>JARACZ010000006.1:11597500-16797978 GCA_029255805.1 Keiferia lycopersicella | reverse complement strand
CTAACCTAACCTAACCTAACCTAACCTAACCTAACCTAACCTAACCTAACCTAACCTAACCTAACCTAACCTAACCTAACCTAACCTAACCTAACCTAACCTAACCTAACCTAACCTAACCTAACCTAACCTAACCTAACCTAACCTAACCTAACCTAACCTAACCTAACCTAACCTAACCTAACCTAACCTAACCTAACCTAACCTAACCTAACCTAACCTAACCTAACCTAACCTAACCTAACCTAACCTAACCTAACCTAACCTAACCTAACCTAACCTAACCTAACCTAACCTAACCTAACCTAACCTAACCTAACCTAACCTAACCTAACCTAACCTAACCTAACCTAACCTAACCTAACCTAACCTAACCTAACCTAACCTAACCTAACCTAACCTAACCTAACCTAACCTAACCTAACCTAACCTAACCTAACCTAACCTAACCTAACCTAACCTAACCTAACCTAACCTAACCTAACCTAACCTAACCTAACCTAACCTAACCTAACCTAACCTAACCTAACCTAACCTAACCTAACCTAACCTAACCTAACCTAACCTAACCTAACCTAACCTAACCTAACCTAACCTAACCTAACCTAACCTAACCTAACCTAACCTAACCTAACCTAACCTAACCTAACCTAACCTAACCTAACCTAACCTAACCTAACCTAACCTAACCTAACCTAACCTAACCTAACCTAACCTAACCTAACCTAACCTAACCTAACCTAACCTAACCTAACCTAACCTAACCTAACCTAACCTAACCTAACCTAACCTAACCTAACCTAACCTAACCTAACCTAACCTAACCTAACCTAACCTAACCTAACCTAACCTAACCTAACCTAACCTAACCTAACCTAACCTAACCTAACCTAACCTAACCTAACCTAACCTAACCTAACCTAACCTAACCTAACCTAACCTAACCTAACCTAACCTAACCTAACCTAACCTAACCTAACCTAACCTAACCTAACCTAACCTAACCTAACCTAACCTAACCTAACCTAACCTAACCTAACCTAACCTAACCTAACCTAACCTAACCTAACCTAACCTAACCTAACCTAACCTAACCTAACCTAACCTAACCTAACCTAACCTAACCTAACCTAACCTAACCTAACCTAACCTAACCTAACCTAACCTAACCTAACCTAACCTAACCTAACCTAACCTAACCTAACCTAACCTAACCTAACCTAACCTAACCTAACCTAACCTAACCTAACCTAACCTAACCTAACCTAACCTAACCTAACCTAACCTAACCTAACCTAACCTAACCTAACCTAACCTAACCTAACCTAACCTAACCTAACCTAACCTAACCTAACCTAACCTAACCTAACCTAACCTAACCTAACCTAACCTAACCTAACCTAACCTAACCTAACCTAACCTAACCTAACCTAACCTAACCTAACCTAACCTAACCTAACCTAACCTAACCTAACCTAACCTAACCTAACCTAACCTAACCTAACCTAACCTAACCTAACCTAACCTAACCTAACCTAACCTAACCTAACCTAACCTAACCTAACCTAACCTAACCTAACCTAACCTAACCTAACCTAACCTAACCTAACCTAACCTAACCTAACCTAACCTAACCTAACCTAACCTAACCTAACCTAACCTAACCTAACCTAACCTAACCTAACCTAACCTAACCTAACCTAACCTAACCTAACCTAACCTAACCTAACCTAACCTAACCTAACCTAACCTAACCTAACCTAACCTAACCTAACCTAACCTAACCTAACCTAACCTAACCTAACCTAACCTAACCTAACCTAACCTAACCTAACCTAACCTAACCTAACCTAACCTAACCTAACCTAACCTAACCTAACCTAACCTAACCTAACCTAACCTAACCTAACCTAACCTAACCTAACCTAACCTAACCTAACCTAACCTAACCTAACCTAACCTAACCTAACCTAATCTAACCTAATTTAACATTTTTTGCGTCGACGCCCCGAGCGGGCGCTGTCGCAGCAGACGGTTTTTTGATAGACGCCCCTAGAGGGCTTTGCCGCAGACGAGTGGTTATCCACTCCCAGGTCCCAATGAGGAAGTGGAAAGGCGTGATAGCTGTGGGACAGTCTGGGTCTGCGAGTGACACATACGTCAAGGGTCTTGAGTTGACGATGGCTTCTGCTTCTGCTATAAGGGTGGTGAAAACCTCTTCCTTTGGTGCTCGTTCTCGGAGTGTCGCATGCAGTGCAGTCTTGACGCAGCGTACTAGGCGCTCCCAGGCTCCACCCATGAACGGCGAAGCTGGCGGGATGAAGTGCCACTCTATTTTCTTCTGGGCAGCGTAGTCGAAAAGTGGGGCTAGTAGATTATCAGCTCCTATACAGTCCACGGCGAATTTTCTACATTTTAGTTAAAATGTAGAAAATTCGCCGTGGACTGTATAAGTTGGGGAAAGTAAAACCACGTTTCTAGGAGTGACAATGATGTAATGATCTGACTTTTAGTATAACAATATGAAGTATCAAAAAACAACAAAAACATAGATAAAAAAGATGCAGGCTCCAGCCAGTTGTCGACATCCTCCGCCCCAGTGCAGGCACTCAATCAGCATCGACAGCTGGCTGGGGTTCCTTAGTTAAAACTATCACCCTTTTGGTAGGCCGCCGCAACGTGCCACTTTGAGTGGCCACGTCGACCACCCTCACTATCCCGTCCTGGCCCGGGTAAATTTTGACAATTTTTCCTAACGGCCAGGTGCCCCTTGGCAGAGAGCCGTCTACAATTAGGACCACGTCTCCTACGTTCAAATTGGCTGCTCTTGTTCTGGACGACTTCCACCACATAAAGACGTCAGCGCGCTAGGTTTCAAATGGAACCCGCGCGAGGACACATTCGGCTTTCGAGTCGGCGCACCCGTGACCGCCACTAAATTCACAAAACGGACAGTTTTATCGGACGTAATGCGCGTATACGACCCTTTAGGTCTAATTTCACCCATCACAATAAAGGGCCGTATTTTTATTCAACGCTTATGGCGAGAACGTCTGAATTGGGATGACGAAATCCCATCCAAACATAAACCCTTTTGGGACCAGTGGCGCGAAGAGTTGGCGGCCGTAACGAACCTCCGCTTACCCCGCTGGTATTTACCTAGACCAGACCCGCTAGAAACGCAACTTCACGTCTTCGCGGACGCGAGCGAGCAAGCCTTTGTTTCGGTGGCTTACTGGAGATTTTTATACAGAAATGGGGACGTCAAATTATCTCTCATCGCTAGTAAAGCCCGCGTTACCCCGTTAGCGCCGGTTTCGATTCCTCGTTTAGAGCTTCAGGCCGCTCTCATTGCCGCGCGCTTAGCAAACAAAATTAAAGAAAGTCATCGGATGAATCCCACGCTTACCTTTTTTTGGACTGATTCGATGACGGTCGTGAAATGGCTGCGCAGTGACGCAAAATGTTTCAAGCCCTTTGTCGCAAACAGGGTGGGAGAAATTTGCGAAACCACAGACATTGCCCAATGGCGTTGGCTCCCGAGTGCTCACAATGTCGCAGACGACGCGACGAGATCCAAGCCAATGTCTGTGGACGCCTCTGACAGGTGGTTCGCCGGCCCACCTTTCTTGCTGAGTCCTCCTGAGGCCTGGCCCACTGAACCCACAACTGACGACACTATTCCCTTCTCGGAGGAAATGAAGCCCACCGAGCTGGTCCATTATACGCCGATATCCGTGGACCAGCTCCCACCCGTGGCTGATGTCGCTAAATTCAGTAGCTGGCTACGCTTTACGAGAGCCACAGCACGCATAATTCAGGCCGGCAGAAAGTTTTGTTCCTTGATTCGGTCGCAACGTCAAAATCCTAATTCTGTTTCCTCATCTATCAACCATCATACATTTATCACCGCTTCTGACATCGCGAAAGCCGAAAGGCACATTTTCATCAGATCGCAAGCAGAAAGTTTTGCGGCAGAAATCGCCAGTCTAAAATCCGCGAACCCCATCCCTAAAGAGAGCCGTCTAACTTCTTTCACCGTTCAAATAGCTGACGACGGACTCCTGCTGGTTGACTCACGCATATCGCGCGCGCCCGGGATCGCGGAAGAGGCGAAGACGCCCATAGTCCTGGACGCTCGTCACCCAGCGGTTCGCCTCTTGATGCAGGATTACCATGTGAAAGCTGGTCATGCCAATGATAATCTCGTATTGAACGAGCTCCGTCAGAGATTTTGGATTTTGCGATGCCGAAACGCCTTAAAAACAATCAAACGCGAATGCCACTACTGCAGAAGATTGAAGGGCCAACCGCAAGTACCCCCTACAGGCGACATCCCTCTAGAAAGGCTGGAGCACCACTTGCCCCCCTTTACGAATACTTAATACTACTACTACTATAATACGAATTACCGCTCGTCTGCGGAGGCTTTTGAGCGAAAAGTAACGCATCTGCGGACGCCTTTAGAGGGCTTTGCCGCAGTTGAGAAGTTTTCCGCTCTACTGGGGACGTTCTTGAGCGATACTTTTGACCTTGCACACCCTACCTACCTAACCTAACCTAACCTAACTGGGCGGTGGAATATAAAATACTTTTCTTTTTGTTATCAGGTTTCCCACTCCTACAACTAGACCTGGCATGCAAGTGGCGCGCCGCGGAACCGGTCGTGGTCGCGGCATCGTTGCTTTACTAAATGCCATTCACCCTTCGTCAACTGCAATGGTGATCGACCTTGATTCGGACAATGAGCCTGCTAGTCCGGTTGCATCCAGTTCAACTGCACCGGTGGCCTCCACGACGTCCCTTTCACCTTCAGTTTACTCGCCGACCTTTACCGAGCCTCGGAACCGGTCTCCTCCGCCGGCTTATGAATCTCTCGGGTAGGTATATAAAGGGTATTTTTGAATATAATAATGCAGTTTAAATGAAACAATTCTTTGTGTTGTATGTACAGTGATTTAATTTTTTTGGTATTTTGTATTTTAATAAACCGGTGTATTATACAATAATAAGTGTTTTACTGCTAATCCTATGTAAGTATACAATATTATTTTTATTGACTAGATTTTTTTTGCGCTGGCGATGGTGACCTTGATTCTGATCTTTTATGTCTTTTTGTTCCTGCTCCTGATCCTGCGTATGTTGTGGTTCCAGTACTTGTTCCTGTCGTTGCACCGGTGGTTGTGACTGCATTCTTTAGTTTTTCTTCTACTCTTTTCAATGCTTGTTGTGCTTCGTTTGCTTTTTTGTTTATTTCTTCTAATCTTCTGTCTAATGTGGACTTTGTTGATCCTATTTTTCTGTCTACTCCTTGTATTTTTTTTTCTTCTTCTGTAATTTTTTGTTCATCTTGTAATTGTTTATTTTTGATAGTAATTATTTCGTTTTCGTCTTGTTGTATTCTTGATTGCGTTTCTTTACTTATTATCTCTGATTGCATTGCTGTTTGTTTAGCTTCAGCTGCTAATTTTATTGCGTCTTGTGCGTGGATTTCCGTTTCGTGTATTTCTTTTCTTAGTTCTCGATCGTCATACGATTCTCCTGCTGCTCTTTCTGTTGCTCTTGATCTGTCAGATCCTGCAATTTCTACATTTGTTATTGATGGATAATTCTGTTCTTGTAATGGATTTCCAATTAGCGACGTTATTGGTTGATTGCCGATGAATATCTCTGAAAATTTATGATCAGTTATTTTATAACCCATAATTAATGGATTTGGTTGTGTATTTAATGTTCTGTTCATTAAAATGTTTTGGCCGTGTGAAGTAGTTTCTAATGTAATTCCTACTTCTACCATTATGTTGAGTATGCTTTGTTCGTGTGACCCATCTTTTGCTAATAATGGCAATATTCCTATTCCTATTGGCGGTATGTGATGCAGTTCCGGTGCTTTTCCCCAGTTGTGATATAAGTAATTGTCTATTGTAGCGTTTTCGTATGTTAATGGATTTGCTGCTCCTTGTTCTACTGCTAATTGTATTCCGTTTCGTACTGATTGATTGTATGTGGGTGATGTTGTTTTTAATATGTGATAGTTTGCCATACGCCATGCATCATTTTTAACATGAAACAGTCCATCTTTTGGTTCATAAGTTTTTTCGTATACTAATCCTATTGAATTTGTTGCATTGTAGAATATTTTTGCGTTCGCTATTAATGCTGGTAAGTACATGTATTTTTCTATACTTTCTGTTGATTGTTCGGCTTCCGTATGTATTCCTGCATGGTACCAGTATTCACATCTGTTGTCAATAAATCGTCCTTGACACGCTGCGCTCATTGATGTCCACTGTATTTGTCTCATTTGTGGCTCTTGTAATTCGCATTCACTTATTGATTTACCGTATAATATTGTTGGTGTTATATTTTCATCTAATTTTAGCATTCCATGTTCATTTAAATTTTCCCATATGGCAAGCGTTGTTTGCGAGTTTGCATTTGCGTATTGTACTGATCCAGATTGAGCAACAAATGGTGTTCTATTCCCTAAATTGTATATTTTCATGTATACTGATTTTACTCTGGCTGTTGTTTTTCCTATCAGCATATCGTCGTATTCTTTCGGCGTTAAATAAAAAAATAATTTATGCCATGGTAGTGTATGTATGAAAGTTTTTACTTTATAATATCCATTACTGCTTGTAGCGCTTGGTTGTATTTTTTGTCCATAGCACATCATGCTTTTTATATGGAAATTAAACATTTTCTTAAATGAGTATTCTTGTGTATGTTGTTTATTTATAATACCCGTACCTATGCATGGTGGTGATCCTGTCACTACTTCGTCTGTGTTGTTCATTTTTTCGCTTGTTCTTCCTCTGAATCGTGAATATAATGGTCCTAATATTCTTTCTCCCAAATATTTGATTCCAATCCCAGCAAGCGCTGCTGCTTTCGCTGCTGCGTCAGATGTAGAGTCTGAGCTGTATGCGTATGTTTTTACTAGGAACTTTTCATCCGTTAATTTAATGTTTTCTATCGCCCACTGTTTTGCCGTTTCTTCTTTTTCTCCACTATTTATTTTCTCTTCATATATTTTTTGACTTAGTTTGTCGAGACGACAAATTTTTTGAGATTTTTCTCATCGCACATTTCTGGGTGATCCCAGAAAAACAAAAAACACTTGGTTTTAACCTTAAAATCACTGGAAGATAGAGTACTACCAGAACGCTGGAAAAAATACTGTTTATGTACACGCTAGTGAAGAGTACAAAAACGATTTTTGAAAATTATTCGACAAGTATGTACGAAGATATTGACTTTTTAAAATCCGAAAAGAAAAATTCATATCTCAAGAACTAAAGTGAAATTCAAAATTCTTCAACTGCTATCTTGTGCGCGCTTACTGTGTCTTTTGATTCTGCAAATTTCAAAATTTTTGGACAACCACACCCATCACCTCACTCAAAAAACTGTATTTTAATGTTTTTGAAAGTTTTCGGACATTATTTTCTGACTTTTTTCATAACTCTATTTGTGTGTTAGTTAAGCTAGATTTACTGTATTTTTACAAATTTTTTCGGATTTTTTAAGCTACTCGTTTCGGAAATATTGAATTTTAACAATTTTTTGTTAATTTATTGGAAAATATTACCTTTAAAATTATTTTGACATCAGAAATAGTTTTTCTGATACTATTTCATCTTATTGAACCCCAAAGATCGACCTCATAGCTTTTAAAACAAAGAATTTGACAATTTGTACATTTTTAGGAATTTATGTACAGAACTTTAAACTCGGATTGCTCAACAACCAGAGGTCCTAGAACAGTGATTTTTGTGAATTCTTGAAGAGTGCCACATGATTTTGCCTATTTTTACACTTTCAGGCGATTTCAGTGCCTGAAACTTTTAAGTCCTGAAAACCATCTCGGAAAATCCGGGTGGTCAAGCCGAGTCACCAGATACCCATCTCGGGTCTGTCCGACAACTATTTCCGGCGCTACAGTCGTCTAAAATCAGAATTTGACAGTTCGGCAGCCATCTTGGTTTTCTTTGAAACATCGTTGTTCTGCAGCCTTAAGCCGCAGAAAGCTGAAATTTTAGATTTATACTCAAGGGTATACTTTACCAACCATTTCAGTTTCAGGCGAATCTGCCACAGAAATTTTCAGGTTCCTGAAAACCAGACAAAGCTGAGTGCAAATATCAAAACGCCAGGTTTCTACGACGTCAGGAACCAGCGCAGCAGGCATTCAAACATACGGTTTGACAGTTCCGGTGGCCATCTTGAAAATCTTTGGCCTTCTGTTGCGCACGAACCGGTGGTCGTAGAGACTTGGGAAAAGCACTGTTGTAGTCGTCTAACTCACCTCTTTCGACCTGTCAAGTTTTTAGCCTGGTCCGACCATCTTTGGAACCTGAAATTTTCAGGCGCTGAAAATCGCCATAACCCATCTCAAACGAGGGGCCTTGACGGGGGCTTGGATTTAAGACCGATATCGAAGAAATCGGCCGACTGGTTTAGGAGCTATAGTCGTTTGTACATTCCCGGTACATTTTTGCGGTAAATGTACAAACCCGTTTTGCTCCGGAACCACAAGAGCTAGAAGGTTGATATCGGTGTCATTTGGAAGGGCTCGCCAAGATCTTTCAATTTATTATTGTAAACTAGCTCTACCTAGAGTTATTCAATAAAAACCCTATATCTTTTAAATTAATAGAGTTAATCAAAAAATTCTTTTACCTTTACATTAAGCTAAAAATAGCGCAACAGCTCAGCAAGAACTTGCTGCTCTACTAAAGAAGATAAGACTCTACGTAGAGCAAAACTTTATCGTCTATAATCTTGCTTGTATATTTTAAGGGTAACGAGCCTTTTTTGGCATTTTAGTATTAATTTAGTTAAAACTTCTATTTTGACAATTATAGCTCTACATAGAGTTTATTTTAAAAAATTGTAGAGACCATCTCTCCAAATTAGGAGAATATACTACGCAGACTTATTAGTCTAACAACCGTATTTTTTATTTTTTGTTAATCTTAAGACCTTGGCCTGTCCTATACAGACAGGACGATATAGTTTTAAACCTAGTTACTAAGTCCTTGTTATTGCGAGACTATTAATCATTAACCACAACTGCCTTGCCACATACACAAGGCAAATATATCGATCTTGTACAAACCAGACCTAACATAAGATCAAGCTAAAATGTCCTTCGCATACCATACCCCGATCAAAACCTACAAAAAAGACAATGCTATCCCCGAGGAAAGCAAACAGGCTCCGCCGGCCGTGGCGGAACTTATTGACTTGAGTTCGCAAGAACCAAATGATGTCGACAGGCTATCCCAGACTTTCAGTGTTAGGAAAAGCATTGGAGAGATCGAAGCGGCTCTCAACACAACCCCTCTACCAGCGTTGCTTCGCCTTCTACAAAGCAAACGAAACAAACGAAAGTAAAACTCACCTTCTCTCAGTCCCAAACTCGCGTCAGCCCAGAAAAAGCAAAAACTGCCAAAATACCTGGGCAGCAAAAACAGGTAGAGACAACAAAGCCTAAATATAAGAGCAGAATAGATGAAGCACATGCTTGTGTGGCGAAAGTAAAGAGCTACCTAAGTTCTAACTCTGCCAAAAACATAAGCTCGCTTATAAAACAGGAGGTAGGTACGGCAATAGATAGAGTCTATGAACTCCTAAAGGAGTCGGAAGGTAGAGCAAAGAGCCAGATAAAGGATAGAGGAACACAAACAAAAATGCATGTTGAGACAATAGAGAAGCAGAAAGAAACTAAAGACAGCGGGGTACAAACTGAAGAGAAACAGGAGGAGGTAACGAACCAGAGACAAGACCATGAAGGAATAATGACAGAAACACTGAGGGAACATATGAAAGCCCTCGAAGAAAATAACAGAAAAATGGATGAATTGAAAAAAACCCTAACAAAACAACAGGAACATCTCGAGAGGGCCTCCTACGCAAGCGTGGTGACTCGAAGGCAGGCCGGAATGCAGGAGCAAAAAACGTTACACTCCATTGCCATTGCCTCAACCGACGATGGAGAAACGAGCGACCAGGTAATGGAGCGTACAAGGACTGCACTCAACGCGAAAGAAGAGGGTTTCCAGGTGCAAAAAATAAGAAAAGCGAGAAATCAAAAGGTTATTTTGGGCTTTAAGACCAAGGAGGAAAGCGAAAAAGTGAAAGAACGCATAGAAAAAGCAGGAAATCCACTCCTTGTCGAGGAGGTTAAAAACAAGGACCCACTTTTGCTGCTGAAGAACGTCATCAGTTCACACTCTGACGAGGAAGTGATTGACTTTCTGAGAAGGCAGAACCGGCAACTCTTCTGCGGCCTCGAAAAGGAGAACGACAGAATAGAAATTAAATATAGAAAGAAAACGCGCAATCCGCATTTGGTGCATGTTGTAGCAAAGGTGTCCCCCACTCTATGGAGAAGAGCACTGGACTTGGGTAAGGTTAGTATTGATATACAACCTATCCAAGTTCAAGATCAATCACCTCTGGTGCAGTGCTTTCAATGCCTAGGCTATGGCCACGCTAGAAAGCACTGCTTAGAGAATATTGTTAAGTGTAGCCACTGCGGGGGCGCCCACATGAGACAAGAGTGCCCAGGTTGGGCAATCAGAGATACTCCAGAGTGCTGCAACTGCAATAAAGCTAACCTCCAGAACAACCAGCACAACGCTTTCAGCACCGAATGCCCTGTGAGAAGAAGATGGGAGAATCTCGCAAGATCCACTGTAGCGTACTGCTAAGGGCACCACAGCGATACCATTATGTAATGCTCCAAACAAATCTACAGAGGAGTAAGCTAGCGACAAATGAGTTGATGCTCGAGGCCTCAAATAGAAAAGTAGCTCTTGCGCTGATACAGGAGCCATATTTAGGGAAGGCCAAAAGTATGAACGGATTTGGAGGAGTCAGAATATTCCAAAACACATGTCCAGGGGAGGGAACCGTCAAAGCTGCTGTCGCGATATTCGACCAAAATCTGAGCGTAACACAGTTCCCAGAATTCACCACCAACAACATCGTAGTGGTGAAGATCCAGACAGATGCTTGGAGTATTCTGATAGCCTCATTCTACTTCGAACCGGACAGCCCAATAGACCCGTATCTTAACCAACTCCATAAAATCTGCCGGGAATTGGGACCTCGAGGATTAATTCTAGGGGGCGACTCCAACGCAAAAAGCATGTGGTGGGGAGGGGTGAAAGAGGACAAAAGGGGAGAAGAAGTCGTAGCAACCCTAGATGAGCTCAACCTCCACATCCTTAATAACGGCAATACACCAACGTTCGACGTCGTAAGGGGAGAAAGACACCTAACCAGCCACGTTGACATAACCGTTTGTTCAGAGGATATTTTAGATAAAATAAGCAATTGGCGAGTAATAGACGATCTCACTGGATCCGACCACAACGGAATCAAATTTAAAGTGTGTATGCAAAAATCAAAGGGGACAGAAATAAAAAGAACTACCAGAAAATTTAACACTAAAAAAGCAAACTGGACCCAATTTCGCGAAAAACTGACTCAGACGCTAAAAGACACACATATTACTATAGACGGAATCAATAATATCAATAGCCCGGAAGAATTAGACAAAACAACAGAGGAATATACCAAAGCTATACTTACATCATCTACAGACAGCATCCCTATGAAGAAAAACATAGAAAAACTATCGATCCCGTGGTGGTCGGAAGAGCTCGCCAACCTGAAAAAAGAGGTTAAAACTAGGAAACGGAGAATACGCTGGGCTGCCCCTAGACGCAAACCATATGTGATAAAAGAGCACCTTGCCAAAAAGGAAGAATATGAAGAAGCTGCAGCCAAAGCCCAGATAGGTAGCTGGAAGATCTTCTGTGAAAAACAAGATCTTGAAGGCGTATGGGAGGGAATTTACCGTGTCATCAGCAGAACAGGCAAAAGAGAAGAGGACGTGCCCATGAGAAAAGATGGAAAGGTGCTTGATTCGAAGGGTTCGGCCGAGCTACTAGCTGGAACCTTTTATCCCCAAGACGAGCTGAGGGAAGATCGTGAGGAGCATAAAGAAATAAGACGCGCAGCGGAAACAATCAACCTTAATGCGGAAAACCAAAACATTGATCCTCCGTTTACTCCCCACGAGCTTCAAAACGCAGTACACTCGTTCAACCCAAAGAAAGCACCAGGTTCCGATGGGCTGACGTCCGATATCTGCTTTCATGCTATAGGAGTGGCACCAGACATATACCTCGCACTCATCAATAAATGTCTGGGAATGGGTTACTTCCCCAAAATCTGGAAGTCAGCGACAGTCGTAATCCTCCGAAAACCCCACAAGGACGATTATGCGACCCCAAAGGCACACAGACCAATCGGACTCCTACCAGTGTTAGGTAAGATCTTCGAAAAAATGCTCGTCGCCCGTCTGAAGTTTCATGTGCTCCCGAAGGCTCCCGCGAATGAGTAGCCGCCAATATGGGTTTATGCCCCAAAAAAGCACAGAAGACTCCCTCTATGATCTGTTAAAACACATTCGATCAAAATTAGAAAGTAAAAAGATCGTGACAGTTGTGTCACTAGACATAGAGGGAGCATTTGACAGTGCATGGTGGCCAGCCATTAAGCTCAGACTCGCAGAGGAGAAGTGTCCGTGGAACTTGGGACGGGTGATGGACAGCTACCTTACTGATAGATCTGTTTCAGTGAGATATCTGGGCACCGAACACCGTCGAACCACGGAAAAGGGTTGCGTCCAAGGGTCGATCGGAGGACCAGTACTTTGGAATTTGCTACTGGACCCCCTTCTCAAAGGCCTGGAGCAAAGAGGGGACCACGTCCAAGCTTTTGCTGACGATGTGGTTCTTGTATTCGATGCCAACACAGCACAAGAAATCCAGACCAAAGCCAATGACTGCCTCTCCTACGTTCGGGATTGGGGTGTCCGTAACAAATTAAAATTTGCCGCACATAAAACGAATGCGATGTTAATTACGCGTAAGCTGAAATACGACACCCCAATCCTGAGGATGGGAGAGACAGATATCAATATGTCGAAGGAGATCAAGCTGCTGGGTTTGACCATAGATGATAAATTGACATTTAATAAACATGTCTCAAACGTCTGTGTCAAGGCAACAGCAATATACAAGCAGCTGGCACGAGCAGCTAGGGTAAGCTGGGGTTTACACCCAGAAGTAATTAAAATTATTTACACAGCAGCAGTTGAACCGGTCATCCTGTACGCGGCTAGTGCATGGGCTCCAGCAGCAGACAAAATCGGAGTTAGGAAAAAACTTAATGCAATCCAGCGCAGTGTTGCCCAGAAAATCTGCCGAGCATACCGGACAACCTCTCTAAACTCGACTCTGTTGCTCTCCGGGTTGCTACCGCTTGACCTCCGTATTAGGGAGGTGGCCTCGCTATACGAGGTCAAGAGGGGGGTATCCTGGGATGCAATAGGAGACAGAGAGGTTGAGAGGATGGCATCAGCGCTGAAGGCTCCACACCCCGCAACACAAACCCGACTGCCAATTAAAAGCTTGGTAGACCAGTCCCAATATGAGTCAAACTCAAACTACGATGTGCGAATCTACACGGATGGGAGCAAGATTGAGGGTAAAGTGGGAGCTGCAGTCACTGTGTGGAGTGCAGATACCGAAGTCTGGACCCTCAAACTTGCACTCCCATCATACGGCACAGTCTACCAGGCAGAACTCTTGGCACTAAACAGAGCCACACGAGAGGTTTTTAAAAGGAGCGGGAAAACTTTCGCTATATTCAGCGACTCTATGGCCGCCATACAAACAGTCGTGAACCCTCAAGCTCTCCACCCCCTTGCAGTAGAAGCGAGAAATTATATAGCTGACGCCAGTAACCAGCAAAAGGAAGTTTCCTTATACTGGATTAAAGCACATGTGGGGTTAGAGGGAAATGAGAGGGCCGATACGCTCGCGAGGGAGGCAGCCCTAAAGTTAAAAAAGAAACCGGATTACGACCTGTGCCCTGTTTCATTCGTCAAGCGACAAATCCGATTGGACACGCTTGCCGAGTGGGACCGAGCTACGGGTCAGAAAACACGGCGACAACAACAAAGGTCTTCTTCCCAGATGCTGTAGCGGCATATGGAGTTGTCAGAAAAATAAAACCGACTAAGGAGCTCACCCAAGCACTTACAGGGCATGGCGGGTTCTCCGAGTACCTGGCAAAGTTTAAGTGCAAGGAGAGCCCGTCTTGCGTCTGCGACCCAGATCAGACTGAGAATATTATTCACTTGCTAGTAGATTGCCCGACAACTGCCAAACTGAGATACGACCTGCAACAAAAACGGAATGTTAAGATACTAAAAGAGAGCATAAGCTTCCTAATAGAAAATAAGAAAGAAAGAAAAGAGTTTTTGGAGTATATCAAAGAGATAGTAAAGCAAGCATGTAAAAGAAATAAAGATTAAGAAACCTATGATTTTAATATATATTGTATATATGTAACTAAAGTCATAAAATACAAATAGCAATAAAAATAAATATTTTAAGAACATATACTCTAAGGCTAGAAATAAGAAAATAGTATTATTATTAAAATTGTAACAAAATGCATGAAATTAAGACTAAATAAAGAAAAACAGAAATGTAAACCCAGCATCCCATCCCCGTAGAATAGTAA
The DNA here is from genome assembly GCA_029255805.1 of Keiferia lycopersicella. Lineage (NCBI taxonomy): Eukaryota > Metazoa > Arthropoda > Insecta > Lepidoptera > Gelechiidae > Keiferia > Keiferia lycopersicella. The sequence continues at coordinate 16,783,362 of JARACZ010000006.1, read as the reverse complement.
GAATAGGAATGAAAGTATGATAGATGATGGAAAAAAGTACGAGAGGCATAAAAGCGAGAACTGGCATGATAAAGAGGACAGAATGAAATTGGAAGATTAGACTGTAGAACCCCATCAGGGTAAATAGGACACCCCCTCAGGGTTAAGATAAAATTGTTAAATTTTGTAAATAAAAGAAATGTATTACCAAAATCTCTGGTTCGATCCGGAGGACATAAGCATAGGAAAAAAAAAAAAAAAAAAAAAAAAACCTAACCTAACCTAACCTGACATTAGCCTAACCTAACCTAACCTAACCTGACCTTAACCTAACCTAACCTAACCTGACATTGACCTTGGCTCCTAACCTTAGCTCTTTGCCTAGGCGGGGGATGGCTTCCGAACAGCCTAAAGAATAATTGACATCGGCGTACTACTGGTTTTCAAGGTATTACGTGCATTTTCATTTGAAAGTTAAAGACTTACTCGATAAATCTTGGTAAAACATCTAATCTGGCATGTCATATTTCTGACCGGGTGTTAGGGACTGCGTCTCGAATACTGATAGTGTACAAGCAGACCATGAAACTGAACAACTTTTCCCTAGGAACATATGTCGGGAAAGGTCAAAAAACTTTCGAGCTACCATACGAAATCGCGATCAGCGTATTGCATTTACTAGGAGAAACCCAAAACTCGGGACGCTGGCCTTACACCCGATATATACAAGGATGATATCAAAATACGATTGGATCCATACATGACACAGCCGTTGCCGCCGACCTCTAAGGTCTTTAGAGCAAAATAACTTTACTGTGATTAACTAACGGAGATTTTGTATACATCATAATGTTATTTTTTTAAAAAAAATAACATTTTTAGATAGTTACCAGACACACTAGATACTTATTTTTCATTAGTCTACTCATACTCCTGATGACGTTTATTGTTAATGCAGGAAGAATATGTACCTAGTAGAACCTGCCTCCTAAGCGGTGGCCATTGCTATATCTCCCACCACCGAGGCAGGCGAGGCGGTTGTAGATGGGAATAAACAGAATAAACGCCATAAAAAAAGGAAGTAGCCTTCAAGTTCACACAAGTTAATTATTATTATCTTATCATGTTTGTCCATTGGAGAGGCATAGGTAAGTGTCCATTGGTGACAATAAAATTCAAAATTAATTACTTAAAAATAACTTGTATTCATAAATTCATAATAATATAACATTATTTACAAAATATAAAACGCGTAGCGAGAGCGGCATCGCAAGAAGTGCGATCAGGAGAGGTTATAGAAGGAGGGATGGGGGGATCTGGGAGGGGGATGTTTGTAGTGGCGACGGCGGGGCTAGCGGGCGCTAGCGCGGCGTCGCGGCCGGCGTCAGAGCGCGGCGGTGGCGAGGGGGGCGGGCGGGAGGTGCGCGGGGGGCTCGGGCTCGTCCAGGTCGAGCGCGGCGTCGATCATGGTGGTGTCGTGCAGCAGCCGCAGCCGCGACGCGCTCAGCGACACGCCGCCTCCTCCCCCGCCCCCGCCTCCAACACCCCCCTCGCGCGCGGACAGACCCCCGCCGGCGCTGATGCACACCTCTGTGAACAAATAGACAAGTACATTAGCAGAACTTGCATGTTTACAAATGAATGGAGCAATATTCACCATATCATAATGATCATAGAGAGAAAATGAGATTTGCGTCGCCTGTGATATTGATATTGATTTTCCACTATGAGCCTACTAGTCTAGTTCAGTAGTAGTACGTTACGTATTGACCAATCTCGCCGATCGGTATTGTTGTCGTTATCAGAGATTAGGTACGATTACATATTTCTGACGTAGCTTAGATTATTTCTTTATCACTCCACACTATACTGTGCATTTTATGATTCATTGTCTTTACATACATACATACATACATATATCACGCCTTAATCCCTTGCGGGGTAGGCAGAGCGATAGTAGCCGTAACAATACAGCTACTATCGCCACGTCTGACATTTTTGAGGATTGTTTTCCAAGGTTGTTTCAGAAAACATGTGTATTACTATAGTGACAGGTTGTCAGCCTGTCGCCTAAAAATTGTAATACACCAATTCTCTCGAGTCCCTTAGTCGCTTCTTACGACACCCGTCTTTACCTATCAAAAAATATTTCAGGTTCAATCGGAATAATTTTAACATGATTTCATTCTGTTATTTTATAAAAATGGTGTAATATCGAGTCACGACAGTGGAAAAGGAAACAAAAAATTAAGTAGAAAGCTTATCTAAAAATAATACGTACCACCGTGTATCGTATTATCTACGCTAACAGATATGATGTGATGATAGATAACTAATGCTGTTCTTATATATCCACGAATTAGGAGATTATATTTTTGATCAACGGTATTAGTAAAGTTATCTCACGATTACTGTTTTCGATAGTAGGCAAATATTTTGTTTGATATGAGTAAGTAGCTACACAAATAACGCTACACCAGTACACCTACTTATAGTCCATTGAATGAGTACCTCTAAAGGGGGTCTAGAGTGCGTGAGTTAGTAACGTAAAATATTTCTTCGGAAACATGTCAAGAGTCCCTAAATAATAAACATACTAAAACCCCGGGACACTAGGAGGAGCCCCGGAGTGGGGGGAGGGGGGGAAAGGGTCCATTTTTTCATTTTTCGCTTAAATCTCAAAAACGGTACATGTTGGAGAAAAACGTTCAAGGAAAAGTTGAAAGGCCATAAAATTATCTACAAGTTATACCTAAATCACTTTTTCCTATATCCTACCGTTTCTGAGTTACACGCATTAAAAAAATATTTTGGCTCAAACAATTTTCCCATACTACATAACCATGTTTATCTCATCAATCGATCAAAAAATATTTCTTTCTTCCATAAAACTCAAATGTGCAACTTGTGACCGGTACTGATAGATTGCTCTTGATTAGGTCTATCATTGGTAAAATAAACACATTCCTTCATGGAAGCCTTTAGGAGGAATCGATTGTCAAAATATTATATTAGGGTAGTTTTAGTAACTGAACTTGGACTATTTATTTTTTGCTTCCAAAAATACTCAAAAGTGCAACTTGTGACCGGTACCGATAGATTGCTCATAATTAGGCCTATCATTGATAAAAATACTAGATTCCACCATGGAGGCGTTTATGGGGAAATTGAATTTTATAAGGGTAGTTACGATACCTGAACATTTTATTTTTTTTCTTCCAAAAAGCTCAAAAGTGCAACTTGTGACCGGTATTGATAGATTGCTCTTAATTAGGTCTATCATTGGTAAAAAAAACACATTCCTCCATGGAAGCCTTTAGGAGGAATCGATTGTCAAAATAAAGTATCATAACTACCCTAATAAAATTCAATTCCCCCTAAACGCCTCCATGGTGGAATCTAGTATTTTTATCAATTATAGACCTAATTATGAGCAATCTATCGGTACCGGTCACAAGTTGCACTTTTGAGTTTTTTTGGAAGAAAAAAAAAATAGTCCAAGTTCAGTAACTAAAACTACCCTAATATAATATTTTGACAATCGATTCCTCCTAAAGGCTTCCATGAAGGAATGTGTTTATTTTACCAATGATAGACCTAATCAAGAACAATGGATCAGTACCGGTCACAAGTTGCACATTTGAGTTTTATGGAAGAAAGAAATATTTTTTGATCGATTGATGTGTATGTAGTATGGGAAAATTGTTTGAGCCAAAATCATTTTTTTAAAGCGTGTAACTCAGAAACGGTAGGATATAGGAAAAAGTGATTTAGGTATAACTTGTAGATAATTTTATGGCCTTTCAACTGTTCCTTGAACGTTTTTCTCTAACATGTACCGTTTTTGAGATTTAAGCGAAAAATGAAAAAATGGACCCTTTCCCCCCGTCCCCCCACTCCGGGGCTCCTCCTAGTGTCCCGGGGTTTTAGTATGTTTATTACCTAAGGACTCTTGACATGTTTCCGAAGAAACATCTTACGTTACTAACTCTTGCACTCTAGAACTTTTTATTCAATGGACTATTAGTAATAAATAATCTTGCTGTTTGGTCGGTGGTGATAGTGGGGGGAAAGGCTAGAATTAAGGAATAGATGGTGGGGAGTGGTAAAAAGGTGGGGTGGGGGGTAGGTTTAACTGACCTTGCAGCGGCATGGGGTCGAGGTCGAGGCTGTGGTTCATGTAGGCGTGCCTGCCTCCCCCCGCGCCCGCGCCCGCCCCCGCCCCCGCGCCCGCGCCGCTCATGGAGAACAGGTTGGTGTAGCTTCCGTTAAGCGCGCCCGCGTCACCCGCCCCTCCTGCAAACACACACACATTGATCAAAATATAACATCAGAAAATAATATCAAAATTGTATGAGTCGAACTATATTTTGAATTGTCATTAAAGTATTTTCCAAAGTTTACCATTAGACGCCTGCAACAGCACAGGCGAGAGCGTGGCGAGCGCGGGGGGCTGCGCGGTGTGGGGGGCGGCGGGGGCGGCGCGCAGGGCCGACGCCAGGCTCGGCGGCAACTCGTCCGACACATCGATGCTGAACACGCCGCGACTGCAACAATCGACAACCTCGTCAGCGCCGGGTGACACACGGGCGAGGGGGCACAAATTCTGTCTTTATGGGGAAAGTTACACAAGCGCAAAGATTGCTCACCGGTCGATGAGGCTGGGCGCGAGCGGGCCGCACAGCACGTGCCAGCAGTTGGCGCACGCGTTGCCGCGCGAGTACGGGTTCGGGTTCGCGACGCCGCGCCGCGTCGAGAACGACCCCTTGATCTGCAAATCATAGTAACAACTATGCAATAACAACCTACTACCAGCGAGGGGTAAAATGAAAAATATTAATAGCGGAACGACATACTTACATCTTCGTTGGTGGTTTGGTCGGTGGAGGCGAGGTAGGTGTGGAAGCCGGCGAGCCCGAGCACCGACCACACGGAGAGGAAGCACACGGCCGCCACCACCGCCGACGCGGGCGACGAGCGCAGCGCGTGCGCCAGCCCCCCTGCCCCCGCGCCCCCGGCGGCCGGCGCGCGCGCCAGCATCGTCAGGTGGGTGACGGCGCACGCGAACACGAACACGGCGAGGAAGGAGAGCGACACGACGAACGTGTAGAAGTAGCGGTAGTTCCGCTTGCCGACGCAATTGCCGACCCACGGGCAGTGGTGGTCGAAGCGGTCCACGCAGTTGTCGCAGAGCGAGCAGTGCGAGGCGCGCGGCGGGCGGAACATCTTGCAGGTGAAGCAGTACTTGAGCTTGACGGGGCGGCCGCGCACCAGCACCTCGCGCGCGCGCGGCGGCGGCCGGCCCGCGTCCGGCGGCTCGAGCGCGGCCGCCTCGGCCGGAGCGGCGCGCGGGATGATGCCCGGGTCGGAGAGCGCGGTGCGCAGCAGCGCCGACAGCGTCAGCAGGAAGAGCGCGGCGCCGAGCGCGGGCAGCGCGGGCGACACGCGCTCCGCGAGGTAGGGGCAGTCGAAGGCGAAGTGCAGCGCGGTGGTGCCGCAGACGAGCGCCAGCGTGAGCAGGAACACGCCGGGGTGCGGCGCCGTCATGAGCCGCCCGTCGCACCAGAACCGGTTGCGTCCGGCGAACACCTCCCACTTGCGCGTGACGCGCCGCGACGCCATCGCACCATCCCCCGCCGGGCCCACGCTCCCCCCCGCCCCCACCCGCACCCCCACCCCCAACCACAGCCCCCGTCGTCGCCGTCGGCTTCGACACCACCTTTAAATACAAGGATATCATTTTCTTTTGCTGGTTTAAATCTTACATATTTGTATGTAAAACGGACATTCCATAAAACATCGACATTTAGTCACTTATGTGTTTTGCTATCATAGCATAGCTCTTACTTATGTTTATGATATAAAACTTTTATGTGTAGAACCTAAAGCACCAATTCCTCATTGGTAAAATCTAGATAAGAAGGTTAAAAAGGCTATAGATAAAGACAAATGTCATCGTATAAAACAGACTAGCTTAAATAAGCTGAGCACCCGACGTGACCTCTTTGATTTAATACACCTTCATAAAATATTACACTCCCAAATTGCAAACAAAACATTATATACCCTCGCCATACTTCTATTTAAAGTAATTACAACCTCTACAAATAACTAGAATGTGTTGTCTGTATAATGAACAATAAATGATGAATTAACTCAAATCATTACCTATTTAAGAAATCAGTCTCAAAAATACCTCAATATCAAATAGTCGATCCTAATGCTAGCATGTTGCAAACTATTTGCCGAATATTGCTTTTTCTTTATCATAATACCATTCATATTTAAATCTGTTTATACAACTATAGCCATTCGCTCACCCAAGTTGTACGTTCACATTTGTAATTTTAAATCTTGAATAGTACCTAAGACTTCTTTAATGTTTAAAATCTGCATTGATTGTAAATTCTTGTGTACTTCTATATAATATACCTTAAACAGACTATTAGAAATCATGGCATCATGTAAGCAACATTTTCATGGAATGCTCTAGAAAAATATGACCTAAACAAAGCAATGATTGATTGGAAAGAAGATATTTAATAAAACAAATCTACAGGGGTCCCATGAGAGCAAGTATTATATAAAAATAAAAGGCACAAGGTTACAGATGTCCCCATAGACAATCACCCCTCAGAGAAGCAGAACACGAGGAGAAGAGCCCGGTCAAGGGCCACTAAGCAATCATGAGGAAGCATCCATAATAAATTAATCTTCAAGCTTCTGGAAGCTTATGTAAAAGAGCAGGTAAGATACACGATTAAGTCTGCACATAGAGCATTCTTTGTGTGGGACCTGCTTAACACACCTACATGGTAATGAAGAACCAATGATTTCTAATATTTTGAGTTTTATTGAGATGACACAATTTTTTCCAGTGGTTTCCCTAGCTGCCAGTGTTGTATAAAAGTCTAATAATGAGAGCATATAAATTTAATATGGTGGTAAAAATTACCAAATCAACTTCTACACAACACATCATGAATATAGGTACTACTTGAAAATGACTAGTGTTACTACATTTCACTTGATAGTGTACTTGTTATTACTTGGTCATCAAGCAACCAGTAAATGTAATAAGTCAATAACAACTTGTTGATCTAAGACGGATTGCGAGGACAGACAGGGCTGGCTGGAAGGTGCTGGGTCGAGGTCTAAGGCCGCGACACCAATGTGTAGATAACGTTTCCGAGTCAGACAGCGTCTCAGCAGCAGAGCAGCGCCGGCCACAGGCTGCGCCGTGGAACCTGGCCGCGCCCTGGCAAGCTTAATCTTCAACATCTTAACACGCTTGTTCAAAAAATAAGAATAAAGACATTGTTTATAGCACACTTACTCTTTTTCTGTTTCCACACTTTGTTTGTTTGTCAGCGTAGTGATACAAATGTTTTATGACTCTTCACGATGATGCGATGGATCAGGTATGACTTGTAAAGTACCTTTAAAGTCGAAAAAGCTATATCTTATTACAATACAAAACTAAACTTTCTCACGAGTCTTCTCCTTGTGTAGGCAGGTAAGGTAGGTATGTGTTGTGTCAGTCAGTCACTCACTTGCCTTTGCCACAGACCCACAGATGATGAAAAAAAAATGTCGTTCGTCCGTGTTTGCTGCCACAGATTGTTCTAACTTTTTGGCTTGGATACTAGCTGTGCAGTTTTTGACGTCAAGTTGTGCCAGTTGGGCAGATTCACTGCTTTTGAGATGGTCACCCTGGTTGTGACGTTGACAGTAGATTGAGGTTATTGTAACAGCTGAGCTGGATGTACTCCAAAAATTGAAAAATACAAGAAATTGTATTAAACTACTTCCCTCGTATGAAATTAGCTTGAAATTCATTTAGCAATCTTGATTTTATCAGTGATAAGTGAAGAAAATTAGCAACAATTATATCCGATATAATTTATTTGTTGCTCTAAACATCGCCTTTAGTCATGCAGAGTAATGGGTGATATTGGAGCAGCGCCAGAGCAAGTCGCGAGCTGAAGGATTCGTGGACATGAAGCCGGGAGGTCGGTGACGGGAGGAGGATGGGCCTGGGGCGGTGGACGCGCTGGGCGGGGGTGGGGGCGCGGCGCGAGGCGCTGGTGGTGGCGGCGCTGTGCGCGGCGTGGTACGCGCTCAGCTCGGCCAGCAACGTGGTGGGCAAGCTGGCGCTGGGCGAGTTCCCGTTCCCGATGACGGTGGCGATGGTGCAGCTGGCGGGCGCGGCGCTGCTGTCGGCGCCGGCGCTGGCGCTGTGCGGCGTGCGCGCGCACTCGCCCGCCGCCGCCGCCACCTGGCGCGCGCTGCTGCCGCTCGCCGCCGCCAAGTTCCTCACCACGCTCTTCTCTCAGGTGTCTATATGGAAAGTGCCAGTCTCCTATGCACATACTGGTAAGATACTGGAATGTTTCAAATGTATTAAGTTGTCACAGTACACATACCAGTATAGAGCAGAACAGAACTAAAAGCCATCCATCATTGACCCTCTACCTGAGCTGATAAGGGCCAATTTACTTTAAGACATTGGTTGACATAATTATTAAAAAAGAACAGCCAAGTGAGATTCATGCTTGCACATTATGTAGGGTTCCATAAATATGATTTTAAAAATGTTAAATAAACTATTTGGTTGTATGGCTCTTTTTTATTGTAGCTATTCTGGGGCGTGTCCAGAAAGTCCCCTTCTATAAAACTTTTATAACCCTTCGGTCCTTTTATCATATGACAGTTCTTAACCCTCTTTTGACAGCGACAAGTAGAAAATTTTGCCTACTTCTTGTTTAAATCGGGGGTTTAAGAACTGTCAATCGAGAAAATTTCTAGGTTGTGGAAAATCTTAAATGCACTGGTTTTTAATGTTTGTTGACAAACTTGCAACAGTTGATTCACTACTGGCCTACATATTGGCAAAAATAAAACCAAGATGATGATTATAAGAACCAACTTATAAAGAGAGCAAAATGACCTGTGCGTTGTGCAATTGTTGTTGCAGTGAAGGCGACGACGCCGCTGTGGACGGCGCTGCTGGCGTTCCTGCTGTTCGGGGAGCGCGTGAGCGCGCGCGTGGGCGCGGCGCTGGTGCTGATCGCGGCGGGCGTGGCCGTGGCCTCACTCACCGAGCTGCAGTTCGACGTGCTGGGGCTGGGCGCCGCGCTGGCCGCCGCCGCGCTGCTCTCGCTGCAGCACCTCTACTCGAAGCGCGTGCTGCGCGACACCGGCGTGCACCACCTGCGCCTGCTGCAGCGGCTCTCCATGCTGGCGCTGGCGCTGTTCCTGCCGCTGTGGGCGCTGGCGGACGGCGCGGCACTGCTGGGCGGCGCGGCGGCGGGCCGCTGGGAGCGCGCGGCGCCGCTGCTGCTCGCGGACGGCGTGCTGGCGTGGCTGCAGGCGGTGGCGGCGTTCACCGTGCTGTCGTACGTGACGCCGCTCACGTACGGCGTGGCGTCGGCGGCGAAGCGGGCCGCGGTGGTGGCGGTGTCGCTGCTGGTGCTGCGCAACCCGGCGCCGCCGCTCAACGTGGCGGGCATGGCGCTGGCGGCGGCCGGCGTGCTGCTCTACAACCGCGCGAAGGCGGCGGCGCGCGCACAACCGGCGGACCGGCGCCCGCTGCTGCCTGTCTGACGCTTTCTAGTATTTGCATGCCGTTGACTGAAGGTATCTATGCGCAATTTTAACATTGAACTTAAATATTGACATTTTCAAATCTGCCTTTGTTAATTGTGCTGCAGTTGAACGGAGTTAACTGTATCGATATTGCCACTACTACATTATGGACATGTAGGTATCTAGCTGGATTATGGGTTTCCAAGTGAACAACACCAATAAAAAAAAATTAAAAGTAAAATTGGAACGCCTATTATGTGTTTATTGGTAAAAAAAATGAGATATGCCCATGGTAGAGGTATAGTTTAAGTAGCTAACTTAACTAACATAACTTAAATTGAATTTATTAAATTATAAAAAAATATAGATTAGTAGAATTTTTTTTCAATAACATGCAACCCGTTCTGTTGCTTCATGCAGCAGCTTTAAAAGCTTACGAGATGTAATGTTTGGAATGGGCTTGATTTGGTAGATAGGTACACAACTAGATACATTATAATTTAATGTGAGTATTACAATACGACTAGTTTGCTGAGTTATTAATTATATCTTTTTATATAAAAAAATAATTGATTTAATCAATGTTAATAAATAGGTATAATTATTTCTTGGTGTGTAATTTAATTTATATACTTTTTTATTGGGGTCCTACCTAGAGCAGGCCACAAAGGAAGTGGAAGTGGCGTAAATATTGCTCCTGTCACTATGCATCCTTTTTGCTAATACAAATTATGAAGTGAGTTGTTTTCCGTGGTGTTCCGCAACTCTGCGGCAACTTGCGACTATAGGGTGTAAAAAAAATTGCTGCAAATATTTTAAGGGGAGCATCAGCCCATGAAACTGAACAACTTTCCCCAAGAAACAGATGGAAATAAGAAAAAAATTTGGACCTTCTGTACAGTTGACTCGCTTGGCTGCTACATTTTGTATGGCAGGTCCAAAAATTTCTTTCATATTTCGACCTACACACATCAAAAAAAGTTTGTTATCACTTGGAAAAGTGGTAATATTTTTTATTGTGAAAGAATAAAACTCAATCACTTTTTATTTTTTGATTCCTTATTTAAAAATATGAAATTTAAATATAAACAATTTCGTAATTCAAATGGTTTTTTCATATAAAAAGACTATCAACCCTTGCTTGCTACCATTCAGAAATCTGACTTAGTCGCAAATTACGATATTTTCAATTTATTCACAACAAGTTTAGTTGGTAACGATGCCGAGAGGATTAACAGAAGTTTTACGTGCCGGAATCCTAACTTTAAGTGGAGAAGGCTATTCCACGAGGGAAATATCACGCAGAGTTAATGTATCCCAAGCCTGCGTGGTGACCACGTTGCAGAGGTATCGGGGCATGGAAGATTTAGCTGACCGACCTCGCAGTGGTCGCCCAACTGTGCTTACTGCAATTCAGAAGCGCTATATCAGATTACTGGCTGCCCGTGACCCAACAATGAACGCTACTAAAATAAAAGCAGAACTGCGAGCTGCCACCGGTCGCGAAGTTAGCACCCAAACAATTAGAAATTGCTTACACCAAGCTGGATTACGAGCAAGGAGATCCTGGCGAGCACCTTTGAACTCACAGCAACGGAAACGGCGCAGATTGCGATGGGCTAGGCTCCGTCAAAATGAAGAAATTGAGGACGAAAGCATTTGGCAGAACTGCCTCTTTGTTGACGAAACGCGGATTAGTACGCATCCAGATAACCGACGTGTCCGTGTCTGGAGAAGACCAGGCGACTCTGAAAGGCAGAGAACTGCTACTGGAACCGTTCAGCAGGGCGGGAAATCGGTGTCCTTTTGGGCCGGTATAATGATTGGGGCTAGGACGCCCTTAATTCCGTATCAAGGCACCATGACTGGAGCTATGTATAAAATGATTGCAATCGACCATTACGTCAGACCATTCCGCATCAACCACGGGCGCCAATTCATAATGGTAGATGATAATGCGCCCGCACATCGAAACGGACGTGTTGATGCTGCTCTCCAGCAATACGACATCACCCGGTTAGACTGGCCTGCCGGCTCATCTGACTTAAACCCGATCGAGCATGCGTGGGACGCTCTTAAGCGATCTGTTTGGAATCGTCAGCCACCTCCTCAAACAGTGGCAGAAATCAGGGCAGTTGCTATTGAAAAGTGGGACAGGTTACCACAAGAAATGCTGGATAACTTAATTATTAGCATGCCCAGAAGGGTTTCCGCATGTGTGCGAGCCAGAGAAGGAGTCATTTTATACTAACTATTAATCTTTTCGTAATAAATTTTGTTTATTTTTTCCATAATTCAATTTTTTCATTACATCAAATTTCAGCTAAAATTGCAGTTCTTAACTTTTGTTTTAAAAAAATAAATAATGAATAATGTTTTTTTTTTTTATTTACTTAGTGCATTTTCATTATAAAAACATAAAATATAAACACTTTCTATAAATAATTTATATTTCATTAAATACACCTGCTTTTGCTACTGATCACAACTTTTTTTGATGTGTGTATGTTTCTTGGGGAAAGTTTTTCAGTTTCATGGACTGGTTCACCCCTTAAAATTGTTTGCAGCTAATATTTTTACACCTTATATTTTGTCTCAATAGCATCAATATAAATGTCTATGTTTGTATAGTATACTTTCCATAATTATGGCTACCTACACTACAGCTTGAGCTGGCCTCATGCTGAGCCTAGCTTTCTGGGTCAGAGGGCAAATGCTGTGAATTATCTTATTTTGAGGTATTAATAGTTAGTTTATGTAATTTGTTGATCTTATTTTTGTTAACTTTCACTCTAAAGAAAATAGAAGTTCTGCTGTGGAACATGCACAATACTGGGTTATATTTTATTCAGTAAGCTAACTTTGTAAGGTGTTTCTACTCATGCTTCTAAATAAATTTTGCTAAGGGGCTACCTGTGAAATAGCAAAAAAATTGGGTGTTCCATAGAAAAAATCATACCAACTTGGCAAAAATGTATTGAACACCAGTAAAAATTGTTCAGAATCATGAGTAGAAAGATCCTACAAAGTTTGTGTACTAACTTAAAAATAACCCTGTTTATTTAATTAAATTTTTAAAAATATAGCTCTATAGGCATTACTTGTGAAGAAAACACAGGGACTGGAAGACAGAGCATCATCATGAGTATTATTTCAAGAATATGTAGAATATTTATTTTAGACAATATAGCAAATATTAGAAAATGTTGCTTACTTTTTATAATGAAATAAAATACTTTACATAAAATTATATATTTTTTTAATTACAATCAACATTCAAGTTTGGTCCATTACAATAAGTGTTTAGAAACCAATGTATTTCAATTTTGAGGGAGGATGTTGTATTTCAGTAATAAGAGATTTGTATGGCCATACAGCTATGTACAGTCTGTGTGCAAAACTCATACACATTTTAAAACTTAGGGTAACACTTTTTTCCAGACTATCACATATTACAGCAATAAATTATTACTTTTCTATATGCTTAATAATTATTACTTATCTTTGTTGAATAGAACAATATTATTTTTTTAGGGCATGTCACTTACAATCACAAAAAAAATCAAAACCTTAAACCACCGCCCCCAAAAGTATAATCTGACCAAAAGAAGAATTTGTCAGGAGAGTATGAAACAAACTATACATACAACATTGGAAGGGTAGCTACAGACATTTTTTTTAGTAATACAGACATACTACTATGGATATACCATGTTTGTGAATTATTTGCACCTTTTACAAGCAAGTACCTACGCAATAATATGTAATAAAACTATCAAACAAAACTTATTCATCTGTATGGCAGCCCCCTAAGTCCACGCTAACCAATTTCTTTGCAGTTGTCTCTTTTCTCTGCATCTCATCTAATATTATAGGTTCATATCTAAAAAACAAACGCACTAATGTTAAAAACACTCTGGTCTACTTTTAATTTCCGCTATTAGACCACGTTGTACAAGTGGGGCCGTGAACCGGTCGAAAGCAGATCCGCAACAGACGTGCACCGGGCGAGCGAGCGCGCGCGCCAGCCGCCGCGACAGCGCCAGCGCACAGTCCAGCTCGGGGCCCGCGCCCGCCAGCGGCGTGGCGACCGCCTCGCCGCCGTCGCGCGCCGGCAGGGCCAGTGCCACCGCGCCCAACGCTGGAGGGCCGTCGCCGCCCACCCACAGGAGCAGAGCGCCGTCCACGCGCAACGCGGCCGCTCGGCATACCACACCCATGCCAGAAACTACTTCGAAATTATGTACACGCCAATTCGACTCTTTATAAACGACGCTCTTAGCCGAACGTCTGTTTACATCTACAGCAGTAGCCGGCATTCCGTATGTTTACTTCTCGTTCTATTTAGTTGATCGTTTCTTTTGTCTGTCGTGGTGCTTGGTGTGTAATTCAATTTTATCTATCTTTAGAGGAACAAAATAAGCAAACACAAAAACAAACTTTGCAAATCACACCATGACATCCATCAGACTGACAGACATGACGAACAAAACAAGACAAGACGACACGTTTTTTTAATTATTATTTGCTTTGGCAACATGACTATCAGCAGCATAAGAGTCAATTTCATTAAATAGTTCATATGCTATGGCGTCGTATTGGCAGTACTGGAAATGAGTGCTGCCATATTCTCAGAACTCAGACCATTTATTTATAACTAGTGGGCTTTCCAGCTGCTGCGCCCGCTGCAACTCATTTTCCCGTGGAAATAATATGTTTTCCCGGCAAGTATTATACATAAAAATCTTCTCTTGAATCACTCTATCTATTAAAAAAACCTGCATTAAAATCTGTTCTGTAATTTGAAAGATTTAAGCAAACATACATACAGACAGACAGCCGCGAAAAGCAACTTTGCTTTATATTATGTAGTGATAATGAATGAAATTATTTGTTTGGTTTGTTCGTTTCATCCGCGGCTGTTTTTATGTTTCCGTAAAAATAAGTCGTTTTCCCGCGGTAAAAAGTAACCTATGTCAATCTCCCGCCTCACATCTAACTGCACACAAAAATACACACTCATATACACCGTGTTTCGTAGTAAATACATTAAATTGGAGACGTTGTGTAGACTATCATAGTGAACTATGTATTAAACTTTTGATTTTTTTTTTTTAATAATTTATTTCTTATATCCATTATGCATTACTCCTCATATAAGATTGCAACCTTGCTCTTTTAACTTATGATGACGTAATGGTTATGACGAATCTAGCAAAAGTGTCAAATATAAAACTTTAACGAGTTTCACACTGTCATAAAAACAAAATGTACTATTTCCGCCTAAGCCTTTTTGCAATATTTAAGTCTTAGACCAAAAACTTCTTTTAACTTAGAGCTCTCATAGAGACGCAAAGACTATTTCGAGATTTGATATAACATTTGAGATTGGTTTGAAACATAAAACATCGACAAGCAGTTTTTTACCTGAGTCTAAATCAGAACTGTCAGAAAAGTAAAATCACAGTGAAATAAACACTCTTTTTTTGTCCAAGACAGCAGTATGACATAAATAAGCCCTTCATATGTAAAGGTCTGTTCAAAGTGTTACGTTCACAACAAAATTTAGTTAATTATAATTTCTAAACGAAGGGCTTTTAAAAAGGGAAAATTGTTCAGTATGATTCTTCTTTATTGAAACGTCTTCAATTTAATGTATTTCCTCCGAAACACGGTGAATATACGTATCATCGCGCTGTTGTGACAGGAAAGACGGGCCAACAAACAAATACTCTTTTTCATTTATCTACCTAATCACTACCTAAATCAATAGAATACTTTATTTGTTTGAATAATGCAGCCTGAGCTGGCAACAAACACTATTTGACTAGCCTGTATGGTGGCAACCTGAACTTGAACACATCTTAACGAGATTATTGAAGCCTCATTCATTGCGTTTGTCACGTTCACAAAAATCTTTCACTTGTAGTAAAATTGTTATTTTGCCACTACTTGATGTTTTCGGTATGATTCTCACAATACTTTGTAATGAAATTAGGCTGAATACCTCCAAACGCCAATGATGTTGACAGACAAAAGTGCCAACATTACGTCATAGGAACTATTTGTTGAAACGGACTCTACCACGACAAGAACGATGTTTTGACAGTTAGTTAGGGTAACCATCTCGCGATCTCAAAAATGAAAATCAGATACAAACTTACAAAGATGATGGAAGGAAAAAGAAGTGTTTCAGGGCTCCAGGCCTTCTATTTTTTGTCATTGTAACGCCATCGAAAATCAACTGCCGTTCCATTGCCAATGTGATTTTTATACTTCAAACTGGGCCCCAGGTCTGCAATTTTTTTTTCCATTGTAACCTCATAGAAACTCAGCTGTAACTCTATTGTCACTGTAATTTTCTATGCTTCAAACTATTAGCAGACTACAAAATTGAAATCCAATTGAAACAATTTTGTATTAGCAGACTTAGGGCCCTGTATTTTTTTTGTGGTCACAAAATGACCGAAATCATGTAACGGAGATCCAATCAACATCTTAAGACCCAGTTATATCTGTTGGGAAACAAATTATGTTCACTATTTATTCTCATTAAAAAAAATAAGAAATCTTATTATTAATTTATTACTTCTATCTATGGGAAATAGTTGCTGAGTTTTTCTAGCTTTTTCACCATTCGTACCC
Organism: Keiferia lycopersicella; assembly: GCA_029255805.1. Lineage (NCBI taxonomy): Eukaryota > Metazoa > Arthropoda > Insecta > Lepidoptera > Gelechiidae > Keiferia > Keiferia lycopersicella. Next base: position 16,767,150 of record JARACZ010000006.1, on the reverse strand, counting down.
GCTACATAAACTAAACGAACAAAATAAAAATATCCCAATCGTAATAAAGACAGCAAAAACTTCTATATCTGATTAATTAACGGCATACGGTCACACTGCTTATGAAAAGTTGTATCATGCCCAATAGACTAGTATCCAGGCTAGAAAACCTTATAAAAAATGCTGTATCATATCATGGAGTAGCTGTATGATAAATCAACCAATAGCAAATAGACATTTGTATGTGACCAGCATATTATTCGTTCACTTTTAGTCGTGTTTTAATTCTATTGGCAGATTTAGAAAAAGATCTTAACTATGACCAATGAAAAGTACCCGTCACAAAGGCTACCACCAATTCACCAACAAACGCTCAAGTTTTCTTCACCGTAAATTTACACATATTTTTAATTTTATTGTATAGTTCGAGAATCATCACCGGTCCTGCCTGACCGGTGTTCTAAATAGGTGGTTTCTAACAAGAATAACTGTATTTGAGAGAAACAACATGAAACACTTAATCTTGCTGGGAGCAGGCTTCCTGCTTCTATCAGGTGAGAAATGCATTACCTTCTTTTCTAATTTGTAATGTATCTATATGAGATGTTCCACTAGGAAACCCTAGGTTTTGTGGTTGCTATTCCCGCGTGTCAGCGAGTATGCCAGCCCTGCTAGGGCCATCAGAGACCAGAGCAGCCCGCCCGGTGCCCGGCGCGCCGCCTCCGGCGAGTGTCGACGTGGAGGGCGGAGAGCCCCGAACTTGTTACAGATCTTATACACCCATACTAGATTTGATGCCATGATCTGCCCACTATCACTCCAACCAACACCTGCTTTTCATACTTCTAAAGCTATAATCTTAGTTCAGTTAGAAATCAATTACCTACTTCCACAATCTAATCTTACTGGTGAGGGAATGCTCCAACTAAATTTCTTTATAATTCTGGTGTAGACTATTTAACCACAACATTTATTTAGGCAGACAGAAAAAACCACCACCATACTTAGGTTACCATTTCACTTTAAATTTCACTGTTTATCACGTCTCAATATTTATTAAATAGCAATTTTCTAACTTATTATAACATTTTTTAATATCAAATCATCAATTCTACATTATCGTGTTTATTGGCTTATTTTTATTTAGTTAAATGCCCAAAAGAAATTTGAGTGTCTTGGATTTTTGTTCTATATACTGTCTGTTTATTTTTCAACTCAATAAAGAATCAGGTTAATAAATGTGTATTTTTATTGTTATAGGAAGCCTGGTAGTGGGTGCTGAATCCGAGCAAGGTGGAGCACCCACAGTGGATGCAGACCTCGGAGCCTCTCGGGAAGGCTCCCGCACTGGTGAGCACCAATTTCATTTTAGCATAGAAGGAACTGTTTGTAAACTGTATGCAATTGTCAGGGCATTCTATGATCTTTATACATAAGGTGTAAAAATATTAGCTGCAAACATATTAAGGGGTGAGTTAGCCCATGAAACTGTACAACTTTCCCTAAGGAACATAGGTCAACATAAAACATAAAAAAAAATTTGGACCTCCCATACAAAATGTACCCACCGACCATGTCAATTAGCATGGGTGGCCCAATATTTGTTTTTTGTATATCGACCTACGTTCCTTAGGGAAAGTTGTTCAGTTTCATTAGCTGCAAATTTTTTTACACCCTGTATACAAAATAATGAGTTCATTTATTAAGGGCTTACACTTGAACGCTTGAACACTTATCTATTTGGGTTTGTAAGTAGTACAATCTTTGATAAGAATAATCCGCGAGAGGTCAGTCCAAGTATTTATTCATTTGATTTAAATGTGATACATAGCAAATAGCGTCGGTGGATAGGATGATAGCAAATAGCAATGGATTTTCCTATTAAGTATTTTCCTGTTTGTTGAGAATGCCATGTGATGCCGGCTTAGAATAGCTTCACCCCATATCCTTCCCGCGGGTGTCGTAAGAGGCGACTAAGGGACTCGAAAGTAATGGTGTATTACAATTTTTAGGCGACAGGCTGACAACCTGTCACTATAGTGATACACATGTTTTCTGAAACAACCTTAGAAAACAATTCTCAAAAATGTCAGACGTGGCGATAGTGTCCGTATTCTTATTACGGCCGTTAATGCTCTGCCTACCCCGCAAGGGATAAAGGCGTGATATGTGTGTGTGTGTGTGTGTGAGAATGTCTAGTTCAGTATCCAACAAAGAATCATGAAGCAAAAAACCTATATTCATCTTAGCTTTAAACCAGATTATTACAATATCAAATTAGTTGTAGTGGACTGTTGTGGCTGTAGAAGTCAAAGTATTAAAATCTTGATTTCTATTCCCATGCTTTACTTGTATTTAAACATGGAATTAAACAGTAAAATAAAAGAACAGTCTGCAGAACATGCCTATGTTATGTATAGCATGTCTTTGTTATGCATAACATGCAAACTTTTCTTTTATTCTACTGCAGCATGGCCATGCTGTTACATATAAATTTTTGCAATGCAACCTTTAAAATAGTGTGTATATCTATCGGCGGTGTTGCGGCGCGAGTAGCCGCAGCCGCTCGCGCATCCAGGCGGAGTCGCGGATGTGGTGCCGCAGCCACGGGTCCGTCGGTTGCGCCTTGTCCCACCACCATCCATACCTGACACAACACAACACACGTTCAATACTGTACTTTAACATAGCTTCTAGTCTAGGCAAAACTAAAATGTCTGCAACGTCATGCAAATAACAGTGAATAAGAAGTCACAGATATGCGAAAAGAATAGAATTATTGGTAAGAAAGTAGTGAGTTGGAAACGTAGGAATAAAGGCATATAGTTAGTGTTTACTCGTGCGAGGAGAGGGCGGGGCGGTGGTGCTTCTCCCTGGGCCCGCAGTGGAACTTGTCCCTCACGCGGCGCAGCGCCGCCTGCTCGGCCTCCGGCGCCGGCGCCGCCTCCGCGCACCGCGCGTAGAACTTGCCCGCCACCGTCGCCGCTGCACAACAAACACTCTTGACAATGGCATACAGTCACCGACGGATGCTCCAGGGCCTAGCTGATGCAATTTCAATGCATACAGTTAGTTTTGCTTGTGAGTTTAAACGTGAGCTAGCTGTAGTATTTTTGTGTGTTGAGCAAACCATTGTCAATACCAGTAGCCAGAACATCAGACGAATATACTTCTTTATAGAAAATCAGATACATGATTGGGCCAACCTAAACTTATGATAAATTACTCTTCTGCTTGGAAATCAATTGCAATAATTTGTGTTGTAGTAGATCACACATGACACCAGGGCTCATTGGGCGACTCGTTGTCCCTCACGAAAAGAATTAGTAGATAACTCGTAACTAATATATTAACGATATGATTATGATAACGAATAAGTTGATAACTGACGTAAGCCGAGCGGTTTGACGAGCGAGACGTCGGAGCGTCCGGGCTCGCGCGGCGCCGCGAACCGTAGCTTGAAGGAGCGCGCGTGGTGCGGCCGCGCCGGGGACGCGTCGCCGCCACCGCCGCCGCCACGCGACGCGCCCGCGCCCGGCCCGCTCGCGACCCGCGCGGGCGACAGTCGGGAGCTCGGAGAACCCTCAGACACCATTCAGTATATTGATAGAATCTAAGAAGTCCACTGTCTTTGAAGAACAATGGTTCGATGTATTTAATCGATCGTTTCTCAGTTACGGTTGCTAAGGGATTTAATAAATGGAGTCCTCATACATTTGCATTTCTTATTGGTGCTTTGCATTGTTTTTCGTGATAATGTTTGTCGCAATGAGGGGTGTATTGTTTGTCAGACGCGGAGGCTCTGTCCCGCGAGGCGGAGGCGGTGGACCCGGACTCGCTGACGGCGGCGCAGCAGCGCGAGTGGCTCGCCAACGCCAAGAACTACACCTTCCAGACCGAGGTCAACCGCATGATGAAGCTCATCATCAACTCACTCTACCGGAACAAGGAGGTCAGACAACTAATACTACACTCAGTTTTCCCAGTCTTGTTTAATGCATGCTTTGTAAACGAATTTGATCGAATAATGTGACCACAATGTAAAATAAGATAATATTTCTTTACAAAAAAATAAACCGGTTTTATGTTATTGTGTGTACAATTAGATTTTCCTCCGAGAGTTGATCTCGAACGGGTCTGACGCGCTGGACAAGATCCGGCTGCTGTCGCTAACGGACCGCGCGGCGCTGGACGTGCAGCCCGAGCTGGTGCTGCGCATCAAGGCGGAGCCCGACAAGCGGCAGCTGCACATCATCGACACCGGCATCGGCATGACCAAGAACGACCTCGTCAACAACCTCGGCACCATCGCCAAGTCCGGCACCGCTGACTTCCTCTCCAAGATGCAAGACGCGGAAAGTGTAAGTATCGCCCTAAAGACAACATTTGGGTATAAATTACAGCATGTGCTACAATTGTAGTATTTCCCTTGCAGAAGAATACGCAGGAGATGAACGACATGATCGGTCAGTTCGGCGTGGGCTTCTACTCGGCGTTCCTGGTGGCTGAGCGCGTGACGGTGGCCTCGAAGCACGTGGACGACAAGCAGCACGTGTGGGAGTCGGACGCCAGCTCCTTCAGCGTGGCCGAGGACCCGCGCGGCGACACGCTCAAGCGCGGCACGCACATCACGTCAGTACCACGTCCTCCACCATAACATCACTAGCGGATTAAAAGATATTCGATAATATACCCGTTTTAAAAGAGTGGACCCTAAGTGCCGCCCTGGTGTACTCCTAGTCTGTAACCAAAATAATAGTCTCACTCATGTGATTGCTCTACTTGCAGAGATTCTTTCTAGTGTACCATTTAGTATCATAGATAGATATAGGTAGATACCCTACCTTACCTGCCGTATGAGTCGTACTAGTATTAAACTATCAGATAAGATACTGTATCGAAGGCCTCGACCGGAACTTGAATGAAATCTTGTATTTCGCCGGCGAGTCGGGATATGGCGAGTTTTTGTGGGATTCCTTAATGAAAACAACGTTATTCTCTTCTTTTCTTATACAGGGTGTCAAAAATTAGCTGCAAATACGTTAAAAGGTGAACTAGCCCATGAAACTGAACAACTTTCTCCAAGGAGCATAGGTCGAAATATGACAAAAGAAATTTGGCCCTCCCATACAAAATTACTGACCGACCAAGTCAATTTGTATGGGAGGTCCAAATTTTTTTTTCATATTTCGACATATGTTTATTGGGGAAAGATGTTCAGTTTCATGGGCTCATTCACCCCTTACAATATTTGCAGCTAATATTTTTACACCTTATATTGGTTTTGGATTGCTTTTGTTACATCATTTCATGGTTTGTTCATAATAATTTGATTCGATACAATTTACAATACACTACTCTATTGACAGTTCTTCAAGCTCTGGCATGTTTTTATTTGTTTTCCGGAAGGGAAGGCAAAGGTAGTATGGCTATACCGCCTAGTAGATTTTATTCAGCCAGTTGCCTTCGAAAATAATGTAGATGTGGGTGTTGTGGTGTAGGCTGCACCTGAAGGAAGAGGCGGCGGACTTCCTGCAGGCGGACACGATCCGCGCGCTCGTGAAGAAGTACTCGCAGTTCATCAACTTCCCCATCTACCTGTGGGCCTCGCACACCGAGACCGTCGAGGAGGCCGACGACGACCTCGCCGACAAACCCGACGCCGACGAAGACGCGCAGGTACACACCGCACACACACATACAAACCCGCACACGCGCACGCACACACAAACGCGCCCACCACACAATCGCCTTAAAAAAATACCTCCCCTCTTATGTAAACTTAAGTTCTCGTGAGTTTAGTGTACAAAATCAAAAAAAATATCTCGTGGCCTACGATTAACCTTACAGGGATTTTTTAAGTTCTGATCATGGTCTGATCATGCTTGAATTCTTGAAACACTAAAATATAAGATAGATAAATAAACTTTTTATTGCTTACAACAAACACAATATTAAAACAAACGGCACAATATACTATAACTAAAAGTAAGCAAAGGCGGCCTCATCCTTATAAGGCATACCAGGAACAGGTTAGGTAGAAAGAACTTCCTTGTAACAGGCTCTTGCATAAGTCCTGCAAGCGGGCGCTCAACTGCGAGACAGTTAACTTCCAATAACCCTTGTGTTATAATATAACCCTTATATTTCTGCAGGTCGAGGAGGTCGTAGAGGAGAAGAAGGAGAAGAAGAAGATCGAGAAGACGGTGTGGGACTGGGAGCTGATGAACGACAACAAGCCGATCTGGACGCGCAAGCCCGCCGACGTGCAGGAGGACGAGTACAACCAGTTCTACAAGACCCTCACCAAGGACGACAAGCTGCCGCTCGCCAAGTCAGTTCCCACCACCACCACCACCACCACCACACTGCCACAACTAATGTAGTGATTGCACGATAGCGAAGATAGTTTTTATTTTAGTTTTTGTTTTTGCTTTGTATCTTCGTGCATTATTTATCAAACTGGTTTATGATATTCACTCACTGGTGGCCTACGATAGTCGTGACATGCATGCCGTAACTTTTGACGACATCGGGTGGTACAAGTATGTATGGTTCATGACTACTAGAAAAAAATTGTGGGACTATTATGCACTAAAATAGAAGAAAATACGTTCTGCGTCTCCTGCTTTACCTATAACTTATAACTCGTTGCGTATTGAATGATGTCGGAAGGCTGAGGGCGATGGGGCGATGTGTGAGTGACCGCCGTGTTGTGTGTGTGCAGGGCGCACTTCGTGGCGGAGGGCGAGGTGACGTTCCGCGCGCTGGTGTTCGTGCCGCGCGTGCAGCCCGCCGACTCCTTCAACCGCTACGGCACCAACACCGACAACATCAAGCTGTACGTGCGCCGCGTCTTCATCACCGACGAGTTCAACGACCTCATGCCCAACTACCTGCGCTTCATACAGGTCGGTGTCCAGTTTGCCCAGTGCCCAGTCGAGCGTACAACATTGTTAATAATTGTAGACACGGTACTTATTCTAAAATATTGCCAATTTAGCACAAACTTAACTCTAAATACAAAAAGAGCAATTTACTACTGATTGATACTTTCTTCGACATTTCTGATTGGGTTGTGTCCTAAAAGATGTTTGTATTGTTATCAATATTTCTACTTAGGTAGAATCTGCCTTACGTACTTAATTAAAATCTGCATAATTCAGACAGGAGGCATCGGTTTTATGAGTTTGTTGGGACAATTTCTTCTGCGTTTCGTCCTCTGTGATACTTGACAAACTATGTACTTATATTCATAGTTGGACAATTCTTCCTTATTTCCTTAGTCCACTTTTAAATTGAAGCGATGAGTACTTACTGAAATAACGAATATACAGGTTATTTCATCTCCATTTTTTTAATACAAAAATAAAAATAAATAAGATATAAAATAATATAAGGTATGGAAGTGTTCATACTACGTTTTAGAATAGAATAGATAAGACAGAACAGTTGTTATAATCGGTCCCCCCCCCCCAGGGTATAGTGGACTCGGACGACCTGCCGCTGAACGTGTCGCGCGAGACGCTGCAGCAGCACAAGCTGATCAAGATCATCAAGAAGAAGCTGGTGCGCAAGGCGCTCGACATGCTCAAGAAGATCCCCGCGGACGACTACGAACACTTCTGGAAGGAGTACTCCACCAAGTGAGTGTGTTACCCCGCCCCCCACACTGCCCAGGTGCAGCTGCCCTTAGGATAGGAGAAATCGACAGTCCTCTTAAAACTTTAAAGACAAAACACGATTGAAGCCGATTAAAAAAGGTCAATCCGTTTCTGAGCAGGAAATGGTTGAAGTTCTATGACCTGATTCAGCTTTTTAAACCTGATTTTTCAACAAAATTGAGCGTAATACTTTAGAAGTGTCGTAACGTAGCTATCTCCCCCTCCGCAGCGTGAAGCTGGGCGTGATGGAGGACCCGTCGAACCGCGCGCGGCTCGCCAAGCTGCTGAAGTTCCACTCGTCGCGCGGCGAGCAGCAGACCTTCCTCGCCGACTACGTGGCGCGCATGAAGCCCAACCAGCAGCACATCTACTACATCGCCGGCTCCAGGTAACCTACTGCCCACTGCCCGCTACCCACTACCCACTATCCACTACCCACTACCCACTACCCACTACCCACTACCCACTACCCACTACCCACTACCGACCATCAACCGCCTTTCCGAAATTAATTATTCCTACTCCATGGCACTGACTCTATGATGAAGCATAGCATAGATAACTAGTTGTGTGATTATTACTACAAACACGACGTTAGTAAAAATAGTGCAATACCAGGTTGTATTTCCAACAATTAAAACACACGCAATTTTTTGGGTATCAATTTTCAATTCTATTAGTACTAAAATGGCCGACACCTAATTGTTATATTATAAGAAAAAGGAATATGCCTGAATCGAATAACTTTTAAGAGAATCGACTTCAAAGGACGTGTAACAGTATGAACCTCAATTTTTTTGTCGGTTAATACAACCTAAAACTTTCTCCTAAGTCTGACAAACACTTTTCTGAAAACCGCATCAAAATCGGTTCAACCAAAATTTTAAACGCAAGAAAATCTCGGAAAAACATACATACAGGTCAAATTGTGAGGACGGGTTGTAGATAAAAGCAAACACTCTGACTGCTGATTAACAACTAACTTATATTACGAGACATTCGGTATAACATGCGATTACAATATTAGGCTACGTCTACACTACAAAACTGAGAGCCTCCTTTTTTTAGTCGATTACAAAGAATAGCAATTTACTTGAATTGACTTGAGCGTTGGTGCTCAAGTGGATAGGTCACCGGTCTTACAATCGTGAGACCCGAGTTCGATCCCCGCCATGTACCAATGTGTTTTTACTCACGTACATCTACCGACTGCTCTTACGGTGAAGGAAAAACATCGTGATGAAACCCACATTCAAATAAAATTTGAAATCAGATGATATTTGAATGTGACTTAACCTAGGACTCGGGCCAGGTTAGCCTTCGGGTTGCAGAGGTCAGATGGCAGTCACTATGTGTAAAAACTTGGTTCCATGTCAACTCCCCTAGGTTAGGTAGCCGACCCCGACAGAGAACGGGTTAAGGCAAGGAGAATGATGAGCAATTTACTAGAATGTGTGTTGTAATATCGTGTGTTGTCTTGGGGCAGCCGCGCGGAGGTGGAGCGGTCCCCGTTCGTGGAGCGGCTGGTGCGCGCGGGGTACGAGGTGCTGTTCCTGACGGAGGCGGTGGACGAGTACTGCCTCTCCGCGCTGCCCGAGTACGACGGACACAAGTTCCAGAACGTCGCCAAGGAGATCTTCGACCTCGACGAGGGTAACTACACACAAACATATCTATACCTCATACCTTAACTCAGATCATGTCAATATTCAACACTCATTATATTCATTGCAAGTCACACTACAAAAGATGTTAACAATACATATAAGTTCTGATGTGACACCCTGCAAGGGCAGTCATGAATGATAATACACGGCACACACATCATTATTAAATATGCAACTTTTCAGTAATATACTATATACAGGTATGTAATTTCATACAGTAAAAAAACGTCACTATACCTAATGAAATCTTTGTTTATCACAGCTTGTCACACATACTTGTCACGACCAGCGTAACTGTCAGTCCCCGCTCGTACGTGCGTATATGGAGCATTCAGGTCAAGTTACGCTGGTCGCAACGTCTTTTAAGCGATCGAGTTAGAATGACTTATATTTATTTCCATTTCTTTTTATGAATATTATAAAATCAGTCAAACTGATGGACAGACGCTTTCCCCAAACGCTCGATTTTGAGTAATGCACATGACTTTTAAGCGAATTGAAATGGTAGCGGTCTGATCACATGTGTAGTAGAACTGATGGACAGAAGAGTAAACGGACTTCTGAATAAAGATTACGTCTCGGTAAGCGTAACGTTAAGTTCAACGCTGTTGAGGCAGATGGATTGGTGAGTGAGCAGTTGCTATACTGAGACGGCGCGCGGCGGTGTGTTGCAGGTGAAAACGCCAAGGACATCCTGGAGCAGCAGAAGAAGCAGTTCGAGCCGCTGACGTCGTGGCTGGGCGCCAAGCTGGGCCAGTGGATCACGCGCGCGCAGGTGTCGCGCCGCCTCGCGCGCTCGCCCGCCGCGCTCGTCGCCACCGTGTTCGGCTGGACCGGCAACATGGAGCGCCTCGCCATGTCCAACGCGCATCAGAAGGTACGTCACTAGCGTGGGATTATTGTGTTGACCATTCTTTTTTATGTATTTAAAGTTGAATCATCATCATTTCAGCCATAAGACTCCACTGCTGAACATAGACCTCCCCTAAAGATGTCTTGTCTGAGTTAAAGTGAAATGTTCCTATGTAATTGTGTAGGAGATTCTTGTTTTGAGTCCAGAAGTGATGGTATAACGTGTATTGGTGTGTGCCAGGCGGACGACGCGCAGCGCAAGCACCACCTGTCGCAGAAGAAGATGCTGGAGATCAACCCGCGACACCCGCTGGTGCGCGAGCTGCTGCGCCGCGTCAGCGACGACCCCGACTGCCCCGAGGCGCTGCGAGCCGCGCGCACGCTGTACAGGAGCGCCGCGCTGCGCTCCGGGTACCTGCTGCAGGAGGGACAGGTAACTACACGCGCCGCGTTAGCGACGACCCCGACTGCCCCGAGGCGCTGCGAGCCGCGCGCACGCTGTACAGGAGCGCCGCGCTGCGCTCCGGGTACCTGCTGCAGGAGGGACAGGTAACTACACGCGCCGCGTTAGCGACGACCCCGACTGCCCCGAGGCGCTGCGAGCCGCGCGCACGCTGTACAGGAGCGCCGCGCTGCGCTCCGGGTACCTGCTGCAGGAGGGACAGGTAACTACACGCGCCGCGTTAGCGACGACCCCGACTGCCCCGAGGCGCTGCGAGCCGCGCGCACGCTGTACAGGAGCGCCGCGCTGCGCTCCGGGTACCTGCTGCAGGAGGGACAGGTAACTACACGCGCCGCGTCAGCGACGACCCCGACTGCCCCGAGGCGCTGCGAGCCGCGCGCACGCTGTACAGGAGCGCCGCGCTGCGCTCCGGGTACCTGCTGCAGGAGGGACAGGTAACTACACGCGCCGCGTTAGCGACGACCCCGACTGCCCCGAGGCGCTGCGAGCCGCGCGCACGCTGTACAGGAGCGCCGCGCTGCGCTCCGGGTACCTGCTGCAGGAGGGACAGGTAACTACACGCGCCGCGTCAGCGACGACCCCGACTGCCCCGAGGCGCTGCGAGCCGCGCGCACGCTGTACAGGAGCGCCGCGCTGCGCTCCGGGTACCTGCTGCAGGAGGGACAGGTAACTACACGCGCCGCGTTAGCGACGACCCCGACTGCCCCGAGGCGCTGCGAGCCGCGCGCACGCTGTACAGGAGCGCCGCGCTGCGCTCCGGGTACCTGCTGCAGGAGGGACAGGTAACTACACGCGCCGCGTCAGCGACGACCCCGACTGCCCCGAGGCGCTGCGAGCCGCGCGCACGCTGTACAGGAGCGCCGCGTCAGCGACGACCCCGACTGCCCCGAGGCGCTGCGAGCCGCGCGCACGCTGTACAGGAGCGCCGCGCTGCGCTCCGGGTACCTGCTGCAGGAGGGACAGGTAACTACACGCGCCGCGTCAGCGACGACCCCGACTGCCCCGAGGCGCTGCGAGCCGCGCGCACGCTATACAGGAGCGCCGCGCTGCGCTCCGGGTACCTGCTGCAGGAGGGACAGGTAACTACACGCGCCGCGTTAGCGACGACCCCGACTGCCCCGAGGCGCTGCGAGCCGCGCTCACGCTGTACAGGAGCGCCGCGCTGCGCTCCGGGTACCTGCTGCAGGAGGGACAGGTAACTACACGCGCCGCGTCAGCGACGATCGGCGAAGGAAAAAACTTTATGGGTGTATGTAATTAAAACACTCGCAATATGTAATTTTTGTTCCGTATTCAAAGTAAATAATTATGTTTGCTTGCAGGCGGTTGAGCTAGCCGACACGGTGGAGCAGATGCTGCAGAGCTCGCTCGGACTCCCGGCGGATGCGCAGCCTGAGGAGGAGGAGGGGCTCGACGCCGGCGAGGGGGAGGGGGAGGGGGGGCAGCCCGACGAGGAGGTGCCCGCCGAGGACGACCACGACGAGCTGTAGGGGGACAGTTGTCGAAACCAGGGGGAGGATAGCATTACCATCTTGCATTTATACACGACGCAGACAACTGAATTAGTCACAACACAACGAAGGTTTCTATGTATCCCACTATCCCAGTGAAGGGCATTGGTTTGGCAATGGATGTACATTTTGTGCAGCATATAAATAGCCGCTTAAAAATTGCAAACCAACCATTACATAAAGATACATACATTTGTATGAAAATTATATTCAAGTGTGAAAAAGTTTCAACCCTTGTAATCAAGTTCACTTGCTGAGATACTCGTACATGCAAAATCAGTTGAATCAGTCAAGTACAGTTGATAGAGTATGAGGGAGTTGGTCTGCGTCCACCGTTATAGTAATTACTTAGTTGTTTCATTCCGGCGCGGGGCGCGGGGCGCGGCCTAATGTACGTATTGGAGATTATAAGCGTGTATTAATTACGCGGTAATATGACAAGTGTGTGTGTAGATATCGGGCGCGTGTGTTATCCGCCGCACGCCAGCGTGAATGTTTAAGATTGTGTGTTTTTATATTTCCGAATGAATTTAAATCTAATGTAAATAAATGTAATTTATTTTAAATTTTAGTTTTATTACATGTCTATTTTGATTTAAATATTGACTGCCTATCCTATCGAGCCTGCCACCATCCTCTATGAACGTGAGCCAGCCCAGCAAAGGCATAATACATTATGTAACCTCTATTATTGAGGCTCCGCTTTCTGTCCGTTCGTTGGACAAAACTACCCACCCATGATACACTACAAACTGGACATTCTTCAAACTGGCCATTCTGCAGACTGGACATTCTTCAAACTGGCCATTCTACAGACTGGACATTCTTCAAACTGGCCATTCTGCAGACTGGACATTCTTCAAACTGGCCATTCTGCAGACTGGACATTCTTCAAACTGGCCATTCTGCAGACTGGACATTCTTCAAACTGGCCATTCTGCAGACTGGACATTCTTCAAACTGGCCATTCTGCAGACTGGACATTCTTTAAACTGGCCATTCTGCAGACTGGACATTCTTCAAACTGGCCATTCTGCAGACTGGACATTCTTCAAACTGGCCATTCTGCAGACTGGACATTCTTCAAACTGGCCATTCTGCAGACTGGACATTCTTCAAATAATGAACTGGTTATTATTAACGAACCGAACATGATGCAAACAGGTAATTTTTTTCACTATTGGACATTTTGCTAAATGGAAATGCACTGAAACTATTCCCTAAAAACTTTGTGTCATCAAAACAACCGAATAAATTGAACAACTTTCTGACCACTAAATGAGAGAGCCGACGGCGCGGGTTGTTGTACCGGAAACTTTCTGCCATGACGACGACATGAAACTGAACAACTTTTTATACGGTGGATATGTTGATAATCGAAAAATTTTCAACTTCTCATTCAATATTCCTGGCTGACTTGAGATTCTATGGCCTACTTGAAAACTTTTTTCCCTTCGTTTCCCAATCGTCAATCCCAACGTACCTAGTACCTACCCGCAATAAAATTTACTCAGTTTCATGGCCTAATTAAATTCAAATTATTTACTTATTCATTTAACTTATTGATCTAGTAGTCCTATTTACAAATAGGTACCTAACGTAATTGTAAAACAGAAAAAAATGTTAAGAAACAATATCATGAATATTGGATCATAGCTGGAAAGTGTTCAGTGCGCCACCGTCTCGGCATCTGCGCACCCGGCATACACAAACACCATTTTAGTTGCAACGCAAATTATGTAACAAGTACGTATGTACTGGACTTGAAATACAGTTATTAATTGATACCTAAGTACATAAAAATATCCAAAAAACCTAAGACTAAGTAGGTATCTAAGTAGATACCTACTTAGTCTTAGGTTTTTTGGATATTCACGAAAGTCAAATAAGAAAACCTAGATCATGTTACCTTTCTTATAAGTAAGTTGGCACACGATTGTATGTAGGTAAGTACAAGTAGAGGTCCTCAAAAGATTAACCACTAAATACGAGCTTCAGATGCATAACTAAAACTCATAAAGCAAAAGACATCAACGCAAGCGCCTACCTTAATATCATCAGATTGCGGTTGGAAGGATATCTCGGCGGTAAAAGTTCTGCCAGTGCGTGCCGGCTGTTATGGGGTACCTACCCATTCCATGGAATCGTCCTTTAGTCACCTTTTGTACGATACTTACCCACGTCTAGAAATGGGGTGATGCTATTCTAAGCCAGCTTCACACGATCACAAGTTACTACTAAATTGTTTGAGGCAGGTGTATGAATGTAGAGTTCCTTGCGAGCTACGATTTTTTTTACTGTAAAGTAAAATAAAACATCTCACAAAATTGTAGCATAACAATAAAATTGTCGTAAGGAATAGGTAAGTACTGTCTATCTGTAAACTTCTGAATGTATTATTCAATCGAAAAAGTCTTCATTTACATTATGAAAACTTCTAAAAATTCATCTCTCCAGAAACCACCTTGATCTTCTTGGCATGACTCTTACGTCAGACCTGAACTTTGGACGCTACATAGAATCTTTGGCCACGACTGCAGCAAAAAAGCTTGGTATCCTCTCAAAGGTTAGGCGCTACTTTGCACCAGAACAGCTTCTACAACTATATCAAGCTCAAGTTCGATCTTGCATGGAGTATTGCTGCCACCTTTGGGATGGATCTGCCAAATACCAACTGGCCGCCTTAGACTCCATTGAAAAACGCGCCAAGAAGCTCATAGCAGACGAAGCACTGGTTAAGACTAAGTTGCAGAGCCTTGAGCACCGTCGTAAAGTAGCATGCATGTCGGTATTCTATAGGATACATTTCGGAGAGTGTGCTCAATCACTCCACGACCTGATACCCCCTTCCCCATTCCATCTCCGGGGATCGAGGCGCCGACTGGGGTTCCACCCTTATGTTGTAGATATACCTCTGATCCGCACTAAGCGTTTCGCTTCAACTTTTATCATGCGTACGGCTAAAGAGTGGAATTCCCTGCCGGCGGATCTTTTTCCGGAACAATATAACTTGGGCCTTTTTAAGGCAAGAGTGAATAGGCATTATCTAGGCAAGCATGTACCATCTTCGTCTGCATCTCCACTTACCACCAGGTGAGATGGCAGACAAATGCGGGCCTATTACATATATTAAAAAAAAAAAACCGAGAAAATCGATTGAGTTTAGGTGGGTATGCCTACAAGTAAATTAGGGGTTGTCCTTCACAGCATTTTAGATTTTAGCAGGCAATATATTCTTGGACTGTACTGTGTTGGAAAAACATCTCGCTACAATGGACTATGTAAACAGGGAGGCTGGCACTGGCAGTGAAGACGGCGCGGCGGGAAGCGGCGCGCGGCGCGCGGCGGCGCGAGCGAGCCAGTGGAGCGCGCCGCGGCGGGCGGGCCGGGGCGGAGTCTCCGCCGCCAATGGCAGCGCCGGGGCGCGGGGCGCGGGCCTGCGCCGCCGCCGGCCGGGGCGCCGGCCAGTGCAGCGCGGCGCGCCGCAGCGGGAGTGTGTGCAAGGCGAGTGTGCGACCGCGAGCGCGATACCGGACCGGACCCGGCGCGACCGGCGAGTGATAGTGCTGTGCCTTGTCTCGAATGGTCTCTGTGGTGCTCGTGTCAGTGCCAAACTCTGGATCTGTACTATCTGTCTGCTGGTGTTCAGTGTAGTGCATTGAGAAGTCATTGGCATCGCCGACTGCCCGCGCCTTGAGCCGCCGGAAGGGCGCGTGGAAGTTAGGTGTGTTCATAATGAATGAAAATGTTCATTTACCTTTAAGACGGATAAATATATTTTTTTTATTATTAAAACTTTACTATGTACCTATTTAGGCTTTGGCTACAAACTCTACAAATAAAAAACATTTATGATAGGTTTTTACTAAACCGTTTGATTTGTACTAAATTGGTTTTGTACCTAAGTACTAAACCGAGCTGCTTAGGTAAACGTATCAAAATTACTTGACGCTATTCATTTCAAAAATTTAAGATTCTTACAAACAAATGCAATAGATAGTTCATAATGTCATTAATTTCCTACTCACGATAAAAGAAATGGTTTTGTAGGCTCTACCTATACTTATGTGCCTACAGGGACTTTGCCCTGCAGTGGGACAGTAATATATTTATGTAGTAATCAAGAAGAATCATAAAAATATATAATAGACTACATTAGGCATTGGTTGTATTAAAGTTACCTATCTGTATCCGTCGGTTGTCAAAAGATAGAGATGTTTTTTTCTGGTTAAGTATTCTGTCTTTGCCTTTGCCCAGCAATGGGATCTAGTAGGCTAACATTAAAAAAAAAGTATTCTCTGTCAACAGTGGCCAGCAGTCAGAAGTGGCTATAGACTTTGAGGTTTAAAGTTTTACGAAATAAATAAACCTCATCATGAATCATGTGAGCGACCTACTAATCTCAGCTCCTTGAACTAAAGAATCTAGACAAACAAGTCAAGTAATTAAAACACCTAGATTTACTTTTAGCGCAGTCCTTGTAGGGAGATACACTTACTTATAGACTGGTACCTAGGCAGAGTAGAATACTAATCCTCATCACTGTCGTTGAAACACCAAGTTACAAATAAAATGTAGAGTCATTCTGATAAGTTTCTTCTTAGAACCGGTGATGTTATTGTTATACCTAGGCGTGTCATTGTCATGCTTAAATAAATATTAAAATATGTGAGCAATGTCTGAAAAACAAAACTAAGTATGCAAAAAATATGTATATAGGTATGTAAAAAACTAAAAAGTTCATTGAGAAAAGTGACAAAAAGCATCGGAATGTTTGCAATGCGGTGCGCGGGCGCAGGGTGCGTGGGGGGGGGGGGGTCTGGATGGGGGGGGGAGCGGTGTGAGTGTGACACAGTACACAAGGCTCTCAGCACTCCGGCTCATACACCTTGGCTGATGTTTTATTAATGCACTGTCCGTCTCGCAAATGAAGAAAAAACACGTTTTACATTTTAAATAGCATAGAAATGACTGTAAATTACATACGGCTGTCGGCTACCTGGTTATGATGCTATGCCCGTGTAATTCTAGCAACAGTCAATCCACAAAACAAACTCAATTTCTAGGTTTAAAGATAATTAATTATACTTATAGCATGTTGTCAGCGTACCAGCGGGGCACCCCTAGGTATGTTGTTAGCGTGGTTAAATAAATGTGTAAAACAAGCAAAAAATAATATTTTGAATCTTTTGCAATACGGACAGACAATAGGTAGAGATTCGTTGTGTAGCTCTCAGATTTTGTCTTATGTTTATGTATAACAAAACATATAAAATATGAAATGAGACACCCACCAAGACTATCAGCGCTACTTGCCCATATCCGATACGCGTTGATGTCTCCTCGTCCCCGCGCCGCGGTCTGCGCGAGGTATGTGAAAGACATAAACGCGCGGAAACATTCACTAGCGAATTTTTCTTCCATTGAAGAAAGAAAACATAGGATTATTTCCAAAAAATATGTACCTAAAACACAGGTATTTTAAGACTATAGTATTTTTAACTTAGATATTTTTATCAATACGCAACGGGTAGGTAGGTATGACACGAGGTAGATATGTGGGTAATTTCTTATAATATTAGCACTGTTGTTTTCCACGTGGTTTTACTGTCTCGTTGCAATGGTAAAATACTTGATTTCTTCACATAATTTCCTAAAATAAATAAAATATACACACAAATATACATACAAATCACGCCTTTATCCCTCCCGGGTTAGGCAAGCGTTAACAATCGTAAAATTACGGTCATTATCGCCACGTCTGACAAGTATTGATGGCCCTAATAAAATATGTATACGCCTCCCAGGTTGGGCTACAAACGAACAACTACCTACTCTTACCCAACTGTAACAAACCATCTGATACGATCAAGAAAAAGACTGGAAACCTTCTGAAAACTGTCACAGGTTTTTAGATAAAAAAATACTGAAAGATAAGATGACACAGTATGAGCTTGGGTACGAGCTTACCCTTCTTCTATAAGTATGAGTTTGGCTCTTGTAGGTAGTTGTCTTCCTTCTTGCTCTTTAGGAAGTCATCGAGTCGTATCAAATGACCCATAATTTTTTCTTCTATATTGGATGGTTCTTTGCTATATTATTTTTTCTCTGACAATCTGTAGTAAGTAATTCTTTGTTAGTTTTGTTACTTATACGGTGACGAAAAATATTTTTGGTTGTGTTTTCGGTTGATATACCTAAGTCGCTAACTATTTCGTTTTCAAGCAAAAATTAATGATTCTGCGGAAAGGTGGCGGAAAGTTTTTTTCATCCTCTCTATTCAAAAAACTATGCTTTATGTAAAAACCTTATGTGCGCCTAGGCGCGAGCCAGTATTTATTCTGTGGCCTATAGGTCATTTTAACCCTCCGGGTAATAATGATATTTGAATTTAGAACATGAATTTTTGCACCCAATGAAACGCAATTTTACTAGGGATGCGATACTTTTTTCTGTAATACTACCTAGAATCTGCTATTTTATTGAGTATTTAACAGCTAATATTTACCTCATTTCTACTAAAATTTGAATTTAAAAAGGAGTGTCTCAAATGTTATTTTCCTTTTGGCACCATAGGCACAAAATTCCTTGGGCACCATTTTTGATAAGCAATGTTCATTGCCTATTCGTTTGTTGAAATGAAATGAATAATATGTTTTTGTAAATATTGGATGTCTTTAAAGCAATTTATGTGTAAAATTAAACAGTGAAACGATAATTAATGGACGTACTGCAAGATATTTGTTGTTTTTCTCATAGAGGGGGATGAAAAGTGGCATGTAGTTTTATCCTCGGGCGACGTACATTGAATCCCTCGCTTTACTCAGGACTCTACTCTAAAATCACTGTAAAATCCTTTGTTCCTCTCATGATACAAAATAACGCCCTCGACTTAAATATATCACTTCAGTTCCGTGTCATAAAAACTACTATTGCAACAGGACTTTATGCTTGTTTAATATTTAATGCAGTTGTTTATTATCGGTTCTTCTGTAGAAGATAGCAGACGTATTCGTTTGAATTCTTAGCAATCTAGACTACCTTGTAGTAGACAGACAAATATACAGTGCCTGGTTGTCCGAGAAGTGTTCGAAATTATTTCTGCCGTACAAAGTGATTTTTGAAAAATAAAAACCTAGCTAGATCGATTTATCGCCCCCAATTCGCCCTATATGCGAATTTTCCTGAAAATCGTTGAAGCCCTTTCCAACCTCCCAATTCTTGCTCGTTTAAAGGTATTACATACTTACCTAGAATAGAACTATGGGTGCAGTAAACTTAAAGTTTTGCATTGACGTGAAACTTGAATAAAAATGAGGTAACTATTTACCTACCCGTTCTGATATAAATATGGGTGATTATCGTGGAAGTTCTTCGTTATATTATAATCGCCTGGCACAGGCAGTTTTTATCTGCTTAGACGGCGATTTCAAACCTTAGATAAGTTTTTGTAAAGTTTTGAAGGAAAATAAAGGATGTATTATTATTATTTTAAGGTAAACATTAGTTTTTCTCGGTTTTCACCGGTAAACTACACGAGCCTAGGCCAAGTGCATATCAAGATGTAAAATGTGATGATCTTGTTTGTGTATCAGCTCTCATCGTGTCAGATCGTGTGGTATTGTCGTTGTGTTTTGTGTGGTGGCTTGTGTATTTGGCAGTGTGTTTTGTGAGTCAGGTGGTGTGTTTAAATGAGTTTCTTCATTGGGATTGCCATGAGTATCTAGAAATTTTCGAAGTATTTAAAATTACAGCATTTTGCATCAATATGCAAGCGTTTTCAGGTAAGCCCAGTGTCTTCAAAGATAGTTTTAGTTATGATATGTTATGTTATTTTATTTGGTAATAATAAACAGCTCATAATAAATCTTAGCTTAGACTAAATAAAAGTGTAATATAATATTGAATACGTTTAAATAATGAAATTGACAAAAGTTATTATTTGGGTATGGTGCCAATTATGACTTTAGTTAAATTCCACATTCGCAATATATCGTTTTTGTATTATTATAATTGATGATATTTATTTTGCTTTCATTTAATTTGTTTTGTGTGATTAGATGAGATGGTTGATTGACACACTTTGAGACCCTTGAAACAAGCTTGAGATCAAATACCTAGTCTTTCTAATATTATGGTCAAAATCTTTAGTTTTTTTTGTGACAGGCAAAGGTTTGCTTTTTGAAGTCCTCTATACAGGTTGGGGACAGCCCTCCGAATACCTACTGATAGGGTGCATACAGATCATGAAATTGCTCGCCAGTACTAAGTGTAAGGCACCCCGCGCGCCGTCTCCCTATTTTGTGTAAAACTCTAGAAAATTGTTGCCTTACTTAGGTAGTTTAGGATGGTTTAGGTACGTTATAAGTACACAAGACTATCCTTATACTATGCTTGAGTACTCTTTGTTTACATAATAATATGTGTTTAGAAGAATTTACATTCATAAACTTATACCTAAATCACGCCTCTTTCCCGTTGATGTTGGCAGAGACTATTTCCTTCTACTTGCTACGACCCTGGCATACTTCTTTCACTTCTTCTACGTTCATCAGTCTTTCAAGAACTATTTTTAATATTTTAATCCTTTTTAAGCCAAGTCCGCCAAGTACCCAACAAGAGCTACATGGAGATGCCATAGATGTAGGTCGGGTATCCAATCCCGCAGGTTTTTTCCGATCTCGGTATTTGCGGGATTGAAGATTTCAATCCCGCGGGATCTCGGCATTTGCGGGATCCCGCAAGTATAACCCTACAAACTAAGCCCTGCAACCTGAGCTGCTTTTAAATGTTAAGGCTTGTATTTTCTAAATCGCTCTCAACTCTGAGATCGATCTCAAGTGCGACATTGACGACGTCAGCCAGTATTAAACGACATCTCAAACTCGTACCCAAGATCGATCTCAGAGGTGAGAGCGATTAAGAAATAAGTGCCGTGCCTAAGTATAGTGTAATGGTAATTAGTTTGGTAGTTATACGATAAAAATAATAACACGAACTTTTAAAAATTGAAGTCAACGATTTATTAAAAACAAGAAAAATATTATTAGTAGGAAATAATACTTTTGATGCCGTGTGATGCCGGCTTTGAATAGCTTCATCCCATTTCTTCCCGCGGGTGTTGTAAAAGGCAACTAAGGGACTCGAGGGTTTCATGTGTATTACAGTTTTAGGCGACAGGCTGACAACCTGTCACTATAGTGATACACGAATCTGAGGGCCCTAAATACTTGTCAGACGTGGCGATAACTGCCGTAAGTTTACGATCGTTAACGCTCTGCCTACCCCACATGGGATAAAGGCGTGATTTATGTATGCATGTATGTATGTATGTATGTAATACTTTTCTCATTCAGAAGGACTTTTCTATGCTGCTTGCTAATCCCGCAAATCCCGCGGATCCCGCACTCGTAATCCCGCACTGTGCGGGATCACAAAATGATGCGGATCACGGTATTTCGAGATCTCGGTATACACAGATTGGATACCCTAGATGTAGGTATTGAAAATCAAAATATCAAAATCAAAATATATTTATTTGCGACAAACATGGTAGTCAAGGTTTTATAATAAATTACACAAAAAGTACAGCATGTTTGGCCAAAGTCAAGGCATGCAAATTTTTATGTCATCGGTCAAGAATAATATTACATTTGATTCTTAAATTATAATTATTTACATGTCTACATAGATTAATACATTTCAATTTATTACATTATATTGTCATTTCTTTACATTCTAGATATTCATTTATTTTATAAAATACTTTAGTTTTAAGCCATTTTAGTAATTTGGTTTTAAATAAAGGGATGGGTAAATTTCTAATGTTGGCAGGAAGTTTATTAAATAATCGTATACACATACACAAGCAGCTTCTATTGTATTTTTCAATTCGTGGTATTTCATTGAAAACAATTCTGTTCGGATTTCTACGATTGCGAGGGTTTACAGCTGAGGCTTTTGTAAAAAGTTTTGGGTTCTGTTTGACGAAAATACAGGCTTCAAATACATATAATGATGGTAGCGTCAACAGACCAAGTTCTTTAAATATGGGCCTACATGAGTCCAGTTGTGATTTGCCAGTAATAGCGCGGATGCATTTTTTTTGGGCAAAAAAATCTCTTTGCATGTCCGTTCCATTACCCCAAACAACAAGACCATAACGCAGAACGGAGCCCACATATGCATGATAAGCAGTTAAGGCTGTTGTTAAATTAGTAAAATTTTTGAGCTGTTTAAGCGCGTATGCAAATCTATTTACCCTATCGCTCACGTTTTCGATTTGTGTTGTCCAGTTTAATTCTCTATTAATATGAATACCCAAAAATTTAGTTTTAGTTATTTCTTTAACAATTTCGTCATTATGTTTTATAGTTAATGTCCTTATTGATTGGTGATTAAAATTAATATAATTTGTTTTTGTCAGATTTATTTGTAAATGATTAAGTTCTAGCCATTGAATTACGGATTGAATTGTATTATTTAGTTCAATTTCATGATCGTCAATTGTATTATTATTAATTTTGCCATTAGTTGTAACCACTATGGATATATCGTCCGCAAACATTACAGTTTTATGTTTTGTGATATTAGGCATGTCGTTTACGTAAATAAGAAAAAGGAAAGGGCCCAAAACACTTCCCTGTGGTACTCCACGTGGGTTTAATTGGTATTCCGAGTCAATTGAAATCATTTCCTTTTTGGAATTGAGTTGTTGAATTTGAACCTTTTGCATTCTGTTAAATAAATATGTGCGTATCCAATCTAGAGGTGTTCCTCGAATACCAATAGACTCGAGCTTTTTAATAAGTATGTCATGAGCCACATAGTCAAAGGCCTTGCTCAAGTCCAAAAATAGCACTGTAGTCAACTCTTTCTTATTTAGACTGGTCAAGATATTACGAACGAGTGAAAAAGTAGCGAGTGTTGTTGATTTATTTTTTTGAAATCCAAATTGTTCGGGCGTGATTAGGTTAAATTTTGTACAGTATTCTAATAAACGTTTGAGCATGCATTTTTCAAAGATTTTCGACAATATTGGTATTAGTGCTATAGGCCGATAATTGCTTATATCGCTTTTATCCCCTTTTTTATGCAGTGGTCTGACAACAGAGAACTTGAGCAGATCCGGAAAAATACCCGTCGCAAACGATAGGTTTATCAAATAAGTTAAAACATGTAAAATGTTGTTTGTGCAGGATTTAATAACTTTTGTGCAAATTTCATCAAAACCTTCTGAATTGGTGTTGTTGAGCGACATAACCTCCTTCCTTACCTCTTCCTCCGACATGGGTTTAAGGAACATTGAACCATTTGAGACGTTGTATATTTTGTAATTGGAATTTTCATTTTTATTTTTTAATGTCGTCGTAATGAAATGATCGTTAAAAGTTCCAGAAATATTTTTGGGGCAAGTAATAATACTTCCACCTACTTTAATACTTTCAATATAATGACTGTCAGTTTTATTACCAACTTCGCTATTTATAATTGTCCAGGTAGCCTTATTTTTATTTTCACTTTTATTTATAAATGATATGTTATTATTGCGTTTAAGATTTTGGATACATTTTTTTAATATTTTGGAGTACGATATATATTTATTCTTGTTTCGATTGCTTTTATTTATGTAATATTTATGTCGAAGAGATCTTTTTGTTCTGCAGCTTATTCTTAGTCCTTTGCTTACCCATTTTTGTTTCTTCTGAAGATTTACGCGGATTTTCTTGTTTGGAAAACATAGCTTATAATATAAGGTGATGTCCTCATGAAATTTAAGAAAAGCCCGATTAAAATCGGTTTCATCGAGTATATCAATAAAGGATAAAGCTTCAATGCACTGATTAAATTTAACAATATTCTCCACACTGTAATCTCTTTTATATATAGTATATGACTTAGGCTTGGCTCCTTTTGATTTTACAGGAAATTGAATCAGCTGGGCTGTTTCGTGGTCGGACAAGTGTAGCGTTAGATTCTTTGAGGTCGTATTTTTGATGTTGCTCAAGATATGATCAAGGCATGACTTTCCGCGAGTTGGTTCTTTTATGTGCATAGTTAAGTTAAAGCTCACTGCAAGGTCTTTGAAACGATTCGTGACTCTACCTGGTTTTAGGGTATTTATGTTTGTGTCACCCGCCAGTATGATTTTAGTTGCATTTTTATACTTGGAGGTTATTTCATCTAGTACAATTTCAAGATTATCCAAAAAGAGCATGGGGTCGCTGTCCGGAGTTCTATACAGGCAAACTATAATTAATTTATTGGTGGGTAGTTCAACTGCACAGCATTCAAACGATTTAGGCACTATATATTTTTTGACAAGGTTTACTTCCCTAAAGTGTAAGTTATTTCTCACCAAGATACAGGTACCACCCCTTTTTATATCCTTACGGCAATATGCTGAAGCTAAATTATAGTTATGAATTGTTAAGTATTGCTCAAGTCCAGATAATATGAAAGTTTCTGATAAACAAATTACATCTGGTTGATTATCTTCTTCATTTAGATCCTGTATTACCATTTCAAATACTTCTTTTTTCGCGAATATGCTATGTATGTTTTGGTGGAGAAGAGTGAACATGACATGGTTCGAGCTATTGCTGTTACTGACGAAAAAAATCTCGTTTTTGTGTGCTCGTTTTATTTACTATTATCGTATTATCGAGATTTTTTTCAAGATTCAATCGTTTATTTCCAAGTAGATTCACAATGAATGCTTTTAGAATGTCATAGAGTTAAATTACAATACGGTCACTGAATAAGTGAATTAGTCATAGTAACAATAACAATTTTATGTTCCTAATAGAATCGCGGCACGAGTGGGATAAAAAAAAAAAGGCACTGCCTCGGGGCTGGTCAGGCTGACCACACATGTTAGAAATCATAGTTCTTCATCTTTAGACTATTACAAACTATATGATAATTATCAAATGTGATTACCGGTATAAAAGATGCTAAACGATGTTGGTAAGAATTGCTTATATTAAACGTTGATCTCCGTTATTTCTACAAATATAAGAAATAATTATGTGTGTGCGTATTTAAGCTAAAGTTAATATTTATACAGTTTACTAATTTTTACTACTTTTAAATATTTTTAATTCTGTAAAATGTAAACTTTGAAAGTTGCGAATCGGTGTTCGTTGTAGTTGTTTACGTGTAGCCTTCGTTTCCGTTATCCCCACTGCTGGCAAAACGTCCAGCCGGACGGCTGATCGGTCCAGCAGTGGTGATCGGACCGTCACCAAGAGACGACAAGTATTTTCGGATTTAGTTAAATAGTTAAAGATAATAGTTTTTTTGTGAAAAGTGGTCAGTGCAAAATAAACACTTGTGATATTCATTTTGGTTTTACTTTTCCTCCACCTGATATCTTATATCAGAAGTGGAACAAAGAAAACCGCCCACATAACTAAGAATCAAAAAGGAGAACGTACGTTATGTCCACGTACACGGCATCTCAGTATCAACAGCTCATCTTATCCTGATGAACGATCCCGATCAAGGCGAAAACAGAAGGCAGAGTGCGCGGCGGTCGCGCTCACAGGATCGTACGCGCGTTGGCGTGAATCTCGCTCAAGATGTTGGAGCCGCGAGAGACGTTCTGCCTGCGGGAACAGCCACTGTAAGACCTAGACGTCGTCGGCGGAGACAGTCATAACTGGTGGAATAAAGACGAATTAACAGGCGAGTAATTTAGTGTGGTATTTTATATTAGATTTTTTTTCCCTGTCTTTTTCCTACTTCGTGTTTCCCTTTTTCCCTTTTTGTTTTGAAAGTGTGTATAAGATATTTAATTTTTATAAGAGAAGCTAAGACCGTAATTCAAATTACAACGGAGTTGTTCAAAACTTGTTTGAGTGGTGGGCTATTATAGTTTATATATAGGTACATATTTTTAAAACCAAAACGTTTCTTTTTTTGGTTTACTTCTGTTTTTATTTACAACATGGAGTCAAAAAAAAATATTTTTGGTGCATTAAAGTAAATTGTGCTCAGTTCACTTGTCAAAATATAACCTGTTATTATTAGACATTGATACTTCTCCGCGCTGGCTTTTCCAGGTGCAAAGAAAATGAGTACTTAGTCCAGTTGGAAGATAATACTAGTATGGCAGCCTGCTTGTCGTGCGGGCGTCGCAGCCTGCCTGTCGTGTGGGCGCCGCAGCCTGCCTGCCGTGCGGGCGCCGCAGCCGAATATATTACAAAGAAACAGGATTTGTTTGTGGTGAGTGGATAATCTGCAGCGTAATTTTATTTGTTCATAGTGGGAGCTTGTGTCTTCGTCATCAAGATGTAAACACTATTCGCACTGTTTTTTTTTTGTTGTTGTTGGAATTTACATAGATAAGTTGGTTTTGGGTATAATTAACTTACCTGCAAAAATCGATACAGGTAAATTCTCGTTTTGGAGGATACATTGGGTCTATGACAGATAGATAGAAATCACGGTAGTTCCCTACGTAATGTTGGTCAATAAGTGGTTTAGACTAATGAATCCAAGTTTAGTTGATAGTTCTGTAAATTCGTATCCAATGCGTCGAGAAAAAGAGTAAAGAGTAAAATGGAGTCAAAATCTGATAGAATTAACCGTTCTGAGGTAGGTATGTGAACTAAATTAGATTTTTCATTCATATACCTATACACACTCAACTATAGTATTCAAGGCAGCTATCTTTGTCGAAGTAGTGTTGTTCTATGTTTTGTATGGCGATTTGGTGACCATGGGCAGGTTCAAGGCTATGGTTTTTGACAATTTAAGTTTAGTTTAGTGACAGTAGGTTTGTACCTGTCTTAGTTCAGAGCAACGTTGTTTAAAAAAAGAAAGCAATCAAATAAGTTTGTACAATCGTGGACTATTTAGAGTTGGGCAGAATAGACGAGCGTCTAAGATGTTTATTTGTTATTTTTGTGTTTATAAGGTCATGAGTATATATGTAGTGTGTGTCTATACGAGGCGTTTACGGGTTGGATAAAGGTGAATGTAAAGTAGATGTATTCTAGTTAACTGAAGAAAATTTAAATCTAAAAGAAGATAGATATGATATGATCTAGCAGTCACAATCTGATGAGACAGAAACTACTTGTAATAAGATTCTATATTCATTTGATCTCTGCCTATTACAAAATACCAGAAAAATGTCAACCCCAATCTTACATTGGCACGTAAGCTGAATATTGTTAAAGTAGTTAATACAGAGCGTGTTTTACTCAAAATTTATCAGTGTTAGGCAGTACAGACGTTACCGAGATGACAATCGAATTAAAAGATGCACCCAGTTCTGTTTTCAATGGACCCTGACCAACGACGAGTGAGTAACGTAGAACGAGACATTGTACGCAAAATGGACATGGATGTGGTTAATAAAGATATTGCAGAAGGGTCGAACTCATGCTATGCTAACCCAATCATTTTGGTCTGCTAGAAAAACCATCGGACATCGCTTATGCTTCTGAACACTAAATTGTTAGACCCAAAAAAAAAAAAAAATACTTTTGTGGCAAGGGAATAAAGTTATACACATTTTTTTAAATATATAAACGTCATTCATTTCATCACATAAAATTGAGAAGCTGTTTGGTCATTGGTCGATGGCAGTTGCTTGCCATGGATGGCGCTAAAGGAAAAATAAAATCTTACACATATCTTTTTAGTTTTAACTATGTGTGTACTACAATATAATATATATTATGAATCTAATAGCAGATACTCACACTCACTAGTATTGCAGAGAAAATTTTCGTTTCAAAAACAACAAATATTGACGTTCCAAATTAAATTCATAAATTTTCGTCTCTTGAGTAGAAATGGCCTATTTTATTGTAGCTATTCAATTAGATTAGATTTACTAAACGGGAATAAATAACTAGCCTTGACTTCATTAGTGGTTTTCATCAAATTCCAATCAGGGAAGACTAGATATATCTCACAGCCTCTATTACCAGTTATCGGTTCTAGAAGATGTCTTTTGGTTTTTTAAATTTAATGCAGTCCAATTCCAATGGTGTGTTTCAAAGGGCAAGGTTGTAACAAAGTGCTTAGGATATTTAAAAAAAAACAAGCAGTGCCTGGTATTAGTAATGTTGGTAAAAGCAAAAAGTTACGTCCTAAATTTAATAGATCGTCTAAAGCAGTTAAATCCTCATAAAATTATAAGTAGGTATTAAGTTACTGGGCACTAACATGGCGTAATTAGATTACTGCAAGTTATAGGCGGAAGATTGCAGACGTGGATAAATTCTAAATAATAATAATTAAGAATATTAAGTGAAAGTGATAAATCTAGCGACCCAGAATATATACATATATATGGTTAGGTATTATTTTGAAGATTTAAATTATTAAATCACTATTATTGATAGTGGTAGTACCAAATATCAACACTTGTGTATGAGAGTGAAGTAGTGAAGAAAAATAATAAATCCGTTACAAATGAGAGCGTAAAGGACTATATATTTTTCTCCATTTTCTTGCAACTGTCACTTTTAGTTTACGTGTGCTTGACGTTGAGATCATCAGATTTGTTACCAGTTGATTTGGATGGTGACTTGAGTTTTGTTCTGTATTTCTCCCTTTACGGATGTCATGTTTAGGTCGTTATGTTATTATTGGTCACAAACCATGAAGCTCCAGTTATTTGTCTCAATGTCTTGTTATGAAATCTTTAAAGTATTTCTAGATTTGAGTGTACATCATTTTACCATAGTTAGATGCCGTAAGTCTATAAGGGTTTGAGGATACATTTGTACAGTTTAAATTTGTTGTTTGAAATCTTGTAAGAATTATGATTTGAGAAAGTTGAGTGACAGGATAAGGAATAGCGTGAAAAGGGATCGTGGTTGTAATAAAAATAAAAAGACGCAGTAACTAGTATAGAAAAGGAACTCGTAGGTGGTTAGGTTGTGTTGGGAGGCCGAATGAACGAAGATTAACAATGAGATGAAAGTATGTACGGAGAGCGTGCATGGGAACGCTGGAAGAGGAAGACTTAGACGAACGTATTAAGATCAAATCTGGGACGTTCTAAAAAATGTCAGGTCATGAGAATCTTAAACCGACGAGCGTGTATGGTAAAGTTGAAGAATGTTGCAGAAGAAGATAGAGAAGCGAAAGGGTGTTTCGTGTCGGTATCCTAGCTGTACGGGTTGATTTACTCGCACTTTGATATTGTTGATATAACTAAACACTCAAGGTCAATTGATGACTTTATTGATGATAATTAGCCTTAGAGAATAGAATGGTGATAGTGAGTACACGCGTAATGAGTGCTTATCGCGGACTGGCGAGTAGTGACCTAATACTCGCCATGTGGAGTAAATTGCTGAGAGTGCAATCCGATGTGCGGCGTACAGACCGTACATGCTCCCGGGCGAGAGAAGAAGAGAGTGAGATGAGATGAGATGAGATGAGGTGAAATAGCATTGAATATTAAAAGCAACCCTATGCTTAAACTGAGGTTAACTTCTTAAAATACATGTCATTCTTATAAAATTACATGTCAGGTTCTTATGCTAGACTTATTAAAATTCATTAATGATCGGTCTTTTGATGATTGGTGACGTCGCTCTGTCTTGCTTGATCGCAGCGCAGGTGGTGTTTGAAAGCGTCTTTAATTCTATGTTTTCTTGCGCTAACGTCAGAGTCGTGTGCGCGCGTCTAGGTTGAGTTAGCGGTTTTGGGATCTCATCGGTGTGTGTTGGATGATTTTCAACTTTCGACTGTAAGTTGACGCTTCCGCTAAGACGACGACGACGACGCACGCACCGGTACACGTAAACTGCTGACGCTACCATGCATCCTGTTATTAGGATGTAGATTGCAGTGAACTGATGTATGTCGTGGTAGCTTATAGTTTCCGATAGTGGAGTTTCTGATTTCATCTGTTTTGCTTGCTGATTTTTGATAGCTCTGAATTGTGCTCTAAAGTGGTATTGGAATACATAAATGGAAGGATGTGATCTTCACTTGCCCTCCGGGAAAGAGGCGTTATTTTGTATACCGGTGTTGAGAGAGTCACTGATTAGTTTGAGTTAGTGTTAAAGTAGAGCAGTGTTGATAGATCCTCTAGCTACTTTAAAATAAATTGGTGTTTATAAACTAGAGCAGTGTTGAGAGATCCACTGGCTAGTTTGAGTTTATATTGTAAAGTAGAGCAGTGCTGGTTGATAGATCCACTGGCTACTTTGTAATGAATTGGTGTTTATAAACGAGAGCAGTGTTGATAGATCCGCTGGCTACTTTGTAATGAATTGGTGTTTATAAACTAGAGCAGTGTTGAAAGATCCACTGGCTATTTTGAGTTTTTATTGTAAAGTAGAGCAGTGTTGATAGATCCACTGCCTACTTTATAATGAATTGGTGTTTATAAACTACAGCAGTGTTGAGAGTTCCACTGGCTAGTTTGAGTTTATATTGTGAAGTAGAGCAGTATTGATAGATCCACTAGCTACTTTATAATGAATTAGGGTTTATAAACTAGAGCAGTGTTGAGAGATCCACTGGCTAGTTTGAGTTTATATTGTAAAGTAGAGCAGTGTTGATAGATCCACTAGCTACTTTATAATGAATTATAAGTATTTATAAGTTAAAATAGCGTTGTCATAATTATCCATGACCTATTTTGAGTTAATATTTTAAACTAGAGCAGTGTTGAGAGATCCACTGGCTAGTTTGAGTTTAAATTGTAAAGTAGAGCAGTGTTGATAGATCCACTAGCTACTTTATAATGAATTATAAGTATTTATAAGTTTAAATAGCGGTGTCATAATTATCCATTACCTATTTTAAGTTAATATTTTAAAATAGAGCAGTGTTGAGAGATCTGTTAGCTTTGCATTATAGAAAATAGTGTTGCTTAGAATGACACAAAAATGTTAAGATATAAAAATTAAATTTTGTCATGCCATAAATTGATAAGAAACCTAGATTTTGTATAAAATGTTTACACCATTTTTTATGTATCTCACTACTGAAGTTTGAGGACAAACTTATTGTCAGGAAAGGCCGAATGTTAGAAATCATAGTTCTTCATCTTTAGACTATTACAAACTATATGATAATTATCAAATGTGATTACCGGTATAAAAGATGCTAAACGATGTTGGTAAGAATTGCTTATATTAAACGTTGATCTCCGTTATTTCTACAAATATAAGAAATAATTATGTGTGTGCGTATTTAAGCTAAAGTTAATATTTATACAGTTTACTAATTTTTACTACTTTTAAATATTTTTAATTCTGTAAAATGTAAACTTTGAAAGTTGCGAATCGGTGTTCGTTGTAGTTGTTTACGTGTAGCCTTCGTTTCCGTTATCCCCACTGCTGGCAAAACGTCCAGCCGGACGGCTGATCGGTCCAGCAGTGGTGATCGGACCGTCACCAAGAGACGACAAGTATTTTCGGATTTAGTTAAATAGTTAAAGATAATAGTTTTTTTGTGAAAAGTGGTCAGTGCAAAATAAACACTTGTGATATTCATTTTGGTTTTACTTTTCCTCCACCTGATATCTTATACACAGCATGTAACTTACGTCACCGCCATCAATTTATGGAATCAATTAAATTAATAGCAATATTTAAAAAAAAAAAGCATGTTACATGCTAATCAGCCGGACCTCCTGAACAGGAAAACCACCCAAAAACCTGCTCAGAAGTGCTTCTAATCTCAATTTACAATTTGTACCTATAGAATAGGCCCTAGGCTACCCTAGCTAAGTTTTATAAGCATATATATTATTAGCCCAAAAAACGGCTACGCTAAATTAAAATAAAATAAAAGTATAACAGTAGATAATTCTAACTGTTTCGTCTTCCTTACTAATTATGCCAATTGTAAATTCCATGTACGTCCTGATTTGGTATTAAAAATGACTGCATGTTTCTTGTGCTGTGCTGGAATTTCAGAGGACCATGCCTCTTTGTCATTAACATAATCATCTAACTTATAATAAGCTTTATAACATAATGTTTTCTTAATAATAGATTTAAATTTACTTTCAGATAAACTTAATATATCTTCCGGTATTTTGTTATAGTATCGTATACTTAAACCTTCAAATGAAGTTCTTACTTTAGCTAGTCTATACGCGGGTTGATCTAATTTATTTTTACTTCTTATATTACGATTATGTCTTTCATGATTTCTTGTGAACGTATGAATGTTCTTTCTTACATACATGATATTTTCATAAATATATTGACACGGCACCGTCATAATATTAATTTCCTTAAACAGTTCTCTTAGAGAATCACGACTGCCTAGTTTATAAATTGCTCTAATGGCCCTTTTCTGAAGAATAAATATTGTTTCAATATCAGCGGCGCGGCCCCACAGCAAAATTCCATAGGACATAATGCTGTGAAAATAACTGAAGTAAACAAGTCGTGCAGTTGAAATATCTGTAATTTCTCTAATTTTACGTACTGCATAGGCAGCTGAGCTTAATCTTCCCGATAAAGATGTAATATGAGGGCCCCATTGGAGCTTTGAGTCAAGAGTAATCCCTAAGAAAACTGTGCTGGTAGTAAACTCTAATTTTTCATTATTAAGTGCAACATAGTTATTCAATGAATGTACTACATTTGGCAAAGTGAATAATATACATTTAGTTTTTTTCGCATTTAGAACTAAATTGTTTGCAGTAAACCAACTATGAATTTGCCCAAGAGTGTGATTTACTTCGTCATAATTATGCGCTCGTCTATCAACCTTAAATATAAGGGATGTGTCATCAGCAAATAAAACAATTTTGGACAAATTCTCTACCATGTAAGGCAAATCATTAATGTAAATTAAAAATAAAAATGGACCTAATATAGAGCCTTGCGGCACACCAATTTTAACACTAGATCCCTGTGATTTGGTGCCGTTTACTTGTACTTTTTGCGTTCTATTATCTAAATACGAATTCAGAAATTTCAGAGCTGCGTTTCGAATACCGTAGTGTTCTAGTTTTACCAATAAAGTTTCATGATCTACGCAATCAAATGCCTTGGAAAGATCACAAAAAACACCAATGGCGTCCTTTGATTCCTCCCAAGCATTAAATACATGTTTGACAAGAGCAACACCAGCATCTGTGGTACTACGTCCCTTTGTAAAACCGAATTGCTGGTTGTGTAACAAGTTGTTGCTATTAAAATGGGACAGCATTTGATTGAGTATGATCTTTTCAAAGACTTTGCTGAGTACTGGCAGAATAGATACAGGCCTATAGTTACTGGGATCTTGTTTGTCGCCAGTTTTGAACAGCGGAACTACCTTGCTATCTTTCATTAAATCGGGAAAGATGCCATGTTCAATACATTCATTGAAAATATCTGCCAAGTATGGTGCTAATATATCAATCATTGACTTACAAACTTTAACTGACATTCCCCATAAATCTTCGGTGCTCTTAACTTTAATATCTTTAAAAGTCTTTAAAATATACTGGGGACTCACAGGAGTAAATTTAAATTCTGAATTGCAAGCATCTACATTTTGTTTAAGCAAGAACGATGAAATTGAAGGTGAAGAACCTAATGCCTCAGTCGTTTTTAGTGGTATATTTGTGAAGAATGTTTCAAATTCCTGCGCTACATCGGAATTTGCACTAATCATTCCATTGTCAGTATTAAGTGAAAAGTTATTTTCGCGTGGTTTCGTTTTACCTGTTTCGCTATTAATAACTTTCCAGACAGCTTTTATTTTATTGTCTGAAGACTTTATCTTATTTGTAATAAAATTGGCTTTAGCAATTAAGCAAGCTGTCTTAAAGATTTTAGAATATTTTTTTACCAGCTCATTAAAACTATCATAATTTGTGATGTTTCTAAGCTCATAAAGTTCAAAAAGTCTATCTCTGCTAATCCTAAGACCTTTGGTAGCCCAATCACTAAATTTAAATTTCGTACTAATTTCTTTTGTATCTATTTTAAAAATTAATTCAAATTCTTCGCTCACTAAATGAAAGAAGTCTTGATATACATTATTTGGATTTTCAAAGTTATAATTATGGACTGGCAGTTTCTCCATTAAAACGTTTCGGTATTTCTCCAACCTATTACCAGTGATGCGCCTAGTTTCTATCTTAATTGTTTTAATACGATTTTTAAATGGGAATATTACGCATTGACCTCTGTGGTCTGATTGAAGAGAGTTTATAATACATTTTTCTACAGGCTCACAATCACTGAATACATTATCAATACATTTAGCTGAAGTAGGCGTCACACGAGTTGGTTCAAAAAATACATGAGACAAATTGAATGATTTAAAAAGTCCTAAAAATTTATCACTGAGTGCATTTTTTTCTAGAATGTCTACATTAAAGTCTCCAGAAACAATAACATGTTTATTTGTTTTTGTGACTAATTTTAGTACATCTTCTAGTATTTCTAGTAGTGTGGTAAAATTTTTAGCTATAGGTGGTCTGTATACGCATACTATAACATGACTTTCCAGCTCAACACAAGACACTTCAGTACAACTCTCAACCGACAGTCCGACCACATCCTTACGTTCTTTAAATTTAATATTGTTTCTAATTAGTATTAAACAGCCTCCATGGATCGCGGATTTTCGGTTGAAAGAGCTGGCTATACAGTAATTTTCATAATTTAACAAAATATCAGGTTCTTTTTGGAAGTGCTCAGTAAAACAGACTACGTCGTAATTGTGCTTCTCCAAGAACAATTCAATTTCTAATACTTTGCTGGAAAAGCCCGGAATGTTTTGATGTAAAACTTGTAGTTGACTTTGCTTTTCCTTTGTCTGAGGCTGAATGCAAGAAGACCCCGGATTGCCTATGCTATTTACATCAGTCAAAGAGGGGTTTTCCTTTGTCTTACAATCTAGTTTAAATTATTAATACTACCACTACTAACTAATATAGAAGGAGACACATATTTTGTGTCAATTATATTATATGCTAACAAAGTAGCTACTTGTTTCTTATAGTAATCCGACAGGTACATAGTATCCTGAGTCAAAATAAATTTGTGAATAAAATTATTCACATCAAAATAAGAAATAACATCGCTATGATGACATGTCCTGTTGTACAAATGCATGTTCATTTTATCTGAATCTGATCTGCTCGGCTTCAGTTAGTCTCTGCTGGAGTTGAGCCATTGTCTTTTCGGCATGCATCTTACGGGTCATTATTATAGACATGTTTGAAACCGGAGCTGGAATTGATTAAAAAATAACGAATTTAATATCCAAATACACTAGTTTGTTTTTATGCTAGGTGTGTAGGTAATCAAATTAGAAGGTGGGACTGCAGATAAGAGTGATATACAGGTGTAGGAATGTATGTTGTATGAAGATAGTACCTAAGTGAGCGAATACCTATCAAGTGACGTCAGATGCACTTTCCACAGTGATAAGTGAACTGAGTCACTGCAATAACAAGCCTACAGAGAAAGTAACAAGAAAAATAAAATGTTGGTGTTCCTCAATGTGCAGTATTATTGGAGAAAAAATACTTGTCTGAGCGGCAGATGACCTTCCCGTCAGATAAACTTCTATAGAAGTAACTGAGACAAGGTCACGGCGCTAATGTGTGAGTAGGTCGTCGTTCCCCACAAAAGTGAGTAGGTACTTAATGTGTAGTTATGTGCTCGTTTAATTTATCCACAGTAAGCCTAATTAAAACATATCAAAGAAACAATACTCCCCGGGTTTTATCCGTTGGTCATTCGAATCAAAATTCGAAACGTTCGTCCGTTATCAGCACTTGTTAAAAATCCTTGTTTTTCGGTTTTATTTCGTTTTTTATAGCACTGGATATTATCACAATCACATAATAAAAACAAATTAGCACGAATTAACTAAAATTATGTACAAAAACTATTAAATAAACATTAAAATCTACTACAGCTGTTTTTGACGTCTACTCGGGTTGGGGTTGCCAGCCCAAGAAGAATCGAAAGAAACATCTGGACCACTTGGGCTGCTAATTGAGTCTGTATGCACTGATTTGGATTTTAAGCCACGGTCGTAGTCAATTAAATCAATGATAGCGTTGATCGGTCCACATAAGTCTTTTAAACCTTGACTATGCTGAGTAAAATTTACCACGTTCAAAAAGTGACAATTTTTAAATCGATTACATACTCGTTCTATATTTAAGTTTAATTTGGTAACATAACTTCCATTTAGATGAGATGGCACTGGTAGGACAATGACAGTTTGGTTAGTTAGATTTTTAAGACATTTCCTGAGTTGCAATATAGCTTGTTGTGGTTTTTGGTCATGCTCGCCAACGCTAAGAATGACTCTATCCATGGATTGAAGTCGACTAGACTTTATGTCGTTCAAAATATCCTTAGTTAGATATATCCTTAGTTGATATGCATGTACGCATATAACTATTTTGTTGTAAGTGCGATACTCGAACACAATACACAATGATATTATATGTTTAGAGATTTTCGCGGTTGTTCACAACACTTAAATTATTAGTATTTACGGGATTATCACCACGTTTATGTTTGTTTTTACCTCGATATTTCGAAGCGGTTGCACGCTCCATGGTCACGAGTAGACTGTTTTGGCGAATGTTGTCATCTTGCTAAGGACAAACATATCTGTCTACCCTTTTTCTGATACGTCGACTGCGAACCGTTCGGTTGCTCGTACCACTACTATTGTCACTCACTAATTTCTCACGACACACTATGCTTACAGCATCCACCCGCGAATTTGAAACCGAGCCTTTCTTCCGATTGTATGCGTTTAATATTGGATTCCACGCACTTGATAGTTTGAAACCATCTTCACGATTGAAGTTTTTGTACTTTGTGATTTCGATGGCTTCACGCACCAAACGCGGTACTCTATACCGTGACGTTTCGTCGATAGCACTTGTGGGTTGTGTAATTCTATCCAGTGATTAGTATCCGCTTGGTTAAGGTGTTCCGCTATAGCTGATTTCTGGGCATCATTGTTTTTTACAGCTCTGATATATTCCTTTATGCAGTCGACTATAGTTCGTTTGGTCGGACCAATGTATGAGCTACCACAGCTGCAATTCACTTTGTACAAACAGTCTACTCGTGACCATGGAGCGTGCAACCGCTTCCAAATATCGAGGTAAAAACAAACATACTCGTGGTGATAATCCCGTAAATACTCACAATGATATTATTTTGGACGGACAGCA
Organism: Keiferia lycopersicella; assembly: GCA_029255805.1. Taxonomy (NCBI): domain Eukaryota; kingdom Metazoa; phylum Arthropoda; class Insecta; order Lepidoptera; family Gelechiidae; genus Keiferia; species Keiferia lycopersicella. The sequence continues at coordinate 16,729,861 of JARACZ010000006.1, read as the reverse complement.
ACTCTAGTTCAAACTAGGCAGCTCGGCACTGTCGACGATTTTTCAGATCAAGGAATAAATTGTCAAGTTCACTGCGCAATAAAAAACTACTACTTACCCCTGTGTATGAGAAGTCACTGCTGAGCTTGTACATCATTGGTTACATGCTGTAAGTTACATGCTGTGTGGTCAGCCTGGCCGGCCCCGAGGCAGTGCCTTTTTTATCCCACTCGTGCCGCGTTTCTACTAGAAACATAAAATTGTTATGAAAAAGAGAAAATCGTGTCTGACAATTTTCTCTTTTTTACAATGACAAATTTATTTTTAGCGACAGTATTGTATTGTAAATTCTTGACATTCTGAAAGCATTCGTTGTGGATATACTTGGAAATAAACGATTGAAATTTGAAATTTTGCAGGAGCGCAACGTATTACAAACTAAACGAACAGATTAAATTCCTATTCACAAATCTTTGTACCCTGACATGACAAAAATACCAAATTTCTTGACATGAAAGTTCTTATACCTACCCCAAAAATAATGTACCTATAGTCTGTAAGTTTAGGTACTTTTTTATTTTTTTTTTTTATTCTGGCGTCACATCTCATGGGTGGAGACGTATTTTGCCAATGTCAAAGTAGTCAGGTCGTCGGTAAGGTAAAGGTTAGAGTGATGTAAAGTTAAGTGGCATTACGCCGAGGGAGAGTCCACAACACAGTGATCCTAGTCTGACGACTAGGGGCTGTGTTGCGCAAAATTATGTAGTACAAAAAACTCGATAGTAAAATTTTCTGCACCACGTGGAGACCGCTCGTCACTATTGCACAATGCCGAATATATGCATTAATTACAATTTCCTATTTAATGAACACTTTCAGAATAGTTTGTTGCTTAATACACTATCAGAATTATTCACCAAACACTCAAATGAACAAGAAATATCAAATTATAACCAATACACGACCCGCCATGATGGAATACCAACGAGCGACCCCCCGTTTAGGTACTTATTTTTTTGTAAACAAACTTTGTATGAAAATGACACTTCAGAACTGTCAGTTTATGTTTTCAATAAAATAAATATATTAACTGTTTAGTACAAAGTTTGTTTACAAAAAGATAAGTACTTAAACTTACAGACTATAGTACCTACACAACATCACGAATACCGATTCACAGAACCTACGTATGTATAGATAATTTTTACACAGATTCCCTAATTTTTATTGCCGCTAAAACATCGATCGCCTACCTTGTTACTAAATATTGGAATAAATTAAAAACGATGAGAGGATCCCGTAGAAACCGTGTTCCCTTTTCTCGATGTATGTCTGACTATTGCCGCTTTAACAACAAATACTAAAAACTAGAATAATGTTAATACTTCCATGCAACACCCTTCAGTAGTACACTCTAAGTGATAGAACCCTACGTGCGCGAGTACGATTCGCACTTGGCTGATTTACTTTTCAAGCAAAAGACAAAACCTTTTGTGATTCGCTATGCGTATGATTTTCTATCCGACGACAGTAATGGAAACATTTTTCTCCAATATTTGAAAAAGACACGTCAGACAATACTACACAAATCTTGATAAATTTGTATTATTCCCTTGGTTCGACTAACCTTGTAATAAAAACAGACCTTGTCAGGTTTGATAGGTATGGTTACCTACGTAGAACAGGTTTTCATTGTTGTAAAACTAAGTTATAAGATATAGTGCTACGATTTAGACAGGACGATTTACATAAAGCAAATCTCATGCCTGATGTCCGTTGGAGCAGAAGAGATGGGGTTTGTGGTTCCTCATCCGCTAGCTACTGCTTCCTCAGAAAAGAATTATTGAAATTCCTTTTCCGTTTCCGCATCCTCACAGATTGCCAAGAAGATAAGAGGAAGCCATCTTCAGTAACACAAGTCACATTATGAAACAGAATATGCTTAGTATAAAACATCTTTCAGTCTGAAATAATCATTCAGTCTCCATTTCGTTTTTTGACTCCTTCAACCACTTCCTCTTCTTCTTCCTCATCCGCATCCTCCAACTTCGAGTTTGTTACTCTTCGACTTCCTCTTACTCATAACAGCTTCCTCATCAAGCCTAATGCAAACAAATGCAGAAGGTGAGTGAGCCAGGCTTCAATAACAACTATGTTGTTTGTCGGCAGGTACCTCGTGTGTCGAGGTGCAGTGTAGTGAGGGTGGGCGGCCCGGGGCGCGCGCGGGCGGTGCGGGGCGCGGTGCGGGGCGCGGCGCGGGCGGCATGGGGCGCGCCCGCGGCCGGCCGGCGCCATGGCGGTGAGCTGCCCCGAGGTGATGTACGGCGCCTACTACCCCTACCTGTACGGCCGCGGCGCCGCGCGCTCCTTCCACCACGCGCCGCACTTTCAGTATGATCGGGTACGTACCAAACATCATTTCATCATTCTTCTTAGCGTGTCGATGGCAGACACTAACGGACACCTGCCAGGATACGGCCCAGAACTTAGCTACGTTGACACCGCTGGCAGTCGCTAACATTAGATCGTCCTGCGTGCAGGTGTTAGGGCACGCAGGACACGACTTTAGGCGGTTCATCATTTTCCTTGCCTTTTTCCTTTTCTCTGTCGGGGTCGGCTACCTAATCTAGGGGGTTTGACGTGGAACCAAGGTTTTACACAGAGCGAAGGCTAACCTGGCCCGAATCCTAGGTTAAGTCCCATTCAAATATCATCTGAATTCAAACTTTATTTGAATGTAGGTTTCATCACGATGTTTTTCCTTCACTGTAAGAACAATCGGTAAAACGTGAGTAAAAAGACATTGGTCGGGATCGAACTCGGATCTCACGATTGTAAGACCCTAACCACTGGGCTACTGACGCTCCACGCGTCAAACATTGTTCATATGTAGGCTACCTACACACTTGAAATAGTCTTTGCCTTAGAGGTTACATAGGTATAGTTCTAAGTTTCAAAGGAAATCACAATCAGATTCTGCCCTAGGTTAGGTATGGTGCATTTATGTAGGTATTTCATTACTATCAATTTTCTTACAAGATTTCTTAGGAGATCTTACAAGATTGTCAGCAGACTGTCGATAACATTTGAAGACCTATCTGTTGCTAGGATTAGGGTGTTAATAGTCATACACTATAACTTTAATCTTAAGAGACACAACAGTGCCCTGCTGGATATGAGCGTCCCCCTATCGGGGATATTGCCGTACTCACCACGCTTGGCAGGCGGATTGGCGAGCGCAGTGTAAGATGTAGTATTTACAGGGAACACTGTTGCCTGTTCGCTTGATAATAATAATAATAATTCATTTATTCCAGATTTCTCCATATTTTTGTTAGTACAATTTGACCTTAAAAACTATGTTAGTTAACTAAAATCTTATGCGTATTTGTAATTGCCCGTTGCTACCGCGATCCAGTGCTGAACTATAGGGCTGTCCAGCCTTTCTGATATCATGCTCAGAATGCTGTTGTAATAATAGTCCCTCAGTAAGCGTTTGGTATAGCGTGGTTTCTGTTGCAGTTTAACGTGGGCAGCGGCGCCAGCGCCGGCGCAGAGGGGTACGGCGGGGGCGGCGGGGGGGCGGCCGGCGCGCTCAGCACCGGCTCCGGCTCCAGCGGCGCGCAGTCGCCCGCCTCCCCCCCTCACGCGCACGCGCACCATCACGCGCACCACGCGCACCACGGACACGCGCCGCACACGCCTCACACGCCGCACGCGCCCCGTCTGCGGACCAAGGAGGAGGACCTCTCTGCGCATGGTCGCACTAGTGCCGATGGTAAGTCCCAGATATAGGCACATGTAGAGCAGAGTAGAATAGCACCACCTCATCTCTTCCCGTGGGGGCAGTAAGAAGCAACTGAGGGAGTAACCTGACTCGAGCAGAACCAGGGTCCTGAGAAGGACAACTCCACATTAATCCCGGAATGGGACTACAAACGACCAGATGAACTACTGACAACACGCATAAAGAGTGGACAATATAGCCTAGCGTCTAATCGGGCCTATTAATTTGTTCTCATTAGTCCGGGCTGGGAAAGTAAGTTGCTATCCAAGTTCCTCAGTCTAGAAAGTACACCTTTGGATCGCTTACCAAACTTACTGGACTCATCAGGCAAAATCAATCTCAAAAAATAGATCTTGCAAATTGCTTGAGGAATGTCTCAACGACGACGGGGACATTTTGAGAAAGGGTCATTATGCAACTTAACGACGGTTGACTCCGAAGGTTCTCTCTAATACGAGTTGTCGTTTCACAGGAGGCGGCAACGGATCCTCTGACTCCGAGGGCGAGTGCGGGGGCGGGGGCGGCGCCGGAGGGGCGCGGGGGTCACGCGCGCACTACGTCAGCGCCAACTGCGTCGTGTTCACGCACTACTCGGGAGATGTCGCCGCAGTCGTCGACGAACACTTCGCCAAGGCGCTGTCCATCGACAAGCCGAAGGGTGAGTACAGCAAGTGAAGCAAGAGACGTAACGAAGCCTTGTCTTCTTCCTTTCGTGAGAGATAGCGAGTCGTCGTGAATGAGGTACATTAGGTACACCTTTGCTCAGTTGGGCCCATTCGGAGGGCCTGTTTTAACAATTTGAGGTTGTGTGCGTCTATTTCTGCATTTAGGATGGGGCCTCCTACGAGAACCATTCTAATTCCCTGAAAATCTTCTGGAAATGATGCCAGTCGTAACAGGTCTAAAACCGATATCGATTGTAAACCACCGTGCACATTTCCTAATATTATGGTGATGTACTTTCAGAAGTTTGCATACAAGCCAAAATCCCGCCCCTAGTTGCATCTGAAGAAAAGTTGCCCACTGGCAGTTTCCGTGTTGCGTCGCCATAGGTGCTTAGTGCAGCAGCATTATGTATGATTCGGAGCAGGGTCTTGAAGTTATAATTCACATTATAATACAGATTACCTGCTTTGTATCGCATCTCTCTTCAAATATCGTATCGGGTCAATAACCAAAGTGGGTTGAGGCTGCGCTCTGTTCGAAGAGTAAGTAGATAAATCAGCGGCGAGTGACTCCCGGGTTCCGACGCTCCACGCTCCGCACAGAATTAATAATAGTACCTAGTACTACATAGCTCCTGCCTTCATTAAACCCGCCACCGCCGGTTAATTGCAAACTCCAACAATCGCCCGCCCCCGCCCCGCCCCACCCTTACCGGCTCGATCCGCTATTCTCAGTTCATTTTCCTATTACCACTACTCGAACACTTAATTTGTTCTTTGTACAAGTCGCTGAGAAACAGCTCCGACGACGCTTTGCAATGTCATTGACTCTATCGCGCCGGTATTGTATAAAGAATTCAGTAACGAGTGAGTGCAGAAGGCTCGCATCCAGTCAGACGGGTTATCTGTCGCGCGAACTGCAGCGATCCGATAGAGCTGTGATAAGACGCATGACGAGCGCGCGATGACGCAACGACGCGCCGCCGGTTCAAGGACCGGTTCCGACCAGCTCCTCAAAAACTGGGCCGAATGATGGAATAAATTGTCGTCGGGAATGATGCCGCGTCGGCAGAGGGCTTCGCGATTAGATCGGAAAAACGCGGACCATTACTTAAACGATGACCGAAAGGGAGCACGCGGCAAAAACGCATAATGCGCTCCCACATTCGCGACCGAGCCGCTTTGTGCGCGCCGCCGCCGCCCCGCGCCCGCCACTGCATAGCTTGTTGACTTAGTTAAAGACTTGCACCGTCAATAGGCTACCAGTCAATAGCGCACGACGTATTAAACGACGTGAATGCTAATAGATCTGTATCAACAGGTAAAATAAATTTATACCTAGGCACTTATGGAGATACGGATAAATAAAGCAACCACAAAGGCCAAAAGGACATTTGAAATATATATAGTGTAGCGTTCGACGCGTATATCGACCGCTATGCTCTTGAATTTTTCGTAAACTGCTGGATTAGGCTTGGGGCAAGTACCTAATTCTATGCGGCCAGCTCCCTTTCAAATTAACTTTTCATAAACGGCCTAACTCGAGCCTTTTTTTGTTTTCTACCAATTTCTATACAAATTGTATAACTTTTAATGAGAATTTCAAGTTTATTTTAAAGTCTCCACCAGAGCTACGTTCCAACAGTATAGTAAACCTAGTGGTTTACATTAAAATATCGGCCATCTTCAATGATCGTCGTTCGATGTCTACGGATAAGAAAGTTGCGACTCGATTTGATGTGATTCGCAGTATTTTCCCGTCAAATAGGTAGCTCAGTTAGATTTCCCTGGCGCAGCGCCGGGTTCTAGGAGCGCGCGGTCGTCGCTCGCGGGCACCGCGCAGGCGCGGCGGCGGCGGCGCGGGCGCAGAGAGACGAGTGATTTATTTTTCTAATATCATTGTTTAGTGGTTAGATTCCCATCTCTGCTGCGGTGTAAGCTCATTCGGGTTTCCTTTTTTGTCAACCGTCTTCTTATACTTAATTTATTTTATCGAAAGATACCTAATATAATGTTTTAGCTGTTATTTTGTTCGCAAAAGTACTTATGTAATTATGTAGGTATGTAGGTAATCAATCATAATATCTATTTTATTTTATTTTATTATTTTATTTTATTTATTTTAGGGAATCTTACAGCTAAATTAACAAAAAATGGGCTTGTAAACAGTAGCACAGTACTAAGCCATTAACAAGGTTCCGCCTATAGAACGACAATAGCACGAAACGATGATTGACATTTACTGCTTTGCAAAGAAAGTAGAATATAAAATTTCAAAAGAAGCTAAAAAATTATTAATTTGCATGCCAGTAGCCGTAGGTCAGTCAGCCAGTGGGAAATAAGTAAAAGGTTTATTGTAGTAATATTATTTAAATTTGATAAAATGTAATTAAACTACCTAGTCTTTGTTTCGCATTTCATCGCCAAAAAAAGTTAACTAGACTAAGTTAACTAGGTTTAGCCTTAGTGAAGAATTTTTTGAAAAAAATGCTTTGAAACATCTGCAATTTGCCACAAAGATATTTACTGCCTTATATCTGCCTTCGTATAGGCCGTGTGGTTTTAATAATATAGATTTTACAAAATACTAGACTAATGAATTTCGTATTAAGATTAACCTACTGTCAATAAGATAAGGGCACATATTCAATTATTAAAATGGTTGAAAATAAAATAAACTGAGCATTTAAGAAGCTTTTCATAAACCTAAATTAACACAATTTCTAACTAAAGATATTTTTAAAATATTTCATTAACGAACATAACCGACCTTTATAAAATTAGTTTTGCTGACGTAATAAGTACCTATAAAATTGTTCTGTTTTCATACTTCGTTGCCTTAAACCGCAATTAATGCCATATTACTAAACAGATCTAAGATCCACCATCGTCCTAAGCAGATCCATATTACTGCGACAAATACCTTACCGACTTTAAAACAATGCTGCGCTCGTTGATGTCTTTTCAATATGGAATCGAGCCTTGTTCCCGTGTCTCGCTAAGAACGCAATAAAATAACTAAAACGTCTTATTTGTCTCCCTACAGAAACGGTGCCGATGGTGTCTCGCAACCTGCCCGCGTCGTTCTTCAACGCGGCGGCGCCGGCCGGCGTGCCGTCGACGGCCTGCGCCGGCGTCGACCTCTACGACTACGACCCGTGGCACCAGCACTACTCGGGGTGAGTAACACACGCCACAGCGCGCTGTGTGTAGCTCGCTCAACGCGGCGGTGCCGGCCGGCGTGCCGTCGACGGCCTGCGCCGGCGTCGACCTCTACGACTACGACCCGTGGCACCAGCACTACTCGGGGTGAGTAACACACGCCACAGCGCGCTGTGTGTAGCTCGCTCAACGCGGCGGTGCCGGCCGGCGTGCCGTCGACGGCCTGCGCCGGCGTCGAACTCTACGACTACGACCCGTGGCACCAGCACTACTCGGGGTGAGTAACACACGCCACAGCGCGCTGTGTGTAGCTCGCTCAACGCGGCGGTGCCGGCCGGCGTGCCGTCGACGGCCTGCGCCGGCGTCGACCTCTACGACTACGACCCGTGGCACCAGCACTACTCGGGGTGAGTAACACACGCCACAGCGCGCTGTGTGTAGCTCGCTCAACGCGGCGGTGCCGGCCGGCGTGCCGTCGACGGCCTGCGCCGGCGTCGACCTCTACGACTACGACCCGTGGCACCAGCACTACTCGGGGTGAGTAACACACGCCACAGCGCGCTGTGTGTAGCTCGCTCAACGCGGCGGCGCCGGCCGGCGTGCCGTCGACGGCCTGCGCCGGCGTCGACCTCTACGACTACGACCCGTAGCACCAGCACTACTCGGGGTGAGTAACACACGCCACAGCTCGGTGAGTGTAGTTCACTCAACGTCAACGACAAAAGAACTGAACAGCAATATAAAATTATATTAAACTTTTGTTAGAAAGTTAATACAAACAAAACAATTGGAAAAACTTCACGCCACCACCGATGGGTTTGAACCCAAGTCTTCTGAATTGCCGGGTCAAGTAACGAAAAATATATGACCGAAGCAAGTGACGCCGCCTATGATAGAGCCGACCGTGGTGTAGCGGTTAAGACGTGGGTTCAAATCCCGCGTGAAATTTTTCCACTTGTTTCGTTCGTAACTATTGACTATCTAACATAAAGTCAATATCATAATCTAGTCTGGTGGACATTTCTATAAAATAATAAACATGAAATATAAAATGAGTTTTCACATCGTATAATGTTGTTGTTGTTAGGTACGGCCACGCGGCGCACCGCCACGCGGCGGAGTACCACGCGGCGGCGCAGGCGCACCACAACATGGCGGCGGCGGCGGGGTACGGCGGGCTGCTGCTGGGCCGCGGCGCGCTGCCGCAGTACAAGCCGGTGGAGTGGTCGCAGCCGCCGCACCTCGACCCCGCCGCCTGCGCGCCCTACTCCTACCCCGCCGTGCCCGGTCAGTATTTTATTATTTATTTTATTTTATTTGTGGTTTATTTGGGAAACTTACAGCTTACATAACAACTTTAGTTAAAAAACAACCATATAAACTTATAGCCAATTGCAAGATTCCACCTGTAGGTAACGTGATAAAAAATTGTGTGATAAAAAAAGAAATCACATTAGTTACTACATAGTACGGAAAAAAAAATACATGGTTTGTAGGCAAAAAGCGACTCTCTGTGAAAAAATAATTACGAATTTCTTCTTGAAAGAGTTGGTTCACAACTTGTTACAGGTACACAAGTTGGAACAGGTCATTATCCGCTGGAAGTTCATTAAAGCTGCATTTACATACATACATATATCACGCCTTTATCCCTTGCGGGGTAGGCAGAGCGTAACAGCCGTAAGAATACGGTCGCTATCGCCACGTCTGACATCTTTGAGTATTGTTTTCCAAGTTTGTTCCAGAAAACATGTGTATCACTATAGTGACAGGTTGTCAGCCTGTCGCTTAAAAATTGTAATACACCAATACTCTTGAGTCCCTTAGTAGCCTTTTACGACACCCGCGGGAAGGATGTGGGGTGATGCTATTCTAAGCCGGCATCACACGGCATACAGCTGCATTTATACATCAATAAACTTCATTTTACGAGTACTTCAGAATAAACTGCCTTTTCTACGTAAAACTTTAACGTACGAAACACAATAAGGAATCTATGGCGGTGCCCATGCGCTCTATATAGCTACAAGTCCTAAAACTCGCTATCGAAGTACTTCTTTTCGTCGGTCAGCATACCTACTATTAGTTAAGTTGTCGGGGAGTACCTATAGAAAGTACAAATCTGTCTATTTGGACCAGTCGGTCCTTTCGTCCTCTCCGTGTCACTCGATCAAGATCTTCTCTTAAAGTTATTGACGTCATTTACTGAGATAATTTAAAAATATCTAGAGAATGTAAGCAGGTATGTAAGCATAAGAATTCCTCTATTTATAAATTACTTTTGTGTCTAAACACATATTTCCCTGTCTTTGTACGCGCCCGCAGATATCAAAGCGGCGGTGGCTCGGGTATGAATTCCTAATTGTGTCATATCGGTCGGGCGCGATGAAGCCGCGCGATTTATAACAGTCACAATCAAACGACCGAATATTTTCTTGTAGCGTCGCTGTTGTGATGTGTATTTTAAATTTCAAAGAGATTCCTTTCGCATCGAAGGAGATATTTTAATTGTGATGATTTAGCCGCTTTATCCGAGTGACAAAACAAAGCATTCCCGCTTTGTGGCTCTTCCGGCGAAACCCTCCTCCTCTGCGAACGCTCAAAACTTGCTTTTTGATGGTTTTCGTTGATATATTATTATAATAAATAACCACAAAATATGATTTGTTTGGAGCCAGGCACCACCTACTCTGCAATAATATATTTTCTAAGGTTGCTGACCATGTTCAGTAACTTAATTTACCTATACCTATCCTATATCTGTATTCTTCACATAGGTACCTATTTATTATGATAAATAGCTACAATAACTGAAATTATCTTAAAACGCCTATTTCATGGAAATATAGAATTGAATATTGAGGAAAATTGCAGTAAACATTTGATAAAAGAAAAAACTAAACAGCCCTTTTATAGAAAAGTCGGCGTTTGAAAGCCGTCGGCGGGCGGCTCGTGATCGCGTGACGGCGACCGTAATGAACACCATTAAAATTAATTCACGCGCTGCGCAGGGGGGAGGGGGGGAGCAGGGGGGGGGGGGGTGGCGAGGGTCATAGAGGACTCGAGGGAGGGTGATGTCGGGACAAATGAAATTCCTGTATGGCGGTGCGCCCTTTGTCACGCGGGCCGCGCCGCGATTGATGCCCTCTCCCCCTGCTTACCCCGCTGTGAGTAGATACTGCCACTGCGATCAGTACAATCCAAGACAATGGGTACCAATTCATTCACGTTTATACTCTACATATTACCCAACCTCATACACATTTTAAGTTCGCTATTTAAGAAAAGCCTGCCTGTCAGAGTTGAAGATACAGCTATGACCAAAGCCACTGTGTTAGATAAATGAATGTAAATAATTTGACTACTTTGAACATCATATGGATAACTTGCGAACAAAATCTTAAAAAAGCAATATATCTGGGGACTCAAGACAAGACGAATCAAGCAAAAGGCAAGGGCACTAATATCCACTACTTACCTTTAGTCAAAGTGCTTCGTCGTTTTTTTGAACCCGCACAATTCTTTATTTCACATCACATCAGCCCATACCACTGGCCTTAAGGCCTTCCCATAATTAATTGATAATGATACGAAGAAAACATTTTTATTTTTGAACGGGTCTCTGTTGCTCATCGTAGCAAACAGCTACGCCGTAGCAGGCATTTGAATATCTGGAAGGATTATATTACCTAAAACGTGATCTTTCAACTAGAATAAGTTTTTGTGTCGGATCCGCTCTAAAGGCCAAACATTACTTTTGTTCTAACAATCAAATCAAGGTAAACAAAAAAATAACTATAAGAAGAATGATAATGAATGGTAAATGTACCTAAACAAAGGAGATGTAAGTGCAGGTAACTATTATAATGGAAATCAGAACTAAAATCTATGTCGCAAAATATTAAATTTAATGCTCTACATGTGAAAGTCCAAACCGACTGTAATTAATAATTAGATATCAACATGTCGATTGTCATGGTTTGTTATGTTTAAATGACCAAGAATAGTTAGAACAAAGAGGTAATAATGTTGGCAATACCCCGAGGTAATATCAATCAACTGGCCGGCTCTGGTCAGTTCAGTAGAGTAGTGTAGCGTGTGCACGTGTGTGTGTGCCACGCGTTGGTGTGTGCGGCGCGGGGCGGGGCGGGGGCGCGGGGGTGGGCGGGGCTTGTGACGCGCCGCCCACTGACCGCCCCCCGCCGCCCCGCGCCCCGCAATCCCGGGCCCCACAGTCCCTTACGTGACCCACTACAACTTATATTTCTGATAGTTCGTTACGTATTATAAACGGGACAAAGCGTAACTATACAAAATAAAATAAATATATTTTACATATCTCATGCTCTGAAAGTGGGTCATTACTGACAAAAAACACGACCTGTAAGTTCAACTTACAGGCGAGGTTTTGAAACTAAGCCTGTAAGTAATTTTAAATATGGAACTAGAAAAAGAACCAATAGAATCGCGGCAATTAAATAGTTTGCATCTATTAGTTGTATACGATTTTAAATTTCGAACTGGCCGCTACGAATTGTGTAGCTTAAACGCAGGAATTATATTTTTAATCTGTATTTTTATAACCTCAATAAATGAGTTTGTCGAATTATTACTCAATATTATAATAACAAAAGTAAAAATTATTAATATCCCTACAATCAGAAAAATGTCTACTTTTCTGTTAGGATAATTTTCTTTCATATTAATTCAATATTTTTCAATCATAGAAAAAAAAGTTTAGTGGTGCAATTTGAATAGCAGACGATACAATCATCATTTATGGATCGTTTTCTTGTATTTATCGCTTTATTTCACTCTTTTTTCATTCGATATGTAAAGCAGTATACGTACCACGGATGTAACATCAATAACAACCTCGGAAAGGTTAAAAAACCTCGGTTGTTATTGATAGGTTACATGCCTAAGTACGTAATCTACTATTCAATATGGGTATAATTCAGGCATTATGTTATTTCTAATTTTATTATTAGAGAAAAAGTGACTACTTTCTCAAAAGTTACAAAGTTTTAACAGAAGAGGGACTCCTCTCATATTAACACTTTGTAATTTTTAAGTTTCGACTTCTTTCTCGAGTGTTTTATTTCAATTTAAATAAATAATGTTGACAATCACTCTACCTACACATATCAAAAAAACTTTGTGATCAGTAGCAAAAGTAGGTGTATTTCATAAAAATATATATTACTTATAGAAAGTGTTTATGTTTTATGTTTTTATAATGAAAATGCACTAAGTAAATATAACAAAGATTATAAATCATTTATTTTTTTTTAATAACAAAAGTTGCAAAATTAAAAGAATTCAAATTTCGCTGAAATTTGATGTAATGAAAAATTTGAATAAAAGATTATTACGAAAAGATTAGTAGTTAGTATAAAATGACTCCTCCCCTGGCTCGCACACATGCGGAAACCCTCCTGGGCATGCTAAGAATTACGTTATCCAGCATTTCTTGTACCTGTTCCACTCTTCAATAGCAGCTGCCCTTATTTCTGTGTACTGATCCGCGTTTCTTCAACAAAGAGGCAGTTATGCCAAATGCTTTCGTCCTCAATTTCTTCATTTTGACTGAGGTTATTGCAATCTGCGCTGCTTTCGTTGCTGTGAGTTCAGAGGTGCTCGCCAGGATCTCCTTGCTCGTAATCCAGCTTGGTGTAAGCAATTTCTAATCGTTTGGGTGCTAACTTCGCCCCCGGTGGCGTCTTTCCGTTTCCGTGTTCAGTACGAGGCAATGCCTCCAAATCGACACGGGTTTGTAACGCTTACAAACCCGTGTTCACTACGAGGCACATTTATGTACAATACAAGTCATGGATCCCCGAATCACGCACGGACTTAGAAAGAGAATTACGCCTTATTATCGAGATTTTACGCATCCTAAGCTAAGTACTAATCTAGAAAAAAAATCTTTTAATATTTGTAATTTTTTTTTTGATATTCCATTCTAATGCACTAATCAGTCAGAATTATTAGTTTTTGCTAGATTGGTAGCTTAGTATGCCTAGAATCGAGAGACAGCTTGTATAAATGTTCGTGTTTAATAGGAGGAAGGGGAGTCACATGATAAGTATTAACCATGGTATTAAGATGTATCGGAATTGAAGTGTGTCAGTGATATTGCAATAAAGTAGGCATATTAAATTAAATTGGTATTGCTTATTTTAATTGAAATTACTATTATTTATCAAATCGTCGGGTGAGAATACGTTTGTACCATATCCATTTTTAAGAAATAATCGATTACGAGTTGGTTTGATAATACAGTTTATAGCAGATATTTAGCACTAATCGAAATTTAAAAATATATATTTTATGCTAAGAAAATGAATTGGATTTTGTTCTATATCCGCGCTGTAAAATATATTGTCATCATCATAATGTTGTGCTAAATCCGGTTATAGCACAAACGTCCACTAAAACCCCAGAAAACAGTGTGTCAAACGACATTAAAGCGTACAGCTACGATTTTGTGCCATATCCTTAGGCTCGATGAAACCTAGTGTTGTTTTGAAAACGGTGGTTTCGCACGAACTTCATGCGTAAGTTCTATGCCTCGTAATGAACACGGGTTTGTAAGCGTTACAAACCCGTGTCGATTTGGAGGCATTGCCTCGTACTGAACACGGAAACGGAAAGACGCCCCCCGGTGCGCGGTGGCAGCTCGCAGCTCTGCTTTCATTTTAGTAGCGTTCATTGTTGGGTCACGGGCAGCCAGTAATCTGATATAGCGCTTCTGAATTGCAGTAAGAACAGTTGGGCGACCACTGCGAGGTCGGTCAGCTAAATCTTCGATGCCCCGATACCTCTGCAACGTGGTCACCACGCAGGCTTGGGATACATTAACTCTGCGTGATATTTCCCTCGTGGGATAGCTTTCTTCACTTAAAATTAGAGTTCTGGCTCGTAAAACTTCAGATGATCCTCTCAGCATCGTTACGTTACCAACTAACTTTTTTTGAAAAATTTGATAATATTGAATAAGTTGCGACTCAGTCAAATTTCTGAATGATATCAAGCAAGGCTTGATTGTTTTTTAAATGAAAAAATATTTGATTTACGAAATTGTTTTACACCTAAATTTCACTTTTTTAAATAAGTAATCAAAAAACCTAAAGTGATTAAGTTCTATTCTTCCACAATAAAAAATATTACCCCTTTTCCAAGTGATAGCAAACTTTTTTTTATATGTACGTCAATAAACACTTTTTATTCAGATTCTATAGGTATTGGTACATACCTTATGCCTCGAAGAACCAAAAGAAATATATCTGCACACACAAACAATCTTCAATTGCCAAACCTAGGTACCTAGTTTTTCTGTAGGTACCTAGGTACGAATCTAATTTCTAGATTGGTGAAATAAAAACAGTTTAGGATAGGTAAATACTAACAAATATTAAGACCTGCGAATTGGTCCCTGTCTTTATGGAATTTTATTTTATTTTCGTTTGCACGAACTGAGGTAGACATCATTATTAGTACCTACCTACCGGATGTTTCATTCCGACGCTATTGTTTGTATTTTAAAATAATGGACTGTAATGATTCAAATATAATGTGTTTTTCTTTTGTTCAGGTCTGGAGGCGCAGGTGCAAGACACGTCGAAAGACTTGTACTGGTTCTGAGCAGCGTCACGCCGCCGCCGCGCCGTCGCCGTGCCGTCACCGTGCCGTCGCCGCGCCGTCGCCGCGCCGTCGCCGCGCAGACTGTAGCCCGCTAGAGTGTAGTGTAGTGTCGTCGGCTTGCGACAGCACGTAGGTACCTACATCATGGTATACATGCACTGTGGTTTCACAACATCACAAAGAAAACATCGTTGAAACATCTAGACCGATTTTAGTGATAAGTGATTGCTCAAAATGAAAATACTTGTAACACATTTAATAAATAAGCTTTTTTCTTTGTAGCACAAGGGAAAGAACAGCTATTAAGCCTAAATTATTATTTTAACTGTCACTTAGCTAAAATATTTGAGTATCTAGTGACTGAATATAAAGCACATTTTCAAGTCACCGGAACTGCTTCGATGATGTTTTTGCGTTTTCCTCCGCAATTTTGCTAAACTAAAGAGCAGATGTCACAACGACTGCATAAAACGTTCGCATAGTGCTTTTTTACTTTGATTCGAACCTTTGTCAAGAAATTTACGATAATTACGTGTCCTAAATTCTAATTTTTATTGCTTAGGTATTTTGCTCAAATAGACTGATTTAAAGAAAATCGCATGTCAACGAAACAAAAACAGCAAATACTCGTAATGTAATACACACCTAACATGATTTAAGGAAACAAATGTTATAAATAATTTATAAAGACAATAAACAGAAATTCAAGATGTGGTAGAAAATGGACGATAACTTAATTAACGCATACAAAATATTCGACTGTCATATTTCAAACTTTAAATAACGTATTTATTTGACTATTCAGTGAAATGTTAATGTTATCATATTCAGTCATATGATATATTTTTATTTAAAACGTAATTACCGGACTATGACAGCAAAACAAAAAAGAGGGTTATGATTTTGTTATGCAATGAAAAGCAGTGTAGATGAGGTACCTACTATAGTTTTAGACAACGGTTACGTTAGATAGGCAATGTTTAATGTATGTACATACATATACCCGTAGAGTAAGAGCTATGCTAATTATGTACTTAGGAGAATCGCAATCGCGCTGTAAATATTTAGTTTTAGATTTAGTCTGTACGCGATCCAACATCGCACACTGCCTATGAGCAGATAACTTTAAGAAATACCTATACCTATACAATTTAAATGTCATCTAAATACACGACATAATATATATGCAGGTATAGTCGGTCATACTTTAGTAAAAGTTTTTTTTTTTCGTATTGTTCATTTGTTATTTTGTTTGGAAATAAAAGATTTAGGACTAAAATATTTTCTAAGTTTTTTAAATTACAAGATACATTATTAAGATATGAATTTCTATGATCTGACTTATTATAGACGTAAATTTTACTGTCAAATTGTCAAAATATCTCCGCAGTGTCGAGTATTGGTCGCGTACAGGGTCGCTCAGTTGCAATAGGGTTTGCAACGCGCTATGTATTAGGTTTCTTTCAATTTCCCTTGTATTTTAACGATGAGAAATCCACCAAGCTCTAGGTGCTGTGCAATAAAATATTATGTTTAGTTAGTATCACTGGAAGCGTCCGAGAGATGTGAAGTAGATCACTTATTGCCATTGCAGGGAAGGCATAATCGTTTTCCCGAAATTTTATTACATATTATCAGCAATATTGTAGCAATTTTTGTTTTAAACTTGCCAAGTGTATTCGTGTATCACTAACGCATCTCTCGGATTAACAACATTTTGGTAATATGTCCACATTGTACCGGGTTACGTGTTATAGGCGAAACAGAACATGAAATAAATTCCATATCTACTGTGATTGTTTCACGCGAGATGTTTCATTTATTAATCCTAATTTCCTACTATACTAGCCGATAGTTTAATAAACAATGAACCATTTTATGATAATATACACGTGAATAATGGAATAATAGGGAAAGTATGAAATATTATGAACTGAAAATGCATATTTGCAAAATCGCAAGTGCGTGGCGTGGTGTCCGCCGTCCGGCAGCTGCCGCCGGCACCCTGCTGCGGTAGAGCGTTTAATTGCATTCTTTCATTTATATAAGCATCTATTTATTCACTGATAACTATTTATTGGCATTTACTCATAAAACAATATTTCTGAATTCCACAGCGCTGTACAGGTTTAAATAGGTGCTTAATAAAAATTCATAACTATAATCGCTGCTAGAAAAAATATTTTTTATGCGCATTCCTGTTAATATTGATAACAGTTTATCCAGATAGGTGTAGACAGGGTACATGCCTATGGTAATTAAACAAGAGTTTTATGTTAATGGTCCAGCATAGTTTTAAAACCTTTAAAATAATAACATTTTCAGATATCTCTATCCAGGATTGTCAGATTAATGTGTTTCTAAAACGGTGTCATTGTCGGTACGTGTTATTTTAAGTGGCTGGAGCTCGTAAAGCGGCAGTTAATCACTCGCGACGCAGCGCACAGGATTAAAATAACAATAGTCGCGGGAGCGCGAGATATTGAAGACGGAAATAGCGCCATTAGCGCGACCGGTGTTTGTAAACATGCGGCCGATCGCGCTGGAATAGACGCGCATTGTCACCGCACACAATGCTGCGACGACCGCTGCCGCCGCCAGCACCACCACTCAACACAAACAAAGCCCCGCGGTGGCGGCGACGGCGCCATAACATTCCTCACCATCCGCGATCTCCACTCCCTCACTGAAATAGCCCGCAGCCACTCAGCGCACCGTCAAATTTGTCGCCGCTCAATTTATGCTAATGGATCGTTAATGACGACATAAATATTATAATGAAGTAGTATCAGCTTACACTCGTCGAGACTTCATCTTCACTTTTGAGGAGTCGTGTTGCGTGTCGCGAGAAGTGAGACCTCTCGTTTGGGAGTTTGTTGTTATTGTGAAGTCGTTGTGGGAATGCGGTAGTATAAATCAGCCCGGGTTCGAGTCCCGGCGGAGGCGTTGCGGAGTCTCCACGGGGAATACTAAGTGGCTAATTGTCTCGGCCCGCGCCCGACCACTACGCGCGCACTGGCGACATTAAGCTGTAAAACAAACATCCCCTAATCAATAGCTACAACGACAGAATCAGTGTGGAACGCTACCTCGATTTATCTTAAACGATCCATTCCGTATCTCACAATCAATTAACAGTCAGATACGTCGATAATAAACGCATATCAGATCCCATTGTCACGATCAAAATAATCTGACCTAAAGAAATCTTTATACTTACCATAAGATTTTCTCCAACAGAGGTAATTGTTGGGTCGAACACAAATTTGCCGATCTTGGTTTATTTTTCAAGGGTCGGCTTCCATTCGTCCGTCGAACAACTGTGTAAGGGCATGGCGAACAAAGCGTTAAAGACTGAAGTCGGGTGGAATTTGGAAATAAAGTAAAAAGTGTTGGGTCGCGGAATGCCGCAGGCTGAGTCGTGGGAACATCGCGCGCCGCCCGGCGGAAGCTCCGCGCGCTGAGGCGGGCGAGACTGCGGGACAAACCAACTACGCCTACCTTGTTAGCGGCGAGCACGAGTCCGCCTAATCACCGGACCTGTGCTACTACATATTGTATTGTAATGATTCAAAAAGCAAACATTGTAGGGCTCAAACAAGTACGGTAATGCATACTCTACAAATGCTACTCTACTCCAATTAAAATATTGGGTAGAGGAGCAAGTATGCTACTTTGTAATTATGTAAGTAGGTGTAGGATGGGGGAAGCATGCGGAAGGATACGAACTCCTTAATTACAAGCGTCATAATCTGGAGTTTGATTTACGACTTGGTTACGGAACCGGCGGCAGCGGGGGCGGGGGCGGCGCGGGCGCACATGTGGGCGCGGCTCCTCTGTTCTGACACTAACGGTTTGTTTGCGGCAACACGCGGTTTTTGCCGCAACCGCGCGTTTTTGCCGCCGCGCCGCTGGGTCGGGTTACACACGTCGCCGACGCCCGCGTGGTAATTGGACGATCCTAATGATCGTGCTCGCACGCCTCGCTATTAGCCCCCGCGGCCGACACATGTGTCACCGCTTGTCACTTACCATCATAAAGACCAGTTTTTATACCCTTCATTAGGCACATCACTAGTTCTAATCGATTTATAGCTGAACAGTTCATTATTTTTATGGAGTGTTTGTACAGAATGCGTGAAAATTTAATTTTATGGTCACTTTCCTGCATTTCTAAGGTAGAGTGAAGATAGTATTAATAAAACGTGATAAGAGCTTATGTAAACCGTGGAGCAGGTACAGCTACCGTCTTACTAGCGTAGCGTATGTTGGTTTGCAATAAAGTACCTCGGTGATAGTATGAAAATGAACTGCGTTTCTCTGAGAGAAGGTTCATGCGGGCGCAACAGAACGGCACACTATGAAAAATGCAGTTTAATTGGTAAGTACGTGAATTAATTTAACTTCTAACGATAAGAAAGTAAAGTAAGACGGTAGCAGGTAGTAGGTATCTATCTAGGACGTGGATATGGTGGACGCACTTAACGCACGACGGAGAGCTAAAATATCGTGCGATCCGCCTAGCGAAGCCTAGGAGGAAATTAAATCCCGACTCACACTTCTTCTAGTGCCAAACTGCTTCTTGCATCACATCATAGGTACCTAGTAGGTACTTACCTACACTAGGTCTCTCTTTTAGCAGCCTCACCCAGTTTTTTCTATCCATCTTGTGAATATCATCGCTCTACGGACTTGCTTGAAAATTTTACCTGGAAATGCCTCTAATGAAGTAGAACTGTGTAGCAGATGTGCATGATTACAAGAGTGTAGAGGAAGAGCCGCCGCCGCCGCCCCGGCGCGGTCGGGACGCGGAAGCCGGCGTCATTACCGCGGCGGCAGCCGGCAGCAGCCTGCGCGTCGCCGCCGCCCCGTGACGTCACGCCGACCACATGTGCCACGCAGCTTCAGCCCTCAATACTACTCATTAGTGCCGGATGGAAACCTCACCAACAACATAATGAACCGTCACCTAATTACCTGTTAGCTCACACACGTAAATCTCGAATCGCATTCATCAAGCGCATCGGTGGAAAGTGGAAACATTATTACGTTTGGCAGAGTTTGGAGAGGCTTGTGAAAGTTCGAGTCGAATATTGTGGTTTTGTTGTTCTTCGGTGAAATAAATAACTTAGTGGAGATAATAGGGATGCAGGGTCGGGCGGTGCGCGGGCGGCGGAGGCGATGGTATCGGAATTAACTCGTCGTGGTTATCGCGCACCATCTCGCGCGCCGCTCTCAGCGCGCTGTCGCGAGTTGCTATTATAACGTCGCTTGGTAATTTATGCGCTCCTGGTCGCTGGTCGCCGGGCCTGCCCGCTGCCTGCACCGACCGACACTGCAGCGCACTGGACAACCCTCACACGACACGGCTTTTAGATTTGCACAACGAACAAACCTGTATTAATTACAGTATTTAACGCACTCTGAATTTATTACCAGGCGGTGCCTTTGAGGTCGAATTAAAGAAGAAGGTTAAGCTTAATTAATTAACCCTTCCCAAGAATGGAAAGAAAACAGTTAATTGCATCTTAATGCCCATCCCTAACGCTTAGGTTATGTTCAATTTGCTTTATGTTTATGCTGAAATTCTAGGAAAGCGAAGCAATTGAAATAAGTAAGGGTGCTTGCAGATGCGCTTCTGAAAAACTCCTTACAAAATGAAAAACAATTTCTCTTTTAAAATAAAGCACAGCGAAAATACGGACTCTACAAAAGGAGAGTTTCAATTATTATATTATCAACATTATGAAACGTGAAATGAAATTGATACAAGCAATTTAGCTGCGGATGCCGCGCGCCATGACTCGGGAAATTGACATTTTCATGGTTAATGAAACTCGCTTGCCTCCCCCTACACCGCCTGCTCTCCCTCCCCCCCCTGCAGGCTGGAGGCATCGAGACGGCGGAGGGAGGCATCGAGAGCACCGCTCACTCACTTCATTTCGCGAATAAATTCATCACACCGCCTCCACCGCGCCGCGCCGCCGCGCCGCCGCGCCGCCGCCGCCCCATCACAACCCAACAACTGCAAATACACGTGTCAAAGCAACTGTTAAAGTTAAATACACAAACCTAAGTAAGCTGAACACGAGGAATGTTCAGTGACTAAAAATACTGATTGACAGAACGTGACCGGCGCGCTCGGCGGGATTAGCGCGAAGCAGGCGACACTGCGACACTGCCCTTGTTTGTTTAACTAATTCTTGTTGAGTGGTGCTATTGAAGCCGAGCTGGTGTGAGGACCCGGGGTCGCGCCGGCTTAGCGCCTCGACACTCGGATTAACCCGTCTTAGTAGCTGAAAAAATATTAAATAGCTCTATATTTAGGAAAGTCACATTAATTTCACTGTCTGGCGTATACTGAAAAGTACATAGTTAATAGTACCAGGGTGAGGCGAGGGATTATAAGGGCTACTGTTTTAGGCATATGCTAATATAAAATAGTATGGACCTAATCTACTTACCGGTTAAAATAACTACATGGTTCATAACGCTGGAAGAAAATGATACATTGTATCATCTCAAAAGCTAGAAAATCTCAATTCATGACATAGGCCTAATAATATAGTAGCGGCTGTAAGCCGGCGGCGAGTGCTGCAGCTACAAATAACGCGCGATAAATCCCTGAAGAATGCGCTTTTGTCTCCCCCTCCTCCTCCTGTACCCCTCCTCCCACTCCCCCTAGTCCCTCCCGCGGCTCTTAAGGGCGGCGTCTGGCTCAAATGTCGTTTTTCAAAACAATATTACTTAGTAAATAATAGTCGAAAAATTCTGAAAAAAATATATGTTGCAGTTGAAGATGTAACAGAGGGAATAGGGCATTCAGTTACACGATTAGATTTACTTTTCTAGATAGAAAAAAATACCAAAGTTGCCTCTATTTAAAATTTATTTTCAATATTATGCCTGAGATATTAAACTTAAAAACCTAATTTTTATACCAATCTTTAGACAAATTTATAATCTAGGGAACTGTGCAAATTGGTATGTTTTAGGGTTATTTTCTAAATTATGATGTCTAAATACCTACAAAAAGCGCGAGCGGCGCAGCTTGGCGAGCTCGTCAGTCGCGCGGAGACGCTTATGGACGACGGACCTGTGCCAGTGCCCTTCCCGAAGTGCGACGCGGAGATTTTTGTAGAAAATGAAACAGTATATAGATCACGGAAGTTGAGTAGACTGAGATTCAGACGACGCAATGGGTAACAAACGAAATAAACATCACTAGTTATATCAAAAATATTGTACAAAACAATTATGTTTGTTTTTATTCATTGTTTAGGTAGGAACCATAAAATCTCCTATAAAAATCGTTACCTACCTCTCACTTTGCATATGCGCCACATCGACGACCGATTGGGATTCTCGGTGGGTTACTCACAAAGTTGATATTTAACTCTTTGTGAATTTGTTCCCAGTCTGGTTAGGACATTGCGGGCTGAACCACCCGATTGTCCGTAATTAAAATGGTTCTGTGTTTCGGATGGCACGTTAAGCCGTAGGTCCCGGTTGCTGTCTATGATTATGATTACTGAGACGGCGGTCGTTACACAAACATGTCAAGAGCCTGCTACTTGTAAAAGGCGGTTGAAAAATTCTGACGCTAGGGTTCATCGGGTCGTTGGACGACTCGGTGTTTCACAAATATTAGTACAAAGTTAAGTCTGCAACCATCGCGTTGCTTTTAGGCCCATCCAGCAATCTTGTGGCTCCATCCAGCATCATCGAGGCCTATACTTTTTATGAGTTTTGACCTTGTTTTGATGAGCTTCAGGTTACTTTAAAAATATTTTGACTGACTTTCGTAGTCAAAATGGATTTTGTCCAGTTATTTTATGAGTAATTGTTACATTTACAGTAAATAAATAGGTTACATAACTTTCGTTTCAATATTAAAAATAAAAACAGTACCTAAATTAGATTAAGGTTAATTTGCCTACTGCAATATTTTATACTGGGGCGCTCTCACGCGCCGGCAAAGGTCACCGGAGTTCAAATCAAAACGGCCCGCGCGTAATACGCCGGCAAGTCGCCTGGGCGCGCAAAATACCTAAACATTCAGCAGAAGGGGCCCTTAATCTCCAGAGAACAATTGAACGCATTTGGTTATCCATTACGTGCTTGCGCGATCGTTAAACGTCCACGCGGCCCCATTCATCACGGCTGTAGACAAGGCTTACATTACGGTAAGGTTCACGCCAACACCCAGAGACAACGACTAACAAAACAAAATAAAATTCACAGTTTTACGCGTTCGAACTGAGCTTTTGGGGAATGTCTCCCTTATCCGAGAATCTATAAAAAGCTTTCAATACTAAAGATCAAGATTTGGATGTATTCAGAATATGTTATTTGAATGAAATGGACAATTTTATTTCTTAATTTTAATTATGTTTGGTTTTCGCGAATGCCTTTGGTAATAAAGATTGTATCGTTATGTAGTACAGTTTAGCAGGCTACGTCCTGCCTCCTGCGTAGGTACTGACTGGACTGCCGAAGTACGCACGGTTACCACATGCATCCTAATAAACTGTAGTTAATAGCATTTATTTTCTTATTTACGTAAATTCTTATCGTTATGAGTGCTTATTGCCAATTTTTTTTATTGGTATATAATTTTATGAATATCTTTGAATTCTTTGACGATACATTTAAAAATATGTGATTACAGTTTTAACTTTTCCAGAAAAGTTACAGCCCTTTTCAATAGTGCTAAATTCCATATATGTACATCTCAAGCTGATAATTTTGGTTATACTTAGAAGAGTATGTATGTAAGTACATAGAAGAGTATTTCAGTTCTATCGATATCGAGACATTCCAGATCATTCTTTAGTTGAACAATTTAGTTGGTAGAAGAATGTAGAGTACAATAAAACAGGGTGTAGGTACGGAACAGCTTTTCGAACACTGATAGGTGCTTTCAGACCATAAAATATCCATAAGATAAGTTTTCAGATGACGTCAAAAAATTGTTGAATTCCCCGTAGTAAATGTTCTCATAGCTGATCGCGATCTTGTACAGGAGATCGAATAACGTTTTCTGAAATATTTCCCAGGGGAAAGTTATGTAGTTTCGTGGTCTGAATGTTTCTTACACTCCGTATGTATGAAAGTAGTGTTCGTTTTAGTGGTGTCGTTTAATTCAAGTCTGGAACGAACTATCGATCTTGTTGATGTTTAGCGGACAATTAGTCGGTAATACCTGTGGTGTTATGTTTAGACAATAACGGGAGGGGGGCAGGTGAGTGGTGAGGGTAGGACGGGGGGTATGCAACACACGACATGTTTACTGCCGGTGTCGCTGCGCGCGCGCCTCCCGGCGATAAATTAATCTAAATGGCTTGAGGAAGCGTCGCGCGCACTCCGCGCACAGAAAGTACGAATGCGCCGGCGCAATAACTCGCGGCTAACCCCGGATTTATCGATTCTGTTCTGGTAATCGCCCGTAAACACTGTGTTCCCTGGCATATCGCTGAATTATTAACTGCGCCGCTACAAATCTTGCTCACCGTTTTGCCACCGATATGGCTTTCGCGAAACCTTTTAATGTTCGCCAATAAAGTCGTACAATACAATAACATAAAATGCTTTGCATACAAAGAGAGGAACGTTATTGTGTGTTTAAATGTCAAGTCCTTTGTATAAATAGAAGATGAAAGGATGGGACTCATTAAAAGATATGTTGTACATGGAACTCTCTCATTCTTTATGGCTTCCCCTGGTGATGTAATGAGACTAGGTGATATGTGTTTGATATATGAATGCATTTTTCATTTGGCTTGGTGCGCTCGTTACGGGCGGCGCGGCGCGGCGGTGCGCGGGCGCAGCGAGCACGTGCGTGATAAATCTCCGCTTGTCGCGCGCGACATAATAATAATAATAATATAATTAACATAATAACATTGTACACCTCTATGGTAAACTATAGTTGGACTAATATAAATTGTGAACATCTGTATGCTGTACCTATAGTTATGCAATAAATATCTTTGAATCTTTGAATCTTTGAATCTTTTGAATCTTTGAATCACATAAATCTCCCCCTCCCCTCCCCCCGGCAGCCCCTACACTCGGGGTAAATATAAACTATCCAAGTATTGTCGTGTGCGGATGTCTTCATAACAGTATTATGAATGAGCTGTGTCGAAGGAGCCGACCAACTTGA
Source organism: Keiferia lycopersicella (assembly GCA_029255805.1). Classification (NCBI taxonomy): domain Eukaryota; kingdom Metazoa; phylum Arthropoda; class Insecta; order Lepidoptera; family Gelechiidae; genus Keiferia; species Keiferia lycopersicella. The sequence continues at coordinate 16,704,453 of JARACZ010000006.1, read as the reverse complement.
AGTTCCACTTCGTTTCAGCAGCAATGCAGACAAATTGAACTACAGTGGGATATTTAGCCAACAGAGAAAAAGAACAAGAGCTACCTATTACCTCCACATAAAGATATAGAGAGTTTTTCATGCATTACCCTATCTTCAATCGTTGGACGACTCGGTGTCCCACACGAAAAGAAAGTATATTTGACAATCTCAATATTCTGGAATATTGCAACTTAAATTGACGACCAATAAATAAGTACCTGTCTGTTTCCACAGCCATCACGTCGTGCAATGTGGTATACCCACACCTAACCTAACATAGGTAACCTATGAAAAAATATGAAATCATATCAATTAATATTTGATAAGTCAAGGTAGGTAAGTATTTTAATTTTTGGCTCCCTGGAATCTCAGGTTTACATCATTAAGGAAAACAAAACTTAAAGCAAGTGGGTATTTTCCTTCCAACTTGAGCTTCTGTCGCTCGAACATTGGCAATTGAGTTTCCAGATTTTTTTAAAATTTTCCTAAACATCTTACAGCAACTTCACTCTAATTAAGAATACCTATCACTTTCAATAACTCTACCTAGAGAGTATTAACGCATTCACATGTATCTTCAGCAATAGTAAACGGTTAAACAAATAATTGTATTTTTGTGTTCAAAGTAATATGATTTTTTGGAGTCAGCAGCCTACTTTCTATATTAAAACAGCAACTTCGCCGATGGATAAACAGCAAAAAAACTTTGATTAACTGATAGTTCTGAAACTAATACTCCAAGTAAGTAGTAGCTACTCGTATTTGATGTTATTCGCAGTTTTTTCTGTACGAAAGAAGTATGGTAGGTATAGGATTTTTGATTGGAGAAACAAGCATACTTTGCTGTTTATTTACGTGAATAAGATTACAAGTAGATTGCGATAAAACTTCGATATAAATTCAAAGCCAAACGAAAAAAAAAAGAATTAAAGCAGTTAAGATATTTTTTGCGAGATATTACGATATACATATTTTTGACATAGAGAAAAGATAAAAATCTTACTACGACTATCAAAATATATAATTAATAATGTATCTAAGTTTCATATAAAAATGTTGTTAACAGTTTTAAAACTTTAGACATAATCTTCAAAGGATGTTTCAAACTTCGTTTTTTTGTTCCATTTAGTAAAGTTTGCCAAAGTGTGTGTGTTTAACCGAATGCGAATATGTACTCATCTGCCTCGACAAAAACATACATGTTTTTCGGATTTCAGACGTGATACCCGAATCATCTGAAATCAACCTGAATATTAGTCAGAAGTGGCGACGGCGACCGTACTTTTGCGGCCGTTGACGCTCTACCTACCCCGCAAGGGATAAAGGCATTATATGTGCTTCGACTCCATGCATTCCGTATTCCATTCAAACTCTACATTCTTACGACACAATCTGTTTAGAGGATAGGTAATCTGAGCGAACGATGGAATAAATCGCCTATAATAATTTGCGAAAGCCACAAATCTTTTTACCTCATCTGCACTGGTTGGAGTTGGATAATTTTCTAGCACTTTAGTTTTCTCTGGATCCGGCTTAATCCCCTCTGACGTCACCATATGACCCAAATATAAAATTTCTCTTTTCAAAAATGTGCACTTTTGTGGATTAAGTTTTAAATTGACTTTTCGTAATCTGTTGAATACATCAATCAGATTTTTATTGTGGGTGTCCAGATTTCTACCTATAACTATTACGTCATCCAGATAAACAAAACACTTGTCGTAGTTCAACCCTGACATAGCGATAGTCATAATTTTTGTGAAAACACTCGGACTGATCTTTAGCCCCATCGGTAACCTTTTCATCTGATAATGCTTATCAGCTGTGAATGCCGTATATTTCCTACTCTGCTCATCCAAACCCACTTGATTGTAACCTTGATATAAATCCAAATGGCTAAAATAAATAGAACCGGCCAAAGAATCCAAAATATCCGTTATGTTAGGTAATGGAAATTTGTCATCTTGGATTTTGGTATTTACTTTTCTATAATCTATTACTATGCGCCATTTTTGTTTTCCACTTGAATCAACCTTCTTTGGAACAAGCAGTAATGGACTTGACCACTCAGAAGTCGATTCCTCAATGACGTCATTTTCCAACATTTGCTTCAACTGTCTATTAATTTCAACTTTTTGAGAATGCGGTAATCGGTATGGTTTTGTATAAACTGGACTAATATTTGGTTTTAAATTAATTGTCTGATTTGGTAAATTCGTAGAAGTTAACCTATCTCCATCTACATGAAAAATATCTGCATATTTTGCGCAAATATTGGAAATTGAGTCTTGTTCCTCCTCATTTAAATAACCTAAATTTAACTCTGAAAACAACTGCTTTACTCGTTCGGCGTTATTTGTATTTTTCTCGAAAGTAAAACATTGATAATCACTCAAAGGTTTTATTTCAGGCGTTAAGTTGGACAAAGTTACTTGTTCGTCTCTAGTGTTCAAAATTCGCACTCGAATCTTTCCGTTGTCACATCTAGTTAATGTATTAGCTATGTAAACTCCCTTACAGACTTCATTCGATACCACAACGCAGTCTCCTACTTTATTTGTCTCGATAGTCATGACATACTCGCATCTCGGAGGTATAACAAAAGTTTTGTCGAACATATCACTATTTGAACTCAAATGTATTGGTATTGTTATATAATCAAATGATAACGTCCGAAAACGTATTGATTGATATTCATAGTTTATTAAAGCTCGATTATGAAATAAAAAATCTTGACCCAAAATTCCATCTACATTAGTCGGTAACAATAACTTGTTAAAAACATGAAAGTTATTTGGCTGAAAATAATCATTATCCTTGTGTAATGATAACTGAACAAAACCTTCTGATGTAATCTGTCCACCTATGCCATTTATGAGAATGGATTTAGGGTTAATAACCACTTGCAACTGACTCACTGCGCATTCCGTTACTGCTGATATTGATGCGCCGGTGTCAATTAGCCAAGTAAATGAAACTTTACCTATGGAGAGTTCAATTGAGTTCAAATTGTTATAAGTAAGTATGTAATTATTTGTAGTCTCGAAAAAACCGCTGTTGATTCGATGCTTCGTTTTGCATACTTAAGTCATTTGGGCCTTGAGCCATACATATGTTACGATTATTGTATGACTTTCTATAGGTATTTCGATTCTGATTGAATCGGTTTTGGCCTCGAAATGACGCGAAATTACCAGCGGGCCTACCTCTACTATAACCTCTACCAAAAGAGTGATTGGGCCTTTGGCTGTTGCCATTAAATATTGGCCTATTCATTCCTCTACCTAGCGTCGTTCTGTGAAAATGTTTGTTTCCATAGCCCCTTCCACGCGCAACGTAAACTTGACCTGAACCTGAAGTAGACGGGGTCATACTAACCTCTTCGTCTTTCGCTCCCTGAATGGCGTCTTTAAGAGACGAGTAATTCCTTGCCGATATAATGGTGCTTAACTTTTCGTTACGTAGCCCGTCGGAAAATTTTTTAATAGCCTGCTTTTCGTGAAGCGGCTTCAAAATTTTAAAGGCATCTTTTTTTTTCTCCGGCTTGCGTTATCGTAAGGTCAACGAAAAGTTGTTCTAGTTCGCGCCCGAATTGCTCTATACTCCTACTTCCCTGATACGAATCCTGCAATCGCTTTTGTAAGGCAGTATCGGATTTTTTCGTTAGAAGGTGCGTTTTCATTTCAGAAACCAGCGTGACTACATCATCGTAACTTGACGACAGTCTCAATTTGGCATTTTGTGTCAAACGTGTTTTCAAAACAAAATTTATTAATGAAACTGCATCAGTTTCGATAATCATACTAGAGTACAACTCTATGGCGTCTATTAATTGTAGAACAGATTGTTCAGTATTATCCATTATTGGTAAAAGACCGACTGCAGTTTTAAGATCGAAATTTGGTTTTGAAGCCATGTTTGGTTTTGTCATTAACTCTGATATTTTTAATTTTAACTTAATTATACCTTCCGAATAACCTTGGATATCATTCGCTAATTCTATCGAAATTTCTGCCCTTTTTACTTTTTCTGCATAATTTTCTATCAACTCTTCATATTTTTCGTACAATTCTATTGCTCTCTGGTATCGTTCTTCAGCTGCTCGCCCGGTCCTTCCTTTGGTCCCGGCTTTAACGAGCTTATCTTTAATTTCTTTTAACTCTAGATATATTTCCTTAAGATCCTGCATTTAATTGTACGTAATATTTATTTTTACTAATCATAGTTGTAAGGCAGTAATTTCGATAAAATAATGCAATAAATGTTACTAACTTTAAAGTCCATGGCAAAAAAAGTCATATATCTTGCTGTAATAACCACGCTACGCAAAATAAACTCGCACTGAAATCATATTATATCACTGGAAATGTTCACTGAAACACATAATGTACCATTGTCCACTTACTTGTCCCGACGACACCCTGGATACGTCCCTGGTCACTCAAACGCTATTACGTCTGTCCGCCTGTCGCATAACAATCGCTGTTGCCTGACGCTCTATTTTCCTTGTCAGACACTTATGGAGCTTCTTCCACACAAGATATGCAAAAATAATCAGCAACATACCAGCCATAGCTAACTTGATGTAATCCTGTCCAAAACCAGAGCTATCGGTGTTTGACATTGTGCTTCCTGCCTGGTTATTTTGGCCATTTTGGGCGATTACTACCTCTTCTTTTGTTTCCTTCGAATATTCCTTGCCCATTTTAAATATAGTTAGCTGAAAAGGCTGAAAAAGAAAACTCGAAACAACGCGCAAACTTCACTTTTTAACTGATAATAATTTCAACAACATATTCATCTCAACCCCCACACTGGTTCGGAATTTTATTAACTGGCTGCGGTCGCCATACGATGTGTGGGGTTGGTGTGTAGGGAGATGAAAGATAGACGAGTGGTTTGTACTAAGATCAAAAGTATATTGATTAATAAAATAGATCATCTATGACTATGAGTAACATGACTTACATATATGGAAGGATGATGCAAGCACCTTATAGGTATACAACATAGGTCATTGCACTACACATGTATTTATGTGTAATTATTCAAATAAATCGTATTACATAAAAACCATGCGTATTAAAAAACATGCGGTGTTATGGTGGGAGTCAAATGCCTACCTAGAAAGTAGAGCTCATCTCGACTCGCCTAGGATAGGTACACATTACAACACTATGTGACACTTCTTAATAATATGTTGGTAAAATAAGTAAGCATAGGTAATAAACGTGGGGCAAAATTGTCTGCTGTATAATCTGTCAAAATTTTGCCAATCACACGAATATGCAAACAGGACATCAAAGACATTTGTGTCGAAGTAGTCATATTCCGTCACATACAATCGCGTGTGAACTACGTTTCGAGATGCACTCATCTACCATCATAAGCTGAATTTCGAAATGTTCGTTATTTTGCCAAATAGGTACAACAAAAAGTTAGACGCGTGTTGAACTTGTGTATTTTTTTTATTTTGTATGAATTTTTTTAACTCGCGTTCAACGAGCGCTTAATTTTTTTGTGGTCTACAAAATATAATTAATTCATAATTTTGTTATTTTATAAAGATAGGCAGGTTTTTTGACACGTTTTGCTCGCTTGATACGACGATACATCTAAGGAAACTTGATAGATAGAAAAATGAAAACAATTTACCTAATGACACGTTTTTTGGTCTCAAATTTTTTCATATTTCTAGAAGTTTTATAACATAACAATGCAGACCTGATTCAACCGCTATATGAAAGGGAGCCATAGCCAGGAGAAAAAAAATTAAAGGAGTTTTATAGGTAAGCTACTTAGTGTGATGCCGGCTTAGAATAGCATCATCCCCTATCTTTAGGCCCTAAAGTTTAGGGTTTTTTATGTATCACATAATTTAAGGTAATAGGCTGAGAACCTATCATAAGGTATGCCTAGTGTACCTAACTAAATACAAGATTTGCCTGTAATAGCCATCAAATAAGTGTTTGTGAGACGTGGCAATAGTGACCGTATTTTTACGGCCGTTAACATTCTGCCTACCCCGAGTGGTATAAAGGTGTGATATGTGCAATTATGAGTGTGGATTTAGTTAAAATATTGAAGCACAATGAAAAAAAATTGCCAATAATTAGTTTGTAGTCTTTAGCTACGAGCTACGAATGTGCGCTCGTTGATGTCTTTTTGTTATAAAAAAAAATTTGCTTATATTGATTTTATATGAAAGTATTTTTACACCTACGGTCTATTGCTAGTTAAAATGAGCTCTATACTTATTCTAATTAAATAATTGAATCCCTACTGACATGATAAAAAATACTTTTCTTTATTCAGACAGATTACAAAAGACAATGTTTAAAATATGTATTTACTAGGTACAATACAACGGACCCTTCACTGAGCGAAATTTGTATCTCTAACCCCAGATAGTGGTTCGCTTATGTAAGTAGGTAATTCTTCATTCTATCAATTATATCAGACTAGCATCAATACATAACAAAATTATTATTAAACCAAGCAAAATAATTTAGTTTTGGTTGAAACATGAATCAATTACTTACAACGGTACAAATCTATATCAATCTCTACATCACGTAAAATCATCGTTACATCGTCTAGGTACATTTCCGTTTTCTCATTGGTTAGTTTTGGCTGGATAATCACGCGAGTTATTGAATGATTGAAACTACGAAGACTTGCTTGACTGATAGGTAGGGTAGGATTATGAAATGCACGTCAGTTCGTTATAATTGTGTATTGTCTGTTACGCTAGAAGCATCTGTATGATCTAAGACGTGACCCCATGTATCATTGTACAGTCGGTAAGCAAGCTAGCGTGTAGTGTGATTGATGTGATATACCTACCTATGAACTGGAGTACATTGTTTGTCCGAATTTAGGCCAGTTAGCGTGTCTTGCGGTCGGTTGGTCAAGCGGCGGGTTCGGCGGCGTCTGCGCGGGAGTTCCGGCCGAGCGGCGGCGGCGGCGGCGCGGGCGCAGCACCGCTCCACCACGCGCGCTAACAAGCCCCAATTAGACGCAGTTATTATCCCACCGTAATTACTCCACAGCGGTCCCCGCTCATCATACAACCAGCCTCATTATACTAGATTTATAGCCGCACTTTTTGAACACATTTTTGATACGTTTCTCTACAATTTTAGTCGGAAAGCAAAACATTGAGTGAAATTAAAAGTCGGGTATTATGATCGCGATGATTAATTCTGTGAATAGTTTGCGTGCGGGCGCGGGGTCGCTCGCGATAGCTCTAATTACCCGCATTAAATGCACCGCGGCTGCTTTCCTCGTATGTAGGTAGTTATCATTGCGCGGTTTTTGCGCCGGTTTCCTGCTTTGTTCTCGCCGCCACCCCCGCAACCCTTTCCTCCCCTCACCAATGCTCACACTAGTTAGGCTCGGATGATTAGCCACCACGAATTACATTAGTGAGCATTAGGTCTTTTATTGGTGTTTTTCTTGCGCGATAAAAACGTTCGCCGACATATCTATTTGTGTAAACTGGCGCAGTAATTAGCGACGCGCGCAGCGGTGCGGCACCGCAGCGCGGGCCGGCGCGTGTGTCACCGCATTTGCATCCCGCTTGTGTCTACACGCGACGACGCGAGGCCGGAATTTACATATCGCTACCAGAATTTGCGAACCGCCCGCATCCGCCAATATGTAGAGATATTGTCATATTTCATATCAATTTTTAAAGCGCACTTTGTAATACAGGCAGTATGTATCTAATGAACGAGTACTTTATATTACCTAAAGAGTTATTCGTCTATTTACACCAACAGATTATCTGATTCAATGAACTGAAAAATTAAGTAAGTATAGATGCCTAGTTACGAGTCCGCTTAATTTATAACGAGCACCTCTACTTGGAGTTGGGTAAGTGAGTAAATTGCTGCGCCGCCTGGCAGCGGTGGTGGGTGCGATTTGCGTCGCAGCGGTGCGTCTGCGGGGCGACTACGGCCCGTTTGCGGGGCGGCGGGCAGCTAGCGGCCGGCGGCGAGCTGTTGGTCAGGCGGGTGTGGCGTGATTGCAGTACTGGATACGTGTGTGTGTGTGTTTGTACTCACACAGCAGCGGTGTGAACGTGAGACGTGCAGTGGGCGAGGCAATGCAGGCCACGCCCGCCGGCGCTGATACCATCACCCCCGCGCCCCCGCCCCCGCCCCCGCCCGTAGCGTGCTCCGCGCACATAAGCCCCGCGATCTCACCACCACGCCGCCACCACGCCGCCGCCATCAAACACCACCACATTACACAAGAATGTACTTTTTTGATTTCTCCTCGTTATTAGAATTAAATACCACCATCCATCATAGATAGCTAATAGATAAGACAAAAGAAATGGGAACGATTTCACAACGGATCGATTAGACATTATCGCTCATTATGAAAATAGTTGGGCTTCATCACAGTCAATAAAGTTTTACAAAAAGTGTTTAATTAGTGGAAGATAATACGAGATTTCTGAAAAAACCAATTAGGTATTCGTATGATAGAAAGCTAATAAGTAGAAAAAGTGGCGTGAGAAAGAAGAGGCCTTTGTCCAGCAGTGGGGTGACTGATGTGGAGTTATGATGATGATCAATGTAGAACAAATATAGAGTTACCTACCGTCATAATAGGCTCGCCTATTACACCTACCGATACAAAACGAACTAAAATATATACTTGTTTTAAAAATATCAAAATAACAGCAAATATAAATGTAGGTATAAATGACTGAGATTGAAATGGATTCAAGCTCAACATATGTAAAGGTAAGGTAAAATGAAATAGGTAAATCTACCTTTTGGCGCCTAAAATGCCTGAGTATCTTGCTAGAAACTTGAATGATTTAATTTGATAAATCAAACAATTAGGACACGTGTACGGCAAGCTCCTACGATAATCTACTACTGCGCACGCAGAAATGCGAGTGATTTTAAACATTTCGTTCACCAGCAATGCTTGTAAAAAGCATAAAGTAGGTAAGTACATAAATAGCTGAGTTTTAGGCTGTAATTATTTAACCATAACGCAGTCTTTCTCAAAGTTAGTGAATATCAGCGATAGGTAGGCTGCTTCATTTCTTTCAAATTGTTTATACTTAACTGAGCCATGACTGTAAATTACCAATGGAGGGATCACTCACTTGTCTTGTTCATTACTTTTGTTAATTTAGTATTTTAGAGCCACCGACGCCACCACACATAGAAAACAAAACAGTTTCAAGGAATAGGTATTAAATAATCTGCGAATGCAATGGCTTTTAGAAATACCTAACTATGGAAGTTTTGTGCCTGAATTTAGCGGCTGTGCAAATAGATATTCATAAGATGTGATACTATATGCAGCCACCATGCTTTACCAAGGAGTACGTCTAAGTATTACAACAAACAAACCGCTATCATGAATGCGCCTGCCAAGTGGGAAAACATATTCTTCTGATTCTTGCTTAATACGTTTTCCGACTTGCTGCCATGCGTCTTACCTTGATTTCATGTAACATAGGCAATTCCTGGATGGGTTCATGGTCTATTAGATATTTTAGCATTTAAAACTTCATGACTAATATCCACATGGGTCTTGACGCGCCCACTTCTTGATTTAAATTTTTTTTGTCCGTCCCTTTCGACAACCACTAGGCAAGTAATCTAATGTCAGTCCGAGGTTGGTCAGCACCAGCGCTAAACTATAGGTACTGTGTCACATTGATAAGTTCTAAGAAGCGTAGCAGTGTGGTCCCCTCTTAAATCTTTCCTTACCTTACCAGAACTAGAACCTACCTACTCAATCATTCTGGCAATTATGGACTGCAGTATAGACTAGATCTTAGAACTCGTTTAAGGGTTTTTATAACCTAATAAATCGAGTTTAATTTCCGTCAGTCCTAAAATCATTGAATTCATTAGAATAGTACAGTCTGCCCAAAAATTTTCTTGTGTCTGCCCAAGGACTGCGTAAGTACTCTAGTTTGATTTTTTATAATATTATCTAAATAATATCCATATCCATGTAAATATCGCCAAATAAATACGCACTGAAGAAGAAAACAAACAACGACTTCCTATCATTATCAAAGTACAGTAATTAGTAAAATAAATACACCATGGATGCCCTGGTTCAAAGTTGAATATAGTCTATCTACTTGATGAAACCCAGGTCGAATTATGTCTACTCGATGAAACCAAGGTTCATGGCGTCGTTGGACGACTCGGTGTCCCACACAAAAAGAGATAGAGAGAGAGAATTAAATTTTACAGCATTACCTACAGTTTAGCCGATGCACTGTAAAATTTAACAAAGAGTAAGAAAAAATTAAAAATTAAATACAGAACAGATCCACAATATTTGCTTATTTAGATGCTTTCAGCAGACAAAAAGTAAGCAAATTTTAGAAGTAGGCAGGTATCAGAAAGGCTATTTCCGTAGTTTAAATCGTTAAGTTGGTCAGTACACATAGCAACGATGAATTATAATTCTGCAAATTACTTAAAATGTAGGCTCATTTAACAAAAAAAACCTATTAAAATTATAGTAGCCTATAAGCTTCTTAGCTGCGTAGCTATCTAACACAGACATTCGCGAGCCTGCTATTAGTTGGCAATCTGGTTTGGTTGAGGTATGGTCTCGTGTTTAGTGGAACTGATTACAAAGTTGCAGGTTCTGGGAACTACAGCTGGTGCTCCATCTCCAGGAATCAGGCCGACAACCAGTGCACTCAGGGTGTCCGATAGTCCGACCAAACCATCGGATAAAATAAAAATAAACATTATTCAAATACTGTTCCGGAAGGAAGTTTTCCGTAGTAAGCCGACGCGCTGCTACGTTAGAGGTTGCAGCTGCGTTCGTAAAATTTTCTTCCATTTTTCTTCAATCTTTTTGTATATTAAAAACAAGCCATTGGTTGCCTATTTTGCTCTCACAGGGAAATAGACATTTAAACGTTGTTTAGTTAGGTAAGTACGAGTTCGTATCTATTTTATTGCCGTAGAGACTTTTTCACGGCCGTAGGTAAAGTATGTTGTTTGTTGCAAGCGAGATTAGTCCCTCTACTATACTCACTTACCAATACCTACCCGCGTAATTTACTTATCTTCTTCTTTTCGTGTGGGACCGAGTGGTCCCGCGGCTTATGTTTTACTTATGTAAAAGCCTGACAACAAAAAAACCGTAAGGTAATTACAAAATAAGGTTCAGGGGGGAAATTAATCAGTGGAAAAGGTTCCTTAGGTTACTGGTCGACTCGGTGCCTCACAAAAAATAATAAGAATCCCGGAAGTAGAACGAAACTATATGCTTGAAAATATGTTTGTAATTTCTACAACAATACGAGTAGGAGTAGTGACAACAGCCTGCCCTGAACCGAGTCCTGCATCGATCGCAGCCGGTGACCGTGGCTCGCTCGGGTCCTCCCTGCTCGTTCCTCGCCCGGGCTCGAACCCGCTACCCTGAGCACGGCCCATTATACCGCGCATTCCTTCCGTATTGATCCGCGGCCATTGTACCTCGTGACGGAGGGACACGAGGGCATCCCAACTTGGACTGACGATTCAACATTCCGGTGAAATGTATACCTACCTACCTAACCTAGTTACAGATTGCTCGGTCTTTGTTCTGTTCTACTTACGGAAAATTAATTGATATTTTGTGCTTGGTGCCTACTTATGTATCACCGACGTGTGATTTGATAGACAAAGTCGCTCGTTGCTGTGCTTGCTAGAAGCAGCGTTTTTATGGATCCGTAGTTTTATCATTTTTATTATTTAATTGACGTAACAAGAGGCAGCATAGAAGGGAATAAAGTTTACTCATGTGCGCTAAGGTTGCAGCTTGATAGTATGAGCAGGCGAGGGCGGGGCGGGGCGTCTAATTGCACGATGCGTTTTTGCGGACGGCGGCCGCTGCAATCTGTATGCGGCGCGGCGGCGTGCGGCTCTTCCACGAACGCAATTACCGCATCCGCCGGCCATCTTGTAGCTGCTGCATTCACCCCCGCACCCCCGCCCCCCGCCCCCCTCGTGGTGACTTATGAGTCCACACGGCAATTACCAGCAATTAACATAAGCTCATTGAGCCAGCTATTACCAGCTGCACTCTGCTCGACCGCTCGCGGATTGCGGGAACTTTCATTTAATTCAGTCGGCTTCGGTTTCATCGCGATTCCTTAGAGGTCATAAATAAGTAATTGCAGCAGCGAGCATTCGCAAAGTCGTACCATAAGAAGCGTGGGATGAGGCAGGTAGCCGCGGCGGAGCCCACGACTAATTAGTCGGCAGTTGTTCAGTGAGGACACTGAGATAACACTAAACGTTAATGTGCTCCTTAACACGAGTGGAGTTTGGGGCGCTAGTGTGGACCTTATTTTGTATAAATAAGGTGGGGTTTGGTTGTGTGTCGGCGCGGACGCTTTCATGTCCCGATAAGAGGTGGCGAGCACGACCGTCCCCGGCCGGCGGCGGCGGCGGCGAGCACACCGCGCGCGACAGAAGCCACATAACTATACGTTTAACGTGGAATTGCTCCCATAAACACGGTCCATCGATATCCTACTCGTTGATAGAGAGGAGATAACCATCTGGATAAAGTTAAATGGAAACAATTCTTGGAACAAAACGTTCTGCGGGTTGTGGGAAAGCAAGACGAAAATTCCTCTGATCTTAGTCATTTTTACTAGTTTATTTAATGCCTACATGAATTTAAGGTTTAGTTTCCATGTGCAAATGAACCATGACTAAAATCAGCGTATTAACCACTACCTTGATCAGGATTGCATAGAATACTAGACTAATAAATTCCTGCGGCGGAATTTTAAGTTGTATTTGACATCCTTAACCACTTACCGATTATGCGTGAAAACTTAGATGGCAAATCAAAACAATCCAGTGTCCTGCAGGTTTATATTCGAAAACATGATATCATTCACAGCCGAGATTAGTTGCAAGTTGGTTGAAGTAATTTGGTGTTACCAGGCACAAAGGCAGTCTTCTTCTTTTTTTTTTAGCCATCATCAACCAAGATTTCATTTAGGCCTCCTTCAAACTTCCCCACTTCCTTCTGTTTTGGACAGTTGCTACCCGCCACCTTTTTGATGTCATCTTTTCATCTCATCTGTGGCTTTTCTGTGGTCACTTCTGGTCCCAGGGTCTCCCTCCATTCCAATAGTCTTTTGCATCACTACTCGAATTTTCGGCTATAATATGACCCGTCCACTTCAGCTTCGCTACTTTTAAGCTGATGTCGGTGACCTTACTCACTAGGTAGTATCTGACTTAATATGTAAATATGATTATTTAGTACGTCTGGTCCTGCGCTGGGGCCGGTCCTAGAACACTCTATCCGCCAGCGATCGAACGAGACTCACGCGCTAAATCAATACCCGAACCTCGACCGTTCCCAGCTACGAGCCGCTACGCCGACCAACACGTCTGCGCCTGCGCATTCCGTGGACAGATTTGATGTTAAACACTCATCATCGCCTCACTATTCATAGTTATGATTTTAACGGGTTTATAAATTATGATATTTAAAAATTTAGCATCATTGTCTTATTCCATAATGCCTATTGTTGGACTAGGCTTCCCTGCATGCGTCGACGATGGTTTTGGACCTGCTGTACACAATGACTATCGTTGGTCTTGGTACCTCTATAGGTACACCTGCCGCCTCTTCTTTTTGCGTATCTACGTAAGTTGTTGACTTGTAGCGGATAGTACTTTGCGAACATAACAATGTTACAAAAAACTTCAATGTAGCACGCCAAATCTGTTTATCTTCCGTAAGAGTGATTGAAACGATGTTCAGTTCTCAAACGCAGGATCAAGATATGTCAGTCGGCGCAGAGCGGTAGACAGATCGTTGGACGTCGATATCATCTAAATCAGGTATAATTCGGTCGTATCGATGCGGCGATGTCGCGATAGCGCTGACCCGACCGCATCGCGCCTCCCGCCGACGCAGCAACGCACGGTTTTTGTGCGTCCTTACCGCCAGGCGGTCTCGACTCATTTAAATTAATTAGCGACTCATCTTTATAGCAGCGCAGGGTCGGAATGTGGCGATAGCATCGCCCCAGCCCGCGCCCGCGCCCGCGCCGCCCGCGACCGGGAGCACAGTGATTAATCAATTATTATACGTCATTATTTACCGGCGACCCCGCGATTCCCGTGGCGCCGGCGCAGCACCCGTCCGACCCCCGCCCCCGCCCCCGCCCCTGCACTCTACGACCCGCTACAGGACCCCAGCACCACCACCGGCCTCCATAAATCCTGGGGCTCGATGTCGTCGATGATAAAGACGTAATTTACTTCCGCGCAGGAGCGGGTCATCGGGGAAGCGCCAGCTTACCTAAAAACTCATAATAAATACTCAAGAAAAATGTCATTTACAGATTAATAGAGATAGTTTTAAAATGTAGTGGTTCCATTTAATTTATTAGTTTTATCGGCCTGCTGCTAGAAAACCATATTAAGTAGAGACTGTCTTGTTTGTCTATATTTAAATGGTAATATTTTTAGACTCTACCAACCAATAAATTAACGGCGTCTTATTCCATTTTATCTTACCTAGCCACAGGAAAAAATATTGAAGTTGCATATAGGGTAGGTAGGTATCAAACTTTTTGTCAAGTGGGACCTCGACACGACAATCGAACCGTGACAAATTCAGGAGCACAAAAAGCACTGAAAATGGTAGAACATCATTATGTGGGATAGAACGGAGTATGCGCGGTATCCCAATTTGCTCCTATCGGCGCGATTCCCGAACTCGCTCTGTGCCGACTCGATTTGATCATATAATGACATTTATGAAGATTGTACTAGTATATTGATCTTATGATAAGATTGTACTTATATTGTCTGAAATAAAAATATTATTATTATTATTATTATTATATTCATTTGATTTGATTTAAATCAACCAAGTGATTACGATCTAAAAGCTTGCTGCATTGTAGTCTGAAAATAAAACTGGAATGTCAAGAACTCGTCACACCTCTTTCAAAATGAAACGACAATACAATGCGTGATTAATGAAACACAATTGACGCATTATATTAGAGGTTATCGTATCTTGATGCCGAAGGACACAAGTAACCGTCAGGAATTCCAGGAAGAGCAAAAAATACTTGTGAGCCAATAAAATTAGTGGTAATCTATGCAGGAACGCGCGGCGGCGCGGCGCGGACATCTGCCGCGCGCTGCAACCGCGCGCGGGTCCGCGGCACAACACACCGCTGCAACTGCTGACAACAATCACATCAGATTCGTAATTTGAATCTTGATTGCGGTATTTGATACATAAGTTTCATCAAACAAACTATTGACGGAAAACCGTGCGTTATGACGTAGGTGTCTTGGCTCGCCCAAATCTAAATTTACGTCCGTCAATGGACTACAATAATGCTAATCTAGTTAAATAATGATGACAATGATATGGGATACTATGATATGACAGCAGGACAAGTAGGTACCCAGAGGACGTCGTGAAATCGAACGCGTGTAGTTCTTAACGAAGTTTCGTTATTCATTTGTCTTTTTTTTCGCTTGCCTGTATACGGCTCCAACTTCTTTGACATAAACGAACTTTTTAAAAACTTCTTATTCATGTTTGGTTTGTGTAAAATTACCTACGTATAGCACTTGATAAGCCGTTGTGGTAAAATTATAGTGGGTCAATCTTTTATTTTCTAATTCCAAAACATACATACTTGCGTCTATATCCCTTACGGGGTAGGCAGGGCTTCAACGGCCGTAAAGTACAGTCGATATCGCCACGTCTGATAAATATTGAGAGCTTTTTCTAATGTTTCGAAAGCAACGATTTTAATGATTTTACTTCTTTAAAATATTCCTTTCCGTTTGCGGTTTTTGTAGGTTTGGTCTTTTGTAGATATCTGTACAGCTTCAGTCGTTCGTCGACTCTCGGTTTGGGTCAGAGACGAAGCTTCAGCGACATATTTAGAGAACATTAAATGAAACAAAATACTTGTTTTTTACAAGGGTTTGATGAAAGACTTTCGGCAAGTTAACTTCGGTCGGAATGTCGAATCCAACAATTTAAAATCGCTCGGTTTTATGACTTCCAGTGGTCGATGTCGCAAAAAGTTAATCAGTTTTTGTGTTAATGCCAACATGATTTGGGTGCCAATTATCTTGCATTTGGTGGAGTTGGTACCGATCAATGAAAAGGTAAGTTTGGAATATTTGGGATGGTTTCTAGCTGAGTACTGTTTGTGTATTGGTATGAAGACTTTATTGCCAGTTCTGTGATCTCCCGCGGCGCTCGTCACAACACCGCGTGCGCATCATACATCACCGGCGACCGGCGGCCGGCGACGCTACAGCCTGCAGTGCCCGAGCACGCTCGACCGATGCTAGGAAATGTTTAGAGATAAAAACCGTCGACTCATTGTGTTCTCCGAGTCGCCATAATGATCGGTGACCTTGCGGCGGCAGCCACTTCATCGCAGGAAAAACCTTTCGCCGGTTCAATTATGCGAGGGACTAAACAAAAGGAGTGAGACGAGAACTTCGGGCATAGCTCGACACAAAGTGTCCGCCGTCGAAACTCTGAGGCGACATTTTTTGCGGAGCGTGTTTGAGTCGGCCGCTTTGAGGCTCGCCGCTGCCGCTGCCGCCGCCGCCCCGCGCCCGCCCCGCACCCGCCACGCACCCGCCCCGCACCCGCACTCACGGCCGCGCTCTTAATTGATGCTGCTGGTCGACGCGATGTCCACGGACGTGGGGGCTAACAAATTTGCCTGCCTCATCCTCCTCCCCCTCACACTCCTCGTGACCACTGTGAGACATTTAATTAAATTTATCGTCCTTATCTGTGACATCTCGCGCGGACTCCGATGGGAACCTGCGCACGCACTGCACTCGTAAAGATTTTTAGAATTCAGCGTTCACGTGAGAACTGCAACTCGGTGCGGGACCGCGCGACCCTGTCTGATGTCCCGAGTTCGAGCTGGGATGAAGCGATACGCTGCCGAGGAGGGGACAGGTGAACAATTGAACAAATTGCTACAAAAACCCGAATGGAACATCAAAGCGTATTCAATTGGGCATTGTCGCGACTCCGCGATTGTGCCGCGCCCCCTCATTATTTCCAGTTCCGCGGCCGCCTTACAGACGACCGAATTGTCTCCTCCGCTCGTGTACACTCAATTCAAACCTAATTAACCTTATTCGTGCTTAATTCGTATTCAATTTCACCAAAACCCCCGCTCTGCCGATCCCGACTCGGATATTGTCTACCGAATGAAACACAGTCTGAAGCGCTTGTCATGCGAGCATCATTCTTCTGTACTTCAATCATTTTTTAACCTCGCAAGTGACAAATGGTGCGTCTGGGGAGTAGTCGGCGGTGGCTCCGGCACGAAGATTGATGTCGCGGGTGTCGATATGGATCTAGGTGGTTTTTATTGGTGTTTTATGATGGTGTGTTCCCAGGCAGGGTCGTCGGTCGTCGGTCGGCGGTCGGCGGGGGGTCTGCAGACGACATCCGTCTTCCACTGTCACCACTCCTTGGAGAGTTACAACGGAGTGGTGTGGGAACCTGAGACCGGAGTAAGTTATCTCATTTCGGAGTTGTGCTTACTCAGCACTATTTATAAATGAACATCGACCCGGCATTCCACGTTCTTCGACAGCTCTGTAAATTATGATATTGGGTACTCACCTATGCTAGTTTAAAGGCTCATCAATATCATCTCGTACCAATACTCTACTCAGTTTAGGTAACTACCCACTTACGAAATTACTTTTAGCCCCGTCATTGTGTGAGGTGAGATTTTGGCAAGATGTAGAGTCGAGCATGATTGCCAATAATTATTTATTGCGCGTATGGACTTGGATCCAAAAGACACTGTCTGAAAATATGTAGTAAGTAGTTTCGTCATTAGCACCTGTAACCTTGTGTTGCATCTATTTAAGATACAGATACAGGTATCTAACATATAGGTATCTTAGATAGATGGCCTAGATAGCTAGGTAGCCTAGATAGAGTAGGCAGAATCATAGACCAGTACACATACGTGAGATAATCGATGACATTTATAACATGTTAATTGCATATTTGATTTTACACGTGATACCTCTACTGACGTATTAATAGTGTATTATTTGAATTGTCGTAGGTTCCTACTTATGTGTAGTTTCAAAGGCATACAAATATTTCTATAAATTGATATCCATTTGTAGTAAACTTGGTTGCGAGATTGCGAATATCTAATCGAGCCGGTAGAGGCAGTAACCAACCCTTCCGCATCGATCAGCTCGGCGCCACTCAATATGCCGGGAACATGAACCCTGAACCTTCGCCGGTCGGGTGGTCGGGCGGTCGGGTTGGTAGATACGAGGACCACAGAGCACGAACATCACCTCACGCGCGTCGCTGCTATAGGCATAAAAGGTATAGTACTGCGTGTGATACCGGCTTAGTTGCCTTGTGATGCCGGCTTAGAATAGCATCATCCCACATCCTTCCCGCGGGTGTCGTAAGAGGCGACTAAGGGACTCGGGGGTATTGGTGTATTACAATTTTTAGGCGACAGGCTGACAACCTGTCACTATAGTGGTACACATGTTTTCTGGAACAACCTTGGGAAACAATCTTCAAAAATGTCAGACGTGGCGATAGCGACCGTATTCTTACGGCCATTAGCGCTCTGCCTACCCCGCAAGGGATAAAGGCGTGATATATGTATGTATGTAATATGTACTACGTGTAAATCCCGCTAGCAAAACTAACATCTACTACTACTACTTCTACTCTTGCGTTACTACTCGAGGTATTTTTTTTAGACTTTCATGTACTTTGTTTGTTCTTTCAATGTCAAATTTAGTGCTGATGATGAAACTGAACTACCTGCCTCAAACAACATACGCCGAAATGTGAACATATTATCATTTATTTAATTTTTGTAAGGAGATCCAACTTATTTTTTCATATTTCGGGAAAATTTAATTTTAAATGACCAAGCGATATTTAGGTAGTGAGGCGCGCGGGAATGACATCCGTGCACTGTGGTCCATCCACCACGGTAGGTACCTGCCGCCTCTATCCCTCTCTGCTTCTAACCTGTCCTCGAGTAATTAAATGTTTATCTCCCCTCAAGGGTTGGCTTTTCATTATAATTTTAATGTTTTTGTGCGTATTTTATCTACGAGAGGTGACTTTTATTTCGTAATAAACTTTCTATTAATTTAGAATGTTTATTTCTTGGGTAATTCTTGACTTACCATTACGCACAATTTACGAACCTAGTTAAGGTACTTAGAACTTACAAGAGGCTGTAAAAGACTACCTCTATTCTATGAAACTAGGTAAGTACTTATCTCTTTTCAGATCTCAATCTTATCATAGAATACTAACTAGAAGAGTGAGTAGCTAGACATAGATACATTACGCCTGTATCCCTTGCGGGGTAGGCAGATCATGAACGGCAGTAAATAACAGACATTTACGTCACGACGAGGCTACAATGGTCATTTTTGAAAACCGTGTATCAACATAGTTACAGGTTGTCAGCCTGTCGCCTAAAATTGTAATACCCATCAAGCATCAAATCAAATCCCTTAGTCGCCCTTAGTCTTACGACACCTAAGGAAAAGATATGGAGTGTAAGGAAGATGCTATTTCTAAGCCGGCATCACACGGCTATAGTTAGTACTCGTATTGTTTGCTTGCATGTTTGCGTAATGGCTAAGATGAAACTTTCCGGTTATAATACCGTCAACAAAGCTGTTGTGGTGGAAACTTTTGTCGCATTGTTGTCAACTTCGTGAAGAGTCATCTGTCGACGCTGTGTAAAAGGGGGGGTTGCTTCGACTGCGCTCGTCTTGGAAGTTTTTGTAGCTCTTATAGGTATACCTACTCTTTCGCTGGCGCTCGATCCGCAAGACCGCTGCGATATTTTTGCGCTCCGTCGTGCGTCAAGTGTGTTCCCTCGCCTAAGGGTACTATTGAGAGTTGGTAAAATATTCCGCAATGTGCGAAATAAAATTGGCAGTCTGGACGTCATCGTTCTACTTCATAGTTCACAAATTATTCACAAACAAGAAAATCGCGTTTCTGTGGCATCCCGCGAATTGTTGTGCGTCAGTGTAGAAATTTGCATACGATTCAGTATATAACAAAAAAGCAAATTAAATCGCGCGAGATTATAAATCGCTGTGCGAACTTCCAATAAGAGTGACAAATAGACTCAGAACTGTCATCGGAGGAAATCTATACCCATAAAACTATAAGACATTATAACGGGTTTTAACTCACGGTAGGGATATATCGAGCACCCAATATTGAGTGAGTTAAAACCCGTTATAATGTATTATAGTTTTAGTGATAATTACCACGGAACCTTAAAATCAAATCTATACCCATGTTTATACTAAGGTGAATCCCACATCTAACGTACGATGCGGCGTATTTTTTGCTCATATGTATTACGTAACGCATGAGTCTTGTCATATAAGATGTAAGGAAATTTCAAATTCCCCATACTGTAAACTGAAGTTGACGCAGCACTACTAATAAACTGGCGTTGTTTGACGTTGACAGACGCATCCATTGACGCAGATTCATGCGTTAGTGCTACGTCAACGTCAGCTTCTAGTATAGGATGTTTGAAATTTTCTTGCATCTGACAGGCGCAAGCGTGACGCGCTAATAGCGCTCGGGTGTGCGTTAACAACTGTAGAAACATCATAAGTCCTCCCGTCTTCACATCGCGATCTTGCCCTAGCTGAAGCCCCGGCAAAGTGACAAGACACCGACGCCGCCGTCTCCAGCGCCGCGTCTTGAACACGCTTTTCATTACAGCAATCGCGGGCGCTCCATTTCACGCGCCATTGGAGACGCGGGCAGATTCACCTCGCACTCGAATAAGGATTTTCTGGGCTGATAGCAACACTTGTCTGAACTAGGTGACGCTGTTGACAATATTTCAGATTGAGCGATTATCTGTCAGGTTCAGTAGTGACTCTTATCCATGGAAAATAGCTGCTGAGCTTTTAGACAAAGCTGCGCAACCTGCTTCATATCTTAGAAAGTAAACGAATAGATTCAAAAATTTCCCATTCTTATGCCACAGGCAGGATTCGACCTTCGACCTTGTGACCTTCGTTATCAGTGCAGACTAGCAATGCCGTTATCTACTTAGCTACTGCACCGCGGCATATTGCTTGATATGTCAAATGCAATAACGATCTACCGCAGTGCGGACAATACAAGGTGCAAAAAAATTTGCTGCAAATATTTTAAGGGGTGTACCTACCAACCCATGAAACTGAACAACCTTCCCCAAGAAACATAGGTCAAAATATGAGAAAATTTTTTGGACCTCACATACAAATTGACTTATTAGGTTGGCAATTTTGTATGGGATACCCAGTTTTTTTTCATATTGCCATCTATGTTTATTGGAGAAAGTTGTTCAGTGTCCAGTTGTTTAGTTTACCCCTTAAAATAGCGTATGATTTTCGTGTCCCTATCTAGATTTTTTACATTGTTTCGATTCAATATAGAGTTACAATGATCGAAGTTCCCATTCCAGAGCACAGTGGAAGTACCCAATACACAACTCCCGCGGCCCGCGACGGCGAGATGGATCCCATTCAACGTAATAGGCGCAAATGGAGCGTAATCTATACGCTACGTCACAATTACTCTCGTAGCGCTACGGCTTTCGTAGCATTACTTCCTGGTTACAAAAAGTTACAATATTAATGTGAAAATCTACCAAAACAATATTTGATAAGTATAAGCAAAGAATACTTACTAAAGCTACGTATAATGAATTATGTCTGCTTAAAGCTTTATTAAATGGAACTATGAACTAAGTAATAATGATAAATGTTAGCCAGCGCTAATCGTAGAGTCTGCGGATTACAAACTCGAGAATTCAATAGCAACCAATAAAAGAAATATTAAAATAAACCAATAATAAACGTCAATAAGCTTATCTCTAATTTATTTGACGTGCACATGTTATGCGAGGGCAATGATAGGGCAATGTTTAATAATTGTTGTAGATCGCTTTCCTCTCAACGAGGGCCACGTGTCGGAGCGTCCCGAATTAATTAGCCGTCGGAGCGGCGAGCGCAGTGCGGGACAATGGCACCAGCAAGTGTTCTAAAAAGATGAATACGTCGCGAGCCGTTTGACAAATCGCCGGGCGGCGAGGGCGGCACCCACGATATTAATTCGGTTTTATGACATGCGAAATTACTCTCAATAAATTGTGCATCGAGCGACGCAGGATGTCCGAGGGGGCAGTGTGAGGCGCGGGGAGGGGGGGGGGGGGGACACGTGCGCGCGTTATTAAACTTTTCATTACTTCGGACGTGACCTGACCCTTGCACTTGTTCAGAAGAACCGCTTACACACCCGACGAGGACCGGGTAGGGTTGAACACGCACTGCTCGATTTTCGTTGAATTCAAGTATAAGTTTTATAGCTACATATCGATGCCTAACTGTATTATAAAACCCGCATTTATAACCACCTACAAAACCTAGGGTTTGTTGTGCTTGTAAACAAACAAATCATAATTACAACAGTAAATATAAATAAAATCTGTGCAGGTAAGTAGTTTCTTTCACTGCAAATGTAGTCTCAATTTCACTTTACACTGCGAATTTTGCTCCATGGTGGTAGGTATTTTATTCCAATATTTCTTTAATATTTCCCTAAATTTAATATCTTTTTAACTCTGAAATATGCATTTGCAGATTGTCTTTACTTGAGGTATTTTCAGGATAATGGAGATAAGTACGTATTTCCTGAAATAATTCGTTTGCATAATTTGGACTTTATCACATACATACATACATACATATATCACGCCTTTATCCCTTGCGGGGTAGGCAGAGCGATAGTTGCCGTAAGAATACAGTCACTATCGCCACGTCTGACATTTTTGAGGATTGTTTTCCAAGGTTGTTTCGGAAAACATGTGTATTACTATAGTGACAGGTAGTCAGCCTCTCGCCTAAAAATTGTAATACACCAATTCTCTCGAGTCCCTTAGTCGCCTCTTACGACACCCGCGGGAAGGATGTGGGGAGATGCTATTCTAAGCCGGCATCACACGGCAATACTATAATGGACTTTATCATTTATGAAAAATTCGGTGCAACCCTAATTGTTGTTTTCTGTTTCCCGGTGACCCTTTCTTTTGAAAGAATTAAAGCATTTTCACAATAAAATTCCACTCTAGTGCATCGCGCAAATCTACAAAGACACCCTCGACCCCTTTATTACGAGCAGATGTACCATCACGGCTCATGGTTCCCTAATTCGCTATACACAACACAACATTATTTGATTTTTAATTCGGCTCGGTGCAAGTGGAATGCGCTTATTGACTCACTCGACTGCGAGGAGGGGAGGTCTAGCCTAGAGTGAGGGCAGCCCCGCCGGGAACGGACCATCGCGCCGACATCGAATTATACTCAAGAAGTTGTCCATGGAAAAATCATACGCTGCTGGTTCAATATTGCAGCCGGTGGATGATATTATTGAGTCGTGTACGGTCGTGTAGGTAGCGCGGAATGTGCGCGGGGCGCGGGGTGCGGGGGCGCGATGCGACCCGCACGGAGGGTTGCCGGCTCTCGGTCGCGGAGAGCGATATATTTGCGCGTGTAATATCGCCTTTTATTAGTTTTTTCGCGGCGACAGCGGCCCGCATATTTGCCCGACGATCCACATACTTGCTTTGACGACGCTCCGCTGGAGGGGCGCCCTCTCGCGGGGATGTCGCGCGTATTGTCACCATGTTCGCGGCTCATTCATCTAAACTAAATATTCTGTTATTCTCTTTACATTACTAATGAAACTACAAACGAGTTAATGGCGTATACTAATCCTCGCGCGGTTTGAGCTCCGCGTTCGGCAGCGGAATGTTTGCGCTGGCATCCGGTGAATTCTCTCAATTAACGTCGTCGTTTGGCTGTTTGGCAAATTTCTAATTGAAACGGGAATGTTTGAAACGTTCAGCTCGTGATGTCATGTGATGTACGGGCCGGCCGGCGGGCGGCGGGCGCGGGCGCTGCTGCGGCGGCCGCTACAATGGCATTGTTGGCAGGCTGCCAGCTCGCGATGCGTTGCAAACATCCACTTATGTTGGAAAAACGAGCCATGTGAAAACATGCCTCTGTCTATTGTGGAACACATTAGTAATAAACGAGCTGTACAATTAGCAGGCGCGGCGTCGCGTGGATATATCTCGGCGCGTGGGAACCGTCGCGTTTAGAAATTCAAATCGTTTCTCAATACACGCCGCCGCCGCCGCTTCCGAGAACGGCGCGCCGGCAGAGTGACGGGCATCGTTAGTCCCGCGCTCGCGTATAAAACAGACAAAAAGTAAACAATTCTAGTATCGAATTCCATCAAACTACTCCGGCTCCGTCCGCGGCGCGCCGAGGTTCCGCGAACAGGATAACGTATTGCCGTTTCAATAGCTGTTTAACTATCAGTGGTCTATAAATCTGTCTCAAATCGAAACTAGAGGTCGTTGTTCTGAAACGAGGCGACGCGGAATGGGCTCGTTCAGGCGGAGTGGAGTAGGTATCGGCTAGATACGATCTCACTTCAAGAAAGTGCTCGTTCTGGGAATAGCTGCGGCGACGCTGGACGACCACAAGCAACAAGACAATGAATCGTATAATTGCTAACGGGCGCTATATATCACGCCGCTGTCCGGACCCCCCCCCCCCCTCCCCCGCTCCCCGCCCTCGCGCCCCGACGCCCGCCGACGCTCCACTCACGTCCGTCTATTCTTATCGACACGTATAACAAAGACACATCTCGTTCACATTAAATTACCACAGCGGTGACATCCACTTTACACATAAAATTTAAATAGTTACTATTGCTGAATATTTACGAGTGTTTTAAAGCAATTAGTCGAGAATTCCTGGCACATCGACATACTTCTCGTGTGTTTTACTGACCGATACAAAAAAATTCTAACATTGTAGAGTCATGGAAACAAATAATGCGTGTTGTTAGGTACTAAGTCCACGTCGAAGCTGGTATGCGGCTATTAGATGAATCAATCTTCAACGATCTGGTGTTTTATGATACGCAGGTATGCGCGCAGGAAATGCAGTGAGACAATGACAAGCGCGCCAGAACGCGTGCAATGCGCGTTTGAAGTCGTCTGTCCGTCCGTCATGTCCATTGAGCAGAGTGCGTGTAATTATAGTGGCGCAGGCGCACCGCGGCGATTGATTTACAGCTGTACTGTAATTTATGCGCGTTTAATTAAAGTATCAGCAGCCGGAAGAGTCGAGCCGCCCGCCCCTAGCCGACTCCGAGTGAATCACGTGTGAGGATCACAAGTTACACCACGGGGATTTTTCCGTGCGCTTGTCATAATGCATGCGCTATTGAATTGATGAAGCAAAAGGCAGTGGTAGTAAATCTAGCGGGGTCGGCAGAGCTGGCGGCGGGTCTGTGGGACGCTGGTCGCGAGAGGACGGGCGCATTCCGCGCGCCTTACCGGGCTGCTCGCGCCGCGCCGGCAGCTGCGCTCGTCACAGGGCTGTCAGACAGCTATGCTACTACGTCATACTCATATCCCGCTTTACCTGACTCTGTTTTCGTTTATATGCTCAAAAAAAATCACGACAAACCACTTGTGCAAAAGCAGTGGTTTAAATAATTTTGAATATCACCGTGATGTATTTACAACTATCTAAATAAGTGCATCATAAATGAGTCGCGTAAAGAGGGGTAAGCTATTTGATCATTTTCCTATCTATTTTTGTTTTAAAGATATTGAAGTGAAATAGATTCATCTTCGTACGTTTTACACAGATCATTATGGACGATGTAATTTGTTACAAATTTTTTGTTTAGTTTTCCTTCTCTATCATCGTCTTTCATTTCAAAACTTTAAAGTTTGATGAACATTACTACCCATAGCTTTTCCTGTGCATACTTATTGTGTATCAGCGTCCTTAGCAACCCTGATTCTCGCACTAAGGAGAACCAGTAAGTCATAACCGCGTGTGGATGTCCATGTAGGTCGCATCACCGAAGCCTGCAGCCCGCGGTAACTGGAGGCTTGCTGCAGTAGTTGACGCATAACGCCTTATACGTCAACACACGGGCCATTAGTTAGCGAAAGGCTGGCCAACACCAGGCCCGCAAGCTCGAAGTGGCCCGCCAAGCCATTTGAATGAGGATATTTTGGCGGCAATATCGATGACTTTGTTGACATTCCTGCAGATTGAGGGATCATCTGTCAAGTGCAGTTAGTAGGTCGGCCACCATCAGTAGCCAGCAGTAACTAGTGGCTTGCACTGCAGTAGTCGACGCATAACGCCTTATACGTCAACACACGGGCCATTAGTTAGCGTAAGGCTGGCCAACACCAGGCCCGCGGGCTCGAACTGGTAGCTTTGTTTCTAAATACAAGTTCAAGAAAAAAAAACTGAAAATAGGCCCGGCGGCGTCTAAGAAAAGTGGAAAATTTAACCCTGCTGGAATATTAGTTGGCCAGCCTTGGTCAGCGTAATCACCGGCCGACGTCGCAACGCACGCGATATCTTATTTACATGTTAGAAGCTGATACCTAAAGGAAATACGCATACAAGCTAGTTTTTTTATCCAGTAATGGCAGTTTGGTTTGATTATGCGTTGCAAATGGGTACGCTAATGCTGTGTACACAAACTTGGATATTACAAAGTATTTAAGTACTATCTTGTAAGTAAAAGTAAATGCATAATGTAATGAATACATAACAAAAAATGAAACATTAATTTGCTGCTACGGCGTAGCGCGTAGCAGCGACCCGTAGAGTTCTGACCTAGAAAGATTTTTTGTAATAGAAATGTCTTTTCAACACAATCTTCACATTGCCCAATGTGTTTTTTCTGTGGTAAGGATCTCACATTTAACGCACGATGGAGCTCTAAAATTTGCGTAAAGTGTGCGATCAGCCTTATCACGCAAATAATTACAGAAATAAGGAAAATCGAGCACTTATTTAACGTCATTCGATGGAACTCAGAAAAATTGTTCGATGACTGTGAAAAATGGAGGCGACTCGCTAACCGCGCAAATTGAGTGAAACACCGCGCTACTTGTATGGTGATGCCACAGAGTACGGTTTACACGAACATGCTCGTTACAGACTGCACGCTACGGTAGAGATTCGTGGGAATGGAAATTGCTCTTCGGTGAGGGGGAAAGGGGAACGGAGTGCGGGGCGCGGGGGACGGAGGGGGGTGTGGGCGGCGGCTGTGAAATTGATCGCTCATACTTCATAATCATTGGTGCGGCCGCGGCTACGAGACTACGAGACTACACTACATTGTACTACGCCGGTGTTGCCTCTACATTAATATGGGGGGGGGATCTGATCGCTGCGATGAATCTGCGCACTGGTGTCGAAAGGTTCAGTTAGGTTTATTTGCTGTGTCGTGTACATCCCTACTAAAGTTCCAGAAGCTAGATATTACTCGGTATTTGCTTGCATTGAAAAAATTGTAAACAACTATGACTCCTTACCATTAATTGTAACTGGTGATTTCAATTTATATTCAACATCTTCAAACGTCCGTACAGACTTCAATTTGTTTCTGGAGTCTTGTCACTTAACTCAGCAAAATAATATCTTTAATTCGAGAGGTCGTATTTTGGACTTAGTTCTAGTTAATCCTGCGATCCTAGGAATTACTGTCACTTACGCCAACAACCAGTTAACTATCCCGGAGCAGCACCACGTCCCATTAGATGTAGTTTTCACGATCAAAACAAAATTTCATAAGAAGCCATCTCAAAGTAATAACCCAACCCAAGTTTCAGATGTAAGAAATTTACGTAAAGCTGACTTTATGCTGCTATATCAAATGTTATCCGAAGCTGACTGGAGTGAACTGTACAAAATTAAGGATGTGAATGATGCCTTATCACACTTTTATTCCATTCTTAACTTATTTTTAAATGAAACTGTACCATACAAAAAAATAAATAATTCATACCAGCACCAATACCCTGAGTGGTTTAGTTCCACATTTATCAATTACAATAAATTAAAAAACTACTACCACACACTATTCAAACAAACTGACAGCCAACTCTATTATGCTTTCTTTTCATACTATCGGAAACTAATTAAAAACAAAACGGAATTACAACAATTCATACATCGGGTTCAATCCAACATCAAGAGCAATCCCGCTTCATTTTGGTCCTATATGGCAAGCAATCGCAAATCACTAGACCCTGCGAATTTTGGAACATCTTCGGCCCAAGAACTCGTTGGTAATTTTGCTACTTTTTTAAAAAGTGTCTTTTTGCCGTCAACTCCAGCTCTTGACGTAACAGTCGCTTGTTCTGAAGCTACCCAGCAATCGCATCTCACTATCAAACATATTGAAATTTCACATGTCACCTCAGCTGATGTACGTCGTGCAATCAAACGTTTATCACCCAAACTCACTCAAGGCCCCGACGGAATACCCCAAGTTATTGTTAAAGATTGCTGTGAAACCTTCGTAAAACCTTTACAATATATTTATAACTTATCTCTTACTTCTAAATCTTTCCCTGTAATATGGAAAAAATCGAAGGTCATACCCATACATAAGAGCGGCCCTAAAAGTGACATAACTAACTACAGACCCATAGCTATACTACCTGTCTTTGGTAAAATATTCGAGTCCATCATCCACCGTCACATGAACAACCAATTGAAAGGCTGGTTTTGTGACGAACAACACGGCTTCCTTCCTTACCGATCCACAACATCTAACTTACTCAATATATCTACTTTAATAGCTCATAATATTGACAACAAAACCCAAACTGACGTAATATATCTTGACTTTAAAAAATATTTTGACAGAGTTAACAACGATACACTTCTTAAAAAAATGGCAATAGCAGGTACGTCGTTCTCACTTCTCCAGTTCTTCTCATCCTACCTTTCGGGACGCAGTCAATATGTAGAGTACATGAATGCTAAATCTGCAGATTATCATGTTACATCTGGCATCGGACAGGGAAGCAGTCTAGGTCCTCTACTTTTCTTAATAATGGTGAACGATCTGCCGACAGTTATTTCTGCCTCAACATGCTTGATGTTTGCCGATGACGTGAAAATAGCTAGGCCTGTACAGAGCCGCGAAGATTGTCATCGGTTACAACAGGATGTAGAGAAAGTGCACCAGTGGAGCCTTGAAAACTGCCTGGAACTAAATCTCAACAAATGTTCAGTTATGTCATACCACCATGGTCACCAGCAAATCGAAGTAGACTATAGCATCGGAGATGTTACATTGAAGAAGTCCGTGATCTTGGAACGACTTTTGATACCAAACTTACATTCAATGTACACATCGTCGAAACATGTGCTAGGGCCAGAAAAATTCTTGGGTTCATCATGCGACAGTCCAAATATTTCACATGCAGAGATGCTATTAGCATAATTTACAACGCATATGCACGTAGCATTCTCGAAACAAACTCAATTGTCTGGTCTCCACACGAAGTGTATTATTGTGATATGGTCGAGAAGGTACAGAAGAAGTTTTTAAGATATTTATACAAGAAGCTTTTCGGGTATTACCCATTTCTACATCCCACACCCTTTGTTATGGGTATGGTGCAATATAACTCTTTAGAAGTACGGCGCAAACTTTCACTGCTTAAATACTTTTATAGGCTAATCCGCGGAGACCTCTTAAACCCATATCTTTTAGAACAAATCCCATTTTATGTTCCTCCCCATCACCCACACGACCTGCGTCCCCGTCAAACGGTGACATTCCACGTCACGTACGGGCGCACAAAGTCGCTCTCTACCACACCTATGGTGGAGGCGTTAACACTCCTGAATCAAGTAATGATTTACACTAATTTGGACATCTTTGCTTGTACAGAGAACAGATTCCTAGCATCAGCAGGACATTACTTAGACATTACTTTCACAAAAAGTAGCTTAATAGATATCTAATAGATTTTACTAGTTTATATTAATATGTTAACTAGGTTAAGGCTTACATGTGTGGCTAGACTGCAAATGTAAGTTTTGAAATAAATAAATGATAAATAAATAAATGAAATTTCAGCCGAAATTGCCGGATCATGTACTTCTGGTTCACCTCCAGTTTAGTCATTTCATTTATTTGTTAATAATTTGGTCTTTCCTGGCGAACCGACATTGCTTATAGTCCAAGTCTATGTTTGTATGAGTTACACACTGGTTCAATTTGTTTAAAACAAACTACGACTTTTCTGCAAAAAAGCCTCATGTCTATTGATGTAAAGAATAAATTCCATAAAGTTGAATAAGTCTCGATAAAGCATTATAAATTGTCGTTGGATTGTGCGTTAAAGGCGGAAGAATGCGGCGAGGACGTGCGGCAGGTGTGGGGCGAATGTAGTGCCGCGCCACCAAACTAGCGCGTCCTAAGAATATCTGTCAAATTATTACACTACTCAACTTTCTTCGTAGCGAAAAAACAAGCGTATTTCATAAAGGATCTTTTTAGCAGTACATTGTTGTGGCTGTTGTGGTAAAGTTAAAGCATTGCGTAAAACAACTAGGCTAGATATAGTACATTGTGATACTACCTATCCTACCCGGTGCCCTAGGGAAGGTACTATTAGGTACAACAAAAAAGTTAAGCACTTTTTATGTTGATATATTTTTAAAATCACGTTCAACGTGTGTACAGACAACTGTACAAGTATCTTTTATTTTATATATAATTAATTAGCAATTACGTCGCAAGCGCGCTGCTATGTCAGCATTTTACTCTATTGGCATTTCATGCAAAATCAGTGAAAATAAAGCACTCGTCGCAGGAGGTTGTGTTTTTTATCATACCTTTATTACGCAATCTTCTGCCCCTAAATATCATAATTATCATACACCTATCAGTATACAACTGTTGAAACACACTACAGTTTTTGGTCCTTCGAGCTATTTTGACCCACGCAACAAACAAGGGCAATAGCGGGACCACGCGGCAGTGCGACGTGACGTGTATCATCAACAATCAAGTCGAGTTGGACATTGCGTACGTGGTTCCTGCAAACGTGTTACCCTGTTTGGATTAGAGTCTACAATCATCTTTACCAAGTATCAGCCTTTATCATCCACTTGGTGTGTTTGATGTGAGCCTAGTGCGTAGCGAATCGGTCCACCGGCCTCCCACCAGCGGGTCTCACCGGTTGGATTTAGAAGGCGCAAAGATCGTGCTAGAGTTTGCAAACATACCATAGTGTGACCACGATAAGTGGATTTTTATCACATAATATCATCAAGTTAACTATATCAACCAGGATTCACCAGGTATTTTATATCACATAATTTCATCAAGATAATATCAATATATCATGGCGGATATGTCAGAAATTTTTCAACGCCAAAGCGTGCTGACTAAAGAGATCGAGTCAATCAATACCAATTTTGGAAAAGATGGCGCGTCCAGAAAGAAACCCGATTATCTAAAAAAGCGTTTGGAAACTTTGGATTCCTTGTGGGAGGAGTTCAACGAAAATCATAGCAAGCTATCATCTTATGAAGACAAACAGTACGAGTATTTTGCGAAAAATATCTACGGTTATATGCTGAATTATTATGAGAAAACACGGGAAGCTATAGCAACTTATGAACATCCTGAACAGACAAAAATGCCATCGTTTACATTGCCTATTTTTCAAGAATTCAACTTTCAAGAAGAAGAGTTGTTGAGCCAGCAAGAAACCAATTTTAGAGCTCTCACTCGACTTATGAATAGAATTGATATTGAACACCTGCAGGAAAAATGGGAAATAGAAGATGAACTCAACAATCTTCAAAACCTTTGGAAAATTATCGACACTGTACATCTGCGCATTGATAATCAACTCAAAGGTAGCAATAAAGCTTATGATGCACAATTTTTGTATGCTGAGAAGCACTACATTGACCTCAAGAAGAAGTTGAACAGAAAACTGAGTTCTACCACTCATTTGCAGCACGTCACGCCAAAATTGGAACTCCCAACGTTCACGGGAAAATACACCCAGTGGCCGACCTTTTTTGATCTTTTCGTCGAGACGATCCATAATAACAACTGCCTCAGCGATGCACAAAAAATGCAACATCTTAAAGGGAAGGTCAGGGGAGAAGCGGAGCGCCTAATTCAACATCTCAATATATCAGCTGAAAATTACACAACAGCTTGGGATATTTTGACGCGTCGCTACAATAATCCTCACATCATGTTCTCAACTCAGATGGATATTTTCCTCAATCAACCGTCAATCCATAAGCAATCATCGTATGCGCTTAAGAAGTTGCATGACACTACTGCAGAGTGCATCAATAGCATTCAAAATCTTGGCATCGATACTGTCACCTGGGATCCAATCTTAGTACACCTTTTATCAAAAAAAATTGGATGACGAGACACTTACTGACTACATGGAGTCGCGTACGTCACCACGAGACTTAGCATCATACCCAGATTTCATGACTTTTATTGAAACCAAATTTATGGCACTTGAATCTGTCAGCAAAAAAGATAGATCAGCATCATCAAGCAAGGAAACAAATCATCCTCAAAAGTCTTCAAACGTCAACAATTCATCGTCGAAAACTCCATTCTTCAAAAAATATCACTATCAAGCAAACGCCACTTATACCAGGAAATCATGTCCTCTGTGTAAGGCATCGCATGAGCTTTTCCAATGCAGACGCTTCCTTGCGCAATCAGCGGGGGAGAAGCTAAAGACAATATCACAACATAACGTCTGCCAAAATTGCCTGTATAAACATTACGATGCACCCTGTGTATCGAACAAGAGGTGTAAAGAATGTGACGGGGTCCATAACACCCTTATTCATGACGCAATCGCTAGCCGTGAGTCACACGCGCAAAATACCCAAGCATCTACGTCATCAGCTTCGGCAGAAACAAAACAAAAATACAATGTGAGCCACGTTACTAGCAAAAACAAACAGAGACTTCTGCCGACTGTACTACTCAACGTCAAATCAGCTGATGGCAGCTACATGCAACTGAGAGCCCTATTAGATCAAGGATCTCAAACTTCACTTATCACTCAAAATGCAGCTCAATCACTAGGGCTGAAAAGGCAATATTGCCTATCAACTGTATCAGGCATCGGGTCGACCTTACAACAAAGTAAAGGAAAAGTGTCGCTCAACTGTGTATCACATTACAATGATTATCATTTTAATACCGAGGCTTTAGTCGTAACACAAGTCACCGACTATTTACCTAATGTATCATTCGAGAAGAAAAATTGGCCGCATTTACAAAACCTAAGAATGGCAGATCCAGAATATAATATTTCAAGGCCCATTGACATACTTCTGGATGCTGTTGTCTATGCAGAAGTCCTCGTGGATGGCCTTATAAAGGGTCCCATTGAGGCCCCCATCGCTCAGAATACTGAACTTGGTTGGATTATATCAGGATTATCAGGATGCATTGACAGAACCTTTGCATGCCACGTTGTGATCAACAACATAGACAACATTTCAAAATTCTGGGAGGTGGAAGACGTACCCGAGATATCATCAAATCTATCATCCGAAGACAAATATTGCGAGGAGTTTTATCAGGCAACAACTAAAAAGTTAGACTCGGGTAAATGGGTAAAAATTTGCGCAGTTAAAAATTGCGGTCACACGTAAATTTCTTCAAGTATACAACACTTACAGATTTTAAGTATCATTCACACGAAAGAATGTTTAATTGACTATTTGGAAAGTAAAACTCCATTCACAAATTATGAAATATGTTTAACTAAAACTTAATCTGAAACCTGAAATCGGGGTCAAAATACGCGTTCTTCGCGTGTCACACTCAGCTATTGCGAAATTCAAACACGTATAAATTTTTATCTAGCTGGACATCAGATAACTTTTTACCCATCATAATAATCCTTATATCATGTAGATTTATAGAAAATTATTAATTGGACAACATTTAACTGCGTATACCGATAAATATGACAGTTTGTGTTGGTCACACGTTTTTGTGTTTTCTGAATACGTGGTCTAAAACGACTAAATCGCTGAAACTAATAGAACTGTGAGCTGGGTCTTGTTTCTGCCTTCTGCCAGGATTACTTCTTCATCCCTGGAGAGGGAGCATATAGCTCCTTGGCACTTCTAGAATAAAATAGGAGTTGTTAAATTTCTAGAACCTATTTTTGCACCTGCGCCAGGTCCCTTTCCTGTGCATGTTTTCTTCATGAAAGAGTTATTACAGAGGATTTGTTCTGGACAAATAATGTCGCATAATAAAGCGAGATTTAAGATTCGTTTAAAAATTTTGATTACATTCAAGCGTTTACCAATAAATCACTAAAAACATAGAAAATTGTCCCTTGACTGGCTTCATTTGACTGGCATTTTTCCCAGTCAAGGGACATTTTATGCCAGTCAAGTGACTAATGTTATTTTAATGATTGTTTTTGCAATTTTTTTGTGTAAAGGTGTGCCTGCAGAGTAGAATAGCACCACCCCGTGGCTGCCCATGGGTACAGTATGTTAGATTAAGGGTTTCCAGTTGGTGAACAGCATTGTTTTTCGTGCAGATAACATAGTTTAAAAACACTTGCTTTATGTCTCTAGGTGTGGCTGCGTTAGGCCTCGGGGTAGCTGCGCGATATCTCAGGTTGATTGATAGACGTCTCTGAAGCTACTGCGTTATATCTTAGGGAGGCTGCGTTAAGTCTCAGGTTAATTTCGACGTATCTTAAGCTGACTGCGGTGTATTTCAGGGTGGTTGCGTTATGTCTTAGGCTGACTGCGACGTCTCTTAAGCTGAGTACGTTTTATCTCAGGTTAGCTGCGATACGTCTCACTCAGGCACATTGCGACGTATCTTAAGCTGACTGCGTTGTATCTCAGTATCTCTGCGTTAGGTTTCAGGTTAATTGCGACGATCTTTAGCTGACTGCGTAGTATCTAAGACTGATTGCGTAATGTTTCAGACTGATTGCGACTTCTCTTAAGCTACTGCGTTGTATATCAGGGCGGCTGCGTTATGTCTCGTTTAGACTGATTTCGACGTCTTTTGAATGGACTGCGACGTCTCTGAAGCTGACTGTGATGTACGAGTATCTAAGGGTGGCTGCGTCATGTCTCACTCAGGCTCATTGTGACGTCTCTTAAGCTGACTGCGATAAAGCTAAGGGTGGCTGCGTCATGTCTCACTCAGGGTCATTGCGACGTCTCTTCAGCTTACTGCGTTGCATCTCAGGTTGGCTGCGATTTATCTCACTCAGGGTCATCAAGCGAAGTCTCTTAAGCAGACTGCGTTGTATCTCAGGGCGGCTGTGTTATTTCTCACTAAGGGTGACTTCGACATCTCTAAAGCTGACTGCGACGTCTCTTAGCCTACTGCGTTGTCTGAGGTTGATTGCGACGTCTCTTCAGCTGTCTGCATTGTATCTCAGCATGGCTGTGTTATGTCTCAGGTTGGTTGCGACGTCTCTTAAGCTGATTGCATTGTATGTCGGAGTCTTTTTAGCTGAGTACATCGTGTCTCAGGCTGATTACGTCGTCTCTCAGGTGACTGCGTCGTGTCTCAGGTTAATTACTTTATTTCTCTGTCTGATGGCAATGTATCTTAAGCTGATTGCGTCGTGTCTCATGTATACAGCGGCGTGTGTTAGGTTGCTTGTCTAGTGGTGTCTAAGGCTATCTGAGTCATGCATGTCTTAGGCTGATTGCGTCATCTTTAAGGCTATCTCCGTCTCTTCAGTAGCAGATTATACAACACAGTTAATTCTCAGGTCATAATCTTTTTGGTGGTTTCTTCTTGTCTCATGCTAGCTGTTTCATTATGGCCTAAGTTTAAACGACTTACGTTACTATTGTTTTGGTGGAGAATTGGGTCTACGTTTCGGCTGTTTACATACAGCCTTCTTCCGGAGGTCGACAGATCACATACGCCCGCCTGTCAACTGTGATTGTCGAACACTGTGGCTATTTCATTTCGCATGTCGGGCTGGCTGTGTCGTGTTTTAAGCACGAGCAAATTGTCTGTGACTAGGTGCGTCGTATCTTAACCAGACTGAGGCTTCAGGGCATCAGTCTGGTAGGTTGCGGCAACTTTTACTTCTATTCTACTTAGTTAAAAGCAAAAGATGAACAGCTTTTGCTAATATATTTTGTTAAAATAATTACTTTGTCCCTTGACTGGCGCAAAATGTCCCGTTGACTGGCACCTCAAATTTCAAAATTGAATTTTGACCAAACCTGTGGTTCGATTTAAGTGTTTTTTCGTAAATAACCTTTTCACTAGGCCTTCATTATTATGCAATGATAAAATAACCATAAAACTAAAATTTTAAATTTGCCAGGAAAGGGACCTGAAGAACCGTTTTCAAATATCCACCCAAATACGAGGTAGCATATCCGATGAAGCCAAATTACGAACAAAAAATTGGAGCATCAAAATCTAAAGCTGTGGCACAATTCATTCAGCAAGAAAAAAGAATGAACAAAATCAAATCATTATCAGAAGCATACCGCAAATTCATGCGGGAGTATGAAGACTTAGGCCACATGCGTAAAATTAAATATCAAAATTCTAAAGCAATTTATTTACCACATCATGGCGTACTGAAACCTGACTCGACTACAACAGCATTACGTACAGTTTTCAACGCAGCATCATTAATGTCATCTGGAGCGAGCTTAAATGATTTAATGTACTGTGGACCAAATCTTCAACAAGATCTTCTCACTCTCATCTTAAAATGGAGACAGTACAAGTATGTTCTCACTGCTGATATAGAGAAGATGTTCCGGCAGATTTTAATCAGACCAGAGGATCAACATCTTCAAACTGTCGTATGGAGGGATTCACCAGATGACATGCTATCAGAATATCATCTCACGACTGTGACGTATGGCACAAAAGCAGCGCCGTACCTGGCCATGAGGACGCTCAAGCAAATCGGTATTGACAACGCCGACAAATATAAATTAGCTGCGTCAGCATTACAGTCATCCTTCTACATGGATGATCTATTGGGGGGAAGTGACAACATTCAGGAAGCAAAACAGCTACAAGACGAATTGTTAGAGGTGTTGAAGAGCGCTGGCATGAACCTGAGAAAATGGTCCAGCAACGAACCCAAACTCATCGAAAACTTACCACCTGAGCAAGTGAACGCTCCGTTCGAATTCAAGGACACCGAATCACGAAAAACACTGGGTTTGCGTTGGATACCATCAAGCGACATGTTTACATTCGACCCTAAAATCGAATATGCTGACAGCGACAAACAATGCACCAAGCGCAAACTTTTATCAGACGTGTCCAAAATATTCGACCCTCTTGGCTGGTTATCGCCGCTTTCAATCAGAGCAAAAATGTTATTTCAACGCACATGGACTGCAAACCTGGAATGGGATGAACAACTTCCATCAGACATATCATCAGAATGGCAAAAGCTTCAAAATGACCTTAAAAGCATCAACATAATTTCTATACCAAGATATATAGGTCAGACGGGAAAAAATATGCAAATACATGGCTTCTGCGATTCCTCCGAAAAGGCTATTTCATGTGCTATTTACGTCGTAACATGTGATGATAAAGGCGAGTACACATCAAGACTCGCGACAGCGAAAACAAAAGTTGCTCCAATGAATAAATCAGTTACGTTGCCTAGACTAGAATTGCTAGGCGCATTATTACTATCACAACTCATGGACAAATTTCTTCAGACACTACCATCATCAGAACATGCCACCATCCATGCTTGGACTGACTCAATGGTCGTACTGGGCTGGCTGAATGGAGACATATCTAAATGGAAACAGTTTGTGGCAAATCGCGTGCACAAAATCACTAATATCATCCCCGCTAGCAAGTGGCGCCATGTGAAATCATCAGAGAACGCAGCAGACTGCGCTACCCGTGGGTTATCAACCCAAGAGTTAGCAGAGCATCGTTTGTGGTGGGAAGGGCCTAGATGGCTACTTAACTTCGACTCAAACGCTATTTCCACTGAAAAATATCCAAGTCCTACAAATGAGTGCAAAAAGTCCACTGTGCAAGCAGCCTTATGCAAAACTCAGCCAACACTTATCATTGAATTATTAAATAAGTATAATTCACTTACAAAGGCAGTACGAACAGTTGCATGGGTTTCACGTTACATTGCATGTTTGCGCAATAAAAATGTTCGTTGCAACGGAAGTACATTGACCGGTGAAGAAATACAAAATGCTACAAATCTCATTATCAAGCAAACTCAACTTGTTGATTTTAATGAAGACATCACTCACTTGAAAAAACACGGCTCAGTACGCAACAACAGCAAACTGTCCAGTCTTCTGCCTCACCTCGATCAGCAAGGAGTCCTGAGGGTTGGAGGGCGATTGGAAAAAGCAAATATCACTTACGCTGCGAGGCATCCGATCATTTTATCAAAAGGCCGCTTAGCAGAGCTTATCATTCAACAATCTCACCTCAATACACTCCACGGCGGACCGCGACTTACCTTATCTCATATCAGAGAAAAATACTGGTTGATCAGCGGTATCAGCAGCGTCAAAAGACAGCTCCGTTCGTGCGTCAGGTGTCGGAGGTTTAATCAAGAAACTTATCAGCAACTCATGGCCGACTTACCAAAGGCTAGAGTTACCCCATCAAGACCCTTCACAAATCTAGGGGTTGATTTCACAGGATTTGTGGATATCAAATCAAATTCTGGAAGAGGAATAAGGACAACCAAAGGATACATATCAGTATTCGTCTGCCTAGTGACCAAGGCCGTGCACTTGGAATTGGTCTCTAATCTTAGCGCAGCATCCTTCCTAGCCGCTTTCAAAAGAATGACCAACAGGCGCGGCGCCCCTGAAAATGTCTACAGTGACAATGGGACCAACTTCGTGGGTGCGGCACGACTTTTGAAGCAGGAATATCAAGAGATTATGGACTCTATCAACCCAGATGTCATCAACCATCTGTCCAATATGGAAATCAAATGGCACTTCAACGCTCCTGTTTGGCCGAATGCAGGAGGTCTATGGGAGGCAGCGGTGAAGAGTCTTAAATATCACCTCAAACGAGTCCTTGGAGATCAGAAATTAACATTCGAGGAGTTCACTACGCTTCTCTGTCAAATTGAGGCGTGTCTTAACTCAAGGCCTCTATGTGCGCTCACTGAAAACCCAGACGACGTCTATCTCACTCCTGGTCACTTCCTAATCGGTGGCTCCATGATTTCACGACCCCAGACGGATCCTGAACATATGAACCTACCGATCCGCTGGAAAATGGTCCAATCCATGAATAAGCAGTTCTGGAAGACGTGGTCCGCGGAGTATCTGCAGCAGCTTCAGTCGCGAACAAAGTGGCGCACTGAAAAAGAAAACCTGAAAATTGATGACGTAGTCCTTATCAAAGAAGAAAACATGCCGCCTGGCAAGTGGGCAATGGCGCGGATACAAGCACTCCACCCAGGCCATGACGGGCTTGTGCGAGTAGTAACCTTGAAAACCGCAAATAATATCATCAAACGCCCAGTCAACAAGCTTGTCATTTTGCCAGTTCAAGAACCTCAGGCTGAATCAGAAAAACCGCCTGAAAAGAAACTTACTACAAAAGCAAAACGAAACAATACAAAGTGTAGTAAGAAGAAATTGCTTAACTCTGCATTTTTGTTATGTTTCATGACATTAATTTGCCCAAGCATGGGACAAGCTTTGATGACCCACAACATTACGTCACTCGACCAACAGCAAAATCTGTTTTTTGACAGAATATCAGAACTCCAACATATCAAAGATGAAGTGAAGCTAATTGTCTACTATAATATGACTACATATTGGAATAGATTCACCGACCTAGAAATTTACATCAGACACCTAGATCGCCTATGTCAGCAAACTTGTACTGAACAATTGAAGATGCCATACGAAGCTATCATACTGCAACTGGAACACGAACTTACTGAAATGCAACAATACAACCTAATACTGCGGAACCCTAATAAAAGACACAAGAGAGGCCTGATAAACGGCGTTGGCAACTTAGCAAGTTACTTATTTGGGGTTCTAGACGACAAGTTCGCTGAGCAATACAAACAAGACATAGAGCAAATATCTCAAAACGAAAATCATCTCCAGAATCTAATCAAAAATCAAACCCTCATCATAGAATCAGAATACAACGTCATTCGTCGAAATGAAGAAATAATGAACAAACAATTTAAACACATGAATCAACAAATGAAAAATTTATATCATGAAGTAAACAACGTGAAATCTGAATCACTGCAAGGCCTCTACCTGACGTCATCAACTCTATCAGCATATGTTGTCTTATCAAATCTACGACGTATGCAACAAAACCTAATTGACGTCATCACGGACATCTACCATGGACACATAGACACTCATCTCTTCCCGCCCGAGGAACTGGAAGCACAGTTGAACATCATTACTCGCGAGATACAGGATGATCTCACTTTACCTTTGGAACCATCCAATATAAAAAGCTTATACAGGCTGATGCGAGTATTTTCCCGAGTGTATGAAGATTATCTTATCATGGAAATCAAGATTCCACTTATCACTACAGAGAAATATGAACTGGATAAAGTTATCACTCTGCAGAAATCAGACTCTGGGAAAAACTATCATGTTATATCAGCATACCAATACTTAGCATTCAACCTGAAGAAAGATCAAGTACTATTCTTCACAGAAAGTGACCTACAGATGTGTCTTCATGCGACTCCTGAGAAAATATTATGTCCTATTGACAAACCTACCTACGACATACGAGCAGGACAATCAATTTGTAACATTAAAATCAACAATCAAATAACAACACCCTGTACACTTGAACAATCTAAATGCGAAGAGAAATGGATCAAGTTACATCGCGCCAATGACTGGCTTTATCAATGTTGCAAACAATGCACCGTCCGCATTTTCAGCGCACGGGATACGGAACTGAAAACATTATCAGGCAATGGAATAATCAGCCTATGTCAGGGTTGTACACTGAAAGGAGAAGCTTTCCAAATTCACTCTTATAAAAATTATAAGAGTCATGTGAATCATCAAATTCAAGATGTTGAGCTCCCACAGCTGTCAATAGTAAATGATCTAATCAACACCAGCATGACTACAAAAGACACCTTTCTACCAGAAGATCACAGCACCATGTTGAACCAGCTGAAGTCTCAAATAGAGGAGCTGAAGCAGCAGTCGACTCAGACGCTCAGCGTGCATGACGTACATCAGTACAGTGTAATCTACTCTCTTCTTGGTGGAGCGATCCTAACGGGCCTTATTTTGGTGATCATGTGGATCAGACGAAGAAGAAGGCACCAAGTAGAACTGGTCTCGGGCATCGAGTTGAGCCAATTAAAGAACGTTCCTATACCTCGGCCCAGAGCTCCCAGAAAGATAAGCAAGAGCGTGTCTACTCCTGACATTAACTCCATCAAGTTTGACATTCCACTAAGTGAAAGAGAATAATGTGCAGTGTGAAATTTATAAGTTTTTATTATCATTTTATATTTGAAATTTATAAGTACTTAGTTTTAAGTTTATCATTGTACTTGTACTTTTCTTGTCTTTTCGCGCTCGCCAGCATGTACAGACAACTGTACAAGTATCTTTTATTTTATATATAATTAATTAGCAATTACGTCGCAAGCGCGCTGCTATGTCAGCATTTTACTCTATTGGCATTTCATGCAAAATCAGTGAAAATAAAGCACTCGTCGCAGGAGGTTGTGTTTT
The DNA here is from genome assembly GCA_029255805.1 of Keiferia lycopersicella. Taxonomy (NCBI): domain Eukaryota; kingdom Metazoa; phylum Arthropoda; class Insecta; order Lepidoptera; family Gelechiidae; genus Keiferia; species Keiferia lycopersicella. The sequence continues at coordinate 16,662,682 of JARACZ010000006.1, read as the reverse complement.
TTATCATACCTTTATTACGCAATCTTCTGCCCCTAAATATCATAATTATCATACACCTATCAGTATACAACTGTTGAAACACACTACAACGTGCATTTAACTTTTTTTAAATTAAGTTATATATGGATGGGTTTTAACAACACTGAAAACATGGTCCGCCCGTGGTTTTAACAACACTGAAAACATGGTCCGCCCGTGGTTTTAACAACACTGAAAACATGGTCCGCCCGTGGTTTTAACAACACTGAAAACATGGTCCGCCCGTGGTTTTAATAACACTGAAAACTCAGTGCCAGTGAATTCGGGATCCTGAGTTTTTAATACACAGAATCTCAGGACTAAACAACCATTAGATGTATTTATCTGCGCGCAATGCCTTTCGTGGCTTGTACTCTAAGTGATATCATTTATTCATTGTATTCATAGAGCTGTCGATACGCCGCCATATCGCTATTGAAATGCGGCAAAAAAACTCCGCGGAACGAGCACATGACTTGTGGTGACTGATTTTGTAATAATAGAAGGTTAATTGTTTACATTACCGTTTTAAGTAAGTACACACGCATCGAATCATATATTTTTTTTTTTTATCTACGATGGGCTTACTCTTGACCCCAATCTTACCCTAAAGCAGAGATGGGATCTACGGTGGAGCGAGCTTGCCCAGAATATGCCTATTCACTCCAGACTTAAAGAGATTCAGGTTATATGCACTCGGAAATACAGACGCAGGCAGGGAATTCCATTCTTTAGCCGTGCGCATAATGGAAGATGATTTGAAGCGCTTAGTGCGTAATGTGGGTATTTCAACTAAGAATGGATGATAGCCGGCCGTGCGTCTGGATGTCCGATGGAAGAAAGGAAAAAAAAGGATATAGGAAACTTCATAAATAAATAGAGTTAAAGAAAATTGATAGGAAATATCAAATAACACACCAAACTTAAACTCAAACTCAAACTCACCGAATTGCCGATTTTTCCGAAAACGCTGAGTTGGTAAGGCACGACGGAACGCACACCATAGCGCTATTTTAGCGCATCCGTAACGCAATGCGTTTTGTCAGGTGCATACTAAAACTTGTACGTTAGTATATTAGTTTTTCTCTGTGCTAAAACGTAATTTTTCAAACGCATTCGTCATAATCATAAACGTCATAAAAGCGCTATCTCTAAGCTCAACTCTTCTCAAGAATTTGGAAAAATTGGTACTGCTCGGATAATTGTCCTTTTGTATGAAAGGTCCAGGAAGCTTGGTTTATCAAGCGCCGACAATCACAAGCATAATCGTTAGTGAAAAACTGATACTTATGTAAACAACTATCCTTAAGTCACAGCTCCTTTATTAGAGACCTAAACGATCATATCTTACCGTCCACATGATAATGACTCTGTTCAGCGTAACAAATAAACATTTCATCTTAGTTTAGTCCCCGGGCGACCGATGTAACGCAGGGTTAGTGCGCCTGCCTGCCACGTAAAGTTTCCGGGTTCGTTTCTCAGTGGGGCACCGACAAAGTTGATATTTATTGATATTATATACTGAACCACCAGAGTGTCCGTAAGAAAGATGGTTCCGTATTTTGGAGGGGTTTGCACATTGGTAGGTCCGGGTTGCTGTCTATGATTGATGATTGGGTACTCATACAGAGATCGTTACACACCATGTCAGAGGCGTGCTACTAGTAGTAGGCGGTTGAAAAACTTAACACCAGGGTTCATCGGATTAAAAAACCTATTTTAGTGGACAACGGTCAGTGTCAGGCGGGCTGCGCGCACGCAGCTGGCCGCATTGTGTGCTAATATCGCGCCTACTCCATCCACCCGCCCGCCAACAAGGTTTGATGAGTTGATTGCCGCACAAACACATTTTGATAAATTATTGAAACCTTATTTCGATGGAAAACTAGCGAGTTTATTATAAAATTAAAATGTCTTTTAAAATTATACGATTGTTTCAAATGCGACAATAAGTTATGGATTTTTTTTCATGGCGTGATGTTTGCAACTTATATTTGACCATTGTTAAGCCTTTGTTTGATCTTCTATATTTCGTATGGGACACCGAGTAGTTTGTGAATGGTTCAAGTCCTATTCTTAGTTCGAGCCAAAAGCCTAGTTCAATTCAAGCTTGCTGATTCTAAGTACCAAGTCTCACACAATTCAGCTCAAAAATTGTGTCACATTACTAGCCTGTTTTGCATTGTTCGAGCCGTGCAATGTACCTAGATTGAACCGTTGCCCTGCAGCAGCAGGTGGGCGATTGACACGCGTGGGCCATAAACAAACCATTGTGCGAAATGTTGACAGTGCCGATTTAAAAACAATAGAGTTCCGGTTCCGGGCGACGGCGGCCGGCGCGGGCGCAGAGCCGCAGACCAGGCGGCGCCGCAGCTGCTCCCCCTCCCCTCTGGTTGGCTCCCTCACCCCCGCAGTCATCCAACGTGCTGCTTCCATATTCAACAGGCACCCCGCGCCGCGCCGAGCCCGGTGACAAATGACCATCGGGGAGCCGCTGCTTGCCATGGAATTGGAAAGTCAAATGTCTTTACTCCAAAAGCAGAATGCGTAAATGCAGACTTCTGATTAATAACTGACAATTCAGGGTTTTCATAGCTTTTAACAGTCCATCCGTGAAGGACGACAACACTTTGGAAAATATCCCAAGCTTCCGGGATCCCTATCGTTTCTGCCTACTAATTGTGACTCACGTTCTAAGGAAAATTTACGGTGTCCCGGGGTGTTACTTAAACATGTTTAAACTTTCTTCCGGGGAAGTTCAGGTTCACATATTAGACGAAGTTCGATGAATAAATCATCCCTCGCTCGGTAGCAGGCGTCGGGAAGTTGATGTGGAAAATTGTGAAAAGTTTTCCGTCGGCGAGGCGCGCGAGGCGAGCGAGGCGAGCGTGCGAGCGCCACTCACTGCACGCCCAGCACGCCCGCCAGCGCTAATGAAGCGTGAGATTAACTTAGAGCTCCATATCATATCAACCATGTACGGGGTGGAATGGAATACTAAACTTTACTTAAAAACTGAACAGATTTTTCCATAGAAAACAGATGAAAAAGAACGGCTGCCGATGTTTTATATATTTTTACGTATGAATGTAACTTTGTTGAACGTCAATTCCTCTAGGTTAGGTAGCCGACTCCGACAGAGAACGAGATAAGGCAAGGAGAATGATTTTCTTGCTCTTGGTTTTATTCTAGCGGCGAGTGTCATGGGCACCTTTGCGGCTGGTGTGAGCCGGGGTGGTATTTTTGACTAATTGGATTTTTATTTTTATTATTGTGACCCGTTTAGATAGGGGGGTCAATAGGACAGACTGAATTGAAGATGGTACAGGACGATGGTAAAGTCTATCTTTACAAAAACGGAACAAAGGAAACTATTTGGCGCTGGACTTTGATCTTGTTGAACCTTGCTCTCAGAGCGTACTACAGCATAAATAGGATCATGCAGCTTGACAGGTGAGTCAGTGGTCCTGTTACAAACTGCCAATATCTAAACTCTAATATTTTCCTACCCTGTATAAGACGTCGAGAACGATTAGGAAAGTAGTCCCATCCCCCGTGGGGGGTAGGACGCATTATCTCCGCGCACGCACGCACGTCACATTTAATTAAGGTTTTCACGTCGGTGAAGTTTAGTGAAGGTAAGGTGGTAGCTTTATAAGGCAGTTTCCATAAAGTTTTACCATCATACTCAAAATTGGGATGACAATTGGTAACAATATCTTCATTCATCAATTATGAGCTTAATAATATTATGATCAAAGTACAATGGCAATACGACGCTGTTTATTGTCCGTAATGTAAATGTATTTTGCAGATTGACCAAGTAAAGTAAATTTCTACTTATACAGCCACAACAGCCCACTGCTAGACATGGGCCCCTCAAAATTAGTATTGCCATTTCACCACGCTTGGCAGGCGGATTGGCGAGCGCAGGAAAAGCTACTGCGCGTTTTATGAATTCATCCCTTAGTCGTCTTTTACGACACCCACAGGTAGAAATGGGGTGATGCTGTTCTAAACCACATGGCTGTAAAAATAAAGTAAAATCTGATGTTACATAACGCGATCACAAAAAATGCGACAGGCCTGCGACAAACATTACAAAAAACAGGTGTAGGTTTTGGTCAAGCGTTAGGTATAATAATAAACATCCTAAGTTACCTTTTCGAAAAAGCGTTGTATTTGTAAAGATGCTTTTTAACCCCTCAGATTTATTGTATTTTCAAACGACCGTGTTTTCGTTTTGCAGAGCAGAGTGAAGAATGCCACTTGAGCGTAATGAAAATCTTGGAGCAAGAAATTGAGATGATCCTCCACTTGAAATTGAAACAACCCTCTGTTTATTTGATGGAGGATTTTAACTTGAAACTTCGAACGAATCAAACTCCGACTCGGTAGAGTTTAATTGATGAGGGTGCTTCGTTTTGCCAAGGGTTAACTAACGCAGGTATACATACGTATGTATCAAGTTACCAACAAATTATTTACGTTTAAAAAAGCGACTATGTCTTTGGAGTCACAATGTCGAAGAGAGCCTGGTAAATATGGGTACCTATATCCTAGTATATCTACTCGTATGGTAATTAGACGCATGGCACACTTAACGCACGACGGACTGCTAAAATATCGCAGCGGTCTGTCAGATCCATACTAGAAACGTCACTCCCAATACTAAAACCACACTCGACGAACGTCGCTACGTTAGCGCTGCGTCGACAGCGGTTGAGTTGAGTTTGGGGATTGACATTTCTAGTACAGAACGCTGCGATATTTTAGCGGTCCGTCGTGCGTTAAATGTGCGATCCACCTTATTTGTGCCAATCAAAGAAAAGCTTCTTATTGATGACTTTTTCTCACAGACAAGAGATGTTATGCGCCGAGCGACACAACTGTAATTTTTGCTCTGTGCTTTTTCTCAACGAAACAGTGAACGGTTTTTTCTTGGATCTTAATCCAATTTGTATGTCTTTTGTTCATATAATATCGTGGGCAAAGCTTTCCACCGTTTCTCTGCCAACAATACGGGGCTACAATGCGCTTAGTCAATTTTAATCACCTCCAACGGGGTTAATATCTTAAAGATTTTTCAAATGAGGCTTAAATATTCAGTGTATAGAGGGTTCCCGCGGTTTCGCTCATTGTTGTATCTGGGAAGCGGCGGTGGGTGGGTGTGGTGCAACCAGCGCCGCGGCTATGGCAGCCATTGTGCTCGCGGGGGAATGCTCGGCGCGCGCCAGACACCACCAGCGACACCCAAATAATGAGCGAGGTGTCGACAACCAACCATAACAATACCTCATTTATTTCATTTTTCACGGCTGTTAACCCAGGCATCCCGCCCCGAATGCCTAGCCTAGGCTTGCCTAATGCTTTGACCGTTATCTCTAAGATCTCTCCAATTACAGTTAAAACGGCACCATTAGTTCAGTTTAGACTGTTTTCTTCATAATAGACATTCTTTATTTTATTGCAGCGTCTCTACGTAATTCGTTTAGTTTAATTGCTATTTATTTTCTAAATATTATAAATGCATAGCTTGAAGAAGGCGGTTTGTTTGTTGGTTGTTTGTGGGTAAATCTCGGATTGAATGTAGTCGCAGCATCGTTCGGCCCGATTGAGGCGGCGGCGGCTTTGATTTGTACTCGCGTGTATGTGTTGTGGCGGTCGTAAAGTAAGCTCGGTGTTGCTGGAAGCTGGATCTGGATACAATGGTGCGTGCGCGGCGCGGGGAGTCGGCGGCATTCCTGCGCGCACGCAGCGACCACGCCCCCGCCCCCGCCCGCCGCTACTGAACATGGTGGACCAAACATAGGATACAAGACTCTATCTACCTAATAGTCAGCTACAGCTTCCACGAAATAAAAATCTAGGAAACTTATTATGTAAGTTTCAAGCTAGGAAACTTATTTATAACCTTTCTTGGTAATGATTTCTTAAAGAATCTTCTTGTCATCGCTAGCGTTGGGGGTTACAGTACGTTAGAAAGTAAAATGCGTTACTTTCATGGTGTAAAAAAACTAACAGGCCTAGAAAAGTAAATCAATGTTTCCATAGAATCAACCCCCCAAAAAAAGATAGTAATTTTGAATCGGGACTCAAAAACTCCGTAAGCACATTTTATGGCTGATCTAGCCCTTGAAAGCACTTTACTGTGGTACACATGCTATACCATTATATACCTAGGTATTGATCGACGTTCTAATTTACCTAATAAAGTAACTACGAGTACCTAACTTAGTATGTAAAGACAGCGAGTCTGGAATAAGATTGTTATTTCAAGCTTATAATTTAATTAAGTATCAAGGTATTTAATAATTGTTCAAAAACACATTTCATTCTGGTGTTTATCGAAAACAGAGAGCGCATTAAGATAAGAGGCTTATCTGTGGCACAGGTCGTAAATATCTTGAGGACTGCAGGTGACGCATTCACTCACACCAGCGGATCAGGCAGTGGCTACTCTACTCGAGTTTGGGGACTCCCACGCATCTTTTATTATAACTCCAAGAACTCATTCAATAAATGCCTGCAAATATTCAACATACAAGTGTGTATGAACGTGGGTCGTTATCCTGCGATTCCTTTGCATGTATTTAGGCGAGCGTAACACGAGCCAACGTAGTAACGCGTCATATCATAATTTACTCAATTTGTCAGGATTATGAGGCGGAGTGATTAGATTACGTGTGACAGACGGCGCCGCGCGGTCGCTACATCACGTAGATACGGCGGCCTCTTAAATCACGTTATCTACGGTACGTTAAGGCGGGCGTCGTCGGGCGGGCAGACGCACCGCAAATTGTACAGCGTTATTTATGTCCGCGCTCGCGGCGGGTGATGGATGGCGCTCCTCAAATTATTGCGTCGCAGAAACACCGCGCCGAGGAACGCTGTTTCTATGAGTGATTTGCGTTTATTGTTCTCTTTTGCGACATTTACGAATGCCTGGCTTTATCGCAAAGACGGCGGGCCGCGGCGGTCGTATCGCTTAGGCCCGTTATCGGAACACGTAGACATCCGGGCGTTTGGTGGTCGCCTAAGTAGGTACACGTCGCTAATTAGGTCGATCGTCCCGTCCTCGCCCCCGCCCCGCGCGTGACCCGCGCCCACCCACCGCGCCGCACTAGATTCCACGCTCGCCGCGTTTTTTACACCCTAATTAAGCTAATTTATCGAGACAATAAGAGAAATTATTGGTGGCGGGCGGCGGCTACTGCCCGCTTTATGAGAGGTACTAAATTGTTGAATTTAACGCCGCTACCGCGCTACACCGGGCGACCCGCCGGCCCCGCCAGCCCCGCGGCCGACCGACCCGGCTTTGATGCCCCAATAAATTCACAAGAGATCTCATCAGATAACGCGTGAATGGAGCCGCCACAGACCTTAATGAAAGCCCGGCCTGGGAATGCTCTGACAAACCCTCAAGACGCAGCTAACACGAGCGCGACCGTCTAGAATGTGTCTCGATAAGGAGGTGCCAATCGCGCGCAGGTGGAGTGATTAAATTACTAGTTTATGGCAAATTAAGTTAAATATTTTTTTAACGGCTGTTTTACTGCGAGCCGCTGGTTTTTACGGCTGCTCGTGGGCATGTAGTCGTAGGTGCTAACGACGCAGATAGGACGCACTGATATACTCTGCCTAGCAGCCACCGATGGGTAGGCATAGCTATAAAAAACTGGAATAAATTAAAATTACATGGATTCTTTTAACTGCGCTATCTTTCACGACCAAAGTTAACGTAACTACCTATCTAATTAAAATTATAGAACCACCGCGTCGTTGTAAACCAGACTCAAGCTGGATACATAAAAATAATTTTACCTAGTAGATAATAGGTATGGGAAAGTAGGTATCCCATTTTCATTACTAGGAAATAAATAGCTCTACATGTCCGTATTTAGTTGTGCGGCAATATAGGAAGTTACGCCAATTAGGTACAAACCTAAGTAAATCAATACATACCTAAATAAGTAGCTTGCGGTACCTATCGTCATAGATTCTTACAAACTGCTACTCACCTGCTTTAAGGAACCAAGCAGTAGAGACAATGTTTCCTCATAAAACTATATTGAGCATAGGTACCTACTTAAAAACTTTTCGTCTCTACTTAAAAAAGCTTAAGGTATATAAATAAAAAAGAGTTGGAAGTTAGGTTAGGCACTTTCGTCCATTTATATTCGTCAATAGGTACAGGGTTATTTTTAGGGGGCAAAGTCTTAAAATACTTCGGAATCTTTTATATGAGTTGGCAAACTTTTTGATTGTACCTACCTACCTACTCAAAACTGTAGAAATATACTTAGATGTGAGCAACAAATAACCCTCCAAATACTGATAGAGTGCATTGAGACCGTGAAACTGAACCTTTTTGTTCCTAAGAATATACAGAGTGTAACGAAAACTTTGCAGGTAGGCTCAGACCACGAAACTGAACAACTTTTGATATGGGGGCTATGTTGGTAAATGCAAATTTTTTTTCAACCTTCTATACAAAATTCCCGATCAGCTAAGTACCATGACTTTGTATGGGAACTCGAAAAATTTTTTTCGTTTCCCAAATACATATACTTGCACCCCGTATTAAAATATTTTGGCAAAAGTTTTTATGAGTAGAAAACACCTTGAAAATATTTGTTAACGACTCTACCTACCAGATAACCTATCCTACCCTCTGTTACCTATACTATACAGAGTGTAAGGGACGGTGTAACGAAAACTTTGCAGGCGTGATCTGACCATGAAACTGAACAACTTTGTCTATGGGGGCTATGTTGGGAAACGAAAAATTTTTTTCGAGTTCCCATACAAAGTCACTCAGCTGATCGGGAATTTTGTATGGAAGGTCGAAAAATTTTTTCGTTTCCCGACATAACCTCCATAGAAAAAGTTGTTCAGTTTCATGGTCTGAGCACGCCTGCAAAGTTTTCGTTACACCGTCCTTTACACCCTGTATAAAACACAGTCGACAAACTACAACAAAAAATTAAAAAATATGTTTGGTAGTTATGTTAAAATATGTTTTAGGCACATAGTTTTATTTTATATTTATATATTTTTTTAACTTTTACTTTAAGCACTTTCTTATTATTTAAAGGTAGATTACATAAGTTAGCTCTAGATTTTATGTTTTTAAACTTACACATGCAGGATCTAGCAAATATTTTATTTATTTAATCAAATACATTTATATAGTTTAACAGGAAAGCTTACCCTAAGCACTATATAGGGAAAATTATTTGCTTAAAACTAATGAGATCTATCACTATTAGCCTAATAATATTACAATTAATCAACAAGTTAAACTCGTAAATTCTCACAAAACATTAAACATTCTTTATTAATCTCTGTCCACTTATCTGCAGATTTATCAGAAGATTTACCGCAAAAAAACGTTTTTAAATTGGAACGTCCCTTTGTGTTTGTTTTATTCAAGTTTTTGGTATTCATTGTTACAGTAGCGACAGAAATACAGCATTCTGTAAAAAATTCAGCTTACGACTTATTGGGCCAACTGACAGACAGCCTGGTGACTAACTGACAGACAGACAGCGAAGTCTCAGTAATAGGTACAGAACCTGTGTTTGTACGTGGTTTGCACTCTACGGAACTCTAATAAAATTAGCAAGAATCGCACAAGTGTCTTCTTGCGCCATCTATGATTATTTTTGTGTACTACTGTAATGCAGACACGACAGGACAGAAGGAAATGCGCTTGTGTTAATTCTGAAGACACCGAACGTGTCACAGAAGAAAGAGCAAACGTTATACAAATGATGGATCGGTCATTCTTTCTCATTTTTTGTTTAGCGTTATTTGTATGTTTTTGAGATGAATTGCCTTGATTTCTAATCTGTGGCACATGCTTGACAGAGAAATGATGTGAGTTGCCAAGCTGTCTCAAAATAAACGATCTTCCATTATTTTTACATAAAATATTTGTTACTGTGCGTATCCACTTTATTAATTTTAAAGATTTTGACGATTTTACTACATTTTATCAAAATATTCTCTCTACTCACGTCACATCAGCCATTATAAAAATTGGAGTAATAAACCCTCCGGTGCAAGACGGAATAATCTTAAAGCCTAGCTTTAGGTAAAAGGTAAATAATAATACGACCGATCATCAAAATGGATTCATAACAAACTAACTCAAACTGTTACAGTAGAACTTTTTTCTGATTTTGATTTATGTTTCTTGATTAGACCAAAATTGTTTTGTCTCTTGCGCTTTGCAGTAGTACAATAATAATAATAATAATAAACCCGCAGGGCAGCTTTGGCAAGCTGTTGGTGAGTAGCGCCACCACGGACCCGAAGTACTCCTGGGTTCCCCGGAATGGGGCCCGCCTTTGTCTTGCCTTAACCGGCCGGGCAGAGTGGAGTCGCAAGAGTTTTTCAACTCGAAGGGTGGAAGTGTTAAAGGCATAAAGCCGCGAGTAATGCTGAGGGGAGAAATCCCTGAACTTGAAAGCGCAGCACACCTCTCTACACCCTTAGCTACCCGTAGGGCAGCTTGTGACGAACTGTTGGGGAGTAGCGACCCCACGGACCCGAGTACCCCGGGGAGTGCAGACTGGCCGTCTCCGGCTTGCCGGAGTCGACCCCAAGACCAGGACTCTCACCTTTGGCTTGCCTTAGTTGGCCGGTCGAAGTGGGGCCGCTAGAGTTCGAGCCTGTGTTCGGACTCGAGGGGTGGAAGTGAAACATGCGTAAGTCGCGAGTTGGTGCATGTTCTGGCCCTCGTCCAGGACCTCTGCGCAGAAAGCGGTGTACACCTCTCGACACCCCTCACCTCAGTCGCCCGCAACAGTGTTGCGTCCCAGGGCACCGCGCATCATGCGCAAAAGCCCTTTAGTGGAGGCCCACCTAGCGGGCGGCGAGTCACCGTCTGCCGAGATTATCAAGGTTGAGACATTTGATTTGGCAGGCGTCCCGTTGTCTCAACAATAGCCCAGCAACCGGTCCAGCAAATTCCTCCCCATAGCCCTAGTAATCCGACCCTTACCTGCAATAGTCCTTGCATCAGGCGTGTGCTGGCTCTGGGTGTACTCTGTAGTGCAGACAGAGCGAGTATGCGCTTGATGTACACATCACACACTTAGATTATTTGGTATAAAAAGGCCTCTGTGCTGTTGGCTTTGGCCCCACACATGCCTCAAAGGACCGGGTCCCTGTGGGCCCGTGATTCGAAAAGAATACCAACATAATAATAATAATAACCCGCAGGGCAGCTTTGGCAAGCTGTTGGTGAGTAGCGCCACCACGGACCCGAAGTACTCCTGGGTTCCCCGGAATGGGGCCCGCCTTTATCTTGCCTTAACTGGCCGGGCAGAGTGGAGCCGCAAGAGTTTTTCAACTCGAATGTTGGAAGTGTTAAAGGCATAAAGCCGCGAGTAATGCTGACGGGAGAAATCCCTGAACTTGAAAGCGCAGCACACCTCTCTACACCCTTAGCTACCCGTAGGGCAGCTTGTGACGAGCTGTTGGGGAGTAGCGACCCCACGGACCCGAGTACCCCGGGGAGTGCAGACTGGCCGTCTCCGGCTTGCCGGAGTGGACCCCAAGGCCAGGACTCTCACCTTTGGCTTGCCTTAGTTGGCCGGTCGAAGTGGGGCCGCTAGAGTTCGAGCCTGTGTTCGGACTCGAGGGGTGGAAGTGAAACATGCGTAAGTCGCGAGTTGGTGCATGTTCTGGCCCTCGTCCAGGACCTCTGCGCAGAAAGCGGTGTACACCTCTCGACACCCCTCAGTCGCCCGCACCAGTGTTGCGTCCCAGGGCACCGCGCATCATGCGCAAAAGCCCTTTAGTGGAGGCCCACCTAGCGGGCGGCGAGTCACCGTCTGCCGAGATTATCAAGGTTGAGACATTTGATTTGGCAGGCGTCCCGTTGTCTCAACAATAGCCCAGCAACCGGTCCAGCAAATTCCTCCCCATAGCCCTAGTAATCCGACCCTCACCTGCAATAGTCCTTGCATCAGGCGTGTGCTGGCTCTGGGTGTACTCTGTAGTGCAGACAGAGCGAGTATGCGCTTGATGTACACATCACACACTTAGATTATTTGGTATATAAAGGCCTCTGTGCTGTTGGCTTTGGCCCCACACATGCCTCAAAGGACCGGGTCCCTGTGGGCCCGTGATTCGAAAAGAATACCAACATAATAATAATAATAATAAATATCTTGAACAATTCACACAGCTTAAGATACTTTCACTAAAAAAGTAACAGAATAAAACACAGAACAGAAGGAAAAAAACATAAATTAGTATCTATGTTACGTTTCCTATAGTCTGTAAGTTTAGGTACTTATCTTTTTGTAAACAACCTTCGTATGAAACTGACAGTTCAGAAGTGTCACTTTCATACAAAGTTTGTTTACAAAAAGATAAGTACCTACACTTACAGACTATAAACATTTCTCTTGTCTCAATCAATTTTTAATTGTTAATAGTTCATTCCAGTTGTTGTTTGTGTAAATTATTTCATCCGAAATTATGACAACAGGCTGGCAACCCAGTAAATGACAGCAGCTAAACCCAAACCAAACTTTCTTCCGAATTCCTGTTCCGCAAGTCCACAATAAACATCCTGGAGGTGTGAAAAATGAGCGGTGGTCTTCCGAATGGCTAGCCTGAACGTTGCAGAATGGTCGCCGGACCAGGTGGCGGAGTGGATGTCTGGTGGGTGTTGTATGTTTGTGTACCTGTTACGTCGGGCGCGTATAGCTGCGAGCGTGGTGTCTGACGGTGGTGTGTTGCAGGGCTGGAGGCGTCGGTGGCGCGGTACGCGGCGCTGCTGCGCGCGCGCGAGCTGGCGGGCGCGCGGCTGCTCACGCTGCGCTGCGACGACCTCGAGTACCTCGGAGTGCTCGCGATTGGACACCAGGAGCTGCTGCTTGAGGCCGTCGACCACCTTAGGAACTTTGTGAGTAATCTGCTACTTATTTACTATCGCTCAAGTTCTAGATTGCACATATTATTGAAACTACACCAGACTTGCATTGCAGTAATGTTATTGTTTTTGTAATGTTCAGTTCATACTTTGTTAGAAACATGCCTGAGTACTAGTTAATATTGGTAATTATGTACTTTAATATTGATATAATGTAAGAGCGAATAAAATTTCATCCTATTCCTAGCAATGTTTGCTCTACAACTCCGAAGCTACCCCAAGTTTACCCGCAGTTAAAAATGTTTTGTTATTGTGCTTGCTAATGCTGCATATCTAGCTTTGTCTTGCACAATATGAGTTACTTAATTTCACCAATTAATATGAAAAGAAATCAGAGTGCATCAACAGACTAAAGGGTCTTGTTTCTATGATTTGTGCAAGTTTGAACTTGTTCATGTTCTTAGGATGCTGTAACATGATCACTTTTGTTGATAAGATCCATGGCTGTGATTGTGATACCTTCTAAGCCTAAAGTTTCTTTGTTATTGAAGGAAATAATGTTTTGTGTATTAATTTGTAGACAAGAATGACTTAATTTATTAGAACATCAATGGCAAAATGGCGAGGACACCTGTCTTACAATTGTGAGATCCAAGTTTGATCCCTGCCATGTACCAATCAGTTTTTATAGTTTAGGAAATAAATTTTGAGCCGATTCAACTATGAAACGTCAATGCAAATCGAATTAAATTATATTTCCTAAAATATACTCATGTACATTTACCAAGTACTTTTAGGGTGAAGGAAAAACATTGTGATGAAACCCAGATTCAAATGAATCCAGATGATATTTTAATGTGATATGGAATAGGGCAAGGAGAACGGTGAAAGACTTGATTTATTAATATTAAAACAGCACTCAAAAATTTTGATCATCATGTCATTTTGTTTTTGTTTCCGCTTAGTGTATTTTGCATCATACTCATTATTTAACATAACCTTTCATTCTATTCCTGAAATTACCATCCCTGTAGCTTTATCACTACTCAATATTTAGAAACAAAGAAACAAAAATCAGTGAGTCAACCGACAGTAAATGACCTAAAGCCTCTGTTCAGCTTATTGTAGAGTAGTATTATGATGTGAGTCACTCCATTACTCCATTAGTTAGACCGTCCTTATCTGTATGTGTGGTTATCTACTCGGTGGCTCGGTGCAGTGTTACTGTGTACTATGGATATTGTTTAACTTCCAACCGGCTGTCAGTTCATTCACAGTGTAATGTTGCATATTTGGTTGCTTGATATGATAACATGTGTAATATTATTATGTACATGGTGATTTAGATAAACTGAATTAGTTCCTCAAAGCTTCATTTGTAAGCATATAAATTGTAAAGAACTAGGTGGAGTTATGCAGTAAAGACTTATAAAAACACCAAAAACTCAACTTTTGATACTGAGACTTGTAATTTGTGTGGCACCTAGCAAAATATCTTGTACCCTGTGTTGGCTGAATAATTCCTTTTATCTACGTAGGTAGGTATTTCAGTAGTATGTCTTATACTTAGACATTCGTCGTTACACAACCACGTCAGAAGCCTGCTACTTGTAGGAGGTGGTTGAAAAATTATGACACTGGATTCTGGACGACTCAGTGTTCCACACGAAAAAAGAAAGAGTACACACATCAAAAAAAGTTTGTGATCAGTAGCAAAAGCAGGTGTATTTTATGAAATATAAATTATTTATAGAAAGTGTTTATATTTTATGTTTTTATAATGAAAATGCACTGAGTAAATAAAAAAAACATTTATCATTATTATTTTTTTAAACAAAAGTTAAGAAATGCTATTTTAGCTGAAATTTGATGTAATGAAAAAATTGAATTAAGGAAAAAATAAACAAAATTTATTACGAAAAGATAAATAGTTAGTATAAAATGACTCCTCCCCTGGCTCGCACACATGCGGAAACCCTTCTGGGCATGCTAAGAATTAAGTTATCCAGCATTGCTTGTGGTAACCTGTCCCACTCTTCAATAGCAGCTGCCCTGATTTCTGCCACTGTTTGAGGAGGTGGCTGACGATTCCAAACAGATCGCTTAAGAGCGTCCCACGCATGCTCGATCGGGTTTAAGTCAGGTGAGCCGGCAGGCCAGTCTAACCGGGTGATGTCGTATTGCTGGAGAGCAGCATCAACACGTCCGTTTCGATGTGCGGGCGCATTATCATCTACCATTATGAATTGGCGCCCGTGGTTGATGCGGAATGGTCTGACGTATCCATCGATTGCAATCATTTTATACATAGCTCCAGTCATGGTGCCTTGATACGGAATTAAGGGCGTCCTAGCCCCAATCATTATACCGCCCCAAAAGGACACCGATTTCCCGCCCTGATGAACGGTTCCAGTGGCAGTTCTCTGCCTTTCAGAGTCGCCTGGTCTTCTCCAGACACGGACACGTCGGTTATCTGGATGCGTACTAATCCGCGTTTCGTCAACAAAGAGGCAGTTCTGCCAAATGCTTTCGTCCTCAATTTCTTCATTTGGACGGAGCCTAGCCCATCGAAATCTGCGCCGTTTCCGTTGCTGTGAGTTCAAAGGTGCTCGCCAGGATCTCCTTGCTCATAATCCAGCTTGGTGTAAGCAATTTCTAATTGTTTGGGTGCTAACTTCGCGACCGATGGCAGCTCGCAGTTCTGCTTTTATTTTAGTAGCGTTCATTGTTGGGTCACGGGCAGCCAGTAATCTGATATAGCGCTTCTGAATTGCAGTAAGCACAGTTGGGCGACCACTGCGAGGTCGGTCAGCTAAATCTTCCATGCCCCGATACCTCTGCAACGTGGTCACCACGCAGGCTTGGGATACTATTTATAAACTTGGCAGTCGTGATTCTCTGAGAGAACTGTTTAAGGAAATCAATATTATGACTGTGCCATGTCAATATATTTATGAAAATATCATGTATGTAAGAAAGAATATTCATACTTTCACAAGAAATCATGAAAGACATAATCGTAATATAAGGAGTAAAAATAAATTAGATCAACCTAAGCATAGACTAGCTAAAGTTAGGACTTCATTTGAAGGTTTAAGTATACGATACTATAACAAAATACCGGAAGATATATTAAGTTTGTCTGAGAGTAAATTTAAATCTATTATTAAGAAAACATTATGTTATAAAGCCTATTATAAGTTGGATGATTGATGATGATGATGATGATCTCTCCGACCGATTTCGGCCATGGCGACCACTTTGACTCCTAATCAGATCGGCGCTGATGCGCCCGGAGATGGCTATTGTAGCCAATTTTGGCAGTAAACTCCCGTGCACAGAGTGGACACGTGAGTTTGCCATTTACATAATTATAGTTAATGGCGACGGGTGGACGGGCCTTCAGCTCATCGCGCTTAGCGTCGAGGTCTGCTTTACGCTGTTCCTCAAACTCGCGGACTTGCTTCTTAACCATCCCGCGCCATTCGGGACGCTGTGCTGCCAGACCCTCCCATTGAGTGGGCTCAATGTTGCATCTTTTCATGTGTCGTTTCTGAACATCTTTATATCTGAGGAGTTGTCCGCCATGCTTTCGCTTGCCCTCCTCTAGCTCAGAATAAAAGATGCGCTTCGCCACTCTCTCCTCCGACATCCGGGATACATGACCGCACCACCGTCGCTGACGGCGCATTAGATAGGCCTCAATGCCACCAACATTGGCTCGTCTCAGAACTTCGGTATTGCGCACTCGGTCGGACCATCTGATCTTCATGATGGTGCGAAGGCATTTTAGGTGGAAGCGATCCAGAGTGCGTATGTGGTGACGATACACACACCAAGTCTCGGAGGAGTATAGAAGGTTTGGCAGCACAATCGCCATATATACAGATATTTTTGTGGCTAGCTTTAGGTCGTGCGAGCAGAAAACCTTGGAACACAACTTCCCAAATGCTGCAGCTGCAGCACTGATTCTGCTGTTGATCTCAGCATCAAGGTTACACTTAGATGTTATAGTGTTCCCCAGATAACGAAACTTATCAACCTGTTTCAGCATATCCTCACCAAGCATAATCGCCAGTGTCTCGCGACCATGCGAGTCTAAGGACATCACTTCCGTCTTTTTGACACTGATCTTCAGGCCGAATTTACAGCATGCTTGGTGAAAAACGATTACGTTAGATGATTACGTTAATGACAAAGAGGCATGGACCTCTGAGATTCCAGCGCAGCACAAGAAACATGCAGTCATTTTTAATACCAAATCTGGACGTGCATGGAATTTAAAATTGACATAAATACTCGTAATAAGGAAGACTTAATAAGACGAAACAGATAGAATTATCTACTGTAGTACTTTTATTTTATTTTATTTTAGCGTAGCCGTCTTTTGGGCTATTAATATATTTTAAAACTTAGCTAGGGTAGCTTAGGTCCTATGGTACAAATTGTTAATTGAGAATAGGAGCACTTTTGAGCAGGTTTTTGGGTGGTTTTCCTGTTCAGGGGGTCCGGCTGATTTACATGACACATGTAATTATATATATTTTTTTTAAATATTCACTTTAATAGCTACATGCTAGTAAGTTACATGCTGTGTGGTCAGCCTGGCCGGCCCCGAGGCAGTGCCTTTTTTATCCCACTCGTGCCGCGTTTCTACTAGGAACATAAAATTGTTATAAAAAAGAGAAAATTGTGTCTGACAATTTTCTCTTTTTTACAATGACTAATTTATTTTTAGCGACAGTATTGTATTGTAAATTTTTGACTTTCTGAAAGCGTTCGTTGTGAATCTACTTGGAAATAAACGATTTGAACGATTTGAACGATACATTAACTCTGCGCGATATTTCCCTCGTGGAATAGCCTTCTCCACTTAAAGTTAGGATTCTGGCTCGTAAAATTTCTGTTAATCCTCTCGGCATCGTTACCAACTAAACTTGTTGTGAATAAATTGAAAATATCGTAATTTGCGAGTAAGTCCGATTTCTGAATGGTAGCAAGCAAGGGTTGATAGTCTTTTTATATGAAAAAAACATTTGAATTACGAAATTGTTTTTATTTAAATTTCATATTTTTATATCAGGAATCAAAAAATAAAAAGTGATTGAGTTTTATTCTTTCACAATAAAAAATATTACCACTTTTCCAAGTGATCACAAACATTTTTTTTATGTATGTAGTATATCAGATATCACAGTTTTCTGTGAATTTGTTGTGATCCAAATTTTTTAGTGGTTAATTATTTCCGATAGTCAAAGTAAATTAAACTAAAGAATGTTTATTTGGAGAAATCTTTATAGATTTTTTATGATCCATTTGTTCCAAAAATTTCCTTCTTGAATTGAATAAAATAGGTTGATGTTTTGTTTGCAGCACTATGAGATGCGTCGCGAGTGCGTGCAGCAGCTGGCGGTGCGCGTGTCGGCGGCGGGCGGGGGGCTGGCGCGCGCGCTGCGGGGCGCGGGGGGCGGCGCGGGGGGCGCGGGGGCGGGGGGCGCGCTCGAGACGCAGGCGCTGGCCGACGTGGCGCGGCTCGTGTCCTGCGTCAAGCCGCTCGTCTGCTGGCTCGACCGCTGGCCGCTGTGCTCCTCACCAGCACTGGCTGGTAAGTATGCCCCCTGAGTATCCCTGTCCGTAAGAAATATGGTTCCGTATTTCAAATGGCTGGTTGTGTGTATGTGATTACTTAGACTGCGGTTGTTACACAACCATGTCAGAAGCCCACACTACTACCTACTTGTGAAGGTGGTGGTGGACTTGTGAAAATTCTGACACTAGGGTTCGTTGGGCCATTGAATGACTTGGTGTGCCACACGAAAAGAGATAGAGAGAGAGAGTCTAAAAAAAACTGATTTTGCCAACCACTGTTGAGAACGCTGAAAGCGCGTGCTGATAAGTAAACGGGTCACTTGTTTGTCAACCAGGAACATTATATTGGAATTGATGTCAATTCACATTCTTCACAATGAAAACTGGCAAGTCAGTTTCACGAGTTGTTTACTAACTAAGGGGATATTCATGTTTTTTTTTTCTCTTAAATTAATAGTTTACTACTTTTTAACGTAGAAAAAAAAATAGGCTTCAAAATACCCTAGATATTTTTAAAAATGAAATATAAAACTTTAAAAAAAATTAAAGTTGTTCAATCGCAGTCATTTTTCGCGCGCTTTGTGTGACGTCACATGACACGTCCAGTGCGTGTTTACTTTAGTGTTTACTGTGTCAGATGTGTCAGATGACGTCACATTTCGTTCGACCGATAGCGGCGCGTTTTTGAAGTTTGAATTTCGCTCCTTTATTTTGCACTTTTTGAATATTATTTTAGGGGTTTAAATAATAAGTAAATAAAAAAAAATCCTTTTCATTATAATATTACGATAATAAGTATACGAGAAAAAAATATTTTAGGCCATTTCAAATTTCATGCATATTCCCTATTATAAGCCATACAATGCCATGAGAAAGTAAATAACGGGAATCAGATCTGCTGATTGCCTGTTTGTGACGTTATTCGATAAATATTTACTGTTACTGAGGTAAACTTTGAATTAGAAATATACTGACTTTTCTTCTTTGCTTAAACTTGATAGGTCTTAACTAGCTTTGCCTAGCAATGTTTTTATCTGTTATTATAACTTAAATATCTTATTTAGGTGCGTAATTTTTGATAACACCTGTGTGCCATTTTCTTCGATCCAGCACCTTTAGCAGTCATCATTCGTCGTCAGCGAAAGAATAAATAATCAAATTACCAGTTTTGTAAATTTACGCGTACACCCTACTATAGTCTCAAATGTTGATGATATATTTTTGCAGAACGTCGCGCGGCGCTACTAAAGCTATCGCTCGAAGCTGCGACGTGTGCCCAAAGAGAACGGTTCGCGGAACAACCAGCGCGCGCCGTCGCCGCCTCCGCCGCCGCCGCTGCCGCTACTGCCGATTATATTATACAGGTGAGGAAGGATTGGATCTGATATAGGAAATAGCACAATTTATGCTCCTTTACAATGTATGACCTAACCTTTGAAATTCCATGTGATACTGGCTGAAAAAAAAAAACACTTTTCTGCAATGAGTTGACTTATCTCCTCTGTTATCCTTTCAAAACATACATTCTATTTTGAGATTTTCATTCTTTTTTATAATGTCGTAATTATTACTGTATTTACGGCCGTACACACGCATGCGTTGAAATAATATCTGTATATCTGTACCTACCGTGTGTGTTCCAGGACGTGGCGGACCCCACTATCCTAGCACCCGCGTCCCTAGAAGCGGTGTGCGTCCGTCAAGGCGACAAGCCGCTCGGGTTCACCTTACGCCCGGCGGCCGGCGGACACCACACCATCAAATACATCCGCTTCGGCTCGCCGGCTCATGCGTCGGGACACGTGCACGACGGCGACGAGATCGTGCAGGTAACATAACATACTTGTGCAAGTGACACGTGGACACAAGATACTCGTGTGCAAGCCACACATGCATGCACTAGACATCACACCATCAAACACATCCGCTTCGGCTTCCCGGCTCATGCGTCGGAACACGTGTGTAAGGCCCCGGACTCAGGTTTTGTGGGCAGCGGGGTGGCAGCGGCAGCGGCGCGACAAGCTCTTTTGCACACATGTTAATGGACCGGTTCTCGGGCACAGCGGGGCGGGAGCGGGCAACGAGTGACCCACTCCCTAGGAAAAAAGTCGACTCTGCCGTCTTGCTGCCCGCAAAACCCGAGACCGGCCCTAATAGCGACAAGATCGTGCAGGTAACACATGTGTGCAAAGGACACTTGTACACGAGATACACGTGTGCAAGCGACACGTGTCCACAAGACACATATGTACAAGTGACACGTACACATACTAGGCACACGTATTAATGCTTTTGGCATAAGGTCGACTTTTCTTTGTTGATATGTTTGACAGCTGTTAAATATAGCCTATTCGAATGGCCATATTTTAAAGCTAATTTTATGTTTCAGGTGGGCGATCAATGCGTGGTGGGGTGGTCGGGCGAGGCGGTGGAGGCCGCGTGTTGCTCGCTGGCGGCGCGCAGCGGGGAACTGCCGCTACGACTGCGCCGCCGGGGGGCGCGGCCCCCGCCCCCCGCGCGCCCCCCGCCCCCCAGGCCGCATATAGGTGAGCATCGGAAACTCAAGTTCTAAAGGTTCTTTTTTTTGGAAATGTCGTAAAGGTTCTTTTTTTTATTATTCAAAGTAGTAAATTTTACATTTATCCTTTTCTTGGTCAAGTATTAGCCATTTTTACAACAATTATATGAACCTAGTGTAAACGCGGCTCAGGTGTACTAAAACCTTAAAACTAGCCCCTAACGCACTGCCTCGGGGCTGGCCACATCTCTCTCTCTCTTTTCGTGTGGGAAACAGAGTCGTTCGACGAGCTGATGAATCCCAGTGTCAGAATTTTTCAACCGCCTTCTACAAGTAGCAGTCTGCTGACATGGTTGTGTAAGGTTTACAAGAGGCGGTGAGCACGTGAGGCTGCTCGGCCGGTCTAGACAATGCTACTCATTTGTCCTTTTTACACACACAAATCACGCCTTTATCCCTTCCGGGGTAAGCAGAGCGTTAACAATCGTAAAATTACGGTCGAATAGCCACGTCTGACAAGCATTGAGGGCCCCTTCAGATGATTCGTGTATCACTGTAGGGTCAGCCTGTCGCCTAAAATTGTAATACACATGAAACCCTCGAGTCCCTTAGTTGCCTTTTACAACACCCAGGTGAAGAAATGGGGTGATGCTATTCTAAGCCGGCATCACACAGCATGTCCTTTTTACACATATGCAAAAACGCGTTTGAGGACCTCGCGGTTTTCTACCTGCTGTGGTATATACTCTTTTCACAGAAACGAACGAGTATAACGCCATTTCAAACGCCTTTTTACTCACATGTGGTGAGTAAAAAGGAAAATTAGTAGCTAGCAATGCTAGCAGAGGGATCTGGTTGGCTAACTATGAATAGTATATTTGCATTTCATTAAACATGCGTTCCTATCCACAGTGCCGCTGATTCCCGTCCCAGTAACGCCGCCCGCAGCGACCCCCACGCCGCCTGAAGACGAGACCAGGGCAGACTCCAGCGACGAGAGCGAGGCGCTGTCCCCCCCAGCGTCGCCCACGCAGCTGCACCTCGACCACACCAGGTACCAACACTAACATCCCCCCCACCCCCCCACGCCGCCTGAAGACGAGACCAGGGCAGACTCCAGCGACGAGAGCGAGGCGCTGTCCCCCCCAGCGTCGCCCACGCAGCTGCACCTCGACCACACCAGGTACCAACACTAACATCCCCCCCACCCCCCCACGCCGCCTGAAGACGAGACCAGGGCAGACTCCAGCGACGAGAGCGAGGCGCTGTCCCCCCCAGCGTCGCCCACGCAGCTGCACCTCGACCACACCAGGTACCAACACTAACATCCCCCCCACCCCCCCACGCCACCTGAAGACGAGACCAGGGCAGACTCCAGCGACGAAGCGAGGCGCTGTCCCCCCCAGCGTCGCCCACGCAGCTGCACCTCGACCACACCAGGTACAAACACTAACATCCCCCCCACCCCCCCACGCCGCCTGAAGACGAGACCAGGGCAGACTCCAGCGACGAAGCGAGGCGCTGTCCCCCCAGCGTCGCCCACGCAGCTGCACCTCGACCACACCAGGTACCAACACTAACATCCCCCCCACCCCCCCACGCCGCCTGAAGACGAGACCAGGGCAGACTCCAGCGACGAGAGCGAGGCGCTGTCCCCCCCAGCGTCGCCCACGCAGCTGCACCTCGACCACACCAGGTACCAACACTAACATCCCCCCCCACCCCCCCACGCCGCCTGAAGACGAGACCAGGGCAGACTCCAGCGACGAGAGCGAGGCGCTGTCCCCCCCAGCGTCGCCCACGCAGCTGCACCTCGACCACACCAGGTACCAACACTAACATCCCCCCCCACCCCCCCACGCCGCCTGAAGACGAGACCAGGGCAGACTCCAGCGACGAGAGCGAGGCGCTGTCCCCCCCAGCGTCGCCCACGCAGCTGCACCTCGACCACACCAGGTACCAACACTAACATCCCCCCCCACCCCCCCACGCCGCCTGAAGACGAGACCAGGGCAGACTCCAGCGACGAGAGCGAGGCGCTGTCCCCCCCAGCGTCGCCCACGCAGCTGCACCTCGACCACACCAGGTACCAACTCTAAGAAAATATCATCGAAATCGGTTTAGTACCTTGCAACATTTAAATTCATTGAATTATTCAATTTGTTTTTATTATACAGTTAACTTATTTTTGGATCCACTCGTTAGTCACCTTTTATCAATCAATCAATCAATTTATTAATGAATTTAAAAGTACAATGTGATACAAGAAATTAAAGCACCTTTAACAAACTTAGCTTATATGCAACAACATAAGGTTATTTTACAACCCACACTAGGTAATCCTGTGTCGTGGGTGGGTAGGTAGTGAGATGTGTGTACCGTTATGTAGTAGGTTTATTAAGTAGTGGTGCGCACGATTACGTAGACTATAGGTTATGTATTTAGTGATGAAGTGACATTGTGAGTATGCTTTTTAATAACCTGCATATGATGTATGTATATATATATAATGTATATATGTATATATAATAATTATTTATAGATAGTATATTAGAAAAATAGTTAAATAAAAATAAAAATAAAGTGCATGCATACATGGTTAACTACAAATTATAAATAGATAATATTCTGTACGTGTAGGTTTTATGAATAGGTAATAGTGCTTTTTTTTTCCTTCTTTAATGCAGTACATATAGTTTTCAAATTACCATTTGCAACAACTGTTCAGTGTCGTCGTATGAGAGATTCAGTAGCCAACGTTTTACAATAGCTTTAGCAATACCGGTTCTTGATTTTTGTATGCCGCACTGAACCACTATCTTATTGTAAATACGTGGATGAAGAAAACGAGGAAATCTCGTTGCGAAGCTGGTGGAGACTGGCGCTGTAGGAATGCGAAATATTCTTTGTCTCAAAAGATTAATGTAGTCCTTGGAAGAGAGAGTTGATTTGTGGGTATTAAGAAAGACTTTGAGCACAAAAAGCTTTCGTACTGTTAAAACTCCTGCTTCCTCGTAAAGAGCTTCAGTGGGATACATAAAGTGTTTTTTAAGCATTACTTTAAGGACCGCTCGTTGAGCTCTTTCTGCAGTAATCATAAACGTCTTACACGTACCGGCCCACGATAAATTGCAGTAATTAAAGATCGACTCACACAGACTCGTGTAAACCATACGGATCACATCTGTATCAGCAGAGTCGCGTAATGATTTCATGACATATATGACTTTCCGTGCCCGCGCAGCGATAGCATCTATGTGTTCTTTGAAATTAAGTCTGTCATCTAGGATGACTCCCAGGTACTTGATGGAGTTTGCAGAAATTATACAATCACATTTACAAGTAGATGTAGGCGAAGCCATTCCGCATCTGTGTACCTTGATAGGAGGGGATATTGATTGACTTGATTTTACGCCAACCGTTGATCGAAATAGCATGATGCTGCTACTGTCTTCTTCGTCGATTCAATGGTAACAGTATCACTGCAATTGGGACCAACGGCGATGGCCTGACTTTTCTAAGTCGATGTCTTACGAGATATATCTGTGTGCAGGATGTACCCGCCCAAGCCGCGCGCGGCGCCGCAGCGCCGACATACTGTGAGCTGCGGCAGCCCTATAGCCAAGAGACCCAATGTCAGCATAGAGCAAGTGAGTCATTTGCAACGGGAACTTATATCCTTTTGTTTCTGTTTTATTCCTGTTAAAATGTTATTCTATCTGAATTGATTACCTTAATATAGTTTCACTAAATTGTAAAACACTATATTCAATTTGTATTGTCAGTTCTGGCGTGAACTAAAAGAGCAGCAGTGCGTGCGCGGTGGCAGCGCGCGCCTCACGCCGCAACCTGATGACGACACCGCGCTCTACAGGAGGGATAAGGTAACTTATGTTTACAGTACACTAGGGTATAAAGTGTTTGATAAATGATAAATGATTTGAAATCTTCTTAAATTAAGATAGACTTCAAAAACTTGCTGATTTAAGAGGGCCCCAAGTCTGCTATTTTTTGTCATTGTAACGCCATCAACACTCAACTGTCATTGAAATGCCATTGTGATTTTTCAAAATATAAACTGTTAGCAGAATACGAAATGACCGAAATCATACAACTGAGATCCAATCGACATCCAACTGAAACGATTTTCATTTAGCAGACTTAGGGCCCAGGACTGCAGTTCACAACCTCGAAAAAAATATAGTTAGATAAACAGTGCACATACAACAAAAACCAAATCACAAGAACAATACATAATATCGGTCTTGTTATTCAGCAAAAATAACAATTGTCTTATTGCAACTCATGTTTTTACTTGCAGGCTGTATCGTGCAGCACTGGTCTGGAGCTGTCCCCCCGCCCCCGCACGTGCCTGGGCGTGACGCTGCCCCCGCCCCCCTCGTCGCAGCGCGCCACCCCAGCGCACGCGCCCGCGCCCTCCCCCGCCCCGCCGCCGCCCCCCTCCCCCGGGGACCGGCGCGGCAAGCTGGACAAAAGTCACTCCACGCCCGCTTATGATCTGGATGGTACGGCTGATTCAGGTATGTAATTTTTTTTTAGTATAACTTGATTTTTTAAAGAAACGATCCCGAAATGGCAACATTATTGTGGACATCTCGCTCATATGCCATATATTTTGATAGAGAGACAAATAATAATGTTGTCAATTCGAGATCCTTTCTTTATCTGTACGATATACAATGGATACTCCCGTAACAAAGCTGTGTCACTTGGCGTTAAATGTAACCCTACAAGTAAAAAAAGAAGCAATTGATATTTGTATGCTGGAAGGCAAAACATGAAGAACTGTGATTTGACACCAACAACTGTATATTATTACTCATGTTTTAACAAATAAAATATCTTTATCTTTATCTTTATCTTTAAGCCTGAAAATTTGTGTACTTCCGTTACGATTCATTTCCGATACGATTCATTTTCAGTTCCGATTTAGAATTACAGTTTAAACATTTTGCCTATTTCCAACGTCATACTCAAATAATATGAATCTTTATATTCCAGGCGGTGTTTTAGCTACTCAACCAATCCCGGAGTCCCCAACTACGCCAATAGACAGCCCTACTGTCCTCCCGCTGTCACAATCCGCCTCAGAACGACTACAAGACTTGAAGCGATCTACGAACCAACTGCATGAGGCTTTACAACGCACTACGGTCAAGGAAACATCGACCTTTGAAGCTATTAATACGGCGTTGTTGGAGTATGTCG
Organism: Keiferia lycopersicella; assembly: GCA_029255805.1. Taxonomy (NCBI): domain Eukaryota; kingdom Metazoa; phylum Arthropoda; class Insecta; order Lepidoptera; family Gelechiidae; genus Keiferia; species Keiferia lycopersicella. The sequence continues at coordinate 16,636,433 of JARACZ010000006.1, read as the reverse complement.
ATGCTGATTCAGATTCACAGGTTAGTTGGTAAATTGATGCCCTTAAGCTACAGAGTGCCCCAAAGTGTATTTATTGCCCCACAGTATCATGCCATATGGCAGCCCTCAATACACATGTTTTTAGCCATCCAAAAGCCATTGCCGACGTTATGTCGACGCCGGTTTAGATTTACACGTCAGGTCAATGAGATCCATAAGAATGTACCATAGTGCTTCCTATATGAAAGCAAAAAATTTAAACTACCCAAAATTTTAATCGCACACATGATTGAAATCGGGACCTGTTAAACTGTGATAGTTATTTCAACTAAGTTTTCTGGGTGTTCATCTGGCAAGCTAACCACACCACGGTTACGGCTGTGAATTTGTTCTATTTATTTGTATATGATAATAACAGCTTCAGCGTCACTTCAACCGAAAACATATCAAACGTAAATTGATATTCATATTTATTGGTATCTTTAAAAATACCAATAAATATGAATATGAATATACGTTTACCTTCATTACCTTTCAGGTGGACACGCCCCCCGCCCGTCCCGTGGCGGCCGTGAACCCGTTCTTCTCCCCCCCTCCGCGCAGCACGCCCCCCTCCCCGCCGCCGCGCCCCGCGCCGCGCGTGTCCCTCCCCTCCCCCTCTCCCCCCGCGCCCGTGTCCGCCAATACGTCACTGTCCCCGTCGGCTGCGGCGCCGCTCACGCCCGTCAGAGAGTTCCCGCCGCTCAGGATCGTGAGGCCGCCGGACACGCCTGATAAGGTAAACCGCTGCAAACTTCTCCCAGATCTTATCTTTAAACGAAAAAGTATCCACTCATGCATCATCATCATGTTTCATTCATGCAGTTCGATAACATAATGAAAATAGACTTAATTTAGCATTTAATAGTGTTTTATTCTTTGCAAGTTAAACAATTTCAAGCTTTTGCCCTTCTCCGAAACTGGTATTCGCAAGCCTGAGACAAGTATGCGTGGCGCGAAAGGTAGGAGGCCTTTGCTTAGCTGTATAGCATTGAACAGACAACATAAAAAGAGCTTCTAAAAGTATAAACTTTTCCATAAAATCTTTTAATTGTTTAACAGCTAGAAAAATTAGATCTTATATTTATTGTTCTTTCAGTATCAACATCATAGGATGGGAATTTATCTCACTAGGATATTCGTCAAATCACAAACCATTCTAGACTGGAATGTCTCTTATTTCTTTCCAATTTTATCCGTCTATGTCCCAAACATCCTGTGAAGTTTTTACCTCGACTCTATAGATTTTAATATGTTATTTCCAGAAGGAGTTTTCCCCGCTGAAGCCACTTCGCAACACCGGCTCTGAAAGCCCCTCCATATCTCTACCACTGCGACATCTTAGCAAACACGATATAAGGGCGGTCCCGGGGTCCGGCCGCGCCCTCCCCGCGCTCAACTCCCCGCCCTCGCCCCCGCCCGCGCAGCCAGCCAACCACAACAATCATGCCAACTCTACTCCGGTAAGTATAACTGTCTCGCTCGCACTTGGCAAACACGATATAAGGGCGGTCCCGGGGTCAGGCCGCGCCCTCCCCGCGCTCAACTCCCCGCCCTCGCCCCCGCCCGCGCAGCCAGCCAATCACAACAATCATGCCAACTCTACTCCGGTAAGTATAACTGTCTCGCTCGCACTTGGCAAACACGATATAAGGGCGGTCCCGGGGTCAGGCCGCGCCCTCCCCGCGCTCAACTCCCCGCCCTCGCCCCCGCCCGCGCAGCCAGCCAATCACAACAATCATGCCAACTCTACTCCGGTAAGTATAACTGTCTCGCTCGCACTTGGCAAACACGATATAAGGGCGGTCCCGGGGTCAGGCCGCGCCCTCCCCGCGCTCAACTCCCCGCCCTCGCCCCCGCCCGCGCAGCCAGACAATCACAACAATCATGCCAACTCTACTCCGGTAAGTATAACTGTCTCGCTCGCACTTGGCAAACACGATATAAGGGCGGTCCCGGGGTCAGGCCGCGCCCTCCCCGCGCTCAACTCCCCGCCCTCGCCCCCGCCCGCGCAGCCAGCCAACCACAACAATCATGCCAACTCTACTCCGGTAAGTATAACTGTCTCGCTCGCACTTGGCAAACACGATATAAGGGCGGTCCCGGGGTCAGGCCGCGCCCTCCCCGCGCTCAACTCCCCGCCCTCGCCCCCGCCCGCGCAGCCAGCCAATCACAACAATCATGCCAACTCTACTCCGGTAAGTATAACTGTCTCGCTCGCACTTGGCAAACACGATATAAGGGCGGTCCCGGGGTCAGGCCGCGCCCTCCCCGCGCTCAACTCCCCGCCCTCGCCCCCGCCCGCGCAGCCAGCCAATCACAACAATCATGCCAACTCTACTCCGGTAAGTATAACTGTCTCGCTCGCACTTGGCAAACACGATATAAGGGCGGTCCCGGGGTCAGGCCGCGCCCTCCCCGCGCTCAACTCCCCGCCCTCGCCCCCGCCCGCGCAGCCAGCCAATCACAACAATCATGCCAACTCTACTCCGGTAAGTATAACTGTCTCGCTCGCACTTGGCAAACACGATATAAGGGCGGTCCCGGGGTCAGGCCGCGCCCTCCCCGCGCTCAACTCCCCGCCCTCGCCCCCGCCCGCGCAGCCAGCCAATCACAACAATCATGCCAACTCTACTCCGGTAAGTATAACTGTCTCGCTCGCACTTGGCAAACACGATATAAGGGCGGTCCCGGGGTCAGGCCGCGCCCTCCCCGCGCTCAACTCCCCGCCCTCGCCCCCGCCCGCGCAGCCAGCCAATCACAACAATCATGCCAACTCTACTCCGGTAAGTATAACTGTCTCGCTCGCACTTGGCAAACACGATATAAGGGCGGTCCCGGGGTCAGGCCGCGCCCTCCCCGCGCTCAACTCCCCGCCCTCGCCCCCGCCCGCGCAGCCAGCCAATCACAACAATCATGCCAACTCTACTCCGGTAAGTATAACTGTCTCGCTCGCACTTGGCAAACACGATATAAGGGCGGTCCCGGGGTCAGGCCGCGCCCTCCCCGCGCTCAACTCCCCGCCCTCGCCCCCGCCCGCGCAGCCAGCCAATCACAACAATCATGCCAACTCTACTCCGGTAAGTATAACTGTCTCGCTCGCACTTGGCAAACACGATATAAGGGCGGTCCCGGGGTCAGGCCGCGCCCTCCCCGCGCTCAACTCCCCGCCCTCGCCCCCGCCCGCGCAGCCAGCCAATCACAACAATCATGCCAACTCTACTCCGGTAAGTCTGTCTCAATCGCACTCCACTCCAGTAAGTATATCTGTCTCGCTCGCACTCAGCAAGCACGACTTAAGGCCGGTGCTGGGTTCAGACTGCGTCCTCCTTTGGCAAGTGGATTGGCGACCACAGTGGAAGATGTTCCATTCCCTGGATGAATTATTTGTCCCTTAGTCGATTTTTGCGATATCCACGGGTAGAATTATGGTGATGCTATTCTAAGCCGGCACCACACGACCACAATTTTCGCTTTCGAGATTCTAATTTGTAAGGGGTACTGAAAAATTTGTTTCGTATTATGAAAACCCCGAATATAACCTCTTAATAAGAACTATCTGTATATTATGTAGATCATTTGTAGAATATTTGTTGAAACGATGATATTATAATGTTTGTAGACGCAGCCGGTACATACGAGCTCGGGTCGCGGCATCTTCCCCTCCTCCAAGACACGAAGCCTCAAGAAGAAGAACTCCCTACTAGCCAGTGAGTATCCTTGCCACTAAATTGTATCTACGTTGTATCCTGTATCAAGCAATATGTTGACTTCCGCGCAATAAGAGTTCATATTTGTGGGGTATAAAGGGTCTAGTTTCGGAAACTAATGAAACAATCCCTCTATCATACTGACAAAAACGACATATTTGCTAACACTTTTGTTTTTACAGATTTTACTTTGAATCTGAACTTCATAAAAATGAAAATATCTCGGAAATTAAATGTCGACAACTAGATCCATTACGGTGCGATGACCTGTGAAACGGCTGGGTGATTTTATATTCTCGACAGCGTCGGTTTTTTCGTATTTCAACTTCTATATATATAAAATGTTGTATGCTTCAGAGCGTCGCTGCGTGAGTTGGCGCGCCGTGTCGGGCCGCGGCGTGGCTGGCGCTGTGTACCAGCGCGTGCGAGCGAGAGGTGCGGCTGTCAGTCGCTGGGCGAGGCGCCATCTCCTTCTAGCACACGACACCCTATATGCCTTCCGCTCACAACAGGTATAACTTCATTTTTTTAAGAAACGATTCCGAAAGGGCAATATTATTGTTGACATCCCGCTCGTATGTCATATAATTTGATAGAGACAAACAATACAATGTGACCAATTTCGGGATCGTTTCTTTATCTTATCGAGGATATAGGCAAAGTATTCATCAGATTTATGGCGACGCAGCGCCGCGCGTTTTGTGTTCATTTACTTCTTAATCGCTTGCAGTAGAGTGCGATGCACGCATCATTACACATCCAACGACTGTGATATGAAAACAATTATTAATTAGTATCAAAGCTCTAATTATCGACGTCAATAGCACATATTAAATTGAATCGTGGGTATATGGCTACAGTGGTAATCGGGAACACGCTAAAGATTTGAGTTATGGTCTTAAGGTGAAATTTTACTAGTGACCGATAAGAAAAAGTCGGGACTGGCTGGTGATAAGGAACAACTTTCCTCCTAGGAACATAGCTCCAAGTCAGAAAAATAATGATGACCTGCCACTTACACTGACTTGGTTGACTGGAACATTTCGTATTTGCGATGTTTTTATTCATATTTCGACCTATATTCCTAGGAAAAAGTTGATCCTTATCACCAGTGGCCGATCACTAGTATTTCATCCAATACATAATATCGCGTATCGTGGGTTCTAAACCACGGCTTGGATTTCGGTGCAGTTTTCGCTGTAGTTAGGAGTGTTTACTATGCATGCATGTGTTGCAGTCTCTCCGCGCGGACTGCATGATCGCGCTGCCGGGCTGGGCGGTGTGCGCGGCGGGCGAAGTGCGCTCGAGACAACATGCCTTCAAGGTACATATACTACTTCATTTATTCATCTTTATTTTATTTTACATCAAAGATACTAGACTCCGAAGTCTGCGATTTTTTTGCCATTGTAACGCCATCGAAACTCAACTGTAATTCCATTGCCATTGTGATTTTCTATACTTCAAACTGTTAGAAGACTACTAGAATCATCCAACTGAGATCTATTCGACATCCAACTGAAACTATTTTCATTTATTCAGCAGGCCCAGCCCAGTTATAGGTTTTAAAAATATTCAAAGTTTGAATTAATAAACAGAAAAGTAATAAAAAAAGTGTTTTGACGCTATCGAAATTATAGAGTCGTGACGTCATATTTATTCGTATTTTCGTACAAAATATCGATTTGAAAAGTATCTCATTTGACCTGCCAGTCATCATGTCTATCGTAATTTATTTACGAAAGTTACCTGTCAGTCAAGTAGCCAATCACGGGAAAGATGGAATGATAAGACGGAAAAATATTGATATATCAATATGAATAATGTTTGCAGGTGTACCACACGGGCACGGCGTTCTACTTCGCGGCGGACACGCGCGACGCGATGCAGGCGTGGCTGCAGCTGCTCACACGCGCCACCGTCGCGCACACCGACAACCAGGTACACACACAAACACACACACGCGCGACGCGATGCAGGCGTGGCTGCAGCTGCTCACACGCGCCACCGTCGCGCACACCGACAACCAGGTACACACACACACACACACACACACACACACACACACACACACACACACATACACACACACACACACACACACACACACACACACACACACACACACACACACACACACAGACACACACACACACACACACACACACACACACACACACACACACACACACACACACACACACACACACACACACACACACACACACACACACACACACACACACACACACACACACACACACACACACACACACACACACACACACACGCGCGACGCGATGCAGGCGTGGCTGCAGCTGCTCACACGAGCCACCGTCGCGCCACTGACAACCAGGTACACACACACACACACACACACACACACACACACAACCAGGTACACACTACAAGAACAAGACAAATCACTCTGGTTAAAAACTTGGTTCCGCGTCAAATCCCCTAAATAGGTTAGATAGCCGACCCTGACAGAGAACGGGATAAGAAGAATGATGATATTTATACTATGTCTATTTTACAGGTAAACTTGAATGAACTATGAAAGTGATCCATGTATTTCAGGTGGACGTGTCGAACCATTTCTCTGAGACGGAATACTCCGAAACAGAGTCGGACAGCGAGAACCCCGAGCGGAGAGGAGACCGCGAGAAAGCAGAGCGGGACAGGGAGAAGGAGAAAGAGAAGGACAAGGTGAGAATGAAGGGAATGAAAATGTAACAATAGAAAGAAATATTTTGAACAAAAGTGTTTATAGTCTAGAAAGGGTTATACTGCTTTTACACTGTCTTCTACCTATCTAAACTTGTCCGAATACCTATCGATAAATCTTCTTCTTATCATATTTAATCATCATCATCAAATATATAAAAATTATGTTGTTTCCAAATTAGTGTGTTTCGTGCCAGTACTAGTGGAACAATTTTTGTGTGACACCTGGCTCTACATCCATACTTAGTATCGTTGGATTCGTCGTGATGCCCTGCTTGCCTGACTGGAGTCGTCAAGAAATTTTGTGGTGGAGGGGGAAGGGCGAGGGAATGAAAGATGGCAGAAGTTTTTATAAATGCACTAAATTATATTTTACTAAAATTGTTCAGGGCAAATTCGGGTCTTTGAAGAAGCTGACATCTCGTATGGCTCGCTCGGAGTCACATGAGGCGGTGGCGGGGGGCGGCGCGGGGGCGGGTGTGGTGGGTAGCGCGGGGGGCGGGGGCGCGGGAGGGGGGCACGCGGCCGCCAGCCTCGACAGGAAGTGTCTGCGGTTCTTCAGCAGGCATCGCGGCAAGGACGAGCACAAGAATAAGGTATACATACAATATACGTCACCAGTCGCAACAGTGCACGTCTAGCGTCTCCTTTGAAGAAATTTTATCTCTTTTACTGGTGGTTTATCCAGCGCAGTGCAAGATGATTTGGTAACAGAATGTTGTTCGCCAATCCCTGGATTTATTAGTTTGTCTATTAATTTTCATTTACATTTTCCTGTTCCAGAATAAGACAATAATAGGCGTGCCGGTAGCTACCGAGCACGTGCGCACTTACCGTCGCGTGCTGGAACCCTCGTCGCCCAGGCTGTGCGTGGCCGAGCCAGTTCCCGAACGCACCGGCAGTAAGTAAACAGTCCACTTTCTAGACTAGTCGCAATCCAGTTGCTTCCAATATCAAAGATAATCCTATTAACAAGTACGTATTCTTTATGTCAAATAATAGAGAATAATGAATAAGACGCGTAACGCAACTTATAGAGTACTTTGCACTTGTCGGAGGGTACTAGAATCATCATCGCCCAGACTCTGAGTTGCTGAGACACTTCCCGAACGTATAAGTAGGGTCTATATTCAAGTCGCAGAGCAGTTGCTTCCAGTAACAATTTATAATAGGCAAAAATCAAGTCCCATTTTCTGTTTTGCATTTTTACCGTTCATACCTTCTAATTTCCCAAGTAACCTAAAAGAGCTAGTATCTATCTTTACTTAGTATTCTTTGCTATTAGTTAAAAGCAAAAGATTATTGAAGAAAGTTGTACACACACATACACAATTACACACATATCACGCCTTTATCCCTTGTGGGTTAGGGAGAGCGTTAACGGCCGTAAAATACGGTCGCTATCGCCATACCTGACAAATATTGAGAGTCCTGGTTTGTGTATCACTGTAGTGACAGGTTGTCAGCCTGTTGTCTAAAGTTGTAATATCTATGTTGTACCTATGGCAAGGTAAGAATGACCTGTCATAATCGAGATCGTTTGTCTTGTCTTCCCAGGTAAGAAGCTCCTGCTATCTCGGCCGCACGCGTCCAACCCGAACCTAGCGGAGGGCGGCAACAGCGAGTGGCACCGCCGCGGCGCCGGGGTGGCGAGCGCAACGAGTGGGCGCAAGCTGCAGAGCGACTTCCTCGGCTCCATGACGCTCGAGGAGTTCATGCTGCAGAAGCAGGAGGAGGAGCGCAGGCAGGTGAGCGCAGTGCACGCGCGCCGGGGTGGCGAGCGCAACGAGTGGGTAATCTTTTTTGTCCCGATATTATTTTTCTATCGCTCGGAATCAGAACCGTCTGATGCAGGCCGGTTAAATATGAAAGGATGGTGAAAAAAGTTCGGATACAAGTTGACCCGGAAGTGAGAAATTTTGTGATAGTATAAAAATACGCTAAAATAGCATAAATATTTCATAACCTCTGTTTTTCAGCTCTCCAGTAGACGCTAGTACTATTATTATTCTGTGCCAGTAGTTATTACATTATTTATTTGGTTATATCGCCTGCTTATATTCCGCAGGTGTACACGAACCGCGTGCTGATGGGCGTGGAGCGCACCGCGGCCAGCGCTAACAACGCGAGCAGCCAGACCGCGCGCGCCGCGCAGAAGGTACACTTGCAATAGGCTTGTTTCCTAACAGGTCAAATAATGAGCTACTTTTTAAAACGATCTACAACGGTATTTTGTATGAAGAACTAGAAGTATGACGTCACGCCGTAAATATGTGGAGGGCGTCAAAACACTTATATATTATTGTTCTATTTATTGATTCATACTTTGAATATTTAGAAAGATGATGAATGGAGTTCGTAGTATTTTTGGACAATAGCTTTAAGCATACAACTGTTATATTTTTACATATCTCATGCTCTGAAAGTAGGTCATTACTGACAAAAAACACGACCTGTAAGTTCAACTTACAGGCGAGGTTTTAAGACTAAGCCTGTAAGTAATTTTAAATATGGAACTAGAAAAAGAACCAATAGAATCGCGGCAATTAAAAAGTTAAAATCAATTTCTTCTTCTTTATAATAGGAGTTGCATCCAATTAGTTGTATACAATTTTAAATTTCGAACTGGCCGCTACGAATTGTGTTGCTTCAATGCAGGAATTATATTTTTAATCTGTATTTTTATAACCTCAATAAATGAGTTTGTCGAATTATTATTCAATATAACAATGACAAAAGTAAAAATTACTAATATCCCTACGATCAGAAAAATGTCTACTTTATGTTAGGATACTTTTCTTTCATATTAATTTAATATTTTTCAATCATAGAAAAAAAAGTTTAGTGGTGCAATTTGAATAGCAGACGATACAATCATCATTTATGGATCGTTTTCTTGTATTTATCGCTTTATTTTACTCTTTTTTCATTCGATGAAGCAGTATACGTACCACGGATGTAACATCAATAACAACCTCGGAAAGGTACCGCCCTCGCTCCGCTCGGGCGTTAAAAAACCTCGGTTGTTATTGATAGCTTACATACCTCAGTACGTAATCTACTATTAATGACCTAGGAAACTAGCGAATACTAGAGTATCGACGATTGAATAAGCCAAGTTTGCTAGCTGTCAAACCTATACTACAACTGTTGTTGTTAATGTAAAATAGTTTTTATATGGCTCGATTTTGAAAGCTGTTATTTTTTGGACTTCTTCATATTTCGACCTGAGTTTCCCTAATCAGAGCTGTTTTTTATCACTACATCGTCCTTAGTTTTCGGTATCGTTTAAAAGTAAAATTTTACCTTAGTCTGATCGGTTTGGACCAGAACAACTCCTGGTTAACTTTACAGTAACAGTAACATACCAATAATTACGCGTGAACCCACGCCTTTCACTGAGCCGATTGGCGTAGTTTTAAATATGTAAAATTTTATCATTTATTATTTCAAACATTTGTATTTTGAAGTACTTTTCTGTTTTACTCAGGAACTACAGAAACAACTAGAGAAGATCATCCCGGATGTGATATACGGCGAGTTACCAGACTCCGGGCCCCCCGCGCCCGCCCCCGCCCCCTCCGTGTCCCCCGCTATAGCTAGGGCGCTGCCCCCCGAGCCCGCGCCCGCGCCCGCCCCCGCGCCGCGCGCGCCGCACACGGGACCCAAGCCTATATCCATCAAGGGGAAGGACGGGTAAGTTTATCATCCCCGATGTCATATATGATGAGTTACCAGACTCCGCGCCCCCCGCGTTCCCGCCCCCGCCCCCTCCGTGTCCCCCGCTATAGCTAGGGCGCTGACCCCCCGAGCCCGCGCGGCGCCGTGGCAAGCCTATATCTATCAAGGGGAAGGACGGGTAAGTTATCATCCCCGATGTCATATATGATGAGTTACCAGACTCCGCGCCCCCCGCGTTCCCGCCCCCGCCCCCTCCGTGTCCCCCGCTATAGCTAGGGCGCTGACCCCCCGAGCCCGCGCGGCGCCGTGGCAAGCCTATATCCATCAAGGGGAAGGACGGGTAAGTTATCATCCCCGATGTCATATATGATGAGTTACCAGACTCCGCGCCCCCCGCGTTCCCGCCCCCGCCCCCTCCGTGTCCCCCGCTATAGCTAGGGCGCTGACCCCCCGAGCCCGCGCGGCGCCGTGGCAAGCCTATATCCATCAAGGGGAAGGACGGGTAAGTTATCATCCCCGATGTCATATATGATGAGTTACCAGACTCCGCGCCCCCCGCGCCCGTGCCCTCCGTGTCCCCCGCTATAGCTAGGGATCTGCCCCCGCGCGCGCCTGCGCGAAGTTGAGTCGATATCTGAATAAGACTTCAACAATTCAATAATTTCTCACAGATTTATTATTTCGTATTCAATATGTTTCCGTCGTGTTTTATGTTCAATCTCAGTAACATTCACATATCTGTATCGATGTGGTAGGTACGAGAAGATCGTGTACCCCGAGGAGCTGGCGGGCGGCATATTGCCTGTCACATCATCATCAGCAGCCCCCGGCGGCGCCGCGCTGCCCGCCGCGCTCACGCCCGAGCGGTGGCGCGACTCCTTGCGCAGGAATGACAAGGTATCTAGCGTGTCTAAAATTTCACCCGTTGTTATTAGTAATGGGCCGAACGTAGTAAGTTTCACTGAATACGAATATACGGTAAAAATTTTGCCGAACCGAATAATCCTGACTTAACTGTTTTCAAAGAAATATATTCAAGGACAATACGTTTTTACTCGGCTAAATATTTGGCAAACCTGCCGAATATAAACCGAATATTCAGCCCATCTCTAGTTGTTATTCATTAACACCACAGGAATAATTGCTTTCTTGTAATTTAAAAAAAAAAATCGAGCGTAAATGTTAATTCAAATTGTGTATGTCAGTATTTGGTATGTCTCTCTTAATGTACCAAATGTGCATGAGAGATTACCATTTTGTTTGTTTCCCCCCAGGTGCACTCGGGCACCGCGGAGGGCTCGCCGCCCCCCCGCCCGCGCGTGGTGTCGCACCACCCCCCCGCCGTCGCCGCGCCGGTCGTCCCCGCCGCTGTCACACCGCCTACCACTAGTAGTGACAGGTAAATATTGCTACAACGTTTTGCTATAACAAGTAGAAAGATTTGTTATAAAAATTATTTCGATAAAACGTCGACACCCTAAAAAGAGTAATTAGTTATGCGTGTGCAAAATGTCTTGTTTACAAAATATGTACATATTTCCTAAATACAACTAGCAGGGGAACAAAGAACGCAACTTAATACAATAGAGAATAGGAGGGGGAAATGACACCTGATACGGCATGACCAGCTATTTAAAACAATCGTTGAAGGCAAGACTGGAGGAAGAAAAGGAAGGGGAAGACCAAGAAGGAGTTATATGGATCAGATAAAGGAGAAAATAATGTGCACGTCGTACAGATAAGTCAAGGAGAAGACGGTGGACAAAGAAAGCTGGCGGATACTCCACCGACAAGGGCTATGCCCTTAAATAAAATGATGATATAATTTCCTAAATGTTATGTCTGCACTTCAGACTGTACTTAATGAAATTTCAGAATTGCATAATCTCGTGTCGTAATGTTATAGGATACTGTTAATGAAATATGAATGTTTGTCGTGTAGCTGGGTGGCGTCGCCGGGCGGCGTGCAGAGACTGCGGCTGATGTTCAGCTCGCGCGCCAGCCGGGACCAGTCGCAGTCTACCAGTATACCGGTAAGTTTACTGCGCTCAACTCATTTATTATTATTTGGCGTGGTTTTGTTACTTTACCTACCGCGACTATGCATTGCATTCTTAAATAATAAACTTCTTTCGCTGCTGAAAATAGAAATAAAATACCCAAGCCAAGATTTATACGTAGGATCTTTGAAACTCCAACTCATAGCTTTGCTTACTGAATTAATTTGTCACCCAGGGTGACTTTAGTCATGTTTTTTAAATCACCCTACTCTTAGCGTTTTAACTAAACACGGTGTCAACTTTCAACATTTTTTTCTAGGAAACTCCCTCTCCATCATCAACAAACGGTCTGTCCCCCTCTCGGCCGTCTCCCCCCGCGCCGGCCCCCTCAGGCCCCACCACTTTAGGCGGGGGGTTGGGGGTGCACTACCCCCACCTGCAATGCCCCCCCACCTTCCAGCCGGAGACGTACACGCTGACGCGCGCCGTGCCCCCTCCCCCCGCCGCCGCCCCCGCGCCCGCCCCCGCTGTGGACAGTGGATATAAGCATGGCCATCATCATTACCATCGCTGAAGAACGCCCACGGAAGAATGAAGGGTAATTGTATTGAAAAAGAACCAGTTTGAACTAGTTTCATACATAAAAAATTGTAAATATGAAAATTCGATCATAGTCTGGGCTTGTCCAATAACCATATCGACTTTGAAGGCATAGCCACAGGCTTCATGACTTGTGGAATGCTCTGTAGAAGAGCAAATCATATATGAACAATTTCTTTATCACTGAATTTTCATAGGATGAAAAAATACATTTTAAAGTTGACCAGATAAATCGTGATCACTCAATCGATCACCAATAAAACTTAATACAACCTATGTTGCACAAACTTTTCCATTTTCAACGACTTGCCGGCAACTAAGATTTACCAGTCTATTATACAACTAAATCTCAAAAATCACGATAAATTTAAGGTGCTTACGGGCCTGCGAATTATATTTGCCGAAAGACGTGTCTACTTATGATATTAATACCTTTAAGGTTGACCTTGAACTTGAAGTTTGACCTTGAGTATATTATCTAATATATAATACGTATATGAGGCTTTTTACGACGGTTCTAACTTGTTGGAAATGTACGCTGCATCAGCACATTTTCTACTGCAGTAGTTGAGGTGACCTTAGGGGTCAATTCAAGGTCAGTTCAAACCAAGACGCGATATAAAGATACATTTACATTCAGCCCGAAATAAAAATGTATCTTACTTACGTTCCATGAGGTGTATCTTTGAGTATTGATATGGATTGACCTTGGCAATGGTGATTTTATTATTGTGAATGGTACTATTTTATACTATGCCAGTGGACTATATCTATCAATAGACTATAATCATATACAGTAGGACTCTATATGTATGTTTAAATATTTGACTGTATGTATGTTAAAGTCACCTCGATGACTGACTTATATTTAATCTTATATGATCCAATCACACATCTAATGATAATAAGGTAAAAAGTTCTTAATTCTAAATTATAAGCTGAAAACAAGGAATATGGAATTCCAGCACAAATATGATATAAAAAGTTTGTAGAAGTTTTAAAGCTTAGTATTTTGTACAATATTAGAGGCACAACGGTACCTCAATAATATTCTGATTACCGAAAATTAAGAGGTTTCCAGACCATAATGTGTACTGCCCTTATCACTCAAAAATACTTAACTCGATGTAAAGGTAATTCATCAAAAATCCACTAGTGTATATTGATACACATGTACTGAAGCTTATTTAGAGAATTTCGTTTTAATAATGGACAGGTCACGGTAGTTACGGACTTCAAGAGTGGTAGGTAACTGCACTGAACCATTTTCTATAACTACAAAATTTTGTATAAAAAAGCTTCTGCAGCTGTTTTAACTCGATCACCGGATTTTTGATAAAATATTACGCCTTCATCGGGTTATGATTATGAATTGTCAAATTCTGGAGGGAGTACCAGAAATTCTGTATTCTGCAAACGCTGCTTATCAAAATTTCGTTTCCTCCAATCGTGCATCTAATATTGTAGGTATTTATTAACTGCGAACGGACTGTGCTTAGGTGCGAGAAAGTAACTGTCGTCCAGTAGTGCTAGTACTTGAAGTACGGTAGAGTAGGCGCGAGTAGATAGACAATATTCAAACTGGCTGTCCAAAAACTAAGCTAATGTTTTTATTAGATTAGATAACATTCGTATTACAAATTGAATACTTTGCCTATAAATGCTTGCAATTTTTGCTAAAAGCCAAAGCTAACGAACTGTACGGGGTGTAAGGGACAGGCCTCCGAGTACTGATACAGTAAATTCAGAAATACAGAAATACAGAAATATTTATTTGCAAGAATACAGTTTTTTAGATCTTAAATTATAATAGTATCATGTATTCGCTTGCATGCAAGCTTGCAAATTACATTTTTCCACCAGAGTATTATTATATTAAAATTAAATTTATACAGTAAACAGGAAGTTTCAAGTTACAATAATCAAAATACACATAATTAATAATTTAGAACACAATAAAGTAAATTTAAAATGTCAAGAATTCTTTTACACTATAAAAGCAATGCTGAAGTAGCCATTTTGTCAAAGTTGTCTTAAATTCATTGCCCTTTAGTAATTTAATGTGATCTGGAAGCTTATTATACAGTAAAATGCACATATTAAAAACATTTTTCTCTTATAACTTTGTAGCATCTAGGTCGATACAGAAGATTCGCATATTTTTGCCTTGCTTGTCGCTGAAATACCTCACTGCGTTTACACCAATACAGGATGTGTATTCACAAAGACACAGACGTCTCTTATGTACATGCAGGGTAACGGCAATATCTCTAGCTTTTTAAAAAGTGGTTTAACAGGAGTCGTCAAACCAAGCATTGCATAAAACCCTTATACATTTTTTCTGTATCAGAAATGGTCTATCAACATTGACCGAGTTTCCCCACAGTATTAACCCATAACTAAGAACTGACGACACATATCCATGATACGCAGTTATAGCCGCTTCAATGGATACGGTGTCCCTCAGTCTTTTCAGCGCAAATACAAATCAACTCAATCTGTTGCAGGCAGCCTCTATCTGATGCTTCCAACTCAAATGTTTGTCAATAATTATACCTAAAAAATTTATATTATCAACTTCCTCTACTTTTTGACCCTTAAAGTTAACATCAAGACCATAACACATTTCACTCATATTTATTGTGTCGACTTACGCTACGCCAAAACCGCTCCTACCTAACTGAAATACTGCCTATGGTCTTTACAATTTATTTAACTGCCAAACACTTTTCTGTAGATATTTTTCCAGGACTACACAGAGATATTAAATTAGTTGCACCATATGCGTATACGTCGGCTAGTATTCTAGAAAGAGTCAAATTTAACTTTTCAGAACTAACTTATAATGTAGCCTCTTCTTCTTCTTTCATGTCGAGGCGAATTAAATTTTATTTGACTATAATCTGCCACATTAATAACATTTGGAGGGGCTACCCCACGAGTGCCCACAGGTAAAAAGATACGATCGTGACAGTTCCTATTCCTGTAATAGGGCAAAGTTGTTCAGTATCGTGGTCTGCATGCACTCTAACCGTATTCGGATTGCTGTCCTTTACACCCTGTTTAGCTCTTATAATAATCAACTTTATCTAAATATGTTTGCAAGTATTAAGAATATAGAATAACTTTGCTTCAGATTGAAGCTTAAGGTTGTGAGATATAACGAAACGAAGCTACATAATTATATCTCCAAATTACAAATATCAAATATACGTAGCTAGGTCAAATATTACTTGTTATGTACATGTTTCAATTAGACCAGAGATTTTATACATAATGTGTAAGATATATGAAACATAAAAGAATATATGTACTATGAGTTGTGCTATGCTCAATGATAAATAAAATTTAAATGTTTTATACTTAGAGGTAAAATGAATTGTGAAGAGTGATTATGAATATATATTTTTGTGCGTATATTTGTATATGGTGAGATTGTGGTTGGAAAGTAAATGCATCAAAATTAAATGTATAAATTAAATTATTTGAAATATGCTACTACACGCGACCTTCTTCCACTGAAGAAAAACATATTTCTTGAGATACAAACGATGAAAGTCAAAACATAATTATTGTATATCTACATACTGTAATTTAATTATACACGTTATTAAGAAATAAACAGCCCCTGTTAGGTATGTTGTAACATAATAAAATAATACCATAACCTTACGAAATCCTTTGCGACAGTCGGATAGTAAAACAACTATAAAATTATTCATTCCATACAGTGATATAATAACTCGTTAATCGAGTTCACATGTTTGTACAGAGTACGAAAAATGTATTGAGTTTTTTAAACATAATCGCAGTGAAAATTTTGATTTCAAGGTAATATTTCAGAGGGAATCTACTGATCACAAGAAAATTGAAAAACTCTTCGACTTACGCGAAATGCGAATAAACGCGAATAAGTGTGCAAAAAATAAAAAAAAATACTATCTTGTATAGGATTCCTTTTGAAATGTTTACACAGGATACTGTGTTGATTTCTTGATGTACAACATTTTTGCTTTCTTTGGTCTTGCACGGCTTGATTCTGGTTGTAGGGTTCCCTCTGAATATTTCCTTCTCTGTTTGAGTAGTGGTGAAAGTAAGCGTATATTGACTGGAGCCACGAGGCGTGTGATGTGAGCTTTAAACTAGATATTATTGATGTAGCGAGCGTGTGATGTCACAGTATACATGTTACTATGACGTCACAACAGACTATTTCACTTTGCTGTTTGAAACTGCTAACTAAACAGCACTGTCGTTTTCTGTTAGGTATGTCTTTTTTCGAGTGGGACACCCGAGTCGTTCAACGACCCAATGAACTTTGGTGTCAGTATTTCAACCGCCTACTAACCAGTAGCATTCCTCTGACATGGTTGTGTAACGACTGCTGTCTCAAACGTGACCGACGTGTTAAGTAAGGCCTCTAAAAATTGTCTATGACTTTGGCTTCTCCATACTTTGTCGCCATTTTTTAGTCGCTGCTTCCATTAGACCGATCCACGTAAAATCATTGACAATTTTAGCTCTGATTCTTTTATAAGCTGATTCTTAAATTTTTAGTTAGCGATTTTAGACGGCAACTTGGAATCAAGTCTATTAATATAACATTCAGTGGCACCTTGTTATTGCACACTGGTTCTAAATTTAAGTAAGGGGTTCTAACATTTGTCATTTTATTGAGTGTCTCGCGATAGTTTTAAGGTAAATGTGAACGATTTACCAGGGCTCCGATTCTCTTATTTTTTAGCCATGCAATGCCAGCGACACTCAACCGATTCTCTTCTATGAAAATTCTATTGTCACTGTGATTTTCTATACTACAAAGAGACGCTATCGAGACACTTCTGAAACGATTTTCATCTAGCAGACTTCAGGCCATGGATCCCGACGTTACATCTGGCACTTTGATTGTACTCTCTGGTACTTTAGTCTACCCTTGATGATATGTCAGGATCCGGGTAAATCGTTAATATACCTTAAAACTATCAAGAGTGACTCGGTGAAATGAATGAAATGTGTGAAAGTAATCACGGATTCTAAGATTTTATTTCATTTCTGAATTACCCTTCAAATGCTTTTCATTTTAAAGTAATGTAATTCAATAAGGCTTAGTATTAATGGTGCTTTTAATGTGCTTACTCCAACTGTCAAAGCATAATTTTGTTAGAACCCTGTGTTAAACTTAAGTACCTTAATTTTAAGTACCTAATCATAACTCTAATGGAATCAAGTTACGATATTACATATTTTAACTGGCAACATTTAAATGTATCACTAAAATAATTACGTAAGTTATCCTATTAGTTTATAGTGGAATAATTTTATGAGATGTAAAGATTTTAATTGATGAAATAAATTTTATATTAAATTGAAGCCATAACTTAGTTTCATTTGTGGTAATCAAATATGTTAGGAATGGGTAGATAGAGCAGTTACTGTAATATTTCTGTAAATTAGGATCCAACGCCTTGTTTTTATAAAATTAGCTAGGCACAAGGTGTGTGTATCGAAGATGACCATGTCATCAAATAGGTTTCGTTCGTCTCGCGTCTTTCGAGTCTTTTTTTCAAATAATATCTTTATGAACTATACGTAACCAAATAAGTACTGTCTGTGTGTGTAGAGGTTTTTATGAATAGCTGAGGCTACATTATGCGGAAGTCTGTTAACAATTTAGGCTTGTATCACACGTATCTACTACTACTAATAATCATTTACTCATAACATAATCAATTCTAATAAATCCTAGACATAAACAAAACCGAGTAGTAAAAAATGCGACAGGTACGAATGGTTAGAACAGTGGTTGCAGGCTTCGGTGCACGATTTAAGGAATTCAGTTTTTTTAGGGAACACCTTTTCAGAAATTGAGCTCCTGGGGTGTTTTATGCGAGTATCTATGAACTGTATATCTACTTTCTTCCTATACTTCTAAGCGTATGTGCGTCGCTTGTCATTCCTCGCGCCGGGTCGGCGTGTGTCGGTCCGCGCGGCACTCTCGCTGATTACTTATTGTACTCACTCATCTCATACCTGCCTGCTCGCTTGAACAGCTACGGGGCTCTATGAGGTGATCTTTCATCTGTCACACCCGGCATGTGAGACGTTCGTTTAGATGTAGATACTTACCTATTTATAGATACCTAGTAACAGTAGGTACCTACCCGATGCTCCATTATCTTAGGATTTGACAGCATCTGATCTGCAGGCGATATTTTGTCTAGATACAGAAGGGCTACTTATTACTACTATTACTGCTACAACAGTCCTATGCCTATAGCGAATCCTTCATACGTATTCTACACCCTTGGCAGGCGGATTGGCGAGCGCAGTGCAAGCTGTTGTATGTAGATCTTCACTATTGCATTCCCTGGATCCATCCGTTAATCGCAGAACGGCTCGCTTGGTCGTGAAAGTGGTTTTGCTCATGCGCGATAATTATCGCCTTTGTTATATAAAACAACGACACAGTTCATTTTCAATTTTATGTCTTCCAATGACTAAAAGACCGCCAGTAAAGCGAAAATAATTTTGATACATTTTCACCTCATCCAGTAACCAGGCATTGTTGTGCTAACACGTATTAGGCAAGTCCTCGCAGAAAACAAAAGTTTAAGCTGCAAGAGTTTGCTTGATAAATGAAAGTTGCCGCGAGAGAATGGAGTCTTCCTACCGGCGGCCATAAAAATAATCCTCGCTGGGTAGCGCCCGCGCGCGGCGACTCGCGCCTGGTTATTGTAAACGAGCAAAGTTTTTCTATTTCCTGTTGTGAGGCTCACCCCGCTCACCCCGCTCGCCCTGCTCGCCCTGTAGGCAAACAAATAGATATCAGCTGTTTTGTTTTGCCCCGTGGCGTAAAAGTTTTTGTTTATAAGGCTGAACAGACTCCTACATTTTGTGTAGTCAAGTTTTATCAAATCGTAAAGGCCGGCGCGCAGCTAGCGCCTTTTGACGCGCCCTTTTCAAAGAAGGTTATATTTGTGGCTATATGTATAAAAATCACCCTTGAGCCGTTACAACTACCCGCTGTAAAGACTATAGTTCTACCTCAATTATACAACGTAGCCCGAACAGTCCTTTGCTGAAAATATAATTCTTCTCTCTTGGGAGTATTTGCCATAATCACCACGCTTGGCAGGCAGGTTGGCGAGTGCAGTGAAATGTTGCATTCGCAGGGAAAGCTTCTGCCCGATCACCGAAACGATTTTTTCCCTACTCTTTCGCTTTTACGGTCCCGCAGGTACACCTGGGGCGGTTCTATTCTGATCCGTCTGACACCATACCTAGATTACCAACCCTGCTTGTAATAATTCTACCAAAATGCGTAATTAGCGTTATAAACTAAGCCAGATAGAATATAGGTACGATATAGGTTCAGATTTCAACTGGAGACGTACTTTAGTAGCAGTAGAAATTCCAATTTCGTTTGCTACAGACTCAGACAAGAAATCTTGCACTCGTGTCACAAACGTTCTAATTTCGATTACCTTCGAGAAGCGTGTAGACCTCGATTGCATTAATTCTATCAGATTCAGAGCAGATTAATTCTGACTAGTTTAGTTAATAGAACGTGTGATACAAGTGTGTGGCATTCATATCCAAGTTGTAAGAGTTTCGAAGGCTTTCCGCTGATCGCTCTTCCAAAATGTCCGGATGGACCAATCGGTCCCTACTTAGAACACCTGAACAGGTGGGTAGTTAGCTACTTTTTTCCATCCTTCGTCGTCATTCGGCCAATAGGCCTTATCATCACTGCTAAAAGTGGTTAGGTTGCCGACGCGGAGTACCGCCTGCGATATCCGATTCCTACTGATTCAAAGATACACCCAATGTTCGCGACCGCGGGCAGCCAGCGGCTTAGTGTGTATAATCGCGGTAATCTGCAAGCAACACAGATTACGCTCGCTAACGGCTCGTGTGTGTGCGAGCGGAGTTAGCCGCACGAGCGCCAGTAATCTCTGTTTATCTAGGATCCTTGTCGCTGGATAAATACACCGCCGGACCGTAAGGTCCATCTTTTCCTTATTTATTAGCCGCTTATTGCTTTGCGTAAGCGAATAGTTACACAAAACTTTATTTTAACTTTATTTTATAAGCGTGTTCTAACGAAATCTACTGTCGTAACCAACAAGCGTAGCGCGCGTGCATTATTTTCTTGTTTCAAGCCTACGCCGCCACTACCGTAGCAAAAACTCAAGTCTCGTAGCAACTTTCTACAACCACTACATGCGTAGATCTTCATTTATAACAGTTCCCTCATTTCACATGCAAAAAAAAAGTTAACTCGGTAACATCGTTTACCTTAGAAAGGAGCATGAAAACTCCCCGTTTACTTCCATACAACTTTCTAGGCTAAGTTGAAAAACGCAGCTTGAAGTTACGGGGCGGTCGGAGAGTCGGTGGGTCGGTGGGTCGGTCGGGTTGGTAATTTGTTTATCCCGCGCCGCAGGAGTTGCCGGTTACCAGTTCGCGGCTTGAGGGTAGAAGCTAGTAACAATGTGGATGAAGGAAAAGTTCCAGAGAGAGTCATGAAAACCAGGGTGAAGTCATGCACAACTAAAGCCATTTGCGTCCGTGATGAATATTGCAGTATTTGATTGGCAGCCCGCAAATGACGACCTATGATATCCATACGGTGATGCAATGTACCGTATGTGTATGTATATGCCTTATGTACTACAAGCAAAACTACACCCATACAGTTTCACAGGTGAAATCCCCAAAATCGTGCGCCATGTTCTACCTGAAATATGAATGAAAGAGCGCTTTCATTCGGTACGAGTAGTGTTTTGTGTTCCCATATTTGGTTGTATTTCAAAGTGTGTAAAGTTTTAGGCTTCATTCTGCATGCTCATAATGTTCCTTATAGCATATTTCTCCGCTCTGTGCTGAGTGTAACAACGGACGGGACGCTAACTCGGGGATCTCCCGGCACTTCAGGCGTTGGCTTCAGACTATAACTCCTCATACAACATTAGTGCGATATGGCGTCGTACGTATTTAGTCGCAGATAAATTGCAAATACTTCACGACATTGTATAAAGCAAAGTCGATCCCGCGTCTGTTCCTATGTCTGTATATATGTATTAATGAATAAGTCTTTAAACTACACAATGGATTTTGATGCAGCTAAACAATTACCAGTGGGTCAGCTGCTGGGCGGGCCGCTAGTCTCTTATACTCGTAAACAAGATTGTTATTTGGCGTTTATCGTTTAGTAGATACCTAATTAGTTTCTGTTAACTAATCCTGACTGATATTGCTTGCACTCGCTGCAAACGTTAGCAGCACGCACCAACATGCGCCAAATTCTGTGCTCAAACTTTTATTACACGACCCTATCCATAAAGCCTGTTTCAGTGTACATTTCTGATTATCTCACGCGTGTCAATAAATTATGCTAAACATAAACAGCAATGAATGCTAAATCAGGTTTGTTTTCATGTCTGTGTAATTCGGGTTTTAGCGTTACGTACGACCGCGCTGTACCAAATGCAAATCTCATATAAATTCCGGTTTCATAACCGAAATGAGCTTGTTTGCTTAAGTTCTGTTTCATGAGTGGAAATGTCTTCCTTTGCCGCCGCTGGTGCATTTAATATAACCCTATTTATCTGTTTACATGTACAAATGGTTCTTATGTTTGTCTTTGCTTGGTTGTACACGAATATTTTAAGTAACTAGACATCTTATTTTACTGCTCTGATATTCTACCTTCTATCAACAGGCCTAATCCGCAAGGGATAGAGGCGTGATATAATATAATTAATATAATGTATGTCTATGAATGAATTTTCTTTTATTGTACTTTTCTTTGTTATGTGTTTTGTACAAATAAAGCATTTGTATTGTATTGTGTTGTATTATGTGCATGTATGAATGTGTCAACAGGCACATCTGAGTACAAACACATTATATTGAAATCCCATTCAAGGTACACTTGTTTTAGTTATAGGTATTGAAAATAACCAGACTAACCTTTACTTCAACAGAAACAACTACTGGACATGGGCCTCCCTCTTCCGTGGGTATTGCCATACTTACCACGTTCCGCAGGTGGATTAGTGAGCGCAGTGCAATTACTGCATTCACAAGGAACGCTGCTGCTCATTCCCATGATGATTATGATGACGACACCCACGGTTAGAATTAAGGTGCTCCTATTCTAAGTTACACAGCATTAAACCAGAATATAGTGTCTCTTAAATAGGTAGGCTGAGGTGCTAGTTAATTCTTCCCGCGGGTGTTGTAAGAACCAACTAAGGGACTCGAGGGTTTCATGTGTATTAGCACGTATACAACTCTAGGCGACAGGCTGACAACCTGTCACTACAGTGATACACGAATCATCTGAAGGTGCCCTCAATACTTGTCAGACGTGGCGATAACGACCGTAACTTTGCGACCGTTAACGCTCTGCCTACCGCGCAAGGGATGAAGGCGTGATTTGTGTGTGTGTGTGAGGTGCTAGTTATAGTAATAGGGTGATACCTCTTTTGTAATTAATGAATGGTTCTGCCTGCAAAGGTCAGATAAGTTCAACTTTCATAAGGAGAGAAGTAATCTTCCGTAATCTCCGTCTAGACGTTGGTTCTATAGAATAACTTGCAGGTTAGGTATGGCCGCTATTGATTCAAGGCATATCCTAAACTAAACGATGTGAATATACGTCGTATTTCGCAAGACAGGTTGTTTTAGGGTATCGTACCAAACATTTGTTGGAAAACAAAAAAAAACGATCTGTCACACAAAGTTAGTCAGGCGATCGGGTTTTTTTATAAAAGGTTCATTTTTAGTTCCAGAGTTAAAAAATATTCTGTACGATGTTCGAATACATTTCCTTTGAAACACGGTGTGTTATCTCAGACTGAAAGGATACAAAAATAGTCACCTACACTTAAATTGTCTCTCGTATAGAGAGACAAAATTATAACAATATCTGGTAACACAATATTTCTTAGTTTTGAAACATCCTCAGCTAGAGGCGGATCTAGCGAGGGGGTTAGAGGGGGCAAGAGGGGGGGGGGGGGGTAGTGAGTGAGGCACTATCGCGTGCCGCGTGTAAACAGTTTATGCAAAACGGGAATTGAATAAAGGGACGGATCGCGTCTGAGCGTCTCCACTTCATCATCTTACACTTACACGAATACAAAGGAGGTTTACAGGGGATATCAGATGTTCGGGAGCTAAGAATTTTAGTTGAAAAAATAAGACAGTTGTACCATGCGACTAACCAATGATTATTTAGATCGTTATAGCAAAATACGTCGTAGTCGATTGTAGCTGTGTTCTCCTAGAGCTTGTGTAGCCTGGCCTTTCTGTTTTGCTACTACACAAACAAGACCCGTGAGATGATAAAACGAATTAAAGACAATCTTACTACGAGTGAGGAGTTACACTTATATGTTACGATCTATCTTTCCTTCTTCTTTTATCCATCATAGAGTACAATATTATCAATTGTCTCTATCTAAGTAGTTTGTTTGCATTCTGTATCTTGTCACGCTGGAATACTCGCTTTTTCGTTCGTAAGTCTATCCCACACACTAAGAGAATCATCGTCAGTTGTTGCAACACGTCGTAGCCTTTTACTGCAGTTTGATCCAGCATACTGTCACAGTATTGTAATATTTAAATGTCAGTCAATTTACATGCCACGGGGCAACTCGCGCGTGCAGTTCGTACGAGTCTCCGTCCCGTGGCACCTGAGAGGAATGTAGCCTTACTGCTTTACATCGCCGCATTACTACAATGTAAGCTGAGCACATTGTTCTAAAATATCCTACTACATTATACTACTCTACATAAGATAATATCGATTTAGGTTTTCACGAATGTCATTCGCCTCATTGCAGTACCTATCTATACCAAAGAATGCACCATATTAGAAGCTACTTAAGCTATGATTTTGATTGCTTGAATATGTGTCTCACAAAAAGAAGAAGTAAGTGACTTACCCATCAGTAGAATGAAAGAAGGATAACATCAAATAGACAACTTACTAAGTCATTGCAGACAGGTTTTCTTATAAAGTCTTTACCAAACAAGAATGATAGTCGGTAAGTAGATACATACTAAATAGCATAACAGTAAGTACAAAATGAATAGGTAAGTAGCATAAATAAGTTGAGCTCGTCAAGTATTTTGATGTGTTAGTGTACTCGAGCAGCACCTGTGTCTCTAAACATTGTACAACATGACTTTATACACTCAACTGTTTTACGACTAGGTATGAAAATGGTAAACATGGTAAACTTATACTTACAATCAAATAAATTCTAGGAACAAAGTAATAAAAACCTTCCAATGAAAGCTACTTACTTAACTATAATGTATACCTAACTTTTTATGAACTCAAGTACGTTCATACATTTTGATAATTTAAACCCAGTTAAATTGATAAATATTAATCCAAAAACTATTGCAATAGCACAATGCCAATAGGGTCTTTAGATAACTCGATGTCTCACACGAAAATAAGCGCAGAAGCCGCTAGAAAAGTAACATGAAGTCTCTTGAAAGCTCTACTAATTCTGAGTCACATTTGTATAAGTCAGCGATTTTTATTACTAAGGATCTTTACTAACACAAATAGAGTGCACTTCAAATAGCTAAGCTAATATAATAACTTAATAACACGTTGACCTTTGATTTGTCTCGTCGTTGAGCAAGGATTAACCGGCGATGATCCCCCGAGTGGGACAATCGGCAAAATATCGAGAACGAATTGATGAAGAGCGGGATCAAAGCTCATACAGACAGCCTAAGCCGATTACTGTTCGATGAAAGGAGTTGAAAAACCGAGTTCAATAAAGATTAAAGTTTACGTTGGGGTGGAATAATAAATTTGATGTTAGTTGGTGGTATTTTAGGCGGTGCATGGTGAAATTGGGCGGTAATTTACAGGCAAATAGCGAGTGGAGACATTTTTGCAGCGCGCCGGCCGTCGAGCGCCGAGCCCCAAATTACGTACCTACGGCGCGAGCATACAGATGGTTCACGATTTAAACGGAGTAATTCTTCACTTGTTTTGATAAAATCCATACGAGTGGACACATCTGAAGTCTTCTCAAGCGCGAGTTAAGTCTCTCTACTCTGCATACGAGTATCATAAGCCCACAAGTACTTCAAGTGGCATAAACCTACAAAAGTGCAAGCCACGCATGTACAACTTAATTTTTTATGGTATTTTTACTACCTATGCTACGACAGTCCACTGATGGACTTGGGCCTCTCCTGATTGGGCGCTAGTGTGAAATGATCGTATTATTGGCTGCAATAATGTAGATACTTAGTACTAACAGAAAACCTAAACATTTTAACAAGTGAGCTTTCTGCGGCACGCTTTATTTTGTAACCGAGCGTCGGGTAGGGGTGGTATAGAGGGGCATCCGGACGGACGGAATTTATGCTATCTTAGAGTGGCATTTACTACCGCGCGCCGAGTATCGGAACTGGGTATCGGTCGGTTCGGTTCAGATGTATCCACTAAATATTGACTCGATGCAACACAAATTCATTTAAGGAATACATAAGTAAGATAAATAATCTTATTACTACGAGTACTTAAATAAATATATACACCAGTCGTGCAGACGGTAA
The DNA here is from genome assembly GCA_029255805.1 of Keiferia lycopersicella. Classification (NCBI taxonomy): domain Eukaryota; kingdom Metazoa; phylum Arthropoda; class Insecta; order Lepidoptera; family Gelechiidae; genus Keiferia; species Keiferia lycopersicella. The sequence continues at coordinate 16,610,098 of JARACZ010000006.1, read as the reverse complement.
ATAACTGTTGTGGAGGCATAAAGATGAACACAGTAGATATAATACTTACCAACATTTTAATAGTTATTTTGTAATCATAGAAAAACCACATTAAACTCTCTCGATCAAAGAGTCGCAATCAATATTACTTTGAAATTATGCTAAGAGTAAACCTATCTACCTCCTGGATAAGACAGAAGAAGAAAGATAAAAAATAAATAGGTTTATTTGGGTTAACCGGATGCTTGCCGTGTGATGCCGGCTGAGAATAGCATCATCCCATTTCTTTCACGCGGGTGTCTTAAAATTAAATTAAATTAAAAATTAAAAATCGTTTATTTCAGACAATGTCCATAACAATTCATGAGTAAAATACATTAAAAATAAATGCAACATCTTACACTGCGCTCGCCGTTCTGCTTGCCAAGCGGGCTGAGTATGGTAATATCCCCCCAACAGGGGAGGGCCCAGCAGTGGACTGTTGTAAGGATCTTTCAGCAGCCATTACGTCCATGTTCAAAGTCCTAGATCACCTGCACAGCAGGTAGTTGCCAAAATGTTATTGCTTGTTGTGAGAAACTCAGCTACGAAACTGTTCCGTTAATGTACGGCGGCCGTGGGCTCTCGATCACCCCAACTTTGCCGGTACTTGCAACCAGTCAACTCGCCCAACTCGCCCGGCTCGCCCAGCTCGCCCTGCTCGTCCTGCTCGCCCCGCTCGCCCGGCTCACTCGATCATGCATGCGCTGACCGGCGCGGCTATAAAACTTGTTCCCCGTTTGTTTACCTCGATGCACAACTTCAACAGCGGTTTATTGACTTTGCAAATATAACACTTTGAGCGAGTTCACCACTTTTTATAGAATCACAAGTAGTGGTGTACTTTGCATATTCAAATTTTTTACTACTTTTACAAAAGTACTAGTGGCTCGCCCGGCGGATTTACTGTGTCAGTGACACACCATTGTGGCAAAATTCCGTGAAAATAAGAATTTCCTGCAGTAAAAGTAATCCTCAGGTATAACAGAACAGGTATAGTTTTCTAATGTTGAGAAAATTTTTGTAACGATCCAGCAGTTTTGGGGATCACCGAATTCAAAGAAATTTTTCCTGATAATAAATGATATTTTTTTTTAAAATTAATCAGAACGCCTTAGAACCTAAAGAAAATAATAAATGATAAACATATTCATAATACTTATGTCCTAATTCTTGTATAATGAATTTTCACTCCCACCTCATCTGCAGTAAGCAAGTCGTTTGTCCCCATAAAACGATGGGGTCCTGTCCTCTCGCCTAAAGCGGCGCGTCCACTAAGTGGTGATTACATCTACATTGATTACCACTACACGGCGCGACACACCCTGTCCGGGACCCTAGGGGCTATTTACGACCAGTGATGAGTATTTAGCTGTTACGTAATAGTCTGCGAAGATATATAGAAAAAGATTACTCTCTCTTTCCGTGTGGGACACCGAGTCGTCCAACGACAACAAAGGTTACTAAAAGGCGTAATATATGAGAATTTTGGCCATGAAATTGTAGTCCAGCGCCTGCAGTTAAGATTTTATAAGCCTTGCCTACAATCTCGTCCCAGGAGCGCTGGTAAATTGATTGAGCATGCCTCCATTTTGCGTTTACTATGGACATGTTTTACTAAACAAGTTCGCTGATTACTTATCAATAATTCATTATTGATTATTATGATTTACTTGTGATTTGGTAGAGGGTTTATCCCTCTACATTTTGGCTGGTTGAAGACTGCTTTCTTCCGGAGGCGAATAGATCAGATACATACGCACTCCTAAGAGGGCTGTCTTAACCAGCCGAAAAGTAAAAAAATGATCTTCTACCAAATAAGTCTTCTACGCTGCGTAAACCTACGTAATGAGTGATCCTTATTCATTTATTAATGAAATTTCTCATAGAAACGTGTTCTTTAGCTTTTCATTATAACTCGTACCTCTATTATATCCCGTTAACCACCTCGTATACGTTATGATAATACCCTTCACGTGAACTATAACGTAGGCGCGATCAATCGCCGTAATCACAGGTTAAACTTAATTAAAGTGCACGTAAGCAGTTTAATAATAATTGATTCTGTTCATGTTCAGTGGAGGCCGTAGAGGTTTGCTGTTTACGATATCATATCGCGTATAATGTTGATTAACTTCAATTTAGTGCTGGATTATATTACAAGTGTGCTATGGTTAATTTACACTATGAAGGTTTTACTCATAGTTACACTTTTTTGTGTGTTTAGCCACGGTAATAAAAGGGGATGGAACAATTTTTTCTTCTTTATGATAAACATATGGATAAACATATGGATAATAGTACAATCCGACTGTTAATTTAATCAAGTAACTGTAAGACTAATACTCTAATACTTACCTTCTGATACTTTAACGTGGCGATAATAACCGTTATTTGCGGTCTTTTACTCTCTATATACAGTGCAAGGTACGTAGGTGTGTGTAGGCAACTATTTAGTACCTATTCGGCGTGTCTTCAGATTTTCTAGCGCTTAGGAGTGGTAAAAAAAATGATGCACAGTGTTTTCGGTTAGCTGTTTGCAATCAGAAAAACCGCACGACTTTTCACCGGATTCACTCGACGGGCGCGTATTTCTTTCATATGTTAAATTTAATGGTGTATATTTATATCGACGTCACAGGTCGCAGGGAAATATCGCATCTCGTTGAATATTAAACGCGGCCGTTCGTTTCATTAAAACTACGATTCATTTACGCACCGACATCTGCTGTGGGAAAACAGACTTTAATGCAAAGAGGTAAGGTTGCAATTGCAGCAGTGGTAGAAAATGTCTGATTTTATTCCGGTGGTTAGTAACGTCCGATCAGGCGCGCCGGGCGAGTAGCGACGTGTTCGTTTTACCTCAAAACGTAATGAATGAAAAGCGCAAAAACCATATTGTTCTTTTTCTGTGGTTCATATTCCCATTCTGCTGCCATTACATAAGAAATGTCGTGTGATGCCGGCTTAGAATAACATAGCCTGACTTTTATTAAGAGGTATCACTAAAGACGAGTACGACCATAGTCTGTAAAATATAGGATGATCCCTATGACCTTTTGTGAAGTAGGAGCAAATGCTATGACATAAGGTCCATTTTCCAAGGTCACAACGTCACAGGCATCATCCTATATTTTAAACTATAATGAATGGCCAGGAGTGTTAAATACACTACCTTGTTCTGCGATCGCCTATTTGTCTGTCAAGCGAGGTGAGTGAGGCAAATAGCAGACAATAGAAGAGAGAAACCCATGTCCACCAGTGGACTGTTGTAGCTGAAGATGTTAATGTTTGGGAGAGGCCCTCATATGCTATAACCATTGATGTGGAACTTTACACGCGAAGATTAAATAATAGAACTTTGAAATTAGGTTTCTTGTGATAATCCTTGTAATCAAATTATAGCTATAAATAGCTACATGATCCAATCAAGCAATTTGCAAGGCACACCTAGCGGGGTCTGTATAATCGCTTCCTTATCTCAATTAGCGCGAGTAAACAAAGTAAGCCATCTCATGTTTGGCTTCTTGCCTCCCTCTCGCCTAATATTATGATAACGACAAGTTAGCCTCAATTCCGGAGAATTGATTCCTCAACTATTTCTTAGTAAGTCGGGACAAGTGATGTGGCACAGTGGTAGTGTGGCTGCCTGGGGCGCAAAGGTTCTGGGTTTTATATACCTGTGGGCCACTCATAAAAAAGATATTTATCGTTTTGTTAATTTGTTTTCAGTCTGGTTAGGGCATTGCAGGCTGAACCACCTGTGACCTGATTATAGTAAAAGATTTTATCAAGCTTTGCAGGGCACGTCTATCCGTCGATAACGGTTCCTGTCTATGATTACTTAGACATTAGTCTGAATGCAATGCTGACGAAGAGAGTGAACAAAAAGTAAATCAAAGAAATTTTTTGTCCGAATTGAGGTCTGTACGAGCCGTAATAACAGCGTTCTACTAACTGCAGGATGCAACTGTTTATAATACTTGCGTTTACATTGCAGTTTCTACCTAAATAAATATCTATTTAAAGCGGCTGGTAGCGACTGGATGGCGAAAACGGGAGTTCGTTGCTTGTGGCGTACCCTGAGGCAACAGTCCAGCAGTGGATTTCTATAGGCTTATGTGCTTTCATGTGGTGAAGTTGCAGCAAACTCAGATTTTGAATGAGCCCTTTAAACTGCTTGACTAACGTACCAAAACAACTGAAAAATTGATCTGCTGGTTTTCTTTTCTGCGTCGTAGCAATTGGCTACAAATTAGCTACGAACATACTTGGCTAATTTTAATTTTGTTCTTGTATCGTGTCGATAACATAGATAAGCCTATTTATTGCTATAATCTACGAAAATAATCTTATGGCGTGTCTTAAAAATACCTTTATGGGAAGTCTGTCTATAGCGATAGTATTTTGCGGTCGTTATCGCTTTGCCTACCCTGCAAAGTATAAAAGCTTGATAATTATGTGTGGTGTGTGTGTATGTATCATCACATCAGTCTATAGCGGTCCACTGCTGGAAATAGGCCTTCCCCAGGGTACGCCACAATGAACGATCTCTCGCTTTTGCCATCCAGCCGCTACCAGCCCCTCGCTTTAAGTCATCGGTCCATCTGGCCGGAGATTGTCGAGGCGTGGTCTCCATTCGAGAACCCGCTTACACCGCTTGTGTATGTATATAAACTTTCAATACTTCAATTGTATACCTTGTAGCGACGTCTGGTGGCTACAACATGAAGCTCACTCAAGTGGTTCACATGCATACAAGACGCAACAGGAGTTCTCAACATATCGGAGAGATGGCGCCACGTGACAGAACAATGGGCCTGAAACGCGGTATCGAAGTGTTCACCGCGCAACGCATATATACAACTTCCAATCCAATCCAGGTGGACCCGTCGGTCCCCTGGCCACAACACCCGGCCAGGCGGGTACCCTTTTCCCGACACCACCTGGATTCTTCCTGTCACCCGCCATAACCTTATTATGTTGTAACAAGTACGCCGATTAGCATCTATGTAACTTCCCGGGACGTTGTTGCGTAAACTTTCTCAGCTAATATTTGCGGTGAAATTTGGCAGAATACGCTTAATTCAATCACAACATGGTTGTTGTTACAAAGTTGCGAACAAATTTGTCGGCGGTGAGACGAGCGGCGCCGCGGGCTCGTGTAGCTTGTGGCGCTCGCTCGCGTGGCTCGTGGGAGTCGAAGTATTTTGTTCGTTCATTGCTTACGTTAAGTTTTGGGAATTACAATACTAGGGATGTTTACGAATATTTTGTTTTTGTGCTACAAAATGCCAAAAATGTTTCTTAGCGTGTCGATGGCAGACACTACACCGTCGTAGCCCAGAACTTGGCCACATTAACAGCGCTGGCAGACGTTGTCATAAGGTCGTCCTTTGTGCAGGTGTTGGGGCACGCCGGACACGATATTAGGTGGTGCATAACCAAGGTTGACGGTTATGATCTCAATGCCGTTCTGGGTCGTACATTCGGCAGATGTTATGCTCACGCCGGGAGCAGCAAACACTGCGTTACCGTGTTTCGGATGGTAGGTCTCGGCGATAAGCGTGAGTCCAGGAATGTGTGGCCGGCTTTGTGTTTCGTCTCGATGGGTTTCTTGTACACACATAATATCACAGTGTGTAGTGCGGCTGAGCTCAGAAAGGATTTCTGACTTGGCCTGTGAGAAACCTTCGATGTTGATCGAGACTAAGCACAAAGCTGGCCTTAGGGCTGGACTAGGGGAAGCATTGGTGTTTGCCATCGTGGTGTAGTAACTAGTTTCACGGCATCTGCCGCTACTCACGGGGAGGGCCCGAGCACAGGTATCGCTCTTCGAGAAGGCTTACTACATCCCCCCCTGAAATGTTGATCACAGTAGATATAAGAAGATATAAATTTATAATTTTTTTTTAACCTAAATAATTAAGAAAATTATCGACATTCAAAATGTAACTTGTCAAATGGTTATTGTAATTGCTAAAATTTAGAATGTTGCAAGCTATTTTTGCATTCCCTTCGTTTCATAGTGCTATCCCTTTAGTCTTAGTAGGTAGATCAATATCTCTACTTAAATGTTAGAGATAGATAGGTAGATTATTTACGTAGCTGTTTATCACTCTGCTGCATTGTGATAGCGCGTCGCCACCGACATGTGTTTATTGAGCATTACCACATCTAGCACATGCATCACACACACAGTAAACTGTTGATAGAAAGCTCATATATATGTCGTCTTGATACAAGACCTAGTGACTATGGTTTAATTTTTTATGTCCCTTTTGTACTGCGAGCTGCCAATTTCGCAACTTGTGCAACTAAACTAGTGTTGTCAGTTTACTATAGTCTGTAAGTTTAGGTAGTTATCTTTTTGTAAACAAACTTTGTATTAAACTGACAGTACTGAAGTGTCACTTTCATACAAAGTTTGTTTACAAAAAGATAACTACCTAAACTTACAGACTATAGTAAATGACAAATTAGTCGGAAAATCTTTGATAACATTTCGAATGTCCTATGAATATTTGTTCAGAACTTACTCGATTAAATTATACGTAGTGGAGCTGAACACTTAAAGAGATCGGCACATTTATTTCCGAAGCAGTAATTTTCAATCGAAAAGAGTTCAACGCGTTTCAGAAGCAAAAAATATTATTATGAATTCGAGTTATTTCTTCCTCACTGCAGACAGACTATGTTTATTAGAGCAATCTTTTCTGGAGCTGATCCAAGTCAAGTCATGTGTGCAAACCTGTTGCACTGCATTTATAAAGCGAAGAAAGAGAAACACAGAATCATGAAATATTGTGTTAGGTACTTACCTAGTTTTTTGCCGGAATGGCTCAACTTATTATTGGGTTATTAAAACTTTCAAAAGTTAGTTGAGCCACAAATTTCTTTTAACATAAACTGTGTAGTATATAACTATGATAAGTAGTAGGCTACAGTTAGTAAGTTAGTAGGTACTCTTTGGCAGTGGCTTCTGCATCTTAATTTTAAGGTGTCATGTCCGTTTGCAGGACAGGAAATTAAAAGTAAACACAAACAAGAGGTGTTCCTCAAGGCATTCTCTCTCTCTCAAGGTCCTGAGACGGCATCTAATACCGGATACCGACACTCGACACCTGACACTCGACACCCATCACGGTGGGGGTCACTGTTTGACTGGACACAGAGATATCCTTAAAACTAATATTTATAAAAAAGTGGTTTAAAAACACAAAACTTTAGCCAGGTAATTGCGGACTACAAAAGACCATTATGTGAGTTGAAAATTCAGCGATTAAAAAAATTGTCAGGTACTATTTGTGACCACGAAGCCTGCTACTTACAATGAAACTACAACTCTTGAATGACAGAACAAATTCTGGAAACTAGCTGGAAAGAAAAAGTTCTTGCAGTAGGTGGTTTGAGTGAATAGAACAATATTCCAATCATAGTTGGACCGCTGTTTATCTATCTACGAGTATAATCTATATCTTGACCTTCTTCAATCGCTGAAGAGGAAATAGAGTAATTACTAGCGGGTGTTGTCACAGTGGTATACCACCGGCGGCGTCGCGGTGTCCATTACCAATTTACCGGCGTGTGCCCGTCGCCGCCGCCGGTCAAAACCTACTACAGGTCGGATTTCTATTCCTGCACAATACATGGCTATACTAACTCTATTTTATACGAATAAACCTTAAAATAGTCTTATTCTTCCAGACGGGTATTGGCAATAAAAGACTATTAATTTACTAATTAGATTTTATTATAAACAAAACTAGACCTTAACTTCTGAAATGGTGTACGGATTACGGATGTCCACAACGACAATTCGAATCGTAAACTCTACAATCAATTTTTTTTCAATGTCAGGTGTATGTGAGAATTTATCATAGTATGTGTGAATGGATAGATTCACTAGATCGTGTGATACGAGCGCAATTATGTAGTTAGTGGTTTTAAGCGAAAACTCAAAAATAGAGCATCTGATCTAGAAAAGTGTACCGAGTCGTATTTAGCGGTTGGCATCGAGTTGATCTGTGTATTGGATAACAAGAGCACACGGTTTGATGACAACCGGATCGGATCGAGGGTATTCTTGTTAGCGACGATTGCTCCGCTATCTACGTCGGCTATCTAGCTGTCTGCTCGTCAATTTGGATGGTCATGTTGGTAGTGCTTGTCTCGGGTTTGGAATATTTACTCTTATTGCCACGTCTACGTACGTTGTATGCGAGCAAAGTGTTGCATTGTGTATGAAAATGAATATACAAGTAAAGAAATATGTTTAAGTTTATATTTATTTTATAAAATGTGGCATTATTAATGGCAATAATTTCGTACTTAACAGCAAAGTGGCTGTGGACAGGTTTATCCAGAGCAATAAATAAAAGGTAGATCTATCATCATCATTGGCCTCGCACGTCTGTGACAGACGATTTAATCAGTGCCTGAGGCAAGACTTTTCGTGGCTATATAAGCAAAATAAAATATATGGCTATATAAGATCTATCAACTACCAGGATAAATACATAGGTTTAGGTTATAATACAAGGTGTAAAATATCAACTGCAAATATTTTAAGATGCGAACAATACATGTATGTACGATCCATAATATCGTACATTTTTCATTATCAGCATTTTACGTTAGTTGGCCGAATTCAGGTCAACGCACGTCAGTACTCATACATCAGCCACCGCGCTCACTCATTATCATTTAATCATAATTAATTATTTTCAATAAAACTTATAAATCATCAGAATATCAGAACTATCATTTAAAGACTGTACTAACCCGTACATCTTTATGGTCCTTCGAACCGTGGACCTCGCGTGTGTGTTTTCGAAAATTTTCTTCGTGTAATATCGCAACGTGGGGCACGAATCAGCGCATCAGCAAAATATCAGCAGCAGTGTAACGTGGAAGTTACGTGGAATACAGTGACGCGGCTTATCATCATCATCATCAGGCTATCAGATCAGAGGATTATCAGCTATCAGTTCGTCAGAAAATCGATCGATAAATATCAGAAATTTTACCACCAGCTGGTCAAAAAATCATCTTGACGATATTGTGTCATTTAGTGAACCTATTAGTGGTAGCGAATCGGTTTTACCGGCCTCCCACCAGCGGGTCTCACCGGTGAAATTTAGAAGGCGCAAGGATCCACGAGGGTCACATAGACACAACCCATCTGAATCAGTATACCTAATCAGGTTATCAGCAGTCTATCAGCCGTAAGTCAATCATGGAAAACTTACTATCAGAGCAGTTTCAACTTATGTTACGAATTGAAAAATTATTCGTAAATTTCAAGAAGGATGGACAGGATCGCAAGACCGTCCAAAATGCTGACAGTAAACTTTCTGCCTTGTCGCTGTACTGGACAGAGTTCAGCAAGAATCATATGCAACTGATCGATTATCAAGATCTCGATCATGAGTATTTCAAGGCGAATTGGTATCAGGAAACCAGAACCTTTTACCGAGAGGTAACTCAATATATAGAACACTATTCGGCATTCCTCAAGGATCCTGAAACAGTTCAGAAACCCGTTCCACCAAAAATCAATTTTTTGTCTGATTTACGAGGATTTCCAAAATCAGAAGGAAAGCAGGAAAATCCATCAGATCCAGCAGAAGCATTTATGGATGCGGGGGCATTGCCCTCAAGTGCAGCGTCACCCGCCCTGCACGCGCACAACATCGCGCCCCACGCCTCTCTCATACCCCCCGTGCACACTGGGTCGAGTGGCGTGAATGACGTCAACACAGGCCGGCCGACGCGTAATGCAAACAATGCTAATACCACCCACTCTGGCACCTCCAGCAAACTAGAAGAAATGCTTCGTAAGCAGAGAAGCAACTTTAAGGCCTTCTCAAGGACTATCAGCAGCATTGATTGTGAATCCTTATCAGAAAAATGGGAATTCGATAACGTCATCAAACAAATCGACTCGCGCTGGAATGTAATCGACAACTTACATTGGGAAATTGACAGTGAACTTTATGAAGATAATGCAGATTATGAACGAGCATTTACACGGTATGAGGTGGAATACAATTCTATCAAGAAAATGCTTTGTCATAAAATGTGGTCTGCATCATACAAAACTACTACAACTCCAACTATGGACATTCCAACGTTTCACGGGGATTATCATAAATGGCTCTCTTTCAAGGATTTGTTCGAGGAAGCTATCCACAAAAATCGCTCAATGTCTAACGCCCAAAAAATGCAGTTTTTGAAGAGCAAGGTTAAGGGTGAAGCAGAAACTCTCATACAGCATCTCCATATCAGCTCGGATAACTATCAGACGTGTTGGGACATTCTTAACCACAGATATCATAATAAAAAACTAATATTCAGTTCTCAAGTCAACATACTGCTGTCCTTACCTATAATGCAGCAACAGACGGCACCTCACATCAAGAAAATTCATGACACTACAATAGAGTGCTTGAATGCCATAAGAAACCTTGGTGTAGACATCTCAACATGGGATCCTCTTCTCGTTCACATCCTGTCCCAAAAATTGGATGTGGAAACGCACAAAGACTATATCGAATCATTGAAATCGCCCCGAGAATTACCATCATTGTCGGAATTCAACAAGTTCCTAGAAAACAAGTTTACGTCACTCGAAGCCTCTAAGAGAAAACAAGACAGCAATTTACATAAATCAACCAATCAACAATCTACACCTTACAACATGAAAAGGTCGCCTATGCAACAAAGTAATTTCAACTTTAATAATAAATATCAACAAAATAACTACAACAGCAAACCGATTACGAAATCTTATCATGTGTCGTCGACATACAAATGCTTATACTGCAAAGGTGGACACTCTATTTTCTTTTGTAGCGACTTTACGAACTTATCAAATGCTATGAAATTAAAGGCAGTTAATGACTTGCGCCTCTGCATCAATTGTCTGTACGACCACAGAGGCAGCAGATGCATCTCAACAAGGACCTGCCAGAAATGTCCTGAATTACATAACACCCTACTTCATGAAGCGCTGACGAAGCAATCGCCATCATCCAAGCCGAGTAAAGAAAGGGTATATTTGTCACAAAGTATATCATCAGAATCAGAGATATTATTACCCACTGCACTAATCAAAGTGCAATCAGCTGACGGCACATATCACGATATGCGAGCCTTTATCGATCCCGGCTCACAGACATCTCTTATTAGCGAAAATGCAGCACAGAAGCTCGGATTACCTCGAAAGCGCTGTAATGGTGTCGTATACGGCCTTGGGTCACAAGAAAACAAAATTAGAGGAGCTACAACTATTAAATTATCAGCAGTTAATGGAACTTTCTCTTGCGATGTGGAAGTAAAAATAATGAGCAACCTTATCAACAACTTACCAAATCAGTCATTTCAACGACCAAACTGGCCTCACATTGAAAATATCACTCTAGCAGATCCACAATTCTATGTCAGCAGACCAATCGACATATTATTAGACACAGAGATATTCGCTCTAATCCTAATGAACGGTGTCATCAAAGGCAATGTCTCAACGCAACCTATTGCTATGCAAACTTACCTTGGTTGGTTGATTTGCGGTAAAAGCACTGGGAAAAATCAGACTCCATATCAGTGTAATGTCATCTTGAACAACCTTGAAGACATCCAACGGTTTTGGACAATAGAAGATATATCAGAAAACTCAGCAGACATGTCATCAGCAGACTTGTATTGTATGGAACTATACAAAGAACAGACATATCGACAATCTGATGGTCGCTATGTAGTCAGACTACCAATGAAACCTGAAACCGCTGAAAAATTGGGTGAATCAAGAAAAAAAGCAGTAGCACAATTTCTACAGTTGGAGAAGAAATTTGAGAAAAATCCAAAATTATCAGAAGGCTACAAATCGTTTATCAATGAATACAGAACTATGAATCACATGCGACTAGCGAATGCGAATGAAGACGACAGCAATACACCTGTTTTCTTTTTCCCTCATCATTGCGTCATTCGCACTGACTCGCTTACTACACCGTTGCGAGTATTGTTTAACGGATCAGCACTTTCGTCGTCGGGTCTAAGTCTCAATGACCTTATGTACAGTGGACCTAATTTACAACAAGATCTTCTGTCCCTTATACTAAAATGGAGACAATATACGATCGCACTTACTGCTGATATTGAGAAAATGTTTCGGCAAATCTTAGTTTACCCAGAAGATCAGAATCTCCAAAGGATCATCTGGAGAGACAGCACGAATCAGTTACTGCAAGAATACAAACTAACAACTGTAACATATGGCACAAAGGCAGCTCCTTTCCTGGCGATGATGACCTTGAAACAACTTGCAAATGATGAAGGTCACAAATTCTCACCAGCAGCAAAAAAGGCACTAGAAGAGGACTTCTACATGGACGATCTGTTCAGTGGTAGTCACAATATCAAATCAGCAAAGAAATTACAGGCAGATTTAATAAATATGCTAAAATCAGGCGGCTTCAACCTTCGCAAATGGGCATCTAACAAACCCGAACTACTCGAAGGAGTCGAAACAGCATTAAATCAGCAAGCGTTCGAATTCACATATCCTGAATCCACAAAAACACTCGGACTACGATGGAACCCTATTGATGATTCATTTTCATTCAAAATCAAACTTGACTCAGCAGAATCAAAAACTATCAGCAAAAGAAAACTTCTATCAGAAACATCCAAAGTTTTCGATCCACTTGGTTGGCTCTCACCTATAACCACCAAGCTAAAACTTTTATTCCAAAAGGTATGGATACAGGGTGTGCATTGGGATGACATTTTACCAGAGGAAATTGTCAGTGAATGGAGAAACATTCGAAGTGAATTGGAAAAAGTAAATCAGATCAAGATCAACTACACGGGTTCTGCGACTCTTCAACCAAAGCCTATGCCTGCGTCATCTATTGCCGTATTAGCGAACCAAACTCTGATGGTACTCAAAAATCATCAGTAGTTATTGAAGCAGCGAAGACCAGGCTAGTGCCACTGAACAAAAACGTCAGCTTACCCAGACTAGAGCTGATGGCCTGTCTTCTTTTATCTAACCTCATGGAGAAAGTTATCAGAAGCTTACCCTCATACAAGATCAAAATCTTTGGCTGGACCGACTCTACCGCAGCATTGGGCTGGCTCCAAGGGGACTCTGAAAGATGGAAACCATTCGTAGCCAACAGAGCAGAAAAAATCAAAGCTATAATACCATCAGACTGCTGGCGCTACGTGAAATCAGGAGAAAATCCCGCTGACTGTGCCAGCAGAGGCATCACTGTGAATCAGCTTATACAGCATCCACTTTGGTGGAATGGACCTACCTGGTTACTTACATACAAACCAGAATATAAAAAACATCAACCTGTATATACTACCGATCAAGAAATAAGGAAATGCATACAGACAAATGTAACTACTACAAGTAGGGATGACGTCATCAGAGACATTGTAAACAGACACAGCAGTTTTACGCGTGCAACCCGAGTCCTAGCCTGGGTACGTCGAGCATTGTCTCGTGGACAAGTTTTGCAATCATTCTTATCATGTCAAGAATTATTAGAGGCAAAACAAATGATTATACGTCACTATCAGCAAATTGAATTCGCATCAGAAATCAGCAACCTTAAAAATCAGGAACCAATTGACAAAAAGAGCAGATTAATCAACTTAACACCGTATATAGATCAGACAGGGTTACTTAGAGTCAAGGGACGTATAAAGAATGCACTCATCAGCGAAAACATGAAACATCCATTCATAATACCCCATGATGGTCACCTAACAAACTTGCTCATCGATCAAGCCCATAAGGACACTTTTCATGGTGGAGCACGCCTAACCCTGGCTCACTTACGTCAGCAATATTGGGTAATAGGCGGCAACAGAGCCGTAAAGAAACGACTGCGTCAGTGCGTCATATGCAAACGACATTCTCCTGTAATTCAAACACAAATTATGGGTGACTTACCAGTAGCTCGGTGTAATCCAACAAAACCATTCTTCAGAACCGGCGTAGATCTGACTGGATTCTATGACGTAAAAGCTAACAAAGGCCGAACAATAAGGACCACCAAAGCATACGTTGTCGTATTCGTATGCATGGCAACGAAAGCGGTCCACCTAGAGCTAGTCTCCGATTTATCATCATCAGCGTTCCTAGCAGCATTACAACGGATGGTCTCTCGACGAGGGGCACCAGGCCACATATATTGCGACAACGGCACTAATTTCGTCGGTGCCAATCGCATGCTGAATGAGGAAGTAATAAATCTCCAACAAACGCTGGACGAAGAGTGTTATGCTTACGCATCAGAAATGGCCATTGAATTCCACTTCAACGCACCATCGTGGCCAAGCGCCGGTGGACTTTGGGAAGCAGCTGTGAAGAGCTTAAAACATCACCTGCGCAGAGTCGTCGGAGAACAAAAACTGACCTTCGAGGAATTCTATACTATCCTCACACAGTTAGAAGCCTGCTTGAACTCCCGTCCACTCTGTGCAATATCAGAAGATCCAGATGACATTGACTTCCTAACCCCGTCACACTTTTTGACCAGCGGACCAATACATACCATCTTTCAAACCGAGAGAGATGCAAGAACACGATGGCATTTTATTCAAAAAATATTTGGAGACATCTGGAAAAGATGGCAACAAGAATATCTATCAACATTATCAGCAAGAAGTAAATGGCAACAACCGAAGCAGAATCAGAAGATTGGAGACATTGTATTGATACATGATGCAAATGTTCCAGCCGGAAGGTGGGCGCTCGGAAGAGTTATCGATCTTCACCCTGGGAAAGATGGCCAGGTGCGAGTCGTGAGCGTCAAAACGAAAAATGGCATCATTAAAAGACCAATCGTAAAATTATCACCTCTGCAAATAAATGAAGATCCAACATCAGAAACACAAGAAGTCGACAGCCCTAAACAGAAACGATCAGCAAATAAGAAAAATATCAGTTCGAGCCTCAAAACTATGATGGTCACGTTACTTACAATGTTTCTCGTATTACCGGCACAATGCACTCACAATATCGCCCAGCTGAGCAGTAAGCAGAGCATCTATTTCGACAAGATTTCGGACATGCACCTTAACCGAGACGAATGGAAACTAGTTGTTTATTATAATATGCAACCCTACTGGGAAGGTACTGAAATATTAGCAAAATGTCTCAACAGTCTAAACAACTTGTGTGAAAAATCAGAAAAACAACACTTATGCGAAGTCATCATGTTACAACTACGTCACGGCTGCAAAGAATTTGACATTTACAATCATATGTTACTCAATCAGCAGTTTCACGGCGCGCAAATACGGACTCGCCGGGGACTTATCAATGGCATCGGAAACATTGCACGATCACTATTTGGTGTACTAGATGATCAATTCGCAGATCAATATCAGAAAGATATCGGATTACTTCGCATGAATCAGAAGCACATGGGATTATTATGGCGAAACCAAACTTCAATTGTAGAAGCTCAGCATAATTTATTACAGAGAGTTGAAGATACCATGGATCAGCAACACAAATATATCAACAAACATCTCAACAAATTAGATCAAATGGCTAATACCGCAAAAGAAAACATTGAAAACAACCTCAACAATAACAACTTCGCATTATCAGCAATTATAGCGAACACTATTCTGCAAAATCTCCGAAACATCCAAGACTACCTTCTCGATACCATAACAGATCTATCTGATTATCGTATTATCATTACGGAACATTTAATATTCATCTAATCAGTCCAGAACAGTTTCGAGATGAGTTGAACATTATATCTGGTCAGTTGACAAAAGAACTTTCCCTTCCGATTACAGACATTGTCACTGATTTACCGAAGCTTTATCATATGTTGAAAATCAAGGCAAAAATGACCAATAAATACTTCATTTTTGAAATAAAGATTCCTTTGGTGGCGAGAGATTACTATGAGATATATCACTTGATACCTACTTATCATAAGGTGAACAACAGTATGATTAACATTATACCTATATCAGAATATATAGCGATGAATATACAAAAGGATTCCTACTTTCCTATGACGCAACCTGATCTACTACGATGCAACCGATACGACGACGTCACCTATTTGTGCCTACTACAAAGACCAGTATATCATATGACATCAGACAAAGGTTTATGCATCATGAATGACGTAACAAAACAATGTGCAATCAGAACTCAACCTTGTCAGACGACGTGGTCAGAACTATATTCAATAAACACGCATTTATTTTCATGTTGTGGACAATGCAACACTCGGATCATATGTGGAAATCAAGTTACGTCCGAACAGCTGACTAGTAATGGAATTATTACTTTAAGTGGAGATTGCGTTATTAAAGGATCAGACTTTACGATATACTCGCACAGACAACAGAGCAACGCAATGAATATCAAAGCAGATGTTTTACAAATTAACATACCACCTATAAATCACATCATCGACTTACCTATACCTATCAGCAACGAAACCAGCTTTACCGAGCAAATGCAATCAGAAAATCATACATACTATCAGCAGCGTATAAAAGATATCAGAACTGAAATAGAACAGATGAAACACAGCGAAAATGAATATGCACGAAGTGACAGACTCTCCACTCATGACGTCACTCAATACAGCTTGATAAGCACGATTGCTATAATAACAATTTGTGTGGCTCTCATCTGGACATGGCTAAGGAGACGACAGATGAGAGCATCTAGCAACATCAGCGAGCCGAGTTCATGTTCCACTGCTCCTCGTCTCCGCCCGCCGGTGAAGCCCGCTCGCGCACAAAAGCCCGTAACAGAACTCCCTCTGCCGCACGCAATGAGCTCTCGGCACCAAGCCTTTGAACGCGCTTATTCAGCTTCACGCGTGAATTTAGCCGATAAAGACATCGTTGACAAGCGCCGAGCGAGTTTAGTGGATAAATCAACATCTCCTGTCTACAAAAATCATTTTAGTGTTTAAGTAAATCAAATATTTAAGTTGAAATGTAATGTATTTAAGAAATCATCATACTTTGCTAATCTTCATCCCATTATCATTATCATGTAAATCATTCATTATCTTATCAGATCCCTACTCACATCCTTCTCCCCTCCTGGAACATGTACGATCCATAATATCGTACATTTTTCATCATCAGCATTTTACGTTAGTTGGCCGAATTCAGGTCAACGCACGTCAGTACTCATACATCAGCCACCGCGCTCACTCATTATCATTTAATCATAATTAATTATTTTCAATAAAACTTATAAAATAATCATCAGAATATCAGAACTATCATTTAAAGACTGTACTAACCCGTACAGTGAATCAACAATACTCCCATGCAAATTGATTCTGTCGGCTGGTACATTTTCTATGGGAGGTCCAATTTTTTAATTATATGTCGACCTATGTTCCTTGAGTAAAGTTGTAGAGAATTACCGACTGATTCACCTTTAAATATTTTCAGTTCTTTTTTTACATCCTTTATGAATAAAACTTATTTCCTGGTAATTCTGCATTTGCTATATTATTTGGATGTTTTAATCTAAAAGGTTTTCGTTCTCAAGGGTTCTTCGCGCACTGTTCTTTAGGTATGCAGGTCTTCTTGGAGTTGCTGTACCAGTAGCCCTTTTTGGTGTCGCACTCGCAGGCCTGGATAGTGGAGGGAATTACGGATTTAACTAAAATTTTTTTTGTGGAGCAATGAGCTTCATCTTATATGTTCCTTGAGTAATTCTAAGCATTTCTAGTCCGGGAGACAATAAAAAAGTTCGGTCTGGTCGGGGAGGGGGGGGTACAAAGATGGCCGCCACCCGTCATCTTTAAAAAAAATATTTTTTCGTTCCGGTGGCTACTGTGGCAAGATTGGTATCATTTTCGTATAAACCAAAGACGTAGATTTCATTTCTGATATAAGGATTTTAAAATTCCATAGTCATATTACAAATAAAACGTAAAAAGGTGAAAATTTAGGTTGCAGATTTTTGCTTTGAGAGCTAATAACTTTTGTATTGTAACAAAAAAATCCTAATAAAAAATACTATAATAAAGCGTAATTCATGCAGATTTTATAAATATATAGTTTATGCTACATCTTCATACAAAAAGATGCTAAAAAAAATTATGACCGCAGTGGTGTATGCGCGCGTACTCATGTCGCATTCGCGGAGGGAATTACGGATTTAACTATTTTTTTTTTTGCGCTATGAATTTCATCTTATAATGTTCCTTGAGTAATTCTAAACATTTCTAGTCCAGGAGACAATAAAAAAGTTCAGTCTGCTCGGGTAGAGGGGGGTACCAAGATGGCCGACACCCGTCATCTTAAAAAAAAATATTTACTTGTCTTGTTGGCTACTAGGGCAAGATTGGTATCATTTTCGTATAATCCAAAGACGTAAAATTCATTTCTGATATTAGGTTTTTAAAATTCCATAGTAATATTATCAATAAAACGTAAAAAAGGTTCTTAATTATTTAGGTTGCAGATTTTAGCTTTGAGAGCTCATAACTTTTGTATAGTGACAAAAATGTCCAAATAAAAAATACTGTAATAATGCGTAGTTTATGCAGATTTCGAGAATATTCACATGTAATAATGTTCTATTGTAAAAATATTGTGAAATAAATAAATTACTGCAACCCAGAAGGGTAACTTTACTTGCGTTAGGTGGAATTTATCTTGCAAAATGGTCGAGTAGGTTCATAATACTCGTGTATCTATGTTTAAGTATTACTTACTTAATAATTCATTTGATGATGGCAAGTAAAACACTTTCTATACATTATTATAATTTAATTTAATGAGCGCTGTTTCCGGCACACAGGCATAATTCTGTGCACTTTAATTTTCTTTAATTTTCATGACGACTGGCAGTGCTGCGTCTCCGTAGACGGTGAACAGTCTGATTTCTTCCCCGTCACCTGTGGGGTGAAACAATGGTGTGTTCTAGCGCCCACACTGTTCGCCTTATACTTTGCAGTTGTAGTCAAAGAAGTCCTAAATACTGTTTCCCAAGGAGTCCGCATCCGTTTCATCAGATGGCAGTCTTTTTAACCTGGCCAGACTTAAGGCGCGCACTAAAGTCTCGTTTGCATTGATTACTGAGATCATCTATGCTGATGACTTGTGCTTTCTTGCAGAATCCCCAGACGGCCTGCAACAGCTTATGTCCGTTTTTCACCAAGCATGCTGTAAATTCGGCCTGAAGAACAGTGTCAAAAAGACGGAAGTGATGTCCTTAGGCTCGCATGGTCGCGAGACACTGGTGATTATGCTTAATGAGGATATGCTGAAACAGGTTGATAAGTTTCGTTATCTGGGGAACACTATAACATCTAAGTGTAACCTTGATGCTGAGATCAACAGCAGAATCAGTGCTGCAGCTGCAGCATTTGGGAAGTTGTGTTCCAAGGTTTTCTGCTCGCACGACCTAAAGCTAGCCACAAAAATCTCTGTATATATGGCGATTGTGCTGTCAAACCTTCTACACTCCTCCGAGACTTGGTGTATGTATCGTCGCCACATACGCACTCTGGATCGCTTCCACCTAAAATGCATTCGCACCATCGTGAAGATCAGATGGTCCGACCGAGTGCGCAATACCGAAGTTCTGAGACGAGCCAATGTTGGTGGCATTGAGGCCTATCTAATGCGTCGTCAGCTTCGGTGGTGCGGTCATGTATCCCAGATGTCGGAGGAGAGAGTGGCGAAGCGCATCTTTTACTCTGAGCTAGAGGAGGGCAAGCGAAAGCATGGCGGACAACTCCTCAGATATAAAGATGTTCAGAAACGACACATGAAAAGATGCAACATTGAGCCCACTCAATGGGAGGGTCTGGCAGTACAGCGCCCCGAATGGCGCGGGATGATTTAGAGGCAAGACCGCGAGTTTGAGGAACGGCGTAAAGCAGACCTCGACGCTAAGCGCGATGAGCTGAAGGCCCGTCCACCCGTCGCCATTAACTATAGTAATTATGTAAGTGGCAAACTCATGTGTCCACACTGTGCACGGGAGTTTACTGCCAAAATTGGCTACAATAGCCATCTCCGGGCGCAGCAGCGCCGATCTGATTAGGAGTCAAAGTGGTCGCCATGACAGGAATCGGTCGGAGAGATCATCAACATCATCATTATCACTTTAACATAAGATACACGAGTACTATGAACCTACTCGACCATTTTGCAAGATAAATTCCGCCTAACGCAAGTAAAGTTACCCTTCTGGGTTGCAGTAATTTATTTATTTCACAATATTTTTACAATAGAACAATATTACATGTGAATATTCTCGAACTCTGCATAAACTACGCATTATTACAGTATTTTTTATTTGGACATTTTTGTCACTATACAAAAGTTATGAGCTCTCAAAGCAAAAATCTGCAACCTAAATAATTAAGAACCTTTTTTACGTTTTATTGATAATATTACTATGGAATTTTAAAAACCTAATATCAGAAATGAATTTTACGTCTTTGGATTATACGAAAATGATACCAATCTTGCCCTAGTAGCCAACAAGACAAGTAAATATATTTTTTTAAGATGACGGGTGTCGGCCATCTTGGTACCCCTCTCTACCTGACCAGACTGAACTTTTTTATTATTTCCCGGACTAGAAATGTTTAGAATTACTCAAGGAACATATAAGATGAAATTGATAGGGCCAAAAAAAAAAATTGTTAAATCCGTAATTCCCTTCGCGAATGCGACATGAGTACGCGCGCATACACCACTGCGGATATAATTTTTTTCAGCATCTTTTTGTATGAAGATGAAGCATAAACTATATATTTATAAAATCTGCATGAATTACGCTTTATTATAGTATTTTTTATTAGGATTTTTTTGTTACAATACAAAAGTTATTAGCTCTCAAAGCAAAAATCTGCAACCTAAATTTTCACCTTTTTACGTTTTATTTGTATATTACTATGGAATTTTAAAATCCTTATATCAGAAATGAATTCTACGTCTTTGGTTTATACGAAAATGATACCAATCTTGCCATAGTAGCCACCGGAACGAAAAAATACTTTTTTTTAAGATGACGGGTGGCGGCCATCTTTGTACCCCCCCCTCCCCGACCAGACTAAACTTTTTTATTGTCTCCCGGACTAGAAATGCTTAGAATTACTCAAGGAACATATAAGATGAAGCTCATTGCTCCACAAAAAAAAAAATGGGTTTAGTATGGGAGCGATCCGTAATTCCCTCCACTAGGAACTTGGGCAGGCAGACGGTGTTCTGGCAGATGGAGGGGAGGGAGGGGGAGCGGGGGTGCAGGTAGTCGCTGCACTTGCTCGCGCAGTTGTTGCTGCATCCCGCTACCTGACCCGCAGGGCAGTTGAGTGCTGAGAC
Organism: Keiferia lycopersicella; assembly: GCA_029255805.1. NCBI lineage: Eukaryota > Metazoa > Arthropoda > Insecta > Lepidoptera > Gelechiidae > Keiferia > Keiferia lycopersicella. The sequence continues at coordinate 16,588,708 of JARACZ010000006.1, read as the reverse complement.
TGCTGTGAAGATGATTTACAGGGATTCAGTACAGATGGAAGAAAATTGACTTATATAAGGTGTAAAAATATTAGCTGCAAATATTTAAAGGGTTGAATCAGCCTGTGTTACTGAACAACTTTCCCCAACAAACGTAGGTCGAAATATGAAAAAAAAATTTTCGAACTCCCATATAAATTGACTTGGTGGGTTGGGAATTTAGTATAGTCCATTTTCCGACCCGTGTGTTTTGGAGAAAGTTATTCATTTTCATGGGCTAGTTCACTCCTAATATATTTGCAACATTTTTTTTTACTTCCTGTTTCAAATGTACAACCAGCTATTTCTACATTTTAGAAACAATCGAAAATGGAAATTAATAAAAAGAAATATTATAAGAGCGAAGAACATTTAATTGAAAATTAAATATTTAGGTAGGTATATGTAAGCGGAAATAAAAAATAAAGTGAAATGAATAAGATTTAGCGCCATTTTATAAAACTTACCTGATCCAACGATCATAAGCACTAACACAAATAATAATTTAAACATTTTTTACTAGGTAGTAAGTTATCTTGATTAACAAAGTATGTATCAGTGAAGATAAACCGGAGCTATCTGTAATCAATGCCTTCAGTTTGGGCCTTTTATACTTTTTGACAATTTTTATTTTTGATACAGTCGCGAAATAAATAAGTATAATGAGAAACCATTCCATATCACCAATATGTCTTTAAAATTTACGTTTTTGTTGATTGAATTTTATAAATGTATGTGTAAATTCCTATACACCCACGTCTTTCCATTCAATCACTATCATTTACTAAGTTATTGCTTTATCAAACAAGTAGGTAATTATATAGTTCACTACATAATGGGGCCAATTCTGGCGCGCACCGTCTAAAGCTAAAGCTAAAACTAAGTCCTAAATTTTACGCGGATTTTAATCTTAGCTAAACCATTTGCTATTCCAAAACTCTCATCAAACTAAATTTAGAAAGCGTTTTAACACTCGCTAAGTTGTCTATGGTTGGCTAAGTGCTAAGTTATATATTATGTGTTACCATTTTAAAAATCAGGTTACCGAATAAATAAATGATATCGATTTTAATTTCATAGTTTATTAATTTTTATGATTAAATAATACTTTTTTATGATCTTACTCTCGTTTTTATATTTATTTTATTGTAATTATCAAGTTTCCCTCCATATTTTACATAATTTTCGCGGCATTTGACAATTTACTGCTATCTGTGCTATAATTTTTTTAAAGTGGTCAGGAAATTGCTGTCATGACATGACTTCTTTCGCAATAAAACGCTAGTTTTATTATATTCTCTTTGTCTTTCGCGGCGTGAACTCCAGCTAGAGTCCACCATAGTTTGTGTATTGTTTTGTTTGTGTGGTAGACAGAAGTCAAAGAAGGAAATTTGCGCTGCAATGGACGCATTTGCACCGCCTCGAAAGAGGTGCAGCAAAGCGCAGCAGGCGATGCTTGCTGAGTATATGCATGCCAACATGGGATTAGCCCGTGGTAAGTATGATTGCGTACTGAAACTATAATTATAGTAGTAATATAATTGAATTTTACCTAATTTGTAACATGGTTATATGTTATACATATAATTCTTCTGTTCTTTCAGGAAACACCGCTAGCCCAGAAGTTGCGGCTTTTTAGGCGGGTGTGGCAAGTAATTTAAATTGTTCAGGGTGTCGAAGGACAGTTGTGGAGTGGCAAAGCGTAAGTTTCTATTATATCAATAATACTTGTTATATACTAGCTGACTGCCCCGCAGTTTCACCCAGGTCCCACGGTAAACTATAGTCATAGTTAGTTTTAAGATCTAAGCATACAACAAGACATTAATAAATTTGTTCATGGCTTTTCATATTTATCTTTTTCAAATTCCAGATTTGGACACAGTGGGTACAAAAAGTGAAGGCGAAGTACAGGAAGTACAGAGACCAGTGCCAAGGAACTGGAGGGGGTCCGGCTACTGTGAAGCCATTAACGGATATAGAGCTAAAAGTGTTGGAGGTGGCCGGCAGAGCATCAGTTGATGGCTTTGCTAACTTAGAAACCCCTTTGGTAAGCTTACAATCTTGTAGATATTCATTTATCTCATAATGTTTTGGCCTCTGTAGCGCAGGGGCGCAGCAGTTTGTTCAAATTACCGAGGTCACGGGTTCAAATCCCGATGAGACAACATAGTGATGTTTCACTTTGTGAGTGTTTCCCAGTTTGGTTTGGACATTGCAGGCTGAATAGCCTTATTGTACAAAAATAAAGATGGTACCGTGCTTTGGATGGCACATAAGCTGTCAGTCCCGGTTGCCTTCGGGTAGTGGTTAATGAAAAATCACGTCGGAGGCTTTAAGGCAGTTTCGAAACTGTCACCACGACTTGTGAGGTTGACCAACTTTACCGTCCACTCGCTAAGATAAAGATCTCATAAGTCTAAAATTTTTTTGTTAATCATTGCATTTATATGTTATAAATATTTTGTATTACAGAAATGATTAAGATATATTTGTTACATTCTAGGTTCCCTCTGCACCTATCACAGAAGATGCAGCTGCAGATGCACTGCCTGTATCGGTCCAGCCTCTATCTGCACCCACGCAGGGCCCAATTTGGCATACAACACCAGTTCCGGAGCCATAAAAACCAGATGTCCAGCTTGCAGATGCTCTTCAATCTTCCAACCCAGGTCCTTTCCGAATGTTAGGTACCAGTACTAGACTTAGTACTGATATTCAGCAGTCGAGGTCACATACCCATCATAATCACCTCAAAGAACCAGACAAGACGTCAGCGAATCCGACCAGCTCACTTGTTAGCTCGAGCATTAGACTAATGACCAGTAGAAATAATGAATGGTTCCGGTCCACAATGGCATAAGCTGCTGACGCCTTGGCCGCTGCCATCCGGGATGCAGGTCAAACAATTGCAGTAATACTGACAACAGTACGGGTGAAAATTGAGGAGCATCTGGAGGAGAATTTCGATGATGTTGTTACATTAATTTAAAATGTGTGTCATAACTAATATTTTAGATTATAACCTATTGATTTTTTTATGTCTGAATACTAGATTATCACAGGTTGATAATTTTTTCATGTGATTATTAGATTAAGTATAATGTGATGATTATTATTAGGTAGTGTTCTGTGATTATTAGTTTCTTGTGTGTCTTGATTATGCTTAGCATGGCAAAATTGTATTGTTAAAACTTGAAATTATAACTAACAATAGTTTCAGTTCTTATAATTGTTGATTATTTTATTTCTATAGTCTGATTAGATTATAACATGTTGATTTATGTAAGGAATATTGTTACTCTCTACTATTAAACATAGTTGTAGTCACAGCATGACGTTGTAACTGGTTGAAAACTTTGGACTCTACGTTTATCAACCAGTCATAACATAATTGGCTTATAGCTGGTGCATAGATGCTGGTGTCAACAATGTCCTAAGTTACCCGCTAGTCTCATTTTCCCCCATTTGACTGTACCTATGAATGTGATATGATTTTATTGTTTTTATTGTCTGATTGCCACATAACATACTAATTAATGTAAGCAATAAACAAATACTTCAATCAAATACTAAAAACATGAAACTTCTTCTTCGCTTATTATTATTAATAATAATAGAACCAAATGACAAGAAAACTGCTATGCTGTCCCAGCTCATTAGATCACATTCTCAAAATGTTATTTGTTCCCTCCGACACAAAAAAAGGGGAGTTATAAGTTGATGTGTGTCTGTGGCATCGTAGCTCGTAAATGGATGAACGGATTTCGATTCTGTTTTTTGTTTGTCTGAAGAGTGTTAGCTATGTTTCCAAAATATTGATCCTGCCGTTTGAAAGATATGAGTGAAACCAGGGATGAAAAATATACTTCTTTGAAATATACCTCTATATACCTACAGAGTGACTGGAAAATTGATGCATTCCTTTCAAGGGATGAACCAGCTCATGAAACTGAACAACTTTCCCCAAGGAACATAGGTCGAAATATGAAAAAAAAATTTGGTCCTCCCATACAAATTGACTTAGTCGTCGTCGGTCGGTAATTTTGTATGGGTGGGGCAATTTTTTTTTATATTTTTCGGCCTATGTTCCATGGGGAAAGTTGTTCAGTTTCATGAGCTGATTCCCTTGAAAGGAATGCATCAATTTTCCAGTCACCCTGTATATGTGTTGGGTATCAAATGGAAGGTATAAATAACGTATACATCACGATTACGATCACCATTAAGCAAGTTTTATGAAATGGGTTTAGAAGTTATTAAGTTATTGCACTTCAAACCATTTCAAATTGACGTATTTACATACAGTTTAATTTTAAGCGGCACGTCTGGAGGTCCCGGCTAAAATGAGCGATGACAGCTCTTATTTCATCCTAAAGTGGCCATCCTTCTATAAATATTCAAGAATTAAGTACTCACTAAAGACGAGGCTGTATGGTCTTAAGACCTTTGCCTGTCCAGAATGGACGAAAGAACAAAAAAGTGGCCACCCTATGACTAAAATTAGCGATGACAGTTCTTTTTTCTTTCTAAAATGGCCATCCTAGAATAGCTTTTGAGCCGCTAAGTCTAAATTGAGTTTAAAATTTAAAATTAGAAACGTCATATTCAATTTAGTCCTGTCATTTGATTTTGACAGATATTTCAGAATAACAAAGGTGTTTAGGGGCTGTCAACTAAAGCTAATTATATTTAGCGGCCACTCAGAATTAGCCCCAAGCTAAGTCGCTTCCCGTGTCTGTCCCTATGTTTGTAACATGCATGGTATTTATGCTTAGCTTTAAAACTACACAACGGATTTTGATGCACATCTTTTATAAATAGAGTAAATTCGAGAGGAAGGAATACATATAATACATGCCAAAAAATTCTCATTCCCGCTGGAAAACGATTAGCAGCGGTTGCAGCCGCGAGCAAGTTATACTTTAGTCGTTGACTGTACACAATTTTTAAAAAAGAGAACTATTTACCTACTTACGAGTGTAACAATGAAATTCTGTTCTTAAATTTTCCTGTTTAGTTAAACAATACGATTGTCCTTGAAACTACTGAGTACACAAAAACTTACCTATGGCAACTGGTGACAATACACGGGTGTTGCTTACACTAGCATGGTAACCAACATCTGGTGGTTTAGTCTGTTTGCTCAACAGGTCAATGCCTGAAACGTGGGCGTGTACCTGGCAGCAGTTAGCAACGCGGATTCGTCACTAGTTACTATAGTCCTCCAAGGCTTCTACTAATGTCACACAATAATAACTAGTAACTAGCGTTACTGATATTATAAATATGCGAAAGTTTGTATGTTACTTCTTCGCGCTTAAGCTACTGAACCGATTTTAATGAAATTTGACACATAGACAGAGGGTAACTTGTATTAACAAGTAGGATAGTTGTTATCCCGAAAAATTGTTCCTGTGGGATGCTACGGGATTAAAACCGCCTTTCACGCGGGCGGAACCGCGGGCGCTCTCTAGTTGATTATATTTTACTATTACAGCCACAATAGTCCACTGCTGGACACGGGCCTTTCCCCAAATTGGCGTGATATTAATGTGTGTGTGTGATTATCTTTATAATATTAAGTGATTATAAAGATAATTATTCCCTTTGAGCATCACAATTTTCAGCTCAAATATCAATATTAAATGCTATGAATACCTATCAGAGTACAAATTAGTTCATAACATAACATGAACTACAAAATGTGAATTGAATTTATGAATTTATTGGCTTTGTGTAATACTCACTGATATTTTACTACAATTTAAGGCGATAGGCTGACCACCTGTCACTATAGTCACGCACGATTTTTCGCAATTAGCCGTCAAATATGTCAGGTCAGGAGAGTGACTAATCGTAATTTTACGACTGTTAACTAGCTGTTAACGCTCTGCCCACCTATTAGAAGAAGAAAGAGACGACGATAAAAGATTTACTATACTAGCGGTGTACCCGTGGGAACAAGCAGTTTATATGACTGGTTGGGCCGCAAATGGTTTTCCCGTGGGAATAAGACATTTTCCCGGCAATTGTACGTATAAACCTTTCTCTTGAATCACTTTATCTATTTAAAAAACTTATTAAATTCCCTTGTGGTTTAAATGTGCTTCTATGCATACATACATAGGGACAGACGTGGGAAGCGACTTTGCTTGATACTATTTAGTGATATTAATGGCTTATTTCATAATACTCATAGTGCAAGAGTTTCAATTTCTACCTTTACAATGTAAAACACAGCCACAACAAAATGTGAACCTGCAACACAACATTTAAACAAAACGAACAACGCGAAACATCTCTCAAACGCATAAATATTTGCCGGCTGCATTGCGCGCGGTCGGGAGAGTCACACACAGGCTATACTACCGGAGACCTATTTCTGAAACACACTAAGTGACAAAATAATACCAACACTTATTTTCAACGCATAAATATTTGCCGGCTACGGTCGGGAGAGTCACACGCATGGCATGCTGTCAGAGGGCTATATCTGAAACACACTAAGGCCCGTATTAATAAACCGCTCTCAACTCTGAGAGCGATCTCAAGAGCGCTCTTGAGATGCTGTTTTGATTAATAGACCAAACTTGAGTACAAACTTGAGTACGTCATCTCAAGTGAGTAACGCGCGTATTAATAAACGTAACTCGGCACTCAAGAGTGCTCTCAAGATGAAGCTCAAGAGCTCATTTTCTGAGTGCTGTCAGACCTGCACTTGAGATACAGATTCTTGTTGAGTACTGTGTTGTTTTTGGAAATTAAAATGGATTTTGAAGATTTTGTAAAATAAATTAACCTATAGCTATTAAAAATTACTGAGTTCCTTTCAAGGGATGAACCAGCCTATGAAACTAAACAACTTTCCCAAAGAAACATAGGTCGAAATATGAGATGTTTTTGGACCTCCCATACAAATTGACTTGGGTGGTTGTGGTCGGTTGACAATTTTGTATGGGGAGGTCTAGTTTTTTTTCATATGTAAGCTTCTTGCCTATCTATGCTTCTTGGGGAAAGTTGTTCAGTTTAATGGTCTGGTTCACCCTTTAAAATATTTGCAGCGATTTTTTTCACACCCTATATATTTTGGACATATATTTATCGCAGACCAATAACTTATACAAGAGATGTGAAAACCCCTTTTGAATTGGAACCAGTGGTCTTTTTAAAAACAGTAACTATTAGACTCCATGCTATAGTATCATTTTTTTGTATGATCATAAGTAACTTGGAGAAAATTAATATGAGAGATATTCCATTTGCCCTTGAATCTCAGTCATACTGACTTTCAAAATTTTATACACTTCCCAGAGGACAAGAAGCTACAATAAATTTATTAAGTGTAATAAAATTATTGGTGTTTGTAGATGATGGTAAATAAAAGATTATAATCAGTATTAAATATAAAACTTTTATTATCTTACTATGCCATTATACTGTAATCTTTTATAAAAAATAAAATAAGAAGTCCAATGGTGCGCTAGCCTAGGCGTGGTTTCCACTCGAGATTCCGCTTACTCCACCGGCCATAGGTTCTGGGACAGATGTGAGCAGACCACTGCCACTTCGGTTTACTTCACTTTTTAATTATATCCTGTTACTTTGGTCTTTATGCGGATAGTTTCATTACGGGCCCTATCCATCAGCAAGATCCCCCGCATAGACCTTTCCATAGCTCTCAAACTAACATGTAGCTGGTGGGCCAGTTTAACTGTCAGGTTTCACATTTTGGCTCCATATGTCTTGACTGGTAGGACGCACTGATCTAACACCTTTGTCTTGAGGCATGGCAAGGGTGACTCTCAGAATATGACGCAACTTGCCAAACGCTGCGCAGCCCAGCCACACTCTTCTGGTTATTTCAGCCTCGAAGTCATCTTTTCCCGACTGCAAAATTAATTTTGTGATTGTAGGTATTACGAGTACAAGACATAGTCCTAAAAACCTACATTTGAATAATATTGCTATTATTTTAAAATTTTGATGTTTAAATACAGTAAGCACAAGTGAATTAGGTGTTAGGTACTTCTTCTTCTGTCGTAGACAGCAGCCACAATCGACGGCTTGGTCTGCACTCCAAAGCATAGTTCATCTTTCTTACAAACAGTCAGATGGTTCAGTATGTAATGTCCAAACCAAACCAAGAATAAAGTGATAAATAACAACTACTATTACAAGAATAATAATAAGTATGATCACCATGCTTACCACGCTCAGCAGGCGGATTGGTGAGCGAAGTGCAAGGTCTTGCATCTACAGAAAGCCACTTTTTACTGGGTACTCCCACGGCATCACATGACAAATTTTATAGACCATAATTTGATTTACTCTTCATAGCAACAAATCCTAGGACAAAGGAACAAAACAATCGTTGGCTGACAGACATGGTGGCACTGACATGACTGACATGCCCGAAATCTGCCCGATAGACAAATGAAGTTGCGTTTTGTTTCCATCGCAACAGCTCGCAAAGAAGTTTTCAGTTCTAATATTCATTATAAATAATATCAAAAATCATATTATAATATACTTATTAAAATTTCTTTCCCATATTTTGTCCAAATGAGTGTATTTTATTTTTATTATTACGATTTGATAGATGTTCGCAAATGTTTTAATAGAGTAAGAAAGCATACACGAAACGCAAGTTTGAAACCTGCTGAGAACGGTATATAACAGTTATTTTGTCTATGGTCTTGTATCCAAACCAAAAAATATACATTAAAAAAAAACAGCATCTTAAGTTCGTGTACTCAAGATCAGTATCAGGTGATACGTACTCAAGTATGGTTTATTAATTAAGGAAGATCTTAAGAGCGTGATCACATTTTAAGTCCCGTCTCAGCTGAGATCGCTCTTGAGAGAGATCTTAAGAGCGGTTTATTAATACGGGCCTAAGTGACAAAACAATGTGAATATTCCTTGTGAGAGCCTCGGTGGCCAAGTGGTTAGGACACCGGTCTAACAATCGCGAGACCCGAGTTCAATCCCCGCCTTGTGTTTTTACTCAAGTACATTTACCGACTGCTCTTACGGCGAAGGAAAAACATCACGATGAAACCCACATTCAAATAAAATTTTAACGTGATTTACCTAAGTTTCGCCTTCGGGTTGCAGAGGTCAGACGGCTGTCGCTCTGTGTAAAAACTTGGTTCCACGTCAAATCCCCTAGGTAAGGTAGACCCCGGGATAACGCAACGAGAATTATGATTTCTTGGGATTTGAATACACTCACAGTCCTAATCACTCTAATTTTCAATAATATGACAACTTCTAGCAATCGCATAAATATTTACAGACTCGGCTGCCTTGTGCGCATTTGGGAGTGGGCATACTCATAAAAATGTATCCTTGTTTTATCTTCGATACAGAAGAAAACTTTCAAAAATAGATCCCATGTGCTTACCTGAGGGACGTGAGCACGCGAGTCGCGAGGAGTCACAGAAATTAAAAATATATTTTTATCTGCGGCTTATTTATTTGCAGGCGAGTACGAGCAATACAAGCAGTACAAGCAACACAAGTAGCACAAGCAACATGAGCAACGGGCGTGTAAGCCGACAGTTACACGCGGCACACTTGAACAATGTGCATTTACAGGAGAGTGGAAGGTAACCAGTGTTTTGGTTCTCGCTTCCGTAGATACACTATGCTTATGTAGTTTGTTTTTGTAACCTGTACAATATATAGCAGACTTGTGTATTTCTTTCTAAGTAGTTTCGACCTTGTAATTTAAGCTACATAGGGCCCTAGGGCCCTCAAAATACTGATAGGACTGGATTCAGCCCACGAAACTGAACAATCACATTCCCTTTCTTTCTTTTCGTTTGGGACACCGAGCCCTTCATAGAAACAGAACCCTCCCATTCAGGAAAGTTTTTCTTTTCCTTTCATTGTGAAGGCAGTCAGCTGATCGTAACTTTGTATGGAAGGTCACTTCGTTTCCTGATAATAAAGTGTTCCTAGGTTTTAGTTGTTTAGTATCACGGAGGACAGTAACCAGTGGAGAACGCGTCGGTGCGATTTTGTTCAAAACCAAGCTCACTGGTTTTTGCGGGGGGAGAGGTAATTATCGCTAGACGCAATTGGCTTTCGCAATGAATACGATTTTCTATGTATTAATTCTGAAATAATGTTTTCTGATTTTTTGTTTGTATTCTGTTTTTCTGTGTTGTGAGTGTTTGTATTCTGAGGGTTTTGAATGTCCGTGTTCTGATTGTTTGTGTTCTGATTGTCTGTGTTTTGATCCTTTATGTTCGTTTGTGTAAGTAAACAAATTTCTGGAAGTGTGTCTGAATGTGTATTCGGTATATTTGGAAATTGAATTTCTGTAGAATGTAAATAGGTAGGACCATTCCACCATAAAGAGCAGTCGCTGATGCGATCAGCCTTCACCCCGCGAGAAACTAGATCGGCAGGGTTCTCTTTCGACGGCACATAACTCCACTGACACCCGGCTGTACTGTCTTGTATTTCACCAACTCTATTTCGTACAAACGTCTTGAGACGACTGGGTGAAGTTTTTAGCCATCCAAGGACGATAGTAGAGTCGGTCCAATATAAAAAGCTTGTAAAATGTAATGAAAGCGACTGTCTTACTTTTGTGCAGAGTCTTGTGCCTAACAGAGCACCACATAATTCCAATCGTGGAATTGTGGTTGGTTTCAACGGTGCAACCTTATTCTTTGATGCTAATAGATGAACGTGAACTGATCCATCAGAGCTGACTGTCCTAACGAAGACGCAACATCCGTATGCACGCTCTGACGCATCAGTGAACGTATGAAGTTCGATTTTATGAGCATCACTGCCGCTAACCCAGCGTGGAATTCGAAGGTCATTTAAAACTGGAAGGGAAGAAACAAAATGCAGAAATTTCGACCTGATATCTGAAGAAACCTCCTCATCCCAACTGCACTTGTCAACCCAGAGGCTCTGCATAATTATTTTTGCCTCGACTGTACAAAGACCTAGGAGACCAAGAGGATCGAAGACCTGAGAAATCAAAGACAAAATAACACGTTTTGTTATTTTCTTTTTGTTGGTATCTAGATCGATGGAAAATAACAAACTGTCTGAAATTGGATCCCAACGCAAGCCAAGTGTTTTGCTAGGTAGGGTTTCTTGTAAATTTAATTGTTTTTCTGATTTATTCTGATTATTATTGATGGGGTTCTGTGATATATTCTGTAAAATTTCTGAGTTGTTTGATTGAAGTTTGCGTAAATTAAATTTCGCTGAATGTAAGGTCTCTATGACTTCCGTATATAGAGCTGTTACTGACTCGATAGAATCACCTCCGCTGAGAAAATCATCAACATAAAAATCTCTACTTATAGCATTTTTTGCATCGGGATTCGAGCATTCATCGGCCAGAGAAACGAGACATTTTGTTGCTAAATACGGTGCTGATGATGTTCCGTAGGTGACAGTATTAAGACTGTAGGTTCTGAGTGGTTCTGTATTATCAAATCTGAAAACGATTTGCTGCAATGAACGTTGAGCGGGTTCGACAAGAATGCATCTGTACATTTTTTCTATGTCGCCCGATACTACGTAATTGTGCTGCCTGAAACGAAGTAATATAGACATTAAATCGTCCTGAACTACAGGTCCGACCATCTGTATACTATTGAATGATCTGCCTGATGTAGTAGCGGCTGCTGCATCAGCTACCATGCGCAGTTTGGTAGTCGTACTAGTCTCACGAATAACTGCGTGCTGAGGAATGTAATTATTGTGTTTACTATCTGAACCATTCCAAGTTTCACTCATATGACCTAAGGTAAGGTACTCATTCATGAACTCTACACATCTTTCTTTCAGTACAGGGTCCCGACCAAATTTACGCTCCAGGGTGAGAAAACGACGCTTAGCCATAGCGTATGAGTCACCAAGTACGTCAGGTGAATCTTTAAGAGGTATCGTTACAACGAATCGACCCTCCTCGTCACGCCTAGTGGTTTCAGCAAATAATTTCTCACAGGCACGCTCCTCGGGAGAGCAACTATGTACCGAGGATACTGACTCGAGTTCCCAAAAACGTGTGAGTTGTGAGTCATCATTCTGAGTAAAGAAACAAGGGTTTGGATGTAACTTTTTTGAATTTAACTGAACTGAATTTCCTAGTATTACCAACCAGCCCAGTTTGGTTTCATGTAGCTTAGGCTTATTTTTACCTAAGTCGATTGTATTTGAACATAAAACGTCCCAAAAAATGTTTGCGCCTACCAAAATGTCGATGGCAGACGGAACGTTAAATGAAGGGTCTGCTAACTGAAGACCTGGAGGAATGTCTAGGTTCTCGATGGGAAAGTATGATGATGGTACTGTGTCTGCAATATCTGGCAACACCGAGCATGTGAGATTGACTTTATATTGTCCCGAAAATGACTCGATAGTTAGGTCACACGACTCTGCACAATATGACAGTTGTTTATTAATACCTGTGACAGTGGAGCTCATGTTACGCCTTACCAGACCCAGCTTCTCACAGAGGCTTTGTGTGACGAGATGAGAAGTGCTGCAGTTGTCTAGTACGAGCCGCGCAGTATGAAGACTTCCCTGCGCGTCTGCTACTTTCACCAACGCTGTGGATAGCAGTACAAGAGGTCTGTTAAATTTCTGAATTTTAATGTCAGTAGACAACGTGACATTGTGAGTTTCATTTTCTGTGTCTTTATGGATTAGCGTGTTGTGTTTCAAGGCACAATATTTGCAGGTAGTTAGTCTGCATTGATTTTCAGTGTGACCAGGCCTGAAACAATTTTTACAAATCCTGAAATTAGCGATTTTCTGTAAACGTGTGTCCACGTCTAAATTTCTGAACTGTTGACAACTGAATAGGAAATGTCCTTGTTTGCACATAGGACAAACTGGTGATTTTGTGTTTATATCTGTGTATTTTGTGTTGTTATTATGTTTAGGTATGTGTGTTGACGATGATGGATGGGATGATTGATTTTGTGTAGGTGAATTGTTCTGCCTGCTGGAACCATCATTAGTGCGAATGGTATCTAAAAAATCTGCCCTGTTGATCAAAAATTCAATAAATTGTTCTAAAGTGGGATAAGTTTTTATAGAACTGCGATGCTCCTCCCAGTGGCGATATGTTACACTATCTAACTTTTTAGACATGATATAAATAATTAGAGTGTCCCAGTGCTTAGTAGGTTGTCCTAAAGCTTCAAGTGAACATAGGTTTTTGTTTGTGACATCAACAAGGTTTCTAATCAAAGTACTAGATTCCCTTTGAGCAGGTTCAAGGCTAAAAATAGCATTGAGATGATTATTGATCAAAAGCCGTTCATTATCATACCTATCACTCAATAATTGCCAAGCTACTTTGTAATTAGCTGCAGTTACCTCAAGACTTCTGATGACTAATGCTGCACTACCTTTGAGAGTAGAACGAAAGTAATGATATTTGTTTATGTCACTCAGATTTGAATTGTTATGTATTATAGAAATATACGTATCTCTGAACTCGAGCCAGTGCTGAAAATCGCCGTTGAAAGTCGGTAACTGTATCTTGGGCAACCTGACGAAGTCATGTGAGCCACTGCCACCGGCCCTGGATCCCGATCCGTCAGTTGAGCCAGCATCTGAACCACGACGGTGCTTGAAACCAAGAAGCGAACGTGCCAAAGCCACCTGAGCGTAGTAGTCGTTGAAGAATTTCTCACGCTCCGCATAGGCTGATTCGGGACTTTCCTCCAAATATTCCAACTGTATCTGTAAATCATCGTATTCATCCTCTATAGCAACAATTTTGTTCAAACGGCACTCCAATTCGAGCAACTGCACATCACTTAACTTCTCACAAGTTTTATTAACGTTAAGATAATTTTTAAACTGAGTTACCTTAGATTTTAAACTACCTATAGCTGATTTTAACTGTGATTTATCTTTCGACATGATTGTTTTACAGCACTAAACGTCTAGTAGGTAAAACTGTATCAAAACACTGTGTTTAGGTTATTTCTAATGTGCACGAATCGAACAAACTGCGTAAACAACTGCAAGTAGGTACCGAGGTTCAAATCAATGGAATGCGATCGATCGAGACGCGCTAATCTCTGTGCAGTCAAAACAGCGTATATGCGTGTGCGTCAAAACTACGTATGTTGTGAATAATATAACTATAATAGGTAATCTTTTATAACTGATATTAATGAATTTCTGTAAAAACTGCTTCTGATTAACGATATTTATGAATGTTAAAACTGAAATAGAAGAACTAAGAGCAAAATTACCACACCACCTAAGAAGAGATCTAGTGCATGATCCGTCTAGAACTAACCTGAATTCTAGGTAGGAAAAGGCTAGATGATAGGAAAGGAATCGGAACGGACTCACTCAGATCGTGAAGTAGGTGTCCTTTTACTGATCTTGTTCTTCAAACGGTGACCAACTCGATGGTACAAAGTCCGTTGTAGGTAGGAAGGTACTCGCACTCTCCAAACTGCTCTAATTTTGCCGTATCGCAGTTCACAACGTTGAAGTAGCACTGTAAATTGCTCTCCAGGGTGTCTTGAAGACTAGATGTATCCTTGATGCAGGTTTGAAGAATATTTGAAGCAATATTTGAAGTCCCACACAGGTGTCCTCTAGCTGACCTCCCCGACGCGTAAACTCGACGGCGATTTCTTCGTATTTCTTCTTATTGAAGACGTAGCGAAGGACCATTTGTTGAGGAGTAGACTGTTTAGGTGTTGTTAAAGAAGAAGAGGCGCTGATTTTCGAAGATAATACGATTTTATTGCGTTAAATAGAATTTTGTATGGAGAGTGGTGTCAATCGATGTTCGATCGATAATTTTGAAGTGTCGGTAGATCCGGTGGATGGGCCCCCCATCCCCGCACCGCGCCCGCGGTGGCCGCGGTTGTGACGTAGTCTCTAACAGTATTTCCAAAGAATATTTCAGAAAAAAGTTGTCGCACCCTGAAAATAATGTAGCTGTATTGTCGGCAAAACCTGTAACATACTGCATGTACCAGACAAAGATTGGCTAAATAGCCTTAACCAAATTAGCGAGAAAATTTAAAAACAAAAAAGTTATTGCAATTTTCCCGCGTAGATTACGCACAAAAAGGAAACGATTCCTATATGAAGTTTGTATCGTCTGGCCACGCAACTTGCACGTCTTGCACCACGGAACTTTTGTTTTCGAAGGTAATAATTATTGAATTATTAAAAGTGAAAATAATTCCAATATTAAAGAGATATTTTTGTAGTCGTCGACATATTCATAGATTTTAGTTTCCTTGTCGTAATCATGAGCAATAATTCGACAAACTCATTTGTTGAGGTTATAAAAATACAGATTAAAAATATAAATACGGCCTCATGTTTTTTTTTCTTCCTGTGCGCTTATTCAAAGCGACACAATACGTGCTGGCCAGTTCGAAATTTGAAATCAATCTCAGGTCCAATTAGCCCATACACATCCTTTTACTACGCGTCACTATAAAATTCACATGACCTACAAACTTATTTTATGTGTAGCAGCCAACCCCCCTTCTAGGGGTATGTTTTTTTTTAGCCTATAACCTGGTCGGTGAATTATTTGACATTTTGGTACAATTTGATTCAAAATCCGTTCGGTCGTTTTCGCGTGATGCTTCCGTATATACACAAACAAACACACAAACATCGTACAAAACTCATTCATAGATGTCGCCACACGTCTTTTAAAACGCGCTATCGTTGTGTTTTCTCAAAACTATATAGGGTCACTGAACATTGACTTGTTACTGTCCGATCAGTTCTTCCCAGAACAACTCCTAAGCCCAGTCTCGCCCCAAGGGCGTGATTGGGCTGGTTGTTTGAACAACCAATAAAATATTTCCGGGTGAGCACGTGCTCCCCACCAAGCCGACAGGCGTAGTTTTGATGGCCCCGGGGCCGTAAACGTATAGTCCAACAAAAAAAAAAAAAAAAAAAAAAAAAAAAAAAAAAAAAAAAAAAAAAAACTTGTTACTGACATTGACTGCCCCGTACTGCGCCGTGAAGTACGGAACAAGAGAGCGGGTACAGCGCCTCTGACAACGAAGCCCGTCGAGCCGAAGAGGACGGAAGCGGCACCACAGGGAGAAACCAACGCGGCAGGTTCTCTCATGGCGGCCGCCAACGCCCCCAACGGTGCTTCGACGAAGAAGCGGAAGCCGAGGAGGCGGAGGAGGCGAGCATCGCCCCCGCCCCCTCAGGACGTGGAAATGCCGGGCCAGCCACGTCAAGAGCCACCCACGGGTCAGCTAGGAGCGGTCGGCACCTCTTTGGGTGAACCTCAGAGGGAGAAGCCGAAACCCCAGCTGGCCCCGAGACCACAGAAGGAAAGAGCAGCCGTCCTCACAGAGGACAGGAAGGACCAGATAGACTCTGCTATCAGGATCCTCACAGATGTCCTGGCCGCGCTCCATAATGGCGAAGACGCGGCCGCCATCTTAAGCTCTGGCCTCCAGCGTCTGGCGTCGTCATCTGGCGATGTCACAACTGGAGGCTAAGTCTCTTAGAAAGGCTGCTCAGGGTGGTGCTGCACGGCACAGCCTGACGTGGCCACAAACTGTCCACATCCACTACTCCGCGTCGAGTAGTTAGGATCGTGGGCACGAACCCAGAATCGCCCGGCACCCGCCGCTTACCCGGACAAGACCGCTGCCTTGGGACCCCCACGTGAGAAGGACGAGGCAGCCACACCAGGACCTGACCACCAGGAGACGAACCGCCGCTGGCTGATGGGCACTAGCTGGGCCTCCCCCCATGGGGAATCACCCGGCTGGTACGACCTCGCCGCGGCGTGAAGTCTCCCTGGATTACCCGGACATCCACCGCACTCTTATGAGCGCCACCCATCGCCCCGCCTGTTTTAGCAGGCGGCGTATTGAACCCACGCCAGTGAGGCCATCGCCTCGAAGGCGCCTCCCCGCCGGCTGCTGCGCAGCCGTCGAGAAGAGGACGAACTTGTTACTGTCTTATTATATGTATAGATGTGCATGCTAATATTAATATAGCGATATATGTATATAAAAAATTAATAAGTACCTACTTACATTGTAATTTTAGGGTATGTATTGAAATAATTGTACCGAATTGGAAACGACCTGTTACGATCATTTTGGATGGTAGGGCTGATTGGCGAGACGATGCTGGTCAGCGGACAGACAGACGGACATGACAAGATGATATATTGACCTACCTATTGATATTTTGTTCTGATTTCATAATAAATGAAATAGTTACAAATTGACTCGAGAGTGTTGGTGTATTTTTAGGCGATAGGCTGACAACCTGTCACTATAGTGATACACATGTTTTCTGAAACAACCTTAGAAAACAAACATCAAAAATGTCATACGTGGCGATAGTGGCCGTATTCTTACCATTGGCCATTAACGCTCTGCCTACCCCGCAAGGGATAAAGGCGTGGTATATGTATGTATGTATGTATGTTACAAATTGATATTCGACCGGGTGGCGCGGGGGGAATACGTCCGCGCCACTCCATATACCCCGAATGCATTCATTCATATAATATACATTGTAGGTAAGTTGTTTTAGTACGTACATTAACATAATTCTTTTATGACGATCCTAGAATTATCGATAAAATCATTGTATACTTCTGAGAACAGTGGTATAGCACTAATACGAAGAAAGAGCCAGCCTACGTATGGACACACCCGTGCGTTAGAAAGGGATAGCAATAAAAGACATCAACGGGAGCGCATCAGAAATTATAAATATGGAATAATTTTTCATTAAAATGAAATTTTGAAAGAATCAAGCATAAAAATGTTTACCTATGAAATGTTATCCCGTCTTTTGCGGAACTTGATGTTGTACTACACTTTCCACACCATTTCACTGCACAGCAAGGCATTCTTGTTTACGTTTATACGCCAAAAAACGAAGCGCGGAACGTCCGTTCTTTCGCACAGTCTCAACCCGACTAATCAAAATTTTGATGCGTCTGCTTAATATAGCAGACATCAAGTGAGTGCGGTCGCCCCCGCATGCGTTCTCCACTGGTTACTGTCCTCCGTGTTTAGTATCATGGTCAGTATGTACTAGTCGTGGGTAACTCATGAACGATTGGCTTAAAAGAACTAAGTCCGCTCCTACAACTCAGTCGTTCCGTAGTTCATCTAACATAGCTTTAGTTCACAACTCACCGGCTCACTTCACGCAAGCGGCTCTCGCGAGCCGTGAACTTGGCGCGAACGGCCGGCGCGGCGGCGGCGTGCGCGTTCGCGGGCGCTCGCTCGGCTCGCGACGCGACTCGCGCCGCGACTCGCGCCGCACGACGCACACAGCCGCACAACACACACTCGCGTAAGATAGAGACAAAGAAATCGAATTCCGTAGGAAAGAGTGGGAAGCTATGTTTTTCGAAGTCTTGGCTATCTAAATCACGCGTCTGTCCATCGGGTATGGATACGTGAAGCAAAAAGTAGCGTAAAGTGTAAGACAATAGGGTACATTTTTGTTTGATAAATCGGGATAGTTTTGCACCATTTTGTTTTACAATCAAGCACATTTATTACATACATACATATATCACGCCTTTATCCCTCGCGGGGCAGGCAGAGCGTTAATGGCTGTAAGAATACGGCCACGTCTGACATTTTTGAGGATTGTTTTCCAAGGTTGTTTCAGAAAACATGTGTATCACTATAGTGACAGGTTGTCAGCCTGTCGCCTAAAAATTGTAATACACCAATACTCTCGAGTCCCTTAGTCGCCTCTTACGACACCCGCGGGAAGGATGTGGGGTGATGCTAATCTAAGTCGGCATCACACGGCAAATTAAAGATAGAAACATATTTATGAAAGATAGAAAAGAAAATATAACGTCAAATTAAGAATTCACATATTACTTCGTTAAATCCTTCCTTACATTTAAGTACTTTAATTGATGCACGAACTATATTTCCAATAAAAAGGCTATAAAGACGCGAACTACAACACAACGTAAACAATTCAATAACACTTTAGTTCGTTTGAACTAAACTCCGTAACCGCTCGCTCGCTTCATCGCTCACTCATGAGCCGTAGGAGCCGTAATGAAGAAGTGAACTAAGTGAACTACTGAACTAAGTGAGTGATTCAACTCCGCAGACGCAAAAGATTCAAATCGCTCTGCTCATCAAAGTGAGTGATTTTTCCCATGTCTAGTATGTACCCTCTCAGTATTCGGAAGGCTGTCCCTACTCCTTGTATGTATATTTTCCGACGGAGCAGGAACTCTTTCAGCTTTGTAAGTAGGTGTATAGGTAGTGCGTTGTGCTTCCTGCAGATTGATGCGTGTAATATTTCCACGCGTGCGTCTATCCTTTGTTTGACTCGTCTTTGTGTTGCCGCTCGCCGGTAGCCGAGGTTAGGGATGCTACCAGTTATAGGATATGGATAATTATCGATATAACGACGACTTGAAGTATCGGTAGGTCAAAGAGTCCTACATATTGACATATCAAAGAGTCATGCAATATATTGTTATACCGAAGAATATATCAAAATCGAAAAAACTCAATACATCAAATCACAATTCCCATCAAACTTACATAGGTGGATTAAAACGTAAGTTACTTGCAACAATTTTGTGTTGGCAACAGTGACAGTTATATTTTTTTATGGTATAAAAGACCCGTTTTCTGGGTTTGATGTACTTGAATCTAAAATAATTTTGTCATGAAACGACAGGTGTTTAATTATTGATAAAAGTTTTATGAAATCATCATCTGCTAGCACTTATTCAACAGAAATCGTAGTCCTTAGTCTATAATATGGACTGAACTCAATATACATCATCCATGTCGATAGTTGGATGAATGTAGCATCCCTAGTCGTGATGAATCGTAGGCCGGTTAATTCCGGGTAATGGAGCGCAGTGCAGCATGGCTGGTTGTAGCGCCGGTTACTGAGGTATTGTGATGTGACTTACGATTTCATACGGATATTAAATCATATTATTCGAACTTCATGAGCCATTTGAACCACTGTGACTGGAGCCACCAAGCAATTTATTTATTTTCAATCAATATATATATTTTAAGACTTAATAGATAGGGAGAACCATCCACCCTAACCTAGCAAGGTTTGACAATATTTCGAAAATATTTTATTATATATTTTTCTTTTTCTATTTCCTTTCTTCTTCTTACTTTTTTAATATAAAGTGAAGTGTTATCTTACTTTTTAGAGTGTGATATCTCAGAAGTCGTGTTTTAGTTTTTGAACTCAATTTTTCGTCTGTGAGATAAGCTACATATAAAACATTCATTTCTTCGTATATTTTTCATTGAGTAGTTGACGGAAAACAGAAAATTTTGTACAAAATGCCTCAGACAACATTCTCGCGTGTAACTCATCTTCAAAAGAGTAGAAAAACAAATGCTCTCGCCTTGACAGCGACAATGAATAGTGTGCTTACCTGACGCGACCTGCAGCGAATGCAGGGCGAGCGGGGCGAGTGGGGCGAGTGAGGCGAGCAGCGCGAGCGGGCGGTAATGTGCATCTCACGAAATGAGCCGCGGCGATGCACATTATGCATATGTGCTCATATAGACGTGTAGGTATATATACGGCTGTTTATGCAAACAGAACATTATTAGTGCTCACAAGCTGCTTCACTGCTCGTGTGTAAACATGTACATAGTAATAAGTAAGTACATAAGTAAAAACACACGATGAAATATGCCATTTAACATTATGTTTTTGATGAATTGTTTCCTTCCACTTGCCTTGTATGAAACTCATTGCTGCTTTTTCGCCATCAACTCGAGAAACAAACTGATGAATCCTGGTGTCAAGTTTTCCCTCTCTCCAGCAGTGATCTTAAGAGACAACCTTATGAAATCGTTAGGTCAATAGTAGTATACAACCTCTTCATGAACAATTTGTACGTTAATTTTGTTTTCATCATTGTTGAGGCAGCGAGCACCGTCAAGTGACCTATAAATTGAGCGTGACGTCGCTTGCAGCGCCGTGGGAGCGCCGAGCGCCTGCCCGAGCCAATTAGCAAACTCTCTTTTTTGTGTTTTTGCCCGCTGCAAAGCATCAGGCGCTCATACCGACTCTAACGTCCCGCGGTTGCGCTACCGAGTTTCAGCAAGGAATTTATGTTGAAGATTAAGATATAGGAATGGAAGGAATACTTACTTCTATCTATTATGAACAATTGCCTTTTTTGTTAATGTTCAGGTGGCGGGCACCGTCAAGTGACCTATAAATTGAGCGTGACGTCGCTTGCAGCGCCGTGGGAGCGCCGAGCGCCTGCCCGAGCCAATTAGCAAACTCTCTTTTTTGTGTTTTTGCCCGCTGCAAAGCATCAGGCGCTCATACCGACTCTAACGTCCCGCGTTTGCGCTACCGAGTTTCAGCAAGGAATTTATGTTGAAGATTAAGATATAGGAATGGAAGGAATACTTACTTCTATCTATTATGAACAATTGCCTTTTTTGTTAATGTTCAGGTGGCGGGCACCGTCAAGTGGCCTACAAATTGAGCATGACATCGCTTCCAGCGCCGCGGGAGCGCCGAGACCTGCCCGTGCCAATTAGCAACCTCAATTTTTTTGTGTTTTTGCTATCTCCAAGAGTCAGGCGCTCATATTGGCTGAACTGGCTTTACATCCTGCCCTGGGTATACAACAAAAGATCATCATTTATATTTTGCGTCATCTTATTAATTGAAAGTTGCAACAACTACTTCTTATTATTGTAGAAACGGCAAGCGTCGTCAAGTGAAAGTGACCAATAAATTGAGCGTGACATCGCAGCAGTGCTGAGTGCCTTAGTGCCTGCGCCAATAAACAACCTTCCATTTTTCTGTTTTGCGATTTCCGAACAACGCGCTTAGTCTTATACATTCACATTTATCTATTGCAGTTGTTTAACTACTTACTATTTGGAACGCATGATAATATTTCCTTTTTTACACAGATGCGATCGAACAGAGCGGCCAGTGGAGAAGACAAAAAGGACTAAAAGTGGGGCGGTCTCACTATGTTGGCATAAAAAGTGGACACACATGAGCCGTACGTCCCGAGGCCCGAACAATGTGTTCATTACCGCGTGTACTAGCGCCGAGGCAGTAGGCCGGCAAGCGGCGGCCCGCGGCCCGCACGGTAATTTCCCGTGCGGCCCATAAATTACGTGCAGTTTGTCCCCCCCTCCCCCACACTCACCCCCCCCTTCCTCGCCGTATGCAGACTGCTGGGAGATTGCCTCAAGCACCGTTTTAGTCGTTGTCAAGTTTCAAGTCGAATGTTCGTCAGTGCGGAAGCGGCCACGTAGCATAGGTACATGTTTATTGCGTAGCACGTCCGGAACTCCGAGACTACGACGTAGCGACGTAGCTAATGGCTACGATACTATGCACCTTTACTGGTTGTTTTTGGTATTATATACGGTGTAAGGGACAGCGTCCCGAATATGGATTGGGTGCAAGTAGACCATGAAACTGAACAACTTTCCCCTAGGAACATATGTCAGGAAACGTCAAACAATTTTTGGCTTCCCATAGTAAATGCAGTCAGCTGAACGTGATTTTGCATGGGAGGCCGAAATTTTTTTGTCGCTTCCTGACATATGTTCCTAGGGGAAAGTTGTTCAGTTTCATGATTCAGTTTCATGGTCTACTTGCACCCTATCAGTATTCGGGACGCTGTCCCTAACACCCTGTATATTTTAGTTGTTTTACTTCTTAAAAAATATTAAAAGTATATTTATCTAAAAATAATTTTTAAAAAATATTAAAAGTATATTTATCTGTACTGTGAAAGCTCGAATTTTTAAAAACCAGGAACTACCTATATAACAATATCATATTACTTACGCATACAATAAACTGTACAATATGTGACGTAATAAATTAGTAGTTAGGTGTTGATTAAATTTCCCGCCATAACGTGTGGGAGTGTAACACCGGAAGTGTGTGCCGGCAGCCGGCGTCGGCCGGAAGTCGGCGGTTTGCACTGTTTACTGCCGCGTTGAGAGCCAGATGGGCTTGTTTATATAAACACTAATTTATAATGGCTAATAATTTACCCGTAATAATGCCGTGTGATGCCGGCTTAGAATAGCATCACCCCACGTCCTTCCCGCGGGTGTCGTAAGAGGCGACTAAGGGACTCGAGGGTATTGGTGTATTACAATTTTTAGGCGATAGACTGACAACCTGTCACTGTAGTGATACACATGTTTTCTGAAACAACTTTGGAAAACAACCCTCAAAAATGTCATATGAAGCGATAGCGACCGTATTCTTACGGCCGTTAACGCTCTGCCTACCCCGCAAGGAATAAAGGCGTGATATATGTATGTATGTATTATTTACCGCATTATTCGTGTGATGCTGGTTTAGAATAGCATCACCCCATTTATACACGTGGGTGTCGTGAAAGGCGACTAAGGGATGAATCCAGGGAATGGCAGCAGCGTCCCTGTCAATATCTACAACACCTTGCACTGCGTTCTCTAATTCGCCGAAAAGCGTGGTGACTGTTGTAGTAATAGTAGTAGCATTACTCGTATCAGAGACGTGCAAACATACATACATACATACATATGTCACGCCTTTATCCCTTACGGGGTAGGCAGAGCGTTAACAAACGAAAAAAAATACGGCCGCTACAGCCGCGTCTGACAAATTAGAGGGCCGTTTGAGATAATTTAAACGTACAAACAAAAAATAAAACAAAGAAACTGTTATTTTTTGGAAGAATTAGCAATATTTATCTTTGGGTGATAGGCATACTTAATAATCTACTTTTTAGTGAAATTCAGTCGAGTTAAGGGTTTTTTTTTGTGATAAATTTGTTTGTTGATAGAAACCTATTTAATACTTAGTAATTTCTCCCTAATACTTTGTTTACAACAATATTTGCTTTTCTGCCTCTTCTAAGCTACATCGACACTGTTAGTAACGAAATGATGGGAAGTGTTAATGAATCGTAACCCCGGGGTGCCGGTGGCGCCGCGCCGGAACCGTTTACCGGCGCTCGCGGCCGGCGCCGGAACCCGGTAGTTACACTTCACCCCACGGTCCAAATGGAGTGTCAGTTTGTACCTTTTAAGCGATTTGTTTTTTTAATACATGCACAAATCACGCCTATATCCCTATCGGGGTAGGCAGAGCGCTGACGACCGCAAAATTACGGTCATTATCGCCACGTCTGACAAATGTTTGAGGGTCATTTCAGATGAGTCATGTATAACTATAGTGACAGGTTGTCAGCCTGTCGTCTAAAATTGCAATACACATGAAACCCTCGAACACTTAACAGTTTTTTAACAGTTGTGTGAAAGTTATGTTCTGTTACTTGTTGACATGGTTGAGAACTTTTCGAGGATTCGCCAGTTCATTTGTGCGTCAACTGGTGCACAGAGTGTGATAAGTTTTCATTTTTTTACGTCTCAATAGATGGCGTTGTTAATTTAAGTCACAAAATAAGAAAGAAAGTAGGCTTTTTTTTAATTGATACATAAAGATATTTGTCACCCCGGAAAATCCTTAAAAAACGCTGAAGCCGCTTTCGAGAGCCTGAATTTTTGCGATGCACTTCAGTTTCTCCTATCGGAAAACCAAAATTGATTTGGTTGAAATATCTATAGTGAAACATAATTCCTGCAATGAAAGTAATTAATTAAACAATTACTGACCTACTTGAAAGCGATAAACTCCGTGTTTAACCGGCTCGGAGGTCACTTGTTATATATATAGATCCTGTCAACGCTGTATAACTGATTATTGTTATCGTGACAACCGGAAACCAACTTTAATTTACGAATTTTATTGTATTATTTCACCGTTTATTCACCTCATTAATTATATTTCACTGGCTGTCTTGTGATTGGTTGATAACCTATCGTGGTCAGGTTAGAGTAAGGAAGATGTTCCGGAGAGTGCTTTACAAATAATCAACACGATACTAGAAAAAACTAGTCGCAATAAAACAATGTTTGGGGGTTTACATCCCCACTAATTACCTATTAATATGAATAACTATAATATGTAGATGTATTTAGTAGAATTCGTATTGAATATATAAATATTTGTAATTTAGAAAAACAGGTTACTTACTTACGACACACTATTTTCTTTGCATTTTCCGATATTTTGCCCCTGGATTTATTTTTCTGTGTATTAATGCAGTTGGTTTTTATTACATGGACGGTACTTGTATTGTTTATTTCATTTTTTTTGAGAATGTTTGAGAATATGTACTTCTATCTATCTAGGACAATTCTCCCAGTATCAATAAGAAAAGATTGATACTAGTTTTATATGGCTACAGAGTTTGTAGTCGGTATTTGGAGAGCTCTCACATCAGGATTTATCGTGTCATTGCATGACTCAGTGACACACAAAAAGAAGCAGTAAAGTTTCCTCTAGATCTGTACTTATTGCTCAGAGACGGTGGATATAGGAATGATATTTCCTGTCGGCGAGTGCTCGTAATTTATATTTCGCGTGCGGCGCAGGCGACGACGGCAGATAAAGCGGATCAACCAACTAAGTAGGACTCTGGGGGTTAGAATAGTCTTGTAGGATTCTACAGGTCCATTTCGAATGGTTGGACTTCCATACAACTGCTTTCGATGGCACGCAATCGAAACTTTCAACTGTTTAAGAATTGATATTGAATTTATAACATTTTATTGAGAAATTCTTTTCTAGGTTAATTTAAATATATCTAGCTTGGGGCAATCTTATAGTAGAAAAAGAGTAGCTATAATATTTCAGTATTAGAATGGTATTAGCAAAGGTATTACTCTACTCCACGGTTTCGTGTTATAGGTTTTAACTAATAAGGTCTGTTGTTTTTATTCCTACTTTGTTTAGTTTCAATCTAGAGTGTTGCTTAGATTAATTCCATGGGCTGTGGTAATATACGTAGTAAACAACACAACAAGGTTAAGGATGATCGAAAGTCTACAAGGGAGGCAATAACCGGCACAATTTTAATCCAACAAGTCTTTTTCCAGAAGCTTCTGAATTCCCTCGGGAACGTTAATTGGTTAGATTGGTCCCTGATATTGATATTGTTAGTGTAGGTGTGTTGTTGT
Organism: Keiferia lycopersicella; assembly: GCA_029255805.1. Classification (NCBI taxonomy): domain Eukaryota; kingdom Metazoa; phylum Arthropoda; class Insecta; order Lepidoptera; family Gelechiidae; genus Keiferia; species Keiferia lycopersicella. The sequence goes on along the minus strand of JARACZ010000006.1, from coordinate 16,562,618 downwards.
GATGGTATTTAGGTAGATAAAGGGTGTGTGGGTTTTAGTGGAAATAAAAGTTGAATAAACTAAATTTTCATGCGACCTACCAGTGAAATAAGTATTTCCATAAGGATAATCATTAACCGTCCATTAAATAATCTTACCGTTTATCTATGTACTTCCCTCTAAATTACTACTCTAAAACACTGTTAATTATTTTGCTACAATCTAACTATTTGTGCATCAAAATTGGTTACGCCAAGCAGGTTCATAATTTACACCAAGATATACCAGTTTTTTATTTTATTACGCAGAAAATATTCTTATATTAGAGAACGAATCTTATTCTTGCCCAAAAAATACTGATGTTGCACATTTTATTTCAAATTGTAACATATAATATCTAACACGGACTCATAACCTGGACCCATACCCATATTTTTTTCTTTTTCGTGTGGGACACCAAGTCGTCCAACGACCCGATGAACCCTAGTGTCAGAATTTTTCAACCGCCTTCTACAAGTAGCAGGCTTCTGACATGGTTGTGTAACGACCGCCGTCTAAGTGATCATAGACAGCAACCGGGACCTACGGCTTAACGTGCCATCCGAAACACGGAACCATCTTACTTACGGACAATCGGGTGGTTCAGCCCGCAATGTCCTAACCAGACTGGGAACAAATTTACAAAGTGATAAATATCAACTTTGTGAGTGACCCACCGAGAATCGAACCCGGAACCTTCGGCGTCTAAGGCAGTCGCACCACCACTGCGCCACGTCGGTCGTCACCCATATTTAAAAGTGTTTTGTACAAAGTATATGTTACTCGAATATTTGTTAGCTGGAACTAATAATGCCCTTCGAAGAACAACACTTCTGAAAAACTTTCGCGCGCTTGCGGTGCGCTGCTCTCTCGCTTCCGCGCAACGCGCCCGGCAGCGTTAGTACAAACCGGACTACAGCACCTGAACGCCAACGCCAACGTCAACGCCAGGGTAGGTTAGGTTACGTTAGAACTGCGTCCACAACGCTCGAGCCGAGCGAGCGGAGAGAGCGTGCCCCGGGAGGGGCCGGCGATGTGCCAGAACCGACACAGAGCATTTCAAAACCAATGTAATTGCAGAGAGAATGGTATGAGTGCTCTGAGAAATAAAACAGGAACAAAGGAGCAAGCGAGATGTAAGATGCACGTGCGACGTTACCGACATTCTAGAATTTGTTTATTTACTGTTTTCGTGTAAGCGCCGCAAAAGTTGTGCTTTCCTGTTATAAATCAGAAATATTGTTAAAATTAAAAAATTTAAACCTTAAGTGATTATATGTAATGACAAAATGAACATCGTTACAGCAAAGACTTTTTTAATCATTATGATTTATTTTGTTTAAAACTGATAAGTACAAAAACGTTTGATTAAATAAGAATTACATTTTAATAAGTAATAATTTGTAATAAATAAAACAATGTTCAGATTTAATTGATGTCTGATTTCAACATATTTTGCTGTACATTATTATATGTAAAACTACAATAAAAATGATACTTTATTAATTATGTGCACTATTAGTTTTACAAATTTGCATCAATCAATATAAAGAAGTTCATTAAAATATATTTATGTAAGCATATTTTTGTGCACATTCAGCATTTTTGATGAAACAAAGGCCAAAAATTATGGAAAAAACGCAAATTAATTGAGGAACAGTTAAATACTATGCTTTCCATAATAATAACTAAAATATTAAACGAGTTCTTACACTTACACGAGATACACTTTTGTCCAATATTACCAAGCTTTTAGTTAGTATTAATGAGGAGGAAAACTCTAAGCTTAGGTATTGCAGATGGCAGCAGGCGCGACTGTACCTAAACGCACAAATAAGAAGTAACTGAACTCAACACATTTTTGCCCAATCACAGAAAAAGGTACAGTCGAGAGTGGAGCCCTTAGTTCCTCAGTTTTTTACCTCTTGATATTACGGTCAACGGTTAGTTTAGCTAATAGTTTTGGAAGCGTGACCGTGAAAGTTTAAGTCAGTTTAAGTATTTCGTTGCGACAAAAGGAAGTTTTAGTTAAGTATTTACCTTTAATATTTTTAAGTGCTTTTACTGCTTTGAATGTTTTCTGTTGTTCAATAAAAATTTTGTTCATATGTATTAACACCATTTGGTGGTAAATCAGACACCCTGTGTGCTCAAACTGCAATCAGCGGGCAACCGGAACAACAGCGATGAATGGAATCCCGCCGACGCCACGAATGCGGCGCGAGTCAGCGCAGCGCACTGCAGGGTGGACTAGTGCTATACACGGTGTACAAAAATTAGCAGAAAAAATTTTAAATGGTGAACCAGCCCATGAAACTGAACAACTTTTCCCAGGCACATAGGTCGAAATATGATAATTTTTTTAGACCTACCATATAAATTGATTTGGTAGGTCGGTAATTTTGTTTGAGAGGTCCTAATTTTTTTTTCATATTTCGACCTATGTTTCTAGGGAGAAGTTGTTCAGTTTCATGGGCTGGTTCACCCCTTAAAATATTGGCAGCAACTTTTTTTACACCCTGTAGCGTACTGCTTTAGTGCAGTATACTGTAGTCCTGTAGTTGTTGTAGTTGTAGTTACCTACAGTGACGAGCGGGTGCAGATAGCCGCCGGCACGCGCAGAGGAATGCGATGCGTTACGATCACCGCCCGGCTCCCGACGCCGCTTAGGAAATGAGGCTGTATAACTGATTAGATAGAGTCTTAGAGCATTCAACCTGTAGGGGTGGTCAACAATCAACTACCAAACAAATTTTTCTGCCTTATTTTGCGGGAGAAGAGATAAACACGTACAGCACACAACGATAGTTTTACAACAGCTTGACAACCACGAATGAAAAGGCAACTGTCAGTTTCATTGCTGGGCAAATGGGCAGTGAATCCTGGCCGAAGAGTAATTTGCCATGAACGAGTTGCTGATTGTTTCTGTTCCTTTTGGCAAATGTTTGACGATGCTTGTTGCGGATTAATATTTGTAATAATTTTCTTTGATAAATAAATATATCATTTGCCATCTATGGGAATACTATTAGAATTGCCCTGGGATTTGCCATCTCCTGAGGGTGAATGCTTTGAGGATAGAATAGAACTATTGCCGTTTTGATTGTTGACGTAATATAGAACTACTAGAGAAACCCAAATACATACAGGCACACTACAAAAATAAATGTAAAGTATCGCCCACCACCACCCGCCCGAATAAGCCTTATTTGACAGCTTTAAAACTCATCATCTCCACAAAGAAAACTAGCTGTTACGCCATAGCATCAGCATGATTTTGACAGCTGTCAAATTTGGCCTATTGTGTTGTGGCCGCGATACTTTACATTAATTTTTGTCGTAAATACGAGGCGATACTTTAAGTAAATTTTGCTAGTCCGTCTGACTGGAAATTCAATCAAGACACAAGAAAAAGTAATAACGGAAAACTTACAAGTCATAAGAACAATGATGAAAAAAAAAACCCTTTTTACAACAAACAGAAAATTATATAGACTCATACGTATCATATTTTTGATGATATTTATGATTCCTAATAAAAGTTGATAAATATGTCTCTATCTCCAATTCACCAATAAAAAATATTCTTTCACAATTTTCCTTCTTAGTGAACCGGTCAACATTCAATAACGCCAACTCTTTCACGAATATTTTCCGTGAAATAGAAATATTGTGAATAAAATTATTGACGAGTTCTTTCTCAGTGATTGTCAATCATATTGGCGAGTTCAAAGCTTTCGGTAATAACTTGGAGAATTCTTTGTAACGTGCCTCCCGATGTCGGGAGGTTGGATCACAGGGTTATAAGAAGGGATGGAGCTCCGAAACACAAACTATAGGACATCCGATATTAAAGTATATCCGTAACCGTAACCGAAATAAAATTTTCGGATAATTTCGCATAAGGGCATTGCCTCACCAAGCCCTGTTATGAACAACTGTGTGACTATTTCTGAAACATGTCGCATGTGTCCTTTGGATTGTATTATTTTTTTAAAGTCATAATTCGCTAGTTTTCTGGGTCATATAAAAAATTTACAGTTGTACGCTTAAAATTATTGTCCAAAAATACTACGGACTTCATTCATAATTTTTCGAAATATTCAAAGTTTGAATTAATAAACAAAAAAATAATATAAAAGTAAGTATTTTAACGACATCCGATTACTTACGGCGTGCGTCATACTTCTAGATCTTCAAACAAAATACCGTTTTAGGTCGTTTTAAAAAGTAGCTCATTTGACCTGTCAGGAAACAAGCCTAACTATACTAAAAGAATGTACACTTTTTCACTTCTTAGCGCGATACATTCTAAAAAAAATACATTTTAGTTAATATCTGTACCTATCCAAAACTGTCCGAAACTTTAGGATAATTCAAAATACATTCATATCCGCATCGAAATCCAAAATAATATTATTTCACTATCCACATCCAAATCCGTAACCGAAATTTCATATCCGTAATCGGTATCCGTAACATCCCTGGTTGGAAGGTAGAACGTGAGCAGCAAAGGGAGGGTAGTTTAACACAAGTTCTGCTATTGAGTTCCGTTGTTCTGCACATGTTTTAGAAAAAATAAACTTTATCATGTGGCTCGTGGGAAGGGTTCCGGATGTTGAGCCCTAAAATTTCACACGGACTAAAGATAGGCCATATTTGACAGCTGTCAAACCCGTAATAAAGTACATGTCAACAAGTAAAAATAGAGTTTATTGTCAACTGTCGAATATGGCCTATTCGAACGGCCATACTTTAATAAACTTACACATTGTCAGTAGCACGTTGTGTTTTCGTACCTATTAGCACTGATTCTCTATAAAGTTGCTTGGAAAAAAGTTACAGGGTTGAGATTGTTTCGAACGTATTCTAACATAGGTAGGCACTACGTATATTCACGAATGTGTAACGAGTACCTACTCATAGATAGTGTCAACATGGGCTTGATTTTATTTTAAAGAAATTTTATGCACAAGATTTCAGTGTAGGTAAAGCAGTGCGCAACCCTAAAAAGTAGGCGATAGTCTTCATAGATGGGGCTAAAGTTGAAAGTGTGTTGAGGTCAGGTCGCGCGCGGGGCGACGGCAGCGCTACATCACGCGCGCGGGAGATTTGTGAACTACGAGATATCAACTCGCCGAGAGAAATGCCAAGAGATCCACTTCAGCGAGAGTCAATTTGCTAACGTATTTTGTTAGTAAATTAGCATAGAGTCAATTGAATTTTGTTACTTTCAGTTAAATTAATGAATAGTATGTTGGTCACAAGAAAAATATTGAACAAAAAGAATAGAGGGGAGGCGTTTGTCCAGCGCAGCAATGTGATACTTTACGCTAAAATAATCATAAGAAATAACCTGCATTAACCTACTTGCGGGGTAGGCGGAGCGTTATCGGTCACAAAAATACAGTTTTAGACGTGTGACAAAATATTGACGGCCTTTTCAGATGATTCGTGTACCACTGTAGGGACAGGTTGCCAGCCTGTTGCCTGAACATGTAATACAAATGAATCCCTCGCCACTTAGTGACCCTAATAGTCGCCTCTTACGACTACCGCGGAAAGAAATAGAGTAATGCTATTCTAAGCTGGCATCACATAGCACTATTATTCAACGGACTGTCTAATATATTATTGTATAAAAACATTTGAGAAAGTAAAATTGCGGGTAAGAATACATCAGGTGTCTGTTCTGGCAATAAGACCTCTCTCCTGCTGCGTCGGCGCGATACAAGGAGCTTCGTCAGCTGCGGGCCTGTGGTGGCCTTTCCGCACATATTTAGTTGCCAGGCTTATAAAATTTGGCGTGTGATGCCGGCTTAGAACAGCATCATCCCATTTCTTTCCCGTGGGTGTCGTAGAAGCCGACTAAGGGGCTCGAGGGTTTCATGTGTATTTCATTTCAAGCTGACAACCTGTAAAAACTGATTTCACCATACACGACTTACCTGAAACGACCCTTAAACATTTGTCAGATATGGCAATAATGGCAGTAATATGACTGTCGTTAACGCTCTGCCTACCCCGCCAGGCATATATATATATATATATAGGCGTGATTTATGAATACATGTATAAAATATTATACAGGTAGGTTTTATTTTTAAACGAAATGTCTATGGCCCATGTGTTCTTACAAGTTACAGTCTATCTGTACCTTACATTTATCCAAACCCATGAAGCCGTTTATCCCAGGATAAACATTTTCATATCAAAATAATGCCAACACGAGAGAAAAAGACATTTAAGCGTGAAGAGGTAACAAACATACATACACATGCAGTATTAGGAAAAAGTACTAACTAACTTTTTTTCAAGGGGTGAACTAATCTATGAAACTGAACAACTCTCCCCAAGAAACATAGGCCGGCATAAAAAAATGTGCCTCCCATACAAAATGTACCTGGACTGGACTGAGTCAGGTTGTATGTGAGATCCAATTTTTTTTTCGTATTTTGACCTTTTTCCTTGGAGAAAATTGTTCTGTTTCATGGGCTAGGTCACCCCTTACAAAGAAGTTAGTACTTTTTCTAACACCCTGTGTACACACTCACTCACATGAAATCTTGGATTTATAATATTAGTGTGGATTATTTGGTTGAGTCTGGCAGCACAGTCCCGAGTACCGTACAGGTGTTGCGTCCGCCGCTGCTGGTTACATACAAACAGGCAAACCTCAGCATTGAATTGGAAACCAATATCTTGTATTGTAAGTAAATACATACACTTACACATATCACGCCTTTATCCCTTGCGAGGGTAGGCAGAGCGATAATGATCGCAAAATGTGCAGATCGCAGAGTGTGCTCAATCACTCCACGACCTGATACCCCCTTCCCCATTCCATCTCCGGGGATCGAGGCGCCGACTGGGGTTCCACCCTTATGTTGTAGATATACCTCTGATCCGCACTAAGCGTTTCGCTTCAACTTTTATCATGCGTACGGCTAAAGAGTGGAATTCCCTGCCGGCGGATCTTTTTCCGGAACAATATAACTTGGGCTTTTTTAAGGCAAGAGTGAATAGGCATTATCTAGGCAAGCATGTACCATCTTCGTCTGCATCTCCACTTACCACCAGGTGAGATGGCAGACAAATGCGGGCCTATTACATATAAAAAAAAAAAAAAAAAAAAAAATTACGGTCGTTATCGCCACGTCTGACAAGTATTGAGGGCCCATTCAGATGATTCGTGTATCACTGTAGTGACAGGTTGTCAGTCTGTCGCCTATAATTGTAATACGTGGTAATACACATGAAACCCTCAAGTCCCATAGTTGCCTCTTACAACACCCGCAGGAAGAATTGGGGTGATGCTATTCTATGCAAGCATCACAGGGCAAAGTACCTTGTACTATTATATGTATGAATATCTTTTAAAAACATAGTTTAAGCATAGCTTGAGATGCACAGTATCTACATATATGTCTGCTCTGGAGCTAGTTCCAAATGATTACCTCGCACCGGCAATATCGTCCACTTGTTACGTGGTATCTGAGGGTATCAGACGCAGACATCGAATTGTTTAGAGTATGCAATGCAATACAAAAGTAATAGGAATCATTGTTTTAAAGGTTGTCCACGCAGGCTTCATTGGGATCTCCCAGCTAAACCAGCAAAAGTATCGACTGCAGAGATGAGATATTGATAGGGGTTTGAAACTCCTCGGATCGAAAAAGTAAAAAGTCAACATAGCTGTCACTCACTTTACGTCACGCCACGTCTGAACATTAGTTAGGATAAATAAATATATTCTCTTACAACCGTAAATAAGCATAAAAAACACAAAAATGCCGTCTGCGGCGGGACATTTGTCAGCTAAGCAACTCCTAGAGCTGGGCGACGAAGACAGATGCAAACCATTCTTGAGCCAGCATTGGCCGGAGATTCTCAGCGTGTTCTTCGGCATAGCCTCTGGTTGTATGATAAACTTCGGCACGCGACGGCCCCCCTTCAGCGGCATTCAGAAGCATGCGCTCTTCACGGCGTTTTGGATGCCTTTCCTGCAGTACGCCCAGGACAAACGCAACGCTTACTACGCGGAGAAAGACGCAGTCTTCAGACATTACATTGAGCTGCACCCGGAAGATTTTCCCGAACCGAAAAGGACGAAGATTGCTGATCTTTTTGAGCCATGGGTGCCAGTTCGTTAAATATAGACTATTATTCATTACTTGAAATAATAATGTTTATGATAATGTTTGAAATAAATGTGATTTTATTTCTGATTACTTATTCCTTTTTAGAACTGTAGGTACCTAACCTGTAAGTATCCGCGTTAACATGAACCAAACAGTGTTCCATCTCATCATCCTCTAGCAGAGTCTAAGCGGTGTGTAGTCTGTGAATGCTCAACGATGGAGCCTCGCAGGAACAATGGTCATGTACTGGATATGGATTCGTCGAGTGTAGTGTGATGCGAGAGAAACCGACGGAGAATGGGTGCGAAGCGGATTGATAGAGCCGTAGCGATTTCAGGACATGTACTTAGGCGAACTTCACACACTGGCATGGGACGCCGTTCTGATATCCGGGTACCGTTGCGGAGCACCGGTGCAAGACCGCCTGGTCCGTATTCGAGCCATCCTGCTTTGTCGAGATCCCTTTGTACACGCGTCCTTGTCGTCCCTTGCACTGTACCTCAATCCGGAGCGGAGCATGGATATGCGGCGTCAGAGTGATACCATACGACTATTCTATCTTATCTTAATTAGCCTACAACTTGCCACTCTGCTGGGCAAAGGTCTCCCTCTTCTCTTTCCATCCTATTTTGCTCTGCCTCTAAGCCTTCAGGTTAAACCGCTATAGTATGTTTTTAGGTATTTAGAGGAAATAGAGTCTGGCGCTCAAAAGCCGTTTTCGATATAAAATTTTATTTCTTCCAGTTTTTTCCACACAACGCTGATATTGCTTGCGTCTTGTGAATTTCTACTACATGTGTTAAGCTTTCTCTGTGTTGCATCTTAAGCGTAGCCTTGAGTTCAAAGCACCTTCTCTACAACCTGACGACAGGTCACCGGTCACCTGATATCTAGATCAAACTTGCTAAAGCGTACAGGAAGCGATACGTATTTCTACACTAAAAGACGCTGAGTGAAGCCGATCGTCGAGCACAGCGCAAGGAGGGAACGCAGTTACCTTTTCGCTAGTTCCTCGCCTTTTACGGAACCCACTTATTGACACGCCTTCCAGAACTACAGTCTACTGTTGGACAGGGGCCTCCTCCAATTGACACTTTTGGGGTATTTGCCATACTCACCACGCTTCGCACACGGATGTGCGACCGCAGTGTAAGGTGCAATTTCACAGGATAGCTGCCTATTCCTGCTGCAAATATTTTAAGGTCTGAACTTGTCCAAGAAACTGAATAACTTTCGCTTAGGAACATAGTCCATAAGACCTAGGACTATACAAATTTACCAACAGACCAAGTTATTTGTATGGGAGGTCCAAATTTTTATTCATAGTTCGAGTTAGTTTCTTGGGAAAGTTGTTCAGTTTCATGGGCTGATTCCCTTAAGGTATTTGCAGCAATTTTTTTACACCCTGTAGTGTAGCGTAGCGTACTGTTTTAGTGCAGTGTACTGTAGTGTTGTAGTTGTTGTAGTTGTCATCATCATTCTCCTTGCCTTATCCCGTTCTCTGTCGGGGTTGGCTACCTAACCTAGGGGATTTGACGTGGAACCAAGTTTTTACACAGAGCGACTGCCATCTGACCTCTGCAACCCGAAGGCTAACCTGGCCCGAATCCTAGGTTAAGTCACATTCAAATATCATCTAAATTCAAATTTTATTTGAATGTGGGTTTCATCACGATGTTATTCCTTCACCGTAAGAGCAGTCGGTAAATGTACGTGAGTAACAACACATTGGTACATGGCGGGGATCGAACTCGGGTCTCACGATTGTAAGACCGGTGTCCTAACCACTTGGCCACCGACCCACCTTGATTGACCCAGTTGTATTATAATGTAATGTTTATTCGGACTTATAGATCTTACCAACATAATCCACTAAATTATATTGTTTCCAATATTATCCTTGATAGTTTAGCACAGCACTTAGGTAAATACGTGCTGGGGTGCAGTGTAAGACATTAATCTGCTACTAAGCCGGGTTTAGCACTGCACTCGCCGCTCCGGGCCGACGTCTCCGCCCCTAAGCCCCTACATACGAGCTGGACTAATTTCCTCCTTGCCACATATATGTTGTTGGCCTTTCATACAATAATAATATTAGCATCCTACTTAATAATAAATGTGCCGTGTGATGCCGTCTTAGAATAGCATCACACAACATCCTTCCCGTGGGTGTCGTAAGAGGCGACTATAAGGGGCTCGAGGGTACTGGTGTATTAAAATTTTTAGGCGACAAGCTGACAACCTGTCACTATAGTGATACGCATGTTTTCTGGAACAACCTTGGAAATCAATCCTCAAAAATGACAGACGTGGCAATAGCGACCGTATTCTTACGGCCGTTAACGCTCTGCCTACCCCGCAATTGATAAAGGCGTGATATAATATGTATGTGTATGTTAATAATAAATGCGAAAACAAATGCGAAATTTTGTATGTTTGTTACTCTTTACGCTAAAACTACTGGACCGATATTCATGAAATTTGGCACACAGATATAAGGTAACTGATTTGGAAACCTGTTTCTGTCTTTTTACACCCTACTCCACTCTATGTTCACTTTACTCACTTTTTGACTCTCGGACTCATGTTCCAGGAAGACATCAAATGTAGCAAAAAAAACCTAATACGTAACTGCTTTAACTATTAGAGCGTGTGGAAATAAACTTACAAGCAGAGTCTTCTTCTTTTCGGATGGGACACCGAGGCGTCCAACGACCCAATGCACCGTGGTTTTAACAAATTAATCACTAGAGGTGGCATGGGGTGCAACCGGCGTGTTCTCTGTGATGAAGTGAATTAGTACTATCCGCTTCTCACTCCAGGCTTTAAGTTTAATATTATATTGAGGTAGTAGTATTAGTATATATTAAACTAGATGCATGTGCAGCTGTTGATATGCAGTGATGATCATAATCGAAAAAGGGTTTTGTATAGTATGGATCTATGATTGCGACGTGAAACTAAAAACTTTGTAAACTTCATTAAAATATATTTTCTCAAATAAGTTCGGAAAAGAATTAAAGTGAGCATTCACTAAATGCTATCAGCCATCATTTATGTCGTCAGTTGATAAAGTATTTTCAAGAAATATCTTAGGAAATGTACGTTTGCTTTTTGGATGTTTCAATAGTAGTTAGGTTACCAACCATCTAGAATAGTTGGATTTCTTTTGTACTAAGTAAATAAATAGATCTTATTCCTTTCAATAGTACCAAAGGGGTAAATAGTAGCTAAGCTAAGTGGTTTAGGAGATTGATGAAAGCTTACCGGCTCGCTGCAACGTCCAGCTGGAGTCGATTAGTTGCGATCCGACGATAAAGGGAACTGGGAGCCGTAATGACTGATTCTAGTACTACCAACTTTACCATTTAATAAATCAACCTAGCTATATTGGTTTTCTTAGTCCTGTATGGATAGCTATCACAAGTTGATCCCTTCAGCCAGATCGAACCCCGTGGTTGGCTGCTGGTTTCCTGCGTATTGTGAGTTTTGTGTCAGCGTCAGTAATTAAGCTGTAGTAAACGAAGAAAAACGATTTACCTATGAGTATGGAGCATCGATCAGCAAGGTTGAGGTTGGTGACCATTCCTCTACACTAAACATCATAGATTTACCAGCAGTGGTTAAAAACTTTATGAAAACTTTGCATTGTCTTGTGACATACCTACGTTAGATTGAAAGTGAAAACTTAACTAAAAATATAACGTAAGAACATTATTTTATAACGTAGTTATTCTGCTAAGTGGAACACAAAATGGAAGTGACTGAAAGTGCTTACATTTTTATTTATAAGTTGTAACATAAAACCGTCACATTAAGTAGCCGTCCGTTGTTATCAAGGAGCTGGCGGCGCTGGCTCTCCGTCTTCACGTCCGACCCATTAGGAGGTCCGACAAAGGTTACATTTAATTTAGAGCGGAGTGGGCGATGATGGTGATTTATAAAGGCGAGTAAATAAAGTGTAGTGCAAATCCAAGCCGTAAGCAGATGCAGAGCGGGTGCCTCTGGCGGGTGATCTATCACACCGGGCGTGGCCACGAGGGCAGCGAGTAGCGACGGGCGGGGAGCGGAGCAGGCAGCGGGACGGCTGCAGCAAGCTATTGTTGGCATTCTTTGGCTGCAATTAGACGAGGCAAATACTTTTGTGCGGTCGCCATGCTACTGCGCTGATACTATTTAAACCAATTAGAATCATAAAATGTGCGAGAGATCGGTTAAAAGAAAAGCTCTTCAGGTCAGCTCGACAGAAAGTTGGAAAGTATTTTTAAAGGTCAGAAAAGGAGTGGCAATTTAATACCTTAATTATAATAGCCACGACATTCCACTGTTGGACATGGACATCCCCTTATCGGCGGGTACTTGCCATACTCACAAAGGTTTGCAGATGGATTGGCGAGCGCACTGTAAGATGTTAAATTCACAGGGAACGCTGCTGCCCATTTCCTGTATGCAGCATTATTGCTTAGTTGATTTTGTTGACTCCCGCAGCTAGAATGGTGATGCTATTCTAAGCCAACAAACTCTAGACTAAACTAGGTCAGAATTCCTAAAAACGCCTCCACTATGGCCAGACAAACTCACCGGCTCACTTTAATAAATGCCTTGTCTTTGCTTTGCTTTATAATTTCTTTGAAAATAGCCTGTCCATATTGTGTTTTTATGATGCAGGCTGAAATAAATCGTTTGTAACGAACACCGGAAATAAGTTATTATTCAAAACAAACAATGCTTAGAAAAGACGAGATATGCAAATTCTGTTTATTTACCTGCGACTTTAAGTTTCTAGTTGTAATAGTGAAATACGCAGCCGTTTGTTAACATAAAATATTTGACCCTATAAATTGCTGGGGCCATAAAACACGGAGTTTAGAGTCCAGGTGGTCGGTAGCGCTAAGGCGAGCGAGGCGTGAGGCGTTAGGCGGATCTCACACTCGCACCAGATACCGCTCCGGTGTCCGAATATTATCATATACTAACACCAAAACTCCGAGCGGGGCTCAAGTGCGGGCGACGAATAGGTACTTTCCTACCGTACTGCTGGAGCTCAGTTTCTGAAACGTCGTATTTCAATTCCCTGCACTTGCACAATGGTCTAAATTTCTAAATCTAAATCTAATACTTCATCTAAATGAAGTAGGACATGTAGGACAAACATAATGAGTAGCAGATTTTTGCAATTCGTTAATTATGACGTTTCCGAAATTGAGCTGCTGAGCTATGGACTGCGAACCATGCGGTCACCGGAGCGGATTACAGTCTCAGTGTGAGGGCAGCCTTAGCTACAGGAAAAACGTAATTTCCCTAACCATTATAAATTCATAGGTTCTTTGTGCTGCCCAAAATAACTTGTTTGTTTCCTCTTTTCCATTCACAAAGTCAACCTGTAATTGCTACCAGGTTTTGACGGCCGCTGGGGACGAGCAGAGTTTTTGACGTGAATTTGCTTTTCTACGGAACAGGTATAATATAATACAAGGGTAATACGATTTGGATATTATTTCGGCTCTAGTCAAGAGTTCGCCGAACGAGTCGGCGGTTGTCAGATCAAAGATTTAAATAACCAGAAAACTGCCTCCAAAGAATGTCTTAAAGTCTAAACCTCTGTCTTTTTATCGATTCATATGCCTAAAACCTTCAACCCTAAACTTTTTAACCTTTGATTACTGTAAAGTATTTGTCAGACTTAGGAGTCATCAAAATGATGTGAGTGTAATTTTTTAACCTACCTTTGTGTGGCTGTACCATGCTCAGGCTGGGTAAGATATTTGATCTGTAGACAAAAGTTTGATTTATACCTTTGTGGTTCGAGTGTTTAAGGCGGATTGCACATTTGACGCACGACGGAGCGCTAAAACATCGCAACAATGTCAATCCCCATACTAAAACCGCTCAACCGCTGTCGACGCAGTGCTATCGCAGTGTCGTCCGGCGAATGCAGTCTTATTATGGGGAGTGACGTTTCAAGTATGGATCTGACAGACCGCTGCGATATTTTAGCGCTCTGTCGGGCGTCAAGTGTGCGATACACCTAACCCGACATAAATTTAACTGTAGGTAATTTCGTCACGTGGTAAATTTTCTCTACAATCAAATTGTACACAAATAAAAGTGCGGGTCCACTAGGAGTGCAACCGACTTCACTGCGCTGGAATGTCCGCATAATAGCGCGTGGCGCGCGCGGGACGCTGACAGATGCCGGCGCATTTCCGAGACCAGTCCGTTGCTGCATTCGCAACCATTCCTGATGGGGCCCGTTAGCAGACAGTGATGCTGAAACAGGAAGCGACGGTATTTTGTTAGCATATGTTTTTGTCATTCTAAAATATTGGAAAAAGGGCATAAATAATAATTTTAATGCTAAGTGAAGAATTCGCTAGATGACTGGGTCATTAATGAAATACAAAAGTGGTATGCTTAAAATTATTGTCCTAAAATACAATATACTCCATCTATAGTTTTTCGAAATATTCAAAATATGAATTTTTAAACAGAACAATAATGTAAATGTTTGTATTTTGACGCCAGCCAAACTAGAGAGACATGACGTCATCTCTCGTTTTGTAGTGTAGTTTAATTTCACCTGCCAGTCATCATGCCCACTGAACCAGGTTTGAAGATCACCTCAGTAAACATTGAAAATTAATAGTCTTTGTACTTACGAGCCAACTTAAATCAGATTTTTGCCAAATCTAGGTAACTGTTTAAAACAATCAAATGGCATCATATTTTTTGTAACTAGGACCTATGCTCAACTTCTGCTGCCTAGAATAGTTAAAATTCTCTTTCAACTTGTTGACATCTCAGAAACCGTGAAAGTGCAAAGTGTCCCAGTTAAAGTTTTGAACTTGACAATTGCAGCGGTTTATCGGAAGTGGGATAGTGGTGCAGTCGTGTAGGGCGGTCGGGCGGCGACAAGACAAGGCTTTTAGCCACCGCCCGCCCGACGCCGCCCGCCCAGCGACGCCAGTCAGACTTGGACTTGTAAGCACTGGCTCAACCATGAAGCAACACGGACTTTTGTGGTGAGGATATTTTGTAGTCTATGGTCTATATAATTCTTTAAACACAAAACAATATATCAAGAATATTACTTTTATAACTAGTATATGTTGTGCACGTCATATCCGCGTATCGTGGAATGCAGTTCCGAGAAAGGCAAAACGTTAACGACAGTATGCAATAAGTGATTAAATAAACAAATAAATACTAGAAGCGCTACTAATTAAAAAAAAATAGTCATTGATTCTCACTCTGTGTACCTACTGTGATAAACACTACCACTGCAACCTCAATCTACTTCTTGCTTTTTCGTGTGGGATACCGAGTTGTCCAATTCCACCTAGGATTCGGGCCAGGTTCGCATTCGGGGTGCAGAGGTCAAATGGCAGTCGCTCTGCGTAAAAACTTGGTTCCACGTCAAAACCCCTAGGTTTAGTAGCCGACCGCGACAGCGAAACGGGATAAGGCAAGAAGAACGACGACATAGAGTCTTCCAACCGACTAAATTTCGACCTTACTTTCGTATTATATGGAAGTAAAAAGTTGCATTTTCTCTGGTTACTTTGAATAAGGCCCTAAACAGTATGTACGTGGGTAGCGAGTGGTATTCTGGTTGGTACAAATTGACAATTTAGTTTAGATTTAGTTCCTCTACCCATGTATCGCACGAATACAGCCCAAGAGCTAAATTTCTGGAACGTTCGTTTTTGATATCGTGAAAGGAAGTCCGTAACAAATGGTCTAACTAAACGTATTTAAATTTGTATGACTGGATGTTTTTATATTCAAGAGTATATGTGAATTTACTAGGATATGTGGGAATCGATAAGTAAAGTCAAACGTGTGATACAAGTATAATAAGTAGCAGATTTTCGCAAGAAACTAAAACAAGCGTTTCAGTAATTGAGCTCCAGTTTTGAATAGGGCAAAGAGTGATTATAAGTAAGTTGAACTTTAATTTAAATCTGTCAAAAACACAGTTAACTTTTCAATAGCATCAATTTAAATCTGAATAGCCTCGATCGCAAGCAGGGTGCAATATCTACACCCATTTTATGATTGCGGAAGTTTAAATATCAAAAGCAATGTAAAGTGGGAGTTTATTATGAGAGCGTGAGTAACGCGACATAAACGAAGGGGGGTTTAATAATGCAAACCAATAATCAAAAGATTCAATTTCAAAACTCACTTACTTACCTATTCTGTATAAATTACTTATGTAATTGAGTCATTAACGCATTCATATAAGTACTTTATTACTTAATTAAATTGTAATTGAAGTAATTCAGTACACCTGTTTGGTTTCGGATCCGAAATCACCCGTTCTCATCCGTGAGTTGTATTTCCTGCAACATGTAGAACCACACAACAAAAATGTCGTTCGTCGTTTGGCCGCGAGGCCGCATGATTTCTTACTGGTCTATATTTCGAACTGTGCTAATCAATGTATGTTGGGTACCTCAAATACTTTCAAAT
This sequence comes from Keiferia lycopersicella, assembly GCA_029255805.1. NCBI lineage: Eukaryota > Metazoa > Arthropoda > Insecta > Lepidoptera > Gelechiidae > Keiferia > Keiferia lycopersicella. The sequence continues at coordinate 16,545,984 of JARACZ010000006.1, read as the reverse complement.
TGGGGAAGGCCAATTTCCTGCAGTATCAGTTAATTTTGTGACTGTTGATAATACAGTGCTCACTTACCTTCACAAACGTGACTACAAAATGCTGACGTAACGGCACAAACGTGACTACAAAGTGCTGACGTAACAGCACAAACGTGACGCCAAAATGCTAACGTAATGGCACAAACGTGACGCCAAAATGCTGACGTAACGACATAAACGTGACTACAAAATGCTGACGCAATGACACAAACATGACGCCAAAACTTAACGTGAAGCTACTTTAAAATTTAACTTAAGGTATCAGCAAATAAACTCGTGGCAAAGTTGTTCGTCGCTGCGACACGTTGTTTACTGAGCGCCGACACGAGGCAGGTAACACAAAGGTGACGCCAAAATGCTGACGTAATGGCACAAACATGACGCCAAAATGCTGACGTAACGATACAAACTTGACGCCAAAATGCTGACGCAGTGATACAAACGTGACGCCAAAATACTGCCGTAAAAGAAAATTACTGATTAATAGCATAGCTTATTCATTTTGTACTTGACGCGAAGCTACTTTAAAATTAAACTTAAGGTATCAGCAACTAAACTCGTGGTGAAGTTGTGCGTCGCCGCGACACGTTGTTTGCTGAGCGCCGACACGAGTCAGGTTACTTACCGACCTTCGCCATGTTTTGCCCTGCCCCCCCCCCCCTCTTCCATGCCCTCTCTCCCCCGCAGACTTAACACCTCTTCCACATTATCCTCATTAAAAAATTCACTGTGAGTTAGGCCTTTCTGACACTTCAGCGCAAAAATAACGCTGCGCTAGCGTATGTATGCGCCTGTCAGATACTAAGCCGTCACTCCCCAAAAACCGGTCTCGGCGCAGGTCCTACGCACAATGCTGTTCTAGGTCTGCATAAGAGCTGGTTCGTGCGTCGACAACGGTTTTTATATGGGAAGTGAAGTTTCTAGTATGGATCTGACAGGCGCATACGTTAGCGCAACGCTATTTTTTAGCTGAAGTGTGATAGAGGCCTTACTGATCTCCTCCTTGTCGTGCCCTGTCCCCCCTTTCCATGCCCTTTTCCCCCCGCAGACTTTACACCTCTTCCATATTATCTTCATTTATAAATCCACTGTGACCTACTATGAAGGCCACTTCTTGCAGGAGAAGGCAACGTAGGGTTTGAATCGGGAACTCCTTAAATATAAAATACAAATCCATTTATCTAATCTTCTTCTTTTGTGTGGAACAAGAAGTCAATTCTATCTGATTTCCAATACATGTAACATAACAGCCGAAGTCGATTGCATAAGCAAAACATAGCTTTATTTTATAAACTTTAATATCATTTATATAAACCTATTTATATCCATCTTTTATTAATTACATATGAAATGAACATGACTCTTCCTTTACCTTTTGTTAGGTCCGTATTTCTACTTCGCACTCAACTCTGAGATCGAAGAGCATTTTGACTTATGTTGGCGATTTATTTATACAGAACTTACTGTGCCACTGGCTTGTTGCGAGACAACCCCCGTCACGTGGGTTTGTTTGTTGTTCCAGTATCTTTAGAAAATATTGTTGTTAGCGGGAATTCGGTTACGCTGTGTTGCGTTGAACTCTGTTGTTTGAGTTCTCGCTAATTTTGTTATTAGAGACGATTATGCGAAAACATTTTCCACGCGACATTGCTACGCTTTGGGCGACTCGTAGCTGCTACGAGGGGGCTCGCTACGATTGACGCTACAAGTTTGTGTAATAGTGTAAGGTCAGTATTTATAAATAGCACTCAACTCTAAGATCGATCTCAAGAGCGATTTTGACAAATGTCAGTCAACGCTAACAGCTTTACAAAGGCGCACTCAAGGTCGATTTCAGAGTTGAGTGCGGTTTATAAATACGGGTCTAAGTTTAGTCTCAAACCCTAGAGGTTGCTGGTTCAATTCTCTTGAACCATGCACGAAGTTAATATTTCTGAAATAGTCACTGCGTGACACTGTTCGCTGTAAGGTTACATTATTAAGGGTCACCTCTGTTTTTTTGTGAAGATAAAATGTTCCGACGATAGAGACTCTTTTTATGTATGTGAACTACCAATAAGTAATACCTATAAAAACCAAACACAAACTAGGAAATATATTCGCAAAAAAGGGATAACAGAGGACATACAATTTAGAATATGGGCAGCACAATAAGCGGGCAATAAACGCGATCAATAGCTCGAGCCGCGGCAGGGTAAAGCTGGTTGTCCACCTGACTGTTACAGGTATAAGGTAGTTTTTTTGAGACAGTTTTATCCTAGTAAAAAGGTTCTATCTAGTCGTGTTTCTTGTCGTTGTCTAACCACTGGTATACTTTATTCGCTTACATAGTGTCACGACAAGTGTAACTATTAGGGCCCCAAGTCTGTCTGTAATTTTTGTCATTGTAAGGGCATTGAACCTCAAATGTCATTCAATTTCCATTGTGATTTTTCTATACTTCAAACTGTTAGCAGACTACAAAATGACCGAAATCATCCAACTGAGATCCAACCGACATCCAACTGAAACGATTTTCATTTAGTAGACTAAGGGACTTAGTATGCGACCGTACGTGCGTGTATGGAGCATTGAGGTCAAGTTTCGTTGGTTGCGACATTGTCTAAGCTATATATTGTGTCTTCAGGCATATGGCACATTAAACGGAAATATTTATCTGCAGGCCTATATTATTATGTAAAGACTCCATACAAATGTCAAAGGTGAAGGTTATAAGTATCAACGCAACACCATAACCTTTACTGAAAAAAGTAAGGCGCGAGGCAATGGCGTTTTAAAAAAATTGTTACATACAAAACAAAAACGGTACACAGTACACACCCTTTGAATGCGCGTCTTACTTTTTTTATGGTAAGGGTGGTGTGGTGTTATTACCATAAATGCTCCTTCAGTGGACGAGCAGCTTCACAGCTACATCAAGAGAGGACGTACTGTTATGTTGATGGTCTGAACGCGAGCGCCACCGTTTACCCAAACGGGTTGTCATAAATCAACATTTTTATTTTTAAATGTAACCGCACAGAACATATTTAGCGCAATCATTCGTATTTTGGCGTTAAAAAAGTTGTACACAGTCGCAAAATCCTTGCTCTAAGGCCGATATAAATCAAAAACTCTTCAGATGCGGAAATGCGACTTACTGCGTTTACGAATAGCGTGGCAGAATGTGTCTCCAGGTGGACGAGCAGCTTCACAGCGACATCAAGAGAGGACGTCCTGTTATGTTGATGGTCTGAACGCGAGCGCCACCGTTTACCTAAACGGGTTGCAATAAATCAACATTTTTATTTTCCCTATTATTGAGATAGGCGATATTTTTTGCGGTAAAGAGGCCTATAATACGGGGAAAACGTTTTTGTAGTAAAACAAAGTTGTATTAGGTATTTATTTAGTTTAGTTCTGGTGTGTAAAATTTGAGAAGCGGATTAAAGAACTGAATAGTCTTTACGGGCGTCTTTTCAACTTTATATTTTGTATTTTTAAATTTACACGTAAACATAGTAGATACAAAAATCATTTCTTTTTCGTTTTGTTTTTTTTTAAATCGAAGGGCTAAGTATGCTATGGTAAGTTGTGCCGAGTGATGCCGGCTTAGAATAGCATGACTCATGTGTATTGCAATATTAGGCGACCGACAACATGCTGACAACCTGTCACTATAGTAATACACAACTTAATCGAAACGACCCTCTAATGTTTGGGCGATGGCGACTATAATTTTACGGACATTATTGCTCTGCCTGCCTCACGAGGGATAAAGGTGTGATTTGTGTGTGGTAAATTATGAAAATATCTCGTATGACCTCTTTAATTCCCGGATCGAGGGTTCAGCCAGTTATAACCGGTTATAACCGGACGGTTCCGGTGTTGGAGAGCTTCGTTTAATTAAAACCGTGATTCAATGCGGCCGTGGGTTATCGCCACTTGATCGTATAATTTATGAATTATCAAGCATTTTTAATACAGGATCTTTTTATGGTTGATGATGAAATTGACGTCAAATTGATTGGCTTATAATTTAATAGTCTATGAAATCGTATACGAAATCAAATATCTTGCACGTAAGTTATTCAGTAATTACTCTCTATTAACCTATAGTCTATCTGTTTTAACCGCTATATGATATATACTATATAAGATATATTTTTCCGTGGTAGTTTAGCATTTATTATAATTAGCGCGCATCGCAGCGCTAAAATAACGCAGCAGTCTTTCAGATCCATATGAAGAAAAGAAGAAATGTCAATCCCCATAAGAAAACCGTTCAAATATAGATGAATAAGGCAGATGCGTCAAAATGACGTAGTTGCGTTGCAAAGGTTGAACAGTTTTAATTGACATTTCTTGTATGGAAATGACAGACCGCTGCTCTCTTTCTCTTTTCGTGTGAGACAGATGGTTATTTTAACGCTGCGTTGTGCGTTAAGTGTGAATAATTATTACTCTGCTAGTAACCTAAAATTGTAGGTAGCTAGTTTGAAAAATGGCGTGAGAAAGCCTTCCGTGCACCTCTTTAGTTCATACCGGCTTGTTGAGAGGTTTCTTTTCCGCCACTTTCCGCCGCTAGAGGGCGCTTGCCTCACTCGCCCCGCTCGGGAACAGACAATTACCGTATCACATTACACCAATTAGCCTGTAATTCACTTATATCGCTTCACATCAACAAAATTTGCCTCATCATGTTTAAGAAATGTATCATGTTAGTACATGTGATACATTTTTAAATTTTGTTGATATAAATGTTACGAAAATTAAAACTAGATTGAGTTTCTTGTTCTTAACAATTTAAAACGTGGAATGATTATAATTAACAGTCGTACGAAAATACAGATATACAGTTTGACATAAAAGAAAAGCACAACCGTTTACTGTTGGACATGGGCCTCCCCCGTTTGGGAGGTATTGCCATACTCACCACGCTTAGCAGGCGTATTGGCGTGTGTAAGATGTGGCATTCACAGGGAACGCTGCTGCCCATTCCCTTGATGATTAGCTCTTAGTCGGTTTTTACGACACCCACGGGTAGATTTGGGGTGATGGCATTCTATGCAGTCATCATGCAGTTAAAAGCACTATAGCTACTACAGCCACAAAAGTCCACTGCTGGACATGGGCCTTCTCCTAAAAGCACAACAAGACGACTTTATTAATTAATTGTTCATTAAATTAAATTAAATTAAAAATTCTTTATTGCAAGAAATCCTTAAGAACATAGTTGTTGGAGGCTTCCCTTTAAGTAGTCCAAGACACTTGTAGTGGGAAAACATTGGGCGGTAGGACAGTGGATGATAGGGTTTTAGTTTATCGGGTATGGCACAACTTATATTGTGTAAGTTGTATCTTTATATTGTATCGAGGGTTTCATGTGTATTACCACGTATTACAACTTTAGGCGACAGGCTAACAACCTGTCACTATAGTGATACACGAATCATTTGAAGGGTCAGTACTTGTCAGACGTGGCGATAAGGACCATAATTTTACGATCGGTAACGCTCTGCCTACCCCGCAAGGGATAAAGGCATGATTTGTGTGTGTGTGTGTGTTTATATTGTGTAAGCAGAATAGTGCATGCATAGTAACATATGAAAAGATAGTAACTTATATGAACTATAATAGTTTACAGAGCTTAGCTCTAAAACGCTTGTAGTTTTGTAACAACAACCGGACATGTTGTTTCTGGGAGCACGGAGCGCGGGGCTAAGCGTAGTTATGTCGGTTTGTTGTAACACAAACATTTTTCTTTCGTTGTATTTCCTATTCTGCTCGGAGTTTGGCGGTTCTCACACTAGACGTCCGTTGCTGAGCATTTTTAGCACATACATAACGCATGCATCAGCTTTGACGTTAAACAGTTTTATATGTTGCACTTGCGTCAACGTCTCTTTCGGTATGGGGAGTTAGAATGTACCGTGCATCCGATAGACATAATGCTTTACGGATGCACTAAAGATGCGCAGAAAAGATAGTTAAGTGTGATACCCGCGTACATGCGTCAGTCATGTCATGTGTGCAGTATGCAAAGTTGGTTCGCGGCTGCCGGTACTAATTTCCCGCAGGTAACAGATAGGGTTTTCTTCCACTACTTCAGTATAGAGACTCTAGAGATTGAAATTAGAGGTCTCGTCAAGATATTGCAAGTTACTTATTTAGCTAATAGGTATTATTAACCGGATATAAACAATACTCAACTTAGCAAGGCTCTAACAAGATAAACATCTCACTAGTAAGGTAGCTAATATTATTTACCAGCAGAGCTGTAGTAGAGACATAAGCTGTATTCGTAATTAAACCTGCTCATTTTCCATTGAAATTTTATTATGAAGTTGTATAAAAATATTTAGTTTCAAGGCAAAGAAAAGCCAATAATAAAAATCAAAATTTTCAAACCAAAAGATAGTAACAAAACTGAATACTAAAACAGTTAATACTCATTTTTCAAGTATAACTTGCATACCCACTTTTTGCGACCGGATTAAACAGAAATGATTAGAAGGATACTTGAACAGGATTGGAGCAGTAGTGTAAAAAGCCCCTAATTCACCGGTAACTGCACGCGTGGCCCGGCAGCCAGTAACCGGTACCGGAAAACAAACGAATTAGCACCGGACGCAGCCGAGGGGTTAACGGTTAACGGTGAACGCAGCTTGTTGTGAAGGGGTAATTATAAAACGACGGCGGGCAACTTTTTCCTGTTATCCCCCTTCCTTATTTCGCTGAAAAAATGTTTCATGCTAATTAAACAAATGAAAATAAAAAATGTTTTTATTAGTACCTCGTTGAGCGATCTCTGTACCTATTAATAAAAACCTTTGAGAGAAATAAGAATGAGAGGAATGTATTTTTATTTTCTATCGTTCTTAAAGTATTTTTTTATTAAACTAGTGTGTCCTCCTGCATGGAAAAGACCTCTCTCTTCTTTTTCCACGCTTCTCGGTCCGGTGACAGGGTATGCCAGTCTTTTTTATATACACGTATAGCTCATCGCACTATCTCTGTTCAACTGTTGTTTATAAATTTTTAATCATCGAAATTGACATACATTATTTTATTGTAAAAGTAATACGAGTATACTCGTATACGGTAGCACGTTCGAATTGAACGAGCCGTGTGATTTCTGCGCCACGCGTGAGAGTGTAGCAAGGAAAGGGGGGGGGTGCAATCAGCTGAACTCTCAAGGGATGCAGAATACTGATGCCTATGTAAGTAGGTCCGACGCAGACACTTGCGTAACGGATCCGTCTGTCGAACAACACAGGTGTCTGCACTTGTAATGCGTCAGGCGTGGTTTTTAGTATGCATTTTACAGACGGATGCGTCACGAATGTCCTAAAATAGCGCATAACGGAGCGTCAAGTGTAAAAACCACCTAATTAATGGATGTGACGGACTCTTTTCGCAATACGTATAGTTTTGACTTTTGTATCCTTGTGCTGGGTATTGCCTGTTCCAATAGCTACAAATACTTCAACGGGACAAACATTTTATTATAAAAACTTTAGACCGATAACATTTGGGAATCCTTTCTTTTTCATAATGTCTATAACATAACCTAACGTTTCTTAGGGAAACTTGTTTTCAATAGTTCACTATGAGGTAAATAATAAGGAAGTAAAAGCGCCATTATCTCTTATCTTGTAACTTGAGTCTCGTGTGAAGCGGTCAGCGTACTGGCTCTGACTGAAGCGGGTCCTAAATTGACATCCATCTCTCTATTAAACGTGATGTTTCGCTTTTAATGCCCCCCACTCCCGCTCCCGTCCCGGCGCGATGTTTGCTTTATCGCCCTTATAGCACCTCTACGCTGCTGCTATACGACTTGTAGCGCTACAGCCCGGACCTGCCTCGCGCGCTCTTTTGTTGCCAATAAACGATTTCGCTATTCATTGGGGAAATAGCCCATATAAAGTTATTTGGGAGCGCTTTCCTTTGATTGAAGTGATTTGATGTGTTGGATCGAGTGGATTATTTTTCGAAGTGAATTTTTTATAGGTTTTGTTCGGTTTTTGTTTTACTTTTTCATAAAATGTTTTCGTCGAACTTGTCTTTATTAAATCGGTAAAAGCTACAACAGTTTACTGCTTGACTTTGGCCTCTGCTTAAGTATTGGCGGTCAATACACATATGGCAATCCTTACTCACCACACGCAGAAGGATTCCCCACAAAATGCAAGATGCTGCAGTCACATGCAACGCTGCTACTACTGGATTAATAGTCTAGTATAGTACCTATGCCAATGAAGTCCTGCCATTTTGTTTCCATTCATAAAGAGAGCGAGGTTCATAACGAGGAGAGTAGGGTGTAGGTCACCGACAGTCCAAATAATACCAACTAACTGTATCTACTTCAGTTGAGACGTACTACCGTTTGCAGTGGGATTACTCCCCGATTGGTTCGTGATCGCGGGCGGCGGTCGGCGCGTCCCGTGGTGCTCTCCAGTGGGTCACCTATTTGAGTTTCAATTATCTACGGAACTCCGCAAATACTTAGATAAGCGCTGGACGAGCGCTTCATTTACATGCATTTATAGTCATAATGAACTATGTAATCTGCTTCTTCTTCTATCGTATGGGACGCCTAGTCGACCCGATGAACCCTATTTTGTTACAATCACTTTATGGTCGTTGCTACGGCATAACTACCATAATAACTACGAGTTCTACCACGGATATATTCAAGGATGAAGATGAAGGTGTGTTTGTATTGACAGCACCAATGATGAGAGAATTTATCATTTGGTCTCAGAGTCGTCCTTGCCGTCCATCTCAAGGCCTTTATTTGCCTTATTTACACTATTAAAATATGCAACTGCTTTTTTTCAGCGACGCAAATGTATTTTTCTGTGAACCTACGCTACGTAACATTATGAATGTTCAAATCAAATCCTTACAATAAGGTACATTCTAAAACTTCGTAATAATTCCCGATGCAAGTTGCCATCTGCTCGGATAAGTTTCGAGTGCTCTCCTGTGACTGCGACTGACTATTCCGAGCGCGCGCTAAAAGCCGAGCGGGCCGGCCGTGACGCCCCATCGACGCTTCGGCTCTTGCACGACTCTTTCCCTTTTCACAACTGACTGTTCTCTTTTTAACTGTAATCAAAAGTTACACTGGCTGGAATAATCGCGTCGGGGGCTGAGTGGAGCCGCGGGCATTCGAATCCGTTCCACGAAAGAGGTGCTTGCGTATTCTGAAGTGAATAATTTATTCTGTGGCCTCTTGGAATTGCGTGAAAAGCAGGAAGAATTGACCACTAATTAATTCTTCTTCTTTGCTTTTATTTAATTTTGTTTGCTAATATGTTGTAACACGAATTGCATATACATATTTCTACTGTATACTGGTTGCCCAAATGCTATTAAGTGGATTAAGAACAGGGAGATGATGATGCCGTAGAATACTATTTAACCCTTTATTGTATTTGGAAGACCAAGAAAAAGTTACTCGTGATCAAGTAAAATGTAAAATAATAACTACGTCGTACATAAAAGTCAAGGAGAGGGCAGAACACAAAGAAAACTGGCGGATACCACTAATGCCCTTAAATCGATGATGATGTTTTATATGTACCTAAAGCGTTCGTTACTGGTTACCTTTCGTGGCGCAGGCACTAGTCGTGTTCTGCTGTAGAGCTGTAAAAATGTGAGTCACGACGCGGCGCGGCCATAAATAGCGTAAATATTTTATACCGCGCCGAAGCAGGCGCTCGGGCTGGCTAACTCGGATGCAGGAACTTACAACGAGAAGACTTTCGTAAAACGAGCAGAATTTGTTGGTACTCAGATGTGATCGAGAGACACAAAGAAAGTAGTTTTAAATGAAAATATTAATTATGACGAATTAATGTGATTATTGTTTAGTTAAAAAAAGAACATTGAAAAAGCCTGTACTTATGTAACGTGTTTCCAAAACCTAAGGGACACACAGGCTGACTAGCTGTTGTTACCTAAAGTTTTTTGATTGTGATGTTTTATAAAATGATGTTTAACTTTTTTCCAATTACTTACCTTATTTATACTGATTTGTAAACTTGTTCGGTTTGATTTTTAAAAAGTTAGACGCGTGTCAAGGCAGTGTTTAAATATTATTTTTTCATACGATTTGACATTGTCAAATGATTTATATACCATGTGAAACTTTTCTTGTGTAACGGTTATTTTAATCAATAACCGTTGTCGTCACAACTTCCCGTTATTTTGCAGTATTGAAATGGCAACACTGACCTGTCAAGTAGTTGGGGGTAGTCGGGGTAGTGGTGGTAAAACTATAAAAAGCCTGGCATCCCATTCGGAGCAGTTCAGTTGGCGTGTAAACTTGGCTAGGGAAACCTATGCCCGAATACTTGTGTATACATACTTGCAGTTAATAAAATTGGCTTGTGCAAATCTGTGGCGTTTCAATTGAAATTCAGCTGACGTACGGCGAAGTGCCGTCTCAACTTCAGAAGCGGGATAAAAAAAAAAGAACGTAAGTACACCCACACAAAAGTGAATTACTTTTACCGTAATTTTAGTTGCTTTCAAATAGCTTGTAATCGTAGCATTCGTAGCTAGCAATGAGATTCGTTTAATTTTTTTATCTTGTCCCTCTTGGTTTTTCTTGTTCAACAGTGGTAATCATAGTGTCCACAACCCATGAAATATCTAAAAGTATACGGGACTCAATATATGTGGTGTAATAAATTTTTTATTTTTTATTTTGTCCACTAGTGGACTTTTATGTCCACATTTCGAGAGTTTGCCTACCAAAACCGGGTTTATTAAAGGGCCCCGAAAATTTTGTTATTTTTGCGCTACGATGCTTAGTTTTCGAGATAAAGCAGTTTCAAGTCGGAATCATCATGCGGTTATATTTCTTTAATTTTTTTTTTACAGTTACTTTCCCTCTTGAGTAATTGCATGTTTTAGGTGCAATCATTGCTTCTTGACCTTAATATATAAAATTTGTAGATTTTCGTTAACCACGTGTATTTTTATGTACCCTCTTTTGATAATGTGTGTGACATTGTTCTTTCTTCTTTTCCGAGGCCATGGCGGATGCTACGCGTAAGAAAAGTGGGTCGCGGAGCCTGCAAACCCCAGGGAGGCGTCCTTCGCGTGATGGGCGTGACGACCCGGGTGCTCGTCGCAGTCGGTCACGCAGTCGTAGTGCTGTGACGAGTCCTACGTTTCCTGTGACCAAGGTAAAACAGATGCAAGGACGTCGTGACCGGCAGGGGCGCCAACAGTCGAGTCGCCACCGCAGTCCCAGTACGCGTGGCCGCAGCCCTGGTCCGGAGCACTGCAGCCCTGGTCCGGGGAACCGCAGCCCAGGTCCGGAGCGCCACACCCGTGGTGTGGAGCACCGTAGCCCTGGTATTCACAAGGAATCGGCGAGATACAGATCCGGGAGGGTCTTGTATTCTCCAACACGGAGCTGTGATCGGAGCCGAAGAGGCAGTCACAGTCGCAGCCGATCAAGGTATCGTGAACGATCTCTAAGACGTAGCGAAGAACGTAGTCGTTCTCGCAGTCCAGGACGTAAAAGCAGACATGAAATGCGTGATGAATTGGAACTGGAAAGACAGCGCTATCGTATACTTGAAAGTCAATTAAGGAGAGAACGTGAGAAGAAACGAGAATCGGAGCTCCGCGAGCGGAGACGGAGTCCTGGGAGGGACCATGATGCCGGGAGGCCCAGGTATGAATCAACATCTGTATTTTTTGATGAGTTCTTAAAGGTTTTCAAAAGTCAAAATCGTGAACGTGATAGTTTCCCCTCTGTTTTAAATAATGTCATACCAGAGTTTGATCCCATGAGCAAGGAACAAACAATCACTGTTTGGCTAAATAAGGTCGATGAGTGTGCTGACATATACAAATGGGATGATAGGCAAACCAGTCATTACGCCTTACCAAAACTGTCAGGTCAGGCAAAATTGTGGTACCAAGGTTTACCATCCCTAAAACGTACGTGGCTGGAATGGAAGGAATTATTGACCGTATCCTTCCCTGCTACCGAAAATTTTGCAGACTTGTTAACTGAAATGTTAAACAAAAGAGTGCGATATGGCGAATCACTTGAGTTGTATTATTTTTCCAAAATAAATTTGCTTAACCGTTGCAAAATTTTCGGTAAAGAAGCCGTTGACTGTCTTATTCATGGTGTCGATGATAGAGGCGTCCGAGTAGGTGCCCAAGCGGCTAACTTCGAGAAACCCGAACAAGTGCTTCAGTTCTTTAAGACTCTTAAAATTCAAGCAAAAGATGTAGATGTTCGAAAGGATAGTAAGCGACTATCTAATAGTCAACAAACAATAAATACCAGACCAGTTAACAGAACAAACGAGAATCTAGTTAAATCGCGTCCAAATTCGGAAAATATTGTTTGTTTCAACTGCAAAGCCAAGGGCCACCCATCCTTTAAATGCCCTATACCTATTTTAAAGTGCTCTTATTGTCATATGATTGGTCATGCTATTGATGATTGTCCGAAAAAGAAAAAGCCTGAGACTAAGGAGAAAAGCGTCATGAGAGTTTCTCTAGATGAGAGTTTTAATAAAACTTTTAACAGCAATATGCCCTTCACAGAACAAGACAAAATTACATCACGTGACCAGCCAGATGACAACTCGAAACGAAAATACTATATAGCGATCAAAATTAATGGGCATCCGATTAAGTGTCAGGTTGATATGGGCAGCGAAGCTACCTTGATTCGCAAGTCTCATGCAGAAGAACTAGGTCTGCAATGGTCAGCCGTTGCAGGGACATTGTTACGAGGTTTAGCGAAGGTTTCATGCGTTCCGTTGGGGAAAACCGAGGTAGATATTGACGTCTATGGAGTTGTAGAGAAGGCTGTTGAGGTTTTCATTGTAGAAGATCATGTGATAACAAACCCGGTACTACTAGGGCACTCCTTTACTGAGCGACCAAGCGTACACATTAGTAAAACGGGTTCGGACTTGAAATTTGAAAAATTAAATCCAGAAAATCAGTTAAAAATAGAATTAAAATTAGTAAACGATGTGATGATTGCAGTCGGCGAAATGAAAGCTGTTCGGGTCAGTACTGATGAACAATTTAGTGGAAATGTGTATATTGGTGGCTCAGTAAGGGGATGTATGGGGAAGGAACATTATCTGTTACCTGGCGAATATGAAATTCATCAAGGCACTTGTCTTCTACTAATACAAAACTTGAGCCCTAATTCAATTAAATTGACTAAAGGATCACTAGCCACGCGTGCAACGTATTTGGGTATCGAAAAGGATGTGCTTCATATAGCATCGGTGACAGCTGATGTAAGCGAAACTGACTTAAATAAAATGGAAATTCGATGTGGTGACTCCCTGACCCTTGAAGAAAAGCAGCAGCTTTCAGATTTGTTAAGTGAATACCAGTCTTGTTTTTCTAGCGGAATGCATGATTTGGGGTACACTACGGAGACTGAAATGGTAATTCAACTGAAAGATTCAAACCCTGTGGTATACCGACCTTACAGGATGTCACATTCTGAACGGCAACTTGTAAAAGGTATGGTAGAGGAGATGATTGACAGCGGAATAGTCCGCGAATCCCAGTCACCTTATGCCAGTCCAATAGTACTGGTGCATAAGAAAACTGGAGAAAAGCGATTATGCGTGGACTATCGTGCCCTTAATAGTAAAACTAAACGAGACCATTACCCACTTCCGCGAATTGAAGACTTACTTGATCAACTGTCTGGTCAATCGGTTTTCACCACTCTTGACCTCGCATCTGGATACCATCAGATCCCCATTGCGGAAGAGTCCAGAGAGAAAACTGCGTTTGTCACTCCGGATGGGCAATACGAATATACTCGTATGCCCTTCGGTTTGGCAAACGCACCAGCAGTTTTCCAGAGACTCATGCATAAGGTACTAGCAAAGGTCAAATATGTAATAATATATATGGATGATATACTCATACCAGCATCATCTTTTAAGGAGGGGTTGATCCGCTTGAAAGAGGTGCTCATCTTGCTACAACAAAGTGGTTTGACCCTAAAACTGCAGAAATGCAACTTCTTCCAGACCAGCATTGAATTCTTGGGCTTCGAAATTAATGGAGATGGAATCAAGCCTGGGATGCAGAAGGTTCATGCGGTTTCCAAATTCCCAACTCCAGTCAATCAACATGACGTACGTAGATTTCTGGGCCTTGCAAGCTTCTTTAGACGATTTGTCAGGGGTTTTGCCGAGATAGCCCGTCCTCTCACGAGCCTTCTTAGGAAAGACGCGACTTGGCAGTGGACTTCACTTGAAGAATCTGCATTTCAAACGCTGAAACGTCACCTAATCGAGCGACCATTACTTGCGCTTTATGATCATACGGCGGAAACCCAATTACACACGGATGCCAGTAAAATGGGCTTAGCTGGCATCTTATTACAACGTTCTGGTACAAACCCTTGGAGACCTGTAGCATACTATAGTAGGCAAACTACCGTGGATGAACAAAAACTTCATTCATTTGAACTCGAGACTCTCGCTGTAGTAAGTTCACTGAATAAATTCCGAACTTATCTGCTTGGTGTCAAATTCACAATCGTCACAGATTGTAATGCTTTAAGATCAACTTTTTCAAAGCGAGATCTTGTCCCTCGAATATCCAGATGGTGGATTCAATTTTTAGAGTACGATTGTGAAATTGAATACCGGGCAGGTGATAGAATGGCACATGTGGACGCCTTGAGCAGGAGTCCCGTGGCTGAAGAAGTAGATCATCCACACACTTTAGACGTTCTCACAATAAGTAAAGATGAAGACTGGATAGCTACTGTCCAGTCTAGTGACTCAGAAATCAGGCTAATTAAAGAAGTATTGGAGGACCCGTCTACAGCCAAAATTGCTAATATTCATAAAGAATATAAGCTGACGAATGGCAGAGTTTTTCGCATTATTGACGAGAACACAGTACGCTGGGTTGTTCCAAGGGGTGTACGATGGCAATTGTTAAAAGCCAACCACGATGATGTTGGACATTTTGGTTTTGAAAAGACATTGCAAAGACTACGCTCCTTTTACTGGTTTCCCAAGATGCGAAGATTTACGAAGAAGTATGTGACTGCTTGCCTAGAATGCGCGCACCACAAAATACCATCAGGCGCAAAAGAAGGAGAGCTTCATCCTATTCCAAAAGTTGAAGTTCCATTCCATACTATACACGCAGATCATTTAGGTCCATTTGTGCGTAGCAAGCGAAGGAACTGCTATTTGTTGGTTATTGTGGATTCGTTCACGAAGTATGTCAATTTAACGCCAGTGCGTAGTACAAAATCCAAAGCAACTATCAAAGTATTTAAAAACTTTTTCAGTTACTTTGGTACACCTAACAGACTTATAACAGATAGAGGGACTAGCTTTACTAGTAAGAAGTTTAAAAATTTCATACAATCGCTGGGAATTAAACATGTACTAAATTCTGTCGCTACGCCTCGTGCGAACGGCCAAGTCGAGCGATACAATCGTACGATTCTCTCTGCTCTTAGCACAATGTCTCATGGAAAGAGTCCTGAAAAATGGGATGATTATATTCCGGATGTACAGATGGGAATCAATTCCGCTGTACATGAGGTAACAAAGAAATCTCCCACCGAATTGTTATTTGGAAAGAAAATTACTAACCCATCGCAGGGAATACTGAATGACGTTATAGCAGATGTAGGAGGTGGGGTAGCAGAAAAGAGTTTAGATGAACTCCGAAATGAGGCCGGCATCCTTATTAACAAGGATCAAGAAAAGAGCAAAGACAGATTTGATAGGAATAGGAAAAAGTGCACGCAATATAAGGAAGGAGACCTTGTTCGGGTAATAAGAGCTATAGTAAGTGGCACAGGACAGTCGAAGAAACTTGAGTCCAAATGTCAAGGACCGTACCGTATAAAAAAGCTATTACCCAACGACCGGTTTGTTATTGAGGATACACCATTAACCAAGAAAGGTAGACGTTACGAAGGAATCGTGTCTATAGACAAAATATTCCCATGGATGAGCTTTGATAATGACCCTACAGATGATACTTCCTCTAGCGGTAGTAGTTCTTCTGAAGAATAGATGTTTCTTTTTCTAATGCGGGCTATTGCGTTCACATGGTTAGACCTATTATGATAATATTAATATTTGCTCATAATTTTTTGTAAAAGATGTTGATTCTATTCCTTCTAATTATGAAGTTTCTTAATGAAACTATTTATGGAGCATGATAATGAAATCATGACTGAATACGGTAGGATCCGTATCTGGAAAAAAAAATGATGCGTCATTGGAATTGAAGACTAAATTCATAAGGTTGGAATTGTTAAAAAGATCATTATTGTAATGAGAACTGAATTTAATAATTAAGGATTATTACGAATTGTAATATTAAGATATAAATACATTTGTGTTATAATAAAATAAAATAATTGTAATGGAATGGTATAAATAAGATTGAGTAATCAGCGAGACCCAAGTGTATTGATTTTTATTTTGAGATAATTATTATGAGATTAAATAATGCATTACCTAAGTAGATATTTAAGGATACCTTATTCTTGTAATATTTCAGGGATGTTATATTCAAAAAAATAATGTGAAAATGTAACACAATCATTCTAATCGAATAGCATAATTAGGATTGAGTAATTTAACGTAGCCTAAGTATCTAAATTTATTTCATTTTATTTTTGTTAATATTATGAGATTAAATAATTCACTTTATATTTAAGGATTCGGATATATTGGAATTGATAATAACATTTATGGTTTAATTTGCTTTATGATAATGAAGAGATTATTATTTCAATAAGAAATGAATTGAATATTTATGGATTAAAAATGATTGTAACATTAAATTAGAAATACATTTGTGTGAAAATGTAAGACAATAATTTTAATGGAATAGTGTAAATAAGATTAATTCATTATAACTTAAGTAATTGAATTCATTCTTTTATGTTTCTTTTTGTTAAAATAAAGAAATTAAATTATACAGTTAACACGTACAAGTACTATGTTTTAAATTCAATATACAGATGGTAGTACAATAATAAAAAAAAAGGCAATGATTTGATACGGATTATTCAAAGTAAAATTTAAGTGTTAAGTAATTGGTATTGTGCATTAAATAATAGTTTATGTAAAAATACAACTATGTTAAGATTGTAACGCGAGGACTCGTTTCGAATTGGATGGCCGACTGTAACGGTTATTTTAATCAATAACCGTTGTCGTCACAACTTCCCGTTATTTTGCAGTATTGAAATGGCAACACTGACCTGTCAAGTAGTTGGGGGTAGTCGGGGTAGTGGTGGTAAAACTATAAAAAGCCTGGCATCCCATTCGGAGCAGTTCAGTTGGCGTGTAAACTTGGCTAGGGAAACCTATGCCCGAATACTTGTGTATACATACTTGCAGTTAATAAAATTGGCTTGTGCAAATCTGTGGCGTTTCAATTGAAATTCAGCTGACGTACGGCGAAGTGCCGTCTCACTTGTCATAGCAGGGTTTGTGTCAACAACTCCTGTTCAAAGTTAATGTTTCAAACAACTAGTTTCAGAATCTCACTCAAACGTTGAATATACTTACTTCTGTAGTAGGTAACAGGTAAACCTCAGACCGACTTCCTAATTTGCGAACCGAGAATTTGAAAACGTAGAAGGAATTTTAAATTTCTTAGAATTGGTCTTACAGACAGACATAGCACTAAGGAATACTGAACAGTCCACCTACATCGTAATTTAAAGATTTTCAGGTACAAAACACAAGTCAAATCATTATTGAACGACAAATACGATCTTAAGTGATTGTTAATGCGATATAACAAATAAAGTAGAATATTTTGATCGTGTGGTGCTGGCTCAGGATAGCATGACCCCATTTCTACCAGTGGATGTCATAAAAGGTGATAAGGGATGAATCCATAGAACGGACAGCAGCTTTTTCGGCGAACATCTACAATATATTGCACTGCGCTCGCTAATCCGCCTGCCAAGCGTGGTGAGTTTGGAAATACCCCTAACTCGGGGAGCCCCCGTCTGTATTCATCCCTAGTTTGGTTTTGTAATTCTGCACCACGAGCCAATTATTGTATTCGCTGACTGATAAACGCACTTTCACCGCTGTGCGCCTTATTTTTGAACTAGGGCCCCCACCCTACATTACACCCGCTGCTAATCGTTTTCCCGTGGGAATCAACAAACTTTTCTCTCGAATCACACACACACACACAAATCAGGCCTCTATCCCTTGCGGGGTAGGCAGAGCGTTAACGGCCGCAATATTACGGTCGCTATCGCCACGTCTGACAAATATTGAGGGCCTTCTGAGATACTTCGTGTATCACTATAGTGACAGGTTGTCAGCCTGTCGCCTAAAAGTTGTAATACACCTGAAACCCTCAAGTCCCTCAGTCGCCTCTTACGACACCCACGGGTAAGAAATGGGGTGATACTATTCTAAGCCGACATCACACGGCCAATCGAATCTATAAAAAAATATGGAATCAAAATGAGTTAGCTGTGTCTACAACAGATAAACAGAAACGCAAAAGGCGACTGTTTGTTCCATTTCTTACGCCTTATTTTTCAAATACCCTGTATACTATATGTAATACAGAATTGTCTATCAGGTAGCGTTTGGTTGTCCTTTTAACACCCCAACTAGTCAGAACTCAATATTAGTTTGCAGACTCAAATGAAGTGCGTTGAGATGTTCGCAAGTTGCGTGAGGTCGCCGCAAACTCGTCCCGGTAATTATTCATGAGGTACCTACCTCTACCAGGTACAGAGATGTTATAGAGCTCTGTAACCGAAACCGTAACTATCGAATATTCGATATAAAAATATATCCGTAACCGCAATCGATATGAAAGTTAGGAATTATTTCGGATAAAGGCGGTGCCTCACTCACTAAGCCCATTTATAAGGTAGTTGCTTTTGAATTTTACCGCGTGCGTTCTTTGCATAATCTGTAGTTTCAATAGTTAGTATTCTAAGGTGGTCATATATAGTCAGCAATTTTAGATTTACCGATACTTAGTGTGATAAACTTTCAGAAAAGTGCCGTTTCTGGCTCATAATTATAACCGAAACCAAGTTATAGTTAGTTAGTATTCTTTGCCGAAACTACCAGTAGCTTACGGATTACCCCAAATATTTTCATATCCGTATCCGTATCCGAATCCGGTAACATGGTTTTTTATCATCAGTATCCGAAATGTAATATCCATAACATCCCTCTACCTGAGGGCCCTTGCTCAATTATACATGCAAGGTGGTGCCGATGGGTCCAAGAGGACTTTAGGGTCGCTAAGGGTGTAACTGTTGTAAAGGGTTTGCTGTGATTTAATTTATAATTCGGAATTTGTCATCATGTGTTAGTATCGATGTATTTCAACATTGTGAATAGCTTCCCTTCCGTGATTTGGACATTATTGTAATGCAGTAACTTTGTAAAAAGTCTGACACCAAGTTTCATCAGGTCGTTGAACGACTCGGAGGCCCACATGAAAAAGAAGAAGAGGTAAAATGTAAAGAAGAACGATTTATTCGTATGTAGGTAATCGATAACCTCCGTAACTACTAGACTAATTTTAAAAATCCTTTCGCCATCATATTTTTATCATTATTTCTTTTCTTGTGAGAAAACCCTTTCAGAAAAACAGCTGTAGACTCACTGTTATAGTATTTGATAAGTTGGGTAAGGATTAGCCATTAAATTAAATTAAACTCAGAGATCATTGGCGTATAAACCTTAGAAGATATTCCTTAGCCAAGTGTCTTCAGCGTACGTTTAGCTGTTTAGTCGTAGTTTCAAGATGGTGTCAGACTGCGGTCTGCGGGGGTGGGGTGTAGCTGCCGGGGGAGGGGGGACTCTACAATTAGTTCTGTTCTGTCCATCGACTGCCTACTCCTGAACTATACACCATTAGTATCTCAACACTATTGGCTAAGCGACTGTTGATCATTGTTTGCAGTTTAATTTAATTCTGTACCAGTAAACACACATTTACATTTTGTGATGCTGGCTTAGAATAGCATCACTCCATTAATGTCGCCAAGTTTTGGTCTGACAAAATTTCAAACTGCCTTTGTCGTTGACACGACAAGAAGAAGAAGTCGCCAGTCCTACCAGTGGGTATCGTAATGAGCGACTAAGGGATATTTATCCAGCTGCGTTCCCTGTGAGTATAACAGCTAAGTTAGATTGCGCTCGCCAATG
Source organism: Keiferia lycopersicella (assembly GCA_029255805.1). Classification (NCBI taxonomy): domain Eukaryota; kingdom Metazoa; phylum Arthropoda; class Insecta; order Lepidoptera; family Gelechiidae; genus Keiferia; species Keiferia lycopersicella. Next base: position 16,525,750 of record JARACZ010000006.1, on the reverse strand, counting down.
CACCTTGTAAGCGTTGTGAGTATGGCAAATACTACCGAAAGAAGGAAGGTTCAAGTCAAGTGGTAGACTGTTGTTATGGCTTGATCACGTTGCTAGGCATTACATATGTACAAAATAATACATACCGCTCACAAAACTGATGCTGTGAAAACCCACAGACTGTGTACGATCGTTTGGTATTGCGTGTTGTTGTGTTGTGACAGGCGTAACCACCACTGTCACCTATGTAAACACAAAACGCTTGCTGGATTTATTTGTACGGTGAACGGTCGAAAACTTAAAATACATAATAAAAAAACTTAAACCGATCTCAAGTATCGTTTCCCAAATAGGCCATATTTGACAGTTGTCAAATACATACTAGAAAGAACAATAAAATAACTTCTGGCAAGAAATGGAGAATTAAATAACCTGTCATAGTTTTTGCTAAAGAAATATGACAAACAGTCCTCATTGTTCGAATTCTATCAAAGAAATATTTTATCCCGTTCTTTCAACTTTTAAATAGGTACCAGTCTTCCTTGACAAACTTTTGAGAACAAGATGAAAATATGTACTATCAAACTTTATGACAATCAAGAGTTTGGATAAAAACGTTATTTTATCAGGAAAGTAATATAGAACAACAACTACTACTGAGTTGTAAGTATTTCCTAGAATTGGGTAAACTAACATCACATTGTCACTCTAGTAGAAAAATAAATAGTACTCAGGGTTGCCAGGCTAACAACCTCGAATTAGCTGTAAATAAATATTAGCTCTTTTTTCTTTGACATTTATCACTTTGTGAACTTGTTCCCTGTCTGGTTAGGACATTGCGGGCTGAACCACCCGATTGTCCGTAAGTAAGATGGTTCCGTGTTCTGGATGGCACGTTAAGTCGTAGGCCCCGGTTGCTGTCTATGATCACTTAGACGGCCGTCGTTACACAACCATGTCAGAAACCTGCTGTAGATGGTGGTTGAAAAATTCTGACACTAGGGTTCATCGGGTCGTTGGACGATAGGTGTCCCACACGAAAAGGGATGGGGAAGCTCTTTTTCCTCAAAGCAACTGATGTCGGTTGGGAGCGGTGGTAAGTGGCTTCTTTTATAATGCTTACATACTTATTGGGCTATCTGCATAAATCCGCAGTATTGCAATTTGAAAGCAGCATTTATACTAGAAACATTAACTTGTAATAAAAAAACAGAAAATTGTGTTATTTCAATACTTAAATCATTTATTAAGTGAACATTTATTGTACTTGACGTTATTAAAGTATTAAATTGTGAATCTACATGGAAATAAAACATTTTGATCTGATGTTAAAGCATGAGGTGCATTTAGTATATTAACCTTTTGAACGCCAATGACCACTATAGTTGCCAAACGCTCGCGTACATACGACGCCACTGACGACTAAAGTAGTCCAAATTTACCTATTTTTATAACTTAAATTCTGTCTTGTTTAAGACACCGGGCTGCTTGCCGATAAGTTTTTACCATCTTCACATTTTTCTATGCTTGGCGTCGGGGGTGTGCCGACGTAAAAAAACTCTGGCGTGCAAAAGGTTAAATAGGAATTTTAACAAATTAACAGCAGTTAGAATAATTTGCTACATAATTAGTAGTAGGCGCAGTGCAATATTTGGTATGTACCTAATAAGATGCCGCTCTGCATTGCATGCTATAACTCCACCCACGAGTAAATAAACTGATATTACTTTGAATTAGTGATACTATTTGAAATCGACCGTGTCTCAATGTATGCGATTGGCACAGGGCCTTGAGGAGTGGTGCAATAGAAAAGAGGCCTATACCGAAGCCTGTACCCGGATTACCCGGCGATAAATGGATGTGGGCTGATGATAATGATTATGAATCATCACTTGGCATTCCACATAAAGAAATAGTGTGTTTTCAGGTCTTTGTTACCTACGTGTATTGACTGTGTATTGTGTACTGCAGCGTCACGTCAGTTCCGCTGCGTGATGGGATTACTCTGTACCTACCCCGCCGTCACACCAGCGCCGCGCCGCGCTAAGCGCCGAACTAAGCCTATGTGGAATTTACGGCAATCACCGCTCTGCTTACCCTGCAACAGATAAAGGCGTGATGTGTGCGTGTGTGTGCGTGCATTGTCTGTGAACTGCGTATTGCAGCGGTATGTTAGTAGCGCTGCGTGACGGGATTACGCTGTACCGCCGCCACCAACGCAGCGCCAACTAAGCCTATGTGGAATTTACGGCCGTTGACTGTACGTATACCGCAGTTGAATAATTACGTCCTGATTTTTGCATTAGAAATTGTTGTTATGCAATTTTTTAATAGAAAATTTTTCACGACGCAATTTTTGTTACAACAGGGAAACAGGGACGAATGGCAAAACCTAGTTTCAGTGGTAAAGCTCCACTTTGGATCGTTGAGTCAGCGAAGTAAGTAAGTAAGTAAGTAATTTTAGTTACAGGCAAAGTTCTCTGTAAAACAAGTCACCGCCAATATTTCAAGAATGTTGCAGTTTTTATTGTAAACAACAGACACACATACCACTCGTTTATCCCTTACGGGGTAGGCAGAGCGTTAACGGCCGTAAAGATACGGTCGCTATCGTCACGTCAGACAAACATTGAGAGCCGTTTCAGATAATTCTAGTATCACTATAATGATAGGTTATCAGCCTGTCGCCTAAAAATTGTAACACACATGAAACTCTCGAAACCCTTAGTCGCCTCTCACGACACCCGCGGGAAAGAAATGAGATGATGCTATTCTAAGCCGGCAACACACGGCAGTTGGTATTACCAAAGAATACTAACTATAGCTACTCGGTATTACCCCTGGCACGCGGAGCCGGCGAGCTCATCCGTCACGACGTGATAAACAGGCCCCGTACATCACCCGGGGGTACTAGGCTAGTTCCAGCCTGCAGATTGTCTCGCTCTACACATGTTGATAGCGTTATTTGCTATATCGGTCAATGAAACTTTATTTTAGAATTAGTAGTTTTAAGGAGATTTTTGCCTTGCATTTCAGGTGGTAGAATTAAGGTGGGCCCGTACTTTTCCTAGTAACAAAACCTCGGACAATGGACAATAAGGCAATCAACACACTTGACGCACGACGGAACACAAAAATATCGCAGCGATCTGTCAGGTCCATACTAAAAATGTCCCCATACTAGAACAGTTCAACCGCTGTTGACGCAGCGCTATCGCAGTGTCATCCGTCGAGTGCGTCAAGTGTGTTCCTCGCCTTACCAGCAAAATAATAACAAAGAAGCCTAGATAAAGCAAGTTAATACTTACTCGCTTAAGTTAATACTTACTATTACGACTCTAGGAAGAACTACTTGATATTTTATTACTTTACTACTTGTTAGAGCTATCTTAAAACTTCACGTTCATTCGAGTACCATCTTTAGCTCACTTTTTACTTATTTTCGAGTCCCTTTCTAAAATTGCAAGAAAAAAATGTAAGTTCAATGAAAGAAAGATTTGATATCTTGCTCTGTCCTTAGTCCTTAGGCCCGTCAAAGCAAAGCGATTTCCTTTCAAAACATAATATTGAAATAGCCCGTCCTGTGAAGAGGAAGGAAAATATCTCATATAAAAGTATCCGATGATTAAATTGATAACTCAGCTTTTTTGTGCAAAAGATTGGCCCAAACAAGTCTTATCTGACAAAGCCCTTTCGGGTCCTACTGGGGGCTTAGAAGTGAACCCTTTCAGCTGAAGATCAATGTAAGGAAGCGCAAGGTATGGGCGATAGCGGGATTTGGTTCATCAACAGCACCGGTAGCCTACTAGTACAACTCGACCGAACCAACTAGACGATTGCGAGTTACCTACTTAAATTGGCTGGTTATTTTGTACTATTACGGACTGGTATAGACTGACAATATAGTTTGAAACAACCCAACAATTTTAATAGGTACTTCGCGTTGCTCTTATTTGCTTGGTTTGCTTGTACCTACATTTTTGGTCTTCCTCATAAATATTAATAAATTTAGAGCTTTAGTCACATGTGTTCTAATAGAACCCTCAGCGTATAGGCGTGGAATATTCATCTAGTTATATTGCTAAGAATATTCATGTAAGCAATTCTCAGATAAGTATGATGCTACTCGTATTTCGACTCGAGACATTTTGTTAATTAGGTATGTAGATAATGCGTGGGTTGAAAATCTTGATTCATTACAAAAAACATAACTAAACATTATGCTATAAGTACTTTACTTACTACTCAGAGATAGTATTTGGTCTTATCACAATTTAGTATCACCACACAGTTTCATAATTATCAAACTGCTTCATCTTTTAACTTGTTGTTCATACAAAATATGAGTAAACTGGATATGTTTGGTGCTTGAGATATGGTTTAATCAGCTTAGTTAGTATTTTTAGGTGTAATTCAATTTTTATGCCGTGTGATGCCGGCTTTGAGTAGCGTCAACCCATTTTTTCCCGCGGGTGTTGTAAAAGGCAACTAAGGGACTCAAGGTTTAATGTGTATTACAATTTTAAGCGACAAGCCGACAACCTGTTACTACAGTGATACACGAATCATCTGAAAAGGCCCTTCATACTTGTCAGACGTGGCGATAACGACCGTAATTTTGCGATCGTTAATGCACTGCCTACCCCGCCATATAAAGCGTGATTTGCGTATGTATATATCCCAGTTATTTTTGCGAGCAAACAAATGTTTTTTTTTCTCGGTGGTGCCTACGTCGACGACAGCTTTCCTATTCCCTTGCGGTAAGTCGCTGCCGCCAATGTGAAAGGATCTTATAGACACCAAACAATATTAACTATCGGCAGCGTGTCTAAAACAGTATGGCGGTAATATTTACCATCAGTCTACCAGGCCTTCAAGGCCAGATGTAATGAGATTCCCATGACACATTTCATGAAAATCTCATTACATCTGGCCTTTCATTTTTGGCAGTTGGTTCTGTGGAGTAGTACTTCATGATTGGCATGGAACCGATCATAAATCTGTCAGTCGCGTCTCGTCACGGCAGTCGGTACTCGGCAGCAATGGCAAATACCACACCTGACGTCCGTTGTTGTAAAGAAGATAGGTATATTGCTAACATAATATGTTACTGTAACAGAGACAGGTACCATCGCAGGTTTTTGCGTTACTCCAGCGACAATATCGGTTTTTAGTATGAGGTTTTATTTAACTTCCTTGTATCTGCCACACGCATCATGCACATATCACGCCTTTATCCGTTGCGGGGTACGCAGAGCGATAACGATCGTTCGTTATCGCCGCGTCTGACAATATTTGAGGGTCGTTGCAGATATATCATGTAATCACTATAGTGACAGGTTGTCAGCCTGTCGCCTAAATTTGCAATTTACTTAAAACCCTCGAGTCCCTCAGTCGCCTCTTATGACACCCACGGGAAAGAAATGGGGAGATGCTACTCTAAGCCGGCATCACACACATCAGAAGCTCTAAAAATCCACATCAACGCATGTAAAGTAAGTGAACGGCCAAAGCAAGGGCAGTAATCATATCGCAATCGATATCCAATTACAGACTCAATATTCAATGAGCACGTCGCGCAAACAGCTCGCCGAGACTGACGGTATTACGGTCGCTGTGTACACGGGCCGGGAACAATCGCCTGCTGTGTCAGCATTCAATAGAATTGTCTTACAATCACGCATTCGGTTTTTTATTACCTATGGAACAATGGTATTTTAAAACAAGTCCAAAGTTCCAGGACCAAAATAGACTCGGAAAACGTAGATCAAAGATAGGCTTCTAACCTGCCTGAATCGTTTCAACATATACTCCATGCTTTCTAGACGCTGGCTGTCCCGCGCTTCATTCTGTAAAGAGTGTACCAAACATTGCCTACTGTTCCTCATTCTCCTTGCCTAATCCCGTTCTCTGTCGGGGTCGGCTACCTAACCTAGGGGATTTGACGTGAAACCAAGTTTTACACAGAGCGACGGCCATCTGACCTCGTCATCCACTGTTATCGGAGGTAAATCCAATTTGTAACGTTCCACAGGAACCGCCACTGGATTCACCGTATCTGGTGAGTCAGGTTAAGTAATCATATGAATTTGATGTAGCTTAATATTAAGTTTTCTTAAAGTTGCGAATGTCATTTTCCAGGTTGAAACAGACCCGGGAGAGAATCTCATTTCATGTTATCTGTTTGTTTCGCCCATTAGAGCTGTAAGCCGGCACAATGAAGCTAGTTTAATTTTTCTTGCTCGTCCTTTAAATAATGTCAGGGGGACGTTTTCCATCTGTATGCAAATGCAGGCTCGCGGGCGAGAGAGGGGGGAAGACTGAGGTACGGGAAGGGGAAGGGGGATTCATGCAATGCTTATTTATTAAGATGTCACGAGTAATTAAGTTGCTGTTTGCACTGCTTTAGTACACATTTTCTAGAATGTAAAAAATGTTTAACATGCAGAACGTCCGTAAATTTTCTTAAGTGAGAATTATTACAATACTTAAGTTTTTTTCTGCAGTCAGGATTTGAACCGTTATTGGGCAAGATACACTAGTATGATTTCGAAGGGAATGATTGAGTTGCGGTAGGCTAGATAGATGATACGTCGCCACAAGTACAAATTCTGCCTGGGCATAGAGCAAAAATTAAATTTGTGTCCGGTGCGCGCATGATATTTATTGTCTATGAGCCGTGTATGTGTAAAGTTTTTTTTTAAATATTATCTAGTAGCAAAGTACATAATATCTATTAATTAGTGTGCATGCCTCGTGAAGGGCATAGATAGGTGATAGAGGGGTAAGATGGGAGAAGGGGAAAGGGGGGGAGAGTAAACAAGAATTGATCGCATCATTTATAACTCGCGATCAGATCGGCGAGACGCTCTCCATTACTCAAGCCCTTAGTGCTGCCACTACCACTGTTATCAAAATAAATAGAATAAAAAGTTAAACAAGAGAGATTATTTTTATATCAGTTTTTATTAACACCGATTTTATTTGGTTGGTTTTATCTAGCCTCTAGTGCCACAAACTTCTAGAACTTTAGTAGAATCGTAGTATAATCGGCAAGTCTAGACTTTTCACGAAAAAGTAACTTAACTATATCGTTCACTCAAAACATTCGAGTTTTATTCTGTAAATAATTGAAATGAGTGTTAGAAATAATGGTATACGCATTGGAGCACACCAAGCATTTATGTGGACGATCTTCTCAGCGTTCTCGAGCCACCAACGCCTCCATGATGCGGCGGTCCCGCGTCTTAAGCCTGTAATATCGACGGATTTTTACTCGCTTAATAGGTAATTGAATGGGTTATAGATACATTATGAGAGCGGTTACGATGCTTGTGAAGTGCCGAGGTGTAAAATGAAAAGCAACAGGTTCAAGGAAAAGTTATTTGTCTAAAAAGATAAGCACGATTAGTGAGTTGTGGTGATGATGCTTCGCAGTAAAGTTTCAGTGATTTAAACAACCAAGATTCTTCATCTTGATTCAATATCTACTGTACAATTCTTACCTGTGCCACAGTATTTCACATAGCAGAATAAGAACTGCGAAGATGTATATCTCCATCATGAGCGCAAAGGCTGGAGCCGCCTGCCCCAACGCTAGGGCTCGGGGCGTCTGACCAGAACAGAACGGTACTGCGCCGTCTATACGAGCGCGACATGCTTTAGTCAGACCTCGTTCCAGCAGCCGCATGAGGCTGGAAATAAAGAATAGCTTGGCCATAGGTCTCCACAGTAACAATAAAAGCTTGGACTGCTTGCCCAAGGGACAGCCAATGCCGCGTCTGCCCAGAACAAGACGAAATGTTCCGTCTATTTGATCGCGACACACTAGTGAGATCGCGCTTTAGAACTAGTAGACTAATTGAGACTAGAATAATATGAAATTTGTTAATACTATCCACTGCTGTCAGACCTTGACCTTGGACCTAGGCCCACTCCTTTATAACAGGCTTAATGAAAGTTTGGCTTTTTATCCTCTTGGCTATAATGAATGTAAGAAGGTTCTTCAGGACTATCTTCAAAAGATGTCATATGAGGAAACGGAAAATCTATTGCTCATTATAAAATAAGTTTTTTAATATTTTATGTTATAGTTTTAAGGATGTTTTTAATCTTTCTATTTATAAAAATTAATAATAAGACGAATAAGTTAAAATAAGTTTTATGTACCTATTTTAAAAGTAATTATTACCAAGTTATTTAAGTCTTTTTAGCCTGAGATACAGGTTTATCCTAGTTCAGGCACATGATACACTTAGTCTTAATAATGTTCTAATTTAGTACACATGTAATTTGTGAAATAAGTCTTAATAAATCATTTTATTTTATTTATTTATTATTTATTTTACTTGACCGTGAAATAGCATTTCATTGCTATACCGATAATTTGAGATACCGGTGTGCTGCTGGACGACTCCTATACTGTCCTATACAAAGAGAGAAAGAGTTCCTGACTCACGTTTGGTTTTCACAATTGGTTAACGTATTGAAGAACTGCTGGATGCTCTGGCATAGTGGCTGAAAGCTAAGCTCACCTCCAAGTGAAGAACTGTTTGTATGGACTCCTCTTCTGCCCCATGATGTAGACATGCGAAGGCGGCATGATCTGCAGGGCTCCCAGCTCGCATAGCTCGCGTTCGGACAGCTTTCTTCCGATCACTTGGCTCGCTGTGTACGGCTCCGAGTGGTAAGCGTAGGCTGTAGGAAGTTGAGCAAAAGTTTGATATCAGATCCATGAACATTGTATTCCTTGTATTATTATTATTTATTCATAAACAATACAATTATTGTGTTTGAAATACATTTTTAACCTACAAAATAAACATGACAAAATAAAATAATCGTTATAACATTACATTTCAAGGACAATAAATTACTGACATTACAGAAAAAACAATATAATTAAATAGAATTAAATATTAAGATGTCAACATACAAATAAAATTAATTTAATTACTTATACATACTATGAGTTCTAAAAGTCGTCAACAGAATAAAGACACTTCTCCAGTAAGAGGACTTTTAATTTTTGTTTGAAGATATTTATTTTCCTTATCTGCTTCAATTCGGTAGGCAACCTGTTAAATAGATTTACAGCTTGGTAGCGAGGGCAGTGCTTAACAACTTTTAGGTGAGGCACAATCACGTTATTTAAATTTTTCGTTCTGGTCTGTTCTCTACTTTCCATTTCTGAATCTGTTTCATAAATAATTCTCTTTTTTAACACATTTGTTAATAAAACCAATATATAGAAGGCTGGCAACGTCAGAATGCCTAATTTAGTGAAATGTTCCCTACATGACTCCCAGGGTGGAGCCCTCACCATCGTACGTATAGCTCGTTTTTGAATAAGAAAAGCCCTGTCCATATTATAGTTATAGCTATGTCCCCATAATACTATACTATACCTAAATCTAGATTCTACCAACGCAAAATAAGTTGACTTTAATTGATCTAATGTCAATACGTCTCGGAGTGTGCGTAGAGCATAACACGCTGATCTCACTGAGCCCTCGACGGACGCTACTTCCGATTTCCATTTTAAACAGTGATCAATATGTATCCCTAAGAATTTTGTTTCATTTACTAATTTAATAGTTTCATTGTTTAAAGATACAACCAAAGAGTCAGTATTTCGGGCCGTAGTTTTGAATAAAATAATATTGGTTTTGGAAGAGTTAATCAATAGAGAATTTGCTTTAAACCATGTGTCAAAATCATTTAAAACTCTATTTACATAATAATTTAAATTATCTATATTGTCCGCTGATATTATGGCATTTGTATCATCTGCATAATTAACTATTCGAATGTCAGGATTACTATCATTGATGTAATTGAACAAGTCATTTATAAAAATTATAAAGAATATTGGGCCAAGTACTGACCCTTGTGGAACACCTCGTGTAACTTTTTTCAGTTTTGATGTGAAAGCCTTTTCATTCCCATCATGTGATAAATCTTTAATTTCGACAAATTGTTTACGATTTACCAAGTACGACCTAAACAAATTTAAAGTTTCACCTCTTATACCGTAATGTTCCAATTTAGCTAGCAACAACTCGTGACTGACCAAATCGAAGGCAGAGCTTAAATCTAAAAATAATCCTGCGACTTTTTTCTTTTTATTAATTTCCTGCATAATATCGTCTATCAGAGTATCAATAGCATCAGAAGTCCCAATACCTTACTGAAATCCAAACTGTCTAAGATTTAAGACCTTGTTATGGTAAAGATGAGAGACTAGCCGTGCCTTTAATATTTTTTCAAATATTTTTCCTAATACTGGAAGCAACGATATGGGTCTATAATTTTTTGGATCAGATTTAGATTCTTTTTTATAAATAGGAACTATCTTCGTCGTCGTCGTCTCAGCCGATAGACGTCCACTGCAGGACATAGGCCTCCCCCAAGGATCTCCACGATGATCGGTCCAGCGCCACCCGCATCCAGCGGCTTCCCGCGACCTTCACCAGATCGTCGGTCCACCTTGTGGGAGGCCTACCTACGCTGCGTCTACCGGTCCGTGGCCGCCACTCGAGAACTTTCCGGCCCCAGCGGCCATCGGTCCTACGAGCAATATGCCCCGCCCACTGCCACTTAAGTTGCGCAATCCTTCGAGCTATGTCGGTGGCTTTGGTTCTTCTCCGGATTTCCTCATTTCTGATTCGATCGCGGAGAGAAACTCCGAGCATAGCCCTTTCCATTGCCCTTTGAGTGACCTTGAGCCTTCTTATGAGGCCCATTGTTAGCGGCCACGTCTCAACTCCGTAAGTCATCACTGGCAACACGCACTGATCCCAGACTTTTGTCTTGAGGCACTGCGGTAGTTGTTGAGAAGAGAAGATGTTACGTAGCTTCCCGAACGCTGCCCAGCCGAGTTGGATTCGACGATTGACCTCTTTCTGAAAGTTGGACCTACCCAGCTGGACTATTTGTCCCAGGTAGACATACTCGTCGACAACTTCCAGAGTAGAGCCCCCAACTGTCAGAGTAATGGGTGCAACAAGAGAGTTTGACATAACCTTGGTCTTGTCCATGTTCATTTTTAGACCCACTTGTTGGGAGGCTCTATTGAGGTCATCGAGCATTGTACCGAGGTCCTCCAGGGTTTCCGCCATGACCACGATATCGTCGGCAAAACGAAGGTGAGTCAGATACTCGCCGTTGATGTTGATGCCAAGTCCTCTCCAGTCCAAAAGCTTGAAGACGTCTTCCAGTGCTGCTGTGAACAGTTTCGGTGATATTACATCTCCCTGTCTCACTCCTCGCTGCAACTGGATAGGTTTCGAGTCCTGGTCCTGAATTCGAACTGACATGGTGGCGCTTTCGTACAAGGACTTCAACACTTCGATATACCGATAGTCAGCTTGGCACCGCTGAAGAGACTGAAGTACGGCCCATGTTTCGATCGAATCGAAGGCTTTTTCGTAGTCCACAAACGCGAGGCAGAGTGGTTGGTTATACTCTTCAGTCTTCTGTATAACTTGCCTCAGCGTATGAATGTGATCCACGGTGCTAAAGCCTTTTCGGAAGCCGGCTTGTTCGGGAGGCTGGAAGTCGTCGAGCCTGCGTGCGAGACGATTCGTTATGACTCTTGAGAACAGCTTGTAGACATGGCTCAGAAGCGTGATGGGTCTGTAGTTCTTCAGCAAAGACTTATCGCCCTTTTTGAAGAACAGCATCACCACGCCCCTGTGCCATGCCTGTGGCGTTTTGCCCTCGAGTATGACAGAGTTAAACAATTTCTGCAGTGCTTTAAGTATCGGTTTACCACCGGCTTTCAGAAGCTCTGCCGTAACTCCATCATCACCCGGCGCCTTGCTGTTTTTTAGCTGTTTCAGAGCCATACTAATCTCGTACAAGCTGACGTCCGGGATGTCTTCTGTGTAGTGCCGGGTTAATCGAGCTCTTGGATCTGCGACCCGATTATTGACAGGTGTGCATGTTGTCGCGTATAACTGTCCGTAGAACTTCTCGACCTCTTCCAATAGCTCGGGCTTGGACGATACGATTCTGCCATCGTCGGTCTTTAGCTTCGCTAGTTGGCTCTGGCCTATCGACAGATCCCTAGCAAACACCTTGGAGCCTTTGTTGCGCTCAATTGCCTCTTTAATACGGTCAGTATTAAATTGGCGTATGTCGCGGGTCAAAGACTTAGAGATCTGCCTATTGAGCTGCCGATATTGGGAAGTATCCTCCGACGACTGCAGAATCATCTCGCGTCGTTCCTCCATGAGCCTCGAAGTATGGTCTGAGATTTTTTTGGTTCTGTTCGTACGATTGGGTTTGAAGAACTTAGAGCCAACCGTAAGGACAGTTTCCACGACCCTGTCGTTATAGTCGTCCACGTCGATACACTCACCCAGGCAATCGAAGCGGTTTTGCAGGTGGAGCTGAAAGCTCTCAGGGTTTTGGATTTGGGCAGGTGCTGGTCGGAGCGTAGACTTCATCAGACGTGATCTCTCGGCTTTTACATTAAGATTCAACGTGCCTCTTACCATTCGGTGATCGCTACCCGTTTTGAACGAATTGATCACAGAGACATCGTTGAATATCCGTTTTTTGTCTGTCATGATGAAGTCTATCTCATTTTTGGTAACACCGTCGGGGCTCTTCCAGGTCCATTTTCGATGCGGCCGTTTCCTGAAGAACGAGTTCATCATAAAGAGTCCCTCCTTCTCCATGAAGTCGACCAGCATTTGACCTCGGCTGTTCCTCACCCCAATACCAAATGGCCCAACTCTCAGTTCGTCACCGCAACGATTGCCCAGCTTAGCGTTGAAATCCCCCATGACCACCGTGTAATGAGTCCTGGAGGTATGTATGGCTTTGGATATGTCCTCATACATTGCCTCCACGTCCTCGTCGGGGTACTTCGAAGTTGGGGCGTATGCCTGTATGACCTTCAGCGAATAACGTTTAGTTATTCTGAGTATAAGGAATGCCACCCTATTTGAAATACTCCCGACCTGTACTACGTTGTTCACGAGGGACTTGTGGACGATGAACCCGACACCACCTTGGGACAGATGGTCGCCCTCCCGGAAGTAGAGTAGGTTACCTGACTTCAGGGCTATCGTGTCCTCCCCCTCTCTTCGGACTTCGGACAGTCCCACTATGTCCCACCGTAACCTGCTCAGTTCTTCCTCGAGTTCCACTAACTTCTCTTCCGTCCGCAGTGTGCACGCGTTATATGTTGCCAGGGCCAAGGTCGTTCGGCGAGGGATCCACGCCGCCCGGGGATTCCTAGCACCCCTGGTCTCGGAGCCGGGTCGATTTTCGCCTGAATCTGCCCGGCCACCGGGGCCGCCGGGCACTTGGGGCCGATTTCTATTTGTAAAATCCATAAGGGGGGGTACGGGCCGTCACCCACCACGCTGGCCCAGTGCGGGTTGGTGGGGATTTGGTTGCCAGAGCCTCGTTAGTAGTCCAGCAGGGTGCACCGCGAGCAGGAGAGGTTGGCTTGGGGCCCGAGAGATGTAATTTGGGCCCCCTTACACCCCATCTATATCCATATAGGAACTATCTTGGCGATCTTGAATTGTTCAGGAAATATGTTTTGCTCTAGACACAGATTAAATAGATATGAAATAGGTTCGGCTAACAGATCAATATTCTCTTTTATGATAGTGATAGGAATATCGTCATAGCCACAGGATTTTTTATTTTTCATTGTCATAACTATTTTGTGAATTTCTTTTTGATTTGTCTTTCTACAGTGAAAATCATTAACAACTCGCTCAGTTTTTTCACTAAAGAGAGCTGGAGATTCGTTTACAACAAAACTTGTGGTTACACTACCGTAGTCAAACTTCTCTACAAATACCTCCGCAATCTCTTGTGAATTGCTGATCACCTTATTGTTTATTTTTAGAAGAAGCTTTTCAGGTTTATGGCATGACTTTTTATTTGTATGTTTATTAACAATTTGCCATATGCCTTTTGAGGAGTTATCCATTTGCCGTATCTCTTTCTGCACTGAAATTAACCTAGCACGTCGCAGTACTTTTCTATAAATATTCATGTATTTATTTTTGTATTTTAGAACCGTAGAGTGAGTATACTGTTTATTAATATTGCATAAGACACGCTTAACTTTACTCGACACACATATCCCTCTTGTAACCCACCAAATTTTTTTATATTTCTTTAGGTTGACTTTTACAGTAACCTTTTTAAAACTGCCGCGAAAGATTTTTCTAAAAGTTGTTATAAAAGTATTTAATCCTAGCGTAGACCAATGTATAGCCTCTATGTTTTTACGAAAAGCGATCTTATTTTTTTTAGTAAAGCATCGTTTTTTTACAAACATTACTGACCCTTCACCTTTATTTTTGCAATTATTCTCTGTCACTAGTGAAGTGAGGATAGCAGCATGTCCATCAGAGTACCCATTGTGATCTATTATTACCTTGCTTATCGTATCTTCTTCCAAGTTAGTAAATACATTATCTATGCATGTCTCTATATTATTCCGGCGAAAAGTAATAGAATTCACAAGATGCCTAAAATTGTAGTTTGTTAGTAAATTTATAAGATCATCTTTACGACCTTTATGACATTTGTCGTCAAGCATATTAACGTTAAAATCGCCGCAAATTACACACCGCTTTTTGAAGAAGTGTTGCAACATCAGCTCTAACCTCTCCATGAAAGTCTCGAAATCTGTGTTGTTCTGATAGCAACAAAATATGTATAAGTTTGAAAATATATCAATCATACCACAAATTTCAAAGTTATTTACTCTACAAAATTTTTTACAGTCTATAACCCTAACTTCTCTTTCTCTTTCGGCCAATATTAGTGCGCCACCACTTATTTTATTTTTCCTTACAAAATGAGTTACAAGTTTATAATTTTTAAAATAAAGGCGTTCAACTGATTCGGTGTTCAAGAAATGTTCACAAATACAAATAATATGTTGTTTTTGTTTAAGGTCCTCCAAATATACCTCAATATTGTCCCTTTTAGTGTTAACACCGCATACATTTTGAAAATAAATATCAATAATTTCTTTATTCACAAAAAAACGTTTTTTGTGACATTTCCTGGTTAAACAATTCATTGTCTTTCTTCTGTAATTTAATTTGATGTTGAGTTGAATCTGATTTATTTAAGCAACCATCACATTTTTTAATGGGTTTCGCTATCGCTAAAGAGGCTCTAATGTTTAAAATAATTTCTGACAAATCGCTTAAAATAACTTGCATACCACGGCCATTTGATATCCATCATGTAAGTTTTTCAGTAAATACCTGCATTATTCTCTTCTCCGGAACTTTGCAATATTGTTTAATTTTAAAATTAGCGTGCTGCCGTGTGCAGGTGGCCAGAAAAGATCATAGAATCATGAAATGTACTATGCTCCATTTTTATACCAATTTTGTTAAAATTCTTATAATGACATCATGGATTGACAAATTGTTAGGGCATGCATTGAAAATCTAAACGTCGGGCTCGTACTTGTTTCTACCCAGGGTTACGTGACTTAAGAGGCCTTTCAAGCTATGTTCAGATGAGAAATTCACAGAACCAGCATAGAACAAAACAGACAAGAAGTTGATCCGCAATTATTTTATAAAAGTAACTGTAGTTACTTACGCCCTGTCCGTATGAGCTCTATCCCATCTTCCACCGTCTGCAGCAGTTCCACCGTTCGTTTGGCCTTCGTCACTTTGGTTTCTCTCAGCTCATCTTCTTTTGGGTTCACAAAGCCGCTGTAGTAGTAGAACTTGGGACTCTGTGTTTAAAATATTATTAAGTTTTTAAAACAGAGATTACCTACTTCATTACTAAATAGCGGTTGCTCTCTATGATCACTTCGACGGCGGTCGTTACACAATCATGTCAGAAGCCTGCTACTTGTACGAGTAGAAGGCGGTTGAAAAGTTCTGACACTGGGGTTCATCGGGTCGTTGGACGGCTCGGTGTCCCACACGAAAAGAGAGAGACTAAATAGTAGTTCACACTCAAAGTTCGCTCGAAGATTCTATGTATTGTAGTGTTTTAGACATGCACAGAATTAGTCTTGGGGACAAATTTCACTTGGTTTTAATTTCTTTAAAATAAAAGCTCTACCTTACAGACGCACTTCCAGTGCGTAACAGTTATTTCCGAAGAAGTTTATTCTATTCCTTACATCAAGCCACTGCCTGGTGTAGCCGATGTCTTCGAAGGTGAGCTCGAGGTTGGAGTGGATGAGGCCGTCGATGTTGGCGATGGTGGGGGGCGGCGCGCTCAGCAGCCAGGACACCACGCTGCTCGTGTAGTAGTTGTACAGCAGCATGCTCGTCATACCGATCACCAGGAGAATCAATCGCCGACCTGAGAATATTTTGGAAGAGTTTGGACTGGAGTTATCTTCTTCTTCTTATATTTAAGAGCTCATTGCTCTTGTCGGTGGAGCATCCGCCAGGTGTTTTTATCCTCCACCTTCTCCTTGACCTCCCTATACGTGATGGCCATTATTCTTTCCTTTACTTGATCTAAATAACTTCTTCTTGGCCTGCCTAGAGTTATACAGGTTGTAAAAAAATTAGCTGCAAATACTTTAAGGGGTGAACCAGCCCATGATACTAAACAACTTTCCCCAAGGAACATATGTCGAAATATAAAAAAAAATATTTTGGACCTCCCATACAAAATTACTGACCGACCAAATTAAGTTGTATGGGAAGTCTAAAAAATTTTCTCATTTTAGTACCTATGTTCCTTGGGGAATGTTGTTCAGTTTCATGGGCTGGTTCACCCCTTAAAATATTTGCAGTTAATATTTTTACACCTTATAAACTTATTCTAGAGTTGAATCTAGTAGTAGTTTGTAGACTTATTCGAGTTGAGTTGACTCATATCCAGTCCATAGTCCAGGGAATAGCCCTTTGTACAATTTTATCGTCAGCAAGTGACGACGCTGCAATTGTCGCAAGCAAAATAGCAAAATAACTTACACACATACATACACAAATCACGCCTCTATCCCTTATGGGGTAGGCAGAGCGTTAGCAGCCGTACGTACAAAAATACGGTCGCTATCGCCACGTCTGACAAATATTGAGGGCCGTATGAAATAATTCGTGTATCACTACAGTGACGGGTTGTCAGCCTGTCGCTTAAAATTGTAATACACAATAAACCCTCGAGTCCCTTAGTTGCCTCTTACAAAAACTGCGGGAAGAAATGGGTTGATGCTATTTTAAACCGGCATTACACGGCATATTAATTTTAGAAGAGTATATATATCCAGTCTATGACTTTTGCTCACTTTTGTCGCTACCATGTGACAAGGTGGCAAAATAATATGAGGAAGAACTAAAAAGGCTTATAATTTTCAACTTTATTAAAAAGCTGTTACTACATTTTTACGTATCATGTAGTTAAACGAGACTTACTCTGACTAGAAAATGTTTCTTCCAGCAAAATGATTCCATCCTCGTAAGCTGTAAAAAATGTAAAATAAAGGAAAATTATGACTGCTGGCAAAAAACAATTAAACGCTTGGAAAGGCTATATAGTCTTCTCTACCCTGCTGGCATACGGCTGCGCAGACACTGCCTATAGCATACATCGCCGGCTGCGGATGGCGCTCCATGGCCGCCGAGCAGGAGAGCACCAATGCACAGAGCAGGGCTGCTAGCGCCGAACACAACCAGACACCGCCAGATAACGGGGTGAGGAAGCGGTTCTCATAGTCACCTACTCCCTTCTCGGGAATCAGGTAGTAGGCTTTGGTCCTAGAATAAAACAAAAATAGTTTTAAATTTGCATGTGTGGTTTGGACCTAGACGGGTAATAGTAAACTCATTTAGTTACTGTGAGTTTAATCTTAGACGTCATATTGAAACTGAAATTCTGCGGCATTTTATGAGAAAATAAAATTGTAAGAATTTTTACTTAAGACTTCTTTTGTTTTATACATCAATGATAGACGCCTTTTCAAATTATTATTTTTAAATTATATTTATCTGAGTCTGCAGCTATTATTTTCGATAGTATTTTATGCTGTTAAGCATTTTTATTGCAACCATTGAATGAAGAATAGAAGTTGAAGAGCTGACACTAAATTTCTGGATGGTACCAAGAGGAGGCCCTCGGGTCCTGTAGCTGACACTATCATCCTACAGGAGCCACCACCCGACGCAGCTACGCTGGAAACTTACCTACTGACACTGGCAAAATCATGACTGAAACGCCATTAAATAAAGGAATTATAGTCAATTTTAACTTACTGCAGTGATGTGGCCGGCGGCAGAAAAGGATCAACCCATTCCAACCACTTCGGATAGATCCTTAAACATGTCACTGAAATGTCTTGCTGTTTCCAATACAAAGTATTCGTTACAGCCTGAAATATAATCAGAAGATTATGAAATAATAAAAATAGGCTGATAATAAATACCACCCCTCCGCAAGCGTACCGTTGGACGGCCTCCTAGATGTACCGACGACTTAATGAGAGCGGCTGGTAGCGACTAGATGACGAAAGCGGGAGATCGTACATTGTGACGTACCCTAGGGGAGGCCTATGTCCAGCAGTGGACTGCTATAAGCTGATATGATGATGATGATAATAAAGGAAAAGTAAGAAAAATAAAAATTTACTAAAGTTGAATTCCTTATTGGAGCTCCAACCCAACGGCCTACAATAGTGTAATTAAATCTGCAACAAAAATTATGTTATCCTTGATATATAACTCACAAAAGAAGTATTCAGTACGAGAACAACGGTATTTCTAGAAATTTACCTGAAATTATGCTGTTCTTTTAGTACATTCAGCAATTGAGCCACAATCTTGGTCATAGCAGACACTCCAGGTGTGTAGTGGATATCTTCCAGCATTGAAGGAACAAACACTTTTGGTTGCTCTAAAATCTGAATAACATTGACATGAAATTTGTATTATTCTCCTTGCCTTATCCCGTTCTCTGTCGAGTCGGCTAGCTAACCTAGGAGAAAGTTTTTTCACAGAGTAACTGCCATCTGACCTCTGCAACCCGAAATCTGACCTAGCCCTAATACTAAGTTAAGTCAAATTCAAATGTCATCTGAATTTGGGTTTCATCACAATGTTTGTGAGAGCAGTCGGTAAATGTATGTGAGTTAAAACACATGGGTACATGGCGGGGATCGAACTCGAATCTCACGATAGTAAAACCGGCCTCCTAACTTAGCCACCGACGCTCTCAAACTGTATTAGAAATACTTGACATAAAATTTGTATACACAACAAAATTTATTTCAAATTGCGATTGTATTGTGAACAAATGGAGCAGCACGAATGAGGTCGTCTGCTGAATAACATCGCGCCCGACGACAAAAGTATTTGCATGTTCAGAAGCACCGATATCCTCACTCACCACCGAGACGGCTCGCAGCGTCAAATTATGAAAATCCCACCGATTGTAATACTTGAAGCCAACCAGCGAGATATTCAAACCTGGAATTGCAAAACAAAATCACGACACGCTGTAGAATAGCTCCGGTGGTACTCACACTTAATGCACAACGGAGCGATATTTCAATAACGCATGCGTCAGCAGATGCAAGGAAATTTCAAATTTCCCATACTTAAGACTAGGTCTAGGTACTGGAAGAAATTTCTTTAGAAATAAGAAGTACCTGTTGTATCTTCTTCTACCTAACTGACGATGACGAAGGCCAAACTGATGAAGTTGTGTCAACAGTTGCGTTTGTCAGACAACGCAAATTCATTCATTGGCGTTGGTGCGTCCCCGTAATTTTTTATTAGGTATAGGTAATTTGAAATTTATTTATTTACGATTTATTGTACACAGAATAGCAAAGAGACAAACATGTAAAGAATACAGACACAACAGGCTGTGCTTATCTCTAATAAGATATTTCTTACTACCTTGGGTAGAGTAATTAATTAGTAAATTTCCTTACAACTGACAGACACATGCGTCAAGGATGCGCTGAAAATGCGCAGCGTCGTGCGTTACATGTGGGTTCCTTCGGTTTATATTATTGTGCGAGATATTCACCGCCGTCGCCCCGCCACGCTCCCAGCTCAGTTTTCTCCAAAGAATTCCCTTGTATTCTCCCGAAGTTGAAAACATCCATAAGCCGGTAATGGTCTTCTGTATTATAACGCAGAAACGCCGCATGAAACAATTTACTGAGATGTGTTACAGATTATTTCTTTAGTTGCGAACAAGTCTGCCAAATACCGAAAGTAATTCGTTCTGACGGGCCTCCCGTAAACAACCAACGCTTCATTTTTTATTAAATCTAATAATAACATACATGCATATAACAGGCCTTTATCCCTTGCGGGGTGGGCAGGGCGATAATAAGCGCAAAAATACGGCCGCAATCGCCACTTCTAACAAATATCGAGGGACCTTTGAGATGATTCGTGTATCACTGTAGTGACAGGTTGTCAGGCTGTCGCCTAAATTTGTAATATACAGTAACCTTTGACTCCCTTAGTCGTCTCTTATGGAGAAAGGATGGGGTGATGCTATTTTAAGTCAGCAACACACGGCACTAAAAGAAAAACTCGTAAAAATACAAATTGAAAACTTCGATACCTACTCCTTTTTAGCACAACTGTCACAAAAGTCCACTGCTGGACATAGGCCGCCCCATATTGGGGGCACTTATTATACTCACCATGCCTAGCAGGCGGATTGACAAACGCAGTATGATGATGATATTCATAGGAGACGCTGCATATTCCCAGAATTTATTCCTTAGTCGTATTTTACGACACCCTCGGGTATAAATGGGGTCAGACATCACTCGGGCAGTCAATTTAAAATATGATGCGATATTTTTAATAGAAATTTTAGAATCTTACCGTTTTGAAAAGCAACAGCAATATCTGCGTCCACACTTAAGTTTAGATGACTAAATGTGGCATCAATATAATCCATTGTATTAATTGTATCATTTCCATAATCTTCTGTATTTAATACCAGCCATGCGTGTACGGAATCAAACAGCTGCAATTTCGAACACTGAAATTTAAAAGACGGTATTTTTGGTAGAGTGGCAAAAGCGAGAGATCTCGCCTTGTGGCGTACCTTGGGGGAGGCATTGCTATAAGCTGATAATATTGTGATGATGCACATACATACATACACCTATCACTGACACTACTCAGTTGATCGGGTTTTTTGTCGGCTTGAAAGAAACGAAATAGAAAGATTGTTAGTATTATACCTTATCTAAGATTTCTCCAGTACTGTTGCAACTTGCATCCAGCATCACCCCAATTGTGCCGTCCCATTGCTGGAGAAACACGTCCAAGTTGTCGGTCTCCCATCCAAAATTCACTGATGATCGTACGCCTTTACTCATAAGATGTTTCACTAGTTTCATATTATCTAAAATGAGCATAATCATCATTCGGAGGTCGAGTCAGGGCGAAGTGGCGGCAGCGTAAAGCGTTCCTTAAACCGAGCGGGTTAGATTGTGCAGTGCAGCACTCTATAGAAAGAAATGCGCCGCTTGACAACCCGTTTAAATATAAACATCGGATCCTACCGCTCTTGTACTGTCACCAGGTCTCATAGTCCCAGGCGTAAAGCCACTTCTTATACGAAGCAGATTTCGTGTTAAAATATTTAAGAATCTTTGTAGTCATTTGTTTTCTGAAGTTGTAAGTGCCCTGTCCGAAACCCACTGACAACCGTATGCCTTTACGCATCAGGTACTTCACTATTCACATAATATTATCTGTAATAGTTATTTGATTTGAACTTATTTTCTTCAAGAAAGCAAAAACGATATTACATTAGCATTTTCACTGTAGAGAATTATATAGAGAATTGCTTTTTTTTGTCTCATATTTAATATTTATCTAAGAATATCAAAGCCAAGTATATTTGTATTTTTAAAAATTAGGCATTTACATTTAGATTAAAATATCAGTGATTATCATTTTGGTTATCGTTATAAGAAAATTGCTAATAATATAAATGTACTTACTACTCGGAATATCACACGAGAAGATGGCGGACTGCTTTACATCTTTGTAAGAAAAGTAATCTCCCACCAAACGAATATCATTCATATTTAAACATATTACGCCACAAGACAAACTAATTATTATTTTCAAAAACAGCCACATTTTTTCTGCAATAAGTAATTCTTATTATATTATTATGTTATTTCGAATTTATTTCCCCTAAGTTGTCAGAGATGAGGGAAGAATGGAAGTTGCTCCACCGCCAAGAGTTTGACTTTTAAGTTTGAAGAAGAAGTTGTCATATTTTAGCTTTGGACTCCGCAGCCACATTTTAATCTTAGGAATAGTTTAATATCATTACTTATTGTAAGTAACAGGACAGCTTTGATTTTTAATATTCAAACAATAAACTTTCGCTACTTGATGATTTAATCTAGTAATGCTAGTAGCTTTTGTATTCACAGATCGAAAAATTCGCAACTGAATTTTTCAATTAAATGAATGTGTCCTAAAGCGGCGGTTTCCAAAATGAGAATGAAAGCCTTTCCAAGAACGTAAAGTAAAGTTTTTCATAAAATTGCAGACTCATTTTGCAGATGATTGGCAAATGATTTTGCGATCACATGTCACGGCTGTAATCACACCGCTTAGTGTCAATCACATTTGGTAATAGCTGGAAAATAGATAAATTATTTTATACTATTGTAGGTAAATAATAAATTTAGTACAGTTAGCTCGCAGTTCGTGTCATATTTTGTTGCCATTGTTTTGGATTTTTTCTGTACCAACTTTTTATTCGGATATTTCGATATCTAGATGTGCCTTCCATATAGTTTAAGACTAAAAAGTGTATCAGAAATTATGCATCCTAAAAGCTGAATACATGCAAAACGCTGACTGGCACAGCGTTGCAGATAGCTACGGCGTAGCAGGCAGCTACGCTCCGTAGCACCGCTACGGCTACTTAGGTATTCCACGAGCCAGCGGATGGAAACATTGCTGTTTTCATAAGTAAGCAACCGATGCCTCAAACTTGATGTATCATGAGAAATTTCAACTATGCATTTCTATATTTGGAATGAATGCTGAAATTTCCGACACGACTTTTTTGTTATGGAATTAAATAAACAAAAAATGAAATCTGTCTTAGTTGGACAATTTGAATTTTGAACCCTTCTTTATACCAATTGGCAATTTAAGTGTTTCATCCGACGTGAGCTTGACTGTACGTTCTCCATATACGGTAATTCTTTTTTTTTTTAATAAACTTAATTATAAATACTATATATAATTAAGTACATAATAAAAAATGTATTCAGTAGTCTCTCACACAAGGTTATCATTTTCCTAAAAATAATTATAATTTCACCAGCCCCAACATTAAACAAGTGAAAGGATACCGGTTAAACGCTCGGATCCTTTACGGGCCTGACTAACGGGCGCGAAATTTGTATAAATTATACAAACTATCGCCCCCCCCCCTTCCCCCCCCCCGTAAGGGGGCGGTAAATCAGGCCCGGCGACGGGGCGGCTTAAGAATCTAGTTTAATGGCGCCCTCGGCTGTTTATGCGCCCTAATGTGTGGACAGCTCCACGACAATTTAGCCCTCGGGATGAGGCGGGTAATGAGAATAGCGGTGGTTGAGACACCTTCGTCTCGGCCCATGTGAGTGGGAAGATCCGGTTACAACCAGTTATATCCGGTTATATCTGGCTGTTTGAAGTCCGTTTTCATTTGCTGGGCGACACTTGACACGTGTTTCCGGGATCTTTATTCTAATAACTTCGCCAACAGTTTTTTTAAACTATGTTTCGCCGTGTGATGCTGGCTTAGAACAGCATAACCCGATTTTTATCCGCGCGGGCGTTGGCGTTTGTAACAGGCCACTAAAGGATACATCCAGGAAAATATTATTATTTATTATTATTATTCGTTCGATTCCCGGTCGGTAAATTTTTCAATTTCCTATTTCGCTTTTATTTTATAAAACTTTCTTAATAATACTACTTACCTACCTATTTACTGAAGGAGAACTAACTAATACATTCGTTCGCAGCCAGTTGAGCGAATCCTGCGGGAGTCATTTCTTTCAATTACTACACCGATAATGTACATTTAGGTAGATAGAGGTATTTGTAATTGTTACTAGGTGTGAAAGGCGGAAAATTTGCTTGTGGTATCGGCAGCATGAATAAATAGTGTTATTTTACAAGCTGTTTGAAAACCCAGTGCCGTGTGATGCCGGCTTAGAATAGCATATCCTTCCCACGGGTGTCGTAAGAGGCGACTAAGGGACTCGAGAGTATTGGTGTATTACAATTTTTAGGCGACAGGCTGACAACTTGTCACTATAGTGATACACATGTTTTCTGAAACAACCTTGGAAAACAATCCTCAAAAATGTCAGATGTGGTGATGATGGCCGTATTTTAACGCTCTGCCTACCCGCAAGGGATAAAGGCGTGATAAATGTATGTATGTATGTTGAAAACCCAGTTAAAGTTTATGTAAACAATATTCTTGTTGGTGATAAGTGCTATATTCTAATGATACCATATTTGAATCATGTTTCACACACATATACATATATCACGCCTTTGTCACTTACGAGGTAAACAGACTGTTCACGACCATAAAAACTTGGGCGCTATTGTCTGATAATAACCTGAGGGGCATCGTGTAGCGAGTAACAAGTTGTAAGTCGTCTCTTAGACATCTGCGGGAAAAATGGAAAGTCGGCTTCACGTAGCATATTTCAACACATAAAATTTGATTATTAGTGATTTTTTCAAAACGCTGAATGCTCATGATTATAAAAGTTTTGGCTATTTGTTTCTCGCGTTCCGTTTTACTACCGTATAAAATGTTACATTAAACTCTAAACAACATTCAAATACAACGCTTGTAGAGGCATAATGAATATTGCATAATTTAATAATGTCACGCATAAAAACGCAAAATAACATTGTCGACGATGTAAAATTGTCGTTAAAATTAACAACTTTTTTACTGTTTCATGGAAATTGTAATAAAAAGTCATGTCCTTAGAGAGAGATGTTTAAAATTTAATTCCCGTAGAATGGTTACGCTTTTTGTTGAACGCGCTTAGATCAAAGTGTGTTATTTTTATTTTATTAATAAAAAATTATCATGTTTTATCTTAAGTTTTAAACTCATTAATTTACATTGTTTTTTAAGTTTCTTTCACTTGCGGAGTAAACAAATTGTTACTGGCCGCAAAAATACTATCGCTGTTACCATGTCTGACAAATTATTGAGGCCTATTTCAAGATAAAAATTATATACCTATCTCTATAGTGACAGGTTGTCAGTTTCTCTTCCGATATAATGCAAAGGAAACCACTGAGTCCTTTAGTCTCCTCTTACGACACCCGCGGGAAAGAAATGGCAGTGATACAAGCACAGTACTCGTCGGCAACTGTTTTGTACCTATTAAAAAAAAACACAATGTGACGCTGCAAGTTGTATTCTCAATACCGATACCTCCAAACATGCAAATCCTTCTGTGTAGCAGAATGTTATTCAGCAGGCGACCTCGCTCGCGCCGCTCGGTTGGCTCGCCATCTTGCGAATAAACACCCAATCGAGTTTAATCATGTTTCACGGTCTTTCGTTCTAAAACTTATTTATTTATTTTATTCATCGCTTTTGTATTGAACATGATTTTAACCAATGTTGTTGTAGTGTGTTACAGAATTCTACAAGGAATATAAATATGTTCTTTATATAGAAACGGCTGATAAAACCTGATATCAGGACAGGTTAACACGCACATGGTGTTAATTTACTAGGTTAGGTAGCCGACCCCGACAGAGAACATGCGTGTTAAGACTCTGCCACGGTTGTGTAATGATAACTCAGATAAGTAGCTTGGTGGCTTAACGTGTCTCTCAAAGCAGTGAAACTTTTTTGGGACGATAAGGTACGCAGTTTAGCATAGGTACAGTATTGTAAACATATTGATTCAAATGAATGTAGTACATGAACAAATGGCATAACGCCTAAAGAAGCAAAATTGGGAATAACTTCTCATAAAGTGTATCTACAAAAATAATTTCTCCACAAGCGGTAATTCTTAATCAATGATTAACCGCTATAGATACAAGTTGATTTTCCTGTTAACTCTCACGTTACATTGAACGCGACCTGTTGCGCTACTTTATATCGCATTATCCTCAAACGGCTGCGTATACTTCATTGGCTTATTTAATGCCACGACCAGCGTAACTGTAAATACGCGCCCATACGTGCGTGTATGTGGCAGTGAGGTCAAGCTACGCTGGTCGCGACACTGTCTAAGCGAATGAGCAATATATCGCCCTCGTAACGCGCTCCGATCACCTATTATGCGCGTGACAAATGAGGAAGTAACTTCCGGTTACTTCCGTCACTTCCGGTCAGCGAAATAAGGAAACTTTACATGAAATAAAGGTGGTAATGCCGTGCTCCGTGATGCTGGCTTAGTGTAGCATCACTCCAATTCTACCCCACGCCAAGTCTATGTTACAATTTATATTTAGTAAATTATTCGGAAAATTCACTGAATATTCGGCCGAATACGAATATTTGACCCATCCGTAGTTAGAGTAGGCAACTACCTAGGCAAACTTAGGTATATCGGTATGGTTTGTATGTAGGTTTCTAGTAGAAAAGATATTTGCTTACAGCTGTGTCTAGTTTACTATTCCATTAAACTTTTTGACATCTTACTTAGAGAACTTAACTTTTTTGAAAAGTGGAACATACCAAAACATAAATACATCCTATAGTAGTTGTGTACCATTTTCTGCATCTCGTTCAGCAGTGACGTCACAGTGCATTTGCATATAAATAGAAAACTGACTCCCGACATTTTTAGCAACAAAATGAGAAAACTTAAATGAACTTCATTATTCTGATAGTTTTAGTACGAGAGCATCACCTTTTCAAACATATCGTAGGACTCATTATTTTTTTTTAATAATAAATCTTTGAAATTGCGGCTTATTAGGTCCTTTGTCGACTAGATGTACCAAACAAGAAGAAGAATGACAAATATGTGATTCATTTTGCCTAGCAGAAGAGTATTTAGTTGTTTGTAGTCGAACTTTATTGCAAGGAAGCAAACTGATATGCTAAACATGACAGAAATATGGAAAAAAAACAGTATGGGGATCATAGCCGTTGATTACTACGCTACTACTACAACAGCAAAAACAGTCCACTGTTGGACATGGGCCTCTACACTTAGCAGGCGGATTGGCGAGCGCAGTTCAGGGTGTTGTATTTACAGGAAACACTGCTGCCCACTCATTGGACTTATCTCTTAGTCACCTTTAGAATTAGAAATATTTTATAAGCTTGCATACACAGTCGTATTAAAAATCTTGAAAATAATTATTAATATAATTTCACTTACATTAATTTAGTAAATGCGTAATGCGTCAGTCTTTGGCATGCAAAAATTATTAATTCTATTGAAATCTGGCCAAAAAAAATTCTAAGCCGGCATCACACAGCCGTTGGTGATCAGGCGTTAATTGAGTCCTTGTAATACCAAGTACTTGGGCAAGCGTATAAAATGTCCGGGTATCAGACCGGGATAAGTATGGGCCATCAATACTCGTCACCAAGATCCAGGACGGCCCCGGGATAACATACGAGCACTAAATGGAGTAGACACTATACACGCATCAATAGGTTCAGACTAATCAAGTTGCCGTTTTGAATACCGAAGGATAGCGGCTGTGGTCCTTGTAACGTGAGTGATGATTTGTAGATCTGGAAGTACTTGGTAAAGTTTTAAGAAGGACCCAGCATCTACATTTGCCAATTTATTACTATTTGAGATTCCTACCAGTCACTTCAGACATTGCAGGTTGAATTACTTGATTGTGAGCTAGAAAGATGGTTTCATGCTGTAGTCATAAGCCAAGTAACTGTCCGATGGAAAAAGAGTTTTTTTTAAAGAATTAAAGAAAACATTTTAAATATAATATAAACACAGTTCATAAATTGTTCAATAATTGTGCCAGATTTTGATGTTTACTCATTTAGACTCCAAATTCTATAAAACGGGTTTCCTGGAGATAAAATCAGTAATAAGGTTTTGAAATTTAAAATGTTTAGTTCATCTTTTCATTTCCAGCCGCTAACTGTATAATGTAGTCGTAGCTGAGGCACTTTCCTTTAAAGATCTTTTTAAAATTTAAAGCTAATATTGGTTCAATTCGTTCGCGTTCTAAGAGAAACGTGTGCTTAAGTGAAAGAAAACATTAGGCGGGAAGAATTCAGAGAGAATATTGTGCGATTTGATAATGGAATCACAGTAAAGTATATGGCGGAGTATATTTGAAGTGGAAAAAGCAATTCAGAAACAGGCGTAGAACATAATGCAGATGGCACCCGAAAAATAATTTGCGAGTATAAATCACAACATTATTTTGTTAATACGTATGAGCTGACAGTGGGATTTGTTTATCTGGTAGAAGGAACTAGGACAGGGCATCTGATCGTGTAATTTGGAAACTTATACTGGAGCTAGAGTCTGTTCTGGTGAATGGAACGACGGAATCGAAATCACGCGTCATTTGTATTAAAAAAACTGTAAATGTGAGAATGTTTGTTTTGTAGATAAGTGCAAAAAGCTGCAATAAGCCTGGCTCCTGATATTTTGATAAGCTACTAAGCCATCTACTGCTACAAGAGTCCACTGCTGGACATGGGCCTCCCCCGAATTGGGGAGTATTGCCACTCTCATACTCACCACGCTTGGCATACGGATAGTTGACCGCAGTGCAAGATATTATAGATATTCACAGGGAACGCGGAACGCTGTAACACATTGCATGGTTTCTCCCCTTAGTCACTTTTTACGACACCTACGGGTAGAAATGGTGGTGATGCTAATAATAATAATAATAATAATAATTGACGAAGAAAAAAGATATGGCCCCTACAAATCTAACATCACGTCCGGCACGAACATCTGTTGCCACGTGGGGGCGGACACTGGCAGCTCTTAGCTCATGACTCACCAGTGACCAACGGTGCGCTAGTTAACACAAAGCGATATGAGACTCAGAAATAGAGTTATTCCTCAGGTGGGTACTCGCCCACGGGTGAGAGAGTCCCACCCTGCTCCTTCGGGTTCAGGCAGCCCCATCGTATCTGAGGGGTGCCCCCCTCAGATACGATGGGGCTGCCTGAACCTATCATGTCGCCTAATACTGCCCAGGCTAGTACTGTTGCAGAAAACTACAATACACTACACAAAATAACACATATACACCGTCACCTAATACATCATCTTCAAGCCTTTTTCAGACACCCAGCTCATCACCATCACCATTCATATATCATCAACCAACACCATCATCTACCACCACATCACCCATGTCAGACGCTGTTGCAAGGGAAGCGTACGCTACTTCTCCCGCGCCCACATCTGACATCACCAATCCTACGCGCACATCGCAGAATAATTCATCTAATTGCGTAGCAAACACACAATCACCATTCACCATCACTAACACACCAGTAAGAAGTGTTTTGCAGGACATGCTGCCTGCAACCACCCTTGCTGGCAAAAGTAGACAACGGATGAGATGGAGTCATGAAATTAATACTGAACTCCTCCGTTGCTACTACATCGTCACTCTTTGCGAAACAGACCTAACCGCGTGGCGACCTCTGCTACACCAAAAATTTATCGAAGTTTTTCCAGAACTGAATCATATATCAGAGCAAAGACTAGCAGATCAGATTCGAGTCATACACAGGAATAATAGAATAGCAGGACCTGATAGAGAACGAATTAAACAATCAGTTGCGCTAACAAACCCGATAACTACAAACAATGCAAGTGAACAGAACTATATCAACCAGAACGCAGAATCAGAACTACTCCCAAATACACAAGCGACCAACAATTCACAAATACCCACAGATGATTGCATTACAACATCCACTCTACACACTCAATTGACATCCACACAACAAACTAACACCTCATCATTAAATTCAACAAACCCTCTAGGGATAAGTGAACATATTCAAACACAAGATACCGAAGTTGAAACCGTAATAGACCCGATTGATTACCGTAAAATAGAACACACGTTTAAAGAAATGATCGTAAAATACACAGGTACGGACCCAATTTTAAGACCAATCATTCCTAAAATTCAGACTACACGTAAAATAGTAAAAACAATCAATACCTTAAACGAAATACTCGAAACCTACGTACAAAATGAACCAACAACCAACATACAAGAAATACACGAGATTCTGTACTGCGCAGCTATTACTGTAACGTCAATACATAGTAAACCACAAAAACAACCTATCAACACTACTAGAAAAACAGAAGAGCAAAAGAAACCACACTGGGAAAGACGGATAGAAAACAGGATAACAAAACTACGTAAAGAAATAGGACAACTCACTCAATATTTAAATGGAAAGTTAACACAAAAAAATCAAATGAAAATAAATCCTAACAACAGTAATAGAGACGAAATCATTAACAGATTAGATCAAAATAAACAAAAACTTCAAGCCACCTCAAAAAGACTACGCCGATTAAAAATAAGCAACCAAAGGAGAAAAGATAATCAACTCTTTAACACTAACCAAAAAATATTTTATCAAAATCTTAGTACAAAACAAACACAAATTAGGCATCCTCCAAATATAGGCGATGTCCAGCAGTACTGGGAAAACCTTTGGTCAAAACCAGTCCAACACAATTCGCACTCATCATGGAGCAATATTGAAGAGCAAGAAACTGATAACATTGAAACAATGCCAGAACTAACAATAGTTAAAGAAGATGTTACTCAAGCTATAAAGAAAACCCTAAACTGGAAAGCCCCTGGCTCTGACAAAATTCAAAACTACTGGATCAAGTATTTCACAGCCTTACACGAGCACATCGCTAACGCACTTAATCATCTAATACAAAATCCAGAAGACATGCCTCCTTTTTTCACACAAGGTATTACATATTTAAAACCTAAAGACAACAACACAACAGACCCAACTAAGTACCGACCGATTACATGCCTCCCTACCATCTATAAACTACTAACATCCATAATATCATACAAACTAAACACACACATAACTCAAAACAAAGTAATTCCCGAAGAACAAAAAGGCTGCAGTAAAGGCTCTAGAGGGTGCAAAGAACAGTTAGTCATCGATACTGAAATTCATAACCAGGTTAAACAGAAACACAGAAATCTTTTTTATTCTTACATAGACTACCAAAAGGCTTTTGACAGCGTCCCACACTCATGGCTTATCCATATTCTAAAGATTTACAAAGTTGATACTAAATTAGTAAAATTCCTACAGCACGCAATGAAAAACTGGACCACAAAACTGACACTACGAACAAACACAAATACGTTATCCACCCCACCTATAAAAATACTGCGTGGCATCTTCCAAGGAGACTCCCTTAGTCCACTTTGGTTTTGCTTGGCACTCAACCCTCTGTCCAGGATCTCGAACAGAACTGACTGCGGATACACAATAGACCGTGATAACAACATCAGAATTACACATCTACTTTACATGGATGACATAAAACTATATGCATCCAATCGACAACAACTGGATCAGCTCCTTCAACTTGCAGAAAAATTTAGCAGTGATATTAAAATGACGTTTGGGACAGATAAATGTAGAATCAATAGTATCATTAAGGGACAGCACAAAGAAACACACTCATTTCAACTAGAAAATCAAGAAGGTACAATAAATAACATGGAGCCAAAAGAGTCTTACAAATACCTTGGTTATCTACAAACTACAGCCATAAATCACACCGAAATAAAAAATAACCTTAAAACTAAGTACAAGCAAAGACTCAATCAAATTTTAAAAACTCAGCTCTCTGCAAGAAATAAAACAAAAGCAATTAACACTTATGCTGTCCCAATTTTCACATATTCCTTTGGATTTATTAAGTGGTCTGATACCGAACTAGAAACACTAAACACCAACACAAGAACTGCATGCAATAAGCACAACATTCACCACATAAACTCAGCAGTACAGAGATTCACCCTCAAACGTAAACTAGGTGGCCGTGGCTTCATCGACATTAAAAACTTACACTACACACAAATTGACAATCTACGTGCCTACTTCCTGACCAAAGCAAACGATAGCCCTCTCCATAAAGCAATAGTAAATATACAACAATCTGGAACTCCCTTACAGCTAAACAACAGCCAATTTGACCCTAAACTCAAAATTATTAAAGATACTACAAAAATAGAGACCTGGAAGGGAAAAGCATTACATGGGAAATACCCACACCAGCTAGAACAAGACCATGTTGACAAAAACGCATCATGTACATGGCTCACAGAAGGCAACATATTCGGTGAGACTGAAGGCTTCCTAGTTGCAATACAGGATCAAACAATTAAAACCCGAAATTATTCGAAATATATTTTGAAAGAATCTATACATACCGACGAATGTAGACTATGCCACCAAACAACCGAAACAATCGATCACATTACAGGCGGATGTAGTGCTTTAGCCACTAAAGAATATACCCACCGTCACGACAATGTTGCCAAACACATTCATCAGCTCCTTGCACACAAATACAAACTTCTCGACACACACACTCCATATTATAAATATAAACCTAAAAGTGTACTAGAAAATAACACAGCAAAACTGTATTGGAATAGGGACATCGTTACCGACCGCACAATCCTCAGCAATAGACCGGACATCACACTCACATGTAAGGCATCCAAAACAACCTACCTAATAGACATTGCAGTTCCTAACACCCATAACCTGCAACAGAAACACACCGAAAAAATTCAAAAGTATATCCCACTAGCAGACGAAATTAAGCAGATGTGGCATCAAGAAACCGTCAAAATTATCCCTATCATCATTTCGTCAACCGGAGTTATACCAAAAATTCTTCATACCGCACTTAAACTACTCGAACTAAATAAAAACACCTATATACCACTGCAAAAATCCATAGTCCTAGACACCTGCTCTATAGTCCGCAGATTTTTAAACCCTACATCACTGACACTTCAAAATAATCAAGATATACATTCAAACAACCTTACAAATAACATTCACAACCACACATCACAAGCTACTAATCGTACACTACGACACACACACAGCTCACAAAACACAAACACATTTGATTCAGGATACTTGGCTTAAGCCCGTACCTGCATCTCAAGCACCGACCTTACGTCGAGTAAAAGAAAAACTTTTGCAAATAATAATATTTTTATTTCAGACAACATAAGGTCCATAGGGTTAGTTTAGGAACATTAAAAACTTATATCTATGTGTTAGTAATACTACCTATAACTAAGTACTTATTTCTAAAAGTAAAAACTACAACCGCATCAGAAATGTCCGATAGTGGGCCGCTCACACGACTGCATGCAACCGTATCCAGCGGGCCAACACCGGAGAGTCCCACCGGTCCGCCAACACCTTCAGGATGCCGTTGGAGCTGCCACGCACGCGGCTAAGAATCGAGGCGCAGCGTTTGCGCATGATAGCAGCAAACCCATCTACTTGAGCCTCCGCGAACATGGTGGAAGCGCTACACCAGCGTGGCAGCCTCATCAGCAACCTAAAGGCGTTGTTATATTGTACCCGCAGGTCGCTGTATGTTCTCTGCGTAAAGTCAACCCACAAACTACACGTGTGGAACGATTGGCAGAAAGCCCTAAATAGGGTAATTTTAACCGCTTTACTACATCGTGCAAATCTGCGGGCCAACATGTTGCAGCGAACAGACAGCGCCCTGCGCTCCCTCTCTATATCCACAGAATCTTTCATGTCCTCCGTGACCCAGTGGCCCAAATACTTGAAACTCTTCACCTGTTTTATTATTATATTAATAATTATATAAATAATTATATTATTTTTAACTTTTATTATTTATTTTTTGAAGGAAGATTCATTCCTACTTTATTTAATGATAGCACAAAAAAGCAAAACATGAAAAATTTTGATAAGCTACTTACTCCTTATGGTCTGTACTGTGACTGCAGGCCGTCCTACGACCCCTCCTACTCCTCGTTTAATTACCTACAGAATCGATCTTAAATTGATTAGGTTAAGTTTTGATAGCTAATTGGAACGTCTGCCATTCTCTTGCAGGGACCTTTTGCGAATATTTAATTAGGGATTTTTAGTTATTTCAAAAATTTTATAGCTCCTCTCAACAGTACCTCTACTTCACCATTTTGAGGAGATCTATTGATAGGTAATATGCCTAGTCTAAATTAGACTAGACTAAATAGTCTAATAGGCAAAGCATAGGAGTCGTAAATATAACATTATCTCTCCAGGATGTCAAAAAATCGCTGTAAATATTTAAGGGGTGAACAACTTTCCCAAGGAACACAGGTCAAAGTATGATATAAAAGAATTTGGACTTCCCATACAAATATCAACTGAAAAAGTCAATATCGAATATTTCATTTTTTTGTTTTTTTATTTATCCACCTTATATAATTATGCTAACAGGTATGAGAGAGTTTTATAAATATCGCAATCATTGTGTGTAGAGTATAACATACAAGATCTTTTATCCCATAATTGAAATCAAAATCATATTCACAGCTGGGTCCTTGAATACCTCGCGCATAATATAAGTAGCACCTTTACATACCATTCAATAGATCTATACACCTGAATAAGAGTACATATTATTGGCTTTTCACGTAGCTATATGTGCAATAAC
Organism: Keiferia lycopersicella; assembly: GCA_029255805.1. Taxonomy (NCBI): domain Eukaryota; kingdom Metazoa; phylum Arthropoda; class Insecta; order Lepidoptera; family Gelechiidae; genus Keiferia; species Keiferia lycopersicella. The sequence goes on along the minus strand of JARACZ010000006.1, from coordinate 16,491,066 downwards.
CTTTTTTTATCGAACTAAGACTTGTATGTACTTAACATTCTCAAATGAAAGCAAAAAAAGTAAATCTTATCTACCTATTTCTAACTTACAGCAAGCTTAGTAAGCAAGCTGATGCAAGCAATCGAAAAGGGCCACTGGAAGAAACATATGTCAAAATAATAATAAAAAATATTAAAGACACTCAAAATAACTGAAATATACTATTCAAAAATTTGATATTTTATCATTTAGACCAATAGGTTAATAGAGAAGATAAATAGTAACAATTTTTCTATACAATAATATTCCTATTTTTTGGCCATCCTCAGCTTCCACTATCGGTCACTAGTAAAATTTTACTCTTAAATTGCTGTGCAAGTTTAAAACTCAGCTTGATCTCGACTGTAGTACCAGTTGCAACATTGTGCGAACTAACTTCGTTACGTTTTTGTTGCGTTCTAATGTATTTGTCTAAAGTTTTCTTTCTGTAAGTATGTTGATAAATGAGTAACCTTGAAATGGGTATCTCAAACTGTTACCATTGGTACTCGTTACACCGAGGCATCATCTGCGTCTCCGCAGGCTCTGTTTGTGCGACGTGCTCAATGAATATTGAGTTTGTGATTGGAAATTGATTGCGATATAATTACTTGCCTCATACTCAATACTGCGAGCTGCCGCGATCCGGGAACGCTTCATTATGACAGATTTACGGAATCACGTTCCGTGAAGCGACGTGAAATGGAACATAAAATGCTGTTTACATTGTATTCGAAGCTTAATATTAATTTTGGTAATTTGGTATTTTTGGGCGAATAAATAATTAAAGTTCCTGGTTGTCTTGCAGCTTGCTAATTTGTCAGACTGTTTATAGTTTGTCAACTAAAACTGCCTCTGTTTTAATACATCATCGAATTTATAAAAAAAACTATTTTCAAAGAAAAAAAAAACTTCAAAAGTTTATTTTTGGCCCAAAGGTCCCTTGAAAGAAGATACACAAAGTAGGCGTTGTTGCTTTAATGTGAGGATGTTTCTAATTTGTCAGCTAAACCACCTGACTGTCCAGAGAAATCGTCCAGTCACTGCAAAAACCATCCTGAGTAGCTAACATTGTTTGGGTCATCAAAGGACTTTGAATCCCACACAAAAAGAAGAAGAAATGTCTTTTTGGGCGTCAATTCCACTGCACCAAGTCAAAGAGATAAATAGTTCTATTTGACGACCTGCAAATATAAATTCACCGAGCATTATCGAGTATCGATTTAAATATAACGTCAGTAATCTGTCCGTTTGAAGAGTATCGATGCTAATAAAGTGCAATATCATAAACCTGCGTTGATTGCCGATAAACCCGTCGCTGGTAGTCGACGGACGACCCGACAAACGACGCACTCACACTTTTATCCCCTTTTAACTTCAGGGTTATGGATATTTAAACTGCACTTTTATTTGACTACTTAATACTGACTGAGTGAAAAGTCGGTGTGATTTTTTACGGTGAATTGTCATATTTATAATTTATATTCATTATGCTGCATTTTTTTTCTTGCTTAGGTAAATTTTAAACCTTTACATACCAACAATTGGGAACACTGTGAGTTAACTTATACCTCATTTCAGACAACATTTCGTTGAGCTCTTATACCAACTGATGCAAGCCATGAAATGACAGGTCAGTTTTATGATTAATTTGGATTTTTAAAATGCATCAAACAAATGCATACTATTCACAATTTTCTAGATTATACATGGTTTCATATAACAAATTGAATGGCAGCCTTATTAGAAAGATAAACTTTTAATTAAGTAAAACATATAAAACTTTGAATTGAAAAATCAAATGATCACTCTGAAATTAATCCATTAAAAATTTTGCGGTTTTATTCGTAGAATTGAATTCAACGACTCGCCCACAGTGGCAATTGTCTAGAAACTTTGCTAACAACTAATATTAAAACGTTTTCATCGATTCTCTGTTAATTAAGAGAGCAATCATGTGAATAAAGCACCTCAGCCAATATGTAGTTCGAATCATAAAAATATTGCATCCTTTGAAAATATCAAGAGAATTGACAACTATCGTTATCAGTCACAAGGTTGCCTGGAAGAGAATGCCACTTAAGAATTAAGGCCGCCTCATTGGACCATCAAAATATCTCTGTTTGTAATGTTATTTTTGTTTTGTGTGCAATAAATAAAATTATTATTATTATTTATATTCATATCATTTGATAATCTCTCTTTTCAGAGGTACTCTCTTATTATTATTATTATTATAGTCGACTGCTGGACATGGCTTTTCTTCTATGTATTATCCATAGTCACCGCGGATTAGCTAGTGCACTGTAAAGATGTTAAGTTTATAGAGAACTCTACTATTCATCCTTTAGTCGCTTTTTACGGTACACAAGAAGAAATAGGGTATCTCTCTTTTCGTGCTGTACTTTTCTGGTGTCAGAATTTTCAACCACCTACACGTAGCAGGCTTCTGACATGGTTGTCTAAGTAATCAGACTGCAACCGGAACCTACGTGCCCTCCGAAACACGGAACCATCTTTCCTACGGACAATCGGGTGAGAAATGGAGTGATAATATTCTAAGTCATAAACATACCTATAAGACACTACAGCAAACTGCTAATAGTCTTAGCAAAAGCCATTAGTTATAATCGCAGTGGTCCAGTCAAGTCAGTGATGCGTCTCACGGAGATGGGTCCCGCGGGAGAGATCCTGCTAACTGCACTACAGCACAACTTGCTTCTTGGGAAGGAGAGGGGTGTTTGTCAGCTATGCCCCTGGGTGCTCTTATGTCATTGGTGTCGTTGCTGTATTGGTCGGTTGCCATTCATGAATACTTACTTTATGTCTGCGTGTTTGGAAGATAAACTTTTTACGTCGTTTACGCTTAGGATAGGTAGCCGACCCCTACAGAGAACAAGATAAGGCAAGGAGGAAATTACGCATGAAAGTTGAGCTAGTGTTGAGTAAATAAAGTAATTCTTAATTTTTTAAATAAAAATTAACACGTTGTTGTCAACATGCTTAATTTAACACTAAAACACTACAAAGCAAGCAGGTGTGATAAATTATATCCCCTCAAAAACATTAATATATAAAAAATTCCAAGTCTCGCTACTGAGCTGTTCAACCGTAAAAAGGTATGAGATCCATTTGAAACCAAGTCGGCTATCGATTTGTTCATTCCCCACTTAAGAGATCTATCTTAATTAATTACGTAATTAGTTAATAAGCATTATTTTATAGTGACCATATCAATATTTTCAATATATTTTAATATTTACAATAAATTGAATGACTAAGCCATCGCACTAGAACAGAAGGTTAACGTGCAATACTTATTAAAATTAATACATTCAGTGCGATTGCCAAGTCATTCAATTTATTGTAAACATGGATGGATATATCCATCAGCGCATTATTCAGACTGAGGCCTCGACTTTTATGTATAGTTATAGCATAGGCTATACATATTGGAAACTGTTCGCGATGGACATTAAAATAGCAATAGCGTGTTTTAGAAACTAACAGCGACATCTGTGATTATTTTGCTGGACCAAAACAACGTATTTTAGGAGCGACAGCAAAATATAACTTGGTAAACAGTACATTTCTATGGAATTACAAAGTTATTTATGCTATCGGTTTATCTAGAAAACTGCATTGAAATTGCTAGATTTTTAAGTTTTTCCTTGATTTATACACTAAACCCAAATTATATTCCAAATTAGAAGTCTCTATGTCTGCTAGAATTGCCTTAGAATTTTGATGATCGGTCAGTGAGTGAGTCAGTGACAAAATTAAGAACTTTGACTAGCTATAATTCCTAAACCACTGGTTCAAAATGAACGAAATTTGAAATATACCGTATCTACAGGGCTTTTGATTGATTCCTGAAGTTTCAAGTCTTTTGTTTTATCCACAAGAAAGTTATAAGGTGTTGAAAATGGCCCGAACCGCTTCGAGAAAAGGATGGTACGGCTGTGCCGCTTTCTAGCTCGACTTGGCGGGGGCACTGCCGTGCCCCCAGATTAATATCGTACCTGTGGACGCCATGAACACACTTAATAACGAATAATATGATCATCCAAAGGTCAGAGGTGGGCGTAGATGCAATTTTAGCTGAGGACAGCAAGGCTCTACAGCTGTTTCGGGAAATGATAGATTATTATGTTAAAATTAAATATCATTTAGAAAAAAAATGTGAAAATAAGAACAGGATTTATTATTTCACAAAGAAAAGAAGATTTTCATTTCGTTTACTTTTTTGGACCTACCCTAGAGTACGTCAAAATTAGGTACCTAATTACTCTCTCTTTTCGAGTGGGACGTCGAGTCGTCCAACGGCCAGAGTTTTTCAACCCCTTAATTACTCCCATCACATTATCATTATAGCACGTCAGCTTACAGTAGTCCATTACTGAACTTAAACCACCCTCAATTCAACTTTCGCAAAAATTAAGAATGCAGTAATTCTAATTTTTATTAGTTACTTTACTATTAAAAACAAATAAAATCATCATAATAATTGGACTGGAATATGATATTGCATTACCTTAAAAGTCCATGAGACTGAAGATAGTGTCACTTAAAATGATGGAAGCGGAAGTTGAATGAGGGATAATGCTGAGAAAAAGTAAAAAAATACGCGAATGGAGTTTCGTTCCGTGCTCAAAGATGTCGGCGAAGACTGAGGGAAGCAGCGACGTAATAAAAATATCAAGTTTCTTTTTGCGAGCTAAAATGTAGACAGGGTTTTAAAGAGCGGTTCCTGAACGTTGGTACAGCTACCAACTTTTTATATTTTAGATAAGCTAGAATTGTGGATCACTGGATTAAACAAAAGTTGCTGTTGAGATCGAATGTTTAACGACTTCCACTTACTGCTGATGTATCAACAGAAATACTATTTATACCTTCTGAACGAATCTTATTAAATAATCCAACTAAGTATAAGACATACCGAAGCCTAGATTCATCGGGTCGCTGAACAACTCAATTTCCCAAATGATATCACGATCTTTATTTATTTATATGTTCCGAGCTCAAGCCTTACCTTAACAGCCACAATAGTGCACTACTGGACATAGGCCACCCAAACACTTACTCGTCACACTTAGCAGGTGAATTAGCAAGCGCAGTGCAAGATGTAGCATTCACAGGGAGCTTTGGATGATTAACTTTCAGAATTGGGGTGATGTTATTTTAAACCGGCATCACACGGCACAATCACCATGTAGGAAATAAACGAGCAAACCTTAATTTGGGGACGTTTATAAAAATTCACGAGCTGCCTCGGGGCAGAGCGGAGGCGTGATATGAAGACGACTCCATGTTTGAGAAAGTGCCGTAATTTCCACTTGCGACTTTTGACTGACATTTGCATGCCCAAATTTAATTTAGACACCTGAGTGTGGCTGATGCATAAAACATGTTCTCTCCTCACTCGGCGCAGGGAAAAGGGGGAGGGAGCGAGGCATAAGGCAGCTATTCCACCAGAACTGAGTAAGCAAACTGTCGCAGCACCTGTGAAATGAGCATTTCCAGGCAGTAGTATCACTACATAGTATAAAGCAAAGTCGCTTTTCGCGTCTGTCTGTCTGTATGTATGTTTGCTGAAATCTGTAAAACTACACAACGGATTTTGATGCAAGTTTTTATATTAGATAGTGTGATTCAAGAGGAAGATTTTTATGCATAATACTTGCCGGGGAAAATCCTAATTCCAACGGGAAAATGAGTTGCAGCGGGCGCAGCTGCTGGAGCAGGCCGCTAGTTCTTAAATAAGCGTCAAAACTCAGACACGAGGGTTAACCGGATCGTTGACTAACTCGGTGTCCTACACGAAACGTGAAATTAAGTCAACAGAAAAATTTCCCAGTTTAATATTTGACTTGTACAATCTTCGCAAACTTTGCAACGCACCATGTTACTCACAACACATCTCTCGCAATACATTTATTGCTCGCTTGAAGATGAAATTAGGAGTTGGTCTTGCCTCAGACACGGATTAAATTACCTACCACAAATGTTTTTTTTTTTTTATAAGTAATAGGCCCGCATTTGTCTGCCATCTCACCTGGTGGTAAGTGGAGATGCAGACGAAGATGGTACATGCTTGCCTAGATAATGCCTATTCACTCTTGCCTTAAAAAGGCCCAAGTTATATGGTTCCGGTAAAAAATCCGCCGGCAGGGAATTCCACTCTTTAGCCGTACGCATGATAAAAGTTGAAGCGAAACGCTTAGTGCGGATCAGAGGTATATCTACAACATAAGGGTGGAACCCCAGTCGGCGCCTCGATCCCCGGAGATGGAATGGGGAAGGGGGTATCAGGTCGTGGAGTGATTGAGCACACTCTCCGAAATGTATCCTATAGAATACCGACATGCATGCTACTTTACGACGGTGTTCAAGGCTCTGCAACTTAGTCTCAACCAGTATGAGGCCATTGATGATTCGCTGATTTGTAGGGTGCCCTTTTACACCTGAGCTATTCTATCGATGCTAAGAAAATGAAGTGTTACCTCACTGGATTTTTTCCTTGCAGCGGCTCCTCTGAGTTCTGGTGGAAAAGCAGCATAAGACGAGGGATATTCAGGTTTTGTGTAATAATGAGGCGCGATGATAATATTTTTGAGGACGCTTCATCCGCATGAAGTCTTTCAGACCACTGCTCTTAATTAAACCACGTTATTTATGAATGTTGGAAAAAAAAGTGACACTTTCATGAATAGGCGAAGAGGTGTCGTCTTTTACATAGGTTTTGAATGCCATTTGATTTAATCAACCTGAATTTGGTCTTGGTTATTGTACGTATCTTTTGAAAACGTGAATCATAAGATAAGACGATGAGAATACTTTATTTGCACGTAAAAGGAAAAGTTTCACATAAATTAGTAATGAACTAATTAGCGATTTGGCGGCTTTATCAATCATCTACACTACAACTTTGAAATTTACTGAATATTAGAGAGTGTTTGCCATTTCTACTCACATAAAATCTGTCCACAGTGTAAAGTATAGTAGTATTACACAAGAAACACTGCCGCGCATTCCCTTCAGTAGGTAGTATTTTGCGGCACTTGTGAGTACAAAGACCGTGTGATGCTGAACTAAAATAGCATCACCCTATTTCCGTGGGTGTAAAAAGTGCTTAGGGAAACTCCGGGAATGTAGTCCAGCGTTCCCTGTAAATTATCAGTGTTGAGTGCATTGGAGGCCTATAACCTAACCTAACCGGTTGATCGCTTGAATAGAAACGTGTCCTACATTTCCTTTTTTTTTACCATGATTGATTCTAGCGAATAAAAAGTTAAACGTAAAATTTAGTACTTTAAAAGAAATAAATAAACAATGATATACTGGGCATAAGGGACAGTCCTCCAAATACTGATAGGGTGCATTCAGACCATCTATTTTCCTCAATTTTGGACCACACAATGCGGCCAATTTGGGTGTACCTGCCCCAAACCGACCCGGTATAAAACAAGCGGTTGATCACGCGGTGAACTCCTCGCGGGATTGCGCGCGATCCTGCGACGCGCGGCGACAGCGTAATCCCCTCATGAACAGAGAGTGTGTATTTATACACATTTATCCAGGTTTAAAACTGTTGGTAGACTAGTATACCTACTCTAGTGTACTATTTATTCACATATGCCGACCGAAGAGAATAAACGTTAAAGCAAACATGAGTGTATTTAAATAGATTTTTTTTGGATTGTTTGAATATGATATGAACTTAGATGAATTTGTCTCGCGACAGTCAGACTCGTCAGTGCGACCTCATTCTCCTGAGGTACCAATGAGCAAAGATTGAAATAAAAATATTAAACAAGATTTCGGAAACAGCATCAACGCCTGGTTCAATTTTTTGGGAAAATATTGTACTACCTCGGTCCAACCATGTAGGTACTACCCCACTATTTAAAATGCTGCGATTTAAAATTATACGGGCAGGTGGTCTGTAAATACAGTAAATTTTTGGATAGATACAAAACCCAACCATTATTAAGACAACAAAAACTGTTTCAAAAGCAATATTATCAAAAAATATTTACCGTTCTCTATCAATGTTTACTTGCAAAACTGAAAGTTTGGAATCAAAACCATTGAATATTGGGGCAATGAATATAAAAATATTCGCATTGTGTAGCGGGCGGCGGTGTAGGCGGTAGCGGCTGTCAAAACACGCGATATCGAACAAAACAAACAGACAGCGGGGATTTGTTGCACTATTGGCTTTGTTAGCGTTTACCGCTAAGCGGCGGCGCTACTCGTCACCTATACAAGCTTTGTTAACATAGATCTAACTTTAAAAATTCTAGTCTAGACCAGCGGGCTGATTGTCTAACTTTCATCGGTATGGTCATCGGCTTCATTTTGACGGTTGAAACCGATAGCCAATTTGAATTGAATTGGCATATCTACCTAACATTTAGTTTTGCACAAACTAAGAGAACCAAAAAAAGCACCTCCATTTCTATACAACCACATAGCACAATATATATTCAAAATGGTTGACTTTAAATGCAAAACCATAGCTATGATATATCTGGAGTCGAGTGTGTTTTTTTAATTAGGTGCTCTTTGAACTTTACCATGACGTCATTCTACTGTCCGTCTTTTACCGGATAGGTGGAAAAGCGTTTTCCGGCATTCGAATATTGGCGGAAGGCTACTTCCGACATCCGACTGCTGGACTAGATAAGTGGAGAAATGCTTTGTTAACCTGAATATGACAACCAACCTATTTCTCATTAGAGCTAGGCTATTGTGACCAAAAAATAGTACGTGTATTATAATTTGAGTCAACGAGTTCCGTAGCTTGAAGTAAGCCGAGGTGACAGCGTGCGGTGGGGGCATATTTCACGCGGAATTTATGACTGTAGGGGAAGTGGGGTTTTTGTCGCGCGTCGACCTCGGGAAACGAACTGCGGTCCACCTACGTATGGAACTAAAACTTTACCGACCTTAGCATTAAAACTACTGGTTTTCTTGTCGAGTGGGACGATCGGTTGACGAACGATCCAGTGAATACCTGCCAGTGTTTATTAATCACTGGTAGCTGTTTTATTCGTGACTACCGATTCTTTGTTACGTTTGAGGAAATATCTTCTTCTTCTTCTTTTTCTTTTTCTACAGCCACAACAGTCCACTGAGAAAATTTAAATGATTTTAATTAAATACTAATAATAATTGATTTTTAAAATACACGAACAAAACAAAAATGCAGTATAATTGAATTGGGTAACATTTAAGCGGCCTTGCTGTGGTAGCAATTTCTGCCAGGCTACCTAGTTTGTTCGTTTAGTGAATATTACGGCCGTATGTAGGTATAGTTTTGAGCAGTAGAAAAAGCATAGTGACATAGAATATAACTTTATTTAAGAGTATAACTATATTTCCAAGAATTATTAAATATAAAAGCGAGCTGCATTATGCTGATTCTTGTTAAATTAAATTTCTCTCGTTCCTTGCGATTCCACTTCATAAAATGTTCATCTATTTGCATGTTAGGTATCTCTCTCTAGGTATCTCATTTATGAAATTACCCTTAATATCTTACTCACTATTTCAAACTTTTAGCCTTGCCAGTGAAGTTGCCAGCCAGGGCATAATAAATATAAGGACTAAATGAATCAGTATATTAATCTTAGCAACTTTTCCCAAAATATGTGTCTGTATGGTCGAATCAAACATTAAAAAATACGAGGTTCACAAAGATATTTTAAAAATTAAACCCAGTGTTTAGTCTCGGAGAAGATGACAAGATGATATTATAGCCTTTCACTAGAAATAGCCTTTAAAGGCCTAAAAGACCGAGACTGGTTGCGTGAAAAAATAAGGGCCTTTGCTCTGCAGTAGGGCAGCTATCAGTCTACTAAACAAAAAGCTCAGTAATATTATAATATACCGCTTCAAGAAATTATTGCGAACTTACGATACGACTGACAATGTTCTGCTGTATTTGTGCTCTGTACAGCAGGGGTTTATGTAGCAATTGTGTATTGTATCAATAATTTTCACTAGAACTTATACAGTCTAGTATCTCCTAGTGTGCGTGAGTGTTCCCTGCGGCCGAAGTCCAGCTCTAAGCTTCCATTAGTAGGGGATTCCGAGTTATCATTATCTACTAGTAAACGCTCCGTGTAGACTCACATTGCTGTGTAACAGAAATTTGCACATCCTGACCTGAAACTGGATCATTTATTGGCCTTTTGCGCATTGAACAATGTACCTGAAGTTACCTTACCTTACATTCACAACAGCTAACTGCTTGGCATGGGCTGCTGAAAATTCGTTACTACCCTTGGACGCCCTCCGGCCAGATGGACCGATGACTTAAAGGGAGCGGCTGGTAGGGACTGGATAACGAAAGCGGGAGATTGTTCATTGTGGCGTACCCTGGGGGAGTCCTATGTCCAGCAGTGGACTGCGATAAGCTGATAAGATAATAGTATTTTGACCAAAATGGTTTAGTTAGATTCTTAACGAACGTAGACTTTTCCGCTTTCCTACGCGCTGTTCCAACACTTATGATATCATATCGCTGCGCTACACTATACAGAAAAGCCGTGTAAATAAAATATTGCGACAAACTAAAGTAACAACTCAGTGAAATAGTTAGGAATGTTTAGTTTTGGGGTAAATCAGCCTATGAAATTGAACAACTTTTCCCATATAAATTAAATTGGTCGGTCGGTAATTTATGTAAGTACCTTAATTAATGTAGTAATAATGGGAGGTCCAAAAGTTATTTTTTCATATTTTGACCTATGTTTCTTGGGAAGAGTTATTCAGTTTCAGGAAATTTGTTTACACTTTGTATAAAGAAAGTAGGTATCAACTCTGTAGGCACAGAATAAACAAAAATATGTATTATATTAGTGTAGGTAAGCGAAGTGTAAACGACCGCTGTGTATCAAAGTCGCGGAGTTAGACTCCGAGAATAGAGGATGGACTAAACAGTGCAGTTCCAACTACTTTACATGAACCGCTAAAATAAATTGATATGCTAATATAATATTAACATTGAATCAGAGGGATGAAAAACACTTATTAGAAAATTAAATGAATGTTGTCATCAATAGATGCTCTACAAAGTTAAGTGGCTGCACGGGCATGGACCTTACCCTATTACTAAGCGTGGTGAGTATGGCAATACCTACTGAATGGCTACCAATGGCTAAGTATTACTTTACTAAGTGGGGCCAGATGTCAGAGGCCTTCTAGCAGTACTAGGCGATTGTAAAAGTTTGACACCAGGATTTATCGAGTTTTTCCTCAACTCACACTGAGTTGACTATCCCCACGATATAATAAGTGGTGCCACATCCAATATAGGAAGCTGCTAGTGTTAGTGTAGGTAATGGTTGTCTATCGCTCAGGACTTAGCAGCGAGTCGGTTGGATGGACCGGCAACTAATTGCACTGTTTCATCCCCCCTCGCACCCCCTCTCACCAACACCCCCCTCCCGGCACTGTCTGCCATCGCCTTGACTTGAGACAAAGTTCAACCAAACGTGTACTCAGAAAATACGATGAATTTACTAGGCCTTACCACAGTTGCAAGATTTTTTATAAGGTCTACTTGGTTACCTAACTTACCTTGTATGGGCTTGATGTTTGAGTATGTAAAGCAAAGGCGGATCGCACACTAAACGCACGACGGAGCGCTAAAACACCGCAGCGGTCTGTTAGATCCATACTAGAAATGTCAATCCCCATACTAAAATCACTCAACCGCTGTTGCGGCTTTGGTATGGGGATTCACATTTCTAGTATGTATTTGACAGACCGCTATGGTATTTTAGCGCTCCGTCGTGCGTTGAATGTGCGATCCGCGTCAGTAGGGAACACCCTTGACTTCACACGCTCCTGATCCAATTATTCCGGCCAGTGCAGCCATTGATAAGGGTGTCACAAAAAGCACAAAGCGTGGCACGCTTTTAGCGCGGAAATGGTCAGTCACAGTCAGAGCCCTCGATAGCTGTTCGAGTGAATTAAGGAACGTTTTTGCGACTCGGTGTCGTCCAACGGCCCAGTGAACCTTAGTAGGGTCAGAATTTTTCAACCGCCTTCTACAAGTAGCAGGCTTCTGACATGGTTGTGTAATCATAGATAGCAACCAGGACCTAACGACTTAACGTGCCATTCGAAACACGTAACCATCTTACCTACGGACAATCGGGTGGATCAGCCCGCAATGTCCTAACCAGACTGGGAACAAATTCACAAAGTGATAAATATCAACTTTGTGTTTGACCCACCGAGAATCGAACCCAGGACTAGGGTATCCAATCCCGCAGGTTTTTTCCGATCTCGGTATTTGCGGGATCGAAGATTTGAATCCCGCGGGATCTCGGCATTTGCGGGATCCCGCAAGTATAACCCTACAAACTAAGCTATGCAACCTGAGCTGCTTTTAAATGGTAAGGCTTGTATTTTATAAATCGCTCTCAAATCAGAGATCGATCTCAAGTGCGACATTGGCAACGTCAGCCAGTACTAAACGACATCTCAAACTCGTACTCAAGATCGATCTCAGAGTTGAGAGCGATTTATAAATACGTGCCGTGCCTAAGTATAGTGTAATGGTAATTAGTTAGGTTGTTATACGATAAAAATAATAACACGAACTTTTTTAAATTGTAATCAACTATTTATTAAAAATAAGAAAAGTGGAAGTTAACATTTTTGTTGTTGAAAATGTTTACGTAGGAAACATAAAATGTCCAACGTCTCATCTCCTAAATTGCTACGTATATTAGAAGCTAAGTATCCCGCAGCAGAGAAAGCTCTTTCTGACTCGACGCTGGTGGGTTGAATAGATTTAAGAGCGTTGTATGTAAAAGACAAATTGCTCAATGAATTGCCTGATTCAAATAAATTCATTTCTTTTCTAATTATTGATTCTACTGAATTAATTTGAGAAACTGCCGATCGATTGGCATTTGAAGCTGAAACTAGCGTACGCTCAAATTCTTCTTGTAATGTAAGGATTCGCGATTCAGTACTTTGGTTGCCAACACTATTATTTTGTGCTGCATCGTTCGCTCCAACAACAGAAAGAGGCACTTCGTCCTCATCCTCATCTAGACCATTAGAAGATACGCTGATGAATTGCATTCTCTGAACAAACTCCTTTATTTCTTTTCTAAGCACACTTTTTGATGGCAAGTTGAAGGTATCATCGTTGGTCGAGATTTGCTGGTAGTAATTACTAGGACTTTGGAGATAAATAAATAAAGCAGTCAAGTTTGTTCGTCTTTCTGAAATGCGTTTTCGCAATGAAACAACCAACTCTGCAGCCAGTGTCGAAGTCGAACTGATTTCTTCTAATTTATCGACCAATAATTTGAGTGTTGCTTCTGCTGTATTAAGATTGGCGTCTTGACGACAAAGCAACTCGACAGCGATCTTGAAAGGTTTCAGTATTTGTTCTAATTTTAATAATGTATCCAGTTCATGCTCCGAAAAACAATAGTCTAAATTGGTACCGAAGCCAAGGTCGATAATAGTTTTAGCAACGCAGAGTTTCAGTTTATTAAAAGTTTCGACCATAATAGCTAAACTGCTCCATCTTGTTTTGCAATCAGCTGCTAGTTGCAGATTTTTTCCAAACTCTGCTTGCACATACTCTTGCAGTTTATCATTTTTTGTTGGCGAGTTCTTAAACATGTTAATTATCTTTCGTAACTTTTTGATAACATCGTTAAAATTAGATGCTAGTTCAACTTCTATATTCGGACTTGCCGTAATAGTAAAAAAATTGTCCTGTGTAGATGTTTCATTTGCATCTTCTTCTGAACTTTGTACGCTTGAGTTCTACATTATTGAGTTTACTAGATCTGCACTTGAACTCGGTTTTTTATAAATCACATCAGATATTGATAACTGTAAAGCATGGGCGTAACAGAGTTGATGACTTGCCGCGATTAGACGACCAGTTTTGACCATAACTGCTGCACCATCAGTAGTTATTGCTGTAAAATCTATATCTAGATCCAGGCCAAATTCAACGAGCCTTTTTTTCAAAATTTCTACACACATTTCAGCCGGCATGCTACCATATATTCTTACTAACCCTAAATTCCAAAATCTTGGGCCATAATCCACAAAAGCGTGTACGTTAATGTTCATAAATCGCTTATTTCTTGATGACGTCCATTCGTCAAATGTTAATGAAAAACGGTGTCCTTTTTCTTTTAATTCTGACAAGTCTTGTCTTATTTTCATTCTAAGAGTCATACCGTATTTCATAACCATCAATCGAATAGTAGTTTCAGAGCTGGGTAATGAAGATCCGTTTTCTTTAAAAAGTTCCCTTAAATCTGATGATGTAGCAAAAACACGAAAAGGCATTCCGTCTTTCGAAGTCATACGGGCCACTCTTTCTTCCATTGAAATACTATTTTGAACAGGAAAATGATCTGTAATTCTCTTTCGCTTGGGAGTCGATGAAAGAGGTGGTTGAAAAGGTGAACTTTTTGTTGGGGTTGAAGATGTAGTCGAGTTGGACGAAGTACTTTCATCAGCGCTAGATGTACCTGAACTTGTAAATAGGCCGCTTGAATATTCAATTCCATGCCTAGTTTTTAAATGAACATGTAATCCTTTTGTTGATCTTGCTGTAGTTTTAAGTATCGCTCGGCACAAAGTACATTTTGCTGTTAAGCCATCCTCAGATTTCAAAAAATGTTTCCACACAGGATTGGTACTCGAAAAAGTTTTGTACTTCACTTCACTTGTCATGTTTATAGTATTATATTGTGCAGTTTATTCAAATAAAAAGTCCAAACGCGTAAAAACTAATGAAAAGCGTTTAAACTAGCGTAATTAAGTCAACTTTGTAAGTGTTTACTTCTAACTGTCAAAAAACATGGCGGATTGCATTGTATCCCAGCCTCTGCGCGGCGGCATAGCACGCAGGCACAGCGCATGCGCAAACCACCCGCTTCTGCCGCCGCGTCGCCGCGCCGCAGGCGCCCCGCGCCCGCCAGCCAGTCAGTACTCGCGCGCAAGCGCCTTCAGAAGGACGTTTCTATGCTACTTGCTAATCCCGCAAATCCCGCGGATCCCGCACTCGTAATCCCGCACTGTGCGGGATCACAAAATGATGCGGGATCTCGGTATTTCGAGATCTCGGTATACCGAGATTGGATACCCTACCCAGGACCTTCTGCGTCAAAGGCAGTCGCACTACCATTGCGCCACATCGGTGGTCGTTGCGTAACTTGTAAACAGAGATTGAATGCAAGACAGCAATGTTTCAAGGTGCTTGTGGCTATTACTTACATACCTAAGTAATGTGTAGTCCAAAGTATGCAACGATCATCTAAAGCTGCTAATTTTATAAATGAATGAAAATAAGAAATTGAAAAATGTATGCGAATAATAACAGCATTGTGTGTGCTAATCTTAATAAATTAGTAATTTTGCTTTTAACTAGCTCTGAATTCGCAATATTTTGATAACGAAATTATTACTTCACTTGGCATCAGACGATGTTTTTGAGCGTAGTAGACCTTCTAAATACAAGTAACATGTGGTATTAGATTGAGACGGCACTTCGCCGTACGTCAGCTGAATTTCAATTGAAACGCCACAGATTTGCACAAGCCAATTTTATTAACTGCAAGTATGTATACACAAGTATTCGGGCATAGGTTTCCCTAGCCAAGTTTACACGCCAACTGAACTGCTCCGAATGGGATGCCAGGCTTTTTATAGTTTTACCACCACTACCCCGACTACCCCCAACTACTTGACAGGTCAGTGTTGCCATTTCAATACTGCAAAATAACGGGAAGTTGTGACGACAACGGTTATTGATTAAAATAACCGTTACAGTCGGCCATCCAATTCGAAACGAGTCCTCGCGTTACAATCTTAACATAGTTGTATTTTTACATAAACTATTATTTAATGCACAATACCAATTACTTAACACTTAAATTTTACTTTGAATAATCCGTATCAAATCATTGCCTTTTTTTTTATTATTGTACTACCATCTGTATATTGAATTTAAAACATAGTACTTGTACGTGTTAACTGTATAATTTAATTTCTTTATTTTAACAAAAAGAAACATAAAAGAATGAATTCAATTACTTAAGTTATAATGAATTAATCTTATTTACACTATTCCATTAAAATTATTGTCTTACATTTTCACACAAATGTATTTCTAATTTAATGTTACAATCATTTTTAATCCATAAATATTCAATTCATTTCTTATTGAAATAATAATCTCTTCATTATCATAAAGCAAATTAAACCATAAATGTTATTATCAATTCCAATATATCCGAATCCTTAAATATAAAGTGAATTATTTAATCTCATAATATTAACAAAAATAAAATGAAATAAATTTAGATACTTAGGCTACGTTAAATTACTCAATCCTAATTATGCTATTCGATTAGAATGATTGTGTTACATTTTCACATTATTTTTTTGAATATAACATCCCTGAAATATTACAAGAATAAGGTATCCTTAAATATCTACTTAGGTAATGCATTATTTAATCTCATAATAATTATCTCAAAATAAAAATCAATACACTTGGGTCTCGCTGATTACTCAATCTTATTTATACCATTCCATTACAATTATTTTATTTTATTATAACACAAATGTATTTATATCTTAATATTACAATTCGTAATAATCCTTAATTATTAAATTCAGTTCTCATTACAATAATGATCTTTTTAACAATTCCAACCTTATGAATTTAGTCTTCAATTCCAATGACGCATCATTTTTTTTTCCAGATACGGATCCTACCGTATTCAGTCATGATTTCATTATCATGCTCCATAAATAGTTTCATTAAGAAACTTCATAATTAGAAGGAATAGAATCAACATCTTTTACAAAAAATTATGAGCAAATATTAATATTATCATAATAGGTCTAACCATGTGAACGCAATAGCCCGCATTAGAAAAAGAAACATCTATTCTTCAGAAGAACTACTACCGCTAGAGGAAGTATCATCTGTAGGGTCATTATCAAAGCTCATCCATGGGAATATTTTGTCTATAGACACGATTCCTTCGTAACGTCTACCTTTCTTGGTTAATGGTGTATCCTCAATAACAAACCGGTCGTTGGGTAATAGCTTTTTTATACGGTACGGTCCTTGACATTTGGACTCAAGTTTCTTCGACTGTCCTGTGCCACTTACTATAGCTCTTATTACCCGAACAAGGTCTCCTTCCTTATATTGCGTGCACTTTTTCCTATTCCTATCAAATCTGTCTTTGCTCTTTTCTTGATCCTTGTTAATAAGGATGCCGGCCTCATTTCGGAGTTCATCTAAACTCTTTTCTGCTACCCCACCTCCTACATCTGCTATAACGTCATTCAGTATTCCCTGCGATGGGTTAGTAATTTTCTTTCCAAATAACAATTCGGTGGGAGATTTCTTTGTTACCTCATGTACAGCGGAATTGATTCCCATCTGTACATCCGGAATATAATCATCCCATTTTTCAGGACTCTTTCCATGAGACATTGTGCTAAGAGCAGAGAGAATCGTACGATTGTATCGCTCGACTTGGCCGTTCGCACGAGGCGTAGCGACAGAATTTAGTACATGTTTAATTCCCAGCGATTGTATGAAATTTTTAAACTTCTTACTAGTAAAGCTAGTCCCTCTATCTGTTATAAGTCTGTTAGGTGTACCAAAGTAACTGAAAAAGTTTTTAAATACTTTGATAGTTGCTTTGGATTTTGTACTACGCACTGGCGTTAAATTGACATACTTCGTGAACGAATCCACAATAACCAACAAATAGCAGTTCCTTCGCTTGCTACGCACAAATGGACCTAAATGATCTGCGTGTATAGTATGGAATGGAACTTCAACTTTTGGAATAGGATGAAGCTCTCCTTCTTTTGCGCCTGATGGTATTTTGTGGTGCGCGCATTCTAGGCAAGCAGTCACATACTTCTTCGTAAATCTTCGCATCTTGGGAAACCAGTAAAAGGAGCGTAGTCTTTGCAATGTCTTTTCAAAACCAAAATGTCCAACATCATCGTGGTTGGCTTTTAACAATTGCCATCGTACACCCCTTGGAACAACCCAGCGTACTGTGTTCTCGTCAATAATGCGAAAAACTCTGCCATTCGTCAGCTTATATTCTTTATGAATATTAGCAATTTTGGCTGTAGACGGGTCCTCCAATACTTCTTTAATTAGCCTGATTTCTGAGTCACTAGACTGGACAGTAGCTATCCAGTCTTCATCTTTACTTATTGTGAGAACGTCTAAAGTGTGTGGATGATCTACTTCTTCAGCCACGGGACTCCTGCTCAAGGCGTCCACATGTGCCATTCTATCACCTGCCCGGTATTCAATTTCACAATCGTACTCTAAAAATTGAATCCACCATCTGGATATTCGAGGGACAAGATCTCGCTTTGAAAAAGTTGATCTTAAAGCATTACAATCTGTGACGATTGTGAATTTGACACCAAGCAGATAAGTTCGGAATTTATTCAGTGAACTTACTACAGCGAGAGTCTCGAGTTCAAATGAATGAAGTTTTTGTTCATCCACGGTAGTTTGCCTACTATAGTATGCTACAGGTCTCCAAGGGTTTGTACCAGAACGTTGTAATAAGATGCCAGCTAAGCCCATTTTACTGGCATCCGTGTGTAATTGGGTTTCCGCCGTATGATCATAAAGCGCAAGTAATGGTCGCTCGATTAGGTGACGTTTCAGCGTTTGAAATGCAGATTCTTCAAGTGAAGTCCACTGCCAAGTCGCGTCTTTCCTAAGAAGGCTCGTGAGAGGACGGGCTATCTCGGCAAAACCCCTGACAAATCGTCTAAAGAAGCTTGCAAGGCCCAGAAATCTACGTACGTCATGTTGATTGACTGGAGTTGGGAATTTGGAAACCGCATGAACCTTCTGCATCCCAGGCTTGATTCCATCTCCATTAATTTCGAAGCCCAAGAATTCAATGCTGGTCTGGAAGAAGTTGCATTTCTGCAGTTTTAGGGTCAAACCACTTTGTTGTAGCAAGATGAGCACCTCTTTCAAGCGGATCAACCCCTCCTTAAAAGATGATGCTGGTATGAGTATATCATCCATATATATTATTACATATTTGACCTTTGCTAGTACCTTATGCATGAGTCTCTGGAAAACTGCTGGTGCGTTTGCCAAACCGAAGGGCATACGAGTATATTCGTATTGCCCATCCGGAGTGACAAACGCAGTTTTCTCTCTGGACTCTTCCGCAATGGGGATCTGATGGTATCCAGATGCGAGGTCAAGAGTGGTGAAAACCGATTGACCAGACAGTTGATCAAGTAAGTCTTCAATTCGCGGAAGTGGGTAATGGTCTCGTTTAGTTTTACTATTAAGGGCACGATAGTCCACGCATAATCGCTTTTCTCCAGTTTTCTTATGCACCAGTACTATTGGACTGGCATAAGGTGACTGGGATTCGCGGACTATTCCGCTGTCAATCATCTCCTCTACCATACCTTTTACAAGTTGCCGTTCAGAATGTGACATCCTGTAAGGTCGGTATACCACAGGGTTTGAATCTTTCAGTTGAATTACCATTTCAGTCTCCGTAGTGTACCCCAAATCATGCATTCCGCTAGAAAAACAAGACTGGTATTCACTTAACAAATCTGAAAGCTGCTGCTTTTCTTCAAGGGTCAGGGAGTCACCACATCGAATTTCCATTTTATTTAAGTCAGTTTCGCTTACATCAGCTGTCACCGATGCTATATGAAGCACATCCTTTTCGATACCCAAATACGTTGCACGCGTGGCTAGTGATCCTTTAGTCAATTTAATTGAATTAGGGCTCAAGTTTTGTATTAGTAGAAGACAAGTGCCTTGATGAATTTCATATTCGCCAGGTAACAGATAATGTTCCTTCCCCATACATCCCCTTACTGAGCCACCAATATACACATTTCCACTAAATTGTTCATCAGTACTGACCCGAACAGCTTTCATTTCGCCGACTGCAATCATCACATCGTTTACTAATTTTAATTCTATTTTTAACTGATTTTCTGGATTTAATTTTTCAAATTTCAAGTCCGAACCCGTTTTACTAATGTGTACGCTTGGTCGCTCAGTAAAGGAGTGCCCTAGTAGTACCGGGTTTGTTATCACATGATCTTCTACAATGAAAACCTCAACAGCCTTCTCTACAACTCCATAGACGTCAATATCTACCTCGGTTTTCCCCAACGGAACGCATGAAACCTTCGCTAAACCTCGTAACAATGTCCCTGCAACGGCTGACCATTGCAGACCTAGTTCTTCTGCATGAGACTTGCGAATCAAGGTAGCTTCGCTGCCCATATCAACCTGACACTTAATCGGATGCCCATTAATTTTGATCGCTATATAGTATTTTCGTTTCGAGTTGTCATCTGGCTGGTCACGTGATGTAATTTTGTCTTGTTCTGTGAAGGGCATATTGCTGTTAAAAGTTTTATTAAAACTCTCATCTAGAGAAACTCTCATGACGCTTTTCTCCTTAGTCTCAGGCTTTTTCTTTTTCGGACAATCATCAATAGCATGACCAATCATATGACAATAAGAGCACTTTAAAATAGGTATAGGGCATTTAAAGGATGGGTGGCCCTTGGCTTTGCAGTTGAAACAAACAATATTTTCCGAATTTGGACGCGATTTAACTAGATTCTCGTTTGTTCTGTTAACTGGTCTGGTATTTATTGTTTGTTGACTATTAGATAGTCGCTTACTATCCTTTCGAACATCTACATCTTTTGCTTGAATTTTAAGAGTCTTAAAGAACTGAAGCACTTGTTCGGGTTTCTCGAAGTTAGCCGCTTGGGCACCTACTCGGACGCCTCTATCATCGACACCATGAATAAGACAGTCAACGGCTTCTTTACCGAAAATTTTGCAACGGTTAAGCAAATTTATTTTGGAAAAATAATACAACTCAAGTGATTCGCCATATCGCACTCTTTTGTTTAACATTTCAGTTAACAAGTCTGCAAAATTTTCGGTAGCAGGGAAGGATACGGTCAATAATTCCTTCCATTCCAGCCACGTACGTTTTAGGGATGGTAAACCTTGGTACCACAATTTTGCCTGACCTGACAGTTTTGGTAAGGCGTAATGACTGGTTTGCCTATCATCCCATTTGTATATGTCAGCACACTCATCGACCTTATTTAGCCAAACAGTGATTGTTTGTTCCTTGCTCATGGGATCAAACTCTGGTATGACATTATTTAAAACAGAGGGGAAACTATCACGTTCACGATTTTGACTTTTGAAAACCTTTAAGAACTCATCAAAAAATACAGATGTTGATTCATACCTGGGCCTCCCGGCATCATGGTCCCTCCCAGGACTCCGTCTCCGCTCGCGGAGCTCCGATTCTCGTTTCTTCTCACGTTCTCTCCTTAATTGACTTTCAAGTATACGATAGCGCTGTCTTTCCAGTTCCAATTCATCACGCATTTCATGTCTGCTTTTACGTCCTGGACTGCGAGAACGACTACGTTCTTCGCTACGTCTTAGAGATCGTTCACGATACCTTGATCGGCTGCGACTGTGACTGCCTCTTCGGCTCCGATCACAGCTCCGTGTTGGAGAATACAAGACCCTCCCGGATCTGTATCTCGCCGATTCCTTGTGAATACCAGGGCTACGGTGCTCCACACCACGGGTGTGGCGCTCCGGACCTGGGCTGCGGTTCCCCGGACCAGGGCTGCAGTGCTCCGGACCAGGGCTGCGGCCACGCGTACTGGGACTGCGGTGGCGACTCGACTGTTGGCGCCCCTGCCGGTCACGACGTCCTTGCATCTGTTTTACCTTGGTCACAGGAAACGTAGGACTCGTCACAGCACTACGACTGCGTGACCGACTGCGACGAGCACCCGGGTCGTCACGCCCATCACGCGAAGGACGCCTCCCTGGGGTTTGCAGGCTCCGCGACCCACTTTTCTTACGCGTAGCATCCGCCATGGCCTCGGAAAAGAAGAAAGAACAATGTCACACACATTATCAAAAGAGGGTACATAAAAATACACGTGGTTAACGAAAATCTACAAATTTTATATATTAAGGTCAAGAAGCAATGATTGCACCTAAAACATGCAATTACTCAAGAGGGAAAGTAACTGTAAAAAAAAAATTAAAGAAATATAACCGCATGATGATTCCGACTTGAAACTGCTTTATCTCGAAAACTAAGCATCGTAGCGCAAAAATAACAAAATTTTCGGGGCCCTTTAATAAACCCGGTTTTGGTAGGCAAACTCTCGAAATGTGGACATAAAAGTCCACTAGTGGACAAAATAAAAAATAAAAAATTTATTACACCACATATATTGAGTCCCGTATACTTTTAGATATTTCATGGGTTGTGGACACTATGATTACCACTGTTGAACAAGAAAAACCAAGAGGGACAAGATAAAAAAATTAAACGAATCTCATTGCTAGCTACGAATGCTACGATTACAAGCTATTTGAAAGCAACTAAAATTACGGTAAAAGTAATTCACTTTTGTGTGGGTGTACTTACGTTCTTTTTTTTTATCCCGCTTCTGAAGTTGAGACGGCACTTCGCCGTACGTCAGCTGAATTTCAATTGAAACGCCACAGATTTGCACAAGCCAATTTTATTAACTGCAAGTATGTATACACAAGTATTCGGGCATAGGTTTCCCTAGCCAAGTTTACACGCCAACTGAACTGCTCCGAATGGGATGCCAGGCTTTTTATAGTTTTACCACCACTACCCCGACTACCCCCAACTACTTGACAGGTCAGTGTTGCCATTTCAATACTGCAAAATAACGGGAAGTTGTGACGACAACGGTTATTGATTAAAATAACCGTTACAAGATAATTTTCCATATAATTGGTCAACTCCATCACTTACGTAACTAAACCTCTTTTCACTAGTAGCGATCTGAGTGATCCTCATAGTTCCTCATTATTTGCAGAGTTCCGTGGATAATTGAAACTCAACTAGGTGGTGATCTGCCGGCGCCGGCCGCCGCTCGTGATCACGAACCAATCGGGAGGTAAGCCCACTGCAAACGTTTGTACGTCTCAACCGCGGTGACCCCTCCCTACTTTATGAAGCTCTAGTCTGCAATCATAAGGATTTTATATTTGTCAAAGTGTTCCTAGCTACTCGATGCGTAAAGCCAGTTAATAATACAATGTGTGGCCCTTACGATACCAAAATTGTACCAAAACAAGGAAATTAATAAACAAACAGCAATTTTTTTATATAAGTAAAAGAAGTACTAATATTTTAAGTGATATTTTTAATAAAAACTAGCTCATAGAGGCCCAAAGCTGAACAGAATAGAAAAAGTCGTAAGAAGCCTTTGCCCATCAGTCGGATGATGTAGTTTAATTACGATAAGACAAAAATCTAATCGATAAATCCTGCTTCTAACAGTTGGCTTACTGCTGCAGTCTCATTTATATAAGGCTTTCTTAAATTGAATTTGTGGCAGCCAAACTCGAGTATCACAACATCAACATCCTCACAGGCCCCCTGTATTTATGCATATTCCGGCAGCCATATTGGTTTGTTAGCATATCAATGGCAGTTTTGCGGATGGCCAGCTTTGGGTTTGATGATTTTCAATCCCGTGATTTCAGTATCGAATGAATCGTAAACGTATTGTGCTTGGTTTGTTTTGTATCCAAACCTTTGTTGAAACACACACGCGTTTCATTTATTTAACAATGATTTGAAATGATGTCAAATATATACCGCAAGTTGTCATAATATTACAATTAATTTTTCTACTAGACTCTTTTGTTTAACTTACAGCAATAAAATAGAAGCCATATTAATAAGTAACAAAACAATCTGTAATCCCAAAATAATCCACTCGGTCCAACACATCAAATCACTTCAATCAAGGAAAGCGCTCCCAAATAACTTTATATGGGCTATTTCCCCAATGAATAGCGAAATCGTTTATTGGCAACAAAAGAGCTCGCGAGGCAGGTCCGGGCTGTAGCGCTACAAGTCGTATAGCAGCAGCGTAGAGGTGCTATAAGGGCGATAAAGCAAACATCGGGAACGCGCCGGGACGGGAGCGGGAGAGGGGGGCATTAAAAGCGAAACATCACGTTTAATAGAGAGATGGACGTCAATTTGGGACCCGCTTCAGCCGGAGCGAGTACGCGCCTATCGAGAGCTGCGGGGCATAAGTTAAGAGAAAAAGACTTATGACAAATTGTTTTTGTAATATTTTCATAGTACACGACATATATATATATATATATGTAAGAGTCTTCTAGTACCCCACAGGTAATATCTTCATTAATTGACTTCAGGAGTGTGTAAATCGATGGTGAGATAATAATGAGACTTTGATTCCCTGGTCACACTTTATTGTTATAAACAACTGTACGTGGTCGGTGTTTTACATTATCTTTTTGTTCTAGTAAGTAACAGGGCTTCGCCTTATAATAACTTATACTGCCTGTCTATACAGACTAGCAGAGCAACGTTCCGTTTGACGTATGATCCGAGGAGTACAAACTAGAGTAGTCATCTCCTCGACGTCTGCGGATCGAATGATCCTCGGGCCACGCGCTCGGCCTTTTTATAGAACGATCAAAACAACCCCGCCAGTCCCCACTGCCGGGCCGGGCGGCGGCAGGTAGGACACGTCATGCCACCTGCACGTGGTTACGTTTACATACTCTTTGTTCTTATTTCTAATTGAATTCGGTACAATTGTGATTAAATAATTAAGTTAGAATTATTTAGATTAATTAACAATAATAAATTACAAGAATGAAATTATCAATTGAACATTAAAGCAAGAAATGAGAATAAAACGTTTAAAAATTGTTGACATCCTCGCTGCGCTATCATATATATATATATAAATATAGAAAAAATATATCTAACAGTAATGCCTGGAACTTACCGAACCGAACATCTATTCCCAGAGTTGATGTTGAATATACAAATATGTACATATTTAAAATCTAGGCCTTTCACACAAAATTCTAGAAGCTACGACCATGATCGAATTAAATAGCTACTACCGTGGTCGTTACACAACCATGGCAGAAGCTTACTGCTGGTAAGTAGGCGGTAGAAAAACTCATCAGGGGGTCGTGAGATGACCAGTACCTTATATGAAGAGAGAGAGAAAAGGTTATTTATGCAAATGGTTGAAAAATCGAAAAATGTCTGAAGCAAATACCGCTGCCGCTTATAGCTTGTTTCAGCTGTCGATATAAAACAACAAAATATAATGTGGCCCGGTCCCGCGAGTGACGCCGGCCAATAAGGTGCTTTGGGGGTATTACCTCGCGTCAGACATCACGGTCACGTGTACGAATTATATTTTATGCCCGTTATATTGACAGTGGAGGTGCCTTAGTCGATAAATATTTAACTATCTATCCAAATGAAATTTTACCAACCAGTAATTACTTATTTTGCTACTGTACTCTAGAAACCGAAAACCTTGCAAACATAATCAGGCCATTAAACTTATTAGCTTTTACTATGGAGTCGATAATGGGAAACAAAAAAGAGTTTCGGCAGAAAGTCAGTCGGCTGATCGGGATTTACGTATGGAGCTATTACTTACCAACATAGCCTCCACAAAGTTTTTCAGGTTCATGGTCTGATCATGCCTGCAAAGTTTTTGGTACATCATCGTTGTCGGTTGTTCGGCCGAAATCCTAGGATTATGGCATAAAAATAGCCCTTCAGTCAATATGGGTTTCGACTGGTTATGAATTTTGCCTGTAACATATACATGCTTGTATGTATGATGCACGCCTCCCTCTACGTATTTCTGTGTGAACTTGTCTGTCATTCTTCTTTTAGTGGGGGACACCGAGTCGTTCAATGACCCTATGAAAACCTGGTATCAGCGTATTCATAAGTACTCTTCAATAGAATAAATTTATGCTGCAGAACTACAATCCATATTCTGTATGTGAGTGAAATTAAAGGTCGGTTTTGTACCTACAGTAAAGTAAAGAAACTAAAAGAAGTACACTAACTGCAAAGAAAGCGTAGCAGTTGCTTTATCTACGTACAAGAGAAAGTTGCACGAGTAATTAGCGGTCCTCTCCGCGCGTGATGAACGACCCTCGCCACGTCCTTTCCCGTGAACGTAGGGATGGGAATACTTGTCACTGTTTTG
Organism: Keiferia lycopersicella; assembly: GCA_029255805.1. Classification (NCBI taxonomy): domain Eukaryota; kingdom Metazoa; phylum Arthropoda; class Insecta; order Lepidoptera; family Gelechiidae; genus Keiferia; species Keiferia lycopersicella. The sequence continues at coordinate 16,464,873 of JARACZ010000006.1, read as the reverse complement.
TACTGTAATTCTTGCTCTTGGCATACGGGTCGTTGGACGATTCTCGTGTCCCACACGAAAAGATAGAGAGTGAACCGATAAACCCTAGATTCTTAGCTTTACGGAAGCGCTTTCCTTTCTCGAGCACAACCACATAACCCTTGCCACGTCCTTTCACGTGAACTTAGGGATAAGAACAATGCAGGCTCTTTAGTAATTCTTTTTCTTGACATATGTGGTACTGTATCAACCCTAGCACGGACATTTGTTTACCTATTTATGTACAAGAGAAATTAGTAGTAGTCTCAGTGTCTCACCCACACGATAGAAGTACTTTTTTTATCAGTATAGGGTAGATACGGAATAGCAACTGTTTCATCGGGGAAAAAATATATTTTTCTGAGCTTTTAGTATAAAAACACTAAAGAAAGGCACAATTCTACAAAATTTTGGGTCGTCCTGTGGTTTTTTCCTTTAATTTTCCGATAACTCTTAAGCTATAAGATGGCAACTTGCACGAATAATCTTAGTTTTTGTAAATATTCATAATGATCCGTGCGTGTTTTTTGCGCCCGCCCCGGTTCATTGGTTTTGGCCATAAAGAATAACAGTTTCTTTCAAAATACTCGTGAAGTTGCCAAGGAAATGTTCACATCACTATTTCTCACCTCTTGCCCCCAAACTCAGAGCGCTCTTTAATAAAACAGTGCCAACTCCGACCGATGTGTGTTACTCCAGACTTTCGGCTAAGGTCGCCTTAATGACCTTGTTGTGGGCGGATTGAATAAACTAAAAATATTAGCTAAAAATATTTTAAGGGGTGAATTAGCTCATGAGACTAAACAACGGTCGATATATGGGAATTTTTTTTTCACCTTCTATATAATATTGACTTGGTCGGTCGGTAACTTTGTATGGGAGGCCTAAAATTATTTTTCATATTTCGACCTATGTTGCTTTGGAAAAGTTGTTCAGCTGCATGGGCTGATTCATCCCTTAAAATATTTGCAGCTATTTTTTTTACACTGTGTATACGCTAAGATTTAATTAATAAACTTTAATATTACCTACTTTTCCTACATATAGTATTTTAGATGTACATGATGTATTTTAGATGTATTTTAGGAGCGTCGGTGGCCAAGTGGATAGGACACCGGTCTTACAATCGTGAGACCAGAGTTCGATCCCCGCCATGTACCAATGTGTTTTTACTCACGTACATTTACCGACTGCTCTTACGGTGAAGGAAAAACATCGTGATGAAACCCACATTCAAATAAAATTTTAAATCAAATGATATTTGAATGTGACTTAACCTAGGATTCGGGCCAGGTTAGCCTTCGGGTTGCAGAGGTCAGATGGCAGTCGCTCTGTGTAAAAACTTGGTTCCACGTCAAATCCCCTAGGTTAGGTAGCCGACCCCGACAGAGACCGGGATAAGGCAAGGAGAATGATGAGTATTTTAGATGTACAAATTATAAATTCAAATATGTACCTTTTAACGCGAAGTATGGTATTCCGTAGTAGGTATATACTCATGCCTCTACTCTGTGAGTTTAATAATCATCAAATTAGTAATATTACTGAGTGGTGTACAGTGGCAGTACAGTTAATTGAAATCGGGGAATATCAGGAAGGTAGGTGCCTACGTAACATACGAGCATATTAGTAGCAGACCTCCGCATGGAACCATTCACAAATAGTTTTTGTAAGTAAGTTTGGTTTTTACGATAAGTGCAGAATGGGGAGTCGACTACTTTCATCAGGTACACAAAATTGAACGGAATATGACCGGATCTAAAGCTCTATTTTGAAACGTCGTAATTAGATCCCGAGCACGGATGTCCGCAACGACTGGTCTAACAACACATATTTAAATTCCTAGTACTTGATGTTTCCGTGGGTGTCATAAGAGGCGATTAAGGGACTCGAGAGTATTGGTGTATTACAATTTTTAGGAGACAGGCTGACAACCTGTTACTATAGTGATACACAAATGATTTCTGAAACTACCTTGGAAAACAGTCCTCAAAAATGTCAGACGTGGCAATAACGACTGTATTATTACGGCCGTTAACGCTCTGCCTACCCCGCAAGGGATAAAGGCGTGATATATGTATGTATGTATGTATTTATGATATTTCTACAGTCAAGGGTATGTGTGAATTTACTAGCGTATGTGCGAATCGATTATTAAAACGTCAAAGACAACCATAATAAGTAGCAGATTTTCTCATGAAACCAAAACGAACGTTACAAAAATTGAGCTCCTGAGCTTCAGTATAATTTTGATACCTAACTTAACGGGGAATTTCGAGTGCGGACAACCACGATGGGATACGAAGTGACTCACTCTGAATTGTTTTATACCAGTGCCCTTTTTCTTAATACCGAGCAAGGTGTTCCGATTTTTTGTTGTTAAATTAGTGTATAGTCTGTAAGTTTAGGTACTGATCTTTTTGTAAACAAACTTTGTATTAAACTGACAGTTCTGAAGTGTCACTTTAATACAAAGTGTGTTTACAAAAAGATAAGTACCTAAACTTACAGACTATAGTTGCCTCTACAAAAATTTAGAGCAACTTCAAAAAATAAATTATTTTGATTTATATAATGGGAATAATAAAATGGAGTCGGCATATGTTTTTGTTCGAAAACACATCGTTAGCGCGTTTTAGAATACTAACAGCGCCATCTGTTATCATGAAAGTTAAAAATTCAACTACTATTTTGAAGCATTGGCACAGTTAGTAAGGACTTGTTTCATCATCATCTGCCTGCCCTTATCCCAATTCATTTGGGGTCGGCGCAACATGTTTTCTTCTTCTATTCACCTCTATCAGCAGTCAAATCCTCATTTATGCCCTTTTTGTTCATGTCGTCTTTTACACAATCCATCCAAACCTTTTTGGGCCGTCCTCTCCTGCTGCATCCATCCACATTTATTTTGATTATTTCTTCTATTAATATCGAAGACGTTACGCACTTTAGTGTGATGTCGGCTTAGAATAGCATCAGCCCAATACTACCTGTGGCTGTTGTAAAGACTGATTAAGTTTGTGTTGTAGCTTACTAATTCAACATCTACAAAGCAAATTGATAGAAACCACACATGGTGTGTACACATTCATTGAGGCTAATAATTTGTATCATTATCTGCTAGAGTAATCTAATATCTAAAAGTAAGTAGTTGTGGCTTTGCCATATCAACATTGTCACTTCGTATTTATAGCGATCCGTCGTGCGTTGAGTGTGCGATGCGCTTGAGTACTCGTATGTAAAAAGGTTTTATTTACTATTTCCGATACAAAGTGGCTGGTCACTGTGAATGAACTTATTCATTGTCAATATCATTATCATTCCGAAAAAACGGTCTTTCGGGCGCAAAATGTCTAACATTATTAAAATATCCAATTCCCAGAATGACCAATTCGCAACGGTTTAATTAAAAAGGCTCGTCACTGCCGTGTTCACATTGAACGCTTTATTATATTCTAACACGGTACAAAAATAATTTGATTCGATTGTACACTTCTCTTCAGTATGTATTACCCGTTAAAGCGCTTACAAAATTACTTTTTATTCTATGCTTTGTGGCTCATACTAGAGGTTCATTTACGTACAGTAAAGCCTAGCATTTTTAATCAAAATATTTTCACCGTTCATATTTACAGCGTTTTATCGTGAAGAATCTAACAAAAATGTTCATTTTTCGCCGTTAGATTCATCTCGTGGGGTCGAAAAATAAAAAAAATATTCTTTTACATGCACGGCCAATAGCTTTTTGGTTTTTATCGGCGGCTGTTATCACGTAGCTGGTGAATGGGCTCTGGACGGTCAGCAGCGATGAATTAGCAATGCAGTCGACGCGTGCGTGCGTCAACAAAAATAGCCGCCCGTGATTTTGCAGCCATTTCCTGATTTATCTATGAATGAAAACGTCCTAAGCCCCAGTGTTATGGAAATAACTGAATTGTTGTTTTGGCGTAGGTAAATATTCTAGGGTAAAATAAAACTGAGTTTTTTCAGGAAGGTTGAAATATTATAGCCGATGTGAATATCGTAGTAGATTTGAAATAGTGTAGCCATGTGGTGGCTTAGAATAGCATTACCCTATTTCATCATTTTTTTATATCAATCTAACACGCCAAGTCGACAAACGACACATTGTTTGTAGACGTTAAAATAAAGATGTACAATACTAGCGATACAAAATAAAAATACATTACGCCAAGTGCGCTGATTCGGTGTCCCAACTTCCTCACAATATATGAACAAGTTATAAATTAACACACACACACAAATCACGCTTTTATCCCTCGCGGGGTTAAATTAAACATGAAGCAAACTATCTCTCTTGTCGGAGTTTAAATCAGCCGTAATCGCAGCACCTATTCAATATTCATTGCGTCTGATGCAGCAGAAAGCTCGTGACGGACGCAAACCGACGGCGACAGTGACGACAAACGCACTCAGCGACAACTTCCAAACAACATCGATTAAAGGCGAAGCCTATCTGGCGTCCGTTTGTGCAAAAGTGATAGGCATATACATAAGGTTACATTTAATCAGGTGAAATTTATTTTCAGCGTTTCTATTTACAAAACTGAACAACTTTCGTCTGAAAAATTTATTCGAAATATAAAACAATTACCTCCTGTACATAGGCGGTGACTCGGTCAGACTTAAATTAGAGTTTTTGGCAACAACTTGGTAATACACAACCCTGAAAATATGGAGTATTTTAAACTTCCTTGCATCTGTCAGACGCAAGCGTTACGGGTGCACTAAGTAAGAATGCGCATCAACAGAAGTCAAGAGACGGAACCGCGTTTTTAAACATTTTGGCATAAAATTTTGTGTCAAATAGGTATTAGTTAAAAGTAGTGCCGAATGAATTATCAGGTTTATGTGAAATACTCTGAGTGATACATTATTCTCGTCTAATTATTAGTTTCAATCATACTCAGTATTGTTATAGGTATACATAATCATGTGTGTGTATTTTAATGCAAAACTAATCAAAATTGATTAACCAGACTTTAGTTACCATTGCGCCCAATAATTACCCGTTTACGCACTACACATCAGTTACCAGCAAACAAGCTATAAACCACCGCAACTGCCACAAAACCAAACACAAATCGCCAATCGGTCAACTCAATACAGGCGGCGAAGGGGGGTGGTCAACCGAGGGGGGGGGGGGGGGCAGTAAGGGGGGGACCAACAATGGGCATTTGCATGTATAAATGATTCATGCGGCGCGCGTGTTCCCGAGAAAACATCCCGGGTGATCGCCGCACGAATTTTGACGATTGCTGTCCCAAAGGACCTTCAGTACAAGCGAGGCGGAACTTTAGATATTTCCAATATGAGAACCTCAGATGGAAACTGGCATTCCATTGGTAGGTACATCGGGTTTCTTATTGACTCGTTGACCTACTCCGTTGGACAAGGCGATGAATCGGTTCCTACCAGAATCAGTTCGATGAAACAAAGTAAAAGACGTCAATTCATTTCAGAGTAAAGAGTCCTAATAAAATCGTAGTGCATTTCGTAGCAAACATCTACGATTTTTTTGTTTTAAACAATTTTGTAACCGCTTCAGTTTCTAGTTGGAACCATATTTGTAGCCGGAGTTTAAAACAAACACGAAAATCCGAGTCTACAAATAGATATGTAACTACGAAAGCTAAATATTTGTTCTACGATAACATTTGGAAATACTGCACTGAACTTTCCTCCCTCTAATTCACTAAAAGTTAGTTTTGAATAATTTCGACCGATAATGGACTTCCATTGTTCCTCACAGGCAAACGATATTTACTATCTTCGATAATAATATTTTAATATCACAGACTCTTTTTTCAATGGATTATCCTTTAAACCTTCAAAGGAATATTTTACTCTAGATTAAATATTTTATTATAAATATTTTCAACTGTAATTTCTTGTAATAACTGTATTCTCTAAGAAATCATGATTTAAAAATTGAATACGAAATCGAACCCGGGCCGCATGGGGTACCGGCACACTGCCACCGAGCTATCGACGCACCGGTTGGGCTTCGCCAATTTCTCAACCTCTTATTGCTCGTCTCGAAGCGACGATCCTAGCGACATCTAGTAGCAGTACTTTAGTAATAATTACCTGGTTAGTCTACATTACAGTAAGATGTTCAGATTTACTCCAAAGTTGATCACTCCGATCGCTCAAAGTACTAGGCGCTCATAAAATGATGGGAAGTCTCAAACACCTTGTGGATGTTTGCATGGCAAATTTAATTCGGGGTGTTTGGCGGGCCGCGAGCGCGGGCGTTTAGAGCCTGATAGTAGGTGCGTAATGAATAAAACATGTCGCACTCATACGCCACTTCTAGCCTTTCAAATGGGGCTACGAGATTGCTTGGCAGAATTTCAATATTAAGCTTGTCGAGAGGGCGTTTTATTCGTAAAAGGACTTTGTCTCACTAAAATGAACATAAAATTATATAAGGTGTTAAAATATTTACTGCAAATATTTAAGGTAAATCAGCTGATGAAACTGAACAACTTTCTCCCAAGAAACATAGGTCGAAAAACGGAAAAAAATTTTGGGCGACCCATACTAATTGACTTAGTCGGTGGGTACATTTTGTACGGGAGGTGAGGTCCGAAACTTATTTTCATATTTCGATCTATGTTCCTTGGGGATAGTTGTTCAGTTTCATGGGTTGGTTCACCCCTTAAAATATTTGCAGCTATATTTTTACACTCTGTATTATTTAGAATTATTGTACATCTGGTGTAAATTAAATTAATAATTTGTACAATTATACTAATTACCTGGCAATCGATTTTACCAATGAAGGTGTCTATGTCTATAAGATACCTACCGGGTGAGATCATGCAACATCTTACACTACGCCCGCTAATCCGCCTGTCAAAGATGGTGGTATGGCAACACTCCCCAATAGTGAAAGGCCCATGTCCAGCAGTGGGCGGTCTGATGGAGCTGTTAAGGTTCAAGGTACAATGAAGTTCAGACTGAGATAGTTAGTTTGGACTATGCGCTGTTCTTATGCCACGCGCATAAAACTTACATTGGTGATTTTGAATGTACGTAGTCTGCAGATGATTATTCATTTATTTTTTTATTTTTATTTATTAAACTTTATGCACTAAATGTACATGGGCGGACTTAATGCCAATGGCATTATCTGCCAGTCTACCTATATAGTCATTCATTATAGATTATATTGAGTCTTTTATGTGGGTTAATTATTTTCTATGTGATTAATTTGTACGTTAACTGAAATAAGAGATGAAATTGACAAAATATTGAGGATCTGTGAGTAAAAGCTACTGACAAAATAGGCTACGAAATAGATTCTACTTTATTTTTCACGGACAAAATTTATGGGTAAGTACCAAAATGCATCGGTACATGAACAAATATATTGTTTTCCAACTTTTATAGCCAGCAGATTGCTGGTTTAGTGGCCCCGCACTAACGGGGCAATATAAAGCTTTGACGATTTTCTTTTCAGAATTTGAAGCGGTTCTAAAGTCCTCAGTCACCGGTGATACGGCGGGGTGCATATTGTGACGTCACATTGCTATATATATGCCGCCATCTTGTTTAAAATTATTATTATGTACGAGTGTGTATTGGTCGTGTAATGCTGGCTTAGAATAGCATCACCCTGTTTCTACCTGTGGGTGTCGTAAAAGGCGACTAAGCGATGAATCCATGGAATGGGCAGCAGCGTTCTGTGTGAATATCTACAATATTATGCGCTCGCCAATGCGCCTGCCAAGCGCGGTGAGTATGGCAATACCCCCAATTCAGGGGAGGCCCATGTCCAGCAGTGGATTGTTGTGGCTGTTGAAGTAGTAGAAGTAGTGTATGGAGGAGGTATGGAGATTGCAACCGTATGGGGATTTTAAGTCGCGTGACCTTCGTGTATGCACCACCGGCAAGCTCTTAAATATACGAGAGACCTTAAAGCCTTATAATAATTTTTATTCCTGTGAGAAATTACAATATTCTTGGGTATATTTTTTCGTATTATGGAAAAGCCAAGGGAAATAAACAGTATGTAAAACGAGTAGGCTGGTCTGAAGTAGCTATATTACGCGGGCGGTTCTTACACGTAAGAGCCCTCGTGGTCTTGGCGTTTTCATACAAACGTACCACGAGGGCTATTGAGCACAACGGAGCGCTACTTTAGCGCATCCATAAAGCATGCGTCTGTCTAGCGCAAGGAAATATCAAATTCGATAAAATGTATGAAAAATTTTCATATTAAAAATCGACGTTGACGCATGAACAACGCATGAACCTGCGCCAACGGACACATCAATCAAACAACGCAAGTTCATCCGTTGACTGGTGCTGCGGCACGTCAGCGTCAGTATTATTATGGAAAATATTAAATTTCCTTACATCTTCGGACAGCCGCATGCGGTACGGATGTGCAAAAAATTCGCAGCGCATGCGCGTTAGATGTGGGATTCGCCTAAATGGTGACATTTATACGAGTGTTTGTATTGATTGTTCAGTGATATTTGAATTTCTCGGTAACCACTCCAACAGTACTATTTTCGGAAGGAAAATATTTTCTAAATAACACTGCGAGTATTTTGAACCTTTTCGATCACAGCGACATATTCAATTTATTTTAGCCATCTAATTCTCCCAATGCTACTGAGTTAAATTCTGTGTCCGGGAAAGAACACGAATGCTAGATATTGAGAAGGAGAGAAAAAGGGGCAAAGGTGGTCTTTACACGCGCCAGACTATGTGCCGGTCAAACTATTAAGCCCTGTCTACGCAGCGACTTCTTGTCGCGCGATTGTCATTTTCGTTTTACTTTGTATGAAATGACAGATATGTTTGCGCAATTGTTTTACCCCGTGTGCATAAAATCGTTTAATATTTTTATAATTAGCCTATAATATATGAAGTCACTGGCGGAGAAAAGAAATGAATGGCGGTTGCTCCACCGACTATAAATGTCCCACTGTTGGGCAAATGTCTCCCTCTTCTCTTTCCATTCTGTTCTGCTCTGGGCCTCTAAGTGACAGTTTTTGCCAAAATCGTCTAGCTCGTCCTACCATAAGATCGTATACCATCGGAACCATATATACCATGATTTTTATCCAGATAGACTAAATTGACATTTGGAGGGTTGCCACGTTATTGTATTAAAAAATAATAAAAAAATAGTGTTGTGCCCTGAATGATCAAGTTATATGATTCAAAGATTATGATTGAATCTTTTTGAAAATAAATTAGGTTAATTTAAATTTCCATTAATAAATTGGCCTTAAAGACAAACATACCTACTTACTACGTACTTTGTTTGTAACAAACTAACTTCACATTTATTTCCTGTCTGACCTGACAACAATACGTTTTTGTTGTTATCGTCAGAGGATTAGAATTTATTTACCAGGTTCAACACAGCAGCAAAGTAAGTTATGTGTTTTGAGACTTTCGCGGTTGTTCACAACGCTTAAATTATTATATATTTACGGGATTATCACCACGATTATGTTTGTTTTCCCTCGATATTTCGAAGCGGTTGCACGCTGCATGGTCACGAGTAGACTGTTTTGGCGAATCTTGCTAAGGGCAAACATATCAAACAAACAAACAAAACAACGTATTAAGGACGAAAACGATATTATTTCACTCAATAAATATATTTTAATAAAATCTAAAAAATTGGTCAGTTTCCGTCCGTCGATCGTCCTCTTGGTCAAGTCAAGTCAATGTCTGTCTCGTCTGTCTGTCAAGGTCCACACCAACCGGCCAGTAGAAAGAAGTCGCAGAAAAGAGTGCAACACAACGCAACAAGAAAAGATAACAGAAATTGGATTTATAAGCGTAAGGAATATTCAACCACCAATGCCAATTTATTCAACATTACATTTTAAATTACTTACAATATTATTAATTGTTGATTTCTTTGAACTTAACGATAAGTTTGCGTATAAACATAAAGTAACGTATACTATTTACGTGACCGAAAGTCAAGTATTTAATATGCATATTTATTTAAAAAGAATTCATCACAACAGTTCAATGAATAAAATAAATGAATCAAATCACAACACTAGACTTGTGATGACAACATTTTAAAACAAAAAGTGCATTCTTAGCTGTCAGTTTAGTCTATCTGGATAAAAATCATGGTTTAGTTGACTGTTCCAATATTCATGGACGAAAACAGTAGTTACTGACCGCATTTAATACGAAGCATATGGGTACAACGTCGAGCGGAAAATAATCTTTGAGTTGACATATTATGTACTTGCTTATAAAACTCCTTTTGTCATTAATCCAGTAAATTTCCACAACATCGCGTGGCATGAGTGAATTCCCTACAGGGTTGATTGAAACGAGGGTAATTGAATGCTCCCCCGAAGTGAGCCAATCCGCTCCGAGATGACGCCTGTTTGCATACGAGATGCAACGCTAAACTGTCTTTTCAAGCCACGCGAGTATACCAGCAGCGCAGCGACCTACCTCTTCAAGATATCAACTTTATTTGGTTTTTCATAGAGTGTATAAGAAAATGCTGTATGATGCTGGTTTAGAATAGCATCACCCCATTTCTTAACTGTGAGTGTCGTAAGAGGCGACTAAGGGACTCAAGGGTTTTATGTGTATTACAACTTTAGACGACAGGCTGACAACCTGTCACTACAATGACAAATCATAATTGTCGGACGTGGCTATAGCGACCGTATTTTTGCGGCTGTTATCGGTCTACCTATCCCACAAGGGATATAGGCGTGACATGTGTATGTATGAATGTATAAGAAAATGCTGTGTGATACTGGTTTAGAATAGTATCACCTCATTTTTCACGTAAGTATTGTAAGCACAGAGACTCTTACGTTTCATGTGTATTATAATAGGCTATCGCCTAGACTTATTCTTCTTCTTCATCATCAAATCGATGGCAACAGTGATAGTTCTATTTTCGTTGACCAATATTTGGCAACTGAAATGCCCTTGACGCTTCCTACTACTAGGTCCTGAAGTGTAGTTAGGCTATTACTCTTTAGTGATACTTATAAGATTTTTTGAAACGTCCCTCAGATATTTTGTCAGACGTGATGGTAGCGTTTGTCAGTAGACGGTATTTTTACTCTGCCTTGCCTACCTTGCAAGATATAAAGGCATTATGTGTATGTCTGTATAGATGGGGGTAGATTGACATCCTTCTGATGGTACCATGGATAAATTTAATATGAAATTGAATATCTTATTTTGTGAGACGTCTTCTCAAAGTTGACGCAGTACGAGTATATTTCAAGTGCTCTCTTTTGAGCTATCTCTCAGCGGTGCAATAAAATGTGGCTGACTTTATATTTCACTGTGACGGAATGCATTTTGTACTTTTATATTATTAAATAAAGGTTCACTTACTAGTTATATTAACGAAAAGAAATATGTTTGAAGAAGCATTGTTGGTAACTTTCCATTTAACACCTCCACTGCTTTTTATTAATAGCTTTTTTATTTGTCGTTTAAAAACGCCTGACTTAAATACGTGTGTGTTTTAGGGCAACTACGTCCTGCGTACCCTGTAGGGAATGAAAGTATGATATGTGTATAGTATTTGCTTGTACCAAGCGACGACCCACGCGCAACTGCCAATGGCAGCATAAGGAAACACGTTTGTGAAGCGCGGACTCAGCTGAACAAATTGCATTGGCTCTTCATTTCCGGTAAGAATACAAGGAATAAGCTGTGCATGTAGTGAGGAGGTTTAAAGCTCGTCACACACGGTAAAAATACTATAAAAGCTTATTTTAAGATAATGGTTTGTCAAAATCTGTTCGCTACACAATTTGTATGAGCTAACCCTTTTTTTTGTCGTGTCGATCGGCTTTGGCGTTATTATATTAATTCGGACCAGAACTCAGCCAGACGCACTGCGGCGTCAGTAGCGTCGTAAAGATCCTCTAGCGTGCTATCACTTACTAAAATTATACTACACTACACATATTTTTATATCGATAAATATGGGATTTATCACTTGACGCACGACGGAGCGCAAATATATCGCAGCGGTCTGTCAGATCCAAACTAGAAACGTCACTTCCCATACTAAAACAGCACTCGACGGATGACACTTCGATAGCGCTGCGTCGACAGCGGTTGAGCGGTTTTAGTATGGGGTGTGACGTTTCTAGTATGGATCTGACAGACCGCTGCGATATTTTTGCGCTCCGTCGTGCGTCAAGGGTGCTATGTATTATTTCAAAGGAGGTTTGAGCGATACATACCTTTTTTCAGAACATGAGATAGGTAAATATAATGTTCCTGTTTTCCCAATCACAGCACCTCAAGACTGACAGGCGTCTGGGTACTAGGCAAGCAGGATCGCAAGAAGAGGCTCGAGATCACGAGGGGGGTTACAGGGGCAAGGGGGCGGCGGGGTACTCATGAAATATGTATCAGCTCGCAAGCGCCGCTGCACATATTTCTACTAGTATGCTAATATAGACTTGGGGGGCAGGTAAATAAATGTTTTACACTCTATTATTGATGGTAAACATTTTTGTAGTGGTATTTTGGTCCAGTAATGTCTCGTTTATCTTCGGTTCGGTATTCACCTGACACCAAGGTTAGTCGGGTTATTGGACGTCTCAGCGTCCCACGTGGAAAGAGAGAGAGAGTTTAGTTTTTATTATGTTTTATTATGTTCCCTTTACCTATTGTACCGATTGTATGTAAACTAACCGTAATTATACAAAAAACGGCCTCAACGTTTGTCACGGATTATTATTGAGTGAAATAATAATTTTAGTGTCAAAGGATCCATATTTATGTGTCAATTATTAATAATCATATCTGAACTTTGATGATTATTTTGTTCTGTATGGGTACGCAAATTAGTTAATTCATAGATCAGTTGCAAAATATCTGACAAGTCTAGACGATTTCCAATAGAGTATTTATGTTCGGGATAAACCATAATATTCTATGCAAGTTTAAGCTGTGTATATCTGCTGGTTTTGAATTATTCAACACAAAATGAGAGCAATTTTTCAGTTCACGTTATACGACTACGTAGCAACGTTATTGAATAAAAAACAAATAACATTTTCGCGATAGCTCTACATCTAGTCTAGCGTCAAGAAAATTGTATGAAACTTTTGCATTTATATTATTTTTGGAATGAGTGAGTATAGAAATTTGTTTATCTTATTTTCTGGTCCACTTCACGCTTTCTAAAGAATTCAGCAACAGATTTCAATTTATCTTGTACAAAAATATTATTTTCGGGGAACAAGTAGGTAGGTGTCTATCTCGCATCCCTGGAGCTTTCCGCTGGTTGTATTTTGGTAATCTTTAAAGGAACACGGCAAGATAGCCGCCAAAATACGAAATCAAATAAACCGTTGTGTGCTCATATGGAACCCGCGATAATGCGTTCAGAGGAATATTATTCGATAATTCTGGGAAACAGGAGAAAAAGCGGGAACAATAAACAGGGCCGTATTCAAATGAGATCCCAGCTCGCGATGCGGGCGCCGGCGGGGGCGGCGCGCCGTGCCGCCGCGGCCGGGGGCGGCAAAACAATGATAATATTACAAACTTATTTAGGGGAGGCCGCTAGCGAGTACTGGAGGAAACGCCAAGAAACCAGCGGAGAATTTATGTGGATAAAAGAAAATTCATGTTTTTCGTTACAAACAGAATATATCTGATAATTTCTAAGCGCTGCTCCAGTATCCGTTTTAATACTAAAATGTGGATTGTCAGGATGTAGATTTTGTAACGAGTATCACCACCAACCTGTAAGTATACTTAAAAAGACGTAAAGTATATTGCTGTAAAATGTTGAAGTAACTACCCTCAATTCAACTGAGAGACCGCTACTTTTACGGCCTATACTTTCGTCCTAAAGTAAATTCAGAAAAAAATTGTGAGTGCGAATAACCTTGAATATTTACGAGGACGACCGCAAGGGTTTCCAACTAGCACCCTCCCTGCGAGTGATGCCGTATGAAATTTCGGCTTCATATCAAGAAAGTGCTTGAAAACTGAGCAGACACCCGTTTCACTATTTATATAATATGTGTAGGCTGATATGCGCAAAGCTGTTTTTGGAGTCAGATGTTTTTAGTAGGTGTTTCTAGTGTGGGTGGTGTAGGTGGTTTAGCCAGGTGAATTTGTTCAACAGATATATCACGGTTTACTACAAAAAATATCTCCATACATAAAAACGCTAGACACGCGCTCATCATGCGTATATTTTTGTAGTAAAGCCAAAAACATTTTGTGTCGCAAAAACATACCGGATTTCTGACAAAGATAATATTATTATAAATCTCTTGGGCGCTGTTAATTTTTAATTGCGATTTTAAAAGATTTTTGTTTTTTGTTACTTTTTTTAGAGTGAAAACTTAAACATACAGAAGGAAAAGTAGGTAAGCAATAGAATGGCGACAAGACGAAGAACATGCTAACACGCAGTTACAGAATTCCAATGAAAGCTTTTTTCTGACACCGCATTGCTACACTGCAGCACAAATAAGAAAAATCCATTCTTTAAAGCACGTTCACATTTTAATACCGAGTTGGAACCGAATCAAATAAAGCAAACTGTCACCAACCAACACTCCTGAGAAATGTACTGCGGCTACTCTAAAATTCAGCTCGGAATATAATGTAAGTGAGGAGTTGACTGAGCGGCGGATAATCAGTGGGAGATTACACACGTAAGGCGAAAAAATCGAGCAATAACTGACTCTGTTGGCTCGCCTGTCACGTACTAGTTGGGAACTGGGAGAGCCGGGAACAAGCAACGCGAGATGAACGTAGGATGAGCCAAATTTTAAACCAGTTGAAGTGTTCGCATGCGGAAACATCTTCGAAAGTTCTCTTACAGTGGAGGGAATAGCTGGAAAGGTTTGAAAGTTTAGTTGTAACGGGTTCATTCGTTAACTTGTTCTTCTTTGTTTTCTCCCTTTTATTTCACCTACGTCATCCCTTTACTTGTAGTCGTGAAAAAGGATTGTTTCTGAATAAATTTAAATACAGATATCACGCCCCTGCGGGGTAGACCAGGTGATCAGGTACGGTCGCTATCGCCACGTCTGACAAATATTCAGGGGTCTTTCAGATGCTTCGTGTATCAGTGCTAAGCTGCTTGTATCACTACAAGCTAAGCTAATTAAGTATATCAGTTTGACTTACCTGCTGCGTTTACACTGAACTATATCTGTTTGAATAACGCGTAGTTTTATATTTGAAAAGTTTAATCGCACAGGAGAACGCTTGTTTGCTGTTACTTTGTACAAAACACTGTTTAATAATTCAGCGAACTGTAAAAAAGTTCCGTCCACTATCTGCAAACAAGTTAGCAAAACGTCCCTCTGTGTAGTGTAACAATAGTCTCTGTATTCAGTACCCAGCCCCGCGTCGCTCGGACACAATTTATACCCCCGCCGGGAAATTAATACCAGGTGTAGGACTACAGTCCTCGAGTCGCCTTGCGAGAGCCAAGAGTCAGAGCTTACTGAAACACCTTGCATATTAGACCTTTGAGCAAGACTGCAGACATTCTAGATAATTAGGTAGGCACTTGTAATTCTTTATCTAAAATAACCTGTATATATAGTTATTATTTTTTTAACTTTAGGTGTACCTATTGCCGATGATGAGGTGCATTCTAGTTTTTCATTGAAAACAACGAAACAACCAAGAATGATTGAATATAAGTTGTCCTGTTGAGTATTTTTTTTTTATATTTTGTCCTTTGTCTTTTCCTGTGTACAATATACGGTTAAATAAATAAGTAAATGACCTGTTGTGTACCATAGCTCTACCTGCCCTCACTTCACCCCCCATAGGCCTTTCTCACACTTCAGCGTAAGAACAACACTGCGCTAACGTATGCGCCTGTCAAATCCATACTACCGCCGCGTCGTGCGTTGGAGAAGTTATGTTTTTAGTATGGATTTGACAGGCGCATACGTTAGCGCAACGTTATTTTTGTGTACTAGCACACTTCAATAGAGACTTTACCGGCGGCCATCGATCGCATTGATCTGCGGAAATATAGCGACTGCACATCGTAAGGTAACAACATGCGTCATTCGCACGTTGTGCAGTCGCTTTTAATTCGATTGAGTTGATTTTGATTTCTCTCCTCTGTAGTCACACGCTTATTTATAATTCACTTCGTAACAGTTTGCGTTTTTATTATTTACAAGCAGATAAAACAAGAATCGGAAAAAGTTAGGCAACTTTTAGCTATGCTGTTTAGTCCTATTGTGTCTTAAATAAACACTTAGTTTATACATACATTCATAACATAATTACGTCTCTTTCCTGGAGTGGTAGGCAGAGGCTACATCCTTCCACTTGCTACGATCCTGACACACCTCTTTCGCTTCCTTAACATTCATCAGCCTTTTATTCATGCACGTCGGTTTAAGGTACTTTTGACCTGAACTTTCTTTAGTACATACGTCCCTGATTTGATCTAGGTACGTTTGTCTGAGTCTATAGAGCCTTAGTTATTTAGTTTATTGAGTTTATAGAAGCTACTTACAAAACAACTAAGCTTCACAGAAATAAGTAGTAAATAACATAAGTGCTAAAGAAAACACGGGAAGTGTATGAAAAATAAGAGCACGCATTATTAGTAGGAAAAAACAAGACAGCAAAAAAGTAGGGCGATGTGAGTGATATTTTGTGTGCGGAAACACATTTCATTACGCGAGAGGAGGTGGATATAAACCGGGCCGAAGGGCTGTTAAGAAGAACTCCTGTCAGGGCTACCAAATATGTACTTTTGGTAAAAAAAAAACACTTATTTTAGGTTTTAATATGTACTTGGGTTAGTTTACCGGCCTAATTCATTTTGAACAAAAGAAACATGAAATGAAATATTAGTCATCTTCTCCTTCTTTCATGTGTGTCTCTGGACGGATTACATCTACACCCAAATAGGTTTAGAACTTGAAAAGTGGCTCAAAAAAGCCGTCTTATTCCTAGAACTATCTTGTCTTGGTCTTGAAAAAGGTAGGTAGTACTTAAACGCAAACTTGGTGAAGTTTCTGTTTTTTTTTTTTTTTACTTTTATTACATAATAATAACTTCTGTATCCTTACTGTAATAATAATGGTGAATGATTATCAGACTTAGACTACTGTTATGCGTAAATATGCATAATTATGCAACATCTTCTTCGTCAAGTCGATGGTAATATGATCACAGTTTCGGCCAATGTATTTCTTCGGCGATTACCTTGTCATTCGCCTCTTGCAGATACTTCAGCGTACATGAGCAGGGGTTAGTTGGCAGCACAGTAGGTGCGACATTGTCTGTACACGCCGCAGTAGCACCTACCTACCTTTGCTTGATAAAACCCACTTTTTCCAATTTTCATGGCATCACGACATTTCTTAACACATAAGCAATCTCAATGCAAAATAAAACCATAAAAATTCCTTCCACGTTAAACACAGTCTAAATGAAACATTTTATTTGATTTCATCTCAATGAATTCGATCATGACATCAAATATAACGTACAAGATTGGCAGCGTGAGTAACATGTTTGAGTGAACGTGGGAAGTGAATTATCTGCCTCATTGGGTGAACAAGACTCGCACGAGTCTTCATAAATTATTTTCATGTCGGTTTTTATATTGTTGAATCTTGATTTCGCATTGCGTTGTTTATGGTAGATTTGATTGTCTGTCTAAAAACTAGTGAAAGACATAAAATAACTGCACCAGTTCATGTCATAACGAACGCCCCCAAGTGCACAGAATGATCGCATATTTTGTTCCTAAAACCCAGTGAAGACACACAAATGTCACGCCATTATCCCTTGCGGGGTAGGAAGAGCGTTAAAGTCCCTAAAAGGGCGGACGCTGTCGCTATGTCTGAAAAATGTTTGAGAAACATTTCAGAGAAATCCTGTAACCCATAGATTATCTGTTCCAAAAAATGTAACACACGTAAAACCCTCGAATTCCTTAGCCGCTTTTTCTGACCCTGCGGGAAAGCATTGAGGTGATGCTATTCTACGCCGGTAACACACGGCACATGCTTCCGGTAAATCTGCAAATATCTCGGAACCAGTGTCTTAACAAAACAGCGCTAAAACAACATCAAGTCTCAACGCAGGAATAGCAAAGAGGGGCGGCAACATCGCATGGATGTAGCTCCTAAGGGGGGAGGGATGAAGTTAAATAATTAGCACTTGCGGTAGAGACGCTGCATGATTGACAAACCCGCGCCGGCGTAATTAGTTCAGCGAATAAACTTTATGCAGGCCGCTTTTACACTGTGATGCGACTGATTAGTCAGAAACCGAGCTGACTTTCAGAAGAGAGTCCAGTTCCGAAAAACTTGCTACATAGGACCTTGTTATATCGCTTATCTGGTCTTTTTAGCAAGCTAATACGTAACAGCTATATAGTTCTTACGGCCTAGCCTAGGGCGGGCCGCAGTACAAAATAATTGTAGACTCCTAGATATTGTATCACTCCACCTCTCGTAAAACAATCTTTCTTGACAGTCATTATATCACTAGTCGGTGTGAGACACACACTCGTGCAATGTTTGTATCGTTTCGCTTACGCACGCCACGCTATGAAATCGCTCACTCACTTATCGCAATTACTGCAAACGCAACATCGTACGCCCGCTGCAAAAATCTAGTTTGTATAGAGAAATATTATAGAAGCATTTTAACATTACAAGTCGGTGTGAGGGCCGGCTCTCGTGCAATGTTTGTATCGTTTCGCTTACGCACACTGCGCTATAAAATCGCTCACTCGACGCAGCGCAATCCCTGCAGCCGCAACAACGCACGCCCGCTGCAAAAATCTAGTTTGTATAGAGAAATATTATAGAAGCATTTTAACATTACAAGTCGGTGTGAGGGCCGGCTCTCGTGCAATGTTTGTATCGTTTCGCTTAGGCACACTGCGCTATAAAATCGCTCGCTCGACGCAGCGCAATCCCTGCAGCCGCAACAACGCACGCCCGCTGCAAAAATCTAGTTTGTATAGAGAAATAGTATAGAAGCATTTTAACATTACAAGTCGGTGTGAGGGCCGGCTCTCGTGCAATGTTTGTATCGTTTCGCTTACGCACACTGCGCTATAAAATCGCTCACTCGATGCGGCGCAATCCCTGCAGCCGCAACAACGCACGCCCGCTGCAAAAATCTAGTTTGTATAGAGAAATATTATAGAAGCATTTTAACATTACAAGTCGGTGTGAGCGACGGCTCTCGTGCAATGTTTGTATCGTTTCGCTTACGCACACTGCGCTATAAAATCGCTCACTCGACGCAGCGCAATCCCTGCAGCCGCAACAACGCACGCTCGCTGCAAACATCTAGTTTGTACACAGAAATATAGGATCTGATGCTAGGATTTTTAGATGACAGGTAATATGGTGTAAAAGAATTTCCTGCAAATATTTTAAGGAATGAGCCAGCCCATGAAAGTATAAAAAGTTTGGACCTCATTTGTGAATTTCTGTCTAGAAGTGATATCAGTTGGCTCTTTCATTCATTATTCTTGTCAGTCTTGGCAAACTTCTCTGAATATTGACGGCAATATTTTATTTATTTAAATAAAATCTTAATAAGTTTAAAAAATTATGAAAATTGAAAGTGATCTCATGACGTAAAACAACGCTCTCACTTCTCGTCACATAGGTTTAGAAAGAGAAAAAAGATAGTTTTAGTTAAGTACGTCACGTTTGTCAAAGTCTATAATTTTTTTGCCATTTCACGCCATTTCTAGTTATTTATTTGTCATCTTTTAGTTCGTCATAGCATTTTGCAAGACAGTTTTGTTCGCAATTCATCTTATGGGCATTTCTACAGAGACGCCGTTTTTTTTGTCCTGGTCCAGAAATCGTGTTAAACATATAAACTAAAATCTCAAAAAAATTACACATAATCCTTGATGTATGTTCTATTTGGAGAGCTTAATTATTATGACTAATTTAATAATACTTTCTTCTAAAAAAAATACCGAAATGAAAAAAAACACCAAATTTACCTGATTTAGGCCTGTCCCTTTGGCGGAATTGAATCTAAATTGGTCCATAATTCGAAAATTTCCGGAATTTATAATAATGTTCCTATGTTCACATGTATATAGATGTATGACAAAGGTTTATTTATTACCAAGATGGCTATAATGTTTTATTTTGTACCACTTATGTCACTTTAAATATTTGTCCCGAGCTTATGACTTAATTCGGTATCACTCACAAACTCTTACGCACATCTGTAAATACGCGCGATTTGCACATCTTTATCCGATTCACATAAACTGCCAGTTGCGTCCGAGTAGGCGAGTGCAGTGAACCTGTGACATGCTGCCGGGATTTACCATTTTCAAAGATAAGAAATTTTACTTCGTCTTTGGTGCAGGGTAATTTCTCAACTCCGGATCATAAATATTTTTGAAACTATAAGAGCTAAAAGGTTGTTACTTTGTGTAATTTGTGCCTCGATAGTATACCAATACGTAGGTAAAATTGAATTTGCACAAAGTTATACTGTGAGAGAGAAATTTCAAAGAAACCAGCTTTTTCTCAACTTCGAGAATCTGAACTCCGTGTGCATTTGTTCACGGAGTTGAGAATTTTGTTCACGGAGTTGAGGTTTTTTATAAAACTGTGATTAGAATGATGTCGTGTGGTACCGGCGTAGAATAGCATCACTCCAATTCTACCTGTAGGTGTCGTAAGAGGCGACTAAGAAACTAGCTCGAGAGATGATTAACGACGATTAACTCTTGTAATTTCTAAACTCCGTGAACAGTCAAAATTCAAATTCGATTATTTCAGAATCTGCAAGAGGAAATGGGGAGAAATTTATCTTATTTTGTTTATTCATTTAAAAAAAAAAAAATCACTTTGAATGAGTGCATGAAAACCTTAAAACAAACGTGCACTCTCAACTCCGTGAACACTCGAAATTAAAATTGAATTATTTCAGAATCTACTGAAGCAAATGATGGCAAATAAAATTAAATATATTTCAATTTTTTTTTCCTATTTTTTCAGTTTAATAAAGTCAATAAAATGTTAAGAGTAAAATTGCACACGGAGGTGAGAAAAATTTACTCCTGCCGTAGAAATGCTCTTATAGCCTTTTCCAAACCTATTTTACGGAAAGTGACCACGTTATTAGGTACAGAATTGGCACCAATTGCTAATTTCACTCAATATTGTAGGCATGAGTTCATCTTGTTAATAATTTCGTCTCAACCTCGTCACCGAAGTTGCCTTGTAGTGGTGGTGTAGTCAATTTGTTGGTAATTTGCTGCTAATTCATGGCTGGGTTTGAGGGAAGAGACCCTTTGACGCCTGACCCGTACTAATGTGACGATATTAATACTGTAGTTATTCTTCATTCACTTACGTAGTGTCGCGACCAGCGCAACTGTCACACCGCGCCCGTACGTGCGTGTATTGAACATTGAGATCAAGATACGCTGGTCGCGGAACTACTTAAGCGAATGAGCTATGTTCTCCATTATCAAGGCTAGACCCTTCCGTCGATAAGGGCAAGATAGTTGAAAGACATTTATTAATTAGCTGTAATATTTCGATGGGAACGTTGAAGCTTTGAAGTTCAGTCTACATTAATGTAAAGTGAATCAGAATTCAATAAAAAATTTGACGTTAATTTGACACAATAATTTGATTCTCTTACATTTCATATCATTCTTGATCGGTTCTTTTGAGGTTATTACTACCAAATATTACTTAGCTTATGTGTCAAATCAGTGTTAATCGAATGATTAGTTTGATTTCTACTTGATATACTTGTAATACTAAATGTTATTGCTACAAGGATTAACTGATTACTAATTCGAAACTGTTCTCATTCCCTTTTAAGGAAATACTTACAAAAATTTACTAATATCATAAGCAATTCAAGAATTCATAAGACCCTTCATATTTCGAGATATATACTTACCGTGTATTTTACTGGTACTTTGCGTAGAATGGCATTGTAGTAATACCAATTCATAATATCAGGCTTTATAGAGCTTCACAAAATTAAGTCCCACGAAGCCCTACTCATTTCGGTTATATTCAAATTTATGATTGCAAGCAGTTTGTGGTTCAATTATTTGTTCTTTATGTAAGTTTAAATTAAGTGGATTCTGGGTATGATATCTAATTTTCTAGAACATACGCTTTAACAAAAGATATTTTATTGTTTGAGTAATACGAATACAGTTCTACATAAAGTTAGTTTGAAAAGTATACAGGGTGTAAAAAAGTTAGCTGCAATTATTTTAAGGAGTGATTCAGCCTAACAAATTCAACAACTTTCCCCAAGAAACATAGGCAAAAATATGAGAAAATTTTTTGGACCTCCCATACAAATTGATTTGGCCGGTAGGTGACTTTGTATGGGAGGTAATTTTTTTTCATATTTCGATCCATGTTCCTTGGGGAAAATTGTTCAGTTTCATATGCGGGTTCACGCCTTAAAATATTTGTAGCTATTTTTTTTTACTTCCACTATAGTTGAATGGCAATTTAATATGCTCAAACGCTGTATGTGTATGTAATTTCACTCAAAACACATTATTATAAAGGTCATATACGGACAAGACATAAGTCAATACGGTGGCCATGAACGAGGGTAGTAAGTTCGTGCGGACTGCGATACGGAACTTTGCCTCGACAGACTGGGCACATGGTGGCTAGCGGAGCGGAGTTATAACTAGACATGAGTCAATATATGTTTTGAGATTTTCGCGGTTGTTCACAACACTTAAATAATTTAAGTGATAAGTCAATATGTCATGAACGAGGGTTGTAAGTTCGTGTGGATTGCAGTACGGAATTTTCCCTCGACAAACTGGGCACATGGTGGCCAGTGGAGTGGAGTTACTACTAAACATGAGTCAATAATGTCATGAACGAGGGTAGTAAGTTCCTGCGGACTGCGATACGGCACTTTGCCTCGACAGACTGGGCACATGGTGGCCAGTGGAGTGGAGTTACTACTAAACATGAGTCAATAATGTCATGAACGAGGGTAGTAAGTTCCTGCGGACTGCGATACGGCACTTTGCCTCGACAGACTGGGCACATGGTGGCCAGTGGAGTGGAGTTACTACTAAACATGAGTCAATAATGTCATGAACGAGGGTAGTAAGTTCCTGCGGACTGCGATACGGCACTTTGCCTCGACAGACTGGGCGTGGGCACATGGTGGCTAGCGTAGCGGAGTTATAACTATACACGAGTAAGTACGGTGGCTATGAACGAAGGTGGTAAGTTTGGGTATTGGCGTGGGCTGCTATAACCAATTCGGGCGCAATTCATTCGACAGACGGGCCTCATCATAAATTTGATTCTATGAGAATATACATATTCGTCTGAAAGCAATTTCACTGGACATTACTTTGTCGAGAGTTATCGTCATTTTGAATATGTAGAAAATTAAAACTTTTTGGTCAACTTAAGTGATGACAGGACATCAAATTTCAATTAGCATCATTATAATTTCGGAGAAACTGAGTTGATACCAGTCTTGCAAGCTTCTTAATATCGTTTTCTCCTATACCAATGCACGCAACCTTAGCCAGACAATAAATGAGTGGCAATCGCTGGTAGATTACAGCCATTGCCGGGCAGAAGTTTGCCGCTTAGTAAGACGTTAGTAGGATGTCGGCCATCACTTCCGACGCGGGACGACGGATTAGTGCGTACGTGTGCGTACCTTTTGTGGGCCGGGAATTTGTCTTTTCTTTCTGACTTCTCGGATATTTCGTTGTCGATAGATAGACGGAAGGTTTATTGTTTAATGTGCTACAGTTGTATTTTTAGTTTTTGGTTATATGAGGTAGAACTTGTTTATTTTGCAATGTGTGAAAATATATTTACTATAAATAAAATTCAAATGTATTGTTTTTGCGTGACCTTTTTCATTTTATGTTTAACTATAGCAGAGCTACAACAGTCACAAGTCCACTGAGCTTGCCCCCTCTCCTAAAATATAGAAGCCCCTAAAAGAGCGCTATTTGCCATACTCATGATCCTTCGCTGGTAGATTGGCGTGCGCATTACAATGTATTTTATTCACAGAGAACGATGTTTGTTCATTCCCTGGATTCATCCCTCAGGCGGGTTAAATGAGTATACCACCACAGGGTAAATGTTATGTTCAACGCTAATAAATAAAATATCATTACTGTATATCCACCAACTTGCCAGCTTATTTCGGTTAAGCTGTCCGTATACAAACGACATCTGTCCAACAAGACGTTTGGCCGACGGACAGCGGTCGGTCGGCGGTCGGACCAACATCAAGTGCGGCCCATTTCCAGATATTACCCTTTTTGCGTCACAATCATCAACTCAGCTGTTTTGAAGCTTTATTTCCGAATTTTCACATCAAAAGTCTGTTACTAATTGTGCTTGAATTCTACTACTAAAATTTATTCACAATTACTTTATTCCAGCACATTGGCCATTGGAAAATTCGAAAAGGAAAAGGTGTAATGGTACCGCGTTTTCTACTACTACACTAGGACTTAAAATTGTTATAAAAAGAGAAAGTTGTGTTATAAAATTTTCTCTTTTTTAAAATGACTTTCCATTCATCTAGTGATTATTATGATATTGACATTCTGAAAGTATTTTTTGTGAATCTACTTGGAATAAAAACTTTTTGACTTTTGATACGAGTGGCGTATTCTCGTTCACCGCACGTATAGCTTGACCATAAAGAGTAAATAAAAAATGAGGACGCCACTTTCTTCGCGATCTATCAAATCCGACAGATAACGCTTAACTATACTATAACAACAATTTTTAATTGCATTTTATTTCATTTCTACTCTTTCTGGCCAAGGCTGGCTATATTAATGCTAACTTTTCTGTGGTAATTCCTTGAATCCATCTGGATTTTATTCTATGTTCTTTGAACCACTTATGGTGAGACACCCTGTATTTTACAGTAAGTTACAGCTTACATAGAACATTGTCATAATGTCCACTAGGTGCACCGAATGGTTGGAATTACACGAGTGACGTCACAGCCTGGCCAGAATTACGCGGGTAACGACAGGCAAATCAATGTTTACTGTTATGCGATGCCTACCTTATGACTGCGGATTGCATAGTATGAATGAAAATTGTAAATATTATTTTAGTTTTAATTTTGTTTCTAATTATGTTCATCATTCATTCGATCTGTGGTCCCAACCTCTTCCTTTTATACCCTACTACCTATATACTACTTCTACTACAGCCACAACAGCGTCGAACCCGGTTGCTGTCTACGATTACTTAGATAGCGGCCGTTACACAACCTTGTCAGAGACTTGTAGTAGGCGATTGAAGAACTTGGATCATATTATTTTTACCAACTATCACAATATACTCGACGGCGTCTATTAAGTATTTCGAATGGAAAATAAAAATCCGACACCAGGATTCATCAAGTCTTCAGACGACTCGGTGTCTCACTTGAAAAGAGGGTAGAGGTCTCACTGGAAAATATAAGGGTTAGCTTACCTTAGCGCAAAATCTCTGCGCAGTAAGTAATAGGTAGTAGGTAGCTACGTTGTCAAATTTCAACCATTTAACCGCAGGTCGTCGAAAGCTGAATAGCTCTTTAATTGAGCTCGGGTCATTGGGCGACTGCCAGAATTGCAAATGTATGCTTTTTTGTTCTCCTGTCTTGCACCTTCGCTATTCAAAACGTAGACACGGCCTTTTTCACGCTTAACGCGCAATGCAGCGCTAAAATATCGCATCCTTAAAGCAGCGGTCTGTCAAATCTATACTAGAAACGTCAATCCCCATTCTAAAACCGCTCAACCGCTGTCGACGCAGCTGCGCTATTTTGACGGACCTGCATAGTTTTGACGCAGCGGCGTTTACAACGGTTAAAAGTTTTAGTATGGGATTGACATATTTTAGTATGGATCTGACAGACCGCTGCGTTATTAAATTTTAGCGCTGCGTTGTGCGTTAAGTGAAAAAGGCCTTAGGTACTTAAAAAGATAGTTCAAAAAGTACTATTTTTATCCATATATGGACGCAAGTTTCGTAAGAAAAATTATTCTTAGTTTTAACTTTCATTGCAGAAGTGTAAATAGTTCATTTCTTACATATATATTACTAATCATAATGAAGATAACATCAATAATAATGATAGCTGTTCATCAATTTTATCTTTAGATAATTGTCTGGCATATCTAGTAGTTCTGCAAATTTAAAATACGAGATACACCGTTCTAGTTTCTCGCAAGTTTGTCTAAACCAACGTTTATTGAGGGGAAGGCAGGCGTTAGCTCTCAAATAATTTCATTATGTTCCAAAATTAACTTACGAGGCGACAACCAGCACGTATAAATAACACAAGAGGCGGGGCAGAGGGTCTGAGCGGGGGTGAAGCGGGGTGTGGGGGGTGGCGAGGCGCGGGGGGGGGGGGCACGTATGCGTTACAGTGTGTGCAAAGTGCAGTTGACTCGCTGAAGTTGCAATAAAACTTGCCTCCAGCGAGGCGGTTGCAGAGGCGTGGTGCAAGCAATGAGAGAATACTCTAAAATGTTACTAGCTACTAACCTAGGTGTAAGTAACCTTCGTGCAATGTCTTTCATACTATATCTCTTCTACTTCAAATTCAAGTGTAACAGGTTTGTCAGTTGAGCAATTTCCAATCTTTCGTCTTCTCTGCCAGGTGATATGACCTCCTTTTACTGCACGACACAATTTTTTCTTTTAAGAGTATGTGTTATGGTTCTATATGAAGTTGTCGTATCAAATCATATGGCTTATCATCTTTCCTCTTCTGTTTTTGAATTTTGAATGACTGGTTGCGTCTGCGGAGGATGAGTTGATTGTGAATAGCCAGTTGGCTGAATGCTGCATGATGGAAAAGGGAAATTCTCGCAGAGCGAGGTGTTCAGAAAGAGACCGCGGCCTACAAATACAAAGATATTGTATTTATGCTAAGTCTTCGAGAAACTCCGTGTTTACATTGTGCAGTAGCATTAGATCGTCCAGTCAAGTCCGCCTGTGTGCGGCGCACTCTTCATATTTCAATGAAATTCGCGCCGCTACACGTCTATAACTTGCACCACCGCCCGCCTGAGCTCAAAGCAGGCTGCAGCAGCCCAACTTCGCGGCAAAGTTTCCAGTCGCAGGCACACCTCCTTAATTGGGTAAATATAGGAGAGGGAAGTGCCCGCGCCCGCGCAGTGTGCGCATACCCTAATTTAAGCCCAAATTAGCTCATGTCTTTATGACACGTCATGTAGTGAATAATACTGATTCTGAGACGAAGGGATTGTGTGCAAATTATTTTTTTTGGGCCTTCAATGTTTTTCAGACGAGGCGATACGGTAAAAAAGATATAGTCGTTGATGCGCGAGGGCTAAAGGCATGTTATGTTTGTATGTAAACGAGTGTGCAAATTTCTCTATTGGTAGCAATATCCGAACGAAGCAATACCTGCCAGATGCAGCAAATCAGCAAGTAGTTCGATGCTATGAAGTGAGTGTATCCATAATTATTTTACTGAGACTAGACAGAACAATTTCCAGATCATTTTGCAGAATTTAGTTAAAAAAAAGAATGCCTTCAATAACACTCGATATTTTTTACAAATCCAGAAAACATATTGAATTGAACATTTCTCATTTCATTTTTATTCCCAAAATATACCAAAACAGAGTTCAACAAGTTCAAAGTTTAAAGCGCAATTTGCAAAACAATTGAGTTATTTCCCACCACTTTCTTTACCTTTGCACGTAACAACAGCATCTACTTAAAATTCAAGCCATTGATGCAAAAACAAATTCTGGTTACCTTGCTACGAGAAAACTTCACCCGAAACTCACTCTTACAGCTTTATGCTTTAGGTTGAAAATAGAGTAATAGGATCTCTGTGGCTTTATAGCGTTTTACAAGCGTTTTTAATAATGTGCGGGACATGTAAATTCGGGCCAAGTTTTGCAATAAAAGTTGCAGCGACGCGCGGCTGCTCCGCTCGATCGCGCCCTCTAGAGGCAGACTCATGTAGAGAAAACATTTTACACCTGTATTATGAAGGAAGATCCAAGATATTTGCCTTTTGATGCTGCTTTAGAACAGTATCATTTCCAAGAAGACATAGGGAAATAGCAGCAGTTATACAAGCAACATTTTGAATTTTAATCGCCAGTCAAGCGTGTTAGTAAGCGTGGTGGTGGTATGGTAGTAAGTACCATCTAATAAGACGTTTATGTCTAGCATCTATTAACACAAAATCCGCAAAATATCCCTTCTTGCCCGTGGGACGGTTGAATGACCACAGTTAAAATATTTTTTTCCGCCATCCGGCTGACCGCACAACGTGTTTTTTATTAACCGTGGTCCGGCCGAACCAGACTACGAATTCGCTAGGCTCCAAGACATTCATAATAATATACTATCTGCAGCACATCAGCAAATCCATTCGAAGGATTAACTTATAGGTGGTAGTTCTTTTTGGTAACTCTAGAAAAACCACTTTAAGTTGATAGTGGACTAACTTTTTTCCACAAGAACTAAGCCTTGGGTGAAGACTACTACCTACATACACCAAGTATTTAAAGATTTTGTCATGTAAGTTTTACGCTTTTCAAAAACACAATTTTATTTGTTTCTATAGATAAAAGGTATACCAATAAAGCATGTACATAACATCTTCGAAAGTACACGTAAGCGAGCACGTGACTAGCAAGGCGAGCGTCGTTTTAGACGAACTTCAGCAATGCATTATAAAGTGAGTTCAACTCACTTACACACAAATACCCGGAGTTTATTTCACAAAACGTTTACCACACCCACCACGGGTTGAATTTGAGTTAAGTTTTTCCAGATTGTCACCACCCAGTAAGAATATTATCATAATATTATTGTAATAATTAAAATGTTATGTGATAAAATTTTCTGCAAATATTTTGAGGGCTGTCCAGCCCATGAAACTGAACAACTTTCCCCAAAAAACATAGGTCATAATATAGAAAAACAATTTTGGGCCTCCCATACAAAATTACTGACCGACCAAAGTCTATTTGTAAGTCCAAAATAGGTTTGGGAGGTCCAAAAAATGTTCTCATATTTCGATTTCGTGGGGAAAGTTGTTCAGTTTCATTGACTGATTCATCCCTTAAAATATTTGCAGCTAATATTTTTACACTGTATATTACTACTGATACACCAGTTTCCTGCAAAAGAATGACTACATTAATTATGTAACCAAAATTTTAGTTTGTAACTCTAATAATGGTAACAAAATTCCATAACAATAAGAATGGCACTTTCCTTCTTCCAA
Organism: Keiferia lycopersicella; assembly: GCA_029255805.1. Taxonomy (NCBI): domain Eukaryota; kingdom Metazoa; phylum Arthropoda; class Insecta; order Lepidoptera; family Gelechiidae; genus Keiferia; species Keiferia lycopersicella. The sequence goes on along the minus strand of JARACZ010000006.1, from coordinate 16,435,560 downwards.
CTGCCTTGACAAACTTTATCCCCTCCAATATGAGAGGCGTCAAAATGCTCACCAAGTAACGATTATTACCCCGCTTCGAGTTTGGACTCGACTTGGCGTTCCAAGTTGGGAAGTCGGGTATATAATCGAGTGTCGGCTCTCTACTCGCCCGATCGCCTTCAAAGACGAACTTGTATGCGCGCAATTACGAGTCCTAACCTCTTACACGTGATTTGAAGTTCAGTTTCTAAGGTAAAGTGAATATTGAAACTGAAATTTGCCTAGTTGAGATTAATAAACACAAAGTCGTGCCTTTTTTGTCGATATTGCACTTAACTTAACTCTGCCATCGACAAGCTAAGAAGAAGTCTTTTACTGTGGAATATTTATTAACATTTTTAACCATAACTATAAATATTAAAAATAAAAAAGAAATAAAATTTCTAGCCAGGAGTAGCCAATATGATATCATATTGTAGTCATATGGCTAGCAGAATTTATAGTTAAGGTTAAACGTCAGACTAGTGGCGTACCCAAACAGGGAAAATTCCTGGCTGGACACGCTAGTGATCTCGAAACTACCTTAGTCATTTAGTTTTACACGGTGACTATAACTAACCACAAATATGTATTATTTAAATCTAATAAAATGGACAGTAATTGGTTGTTATTCATTATTTTTGGATATAACTAAAACACAATGTTTTTAACAAGATTTTCAGTCAAAAAATTCTTTGTGGCTAATGATTGTCGCTAAAGATGAATCGCTTAAAGTCGCTTATTCGCTAAAAAATGGTTGTCGCTAATCCATAATTTAATTTCCCAACCTATTACGTATCAGGCAGTAATGTTTTTTCACTGAGCGGTGCTCGTGTTGCTGAGATTAAAAAATTTGATAGTGGTTGTAGCAAGGCTGTCTTTTTTCCACTAAATCCTTACCAGATGCAAGGGGCCTCCGTCAAAAATACAATACCGTCATCTGAAGCGGGCCATGTTATTTCTATATAATCCCCTGTCTGTCCGTCCGTCTGTCCACGTGACGCGGGTTAAGCTTCGGTCACCTCGAGCCTCAGGCCGTGATACAGGCGTGCTGTTGCCCCATAATATAAAACCATAGAATACAAATCTATACATCAAAAGCTTTTAGTAGGTATTTACATTGTCTAGCACAAATATTCCTGTTGTCATAATGGGTTACGCGATGTACATTGAATTTTAATAGTAAATAAATATTTCGTGGTTTTATTATATAGGGTGCAAATGAATACTATATACATACATACAAACATATATCACGCCTTTATCCCTTGCAGGGTAGGCAGTGTTAATGGCCGTAAAAATACGGTCGCTATCGCCATGTCTGACATTTTTGAGGATAGTTTTCCAAGGTTGTTTCAGAAAACATGATTGTGTACTCTATAGCGACAGGTTGTCGCTATAGAGTACGTTGTCAAAATTGTAATACACCAATACTCTCGAGTTCCTTAGTCGCCCCTTACGACACCCGCGGGAAGGATGTGGGGTGAACCTATTCTAAGCCGGCATCACACGGCACATTCTAAGCCGGCATCACACGGCACTAATAATACTATATAAGTGTATAAAATATGGAATATCGGGTGTGGAGAAAAATACGTTTGTAAGACATAGCCAAATTTTTTAAATTATTTTGTTTAAAAATAATATTGTCTGTCTCTTCTCTGTCATTTCTATAACCGTATTTTATATATTATTATATTTTGATTAACGAAAACTTCATCAGAAGGAAAAGCTATACTTAATTTTTTATAGGTATAAAACAATAAATTATTATCTACTTGTACAAAAAAACACATTATTTTTATTGAAAAAAAAAACCTATTAGGCAAGTACTGCAGTATGACGTAGCCTAGATGGTAGAAACGTCGCTAGTAGAGCGGCTAGCTATTTCTATAGCATAAGTATAATTTCTTTGCTAGTACCGATTGTGAAATTCGCTGTTATCAAATCCTGCCCGCGGTACAAGAGTTAGCAGTTTGTAGGTACTATATTTTTCATCAATTCCTTCTCCAAGATAAATGGTTACAGTTTGCTAAATTGGGACAAGGGTTCTCTGGCGTATATATAGCACACGGTGTCGCATGCGTTGTTGTAGCTTGCGTCGTCGTTGTCGCTTCTGTCGTCGTTGTCGCTTCTGTCGTCGTTGTCGCTTCTGTCGTCGTTTTCGTTTCAGCTGTTGTTGTTGCTGTGGTCGCTTCCGTTGTCGTTGTCGCCTCTTTTTCTTGCGTAGGAGCTATAGTGCTGGACGTTTCTGTCACTATGTTTGTTGTTTCTGCGGTGGTTTCATCTTTTAATTTTTGTGTTGGTGGGTCTGTTCTCGTTAATTTGAGTACATCCATATTATTACATCCATTGTTACAATTGTCTAAGTTACTATTATTGATATGCAAGAAAAAGTGTGCTGATAATTCAATCTGCTGATTGTTTGCGCGAAAACGTGGTTGATTGTCAACGTGTATTGATTCGATGGACACCCCTGCATGCGAAACTGTTGCTTCACTGTGCATGTCGTTTTCATCCGTTTCCTGAGATATTATAACAGCATCTTTTATCACTTTTTCATGTTGTTTTAATTTTTCTTGATGATTCTCTGCTTTACCTTTATCATGCACTGTTTCACCTGCATAGTGCACTGTAGTGCTTTCATGTTGCACCGTTTCAAAGGTTAAGCCTTTATCATGCACTGTTTCACCTACATGGTCCACTAATTTTTCTTTTAGATGACCCGTTTCACCTTTGTCATGCACTGTTTCACCTGCATAGTGCACTGTAGTACTTTTATGTTCCACCGTTTCACCTTCCAAATGTGTTTTTCCATCTACATGGTCCACTAATTTTTCTTTTTGATGCTCTGTTTCACTTTTATCATGCACTGTTTCACCTGCATAGTGCACTGTTGTACTTTTATGTTGCACCGTTTCACCTTCCAAATGTGTTTCTTCAATTGGTGCACCTAGAGTATCGTATTTGTTGTTCACTTGTACACATAGCAGTATGTGTAGTAGTTGCTTATACATTTTATTGGAAACCAGCACCTCAGTCTTTCAGTTCATTCGATTTAATCAGTTTTTCTGTACGCAGGCACGGTTCAGCAAGCATGACGAGCGATAAATGTTGTATTAAAAATTCGCAATTCATACAAAATCTAATGAGAGAATTAGTATAACATTTTACAGTTTTAAGTATATTTTAATATAAAATAATATTTTGATATGGAACAAATAGAAATACTTGCAGAAGAATCACGGTTTTTTTTATGTATGTGACAGAGGTGAGGAAGTAGAGAACTTCATCATCACTATTATGTGGCAAAATACCTAAATCATTTATCATCAATCATTATTATTTTACAGGTCAGGTATACTATACACTGCAATACCTGGCCCACCTACTGGTCTATCAATGTGACCTGCTCAGCTAGGAAACTAATGAGGCTATCTTTATATACATAGTTTTAATCTGATAAAATTAAGACGCTCCCTCAGGCGGTGCCTTAAAAGATAATCAATCGACACTAAAGGAGAAGATGCCTAGCGTGATCTTGTGTTGATACAGCATGTTGTTGAGCAGAGCCTGATAGCGCATTATCAGCATTGTATCCGAGTCTATCAAATCGCGTGAGTTCCTTTTATCTCTCTTGCTCCTAGTTATTACATCGGCCGTCTCGCCCTTGACGAGGGTAAATCCCCTTTCTTCATATTCCCGCGCACGTCCTGCACGCCCGACGGTTTTTATGTCTGCCAGTATAAATAAATATAATATGAGGACAATAATTTTATTTTTATTTTGTGCCAGGATCACCTGTGACTCAATCTTAAGACTAATTATTACAGTATAGCCTGAAATATAGTATTTTTTATAATGAAAATAGCACTAGCGTAAGTGCAACCTACCATTAAATATGGCAAGAATTTAATCGCCCATTAGATATTTGTACCTATTGTAATACCTATCAATGCAATATTTTAATTTAAATTAAATAAAGTATTATTTAACATCATTGATTCTTACAAAAAACATGTACCTAGTTTTGTTAAATAATCTAGTCTACAAGTTTTTTTATGCATCTCATTTTGTGATTACTTACTTCTTTTGTAATAGGTACGTTAAAACGCTAGTTTCAGTTTTTCCTTTCAAATTTACCAAACCATCCAATACTTTAATTAAAGAACATCATTGTTATCATATTGAAATGAAAAAGTAGGAGACACATATATAAATATTTATTACACATCACAAAAACACTTTCTGTTTTAGCCGAAATATATTACCAAACTTCAGATAGGTGTATAAACTAAAATGAAAATAACAACGTCCCGTTCCCGAAGTAAAAAATATGATATAGCTTTTAAATATGAAATATTAGGCGTGTGTGTTATGAAGAAAAAGGGTGAACCCGTGTCACGTTAGCGCGGACGTAGCGATGTGTCTTCATTGTGGAAACAATGAATTGACCACGTACTAAGTTCAGGGAGGTTCAGGGTCCTGTGTCTTACCTGTGTAGTTTAGTCTTATGAATCTTCTTTTAAGCGTTTCTTTTGCAGATGCTTTGCTGAGAAATATTTAGGTAATCTGTTCGTTTAGTTCGTAGTAGGTGGCGCTTGGGCGTATGATGGGAACATTTAGCGTTGTCGTGGGAGTAATGGTTTTTATTATTATTGATCACTGAAATTGACAATGATCTCTCAATCTGAAAAAAACGCTAACAGCGCCACCTATTTTGAGCTAGTATAAAAAAATCTATACAATATTGGTCGCGGGCCCGAACTTAGCCACTTTGACAGCGCTGGCTTAGATCCTGTAGTAAGAATATGACATCAAGACATTAAAAACATATTTCTGTAAAAGTTGACATATGTTATTCTTTGAACTTTTATTGTTAGAAAATGATATCGGCATCGATATCGGAGACATTTTGCAAGTTGTTTATGTAACATGACATACATCATACTCATTCATCATACATATCCCGTGTTTTGTTTTATCCAAAGAAGTCGGTGTACCTATTTGTTCTGTTATAACCTTTTTTGAGCAATAGATGTACCTGGAAAGTACGAAGTGGGCTGATATCCACGCATATCATATAGTAAATAGATTTTTTTCATTGAATTTCATTAGGTAACGCAACTTGTTGAAGACACCTGACCTCTAAATTGTATACGAATGACATTCGATTCTTCTAGTCATACATTTTTTCTGCAAACATTATTTAATAACTAAGTAAATTAAGAGTCTGCGTCTTGCGCTGGTTAATTAAACTACCAAGTTTCCTTGCGGCATCTCCCTTCACGCAACTACTAAAACTTTCGCAAGTTACAATGCTTTGAAACTTATCACGATCAAATTAAACGGGATTGAACGTCTAATGTGTAGAGTGGTAGTAATCACTGGTAGGTACAATGTAAAATTTTTGAATTAAATCTGATTGGTACCTGTCTATTATACCAATCTAATTTATTTTAATGCAAAAATTAGTAATACAGGATGTAAAAAAAAATTGCTGCAAATATTTTAAGGGGTGAATCAGCTCATGAAACTGAACAACTCTCCCCAAGGAACATAGGTCGAAATATGAAAAAAATTTTTGGACTTCCCGTAGAGTTGACTTGACTCGCTCGGCTACTACATTTTATATGGGTGGTCCAAAAATTTCTTTCATATTTCGACCTATGTTCCTCGGGGAAAGTTGTTCAGTTTCATGGACTGTTTCACCCCTTAAAATATTTGCAGCTGATATTTTTACAGCTTATATGAGTAATTTATTAACTTTTTGTAACAACTTTTAGGTACCTAGATTTTGCCATCATCAGTTATTAGAAAGACACAAAGAAAACGGGCATAAGGATAATAGGTATGTATACGTATATTGTGTATATATTTCTTACCTACCACGAGTTTTTTAAATACTTTCTAATACAGCCACAAAAGTCCACTGCTTGACATGGGCCTACCCAAAATTGGGGGGAATTACCATACTTACCACACTTGGCAGGCGGGTTGGCGAATGCAGTGCAAGATATTGCAGATATTCCTGCTCCTGCCCGTTCCATGGATTCCTTCACCTTTTACGACACCCTCCGGATAGAAATGGGGTGATGCTATTCTAAGCCGGCACCACACGGCTTTCTTTCTTCAAGTTTACTTAATCGTAAAATGAGGACTTGATCAGGAGAGCGTATCTGGCGCGTTGTCCTCCATATATCCCGGCAGATAAGCCGCGCAACCGACCGTGAAATTTTACAAGTGTCGGGCTTGTGGGCCGCCCTTATGCGGGAAATGGCATGGACTATAATACTGCATGGCCTTAATATCAGGAATAAGTAATAATATTTGCATTTTTTCTAAGTTTGAATCATCCCATGAAACTGAACAACTTTTCAAAAAGAAAGAAGACTATGTGTCTAAATATGAACAAATTTTTGAGCCATTATACCATAATGTTCTTATTGGCTGGCACATGTTGTATTTTTCATATTTCGACCTGCGTTTCTTTTGAAAAGTTGTTAAGATTTATGGAGTGGTACGCCACCTAAAATCTTTAGCATTTTTTTGACATTCTTTACCTTGTGAGATATAATACCTAATAAAAGACCCTAAGATTTTCCGAGCGAAAGGTCATGTGCCACACTAACATTCCACGTTATTGACCAAGCAATTTCGCAGACCACGATTTAGTCGCGGGAGCCCCGATGAAATAGGCATTACCTACTAGTCCCAAAGGCGAAAGAAGCAGATTTTAAATTCCACATGCAGTAGAAAATATGCTCGTTTTCTAAAAATATTCCACACCTGAAATACTCAAGTGTATTTCGACCCTTAGCGCATCTATTCACTGTAATCTTGAAAAAAATAATATTTTAGCGCAACAATAGCCTTCTTAAATCGTTTACTTTGCACAGCCTATTAAGAAGCAATCTTATTTTCCACTTTTGTACACCTATTTGCAGCAAAGTGGGCATTGTGTCGTCCAGGCGTCTGGGACGTGATAATAACATTTTGGAACCAGTCTCATCTCATGTAATGCTCTTTATGGAATAGCTCATTCGCTCAGATAATGTCGCGACCAGCGTAACTGGACCCATACACGTACACATATGCTTCATAGACGTACGTACGGGCGCGTACGGACAGTTACGCTGGTCGTGACACTATGTAAGGGAATGAAGTATACATCGTGTGGACGTGAAGGCGACATAAGTGTACCTGGTCTTTATTTTCAGCTCTCAGCGTACAAGATTTTGAGCAAGTTCTTTAATGGAGATCACAGAGTATCATCATTCTCCTTGCCTTATCCCGTTCTCTGTAGGGGTCGGCTACCTAAACTAGGGGAGTTGACATGAAACCAAGTTCTTACACAGAGCGACTGCCATCTGACCTCTGCGACCCGAATCCTAGGTTAAGTCTCATTCAAATATCATCTGATTTAAAATTTTATTTGAATGCGGGTTTCATTACGATGTTTTTCCTTCACCGTAAGAGCAGTCGGTAAATGTACGTGAGTTAAAATACATTAGTACATGGCGGGATCGAACTCGGGTCTCACGATTGTAAGACCGGTGTCCTATCCACCTGGCCACCGACGCTCATCTAGACAGAAATGTTTATTTCAACATGGTAATTTTTGTAGCAGATTCAATTTTCTAACATCCATCGAAACCACTTATATATACATTTTTTTTAAATTTTCCACATATAAATATCACGCCATTATCCCTTGCAGAGTGTGCTAGCGTTAACGGCCGTATGAAAATGATCTTTATCGGTACGTCTGCCTAAATATATTTGAGGGCCGTTTCAGATAAATCATGCATCAGTGTGTCAGCCTGACGTCTAGAAATGCAACACATATTATGAAACCTTCGACTTTGAATCCCTCAATCGCCTCCAATAACACTCGACGAATGAAATGCGGTGATGCTATACTAAGCCGACATTACGTCGTAATTCTCTCATTCAGTGCAGAAATGGCTTAAACAGCATGATTCAGCGGCGGCCAGGCCCAACCTTGCGGTTACGCTGCTACGGTTAGGCGAATCCTAGCATCTAACGCATGACGCTGCGCATTCTTAGCACATCCGTAACGCATGCCAGATGCAAGGAAAATTCTGATTCCGCAGACAAAATACTGACTATGACGTTGCACAAATGGACGAACTTGCGTTGTTTCACAGTCGCATCCGTTGACGCAGGTTCATGTGTCAACGTTGATTTTTACTGTGAGAAATTTGTCCCTGCATTTGAGAGACGCATGCGTAAAATAGCGAAATAGCGCTCAGTTGTGCGATAAGTGTGAGAACCACCTTAGAGCTTGCAGCTGAAACTCTGTCTTTGTTTACTGCAGACTATTTCCTGTTACGTATTCTTACCAAAGAGCACACACAGATTTGTCTTCACTGGATAATGTGGGGCACTGAGTCGACAAAAGACCCGGAATACTTTGGGGTCATAGTTTAAAAACTCCAAAGTATACGAAGTGACTTCAGGCCTCTGAAATGATTGTGTCATCTAACTCATGAATTGTCACAGCTCGCATTCTCAAGACATGAGCAAAGTGAAAATAATCTCATACATACATACATACATACATCACGCGGGGTAGGCAGAGCGCTAACGGCCGTAAGAATACGGTCGCTATTGCCACGTCTGACATTTTTGAGGATTGTTTTCCAAGGTTGTTTCAGAAAACATGTGTATTACTAGTATAGTGACAGGTTGTCAGCCTGTCGCCTAAAAATTGTAATACATCAATAACCTCGAGTCCCTTAGTCGCCTCTTACGTAGAGATGGGTAGCGGGTAAAAACCCATTCAACCCACCCGGGTAAAAACCGGGTTTTTACCCAAATCACCCGGTTTTAACCCATTATTACCCAAATTGATGGGTGAAAACAGCATAAGTAAAAAATAATTAAAAAATGGTTTTTATTCCAAGCAAATCTAAAAGAATACAATGAGTATTTCACAGCTTTCTGATTATTTCTTTCTTTATAGTAAAAATGGCTAATAACAATCATAATAATAATCACCCGCTTGATTAAATAAGCTTTAGGCGCTGGGCACGTGCGTGAAAAAGTCATTTTGGCTACTAAAAATTATTTTCATTTAGAACATGTTATATTTGCAGTCATTCAAACATACATAAGTTTACTAGAGATGGGTCATTTTAGCTAAGGTACCACATAACCTAGTATCTGCTTTTTTATTATGACTTTATTTAATAGCGAGATTGCGACCATAGACCTTTCCAAAGCTCTCTGAGTGACATGTTTTATTGCTCGTTTCTCAACTCCGTATGTCATGACCACGATTGGTAGAACGCACTGCTCGAACAACATTGTCTTGAAACATAGTGGCAATGCTTTTTAAAGGTACCGCTTAAGTCAAAAATACAACAATACAAAAGCATATCAATTGTTAAAAGGCTTGCGCTGATGACTTTTACCTGGAAAACAATTGTAGGTTCTTCTTAGCGTGTCGATGGCAGACACTACACAGTCGCAGTCCAGAACTTGGCCGCATTGACAGCGCTGGCGAACGCTGTCATAAGATCGTCCTTTGTGCAGGTGTTGGGGCACGCTGGACACGATATTAGGTGGTGCATTGTTTGGACCCCACCACACAAACACCTTTCGTCGGCACCCTCCAAGAAGCTCCACTTGGCCATGTTTTCCTTGCTCCGGCCAGTTTGGGTCCGAACTCTATTCAGGGACTTCCAAACCGGCAAGCTTTCAGCGATAGGGACGAAAGGAGCTGGTAGGGTTACCTTTTCCTGATAAAGTTTGCACCTCGCTTGTTTGGGGTCGGTGCAAAGAGGAGACACGACTTTACAAAGTTATTGCGACTTTTCAACCAATGTGGCACTGGGATGTGGTCGTGTAAAGGGTGCCATGCATCTGACTCCATCCTTGCTCTTTCAAGGGAGCTAGCCACAGTCCTGCGAACAGCTGGGGGCGCCATACCAGCCAGTGGGTATAGCTGGCTAACCGGGGTTGGTTTCAGGCAACCAGTTATGATCCGGCAAGTCTCATTTAAGGCTGTATCCACTAGCTTTGCGTGGGCTGAACGACTCCACACTGGGCTTGCGTACTCACCTGCAGAAAAGGATAACGCCAGCCCAGTAGTTCGCAGAATATGAGGTGTTGCTCCCCATCCAGTAGAAGTAAGGCGCTGTAAAAGGTTATTCCGAGCGAACACCTTCTTTTTTATATTTTGGCAGTTCTTACTGAAGGTAAGTGACCTATCCAGAGTAATGCCCAGATATCTTGGATGTTTATTGTGAGCTACAGGCAAACCTTGCCACTCAATATTGAGCCTACGATCTGCTTGACTGTTGCGGAGATGGAAAACGCAGGACTCAGTTTTTGATGGGTTGGGTTTCAGTGAATTTTCTCTATAGTATTTGCTTAAGTCTTTCAAAGCGTCAGATAAGTTCACCTCAACCTCTTTAAAACTGGTCGCCTGGGAAGTCAGCGCAAGGTCGTCGGCGTATAGAAAGCGGCACGTGTTGGGACAGAATGGTTGGTCGTTAGTGTATATGTTGAAGAGCAACGGGGAAAGAACGGACTGCCTTAACTTTCGGCAGTCCGTTCTTTTGCGACCTCCAACGACTTTTGTCCTGAAGAAGATGCACCTGAAAACGGCGGTTATGAAGAAGTTCTCAAAGAATTGAGACGAAATTAAGATCGCCTGTCATCGGCTCCACTTTCCATAACAGCCGCTTAAGATTTACTGTATCGTAGGCTGCGGACAGATCTACAAATACAGCACCGGTTACCTTCCTCAGTTCCAAACCATCCTCGATGTGTTGCGTCAGTTTCAGTGTCTGGCTGCTGCAAGACTTGGCCGGTCTGAAACCCGCTTGTTCTGGGATCATTTTGGGGTCAATGAAGCCTGTTAAGCGGGACAACAGTAGTCTCTCAAAAAGTTTATATGTGTGGCACAAGAGTGAGATAGGCCTGAAGTTTTTGGGACTGTCTGTTGGTTTTCCGGGCTTTGGAATGGCTATGACCTTTGATTTCCTCCAGACACGGGGGATCGAAGCAATTGTAGGTGAAAAACACGTTTGCGAATCGTCAAAATCTCCCGATAAAACCAAATGCAAACAAAGCAAGTAATAAATCATCCGAATAATAAGAAATTGGACTTGTGCTAGGTACTATTTTTTATTATGTGCTTGTACATACCTATTGACGCCTTTCTTCGAGGCGTTAAAAACCTATTCTAAGAACATGTTGCATTTTAAAGAAGTATCTATAAATATTTTGATAAATATAAATGGTCAACAAGAAAGCAAAAAACAACCGATCACTTAATATTATTTTGGATACTAACCTATAACTGACTGTAACATCACTAGGCCTTAAAGGTTCACCGATGTGCCTAACATTTGAATGTCGGTTTTATATTAATTTTTAATTATAATGGCAGATTCCAAATCAATATTTTTATATTCTTGAAAAATAATTTCGAATAAAGTGTAGCAGTGGGACAAATTTATTCGAAGCAAACTCACCTTTTCACGTTTATTACATGTTTTATGTCATTAGGAATAATAAAAACAGGTATTGTGTTCTTATCATACTTAAACTATGATTATATTTAACATTTACCCTTGCATCTTTTTATTTTTCATCTTATTTTGATAATTAATCATTTAAAATTTTACGTCGGTTTTTACCCAGTCATCGGGTGCTTTGGGTGGATTGAAATGGGTAAAAACCGGGTTATTACCCAAGCGCGGGTTTTTACCCGGGTGGTTACCCATCTCTACTCTTACGACACCCGCGGGAAGGATGTGGGGTGATGCTATTCTAAGCCGGCATCACACGGAATAATCATAAATAATCTCATGAATTAACAAAATGACAGAGTCAACTCTATTTACTTTTACAGTCATAACAGTCCAGTGTAAGATGTTGCATTTACAGGGAACGCTGCTGCCCATTCCCTTGATACTATCCCCAAGTCAATTTTATGACACCCACGGGTAGAATTGGAGTGATGCTATTCTAAGCTGGAATCACCCAGCATTAACTCTTTTTGCACACCAATAAAACGAACTAGGGACTTTTGGAAAAGTTAGACCGCAACTACGCAGCTAAACCCTGCAATGTGTCCACTACAGACAATTTCCTCTTGCTTACTCGCACCAACACATAGATTTGTCTTGCCGAAGAAAATATATCCTCATTTTCCAGGAAATTGTACGTATAAAATTGCGATGTCATATTCGCTCCCCTCAGGGCTTAACCTATCCAGCGACTGCACTGCAGTGCAACACAGACGTCTGTGGAGCACTGAAAATCAGTGCTAGTTTACCGGTTTAGTTTTATTTTATTTTAATTTTTCTTAAAAAACTTACAGCCCAAAACATAGCTTATTTAGTAACTTAAATAATTAACACAAGGTCATTGACAAAGTTTTTGGCTATAGGTCGAAAAAACTAATTTGATAAAAAGGTTAATAACCAGATTGGTTTTCAAACCGGTATCGCCATAAGTACATAAAGTGCGTTTTATTACGGTTTGGCGCTACCGTAACCTAAAAAACTGCTTTTTTCATAGAGCTAAATTAAAAGGTTGCATCAATAAACCAGTTTATAGAGGGTTTAAAATAGACAAAATAAACAATTTGACACCGGTTGACCGCGCTGCCCGTGACGATATATATATTACTTGCAGTTTTGACTTAAACCGGTTTATTTAGGTTTTTGAACTGCTCACTATTCAAATATCCTCTGAGCAAATTCTTGCCAAAAACCCGGTAAAACCTTTTTTAAACCGGTATGTTTTAAACCGGTTTTAAGCCCTACTAAAAATATTTCGCAACGCTCTATTTCTATACCTCTCGCTGTAAATAAATCGCAACAAAGCATCTCTCGGTTCCTGTTTTCCCGGCAGCCGAAAGCCTCTTTGGCGATAACAGCATTTATTCTGTTCAGTGCGATCGAGTCGGTATTCTTTTAAGAAAAATTCGTTAGCGCCGACCTACTCGGACTGAATTTCGATTAGAAAAGACAAAGAGCCGATTGTTGGCGTTGAAAACGGAGAATCAATTAAAGAGCACCATCGATCTTTTCGTGCCGATAACGTCAGTCAGGGAGAGAGAAAATGCTAGATAAGATTGTCTGCAGTTGGGCGCCCGCACCCCACGGCCAACTTCGCCCGGCTTGTTGGACCGAGTTCCACCCGCCAACCTTTAATTATTTTAATCGTTGATTGTGGCAATAGGGTCACAATATACCTGTGGATAGGTTAAGTCGTGGAATTTTGGTTGTATTGAAAATGGCATCAATTGTTTTCAGCACCATTTGTCTCATCTCTTACAATAAAAAATTCTACTATCAAACATAAAGTGCGTAAGAACAGCGCTTCGAACAAGGTATAATAGACCATGAACCCGAACAATTTTCCCATGAAACATATTTCAAGAAAAGTCAAAAATATATGACTTTTATTGGTTAAGGCAGCCAGTTGATCTTGATCTTGAATGAAAGTTCGTTTTTTTTGTATCCTAACATTATGAATCTAGAGTAAACTTTCTCAGTTCAATGGTCGACTTTCTTAATCTTGTCAATGTTCCAAGGGCTATCCCATACAAGTTTTATCCTTAAAGTATCCTTGAAATGTTTGGAATGTAAACCTAAATATGTTTTTCTCTTTTATTCAGTTGTATTGAAAGTCCAGTATAATTTTATACTAATTTTTAATATCTTTATTTACATCGTCAAAATTTCACACAATCTGTACAATAAAAGTACGTAAATATAACCTAGTGATATATCCTTCATTCTCAATAAAAGATACAATATTATACATTAATGTATGTCTAGGTCGATCGATTAACAAATAATATATATTATCAAATATTATTAAGTTTATATAATTGTTTAAAACTTACTGATCTTACTGTGCATCAATTTATTTATTTACATTTATTTGACAAGCGTGAGGGGCAAGCTTGGTTATTCGATAAATACTAAATGGAAATATCTAGTAGAAAATAACATTTATATAATCATCCAACATTCTCAACAATCATTCATAATATAACAAAGAAAATTTAACTAAACTGACTTAGAAGGTTAATGGAATCATGTTAATATAAAAAATGATAGTTTGGTTACAAATATGTTTTATGAATTTGGCACATTTAGTTATTAAGTTAGTAAGGTATAGCTATACAAAGCATTGCACCACAATAATTATAACAATAGTATGTTTATTCTATCTGGAAGGACGTAGAACATGAATAGATCTTGCGTTTGATATGAAATCAGCATCACCTCGAGGTACCCATTGAAGGGATTAGGTTAAGATAGTTTCTCATACTGGTAATACCGATAACCAGTATAGAAATGACCTCTCAAATGGCTAACTTGGGGTGCTGCAGATTTTTTTATAAAAGTAGAAGTTTACGTTTAACGTTGTAAACACAATTTACATTACAGTCCTATCTAAATCAAAATTGAAATTGTAAAACATGTAAAAAAGTTTTTAAGCCATGGTTTAAGCAATAATAATGACAGGAAGATGACAAGTGAGTGTTGATATTGTAGGCATAGGATTAAAAGAAGAATGTTATTTCTAGAAAGAGTTACAAAATCATCATTGTATTCCTTAATCGCTAGGTATTCGTATTATAGGATGGTAACTTATATTTTTTACAATTACAAACTTACTCTCGCTTGCGCGGGATATGATATAATAGGTATGACAACTCTGGGATGATATGTTTCATTTTACTTTTTTATTTGACATAAAACTTTAATATTTTGGCAGAACGCACACTTAACGCACGACGGAGCGCTAAACCATCGCAGCGGTCTGTCAGATCCATACTAGAAATGTCAATCCGCATACTAAAGGCGCTCGACCGCAGTCGACGCAGCGCTAGCGTAGCGTCGTCCGTCGAGTGTGGTTTTAGTATGGGGAGTGACGTTACTAGTATACATCTGACAGACCGCTGCAATATTTTCGCGCTCCGTTATGCGTTAAGTGTGTGATCCGCCTTTGGTACTGATAAGGTTAAAAAAAACTCAAAAAAGTTTACACGTTTACAAATCATTGATATTTTCTAAAGAGTAAATAAAGTGATACTCACAGGTACATTGACAAATATAATAAAGAAGAATAAGGTAAGGAAATCAGACTAGATCCAGTTGCACCAGCACGATGAGAGCCAAGAAGGATTGCCGCCAGCAATACACGCTCATCGTACCTGCAAACAATAATAAACCATTCTCAAGACACGCCATTTTGTCATATCAATTTTCGTTACTTTTATACGGCCGACTTCATTATAGGATTTCAAATACAGGAGGTTCGCACTTTTCGCTCGAAGGAAGGAAAGAAGCTCTTTTTAAATATGGTTTTGTGTTTTCATATCCATCAAGTAGGGTGGGGCACCGCGTCAATAAGCGGCCCGATAAGCCCTGGGGTTTAAATTCTGAAAGTGTCATTTATGAAAATGTTCTGTGAATCTAACCACGAGTATCACATTTTCAACTACTCTTTAAATAGGGCTGCGGTTCTTGACCTTTTAGTCCCAAGGGACCACTTGACAAAATTTCGTATAGGCCTTGGACCACCCAGTTAATTTATTAATTAGGAGGTCAATACAAAGTGAATGAAAGGTTAGTAGATGAACGGTAACCTAACTGAAACTGTCATTTTCAACCTGAAAATACCAATCTAATCCATATCTTTGACATAGCCTAGTTTTCCTGTCTTTTTTCAGTCTTATTTGATTACAAAACACACACATTAAAAATGACTTCCGTATCAAAAAGTATTTTTACCATTCATTTTTAGTCCTTAAAATTTTGCGAATAATATTTTGCCGTTTTTGAAAAAGAAAAAATAATATTGCAAATAAGCTCTCTTACAACGACACTCGTCAGTCATATTTATGTGACATCGAAGTTATTTGTGTTTATTTTGAACCGAGACCAGGCAATATCTCACAACGTTGTTTACTTATTGGTACCTCAGTAAAGTGAATCATATTTTTATCGTCGTCGGTACGCAAATCATTGGAGTGTGTCTAAATATAGGCAGGCTATCATTTCCAATTCACCGCTCTAGATTTTTATATTCTTTGAATCGTCGAGCCTTAGGTAGACTTCATACTTTTCCCACGATGATTTAGCGATATTTGCTAATAATTGCTACTGGAATTGTCATGCATAGAAATGTCATATGAAGGTATAAAAATATTCGTGCAAACATTTGAAGAGGTGCATCAGCCCGTTAAACTGAACAACTTTCCCCAAGTAACATACCTATGTTAAAATTTTCTGTTATTTTGGCCTCAAAATAACAGAAAATTTTTTGGTCCTACCATCGAAATCGACTTGGTTTGGTTGGTTGGTATTTTTGTATGGGAGATCCAAATTTTTTTCTTTATTTTGACCTATGTTCCTTGAGAAAAGTTGTTTAGTTTCATGGGCTGGTTTACCCCTTAAAATATTTGCAGCAATTTTTTATGCACCCTGCATAGCTAATGACACCGCCGCATTTCTACCGTGCGATTGTTAGGCCACGACCCCGAAGTACAGCAACGTGGCGACGGCAGCGAAGGCGAGAGCATTACCTACCGAAACTGAGCGGGCAGATTGCGTTGCGCTCTGTACCTAGAGAGAAATTGAGCATTGTATGCAGACACGCCGGCGTAGGGCGGTCAACACTCGCTCTTTTCTCTTTTTCGTGTGGGACACCAAGTCGTCCGATGAATCCTAGTGTCAGAAACAAGAAGCAGGCTTCTGACATGGTAGTGTAACGACCGCCGTCTAAGTGATCATAGACGTGCCATCCGAAACACGGAACCATCTTACTTACGGAAAATCGGGTGGTTCAGCCCGCAATTTCCTAACCAGACTGGGAACAAATTCCCAAAGTGATAAATATCAACTTTGTGAGTGACCCACCGAGAATCGAACCCGGGACCTTCTGCGGCAAAGGCAGTCGCACTACCATTGCGCTACATCGCTCGTCACACTCACACTCGCTGGAGCAACCGCTTATTGTCTACCGCCGTGCTGATCAGTTCAGATTTCAGACAATTTACAAGTAAATATTCGAATAGGTTCCCGCCGCCGCTCCGCTGTATTTCAGAGCCTTGTTTTTACATGTTATCATATTTTGCTTGTTGGCTGTCAAAGATGCAATATCTTGCGGCATATGAGCCATCGTTCTAAGACTGCTTTCACCAACGGCGCCAGTTAGTATAGATAGCTCATTCGCTTACATAGTGTCATGACCAGCGTATTTTGTTATACATGCCCGTACGTCCGTGTATCGTGCAAGAAAGTCAAGTTACGCTGGATGCGATACTATAGTGAATAAACTTTACGCCGCCAATCCAGCGACGTGTGTGAAGGCAGCTTTACCGATATTTCATATTTGAATTATCTCCTTGAGCGCGAGTACTAAAAGTTGTTCACGAAATCAAAACATGGAAGAGTACTTCCGCTATGTTGGCTCTACAGGCGATATGATTCCCGTTCGAACCCGCTGAAGCGTGTCCCGAAGGATAAGCAAACTAAAATAAACTTTATTTCCATTGCTAGTTCTGATCATTTACATATGAATTTCATTCGAATGTTTGCTTAGGACCCGGCAATCAAACACGCTCATATTAAAATACTAGCGGCCCGCCCAGCGGTTGCACTCGCTGTTACTCATTTCTTCGTGGGAATAAGGTTGTTTCCCGGAAAGTATTGTACACCTAGACCTTCCTTTTGCATCAGTCTATCTTTCAAAAAAATTGCATTAAAATCAGTCTAGCAGTTTTAAAGCTCTAAGCAGTCATACAGACAGACGCCGGAAGCGATTTTGCTTTATACTATGTAGAGAAGACCGCACGTAGGCGAGCACTTAAAATTCAGAGTTCATATTTCGCCCGTTGGTAATCTAATCTTCAAAATAGATCCCTTTTATATTTATTCAAACGCCTTTCGTGCCCTGTTTGATATCATCATAATATTCCACCACTTTTCGCGTTTCTGGCCTATGCAGTAACAGGTATCAATAACAGGTATTTGTTTCTGGGTCACGGTAAAGGCGCAGTACCCTAGGGGGGAAAGTCACAATGGCGCCGACAATGGAGCGATAAGGTAAATGTTTATGAGCCAATGCTATCGAGAATGCGGGCATCAGATTAAGATATTCGTGTGTAGGTATTATTTTTCAACAAAGGAGACAACAGGATGGCCCTTCGTCGAGATAAACACAAAAAATTACCAAATTCCATTATCATTAGACCAGCTTCTGAAAGTCTTTTGAAATAAATATCAGCATTAGCCTTGAGTAAAAGCAAATTTACTTTTTAACGCGAAATAAAAAAATCCATTGTCTTTAAAAGAGAGGTAGTCTTAGGTCTCATGTGGTTGCTTATGATTGAGTTGTCACTGTACTCTTGTGATGACAGTTTACCTATGGCAGGCACAAAGAATACAAATTGTAGTTGTGTTTTAAGTACCAAAAACCAATTCTTATCTGACGAAAAAACAAATCCTACTAATATTATAAATGCGAAAGTTTGTATGTTTGTTTGTTTATTTGTTGCTCCTTCACGCTAAAACTACTGAACCGATTTTCATGAAATTTGGCACACAGATAGGGTATCTTGGATTAACACATAGAGTAGCTGTTGTTATCCCGAAAAAATGATCCTGTGGGATGCTACGGGATTAAAACCGGCTTCTACGCGGGCAGAGCCGCGGGCTTCCTCTATTAATGCATAAAAATGCATTTTTTCCCCGTTTCCCCATTACAGCGAAAAAATAACAAAAAAAATGCTTTTACACTAGCAATAGTGGGTAAAAAAGCCCGTTTGGAGGCACTAGCTGCAAGAATTGATTGTACGCGGTCTGAACGGAATATTTATGAGGGTTAAGTGTGTATGCGAACTGTCTGAATGTTTAATCTCTATTCGGGCCGTACCCGTCCTTAGAACAAGAACAAATAGAGCGAGGCGCGTCACATATTGAGACCTTAAAATGTGATTTGTATAGAAACACTAACAGTAAAGCTAGTCATTCTTAATTCTAAGCCAATTGTTTCTAAAATTATAACTCAATTTTAGACTGGACAGTAAGAAAAAACAGTTTCCCAAGGTTTTTTTTTTATTTTGTCATAAATCTATACAAAGCGTAGCGTATGCGTTATCAATAGTGCAGTTCAGTCGCGAAGTTTTGGATTGTATAAATGTGACGACAACTTTAAAGACGAGAACATTTTGTTTTAAGGTATTTAATTTTTTTTCAATCAAAGATTAAATTTAATAAAAGACAGATCGCGTCAGAAACACAACCCTTCGCTCCACAACTCGTATCACTGACGTCGGAAAGAAAACTGCCAAGCTCAAGTGGGATTGGGCTGGACATGTGTGCCGAATGCACTCGGAAAGATGGGCCAAAATAGCCACCGATTATACTCCAGAAGAGCGTCGCCGCAGAGGAAGACCTAAAAAGCGCTGGCGGGATGACTTGGTCGAATATGATCCGAACTAGTCCGAAACAGCCGCAGATCGGAAAGCCTGGAAAGAGAGAGGGGAGGCCTTTGCCCAGCAGTGGGACACTATAGGCTAATATAATAATAATAAAAAGATTTAATTTTCATATCATTACTACTGAAATGATAAGCAGATCAGATAAAATTTTACTCTTAACTACAATGATCCGTCTATGTTAATATTGAATCGTAAGTATTACTACCCAACGCACACCTCGGGATGAGCGTATTGATATTTGTGTGGTATATATTTAAACGCGATCTGGATATGCCCTTCTATTGTTTTAGGCTATTGTTATCAGCCAATACTGTATATTCTGTGCCTTGTAAGTTTAGATACAGACCACGAAGTTAGTTGTATATTGATTTTATGCACGTTTAGATGAGAAATTTCTCAACAAAAGTCGAAATTAGGCTGTGATGTGAACGTTTTCGCAAAAGGATTTACTTTCTTATGCAGCAATAAAAGATATTTATATTTCCAAAAACAAATCGTCAGGCCTCATAATTATTAGCTACTTTTACAAGAACATCCATAAATTCAAATTTTCAGAGAACTGCATTCAATTTCAAAGGCTTCCAAAAATGTCTATTGCTGCGCTATTTGACGTAAAGCCGCCATTCCAGAAGTTTTGCATTCTATAAATTTTTGATTTTACGTACAAATCTAAGTGCACCCACAGCCAGAATTTCCTAATCCTGTTTGCTATATTGATCACTGATTTTACTTACTCGTTGATCATACTGCGCAAAAAGCTCCGAGCAAAAATCATAAAAGACCCAAAACATTCATTTTAATTTTGTATACCACTGTTTTACCTGTTTTATGAGGCATATTTATATCTGCCGCATCTAGTCGGCAAGCGTATTCCCGTCTGCGGAGCGTGCGACTTAGAGCATTTATTTTTTACCGCGAAGGGGAAGACTGCCTTAATAATGCAGTATATTGTTACAAAGAATACAAAGCGGCGGGTAAGCCTCCTGTGGCAGTTTGTTTGATGCTGGTTTCAAACTCTTTGTATCTACCTAAGTTTCTTTGCCTTCGGGTAATGGGTAATTCACTTGTGTTCTTGAAATAACTTAAGAGGTAAATGGTACTACAGACGATTTTGGATATTGTGATGTTCGATTTAAAGGAAATATCTGATATTTAAAATGAGCAATAATTAAACGGCTCCAATGAAGTTCAAGAAATTCCGGATGTAAATACTTTCGGGGCGGTAACATTTGTCTAGTTAGGTTTCATGAAAAAACACTAAAAAAAACAACAAAAACCAAGCAATGTTAGGTCAACCAGTTACCTTATATTAAATAAGGTAGTGTGTTGTTTAAAATTTGTTTTTACAGATATAATATTCAAATCAGATGTTTTCTAAAGTTCTTTAACGGCTTGGCAAAAAGCAGTTGCGAATTGGAATTGTCCTTTGAACTGATTATCGTCTTCAAAGCAAACGCTACAGTATGTTAGAATTAAGAACTGTCTTCAAATGTTAAGGCATTTTAGCGTTCTAAGATTCCCACGGCTTTCAAGTATAATAAAACAATTTTATACTGTCACTCAACAGAATTCTAAGAAAGAGCGATCGGGTTGAGAAGCTAGCGGCATATCTGTTACAAACGTCTGACTCAGACGTCACGAACGAACTCTGCAGCTATGTGGAGTGAAGACTTATTGAAATCCACTGCCTTATAAATAATACTCATATTTTAAAGTAAAGGAAAGAATTTAGTTTTGAAATAGAAGAACTATTTAGGCATTATCAAAAATAACATGAAGATGCTAGGTTCTTCCTTAATGATGTGATATTTTGAAGAAAGTATAGTTCAGATTTGGCTTTGGCTTTGTCAGAGCAACAAGATCTACAAAGTTGAGTTGTCAAATTAAAGTTCAAAATGAATCATCCTTCTTCTTGTTTCAATAATAAATAGCATTTTTGTATGTTATACCTAACTAACATTGCTTGATTTGGCGTTTTCAAAATGCTAAACTCCATAGGGCCGACCACAAAAAGAAAAAAGTTAGACGCGCATAAATGTGTGTCTAGTCTTTTGTATATTTTTTAAACACGCGCTTAACATGTGTCTAACCTTTTTGTAGAAAGACCCTAGCTTTTTTTATAATAACTCGGTAAACTACCTAACAATTTGATCCCTTTGTCATAATCATAGAGAAGAATAATTAATCGCCTGCTAATAGTGACGTGACTAGTAAATGGAAATGGCGGCATCAGTAGATTGCTCCGGCGGTAATTAGTGTAGTTGCAAATGGCGTAATGAATATGAAAGTAATGAGCCCTGAATTATGTATGGAGGCTCCCCCTTGGCGTAGTAGAGGAATACCGGTATTACATCTTCCTACGAGTACAGACTACAACGGCGAATTACGTCTTGAGCTTCCTCTAAACAACTCAGCTGAAACTGAAACTCAGCAATAGCAATCTATTGGCATATTTTTAATGGGAGCATCAAATTTTAGTTTCATATTTAGAAAAAATGTTTCAGACGACCAATATCTAGCCACTGCAGGCTGGTTAAGTTGCATGATTCATAAAATTATTGAAATGTCTCGACCTAAGTAGGTATTTGCGGAGAAAAATTGTAAGTAGGTATTTAGTTGCATCCTTTCAAACTGATTCACACGCGGCTCCTAGGGAACACCCTAGCTAGTAAAAATAATCTCACATCATTGATATCCAGCAATTTTTTCTCGTATCCTTCGTAATTTACCAAGCTAG
Organism: Keiferia lycopersicella; assembly: GCA_029255805.1. Lineage (NCBI taxonomy): Eukaryota > Metazoa > Arthropoda > Insecta > Lepidoptera > Gelechiidae > Keiferia > Keiferia lycopersicella. The sequence continues at coordinate 16,413,295 of JARACZ010000006.1, read as the reverse complement.
CATACTGATTTTAGTATTTCTACGTGTGGCAAGTAATTCAGCTTGTCAAGCATTAGCAGCTCAGTCAGGTCCCGCTCACCCCGCTCACCCCGCTAACACCGCTCACCCCGCTAACTGAACGCCGAGGCACGTTGAGTTTACGTGAATAATGAAAAGTTGATTCGAAAAGCCCTTTGAGTGACATTAAAATATTACTCTCGTGTTACTAAGAGTGAAACTGATTCGAAAATGGCTGTGTTTGTTCTTTGTTAGCATTTATGATTAAAGACTCGAAACCTTATTCTTGCAACGTATTCTAATATGTTGAATTGTAATTATGATCTCTAGAATCAAGTCTGGCACAAAAGGTATAATAATTTGTGTTATGTAAATTGAAAGCTTCGTGGAAAGAAAATTATGCAAACAACGAGCAAACTTAGATTTGAACAATATTGTAAGTATTTGAAATCACTGGAATTTGGAAACCAAACAAATGATTCTACTTTAATTTGCAATGAACAAAAAGAAGTTCTCAAATATTATTATAGCTTTATTAGAATAAAATATTTGCTTTAGCATATGTACTTTAGACAAATTAAAATATTATAGTTCTAAGATGGCGGAAATCAGCATTTATATTAAGAAAACTGGTACAAATGTTATTTATGTGCCAATGGTGTTCTGCTGGAAAATAAGATAACGACGATAACGATTTTCGACCTCTCATTCAAATTTATCTTGTTTTTTAGCATTGGTCCCGTAGTCAAAATTGCTCTGTATGGTGGCCCAAACTACGTTCCGAATTAAATGCATTTGCTTCAAAAAACTACAAAAATAATTTATGAGTATGAGCAGAAGTCGCAATAAAAAATAATGCATACAGACCTGAGACGTGGTGCGGGTGCGGCGGGCGGTAGACGTGTTGCGCGTCCCGGTCGGGCGCGCGGTCGAGCTGCGCGCGCAACACGCTCGGGCGCTCCGTGGCCGCCGCTGCGCCCGCGCCGCCCTCGCCGCCGGCGCCTGCGCCCGCGCCGGGCTTGGCTGCGCGCGTCGTGTTCGCCCGCCGCGCGCCTGCAACACGCCTCACGTCAGTACCACAGCACAAGACACAGATCTACCACGTCAGTATTTGAACGTAATGTACACAGTTCTAATTCCTATAAAACTAGAAACTACAATTTAGTTAACAAAAGTCTTTTTAAAATAAATAACTGCTTTGACTAAAAAAAGAATCCTGGATTGCATTGAAGCATTCCTGCAATGGCAAATTTTATTTATAAAATGTCATATGTTTTGAAACAGAGATAGACAAGATTGTTGCCATTTCGGAAGATTGCCTTTATTTGGTTGAGTTATACCAACCATATACTAGCGATGTGAAAAAGTCACAATAATAAGTCGTGGTATCTGTGTGTTTTGCGCCTTATGAAAACAGACATGCTTAATGGGTAATAAGTTGATATTCATGAGCGTTAATATAGGAGTTGGGCTCGAAAATGACTCAATAATGGTAGCAAATAATTCCAGTATGTAAGAAATTAGACTAGGTATAATTATAACAACCATAACAATTGCAATTTGTAGCAATTGCTATAAACAGTTATGAAATATAAAATACATTTCAATTAGGAAATCTAGTAGTTCAGTTCTGTATGACAAATTTAATTAAAATGGAATCTTTGCATTATTCATTTTGACTCTATATTTTGATATTTTAAACCACTATTTGACCCAATAAGAAGCATGATGGAGTAACTTACTCTCTTTATTCGCGGTACTCTTCATCTCAGTAGCTTTGGGCGAGGTGGAGGGCATCGGGATCTCGTAAAGGCGAATAGACCCTTCCGTCTCCCCTAGAGAGTTCTTCGAGATGCATCTGTAGTTGCCGAAGTCGCCGAATTGCAAGTTCCGCACTGTCAGCTTCATGTGGGCCCTGAAGAGTGAACAGGTATTTGAATAAAGGAAATATTGGATAACGTCTATTACTATATCGTATAAAGTCGTTTCCTGCCTTTGTCCCCTATTTATGTGTTACGTGGTATGATGTATGTATAATAAGATCCTGACGACTGATGTGGCGCAGTGGCAGAGCGACTGCCTTTGACGCAGAAGGTCCCGGGTTCGATTCTCGGTGGGTCACTCACAAAGTTGATATCTATCACTTTGTGAATTTGTTCCCAGTCTGGTTAGGACATTGCGGGCTGAACCACCCGATTGTCCGTAAGTGAGATGGTTCCGTGTTTCGAATGGCACGTTAAGCCGTAGGTCCCGGTTGCTGTCTATGATCACTTAGACTGCGGTCGTTACACAACCATGTTAGAAGCCTACTACTTGTAGAAGGCGGTTGAAAAATTCTGACACTAGGGTTCATCGGGTCGTTGGACGACTCGGTGTCCCACACGAAAAGAAAGAAAGAATACGATCCTTAAAAGTACACAGCGGATTTTGATGCAGGTTTTTTAATAGATTAGTTGGTTTGAGAAGACGGTTTATATTTTGTTTATTACATGCCAAGAACATTAATTATTTCTACGGGAAAACGACAAGCACCGGGTAAAACTGTAGGTCAGTTCGCTAGCTTATAATAGTCAGTCCAGGTAACTGTTTTTATTACATTTAACGTAGGTACCTCTACTCAGTGACACAACTATTCTGAATTATATTTAGTATTTTAGAATTCATAGTTCATTAAAATATAACTAATGAACTAACTTCTCTAGTTTAGTGACCCGAAATAGATCTTGGCCTCCGAAACGCGCTTCCCGCACTGATCCCTGTCCTGCGCCACCCCCACCCAATTATTGGAACAAATCATTAATATATAGGAATTTCTGTTTATCTTATTTAAATAGCACAGTAAATAATTCGTAATTTCGTAGCTATTATCTACAAGTCCTCTACGAAATATTATAAGTTAATTGTTCACACGGTATTACGTTGGTGCAGAATTCCATAAACTGTATTCTCTTATAAAATTGAATCAACTTGTATTTAGTGGGTTTTAAGAGGCGAATGCAAGTTTTTTGCTGTTTGATAAACTATTACAAATTATATTATTTGTTTGAATACTTATCGCCATAATATTATGAGTTATTGTAAAGAACGAATAACAGAAATGTTACAAAATCATTCCACATTCAGGTACGATGTTCTAAATCTAAAGCGATAATTGGAAACCGAATATTGGCAAATCTATTTCAAACGTTTCATGTGCAAAATATACGAAATTCAAACATTATTATGAGTCTGCAATAGTCGCGAGACATTCTGGGGTCTGGTGGGGATATTTTGGGGTCGTAAAAGTCGAAATGTATCTGTGGTCTAGTAGTTTGAGGACACGCCTCTGGATCCGGAAGACGCTGGTTTGGTTGACGGAGTAAGACAAGTTGACGTTTGCAGTTTTACCATTTGTAAATTCGTTCTCGGTCTGGTTAGGATATTGCAGGCTAACATTACTGATGGAATGCAAAAAAGATGGTTTATTGCTTAAGTCGGTCCTAGTGGATAACTACGATAACTTAGATGTTACATTAGAGACCTTGGAGTTAGGTTATGGTTCAAATGACCGCTGCAGTGTCAGTGTTTTAATACTAATCAATGTCTTGGGACAAAAAAAAAATATATCTACAGTATTCACGAAAATTTTGAAGTATTCTAAGCGGAAACACATCGTGAAACAGGTTTAAGCGAGCGCGAAGACGTTAAAAAAGAAAAATGTCGTATGTCACTGCCGCATGAATTATTGAGACGCCTCCTTCACCGTGAATATACCTAAACACATGAGATACGATAACAGTACGAAATCATTTTAAAAGAAATTATTCCCGTTACTGAGAAAAGAAACGAAAAACAGGAAGTCCCTGAAATTATACAACCAAACGTATTTCATACATGCATACATAACGCTTTTATCCCATGCGGGGTAGGCAGAGCGCTAACGATCGTAAACTTACGGTCATTATTGCTGGTAATTATTAAGGGCCTTTTTTGATGATTCGTGTATCACTGTAGTAAAAAGTTGTCAGCCTGTCGCCTAAAATTGTAATACAAATTAAACCCTCGAGCCCCTTAGTGGCCTACACACACCCGTGGGAAGAAATGGAGTGAAGCTATTCTAAGCCGGCATCATACGGCATATAAAAGTCTTATCTTTATTAGGTGTCGTAAGAGGCGACTAAGGGACTCGAGAGAATTGGTGTATTACAATTTTTAGGCGAGAGGCTGACTACCTGTCACTATAGTAATACACATGTTTTCCGAAACAACCTTGGAAAACAATCCTCAAAAATGTCAGACGTGGCGATAGTGACTGTATTCTTACGGCAACTATCGCTCTGCCTACCCCGCAAGGGATAAAGGTGTGATATATGTATGTATGTATGTATGTATCTTTATTAGCATGTATCGTCCCACTGTTGGGCAAAGGCCTCCCTCTTCGTCTCGTTGTGGGTGGTTGCAACAAAGTTTCTGCTTTTGCCTACAGATCTTCCGGCATACGGAAAACGTGACAGGTCTAGTCAAATTTAAGCTTGGATGTAGTATGGGTAGCGTCAGAAAATTTTGTATGTTTTTGTAAAATTGTTATTTAACAAATTGGAAAATTCCTGTATAGGGGATTGCGTAGCTTATATTTATTTTATGAAAATAAAACTTTACATTTTTTTAAGACCTGTAACATTAATTATTTTAGACTTATAGAGAAAACCATTCTACAATAAGTAAGTAGTAAAATACATAGTATTAAACATTCGAATGAATCCTCCAAATAATGTGACATAAAACAATGAACGGTTGATCTCAATCGGGCTTTATCGCCGAGCCGGATAATTCATTGTGAGTCGGAAGTATTCACACGGGTGCTGACGATTCATTCATTAGGCACAGCGCTCAGAGGTAGGAAATCAGAAATATCTCTACGAGTAACTAAAATAACGCCATAAAAAACTCATTGCAATCAGCCATGCATTAAAATGTAACAAAAAGCATAAAAATGTGAAAATAGTTTTTAGTCAAGCATGTAGACGGCCGATGTGACGCAGTGGTAGTGCGACTGTCTTTGACGCAGAAGGTTCCGGGTTCGATTCTCGATGGGTCACTCAGAAAGTCGATATTTATCACTTTGTGAATTTGTTCCCAGTCTGGTTAGGACATTGCGGGCTTAACCACCCGATTGTCCGCAAGTAAGATGGTTCCGTGTTTCGGATGGCACGTTGATCCGTAGGTCCCATAGGAGCACTTCTGGGCAGGTTTCTGGGTGGTTTACTGTCCAGGGGGTCCGGCTAACCATACGCATGTAACACAACATTTTCTCTTGGCATGAACTCGATGTTATTTTATTTACCACCTAACGTTACATGTCGTTTGGTTAGCTTGGCCAGCCCCGAGGCAGTGCTTTAGGGGCTAGTTTTAAGTTTTTAGTCCACCTGAGCCGCGTTTACACTAGGTTCATAAAATTGTTATTGTTCAAATTGTTCATTCTTGACCATCAAAAAGCGAAATGTAAAATTTACTACTTTGAATAAATAATTTGATTTGATTTGATTTGATTTGATTTGATTTGATTTGCTGTCTATGATTACTTCGTTACACAACCATGTCAAAAGTCTGCTACTTATAGAAGCGGTTGAAAAATTCTGACACTAGGGTTCATCGGGTCGTTGGACGGCTCGGTGTCTCACACGAAAAGAAAGAGAGTCAAGCATAGTTTTTAATCTGTGTTCATCAAGCATGTTTTAGAACTGATCATATTTTTTTATGCCACGTTTATACTTTTATTACATTCTTTGTTGTTGCGAAGGATACCAAACTTTTTTAAAAATTTCATAGCGTTATCATTTGTGTTTGGCGTGATCCAAGTCAATTGCGATGAGTTTTACATAGTTTTTTTTTATGGTAGTCCGTACGGTTGTCTCTGAAACATTGTCTTGCTCTGACGTAGACGTCAGAGGGCGAGACTAAACGGTAGACGGAAATAGATGGACGATGCCCGGAAAATCGAGCTATTTTAGAACAAATAAAAATAATGTGACATAGTGATTAATTAAGAAACCTACAAAGTATCTCAACAAACAAACCTAAAACATTAAGTACACGCATGTAGGTAGGCTAGTTGCGTGCGTGACAGAAACATCACGCTATCTAGACATCAGACTAGCACATTAGCCCACACATTTAGGTATCAAAATATACTGGATAGCAAACAAATAATAAAAACAACCAGTATAGGCTGACACCTTAAAAATGGGTAGGTTGGCAATAATACCTATAAGTTTCTAGTATCTGGTAATTTCACATGCGGAATTTTACCGTCTATGATGTTGAAATTATTCCTATGTCTGCTTCATTGCATGTCATAGAAAAATATAAATCAGTAAATTAAAACTCACATACAATTCACACTTTTATTCCTGGTGGGGTAAGTAGAGTGATAATGATCTAAAAATTGCAGTGGTAATCGCCACGTCTGACAACTATTGAGGGCCCTTTCAGATGATTCGTGTATTACTGAAGTGACAGGTTATCAGCCTGTAAATTTGTAATACACATGAAACCGTTGAGTCCCTCAGTTGCCTCTTATGACAACCGCGGGAAGCAATGGGATGATGATATTCTAAGCCGGCAACACATGACATTTACAACTCCATGCTATAACAACTATTTTTAAAACGTGAATCAATATCGATTGATTCTCTAGAAAATTCTACACAGAATAGACTACAAAAGTTGCTACAAAAACAATTTTCCAAACAAAAAAGGCATCGTCCCTCAGTGACATCTTAACTTTCTGTCGAACATAGAAATGGACAGAAGTTTGGTGGAAAAGTTTGCCGTTCGCGCCCGTAAAAAGGTCACCGCCCATTGGAATGAGTATTTGTAACTTTTGTTGAATATTTTATCGAAAAAGAATAACAGGTTTGACCTAGATGTGTATTGTGTACAATCGTTGACCTGCGTGTTGGTCACTGGAATTATATTTGTTTACGAATTATCTACGCTATTTACATTCAAATCATTGCTCATAAACCATGAATGAAATTTTCTCTACTTAAGGTTGGTTTTGATTGTCTTTTAAGTTTCTCGTGGATGCCAAAACTCACCCAAGTATATCATCTGAGTGTGACATGAAAGAACTTTCGTGTAAATGGTCATACTTCATATAAACGTCACATATAATTATTGTACGTAGATAATATAATTTATGCGACTTATTTTTGTAACACTTTGGTTGACACTGTATATAAATTAATACTCCTAAACGAGTTTGAATTTGAATTAAAATTCTGCGAATACGAGTATACAGCGAAGGTTTTATACTACAGATAATATAATACTACTAGAGTAGTACTATACTACCTAGAGTAGTAAGGAAGACACGGTAGGTAAGAAGTAGAATTAAGATGAAACTTGTTTCTTTTTTGTTTGTTCCAGTTTTATTTTTTATGGCGTTTTATCACGTTTTACCGCGATTTCGCCAGTGTCGAGTTTATTAGATTCTCAGGGAATGTAATATTTGGGTTTTAAATGTTGACTTCGTCATATACCTACCCGCGTGGGGGTGACTCACTGACCTCCATAATCTGGTGACTGAAATAGAACCAAAGCGTAATGAATCTCTTTTATGGCCCAAAGATCTTCTTTATTAAACATACCTGTACGAGTTTTCCTCAGTGTTGATCGCGTATTTCTTGGTCGGCAGCACCATGACGTTGTCGTACACCCAGTAGGAGATGGCGCGAGGGTGTGCCTCTGTGTGGCAGTCCACTGTGACGTCAGTGCCCGCCGGCGCTCCCACCAGCTGATTCGGCACCCAGATCATTGGGGAGACTGGAATTAATACACTGAGTGAGATGCGTGAGTATTGAAAAACGTCCAACAGGGTTGGCCTACAGAGTAAAAATGCCTGCATGCATAACATCTTTATAAGAATAGAGTTATAGGTTGAGGCTGTTAAAAGACTAATGTGTGTTTAATGTTTTTCAAGGAAAATGTAATATTTCATGGAAAACGATTTCTTTTTTCTTCTATCGTATAGGAAACTAAGTCGACCAGCGACTCGATGAACCCTAGTGTCACGGTAAGAAGAACGTTGAAAGGAGTGAAGACTAAATCAATTCACCTAGAAGATGATGATGAATTGGAACGAAATAACAAATTTTTTTAAAGTACAAATGTCAATTATTTTTTATATTTGTTTGTGTTTGAATCTCCATAACTATATTATGCTTTCTAAGTACCAACAGATAAATAATTTGATGTATGAGAAGTTCAGGAAACTTTTTTACACTTTATTATAATCATAAACATCGCTCTTGACGGAGGAGAAAGTAATCAGTGTTCTCTTTTCTCTGGCTTCACTTTGACTTCTTTATTATTATTCTCGTACTTGGTTGGATAAACTTAATAAGTGACTGAAAGTAAAGACGCCAGGGGCAAAATAATACACGCCCTCACAACGAAAAACAGCCATGTAATACGAGGGCTGATACCCTTGTTTATACTGAAACAAGAATTAATTAGCCCAACGTTCCTGTTTTGATAAATTACCTACAGTCAAAAGGTTACTAGAATTTTCGCGAGTAATAGGTAACTAGAAGCATATACTTCCAAGGTAATTTAGAGTTCGCTCCATCACGAGAGATGACGGCAATGAGTTTTATTTTCGAACAAAGGATTGTCTATTCTCGGGAGCTCTCCTACTTCATCAATCCGAAGCAACAGGACCGTCCGCCGGGAGTAGTTATTGGAAACCAATTTATAAAGTTTCAATAATGATGGATAGTGCGAGCCAGCGCGCGATCGCCCCGCGCCGCGCCCCGCCCGCAGACGCCGCGCGATTTTTCACATAACGCAAGATAATAAAATCCACACTTTGAGAACGTAATTCACATTCCCAGAGTTTATGGTGGCAATTTTCACGAGGAATATTACTTGCGCCTCGTGATACGCTTTAATATTCCGAGTTTTAAAATATTTATAAAGTTCCCGTTCTTTATTACGTTATTGTGATGACTTCATTACCGTTTGAGATAATACTTTTCGCGGTCCTCTGAATATTTATGCTGTAATCTTTGGGGTTGACAACTGTGTTTTATTTGGGTAATAAATACGGGGAATTTATTCATGGCACACAGTTTGATTCGTCGCTGTCGTAAAGCATAAATTTCGTGAAATCGCTCACCCTGATGCGGCCGAATGGAATCATTTAGCAATCACTGCATCGCATGTAAAATTACTTTGCAAAATGTTTTGTGTAAATAAAACGTCAAGCAATATTAATTTCAAAAAGATCAACTTTTAACAGTTTTCAAAGCAAATATTTGCACACAGTAAAAACAAAATAGATTTTTTTTAACGAGTAGTTCTTTGCACTGTATCAAATATCAAATAACGTGATCTTCTTTCGTTTATCATCCTCTTTCATAATTTTATCGCTCGTTTTCATTTATTTACTTGTTTTCCGGAGCCGCTACGCTTTCAAAGGCGTTTGTCTTACTGTGAAAAAATGCCAATTCTCTGGTCGCCTGCAGCCGCAATCTTCGCCCGCCGTGCACCGCGAAAAAATATTATCTTTCAATTATCAAAGACGGCCATCTTCCCTTCTATTTAGTCAGCTGCGCCTTGTAATAAGAATTGAAAATAAAGGCAAGCAAAAATCCCCTTTTTAAAAGGATTTTCTCTTTGTACAGTTCTATTCTGGGGCTGCTGAGGTAATTTTTAATTCAGAAAGTGTTCGACGTCCGTATGAATTACAGAGTTTTCCTTCGTTACCGTTAGAATAGTTAAACTCGAATCGGGTTCTATGAAATATTTGAGATGACTCGTGAATACAGATTTGAGATTTGATTTCTCTTTTACTTTTGGCTTTTCTTTTAATTTGTACTAAACATTTTACAAGAAATATTAGAGCGTCGGTGGCCAAGTGGTTAGGATACCGGTCTTACAATCTTGAGACCCGGCATCGAGCCCCGCCATGTACCCATGTGTTTTACTCACATACATATACCGACTGCTCTTACCGTGAAGGAAAAACATCGCAATGAAACCCACATTAAAATGAAAGTTAAATTCAGGTGATATTTGAATGTGACTTAATGAAGGATTTGAGCCAGTTTAGCCTTTGGGTTGCAGAGGTTAGATGGCAGTTGCTCTGTTGCTCTGAGTAAAAACTTGGTTCCACATCAAATCCCCTAGGTTGGGCCGACACCGACAGAGAACGAGATAAAGGCAAGCGGAATAATAATAAAATGTTATATTATTTCAATGTTCTCATTTGATTACTAAATCACTTTTACCGCCCTGGTACGTGAGTTTTTTTTTGGCGATTGAACAGTAATATTGGCAATTCCAATAAATTGCAATTAATTCAGACTCTACTGAAACTGCAACGAAACAACTATAATTGAAGTAATTTGCGTTTGTTTCAGTGCAATCGTAGTTTCATTTATAAAATGTAAAGCGAAACTGATATCTAGCATTATAATACGATAACGCCGAATTGCTTGTTAATAACGATTTTACTACTATTTATGAGTACTTTTAAAGTAAAATTGTTGTTGTTGTGTTACAATTTTGCTTGTAATTGTTGCATTCTAATCGAGGTATTAATAAGCTAAAATGAACTGATGGTGGGCAAAACCTCGTAATTATTTTGAGGATTTAATGATAGGTACTCTCTGTCACTCTTGGCACAACGTGCGTACCAGTAACTTTAAACCTTTATGATGATGGTAAAATGGACTCTTGATTTTGCTTCAGGTTAAGTTTCTACGTATTTTGCTGAATTCCTGTTCTTGCTATACTCTTATTTCTGCTACATACTTATAATACTTACTGGTTGATAATACTTACATTCGACATCAACGATGATTCGCTTGGAGACCGACGGAGGCACCGCATTGGTGGCGATGCAGAGATACGCGCCCATTTCCGTGCGACTGATGCGCTGTAGGCTCAACGTCTCGCCTTCGTACACCGTCACTGCAACAAAATATACAAGTTTTACCCTTTCTCATTTTTAGTGTGTGACACTAAATCGTCCCAGATGGACTCAGGTGTCAGAGCTTTCAACCTTCTATCACTAATAGCCAGGCCTATGACATGATCTTGCAACTACTGCGTTGCCTCACTCTTGAGACCGATGCCTTGCAGATTAGTATTCAAGAATCCATCTTAACTCTGTTACTTTCTAAAAGGTTGTCTGATGATATGGAAATTAAGGTGAAGCAACCTGGTCCTTTCGCCGTCACTAATTCGGCACTCTTAACTTCAGCCAACGAATACTAAATATAGCTACTTCAGCTTAAATGCTGACTAATAAAGATTCACGTAACCCTTTCAATAGTCATTTTATACAATTGTTTTCCTTGTTTTACAGAAAATCGGACGGACAGATAAACTGAGCGGTCATGCGCCATGTTTAGTTCTTTTTAGTTTTGTTATGCTGTGTGGCCATTTCTACCCGTGGGTGTCGTAAAAGGCGACTAAGGGATGAATCTAGGGAACAGGCAGCAGCGTCCACTGTGAATGTCTACAACGTCTTGCACTGCATTCGCAAATCCGCCTGCCAAGTGTGCTGAGTATGGCAATACTACCCAATTGGGGGAGGTACAAGTCCAGCAGTGGACTTTTGTGGCTGTAGAAGTTAGTTCTTTATTGGTGCAATTCCTCTTCCGTTTATAAAGCGTCGCGGTATCTGCGGCTTTAGCAATGAGATTAGCGAGGTGAGCCGCATCGCTCGGATCACAGTAACACTGTAGTACCGTAACAACGTAAGCCAGTTAGCGATGGCGTCCTATTAGTGGCCTTTTCCCGTTTATTGCTGTTGATTGGTTGATTTAATCGTATTTTTTTAAACAACTGGTTAAATTATTAGCCGTGTTGTACCGGTTTGGAATAGCCATATCTACCCGTGGGTGTCGTAAAACCAACTAAAGGATGAATCTAGGGAATGGGCAGCAGCGTGTTCTGTAGATACTACCCCTTGCCTGTGCTCGCCAATCCGTCTGCCAAGCGTGGTGAGTATCTCTACATCTTTCTACACAAATAAGTAAGAAGTATATAGAATGCAAATATCTCACTCTTGCCGATAGACAGGGCCGCAAATTGGATAAGTCAATTGACCCTTTGAGACCCTTACCTTCGCCCGGCGAAAGCGGCAATCGACTCAATTCACTTTGTCTTGCTGTAAGGGCGATGGAATGTGTCGTAAGCTGGTTGAAATACTGCTATAAATGCTATCAAAATCTACTGCTGAAAATGGGCCTCCCTGTTCGGGGCAATTTGTCATACTATAGATTGGCGAGCGCAGTGTAAGGTGTTGTATCACACAAAGAACACTGCTGCTCACTTCTTGGATACATTTCTTAGGCTCGTATTTATAAACCGCACTCAACTCTGAGATCGATCTTGAGTGCGGCTTTGAGATGCTGTTAGTATTGACTCGAGATCGTTCTCAGAGTTGAGTGCGATTTAAAAATATGGACCTTAGTCTGTTTTTACGGGTTTTCCTACGGGTAAATATAGGTTTAAAATATTAGCTGCAAAATATTTCAAGGGGTGAATCAGACTATGAAACTGAACAACTTTCTCCAAGGAACATAGGTCGAAATGAGAAAATTTTTTGGACCTCCCATACAAATTGACTTGGTCGGTCGGTAGTTTTGTATAGGAGCACCTAATTTTTTTTTCATCTTTTGACCTACGTTCCTTGGGGAAAGTTGTTCAGTTTCATGGGCTAGTTCACCCCTTAAAATGTTTGCAGCCAATTTACACCCTGTATAGTGTGATTACAACACACGGTAAGTAGAAAAGTAATGACAACTGAACCTTTAATTTAAAATTTGCCAAAAATGGTTGCATCGGTTGTCTTTACTATAAAAATCCGAGCGATATGCTTCGTCTATTCTTAACGGCCGCTGAAAATGCTTGATACCACAAAGCTATATAGTAGCTATTTTATAGAGATAAATGGCGGCAATAGCTTTTGATCAGCTTTCGACAAATTTTATTACATCGCGTTGCAAGCGCAATTTATCGACGGATGCAACTTTCGCCCCGCTTGTGTTATTAATATGCATTCCGCGTGTTTGTTCAGTTGCATACTCTGAAATACCTACATAGAAATACGGACTCACATTGTATTGCAAATTTTGAAAGGCTCTGCATGCTGTATATGATTGGAGTGAAACTAATTATTTTAAAATGGATAAATAAGAAGGTAGATTATATTAAACTACCTGTGAGTCCATATATATTTTTTATGGAATTCTGAAAATGATCCAAATACATTGTGAATACCGAATACATGCAAATTAACGATATGACCGGGGGATGAATAGCGCACCAGGTGGCAACCCTGCTCTGAAATTCGAGAACTTTCTGATTGTATAGGAGCGGAGGCCGGCAGTTATTTTCATAATTAGCCCTTCTATTTGCTTATGGGATCGGTCCGCAACTAGCGTTATATCGGACGCAAACAAAAGAGCATCGGGATCAAACATCGCTTAATTGGTATTTGTGTCGCGCGATGTTTTGTTAGGGTATTGTGGTAGAGGCCAGAGGGTATCCCCGCGGGGGCGTTAAACAATCTACCTTAAAATCTCGTAAAGATTAAAAATTCTGCGCTCGTGTTGCTGCCGGTGGCGCCATCAAGTGGGCAAATGAGTTTGCGTGTGTTTACAATTAAGGGGTGGTTGCGGGCGGCTGTAATGAGTTGCCCGGAATTAGCTTCACGGAGAGTTTTGTAAAGGATGGTTATGTTGAAGCAAGTTTTTATTTTTCAGCTCGAGAGCAGAGAACAAGGTGGATTTGTTGTAACAAGGCTAATAGAGGAGCTTACCTCGGTCTTTTTTCTCAGGAAGCAAGTCTCGGGCATGATTGGATCGTTACAGGTTTCTGAAAGACTTTAAACTTGTGTGGTTCTTGTTAACAATAAATTTAGCTTCAGCAGGATATCTAATAAATGCATGATATATAAAATATAATTCTGTGTCATGAAAAGCATTGACTTTATACTACACCACGCTTCAAAGATGAAGGTTCATAATACTTAATATTATGAGCAATAAATGCTAAGAAAACATTATTTTCAGGGAAAAACGATTAGCAGCGACCAGCCGCTACCCATATATACAAATGTAATGTTCTGAGATACGTAATAACGCACACACAAATCACGCTTATATCCCTGGCACTGTAGGCAGAGCGTTAACGTGCGTTATCGCCACGTCTGGCAAATGTTTGAGGGTCGTTTCAGATAAGTCGTGTGTCACTATAAAAACAGGTTGTCTCCGTTGATAGTGAAATTACGTAATGTTGCCCTATATATCACTAATATACTCCTAGCTGCTGTATACCACCAATATGCTCCTGTGCCGTGTGATGCCGGCTTAGAATAGCATCACCCAACATCCTTCCCGCGGGAGTCGTAAGAGGCGATTATGGGACTCAAGGGTATTGGTCACTATAGTGATACACATGTTTTCTGAAACAACCTTGGAAAACAATCCTCAACAATGTCAGACGTGGTGATAGCGACCATATTCTGATGGCCGTTAACGCTCTGCCTGCCCCGTATAAAGGCGTGATGTATGCATACTCCTAGTTTGAAGGTATAACCTACAAGCCAATGAAATGACTGGCTAATCTGCGCTAGATTTGGAGTAGAGTAATGTGAGAGTGCTGCGGAATATATTAAGCAATTAGAGCTACTGCATCCGCATCCGCGTAAAAGGGGGAGTAGTGGGGGGGGGGGGAAATCGCGCTACTAATGGCTAATTCATGTCTTTGATCGTCGCTAGTTCCGGGTACAGTGTTGCTCTTTGCTCTTGTGGCTTACATGTGTACCTACTTGACTACAAGTGTCTAACAAAATGTAGGATGATTATTCAGGCTGTGATTGTCGATCGTGACTAAAGTTTTCGTCTACACTTATGTTATAAAAAGGTTTTTTTAGTATATATGTATGGAATCGATAAACTACATAAAAAAAGCTAACATCCTTCAGGAACACGAGCTACTCTTTACTAAAGAATTCTTATTAGTAAAAATCCTTTTTTACTGGTAGGACGGTAAGCACACCAAGTTTTGCTAGACTCAAACATTTTATTACAGATGCAAAATCACAGTCTACTATATGGCAAGGCTTTCAAGGCTAGCCGTAAAAACACCTCAGATTTCTACTTATCACCTTAATCCCACCTTGTCCAATAAAAAAAAGAAAACCCAATCATTGCACAGAATAGAAAATCCGTAAACCAATTAACATATCAGTGCGAAACCTGGAGGTAAACTCATCCAATTTAACCCTCAAATAAAAAGGGGTTTGTGAACGTATTAATTTGAACAAAAGCTTAACAGGAATTGAAAACGGGAACAGGAGCGCCGGAGCCGTATTTTTGAAATAGGAATTTGATTTCTCACGCGTAGTTCTTGGGGAAGAAAAAATCACAAGTTTTTGCAAATGGTAGCAGGCGCGACTTCGTTTAAACGACCCAATAAAAAGCAACTGATCTTTGACACTGACGTGTTTTCGACCAGTTACAGAAAAAGTAGAGTCGAAAGTACCGCCATTAGTATCCCAGTTTGCAAACGCTGTTCATATCACAAGTTCTGCAAAACGGATCCATGTAAATATGTCCTTATCCATTCATATGTAGTGTTAAAGTAGTAAAACGTGCGACGAGTGATTAGGCCAACAACATCTGGTACATGCAAAATCTAACTTCTGCTAATTCAAAAATAAACCCGCAGTTTTCGAACGTATTTCTGGTAATTAAAACATTTGGGTGTCAGGCGCCCTTTGGAAGTAATCATTGTAGATGTGAACGACGTAATCGGGGGTCAGAACCTGTCCAATAATATTAATATGTGTGTGCTTACCTATCTAGTTAACATGTCGGTTTTTACGTATTTCTGTATGTCTGTCGTAGTCTGTTTACTCCTCTAAACTACGCGTCTAACTAATTTAATTTTGATACGTTTTTTTACTAACTTTAAAGTGAGTCAAGAGAAATATTTAAATGTGAAACATATTATTTCTACGGTAAAAAGACAAGCAGGGTAAAACCCCGTTGCGATGACCGCTAGTTTTTTATAAAATATCAATATTTTAGCACGTTTATCATAATCGCTCGTACGGTATTGTTAATTTTTGTATTTGCTTAAAAATTCCGCCCAATAATTGTCCACCACTCTAATGTGACCCTTAGATAGTTACCTGAGGCTTGACCGACCCATCATAAAACTATTCCTCCCCTAGTTTGTAGGCGCCACTTGTGAAGTCAAAGTTCGACTTAGTTCACTTTGTTCCAGTTTGCAAGCCAAAGGTTGTAGACACAGCATAGCCGTGTAGGGTAGCCAGTAAGTTAAAAATCAAATGACTTGCGATCCACATTCTGTATAGAAAGTTTAGTTGTTTCATAATGGCAGAATAAAATTACTTCAGTATTTCTTATTAGTTTATTTTTATTTTTAGTATATTCTGAAGGTTAAGTAAATAAAAGATAAGTCTTTTCACGCCACTTTGAGTCGTCTCCCAAGCAACTTTCCAAAACTGTTTGGTTTGGAGTTTAGAGTCACGAAACTGGCAAATATCAACAAAGCTATTCGTACCATAAGGCGAAGAACACACTTGACGCTCGACGGAGCGGTTGAGCGGTTTTAGTATTAGGATGGACATTTACTTGTATGGATCTGACAGACCACTGCGATATTTTTGCGCTCCGTCATGCGTCAAGTGTGTTCCTTGCCCTAAGTTTGTCTTAATAATATTAACAGTAAAATTGACCATTGTAGCACATGGGCTCTCCCTATTGAGGTGGTTTGACGCAGTGCAAGATGTCACATTCACAGGATACGATTATTTGCAGTAACTGGTTCAATCTAAATATGCTTTAGTCGCTTTTTGTGACTCCCATGGATAGAATTGGGGTTATGCTATTCAGCCACCATCACTCGGTAATAACATAGAAAATACCTTATTGATTTTACACCAACAACCCTTAAGCCAATACCAGGCAGAATAAATCGTAGGGCCCGAAGGGTCACACACAATTAGCGACAAGTGCCACTCCGGACCACACATTAATTTCCCCAGTACAAGGAAATCACTCTTTAAATTAAACTCAATTTTTGGGCCCTTCTGTCACCCTAAAGGCTCTTAACCGCCCGTCCGCCACTCAATCGCCAAATTCCCGTCGACTCTCATCTAGGGATGTACGGCACTATATTATATAAATATTGATATATCGATGCCCAAAAATGGGTAAGTTGGTTACTGCCACCATGGATAGTGTTGCTTTCGATAGCTGGGTGTGCTGACGCAAAATAAGTTTGAAATGAAACGATATTTAGATGATTTACATAATTGAAAAACTGATAATTTATCGATACATTGGAGTCTCAGGTCAATATCGATAATTGACTAAACTTCATAAAGTATTCTTTTTTAGTAAAGAAATGTATTGCATAAAATAAAAAAATAGCAGGATTTATGACCATTTCTTTAAATTAAGGAACTAAAATTCATGTATGTTAAGCATCAGTCAACCAAGCCGTGGTGTATGTTGAACTATTTATCAACATCGATACGTCGATAGATTGCTAAATTTAGCATCCCAACACTCTCCATAATTATCTCTAAAGATCTCCTTTTCAACAAGATTTTTCCGCTAATCCTGTTGAAGTAACTTCTGTGGGATTAATATAGGCTTTGCTGGTACCCTTGCTTCACCGGCGGTTTTATTTCGTCCCTGTTTGTGATTCAGAGCGCTCCAACTTGTAATTTGCGAAAATGCGATATTTTTAATGATATACTAAAGTTTTTGAAATATCAATGATTTATCGATATATCCAACATAGCCTATAAATATATCCAATATACTTAGATATATCCTAGCTCAATATATCGATATTGAACAAAACTTTATCTACCTAAGCTAAATATTGTAGTTTCTATATCTTGAGAAACAATCAACCAAACCGTGGTATTCATTCATTGTATACTGCTATATCGATAGATTGATATTTGGCATCCCAACCCTTATCGTAATTATCTCTAAAGATCTCCTTTTAAACAAGATTTTTCCGCTAATCCTGTTGAAGTAACTTCTGTGGGATTAATATAGGCTTTGGCTGGTACCCTTGCTTCACCGGCGGTTTTATTTCGTCCCTGTTTGTGATTCAGAGCGCTCCAACTTGTAATTTGCTATGCAAAGGAGCCTTTGCCGTTATAATGAACTGCGAGAAATAATAGCCGTTTGCCAAAAATAAAACGTGTCAGGCAGGGATGTGACTTTGGTAACAAAAAATCGATTTTGTAATGACAGTTTATTTTTAGTCGGAAAAAACAATGAAAATTAAATCTTTTTTTTTATCACCTAATTATGGCGACAACTTGTTTTTTGGTTGACAATCTGTCATTACAGTGATACAGGAAACATCGAATGGGCCCTCAATACTTGTCAGACGTGGCGATAACGACCGTAATTTTACGATCGTTAATGCTCTGCCTACCCCGCAAATGATAAAGGCGTTTATTTGTGTATTGTAATTATAGGGACATATGTAAAATACTCTTCATTATCATCAAAATAAAATATCACTAAAGACTTTAAAGAAAGGTGTCGCATATTTTAATTTGACGTGAATTTGAATTTGATATTCCTTTGGTCCGAATACGTTGCACAAAAAAAAATGATCCTTTGTACTGGAAAAATCAAAATATAATTCTTAATTAATCGAATAACTCATATTTTATAATTGATAAAAAAAAATTTGAAAAATAATGATAATCGATTAACTTGACAATCGTTTTTTTACTGCCCTAGTGTCAAGTGTACGTGCCTCATCTCCTATTACCCCTTGGGGTGTACTCAAGTGTACTGTAAAGTCTTTCCGGCAATAAAAGAAACAGTATGGACTCCTTTTGTCCTGAGAACCTAATTAAAGCAATCTCCGAGTTTGAACATGTGAACAAAGGAATTAAAGGAATCAGAAACGGAATTGCTGAAGTAGATGGTTTGAATTAATTGTGCAATGATTTCACAAAATGTATGAATAGTGCTTAAGACATTAGAGTACTAGGGTATCTGTGCAAATTTTATTTATGTTACTATCAACACTTAAGTACCAATTTATTTTGATCAATCGTATAGTACCTATTGTCTCAGTTGTTAGTACTTACGAATAAGTACAGTCGATGAACGTAACTCATAACAAATTCAGTTTTTAAGGTTTCGATTGTTTTGTGATCGTTATCAACAAGCCGGATGAAAATTATGATGCACGTTCAGTTAATGTTACTGCACCTAAGAAGTGAATATTATTGATGTAAAACACAACAGTCTCACAAAAATCGCAGACTTAAATTTTGGATTGTTCATGAGGGATGCGGAGAGACTGTACTTATGTATGAATTGTTTACAGTCGTTCGTCAAATCCCTGACCTATACACAGTAGATGACAATGAAAACCATTAAAAAGACTTCAGTTGAAACAGTATTTGAAAGGAAATTAAAATTCTATCCATATTTTACTAAAAGCAACTCATACCCCTGTCCTTCCCTTACGAGTGGGTAATTAGCATGTAACAGGAGATGACAAGACGAGCTCATGATTAGTTAATCACAGAGCACGTCTCCCCCCCCCTCCCTCCCCCCGACCTTCAGCCCGCACCCCTTTACGCCTCTCAGGACATGCGGTTACCACAGTACCACGGATGGAAATTCGCAGGTCATAGTAGGAGTAAGAAGCAGTATAGCATCTTAGGAGGAGCTGTGAAATTCAATGCGACTAAAGTTTTACTGATTTGTTTTAACATTAAAACAAACAGCCACAACTTTCTACTGCTAGACATGGGCGTTCCCCTGTTTGAGGGTATTGCCACACTCAGGAGGGTTGGTGAGCGCAGTGTAAGATATAACTTGAACAAGGAACGCTGCTGTCCATTCTGGGACATACTCGGGCAGAATTGGGATGATTATAACATACTTATTCAATTTCCATTAACTATTTTACCCACAAAATTATGTACTCACAGCGCATGGCCTCACTTCGTTATCCTTTTTTATTTCTATCCAAATTGTGAGCTTTCACTCACTAATGAAATGACTACGCTTGGTATCGGAAATCAGGATAGGGTAGATAATTCGTATTTCGTTTTATTTAGAACATGGCTCTTCTAGGGCAGCCTTACCTATACCAAAGAAACCCTAATACCTTATACCATTTCAACTTGCGCCGGAGTTGCGAGTCAGCTTAATTCATTCACTGATGCTCAGTTCAACCAAGGCAAGGGTAATTTACTAACAGTACTGAGTCCAGGGTGAAACAGTTTGATGCTTTGCTTTACTGTGCCCAGACCAGACTAAAGCAAGACACATTAGCATTTAGAGCGGAACGGTCAAAATTTCACTGAGCTCCTAAAATCCTGGTGCTCCCGAAACAAAAATAAATAATTCCTGTACGGTCCAAACAAAGGCTTGCCGTCAAAGTTTGGACTGAATCGAGAGCAGAGCTAATGCCATCGTAACACGAACGCTGCATACAAAGAGGTAAAATGCCGTTTAAATCTTTGTTTTTATTTTGCATGCGGAATGTATGCAAAGTTTGCAGTGACCCGCTGCTCTAGCTGCGTTTTGGTACATGAGAAACGATATCCTGACACATTCCACCTCCAGGCCACGTATGTTAGTATGTGTGATGGCATGAGATTCTTTGGTATGAGAGTGTGAGTGTGATGTCGGCATGTTTGTGCAGTTTGTTGCTCGATGGCTGTAAAAATGCATCTCCGTAGATGCATTTAAAGTTATTCGAATGCTTCTAGTCAACTTTATACACAAATACAGTGTGTAAAAAAAATTGCTGCAAATACTTTAAAAAGTGAACCAGCCCATGAAACTGAACAACTTTTCTCAAAGAACACTGGTCGAAAGGTGAAAAATTTTTTTGGGCCTGCCATACAAACAAGTTATGGGGGCCCCAAAACTATTTTCCTATTTCGACCTTTTAACCTTGTATAAAAATCGTAAAGTAGCCGTAAGTTATGTAGGATCAAACTACCAAATTAGAAAAAAAAAGGACAACCATTTAAATAACATTCTCACAAAATGCAGTCACATTAATGGCGGAAGCACTAAACGACTGTTACTATTACCAGTCCTGTTATTATACACCCAGTATTATTTAGGATATTACGGCGAAAACACAGCTTTTTTTGCCCAACCGGTGGGAATGTTAATGGGTAGTAACGCCCATTTGCACAACTTATAACTCGGTGTTAAGCTTTTTAGCTAAACTGGTACAAGCATTATTGTTATTTTGCTTACAGTGACATTTTCGAACAATTAGTGCAGTTTAATATAACTTTTATCGTTCGTGAATATTTTCTTTTTGACAAAAGTCAAGAATATGAACACTTCTGCTTTTTTGCAGAAACAGGCGTAGAGAAGGATCACACCACAGATACGTTACATCACCCAATAAATAGCAAATTAGATGTGTCTAAGGTCCATATTCATAAATCGCACTCAACTCTCAGATCGATCTCAAGAGTGATTTTGACAAATGTCATTGACATCCAATACTAACGATATCAGACAGTCAATACTAACGATATCTCAAACTCGCACTCAAGATCGATCTCAGTTGAGTGCGGTTTATAAATAAAGGCTAAAGTGTAGTATAGTGTTGTAGCACTAGCGTGCCACCACAAACCAATGAAAGATGATCTTGCGACTTGAAATATTTTATCACGGGAAAAGAAACCCTAAAACAATATTATTATATGATTAGGGAATGGTGGATGAACTATGGAAACATAACAAGGAAAACATAGGCTTATAGATACCTTATAGGGCTTTCTCTAACTTTCGTAAGTCCGCTGTAACTTCACATGTGCACTTTGTTACATACTGAGCTGAACTGAGATCTACATTAAAATCATTAATTACTTACTGATCACATACAGATCACTGGATTCTTATATGTTTCTTTTGATCCTCGTTGCTCGCTGATTTTATCGTGACTGGGCCAAAAAGTCAGAAAAATGTGTGACGACATTCCAATTTCCAATTTGAAATGATTCGTGAAAGGACAGGTGGTATATGAAGGATGTGGATGCAGAGGTTCTACTCTCTTACAGTGTTATACCAGGTAACTATAATTAGTATTATTTGGTTATACTTATCCTAGCATACTCATAAAACTGAAACTCTTTTTCTGCATAATGTTTGGATACCTACTCATAACATTTTTCAAAACCAGGATTGAATTTTGGAAAGGACACGACTTATTTTTTTATTAGATATGCGCGAAAGAATGTCTGCTTTTTTTTGCGATGGATCTCTACTTTTAGGTCCGTATTTATAAATCATAGTCAACTAAGATCAATTTTAGCCAATATTAACAACATCTCAAGCAATCTCATCAACTCAGTCACAATCAAGATCGATCACAAAGTTGAGTGCAGTTTATTAATATGGGCTTCAGTCTGGATACGCAGCTGTTTATTTTATGGCGAATGACAGGATGGAATCCAGGTGGTGTCGGGAAAAGGGTAGCTACCCGCCTGGCCGGGTGTTGTGGCCAGGGGACCGACGGGTCCACCTGGATTAGATTAGAATTTGTATATATGCGTTGCGCGGTGAACACTTCGATACCGCGTTTGAGGTCCATTGTTCTGTCACGTGGCGCCATCTCTCCGTTATATTGAGAACTCCTGTTGCGTCTTGTATGCTTGTGAACCACTTGAGCCACCAGAGGTCGCTACAATTTGACTCACCTTTCTTCCTCCTGTCAACGGAGATGGCCTGCCCGTCTTCACGTCGCCACATGATCTTGGGCGTGGGGAACCCGTCCGCCTTGCACACCAAACTTATGTTCTGGTTTTCGCGCACCGCCACTGCTGACTGCGTGCTCTCCTCGTCCAGAATGTTCGGTGGTACTGAGGACAAAGTTAATCCAACGGTTAATAGAATTCAAGAAGTAATAATACATAGTGTAAAATACAGTTACTTTTTGAATTTTGTTTGTCTACGAGTATCTATCATTGAGCGAAAAATGGCATTCGTGTCGCTGCCTGATCCATGACTTCTCTGTGGACACCGCCAACTACGGTAAAGTGATTAAATGGAACAGGTTTAAATGTATAATTATACGTGGCTTAGAGAAAATGATAAGCAGCTAGTGATATCGTTAGTCAGACCACTAATTTTATACCTATGTCTTTATCTTTCCTGAGCTACCTACATTATATTGTATTTAGTACTTGGTATATCTGGTAAGTATTTTGTGCTGTGAATAATGTATCATTACACTACACCCTACTACACTGCAACAGCCCATAAACACAGAAAACATTCAATTTGTAGGTTCCGTAGTCAATTAATGAGAGTAACCGATAAAACGTGCGGGCGGCAACGGGCGGGAATACGGAGCGCGTAAAGCGCGCAAAACACATCAAACAGACGTAAACCCCACTGCAACGGTAAGGTGTACAACTAGGGAAGAGAGAGTCAAAATAAAAGGTGTGGGGTTCCGTAAGGGTTGTTTTTTGTGATCTGGTCTGAACTACTGAAAGTGATTTCAATAGAACAATTGTACGCGTACAGCATTCAAAAGAAATCAAATACACGCAAAACTAACTGCAACGGCAAACTTACTAGAACTAGGCCGGAGTAAGTCGAAACGGAAGGGTGTGTGGTACAGTATTTTTGAAAATCAGTAATAAAAAACCTGATTTTAATTGATGAGTGTAAAGCGTCAAACCTGGATTCCGTAAGCGTAGATTTTTGAAGCGCATAGAGTAACTACAATTTATTGACTATTCTAACATCTTTGATATATCTATTAAACAATCAAACTTCAAGATTGCACTACACCGCACCGCCTCGATGCTATTATAGGAACATGAGAAAAATAATAATGCTAAGAAATACGGATCGTATTTATTTATTTGTTTTTAATCAACCGGGAACCCTGAAAAAAGCTCTGTTTTATTTCCATTTAAAAGTTGGGAAACTGCGGCCATATAAAAGACTAAAGTGTTTCCCGTATCGGCTGTTTGGCGGGTACAGTGTGTTTTGTTGGACTATTTCTTCCTCCTTCTTTTCTTTTCTTTTTTGAGTGGGACACCGAGTCGCCCAATGACCCGATGAACCCTGGTCTCAGACTTTTCAACCGCCTACTACAAGTAGCAGGCCCCTAACATAGTTGAGTAATTATCGTCGTCTAAGTTATCATAGACAGCAACCGGGACCTACGACTTAACGTGCCTTTCGAAACACGGAACCATCTTTCTTATGGACAATCAGGTGGTTCTGCCTGCAATGTCCTAACCAAACTAGGAACAAATTCCCAGAGAGATAAATATCATGTCCTGTACCTAATACTTTTTAGATTATAGTGAATCGCAAACTCACTAGATGACAACTTGTGGATGTCGGCTTTGAACGCAAAGATGTGTGCCTTTACATCCAGTTTTTGTATGGAATATTGTACCTTCCTTTCCTGTAACCGGAACAAGAAAATGACCGATAGCCATAAATAAAAACCCCTTAATTGGTCTTAAACGATTTAATTAAATTAAGTGTCGATAATGAAAATTTAAGGACTTATTTTCTTTTCATACGATCCTGAATATTGAATCTACAGTCCGGTAAAAAAGAGTAGAAATTAAATAAAATGGAACTAAAAATTTTCTATGAAAAATTGTTGCCATATTCAAGCGTCATCTGTCAGATTTGATGGACTTTACATCTTGTTTTTGTTATTTTTTTGTTCTCCTACCTAGGAGACCTCCGTTATGTAAGTAAAATAAAATAGAAGAAAGTTGTGACTGTAGCAAAACAATAAAGTAAAACCCAAAGTAAGAAAAAATACGTCAAATCTAAATAATTTCACAGTGGATCCTTATATATCAATTTGCGATATTTCCATCTCTATTGTAAGCAGTTTCCATAACCTTTCGAGTATTTCACATTGAAACACCCACATCGGTCAGTTTTACGGCAAGGGCCCCGGGGCCCTGGGGCGAAGGGATTGGCTTGACTTACAAATAGGGTATATTCAATAGTTCACAACACAACAGGTTATTACGGATGTAGACGATGGTTCCTTTTTACCCTTTTCTTTTTAGTTTTGATGTCTTTTATGCAGGGTTATTTTTTAGTATGTACACAAACTTTGTAGGGTGTTTCTACACATGATTCTGAACAGCTTTGGTGTGTAGTAAGTGTGTACATACTTTTTGGTGAGTAGGTATGAACTTTTCTATAGTACACCCTTTTTTTGCGATTTCGCAAATGGCCCTATAGTAAAAGTTTCGTGTGGGACACCGAGTTGTCTAACGACCCAATAAATCCTATTGTAAGAGTTTTTCTGAAGAATGTTATGATTCTTCTCTATTTTAATGAGTGGAAGTAACTCTCTTACTAAGTAACTCATTTACCTGCTTTTATTATTTTCAAAATTTTACTGTAATTATGTGTGGTATAGTACTTCACTCAGTTATCTTATATAATGTTTGTGAATTAAAACAAATATGATTGTTTAGGTACTTTAAATACAAAGCAAACGAAACCCGTAGACTGTACACAATACCTATTCAAAGTAATCAAAACTTTCCTTTTAAGCAATTACACACATCAAGTGTAAGTTACAATAATTATTTTGACAAACTTTTCACAATAATAAGCTACACACAAATTATACTTTGTTTGTGTAGTGTTTGAAATCTGTTTCTAAAACTAATTATGTCAGTAGGTGTGCAAACTGTATCAAAAAGCGATCTAATTGGGCCTAAAACCAACAGAAAACTGTTGTGGCTGTTGTATTAGATGTAGAATAAAGTAGTAGTATGAAGTTCCCGTGTGGTGTCAGTAGAGTAGAAGACCACCATCCCTTCTCTTCCCGTGGGGGTCGTAAGAGGCGACCGAGGGATCAACTAGACCCAAGACCGGCCTTGGAGAAAGACAACTCCGTATTAAACCCTGAACGGGATATCCGCTAGACACAGAACGAGAAGTTACTCCTTTGCCCTGTAGCCAAAACTACAAACAAACACTACTACCTACCCTTACCCTTTCTTTATCCTAATTTGTCTACTTAGATAAAGATGTAAGCTTACCAAGGACTTGTAGATAGCCAACTTGGCTGATCATGTGGTTGGTATTAACTTGGCACATGTAGTACCTTGTAGTACTTGGTACGTGTAACAGCCAAGTCACGGCGTTGTCCATAAATGGATGGTTTCATGCTTTGGAGGGCACGTTAAGCCTTCGGTCGCAGTGTCTTTCTTTTTATGGACGACAGCGAGTCGCCCCTATAAACTCGATAGTCGCAGTTGCCGTCTATGATAACTTCGCCACAAACATGTCAGCGACCTATTAGTAGCAGGCGGTTGAAATACTTTGACACTAACGTTCATCAGGTCACTGTCTCACAAGATAGAAGGAGAAATCAGTCTTTGCCGTTGTGTAGAAATATGGATATAGACGAATTATAACAATGATATAAACTTACCAACGACTTGTAGGTACCCAACTTGGCTGATCATGGGGTTGGTATTAACTTGGCACATGTAGTACCCACGGTCCTCCTGCTGGACTTGGCTGACGTGGAGCAGCCAGGTCATGGCGTTGTCATGCGACACGCTGAAGCGGGCCAGGCGCGTGATCACGTGCCGGTGGATCGTCAGGATCATCTGCCGGTCGATGTGGATCCACGCCACCTGGTGGGGAAAAGACAAACTTAATCATCGTTTTGAATACACAGTTTTTTTTTATAAAAAGTAACGCTGTGGATTTTGATGCAGTTTTCTTCAATAAACATACATACATATTATATCACGCCTTTATCCCTTGCGGCAGAGCGTTAACCACCGTAAGAATACGGTCACTATCGCCACGTCTGACATTTTTGAGGATTGTTTTCCAAGAAAGTGTCGAATAAAGCACGCCTGGCTGTGCATAGAGGGGTGCTAGTTCCAACACTTATGTATGGGAGTGAAAGTTGGGTATGGCAGAAAAAGCATGAAAGTAGAATAAATGCAGTAGAAATGAGAGCGTTAAGGAGTATGATTGGAGCAAAATTGAGTGACAGGATAAAGAATAGCGTGATAAGGGAACGTTGCGGTATAAAAGAAGATGTTGTGACTGGTATAGAAAAAGGAATGCTAAAATGGTTTGGTCACGTTGAGAGGATGAATGAAAGAAGATTAACTAAACAAGTATATATGGCGCGTGTGAATGGAAACGTCGCAAGGGGAAGACCTAGACGAACCTACCTAGATTAAATCGGGGACGTTCTAAAGAAAGGTCAGGTAAAGAGTACCCTAAAGCGACGAGCATGTATGAAAAGACTGATGAATGTTAAGGAAGCGAAAGAGGTGCGTCAGGATCGTAGCAAGTGGAAGGATGTAGTCTCTGCCTACCCCTCCGGGAAAGAGGCGTGATTATATGTATGTATGTTTTTCAAGGTTGTTTCAGAAATCATGTGTATCACTATAGTGATAGGTTGTCAGCCTGTCGCCTGAAAATTTAAATACAACAATACTCTCGAGTCCCTTAGTCGCCTCCTACGTCACCCGCGGTAAGAATATGGGGTGATGCTATTCTAAACCGGCATCAGACGGCATCTTCAATAAATAAGAATAATTTTATGTGTATAATATTTGACAGGAAACCGTCTTATTTCTACTGAAAAACGATTAGCCCCGGTGCAAACGCGGGTGGCCCACCTAGTTAGTTTTAGTAGATAGTAGTTAGTCATATATGTAAATTCATCGCTTATTTTGTTGTCAGTTATCTTTTTTATATTAAGAGAAGTTGCACGGGCACGAAACGTAAAAATACGTGCAAACCTTAAGCGTGTGTCTCCAAATGAAAGAGCAGCGGTTTGAAGCCTGATTTCCTTCTATAGGTGGTCCCCCTCGCATCCGCCTGTCAGATGCATACTAAAAACTTCATTCCCTGTACCAGATGCATGTCCAACGCAGACACCAGCGTTGCTTGAAGGACGGATTCGGATCCGCAAGTGTCTGGGCGTCAGTCTTTTGCACATGACAGACGGATGCGTTCCGGATGTGCTAAAATAGCGCACAACTGAGCGTTAATGTAAATTTACCTATAACAGTTTCAGTTTATATATTTCTTTTTCTGTAAATAAAAACTACACCAAAAGTTATAAAAGTAATTATTGTGCGCTACAATACGCTATCAAACACTTTATCACGAGTTCTAAAACAAGCCACATACATTAACTTTACGACTTTATTACTATCGTATCTAAAACCATTTCATTTTACTAACTGCCGCTATGAATCCTCGCGGGAGTTAGTTCCGTTATTATTTATCTTCTCCATTAGGAGATACGATGCCTGGATCATTATTTATTTCAATTTCTCGGGCGTTTTATTTATATACGTGCGTAAAACCTGCAACAGTTTACGTGGCGTAGCGTGTTGTGCTTGGTGTCGGGATACGGAGGTCTAGGGTTCGATTCTCGAAGACAAAATTGGTATTTATCAGTGTATTACTTTTTTCAGAAATTTGTTATTTAAACATGCTGAATGAAATTCTTGATTATTGATTTAAGAAGGTTCTACGCTTCATAAGATATACTGTAATTATCAGACAGCCCTAGTTGTAGTAGTAGCCCTTTAATTAGGATTTCATAGATGGCAGCCTTTATTGAACCATATAGCTGTACCAATATACCAATTTGTTACCTAGTAGGTACATGGTTAAAGTACTTTTAACTTTTTATCGGGTCATTCGTCGCGATATAACCTCATTCATGAAAACAGTAACTTTGCCGTCTAATTTGTATTAATGGCTGAACTAGCAACTACCTCGATAGTATGAATTTAGATTTGCACGATCGGAAATTGAATTCCAACCACATACTGTACCATCCCATTATGGGCTGGTTTACTTTACTGATATCGATTTTATGTTAACTATTACGCTAACAGCGCAGCAGCGGAGAAAACTGGATATCTGTACAGCTTCCAACGCAATCCGATCTGATAGAGCATTGAAGTATGTATGCACGTAAAGAGCTAGTTCAATATTGAAGAATTTGTACTACTTTAGAAGAGCAAGGAAAACATGGCCAAGTGGGGCTTTTTGGAGGGTACCGACGTAAGCTGTTTGTGTGGTGCAGTCCAAACGATGCACCACCTAATGTCGTGTCCGTCGTACCCCAACACCTGCACAAAGGACGACCTTATGACAGCGTCTGCCAGCGCTGTAAATGTGGCCAAGTTCTGGGCTACGACGGTGTGGTGTCTGCCATCGACACGCTAAGAAAAAGAAGAAGCTTTCTCAAAAAAACAGTTTGCACAGAGCCGGTAATGGTTTCATCCAATGTTGTATTTTAAAGCAAGGAACTTCCGCAAGGCCGCGCCATCCCTCCCAGCAACCACCACTTATTAAAACTTAAGACAAACAACGCTTTGCATCAGCTTAAACTAGCAGAAACCGCCACGCATCGGTGTTTACTTTGACAAAGTCACAGCGGCGTAAAATTCGCCTGCCGAGACCGCAGACATGGGACCGTATCGCAGCTCGCAATGCCGCACTGCGCAACAGTCAATACCTTGCATATTTTATGAGAGTTCTCAACTTTGCTCAGACGGTATCTGCTTTTGTGTACTGTGATCCAATCGCGGGTAGAAATGTGCCATTTTTGCGAAGCGCCGCGCTGCGCTTTGGAACGGTCGGATTTGTCGCTCGTATCGATGGAGTTGGAGAAAAGTCTTGTGCATATTGAACAGTGACTCTTCTGTTTTATTTCGTCGTCTCAAAGCGGGGTACTAGTCCGTATGCGGATTGGAATGCATGTAGTAATATTTGATCACTGATATTGATTCGACTGGAAATAGGATTCGCTGAACTTTGCCTCTTTTGAGCATAAGCCGTATTTTAGGATTTGATATTTGCTTGAAATACGTATTTGAACTAAGTAGCGGTATAAATCAATGCACCCTCACCCGGGGACCATTAACAGCAATGGCGAATTTCTGATTAAGCGTCGTCATAATTTATCTGGCGCAGTTCCGGAGGTAATAAAGTGAGTCGGGCGAGTCCACCTTCTCTATTAGCTCACCGGCTGCTGAACCGAGATGGACTGCCGGCTGGCGGCCAATTGGAAACGAGAGTTTCAAATCCGACCAATCAGAAAGATTTAAAACGGAAAATTGGATAGATCAGTGATTTATCAGGTACTTTAGGAATTTAGTTGTGACAGGTTATGCAAAGTAGAGTTTAGTACTGTAGCGTGTCTGGGAAGTTGGTTTTATACTGATAGCTTTGAACATGCTACTGGTATTGGGACGGCATATTTATAACTTGTTTATTCATCGGGATCGCTCAAGCGAATAAAAGCGTCTAGCTCGTGACCAAAGGGCCTTTGCAAAAGAAAAACAAAACAAAAATATCCCACTCAGCGGATACAAATCATCTCTCATGAACTGGTAATCCCTCACTTAATCACCTCGCAAATGGCACGTGAGCAAACACACAAAGAAGCATAACTCCGAAACTTGCCTCTCAGAGTCTGGCAAAGCCCCCGTAAGCCTCTTTGCCCCCTTTTTATTTCCCCACCACATACTTAACGGCAATTCTGAGTAAACCGCGGTTTATCCGTGTTGGGAACCCCGAGTCGCGCCCGCCGCCTCGCGTCGCTGCCGCCCTGGTACTTCGGCTTGTTTCACATGGGTAATACAATTAGGGTAGTTACTTCTTCGCAAGGGATAAAGGCGTGATATATGTATGTATGTACTTCTTAACCCACTCTGAAGTCTCTGTAGATCGTACATGGGTATAATTTGGATATAAAGTTGGCATAAGTTAATTTAAACATGTTTGATATGCATTCCTATCTCTGTCATATTTCTTTGAATTCACGTGAATTCAATCCTCTGCTCTGCCACTGAGCCTCTGAGTTATCGAAACACCGCTTGACCTTCGTAAATTTTTCCACCTTTTGATGCTCGTCTTGTAGCGACAACCTATTGGTATCATTGGGCTCGATTCCCAGTCGCTGTTTGTAAATTTTTCAATTTGTTATCATTTACTCGCGGTAGTTTATTATCATGTACAACGAATTATTTTCCTTTCTCTCATTTTTTGGTTTCCTTTCATATAAATGAAGTTTTACTATGGCAAGCTGCAAAATGTATATTGAAATAGAGAAAGTCAGTGTGTTTGTTTGTCGAAGTGTACTAAATGGAAAGGGTTTGCTCTCTAACGTAGAGTGAACGAGAAGTTGTCGCACAGAGAGACTAGTTAAACTACACTCCACTTGATAGCCTTTTAAAAAATAGATGAAAATTCCCCTAAGGAAACTTCTCTAAACTAAGATTTTTTTTTTTCACAAGGGTATTCTGTAGGATTTTGTATTATTTTAACACACACGCATGATCACGTCTTCATCTCTTACGGGGTAGGCAAGACTCTTCTGACTAATAATAATTGAAGATTGTTTCGTAAATATTGTAGCTATAGTTAGTATTCTTTACTAATAGTGACAGGTTGTCGCCTAAAATTTATGATACGAAACCAAAAAGTTGTGTTTGGGACAAAAATAAACAACTTTCCTCAAGAACCTTTTACAGATTTAGATTTACGACAATTTTTCATTTTATGTGTGACACCGAGTGGTAAGTTGGACCAGTAAACATTAAAAACGAATACTTTAAAAAATTCAGAAATATTAAAAAAAAACTGCTAGCCACAACCCTGTCCTTGATGAGAGTACAAACATGACGTCATAAGCCCGACGAGGCGGATTTGTTTAACTTTGTTATTCTTAATTGAACACATTGCGCCGCAAGTTATCTCAACCCTTAGAGTCACAAGTAAGGTGGGAGTAACCTTAGAAACGACACAACAAGGGTCACTCTCCTTGTTTAATCCCGTTTTCTGTCGGAGTCCGCTACCTAACCTAATAATTCAAAACCATTACAGTCATAGCTCCTATTAGGACACTCTGTGTTAGGTGGGACCACTCACTATTTTTTTCAAAAAAGAGAAAACCCAGAACACATTAAATAAATTCATTATCTTTGACACACATTATGCTTTTACGCCATAGGTATTTGCTCCTAGCGAACATTGTCCTATGTTAGTCGTAACCGTAAGAAACGCGCAGCTACATGGGCCATTCTTAGTCATTTGATGTGCTTTCTTCCGCTATTAGGAGACATTAATTGTGTTTTTGAGAGAAGCGTATAGTATGAATTTTAAGACTAGCTTCATTAATAACCTTTACTGGTTTCCTCTAGACTTATATTTTGCTCTGCAACTTAGGCTCGTCTACGCTTCGGGCGTTTCTTGTATCATTATGATTACATCTTCCTTTGTAACATGAAATGTAAAATTTGAGCGAAAAGTTATCTACTCGGCTTTGTAGATTTTGTATTTACACTAGAAATAAGTAGGCTAAGTTTTTTGAGCTTTTAATATAATTATTTTTTATGTTAGCACTGAGACTAAAACGCATTTTGCTGTAAATAATAGCCTGTGTTATTATGTCAATTTCTGAAAATGGCTTTTATTTTGTATAAGACGTTATACGGGTTGTAAGGGACAGCGTCCCGAATACTGATAGGGTGCAAGCAGACCATGAAATTGAACAACTTTCCCCTAGGAACATATGTCAGGAACCGTCAAAAATTTTTTGGCTTCCCATAGTAAATGCAGTCAGCTGATCGCGATTTTGTATGGGAGGTCGAAATTATATTTTTCTTTTTTTTGTCGTTTTCTGACATATTATGTTCCTAGGGGAAACTTGTTCTGTTTCATGCTTCACCAGTATTCGGGACGCTGTCCCTAACATCCTGTATAATTTATGTGTAAAAATTACACTTTACGTTTATTTTATCCCACATTCTTATAACTTATTTATAATACTTTTCGTAGCTTTCGGTATAAATTGAGCCAAGTGATTTTTTTCTGTTAAGTAGCCTTACAATCTTTTTGGAGTTTTAAAAATGAAAACTATCATCACAACATAGCTTCAATATAAATACCCATTACGGTAGTACGGTCGTTGAACGACCCGGTGTTTCACACGAAAAGAGAGAGTATTCACTATATATACTACTATTTTTATGTTCTGTACAAATAAAGCATTATGAATCGTATTTTATCTGTATTCAAATCGTTATTTCACAAAAAAAAACACCACACACACACTCACGTTGTTGTCTCGCGTAAAATTAACCCCCACGCTAATTTGTTTGCATAAAACGAGGAAAAAAGCGGCCGTGTCTCCCACGAGAATTTACGCCGTTTTATATAAAGGATGTTAAAAATACGTGAATATATTTTAAAGGCTTAACTAAATATGACGTAGGTGATGAAAACGGGAGATCGTGCCTTATAGCGTACCTACCCTGAAAAAGAATGCTATATGTTGAGCATGGCAGAGCTATCAATTACTTTTTATGTTAGACATATATGAGAGAGGAGAGGCCTTTGCCTTGCAGTGGGACGCTGAACAGGCTAATTAAAAAAATCCAGAGAACCATAAGAACAAATGCACGAAATTTATACTAAAACGGTTATTAGTTCACTGCTACTTAAACCAGAAATGAAATTCAATGGCTGCCGACAACCTCTTTGATTGTCGTCAATCTATAAGAAATTATTCCTACGCCACATCCTGCCCTTACCCAAAATGAATTGGGATAGGGGCAGGCAGATGATGCTACACTTTCAACTCCCCCTATTGAGGGATATTATCATTCCCACTACGCTTAGTAGGTGGATTGGCGAGCGCAGGGTTGCATGCACAAGGACCGAAGGATTTCCTAGATTAATTCTTTTATTTACGGGTAGGATTGGGGTGATGCTATTTTCAGCAACACACGGCAAATATAATACAAATGCACAAATATAATAATCCCTTGGGTCATTCTCCCGCCGGTCGCAATTGAGTTAGCGCCGGCGGCTATTGCCCACGATTATCACCATTTTTTTTTTTTTTTTTTTTTTTTATCTATGATGGGCTTACTCTTGACCCCAATCTTACCCTAGAGCAGAGATGGGATCTACGGTGGAGCGAGCTTGCCCAGAAGATGCCTATTCACTCTAGACTTAAAGAGATTCAGGTTATATGCACTCGGAAATACAGACGCAGGCAGGGAATTCCATTCTTTAGCCGTGCGCATAATGAAAGATGTTTTGAAGCGCTTAGTGCGTAATGTGGGTATTTCAACTAAGAACGGATGATAGCCGGCCGTGCGTCTGGATGTCCGATGGAAGAAAGGAGACGGTGGTATGAGCTCGTGCAGCTCACGCGCACACTCTCCGAATAATCAAATAAACGCCCACTGGCCTTTTTAAATGCCAACAGTCAATATTTTCACGTCGAGATTTTTCTCACGAACCCTTTTACTTTTTTTTTGTTCTATACTCTGGGTGTCATTGTATAGTGTAAGCTTCTATAGACAGCGTTGGCAAATGACATGGCCAATATATTGCGTCTAAATATTGCCATTTTTGGTGAAGACTTTTGTATCCACCGTGATGGAAAAATGAAAAGTAAAGAAAAATTTACTACGTGGCAAATGTGCCAGTTTTATTATTTTGTAATTTATGGTCACAAACTGATAGATAAATCAAAAACCACCATCTTAATTATCCTATGTAATGTTCAACTGTCTATTAACTTTTAAAAACAATAAATACATAATTGAAAAAAAAGTGACAGGGACCATCACAAACAAACATAATACAAAACCACTTAGCGAAAAAAACATGATCGGTGTTTGTAAGAGATGCGATCGGCTATGGTATAAGGTATATTTGATTAGGGTCCCGGGTCCCCAACCGTCCCTTAACCGGCCCCAAATGGGCCCCAGGCGGGACCTGTGCAATGTATCTATACGTAAATAAAAATCGGTGGATCTACCGATGTAGAATAATATCTACCTTAAACCTACAATTTTAATGACTTCAAAAATCAAACAAATTCTGACATTGTCTCAATAATTGCAGTTTTAATATACCTCTACATTCCCTTAATGTTATTGTATAGAGTTTTCAGTACTTTGTGCTGAATTGAAATGAATTTGGAAAGACTAATAAGTTTATAAAATCACTTTTGCGAAAGAAACCAAATCAACAAAATAAGTCAAACAAATCTAATTTTGCAAATATTTGTTTCTATAGTATGATAGATCTACTAGGTAGGTCATCTTGTTTTTGTATCTGTATTCTGCATCTTTCACTATTGTTTACTACATTTACCAATATATTTGTCCCTACACCTACCGATTTTATGCCCTTATATCTATCGATTCTTTATAGTTGGTAACTCGGGCTTGGTGGGGGCTACCCGCTCATCTCTACACTTTTATTCCACATTAAGTCGATTTGCAACGATGCCTCTCGCGACTGCAGATTCCCTAATATCGTTTCGAGGGTCTATTTATTTCATATTGAGAGCCAAATAAAACGTGACTAGGTTTGAACGTTACGCTATATTATGTTATCAAATTTGATAGGTGTGTATGTCAAAGTCTCAGAATATAAAAATTCTTTTATAAATTGTAAAAGCATACAAAATTATGAAAATGGTGTGTATGCACCTGCAAAAAAACACTGCTATTTCAATTATTTTCATGCTCACGAATTGTTTAGTTAAGGCGGATCGCACACTTAACGCACGATGGAGCTCTAAAATATCGCAGCGGTCTGTCAGATCCATACCAGAAATGTCAATCCCTATACTAAAACCGCTCAACTGCTGTCGCTCAGCGCTATCGCAACGTCGTCCGTCAAAGCAGAAAAACTTAAGAAAATATTCAAACATTTTGAAGATGATGTGTTTGAACTGCAAAAAACATTGCTATTTCAATTATTTTCATGCGTTGGTTCACGAATTGTTTAATTAGGTCAAAATATTTTATTGAAAATGGTTCAATCTTGTTTCTGCACTACGGTTTGTAATTAGCTTTTTTAATTTAGCTTTTGCTAAATTACGAGTAGTTATCTTTTCAAATTAAACCTGTACGTTAGCGCTTGACACAATTTTATAACAGCGCAGCTAATTAAAACGTCAACAACAATGTTATGACGCTAGTAGCAGCGGTATTAAAAATTCAACGTTTCAACTCAGATTCAAAGCCGTATGATGCCAGCTTAGAATAGCATCACCCTTTTTTTTCTTGTAGGTGTCGTAAAAGGTGACTAAAGAACTCGAGAGTTGCATGCGCATTGCAACTTGAGGCTCTATTAGTTTGCTATAAGCTCTCAAATATTTGTCAGAAGTGACGATGGTGGTAATGAAAATTGCGTAATGTGAATCACATCCTTATCCTTGCGGGGTAGGCACAGCATCAATGAATGGGAATACATGTATTCAAAGTCAAAATTTATCCAACAATTCCTACTATGAACCCTTTCTGAAACACTTGTCAGCCAATGGCACGTAAAAGCAGCCACAAAATTACCGCAAACAGCCGTGCTAATGAAGAAAGTAGTAAAATTCGCGCACTTTTTAAACCGCCCTTATTTAAGTATTTACGAGGAGGCCGTGCCGAGATAATGGCAGTCGTAAAGTAAAATAAATAATTAGGGCTCGAGCACATTCATGAATAAGTTAATTGTAGCAAGACAGTGGTGTAAGTCAACCCGTTGTTCGGGGGTTAACACCTAGGGATGTGAGAAGATAGGTAAATCGAATATTTATGCATCGATCATCATGTCAAATAATTTTAATTTTTAATAAGTTTTTACAAATAGTTCAATATGGCGTACTTTGGGGAGGCCTATGTCCAACACTGGACTTCTTTCTTTCTTTTCGTGTGGGACACCGATTCGTCCAACGACCCAGTGAACCCTAATGTCAGAATTTTTCTACCGCCTTCTACAAGTAGCAGGCTTCTGACATGGTTGTGTAACGACCGCCGTCTAAGTGATCATAGACAGCAACCGGGACCTACGGCTGAACCTGCCATCCGAAATACGAAACCATTTTACTTACGGACAATCGGGTGGTTCAGCCCGCAACACTGGACTGCAATAGGCTGATGCGGTGTGTGTTATTTAATTCCTTATGAGAGAAATGAATTGATATTATGATTTCTGCCTATTCTGGCGTTAAGTTCGATTGAAGATTGCTTTGAAACGTTGCTTCATTAAAAACTTTTAAATTCAACTTGTCATTAATGGCATTACTTTTAAGCAAACAATTGTAGTTCATGCAACTAATTAAGGGCATTAGAATGTGAGTGGCTTTTTATTCCTGCGGGTCGTGTGACAAAAGTTTGACAAGTGCATTCTAATTATCTATTATTGTGTCGACACATAAATTTCATAAAAGTATTGTGTCACTTAAGAAAAACCGCTTGTTTTGGTTATTTTATTAACTTTTATCATTGTACTTTTCTCATTCAAATCAGTTATTGATAAACCAGTCTTTTACCAAAGTCGCAGCCCTATTCGAACCCCCTCTTTAATTACCCGAGGGGGGTTTCCACAGTTTATTCATATCTCACTCGGAGTTTATGCACTTAGCGCGTCTGCGGCGAAGAATGCTATGATTAGTTCTGAAGTCCTGAAACTTGCATCCTCTAGAAACATCTCTAGAAAAATGAACTTTCAAAAGTTGCTTCAACGTATACGGCTGCTTGTGAGCTAATTGTGTTTCAGTTTTAAAGTTTCTTGTAACTTTGGAGTTATGGTATACTTTTCGTAATTTAATAGTGGCGCAAAAGGGGACAGGCCTTTGTCCAGCAGTGGGGTACAAAACAAGCTACAATAATTTAAAAAAATGCTGCTGCCTAGCGGTTTCAGCCACCGGGATCTCTTTTCCGAGGAATTGAGGACTTTTTCTGCATTGAAACTGGCCTATATTAGGTAAGGATAAATATTTATTTCTAAGTTTTTTATTTTACGTAGATTACACAAAAATAAAATACTTAAAAAATTATAAACATATGTGAAACTAGCTGGTGCCCGCGAACTTCGTTTCGCCATAATATATCTTCCATCATTTATCAGCTATATATAGGACGACCACTGCTAAACATAGGCCTCTAAGAGCCATAAAATAATATTTGCTAATATTAAATTGTTGGTAGGTAGGTACCTGTACCTGAAAACTTGGTTTCTCAGACTATATGTAAGTAATTTAAAAAGCTTTTAAATCGTAAAATTTCAATTTCCACATGCAAGAATGAGTAAGAAAATGGTGGTTCGTTTATAATGTTTAGTCTTTTAGAATCCCTGAAGGTTCAGTTTCTTGAAGTCGTCATTTCCTGCTACGATTTTTTAGCTTTCCAGTTCTCTTCCCTTTATCTTCAACTTTCCGCCTCTTATGCCACTTTTAGCAGATTTTTTAAAACTGTGCAATATTTACTTCCAAGAGTATTAATTTCGTGAAGTAGACTGATGCCACTAAATAAAAACAAAAGCAATAAAAGCAAAAGCAAAAACAAAAGTAATCATACTACTAATCCTATCCTATCTTACTTCCTACTAATAATATAAAAACAAAAGTTTATATGTTTGTTTGTTACTCCTTCACGCAAAAACTGTTTAACTGATATTCATGATTTTGAACACAGAAATAAAGGGGGTAACTTGGATTAACACATAGGAAAGTTTTCTTCGCGAAAAAATGTTCCTGTGTGATGCCATGGGATGACCGATTTCCACACGGGCGGAGCCGCGGCTAGGGTTACGTTTGATTAAGTACCTAAGGCTATTTTAATTAAGGTCGTGTGCTGCAAAGTAGAATAGCACCTCTCTTCCCGTGGGAGTCGTAAGAATCAACCGAGGGAGAAACCTGACCAATACCGGCGGCCCTGGAGAAGGACAACAGAATCTACATTAAAACCCGGACCGGAGTCTTTGTCAGGCGTGTGACAGAGATCTATCCTGCTGTCAATTTGGCTCCACACGTATCGACTCGAAGTTCCTGTGGTGTCAGTCAGGGAGCCCGAGAGAGTGGCGCAGCGTCTTGAGCAACCCTGCGTTTTCCAAAATTACACTCCAGACAAAGCAGTGTCTGTGGAAAATCGGCTTATACCTATAGCCACGAAAAGTCTTATCTCAGATATTGATTTGATCGTCTGGCACAAACGTATAAAATATAACTATCGTCAAGAAATTATGCCATTGGCATTAAGTCCGCCCATGTACACATTTAGTGCATAAAGTTTAATAAATAAATAAATAAATAAAATAAGAAAATTTTACAGAAATATGAAAAAAATGTATCTTTTATATAAAATGTACCAGCCGATTGAGTCACTTTGTGTGGGAAGTCCAATTTTTATTAGTAAGTATTTCCAAATAATATTTCAGAAAAAAGTTGTCGCACCCTGAAAATAATGTAGTTGTATTGTCGGCAAAACCTATAACAGCAGTATGTACCAGACAAACATTGGCTAAATAGCCTTAACCAAATTGCGAGAAAAATTAAAAACAAAATAATAAGCCATTTTGACCACGGTTGGAGCGACAAAAATAAGGATATGTCTTCACAAAAACTTTTGCTTTGAAGTTAATGCAATTTTCCCGCGATAAATAGTAGATTACGCACAAAGACAACGATACATAAATGAAGAGAACGTACTGATCTCATCATCTTAGCTGCCCTTGAGCTTTGAGATAAATTACTCTTTCTCCTCCTAGGCATTGTAGCTATTCACTGCACAAAGGGTAAAATAGTAAGCAGATTCAACGTCCGTAAAGAATATCCTAAGTCAAAACCAATCAGTAAGCAAAATCGAAGTCCGTAAAGAATAGCAGATGTTTGTTATAATAATTCAACTTACTTTTATTGTTTTTATTTGAATAAAAAACTGGTTCTACCCAACTTACGAGTAATATAGAATGACGGCTAAAAAGACTTTATTCCATCCGTTTCATAATTCAACAAATTCAATATTATCTCAATTTAAAAAAAAAAATTAAGGTGGCTCTTTATATAGTTTTGCAGGAAACATTCCGTTAGCGCGTTTTACAAAACTAACAGCGAAATCTATGATTTTTTTTTGTAAACAATCTGGTTCTGCAATTTTTGACAATGAATGGCATTATTTATGATTTATGTATGATTATTATGAACCAAGTGAGATAGTTGCCTGTGTAAATGGAAAACAACCTGTAGCAACTCCGGACTGCCGCCGATTTGTAAATCATTCATTTGTTAGGTGCGAAGCCATTTCGACGCTTGGGTGGGACTCGGGTTCAACTCGCAATTTTTTGCTAGACTATAATTAATTGGTTTATTTACTGTTATTTTATTATTATATAGTATTATAGTATACACTTCGTAGGCGGCATCTATAAAATTATTTGTATCTCGCTTCGCCGAACCAGTAATGGTGTTTTCCTGTGGGAATGAGATATTTTCCTGAAGTAAAAAGTATCCTAAATGTTGACCCGAGTAATAAGCTACCATTGTACAAAATTTGGTAGAAATCTGTCCAGTGGTTTTTACGTGAAACGCTAACAAACATACATACAAACAGACAGACAAACAGACAAAAAATTTTTTAACCATCGTTTTGAGATCTATAACTTAAACTGAATTAGAAACAAAAAACCTTTTTTTAAACTATTCAATGTACAGAATTGGTTCAGTTACTGTTTTATTATATGTATTGATGATGTGTAGGTTATGAATGATATTTGCTATGTTTTGTTAGAGATTTCATTTGAATACATGTTTACATGACAAAATGTTTATTGAAGCTGCAGAAAGTTAGTTAATAGTCGTATTTGTAACGCTAAATTTAAAACAGTTTCAGAACTGGAAAATAAAAGTAAAAAAATAACAAAAAACATACAAAATGTAAGCGTGTTATTCTGCCTCTGCACTTGTAGCCAAACTGCTACGCCGAAGCAAGCGTAGTTACATTGTGTAGAAATTTTGTTTTAAATTATTAAATACTAGCTGGTGCCCGCGAACTTCGTTTCGCCATAATATATCTTCCATCATTTATCAGCTATATATAGGACGACCACTGCTAAACATAGGCCTCTAAGAGCCATAAAATAATTATTAAATATGGCCGTGTGATGCCGGCTTAGAATAGCATCACCCCACATCCTTCCCGTGGGTGTCGTAAGAGGCGACTAAGGGACTCGAGAGTATTGGTGTATTACAATTTTTAGGCGACAGGCTGACAACCTGTCACTATAGTGATACACATGTTTTCTCAAACATCCTTGGAAAACAATTCTCAGAAATGTCAGACGTGGCGATGGCGGCCGTATTCTTGCGACTGTTAACGCTCTGCCTACCCCGCAAGGGATAAAGGCGTGATATATGTATGTATGTATGTATGTATGTATTAAATATGGTAAAGTAAGGAGACGCTCGTATCAAAGAATACTAACTAGCTACTCGTATTTTGTTATCTTTTGTCTTTAAATCTTATCAATTCAGTAAAGAAATACTAAAACTTATGTTAAGATTTTAAATAATTTTAGTATGTTTCAATAAGTACCACAGTTAACATTTCTGAAGTCTTATTTCCATTGTATGCAGTTCCAACTGCAAAACAATACGTAATTAAATAAGCCATCTCAGCTGATAGTAGCAGGAAGCGACGATAATAGTTAATAGCGCACTAGCCCCGCTGCATCGCGTTCATGAATAAGTTAATTGCACATGCACTTCCAGATATTGCCATCAGATAACGTTTAGTGGAAACTACCTCTAGATTTTACTAAGAGTATACTGCTTATATTGTGAAGAAAGTACACGTACAAATAGTAATACACATGTTTTCTGGAACAACCTTGGAAAGCAATCCTCAAAAATGTCAGACGTGGCAATAGCGACCGTATTCTTACGGATGTTAACGCTCTGCCTTCTCCACAAGGGATAAAGGCGTGATATGTGTATGTATGTGAAGAAAGTTTATGCATACACATGTAACGCTTGTCCCGTGTAGGCTAGGCAGAGCGTTATTGGTAAAAATATGACCGCTATCGGCACGTCAAACCAACATTTGAGACAATTTCAGAAACTCGTAAATCACTATAGCAACAGGTTATCAGCCTGTCACATATGATTGTAATACACAGGAAACCCTTGAGTCCCTTAGACGCCTCTTACGACACCTGCTTGACAGAAATGACACTCAATGGCTGGAAGAAAGTTCCAAAACAATTGAGAAGTCGTGAAGAACAATGAAGACCATACAGTCACTTCATGATTGTGGTATGCTTTTGTTTTTATAATATTTTCATTTAGTGTTATGGTGTGTTCACTGTTGTCCCCAGAATCAAGGCGTGACACCGTGTGAGACACCGAGTCGTCTTACTACCAAATGAACTCTAGTGTCAGATTTGTTTTTATAATTTTCCCGGAGTGTGATTTGAATGTAAAACACTTGATACTTATTGCACTGAAGAGATAAGAGAAAGCATAATATAGAAGGCATTCTTTACAAAATTTAAAACCTCTCCTCTGATACTTCGTAAAATTGTATTAATTTAATCCCAGCTTACTTTCATAAAATGTTCATAAAATCGCAAGTAATATTGTACTTTATCTGAAGCAGGAGCTAAATGAGCTTATTCACGATCGTCACAGTAGAAATAAGTATCAGTACGTCGACATGAAACCATACGGATGCCTTAGATTTTTATTTTATAAGTATAGGTTTAAAAGACTTGTTGAGTGTAAATGCTGCTACACGTTCAACATAGATGCAAAAATAGATAAAAGATGCAAAATGAGTGATCACGGGATCAACCAGGATAAATGAAAATGCAATGGTCCGATTTGTTCCACATATTATTGAACACTAGTTTAAAAACTACGATGTACCTAACAATCTAGTACAAAGAGTATGTCGATGCACCTAACAATCTAAGCCAACATCAAAGTCCAATGATGTGCATGATCTAGACTAAGCAAAACTTCTTCTTCTTTTCGTGTGGGATACCAAGTCGTTCAACGACCCGATGAACCCTGGAATAAGCACAACTGAAATTATGCAATAATAAATAGCATGTACATCGTACAAGACTGGCATAACCATGGGATGAACCGAGAGGCATGGGAAAAAGTCAGAGAGTCTTTGCCCTGCAGTGAAACGGAACAGAGCCTGTTGTAAAAAAATGGTTTAGTGCTGTTTTTAATCTCCGGCACGCCCTTGTTTCTTGCCTAAATGCAACAAATAATTTTTACCATCGCGATATCAGAATTTGCCGTGTGATGCCGGCTTCGAATAGCATCACACCATTTCTTCCCCGTGGGTGTCGTAAGAAGCGACTAAGGGACTCGAGGGTTTCACGTGTATTACAACTTTTAGGCGACAGGCTGACAACCTGTCACTATAGTGATACACAAATTATCTTAACCGGCCCTCAATATTTGTCAGACGTGGCGATAGCGGCCGTATTTGTGCGGTTGTTAACGCTCTGCCTACCCCGCAAGGGATAAAGGCGTGATATATGTATGTATGTATATCAGAAAAAGTAAAAAAAAATATTCAAACTTTAATTACGTATTTGACCAAAATATCTGAGTTTGCGATATTGTGGCGTTGGCTTGGATCAAAATATGCAAGATCATAATTTAACTTTGCTAAGTATGGGAAAGACCTTAAATTTTCTTCATACAAGTTGCTTTAGGACTTCAAATAAAAATTATTGTTTACACTGTCTCTACAAATACACACACTAAAAATACACTGCCGAGATAGCATACTGCCTGATTCCCCAACTGTGTCCGAGTCGCAGCGCAGTGGACTAGCGAGATAACGGGGTCTGCAGTTATCGTCCTTTGTGTTCCACCTCCTGAGATAAATCTATGATAGTGCTTACATAATATACTACTATAGTTAAATTACTTATAGAGTTTGTAGTATACAGCGTGTAACGGAAAGGGGGTATCAAGCCGAAGTGCACCAACTCTGGTATTAACTAAGAACAAAATAGCAAAATTTTAAACTTCTAAGTTGACGTTCTAATGAACAAAACCTTATTGAAATCCAGGTCCAGATGATACAAAATTTGACTTTGCACAACACTAGTGAGCTATCAGCTGTTTTGGGGTCAACCACCTTAGACCACCTCTTTCGAAATAGTTCCCACCTCCTTTTCTTCCTGAAGACCTACCTGTGCTCCTGGTAATCCAATAAATCACATTTGGTTCCGGATACCAACTCGGCCTATTGTTTTATTTTGTATTTGTAGGCGAAATGTCGTGAACGATAATAATAATTACGCTGCCTCACGCGATAATCGAGAAAAAATATCATTTACATTTTTTTTTCAATAAATCATGAATTC
This sequence comes from Keiferia lycopersicella, assembly GCA_029255805.1. Classification (NCBI taxonomy): domain Eukaryota; kingdom Metazoa; phylum Arthropoda; class Insecta; order Lepidoptera; family Gelechiidae; genus Keiferia; species Keiferia lycopersicella. The sequence continues at coordinate 16,369,040 of JARACZ010000006.1, read as the reverse complement.
TTAAGAAAGTATCTGTAGATTTCTTTAAAATGACTGCAACAAAATGAACCCTAAAAGGACGTGGTCTAGTTATCCTACAAGTGCGTATTTGTATTTGATAGAAATGGTTCCGGATTAGAATTACCCATAGAGTGTAATAAGACTGAGCGTTCAGGAAAACGACAGCAGCGTGACCGGTAAATGCAATTGTGATGCGCTTGCCAACCCACTTTTCAAGCCCGGTGAATATGGCAAACGCCCCTGATAAGGCCATTGGGCCATTGTCCAACCGTCTAAGGCCCCGGTCTCGGGCATTGCGGGCAGCGGCGGCGGCGCGCCGCTCGCTTTTTTTTCTAGGGAGTGCGCCGCTCATTGCCCACTCCCACGCCGCTGTTGTTTCCGTACCGGTCCATTTGAATGTATGCAAAAGATTCTGCCGCTGCCGCCCCGCTGCTGCCCGCAAAATTTCGAGACTGAGGCCCACTGGAGAACGCGTCGGTACGATTTTGTTCAAAACCAAGCTCACTGGTTTTTGCGGGGGGAGAGGTAATTATCGCTAGACGCAATTGGCTTTCGCAATGACCGCATATTTTGTAGAGATGGGAAAAATAAATATGTAAACACCGTTTAATAAGTTTACTCATATTATGTGTAAGAAAATTTATTGAATTATGTGCATGCTAATATTAATATAGCGATATATGTATAAAAAAAAAATAATAAGTTCCTACTTACATTTTAAGGCGCTCTGCTGAAGTAAGGCCGATGAAAAGCGTTACTTTCGATCCAGTTTTTAAGCCTGTTATTGATGCTAACAAGACCTCAAAAAAATATATAACATACTCAAAGATATTGTCTAGTAGTAACACTATCGTATGACTCGATTGGTTAGATATATTTCAATAAAAAAAATCTCAAAAAGAGCATTAAAAATATTTTCAAACCAATTTTATCGTTACTTGGACTACTATTTTGATATAGTTTCTTGATGTAGAATATTCCTCTTTTAATGCCCTAAAAATAACACTATCAGGTTTTAGTGGATGAACAGATTTTAATTCAACAAATCAATTTTTTCCAAAAATTAGAACGGTTCTCGCCGACAAACCAACCTCCCAATGACATCCCGCACCGCCCGCTACCCCGCCAGTACCCAAATGGCTCTTGCCAGCGTCGGTACTGTGTCAAAATTTCCCACAAAATTAACAAATATTTTTTCGTAATTATTACGTCGCTCATTTTACTTATGACGTTTGTGACATGGACAGATTGATTGATAAAATACTTTATGGCTGACACCAGAAGGCGTAGTTTAAGTTTGCGCTTATTATTACGTCGGTTATGTCTTTTGGCGAGACGAACAACAATTTTATCATAGCTGTCGCTTCAGCTAGCCTTGACGATAGACGATATTTTATCTATAAGATAATGAAAAGCAAAAGTCTAACTGAGTCTTTTTACTTATAATAAGAAAGGAGTGATACATAACTAGTAATTCACTTTAAATATTTACAGGGTGCATTCTGAACATGACTAACGTTTTTACAGTAGGTACCAAGTAATTTTTGATAAATTTTTTTCGAGATAACTCTTTGGTTCATCTGAACAATTTTCCCCCGATAACTTATTACAGAAACCGACACAGCGGTGCGTAATTAGATCCAATGGGTGGTCATTCTACCACAGACCAGAGATATCATGTGCGCGCACGCAAAAATATATTTTTCTTTGTGCGTTTAACGCATCGGACGGAGCGAGTAGTGATATTTTTTAAGTCTGAAGACGATGTTACTTACGTACGCCAAGATCTTGCCACCTGAATAGTCTGTGATACCCATACGCTGTTCTGTGGTCGGGTTGGTATAGGATTTAGACGTACAAACAAATCTATGCAGAGAGCAGTCTTACCAGCTTCTACACAATTACATTTTTTTTATGTTGCTCTTTGTCACGCTTTTGACAGCTGCTCACTCCGCTCGTCTGGCTCGTGGGTTGAAATCTCGGTTTTATTTATGACCCCTGTGTTCATTTTTAAGACAATTTAAATGAAATGGAAATAGCATGAAAAAATTTATGCATATGAGTATGACCATGAAAATGAGCATGTGTATTAGAAATCATGGACAATAAAATCAACATGAACATATTGAGCATAAGCATTAAAATTTGCATTGGCGCGGCGTGAAAATGGGCATGAGAATAAACACGAGATGTCACTACGCACACACTACACTACACGAACTTTAAAAGACCTTAAAACGTTCCGGATATAAAGCAGTTTTACTTTCTTTGGTATAGTTGTATTTTTTGGCGAATTCTTGATTTAAGGTGACAGCTGTCAAACTAAAACTATAAGTTTTTAGGGTAATATGGCACTTTCTATGTAGGAGTAGTATAAAAGTGAAAATAGATGGCGTGGTTTAGGAGCTAGATATGAACTTTTATGTTCATACTGACGCTTCCATCAAAAAGATAACAATATAGTAATAGTAGTACCCAGTATCCCGTTGCGCGCCATCTATATTTCCTTAATATAACGTGGTACTTGACATATTCTTCAGAACAAAATATTTAAGTGGTCTGTGGCCCTAGAAAGTCCCTAATTGTAGGGCTTGACGAGATATTTTTATACTTTCAATAAATAAATTTCAGTAAATGTAGACCAATTGGTAAATTGGAATAAAAGAGGTAGTGAAATAAATATTAAAAAGAAAAAACTAGAAAAGTAGGCCTTCAATAAAGCGCATAATTATGAGTGAGGCTACGCCTAGGGCAATTGTGGACTAAATAGGGGCCTGATTTTAATTTTAAGATATTGAAACAAGTTCTAAAATATGAGTACCGAAATTCAGTTACTTTTGCACTACTATGCACTTTTTTGAGGTAATTGCACTTATAGTTTGCATTATTTTTTAATTTTCAAAACAGTTATTTTTCTAAAATATTCAATGGCGTTTGCGTTCCAGTTACCTTTACGCGTACTTTTTTCTATTCTTTATTATTATTTTTTTATTTTTATCCGATCGGCTTGGAAAAAAGATTATGTTTTTTATGGGATGTGGCACTTAATTAAAGTCATTTGTAAGCTTCTTAGTTTAATATTCGCTATAAATACAAAGACCCATGTCCTGCTCCATGTGGCTATGGAAGTAGAAGAAGGAATAACCAAATTTTCGGATTTTAGACAGAAAACCCCGGGTTTTTCGCCCACCATCGTATCGTACACTTGGTTCATAAAATTGTTATTGTTAAAATTTTTAATACTTGACCATCAAAAAGCTAAATGTAAAATTTACTACTTTGAATAAATAATTTGAGTTTGAGTACTTGAAAAGTGTCTGTTCACTCTCTGTTTCACACTCATTTACTCACCTATATTGCTATTCCGTTCTAGCATCATAGTTCAGAAATTCATCTAACATCTGGCTCACGTTCAAAAATTATCGTTCAGTTGTCCATTCGTTTCATTATACAGTTGCTAGTCTCATCTTACAAATCATTCCACATACATGATGTAAATTCTAGTATTTCACGGGCTACAGCCCAAGTCTACGGATGTTGGCACTTGAGCCGGCGGCATAAACAAAAAAAAAGCAATGAAGTACCTACCTATAGCAAAAAGCAAGCGTGACAGAGGGCTCCAGCGCAAAACGCCATTTAAAATTTTAGTAGAATATCATTTTTGAATATTAAAAAGGAATGCAAACTAAAAGTGCATATATCTTGAGAACGGTAAATCGTAGAGCAAATGTAACAAAATTTTCGTACTTACTCAACTTTTAGCACATTTTCCGACTTTGGACCATTTTTTATTATTATTGAAATCTTTGTTTATACCTTTAAAAGTCATAATCATCTTTCGTACAATCTATTCAAACTTTTTTTAACCACATAGAATCTGAGTCACGTCGGCTAGATTTTTAAACATATTTCAACCTATGTTCCTTGGGGAAATTGTTCAGTTTCAAAGACAGGCTCATTGAAGGAACTTAGTACTTATACTTATATTCTTTGTAATTAAATTTGTGTGTTTTAACTAGCTATTAAAGTCTTTTTAGGCCTTCCTCCTCTTCTGCGTCTATCCATCTACCCACATTCATATTAATTTCGTTACATTATCACAAAAAATAATAATTCACGAGTAGAAGTAAAAGTTCCACGGCCGGAATAAAGCTAAAAAATACTTAAAAGGTGGTCGGACTGCGGTCATGTCCATAAAACACGCGAGGTGCGAGTGCGTAGTGTGCGAGCGCCAGATGATGTCTCAGAGCGCGGGGAGCGCGGGCGGCCCCCCCCCCCCCACCTCACCCCCTGAAATTGTGATTTGAGCACCAGATCCTGGCCTTAATTTTAGGGTATGTATTGAAATAATTGTACCGAATTGGAAACGACCTGTTACGATCATTTTGGATGGTAGGGCTGGTTGGCGAGACGATGCTGGTCAGCGGACAGACAGACGGACATGACAAGATGATATATTGACCTACCTATTGATATTTTGTTCTGATTTCATAATAAATGAAATAGTTACAAATTGACTCGAGAGTGTTGGTGTATTTTTAGGCGATAGGCTGACAACCTGTCACTATAGTGATGTGATACACATATTTTCTGAAACAACCTTAGAAAACAAACATCAAAAATGTCATACGCGGCGATAGTGGCCGTATTCTTACCATTGGCCATTAACGCTCTGCCTACCCCGCAAGGGATAAAGGCGTGATATATGTATGTATGTATGTTACAAATTGATATTCGACTAGCGCAAGATCTTTTATTTATAATAATGAAACACGAAATTTTGGCGCGGGGGGAATGCGTCCGCGCCACTCCATATACCCCGAATGCATTCATTCATATAATATACATTGTAGGTAAGTTGTTAAGTACGTACATTAACATAATTCTTTTATGACGATCTCAGAATTATCGATAAAATCATTCTATACTTCTGAGAACACTGGTATAGCACTAATACGAAGAAAGAGCCAGCCTACGTATGGACACACCCGTGCGTTAGAAAGGGATAGCAATGAAAGACATCAACGGGAGCGCATCAGAAATTATAAATATGGAATTATTTTTCATTAAAATGAAATTTGGAAAGAATCAAGCATAAAAATGTTTACCTATAAAATGTTATCCCGTCTTTTGCGGAACTTGATGTTGTACTACACTTTCCACAACATTTCGCTGCACAGGAAGGCATTCTTGTTTACGTTTATACGCCAAAAAACGAAGCGCGGAACGTCCGTTCTTTCGCACAGTCTCAACCCGACTAATCAAAATTTTGATGCGTCTGCTTTATAAAGCATACATCAAGTGAGTGCGGTCGCCCCCGCATGCGTTCTCCACTGGTTACTGTCCTCCGTGCTGAGGCCTAAGGGATTGAATCCGTGAATTCCGTGATCCTTACTTGAATATTATTCAACGCTACCGAAAATCGTATTTTTTAAATCATTCGCGCTCGTAAGTATCAAAACTCACGGGTTTCATAATCGATAGATGAATGCGTGCACGCATAAATTTAATAATACACTACATCACTTGAAATAAAATTCGGCACGCATTATTCCAATCCACGGTCGATTTCTACACAAATACCCCTAGGAATTTGACTGAAAATACGATTGGCAGCGCATGGCAGTACCAGGAGTACATGAGTATGAAAGAGGTCAAAGCTGTGTCATGTATCAATTTCAAAATTTAACCCTAATTCATTGGTCCCGCCCGTTGTCCAATAATAATAACATCAAATCAATAACCAATAAGAATCAACCACTAAAATGGCCAACCATAGTGGTATCATCCCTTAGGTAGGGGCTAGGGGTGTCAAAAAACCTAAACGATAGTGTTTAATATTTTTTATCATCACAACGCTTGGTGCCTTCTTGATTGGAAGGATCAGGATTCAATAACCAGTGTGTTCCTTAGGTAAAGCAAACTAGGTAGTTTGATATTACAGGCACGGAAAGGATCTGATTGCCCGCAAATTATGATAAATTTTTGTTTCGAAACGCACTTCTTTGACTATCCTCAGGCATTTAACTCGATACGTACTACTTGTCAGATAGTAGAATGGCAATCATTAACGTGTCTTCCGAACCATGGATTCCAATAATTTAAAAAAATCATATTATCCAGCCTATTATGCCCTTATCATACATACATACACATATCACGCCTTTATCCCTTGCGGGGTAGGCAGAGCGTTGACGACCGATGTGGCGCAGTGGTAGTGCGACTGCCTTTGACGCAGACGGTCCCGGGTTCGATTCTCGGTGGGTCACTCACAAAGTTGATATTTATCACTTTGTGAATTTGTTCCCAGTCTGGTTAGGACATTGCGGGCTGAACCACCCGATTGTCCGTAAGTAAGATGGTTCCGTGTTTCGGATAGCACGTTAAGCCGTAGGTCCCGGTTGCTGTCTATGATCACTTAGACGGCGGTCGTTACACAACCATGTCAGAAGCCTGCTACTTGTAGAAGGCGGTCGAAAAATTCTGACACTAGGGTTCATCGGGTCGTTGAACGACTTGGTATCCCACACGAAAAGAAGAAGAAGAACGGCCGTAAGAATACGGTCGCTATCGCCACGTCTGTCATTTTTGAGGATTATTTTCCAAGGCTGTTTCAGAAAACATGTGTATCACACAATAATATCCCACAATGACTTACAAAGTACCTATGTATTATTTTAGATATTGGATATTCGATGGGTAGTTGTTCAAAGATCTTTGCATCTTTGATAAACTCGGGATCCAGCGTAATTTTTACGCCAAAATTTTAGAACAAATGCCAACTAATTTACTGAAGTGTTCGTGACCGATGTGGCGCAATGGTACTTAGTACGACTGCCTGTGACGCAGCAAGTTCCGGGTTCAATTATCACTTTGTGAATTTGTTCTCAGTCTGGTTAGGACATTGCGATTGGAACCACTGGATTTTCCGTAAGAAAGATGGGTCCGTGTTTTGGATGGCAAGTTAAGGCTAAACGCTCCCTTACGCGGATTCCCGCGCGGCGGTTTGACAGCCCCCCATTATTATCAGGCCAAATTTATAAGGCGCATAGTGTCTAGGTAGCTGTAATATGGCAAGGGTGTCATCATGTACGTACGCGAGCGAGTTTTGGGCCTAAACCTTGTAGGTCTCGGTTGCTATCTATGATTACTTAGACGACAGTCCTTACACAACCACCACGTTAGAAGTCTGCTACTTGTAGAAGGCAGTTGAAAAATTTTGGGTTGTTGGACGACTTGGTGTCCCACACGAAGAGAGAGACTGACATATTAATAAACATTAAAGGTTATTCTAAAATGAATCACGTAACTTTTGATTTATTTTGCAAGTATCAGTAAATGTGACAGCCCTACCGGGAGCGGGGATCCCTGCGGTCACTTTCTTTCGGGAAAGAAAGAAGTTGGTGGGGGCTGGTAGGCAGGGCAGGACCAAATGAGTTGCCAGTACTTTAGTATTGGAGCAAAATGCGTAATTTTTTTTGCTCATATTTGTTGTCTAATTCTGTGACATATGGCAGAACAAATATTTTGTTTGGTGTATGTACATAATGGTGTTTAGGTATATGAATTTCGATAAAATTATCATACATACACATACACATATCACGACCTTACGGGGTAGTCAGAGCGTTTGCGGCCGTTGTAATACGATTAATGTTAAATAGGAAAAAAAAAGTGAAATAGGTGAAAATGACAAACTATTTTTTTAAATCGTCTAGACCGTTCTGGCAACACCTAGGTCCTTAAGTTTCTTTAGTTCATCTGCTTCGGCGTAAACTAGTGTAGGTACCTAATTGTAAAGTTAAAATAATCTGTGTCGTGCGTGATGTCTTTGAGTAATGCAGAATATTATGAGATGCTTCTGTGCGTCGGTGCCACTCACGGCAACTTGAGTGCAGCACGGGAGGTCTCTCGTGAGCGATTCTTTGAAGGAAGACCAGCTGATGAAGCAAGGTATCTGCCTTCATTGCGGTGCTTCAGGCGCATGGTGAATCGTCTGTATTCGACGGGTTCGTTTCACGCGACAACTGCGTCTGGCTGGCCGCACTACGACCCGAGATCCGAATTTTGAAGAAGCCGTACTGGAGCACTTCGAAGAGAACCCGCGGACCAGCACGCAACGTGGTGCCGAGGTGCTGGGGGCTGCGAACCACATTCAAGTGACGAGAATGTTGCACGAAGCTGGACAGCACCCTTATCACTTTCGCCGCACGCAGGAGCTGATTCCTGCTATCTGCCGCGTGTGACACTGACATAGCCACGCGCCGGCGCAGATCGCTTTGTGCGCCGCCGCCGCCGCCGCGCCGACACCTTTGAAGATGCCGCCGCGGCCCGCGCCCCGCGCTTCCCCGCGCCTCCCGCGCAGTGCTATAATGCGAATAAAGTGCGAGCGCCGCATCAGGTAGGTACCAGGCGCCCAGGACGCGTAGAAAGTGTAATGGGCGGTGCTAGTGATAGTGCTATGGGAATGAAATAAAGATCAGTGACCTCAATACTGTTGTGCCACATTTGTTTACATGCAAATAGTTTAAAATCGTATGCTGGTTTTTTTTTTCAATGTGTTACAAAGTTGGGTATATTGGATTGAAATTTTACATAACCGATCTACAAAAGGTATAGTTTATTTTCACTTCGGCTTGATACCCCCTTTCCGTTACACCCTGTCTAGTTCTCCGCTAGAATTTATCTTCTATGGCCTTTTTTTTGTGTTTACTTGTCCAGCATCGCGCAGCCAAAAAGACAGAAATAATTTTAAAAAAAAACAGCTTCTTCTTCTTTTCGTGTGGGAAACCTAGTCATCCAACGACCCGATGAACCCTAGTGTCAGAATTTTTCAATATTATGATTGTACTGGATAAGATGAAAAATTCCATAACATGTAATTGATACGCATTAATTTCGACTAAGTTTAACCTCTCAATAAAATAAATCTACCTAAGTGTGTAGGTGAAAGCAATTACACCTGGTAAATATATTAAGTAAGAGACCTAGTGGGGAAAAAAACATGATAATCTGCCGCCATTTAAAGATCCTTCCTTTATTCTGAGGTCCCGTTTTTACCCTTTAGTTACAGGTTCCTAAAAAGCATTGTACAAGCTTTGTATTGCATTCTCTTTCAAATGAAGCTTGCAAATTTGAATACTTGGGTGGAACACTATTCATTTCGCTGCATTGAGCGGGCGGTCTCAAAAGTGTACCGACTTGTATAATTAGTTATGAATATACAACAGTTGCATGTATCTTAAACGAGCTTGTGCAATTTACTGACAGAGATGAACTCAGAGAAAATTTTTGAAATTGCAAAAACTGTTTTACTAACTGCTCCTTGATTTGTAGCATTATCCGTCTCTTTTCGTAGGGGACCTGAGTTGTCCAACGACTCATTCAACCCTAGGAAATATTTTTGAAATTGTAATAACTACCTGTTTTATAAATTTTTCTTTGATTTTTTGCATTTGCCGCCGTCTCTTCTCGTGTGGGACCTGAGTTGTCCAACGACTCATTCAACCCTAATGTCAAAATTTTTCAACCGCTTTCTACAAGTAGCAGGCATGGTTGTGTGATGGTATTTGACATGGTTGTATAACGACCGCAACCGGGACCTATGGTTTAACGTGTCATCTCAAATACGGAACCTTTTTTACGGAAAATTTAGGGGTTCAGCTCGTAATGTCCTAACCAGACTGGGAACAAATTCACAAAGTGATAAACATCAACTTTGTGAGTGACCCACCGACAATCAAACCCGTACCTTCTGCGTCAAAGGCAGTCGCACTACGGTCAAATATCGGTACATATCGGTAGTCAAATATAATTGTCAAACCTTTTTATTTACAAATTTACAATTTTACATACTATATACATTATATACACCTTATACTAACTTAACCTATTCAAAGAGTCCGCCCCGAATGGTTCCCGGTGCAAATGTAACCATAACGCTGGCCGCGTTTCCGCGTTGAATTGCCAGCGATATGCGCTGCACCAGGAACCATCCGGCGCGGGGTTCTGCGCCATTGTTCCTGAGGCGCTGTCCTAACTGGCCGATAAATTCTCTTGCTTCTGCACACCAAGCGCCACTCACTTCTACCGCAAAAGGGACAAAATTATATGAAGCCTTCAACTGGGCATATTTGAGGTGTTTTTGGGCTGCTGCCCATTCTGCAGCTGCTCCAGCGGCTCGTATCGTTCGTGGCAGGTGTGATGCTGCGAACGTGCTAACACACGTCGCATCCCAGATCATCGAGCGTCCTCTCTCCCACGGGATCATTGTTAACCCGTCAGGTCGCTTGCCGTCGGTGCGACTTAGACCAGGGGGTTCCAGGGTGGAAGGCACGCCGGCGGACACCAGGGCACGACGGACAATATCGTTGAGCATGTGGTGTCTTGGAAAACGTCCAGCTGATATTCCACAGCTCAAACCATGGTGACCCGTGGTATCCACCTTCGCGCCGCAGACGCAATCATGCTCTTCGCATAGTTTACACCCAAGTCTTAAAGCCACTGCCACCCTAAGCGAACCATCATCTAGAGCCGTTCCCAAATGGGGCGACGGTAAGGCATGAAGCCATGCTCCAGACTCCCGGGAACAGGCCGCCCTAAGGCGTGCAGTGTCCGCTCCAGATGATGCTTCGAGTAAATCTTTGGATCTGGCTTTGCACAGCTGCTCATCCCATTGTCGCTGTACGTCCGGCTTTTTAGGGTGATCAGCAACAGGACAAACAGTATTCCAGACGTTCAGGGCATCCCCCGCAAAGGGAATGTCGAGACTGTCACCTTGTATGTCGAGTATATTAGTAACTAGTCCGACTACCCCATGAGAGGACGCCAAGAAGGCCGAAACACTGGTGTCCTGCACACGCCTCACGCCAAAGCCTCCGTGCCGGATCGGCAGCGACGCCTGCAACCATTGTGTATCGTCCAAATGTACATTGAGGATCTTCTCCAACGTAACTTTAATAACCTCATCTAACTCATTTACTTTATGTGGAAAGAGCCAAGTTGGAGAAGTCCTCAATATGTACATTAATTTCGGCATTGAAAGACAGCTACGGAAGAGGGTGAGGGCGATATGGGCTGGCAACTGCTGTAAATGCTCCCGGGCTCGTATTAGCATCTCTTGCTTGACGTGTAAACTGTCCTGAACTGCGTCTTTAAAAATCGGTGCCCCCAGTAATTGGAGTGAATGTTCGTCAAGCATTTTTACCCCTGGCAATAAATAATAGTGGAATCTTTCGCGTATAACGGGCCACACACCGTATACGACTATGAATCCGAAAGAAATTGATAGGTAAGTAGAGTCTGGTTTGATAACTTCATCCGTATTTGAAACAATCCGCCTAAATCTGTACCTGTGGTCCCAATAGGGCGAGTCGACGAGGTGGGCCGGAATTACAACCCCTCTCCTTCATTGGTCTTTTCTTTATTAATTAGACGACCCCGGCCCGCCGTGAATCTTTTGCACCCTTTATTATTGCAGTAAATTGCTGAAAACTCTTTCTTATTACGGTCCGTTTTAATGAAAATAGATAAATCAATTTTTTTTTTTGGGAAATTATGGTTTTGGCTACTTTTGAGATGGTCCATTTTTGTGTTGTTGGAATTGGTCACGCCATAGCAATCTCTGACATAAAAAAAAATGCGTTAGTTACCTCTAAACAGTACAGTTTATACATATTTGTAAGATTCTTGCATACAAAACAGGAGAGTCGAATTTCGAAAATTTTTTTGACATTTTCAAGAATATAAATGTGGCTGTATTTATCGTTGCGAATGAAATCTAGTCATATTAAAAAGTTGTATTTTTTATATGGTAGGTATTCATGTGAGTTTACAGCGAAGCGTGCTTAAAATCCTAAAATAAACCAGCATTTTTGACAACAGCGGAACAATATCAACTTTATACCGTCAGCAGCGAAGTTTTGTTCCGCACGATAAACACCGCCGCTGCCGACGGTACACGAGTTAGCAAAGTTAATTCTGCGTACTTAGCAAGCGGCGCGTACCGAAACACGGGGCTTGTTTTGTTTTACATGAAGAAGCGTATTTTGGAACTTTCTTCCATGTTATGAATTCGGAGTACCCATTATTATAAATTGTAAAAATATTAGCAGCAAATGTTTTAAGGGGTGAATCAGCCCATGAAACTGAACAACTTTCGTCAAGAAACATAGGCCGAAATGTGAAAAAAATTTTAGGACCTCCCATAAAAATTGACTTGGTCCGTTGGTAATTTTGTACGACCTATGTCCCTTGGGGACAGTTGTTCAGTGTTATGGGCTAATTACCCGTATTTGCAGTAGAATGGTTAAGCTTAATTTACTCATAATGTTGTAGCTTTTAAATGGTCAAAGAATTTATGAAAGCAGTTCTGTAGTTTTGGAATTTATCGATTACGGACAAACAATAATTTTATAATACTATTAGTGTACATAAATAGGACGCCATTTTACAGCTATTGGAGCACCACCTCTTGACTGCGTATCTGTGTTTATGTAGAGATTGTGTGTGTCTTATTGTGTTCGAAACAGTCACTAGGTAGAGCCCAAAAGCCAACGGTATTTTGCATATACGCACCGCGGTTGTACCCGGTGGTACCGTGTTCCCGCGACAGATTTCCCACCGGGCCTCTCCTGGGGGGTACCAGCATTGTATGTAGGTACCTATCTAGATATAGGTATATTGTGCACGTGTATCACTGCAGGAGGTTATGCGTAATACAATGTGGGTGTTCGAGGAATGTTCTGGTATGTTGCCGCTTCGTGACTTACTTGTATTGGGTGAATTCCTTGTTTAAAAAAGCCGAAATTTTAGTAAGAAAGAGACTTGCCTAGTATCTATACAGCATGTTAGGGAAAAGCCTACATTCCATACAAAGAGTGAATCAGAACATGTAACTGAAGATGGTCTTGTGTATGTATTCATTTAAACAAATGCCTTCCTAGGCTTGGAAACAGTTGTATTTATTTACTATTTAACCGTTTATTATACTCAATAGAACACAATAGACATAATATATGAATGAATATTGTATATGTCTTGGTTGAACTATGTATGAAATAATCTGGACTTATTAATTAGCTAACACAAAAAATATTGAATAGATGTAAGCCCGAATGAAAGAGATAAATAAATTAAATAAATAAATATCCTGGACAATTCACACAGCGCCATCTAGCCCCAAACTAAGCAAAGCTCGTACTATGGGAACTAGATAGCTGATACTAATACATACCTATATACTTTTTTTTTTGTAAATAAATACATATTATACACAAAAAACACCCAGACTCAACACAACTATTTGAAAATTGACTTAACAAATATTTGTGTCCGGTGGGGATCGAACCCACGACCCTCGGCGTAGAAGGCAGGCATACTATCCGCTACGCCATCGGGACAGTCAAAGATAAAGAAAGATATTTTCATTACTTATTTTTGACCCTCAGTTATGGGAAAAATTTACCAAGAGCGCAGTTTTTTTCAACCAACTCGTGTATCTGGTCGTTTCCATCAACATGTTTTATGTGATTTCGACTTATCACGATTTGGTCAATCCCATCGACCAGTTAATTTATTGGGGCATTATCTGAATGTATGGTTTTTGTTCTATTTGAAAAACAGAAAGGTGTTTTTTAGAGTGAATTATTTGGTCCAAACTATTTAACTTTGAATTCGAACCACACCAATCATCATGACATTTGCTTATAGGAGGGTATTTCTTAAGTAATTCTTCCCTTTCTTCTCCGTCAGCGACTTTACCTCTTGTTACGATTCTATATTTATTTCTCTTTCTGCAATGGATAATAGTATCTTCTACGTCTCTTTCGCCCTTTTTTTCTTCTGTTTTTCGTAAAACGATCATCTTCAAGAAACTCGCATTACTTCCTTAAAATACTTATATGAAATAAACGCTTGTTTATTATATCTTTAAGTACAAGCTGATCCTGCTGACCCTACTCGGGGCATGGTTTTATCTACTTTGTTTTACTGAGTAACAATTACTTGAGGGCTTTCCGTGTTCGCCGTATCAAAACATTCTACCGGCGAACTCTGCCTGCGGTAAACTTTGAGACTTGTGCCTTAATTTCAGTGAATTATTATGAAACCAGAATCTTAAGAATTTATCCTAAAACCACAAAATCGAACGGCAAGGTTATTAAACTACTCAATCAGAAAAAGAGAGCTAAACCATTAAATAAACGTACTAAGTACTTTTTTATTGTTTGATTTATCAATTTATCACAGTTCCAAACCTTGAAGAGTATTTCGAAGATTTTTTTTATGAGCATACTTTGTCCAAAATTTTTGACCTCGTGCCAAACACCTTTTTTTTTAATTACGATTAGCTGTTGCCCGCGAATTTCTTCGCGGATGTAGTAACTTTTGAGATCATGTAGTTATGTGTATGTGTTTTACATAGTTCTTTTGAATGTTTAGGTTTTGTTCTTATCTTTAAAAAAAGCAAGATACCAAGCTGAATCGCGATTCGTTGGCTATAGAAATGGGTGTTGGAAGCTCATGTCTCTGGTGCCCTCAAACACTTTATACCCAAGCTTCACATACTTTTTTAATATTCAATAGTGTATTAAAGTTAAACACATACGAATGGAAAAACATTTTCAATTTCGAAACCCAAATGGCTCAGAGGAATAATTTGTATCTCTGTGGAGGTTCGTTAAAAGTTGTACTCAGTCGACATTGTTCTCATCTCTGCAGATATTTAGTTGTGTAATGAACTCTGCTCGGGCTCAGGCGGGACTCGAACCCGGAAACAGGATTATGTGATTCCGCGATCCACGAAATACGTCTTGAAGTTAAAGTTGTACTTTCTTGCTTCAGTGCCTTGTAGTACCATAACTGTTATTTAGTAAGTTTTTGGGTTCTAGAGTTTCGTACCTATAGGTGAGATAAAATTTCAAGTAAGGGACTTTCCAAATTATTATCACAAACGGGCTTTTTATGCCATTTCTATTCATAATGGTAAGGAAACCTTCGTACGCTAGTCGGCTTGCCTTTGGTAGACTTCTTAATAATATAAGTAGGAACCTAGTATTGTGAAATTTTAAGAGAATTTTAAAATTATGAATGTGCCAACGAGCGCAGGAAGTCTTGGACCTAGCATTCAAATAATCTGAAACTTTTAAATGTATACGCGCATACACGTTACAAGAATACGATAATTTGTGAATTCAACTATTGAATCTAAGCGACTAGTCTCACATCAAATCGATATTCTGATGCAACTAGCCCAAGTCTCTAGCCGCGCACGTGACTTGACAAAGAAATCAGAAAGTTAGGTAACCAAGGTCTCTCTCAATTATTATTACATATTTTGAGCAAACATGATATTTTATAACTTAAGGTAATTTTGTAAACCCATGAAATTAAACAAATCAGACAGATAGACGAATTTTATACACATGGAAAATGAAAACATACAGAAAACGCTTCATAAACTTGGGCAATAGTTTCATCTTGCTATAATAACTAGTATCATAGCTGTATTTTTTTACAGAAGCTAAATGTCGTGACATGTTTATGTTTTTTTTTTTCATTTCTTTCGTTGCGTTTTCGACGCAGTATTTAAAAGAAGCCTCAAAAAATGTTGTTCCAATATTCTGTTGTTGAAATCTGGTGAAAAAACGTAAATATAGAATTCATTTTGTGATGAATGTTTCGTTACAGTTTGTGTTAGGCAGACAACTTAGTTAGGTTTTCATATTTTCAAATCGCATGTAAAAACCACTGCGTCGTTTGCATTTTTATACAAGAAAAAACTAAAAACTGCAATAAACGTACTTTCAGCTATTTTTACAATACAATACAATTCAATACTTTTATTAATTACAACAAAGTTACATGTCAAAAGTTCCTACATTAAATTCACCAATTATTCTCACTAAACATTAATTAATTAGCCGTGTGATGCCGGCTTAGAATAGAATCACCCCACATCCTTCCGAGTGTCGTAAGAGGCGACTAAGGGACTCGAGAGAATTGGTGTATTACAATTTTTGGGCGACAAGCTGACAACCTGTCACTATAGTGATACACATGTTTTCTGAAACCACCTTGGAAAACAATCCTCAAAAATGTCGAACGTGGCGATTGTGGCCGTATTCTTAACGGCCGTTAACGCTCTGCCTACCCCGCAAGGGATAAAGGCGTGATATATGTACCTATGTATGTAAACATTAATGAATAATAATTATAAGAAGTCTAAGAAGAATAATTTATAAGAAGTCATTATTATTTATGCCATAAATTAAGGAGATAGAGTAATTTTGACACGTCCCAGTGCTACCGTCACGTTGGGTCATTCATTGACTGCACATCCCACTCACCTTGTAAGTGCCAAGATGTTCGACGACGCACGGGAGGCTGGCATCGCGGCCCAACGCTACCGTCACGTTGGATCATTCATTGACTGCACATCCCACTCACCTTGTAAGTGCCAAGATGTTCGACGACGCACGGGAGGCTGGCATCGCGGCCCAACGCTACCGTCACGTTGGGTCATTCCTCGACTGAATGTCCCACTCACCTTGTAAGTGCCAAGATGTTCGACGACGCAAGGAAGGCTGGCATCGCGGCCCAAAGCTACCGTCACGTTGGGTCATTCCTCGACTGAATGTCCCACTCACCTTGTAAGTGCCAAGATGTTCGACGACGCACGGGAGGCTTGCATCGCGGCCCAACGCTACCGTCACGTTGGGAATCGGCTCCGCGAAACGGGGCTCCTCCGTCAATACTGCAACAAAATCAACAAGTATTTAATCAATACACAGAAAAAGAAAAAAAATACAAAATAACATACCAATGCCTCTACGCAATACGCATGACTTTTTTGCTTGAAATTAACTGTTGTTTTTGTTTCTCTGAGTTGTCTGTATTCCGAATAGTATTAGATATGCCAATTAGCGTGGTAAAACCTTGTCATAATATTAATCCATTGATCCTAGACACTAAAATTTGAGTTACCTGACCGTGTTTAAAGACGAAAACTACGTACAGATTCGTCATATTTATTTGAAAAGCTTATCAGTTCAAAACAACAAATATTTTATTAAGTATAAACTGCATATTTTATGTAGAAAACTTAATAAAACCTTGGATAAAGACTACTTTGTTTAATTAATTTTCAACTTCGTCAGAACAAAAATGAATACTAAAACACTCAATACTTTTCTTTTCAACACTAACCTACATGATCTTAGCAAAAATTTAATAAATATATTTGTTTAAATCTACTTGTTAAAATCTGTTTGTCTTCTTTTATCCACAAAAACATTGATTTTGAAATGTACTTTCTTTCCTTTCTTTTCAATATCTGCTGAGGTAAATACAAATCCAGGAAAATTTTAACGAAAAATATTAACAGTTTTGAAAGAAATATCAAAACGAAATAAATCTGTTTCGGAGGTAGAGATGACTAAGATTGATATTTTTAATCAAGAACACAAAGTTGTCCGTCCAACTTTTCTACGAAATAATGGGTTTGTAAAGCTTTTCATATTTTTGTTGAAATATTATTTTTCATTTTAATATGTCAACAAAAGAAAGCAATATTGTATCATCGTGATAAGTAGGAGATTCTATATTTCTGAAAAGTTAAAGTTCTAGTATGTACCTATCTAGGCTGTAATGTTACGCCAGGCTTCATACCTAAGTATTTCTCTCTTTCAATCTACCTACCTCTTTCTCTCTCTCCGCTTTCCCTCTTTCTTGATACCTAAGTCACAGGCAATCCATGGTCAATTTAAATGCGGAACATCTATTTGTTTCAAAATAATTATGAAAAATTCCTTCTTTTTTAAAATAGTCTTAAGCCAAGGCAACGTAATAGTCAAGCGTGTCAAGCGGACCGTTTACGTTTTTGACTAGCAAAGTGAATATTATTTGCTACTGGATGAATGACAACTACTACGTTTGGGTGAAATGTGATAAATACATACATATATATATATCACGCCTTTATTCCTTGCGGGATAGGCAGAGCGTTAACAGCCGTAAGAATACGGTCGCTATCGCCACGTCTGTCATTTTTTTGAGGATTGTTGTATGATAAATGAATGCCACAAATGAATTTTCTTCGTTGTATTATTTAGATAAGTATTAGGAGATTATTCGTTTTTATTATCTTATCACATTATCTCATGATTTCCTCACATATTCGATTCGATACAATTCACAATAACGCTACTACTTTGACAGTTCTTACAAATCTACTTTGATTTGTTTTCCGTACGGGAAAGCCAACGGCTATGCTGCCAAGGAGTTTCTATTCAGCCAGTGGTCTTCGCCAACATATAATATAATAGTTTAATTACATTTTCTTCACTCCTTGCTTTTATTTGTATGCTCTAATAATTAATTACAATTTTGGAAATAACTTTTGCTTACATTTTTAAACCGAATAATATTAAGATCAATCAGTTTAAAATATCCTTGCTCAGCTTGTCTTAAAAAGGATTTTCTTTGGAAAAGTTATTTGTTCACGATCGACAGGATAATAAATGTCACGTAAATGTTCAAATGAATAATGATAGCTTCGGAAATGGAAAATGAACAATGAATAAACGAAATACAGGGTGTAAAACGAACTTTATTGAGATTGAAATAAGGTCGCCTTCTACGACACTTACAGGTGAAATTCCTAATAGTAAGCTTTAAAATGTAAACTCAGTTATACTAATTAAAATTCATCGACGTAGTCGCTTATATCGTCCAAGGTAGGCAAATTGTTTACTTAGTGCTCGAAACTTGCTCTAAAACAACTTGTAAACAAGAATTAATGTTGTAAGGCCATTTGAACTTCAACGACGACATAAACAAAAGCTAATGGGGGCATACTTCCCGTTAATAATTGATGAGCGGCTACGGAGCAATTTCGGTAAACTTGGTATTTAACCAACTTTGGGAAATCTAAAGAAGATTATTTCTATTAGTACACTTGGGTATTTTATTGTGTTTAATCTACTGAGGCTGACTTGCGCGATCTTTGTGTCAGCAACTGGCAGGAGATTGCGCAGGACAGAGATCAGTGGAGAGAGCTCGTTTTGGAGGCTAAGATCCTCTTTTGTTTGCTGAGTCAGCGGAGTTAGTTAGTCTACTGTAATTTTTGTAAATTATCACATGAATGAGGATCATACAACTTTCAAAGTCGGTACGTGACTTATAATTTCACTCCCTCCGTATTAGAGTAGGTATTTCGCATAAGTCTGCGAGTAACTGTGATCGTATCACGCGTTCTGCTATACTTTATTTACCCACATACACTGGTACCTCATAGGTATAACGAGTTGGAAATTCCGGTTGAGAAGTTAAGTGTGTGACTGTCATTTATTGGTCATTTATGATTAAGATAACTGAAACTTACAGTTTAGATGGTTTTTAGCAGTGTCCATCACGAAAAGAAAGAATTTCTAAACGTAGTCGGATTGCGATTGAAGTCCATTACTTATATCTTGTAGCCCCAGGTGACTCCTTGGCTTAGAACTTCGTCCAAGTGAAGTTAATTGATTGACACTGGCACTAATGAAACACTACATCGAAAAAGGCCGTCGGAGTGCCTCAGATGAGAAACGATCTTTCTTAATTAAGTTTTGAGACAACAATCTTTGATGCGACAGCAGAAAATAAGAACATTTATTAATTTGACGTGGCTGTAAATAGTTGATATTTTTGGGTGCTTGCTTATCGATTTTCTTGACTTTTATTTTTACGTTCGTTGGTAGATATTTATGTTATGTATAAGGTGTTGTCTGTGACGAAGAAGATTTTCAATACGATCACGCATAATAGGGTAATTTTAATTAACTTTACTTTTATTTTCCACTACCCTAAATTTTCAGGAGAGAGCTTGTTTTCAGATTACATGGTTTTCTTTTTTTGAAAATTGAACCCACTTTGTTTTTGTTTTCATTTTTATACTCCTTATCATTTGTCAATCAGTACTTTCCAGAATAATTTAACTTGTTAATATTGCAAACTGTGCGTTATTTGCTGTTCTATAATTTTTTTCAGCTGTTTATTTTTGTCAGAAAGTCAAATGGCTAGTTATGCAGTTTCTTTTAGCACCAAAGAATACTACTTACATTCTGCTTATTGTTCCTATGAAAAAAGAGGGGAACCGGTTTGGTAGTATCATTATAAAAAGCCTTTTATTCAAGTGAAACCGAATTGAATTACCCAACTCACAACCCCAAAATATTGGCTTCATTAAAAGCGCTCGCCCCGCTCGTTTATTTGAAAACTTTTCGTGTAATTTTGGAAACTGAGTTAGCCTATTAACATTGCCATTCGCCACGCTCATCATATCACCTTCAACTTGGTAGATGCTTAGAGTTAAAATAAGTGAGATAAGCTATCAAATAAACTAAAAAAAAAAACAATATTTTGTAATGATATGGTTGCTTCAACTACCGGTTATTGTTAAGTTGAATAAGGGTTTTATGGGCTTATAGCAACATTTGTCTGAACCATGAAACTCAACAGCTTTTCCTTAGGAATATATTTCAAGAAACGAAAAAAAAATTTTACTTTTCCTGAAATATATTTAAGTAACTAAGGTGTAAAAATATTAGCTGCAAATATATTAAGGGGTGAATCACCCCATGAAACTAAACAACTTTCCCCACGAAACATATCTCGAAATATGAGAAATTTTTTGGACTTCCCATACAAATTGACTTGGTCGGTTGGTATTTTGAATGGGAGGCTAAAATTTGTTTTTATATTTCGAACTATGTTCCTTAGGGAAAGTTGTTTAATTTTATGGGCCGATTCACCCCTTAAAATATTTGCAGCAAATTTTTTTGCACCCTGTTTTCTTATGGAAAGATGTTTAGTTTCATAGTCTGTCACCCTGTTTTATTTATTTTTGGAGTCCCCTCTTCTCTGTCTCCCGCCTACTCTAAGCCTTCTCGGTATCCTTTAGAGTCCTTGCTACCGTTTGATGAGATTCCCTTCCCGGATAAGCCATTGAAGGCTAATGGATATTTTATGTGCGGTAACAGCGCCCCCTTGTTCGTGGAACAATCCTGGAACTTCTCAATTTTATCGCAATAATTTGCGGGTACTTTGAAAGCGTATTGTTAGATGAATCCTATCAAACGCTGAGCAGTGTAGAATTTGCGAATTTACGTTTGAGCAATACTTTGAGAATACTTGCAAAAAATTGCAAAAACATTATGAGACTGTTATTTATTACGGAGTCATTTTAACCATATACTATGACCTATTTTTTATTTAAAATCATGTAACTACCAATGACTTTTATGTGCGTCAAACGTCCCGTAGGCAGACCAAATTCTAGACTGTGACTAAATAAGTAAGTACTAAAGATAAAGAGGTAATAATAGGTTAGGGAGATAAAAATAAAAGCGTGAATAAAAAGGCGTGAACTACATCCTTATCTTCAATGTGCTGATTTGTGTTGTTGTTGTTGTTGATGACGATGAATTGTAAGTATGAGTTTTACTATTACTCAAGTGTAAAACAGATTATACTCAAAATTGTACTAATTTAATCTGTTCTCAGTGTTTGTAGACATTGTTAGTTTAGCTAACAGTCGTCGGTGGCGTTAACAAACTTAGATCCTGCTGCGTTTAAGCTCGGCTTAGCCTTATCTCGCCTTTTGTTTCGAGCAAGCGTCTTATTATGAGCTTAGATCTTCCTGTTATTCTCATTTGAATATGTTTTTGGTTGGAAAATTGGCGAGCGTAGTGTAAGATGTTGCATTCACAGAGGATGCTGCTGCCCATTTTCTGAATTCACCCCTTAGTCGCTTTTTACGACACCCACGGGTAGACAAGGGGTAGTGCTATTCAAAGCTGGCATCACACATGCCTATGCTTTTGTAAATGTAAAATATAAACTTGCAATATCTGAAGCAGATACCTACATACAACACAGTTAAGTTTTGGCTTTCAAGATGATATAAAATTAGATATACATACATCAGATGAAACCAATTATATTTTTCAGTTAAACATCAAATTAGCAACATGAAATTAACTAATTAGTATAAAAGTAGGTTACTGAAAATGGATACCCAAAATAAACAGGATGGAGTTGTTTAAAGGCAGTTTCTTGGTATCTACTTGGCTCAAATTAAGATAAGTTACTTAAGGCTAAGTTGCAAAGTTCCGATTTAGCAGCCGACTA
The DNA here is from genome assembly GCA_029255805.1 of Keiferia lycopersicella. Lineage (NCBI taxonomy): Eukaryota > Metazoa > Arthropoda > Insecta > Lepidoptera > Gelechiidae > Keiferia > Keiferia lycopersicella. The sequence continues at coordinate 16,346,870 of JARACZ010000006.1, read as the reverse complement.
CCGGTGAAGCTGTTCTGGTTTTGTATTATCCCCAGGAGAGGTGGTTAAACCTTAAACTTGGGAAGAGCTTAAGGCGATTACAGACATGGGCTGCATTCCGGTCTGGCGAAAAACTGGAACTACCGGATCCGGTGATATTCGATCGAGGGATCCCTTTCGTTAGCATAATGTTTTTTCCACTAATATGTTTTAGCATAACATGTTTCGCATAATTCTTTTCCCCTTTTATATCTTTGTCATAAACATTTTTTCGCATAATATTTATCTTGGCATAATACAGTTTATTTATGTCTAACAACTTTTTATAGACATTAGGTTACGTTAGGTTAAGTTAGGTTAGGTTAGGTGAATAAATTATGCTTAACGTGTTATGCCTACTATTTTTATGCGTAAGTATAATTAGTTCAATGTACATTGTGTTAGTCTATGTTATGCCTAATATTTTTATGCAAATAGATAGGGAACCTTCGATCGAATGCGGCACCGGATCCGGAAAACGTCAAAACTACAGGGAAAACAGGAATTAGAGTCCAGACAATTCCAGATGATTCGAAATGAAGATGAAACAATCTGGATTATTGGTCTTCGGTATTTTGATACTCATCGTTTCAGCTTTGTATAGGGAAAATATATTTTGACGTGATGTTTTCATCAATTTGTATCATATTTTCTATTGAACAACGTCTGCATAAATGATGCCGAAAGAAATTTCAGTTTTCAAAAAATCTGCCGATTTACGACAAAAAAGAATACTTTTTTAATTAATCTACTTAGATGATGATTTGTGAAAAAGAATATAAAACATGCTTGATTTTTGTATCTAGTATCTTTTCAGCCTTAATATCACCAGAATTTGCATAAATCCGTTGAAATTAGGTCGGATGGCGAATCAGTCTTGTTTGCTATAGGTATTATGAATTATAGCCAGCTTTTGGGTTCCCTCATACGTATTGTATTTTATCATCATCAAATAGTATACAAAGAGACTATGTGAAAAAATGTCTCGCCTAATACCACAGTTAATAATAACGCCTATACCTAATCAATCACTGTACTAATATGACCCCATCATGTAACCTACATGTGTTTTAAAAACTTTCCCTTGCCACCTTCAAACTCGAAGAGTTTAATGGTAATTGTTATCAGTTAATCAGCCTTGTTTCGGTGCCCTTTTCAAGGTATTGTTACCAACTTCTGGAATCGGTTAAGTTCAAAGAAAAAGCTATTGTTGCTTAATTCGGAACGAACTGGCAAAGATTGGTACAACGGTAATGAAAGTTAAAGGAATTTTCGTTTCCGTATTACTTGATTTCTGACTAGCATATTGTGTTAGGCATGTGTTGCCAGATCAGAATAGCGCTAAGCTTCTGCCATATGTATATAACTGTCGTAAGCCACAAGACATATTATTATGAAACTACCTGAATATGCAAAATTCGAGTGTGGTTGTGGTAAGTAAAGTACCCTAAAAAGACGAAAGCCGATGTCTAGCACCGAAATTTTGGGGCGATTGATGATAAAAGACAAAAATAGTGATGGGGTTTCCTGTCACTGATGGTAAAAATCTCCACGCACCAATCACAACGCTCTATGATTACGTCATGCTGGCCCAAGATTGGCCCGTTGCTGGACAAACCTTGGCATATGATGGTGATGATCTGGATGACGCTGATCGCAAAGCTCATTGCTTCAGTCTCCGTTAACCAATCACAACGCTCCAACATCACGTCTTGTTGGCTCATGATTGGCCGGTTGCTAGACATACCTTGGCATATGATGGTGATGATCTGAATGACGCTGATCAAACTCATCGCACCAGTCTCCGCTTACCAATCACAACGCTCCACCATGTCATGCTGGCTCATGATTGGTCCGTTGCTGGCTTACCTTGGCATATGATGGTGATGATCTGGATGACGCTGATCAAACTCATCGCATCAGTCTCCGCTAACCAATCACAACGCTCCAACATTACGTCATGCTGGCCCATAATTGGCCCGATAATGTACATCCCTTGGCATATGATGGTGATGATTTGGATGACGTTAATCGCAATTCTCATCGCATCAGTCTCCACTCACCAATCACAAAGATCCATGTCGTCATGCTGAGCCATGGTTGGTCCGTTGCTGGCTTACCTTGGCATATAATGGTGATGATTTGGATGACGCTGATCGCGAAGCTCTTGCAGGGCCCTCGTCGCCAGCTCATCGCGTCAGTCGCATTCCGCTCACCAATCACAACTATCCGACAGACTCATGATTGGCTCGATACATCTGTAACAATCATCGTATCTTTTTAAAAGGTTTTATTTACCCTATCCCGTTTCTTTTGGAATTTGAAACCGTTCTCCGACAATCGATTCAACTTTGAATCGTTCTCCGACAGAACAGTACACACATGAATGTTTCTTCAACATAATCTTCCAACGATCAACTTTTCGCCAACATTACATTTTGCCGGCGAAAAGTTCGCCACAGAATTGTTCGGAAATGAATATTTAGACAACGAACACCTCGCCGTAGTAATGGTTCTTCAACGAACGTTTCGCCGACAAATTTTTCGCCGGAGTAACAGTTCAGCACAGGTAAGTTCCTGACAGAGATGCCTTTTTTTAGACCCAGCCTTTGACAGGTACCTGATATTTTTTTGAGATAAGATAGTTTTTCTTTAAAATTTTCTCTATTCTATTGTAATTAATCGCTCTTAATTTTATTTTGTAAATTACTTACTTTTTTATATGACGACGTGACGCCATAACATTAATTTATAGGTACGATTCTTTATTAACGCGACGATTTTTCATAATTATGTTGTCGGTCATTTTGTTATCATTATTAATTATATCACTTAAATAATATTATTATTTACAATATTTATCGATTAAATAAAAAAATATTGATGTTCATTTTGTATAAGAGAAAGATTGTGGCTATAAAATCAATCCTCTCAAAAACATTAATATATAAAAAAAAAAACAAGTCTCGCTACTGAGCTGTTCAACCGTAAAAAGGTACGAGATCCATTTGAAACCAAGTCGGCTATCGGTTTGTTCATTCCCCACTTAAGAGATCTATCTTCATTAATTACGTAATTAGTTAATAAACATTATTTTATAGTGACCATATCAATATTTTCAATATATTTTAATGTTTACAATAAATTGAATGACTTAGCCATCGCACTAGAACAGACGGTTAACGTGTAATACATATTAAAATTAATACATTCAGTGTGATTGCAAAGTCATTCAATTTATTGTAAACATTTAAATATATTGAAAATATTGATATGGTCACTATAAAATAATGCTTATTAACTAATTACGTAATTAATTAAGATAGATCTCTTAAGTAGGGAATGAACAAACCGATAGCCGACTTGGTTTCAAATGGATCTCATACCTTTTTACGGCTGAACAGCTCAGTAGCGAGACTTGTTTTTTTTTTATATATTAATGTTTTTGAGAGGATCTCATTTCTTTTTGTAGGTAGTCTTGCAAATTTTAAGAAAATTCGCATTTACCCAATTTACCACTACTATTTCTACAACTCTAGTGAACTATAGTCTAATCTAACAGGTTAGGTGATTTTTCACTGAGTTCCTTACCATTAGCACTTACCAGTGAGAGGTGGCGAAAGGTACCGTGACAGTCCAGTTCGTCTTCTTCTCGACGGCTGCGAAGCAGCCGGCGGGGAGACGCCTTCGAGGCCATGGCCTCATGGGCGTGGGCTCAAATCGCCGCCTGCTAATACAGGCGGGGCGATGGGGGGCACTTGGGTAAGTGCGGTGGGTGTCCGGGTGCCAGGAGGACTTCACGCCGCGGCGAGGTCGTACCAGCCGGGTGGTTCCCCATTGGGGGAGGCCCAGCTAGTGCCCGTCAGCCAGCGGCGGCTCGTCCCCTGGTGGTCATGTCCTGGTGTGGCTGCCTCGTCCTTCTCGCGTGGGGGTCCCGAGGCAGCAGTCCAATCCGGTAAGCGGCGGGTGCCGGGCTTTCCTGGGCTCATCGTGCGTGCCCACGATCCTGACTACTCGACATGGAGTAGTGGATGTGGACAGGCGACGGCCACGTCAGGCTGTGCTTGACAGCACCACCCTGAGCAGACTATCTGAGAGCCTTAGCCTCCAGGCCGCCCATGGCGGTCGTGACATCGCCGAAGGACGACATCAGGCGCTGGAGGCTAGAACTTATGATGGGGGCCGCGTCTTCGCCTTCACGGAGCGCGGCCAAAACATCAGTGAGGGTCCTGATAGCTAGTATCAGGACCTGTCTGTCCTCTTCAAGGACGGCTGCTCTTTTCCTCTGTGGTCTTGGGGCCGGTTGGGGCTTCGGCTTCTCCCCCTGAGGTTCACCCAAAGGGGTGCCGACCGCTCCCAACTGACCCGTGGGTGGCACATGACGTGGTTGGCCCGGCTCTTCCACGTCCTGAGGGGGCGGGGGCGATGCTCGCCTCCTCCGCCTCCTCGGCTGCCGCTTCTTCGTCGGTCCTGCTGGGGCGTTGGCGGCCGCCATGAGAGATCCAGCCGCGTTGGTCTCTCCCTGCGGTGCCGCTTCCGTCCTCTTCAGGTCGACGGGCTTCGTAAGAGGCGCTGTACCCGCTCTCTTGTTCCGTACTTCACGGCGCAGTACGGGGCAGTCAAGGTGGTTGGCGGGGTGTGCCCCGCCACAGTTGGCGCAGGTGGCCGGCTGCTCACGGGGGCGCCGACAGTCACATAGACACACACCAGCTTGCGGTGGCAGTGTCGGCTGCTGTGCCGGAACTGCTGGCAGCGGTGGCACTGTGGCGGTCCTTGCTTGCCACGCCATCCCTCGATCTTCACGCCGGGCATGTTCAACAACTCTTCGATGTTGTAGATGTCCGGGGTGAGGTTTGGCGTGCGGGTCATCTGGGCGAAGAAGATGCACCCTGGGCGTCCTCCGCGCGCCTTGATGGGGCGCACGTAGTCCACCTCGTAGCCCAGGGTGGTCAGCTCCTTCTTGATGTCTTCCGGGTCCGTGTTGACCGGAAGGCCTCTTATGGCGACCTTGAGTGGTCGCTCTTTCCGGGGTGCGTAAGCGAACCAGGTAATCCCGGTTCCGGAGCCCTCCAGCGCGGTAAGGTAGCGCTGGTAAACGCGGAATTCCTGTTCGCTTTTCGCCAGGAATCTAAACCCTGTGGACCCGTAGGGTCGCACGTTTGGCACGTGGCCGAGCTGTTCCTTCAGCTTGCCGAAGTGGCGGCCCCATTCAGGAAGCTGATCGACCACTATCGGCGGCGGCCTCTTCGTACACCCCGTCAATTTCATGGTAGCCGTGGGTGCAGGCGGCGGTGTCTTCTTGCCCGCGTCCTGGGCGGGCGTGGGCGGTGTCGGGCGGATGGTACGCGGCTTCGGTGACGGAGGCGTCGTCAAAACGGTCGCGTAAGTGGTTGACGGAGCGGCGGCGCTCGACGTCGACGGCGTCGGGCTGTCCAGCAAGAGCATGGACAGCGGCGGCGTGACCCTCGTAGCCGGAACCGTGCGGGTCCTCGGCGGGGTCGGTGAGGTGGAGGAGGAGGAGCCCCCCCCATATCCGTATGTGCGCTTTTCTGCGCGCTGGGGTGCCGGCGCTCCCGCCTGCACGGCTGCAGCACTCTCCCTGAGAGCGTCCAGGGCTGTGTGCCGTGCGGCGGTGCGCTGGAGGTCAATAAGCGCCTGCTGTCGTTTGCTCGGCGGGCGTTGAGGCAGCGGAGCGGCGGGCAGTGGCAGCAGTGGTGGTGCGGCGGCGAAAGCAGCGGTTATCGCTGCTGCGCTGGCCGTAGGCGGCGGTGGTGGTGCGGGTCCGCTGGGGGTCCCCGCGTGGGCGCGAAGGCGGCGTCTATGACGCGCTGCACGGCGGCGCCGGGGTTCGAGCGGACGAACACCCGGGTGCGCCGGTCGCGCGCGGTTAAACGGCCGGTTGGCGGCATCAAAAAAGTTCGTAAAAACGGAGGCTACGTGTTTGCCTGGTCCGCGCGAGGCGTAGCCCGCCCACGGGACGCAAGACCCTGGAGTACCCCCCCCGGTGAGACCCGCTGGTGGGAGGCCGGGGTTACGGGGTGCTCAACAGAGCCCTACGCGACGACCGTGGGTAGGCAGAATCACTGGGCAGTCGTCTGTGCTCCGTGCGCGAAAGCGACTAGGCGGCGAATCCTCTACCGTGACATTAATTTCGGTCAACACCTTATATTTTTCCCGAAAACAAAACGATAGCGTGTTTTAGAAACTAACAGCGACATCTGTGATTATTTTGCTGGACCAAAACAAAGTATTTTAGGAGCGACAGCAAAATATAACTTGGTAAACAGTACATTTCTATGGAATTACAAAGTTATTTATGCTATCGGTTTATCTAGAAAACTGCATTGAAATTGCTAGATTTTTAAGTTTTTCCTTGATTTATACACTAAACCCAAATTATATTCTAAATTAGAAGTCTCTATGTTTGCTAGAAGTGCCTTAGAATTTTGATGATCGGTCAGTGAGTGAGCGAGTCAGTCAGTCAGTCAGTCAGTCAGTCAGTGACAAAATTAAGAACTTTGACTAGCTATAATTCCTAAACCACTGGTTCAAAGTGAACGAAATTTGAAATATACCGTATCTACGGGGCTTTTGATTGATTCCTGAAGTTACAAGTCTTTTGTTTTATCCACAAGAAAGTTATAAGGTGTTGAAAATGGCCTGAACCGCTTCGAGAAAAGGATGGTACGGCTGTGCCGCTTTCTAGCTCGACTTGGCGGGGGCACTGCCGTGCCCCCAGATCAAACCCGATTTTTAAATATATAATAAAGATAATTTATTACAATAGAATAGAGATTTTTTTTAAGAAAACTATCTTATCCCAAAAAAATATCAGGTACCTGTCAAAGGCTGGGTCTAAAAAAAGGCATTTCTGTCAGGAACTTACCTGTTACTCCAGCGAAAAAAGGTGCTGAACTGTTACTCCAGCGAAAAATTTGTCGGCGAAACGTTCGTTGAAGAACCATTACTACGGCGAGGTGTTCGTTGTCTAAATATTCATTTCCGAACAATTCTGTGGCGAACTTTTCGCCGGCAAAATGTAATGTTGGCGAAAAGTTGATCGTTGGAAGATTATGTTGAAGAAACATTCATATGTGTACTGTTCTGTCGGAGAACGGTTTCAAATTCTTTCTTTTGTTGGTTGGTAGTTGATGGGTCAAATCTAATAATTAAAAATCTTTAAAAGTTTTTTTAAGTTTATTTAATTGCAGTTCTCACAATACCAAAACTTAAATTTTTACAATAAAATTAAAACGCCTAATAAAAATGACTTTGTAACAAGAAGTTATACGCCTAATATAAATTTAAGATAATATAGATAAGACAAGAAATGGCAAAAAAAATTGATGTGCGTTTAGATAGACAGTGTTTCAATAAATTTGCGAAATTGAAAAGAAAACCATTCAATTTTGGCGTCTTCAAACGGTTCAAACCATAATTTGTCCATTTTTAGACATCACACGTTGAAATTCTATCAAGGTTGGCCTTTATAGAAAGTATTTGAATTTGTTGATCTTTTCATCCAATATTGAATTAACGAAACTGAAAGTTGGAAAGAACGGGTTGGATTAAACAATGGTCTTTATTAGTACTGTTTCATCAACCTACATTATCCAAAATTAAATGGCTAGGTGGTATATTACAATGGGCTTGATTAAAACTGGTAGGTACTTAAGCAGGCAGAAAATGATAATACGAGAACACCAGGTTATGAAAAGTAGCATTGTCAATTGGGCAAATTTAAGTTGAGGTAATTGAAAATTCAATTGGTCTTCCAGCTAGCGAAATGAAAATCTAATGCCAACGATTTGGGTAAATCGTCAAAATAAGAAAAGTACCAAGTAAAGCTAATTTGACATATCAAGTAAATTATAAAATGCAACCGTGTAAAATTTAGTTAATAGTAGATTACGCACCCAGGAATGTAACCTAGCAATTACAACCTCGCAAACTTACCGCCCTCGCCGTTTGCTTTTTATTAAGTATCCAGCATAGAAATTTGTTATCATTTGCCTTGCCATCAACCATTGTAACCTGACTCACAAAATCAGAATGAAAATCATTTCAGGTATAAATCAAAGCTTTATTTGGACAATGGCCGAACAAAATTTACGCTTTCCAAACAATATACGGCGCGTATTTGGCGTTCCTATAAACTAGTTATCGCAATTTCGCTTTAACATAAATCTGCTATCGTTCGGCAGTGTTTTTGATGTAAAATATAAACTTTGACCATCGGTGGGCAATATCGATACATCACCGGGAACAAAACAGCGATTTTATCACTTCCAACCGATGTGTTCGGTTGGACGGTTTATCAAAACAACGATAAACGCAAGCGACGTCCGTTGCGATTGAGAATTGATAAATCACGCTGGGTAAATACGGCGTTTTAATGGAAAAATTTAAGAGTGATTCAGAGACAGTCAAAAATAATAAACAATACGGCAAACTAAATGTCTTCCTTCGACATAGACACGCGAGTTTAGTACCAACATAATTTGTAAATGCAGCGAAGGAAAAAAATGCTGCAAATATTTTAAGGGGCAAACCAGCCCATGAAACTGAACAACTTTCTCCAAGGAACGTAGGACAATATATAAAAAAATAATTTTGCACCTTCCATACAAAATCACTAACCGACCAAGTCAAAAATTAAAATCATATTTCGGCCTATGTTTCTTAGGGAAAGTTGTTCAGTTTCTTGGACTTGTTCACTCCTTAAAATATTTAAAGCTAATATTTTTACACCTTATTATGGCGAAGCTTATTCTAAGTAATTCATGTCAGTCAAATTAAAGTCAGTAGGCGATCTCTAATTTACCTAACAGTCATTCGCTCCACAAATTAGACAAGCCTAAAGAGGCTTGCGCATCGCAGTCAAATTACCCGTCAGAATGGCAGTTAAGCGTCTGCACTAAATCTGGCTGGAGGCTTAACCCGTCAATCGAACGCAATAGTAAGTAGCAAAGCCATAGATCAAGTTAATGCATTCACTCAGTGTCAGGCGTTTTGAAAATCTTGGTCCAGTTTAGTTTCAATCTCTAGATTTTTGATCATAAGATTAGATAACAAATACAATAAAAATGACCATAATATTGATACAAACTGGTAAATTACAACTTTTGAAGTGATAAAAGACCTTTGCCTAGCGGTATCCTACCTAAAAACAAAATAAAATATATCATCATCCTTCTTGCTCTATACCGGTCTCTGTCGGGGCCGGCTACTTAATCTAGGGGATTTGACGTGGAACCAAGTTTTTACATAGAATAACTGCTATCTGACTTTTGCAACCCGAGGCTAACCTTGTCAATTAAAAAAAAAACAAATAGGTTTCCCATCCCGTTTTTGAAGTTCAAAAGCGGCAAGACAACTATAAAATCGATAGTTGAAAATCAATGCAATAAACTGCATTACAAAATCACAAAAGCATCAACCAACCCAGTCGCCAGTAGACAGTCAAGTCAAGGCTGTCAAGCAAGAGTAACTCCGACTGCCAAGTGTCAAGGCTGAGGTTTGTGCAGCTTAATCCAGAACTGTCAATCGATGCGGCCCCGAGCGAGCTGGTGGTTGGTAGAGGTAGCAGACGCGGCAGTCTGCTTGCGATCGTAGGCCAGTCAGTATAGAGCACGGAACTTGATAAAAAAATACAACTACATACAACTTAGGAAAACGTAGGCGTTTTGAACTCTTTTTGGACCCTGAAGTCACGGTTTACTAACGTGTTAGATTGATATGATTGTTACTTAACCACGATATCTGAAATATATTTTTTTCTAAAGAAAGGTCAGGTCAGAAGTATTTGAAACCGAGGAGCATGAATCTTCTTCTTCTTCATCGAGCCAATAATGAATGAAAAAGTAAAGAGCATGAATAAAAAGGCTGATGAATGTTGAGAAAACGAGAGAGGTATGTTAGGATCGTAGGAAGTGGAAGGTCTAGCCTCTGCCTACCCCTCCAGGAAAGGGACATGATTATATGTATGTATGTATGTTTTTTAAAACGTATTCCCATGTTTTTTTTTAAGTGATGGCTAAAATATAATTTTTTAATAGGCTTTGTGGCTCTAAGTAGAATACAGGGACCGTATTTTGTTCGTTAGATCTTGCAGTATGCTAGATATGGCACTAAAACCTTAAACTTAGAAACGTTGAAATTGTAAAATAAATACAACTTTAATCCATTTATATTTTTCTTAAATGTGAAGAATCTCCAGTTGACTGGCCTACACCAGTCTAGTAGTCTAGGCTACTAAACTCGGCCTATTGATTATACATTCACAATGTGAAGCCGCTTAGGGCACATCAAATCTGTTATTGCAATATGAAATGCCTCGAGCTATGGGCAATAATTTCCATTATATAAGCTTATGTATACTGCGGTTTTGGTGTGTATGGCATTCATTTAAAACAATAAGGGCAGATCAGATTCTACATAAACAGTTGTTTCATTTAAGTCAAGATTGGACGACTCGGTGTCCCACACGAAGAGAGAGAGAATTTAAGTCAAGATTTAAGTACATAAATCACTGTGGGGAATTTTCTATTTGACAACTCACACCTACATGTGAAGTTGAAATTTTGACATACGAAATTCGTACTCAACAAAAAATAAAGTACATTTGAATTTAGTTTAGCTTAGCGCCACCTATGTATACTTGAAAATTATTTACATTCCATTTTGTCTGTGTTTTCGGTATTTTAGTAAAGTTAATATTTCAATGCGATTCCAATTTAGATTCCTGAGTGCAGTTTTGTCAAAGGGTGTGTGTGAAGTGTTAAATGTTTGATGAAAAGTATTCGGCTCGGAATTTTTATAAGATTATTTAAAAAAAAATAACAACAGAATATTTCAACCATTATTATTATTATTATGTTGGTATCATTATTATTATTTTGAGCCAGACATGTCCCACTGCAGGGCAAAGGCCTCCCTCTCTTTCTTCCACTTTTCCCTATCCTGGGCCCAGGATTTTTAACCATAATTTCAATAATTTCGCTATGGCTAAACAAGCCTTCAAACACAAGAAAAATTTACTCACAGCCAATATTTCAAAGAAAGTTAAAAAGCGATTAATCAAAACGTACATCTGGAGTATAGCACTTTATGGAAGCGAGACGTGGACTATGACCCAGAGGGATAGAGAGAGGCTCGAAGCATTCGAGATGTGGTGTTGGAGGAGGATGCAGAAAATAAGCTGGACTGATAGGAAGACGAACGAAGACGTCCTTAAGACAGTAGATGAAAAGAGAAGTTTGTTAAGAACCATAGAAGACAGAAGATGAAAGATGATAGGACACCTGATACGAAACGATAATTTCCTGAAGAACATCATTGAAGGGAAAGTAGAAGGCAGAAGAGGCCGAGGTCGACCAAGGCGAAATTACTTTGACCAAATAAAAGAAAAAGTTAATGTCGTGTCGTATCAGGAGGTCAAATCACTGGCGGAGAGACGAATAGAATGGCGGTTACTCCACCGACAAGAGCTGGGCTCTTAAATCTAAGAAGAAGAATTTCAACAAACGCATAAAACTTTTTGATACCATTTTATTAAACTTTATGACGGGTATAAAGATTTACCTGGCATAAGCTGGAATCACTCATAAAAGATAAAATCATGAGTAAGCAGATGAATATTCTTACTAAAATTAAATATAAAACTACCTTTCTGGAGGAAAATAAAAAGCTTAGAGCCCGATACTTACTACGGAACGTTATCAGCATAAAATAGACGAAGCTACGATTACCGTAGCTAGTCGTAGCTTACCGTAGCAGTTTACTCGTAGCCATATACTACGAAGAATACTCAGTCCAGCAACTAGAATTCCAAATTAGATTAAAATTTATACTGCCAATTACGAGAGTAGGGTTATACGACTACAGTTGATAAAAACAAGGTCATCGCTAAAATTATTCGTGTAATCTTATATCTTTATCTTTTGCCGTGTGATGCCGGCTTAGAATAGCATCACCCCACAACCTTCCCGCGGGTGTCCTAAGAGGCGACTAAGGTATTGACTCGAGAGTATTGGTGTACCTATTACAATTTTTAGGCGACAGGCTGACAACCTGTCACTATAGTGATACACCTGTTTTCTGAAACAACCTAGGAAAACAATTCTTAAAAAATGTCAGACGCGGCGATAGTGGCCGGATTCTTACGGCCGTTAACGCTCTGCCTTCCCCGCAAGGAATAAGGGTGTGATATATGTATGTATCTTATGTCTTTCAACGAGCATTAACTGATGAACGGAACATCGGAAAATGTTCATTTATAGTTTTTCGAAATACCTACAATATCGTGTACTGCGCTGCGATTTATCAATCAGTGATTGGTTTTTAGGCAGTGATTGTGACCCACTGTGAGGGTAGGTCGGGAGGCAGTGGCCCACAAGACACAGACTCGTTAAGTAGCCTCAAACGAGTGATCTGAACTCGGCCCGCTGCGACGACAAAGGTTTGACGGGTGGTGCAAGTCATGACCTTATTAGCAACTTCAAAAGATGATTTTAGATATATTCATATTCATGCAGAAAATACGATTATTAACTTTTTATTTAATAAAACCGGGACACCTTACAAGTTTACGTTTCGTATGAATCAAATAATTTTAAGAGTGTAGTTGCTTTAGAATAAATGGCTGAAATCGTGTAAAAATGAATGAAATGAGGTTTATAAATCGTAAGGACACTGTCCTAAATTCAAAATTGTTTTTATAGGTTTAGTGTTTTATCAAATCATAAAAATGAAAGTGCCTCCATTTCTCTTATGGGAAGTATATTTTATGTAGAAATGAGCGTGAACTTAGGCACGAGTGTTCTGTGATAATTTATAGATTAATTACGCACAAAAGTAAGTGCATGTGTACAAAGTGTCTCTTTTAAGATTATTGTTATTGTTATTAACCATAATTAGCAAAATATTTTAATAAAAATTCTGTAATTTGAAGTACGTACTAATTCAAATTGCTCGTGCTTCGTTCATGCCTTACACTTCCTATTGCCGGAAGTCGCCCTCGCTCCGTGCCCAGAAACCTGATTCATCCCGCGATCAAATTCAATTGTGTCAAACGAGAAATTGACTAAAAATTCTACTGTCGAGTCTTGCTCGCTTACGCCGCGCGCTATGAACATTTTTATACATTTTGAATTTGACTCTACGAATATAATTATTTCGTTTTGAATTCTCGCGCCTTTTCTTTGAACATTTAACTTTAAAACAAATACTCCCTGTTTGGCATTCTGGATTCGTATGTTAGAAAGTGACAGGTAGTGCGTCAAAAACCATAATGCTGATAAAGGTCATATATATTGGATACAATAATAAAATAAATGATAGTTCAAGTATTATTACGATTTGCCGCCTCTTTTTTTAGGATGGAATGTTTGATGGTCAAATAAAGGCGCCTTGTTTGGTACAGACTAAGTTGAAGAAACTACACTACTTTAGGCCTACTGGAAGAGATTTCTTTTTAGAAATAAGTTGACGTGTAAGTTGTGATTTGTTTTTAATTTTTCGTCCTATGTGTTTTATAGTGTACAAAAACAGTTTCATAATAATAAGAATAAAATGGGATTGTTTAAGACTTCTGCGATCTAATGTGGTATAACTAAACTTAACAGTCTTGGAAATGGACTGATTTATTTGAATTCCGTTGACATAGTTGAAGCGATACAAAACTTTTTAATTTATATAAAATTTATCGCGTATCGTAACAACAGGCTCATGGGACGTCACAGAGGACAAAGGTGGAATTATCCATAAATATTGTGACACCGGCAGCATGCGGCCGCCATGTCGGTTTACCGCGGATATATATCCACCTGGACACCTGGAGCGAAGCCGATGTTGTTGCAATGAAACAAAAATGAGCGGTGTGATGCCAGCATAGAAAAGCATCACCCCATTTCTTTCCCGTGGGTGTCGTAGAAGCCGACTAAGGGACTTGAGGGTTTCATGTGTATTGCAATTTTAGCCACTATAGTGATACAGTACCTGGTTGACCGAGCCTAGCTCGGATTTTTCGCTCCCAAAACGTATTTTTGAAGATATGCGCATAATGCCCTGTTTTGCCGGCTTCAAATAAAATCATCCCGCTTTTTTTCTGCGAGTCCCGTAAGAGGCGACTAAGGGACTCGAGGGTTTAATGTGAATTATATTACAACTTTAGGCGACAGGCTGACAACCTGTCACTACAGTGATACACGAACCATCTCGAAAGGGTCCTCAATAATCTTGTCAGAAGCGGCGATGGCGGCGGTATTTTTGCGACCGTTGACGCTCTGCCTACCCCGCAAGGGATAATGGCGTGATATGTGTGTGCATATCACTACTTAGTATAAAGCAAAGTCGCTTTTCGCGTCTATCTGTACGTACGTTTGCTTAAATCTTTAAAACTACAAAACTTATTTTGATGCAGGATGCAAAACTTGTTTTTAAACGAATAGAGTGATTCAAGAGCAAGGTTTTTATGTATAATACTTGCCTTACTTGATACTTGATAAACATGTTATTCTCACGGGAAAATGAGTTGCAGCGGGCGCAGCCACTGGGCGGGCCGCTAGAAAGTATTAAATATGTATCCCTTAGATTAAAAATTTACCTCGCTTGCTCTATCCGCATGTCGCCCCGTAACCCGATAAAGTCACGCCATCTGTCGTCAAATGAGAAGACTACTACACACGGACCGCGTTCATTTGGATAAATGGACCTCCCATACGAAATGCCTCGGTCGAGTGGTACTTTTTGTATGTATAAATATCACTATCCCATATCCCTTGCGGGGCAGGCAGAGCGTAAACGGCCATAAATACGCATTTTTTTATTTCTCTTTTATTCAAATCCTTTAAGGTTCGGAACTCTTTTTTACTTAAAAAAATTATGGACCTCCCATACAAAGTGTACCTCACAAGGAAAGAAACTTCACTGAAGACGAACAATCTTTAAATACTCAAGAATAAAGTACTAACTAAAGACAAGGCTGTATGGTCTTAAGACCCTTGCCTTTCCAGAACGGACGAACAAAAAAAAAAAACAAAATGTACCAGTTGATTTCGCGTCATCACATCGTATGGGAGGTCAATATATCCAACGCAGTCCGTATGTAGTATTAGTCTTCTCTTTCTCCGATAGATAGCATAATTATCGCGGCTTACGGATTATAGTGTAACCACAGGTAAGAAACAAAATACGTTTTGGTACCCCCAAAATACGTTAATAGGTTTTTTTAAACGTTTTATTACGACAAAAAATCGTTTAGACGTTGATGAAAGGCATAGTCCACGTTTGCACACGGAACCGCGCAACATTAACGTTAATTTTACAATAATGAAGTGTGAGGTTCGTGTAGAATACAAAAAATAAAAAATAATTTATAAAAAAATTTAAAAAGGAAAGTATATTAATATTTGTAAAAATAAAAGAGCAAAAAAGTATTAAAAGGGAAGCTCTGGTTGAGATGCGAACTCGAGCTCTTTGTGATTTATCGGTAAGCGGCTTAACCAACTGAGCTAAATCTGTCGATAGTGGACTGACGAAATAGCGGTACTATCTCCATACAAATGCAACGTTCACAAAATTTAGCTTTTTTTGCCGTTCAGAGTGATTTTTGGAAAATAAAACCTAGCTAGATCGATTTTTCTCCCCCGAATCCCCCTAAATACGAGTTTGCAAGAAAATCGTTGGAGCCGTTTCCGAGATCCCGATTATATATATAGGTATATATATATATACATACAATTCTTGCTCGTTTAAAGGTATTAGATTAGATGACTTATCTGAAACGACTCTCATATATTTACGCGGCGATAAAGACCGTAATTTTACAGTCGTTAACGCTCTGCCTACCCCGCCAGGGATATAGGTGAGATTTTTGTGTGTGTGTATGAAACAAAAATGCCGCTCTACCATGTGGCGTCGGCTTAGAATAGCATCACCCCATCTCTATCCGTGGGTGTCGTAAAAGGAGATAAAAGGATTAATTCAGCGAGTGTTCAGCAACGTTTCCTGTGCATACAACATTTATTTACCGTTCCTAGTACTGTTTGCCTAGCCGCCTGCCAAGCGTGGTGAGTATGGTATATTCCCACAAATAAGAGAGGCCCCTGTCCAGCAGTGGACTGTTTTGCCTGTAGTAGTAGAAAACAAAATATGATATGGATTTAAATTATGATAAAAAGTAAGCAGCAATAAGCGTAACAATATGTGTTTTTGTTTTCTGTGTTTGACACAATTTTTTGTACAAAATGTAGGCCGACTATCAAAAAATCCATTAAACTATGAATTATCTTTAAAATTTCAATAAGAAAAACAAGTAAGAGAGTCTCTAGAGATCTATAAATGGGAAAAAATACACTTGAAAAACGAAACAAGAAGCGTTTTTGCGAAAAATACGCCGCTAACAATAGCCGCCAACGATCCAGCTGATTTCATTCTCGCAGACTCCGCTCGACCAATATTTGGACACATTTTAAACCCAACATCCTCTTCCTATCTCCTCGTATCTTCGGGTAATAGAATTGTAAATTGAAAAGCAATAGGTCGGCGGGATGCCGGCGGGGAGGTCGGGACGGTTCGGCAAGTCGTTCATCTTTCCCCGAGGACCGCGGTAGCCCATCGCTCCCGAGCTTCCCCTATCCGACTCCACTTTGCTCAACAACAGTGAAACAGTATAAAAACTGCGGCTACGTGCTAAAGTTAGTGGCTTTGTTTGCGTTTGGAATTGGAGTAAAAGTTTGTTGACCCTTCATTCAATGCAAATCATGTCGTGATGACATGTCAATTTTGATCAGTTTGTATGGAGGGTCAAACAACTTTTGGCCAAATTTAAACGCAACAATCATAGTTGGGTTCCAACGGAAAAACTTAGAGAGGCTGAAACTGCTAGCTGAGTCTTTATATAACAATTCATTGATTCACACCGCAACCTAAAATCTGCATCTCCGCTTTCTAATTCGTAAATATACAATGTTATGTTAGATACACCAACATCCAATATCTTTAGATGAGCGAAAATTGAAATTATAATAATAATCGGGGTCTATGAAACAGGTTCAACAATTTCCGCGCATTTTGTACCTAATATGTAAGGGTTTCCGGGGGCAATGAAGCCGTCAAGTTTTGGTGACATATTTCAAAAATATTCTGTTACCTTTTCTGGGTGGTTTTTTACAAACAACGCCATCTATTGACGCGTATATAAAAACGAAGACCGAACGAGTTCAGTCCACCACATGGTAAACTGTAAAAATTGCAACCTTCTATTTTGGCCTCCCAGTAAACTGGAGTAAAACATTGCCCACTCTGTTTATTCCCGCGCCGTCTCGTTGGACCTTTTCGACGGTCCCTACGTACAATCGCGTAACTGACACTTAAGTCATTTGCCTTTTTTCTTTGATTTCGCCTCAGTTTATCATAAGGGTATTGTTAGTAAAGATAGCGAGTTTCAATATAGCCTGATTCTACTCGAAATCGACTCCCCGTAACTGCAAAATTTACACAATTCCAACGTAAAACGACGGTAGTGGTAGTTAAAAACCCACGTGACAACACATCTTCCGACGTAAAATGACAGTAGTTACGCTACGTTACTTTACGCCTTTACGTCTATCTCGTATCTGGCACTTACGGAGTAAAACCATTTCTTTTAATATTCTCTATACTGTTGATTTTATGAAGGTTAAAGCTGTTCTCAAACAACAAGTTACTTTTCTTTTTACAATTCCTAATCGTATACATTTGTAAAACGTAAAATACGAGGTAAAAACCTATTTATAATTATGATACGTGTGCACTAACTCCAACGTAAAATCTCTTAAATGACAGTTACGATTTTTGGTGGCTTAAAATTTAAACGCATAAAATTTTAAGTACCACATAAGCTTTCTACAGCTTAATTTTTTGTGACGTAAAACTACGGATGTGCTTATTTTTATAGAAATAATTATTATTTTCAATTTTTTATCCGTTATTCTAATAAATGACGACCAAATACATCTATGTTCAAATTTTCAAAGCTCTATCTATAAAATGACTTGAAATATACTCATTCGAAACTGTAAAACGCTCTCCTGTAAAATTTGAAAATTTCACTTGCGTCATTGTACGTAGGGACTGTCGTTTTGTGCATTTCGATTCTGTGTCGGCGATTGTCTTTTGTTCTCGCCATTTTATTTTACTCCCGCGCGGCTGTCGAGATGTGAAATGTTTGTCGTTAATTCTGAACGGTGTAAAGTGGGGAGACAGTTTATTTGGCAGGTAGATTTGTTACGTTTAAGGGCCAATGCAAACTTTATGTAAGTATAATAATAAGATAATGTAATTTTTTTAAATTTAGCAACTCATTGAACGAAACGATACGAATGCAAGTTGGAGTCCAGACACAGTATAACCAATCGTATATAAGAAATTGTACATATGATGTAAAATAAATCGAGCCAGTATTTTAAGCGGTGAAAAAGTCGATGATACTGAACCACTTTCCCCAAGGAACATGTCGAAATATAATAAATAATAACATACAAAATGTAGGTACCAGTCAAACGCATCAACGTTCAGTTTTATGAGTAGAACACATTCTAAAAACATTTGTTTTAAATGTTACCGTATACATAGACGATGGTCCTTTTTAATTAGTAAGTTAATAGTACCAACAATAAATATAATGGTCTAGAACAAATTTTTGGCTTGCGTGATGTGAAATCAAATAAAGGAACCAAAAATTTATCACTATTCAAAAGCTAACTTGATACTGTCACGATGTCCATAAGTTCTCCTTGAATATTCTAGAAAATCCCATATATTCCCAACTTTATTACACTACACTGCTCCACGGTGTACACGGGAAAGTTTCGAGCATGTAACTCTGAAAGTTAAATTACTTTCATCTTTGAAATAGTTGCAAAATAATAATTTAATATCGCAAAGGGTAAAACGTCATGGCAATTAAACTTTAAGATTCTTTAAACTTACATTTTAAGTACTAAACGGGGTCTATCGCGATGATCATCATCGGCCTCATACGCCTGTGACAGGCGATCCAATCAGTGTCTGAGTCAATACTTTTCGTGGCTATAAAAGCTGATTTTCCACAGGCCCCAGACACTACGTTGCCTGAGACGTAATTTTAGAAACGTAGGGTTACCCAGGACCAGCGCCACTCTCTCGACCCCCCAGGCTGACTCCACAGAAACGATGACGAATGACGAAGGTGATGACATTTAGGTAAATATTGATATTTCACATATATGATTCGATGTTTCAACGCAGTTAGTTTCATGTGTAGTGGTCGGATTAAAATGTATAAAAGGAAACGCAAGTGCTTAGAAAATTATATTAAGTATTTCGTAGTTTTTTTTTATTGATGGGTAATGATGTGTTGCCTTTATTTATAGTGTATCGAGGCAACCAGTATTTAAATTTGTTTATATAGATTATGATCTCCAATCTCGAAATTCGTAAATGAATTGAAAAAATGAAATTTACCTTTTTTTATGTAATATACCTTTCTAAAACGTATGCTAACAAAATTATGTACAAAAATGTCAGATGGTTTCTCGGTCATCTGTTTATAAAATATGGTTTTTAATAACTTATAGCAAACAAAGCATTGTAAAATTTATTTTTTATAGTCGTGGAGAAGAAAAACAGGTTGATTTGATAGTGTGTCGACTCTGTAGATTCCATTTCATCAGTTTAAGCGTAATTATTGGTTAAAATAACTCATTTCCTTAAGTCAAAAAGAAATAAGAAAAAGATCTTCCGTAGACGCCGCACGCAAAAAATGCAATATTTCATCTATGCGAGGATTTGAACCCGGATCCGTGAAAAACAGTTTCACCACTCCACCCTAAATGAATCACTTCACACATGTCCTGTCCTAAAATACCAAGCTGGGTGTAATAAACTTAATTAAATCCAATTTATATCAACCTAGTCGTTAACCTTTCGTTCAAACTACGCTTAAGTTTGCTCAGGAGAGATTATGAGATAACTCTAATGGTTTTCTTACAGACTTATAAAAAAGGGCTCCTCCCTCCCAAGTTCTCGAGTCGACTTTTGTTTTTTTTACAGCTTTTATTAAGCTTCAGTAAATTAAGTTGGTTTTTCCTTTCGGCGACAGAAGGAAGGAACTTGGAATGATATTATTTCGTGGTGTTTTATTAAAGTCGGCGTAAGACGTTCTTTGTTTAGGGAGGACTACTTACTTGAGTGAAAATTACGAGTTATTTCGTCCTTTTACCTTTACTATGAGGTGTAGAGCTAGTCAAATAACTGAAGATAGGTAAGTATTCCAAACGAATTACTATAGAAATTTCATTTTTCTTAATTACACTCCTAGTTTCTTTAAAACTGTACTTAAAAAATAAAATAATAGTCCATTCTTTGTGAAACGACAGCAAGTTTTTTCTTTTATGTTAAAGATAGTACAACTTAATAACTATGATCGCCTTTCCAGGCACTTACAACTTTTCTACTAATTAATGGAGGAAAAGTTTCATTCAAATTGTCTCAAAACAAACGATGCCACTACTCAAGCCAAGTTTAAAGGCATAGTTCGGCCAAGTCATTTTCTTACGTAGAACTTGGCGGTAAAGGCGAGAATCGCTTGCACTGATCGAATTAAAACTTGCCTCAACTCAAGTGTAATTTCTTGAGGTCGGGTACAAAATACAAAGGAGTTTAAACTTTAAGGTATTGTCGAGCTTAGCCTGCTCTGAGAAATATTAGATGGATTATTTGCTAATAGGTTAACTTGTTATTATAATGTTGCAAAATAAAGAATGTAAAATACTTTGGACGCTAAATATTTGGTAGGTATGCAGATGATATTAAAATCACACATTCTCGCAATTAGCAGGGAGTTACAAGATTTCAATGTTATTAAGAACAGTACATCTGTCTAAAAGCGGGGTTGTGTATGATTTCTGCTCTTTCAATCGTCATTATAAACTGTCATTGAAGTAGTACTTAAACTAAAAACGATATGCCTAGTGTAGTACCTACCTAAGCGGACAAGAATCAGCGTTCCTAATTTTTACAAATCCTATCTAACTAACAGTATAATAATTCTTTGCAAGACTAGTTTTTCCAAACATCAAAAAGCTATACGTAAGGTTAACAATCTCTTTGTCTAAAAGATAATATAACTCATGCATACTTGACCTGCTAGCTTTTCATGGCTCATAATAATTACGCAAACAGCTTCCTCATTTGCAAGCATTAATTCAATTACCCCATCTCCTGAAAGATACCACTAAAACACGGTGCTTACGTTAAACCCCTTATTAAAACCCAACACAGAGGGCGCTGTAATCCACCATTATTCCGCCTTTCGACAATTACTCCCGGCAAATAAAGACGTTGCCGTAGCAATATTCAAGGGGAAGGAAGGCGTATAAAAAATTATCATCACCTCATCCCGTCCCGCGGGCTCGGGCCCAAATAAAAAAGTCGGGAGTAATTTTTTTACACGCTTTACACATAGCGGCAATAAAAAAGCGCCGCGGCAAAGAGACTGGGCTATATTTCATTTTATGTCTCACTCGGCGATACCTCCGCCGCCTGTCGGTGACACTTGGAATGAAAGTTTAAATGTCGCTGGGAGTAATGTGGATTACGTGGTCTGTGTTACATGCGACGTCTCTGCAGTGAGAGAGTTCGTGGAGCTCTCCTTGCGACTTCTGATAATTTTTCAAACGTCCTGCACGAGAATTTTCTATCTGAATGCAAATAGAGTTGTTGCTGAAATTTCTTTGTTCGGCATGACTCACTCAACTTTTCCACTTGTTGATAATTTGGCGTGAGTAAAAAGTATTCAAAACATTACAATTAGACAGATGACAATACGATAAAAAATTTGAACGAATTACCTAGCACTTACTCGTATGTGAAGCAAAATTTCTATATAAGTAGTGTCTAGTCTCTTCCTCCTTGCTTTATCCCGTTTCTCTGTCGGGGTCAGCTACCTAACATAGGGGAATTGACGTGGAAACCAGTTTTACATAGAGCAACTGCCATCTTACCTCTGCACCCTGAAGTCTAACCTGGCCTGGACCCTAGGTTAAGTCACATTCAAATATCATCTGAATTCAAATTTAATTTAAATACAAGTCTCATCCCGATGTTTTTCCTTCAGCGTAAGAGCAGTCGGTAAATGTACGTGAGTAAAAACACATTGGTACACGGCAGGGATCGAACTCAGGTCTCACGAGTATAAGACCGGTGTCCTATCACTTGGACACCGACGCTCGACTTCTATATAGTGACTAGTGTAAAAGTACCGAATTAAGATATAATCGGTCAAAAACCTTAACCTCCAACTAGACGTAATCTGGCATCTTTTCTTTACATTCTGACTGTTATACTTTACTTTTTCTGACCTTCACAAAGTTCATTCACTGTATATTCATTCCATCCTTTAGAATCCACGAATTCCTGAAGAGAACATCTCAATACAGATTCGCGATCACGTCGTCGTATAAAACCTCGCTCATTTGCGAACCCTGGTAAATCGATTTAATATAACGAGATGAGGCAAAAATGTTCAGAGTCACGCTCCTTATTACCCCACCAAAGGTTTAAGGTTTTTTAATCGCATTATAATATTATAACCCTCGGAAAATATTCATATAAAAATGTAAAGAGCCTGGATTGAGCCCTCCGCCTCGATTAAGAAATTTCAATGGGATCGTTTTGAGGAGCTTTTGAAGGAGACGATTGTGTTGAAGTTATAAATTTGTCTGATTTCGGCGCATGGTTGGTGATGGTGTCTGTTCATTAACGATAACTGAGTCTTTCATTGCCGTGTGGTACTGGCTTAGAATATCATCACCCTATTTATGCCTGTGGATCGACACCCACAGGCATGCTATTCTAAGCCAGCACCCGTTTCATGGATTCTGGAAATTGGAATCCATGAAACGGGTAGCAGCGTTCTCTGCGAATATCTACTACCTACATCTTGCTTAGTGCTCGCCAATCTGCCTGCCAAGCGTGGTGAGTATGGCAATACCGTCCCATTTGGGGGAGGCCCATGTTCAGCAGTGGACTGGTGTGGCTGTAGAAGTAGTAAAAGCTGAGTTTTTCATTTGATTTGTCTGTTCAAAAGAAACGGAAAGTTGCGATTGAAATTTCATATAT
Organism: Keiferia lycopersicella; assembly: GCA_029255805.1. NCBI lineage: Eukaryota > Metazoa > Arthropoda > Insecta > Lepidoptera > Gelechiidae > Keiferia > Keiferia lycopersicella. The sequence continues at coordinate 16,323,710 of JARACZ010000006.1, read as the reverse complement.
AATAGTTACTGCGACGATAAAATGATACTTACTCTTTTTCTTTATATTTTTCGTTGAAGTCATACATCAACATAAGTACCTTATAAAGCTATATCTACACTAGACGCTGACGTCGCCGCGACGATAGCGGGGCAATTTGTCGCCGCGCTGCGCCCGCGGCGTCGTTCCGTTCTCTCAAATTCAATATCCACTGGCATTTTTCAACAATCGTCCGAAAGAGCTTGGATACCGTTTTATTGGTACTTTATTGGACGAGATTTTTCAGGTTAGAGCTCATTTGAGGAGTAAAGAGGGATTTTCTATCAAGAGTTATAATAGAATTAATGTACGTATGATGTTCGTTGAGAAGCTACTTAAAAAAAACTGATACAAGAATGATAATTACACAATGCAAAATATTCATCTGAAAAAGTCGTTCATCGCAGGGTCTTACTCGCGCGGTATTAAGCGAAGTTTCTGTAAGTCGGAGCGTCGTTGGCGAGCGCGGCGGCGTGGAACAGAACGCAAGATTAGTTGCCGCGCGTCGACGAGCGTCGGAAGTCGCCTGTGTGTAATCGCCTTGTCGAATTATCGGGTTTGAATTGCTATTTGGAGACGATTAACACTTATAAGAAGAAAAGTGTTTTTGAGATTGCATTGATTTTCAATTGTCTCTCTTTTTGTGTGGAACACTGAGTCATCTAATGGTCTAATGAACCCTGGCATCAAAGTTTTAATCCGTTTCCAATTAATATATTACATAATATCTATTTTAGCGACTTGTTGAGTCGTATTTCATTTTTTTACATTGGTCACAATTATTCAAGAAGAGAATGACCATGCAACTTACTCATAACAGGCAGTTAAATAAACACTTAAAATAAAAACACAAAAAACTTAAAATAAAATAAAAAACTGCCTACAACAATCAGCCTATTGTATCCCAATGCGTTAAACCCTTCCTTTCCTCCCATATTATCTGGTTCTAATATTCATTCCAAAAAAACCTTTAAACTTTGCATACTTTCTTCCTCATGAGCAAAACAATGAACCGAAGAAGTTCATATTCCGGCATTCTTCATCAAACTCCTTCAGTTTAAGTATTCCGCTCATCGCGGGGCAATGGATCGTCTGGAGACGTGAAAAGCGAGGGGTGCCGCGACACTAGCGCCACATCGCGTAAAAAAATCAATTTTTATTATCCAGAATTCATTTGGTGACATATTTTTTTATTATGTAAGTGTTAGTTTTAGTCAATGCTCAGTAGTGAACTAATAGGCATGGCTGTTCCCTTGTTGGTTTTTGCGATTACCACGGCACGGATTAGCAACCGTAGTGCATGATATTTCTAGTATTTACAAGAAAGTTTTGTTAGATTAATTCCTAGTAGGTAGCGCTTTCGCGAATGATGGAAAACTCAGTAAGAGTAACAGTTTTTTATTGTTGACTTGAACGTGATAGATGATCTCTGAAAAAGTTTTTAATCTAGTTGGAGTCTATATTGCAATCAGAATAAAAAACCTACCTTTCCTGCCGCTTGCACACATAAAAGGCTATCGACGTAGTCGCTTTCTGGTCTCAAAGACTGGACGCCCGATGATAGTTTGTCCTTGACTCGAAAAAGACAGTTCAAAAAACTTTAATGGCGCTAGTATCGCAGCGTAGCTTCTGTCAAAGGCGACGCGGGAGCCCGCCGGTGTGTAACGGCCTTGTCGAATTATCGCCTCGAGCCGTTTATGAGCCGGTAATTGAGTAAATACGGATAAAAAGGCATTAGGCGGATTTGAGTGGCGCCTTTGATAGAAGTAGGAGGCTTGGTTCGAGTCGCGTTTTCACTGTGATTTTATGAGTTTGACGTTAAAGGGAAGCTTATTTCTGTCTTTAATGAAAATACTATTGTAGTTTTTGTCATTTGATATAGAAGTTTTTAACTAAATCCTCTGGCTTAGCGACCTGAAATGGATCTTACCTGAGTTACTTATTTAGTAGCTTGAAATTTAAATGGCCTACCGTTTGACCGCTTGCTACATGAAATTATTATTTTGTTATAACAAATTTCAAATATGAAAGATATTTAACTTTTGAGTTACATCACAGAATAAATAATAGTACTAGATTACATGCTAGAAACTTTCACGTGTGGTGTACAGTGTGTAAGTATTATAAAGTTACAAATTTATAGGATTTTCTAGAAAATTCAAGGAGAACATTATTCTCCAAAAATGTTCCCATTGTTTTCCATACATTCACACGCCATTTTCAAAAACACCAACTTCCTTACTTCCATGTGAATGTTATTAAAGTCAGGTGCTTTCCTACCCACACATCTCGCTTGCTTTAATCAACTCCTCCTCCCTCGCCCCCCGGCGGTCTGCTAATAACCTTCCCTCACCCCCCCTGTCCCAAGGCTATGGGGTAACATGGTGCAAGGAGTAATTGAAGTACCTGTTTGCTCAGGATGTATTAATATGAAGGATGAGTGCAGGTTTCATGTTCGCTACGGGAGTTGAGGTTAACAGAACATAATTCAGAGTTAGGGGAGGTTTGTATTGTGTTCAATTAAAAGTTTTATTTATTTAGTTGTTTATGGCACACAAAAACAGATACAGAACGCGTAGAAACAGAAAAAGACACAGCAGGTACTGCTTTTTTCTAGAAATTTCTTACATCAGCCCTACGAAGTCGGAGGAGAAAGCGACAATGGGGAAGAAAACTCAAAGCTTATTGCAGATGGCAGCAGGCGCGACTGTATCTAAACATACCAATAAGAAGTGACTGGATTTTGACATTGATACGTTTTTGACCAATCACAGAAAAAAGGAATAGTTGAGAATGACGCCATTAGTTCCTCAGATTCTTACCTCATTACAGTAACAAAAGAGCCTTCTTTTTAAAATTACCTGCTTTTGTTTTTAGGCTTTAAAAATATTATCGAAAAATTGAATTAAGTAGTAATTATACAGTAGAACAAAGTATTCAAATCGATTGTTCTCAGGTACTCGTAGTTACATAGTTATCAGGATGAATAACCTACGCCATTCCGGAACCTGAGTCTCCGGTTCTTTGACACAAAAACTAAGTCAGTAATTAGCTTGTAGTCCGCTGCACTGACAGTACGGTCATAAACAACAACCTGTGACAGTTGCTGCGGACCGTACTACGTTACACCAGTTAGCGAGGTAGGACAAGATAAGTACACTTGTGTACATTCAGGGGAAATTACTTTAACAGCCATGGACATGAGCCTCTTCGAGTCGGTAGGTAATGCCGTTTTCAGGCGATGATTTTGCATTCACAGGGAACGCTGCTGCCCATTCCCTTGATCAATAACCCTTACTCGCTTATTACGACACCCACGGGTAGAATCGGGGGGATGCTATTTAGAGCCGACACACGGAGAACGGCTAGAAATATTATGAAGTACTGATGACTGCCTAATCATGACAATGATTATTCAGGTGCAACTCGATTGAGATGTTTCACTATTACTACCTTTTTATAGACACTTGTAAGATGAAGGTACCATTTTACCACTTAGGAAATTCAACGTTTTGCTATTTTCATACTTGCAATTATTAGTTTCTCATCGCTTTGTAATATGTATGTAATTATTTGACACTCATTTCAATATTTGTTCAATTACAGTTCTAACCTTAAAAAATCTAGGTCTGTACCTTGAATTTTCAGACCTAGATTTTTTAAGGTTGGAACTGTATTTGATATCATAGGTGAATTTTTAACCTACACCTTTAATATCAAAGTGTCATTCGTACCTATTATTATAGCACAATGTAATTCTACATACGTCTGCGCCCATCTGCTCTCCCGGTATACAATCAATCTCGCATGATTCACAAAACGCGGCGGCAATCACTCCTTTTGCGACTTTTATGCTTCTAGCACAATTGAAACATCCTTCTTACTTCAACAAGAACGTTCTATATATGTAATATGGAAAAAAATTGTGGATTTTTAAATAAAAGAGATCAAACTAGTATTATTTTTGTTCTATTTCGGGTTATTACTGTTCTATTACTTCACTTTTATAACAATGTCGGAATAGACCATTTCTTAACTAAACTAACACGGATATTAACCAGATGCTCGGATATATAACTATAAATACCAAGATAGTGACAACACCATTTCCAAAATCGCTAAACTCAAGAATTAATTATTGCCTTCAAAAATCATCCTGTTGCAGTAGGTACCAAAAATAAGATGATTAAGCTGTATGAGCTGTTTGTCAGCCTCATGCGCAACTTGGGTTTATAAGTCATACCTGGAAAGCTAGATGACGTTTACACTTAGAGATGAAAACTCGTGATCCTATTAGATGTAATGTTGTATTTTATCTTAAATTTTTTGGTCACTGTAGTGCTGCGGTATTACGATACAATAATTTAGTTATAAGCTTACAAAATAATTAATTAAGTACATGTTTTCCTGACAAAATATTTGGATAGGCTACAGGCTAATCTTATCACTAGTGGGTGGCAGAATCCGGGTCATTGGGATCATGAACCGAGGAACTTCCGTTAGATAGATAACGAACTTGAGAGTATGCTTCATCTTCAAAATTTTGAATTTCAGTAAAGAAAAAAAAATCTTCATCTTCCACATTTTTGCTTTATAGTATTGCTTCCACAGACCAAACTCCTTCGTAACAACCTATACCTAACGGACTGTAATTTTTCACAGATAACTCTTTCATTATTACCATCTATCAGCGTTGAATTACCATCACAGATACAACAAGATAGAGTTTTGTAAGTATTAGGACCGCAGCAGAAGCAACGTGTTCAACTATCATTTTCATTTGAAGTATTCTTGCTTGATTAAAATCTGCAACAACAATAATTATGTTAAGTTACTGATTGAAACCCTTTTTTGTTTCGAACTTGGCAAAAAATTGTACTCTCCATAGATAAAAAACTACATTCGCGTCTCATGACATCTCTGGTCTGTTTCTCATTAATTACTTATGCAAAAGGATAAATTATGTTAAAAACTTACTTACATGTGACAACGTGGTGGCGTGACCCCCTGATAAGCGTTGTAGGGAAAACCACAGTAGGATATTCGTTAGGCCAACTTCCATAGGGATTTGAAAACGCTGGCAGTTCACAAGCACTATTGGACTCTCTCTCCCTCACATCTCTCTCTCGACACAGTCGTATTTGCTTTTAGGTACTTTATTATTTCATTATTTATCTCCAACGTCCCATGATACACATCACGAGTAATAATCAATTAGCGTTATCTATCTATGATTGAATTGTGTGAAAAACACCTCACAGTGGTCTACATGTCGGGAGATCTCAATTTTGCACTGAAACACTTCGAGGTGCTCGTACTTGATTAGTTGTAGTAATATAGCCTCATCAGTAACTGTAGTCAATCTTTTGATTTTGCTGCAGTCGTAACCAATTGTCGTCTTTCCGATAGCATCAGCGGCTGCAGGCTTCACTATCGTGGTTGCAAAGAGGCCAGCAAGTACTGCCATATTTGAAACTATAACATATTTTGTAGTAAATTTAATAATATCAGTTCACAATGAAAAATAATTTATCCATTTCTTTCAAACACGTAAATTACATTACTTGATGAGTCACTGATTAAATATACTCATACAAACATTTATATGAAAATGATTTTGTTACTGGTTCTATTTTTCCAAGTTATATTGATGAAAAAGGAAGGCAAACGTGAAAGAGGAAGACCCAGAAGCACATACATACAAAAAAAAATACAAACTATAAAACAATGCAGCCGTATGAGTCGTACCAGAAGTTGTACGAGAAGACTTTTGATACACAGAAAATGGTGGCTGTTACAGCGACGGGGGCATCGCCTCTAGGATGATGATGATGATATTGATGTATAATAAAAATAAACTTATACTTACAGGGAACATTCAAAGTAACGCGACACATGGTGACCACTGGTACTACACAACACTCTCGATACGCTGCTTCACCACGAATGAAGTGTACCCGAACAATGACCTTTTTTATATCATAATGCGGTCACATTATGGTTCGTATGTTAGGATGAAATGATGTCATCGAGCGATATTACGCATTATTATTTAAACTTTGACAAGTGATAACACGTTATAGGTAAAATAACGAAATAATGACCTTATAAAAAAATTTCAAGTGTGTAAAGAATAGGATATAGTAACAAAATATATATTTGCTCAATAATTTGTTGACCTATATACTTTGCCTATACTTTAACGCTTATAGTAGGTAATAAAATATTACAAGTCAATAACAAAAATAAATAAAAACATCATGTCAAAAACTTAAACTAAAACAAAATATCCGTCAAAACTCTTAAACTAAAAAATAAATAAATAAAAATTCAGTCAAAAATCCCACCCCGCGTCATCTTCGGCGCAAAGGTGCCCATTACACTCGCCGCGTTACCACGTTGAATAGCAATGGACAGCCTCTGTACCAAAAATGACCCGGAGCGGGGGTCACAGCCTCTCTCCCTCAGACGGGAACCAACATCTTTAATAAAGGCTTTGGCCTCACTGCCCCAGCACCCGGTTGTCTCCACAGCAAAAGGAACGAACAAATACCTCTGTTCCAGACCAGAGTATTTTTCTCTTTTTCTTGCAGCAGCCAATTCTGCAGCAGCTCCAGCCGATCTGATGGTACGACCAAGATGCGAAGCCGCGAAAGTGCTGACACACGTGGCGTCCCACAACAAGCACCTCCCTTTTTTCCACGGCACCATGGTCAAGCCATCTGGTCTCTTGCCATCCGTACGACTTAAACCCGGAGGCTCAAGCACGTTTGGTATGTTGGCTGAGACCAGTGCCCTATGAAGAATATCGTTAAGGGCATGGTGGCGTGGAAGTTATAGTAGGTACGTAAAAAATGTGTAAAATTAATAAATTACTATTTAATGGTGATATTTAAGTATACAGGGTGTAAAAAAAATTGCTGCAAATATTGTAAGAGGTGAAGCCATGACTGTTAACATCTTTCCCTAAGGAACATAGGGCGAAATATGAAAAAAAAAAAAATTTGGAGCTCCCATACAAAATTACCCACTGCCACCCAAGTCAATTTATACAGAAGATCCAAAAATTTTGCTCATATTTCTACCTAAGGTTTCTTAGGAAAAGATGTTCAGTTTTATAGACTGATTCACCCATTAAAATATTTGCAGTTAACATTAATACACCTTATATAAAGATGAAGCATAAAAAACTTCCCAAACAAGAAGAAGAAATTGTGCTGTGAAACAAGTATTTTAACCAGAATTTTGACGACAAAAACAAAGTGTTCTGCATCAGAGCAATTTGATTTTTATCCGACTAAAATGAAGAGCACTCATTTATCTTTTACTCTTCTTACTGCCGCAGTTCTTTTATAACTGGTGGAACCAGAGTTTGAATTTTCAATTAACTTTCTTGAGACTATACAGTTGATCAAATAATGAACAAACCAGACTTTTCCAGACTTAATAAGTTTGTTTGGTAATTATTTAAAAAATCTTTGAATGCCTACGCAGTTGAAACGAAATGCATTATTTTAATTTATCAAAATGTAAGAGCTCCGTGTGTAAGAGGTATCCCATGTTGACGTTTGCCGTATGTGGTGCGACCACGGTGCGTCATACCAAATCTTTATAATTAACTATATATTGTAAATGATAGACAATGTTATAAAACAACATACATACATACATACATACATATATCACGCCTTTATCCCTTGCGGGGTAGGCAGAGCGTTAACGGCCGTAAAAATAAGGCCACTATCGCCACGTCTGACATTTTTGAGGATTGTTTTTCAAGGTTGTTGCAGAAAACATGTGTATCACTATAGTGACAGGTTGTCAGCCTGTCGCCTAAAAAGTGTAATACACCAATACTCTCGAGTCCCTTAGTCACCTCTTACGACACCCGCGAGAAGGATATGGGGTGATGCTATTCTAAGCCGGCATCACACGGCATTATAAAACAACTCCAGTTACAATTATACTTTGGGTAGGTGTTATAGTTTATTTTGCACTTACATTGTCATAGAGAGATGAGGTGTAAATTCGGCAGTCGTCCAAGGAAGGACCGAGAAACATAGTGAGTAGAGCGATGGAACTGTATCTGGTTCTAACTCCGGTCTCAGTTGCAGACATACATACACGCACATATGACACCTTTATCCCTCGCGGGATAGGCAGAGCGTTGATGATGATGATGATCTCTCCGACCGATTTCGGCCATGGCGACCACTTTGACTCCTAATCAGATCGGCGCTGATGCGCCCGGAGATGGCTATTGTAGCCAATTTTGGCAGTAAACTCCCGTGCACAGAGTGGACACGTGAGTTTGCCATTTACATAATTAAAGTTAATGGCGACGGGTGGACGGGCCTTCAGCTCATCGCGCTTAGCGTCGAGGTCTGCTTCACGCTGTTCCTCAAACTCGCGGACTTGCCTCTTAACCATCCCGCGCCATTCGGGGCGCTGTGCTGCCAGACCCTCCCATTGAGTGGGCTCAATGTTGCATCTTTTCATGTGTCGTTTCTGAACATCTTTATATCTGAGGAGTTGTCCGCCATGCTTTCGCTTGCCCTCCTTTAGCTCAGAATAAAAGATGCGCTTCGCCACTCTCTCCTCCAGAGCGTTAACGGTCGTACAAATACGGTCACTATCGCCACGTCAGACAAGTATTGAGATATGTATTTTTTCAGATAATTGGTGTTTCAAGGCCCGGTCGCTGCTCATTTTACATATTTACGTTTTATGAATTAACATACATTAGAGGTACAGTCATCATTTTCATGATTAGCAGCGGAGAAACATCTGTGGCTGAAAAAAAATATTTTTTTATATCCATTTTCTCATTCTATTTAAAAGCAAACTTCATAAGCGCAATCGTTAAACTCTCGAAGAGTTCCGAGGCGTTCATTTCTCACGCGTTGTCACCCCCAGGTACCCACACTTGCTGCGAAAACTCCACATTAGTAAACGTCACCAACATAAAACGACTATTATCTCCCCACGTACTAGCTTTTCGCCGGCGCAGCAGTCTTGCAAGACATTCTGTCGTGTTTTAGTGAATTCGAATTAATTGTCATATGGTATTATAAAGAAAAGACTTTAGTTTCTTACGAGTTTCTTACACTGTTTAAAAGTAGATCAAACAAGTCTCACTTTTTCAAACAACTTATATCGTTTGTCATTTATATTTGACGTCAAATATCTTACATTTTGAGTTCAATCTGATATGCGTTTTTCAAAAGCATAAAGGTTTTACTTCACGTCAAATTATTTTAATCAAATTGGTATATTATTAAGTTCTTGGTTTCAGCTGGTTTATATTTTACGGAAACGAATTATCCTGAATCATTTGTCTTTTACCAGTGAGGTAACAATATTTCAATCTAAACTAACTCCATAGAGATGGGAAGTGAATAGACGGCATTGTCGTGTCGGACGCAGACGGCGCGCGAGTCGCAATGTGAAGACAATGCGTGGTTTTATGTAAGGAATAATGCGCGCGGTACTTACTATCTTACTATATTAGCTATGGTAGGTCGTCAGGACAGTATGGTGAAAGTTATGGATTTCAAAATAGTCATGGATGGAATTTTAAAAGGAAATCTACAACAAGGTGTAAAGTCAAGTACCTATTTTTTTTTAAAGTAGAATCACAATGAATACTTTTAGAATGTCAAATACAATATTCTCACTGGATTAATCAACTTATTCTTTTAATAACAGTTTCTTGTTATAACTAGTTTTAAATATAAATACATGCCCATTTGCTTATCTTACTGAACTTATTTTTATTTCGTAGTAGTCGCCTGCATGGCTTAGATCTCCTGTTACCTTTTTCGTTTTTTTCTATTTCGTGCTTCTTGCAGTGTTAGGTTCATCAATTTGACACATTTTTCCCTATTTAATTTTACCGAATAGCATGCTTCTGCCATAAACTTACACCCACTCGGCAAGGTCTATTACACAGCCTGCCGTGTGAAAGGAACATAATAGACATAGACTAGTGTTACGTAATTAATGGGCATATCTCTCCACCCACGCGTTGTATTAGTTTCATGGACAAATAGTCTGTAGTGTCAGCTGCAGATGGTGGTGCGAATGTAAGGCTTTGGTTTTGTACTGCAAACATAGGTAGATAGTAGATAAGTAAAGCAAAATGTTTTTTTTTTCATACTACCAGTACACTTCTTTAACAATATCAATTTTCCGTGGTAAAGTATCTTTTTTTCCGTGGTAAAGTAAAAAGTGTGATTTATTTGAAGGATTTTGCAAATTAAATGTTAAGAAGGAGGGAATATTTTGTTGTAAAAATCGTATGAGTTCTTTTTTTTTTTGGTTTGCATACAAATTCCTTCTTTCTTTCTTTCCTACTAATATTATAAATGCAAAAGTTTGTATGCCTGTTTGTTACTCCTTCAAGCCAAAACTACTGAACCAATGTTGATGGAACTTGACACACAGACAGTGGTTAACTTGGATTGACAAATAGGCTAGGTTGTTATCTCGAAAAACTGTTCTTATGGGGTGTTACTGGATTAAAACCGCTTCCACGAAGTCGGAGCCGCGGGCGCCTACTAATTGACTATGAAAATCGAGACCTTTTTATAAATTAAGTGTTCGTCTATCAACCTTTATTTTTTTGCAAGATGATTATTGAACTTTACAGAAACTGCTCCGCCGACACGTATTGGTTTCATGGACAGTAGTGTCAACTGCAGACGACGCGAGCGTCTGGCTGGAGTTTAATACAAAAGGAGGTTTTGCACTGCTAATAAGATGAACTAAGTAAACAGGTTCTACAATACAATACACAAAACATACAAAAAAACGGTTGTCTGTACTGACGGTTAAACGTGACGACGTTATAAGAAAATACTGATCGAATAGTTGCATTTATGTGGAACGCTGCCGAACGTGGATGCCGATTGTGCCCGTTTGTCGCTCGTCCCACGCTCTCGCTTGCACTTCAAGCCTTGAATGCAACACCTCACAACGAGGTAACGCTTCAGAGCAAGAAACGCCGCATGTGTCATGTTTTTTTGTGCGTGCAGCCGACGATGATAAAAATTTTACAATCAGCGGCCTTATTAATCCGTTAGCAATATCTGCAAGGGTCAACTCGGAAATCTTAAAAAAAATTAAAATGTAATTGTTCTTATCAGTGATAGAAATGTTTCCAAATATGTCTTAAACCATGTTTTATATATTTTTAACATAATTTTGATGTGTTTCTATTTTAGTCTTTACAACAAAAACTTTCAAATGTAAGAAGTTTATGGCCAGCGTTTGCTCGAAACTGACAGCTTTCATAGGGATCAAGCTAAATAATACTCCTCCTCCATAGTCGGTCCCTCACTGCTGATGATCGTGACTCCTTAATCTGTCAATTGCCCGTCTCCAATTGTCGCGATCTGCTGCCTGATGTAATGCAGCACTGACGGGTATATCCAGGTTTGCGGATATTTGATCGGCCCACCTTATCAGACTTCGGCCTCGAGGTCGCTTCCCTTCCTCCTTCCCAGTTACTATCAGGCGCTCTAAGTTATCATCACTCTTTCGTGCAATGTGACCGAAATACTGCAAGACTCGCCGCATGCAGATTGAGGACAGACGCTGCGATTTTTCAATCTTCAGCTCTTTTAATACTGAGATGTTAGTGCGGTGAGCCGTCCAAGGTATTCGTAGAAGGCGACGCCAACTCCACATTTCGAAAGCGTCAATTCTTTGCCTGTCAGCGGCTTTCATAGTCCATGACTCAACACCGTATAGAAGAATGGAGAAGACAAGCGTTCGGACAAGATGGATTTTTGTTCGGTTCCTAATGTTTCTGTCTCTCCAGACTTTGTTGAGTTGAGTCATCGCCGACTTGGCCATACCAATGCGTCTTCTTATTTCGGGCTCACTACTGCCTGTATTTGTAATAACCGAGCCAAGATATTGGAATTGCTTCACGGTCTCATAGTCTCTCAGAAGATCTGTTTGCTGGGTAGCTGCGAATCGGTCTATCACCATAAGCTTGGTCTTTTTCTTGTTTATGGCGAGTCCTAAGCTTAAGCTGACTTCCTCGAGCCGGTTCAATAGCTCCGCCATTTCGGCTTCGGACGATGCGATCAGTGTGGTGTCGTCAGCGTAACGCAAGTTGGATATTTTTATCCCTCCGACTTTGATGCCGCCCTCCCAGTCTTCAAAGTACGACGCATTATAAAATTCAATTAATTAAATAATACTCAGCTACGAGAATAACGGCGTAGCTAATGTAGCAAACCTCTACGGGAAGCACTTACGAAGCTGGCCAAACAAATTACAAACTTGTCTTTTTTTAAACGCTTACGCAACAAGGGGCAGATTCAATACTTTAAACTGTAGAGACTGATTATTTATAAAACGCTAAAACCGGCGGGCCCTTAGGTTTTTTGTCTTCCACTGTATAATACCGCAGAAAAACTGTTATTGTATCGCCACCAATCTACACGGAAGCTAGCATTTTCCTTTTTTACCGAGCAAAAGAGGTTTTATTTGCGAAAAAACAGCTAGAGTATTTATTGTGGCGCGCGGCTCGCGTTCCGCGCATACATATTCAATGGAGAAGGCGATTGGGCCGCCCGGGAAGTATCGGTGACGCCCCTCGGATTAAACTAGCGAAAACATCTTTGTTTCTTTCTTATTTATTTTTTATTTTAAGACGAAAATATGGAAATAAAACAGATTTTTCTCTGAAAAGTCTGGTTCATTGGGACTGATGGGTGGCTCTGGCTCGGTGTTTAACACGAAAATAAGGTGAAGATCGAATAGTTTGTTGACGAGAAAGCAGTCATATATTGGGCATTGGGTAAAGTGGCGCAAAGGAGAGGAGTTCTTTGCCCAGCAATGGGGCACAAAAACGGCTACATGAAAAAAAAAACTTTTTTTATAATATATCGTTGTCAAAATAAATACAGGTATGACTGTGCATTGCTTAAATATGGCATATGACTTTCGGCGCAAAATGTTATTTTGTATAAATCTAGCAGTCAGCCCAGCGACTGCGCCCGCTGTAACTAATTTTCCCGTAGGAATAATAAATAGGCAAGTATTATAACCATAAACTTTTCTCTTGAATTACTCTATCTATTAAAAAAAGTACACTAAAATTCGTCGTGTAGTTTTAAAGATTTAAGCATACATAAATACAGATGCGAAAAGCGATTTTGCTTTATACTATGTAGCAATTAAAAATTCAGAGACTGAACTAAATGCAGATGCGCTCTTTTATGTATTTTAAATGAGCAGCGGGAGAGGACGCGGGTAAAAACACGTTCTCAGACAATTATTAATCACGTTATTTGATTTTAAAATATTTCTGAAAACAGTTTAATAAAAACTTTTTGAATATAATTTTAATAATATGTACACGTTGTTCTTACTACTTTGTAACATGTTTCGCTGACTATTTACTTTACGAATATAACTAAAGTAATCGTAAGATGAATATGATAGTTATGCCAGCTTAAAATTATTGTTATTCCTGGTTACTGTAAATTGTATATCGAACAAAATGTATCACAAAATATGTATTGTGTTATTTGTGTATATTACGAGTAACTAATATATTTTATTTCTTAGAGGTGTATATATTTTTTATAAAAGCTTCTATTAAAACAGATATGTTCAAGATATTTATTGATAACAAGTAACTTACCGCATTCAAAAAACCATTTTCCACCACAAACAATTCCCAGTAGTGTCCATTCACAGAATCCAACACACAAACTGCGTTATCACGACCTCTTCCAAAAAATCCTCACGCACATTCAAAATTCGAACGCCGGAAAAAGTTCGCAAACTTTTCGCGGGCTGAGAAAAAAAATGGAGGCAAACGCTTCACGCGCGCAGCCTTCGACGACCGGCGAGGCACTGGCATCGCGCGATACAGCCGCCTCGGCAGAACCGCCAAATGGAGCTAGTTGGTTACATAGTAAGATCGAAATTTGATCGCAGTTAGACGGAATAAATGCGCATAAGACAGCCCGTTGGCTATTTAGTGGGGCCGAGGGCGCATGCGTGCCGGGATGCACTTGGGATTAGATGCTGCGTATTCGGGACAGGTGATACAGGTAGCTTCGTCGTTTCAGAGGATTACTGAGTTCATCTTATTGCTACATAACATTTAAATATTCTGTAATATATACACACTTAATTTTCCTTGTGATTTTTTGTTGTTATTATTTTGATATTCCTTAGTTACATATGTTTTATAATTCACAAAACATTCATATAATTTTATTTATTTTAATCACGATTATGTGAAAGATTTTACATAAAAAAGCATGACAACATGTGCGATTTTCTTTTATTTTGTTTTCTAATACACAATATTTCTGACGTCAATTTTGATATTGAAAAATAGAACAGTGTAGCATCATAGCATATTTCTTTTCCTCGGGTGTCATAAAAGGCGATTACTACTTTAACGGTCAGGCTTCGAAATTTATCAGACGTGATGACAGTGATTGTAATATTACGGCCATTGATGCTCTGCCTACCCTATAAGGGATAAACACGTGATACAAGAATGATGAAAAATAAAAATATTATCCCTACAGTGTCATAATGTTAGAAATATGATTAAACTGTTTCATTGTCCAATTGTCCATCAATACATTTTCAATTGCTTGTTCAAATCAAGTGTCTTGCAAATTCGTTTAAGATCAGTTTAGTCAATCATAGAATGCTTTATTAGGTTAGGCAGACGGGGGGTCACCAGGGGGTCAGTAGTAGTAGGGAGGGGGTCAAATGAATAAATCTGTGAATTTCTAAACGACTGTATCGGCGGTATAACTCGTTTGACGTTAATTGCCTTCGATTTCTGACTCGGTGAGGTAAAATGTTGCATTTGGTATCGTGTGCAATATTTTATACGGCATTTCTTTTGTGAATTGAAGATTCATTTCAAAATATAAATTTCATTCAAACGTGCATTAGTTTTGTATTTAGTTTATTTATTTTTAAGTATATAATCCTTCCTTTTCTGGGTAAATGTATTGTGTACTGAATAAATAAAATAAATAATAAATAAAAAATTCACATTATTCTCAGTTTTATTACAAGTAGATAAAATGGGGTGTAAGGGGGCACAAACACCAGCTCAATGCTCCAAGCCAACCTCACCTGCCCGCGGTGCATCCTGCCGAACAGCGAACGAGGCTCTGGCGACCGACAAATGGCGGTATAACCATTTCGAAATGATGGCGTAGCTAAATGCCACAGACTGGTGATGGGCAGCAGCATCACCGGTGCGAAGAGCTGCGTCCTGCGATCGCCAAGACGCACGCCTGGCGGGGCGATTATCTTTTAAAGGCAAACCCTCATGAAGAAAGCCATCGGACCAAGGCCCCCAGTCCCCGGCCGCCCCGCTATTCCTGGCCAAGGCGGCGGTCATGGTAACGGCGGGTCAGGGGGTGCTAAGAATCACCGGGTCACGATCGGCCGCCAACCCAAACTGACCCTGGCTACGTTCAATGGACGCACGTTACGACTGGACGAACACCTGGCGCAATTAGAAGAGGAGCTGAAGCACATAAGGTGGCACATTCTAGGGTTATGTGAAGTCCGAAGAGAGGGGGAGGACACCATAACTCTGGGATCGGGCCATCTTCTGTATTACCGAGAAGGAGATCAGCCCTCCCAAGGTGGCGTCGGATTTCTGGTTAATAAGGTTCTCTGTGCCAACGTTGTAGAGATATCAAGTGTGTCGAACAGGGTTGCGTACCTCATAATTAAGCTAACCGAGAGGTACAGCCTCAAGGTTATCCAGGTTTACGCACCGACCTCGACACACTTGGACGAGGAGGTGGAAAGCATTTATGAAGATATTTCCAGAGCCTTACATACCACCTCCAAAGCTCACTATAACGTTGTTATGGGGGACTTTAACGCTAAAGTGGGAGTACAGACTTGCGGCGAATCGAGTATGGGCAACTACGGTTTTGGAAGTAGAAATCACAGGGGGCAAATGCTCGTCAACTTCCTCGAAAAAGAGGGCCTCTTTTTGATGAATTCATTCTACAAAAAGAAGCCCAAAAGGAAGTGGACGTGGCAAAGCCCCGATACTGTGACGAAAAATGAGATAGACTTCATCATCGCGGACAAACGGCGCATATTCAGGGATGTCACAGTGGTCACCAGGTTTAATACCGGAAGTGACCACCGACTTGTTCAGGGCACTCTGGATATTAACTACAAAGCTGAAAGAGCCCGCCTGGTGAAGTCCACGCTCCGACCGAATCTGCTCCAAACCGTGGTAGGGTCCGAAACTTTCCAATTAAAATTGGAAAATCGATTCGCTGCCTTGGAAACCACAGATGACGTTGACCAGAAACTCGAAGAGGTGGTGGAAATTCTCAGGGATGAAGGGACGAAGTTCTGCGATGTTAGACGTAAGAGCAAAAAGTCCAAACTTTCGACGGAAACTCTCAGCTTAATGGAAGAGAGACGTACAGACCCATTGTCAGCTTCGACGAAAAGTCAAGAGCGCAACAAAACCATCCAGAGGCTCGTGCGACGTGATCTCCGATCCGCAAACACGCTCTTGATTGAAAAATCAATTGAGCAGAATCGGGGACCAAAGGTGTTCGCACGGCCTTTGGGTAGGAGCCACCTGACGAAGCTGACAACTGAATCTGGGGAAGTCGTCGCATCCAAGCCGGAGGTTCTGTCGGAAGTGGAAGACTTCTATGGCAAGCTCTACGCCTCGCAAGCTTCAAAGCCCGTACCCGATACTGAGGATTGCAGAGCCACCCTCACACGCCACTTCACCGAGGACCTGCCCGAGATCAGCCGAGACGAGATCGAAATGGCCCTGAAACAGTTAAAAAATGGAAAAGCCCCAGGGGAGGACGGGATCACGACAGAGCTCCTAAAAGCTGGAGGAACTCCCTTATTGGAACAGCTCCAACAGCTCTTTAACTCCGTTCTCTTCCATGGGAGAACTCCGCAGGCATGGCACAGAAGCATGGTGGTACTGTTCTTCAAAAAAGGAGACAAAACCCTTTTGAAGAACTACCGCCCCATTTCGCTTTTGAGCCATGTTTACAAACTGTTCTCCAGGGTCATCACGAACCGTCTTGCGCGAAGACTCGATGAGTTTCAGCCTCCCGAGCAGGCCGGGTTTCGAAGGGGTTATAGCACCATAGACCACATTCACACGGTACGGCAGATTGTACAGAAGTCTCAAGAGTACAATCGGCCCCTGTGCTTAGCGTTTGTGGACTATGAGAAAGCTTTCGACTCCATCGAAACCTGGTCTGTTCTGGAGTCTTTGCAGCGTTGCCAAGTCGACTGGCGATACATCGAAGTGATGAGATGTCTGTATGAAGCCGCCACAATGACCGTACAAGTACAGGACCAGCGGACTAAACCTATCCATCTCCATCGAGGAGTGAGACAGGGGGACGTCATATCCCCGAAACTGTTCACTAACGCTCTGGAGGATATGTTTAAGACGCTGGACTGGAAAGGTCGTGGTATTAATATAAACGGCAAGTACATCTCTCACTTACGATTTGCAGACGACATCGTCATTATGGCAGAAACGCTGCAAGACCTACAACGAATGGTGGATGACCTAGCTGATTCTTCTCGCCGCATCGGTCTCCGGATGAATTTGGATAAAACCAAAGTCATGTTCAACGAACACGTTGATCCGGAACCGATTGCCGTAAATGGAATCCAACTCGAAGTTGTTCAACAGTATGTCTACCTAGGGCAAACGCTCCAACTAGGTAGAAACAACCTTGAGAAGGAAGTCCAGAGAAGAATACAGCTTGGTTGGGCAGCATTCGAAAAACTCCGACGAGTCTTTTCGTCGCCAATACCGCAATGCCTTAAGACGAAAGTCTTCAACCAGTGCGTCCTACCTGTCATGACATACGGAGCCGAAACGTGGACACTCACGGTACGACTGGTCCACCAAATGAAAGTCGCTCAGCGAGCTATGAAGAGAGCTATGCTCGGGGTTTCTCTAAGGGATCGTATTCGAAACGAAGTAATTCGACAGAGAACTAGAGTGACCGACATAGCTCAACGCATTAGCAAGCTGAAGTGGCAGTGGGCTGGTCATATCTGCCGAAGGACCGATAACCGCTGGGGTAAGCTGGTCCTTGAGTGGAGACCGCGTATCGGCAAACGTAGCGTAGGACGCCCTGTGGCAAGGTGGAGCGACGACATACGCAAAGCTGCGGGCAGTGACTGGAGAAGTAAAGCCGAAGACCGGGTTCAGTGGCGTGCTTTAGGAGAGGCCTATGTCCAGCAGTGGACTACAATAGGCTGTTAATGATGATGAGATAAAATAAGTTTTCAGTGCAAATTAGTATCATATATTTTTATATACAGATTCTTCTTTACTGGTAACTTATATTTGACTTGCGATAAAATGATTCAATATAAATATTTGTTTTTTTGACAACATTGAAAAGATGTAGGTAACCTAAAGGTATGATAGACTTAATATGACAGGCATAATAAAAAGCCGTCTTCCGTGTGATGCCGGCTTAGAATAGCATCACCCCACCTCCTTCCCGCGGGCGTCGTAAGAGGCGACTAAGGGACTCGAGAGTATTGGTGTATTACAATTTTTAGACGACAGGCTGACAACCTGTCACTATAGTGATACACATGTTTTCTGAAACAACCTTGGAAAACAATCCTCAAAAATGTCAGACGGGGCAATAGCAACCGTATTTTAACGGCCGTTATTGCTGCCTACCCCGCAAGGGATAAAGACGTAAATGTGTACGTGTGTTTTACAAAAATTCCATAATGTAATGACCCACCTTCTTAAAAATGAAAAGATCAAATTAAAGTGAAAAATACTTCTAAACTAAATTACGAAAATTGCTGATAATATAACTCAAAATATTATTCTCTATAATTCTAGTACATGCATCATTTTAGCGTCCGGCCGGTCTAACCGCGGCTGCCTGCCGCTGACTTTCATTGACAAATTAGATTGATTCTATATTAATGTTCCGGGCAAATTGCTTGCCCGCCATCTTTCTATACAATACCAACAGTTTCCATACAAAATCTATACAATACCACCCCATTCACTATTCACAGACCAATTTGGCATTCGTTGATTGAACATTCCGTTTCAGTTTTGTATTTCAGGGGTTAATTATGTTTGTTTTGATGGAGTTATGCATTCAAAACAGATTTACATAAATAGAGGTTTTATTTATAGAATTAGGGAGTTGATATGGATGTTTATATTTGGAATCAATCAATACAATAGTTTATATTGATTAGTTCTTAAGGACCATACCAGAAAAAGTTGAATGCGTGTCTAGCGTTTTTTTTTGTATGGGGTCGAAATTTTAAACGTGTGTTTTTATCGTGTTTTTTTTTATAAAGGTAGAATTATTCAAGAGAAAAGTTTGTAACATGTTGGTATAGATAATGTGTTATTGAACGAAAAAAGGTGTTATACTCACGGGAAAACACCTGAAAGGGTTTCTAATAAACTAGGTCTATAAAACCATTTATTTTTTTACTTATTTTTGTATTCCATATTTATATTTATGTAACTGTTCAGACACTCTCTATAAGAAGGGTTATAAGACTTAAGGCACTACTAATATCACCTTGATTCACTACATATTGGCCGACACATTATTGCGTAACAAAAATACTTAATTTTTACCATGCAGCGAACGATCCGATGTAATTTAGAGTCAAGGTTTTCATGGATTTTTCATTGACTGATAAACAGGGCAAGTACGTAGCATATTTATTACATTTATATGAAGAAAGTCACAACTCCTTTACCATAAGAGCATATTCATGAAATATCTGGCCGCAAACAAAGTCACCGTCATCAATCACCAGAAAAAGGAAAACGAAATCTTGATTTTGCATGAATACGTTTCGGCCAGTCATTTTAGCCACGTCGCCACGTGAACCGTGGTACAAGATAGGGTTCAAAGGAGATGAATGGCAACTACTGTGGGTAAGTCATGTTCTCCTGGTACCTGTATTGTACGCCGCAAGGTAAGAGGGTTGCTTGATGGACAGCCACGTTTCTGATATTAAAATGTATTCTTTGTAGGATTATCCTTTACGGTTTTGCGTTGGATTATTTTATTCGGTATTATTATATTATAAGAGTTTAAGTTAAATATTATTAGGCATAAGCTTTGCAGCTTATCAAGCTTTAATACATATAATAAATAAAATAAATAATTATTTATTACCCGTTAATTATTTAATCCCGTGTGATGCCGGCTTAGAATAGCATCACCCCACATCCTTCCCATGGGTGTCGTAAGAGGCGACTAAGGGAATCGAGAGTATTGGTGTATTACAATTTTTAGGCGACAGGCTGACAACCTGTCACTACAGTGATACACATGTTTTCCGAAACAACCTTAGAAAACAATACTAAAAATTTCAGACGTGGCGATAGCGACCGTATTCTTACGGCTGTTAACGCTCTGCCTACCCCGCAAGGGATAAAGGCGTGATATATGTATGTATGTATTATTTATTTCAGGTCTGGACATTTGGCTTTAAGTTTAATATTATTTGGGTGAGTAGGCACCCTCATCTTACGCGACCCAGAAAAAATGTGTGAGATATACTTAAATTATAAAGGTTACGACAAAACCATAAAATTAATAATTTGAAATGCAGCTGGCATCCAAAATACTAACACATTGATTTCTGGATTTAGTCCACAAGATAGTAAATTGGAATACTTGGTGTTTTAATCAAACACTAGATATTGATATTTCTGTTTATCTTAAAAAAAACTAGTGTAAGGATAAGAATATCCGATAAACAATGCTTTATGTAAATATAGAAATATCCTTAAAGGCAATGAAGTAGAAAAAGATAAAAATATGCTTACGTTGTCGTTGTTTGTGTAAAGAGGGTCACCGATAGAGGGTGACGTCTCCTAAAGAGGTATTTTATGAGATCCAATGGATCCCAGAAAGGTACCTTCCTACCCACCCTTCTTTACGTCAACATGAATTGGAATGTGATCCATCATATTCGGTTATCCTTTTTTTGAATCAATTATTTTACCAAAATACATATCTTTCAAAAGAAAAAAAAATATTTACCAACTCTCTGGTTCATAAAAAATCCCTGTTTTTCAAATATTTTTAAAAATTAATCAAAAGAGTTCCAAGGAACCTTTTGTTAGGAAATTTCCGCTACGTTTTGACGAAACCGCAGATTTGTATCGAGGAACTGATGAAATCTCAAAACTCTTTCTCAGAAATCTTCCTGAATTTCATCACAAAATTTGGTATTTCTGAAATAAAAAATACGATATAATTTGCCGTGTGTTGCCGTTTAAGAATAGAATCCCCTCATTTCTTTCTCATGGGTGTCGTAGGTATGACGCGACTAAGGAACTCGAGGGTTTAATGTGTATTACAACTTTAGGCGACAGTATGATAACCTGTCACTACAGTGATCATCACCTGATATTTGTCAGGTGTGTCGATAGCGACCGTATTTGTAAAATTAGCCGTTTGAGCAAGTAAATAATTTACATTGCAATATTTTAAAACACATTCTGTAATCCCACAGCAACCATTCGATATATATTTCAAACGTTCCCAAACCGCGAACCGCTTTTTACCAGAAGGGTGAAATGCAAAAAACATTTGAAACCACAACAATACACCGCAAAGCTGAACTCAGTTTGCCCTCGTGACGGCTGACGCAAGGCACGCCGGCAGCCCACACACTAAACTCAATCCTGACACCTAAGAGATAGCATTTAAATTCCTCCAACACCGCATTATCCCGGGTTACATGGCTCAACTATTCACACTCTCAGAGCTAAGAAGAAGTTATAAGGTAGCCCTGTTCATTCATAAAGAGAATTTATTTTATTTTGAGTTCCCGATATTTTGACACTGTTGTAAGCGTCATGGTCACGGGTAAACTAAGTTCACAACTACTACCTTCAGAAACTAAGTGGCATACCTAAAAATTTGAAGTAAAACCAGTGTTTAAGTCAATTAAAACACATTTTTTTTTTATCAAGTACACCTATTACACTCTATGTCTTTAGTAATAAGTAAGTTGGTTTTGGACCGAATTAAACGTAAGACCGCTGGTTACCGCTGGTTGATTTTTCTTCAAAAATGTGTGATTTTATCAATGCAATGTCATGTTGTTGTGTCATTTACGTTCTTGTGTTCCTTCTAGAATGTTCTTTACTCCAAGCTATTCACACTGTTGGAGGCAAAAAACTTAAGCGGGATTTTGTGTTGGATACTCTGAAGTAACGCGTATAAGGTATAATTTACAGTGTTAGTGGAGAAGGGTTCAGGATTTCTTGTTAGAATGAATTTCAAGTAGCTTTTTGTTAGATTTAATTAGGTACGGTTAAAATTGTAATGAATGTTACTGGAAATAAATTTGTTCGAATTGTAATTGTTTTATTAAAGCTAAACTTTATAATACAATTCGATTAAAAACTTTAAACTTTTGCTGCCATAAACAGAAACTTCAAAAGTCCATTTAATATGACATGAAAAAAATTTTTTTTTTGTAAAAACGTTGACACCCGTAGAAAGATTAAGTAAAAATAATAAGTTGAAGCGTTTTTACTCATGAAATACATTGTAGCCACATAAGCGAAGAAGAATGATGCATTTCACGGCGGTAAATGCGACTTACATTTGAAAATAATTTACTTGTGTATGGTAATTTTATGGCCGGACTTCTAATGTGAGAGCTATAAAGCAGCCGTGAGTAGCCGTGAGTCTGGTGACTTTGTATGGCGTTGCTCAGCTGAATAATCGCAGATGCAAAGAGGTTGCTTTGGAAAAGTTTTATTTGGTGTTTCTTACACTTAACGCACAATGGAACTCTATTATAACGTATTGCATCTGTCAGATGCAGGAAATTGAAAATTTCAAATTCTAATAACCGACGTGTGATGCTGGCTTAGAATAGTATCACCCCATTTCGTATCCGTGGGTGTCGTAAGAGGTGACTGAGGGACTTGAGGGATTCAGTTGTATTACAACATTTAGGCGACAGGAAAACCTGTCACTATAGTGATACACAAATTATCTGAAACGGCCCTCTTTATTTGTCAGACGTAGCGATAGCGCCCGTATTTTTACGACCGTGAACGCTCTGCCTACCCCGTAAGGGATAAAGGCGTGATATATGTATGTATGTATGTAATAACCGACGTTTGTTAAAAAACGCAAGTTCATTCGTTGTTGCTGCATTTACTTACATCTGACAGACGTATGCCTCTTACGAAAGCGCTAAAAATGCGCAGCGACGTGAGTTAGATGAGCGATTTACCTTATTGACATTGTGGCTAGAAACTGGACGCGTGTCTGGAATGTAGTTTTTTGAATAAATTTAATGTGAGTAGTTATGTATTACTTCAGCAAATATTATAAGTCATCATTCAAGATGGGACTGCAAGTAATTTAAAAAGCCCTGGTATATTTGAGCTTTTTATGGACAGCGGCCCAGCGGACTCTTAAAATACTTGAAATTTCACAATAAAATAACCTTTTATGCACATCTTTCCTTCGTTCCTTCCTTTTTTCTATGCACTCCTACATCCTCGATCAATATAAAATCAAAAAGAGACAAAAAAAGAATATCGTTGTTTAAATGTTAAATGCAAAGCAATTCTAAAAAGAGATTTACCACATCAACATTTAAAGTTCAACAACATTTTTAATCATTCTCCAGCTAATTATAACAGCTACAAATTACAATACAGCATGTTCTCTGATAATTCAACACAAAGCGAAATAAACAACGGGAAGTGTTACATTTACAGCGAGTGTCCTTGTGACCCGCTAATAACTATAAGTTTCCGCGCCGCAGTCTGCACTACATGAGATAGGGTTGCCACTACTACTATACTACAGCCAGAATAGTCCACTGCTGGACATGGACGTCCCCATTTGGGGAGAATATTCCATACTCACCGCGCTTGGCAGGCGGAGTGGCGAGCGCAGTGCATGATATTGCAGATATTCACAGAGAACGCTGCTGCTCGTACCATGGCTTCATCCCTTTGGTAACTTTTACGACAACTATGGGTAGAAATGGGGTGATTCTATTTTAAGCCGGCAATGCACGGCCGATGTGGGCATGTTTTCTGATAATTCAACACAAAGTGAAATAAACAACGGGAAGTGTTACATTTACAGCGAGTGTCCTTGTGACCCGCTAATAACTATAAGTTTCCGCGCCGCAGTCTGCACTATGAGATAGGGTTGCCACTACCATTACAGCTACAACAGTCCTCTGCTGGACATGGGCCTCCCCCATTTGGGGAAAATATGCCATAATACGCATCACGCTTGGCAGGCAGTACAATAAAATTATCAGGTACGATTATGTTCACTAGACAAATAGATTCCCTCCTCCTTGCTTTGTCCTCCTCAGTGCTGAGGGTA
Source organism: Keiferia lycopersicella (assembly GCA_029255805.1). Lineage (NCBI taxonomy): Eukaryota > Metazoa > Arthropoda > Insecta > Lepidoptera > Gelechiidae > Keiferia > Keiferia lycopersicella. The sequence goes on along the minus strand of JARACZ010000006.1, from coordinate 16,299,270 downwards.
GTAACTTTCCCCACGGATTACTTTGTCCCGGATAGGCCTCCATGCCTTCCGATCTCTTGCAGCTTCCAAAGCCTCATGCACTTGGTTTGCTGATCTGGTCGGACCAGCGCGTTGGACTGCGGCCTCTTCCTCTCTTTCCTTCCAGCGATCCAGTAATCATCAGCCTTTCCAAGTTGTCTGCGGCCTTTCTGGCGATGTGTCTAAAGAATTCAAGAACTCTGCTTGGTGGTAACTCCAACCTCCTTGAGTACTGACACGTTGGTGCGGTGTTCAGTCCATGACAAATAGATTAGTCATTCTAAAAAGAGAAAATTGTATTCTTTTCATGAATCCAGGGAATGGGCAGCAGCAATACCGGTGAAAGTGCAAGGTGGTACAGTACTATACCGTCGTCAATGCGGCTGCCAAGCGTAGTGAGTATGGCAAATACTCTCTATAGGGGGCGGCACCAGCATTGGACTTTTGTGGCTAGTGTAGTAGCCCTACTAAGGGTCCCGTGGGATTGCATTGTTTGTCTCTGCGCAATATAGTATGCACCGCCGCGATATAATGCTCGGAATCTGTTACCTAATTACCAGTGTTGCCAGCCCTCGTATTTTCACAGATTTTCAGCTACATGGTGCTGCCAGCCCTCGTATTTCCGCAAATTTGCAACAACATGAGGCCGCATTTCAAATTTTCCGTCTAATTTTGCGTTACAATTATTGTACCGTTTGTTTGAAATTCATGATTCGTGATTTAACATATTTCATGAGGAATTAGAGTTTGCGTTAGAGCGACTTTATAGTCTCTGTATTTTGAAATTTATAACATAGATGTACATTGTACAATACGAGTATAAGTCACTTAGCTTAAATTTTGTATATTCGAACATCGAGTGTAATATGTATGATAGCGCAGCGAGGATCTCAACAATTTTTAAACGTTTTATTCTCATTTCTTGCTTTAATGTTCAATTGATAATTTCATTCTTGTAATTTATTATTGTTAATTAATCTAAATAATTCTAATTTAATTATTTAATCACAATTGTACCGAATTTAATTAGAAATAAGAACAAAGAGTATGTAAACGAAACCACGTGCAGGTGGCATGACGTATCCTACCTGCCGCCACCCGGCCCGGCAGTGGGGACTGGCGGGGTTGTTTTGATCGTTCTATAAAAAAGGCCGAGCGCGTGGCTCGAGCATCATTCGATCCGCAGACGTCGAGGAGATGACTACTCTAGTTTGTACTCCTCGGATCATACGTCAAACGGAACGTTGCTCTGCTAGTCTGTATAGACAGGCAGTATAAGTTATTATAAGGCGAAGCCCTGTTACTTACTAGAACAAAAAGATAATGTAAAACACCGACCACGTACAGTTGTTTATAACAATAAAGTGTGACCAGGGAATCAAAGTCTCATTATTATCTCACCATCGATTTACACACTCCTGAAGTCAATTAATGAAGATATTACCTGTGGGGTACTAGAAGACTCTTACATCAGAAGTGCAGAAACGAAGATCTAAACGCCATGATCTCTGGCCAATATCCTTGACAATATAATTGTTGGACCAGCACCTACAGGAAAAAGGAACGGCACGAGATTGAGCTTGAGTTCTCAAATATGACGGATGAAAACTAAGCCGGTGAGTTTGTTCCATGTTAGTGGCAACTTATTGTGATTAATTGCATCAGGTTAGCGTGTTTACCAGTTTTAATATTAATTTCAGATGAACTTCTGTCCTACGCTTGTGATACGGTAGCAACATGGCAAAGCATTTCAACGTGGACTTTTTACCCCTGTGTTGCAGACATCAGACCATACAAAATAACTAAAGGATAAGAAATGAGGATACCGCTGAAAATTCTGTGAGTTTGTTCCATTATACTAGGCATGTTTCTTCAGGTTTCAAACCCCTAAAAAACTTAATTGAAAATCGGAAAAAAATTTGACAGTAAAGGAACAATTTGCGCTTTTCTACATAAAATAACATTACTATTGATAAATTAGTGTCCAATTAGAAATTAAATAATTTATCAATGAATACTTTTGTCCTACTACATTGTTGGCCTAGCTAGAACACGTAAATTAAATTACCTTTATGATAAAATCAACAGAGAAGCTAAAACTATTTAATTATTGATTAAAAAAAAAACCCATGTGGCCCCGAATCATTTGTTTACCTTTCGATACTTTTGTATCGAAAAACTCTCAAATTTTGGATTTTTTATTTCTTTTACTTTACTACTCCTTTATAATATGCAACAAGAAAATATTCCGCAATATTCTTTCACAAATGCCAATTAATTTCATGCATTATTTGAGTTCTACCTATGTTCTCCGAAACATAATTTTTTTTTTGTTTTTTTTTGTTTTACTTTTTTTTGTTTTATCATTACTGCGAAACCACAATGAATTAAAGGCGGAAATTCTACAAGATTTAGAAAGGCATAAAAAGACACGTTTAATAATATGAAGTATAGTTTATTTATTAATATGGGCTTCTAACCATTTAGGGTAATTCTGTCAGTGTCAGTAAATACAGATTCCAGTGCTCCTGTCGTGGCTCCAGTAGTGTAGGTAATAGTGCTATCTACAGGAACCGATGGGGTCCTCTTGATACAATCCACAAATTATCTCCATTCTATTTTTGCACTAAACTACTACCGGAAACAATTCTCTTTGTTGAATAAATTAAAAGGAAAATTTATCAATAACAGTTTCAGTTCTATAAAGTTTCTTAAGTTGAAATTAATGAATCACACTCACTACTTTATTAAATAGTATTAAACATTTTATGTGCTACACTACGCGTAGACAATCTTCTACTTCTCTCACATGGAAAACCTTCTATGAAGTCCATGAACCATCTTACTACGAAGATTACAAATTATTTATTATTTTCTTGGAGCTTCATTATTTCATGTCACAGTATTTTTAATTAAATTTATTGAATTGTCTATTAAACAATGCACATTGCACAATTAAATTATCTGGTTCCAGATGTCCCTATTCGGGTAGATCTCAGATGCAAATTTTGAAACAAAATTGTTTTCTTGCAATCGGATAACATAAAAATAATAATAATAGTATACCATTAGGTAATATAAAATAACAAGCTACTAAGAATTAGAAAATGTAATCCTTAACACTGTGTAGTAACGTTATAACATTATGGCGTTAGTCGCTCAAACTAAGTATTTTAATAACTGTGCCATCATAAAACACTTTGTTTCTGGGCTATATTATGCCATTAATGCAAGAAGAAAAATATTATAAAGCAATGTTTGTTGTCTTACGATTTTCTGGGAAAATATTTTTCCAAGTATGAAAGACATTATAAGGGACAATTATCTCTTACACATTTACAATTTCAGTGTCTATTATATTCAATTATGATATAAAATAGTAAGATATAAAAAGCAAAAGTTAAAATAAGGATTTAAGAACGCATAAAACAAGCAATACACATAAGTACCAAAAATATTAATAAAGACAGATATTAAGTAATGGACAGTGTCTAACATTCTATTTGCAAGATTAATTAAGAAAGAATGAAAATAAAAAAAAAAAAGGTTTTTGTGGAATAACTTGCCAGCTAGGAGAAATGAAATGAACAAAATTCTGTGTATGGTGTCATATGACAGAATTGGGCAGTAATAGCCACCAAAAGAGCAGTAATAGCCACCAAAAAGAGCAGTAATAGCCACCAAAAGAGCCGTAATAGCCACCAAATAAAGCAATAATAGCCACCAAAAGAGCAGTAATAGCCACCAAAAGAGCAGTAATAGCCACCAAGAGAGCAGTAATAGCCTCCAAAAGAGCAGTAGTAGCCACCAAAAGAGCAGTAACAGCGCAGTTGTATCCACCAAAAGAGCAGTAATAGCCACCAAAAGAGCAGTAATAGCCGCCAAGAGAACAGAAATAGCTTCCAAAAGAGCAGTAACAGCTCGGTTTAACCACCAAATGAGCAGTAATAGCCACTAAAGTAGCTAAAAGAGCTGAAACGTCATACGAAAATTTTACCTAAGCATTGATGAAGATCTGACTTATGATATGACTAAATATTTTTATTAGTACAATGAAACACTTTGAAATTAAATACTTTGATTAATTCACATAAGTACCTGTACCATGTACAAACTTTATTTATTCTTTACTACTTGTTTACCGTTTACATAACAAACACCCTATTTACAGTAAATATTTAAAAGATTTGATATGAACGTATTTTTTTTTTACAAGTCTTAATTTTTTTATATTAGGTATCACATGAGCATTTATTGTTTTCAGAATGACCGAACGAAATGTTAATGACCACATTAGAAAGACGCAGAATTATTTAACTTCATTTACTTCATTTTTGGGCTAATAGCAACTCTTGTCTGAACCAGGTGGCGCTATTTCAAATTGAGGAATTGTCAAGATGATTACCCCTATCTATGAGAAATTTTATAATTCACTCCGAGCGCCATCTGCTAGGAACTAAACGAAAAAAAAAAAAACACAGAGTCCCCATTAATATCTACTAAAAAGTTTTGAGTCATACAAAAATAGACCGTGATAGCCATGAAAATAAAAAATGAGGCGGCTACTGATTCAATGTCGTTATTCAAATTGCTTGATCAATTTATGTTTCTTTTTTAGATTTTGGAGTTCGCTAGCTCGAGCACGAGCTGCTCGTCAGGATGGTCGTGATAGCGCAGCGAGGATCTCAACAATTTTTAAACGTTTTATTCTCATTTCTTGCTTTAATGTTCAATTGATAATTTCATTCTTGTAATTTATTATTGTTAATTAATCTAAATAATTCTAATTTAATTATTTAATCACAATTGTACCGAATTTAATTAGAAATAAGAACAAAGAGTATGTAAACGAAACCACGTGCAGGTGGCATGACGTATCCTACCTGCCGCCACCCGGCCCGGCAGTGGGGACTGGCGGGGTTGTTTTGATCGTTCTATAAAAAAGGCCGAGCGCGTGGCTCGAGCATCATTCGATCCGCAGACGTCGAGGAGATGACTACTCTAGTTTGTACTCCTCGGATCATACGTCAAACGGAACGTTGCTCTGCTAGTCTGTATAGACAGGCAGTATAAGTTATTATAAGGCGAAGCCCTGTTACTTACTAGAACAAAAAGATAATGTAAAACACCGACCACGTACAGTTGTTTATAACAATAAAGTGTGACCAGGGAATCAAAGTCTCATTATTATCTCACCATCGATTTACACACTCCTGAAGTCAATTAATGAAGATATTACCTGTGGGGTACTAGAAGACTCTTACATGTATGGGTTACAGAAATATTTCTAGGTAACCACTGGCTTTTCCCACACGTATGCGTCTGTCAGATCCACAATAGAAACGTCATTCCACACACTAAAACCGCTCTTGACGCACGTCCCAAAGCACAATCGATGTTGACGCAGCGCTAGCACAGCTTTAAGCGTTGGACCTGCGGCGAAAGCGGTTTTAGTATGGGGAGTGACGTTTCTAGTATGGATTTGACAGACGCATACTTTTTTTTTTTTTTTTTTTATATTTAATAGGCCCGCATTTGTCTGCCATCTCACCTGGTGGTAAGTGGAGATGCAGACGAAGATGGTACATGCTTGCCTAGATAATGCCTATTCACTCTTGCCTTAAAAAGGCCCAAGTTATATTGTTCCGGAAAAAGATCCGCCGGCAGGGAATTCCACTCTTTAGCCGTACGCATGATAAAAGTTGAAGCGAAACGCTTAGTGCGGATCAGAGGTATATCTACAACATAAGGGTGGAACCCCAGTCGGCGCCTCGATCCTCGGAGATGGAACGGGGAAGGGGGTATCAGGTCGTGGAGTGATTGAGCACACTCTCCGAAATGTATCCTATAGAATACCGACATGCATGCTACTTTACGACGGTGTTCAAGGCTCTGCAACTTAGTCTCAACCAGTGCTTCGTCTGCTATGAGCTTCTTGGCGCGTTTTTCAATGGAGTCTAAGGCGGCCAGTTGGTATTTGGCAGATCCATCCCAAAGGTGGCAGCAATACTCCATGCAAGATCGAACTTGAGCTTGATAGAGTTGTAGAAGCTGTTCAGGTGCAAAGTAGCGCCTAACCTTTGAGAGGATACCAAGCTTTTTTGCTGCAGTCGTGGCCAAAGATTCTATGTAGCGTCCAAAGTTCAGGTCTGACGTAAGAGTCATGCCAAGAAGATCAAGGTGGTCAGAAATCGGTATGGATACATCTCGGAAAGTCGGAGTAAGTGTGAAGGGACTCCGTTTAGTCGAGAACAGACAAGCCTGTGTCTTTGATGCATTAAACTTCACTAAATTGGCATCACCCCACTCGGATATTGCCTTGAGTGAAGAGTTCAGATGTTGGACAATGGACTCTCGACAAGACTGGGTGGTTTCACTGCTGGCCTTTGCACTGGACAGGTATCTGTCAACAACCGTGCTATCATCTGCGTACCCAAAGGTGTCGGGCGTCAGCATGTCGTTGATATGCAGCAGAAATAGTGTTGCAGACAGAACTGATCCTTGAGGGACTCCAGCATCTATGGTCTGTTGGTCCGAGGAGCGGCCCTCTAGGACCACTCGTATCGACCGTCCTCTCAGGAAGTCAGAGATCCAGTTGCAAAGATCAGTAGGTAGTCCGTAGGCGGGCAGCTTGCTAATAAGGCTTGCGTGCCAGACCCTGTCAAATGCTTTTGAGATATCTAGAGACACAGCGAGGGCTTCGCCATGTCTCTCGATAGCCTCGCTCCATAGGTGGGTGGCATGCACGAGGAGATCACCTGTGGATCGCCCAGGACGAAATCCGTATTGGCGATCGCTCAGAAGATCGTTGTCCTCGAGGTAGCCCAGGAGTCTGTTATTAAGTACACGTTCCATAGTCTTGCAGAGTATGGAGGTGACCGATATGGGCCTATAATTCGCAGGGTCAGCTCGGCTTCCTTTTTTGGGCACAGGTTGCACGTTTGCAAGCTTCCACGATTCGGGAACCACGCCAGTCTCTAGTGACAGTCGGAACAGACGTGTTAATATCGGAGACAACTCAGGCGCACAGTTTCGCAGAACAATTGCAGGGAAACCGCAGGACTTTAAGTACCTCTTTTTGGTGAATACAGACGGCCGGCATAGAGCAGTTTACTCGAGGTAAAGTTGGTGGAATAGTACCTGCGGCGTCAAGACGCGAGTTTTCTGCAAAGAGGTGGGCAAAGAGATTCGCTTTTTCCTCTGCAGTGTGGGCAAGTGAACCGTCAGGTTTCTGCAGCGGCGGTAAAGTAGGCTGACAGAAATTGGTCTCAACTGCCTTTGCAAGAGACCAGAATGCCTTACTTCCAGCTGGATATGAGGCAAGTTTAGCGCCTACGCTACTGATGTGCCTGAAGCGTGTTCTGCGTAACTCCTTCTTGCTTAATTTAGAGGCCTTGTTATAGGCTTTCTTCAGGTCTCGAGTATTCGGAGCTTTGCGCAGTCGAGCATCAGCCCAGGCTAAGAAAGCAGTCTGTTTAGACGCTTCTGCGCGGTTACAGTCTGCATTGAACCATGGGCGAGCTTTGCTACCGGTAGGAATGTCGGAGTACGGTATAAAATACTCCATACCCTGACGCAAAACTTCCGTAATAGCAACTGCGCAGCTCGACGATTCTCCTGTAGAAAAGCAGGCCTTCCAAGGATACGAAGCAAAGAAGTGGCGCATTTCGTCCCAATCTGCTGACTTGTATCGCCACACCCGTCTCTTACCACAAGGGCCCTGATCAGGTGGGGAATATACGGATACGGATTTCACCAGACAGTGGTCAGATGAGCCTAGTGGAGCAACAACTGACACTGAGCATCGGTCTGGATCGGTAGTCAGCAGAAGGTCTAAGCAGTTGGCTGTATGTGACTCCACATCTGGAACCCTAGTCGCACAGCTGACAAGCTGGGAGAGATTAAGAGATAGTGCAAATTTGCGCGCTTCTCGCCCAGCATGATCGGTCTCCTGGAATGGGAATAACCACTCTTTGTGGTGGGCATTAAAATCCCCCAGGATGACTAGCTGCGCCGACGGGTATCTTTGCAGAGCCTCATCAGCAGCTTCACTAAGGTGTTGAAAAAGTTTGGTTGTCTCCGTATCTCCACTATGTGAACGATAGACACATGCGTAAATGTTTTTGGCTACTCCAGTGTCGACCAGTACCCACAAAACGGAAAAACTAGGTGCCTCGAGATTTTTGAGGCGCTTGACGCAGATGTCGTCGCGAACATACACGCAGACTCCAGCCCGGGACATAAACTTGTGTTCCAATGTGTAGCCAGGATAGCTGAGGTATGCCGCGTCAGTCGGACATCTGATCTGCGTCTCAGTGAGGAACAGCAGATGCGGTTTATCGGTCTCAAGATGATGGTGGACAGGATTGATATTTGAGTGCAGACCTCGAATATTTGAGAAGTGCACTTTCAGTGGGAGGACGTGCAACCGCTGTTTTACCTTTTTCCGTTTCGTACTTTTCATTTACTGTTAATGGTGTAGGGGAATAGGCAGGAGGAAGGCAGTTGTACGAGGTACTGCAATGCTTTACGCTAGGGAAGAGAGCTGATCACGACCACACGCTAAGTTGGTTGACTTGGAGACCGCGGGGACGCCCGAACCCCCCCGGGGTCGCCACCTTTTCCTCCCATCCGGTTGCCAACCGGCAAGGTGGAGCCTCCCGGGATTTTTCGTCAGGTGGCGGGGCAGCCTTTCGCGGGTGGCTTTCCCGCTACTTGGGCCCCCAACTTCCTACGGTCAGCCAGCGGTGCACCGTGCTTCGGATCCCGCTACCCTCCAGAGCCAACCACTCGGTGTCGCAACAATCAGCCTCCACAAAAACTGCTACAGCTGCAAGGTACTACTGTACAGACCCAACCTCCAAGATGGCTACTCCTAACTTCATGTCGGAACACGGTGGGACCGCTTGGCGACATGGCTTAGTTAAGAGGGTGGTGACCAGCCACGGCCGAAGCCTACCACCGGAGAGTGCTGTCCATTTCGCACTACCCAGGGATCACGTGTAGGGTATCTAGAGTCTAAGCACCATGAAGGGCTTGGCCTACGGACGCGGACAGCATTGATCCCCAAAAATATACGTATAAAATAAAAGCATACGTTAGCCCAGCGTTATTTTACGCGCTGCGCTTTGCGTTAAGTGCGGGAAAGGCCTTATTCTGAATACTTGGACTAGAACACCCTAACTTCCACCAACCAATTTTCCAAAAAGTGCACTCACTCATAAATTCCGAGCAGCAAAGTGATTATGAGAGCAAAAACATGGCGTCGGGTGCGCGTTAACTTTTTATCTTTAGTTCGTTAAAGCGATCGAGAAGTTTACAGCAGGATTTTATAAGAGCACTCAATAGTTTACAAAGCTGGTACCGGAGACCGGGGACGAGTTTTTAAAACGTGTCTCGGCTTCTGCTTGAGATGCCAGCGTGGATCTGGTTGCAAAAAGGGAGAGATGAAAGAATTTGATCGGAATGAGCGGTGACTTTCTTAAAGATATTCACTTGCGTATGCTCAGTTGTGGAATGTTCGAATATGACTGCTTGGAACTTTTCACGCAGGTTGCCATGTTTATGACTTACATAATTTGAAACTGCATTACTAAAGATATTTTGGGATGATAGCAACCCTTGTCTGGACAAGGTGACGCTAAGCTGGTGACATTTTTGCAAATTGTGGGCTTATCTGTCAAGTTCAGTTACTTTTTTCTATGGAAAACTGCAGCTAAACTTTAATAAAATCTAAGTTTTAATTTGCAGCCAGCACCACCAGTACTAAGAACTACACAAAAACTATTGCTTTTTTTAAAATTAGGACGTACTTATGTATTTTTGCATGAAGGGAGATAAGATTCCCTTTGTGCAGTGGATCTAGTTTTGTGGCACCTTTCGGCATAGAATTTTCATTATTTATTTGATCAAATGGCATTATAGTTTGACTAGAACCTAAACTATTTAAGTAACTTTCAAGAAACATAAACAAATGGAAGCAGTCGATCAGTGAGCGAATCGATTTCTCTATCGCGCAAACTTCTCACCGACTTAGCTGCGAGTTCCAAACAGTCGGTTGAACCATCGTTAAACGTTAGCGAACTAAGTTTGCAATGATGCAGCCAGCAATAGCTCCGTAATTCTATCCCGGCAAATGCATAACTAAAGAATTATCATAGAGTTTAAGACCAGAAATAACATGTCTACTTGTCGTCTAGTCCAATTTAAGTATTTAAAAACTAGCGTTTAACAATTTTCACGTCCGTATGGGAAGATTGTGAAAAAATCGGTCAGCTACATAATACCTTACTACGTCGTAGCCGGGGGGGAATTTTGATGGCTACGTGGGTCTACAAATAGCTACGAGGATACTGAGCTGCTACGAGCCTACGATTTAAGCTTACTGAATACTGATTACCAGCAAAGTGGTTCTCATAAATATTATGGTGTTGTTGGTTTTTGAAAGTCTGCAAACGAAATATGACAGCCAGGGATTTGCCGTAATCGTTACGATTCGAAACGCGATTTTACACAACCCTTTTGATTAATAAAAGATGATCACTAAAATCGCTTTACTTACATTCATCTTTTTTCCTTTTTTTTTTTTATTTGATAGAAAGAAATTCTGTCTGAATCAGGATCAGCAATACCAATATTTTTAATTTTTAAAGAACATTTAAAACCTCAAAGTTAAACGCGGATACAAAGAGCGAAAAAATCTCATAACGTTTGTTATTTTTTATGTAAAGGTCAAATATAGTAGATTACGTACTTAGGCATGTAAGCCATCAATAACAACCGAGGTATTTTAACGCCCGAGCGGAGCGAGGGCGGTACCTTTCCGAGGTTGTTATTGATGTTACATCCGTGGTACGTATACTGCTTTACATATCGAATGAAAAGTGAGTAAAATAAAAGCGATAAATACAAGAAAACGATCCATAAAAGATGATTGTATCGTCTGGTATTCAAATTGCACTACTAAACTTTTTTTTCTATGATTGAAAAATAATGAATTAATATGAAAGAAAAGTATCCTAACATAAAGTAGTCATTTTTCTGATCGTAGGGATATTAGTAATTTTTACTTTTGTTATTGTAATATTGAGTAATAATTCGACAAATTCATTTGTTGAGGTTATAAAAATACAGATTAAAAATATAATTCCTGCGTTCAAGCAACACAATTCATAGCGGCCAGTTCGAAATTTAAAAATTTTGATGCAGCTCCTATTAAAAATAAAAATAAATTGATTTTAACTTTTTAATTGCCGCGATTCTATTGGTTCTTTTTCTAGTTCCATATTTAAAATTACATACAGGCTTAGTTTTAAAACCTCGCCTGTAAGTTGAACTTACAGGTCGTGTTTTTTGTCAGTAATGACCTACTTTCAGAGCATGAGATATGTAAATACTATTTAAATGGCTTCGTAATGTTGTATATGTATGAATGACATTGATTACCCATATTTACACACACATGCACGGCCGCTTATCTCCGCATACATCACGCGAGCTTTCGGCTTCCGCTCGTTGCGCTGACCCGATGCTGGCTTCCCTTCAACACCATCTCTGTCAAAGCGACAACCGTGTTCGGCATACATTGTGTCTACAGCACAAAACAAATACTAGCCATAAGCAATGTTGTCTAGGTGGTGCCATCAATATAGTCATGACGTCACAGATTCTAGTTCCAGTGTTACTCGCTATGTCTATGTATTTTGCTCTGGATTATCCAGTCAGAAAGACGCCATCTTTTAAGAAAGGCTTTTTTTTGTTGCCTGATGATGAAGTTACGTCGCTTTAATAGCAAGTTAATTTTTAAAATAATGGAACTAGTGTAAATAAAGTATTTTATTGACCAGAATCATCATTATTATCATTCATCATCATCACTAGAAATAATAATACATTTCAATTTTTTACTGATATACTAAATCAGTATTGAAAACTTGATACATAGGTACTTTACCAGAAAATAAATGAGTTTAAACAAAGCTAGTTTCAGTAACTTACAGCGCCATTTATTGTAAAGTGTCTTTAACATTCCGCCCACCAAGGAGGTTATTTTCGACACAATGGTCAGCCGTAAAACCAGCAATGTATATTAAAGCGGGAGTGAAGTGAAATGGTGATATTGCAGGTAATGCCAGTGATTCATAGCGCGGTGGTCGACAGCGTTAGGTCCCACTCATCAATATCGGAAAACGGTAAGCGTTTGATACGAACCAGTGCCGCCGTGTATAGTACAGACGACTATTGTCATCTGTGGTCGATATCAGGTTTAGCAGTTTCTCTTTCGATCAAGGTAGAGAAGAAAATGGCTAAGTCCAGTTCAACGCGTAGGTAGGCCTCCTCCAGAGTTCTAAAGCAGGCACTCCTGCTTTTGCCATCCAGTCGCTACCAACCGCTTTCTTTAGGTCATCGGTCCATCTGGCTAGATGGCGTCCAACAGTACGTTTGCCGTGGTCTGCACTCGAGAATCCGCTTACTCCACCGGTCGTTGTTTCTGCGACAAATATATGTGACAAACCACACTGCTACACTTTCAGACCATCTGTTAATCTCATAATGGCTGGGTGTCTCTCATGAATTTAAAGTATTAAACTGTATCTTTCACCATAATATTTACCATTTATTTAGATCAAAATTATTAACTTATCTGTGTCCCAATGTTTTCATACAAGTTCATGTAATGTGGCCGTGGATTGAATGACATCACAACAAAACTACAATAATGTGTGAAAATAAACGCGAATGCTCAAAAAATGTTTTTTCCAGTAAATGATGACAAAATTAGTGAAGGTTTTTTCTTTCAGACTATTTCAAGTTTCAAAAAATATTTTGTTTGCTATAGAGGGTAGATTATCCTTTAAAATTGAACAACTATTGATAACTAATATACCCTAGATTTTTTTTTCAATGCGTAGGTATATAGAAGGTTCTAATTAGGTATCGAGTTATCCAACGGTTTTGTAATAAGGCCTTAATATAAAATATATATATCCATACTTTTACGAAGACATATTTAATCATAACGTTCTTATAATTGAAGTTTCTCTGAACAATAGTCAATAATATCTCCGTCTATGAATACCGTCTATTGAACGTTTCTCTTTTTATCAAACGATGAGCCGGCAACAAATGAATATTAACATTCAATTTCAGAGACATGTATATTAAACTACGTACCAGTAGTCGCTAACACGAATTTGATTGGGAAATATTACTAGGTACCAAGGATGCGACTTCGGTTGTCAAAAATCGTTTATTATAATGATTGATTGTTTTTATATAATTTTTCAAATTCTCGCGATTATTTTCATACCTTTTTTAAATAATGCGTGTGACCCGGGTTTAACCATAAAAATGTGCGATTATTTTATGTCGGAAGAAATTCAATTAAAAATTAATTAATTTGAAATGACATAGAATTTTGAAATGAATGGGTTTTTATCTTACGCTGTAATTGATTTTACTCAACAATATTTCATTATCGTATAATTACCAATCTAATATAAGGTGTTGTGTATTTTAATTGATGTTTCACAAGACCCACTTTCGTTGGTGCGAACACGTGGCGCAAAATTATTAAATATTGAATTCTAGATCCCGTTAATTTGAATTTTAAATCTAATATATTAATTGAAACTTAATAATCGATTATCGAAGTCGATTTAAAAAAATGATGATTAATTAAAACATCGATTATTTTTCACATCCCTACTAGGAGCACGAATTGATCACTAGTACCGGCGTACGTACGTGATTTGGTAGAACACCAAGTCTGTACAATGGATGTGCCTTGTGGGAACTGTGAATATAAATATTGAGAGAAATAAGCCGGAGGAAAGAATGTACAAAACGTGTATTATCCGACGCTCCAACTATTGGATAAGTAAGACCTGTCGACACGGCTATACAGGATGTAAAAATATCAACTGCAAAATATTGTAAAAGGCCAAATGTGAAACTGAACAACTTTTCCAAAGGAACGTAGGTCGAAATATGAAAGAAATATTTTGGATCTTCCATACAAAATGTTCTGAGCTCGTTGGTTGAGCTGGCCGGCAGTTAGTATGTGAGGGCTAATATTTTTTTCATGTTTCGACCTATGTTTCTTAGGGAAAGCTGTTCATTTTCTTGAGCTGATACGTTCCATAAAGTATTTGTAGCCGATATTTTTACACCTTATTTTATACGAAAACTCTGCAGGTTTGATCAGAACATGAAACTGAACGTCTTTTAGTATGAATCCTATGTCGGTAAACAAAAAAACTTTACTTTCAATCCGAAATTCCCGATCTGCTGACTGACTTTTATGGAGAATCTAAAAATTTTTGAATTGACATGACACATTTTCACGTCAACTTGCTGGCTACTTATTGTAACGTATTGTGCCCACAGAACAAAAATGAAGGTACCCACTGACATTTCTATTAACTTTATATCTTAGTAAACTGAGTGAGTAATTAAGCAGTATGATTAGTTCGCGCGAGATTAATCTAACGATTTTAGATAGTAAATCACTTGCCACTATGATTGAATCAGCACCATTAGTGCTCTGCCCTAACTCAATTAAGTAACTTTTTATACTTTAAAAAGTTATATTAATTTGTGTTCTAATATCTAAGAAAAAGCGCATATAAATAGTACCATTTTTGACATTATTTCTCGTCGAATTCGACAATTTGTGCCTAAACATTTGTTTGATTTGTTTCGAATATCCTGTTTCAGCTTGTAAGTTGACGTTAAGCATGAAATTTGTCAAAAAAATATATTTGCACATTTATAGACTTTACAGTACCTCTACCAACTTTAATTTGTTTATGTTAAAATTAAATCTTTGAGATTTCCGCTATCAGAGGTAACATACCTAAACCTAAATTTTAATATAAATTTTTCTTCATTACAAAAATATATAAGTATATGTGAATCGTTTTACAGCCCACTTTTCATTTGGAAAGTTGAACCTAAATTGCCTTTCTTAAAAACTTCATCAGCAAAAAGTGTTTAAACCCTCTGCAAAAGTAAATCATGTTTTATTTAAGCCCACGTGTGAGTCGTAACTTTGAAGTCGTAAAAAGACTTTTTAAGACCTTAAAATCCACCTATTATAAATTCTGTGGATTGGGATTCTTAGTCTAATGTGACTGGTATTATAATTTATTTAAGCTGCTACTTATGCGAAAACTTATTTTTGGAGCTAAAGTTGACGCAAAACTTTAGCTCCAAAAATAAGTCTTAAAAATAACTACATCTTCTTTTCGTGTGGGACAACGAGTCGTCCAATGACCCGATGAACCATGGTATCAGGGTTTTTTCATCCACCTACTACTAGGAGCAGCCCTCTAACATGGTTGAGTTACGACCAGCATCTAAGTTATGATAGAGAACAACCTGGACCTACATTTTAACATGCCCTCCGAAACACAAAATAATATTTCTTACGGACAATATGGTTCAGCTTGCAATGTCTAAGCCAAACTAGAAACAACTCACAAAGTGATAAATAAATATCGACTTGTGAGTACTACATAAAAAGTGGAATGAAGAATAATCTATATAATGTAAAAAAGTTAAATCGTTAAATCGAAACATAATCCTTGAAACTTTACAAAGCAAACAGAATATTCCAGTTCATGCGCTTTAACTTAGTCTAGACATCATTCAACAGTAACCAGAACATACTCTCGAGGAAATCCAAAAAGAGCAGCAGTAAAGAAGCCCCGAGGTAACAAAGCGCGCCTCCACCGCACAGCGCCGCGCTGCACGTTGGCGCCCCCTCTCCACTCAATTGTCCTTACATTTTACATTCCTGCATCATATTCCGTGGTCGCAATGAAAAGTAAAAACATTGCAGATAGCAAACCTACAACTAAAACACAACCGTAACTGTAAGGAATACAGCTGGATTTCGCACGGATTGGGGTACCAGAAATTCCGATGCAGAGAAAGGCGCGAGTAGCTGAATCGAGGTGAAAGCTAAAGTGCGGAATAAAAAGTGACGAGAGCGGCCAAAGAAATAAACTGGAAGCGAGCAGAGCGCGCTGTATTGGTTACAAATGCTGGTTTCGCCTCAATACTACAAGCGTTTCTTTATTAAAAACGCTTCCTGGTAAAAATGCATTCATTGTACGAACAAAAAGAAAATAACTTCGCCGCGGTCAGTTCCATGTTAGCAGTGGCAAAAAGGTGCTCTGTTTTTATATTATGAAACAGTTTTCTGAAGCGTTTTAAGCTGTTTGCAACTGATGTGTGCATGGCAACACTTTAAAGGGCCATAATACAACTAGAATATTTTTAATTTAAGTTGTTTGGGCAGAACAATAAGTGCGTTTTTTGTGAGAAATGTAAAAGTAAATAAAATCATAATTTTGTAAATGGCTAGTAAATACTTCTTATAGTATAAAATTTTCATATAGTTTTTCTAATTTATTTCATTTTATAAGCTGGATAGATGACGCTGTGCTTGACACGTTACCGGAAAGACCAGAACGTAACATATTCCGTTTTTTTTTAAGTGCCTGACTGTCACTCAGTGCCGCAATGTTATTATTTTAATTACGAGTATTTGGCTTTGGAATCCAGTAATATAGTTCAATGCCATCTACAGAGTTCTTGAAATACTGTTTTTTTTTTATTCTCAAAAAGTAAACCTCCTATCAAACCAATGCAACAATAAAATGTTCCTTTAAAAACCATTTAGGGAACTGTAGCCAGTTTTAAACTCTGTCTGGTAATGACCAAAATGCGAACGAAAAAACAAAACTTATGCCTATTTACGTTGGCTTAATGCCTTTTGCTATGGGCTATTTTCTGTGTATTCATGTTTAATTTCTTTATAACGATAATTTGCTGTGTAAATTGGGTTTTAATCCGATAGTCATTGCTATTTTCAACCCAATTTTATCGATTCAGCGAAATTTTAAATTATGTAAATTTCGATGATTTAAAATTTCGCTGATACGTTTTGCACGTTGCAAAGCTGTTAGTTTAGTGAAAAAAGCAGAGAGAAAGTGAAACATAATTATCAAATAATAAAATATTTGTTTTGCAACTTTTGAAGACTGAAACTGTTATTAAATAGTCATTTGTTTAATTTTAACTAAAGGCTTTAAATGTTTTAAAGTCCATGTTTATGAAGTCTTAAGCAATTTTTTTATATGTGTGATAAAATAAATTATACAATCATAGGTAACTAGCGGTACGCCCAGCGGCTGCGCCCTCTGCAACTCGTTTTCCCGTAGAAACAAGATGTTTTCCCGGCAAATGTTATACATAAAAACCTTCCTCTTGAATCACTCTATCTATAAAAAAAACTTTTATCAAAATCCGTTGAGTAGTTGTAAAGATTTAAGCAAACATACATGCAGACAGACGCGAAAATCGACTTTGCTTATGTAGTGATTATACTACTTTGGCTACGGTAGGTTTTGTTTAGTTTAGTTTAGTTTTGGATATGGTAAGTACCTAATGTTAATAATCAATTAATTTCCTAATAACGAAAACATGCGCTATATTATAAATTTTATTCCATTTCACAATTAGTTCAAAGCAAATAGTAAATATGATTGATATCGATTTAATTGGTTTCAATTTTCTCCAATCCATACAATACCCGATGTTTTAATCCTTCCACGCTTCCCGCGAGGTGGCGCTCGAGTCACGTGCGCAGTTTACTACCGCCTCAGCTGCTCCACGCGGCCAATTGGAGAAAAAAAACACGTCATTTAGTATTTCATTCCACTCCCTCCGTGTCCTCGTTCATGAGAGAATCGATATATTTTAAATTCTAATTCAGAATACTCCCGCCTTTTACAACTGCAATCGATTTGGAATATAAAGTGGCTCTTCTCTCGATTGCTTCGGTCCCTGATGGTTTCTGTTATATTCTGCGAATTATTAGTGATTTTTCTGCCAAATAATAGTGATTTTTCTGCCAAACAGGACTATTTACTTTGAAGTTCAGTCATGGAGCAAAGCAATATTAGAAAATCACAGATTTTTCATAAAAGTTGTTACATTTCATTTTAAATAGTGTAGGCACTCATGGTCCAAATTGTATGTAATAGACATTTCAAAAAGATCAAGCGATCAAAAAAGTCTGTCTTGCCTTACTCGGGACTTAATATAAAGAAATTACTTATGTGTCTTTTTCTTCTTTATGTCACAAACGGCGCGTAACCGATATGGTTTTTGTACGAAATTTTATAGATAAAAACGTTATTTCAGAGTGCGATTGTGATTTCGCTTCGCTTGCGTTGCGTGCTGCAATGAAAGCAGCCACAACAGTATTCTGGTGGCCTATCTCTGCACCATTACCTGCTGTACACGCATCAGCAAGTTAGTCCGCAGCATATTTAGAGACTGGTGGGCGTAAACTAAGGTGGATCGCACACTTAACGCACAATGACCCGCTAAACTACTAAAAAACCGCTCAACCGCTGTCGACGCAGCGCTATCGCATCGTCGTCCGTCGAGTGCGGTTTAAGTATGGGAAGTGACGTTTCTTGTATGGATCTGACAGACCGCTGCGATATTTTGCGGTCCGTCATGCGTTAAGTGTGCGATGCGCCTAAGTGGACACAACGACGTGACCGACTGAATTACATGGACGACATACTAACAACCAGCGGAACCATGTTTCACAATTGAGATAGGTAGAAATCTGTGACTAGTCATCAAGAATACGTCTAGCACATTTAGCTAATTTACAATACTAGACTACAGTATTCTGGCGGCATATCTCTGCGTCATTACCTGCTGTACACGCATCAGCATGTTAGCACGCAGCGTATTCAGTCGCTGGTGAGTGTATACTAAGTGGACACAACGACGTGACCGACTGATTACATGGACGACATATTAACGACAAAGTGAATCGTGTTTGAGAAGTGAGATGAGTGAGATAGGTGACGAGTCGTCAAGAGAACATCTAGCACATTTAACTCATTTACAATACTAAACTACAGTATTCTGGTGGCCTATTTCTGCGTCATTACCTGCTGTACACGCATCGGCATGTTAGTACGCAGCGTATTCAGAAGGTAGTGAGCGTAAACAAGTGGACACAAACGACTCGACCGACGAATTACATGGACGACATACTAACGACAAAATGAATCGTGTTTAAGAAGTGAGATAGCTGACTAGTCATCAAGAAAACATTAGCACATTTAACTCATTTACAATACTAGACTACAGTATTCTGATGGCCTATCTCTGCGTCATTACTTGCTGTACACGCATCAGCATGTTAGCACGCAGCGTACTCAGAGGGTAGTGAGCGTAAACTAAGTGGACACAACGACGTGACCGACTGAATTGTATGGACGACATACTAACTACAAGTTGAGTCATGTTTGATAAGGGCCAAAAGGTAGGCAGGTTCTTGACAAATAAAATAACGAATGATAAGTAGTAAGCCGCGTTGACTATTACGTATGGTTGTCTAAGCGCCTTTAAAGACAGCGTCGTGATTTTGTACTGACTACATGACTTAATGATACAGACAATAATTTGCTACAACACGCTTTATACCTACACTTCTTGTGGAAAAAACATGCCATCCGATTCCAAAATGTTGTGTACCTATTTCTAAATTCACACTATATTTTCTTGGGTTGATTCTTACGTTTGGAGTCGGTATGAAATAAAACAGTGAATTTGTTTTACTTTGGCGTATAATTAGATCAAAATAAACTATCGCGCTGTGAAACAACGCAGAGAGCGTAAACCAGATCTATTTTATTGTTGCAATAAGAAACTTTTACGCCACATGTTCATATAAACACAGTTCCAATAAATTACTTGCTATACTGCTTTAGATTGATGTAAACGAATGGAGCGGTCAGTATTTTTTTATCTAACAGTGTTGTCTCACCTAGAAAGCGCATCTTATCTACGGCATCAGACGGATTCGATACAATGTTGAACAACCAGACTTACATAACCACTCATCATTATCATCACCATTGGCCTCATACGCCTGTGACAAATGATTTAATCAGTGTCTGAAGCAAGATTTTGTGTTTGAATAAGCCGATGTGGGAGCGGCATACCACCATAACGATACCAATTCAAATAAAAATAAATAAATGGAAAAAATCTTTATAGCGTGTAAATACGTAGAGTATGTAATGGTTGCATCAAATACGAACAATACAATGAATTAGTAACAAGTGTATTTCACCCGAAAAACACTCAAGTTCTTTCAGATATCACAGTCTAGACGTTTGAAGTCAAGAACGCTTGTGTAGACACATTTCACGCGTTCCAAGTAAATTGTCTAGAAGTACCACTCTCTGAACCAGCTGCCATACTTCTCCGCGTAAATTGTGAAATATTGCAAAACGTTATTTCAACCCGAAGGTGGATTATTGCGGTAACGAGAAATTTCCAACTGACATTGCGAACGGATGCACGTAGACCGATCTCGATGCACTTAGTCGGGAACCTCGCCGCCGCTTCTGAAATATCCTTTCCACAAAAAAATCTCCAAGCGAATAACTTCTTTAGAGAAACTAAATCTAGAGTTCATAGTGGTCTGTAGTGCCAGGAACTTACTGCTGGAGGAGACGGGAAACTAAAAGATGTAACTGATAATTGCTTGGCGTTGAACTATGGACTTTATGTGGAAGAAATGAGTTCGGTTATTTATATAACACAGTGGTGTCTTGCGGTGGTAGTAGCGAGCGCTCGGAAGCATTTGTAGACTAAACTGTGGGATGGCAGGCAAGACAGAACTGAATGCGATGTAAGTAAAGGAATTCTTTTTATTTTTCAATTAAATCTAATGAAATCTGCATCATGGTTGAGCTACGGAAATATAATAGGAAAAAATGGTTTAGATCATTTCATTCCTGTCTGTTTTATTTCCAAGCTAATGGTTAAGTATTTAGTTTCTATGAAAAGAAAGAATAAATTAATACCTTTGCATTAAGCATACGGGAAAATGTTTTTCTGTGTTTTATATTATGATTATTTTATTTAAAGTTAAATATAATTTTGTGCTCCCATTTTTATTATTATTTTATTTATATATTTTAGGATACTAGAACACATATATATACTTTAGATGGAGTCATCCATAGTACATATAATACACGTGAAGCGCATTCGGTTTTCGTATAAGGTTAGATTAGTTTTATGTGTCAATTTTCGATTAATATTATGGTTTTAATAACTTGAAGTAACAAAGTTGAAACTGCGTAAAAGGTTTACGCCAAGAAAATGTAAAAATTTACTTGGGAGGCGGTCTTTAGACAACCACGTCAGATGCGTGGGTGCCAGTAATTTTGTTAGCGGTTTCAAAACTCTGAAACCAGGTTTCATCCGATGTAGTCAACTAGTGATATTTATGATTAATGCTGTAATTACAGTCTGGGGTACTCATCTCAGCCTTTGATCGAGGACTGTGATGTGGTATACGGGTATGCGACCCCGGCTTCCCGAGCAAGCAGTTCCCTCCTGCTTAACAAATAAAAAGTCTGTTTCGGCAAGAATGGCAACCCAATGCAGATATGTACAAGGGCTTGGCGGACTCGGCGACTCAGCAAGGCAATGTGGATGGCCTAGGGCGACGGTAGAGGGCGCGGGTAGTCACTGCGTCTGACCTCTCCTTCAGTCGTAGCGGTTTTCCGTTCCACTGAATCAAGGAGGGTGAGGACTAAGTGCGTGCGCCTGCGTTTGCGCGAACGTTTGCGCACCGAAATATATCCTGCGCAACTGACCGCTTCCGAATAATGGACTCCGATGACGCAAAGTCCTGTGGCGATGGGTTGAGGTAGAGAGGTCTGGCGTGGTGCAAGCTGGGCTTTGTCTGATTCCTGCACATAGGCGGTTCTAGGGGCGTGAGTACATGCCGTGGTCGCTTTTGCATTGCAAATCGGGACGACAATGCGAATTCGGCAGCACCTGGGATGACAAAGCAGCCCTTTTAAGGGAGGCACTGCTTTCCTCGCCCAGCCGAGGAGGGGGCTAGAAAATGTGCCCTAAAAAAGTGCTCGTCCCTACCCGGAAGGTGGTAGTAACCACGGCTGCCACCGCATCACTTAACTCGTGGTCGACGAAACAGAAAAAATAAAAACAGCATGAAACCATCTATCATGACATTTGGCGCGTGGAACGTGAGAACTCTCATTGATCGAGATGGCAACTCCTGTCCTGAACGCAAAACCGCCATCGTAGCTCGAGAACTTCATCGCTATAACGTGGATGTGGCTGCGCTCAGCGAAACACACCTTGCTGATGAAGGAGAACTGGTGGAAGATGGAGGTGGTTACACTTTCTTCTGGAAGGGTACCTCTGCATCCGAGCCTCGACGTTCAGGGGTAGGATTTGCCATCAAAAATCACCTAGTAAAGCGACTTCAAGAGTGTCCTGTTCACATCTCGGACCGCGTTACCACACTGCGCCTTCACCTGGATACAGACAATTACCTTAATGTCATCAGTGTCTATGCTCCAACATTAGACAAGTCTGATGACATTAAGGACAAGTTTTACGAGGAGCTAACTCAATGCCTTGATAGCATAAACGCCAGAGAGCAGATCTTGTTGCTAGGCGATTTCAATGCCAGGGTTGGACGGGACTACGAGGCTTGGCCTGGAGTTCTGGGACGACATGGAGTTGGCAACATGAACAGCAATGGTCTGTTGCTGCTCGGTCTTTGTGCTCAGTACGATCTAGCGATATCGAACACTATGTTCAGACTTGCCGCTAAGCACAAGACAACGTGGATGCACCCGCGTTCCAAACACTGGCATTTGATCGACTTTGCTATTATTCGGCAACGAGACATCGATCATGTTCAAGTCACCCGCGTCATGCGTGGTGCTCACTGTTGGACTGACCATCGACTAATTGTCACTAAGCTACGACTCCGCCTCCGTCGACCTCGCAGATCCACAGTGAAGAAGCCTGCGTTTTTAAACGTGGATAGGCTGAAAGATCGCGAGGTTAGGGTGAAATATGCTGAAGCCTTATCTGAAAAGCCGTCGCCAATAACTGAGACCGGTGATGTCAGTGCTGCTTGGGGAGCTTTGTCATGTCATCTCATAGAAGCCGCTTCTGCTACTTTGGGTACGAAAGACCGACGTAGTGAAGACTGGTTCGATGACAATAGCGAGGCTCTTAGAGCAGCATTCGACAAGCATCGACAGCTCCTGCGACAGCATAATCGAAGAGGTGGAAGTGTTGCGGTGGTCAAAGAGAGTGACCAAGAATTACGCAGGCTGTCTCGACAAATAAAAGACAAGTGGTGGCAGGACAAGGCTTGTCAAATGCAATGGCTCGCCGATACAAACCAGCTTGGTGAGTTTTACTGTGAAGTGCGTAAGCTGATTGGTGCTTCCTACCGTGCAAAAGTACCTTTAAGGTCTTTAGACGGTATGCACCTCCTGACCAGCAAGGAGGATGTACTTAAACGTTGGGCTGAGCATTTTCACAACTTGCTCAACGTAGATCGATCAGCTGATCTGCATCATATCAGTTTAATGCCTCAACTCCCGTTAGCCACGGAGCTGGACGAGCCCCTGTCATGCGACGAGGTTGTTACTGCCATCAGACAGCAGCATAATAACCGGGCGGTTGGCATTGACCTTATACCGGGTGAACTACTTAAATATGGTGGTACGGAGTTGCACACGTTGGTATGGAAACTTTTCGTTCGAATGTGGGAGGAGGAGAGGGTCCCTGAGGACTTCAAAGTGTCTCGCATTTGTGCCCTCTACAAGAGCAAGGGTGACCGTTCTGACTGTAACTCTTATCGCGGTATTTCATTGCTGTCAGTCGCTGGAAAAGTCTTTGCCAGAGTTTTACTGAACCGCCTCAAAGATTTGTCGGAAAAAATTCTGCCCGAAACCCAGTTCGGCTTCCGACCTGACCGAGGTACATGTGAAGCTATTTTCTCGGTGCGTCAACTACAAGAAAAAAGTAGAGAACAAGGTCGCCAGTTGTACCTCTGCTTTGTTGATTTAGAGAAAGCATTCGACAGTGTGCCTCGCGAAGCTCTCTGGATGGTGCTAGGAAAGTTAGGGTGCACAGAAAAGTATGTGCGACTCCTAAGACTCCTGCATGACGACATGCAGTGCTGCGTCTCTGTAGACGGTGAACAGTCTGATTTCTTCCCCGTCACCTGTGGGGTGAAACAAGGGTGTGTTCTAGCGCCCACACTGTTCGCCTTGTACTTTGCAGTTGTAGTCAAAGAAGTCCTAAATACTGTTTCCCAAGGAGTCCGCATCCGTTTCCGCACAGATGGCAGTCTTTTTAACCTGGCTAGACTTAAGGCGCGCACTAAAGTCTCGTATGCATTGATTACTGAGATCATGTATGCTGATGACTTGTGCTTTCTTGCAGAATCCCCAGACGGCCTGCAACAGCTAATGTCCGTTTTTCACCAAGCATGCTGTAAATTCGGCCTGAAGATCAGTGTCAAAAAGACGGAAGTGATGTCCTTAGACTCGCATGGTCGCGAGACACTGGCGATTATGCTTGGTCAGGATATGCTGAAACAGGTTGATAAGTTTCGTTATCTGGGGAACACTATAACATCTAAGTGTAACCTTGATGCTGAGATCAACAGCAGAATCAGTGCTGCAGCTGCAGCATTTGGGAAGTTGTGTTCCAAGGTTTTCTGCTCGCACGACCTAAAGCTAGCCACAAAAATCTCTGTATATATGGCGATTGTGCTGCCAAACCTTCTATACTCCTCCGAGACTTGGTGTGTGTATCGTCACCACATACGCACTCTGGATCGCTTCCACCTAAAATGCCTTCGCACCATCATGAAGATCAGATGGTCCGACCGAGTGCGCAATACCGAAGTTCTAAGACGAGCCAATGTTGGTGGCATTGAGGCCTATCTAATGCGTCGTCAGCTACGGTGGTGCGGTCATGTATCCCGGATGTCGGAAGAGAGAGTGGCGAAGCGCATCTTTTATTCTGAGCTAGAGGAGGGCAAGCGAAAGCATGGCGGACAACTCCTCAGATATAAAGATGTTCAGAAACGACACATGAAAAGATGCAACATTGAGCCCACTCAATGGGAGGGTCTGGCAGCACAGCGTCCCGAATGGCGCGGGATGGTTAAGAGGCAAGTCCGCGAGTTTGAGGAACAGCGTAAAGCAGACCTCGACGCTAAGCGCGATGAGCTGAAGGCCCGTCCACCCGTCGCCATTAACTATAATTATGTAAATGGCAAACGCACGTGTCCACTCTGTGCACGGGAGTTTACTGCCAAAATTGGCTACAATAGCCATCTCCGGGCGCATCAGCGCCGATCTGATTAGGAGTCAAAGTGGTCGCCATGGCCGAAATCGGTCGGAGAGATCATCATCATCATCATCATGCTGCGAGGGGTGAAAGGCTATTTGGTTTAAGCGACACCATGGGCGATATTGAGTTATATATATATTCGGAATCAGCGAATTTTTCTGCATCGTTTGAGCCGGGTTTCGTTCAAATCGGAGCATTTTTTCGTCGCTTCAAACAATTAGATTTGGACGCTGTTTTCAAGAGGGCCATTGATTGAAGTGACATCTAAATTGACACTTTTTCAAAGACGGAGCACTTAAGTTATACCAAAATAATATTAGAGGTAACTTCAGCTATTTAGCCTTTTTCACATTTAAACTGAAATGGTTGTTAAGGCTTTCTTCCAGTTCTTATTTTACAACAGGCTGTAAGTTGAATCATTTAGCTTCCCGCGAACTACAAAGACCACGTTGCTTGAAACAATTAGCCTCGCTCGAAAATTATACACTATGTCGCTTGTAACAATTAGCCTCCACCAGAAATATGTAAGTACGTCGCTTGAATCATTTGGGCGGCAGCAGG
The DNA here is from genome assembly GCA_029255805.1 of Keiferia lycopersicella. NCBI lineage: Eukaryota > Metazoa > Arthropoda > Insecta > Lepidoptera > Gelechiidae > Keiferia > Keiferia lycopersicella. The sequence continues at coordinate 16,273,431 of JARACZ010000006.1, read as the reverse complement.
TTTGCCTGACGTCGTCACTTGAATCAATTATCTTCCTCCTGTATTATATGTGCTGGTCTCTTAAGCATTTTTTTCCTTACATCGTTGGAAAAGATGCTGTCGTTTCATACAAAAATTAAGAGTTAATTTTGTACATAAATCATTTTTGCTCACATGCGATATAAGCGCTTTGTAAGTTCAACAATAATATTTTTCTATGGCACTCAATGCAGAAGTCGTTTGAAACAGTACGAATTTGTTTACTTTGTACCAAAACAAACGCGCGCTTAAGTCGTCCGCCGATCGTGGAATAGACAACGCGTGTGCCGTTTTCTTTGGCTGCGCTCGCGTAAGCTTTGTGAAGATTTTTGTTAATAAAATCGTTTTCCCGACAAAGTACGGTTAATTTAAACCATACTACTTATGTGCTACCGTGCTGTGACTAGGTTTCACGCAAATCTTTCGTAGGCAAGTAAGCTTTTCAACTACTTTTCATATTTCAACAGGTTTGTCTTAGATAAACAAATAGATAATTTGAGATTTTATAACACTCCAATATTTCTCGGTGCTCGAGCTACTTAATTCTTACTAAATTATTAGAAAAGCTGACGATTTTGAAAGAGGTAATATGTACCTACACCTACAGACTACAAAATCTATGCTTGTTTTAGTTTTCTTAAGTGTATCAGAGTATCATTTAATAAGTCACTTTCTTGTTTCAGGCGGAAAATAATCCTTCAGTTCGTCAGATGAAAAACAAATGGCTACATTGGATAACAATTCATACATACACATATCACGCCTTTATCCCTTGCGAGGTAGGCAGAGCGATAACGATCGCAAAATTACGGTCGTTATCGCCACGTCTGACAACATTTGAGGGTCGTTGCAGATAAGTCGTTTATCACTATTGCGACAGGTTGTCAGCCTGTCGCCTAAAATTGCAATACACTTAAAACCCTCGAGTCCCTCAGTCGCCTCTTACGACACCCACGGGAAAGAAATGGGGTGATGCTATTCTAAGCCGGCATCACATGGATAACAATACATCTAAGTATATTAAAGTGGCAAGCAAAGCCAAATGTCAAAAGTCAAATCATGTTGTGAAGTCTCCGGCGTGAGCCGCCAGCTGAATTAAGAGTCTTACAACACGTAAATAAATAATACAAAGTATTTCAGGAATTTTCACATCTTAAAATCTCAACTGTTTTTCAAAGACAGGGTCGCTGACGTGGTCAGGTTGACATCGCTAAAAAGTAAATCATCTTCGAACTATTTTGTTGTAAAGAGATCCGCAACACGCTCTGGCCCGCAGACCTGAGGAAGCACTGCTTTCGAAGATGTGTGCTGAATGATCTTCAAACGGATCTCTAATAGGTAGTAAAGTTCCCTCTGGACTTTCCTCGGTCCCAACTTCCTCCCCACCGGGGTGACTTTAGTGTCTTAAACTTCCAGTGCAGGTGGTCAGTTTTCTGGAGCCTTTGAGTTCTTCTACCAATATTGAAGTTCTCTTGAAGTCTGATGACGCTTTTGACTGTTTAGTTTAATGACGCTATTCATTAGGCTCGGAAGAGTGAAGACGAAAACTTTTGTAGACTTCTTTGCTTATGTTCTTTTCTTCTTTGTATATCTCTCCTCCTAGCACGTTGGCTTTATTAATGCGACTATCTTGCGCTATCTTCTCTAAGCTCGATTGGGAATCTTGTCCCTCAAAGTCGATAATATTTTGGCTTGGCCTTTTGATGTCTTCTATATTATAACATGCAGTCATTCTGTTATTCTGTTCTTCTCCTTCGGAATTTCGGGAAGCCAGATGGATTGTAGACGGCAATTTTATGTCATAATCGGTTTCATCTGTGTCTAGTGCACTGCGTTTAATTCTTATTTGTTTTTCAAGAATTTTCTTGTTCTTCTCGATCTTTTCATTCTTTCCGGCACGTGGCAGGAATCGTACACTAACGATATTGATTCTACAAGTTTTTTTACCATTTGACGGCGTTAATTTAGCTGTTCGGCTTAGTCCACTGTTACGGCAGGATTGGTCAATCTCCTTTACATGAGTTTTAGGGTAGGTTTTCTCGAAACGTGCCTTTATCATCTCCTACTTTAGGGAATAGTCGAAACTTTTAGAAGCTTCTTCCATGTACAAGTCTTCGTCAATGCTTGCGTTCAAATAGGCTTCATGGAGCCGTTTCTCACAAGCAGACATAAGTTCAGCCCTCATACGCAATACTCTAAACTATAATAGGGCTTTTTTACTCACCGCCCTTTGCGGATTTTGCATATTTTTTGCAATTTGTTGTATGCCTTCTCAAAAAGCATTCGTCGCACATGGAGCTCGAAATAAATTTCCTCCGTGTTGATCTTTGATCTGTTCTTTGATTTTCACGGTTGCCACTTTTTGAAGGCTCCGGCGTGAGCCTCCAGCTGAATTAGGATCTTACAACACGTAAATAAATAATACAAAGTATTTCGGGAATTTTTACATGCTTTAATCTCAACTGTTTTTAAAAGAGAGGGTCGCTGACGTGGTCAGCTTGACATCGCTGAAAAGTAAATCATCTTCGAACTATTTTGTTCTAAAAAGATCCGCAACAGATGTGTTGAACAAAGATGGACCAGGAAAATCTCAACCTAATCAAAAGAAAAAAACACCTACCTTAATTGAAAACGAAATCGGAAAATCATTCGATTTGGAGGTAAGAAATGTAAAATAAAAACAATTTGTTTGAAGAATAATTTCCCTTGCTCCGTAGTGCGACACGCTAGGCTCATAAATAACGTTTAATAAAATTAAATATTTTTTTTTGCCAGGAAAAGGATACAAGAGAATGTGAAGTTGATGTCTATTACAAGTTGTGTGAAGTTGACTATACGAAGAAATAAGAAACAAGAATGAAGAGAATATAAAAATGCAGCGTATAATTGTGACTTACTGACTTGTTAGGTCAAGTTTCTAATTTTGATTAAAATTTGTTACTTTTTTAATATTATATACTTTTTTAATATACCACCGTCTCCTTTCTTCCATCGGACATCCAGAGGCACGGCCGGCTACCATCCGTTCTTACTTGAAATACCCACATTACGCACTAAGCGCTTCAAATCATCTTTCATTATGCGCATGGCTAAAGAATGGAATCCCCTGCCTGCGTCTGTATTTCCGAGTGCATATAATCTGAATCTCTTTAAGTCTAGAGTGAATAGGCATCTTCTGGGCAAGCTCGCTCCACCGTAGATCCCATCTCTGCTTTAGGGTAAGATTGGGGTCAAGAGTAAGCCCATCGTAGATTAAAAAAAAAATATTGTTATTAAAAAATTACAACATTTTAGTTTGTTAACCTCTGGTCAGTGCGACACCTGTTTCCGCCATTTTGCATAATTGTGCAGTCGCGCGGCGACAAGCCCACAGTCAGGCATTTCACGTATTTTTTTTTTGTATGAACTTTTATAAAATGCGATTTTCTCCTATTCTAATAGGAATTATGAATTAATACAATTAAAATAATACTCATAAAAACCTATTCTGTGTATCGCACTCTTATTAAGACAACGACCGAAATCAAAAATTGGCGAAACTGAGTTAGGTGCAAAAATCGACAGCAAAGAGCATGTCTCATAACGTAGTGTAAAGAAAATCAACCTTTTTCCCTTAACAGTTAGGTAGAAAATAGAGGAGTCTTTATCTTACTATCCCCGCGCCCCTGCTTCATTCGTCTGACAACGACCGATTTAGTCTTGCGCCGGCCACCGCGAGCGGAGGTTGTGTCGAACATCGCCCGATTTCGGGATACGTCGTTGTTTCACTTAGACTTTGGATAAGTTTATTGAACATACTTAAGTAAGAGAACGACCGATTTTGAAATACGTCGTTGTCTCACGAAAACTGTTTGTGATTAAGTTGACTGATTATGTATTCAGTCGTTCTTTTACTTACATTGTGTACAGACTCATTGACAGTGTTAAAGTTAAGTCTATGTTCTTTTGAAAATCTGACATTAACTGTGTTGGAAGTCAAATTCGGTCTATGTTACATTGAATAAATTATTATAATGATGGCTCATTTATATTTAGGTCTATATTTTATAAAATTCTAGTTAACTTGTGTCATAGTATTATGAAATAGGTCATTGTTTTTTTTTAATTTGGATCAAGCTATTTTAGATAAGTCACAAGAAATCTATACGCTTGTGGTCACTAGCCAAGTATGTGCTCAATCGAATTCTACGCACTACCTATAAAATCATTGGTGATGAGTATAGTGTATTTTATAGGTAGTTATCTTAAGCAAAATATTACTACCCCAAACAATAAATGAGTAATGATCTCGCTAATGGACAGGCGGTTCGGAATGAGACTATCCGCAAAAAGACCAAAGTAATGGATATAGTCCGAAAGAGTAGCAAACTGAAGTGGCAGTCGGCTGGTCACATCTGTTGTTGTCAGAACCGACGGCCGGTGGAGTATGCGGGTTCCCAAGTGGAGACTACGCCTTGGCAAGCGTATCGTTGGACGCCCTTCGGCCAGATGGACCTATGACTGAAAGAGAGCAGCTGGTAGCGACTGGATAGCGAAAGCAAGAGTTTGTACCCTGGCGGAGGTCTACGTTCAGCGGGCACAGTCAGTTCAGTGGACTGCTATAAAATGATTTGATGATAGTTGAAACAGAACCAATTTGTTTATGGGGGTTAGGGTAGGATAGGATTCCTCGTCAACAAAGAACTTTCTGCTAACACTGACAACGTGACGGAGATAGGTATGCTGCGTCTTGACTAGGGTAGCTTACCTTACCTCGTACTGATATTGGCCGAGAGACACTCTGTCAAGGTTGTACATGTATATGCACTGAGTTCGAACATCTCAGACAAAGAAGTGGAGGCCCCATAAGACGGCGTGTCGAAGGCTACGCACCGACCGAGTGAAACCCACTAACGGTTGTCATGGGGGACTTCGACGCCAAAATGGGACAGGGCAGCGAATCATATTAGGGACATGGCTACGGGAACTGAAACCAGAGAGGCCAGATGCTGGTCAACTTCCTCAGCAGACAAGGGCTGTTTTGTCTGTATGAACACCTTTTTTAAGAAAAAGCCCCAACCCCAAGCAGTGGGTCTGAAAGAGCTTTGACGGTAAGACGAAGAACAAGATTGACATTTGTGCTTTTTATTCATCATGACGATTAAAAGACACATATTTATAATATGGATGACACTGTCATCTTCTTAATAACAAGCGATCACCGACTTGTAAGAGGCACCATAAATATCAACTTCAAGCTAGAATGTGCCGCATGGTGAGGTCACTTCTCTGCTCCATTTTGTCCCAAACTAAAAAGGCTCCCGCGGAAGACAGGGTGGACTCTGAGCTGCTAAAGGCAAGTGGGAAACTGGTCCTTGCGGAGCTGAAAAGGCTATCCAACTCATGTGATACTCAATGAAACAACCCGGAAGGCGTGGAGCAGTGATGTCGTGGCTTTGTTTTAAAAAAGGAGATAAAACGCTTCTCAAAAACTATATGCCGATCACACTGCTGCATGCGCCACGTCTATAAACTTTCTCGAGAGTCGTAACGAATCGTCTGACATCAAGAGTTGACGCCTTTCAGCCACCGGAGCAGGTAGGGTTTCGTAAAGGCTTCAACATTGTTAACATCCATACTGTACGGCAGGTCATACATAGGTCAAAAGAATATAACCAACCGCTGTGTTTGGCTTTTGTGGACTACGAGAAACCTGGGCTGGTCGAGTCTGCAGGCATGGATATCAAGTCTGTAAGCGATACCAACTCGACTGGCGATACTTAAAGGTGCTGAGAAACCCATATAAAATGGCGACGATGTCCATCCAAGTACAAAACCAGAAAACAAGACCCACCCAGCAGGGTGTATAACAGGGTGGCGTTACATCACCCAGACTTTTTACCAATGCGCTGGAGGATATCTTCTTCTAGATCTTACACGCTACGCCCTGGTAATCATACCGTTGGACGCCCCCCGGCCAGATGGACCATTGAAAGAGAAAAGCTGGTAGCGACTGAATGGCAAAAGCGGTAGCTCGTGTCGTGCCTTGTGGTGTACCTTGGAGGAGAAATAGGCCTGGACATAGGTCCAGCAGTGGACTGCTGTAGGCTGATGTGATAAACCAATTTGTACTTGAAGCCTTCATGTGTTTCAAAGATATTTAATTTTTATAGTAAAGATGTTTTTTTTTACTTGTTACTAATGTGTTTTTTTATAAATAAAATTTGTAGCAAGAATCAAACTAATTCCATACATATAAAACGAAAATTGCCTTAGTAGAACTATAACCAGTTTATCAGAAAAGAATTAAACAGTTTAAGTTATTTCAGATGAATGGAATTTTTTCCCGTTTTCTTCAAGTAGAATTTATCAGAACTGACTTAGACAGTTTGAGCCTTTTCAGTTAAATGAAACGTCGTCTTGTATAGACCACATACAATTTAAGAGAAATGACCTAAATTGGTTAAATCGTTTTTAAGAAAATAAAAAATTGCACAAATAATGTTTTATTTAAAACGACTCAGACAGCTTGAGTCTTTTTGGCTGAACTCCTTCACTGCAACCGAATAAATGAGAAACGACTTTGTTTGTAAAACGCTGCCATTGGTTTGTCTGATCGTAAGTCTTTTTTTGCTGAATGAAAGAGCTGACCCTATAAACCTCTTTGGTAACACTAACTCATTTTTGACAATTTTGTGGATTGAGTCCTTTCAGCGAAAATACGTCCTATTATTAAAAAAAAATTAAAAAAAAAATGGTTTTTATTTACACGACATCATACATACATCTTAAGTTATCATAATAAGTATTTATTTTGCCATTTATAAAACACTTTACTGTAAATCATCAGCATCTTCTGGTACTAAATTTTGACATAAGCCTCTAAATATGTGGGATTTTTTGTCAAATAACGACTCGTTTAGTAATGTTTTACACTCTCTTCTTAAATTTAAGTAATATAATGACTGAAAAAACAATTGGTCACCTCTGCACTTCAATAGTTTAGTAAGATATAGACTTATTTGTAGATCAGACACAATTTTTTAAAATATTTTAGTAAGACAACGACCAATCTCAAAACTTAAGAAAAAAACTAAAAATATATGTATAATAGACTAACAAACATTAACTTGATTTACTAAATCTAATAGAAGGTACTCTTAGGAATACACACCTTTTTATAGATTTTGGATATCTTTATTTGTCATGATTTTATAGTGATTTTACTATTTGCAACAAAAATCCAAAAACATTTTTGCTGTTTCCCAAAAGTTTGCAATTTTGCATTCGGTCGTTGTCTTACTAAGAGTGCGGTATATCTTTACATATTTACCACATTTGTAGTTATTTGCCTAAGAAAATTGTACCTTAACATAGGGTACCTAAACTTTTATTCTATTTCTTGATATAATTTATAAAATAAAACAATAATCGAACTAAAACTATTTATATTATTTTTTATTAACACCTTACATATCTAAGTTTACAATAACAACTAAACTCAAAAGGGTCCCATACATTTTTTTCACACCACACATGTTGTTCTCAGCGCGTGCCACTCCTTCGAATTTAAGGTCAACTTTCAACTGCCGATTTTTTATTATTTCCGACCACAGACTATCGGAAAAGAATTTTGACATAAAACCCAATTCACTCTGATTATGATTACAAAAGTCGCAGCAAAAGAATGAAACCTTAAAACACCTTAAAACGCGCGAAAGTTTAAACAGGGAACCGCAGTCGCGGCGCGACCGGCTCACATACCGGGTATGTTTGCATTATGTCGCCGCGCGACCAGCTCACTGACCAGAGGTTAAATGAGACAGAGATCTTTAAATGAAACTGACTAAATAGTTAGGTCAAGTTGTTAATTTTAATTAAAACTTGTTACTTTAATACAGAAAACTTTGTGATTATGAGATATGAGAACTAAGATATAGTTGTATTACTTTATCAATATTAGTGCTTTATGCTTACCTTCTTTTGTTTCAATAATTCTTAAAAAACTCCTATAATATTTAGAAAAATATTTAAACGATGACAATATTTACTGATGTTTTAACATCCAACTGTATAAAAAAATTAAAATATTTTGGATTTAAAACAACGAGATTGATCAGATCGGTTAGCATTTAAGCTACTTAGCCCATTTTCGAATTATGTGTCAGTTGGTCTTTAAACGTTTTAACCTTGATCTAATGTAGTCGTCATAGGTAGTTCAATCAAGTAGCTTTGTTCTGAAAATCTTAACCACCTCACTTGAGTCTTTTAGCCTTGCGCTAAAATTCCCAACACTGTTACTTAAGCTATTTAGCTTTACTCAAAAAAGGAAGGGGGTTGTCACTTGAATCATTTATCCTTACCCAAAAAAAATACATGATTGGGATTTTTTGTATGAACCGACATTTATTTCTGCAGTTATACATTTAATCAAACTGAATAAAATATATCTTGTAAAGAATGTAAATCTGAACACAATGGCGTATTAAATTTTAAAATTAATTGAAAATCAAAAGAGAAATGATTTTTTTTCTGAAATTTAAAATTTTAAATCGCTCTCCTGTAAAATTTTCAAAATGTCGCTTAAACCAAATAGCCTTTCACCCCTATTAAATGCTATAAACGTATTTCATTTCATATACTATCATAATATGTAATTCCTGTAATTAGTATATTTCTCTATCATAATATAAAAATACATGTAAAAAAATGAAATGAAATACGTTTATTGCTTTGAATAGGGTTGAATACAACAATAAAATTGCCATTTCAAGGTCGTTTCTTTAGCGGCTTAATTTATACAAGCGTGGTACATACGGTATCATGTGACAATTTGCAATTCAAGGCAAGACTGTGATCGAGAAGCTATGGCACAGTGGTTGAAACGCACGAGCAAACATGTCTAGTTCTAGGCAAATATCAACACTAGGCCAGTTGTTAATCTAGTGAAACTAGACCTGTCTAGTAATTTAAGAATTATAGATACGTATAAAAGTACGGTTGGACCAGATGGACCGATGAGTTAAAGAGAGCAGCTGGTAGCGACTGGATCGGGAGAGCGGAAGATCCCTATGCGATCTACCCTGCTATGTATGATTGCGGCGTACCCTGGGGGAGACCTATGTCCAGCGGTGAACTGTTTTAGCTGTAGAAGTACAAGAAGTATCAAGGTATAGTCAACGCTTTTAACCCAAAACTAATTTAAGTTTTAATAGTTTTTAGAAATCCTCATATATTAGTTTTACTTCTTGTAAGTTTTGTATGCGCTAGCTCTTGTCTGTATAAGCAGCCCTATACAGTACTAAGACGTCCCTAAGTCTATAAACAGAGGGACTTACCGCGTAGTCCGGCCATGTGACTTCAATCTGTACTTAATTAAAACGCTCCTGTGTGGACCGTCTCGAGAGACAGTATGCTAACACATCGGCGGCTTATAGCATTTGCAAAGGAATCAGAGGTTACTACTGTGATTTTAGATAGCATTGTGTGTTTTGTATTTCTGTTGGCCAACCATCATTCTCCTTGCCTTATCCCGTTCTCTGGCGAGTTCGGCACCTATCCTACGGGATTTGACGTGGAACCAAGTTTTTACACAGAGCGATTGCCATCTGACCTCTGTATCCCAAAGGCTAACCTAGGCCGCCAATCCTAGGTTAATTCACATTCAAATATCATCTGAATTCAAACATTATTTAAATATTATTTATATATATATATTTTTGTCACGATGTTTTTCCTTCACGGCAAGAGCAGTCGGCAAACTTACGTGAGTAAAAACGCATGGGTACATAGCGAGGTTTGAACTCGGGTTTCACGATTGCAAGACCGGTGCCCTAACTACTTGGCCACTGACACTCCTCGGCCAGTCAAAGATTCTAAATACATATACCATGTTTCGGAGAAAATGTAATAAATTCTTCACTATGTCTGAGGCATCGTACCTACTGAAGAACTCTCACTGTGGGACCAATGCTGAAAAATAAGAAAAATTGCATCTAACAGACGCTTGCGTTACGGATGCGTTAAATTGTGCATCAACGTTCTTTAAGTGAGAGCACTACTTTAAATCAATGATGATGATGAGGATGAGGTAGGTATTATTATTATTTGTTTTGAAATTTTACCATCTCGGCTTATTTCAGCCCGTTTTACAGCGCTACGGGCCTAGGCCAAGTGAACGCTAATACGATTGGTTGTTTGGGACCCAATTGGTTGGTCAGTACTTTGCATGAATTTCCGGACTATCCTACATATTGTGTTTAAGATGGCTGTTTTTGTAAGTTAATAATATTATGAGCCTGAAGTGTCCCACTGCAGGGCAAAGGCCATAATAATCAATAAAAAAAAATTTTTTGTCAATATTTTGATGAAGGTTTCGGGGGCCAGGATCCATTTCGGGTCTCTGAGCCGTAGAAGTTAGTTAGTTATTTTACAGCAAGTAACTTCTCTGTAGCTGTTTCAGTATTCGGTACAGTGTTTTCCTATTGACGTCTGTAAAATAAGACTGTGGAAGTAGCAAGAAGCGGTTAAAAATGAATGCTTGTTCTCGCGACGGCATTTTATGTGAGTCTACGTGAGTTTCACCTGGATGTGGGACGTGGGAATAGAGAACGAACTTATCGATAGGTAGGAAAATCTCACATTTAACGTGCAACGCTGCGCATTTATAGAGCTTTCGTAACGCATGCGCCTGACGCATTTAAACATGGCACCAACGGATGAACTTGTGTTGTTTGACTAACGCATCCGTTGACACAGGTTCATGCGTTGCTCCTGCGTCAACGTCAGTTTTTACCATTGAGAATACATGCCTCTATCAGGTAGAAGGTTTTTTTTTTTCATATTAAAAACCGACGCTGACGTAAGAGCAACGGAAAACTAGCCTTGTCTATGTTTCTGTTACATTTATGAATTAAACTTTCACAGTAATTAATGCACTTCTTTTGCAACAACAGACGTCAAGTGTGGATTTCAGCTATATTTTATAATTTTTTTAAGAGAGAATCTTCTATTTAACTTTTTTATAGTATATCGTGACACCTATCTCAACGTTGAATTGGTTCATATAGGTACTGTCCTTAATATGTAACATTCAAAATGTGTTAAAATCTCGGCTAAATTCGTCCAAAGCTTCTACAAGTCAATGCGCACGAAACTCTTAAATAAGAATAACACTATTCCAAATCGTATATAACCCGTCGTGACCCAGCTGCCAGTTCCAGCAGTTTATTCAGCGTTCAAGTAAGTATCTGTAAAATATTGCAGTAATGTACATCCAATACTGCTTGCGTTGCATTTAGCCGCGATAAATCGTGCGGAGCGCGCAATGTACGCCGCGCATCGACCGACTCACTCTTAGGACGGCTAGGGTTTGCGATAGTATACAAATTACTGTGTTTTGTAAAGCTATGAAGGTGTCCAAATTGTCATTTGTTTATTTGATTAAATAAATATCATTGATATCATAATTTGGTTACTAGTTTATGAGAATATTAGGTCTACAGGGTCTGGACCTAGTTTAATTGCGATATGCCGACATTCTGTACTTTGACTTTATCATGCGAAGCCGACTTTTGAATCTAGGAACATGAGATCGCATAAAACAGCATGTGAGTTGATGGTGATGATGATAAACTTTATTACGTATCAATCTTTAATACCAACGACTCATCCTATAAACTTTACTACAAGATAGTTGGTGTATCACTATAGTGATACACAAATTAGCCGAAACAGCCCTCAACATTCGTCAGATGTGGCGATGACTCCACAGGAAAGACGAGTCGATACGTGCGAAACCAGGTCGGCTGCAGGAGTCAACCGCACGATACACCTCTGCCACACGCGCCTCACGGAGACCGAAGTTTTTCTTTCCAGGACCGGTCTTGGGTTGGGTTATACATATATGATATATGTAGATGTCTGTTTTCTTAAAGAGTTTTTTACAATATTGTTTGAAAGCCCTACCACAAGGCGATAAATTGGTAATGCGAAAAGGAACAATTTCGTCCGTACCAGATGTACGAGCATATGGGCGCGCACCCTATTACGCATGGTTTCGTGTCAGTCTATATTTAAGTTAAAAGGTAAATTCATCATTTGAATAGTTTGCGCGCGCCCATGCGCCTAGTGGCGCCATCTCTTATCATTGTTTGTTACTAAGCTAAAATTATTTAAGTAAATTAATAGAAATAAAATTATTAGTTAATGAATTTGTTTACTATAAATAATATTAATATTTATCAGCTATTAATTTCCAAGTTTGAACCAATGAATTCACTTTTACGTTGTTGTTATTTTAAAAATATTTTTGAATGAAATTTATATGTAAATAATTATTTCATAATTATTATTGTAATTAGATCAAGTTATTTTAACAGTCTTTATTTCCAATGAACCTGATTTTAATTATAAAGGAATTCTAAAGTACGTAGGTCAAGCGTGGTTTATTAGCACGTGTGCAGAATCTTAAAATTATTTTTATGTTAATTGTAAGTAATACGGATAAATATTAAGGTAAATATAAGTTAATTAACTTGATATGTTAATTTCATATTTTAGATAATTTTTATAAGCGTTTTTAATCGAAGCATTGTTATAAGTTGTTTCATCGACTAGTGCCTGCGATTCCTATAAATTGCCGTGTCTGCCTGTATAGATTCATTCTAGCTGTAGCTCTGCTCAGTGAATAAACCTTTACAAAGTTCTTGTGGTTTTTACTCGCCTTCCCATGGACTACCCTGGAGAGTCTCCGACAGCAGCGGTGGGATCACAAGCCGGTGATCCTCTGCAGCCTGGTGCTGCACTGCCGCCCGGCGCCGCCCTGCAGCCTGGTGCTGCCCTGCCGCCCGGCGCCGCCCTGCAGCCTGGTGCTGCACTGCCGCCCGGCGCCGCCCTGCAGCCTGGTGCTGCCCTGCCGCCCGGCGCCGCCCTGCAGCCTGGTGCTGCACTGCCGCCCGGCGCCGCCCTGCAGCCTGGTGCTGCACTGCCGCCCGGCGCCGCCCTGCAGCCTGGTGCTGCCCTGCCGCCCGGCGCCGCCCTGCAGCCTGGTGCTGCACTGCCGCCCGGCGCCGCCCTGCAGCCTGGTGCTGCACTGCCGCCCGGCGCCGCCCTGCAGCCTGGCGCTGCACTGCCGCACGGCGCCGCCCTGCAGCCTGGTGCTGCCCTGCCGCCCGGCGCCGCCCTGCAGCCTGGTGCTGCCCTGCTGCCCGGCGCCGCCCTGCGGCCTGGTGCTGCCCTGCTGTCCGGCGCCGCCCTGCAGCCTGGTGGTGCTCCGCCGCCTGGTGCCACCCTGCATACTAGCGCCGCTTTCTTGCCTGGAGCTACCGTGCCGCTTCAGTTTGCAGCAGCACCAGACCCAACTTTCACCATTGATCAGGTTATGAGTTTAGTTAATTCTATTACCAAGCAAGCAACTACTAGCGCAATTTCTGCTGCCCTTTCTTTGGAAAATGTTCAGTTTCCATCCCGTCATCGCCATGATTTTTATTTACCACCTTTTGACCCAGATGAAAGATCGCACGATATTAGAGATTGGTGTGCGCATGTAGATGAGACCATTTCCAAATTCAATATTCCATCTCATGAAGCAAGAATGAAGGCAATACTTCAGCTACGAGGTCGAGCCAAAACTTGGGCTAATACATGGTCTCTGAGCTCCACTACGTGGGATCAAGTGAAATCCGAACTAATTCAAACTTTTGGCAGGGAATTCCGGTATGCTGACGATGTCCAGAAGTGGCGATCCTACACATCAGACCAGGCAGCAAGTTACGCAGAGTATGCCACGACAGCATGGACCCTCTTCAAACGGGTTCGGCCAGATGCTTCCGATGCAGAGGTAGTGGATGCCTTATTGACAGGTATTTATCCAGAGTTTGTACGTTCAGAGTTGCTTCGTAATACCCCTGAATCTTTACCTAAATTAATATCAGTTTTGAAAACTTTTCGCAAACGTAAGGTTGAACAGCCCTCTAAAAACGATAGTTTTGAGCCTAAAAGACCACGTGTTGCCGATACCAATGCTAACATAAAATTACAATACAGAAGAGATTCCAACGTAACGTGTTACAATTGTTCTAAACCTGGTCACCGTTCTCGTGATTGTAGGGAGAGAATAGTTAGCAAGCCTGAAGTAACGCCAACACCACCTACAAAAGCGAGTGTTTCTAACAATAATGAAAACGTTTCTAGTAACTCTAGTGCTTCTAAAAATATAGAATGTAACTATTGTCACCGTAAGGGTCATATGGAGAAGAATTGTTTCCGTCGCCAAAGTGATGAACGCGTTAAGGGAACCGGTCCAAAATTAGTTAATTTATGCAACCGAACAAAACGCAAACGTTGCACAACTTCGGTAACTATTGGAGATATGACCTATCCTTGCCTTTTTGATAGTGGTGCTGATTGCTCTATAATTAGACAAAAGATTTCTCACTCTATGCCGGGGAAAAGGAATTGTGTTGATGTTACTTTTACGGGTTTCGGCGGTTCCCCTGTCAAATCTAATCAAAGCATAACTACGATTGTGAGCATAGGTGGTTCTGATGTTGAGCTGGAACTTTTCGTTGTAGAAGATACACAGACTCAGTTTGATATCCTTATTGGATATGATCTTTTAGAGCTACCCGGACTCGGTGTGTATTTAGAGAAAGACTGTCTGATTGTTTTACGCAATCCTTTGTCAATTAATATGTGCACAAAAAATGATGATCCAACCTCGAAAATTGACACGGATTTATCTGATCCCAAACAAATTGAAACTTTGCGGAATTTGCTTAACGAATTTAAAAATAACTTTACCACTGGCAATCGAGTTTCAAAGGTATCAACACAGGAGAACTAACTATTCGATTGAAAAACCCAGATAAAATTGTTCAAAGACGTCCATACCGATTGTCACCTTTGGAACGCGAAAAAGTGAAAAGTATAGTTAATGATTTGAAAGAAAATGGCATTATTCGTGAAAGTTCTTCCCCATATAGTAGTCCAATTTTGCTTGTCAAAAAGAAAGATGGGTCTGATAGACTCTGTGTCGATTTTCGAGAACTAAACTCTAACACCTTAAGAGATCATTATCCTTTACCGCTCATAGCTGATCAAATTGATAAGTTAGGCAAGTCCCGCTATTTTTCTTGTTTAGACATGGCCGCTGGTTTTCATGGAATTCCAATCGCAAACGACTCCATTGAGAAAACTGCGTTTGTGACCCCTGACGGTCAATACGAGTATTTGCGGATGCCTTTTGGCCTCTGCAATGCTCCGTCAGTGTACCAGCGTGCCATCAACAAGGCCTTGGGAGATTACAAAGATAAAATAGCTCTCGTTTATATTGACGATATTTTGATTATATCGCAATCTATTGAGGAAGGCCTGCAAAACTTAAAGTTAGTTTTGGCACGTCTTACTGAGGCAGGTTTTTCACTGAACGTTTCAAAGTGTTCCTTCCTTAAGACTAAGATTGAGTATCTGGGCAATATAATTGAGAATGGCACTGTCAAGCCGAGTCCTAGGAAAATTCAGGCTCTCGCTGATTCTCTTGTGCCCAAAACCGCTAAAGAGGTCCGCCAATTCAATGGGTTGGCTGGGTACTTTCGCAAGTTTGTTCCAAATTTTTCGACTATCATGGCTCCTCTGTATGAATTGACGAAATCCGATGTCGCATTCAGATGGACCGAGAAACACGAGCAGGCCCGACGTGAAATCATTGATCGTCTGACTTCTTCCCCTTTATTAACAATTTATGACGAAAACCTTCCCTGTGAGTTACACACCGACGCCAGCTCAATCGGTTACGGAGCTGTGCTCATTCAAAGAAAGGATGGGAACCCATTAGTTGTCGGGTATTTCAGTATGAGGACCACCGACTGCGAGAGTCGTTATCACTCGTATGAGTTGGAGACTCTCGCAGTCGTGAAGGCAATCAAACACTTTCGCCATTTTCTTCATGGCCGCAAATTTAGAGTAATCACTGACTGTAATTCTCTTAAAGCGTCCTGTCACAAAAAGGAGCTGACCCCGCGGGTACATAGATGGTGGGCTTATTTACAAAATTTCGATTTTGATATTGAGTATCGTAAGGGTATTAAATTGGCACATGCGGACTACTTTAGTAGAAATCCGGTAGAGCTCCCAGCCAGCCAACCTAGCAGACCACCTATTGAAAATAGTCGTCAGGATAACAGTTCTTCTTCTCCATTAAGACTGTCTATAAATGCAGTAACCCTCGACCACAACTGGTTACTAATTGAACAAAAACGAGACCCTATATTATCAAATATTGTAGAGCAACTAAAAGGCGACTCTATCCCTAAAACTATTGCTGATACTTACGTTATTTCTCAAGATAAACTTCTCAGACGTAAAGTGCAGATTCAAAATAAAACGCGAAAATTAATAATTGTACCCCGTTGTTATAGATGGAATCTTATTAGTCATTATCATGACAGCTTACAGCACTTCGGGTGGGAAAAGGTTTTGGAAAAATTACGAGAGCAATATTGGTTTCCCAACATGCCTAAAATGGTTAGGAGATTTGTAAATAACTGTGTCAGTTGTAGGATAAGGAAAGGTGTTTCTGGGGCTCGCCAAGTAACTCTACATCCGATCGACAAAGTCGCGATCCCGTTTCATACAGTCCATTGTGATATTACTGGTCGAATGAACGGCACACGCAACTCACCAGAGTATGCTTTTGTCTTTATCGATGGGTTTACCAAATATGTTTACATGATTTATACAAATGACCGTACAGCGGAAACTGCCGTCAAATGCTTTCAAAACTTTATCTCTATATTTGGTACGCCTACGCGTCTTATCACCGATCAAGACAAAAGTATGACTTCGGTTGAATTCAAAGCTTTTTGTGAGCGCTCTGGTATTGAACATCACGTGGTTGCTAAAGGCGCTAGTAGAGCAAACGGGCAAGTGGAGCGCCTTATGAAAGTCATTAAAGATAATATGTCTGTAGTAGAGCTGAACAAACCTTGGCATTCTGCTCTTAATGAATTGCAGTTGGCAATCAATTGTACAGTCTCTAAAACTACCGGTAAAAGTCCATTGGAACTTTTATTGGGAAAACGGTGTTCTCCACCTGGTATAAAACTTATACAAATTGATGACGATGAAATGACTGACGATATTGAGTCTTTACGTTCAGCTAGTAAAAATAGGATGGACGAGCGATCTTTTCGGGACAAAATACGTTTTGATAAAGGAAAAGCGAGAATTGAGCCTTTTAAAGTTGGTGATTTTGTCTTGTTTCGTCGTCATGAACGTCATACTACTAAACTGGGGTCAAAATTTGAGGGACCCATGGAAGTATTAGAAATATTACCCAATGATCGGTACAAAATTAAACACGTAAATCTTCGTGGTTGTTCTGAAAAGATCGCTAGTCATGACTCTTTGAGACCAGCTCCTCAAGGTCAGATAGACCCCTTTGACGACCCTTTTGAAAGTGATGATTCAGATGAACCAACCGTATGGGCAAGTAACGAGAACTCTGAACCTGATGCTACTGCCTCTGGATCTGGAACTTGCAACTGATTTTTGTGTCCTGATTTATTTCTCCCTTTCCAAATATCCTTCCTTAAACGCTGGCTGGCCACCACGCGTATCCTTGCTCCCGGTCTTGGTGTTATGATGTGACTAGATCCCAGGTTGGGTGATGTCAAATGTTGGCTAGATCCCAGGATGGGTGATGCCGATTTTGGTGTGACTAGATCCCAGGTTGGGTGATGTCAAATGTTGGCTAGATCCCAGGATGGGTGATGCCATGAATTGTTGGGTGTTATTTTGTGAATGTGATTTAACTGATTTAAAATTTGTTACAGACAAGCGCAGAGAGCGCGCTTGAGTCAGTCTGGCCGTATGGGCGCGCACCCTATTACGCATGGTTTCGTGTCAGTCTATATTTAAGTTAAAAGGTAAATTCATCATTTGAATAGTTTGCGCGCGCCCATGCGCCTAGTGGCGCCATCTCTTATCATTGTTTGTTACTAAGCTAAAATTATTTAAGTAAATTAATAGAAATAAAATTATTAGTTAATGAATTTGTTTACTATAAATAATATTAATATTTATCAGCTATTAATTTCCAAGTTTGAACCAATGAATTCACTTTTACGTTGTTGTTATTTTAAAAATATTTTTGAATGAAATTTATACGTAAATAATTATTTCATAATTATTATTGTAATTAGATCAAGTTATTTTAACAGTCTTTATTTCCAATGAACCTGATTTTAATTATAAAGGAATTCTAAAGTAGGTCAAGCGTGGTTTATTAGCACGTGTGCAGAATCTTAAAATTATTTTTATGTTAATTGTAAGTAATACGGATAAATATTAAGGTAAATATAAGTTAATTAACTTGATATGTTAATTTCATATTTTAGATAATTTTTATAAGCGTTTTTAATCAAAGCATTGTTATAAGTTGTTTCATCGACTAGTGCCTGCGATTCCTATAAATTGCCGTGTCTGCCTGTATAGATTCATTCTAGCTGTAGCTCTGCTCAGTGAATAAACCTTTACAAAGTTCTTGTGGTTTTTACTCGCCTTCCCATGGACTACCCTGGAGAGTCTCCGACAAGCACGTGGCCATCCCCCCTCCCCCTTTTCCCCCCTCGCGATACGATACACGAACTATTCACATTGTTGGACGAAAACGTGTTTACTTCTACTAAGAATCGACCGGTTTCTTTGTACGTTTTGTGACTGACTTGTACCAGGTCGGAATATCCTACCGAGTATGAAAGAAATATCTATTTATTTAAGTACTTCGAAATAGTTTTGAAAACAAAAATATTCTTCCAAAGTCCAAACCATAGGTTATACCAACCGCGTAGCAAGCTCGTAGCATTTCGTAGAGCAATCAACATTCCACTTGCTACACACGTAGCAGCTACGGATTTTATATCCTTGTACAAATAAATCTAATAAATTCTACTTTATTGCAATTTCGTTTTTTTTCAATTTGTAGCTCAATGTTTACTAGGTTATCAAGTATAATTTTTAGTCACTAGTATACATACCGTACCGGATACTAGAAGAACAGCATCGCCCTATTTCTGCCCGTGATTGTCGTCTATTGGGCAGCGTTCCCTGTGTGTATCTCTTATATCTTACACTGCACTCGTTAATCCGACTGCCAATCTAAGTGAGTATGCTAATACCCCTCAAATAAGGGGGAGGCCCATGCCCATCGGTTAACTGTGATACTAATATAATATAACTTGATCTTTTCCGTAGGTAACACATCAAAAGCCAGGATACCGTCTACCAAGGAACACTAACTACAGCTACTACCATTTGTATGGCGGTATACAACAAGAGCTTATACAAAGTGAAATATAATTTTATTACATTTCTTGGAACAGCTATAATTTAAATCTAAATCCATTCCAAGAAAAAGGTGCAGTTCTTTGTACAGCAAATGCACAAAGTCAAACTTGGGACTTTCAATAACGAGAGATAATTGGATAAATTTTCCAATCTAAGTGCAGAGATATCGAACGCACGGAGGGGCGCAGGCCAAGTCCGACGATAATCCAATCATACCGGCCCGAGTAATGGAATCCGCTCTTAAACTCATTTTAGCTTCCATTAACTTTCACTTGAAACGAACAGCTTTATTGACATTCATTTGGCGCACAGAACAATAAATTATTTGTTCTTATTTTATCCAATTTTCTGTGAAGTTTCAGTCTCAAATAAGGTGCTCGCAAAGCTACAAGACTGAAATGAAATTTGAAGTGAAGAAATCGGAATGAAATACCAAAAGTCTATCAAATTTCTTTGAGTCTTGATTAAAAACCAGTAGGTACTATTTAAGAAAACTATTACTAAACATTTAATGACAAAAAATATTCACAGAAAACTATTTATCAGATTTTGCGTATTTTGTTCAGCAACAAAACTAAAACAATTATACGTTTTATTCATACCGCAAAATGTTATTACATTTTACATTCAAGTAGGCATTTAGAAAGATAGACCACAGTATCAACAGAGACATATTCCATGTTAAACAATAACTAAGAACAAAATTCAATATTGTGTTAACTTTACAGCAAATATAAAAAAGTTGCACGACTCTAAAGGGCGTCACACACAATGAAAATACTGTTTATATTTTATCTAAAGATTAATCAATAATTCTTAATTACAAAGATCTTAAGATTTAATATAGCTCGCTATACAATTCGTATGAACGTTTTGCATAGCGAATCCCCTAGGTTAGGTAGCCGACCCCGACAGAGAACGGGATAAGGCAAGGAGAATGATGTTTTGTAACCGCGAATAAAATGTTCATTTTTATAATAGAACATCACATTTAGGCATCTAAGGCCTTTTGCACATTTAACGCACAACGCAGCGCTATAATAACGCATCCGTATAGCAGCGGTCTGTCAGATTGATACTAAAAACGTCAATTCCCATACTAAACCGTTCAACCGCTGTCGACGCAGCTGCGTTATTTTGACGCATCTTCGTTATTTTGATGCAGAGGTTTTAGTTGACATGACATTGACATTTCTAGTATGGATCTGATAGACCTTTGTGTTGTACGTTGATTGTGAAAAAGGCCTTACAATAAAATTAAGTATCTCTAAGATGTACGACACCCTTAACTGATCCATTAGTCTGCGAGTGACGGATCGCAAGTTCAAAGAAAGCGCGCGTTAACTCGCCAAGTTGCTCGCCAACAAAGAGGCATTCAAAGCGATCTCCATCTTAGTTAAGAGAGCGACACTCAAATGCGCTCGTCAATGCGCTCTCGAGTTATTGCTTTCGAAACGAGCGCTTCTCTCTACCGCTACCAACATCCAGCAACCATTTCTATTAAATACAACTTCAAAATACATCGCCCGTCCGGTTCAACTACGCATCCTAACGTCTGTAACCTAACGAGCAATGATTGGATAATCTTTCTGTTTTGTCGCTTTTGAGTCGCAGTAAATGACCTGTGCGAGTACAATGATGCTCGATCCGCGCCGTGAGAGGCTCGCAGTGTGAGTGCAAGCATGCATTATGCAGCTGCGTCTATACAGTTGCAGGCTACTGCTGAATGCATCGTCGTGAACTTAGTTCGCTAATGGTGTCGACTCAATATCTCAAATTCATTGGGGTTTAATGCACTCGCAATGTTACCTTTATAAGGTGTAAAAATATTAGCTGCAAATATTCTAAGGGGTGAATCAGCCCATGACACTGAACAACTTTCCCCAAGGAACATAGGTCGAAATATGAAAAAAATACAAAATCCCATACAAAATGTAGCACAGCCGAGCAAGTCAACTGTATGGGAGGATGTCCAAATTTTTTTTTCATATTTCGACCTATGTTCCTTGGGGTAAGTTGTTCAGTTTCTGATTTACCCACTAAAATATTTACAGCGAATTTTTTTACACCCTGTATATCTCATAAATTAAATAAAAAATTCACCAAAAAAAATGAGAATCAAAGGCCAGACACGTGGATTGCTGTCCTACTTTAAGACTGTAAGGCAATCATGTTAGATTAAATTTCTGAAACAACCAAGTGACTTCAAACAAACCTGTTGACTTAAACAGTCAGTAAATATTGGTGTCAATTCAATAATTCTCTAACTTTAAAGTAAATTATGTTTAAAAATTGATAATAAACATCATAGAATATTTAAGCCAAATCATTTTAAAAAATTACAATATGTCGCCATTTCTTTAATTGTAGCTCAATTTAGACATATAACGCGTAAAATTTTCTTTTTTTTGCGGTTATCTCTTATGCTTTTCTGAGCCTATCCAACTGAAGTTCAAATATTCTTTCAAATTCAAATTCTTTATTATAAATAAACATAATTACTAATAGGTAAAACTATACAAAACAATTATGAGGCTAAATTATTTCCTAAACTAAGAATAGTGATTCTTGTGTCTTAGGTAAACACTCAACCAACATAATTGTTCTAAATAATAAAATATAACAATAAAAATAATACTATACAGTTAAAATAAACTTAAATACGCTAAAAATACCATAGAAATAAAATTATACAATATAACTTAAGTCTAACTAAGATACTATAAATACACTAAAATTATAAAGTAGGCACTTAAGCCGACAACGACGGCGTCAGCGGCGACTTGCGTTACACGGGGGTCGATAGCGCCTAAATACAACTCCCTGTGGCCAGAAATCTTCCCACATGAATTCGCACGCGATTTTTCGGGGAACCGACAAGACAAAAGACCTAAAATTGGTTGCGATTTTAGACTCCAGCTGTCGAATTTCCACCGTCGAATCGGCGGGGATCCGTGTGAGTTCCCGGCGAAGCTGACACATCTTGTGCACGTGCTGCATGATGTCCTTCGCTGTCGTCTTGCAGTCCAGCCGGGACACATACAGCTGCGCGATGGGTTCGGCAGCCTTGAGTGTTGTTGAGGCTGCAGTTACGGTGCCGCGTTTATTGCGGTTGCGACGAACTCGACGCTTCGTAGATTCTACCAGTATGAAGCCTTCCTCGTCGACAATCGCTTTAGACGCGACATTGGTGTCTTTCGCTGCAGGACGTGCCTTCTGCTTCCCGTTTTGCGTCACGGGAGGCGCAGGTTGTCGTTTGCGGCGAGGACGGCGAGTCTTCTGCGGCGGCACTTCCTTCTGCCTCCCAGGTACAAAGGGGACAGCATCGGGATGCAACGCAGGCTCGGGGCGGGACGGTGGAGGCGGCGATGTGTTGTTGACGCTCTTCCTACCAGCTGCGGGGTCGCTGACCCGCAGTTTATCGGGCTGTTGTTGAGTTGTTGGCCGCGGTGTGGAATCGCTGACCGGTGCAGGTTTATTTACCACCTAACGTTACATGTTGTTTGGTTAGCTTGGCCAGCCCCGAGGCAGTGCTTTAGGGGCTAGTTTTAAGTTTTTAGTCCACCTGAGCCGCGTTTACACTAGGTTCATAAAATTGTTATTGTTAAAATTGTTAATGCTTGACCATCAAAAAGCGAAATGTAAAATTTACTACTTTGAATAAATAATTTGATTTGATTTGATTTGATTTGGTGCGGTTTCATGTTGCACGGCGGCGCCGCGCTGCATGTTTGCGCACGCACCAATACTGACAAATTTAAAGAAAGTTAACGCAATTAAAGTGTGAGCTGCTAGGATATACCCGTCAACCAGCAAACTGAGCATCAAACGTTTGTTTAAGACGTTGTGGATATAGTTTCAGTGGCTTCATCGCACTGCGGGAGTGTTTATACGAGTATTTGCTTGGAACTAGACCTGTTTGGTCGTGCGAGTCACTTTGTTGTGCCGTAGATCTCGTGGCACAGTCTCGGCTTCAAATTCAATTCGACATAAATTTTGTTGTGAATTTCAATTGAAGACAAGAAAAAACTACGCGTCAAAGTCAGATTTGTCAGGAAATAACCAACCATATTAAGCCGAGCGTCAAAGATTTGCTTAAGACGTTGGATTGTAGTTTCAGTAGCTTCATCGCACTGGACTAGTGTTTATATTTGTTTGGAACTAGACCTATTTGCTCGTGCGAGTCACTTTGGTGTGCCGTAGTTCTCGTGTCACAGTCTTGGCTTCAAATACAATTCGACGCAGATATTGTTGTGATTAAAATCTCAATCAAAGTCAAGGACACAATAGGCGAGTGAAATTAGAGCTTGTAGGGAATGCAACATTAAAATGAGCGTCAAAGGTTTGCTTAAGACGTTGGGTTGTAGTTTCAGTAGCTTCATCGCACTGGTCTAGTGTTTATATTTGCTTGGAACTAGACCTGTTTGTTCGTTTGAGTCAGTTTTGGTGTGCTATTTTCGTGTCACAGTCTTCGCTTTAAATTTAATTCGACGCAGATATTGTTGTAATTAAAATCTCAATCAAAGTCAAGGACACACTAAGCGAGTGAAGTTAGAGCTGGTAGGGAATATAACAATAATCCGAGCGTCAAACGTTTGCTTAAGACGTTGTGGATATAGTTTCAGTAGCTTCATCGCACTGGTCTAGTGTTTATATACGTATTTGCTTGGAGCTAGACCTGTTTGTTTGTGAGAGTCTGGTATGCCATAGGGTTATTTTTGCGATCTAGGTGGACAAAAAGGGTCACTTCATTTCTTCTCCACAATACGCAAAACAGACGACCAGTAGTCTAGAAGTCACGACCCCAGTGATAATTTTGTCCAACTACCCTCCTATAAATAAATATGACTTTATTAGTAGTGCATATACCTCACTTTGCAATGAAATTAATCGCGTTTTTTTCTTCGATGCGTCAACTTGTTAAAGTGAGTGCGGAAGTTATAAACATTATTTTCGGTATGGATCCGGAAGTGAATGGTATGTACTTATTAATTCCGTTCTTAACATTGAAAACAACTATCCAGTGCAATAGAAAATCGTCATTGATCATGATCAGTACTCACTTTTTCGTTAGTTTTTTATGTTTCATGGAGCAAAAGTTACCTCTCCCCTTTTGTACCCGGGCTGTAACTTTTATATATACGAGCTGTGTTTATATATTTAAAAAAAATGTTAAGATTAAGTAGCGGAGTGCTGTTCATCATTTTTTTTTTTCAGTAAACGAAGTGTCTATCACTAGGAAGGAGCTTTTTGAACAGTGGATAAAGTACCCTAAATCTGAAAGGAATTCCAAATTGTTTGAATACTTTTCGAACAGATTTGATTTAGATCATGCTACTGCTGATTCCATAAGGAGTATTAAGGAGACCATTTCTCGTATTTCTTCAAAATTGACTGTTAAGTGGAATCAGTGTGGTAAAACATATAACCGTTTGGAGTCTAAAGATTGGTTTCACGGACAAGATCACAAATTCACTATTACACGATACCTGCAGCCATCTACGTCATCAACAGTAGAAACTAAACCTTCACCAGGTCGACCGAAAATTGAGTTCGAGCAGGGTTCTAGTAAAACTAAAAGAAGGAGGGTTGATGACTTAATATCCTCTCGTAGTTTGGCTGAATTCTCTGAAGCTGCTCAGATTAGTAATAGATTATCTGGTAATCGTGATGCAGCAGTTATTATAAAATGTCTTACTGAAACCCCGAAAAAAGCTACTGAAATCAAGAAAAAAATGGCTGTTTCTGATCACCAGCAGCGGCGTTTATCCGAAAATGAGGCATTAGCTTTTTTTGTAGAAGCTAAATGTACTCGCTACTCTTACAAACAGTGTCGGAAATGGACGTTGAAAGCCGGTCACAATGTTTATCCGGCTTATTTTTACGTAAGAAAAGCAAAAGAAGCTTGTTATCCCCCCAAAGAGAAAATTTTAATTAGTGAAACACGAGCTGAAATACAACTTCAAGCAATTCTGAATAAAACTGCAGAGCGTCTTATTTTGATTCAAACAGATGTTTTGAAAAACTTGCCGCCTTCAAAATTAACGCTAATAAGCAAATGGGGTTGTGATGGCAGTTCCGGGTACAGTAACTACAAACAAAAATTTAGCAATCCTGACGACACAGATGAGTATTTGTTTACTTTTTCATTTGTACCACTTCGACTACACGATGATACCAATAATGTAGTTTGGCAAAATCCCCGCCCTTCATCGACAATGTTTTGCCGCCCGATAAAATTTATTTTTGCCAAAGAATCAACTCACCTTACAGTAAGTGAAACGAATAAAGTCCTAGAAGAAATAAACCAGTTGACGCCAACAACAGTTGAAGCTAATGGCAGAGAGGTTTCTGTTGAACATAAATTGTTATTGACTATGGTCGATGGCAAGGTTTGTAATGCGTTAACGGAAACCACTTCTACTATGAAGTGTTACCTTTGCGGACTTACATCGAAAAACTTAAATGATGAACCACCTAACGAATGTTCTATTGATCCGGACAAAATGAATTTTGGTTTATCAACTCTTCACGCTTTAATGAGAACATTTGAATGTCTTTTGCACATTAGTTACCGTCTTGAAATAAAAAAATGGCAAGCAAGAGGAGCAGATGACAAAGCTTCTGTGAAGCAAAGGTCTGAAGTAATCAAGCAAGCGTTTAGAGAAAAGACTGGACTGATTATCGACAAGCCAAAACCGGGTTTCGGGTCTAGTAACGACGGTAATACTGCTCGTCGATTTTTTGAGAATCCGCAGTTGAGCGCAGATATAACAGGACTAAACGTGGATCTGATAAAAAACTTTAGTTCTTTACTTAGAGCTCTAAATTCTGGATATGATATTAATTTAGATGCATTTCAAAATCTCGCTCGTGAAACTAGAGCACTATATTTAAATAATTATTCATGGTATTACATGCCCCCAACAGTACATAAAATTTTGGTGCACAGCAGCGACATTATCAAACATTACATGCTACCAATTGGACAACTATCAGAGGAGGCACAAGAGGCCAGAAACAAAGATTGTCGTAGGTTTAGGGAACGTCATACCCGGAGGATTTCGCGTCTTGCTACAAATACTGACATAATGAATATGTTAATAATCACATCAGACCCAGTGATTAACAATCTGAGAGAAATTCCAAAAAAGGAAACAGGAAAGCTTCCTCCAGAAGTACTGATGTTGCTAAGATCTGGTGTTGAAAATTATGTTACTCAAGATACAACTCTGGCCTCATCGACTAGCGCAGACTTACAAGAATTTACAGAAGTGGATTCTACAGATGATGAAGAGGATAGTGATGACGACAAATAACTATTTTAAATATAATTATGTATGTAGATATGTAGCTTGGAATATTGATATTATTATTATGTTTCTTTTTTAATACAAAATATTAATTTCTGATGTAAAGATATTGTGAAGATTTGTGAAAGCGTTTTATTAACTTTCCGAAACCTGTAAGTTATTTTTTTTCTTACCTTATTTACTATTGAGTTCCTCAATAAAAACTGTGTCTATTGTATTATTGTCTTTAAATCATTTTTTTTTTAATTAAAAGGTGGGCTCTGGCTAGTAAGACCTCTTTGGGTCTTTATGCACTTTATTTATCTATGTGATAAATTGGAAGTGAAACCAATGGTTTCCTGCTTTTTAACGAAGAAAGTGGCAAATACACAAACGCATTCCAAAAAAAATGGCAACTTTAAATCTACCAAGCAGATATGTTTAAAGTAGGGTACTTGAAGAATAAAAGAAAAATTTTATTACCTGCATATAAAAATATATTTACGTTTGTTGCTTCCCCGAATAACATCATAAATAAATAAAATATTCTTGAATCATTAAAATAAAAAAGAATAAAAAAGGTCATGTCTAGTGACGAAAGATCTAAGTCTCCGAGTGTGTTACCTAGTTTTCAACGGAAACGTAAATTGCAGCCACCATCGTCATCATTACAATTATCTTCGGATAAAGAAACACAAGTCCAGGAAGGAGATATTTTAGATTGTGCCGTTTATAAAAGGAACAGGTGGGATCCAACTGATGTACGAGGACAATTAACTTCTCTAAAAACCATAAAGTTTGGACCCGACGACAAGCCAGATCCCAGAAATGAGGCATTTGCAAAACTCATCGCATTCGAGCTAGATCGTGTATCAGAAGAGAAACGCACGATGACATATTCAAAAATATTAGATTTCATCCGAAAAGTTCGCCATGAAGAAAATTTTGAAAATGTTAGTCTGCCGAGTTTTGATGACGAACATTCAGAGTGATATTCTTTTTAATAAATAACAGGTTTATTATGTATTTTGCTGTTTTATTTTCTTATTATCATGAAATTTATCACCCATAATACGTCAACATAAAAAATATTTTTTTAAAGTGCGTTACATCAATAACCAGTATAGCGTGACCTCTGTTTACGTACTAGTTACTTGCAAATAGAGGTCAACTTAGATTGGATTTGTTTTTAAGACTAATTAAATACACAAAATGCACGTATTTATATAAAATACCAACAATAACAACCCATAGAATAAGTTAGAAGGCATATTTAATTTTGTCCACCTAGATCGCAAAAATGACCCTATGTGTATGCGGTAGTTCTCGCCCCACAGTCTAGGCTTGTATTTTCAATGAGGGACTGTCCGGGGCCATGTAATTAAAAATAAGAAATAGATGGCGTGCACCAGATGCTTGGGTATTACTATAATGTTATCTTTTGATGCACTAAGAAGTATACTAAACATCTGAAACGCGATATCTATATATGCTTTCCAATTGTGTTGGTCACTCAGAGTGTCGCTGGTCCTTGATCGCATTTTCAGCTATAATTAGGGACTTTCTAGGGCCACAGATCATTTATATATTTGTTATGATGAATACGTCAAGTGTCACGTTATTTTAAGAAAATATGATGGCGCGCAACGGGATACTTGGTATTACTATGAAGTTTTTTTCTTTGATCGTGGCGTCAATATGAATAAAATGGTTCATACCTACCTCCTTATCCGTGTCATCTATATTCACTTTTATAGTACTCCTACATAGAAAGTGTCATATTGCAAATTTATACTTATGTACCGTGTTCTCTGACTGCCGGATGCGCGTATTAACGCCGGATGCCGATAGGACGTGATTCGATTGATTTGTTTCAAAGATTATTTTATTCGGTAATTTCTCAACTAACTCGTACAATACCGTTGTACATACATACATACATACATATATCACGCCTTTATCCCTTGCGGGGTAGGCAGAGCGTTAACAGCCGTAAGAATACGGTCGCTATCGCCACGTCTGACATTTTTGAGTATTGTTTTCTAAGGTTGTTTCGGAAAACATGTGTATCACTATAGTGACAGGTTGTCAGCCTGTCGCCTAAAAATTGTAATACACCAATACTCTCGAGTCCCTTAGTCGCCTCTTACGACACCCACGGGAAGGATATGGGGTGATGCTATTCTAAGCCGGCATCACACGGCATACCGTTGTTACTTAAGATTTAGAATTAACAAAACTTTGGTCATGTTTTAACTTGTCTAGTACACGTTAAAATAGTCACAGCCTTCCTCTCACCCCTGTCCATACAAGCCAGGGCGGCGCGCGCCATACTTCACTTGATCGCCATTTTAAGTTATTTATTTTGTCATTTTTATTTTTTAATCGCCGCCGTGTTTCAACATTAACTAGTAGTCAATATATACAAATCAGAGATATTCATCAAGATTTCTTAAATTATTATTTTAACTTTTTTCACTTACAGCTTTACTTTTTTCAAATACCATAATATAAATACAGTATAGTGGTGCATGAAACAACATTTCATTACATTATTAAAGCTAAATCAAAGCCTCCTCCATTGATAGGCCTAAATTTGGGTGGTGAGTCTAAATCGCTCATTAATTACTGATTCCACAACGGATAGTAGCAGTTATCGCGCTCGGTCAATCGCGATGATTACCTCACCAACCCTGGCAGCTTATTTACCTAATAACAGCAGTATCATACATATAAAATACCTATTTTCATATAGCCGTAGTTCAGAAGAGCTGATTAAAGAATTGATCCAAAAGTGTATTACACGCATCAAAAATATGCAAACCATGAAACGGATAGATAGATTGATAAACTCTTTATTCTCTCTTCTCTTTTCATGTGGGACATCGAGTCGGCCAACGACCCGATGAGGGTTCATCTAATGACACTATGGTTAGTGTCAGAATTTTTCAAACGCCTTCTACAAGTAGCAGGCTTCTGACATGGTTGTATAACGACTGCCGTCTGAGTGATCATAGACAGCAAACCGCTTAACGTGCCATCCATAATACGGAACCATCTTACTTACGGAAAATTGGGTGGTTCAGCCCGCAATGTCCTAACCAGACTGGAAATAAAAGCACAAAGTGATAAATATTAACTTTGTGAGTGACCCACCGAGAATCGAACCCGGAACCTTCTGCATCAATTTAGGCAGTCGTACTACCATTGCGCCACATCGGTCGTCACCTCTTTATTGCTTACAACAAACACAATATTAAAACATAAAATGGAAACGGAACACTTTTTCCTAGAAACATAATAAGCCAAAGCTCAACATATGAAACAACTTGCCACACTAAATTAGGATCAGTTCAAAAATCTCTTTACGTTACTTGAAATTATGTTCCTAGCGGAAAATTATTCAAGTATGAAGTATGAATAAGTAGTTGATCAGTGACTGAATTCTATGCTGTCTATGCATACAAAGCGTATCTATGATAGGTAGGCAAAGAGTAACACAGTGCTACAGGTCACGTCCTTTAGTATTCACGAGTTCACATGCAGTTCACGCTTCCTGGCGCTCAAATACGCTGTTCTGTAGTTACACTGGTGCAGTAAAGAGACAATGAACGCATTATTTAATAAGTTACCAGGGAGATAGAAACTTACATTTCAGTAAGGTAGTTTTATTGCTTAGTATCAGGCAAGATTACTAACTTTTTCCTGCAATTTGGAATCTTTTGATCCCTATAGACCTCTACAAATCGTAGGCAAATCACATGCAGTTTACGCTCCCTAGCGCTCAAATACGCTACCGTGTACACTGATGCGTTTAGCTTGTAAAAGGGGCCTTACAAATGTAGATAGTAATAGGTATTTCAATTTTAAATTACCTAAAAGATTCAAATAAGCAGCAGCTGCAACTACCTAATTGTAAGTTTGACAATAAACTGGGAAAACCCCCTTAGATTAAGACGTACCGTAGTAGAATTTAAATTTACTTTGTCTTTTTTGTATAACTACAAATTGCCTTATAAAAAAAGCTTATTATAGAAAATATACATAAGTGTCTATGTGTACAAATTTTGATCAAATAAGTGACGTAGCAAAATGGTATTATGAAATGACGGTATTTTTTTCCTATTGGCCGCATGGAACAGCTGAGGCGGTAGTAAACTTCGCACGTGACTGAAACCTCCACGTCGCGAGTAACGATGAGGCAGATTTGACAAGGTAGAGATGGTTTGATGAGATTTCAATTTGGAACTAAATGAACGTAAAACTGAAATTACGCCAAAACCATGTTTTCTGCGCGAGATAATGTCTTATCTGAAAATTTCATGATTGAATTAACTATTACGCACGTGAATTTCTAGGTATTTTTAAAATAAAATATATTTAATCCTCTCACACCAGGGTTTCATTTTACTTGGACACCCACATAAAAAAAATTCACACTTATGAAATCAAATGAAGTCAAATATACTTTATAGCACAACAAAACTAATTTAAGGTGTAAAAATATTACATGCATTTATTTTAAGGAGTGAATCAGCCCATGAAACTGAACAACTTTCCCGAAGGACCATAGGTCAAAATTCTCATACAAATTGACTAGGTTGTTTGGTAATTTTGTATGGACCAAATTGTTTTTTTCATATTTCGGCCTATGTTCCTTGGGGAAAGTTGTTCAGTTTTATGCGCTGATTCGCCACTCAATATATTTGCAGCTAATATTTTTACACCCTGTACAAAGAAGTACAACAATAGACCAGATTGATACAATTTGCGACCTTTTTACTACTATAGCAATATCTATGTATGTATGTATGTAATAACTTTATTGTACCAAACAGGAAATAGTTACAAAAACACTTAAATAGACTAATACAATGTGTAGGCACAAAGGCGGACTTAT
This sequence comes from Keiferia lycopersicella, assembly GCA_029255805.1. NCBI lineage: Eukaryota > Metazoa > Arthropoda > Insecta > Lepidoptera > Gelechiidae > Keiferia > Keiferia lycopersicella. The sequence continues at coordinate 16,241,895 of JARACZ010000006.1, read as the reverse complement.
CCCATTAAGGGATTTCTACCAGTCAACCTTTGAGAAATCCAGAAGACATGGTCTTCATGGTTATCTTCTTATCTTCTGCTTCCTATTATGTTAGTACTTATGTTATGTTCCCGTTACCATTTAAAGAAATTACAGTACCCATGTAGGGAAGTACCTACCTAGGTAATTCAGTAGTTTGCATTTATTCAACGTGTGTATTGTTAACAATAATAGCTTGAAAAGCTAAAAGTACCTCAGCTGCTGTCTGTTTTTATTTTGATTCCTCAAGCACTATTTTTTTAGTGCAAGTTTTTACATCATACGAGATTATCTTTCCTTTAAAATTTATCTCCAATCGAGCAATGAAGGCATTTTTTTCATTAACGCTTGGTGAGACCAACATTTCTAACCAATACTTTCCCATTTCCCATACTACTTACAAAAAACTTTAACTGCTTTAGAAAACCATTTCAAAAGCGCATCTTGTTTCCACAGGAAAAATGGAACTGACCGGCGAAGTTATTTTCTTTTTGTTCATACAATGAATGCACTTTTTACCAGGAAGCGTTTTTAATAAAGAAACGCCTGGTGTATTGAGGCGAAACCAGCATTTGTAACCAATACAGCGCGCACTGCTCGCTTCCAGTTTATTTCTTTGGCCGCTCTCGTCACTTTTTATTCCGCACTTTAGCTTCCACCTCGATTCAGCTACTCGCGTCTTTCTCTGCATCGGAATTTCTGGTATCCCAATCCGTGCGAAATCCAGCTGTATTCCTTACAGCCACGGTTGAGTTTTAGTTGCAGAATTGCTATCTGCAATGTTTTTACTTTTCATTGCGACGACGGAATATGATGCAGGAATGTAAAATGTAAGGACAATTGAGTGGAGAGGGGGTGCCAACGTGCAGCGCGGCGCTGTGCGGTGGAGGCGCGCTTTGTTACCTCGGGGTTTCTTTACTGCTGCTCTTTTTGGATTTCCTCAAGAGCACGTTCTGGTTACAGTTAAACGTCTAGACAACGTGCGGAAACAGAATTTTTATTTTTATTCTTAACTTGAGATATGGATTGCAACATGAACACCTATTTCCCCAATCGACGACCGATGTGGCCCAGTGGAAGTGCGACTGTCTGCGACGCAGAAGGTCCCGGGTTCGATTCTCGGTGGGTCATTCACAAATTTGATATTCATCAACTTGTGAATTTGTTCCCAGTCTGGTTAGAATACTGCGTGCTGAACCACCCGATTAATTACGGACAATTTCGGATGATACATGTCGCTGTCTATGATCACTTAGACCGGTCGTCACACAACCATGTAAGAAGCCTGCTATTTGTAGAAGGCAATTGAAAAATTCTGACACTAGGGTTCATCGGGTCGTTGGACGACTCGGTGACCCACACGAAAAGAGAAGAGATTTGCCCTATAGTTCGAAACACGTTACAAATTCTTCGTTCTATCAGCGTTTAAATTATTGACAAAAGGTTTAAATTCGTTTGAATACGATATACATGGAAGAAAAAAAAATATTCTTATGCTGATCGTAAGTGTAATGCCATACGTTATCTGTGGGATACCAGTCCATAAAAAAACACTTAATTTACTCATAGCAAGGAACGCCAACTGCTCATTCATTCATGTGTATGTTTATGACAGTACACACATAAGAAGAAGATTTATTAACTCTAACTTGACACCTTGAATACAATTTTGCACCAAAGCATATTCAGCCCATATCCTTAAGGGTCGACCGGGGCAACATTAAAGTCATTATCCATTCATGTCCTATCCGTAACGGGCTGTACGTATACTGCCGTAGCAGTTTGTATAGGAGTCAATAGAAGCCCTAACTTATGTACTGTAAACTTTGCCCCGTAAATCTCACGGGCGGCCTCCTTGTGAGATATATTTTGTGGGATGTGTGGGTTATGAGGTCTAAGAACAATAGGACTAGAAATTGGGTAGCATCTTATGTTAAATTTGGCTTCATTGTCTGTGAGGCTGATCTCACTTGGATCTAAAATACTCAGTGTTATCGCTCACTAAGCAAAAAATCTGCACAAAACACAAATGACTGCTAAACCCGTTACGGCTAAGTTTGACAAATTCATTTATGAAGACAGCATTTTTTTTTTGAAATAATTCATTTATTATTTTTACATATATTTTTTTTCACTAGCAATATAGTACGTCGTGTATGTTTCTATTAATTACCCGAAGATATTAACACCTTCCTTAGTACACATAATCGCTGATAACCCGACCGGTTTGAGGATACGTCCATTACCTGCTGCGTTCATCCAGCGGTGTGCTATTCACTGCGGTCGTATAATCTGCTGGAGCGGTTTCCTTATCTAGGTAAACACGGGAACAAACATAGATGAGTCGCAGTATGTTTATGTGTAATTTAATAATTCGCTAGATGACTGGGTCATTTAATAAAATAGAAAAGTTGTACGCTTAAAGTAATTGTCTAAAAATACTACATATTATGTACTCCATTTATTGTTTTACGAAATATTCAGAGTTTGTATATTTAAAAGTAAGTGTTTTGAAGCTATCCAAAATAGAGAGTTTTGACGTCATCTATCAGTAATTTCATACAAAATGTCGTTTTAAAAAGTATTTTATTTGAATTGCCATTAAGCCGTAGGTTTCGGCTGCTGTCTATGATCACTTAGACGGCGGTCGTTATACAACCATGTCAGAAGCCTGCTACTTGTAGAAGGCGGTTGAAAAATTCTGACACTAGGGTTCATCGAGTCGTTGGACGACTCGGTGTCCCACACGACAAGAGAGAGACTTGCCATTGCCAGTCATCACGCATATCATGTGGAGATTTTATAAACAGAAACATTATCTTACCTTGTGGGTACAAGGTTTGTCGTATCGCTTTTAATAAGGGAAAAAACCTAAGCCTATGTTCTCTGTTACAATTGTATTACATTTTTATTCTGACTAACTTTAAGAAAACCAGTATGAATTGATCTTTCCAATGAAAAGCTAGAGTTCTGATGAGTTTTGTGTTCAGTGCAAGTGTTCCTAATATACAACCCTTTGATTATTACACACAAATAAAGTGAAAAAAGTACGCGGAAATAAGCATAACAAGTAAAGATTCAATCAATATTGTAGCATGAACTAAGCAGTCCTAAAAAGTTTATTTATTTTCTCAATCTCCATTTAAAGTTAACTCACGGCTAAAATTTATGATCCCCCTAACTTACCGTATCGTAAGTTGTAAATAAAGCAGTTAAGACATTAACCTCTGGCCTTGCTGCGGCCCTGGCAGTCCTGACTCCTGGTACCGTACAAACGGGCCTGGACTGCTATAAGTCAACAAATTAGTTGCATTAGTTGTACAACTCGATTAACGGTCTGCACGAATTGGGTGGTACGCGGGTAACTCGTGTTGTTTACGCACTAAAGTTAAAAATATATTTCACAGATTGTCAGTGTTGTATGCAATTGACCACCTAGGACATTAAGTTTGATGTCACGTTTCTGTAAAACAATAAAATTCCTGCTGTGGAAATATGATGCAGATTTGCCTCAACTCCTATTAGTATTTATCTAATTTCAGCGTCAGGGTCAGGAACCAAAACTAGAAATATGTAGAAGACATGAAACGTCTACCTACAAGTACCTAATTACTTCATCCATAAAATTTCACGATCTATATCGTTCTTGAGTATGTTTTTCGTATTTATTGATAAAGATAATTCATTGATAAAGATATCCCTTTCAATACAATAAATGATAATATTTTAAGGTCTCATTTACGCAGAATTGTAATTTCGAACGTGATTCGTGAGAGATATGTCATGACAATTTTGAACTGTATTTTTATGCTGGTGTATTCTTTCATACTGAGTCCGTAAACTAGAAAATCCGTAACAAATAGTAGTGGTTGTTAGAAAACGGATGCAGAGACATTATCACAGCAATCAAATACTCGTTAGGCCGGGATACGGCGCTGGCGATACAGGATCTGACCTGCCCCTACTGAAACAACTACATGGAATTTATCCTCCCCTGGTACTCTCGCCTTTGTGATTGGACTTTCCGTGAAATTTTTGTATTTGTTTGTGCGCTGTTTTTGAAAAATGAATTCTAATTTTTCTTTTTAAAATGAAATAGAAACAGAATATAGGCAACACGGGAAAAAGTGGGGCTGGGCAGGACACTGGCTAGATGGGATGACGGAAGGAAAGAACAACATAAGCGTCCATTAGGCTGCCGCCCGTCAGATGGGCAGACGATCTAGTGACTATTGGTATTGAAACTGAATAGTTGAACCTTTCTTTCAAAACTACGCTACTAAAGCGCTCGTGACCTTTAAAATCTACTAAGTATCTACTTACAATTACCCAATATTCTTACTTGAAACTTTGTCCATTAGGTTCTAATCCCTTGAAACTTGTCTGTGACATTCCTTAATCAATGGCAGAGCGAAAAGTAATCACCGACAGAAACAAAACAACGATTCTCTCAAAATTGAAACAAAATTCAAAGTTTTGCTCGGAATTGAATTTGTGTTCCTTCGGGCTAGACAGAAATCCCCGGGGAGGAATAAAATAATTCAGTTTCAGTTTGCAAAAGCTAGTCGCAGTACAACAACACCAGCACTATAGTAATTCACAAAAATAGGCAACTCAGTGTCTTCATGTGCTCGCATTTTTCATGAAAATACTGAAACACGAAATGGTTTACTGTCGAAAGTGGCGCAATAAAAATGTGAAGTGGAAACAAAAATGCGTATAGATGTACCTAACTGTGAAAATATTTTGCATGTTGGAGATTACAAAACATGCTAATCTGAATAATATAAGGTTTTTCCAAATTTTATGTGACTCATGAAAACATTAGAGATATTATGAGATAGGCATCTCTTTTACCGAGAATATAGAAAAATTGTCATAAGATAAATAAAATTTTGAGATAGTTAATTAATTTGAAAATCATGTTTATTGTGAATATGCGGTAGCATCAGCAGAAACATAAACATGTGTAAGATTTTTTTCTTAGCAAATTAGAACATTCAGGAATGTCAAACGTATCTTATTAACGCTATACATACATTTAAGAAGAAAACTTATACATATGCGTGGTTTTCATGAATCACCATCATCTTATCATCACATGTGAATGACACATGGATATCAAGATATTATAATCATAATAGTAGACACTATGAATATCTTGAGATAAATCTCAAGTACGGGAGACATTAGTTTATAAGAACTACATCGAGAGTTTTTGAAATAGTCGCATCGACAAAATTCATAATCTTTGTAGTGTGTTGTGTTGATTTAAAAATTAAAAAATATAACAATGAAGTCAGTTTATTTATTTATTGTTGTTGCAGTTTTTTGCATCAGTGTAAATAAAGCTGAGGACCTTCAAATAGGAAACGGTGTTGGCTCTACTTTAATTTATTTGGAGAACATCAAATTGAGTGGAATACCTTTAAAAACACGGACCAAGAATGTATTTTTCAGCAGTGAAAAGAATCAGATAATAAAGGTAAGATTTCAACCGTCTATTTGAGAAAACCAGCAAATATAAATAACTTCTCAACTAGATTTATCTGTTTATATAGGGATCTTTTTGAATTATTATGATTACTAAGCTTGTACAAGATTGTAATTAGGTGCCACTTATTACTAGCAGTGTCCCGTTTCAGTTCTTGATTACGGATAATCAGATGTTTAGTTATCTACGTGTAGATTGGATATCAAAGTTATCAAATTATTCATAATTATTAAAATCTAATTTACCTATTCATTTAAAAATTTTTGAGCGTATGACTAATCTTTATAATAAATCGGTGGACTGGGTCAATAATAAAATATAAAAGTTGTGCGCTTAAAACTATTGTCCAAACATACTACGGACTTCATTCAAATATTTCAATATTTATATTATTTTAATTTAGGTTTGAATAATTAAACAGAAAAACTACATATAAGTGAGTGTTCTGATGCCAACCAAAATAGCAATGAATGACGTCATACATTGCTATTTTCATACAAAATACCGTTTTAGATAGTTTCAAAAAGTAGCTCTTTTGACCTGCCAGTCCACAACCATATTGTTTTAATAAGACTATTTTAAAACAACATAATTTCACAGGCAATATCAGCAATAGACCAGAAGCGGTCCGGAGCGAAGGCGACGGTGACAGCCGGCGGTGTCGGCTCATCATTCGTCAACATCAAGCTGAAGAGCGAACGGGGCGAGGGCCTGGACTATCAAGTGCAGATATACGCCTGATAAGATTACTTCTAGAACTCTCCAAATGTGACATAATCAGTTTTATAAAAAGTACTCGTATATCGTTGAACTGCGTGTTTTATTCTCTCCGTGATATTGTTTACACGCGGTTTTCTACGTCACGATCATGACCACTGGACAGGACAGGCACAACCAAAATCAAAATCAACCGTGTGTTACCACCTAAGCATAGACAAAAGAGATGTTAGTTAAAGAAGACAAGTGGGTCCAGCAATGGACTGTTGTAGTTGTAGAAGTAAGCAGATCGCACACTTGACGCGCGACGGAGCGCAAAAATATCGCAGTGGTCTGTCAAAGATCCATACTAGGAATGTCAATCCCCATACTAAATCCTCTCAACCGCTGTCATCACAGCGCTATTGCAGTGTCGTCCGTTGAGTGCGGTTTCGTATGGGGAGTGACATTTCTAGTGAATAGATCTGACAGATCGCTGCGATATTTTTGCACTCCGTTATGAGTCAAGGGTGCGATCCGCCGTAGTAGCAGGTACTCATGAGTAGTACTGCAATGACACCAATGAGGCTATTTACAGCTTCTGTACGTGAATTATCGCAAAATTCTACTACCGATGTGCCTTTATAACAAAATTCCAATGACCCGTATTTTATCAAACAGAATAAAGTCAACAAGGCAGGTAGCGTTGTAAAAGCAGGAAATAAAGAGCGCAAGCCGGGTGGAATTTTCATTAGTGCATGTTGATCGCAATCCTCGCTGATCACGGGCGCAGAAACTATGCAAATGTAGGTAGGTGGTCAACGCGTGGACGTGCGTTGTAGTGCAGGAGTCGGCGCACGGTTACGCATTTCATTAAAATAGAGGTACTGACGAACTTGTTTTTTCAAAACCTTGTTCCTTGCTTCTTGTTCTGTCGGCAACAAAATAGTCATATAAGTAGAAGTAAATAGAATTCATAGTTATGATTTTGGGTTCTTACCGGTGAATTTATTTTGTTTTGAGTTCCCGATATTTCGACGCTGTTTCAAGCGTCATGATCTTCATGGCTGCAATTAGACTTCATGGCTGCAATTAGTGCTGTTACAGTTTATTTTTTCTATGATTTGAAATTCAATAAATAAAAATATCTAACGACAACACAAAAAATCATGAAAATGTATTGTTTGTCTCCTTGTGTCAATAATATTATACCTAATAAAATAAATATTATTATCACTTTTAATTGGGGTAATATCTTTTATGCATTCTGCATTATAGATAATCAGTTATTTGTACGATAACAAGAGTTATCATAATGGGCATAACATAATGTGTTAGGTCATCGTAACATTCACCTTAAAAAGTCCAGTATTAGCGACAGGCTTTCCTCAGGGTACGCCCCAAGTTTTCACCATCTAGTTGCTACCAGCAATGCAAAGACTTACAATAGCTACTCGCTCTAATAGTCACCTTCTTGTTATCTGAAGTAGACATAAATCACGCCATCTATTTGCTACCAAACTAACAGATGAGCAATATGCGGCGGCATAGCCGTGCCCTAAACTCCTTGTAAGCGTTTCCTACAATTATAAAATTGATTGGATTGGTGTAGGGAGGTGCCATGCAAACCGGAAAAGGTGGGGCTTCTCAAGCAACGATAGGTGTGATTGTGGCGCTCTACTAACAATGTCTCATCTACTGTGCTGCCCAACAAACCCCTGCTCATGTACATTGAAGGATCTGCAAGAGGCGAACGACAAGGCCATCGCCGTTGCAACGCATTGGTCCAATCTACTGTGATCCTTATGAAGTTTCTTATTCGAGCCCAGTTCATGCATAGAGCTCTTGGTCTATTGTTGACGGTGGGTCCGCGTTGAATATGCAGCGACGTGGGCGTGCCCTAAACTCTTGTAAGCCTTTGTTTGGCGCCGATATTGGATCCCTCGTTTAACGACGACCGATACAAAACTATCGATACTGACGGTAGTACTCTTGGGTAACGGCACCTCATGGTTCCTTCAGCTTATCTGGCCTAATCAAAGTCTGGTCAAAGTGAAGTCTGTTTTTCTCTTCTTTCGTGTAAAGTCAAAAGTCATTGGCCGTTGTAAAGTCAATTAGCTTGACCGAGTATTACTTAATTTTGTTGTTTTTTAAACAAAAGTAAAAGCTAGAACTATACATACATACATAATATATCACGCCTTTATCCCTTGCGGGGTAGGCAGAGCGTTAACGGCCGTAAAAATACGGTCGCTATCGCCACGTCTGACATATTTGAGGATTGTTTGTCAAGGTTGTTTCAGAAAACATGTGTTTCACTATAGTGAGAGGTTGTCAGCCTGTCGCCTAAAAATTGTCATACACCAATACTCTCGAGTCCCTTAGTCGCTTCTTACGACACCTACGGGAAAGATGTGAGGTGATGCTATTCTAAGCCGGCATCACACGGCACTAGAACTATTAACCTATGGAGTATACGCTGTAAGCCAACTTGCTCCTTTCGCCGACCTGCGCGATTGACCAGCTCGCTCTGTGCCTACTTTCGTGTTTATCCTATTCGTTAGCAAAGTGCCATAGTGCTCTTTTACAGATAAGAAATTTCGTGAAGGTTGTTGAAATCGTTTTCTAAACCGCCATCTATGCTTAAATTTAATTATGTTTTTAATTATACCATTATTATTTAATTAGTCTATTACCTATGTTCTTGATATAATTATTGCTTATATGTGAAAAAGATGTGAAAAAGCACATATAAAACTTTAAGCCCCTTCTTTATTATTCATTAAGACTTAAAATGCGCAAATCGCACAACGTTAGCTTGCTGTTTATTAAAACAAGTATATTCTTTATTGTCCAATCTGAGTCGCTTCACCATACATACTTTTTTTTAAATTATGTTTTTATCCGTAAATGTGTAGTAATGACCAATACAACCTACTCTATTCTGCTTATCCGGATAAAGTCCACTCAAAATTAAATTTTAAATTGCGTCGCGCTCACACGGGCGGGATAATGAAGAACTTCGCATTGCCGAGCGCTTGTGTGTTTTTATAATAAAATAACGTTATTTTATACGTTTTCCTGCTTAAAGAAAACCTAAATATAAATACTTTCTCGTGTGGGACACCGATTTGCCCAACGACCAGATAAAACCTGGTGTCAGAATAAAAGAATGAAATGTTTGGTGAAAATAGTCCAATAAAACACAATTTTCTTAGGATACGAAAATAGACTTACGTCTATTTAAATTAGAGCACATGTTGTTTCCGTACTTTGCAGGCCTCAATTTAATGCAAAACATATTATAGCTAAATACAGCCGCCTTCCCCAACCTAATCCTTTAATGCACTCCTAAACTGGAAATTAGGAGAATACAAAACAACCTGACCCACTTCAAAAGCTAACCCCATCTCATGTGTGAAACATGAAAAAGTGATTCCAGCCCCTTGCAATTTATTCGCCTAGTATGGCTTTATCAAAAGTTGGACACATTAGCACCAGATGTGACCGGGCCTCAAAAAAACTTTTTCTGACCCCCCCCCCACTCTCCGGTAAAATAATGAAACGGTTTTCGCTCTCATTTGTTATGACGCCGTTTTTTGTTACGACTATGGCAACATGTGAGCTGTGCGAGAAAAAAATATTTCAGCTAAATTACGGTTTCCAATTTGACGATGATATTTTTTTGCGTTTCTTTCTTTTATTGTACGCTGCTTTTTACCTGCCCTTATTTTTTTTTCTAGTTTGGTATTTTTAAATACACAAAAATATTTGGTTTTCATTTTAAATTATTATTGTTTTCTTCGCCTATGCTAGCAAGAGACAATGTCAAATTGTCAACTAGCAAACTTACCTCACTTACGACTTACGACTCAGTACCTGAAATAAAGATATTTTATTTATTTATTGCAACATCCTTGTCGTCGTAGCTCTGCGACAAGTAACGCCACGAAAAAAAATAATATATCTCTACATGCAAATAATACATCATAATAATGTTTTATGCATATAATACCATAAGTATTATTACCACTTTGTCTCCATTTTCTCATATAAATGTTCGTTTCATAAATATGCAAACTTTAATAAGCTTTTTTTGTTGTAAATCTTTCTGCAGAATTTGCGTTTAGTGGTTAACTTCACTCGCTAACATTTTTCATACATTTTACTAGTTCCGTAGCAAAATAAATATCTACTTAATCTGTTTGCAGAGTTCGAAAGGCAAACTTCTCGAACTTTCGACTTTACCAGTTACTACTTGGACATAAGCTAAAACTTGGATAGCTAGTTGCGAAGCTGGTAATACCTTATCAGCTAAAAACTATCCACTTACAAGATAAATTTGCATATTGCTGGCTAGATGATAATGTATTTAAAAATTACTGTATATTTAGGCCGCTGCCTCACTTCAGCGCAAATTAGCGCTGCGCTAGCGTATGCGCCTTTCAAATCCGTACTAGAAACGTCAAACTCCATACTAAAACCGCTCTCGACCCAGCGTGCGTTGGACCTGCGTCGAGAGCAGTTTTTGTATGGGGAGTGACGTTCCTTGTTTATATCTGGCAGGCGCATACGTTAGCGCAGCATTATTTTTGCGCTGAAGTGTAGGAAAGGCTAAGGCATAAGTATAAAATTGATTTTTCGGCATAGAAAGCTAAAAACACCGACAGATACGTTATTTGCTAACGTAATCAATTAATTACATTAATATTGGTTACGTGAAATCTTTTAAAAGATAATAATTACTCAAAGAATGACTAAGGTGTAATCAAATGTATTCTATTATCTATCCGTAATCGATTCCGGGAGATCAGATTATAACACGGATTTATATTGTGACACTTTGATTAATAATCTTATTCTAACAGGCATGATGCATACATATTAAAATAAAATTATTTTTAGTCAAAATCCTTAAAGGTATTCTGGCAAATGGCCACAAATTATTTGGTGGGTTTTTGCCATCGGTTTTATTTAAGGCGCATTGCATACTTGACGCACGACGGAGCACTAAAACATCGCAGCGGTCTGTCAGATCCATACTACAAATGTCAATTTACATACTGAAATCGCTCCACCGCTGTCGACGCGGCGCTATCGCAGCGTTGTCCGTCGAGTGCGGTTATAGTATGGGGGGTGACGTTTCTAGTATCGATTGATATTTTAGCGCTCCGTCGTGCGTCAAGTGTGCGATCCGCCTTAACCTAACCACGCTTAATAAACGAAATGGTTAGCGCAGTGCAAGATCACGTATAGAGAGGCACGTAGAAATGATAGGTAATTACTCCGTTTAGTAAAATTGTATGATTACTCATTTAATTAATCAATTTGCATACATTTTTCATCGTTTAGGTACATAATTCTGTAGACATACAAAAAATACCTTAATAAGTATTATGTTTAAACTTTACTTCAACTGAAATTGTCAATATATCAACTGGCTTAGTGACAGTCTATTTAAGTGATCGGATTAAATACAAACAAAGCCATAGTTTTATTATGAAAAACGGATATTAAGATTAGTTTTATAATCAAAACAGGATCATCCATTTATGTATTCAATAAGTAAGATAATCTTATCTTTTTATTTTGACGTCAATTGAGATAAAAAAGTATATTAATGATTTAGTTTTTTATTACTAAAATGATTTTATGGGTAATTTATTAAGTCAAATCGCACCTCATATGACACTAGTTCAGTCACAGAATTTTGTATGAATTAAATGAACAGATAAGAATATCAGCCGTTAATCAATATGTCGTTTTGAAAAACTAAAACTGAGTGCTGTTGTAATTTTGAAATTAGTGTCAAAGTTAAAGGAATTGAACTTATAACTGGAACAAGTAAGGCAGATGGCACGACGGAGCGCTAAAATATCGCAGCGGTCTGTCAGATCCATACTAGAAACGTCACTCTCTATACTAAAACCGTACTCGACGGACGACGAGCGTCGACAGCGGTTGAACATTTTTAGTATCGATCTGACAGACTGCTGCGATGTTTTAGCGATCCGTCGTGCGTTGAGTGTGCGATCCGCCTAAAACGTATTATTTTTTTCCTTTGTAAAGCGACAATATAAACATAAAATAATTTTAATAAACAAAATACTAAACATCAAAACATGGACTTTGCAACAACGCGTTCCAAAGGTCTTCATGAGTCTGGAACAGATAAAGAAGATTCTCTTGAGGTTACCTAACTTGAACTGTCTGGTTCCGCATCAGACCATATTGGACTGTGAATCCTCTTATCAAATGACTGATAACGCCCGGACCTGCGTGCAATATAACGAATTGAAAATATTGATTGGCCATTAGTACTTAGAAAACTAGAGCGGAGTCAACACAACAATATAATAAATAAATTAAATTAACATATTTTTAATCAGTGTTTATTTAGTTTGCATCAAAAGTGTTTTAAATTTGTGTGAGTGAACAAATATTTTCAAAATGATTATGCCACTGTTGGAAAAGGAATGGTACATTGAAGCCCCATGGGGAAGGATAGCATGTAAGTTAACTTATATAGTTGCGGTTTTAAAGAATCGGTTAATGTAAAATACAGGGAGTAAGAGACGGTGTAACGAAAACTTAGCAGGCGTGATCAGACCACGAGACTGAACAACTTTTGTAATGGGGCCATATTGGGAATCGAAAAAATGTATTCGAGTTTCCATACAAAGTCACTCAACTGATTGAGAATTTTGTATAGAAGGTCGAAAAATAAATCACTTTTCCCAACATAGGTCCCATAGAAAAAGTTGTTCAGTTTCATGACCTGATCACGCCTACAAAGTTTTCAATACACCGTTTCTTACACTCGGTGTATTTCAATTTCATGACAATTATTGATCATCATCAGGATACATTAAGATTTAGTGGTATCAGAAAAACTATTGAACTGATCCTCTATAAATGATCAATTGAATACTCTATTTATAGGCATTTACTGTAAAAGGTGTATAGATACCAAGCACGAAAAGAAAGTTTTTATTAATTAATGTTTTCAAACTATTCCAGTGATTGCCTGGGGCGACTGCTGCGATCCTCCAGTACTGCTATGCCACGGGCAGGTCGACTCTGCAGCCTGCTTCAGACCATTGGTCAAGAAACTGCCTAGGAATTATTATTATATTGGTAAGTTAAACATTGCGAGGTCTACTTTTTACCTAGAAGATTGCTTTTCAAAGAATATTGTCAAAAGGCTAAAAGAAAGCTAACAAAAGGTCAATATAATTATGCAGTAAGATTTGCCGTATGGTGCCGGCTTAGAGTAGCCACCTTGGTTGTCGCAACTACGGGATATTCATCCGGGGAAAGGGAAGCAACGTTTCCTGTGAACTAATTATCTTGCACTATGCTCGCCAACCCGCCTGCCAATCAAACCAAACAACGTCTTGAAAAGTGATTGCAGATTGTTTAATATTTACCAATATCTCAAAACCTTTTTTTTCTTTAGCAATGGAGCTTCCAGGCAATGGAAAATCTGACCACATGCCTCCAGGTCTGATGATGGGGGCGTACGACCTGGTCTTCTCCATCAAGGTGGTGGCCGATCACTTTAGGTGGACGAAGTTTATCTATATCGCGCATTCTTTGGGAACTTTGCTAGGTGAATACAGTTATACTTGAGTAATTTCAATCTTTGCAAAAGTAATGAGTTTCCTTCAGTAAAAAATGACGTATATTGTGGCCTATCTAACTCGTAATACAGACAGCGCTTGCTAGAGTCATCTTGGTAAAAAGATTGGCCAACCTAGGTTCTGCGTTAGTGCCTTAGTACTTTCACCTTGGCTGACTTATATAAAGCCACCAACAGTGCCGTAGCCATGGCAAAAATCTGGTTGAAGTGTTTTTGATCAAAGACACGAAAGAAGAAGAATACTGACAGATTATTTACATATTTTTTTATAATTTCAATGTTCAGATTATTTACATTATTTTTTATATCTTTGATTGCAGGAAAGCTCTTCAACATGACGTTCCCCGGACAGATGTCACATATAATAGACCTGGATCCTACCCCAGCTTATAAAACCGTAACGCAGCAACAGCTTAAAAGTTGGTACCAGGAGTATTTCGTCACTTACTTCCAGAAGTACCAGAAGTTGATGTCTCCAAAAGAAAAAGCACCCAAATACACGTATGAGAAGGTAAAAACTCACATAATGTTTAATTTTTAGCAGAGTAAGCTGAGTTTAGATGGTCACAAGAAAACCACAATATATAAAAACAAAAATAAAGAACATTTACTATCCAATTGATAAATGCAATATTATCCAACAGCTAACTAAGTCCATTGACCCAGCGCAGCGACTCAAAGAAGATCTTGGCCTCCAAAACGAGCTGTCTCCACTGACTCTAAATTATTATCAAACAACATGACTCTAAATTATTTTTTGTATTGCAGGCATTTGAAATGATGAAGAAGAACAGAGGTTTGACCGATGAGGCTACAAGAACAGCTTTAGAAAGGATAATGGAACCGGCAGGCAAAGGATTATTTAGGTAAGTGTCTACATCAGGTAGATATAGTTTAGGAAACATAATTTGAGCCGATATGCTTTGACGTTTCATAGTCGAATCGGCTCCGCGGCCTTATATCATTATAGTCTTTTATAACCTGCCATGTTTTTCCGTAGCAATCTGGCGTTTTCGCAAAAGCTGATCATTTAGTATAATGAAAAACTTAGGTACCCTAAAACCGACAAGCGTGCATGGCAAGACTGATGAATGTAGAAGAAGCGAAAGAAGTATGCCAGCATCGTAGCAAGTTAAAGGAAATAGTCTCAGCCTACCCCAACGTGAAAGAGACGTGATATATGTGTGTGTAAACACTTACCTAAACCCTACAATCTATATTAACTCACACATCTGACCCGGCTAGTCAGAAGATGTGGGTTCGAGTCCCATCGGTAGCGTGATTTTTTTCCGCTGGTTTCGTTTGTATTGGCTTTCTAACAAAAAGTTTACATTAACAAATTATTTCCATTACAGGTTTACCTTCGACCAACGCGCTAAGATGATCACGATCCCCCCGCTTCCACCACACTACCTCAAACAACTCTACACCTCGATGACGACGCCTACACTTTCCATACTGGCTGAGGACTCCATCAGGGACGGGGCCTATAAGACTGCACCGTTTGTCTTCGAAAATGACCCGCAAAGAAAATACAGGTAAATTGAAAACACAGATTAATAGCACTATAGTTTTTTCATTGTCTAGTTTCTCGTTTTTTCTTATTCTCTCTTACAAATCGATTCTATCGTTTTCGTAATTTTTGCTTTTCGGACTAGAAATTCTGGTAGTGCGCTCAGCTTTTTCCATATTATTATGTATGATAATACTCTTACAGTGTTAAGAAAGATACGTTGGTAGGTAATTCAGCTACCTAGACATAATTTTTGATGCCAGTTTTACACTTTATCACATATTTTTTATTTGTTTTGTTTCAGAATTCGTCGTGTTGAGGGAAATCACGATGTCCACGTCAACTATCCTGAAAGAATTGCTCCACACATCATAGAATTCTTAGCAAAAGATAGAAACTTAGGAGCTGCGTGAAACATTGGTATTTGAAACTAGTGAAACATTTCAATAAAACCAGAAGAGTTTAACTAGAACTTTAAAATAGCGGCTGTGATATTCAAATAAGTAGGATTGTGTTATGTTTCTGCAAGAATCGTATTATTTAATTTTGTTTTGTATCAAAACATGTCCGTGTGCGTGAGTATTTAGAATAAAAATTGTGTAAATTACCCCTATTTTCAGTGTTATCTATAGTATTTCATTAAAGACAATTGTTCATAAACATTTTGTGTTAGTTTATTTATTTTAAAAATATCAACATAAGAAAAAAAAAATCTTCTCACACCAATATATTAAATCACAAACATATTGAGATACGAGTACCTATGTAAGTACTAAGCCAGAACCACTAACAGCAACTTTTGTCCAAACTAGGTAACGCTGTTGACGTTTTTTTTTAGATCGAGGCATAATCTGTCAAGTTCAGTGCTCCAAAACTATTACCCCTGTCTACTCTAAATTACTACTGAACTTTTACATCATTTGCACGCGCACCACCAACTACTAGGTTATTTCCTAGAAAGAAACAGATTAAAAACTCCCCATTTTAAAAATTCCATACACTGAAATTCAAAAACCGAATAAGTAGGGCCGGGAACACGGGTCGCCAGCCGTGTTATCACGTCGTAAAGCAGAGCTACTGCCCGCGTTGTACGCAGTTATATCCGCACTATGTACTCGCTTATGCTCACTAGGGATGGCAAGGAAACGCGGTAAATATTTTTATATAGCGGCAGAACATAAAATCAGTTAAATCATCTGAGGTGCCTATATTTTTAGTAATATTTATATGACTTCCAATCTAAATTTCTACCTGCTTGACAATGAATGAAACTGCCTGAATGAAAATTGATTTTTAGGTAGTTTCATTCATAGTCAAGCATTAGCAAAGAAAGTCTGAAAATCTGTTGGATGTTATAAAGAAGTGAATAAGTCAAAAGAATGTAGTAGAATTATAGTAGGAGTAGAATAAGTCGAAGTAGGATGTAGATTAATTAACTCTCTTTATAAACCAGAAATACGATTTTTACGTTAGGTTTAATATTAATTATTTAAAGTGCATAAAGAACCAGATAGTTATGGTAATTTTACATTGCCTACTTTGTAAAAATACGTAATAGTTCCGAAAACGGAAGCTTAATACATCACTAGAGCCCACCACGGGCCGTTCCGGGTTGTTCGGTCTCATTTGGTCTCATTAATTGGGGCTCCAGCCAAGAGGCTGTTAAGACTTGTTTAGGATAAGTTATGGCAACGTGTTACGGCAAATCTGGGTTTTATTTCATAGCTTGTGGAAGGTAGGTGGAAGAAAATTTTAGAACAAAGTTGTTAATAATGAAGATTTTTATGTGAAAACCAAGAAGAATTAAAAATTTTGTAGTCATTAAGTTACTCTATTACTATTTACGTATCTAAGGGTTTTTATTTTTTCTTTATCTATTGATCAGTTACAAATACAGATCAGAAAGTTATGCGCGCGCACCCATACGAGCGACACGAATGTTTTAGCTCTACAGTTGCCTTTTAGTTACAAAGAAGGAATTAAAAAGTACGGTAAAAACGATCATTAAAATGTTCAGAACAGAAAACTTAAAGATATTTTTTTGGTAAACCATTTCTAGAGTGCGAAAATGACATAAGATTGTTTTCTTCAAAAACATTTCTAGAGTCCTTTTTATTTTCATTTTCACTGCTGGATAAAAAAATGAACACACTAACCTAATGTGCCTGGACACTGGGAGAATTGCCAGAGTAAGCATTCAGAAGAAAATATCTCTCCTATATCTCTAATACGTTGCGTTCAAGAGAAAATCTTTTAGGAGCTAAATAAAATACCATAAATTCACACTTTCTGCAAAGGAAATTACCCAATACATCATCCAAAATTTTCCTAACATTGGTCTGAGAGTATAAACTCCGGTCTAGCACAACTCAAACTCTGAACTACCGAACTGCGAACTTGCAACTTGAACTACGACACCTCCTTTGATTTATGTCCTGCAGCTGCACTTTCCGACCCGCGTCATATTAATAGGTTAAGCAGAGTGCGGAGTCTAGTTTTCAAGTTACTTCATAAAATTGATGATGATGCAATTCAAATTTTTGTGTTGAAATAAGTTTTCTTAGCGAGTCGATTCTGGCGTTTAAATATACATAAATTAAATTTTTAAATTTAAATCCGTTTATTTCAATGAAAAATTAATTAATTAATACATACATACATACATACAAACATACATAAATCACGCCTTTATCCCATGCGGGGTAGGCAGAGCGTTAACGATCGTAAACTTACCGTCGTTATCGCCACGCCTGACAAGTACTGAGGGCCCATTCTGATGATTCGTGTATCACTGTAGTGACAGGTTGTCAGCCTGTCGCCTAAAATTGTAATACACATGAAACCCTCGAGTCCCATAGTTGCCTTTTACAACACCCGCGGGAAAAAATGGGGTGATGCTATTCTAAGCCGGCATCACACAGCATATAAATATATGAAATATATTTGGACCAATATTCAGCTACACGCAGCGTTGTCCGTTGCTTAGTAGAGGTCCTCGCGAGTGCAGGTAGTTGGGCACGCGGGGCAAGACAATAGATGTCCCATAGACTGGGGTGTTATACCGCATTGGCAAACAGTTTCTGAGCTGTACCCCCATTTACGCATATCTTCTTTACGCCAGCCGACTTGGGTTTGGAGTCTGTTTAGAGACTTCCACGTCAGCCGAGTATGGTGGCGTCCAGGGGGCAGATGCTCGGAAAGTGGCATTGTTGTTGCCTCAGGATATACCGGAAAACCCACAACAATAATACTTATACAGGAATAATGTTAATACATACAGTAATGTTAAAGTTGCAATTTAAAAACTTATTTTGGAAATACCTGTTCGTGAAATTCGTCACATCAGATTTAGCAGATTTAGGATTAATTATGATTATAAATTAAATGACATAAAAGGTTCTTCGTACAAGTTGTCATAGGTATTTCATACCTACTACCTACACAGTATTGTAAGCTGCGTGCGACAGTCACCGCCATAGTACTTTGTGCTTGGTAGGCCTTCAAGAGTTATTGCGATACCATATAAATAAGGATTTAGAGGAGCATCAGAATAAATTCCCGCGGGTCGGGAGCAAAGCTCACAGTATTATTTCACGTGCAATTTGTTTGTTTTTATTGCGTTTGCAAAACCCGGATCTTGCCGCTTTAATATTTGAGCGGCCGCCGCCGTTGGAAAATTCAATAGATACACTTTTTCGCGCCCTGTTTACATTTTTAATGGGCTGTAAGACGTTTTGCGGAACAATACGCCTGGTTTGATCTGTTTATTGTGGAATTCTGAGTTATTCTGCCAGTGTCAGCAAGTAGAGATTAGATCTTATTATTAACTAGGTACATCAAAATCTTTCTTTGGTACATCAAAACTAACAAACAAAAGAATCCGAGTGTTAATTTCACAAAACAAAATGTAATTAATTAATTTCTCGTTGATCAGCTTCAGCGTTGATTAACATCACTTCTAAGAATGTATTCTTTATTAGCCTACCAGTAAGACCACAAAAAAAGTTATAAACAGATTCCCAGAATGTTTGTTAGAAATTTGAGAGTAAGCAAAGGCTTAGCGGCACAAGTTGAGTATTACAAGAGTGGAAACAGGCAAATTGGGTACAATAACAAAAACGTGAAGTAATCGCCGACTCGCGCGGCCAAAGTTACGCATAATTAAATAATGATTAAGGGTGTACCGGTGCCCTTGCATACTAAGATACCAAAATTTTAAAACATGTAGTTGAAAATTGACATCATTGCTCTTGTGTCGAAAACACGTAAGACCGATTGATAAGCCTACAAAGTGTTTTGACGAAACATATAACTTTGACTAAATCTTACCTATAATACACATAAAAATACGATCGCCTTTGCCACGTCTGACTAACATTAACGGGCCCTCTCAGGCGACATGTTGTCAGTCTGTCGAATGAAGTTATAATACACATGAAACTTCCGAGTCCCTTAGTCGCTCCTTACTACACCCGCGGGAAGAAATGGGGTTATGCTATTCTAAGCCACAGGCACAGGCACAGGCACAGATATGTTCCGTCGTTTAAAATTACCTGAGCATTTATAGGCTTTCACTCGAAACTCGTATCTACAATTTCTACATCAATTCAGAAATTGTCACATAGTCTTATTATTGACTCTGTGAAAGCGAGCCAGCAGTCCTTTCACGCTGGAAATATGCTAACAGCTTTATTACCTGCAAACGATTTGCATTCCTCTTAAAGTTACATTCTATTTCGTCTATATGACTCTAGCCGAGTGAAACACTCGATCCCAGTTTGCCATTTTATACCGGTTCGTCACATTTTTTTTATTCACTAAATTCTTTAATTTGACATAGTTCAAAATACACTACACTACAATACTGCTGAACTTTACACTGTTTTCTGAGAAAACACATAAATACGACACGTCGCTTTTCTTTATTGTATCGTACTGAACTATTTTTATAATGGAACCGAAATGCTGGGAAAAGAGAATGAATTTTCAAGTTACTTACGATCTAGACTGTCTTTGTATAGAAGGTAGATGATTTTTTTTCTCGCTTGCCAGCATTTTGGTTCTATGCATAAAAATGTGTTATTACGATAGTATAAGACGTATTTTAAATAATAACGCCGTGTGATGCCGGCTTAGAATAGCATCACCCCATTTCTTCCCCCGAGTACTGTTAAAGGCAACTAAAGGACTTGAGGGTTTCATGTTTATTACCATTTTAGGCGACAGGCTGACAACCTGTCAAGTGATCATGAATTATCTAAAAGGGCCCTCAATACTTGTCAGTGGCGATAAAGACCGTAATTTTACGATCGTTAACGCTCTGCCTACCCCACAAGGGACAAAGGTGTGATGTAAATAATAACGGATGGATAACGTTTTAGGAATACGATCAATAGGGTCTAAACGGGGCTCGGGATTTTTTTACATGTGACCAACCGAGACCGTGACGAAAAGGCCCTAGCTCAAGTGAAATTCCAATTCTGGACCACTTCCAAATGAACTGGTCACACCGAATATTTCAATAAACTTCCCACGTCTAGGAATTAGGAGACACGAGACATGCTAATGTTTAAATTCTATTCCAGCACTGCAATGTATACGGAGATTCAATGTTGTATTAAGTAAAGCTTGGTATTGATATATGCTAAGCTAAGGTTAGCACGGTGCGTTTTTTTGAGGGGAGGCTACGTGTCGGCAACTGTACCGTTGGACGACCTCCGGTCAGATGGACTGATGACTTAAAGAGAGCGGCTGGTAACCAAGGCCGCTGGTGGAGGGTAAAAGTGGGAGACTGTGTCTTGTGGCGCACCCTAGGAGAGGCTTACGTCCAGCAGTGGAACTATAGGCAAATGTGAAGATAATTATATAACATACATTCATATATCACGCCTTTATCCCTTGCAGGCTAGGCAGAGCGTTAACGGCCGTAAGAATATGATTTTTGAGGATTGTTTTCTAAGGTTGATTCAGAAAACATGTGTATCACTATAGTGACAAGTTGTCAGCCTGTCGCCTAAAAATTGTAATACACCAATACTCTCGAGTCCCTTAGTCGCCTATTACGACACCCGCGGGAAGGATGTGGGGTGATGCTATCTAACTATATAAAACCATTATAAAAAATAATATTTTTTTACTGAGAAGAATTCCTTAAAAAGAGTATCTCAAAGTGTACAATGTGCTGAGTGGAGTGTAGCTCGCGATGACGGCAGTAAAGTTGATTTTCGCGTTGGCGGCCAAATTAATTACATCTCTTTGACCCCGTTACTCTCACACTTGCCACTTTTACGTTAACCCACTTAGATGTTAGGTATGTATCCTTTGTAGGATAATCTCTAAAATTAATTGGCTATGGAAAGAAGAAGAAGCAAGAGCAAAAAGCATTAGAAAGTGTATACCTAAGTATGAAGGGAACTCTGTTTTGAATTTATTCTCTCACTCTGAACTAATACGAATGAAATAGCAACTCGTCTTTCTAATTTGAAGATAATGCACTGAACTAATACGAATGAAATAGCAACTCGTCTAATTTTAAGATAATGCACTGAACTAATACGAATGAAATAGCAACTCGTCTAATTTGAAGATAATGCACTCAACTAATACGAATAAAATAGCAACTCGTCTAATTTTAAGATAATGCACTGAACTAATACGAATGAAATAGCAACTCGTCTAATTTGAAGATAATGCACTCAACTAATACGAATAAAATAGCAACTCGTCTAATTTTAAGATAATGCACAGAACTAATACGAATGAAATAGCAACTCGTCTAATTTGAAGATAATGCACTGAACTATACGAATTAAATAGCATCCGGTCTAACTTTAAGATAATGCAGAGGTGAGTATTTCCACAAGACACGGTCCTGGAAAGAAAATATCAGTCGTTACCATTTGGCTACCAAATAGCTTCTGACGCTGCGGTTAACGTGTTGTGGCACAACTTCGGCGAGAAACATACACTTGGCACACGACGGAGCGCAAAAATATCGCAGCGGTCTGTGAGATCCATACTAGAAATGTCAATCCCCGTACTAAAACCGCTCAACCGCTGTCGACGCAGCGTTATCGCAGCGTCGTCCGTCGAGTGCGGTTTTAGTATGGAGAGTGACGTTTCTAGTATGGATCTGACAGACCGCTGCGATATTTTTGCGGTCTGTCGTGCGTCAAGTGTGTTCCTTGCCTTCAGTTTGCTACACTTCAATAATATGTTCATTACTTTGAGATATTTTTTTTGCATGCTATCAATCATAAAATCATATTTCATAATATTAATATGACGATTTCGCTATAGTAGTTCAATGACTGTCATCACTTATTAGCAAGAGCAAAGCCTTCGTGTATCGATAAAACATCGGAAGCGAGGGATGAAGGACTTCGAGCACCCTCCACTCTAGCACTCTCCACTTCAATGAGCTGTGTTCAAACACGCCGTCTATTAAACAGTTCCTAACTAGGTAATAGACGGAGAAATTATATTGAATAAAGCTCTGTTTAATTGTGAAAATGTGCGCGATAAATAGAAACAAATAAGAAAACACGGTGCATACTATCAGTTATATTTTTACGAACTATTTTTGGAGGTTGCAGGCGGTTAATGAGCTCTGACTTCATGGCTTACTAGTTCTATGAATGACTCTGCGGCTCACATGAAAAAAAGAAGATAACTTTTTTGTAATAGATAAAGTTATAGAAATATTTTAGAAAAAAATATCGCAAAATAGCTTCGATTTTTAATTTTATTTACGAATGATAAGTTAACCGAATTTTGAAAGATTGACCACCTTGCGTTGCGATAACAACTTGCACAATCTTTGACGTCATATTTGTATAATCTGAAATACTAATCCTTTGCTACTACTACTACATATTACAATACTACTAGTATACGTGTATGTTATATTTATAGATATTGCTATCGCGTTCGCTTCGTAACGTCACCACAATATAGCAGTAGGCAATAACGGGAACTAGTTTCACTTATGGAGGTGATTCCGCTGTAATAGTTGCTCGAAGTTGATCAAACTCGCAGCAATGATGAACTTGTAAACGGTTCTCATCGCAAGTTTGCCTCAGTCACCAACTGCAGTGCTGCACGTACTTTGGTATATTGGAAACTAACACTTTAATATACATAGCGAACGGTTTTCTAACTATATTTGACTCTTATACAGACTCACTTGCACTATTTCGCGGGTTGTAAGTGAGCTGAGGTAGCCTAGATGGTATACGCCTAGCCAGAACAGATGGCAAAAATAGCTGGAAGCCAGTTGTTCCAACGAAAATTTTGCAAGTTTTCAAAAATTCCAAGGAAACCAGATATTCAGAAAGCACGCATGCTAAGTAAAAGTTTAAATCACGAACAGAATAAAAAAATCACGCCATAAATAGAAACAAGAAAATCATTGAATAAAGACGACGGTCTCGAAAGCCGATCCCATGCCTGATATTCTTCATAAAACAGGATGAAGTCTTCAAAGACGCAGATTGCTGATAAAATAATAAAGAAAGTAGACGGCTTATTAAAAAAGACGGAGGACAACAGGTAAACGAGTAAATAGCTGATAATATCTTGTTTGAGACAAAGGAAGTCGGCAACAAAAGGGGCCGTATCGTTGTTTTTCAGCCTGAGAAGAGCGTAAAAGCTGTCTGGCCATAGGAGAAGTGGCGAGCTGTTGGAATTAAAACAAAATGTCACAAACAAAGTAAAAGAAAAGAAATTAATCCAAATAAACTTATTAAAGCGCACTTGATAATTTTTTAGGAGATGGACAAAAAAATAATAGGTACTTGAAGTCTATTTTTGATGATTTGGTAAGTTGATATTTGTAAAATTGTAAAACAAGAATGTGAATGTGAATTCCAATTTGAGTTTGGTTCAGATAATTTTGTTTTACAGATCTCGATTGCTATCTATCTATACATATAATAAGACAGTAACAAGTCAGTGTTCAGTGATCCTATATAGTTTTGAGAAAACACAACGATAGCGCGTTTTAAAAGATGTGTGGCGACATCTATGAATGAGTTTTGTACGATGTTTGTGTTTGTTTGTGTATATGCGGAAGCATCACGCGAAAACGACCGAACGGATTTTGAATCAAATTGTACCAAAATGTCAAGTAATTCACCGACCAGGTTATAGGCTAAAAAAAACATACCCCTAAATTTCAAATTTCGAACTGGCCAGCACGTATTGTGTCGCTTTGAATAAGCGCACAGGAAGAAAAAAAACATGAGGCCGTATTTATATTTTTAATCTGTATTTTTATAACCTCAACAAATGAGTTTGTCGAATTATTGCTCATGATTACGACAAGGAAACTAAAATCTATGAATATGTCGACGACTACAAAAATATCTCTTTAATATTGGATTAATTTTCACTTTTAATAATTCAATAATTATTACCCTCGAAAACAAAAGTTCCGTGGTGCAAGACGTGCAAGTTGCGTGGCCAGACGATACAAACTTCATATAGGAATCGTTTTCTTTGTGCGTAATCTACGCGGGAAAATTGCAATATCTTTTTTGTTTTTAAATTTTCTCGCTAATTTGGTTAAGGCTATTTAGCCAATGTTTGTCTGGTACATGCAGTATGTTATAGGTTTTGCCGACAATACAGCTACATTATTTTCAGGGAGCGACAACTTTTTTCTGAAATATTCTTTGGAAATACTAATAAAAATTGGACTTCCCACACAAAGTGACTCAATCGGCTGGTACATTTTATATAGAAGATACATTTTTCCATATTTCTGTAAAATTTTCCTGACGAAAGTTATATTTTATACGTTTGTGCCAGACGATCAAAGCAGTATCTGAGAAAAGACTTTTCGTGGCTATAGGTATAAGCCGATTTTCCACAGACAACGTTTTTTGAAAACGCAGGGTTGCTCAAGACCTGCGCCACTCTCTCGGACTCCCTGACTGACACCACAGGAACTGCGAGTCGATACGTGCGGAGCCAAATTGACTGCAGGATAGACCTCTGTCACACGCGTCTAACAAAGACTCCGTTCCGGGTTTAAATGTAGATTCTGTTGTCCTTCTCCAGGGCCGCCGGTCTTGGTCAGGTTTCTCCCTCGGTTGATTCTTACGACTCCCACGGGAAGAGAGGTGCTATTCTACTTTGCCGGCAGCACACGACCTTAATTAAATAGCCTTAGGTACTTAATTAAACGTAACCCTAGCCGCGGCTCCGCCCGTGTGGAAATCGGTCATGGCATCACACAGGAACATTTTTTGCGAAGAAAACTTTCCTATGCGTTAATCCAAGTTACCTCCTTTATGTCTGTGTTCAATTTCATGAATATCAGTTAAACAGTTTTTGCGTGAAGGAGTAACAAACAAACATATAAACTTTTTTATTTATATTATTAGTAGGAAGTAGGATAGGATAGGATTAGTAGTATGATTACTTGCTTTTGTTTTTATTTATTCACACTCATGAACTCGGTCTTCAGTCTTCCATCACAATGTCAAGAAATGTGGCATCAGTCTACTTCACGGAATTAATACTCTTGGAAGTAAATATTGCACGGTTTTAAAAAATCTGCTAAAAATGGCATAAGAGGCGGAAAGTTGAAGATATAGGGAAGAGAACTGGAAAGCTAAAAAATCGTAGCAGGGAAAGACGACTTCAAGAAACTGAACCTTTAGGGATTCTAAAAGACTAAACAATATAAACCAACCACCGTTTTCTTACTCTTTCTTGCATGTGGAAATTGAAATTTTACGATTTAACAGTTTTTTAAATTACTTACATATAGTCTGAGAAACCAAGTTTTCTGGTACCTACCTACCAACAATTTAATATTGGCTAATATTATTTTATGGTTCTTAGAGGCCTATGTTTAGCAGTGGTCGTCCTATATATAGCTGATAAATGATGGAAGATATATTATGGCGAAACGAAGTTCGCGGGCACCAGCTAGTATATAATAACTTTCTAAAAATTTTCGATGTCGATGTCTCGATTCATCGAGAGCAAGAGTTATAATTTACTAAATTTATTTAGTTATAATTTACAAACTATTTTTGTCTACTATTGAAAAATAATGAAACCTATTTTTAAAAACGACATTTTAGTTTAACTTTGGTCCAAAGTCTGTTTTTTAATATTTCTTTATCGCCATTTCTTCTAACATATTCCACCCTATGAAGGCTCGCAGTTGCAAGCCATCCTCACAATAGCATCGCTGCCACCGACAGGACCGTTCCTGGTATGCTGTGTACATCTTTAGAACGAAAACAGCAACGCTCTAATTGAACTGTCTTTCATATCCATATTACCTAGTATCGCATTGTAAGTAGGACATTAATATGAAGTCAATGAATAAAGAGAGAATGATTTTTTTGTGGTTAGTGTAAAAGGACAAAGCGTTTGTGTACCTAATGGAGAAAGAATATATTGCGATATTAGAAAAAAATATATGTATCTCAGCGACAAAGAGAAACAAATTCTCCAAACTCAGAAGCGTTAATAGAGATGAATGCAACATCTCTCTGCGCTTGCCAACCCTCCTGCCAAGCTTGGTGAGTAAGTAAAATAAGCCTAAAACACAGAATCTGCAGCAGCTGTACAAAGAAAACTAAAGACCTCTCAAAGTCAAAATAATAATTTGTATCTAACCGCAATAACAAATGTTACACCCCCACTTGTTACAAGTTTACCGACAGACCAATCCGAACTTGTCAGAGTCGTCAATCAAGCGAGAGGCGACGCAAAAACAACCCAAAAACAATTGGAAAGCGAAAATAGGAATTGTTGAATTTGTTTCGTCATCCCTCTGATTTGTTAAACAACTTCGACGACGAAATGAAACGGACCAACTTTGCGGCGACGCCAACGCACCACAGGATACGAAATCTTCTCACAAAAAATCACTAGAAAATCCAGTATAACTCTTGGATGATACAGATATTTTTGCTCTGTGGCTTGTCATTATGAGTTCGTTCAAATGTGTATAGCAATGAGCGAGTTGTCACAGTGGGGGAAAGCCAGTAATTTCCATTTCGTGATTGGAACAGTGGAGCCACACCTGAGCCGCTGTTTGTCAAAACGCCGACAAATATCTCTCCCCTCTTTTTGTGTAAACATCAAATATGTAACGAATTATTTGATGCGAACGGAACACTGTTTTATGAAGAAATTCATATTTCTCTTTTCAAGCTTTTGAATTTTGTAGAGCTATACCCCGCCGCTTGGGACCGCTAGGAACATTAAAACAACAATAACGTCTTTATTGGTCAAACTTTAGAAGAAAATGTGAATATAATCGTGTTTATCTATAGCAGAAAAGTTTGAATTGCTTTCGACCCGCTGTTATGACCTTCAAAGGTAATTACTGCAAGAAGAACGTAGTTTTGAATTAAACATTATAACGTTTGAATAACAAAAATTACAGAATACCTTTTTTATCTAAAAGCATCCAAATTAGCAGAGACAAGCATCTCTCCGAGAACATAGTACTCGCTGGTTTCCTCAGGGTGATTCCCTGCCCCCTCTTTTCCTCCCCCCCTCATTGCGTATTCATGACCCGCCGCCGAGAAATACAAATATGTCGCTAACTACGCCAATTATGAGTGAGAATGGTGTAATGAGTTCAGCGGAAAACTACGGGAAACTATTCCGGACGCGGTAGTTTGACTATTAAATGAAGAAAAAAATCACAAAGTGGAGTTGACTGAGTTTTACACATACATATCACATTTTTTTGTGAAAATGTGGTCGCAATTGCCACGTTTGATAAATACTTGAGGTCTGATTCAGAGAAATCGTGTATCAATATAGCGACAGGTCGTCAACCTGTTGCCTAAAATTGTAATATTCATGAAACCTTCTAGTCCCTTCGCCACTTTTTACGTTAGGTACCTGCGAAAAAGGAACAGGGCAATGTTATTATAAACCAAAATCACACGGCATATTTGTTTTAAGAAGATATATTGAGTTTTCACTGGAAAGTAACTTGTGGCTATAGAAGAAGAAGTGGAATTGCATTTAAGTACTTTAAAAGGTTGCTGCATATTTTTGGGATAATATTACAAATAAAAACTCAGCTTCTTTTCCAGATTCAGGGATTTTGTCCAAATCGTCATTAAGTATTTATTATTATCGTTCACAGCTAGACGTAGATGTCAAGTTAGGTCACCATACATACATCGACTATTTATTTTCCTGACAACAAAAAGTCACAATTTCACAAAAATCAATACCATCCAAAAATATAAAGTGGTTTAGTCTTAAGTGTATTAAGCTTTTAACACAATGTCTAATTCAAAATCCCGTGCGCTTGATACCTTTTATACTGAATACTTTTGACACTTAAATCAAACTTTAAATACAATTACTTAGAGTGGAGTTTTAAGTTGAGAGTTTTTGAGTTAAACTCATTTGGAAGTGAAGCGCGGTAGTGTTGGTAGAAGCGTGAAGTTAGGTCGTCTCATTTATTATTGACTGCATTACTCCGGAGTTGGTCGTAGTATGGTTCTTTGTGGACGATCGCCGTGCGTCTCCTGGTCTACTCCTTTGCTCCTGGCCTGCGACAAGCCGACGTTTTGCGGAATTGTGGACGAGCTGAAGGGATTGTTATTGTGCTGTAAAAGATTATGGCCTTCTCGAAGTTTTGTCGTTAATATTGGATTAGCGAGGGGAAGTGTAAAAGTTGTCAACTCGGTTTATAAATGTTTGCTAAGACAGTGGAAATATTTTAAATTTAAATTTGTGCAGTCACGATGATGGTGTTATAAATTGAGTTTGAGAATATTAATATAAGTATCCCTTATTTGAATAAAAGAATAACATGCAGATATTTCCCAATTGCAGATATTAGTTCCTAAATCAGATTGCTAGGTGTAAAAGCTTTAGAAGTTATAAAACGAAAGAGCTACTTTTTAAGACTCTCTACTGGACCGCTAATAGTTCTTTCATATTAGTGATCATTATTTTAGAGATGGGTAATTTTTATGAGAAAAAGGTCCATATTTCACACAAACAATTGGCATTTTTTTTTTAGGTTCCTATCCCATCATCATTAGCTCACATCTACTCACTGCAGGGTATTTAATAGGCCTCTTCTCTATTGCGCCACTACTCACGGCCCTGTGCTAAACTCATCTTTTGAGGCCCGGTCGATTTAACGATATCATCGGACCACCGGGCTGATGATCTACCCACCGGTCTTTTTGCTCCCCTTGCCCACCTTGGGTTCCTATCTAAGTATTCCTTTTCTGCACACATTAGCGACGAAAATCTTGCTCACCGCAGCGAGTCAATAAATTATTCAATGCTCTTGGCGAATGTCGCGCCGCTCTAAACCAGGTCACGTCCACAAAATTCACTAATGAGAATAGTTAGCCGAGCTCATTGTATTACCTAGTAATGCCTGTACTGAGCAGTTTATGAGTGGGCTTCATGCCAAAGAAGGCTTTCCTGGAGTACACATTTTATAAACTTTTTGTTATGACATTTTATTAACCTCGATCTACTTTTAATGCGAGGCACCAAGTAGACAAACGATCCGTTTAACCCAAATATCCCAATTTTATTTTCTGAAAAGTAACTAAAATACTATACAGGTTGTTGCCGACAGCTATCCGAATACTGGATAACATTTTACTAGTACGATATGTCAGGAACAAAAAAATTGGCCGTCTTCGCAAAATTATGATCTGGTGACTGCGTTAACTATGGAGAATCGAACAGTTTTTGATGTTTCCAAAAATATTTTTCTACGGAAATTTGCTAAATTTCCCTATCAGTGTTCAAAAGGATGTCCATTACACCCTTTATAGACAAAAATATTATTTTTACATACTTCAAGGAGCTGAGCAAGAAACCTTCAAAGCTCGAAATTATTCTCGTACAACGACTAGACCATTGAGGCAGTTCTTATCGTCACTGAAAGCAATGGTTAAAAGTAAGATGGATACAATACCTACACCTCTGCTCATATTTACGAAAATAAAGTGTATATAATAGTATATGCAGTTATCTTGAACCACAACCTACAAAAACTGCTACAACTTCGGTATCCCAGAGGAAAAGAGAAAATAAAACAACTTTTCAGCTTCATTCAAGACGGGATCGCAACATTTTGTCAGTTTTATAATGTTATTCACTGCGCATCTAAACTTACTCAGTGCATTTAATGACCTCAAAATATGTAAGCAAAAAGTATTCTTTAAAAGCATTTTTGAAGCGAGCGTAGCGGAACATTTCATAACATAAATTACAAAGCAAAGTCTGTATGTATGTATGTATTCTTAGATATTATAAACACGCATTCAATTATTTTATTATATGGGAATACCTAAAGAAGAGATTTCTGTTATGAAATGTCAACAACAATTTAAAAAAATACAAAATGGTCAACTTAAAAACTACTTAACTTATTATAAATTACACAATGGATATTGATGCGTTTTTTACTAGATAGATTCATTCATGAGGACGGTTATATAAGGTTTAAAAATATTAACTGAAACAATTTTCCCTAAGGTACTCGTACATAGGACAAAATTTATAAAAGAAATTGTACCTCTGCTACAAACTGACTTGGTCGGCTGGTAAATTTTGAATGGGGGCCTAAATTTTACATATATCGATATATGCTCCTAAAAGATGTTGTTCAGTTCCTTATACTGGTTCACCTATTGAAGTATTTGCTGTTTATTTATTTACATCCTGAATGTATGAAATGATACATGCCGGAAAATTGTCTTATTCCCACGGGAAAAAGAAAAGGAGCGAGTGCAACCGCTGGGCGGGTCGCCAGTTTATTTATAATTTGATCCCACTTCTGACATCACGGCTCTGGCGCGCCGCGGCTACATTCACCGGGCGAGCCTTTCATAATTATTCAGACGCTGCCGTTATAATTTGGAGCGTTTGGAGCGCTTACTAATTAGGTGGGTCGAGGCCCGTACATTATGTTCTCATTTTCATACGCACGTTAAAGCTAATATTGTGAATATTCTGATTGTGGGGTACGGGGTTGGCTTCGTTAATTATTTGGGATTCATGCCTCTATTATTGGTTGATAGAGTTATTATGTTATCTCTAGAACTTGGCTCCGGTCTGTGTTTGTTGCGACTTACGAAAGCAAAAGCATCGCGTCATTATGTTTGTACCAGATTTATGTATGTATGTCTGATAACTTTATTGTAATACAAAACAATCAAAATTTGGCAAAAAGCCAGACTTATCCCATTAAGGGATCGCTTCCAGTCAACCCTTGAAATACTCTAAGGATACGACGTGAGCTAAACTAAAGAAAAAAGTATCTAATTTAGTTTTTTTTTTTCTTATATTGAGCTCAATTTGTATTCTATTGTTGTAATAACCGGCCCTTACCGTCCCTTCTATAGTTTTAGACTCGCAACTAAAATTTATTCCCAACTTAACCACACATACCCGCCACCATTACGACCCATTTCACGGAATACTTTTCGGTAATACCATAACAATATCCTCAGTCGGATTATGAAATATCCTGCCCTCTCACCATATTCCCTCGTAGATTTATCTGTTTAACCCGCAAAGGATTATGGCATTATGTGGGCCGTTGGAACAGCGCGACAATTGCTCCGCTCAGTGTGCACAGCGCCTTAGAAGTTTATGAGTGGGTGAGCTGGTTTGTACATACGCCGCACGAGATTGCGTTCTTTCGCATGTACCCTGAGACAGCCGCGCAGTGAGGCATTGTATGTGGTTTCATGAGAAAGAACTTCTACACATAACAGAGACAAGCGTAGCGTTGGACGCCTTTTTGCCAGACGGACCAATGAATTAAAGAGAGCGGCTGGTGGCGAATAGATGGTGAAAACGGGAGGTCTTTTGCCATACGCGAGCGGTAACGCTAGTGTAAGGATGACGACGAAATAATGGGACTTAGGCTTATGCTATTGTTGTATGTTCTCAGAAACACCTAACTGAGGCTTATCTGTGTTGAGCAAAGAAAATAGATCTATGTAGTATCTACTAAACGAAAATGGTGAAATTTTCCTAACCAGACTGGGAACAAATCCACAAATCGATAATTATCAACTGTATGATGTAAGTGACCCACCGAAAATTCAAGTCGAAACCTTCTGCGGCAAAGGCAGCTGCACTACCACTGCGCCACATCGGTTGTCATTAAACAGATTGATTCAAGAGAAAGCTTTATTGGATACAAGCCCGAAAAAAATGTCATTAGCAGTGGGCGCAACCACAGGGCGGGGCAATGGTTGATAATATAATATTTAGCCATAATACTATAAAAACCCTGATGTTTGTAATATTCCATTCAGTTTATAGAACAGGAAAATTACCTCACATTTTGCCGAATAATAATAATATTATTCATGAGGTTGTAAGTAGGAATTATAACGATTATGGCGGTCGGATCCCGGCCTACCGGCTTCCCGGATTGGTACCCACATCTTGTGAGAAGTAAAACCATAATTTAGCTTACTTACACTTACCAATAATAACAATTCATATTTTTAGTGTCGAAAATAGCCTAATATACCAAAATATAGGGCGCTAGAACTTTTGTTGAAAGTGGCGGAAATGGCCGCTTTTTTACGGTTGTTGAGGCTTTGGCTGCCCTACATTGGATAGAGGAGTGATAATAATAATAATAATAATATTCTTTATTGCACACAAAACAGAAATTACATAAAAAACAAACAGAGAAATTTTGATGATCTCTGTCTCATTTAACAAACTAAAATGTTGTAATTTTTTAATAACAATATTTTTTTTTTTAATCTACGATGGGCTTACTCTTGACCCCAATCTTACCCTAAAGCAGAGATGGAATCTACGGTGGAGCGAGCTTGCCCAGAAGATGCCTATTCACTCTAGACTTAAAGAGATTCAGATTATATGCACTCGGAAATACAGACGCAGGCAGGGGATTCCATTCTTTAGCCGTGCGCATAATGAAAGATGATTTGAAGCGCTTAGTGCGTAATGTGGGTATTTCAAGTAAGAACGGATGGTAGCCGGCCGTGCGTCTGGATGTCCGATGGAAGAAAGGAGACGGTGGTATATTAAAAAAGTATATAATATTAAAAAAGTAACAAATTTTAATCAAAATTAGAAACTTGACTTAACAAGTCACTAAGTCACAATTATACGCTGCATTTTTATATTCTCTTCATTCTTGTTTCTTATTTCTTCGTATAGTCAACTTCACACAACTTGTAATAGACATCAACTTCACATTCTCCTGTATCCTTTTCCAGGCAAAAAAAAATATTTAATTTTATTAAACGTTATTTATGAGCCTAGCGTGTCGCACTACGGAGCAAAGGAAATTATTCTTCAAACAAATTGTTTTTTTTTTACATTTCTTACCTCCAAATCGAATGATTTTCCGATTTCGTTTTCAATTAAGGTAGGTGTTTTTTTCTTTTGATTAGGTTGAGATTTTCCTGGTCCATCTTTGTTCAACACATCTGTTGCGGATCTTTTTAGAACAAAATAGTTCGAAGATGATTTACTTTTCAGCGATGTCAAGCTGACCACGTCAGCGACCCTCTCTTTTAAAAACAGTTGAGATTAAAGCATGTAAAAATTCCCGAAATACTTTGTATTATTTATTTACGTGTTGTAAGATCCTAATTCAGCTGGAGGCTCACGCCGGAGCCTTCAAAAAGTGGCAACCGTGAAAATCAAAGAACAGATCAAAGATCAACACGGAGGAAATTTATTTCGAGCTCCATGTGCGACGAATGCTTTTTGAGAAAGCAAATTGCAAAAAATATGCAAAATCCGCAAAGGGCGGTGAGTAAAAAAGCCCTATTATAGTTTAGAGTATTGCGTATGAGGGCTGAACTTATGTCTGCTTGTGAGAAACGGCTCCATGAAACCTATTTGAACGCAAGCATTGACGAAGACTTGTACATGGAAGAAGCTTCTAAAAGTTTCGACTATTCCCTAAAGTAGGAGATGATAAAGGCACGTTTCGAGAAAACCTACCCTAAAACTCATGTAAAGGAGATTGACCAATCCTGCCGTAACAGTGGACTAAGCCGAACAGGTAAAATAACGCCGTCAAATGGTAAAAAAAACCTGTAGAATCAACATCGTTAGTGTACGATTCCTGCCACGTGCCGGAAAAAATGACAAGATCGAGAAGAACAAGAACATTCTTGAAAAACAAATAAGAATTAAACGCAGTGCACTAGACACAGATGAAACCGATTATGACATAAAATTGCCGTCTACAATCCATCTGGTTTCCAGAAATTCCGTAGGAGAAGAACAGAATAATAGAATGACTGCATGTTATAATATAGAAGACATCAAAAGGCCAAGCCAAAATATTATCGACTTTGAGGGACAAGATTCCCAATCGAGCTTAGAGAAGGTAGCGCAAGATAGTCGCATTAATAAAGCCAACGTGCTAGGAGGAGAGATATACAAAGAAGAAAAGAACATAAGCAAAGAAGTCTACAAAAGTTTTCGTCTTCACTCTTCCGAGCCTAATGAATAGCGTCATTAAACTAAACAGTCAAAAGCGTCATCAGACTTCAAGAGAACTTCAATATTGGTAGAAGAACTCAAAGGCTCCAGAAAACTGACCACCTGCACTGGAAGTTTAAGACACTAAAGTCACCCCGGTGGGGAGGAAGTTGGGACCGAGGAAAGTCCAGAGGGAACTTTACTACCTATTAGAGATCCGTTTGAAGATCATTCAGCACACATCTTCGAAAGCAGTGCTTCCTCAGGTCTGCGGGCCAGAGCGTGTTGCGGATCTCTTTACAACAAAATAGTTCGAAGATGATTTACTTTTTAGCGATGTCAAGCTGACCACGTCAGCGACCCTGTCTTTGAAAAACAGTTGAGATTTTAACATGTGAAAATTCCTGAAATACTTTGTATTATTTATTTACGTGTTGTAAGACTCTTAATTCAGCTGGCGGCTCACGCCGGAGACTTCACAACATGATTTGACTTTTGACATTTGGCTTTGCTTGCCACTTTAATATACTTAGATGTATTGTTATCCATGTGATGCCGGCTTAGAATAGCATCACCCCATTTCTTTCCCGTGGGTGTCGTAAGAGGCGACTGAGGGACTCGAGGGTTTTAAGTGTATTGCAATTTTAGGCGACAGGCTGACAACCTGTCGCAATAGTGATAAACGACTTATCTGCAACGACCCTCAAATGTTGTCAGACGTGGCGATAACGACCGTAATTTTGCGATCGTTATCGCTCTGCCTACCTCGCAAGGTATAAAGGCGTGATATGTGTATGTATGAATTGTTATCCAATGTAGCCATTTGTTTTTCATCTGACGAAACTGAAGGATTATTTTCCGCCTGAAACAAGAAAGTGACTTATTAAATGATACTCTGATACACTTAAGAAAACTAAAACAAGCATGGATTTTGTAGTCTGTAGGTGTAGGTACTTATTACCTCTTTCAAAATCGTCAGCTTTTCTAATAATTTAGTAAGAATTAAGTAGCTCGAGCACCGAGAAATATTGAAGTGTTATAAAATCTCAAATTATCTATTTGTTTATCTAAGACAAACCTGTTGAAATATGAAAAGTAGTTGAAAAGCTTACTTACCTACGAAAGATTTGCGTGAAACCTAGTCACAGCACGGTAGCACATAAGTAGTATGGTTTAAATTAACCGTACTTTGTCGGGAAAACGATTTTATTAACAAAAATCTTCACAAAGCTTACGAGCGCAGCCAAAGAAAACGGCACACGCGTTGTCTATTCCACGATCGGCGGACGACTTAAGCGCCCCGCGCGCGCGCGTGCATATACTACTACATGCGTTTGTTTTGGTACAAAGTAAACAAATTCGTACTGTTTCAAACGACTTCTGCATTGAGTGCCATAGAAAAATATTATTGTTGAACTTACAAAGCGCTTATATCGCATGTAAGGAAAAATGATTTATGTACAAAATTAACTCTTAATTTTTGTATGATACGACAGCATCTTTTCCAACGATGTAAGGAAAAAAATGCTTAAGAGACCAGCACATATAATACAGGAGGAAGATAATTGATTCAAGTGACGACGTCAGGCAAACCTGCTGCCGCCCAAATGATTCAAGCGACGTACTTACATATTTCTGGTGGAGGCTAATTGTTACAAGCGACATAGTGTATAATTTTCGAGCGAGGCTAATTGTTTCAAGCAACGTGGTCTTTGTAGTTCGCGGGAAGCTAAATGATTCAACTTACAGCCTGTTGTAAAATAAGAACTGGAAGAAAGCCTTAACAACCATTTCAGTTTAAATGTGAAAAAGGCTAAATAGCTGAAGTTACCTCTAATATTATTTTGGTATAGCTTAAGTGCTCCGTCTTTGAAAAAGTGTCAATTTAGATGTCACTTCAATCAATGGCCCTCTTGAAAACAGCGTCCAAATCTAATTGTTTGAAGCGACAAAAAAATGCTCCGATTTGAACGAAACCCGGCTCAAACGATGCAGAAAAATTTGCTGATTCCGAATATGTATATAACTCAATATCGCCCATGGTGTCGCTTAAACCAAATAGCCTTTCACCCCTCGATATATATACCTACACTATACTATGGATGCAAGGAAAATATATAATAAAAGAAGGAAATGAGAAGAAATAGATATCAGTCTAAAAGGAATGTAAGTTGATGTATGTATGATTGAAATAAAAACATATTAGAGTTAAAAAATTCGTATAATTTTAGTTGTCAACTTAGATGCCGTGAGGGCCAATACTTTTTTAGATGAATTTGTGTAAATTTTGACGAATAAGTTTTCTTTATAGCTCATTCACTACAAGAACAAGTCGCTTGAAATCAGAAATACCTAGGTATACCCAAAGTGAATATTTTTTTACGTTCAATGTTCTACTTCAGGGCAAAAGCCTCCCCTCTTTTACCCGTCTCGGTCTCGGGCCTCTAAATACCAGTTCTGGAGAAAGGCCGCAATATTATCTCGCCATCCACGGCGACGACGACCATCTTGTGGTATCCATTTTGTGTTTATCGTGGCCCATCGGTCGGGATGCATTATGTTGTTTTTAAGTGTTTTAAATACTCAGCAGATATCTACAATTTTCAGCTTCAGTTTCAGCTTATCATATCCCAGTGCAGCGTGGTAGTGACAGCGTCATCAATCAGCCGAACAAATAAACACATCAGCTGTATTTTGCATTCTACCATCATTATTATAGATGATAGGCCATAAATTGTGTATGGATAGTTTGCAGGTAACTACGCCTTTATCCTTTATAAGGTAGGCAGAGCTTCAAAGGCCGTAAGATTACGGTCATTAATTCGAAAAAAGTATGTAAAACAAAAAATACCTAGAATGGAACTACCCACCGATTTTATTAGTAAGAAAACAACAAATCACAAATCCCGCCTTTATCCCTAGCGGGGTAGGCAGAGCGTTAACGATCGCAAAATAACGGTCGTTATCGCCACGTCTGACAAGTATTGAGGGCCTTTTTAGATGATTCGTGTATCACTGTAGTGACAGGTTGTCAGCCTGTCGCCTAAAATTGTGATACACATGAAAGCCTGGAGTCCCTTAGTTGCCTTTTACAACACCCGCGGGAAGAAATGGGGTGATGCTATTCTAAGTCGGCATCACACGGCAAAGAAAACAAAACGCTAGATTTATGATAATTTTTTTCAAAGTTATTATATTGTTACTGGCTTTATTATTTTAAAAAAATATCGATTTGTGGAAGGCTGCAATTGGCATTTGTTTAAACATAACATTTTTATTTTTAAGGCTGAACGCTACCATAATAAAATAAAAAATAAAAATAGTTCTAGAGCCTGAATAGTATGCTCATTCAAGCACTAATTTCTATACAATTTAGAATGCTCGCGCTTACACCACACACCGACGCCACCCATTCTTGAAGATGACAATATAATTTACATAAGCCCCGCTAGATGTCGCCTGCAGACATGCCTAACTAATGAACGGGTTAGTAGGGTATTACCCGGATAATAAGTGAACCATTCACAGGTGACAAGCGCGGCGTAAATAATGGCATGTGGGTTGCGTAAGTTCTAAAGTGGTGGATAGGAAAGCGCAGCGTGAGACAGTGTCTTATTAAGTATGTTATAAGCTATTTTGCTGGTAGCTATAGGACGTAATATAACTATTAAGTACTTGCAATAGGCATGACGACTGGTCAGTCAAATGAGCTACTTTTTAAAATGATATTTTGTATAAAAAACTAAGAGATGACGTCATATCTCGCTATTTTGGATAGCGTTAAAACATTTACTTTTATATTATTTTGGAATTCAAACTTTGAGTATTTAGATAAACTATAAATGAAGTCAATTGTATTTTCGGACAATAGTTTAAAGCTCAGCCATTTTTTTTAGTAAGCAGTTTTACCAAAATAGGTCAAATACTGGTCGAGTAAAATTTAAAGTTAGACTCGAAGAAGAAGATAGAAGGTAGTGGACGTCTCCTCTACTGATTCGATGTAATATCTTGGATACCTACAGATTTTGTTTAGCACTTTATCTGCTATTGATAATAATAATTATCCGCGATCCGCCTAACAATTTTTGTTAGGCGGATCGCACACTCGACGCACGACGGAGCGCAAAAATATCGCAGCGATCTGTCAGATCCATACTAGAAATGTCAATTCCCATAATAAAACCGCTCAACCGCTGTCATCGCAGCGCTATCACAGTGTCATCCGCCGAGCGCGGTTTTAGTATGGGGAGTGACGTTGCTAGTATGTATCTGACAGACCGCTGCGATATTTTTGCGCTTCATCATGCGTCAAGTGTGCGATCCGCCTTAGTTGACCAAAGATTTCGGCCATAGCCTGGAATTGGATACAGATATCGGTATTAAATTAATATTTTAATCACTTTGTTTTAATATCAATGCGCAAAAGGGCACGCATCTGCGTTTTCCGACAGGGTAATTAACTAATAATTTGTGGTAATTATTATGTCTATCACTCTAATTATGATAAGGCCTTTGTGTAAGTTATTGTAATATCTTTAATGTTGCAATTACACTAATTGACTTACGTATCTGTTTACAAATGCCATTTCTGACATATTATGACGTGTAGGTACAACATTTCGAGTTATCGGATCAAAAGTTCAACATTAAAATTACTCACAAATTTTCCCAACATAGCTTAAAAAAATGTAGGTCCCTAAAATGGGTAGCTTAACTATTACAGTTTTTTATTTTGGTACTAATAGGTATGTGATGAACTTCGAATTTTTTTTAAATTATTTTTATATTTATTTGACCATATTGACCACCTACTTCTAGATAAAAAGGTTCTTTATTTAGTCATTGAACCAGTGAAGCGGGCCAATCAAGTGATTTAAATAATTAATTTACTTATCAAGAATGTATACCAAGACTGGGGTCACGAAGATAACTCGGAGATGCTATCTGGAATCTATGTATCAGAAATACCTGAAAACGGGTTTTTTTTAATAAACAATAATATTAATTAATACAATTACTTAATAATAATAATACCCATTTAGTTTAGTTAAAAATGTACGCGGCAGCCAGAAGTTGTAAAAAAGACCAAAAAAGGGCAGCCAAGCTATCGAACGGAAATAATGTCGAGATGGTGTAAACTGCAGCGTCGGCGCCTCGTGTCCCGATGTCTTGCGCAACCGCTTCACGCGGTTGTGTTGGTGGCAAAAAGTAGGTAACGACGTCAGCGGTTCCCGTGGTAGGCAGGGATGTAACAAGTTCATGCACTTCATTTACAACTGTGTTTACTTTTTCAACCATTTTATGAGACCAATTTATAAAATTAATTATTATTTTAATTTGAAATATTAATCGATGAATTCCATTAATCAAAAATATTTTACTCTACCAGTTGAACTCGGGCGCTGATTGGTCCTCCCCTTTCTCTGATTGGCTGACGACAAATTAGTCGATAGAGATGTTACAAATTGCTTCTGAAAACAAATTCTTGGCGATTTGCGATTGAAATTGAAGGTAGATGCAAAACGGGCCATTTCTCATCGGGTCCTTGATTACGTTGGAATATACGCACCTGGGCGGGAAAAATATGGCGCTCCTAAATGAAATGCTTAGCGAGATCTACAACTGTCAAGGTATGACAGATTGTTCAGCTAAACAACGTTTAGATACCTTGCGTAATGAATTTCTGGGATAAATATTTTCGTAAGAAGGTAATTCATCTCAATAGGCTGAAAATTTTACTAGTGATTGATACATATTAGGGATAGAGATTCTCCGACTATGGTTTTGGCTTACTAGCCGATTACCGACTAATCATCGATCACATACAACTGGTTTATTTTTATCATGAAACGTGACTGATTTTGGAAGCAGTACAGCCTTTACTAATTTTCTACAATGCAGATTTACGTACGCATTGGTAAAATAGGTTCCAGTTACAATGTTTTCGTTGCATACAGCAACTCCCAAGAAAATATTCTCCCTTTTTATGCTGGCTTTTTACCTAAATAAAGCCTAATTACAACGAAACCTGATTGTGACACCGAATTTATCCCAATCATGTTTCTAATTTACAAGTTCTGAAGCGAAACAACTAAATTAGGGAGTTTACAACAAATTATTCGTTCCAATATTTCAAATTTGCGGGGACAAGCGGGGACACAACTGCTTTAAGCCCTGACTTGTAGGCCTTAGTCGCATAATTACCAAGCGTCCCAGGACCTCAATCTCTGAAAGTGTGGTTTGTAAAATCGTGCACGGAAGATCGCAACTACTAGTATAACAACTCCGATCACAATTTTACTCCAAGGTTTTTAATGTCAAAGGAATGTAGGAATTCATACAACCCTGGGCACTCTACTTAATATTATTATTAATAATAATATAATAATAATAAATCTTTATTTCAGGCAATAAAAAACCCATAGTTATAAATTAAATACAATACAAAATAAAATAAAGTAAAATAAAATAAAATAATAGTTAAAACACTTATCCACTAAAATTAAAATTAGGTTGGTATCTTAAAGAATCTCGGGCCCACAGGGACCCAGTCCTTTTGAGGCATGCGTGGGGCCAAAGCCAACAGCACAGAGGCCTTTTTAATACCATATAATCTAAAGTTATAAGGATATATTATTATTATTAGCCTCTGTCGTTCTACTGCAGGGCAACGCCTGCCTTATGTAATAAATTTAGGATGCTTAAATCTATCACGAATTGTCCTATCGCTGCTCGTATCACACAATCTACTACACAAATCTGTCGATTCATACAGTAATCCATTTATTTACCTCTGACGAAAATCAAAGAGTTAACAATGTCAAATGAATGATGAAACCACTCTTTGCAGACTTTCGCATGCGACATTGTTTCAAAAATAGAGGTCCAGTAATAATGTTTGCCCCATGAATACAGATGTGTTTCAGCCAGTTTGTTTAGATTAAAGTATCATATTTCGGTCATATTTAAGGTTTTGTTTAATAGTAGTTGGTTACACAAATAGTAAAATAGTGTATATTCCGCTTTTAAGAGATCGCAGTGCAAGATGTTGCATTTACAGGAATCGTTGCTACCTATTTCCTTGATGATTATTGATGCTTTTTTCAAAACCTACGGGTTGCATGATCCCATTCTGTGGCCTCAATCATACTTCAGCGCAAAAATAACGCTGCGCTAACGTGTGCGCCTGTCAGAATCACAATATTAATACTAAAAATGTCACTCCCCTTACTAAAACCGCTCTCGACGCGCTACAAGCTGGCAACTCACGGCAAACGACAAAAGTGCAATGAATGGAAAATGTGGAGGATTATTGCACACGCATTGCACTGTACACACTCTACATTACATTAGATAAAGTTAGTTTTCGTTGGTATTAGCGAGCAGAACATAATGTAAATGACTTTTGCATGTGTTTTCATGATATATTCACTAGATTTAATTTTTTAATACATTTAGGTGACTTACTTGCGCACCTATGGAAATTTGTTTTGAATGAGATATCATAACAAAATCGCGCGTGAAACGCGACTGCATCAAAGTGATTGCCATTAGATGGAAAATGTTTTTATGTATTTTGTATTTGTGTTATGTATTTAGCCTTCGGGCTGTAAAGGACAGACGGCAGTCGCTTTGTGTAAAAACATCTTTCCACGCCAAATCCCCTTGGTAAGGTAGCCGACCCCGACAGAGTAACAGGATAAGGCAAGGAGAATGATGATATTTGTGTTATATACCTATGTATTTTGTCACGTCACATTAGTTTAACCTTTAACAGTCTACTGTTGAACGAGGCTGTCACCCGTGCACGATCTCCCGTTTTGCCATCAAGTCAGCCATCTAAACCCCGTCTAAGAAACAGTTAAAGGTTAAGTACCTATTCAACCTTTCTTCTTTACCATGAATAAAAATATTGCAGTTCAAAATCAAATTTGTGTTCCGTGAAGAAAGAACTTTGTAATTGTGTTTTAAACAGACATTAAAACGTTGTCCGCGCAGACTGTGAATAAATAAAGCGAATAATTTGGGCGGCGTTGCGTTTATGAATAGAAATGGTGGCTGGAAGAAACGATAAATTACGGTAAGTCCTCCCCGGGTTATCTTTCTAAAGTACCTGGGTGTTGTTTGCAACAAACATAAATTTAATTTTATTGCTAATATTCGCAAAGAGTAAAAAAGGTTCCTTTTTAGTCTTTTACAGGCCTATGAAATAAATTTATATCACAAATGATAATATTAGGTCCCTACTTAAAATTTAATTTTAATTTAAAATACATGCAAAAAGCTATAATTCAAAAGCAATTTGGTTATAAATTCGTACAAGATCTTTGACAATAAATAAATTAAGACACAGGGGAACATATTAATCTATTCGAATTTTAAGATTTTGACACGTTATTTACACAAATACCATTTTCAACAATAATGAAACATTATTAACGACTATGGCAAATAAAACTCCAAGTTTTTCCGTCTATGTTTTTGATAGACATCTTTCCATAATTTGTATCCTTCTAGAT
Source organism: Keiferia lycopersicella (assembly GCA_029255805.1). Classification (NCBI taxonomy): domain Eukaryota; kingdom Metazoa; phylum Arthropoda; class Insecta; order Lepidoptera; family Gelechiidae; genus Keiferia; species Keiferia lycopersicella. Next base: position 16,198,549 of record JARACZ010000006.1, on the reverse strand, counting down.
TTGGTATAGGACCCATTTTCATTTCTTTATCAACATAAAGAAATTTCATATTTCCCTTCTTACTGGGCTCCCACTGGATTGGTATTTTGCTAGTCTTTGGTGTTGGATCACTATAAAAGAAAAAGAAATCATTTTAAATTACATTTCGTTTAATTTATGCATATGACTGATGACTTAAAGAAAGCAGGTAGCGACTGAGCAAAAAACAATGTGGTGTACGAGTACCCTGAGAGAGATTTTTTTCCAGCAGCTGTAAAATGCATTATGTATTTTTAAACCTCTGTTAACCTAGAAAAACTTACCTGTGTTTGGCAAAATTTGTCCATAGTTCTGTCATTTGGTCTATTATTACTTGATCAGTTGCATTTTGTGGACTAGGCCAAAACTGACCTTTGAATATATACATCAAATCATCGCCATGGCATGCACCTTTCTTGTCCAAATATCTAAAAGCGTACTTCATCATATTTCTCCCACCACTATATTTAAATAATAAATTATAAACAGGTGCTTTACTATGTTCTAAGATAGCTTCAGACTCCAATATAGTCGGAACTTCAAAATAAAGTTGAGTTGCAAAATCTGATATATTATCAGCTAATTCCATAGAGTATTCTTTATCTCCAAAATAAAAATTTCTAACTTCCTTAGCAACTTCACTGGCCTTTTCGTCAGAAGTAAATTCTAGATCAGAGGCAAACAAATGTAAATTTCTCTTTTCTTCAAGCTTCTCTTCATCTTCATAGTAAAACATAAAAAGTCCTTCTTGGTCTAAGGTACTGTAAAGTACTGGAATATGTTTTGGATATTTTCTAATAAGATTGTAAGGTAAATCATCAAGTATTGCTTCTACTCCTGGAATACTCCGCTCAATACAAGGCAAATGCATAAGCTGTGTGTCAAAAACTTTTCCATAAGGTCTATTTACTCTGATACCAAGATATTTTTCATAAGGTGTTTTTGAAAATATTTCATATAACTCATGAGGGTTTTTAGTATCGAATCCTAATTCTTTGGCAATAGCACTAGCTACCCATGTAGGTTTGATATTCAGTACCCAATTTGCAAAGCTTGATCCGCTTTGTACGATTACTTTGTTGAATAATCCATTCGTAGCATTACTTGCGTGAAGTAATGACACAGCTACAGCGCCAGCACTTTGACCAAAAATTGTTATATTATCGGGATCTCCACCGAAAGCAGCAATGTTTCTTTTGATCCATTTTAATGCTGCTATTTGGTCTCTTAGAGCCGCATTACCAGGCGCTTGTTTAATACCAAGGCATAGAAATCCAAGAACATCAAGCCTATAATTAAATGTGACTAGAATAACATTGCGTTTGACAAGAAAATCAGGTCCATAGAGAAGCTTTCCTCCGTTTCCGTAAGTAAAACCACCTCCGTGAATGAAGACCATTACTGCCAATGGTTTTGTTGCCGTGACCGGTACATACACATTCACTTTGAGACAGTCTTGTTCTCCCCAAGTTCTGAACAAAAAGTAGTGAGGACAAGAACTCTCTTGTATTGCTTTATATGTTCCTTTCCATTTTGGTGGTGGATATGGGTCCTGAATAGGGAAAATAAACTAAATTTAACACTTGATCTTTAAAATAATTTTTGATTGAATATGAAGGTCAGAGTAAGAAACGTAACGAAATATATATGGCTACTTATAAATTATTATTCATGTTTTCTGATGCAACCTCGGAAAACAATCCTCAAAAATGTCAGACGTGGCGATAGCGACCGTATTCTTACGGCCGTTAACGCTCTGCCTACCCCGTAACGGATAAAGGCGTGATTTGTGTGTGTGTGTGTGTGTGTGTGTGTGTGTGTGTGTGTGTGTGTGTGTATAATTATTATTTGTAAATATACAAATTTATTTTTTCTTTATCGGAGTATATGAAGGAAAAATTCATATAAACTTACCTCAAAAAGGTTACTGCTATTGAAAACTCCATACGGTATACCGATGTATTCTAATATCGTTCCATCTGAATTCACAACACCAGTTAAAATCCCTTGTTCTATCTCAATCGGCAGTGTCGGTTGATCAATCAAGTTCGTAGCAAACAGAGAAAACAACACCAATTTTGTCTTAAACTTCGCTAGTAATTTTCTCATTATAAGTTATTTTGCATTCACAATTTATCGAATGATAAAATTCAATACCTTTAAGTTATTGAACGTTGCATCTCAATCACTTGAAATGTATTACTAAAGTTCAATTACAAGTCAACACCAGTGGTGATGTTTTGATAATATTATTATCTTCGAGACATTGCTCATTAAACACTATAAACATTTTGTTAGAATGGTATGAGTTATGAACACTGGTATAATATTTTGATACGAGTACACTACGCGTAAACTACAGTGACAATTATGTCATAATCATATCGCACTGTTAGTATCCCTATAAACTATTATCGAGCAAAAGTAGATAATCTTGTAACAAAGTTTTATTTCTACAATGTAATCGCTGATTGACGATAATTTTATTAACAAAACGTACCTACTAAAAATAATGAAAATTAGAAATATCACATTAAATAACTTTTTAAGTAGGTACAATCAATACAAATTAAAATTCTGCAACTCTTTTCACTGGAAAAATTTCGTTACTATATTGAAACCATATGAATATGACGTATAAAAGTTATATAATGTCGTGGGTGAACCGATAAAATTAATGTTTCGTTAATTTGTTGGCAAAAAGCAAGTTATGTTAAACAAAGAAAATACATTTATCTTGTTTATATTTATCTTTATTTTATTCAGGTACTGGCAAATAAGATTCTAAATCTTTTCGTCTATATTTTTGGTAGATGCTCTTCCACAGTCTGTATCCTTCCGGATTTGGCATAGATCCCATTGTTAGCTGATCTTCTAAATACATGAATTTAAGTTCGCCTTTAGAACTAGGTTCCCATTTGATAGGAAAGCTTAATGGCGATGGCGTAGGATTCCTGAAAAGAATAAGCAAAATAATTTTAGATATACTAACGTTTTAAATAAATTGGAATTTAGTTTCCAGCTCAGCAAGTCTTTAGATGTTCATACAAGAAGAGTGGATGAATTTGAAACATACCCGTATTTGGCAAAGTTTGTCCACGCTGTCGTCATCCAATCAATCATTTGTTGATCTTTTTCTTTGATTGGATATGGATGAATATTGCCATTGAATAGGTACAACAGCTCATCAGCATGACAAGCACCAGTCAGGTTATGTAGACCAAGTTGATTTTTCAATATATTTCTGTCACCACTATAGTTGAAAATGTAGTTGTATACTGGAGCGTTACTGTTTTCTAAGATAATGTCAGATTCAAACAGTTCTGGAATCTCAAAATATAGTTGAGTATAAAAGTCTATTAAATTGTCTTTCAATTCCATCGTGATTTTTTTATCACCAAAATAAAATTTTTTCAGGTTTTGATTTACTTCAGCTGCTTCTTTTTCACTTGTGAATATTAAATCAGAAGCGAAAAGGTACTGGTTTTTGTCCCTACCATCAAGAGTTTCATCTGTTTCTTTTTCTATCAAGAAAGCTCCTTCCTTACTGTTTGACCCGTAGATGATTGGTATATTTTTCGGATGTCTTTGAAGAAGGTTGTATGGTAAATCATCTAAAGCTGGTTCAACGCCTGGTATTGGTCTTTCTACGCAAGGCAGTTGTAAAAGTTGAGTGTCAAAATATTTATCAATAGGCTTTGTTACTTTTAGTCCTACTAAGTCCTTAGAAGATATATTGGAGAATATTTTATACAATTCGTGAGGATCTTCTGTGTTATGACCTAGTGCTTTGGCTACTAAGCTTGCTATCCATATTGGCTTTCTATTTACAGACCAATTGGCTATACTGGACCCACTTTGCACTATTGCTTTGTGAAACAATCCATTAGTTGCTTTACTAGCGTATAGTAATGACACTGAAGTTCCACCAGCACTTTCGCCAAAAATAGTTATATTATCTGGATCTCCTCCAAACGCTGCTATATTTTTCTTCACCCATTTTAAAGCTGCTATTTGATCCTTGATGCCAGCGTTACCTGGGGCTTCTTCAATACCAAGGCACAGGAATCCAAGGAAGCCAAGTCTGTAATTTATAGTCACTAGAATTACATCATGTCTCACTAAGAATTCTGGGCTGTAAACCAATTTTCCGCCACTTCCCATAACGAATGCTCCTCCATGGATAAATACCATGACTGGCAAAAGTTTGTTTGCCTTAACTGGAACGTAGACGTTCAGTTTCAAACAGTCTTCTACTCCCCAAAAGTTGAGTACTGGTAGTTGTTGTTGACATGAACATTCTTCTGTAGCTTTGAAAACTCCATCCCATTGTGGTGGCGGGTAGGGAGCCTAAAATAAAAATAAGTTTTGAATATTGTTCAACAACATATTCATTTCCTTAAATAGATAGAAACTAACTCAACTCAACAACTAGTCTCGTCTGACCTTACCCATACCCATAACTTTTCATTTGATAAGATAAGTTATAATGTCCTATTCATTTGCATATCATATCAAGCGCTCGTCACATAAAAATTATGATGAATCAATCAATATGATAAAAAATAATTAAAATTTTGAAGAAGTGGACAGAATTGGTGCACCTGTCATAATATGATTGCACCTGAGGATCATGCATTTTAATCACTTTGAATATGTATTTTTAGTCGTATTTACCTAAATTTATATCTATCTTCCTTTTTATCTTTTTGTAAATATAAAACAAGTCAATTAATTTTAATGTTAAGTATCATTTTATTTTCGGTCAATACAATAATTAATATTGAACGTAATTTATAAACAGTGGATATGCAGCACAGATTACATATTGAACTTATTAGTTTTGTTAAAAAAACTTACATACATACATACATACATATATCACGCCTTTATCCCTAACGGGGTAGGCAGAGCGCTGACGGCCGCAAAAATTCGGTCGCTGTCGCCACGTCTGACAAATATAGAGGGCCGTTTGAGATAATTTTGTGTATCACTATAGTGACAGATTGTCAGCCTGTCGCCTAAAAGTTGTAATACACTTTAAACCCTCAAGTCCCTCAGTCGCCTCTTACGACACCCACAGGTAGGAAATGGGGTGATGCTATTCTAAGCCGGCATCACACGGCATAGCCGGCATCACACGGCATTAAAAAAACTTGCTCTCATTTTATACTAAACTATCGTCAATATTTAAAAAAATGCAAGGAAAATTACTGTCACATACGTGCATCATTATTAGTTGCTAAAAAATATGAACTCACTTTATATCGATTAGTACTATTCACAACTCCATAGGGAATGCCTATGTATTCAAAAATAGTCCCATCGGCGTTGACAATACCGGTCAAAGTCCCTTGGTCCAACACCACGGGCGGCGTCGGCTGGTCCATCAAGTTCATGGCAAAGAGTGTAAACAAAACTAATAACTTCCTATACTTCATTCTTCACTATAATTACTTTAACACCTTTTAAGTTAACTTATTTCTATAGAGAAAACTCAACAACATACAAAATAATCACATTTTATCACAGTTAACAACACAATACTGACATCAAATGCCTAAGCGACGGAACGAGTCGATAAGAACTATCTATCAGGTAGATAAACTCTAATGTCATTGTCAATGCCACACTTTACGTCATTAAACTTATTACGTTTAATACTTTGGACCTTAAACTTAGCTAAAATTTTTCTTTTATAACAAAACACGACCTAACCTAAAAACTACACTATCGGTTGTGATTACATCATTGAGTTTAAGAGTGACCTTGTGGCACAGTTTAGTTTTCGTTGGCGAGCGTTTTACATTTGGTCGGGTAATATTGTATCAACTAGCTAGTGCGCAAGCGTCACGAGCTGTCAAGGTGAAATACAATCTGACTCTACACGCTCAAGTCTTGCTCAAGTATTTACGAGTTTGGAGAATACAAAGTTTAAACGCAGTAATATACAAATTGTGTATATAGGTAAAAATTTCTGCCATACTAAATTATAACAAAAAATTGTTTACAAGATATCTTACCTAGATATTTTCTATTTTTCTGGACTTATTTGATGGAAAGTAATATCATTATAAATACTGAGTTACAATAAAAAACAAAAAATAGTTTTCTAGAAATTTCTCACAAATAAATAAAGTTCACAAAGTAATTAAAAATTTACCTCGTTTTGAAGTTTTTAAATTTAAATTCAACAGTTTCCTGTCTAATAACATACATACATATATCACGCCTTTATCCCTTGCGGGGTAGGCAGAGCGATAGTGGTCTGACATTTTTGAGGATTGTTTTCGAAGGCTGTTTAAGAAAACATGTGTATTACTATATAGTGACAGGTTGTCAACCTGTCGCCTAAAAATTGTAATACACCAATACTCTCGAGTCCCTTAGTCGCCTCTTACGACACCCGCGGGAAGGATTTGGGGTGATGCTATTCTAAGCCGGCATCACACGGCACAATTAATAACTACCTCTGTAAAATATAATATTAATAACTACCTCTCTTAGTCTGTAAAATATAGGTCCATTTTCCAATGTTTACTAGGAAAATAGATCTTATGTGATAGCATTTTCTAAGGTCACAAACGTCACAGGAATCGGCCTGTATTTTACAGACTATAGTTTTTTTTGTATAATAGGATTTTGTTGTTTACTTCCTAATTGGTGGCGCTCGTGCGAATGTGTAGGTTAGAGACAAATGCAGGCCATTTAATGTAAAAAAAATGCTCAGCAGTGATTTCCCGTAGAGAGGGGTATTTTTTTATTATGAAGTGAACGTGACAAAATTATTTCTCAATCTAAAAAAAACTCCAGCAGGCCATTTAGTTCGGAATAGCTATTGCTATCAGTTCAAAAAAGCTCATTTACAGTTTACAAATATGCAGCCGTATACTAAGACGCCTTGCAAGCAGCAATAGTCTGTTTGACTTCTCACTTCCCTCTATGCACTCGAGTTAGCAAGTCTCAGAGCTCGCCACTTTGGAGATTAAGTTCTTAGAGCTGAGTCAGCCAGCGCGCGTCTAACATGCAAATCAGCTGATCGGCAGATTTGAGGGCTTGGACGGTAGACTTGATGAAGACCTGGCCATCTAGATATTATTATCTGAATAATATCACATTGTAACATCATTTCAACTGATCTTTTGATTATGTCTGCCATTATTGCTTTTACAGTGATAGGATTTGGTGGTATTATTTAATTGCTAATATGACTTTTGTGCGTTTGAGGAATGGGTAGATACTGTACCTAGCTCACTTGCAAAGGTTTCGTTCTTAATTCTCGGTGGGGCAACATAAATTTAATTTCTCTTTGTGAATTTATTCTCAGTCCAGTTTGGACATTGCGGGCTGACCCACAAACCTGATATCCAAAAAGAAAGATGGATTCCTGCTTTTGGAGGCATTGTAATGCCGTTGGCCCCATTCGCTGTCTATTACAACTTAGACTAACTATATGAAAGACTTCCAAGAAGCTCGTAGTAGGCGTTTGAAAACTCTGACACCAGTGCTCATCAGGACGTTCAATAAATCGGTTTCCGACGTGATAGACGATTCTTTTGAGAAGTAAACTGAGCTGAATGTACATACTCACATTCACTTGTTGTTGAAAATAAACAAGCAAAAATCGCACCACTAATGGTTTGACTTCCCCTCAAAAATATTACAATAAAACGCTTCTATATTCGGGACTCTTGTAGTTTGAGTGTAAATCTGCAAACTGCATGGTCTAGGCACGTTCCTTTGAGGCCAAAATATTCATTTTAAATAATCAATTTATTTGAGCGTTATAACATTCTTTCAGAATTTCACCCGGAGGGGATAAATAAATGTTATGAAATAACAACAATTATAAAACGCTATTTGCCGCATCTAATTTGTGATTTGGCTGGGTAATTAATAAAATATGAACGTGATATTATTGTGAAAACTATTCACCGTTTTTCAAACATTGAACATTAGAATTTTGAAACAGAAAATACATGTAAACTAGCACTGCGTCGGACCAGCGTCAACAGCAGTTTAAGTATGGGGAATTTTTAGTAAATATTTTCTAGTATGGATCTGACAGACGCATGCGTGACGTACCTTTATTTTAGCGCTGTGTTATGCGTTTCATGTGAGAACGGTGTTTTTCTAAATCATCAATGTAGAATACTCCATTGTTTTTGACCTTATATTTAAGCCGCCCCGAGGCAGTGCCTTTCTTTTTATCGTGCCGAGTTTCTACTAGGGGCATAAAATTGTAAAAAAAGAAAAAATTGCGTCTGTTTTTTTTTACTATGACTAATCCATTTATTCAGTGATAGTATTGAGTTCATGACTTTTTAAAAGTATTAGTTGCGAATCTACTTAGAAATAAACGATTTTTGAAAAAAAAAAATGTCTCTGACAAACTGATCATGTCGTCCCATCTCTACCTGCATGCTGCATGCAATATCACAGCACTTGGTCACGCGCCGGCACACTCGGCACTTTTACAACCGGAACTCGGCTCATTTCGACTGTTCCCAACATCCCGACTCTACTCCCGCGCCGCCGCTCAAGCCGAAGTGTGTAATATTGAAGCAATTACGAACGGATTTTTACCGGTGTTTTGTTTGGTGGGGTTTAATGATGGTTGGTTTGGAGGTGGATTTTTGAACCCCGTGCTATTACAAAAAGTTTGACAACGTCAAATTGTATGGCAATATAATTTCAACACTGCGGTCTGAACCACAAGAATGAAAAAAAAAACTCGAAAAAAAGCGAATGAAAACACGTGCGGGTCGCGTCTGAAATGTATGTATGACGTTTGCGCAGCGTTTGCCCTAATACCAATGGCAAGTAGCTATGTGCAACCTTCGAGATATATGCCAGCAAATATTTTAACTAAAAAAATATAGGTGGGACTAGAAATGAGACATAATTTATTGCATTTAACGAGCTGACTGACGTTTAGTAATACTGGATTATTTTTTATTCAGTACACAAACTTCGTAGGGTGTTTCTACTCATTATTCTGAACAACTTTTTTAGGAAATCACAAAAAATGGGGTGTTCCATAAATTTTTGCCGAGTAGGTAGGTTCAATGGAACATAAAATTTTTTGCCTATCACGCATGTGCCCTATAGTAAAAATTGGTCAGAATCATGATTAAAAACATCCTACAAAGTTTGTGTACTGGCTAAAAATAACCCTATATAAAAAGTTTTAATGAAAATTGTAGGTACCTAATCAAAACAAGAAACTTCATCCAAACATTCTTCCGTCAGCTTCCAGGAAACCATGGAAGATGAATTGCCTGAAACATCTCCAGGAGATTTAAACTTCATAATGAATCATACAAACCAGACGTTTTTAATTCCCGTATCCTCCATATGAAGCTGTGAGGTGATAAATCAGCGGAGAGTAACAAAAAGCTTAAGAACTCATGACACAGCCGAGTTAACCTAAGACAATAATAAATCTAGCCAGAAGACACGTCGTCATTTTATCTTGAACCGACGTTGATTGATCATCTCGGCTGGATAGTGAAGTTTTGTGTCAGCAATGTTCTAAAAAGTAGCAGTTATTTCTTTTATAGATGTTATAAAATGTAGATAGAAGAATAGAAATACAAATAAAACTGTCCACAACAGGCTTCATCAAATGATGATACTAGACACATATTATTTCTCAGCGCAAACTTTGTCATAAAATTAAAAAAGATATATATTTTCACCAACATGCGTTGTCGTGGTCAGTGTTTCCTTTATTCACTATTCCTTAGTTATTCAATCTTTACAAGCTTAATCAAATACCACTTTACCAAAGTACTCTGTTTATTTCCCAGTGGCCTAGAATAAGAGCTATATTTTTCAAGAGTATAATAATGTATGTAGTTGTAATTGACAAGTAAATTCTTTTGCGCACGTTATAGCCCAGACGGCTAGGCTCACAGAATTGTGAGTGAAACTGACAATATTACAATTTCAAAATAGTGATTTTGAAATGAAATATATATAACTTTGAAATTACCACCACAACTCTGCGCTTTGTGTGACTGTAAAAGTTTGAAACAATTTATTAGCCTAGTATTTTAAAATTAACAGTATATATCACTGTGACTGTGACACATATCCTGCCCTTCTCTATTCTAATACTCCGCCGTCGCTAAACCCTACTTCATTTATTAAGGGCAACGAATTAAACTCGTTTGTTTCGGCAATTCATTTGTTATCTTCTTATGGTGTTGGATGTGAAAAGAAAATTTTCCTGTTTTGGGAAATGACAAACTTTTGTAATATTTTAGCGCCTAAGAAAACCTGCCACTGTTGATGGTTAATATTATACGTGCAAATATTGGTCAGAATATATTTATTCTGAACCCTATATTATTATTATTTTCACAAAATAATCTTAAAATATAATAAAAACATAAAATTTATGTTGTTTCAGTTTCGAATTTTAATCATATCTTCGTGGAAATAACGTCACAACTTTTTTCTCCATCTGTGAATCACCGACCCGTTAAGCAAAAAAAAAAAAATGGTAAACAAGGGTTGTTAATAAAATACAAAACAATTATTTTTACAAGTAATTGTCCAGAAATATAAATGCTTACATTTAATTTTATTCAAAATATGAACGGTGAGATTTGAAAAGTTTCTATTTTGCGCCATCTTTTATACAGGCTTATGACGTCACATGCCTCTTTTTCCTACAATATATTTGAAATGTAGCTCTTTTGACTAGTATCAAAATACCGTGAAACAAAAAGAACCTTAAAAAAACAATGGAGAATAGAAACAGCCGGTGGTGTTCTCGTGGAGATGATCTCGAGAGCAATTTTCACTTTATAAACAGACTGGCCGCTGGTGCGATGTGGCGATCCGTCAACGTCGCGTCGTCACGATAAGCCGCCATTTTGTAATATCTTCTAGATTTATGGTAGCGCTTGTGATGCCACATACTGTAAATGCTTCTACAATAGTGCTTACGTACTTGCGTTTCGATACTTTTGATTTTTAAGCAGGCTTATAATAGTTCATTAAGAAAAAAGACAACCATTAATGCACGACATGTATTATACACAACACGATATTGCTCTACACCGTTTTGCACAACATTGCTTTATACGTTATAACAACGTCAAGATGGTTTTCAATAACAAGCCCAGATCAAAACTATACAGGTGTTGAATAGGAATAAAAAATATCATGTATCAGACCACCGGCAACCGGAGAGCTGACAAATTTCCTCGGCTGACGCTAGAGTTTGGCCATTCGTTGCCAGCGTATTGAGGTCCATGTATCATCGAGGTGCCCTGGAACACTTAACTAGGTAGATTATGAATAATATTTCGTTCCGAAGTTGATTCACAATAAATATTTGAAGAATGACAAATCCAAGGTTTTCACGTAAACGGATTAGTCATTGTCATAATAATTATAATGTTTTCGTATAAACGCGGCTTTTAAGCATGCATAGGTAATACAAGTAGGGCTCACAATGAATTTATAATGAATGATAATTTCATGAATGATAATGTTTCACGGGACCCGCGTCCTTGAGTAGGACATAGAAAAGCCTGCATAAAAATTCTTTCCAGTTTTAATTACACTTAAACCTTCAACCATTTTTTCAGCAGCCCCGTCCGCAAACCTTTCAAAAACTCGGATCCCATTTTTTATAATGCCGAAAGAATAAAAAGTGTTTGGGACGCGCGCTGCATGGTAATTGACTTCGTCTTTGCTTTTTGAAGTAAAGGCTCGAGCTGAATGCCTGATTGGTCTTTTTGCCTCTACACTAATGTTCTCTTTAGCGGTTTAACTTGTGCTACCCATTTTTGATAGCTATTTTTTTTACAATTTAACTTAAGTTTTAAGGCCCACGTCTAAAATTACTTATAACAATATCAGTAATTTCAATGCATTTGGCTATGTCAAATTAATATGGTAAAACCACTTATTACATACTGTATATGAGACACAGCCCTTTAAATACTGATGGAGTGCATTCAACCCATGAAAGTGAGCAATTTTCCTCTAGGAATATATCAGGAAACATCATAATATTTTAGTCTCCCAGTAAATGCAGTCGTGATTTTGTATGGAAGGTGTTTTTTTTTAAATAATAAATATCCTGGACAATTCACACAGCGCCATCTAGCCCCAAACTAAGCAAAGCTAATACTATGGGAACTAGGTAGCTAATACTAATACTTATATATTTTTTTTATAAATAAATACAAATATTTGAAAATTGACTTAAAAAATATTTGAGTCCGGTGGAGACCGAACCCACGACCCTCGGCGTAGAAGGCAGATACTATCCGCTACGCCATCGGGACATGCAGTCTATCAATTTTCGGAGGGCTGTCTCTTACACCCGGTGTAATGCATTCTGCACATAATTTTATAGACTGGACCCAACACACTGCCTTGCAGGACCGAAGCTAGCCTATAGCTTAATCAGTAGCACCCTTTGTCGAAGGCCTCTTGCTGGTCTATGTGATGACTGCACTGCCCACAAATTCGCGCTCTGCATTAAGCAGGCCATTGTATCGGCACAATAGGGGTCAGTGGCGCAAACCAGCATTATGTCGGTATTACACTATCCTAGCAACAAGCCGTGAGTCAACATACATTGCTGTGAAGATCAGTTTCGGGATCTAAGGTATTGCGTTTATCAAATCGACTACACAATCAACATATTGCCTAAGAAGATTTTATTTAAAATTTTCAAAGATTTCACTCTAATAAACCCAACATCTTAGAAATACAAATTATATATTTGAGAATCAATTAGAATATTTCAGAATCTCTAATCTAGAATTTTTTTACTATAATACAACGAGTAGCTATACTTACTATTCTTTGATCATACTGACTATAAAACACAAAACATTTTGTTGAACTTTTTTATCGAGTCCAAAGATGTGATTTTAAAAATCCCAACTTCACAAAAACGCATTCATTTCGCATACTTACAAAATGCTGACATGAAGACCCTTAATGCCACTGCAGTATATTTTAGAAACCCGCAATGTATGTCAAAATGAGCCTCTTTGGCAGCACCCTGCAATAACGACTTAACTATTGTTAACCATCGCGTTATATGACAGGTTTCATTACCGGGAGTGCGTTATGTATGGAAAACTAGATGCTATCAGGAAATGTATTATAATCTAGCTTTAGACTAATTTAGGTTATGTAAAATGATAGCATGTAATATTATGCAAGCAGACTTTAGCACAAAGGCTATGAAAACGCTTGTTTTGTAAACCGCTTGTTTAAGAAATATAACAGTTTTTTGTGAAATAGAAACCTAAGTAGTAGATGATCATCTTTTTTTCATAATGGAAAAAATGATGTTGCTATTAACACGCCACTTCAAAATAAAATGATCAATCAAACCTAATTTCAGTAGTAAAATAAGTCATTAGACGACTTGGTGTCCCAGGCGACAAATAAAAATATTTCATTGTAATACTATATAGTTTATAACGAACTTTTTCAAACATTATTTTTATTAAGTTAGGTTTTGAATGTAATTTTTTCCTATTTTAAAGCAAATATACAATATAAGATTATATATCAACTAAGAAAATGTCTCAGTTTCAAAATCAAAAGATAAAATTGCTACACGTTTAAAAAATAAACCTTCATAAACGAAGGCTTAAAATTTCTGCGGAAGCATCTCAAGGAATCTTTCTTTTACTTCAACTTGTGGACCAAACCACAAGATTTAGACCTGTTCTAGGACTTGATACTGTAACAACCTACGTATTATGGTATAACCTCCTGACACCGTAGGTCCTCAGAGGACATTGGAAATAAAAACAATACTTTAAAACTATATCTATAAATAAACAAATAAAATATCAAACGAAATTTAGTAAATTACTTCATGCTATTTAATTATACGCCCAAAAATATTTTTTTCCAATATTTTTATTTTGTAATATTTTACTCCATAAAATTAATTTTGAAAAATGACAATTACAAAAATAGCAATCAGGCGCTAGGACTCAAGAGGATAAAGGAAGAAGGAATAATATGATTGCAATGCAATTGCGATCGTAAAATTACGCTCGTTATCGCCACGTCTGACAAGTATTAAGGGCCCTTTCAGATGATTCGTGCATCGCTGTAGTGACAGGTTGTCAGACTTTCGCCAAAAGTGAAAAACATGAAACCCTCGAGTCCCTTAGTTGCCTCTTAAAACACCCGCGGGAATAAATAGGGTGATGCTATTCTAAGCCGGCATCACACGGCACCCAATAATGGGTTGTATTATCTTGTATCTTAACCCACACACCAAACTGAAGCACACTGCACTCCCGTCCCCTCTCCAGTGTCCACGCAAAAAACGCGCACTAGAGCCCTCAAAATGTGATAATTAAGAGTTACATTCGCTCGGCGAGTCACAGGGTCTTACCGTGCGCCTTGAAGACTCTTAACGAACATTTTCTTCAGCAAAGTCGCATACGAAATTAAATTGAAAAGCTGAAATTTGAATTTTATAAAGTTTCCCGCCAGTTTCCTTGGACGTAGTTTTTGGTGGACTAATTTGACTTCCTGTTATTACGGCTGTTAATATTAGCTTTGCTAATTGGCTGAGGATAGAGAAACTTTTAACTTTTTGTTTGGTTTCTGGACTGCACATTGCTTGTATTAAATTAAACGGACATATTTAGGCACTAAAAGTTTTATACAGTTATTAGTAGATCTAGATTACTATTACTATGACAAAAAAACTGATTTATAGTGAATGCTTAATTATCTACTTTAGTAATAATTGTTGTTTTCTTAAAATAGGATTGTTGCTGACTTCGAATTTAAGTTGATAACGGCTAGAACAGATAGATTATTGTTAAATTAGGGCCTACCTCTAATGAAGGTATTCTCTATACTCACAACGTTTGACGTAGTGGAAGGTGTTGTTACAGGCCTCATTCGCTTTTAACTCACAATGCAGCACACTTCTAAAGTCGCAGTCGGTGGTCCAACGCAGTCAAAACGCATGACGCAGCGCTAAAGCAGCGCCTAACACTGCGCTGTTAAGCTACGCAGCGGTCGTGCATTGGACCTGCGTCAAGAGTGGTTTTAAAATGTGGAGTGATGTTTTTAGTGTGAATGTGACAGAAATTATTTTGGCGCTGCGTTGTGCGTTATGTGTGAAAAAGGCCAAAAGCAGCTACGCCCAATTGGATCCATCTTTTTGTTTCTTTTTACGACACGGAAAGAAATGGGATAATTCTATTCTAACCCGTATTGGATTACAGTTTTAATATTACACTAACATTTTTTATTTATTTTTAAGCTATAAAAAAGAACGAACTATATCTTCCCAGTTATCTAACACGGCTGACTGTACAAAACTCGACAAACACTTACACGCCCATGCAGGGCAATCCACACCAGTTTTCACCAGTTTACTCTCACTCTGCTCCATGGGGAAATCAGCGGAGTTTGTTCGAGGGGGTGCGACGGCGGGTCATTAGTCGTTGAGCCGTGGTGCATCGTGCAATGGAAAACATTTGAGATAGATGGAGACCAGTATCTTACTATTAGTCAGATGTCACTGTCTTCTTTAGTCAGTAATGGATAGCAAAGTACTTTTTTTAGTTTATACACTGGTACTGCGGCATGCAATCATCAAAAGGCTATGTTAAAAAAGTTAAAATTGTTATGTAATCAACAATCATAAGGCTATGTTGGATCGTATTTGAGATCTCAGAATAGACCAGTTTTATACAACTAGTTACAATATGTTACTCAGAAGTAAGGATGATGGTGAACGGGACTAAGGTGTGCTATTTTAATATCTAACGCGTATTTTTAGCGCATCCGTAACTCATAATAATAATAAAGTTATTTATTCAATTTTAACTGAACCTAATTTACAATTTCAAATGCGCCAAACTGTAGGCAGAGTTGGTTGGCGCTTGCGCTCATTCATCATTATGTAGGTATCGTTTTTGCCTTTTTGTTAATAGGTATGGTTTTTACATGCAATTAGCGTTATAAATTTAGTTATCCTTATGTTATGTTATCTTAACATAAGAATTGTCAAGCGCGCGTCTGCCAGGTGCAAAAAAAAAATCAAATTTCTTGTACTAAAATCTGGCGTTGACGCAGATCCAACGGATGAGCTTGCATTGTTTGGCAGACGGTTGACGTCCGTTCATGCGTTGACCTCCATCAACGTTGGTTTTTAGTATGAGGAATTTGAAACACCTTTGCATCTGACAAAACCGCATACGCGCGCTAAAAATGCGCAGAGTCGTGAATATTGACAAAAAAGAAAGCACTATTTTTACCATAAAAACGATAAAAATACTAGTGATCTGCATACATTTGTAGGACAAAACGATAAAGATCAATCTCTCCTGACCAATGGCAATAACTTGCGTTATTCAATAAACAGACAAGAGGCAGTTTATGCAGATAACCGGCCATTTTGAACAGTTTACGGCATACTTTATTTTTTACGGCGTTTCGTCTCGCATTCACTCTCTTATCGTGGCACTTCCTATAGGGAAACCAGCATTTAAGGCTTTTTGGGAAAGAAGAAATATTATTGTGTGTTTTTGGTATAGGTCACGATAAAGTAAGCAAGATAAAGTATTGTATCTAGCTAGATTCCTTACTCAAAACACAATTTTCACATTCTAGTTTTTTTATACAATTATTTTTTTTTTCTCTCTTTCCGATTCCAATTCATTAAATCGTAGTGTGTGAAAATACAGATTGAGCCAAAAAAGTTCATACGTAACCTTCACTTTTTAGTACCACACAGTTTTTGAAAGCATTTATAAATTATGTTTTTTCCGTGATCATGTACATTTATTGGGTCATTGTGCGTTTAGGACACTATGCTTATAGGTCATATTGCATCTAGGTCAGGTCATTAATAGTTAAAGTTATTGTACGTTTAGGACATTTTTAGGATTGAGGATATTATGTCGGGAGCATTTTTTGGGTCAAAAGCAGTAATCATGTGTCTTCGAAATTAGTTACAGACTCTCAAAAAACAAAAAATCAGTTCTTTTATTTAAATCTTAGCCTATATTTTCTCAGTATTGGGTCATTTTACCCGTTTTTTATAAATCATATCCTAAAGTTCCTCAGTTTAAGGTCACCCTACTTTTGAAGTATAGGCCCGCGGATCGCGACCCCACATTGCTTGTTATAGCAGCAATATCCTTTTTATACTTCCGTTCAAGGTGTGCGATAAACATTGATCGCTACACTGATTCCCAATTGACATACATTTTAGAGCTACTATAATGTAAATAAAACAATGTAATGAATAATCAAAACATATTACATTTTTATGAATACTTTTAATAAATTCAGTCTAAAATACCACCCTGGCTCGTTTAGGTTCAGAATGTCCCTTTCCCAAAATGCCCCTTTCCCAAAATGCCCCTTTCCCACAATGTCCCTTTCCCTTTTTTACCGATCTAACTTACAAATAGCACTAAATTGATCCAGGTGATTCAGCCTGTTTTATTCAATCCGGAAAAATATCAAAAAGTATAAATTAAGAAATATTAACTTAGTAACTGTGTGTTCGCCAAGCATAGAACCTGATACTTCTGAATCTTTAGACCAATACTCATACCACTAGCTCCTAAAGCTTAGATTAAGGTGTGACTGTGTTTTGTATACAAATGTTCGGAAAGGGGCATTATGGGAAAGGGACATTTTGGGAAAGGGACATTTCGGGAAAGGGACTTTTTGGGAAAGGAACATTTTGGGAAAGGGACAATCTGGGAAAGGAGCATTCTGAGAAAGGGACATTTTGTAACCAGGGGACATTTTGCGAAAGGGACTGAACCCTCACTCTCGAAGGCTGCGAACAATTTCCTTGCCGAAGCTAGTTCTCACACTCGCAGGAGCGCTAAGTATTTTGGCCATAAAAACCAACGTTGACGCAAGTCCAACAATCAGTCCAATGCAGGTTGCATTAATGCGTCTGTCAAATACCGCATGTTCATTCCTAGGTATTGCGTCAAGTTTTTGTTTGATTTTATTTGGAGAATTTGATATCTTTGCTTATATCTGACAGACGCATGCGTTACGAATATGCAAAAAATGCACACGTCGTGCGTTAGATATGAGATTCACCTAATTAAGATTGACTCTTCTACCTCTTCTAACTTTGTGTGTAGCGTGAAATTTTACTAATTACCGATTTTGTAAACTAATATAAGCCTGGTGATGAGTGACTTTTACTAAAAATCAAGTCAAATTATTAAAATATGCTGAGTAAATATCCAGATTTGATTTAATAGCTTGATGTGTTTTTACCCATTCATTACTGTTAGAATGAAACAATTATAACACAGATAGTTAATAAAGTTATTACAAATGGAATTTATCTACAAAATGAAATAGCACCCAGAGCATACCACGCATAGTTACTTAATTCACCCTAACAAAAGTTGCACATAACTCTGTTAATAAAATACAGCGCACAATAACTTATAACCCCGCCGTATTCGGGAGGTACCTGTAGCGAAAAGTTTAAAGTAAATTGAGTGCACAGAT
Source organism: Keiferia lycopersicella (assembly GCA_029255805.1). Classification (NCBI taxonomy): domain Eukaryota; kingdom Metazoa; phylum Arthropoda; class Insecta; order Lepidoptera; family Gelechiidae; genus Keiferia; species Keiferia lycopersicella. The sequence goes on along the minus strand of JARACZ010000006.1, from coordinate 16,180,009 downwards.
CATTATTTCCAATTTGGCGGTATAGTCGGCTGCATATTAAAGTTTAAATTGAACGTACACCGCGCCTGTGTAATTCTGCATTAGGAGTCTCCGGGGAGAAGAGCTAGGGGTCAGTGCAGAGACGGGCAAAAATGCGATTTGTGGAAAAAGAGTTTCTTTATTGTCTTGTGTTACTTTATGATGACTGTCCTTTATCCACTGACTTGTTCATAAGGCTTTTAGCCCCAAAAAATACTAGAATCCATTTATAACAAATAGAGTTTTCGTAATTAAATATTTTTTGATTCTGAAACTTACATCACAATTGGATCGAGAGTAAAATGAGCAATCTAGAATCAGGAAATCTATTATAATCACATCAGATAAGGAAAGGATTTGTAAATGGTGGCGGTTTGATAAGTCTTCTTCTTCAACGTCAATTCTTCATGGCTGAGGATCGTGACCACCAAAATCAGCTCTAGCAGTGAGCTGTCGCCAAGCTGCTCTATCTTGAACCCTATGCATCGCCTGCTGAGTGTTGCAGCCTATCGCCTGCAATATGGCATCTGTCCAGCGGATAGGCACCCTGCCTCGGCTCCTTCTTCTTCGGTTAGATAAGTGTGAGGGAGAAAACATGAACGCCTGGTTAATGTAAAAGACACAGACGGAAACATAAAGCAAAACAATCGGTCGCGATTTACAGATCCTTTCTTTAATTGAACGGCTGCTACGCTTAGATCCAGTCCCTCTGTTTTGTATACGGGGACCTTAGATTTTGCATCCAAATCGCTCCGCCCATCAACACACCCACACCTTTTCGCCTCTCGAGGGCCCCGAACAAAGTATCGTTGCAGTTGTGTGCATAATTCACTTTATTGCATCTCGCTCCGCGCGATACCCTGTCATAACTCTCTAGAATCTGTATGCCAGAAGCTGCCGGCTTTGTTCTAGAAGTAGCCGCCTTGCATAATGTATCCGAAGAAATGTTAAGAAAACTCCCGGCGTATTGGGGAATTCGGAGTTTTGACGTGGACGTGCAGTTCAGCTTAAGGAAAAGACTACACCTGACGTCCGTTACTGCAAAAGAGATAGATATACTGCATCTTCTGCAATAAGTGTGACAGAAACAGATGCCAAAGCAAGTTTTTGCATTATTCCTGCGTCACTGTCGGTTTTTCTTATGGAAAATTTCCTTGCATCTATCTGAGAGAATAGAATAGAAATCTTTATATCAACGTACATGAAGCAATACAACATTAGTAACTTAAATGCTAGGCACAGGCTGTACATTGAAAAAAGTATCCCACTCAGCATATGCTATAATACGAATCAGGTATTACAGCGCTGGTATCCATCTTTTGCAGACACATGCATTACGGATGCTCTAAAAATGCGAAGCAACAGACGTCAAGTGAGGAAACCACCATAAAGTGGCGTTTTGACAGGATAAGAAGAAGTAGCTATTGTTTATTTTCACATATTCTTTATAAGGTGCACCCAATGACAAGAAATTTTTCAATTCATGTTCTTTGTTAGTAATATTTAAAAAAATTAATACAAAAGCCAGACAGCGCACCAGACTGGCCACACAATAGTTTTGCAGCGTTACAATAAAAACATCGGATTACTGTCGATTCCACATCATAGAGTTGTCCGGCGGTGTTGTACAATAACCAGCAAACAAGAATTGAAAATAATTAACACATTGTTTGACATGAAAGCTTAAAATATTGTTGGTTTAACATTTAGCTTCAAAAAGCTACAAAACTCATTTAGACATTAAATAAGAATCTTGATTACGAGTAAAATTTCAAAGTAAGAATTCACATAAATTATGTATTTGAACAAAAAAACTGATGATAACAGATCTAATACATGGTGGCCCGTGACAAAGAACTCAAGCTATAGTTTACCTGTTGAAAAATTACTGCAATGCAAGATTACTCATTTTCTCTATTATTTCTTGTGACTTTTAAATAAAATTTACGTGCATTAGGTGGTGCACACATAATTTTGGTTCCAATCTTTTATTTTATTTACAATATTATTTCTGCCATATGTTTACTACGTATATAATATAGAACACCCCGTACAACCAGCTTGGCGTATAAACAATAAATATCGAAATTTTCGATTTAACGCTTCATGAACTACATTACCGTTCAACGAGTCCGTTACATACATACATACTTACATACATTATACGTATTTGATGAATGGTTTGCTGTGAAAGCGTTTATTAATCAGCCAATGCTGGGATATTGTTTTAAAACTCGTTAAATCAATCAATAGCTTTCCGATGATTATCGGCATGAGAGTTAATGTGAATTGAAATAATGAAATATAACATAATCAAATAGTAGATACAAATTATTACAGTAATTTATATTCTGCCGTGCTGTGTGATGCCGGCTTAGAATCACCCCACATCCTTCCCGCGGGTGTCGTAAGAGGCGACTAAGGGACTCGAGGGTATTGGTGTATTACAGCTTTTAGGCGACAGGCTGACAACCTGTCACTATAGTGATACACATGTTTTCTGAAACAACCTTGGAAAACAACCCTCAAAAATGTCAGACGTGGCGATAGCGACCGTATTCTTACGGCCGTTAACGCTCTGCCTAGCCCGCAAGGGATAAAGGCGTGATATATGTCATCATCATCATTGGCCTCACACGTCTGTGACAGACGATTTAATCAGTGTCTGAGGCAAGACTTTTCGTGGCTATATAAGCCAATGCGGGAGCGGCATGACTTTCCGCACGCTCTATAAGTGAAGGTGGTATTATAGACTTGAACATGCATGTTTAGGTGTCGTGTTTGCCTTTTGTTGGCGAGACCAGAGAACCAGGCGTCGTCGTGAGACTTACGCCCATCATATACACGCTTTCGTCATTCGTCCCTATCCTCAGCAAGCTTCTCCCAGCTTTGATGGTCGATGTCAAACGCAGCCATATCCCGCTTGGCGCAATCTTTGAAACGCAGCATGTCTTCCAACCCCTCTTTTGGCGTTAGCTACGGCACCAAGCAGGACACGCCGCGGTAGACGCGAAGGTTCCATTCGGTGCACATGCCTTAGCCACCGCAAGCGTCTCTGCTTGAGCAGGGCGGTAAAGCTAGGCAGCTGTGCAATTTCTAGAACTCGCTCGTTTGTGACTCTGTCCTGCCAGGTTATATGCAAGATGTTTCTTACGCAGCGCATATGAAACGAGTTAAGTCGACGCTCTTGTTTTGCATACGATGTCCAGGTATCAGCTCCGTACAAGAGTATGCTTAAAACGCAAGTTTGGTAAACAATAATCTTGGTTTTAGTGGTCAGATGTTTATTGTTCCATACTCTTGTACTCAGCTTACCAAACATGGTTGCCGCTTTGCCGATACGCATATTGATCTCAACACCAAGTGTGAGATTGTTCGACACAGTCGACCCCAAGTAGCAAAACTTGTCGACAATGTCCAAGGGAACGCCACCAAGCATTATATGTGGAGCTTCTGCGCCTTGAGTTAGCACTACTGTTTTTTTGGCATTAATGGACATGGAGAACAGAGAACACGCGTGGGAAAACTTATCGATAATGTTTTGAAGCTCACTTTGAGAATTTGAAACGAAGGCTGCATCGTCAGCAAACAGAAGGCTATCGACAAATAAGTCATCGCGGTTACGCTTAGACTTTAGAAGCGAGATATTGTATAGCTTCCCGTCAGCCCTTGTGTGTAGGTGGATACCCTGTTGGTCATCGCCGAAAGCAACTTTGAAAAGCAATGAAAAGAAAATACCAAACAGGGTAGGAGCTAACACGCAGCCTTGGCGAACACCTCTACGCATTTCGAACGGCTCAGATGTATTGCCGTTAAAAACAACAGAACCTTTCATGTCCTCGTGGAAGGATTTAATGAGACTCAGGAGTTTTGGAGGGCACCCGATATTTAAAAGTGCAGTATAAAGTCCCTCTCTGCTAACGGTGTCGAAGGCTTTGTTAAGGTCTACGAACGCCACAAACAGAGGTGTTTTCTGCTCTCTACACTTTTCTTGCAGTTGGCGAAGTGTAAAGATCATATCTGTCGTGGAACGTTGGGCGCGGAACCCACATTGCGATTCGGGATATACACGATCAGCAAGTTTCTGGAGTCTTAGCAAGACTAACCGAGCAAATAATTTACCTACTCTACTTAAAAGAGATATTCCACGGTAACAGTTACAGTCACCGCGGTCACCCTTGCCTTTGTATAGGGTAACGATGTTAGCATCACGCATATCCTGTGGTATATATCCCGCTTCCCAAAATTTACATAACAGATTGTGCAGAATAGGTAATATGCACTTGAGCCTGATAAGTTCGGCGTGGGTACCGTCGTTTCCAGGAGATTTTCCAATCTTAAGCTGCTTAACAGCCTTGTGGTATTCCCTTATGGTAGGGAGATCATCTAACTCAGACCAGGTAGCTAGTTTCGGCATGCAATTTGCAGCTTCTGGCATTATATTTACTGGTTCTGAGTAGAGACCGATATAATGTTCTACCCATCGTTCGAGTTGACGTTGAGCATCTGTTATGACAGTGCCGTCCGCTTCTTTAAGGGGGGCTGTTTTTTTAGGCAAAGGACCAAGGGCCTTTTTAATGCCAGCGTAGACACCACCAAAGTTCCCCACATCAGCGCACGATTGAATGCTTTTACAAAGTTCGGTCCAGTATGCATTAGCGAAGTACCGAGATGTGCGTTGTAAAGCTGACTTTGCGTCCGCTAGATCAATACGTGACTTTTCAGATGGGTTAAGGCGATGTCTTAGCGCAGCTTGTCGTTTGGACTCGAGCAGGGGTGTAATGTGCTCGAAATTTTCGGCGAACCAATCCTGGTTTTTGACTTCCTGATAACCGAAAGCCGTACCAGCTACTTCTGTTAGTAGCTTTTTGACTTTGCCCCATTCTTCCTCGATATTAGCGTCTACGTATACATCCCAGGTGGCAACTTCGTCCCGCACTAGCTCCTCAAACTTTCGGACCAACTCATCGTCTCTGGTTTTGGGAAGATCAAGCTTCTTCTTACCGGGCAATTTGGATGAATGGATCTTTTTGTGAGCTATAGCAACATGTGAAGCCACCAAGGAGTGATCTGTGTCACAATCAGCGCTATGAAAGGTTCGCGTGTGCAGGGTCTCGCGGAGATTTTTCTTTTTGCTCAGGATAAGGTCCAGCTGATGCCAGTGGCCAGAACGCGGATGTTTCCGGGACACTTTGCGAGTTGCTTTGCCTTTGAAGTAGGTATTGGTAACACACAGTAGGAGTTTAGAGCATAACTCTAATAAACGCTGTCCGTTTTCGTTTAACTTCCCTATACCATGGTTACCTATACAATCTGGCCAAGCAACGTTGTCCTGTCCGACCCTAGCGTTAAAATCGCCCAGAACGTATAAGCGGTCAGATGACTTTATGCCGCGTAAAGTCTGGTCGAGCTGGTCATAGAACTGTGTTTTAGCTTCATCAGTTGAGGATAATGTTGGTGCGTAAGCAGATATTATTGTTACGTATCCATGATTCGTATTTAATCGCAGCAACATAATGCGTTCCGAGATGCCGCATGGAGCCTCTATAGATGTTAAGAGGTCGTTGCGGATAGCAAAGCCAACACCATGTTCGCGCACAGCGCTGCTGTCCTTTCCTTTCCAATAAAATGTATAGTGTTTCTCACGCAAGGAACCCTCGTCAGGGAGTCTGGTCTCTTGTAAGGCACAAACAGCAATGTTCAATCTGTTTATTTCGGCGTCGATAACGGCAGTTTTGCGCAGATCTTGTGCGTCAATAGAAGAGCCTCCACAGCTGTAAGGGAGGCCTGTCCTCATAGTACGGACATTCCATGTTGCAAATCGCATGGATAAGCGGTGTGGGTTTGTGTTGTTTTTTTGCCTTGTATTTGCAGGTGTACAATTTAACGGCGCCGATTTTACAGTTGAGGCTGGTGCTCTCTACACCCTAAAAGAGCAAACCAGCACCGGGGCGGAACAGTACCTTATTGGTTGGGGGCTGCCCAACTTGGAGCGGGCGGTAACTGATCAGTGGGTCTACGATGGACCCTCCCACTGACGGAAGCGACCCCTGGCGCCTGCACTTACGCCCATATGTGCAGACTTATAACCGGTCACTGCCACTTCCCGTGTTGGTATCCGCATGACGCGGGTGAAGTTTCCTCTCCACAGACACTGCGTTGCCTGGGACGCAGTTATGGAAAGCGCAGGGTTGCCCAGGACCTGCGCCACCCTCTCGGCCTCCCTGGCTGATTCCACAGGAACGACGAGTCGATACGTGTGGAGCCAGGTCGGCTGCAGGAGTCTGATAAATGTATGTATGTATGTATTAATCTTGTTGCAGCTTGGTTAGTTTGGCCAGCCCCGCGCAAGCAGTGCGTTAGGGGCTAGTTTTAATTTTTAGTCCGTTTTAACAATAGGTTCATAAATTTGTTATAAGAAAAGGAAAATCGTATCTTACATTTTTTATCTTTTTTACAATGGCTGATTTTGAAGTACAAATTAAAAAAAAATACTTCTTTGTAAGGAATAAATAAACAATTGTAAGTGATCATAGACAGCAGCCGGGACCTACAGCTTAACGTGCCATCCGAAACCATCTTACTTACGGACAATCGGGTGGTTCAGCCCGCAATGTCCTAACCACTGGGAACAAATTCACAAAGAGATAAATATTCATAAAGAGATAAACAATAAACAACCTTCTTCATCGAATCGATGATGGTAATCTGGTTTATAAGGCCTTAGACCAGTGTTTGGCCACGGTGCGGCGATGGCTGTTGGGTTAGCCTTTTTTAGGTCTTCGAGTGAATATTACTCGAGAAAATTAGGGCAACACATCAGGTGCTTCATGATTTAGACAGCCACACCTATTACCGGATGAAACACCCCACTTTACACTGTTTGCGTGGCATCTTCTAACACCACCAGCCCAGAGTCAGTTGAGTGATTTCCAGACCATTGAGGTTGATAGGTTGAGCCCAGGGAAGGTCACCACCAGGTGGAAGTTTTTAGCTGGCCAATAGCCAAGTAGATTTTGCTGGACTGTCAAAGTTTTAAAAGACCTGCATGGACTCCTAAAGCCTGATAGAAAGCGAACTGCGTATAACAGATAAATGTGAGTAGTTGTATTGGAGGCTAAGATTAATTTAGAAACGACGAGACAGCATAATAAGTAAGATATTAATATGGGTACTTTGTACCTTTTTTCTATCTTATTTCTATCTATATTAATACGTGTAAGTAGGTAGACTCTATCAGCAAACATCCAAGCAAACGCAGAGGCAGACAATCTTTGTGGAGAAACTACCAATATTTTACACAAATTTTCTTAAAGTATGTTATAGGCTCGGAACCTTTTATGGCATGTTTCCTCTTTCTAAGTTTCATAACTTACACCCTTTTACTAGAGAGGTAGGTAGAAACTAGATCCTTCCACTTACTACGATTTTTGCATACTTCTTCTTTATTCCCTTTTACACGTAAAATATTCTACTTACATACCATGGTTGACATACCTTATCTTTTATCTGCGGGCAAATAATTAATATTCACCAACCTGAAGTCCAATGCAGCATGAATTTCCGCCCTATCAGCCAATTTTCGTCCAGCGCGGTTCATATATCAATGTATGGTGAATATTGTAAGGCCTCATGCCTCCTACAAAGGTGGGCTCACCTCACATATCTGAGGCTTTGCGGGGCATTAATTAGTGAAATTCTGGAGGCTTCGGCGGAGCGCCCGGAATGCCGAGACATGCGATATGGGTGTAGGTTTTATTAGCCCTTTGAAAGATTATTTTTCCATTACGACCCAGTCATGTTCTTGATGCACTGTGCAGTTTTTGAATTATGTAGGATGTAGGTGCATCTAAGAAGTTCTAAAATAACCTTAAACTATATAACCTGATTTACATTTTGTAATGAAATTTCTTGATGGATTTCTATAGTATTCTAGTCAATAAAACACTTTTTTACACTAGTTATACTATTTTAATAATTAAATTCCTATTGAAACGACCGGTTACGTTACTTCATCGTCAGGTTATTGACTAGAATTCCGAATAACCATTTCATTTTCAGCTTATAATGATTGAAAAAAAAAGCTTGTCGCGTTAAAATAAACTTTAGGTACCATTAACAGCGGATTCAGTTGTTTTTCTTGTTGTAAATGTACTCATTCTTAATCGGTAGAGTCACCAGTTATAAGTATTTTCTAATAGTGCTACAAATCTACAAAATCATTAGCTTTTAGTATTGAAAAAGAAAAACATCTATAAAAATGTAACGAAAACCTAAGTACCGTAAATATCATATCATACATTAAAAGCTTTACAATTTAACAAAAATGTTCTACCTACCTACTTTAAAAACCGCGTCCTTATTCGGCGGTTGATAAACGCGAAACACGTCCCCACTATCGGGAACAATGTTATAAATTGTCGCCCGCTCCTAGAAATGATTGCGAACGACTAATAAATAGCTCACAACACGGGTTTTGTGCAGCTACAAAGTATGTTGTTATTGGCACTTATTATGGCGACACACGGGCCAATATTTTGAGCGTAAAATCTGGTGGACGTTGGTAGTTTGTTCATTCAGACTTTTGCGTTTTCTTCTATAGTCGATTGTTAAATCAATGTCATAGCCACTGTATGTATGTATTTGTTTTCTATGCATTTTAATTGATCACTGCGTGGTAGTATTACTGCACTTCTTTTTGAAGGCGTAGTAAAAGGTAACTAAGATAGATTATTTAGCATACGCTGAAATTATGTATGAATAGAAAAAATCAGTTGTTTTACCTTCAACTCGAATTATCGGGTAATAAAATTATCGTACAACAACCTTTTAGGATAGATATAGTCCAGATGGACTCCTTGATGCCAATTTGCGAGACATGAGTTTCACTATGAGGGGCTATTTTTTGTTTTTTAATTCGTAATATTTTCCCTGGGGAAGGTTGTTCGCAACAACCTTTTAGGATAGATATAGTCCAGATGGACTCCATGATGCCAATTTGCGAGACATGAGTTTCACTATGAAGGGCTATTTTTTGTTTTTTAATTCGTAATATTTTCCCTGGGGAAGGTTGTTCGGTTACATGGACTTAACAAGTCCATGTAACATCTTATAAAATATTTGTGGTTTAATTTTTTAGATGCTTAAACAGTGAAAGGTCAATCTACAGCTGCAGACTATGGCCATAATATACCTAGGCTAATTTGCACACAGTTGTTAATAATGACACGGCTACTGACAAAATAATGATTCCCTATATCCCACCAGTTTATAGTTAGTTGCAATTCCCGCCACGGCGCGGCCATAAACCGGGGCGGCGCTAGTGTCGCAGGTGGCGGCGGCGTATGCACTGTCGTTGTACAATTTTATAACGACCACTCTGCTCAGTTTCGGCCCACTAACATGCTAAGGAGATGGGGAATGAATACTGATAGTGAAGTCTCTTAGAGAGTTTGAACTGAATTTTTTAAATTGCTGGTAATTGGGGTGGGGGGAAAGGTGCATTTTCGTACTAAAAGAGCGTAGTTCGTCGCGTAATAATCGTGGCTCGCTTGTAAAATAAATTACAGCATAGATCAAATGATCTTTATGTCTCTACTACCGATTTTTGTCGTTGAGACAATAAAACATAAACAATTACTAATACCTAGGTAACTTTCTAGGATAAAGTTACATTCAAAAGTGCCCTGTTAACGATCTTCATCAAAGAAGAAAATTCAGAAAATTCAGAGTTTAAATATTCACGGTGTACTGAAAAGTTGCAAGAGACCACTTGACTCCACTTGGTTCCACCCTTATGTTGTAGATATACCTCTGATCCGCACTAAGCGTTTCGCTTCAACTTTTATCATGCGTACGGCTAAAGAGTGGAATTCCCTGCCGGCGGATCTTTTTCCGGAACAATATAACTTGGGCCTTTTTAAGGCAAGAGTGAATAGGCATTATCTAGGCAAGCATGTACCATCTTCGTCTGCATCTCCACTTATCACCAGGTGAGATGGCAGACAAATGCGGGCCTATTACATATATAAAAAAAAAAAAAAGTTTTTTGATGAGATTATCCTATTGGTATGATATAGTTCGTAAATAAATACGTATTTCTTTATCTAACTGTGACGTGATTAAATCAAAATATATAAAAAAATCATGGATAACAACCACGACCGATAAACAAACGTGTCTTAAGAAGAATGGGCTCATTTCATCTTTCAGACAATCACGTTGTTTAGCTGGATAAGTACGTCTTTACCAATATAAGCTCATCCGAAACAATACCCATTTAAGGCGAATCGCACACTTAACGTACGACGACCCGCTAAAATATCGCAGCGTTCTGTCAGATCCATACTAGAAATATCAATCCCCATACTAAAACCGCTAAACCACTGTTGACGCAGCGCCATCGCAGCGTCGTCCGTCGAGTGTGGTTTTGGTATGAGCAGTGACGTTCCTAGTATGAATCTGACAGACTGCTCCCATATTTTAGCGGTCCGTTGTTCGTTAAGTGTGCGATGCGCCGTAACCAAAATAATCCCAACCGAAATGATAGGTACCCATTTAAGGCCAGCAAGTTTTACACTTAAAGGTGATCAAATTTAAAATTTTTAGCCGCACTTCTACATCACGATGCATCTGGGCGCTCTAAAACTTCATGCCGTAAAATGTTGTCATTATATTTGACAGTTTATTTGAATTTTAAATTCAGAGCTCATCCCGTCTCTTCATAGCCGACGGCAAGTCTGTACGTTTTACGCAAAATTATTTTGTTGAATATTTTAATACTAGCGCTGAGTCTGAAGTTAGTTGAGAAATATGTAGTGAAACTGTAATATTGCCTACAAAAATTATGACTGTTTAGGTGAACTGAAAGGCAAAAAAACGGGTTAGCAACTAAAAGTAATATAGGTCCAAATATAAACAAAAAACAATTTGGATCTCCTATTCAAAGCGAAGTCAGAACAAGATTTTAAAAACAATAAACAGTAACAAATATAGTCTTGGAGCAATCGCAATAGCAAGTTTAAGTGGGCTGGCCATATTAATCGATCCAATGGACAGTGAAGTAAACAGGTTCTCGAGTGGAAGCCACGCATTGGCAAGCGTAGCGTTTGACGCATGCCGGCCAAATGGACCGATTTTTTTGAGAACGCTGATAGCGACTGGATAGCAAAAATGGAGATCGTGCTTTGTATAGTACTCTGTAAGAAACGTACGTCCAGCAGTGAGATATAGGTTCAGTATCGCTCAATAACAGGTAGAATTTGAACTTTAAAAGGAACAAGAAAATCCACATTTTCTTTAATCATCTGCTAGTTATTCAACAGTCGTCCGCCCCTGGCCTCATACCTTCGGAACAATGCTGCTGATAACTTTTGCCCTGTTAAATAAAGACGACAGTTTTATTGAAAGTAGGGCCGTTTTCCTTCTGTAATTTTCCTGAAAATACCCTCAGTTGTAGATTACAAATACAAGCTGACAGCGATTAGATTGACTTTGTTGAAAATACCGTATGCATTTCTGATAATGTAGAGTGTAGGCCAAGCTTAGAACTAGCATCAGGTGGCTTTGGAGAGAAAGAGACAGCTACATACTATTTAATCATGTGACAATATACAAGAAAAATAGACTAACAGAAGCTTTAACACTCAAATGTCGATGGAACAAACCTATTGATTGCACATTAACCTCACTTATTTCTCATTTTACTTTTAAATTTCGAAGTATATTACTGGAAGCCTGAATTCGGAACTAATCTGTATTTAATTTGACGTTAATATGTATCGAAAATCACTGACAAGTTTTGTGAATAAAAGTTAATCTGTCCAAATTCAAATCAAATTTCAATCGTTTATTTCCAAGTAGATTCACAACGAATACTTTCAGAAAGTCAAAAATTTACAATACAATACTGTCACAAAAAAAATAAATTAGTCATTGTAAAAAAGAGAAAATTGTCAGACAAAATCTTCTCTTTTTTATAACAATTTTATGTTCCTAGTAGAAACGCGGCACGAGTGGGATAAAAAAGGCACTGCCTCGGAGCCGGTCAGGCTGACCACACAGCATGTAACTTACGCCACCACCGTCAATGTACGAAGTCAACCAATTAAAGTGAATATTTAAAAAATATATATTTACATGTGACATGTAAATCAGCCGGACCCCATGAACAGGAAAACCACCCAAAAACCTGCTCAAAAGTGCTCCTATTCTCAATTAACAATTTGTACCATAGGACCTAAGCTAACCTAGCTAAGTTCTAAAATATATTAATAGCCCAAAAGACGGCTACGCTTAAATAAAATAAAAGTACTACAGTAGATAACTCTATCTGTTTCGTCTTATTAAGTCTTCCTTATTACGAGTATTTACTATGTCAATTTTAAATTCCATGCACGTCCCGATTTGGTATTAAAAATGACTGCATGTTTCTTGTGCTGCGCTGGAATGCCTCCATGTCCTCCATGTCCACCATGCCTCTTTGTCATTAACGTAATCATCTAACTTATAATAGGCTTTATAACATAATGTTTTCTTAATAATAGATTTAAATTTACTCTCAGACAAACTCAATATATCTTCCGGTATTTTGTTATAGTATCGTATACTTAAACTTAAACCTTCAAATGAAGTTCTAACTTTAGCTAGTCTATGCTTAGGTTGATCTAATTTATTTTTACTTCTTATATTACGATTATGTCTTTCATGATTTCTTGTGAAAGTGTTAATATTCTTTCTTACATACATGATATTTTCATAAATATATTGACATGGCACAGTCATAATATTAATTTCCTTAAACAGTTCTCTCAGAGAATCACGACTGCCAAGTTTATAAATTGCTCTAATGGCCCTTTTCTGAAGAATAAATATTGTTTCAATATCAGCTGCGCGGCCCCACAGCAAAATTCCATAGGACATAATGCTGTAAAAATAACTGAAGTAAACAAGTCGTGCCGATATAGCGCAGCGAATAGTACCCCTGCCTTCTACGCCGAGGGCCGTGGGTTCCTTCACCATGGCACATAAATATTTATTTTATTTATTTGTTAAAGTATTAGTTTTTAAATAACCGCTTGTCCCACACACCAAACACAGTAAGAGATAGAGACATTTTTCGCTTTGCCACAAAGTTAAAAACTCGTTATGCGCGGCCGAAAAGTTAGGGCAGCCCTATTGTGTCTGAAGCTGGCGGGAATTCACCTCGAGCGTAGATGACTCCACGCTGATTGTTTTGGCACCGTCTTAATTTTGTGTTTTGACGGGCTTTTTACAAACAGATTGAAATGAAACCCGTGATTTTTTGACAACATTTTCAAAGATTCATCCTGTTTTTTTTCGCTTGAAAATGTTATATCCAATGCCAAATAATTGAAAAGAAAATATAGATGGCGCGTTTTTAATTCTTAGCATAAAGTTTTTAGTCTTTACAGACATAAAAGAATGGCCCGATTAAATTATTGGAAATATTCAGAGGTTATGCGTGTAGTGTGGACAAGCAGTGGTGGACACGGCGATCGTTGGGCGAGAAATAAATAGGCAGGCGGTTAAGTATTTCAAACTGTCTATTGATCACAATAGCTGGTGAAATACAATATGATGATTCTTTTGATTTGAATTAATATAACATTTAACACTGAGACGAGCGAGACACACACGAACGATGACAGCAGAGGAAGGAAGTGTCAAAAAAGAATGTTGCCATAAGCAATTCTATTTTTAAAAAGTTACATATTATTGAGGACCATACACACTAACATTACCATGTTAACACTTCCCCTTATGGTTAACAATAATTTGTCAGCACAAAAACATAAGACTCTACATGCTCTATATTCATAGAAAGTGACTCTACATTCACATGCTATATCAATAATGCAACTTTACATTCACATAGATTGAATAAACCTGACTCTATAAATCCAATGTCAAAATATAGAAATAACTCTACATACATTATCATGCTAACAAGAATCAATTTTAAATTCATAAACAAACAAACAATTATAATGTCATGAAGATAAAATTAATAAAAATATCTCTATCTTACATTCATAGCCCGAACAAACTTCATATGTTTTTCTTTACATAATGGTTTAGTTAATACATCTGCTATCATCCTATCTGTAGGTAGATATTGAACACATAATACACCCTTATTTACTATGTCTTTAATAAAATGAAAACGGATATCTATGTGTTTTGTTTTCTTATGACAATACTCTACACTTTCAAGTAGTTTCTGAGCACTCTGATTATCATTATAAACGATGCAAGTTATTGGCATACGTAGTCGGTCCCAAAGTTCTGTCACTGGCATATTATTTTTGAATTTAGAACACGGATTTGGAAAAGTTTTATTGCATTCCGTTTTTGAATGTTTAACAATTATTTTAAAACAATAAATAATCATTTGGCGCGATTTTTCACGATGGAGTGGACTTTGAAAGAAAACCGAATAGCAGTTTTGGCGTTGCATCGCTGTGGGCACTCGCCGAGTACCATTTTCAAGTTGCTCAAAAAATTGAAAATAACGCTTAGATTTGGGTATCGTACTATAACTAGGTACACTGAAGTCTCTAATGTTGAGGACAAGAAAAGAACTGGCCGGCCTCGCTCCGCCAGAACACCAGCAGTGATCAAAGCGATCAAGGAGCGCATACGAAGAAATCCTGTCCGAAAACAGAAACTTATGGCTTTGCAGATGAAGGTTAGTAGAAAAACAGTCAAAAAGGTTTTAAACGAAGACCTTAAGCTGCGAGCATACAAAAAAAAGAGTGGGCACTTACTTAATGCCCGTTTAAAAGAAATTAGACTCAAAAGATCTCGGGTGTTGTTAAAACGGTACGCGAAAAACCGGCACCGCGATATACTTTTTACAGACGAAAAAATTTTTGATATAGAAGAAAAGTATAATAAACAAAACGATAGAGTGTACGCTACCAGCTCTGAAGAAGCAGGAAACAAAGTTCCGCGGGTGCAACATGGGCATCATCCCTCTTCAGTCATGGTCTGGTTAGGAGTCTCCTACTATGGGCCAACTGAGGTTCATTTTTGCGAAAAGGGGGTCAAAACCAGCGCAAAAGTGTACCAAGAGACGGTTTTGGATCGGTACGTCAAAGACCTGCCCAACACACTATTTTCAGGACATCACTTTGTATTCCAGCAGGATTCTGCGCCCGCTCACAAAGCCAGGACCACTCAAGCCTGGTTTGAACGTCAAAACATTGAGTTTATAAGACACGAAGATTGGCCTTCCTCCAGTCCGGACCTTAATCCTCTGGACTATAAAATTTGGCAGGTCTTAGAGAGCAAGGTCTGTGCTAAGCCCCATAAAAATTTGGAGAGTCTGAAGTCAGCCATAGTTAAAGCAGTCGCTGAAATCGACATGGATATGGTGCGTGCTGCGATAGACGACTGGCCGCCGCGGTTGAAGGCCGTTGTTAAAAGCAAGGGAGGTCATTTCGAATAGTTTTATGTTATTTTGATTCTTCGATGATTGTATTTTTAATTGATATATAAATTTTTAAAAACGGATTGGTACTTTTTATTTTATCAGTATTTTCATATATGACAGAACTTTGGGACCGACTACGTAGTTGTAAGTTCTGACAACAAATTCATAATAAATAGAATGTCCTTACAAACATAACCTATTGCAAGATATTCACTCTCACAACTTGAAAGTGCGACGCATTTCTGCTTTCTAGACTCCCAGTTTATAGTATCACTACCCAGCTTAACAATGAACCCAGTATAAGACTTCCTATCTGTTAAATCATTGGCCCAGTCCGAATCGGTATAAGCTTTTAAACTCCAATCCCTATCCTTATAAAAACATAAAGACAAATGAATTGTTCCTGCTAAGTACCGTAAAATACGTTTTGCTGCCAACCAATGAGTCTTATCAAAACAATTATTAAACTGACTTAGCTGACTACATGCAAAAGAGATGTCAGGCCTCGTGCATACTGAAAGATACATAAGAGACCCGAGCAGTTGTCGGTAGTTAAATACATCATCCTGTAGGTTGTCACAAGAAGTTACACTTTTTACTAACTTATCACCTACAGACATTGGTGTGGCTGTGGCCTTACAATTTTCCATATTAAAACGTGCAAGCAGTTTTCTTATATATTGACTCTGATCTAACTTTAAAATACCCTTACCTCTATCACGTGTGACATTCATACCTAAACAATTTCTGAGAGGTCCAAGGTCCTTCACATTAAATTTTTGTTCCAAAACATTCAATAAATTTCTCTTGATGGAACTCTCAGAATTGTACATCAAATAGATATCATCTACGTACAAAACCAGAATAACTAGATCATCTTTATCATTTTTTATGTAAACACAGGGTTCACATTTACTTTGAACAAAACCATGTTTACACAACAATGTGTGAATTTTAAAATTCCACATCCTGCTTGCTTGTTTAAGGCCATAGATGCTTTTATTTAACAAACAAACCTTATTACTATTATCACAGAACCCTATTGGCTGTTCCATAAATATTTGCTCATTTAAATCCCCATTTAGGAAAGCTGTTGCCACATCTAAATGATCTATGTTCAGGTTTAACTTATTAGCTAATGAGAACAATATTCTCATAGTAGAGTGACGTACGACTGGGGAAAAAGTTTCGTTATAATCAACTCCTTCTTTTTGTGTAAAACCTCTGGCAACTAACCTAGCCTTAAAGCGATCAAAATTACCAGATGCATCATATTTAATTTTATAAACCCATTTACATTTTATTACATTTTTACCTATGGGTCTGTCGACTAATTCCCATACATTGTTGCTTATGAGAGAGTCGTACTCACATTGCATAGCGTCCTTCCACTGCTGCTTGTGGGGGCTGTTAATAGCCTCCTCGTAGGTCGACGGTTCATCAGAGAGAGAAACACCAAGGGCCAGTAAAGAGGACAAATCTGACATATCATAATCTGCATACCTCTGTGGCTTAATATTTCGTGTGGAACGAACAGGACGACCAGTAGAATTACGAGGATCGCTTGCTTCACTTGCGCCATCTAGCGCTGCTTCCCCTCCAACTGGCGCCTCGCAGCGCGCCAAGGGCTGACTACCCGGCGACTCTACAGGCTCTCCAGAAGAGCTGGACTCGTCATCGCTCCCGGTGCAGAACTCTCCATCTGATGATAAAGAATTTAAAATGAAATCATTACTGACATTACCAGACTCATTTAGTTCATTAATTGTGCCAGTAGAAATATTATTTAAGTCATTTAAAATTTCATTTGATTTGTTAAAAGGACTAGAATTATTCACATTAATTTCATTATTGATTTCATTAGACCTACAACTAATATCACAGACATTATCACTGTTTAGTAAATAAAAATCTTCACCTGTTACTGTCTCAGTTTTAGTCATCTCTTGATTGTAAAATCGATTTTCTAAAAATGCTACATTTCGCGACAATATGACCTGATTAGGGTTTATAGGATCTGCAAGCCTATAGCCTTTTGTGGTTTCACTATAACCTACAAAAATAAACTTTTTGGCTTTAGCATCAAGTTTCCCACGTTTCTGCTCAGGGATGAGAGAATAGGCTATGCAGCCAAAGACTCTGAGAGCGCTAAGATCGACCTTCGACCCTGACCATGCTTCCTCAGGTAAGCTACCGGACAATGAAGTTGTGGGACTCCTATTTTTCAAATAAATTGCTGTCATGATAGCTTCGCCCCAAAAACGTTTGTCTAGGTTAGCATGCTGCAACATACAACGCGCCTTCTCCATTAAAGTCCTATTTAGGCGTTCTGCAACGCCGTTCTGAGCAGGAGTGTACGGAACTGTCCGTTGGTGAATAATACCCTCTTTTTCAAGAAAATTAGAGAATCTAAAATTGACATATTCACCGCCATTGTCAGAGCGCAAACATTTTATAGGCAAACCTAATTGTTTTTCAACTAAAGCTTTGAATTTTAAGAAACAATTCATTACCTGTGATTTGTGTGTAAGCAAGTATCCAAATGTTTTTCTTGTAAAGTCATCGGTGAAGGTGACAAGGTATCTTGCACCACCCCAGCTATATTATAGTATTTGCTTTTACTATGTACTGATAGAGACATGGTTTGATGCTCAGCGCTATTCTCGCGAGCGCACGCTGGTTTTTGGCAGGATCTATCGGGTTATCACCATCAACTTGATCCCACAGATCTTCTAATATCAGGGCCATGCGGATTGCAAATTTCCAAGTCATCCAGTTTTCAGCACCGGCCAATTTTTCAACGGAATTTGAAGCCCCGCTGCCTATTACCACAGTCGAGCGATGGTTGCCATTATTATCATCATTATTTGAGCGATCACCTCTGTTATTTTCATTGTTTTCACCATGCGTACCGCCGCCATTAGGGCCACGTTCCCCACTATTTGTAGACATGATATTGTGGTGAAACAAACCGCAATTTCTCTCCGCCCTACGCCAAGTGTCACTTCCTTTGAAGATGTAGACCACGTAGAAATCCTTTTAATATTTTCTTCTTTGCGACCCGCTGGGCCCATAACCTATTGGAAATATTCAGAGGTTATGCGTGTAGTGTGGACAAGCAGTGGTGGACACGGCGATCGTTGGGCGAGAAATAAATAGGCAGGCGGTTAAGTATTTCAAACTGTCTATTGATCACAATAGCTGGTGAAATACAATATGATGATTCTTTTGATTTGAATTAATATAAAATTTAACACTGAGACGAGCGAGACACACACGAACGATGACAGCAGAGGAAGGAAGTGTCAAAAAAGAATGTTGCCATAAGCAATTCTATTTTTAAAAAGTTACATATTATTGAGGACCATACACACTAACATTGCCATGTTAACATAAATAGCCTAGCACTAAAACCCTAGCATTTGATGCGCGCCACTTACTATTTTCTTTTCAGTTAAAAATGTTGTCTGACAGAAAACAATAACATTTTACCTACAAAGTTGGGTCATAGCCTGTTTTAGTGTATTTCTAGGGTCTTGTTTACTTTTAAAAGATAAACGCAGAAAAATTGAACTTTTGAATAAAAATATGTGCAGGATAAACATCTTGCTATACAAACATGATACTGCTTATGTATATAAATGATAAAATGTGGTACTACGTTCTTACGACCATGAAAATAAGATTGCAGTCGCCACTTCTAACAAATATTGAGGGCGCTTTCAGATGATCGGATCGTATTGTAAGCGCTCTGCCAGCCCTGCAAGGGATGTGTATGTACGTATATGTATGTAATACGTACTCAGGGACTATTCTTGTGTGGACGTGAAAAAAACGTAGTTAATTAAGCAGAAAAGTTGCTCCGAAAAAAACAAGCACTTGAGTAGAGACGCACTTTATTCGCGCGAATAAAAAAGCTAGAAACATATGGAAGGAACTGGCTTTCACATACATAAATATGTAATACGGTGCGGAGCGCCTATTCTGAAAACGTCGGTGAGACGATGGAAACTCTTATTCTGGTTACATTTACATTTTCATACATCATTTTTAGATAAGTCAAAAAAACAGAATGAGATTCAAGAGAATTGAAAGCGGAAATTAATTGAAAGCGCTCAATAAATCATAACGTTTCGAGTTACCACAAAAATTGGGCGTTTCATCAACTTTCCAAAATTATCATAAAAACAAATTCAATACGTTATCCAATTTAGTTAAATAAGGGGTTTGCAGAGGTTAGATGGCAGTCGTTCTGTGTAAAAACTTAGTTGCACGTCAAATCCACTAGGCTACGTAGCCGACAGAGAACGGGATAAAGCAAAGAGGATGATGATCCTATTTAGAGAAAATGGTGAATATACACATAGGTAAATATTTATGAGGAATGAATATTCTTTCGCAAACTGTCCTAAGTGCCTATGCAGATTATAAGAGCCGTAGAAAAGCGCTCCCTCGACGCTCTTTTCCGCTCGAAAGATCACAGATTGAAAAAGCTAGGGAATCTCTAGATTTTTATGTGAATATTTCTTTCGCATCTGAGGTATTTAATGTACATGTATTATGTATTGAAACACTAAATTACGTGAGACGTGTATTTTTAATTTGTGTATTTTTAATTCGGTTGATGCTCTGCCTGTCCAATAAAGGATAACAATGATGTGTCTTTTTTTTTTTTTTTTTTTTTCATTTATTTAAATACCTTAAAAAACATAAATAAGTACATAAAATGGAATCATAAAACCCTAACAATATTGGGTTTGTCTTGACGCCATATTCCCTTCATTTGCTACAACTTTAATACGATACAAACAAGAATAAAATAAAATACTAGATTGTTGCAAATTTACAATTTATCAACGCATAATAAGCCACCCGACATTCCATCGCGCATCATAAAACTGGTTCCGCATGACCCACTTACAAAGGGTGTTCCACATGAGACTGTAATTTCGTAAATATTTCTTTAGTTAATAGTGTTTTAATATTTTTGTCGGTTATTTTGATTCGAATATCTTTTGGCAATTGATTGATGAATTTTGGTACAATATATTCCGCGGTTCTTTTGCCGTAAAAGTTTCTGGACATCGGCTGAATAAGTATATTGTTTGTTATCTGCCGAGTCGTAGTTTTATGTTTGATGGGATGTTGAATTTCCGCGTTGAAAAATTGTTCTAAAAGTAGTAACAGTTCAAACTTATCATAGACTGGCAAAACCTTACAGTATTTAAAGATATCAATATCATTGCTCATTTTATTTTTTATCTTTGCGGGTATGATTAACTTCAATAATCTTACTTGTAGTTGATATATTTGGCCAAGGTAAGTTTTAAAAGTTCGGCCGTAACTGGTTAAACCGTAAGCAACTATACTATCGGCAAGTGCTTTGTACATATCTATCAGTATTGGATAAGGTACTCTGCCTTTAATTATGTAAAATTTTGCCATTATTGCCCGAAGCCTGTTGCAAACACTGTCAATATGCGGTCCCCAGTTAAAGGTACTATCTATTGAAAGTCCTAAATATCGCTGTTGGGCTACTTGTTGCAATTGCGGGCAATTACATGTCTATGTATGTGTGTGAAAGTAGCCAGGCTCACTCGAGTGGAAGGCGGTTGAAAAACACTGCCACTACGGCAGATTTTGGTCATGACAGTTCACTAAACGCGCAGGTGGCGAATCGCTGCAGTAGTTAGCTAAACGCGCGAGTAGGCATAGAGCGAGTTTGCGAATCGCGCCGCTCAGCACAAAGCACAAGTGGGTTTACCGTGCTTACTCCAAAATAGTGTGTCCACTTATAAAGTAAACACCGGAATACGGCCGCAGGGTTGCCCCCCGATATATTTTATGGAGAGTGCGCTACGCTCTTTTTGCAATAGCGCGCATAAGGTGCGCCCAACCCTTCATATTTACGATTAAGCCGTGATCAGAAATATAATGTATGGGTGTGTTTTTTGTCGATAGCTTTCTGATACGCGATATTCTATCGGTAAAAAATTTGCGTTATTGTGTTTCGGAGCGCATGATGTATTGTGGCTGTTGTCTGATTTATTAACTACGCAAATAAATATGACTTTGTTTGGGCTGCGGTTGGAGTTGGACAAATATATTTGAACGTATGAAATTTAATATTACAAACTTATTCATTCGTTGTCAGACGATTTAGTTTTTGTTGTTGTTGTTGTTTGACTCATAATGCCTCTAAATTTTTTACAGAAATCGACCCAGATGGTTTTAAAAGAAATGTGTTGTCAAAATGATTGAATGAAATCTAAATGATTTGTCAAAATAAAAATAAAACTAGTGTATACTGAATGTATCTACTGCTATCAACCATTTTAAATGCGTCAGAGAACCTCTTGTTGAAAAATACACACTTGTCATACCACAGTTTAAAGCTCCAAGGAAAATACGTCCAAATATAGGCATTGGTCTCACGAACTGAACTCAATTACTTAAAGTTGCTTTAAATTTATAATTCAAGTTAAATAAGGCTTTGTTCCATACCACTATAGAACCACACAACTTTTAAATAGCATCTAGGTCCTTAGCAATATACGTACAAAAAGATTCCACCTTTCACCCAAACCGACGTCTACCAATTACAGCTTTATCTTTTCTAACTGAATAAAACTCTGCGTCGTTTCATCATTTTCACGCGGCAAACTTTTAGTTAGTTTTTGCGCAACTTTTGATTTACGACACTCACTTACCATCTCCCCGCGTGCGTTAATAAAGGAATTTACTCACGGAAGGGCCGAGGAATTATTATTTTTTACCGGCACTTGATGAAATTTAAGTAGGTTTTTGATGGGAGTCGAGTGGGTGGAAGTTTTGGGCGCAGGTGAGATAAATTGTCGGCAAGTTGACGGTCGAAGTTTGAGTGCACGGTACCGGGATACGTCTTAAGTTGGGTGGAGACTTTGTAAGGCCGTTGTAAGAAGGTGTTTAGTGGTATCAATTTATACAATTTTTTTGTGGAAATTGGTTTTGATACTATAATGCACAGGCAAATTATTTTTCAAATATTTTTTGTACCTGCCTATAATTATGTAATTAAATTATTTAAAGAATATTTCTATAAAAAGTACTTCTGCTTTTTCTTTTATCCCTAGTCCCCTTATTTTGGGTTGGGTCTTTCTGTAAAAAGTACTCTTTATAAAAAATTCTTAGAAAACAATTTTCATAGAAAAACTGGTAACAATTCTTCAACACGTTTGACGTGAAATATGTTTTACATAAAACGCATTTTTTAAATCAAAATAACTGAGTATTGTTATCTATGACAACAAATGCTGACTAGACATTTTAAAATGCTGATGTTTATTTATCAGAAAAATAAGCATTAAAATTTCAAACAATTCAATTGCATCTTCCCTCACAGAGTTTGTAGCTTCTTCTATCTAAAAAATATAAGTAGGTATATAATAAATTGTGTTTATCCGGATCCTACACTTGGCGGGCGCTAGTGCAGAAGATACAGGTAAATTGCATCTACTATAATGTAACAGAGATACATACTAACCGTGCAAAAGCAATTTTATGCGTTGTGCCTGCGTCATCGTCAGTTTTTCATGTGGGGAATTTGATGGGAATTCTACGGATGAAGTTAAAATGTGCAGCATGTGGGAACCATCGGAGTATTAAGCTGAAAAGTTCCGCATTTCCTCAATAAAGTTTATAAGCAGCGTTCGGAAATATAAATAAAATTAAAACATTGACCGAGCGGGGCGCCGTGAAGGTTTTATTCGTCGCCGGCTTCTGAATATTTCACCGCGGTACGTGTTCCTCTGTATGTCTGTGCTCGGTGAATTTACTGCAGATCTCTTCGCACTGACCGCAAAACAAGAAAAGATTGGCTATAGTATGGAGAGTTGCAAGTGATGTCAGAAAAAGGGAGCTACTCTACCTGATCAGTCAAGAGAATCAATCGAAGAGATCGACCGCTCCGCCTAGATAGAATTGAAAGTTGTAAAGTATAGTTGTATAATTAAACATTCTTTCAAACTAACATTAATAATGTGCACTGTGCGTTGAACTGCAACACAGTTATGTCTTTGTCTGTCATGGACATTTAATGTAGATTTTCAACAGATAGAGTGATTTAAGAGAAAAATTTATATGCATGGACTATGCAGGAAAATGTCTTATTCCTAAGGAAAAAACAAATTAAAAGCTTTTGTAATTAATGGCTTAGGAAAAAATAAATTAAATATATTTTTGGCGGGCCGCTAGTGTTAGGATACCTGATTTTTTACCCGACTACAGCAAAGCAAAAAGGAGGGTTATGATTTTGACCGGAATGTATGTATGTATGTGGCAATAATTCCTTTGTTCCCTCCTAGCTCCGAATCTACTTGTCAGAATTTGACAAATGAGGTGTCAGTAGATGCGTCTAAACAGTCCGATGGTTATAGGCTATGTCATGTCACAATAAAGTGAACATGACGCCCTCTAGCGTGCATAAAGATACGAACAAAAAAATTTTTTTCATCAAGTGGTATCGTGTTGGGTATCAAACAAAAGGGCTTAAATAGCACATTTCAAAAATATATAGAATGTAGGTGAAAATTTGAAACTTTCTTGCATTTACGCAATATCAATTTAGTATGAAATTGGTACATCGGTTTTTCTCTTTCTCTCTTTTCGTGTAGGACGCCGAGCCGTCTAACGATTCAATTTCTTTTTTCGTGTGGGACACCGAGTCGTCCAACGACCCGATGAACCCTAGTGTCGGAATTTTACAACCGGCTTCTGCAAGTAGTAGGATTCTGACATGGTTGTGTAACGACCGCCGTTTAAAGTGACCATAGACAACAACCAGGACCAACGGCTTAACGTGCCATCCGAAACACGGAAACATCTTTCTTACGGACAATCGGGTGGTTCAGCCTTTAATGTCCTAAGAAGACTGGGAACAAATTCACAGAGTGATAAATATCAACTTTGTGAGTGACCCACCGAGAATCGAACCCGGAACCTTCTGCGTCAAAGGCAGTCGCACTACCACTGCGCCACATTGGTCTTCAGTGAGCCCTTATGTCAGAATTTTTCAACCACTTTCTACAAGCAGCAGGTACATTGGTGTCGGTATCGGTGTGGTGTCGGTATGTGTCATACTCGTGGAGCTGATCTGATGATGAAAACGAAAGGCAGACAAGACGTGACAGCACTACATACGCTAAATATCTGTGTATAAGCTGTGGTAAGAAAGAGCTGCTCCTTAGGCTCAGATCTGACATATTTTTCATCACATTTAATGGGATCGAAGTAGAAAAGTACCGCGAAAATTATCACATTTAAATTAATAAAACGCGTAGATAGGTAGGTACATAAGAGATCCTACTAATCCTAATTCCTAATTCCTTACATAATTTATAAACGCGGATGTGTGTTTGTTAGGACTTGGCGCTAAAACGGCTGAATAGATTCAAATGATACTTTGTACGAAGATGAAATAATGTCTAGAATAAAACATAGGCTGCTCTTTACTGCGGTTAAATTTCTTATTTTTAGGGGAACACGCACTTTCCAAAATTTTTGAAAAAGGTAGTGCCAATTAAGTAGTATTATTAAGAAAACTAACAGCGACATCTGTTGTCTGAGACTTTTGACTTACTCAATTGAGTAGCTGCACCAAAATTGACGTCTAAGTCACAATACGTACTGCTACTGCATGTAAAATATGTTTGAATAAGGTTTATATCGTGTTGGGTATCAAACGAACTGTCATATTTTTCATCTCATGTAATGGGATCCAAGTTGAAGGTACCGCGAACTAATACATACGTACATATATCACGCCTTTATCCCTTGCGGGGTAGGCAGAGCATTAACAGCCGTAAGAATACGGTCGCTATCGCCACGTCTGACATTTTTGAGTATTGTTTTCTAAGGTTGTTTCGGAAAACATGTGTATCACTATAGTGACAGGTTGTCAGCCTGTCGCCTAAAAATTGTAATACACCAATACTCTCGAGTCCCTTAGTCGCCTCTTACGACACCCACGGGAAGGATGTGGGGTGATGCTATTCTAAGCTGGCATCACACGGCACCGCGAACCATTACATTTAAATTAATTTAACGCGTACATAGATAGGTAGGCAGAGCGAAAGCGGGATAAAGGAGTGATATGTGTTTATATGTATGTATGTATAGATAGGTACATGTATTTATGTACATAAAAGATCCTCAAACTAATATTTTAAAAGCAGATATTTGTGCATTTTTCTTAGAACTTGTCGTTATAACGTTTCATATATTCATATTAAATTTTATACGTAGCTAAAATAATAACTGAAAACATCTGTTTTGGTAACGAAACCAACACCCGGAGGGTTGAGGGTGGCTTTCCCCCCTCGCAGAACAAAGAAAATGAAAAACCTGTTTTGGTAACGAACCAACAGCATGCATCGACACTGGGAGTTGAGGGGGCTTGCCCCCCTCACAGAATAAAGAACTGAAACATTTGTTTTGGTAATGAAATCACGCGGGGGGTTACTACCATATTTTATATACACCTAACAAAATCATAATACAGTTTAAACTCGTACCTACCTACATCTTCCAACAAACAATCGGTAAAATTTAAGTTTACAACCCCAAAATAATTTAAATAAAAAGAAGTCTAAAAACTAAAACCCGACTACTGAGATTTCGCGCTCTAAAAAGTAAGAAACAAGAAATCTGAAATAATAACTACTCACGATTGAATGTGTTTTTCGTCTCCAAAATTCATACAAAGTAAACAGGTATTATAATTTATTTTCATGGCAGTTTAATATAAAGTTCGTAGTGGTTTTCTGGTGATAGCTGTGGTCGTTTGCCACGTGCCACTAGTACTATCTCTAGTTTATAAAATAAATGAGGCAACGTGGCAAACGACCACAGCTTTCACCTGAAAACCACTATGAACTTTATATTAAACTGCCATGAAAATAAATTATAATACCTGTTTACTTTGTATGAATTTTGGAGACGAAAAACACATTCAATCGTGAGTAGTTATTATTTCAGATTTCTTGTTTCTTACTTTTTAGAGCGCGAAATCTCAGTAGTCGGGTTTTAGTTTTTAGACTTCTTTTTATTTTAAAGTGTGGTCTTCTGTCATGTGAAGCAGGCTTAGAAAAGCATCCTCCCAATTCTAGGCGCAGTTGTCGTATAAACCGACTAAAGAATGTTTTATCCAGGGAACAAGCAGCAGCGTTCTCTGCGAATTAAACATTATGCATCGCGTTCGCCATTCCACGTGCCAAGCGTGGTGAGTATGGCAACACCCCCCAAAAAGGGGAGGGCCATGTTCAGCATTGAACTGTAGTAGCTGTTAAGGAGGTCTTATGTTACGCTATCTTTGTGCATATCCACCGAGGCAAGGGGTAAAGGGGTAGGGGGTTAAAGGTGAGGGGGGGGACAGTTTTATGTTCTTGCAGACGATGCTCAGAAGAGAATTACTGAGTATGGTAATGTTGAAAATCCAATCTTGAATTCAGATATGCTACATCACAAGGAATTTGATATCTTAATAACAAAACTCACATTCATATTCTTGTTTATAATGAAAGTATAAATAATGATGGTGCTAAAGTCTTTGTTCTTGCTATGGTAAATAAAATAGCGATTAAAGTGACATTATTAAAATCCTCTACTGAATTGTATACGCAAGCGAATTACACAAAAAAAGTACCTAAAGCACCTAATAGCAATCTTCAAATAATTACCAGTTTCATTAGAATTATTATTAAACAGAACAAGACTTATCCACGTGACACACACACAAATCACGACTATATCCCAGGCGGGGTAGGCAGAGGGTTAACGACAGTAAAGTTACGGTCGTTATGTCTGACAAATGTTTTAGGGTCGTTTCAGATAACTCTTGTATCAATCTTGTATATCTTGTATAGTGACAGGTTGTCAGCCTGCCGCCTAAAATTGCAATACACATGAAACCCTTGAGTCCCTTAGTCGCCTTATACGACTCCCACGGAAAGAAATGGGGAGTTGCTATTCTAAGCCGGCATCACACGGCAATCAGTCATTCCATAAGACGCGGGTGAATTTTCTCTCCACTAACACTGCGTTGCCCAGGACCTGCGCCACTCTCTCGGGCTCCGTAACGGACTCCACAGGCACAACGAGTCGATACGTGCGGAGCCAGGTCGGCTGCAGGAGTCAACCGCACGATAGACCTCTGTCAAATGTGCCTGACGGAAACACCGTTCCGAGTTAAATGTGGCGTTGTCCTTCTCCAGGACTGGTGTTGGGTCTGGTTAATCTATCGTTCGCGGATGGGTAACGACACTTTTTTACATCAACATTCACCCAGTTTTTTGGACTGTAGCCCATGGTAACGAATTTACTTGTACACACACATAGGTGTAAGATCAAATGCGCAAAACCTCTGTACCAGTACTGAGTACTACCGACTCCTTATCAGAGCATTTCGTCGCAGACATAAGAAACGGCCGAAATTGCCAGGAAAACTAAATCAGCGCCAAAAATATGTAAAACATTGTAGCATTTTTTAATGTTTTCTAAACTTAGGTTCTATATATTTAAAATCAGTTGGAGTGTCTAAGCTTTTGCGCATTCAAAATTACACCTTGTATTCTCTTAGAACATTACCCACTTCTAAGGCAGTCGGTCAAAAATTGGAACCATACCACATATAATATATCAAATCAGTTTAGAGTTACCACAGTTGAAATATTTCGCATCGTAAGCGGCGCGGCCGTGCGTGTCGTTTGGTAAGGAAGCCAATTTTCACGTTTCAGGGATCAGCAAAACACATAGGTCAATCGAACACACGGGGTGTTAATTTTCATGCGTGCCCTAGTATAGGCCTTTTTTACACTTAACCTGTGTTGTGACACACTGAAATGAGTCAGATTCATACTAGAAACGTCAATCCCCATACTAAAACAGCTCAACCGCTGTCGACGCAGCTGCATTATTTTAACGCATCTGCATGATTTTGACGCATTTGCTTCACAAAATAAATACTAAATTCTCTATTTTGTGTTTACATCGACAATGGTTGAGCGGTATTAGTAAAATTGACATTTCTAAATTACAAAACAATATTTTTTATATGTGTGATACATTTGATTCAATGTCTTTGTCTATAACAACGTAAGTAATAGATGTAAATAGTTTATTATAATTTTTGATTGCTTTGGCCAACAATGAGTAACACAGATGCCAACTAAAAATTAAAACCCTTTTTATGAAAACTTCATTTGTCTCAAGTATAAAACCGCGGGTGTCGTAAGAGGCGACTAAGGGACTCGAGAGTATAGTATAAGTAGGCAGGCTGACAACCTGTCACTATAGTGATACACATGTTTTCTGAAACAATTTTCAAAAATGTCAGATGTGGCGATAGCGACCGTATACTTAAGGCCGTTACGCTCTGCCTACCCCGCAAGGGATAAAGGCGTGATATATGTATGTATGTATGTAATAAGTATGCATTCAAGTTATCAAAACGAGCGTTGGAAAAAGCAAAAAATCTCTTAGCGGCAATAAAAAATATTTTTTCGCTTATAAAATTTATTTCAGCTCTACTAATTAAGCTGCAGTTACAAATTAAGAAGACAGGAGCCGGTTCACAGCTAAAGGATTATGTAAACATAGTAACGAACACGACACCGAGCTGCTAAAATCCAGATGGATCCGGAAAAAACCAGATCAAGGCACGTTTTGGGCTTTTTGTGGGCAACTCGGCGATCTGTTTCGACGTGTTGGAAGATGGGTTTTGTGCAGCAGAATGTGGGATTGAGGAATTGAAGAGCGTTGGTAAAAGAAACATTGGAAAGCATTTGAATACTAAAACATCTACTGTTTCATATTACTTTTCATACTATTCCCGTTTTTGTTATATGTGAGACAGAATAAACTTTTGTGACTTAATAGTATTTTATTATTCATTGGACGATCAGTGTCCCACATAAATAGAGAGAGAGTAAATACTTGCTTTGCTATACATACACGTCATAGCAGTTTTTTAATATCAGATTTCAAATATTTTTCTATAAAATGTTTATTTGTCTTTCTAAGGTACAAAAATACATCTTCTTACTACAAACACAAGCTAAAATAGTTTAGAGTCATTGAAAACTCGGGTTTATCTTTGTGCACACTTCTACCTTTCATGACAAAAAAGGTTGCCGCCACATTGCCGCATCCAACTGTTCAGTTTTCCGCCAGACTAGTATGCCTCGCTTGATTACTGCATCAGCTGACGAACAGCGACTTGTTTCATGCAAACTTCGCTGAAAAATGGTGCCGGCGGGATGAAAACTTGCACCTGAATATAGTATTTTATGAAAGAGGATGAATGAGACGTGCACTTTTTGTGGGACTTAGTTGGACGACTCGGTGTCCAACACGAAAAGAAAAAGTTGCTGGTTGGATATTTTGTCTTAATATTTTTTATATATTTCTGTTTTATATACATTTTATAGGTAATGAGCACAGCAAACCAATTTGAACGTATTAATTATATCCAAGTTTTCAACCAAATACCTAAAATTTCTGTTCTTGCAATAATGCCTATTATAAGTTTGAAGAATTTCTAAAACCACCTAAGACTAAAGTAATCAGGTTGCGTAAATAGGACCGCACATAATCCACGCCTATAAACTCAGGGCGGCAAAATTAAGAAGCTGGGAAGTCTAAAAAGTTTTTATTGTAACGGCGCCAGAGTTCATCCTTGAGGCACCCCACCGCCTCTTTCCTACGCAGATGGTGAAAATTTTTCTTCACTTTCATCACCTTTTACTTGTTGCCTGTTACGGTAAACATTGCGGAAGACTTTCAGGATTTATCTTAATTATTCTCTGATATTTTTTTTAGCTAAGAAGTAGACTTTATAAAAAGCTGTTTCAAATTCATTTTTGATTGAACTGGATCTATTCTTCTTTCATGGTATTTTGACACCTTGCTTTCTAATGAATAACTAATGTTATAACATGTGAAACTATTGTCGTCGTACAACTGGGTTCAGAATGTCGTAGGCTGTACGCGTGTTCTGCTTGCATTCGTATAGACTAAAGATGCGTAGATGACTTTGATGCGCGTACGTACAGCCAACTTACGGCTGTATCCACCCAACCAACTCTGCCGTACAATACCAGCATGTATAACAAAAACATTCTTTAAAACCCAACATAATTTTTAAACAAAATACTTTTCATACTTTGCCAAAAGCCGGCACACATGTAACATGGTTAAGCGCTGAAGCTGAGCGCTCTTCAGTGGGGGGCCCTCGTGAACCAGGTCACAGGCGACCTGCTTTAAACTGCTCGTGGTGCACCGAATATGCTATTTACTTAGATATTCATAAATTTATCCGTGCGATGCCTTTTAGCGGGGCAAAAGTTTCCGGAAATAGCCCAATCGGTGGGCTTAGAACACTGAATTGACGCTCATCGATTTCCAAACTTAGCATGATGGGCATGATTTTTGGGACATTGATAGTCAGCCTACTTAAAAAATGCGTAAGTTTACTATCATCTGTATTAAAATATATTTTCAAGATAAAATACTACCGAGTTTATGTAATTTTATGGTACTTATTTTACTTGACTTTTTTATTTTTGACTTCTTTGATTTTAATTTGTATTAAAAACTTGTGGTATTCTTTAAAAAAATGAATATTATCATAATATATTCAAAATATAATAAATTGACCTAATAGTAAAAAAACAATTCAGCCTTTTAAAGTAAATAAAAACAAGTTCCTTGTAATAAATCTATTAGCATTCGAAATTTAACGCATTACGTGATAAAGTTGCACTTTGTTTGTTACGACTATTGGGTGTACAGTCAATGCCAGTTTATATTTTTTCGGTTATATGATTTTTTGGTTATTTTGATTGTTTATGTTTAAAATGAGAAATATCTTGCTATAGTTAGTTAATTCTTTTTTGTTTCTAACAAACACAGAGATGTTGCGGTACGCTTTATAAATGTTTTAAGGGGTGATTCAACCCATCAAACTGAACAATTTTCCCCAAGTATTTTTTTTTTCTTTTTACATGTAATAGGCCCGCATTTGTCTGCCATCTCACCTGGTGGTAAGTGGAGATGCAGACGAAGATGGTACATGCTTGCCTAGATAATGCCTATTCACTCTTGCCTTAAAAAGGCCCAAGTTATATTGTTCCGGAAAAAGATCCGCCGGCAGGGAATTCCACTCTTTAGCCGTACGCATGATAAAAGTTGAAGCGAAACGCTTAGTGCGGATTAGAGGTATATCTACAACATAAGGGTGGAACCCCAGTCGGCGCCTCGATTCTCGGAGATGGAATGGGGAAGGGGGTATCAGGTCGTGGAGTGATTGAGCACACTCTCCGAAATGTATCCTATAGAATACCGACATGCATGCTACTTTACGACGATGTTCAAGGCTCTGCAACTTAGCCTCAACCAGTGCTTCGTCTGCTATGAGCTTCTTGGCGCGTTTTTCAATGGAGTCTAAGGCGGCCAGTTGGTATTTGGCAGATCCATCCCAAAGGTGGCAGCAATACTCCATGCAAGAGCGAACTTGAGCTTGATAGAGTTGTAGAAGCTGTTCTGGTGCAAAGTAGCGCCTAACCTTTGAGAGGATACCAAGCTTTTTTGCTGCAGTCGTGGCCAAAGATTCTATGTAGCGTCCAAAGTTCAGGTCTGACGTAAGAGTCATGCCAAGAAGATCAAGGTGGTCAGAAATCGGTATGGATACATCTCGGAAAGTCGGAGTAAGTGTGAAGGGACTCCGTTTAGCCGAGAATAGACAAGCCTGTGTCTTTGATGCATTGAACTTCACTAAATTGGCATCACCCCACTCGGATATTGCCTTGAGTGAAGAGTTCAGATGTTGGACTATGGACTCTCGACAAGACTGGGTGATTTCACTGCTAGCCTTTGCACTGGACAGGTATCTGTCAACAACCGTGCTATCATCTGCGTACCCAAAGGTGTCGGGCGTCAGCATGTCGTTGATATGCAACAGAAATAGTGTTGCAGACAGAACTGATCCTTGAGGGACTCCAGCATCTATGGCCTGTTGGTCCGAGGAGCGGCCCTCTAGGACCACTCGTATCGACCGTCCCCTCAGGAAGTCTGAGATCCAGTTGCAAAGATCAGCAGGTAGTCCGTAGGCGGGCAGCTTGCTAATAAGGCTTGCGTGCCAGACCCTGTCAAATGCCTTTGAGATATCTAGAGACACAGCGAGGGCTTCGCCATGTCTCTCGATAGCCTCGCTCCATAGGTGGGTGGCGTGCACGAGGAGATCACCTGTGGATCGCCCAGGACGAAATCCGTATTGGTGGTCGCTCAGAAGATCGTTGTCCTCGAGGTAGCCCAGGAGTCTGTTATTTAGTACACGTTCCATAGTCTTGCAGAGTATGGAGGTGACCGATATGGGCCTATAATTCGCAGGGTCAGCTCGGCTTCCTTTTTTGGGCACAGGTTGCACGTTTGCAAGCTTCCACGATTCGGGAACCACGCCAGTCTCTAGTGACAGTCGGAACAGACGTGTTAATATCGGAGACAACTCAGGCGCACAGTTACGCAGAACAATTGCAGGGATACCGTCAGGGCCGCTTGCTTTGTTAACATCTAGATTCCGCAGGACTTTAAGTACTTCTTTTTGGTGAATACAGACGGCCGGCATAGAGTAGACCGAAAAATTAACATAGACCGAAAAATTAAAAAAGAATTTGTACTCTACATACAAGATGATTTGGTTTAAATATGAATCATATTTTGACCTATGTTCCTTATTCATTTTTATTATTTTTTCCTCGGGGAAAATTGTTAAATTTTGTAGACTGATTTAAATATTGGAAGTAGATTTTATTATATACCACATTATTCTGATCAAATGTACTTTCACACTACCACCAGCTACTGGTAACAAACGCAAAGTTCACCGGGGCCTGTCACAAAAGTGGATTTATCCCGGTCGTTTACTCCAAATATACGAGCAACAGTGCTATAGCGGTGCAGTAACGGTGCCTTAAGAGATTTATTATTAGAATAAAAAGCTTAATGTTTAGATGCATTTAGGGAGTGACGGGTTAATGCAGTTTTAGTGGTCGTTATTGCAGTTTACGGTAGATTGTATGCGTTTGGTTGAGTAATATACGGTGTTTGGAGCTAGATTTATAAATGTATACATTTTCGGTCATTTTAGATCGTTGAAAGACTCGGGTCCCATATAAAAAGTAGAAGAAGAGTGTTGTTTATCAAAATGGTTATGTGAGGCTTCTAAAAATAAGAAGAAGTAAAGATGATCACATCATTTCAGCCATAAGACGTACACTGCTAGACATAGAGAGAGATATAAATAGAAGTACAGATAATTAAGCTTATTTACAGTAGGATCACACATAATGTTCTTTGGATCATCTTTATCCACATCATCATCGTTTATTTACTGCTTCGTACATACACAAGTAGGTCTTTACTTTTTCTTGCTATCTTCCAAAACTATGCTACGCGCATTTACGTCGCTGTCTGAGAGAAAGTAACCAGTTATATTGCCTGGTCATTTAGTATCATTTCTTTATTATTCATTTTTTGTGTGACTAATTTTAACTGTTTTTTTATTTATTTCACATTAAAAGTACACGTTTGTAATCTAGTTAAAAACTTATTGTTAGGTCTATTTGAACTTGCAAACTGATCTTACCGCACTGCAGTAACAGAGTACACAAAAGGCAGTACATATATAGATTGCAATACCTGAGTATACAACAAGCGGTAGGTACATTATTCTAGTAAACCTGGTCTTTATCTCCGCTGGATCACTGAAACCATGCCTCATATGTATACTATGTACACCCACAGAGCAGATACATAGAAGAGTTGGATTATGGCGTTTTTTACAAGAAATCAGATGTAGGTAGCGCTAGGGGGTGAAGGGAGCATGAGGGGCGGCACCGGGAGTACCGCCAACCAATAGCGAATATTAACTTGAACTTAATCTGTGACGTCAGGACTACATTGATGGTACGATCAGCTGCAGTCACTTAACCTCCTGCTTACAAACATTACATTACAGGGGGGTTCGGTGAATCTGCAGGTGACTGTACCTAGGCAACATAGCTAAGGCTTCTCCCACACTTCAGTGCAAAATAACGCTGCGCTAACGTATGCGCTTGTCAGATCCATACTAGAAACCTACAAATACTGCTCTCGGCGTAGTTCCTGCGCTAGCGCTGGATCGTGCGTCGAGAGCTATTTTAGTTTGAAAATTGACGTTTCTAGTATGAATCTGACAGGCGCGTACGTTGGCACAGAGTTATTTTTGCGCTAAAGTATTATAGAGGCCTTAAAGCCAGTCTTCTTTTTATTAGGTTTGTGGGCACACCTCTCTTAAATCAAGCGTCCCTTGTGTACAGCTATACAGTTTCCCAACGTGTCATACACAATACCTTCACGGGTAACAGGTTATTACGTAGGAAATATGAGCTAGGCCTAAGATAGCGCCGGGGAAGTAGTGAACAGGGACTGGAAATTCTGTTGGATTAAGTGAGAAAATCTCAAGAGCATTATGATGCCTCAAAAAATATATTTACGAATTATTTCTCGCTTTTTAGCTTGGACATGAACTGGCCAATATAAATATCTAGACATAGTCTTATCATAGACATATAGGGTGTAAAAATATTAGCTGCAAATATTTTAAGGGGTGAATCAGCCCATGAAACTGAACAACTTTCCCCAAGGAACATAGGTTGAAGTATGAAAAAAAAATTTGGACCTCCCATACAGTTGACTCGGTCGGCTGCTACATTTTGTATGGGAGGTCCAAAAATTTATATCCTATTTTGACCTATGTTTCTTGGACTGGTTTACCGCTTTAAATATTTGCCGTTTATATTTTTACATCTTATATTTATGAATTATTTCTCGCTTTTTAGCTCTGGCCAATATAAATATCTAGAAATAGCCTTATCATAGACATATCTAGATATAGGGTCCTTAGCAAATGATTTAGGCAAATATATAGTACGTTTCTGAATTTATATGGTACTAAGGTTTGATGAATTGTGTATTTTTATCTATTTATCTTGTGTACCTATAATAAAGCTAACGTGGATTGAAAATCTGTACCTACATAGAAGATATTCAAAAAAGTTTGAAAAAATTATCTTGAGCTTTACAATAAATAAAGCTTAGCAATTATAAAACAAGCACACACCCACACCAGCTTACACGTCCAAATCAAAAACAATTGAAATCCTCAACAAAAACAAATTACATCTCAAACCCACAATTCCCATTAAAAAGTAATTTCAAAAATTAAAACGTAACAAGACGGCGTCACGTAAGTACACTCAGTTGCAAATAAATCACGTACGAAAGGATCACGCGTGGCCGGAGCCCGCTGGCCGGCAACGGGCGGTTAGAATTAAATTTTCACAGCATTCGAAGTAGGGATGTGAAAAACTAAGCAAATCGAAAATAAGAACGATTAATTATTTTGGTTACCTATGTAATTTGAATGAAATGGTTAATTTCAATTGGAATTTTCTCTTTTCCGAATAAAAAAAAGGGGATTTTGTTGCGAATTGTTGTCGTACTGACGAATGCTTACAGGTCGTTTTTAACATCAATATTAAATCATAAATCGAACTACCGATAGAGGCGATAATAATAAATAATGTAAAAAAAAATATTGCGTAAATTCAAGTAAACACATAACGTACGTATGATAGCATGTTTTTATCTCTTGCGAAGTAGGCATAGCACTAACGACGGTCGCTATCATGCAGGCATTTAAAATACATGGAACCCTGAAGCCCCTTTACCTTTTACGATACCTTGGACGTTGCGATACCTTACGGGACAAAAATAGACTGATACTAAGCCAGCATTACACGGCATAAAATCCAATAAATTACATGATTACTTAGTACTTACCAAGTTCAATTTTTTTTTGTAGAATCGGTTTATTTTTAGCCGACATACTTCCAAGTATAAATAACCGATTATGAAAAACCGATTTTTGTTACTTAAGTCGCATCCCTGGCTCGAACCGTGCGTGCCGCAAAGTGGCACATGCTAGCTGCAGCACCGCTGTGTGCTCGCTGCGACATGGGCGGTATTTTATACTTCATTCGCTTACATAGTGTCACGACCAGCGTAACTGTCAGCACGCACCCCTACGTGCGTGTATGGAGCATTGAGGCCAACTAACGCTAGTTGCGACACTATCTGAGCGAATGAGCTATACGCCGATTTTATTGGGCAATGCGGTCGCGATTGTGATGTTGTTGCGGTTTTCTGCTTGTTTTTGATTTAATTTCTTTTTATTTTAAAAAATATTATAGCTGGTGAATAGTATCAGAATGTATGACATAATCTTATTAATTCGACAAAATAAACATATAGATTTTAGTAGTCAAAACAATTGCACGATATTCTCCCAAATAATATCGTTAAGTTCTTTATCTGTTTTCTTCCCAAGCTTGAAATATTTATTTGCTCACCCTTAAAAGATCAACCCAATATTTCACTACAAAGATGACCTCACAGCAACAATTTATAGGTAACGTCCCATTTTTCGACCTCCGTCATAGTAATTGCCCAACGTCACAAAAAAGGTTGCAGGCATTATTTTACGGACATTATTCCCTTTCGGCGGTCTCACGTCCCCTACTATTTCAGGCATCACATGCCGCTGGTCTCTGAATAATTAAATCTGAGCCTGTTCTCAAGAAAAATTGATAGCGATCCGGAGCCAATCCCAATATTGAAGACGTGACCCGCCTACGCGAACGAGATGAACTTTATATTTTTTATACCGCTGACTGTACTTAGATGTAAGTAGGGTTTTAGTGGCTGCTTTAAATGCGTAATACTTTCGCAGTTGGGATTGGAGTGTATTAAGACATATTGAAGTCGCAGTATGTAGCTCTAAAGTGGGATTTTATACAGCTTGTTAAATTTATGTTATGAAAAATACTAACTTTCTTACGAGAGTCAAACCAGCCCATGCAATAGAGCAAATTTCCGCAAGAAACATAGGACCTAATATGAAATACTTCTTAGAGCAAAATATTATCAAAAGTTTTCAGATAAACACCATTCATTTACGACACAACATGGAATAGAAATGCAGAAACATTTAAATAAAACTTACATAATTGTTTTGTATAAACTCTACGCCTTCTTGTTTTTTTTCTTTTTGTATAGTATTGAATAACGGCTTACATTTTTGTCATTCTTATAAATCATAACACTACAATGTCTCTACACCACCTGTCAATGGAACGGCACAAATAACAAAGTAACATCTCCTCATAAACTTCATTTTCATGCTCAAGTTCCAACATACAGGTTATGTTGCGGCCTAATTCACACTTAACGCAGCTTTCTGTCACACCATACTAGAAATCTTTATCCCCATACTAAAACCATTCAACCGCTGTCGACGCAACTGCGTAGGTATAAGCGGATGCGTCAAAATGACGCAGCGGTCGAGGTCGAGAGCGGTTGAACAGTTTTAGTATGGGGATTGAAATTTCTAGTATGGATCTGACAGACCGCTACGTTACGGATTCGTTATTTTACCACAGCATTTTGCAATAAGTGTAAAAAAAGGCCCTTGAAATACGGATCGGGTCCTCAAATGCCCCACTTTCCCCCTCAACGTTCAGTAAGAATTTCAATGCGGTATCTCCGCGAAGAACTCGTAAACATAGTCATAAATTGTTGTTATTTGTAAAAAAATTCGCGGCGACCCTTCTAGATGTTTACGTTTATTTTAATGTTTCCCCCTCAAAGCGACAGGTACGCCATTTTCTGAGGTTACGATATAATAAAGATATTTTTAGGGGCAATAAAATATATCACGGTGAATACAATCGTTGGGCGTGTGAAAGAGATTTATAGTAAGGTAAAGGTATCAAGGTATTCTGATGTTGTTTATTGGTTTTAGAATGTTTGACGTAAGAAAGTCTTACGATTCGATGGAGCCGGCTACACGCACAAAAAACTTTTTAAGGAGGTTAACAACCCAATTTTTTGCCTACCAGTGTAGATAGAGTGATTCAAGAGGAAGGTTTTTATGAATAGTACTTGCCGGGGAAACCTTATTCCCACGGAAAAATGAGTTTGCAGCGAGCGCAGCCGCTGGGCGGGCCGCTAGTAAAACTATAATTTTCTTTTGCACTACTCTCTATTCTTAACACGATGATGGACTGCTATAGCCGTCTATTTGACGTCCTAAATTTGGCAGTACTGCTATGATCGTCGTACTTACCAGTACTGTAAATGACAGAACGGTTAAGGCAGTCGAATCTGCCATATTATATTATAATGAAGACCATTGTCTACTGTCACACCACACAAAATCTCAAAGTGCTAGGTGTCAAATAACGTTAATTTACCCACACATTCACATTCGGGTTCAGATGAACCCGTCTCCCCCCTGCGCCCGCGCACTCACACTGGTAATTGATAAATGGGTTTATCTAGTGGCAGTACGGCTAGAACCGTCCATACACAAAAGTAGTGTCAAAATGGGGTGATGTACTGTCCATCAACGTGTTAAAGCGCTACTTTTTGTATTACAAACATTTCTATTTTTGCGATATATTTATTTGTTTTTTCATTTAATCATGCAACATGTAATTTTAATTAATCTAATTCGCGATATTTTAATGATACAAGATATAGGACTTCATTCATTACAAACGTGACAGGTCTGTGACAATAAAGTTA
Organism: Keiferia lycopersicella; assembly: GCA_029255805.1. Taxonomy (NCBI): domain Eukaryota; kingdom Metazoa; phylum Arthropoda; class Insecta; order Lepidoptera; family Gelechiidae; genus Keiferia; species Keiferia lycopersicella. Next base: position 16,140,816 of record JARACZ010000006.1, on the reverse strand, counting down.
CAAAAATTTCACAATTTAATAGAGCAAATGGCTTAGATTAATTAAATAATCTATTGTTACCTACGTATTATCGTCATTACTATCTCACTGATATTATGCAAAAGTTTTTTTTCCTCAGCTTCTAAAAATAAAAAACCTTTTAAAACTATGTAAAACTCCCTCTATTGCCTCCCAAATGAACTACAGATACAAAACCAAGTGGGCCAGTAGTTACCACCCACCTGAAAGTTTTCACCCTCGGGTTGGAGTATTTCCATCGTTTCTCCACAGATGGCGTTATTTCACAAACACCGGCAATTTGCGTTCAATGGTTTCTAGCCCGTTTTCAAGTGTATGGCATTCAGCTACACTGAAAAAGTTTCTTTCCAAAGAAATATATTTTGATTAGTTGAACTTATCAATATTATTCATATTATGTCAAAAATTTTAACCTAAATCAACGCCATCTGGCATGACATCATAAACTAGCTCAAGGTCTGCCAGGTACAGACAGACAAAAAAGTTCCCATTTGGTAGGATCCCTTATTTCCATTACTTAAGCAACCAGCTGGTATTTGGTATATTAAACTGATGACGCTACTGGCAAAGAATCTATTAGTACAAGACCCGAAGAACTCTCTCTGGAGGCTCATCCAACCATGATTTTAAAAGTTTAATTGGCGTAAATCATTACTATCTCCATGTTACGGATATTTTCTATTGTAAAATATCTAACCATATACAGGGTGTAAGAGACGGTGTAACGAAAACTTTGCAGGCCTGATCAGACCATGAAACTGAACAACTATGGGGGCTATGTCGTATATTTTAACATCTCCATCAAATCAAATACATTTATAACAGCATGTATGACTGTACACTTGAACAAGATGAAAAAAAACAGCACATGAAAGTGAACAACTTTGCCAAAAGACATGGATTGAAATATGAAATTAAGACTGATTCATGTCTTAAAATATTTACACCTTATTTGAGTAATACACATTGTTATAAATTATTCGAACAGAAACAAGTCTCCAATGAGTGGTTTTCAATAATACTGAACTTGTACAACAACACATAATAACTTTACCAATTACCTACATACCTACTTTGTATGTTCCTTTGGTTACAATGCGAGCAACGACCACACATTTACTAGACGCCAAATAAATTTTGGCGAGTCATCAGATTTAAATTGGCGCCTGTATTGGCCAGAACACCAAGGTAACTGACATAGTCTGGAAGTAAAGCAACCTGAAGTAGCATTTGGCTTAATATATCTCCTCTGTTGTGGTAGGACCGATGGGCGATGGAGTAAGCAGGTTTCTGAATGAAAGTCACACCTTGGTTAGCGTAAGGGTCAGTTCACACCGCGCGCACATTTTTCATAGAGCGACTCAGAATATACTTTATACACTACACGAAAAGATACACATTACATTGTGAGAATTCAGATTACGTTGAACCACGCAGCACTGCGCCTCGAGGTGCCTCGCGGCGTAGCGCGACGTATCGTGACGCAGCGGTGCAGCGCCGGTACGCGCGGCGTGCAAGAGCGGTGCTGTCCTACGATTTTAAGATGCGCCTTGCGACGTTGCGATGCGTCTCGCGACGACGCGCGGCGTAGCGCGAAATCATTGGCCTCTTTGAGTATCGTCGCGCCTCGGTGTGAATTGACCCTACCGTTCAACGCCTTTCCGCCAGATGGACTATTAAAGACAGCAGGTAGCGACTGGACGGATTATACAGGAGATCGTACCTTTTTTATGACATACCCACCTGAAAAGCTCAATATAGAACTTGAATGATTTAGTTTATATCACATAGATATTGTACTGGGGATTGGTCACTAAATCTTGATTTATGAAAAGACGCGGCTTCTGACCAATCAGAATACATACACATTACCCGTACGCATTACCCTGTCAACAACACACTCTAGTTAGTTGACAAAAGTTATTTTCATGGAGAATAATGGCAGTTGTGGCGTCTATAAGAGCGATGTGGTCGTTGAGTGTGGGCGTTTTGAACATCAAATTGGTTGAAACTTCAGTTGCTATGGAGGATTCTAAAACTGGTAATAATTCATTACAAAGGCTTATAACAATCCAATCTGAACACTGGATAATCAAGAAGAGGCATTAAGGATTCTACAATAGAGTGGATGAGTTTTGCTTTGTACAATTATGAGAAATAGTTATTTTTAAAAATTATAGCTGAGCTGAATAAAATTCGTTCTGGCGTACCCTGGAGGCCTAAGTCCAGCAGCGTACTGCTATAGGATGTGACGATGGTGATGTGAAGTGATAAATAAAATATCTACCGACTGGAAATGCAATGAACGAATAAGACCACACATGTTAAGACCCTATTTAATTATACAGTATGACTTCCATTGAATTTGAATCCATTATTAGCAGCACTTTGTGTAGCCGTGATGACTACTACTTGATTGATGATAAGTTACTGATAAGATGATAGTTTGATATAAGTGATAAAATACGGTGTTTAGGAAATGATAGAGAAACAACCGTTCTGATCGGGTGAGTTTATTAGACTGAAAAATGCTATGATAATCGATAATTACTTATGTGCAGTCAGCGCTCTACATTCAATGTCGCAATTTAAATACAAATTATAAAATAGGTACGTTTCACCGTACATCTTGCCGACTCAAAATTAGAACAAACAAGAACAAAAATGATAAAATCAAAATGTTAAAGGTTAAAGGTTACAAAAATTAATGTAAAATATGATTAAAAAATTACAAAACAATATAAGAATATAAAGTACCACGGTGAAATATAAATATCTTAAATATTTCATTCTACGATACGAGTACGCGGTGTCGCGAACTTAGGAATAACGATCGGTGACTTTCCTTGGTTCACACTCATGACGCTATCAGAGCGTCGAATGCTGTCTGTAGGTGCTGCTGCGCTTTTTGATTTTTTCTCAGCAGTGTCTGTCTGTTGCTTCGGCAGAAGATTCCTCCGCCGCCAAAGATAGGCAAGCACACCACTCAATACAAATAGTGCTGTCAGCACAATGTACATCAGACTGTAGTGGTGTATGTCATGGATGCTAAACTGCTGGTTTGAGTTATTTTTGAGATCTTCTATCTGTGTCTTGATATGATTCATTATCACCGTGTGATTTTCAAAGTTAGTCTGTGGCATTTCAAGTGGAGCGCTGGTGTTCATCAGTGTGTTCAAAACCGAAATTTCTGGAACCTCTACGGTGTCGGATTGCTGATGTAAATTATTTAAGTAATTTTTATGCGCGTGAATAGTAAACATGTCTGCTTGAAGTGTGCAATCCTGACCTAGGGTAATGATGCCGTTCCCAATTAGAGTCTTTATTTCCATTCCCGCAGAGCATAAAATACGAATTCTGCATTCTCTACAACATGAATAGAGCCAGCTGTTCCGACGGTGTAACTTGATCCACTTATCGACGGTACACGAAGTTGATCGCTGTGATATGCATGGTGACGTATCAATTGATTTTGAATTTATGATAGTAATGTCACAGATAGATTTTTTGGTCTTCAAATCATACATCGGTTGATCTAGTGAGCATAGAATCTTGTCCATCTGAGTATGAATGCAGGTTTGAAAATCTTCATGCGATAAAAGGAAGACCATATCTCTTCTCAGATTGAATGCGACAAATGGAAGAGTAGGTATCAGCTGATAAATGCTGTCTGCGCTTCTTTGAGGAATTGATATAACATGGTCCAATTCATACATTTCTTGACTGACAACAGGTATTTTGATTTCTATGATGAGGTAGTCGTCTACAACTCTTGAAAATACTTTCAGTAGTTTGTATAGCTGTCCAATGTCGTGTCTGTCCCAGGGCAAAGTCAGATCGCCATGAAGTTGTCCAAGGATGATGTTTGTCTGCTCTTCTAGTTGTTCTGGCGTAAACACGTGAGTGTCGATGCGACCGTGTGTGACGTCAATCACGGTATTTATCAACGTATCTTGAATGCGTCTCAGACTCATCACAGTAAGTAAAAGTTGTTTTGAGTGTCAATTCGAACTTGTCCAACCTCCAATGATAGGTTTTGAAGACGCCGCTTGATGAAGGAAAATTGCTGATTCATAATATTTTCGTGACATTGCAGAACATTGTATTCGGCTTCTATCACGAGTGTCTGATTTTTGATAAGATTTTGTAGATGATTCTCATTACTCGTTATTTGTATGATATCACTTTTATATTGCTCGGCAAATCGCTCGTCCAAAACTCCGAATAGCGAATTTGCTATGTTGCCGATTCCATTTATTAGTCCTCTCTTGACTCTTTTGTTTTGATGCTTGAGTAGTTTGTTATAGTGTTCAATTTCATTCATTTCATGATTCAGTTGCAATAAGATACTTTGGAACTGATTATCCGTAGTATGACATAATGACGATAAGTGAGTGACGTATTTCCGTATGTCTGATAGTCCAGTCCAGTATGTCGACATGTTGTAATAAATGATAAGTTTCCATTCATCCCTTATATGTTGAAGTTGGGAAACTTTGTCGAAATACAGGGTCTGATGATCTCGGAGTTCCGTGATATTGTAGAGCATGGTGGTTTGTTGAGTGCTCGGTGATATTAATGTCATAAAAATCATGAGTGCCAACGAAATGAAATGAGTCAGCGGATTCTTTCGTTGCTTACGGGTTCGAGTGTTGTTAGTTTGAATCGGGTTGTGGTTGGAATCCGTTTTGCTTGTGGTTTCATCGGCGGTTTCATTGACGGGTAGCAGAATATATATTTTAATTGAAAAGCATTTATCAATTTATTCAAGTTCAGTGTCATTGCTCGACCATTTTCTTAAATTCATGCCGGCTTCCTTCAGGACTTCTATCAATTGCCTTTGTAGTTCCTTTGCATGAGCCTTTGAATCATGTCCGGCCAAAAGGTCATCCATATAGAACGATGATTTTAAAGCTGACGATGCAAGTGGATATTTGTCCGAATAATCCTGTGCTATCTGTCGTAGTGTTCTGATAGCCAAATAGGGAGCAGCCTTTGATCCGTAAGTTACGGTTGATAATTGATATTCTTGGAGAAAGTCTTGTGTTGAGTCTCTCCATATGATAGATTGTAACGGCTGGTCGCTTTCTCTGATAAGGATCTGACGGAACATCTTTTCAATGTCCGCGGTGATAACGTATTTATGCGTTCTCCATTCTAAGATGAGTCCTTGAAGATCTCTCTGAAGGTTTGGGCCGCATTCCATGAGGTCATTAAGACTATAACCTGATAATGTTTTTGATGAGAAATTGAAAACAATTCTAAATGCAGTAGTAGTAGAGTCCAATTTCTCTACCGCGTGGTACGGTATATAGTATGCGGTATTTGTTTGTCTTGTTACGTCAGCTGGTCTCATATGTTGTAATTCTTGATATTCATGAATAAACTTTTTGTAGTCGTCCGAAATTGACGGATTTTTCGCCATTTTCTTTTCCAAATTTTTGAAGAGTGCGATTGCTCTGTTTTTGGATGCTCCAAGGTTTTGTTCGAAGTCCGGTTTCATTGGTAAGGCGACTTCGTATCTGCCGTCTTCCAAACGCCGTGTAGTGGCTTGATAATGATCTTCGCAGTATTTATCTTGCTCTGATAAAGGGGATGAAGTTTCTTGAATGTCTTCTATTTCCCAGAATTTTGATATTTCATCGACATTGTTGATGACAGCATGGCAATAGAAAGTCTTCACGTCTCCTGATAATATCCAGCCCAAGTGTGTTTTTTGAGCTAAGGGTGCGTCTGAGGGTCCTTTGATTAACCCCTTCATAAGTACTTCCTTGTAAATGCTGACATCTAGAAGAATATCGATAGGCCTTGATACGTGGTACTCAGGATCGGCTAACTTGAGATTTTGCAAGTGTGGCCAGGTTTGTTTACTGAATGTGACGCTGGGCAAATAGTTGACCAGACTTGGCAACACCGAGGCCTCCGTAGTAAATTCATAATCGCCGTAAATTGATTGGCATTGCAATATTACTTTTCCTTTGCTCGAATTTGCTTTGCATCCGACACCTGATATTGATGCCTGTTGAGCATGACGTCGTAAGCCCAAGGTTTGTGCTGTTTTTTCTGATACAAGACATGATTGACTGCACTGGTCTAAAAGTGCTCGGAGTGTAACATAAGTGTTGTTAGCAGCTTTGACCTTAAGTTGTACAGTAGAAAGCAGTTTTTCTACGTCATCCGAGGCAATGCAATTAACGTTTAGTGGTTTAGTTGCATTATTGGTGCTAACTTGCGCTGAAGTCGATGAACCCGAGTCACGTTGCATGTTGGTGGATGTTGATGGTTGTAATTTTATTGCAGCGTCATGGATTATTGAATTATGTACACCATTACAGGATTTGCACCGTTTTGTACTTGTACAAGGTTTTTCAAAATGTTGATATAGGCAGTTTTCGCAAATACGATGTTTCGCAAGTGACTTCATTTTAGCTTCCGGCGACATGTTTAGGAAGCGTTTACACTGGTACAAATCATGATCATTGTAGCACACTGGACATTTTCTGATGTATGTAGCGAGTGCTTGATATTTTTTGTTGAAATTTCCAGGGTGATGGAATTTGATATTGTATTGTTTCACTTGATTTGGGTTGGACTTTGGAGCTGATATTTCCTTTTCCTTTTTATTGATGGGTTCCAGTGCGACGAACTTGCTTTCAATAAAGTCCATAAGCTCATCCAGTGAAGGTAAGTCTCGCGGGGCCTTGCGAGACTCTCTGTAGTCCCTGTACGTCTCAACATCCAATTTCTTGCATATGAGGTGCACCAAAATTGGATCCCATGTAGTTGTATCTACGCCGAGATTATGGATCGCATGTATAGACTCCATTGTAGTGTCGTTTAAGCGTTTGAGTTCGAACGATGATTGCTTCTGGCTAGTGGGTTGATTTAAAAGTGTTTCAATTTGATAGGTGAATAATGCTTGCGGATTGTTGTAGCGATGGGTTAACAGTTCCCATGCCGTGTCGTAGTTTTCCGATGTTATGTTAAGATGCTGAATTAGACGCTCAGCCTCGCCTTTGACCTTGCTTTTCAGATGTTGCATCTTCTGAGCCTTGGTTAAGTAATTATTATTGTGAATGGTGTCCGCAAACAGGTCGAAAAAACTTGGCCATTGGGAATATTTACCAGTAAAAATGGGTATTTCCACTTTCGGTGTTGATTCTCGTAGGTGTGCAGTAGAGCATAGCTTCTGGTTAAGTTGTTTCTTGATTTTCTTATACATGTTCTCATATTCTGTGTATTTCACTTCATATGCTTCATCGCCACCTTGCAAAATGTTGTCGATGCGAAGGTGGAGTTCATCAATTGTACGCCAACGAAGCTGTAGCTCTCTAAGCTGATCTTCAATTTCCCATCTTTCTTCCATGCTACTGATATCTGTACTGCGCACGATACGATAAAATGCTCTAAAGTTTGTTTTCTGCTGCGAAAACAATTCTTCCAAAGGGCCACAGGTTCCCTTGTCTTTCTTAGTCTTCTTGGGCAAGGTGAAGCTAATAGTTGGTTGACCATTTCTAGACTCGTTTTCGTCCTCATCCATCTTCTTTCCTTTGGAATAGTTTGACAAAGATTGCCGTAAATTTTGATAAAACTCTTTCCACATCTTGTAAACTTCCTTAGTAAAGTATTCACCAGATTTGTCCTCACTAGTACAAAGCGTTGCATGATTTTGCTCAAATTCTCCCCACAATTCGTCTGCAGCCTGTATACGTTTTTGCGAGTATTCCGACGTCTTTCGATCTGCGCCATCCTTGCCAAAATTCGTATCGATCCTCTCCAATTCAATGATAATAGCACTTTGGCGTTGTAAAAGGTCAAGCATGATAGTTGATAAATAGAAGTTTCCTTGATTCCAAGACAATCGATAGTTGATTTGTAATATTCAGTGGTCGTCGATGTTGGTTTCATCAACAAGCAGCTGATGATGATGATATCCGAAGTCTGATGTAAATGAGACTTTTATTTTGAAGATGATTCAGTGCGTTTGCAATTTTCATGTAATTTTTGAGTTCAATCACACTGGTGAGACCCGCTGGTGGGAGGCCAGTACAACCGAACACTACTACACCAAAATAACAAACCACTTTTTACTGTATTGATATTGATAACTTGATAATCTTCGACAGCAGGACACGCTGTATATGCACTGCAAATGTCACTGAAGATCTGTAGAACTGCGACGACGATAGCAATCCGTGGCCGTAGTAAAAAATGATAAAATAAAATGTCCAAGAGCCGGGGAAATTCGAATCCACGTAGCGATGTCCAACTTGTTCACGTTGCACTATGGCCGCGTGGTCCCGCTATTGCCCGTGCCGCTTGGGTCAGATAGCTCGAAGGACCATATGTAGCCGTGATGACTACTACTTGATTGATGATAAGTTACTGATAAGATGATAGTTTGATATAAGTGATAAAATACGGTGTTTAGGAAATGATAGAGAAACAACCGTTCTGATCGGGTGAGTTTATTAGACTGAAAAATGCTATGATAATCGATAATTACTTATGTGCAGTCAGCGCTCTACATTCAATGTCGCAATTTAAATACAAATTATAAAATAGGTACGTTTCACCGTACACTTTGAGTTATCCATTCAAAGAATTAAGCTTTATCAGTTTTTCACCTCATTATTGGAATGTCCACTCAATCCTTTACGATTGTTCGGAGAAATGGACTTTCAAGGAATCAGATATAAAAGGAAAAATACCTAACAGAGCGGGGAGTCATACTAGAAAATAGACTTAAAGTGCCGGGAGGATTTCTTGGAACATTCGGTAGATAACTGCGTCATTAATAGAGTACAAAAGAAGTACGCTTAAAACTTTGTCAAAAAATAATACACACTCCATTAATAGTTTTTCGAAATATTCAAAGTTTGAATATAAAAAAAGAGAAATATCAACGGAAGTGCTTTGATGCCATCCAAACAAGACAGACATGACGTCATCTCTTCGTATTTTCATATTATAATATCGTTTAAAAAATAGCTCATTGGACCTGCCAGTAATCATGCCCATTATATAATGTAACTTTAACGTACAAGTCTGACATTACGAGTTAAAGGTTGAAATGTAAAACGAAGATCGAGTAAGATAATTATAAAGGGGTGTAAGGGGACACAAACACCAGCTCAGTGCTCCAAGCCAACCTCACCTGCCCGCGGTGCATCCTGCCGAACAGCGAACGAGGCTCTGGCGACCGACAAATGGCGGTATAACCATTTCGAAATGATGGCGTAGCTAAATGCCACAGACCGGTGATGGGCAGCAGCATCACCGGTGCGAGGAGCTGCGTCCTGCGATCGCCAAGACGCACGCCTGGCGGGGCGATTATCTAGGCAAACCTTTATGAAGCAAGCCATCGGACCAAGGCCCCCAGTCCCCGGCCGCCCCGCTATTCCTGGCCAAGGCGGCGGTCATGGTAACGGCGGGTCAGGGGGTGCTAAGAATCACCGGGTCACGATCGGCCGCCAACCCAAACTGACCCTGGCTACGTTCAATGGACGCACGTTACGACTGGACGAACACCTGGCGCAATTAGAAGAGGAGCTGAAGCACATAAGGTGGCACATTCTAGGGTTATGTGAAGTCCGAAGAGAGGGGGAGGACACCATAACTCTGGGATCGGGCCATCTTCTGTATTACCGAGAAGGAGATCAGCCCTCCCAAGGTGGCGTCGGATTTCTGGTTAATAAGGTTCTCTGTGCCAACGTTGTAGAGATATCAAGTGTGTCGAACAGGGTTGCGTACCTCATAATTAAGCTAACCGAGAGGTACAGCCTCAAGGTTATCCAGGTTTACGCACCGACCTCGACACACTTGGACGAGGAGGTGGAAAGCATGTATGAAGATATTTCCAGAGCCTTACATACCACCTCCAAAGCTCACTATAACGTTGTTATGGGGGACTTTAACGCTAAAGTGGGAGTACAGACTTGCGGCGAATCGAGTATGGGCAACTACGGTTTTGGAAGTAGAAATCACAGGGGGCAAATGCTCGTCAACTTCCTCGAAAAAGAGGGCCTCTTTTTGATGAATTCATTCTACAAAAAGAAGCCCAAAAGGAAGTGGACGTGGCAAAGCCCCGATACTGTGACGAAAAATGAGATAGACTTCATCATCGCGGACAAACGGCGCATATTCAGGGATGTCACAGTGGTCACCAGGTTTAATACCGGAAGCGACCACCGACTTGTTCAGGGCACTCTGGATATTAACTACAAAGCTGAAAGAGCCCGCCTGGTGAAGTCCACGCTCCGACCGAATCTGCTCCAAACCGTGGTAGGGTCCGAAACTTTCCAATTAAAATTGGAAAATCGATTCGCTGCCTTGGAAACCACAGATGACGTTGACCAGAAACTCGAAGAGGTGGTGGAAATTCTCAGGGATGAAGGGACGAAGTTCTGCGAGATTAGACGTAAGAGCAAAAAGTCCAAACTTTCGACGGAAACTCTCAGCTTAATGGAAGAGAGACGTACAGACCCATTGTCAGCTTCGACGAAAAGTCAAGAGCGCAACAAAACCATCCAGAGGCTCGTGCGACGTGATCTCCGATCCGCAAACACGCTCTTGATTGAAAAATCAATTGAGCAGAATCGGGGACCAAAGGTGTTCGCACGGCCTTTGGGTAGGAGCCACCTGACGAAGCTGACAACTGAATCTGGGGAAGTCGTCGCATCCAAGCCGGAGGTTCTGTCGGAAGTAGAAGACTTCTATGGCAAGCTCTACGCCTCGCAAGCTTCAAAGCCCGTACCCGATACTGAGGATTGCAGAGCCACCCTCACACGCCACTTCACCGAGGACCTGCCCGAGATCAGCCGAGACGAGATCGAAATGGCCCTGAAACAGTTAAAAAATGGAAAAGCCCCAGGGGAGGACGGGATCACGACAGAGCTCCTAAAAGCTGGAGGAACTCCCTTATTGGATCAGCTCCAACAGCTCTTTAACTCCGTTCTCTTCCATGGGAGAACTCCGCAGGCATGGCACAGAAGCATGGTGGTACTGTTCTTCAAAAAAGGAGACAAAACCCTATTGAAGAACTACCGCCCGATTTCGCTTTTGAGCCATGTTTACAAACTGTTCTCCAGGGTCATCACGAACCGTCTTGCGCGAAGACTCGATGAGTTTCAGCCTCCCGAGCAGGCCGGGTTTCGAAGGGGCTATAGCACCATAGACCACATTCACACGGTACGGCAGATTGTACAGAAGTCTCAAGAGTACAATCGGCCCCTGTGCTTAGCGTTTGTGGACTATGAGAAAGCTTTCGACTCCATCGAAACCTGGTCTGTTCTGGAGTCTTTGCAGCGTTGCCAAGTCGACTGGCGATACATCGAAGTGATGAGATGTCTGTATGAAGCCGCCACAATGACCGTACAAGTACAGGACCAGCGGACTAAACCTATCCATCTCCATCGAGGAGTGAGACAGGGGGACGTCATATCCCCGAAACTGTTCACTAACGCTCTGGAGGATATGTTTAAGACGCTGGACTGGAAAGGTCGTGGTATTAATATAAACGGCAAGTACATCTCTCACTTACGATTTGCAGACGACATCGTCATTATGGCAGAAACGCTGCAAGACCTACAACGAATGGTGGATGACCTAGCTGATTCTTCTCGCCGCATCGGTCTCCGGATGAATTTGGATAAAACCAAAGTCATGTTCAACGAACACGTTGATCCGGAACCGATTGCCGTAAATGGAATCCAACTCGAAGTTGTTCAACAGTATGTCTACCTAGGGCAAACGCTCCAACTAGGTAGAAACAACCTTGAGAAGGAAGTCAAGAGAAGAATACAGCTGGGTTGGGCAGCATTCGGAAAACTCCGTCGAGTCTTTTCGTCGCCAATACCGCAATGCCTTAAGACGAAAGTCTTCAACCAGTGCGTCCTACCTGTCATGACATACGGAGCCGAAACGTGGACACTCACGGTACGACTGGTCCACCAACTGAAAGTCGCTCAGCGAGCTATGGAGAGAGCTATGCTCGGGGTTTCTCTAAGGGATCGTATCCGAAACGAAGTAATTCGACAGAGAACTAGAGTGACCGACATAGCTCAACGTATTAGCAAGCTGAAGTGGCAGTGGGCTGGTCATATCTGCCGAAGGACCGATAACCGCTGGGGTAAGCTGGTCCTTGAGTGGAGACCGCGTATCGGCAAACGTAGCGCAGGACGCCCTGTGGCAAGGTGGAGCGACGACATACGCAAAGCTGCGGGCAGTGACTGGAGGAGTAAAGCCGAAGACCGGGTTCAGTGGCGTGCTTTAGGAGAGGCCTATGTCCAGCAGTGGACTACAATAGGCTGTTAATGATGATGATGATGATGATGAATTATAAAAATATCGTATTTCACATTAGGATAAGCAAGTACATGAAAATTAAACACGGTCTGTAAAAGGTCACACACACACAGCAGAGTAAATAAAAATACGCTGTTGCTGTCTGACAGATATTGAGGGTCCTTTTATACTGTATCAATGTAGTGACAGGTTTTCACCCTGTCGCCTATGGTTGAAATACACATGTAATCCTTGAGTCCCTTAGTCGCCTCTTGTGTCACCCGTGGGAAAGAAAATGGGTGATGCTATATTTGACATGAAGGCATGAACCTTCTCACACTTTTTTTGTATACAGAAGAGTTATTGGTTTACTCTCTCTTGGAACAATTATCTTGTACTAAAAGGATAAAAAAATTGTGACAGAATAACAATTTATTGTGCTCTAAGCCATTTAAGTCTAAAACAGTAATTTTCGTAAGTCTCAGCTTATTAAAATCACAAACAAATTACTGTCGCATAATTTCGATGGCCTTTGCCTCAGCTCTTAAAAAAATAATTTGTGAACGATGTTTCAGGCTCCTTTCCTTTTATTTTTAGAAGAATTTCGGCGTGGGTTTTGTACCCTCTATAACGACCGAAAAAGAATATTTAAGAAAAGGAGGAAGAAGAATGTTTCCAGGGTCATTTTAGGACTGATAACACTTTACAAATTGTCGAAGTAATTAGGCCGCTTAGAATAGAGCCAGCCGTGTTGTAGCGGTTAACACGTCTGACCCGGGAAGTCAGAAGGTCGTGGGTTCAATTCCCTTCGGTGCCGTGAAGAATTGTTTCCATCCGTTTCGTTGGTATTAACATTGTAACAATAAGTTCATTTGCTACTTGATCGGGTCATTAATAAAATACGTCATAGTTTTTCGAAATATGCAGAGTGTGAATTTAAAAAAAATATAAATAATATGAAAGTAAGTGTTTAGACACTATCTAAGATAGTGCATTATCATCAAAATTTCAGTATTTTCATGTAAAATAAAATAAAGTAAAATATCGTTTCACATCGTTTTAAAAAGTAGTTCATTTGATTTGTCAATCATGTAACTTAATATTCCTTTTAATTTTCATTTCGAACGGTCGAAATGGGAAGATCTGCAAAGACCATTAAAATGAGGATCGAGGGGTTATTTTTTTTCGAAAATACGCGTAAAAATATAGCTATTTTCAGAATCTAAATTTGAGGTGCCGCAGACACAGGCCTGGAAAGGTATTATAATTTAAAAAAATCTTAGTACTGTTGCCCTTGGCACACAGACCTTTCATTGAGATTTTTAATTACTCTCTTTGTTCTGAGACTGACCATTCCAGAAGATACCGCAAATAGTATTTTTATTTTCGAGTACTTTCAGTTTTGAACTTCCAAGTATTTCTGCTTGTATTCAAATATCAAGTGATGACTAAAAGAAAGGCATTAACCTATTTCTGTTTAAATAAAAGATTTTAATAGATTATTTAATTTCATTTTGTAAGTTATTTTGTACTTGCTGCTAATCGCTTTTCGTGGAACTAAGATATTTTCCTGGAACGTATTATACGAAGGGGTATTTTTATGTTCGCGGAATGAAAGGGTTGAAAACAACCAACAGTATTGTAATCATATCATGTTAAATAGTTCAATTGATATATAAATATCAAATACCATCATAATCAAATCATGACTCTTTGGTCGAACTATCGTCCATTGAACAATTCAATCTGGAAGACCTATGAGAAAAAGGCCACTCTGCGTAAATATTTTTCACACATTTTTGACCCTCTGTATAGAAGACAGGAATGAATTTGTAGCCAAACTATTACTAGAGATGAAAGATGAGTTTATCATTAATAATTTGAGCTAAAACAAGACTCAATACAGTTGTTCAAAAAAAGCTTACCTCTACCGAAGCAGTTAAAAGTGCCACAGTCGGTTGTAAAAACTATGTTTATTGTCATAGATTCTAGATTCATGTGTAATATAACTTTAACAGCCACTACTGGACATTCACCTCCCCCAATTGGGGGTTTTTACCACACTTGACAGGCGATTTGGCTAGCTCAGTGCAAAGTGTTGTAGATATTTACAGGGAACGCTGCTGCTCGTTCCCTGATTCATCTCTTAGTCGCTTTTTACGACACCCATGGGTAAAAATGGGGTGATGCTATTCTAAACCGGCATCACACGGTCTAATTTATGTGTGATTAATATCAAATAAGGCTCGCTACTGTCTTACTCCTCCAACGTCCAATATTACATCAATATTCCAATGTTTTCCAAACTATAGGCTTTTAAGTATATTTTTTTATATCAAATCAATAACAAAACTCTACTTAAACTACTATAGTTAAGTAACTAGAACTAAAACTTATGTTATCTAAAAGAAAGAAAGTAACCAAGGAAAAGTAAGTAAGCAAGTAGTAAAGTAAGAAAGTGAGTAAGAAACTAATTTTACCTTTCTTTCTTTTCGTATGGGTCACCGAGTCGTCCAACGACGTAACGAACCCTATTGTCAGAATATTTCAACCACCTTCTACAAGTATCAGGCTTCTGACATGGTTGTATGACGACCGCCATCCATCCAAAATACGGCTCATGACAGTTTACTAAACGCGCAGGTGGCGAATCGCTGCTATTGGTTAAAGTCGCGTGCGCGAGTAGACACAGAGCGAGTTGGCGAATCGCGCTGGTCGGCGAAAGGTGCAAATTGGCTTAATGAAAAAAATTGGATTGCTGAAATTATTAATTCATTTTTTTTACACACGGAGACTGCAGTCTGTAACATGATTCGAATTGAACGTGAAACAACCTGGGCTTTTTGTCTTCGGTATTTCAGTACTCATCGTTTCACCTTAAATGCTGACTAAGTATTAAAATTCGTTTTTACGCATAAGGTTTTATTGCGTTTTAATGTGATGACTTTGAGAACCGCTTCTGATCTGGTAACAGATTGCATTGCATACTAATATAGATTGGATATTGAAGGTTCTGAATATTCATCTCTGCCTAATCAGAATACAACCCTTCTCAAAGGATAAGGAAGCTCAGTTTTTAGATATTAATTAGTGCTATAAGTTAGACTCGCGTCAAACGGGTTGTTTAAAAAATATCTTCATATAAAAAAACGGTGCATACGCTTTCATTACGCGTATTTTTTGTTGTGAGCTTTATCTAATTTTTTATCACTAGGAGCAATAGTTTAACTTATCACTACATAAAATAAAGTCTTTCGCTTTTTGCGTCTGTCTGTATGTATGTTTGCTTAAATCTTTACAACTACTCAACGTATTTTGATACAGGTTTTTTAAATAGATATAATGATTCAAGAGGAAGGTTTTTTTTGTATAATACTTTCCCAGAAAACATCTTATTTCCACGGGAAAACGAGTTGCAGCGGGTGCAGCCGCTGGGCGGGTCGCTAGTGGCCTAATGATGAAGCAAAATATTAGCCCCGTAGTAAAATGCTACGAAAGCACTGTAGCAGTCAGCTACGAAGGTGTAGTAAATTAAAAGGCCAATCAATTTAAATAATGCAATGAAAATAGACAATAAAACTTTACTAAAACAGATAGTCTTTGAAGTTTTAAATAATGCAATGAAAATGGACAATAAAACTTTACTAAAACAGATAGTCTTTGAAGTTTAAAATAGCTTATTAATTTAAAGGTCTGTGAAACACCTTTCACAAATTGTTTTCCTTTAATTAATGTAGAAATGGCAGAACTGCAGAACGTTGAATAGACATTTTAGAACTAAAAGCTAAAATACCACAGCATCACAAAGTCATACAATGCTATCTAGCCTCAATATAAACAAGATAGGTTTGTACAGCTTATGATACTCGTTAGGCGCAGCCAGATCCATACTAGAAATGTCAATCCCCACATTAAAACCGCTCAACCGCTGTTGACGTAGCGCTATCGCAGTGTGATCCGTCGAGTGCGGTTTTAGTATGGGAAGTGTCGTTTCTGGTATGGATCTGACAGACCGATGCGATATTTTAGCGGTCCGTCATGCTTTAAGTGTGCGATGCGCCCACGGAGGACATGCTGTCCTCCGTGGATGCGCCTAGGTCATACCTAATTGTTATAATCATACACCTAGATTCAACAATAACATTAGAAAATTTACCAAAGAAATATTTGTGTCCTGTTGGGAGTCGAACCCACAACTCTAACCACTACGCCATCGGGACAGTAAACAGCAGAAGTTATATTATGGAATATTTGTTTCAATTACCTTGAACAACTGCCTCTACTTTATAATAATTAAAGAAGTTGGCAATGACAATATTTGTTTACAAACAATTTCACGTCAAACCCTGTATTTAATATAATTATGCGTGACAAAGTTCTCTGAAGCGCTTTGATCTTATTAACCCCTCATGAACCGTAGTTGAACATGGATGGCACACGCACTGGGCTATATTCCGGTTTTTGACGTGACAACGTCTTATAATGAGATGGAGCCGGCTGCAGGCAATAAAATCATGAATCATGCGGGGCGGGGCGTTGCCTCTGAAGCGTTACCTTGAAGTGCAAGCGAGTGTGGAACGAGCGACAAAGAGGCTTTATTAGCCATCGCGTTTGGCAGAGTATTTTTTTTTTGTTTTTTTTTTTATATACAATAGGCCCGCATTTGTCTGCCATCTCACCTGGTGGTAAGTGGAGATGCAGACGAAGATGGTACATGCTTGCCTAGATAATGCCTATTCACTCTTGCCTTAAAAAGGCCCAAGTTATATTGTTCCGGAAAAAGATCCGCCGGCAGGGAATTCCACTCTTTAGCCGTACGCATGATAAAAGTTGAAGCGAAACGCTTAGTGCGGATCAGAGGTATATCTACAACATAAGGGTGGAACCCCAGTCGGCGCCTCGATCCCCGGAGATGGAATGGGGAAGGGGGTATCAGGTCGTGGAGTGATTGAGCACACTCTCCGAAATGTATCCTATAGAATACCGAGATGCATGCTAGTTTACGACGGTGTTCAAGGCTCTGCAACTTAGTCTCAACCAGTGCTTCGTCTGCTATGAGCTTCTTGGCGCGTTTTTCAATGGAGTCTAAGGCGGCCAGTTGGTATTTGGCAGATCCATCCCAAAGGTGGCAGCAATACTCCATGCAAGATCGAACTTGAGCTTGATAGAGTTGTAGAAGCTGTTCTGGTGCAAAGTAGCGCCTAACCTTTGAGAGGATACCAAGCTTTTTTGCTGCAGTCGTGGCCAAAGATTCTATGTAGCGTCCAAAGTTCAGGTCTGACGTAAGAGTCATGCCAAGAAGATCAAGGTGGTCAGAAATCGGTATGGATACATCTCGGAAAGTCGGAGTAAGTGTGAAGGGACTCCGTTTAGTCGAGAACAGACAAGCCTGTGACTTTGATGCATTAAACTTCACTAAATTGGCATCACCCCACTCGGATATTGCCTTGAGTGAAGAGTTCAGATGTTGGACAATGGATTCTCGACAAGACTGGGTGGTTTCACTGCTAGCCTTTGCACTGGACAGGTATCTGTCAACAACCGTGCTATCATCTGCGTACCCAAAGGTGTCGGGCGTCAGCATGTCGTTGATATACAGCAGAAATAGTGTTGCAGACAGAACTGATCCTTGAGGGACTCCAGCATCTATGGTCTGTTGGTCCGAGGAGCGGCCCTCTAGGACCACTCGTATCGACCGTCCTCTCAGGAAGTCAGAGATCCAGTTGCAAAGATCAGCAGGTAGTCCGTAGGCGGGCAGCTTGCTAATAAGGCTTGCGTGCCAGACCCTGTCAAATGCTTTTGAGATATCTAAAGACACAGCGAGGGCTTCGCCATGTCTCTCGATAGCCTCGCTTCATAGGTGGGTGGCATGCACGAGGAGATCACCTGTGGATCGCCCAGGACGAAATCCGTATTGGCGATCGCTCAGAAGATCGTTGTCCTCGAGGTAGCCCAGGAGTCTGTTATTAAGTACACGTTCCATAGTCTTGCAGAGTATGGAGGTGACCGATATGGGCCTATAATTCGCAGGGACAGCTCGGTTTCCTTTTTTGGGCACAGGTTGCACGTTTGCAAGCTTCCACGATTCGGGAACCACGCCAGTCTCTAGTGACAGTCGGAACAGACGTGTTAATATCGGAGACAACTCAGGCGCACAGTTTCGCAGAACAATTGCAGGGATACCGTCAGGGCCGCTTGCTTTGTTAACATCTAGATTCCGCAGGACTTTAAGTACCTCTTTTTGGTGAATACTGACGGCCGGCATAGAGCAGTCTACTCAAGGTAAAGTTGGTGGAATAGTACCTGCGGCGTCAAGACACGAGTTTTCTGCAAAGAGGTAGGCAAGGAGATTCGCTTTTTCCTCTGCAGTGTGGGCAAGTGAACCGTCAGGTTTCTGCAGCGGCGGTAAAGTAGGCTGACAGAAATTGGTCTCAACTGCCTTTGCAAGAGACCAGAATGCCTTACTTCCAGCTGGATATGAGGCAAGTTTAGCGCCTACGCTACTGATGTGCCTGAAGCGTGTTCTGCGTAACTCCTTCTTGCTTAATTTAGAGGCCTTGTTATAGGCTTTCTTCAGGTCTCGAGTATTCGGAGCTTTGCGCAGTCGAGCATCAGCCCAGGCTAGGAAAGCAGTCTGCTTAGACGCTTCTGCGCGGTTACAGTCTGCATTGAACCATGGGCGAGCTTTGCTACCGGTAGGAATGTCGGAGTACGGTATAAAATACTCCATACCTTGACGCAAAACTTCCGTAATAGCAACTGCGCAGCTCGACGATTCTCCTGTAGAAAAGCAGGCCTTCCAAGGATACGAAGCAAAGAAGTGGCGCATTTCGTCCCAATCTGCTGACTTGTATCGCCACACCCGTCTCTTACCACAAGGGCCCTGATCAGGTGGGGAATATACGGATACGGATTTCACCAGACAGTGGTCAGATGAGCCTAGTGGAGCAACAATTGACACTGAGCATCGGTCTGGATCGGTTGTCAGCAGAAGGTCTAAGCAGTTGGCTGTATGCGACTCCACATCTGGAACCCTAGTCGCACAGCTGACAAGCTGGGAGAGATTAAGAGATAGTGCAAATTTGCGCGCTTCTCGCCCAGCATGATCGGTCTCCTGGAATGGGAATAACCACTCTTTGTGGTGGGCATTAAAATCCCCCAGGACGATTAGCTGCGCCGACGGGTATCTTTGCAGAGCCTCATCAGCAGCTTCACTAAGGTATTGAAAAAGTTTGGTTGTCTCCGTATCTCCACTATGTGAACGATAGACACATGCGTAAATGTTTTTGGCTACTCCAGTGTCGACCAGTACCCACAAAACGGAAAAACTAGGTGCCTCAAGATTTTTGAGGCGCTTGACGCAGATGTCGAACATACACGCAGACTCCAGCCCGGGACATAAACTTGTGTTCCAGTGTGTAGCCAGGATAGCTGAGGTATGCCGCGTCAGTCGGACATCTGATCTGCGTCTCAGTGAGGAACAGCAGATGCGGTTTATCGGTCTCAAGATGATGGTGGACAGGATTGATATTTGAGTGCAGACCTCGAATATTTGATAAGTGCACTTTCAGTGGGAGGACGTGCAACCGCTGTTTTACCTCTTTCCGTTTCGTACTTTTCATTTACTGTTAATGGTGTAGGGGAATAGGCAGGAGGAAGGCAGTTGTACGAGGTACTGCAATGCTTTACGCTAGGGAAGAGAGCTGATCACGACCACACGCTAAGTTGGTTGACTTGGAGACCTTGGGGACGCCCAAACCCCCCCGGGGTCGCCACCTTTTCCTCCCATCCGGTTGCCAACCGGCAAGGTGGAGCCTCCCGGGATTTTTCGTCAGGTGGCGGGGCAGCCTTTCACGGCTAGCTTTCCCGCTACTTGGGCCCCCAACTTCCTACGGTCAGCCAGCGGTGCACCGTGCTTCGGATCCCGCTACCCTCCAGAGCCAACCACTCGGTGTCGCAACAATCAGCCTCCACAAAAACTGCTACAGCTGCAAGGTACTACTGTACAGACCCAACCTCCAAGATGGCTACTCCTAACTTCTTGTCGGAACACGGTGGGACCGCTTGGCGACATGGCTTAGTTAAGAGGGTGGTGACCAGCCACGGCCAAAGCCTACCACCGGAGAGTGCTGTCCATTTCGCACTACCCAGGGATCACGTGTAGGGTATCTAGAGTCTAAGTACCATGAAGGGCTTGGCCTACGGACGCGGACAGCATTGATCCCCAAAAATATGAGTATATCTATTCAACAAAGAAAATTAAAATTTTCCGTGGAAAAATGGAACCATTCCTTCTGTATTTTCTTATCATGTTCAATTATCGTTAGTAAGGAGACTTTACAGACAACCGTTTTTTTAACCTTTTTATAAATGACAACCTGTATCAGCCGATTTTGCTGTGGATATGTGTGTGCGTGACGTGTATCCGGTTTTTATACAACGCCTTCAATTTACTTTATTTCCTCCGAAACACGGTGTATATGATTACGATAATTCCTTTCCATTAACAACTGAAAAAACACCGTAAAATCATACGGTTGGTGTGTAAACTGTCGATGATAGAGCTTGTGTGAAATTTATGATAATACCTGTAATTTATAAACCACACAAGTTAATTCAGTTTGTAGAGTGAATTCAGGCATTGCTCAGGAGCAGTTTATGCAGGATTATATTTTATTCGCAAATGCAGAGTGATTTTATGATCAATTCTTACTATTTTTTACTATTCTAGTAGAAAAAAAAAGCACTTTTTTACACTAGTTTCGCTTTTTTAATAATTAAACTGCTAGTGGAACTAGTGTAAAAAAGTGTTTTGTTGACTAAAATACTATGGAGTTCCATAAAGAATTCACAACACAAAATGTTAATCATAATTTATTATGTTTACGTGACTTATTTGTGTAATAGTTGGTAGCTGTTTTAGCCTTATGTATTGGCTGGTCACAATAGCCATTTTCTCGGAGGTAGACAGATCACACTCAGAACTTAAAACGTGAGCGACTTCAAGTCGTCCAACGACCCGATAATGTACCCTAGTGTCAGAATTTTTCAACCGCCTTCTTCAAGTAGCAGGCTTCTGGCATGGTTGTGTAACAACCGCCGTCTAAGTAATCATAGACAGCAACCGGGACCTACGGCTTAACGTGCCATCCGAAACACGTAACTGTCTTTCTTACAGACAATCTGGTGGTTCAGCCCGCAGTGTCCACACCAGACTAGGAGC
Source organism: Keiferia lycopersicella (assembly GCA_029255805.1). Taxonomy (NCBI): domain Eukaryota; kingdom Metazoa; phylum Arthropoda; class Insecta; order Lepidoptera; family Gelechiidae; genus Keiferia; species Keiferia lycopersicella. Next base: position 16,119,290 of record JARACZ010000006.1, on the reverse strand, counting down.
AAATTCACAAAGTGATAAAGTTTAACCTTGTGAGTGACTCACCGAGAATCGAACCTGGAACCTTCTGCGTCAAAGGCAGTCGCAGTACCACTGCGCTACATCGATCGTCGACCTTCTGTGCAGACAGGAGTATTCTCTGTGACTGTTTGTATCAAAGCAATATTTGAGAATCTAACAGATTTTGTTGATACGTGGATGTCCTTGTAAATCTTCGGTAATACTACCGTTATTTTTAGCGAAAATAAGATAATCTGCCTTGATTGTAATTCACAAAGGTTTACTGAAAATCTACCAATTAAAAGCTAAATAATCTACAAACAGATCTTGCATTCCAATTTGTATGGTAATTCGATGAAAGTTGTCAATGGTAGGTAAAAAACGCAGGCCAAACAAAAATCGTACACAGAATTAGCAGGTTCTTGAGTGGAGGCTACGCCTCGGCAATCGAAGCGTTGGACGCCTTCCGGCCAGATGGACCGATGTCTCAAAGGGGTGGTAGCGACTGGATGGCGGAAACGGGAGAACTTGACTTGTGAGTACCCTAGGGGAGGCTTACGTTTAACACTGGACTGCTACAGGCTGATGTAATGTGAACGCTCAAGTAGGTACAATTCATATAAGGAGTGGCCAAAGCCGGGCTTATCCCTTTGCCAGAATTCACTGCCTATTTGCCCAGCACGTTATATGAAACTGACAGTTGCCATTTTGGATGTGGTTTTCAAATTGTTGCAAAATGTATCGTTGTGTGTTGTTCGTATATACCTCCCCTCCCGCAAAAAGTGGTTTGGTAATTCACTGCATCCCGCTTCCTTATATGAATGCTCTATGGGTACAATAAATTGATCGCAGGAACAGTGATAAAATTGCTAAATTCTTATCTGAAATCTATAATCTGTCTGGGTGGCATCACCTTGGATCGAACCCAAGCCTGCAGATGCTGGTACCTTTTGCGATCACGATATTCATCAGCTCAGCAAACATACCCTCATCCCAAACGAACGTACGCGTCAATGGCACGACACTTTAGATTAACGAGCTGAATATGTATTTTGGTCGTGATGTGGCGTGCAGAGGATTCAGGGAGGCAACTTTAGCAACGAAAAATCGATTCAAAATACATAAATGTTACCCTAGATATGATAAATTTTTCCAAAAATATATCGTATTTTTTCTTGAATTTTCACAAAATTTTCAGAGGTAAAATACACTTCGTGCTGCTTAAGCAAGTATTACAAGGGAACTAAAATAGGGTGTACAATCTGTCAAAGTTTTGAAATTCAAAAGAAATGGAACTGAATAAGTGTTATTGTTGTCATACTGTTATAATTATGTCAGATTTGACAGATCCCAAAAAGTGGCGCCCTCATTTTATTTTTCAAGGCTTTATAGACACACTGTAGTGTATTATTTTTTTATGCTACGAAAGACTAAAAAAAAACGGTTTGAAAAATTTAAATTTCAGTTGTATTATTATTAATAAAAGTCTTTTTACGAAAAGTAATCGATTTATTTTCACTTCCCTACGAGGATTACATTTCCTGCCTGTGTTTGGGTTGTGACTTGTAAAGTTTAGAAAACGTATTTTGGAAACAGACCTTCGTCCCACCTTGTCAGACCGGAACGACGGGAGAACAATAATGTCACTGTCCTTACAAATGATTCCAGTTTTCCTCTTTGGATTCCATTATTTTCGTTTGTGTTTGTCTGTTGAGCAATTTCAATATTCACAAAATACATTGAAATACCTTGCGTAACTTGAAATCGAACAACTAGTGCCTTAGCCCAACATAATCAAGGATACTAGAACTCACCGACTATCCACGTAGTCAGGATGGGAGAGGATCGGGGAGCAAAAAGAGCGTACGCGGGTCGTCCCACAGGATGCGCCCTGTGAGGCAAGTACTGCGTTCTCACATATAACGCACAACGCAGCGCTAATATAACGCATTCGTAACGCAACGGTCTGTCAGATCCATACTAGAAACGTCAATTCTAATATATGACAGACTTCTGAGTTACGGATGCGTTATTTTACCTCTCCGTTGTGCGTTAAGTGTGAGAAAGGCCTATATCCAGAAAAACGTGTTGCGTTGGACAGATATCAGTCCAGCACATTTTGGAGGTCAAAATCTACTTTGGATCGCTGAGCCAGCGGAATTAGTTATAAGTTCAAAAATAAAACAAGCACCTTTTGTTCTGTACCAACGTAAGTATGTAAATAAACACACATGTCACGTTTTAGTAGGTGGAGCGTTTTTTTTAGCGTTAACAGCGAAATTTGCTACGTCTCACAACTATTGATGGCCCTTTCAGAGTGATTCGCGTATGACAGTGACAAGTTGTCAGCCTATCGCCGTTGTAATACACATAAAATTTTTCGTCTTACGACACCCGCAGAAAGAAATAGCGTGGTGCTTTTTAAGCCGGCATCACCTGGTACAGTAAGTACTTATACTCTTAAAAATACTTGCGAAAACAAAATAGGTACCTTATTCTTGATTCCCTTGCATGTGCCGGAAATAGTTTTTCTTTACTTACTGCCTGCCTAAGCACGAAACAAGGCAGCTGATTGACAGCCCAATTTACCGCCTGTTAGAGCACGCTTTTAAAATATGGTCAGAAAATAATTAAGAATTTCATAAAAGGATCTCGACTGTTTACTGGATGCATCACTACATAGTATAAAGTTGCTTTTTGTGTCCGTATGTATGCTTAAATGTTAAAAAATACCCAGCGGATTTTGATGCAGATTTTTTAATAAATTGAGTAATTCAAAGGAATTTTTTCATGTATAATACTTGAGGGAAAAACATTTTATTCCCACGGGAAAATGAGCGCTGGGCGGGTCGCTAGTGATATATACGTACATATAAGGCCGACCAACTGGTGGACCATAAAAATCGTTACAGCATCAGTCTTAGAGATCCTGATTAAACATATTATTTAAGTAACAAAATATGTCAGGTAAATGGCAAGATCAGTAATTTGATTAATATTTCAAAGAATTTTGCCATAAGATTTTTATAAAGAAAGTTAACTCGTCTCTCTTAACTCAGAGTTTTAATTATCACCAAACGCTAATTCTTTCATTAAAATTCAATATAAAGATTGAGACATCAATTTCTAGGAATTGAAAAGCAATTTTCTCTATTACTTTTTGCTGTTAAATTAAAAATGTTACAAGTGATAGAAGCTATTTACTCAGTATAAATAGTTACTATTTCATACTACTACTTAGTTCACAAACTTTACGTTAGAAGGTTCTTCAGATTTTAGTTTTAATAATGTTTTGCAAACAAGAAAATCAGAAATTCCGTTGGTATTAAAAGGATGTATTTTAAACACAGGATTACTGCTTGTATGTTTCATTCAATTTATTTATAGTATATAATTATTTTTCCTTCTACATTTGTACACAGAAAATATACACTGTTTCTATACTAAAACTTGAGATATACGTAGCTATGAAACTCTAGTTTTGTTAGTAAACTACACCATAATATCACTGGCAAAGAGAACCTGGCTGTATTAATGTAATGAGCCGACATTGTACATAACAATTGAAGAACTAGAGACGCGACAAAAAAATTGGTCATGTTGTGTACCTATGTATTTTCAATGCCGGACTGTGTGGCAAGAGACCGAAAAAAACGTTGACGTATTCCAAAATGTCCCTTAGGGCTTAAGCCGTGTAGTGAAACGCGTGGGATGCAAGTTTTAATAAAAAGTCTACCCTTCCAAAGCCTACGCTCTCACCAAGCGCGTGATCGAACTAAATTTCGTAGTCTGATCGTGCCTGCAAAGTTATCGGTACTGTGGCGATCGACGCATGTATCGACCGCCATGGTCAGAAACTTTTTGTAAACTGACTGAAAAGGCCTTGGGCTAGCCACCCTTCAAAACAAATTGATACAAAACAGGTTTTGTATCAATTTTTTCTTTATTTATATAACAATTTTATTTTTTGAGAATTTCAAGTTTATTTTAAGACCTCCACCAAAGCCACGTTCCCACAATACCGTCTCTTATAACGTTAGGTCCTTACTCATTCATTATACCTTCTGACCCACAGTCAAACTGTATTCATCAGAATTTGAGTTGATCGAGGGCCTTTTGGCATTCAATATCATCACGAAGGTACACTCATGTGGAAAAGGGTTCGCTAATTAATGTAGGCGTCTTTTACGAGCGCCTCTTGCCAGTAAATGTACCTTCGATGGAACCAGCGTCAATAATAGCCTCTTAAGTTTGACAGACAGTGGTTGGTATTGATTGGATGAGAAAAATGGATGATTGTGCATGGCGTATCCTGTACGAGCACATTCTGTAGGTGAAGTCCATCAGTAGACTGCTATAGACCGATGTGATGTAAAGTTTGAACGTCTTATTTTTCCAGACCAAATGTATGACATGGCTGAATGCACTTCTTGCTTTTGCTTTGTATGATATTGTACCTAATAAAAAAAACAATAACGCGTGAATTAGTTTTGGATTTATCATGTAATATTTTAGGTTTATTGAACTATAAAACACTTGGAAGAAAGTCCGATAGCAAACTCGTGTGTATCGATGCCCTAAGCTTCCTCAAACTACCGAATGCATCCCTTTGCTAACAGCCGGTTCCTTTCTCACCACGTGAACTATTATTTGCAACAATGGTTGTTTATTTACGACACTTGGTTCTCTAATCTCGCTAACTAAACGACACCTTAACCTGATGCATGTGTTGGTCTCTAATTCTACCTTCACCTGTAAACGACTTCACCTGATAATGTGAATTAAATGAATCTTTCTATCTATCTATCTATCTAAAGCGTGCGGAAAGTTATGCCGCTCCCGCGTCTACTTATAAAGCCATGAAAAGTCTTGCCTCAGAAACTGATTAAATCAGTCGTGTGAGGCTAATGATGATGATAAGGACTAACATTTGTTACACCTACATGGTATATGTAGGTGTAACAAATGTTAATCTTTGAAAAAAAAGTTATGAAAACGTAGGTAGTACTTAGTTGATTTTACAAAGTAGTAACAGTGTACATTACTCAATGTTAATGTTTGCCTCCGTTATTATGTAAACAACGTACTTTCCAAATCAAAGAAAACTTGGTACATTATTTTAATGTTAGTAGCAGTTGACTATTATTAGTTTACAGTACTTTTTCCGTCGTTGCACAACCATGTCAGAAGCCTACTTGTTGGCGGTTGAAAAATTCTGACACTAGGGTTCATTAGGTCATCGTAAAACTAGGTGTTCCACAGAAAAAAAAGAGAGAGAGACTACGTTTTTAACTAATAAACTGCAAAAACAGAAAGCAAGCACCCCGCTTTTATGAACTTCTCCGTCCAACTTTAGCAATTAAAGAGCTTTATGGCAAGAAAGCTCTTTGCAACTAGCATCGATGTTTAACTGTAAAAGTGTCTTCAAGTCTTCTGCTTCCTGGAACAGATGCTACAGACTCCTAGGTACTACGACTAACAAGTTTTCATCACATGTTTCAAAGATAGGTACTTACAGGTGGATAGATGAATGAGATATTGAAAGCAAATCACTACATAGTATAAAGCAAAGTCGCTTTTCGTATGTTTGCTTAAATCTTTAAAACAACATAACTGATTTTATGCAGGTTTTTTTAATAGATAGTGATTCAAGAAAAAGCGGACTAATAATGTTAGTGTAACAAAATAATGTGTAAATCCTTTTGCGGTTATAAAGAAGTAGGTATTCTTTACTTATATATCTAATAACAAGCCGAATTTGGCTACAACACAATGTATTTGACACCTGAGTATGAACAGGTAGGCACCCGGGCAAACAATGAGAGTGGCATAATCAGGCAAATGCTTCTTTAGTATTTAGGTATGTAGTTATAAACAACTTCACCTTCGCAGCAAAACAAAAACAATAATTGACTTGTAGCGTAAGTACCTACTTTTTAGAAAAAGATAAATACCTAACGTGCGGTATAGCGGTGTTCACGAAAGTGTAAACAAATAGCGGTTCACGAAAATAAACTTTGTAATCACCAATTAGGTAAGCGGTAAGCGGTTAGAATAGCAATTATATACCTAAAATGCAACGCGGGAGTCAGTAACAGCGCGACGTAAATAAAAAACAAAGCGGGTGGATGTGGTGATAAAACGTACCGTGAGTATTATACCTATCAAAAAATAAAGCGGTAGTATTTTCATAGATAACATTCGATATCTAACCTAGCGGTATGCGGTAGTGTGAGCGACGCGCGAGCGACGCTCCGAACATGAACAAACAAAATGGCGGTTACGTTAGCGTCACTTGAAAAAAAATGCAGTGCACAAACAAATGCAATGCAATGTACGTAAAGAATGCGGTTGACCATCCGGCACGAAGTGACCAAAAATAATGAATTGATGTCATTATGTATAATACTTTCCGGGAAAACATCTCATTCCCACGGGAAAATGAGTAGCAGCGGGCGCAGCCGCTGGACGGGCCGCTAGTGGTATAATATAATTGACATTTTGCATTATTTTGTCCCATAACATTTTTCACAATATCTCCGATATCGCAGTCAACACTTTCATACTATTAAAAAAATAGCCCTGAGATAAGGCAAATCCCACATCTACGACACATTATTGCGCATCCGTCACGCATTTGTGTCTGTCAGATGTAAGGAATACTAAAAACTGACGTTAGCGGAGCACCAAAATGGAACTTACGTTGTTTGACAGACGCGTCTGTTGACGCAAGTTCATGCGTTGGACCTGCGTCAACATCTGATTTAGTATGGAGAAATGTCCTTGCAGACGCATGCGCTAAATAGCGCTCCGTTGTGCGTTAGGTGTGAGAATTGAGTTGCTACCAATCTGTCATCCTTTATATGTTCTTAGTATTAATTACTATAATAGCTTTCTCCTCTGCTCACACCACTTACTGAACGGATTATATTTCTGGGTTAATAGCAAGATGACGTATTAAGCTTGAGAATAACTATACATAATAGTAATATTTTTATAAGAAGTTTCTGCATTATGAGACCGGTTTAGAATAGCATCAGACATACCCATGGAGGCTGTAAAAAGCGGCTAAGGCTTTAATTTTTATTTTATCCCACTCTATCTCTTTTCTTGTGTCGTTTGGTGTTTCACCAAGTCACCCAACAACCCAATGAAACCTAGTGCCAGAATTCTTGACCGCCTTCTACAAGTAGCAGGCTTCTGACATGGTTGTGTAACGACCAAGCGTCTAAAATATCATAGACAGCTACCGGGACCTACGGCTTAAAGTGCCATCCGAAACTCGGAACCATCTTTCTTTATCCCTTTCGTGCCGCATTTTTATTAGGTTAAAAAAAATACAATTACTATCTAATTAATTTTTTGAGAGACAGTACGGTATTGTAAGTTACTGGCATTGTAAAAGTATTCGTTGTGAATCTACTTGGAAATAAACGATTGAAATCTTGAAAATCTTGAAAACTTGTTCACCCCGTTATATTTATAGCGAGTGTTTTAATATAAATTAAAAAGTTGCTTGTAGGTGGCTGTCAAGGTTAATGTAAGATGTAATTTTGTTCAGAAACTTAGTTGTTAGTAACAGAACTTTAATCGAATACCAAAATGGAGGGCAGCTTAATTAGCTTTACTTTGTTGATTAATTAACATGCAGATCGGCTATCTGTCACATGCAAATTGGCTGGATTGTTGTAACCTAATTTATGAATGGATACAACCTACCACAAATAATAATATTGAAATACGAAGTACTAGTTTTGGAGGAATTTCAGAATCAGATTACCACTTTTTAATGTTTAAACATAAACGGTTGTTTTTTGTTTTGTTTTTCTTTTTTACGTAAGTCGTCCAAATTTAGATAATGACTTTTCTATGCCCTTGTTCATTCAAAAAAAAGGATTGATGGAGACTAAATATTTTCTTAATTGGCAAAAAATATGCACTGCAAATAACAATTATCTTAGTAATTAAAAAAATCGAACTAACATAAATGAAAACGAGGAGTTCTTCACGTGATACACTATTTTGTAACTCTCTTATCGTTTGTAAATACTAAAAATATTTCCCAAGATCCACTTCGAGTCGCTGAGCCAGGTTAAAGTTGATTGGAATAAATCTCTATTCAATCAATAAGCCCGCCTTGTGGTCACTTATTTTTAGTATTGTTTTTTGCGTCTGTGTTTTTTCTCTTGTAGAATAAAGCATTTTCGAATTGAATTAATTTTGTATTTTTCAGAGAATTCTGAGCACTTGTTTTTAATTCTTGCCAATGAATTGGAATTTTGCATCAAACCACATTCAACATCATTTAAATTCAGAAGTTTCACGTCAGACGACTTGGTTCCTCAGAATATTTATAAAAGCAAACAGCATAAAGGAATGTCTGACCATTAAAATTTACAATTCGATAGTCGTCTCACCGCATCCTCAATAAGCTTATCTTCACCAATGCGCTTTTGACACTGCAGTGAATCACTACATAGTATAAAGCAAAATTGCTTTTTCCGTCGTCTCTATGTATGTATGTTTGCTTAAATCTTTAACATTATACAACTGATTCTGATGCAGTTTTTTTTTTAAATAGATTGATTTTAGAGAAAAATTTGTATGCATAATACTTGCAGGGAAATCATCTAATTCCCGCGGAAATATGCGTCGGGCGCAGCGGCTATGCGGGTCGCTAGTATCTTCGTCCCACTGCTGGGCACCGATCTCCCTCTTCTATTTCTTTTCTGTTCTGCTATTGTCCTGCAGGGTCTGCAGTGTTTAGTTTAATTTTGTGATTTGATGTTGTTTTTTTTTCTTACGTATTGATTGCGCCTCGAGTCGCCTCCGCCATATTTTGTAAAACAGATGTTTTGTAGCTAAGCTGTGACTTTTATTAGATAAAGTCACAGCAACGAGGGGATTTATTAACTAGATTTTTTTATTAATATTTATGTCATAACCTAACCTAACTGAAGAACGTTCTTTCGGAGCAAACTGAAGAGTGTAAGTTGAAACCGCACCAGTGTAAAAAGGCCAAAAGGAAAGTTGGTCTGTTTCATGGTTGAATAGTTTTCCTTCTTGTTGCCATCAATTTTGCTTTTGGAAAATGCGATGCCAATTTTATGCTCAAACAAACATTGAGAGGTTTTGAAGAAAATAAAAATTAAAATTATTTAGGTAAATGCAAAAGTTCTAACACAGTTTTTGTCGTCTGAATTTATATTTGTAGCGCTTAGCTATTTCAATTGATGTTGCTGGGTACTACTATATACTATCAAAATTAAATACAAGCTTCACAGACCATGGCACACCTCCTAACATTTACTAAGGCGGGAATCACATTTGAGGTCCTTTGCTGTGACAGACGCATCGAACAATGATATCTGATCTTGCTTTAGGCGGATCGCACACATAACGCACGACGGAGCGCTAAAACGTCGCAGTTGTCTGTCAGATCCATACTAGAAATGTCAATTCCCATACTAAAACCGCTCAACCGCTGTCATCGCAGCGCTAGCGCAACGTCGACTGTCGAGTGCGATTTTAGTATGCAGAGTGACGTTTCTAGTACGGATCTGACAGACCGCTGCGATATTTTAGCACTCCACCACGCGTTAAGTGTTTGATCAACCTTAATCATTCGTTTGTATAGGGAATCCAAAATTTACTAGCGCTTAATATGCTCACAAGCGGATATCACCCTAGACGCCTAAACGTCCCAGCACATGCACTCTAACATTTCTGAACCAGTCCTAAATATTTTTCAGATGTGGCGATAACTACCGTATTTTCAATGCCTTTGATACTTTACCTAGCCTGTAAGGAATAAAGGCGTAATTTGAGTATATTTCCAAGATAGGTATCCTTTATTATATTACACAGATGTTTGATATCCTAAGACAATGTAAACATTTTGTGCTAAGATAATATTTACCTGTGCCACGTGTTACGAATTGCGCACGTACTATTGAAATATCTTATTATATCGTTTCATGTCTTGTCCATATATGATGTGGTTGTGACATTTCTAATAAATTACGTTACAAACCTGATACCTACGTAATACGCCTATAATATAAATTTTTACTAGTAATTTCTCAGACATTTTTGGAGAGTATTTCTAATTGAATGTAATAAAATACATGGTGGGATAAACGTTTTATTCACACGGGAAATCGGTTAGTAGCAGGTGCAACCGCTAGGAAGGATTGGCGAGCGCAGTGCAAGATGTTGCATTCAAAGGAACCGCTGCAGCTCATTTATTATTATCCCGCATTTGGTTTTTTACTATACCCACGGGTTGAATTGGGGCGATGCTATTCTGAGCTGGCACCCAACTGCAACACGGCACGTGCAGTGTAGAAACAAGTTAATTAAAGTTTAATCAAACCAAGATGCAGCCTCCTTTGAGACGGTCTGCTCGCTGAACTAACTATATTTTACTTCACTTTGACGTCCAGCTAGTAAAAAAGTATTATAGGTTAAAGATTTAATTTAACAACAACTCTCAAATCTGAAAAGTTTTTCCTAATATCAGCTGCTTGCCACAATCAAAGACTACCTACCTGCGTAACCGAGAAATCTTCGATTTTATTATTTTGAGACTTAAAAGTAAATATTTGCTAATATGTGTAGAAATGTCGACAATGTAATTTTGAATATTTGGTGTTGTAACCAAACACTTCTTCTTTAAACCTAAGCGTTGGACTTTTGTCGGTGGATTTATTTCCATTCTTCCCTTCTCTTCGCCAGTAATCAAACACTATATATTGATATAAACTTTTTGTTACAAAGTAAATACTCGCAAATAGTCAAGTAACAAAAATATATGAACGAAACAAGTGATTCACAATTACACCACCTACAGATCTAATCGTGGTGTAGCGGTAACACATCTGACAATCGTGGGATCGAATCCCATCGGTGGCGTAATTTTTTCCGCTTGCTTTTTATTTAGGTTTGTAAAGTTAATAACTAAAAGGTGATTTAAATATATTAAAACCTAACTACGTAGGTATATCACATTATCACCCCTAAAACATACCATTCCAAAATTTACTAAAATCTTTAGTAGCTGTTTACAAAGCCCTCGGTTTATTGTATTTGAACATTATTTGATTAAAAAATGGCTCGTATAAATATAAGGTAAATAATATTCCTGAATTTCTAAGGTACCTATCTAATCAAATTTGTTAAACTTAGAACCTAATAATCACTATCGGGCGAAAATTTAATTCGGTAACTTCTTTAAAAGTTATTTATTTAAGTATTCATTTTATCATCAAAAGGGCTTATCATTTTAAAGTTGTTTTAACTAAATAAATTACCAACTAAGTTTCAATTGATTTTGTTACCATTTTTGTGCCCCTGTAGAGAGAGAAGAGAGAACTTATTTTGTCCATTTGCTTATTAAGTTATTGCATAATATAAAACGCGTTATTCAGTCTGTATATCGCTGATCACCGAAACCGCGATACGTGTCATAACTTATTCATAAGTTCGAGTAAATATAGGAGAACGGTTAGTAAATGTTTATACAGTGATTTATACGGAGCGCTATCAAAGCGCATCGGTAACGCTTGCATCTGTCATATGCAAGGAAATTTCAAATTCTATAAACCGACATCAACGTCGTTTTCAACGCATGAATTTGCGTCAACCGGCGCGTTTGTCAAACAGCACAGGTCCATCCGTTAGTGCTGCATCAACTTTGTGTAAACGGAGATGTTAGTTAATTTTTCAGATTTTTTTGTTTCTTGATATCTCAGTAGTCGATAGTTTAGTTTATGAACTAAAATTTTATTTACTATGGGTAATTTGATATTTCCTTACATCTGACACACGCATTTGGGAAGCATGCGCTAAAATAGCTATAGATTCTGCTTCTCCTTTTTGTGTAGGACAAAGACTCCTTCAACAACCTAATAATTGTTGGCGTCAGAGTTCTTCAACCGCCTACCTCAAGTAGCAGAGTTGATCGTGTAATTTAATCAAATCGGACAGCTATCGCGAGCAACGGCTTAAATTTCCATTTAAAACACGGCATGATGTATTTCTTTCGTCCCCATTGTATAAGCTTTGCTTAGTTTGGGGCTAGATGTCGATTTGTCAATTGTCCGGGAAATTTATTTAATTAGTTTATCTTTTCTCTTAAACAGGTTTATCTTGCAATGTTCTAAAACGCGGGAACAAATGTACATTGTGATAGATAAATAGGTACCTATCAACGTGAATGCCCCACCGAAAATGTAGCCTTTACGTCACATCGGTCGTCAGAAGCTGTAGTTATTTCCATTCATGAAAAAGGTTTTTTCAACTCTCTTTTACACCAGAATCGAAATTGATTGAAGCGAACAACTTTAACAGTGCAGTTTCTGTGCACAATGCACGAGGGATTCACACCGTGAAGTTCATATTGCATCAATTCGTTACATCAATATCTAAAACAACAGCATTTCCATTGCTGCATCTCGCCAAAACCTGTCCGACACATGCCTAACTGAAGCAGCAATGAAACTCTTACTCTGCCAAAAGCACCGACAGATAAACTTTTAGAAACAAGCCCTTTGTATTCTAAATAACGGTTCCAGGAAAATGTCCCTTTAGTAAATCCTTTGTGTGGTTTTGTTGTGTCATACTGGTCCACGTAAACGACTACATAGTACATATTCTATATCCTGTTTTGTGAAGTAAAGAATATTTTCTCTATCAAAATTTCGTAGTTAAAAAAAAAATATATATTATTTGAGACTGTGAGTGATGCCCGAAATATTTACTCTTAGTATTTGAATATTCAAAGCCTGAGTTTAATGAAGCCAAAGCTGCGACTGCACTAAAAATTACATTACGAGTTTACTATTTTACATTTACATTTTATAAAATTACATTACAGTACGTAGTTACTACTGTTATAATAGTGTTCTATTGTTTCAACATAGTGTGCTCTAAATCAACTTTCAACAAACCCGTGCGATGCTGACTTAGAATAGAATCACGGTATTTTCCCCGTGGGACACGCAAACGGCGACTAAACAAACAAAAACCTAGTAAATAAGGAAAATGGACCTTATGTCATAGCATTTGTTTCAAGGACACAAATGCCACAGGTATCGAGCTAAATTTTTGAAACTATAACGAATAAATTTAAGGAAAAGGCAACAGCGTCCTTGCAAATATCTACAACAAAGCACCTTGGACTGCGTTCGCTAATCTGTCTGTCAAACGCGGTGTTTATTTTTATTTTATTTTAGTGTGTATGGCAATGCCCCCAAATTGGCAAAGGCCCTTTTGCAGCTGTGGACTGCTGTGGCTGTAGTAGTAGAAAAACAATCAAATTTGTAGTAACCACGTTCATTGTTTTGTGCCACTAGTACCATCAATGGTACAACTCTATGGTACCAATATCTGACCCAAAGGGCCATTGTTTGTTAAACATTAATCATTAATATCAATGCAGTCGCTTTTTGCCTTTCTCTGCCTGCCTGTCATGGTCTCCACTAACCCTTTAAACAAGAAGTTTCCTTATATAATAATAGCAGAAAAAACGTATTGTTTCTTGAAAAAACGATTAGCAGCAATCAGCAGATACAACCGATGCAGGTAACTAGATAGTAGATAGTTTATTTATAAAACAACATTGGTATTTTGTAGTGCAATGCACACACTTCCTTTTTTCTTTCGTGTGAGTCTCCAAGTCGTCCAACCCAATGAACCCTAGTGGCAGAATTTTTCAACCACCTCCCACAAGTAGCAGGATTCTGATATGGTTGTGTAACGCTTCACTGAAATCAAATAAGTTAGTATAACTTTACTGTTTTTTAAACTATTTATATTGATGTCTTGTATATTTGTTTAAAGTTGAAATCAGCAAAGACGAATTTATTACTAGGTACTTTGATATTCACTTCGCTTTGGAATTCTCTTCGCTTCGAAATTCGCTTCGCTGGAGTTCCGATTGCTAACGAGCTAACAGAGCTCAGAAGACGATTTGTAAATTATTTAGATGTCTGTTTATTCATATTCAAATCTACATTCTAAACTGGCGTTTATGTTGATGTTGTTTTGGAGATTTTCATGAAAAAGCTCGACACAAACTTATTTTCTGACCCATAGAAGACATGGGGTGCGCGCGAACGACTTATTTTCATTACTATCCTAGGAATGTATTGATGTTTAGCCTTTTGTTTGGAAAAGAAAACACGCGCTAGTTGTTTTTCAGCATTGTAAAAGTTTGTCTTTGTACTTTTACAAAACCTGTATTTTCATGATGCGCACCGCGACATAGATTTTCCTACACTTTCGTATCAAAATTCTTCACTTGTTTTGTTTGATAAAACCTATGCGACACGTCTGAAGTATACTCGCGCGCGAGATAAGTCTCTCTCTCATTAGCCTGCTGGCGTCTTTTCACGAACCTCACGTACATAGGAGCTCGTAAGCTCAGTGTGTCTGCACCTTAAGTGTGCAATAAAGCTTCTACTTCCATTTCAGATTGTGTTTTCCTGCACGTGCGGTTGCCTTACAATAGTGGATTATCAGCAGCACCTCTACTTTTATTCTTGCAATAAAGCGTAGGTAAAGTCGTGGTGTAATACCGGCTTAGGTTGCTTAATCTTATTTCTATCTATACGCACGTATCACGTCTATATCCCATACGAGGTAGGCAGAGCGTGAACGGCCCTAAATTTACAACATAGATTGCATTCAGCACATCTGACAATAATTTGAGGACCGTTATAAAATATTTTATGCCCCAAAAGTGACAGGCATCACGCGGCATTCTACCTAAGTAGTCTATACTTGGACGTAAGAATACTCATTAAAAATGGCTATTGTAATGTTTTATCTCTTAACAGCATTATTGCCCGCACATTAGAAAAACTTGCAAAAAAAAAATACCGCGGGTAAGATTTGAACCTACTTCATCGCTTCCATCTGAGCTATCACGATTTAGTCATTGCCTGCGAAATTATGCAAGACATGTTTCTTGGCTAATAAAACCTTATAACTGTAAAGTTTGGCTCAATTCATATTTAAATACCTACTACGAAACCTTATATTATTATGGTGTGTCCGTCGCACTTTTTTAAAGTAAATAATTGACAAACTTAAGACCTACCAACCAATTTATTTTATGGGTAAAACCAAAACTTTCTAATACAAATCAATTGGAACAGTAATCAAAAATAGATTATTACTTACTTACATACTTACATCTTTCTATCTGTCACAACGTTTTGACACGTTCAGGCACGTTTTTTTGGAAGTTTTTTATCGGTAAAGATGAAAAAGGGTAACTAAGATAAGAAAAAGGTACCTAGATTTTATTCCTAAGTAAAATATTTAGGTGATTGACAAAGCACAGCTACATAATAATTTATTACGTGATTTTCTTATCTGAAACGACTCTGAAACATTTGACTGACATGACAATAACGACCGTAATTTTACCTGCCTACCCCGCCAGGTATAATAGGCGTGATATATATGTGTGTGTGTGTGTGATTTTGTTCTTCTCGTGATGCATAAAAACTAGTACGTCTGGCAGTGGGCTACTAATAGCAAAGCTATATATAGGCTGATGTAATATGTGTTAGAACTACTACGGAAGTAGCTATACTGTACTACTAATACTAAACACTCAAACTATAACAAAATTGTCGTGAGGTTAACTTGACTGGCCTTGAGCGTTATTTTCTTGTCTGTAAAATTGAGTTACAGACATGAAAAGTAACAATCACAATAAGTGGTCAGGCAAAGGCAAAAAAACAAATTGTTCGGAGGTAAATAAAGCCGGAATGGAATGAAAACACTTAAAATTATTTGGAACAAAAAATAAAAATTCATTTCGTGAATCAAAGGAATTAACTTCGTCATAACAATGTCTTTTATTGAATGAAAACCCTATTTCATTTTATTGAATGTTTAAAAACATTCGCTCATTTTGTGGATTTACGTAACAAATTTGTGAATTTGTTCCCAGTCTGGTTAGGACATGGCTTTGTGAACCACCTGAGTGTCCTTATGAAAAATAATTCCGTGTTTCGGATGGCACGTTAAGCCCAAGGCCCCGATTGCTATCTCTGATTACTTAGACAGCGGTTGTGCCAAAAGCCTGCTACTTGTAGAAGGCGGTTGAAAAATCCTGACACTACGGTTCAATGGGTCGTCGGACGACTCGGTATCCACCACGAAAAAATATAGATACTAGAATGCATTTGCTTGTTTTTTATTGTTTTATCGCTATTATTATAATTCCATTGATATTTCAGAATACACATACATACATTTATCACGCCTTTATTCCTTGTGGGGTAAGCAGAGCGACTGCCAAATATTTAGGGTTCTTTTAGATGATTCGTATATCACTGTAGTGACAAGTTGTCAGCCTGTCGCTCAAAGTTGTAATACACATGAAACCCTCGAGTCCCTTAGTCGCCTCTTATGGCACCTACGGGAAAGAAATGGATTGATGCTATTCTTAACCAGCATCACACGGGTTTTCAGAGCACAATGGCTAAAGTAAAACCAAAAGCCGTTAAATTCAAGCTTGACACCAAACTGGAAGCTATGAAGACGCCGAAATTTCTAGAGAGGATCACGACGATGCACGGAACCAACTTCTTTCGCGTCAAGAGCGGAAAGAGTCTGTTTGCTTGGAGTTTGGTGATGATTGCTCATGTGACGTGCGCGATTGCGTTTTTGATGATCATCAAGGGCCAGTTCAACAGCGATCAGATTGTTACAAAGGTAAGTTTTGAAAAAACGAAAAATAATAACTTGATTAACTTTTTGGTTCGTTTAGGGCTAGTTGGCACTATGTACATAGTACAAACACACATCTATACATCACGCCTGTATCCCTTACAAACGGCCGGCCTTAACGGCTTTAAATAAATGTTTTATTCTCGAGAGTGAGTCGACGGACAGGCGTTGATGCACCGCGCTCCGTCTTGTATATCATGTTAATTTACCGCTCAATTGTATGAAAATACATATTTACCTGCCATTATTCTTTAAGTATCAATAAACTGGGTTTAGCATTTCAGACAGTCTACACTAACTAGTCTTTTTCTTTCTTCATATCATACACTACAAAATACGAGATCAATAGGCACATACATTTATGCGCCATTGTATCTAGCAGTAGCCACTTTTAAATAAGATAAAATTATCTTTAGTGATGGTAATGAGTGGGATCAAAACAGAAACTGCTTTTTTCTTAGCGGTGTAAATACTCTGACACTATATAGACTGACGGTGAAATAGGTCTATAAAAAGAAAGTATGATTTTGGCGCCATCATTCCTTTTGTCATCTTACAGATATATTCAGATTGGCCGGTGGACAGGGCGCCGTTTCCTGCCGTCAGTATTTGCAATTTCAACCCTGTGTCGAAGAACGAAACAAAAACTATCGAAAAAATACTGTAAGTTTTTTTTTTTTTACTGCTCTTACATTCACAATTTACAAGCAGTTAGTTGCGATTCAAATTGTATATAAATATGTCGCTTAATATGACGTAGAAAATATTTGGTGCAGATTTGATATCATATTCATACACTCCTTTAAATTTGACGTTCCGAAATGATAATACTAAGTTATATTTCAGCCTTGAACACAATATCTCTCAAGAAGACATTGATTATTTCTTCCAAGATCTGTATTACCTCCTGCATATTGACACTGCCAGCCTCGAAGTACGAAACCATTCCACGATCATGACCATTTTGAAGTTTCATTATTACTCAGTGGCTAACATCATGGAAGAGGTGTGCATTAAAGATGTGATTTTTAAAAAGAAGTTTATGCAACTGTCATATAATAGGTGACGCATTAAAATATGAGTGGCTTCTAATAATAGTTTGACAAGTGCATTCTATTGCCTAATTATTATGCATATGCAGTTGCATACTCTTTTCTTATCTACACTCAAACCAATCTCCATTCTCCTTGCCGTATCCCATTCTTTGTCCGGATTGGCTACTCATAAACATAAACACCCATCACATACATAAATTTCACAATACACACATACACTACACTCTTCACATAAATATCATAAAACAAGCAAAACGAAATCAAGTTCACACAACAGTTTTAATTGTTTTTATCATGTTTATCCATATATTCTGCTGTGTGGGCATTGGACGGGCACAGGTCCTCAAGCCATACAGCGATTTTAAGACACGACTTTTTTTTTAATTGGCTTATCACAGGATAGCACAGGAAATAAAAAAGCTTTAATGTCATGTGATGTAGGTTAATCATGGCTCGGCCCATGTACCAAAAGGCTTTACTTTTGTTTTGTTTTTCCATACGAATAGTGTAAAATGAATAGTGTAAAATAAAATGTATGCCGTGTGATGCCGGCTTAGAATAGCATCACCCCATATCCTTCCCGCGGGTGTCGTAAGAGGCGACTAAGGGACTCGAGAGTATTGGTGTATTACAATTTTTAGGCGACAGGCTGACAACCTGTCACTATAGTGATACACATGTTTTCTGAAACGACCTTGGAAAACAATCCTCAAAAATGTCAGACGTGGCGATAGTGGCCGTATTTTTAGGGCCGTTAACGCTCTGCCTACCCCGCAAGGGATAAAGGCGTGATATATGTATGTATGTATGTATAGTGTAAAATACATTCTTTTCATTGTTTGAAATATGTGAAGTAAAACTTTTTAAAGTGCCTGTTTTGAGAACGAAAGTTTTAGAGGCTGAATGCTCTTCATGCAGATCATTTTACGACTGGTATTGAATCTCTAATTCGACTCAAAACTAGAGAAGATAAATCTTATAAAAGTCACGATGCTTTTTGTAAAAGAACGATTGTAGTCGTCCACCTAAGAGAAATCGAGTAGAAATTAGAGAAACTAGGGAAGGGTAGGGTACGTCGCCAGTTTTCTTTAAATCTAAACAAGAACTTCTTACTACCAGGTTCAACAAAAGTGTGAAAATCTGTTACTCTACTGCGAGTTCAATGGCAAGCCGAAGGTATGCGGTGATGTGTTTCACAAGATACAGACTCTTTCTGGATACTGCTGCGCTTTCAATTTTAATGGAGTGGATGACGAAGATGCCGAGTGAGTAGATTTCTCAGGACACGTACACGAAACAGACGGGGCAGTCTATTGAAGAAAATGGTGCATTGTATGCTGGCGTACGAGCACCAAAGATATTCTTCTTCTTTTTATCGTGTCGATGGCATGCTGCAACAACACGCCACGCGCTATTTACGTGATCAGTCAGGATCGTTCACTTTGGAAATCTTTGGGGGATGCCTATGTTCAGCAGTGGACGTCTTAGGGCTGAAATAATGATGAATGATGATGGTTTAAGAGATCAATCGCAACTAAAGTAAGGCCGTTTGCATAGGCCATATTCGACAGCTGTCAAACCCAACTAAGGAACATGTCAACAAAAAAACTAGACTTTATGTCACAGAATTAAAATGGTTTTGACAGCAGTAAAATGGTTTTGACCTGTTCCACAGCCATACTTTATAACCAACTTAACTAGTTGATATTATTGCCAAGATTATAGAGCATTTTCAAAAAATTTCTTAAGTTTTCATTTATCATATTTCTTCCAGTCCAATGATGTCTCCAGATTACGATTTCGAGTATTATAACGACAGAACCGAGGATGGTGAAGAGGTTAAGACAAATATTATCGCCACAGCTGAATCAGGAAGGTAATTTTTTAATCGCAAACGTGATAATCACTATCCCAGAAAAAAAATTATCGAATACAAAAAAATCAAGCCCTTTTCTGTAGGAGGGTAGAGTACACGTTACCGGTCGTAATAATGAGATTTCTCTCGCCACTTCTGACAAATAAATATTTGAGAGCCGTATTAAAAACCGTGTGTTATTATTGTAAAAGGTTTTCTTCCTGTTCACTATAATTTATACACATAAAACCCTCGACATGAAAAAAACAATGGGATGATGCTTTTCTCAGCCGGCATCACAGGTAGTTTACACTTTACACTTATTTTATTCTGGTCATCAAATTTCACAAAAGACTACTGCCCTTTCGCTGAATTAATTCTTTGTCCACTTTTTACGACACTCACACGTAGATGCTATTTTAAGCCAATTTACGTATATAAATTTTATTGGGTAGGTAAGAAATGAAATCGACCAATGCTGAATCGGTGTAATGTCAAATTTTAAGCTTCCCGTGTTAAGAAAAAAGAGTACAATGTTTCTATCACAGTCATGGTTTCAACTTTCTACTGTCACTACCAGCAACGCCTGTTAGAGGCGTACTTACATTATTTTGCAAATGACTGAGCATCGTAGAAGCATTGCGTGCGTATTATACATACGTATATCACGCCTTTATCCCTTGCGGGGTAGGCAGAGCGTTATCGGCCGTAAGAATACGGTCGCTATCGCCACGTCTGACATTTTTGAGGATCGTTTTCCAAGGTTGTTTCAGAAAACATGTGTATCACTATAGTGACAGGTTGTCAGTCTGTCGCCTAAAAATTGTAATACACCAATACTCTCCAGTACCTTAGTCGCCTCTGACTGTGTGATGTGGGGTGATGCTATTCTAAGCCGGCATGACACGGCACGGCACGGCGTGCGTATTATCACTAACTACTTAGCGTAAACCGCTGGTTAAAATTATGTCTGCAAGAGAAAAATTCAATTATAAAAAACTGTGTCGAATATTTATTTATTTTCAGTTCATCTGGTCTCCTAGCGATATTCAATGTTGATCCTGATGATTATGCAAACTGGTCGACGGTAACAGCATTCGGTGCAAAGGTAGGTAGGCACTGAAGTGGCATTGGTGGAAACAGCAAGACCACCGACGACTTCATAAGCTTTGCGAACAGCTATTGAGAGCAATTGGCTATGGTAAGCTTTGACCAAGGAGATCAATCAGTGCGTCTTACCGATGGGGCCAAGACGTGAGCTTGACAATAAAACTTGCTCTTGGGCTACATGTCACTGGAAAGCAATAGGTAGAATCTCGAGATTGTTTGCCAAAAAACCAAAGTAACGTTCAAAGTCTGGAAGTGTAGCAAGCTGAATTAGCAGTAGCTGTTAGCCACATCTGCCAAAAATCTGATGGACAGCGAAAAAAACGCATTTTCTAGTAAAGGCTAAACCTCGGCAAGCTGTTGAATGACCACCAGCCAGATAGACCGATGACTCGAAGAGAGCGGTCGGTAGAAGCTAGATGGCGTAAACATTTATTTATTATTTATTTTGTATCTTACCTTTCTTAGGTTTAATGGCATCAAGTATTGTGTAAAATATAGATTTAAGAAATGAAATAAAATAAATAATAATAATAACAAGAGATTTTTCCTCTTGGCATACCTGGAAGAGCCTACGTCTAGGACTACTATAATCTGGCGCAATACTGTGGTTGCACCTGCAGGAAGCTCATATTTAACTGTGGATATCTCATAACTTAGGTTAGTAGATTATGAGGAATTTACATATTTTCCAGATTCTGATAAGCGATCCAAACGACTACGTGGAAACACGAGTGCTCTACCATTACGTGGATATCGGGGAATCCGTTGATTTGAAAGTGGAGCCGTTAATATTTGAATGCGAAGATAACTTGCGTTACGTAGATGTTGAAAAGCGGTATGTATCCATTATTTTGAGAATTATTATCGATGTGTAAGTCCTTGAACAGTATGAAACCTTCAGTTTGTATTTTCCGACTTGGTGGGCGAACGAAAACAAACATCGTCTGGCTCTCACAGGTAAACACAGGGCTGATTGTATAATCCCTCTGATTTACCTTTAGCTGTAAAAATAACTATCTTCTTTTTTGTTTTGGAATACCGAGTCTTCCAACGATCACCTGTCTGTATTCAGGATGTCAAAGTTCTTCATTGTCATTGCTGTGTTATTAATTGTTGTGAACGAATTAAGTGATATGCTAAACAACCCCTTTATTCCTTAAACTTGCTCCAAAAGACATCAAAAGATTTCCCCACGACATCCCAGTTGCTGTAATTTGGTTTCAAAGGCCTGCCTGCCTAAACTGTTTTTTCCTTATGAAGATATCTAAATGGATTGTCATGTAAACCACAACGACATGATAAATTGCAGAGCGATGAACTTCTGGAGTGGAATGTCGTTTGTCCGAGATGGAACATTGACCTTGACCATCCGCAAAACATTACAATTTATAAGAAGAATACAATTTGGTGTTCATTGCGTAATCTAGTACCTGTTATTCAAACTAGAAAAATAGTTTTTCTAAGAGGAAAGTGGAACTAACTTGCATAGGTACTCTGCGATTATGCTGCACCTAGTTGCGGTGTGTATGACCTTAAATTTGACAGCATATATTACAAAGGGCGAAAGGGCCTATAGTTATATAGAAGAAGATAATGTTTTTTTTTGCGTAGGTAGGGAGAAACAGGAATGTGAATCAACGACCTACGACCCTTAAAACCTTCCTTGTAAATTATCGTTGCTATGCAATGTAAAGTTTTGGGCTGGAAGAAAATATCGAAAATGGCCTCTCTTTTACCACCTCTAGGGAATGAACCTCATTTCTTTTCCTCTGAATATAAAATAAGCAGTAAAACCACCTACTTATAGTTTCAGGCTTTCATGTAAGCCTTCTTGTTGTTGAACGGGTCACTGAGTTGTCGAACGACCTAATGAATGCCTGTGTGAATTTGATTGATTGCGTAGGTCCAATAACCATCAGATACAACCTACATAATGAATAGAGATTTAGATTGGTTTTGAATCATTCTTAATTAAGTGACGAGAAGATTTATACTGGGTTCGTAGCTAAGATTTAATAAAGTGCTCAAAACAGGATCGGCAGTTCTTACACCCCTTTTGACCCAAGTTCAACGCACAACCCTGCGTTTGCGCTGCGTCGTGCATTGAACCTGCATCAACAGCGGTTTAAGTATGGGGAATGACGTTTTTAGTATGGACCTGACAATCGCCATCATCACCAAATTGAACACTGAAGACAATCAGCTTTTTATAAGTCAAATTAGTCCCTGAATTGAGATAGGTGTAAAACATTGACAAATTAGGTTAAAAGCAGAAATGGAACACGTATTATTTCGTGAGAGTAACCCCATGTCGATGACCTGATAGGTCTGGCTGGGGTGGCTTTGACGGAAATTGGAAATGGAATAAATAAAATAAAAGAGCCGTCAAAACGGACGAGGTGAAATGAGCCATTTGCTGTCCATTTCCAATGTTTCAGAAGATATTGAGAGACTGTTTTGTACCTTTGAAAATGTTTATTGGGGAGAATTTTTGAAAATATAATATTTTAAATGCGAACATTAAGCTTGCTCGGTAGTTATCGCCGGGTGGGTGTAAGGGAAGAGCGTTGCAAGTGTATGTTCGTATCTTGCCTGTAAAGTTTTATAAGGTTGCTTTTTTCCGAGGGAATGCGTTATTTTACTACAATAGAAAGTAGCCCATACATTATTCTAAATTATACTCTTTCTACTCCGTCGAAGCGTGAAGGGGTAACACACACGAAAACCACGCGCCGTTTCCCGATTTGTGCTTTACCACAACTTTTCTCATAAAAAGTATATAACTTTTGTTCTGTTTTTATTTGTGGTATTCCAATATTAATACATTTTCTTCAAAAAATAAGATTAAATACTTTCAATAGAAAACTACGCCTTTTGATCTTTTTGTATAAAAGGTTGACCCTGTTTAGAGCTTATTTTTCTCCTGTTGCGCATATTGTCAACAACAACATGATAATACTGTGTAACGTAATCTTCGTATTCAAAAAGGTACTGATATGATATTCAGAGCACGTTATTGTCTGATTGCTATGCAGGTATTAAGGTCAGGATGGAATATTGATTTTAACACGCTGAATTTTATTATCCTTATTATACGTGGCTTTTTTGCGTGGCTAAAAATTAATATTAATATACTTTTGTTGTTCGTGAATCATTGCGAATGTGATTTTAGAACAGAAATCTAGATCTGGAACAAAAGCTGCTGTGTAGTAAAACTTTGAAAAATTGTGAAAGAGAACGGACACTTAGTTAATGAACGACCTATTGCGCTGAGTTGATCTCCAGTTCGAGTCATTAGATAATCCTATACAACGTTTAACTTTCATTGCGCAAAATCTGAATAGAGTTTTTTTTTTTTTTATCACGAACAGAATCTTTTGAACCATTTTTATCATAGTTTTATTAAATTTTGTTTTAAGCGTTGTCGTGTCAATTTATTAATAAGTCAATCAGATCCACGTTAAGCTGTAGGTCCCGGTTGCTCTCTATGATCACTTAGACGGCGGTCGTTACTCAACCATGTCAGAGCCTTGCTACTTGTAAAAGGCGGTTGAAATATTCTGACACTAGGGTTCATCGGGTCGTTGGACGACTCGGTGTCCCATACGAAAAGAGAGAGAGAATCAGATCCATGCACAATAAAATTGCACACGCAAAGATACCAAACGGCATTCTACCTACAGACCTTTTATTAGAGCGTGTCGTTGCAGACATAAGACGTGGCCGGAAATGCCATAAAAGTAAATCAGCGCAAAACTTTTTTTTTCTCAATTTAAGTTAATTCATTTCGGAACCAATCTGAGATTTTGCAAGTTACACGTTGTATATGTCAATGACCAAGAAGCTATAGTAAGAATTCTTTGCTATGTACCCTTAAGTACAAGATATGCTTTTACTTTCAGGGGCTGTTGGTTTCACAATGAAGTCAGTCTAGTGCACACAAGCCGGTACAGCTACGAGACTTGTAACACGGAGTGTAAAATAAGGAGTTACAAAAACTACTGTGGATGTGTACCTTATAAATATCCAGTTGGTAAGAAATATGACAACTGCAGAGTAGGCACTAAAACTAGCGATTCGATTGTGATAAGGAATATTATTTTTCAAGAAAATAAATAATGTTTTGGATCACTCACGTCATGTTTGTATGTTTCCGCGACATTTCGAACCAATCGGTGGGTCTTCGTCGGGCGGAGAGTCGTGAGTGCTTATACGTCCACGCCGCGCTTTCGACAGTCATAACTCACTTATGTGTAAACAATTTAATATTTCTCAAGGTCAAAATTTAAGGTACAATATTTGCCCTTAATGTATTGAAATTCAAACAAACTAACAACTTACTCTGCTGACTCAGCGTTTCAAAAAGATCTTGGTTTCCGAAGCTCTCTCCAGTGACTCCTGCATTGCGCAATTCGCTAACTCGAAGATTTCGTAAGGTCAGCCCCTACTAGGGATGTTATGAAACTTTGTAATCGAAACTAATAGATATCCGAAATAAAAAGATATCCGTAACGGAAACCGATAAATGGGTACCTACCTATAAAAGTTCTGTATAATTTAAGATAAGAACGGGGTCTCACTTGCCGCGTACGTCTTTAGCATTGTTTGTTTTTTAATATTTAGACCGATAATTGAGTAATTCTACATTAACGAGTACTAATTGCAATAAACTTTAGTAAAATTGTGTTGTTTTAGTTGATATTCGAAGCTTTCGGATAATTTGAAATATTTTCATATCTGTATCCAAATCCGTAATCGAAATTTAAAAAGCCTTATACGTATCCAAAACATCCTTACTCTCTACGACGTCTCTAGCGGTACCTGCTAACGATCTCGTTTGAGATTGTTGTGGGTCGTAAGTACTTAATAATACCTTCGTTTTGACCTTTTCACCTTGATTACATTTGTTTATTACACACCCTCAGTGTTTTTAAGTTGCAAAAAATATGCCAAAATCGTAGCAAGTGCATGGAAATAGTCTCTGCCTACCCCGGCGGGTAAGAGGTGTGATTTATACAGGGTAAAAAAAAAGCTGCAAATATTTTACGTTCTGAACCAGCCCGTGAACTGAACAACTTTCCCCAAGGAACATAGGTCGAGATATGAGAAACATTTTTAGACCTCCCATACAAGATTACCAACCGACCAAGTCAATTAGTATTATGGAAGGTGAAAAAAAAAATCTCATATCTCGACCTATGTTTCTAGTTTCTAGGAAAGTTGTTCAGTTTCATGGGCTAATTCACTCCTTAAAATATTTTTAGCTAATATTTTCATAATCATCATCAACGTATCACTGAAAAAAAAATGTGACAAAATAATAAATATTTCTTGCCATTTTTTGAGACTGTATATTTACTATACATATTCCATTGTAAAATTTTCACAGAGTCAATATTTAAACAGTAATTTCTTCACAGTTGCGGGAACACGAATATGCGAATTTACAGATCTGAAGTGCTTACATCACATGAAGGGTGAGTCCATGAGTGAGTGAGTGAGTCCGACTGATTCGA
Source organism: Keiferia lycopersicella (assembly GCA_029255805.1). Taxonomy (NCBI): domain Eukaryota; kingdom Metazoa; phylum Arthropoda; class Insecta; order Lepidoptera; family Gelechiidae; genus Keiferia; species Keiferia lycopersicella. Next base: position 16,093,008 of record JARACZ010000006.1, on the reverse strand, counting down.
TAAAAACATATTGAATCATTCAAGGAAATATAAACAAGACTGGCCGTTCGCACACATGCACTACCTGGTGCTAAAATAACGCTGCGTAACGTAAGTGTCTGTGAGATCCATACATACTAGAAACGTAAATCCACGGTTTTTAGTAAGGTGAATGAAAGCAAGCGTCTGTTAGATCGATACTAGAAACTTAATTCCACGGTTTTTAGTATGGAGAATGACGTTTTTGGTTTTTCGAGGAAGACACCGAGTCGTCCACCGACCCGATGAACCCTGGCGTCAGAGTTTTGGCGTCTGACGCGGTTAAAAAATGATCTCCGTCTGAGTTATCATAGCCAGCCACCGGGTTTAAGGTGCCCTCTGAAACACGAACTATCTTTCTTACAGACAATCAGATGGTTCAGCCTGCAATGTCCTAACCAGAGTAGGAGCAAATTCACAAATATATAAATATTAACTTCGTGAGTGTCCCACCAAGAATCGAACCCGAAATCGTTTTGCGTGGCAGGCAGTCGCACCACCACTGTGCCACATCGGTCAGCGGACTTTGAAGTGAATCTGATAGACGCATGCGTTACGCAGCGTTATTTTAGCGTTGTGCGTTAACTGCAACAAAGGCCTTTGTGTTTCAACTTCCGGGAGATATTTGTAGTCTCCGGAAATACAATTTATTTTTATAAGATTAAGGACCTGACTCCGATTTTTCTTGCTTGTTTTCCGGGATGAAATTATTGCTACGAATTTTCAGAGTTATTAAATTTATTCAGGTAAGATCAATATTGTTTTAAAATATTGACTCAAGCGAAAAGCGCAAAATACGACTTTCTTTACAATTCATAAAATCAATGTAAAAAGATAGATCGTAGGACCTGTTTATATCTTTAGGCAAGGTACAACTGAAAATATTTCATATTGTAGAAATTATTAAAAGATTCAGATTCTTTATTCAGCTTAAACAACATCGTCAATACTAAATAGCAATATTTCAAATACGTACATGTCAAAAGTACTTTGAATTAAATTACTAATAATATGTATAATACTAAGAAAACCTTCAGTAAAAATGCACATGCACCTTTAACATGCATGTACAGGGTGCTAGGAAAAGAACTAACTTTCTTTCAAGGTCATCAAACTGAACAAACTTTTCCCAAGGAACAGGCCGAATTCTATTTAAAAAAATTTGGATCCATACAAAATATAATAACCGAGAACCGATTGAGTCAGTTTTTATGTAGGTAAGCTGAGGTCACATATTGAGCCAAATATTTTTTCATATTGTGACCTATGTTCCTTGGGGAAAATTGTTCAGTTTCATGGGCTGATTCGTCCCTTGAAAGGAAGTTAGTATTTTTCCTATCACCCTGTTTAATTTTGTTATTAAACGAACAATATGAGTATGTGAAGAATTATAACCAACTTACTTGTTTTAAATTTGGTTGAGGGCTCGACCAGTTTCGGCTGATCAAGACAGCCTTCCTCAAGAGGTCGACAGATCACACCCGCCCGTCAGCTGTGATTGCCGACTAAGCTGTAATTCTTTACATACCCTGTATAATATCTAATTCGTATATTCCAGTTCACTGGGAGGCGACAAAAACACAATGTGTGCCGGAGTGTTATAAAGAGTGCCGCGACAAATTCTACTCGCTCGTATCGGACACCGTTCCGTTCCTGGCGGCGGCTTCTCCCGTCGATCTGTAAGTAGCACATCGTAAAATATCACAAATCCCGAGATTTTTCTAGAAATATCTAGAAAATTCCTTATTTCTAGAAATATCTAGAAAATTCCTTATTTCTAGAAATATCTAGAAAACTCCTTATTACTAGAAATATCTAGAAAACTCCAGAAAGCCAAAATCAGAAGGCTGACGGATGGAAAATATCCCGATTAGCAGATACTGTCTAGTTCAGGCTGGATTTGATCATTGAAGTATAATGTACAGTCATGGACAGAATTGGGGTCAGTCAAGAGGGTGTATTATCGCATATACAATCATTTTAACTTACTCACACATACACATACTCGAATGTGTTTTTAAAAAGTAAACCTTAAATCAAGCTAACTTAAGTCAAAACTCATATAAACATTGCTCAGCGACCTCTACGAATTTATGAGAAGAACTATTAAGAATAGTGCCTGTTTGAACGTTAAGGTCTGACTCACCACGTCGTAACTCTAACCAATTAAACTGCTGCGTTGGTTTAATTAGACTCATACTTCTATTTCAACGTTAATATCACCAGCGTAAATGGTCTAATGGTTGCTACGTCCAGGTTACGTCAAAGATTAGAATAACATCAGGTTCGGATCTCTATGACATGTTCTAGTTTTGTTTAGGATCGTTACTTATCCCATTTTTTTTTGTTTTATTGTTGCTGTTGATTCTGTTGTGGACTAGGACAATCAACACTAAAGTGAAATGAAAACAATTATTAACCAATTAAATATTTTTATTATCAAAAACTGTAAAATAACATTTAACAAGCCTTTTTAAACAATATTTTAATAATGAAGTTGACATCTACTACGCAGATCTAAAAAATAATGAAGTTAAATGTCTCAAGGTTTAGCTTAAAGTATTCGTTTTCAAGAAGAAAAGATATTGAAGCTAAATCTCAAGAAAACAAAGAAAATTTACAAATTTCGTAAGGAAATTTGTTTAGATTACCTACGTAATACAAAACAAAACATTGTCTGACTGATATAGTTTACCAAAAAAAATGAAACATTAATACTTCTTCTTTAAAATTATAAGTAAATAACTTGATTACATTTTGCAAACGCCGTGGCATTTCGGAGCAAATGTTGGTTCCGCACCTTCACATGCTTCCACACTTCATGGCAGTGAGACTCCAATTCTTCCTTTCGTCTTTCATTACGCATATCCCATCTTTGCACCATTAAGCCCCATAGATTTTCTATAGGGTTTGCACCATTAAGCCCCATAGATTTTCTTTAGCGGCCAATTTATAACATTTATTCGAGCAACGACACTACCCTCTTCTTCAAAACGAGTCACCCAACGCTTCGCTGTTCTCCACTAAAACAAAACAAACGAGCATAATTGGTAAAATTAATACTTTAATAAACTATGCAACTAAAACTATGTTATAACAGGAAAATGTAAATAATACTAAATAAAGAAGTAATTTGAAATATCATAGATACTTACGGCATAGCCGGTCTCAGCAACAATTTCCGATTATTTATGTCCAACGTTATGCAACGCAACAATACGCTGCTTATCCTCATTACTTAAATTATTACTCATTTTGAAAATGTAATGAAAGAAAATGAAGCGAAGAAAGAATGTAACAGAAAACACGGGCACCCACGATAGCGAGCTAACACCGACAAAATACGAACTCCTTCCGAATGCAATCCAATCGGGTAAAACAATCTAAGGCAAAATAATAATAAAAACCAAATAATTTAAGGTAAAACACGACCGAGATTCGAACCACTGCTTTCACGTAAGTAACTGTTATCTACCTTTACTTGCTATCCACTAGGCCAACTGCGCCTATAGTCAACTTGGTGAAATTATGGATGTTACTCGGTTTGCACATTGGTCAGTTAGCTACGTAATATTTTGTAAATGTGTGAGTGTATTGTGGGATGCGCAAGCAACTATTTTTGTGAGAACTGACTCCACTTTTGTCCCTGACCGTACTAACGCACTACAATTAGATGGCGCAAACAAAAGTCAGAGCACCAAGTGCGCGAGGAGGCAGGTTTTTTTTGTGATGGACTCTAGGTACGATTTTGGCTCCGCGACTATCAAGTCCACGCCGAACGGCTTGGTGGGGCAAGGGCTCATCTGGAAATAATTTTGTGTTTATTCAAACAAACAGCCCAATCACGTCCTTGGGGCGAGACTATGGGCTTAGGAGTTGTTCTGGAAAGAACGGATCGGACTGAATCTACCCGGTACGTGCCGGTAATTGTCAAAATGAGGCATATGAGGGATCTTCGCGAACCCGCCGGGGACGTCGGTTGCTTGAGGAGCCTGTGAAGTGTGATCTACTAGCAATGGCTGCAGTGGCGGCTTGGGTGATTCTATCATCATCCTCCGAAAGGACGTGGGGAGGCGGGTATGAATCATAGATGCAGCGCCACTATCATATTAGTAGCTAAGTGGCCACATACGAATGGGACAACTTTGTGATTGGCGGTCTCTTCTCTATATGTAGTACGTATTAGATCTCATGTACGAGTAAGACAGTTTGGATTTATAGCGTTCTTATGCCGCGCGCATAAGACTTACTTTGGTGGTTCAAGTGTCTATCAAGACTTACGTAAGCTTGACTAATACCACTTACAGCAAAACTTGCCTCATAAAACTTTTCTTTCCTGAAATTCTTTACTTCCATTCTAAGGAAAATCTTTTACCATTTGCTTTTAGCCGTGTTAGGTTTTACGAAAAAAGGTCGTGACAGAAAAGGTTGATCAATTCCCATCGAGACCAGTGGAAATAGTTTGAAAATAAGTCAAACTGAGAATGTTGGCAAATAATTCACAGATCGATTACTCGAAATAAATGCAAAGTGTAAATCTAAGCATTTCCCTTTTAGTGCCTTTTTGTGAGTATATAATATAAGTCTATAATATTTACTGATGAACTCATTCGTTTTCAAATATAAATCGAGCCTGTCATGATATTATTAAATTAAAGTATTTTAATGTAAATTTTTCATAAGGCTTGTAAGATAGATTTGAATTGATAGCGAAGGCTTTAAAGTTCAATTCATTTTCATCTTCCGGGGTTTCCTGGCAATTCACGCTTAAAGATTGCCTGCGGCTACGTAAGTTTTTGTTAAAGAAACTTAAAAACCTTTTTTATTATTTCAAATATATACATACATACTTACATATATCACGCCTTTATCCCATGCGGGGTAGGCAGAGCGTTAAAGGCCGTAAGAATACGGTCGCTATCGCCACGTCTGACATTTTTCAGGATTGTTTTCCAAGGTTGTTCCAGAAAACATGTGTATCACTATAGTGACAGGTTGCCAGCCTGTCGCCTTAAAATTGTAATACACCAATACCCTCGAGTTCCCATTTTTACCCGTCGGTATTGTAAAAGGAGACTACGGGATCAGTCCACAGAACGGGCCGTAACGTTTCCTGCTATAATCTACAATATCCTACACTGCGCTCGCCAATCCCCCTGCCAAGCATACCATGGCACATGTCCAACAGGTGAACTGTCGCGGCTGCAGAAGTAGAAGTCACTGGTTCAAACACAATTGCCTATTTGTCTACAAATTGTTACGCTGGAGAAACTCTGAATAAATAAATAAAGATGTTGAAACCTTTTGAAATGAAAAATAAACATTTTGGTTTATTTATATCCGCACGTGTATAATTTCTCTTACTTTTGTGTTCATCGAATTTCACTCTTGATGTAACGAACCGAATGGGTTTTTATATTTTTATTTTGATACATGATTGAAGTGGGTGTATTAATAATATTATTATATATTTTTTATGCAGGAATTTTTTTTCATCACTACTATTTGGAGTTGAATTACCATTCTGTATTTCAGTAAGCGTGTATCTAAAAGATTAAGTATATCAAATAATTGTACAAAAAACGGTTGTCTGTAAAGTCAGTTTGGAGGCGATAAATTGAACGTGACAATGTCATAAGAAAATAGAGATGGAATATGCCAGAAGTAAGAGGCCAGGTAACGCCGCATGAGTGAAGTTCTTTGGTGACAAAAAGACTCCCTGATGAACTTGACACACCGCTTGATTAAGATTGATGGATGAGGGAATTAGGAACTTACAGAACCCCTTTTTGCCTCGCGCTGGTAAATTGTTCTCAACTAAATCTTTGACGTGAGAAGAAACTGAAATTTTGATCTATTGCGGGCAAACTTCATCAGCGATGAAATACACTTTCTTAGGTTCGGCGAAACAAGATGAATATATTTCTACCATCAAAGGTTTTGAATGCAAGTTGTTGGAGGCTAGTTTTAATTTTTTAGTCCATGTTAATGAGAAATAAAAAATGTGTCCTGCATTTTGCTCTTTTGTACAATAATCATTTTGACGTACAAAAAGATGAATAGAAAATTTACTACTTTGACTTTTGAATATGACATCAAACTTATTGCTTGCGCTAGTTGTCATGTCATGTATCCAATAAATTATGTCTATCAAAATTACGCGATATAAATGATAGATTTTGATTTCAATCCTTATATAATGGCTTGTGCAAAAAAAACCGTGCCTTGCCTTGAATGATGGAAAGCTATGATAGTCTGAAGATAAAAAAAAAAACGTTTATTTTAATTTCAACCATAACAACTACCATTTTTAAAACTTTTGATATCGTGACTCATTGGGTTCATTGTCTCAACTGTCTCTAAAAGCAGATGATCAGTCCAGCAAAGAAGTTTAGGTTTCAGGTTTAAAAAAGGATTAAACCGTAAATTAATAAAATCAAAGTAGAACATAACCTATAAATAGCATGAGTAACCAAACAATGACGATTTTGGTAGAAGTTTTGCTCCAAATTTAATTTTTTGTATTCATATCTAAACTCTATAGTATAGAGCCTATACTTACTTATTTTGCCGGCTCGACGACCCAATGTAAGTCTTAGCCTTCGATACGAGATTTCGCTAATTGTTCGATCTTGTGCGGTTTCTCGCCAATCGCCAGAAGTTTGCAGAAGATCCGCTTCCACCAAAGATTCTATACAGTGGGCTCAAATGTCTTTTTCAGTTCTTCCCGCAATCTAAGCGAGCTGGCAGCACTTCACGTGTACTACACCAAGCCAACTTGCAACTGCTACATGATGGGGCTGCTGACAGATACCAACACTTTTATTGGTAAGTTTACTTTAAACAAGCAAGCTACAAGTAAATTTGCAACCAATACATCGTTGTTTTCTACGTATTTTGCCTAATGCTTTACTGCTCATGTTTTAACGAGAGCCTTGTTTGTTATATTCAAACTACCATTACCATTTGTGTATTATACGAGGTATACGGACACGACTAGGTGTCCCACACGAAAAGGGAGAGAGACGGGGTGTGAGAGACATTTTTACAAGTCTTATTGATAGAGTGTATGCAGACCATGAAACTGAAAAACTAGTCCTTTAGGCTGGTTTCAGAGCGGCGCGTCTCAGCAGCGCTGCCCAGGCGCGCGCCCGAGCCGCGTTCGCTGTGAAACGACATTCAGACGCGCGCGCTTCGTTGTGGTGTACGGTCGAGTGCAGAGAATCATTATGCGTCACTATGAAACGCTACATACAATCTAGTGTAATGCGAGGCGCGCGCGGCTGGGCAGCGCTGCCGAGACGCGTCGCTCTGAAACCAGCCTAAGAAAAACTCAAAACTTCACCACCCATACAAAATCACGAACAGCAACAATGAAAGCAGTCATTATACGTTTTATATATAGTAAAACAAAATTCGCTGTACCCTAATATATATTTCTGGGGAAAAGTTGTTTAGTATTTTGTAAGGTAATGGATACATTACAGCGTGTACGCTAAAGTGTGTATGGCCTCATATACTAGTATAATCTGCTTTGTAAATTAATGGTCTAGAGCAAGGCTGGCCAACCCAAGGCCCGCGGCCTCCTAAATGGCCCGCCAAGGCACTCGAATTGGCCCGCCACTCGCCAGTCAGTTGGCGCTTTGGTCTGAATGGTTTGATTAGCGAGGTAGAAGGATTAAACACAGATCTCAACCCTTTCGATTGAACCAAAACTCATAGTTATAAAGATTTAAAGATATTTATGTGCCAGAATAAAGTTGTTGGGATCTTATAGAATATATTACAATGGTTGTTCAGAGTATTCAGCCTGCAAGCTGACATGCAAATTTGACTCGTGTATGTACAATAATTCAATTACAATATTAAGTTTTAAATTAAAAGTTATATTGTCGTCGACAAAATAGCATTTGGCAAGTAGCATTTTTTCGAAATACAAGTTCAAGAAAAAACTGAAAAAGTATGGCCCGGCGGCGCCTAAGAAAACTTAAAATATTGGCCCGGCTGGAAAGTTTATTGGCCAGCCTTGGCCTAGAGAATTCCAGGTAAAGAAACCCCAGGGCACTCTCTGGCTTTACTTAAGGTAGGTTAAGCAAAATATATGGTTCAGAGAAGAACACCTGACGCTAGTTTATTTCGTCTTTTCATCGGAATTCAAATTTTTGATAGGTATCTGTGTTTAATGGGTTGCTCCTTGATTCGGTAGGCAATTTAAAAAGTTAATTGAGGGCATAATGAGAATGCTGATGTGAGTTAAAAATAAGACGTATAGAAGAGTTACATGATGATGATGACGATGATGATGATGAAGAGTTACATAATATCACTAAGAAACCCATTATAATAAAAGAGATTTTTCTTTTATTTAAACTTGATAACTACAATGTTATAGGTACTTCAGCCCATCAGCAGTGCATTGTCCTCATCACTGATCACTTTCAGCACTTTTCTATCTCTTACTTACTAGAATATACAAAATTCTGTAATAGACAGTTTGTAACTGAAGTTTTTAATTTCCTCCAGCGGATTTTCCATAAATTACTTTTCATCGAGTTATGAATCCCTAAGAGATGATGAGGACATCTAAATGAACTAGTCTTAAAAGAATAATATTAAGTGTATTAATGTTTTTCTTTTTCAGCAACCTACGGCGGAATATTGTCCTTGTTTTTCGGTGCTTCACTCCTCACTATCTGCGAACTGGCTTACCTGTGCTTGGTTTACTTCGCGGAAAAAGCTTGGAAAATGTTCTTGACTAAATATAATATTACTTGGAAGTAATGCGTATGAAAGGTTAATTATTTTGTAAGAAGCATGACTGTGTCGATTTCAGAAGCATTACGCCAAATCAAAGATCTCTTACCTATGTAAAAAATATTTTTATGTATGTACTTTAAAAATGGTTCAGTAAAGCGTAAAGCGGTTTTAGTAATGGGATTGACGTTTCTTATATGGATCTGATAGGCGCATACATTAGCGCAGCGTTATTTTTGCACTGAAGTGTGATAGAGGCATTTCTTTCATTTTCAGAGGTCTTTTCTTTTCAATATGTTTGTTGTGCAAAAACACTCTTTTTCGCTATTAGTAGGTAGAAATAAAAAACTAATCTAGAGGCGTAGACACTTTATTTATATTAATTCCAGAATAAGTATCACATTCAAATATAAAATACTATCATGACTAGTGATTCATATAAGAGCTAATACAAGTACATTCATCAAATAAATTGGATTTTGATTGGTCCAGAAATTCGGATTTGATTTGCAATAGGTTATAGACTACGGCTATCGTGGTAGGTATCTCTTGTGATTCTCTATTTACACTTTTTTTTAATAATAATTCTACAAATCCATCAGAGATAGGTAGTAGTACATTATATTTTAGATAGAAATAAAACTAAGAAATGTCATGATTTCTGGTGTGGTCAAAGACGTTACAAATAGTGTAACAATTTTCAGATTCCTCCTTTCTATAATATGTACAAGTAAAAAACCAATAATACTAGGTACTCCAATTTTCAAGCTAAGTGGATCAACGCATGAAACCTATCAAAATTTGTCAATTATTCATAGCTTTATGGTCAGTCAGAGACTAATTACGGAGATAACACGCGTGTGGTAATACCCAGACCATATTAATAAGCCAAATTAGATTATCCAAATCTATGCATAATATAGTTTCCAGCGTTGGTCTTGCTTGATGATTGATCCTTTAACTCCTCGTGGAGCAAAGGGCCTCAATTGACTTAGTGGGTAATAAATACTGTAAAAATAATTAACCTGTCGGAGCCGATTTCGGCTACTGCGACTGCTGGACAGGCTCAGCAGCTGGCGTCTCGTTGGACCGCGCGATCGTGTGCTCGCATGTGGCTGCAGTAGCCAATATATATATTTTTGCCTATAAATACTGTATATAAAAGCTCAAAGTTCACTACCTGGTCGGTTTCTTATCGACTTGTCAAGATCAAATTCAAAACTCAACACGATAAGCTGTAATTAAGGATCTTTAAGGATTTCATTTTGTTTTCAAAACTGGGTTGGTGTTCCGATTTCAAACAACACTTTCTCTGGGTGCGCATTAATTTGAATCATTAAAAAGTTCTAAACAAGTTTTATTGAAATAGGCTAATCGAAATATCATGTGACCCAGACGATTTGAAATCCAACCCAAATCGTCCAACGTAATTGGCAACCATATAAATGAAAGAAAAATTAACTTTTAGAGAGCATAGTTTCACAAGAAAGAGAATATTTTTTCAATATCTATAGACATAGAGTGATTCAAGAGGATAGTTTGCAGGTAATACATTCCAAGAAGATGTCTTATTGCTACGGGAAAACGATAAGAAGCGGATGCAACCGCTGGATGGCCCGCTAATAAGTAATTTTTCTCACACATTTGGTATTTACATTGCAGTCAGTCTTTTACGATCAATATATTACACTGTACACATTAGTTTACAATACAGTAAAATTATATTATAAGTATTATAGTATAAGAAACACTAAATAAAACAAAGTTACGTTAGACTTACACTTTACGTCAGCGATTTAAAGTAAAGTCACTATTTAAACTTTTCACTTAGTAGTTGTATGTCCTTTTATCTTCATCTTAAAAAATTAAGGGGAGTTCTAGAAATGCACCGGGTTGGGCTGGATAGGAAAGTTATAGAGCAGGCACCGGGTCGAAAGTTCTAGAGTGATACTGGGTCAAAAGGTTCTAGAGTGGTATCGGGTAGGAAGTTTCTGGATCGCCATAGAGCGGTCTCGCCTGGTACTTAGAGTTACGCCTAGCGCTTTCGCAACATCAGCGTTTGGAGTCAATATGGCCATGCCGCTGCAACATCTCGACGGGCAAGGTGTTAAAGTTGCACCGGGCAGGAAGATTTTAGAGTAGCACCGGAAGGTTCTAGAGTTGCACTGGGTCAAAAGGTTCTAGAATGGCGCCGTTTAGGTAGGTTCTATAGTGACATAGTCTCGCCTAGCATTTAGACCAGGCGCTTTCATAACATCAGCGTTTGAAGTCAATATGGCCATGTCGCTGCAACATTTCGACGGACAAGGTGTGCGCGGGCGCAGTGCGTCGCGACGAGCGCGTCACGTGGCTCAGTTGCGTCGTGTGCGCGCGCGGGTCACTGTTGCGCGCCATCTGTGCGCTGCAGACGTGGCCGTTGTATCGGAGGTTGTTCATCTGTAGACAAATAACAATTAATGTATTAAAACTATCAATATGGAAAAGGCGTCTTTTCCTAGCGCGGTAAACAGAACTTTTAAATCTTTAAAATGTGAAATAATACACTAAAACTATTCTCGTAATAAAAGTTTCACTAGCATTTTAATTTATTTGTATCTTAAACTGTGATTGATTTTCAAAGACAAGTCTTTGACATGACAAGATTGCGTCGTCAATAAACTCTGGCTATCCCCAAACCTGTGTAAAATCTACTTACTTAAGGTCAGAAAGAACTTATGAAACAGTTATTAATGGGTAACTAGTTACTGAAAAAAGTAACCTAACTTAAATATAATTAACCTTTTATATTTAGGTAGCCCTAAAACAGCAGTTTAGGTAAGCGTAAAGACGAATCCATTAGAATTACTCAATAGATTATGTATGTAAACCATATTACCCTGCTAAGGCGGATCGCACACTAAATGCAAGACGTTGCGCTAAAACATCGCATCGATCTGTCAGATTCATACTAGAAATGCCAATCCCCATACTAAAACCGCTCAACCGCAGCGCTTTCAAGTTTAAGTTCAACGCAGCGTAGTCCATCGAGTGCGGTTTTAGTATAGGCAGTGGCGTTTCTAGTATGGATCTGACAGACCGCTGCGATATTTTAGCGCTCCGTCGTGCGTTAAGTGTGCAATCCGCCTAAGTAAACCCAAATACTGAATACATAACACGGTTTTGGTCTCTACCCCGAGGACATACATCTGGTTAGGTACAAAACGTGTGGTTTACGCTCCAATTATACAAGGCTGCTTTCTCCACAACAGTGTATTTTGAGTGGAAACTGTAACATGATTATATGAAGTTTCTAGAAAGGTCAGGTCAAAACTTCGGAAGACGGTGTTGCTCGAAGGGCCAAAAGTGACCTAAACTGACGCACATGTATGAAAACGCTGATGAATGTTGAGGAAGCGAAAGAGGTATGTCAGGATCGTAGTAAGTGGAACGATGTAATCTCTGCCTACCCCTCCGGGAAAGAAGCGCGATTATATGTATGTGTATGTAAGTTATTTTGGAAATTTTAGTCTTTACACTTCAACTTACATACATAGCGCTTTTATCCCTTGCGGCGTAGGCAGAGCGTTAACGGCTGAAAAAAACGGTTATCGCTACGTCTGAAGGGCATTTTAGGTAATACTTGTTTCACCATATCTAGTGACCGCTTTTCGCCGAAAATGGCAATACACATGAAACCCTCGAGTCCCTAAGTAGCCTCTAGAGGGAAAGAAATATGTATAAAAATTTCAAGCTACAGGATAACTTGTCACTGATAGTAGGTAATACACTACATCCGGACCCTCAAATATTTGTCAGACGTGGAGATACCGATCGTAATTTTGCAGTCGTCATCGCTTTGCCTACGCCACAAGGGGATAAAAGTGCGATATGAGTATGTATGTATGTAGGGATCTTGAGCTGAGAGTCGGATTACCGTGTGGACGTTAGCTTAGTTAAGCAAAGCAAAGGGAGGTCAGTTTGCATTGGTTTTCGTTATCTCTTGGGATATAAAATGTAAATATTACGCAGTTTCGGTGGTGAAATGTTTTTTGTGACTGCGAAAAAGAGGAAAGGATGATTTTTATTACGTCATTATCCCCACATCAGCCTATAGTAGTCCACTGCTGGACGTAAGCCTCCCCCCGGGTACACCAAAAGGCACGATTTCCATCCAGTCGCTCTTTTTAAGTCATCGGTCCACTTAGCGGCTTTGGTATAAAAATTTAATAATAAGTGGGTGCTTTCAAATGTTTTTTAAACCTGCTTGCCACGATTGCTCTAAAATGCCATATTCCTATATCCCAAAGCGATCCACGCCATTGTACACGCAAGTGTAGTTCAAAGCTAAGGGTTCAGATACTTTGTGAACACAAAAGGTACAAGTACAAAGGCATTTGAACCACAGGGAATACTCCAAATTCCCAAAAAGCAATATCTATTGTGATAGAGTACAATTTAATCAGCCCAATACGGAAAGAATTAAGTTACGATCCCTTCTTTACCCTTCGTAACCTTTATTTATATACTATGTAAAATAATTTTCATATTTATTATGTAGGTAGTTTTATCAAGTACTAAAAAATTAAAGTTTTTAAGAAACACCTGTGTAAGGTTTCATCTTTTAGTAGATACTTTTTTGTTTTTACGTAGCCTGTTTAATGTCACACTGCAAAGCAAAGGCCCTGCAGTAGATACTTAGTCTTAGAAAAAATATATAAACCAGTATAAAATTTATCTCTTCTCTCTATACTTTTGCACACTGGTACAAAGCCTACTTTTACGTTCGGTTAAATGCAATATTTTCACGTGTTTTTGCATTTGATAATTATAAGTTACTACAATATCAACGTCCTTTATTACATAACGATCTTAAAATAAAACCTGCAAAAGTTCTGCAAGTTCTTCGCGGGGAGTGCTTCAAGAAACACTATTTCTAAGAACAAAGCCTTTCACAAACCACGTCGAAAAAATCCGGAATCTCTTTCTAATCTGCTATTGTGCTAAGAAGCTTTGTGGAAAGGCTCTGATAAATGAGATTAAGCGAAAAGGCTTGCTTAAGCGCTGCGATAACAAATGACCGATTGTTTTTAGGGAAAGGTTTGTTTAGTTGGAGTAGCTAGCACTACTAACTAAATCCACTCGTGGGGAAATTTACAGTTCACGGACTCTCAATCGGCCTCTGAATCGGCTTTAGGTCAGACCTCGCCTGCGTATATCACTAGTCACTACATAGTATAAAACAAAGTTGCTCTTTGCGTATGTATGTATGCTTAAATCTTTAAAAGTTACAACGGATTCTGATGCAGTTTGTTAATGGATGGAGTGGTTCTAGAGAAAAGTTTTCATGTATATCACTTGCCAGGAAAAAATCTTCTTCCCATGAGAAAATGAATTGCAGCGCGTGCAGCGGCTGGGCGGGCCGCTAGTATCACTACATACGTAGTAAAAAGTAAGAAAGTCGCTTTCCGCGTGTGTATGTATGTATTTATGCTTAAATCTTCAAAAGTATGCTACGGATTTTGATGCAGTTTTTTTAATATAACATTTCCAGAGGAATGAGCTTGAGTTCCATGAACGACTCGGTGTCGCACACGAAAAAGAAAGAAAGAGGAAGTTATAATACTTGCCGGGAAAACACCATATTTCCACGGGAAATTGAGTTGCAGCGGGCGCAGCCGCTGGACGGGCTGCTAGTTATAGTATATTACAATCGTGTAATTTGATGTAGTATGGGATAGGATACATATTATGATGCAAATAATTCGGTGAACGCTGGTAATAAACAGCGGCAAAGAGATAAGATACAAAGGGAATGGGCAGCACAGTTCCCTGTGAATGCAACATCGCTCGCCAATACGCCTATCAGGCGTAAATGTTCATCTCCAGCGCTCTCCAGCAGAGTGGTGTGTGTGTTTATCTTATTTGCGAGAAAAGTAGAAAAAGTTCTTATTGCGTGTCAGACAATAGATTTTGTTTTTGCTGTTAATCCCTCTTTATTTCAGAGCTATGCTCTTGTAGGTAAAACAACTGCCACTTGTTTCTTGTCTCCGGCAGACTCCACCTCTTGATACGACACAACATATTTCAACCTCTTTTCCTCGACCTCTTTTTCCTGTCCATTACATTACTAGTATTAACACGGTACCGTACCTGCAAATAGCACCTCTTATGAGGTTCGTGATAGAGTTCATAGTCGCTTGATGACCCTTCCGGCTTCTGATTACAGCGCCACTGCAACAACAGAGATAATATTTCATACAGACTCAAACGAGCAAATCTGCCGTATTGGCTTAAAGTAGCATCACCCCAAACTCTCCCGTGAATGTCATATAAATCGACTAAAAAGGGTGATCATCCAGGGTAGGCAGACTATTATAAAAACAGACTGAAAATAAATGGAATAATATCTCATCGCCTCTCATCATTGAACTATCATAGATAATTTGAACAACCGATTGACCATTATGGAAGAAAAACTATTATCTATCTATATCTATCTATACATATAATAAGTCAGTAACAAGTCTGTGTTCAGTGACCCTATATAGTTTTGAGAAAACAACGATAGCGCGTTTTAAAAGACGTGTGGCGACATCTATGAATGAGTTCTGTACGATGTTTGTTTGTTTGTGTATATGCGGAAGCATCACGCGAAAACGACCGAACGGATTTTGAATCAAATTGTACCAAAATGTCAAGTAATTCACCGACCAGGTTATAGGCTAAAAAAAAACATACCCCTAAAAGGGGAGTTGGCTGCTACACATAAAATAAGTTTGTAGGTCATGTGAATTTCATAGTGACGCGAAGTAAAAGGATGTGTATGGGCTAATTGGACCTGAGATTGATTTCAAATTTCGAACTGGCCAGCACGTGTTGTGTCGCTTTGAATAAGCGCACAGGAAGAAAAAAAAAACATGAGGCCGTATTTATATTTTTAATCTGTATTTTTATAACCTCAACAAATGAGTTTGTCGAATTATTGCTCATGATTACGACAAGGAAACTAAAATCTATGAATATGTCGACGACTACAAAAATATATCTTTAATATTGGTATAATTTTCACTTTTAATAATTCAATAATTTTTACCCTCGAAAACAAAAGTTCCGTGGTGCAAGACGTGCAAGTTGCGTGGCCAGACGATACAAACTTCATTTATGAATCGTTTTCTTTGTGCGTAATCTACGCGGGAAAATTGCAATAACTTAAAAGCAAAAGCACTTTTTTGTTTTTAAATTTTCTCGCTAATTTGGTTGAGGCTATTTAGCCAATGTTTGTCTGGTACATACTGCTGTTATAGCTTTTGCCGACAATACAGTTACTTTTTCTGAAATATTCTTTGGAAATACTAATAAAAATTGGACTTCCCACACAAAGTGACTCAATCGGCTGGTACATTTTATATAGAAGATACATTTTATTCCATATTTCTGTAAAATTTTCCTGACGAAAGTTTATACGTTAATATTTTATACGTTTGTGCCAGACGATCATATCAGTATCTGAGATAAGACTTTTCGTGTAATAGGTATAAGCCGATTTTCCACAGACACTGCTTTGTATGGAGCGTAATTTTGGAAAACGCAGGGTTGCTCAAGACCTGCGCCACTCCCTCGGGCTCCCTGACTGACACCACAGGAACTGCGAGTCGATACGTGCGGAGCCAAATTGACTGCAGGATAGACCTCTGTCACACGCGTCTGACAAAGACTCCGTTCCGGGTTTAAATGTAGTTTCTGTTGTCTTTCTCCAGGGCCGCCGGTCTTGGTCAGGTTTCTCCCTCGACTGATTCTTACGACTCCCACGGGAAGAGAGGTGCTATTCTACTTTGCCGGCAGCACACGACCTTAATTAAATAGCCTTAGGTACTTAATTAAACGTAACCCTAGCCGCGGCTCCGCCCGTGTGGAAATCGGTCATTCCATGGCATCACACAGGGACATTTTTTCGCGAAGAAAACTTTCCTATGCGTTAATCCAAGTTACCTCCTTTATGTCTGTGTTACGGTTTTAAATGGCATAAGAGGCGGAAAGTTGAAGATATAGGGAAGAGAACTGGGAAGCTAAAAAATCGTAGCAGGGAAAGACGACTTCAAGAAACTGAACCTTCAGGGATTCTAAAAGACTAAACACTATAAACCAACCACCGTTTTCTTACTCTTTCTTGCATTTGGAAATTGAAATTTTACGATTTAACAGTTTTTTAAATTACTTATTACATATAGTCTGAGAAACCAAGTTTTCTGGTACCTACCTACCAGCAATTTAATATTAGCTAATATTATTTTATGGTTCTTAGAGGCCTATGTTTAGCAGTGGTCTTCCTATATATAGCTGATAAATGATGGAAGATATATTATGGCGAAACGAAGTTCGCGGGCACCAGCTAGTCATTTATATAATATGGCCCATGATCAAAAAGGAAAAACGTCCATACTCACATAAGTATTAGGCCTGATGGACTATAGTTATTTGGGTGTAAAAAATGCTGCAAATAATTTAATAACAACTTTACTTAAGAACTACTTATAGGTCGTTATACTTTTAAATTTTTTGCCTGTTCAATGTCCCACTGCTGGGAAAGGCCTCTCCTCCTTCGCGCCCCTGATCTTGGTCTTTAGCATTTTCCAGTTCTTGAGCAAAACTTTATGCGGTCGTTTTCTAGGTCGAATTTTGAACTTTGGAACTTCCATACAAGTTGTACCAACCGAACGAGTCAATGAGTATGTGATTTGTTATTTACGAATTCAGTTTTTCATCCAAATTGGGAAACTTGTTCAGTTTCATAAATTGGTTCACCTTTGTTATAATATTTTGTATTATACCTTTTCTTTCAACTATATATTTAAATCACCCTACTTTTACTCCACTTTGAGGATGATTGAGTAGTTACATTTCACGAACAATTTGTACGATAATTTCCCAGGTTACCCAACCTATTTATTAGCCTAAATTTAAATGAATGGTGTGGCGCAGCGTGTTAGGGTTCCGTAGTTGACTAGAAACCCTTTAGTTTAGTCAGTTAAATTAACGTCTATTGCGATTAAGGACCCCAACCATTGACAGCACCGTTGGGTCGATATATGTATAATACAACAATTAAGTATAACTTACTTGTAATTAATTTTCTTAACTTAAGGAACAGTGATACTTGTCATGAACACATGCAAATAATTTTAACTTTTCAATTCAAATTTAATACTGAATCTAAAGTTTTTTCTTAAATAATTTTAGTTGTCGCAAATGAGGGGACTTGGCCTTGCAGATAGAAATTGAATAGGAGCTCAATTTCTGAAATGTTCGTTTTCATTTCTGAGCACGAAAGTCCAAAACGACTGCTCTAACTAAACGTTTTTAAAATTCTATTAGGTACTTGATGTTTTTATAGTCAAAAATATGTGTGAATTTTTGAGGTAATATGGGAATCGATAAGTAAAGTCATAACGTGAGATACAAGCACGATAAGAAGCAGTTTTTCGCATAGTACGTGTTCGAAAGTTTTAGAAATTGAGCACCAGGTAGGCTTTACGAAACCGTTTGATTGGCCGTGCCCGACACGCTCTTGTCCGCTTTTTTGTTTGTAACCGTCGTGCTTACTAATGAAGATTAATTTGATTAAATAGCAACACAATTTAGAATTACGACAATGATATATCACGCAACACCGACACGGTTTTCGCTGAACTAGATTAGATTTATTTATTTTGACATTCTCATAGCATTTTTCGTGTGATATCGGCTAATAAAAAATTAGCTAACTCCGCTGGCTCAGCGACCCAAAGAGGATCTTGGCCTCGGAAACGAGCTGTCTCTACTGATCTCTGTCCTGCGCGATCTCCTGCCAACCACGTACGCTCTTTTTGCTCCCCGATCCTCTCCCATCCTCTATACGCGACCGAGCCAACAAAGTCGGTGAGCTCTTGTATCTCCTATTATGTTAGGCTAGGGCACTAATTCTTCAATTTCGTATGTTGGCTAATATCATAACCCCTTTTCTAGCTTGCGGGTATTACAATTTCACGCGAGAAATTGTCAACCTGTTACTATGGGGATTCACGGTTTTTCTGAAACGTCCCTCAAATATTTGTCGAACGTGGCGATAACGACCGCATTGAGCCTTGGGAAAAAGGTAATAAAGCGTGATGTATGGTGTATGTAAGTCTATAAAGGTATTTGTTGGAAATAAAAGCTTTTTCTAGGAATCGAGATCATTCAATGGCAATAATGGATTCGGAACGAAAATTGGGGGATTTGATTTGACATTTTTATTTTATGTTTGCTGGGGATTGAGAGTTCTAAGATGTTTGTAATAAAACTGTCCGTATATTTAAAAATTTTAGTTGTAAAATAGTCCTTACATTTATCATCAACCTTAGCCTGCTTATACACATCTCAAACTTAAAACAGCTTTTTAGCTAAAAGTAGGTTTTCACCATTTGTACCGGTGATGCCTCTACAAATGTCTGCTTCAAATTCAGCCTGCGGTGAGAAATTTCCAAACATAACACGGAAAGCGTTTTAAAATTTAGAAGATATTCAAAGATGTTAGTAGTAAAATGGTCCGTACATTTAAATATGTTAGTAGTAAATTGGTCCGTACATTTAAATATGTCATTAGTAAAATAGTCCGTACATTTAAAGATGTTAGTAGTAAAGTGGTGCGTACATTTACCGTGAACTTAGCCTGCTTGCACACACCTCTGCCGCAAAGCAGCTTCTTCGCAGACCGCTGGAAATTGCGCGTCATCAGACAGTACACTATCGGGTTTATTGCTGAGTTCGCGTGACCTGGATAAAAAAACATCTTTAAGAAAATAACATTCAAAAAACTTTTTTAAGGGATAGATTAAAAGCTCCATTTTTTTGTCGGTTAATATGCCTGATTCTCTCCTAAGTTTGACAAATACTTTGAGGAAAACGGCATCAAAATCTGTTTAGCCAAATGCGAGAAATCCGGGAACAAAAATACATACATACATACAACATACAGGTCAAACTTCTTCTGGCGCGTCGATGGCTTCAAGTATGCTTAGACCAGTGTCTAGCCAGGTCAAACTAAAAAACCTACTTTTTTGAAGTTGATAATCTCAAGCATCAGCTATCGAGAGATTGAAACGCAAGGGCTAGTCGAAGCGATAGCTGGGTGCAATCCTCGACTGACGTCAAAAGTCTTCCAAAACAGGGAACCATGTTTCTTACGGTCAATCAGGTAATTTGGCTTACAATATCCTAATCATACTTGAAGTAGACTAGTGTAGTCAAGCTCTAGTATCTACCTGCAAGATAAATATTACAAGAAAAATTAGACGTCCTCAGGAGGAAAATGAGTGGCTTCCCATTGAAAAACGTGTGATAAAGAAAAAAATTCTAGAAGTGAACTACGGTATAAACACTCGTTTTCAACCTTTGCTTATTCAAGCGTCAAAGAAATGAATCCTCGTAATACAGCTTACGAATTACGATTGACACTCACCTAAGAACAAGGCATAAGGCAAGTACATGCTCAAGTGTTTAGCATCGACGGCGTTGATGTCTAGCAATAGCTGCATGATGTTGTACGGGAGCCAGCACAGCGCGAAGAGTACCGCCAGAAGCAGCAGGATCCACGCTACCCGCTTCCTTTCCTTCATCAGTCTTAAACCCTGTGGCAATAGGATACGTGTGAGATGTGATTACAAAAAAGTTTGACGCATGTATAGACGGTTTTTCAATTATTTTTATGTCTAACTCTTTTTGTAAAAATACAGAAGAAGTCTATGTTTTTCGAGAAAATTGCAATATTACATAATATCCAGTTAGAATTACTGGAAAACTGTGAGGGACTTCACCAGCAAATAGTCGTTTAACATATTGTATGTTAATATTGCATTACGATCACCAGTTTTTTTTCGTGGGGGACAAACGAGTCCTCCTACGACCTGAAGAACCTTGTTGTCACAGGTTTTCAACCGTCTTAGTAGTCCGTATTAGTAGTTGGCCTCTGGCGTGGTTGCGTAACGATCGTCGTCTAAGTAATCATACAGAGCAACCGGGACCTACTGCTTAACGTGCCCTCCTAAACACAGAACCATCTTTCTTACGGCCAATCAGGTGGTTCAGTCTGCAATGTCCTAACCAGACTGGGAACAAGTTTACAAAGCAATAAACATCAACTTTGTGAGTGACCCACCGAGATTAACCCGGGCTCTTCTGCTCACCTGTTGCATGCTGACGTTGCCCTCGTCCACGTCGAAGGGAGGTCGCACTGAGCACAGCGTCCGCCCCATGCACGCGTACGACATTATTGTTATTGAACCTGACGACAATGTAATAAAGAGTTATGAAATCAATACATAGAATTACTCACTGACAACTAACTTCTCTGGATTATTGACCCGAAATGGATCTTGGCCCCCGAAACGAGCTTCCTTCCCTGGTCATTGTCCTGCGCCACCTCCACCCAATTGTTGGAGTTGGAGGACTTGGAGATAGCTCAGGTCAGCCTCGGTGCCTGAAGCGCCCGACTGGACAACGTTCTGACCCATGTACATTCTTTGACGCCCCGATCCTCTCCCACTCTTTCTAAAAAGTCGAGCCAGCGAGGTCGGTGAGGTTTAATTGAGCCACTAGATCATCGACTTCGGCATTATTCCTCAGTCGCCAGTCATGTATAAAATATAACTATGAATCTAATTGAATTGATAAAGGTCTTAATAGGTTATTTAGGTTCTCTATGCGAAGCTCTCAGAAGAATGCAGAAAGTGCATTGAATCTATAAAAGGAAACAAAGTAAGTAGATTGTAATAAAGTTTAAATTTTCAAAGTAAATAAGATGTCGGAAGAAGTCAGATCACGCCCCGCAACAGCAAAACTAGGTAACTTTCTTCACCGCACTTATTTATTATTCTTTCTAAAACTCCAACTAATGTTTTAAAGATTTCCAGGACTCATTTTTTTATTGAAAGACGTTCGCTTTTAGCATCATATTTCTTGCTGGTCGTCTAGCAGATTAGGGCATTTCTTGTCGCTTCATATTAGTCGTAAGCTGGCGCAGTGCGGGCTTTTGGACAGTTTTGGCACAAAATTACGAGCTTGTTTTAACATACCAAGCTACGCTAACATGTACATATTATAGTAATAAGCGTAACAGTTACATTAGTCCTACGTTTTTATTATTTGAGTGGATTTCTCAAGCGAAAATTTTTCGCGTCTCAGCTGAAAACGTGGTGATGCTTTGCAGATATGACTACGATTATTTTTCTTAAAATATAAGACACATGTATCAATATGAAGCCATATAAATAATGTTTGTATATTTATTAGTTTGTAAGAAAAAAATCCATAAGTAGCGTATTCTCAATTACCATGACCTGTCCACAACCGCTTTGACAGTAAATAATCATCTCTCGGTAAAATCCTGTACATCTCATACAAGAAAGAGGGTTCTGAATATGTTAAGTTTTAATCATCCTACGAGAAAATACTAAAATTTGATTTTTAAACCTAACATTTAATAAAATGTGCTACCAACAAGTTCTATCCAAGCGTAAACACCAATTTCCGAGGACATTTTGTTTTCGCGCTCCTACCTTCCATTGTCGAGTATATGCCGAATGTAAACCCTTCCCCTGCAAGGATCAGTTGTGCACTTACGCGCTGTGAAAACGGTTGTGTGCCATCTTTTTACGTTTTCGCGCAAAAAATGAAAGTACGCGATTTCAGTTAACTCGGACAGAAATTTTGCAATCTCCATGGTCAGGTTTAGAATGTTTCCTCAAGTGATAAAAAACATTTATTAGCATAATAATTATAGGCCTTTGGTACACTTATAGTATACTAGTAGAAAACTTTAGTGACTTTGAAAGTTATTTATTTATTTTAGATTAATGCCTTGTTTCCAGTTTCCGTGTGCAAATTTCCGTGGTTTCCGTGTCTGCTAGATGCCCACGGAAATTGCAAAGTTCCACAGAAATTGATCAATTCATATAAACATACTGACATTCCTTCACATATCGCACTTTCATCCCTTGCGGGGCAGGCAGAACTGTAGGAAACGGTCGATATTGTAACAAATATTTGTGACAAATATTTGAGGTTGATTTCAGATAAATGTCTAATAATGTAAATGTGATTCAAATCAATAAAATGCTACATGTAGAAGGCGGTTGAAAAATTCTGACACTAGGGTTCATCGGGTCGTTGGACGATTCAGTGTCCCACACGAAAAGAAGAAGAAGATCAATAAAATTCGAATTCACATGGCTTATTAAGATAATCTTGGCCGTTAACGTCGGGTATGCTCTTTTGATGAGCGGCGGCGAGTCTGGACTCTGCTCGCAGCGCCGCAAGCAAACTGTGGCTATACTCCTGCCACGACTTTGCCTACCCACCGGCTGTGGCTGCCGCTGCTTGGCAAGCGAACATTGACCACGCTCGACTGATGAGTGACTTAGCCTGGCCTCCACTTACAGTGCTGCAAGCTAACATTGGCCACGCTCGCCTGATGAGCGACTTGGCATGGGCTCCACTTACAGTGCTACAAGCTAACGTTGGCCACGCTCGCCTGATGTGCGACTTGGCATGGGCTCCACTTACAGTGCTGCAAGCTAAAGATGGCCACGCTCACCTGATGAGCGACTTGGCCTAGCCTCTACTTACAGCGCTGCAAGCAAACATTCACCACGCTCGCCTGATGAGCGACTTGGCATGGGCTCCACTTACAGTGCTGCAAGCTAACGTTGGCCACGCTCGCCTGATGAGCGACTTGGCCTGGCCTCTACTTACAGCGCTGCAAGCAAACATTGGCCACGGTCACCTCATGAGTGACTTGGCCTGGCCTCCACTCGCAGCGCTGCATGCAAACATTGGCCAACCTCGCCTGATGGGCGAATTGGCCTGGCCCCTACTCGGGGCACTGCAAGCAAACGCAAGACACGCTCCTCTACCAGCCGATTAAACCAAAGGCCAGCCACGTCATTTGTTTAGCTTTATATTTAGGTCAGGTCTGTGATTATGGTAGCTACATACCTGTCCACTTAGCTGGTGACTGTAACTAGAGCTTGCTTGCAACGCTGCAAGCAGATGCTACCAAAAACCTAGCTGTTGGATAGGTAAGCTTGGCCAACGTTCGCTTGATTGGAGAAAGAGATTAGATAAAAGGCGGCAATAGGTTTAACTAGCAGAGGAACGCGTCCTTCGTTTACTTGCAGTGCTGCAAACAGGAGTGGCCACAAAACTTACTTCAAGCTGATAGTCTAGTTGAAATGGTCTTTGATCGCCTTGATCAGGTCTGTGTCCGCCTTGATTACAGCGCAGTGAAAACCTCGTAAAGCAGTAATTCAAGATTTTTGTTTTATTTTCATTTTGGAAAAAAAAAACTCGTAACGCACATGTACCACAAACAAAGGCGTAGCTGCGATACTGGGAACGTCTTCTATTAATGAAAATGAGAACCTCATTATCGATCAATGCGAATATTTTGTAGAGTAAAACCTCGTGTTTGCTTAGCCATGTTTTACGTTCTATTGTGAAAACACGTCATTGCTTTTACAAGTATGTGTTTATTAGTATGATAATCTCGCATGTACGGTTGCAGATTTTTCATACCATTCGATTCGCAAACAGCTGCTTACGAGGTTTTCAACTGTAGTGAAATACACAGAAATATTGTTGCAAGTTTTTCATTTGATACTGCGATACCTTAAAAAGTACTATTATAATTGTTTTCGCGAGGTTCTTGTCATTGTATAACTCCATTATAAATTCTAGGACTTACTAGAGTGCCGTTTGGTGCCGGCTTAGATTAACATCACCCCGTTTAAATCTGTAGACGTCGTAAAGTGTGGGCATCAGCTTTTCAATTAATGCAATTTTTGGCATTGCATTTGCCAACCGAGGCTGGGAATTTGGGGGTGGATTTAAACTCCTGACTTCGGAGGGTCTGTGTGGTGTCACATAGGCGCTGGGGCTTGGTCTTCTTGAGTGTGTATATAGGTCCGATAATTGGGTGATTCCCTATTAGTTGAAGCTATAATATTCTCTCTGATTGATCCGGTGATGGCCTATACCTATATCATCATCCTTGAAATGAGGTAGTTGTCTTGTCCTACAGCAATAGAGCGTATACCAGAAAACAAGATTAAGGTGCTGACTATTTTAACTATTCAACGGGGATTAGTTGATGCGGACAGCTGTGGGCCACGTCAGCACAACCCCGTGTTCCCTTATCTGAGCCTTCAGTTTGCCCTCGATAGCAAAGGCCTCGCTGCAGGATAAAATTACTTTTAGTGATGCTACTTGCGTTTCTGTCCTCTTCTAGGACGGCTGATATTCAACTCCTATATTCTTTGGTGGCCTACACGAAAAGAGGAAGATCTCTTTTGTCATGAAGCCTGCTTTGGGGACAGCTGCCATGAGTGTGAGCCCGCATTTATATCTTCTTTCTGTGCAGTCACCTTCTTTTCCGGCTCGATGGGATTCATGAGCGGTGCTGTGCCCCCTCTGTCTTTTTAACTCCTTGGATTGAATCAGTGCATAAGCAGGATAAGGGTCTCATAATTCATACTCATACAGCTGTGTGAAATTCGCAAGCAGTATGCTTATTAAACTTGATTCTATTATAGCAGTTTTTAATTATTATCACACACAGTCATTTTTATCAGTCTACTCTTTATACAGTAAATTTCGGTTTCTGCGGCAAGGCATCTATTAATTTTCCATGTCTCAAATATAATTTACGTGCCTCAAATACAATTTCCGTCGTCGTCTCAGCCGATAGACGTCCACTGCAGGACATAGGCCTCCCCCAAGGATCTCCACGATGATCGGTCCAGCGCCACCCGCATCCAGCGGCTTCCCGCGACCTTCACCAGATCGTCGGTCCACCTTGTGGGAGGCCTACCTACGCTGCGTCTACCGGTCCGTGGCCGCCACTCGAGAACTTTCCGGCCCCAGCGGCCATCGGTCCTACGAGCAATATGCCCCGCCCACTGCCACTTAAGTTGCGCAATCCTTCGAGCTATGTCGGTGGCTTTGGTTCTTCTCCGGATTTCCTCATTTCTGATTCGATCGCGGAGAGAAACTCCGAGCATAGCCCTTTCCATTGCCCTTTGAGTGACCTTGAGCCTTCTTATGAGGCCCACAATTTCCGTGTAACAAATAAAATCTCCGTGGCAAGGCAATTTCCGTGGGCGAAATAACTCACTAATTATTATATTTATATAATCCCCCATTAGAGTACATACTTTAAATGGGGATAGTTCTCGATACAGCATATTTTTTTGACCAAAATCCTCAAAACGAAAAAAAAACACGGAAATTAGACAAAAAAATCCATTTGTTGAAATCGACTCATTTACGTACCAGATGCTACGTTGCGCGCCGGAGAGAATTAAGGTAATAAGTTTTAAATACCTAAGCATGAGCAAACATATCTTGGTAAAATGTACAGAGAGAAATCTGGTAAATATTTTTAGACGTTGCTGACTTAGATTAGCATCACCTCATTTCTTCCCGCGGGTGTCGTAAGAGGCGAACCGACTCGAGGGGTTCATATATTTTACAACTTTATGCGACAGGCTGACAACCTTTCGCTACTAGACATAAATCATCTGGAAGGGCCTTCAATACATGTCAACCGTGGCTATAGCGAATATTATTTTTAAGCCGTTAGTGCTCTGCCTACTCCGCATGGAATAAAGTCCGACTGTCCCGATGGCGTAGCGGATAGTATGCCTGCCTTCTACGCCGAGGGTCGTGGGTTCGATCCCCACCGGACACAAATATTTGTTAAGTCAATTTTCAGATATTTGTGTAGAGTCTGGGTGTTTTCTATGTATAATATGTATTTATTTACAAAAAAAAGTATATATGTATTAGTATCAGCTATCTAGTTCCCATAGTACAAGCTTTGCTTAGTTTGGGGCTAAATGGCGCTGTGTGAATTGTCCAGGATATTTATTTATTTATTTATTTATGTACATTGTACGTGTGTTTTATATTGAGTCTATTTGAAAACTGCTATGAGGGCAAGTTTTATGTCGATGATAAAAGAAATGAACTGCTGTCTCAAAGAGCATAAAATGAGAAAATGTTAAAAGACTAGAACGTCCTGAGTTTGAATTTCTTTCAGAGAAGACGCAGAAAGTTTTTTATCTCTGGCAAGTCTGTGAGACTTCTCACCGACTTTTTTATATCAGCCAAAATACAGGGTGTAAGAGACGGTGTAACAAAAATTTTGCAGGGGTGATGAGACCATGAAACTGATCTGGGGGCACGGCAGTGCCCCCGCCAAGTTGAGCTAGAAAGCGGCACAGCCGTACCATCCTTTTCTCGAAGCGGTTCAGGCCAATTTCGACACCTTATAACTTTCTTGTGGATAAAACAAAAGACTTGAAACTTCAGGAATCAATCAAAAGCTCTGTAGATACGGTATATTTCAAATTTCGTTCACTTTGAACCAGTGGTTTAGGAATTATAGCTAGTCAAAGTTCTTAATTTTGTCACTGGCTGACTGACTGACTCACTCACTGACCGATCATCAAAATTCTAAGGCACTTCTAGCAGACATAGAGACTTCTAATTTAGAATATAACTTAGGTTTAGTGTATAAATTAAGGAAAAACTTAAAAATCTAGCAATTTCAATGCAGTTTTCTAGATAAACCGATAGCATAAATAACTTTGTAATTCCATAGAAATGTACTGTTTACCTAGTTATATTTTGCTGTCGCTCCTAAAATACTTTGTTTTGGTCCAGCAAAATAATCACAGTTGTCGCTGTTAGTTTCTAAAACACGCTATCGTTTTGTTTTTGGGAAAAATATAAGGTGTCGACGGAAATTAATGTCACGGTACCTTTCGCCACCTCTCACTGGTAAGTGCTAATGGTAAGAAACTCAGTGAAAAATCGTCTAACCTGTTAGATTAGACTATAGTTCACCAGAGTTGTAGAAATAGTAGTGGTAAATTGGGTGAACGCGAATTTTCTCAAAATTTGCTTTCACTCAAGCTCTCTCGCGAACCGGCGGTGACCGTTACTCGGTTGACACCTCCTCGTAGGAGGAGAGGTCAACAAATTGAACGATCAGCGCCAGCGCGGTGGGAAAGGGAAACTGGATGAAGGCAAATCTTAGGACTTGCCTTCATTCAGCAAGCCCCTCGCTCCTTCCGCTTGCCTTATAGCTTTTCCCCCTCCCCACACTTTGCATGTACACACCCCCCACCCCCGCTCGCCTTACCGACGTCACGTTGGTGCAGCGAGGGACGGGGCGGGGGGTGATTCATCAAACCTTCCCCCCGCGCCCCTGTGCACCCCCCTCGCACGCCTCAGCAACGTCACGTTGGTGCAGCGAGCGACGGGGGGTGACTCATCAAACCTCCCCCCGCACCGTCGTCAACCTTCCCCCCGCGCCCCTGACCTCCCCCCTCGCTCGCCTCACCAACGTCACGTTGGTGCAGCGAGCGACGGGGAGGTGCTGGGCTATGAGAAAAACCGTGGCTTAGGCTCAAGAAATAGAGCCGCAAAAGAAAAAAAGGAAGACTACCTACAAAAAGAAATGAGATCCCCTCAAAAACATTAATATATTAAAAAAAACCAAGTCTCGCTACTGAGCTGTTCAACCGTAAAAAGGTATGAGATCCATTTGAAACCAAGTCGGCTATCGATTTGTTCATTCCCCACTTAAGAGATCTATCTTAATTAGTTACGTAATTAGTTAATAAGCATTATTTTATAGTGACCATATCAATATTTTAAATATATTTTAATGTTTACAATAAATTGAATGACTTGCCAATTATAAATAAGCGTGTGGCTACAGAGGAGAGAAATCAAAATCGAGATACTTTGCAGGTTGTTATAATAAAACTCTTACATAGAAATACTTATTCTACGCTGGGGCCGAAAGTGAGTATAAAGGTAATCATGCCAATGACACACGTTGTCACCTCACGTTGTGCAATCGCTGCATTTCCGTAGATCGATGCGATCGATGACCGGCGGTAAAGGGGGTGAAGCATGGGTAGGCAATGCTATGCTTCGTCTGCATCTCCACTTACCACCAGGTGAGATGGCAGACAAATGCGGGCCTACATGTAAAAAAAAAAAAAAAAAAAAAAAAGCAGGTTGAAACATGGAACTCACGTTATTGTAACTAGGCTAAATAGATTATCACTCACCTCATTGGTTTTTGATATTGGCTGCACATTTTGTGCTGAACAATTTTATTAGATATGTTTTGTTACGTCATGTGCGCACCCTGTTCACGCTCCTAAGGCGGATCGCACACTTAACGCACAAGGGAGCGTTAAAATATCGCAGCAGTCTGTCGGATCCTACAAGAAATGTCAATGTCCATACTAAAACCGCTCAATCGCTATGGGAGTGACGTTTCTAGTATAGATCTAACAAACTGCTGCGATATTTTAGCGCTCCATCGTGCGTTAAGTGTGCGATCCGCCTAAGTACTCGAGATAAGAGATAAGACCCTCTAAGCTTTTGTCTGTAATTACTGGGTCTGTAATTCAAATTCCGAACAACTGTCGACAGATTCCGCATCAGTTGTTTTGTTCCTGTTTGTTACTAAATGAATTTGTTTCCTATAGAAATGGCAAACGTTTGCTCGAAATAAACGGAAAACTCGAAATTAATTTACCTTTATTCAAATTATTCCGGAAAAGGACCGAGGTTCGCAACTTCTGTAGCAGCTGCTGTGAAATACACAAATCACAAATGGGCTCTGCGTTTACTAACGACCTAAAATGATGTAACTTTGTTAAAAATGCCAACCTGTAGGACCGCTTTATGTAGAAAAAATTGTTTTGTTATGACAATTAAAATTTATAACAGCTTACCGCAACAGATTAGAGAACTGTCAAATAGGTATTTTTTTGTCTCAAGTAAAACGCTGGCTTGTCCAGAAGTGCTATTATGACATAAATGAATTTCTGAATGATAAATACTTGCATGACATTGATTAATTTTTATTTCTTTTTTTTTTTTGACATGAACATAAATTATTATTATATACTTAAATTTTAAATTGAATATTGCTGTAATGATTAATGACTATTTATTTTTGACATTGTAATTTCACCACTGTGAGTGCGGTAAATAGCAAATCATCAATAATTGTTGTGTTTCCATAACTGATGTAATTCTGCATGCCAAATACTGGCGCACCACGCATTTGCGAATTAATGTAATGACATTTATTACCTCTTTTTATAACCTTTAATGTACCCTGTATGCTTGTGAATAAAATATCTTTATCTTTATAACTGTCCTACCAATCCTACTAATATTATAAACGCAAAAGTTTAATGTTTGTTTGTGTATTTGTTTGTCTGTTACTCATTATGTGCGTCTCCATAGAGCGAGCAGCCTCAGATGCTCACCGCCGCGCGCGGCAAGCGGGTGTACCTCAGGCGAAACAGACGCACCTAATAGCTGATGACCGATGTGGTGCGACTGCCTTAGACGCCGAAAGTTCCGGGTTCGATTCTCGGTGGGTCACTCACAAAAGTTGATATTTATCACTTTGTGAATTTGTTCCCAGTCTGGTTAGGACATTGCGGGCTGAACCACCCGATTGTCCGTAAGTAAGATGGTTCCGTGTTTCGGATGGCACGTTAAGCCGTAGGTCCCGGTTGCTGTCTATGATCACTTAGACGGCGGTCGTTACACAACCATGTCAGAAGCCTGCTACTCGTAGTAGGCGGTTGAAAAATTCTGACACTAGGGTTCATCGGGTCGTTGGACGACTTGGTGTCCCACACGAAGAGAGAGAGATAGAGACACCTAATAGCTGGGTCTCCATTGAACGAGCAGCCTCAGATGCTCACTGCCGCGCGCAGCATGTGGCGCAATGCGCGGTCGGTGTGGACGGTTTTTCGCTCGAGCATGAGAATTTTAACATGCGTTGCAAGATTCAAGATTCAATCGTTTATTTCCAAGTAGATTCACAATGAATGCTTTTAGAATGTCATAGAGTTAAATTACAATACGGTCACTGAATAAGTGAATTAGTCATAGTAACAATAACAATTTTATGTTCCTAATAGAATCGCGGCACGAGTGGGATAAAAAAAAAAAAGGCACTGCCTCGGGGCTGGTCAGGCTGACCACACAGCATGTAACTTACGTCACCACCATCAATTTATGGAATCAATTAAATTAATAGCAATATTTAAAAAAAAAGCATGTTACATGCTAATCAGCCGGACCTCCTGAACAGGAAAACCACCCAAAAACCTGCTCAGAAGTGCTTCTAATCTCAATTTACAATTTGTACCTATAGAATAGGCCCTAGGCTACCCTAGCTAAGTTTTATAAGCATATATATTATTAGCCCAAAAAACGGCTACGCTAAATTAAAATAAAATAAAAGTATAACAGTAGATAATTCTAACTGTTTCGTCTTCCTTACTAATTATGCCAATTGTAAATTCCATGTACGTCCTGATTTGGTATTAAAAATGACTGCATGTTTCTTGTGCTGTGCTGGAATTTCAGAGGACCATGCCTCTTTGTCATTAACATAATCATCTAACTTATAATAAGCTTTATAACATAATGTTTTCTTAATAATAGATTTAAATTTACTTTCAGATAAACTTAATATATCTTCCGGTATTTTGTTATAGTATCGTATACTTAAACCTTCAAATGAAGTTCTTACTTTAGCTAGTCTATACGCGGGTTGATCTAATTTATTTTTACTTCTTATATTACGATTATGTCTTTCATGATTTCTTGTGAACGTATGAATATTCTTTCTTACATACATGATATTTTCATAAATATATTGACACGGCACCGTCATAATATTAATTTCCTTAAACAGTTCTCTTAGAGAATCACGACTGCCTAGTTTATAAATTGCTCTAATGGCCCTTTTCTGAAGAATAAATATTGTTTCAATATCAGCGGCGCGGCCCCACAGCAAAATTCCATAGGACATAATGCTGTGAAAATAACTGAAGTAAACAAGTCGTGCAGTTGAAATATCTGTAATTTCTCTAATTTTACGTACTGCATAGGCAGCTGAGCTTAATCTTCCCGATAAAGATGTAATATGAGGGCCCCATTGGAGCTTTGAGTCAAGAGTAATCCCTAAGAAAACTGTGCTGGTAGTAAACTCTAATTTTTCATTATTAAGTGCAACATAGTTATTCAATGAATGTACTACATTTGGCAAAGTGAATAATATACATTTAGTTTTTTTCGCATTTAGAACTAAATTGTTTGCAGTAAACCAACTATGAATTTGCCCAAGAGTGTGATTTACTTCGTCATAATTATGCGCTCGTCTATCAACCTTAAATATAAGGGATGTGTCATCAGCAAATAAAACAATTTTGGACAAATTCTCTACCATGTAAGGCAAATCATTAATGTAAATTAAAAATAAAAATGGACCTAATATAGAGCCTTGCGGCACACCAATTTTAACACGAGATCCCTGTGATTTGGTGCCGTTTACTTGTACTTTTTGCGTTCTATTATCTAAATACGAATTCAGAAATTTCAGAGCTGCGTTTCGAATACCGTAGTGTTCTAGTTTTACCAATAAAGTTTCATGATCTACGCAATCAAATGCCTTGGAAAGATCACAAAAAACACCAATGGCGTCCTTTGATTCCTCCCAAGCATTAAATACATGTTTGACAAGAGCAACACCAGCATCTGTGGTACTACGTCCCTTTGTAAAACCGAATTGCTGGTTGTGTAACAAGTTGTTGCTATTAAAATGGGACAGCATTTGATTGAGTATGATCTTTTCAAAGACTTTGCTGAGTACTGGCAGAATAGATACAGGCCTATAGTTACTGGGATCTTGTTTGTCGCCAGTTTTGAACAGCGGAACTACCTTGCTATCTTTCATTAAATCGGGAAAGATGCCATGTTCAATACATTCATTGAAAATATCTGCCAAGTATGGTGCTAATATATCAATCATTGACTTACAAACTTTAACTGACATTCCCCATAAATCTTCGGTGCTCTTAACTTTAATATCTTTAAAAGTCTTTAAAATATACTGGGGACTCACAGGAGTAAATTTAAATTCTGAATTGCAAGCATCTACATTTTGTTTAAGCAAGAACGATGAAATGGAAGGTGAAGAACCTAATGCCTCAGTCGTTTTTAGTGGTATATTTGTGAAGAATGTTTCAAATTCCTGCGCTACATCGGAATTTGCACTAATCATTCCATTGTCAGTATTAAGTGAAAAGTTATTTTCGCGTGGTTTCGTTTTACCTGTTTCGCTATTAATAACTTTCCAGACAGCTTTTATTTTATTGTCTGAAGACTTTATCTTATTTGTAATAAAATTGGCTTTAGCAATTAAGCAAGCTGTCTTAAAGATTTTAGAATATTTTTTTACCAGCTCATTAAAACTATCATAATTTGTGATGTTTCTAAGCTCATAAAGTTCAAAAAGCCTATCTCTGCTAATCCTAAGACCTTTGGTAGCCCAATCACTAAATTTAAATTTCGTACTAATTTCTTTTGTATCTATTTTAAAAATTAATTCAAATTCTTCGCTCACTAAATGAAAGAAGTCTTGATATACATTATTTGGATTTTCAAAGTTATAATTATGGACTGGCAGTTTCTCCATTAAAACGTTTCGGTATTTCTCCAACCTATTACCAGTGATGCGCCTAGTTTCTATCTTAATTGTTTTAATACGATTTTTAAATGGGAATATTACGCATTGACCTCTGTGGTCTGATTGAAGAGAGTTTATAATACATTTTTCTACAGGCTCACAATCACTGAATACATTATCAATACATTTAGCTGAAGTAGGCGTCACACGAGTTGGTTCAAAAAATACATGAGACAAATTGAATGATTTAAAAAGTCCTAAAAATTTATCACTGAGTGCATTTTTTTCTAGAATGTCTACATTAAAGTCTCCAGAAACAATAACATGTTTATTTGTTTTTGTGACTAATTTTAGTACATCTTCTAGTATTTCTAGTAGTGTGGTAAAATTTTTAGCTATAGGTGGTCTGTATACGCATACTATAACATGACTTTCCAGCTCAACACAAGACACTTCAGTACAACTCTCAACCGACAGTCCGACCACATCCTTACGTTCTTTAAATTTAATATTGTTTCTAATTAGTATTAAACAGCCTCCATGGATCGCGGATTTTCGGTTGAAAGAGCTGGCTATACAGTAATTTTCATAATTTAACAAAATATCAGGTTCTTTTTGGAAGTGCTCAGTAAAACAGACTACGTCGTAATTGTGCTTCTCCAAGAACAATTCAATTATTCTTTTTTTTTTTGCTCAGGCGAAACACGTCCACACCGACCGCGCAATGCTCCGCATGCTGAGTCTGCTCGCAGTGAGCATCTGAGGCTGCTCGTTCAATGGAGACCCAGCTAATGACGCATGAACTGCTGAAAATTGGCAAGCTACCTAGCTAGCATGTTAGTAGCTTGGATTAACATATAAGCTAGTTTTTATATCGGAAAAATATTACTGTATATTAAGATTGATTTCTAGTATGGATGTGACAGACGCATGCGTTACGCAGCGTTATGTTAGCGATGCGTTGTGCGTTAACTGTGAAAACGGACGACTCGGTGTCCCACATGAAGGAAAGAAAGACTTGATGTTCAAAACGAGCATCAGGTAATGTAACATTTTTGATAAAAAAGTAATTCCGCAATTTTTTTACTTGACTTCCAAAGACGGTTATCTATTTCGAGAGTAAACAGGGTGTAAGAGACGGTGTTACGAAAACATTGCAGGCGTGATCACACCATGAAACTGAAAAACTGTTACTATGGGCGCTATGGTGGGAAACGTGAAAATTTTTTCAACCTCCCATACAAAATTCCCGATCAGCTGACTGACTTTGTATGGGAACTGGGAAAAAATTTTTCGTTTCCCACCATAGCCCCCATAGTTGTTCTGTTTCATGGTCTGATCACGCCTGCAAAGTTTTCGTTACACCGTCTCTTACACCCTGTATGTATGTAGGTGTGCACGTGAACAAGATAAATTATTTTTACGTTCTACAGCCCTAACGACTACGCGGGTGGATGTTAGTAAATAAGCCACCATATACCTACAAACCCATTGATACTACTTTCAATAAGGCTAGACGACAAAAAAAAACTTATTTAACCTCTTTTTTTATAATATAATATTGTATGCATTAATTTAAAATACACAAACACATTTAAATACAATATAAAAATAAACATGCCAACTTTTACCTATCCTTCTAACTTCTACCAACACTAACTAACACACCACACTTTTAACTTTTTCGAACTACTTTTGCATTACAAATTTTTTTACATAACTACGTAATTTTTCTTTTTTCATGTAAACAAATTGTGATGAACCTATTGACAGTTGAAATCGCGCATGAGAACACGCCTACGTATGATTTTAACTTAGCTGTGTCGTCAGGACCCCCACGCCTGAATTATGACACTCGTTATCTTTGTAATCATTTACCGATTTTTTAAAACAAAATATACATGTCCAATTTTTTCCAATAATCTTTATTACGGACTTAATGGATTTGCCAATTTTTTACCCTGTCGTCAACCCATTTGTCTCAGCTGCGACACTGGCTGTATAAAAAAAATACAAAAATAGAAATGGCGGATATTAAACGCTAAGTACAACATTGTTATAACCGCAGACGGGTTAACATTAAAAAATATATATATATATTATTCATTGCAAAATATCGGTTTTTTTTTTCGTTTGGGAATCCGAGTCGTCCAACGACCCAGTAAATAGTATCAGAATTTTTCAACAGCCTTCTGCGAATCCTATCTGACACGGTTGTGTAACGACCGCCAGTCAAAACAGGGAACTATTTTTCTTCCGAAAAACGGGAGGTTCAGCCCGCAACGTCCTAACCAAACTAGGAACAAATTCAGAAAGTGATAGATTTTAACTTTGTGAGTGACGCCACCGAGAATCGAACCCGGATCATTCTGCGTCAGAGGCAGTCACACTCCCACTGCGCCACATCGGTCATCAAAATATTGGTAATCATTACCATCGTTGTAAGCATGGCCCAGCTAATAACATAATCCAAATTTAATTTTATTTGCCTCTGTTTTTGCCGGTCTACCACGGCGTCTCGTTTGCATGAAATATTAATTGAATAATGACATAATGTGATTCTATTATCAAGTAATTATTTTCCGTGGAATTTCAAAGACGAATCTCGATTCCATTAGGGATATTTTGAATTCGAGAGAATAATGTTTTCATTTGATTTTCGTACGCTCACCTCGAAGCCCTGCCTAATATTATTACAATGAATATTTAGTTTTGAAGTGCCTTTCAATGAACGTTATGCAGCAAACTAAGATTTATATAAGATTTTGTAACCTCCTTACAATTTTTTTGCGTATACAACTTCAAAATTTCAGATTTATTCCATATTACATTAAAGACTAGCAGCTTACCCAGTGCCACCACTTGCTGTATCTTATTTTCCGTGGGAATAAGTTAATTTTACTGGCAAGTTTTACGCATAGTATACGTGTCTCCTGAATCACACTATTTGAAAAACTGCTTCACAGTCCATTGTATATTTAAAAAAAACATACAAATATAGGGAAAGACGCGGGTAGTGACTTTGCGTTATATTTTGTATGTATTAGCGACTTGCCCAGCGGTTGCACTCGATGCTAGCCTTTTTTTCGTGGGAACAAAAAGCTTTAACATAAACTATTATTACAAATACACTAACTGCTTAGACTAGTCATAGCAAATTCTGTTTTATTACGTACCTGGTATGGCATAAACTAGTGTGAAGCTGAACGAGCCGAAGTGCTTCCTAGTGTCGGGCTCCGGCCACTCCTCCGTGCAAAAATGCACCTCCCTGGTTTCTATCTACAAACAAACAAACAAATGTTTTAGGTTATAGAATACATCTAACGCACGACGCTGCGCATTTTAAGCGCATCTGTTAATTTTGCTCAGATTATTGAAAGTCTCGCTAGCGTCGTCACACGTCGAGCGTTAGCGAGACCTTCCATAATCTAAGGAATTTTAAAATTCCCCATACTAAAAACTGACGTTGACGCAGCACCAATGGATGAATTTGCGTTGTTTGACGGATGAAATTTCGTTGCACCTGACAGACGCATTAAAAAAACAGCTAAGCGGTAAGACGGCGAGCTGAGCAGTTTTCCCAGTAATGATCGTTTTTTCCTGGAAAAAAGTTTTTTGCCCTTACAAAAAAGTAGAGGTATCTTAAGTACGTTATGTACGTACGCAATAGCATCAAAATTTTTGGATACGATCGGTCCACTATACAGATGTTATTCGTGAGCCGCCCCTACAGCGACACAAATGTAATTTTGCTCTGTGGCCCATTAAATTCCGAGTTTATAGATTTCATACAAACGCACAAACACAAATTATTTTCTCTTTATTACATACTCTTGTGGGTAGATAAAGGTACTTGTACTTCCGTTATTACCGCATTTTTGATTTTGCGAAAACAAGGGGGAGATAAAAGATGCCTATTATTAAAAGACCACAATATGAGAAATGGAAACATTATTTCTACGTAATTTTTATGCAGAAAAAGAAAAACGGAATAATGCTGCTTCACTGTATCACACAAAAGATGAGTAGGCAATTACAATCCCATTGTTGTTATTAAAATAAAGCCATCTAGTAGATATATTATGGCGAATCAAATTTTTATTAGCCTTTGACTTATAATAAAATAAGTACTTACTACATTCAAAAGAACCAAAAATAACATACATTTTGGTAGTCGTTGCGTTAGCTAGTTCAATCTCACACAGAGATACATATACGTACATATCACGCCTCTATCCTTTGCCGGGTAGCAAAGCATTAACGACTATAAAATTATAGTCGTTATCGCCACGACTCACAAATATGTGAGAGTTGTATTAAAGGGTTTATCACTATAGAAACAAAAATATTATTTATCATCATCATCAGCCCACATCCATCCACAGCAGGGTATATGCCTTTTCTCTATTGCGCCACTCTTTACAGTTCTGTGCCAATATCATCCATTGAGACCCGAAATATATAAAAATTCTTACCGAAATATTATTATGAGCCTTAGAAATAACAGGCACGCTCTCCTTCCTCACGCTGGCGACGATCAGCAGCGGTATTATTTTTATTATTATTATTTTTATTATTTATTTAGTAAACAAAACATGTGGTTTACAGGATATCCAAAGCACCAACAGTTTTTAGTCAAAAATTAATTATTACAGAATTATACAATTATTATACATAGGTACATGTGAATTCAATCTTAAACAACTTATACAATAAAAACAGTTAATCATGCATAAACAAATTCATGTAATATAATGTCAAAAGAATGTCAAAATTTACAAATGTCAAAAATGATAATTAGTATAAAATATTAATCCAGTGTAACCAATGTCTACAAATAATATAATATATTAATAAGAATGTCAAAAATTAATGAAAGGAATAATCATTCATTTCACTTAAGTAAGTATAGGTCTGCGCTAGGAAGACCCTCTCCGAATCTGCAAATACGTCTAGATTCGCATACCGCATAGCAACATTGTTGAAGAGTGAGAGAACCCTAGAGTAGGCGCATTGTCGGCACGACGAGTTCGCGCGTTTTCGCGCGCAAACAGTTTATGCCTACGACGCGGCGGCTCAGACCCACAGCAACTGCGGGTTCCCCCAGATGGCACCACCAAACCGATGCGTTCAATTGCCGACATATTATTAATGTGGTTGTTCAGTAGGTAAAAATAATGCGAGACCAAGAGCAATCTACGCCGCAGCATGAGTGTGTCCAAACCTACCATACCCGATACAAATAGGGATGGGTATAGGTAGGGATAATAACCGTTTTCCCGTTTATAAATCCAACGAGCGAACTTTCTTTGGATTTTTTAAATTGTCAGAGAGTACTTTGTCTCATATGGGTCCCAAACAATTGCACCAAACTCGAGCTTGCTGCGGACATAGGCGTTGTACAAGGTTTTAGCAACCCTTATGTCATCGAACTGAGAAGTGACCCGCATTATAAACCCAAGTGTCTTGTTCGAGGCTTTACAGATGGAAGTAATGTGATCTCGGAAGTCCAACCTAGTATCCACTATCAACCCCAGGTCACGAATCTGGTAAACCCGCTCAAGTGGACCATCGTCAGATAAGGTGTATGTGGCTGACGCGAACGTGTAAAAGTTATGACTTTGCACTTGGAAGCATTGAACTCTAGGTTGTTTTCTTTGCTCCAGGCATGAACGGCATCAATGTCACACTGTAGGGAGAGAACATCCGCCTCACCACTTACACCCATGAACAACTTTAATAAGTTCTGAAGATGAGCATTGCACAAATCCACAGCAGCCCTAGGAGTAGCACCGCCTGCCTCCGACCAGGCGGCCTCAGACGAGGCTCAGTCGATATGGACAGCCACCGGTCTACTAGTTCATCCAAGAAAAATTGCCCAATATGGCCCAAATATGCTTACCGAAATATTATTATGAGCCTTAGAAATAACAGGCACGCTCTCCTTCCTCACGCTGGCGACGATCAGAAGCGGTATGAAGATGAGCATTGCGCAAATCCACAGCAGCCCCAGGAGTAGCACCGCCTGCCTCCGACCAGGCGGCCTCAGACGAGGCTCAGTCGATATGGACAGCCACCGATCTACTGACATCGTTGTCAGGGTGAATACGCTGGCTGCTACTGCTACACCTGCGAAAGGAAAATGAAGATTACAAACATGGAAACAGGGTGTAAATAAAATATGTTGCAAATATTTTAAGGAGTGCATCAGCCCATGAAACTGAACATCTTTCTCCAAGGAACATATGGAGAAAAATTTTTGACCTCCCATCCAAAATTACCAACCGACCAAGTCAATTTGCTTTGCGGGAAGAACACGGTCGCCATCGCCACGTCTGACTATATGTTGAAGGCATTTCAGATAATTCGTGTATCACTTCACAGGTTGTTAGCCTTAAAATTTGAATACACATGAAACCCTCGAGTCCATTAGTCAGCTCTAACACCCGCGGGAAATAAATGAGTTGATGCTATCCATTGTATGAATTATACAATTTGAATAATTATGTAGATGCGATGCGGTGCAGATGACGCAGTGAGAGTGCGCGGTGCGTTTTGCAGGTTTTGATTTCCGGAAAGTTAATATTATCACTTTGTGTATTTTTTATACATCAAGATGTCGCCGCGTAAGACCTCGTCGCAGGTGGCGTGACGAGCCAGACGACTTTCGCAAAGATTAAAGATAAAGCAGAGCGGAGTGGAAAAATAAGTGAGAGGCCTTAGCCCAACAGTGGGACGCTACCGGCTACTTAAGATAAGATAACATAAGAATTTGTCACTACATTTCAATTGGTATACTAAATTGTTTCAGAATCAGGATTGGCAATTTCTTAATTTGCGAGTTGAAAGTGAATTAGTGGTAGTGTGGGATACCCTCGGCCAAAAGTTCTCTCAACCCTCAAACTATCCATGAAGAAAGTGGTAGACCATGTGTGTTGGATTAAATGAGCAAGTAGGCATTCTGTTCCTAATCCTAAAAGTATTTGAACTTAGTTTTGAAAACACAGTCGAAGTTTTTTGTATGGTGTCTGACTTAGAATACTCGTAGCGTCACCCCATTCCTACCCGTGGGTGTCGTAAAAGACGACTAAGAGATGAATCCATGTTATAGGCAGCAGCGTTTCCTGTGAATATCTATATTATTATATTATTGGTGCCGTGTGATGCCGGCTTAGAATAGCATCACCCCACATCCATCCCGCGGGTGTCGTAAGAGGCGACTAAGGGACTCGGGAGTGTTGCTGTATTACATTTTTTAGGCGACAGGCTGACAACCTGTCACTATAGTGATACACATGTTTTCTGAAACAACCTTAGAAAACAATCCTCAAAAATGTCAGACGTGGCGGTAGTGGCCGTATTCTTGCGGCCGTTAACGCTCTGCCTACCCCGCAAGGGATAAAGGCGTGATATATGTATGTATGTATGTATGTATTATATTATTATAATATCTTGCACTGCGCTCGCCAATCAGCCTGCCATGCGTGGTGAGTACGGCAATACCCCTAGTTTGGGCACGGAATAAGAACTAGTAACTAGCATAAGTTCGGGGAAGGCCCATGCCCAGCAGTGGACTGTTGTGGCTGTAAAAATAGTAGTAGGTAGTAGTCGAAGTACGTGGCTACACAGTTACAAACAAAATTGCGAAAATAATATTAAATTTTTGAAATCAAATATTGAGGTAGGCCATATTACTGAAAACATTACTAAAAACAATGAACTTGTTAATTAACCGCAGATTCGAGTTGTTGGATTAACCCACATTTTTCGTAAATCAATATTGGCACAATGAATTAACCCCTCATTCCCTATTAAGGGGCTGACACGAGCTAAAAACCGGTCCCTTTCTGACAAATGTCAAACTGCGCGCGTGCGAACGGGACGGAATCTTGCCGATTTAATGATATTTTCGTATTTTCGATGATAACTCGGTCAAAAATAAGTAATTTGAAAATCAAAAACAATATGTCGATAGAGTATTGTAAGACGCTCATTCTGATAATAAACACTTAATTATTGCGTGGGTTTTGTTCATACAGTTTGCGATATAATAGATTTTTAGAGGTAACTTTACGATGTTTTTCTATCAAGCTAAATTACTAATATCATGTTTTGGAAACAATAACACTACAGCAAATATCCTGAAGATTATTACCTTTTTTTTTCGTAAGTTTTTCTGCATTTTATCTAGGGTAGAAATCACTTATAAAAATAGCTTTTAGCTCTACTCAGCCCCTTAATAGCAAGTGTTTTCGAATTACAGTTCCCACTCCAAAATTACTGACAAGTATTATATTTAACAGTCTATATGATTGATTATGACTATAGTCTGCGGTTATTATATGCGGTGCCGTGTGATGCCGGCTTCGAATAGCATTACCTAAGGGACTAAGGGACTCGAGGGTTTCATGTGTATTATAAGTTTTAGGCGATAGGCTGACAACCTGTCACTATAGTGATACACAAATTTTCTCAACCGGCCATCAGTATTTGTCAGACGTGGCGATAGTGACCGTATTTTTCCGGTCGTTAACGTATATGTATGTATGTATGTAATATATGATTATAGACCGGACACCGGAATACGCGTGTTTTGCGCGTGTAGTATTAAAGACCGTGCAGCCTTTGCAGTATGTACGTCTGAATCTGCCTTTAGGATACGGAAATTCGTGGTTAGTTTCTAAAAGGATTCTTAAAGTTGTTTACTAACCTTGTTATACTTAGATATTTCCCTACTGTACCTTCTTCTATTTACCATTAGTACTTAACCAAACTTTTCTATTAAAATCCCTCCTTCCACTTTCTTAATAACTTTCTTTAAAACGTTTTTTCGTTAAGTAATAAAAAAGTCTCTTAACGGCTTTTGGCAGAGCGCGATTGGCCTTCTTTGTTTAATGTTAAGACACTTATTTTTTAAATAATTATTATAATTGATAAGCCTTGACCATAGAGTTCCTTAACTACTTACGCCTTGACTGTCCCACTACAGGGTAATGCAGAGCAAGCAGGCCTCCCCTTCTTCCATTCCTGTCTTGAGAAATTTCGTCATCGTGTTTGCATCGCTCATAATATTTCTGCATCTAGCAGATAGGTTTGTATCTAGGTAAACACTTAGAGCTACTTATCATAGATATCAACTCATA
Source organism: Keiferia lycopersicella (assembly GCA_029255805.1). Classification (NCBI taxonomy): domain Eukaryota; kingdom Metazoa; phylum Arthropoda; class Insecta; order Lepidoptera; family Gelechiidae; genus Keiferia; species Keiferia lycopersicella. Next base: position 16,050,516 of record JARACZ010000006.1, on the reverse strand, counting down.
CTTAATAGTCCTGATATTGTAACGTATAATAAGCATGCTGCAAACTGTACCACCTACGCAGCCAATATATTTCCAAACAATTTACCTTTATACTTCCATTGATAAACGCTACACATCGTAAATATTGGATTCCTGCCAAAGTCCATAAAATGCGCCAACGGGAAAACTTACCTACGCGTTAGATAGAGCATCATCCTTTTTCTTTCCTTCTAAAGGACTTTGCAGGTAACGTAATACGATTCCCGCTATTTATGATACATACCTACATACTATGTAGTAGTCTGCCTACTATGAAAAGGATAAAGCTGTGATGTATGTGTGGTTGGAGGAATTTTGTTGTACTTGTTTCAATGTTTTCCTTTCGCACCAATGCTACAAAGGTCTGAATCCAAGCCAAGATAAGTTTTTTACTCACTTTTTGAAAAGCGTTTTCCGGTAAATGTTTAGATGATCAGCTCTCAAAATCCGTGTAGACTTTTTCAAATGAAACGTGAATTACTGGTTAAAACAAATGATGTAAGCTTGAATGAAAAAATATTGTTTAGTTTTTTTATATAATTAAGGAAAATTTTAAATATTATTATGATGGACGGCCTCCCATCAGATGGACCAATGACTTATAGAGATCGGGTGGTGGCGACTGGATTGCAAAGGCGGTAGATCGTGCCATCGTGGCCCTGGGGGAGGCCTACGTCCAGCTGCGGACTGCTATAGGCTGATGTGACGTGATGATTATTATGTAGTGTTATTATTCGGTTTTTCATTTTAGAAACGGCGACAGTGAGTTCATTAAACATTTTTATAACGCTGAGGAGACCATCTGCCTGGTAGTCTGATGACATCGTCAAATCTTCCGGGTCTTGGTTGATTAGTCTTAAAAGAGGACACTCCGAGAGAAGTGGTGCAAAAGAGAAGAGGCCTATACCCTGCAGTAGATATGGGCTGATGATGATGATAATGATGATGATGATGATGACGATGATGATGAAACCTCACCTTGAATGTAATTGACGATCTTGCACACAGTTTCCCCGTAGAACCAGACGAGGGTGATGGCTTTGCTGAGCTGGATCGGCATGCAGAGGCCGGTCACCAGGAGATCAGCTGCAGATAGATTCACTAAGAAGATATTCGTGACGCTGGAACAAATGAAAAGAACAATTAAAATCATGCCAGGATCAGGTCGATTGGTGTCTCAGTGACCTACATAATAAAATAATTCTACGATTTTGTCTACTAAAGTCCGCATTTATAAATTGCACTCCGACAGAGAAACGGGATAAGGTAAGGAGAATGATGATGACTCAACTTTTGAGTTTGTTCTCAAGAGCGAGTTTGACAAATGTCAGCCAATAGTAATAGCATTTCAAATTCGGACTCAAGATCGATCTCAGAGTTGAATGCAGTATAAATACAGGCCTGGATGTTGCAACACTATTGCTTTAAAACGAGCATAAAAATATCTGAAATACGAGAGTCAGTCAAGCGTCGATCAATGGCAGAGCAGTGGGACGGTATCCCATATTATGTTCCGGGTTTGAACCCTGCTTGACATTTTTATTTTTTATTTATTGACGACGCACTAAAACATGTTGAAAAGATTTATTATATTTATTCCCCTAACGCAGCGTTTCCACAACATATTTTGACGTAGATTATTGTAAAAGTTCTCAAATTGTTACGAATTCGCAATTATTTTGTGGTTTGGAGTACTGAGTAAAAAGTAATTTACATATTCCTCTAACGTGAAAGGTATGCGTGTTGTTTCATTTGTTTCATTACAAAACTAAAACAGAATATTTATCATTTGTTTTCTCTTTGTTCGCTTCAAAACAAGAACAAATGCTCTGAATTAATGACTTTGTGTGGACGTAAGACAGGCCCTCCCACAAAACTTCAAAATGAACGGTTAAAAGTTTTGGGCACATGCTACCTAAGGGCTCTCGTCACTCAGGTCTTGTAGGTAATATTGTATTTCAATTTGGAATATACAGACAAATTTGTAGAAATAAAAAGGTAGAGAACTCTAACAGGGTTACAAGAATTGTCCTCAAGACAAATTTTCTGAGACGAAGGAAATTGGAAAATATGTTAGTTTAATTTTTTTAAAGAGAATAGTTATATCTAAAAAGATCTGTTAGGGCTTCACATAGCCGATTGGCGTCAAGCTGCTCAGAACGGAGAAGAATAGCAAAACCTAGTGAAGGAGGCCATAATCCACTTAAAGTCGTTGAGTTGGCGAAGTAAGTAATAGTTATATCGACGACTTCGGAGTCCCATCCCAATCTATGGCACATTTACTGCCTTCTCGTAAACGGTCACTTGTAGTAAAGAAGAGCAAAACTTGGCCACTGATAATGCCATAGTCGTCGCCACGTACTGGCAGAAAAAGATACAGTTCGACCATTGACACGAAGAATAACAAGACAATCTAACTACTCTACAAGAGATAGGCTTCACTTATGTATGTGTTTCTGTGGTATTTAAGCTAGAAGCAGTTTAAACAATTACATTTAAGACTACCAGATTCTTTGGTACAATTTACGTTACAATCGACCTAAATGAATTTCTTCTCGTAAACTTCGTAAGCGGCGTTTCGAAACTTTAATTAAACCTCTAAAGAAGTAAAAACCCAGGCACGTAATGTAATTTATTATCCAAAGAAAAGAAATTCATTTAGTATTTTAAAATAATTTGGTTTTTATAACAAAATTGCAATAATACGCTTTTAGTCTAAAATGTTTTGAAAATTTAATAAAACGCTTGAGATACCGTACAAAATCGTTATTTATCTCAGACTTATTTTGTTTCTAAGATGACTTACAGAAAAAAAAGACTCGGAATTATCACAACTTTTGCAATGATAAGGACTAACATTTGAGTGAAGGTTACACATTTGACGCTCTGTCTGTCGAAAAGATAAACCAAAAGCGGGTGAACAACTTTTTTCTTCTAGTAAAAGTTCTTCTATACTAGAGTGAAGTTTATTAAGTATTATTCCACAGTTTAAGTTTTACAACTTCGCTACACTTCAATTTATCAGAGGTCGGGAAAATAAGGCTAAGATGGACGAGCAAACTTTAAATTTACGAGTCAAACCAAATTCTTTTTTCCAGAAGCTTATTTATAAAGCCCTTGTCTTAAAAATGCTACAGGAGAAGTACGTCGTAAAAACTTTTTTTAGTTTTAAAAACGTATTAATTCCCAACAGCGTATAATAAGGCATTAATTAATATACAGCCAAGCTAAATAATTATCCTTTAATTTAAAATTACGTTCTTTCCATTTCTACGAGAATTAATGAGTTATTATTTAATTAATCTATTATGCGAGTTAACCGTGTAACAATACTACATTGGACACGAGGTAAGAAAAAAACTATTGCTAACAAGGGTGTAGTTTAAGGGCCGAAAGCCCAGCTGAGGACATCAATGCACACGAGTTTGCAATCGGATTTTCTTCCAAGTGATATAAATAGTGCTTTATACTACACCTGCAAAAATAAAAAAAGGGAAATATTTATAGAAGAAAGTTCAATAAACCTAAAAAATTACATTAAAAATCATATACAAATTCGCGCGGTACTGTTAATTTTTATTATATCGTACAAAACAAAAGCAATAACTTCATTCAGCCAAGTCTTCCATTTTGCCTGCTAAAATATATTTGATTTACATTCCGTTTTACGTAAATTTGACAGTTGCATATTTTCTTTACTAGGGAGAAACAATAACTCACGTTCATCTCTACGTTTCATTAAGCTATAGGGAATTTTCTATGCAGGTTTAGTATAAATTAACTTTAATGAACATTACCAAAATATTTTCATATATCTTTGCTGGCGAAATCAGAGACGTCAACAATGTAAAACTTACTCGTAAACACTTCGCAGGTTCCTTTTTTGAATGAAATTAATTTTCCCATCACGTTTTGAGACAAGTTTCTTTTGTGTAAGCAGCTTGTGAAACATTTTCTAATTAAAAGTATGCTATAAGTTCGACAGCAGAAAATCTCTTCTTGATAGAACTTGTCAAAGGAAAACGTTTCTAATAGACTTGTTTTGATCTTCTTCAGATTTCTTGAGGAAATTATTGACAGGGTATTGAAATGGTTTTATATAATAATTTTATACGGTTGATGACGGCACGTGCAGACTGTCAATACATACACGTGTTCGCAGTATGGAGGTCAAAGGAGTCTATTGCAAAGGAGAATGGCCATCCCCGGGCTAATAATGCGTCTTTCGTCACATATCAAATTAATACAACCCCTTCGGCCGCGTACGAAACATATGCAGAGTGTAAAAAAATTGCTGCAAATATTTTAAAGTGTGAAACAGCCCATGAAACTGAACAACTTTCCCCAAAAAACATAGGTCAAAATATGAAAAAAAATTTGGACCTTCCATACAAAATTACTAACTGACCAAGTCAATTTGTATGGGAGGTCCAAAAAATTTTCTAGTATTTCGACCTATGTTCTTTGGAAAAGTTGTTCGTTTTCTTTGGCTGATTCACGCCTTAAAATATATGCAATTAGTGTTTTACACCATAAACAATGTTGTAAATTTTAATGAAAAATAGTAACGGCAATTATTGACCAACTCAGGAAAACTTATAGCAAAAAAAAAAACAACAATGATCTATTCACCAATGATTTTACTGAGGTGTAAACTTTTTTTACGCTTCTCTCGAGACATAACGAATTTGGAACGAAGTGCACTAAAGGAAGTCAAATTTCAGCACTTTTGTTTATTTCAATGCCTTTAACATTTAATAACTGTAGAGCTTCTGTTTGATAAAAAAGTCCGGCCAGGATGACTGAGCGGCTGGTAGCGACTGGATGGCGATAGCGGGAGATCGTTCATTGTGGCGTACCCTCTTTTTTCTTTTCGTGTGGGACACCAAGTCGTCCAACTATCCGATGAATTAGTGTCAGAATTTTTTAACCGGCGCCGGTTGTGTAACGACCGCCGTCTAAGTGATCATAGACAGCAACCGGGACCTACGGCTTAACGTGCCATCCGAAAAACGGAGCCATCTTACTTAGGGACAATCGGGTGGCTAAGTTCACAATGTCCTAACCAGACTGGGAACTAATTCACACACTGATAAATATCAACTTTGTGACTGACCCACCGAGAATCGAACCCACAAGATTTTATGGTGTTCAGGTAGTAAATAAAACTTATAAAGCCAAATTCTACACTCTTATTATTATGCCTAGTATTGAAAGGATGAGTTAGAAAGTTTGGCCACTTAATTGTACTGTTTCACGACCAACATCGGTGGTTCGAGAATCTAACCAGACGTGAGATAGATAGATAGATAAACGTGAGCTTAATATCGTAAACGTAGCATTTTCAAAACGCGTTTCTAGTGATTTTTTTCGTGTATTTCTTAAATACGCGTTCTCCATGGCTCCATGAGTATTACCACAAAAAAGTTGAACGCGTGATTAAAAAATATCTTCATACAAAAGAAACGCTAAAGACTCGTTCAACTCGCGTCTTACTTTTTTTCCCGTATGCTCAAAATCTAGTCGCAAAATGTCAGATAATATAAAATTGTGTAATCAAAGATTGTCCGCGCGTTTTATTACAATAACATAAATAATAGCAAATAATACTTCCTATAATATAATAGTCGGCGATTTAATTTATATTCAAAATGAAGATAGCTTTGTAAAAAATGACCTTTTCATCTATTTTATTCTAGTTTAAAATATGCTAGTTTTAACTTGAAAAAGGCAAGGCTATTTCCAGTAAGAAGCTTGTACTACAAATGAGGGATGAAGCTAGCTTGGATAACAAGATCATTATTTTTACCTACCTCTTACACAAGGAACATTATATTCTTTCCTACTATACCTAGTTAACCACGAGCTAAAGCAAAACCTTAAGGAGTTTGAGTTCTTGTCATCAGGTCGTCGTTTAAATCATAAACTGATTTGTATCGTTAAAATATTTTTATTTTGGAATAAACAACTAAAAGTCAATACATTGTAGTCAAACCAAATTATTCAAAACTTTGATTCTGGTATTGGTGACTACATATTTGTCTAAGGACATCGCACTCTAAAAAAATTGATTTTTAATACTTGCGCATCAAGTACCTAAGTTGTTTGCTGCAACTAAGCATCTTAGTAAAAGAAAATAATCATTAGATGGATTACATGCGTTTGATAGATTTTAACAAGATTTTTGATAATAACAAACAAATCACCTGATGCTCTCGTATTAAAAAAAGGGCTTGATTTAATCATACATCTTTTTTCTCAGTGCGTAATCGGCTTCATTTTGACAGTTGAAGCCGACGCTGTAGCTATTCTGAAATGTTTAGCCCACTATGGTTTAGTTACTCCGTACAAAATCGATTGCATTTTGTCATCGAATTGCCTCTATACTTTTGCGAGACATAACAGAAAAATTTAATTACCCTAATATTATAAAAATCACGAAGACAGAGTAAAAAATTACCCGTTCATTTTTCCGTCGGATATTACTGCCAGTATTTTTTCAGCCTTCAAATCAAATTACGCTCGCGTATTAAAACTATCTATTAAAACTGTCATAAAAATATTATTCAAAGAACTTGATGATCACACCAGCACTAGTTACTAAGCCCTGTGTTGTGTGAAACATGTTTATTGTGTAAACACACGGACAGATGTGTGAATTGAAAAATTCAAGCGAGGCCAAAAAAAACTTGACTCGGTGCCAAAACACTCTTTGTAGTGAAGCTCGCATAAATAAATAGAATCAAACATTAGGCGGATCGCACACGGTTGAGCGGTTTTTAGGTTGAGTTATGGATCTGACAGACCGCTGCGATATTTTAGTGCTCCGTCGTGATTTAAGTGTGCGATCCACCTAATCCCCCATTTGACGTCCGTCAATGCGCATTCGCAACGCATGCCTGTGTCGGATGCAAAGAAATTTCAAGGAGTGTTAAGACACTTATTATAATACACATACACACACACACACACACAAAAATCGCGCCTTTATCCCTTGCGGGGTAGGTAGAGCGTTAACGATCGTAAAATCACTGTCGTTATCGTCACATCTGACAATTTGAGGCCCCTTTCAGATGATTTACTTATTATGATAGGTGATATCTATCTCTTATCGGGCGTCAGGTGTAGTAATCGCCTTGAACTAAACAGATCTAATAATGCACCAAGTGAATGTCCACACCGACTTTTACGCCAATTCTTGCACTGATTTATTTCGTGAACATAGCTTTGCTTTCACGGTGAAAAATTTCTACAGAACTTTATATATTTTTTGTGTAATTAGGAGTGTGCCTGGTCTAGGTTGAGTATTAAGAATACGTCCGTTTTTGCAAACATTTTTATTATGTTAGAAAATGTTATCATTATTATTGTTAAACGTAACTGTGTTCGGTGGATCGCACACTTAACGCACGACGGAGCGCTAAAATATCGTATCGGTCTGTCAGATCCATACTAGAAACGTCACTACTTATACTAAAACCGCTTATACTCTCTCTTTTCGTGTGGAACACCGGGTTGTCCAACGACTCAATGTACCCTAGTGTCTGAGTTTTTCAACCGCCTTCTACAAGTAGCAGATCATACTAAAACCGCACTCGACGGACGATGCTGCGATAGCGCTGAGTAGACAGCGGTTGAGACTTATGGGTATAGTATGGATGGGGATTGAGATTTCTACACTAAAAATGACTATGGAAGTCAGTGGATTTCTAGTATGAATCTGACAGACCGCGGCGACGTTTTATCGCTCCGTCGTGCGTTAAGAGTGTCATACCTGAACTGGATTGCCCAAGACAGCCTACCTCGTGGCTTAATCTGCTCGGACGAAAGTCTTTCATTGCAGGAAATACGGCGACAGTCAATTTTGACGACGAAAATTTAAAATTAATGCACATAACGATTAAACTGTTTTAAATATAATAAACTATGCTTTTAATATCTTCTAAATTTGATGAATTACCAAATGATGGACATGAATAAATATTATAACACATGACTAAACAAAACATCGAAAATTTATGCGATGCCAAAGATCTTCAGATGTGGTTTTGGAAGGTCAAACGTTCCACAGAAAATTTATTAGTCATATTAAAGCCCCGACAGTAAAAATATACGTTAATGGTAGTCTTTGCTAATACACCACTTTTATTTGCCATAAAAGATTTTTATCTTTTTCGCGATAACCGAGCGTTTATTGCAACGGGTGTTTCGGAAGTCATTATCGGCAGCACCATACCTTACCAATTTAATCTACCTTACTGGCTAGAATCAGAGTATAATAAATTTCGCTATAAAGTTTTATTCCATGATAGAAAACCGCAAAATTCAACCATGGTCCTGTCTTCATCATTCCATTTGTGTACCACAGGTGTCGTAAGACGCGAGAGAGAACCGAGTTTCCTTAAGTGACAGGCTGACACTACGTTATAGTGATAAACGATTTTTAAGATGTGACCCTCAAAATATTTGTCAACCGTGACGGTAGAGACCGTACAAATAGATATACCTACATACCTTGTTATAATTGATATTACTTGGGTTTATAACATATTTTAAATAATTTTTACAGTAAAATGAAGTGCAGAAAAGAAAAAGATATAGAGTACTTAAAATTTTCGCTAAATTGAATTCAGTTTCACAGCTAGAAAGCAGTTTTATAGCGCAGTCGTTACATGAATAGTAAACTGTATCCATTTTTATCGAGTGAAATCCATTTTGGTAGACGAAGTAGAGCTGTAATGTCTGTGCATCAATAAAAAGATGTAAAATTTTACAGGACATTAAAACTCAATCTTTTTGATGTTTCATACCATTAAGAATGACGTATTTGTTTGTGTTTTGTGTTTAAAAACAGTATATAAAATTATCCACTTTGTGAGACGCTTATGCCAACAGTAGTTCTATGATTGAAATTATAAGCATTTGTTGCTATCTAGTTCGTCATCAATATTAATCGTCATGAACCATGCATGAAAGCAGGCATGATAGTTGAAATAACTACACCCTCACAATTTCGCATTGCATAAAATATGACTTCAATGATTGTATTCGTGAATTATGATAATCATAATTTATGCCAATTTCATGCTATCTAAACATATTTTTAGTTGCATCTATAGTTTCAAGCATCCAACTAACTGAGGATTATTACCATTTTTTTCATGTAGAACACCGAGTCGTCCAACGACCCGATGAAATCAGTCAGTTTCTTAACCACCTACTATTTATTTTCAGGCCTCTGACATGGTTCTTAGCAACCGTCGACTAAGTTTTATAGACCACTGCCAAGTTCAGAAACAATGTCCGAACTAGATTGGGAAAAAATTCACAAAGTGATAAATCAACTTCGTGAATCCCCCACTGAAAATCGAATCCGGAACCTTTGTGTAGCAGGTAGTCTACCGCTGCGCTACATCAGCCATCGCAATGCTAAGCAAGTATTTACGAGGAATCTTTCAAAAATGCGAAAAATATCCCAACAATACAATGCACAAAAAGACCTCGAGCAACGCGCGGCATTTTTGTACATGATTTGCGAGTGAGAGGCGCGTCCCGAGCAAACATGCCGGAATATAGGTTAGGAATGTCGTGTTGGACACAGCCAAATGGACGCGGAAAAGCGAATTATGTACAATGTTTTACCAAGGACGATACAATTAACTGCAATTATTTTTAGGGGTAACTTTCTCCAAAGAAATAAAAAAATTGGCCTTCTAATACAAATTTGACTTTATCGGCTGGTAAGTTCATTTTGTTTGCGGGGTTGAAAGTTTTTTCAGATTGTCACCTATGTTCCTTGAGGATAATTGTCCGGTTTCATAGGGTAGTTCATCCCTTTTGCACATTCCTTTGGTGACTTCTGCTATACATTTTAATGTATTAAACCGGGTATTTCGCGTTATTATTTTGGTAAGCTCTTATGTGTAAGTACAGTTACAAGAGTTGTGGTCTGCATTGATTTACGAAATGTATCTGGCCTAAGTTTCAATAATAGCAAAATATTTAATCATGCTATTTAGCTGCGGGCATCGTAAAAGAAATCCAAGGAATGACCAGCAACGACAAGTGTGAATGCAAAATAAGGTATTAGGATTTTTCTCATCAATTCACCTGCCATAGTTTTGTCACGCTTAACACGTACTATGGTACATGTTTGTGTAAATGATTGGTTAGTAAAAGGCGCGCCCCAGACGTTCCGTAAAAAGCGAATGTGGCTTACACGTGTCAAGCTCAGGATTTGGAAGCTATTCTATCAATGTCAGCAACACTAGCGCCGTTTAGTGGATACACTCACTTAAGTACGCTATTAATTGGGAGAGCATAAATTATCGATAGTCACAAGCTACAATATATTATTTAGAATGTAATAAACTTACTTAGTCATAATTTAAGCTAAAACGAAGAGTACCGAAATACCGACGACAAAAGGTCCATGTTGTTTCATCTTCATTTCATATCATCAGGCACGGAAGTGACCATACTACAACCATTTAGGGTATAATAGGGTATTTAGATGCTGACTGAGTAAACAAGGATTACCCTTATCGGGTACAAGCGGCTTATCGTATAGGACGAAACTCACAAGAGTTGCTGCAAGACACTCGTGAGACCGATGCCTCGCAGATTTGCATTCTAGAGTTCACCTGAACTCTAATATATCCTAAATGCCATAAACTTTTTACTTCTACAGCAGCAACATTCCACTAGTCTAGTGGCCCGTCAGAATGTCTACTCCAATATTTTTGGCATTCTTTTTGCTCTAACTTTGAAAAATGCCAACGATGTGCGAAATGAAAAAAAATACGTTTAGAAAATGTGATTCTATCATATTATTTCAAAGTATTTTTGAGTAAACGAGCGAATTTTAACCAAGATACTTATGTTGATAACAAAAATACTTAGGAAAATACAACATACATACATACATACATATATCACGCCTTTATCCCTTGCAGGGTAGGCAGAGCGTTAACGGCCGTAAGAATACTGTGATGGTGAATGGGGTGATGCTAAACCGGCATCACACGGCAAAATACAAAAATGAGTGAAATTGTACTAACTAGTCGTGAAACTGACTACAAAGTGGAGGTTCACTAAATAAATAGGAAAAAAGGTTTGTATCTTGAAAATTTTACTACGATATTGATGAAATTTGTTGCAAATTATAAGTTAGGCGAATTCGTATACAGCTTAAAAAAAATTACGATGATATCAGTACCATGAATAGGTTTAAGACAAATGTACCTACACTTAGTAGACACTTGCTCAGAAGCCTCCAGAAGTCAAACAACAAAATAAATCCGATTTTTTTTTACAAACTAGTCTACTTGATAACCTCCTTTTTCGAGTTCGGCGAAATAAACCATGAGCAAACAATTTATTAGGCTCGACAGATTGGGCTAAGCATAATAACTATGGCCATCTTACTCAAGGCCTACGGTTTGTACAAACATCACGTACCAGATTTAATCTCGTTTCGTTGCTTACCTATTATTATTGGGAACGTGCTTTTCGAAACTGAGATTACTAAATAAGTTTAGGTTTAGCTAGTGTTTTGCTTTTGTAAGAAATTGTATAAGTACTAGAAAGCAAAATTTCGGTTAACTAAGCCATACTAAGCCGAATTAACAAAAAAATATTTTATTCCTTACTTTTTAATATAATATTGTGTCTTAAAATTAAATTCGATAAAGATTAACTTTGTTACACCTCGAATTAATCTTATATCTTGATACTAATTTATTTTAATACCTGGGTAAATTATTTATGTGTTTAATAACAATATTGTGGAAGTACGAGGAGATTTCCGGGAGCCTCATTTTCTCCCCCTTTGAGACGATAGGCTCTTGGGGCCTTTCCGCCAAATAAACTAATCAGCAAGATCTCAGCCCGCCTCAATGAGACCACCGATTACCAGAGAGCTGGCAGCTTCCTCGGCCAATGCAAGGGGAAACGCTGCCAGCGTTTTGGGTACCATGTCTCATCGGGGCGTCCTAGGTGACTTTTTCCTAGTTTAATTTAGTTTTTTTTTTTCTAAATTGTATGGTATATGTTTCTTTGTATGAAATGAATAACAAACTCAAATTATTTATTCAAAGTAGTAAATTTTACATTTCGCTTTTTGATGGTCAGGAATTAACAATTTTAACAATAACAATTTTATGAACCTAGTGTAAACGCGGCTCAGGTGGACTAAACACTTAAAACTAGCCCCTAAAGCACTGCCTCGGGGCTGGCCAAGCTAACCAAACAACATGTAACGTTAGGTGGTAAATAAAATAACATCGAGTTCATGCCAAGAGAAAATGTTGTGTTACATGCGTATGGTTAGCCGGACCCCCTGGACAGTAAACCACCCAGAAACCTGCCCAGAAGTGCTCCTATTCTAAAAATACAATTTGTCAGGCCCTAGGCTACCCTAGCTAAATTTCTGAATATGAAACAAAAATATATTAATAGCCAAAAGCGGCTACGTTAAAAAGATAAAATATATATCATATACAGTAACAATACACGCAACTGAAGCATACTGTGTCCCTTGCAGGCAAAGCGAACCAACTAGGCCCCGATATATGTTAATTATATCAAATATTTTTAGGGGTGAATCAGCCCATGAAGCTGAACAACTTTCCCCAAGTAACATACGTTGAAATATAAAAAACAAATTGACCTCCCTTACAAATTGACTTGGTCCGTTGGTAATTTTGTACAGAAGGTCAAATTTTTTTTCTTCATATTTCGACGTATGTTACTTGGGGAAAGTTGTTTAGTTTCATGGGCTGATTCACCCCTAAAAATATTTGCAGCTAATATTTTAACACCCTGTATGATAGTAGGTACGATGGTAAAGTAATTATAACAGTATGTTTCGATACTAACACGATTTAAATGTCACCACACACCGAAGTAAGTCACAGAAACTTGGGAACTAATTGGAAGATTTCCCAAGTTGCAAACTGCAATAGCTTACAAACTTGAACAATATGTTTTGGAAACTCTAACTGCTTGTAGATGCAGTGTACCAGAGTTGTTCTTGTGTAGCTGTTGCATACGCTTGTCATCACGCCTCTATCTCATTCGGGGTAGGCAGAGCGGTTCATCACTGGCTTCATACCTACGTCTGTGACAGATGATTTAATCAGTTTCTGAGGCAAGACTTGTGTCCGGATGGCACAGGTGAAGTTTCCTCTCCATAGACACTGTGTTGCCTGGGACGCAATTATGGAAAAGCAGGATTTCCCAGGACGTGCGCCACCCTGGCTGCCTCTATAGAAGTGCCTAGTCGATACGTGGGAAGCCTACCGCACGACAGACCTCTGTCACATGCGCCTGACGGAAGCCCCGTTCCAGTGGAGTTGTCCTTCTTCAGGACCGGTTTTGGGCCTACGAGTACAATGTAGCAAACGAGCACTACGTAGGTTCTCAGTAAACAAGGATTCGTTGATTGTAGTTTTGACTACCTATATACATATAAGGTGTAAAAATATTAGCTGCAAATATTTTAAGGGGTGAATCAGCCCATGAAACTGAACAACTTTCCCCAAGGAACATAGGTCGAAATATGAGAAAAGTTTGTGGACCTCTTATATAAATTGACTTGGTTGGTTGGTAATTTTGTATGGGAGGTCCAAATTTTTTTTCCTTTTTCGACCTATGTTCCTTAGGGAAAGTTGTTCAGTTTCATGGGCTGGTTCACCCCTTAAAATATTTACAGCTAATATGTTTACACCCTGTATGATAGAGAAGCAATTTTTCGGCCATCGCAGCAGCCTCTAAAAGTCCTCTGCTGGAAGTAGGTCTTCTCTTACGTCCAAGTAGTTCCAGTTGCTTTCAGCTAAGTGTTATTACAAAAAAACGAACGTTTAGACATTGTTTAAATATTGTTTCCATACAATTTGTAAATTTGAAAGGGCTTGAACAGGTGTCGTTAGTTTTACTAATAACAAGGGAAAGGTTCGGAAATAAAAAGAAAAGCAAGAACGCGCAAATCCTATAACATATCGCCGTTTGACATGCAATACTGACTCAGAATATAGGTAATACAAGGTGTAAGGGACATAAATAAATAAATAAATAAATAAATAAATAAATATCCTGGACAATTCACACAGCGCCATCTAGCCCCAAACTAAGCAAAGCTTGTACTATGGGAAGTAGATAGCTGATACTAATACATATATACTTTTTTCTTTGTAAATAAATACATATTATACATAGAAAACACCCAGACTCAACACAAATATTTGAAAATTGACTTAACAAATATTTGTGTCCGGTGGGGATCGAACCCACGACCCTCGGCGTAGAAGGCAGGCATACTATCCGCTACGCCATCGGGACAGTCAAATACTGTGCATGTAAATAATGAAACCGAATAACTTTCTCCAAGCACCATACCTATATCTTCAAGAAAAAAAAATTACCTCCTATACAATACCTCTGATCGTGAATCAGCTAACTACTTATGTAAAATCTTCATTTCTTCATCAGGTAATTTGTTCAGTTTCATGGTATGATCGCACGATATCAGTATTCTGAAGGTTGTCTCTTACACCCTGTATAATCAATAATACTAGGTTACCGATCCGCCAAAAATATGGCTCACTCACAAAGCTTATCCACGTGGCACAGAAGGCGTTATGGGACCCCGTGAAAAATATAAATGTGGAAATTAGTAGCCAAGTCCAACGTTCCGTAGAAAAAAGTGTTGATATTTTAATGGGTCTGAAGTTCAATCCATAGAATTAAAACTAGTTCATTCTTATAAGGTAAATTGATGTTTCTAGTTATTGTTTAATAGCTTCTAAACTAACCAATATTTTGGGTCTTGGTAAAAACTAGCCAAAGCAAAGTTTCAGGTGCTCTTGATGGAAGGTCTTGTATTGGTATGAAATTTTAGACGATCTTTAACTAGAAACAAGACTGTTAACTGTATTTTGCGCCTATTTACATATCAGCACTTTTTTGAAATGTGCATCTTAATAGGTTGGTTCTGAATTATGGAAGGATAAAAAGTAGGCCCAAAGTATGTGTGTAAAAGTATTGTAAAGTACGGTCCGCCATTTCGTTGCTTGGACTTGGTTGGTGGCACTACCGCGTGTCTAGATAAGGGTTGAACAATATGACGTCATTTACGTAACGCGAAGATAAATTGACGCTTTTCCGTTTCACAAATCGCGCACTTTGTCACGCGCCCATGCTAAAATGCCACCGTATTCCTATGGGGAAAGTTTGTGCTTTCTCTTTATTCATAACTTACAATTTTAGTACCTAGTAAAGTGTGTATAGATACAATGCTCCGTAATCACAGCTGACGGGCTGGCACGTGTGACTTTGTGTTTTCAGTCGACCTCTGACAGAAAGCTGCCGTAACAAGCTGATACGTAGACGGCCCAACTGTCTACCAAACTATAAACCAATGAGTCACGTAAACCTACACTATAAAAGGAAACGTTATTCAAAAATGCATTTTTCCAATTTAATGTCCAATTTCTTCCCTCAACAACATGACAAATTAACAATACAAGTAAACGTTTTTAGAAAAAAATTACTTGAGTACCTATCAAGTTAATGTACCCCTTCATGGCTTAAACTGTAAACTATTTCAAGTGGAACCAGTCAGGTACCAGTTTGTTCTGACAGTTTAATAGTTCAAAGTTAATTGCTTCGTTCAGTGCATTTTAACTGATAGGCTGTGCTTCAAACTTGGCAGCAAAATTAGTGGAAACGATTAGCCGGTGTAGTTAGTTTCTCTTTGATATAAACATACATACATACATACATATATCACGCCTTTATTCCTTGCGGGGTAGGCAGAGCGTTAACGACCGTAAGAATACGGTCGCTATCGCCACGTCTGTCATTTTTGAGGGTTGATTTCCAAGGTTGTTCCAGAAAACATGTGTATCACTATAGTGACAGGTTGTCAGCCTGTCGCCTAAAAATTGTAATACACCAATATCCTCGAGTCCCTTAGTCGCCTCTTACGACACCCGCGGGAAGGATGTGGGGTGATGCCATTCTAAGCCGGCATCACACGGCACTTTTGATATAAATAGCGTTTAAATTTTAAAGCAATAGCAAAAGCCTAGCTATCAGTTTGTGTCAGCTTCGTATATCATCACCCTATTCCTACCCTTGGGTGTACTAAAAGGCGACTAAGGGATGAATTCAGGGAAGAGGTAGCAACGTTCTCTGCGAACATCTACAACACCTTGCGCTGCGCTCGCCAATCCGCCTACTAAATAGAAAAGCTGCAGACGATTGCAGCGTAGCTGTCGTACTTAGTTGACGAAACTTAGAAGAACAGCTGGCGAAGGCGCATCGCCCACTTAACGCACGACGGAGCGCTAAAATATTGCAGCCTTCTGTCAGATCCATATTAGAAATATCAATCCCCACACTAAAACCGCTCAACCGCTATTGACGCAGCGCTATTGCAACGTTATCCGTCGAGTGCGGTTTTAGTATAGGGAGTGACGTTTCTAGTATGGATCAGACAGAACGCTGCGATATTTTAGCGGTCCGTCGTGCGTTAAGACGCTGTTATGAAGGAAGGCCAACGAAAAGCGTTACTTTCGATTCATTTTTTAAGCCTGTTACTGATGCTACCAAGACCTCAAAAAAATATATGACGTACTCGAAGATATTATCTACTAGTAACACTATCGTATGACACGATTGGTTTGACATATTTTAATAAAAAAAATCTCAAAAAGAGCATTAAAAATATTTTCAAACCAATTTTATCGTAATTTGGACTACTATTTTTATATAGTTTCTTGATGTATAATATTCCTATTTCAATGTCCTATAAATTATATTATTAGGTTTTAGTGAATGAACAGATTTTAATTCAACAAATCATTTTTTTCCAAAAATTAGAACCGTTCTCGCCGACAAACCAACCTCCCGATGACATCCCGCACCGCCCGCTACCCCGCCAGTACCCAAATGGCTCTTGCCAGCGCCGGTACTGTGTCAAAATTTCCCGCAAAATTGACAAATATTTTTTCGTAATTATTACGTCGCTCATTTTACTAATGACGTTAGTGACATGGACAGATTGCTTGATAAAATGCTTTATGGCTGAGACCAAAAGGCGTAATTTAAGTATGCGCTTATTATTACGTCGGTTACGTCTTTTGGCGAGACGAGCAAAAATTTATCGTAGCTGTCGCTTCAGCTAGCCTTGACGAGAGACGATATTCTATCTATAAGATAATAAAAAGCAAAAGTCTAACCAAGCCTTTTTACTTATAATAAGAAAGGAATGATACATAACTAGTAATTCACTTTAAATATTTACAGTGTGCATTCTGAACATGAGTAACGTTAGTACAGTAGGTACCAAGTAATTTTTAATACCTATTATATTTTCAAGATAACTCTTGGTTGACAGGTTATCTAAACAATTTTCCCCCAAGAACTTATTACAGAAACCGACACAGCGGTGCCAAATTAGATCCAGTCGGTGGTCATTCAACCACAGACCAGAGATGTCTTGTGCGCGCACGCAAATATATTCTTTTCTTTGTACGTTAACTCTTCGGACGGAGCGAATAGTGATATTTTTTAAGTCTGAAGACGATATTGCTTACGTACGCCATGATCTAGCCACGTATATATAATCTGTGATACCCATACGCTGTTCTGTGGTCGGGATGGTATGGGATTCAGACATACAACTAAAACTACATCAGAGAGCTCTTACCAGCTTCTTCACAATTACAAAATTTTTGCGCTGCTCTTTGTCACGCTTTTGACACATCGCTGACTGCTGCTTACTCCGCTCGTCCGACTCGTGGGTTAAACACGAGAATGAATGTTTATGAGAATGAACACGAGATGTCACTACACACACTACTCCTACACGAACACGAACTACAAAAAACCTTAGTTTCGGAAATAAAGTAGTTTTACTTTCTTTGGTATAGTTGAATGTTTTGTCGAATTCTTGATTTAAGGTGACAGCTGTGAAACTAAAACCTGAGTTATCTCGAAAACTATGCATGCCAGACTGTAAGTTTTTTAGGGTAATATGGCACTTTCTATGTAAGAGTAGTATAAAAAGTTTAATTAGATGGTGCGGTTTAGGAGCTGGTATGAACTTTTATGTTCATACTGAAGCTTCCATCAAAGAGATAACATAATACCCAGTATCCCCTTGCGCACCATCTATATTTCCTTAAAATAACGTGGCACTTGACATATTCTTCAGAACAAAATAAAAAGGTGGTCTGTGGCCCTAGAAAGTCCCTAATTGTGGGCTTGACGAGATATTTTTAGGAAATAGAATAAATGAGGAAGTTGACTAAATGTAAAAGTAGACCAAATAAGAATTTGGAACAAATGAGGTAGTGAAATAAATAACAAGAAAAGTAGGAATTCAATAAAGCGCATGTGAGTGAGGCTAGGCTTAGGACAATTGTAGACTAAATAGGGGCCCAATTTTAATTTTAATATTATCAAACAAGTCCTAAAATATGAGTACCGAAATTGAGTAATTTTTGCTCTACTTTGCACCGTTTTTGAGGTATTTTCACTTTTAGTTTGCATTATTTTTAATTTTCGCAAAAGTTATTTTTTGAAATGTTTAATGGCGTTTGCGAATGGCAATTATCTGTCACGCGTACTTTTTTCTATTCTTTATTGCATCTTTTTGTTTTTTATCCGACCAGCTGGAAAAAGGGTTATGTTTTATATGAGATGGGGCACTTAACTAAAGTCTTTTGTAAGCTTTTTAGTTTTATTTTCGCTGTAATAACATAGACCCATGTTATTACAGCGAAGTTTTAAGTTCTCTGTAGCTGTGGATGTAGAAGAAAGAATAAGTTAATTTTCGAATTTTCTTCAGATTACCCCGGGTTTTTTCGCCCGTTATCCTATTTAAAAAGTATCTGTTCACCCTCTCTTTCACGCTCGTTTACTCACCTACATTGCTTTTCCGTTCTAGCATCATACTTCAGAAATTCATCTAACATCCGGCTTACGTTAAAAAATTATCGTTCAGTTGTCCATTCGTTTCATCTTACAGTTGTTCGTCTCATCTTACAAGTCATCCCACATACATGATGTAAATTCTAGTATTTCACGGGCTACAGCTCAAGTCGACGGTTGTTGGCACTTAAGCCGGCGGCATTAACAAAAGAAAACAATGAAGTACCTACCTATAGCAAGAAGCAGGCGTGACTGAGGACTCCAATGCAAAACGCCATTTAACATTTTAGTTAAATATCATTTTTGAATATTAAAAACGAATGGAAACTAAAAGTGCATATATCTTGAGAACAGTACATCGTATATCAAATATAACTGAAATTTCGTACTCAAATTTTTGGACTTGGGACATTTTCCAACTTTCGACCATTTTCTATCACAATTGAAATAATTGTTTACACCGTTTGATTCATAATCATCTTTTTTACATTCGTACTTTTTTAACTTTACAGAATCTGAATTGGGTCGGCTAGATTTTTTTTTCATATTTCGACCTATGTTCCAGGGGGAAAGTTGTTTAGTTTCAAGGACAGGTTCATAAAAGGAGCTTAGTACTTATCCTAACATCGTTTGTAATTAAATTTGTGTGTTTTAACTATCCATTACGTTCTTTTAAGGCCTTCCTCCTCTTCTGCGTCCATCCATCTACCCACATTCATATTTCGTTTCGTCGCATTATCACAAAAAAAAAAAAATTCACGGTAGAAGTAAAAGTTCCATGGCCGGGATAAAGCTCAAATATATTTAAAAGGTGGTCGGACTGCGGTCATGTCCATAAGACACACGACGTACGGGTGCGTAGTGTGCGAGCGCCAGATGATGTGTCTGAGCGCGGGGAGCGCGGGCGGCCCCCCCCGCCTCACCCCCTGAAATCGTGATTTGAGCTAGCGTTGCCGCTCGATAGTGGACTATCGATAGACAATCGATAGTCTATCGATAGTTTTTCGATAGTAAGAACTATCGATTTTTAATCGATAGTATCGATACTATCGATACTATCGATTGTTCAGAATGAGGCAATGCTATCGGTCAACTTCGATAGTATCGATACTATCGATAGTATCGAAGCTGACAATCGAAAAAACAATCGATAGTATCGATAGTATCGAAGCTGACAATCGAAAAAACAATCGATAGTATCGATAGTATCGATAGTATCGATAGTTTTGGTCTATCGATAGTCGGCCGATGAGCGATAGTATCGTTCAGTCAGGTATGGATTATTTTACATACATATAATTATCATGACTTTATCTCTTGTGGGGTAGACAGAGCATTCACGGCCGTAAAATTACTCAGTAAAGCGACAGTAATCATTACTATGTATATATTATAAATATTCTAAATATATATTCTAAATACAATTGCTCATGCCCTAAGCTACCCTAGCTAAGTTAAAAAAATAATAATAAAAAATTAATAGCTGAAAATGGCTATGCTGAAATAAACATAAAATACAATATAATATATATAGTAGATAATTCTACCTGTTTCGTCATTTAAAGTCAACTTTATACATTTAAAACTACTCCCATGGAGATTTATCCTGCATATAATCAGATATTTCATAATAGCCTTTCTTGTACAATTTTTGTTTTATTACTTTATGGCGGGTGACAGGATGAATCTAGGTGGAGTCGGGAAAAGGGTAGCTACCCGCCTGGCCGGGTGTTGTGGCCAGGGGACCGACGGGTCCACCTGGATTGGATTGGAAGTTGTATATATGCGTATTGCGTTGCGCGGTGAACACTTCGATATCGCGTTTCAGGCCCATTGTTCTGTCACGTGGCGCCATCTCTCCGATATGTTGAGAACTCCTGTTGCGTCTTGTATGCATGTGAACCACTTGAGTGAGCTTCATGTTGTAGCCACCAGAGGTCGGTACAACTTGACATGACAGGTGATGCGTAGGTATCTATTGTGATACATCACGTGATGCGTCGATTTCATTCTCCTGTCATATCCATACTATTTTTTTCCCGCACGCACGCAGACGCAGGCGCACGCATCTAGTGTGCAAATGCCTTTAAAACTATAGGTGTATTTTTATGTATCTAATTGTATAACTAATTCATTCATTGCTAAATACTATGGCTAAATGAATTTACTTTAATTATTAAATATTAAAAAAATCTTTTAAAATAATCCATATACAATAATTAGCGGTTGTCAGAATATTATCAATTATCAGTTTTATGATAATACAATTATCAGTTGCGCGCGCGCCGGCCGAGCGTACGGTTGTGTGACGTCCGACAGTTTCTTCGCTATGCGCGAACATATTCGAATGTAACCGTTACGTACCTACGTACTTACCACAGTCTCGCGAGTCTCTTTTGTTTGATAACGATAGTGTTCTTTGTATTTCAATATGCCAGATCAGTGTAAACTGTTGATTAATGAGCTGCTATGCTTTGTACAGTGCAAATCGGTAATTTTGGATGAGCAAAGCCTTTTACAAATATGTGACTCTGCATTCACGGACAAAGACGTTGAGGTAGCTAGGAAAGTGCTCGTGGACCTTTCTCTCCTACGTACATCGAGACAAGGAGAAGGGAAGAAAAAGAGAAGCCTTCAAGATATAATAAACGTCGTTAAAGAACAGGCGTCTAACCAGCAGCTCCCTGTTTTTGTGGCTAAGGATCTGCATCGTCTGCCGCCGGTGACCTTTGACTACATAGACGTTTCAACGTTACTAAGAGAGATTACTTGCCTCAAACAAGACGTACACAACATACAGTGTGATTACATTCGAGCCCGAGATATAGCGGAGATTCGTGACCAGGTACAGAACCTACAAGTTAAGACAAAAGAAACTGACGATAGCAAAGCTGAAAAGAAAACACAAAAGCATAAGAACGAAGTACATACAAAGAATAAGGACTCATATTCCGCAACTACGAAAAAGAAGGTAGGCGTAGAAGCCGTTACAACGCGTGGAGCGGGCCAGCGCACCGACGCTTCGCGAGCTGCGAGCGCCCCGCGCGCTGCCGGCGGCGCCCCCCACGCCCCGCCGCCGCCGCCCCGCGACCGCCCACACCAGCTGGCAGCACCTGAAAACAAACCCCTGCGCGCAACTAGCAGTCCAAAAGCTAAGTCTCGTTTGACTTTTGACGACACAATTATTGACCACAATATTATTGACGATAGTTTTACAACAGTTATACACAAGAAAACTAGATACAGGGCCATAAAGAAAACTAACAATAAGGTTGGAAAAGCACAGCTCACTGCTTCAACTAAGAGCTTAGTGGCGCCAAGACTGACCTATATTTACGCGTCACGATTTTTACCCGACACGTCAGTGGACGACATATCAAAGTTTCTTCAAGAAAGTGGAAAAACTGTTGTAAAAATTGAAAAGCTCACACAGTACAAAAGTACAGATTTTTCCTCATTTAAATTGACTATTAATCAGGCACAAGAAGACTCATTTTTGAGTGAAGAGTTGTGGCCAACTGGCATTGTATATAGGCGTTTTAAACTAAAACGTAACGTACAGTCGACCGCCGGCACAGAAAATAGTCGCAGCGCGGCATATCAGAGCAGTTAAGGTAGGTAACTCTCACTACTACCTACCTACCTAATTGACTTACCTCTTATCACAATGAAATCAAGTTTCGTCTCCTTTAACTGCAAAGGAATAAAACGTAACCGTCAACATGTACATGAATTATGTCAAAAGTATGATATTATTACATTGCAAGAACTTTGGTTGATACCAGAGGAGCTGGATTTTCTACAAACAATTCATCCCGACTTCGCGTATCATGGAGTGTCTGCTGTAGATACGTCTGCTGGTGTCCTTGTGGGACGCCCATACGGGGGTGTCGCGATACTATGGAGAAAGTCTTTGTTTACCAGTGTAACACCGATAGAGACGGGTTCGACAAGAGTGGTCGCTGTGCGTGTGAGCATCACTACAGCGGCGACGCCTGCCTCCCTGCGTAGTTTTATTATCATGTCCGTTTATATGCCTACGCAGCACGTGGATAACATCCCACTGTTTACGGAGTGTTTAGCGGTAATTAGTGCTGTGATAGAAAATAATAGCGATGAAAACGTAATATGTCTCGGTGATTTTAATGCGGATTTGACACGACCGAACAGTGTTTTGGACGAGAGCTGAAAAGCTACTGCGAGGACCAGAACTGGGTATGTGTTGATGTGTTACTACTGGGACTATCGTCCAACACGTATACTTTCCAAAGTGATGCTCATGTTTCGCTTACTACGAGCTGGATAGACCACTGTCTCGTGACAGAGTCTGCGTGTTGTATGTTTACGAGTGCGCGAGTACTAAGTGACGTCTATGCGTCGGACCACTTTCCTTTTGTTCTGGAGTGCGATATTGATATGGTGGTACCAAAAGTTGACAATACATGCGACGTGCGTGTGAACAGGGTTATATGGGGTATTAGAGACTCAGACCAAATACGTCACTACTCTGAGCTGTGCGATAAATACCTACGCGCATGTACCTGGCCCGCGTCACCCTGTACAGACGATACGGAGCATTGTAAGCCGATACAGCTAATAGAAACTATGTATAATCAGATTACAGACTGCATGACGAGGGCGGCTATGCACTCCTATCTAGGTAAAAACAAAAGAACTAAAGCAAATCAAATTACGGGATGGAACTACCATGTTAGTAGCAGTCATCTAAACGCACGATTAGCCTATCAAACCTGGATCATGTACGGAAGTCCACGCCAGGGCGGTCTGTATGATGATATGTGTAACACCCGTAAAATCTTTAGGAATAAGTTAAAGTGGTGTCAACGAAATGAAAATAAAATCAAAGCGGATATTATAGCCATGTACAGATCAAAAAACGATTTCTATAATTTTTGGAAAGAGACAAATAAGCTTAAATACAAGTCCAATTTGCCTCTATCTATAAATGGTAACTGTAACCAAAAAGAAATAGCTGAAATGTTTGTAAACAAATTCAAATCATCGAATCCACTGCCCACGCATACACAGAGCGCAGGTTTTCCTACTGCGCCACCGGCGGTCTCGACGCCGCCGGCGGCTGAGACGAGCGGCGCGCAGGGGCTGGCAGGGCGGGGAGACGAGGCGCAAGCGCACGCGCATATCACAGCTGATAACCTATTTAAAATTGTAAAAGGTATGAAACGCGGTAAATCTCCCGGCCATGACGGCCTCAGCGTGGAGCACGTACTGTATGGTGGTTCGCTATTGTATGAAAAACTAAGTCTATTGCTTAATTTGTGTATGGATCACGGATGTTTACCGGATAAATTAATGAAAACGATTGTAGTTCCAATTTTAAAGAATAGAACGGGTGACGTGTCTAGCCTGGCTAATTACCGTCCTATATCTTTAGCAACTATTGTTTCTAAAATATACGAGCGATTTTTAAATACGCATCTTAATGAGGTCAATATCCCATTAAACTGTGGCCAGTTTGGCTTTAGAAAAGGTCTATCCACAGACCTAGCCATATTTTCTCTTAAAAATACTGTTAAATACTACGTCACTAGAAACACTTCTGTCTATGCATGTTTCTTAGACCTGAGCCGCGCCTTTGATACAATAAATTATGATATACTTTGGCATAAACTTAGACACACGGGAGTGCCTGACAAGGTAGCTAATTTGTTACAGTACTGGTATACAAACCAAGAAAACCAAGTTAGATGGGGTCGGTCACTCTCTGAGTCATATAAGCTGGAATGCGGGGTTAGGCAGGGCGGGTTAAGCTCGCCTGTCCTGTTTAACTTATATGTAAATGGTCTCCTGGACGAGCTCAGCGGCACCAGGGTCGGCTGCCATGTTGGAGGCGTCTGTGCCAACAACCTGAGCTATGCGGATGACATGGTGCTGCTGGCTCCTTCAGCAGACGGCCTCCGTCAACTTATTAAAATTTGTGAAAGGTATGCGTGTGCACACGGCCTTACATACAATGTAACGAAAACAGAAGTAATGATATTTAAAGCAGGGCATGGCCCAAGTTCTTTACCCGTGATATCGCTGTGCGGTAGTCCTTTGAATATAGTAAATAAATTTAAATATTTAGGTCATATTATTACCGACTCATTAAAGGATGACGAAGACCTAGAAAGACAAAGACGTGCACTCGCGATGCGCGCTAACATGCTAGCAAGGCGGTTTGCACACTGCTCTAAACAGGCGAAGATCACGTTGTTCACGGCTTACTGTCAGTCGTTCTATACCAGCCAATTATGGTACAATTACACGAAGGGTGTTTTTAACACTCTTCGTGTTCAGTACAACAACGCCCTAAGGGCAATACTGGGACTGCCGTGGCGGTGTAGTGCGACTGGCATGTTCGCTGGGAATGGCGTGGTTGACGTATATGCACTACTAAATACACTGAAATTATCTTTTCATGAAAGACTGTCAAATTCAGAAAACTGTATTGTCGAATCATTGTGTAAAACGTGTTATTTAAATGATTTAAATATGATTCGTATGTTTGGTAAGTAATAATAATACCTACTATAGGTATGGGTATTTATTGCGGACTAATTTAATATTTTTTATGTAATGTATAATTGTTTGACATGTTGCGCTGTGACTATTTATATTGGACTTGTGCCTGAAATAAACGTATTTTAATTTTAATTTAATTTAATTTAATTTAATTAACCCATTAGCCGTGGGATGCCGGCTAAGAATAGCATCATCCTATTTCATTCCCATGGGTTTCATGTGTATTGCAATTTTAGGCGACAGGCTGACAACCTGTCACTTTAGTGATACGCGAATAACTGAAACGGCCCTCAGACGCGGCGATAGCAAGCGACAGCAATGATTACTGTCGCTTTACTGAGTAATTTTACGGCCGTGAACGCTCTGTCTACCCCACAAGAGATAAAGTCATGATAATTATATGTATGTAAAATAAATAATCCATACCTGACTGAACGACACTATCGCTCATCGGCCGACTATCGATAGACCAAAACTATCGATACTATCGATACTATCGATTGTTTTTTCGATTGTCAGCTTCGATACTATCGATACTATCGATTGTTTTTTCGATTGTCAGCTTCGATACTATCGATAGTATCGATACTATCGAAGCTGACCGATAGTATTGCCTCATTCTGAACAATCGATAGTATCGATAGTATCGATAGTATCGATACTATCGATTGGCCTATCGATTGTATAGGGGTTTCGATAGGAAAACTATCGATAGTTTTACTATCGATAGTTCGGCAACGCTAATTTGAGCAGCAACTCCTCGCCTTAAGTGTGCGATCTACCGAAGCTGTTTTATAGTGGAGATATTTTTTTTGAGAAGAGTAGGTACATTTAAAGGAATCTGTCCATTTGAAAGGCCCCGTTTGTATCCACTGCCAATAGTCGTTTTCTCAGCATATTTTATACATAACACCCTTCCTCTTGTATCACTTTATCGCTTAAAAAGCCATTAGCGGAATATAATGATAGAAAAACGCAAAATACAACTTCATTTCTTCTTCATATTTATATACTAGTTATTGATTTTACAATTTTCAGGAAACTTTGAACAAAAGCACAATATAAACATAGTCTACGACAAATTAAAAATCCTCTCTCCAAAGCTTGTAAAAAATAACAAAAGATAAGTCAAACACTGCAAACAGACCTGAACATTTTCATTCCTATTTTGCAAAACTCATTTCCGAGCAACGTGAATTTGGCGACCGGAAATAATCCAACAAAAACCGTACACGAAAGGTTTATGCTGGCGTATATTCTGTAGAACTGAAAGAGAAAGTCAATGTTGTGTCCCTCACGACACATGACCTAAATCCTAAAAATGGCCTAAACGCACAATGATCTAAACGCATAATGACTGAATGTATAATAACCTAAACGCATAATGTCGTCCACGCATAATTGAAACGCATAATGTCCTAAACTCTAGTGAAGTCACTGGCGGAAAAAAGAAACGAATGGCGGTTGCAACACCGACGAGAGTATAGGTAGCTCCTAAATGCTAAAGGATGTATTTCTGTAGAGCTATTTTTATTCTATACTGTACAAAATTTCTCGTTTAAATTGGTAACCGTAACTTTTTTTTAAGTTGCGATTATAAGCGACGATCGACGGCAATACTTTAAAATGCTTTTGAATCTTTAAAAAATATTTATTTCATGACTGGTTTTATGCTCGTTTTTTTTCAAAAACTTTGAATTTGCAAGGTATTAATTCATTCGCATAACTTCGAATGGCAAAATTTTAAACTAAAAATGTACTCTACCTAGATAAATTGTTCTAAAGAAAAATACTAGAAGCTAACTCGACAAGAATTCAGAAAAAGTTTTATTGAGTTAACTTTGTGAACCTTTGATTTTAAATTCATTTACGTCTATAATGAAAAAACTACTATCTGCTCTATTATTTATTCTTTGAAAAGTTTTATTAAAAGGAGGAGAATTTTTATTAGCCGCTGACAATTTTTGATTGTGTATAATAATCGATTACTCAATTACGATTGAACAAAGCTCTCAAATGATTCCTTATTCACATTTATTTTTCAAATACACTAAGTATAACAAAGATTAACCAATAATCACGATTACTTTGGAATTGCTGCTGTCCATTTCCTAAATTTATCTTTAGGTCGGCTTTTATGTCCTCTACGTCTAGAAATACGGTGGTGTTTTTCAAAACTGGCATCACACGGGAAGCTTTCTTCATAAAATAAAACAAATAGAGAAAACAAACACTGTGGAATATTTTTTTCATAATTTGCGGAAAAAAGTCCGCACGGCTGAAGTGGGACTGGGCAGGATATGTGTGTCGCATGCATTCCGACCCTGATAACCACAAAATGGATACCACAAGATGGTTGTCGTCGCCGTGGTCGGCCTAGGAGAAGATGGCGAGACGATATTGCGGCCTTTCTCCAGAACTGGCATTTAGAGGCCCTAGACCGAGACGGGTGGCGCGAAAAAGGGGAGGCCTTTGTCCTGCAGTGGGACATCGAACAGGCTTCGTAAAAAAAAAAAAATCGGATTGTTTAATTATTACATTAAGGATCTGGTACGCAAATTCCGCGTGAACTAATACACAAAAGAGTTGCGATAAAATGATTCCGATAAAAACAAAACGACAGACTTAATTACAGACGTCTTTTTCAGTAATATAAACACTTACCTCTTCGTATAGTTGCATTTCACAGCAACAACTATGAGAAGCACGTTGGCTCCTAAAGACAGCAGTATCAGGGGAGCATAGAGAGCAATCAGCACATGCTCTGGTTGGAAGAAGAGGTCCAGATCCGCCACCTCGGGGAACGAATCGTTGAACACACTCGTCAGGTTTAGGGGGGTTAAGCCCCCCATCGGGCTTACGCCCGTGGCACTTGTGTTTATCATTATTAGGGAGTTTTTCACATTTTTGTGTTTCAAATATTTTTTCGTGTCAATAATTTTTTTGGGTTATTGATTCTAATTTTTTATAAAACTCTGTTTTTTAAGACGCTGTGGTGTGGTGTATCTTTGCAGATATTAACAGTTTGAATGAAGTTTTATTTTGTTTCTCGTACTTTTATTAGGACGCACATTTTAACAAAGCACTGACAAACAATTTTACAGACAAAACCATAAAAAATAACTTGTCAATCAAACGCAAAAAAACAAACACTTTTCCGGATAAAAACTTTCAGAACGCACGCTTCCGGTTTACATTAAACATTTTTGAACTTCAAAACAGATGTTTGCCGAGGCCATTCACTCACAAATTTTATTTTAAAAACACGTTTTTCATCCGTACTGCGATCACAATACTAACTTTTCCGAAGTTGTTTCGCGCAAGCTTTCGCAACGTCCGTTCGCGAATTTTCCTGAAAATGACTGAATGGGCCAACTGTTCGAGAGCGAAAGAAATAGCTATAGTGTTAGATAGAGAGGTTAGAGATTTGTCGTCGCATAGAGTTCAAGTTCATTTCCGAAAGGTGTTTTTGCGAGTGTTTGCACTCAATCATCGCAACCGAGTATGTACTTTGTATGATTGGAGACCTTTGGATTTCATACAGTATTCACTTTCACGGTTTTGATGAAAGCGAAAACGTATTTTTCGTCTTCGGGGTTCAGAATATTTTGTAAATAATCTTCAGTAGTTGTCAAACAGATTGGTGATAAATTGCGTTTTCATCGAATTATGAATGTTTAAGTGATGATAACACCAAGCCTGGGGTAACGTCTGATTGTATAAATATGGTTCAGAAAATAAAAACTGCTTTATCTTATTATTATAGATTACTGGTTTATAGATTAAAATTATTATTTTTTGTTTTTTGCTTCCTAAATTTTAAATTTTATACGTTTAGAAACGTAGATACGAGTACCTATATAGATAACCCACTTAATTTAACATTTCAATTTCCTTTATATAACGGACCAACTTGCGATGGTTTCTTCGTAGGATATGAATGGAGTACCAGTGTTACATAGATCCCTCAAATGGGTCTCTAGGGGTGTTGCCCGGGAAACTAATGCATCTGTGGTTTCGAGCCGAGGCGTGTAAATTGGATCCGAACTTGAGGCTCTGAAGGATAGTATGCGAGACACTACACAGGCATGATTGCTCTAAGGAATTGGTAACATAACGATAAAAACGATAAGAGTACCTAATTATTTTGTTTAAAAATACTGAAAGTATGACGTCATATTGCTAACTTTGATGGCTCGAAACACTAAATTTTACATTATTTTTCTGATTATTACTGGATTAAAACTTTGAATACTTCGAAATATTAAGAATGGAGTCTGTAGTATCTCCTCCTTTTTAAACTCCTTTTTAAGGTCTGACAGCAGTGTGCCAACTTGCGCCTTTCGCCGACCGGCGCGATTCGCCATTAACAATACGAGTAGTTATAAACGTGCAACTTTGTATTTTATTAATGACCGAGTCAACTAGCAGATTGTAATTGTACTAAAATCTTCTTTCCTCTTCTAGGTTCCGTGTGTTGCGTATGGAATAAATAATATTTACATGTATACTACCTTGCACTTACTACCAGTCCACATTATATTCGTATATTTTAGCTGAGCTCCTTGAAGACACAGTAAAGGTACGAACAACAGCACTTTGAGGTATCAAATTATACTGGGTGATCTATGTACCTAACTGTTTGATAAAACATTCTGTTTGACGAAGGCTTAGAATAACATCATTCCATTTCCTTCCCACTGGAGGCATATGAGGCAACTAAGGGAGTAGAGGGTTTCATATTCATGCTTACTCATAACCAATATACATGTCGTAGTAAGATAGCAGAATCAGCCAAAAGCCGGTGGATGGCAAAATCGTAAACTTCATGCGACCATCGTCCTAGCAGATCCAGGAATTCGGCCAAAATAATAGGATTATGCCCGAAAACCTAGATCTGTTTAGTAATATGGCTTTAATTGCGGTTTAAGGCAACGAGGTGTGGGGAAAGTGTCAATCACAATAAAAAAGGTGTTGCTGATTTTTGTTATTGAGAGTTTTGATATCAACATTTTGACACGTGTTCTCAAATCTTGTTTTTCTTTTATTCCACTTACTTGATGAAGGGTGTAGGTAGGTATAAAGTAAACAGCTTAGCGATTTATCCGGATGTCAAACATGAATATTCCGTTCTCGAAATGAGATCTTATTCGTCATACGAACACCTATTTCAATTTAAGGCTCTTTTGCGCGTCTCTTTGGAGGAATCTCATTACACTGAAAGTGCGAACCTTTTTCACGAGAAAATTCCTGAAGATTACTTTATCGTGAATATGGGTGTAATCCTTTATCGAGGGGTAGACAGGTGTTTTAAAATCACAACACAAATCATTTTGGTTCTTGATGTTAGGTTGGTGTTTTCTAATAGGACCTAACTAAACGAACAAATTTTTTATGTTCACTGTACATCATGGCTAAATCATGGATAAACCAGGCAGGTGGCGAATCGCTGAAGTAGGGTAAACACGCGAGTAGGCACAGAGCAAGTTGGCGAATCGCGCCGGTTGTCGAAAGGAGCAAGTTGGCTTGCCGCGCATACTCCTTTATGTCAAAATATTTTTTTTTAATAACATTGCCTACCCCGCAAGAAGCGTGATGTGTGTATGTATAACATAATATGAAGGAAGAGTTGTCTAATATAGTTTCTCCAGTTTGTAGCAAACACTCGTAAAAAAGACTAATCAGAACACACACGGCTTTTTATCGCTTGTCGTAAATAAATATATGGCATGGCCCAAATTCTGTGGACAAGTGTGTCAAACTTGCGACAATCCCAGAGATTGCAACCATTTCAAACGTTTTCCTATAGAAGAACCTTAAACTGGCATTTATTATACAATAAACATCATCATTCTCCTCGCCTTATCCCGTTTCTCTGCCGGCGTCGGCTACCTAACCTAGGGGATTTGACCTGGAACCAAGTTTTTACACAAAGCGACTGCGATCTGACCTCTGCAACCCGAAGGCTAACCTGACCCGAATCCTAGGTTAAGTCACATTCAAACATCATCTGAATTCAAATTTTATTTGAATGTGGATTTCATCACGATGTTCGCGGCAGGGATCGAACTCGGTTCTCACGATTGTAGGTTCGTTCTTGCTTAGTTCAGGAGGAGTTGACAGTACCCATCATGACAGACAGACAGAAAAATGCAATAAAGCGACTGTATATAAATGATATTGAATATTTGATACTGCCAGTCAATCTCACGTGCAATTGTCGATTCACCGAACTAATATTTTGCGTGGCGTAGATCCATAAAGTCTGGACTGTGTACCCAGCCTGTTCTTGACTAGGTTAGGTCAGGTAATGAAGCGTATGTAGCTCTAGGCTCTTCTAGGTAGACGGGCTAGACATATTGATTTTTGGCGATCATTATATAAGCCTAAATATTATTATGTAAGGTTAGATAGACATGTACCGACAGTGCATGTAGCTTAGCGAGTACAATGGAGCTACGAAAATATGAAACCACAGCCAATCAACTCTGATTTTTTAGCTTCTTCTTTTCTTAGTGAATCCCACACTCGACGATGCTGGTGCAAGACACATTGGTATAATGCATCTACTATAATAATTATGACAAAGATACACGCCAACGCAAGTTTCTGCGTTGTTCTTATGTCAACGGTTTTTAGAATGGAGAATTCGAAATTTGATTCTAAATTTCCTTGTATCTAACAGGCGCATGCTTACGGATGCGTTTAAAATTCGCAGCATGTGGGAACACCTACTTCGTATATACGTACAGGGTGTAACACAATTAGCTGAAAATAATTTAAGGGGTGAATCATCTGATGAAGTTGAACAACTTTCACTAAGGAACATAGATCGAAGTATGATAAAAATTTTTGGAACTCCCATACAAATTCGGTTGGTCGGTCAGTGGTTTTGTATGGAAGGTCCAAATTTTTTTTTTATATTTCAACCTGTTCTTTGGGAAAAGTTGTTTAATTTCATGAACTGATTCACCCCTTAAAATATTTGATTGTGAGACATCGAGTTGGCTGACGACTACGGACGTGGTGGATCATTTGTGTGCCAGAAATACGAAAAAATATATATGATCCAATAACAGTAAAAGGTTTCCCAAGTGTTCTCGTTGGTTTTCCAAATAAAGTCCGCAAAATGTCGGTTTCATACCGCAAAATCAGGAGGTAAATGGATCTACCTAAAAGGGAAAAACTTTTTTACCGAACAATATTCGAACAAGGTGAATTCATATGTAAAAATTGTGAAATATTTTCTAAAACTTTCAAAGAAAATTACTCACGCAAGAAAAACTTTACCTATTAGAAGAAGAATTCTCAGAAGGGTGACAAAACTTGTTATACAGAAATGAAAAT
This sequence comes from Keiferia lycopersicella, assembly GCA_029255805.1. Classification (NCBI taxonomy): domain Eukaryota; kingdom Metazoa; phylum Arthropoda; class Insecta; order Lepidoptera; family Gelechiidae; genus Keiferia; species Keiferia lycopersicella. The sequence continues at coordinate 16,017,669 of JARACZ010000006.1, read as the reverse complement.
ATCGCCAAAATACTATAACAGAGTTGTAGGAAAAAATATATGGAAAGAACGGAAGGGGAATAGGGGATAACATCAAAAAGTGGACTAATATCAAAGACGTAAACACGCTCGCAAGACTGACTAAGGCGGATCGCACACTTGACGCACGAAGGAGCGCAAAAATATCGCAACAGTCTGTCATAACACCTGGTCTAGAAACGTTACACCCCATACTAAAACCGCACTCTACGATAGCGCTGCGTCAACAGCGGCTGAGCGGTTTTAGTATGGGGATTGGCAATTGTAGTATGGATCGACAGACCGCTGCGATATTTTTGCGCTCTGTCGTGCGTCAAGTATGCGATCCGCCTAAGAATCGACTCCAATATACAAAGGTGGTCGCCGACGTCCATTAGAGCATGGCAATTGAAGAAGAAGAAGATAGTAGAGTATTTGTAATGATATTAACAAAATTACAAGATGGAAAAAAATTGTATTGTGAGTTTGAAGGCCGATAATCGATCTCCAAGATCTCGATTCCCACAAAAAATCTGAGTAATATTTGCCTATAAATATTTACGAAACTATTTAGTTACCGTACAATATGTATGTACGAATCACTAGTTTTGGATACAAGAAATAAATGCTACAAACAAATAAATTTTCTGGACAATTCACACAGCGCCGTATGTAGGTAATATTAATACTCATTTACTTTTTTTTTTAATAAATCCGTATTATACATATAATACACCCTTATAGACACATATTTCTAAATATTTACTTAACAAATATCTGTGTCCGGTGGGGATCGAACCACGACTTGCGGCGTATTGTGCTGGAGTATTATCCGCTAAGCCATCGAGACAGTCTGGTTTATGACAGTAATATTATTATGCTTTGGTAACTGGAGTATTATTGCTACTAATTCTACTATTCTGGAAGTATGGTAGAGGCAAACTGATCCTGAAACTTTGCCCAAACTCGTAAATTTAATCAAGTTACTTCAGCGAAACAAACAGACCGTTTCGAGTCAAGGTTATAATACCGTCTTTACTGCCGTGATGACGTCTCTTCAGTAGGTACTTCCATGGTATAAAGCAAAGTCGTCTGTCCCTAAGTCTGTCTCAAGATAGTCTCAAAAAAAATTTGCTGCGAATACAAATGGAGGAGTTTTGTATGGAGGTCCAAAAATTTTTCTCATATTTCGATCTATGTACCTTGGGGAAAGTTGTTCAGTTTCATGGGCTGATACACCCATTAAAATATTCAGTTTATATTTTTACAGCTTATATGAGTGCTAAGATCTTTAAAAATGCAAACGCATTTAGATATAGTTTTTATAATTTGAAGAGTGCTTCGCAAGACGATTCCAACGAACCCAAATTCGATAGGGGCACGTAGTGTCATCTCTGGATATGCTATATCCATCATTGCATCAGCTTTCTGACATTATATTATTGCATTGCAAAATATCAGATCAATTGGAATTCGATTTAAGTAATCCTGAAAAAACTAACAAACGGACATGGCAAATTAAGTAAAAGCTTGCTAAAATAGGTCCAAGCTCACCATTAAAGAGAATACTGTATGATAATGTTGTTCAAATGGTTGTTTAACATGAAAGAAAGTGAGAACGCGTACTAAACAAATACATCAAAACGTTTGCTGAGGAATAATTTTCATTCTGTAAACATTAGGTACTACAACAGGGCTGAATCTGTTCCATTCCATTTCATGTTTTATTTTCTTGGCAAACGTTAAAGCCGTTTCCGAGGTACTATTAGGTATTTTTAGGACTTTGAATATCATATCATCATCAAACTAATATTATAAAGGTGAAAGTTTGTATGTTTGTTTCTTCTTCACGCTAAAACTACTGAAACGATTTTCATGAAATTTGGGACACATAGAGAGGGTAAATTGGATTAACAGGACAGTTGTTGACAGACGTGGCGATAGCGACCGTATTCTTGCGGCCGTTAACGCTCTGCCTACCCCGCAAGGAATAATGGCGTGATATGTGTATGTATGTATGTATGTACAGTTGTTATCCCGAAAAATGTTCGTGTGGGTGCTACGGGATTAAAACCGTGTCGTGCGGAGCTGAGGGCAATTGGCACCCACTACTGGTAAGATATAAAACTGACCAAGTTACTTAGACCAGATAATCAGTGAATGTATGTTTCTGACGAAAAAAACAAAAAAGTTGTAGAATAAACAGGAAGGTAAACAGTCTGACAGAACCCTGTTTGCCAATTGAAGAAGTGATAAGGGTTTCTATCCTACGCTGGAACCCTAAAAAGTGACGTCATGCGTGACGTCATGACCATACTAGGCAGAATACGGATAAACTAATAAATCATGAAACGGAGAGTCATCGATTCTAATTTGGGTGTTTCAAGTGGGATCGGCCATAGCGAAAGTGTTTATACAGGGTGTTAGGATAAGTACTGAGTTGCTTTCAAAGGAGGAACCACCCCATAAAACTGAACAACTTTCCCCAAGAAACATAGGTCGAAATATGGAAAACAATTTTCTACTTCCCATACAAAATCTACCGGCCTACCCAGTCAGGTTGTATGAAAGGTCCAATTTTTTTTCCATATTTCCTGGAGTAAAGTTGTTCAGTTTCATTAGCTGATTCACCCCTTAAAATATTTGCAGCTAATATTTTACACTCTGTATATAAACAATTACGCGTTTACAGGAACGTCTTACAGTGGGATAGGTCTGAAATCTAATATCATTGTCTAGTACTGACCTTCGCAGACTTTGAGTGATGATCTTTTGCTAAGGTGAGACAGATAAATTGTGTTGTAAGCATTGTAAGTACTGTTGTTGTTTTTCTGGTATGTATAACATGTGATGCCGGTATAGAATAGCATCACCCCAATTCTTCCCGTGGGTGTTGTAAGAACCAACTAAGGGATTCGAGGGTTTCATGTGTGTTAGCACGTATTACAACTCTAGGCGACAGGCTGATAACCTGTCACTACAGTGATACACGAATCATCTGAAGGTGCCCTCAATACTTGTCAGACGTGGCGATAACGACCGTAATTTTACGATCGTTAACGCTCTGCCCCCTGCAAGGGATAACGGCGTGATTTGTGTGTGTGTTTTGTTTTGTGTTTTATAACATGAGCTGTCTAGGTTAATAGAAATACTTTATGTAGGCCTTTTTCAAGGTCAGTGTTGTTGCATCCGTAACGCAGCGGTCTCTCAGTTTCATACTAGAAACGTCAATCCCCATACCGCTCAACCGCTGTCGACGCAGCTGCGTGACACGTATGCGTCATTTTGACGCATCTGCGTCGACGGTTGAGCGGTTTTGATATGGGGATTGACATTTCTAGTATGGATGTGACAGACAGGTAAGATTATATTTAACCTTCAGTTAATTCTTTTTGTCGCCATTCATTGGGTATAATTAAATTCAATGCCATTGGCTCTGGCAATTATTTACACTCAAGTGAATCGTTTGGGGTCGTGTACATCCTTTTTTGGGTTCAATGATCAGCCGTTTTATATGTCTCTTTATGTCAGCGACCTTAACAGCCACAACCGTCTACTACAGGACATGAAACTTCCCCTGTTTGGGGGTATTTCCATAATCACCACTCTAGGCAGGCGGATTGGCGAGCGCAGTATATAATGTAGCATTGGCAGGGAACACTGCTTCCCCTGATGATTATCCTTAAGTCGGTTTAACGACACCCACGGGTAGAATTGGGGTGATGCTATTCTAAGCAGGCACCACACGGCATAACATGTGAGCGAACTGCAATCAAATTGTTTTGTTTTCAATCCATTTAAAGCCGAAGATATCACCCAGCAGCGTAAGGACATCCTCATAGCTTGTAAACCTGGATCAAGGTTAAAAGTAAGTGAGAATCGCAAGTGGATAAACTTCTCTAGTTTTAAAAATCGGGCACTTGTCAAAAGTCACTCTTATTGCAATATACACTGAACCTTGGAAAAGGGTTAAATAAAATAATGCTCTTATAAAAAGGACTATAAAAAGCATATTATCTCCATGTTACAGCCAGACAGATTCATAAATGAAAATAAGAAATCTAAGAAGAAAGAAAGTAGAAAAGAAAGAGAAAAAAATAAGAGTACCTAGAGAGGGCCGGGTTGAGCAGTGGGCTGGTGGGCCCACGCGGCCTGGGTTCGATTCCCGGTCGACGCTTGTCAATTTTTCCATTTTTTATTTTCATTTACGAGAATATTATAGCACTGTGCGTGCGTTTAATCCCAATAGATAAAGTTTAATATTATTCATTCAGCAGTGGAACACCATAGGCTAGTAATAATATTAATAATTAAATTTTGTTTCGAGTTTTCAACCAGGCGGGTGCCACAGTTTACCATCTTTTCAGCACCTCACCCTAAATAGTCCAGCACCGTCCAAAGATTGTCCATGAGTGCATTTACATAGTGTTTGAGTACACCGGATTGCCATATGCCGTGCCGTGTGATGCCGGCTTTGAATAGCATCACCCCACATCCTTCCCGTGGGTGTCGTAAGAGGCGACTAAGAGACTCGAGATTATTTTTGTATTACAATTTTAAGGCGACAGGCTGACAACTTGTCACTATAATGATACACATGTTTTCTGAAACAACCTTGGGAAACAATACCCAAAAATGTCAGACGTGGCGATAGCGACCATATTCTTATGGCTGTTAACGCATTGCCTACCCCGCAAGGGATAAAGGCGTGATATATGTATGTAAGTATGTACTCAGGGTTAAAATTTGTCCTTTGTATCCATACAAAATTACATTATTATGGTATTTAAAAAGCGTATGTGCTGTTGGCTTTGGACCCACGCATGACTCAAAAGAAGCAGGTCCCTATGCGCCCAAATTCTCAAGTATATCAACATAATAATAATATGGAAAGAGTGCTTTCAATGTGAAAATTCAAATACATTTTTAATGTATCCGTAAACCTTTCCTTTTCCGGAACCACGAACCGTATCGAGTCAGTGGCCTATGCAACGAAACTAAAGGCTACAAGTTTACAGTAGAAATTCGATGTACATTGCGTAGCCGATAGGACTCTATAAAACCAGGATTTTTGACCCGCTATGCAATGTACATCGAAATTTACCTGTAGAATTGTAGCCTGTAGTTTCGAAAAACGGGGCACTGGTGGTTGAACTTATTTATTGGAATGCCTCCGGAAAGGCACTCGGCTTAACGAACGTCTAACTTACGATACATTTCTGAAATACAAATACAAATTGCTAACCGACTTCGTGGTTTTGCACGTGCTGCAACATATTTTACCCGACTGACTAAGGAAAAGGGTTGTTTTTCGAGATTGTACAGGTTGTTGCTGTTTAAGTGGGCTAAAGAAAAAAATCTACATTATGGACATCCTAAACTACTAATTTAGAATATTGATTTTTAAAATTCGAATCGTAATACATGAATCGTCTGAAAGGTCCTTCAATATTTTATTTTCTTCGATGTGGCGATAGCGGCCGTATTTTTAACACCGTTAGCACCTGTCTACCCCGCAAGGGATAAAAGCGTGATAGGTATAAAATTAAAAAAGAAATATTTGGATACTCCATACAAAATGCTCTATCGGTCAGCATTATTAGTATGGTAGGTCTTTATTTTTTTTCTTCGACTATTAAAAATAATATACCAGATTGATAGCTAAGAGTGTCCAAAATCTAGATTTTTTTCTTTGGACCACTTACACAAAGACACCCTGTAAATGACTACTTACTATTATAGCTACTCGTCGTAGTTATGTCACACACGAAAAGAAGATTTGAAGGTATGTATACGTATGTTTTCTAGAACCTACGTTTATAAAGCTTGTAACATTGCTCAAATTCTGACAAAATACGATTTCTAACCGTTAAAATACTTTTATTGTGTTGTCGAAGGTATTGTGTGCATTCGCAGAATTCATTTTTCCACAAATTGGTTCAGATTCAGTTTTACGACAATGAAAAGCCTGATGGAAACACGAGATCACGCCTTTTTTCAGAAAAGTTCAATGTGTTAAAATATAAAAAATACATCCAATGATGTATTTTCTAACATTTATAAATAAATCATATGTGAAGTGTAAAAATATTAGCTGCAAATATTTTAAGGGGTGAATCAGCCCATGAAACTGAACAACTTTCTCCAAGGAAGACAGGTCGCAAAATGAAAAAAAAAATGCACCCTATACAAATTGAGCCGACCAACGGCCGGTACATTTTGTATGAGAGGTCCAAATATTTTTTTATATTTCGATTCCTTGGGGAAACTTGTTCAGTTTCATTGGCTAATTTATCCCTTGAAATATTTGCAGATTTTTTTTTTACTTTCTGTACTTATATCTATCTACATTGTCAAAGTATACCTTACACCTTTTTTTCGGGTTATCACTTCATAGATTAACACATTGATTATTCATTGTATCAATATACGCCAATAAGATATAAGGCAACGAGAATAAAATGATGAATTTTTGCACAGTTTCTTTCTAATAAACGTCATATAAAAGAAATAATATCCTTGTGATAACACTTTGAGGGATTGTAATAATAAGATATTATTATTACAAAACAATAAAAAGAAGTAATTTAGTGAAAGTAATGAGGTGATAAATTTATGTAAGCACCTATTTTGTAAGTAGTTATGAGTTATGTGAGTAATGTCTACAATGAAAAATTAACGAGAAAATAAGGGTGTGAGTTCAGTATTTACTTTTAACTCAAAATAGCGCTGCTTTGCATCAAAGAGAATAAGAAAATTATATTATTTTTATATTTTCCTTAACCCGCTCTCAGTCGGGGTCGTCTACCTACAACTTAGGGGATTTGATGTGGAACCAAGTTTTACACACAGCGACTGCCATCTGACATCACACAATGCAACCCGAAGCCAACCTCGCCCGATTCAAAAATCATAATCTGGATTAAAAAATTATTAGAATGTGATGTGGGTTTCATCACGATGATTTTCCTTCATCGTAAAAGCAGTTGGTAAATGCACGTGAGTAAATACACATTGGTACACGGCGGGGATTCAACTCGGGTCTCACAAATTGTAAGACCAGTGTACTAACCACTTAGCCACCGACGCTCCTCGGTATCTTAGTCATATTTTGTTTAAAAATAAATATTTTTTTGCCGTTTATAATAATTTATTTAGCCGCCTAATTTTTTAATTGTCGCGTTTATTTTGCGTCAGTTTATAAGACAACTTTAGTTCCTATCGTCTCATATCCTTGAAACTATCAAATATACTCCAATCTCTACTTTAACCATTTTGATGTCAAACTTTGACAGTTGGTGTCAGTAGTTCCAAACAAACTTGTCTAATTGATTAATTTCGTAATTTCAAAGTTTCACGTTTTGGTTAGTTTACTAGAGGAAGGATGAAATTGTTTTTTCTGGGTCCTTATTACTAGAATATAAGGATATAATAAAATGATAAGTACAAGAAAAGGCAAATTATACCTATTGGAAATATGAAATCAAACACTTCACAAACATTATTTACATCAAAAGAAAACTGTTTGATTAGAAAATCAATAGGTAATTAAATATAATGTAATTAATGAACTTTTTTAGACTGAGTTCAAAAAAGCTTTCTCCCAAATTGAGTGAAACTTTTGTAATCAGTGACAGCCATTAAATATTGTCGTTATTATCTATGAAAAACCTAATAAACGTAGTAGGTATTGAATCAGCTTGTTCAATAACTTTGACACGTACGTCCATAAAAATTGTAGAGGTCAAAGATTGTTTGTAGAACTGTTACGCACCTAAGATTTTCAATATATCAAAAAACTCGTCCCGACACATAATGTCTTTAACGCACAATGACCTGATCGCATTATGACCTAAACGCATAATGTCCTAAACGCGTAATGACTTAAATGCACAATATTTCAAATGCACTATTTCGATAAATATTAATAATTAACCAAGTTTAGATTGAACTATAAAATTTCAAGGCAAATAAAATGTGTAGGTACGACTTTTTTTTACTGTAATATTTTTTTTTTTGTTACAATGTATATGTGATTAAAAAACAAAGTACGTATTCAAAAGTACTATCATGTGGATATTTCTACAAAATAGTAAACAATCACTTACATAATAGGTTTAAGTGCGAAATATGTTTACTCATGTTCATTACGCTGCAGATAAATTTTAGTCTTTAGTAACTGTATGTATTATAGGAAATCCCAGCAGTGCTACTATCTGAACTCTATAGAGTAATAAATATATTAAGTTAATCAAAAAGTTTTCAAAAGCAATGAAACTTTTATACTCAAATATACATTAACTGTAAAAAAAACCACTGTATTTGCTGTATGTTAATTGAATCGAAACCATCTTTTATTATTCTGTCTGCCTATATTCCTTATAGAAAGTGTGTAGAAAGTTATTCACCACAGTATTTGTGTCAATAATAATTCTTGATTATGCTTTCACTTTCCCGCAAATAAGTTTAGAATAAGATAGTAGATAGCTTAGTTACGTCATGAGTTTAAAAAATGGTTTAGTAATTTCTAAATTATTTTGTCGCCATTTTAAAATCATTAAAAGACAACAGGCATTTTCAGTAAAAATGTACGAAAAATTTGAGTGCGATTGTCTCTTTTACTTTTCTATACCGTTTTGAAAAAAGTGTAGAGCGCTATATAAACTTAAAGGAAATTACCATTACCTATAATGTATTCTTTTTAGGACAGTATCATCAGAGGCACAGTACGATATGGAAAGACAGACATTGAAAATGCGTCAACGAAAGAGTGTTATTCAGGCCACAGTGAGTGTGAAGTTCCGGGCATTCTGCAAACACAGCACGTTGCATGGGCTTTATTACTTTAGCGAGAAGCGCTCTTGGATGGTACGCATGGAAACTTGTTTTCATTCAATTTGCATCACAATATCAAGGGCGAAATTGGCGCCCCATAGAATTTAGACTCATTCAAAATAGGTCACTCGATATGAATGTATTATTTTTTTACCAAAATACGCTACTGTGGTAGGCACTTCGATTGTTACCCGAAACTATGGTTAATGTTTTACAATAAATTATAATCTAAAATATCAGCGAATAGGCTTAGATAAAATATCAAAAAGTGTCAATACGTAGACAAGTTGCAAGCCGCATTCTATATCAATCATGCAATATATATATTTAATTTCATTATATTTCATTTCGTTTCATCAAAAATTCAAGAGAAAGATAAAGATAGTTTTCAAATTTCATAGGTACCAGATGGCGTAGCATTAATTTGAAATTTTGGCATTTGAGCAGCGCCATTAGAAAACAAAAAGTAAGTTTTCATTAATGTACAGGTGAATGCTGTGTGGGCTGCCATGATAATGTGCAGCTTGATATTGTGTCTGTTCTTGGGCCAGATGATTTGGAAGAAATTTGAACGCGACCCTACTTTCACTGTGGTACGTTATTACATACTTAACAGGTCAGACAAATCCACATGCCGTGTGATGCCGGCTTCGAATAGCCTCACCCCATTTCTTCCCCGTGGGTGTCGTAAGAGGCGACTAAGGGACTCAAAGGTTTCACGTGCATTACAACTTTTAGGCGACAGGCTGACAATCTGTCACTATAGTGATACACAAATTATCTCAACCGGCCCTCAATACTTGTCAGACGTGGCGATGGCGACCGTATTTTTTCGGCCGTTAACGCTCTGCCTACCCCGCAAGGGATAAAGGCGTGATATATGTATGTTTCTACAAATCCACATTAAATCCGGAACGGGATCTCCTTCAGCCGCATGTGACACGTATTGTCTTGCTGCAGACACTGATTAAATGGTCTGTCACAGACATATTTATGTGGCTAATGATGATGAATTCAAATTCAAATTTTTCAAATTTTAATCGTTTATTTCCAAGTAGATTCACAACGAATACTTTCAGAGAGTCAGGAATTTATAATACAATACTCTCAGTAAAAATTAATTAGTCATTGTAAAAAAGAGAAAATTGTCAGTCACAATTTTCTCTTCTTCTCAAAATTGTCAGTCACAATTTTCTCTTTTTTATAACAATTTTATGTTCCTTGTAGAAACGCGGCAGAGTGGGATAAAAAAGGCATGATTATGATGATGAATGAAAACCCTGGCTCGAGTTGATGCTTTTCAACTTAGTTGCATGAGTTGAAATACCAGCTTAGAATAACATCACCCCATGACTATCTATACGCCTCGTAATAGGCGAGTAATCCAGAAAGAAATATTTTCTTCTTGCTAACAGGTAGAAACAACCCACTACTCGACGACGCAGATTCCCTTCCCAGCGGTAACGGTGTGTGATACCGAGTTCGTGTACGGACCCACCACCGGGAATATTACCAATATTTTGTAAGTAACTTTATCAAGGAAAATTGTTTGATAGTGACTTTTCAAATAAATATTTTCGCATTAACTCCAAATTAAATAATATTCGAATTATGCGTCTACAATTTCACACTCAGGGATTAAATAGACCTAAAACTGACTTTATTAAGTAATTTTTATTCGAGATGTAATGCAGAAAAATGTGAGTAAATCTTTCGAATAAAAAAGCAGTAATCTTCAGGATATAAATTAAACCTAATCATATATCGGCAAGGTTCTCAAGGTTCCAAGGTTGCTAGCATGCTCGCAATTTTTCTATCCTATTGCTAAAAAGCTCGTGTAAATTCCTCAGTAAATAAGTCTCAAACAGTTTTTACAAGCAGGCTTATAACAGAATGTAGCCAGTACAGAAAAGTGGCCGAAGAACACATATTTTCCTGTCTCTGAGGAAACTCCTGAACTTTTGCAGTAAAGATGAGATATTAGTATCATCACGTCTATGATTTTTTGTCGGAGTTATTTAGGTAAGTACGTTCAAACGCACGCTGACACAGTTTGAACTTATTTTAGACTACATGTGTATAATTGGATGTGAGTTTGACTGTACACTGCTGCAAAACATTGCAGCGTTCTACCTTTAAAAATAAATCTTTTAGTCACAAAAAATAAGAATATTCTATCTCATATTCAAGAAAGCCGATCGCCTGTAGGGTCCATTAAAATATCATTTGTAAACCCGAATTTGGATAACAATGCCCTTAGGGGAAATTCAACATTTCTTTCAAGAAAAATGGCTTATCTTTTGTGATAGAATATTTTCAAAAGAACGTAGCTCAAATTTTTGTACCTGTACCTGTTGTCTCAGGTTACGTTTTAGTAAATCAGTTTATACTAGTCTTACCTCTCGATAGTAGACTATCGATTGTTTATCGATAGTAGGTATGCTAGTATGAGTTGATTGATGACAAAAATGTATTAAGCTAAATCATGCCGAAAAAACCGCTCTAGACAGGTCCCTAGTTTTATTTATTATTATTTTATTATTTAGGACACATACAGTAATGTGTACAAGAAAAAATACAAACATTATTGAGAAAAAACCTGGAGGTCCATAAGGGATATTAACGATTTTTTAATCATTTGAGCAATACGGTTATGACTTAGAAATATAAAAGATAGTTAGATATGCGCTGTGATTACAAAAAAGTCAGGCCATGTTTAGAAAGCATATATACGTATACATTCTTTTCCATATGATTAGACGATGAGATTAGTTTTATTATATCAGACAATTTTTCGTACGCAGGCAGGATAATACGTCAAATTTCTAGGATGGCATGACATCTAAGTCAAGTAAGTAAGATAAGTGACGTCCATGGATTAGTGTAGCACATCTGTCATAAGGTCTGAAATTCTAATCCTTTGGCTCGCAGACATCTCGCAGCTGACATCAAAATAATTACCAACGCCTTCATTTTAATAATATTGTGCTTTAGGCGCTCATTTAGATAAGGGCTTTGAGGAGAGAAGTACTTCAAAGTGATAAAATAAATAACATCTATTTTTGAGTTTGTGCCACAAAAGAGGTCCCTCTAACACAGAGCCATTATCCAAAGTAAATATTTTTCATTATTTAAGATTTTATTCAAGTAGTTATTTATTTTAACGCTCTGCCTGCCCCGCAAGGGATAAAGGCGTGATATGTGTGTGTTATTTATTTTACTAATGGAATTGTTCGTTTTGGTGTCAACAAGCCCAATGGCAGAAGGCCTTTTCTGAAACGACCTTTAAATTTATATAAGGTGTTGTCATATTTGACGTGATTATGGTCACATCTGTCTTAGAACCGTTGGCCGGTGAAGTAAGCGGGTTCTCTAGTGGAAACCACGCCTCAGCAAGCATACCGTTGGACGCCCTCCGGTCAGATGGACCGACGAATTAAAGAAAGCGGCTTGTAGTGGCTGGATGGCGAAAGCGGAGATCGTTGTGGCGTAACCTGGGGAACGCATAATATTATGTCCAGCAGGACTGCTGTAGGTCTGTGATGATGATGCTTTTACATGCTGTATGAAAATTTTGTTCACAGGGAATACCGGAGTTTCAGTCACGAGCAAATAACAGATTTCTATGAGAGCTTTACAAATGTACAAAATAAAGAATACGTCCCTCCAGATCACGTAAAGAAGATGCATAAGGTGCTCCAGGACTTGGGATACACGTATAAAACACTTCTAGAAATGGTCAGTAAAACATATATTCTTTGGTAAAACATTTTTCTCTCTCTCTCTCTTTTTTAACACCTTTTTTCACTGTCATTCATCGTCATTCTACTTGCCTTGTCCCGTTCTCTGTTGGGGTCGGTTACCTAACCTAGGAGATATTTCCAAAAATATAACTTAGTTCAGACATTTTGGTGTGACATTGGCAAAATTGTCCGAAGCGGAAGTTCTTTTGGTAAAAAAGTCAAGTTACAAATAGTTAGTTCTTTTTTTTTGCACTTTTACAACGCAGCTTCATCTGCCTCTTTTTTGGTGATTTTTGGATGGAACCAAAATTTGGTTCGCGGGCCGCCTCAAGTCCTTGGTTGATTCTGAACTGGATCTTCGCTTCCAGCTTTCTTGAGTTTGAATCAAAGAAAAAACCCTACTTCAAGGTTTTTCAACGATTGAGTTACTTATTTTACGTTATGGTTATTTTACCGTTGTTAACGAGGGAGAGAGAGATAAAAGCGTGATTTGTGCGTGTATGTACTATGTATGTGTATTAATAATTATTATATTAATTGTGTTATTTAGATACACAAATAAAATGGAAAATAGACTAGGTGTAAAAGATCTATTTATTACTTATGTTACAAAACATTGACGGCTAAGTTCTTTTGCAAATGGAAACTACTAAAGTTATTTTCTAGAGACCCTTGGGAAAGTATCAAAGAATAAAACACATGTTATTTCTAAAAATATAAGGCATGAATAGGCCATGAAGGTGATTTGATTTGACCTAATCAAAGGACACCCTTAGAAACGACCTTTTGATACGACTAACAAACAATTCGAAAATAGTTCGCTCAGTGAACTTGTTCAGTCTGGAATCTGGATAAAATGACATACTTTTTCTAACAAGCGTAGTTCATGAACAATCAAGGACACTTTGAGTTACAAGAACTAATAATAGTTGATCTTTGAGTAGCTTCAAGAGTTTGAACGATATTTGTTGATCAAGCTAGAGTAGCATCCAGGTAGTACGTGGGCAGCGGTAGTTTGATTGAGACAAACATTGAGTATAATATACTAACGCACTAGAACGTACTGGGTCGCGCAGGTCGGTAACGAGACATAGATCCAGATCCACTGTCATAGTATTCTTTGGTCATAGTAAGTTTAGTGAGTGGCCTCAAACGAATAAAACACCTTTGTGACAGGTGGTATTTTCTCTTTACGTAGTAAAAGATCTCGATTGGTAAATTGTCAAGTGATTGAGTGCCGCTACCTACATTAGCGCTCAGGTTTGAATAGATGGAGCGAAATTTATACTATGAATGTACACCTGTGTATGGTCTGTGATGCCGGCTTCGCCGTGAGATATGGGTTTAAATTAGCATCATCTAATTTTCTCATGGAAAAATCAGGTATTTCCGTCATCATGACTTCATCTTTGCGCGGGTGTCGTAAGAAACTATTAAAATATGGAATTTGACGGTTTCATGTGTATTGCAACTTTAGGCGACAGGCTGACAACCTGTCACTATAGTGATACACAAATTTTCTCATACGGCCTTCTATATTTGTCAGACGTGGGGATAGCGACCGCATTTTTACGGCAGTAAGCGGTCTGCCATAAGGGACAAAGACGTGATATTTGTATGTGTAATTGTGTAGGTATGTATGTATGTTCATGGTTTATTGCAGTTCATGAAGCCGTGCGACGTGCTTATGGTGGAGTGTACGTGGAGGTCGCGCGTGCACAACTGCACGGAAATGTTCGTCAAGGTGTACTCCGTCGTCGGCTTCTGCTGCCGGTTCGACATGCGATTCTTCAAGTAAGTTCGTGTATACAATCTTTCTGATCGCCCATACCGGTGTGGAGTAAGTGGTCGGGTTGGTAAGTTTGATTAATATAAATAAATAATACTGACAATAAAAAAGGATTCAGGGCACACAATCTAGACCAAAAACATACACAGGAATTAAACTCGCAAAAATGAACGCTTGCACAAAACTAGACATTCAAAGAAATCAATATCCCTTCCTGAAACTGGACATACGAATTGATAAGAATGTCAAAATAGACTAGACGTACGATTATCAGGAATTGGACCGAAAAGGTTTTACCAGTAAATTTTCAGCATTCAATTTTCAAAGGTGTAATATTTTAAACATTAAACTAAATATAAAAACATAAGACTAAATAAAGTCACTCAAAATTGCAGGCACTACTCTATACAAATTAGAAAAGATAACTTTTTATTATATTTTTTTGGCCAAAGTATCAATTAAATTGGTCGTCGTGGTGCAAAAACCTGGAAAATAACTTCGAATATCACCACCTACCTTGGAAGTCAATATCCCCTGAATATCCCTTTAAAATACAATAAGGAATGATTTTCATCACATTTATAAAGATTCCTTCCCACTGTCTAGACAGGTATTGTAGAGGTTATTGAAAACCAGAAGAAAAGGATAAGAGCTGTCGTGATATTCTTACAATGAAATACGTGGCTTGAAGCACTAATAAGGTGTCAATACTAACATTTCATTGAGAAAGAAAGTATGATATTATCTATTTATTTTTAGATTTCCGAGTAAAAAAAAGCAGGTTGTCGTTTTGTGTTGTCAACCTTAGTTTATAATGTTTCTTCTGTTCAATGACTGGTTAATAATAATTACATATCACAACACATAATTCGGAGCAAAAAAGCTTTTGTGTCGTTTGCTTTTGGCTTCAACCCCACGCATACCTCAAAATGCCGAATCCTTTTAAGCACAAGATTCATAACCGTCTCATTCGAACTTTTTTTGAGGTTTAAAGAAATTAATTTTCTCATAAAACACTGTCACTTACCATGAAAAAAAAGTGAACATTAAATAATACATAATTAAGAAAGAATATCGTTCCTTTAACTGAAGTAACAAAGTATGTACTTAGTGTTAAAAAACTCAAAGATAACCTACATCGAGAGGTTAACATTCCCAAACAATACAATTGTTTGTTCACAAAATTATATATACACAAAAACCATATTATTATTGCCTTTCAAATGTGTACACAAACACTTGTCTAAGTAAGATTATGAAGATTTTTTTTTTGCATTTATCATTCCATCATTCCTCAATAAAGAAAATCTAGGCCAGTCCTCCCAGGGCCGGCTGTTTCAATTTTTATGGTATTTACGCACCAGTTTACTTTTTATGTAATTTTTTTTTCAATGCAGAAGACACGCCGCTCCAACTACCAACTTCGTGGCAGGGGTGGAGTCTTCCGAAGCTCTCGGCATCACAGTCAATGGTCAAAAGACCACATTCAACAACAGTGTGTCTAATGGCTACGTCTCAGTAAGTTTTCTATTTTTATCTCTTTGATTTCCAGAAAATTACTATCATCTGCAGAAACTTCATGCAAGTTCCTGATCAATCATTTCAGTCATAGGACGTCCACTGCTGAATATAGGCCCCTAAAGATTTCCACCTTGTCCGATTAGAAGCGGCCTGCAGCTAGCATTTCCCCGCGGATTTGACCAGATTGTCTATCAATCTCGCGAGGGGTCATCCTATGCTGCTATGATACGCGGTCTCTCTTCTGCTCTACCGGTTATCTGTCCTTCGAGTACTGTGGCCTGCCCATTGCCACTTTAGCTTACTGAATCTCTTAGCTATGTCGGATACCTTTGTCTGTCTACGGATCTCCTCGTTTCTGATTCGACCACGTAGAGAAACACCGAGCATAGCTCTCTCTATAGCTCGCTGATTAAGAGGCCGACAGGATAGAGTTCACGTCTCCGCACCCAAGTTCCTCATATAAAATATCTGAATTTTAGCCAGTTTTGAATAAGTCGAATGTGCGTCTATCTCAAGCGAAGTGGACTTCTGTCTCGACGAGCGTGTGTTTGACGTCGTGAATATGTATCGCTGAAGTTTACATAACATGACATAGTGGTAGTGGATTTCAAAAGCTTTCAAACCACCTACTAGAAATGGGCCGGATATTTGGTTTATGTTCAATATTCGGCATGTGCGGCGGTAGGTTTACCAATTATTCGGTTTCGGCCGAATGTTCGGTGAATTTTGCCGAATATTTGGCCGAATAAAAAGGTATTGCTTTTATGTACAATTCGTTCTAAATGTTTATGTCTAAACAAGGAGAGAAGCAGTTTTTTGATATGTTGGCAATGTTTCTTTATGTGAAAAGAGACAGAGGTAGCGAACACGTTTATGTGAAAATCAATACCTGCTGAACATTCAACATTATTATTTTATTATTCAGCCGAACATTCAATTTCTATGAAACCTATGTTCAGCCCATTACTAGTAGCTACTGCTCTTCTTTGGAATCACTGGCCTAATAACTACATAATACAAACCAATTACGCGCGGTGTACCCCAGGGCTCGATTTTGGGACCACTACTGTTTATAATTTATTGCGCTGATTTGGTGACTGTAATTGAGCATTGTAGGTATCACTGTTATGCTGATGATATTCAGTTGTACATATCTGATACTCCCAATAACATGCCCAACGCCCTAAATAAGCTGAATGACGATTTGGAGAGAATAGCTGACTGGTCACGTAGAAATTCGTTACATCTGAACCCAGCAAAATCAAAATATATGTTTACTGGTACCAAAACACAGGTTTCTAAGATGATGCGTCTGAATCTGATTGTAAACATTAATGGGCAAATTGTGGAGCGTGTAGATGAAACCAGAAATTTAGGCATATTATTTGACAGTAACCTTAGATTTGAATCACATGTTTTGAATCTCGTAAAAAATAGCATGTACCGACTGAAAGTACTGTACAAAGTCCGTGATCTTCTTAGTGAAAAAGTTCGAATGACTTTATGCGAATCACTGGTTTTATCGAGACTTAACTATGGCGACATAGTCTTCGGGCCAAGACTATTAGAAAAATCAAAACGCCTCCTGCAACGAGTTCAAAATGCATGTTGTCGGTTCTGCTATAAAGTACCACCACGCAGCCATATTTCTCCATATCTGAATGAGGCTGGCATGCTAAATATGAAGTCCCGTAGACAGCTTCATCTAGCGAGTCTTATGTTTGACGTCATGCAATTTGGGATACCCGAATACTTGCGCAGTAAACTTAAGTTTTCACCTTTCTATGATAGGTATCTTGCTAGAAGTACACGTGCTCCCCTTGCTGGTCATTTGCATCGGACTGTCGCTTTCGAGGGTAGTTTTCGGTTTCAGGCAACCAAGTGCTGGAACGACATTCCACCGCCAATAAGAAGTATTTGCTACAAGGGTTCATTTAAAAATCACTATAAAAAACATTTGTTAAATGTTACCAAACTGCAGATTCCGGATGGTTGTCTGGAATGGCGAAAATACACTGCACTACAATAACCGTCACAGTTTAAAAAGCTAAAAGATACTTGAGTAGGCACACAACACTTACTGTAAAATGCACACACTGTTCTGGGTATTATTTCTTTTTTATTAATTCT
The DNA here is from genome assembly GCA_029255805.1 of Keiferia lycopersicella. Lineage (NCBI taxonomy): Eukaryota > Metazoa > Arthropoda > Insecta > Lepidoptera > Gelechiidae > Keiferia > Keiferia lycopersicella. The sequence continues at coordinate 15,999,654 of JARACZ010000006.1, read as the reverse complement.
TTTTTTTTTTCTCTATGTATCGGGAGTTTATTTTTACACTACCCGATTACAAACATTTATTTTCTGCTCGGTTTTGTTTCCCGCTTTAACTCGCGGGCGACGGCTGAAAACCAGTGTTGCCTCCTGGCTAAATACACTGAGCTTTAGCCCTTTCACATCACTGCAGCACACATGTTTGTGTGGGATGAACTAAAATGTATTTTAATTTTATAATTTTATATTTCCTTACAAATGTTAAATGTGTGTGATGCAGGAATATGAATAAAGCATTTATCTATCTATCTATCTACATTCACCAAAAACTGTATCAAACGAAAACTTATACAGAGTTTGGATAAATTAAAAAGTAGCTTTTCGTTCATTTTCATCCTAGTCTTTTGTTGACACTGTAATTAAATTTGACGAAGGCGAAAATTGTTTTCGTGGAATGAGCCTAATTAATTTAGTCACAGATATAAATGTTTCCACCACCTGTCATAAAAAGACTAGAAGAATTAATTGGCAACATAAAATACGGTATCCTATGTTATCTACGTAAAATTACCTATAAACGTATGAATGTATGTAATCACTTTATTTTATCACAATGGATCATGACAACTTTTGTTTGCATGCTCGTCCTGTTTTTCATCAGTTTTGCGTCACACTTGCAGGAATCGCATCAAAGCCAAAGTTGTATGATAATAGAGATTAAATATTGCTTATCATTTTAGCATAGGGTATTTTTATGCAACATTCTAGTTCTGGAGTTATTGAGTGTCAAAGTTGGGCATCGAAAGAGACCAAAGTGCTGATGTTTGGCGCTCTTTAGTGCATTTAGTTCTAAATACGTTATTTTCGGTAAGCAGTGTAGAAAAGGTTTACGCCTCAGTAATTATTTTTGTTTAAATAGGTAAACGTAGATTTTCAATTATATTTTTATTAATTTTCCGGGTTTTGAGCAACAATTAACGTTGCTAGTTTTCATTGAAATTGGCGATATTATATATTGCATTCATTTGTTTTGTTACGCAAGACACATGGTTAGCCCATGTATGGGCATTCTTCTTTACAAAACGTGTTAAAGGTAAGAGGCACAAAGGAGGACTTATCCCTTTATGCGATCTCTCCCAGTCAACCTTTGAGATATACATGGGATGAACCAGCTCATGAAACTGAACAACTTTCCCCAATTAACATGGGACAAAAAATTAAAAAAAAAATTGGACCACCAATACAAAATTACCGACTGACTAAGTCAATTTGTATGGGAGGACCAAAATTTTTTTTCATATTCCATGGGGAAAGTTGTTCAGTTTCATAAGCGGGTTCACCCCTTGAAATGAATGCATCAATCTTCCAAACACCCTGTATTATTATTATATGTATAAGCGTGTAAAGATCAATTGTAAGTATAGTGAGTAAATCCATCTGTATCCGTATTTCCTAGTAGTGAGAAGCAAAAGTAAGTTTTCTTTGCTAGGAGTAAAAAGCAGAATATGAAATGTATTACGTGCTGCTCTTTGATATTGACTTTTAATAGTTACCTTACAAACAGTCTGTCTCAGCTACACGGTCGAAAATGCGTCGTCGTAATACGTGTATCTTGAATCATGATAGGCAGCGTTTTTATGCTGTTTTGTAAATTTCCTTTCATTAATAATTTGATAAAACCTAACCGAAAAAAAAACCCTGACCAACCGACCATTTAGACCGTTCCAACCGTTTCGACTTATCTGAAACGACTATCAAACATTTGTCAAACGTGGCGATGACGACCGTAGTTTTATGGTCACTCTGCCCGCGAGGGTTATAGATGTGATTTGTGTGTGTGAGTGTGAAAAAACACCGCAGAGCCTTCTTAGTATTTCTTAAACACCTACTCATTCCTGAATTTTCTACAACTGTTTGCAGTTGTTTGTACACGACGCCGGTACTCGCATTACGACACTGGACTATCCGGCCACCCTCACACCGTATGCACTCTTCGATATCAGCGTCAACGTATGGGCGATAGACTCCACTGATGACGTCAACGCTCTTTCCATCCACACGAGGCAGTGCTTCACGGCTGGTGTGAGTAGAAGCCATTACATTTTAGTCACATCATGAATGCGCTAGCGCTGTGTCGACAGCGGTTGAACGGTTTCAGAATGGGGATTTTCATTTTCTGGTAGGTAGAAGGGTAGGTATGCAACTGACAGACCGCTGCGCTGTTTTAACTGCGCTCCGTTGTGCGTTAAGAGTTCGATCCGCTATGTTTTAAATATTAAATACTTTTAATTTCAGGAATCACTTCTGGGCCGCTCAAAACAAGAGTGCATGTCAATGCAAGTTTTAAGGAAGGTGGTAAATTATTGCCGGTGCCTGCCGTTTAACTACACAGGTAATTGTATACAAAGATAAAGAATATGCTGCTGATTATTTAAAGAATGAACCAGTCCATGAAGTTTAATAACTTTTGGCAAGGCATCAAGTAAGTCGCAATATATTTAATTGCTAGTATGCGTAGAATAGCATCACGTCCTCTCTTCCCGTGGTGGGAGACGTAAGAAGCGACCGAGGGAGTAACGCGACCCAAGCAGATTAGGGTCCTGGAGGTGGAAAAGGACAACTCCACATTTAACACACTGCACACTGCGTTGCCTGGGATACATTTTTGGAAAACGCATGGCCGCCGCCCAGACCCTGCGCCATCCTCTCGGCCTCCCTGGCTGTTTCCACAGGAACGAGGAGCAGATCGACTGCAGGAGTCTACCGCACGATATACCTCTGTCACGCGGAGTTGTCCTTTTCCGGGACCGGTGTTGGGTCGAGTTAATCCTTTAGTCGCCTCTTACGACCCACACGGGAATAGAGGGATGGTGCTATTCTGCTCTGCCACACTACTTTGATATAGTGATAAATTATGCCCTACTATTCAAAACCCAAACAGCTAGGACTTATTCTATGGGAGGCAAATTGTTTTTCTTTTTTCATATACCAATCCATGTTCCTGAGAAGAATTGCTCAGTTTCATAGACTGATTCGCCCCTTAACATATTATTTGTAGACAATTTTAATTAGCATTTTTTACACCTTATGAATCTTTGTTCCTGGAAAAATCCATCAGTATTTTCCAGTGCATAAATGTTTACAGATTATTTGTTGCCGTGGATTTAACTAATTGACTTAGCTACTGAGCTGAAAATAAAGCGCATCCATTTGTTTTGGATATCAGCTTGTTTTCATTATTATAAACGGCTTAATAAAGACTCGTCTACCTTGTATAATGAACTATAGTTTATAAAACATAGCTTGATACCTGTGACATTTTACTGATCCATACAAGAAGTAGACAAAGGAAAATGGACCATAATTCAATCCTGCCTGACGTAGAAAATTTCACAAGTTTTAATACATTTTTTATGAATTTAAATTGTTTTCAGCCGAAACACTTAAAGTGGATGACTTTCCGAAATGTCCATGGGAACGGCTCATTTGTATTCATCAAACATTACGTAAGTATTTTTTTTTTTCTATGTTATTTAAGGTAAATTATATTAGTATCGGACGGTATTACGGTTCCGCGATGAAATCCACAAAGCACTTATTATTAATGTGATAAAAAAAATGCAAATTAGATGCAGACCTCCTGTGTTACAACATTCGGTTTTTGAATGTTTTCTATTTTGTACAAATTGTCCTCAAGATAATATTTTTTTGACCTCTTGACAAACAATCAAACACGAGATATTGATATAAACTTTTTATTACAAAGTCAGTACAAACAGAACAAGTGAAAAAAAAAAATTTCGCCACCGATGGGATTCGAGCCCACGTCTTTTGACTTTTGACCTAACGCGTTTGAACCGGCAGGTGAGTTCGAATCCTATCGGTGGCATTATTTTTTCCACTTGTTTTGTTTTATTGACTTTGTAACAAAAATTCAATATTAAGTATGGGTTTTATTAAAATGTTTCTGTCTGCGCTGCTTTTCATTCCCTGAAATTATTCTTAGTCGTCTTTTACGACATCGATGAATCTAGAAACTTACAGCGGTTATTTACTTACGTAAATATGTACCTACGGTACGTTACGTAGATATTTTTTTCCTCTGGGTGTCGTACGTAAGAGGCGGTTTTCATGTGTATTACAACTTTTGGCGACTTCACTTGTCACTTCAGTGATACACAAATCATCTGAAATCGCCATAAATTTTTGTCAGATGTGACGATAGTGACCATATTTTATAGCCGCCATGAAGGGTTAGAGGCGTGAAATGTGTATGTAATATGTACGATTAGCACTCTCATGTCAAAGTTATTTGGACTAAGTGACAATGCATGTTTGGCGCGTATTCGAAACAATTAGGAAATTAGCTGTTAATGGTACTTACCTATGATAATTAATTCTGGGCATTGACTATTTATCCACAAACCATTTCATGCCACTAATTTAAAATGTGTCTGCTCTGCTTACCCTGTAAGGGATGAAGGCGTGATATATGTATTTATGTATGTATAGTTAACGTTGATATGCCCCCACCAAAACTGACAGCTCCTTGGCTTACCTACCTACGCAAATAATACCAAAGTTTGGCGTTTCTCACACTTCAGCGCAAAAATAACGCTGTGTTAACTTATGCACCTGTCAGATCCATACTAAAAACGTCAATCCTCATACACTAACGCCTACGAATAAGTTTGGCTAACGCAGTGCTAGCGCAGCATCGTGCGTTAGACATGAACCGAGAGCGGTTTTTGTTTGGGGTATTTGTATTGAATCTGACAAGCACATACGTTAGTGCAGCATTATTTTAGCGCTGAAGTGTGATATAGGCCTTACTATGCAAATTTTGCATCCAAGCATAGCTTACCTACAACCACAATCGATTAAATTATATCAATATTCACAAGTCATAGGTAGGTCACTTCCTTTGTAAAAATGTATATGTAAAATTTCTCTTGTCCACAAGTATAGAAAAATGAAACCCTATTTTCTTTGTGCAGAAAGGGTAAAAAGTGAGATAAAGGAGATCGTCTATCAGAACGATTGCTTGCAGCGATGTGACTACGTGTATTACGCTACGGAAATCGAGTACGTGCGATATCAAAGGAAAACCAGGTAACACACATACACGTGCCTTGTGATGCCGGCTTAGAATAGCATCACCCCAATTCCTCCCGTGGGTGTCATTAAATTGACTAAGGGATAAATAATTGATCCAGGGAATGGAAAGCCGCCTCTGTGAATGTAAAATTTTACACCATGCTCGCTAATTGGCCTGTCCAAGCGTGGTGAGTATCACCCTGGCTTACGACATACACGGGTAGAAATGGGGTGATGCTATTCTGAACCAGCATCACACGGCAACCCATATACAACCTTCAAACCACTTGAGCCGTTTCTGGATGCTTAAAGACCGGCAAAAGTCAAAGTTCAATTTGAACAAATTTAAAAGTCCCTAAACTTCAAATGATTCACAGTGGATTAAACATCAAACAAATACAAATTTCCCAGAATTTGTTTGCAATTTTAACCACGGAAAGTACTACAGTTTAATTAAATCGTAACCAGAACTATTTAATCCACTGACCTTTATTATTTTCCACTGGACATAATGCTGAAACAATATTTGTGTGTATAATTTTAAGTCGCCATTTTGGCGCTGGCAGGCAAGGAAATCAAATACAAGACTACGTGGAACTAAATTAAAAATTGCCCGTTTCGCGCTGTCAGGCAAGGAAAGCGAATACGGTCAGATAGATCGCATAATAGTGCAGGCGCATCTTTACTCAAAATTAGTTTTCATTTGTGTGAGAAAGCTTATCCAGTGTGTAGATAATATAGATCAGTGATTGAATCACAGCCAGCGGCAATCACGCTTTTCACTTTGCTGGTTGTGTAGATTCATAAAATAGAAAGGTTTTCAGAAGGTCCATTCTCGTTATTTTTACAACCTGCAGTTAAAAATGTAATCACTCACTTTTCTCTTTTCGTGTGAGACGTCAAGTCGTCTAACAACACATTGAACTCTAGTGTCAGTATTTTTAAACCGTCTACTACTTGCAGGCTTCTGACATGGTTGTGTAACGACTTCACTCTAAGGCGGATCGCACACTTAACGCACGACGGATCACAAAAATATCACAGCGTTCTGTCAGATCCATACTAAAAATATCAATCCCTATACTAAAACCGTTCAACCGCTGTCGACGCAGCGCTATGACAGCGTCATCCATCGAGTGCGGTTTTAGTATGGGGAGTGACATTTCTGGTATGGATCTGACAGATATTTTAGCGGTCCGTTGCGCGTTGTCCGTTGATTTTTATAGAATGCTCGTAGGCACAATTTTTGTCGTACAACATTCGCGACTTAAATTACGATATTATCACGATCGCTAGCTAAGCCAAATATCCACTATGGGACAAAAATAGAATACCAGCTAGGTGAACAACTACAATAATTATCATTTCGCAGAATTTGGGACCAAATAATTACCTTTCTACACAAAATATCTTACCTTTAGTTTATACCTACTAACAGCAGCTCAACCAACCTTTTAATGTTTCTATTTAGTTCATCATTCTCCTTGCCTTATCTCGTTCTCTGTCGGGGATTGGCAACCTAACCTAGGGGATTTGACGGGGAACCAAGTTTTTGCAAGACTGCAATCTGACCTCTGTAACCCGATGTCTAACCTGGTCCGAATCCTGGGTTATGTCACATTTAAATATCATCTGAATTCAAATATAGGTTTCTATTTAGTTACTCCTATTAAATGTACGGATAAGTAGTGGCGTACGCTGGGGGAGACCGTAGTGTGCTATACGCTGATATGAAGATGATGATTATAGTTCTAGATTCTAGAGTCTAGAGGCATTGCTAGGGAAGAAAACAAAGGATTATTTCTACGAAAATGCCTCTTAAAATGATAGCTTGAGGTGATGTTGATGTTATGTACCTATCCTACCCTAGGCAAGTGTAATTAATTTGAAACAATGTGGGCTCACGTGTTTATAATATGGTATGTAAGGGACAGCTCTCTAAATACTGATATACTGGTATTTTAGACCCTTGATATTGAAAAACGTTCCCTAGGAATTTGTTTTAGGAGAATTTTTTTACATTCCTTAGCATTGGCAGTTTTCTTTGTGATACCATTTTACAGGAAGTCGAGGGTTTCATGTGTAATAATAATAATAATATAAATGTCGTGATAAGTAGATTCAACTACAAGAAAATAATAATATATTCTTTATTGCACACAAAACAAAACAAAAATAACATAATAAAAAGAGAAATTTCGATGGTCCAATGAGGCGGCCTTAATGCTAAAGTAGCATTCTCTTCCAGGCAACCTCTAGGCGAAAAAGAAAGTGCGAAATGGTTAGCGGGATAGTGCAAACCTACATATACTACCTATACTATAATACACCTTAATACATAGATATGCACATAAGCAATATGATATATACTAAATACATAACAATTTAACGATAAACTAATACATATATATATATACCTACAATATACTATGGATGTAAGGAAAATACATAATTAAAGAAGGAAATGGGAATAAATAGATAACAGTCTAAAAGAAATAGAATAAGAGATATTATACAACAGATTTAGATAAATAATATTTCCTGGTTCGGTCCGTAAAGGTTTCAAGGGAAGGGGACCGACGGACTTCCTCAGGCAGAGAATTCCACAGCTTGATGGCTCGCACTGTGAAAGAATTTGCAAAGAAGTCCGTCTTGTGTGGAGGAAGGTTGATTCTCAGACTGTTCCCGGAACGCAGATTACGCGTCAGAGTTTCCGAGTGTAAAATGAAACGATCTTTGAGATAGGGAGGAGCTTTAGGATTGGATAGGATGGAGTAAAGAAGGGAAAGGATATGGCAGTCCCTTCTACGGGATATAGGTAGCCACTGAAGTTGGGACCGGTAAGAAGAGACGTGGTCATACTTTCGCAGACCGAAAATAAACCTAATACAGAGATTCTGCAGACGTTCGAGCTTATTCAGTGTGTATTACAATTTTAGGCGAAAGGCTCGCAACCTGTAGTACATGCCCTTCATGTATCATCTGAAACAGACGTGGCGGTAGCCGTAAAAATACGGTCGCTATAGCTCCACCTACCTCGCATGGGATAAAGGCGTGTATTCTCACATTCACAGATACATCAGCGAGAATTACAGCGACGTGGTCGTGCATTACGCCAGCAGTACCTGCTTGAAGTACAAGAAACAGGTCATCTACTCCTGGGATCAGATGCTAGGTAAAAAGTGTACTCACTACAACTACTAATACTCCTACTGCTGTACTTGCTATTGACTACAACTGCCACTACTATTACTACTGATGTACTTACTATTTTCCGTAATTCCCGGGATATGATGCTCGGGAAGTTTTGGTTGCCGGAAACGAAACAAAGTCGGGAAATGAGAAACTCTAGTTTCTACCCACCTGAATTTGAAATGCTGAGTCAACACTTTCTTTATTATATATTCCTAGTACAGTAGTGACGACCGATGTGGCGCAGTGGTAGTGCGACTGCCTGTGACGTAAAGGTTCCGGGTTTCATTCTCGGTGGGTCACTCACAAAGTTTATAATTACAATTTATAAATTTGTTCCCAGTCTGGATAGGACATTGGGAGTTGCTGTACCACCCGGTTGTCCGTAAGAAAGATGGTTCCGTGTACCGGATGGTTCTTTAAGGCGTCGTCCCGGTTGCTGTCTATGATTACTAAGAAGGCAATCGTTACACAACCATGTCAGAAGCTAGTACCATTTTTATTAACCTCAAATGGGAACTACCAACTTTTGACTTTGATTAAACTTAACTGTCCCGTAGTGTCTACAGGTTTGCACTGCTCTAAGTTGACTTTGTTAACTTCATCTAGTTAAGTGGCTGCTTGGGGTAATTCAAGTTAACCAGTTTCGAGCTAACTAGGCAGCTGTTTATTATTTATTTAAACTTTGCTAGTTTTTATCAATTTTAAAATTTAGTCCCGTGTTTTTCTTATCTGTATAAATAATAATGTGTTAAAAATATGTTGCAAATATTTTAAGGGGTGAATCAGCCCATGAAACTGAACAACTTTCCTCAAGAAATATAGGTCGAAATATGAAAAAAATTATGGACCTCACAAAGTACAAAAAATTTTCTCCTATTTCGATCTATGTTTCTTAGGGAAAGTTATTCAGTTTCATGGGCTGATTCACCCTTTCAAATATTTGCTTATATTTTTACACCTTATATACTCTGTCAAGTATCTAACTAGATAGGGTATTTATTTATTTATTATTTATTATTTATTAAATAGGCAGGCAGTTGAAACAACTGATAACGCCTGTATCCTGTTCACTGTTCAAGTTCATCACTATATATGTATAGCACTATGGTTCACTTTAGTTATTTATGTTTAGTTTTTTGATTTGCCACGACACTGTTTTTTATGTTCGTCTAGTCTGTTTTTGAATGCATTTATGCTGGTTGCTGAAATTACGCTTTCAGGCAGGGCATTCCACGATTTTACCACTCGGTTACTCAGAAAGTGTTTGTGTGGGTTGTTGTGAGATCTTTGCGCCTTTAATTTGAGATGATGGCCTCGCAGTCGGGTGTTCTTGTCATATTCGAATATTTCATCAAGGTTGTCTAGATCGTAGTGCCCATTTAGAATTTTAAAAGTCTCGATCAAGTCTCCACGTTCCCTTCGCTCTTTTAGGGAAGTAAGTTTCAGTAGCTGTAGTCTCTCTTCGTAACTTCGGTTTTTAAGTTGCCTTGGTACTTTAGTAAAGCTACGTTGGACTTTCTCAAGCAGGTCAATATCCTTGACGAAATATGGGCTCCAGATTTGAAAGGCGTATTCCAGTATAGGTCTTACATAAGTTTTGTGTATTTTGATCATCATTTCTGGGGTCAGGATACCAAATGCTTTTCTGATGAGGTAGATCATACTCTTGGCTTTCTTGGATATTGATGCCACATGATGTTCCCATTTCAGGTTTTCAGATATGATAACGCCTAGGTCTACTTGAGTTGCCGTTTCCCTCAAATCAGTGCCACCTAACTTGTAGGTCAAGTGTGGATTTCGGCATCCAATATGCAAGACATTGCATTTTACTGTGTTTAGGTTAATTAACCATTCTTTAGACCAGTTCGCGATTGTGTCCAAGTCTTTCTGGAGTTTATCGTAGTCGACCAAAGGGTTTGCAAAAATTTTGGTATCATCGGCGAACATACTAACGTTGCATTGGAGGCCACGTGGCAGGTCAAATGTGAAGATGATGAATAAAACTGGGCCCAAGACCGAGCCTTGTGGTACCCCACTCTGGATGGAACGTTCCTCGGATAAGACATCACCGACTCTAACTCGAAAGCTTCTGTCACGTAGAAAGGCCTCGATCCATTTGAGTAGTTTGCCGCGTATACCGATACAATCCAGTTTTTGTAGAAGTCTTGTAATCGGAACTTTATCAAAGGCTTTTTCGTAGTCTAAATAAATAACATCAACTGGATCTCTCGTGTTAAAACTGTAGGTCCATGATGATAGGCATGACAACAGGTTTGACACCGTTGATCGGTGAGGGCAAAAGCCATGTTGCTGATTTCCAATTATTTTGTGTCTTGATAGAAATTGCCGGATATGTTTAACTATTATCTTTCCATGACCTTGCAGGCCACACTTGTCAGGCTTATGGGCCTATAATTAGCTGGGACTAGTTTGCTCCCTTTTTTAAAAATTGGAGTTACTGTTGCAGTTTTCCATTGTGACGGCAATAAACCATTGTCGTAAGATTTCTGCATTATAGTGGCTAATGTATTGGCAAGATCACATTTTTGGAGAAATCCTGCAGGTAGGTTGTCAGGTCCAGGAGCTGAGTCTGATTTAATCTCATTGAGTGATTTCTGGATCTTATCGGTTGTAAATTCAATTTCTGTAATACTTTCCTCTATTCTGAAAGTCGGATCAAGAACAGGTAGCGGTGTTTGTGGTTCTTTTTGGAACACATCTTCAAACTGATCAGCAAAGGCTTCAGCAATATCAAAGGCATCAGTAACCAAATTTCCTTCTTTGTTGCGTAGCACACGTGGTACGCTTATTTTTGATGCCAACTGTTGGCTGATGTAAGAATAGAACTTCTTAGGTCCAGCATCTATAAGGTTCTGTTCAAATTTTGTGCGCGATGTCTTGCTCCAGTTAGTTAGCCTGTTATTCAGTCTTCTGTACTCCTTGTATGTTTCATCTAATCCGGTTATCATGTACCTATTCCAGAGATGTAGTTTTTGTTCCGAAAGTGTCTTTATGTCTTTTGTATTTCAGTCAACTTTCAGTCAAATTATCAAAACAATAAACTAAAAAATACACGAATAAACAAAAAAAGACTGGTACCATGGTACCAAATACATAGTAATTATTAAATTTTTGTATTGAAGTAAATTTCTAACTGCTCTGTTTTCTTTTCACAGCGAATCTCGGCGGAATTTTCGGCCTTTGCTTGGGAGGTTCTATCATAAGTTTGATAGAAATCATCTGGTTTTCCATAGACTTCGTGATTGCTATTCTCAAAGTCAGATACAATAGACCTAATAGAAAGGTTCACGTGTTTACTATTACAAAGAAAGCCGACCTTGCAAAAGTGGCCAAGGAAAAAGGAGAAGGAAAGCTCAGATTTGTTCATTAAGTTTTTCATTTATTTTGACTAAATAAAACACTTGATTAATCACACAACAAAGCTAAAAAGAAATTATAACTAGTGAATTTGATTTTGTTCATGCTTAAAATTGTTCCAATAAAATTTGTGAAATTAGTACGTACAAGTTTTACAGGTGTGCAAGATTTACTTGTGTACGTGTGTTTCACCAAGCTCCGTAAATCGCAAGCTATATAAGTAATCTGTGGCCCTAGAAAGTCCTTAATTTTATTAATTTTCGGCCCGTCCAGCAGCGGTTACACCCGCTTTAGCAGTGATTTTACTTCTATATTTTTCAGGCATGTGTTATTCATTTACACACACACACAAATCACGCCTATATCCCTGGCGGGGTAGGTAGAGCGTTAATAACTGTAAAATTACGGTCTTTACCGCTACGTTTGACAATATTATGAGGGTTGTTTTAGATAATTCATGTATCACAATAGTAATAGCTTGTCGCCTAAAAGTTGCAATACACCTAAAACCCTCAAGTCTCTCAGTCGCCTCTTACGCCACGGGTAGGAAATGGGAGATGCTATTCTAAGCCGGCATCAAACGGCAGATATTATGTGTGCTAGTTTAAGAAAAAGTTTGTAATTTGTAACAAGAAAGCGTAGAATCCTTATGATTTTATGTTTTTGTTTCAATCTCAAAATAGATTATTTTCTAGTAGGTAGTAGTAAGTTCACAATAAATATTTGTAATTCGTTAATATGTATTATTAATGTTCCGTTAATCTTGAAAAAAAAACACATTCGCCACTTACAAAATCTCTCTCTTTTTTCGTGTGGGACACCGAGTAGTCCAACGACCCGATGAACCCTACCATCAGAATTTTACAACAAGTAGCAGGCTTTTGACATGGTTGACTGCTTTTTGACTTACGAAATTCACTTTCATATCTCTCTCGAGAGTATTGGTGTTTTACAATTTTTAGGCGACAGGCCGACAACCTGTCACTATAGTAATACACATGTTTTCTGAAACAACCTTGGAAAACAATCTTCAAAAATGTTAGTCGTGGCGATAGTGACCGTATTCTTACGGCCGTTAACGCTCTGCCTACCCCGCAAGGGATAAAGGCGTGATATATGTATGTATGTATGTTATTTTAAACCGGTATCAAGGTCTGTATTGAATCGTATGGGGCCAGCAAGACAGTAGAGATGCATACGTAAACCGACACGCACATAAATTTCACTCCAATAAAAGAAAATGTTAATACATACATACACATACATATATCACGCCTTTATCCCTTGCGGGGTAGGCAGAGCGTTAACGATCGTAAAATTACGGTCGTTATCGCCACATCTGGCATTTTTGGGGATTGTTTTCTAAGGTTTTTTCAGAAAACATGTGTATTACTATAGTGAAAGGTTGTCAGCCTGTCGCCTAAAAATTTTTGTACACCAATACTCTCGAGTCCCTTAGTCGCCTCATACATCATGGGGTGATGCTATTCTAAGCTGGCATCACACGGCATCTAAGCTGGCATCACACGCAAAATGTTAATATAGTATCGTATTAAAAGGTCAAGGTACTGGTAGGAAACAGACTGAAAATAAATTGCTCCACCGACAAGAGCATTGCTCTCAAATGAATTGAAATGGTAATAAGGTCGCTTGTCTTTTATTGAGTAAAAGTAATAAACCTACTTACGAAATTTTCTAGAACACGTATATCCAATTAAATTAATTCAAAGTGGGCTTCCATCTTAATGAATACAATTTTCTGCAAGACTGTTTGATTATGTCAAAGAATTCAAACACGAAGGCAGAATTTTTATTTAGCGAAACCGATTATCGGTAGGTAAGTACTTTTATAGTAGATTACGTACTGAGGTATGTAAGCTATCAATAACAACCGAGGTTTTTTAACGCCCGAGCGGAGCGAGGGCGGTACCTTTCCGAGGTTGTTATTGATGTTACATCCGTGGTACGTATACTGCTTTACATATCGAATGAAAAAAGAGTAAAATAAAGCGATAAATACAAGAAAACGATCCATAAATGATGATTGTATCGTCTGCTATTCAAATTGCACCACTAAACTTTTTTTTCTATGATTGAAAAATATTGAATGAATATGAAAAAAAAGTATCCTAACATAAAGTAGACATTTTTCTGATCGTAGGGATATTACTAATTCTTACTTTTGTCATTGTAATATTGAGTAATAATTCGACAATCTCATTTATTGAGGTTATAAAAATACAGATTAAAAATATAATTCCTGCGTTCAAGCAACACAATTCGTAGCAGCCAGTTCGAAATTTAAAATCGTATACAACTAATTGGATGCAACTCCTATTAAAAATATGAAGAAATTGATTTTAACTTTTTAATTGCCGCGATTCTATTGGTTCTTTTCCTAGTTCCATATTTAAAATTACTTACAGGCTTAGTTTTAAAACCTCGCCTGTAAGTTGAACTTACAGGTCGTGTTTTTTGTCAGTAATGACCTACTTTCAGAGCATGAGATATGTAAAATATATTACGCAAATTCCACATCACGACGTTGCGCACTTTTAGCGCATCCGTAACGCATGCGTCTGTCAGATGCAAGGACCAAAAACCAGGTCCAACGCATGAACTTGCGTTTTTGTGCATCTTTGGTAATTTTGTACAGTAAAAACCATTTGCACCATTGACGGTGGGCTAGTAACTATAACCGAAATGTTTATTGCAGGTGTATGGGAATGGTCGCATAGGTAAATTATATACAGGGTGTTAGGAAAAAGTGCTACATTCCTTTCAAGAGATGAACCAACCCTTTAAACTGAACCATTTTCCCAAAAGAACATATAGGTCAAAACATGAAAAAATATTTTGGACCTCACTTATGTATAAATTGACTTGTTCGGCTGGTAAGTACATCTTATACCTCACAGGTCCAAAAAAAATTTCATTTTCTACCTATCTTCCTTAGAACAGTTGTTCAGTTTCAAGGCACGTTCATCCCTTAAAAGGAACTTAGTACTTATCCTAACAGAGTCTAAGTTTTTTCTAGAAATCCTCTACCGATATGACGTGAAATACTCTACAATTCGACAGCTACATCTTTATCTAGCTATAGCTACATCACTCAAAGTGACACGTGCATGAAATAAATAAACATCACTTGGTAGAGAATAGGGAATGTGCATAAAATTTGAAATGGCCCAAAATATTTTTTTCTCGAATACTTACTATCGTAATATTATAATGAAAAGATTTTTTTTTAATTACTTATTTAAACCCCTAAAATAATATTCAAAAAGTGCAAAATAAGGGAGCGAAATTCAAACTTCCAAAACGCGCCGCTATTGATCGAACGAAATGTGACGTCATCTGACACGACATTGTATTCAAAGTCCACAGTAAACACTAAGGTAAACATCCACTCGACGTGTCATGTGACGTCACGCAAAGCGCGCGCAAAATAGCGGCGTTTGAATTTTTTAAAAGTTTTAAATTTCATTTTTAAAAATATATAGAGTATTTTGAAGCCCATTAATATTTTTTTTACGTTAAAAAGCAGTAAACTATTAATTTAAGACAAAAAAAATATATGAATATACCCTATTGTAGTTCCAAACGTAAATACTATTTCAATTCCAATCATCGCAACAGACATGAGACATTATACTCCTAATAGGATTCCTAGGTAAGTAATTTATCACAGAAATCCCGCTGCGTGTAGGTCTACGTCGTAAATCCAGAGCGAAATTTCTCCAAATCGATCAGCAATCATCCCGCAATCAATCAATGTTCAACGGACGTTTACAAACAAATTTAGCTGTAGATGAGTAGAGGGTGAACCCTCGCAGGTATAGGCGGTTCTCACACCATCACGCCCGTTACTGTGCATTTTGAGCGCATCCGTAACGCATGCGTCTGACAGACTAATCACTTGCGTTGCCTCTGCTCTATGTTACATTCACTATGGTAAATGTAATATGATAATTTAAGGCGACAGGCTGAAAACCTATCTTCACAGTGATAGGTACATAATTTTTCTGAAACGACCCTTAATCTAGTCAGGCATCGTGACACTAAATTTACGGCAACGCTTTTCCTAAGCCGCAAGACATAAAGGCGCATTTTAACGAGCTACATATATAGCTCGCTTTCGTCACGTATGACAAATATTTAGAAGTCTATTCAGATGTATCACTGTAGTGACAGGTTGTCAGCCTGTCGCCTAAAGTTGTAGTCACCATCATCATCATAATTTCAGCCATAAGACAGCCACTGCTGAACATAGGCCTCCCCTAAAGATTATCCGATTAGAAGCGGCCTGCATTCGTAATACTCATAAAACCCATGACTTCCTCGCCTCTTACGACTCACGTGAGTGAAATGAGGTGATGCTATTTACACACGGCTTTTCACTTCGCAAATATAGGGAAATTTATTTATTTAATGGTATGGCATTCTACATAATAGGCGTTACAGGCTAATATTTAGGCTTTACAACGTTATCATTTATTGCCTTCGTAGTTGTCACTCATTGAGCACCACCCAGGGGACACGTGCAGGGTTTCGGTGGGTACTTCCTGCAGACGCGAGTGACATTTGTCCCCCAAACAGGGAAAACCTTTTTATAACGAAAAGGTCACATGCATACCCCTGCTTGAACGGAAGTCGAATCAACCTTTTCAACGTGATCTTGCATAATTGGGAATCACTCGTGTCATACCTGTCACGTGTCACTTTGAAAAAGGTCCAATAAGTCCCGTTTGTAGTCGTCAACATTTTGCAACGTATAAATGAATTGGAGCGCAAGTTTCCGGAAATCATATTGTTTTTAAAAATGAAACATGTTTACGGAACCTGAAAAAAAGGATAAAATAGTAAAAGAATATTAACATTGTTATGTAAAAAAGAGGGTTCGACCTTCAAGGAATTCCAATTTTCTGATAATTCAATAATCTAAAAAGTTAAGAATTTAGCTTTTAGCGATAATTTTGTTTAAGGGAAATTCTACGAGTATCTTAAGAGCCTTTAGGCTAAGAATTCTTTCCAGTAAGGTCTATCTTTGGGCAGGGCAAGACTTATTTGACTTGTTTGGTTAGGTCTGATGATTTGTGTATCACTGCAGTGACAGATCGTCAGCCTGTCGCCTAAAATTGTAATGCACGTGAAACCCTCGAGTCCATTAGTCGCCTCTTACGACACCCGCAGGAAAAAAAACACACTTGCATCACACAGCACTTTCATTCAGTACATCCTGTAGTAATCAAGTAGCTAAAACGAGAAAAGTTTATGTTTAGACCCGACTTCGTAATTATCGCCATGAAAATATACAGCATTTTACAGCGGTGTAACTCAGCTCATGTAAAATGTATTTTTAACTTCCTTGCTATTTACAGATTTATTATAATGACGGTGTTTTGTAGCTGTTTTGTGAGTATTTTTCAGCCCAAGTGTAGATACATAGATGGCGCTGAGTTTAAAAATTAACATTTTTAATGAAATATCTCACTCAAACTCAACGCCATCTGGCGAGTATGATTTTATATATTAAGGGCGTAAAATTGTAATTTCAAAGCATAACCAGAAAAACAACGTTGAGTTCATAGTTCAGTCGCAGAGAATTGTATAAAATATGACATCAATCTACGCAAATCGTCTTATCTCATACAATAGTTTAACAGTTTGTAAATTTAGCTGAACTTTGAGCCCAGTTTTCTATAAGGAATAATTATTAATTCACAGTAGGTATCATCTCCTAAAGAAAATTAAATTAATTTACACATCATGTTTTAGTGTGCTCATCACAATTATTGAAACAAAACGACTGATAAGAACAATTTTTCTTGCAATTTGCAAAAATAAATGTTCTCCATTATTGTTCTCGTAACAAAACATGGTGCTCTTATCCAACAGAGAAATAGCTGGAATAAGGTTCATAATAAGAAACTACGACCTAATATATTCCTTTATAAGGTCACTAAAGGAATTTCGCTGGAACGACTACAAAAAACGGTCTTCGGTTACAGACAGAAAATTGACCATAAGATAGAAAGAACCTACTTATCACCTTATTATTCACTAGCGGCCCGCTCAGCAGCTGATCTCACAGCTGATAATTTTCCCGTAGGAATAAAACATTTTCCGTGCATTTAAACCTTCCACTCTTCCACCTTCAATCACTATATTTATTTTAAGAACTCCTCAAAGTCTGTGGTGTGGTTTGGGAGGAGTAGAATCGGATGTAAGAGACGGTGTAACGAAAACTTTGTAGGCGGGATCAGATCATGAAACTGAACAACTTTTTCTATGGAGACTATGTTGGGAAACGAAAAAAAATTTTCGACTTTCCATACTAAATTAGTCAGCTGATCGGGAATTTTGTATGGAAGGTCAAAAATGTTTTTTTCGTTCCCGGCATTGCCTCCATACAAAAAATTGTTCAGTTTCATGGTCTGAGCACACCTGTAAAGTTTTCGTTACACCGTCTTTTACACCCTGTATACAAAGTAATGATTCTACTCCTCCCCACCATCCCTGCCTGAAACCTGTATCTGCCTGCCCTTATCCTAATTCATGTGTGTCGGCGCAACATGTCTTTTTCTTCTATTTATCTCTATCAGCAGTCAAATCCCCATTTACGCCTCTTTTGTTCATGTCGTCTTTTACACAATCCATCCAAACTTTTTAGGCCTTCCTCTCTCTCTTTGCAAGTCCATCTTCTCAGAAAACAATTAACAAGTCAAATTTAGTACGATAATAAATAGCTACTTACTTATTTAAGCGAGAATGATGTACAATATCTACCACGGTATTATTTAGCCATTTATAAGTCTGGAAGGTAATCCTTTATTCCTAAAATAGCGTGAGGTTCATAATCAGCTTAATTAGTGTACAAACGAAGATTAGCTGCTATTACCGGCTCTATAAATTAATAAATAATAAGATCTATATTAATCAACAATGTACTGTAGAGCACCTAACCGCTACATCATAAGTGCTTAGGTTAGCACCTCTTTAGTTATAATACTGATTGTATTGGCTTTCGTCATTCATTATACGTTCGAACCTGAGACTGATCGTTTGATTCACCTAAGCCCTCTACAGCCCGCATTGCAACAACACGACGACCGATGTGGCGCAGTGGTAGTGCGACTGCCTTTGACGCAGAAGGTTCCGAAGTCGATTCTCTGTGGGTCACTCGCAAAGTTGATATTTATCACTTTGTGAATTTGTTCCCAGTCTGGTTAGGACATTGCGGGCTGAACCACCCGGTTGTCCGTAAGTAAGATGGTGCCGTGTTTTGGATGGCACGTTAAGCCGTAGGTCCCGGTCAGTGTCTATGATCACTTAGACGGCGGCCGTTACACAGCTATGTCAGAAGCCTGCTACTTGTAGAAGGCGGTTGAGAAATTCTGACACTAGGGTTCATCAGGTCGTTGGACGACTCAGTGTCCCACACGAAAAAAGAGATTAACAATAAAAATAGAACCAACACGAGCTTAATTAGATTACAGTTTATCAAAAGAAGAGCAACACAGCATTTCTGCTACTATTTTTCAGTGCTATTCCTTTAATTCGACCGATGGACCCAGCTTACAAAAAAGTATAAATAAAAGTATAAATGTGCACTCTTCATATAAATTAATACACAAAACAACACAATGAAAAACAGAATACAAAAGTAAGTAAAACTGTTAGAATTAAAAGACAATATATATAGCATAACAAACTCGTCCAAGTTCTCTCTTGCGTTTGGGCATTAAGAAGCCATGGCTTAATTTTATTTTTAAAAGTATAATCTATGCTTATTTTGTTCGTTGGCTTAAATTTAGTTGAATATTAATTAATTTTAGGTACTATTCGATTCATTTTCCACAATCTATTCTGAGCAATATAATAACTAGGTTATAAATTTGTGTGTTTCTGTTTGTTTTTGACTCTATCAATGATTGTTACCTGTTCATGCTCAGAATAAATGTGTCCTCGAACAAAATTGCAAATAACAACTGTTTGTCGAGTTCAAATCACTCACGAACAAACTTATGGAAGTAAAACAAGCATTGTTACTACGGAAGGAAGTTTATTTTCTCGCCTTGTACAAAATTATAACTCAATTCTTAGTTCGGGTAGCTTTCTGTTTTCCGGGAAGACAGTGCTTGGGACTTTGCGCCGTTCTCACTTATGACGCACAACGCAGCGCTAAAATAACGCTGCGTAACGTATGCGTCTGTATGTATGTATGTATGTAATAACTTTATTGTACCAAACAGGAAATAGTTACAAAAAACACTTAAATAGATTAATATAATGTGTAGGCACAAAGGCGGACTTATCCCATTAAGGGATCTCTACCAGTCAACCTTTGAGAAATCCAGATGACATGGTGTGCGCAGGTGAACTATGGTACAAATTGAAGACGCGGTAAAATTACTAATAATATATATAACACCTATATGTAGATAAAATAACACGTATTAAATAAACAATAATAAGAGTAAATACCAATAATAAATATTTAATAATACATAAACAAATAATTAAAAACGTAACATATATAACATAAATATATGTAATATAGCTAAATAAATACAAGCCCTATAAATTATCATTTGCATCAAAACCCCAGAGCTTTCTCAAATTAGTCTTGAAAGCGACGATGTTTGTCATCTATACTAGAAACTTTATTACTATACTGATCTATACTAGAAACTTTACCCCCGTTTAAATTGTAGCTCCAATGCACAACCGCTGTTGACGCAGTGCTAGCACAGCGTCGTGCATTAGACTTGCGTCAACAACGTTTTTGTATGGATCTGACAGACGCATGCGTTAATTTAGCGCTGCGTTGTGCGCTAAGTGTGAGGACGGGCTTAGCTGTTAAGAACAGTCGAGGAAACAGGGAACACCTCGACAATTAAGAACAGTCTGTGTTTCTCTTTCAAGACATTTGTGCAACTCTTGATTTTCTTAAAGTGATTTAAATTTTCGGGTTAAATCAGATTGCTACGCTTGTATCACGATCAATGTGATAGATAACTTTTATAAAAACATTTTTGGACCTCCCATACAAATGACTTGGTCGGTCGGTAATTTTGAATGGGAGGTCCAATTTTTTTTTAAATATGTTGCCCTTTGTTCCTTGGGAACGTTGTTCAGTTTCATGGACTGATTTACCCCTTAAAATATTTTCATTTTATTTATTAAAGCTATTTTTTTTACACCCTGTATACCACCAGGATTTTGAACCCACTACGCAATGTACTAAGAATTTCACCTGTAGATTTTTAGCCTGTAGTTTCATAAAATCGAGCACTACTGGAGTCCGAAATCTGCCGGAATCGAAGGAGCTGAATAGACGAGTCGCCTGGTAACACGCGTCAACGCCATATCCTGTTATAAATACAATGCTATGCACCTTGAAACGTAGCACTCAAAGCTAGCTGGTGGAATTCTGGTATCGAGTCATGAGTTTGCGTTGCAGTATGATTGTATGCCGCGTGATGCTGGCTTTGAATCGTATCACCCAACATCCTTCACGCGGGTGTCGTAAGAGGCGACTAAGGAACTCGAGAGTATTAGGCTGACAACTTGTCACTAATAGTGATACACATGTTTTATGAAAGTACCTTGAAAAACAATCCTCAAAAATGTCAGACGTGGCGATAGCAACCGTATTCTTACGGCCGTTAACGCTCTGCCTACCCCGCAAGGGATAAAGGCGTGATATATGTAAGTATGTATGTGGATGTGGTCCGGCCATCAGATGGAGCGGTGACTTAAAAAATGTCTTACAGTGACTGGATGTCAAAAACTGGGAATCGATACCAGGGTTTATCGGGTCGTTGGACGACTCGGTGTCCCATGCTAAAAGAGAGAGAGGGGATTGCCTTATATGGTGAATCCTGTGGAAGGCCTAAGTCCAGTTGTGGACTGCTATGGAATGAGTGATTTGTTTGAAGCCAACGCTTGCATAGCTAGTATTGATAATTATAATGCTAAATAAGCTATCTATTTAACGATTTACTCAAATAAACAAAGTCATTCTCCTTGACTTATCTCCTTTTCTGTCGTGGTCGGCTACCTAACCTAGGGGCTACCTAACCTAATTTTTACACAGAGCAACTGCCATCTGACCTCTTTAACCCGAAGTAGCCTGTAACCTGGTTCGAATTTTGGTTAAAGTCAATTTCTAATTTTATTTGAATCATCATGTGGGTTTCATCACGACGTTTTTCATTCACCATAAGAGTAGTAGGTAACACGTGATACGTGAGTAAAAACACATTGGTACATGGCGAGAATAGATCGAGAATTTCACGATTGTCATTGATCGGTGTCCTAACCACTTGGCCACCGACGCTCACACAAACCGAGTAAACAAAGTATTTACCAAAAAGTGTTGGTTATTTTTCTGTAACATCTTCCTGCAATACCTTTTTTCGCGTGTGAAGGCCTCGAGGGTCGAATTGCTAGTTTTCCGCTCTGCCGCGGAAAGGTAAAAAAAAATCCTAGAAAAAGATAATATTATTTGCAACGAACCCTTCACCGTCATAAACATTCCTTTTTACTCTATGCATCTAATAGGGTTGAAAGAGAAAAAGATAGGGACAGAGAGAGAGAGAATTTCTTTTTCGAGTGGGATACCGAATCGTTCAACGATGAACCCTGGCGTCAGAGTTTTTCAACCGCCTACTACTTGTAGCAGGCCGACGCGGTTGAGTAACGATCGCCGTCTAAGTTATCATAGAGAGCAACTGGGACCTACAGCTTAACGGGCCCTCCGAGACACGCAACCATCTTTCTTACGGACTATCAGTTGGTTCAGCCTGCAATGTCCTAGACAGGCTGAGAACAAATTCACAAAGTGAGTGACCCACTGAGAATCAAAACCGGAGCCTGTACGTGGCAGTCGCACTACCATTCCGCTACAGAGGTCGTCGAGAGAGTAAAACGAATCTACAGCCAAAATGCTATTTTGTCACGCGTCAAACCGAACACAAGCACGTTTCAATACCATTAAGTATGTCCTTTCAAAAAACTTGAAAGACTTAACGAGACAGAATTGAAGATGAGTTGAACTAATTGTAACTCGATTGGTCAATTCAAAAGGATACGAGTTAGCTAACTAGTAAGAGTACAAAAGGTTCACGTACGTATTGCGTTGGTATATACTATTGGTTAGGTGGATCGCACACTTAACGCACGACGGAGTGATAAAACATCGCAGCGGTCTGTCAGATCAACACTAGAAATGTCAATCCCCATACTAAAACCGCTCAACCGCCGCTGTTGACGCAGCGCTATCGCAGCGTCGTCCATCGAGTGCGGTTTTAGTATGGACACTGACGTTTCTAGTATGGATCTCACAGAACGCTGCGATATTTTAGGGCTCCGTCTCGTGCGTTAAGTGTACAACGCCCCTAACCTATATGCGAATCCTACACTTGACGGATACTGGTGTACCATAATAATATTTGAAGATACACGCCAACGCAATTTTCTGCGTTCTTCCTGCGTCGAATTCGGTTCTTGTATGAGGAAATTGATATTTCCTTGCATCTGACAGTCGAATGTGTTACGGATAGGCTTACCAAACTAGGCTTACAAACTAGACCGCTAAACCACCGAGCCAGCCATCCTAACACTCCGAAACTTGCAATCACTTTTAGTTCTTGTATTTACGAGTCCTTTTATGGGATTAAAAAACCTTTTTGCTAACCAAAAACAAAGGCAGCTTTAGTCGAAACAAAACCCTTTTCATCTCCAGCTTTAGTAGTTGCCTGGAAACGATACAATACAATGAAATATTTAGGATATATTTTTAGGCCGGGGCTCCTTAGTACAGCGGAGCGGCAGCGGTGCGGTGGTGAGCGGTAGCTCCAATCAATTAGTGGCGACCGAGCGTTTTCATAGAATGTGCCATTGAAATCTTTTACTTCTTATAGAGAAGTCAGCACCAATCACAAAAGTGTGTCATTAGTTTGTGGCCACCTAACCACACTATGACAAAGGCGCAGGATCTATGATTCATGACTTCCCCACGCGTCGCACACCGCCTTGGTGCTCTAGCTTTTGTTTGCGCCGTCTATGTTTGTAGATTAGTACCTACATGACGACCGATGTGGCGCAGTGGTAGTGCAACTGCCTCTGACGCAGAAGGTTCCGGGTTCGATTCTCGGTGGGTCACTCACAAAGTTGATATTTATCACTTTCTGAATTTGTTCCCAGTCTGGTTAGGACATTGCGGGCTGAACCACCCGATTGTCCGTAAGTAAGATGGTTCCGTGTTTCGGATGACACGTTAAGCCGTAGGTCCCGGTTGCTGTCTATGATCACTTAGACGGCGGTCGTTACACAACCATGTCAGAAGCCTGCTACTTGTAGTAGGCGGTTGAAAAATTCTGACACTAGGGTTCATCGGGTCGTTGGACTCGGTGTCCCACACAAAAAAAAAGGAAGAAGAGTACGCTAAGAAATGCGCTATTGTTTTTCTATAGAACGATGCGCAATATGCCTGTCCGTTTCCGGAAACGCTCTTACGCCGCCGAGGTTGCCGGTCCGCCGCCGCTCCGCTTTCCTTTGGAGCCCCAGCCATACGTAGGTACATAAACACGGGTTTGTCAGGTTAACTATGTCAAAAGTATGGCACTTCTATTTTAATAACTAAGTTTTTATCAAACGAAGATACATAACACATTCAAATTTGAACGTGTTTATCACTTGCATTAGTTGTTTTGCTGTATTTGTTTTGTAGTTTTGAAATAATGGCATAGAAACGGTTATGTCGCCGTGTTTAATAGGAAATATTATTTTGTTCGTTTTAGTTCCTAGTAAGTAAGGTGACGTTCGGTGCGAATGATGAATAAGCTCAGCGGCAAATTCCCATAGATAATGATTATAACGCACCCAGACATTATATGTTTTGTTAAAATTTTGACCCAGACATTATTAAAATTTTGACAGATGATCCCTCAATCTAAAGACTAGTTTGGATAGTAGTCATTTGTCATCTGTATGGTAAGTAGTTGTAGCTGTCAAAACCAAAAGCATCTCGTATGCAACCCTTGCAGGTGCAATGAAGGATTTGTCATCATTTGATTTGTTTCAATGCTGAGTGATGCCGGCTTAGAATAGCACAACCCCTTTTCTTACCCGTGGGTGTCGTAAGAGGCGACTGAGGGACTTGAGGCTTTTAGGTGTATTACAACTTTTAGGCGACAGGCTGACAACCTGTCACTATATGATAATTACATGACTTATCTGAATAGACCCTTAAACATTTGTCAGACGTGGCGATACCAGCCGTACTTTTACGGTCGTTAACGCTCTGCCTACACCGCCAGGGATATAGGCGTGATTTATATATGTACATACCACGACCTGATACCCCCTTCCCCATTCCATCTCCGGGGATCGAGGCGCCGACTGGGGTTCCACCCTTATGTTGTAGATATACCTCTGATCCGCACTAAGCGTTTCGCTTCAACTTTTATCATGCGTACGGCTAAAGAGTGGAATTTCCTGCCGGCGGATCTTTTTCCGGAACAATATAACTTGGGTTGTAAAAAAAAAAAAAAAATATGATTTGTTTCCCAACTTGTACGCGTGAGACATCTGTACTAAAGTGTTGGTATCAATGATGAGGCTGTTTCAGGATTCCAAAGTTACTCTCGAAACTCTAACCGTAACAAGGTTCGTCACCAAACATAGAGAGGGCGCTACTTGATCTATATTCAGTTTCATAAGCCGTTATTTGTACATAATGTTCTATAATAGATAACTAATATCGTAGTTAATGTTATTGTTTTTGTGTTTTTGTAATTTGTGTGCGTGAAGTAACTGAGTTAATATTTGTTGTCATATAAACGAGGATTTTTTGGACTGACAGCATACTATTCCAAACTTTTTTGGATAAGTTCAGTGCATTCATACTTAAAAAAAAACTAATACCCCTGTCCCTGTGTATGGGAAATCACTGCTGAGTTTTTTCATCATTACTAGGTACTAAACGAACAGGTTAAAAAAATCCCATTATACTACCCTCTCTTCTCTTGTGTGGGATACAGTCAAATGACAAACTGAGCCCTTATGCCAGTCTTTAACTGTTTACTTAAGTAGGTTCATCGGGTCGTTGGAAGACTTAGTGCCCCACACCTGTGCCCCACACGAAAAGAAGAAGAAGTAGGTAATAGAGTATTTATTAAGTTACAATGATTGGAGGGTTTCATAAAAGTAACTTGTTACGAAAACAGAATAAAACTCAATCTAAAATACATACATCTTTTTATTTATATTTACATTTTTTTACAATATTTAATAATATTACGTCAATTTATAATTAGGTACGTCGTTAGCGAATAATATTTGTAATATAATTTGCTTATACCGACCTATATTTGCATTTTTTTTTATTTAGCCTGTGTAATGTAATATTTGCATACATCATTACTACATATTATGCACATTGCAATTTTTTATGTTACGAACAAAATTATGGCTAAGAAAAATATATTATAACTTTTTTTATTTGATTGAATTTCGATACGGTTTGAGTAGCTTTTCGTTATCATTATTTACATGCTAACTACTGCCTACCTATTTTTAAAGTTTTATTTTTTCTCTCTTATAAAAATAAACACAATAATTTGACTAGATTAAAGTTTCATAAACTAGGTAACTGTACATTTTTATTTACAAAATAAACAAAATCTTATTTATTAGAATGTACCCGTATTACCTTAGTACGAATCGCCAGCACTTCAACTTTTCCATTTATGTATTTTTTAGTTATTTGTAATGATTTTGTGAAAAACCGAGTAAGTACTACAATTGCAACAGCCACTAAAATCCACTGATGAATTCGGAGCTCTCCCTACGGGGGTATTTGCAATAGTGTGGTGATACACTGGCGGAAATGGGTTGATGCTATTCAAGACTGGCATCAGACGGCACAACCAGCATCACGCGAGTGACGTTGATATTTTAGTAACTCGAGTTACTGCTGATAGAACAGCATAGGTACCTTAAATATTTGGCACCCATATTTTAATCAAAGAAATAATCTTACTTATAATTCGAAGTAATTTAGTTGACGAAGACATAGTCATTTACAGTCAATACGGTTGCAAAAACAAAAAATAATTAAACAAAACTGTGCAGTAAACGTGTCATGACAAGGATTGTGCGTGACATGATGCCAAAATAATTACCGCACAATTTGCGTTTTTCTGTCGCACCTTGCGTTAACATGTCATTTACGTCGGGTTTCCCCCTTTCCCTAGATTGACAGACGTTCCCATAAACCATTTAATGGAACTTTCTCTGAATTACACTAGTCATTTCATTTTCGAGATTTTTAAGTAAACTGCGCATTTGTCTGACTGTCGGTGCCTTCACCCATTATCCTAGAACGAGGTACGAAACGAGCTTTGCTCACTCTTCGATCCATACTAAAGTCATTCCTTATTTTCTAGATAAAAAACGCAGTTGCTCTATTTTGAAGCTGATGATACTTTTGGTCGCTAGTGGTTTATTTATTTAATATTATTAACAGTGGTTTTAAAGAAACTGTGCATTCTTCTGGCTCCGTCAGCCCCTCCACCCATTATCCTAGAAATAGGTAGATTTGTTCACTCTTCTATTCATACTTAATAGTATGTTTTTACTTCTCACAGATAATTTCTAGATATAAACTGCAGTTGCTCTATTTTGAAGCTGATGAAACTTTTGGTCGCTATTGTTTCATATGAATAGTTTTTAATAAAGTGATTTTAAAGAAACTGTGCATTCTTCTGGCTCTGCCGGTCCCTCCAGCCATTGTCCCGGAAGGAGGTAGCTCTGTTCACCCTGCCATACTGTATAGTCTGTCCTCTGATCTGGTTGCTTCGCTGGGAACTCCTGAACGTGACGGTCGTGCAGGTTCGCATACTAGACGTGTTGGATTTTTGACGTAAACCTTGCATCTGTGGGAAAGTGAAGTTAGCGAGGTTTTAACGTAATGGGATTTTGAGTTATGATGAGAATTTTCAGGAAAGTATGCGTTGAGATTTTGAAAATTAATAGGTTTTACTTTATTTTTAATAGAATAGGGCGCTGTAAGTAGAAGGATGTCTAAAATGCCTGTAGCTTGCCCAAGAGTACAAAATAATAAAATTGAACTAAAAATTTTGTATCAAATATTGTTGCCATAGTTAAGCCGTATCTGTCACATTTGGCAGATCGCAAATATGTGGCGCCCTCGTTTTTTATCTACTCTTTTTTTATCCTTAGCCGCGTTAGTACTAGGAACATAAAATTGATGCATGAAATGACTAATTATGTGAAAATTGAAATTCAAAAACTACTCTTTGTGAAACAACTTCTACTTAGAAATACAACATATGAATATTGAACCTTGAATCTTGTTACCCTTCTGGTGTGAATAGGGCCATTATGTTCCTTGAAAATATCTGTGGGTACCAACAGCCACTTACCATAATGCATGCTGTTTGCTCGTTTGGTCCCTTAAAGTTTCAAACAAAAAAACTTCATTGTACTTTTCAATTGTCAATGTAATGTAGGAATTTTGCAACCGATTTCAAAGGCGCAAATAAAATGAAAAATGTATGGTAGCTAGAAAAGCTTTTGTGAATATAACAACAAAAAATATACCGTGAGTTCTTATGGGTTACGAATATTATACAGACAGGCTTATGATGTGCAGAGCACATACTTATCTCGCAAAAAGACTTCAGACGTGTCGTGTGTGGATTTTAAAAAAACAAGTGAATAATTTTGACGTAAATGTGTAGAACAAATATGAAGCGCAGCGCGCATCATAACTTAGAAAGAGATTGAATATTGAACCAAGGACTTTTAATGCATACGAATGAGGTAAGGAAAACGTGAGAATAAAGTGAATTACAATTCTTATTATAGACTCCATTGTACTAAGACGTTAGTCATTAGTAGATCTTTCTTGAAGTCAGTTTGGCAAACTTTCTATGGACGATGCCCAAGAGGATCTATGACGACCGATGTGGCGCAATGGTAGTGCGACTGCCTTTGACGCAGAAGGTTCCGGGTTCGATTCTCGGTGGGTTATTCACAAAGTTGATATTTGTCACTTTGTGAATTTGTTCCCAGTCTGGTTAGGACATTGCGGGCTGAACCACCCGATTGTCCATAAGTAAGATGGTTCCGTGTTTCGGATGGCACGTTAAGCCGTAGGTCCCGGTTGTTGTCTATGCTCACTTAGATGGCAGTCGTTAGACAACCATGTCAGAAGCCTACTACTTGTAGAAGGCGGTTGAAAAAATCTACCACTAAGGTTCATTGGGTCGTTGCACGCCTCGGTGTCCCACACAAAAAGAGAGAAGAGGATCTCAACTATAATAAAAAAAAAGGTGCCAAACCGGCCTCATATGTCTTGTGCCATTCTCTTTCTGCACAGCCTCTACACTACCACTACCACTGACTATCAAAGCTAAAGCAGAACACAAAACGCAAACGAAGCCACGAAAAGAAACGCGAGGCGAAGTGTGAACTTACATGGAAATGAGTACTAGAGTACAAGTTACCGGAGTCGTGGCAGATCAGTTTTCGCAGCGAGCGCCGGAAATTCCGCGTCATTAGGCAGTAGACAATCGGGTTGATTGCAGAGTTCGCGTGACCTGAAAGATTTAAAAGGAGATATCAATGCGGATTGGTCAAAGCACATTAATTTTAATTCAGTGGGCAGTTGACACACCGGACTAAGTTATTGCCATACCAGACTGGGCAGTTCCATGATGGACTGGGGAGTTGATTGATAAGCTGGGCAGATGACATGTTAGGCTGGGTAGTTGCTATGCTAGACTAGGCAGCTGATATGTTGCACTGTGCAGTTGACATTGTGGACTGGGCCGTTGAAATGTTGGACTGGGTCGTTGACATGTTGTCCTAAGTTAATGTGCCGGACTGGGCAATTCGCATGCCCAACTGAACAGTAGACATGCCTGTACGGAGTAGTTGATATGCCGGCCTGGGCAGTTGAAATGTTGAACTAGGTAGACCCACACGAAAATAAGAAGACTACTTACCCAATAGCAAGGTATACGGCAACACCTGCGCAACAGATTCCACCTCCACAGCATTCACATCTATCAGCAGTTGCAGGATGTTGTACGGAAGCCAGCATAATGCAAACAGGACAGCTAGAAGTAGCAATATCCATGCGACTCGCTTCCTCTCGCGAACTAGCCGTAGGCGCTGGAAAGAGACGGAAAGATTTTGTAGTTAGCAACAAATTAATTTTGGGGATGTTTTTTCTAAATAACCTTCAAATTGAACGAATATATCGATAAGAGGGTACGGTTGTAAGATGCTAGAAGCATCATATGAAATCGGTTGCGAAATTTCTACATTACAAACGTTCATTTCAATGAAGTTTTTTTTTTTAAACTTCAACCTACAACTTATGCACACCGTTTATTAGAAATAATCAGTGAACAAGTGAAACAGTTATTTATTTCGTTTAGGACACTTGAGTCCTCTAACGACCTGATTAACCACGAAGAGTAAAACTACCTTTGAATTTATCATATTCATTTAGTTGTTGTTACCCGGAAAAACCTTCAACCATTACTTATTTCTATGTTCAGGAAGTAGATATTGGGTTTCAATTTCGAAATGAGAGGAAAAATCAATTTTAATAAAGTTATTGCCAGAAGTACTCAGCAATAGGTGTTATTATTAGACTTTTCCTGTTAGGTAAGGTAATCCTTCCGACCATATTCTTTTTTTATTAATTTATGAATATCGTGTTAAGTACCCAGTTAATCAACGACACACTGAACGGTAATAAAAATAAAGTTATGAAGTGGGCAGGGGAATGAGCTACACGTAATCACTACGCTAATGAGGAACTGTCCAGTGCCACGTAATTGAAAAGAAAATACAGATGGCGCGTTTCAAATGCTAAGGTAAAACTACGATGTTGTAATCTTTTTGATAGGACAATTTTTTATATCAGTATCAACTAAACTAAATATTTTATATACAGGGTGTAAGAGACGGTGTAACGAAAACATTGCAGGCGTGATCAGGCCATGAAACTGAACAACTTTTTCTATGGGGGCTATGTTGGGAAACGAAAAATTTTTTCCCAATTTCCATACAAAGTCAGTCAGCTGATCGAATTTTTTTTATAGAAGGTCGAAATATTTTTTATGGTTACCAACATAGCGCCCATAGAAAAAGTTGTTCAGTTTCATGGTCTGATCACGCCTGCAAAGTTTTCGTTACACCGTCTTTTATACCCTGTATACTAAGAATCCAAAGCATTTGGTCCTAAACATCCTATTTTGAACCTTAATCAAGGTATCGCTTTGATTCTAAGTTTGTCTTTCAATTGAAATCAGTCACTCACTTCCAAAGCCGTACAATGAATAATATGATCACTTACAATGTACACCTCCACCAAATAAATAATGAATTTTCATAAATAATGAATTTTCATAAATAATGAATTTTCACTAGCAACTTTTAGTAATAAACGAAAAGTTTTGACAACTAACAAAAAGTTGGGGCGTGGAGTATCATGAATATGCAATAATGATGTGATATTGGTCTAGTCTGCTCTAGCCTAGCCCTGAAAGAATTTCTAACTTTGTTGAAGCCAATATCACGCATTAGCAACTCAATTTGTGGTAGAAGCAGTTTGTGAAATGACGAGACATAAATACATTGAGTGTTATAATTTCTAGAAAGATTTCAAAACCTACCACTTTGAACTTCCGATAGTTATTAGATGAGATGGTCATCCAAGTGCACTTTAAAGAGCCTTCCTATGATCAATACATAATACATATTTCACGTCTTTATCCCTCATGGGGTAGGCAGAGCGTTAACGGCCGTAACAATGCGGTCGCTATCGCCACGTCTGACAAATATGAGGGCCCTTTGAGATAATTTGAGTATCACAATAGTAACAGGTTGTCAGCCTGACGCTTAAAAGTTGTAATACACCTGAAACCCTCAAGTCCCTCAGTTGCCTCTTACGACAACCACGGGTAGGAAATGTGGTGATGCTATTCTAAGCCGGCATGACACGGCTACTATGATCAAAAAAGCTTGCAAAAGGCCGTCAAAACCAATTGGTCTAAGCATGCTTTGATAGTATCGGATTTAGAATCTACCTAATCGGTATAAATCAGTATTTGAACGAGTTATTTTTGATCAAGGGTGTGGTAAAGGACGATTAATAGATAGCTCCGGGAAATGGACTGTAGCGTTCTTTGTGAATACAATCAACTTTTTCACACTTTTATGATATATATATATATATATATATATATCATACACTTTTATTTACGTTCGCGAGCTTGTTGTTGTTTGCACCATGTTTACTCTCACCTGTTGACTGTTCACGCTGCCCTCGGTTTGGTCGAAAGGTGGCAGCACTGAGCACAACCTCCGACCCATCAGCGAATACGACACCACCACGATACACCCTGGAATAATAGAAATGAAAAAATTACATTTAATTTCTGAGTAGTAGTAGATTAATATAGAGGTAGAATAGCTGAGCGTGAAATGGCTTCTTATCATCTAAATTACAGGAGCAAAATGCAATACAATACCACATACTTGAATCCGATACTCATACATTCAAACTGAATATTCATTTTTTTTTCTACTGCAAACATATTCAGAAGTCTATAGTTCCATGTCTACCAAATATGATTGCAGTCAAAGAAAACTCAGAAAATAAATATCAAGTACCACAGAGACTCACACGACAGTTGATATTTTTCAACCCCATTCTTTCTCGTATACAGAGGTATTGTTTGTTTCAATACTGTCAAAGGATTAGGGTTATCTGTTTCCATCCAATGTGCTTTGTTTGGCCGTGAGTACGCTGCGACTTGCCTTCTAACGAGATCCGTTGTACCGTCAAGACAACAAGACCAAGACGTGTCTCTTAGGCGCCTCACACACTGGGAATGCGCCCCGACGCGTAGCGCGGAGCGGCAGATCCCGAGCGCGGCGATGGAGGAGCAGACCTGCTTCATCGCGCGGCTTGCTCCGCGTCTCCGCGCGGAGGGGCGTTGTACGACGGCACCGCGCCAAACAAAGACTTCACTCCACTATCGGTCGCCGTGGTTCGAGCGGCACTGCGGAACTAGTGTGTTATACCCCGCGGAGCGCCCCGCGCCCCCGCGCCGATAAGCAGAATCTGCGCTCGCGACGCGCCACCGCGCGTTGACGCTTTGTCGGTGTGTTGTACGTTGTACTAGGCGGTTTTTCGATACGTACTGATGTACTTATATACAACTTTAAAATCTGCACTGCCGCGCTACGCGATGGAGGGCGGTGCAGTGGGAGAGCCGCCTTATTTTATATCCAACCACCCACCAACCCATTTTACAAAACATTTGTTCATTACGGCGTACCATACATACCAAGCGTACCAGAAGGACCGATAACTTGAAGAGAGCGGTTGGTAGCGACTGGATAGCAAAAAGATCGCTCATTGTAATGTACCCTGGGTGAGGCCAACGTCCAGCAGTGGACTGCTATAGGGTGATTCACATTTATCAATGATTTTGTTTTCTGTGAGTAATGAAAACGACGTTTTGGTCTAATGTTTGGAAAATACACGCACAGGAGACGCGGTCTCAAAGATAAAATCGTGTTTCTTGGGCATGCATTTTCAAAATATTAGATAGAAAAAAACAGAAGTTATCTTTGCAGCAAAAAGTGTCTGACAGGTTGTCAAGAAATCAAACAAACCCTTCCCTTCTATACCAATTCGGGAGATAGTATTTCAAAACATGTTTTCGTATACGTATAGCGACGCCAATTCGTTTAGGCATTTCCGTCCAATGTTTGGAAAAATCACGTGAAAAGGACACGCCTTAAAAGTTGATGCTACTATTACTTCTACAGCCACAACAGTCCACTGCTGGACATGAGACTCCCTCAAATTGGGGGGTATTGCCATACTCATCACGCTTGGCAGGCGGATTGGCGAGCGCAGTGCAAGATATTGTACATATTCACAGAGAACGCTGCTGCCCGTTCCATCGATTCATCTCATAGTAGCGTTTTACGACACCTACAGGCAGAAATGGATTGATGCTATTTTAAGCCAGCACCACGCGGCTAAAAGTTGATAAACAAATACTTGTCGGAGTACGCGACAGTAGCGCCGCGCTTGGCCGATCGAAGAACTAATTTTGACAGCTGATTCTCGTTCAGAAATTAAGCTATAGAGAATATCTTTACTTTTTTTTTAATTTAGTTGCGTCAAGTTTCCGAACTTGGGCGTAGTCGATACGATGCTGGCTGAGATTGGTAACACTGCTGCTTGACCAAAGAGAATTTAATGTTGGTAGTATGCAAATTCAGCATAGCCAACGTGACGACATTTTCGTTAGCGAAAAGCGCGGGTCCTACCGCATTCTTTCGCGGACCACCGAGCTGTCGAGTCGTGCAGCCAGCCTCGTAACGAATTCGCCACGCGACCGTTTTTGCCTAGCTAAAAATAGTACTGCTGAAGAAATAAATCTTTGTTCCTGTATTCTTCGAGTTTCCTTTGTGAATCCAACACCATGGCGGAACCTGGCGACCTCAACTCTTCGACATCAGAAGTGGGATCAGATGACCACGTGCCAGT
Organism: Keiferia lycopersicella; assembly: GCA_029255805.1. Taxonomy (NCBI): domain Eukaryota; kingdom Metazoa; phylum Arthropoda; class Insecta; order Lepidoptera; family Gelechiidae; genus Keiferia; species Keiferia lycopersicella. The sequence goes on along the minus strand of JARACZ010000006.1, from coordinate 15,965,387 downwards.
TGCTACGGAAAACGACTCACCACGTGCTGCAACCATGGATCAGCCACGCGCTGCAAATAACGACGCAGACGACAGAAAATGGCAGCTACTTTTGGAGCAACAAAACCGCAACTTCATGACCCTCGTGCAAGCCATGAAAACGCCTTCGACTAGTGAGCTTCGCTTGCCCGATTTCGATCCTGACAAACGAGATGTCGACGCACACGCATGGATTTCGACGGCAGACCTCTGTATCAGTGACCAGCACCAACAAGGTACCCAGCTTATGGTGGCTTTAAGCCGTGCACTAAAAGGGCATGCGTCCACATGGTTTTCGACCATTTCGTACCCTGGTATGACCTGGCATGAATTCAAGGAGCTTTTTAAAGTCAGGTACGACAGTCCCGAAACAATCGCCTCGCTTTTAATCAACCTAGGCGAAAGTAAACCTAAAGAAAATGAGTGTGTCGCTGCTTACGCTGCTTCTCTAATGACGTCACTGATGGCTAGATGGAAAAACGCATCCACTGAAGAACTTGCTGCAGCTACCGTCCTCGCACATTTGTCACGCTTTGATCGACGTATTCAGCGACTTTCCTTTACATCGGACATCAAGACGCGCACTCAGCTGCATCAAGAATTGAAAGCAGTGTCTTTCCTTAAACGCAAGTCCAACGCAAATGATTCCGATGTCTCTGATGCTAAAAAGAACCGAAGCGCTATACCACCAAGGTGCTACTTCTGTGGGAAAATCGGACATAAATCGACGATGTGTCGGTCACGAAGAAGTGACACCTTCAAGCGGAGAGACGAGCACCCTAGACCTCAACTAGGAAACAATACCAGCAAACCCAACCCCTCCGGAGCGGCGTCGGTCACCTGTTACCAGTGCCATGGGAGCGGCCACTACGCATCGAGCTGTCCGAAGAGGCGCGGCCAGGAAGGGACTAGCGGAGCCGGCCTGTCCAAGGAGAAGCGGGTGAACGTGTGCAACAAGAGCGCGCCTACTGGAATCCTACGTATAGCCGGTGAGCACATTTCATTTTATTACGATTCTGGAGCCGAGTGTTCATTAGTTAAGGAGACTGTATCACACAGACTTGACGGACGACGATTTAATGATACAGTAGCTTTAATTGGTTTAGGAAAGACCCCCGTACATTCCACGACACAAATACTGACTGTTGTAGAGATTGACGGTATCAGTTTAGAAATTTTGTTGCATGTTCTTCCGGACCACTACTTGCAATATGACATTATGGTAGGATGCGAGATTTTGCGATTAGGTTTGACACAACATATGACCGCTACACAGTTGTGGTTCGATAGACACCAGACCGTTCAGTCGTGCGAAGTACAGGTCAATAAAGGCGACGAGGCTCAAGGAATCAACCTGGAGACTATAGACACCGACGTCCTGCCTGAAAACAAAGGTCAGTTACTCGATTTGTTAAAATCTTATCAGGATAGTTTTGCGAACGGTGTGCCAGCGAGATGCGCCGATACTGAACCCATGGAGATTCGTTTGAAGGACCCTCACAAGACGGTAAATCGACGACCATATCGGCTAAGCACTCAAGAACGGCAGGTTGTACGAGAAAGGGTAAGCGAACTTCTTGATGCAGGAACAATTCGCCCTAGTTCATCGCCATTTGCGAGCCCGATTCTCTTGGTCGAGAAAAAGGATGGTTCAGCCGGACTGTGCGTGGACTACCGCGAATTAAATGACAATACCATACCTGACAGGTTTCCGCTACCCCTCATTTCCGATCAAATTGCCCGGTTGCACGGAGGTATGTACTTCTCTACTTTAGACCTCGCATCGGGTTTTCATCAGATCCCTATGGCTGACGATTCTATCGAACGCACTGCGTTCGTAACACCAGACGGCCAGTACGAGTACCTGAGGATGCCGTTTGGCCTGAAGAACGCTCCAGCTGTTTTTCAGCGTGCAATAATAAAGGCTCTTGGGGATCTGGTGAACACCTATGTGGTGGTTTATATGGACGACGTACTCATTGTAGCCACAACTGTCGAAGAAGGACTCGAGCGGTTAAACACTGTGCTACAGGTACTAACCGAAAAAGGATTCTCTCTCAACTTGAAAAAGTGCAAGTTCCTGAAGCAAAAGGTGGAGTACTTGGGATTTCAAGTAAGCCAAGGTGAGGTACGACCAAACCAGCGGAAAGTTGAAGCACTTACTGCCCTGTCGCCGCCGGAGACTGTGACGCAGCTACGCCAATTCATCGGCTTGGCTTCGTATTTCCGGCAGTTTGTACCAAAGTTCTCGCAGGTAATGGCTCCTCTTTACGCGCTTACCGCAAGCTCAAACAATGGGAAGCTGAACTGGAAAGCTGAACATGAAGCTATCAGACAGCAAATAATCACGGCACTGACAAGCGAACCCGTCTTGCTTATTTTTGATCCAGACCTTGACACGGAACTACACACCGATGCAAGTGCGATCGGATATGGAGCAGTTCTGATGCAAAGAAAGGCTGGTAAGTTGCATGCTGTTGCCTACTACAGTAAGCGTACTACGGCCGCTGAATCGCGGTATCACTCCTATGAACTGGAGACACTAGCGGTCGTCAACGCGATTAGGCACTTCAGGCATTTCCTTCATGGCCGTAAGTTTGTAGTCGTGACTGACTGCAGCTCACTTCAGTCTACCAGGAAAAAGTTGGATCTGGCACCTCGCGTCCATAGATGGTGGGCTTTCTTGCAAAGCTTCGATTTTGATATCGTGCACCGTGGAGGTAAACTCATGCCTCATGCTGACTTTTTGTCAAGAAACCCTGTCACGCCCGAAGAGGTAAGTCAAAAACCCGTGAACAGAGTTGAACCGAAGCGGATTAACTTGAACGAGTTATCTGAGAACTGGCTTTTGGCTGAGCAACAAAAAGACGTTGAAATTTCGAAGCTGGTTGCTGATCTCAACGAAAACAAATTCCCTGATGACGTTGCAAAGACGTACGAGCTGATGAGCCCATCAACTGATGAGCCATGTAGAAAAGAACAATATATTGCCTTCTCTTCAATCGGGTTTCCGTAGAGGTCGTGGCACGGTTACTGCTTTACTAGATGTAACAGATAATATACTTGCAGAACAGGACGCCGGCCGTGGCACTATCCTCGCACTTTTGGACTTTTCACGAGCTTTTGATAGCATTAACGTCTCTCTTCTAATCACAAAGCTGGCTTATTATGGTCTTGAAACTCATGCACTGCAGTGGTTTAAAAGCTATTTAAATGGTCGACAACAGTCTGTTAGACTTAAGAAGCCTGACGGTACTACCTTGACTTCAAACCCCAAAGTGGTTCAGCGAGGTGTACCTCAAGGATCTATACTGGGACCTCTATTGTTTATTATATACTCTGCTGATTTGCCCACGGTTATTAAAAATAGCAAATTTCATATCTACGCTGACGATTTACAATTGTATATTTCCGAAGTGCCCGATAAAATACCACAAGCTTTGGCAATGATCAACAATGATCTGGACAGAATAGCGGAGTGGTCTAAGGGAAATGCGTTAGTTTTGAATCCAAATAAGTCTAAGTATATGGTGCTCGGCTCTAAAGCTAAGATTACAAAAATTGAAAGCATGTCCCCGGTGGTTAGCATTTTGGGTCAGCCTATAGATCAGGTCAGTGATGCTAAAAATCTTGGTGTTTTGATGGATAATCAGTTGCGGTTCGAAAAACATGTAGCGGGTCTAGCTAGGAATTGCTTTTATAGATTAAAAGTGTTATACAAGATACGAAACTTAATACCCGAAAGAGTGAGAATCATTCTTTGTGAGTCCCTGGTATTATCTCGATTAAATTATGGAGATCTTGTCTATGGACCTAGGCTATTGTATAAAACCAGTCGTTTAATACAACGCGTGCAGAACGCATGTTGTAGGTTTATTTTTGACGTTCCACCTAGAAGTCACATTACACCTTTTTTAAATAATGCGTCTATTCTTAATATGGAATACCGCAGAAAATTACATTTGGCTTCCTTAATGTTTGACGTTATTAATTTTAAAAGCCCCGAATACCTTTTTTCTAAATTAAAATTCCCACATCTTAGATTTAATACTGTGGCCGAAAAACCGAGAGCACTGAGACCCCCTCTGCGTGTGCAGCGTCATCGAACTGCAGCCTTCACCGGAAGCTTTCGCTACCACGCTACTAAGTGCTGGAATGATATTCCACCACCTTTGAGGATAATTAAATCTAAATGCTCGTTTAAGGAAAAAACAAAACAACTGCTCCTAAAAACTCAAAAGATAGGAATTCCTAAGCGCTTTGTTTAGGTAGCGAAAGCAAAATTAAATAGTATGTTTTTAAATGTCCAATTTAGTTATTTATTTAATATTTATTCGTTTATTTATTCAAAATATTAACAGTATACGTCAATTTTTGTACTTACCTATTTATTTCTTTTTTGTTTCATTTTATTATTTACATATTGTTTTGCATGTATTAACTTTATTTTACTTGCATGACTTATTATGTTTAATTTAATAGCGTACTGTTGGCTAGTCACCGAACCTGCGCCTTCCCCTAGGTTATAGCTGAAAATCAGCGATTTTGCTTTATAGCAAAATATGACGCTGAGATATAGCCTTTTTGCGCTGCTGCAGCATACATACATACTTGATGCCGGGGCTGCGTCCCCATTTTGTTCTCATAGTTTTGTACCTACCTTTTTGTAACAACAATTAATTATGTGTGTATGACTGTAGAACCAAATAAACATCTATTCTATTCTATTCTATAGCTGCGCTCAGGACTCTTATACCGGAAAATACAGCGAAACGGTAAGACACGTTGCTTACCTATTGTGCCTCATTCACTTAGGTGGTCAATCATTAACAGTGTGCACGAAAGCCTGATGCATTTGGGATGGGAGAAAACACTGGAAAAGGTGTTTGAACTCTACTGGTTCGAGCACATGACGAAGTATGTAAGGCGCTTTGTTGAGAATTGCGTTACATGCAGAATCTCCAAATCAAATTCTGGTAGAGTTCAAGCGACCATGCATCCTATTCCTAAAGTTGCTATACCGTGGCACACTGTGCATGTTGACGCAACAGGCAAACTTAGCGGCAAGAACGACAAGAAAGAATATGTGTTCGTTCTAATTGACGCCTTCACCAAGTATGTATTGCTCTACCATACCCTACGTATAGACACATCCAGTAGCATCAAGGCCGTGAAACAGAGCGGCTCTCTATTTGGTGCACCTACGCGACTCATTGCGGATCAAGGACGGTGTTTTGCAAGCAAGGAGTTTAAAGAGTACTGTGAGTCTGTGAACATCAAATTACACCTTATAGCCACTGGAGGCTCTAGAGCTAACGGTCAGGTCGAGCGCACTATGAGCACCCTCAAAAACATGCTGACTGCTGCGGAGACCGGTAGCCGATCGTGGCAAGATGCGTTACCCGATGTGCAGCTCGCTCTTAATTGCACACAAAATAGGGTGACTAAGGCAAGTCCTTTGGAGATGCTCATAGGCAAGGTTGCAAGGCCACTGGAGATAATGCTGGCTGACGACGAAGAACCTTCCATTGACCTAGAACAGGTAAGGGCTGAGGCGGTCAAAAACATGAATGACTGTGCTAGTTATGACAAGACGCGTTTTGATAGTAACAAAGCTAAAGTTCAACCTTTTTCCGTTGGAGATTTCGTCCTACTGCAAAACGAAGAACGAAACCAGACGAAGTTAGACCCAAAGTACAAAGGCCCTTTTAAGGTGATTGAGGTTTTGGAAGGAGACCGGTACGTACTGAAAGCGTTAAACAACAATCGAACGTACAAATACGCACATGACCGTCTACGAAAAATGCCGGAAAGTATTTGTGAAATGGATGACTCTGACGATGACGAAAATGACTCTGACAAGTAAAATAACTACTTAGTAATAAGTAATGACTATGGAACAATAATTTTCTTTTTCTTGTGGTTTTGTACACGTAGCGCTGCGACGATTAAGTTACGCTGGTGTGATGCCTTCGTAACGTCAGTAGTCTCCTAGAGCAGGAATACGTAATGGCTATCGTCATATCGCTGTTATGTGCCTTGTGAGGAAAGGGGACTCTGATAATTTGAGGCGTAGCTGTCTTGCTGTGTACGATCAGACGCCTATCTAGGTTGTCTTGCAGTTACACTATCAGACGCTCACGCCTTCTACTATGGGATACTTCTGACACAATCAGACGCCATCAGGCTGTCTTGCAGTTGTCAATATGATGTGGGACGACACGATCAGACGCCACGGTATTGGTTGTCTTGCAGCTGTCGATATGCTTTCTTTTAACTGAAACGCTACCTAGAGTTTGAGATGAGATGCTTAAGAGAGGAAGTTTATTGTACCATGCTTCTTTTGTTTGATGAATTACTGTTCCATAGCCATGCAAACATTTTGTGATTTTGTAAAGTTTTCTTTCTCTATGTAAGGGTTTACCCTAGTCATTAGACAGTACATAGTGTAATTAGATGCTAATCATAATTTTAATTTTGAGGCCTGTACCCCTATGAATTTAGCTTGTTGCTTAAGTTGATAGCTTTTTAGCTTCCTTTATTTGGTCAGGTTGACCGAGCAAGTGCTGTGCTACTGCTTTGAATTTTCTTTTCAGATATCCCACACGAGGACGTGTGAGACGTCATGATGGCCGTGTCGGAGTACGCGACAGTAGCGCCGCGCTTGGCCGATCGAAGAACTAATTTTGACAGCTGATTCTCGTTCAGAAATTAAGCTATAGAGAATATCTTTACTTTTTTTTAAATTTAGTTGCGTCAAGTTTCCGAACTTGGGCGTAGTCGATACGATGCTGGCTTAGATTGGTAACACTGCTGCTTGACCAAAGAGAATTTAATGTTGGTAGTATGCAAATTCAGCATAGCCAACGTGACGACATTTTCGTTAGCGAAAAGCGCGGGTCCTACCGCATTCTTTCGCGGACCACCGAGCTGTCGAGTCGTGCAGCCAGCCTCGTAACGAATTCGCCACGCGACCGTTTTTGCCTAGCTAAAAATAGTACTGCTGAAGAAATAAATCTTTGTTCCTGTATTCTTCGAGTTTCCTTTGTGAATCCAACACCATGGCGGAACCTGGCGACCTCAACTCTTCGACATACTATTCATCACTTCGTGATATTTTCCCTATTTTTCTGATTTGGACGTGACAATTATTTCACAACCACATCAGAGGCCAGCTAGATAACCGGAGACGCCTTAACAATGCGGTTATGTTACGGTTGATATGACGGACCGGGGTTGATCAGGTTGTTTGATATTAATAAATTCTACGTCACGAACTCGATGATTGATGATGATTGGCGGTAAAGCCTTTGAATTCCGAATATATTAACGAAGGAGGTAAAATTCAACTACGAATACTTGGAAGAGTGAAACTGTCCATCAAATATAAAAAAAATCCCAAGGAACGTAGGTAAAATTATGAAAAAAAATGCACCTCCCATACAAAATGCACCAGCCGACCAAGTCAATTCGTATGGTATTTATATATTTGATATTTGTAAGTATATAAGTAGCTAGTGAAATAATTTTTAAAGTACCCAAATGGTCAAAAGGGAAACCATTTATTACTAACAATTTGCTGTCTGTCACCAGGATATATCTTTCAAAAAGTATAATTATGTAAATTTTAATTTTTATACATGTCATTTTCTGTTACGCTACAACAACTTAATACAATAACATGTTTTTCTTTTGATTTTTTCCGTCCCTGGTATTTCTAAAACTCCATCTCAAGCCAAATTTTATAAAAACAGTAAGACAGAGCACGTTTACTATTAGTAGTTACTAGTATATAAAAAAACTTAAATGCAGTATAAAAGTAATTTTTGAAAGGACTAGCATACACCAAACATAATATTTGTGCTATTTTCGTACCATACGGTACAGAATACGTGTAGGAATTTATCCGACATTTTTCAATTTCAAATAATTATTTATGCATGTAAAGCTTAAGGTGTCGGTTGAGAAAAGAAACAGACAGAACTGACAGCAGCATTTTCATTGCGTATTCTTTGACGTACCTTAATCCATCTGTCAAGTGTGGTTTAGTAGGATTGGCAAAGGAAAGACCTCAGCTTTTTACAATTTGTTCTTTTGCAGTAAAGTAATCACCAAGTGGTGCTGGTTTACAATAGCATCACCCCATATTTAACCTTGGTCGTCGGAAAAAGCGAAAGGGATAATCATCAAGGGAATGGGCAGCAGTGTTCCCTGAGAATGCAACAGCTTGCACTGCGCTTGTCAATCCGCCTGCGAAGCGTGGTGTTCAGTGGGCCGGTATAGATTGATGTCATGTCATCATCATCATCATCATCATCTGCCTGCCCTTATCCCAATTCATTTGGGGTCGGCGCAACATGTTTTCTTCTTCCATTCATCTCTATCAGCAGTCAAATCCTCATTTATGCCCTTTTTGTTCATGTCGTCTTTTATACAATCATGTATTATTACAAAAACATGGAAATGATTGAAATAGTATTATTCTTGTTAGTAGTTATGCACTTAAATTTAGATAAATAGCAGATGCTAGCCAAGTGGTTAGGACACCAGTCTTACAATCGTGAGACCCGAGTTCGATCCCCGCCATGCTCTTACGGTGAAGGAAATACATCGTGAAGAAACATTCAAATAAAATTTGAATTCAGAAGATATTTGAATGTAACTTAATCTAGGATTCGGGCCAGGTTAGCCTTTGGGTTGCAGAGATCACATGGCAGTTGATCTGTATAAAAACTTGTTTCCACGTCAAATCCCCTAGATAAGGTAGCCGACCCCGACACAGAACGGAATAAGGCAAGAAGAATGATGAGTACGTACTTAAATAAAAAAAAATCGTGTCCAAGTTAATTGTCTATCAATATTGTAATTGTTTGTTCAGACGCCCCCAGCAACGAAGACAATCTCACTTTGTTTTGTTTAGATAATCGTTTGTGTTCCATTGTTTGTTGTTTGTTGTGGGGTGCCTTTAGAGGCAAGAAAAATGATTGACTTGTTATCTTATATTCGAGTTTCAGTTGTTTCTTTCCAAAATGTTAATTAGAATAATATCATTGAGTTATCTTTAAAAAAAAAAAGAAAAGAAAAAAAAATTCTCATTGAAATTCAATTTTTCTTTTAAATTGTGCGACGCTGTGCCTAATAATTTTTTTTTTTATAAAATATTAAGCTCCTAGTAGTAACGCGGCACATAATATATACTTCTGCTTCCAATTTAGTCTTCTAAAGGTTTTCAGCAAGTGGTCGTATTTCAATATAACCGAAAATTACGCGACTGAAGTTTCCATGGGTATGCATACAAGTACAAAAAAAAACACATTTTAAACCTCATAGAACAAACGCGACGTTTATATAATTGACTAAATAATAGTATGAAAAGAGTATCTGACATTTTAGTAGCCTTGCATACCTATGATTTTGAAACAAAAAAAGACTCAATTTGTCTGCATGAGTTAAACCATTTATTCAGCTACTAGAAAAATTAATTAAAATAGCAATATTTTACATACTTTGTACTTTGTACATTACGTTTTATACAAAGTTATTCAAAAAAATCATCTCAAAACAAAAGTCTCGCGGTACCACCGCTTCTTCAACCAACGAGATGGAACAGCTACGCAATTGCTACACAAAAGGTCTACGATTGCTACGAGTTGCTACGAGCTACGAAACTGCTACGATTCACTTCGCTTCTTTCCATTTTACACCACGCTGCACATTTCTTATTCTTATTTTTACAACTTTGGAGTTATAAAAAGAGTGTTTAAAATTATTTTTCATTCATTTTTTAATAGAAATGAGTTCGGAAAGTAAAGATTAAAATTTTAAATTTCTAGTAAAAAATTAATTTTATGTTTAGACGCCATCTTAATTTTGACAGATAGTTAGGTAATATTATGTAAAACTTTAGATAGACCATTACTAACTAACTTCGTCGTCGTCTCAGCCGATAGACGTCCACTGCAGGACATAGGCCTCCCCCAAGGATCTCCACGATGATCGGTCCAGCGCCACCCGCATCCAGCGGCTTCCCGCGACCTTCACCAGATCGTCGGTCCACCTTGTGGGAGGCCTACCTACGCTGCGTCTACCGGTCCGTGGCCGCCACTCGAGAACTTTCCGGCCCCAGCGGCCATCGGTCCTACGAGCAATATGCCCCGCCCACTGCCACTTAAGTTGCGCAATCCTTCGAGCTATGTCGGTGGCTTTGGTTCTTCTCCGGATTTCCTCATTTCTGATTCGATCGCGGAGAGAAACTCCGAGCATAGCCCTTTCCATTGCCCTTTGAGTGACCTTGAGCCTTCTTATGAGGCCCATTGTTAGCGGCCGCGTCTCAACTCCGTAAGTCATCACTGGCAACACGCACTGATCCCAGACTTTTGTCTTGAGGCACTGCGTTAGTTGTTGAGAAGAGAAGATGTTACGTAGCTTCCCGAACGCTGCCCAGCCGAGTTGGATTCGACGATTGACCTCTTTCTGAAAGTTGGACCTACCCAGCTGGACTATTTGTCCCAGGTAGACATACTCGTCGACAACTTCCAGAGTAGAGCCCCCAACTGTCAGAGTAATGGGTGCAACAAGAGAGTTTGACATAACCTTGGTCTTGTCCATGTTCATTTTTAGACCCACTTGTTGGGAGGCTCTATTGAGGTCATCGAGCATTGTACCGAGGTCCTCCAGGGTTTCCGCCATGACCACGATATCGTCGGCAAAACGAAGGTGAGTCAGATACTCGCCGTTGATGTTGATGCCAAGTCCTCTCCAGTCCAAAAGCTTGAAGACGTCTTCCAGTGCTGCTGTGAACAGTTTCGGTGATATTACATCTCCCTATCTCACTCCTCGCTGCAACTGGATAGGTTTCGAGTCCTGGTCCTGTAGTCGAACTGACATGGTGGCGCTTTCGTACAAGGACTTCAACACTTCGATATACCGATAGTCAGCTTGGCACCGCTGAAGAGACTGAAGTACGGCCCATGTTTCGATCGAATCGAAGGCTTTTTCGTAGTCCACAAACGCGAGGCAGAGTGGTTGGTTATACTCTTCAGTCTTCTGTATAACTTGCCTCAGCGTATGAATGTGATCCACGGTGCTAAAGCCTTTTCGGAAGCCGGCTTGTTCGGGAGGCTGGAAGTCGTCGAGCCTGCGTGCGAGACGATTCGTTATGACTCTTGAGAACAGCTTGTAGACATGGCTCAGAAGCATGATGGGTCTGTAGTTCTTCAGCAAAGACTTATCGCCCTTTTTGAAGAACAGCATCACCACGCCTCTGTGCCATGCCTGTGGCGTTTTGCCCTCGAGTATGACAGAGTTAAACAATTTCTGCAGTGCTTTAAGTATCGGTTTCCCACCGGCTTTCAGAAGCTCTGCCGTAACTCCATCATCACCCGGCGCCTTGCTGTTTTTTAGCTGTTTCAGAGCCATACTAATCTCGTACAAAATAACTTGCAATAAGGGTTATTTTTGTCTAATTCTATTCAACTGAAGGTGACAGTGTTATTTTTAGTGAAAAAAATTGAAACTTTGTTGTTTTTTGGAAGAAGAAGTAGTTTATTATAGTAGAGTTTATATTTATATATACGCACGGTTAGTGCATTTTGTATGAGGGATATTTTTAAATATTTTGAACTGTGTTCTTTGCAGAAAGTTTTACAGTTTAAAAGCTTATATCGGCCTGTAAAAAATGTGCCGCTGTCGCTGTGTGGTGCCGGCTTAGGATAGTAAAAGGTGACTAAAATATGAATCCAGGAAGTGTGCAGCAGCGTACTATGTGAATACAATACCCTGAACACTTAAAAATAAGGGGCGAGAACTGTAGGATAGAAAATGGCTGCTGGCTTAGGCTTCGGGTGGCTTCTTCTTTTTCGTGTGGGACACCGAGTCGTCCAACGACCCGATGAACCCTAGTGTCAGAATTTTTCAACCGCCTACTACAAGTAGCAGGCTTCTGACATGGTTGTGTAACGACCGCCGTCTAAGTGATCATAGACAGCAACCGGGACCTACGGCTTAACGTGTCATCCGAAACACGGAACCATCTTACTTACGGACAATCGGGTGGTTCAGCCCGCAATGTCCTAACCAGACTGGGAACAAATTCACAAAGTGATAAATATCAACTTTGTGAGTGACCCACCGAGAATCGAACCCGGAACCTTCTGCGTCAGAGGCAGTCGCACTACCACTGCGCCACATCGGTCGTCGGGTGGCTCGAATCCTAGATTAAGTCATGTTCAAATACCATCATCTGATTTCAAATCTTATTTGAATGTGGGTTTCGTCACGATGTTTTTCCTTCATCGTAAGAGCAGTCGGTAAATCTACGTGAGTAAAAACACATATTGGTTCATGGTGGCGATCGAACTCGGGCTCACGATGGTAAGACCGGTGTCCTAACCACTTGGCCACCGACGCTCCGGAATCGATACTAATACCACACAATAAACACATCTGGTTGACTGACTGATCCGTTTCGCGGAATCGTCGTATCTTATCAAAACTGGCTATTACCATTTTCTGCCAACATTACCCAATTTAGCGTAGATTGCTTGCTATCTTATGCGTGTCAAAAAAATATACATTTTTTTCTTTTTGACAATACCTAATCCATTTATCTAGTAAACATTAACAGTAACAGTACTTGACAATTTATACTTGAATTATTCAAGTTGAATCTACTAATTTATAAACTATTTGATTTGACAGAGTATTGCCAACAACAGCTTTACAACTTTCCCCAAAGATCATAGTTTAAAATATTAAAAACAAATTGAGTAGACAGAAAATGAACTAGTGATAGCCGTGCAAGTACAATAATTGTACTAGTGATACAATAATTATAGTGTGATACAATTATTGTATGAGAGATCCATTATTTATACATATTTTGGCCTATATTCCGTGAAGAAAGTTATTGTTTCAAAGATTAATTCAACACTTGGAATGTTTTGATTATTTAACGTCTCATTAATTAAACATGATAAAGGAAAAAGTCTATATCATTTCCCACTAGGAGGAGGTCATGACATTAGCAGAGAAGAGGAAAGATTGGAAATTACTCCACCGACAAGAGTTTGACTCTTTTTGAAGAAGAAGGAAGTAGAAGACTATGAAACATGTACAGTCATGGACAGAATTGGGGTCAGTCAAGAGGGTGTATTATCGCATACACAATCATTTTAACTTACTCACACATACACATACTCGAATGTGTTTTTAAAAAGTAAACCTTAAATCAAGCTAACTTAAGTCAAAACTCATTAAACATTGCTCAGCGACCTCTATGAATTTATGAGAAGAACTATTAAGAACAGTGCCTGTTTGAACGTTAAGGTCTGACTCACCACGTCGTAACTCTAACCAATTAAACTGCTGCGTTGGTTTAATTAGACCCATACTTCTATTTCAACGTTAATATCACCAGCGTAAATGGTCTAATGGTTGCTACGTCCAGGTTACGTCAAAGATTAGAATAACATCAGGTTCGAATCTCTATGACATGTTTTATTTTTGTTTAGGATCGTTACTTATCCCTTTTTTTTTTGTTTTATTGTTGCTGTTGATTCTGTTGTGGACTAGGACAATCAACACTAAACTGAAATGAAAACAATTATTAACCAATTAAATATTTTTATTATCAAATACTGTAAAATAACATTTAACAAGCCTTTTTAAACAATATTTTAATAATGAAGTTGACATTTACAACGCAGATCTAAAAAATAATGAGGTTAAATGTCTCAAGGTTTAGCTTAAAGTATTCGTTTTCAAGAAGAAAAGATATTGAAGCTAAATCTCAAGAAAACAAAGAAAATTTACAAATTTCGTAAGTAACTTTATTTAGATTACCTACGTAATACAAAACAAAACATTGTCTGACTGATATAGTTTACCAAAAAAAATGAAACATTAATACTTCTTCTTTAAAATTATAAGTAAATAACTTGATTACATTTTGCAAACGCCGTGGCATTGAAGAGACCATTTCGGAGCAAATGTTGGTTCCGCACCTTCACATGCTTCCACACTTCATGGCAGTGAGACTCCAATTCTTCCTTTCGTCTTTCATTACGCATATCCCATCTTTGCACCATTAAGCCCCATAGATTTTCTATAGGGTTTGCACCATTAAGCCCCATAGATTTTCTTTAGACCCCAGGTCTTTAGCGGCCAGTTTATAACATTTATTCGAGCAACGACACTACCCTCTTCTTCAAAACGAGTCACCCAACGCTTCGCTGTTCTCCACTAAAACAAAACAAACGAGCATAATTGGTAAAATTAATACTTTAATAAACTATGCAACTAAAACTATGTTATAACAGGAAAATGTAAATAATACTAAATAAAGTAGTAATTTGAAATATTATAGATACTTACGGCATAGCCGGTCTCAGCAACAATTTCCGATTATTTATGTCCAACGTTATGCAACGCAACAATACGCTGCTTATCCTCATTACTTAAGTTATTACTCATTTTGAAAAATGTAATGAAAGTAAATGAAGCGAAGAAAGAATGTAACAGAAAACACGGGCACCCACGATAGCGAGCTAATACCGACAAAATACGAACTCCTTCCGAATGCAATCCAATCGGGTAAAACAATCTAAGGCAAAATAATAATAAAAACCAAATAATTTAAGGTAAAACACGACCGACATTCGAACCACTGCTTTGACGAAGTTCCTGTTATCTACCTTTACTTGCTGTCCACTAGGCCAACTGCGCCTATAGTCAACTTGGTGAAATTATGGATGTTACTCGGTTTGCACATTGGTCAGTTAGCTACGTAATATTTTGTAAATGTGTGAGTGTATTGTGGGATGCGCAAGCAACTAGTTTTCTGAGAACTGACTCCACTTTTGTCCCTGAACGTACAGCAATGTACATCAAATCGTGTTTTATTGGCTGTGTAGTGTAATGAAGGCACAAACCTCGAGGCAATATGTGTTATCTGATTAGTAATCATTCCGAATCGGTACATCATACATTTGGACAGAGCTTAGAACACAATAAAAAGAAATTTACTGTGTTGTTACTAAAAGTTATTGATTTTGTTTTTATCATTCTACAAGTTTCATTTTTAGTGTAATAAAAAAAAGAAGTTTTGTTTTTAAAAATCTTTGATTTATGAATGTAATTTTGTAAGTTTTACCCAGCAATAGTACATGCTTAGATTATTGAAGGTCTCTGGGAAGGTTACTTTTTAATAATCTAAGACTACATACATGTCTACCGCAGAAAAAAAACAATATGTGCTCATTCCTTTTCGAAAAATAATAATATTTTTATACACGATTCAAACTCGCAACATCTTTAATCAATGAAAGAAAAAAAATATGACCATTAATAGCAACATGACATTAATAAAACAAAAAAGTGTAAGTTTTATTTACACACAGGTTTACAATTTCGCCGTCTAGGGAAGAGCCAACCGTGGTGTAGGGGTTAACACGTTTGACCCGACAAGTCAAAAGACGTGGGTTCGAATCCCATAGGTAACGCGAATTTTTTACACTTGTTTTTTTTTGCATTTACATCTGACTATTAATTCTGATTTGCGTTATATTGTACAAACTTCTCAATACTAAGATCGGAACGCTATTCAAACTTATTGGATTTGTTTTGCTGGATTTCGCAATGTTGCCATATCAATAAGCGCGCGTTGGAAAACACATTCAAGCGTATATATCAGCATATCAGTGTTGGAATGAAAATATTACCTCACAAGCGGCCCGCCCGCGGTTGCACCCGCTGTTAATCATGTACCGGGAGAAAATTATGTTTTCTCATCATGCCATTATACTACACATGCAGGGTACTAAGAAACGTACTAACTTCCTTTCAAAGGCTAAACCAGCCCATAAGACTGTACAACTTTCCCCAGGGAACATCGGTCGAAATATGAAAAAAAAAAATTTGGACCTCATATACAACCTGACCTGGTCGGCTAGTAGGTACATTTAGTAAGGGAGGTGCAAATTTTATTTATGGTTTCGACTATTTCTTGGGAATAAGTAGTTGTACACTTTCATGGACTGACATAACACAAAAAAAATGTCCTTGTTTATGCCTTCGCATTGAACCACTTTTTTATTAATAACGTGCTTTAAAAGTTAGTTCTAGTGGCAATGACTGTCAGACAAACAAACACACGACTTTATTTTATACAATGTATTCATGTTACCTGCTCATGTGTCAATCAAATAATAGAATAGGATGTAAGGAAAATGTTTTTCCAATATTTATTTAATATGAAAAAGATGTTGCTTTGTTGTGTTACGTAAGTACCCACGTTCATTCCAAAAATAACGTATACCTAGGTTTTTTGACGTAAAATATATTCATTACATCAAAACGAATAAAAAGATTTTGATGACGATAAATTAAATTCGCACTAGTGGGTGCCCGCGGCTCCGCTCGCGTGGAAGTCGGTTTTTAAAATCATCTCGTGGCATCCCACAGAAACATTTTGTTTTTTTGTGTCCTTATTCTTCAGGCTACCGCCGCGATACCGATTGTGACTAATATAATATTATGAAAGTGTGTTTTCTGGATCCAGTTTACAGCAGCGTTTTCTGTGAACATCTAAGACAATCTTGCACTGCGCTCGCCAATTCGCCTGCCAAGGCCTATGTCCAGCAGTGGACTGTTGTGGCCGTAGCAGTACTTAGTGAAACAAGGCTCACCTGGCACGGCGTAGACCAGAACAAAGCTGAATGCGCCATACAGCTCCTTCTTGATGGAGTCGGGCCACACCTCCGTGCAGAACTCGATACTCCGCTCCACCCATACCTGAAAAGTAGACAATACATCACTTTATACCTATTAACCGACTTCAAAGAAAAGTATGCCATGTGGTCTTCTTCTTTACGTGTGGGACACCGAGTCGTCTAACGCCTTCTACAAGTAGCAGGCTTCTGACACGGTTGATATTTATCGCTTTGTGAGTTTGTTCCCAGACTGGTTAGGACATTGCGGGCTGAACCACCCGATTGTCCGTAAGTAAAATGGTTCCGTGTTTCGGATGGCACGTTAAGCCGTAGGTCCCGGTTGCTGTCTATGATCACTTAGACGGCGGTCGTTACGCAACCATGTCAGTAGCCTGCTACATGTAGAAGGCGGTTGAAAAATTCTGACACTAGGGTTCATCGGGTCGTTGGACGATTCGGTGTCCCACACGAAAAGAAGAAGAAGACCAAGAAATGGAATTGAATGGAACCACCCGATTGTCCGTAAGTAAGATGGTTCCGTACGGAACGAAACACGTGTTTCGGACGGCACGTTAAGCCATAGATCCGGGTTGCTGTCTATGGTCACTTAGACGGCGGTCGTTAGTCAACAATGTCAGAAGCCTGCTACTTGTAGAAAGCGATTGAAAAATTCTGACACTAGGGTTTATCGCGTCGTGGGACGACCTGCTGTCTCACACGAAAAATAAAGAGTAAAATCTTTTACGTACTTGCTCATGAGTCAAGTTTCGATACAGTGGCAGTGGCAGTGTTTTGGCTCAAATTGAATGCGCTGGTGGCTATAAGCTTCAAGTTGCGACGCGATTTCTCGGGCAGGAGGTACAAACGACATTTCAATACATCACAATGTTCTGCAGGCGACATTGCTTTGTTTCTAGAGTAACTTAATTCTTAAGGCGCCTTGGCTATGAAAAAACAAATACTACATATCCTAAAGACATACGAATGTATTTCGTATGTCGAAGCATCTAGCAGAATGAAATCTTGATAAGATTACGAGCACTAATTTCAACGACGCCATTTTTTAAGTAATGCAAATAACAAATAAATATAAATTCTATCTATTTCAGCCTATTGCAGTCCACTGCTGGACGTAGGCCTCCCCCAGGGAACGCCATAAGGCACGATCTCCCGTTTTTGCCATCCAGTCGCTACCAGCCGCCTTTTTCAAGTCATCGGTCCATCTGGCCGGAGGGCGTCCAACGCTACGCTTGCCGAGGCATGGTCTCCACTCGAGAACCCGCTTACTCCACCGTCCATCGGTTCTACGACAAATGTGGCCAGCCCACTGCCACTTCAGCTTGCTACACTTCCAGACTATGTCCGTCACTTTGGTCTTTTTTCGGATGGCCTCATTCCGGACTTTATCCATTATAGAGATACCAAGCATAGACCTCTCCGTAGCTCTCTGAGTGACATGTAGCCGGTGGGCCAGTTTTACTGTCAAGTTCCACGTCTCAGCTCCGTAAGTCATGACTGGTAGGACGCATTGATCGAACACCTTGGTCTTGAGGCATTGTGGTAAAGATGATTCGAGGATGTGACGCAGCTTTCCAAATGCTACCCAGCCAAGCTGCACTCTTCTGGTGATTTCAGCCTCAAAGTTGTCTCTTCCCATCTGCAAAGTTTGCCCAAGGTACACGTATTTCTGGACAACTTCAAGGACTACACCTTCGACGGAGACCGGCTCGGGGATTATGTGTTGATTGAACATGACCTTCGTCTTATCCAAGTTCATCCCAAGTCCAACACGTCTCGAGGCAGAGTTAAGACTAGATAGCATTTTTTGCAGGTCCTGCAGCGATTCGGCCATTATGACTATGTCGTCGGCAAAGCGGAGATGCGTAAGACTTTCGCCGTTGACGTTGATGCCCAGTCCATCCCACTGTAGAGTTTTGAAGACATCCTCCAATGCGTTAGTGAATAGTTTCGGGGATATAACGTCACCCTGTCTTACACCACGGAGCAATTGGATGGGTCTTGTATTATGGTTTTGTACTTGAACGGACATCGTAGCCATTTGATAGAGGCTTCTCAGCACCTCCACATACCGCCAGTCGACTTGACAGCGCTGCAAAGACTCCAAAACAGCCCAGGTTTCGATAGAGTCGAAGGCTTTTTCGTAGTCCACAAAAGCCATACACAGTGGTTGGTTGTACTCCTCTGTCTTCTGTATAACCTGCCTTACAGTATGGATGTGGTCCACGGTACTGAAGCCCTTGCGAAACCCGGCCTGTTCCGGTGGCTGAAAGGCGTCAAATCTTGATGCCAAACGATTCGTGACGACTCTCGAGAACAGCTTATAGACGTGGCTCAGAAGTGTGATCGGCCTATAGTTTTTGAGAAGCGTTTTGTCTCCTTTTTTGAAAAACAATGCCACTACACCTCTGCTCCACGCCTTCGGGGTTGTCCCATTGGCTATTACAGAGTTGAAAAGCCTTTTCAGCTCCTCGAGGACAGGTTTTCCACCGGCCTTAAGTAGCTCACAGGCCACTCCGTCTTCCCCGGGAGCCTTCCCATTCTTAAGCTGTCTGAGAGCCGCCGCGATTTCGTCTATATCTACGTCCGGGAGATCTTCTGTAAAGTGGCGGGAGAGAGGAGCTCTTGGGTCTGGGGTCGCATCAGGTAGAGGCTTTTTCGCATGCGAGGCATACAGATTTCCATAGAAGTCCTCAATTTCAGCGAGAATCTCTGGAACCGATGTGACAGTTACACCATTCGAGGTAGTTAGCTTTGCCAGATGACTCCTTCCCAGTGTCTTGGTAAAAACTTTCGACCCTCGGTTTTTCTCAATCGCCTCCTTTACGATTCGAGTGTTGTAGCTTCGGAGGTCGCGTCTTACCATACTTCGGATCTTTTTGTTATGTAACTGGGGATCTGGCAATGCATCCTCTGGTGTTTCCCGTCTAATTCGCATCAGTTCCAGGGCCTCGCTTGAAAGTTTGGACTTCTTGTCTGTTCGCCTTTTACGAAAATGCTTCGTCCCCACTTCGCGAATAGCCCCGACTATGCTCTCTAGGTCCTCGTCAACGTTTGCCGGGGTCTCCAGGGCAGCGAATCGATTTTTTAGTTCAAGTTGGAACTCCTCATGTCCGGCTTGGGGCAGATTGGGACGGAGAACTTGCTTCACCATGTGGTTTCTTTCTAGTTTGAAGTTGATATTTAGGGTGCTTCTTACTAGTCGGTGATCACTTCCGGTATTGAACCTATTGCTCACTGAGACATCCCTAAATATATGCCGTTTATCCGTCATGATGAAGTCGATCTCGTTCTTCGTCCTGCCGTCAGGGCTCTTCCAGGTCCACTTCCGTTGGGGCTTTTTCTGATAAAAGGTGTCCATACAGAACAGCCCTTGCCTGCTAAGGAAGTTGACTAGCATTTGGCCCCTCTGGTTTCTGCTCCCGTAGCCATGTGGTCCCAAGCTTGATTCACCGCGCTCCTGTCCCACTTTAGCGTTGAAGTCCCCCATGACAACAGTGAAATGGGTCTTAGTGGTTTGGTGTATGGCTTTCGACACGTCGTCGTATAGGGCCTCCACCTCTTCATCTGAGTTGCTCGAAGTCGGCGCATATACCTGTACGACCTTGAGAGAGTACCTCTCGGTCAGCTTCAGTACGAGGTACGCTACCCTGTTCGAGACGCTGCTGATCTCCATCACGTTGTCACAGAGAGCCTTATTGACAAGGAACCCTACGCCACCCTGGGATTGTGCGCTCCCTTCCCTGAAGTAGAATAGGTGACCTGATTCTAGGGTTATCGTGTCCTCCCCCTCTCTTCGGACTTCTGACAATCCCAGAACATGCCACCGTATCTTATCTAATTCTACCTCAAGGATTTGGAGACTTTCGTCCAGCCGCAAACTGCGTCCGTTGTACGTCGCCAGGGTCAGTCTATGGCAGCCGTAGTCCGTAACCCGGGGATTCTTCGCACCCCCTGCCCTACTATTACCCGGGCCGCTACCGTAGCCCGGGGTAGTAAGGCGGCCGGGAACTAAGGGCCGGTTTTTTCTTGTCCTGTCCATGGGGGGTTTTGCCCATAGTCACCACGCTGGGCAGGCGGGTTGGTGACCGAAATATAAATACAATAACAAAATAATGAAAAACAAAATAAGATCGTGTAGTACCTCAAATCAAAGTTTATTTCCTCTGATCTTGTGTGTAGTAAGCAACTAAATATTGTCTTCGTATTTCGTCGTTGCTTGCTTATTTTAAATTTGATCGATATTTTGAATAATTCACAAAAAATACCCCTAACTAGATTAATTCCAGTTGAATTTTTCCTACAACGCTGAAAATATTCATGTTATTTTCTTGCCTGCAACGGCTTTAGGGCAAAATATCAGTTTAGAAACTCTAAAAAATACCGAAATAGACTTTGCCAGCAACATAATTGGATAAATAAAGCTTCGACAGGTAGTTATTTTGAAATTCCGAATATCGAAAAATATAACTTCGCCGCCGCCTTTCTAATTCTGTAAACAAGTCACATATTTTTATATGTTTTGCGTTATTATAGCGAATAGCAAAGTTAGTATTCTTTGTTATTATTTACCTTTTATGGCTAGTATTTTTTTTTCAGTAAATAATTTCAGAATTTAAAAAAAATATCTTTAAATTTGACATTATGGCTCAGATATTTGCTGTAAGCGCACTATCTTCAGCGTTACTGCTAGCTAGTGCTTTTAAAGAGCAGCAAATTTGTAGACTTCATTTTTAAAATGAGCGGTAATACTCATGCTACAACAGTCCAATACTCGTCATGAGTCTCCAATCGGATATTTGCCACACTCATCACGCTGGAGAGACGTAAGGCAAGCGCTCAAAAACTACACAAGGAACTCTGCTACTGATTCCCTGGATTAAATAACATAACATAACATATAATATTATTCTACGTAAAACAATAATTGCACATTACACAAAGAAAAACAAGGGGGACATTGTGGCCGGTCTTATAGCTAAGTAGCTATTTCTCCAGACAATCTTCATTTTGGTAGGCAGTAATCTTAGGTCGTTCTTTTGTGTAGTATGTGGTTCTATTTGTTTTTGGCCCTAGACGGAGTCATCAAAACTACACTGGTCAGCTTAGAAGGGAGCGGGGGTACATCCGAACTAAGGGTTTAGCTGGAACAAAAAATGGGTTGGGTAATATTTTAAGACGACGCCACAAACGCTTACAAAAAATCTTATCATCCTGACCGCTTATTTATATTTTTTACCAATTTATCTATTAATCTTTGCTAGCCACGTTTTTTCCTGGAAATCAATGCGGCATCTCTTAAAAACCGCCAACACCGAGG
Organism: Keiferia lycopersicella; assembly: GCA_029255805.1. Taxonomy (NCBI): domain Eukaryota; kingdom Metazoa; phylum Arthropoda; class Insecta; order Lepidoptera; family Gelechiidae; genus Keiferia; species Keiferia lycopersicella. The sequence goes on along the minus strand of JARACZ010000006.1, from coordinate 15,943,322 downwards.
ACGTTGATTGATGCTCCTAGATCATTTGTCACTTGATTGATAGAAGGTATACCGAGAAAATCTCGCCTTGGGCTTGGTGAAGCTTCTGATTTAGAATAAATTAGTGTAGATAAAGTTCAAAGTATCGCCGCTCAATAGGGTAGGTATTTTATTTTTATTATCAGTTTAGTCGCTGGATAGATATGCTTGGTATGTTACCGCAAAGAGCAGAACGAATTTTTTTTTTGTTTTATTGGACTCGGACTCATTTGGAACGAAAGTATCAGTGCGTGCCAGAGTGGTGCCAGACTGTCAGTCAGTGTTGCAATGTTTTTTTTTAGTTATCTGGCTTTGGAATATAGTAACACAGTCATTTCAACGCCATCTACCGTGATCTTGAAATACTAATTTTTTTATTGTAAAAAAAACTCTTTTTGGCCATATTTGACAGCTGTCAACATAATGTTAATGCTATGACATAAGGTCTATTTTTCTTAATTAACGTATTCTTTAGTATGAGTTTGATAACTGTCAAATATGGCCTAAACAAGCAGCGCTACTTTAGTACGGAATAAATGAAAATAGAGCGTCGGCTGGAACTCGAACTCGAAAAACATGGGCTGCCGTCTCACTGCTCTGCCACTGAGCTGCCAACGGCTTGACCGACCCTTGCAAAATTTTCAATCTCATGATGTTCATATTTTCTTGTTTAGTTGGGAGTATGTAACTGTAAGGTAGAAGCAGTGATTACGAAAGGGATAAATCTATTCTTGCACTGCGCTCACCAAACCAACTATAGAGAGTAGCTATCAGGACAATAGGAGACAGTTTAACAATGGACTATTCTATCCGTTGACGATAGGTCTAATTTTCAACAATAGATACCCGAGGACCGTAATTGTACCTTTTCACTGTATTATACATTTTAAGCAAATTATTAATTACCATCTCATAAATAAACGACAGATTCCTAACACATCCTAAAATCAGAAGCACGAAAGTAAGAGCAAGCATTTTATTAATTCTAACAACGGTAACGACCGTACTTTTCCGCAGTTGACGCTCTGCCTACCCGCCAGGAATAAAGGCGTGATTTATGTGTATGTGTTTGGGAAAAAGCATACATCTAATTAGGGAAAATTACCAGTAAACAGCCATTTTCTTGTGCGCAATTTGGTCCACGCCACTTCATCGGATTAGACAAGTAGAAAAAAACCAAGGTCCTACTAATTACGTTGTCTAATGGTATTAATTTTGTCAACAAGCAGTATTTATAGTGTAATCATGTGGCAAAGCAAAATTGACGCATATATGGTCACACTAGCATTGCTATCAGGAAAACAAATGTACAGAAGTTAAGGTTCATCAGAGGCTAAATTTCTGAAACGTACGTTTTAGTTTCATGCAAAAATCTACCACTTTTTAACCTAGTACGAGTATCTCATGTTCTACTTATCGATTCCTAAATACCCTCAAATATTCACACATACTTTTGACTATTAAAACATCAAGTAAAAGAAATTTAAAAACGTATGGTTAGACTAGTCGTTTCGGACTTTTCACGGAATCGGAAACGTACAATTCAGAAATTCAGCTCCAGAACGTTGGATGACTCAGTGTCCTGTACGGAAAGAATGCGGTTTGGTTCGGGAAGGAATGCGTGTAAAATCGGAAGGTGCTGAAAACCGATTTTGAGTTTCCGATGCTCCATTCCGGAATGCAGGTTCTTATTCTTAGGTAATTCCGGTTAAAAAATAAAGGAAAGTACAAAAAACACTGTTTTTTTAAACCAGTTGGTCAATTTTGAAGCTCTACAAATCAGAAATGAAGCACCAGAAAAATTAGTCCAATGCTTATTATGTATCTTCTTCGAAACAGTTCCCAATATCAATCACCGAATTTTGTTGCGTAGTTCTAAGGAAATAATTTATTTGAGAAAAAATAACAACATATTTTGCTGTCATTCGCCGCAGCCACTGGGCGGGAATCGATGGTGGGCGGCAAATAATAGGTTACTTTTAGGATCGCTATCCCTACAGATTTCCTCTTTCTACGTTTTCCTGATTGATAATTTAATATAGTTAGACAAATAAGTAACAATCTCTGGATTCCGTGTGATGCGAGTTTAGAATAGCAACACCCCAATTCCACCCGTGGGTATCGTAAACATCGACAAAGAGATAATTATACAAGGAATGGACAGCAGCGTAAACTGTGAAATAAACATCTTGCACTGCGTTCGACAATTCTCCTACCATGGTGAGTATTGCAATACCCCCCAATAATAGAGGGATGCCCATGTCCAGCAGTGGACTGTTGCAACTGTTAAGGTAAGCTCCATTTTTCTTTTCGTGTGGGACACCGAGTCGTCCAACGACCCGATGAACCCTAGTGTCGGAATTTTTCAACCGCCTTCTACAAGTAGCAGGCTTCTGACATGGTTGTGTAACGACCGCCGTCTAAGTTATCATAGACAGCAACTGGGACCTACGGCTTTACGTGCCATCTGAAACACGGAACCATCTCACTTACGGATAATCGGGTACATACATACCTGAACCACGCAAACCAGATTAATGAAAGTTTATAAAGTAGGCAGGAGTGGTACCCAAAAACTTTCACAGCTTAATGCAATCTCCGCTTGGTAATCACTCTCCTTTGCAAAATTAATTAGACGCAACCATTTGTACTGAAAGAAAATCCAGTTTGGTGGCATAGAGATTATCTCAATTTTCTCTTTTTCACAATTACTAAATAAAAATTCTAAAAGTATTTATTGTGATGATTTTTGAATCTCACGAATTGTAGACAGTTAATTATTTATTTATACTAGTTTCACTATTTTAATAAATAAATTGCTATTAAAGCGACCGGTTTCATTACTTCATTGTTTCGCAACTGCCTGACGAATAATATAGAATACCTATGGAGTTCCATCCAGAAATCACAATACAAAATGTAAATTGTTCCTCACGAATTGACCAAACTCAACTTTGTGGCATGAGAATCGAACCAGGAACCTACGGATACCGAGACCAACGCTCTGACCACTTAATTACGGAAGCAGTTTACGAGAGAATGCGGTAGTATAGAGTTTGTGAATAGTTTCGGTGCAAATTATATTAGTTTTGTTTTGTTACAAATATGTAAGTGTGTGAGTAGAGGCAATAGAGGCATATAAAGTAATTCATGTTAGATGAACTAACAATCTATGAGACACATTATTAAAGTACACAGTGAGAGGTTTGTAACCCCAAAACGTATAAACAAACTATTTTCTTTATTATGACACTTCATTTCAACATTTTGCAAATCTTTTCCAATTTCTGGATAAATAAATGAGTACCTAAGTGGTATTTACTTTTCTGCAGTTTTATTTTTGTAAGGTTTTCCGACTACACACTTTTAGTTTACTTTAAAAATAAAAATACAAAATACTAGTCATCATCATCTGCCTGCCCTTATCCCAATTCATTTGGGGTCGGCGCAACATGTTTTCTTCTTCCATTCATCTCTATCAGCAGTCAATTCCTCATTTATGCCCTTTTTGTTCATGTCGTCTTTTACACAATCCATCCAAACCTTTTTGGGCCGTCCTCTCCTCCTGCATCCATCCACATTCATGTTTATACAAATACAAAATACTAGTATAATGACATTATCATATCAGCCTTTCGCTGTTCACTGCTGGACATAAGCTTTCCTCAAAGTGGACCAAAACCGCGATTGCCAGTTGGACCGTCGTGCTTTAGAGGGCGTCTGGTAGTTATTATACTAAAAAAAGACTAATATTGATATGAACTTCTCATAAGAGAAATCACATACATTATAATTTGATAAAACACGAAACCTATGTATAAAATCTGTTTCGAATTTGGCACATTTTCATTTAGATTTATAAACCTCATTTTACTTTCTATGAAACGATGTCAGACATTTATTCTTATAACATTATTATTTTTTTAGTACTGTAATTCGTATGAAACGTGTCTCGGTTTTTTTATGAGAAAAAATATTATCAGAGTAAAACAGACACTCGACTGTAGCCTTATAATTGCAGACCATGTAAACGTAATACCAAAGAATGTAATTCGTTCGCCTAGAAACAATATCTTTATTGAGACCGAAAATCACACATGAAAAAAGAAATCACTGCTTAGAACCTATTTTCTGTACAGATTCTTTTATCCACCGATTTTCACCCACACGCAAGTAAACAATTATACTGGCCAAAGCTAACAACAAATGATACTCTTATTTCGTCTTCTAACTTTCTATACGACATACATTGACCGGCCTGCAGGTCATTTGAAACAGAATTCATGAGTAAACCCAGCAATGGACAGTGCTCAAAGTTGTCGCAGCTGAGACTGATATGTATAGATTTAATGGATCGGTTGGTTTGTTTGTACTCACCCAAATTAAGAGCCAATACAAGAGTGGCTATCAGTTTCGTCTATTTTCAACTTCAACTATCCACTGCTGGACACAAGCCTCGCCTAATCGAATGTTTTTTTGTCATCACCAAACTGCCTAGATAGATTAAAATGAAGTTATATTATTATTCTGTATTTATACAAATATAATTAAACCAATCAGAAAATACAAAGGAAAGATTTTGCGTGATTTTAATAAGGACTGTGGCAGTCCACGAAGGTCCAGTCACTCTTGTTTTTGTAAAACTTGCAAAATTGTTCATAGCAAGCTGGATTTGGACTTTGGACTTTCGTCATTTGTAGGGGCTGTGAGTGAGCCGCCATAGCCCAGATAATAGAGGCCTGCCAGTACAAATCGCGAATCAAAACCAACATTTATTCGTTCATTACGGTACGGAAACAGAAAGACCGTGTAATGTCGATGCAAAATGCAAAGGCGAAAGTCGCTGGCTCAAATCCACCCTGCGGTAGTATTTGAAAGTTTTCCATAGATTGTATAGGTACCTCGTACTGGAAGTGTTTCATGAATTTTATATTTACACACACACATATATCACGCCTTTATCCCTTGCGGGGTAGGCAGAGCGTTAACAGCCGTAAGAATACGGTCGCTATCGCCACGTCTGACATCTTTGAGGATTGTTTTCCAAGGTTATTCCAGAAAACATGTGTATCACTATAGTGACAGGTTGTCAGCCTGTAGCCTAAAAATTGTAATATACCAATACCCTCAAGTCCCTTAGTCGCCTCTTACGACACCCGCGGGAACGATGTGGGGTGATGCTATTCTAAGCCGGCATCACACGGCAAATTTTATATTTAGCTCTTGTTTAGCTTTGCAAGTGTTTTCAACGAAACTTCTATATCCACTTAACAACTAGGTAGGTGTGTTTGGACTTAAATACCTGGCTATTCCACTTTGTTTACGGCGTTGCTGCATTTTCCAAGAAACATCGAACAGGAGCTCAATTCTTTAAAGTATGACTTGTGAAATCGTGCACGGAAGATCGCAACGACTGGTCTAACTCTTCGAGCAACACAGGCCTTTCGTCTGTAACGTTATCTTGTTTCTTACACTATGTAATCCTGTTCCGAGCTGGAAGACCACGTCGCTGAAAGAGTCTTACTATTCGTGAATATATAATTTATTTTGCTATTAAATTGGTTAATAAGGTCTGGGGTGTGTGAATTTATAAGGGTTTTTGTGAATGCATTTGACTAGTGAAACCTTTCACATACGAAATACAAGTACAATTAATTTAGTAGTAGACTTTGAGAAAATTCAAAAATAGAGCTCCAGATCCAAGATATTGCACGAAGGCCGATTAACTTAGAACATACTACACCTTGAACGTCGATGTAATACTAGCTGCCTTGAAGCATAGACTAGATTACATGCAAAATGCATAGCAAGCATTTTGAGTTACCTAAAGGTTCCCAAATATACTGGATTTCTAACATACCGTATGGAGAACCGTTATTGGTTGGTCTTTCAAAGAGGGACGTCGATGGACGACCGATAGTACATGCAAGTTAAATTAACAGGCCTTGATCTGGAATAGGCGTAGACCAGTCTAAAGTGTAAACTGTATACATACCTACCAACCTTTAGACTTGAATACTAACATGATTCCATCAAAGTTATCTCACACCTTAGTCTATATTGACAGGATGGGTAACAAGCTCTACTGTTCTACTGCTGAGTATTCCGAAAGTAAAAAAAAATATATATAACCGTCAGCGATATTATTGGTTGTACTACCACCTTTTGCGCAATGGACTGGCCACATAGCTGTCGTAGAACCGATGGACGGTCGAGTAAGCGGGTTGCTTATAGGAGAATGGGAGGTTATGGGTCGGCAAGTGTATGGTTGGACGCCCACCGGCCAGACGGACTAATGACTTAATTAGAGCGGCTGGTAGCAATTCGCTAGTGGACTGGGTCATTAATAAAATATAAAAGTTGTACGCTTAATACTATTATCCAAAAATACTACGGATTTCATTAATAATTGTTCAAAATCATCAAAGTTTGAATTAATAAACCGTGTTCTGACGCCATCGAAAATAGCAATGGTATGACGTCATACATTGATAATTTCATACAAAATACCGTTTTAGATCGTTTTAAAAAGTAGTTCATTTGCCCAGCCAGTCCACTATAGTCTGTAAGTTTAGGTACTTATCTTTTTGTAAACAAACTTTGTATGAAACTGACAGTTCAGAAGTGTCACTTTCGTACAAAGTTTGTTTACAAAAAAATAAGTACCTAAACTTACAAACTATAGCCTTTTGCTTGACGAAAACGGGCGATCGTGTCGTATGGCCGTACTCTTGGGGAGACCTACGTCCAGTAGTGGACTGCCATAACCTGATGTGATGATGTGTGATGTACCCATGTAGTAATGCTGCCATATGCCAAATCCATTAGTTCAAAGTTGTCGTAGTTTAGTACGGAACTACGGGCAAGTTTGCAGTTTTGGAACTCATGTAACTAGATAAATAACTTTCCATACTCGTACATCCATCAACCAAAACGTCATTACATGCTACATCCCTCTTCACTACCTACATCACTGCTATAATCAGTTTTGACGATGTTGATCTTCAACGTAACCTACGTCATGGAGAAGACAGCTACCTGTCAACTATATGTTTGCATAAAATAACATTGGTTTCTTTACATTAATTTGAGTAAGTACCGTTACTATTTCAAAGTGTTTGACCTTTTTCACACTTTAAGCACAATGCAGAGCCAAAATAACGCATCCGTAATGCAGCGGTCTGTTAGATCCTTACAAGAAAAGTGAATCTCCATACTAAAACCGCTCAACCGCTGTCGACGCAGCTGTGTTATCTTGACGTATCTGCGTTATTTTGACGCACACATTTATCTACTGCGTCTACTAGACTATTTTGTCGACAGCGGTTGCGCGGTCTTAATATGGGGATTGGCATTTCTAGTATGGAACTGACAGAGTTCTGCGTTATTATCTCTTCGTTGGCCTCTAAGGCTGCGTTGGTATGAGATGAGATAAAATTAAAAGGTAATATAAGTTTATCTTCACTGTTTCATTCCTTGTAAGAAATACAGTAAACAGTTCTTTAAAAAATATAAAGACGAGAGAAATATACCCACAATATAGGCAAAATACACTTAATACATACATACATAACACATAATACAAGCTTAACCTTGTTTTCTTGAAATCTTTTGTTTCTTACGAAATCCTAACTGTTATTTCTGAGACATAAACCTGCCTTAACTGGCTCATAAATTTGTTCCAGCATGGATAAAGTCTGTTTATCTGTAGATACGTGTAATACGGACGGAATTCACCTTCGTTTACTATATTCATGTACCTATAGATTGTGTGTGATTAGAAGAATTCCATATTTAAACCCGGAACAGAATTCTGGCAGAGGGGTGCATGTGGTGTGTAGTGATATTATGACAGCTCTATACTATTCAAGAAGGGACAACCCTTGAAAAGAAGTAGCCCTTACTCTTCTCTCACGACAGCCGCTGGAAGAAATGGGGTGATGCTAATCAAAGTCAGCATCACAGGGCATGAGAATTTTAATAATGTTTTTTTTTTCAACCCCGGCGCTCACACAGAAAATACATCGAACTCTATCGCAATTGAAGGCAGACTCAGTTGGTCGCAAAGCTGCAGTCGTTGGCTGGAAAGATTCAAGCTAATATTGACTTTAGTTAGGACTTTATTTACCTGCACCAGATGAGGTACAGTTATAGAGCGACTGCCTGCTATACGTTCCGGGTTCGATTCTCGGTGGGGCACTTACAAAGTTGATATTTAACACTTTGTGAATTTGTTCCCAGTCTGGTTAGGACATTGCAGGACTTGAACCACCTGATTGTCCGTAAGAAAGATTGTTCCGTGTTCCGTAGGGCACGTTAAGCCGTACGTTGCTGTCTATGATTACTTACACGGCGGTCGTTACATAACCAAATCAGAAACCTGCTACTTGTAGATGGGTTGAAAAAATTCTGACCCCAGGGTTTCATTGGGTCGTTGGACGACTTGGTGTACCATATAGAAGAAAGCAAAAGAAATTTATTTACTACTGAAAACGACAAGCACCAAGCGGCTCTAGTTCTGTGCTTAAAGTTGGAAAGTAATTTTCTTAATGAATGCATATTCTTGGTACATTTGTCAATTTGCTTGTTTTGCATTTCCCTACTGTTAATTAAACATGGAGCAAGAAACTTCGATGCTAAAAAAGTTAGACGACAAACTTAAACAATAAAGTTTTCTGAGAATTGGTACCGGACTATATGTATGTTTCGCTGGGAAAATTTCTAGACAATATTCAAGTGTACATTTAGGCGCTTAACGAAACTGAAAAAGTTCCAAGCAAGAGTATTTCATTTAGTTGAGTGTCTTCTTCTTCTTCTTTCGTGTGGGACACCAAGTCGTCTAACGACCCGATAAACCCTAGGGTCAGAATTTTTCAACCGCCTTCTACAAGTAGCAGGCTTCTGACATGGTTGTGTAACGACCGCCGTCTAAGTGATCATAGACAGCAACCGGGACCTACGGCTTAACGTGCCATCCGAAACACGGAACCATCTTACTTACGGACAATCGGGTGGTTCAGCCCGCAATGTCCTAACCAGACTGGGAAGAAATTCACAAAGTGATAAATATCAAGTTTGTGAGTGACCCACCGAGAATCGAACCCGGAACCTGCTGCGTCAAAGGCAGTCGCACTACCACTGCGCCACATCGGTCGTCAGTTGAGTGTCAATATGACTCAAATGTCATAATGTAATTTAACACAACGCCATCTAGAATGAAAAGGCGCGATGATTGGCAGATAACATTCCTATATTATGTAGACTGTTTGTATCTATCCGATTGAGACAGAACTCGAGATAGTTTATGATGTCATAAAAGATGGCGTTGCGTTGGGTTGAAATTTCGACATTTCAGTTATATTGTTACTCAACTAGACGAAAAACATTGCCTTGGGAATTAACTTTTTTAGTTCAGCTCAGCGCCATCTATGTAGGTACTTAGACTTGAAAATGGAATAGAAAATTTCCACACTTTTCTGTTGATGCACATGAGCGACCAAAATACAGACACACCCACTCACACAGTCAGTTTATCAGTCTAAAATAGATCAAAATATCCAATATACGACTCATTATGATTGAGCGTTGCATCAGTTGCTCTACGAAAAGGCATTATTGGCTTCTCCTGGACCCAAAAACTGAATTGCGACATACGCTACTCCGGAAAAACACATGTTAGACATAACTAGATTTTGACATTACGCTACTTCGACAATAAAATTGTTCGACACCACTGAAATAAGATATGACTGAATTTTGACACAACAGAATTTAGACTTTATTTAATTTCGACAATACTGTATTCAGCCATGACAGAATTTCATCCTGTCCATATCTAGAGAAAGATACTGTGTACCAAATTGATTGAGTGCCAATAGGAAATCTGTCTTTGTTTTTATAATGTCAAGCCAAGTAATCCAGGTCTCAATCGATCCGATGGTAAGAGACCTGATGGACTTACCATGGTGCCATGGAAATGTGGCAGGTGTCTTGTGTGGGACGCAACTTGTGTTTGCACATATGCCGCTTGCCACATTGGTGGTACTATGAGGGTTCAAGGGGCCGCCGCTGAGACTGCGGCTGCTAAAAAACGGCAGAAGTATGCAGCCCTTGTGACAAACTATCACTTTGTTCCTTTTGCTGTGGAAACGACTGGACACTGGAGCAAGGAAGCGAGGTGTTTTGTGGCTGAACTGGGTAGTAGAATCCGGGACAGAGATGGTGACCCCCGGGCTGGTTCTTTCTTGGTGCAAAGGTTGGCCATAGCAATTCGACGCGGTAACGCTGCGAGTGTTATGGGAACCTTTGCACCCGGATCATTAAGACGCGGTCTATTTGAATAGTTTAATTTTAAGTAGTTTTTAAGTTGACCATTTTTTGTTATTATTGTTGACATTTTATTTTGTTTCTGAATAAAGCCAAGTAGTGTAATGTTAGCAAGTAAAGTGATGTAATGTCAAGCCAAGATCGTGCACCGAGAAAAAAGCATTTATGATTCAATCCAGCCCTTGTTTTTAATACAAGCTCATCAAGTAATTTGTTTGCATTTACCAAAATCAGATATCAAGCGCTGTGTGATATGATACATAAATATGCTGTGTGATGCCAGCTTAGAATAGCATCACCCCATTTCTTCCCGCTGGTGTTGTAAAAGGCAACTAAAGGACCCGAGGGTTTCATGTGTATTACAATTTTAGGCGACAGGCTGACAACCTGTCACTACAGTGGTACACGAATCATCTGAAAGGGCCCTCAGTACGTGTCAAACGTGGCGATAACGATGCTAACTTTACGATCGTTAACGGTCTGCCTACCCCGGAAGGGATAAAGGCGTGATTTGTGTATGCATGTATGTGTTATATGTATGTGTCAAGTGCTTAGTAAGATTCGTCAAGTGACTGTTTTCTTTTACTAAGATACTTAGCTGCAGCAAACTAATTGCTTGATGGGCTCGTATTAAAAGACGATCATTCACAGATATGGCGCGCGCGAAATGCGTTTTTCAAATTGTATGTGCTGTCTCGACGCCCGCGCGGCAGGCACCGTAATGTGCGATAGAGACAGGTAGCAGGCTTCCTGAGAAATCGCCTCGAAAACAGAGTAAAATCGGGGTACGGGCGTTAACGTTTCCCTACCGCAAAATTTTAACCAAATTCTATAATTTTGGTCTTTATCGCTTTGGTACAAACTAAACTAGGTTTATACGATTTTGACCAAATTTTGTACAGTTTTGTAAATAACCTCACTCAAACATGAAGATTTTTCAGTATCAAAAAGTGTACTTTTGTGCCTCATTATCTCTGAAACTATAATATATGATATAGATATCAAAAAAATGAAAACGTGTAAACCTAGTTATTGTGGATTTAAATAAAATATCTAAAAATCAAAACAATTGGTTACCGGTAAGTATGATAAAAACGTTAACGCTTTTTGTATGAAAATTTTCAGCTGCACGATCCTCTTAATTGAATCTAAAGTTAATTTTTTAGAGTGTCTTGCGAAATTTCCGACTTATGGAGGTATTGGTTGAGGGAGAATGTCTAGGACAATTTTTTTGCCTAATGAAGTGTATAAAAGGTGCCTTAAACACAAAAATCGATCTATTAACCTAATGATGGGTAAATGCGCATATTGCATTATCCAAAGGCGAATCTAGCTTAAACTGACTTCTTATCGCGACCCGCGCCGGGTTTATGACGCGAATGCACGAGAACCAGCCATCAGCGTTCCTAATGCCTTCATGGTTAATGAAATGGAACTTTTAAACCTATTTGAAAAATCACCGCGTGGTTCTTTCACTTGATGCACAACGGAGCGCTATTTTAACGCATCCGTAACGCGTACGTCTCTTAGACGCTAAGTTTATTTAACATACTAAAAACCGACGTTGACGCAAGTACAGCTCATGAACCTGCGTCAATGGACGTACATATTTTTGCAGCCGTACATACATACATACATATGTATATCACGCCTTTATCCCTTGCGGGGTAGGCAGAGCGTCAACAACCGTAAGAATACGGTCGCCATCGCCACGTCTGGCATTTTTGAGGATTGTTTTCCAAGGCAGCCGTACCTTAACAAAAATCGGCTTAATCTAATCTAAATAAGTATGACATAAAAGAAACGAAGGAAACGGAGTCTAGTACGCTTATGACGCATCCCGTAGATACTAACTCGCGCGCGAGTAGACGTCAGACGTGTCAAATCCTATGGGTTCTATGAAAACAATTTACGAATTTTGACACAAAGGCAATCATATTATATTGTTACTAGTATAGTGTGTAGATGAGGAAAAACACACCATATAAGAGTTTAAAAAGGTTTATTGCAGATATTTACAGTTTACTAAGAGCACGGCAAGCAATAATAGAATTTATAAAACAATAATAATTTGATAAAAATATAAGAATTTTGTCTGCTCCGACCAACGCCACGTCAAGCGAGAAGTAATGTCAGAATCATTGACAGCGACCGGCCAGCAGCGCATGGAGATTTCGCATGCGACCTGCATGCAGTCAGCAAGAAGTTTGTATGTCGCGATGCAGGTGGCGGCACGCCACATCACTCCCCCACCGAGACCGGTTCACGGTCGATAGTGAAGATAATCCAGAAACCGTACTGTTCGTCCACTTCTAGTCTTTGTAACAGGCGGTGTCGCATCAGCTGGCGGATGTGGTGGTGTGCAATGATTGGGTGGATGTGCCGGCTTTACAGGTGCGGGTGCATTCTGAAGCGGTGGATTGTTGTCATCCGGTTTCGTCAGATAAGCCGGTTTCAGCCTGTCCACTGTTACAGTCATTTCTTTGCGTTGAACGTCTATTGTGAACGTTTTGCTGTTCCTTTTCAGAACCTTGTACGGGCCAATGTATGGTGATTCTAATGGTCGTTTTGCAGGACCTCGACGAAGAAATACATATTCGGCGGTAAGTAAGTTTTCAGGCATGTAGAATGTTTTGTTGCAGTGATTTGATGCAGGAGATGGAGATAAGTTAGCCATGTGCTTTCTTAGGCGTGAGACATAGTCAGCTGGGTCTATGTGGTCAGTTTTCGATGGCTCGAAAAACTCTCCTGGTAAACGAAGTGGTTCTCCATACACGAGTTCGGCGGAAGAAGCTTTCAGATCCTCTTTCCAGGCTGCTCTGATGCCGAGTAGCACAAGTGGTAAGGATTCTGTCCACTGCGGATTCTTGTGACATGCAATGGCAGCTTTCAATTGGCGGTGTAGTCGTTCCACCAATCCATTACACTGGGGATGGTAAGAAGTGGTGGGGCGATGTTCGGCGCCGATCAGCTTTGCGATGTTTTGGAATAGCTGCGATTGGAACTGTTGTCCTCTGTCAGTTATGATGACATGTGGGCAGCCATGACGTGATATCCAGTTGGACACGAATGCCATTGCGCAAGTTTCTGCGGTTATGTCAGGTAGAGGATAAGCGTCGCACCAGCGCGTGTAGCGATCTACGACTGTCAAGCAGTATCGGTGGCCATTCGAGTATGGTAGCGGGCCAACCAAATCCATGTGAATGTGAGCGAAACGTTCTGATGGTAAAGAGAATGAAGTGTATGGTGCTGTAACGTGTCTACTTATTTTGCTTCTCTGGCAGTCTTCGCATTCTTTAGCCCAGTTCTTACAGTCGCGACGGATGCCAGGCCACACAAAACGTTGGGCAATCATTTTTGCGGACACGGCTCCACTAGGATGACTGAGGCCATGCATGTGTTTGAATATCTGTTTGCGGTAGGCTGGTGTAATATATGGTCTTGGATTTCCGGTGGATACATCACAGTATACGCGGTCGTCTGACGTTCTCTGTAGTTTGAGTGCTGTGTCTGTCTTTAGCAAGGCTTGCAATTCAGGGTCTCTGTTCTGATCTTTTGCAAGTTCCTCATAGTTGACGATGGTTACAACCTCTTCAATGCGTGATAGGACATCTGCGACGATGTTGTTTTCGCCTTTGATGTGTCTCAAATCAGTAGTGAACTGCGATATGTAGTCGTAATAGCGAAACTGTCTCGATGTGCATCTGTCTCTTTTAGTTTTGAAGGCGTACGCGATGGGTTTATGGTCGGTAAAGACTATAAAGGTTCTAGCCTCTAGCATATACTTGAAGTATTTGATACCCTCGTAGATAGCCAGTAGTTCTCTGTCATAAGGGCTGTATTTCTTTTGAGCTGATGTCAGCTTACGGGAGAAGAATCCAAGTGGTTCCCATTCCTGTCCATTCTTTTGTTGAAGGACGGCTCCTATTGCCTCATCTGACGCGTCGGTAAACAAAGCCATTTCCATGTTCGTGTTAGGATGAACAAGAAGTCTCGCTTTTGATAAGCTGTCCTTACACTCGTTGAAGGCATTAGTCATTTCATCAGTCATGCTGATAGGTGCTGCGCCTTTAACTTTGCCTTTTAGTGCGTCATTGAGTGGTGCTTGCGTCTTTGCTGCGAGTGGCATGAATCTACGGTAGTAATTAACCATCCCGAGGAAGCGTCTAAGCTGTTTGGCTGTAGTCGGTGATGGGTACTTGCGTATAGCATCTACTTTCTCTTCTAATGGTGAAATACCGGCTCCGGACACGTGGTATCCCAAGAAAGTACTTAACCTCTTTGACTCCAAATTCGCATTTTCTAGTGTTTATGAGTAATCCATATTTTGTGAAACGGTCGAATATTGATTGTAGATGCCGGAGATGCTCTTCTTTTGATTTTGAGAAGACGAGGATGTCATCTAAATATCCGTAAGCGTACTCTAATCCTTGTAGAACTTCGTATATAAACCGCTGGAATATCTGTGCGGCATTCCTTAAGCCGAAAGTCATGTAAGGAAACTCATATAAGCCGAATGGTGTTGTGATGGCTGTTTTTGGTATGTCACTCTCTTCAACCGGTATTTGGTTATAATGCTTTGACTAAATCGAGTTTCGAGAATATGGTAGAACCGGATAGCTGATAGACGAAGTCATGTATGTGACGTATAGGATATCTATCTGGTATCGTCCGTGCGTTAAGTGCTCTGTAATCTCCGCACGGGCGCCATCCATCATCCTTTTTCTTAGCCAGATGTAGGGGTGAAGACCAGGGACTCTCAGATCTGCGGGCAGTGCCGTTCTGTAGCATATCTTCAAATTCTTTTTTGGCAATTTGCAGTCTATCTGGAGCAAGGCGGCGTGGGCGAGCTACGACAGGTGGACCAGGAGTTGTTCGGATATGGTGCTTTATGTTATGCTTCGGCTGTGTAGGAGCACCTGCAGGTCTGGTTATGTTTGGATAGTCTCGAAGGAGTTCATGATAAGGTGAGTCACCTGCGAAGGCTTTGACGGCCTGTATTTCGTTGGAGCTGATGTTGCGATGCGGTACGTTGATGCTAAGCAGAGTGATCCCATCTACGAGGCGATGATGTCGGCAGTCTACCAGCAGATTGTAGTAGCTCAAAAAGTCGACACCAATTATGGGCTTGGTGACATCAGCTACGACGAACCTCCATACGAAGTCTCGGCAGAGTCCAAGGTCGAGATGAAGTTCAATGAAGCCATAGGTTGAGATGATGGTATTATTTGCGGCATATAGCTCATATTTAGTTTTAGGGCGCTGGTCTCTAGTTAAAGTTTTTGGGAATACGCATAAGTCGGATCCTGTGTCTACTAAGAAATTCAACTTAGTTTTCCTTTCATTAACAAAGAGGCGGCCATTACAATCCAGGCAGTCGTTAGCCGCCACTAGTGGCTGCCGTTGGAGTTTTCCTTCTGGAATTGACAAGGAGTAAGGCATTTTATGGCACTTGAGCCGAATTTGCGGTGGTAGTAGCATATTCCGTTGCTACTGTCAGTTCGGTGCTGGCGATTGCTCGAGCGGGATCGTGATCGGGATGCTGGGTGTGATCCACTGCAGTACCGTCCTCGTCAGCGACTTGGGCGTGCGGTCAATGCAGCTACTTGCTTTGTTAGTTCAGTAATTTGCTTTGCCATGCTCTCCATAGCTCGTAGGTATGGTTCAGGAACACTTTGTGACGTTGATGGTAAGACTTCACAGATCTGTGCGCTAGGTGCAGCGACGGCGATAATCTTGTCGGCGAGGTCGGCCAGTTTGTCGATAGCCATGTCAGTGTGAGAAGCCACGATTGGTTGTATGTTATAAGGTAGCCTGTTGTACCAAATCGTTCTTACAAACTCCTCTGGAATCTTTGGTCCGGCGAGGTGCTGAAGGTGGCGCAAAAATTGGGATGGCTTTCTGTTTCCCATCTCTTGGTTATTCAAGAATTGCTTAACCTCTTCTTCGCGGGGTTTCGACAGACGTCTGATAAGTTCTGTTTTCAGAGTTACATATTTATCCTCCTTGGCCGGGTCTTCGATAATGTCCGCTACTTCTATAGCATACTGATGGTCAAGCTGACTTGTAGCGTAGTAAAATTTTGTACTATCTAATGATATGCCGGATAAAAAGAACTGACCTTCAAGCTGCGCAAACCATAACGCTGGACGATCTGGCCAAAACGGTGGAAGTTTCACACCTACTTTGTATAATTCAAGTTTTTCATTAGCGTCCTTTTCATCGTGGCGCGTAGGGCCGCTACCTCCTGAGTTGGCCATGCCCCTTTAGCTTCGGAAGGTTGCTCTTTGATGGTTGATGTTCGTACGTAGGTCACCAATTTATATAGTGTGTAGATGAGGAAAAACACACCATATAAGAGTTTAAAAAGGTTTATTGCAGATATTTACAGTTTACTAAGAGCACGGCAAGCAATAATATAATTTATAAAACAATAATAATTTGATAAAAATATAAGAATTTTGTCTGCTCCGACCAACGCCACGTCAAGCGAGAAGTAATGTCAGAATCATTGACAGCGACCGGCCAGCAGCGCATGGAGATTTCGCATGCGACCTGCATGCAGTCAGCAAGAAGTTTGTATGTCGCGATGCAGGTGGCGGCACGCCACACTAGCGTACCCAAAGGTGTATAAAAATTATGTTACGGCACGCATACTGGTCACGTCATATGAAGCTAGGTATTTATTTCTGAATTGAAACGAAGCACTAAAATATGATGGACGAAAATAAACTACCATAAATATAAAATGTTTGCTCTAGATTTCGAACTCTTTCAAAAAAGTCATGTGTGGACGTGTATTGCTATGACTAAAAGAAAATTTATATTACCTACAGCAAAAAGCTTTCAGTAATCTAATGCTGCTTTGTACGTGCTCTTTAAATACTTAAGTGGTTTTACAAGAAAGGCTTGGTACCTCGCCAGTGAATATAAACGCTCCTGTTAGTCAAAAGTACCCTAAGCCGACGAGCATGAATGAAAAGGCTGATGAATGTTGAGAAAGCAAAAGAGGTATGTCAGGATCGTAGCAAGTGGAAGGTTGTAGTCTCTGCCTACCCCTCCGGGAAAGAGGTGCGATTATATTTATGTATGTATGTTAGTCAAACCTTTACAATATAATCATAATGACATATTACATGGTGTAAAAATATTTTAAGCAAATATTAGCTGTAGCAAATATTTTAAGTGGTGAACCAGCCCATAAAATTTACCAACTTTTCCCAAGGCACATAGGTCAAAATGTGGCAAAATTTTGACCTCTCAAATAAATACCTGTATTCGGGAAGTTCAAATTTTTCATATTTCAATCTAAATTTCTTGAAAAAAGTTGTTCAGTTTCATGGGCTGGGTTGATCCCTTAAAATATTTGCAGCAATATTTTTATACCTTATAATAATATAACTTCGAGCAACAAAAACTTATTCTGGAAAATAAACTATCTTTATCCATTTTTTATGACGTTGTAGTATGTTTTCTTTTGGTCTGGCTTTTGTAAGTTACCTAATAATAATATAGCAGCATAAACTAACGTTGTAATATGTCGTCTTTTGTGCTGGCTTTTGTAAGTATTCCTATAAAATAACAGCTACAACAGTCTAGCTATTAACATGGCCCGTACCTATTCCACATATGAAACTATTATAGGCACAACAATCTCCTTATGAACATAAGCTTCATGAATTTAATACCTAAGCTAGATGTTTTTGTAGCTAAGCGACCGAGTATTTAGGACAAAGATGTCGTGTTGTGTCGTAATTCCTGAACTGTATGTTTTGTTGAATATAATTCCTAACTAGATGTTTTTGTAGGTACTGAATATTTAGTAGAAAAGTGAGTCCTCAAGTGGAGACCGCGTATCGGCAGGCGCAGCGTAGGATGTCCCCCTGCGATATGGTCAGACGATCTGGTCAAGTTCACGGGGACATCACCTATGTCATCTATGAAATTTTCAACTATCTAGCTATCAGTGTATATATCATTAGTCTAATAGTGCTATCCACGAACAAAACTACGGTGAACCGTGTAGTCGGCATAAAGGTAGGTATATCGGCAAACAAAGCTTTTGATGTAATAGAAACCGGCGAATAAAACTTTCGAAAATCAGTGATATCGTCGAAATGTTTTCCGACGAACCATTCAGGGCACCGTTTCGGTCTTTTTGAGCTTGGACCTTCAAAAATGCTTGTCTATTGCTAAGTATGCTAAAACTTTGACTGACCTTATTTTAATGTCAAAGTTCCACATGAATAGCTATTTAAAGTGGATAGAAATTTTATTTCTAGTGATTACTACGGAATAATAAAAGTTTTAAGACCCCCCGTCCACTTAAACATGGAACGTGCCCCGGATCGGTAAAGTTTTTATGGCGCCGTGCCCCTAAGGCAACTTATTTTATTTCATGGCACGAGTTCCTATTCATTTAAAGCCATGCTAGTGCACCTAGAAAAATGGTTCCGTGTTTCGGATGGCACGTTAAGCCGTGGCTCCCGGTTGCTGTCTATGATTAGTTAGACGGCGGTCGTTACACAACCATGTCAGAAGCCTGCTATTTCAAATATCTTTAAGTAGGCGTATCGCACACTTGACGCACGACGGAGCGCTAAAATATCGCAGCGGTCTGTCAGATCCATACTAGAAACGTCACTCCCCATATTAAAACTGCAATCGACGGACGACACTGCGATAGCGCTGCGTCGACGGCGATTGACCGGTTTTAGGTAGCTTATTTATTTTCCATGCTCCTGAATTATTATTGCTAAAATATTGACGTACTTAAACATTTTTTACACCTTGCCCTAATGTTCAATCTCAATGTTTTGTGTTCGAAAATCTCCGAGACTTGTTTTCTTTCCGTACTTCTCAGTAAGTAATGAAAAACAATTCACATCACGTCTTTTAACAGATTGAAGGAAATCTTGGTAAATATATCTTCAGGGATATACTTCCTTTGATTGTGAGGCTCATTTCTCTTTGTTTTGTGTCTCATCGCATAAACAATCCATTGCTACTTTCATATACGGAGTAAAAATTGTTTTTTTTTGTTTCACAGGGAAAATTGATCAGTTTCATGGACTCGTTCTTAAACATATTTGCAGTCAAATGCAATGAAACTGAACAATTTTCCTCGAGGAACATGGTTGAAATATGAAAAAAAAGGGTACATTTGAGTGGGTCTTGGGGTATATTTTGTATGAGTTTCGGGTCCAATTTTTTTTCGATATTTCAACCTATGTTTCTCAGAACCATCAGACTAAAGTGCTTCAGATTCATGACCTGGTTCATCACTTAGAATATTTGCATTGGATTTTTTGCATCCTATTTACCTAGTGGCCACACCAAAAGAGAAGTGACTGCTTAGCTTAGCCTACATAATACAGCAATGCAATGCATAAGCGTCCTTTCGAGTGTGTAGCGTGAAAAACGTATTCAATCTAAACGTTCACACCGTGAAATTGTATTGCGTTTTGTTTCCGCCATATGTCGGTTACACACAACCATGTCAGAAGCTTACTTATAGGTAGTATGTAGTATTTTCCAACGACCCTTTGGACGACTCGTTGACCCACATGAAAAGAAGACCCTGGCAGTGAAATGGTGTAAAAAAGACCACATGAAAAGAAAACCCTGGCAGTGTGTGGTGGAGGCCACAAATAACTCTATTGCCGTGGCTGATTGCTGGTCAAAACACAGCATAGAAATTGAACCAGTCGACACGACATAAGGAATATAACAGCAAATCAACTAATCCAATCCTACTTACGTTAGAAATGCGAAAGTTTGTTTGTTTGTTACTCCTTTCCTAATGAACCGATTTTCATGAAATTTGGCACATAGATAGAGGGTAACTTAGAATAACACAGTTATTATCACAAAAATAAATTCCTGTGAAGTACTACGGGATTAAAACGGACTTCCACGCGGGCTCGCTGCTGGCGCCCACTAATATTATTATAAAAAGAAACTATAAGCTTTAAAAGACTCGCAATTATTTTCAGACAGGCTTTATATAAATGTATTTGATTTACTACAACAGCCATAAAAACCTACTGTAAATGCTTTACTTGCCACGGTTGGCCGGTGGATCGGCAAGCGCAGTGCAAGGCGTTATAGATATTCACAGCAAACGCTGCTGCCCATTCTCTGAATTCATCGCTTAGTCATCTTTTACGACACCTACAGGTAGAAATGGTTTGTTACTATTCTATACCGGCATACATACATACATATATCACGCCTTTATCCCTTGCGAGGTAGGCAGAGCGTTAACGGCCGTAAGAATACGGTTGCTATCGCCACGTCTGACGTTTTTGAGAATTGTTTTCTAAGGTTGTTTCAGAAAACATGTGTATCACTATAGAGACAAGTTGTCAGCCTGTCGCCTAAAAATTGTAATACACCAATATTCTCGAGTCCCTTAGTCGCCTCTTACGACACCCGCGGGAAGGATGTGGGGTGATGCTATTCTAAGCCGGCATCACACACACGGCTTATCACACGGATTTGATATTTTTTAATAGATTTGATTTCAATTTCAATCGTTTATTGCATTTCGTGAATTTCGTGCATCACGCACGTAAATTTTGCATCTATTTATCTACTGCCTCGATTTCTATGGCCACACGCAATACGTAATTGAAAATTTCGTTTGTCTTTGAACGCTGTGTGCGCTGAGCTTTAGGTATTTTGTCGAAAACTTTGTAACACCTGCTTGTTCGGAGTTCTAAACAATGTTCTGAGAAAACTTGCGACGTCTTGCAAAATGAGTTTAAAAGTAGACTTAATAATTTACTTCGAGATATTGTTTTTTCCCGACATTGTTTTGTGTTTAAACAAGTTGCAGAGGAAATCGCACGCCGTAAATGGAGTTGGATAGGGCACATTGTCCGTCGAAGTGACGGCAATCTACCTAAAGTTGCTTTCGAGTGGCAGCCAAGCGGCAAGCGTCGACGTGGTAGACCTGCGGAGACCTGGAGGCGTACAACACACAAAGCTGAACACAGTTGGAATGACCTGGGACCAAGCGAAGACCATGGCGCAAAACAGGGAGGGATGGAAGAAACACTCTAGGGCCCTTTGTACCAGCGGGGTTCTTTAGAACTACAACAACTTACGCAGGTCGCTGCAAGGAGAATCTGTGTCGGTGGGGCTACAGTGACTCCGAACAGTGTCCATGCGATGCTGTCCCATAGAGCATGTCGCATCTCCTAAATTGCCCAGCGTGCCCCGACACCTGCATGCTAGAAGACTTTTGGGCAGCCACTCCAAATGCTATTAGTGTGGCAAATCATTGGTCAGATAAGGTTTGATTCGCCTCGACACGATTCTCTTATTGTAGCCTACTTGAAATTTGTACTGTTTGATCAAATTGACAGTATTACTTATTTTTATGTACACTTTAGGGAATACATATTTATTATTCTGCTCGCAAACCGAACCGCAATAACATTAAAATAATTATAGAAACCGCTGCGTATATGTGTTATATTAACGTATGTGCCATTCGGTTGATACATAATTCATAGGATGGCCTCGATGGAGACATGCATAATATTCTTGCCTACGCCTGCTTGAAAGGCAATGCGCATACTGAGATTTTCAGTGTCTGAACGGCAATTTCTAAACTGTAAAACTGGAAAAATTCTGCATTATACCAACTTTGGACCGACGTTGCACAGGACAGCAATAAGTGGAAGACAGCAGTGGGATCTGATAGGCTAATAATAACATGCCTCAACGGACCGGGTCTCTGTGGGCCCGTGATTCATAATAATATAATACCAACTGATACTACTATGATAGAAAATAAGGAAGTGTGTCCACCAGGGACGCTGCATCGTGGCTAAGTTTGTCATCTGGCCTATTATCAAAGGTATTAATATCCTAAACTATCTATAGTGCTGTGTGTCTCGAAGACGCTAAAGTATCAAGACTAAATTC
This sequence comes from Keiferia lycopersicella, assembly GCA_029255805.1. NCBI lineage: Eukaryota > Metazoa > Arthropoda > Insecta > Lepidoptera > Gelechiidae > Keiferia > Keiferia lycopersicella. The sequence goes on along the minus strand of JARACZ010000006.1, from coordinate 15,921,041 downwards.
ATTATAGCTTCCAATGCTACTACTAACACGGGATAAGCGACATACAAACACGATCTCATCAGAATAATACAATTACCTGCAACATGAACATGAGAGACAGATTACTGCTGATACTTAGTTCACGGAAATTAACTCGAAATTCTGGGAAGCCGATCATATTATCCTCTAGATTTCAATTTACATACATCATGCCTATGTCCCTAGTGGGGTAGACATAAGCCAACGGCCGAAAAAATCCGTAATTTATGCCACTTTTGACAATCATAAGCATACATACATACACGTATCACGCCTTTATCCCTTGCGGGGTAGGCAGAGCGTTAACGGCCGTAAAATTACGGGCGTTATCGCCACGTCTGACATTTTTGAGAATTGTTTTCTAAGGTTTTGTTTTCTAGTGACAGGTAGTCAGCCTGTTTGTATTACACCAATACTCCCGAGTCCCTTAGTCGCCTCTTACGACACCCACGGGAAGGATGTGGGGTGATGCTATTCTAAGCCGGCATCACACGGCACCACGGACAATCATAAGGAACTGCACAATTGCATCTAAGCTGTTTAAATTATTTATCAACTACCGGACCACCCAGTTGTAACCGTTTCTTATCGTTTTTCCGTTTTCCCGGCTTCCACTTCATTTGATCTAGGTATCTATAGAAAAAACAACATCAAATCCGCAAAAGGTCTGAATTTGTTCATGTAAATATCACATAAATATTGAAATCATGATCTTTCATAACAAACAATTTACTTCATATATTTTATTTTATCATCCTGAAAGAAAACCGGCTTAGGTGGGAAAATAAAAATAAAAGAAATAGCTCGGGGCCGCCCAAATTAACCAGACGGCACGTAACTTTAAGGCTAAAAGGTTTTCTTTTTTTAACAGTGGCTAATAAAAATGTAGATATTATGACTAAATTATGCGGAAAACACACTTTATGTCCGTTGCTGCTTTTAGCTAAAAAAAAGGAAAATTTTAAAAACGGTTGCTGACGCATGGGCTTGCGTTGTTCGATGCTTCTGTCAATGTAGGTTTTTTTGTATTGAAGCTGGTAATTTTCTTGCATCTGACATACAATGGATGTCAAATGTGGTTCCCGCCTTAATGTATAAACTTTTACTTAAAAGCTCCACATGGTCTCAAGAGAAAGTGTAACAAGTTCAAAACTTTAGCATACGTATCTACTTAAACTAATTAAAATTGCTGCTATTAGAGACTAAAATCCTGTGTTCTTAATTATTCTTGGCTCTTTACTTGAGTCACGACTCACTTTTGTAAAAAAGCTTACTAAAGCTCATAAACTGTTTTAACTTAATTTCACTTTAAACGTTTGGACGAGAGAGAGCTCGGGATATTTCTATGTTCTTTATAGTTGTTACTTTGAACAGGGTCGTTGGATGACTTGGTGTCCCACACGAAAACAACAATAATTTTGAAGAGGTCATCTTGGTACGTCATAACTGCATCACATTAGCCTTTTTTTACGGGACATATTTATTCTCCCATTTGTACTATCCAGTCACTACCAAGTACTTTCTTCAAGTCATCGCATCGGTCCATTGACCCGGAGAGCGTCCAACGCCACGGTTACTACGGATTCAATAGGCTTGTTTCCTGACAGGTCAAATGAGCTAACTTTTCAAAACGATCTGAAACGGTATTTTGTATGAAGAACTAGAAGTATGACGTCACGCCCTTGGATGGCGTCAAATCACTTACTTATATATTACTTTTCTGCTTATTAACTCAAACTTTGAATATTTCGAAAAATGATGACTGAAGTCCGTAGTATTTTTGGACAATAGTTTTAAGCGTACAACTGTTATATTTTTTAATGGCCCAGGAAACTAGCGAATAGTGAACACGTTTATTACACCGTCCATTGGTTTAACGCTATGTTAGTAGGTAATTTTGTCTTAGTATATATGATCTGATTAGACAAAATATTCATCGCGTCTGTGTACCGAAGCGGTTCTTCCCATACTACAAAGGCACACACTGCTGCTATTCTATTTACTTATTTTCAAGTAATACAATACCTACCTATAATAATTGACTCCTTTCTAATCAGCGTTAAGATCATTTATCTTAAGTGATTTGGTATTGAAGATTTAAGAGATATTCTAAGAAAGTTTATTTAAGTATCTAAAGGTCCAAATCTAGTAGTCCTAGTCACTTAGACGGCAGTCGTGAACCCTAATGTCAGAATTGTTCAACCGTATTCTACTAGTAGCAGGCTTCTGACGTGGTTGTGTAACGACCGCCCTCTAACTAATCATAGACACCAACTGGGACCTTTCTTACGGTAAATCAGGTGGTTCAGCCCGCAATTTCCTAACCAGACTTGAAACAAAGAGACAAACTTAATAGCATAGACAGCGGCCGGGATTCATTTGGTTCTGCTTGCAATGTTCTAAACAAACAAAGCTACGAATTCATAGATTAGACACACAACGCGGCTTCAAATCATTTTCTTTGAATCACGCTCATGTTTCAACCTTATCTCATTTCGTTATAAAATGTTGATGAGACCACGTTACATAAAACGTTGACGACCGATGTGGCGCAGTGGTAGTGCGACTGCCTTTGACGCAGAAGGTCCCGGGTTCGATTCTCGGTGGGTCACTCACAAAGTTGATATTTATCTCTTTGTGAATTTGTTCCCAGTCTGGTTAGGACATTGCGGGCTGAACCACCCGATTGTCCGTAAGTAAGATGGTTCCGTGTTTCGGATGGCACGTTAAGCCGTAGGTCCCGGTTGCTGTCTATGATCACTTAGACGGCGGTCGTTACACAACCATGTCAGAAGCCTGCTATTTGTAGAAGGCGGTTGAAAAATTCTGAAACTAGGGTTCATCGGGTCGTTGGACGATTCGGTGTCCCACACGAAAAAGAAGAAGAAGAAGAAGAAGATAAAACGTTTGCCTACCTGCCTTGTTGGGCAATGAAAATAAATATTCATAGGAAAACAGCTATGCGACACGTAGAAGCGTCGGCAATATAATTAATTTAATAAGTATGTTAAAATGTTGACGACGTTTTCGTTTATAATTTACATCAATGAAACGAAAACTCAGCTACCTATTTCTCAAGAAACGTGAGCTCATGAACAATTTTGTGAATTGTCTCCTAATAAATGGAGGCAAATGATAACAGTGTCTGTCGCTCAGTTACCAGGTAGAAAATTGGTGGGTCACTGAAATAGTTTTCATTTAAATAATAAGTATTTAAGTGCTTATTGCCACCAGCCCAGTACTATCAATTGGCAGACCAACTGCCAGTAGTCCAAACGACATCGTGGTCGTAATGGGACTGTAGTGAATAAGGGCGGCAAAAGACCGTAAAATCTGGCAAGAGAAAGAAAAAGCCTTTGCCTAGAAGTGGGCTTATGGGGCCGCTGTTGATGATCATGATGATGATAATGACGATGATGATGATGATAATGATGATGATGCTGACACTGCTATCAAGAATGTCAGGACAGTAGTTTTAAACCCTGAGAAACTAATTGCTTATGAAAAAGTAATTACGCTATCACTTACCGAACCATTCCTAGTTCTTGATAGAAGTGGAATCTGCTCTCTCTCAACTTTAGCCACTGCTAAAAGAGGAGAGAAGATAGCCAGTGCCACTAGCCAGAGAACTATCAGGAGTATGCAAGCTCCTCTTCTCGACGGCATCCAGGGTTGCCGCAGCGACTGCGTGATGGCCAGATAGCGGTCTACTGACATCGCTGTGATCGTGAATACACTTGACGCCACCGCTACTCCTGTGGACAAAGTAATTACTTATATGTCACTGTTGCATTTCATTCATCATTCTCCTGGCCTGTTTTCTGACAGCGTCCGCTACCTGACTTAGGGGATTTTATGTGCAACCAAGTTTTTACTCAAAGCGACTGCCTTCTGAACTCTGCAACCCAAAGGCTAACCTGGCCCGAATCCTAGCTTGTCACATTCAAATATCATCTGAATTCAAATTTTATTTGTAAATGGGTTTCATCACGATGTTTTTCGTTCACCGCTAGAACAGTCGGTAAATGAAAGTGAGTAAAAATATATTGGTACATGGCGGAGATCGAACTTGGGTCTCACGATTGTAAGACCGTGGCCCTAACCATTTGGCCATCGACGCACATATCACTTGGTCACTGTTACATTTTATCAAAAGTTTCACAAGCAGACTGAGGTCTATATCATTTCGATAGATGCATACTTGAAATGGAACTCTAAAAAGTACCAAAACCCTTTTCGACCTTTTTTTTTATCAACCATCCCATCGAAGTCCGTCCGTTGATCGTCGTAAAGACCACTAGTATCCTATTTATTGGTCTTCAGAGTAACATCAAAGTTCTTGAAGGAACTATCTTTGCTTCAGATCTGGGATTGACTATACCGAATGTAAAGGAGGTTTTTTTACCTCTGATGGTAAAATGCCTGACTGAGAAGAAGCTGGCTGGAAACTTTTTTAAAAATTTATTTTATTTGTTACTTGTTTTATTTTATATTTATTTGTTTTGTTTGATTTTTGTAATTAATTTTATTTGTTTACCAACTCAACTTTTCTCCATAGTAAAAGTAGTTCCATTCCATGGTTTGATCATGCCTGGAAAGTTTTTGAAGGAGTCTATAGCCTCAAAGCTATAAATAATCGGCCAAGTGCGACAGCCTGCGCACGTAAGGCGCTGTACCATTATGAGTATAAACATCTGTATTTTGTATGTGATGATGATCTCTCCGACCGATTTCGGCCATGGCGACCACTTTGACTCCTAATCAGATCGGCGCTGATGCGCCCGGAGATGGCTATTGTAGCCAATTTTGGCAGTAAACTCCCGTGCACAGAGTGGACACGTGAGTTTGCAATTTACATAATTATAGTTAATGGCGACGGGTGGACGGGCCTTCAGCTCATCGCGCTTAGCGTCGAGGTCTGCTTTACGCTGTTCCTCAAACTCGCGGACTTGCCTCTTAATCATCCCGCGCCATTCGGGGCGCTGTGCTGCCAGACCCTCCCATTGAGTGGGCTCAATGTTGCATCTTTTCATGTGTCGTTTCTGAACATCTTTTTATCTGAGAAGTTGTCCGCCATGCTTTCGCTTGCCCTCCTCTAGCTCAGAATAAAAGATGCGCTTCGCCACTCTCTCCTCCGACATCCGGGATACATGACCGCACCACCGAAGCTGACGACGCATTAGATAGGCCTCACTGCCACCAACATTGGCTCGTCTCAGAACTTCGGTATTGCGCACTCGGTCGGTCCATCTGATCTTCATGATGGTGCGAAGGCATTTTAGGTGGAAGCGATCCACAGTGCGTATGTGGTGACGATACACACACCAAGTCTCGGAGGAGTATAGAAGGTTTGGCAGCACAATCGCCATATATACAGAGATTTTTGTGGCTAGCTTTAGGTCGTGCGAGCAGAAAACCTTGGAACACAACTTCCCAAATGCTGCAGCTGCAGCACTGATTCTGCTGTTGATCTGAGCATCAAGGTTACACTTAGATGTTATAGTGTTCCCCAGATAACGAAACTTATCAACCTGTTTCAGCATATCCTCACCAAGCATAATCGCCAGTGTCTCGCGATCATGCGAGTCTAAGGACATCACTTCCGTCTTTTTAACACTGATCTTCAGGCCGAATTTACAGCATGCTTGGTGAAAAACGGACATAAGCTGTTGCAGGCCGTCTGGGGATTCTGCAAGAAAGCACAAGTCATCAGCATACATGATCTCAGTAATCAATGCATACGAGACTTTAGTGCGCGCCTTAAGTCTAGCCAGGTTAAAAAGACTGCCATCTGTGCGGAAACGGATGCGGACTCCTTGGGAAACAGTATTCAGGACTTCTTTGACTACAACTGCAAAGTATAAGGCGAACAGTGTGGGCGCTAGAACACACCCTTGTTTCACCCCACAGGTGACGGGAAGAAATCAGACTATTCACCGTCTACAGAGACGCAGCACTGCATGTCGTCATGCAGGAGTCTTAGGAGTCGCACATACTTTTTTGTGCACCCTAACTTTCCTAGCACCATCCAGAGAGCTTCGCGAGGCACACTGTCGAATGCTTTCTCTAAATCAACAAAGCAGAGGTACAACTGGCGACCTTGTTCTCTACTTTTTTCTTGTAGTTGACGCACCGAGAAAATAGCTTCACATGTACCTCGGTCAGGTCGGAAGCCGAACTGGGTTTCGGGCAGAATTTTTTCCGACAAATCTTTGAGGCGGTTCAGTAAAACTCTGGCAAAGACTTTTCCAGGGACTGACAGCAATGAAATACCGCGATAAGAGTTACAGTCAGAACGGTCAGCCTTGTTCTTGTAGAGGGCACAAATGCGAGACACTTTGAAGTCCTCAGGGACCCTCTCCTCCTCCCACATTCGAACGAAAAGTTTCCATACCGACGTGTGCAACTCCGTACCACCATATTTCAGTAGTTCACCCGGTATAAGGTCAATGCCAACCGCCCGGTTATTATGCTGCTGTCTGATGGCAGTAACAACCTCGTCACATGACAGGGGCTCGTCCAGCTCCGTGGCTAACGGGAGTTGAGGCATTAAACTGATATGATGCAGATCAGCTGATCGATCTACGTTGAGCAAGTTGTGAAAATGCTCAGTCCAACGTTTAAATACATCCTCCTTGCTGGTCAGGAGGTGCATACCGTCCACCACTTGTCTTTTATTTGTCGAGACAGCCTGCGTAATTCTTGGTCACTCTCTTTGACCACCGCAACACTTCCACCTCTTCGATTATGCTGTCGCAGGAGCTGTCGATGCTTGCCGAATGCTGCTTTAAGAGCCTCGCTATTGTCATCGAACCAGTCTTCACTACGTCGGTCTTTCGTACCCAAAGTAGCAGAAGCGGCTTCTATGAGATGACATGACGAAGCTCCCCAAGCAGCACTGACATCACCGGTCTCAGTTATTGGCGACGGCTTTTCAGATAAGGCTTCTGCATATTTCACCCTAACCTCGCGATCTTTCAGCCTATCCACGTTTAAAAACGCAGGCTTCTTCACCGTGGATCTGCGAGGTCGACGGAGGCGGAGTCGTAGCTTAGTGACAATTAGTCGATGGTCAGTCCAACAGTGAGCACCACGCATGACGCGGGTGACTTGAACTTGACCGATGTCTCGTTGCCGAATAATAGCAAAGTCGATCAAATGCCAGTGTTTGGAACGCGGGTGCATCCACGTTGTCTTGTGCTTAGCGGCAAGTCTGAACATAGTGTTCGATATCGCTATATCGTACTGAACACAAAGACCGAGCAGCAACAGACCATTGCTGTTCATGTTGCCATGTCGTCCCAGAACTCCAGGCCAAGCTTCGTAGTCCCGTCCAACCCTGGCACTGAAATCGCCTAGCAACAAGATCTGCTCTCTGGCGTTTATGCTATCAAGACATTGAGTTAGCTCCTCGTAAAATTTGTCCTTAATGTCATCAAACTTGTCTAACGTTGGAGCATAGACACTGATGACATTAAGGTAATTGTCTGTATCCAGGTGAAGGCGCAGTGTGGTAACGCGGTCCGAGATGTGAACAGGACACTCTTGAAGTCGCTTTACTAGATGATTTTTGATGGCAAATCCTACCCCTGAGCGTCGAGGCTCGGATGCAGAGGTACCCTTCCAGAAGAAAGTGTAACCACCTCTATCTTCTACCAGTTCTCCTTCATCAGCAAGGTGTGTTTCGCTGAGCGCAGCCACATCTACGTTATAGCGATGCAGTTCTCGAGCTACGATGGCGGTTTTGCGTTCAGGACAGGAGTTGCCATCTCGATCAATAAGAGTTCTCACGTTCCACGCGCCAAATGTCATGATAGATGGTTTCATGCTGTTTTTATTTTTTCTGTTTCGTCGACCACGAGTTAAGTGATGCGGTGGCAGCCGTGGTTACTACCACCTTCCGGGTAGGGACGAGCACTTTTTTAGGGCACCTTTTCTAGCCCCCTCCTCGGCTGGGCGAGGAAAGCAGTGCCTCCCTTAAAAGGGCTGCTTTGTCATCCCAGGTGCTGCCGAATTCGCATTGTCGTCCCGATTTGCAATGCAAAAGCGACCACGGCATGTACTCACGCCCCTAGAACCGCCTATGTGCAGGAATCAGACAAAGCCCAGCTTGCACCACGCCAGACCTCTCTACCTCAACCCATCGCCACAGGACTTTGCGTCATCGGAGTCCATTATTCGGAAGCGGTCAGTTGCGCAGGATATATTTCGGTGCGCAGACGTTCGCGCAAACGCAGGCGCACGCACTTAGTCCTCACCCTCCTTGATTCAGTGGAACGGAAAACCGCTACGACTGAAGGAGAGGTCAGACGCAGTGTCTGGCCGACAGTAACTACCCGCGCCCTCTACCGTCGCCCTAGGCCATCCACATTGCCTTGCTGAGTCGCCGAGTCCGCCAAGCCCTTGTGCATAACTGCATTGGGTTGCCATTCTCGCCGAAACAGACTTTTTATTTGCTCGGGAAGCCGGGGTCGCATACCCGTATACCACATCACAGTCCTCGATTAAAGGCTGAGATGAGTACCCCTGACTGTATTTCGTATGTATAGGATGGGTATATGCCCCCTTTACATCATTTTCATTCAGATTTTTAGCATGTTTGTTAAAGCGACAATAAAAATACAACTTTGACTATTATGATTTAGGATATACAGCCTGGTAACGGAGAAACGGACAGCAAAGCCCCAATGGTCCCCCATTTTTACTCCTTCTAGTATGGAATACTATAAACACCGCCTAGAAACTGCTACTATATTTGCATATTCATTTACTCTCCTTGAAGAAAAATATGACTGATTGTACTGAATAAAAAATAGCAAGGTCTTGCACGAAGGTAGTGCGTGGGTTTGAGTCCCAGTGGAACTATAACGAGAGAGAAATATATGGCATAAGCCCCTTTAAGGTTATGAAATGTAACTCCAAGGCGTTTTCAAGGATAGAACTAATCAGACGAGACTGACGGCTCAGAGAAATAATGCAGGATACGAAGTTATATATTAAGACGCAGGCAGATTAAGAATACATAATGTATGAGTTAAATAAATTTTTGTACCCGATATGACATAAAATATTTAAAATTTGTAAACTGTAACAAAACCTAGATTAATGATAGGTCTCGCTACGCTGCGAGACTTATTTCTAATCTAAGCATAAATGACTTTAGCATCACAATCTTCGTGCCTTTTATTCCAATAAATATAATTAAAATGTCATTTTCTTCCATTAATCTCTATCAGTCGATAAGCTATCAAAACTTCGGTTACATGTCTATGTCCCCTTTTACTTTTTAATATAATTATGACATCATCATTTTCCTTGCCATCATTTACCTGAGGGATTTGAAGTGGAACCAAGTTTTTCACAGAGTGCCTGCCATCTGACCTCTCATAGGCAGAAAATATTGCCAAACTCAGTTTTTCTTTAGAGTAAAAGTTTTAATTGAAGTGACCCAAGTCCAATATGGCGGAATAATTTATCGGAGATCAAGTAGCGCTGCGGAGAATATGTGTCAAAAACTTTTCGTTAGGGTTATTAGTTTCTGTTTAATCAAAATAGTGTAGTCGTAAATAACTATTCTATTATTTTGTTGACATAAGATTATCGAACGACCCGGTACACTCCAGACTTAACGCATCCGTCCGTCAGATGAATACTAAAAACGTGATTTCCCATACTAAAAACGGATGCCTATCGTATGTCCAATGCAGACACATGCGGTGTTTGACCTACGGATGCGCTACCTACGCGCAACGGAGCGTTAAGTGTGAAAATCATTTAAGAACAAAATTTACAACAGAAAAAATCCTTCTGCGTAAACAAATGTAATGTAATGAAATTTTCTAGTCCGTAATAATTCTGTTCCACCCACGATTTGACTTTCAGTTTAAGAAGGAATAATAACATTTATTACGCTATTTCCGTTTATTTTTATTACATAATCTTATTTCTTTTTCTCTCGTCTTTACAGTTAAAAAGAAAATTGATGGCTGGATGAAAAAAGTAAGTATTTTTCTTTAATACCTCGGGACGTTCGTTCTACTTTGACTAAAGTTGATTATGGCTTTTTTCCGTAATCTGATATTTTGATTTGATTTATGAGCTTTATTCAAGTCTTGTTGAGGGAAGTATTTCTGTACTGTAATTCCGACCAGATTTCAAAGTTCTAACCAGATACCTTTTGGAGAATTTCATTTAAATCGTATAAAAAAAGACATATTTATTTTAACTTGAAAATTATAAAATAAATAAGTGTTATTTGATATATCAATGTCACCGTCGCTACAGTGGTACGAATCATCTGAAAAGGCCCTCGAGATTTGTCAGACGCGGCAATAGCGACCATATTTTTACTCTACCTAACCGGTGGGGGATGAAGACGTGATGTGTGTGTATGATATATTTTATAACATCGAATAATTTAGTTTCAGCATTTGAAGTAGTATCAACAGAGTATCGTTACACAACCATGTCAGAAGCCTGCTACTTGTAGAAGGCGGTTGAAAAATTTTGACACCAGGGTTCACTAGGTCATTGGACGGCTCGGTGTCCCACACGAAAAGAAGAAGAACAGAGTGAGAGTGTGTGTATTAACAAAGTGATAGTAGTCGAAAGCGCGGAGTGGACGTACAGGCACGCACGACTCTCCGCCTGACGCAGAACGACCGATTGATTCGAAACGTCGTGGAAACGCACAAACATGACAAGGGAGCAATCCGGAACATTAGTTATTTATACTTATGTAGAGTGAGTAGAGTAATTAGTTACCTACTTAGCCTTTTTAGTTTAGGGTTGACTCTACTCTAGTACCTGCGTTACTTCCATAGTTTCGTTTATCATTAGAGTTAATGTAATACGGCCAACCCAAATCTTTGTTTTCAGTAGATTCATAGGAACAGCTAAGACAGTTGCGTAGGCTTGATATAACCCATGAAATTGAATTACTCTTTCTAATTCCCATGTTATTATCTAGAAGAGGTACAAGAGACGTAGGTATTTTTAATTCGACGAACTCTCATTCTTGATAGCTGTTTTCACGCTAGTCAAGCTAATGCGAACATTTTTGCAGTAGTCAGAGGCACTATTGGTTTCTTTTCCTACCAATGGATGGAACAGCTGATGGCCGAAGTCGATGTACTATTGTTCCTGGACTATGAATGTTTTGAATCATTAAGTTTTGCTTTTTAGACACACCTTTTATTTTGAAAATTACTACTAATTAATTTAATTAGATGATTAATTTTTTCGTTAGTGATTTGCTGGTTTTCTGGCAAAACATTTCTACTGATTCAAGAATACAGCTGTAGAACAAAATTCAATCTACAAACAATAGCGCCGCGACGCGCCCACGCCCGAATTCAATCTTGATTTTCAGCTTGCGTAAGAGATTTAAAACTTTTGACAGTCGTGGCATGTCACAAGGTTTTCCGGGTTAAAATGCGCCACAAAATATCCAAATCCTCGCAGGCTGAACCACTTGATTGTCAGTAAGAAAGATGGTTCCGTGTTTATTATGTCTACCTCAAAACACAGCAAACCCAATGTTTGTGTGTGTGTGTGTTTATGTGTACCTTAACAGCCATAAAAGTCCACTGCTGGACAAAAACCTTCCCCTTTCGGGGGGTATAGTCATACTCACCACGCTTGGCAGGTGGTTTTAAGAGCGCATTCATTCACAGGAAACGCTGCTGCCCATTCATTCCCGTGATGATCATCTCTTCTTCAGTTTTAACGGCACTCACGGGTAGATTTCGGGTAATGGTATGTATGTATGTTATTCTAAGTCGGCACCACACGGCCGAATAATTGGATCAAATATTCAATATGCAGCATCGATATTGCATTGAGATTCCAACCACCTCTTACTCACTTCTAAGAGAATATATACGTAGATAGTGGGTCTTAGCATTTGCATGTCAGTCCAAGAGTTTCTGAATTGTTCGGTTTCGGTTCCGTGCGTGATAGTCCAAAACGACTGGTCTGACCACATGTTATAAAAATCCTTTTGATGCTCTTGTAGTCAAAAACATGTGTGAATTTTTAGGGTATGTGGAAAGTAAAACGTGTGATACAAGCATGATGAGTAGCAGATTTTTTTATGAAACGAAAACGAACGTTCCAGAAATTGAACTTCAGGCACAGCAGCGACTTAGCTATTTATTTAAAAAAGACAGAATGTCGTGTGAAACCGAATTAAATAGCATCACCCCAATTCTTTCCCGTGAGTGTCATGAAAGGCGATTAAGAGACTTGAGGGATTCATGTGAATTTCTATTTTAGGCGACAGGCTGACAACTTGTCGCTGTTGTTCTGTATACCTATATACCCTACTTAGGCGGATTGCATACTTTACGCACGTCGGCGCGTTAAAATATTGCAGTTGTCTGTCAGATCCATCTATCCCCATACTAAATAACTGCTCAACCGCTGTTGACGCAGAGCTAGCGCAGTGTCGTCCGTTGAGTGCGGTTTTAGTATGGGGCAGTGACGTTTCTAGTATGGATCTGACAGACCGCTGCGATATTTTAGCGGTCCGTCGTGCGTTAAGTGTGCGATTTTCCTTATCTGGAACGACCCAGATATTGGTCAGACGTGGCGATAACGACAGTAAATTTTACGATCGTCCACGTTCCGCTTACTCCGCAATGTGTGTATAAACAGAAAACAACAGGATCCTTACGCAACCATGTCAAGCCTACAAAACAATTCGCTGACTCGGAGTCCCAAACACTAGAAGAATATATATTTTTTTGCGTTTTTACTCAATAAATAACCATGGAAAAAGAGACCAAACTTTTGACCGGAAATTTAATAAGGAAGATTTTAACGACCAAAGTAAGGAAAAGATTCGAAGTAATAGAGAGAGTTCCTTCCGTCGCCTTCAGAATAATTTAAATCAGTAAGAAAAAAATCTGTTGAAAGCTTTCAAAGAGTGCATAAAGCTGTATTCCGAAGCTCTCAATGAGCTTTTCTTCAGTTTTTATTTTTATTTTATTTTCATACCAATTTTGACTCATGTACATTTACCAACTGCTTTTACAGTGATGGCAAAACATTGTGATAAAATGCAAATTCAGATGATATTTGAATGTGACTAAGCCTATCCTTCGGGTTGCAGAGGTCAGATGGAGTCGCTTTGTGTAAAAACTTGGCTCCACTCCAAATCCCCTAAGTTAGATAGTCAACCCCGACAGAGAACGGTATAAGGCAAGGATAAGGATGATGATGACCAAATATGTCTTATTTCATAAATAACTGAACAGATATCTACTGATACGACATTGCTATCGTAAGGACATTTAGATAATGAAAAGGCAATACAATTACCAGTTACCTACTTTTGCAAAACTTTTACACTTATAATTTATAACTACTTACCTTTTTTTTCGCGTGGGAAACCGAGTCGTCCAACGACCCAATGAACCCTATAGTCTGTAAAATATAGGATGATCCCTGTGACGTTTATGACCTTGGACACTTTCCCAGTAAACAAAGGCAAAATGGACCTTATGTCATAGCATTTGTTATAAGGTCACAAACGTCACAGGGAATATGTCAGAATTTTTCAACTGACTCCTAAAAGTAGCAGGCTTCTGACAAAGTTTTGCTACTACCTACTAAAGTTTGGTCATTGTCCCGCTGGCGTACCTACAAGTGGCTTGTCGTAGAGGTCGAAACTCATACGGCGTTGTCGTAAGACTCTCATGAGACCGATACGAAGCAGATTGACACCAGTAGTCCGTATGGACGCTGTTTTATTATACAAGATTAAATTTAATTAAGTACAAATATTTTCAGGATGTGTTCTAGACATAAGACTAGACGACTTTCGTCTGAAACTTTATTGAAATGGGGAAAAAAATTGGACCTCCCATACAAATTGTTCCAGCCGGCCGAGCCACTTTGTATGGGAGCACCAAATTTTATTTTTCGTCCTTCGGGAGGGAGACGTTTGCTCAGCAGTGGAATGACGTAGGCTAGATAAGATAAGATTTCGAAAAGAGTTTTATACAAAAGTGGTTTAGTTTAATGCCTAGAACACGCCCCTAAAATATGTGTACTTAATTAAATGTAACCTTATAGGAACCCACCCCTTTGTAATACAAATTATCCTTAGGTATTACATAGATATTCTAAATTGATCATTGATCAGGCGTTGCTTACGAGTTTAGACACGTGACTTGTCTGACTTAGGGCAGACGGTATTCATAGCTAACTTAATTAACCTGATGATAACGAACGACCGTAATTTTGCGATCGTTAGCGCTCTGTCTACCCCGCAAGGGATAAAGGCGTAATTTTTGTGTTAATTAACCTAGCGCATAATAATGTGTACTTCAAAAATTCGTTCGGGAACTCAAAAACTAATTTCACAGTTCTATTACCTATGATGTTTACATAATTTTGGTGCAGAAGGAAAATAAAATATTATCCGAACCCTCCGCAGACAATGCGTTAGAATTAATTAGGTATTAATCACATCCTCTTTCACAAACTGAAAATAATAAATTGAATAAGCTTGGAAGAAAAACAGCATTTTGTTCTACGAAAATTTTCCAGGGCATCGTTGGAGTAATCAGAAAATTATTTTGGTCACAAGTAAAATATAAGGTGTAAATCAACAGCGAATAAATGTAATGTGGATCGCACACTTGACGTACAACGGAGCGCAAAAATATCGCAGCGGTCTGTCAGATCGATACTAGAAACGTCACTTCCCATACTAAAACCGCACTCGACGGACGAGACGGTAAAAGCGCTGCGTCAACAGCGGTTGAGCGATTTTAGTTTGGGAATTGTCATTTTTTAGAATGGATCTGACAGACCGCTGCGATATTTTTGCGCTCCGTCGTGCGTCAAAATCGCAAATTTTTTCGCAATTAAATATCTATCTTCATCTTTAACATGTATCTAGCTAGACCTGACAATTAGGTTAAAAAGTCTTTAATAATTATTATCGAACTCTAAATTATGACTTCCTCAGTTACAAATCCTAATAATTAAATGTTATTATGCATTTGTTTAAAAATAGTTACAAATACTATAATTATAAAGCATATTATTAATTACCTTTTTTAACTTCATTTTGCGTAAGAAGCTTACATTTAAACTTTTACCGAAAAAGTTCATTAAAAATTAAAATGATCAAAGAAAAAGTTTTTAAGAGGAAAAAATGGAAAAAAAGAGCAAGGTTTTTTTCAACCACACGATGTCTACTTAGACGTAAAACTCATTACGCAAATGAACCACTCCAAAGACCTTACAAATACTTACGACCACTTCATACAGGGTGTCAAGTTAACTGGTTTCCAATGCCTCATCCTACTAATATTATAAACGCGACAGTTTGTGTGTTTATTTGTTTGTTGGTTACTCCTTCACGCAAAAATTACTGAGCCGATTTTCATGAAATTCAGCACAAAGAAGAAGTAGGATAGTTCTTATCCCGTATAAATGTTCCTGTGATATGCTACGGGATGAAAACCGACTTCCACGCTGGCGGAGTCAATTTATATTTTATACTAATTATCTCGATGGCGTAGAGAATAGTGCCCCTGCCTCCTACGCCGAAGGTCGTAAGGTTTGGTGCGCATAGGACACAAATATTTGTTAAGTAAATTTTTCAAGTATCTCTGTCTAGTCTAGGTATTATTGCATGTATGATATTTATTTATTTTTAATAGTGGGTATTAATATCAGCTTACATACATACATATATCACGCCTTTATCCCTTGCGGGGTAGGCAGAGCGTTAGCAGTCGTAAGAATACGGCCGCTATCGCCACGTCTGACATTTTTGAGAATTGTTTTCCAAGGATGTTTGAGAAAACATGTGTATCACTATAGTGACAGGTTGTCAGCCTGTCGCCTAAAAATTGTAATACACCAATACTCTCGAGTCCCTTAGTCGCCTCTTACGACACCCACGGGAAGGATGTGGGGTGATGCTATTCTAAGCCGGCATCACACGGCAAATAATATCAGCTTTAGTGTGCATTATACAAATTTTGCTCAGTTTAGCGCTAGATGGCGCTGTGTGAATTGTCCAGGATATATTTGTTACTTACTTAAATTATGCAGTCGCTTTCCGCGACTCCGCTATCTCCTTCAAAACTCCGTAATGGGTTTGAAGCGGTTAATAGATAAAGTGATTCAAGAGGTTTATTTATTGTATAATTTAATATTCATAGCTTGCATTTCTGTTTTTGTTATAAAATCTACTTTTATCAAGCAACGTTAGTTTTTATTTCGGACGGTGCCTCAAATATAAGATAAATCAATACAACGAACAGGTACCTAGCAAATCCTTCGGTCAAGCAAGGTGAGCGCAGTAATTTCCCAAAACGAACAGCCCATTTCCTACATTTGGCGTTATTGTAGGCGAGGAACACACTTGACGCACGACGGAGCGCATAAATTTGTAGGTCTGTCAGATCCATACAGGAAATGTACCCCATACTAAAACCGCTCAACCGCAGTTGACGCAGCGCAGCGCTATCGCAGTGTCATCCGTCGAGTGCGGTTTTAGTACGGGGTGTGACGTTTCTAGTATGGATCTGACAGACCGCTGCGATATTTTTGCGCTTCGTCGTGCGTCAAGTGTGTTCCTCGCTGTAGCAGTTGAGGACAAAACACAAATGCAGAAAGTAAAAAAAAACAACTGGGTGGGTACACAGATATTAAAGGTGGAAAATAAACTTTTCCAAAAAAGATTGGTCGATCAGCCGACATCGGTCAATTTGTATGAGAGGTTCAATGTCTTTTTCATCAGTTTTATGGGCTGGTTCACACTGTATTTGAAGTATTTTTCTACATCCTGTGTTTATGAAACACGCTGTATTACGAGAGCTTGTTTGCTTTGCACAAAGTCTAAAACCACCAGTGGCAATATTAACAAGGCCAAAGTAAAAGTTGGTGCCTTCTTACATGTTAGTATAACTAAGCGACGACCGATGTCGCCCGTGATGTACAGGTTCCGGGTTCGATTCCCGGTGGGTCACACACATCACTTTGTGCATTGGTTCCCAATCTGGTAAAGATATTGCAGGCTAAACTACCCAACTTTGGCAGGAAAAGGTAACCCTACCAGCTCCTTTCGTCCCTATCGCTGAAAGCTTGCCGCCTGGTCATGGATTACCTTGGCCAGTTTGGAAGTCCCTGAATAGACTTCGGACCCAAACTGGCCGGAGCAAGGAAAACATGGCCAAGTGGGGCTTCTTGGAGGGTGCTGACGTAAGCTGTTTGTGTGGTGCAGTCCAAACGATGCACCACCTAATATCGTGTCCGGCGTGCCCCAACACCTGCACAAAGGACGACCTTATGACAGCGTCTGCCAGCGCTGTTAATGTGGCCAAGTTCTGGGCTACGACGGTGTAGTGTCTGCCATCGACACGCTAAGAAGAACTACCCAACTGTTCGTAAGAAAGTTGTTACGTGTTTCGGATGGCACGTTATGTCATAGGTCCCGGTTGCTGTCTGCAATTACTTAGACCATTTCAGAAGCCTGCTGTTTGTAGAAGACGGTTGAAAAATTGTAACACATAATTTATTGGGTCATAATAAACTCCAAGACTAAGATTCACCAGGAACTCCTGGTTAAGTTGGTCTTACCTTGCAGAAAGATGACAGTCTTGCAAGGTTAGGTTAAGTTGGTCTTACCTTGCAAGAAGTTGAGAGTCTTGCAAGGTTAGCTTAGGTTAGGTTGGTCTTACCTTGCAGGAAGTTGACAGTCTTGCACATGACCTCGCCGAAGTACCACAGCAGCGTGACAGACTTGGCGATCTGAACCGGCATGCAGAACAGCGTCACCAGCAGGTCGGCCACAGACAGGTTCACCAGGAAGATGTTGGTTACACTGCAACGAGAAAAATTTCGGTTGTAAGAGATAAAGGTCACACTTACTTGCTTATGATGTGTACCGCTCCATAGATTTCCTACACCTTTGGATCAAAATGCTTCACTTGTTTTGATAAAACTCATAATTACGATTTGACACGTCTGAAGTCTACTCGGCCGCGAGATAAGGCTCTCTTTGGGACGCTTCATAACTTTGTTAGTGTCGAATCACACCGAACTTGCCGAATTTTCGGCGGCAGACTTTTATCTTCTGACGTATTCGGTTGATACGACACACCATGATAAAGGCCGAACTTACAAAACTGATAATCAGTTAAGCAGCTTCGTTTGTGCTTTCTGTGTCTCAAGTGCTGTCATCGAATCGTGTATAGATTAGGAAATATAATTTGAGTCGATTGACCTTAACGTTTCATAGTCGAATCGGCTCAAATTATATCTTTTAAACTATGTTAGACAGACCACAGAAAACAATCTGGTCTTATGAGATAGTGTCTATAATATGTCGTTTATCGAATAAATATCCGTCAAACTTACGCCCAAACGAAGTTCATTTGTACGCTATAATGCGAAGATTTTTCAGTGTAGGAATGTCGTCTCTAATTCAAATAAAATTGCTAGCGTAATTCCGCCGAACTTCGTCAATGTAAATTTGACGTAGGTAGAATATTAGTTACAAACATTCATCATCATTTGTCGAAGCTCATTGTAGAGGAGGAAACTCATAGGTTTCCGAGTTTCCGTAAGACACTCATGAGATCGATTTGGATGTAGTTTTGAAATTCAAATGTCGTAAAATTAGCCTAACTTGAAAAGCAGAATCAAAAGCGAAACAATTTCCTAATTATTTTGCCAAACTTTATTCTTTTATTACTGCTACAGGGTAAAGTGCAATAAGCAACAGAATACAGGATAAACTACAAACATTTTATTTGGTATTGGAAATAATTGGCTTTATTATTGTTACAAACATCTCAAAAGATGGCTCTGTTACGAAGATAAATCTTAGTTTAATTAATTTAAGCAAATGTGGGCTTTGATTGAATCAACATAACACGATACCTCGGGAACTTGGATGAGTAACTACGAAACTTAATTTGTGTTGATTCTGAATGACAAATGAAATTAAGTTCAAGCCAAAAACAACATCAACAATTTCCTAAATTTGATACATACATACACATAATCTTCTAATGTTATTAGAATTAATAAGTAACGCTTGAAACTAAAAAGCGGTAACTAACATAGAATAGAAACTTGTAACGAGCCTTATTTGACATCATATTTTTGAGATTTTTATTGATGGGATTGCAACCTAGATGCCTCCCAGATGTTTGCTGTGCCCTAACAGGGCGCCACTTGCACTTTTTTATACTTGTAACACCTCCTTTTATCTGTAGCTTTCAATAAATGAAATGAAATTAAATAATATCTCGCCTTTATCTAATGTGAGGCAGACAACTCGTAAACTACCGTAAAAATACGGTCTATCGCGACGTCTAATAAATTAATATATTGATGGCACTTTTATATGACTTGTGTATCACTGTAGTGACAGGTCGTCAGCCTGTTGCCTAATATTTACACACACAAATGTTACTTTTACTTTGTAGAAATAATTTAAGTCTGAATTGCGTTTTGGAAGAGCGGAGCCTTCAGATACAGGCATATTATTTGCGTAAATGGAGATTCCATCCCAATGTTACATACTTAAACGTTTGTTAACGAAAATAAATATTTTCATTTTGTGTACACATCAAAATTTTTGTCTCATAGTCATCTTATACGACACTTGCTTAACCAAAATGGGGTGATAAACCAATTTCGTTCTAAATTCAATATTATTTAACTTCTCAACCCTGAAATCAACTTTTTCTTTTTTTCGTGTGGGACACCGAGTCGTCCAACGACCCGATGAACCCTAGTGGCAGAATTTTTCAACCGCCTTCTACAAGTAGCAGGCTTCTGACATGGTTGTGTAACGACCGTCGTCCAGACTGGGAACAAATTCACAAAGTGATAAATATCAACTTTGTGAGTGACCCACCGAGAATCGAACCCGGAATCTTCTGCGTCAGAGGCAGTTGCACTACCTCTGCGCCACATCGGTCGTCTAACTCAAAACCTGAAATCAACAACGTCGTAAGATACAAGATGTGAGTATGGTTATGGGGCTATAATAATTATGAACACGTTTGTATTTCAGAATCTTACTGGGACATTAGAATGTAAATGAAGCAAAATAACCCTAAATATGTAGATAAGGACGTCACATCTGCATGTCGCAGGAACATGGCAGAATCAGAAATTTAGAATATGTTGTGAATATGGCAAACAAAGTACACATGGTGTTAGGGACAGCAGCGCTCCGAATACTGATGGGGTGCATGCGCCTCATGAAACTGAACATCGTTCCCCTCGGAACATATTATGTCAGGAAACGTCAAATAATAGTGTTTCCCATACCTAGTAAATGCAGTCATGATCGCAATTTTGTCGTATGGGAGGTCAAAAATGTTTTTCGTTTCTCGACATATGTTCGTAGGGATGAGTTGTTCAGTTTTATGATCTGCATGCATCCTATTAGTATTCACAGAAATGTCATTTAAACCTGATAACGGATATATAAACGGTTAACTTATACTTTTATAGCTCTTGGCCGAAGTCGTAGGAATTCGGCCAAATTCCTGATTTTGTAATATTTTTGCATCATCACAACATCGCAACTTTACAGTCATAGGTACCTACGTTACATGCATTAAGCTTAACTTTTGTTTTACGTTTGTGTACCTAATTAACCATAATCTAGTTTGATGTTAGTACTTTTGTTAATCAGCGCCACATCTACCTAACATTTAGGCGGATCGCACACTTAACGCACGACGGAGCGCTTAAATATCACAGCGGTCTGTCAGATCCATACTAGAAACCTCACGCCCCACACTAAAACCGCACTCGACGGACGACCCTGCGCTAGCACTGCGTCGACAGCGGTTACGTAATTTTAGTATGGGAATTGACATTTCTTTTATGGATCTGCCAGACCGCTGCGATATGTTAGCGCTCCGTCTTGCGTTATGTGTGCGATCCGCCTTAAATGCAGAACCTGCAAATACAAGCGAAAATTTTGATATGGATGTTTTGGTGAATTATACTCCTTTTGGGAATAAAATAAGTAAGCTTTTTCAAATTAAAATGTACTTATAATGAATTCATTATTAATTAAATTGATTGAGAGTTACACGTGTAAGATTTCAATATCCCTCTGGTTTGATAAAGATATTGGAGTTTCCAATAAAATAAATGAATTCGGTAAGAGAAAATCATGTTTACTCTACAAAATGTATCAATGAGAAATTTGATTCTAACCAATATTAAATGTAATTAATTAATTTTAACCTGTTCAATGTATTAAAATGATTGCCTGAAATCTATTGAAATAGAAAAGGTAATCATTATTTTCAAAGTGAGAATTGAAACTCGTCAAAAATGTTGATTTTATCTTTTAGTCAAATTGTGGTTATTGTAATCAATCAAAATAAATGTTCACCAAGGTAGCCTAGTTCTGACCTTTAAAGTTGTAATACTTTTACATAACGTTCGTGTAAAAGATATGCAACTGTATGAAAATAAATATCATTACCGAGGTCGCTTTCCTAAAAAATAAATCCATTTTGAAACATTTCGTGAACTAGACCCAGGTTTTCTAGAACTTACCCTTAACGCACGACGGAGCGCTAAAATATCTCAGCGGTCTGTCAGATCAGATCCTCACTAGAAATGTCAATCCCCATACTAAAACCACTCGACCGCTGTGCATCGTCCGTCGAGTGCGGTTTTAGTATGGGGAGTGACGTTTCTAGTATGGATCTGACAGATCGCAACGATAATATAGCGCTCCATCGTGCGTTTTATGTGTGCGCGATCCGGCTTACGTATGTAGAAAAAAAAATATTTACAAAACATAGAGAACGGCCCAAAAAGGTCTCTGGGGATTTACGATAGACATTTTTACTGTCCAATCCAGGAACACTCGACCTAGAAATATTTATGAGAGGATTTGATACAAATAATACCTAAAAGCGTTGGAATTTATATCTACGTATAGTTGAGTGACAGAATTCTATATTGTAATGAGAAATGACAACGCGTGAGAAATAAAAATGTCGTATTTAAACAACTCGTAAGATCAGTATTTATAAATCGCACTCAAGTCTGAGATCGATCTCAAGAGCGATATTGACAAATGTCATAGGAAGTACTAATGACATCTCCAAATCGCACTCAAAATCGATCTCAAAGTTATTGAAGAATTATATTTATTGAATACACTCTCGTTTATAAGGTGAAAGTTAATTAATTATTCTAATACCTGTCAGTAAAATACCATTGATCATTTGATTACAATAATAAAAAATACGAGCTAATATAATTACTATTTATAAATTTCTCTTTCTGCCGTGTGATGCTGCTTAGAGTAACGTCACCCTATTCTTTTTCGCGGGTGTCTTAAGAGGCGGCTAAGGAGGGTTTCATGTGTATTACAACGTTAACCGACAGGCTGACAACCTGTCACTACAGTCATACACAAACTACCTAAAAGGGCCTTCAATTTTTGTTTGACGCGGCGTCCGCAAGGGTAAGGCATGATATGTGTATGTATGTGTTTTTTTTATAAAAAGCAGCTACAGAATGGCATTTTTCATAATTTCGAAGACTTTTTGTCCAGCTGGCAAATGTCCTATCGTGCGATGCGAAGCCAATTTTTTATAGTCTGAATGTGAGCCTGATGGTCTACATCAAGTACTCCAAACCCTGAAATGCTAACAAAAAATTGTCACTGCCCGTCTCCAAAAAGTACCAAATAACAATATCAGTGCCAAATTTTGCGAAGATTGGCTCAGCGATTTGGCTGAAAGGAGTTATAGTGACTAGCCCGAAGAGTTTCCCATTCTCTCTCTCTCTTTTTTTTTCGTTTGGGACACCGAGTCGTCCAATGACAGTACATTACAACGTCTGAGTGCATTTTGATACTCAAGTATTAGCTATCTCAAAGTGTTTTTTTTAATTCAGTTCAATCGTTTCAAAGTTCATCGATTAAATAAAAAGGAACAAGAAAAACAAGCCTGTCCTGTTTATTGTTAGAGTAAAAAAGCGGACAGTGTTTTGAATACTAATCACTTTGAAATCCCTCTCCTCTTGAAAATAAAGATAAAAATAAAATATCTGATAGGATATTAGCGAAATCTTGCTTTTGAATATTTCGTTTGGAATAAATTAAGAAAGTATGACGTCTGTTTTAAATAAATAACAGAGTATTAGCTAGATCGCGCACTTAACGTACAACAGAGCGCTAAAACATCGCAGTCAGATCCATACTAGAAAATGACAATCTCCCTACTAAAACCGCTCAACCGCTGTCGACACAGCGCTATCGCAGCGTCGTCCATCGTGAGCGGTTTTAGTATCTACTATGAATCTGACAGACCGCTGCGATATTTTATCGCTCCGTCGTGCGCTAAGTGTGCGATCTACCTAAACTTGTTTTCTGCGTGCAGGCAAAGGAATGTAATTTTTTTTCGCCAAAGACCTTCGAGTTTTGCCAAGTCGTCAGCTGGCCTATTTCTCTAAAGACCTACGTCGCGTTTTGCCTAGTCGTAACGAGACATAGTCCCGGTACGCTGGTGTATCCGGCTGAACGGCTAATAACGACTAATACACTCATAACGTTGACGAGACACACAGCGCCATCTAGCTCTTGAGCTTGTAATTACGGGAATTTCCCCTCCTAGTGGCATGATGCCCATTAGGTACCATTAATAAGGGTCCTGTTCCCTTAGATGGGGAATTATTTTCTCATTAACGATGTTTGCCTTGCCATCGCTGCTTATATTTGGCGACTAAACTTTGGGAACCTGACAATTTGTAGGAATAACTAATAATATTTATTAGTAAATAGATCAAAATAATACAAACACAGACAAATTGACGGCTGATGTGGCGCAGTGGTAGTGCTACTGTCTGCTGCGGTTCGATTCCCGGTGGGACACAAAGTTAATGTTATCACTCTCTAAATTTTGTTTCTGATCTGGTTAGTATATTCCAGGCTGAACCACCTGATTGTCCGTAAGAGAGATGATTTCGTGTTTGGGAGGGCACATTAAGCTGTAGATCCCGGTTGCTGTCTATGATAACTTAGAAGGTTTTTTTTTTTTTTTTTTTTTTTTTTTTTTTTTTTTTTTTGTTTTTTGTTTTTTTTTTTTTGGCGGGTAGTCGTGTCAATAACAACAACTTTAGTAGCTCTATATATTTTAATTAATAAAAAATACTTACAGTGCTTTTAAATACACTTATTATGCACTAAGCTGATTATCAGCATATCAACACTATCCGCACATATTAATTTTCAACACCACTAACACTTTTCGACTTCTGGACTTTGACCTCTACAAACATGGACACATCAGCACTGTTGACAGCCAACAAAGAGGGACTTGATAAGTTGTTCAGCCGTATGGAGGAGTTTGAAGTCCGTCTGCAGAAGGCAACCGGTGCTCCAGCGCCTGTGCACTCCGACTTGAAGACACTTGCCAGTGAGTACACAGATTTTAAGAACTTTGTCTGCCAAGCGCTCACTACTCTCTCAGCGCAGACGGACCTGCTGTCTCTTAGTCTGGAGCGACATGAGACCTTCTTGCGAAGAAAGGTGCTGCTGTTCCACGGGGTCGCTGAAATTAAAGAAGAGAAATTAGGAGAAGTTATTAGCAGGGTAATAAACAAGCAAATGAATATAGACAACATTACCTATACAGATCTGCGAGCGTGCCACCGACTGGGGTCCTCCTCTGCAAAGACGCGCCCCATACTTGTCAGATTCCGCGACCTTGACCATCGCCGGGAAGTATGGGATGCCAAGACAGCGCTCAAGAGTTCAGGGGTTGTTATTTCCGAATTCTTGACTAAGTCCCGTCATGATGTCTTTGTTGCGGCACGTAGTTATTACGGAGTGAAGAACGTCTGGACATCCGAAGGCAATATCCACCTCATTTTGCCGGACAAATCTCGCCGGAGGATAGAGGTTATGGCTGATCTAGAGAAGTGCAAGCGGTCTCATCCGGTCTCTCCGTCGGCCAACGACAAGATCACCGCTTCGGGCGTGTCTCCATCGGGCACCGCATCCTCATCGGCTCAGGGAAATGCGGCTAAAGCTGTGCCGTCCTCGCAAGCGAAACAGGCAAAACCGGCGCCGGCGTCGCAAACTACGACGAACGCTTCCCACGGGAAGAGATCCGCGAAGAAGTAGTTTGTCCAGGGTAATCCTTTTCTCGCTGACCACTCATCTAATTTGTGCGGTATTCTCTTTTAATTTATTTTTTTCTATTTTTCGTTCACCGTACAAAGTTTTTATTCACTTAATCACACCGTCAATGTCAAAAGTCATATCATACTGTTTTTTTTTTCTTTTCTTTCTGGCCTAGACTCTCGACTTTTTGCCCCTGTAAAGTTTCGTTCCGAAATTTCTTGCCTTTGTAACTTTGTTTTGGATGTAAATTTCTTAATTTTGTAAAATTACTGTAATGTGTAAATGTAATTGTGTTTATGTAAGTTTCTTTCACCACACCACGGATATTGTTGATTAGCTGAGGCTAGCGCAGTTTCGCGTCTACTCGACTGCGTATTCTTAGTATATTTTATTATAGTCTAAAATTTATTTCAGTAAACTAGGTATATATATATATATATAGGTATAGGTATATTTTTATGATATATGTATGTATATTATAGTTATTTATTAATAGGTACATGGATTATGATAATGAATTAGATGAAAGCTTTTTCACTTGCTCCTCCTCATCTGAACATTTCTCTAGTGCTGATAGTGACGGTGATAGTTCTGCATTTCTGTCTGTTCATGACCAGATTAATGCTGTTTTCTCTCCCTTCAAAAACAATTTTAATATCTGTCACATAAATGCGCAAAGTATTCCTAAGCATTATAATGATTTACTTGCTACTTTCAGCAATACACCTGTAGATGCAATATTAGTCTCTGAATCTTTCTTAAAACCATCTCTTCACTCTTCTCAGTTTCCTCTTCCCGGGTTCAAGCTTATCCGGAATGACCGCACCGGCAAGGGAGGCGGTGGTGTCGCCATCTACCTGCGCGCTGATATCGTGCATAACGTCATCAGCGTATCACCGAGTCAATACTCACATTCGGCAGAGCACCTGTTCATTGAAGTCACCCTGCACCACAGGAAAGTCTTGATTGCGGTTTTCTATAGTCCGTCTCTCACGATAGATTACTTCAACTCGTTGGAGAATCTTCTCTCAACTTTCTGTCCTAACTACGATCATACTCTCTTGTTGGGTGACTTCAATACATGTCTCATCAAAAATGACGCTCGTGCACAGAGGCTACGCTCTCTCTTGTCCGCGGTTAACCTACAGATTCTCCCTCTTTCAGAAACGCATCATTTTCCTAACTGTATTCCTTCTCTTCTCGACTTGTTAATCACTTCTTCCTCCGATAAAGTTGCCGCCCATGGTCAATTTCCAGCCAATTTTTCTTACCATGATTTAATTTTTCTTTCTATCAAAATTCGGCCACCAAAGCGCAAGGCTAGATTTATGCTTCTTCGTAGTTTC
Organism: Keiferia lycopersicella; assembly: GCA_029255805.1. Taxonomy (NCBI): domain Eukaryota; kingdom Metazoa; phylum Arthropoda; class Insecta; order Lepidoptera; family Gelechiidae; genus Keiferia; species Keiferia lycopersicella. Next base: position 15,894,524 of record JARACZ010000006.1, on the reverse strand, counting down.
AGAGGCATGGATTTGGAGGCGTTGAGGCGTGATGCCTCAGGTATTGATTGGGGACCAGTGATTACTGCTGATGATATAGACACGAAGATAAAGTTGTTTCATTCCATTATGTGCCAACTTTATGACATTCACGCACCTGTCAAGAAGGTTAGGTTGAAACATGCTCCGACACCATGGCTAACAAAAGAAATTCTTGATTTGATGGCCAGGCGTGATAGAGCTAAAAAACGGTACAGGAAGCGACCTACAGAGAATAATCTTGACCTATACAAACTTCTCCGAAATCGCTGTAGTCGTCTGTGTAGAGTTGCGAAAAGACGCCATATTCACGAATCCATTGATAACTGCAACCCCACACAGGTTTGGAAGTTCTTACGTTCACTTGGCATTGGGAAATCACCGGACACTTCTAGCGCGTGCGTTAATTTAAACGCACTCAACACGCATTTCTCGACACCACCTATTACATTGAGTAACATTGTTAAATATGTTACCATTGCCAACATAAACAGCAAACCTCTTCCACAGTGTACTTCTTTCTCTTTTAATGCTATTGCCGAGGAAGATGTAAGGAAGCATATTCTATCCATCACATCTACTGCTGTGGGCAATGATGAGCTCTCCTCTCGTATGATCTCCCTTATCCTGACCGAACTCTTACCAATACTCACACATATTTTCAACTTTTCCTTGGCAACGAGTTCTTTCCCTTCGGCGTGGAAACGTGCCGATGTTATTCCCCTCCCAAAAGTTTCCAATCCAACATCATTTTCTCAATTCCGTCCCATTTCTATTTTACCATTCCTTTCCAAAGTCCTGGAGCACATTGTCCACAAGCAGCTAGCTGACTTTATAACATCACAAAATGTTTTATCGCCGTTTCAATCTGGTTTTCGTGCTGGTCATAGTACAGTTACAGCACTACTAAAAGTCACAGACGACATTCGTCTTGCTATGGAGAACAAGTCTTTGACTATACTTATCTTGCTTGACTTTAGTAACGCGTTCAACTCTGTTGATTTCGATGTCCTTCTTGCAATACTTCGCTCACTTAACATTTCCCCCTCGGCAATAGCTTGGTTCGATTCATATCTTCGCGGTCGCTCGCAGCGGATCCACTCTGACGAGATTTTCTCTGAATGGTGTGATCTGTCTGCGGGTGTTCCCCAAGGTGGCGTCCTTTCACCGCTTCTCTTTTCTGTTTTCATTAACACGGTTACATCTGTGATCTCCTCTAGCTTCCACCTCTACGCAGACGATTTGCAGATATATCGTCATTTCGTTTCTAACGATATCGGTAGTGCCACTGCAGCTATCAACGACGACTTGAGTAGGATCGCTATTTGGGCTGAATCTTTCGGTCTTGTAGTTAACCCAAAAAAGTCACAAGCAATGCTGATAGGTAGCCCGTACATGTGTAGGCAATTTGATTACACTACTATCCCAATGGTCACTTATAATGGAACACCTATTGCCTACACTAAGACAGCTAAGAATCTAGGTGTACTGCTGGACCACAACCTTAGTTGGACTACTCAGGTGAATGACGTTAGTAGGAAAGTGTTTTATTCTTTTCACTCGCTGAAGCGCCTCCAAAATTTCTTGCCTCTGAAAACTAAAATTACTCTCACACAGACACTTCTATTTCCTCTTTTTGATTATGCTGACACTTGCTACCTGGATGCCACTGAGGAGTTGTTGAGCAAACTCGAGCGTCTCCAAAACCTTTGCATTAGATTTATCTTTGGCTTACGCAAGTATGACCATGTCTCGCAGTTTCGTTCTCAACTCAAGTGGCTTCCTATCCGTCTTCGAAGAAATGCTCATGTGCTTTCTTGTCTGTATAAAATTCTTCACAGTCCTTCTTCTCCTTCATACCTTAAAGAACGGTTTAATTTCTCGCGGTCCCAAGACAAGCCTTGTCGCTCACATGTCAAGTCAATTCTTTCAATCCCTATCCATCACTCCGATTTCTACAGTTACTCATTTACTGTGCATGCAGCCAGATTGTGGAACTCCCTCCCGCACACAGTGCGTGACAGCCCTTCCCTCTCAGTGTTCAAGAAGAGAGTAAAAGAGCACTATCTTTCACTATCAAAATAGTTCGTATCTGTCATATTTATGTATGTATATTGTAATATGTTTAGTTGTATTATATGTAGTATATCAGTATAATTAAGTAAAATTTATATTTTAGTATATGTAGGTATTATGTATTATTTTTAAATACCGAATTTAGTGTTAAATATTGTGCACGGTCATCAGCCTCACCTTATGCTATCTCTCTACCGTAGGACTGCTGGAAGAGATTTCTTTTTAGAAATAAGTAGTGCCTGTTGTGTTTTTTGTCTAAATGTGATTGTCCTGTGTTTTATCTTGTGTGCAATAAACAGTTAAATAAATAAATAAGGCGGTCGGTACACAACCAGTAAAACTCTGTCACCAGGATTCATCGGGTCGTTGAAGGCCTCGGTGTCCCACACGAAAAACGCAGACGAAAAATACTGAACTAAATATCGTAGGTCATATCACGAAGGGGCGTAACTCATTTCAGCAACAGCAGCACCTGCGATGAAAAACGGTTCTTGTGATCACTCTACCAAATTATTTTAATGGGAAACTTGATAAACATTGAAAATAATTAAAATCTGGTTGCACTTTTACGCTCCTCACCAATTTCTTTATACTCATTTTATGATGCGACCGATGAAATATTTGTATTATTAAACGAACAAGTATGACTTATTAGCCGAAACTGGTCGGGACCCGAGCCCTCAACCTAATTTAAAACAAGTAAGTCGTAGTTTTTCACACAATGACGAAATATTTTGTTTTGTGAGGGTCAAACCCGTTGAAGAGGCAGCAGCAGATGTATTATCGCTAGCGCACCAACCTACGACAAACCAACTTATAATGACATGTCATACAAATACTAATAAAAACTGGTACAAGCTTATCGAATCGACGGACGGTGGAGTCAGCGGGTCTCATGTTGATTGAGATCACGCCTTAACAGGCGTACTGTTGGCCAGATAGACTGATGATGTAAAGAGAACGGCTGGTAGCGCCTGGGTGGCGGAAGCGGGAGATCGTGCCTTGTGGCGTACCCTGGGGGAGGCCTTTGTCCAGCAGTGGGCTGTATACGCTAATGTGATGATGATAGATAAGTTGATCCTTTAGCTGGGTAGGTTGATATGCTGGTGATAGTACTGTCTGTTGATAAACCAATAATGGCCGCCACAATTAGAAGGGTTCGGCAACCTTTCTCAGTAACATTGAAATTAATTACAAATGTTAGAATAATTTGTAAAGTTTATGAACAATTGCTGACATGTCTTTGACCTGCGATGTGAGCAGTTACAAATTAATTTGTTCGACATTTATGTTTATACATTTTCATAAAGGTGTAAATATCAACCAAGGTAAAGGTTTTATCAGAGATGATTTTTTTTATGTTTCTCAGTGGAAATTAATTTTTTGCCATGAGGACAGATTATGATTAGGGTTTTCACAATCAGTTACATCCTGTAAGGTTATATTTAATTAAATAAAAATATATTCATGATGTGTTTGTTCCACAAACCAGATACAAAGGTCGTTTTAGGAACAATAATCATAGATCTGAGTAAGTATCCAGTCGTATGGACACAATGATAGGCAATATATTGTTATTAGTATGGACACTTCTATACCTAACATTTGAAATAAAAATGTAACAACCTGGACCTTTGGGCTTTAGTGTTTCGGTAGTAATCTTTTCAGATTTTATATAATAAAAAAACACAATTTAATCTTTTTTTTTCGAAAAACCACTCTGGCTGACTTCGTCCAGATTTTATTTACTTTAGCAGGCAAAGCACGGGCCGAGTGCCCAACGCCTAACGACTTTTGGCTTAAGTATACTTAATGGTCGCTAATGGACTTGAAACTTTATGCGATGTTTTAATCACGCCTACAATTTGCTCTCTCAGGAAATGTACTCATTTATTTTTCGCTAAATTGGAGAAGGAAATGGGTAATGCAAAGGAAACCTACAATGACAGGAATGAATGTATGATTCAATCAAACTTTTTACAATGGAAGTGTAGTTCTTCAGAATGTCAAACGATTGGCTTCTTTTATTACTAAATGCGTTTGTTGTAAAACATATCCTTGATTGAATCTGACAAATATTTTTGAGAGTGCTGCGGTCTGCGACCCGTTCTTTGACTCTGAATCAGTCTTGTCGAGAATCGATAGTTGAACGTGACAACATCATAAGAAAATACTGATGGAATGGTAGAATTTTCCAAAAGAAATTTCAATGATTGAACCTCTTTGTCACTCGTTCCGCGCTCTCGCTTGCACTTCAAGCCTTAAATGGAACGCCTCCATGCGAGGTTATGCTGCATAAATCATGTTTTTTTGTGTGCGTGGAGCCGGCTCCATCGAATTATAAGACATCACGTCAAAAACTTCTTAACACCTCTTGTGAAACCTGTTGCGTAGTTAGGACTCTACCCAACACTACATTTCCTATCTCATCTTATCAATCACAGGCTCCTACTTACTCGTGACATTCAATTTATAGATAAAGAGATTTTCTTAGCCTCAGAATTTCTCTTATTCTAGATGAAATGAACTTTCCTCTCGGAAAAATATTCAGGAAACGACAAATAATTTGACCTCCCATACAAAGTGATGACAATCTAGGGGTAATTTTAGTTACTTTTAAACCGTATACCTAGAACTTAGTAGTTTAAGTATATAATATATACACACACACACACAAATATCTATATCTTATCAGAATAAAATATAATCTGCTATAATTGAAATTCTCGTCTCGGGAAGCTTGGAGGTGATTTATTGTTATGCGAAAACGAGGATAATCTTAGAATTCAATTTCAGAAGATCTAGAATTGAGTTATTGACTGTTCATTATCGAATTAATACATATCGAATTTATTATGTACTAGCTGGTACCCGCGACTTCGTTTCGCTGACTTAGTATTTTAGATGATAAAATAACCTTGTTTCCTTCACTAACGTCCTAAATTATACATGCTAATCTGGGCCCCTATTAGTGCTCCTTGTGGACTACGTCAGGAACACCAAACCTTCGAAGTCTATATGCCAGCAGAAACTACCCATCAAGCAGAACAACTTTTGCTTTCGTGCCATATCTTTATCTCGTATAGTTTAGGTGGGCTCCTGGTTGTGCACCTGGTGGTCTACATCAGGTACTCCAAACCTTCAAAGTCTATATGCCACCAGAAGCTACCCATCAAGTTAAACATTTTTTGCTTGGTGCCATGTCTATATCTCCTATAGTTTAGGCGGGCTCCTGGTGGTGTACCTGGTGGTCTACTGAAGGTACTTCAGACCCTCGAGTGGTGAAAAAAAGTAGCCTATGTCCGTTCTCGGTATATTACTAATCTCTGTGTGAAATTTCATGATGATCGGTTCAGTGGTTTGGCCGTGAAAGCGTAGCAGACAGACAGAGTTACTTTCGAATTTATAATATTAGTATGGATTATGTTTTTTTTGTTTAATTTTTCTTCAAACGAAGTCGTTTTAAGTACAGAGCAAACATTTTTATGGTCTGTTAAAGATCAGCGTGATTGACGTTAGATAATTGTGAATATCAGTTTACTACACGCGCAGGTGGCAAATGACTGCAGTAGGCTAAACGCGCGATTAGGCACACACAGAGCGTTTTGCCGAATGGCGCCGGTCGGCGAAAGGCGCAAGTTAGCTTACAGCGCATATTCTTGACATCCATGTCGGCTAATTCGTCCCTGTGTAGAAGCTATAAGCTCACGGACGTCGTCTTCCTCACTCATCCGATGTAGAATCAATGGCTTTAACAGGGTAGCCTTCTTCGTCAGTTCCGATGGTGCAAGGGTCGATTGTAACCTTAAGAATTACAAGCACATACAATACTAGTTGTCGTGGTGAATGACTTTGTCAACTTTTTCTTTTTACATAACAAACAATCTCTATAGGAGCTAGAAAAAACCAACATTTCCTTGTGTAAAAATAATTTATATATTTACTGAATCTCACTTTTTCTTTCACTGCGGCCCCATAGCCACCCTGAATGAATATAAAATAACCATAAATACAGGATTCATAATCTTATAAGGTTTAAGCGGATTGCACACTTAACGAAATGTCACTCCCCATACTAAAACCGCACTTGACGGACGACGCTGCGCTAGCGCTGCTGCGACAACGGTTGAGCAGTTTTAGTATTGGGGCTAAGACGTTTTATCTGACAGACGCGCTGTCGTGCGTTAAGTGTGCGATCCGCCATATTGGTATCCAAAAATCTACCATGTATGGTGAGTATATCTGAATTAGTAGGGTACTTTATCGGAAACTTTATCCAGCTTGTTTGAAATTTATAAAAGGGTTGACGAAGGGACCAATGATCCCTGGTGTTGGAGTATGTTTAAAACCTTTTGGTATGTTATGTATGTACTAACAAAAAGTACTTCAAAGGTCAGAGTTTACTAACTAATATACAGAGTGTAAAAAAAATTGCTGCAAATACTTTAAGGGGTTAACTAGCCCATGAAACTGAACAACTTTTCCCCAAGGAACATAGATCAAAATATATAAAAAAAATTGGCCCTCTCATACAAATTGACTTGGTTGGTCAGTAATTTTGTATGGGAGGGCAAATGTTTTTTTCATCTCTCCCTCTCTTTTCGTGTGGGACACCGAGTCATCCGACGACCCGCTGTTGCAAGCGTCATGATCACAAGTAAGGCGGATCGCAGACTTGACGCACGACGCAGCGCCAAAATATCGCAGCGGTCTGTCAGATCCATACTTTTTACCTACCCCAACCGCCATATTGTTTATGTAATTCGCTCAAACAATAACTCAAAGTGTTCCTAATTTCGCACTCACAAAAGTGAGTTACCATGTACTACCAGAAGTTAACTCAAGTTACGACCGCTAGCGAGTTGTAATTGCTTGGAACTTTCTTAAAGTAACTTTGTAACCCCCAAGAAGTTGGCTAAATTGTTTGATAAGTCACGCCAGACAGCACAAAAGTGTTCTGATTTGTTGTTGTTAGGTAAATAACAAGAACAGCTACGTAGTGTCTGATCACCTTTTAGGCGGATCGCACACATGACGCACGACGGAGCGCTAAAATATCGCAGCGGTTTGTCAGATCCATACTAGAAATGTCAATCCCCATACTAAAACCGCTCAACTCATTTTTGCGCTCCGTCGTGTGTCAAGTGTGCGATCCGCCTTAGCTGACAGAGAGCTATGTTTTTTAAAAGTTTGTATGCCATGTGATGTCGGCTTAGAATAGCATCACCTCTAGACGGCTAGACAGATGTTGGCGTATGAGAAGGCGTTAGTTTGCTTCTTATAGTCTGTAAAATATAGGATGTTCCCTGTGACATTCGTGACCTTGGAGCAAATGCTATGACATTTGGTCCATTTTCATTTATTTACTAGGAAAATAGACCTTATGTCACAGCATTTGCTCCAAGGCCACAAACGTCACATGGATCATTCTATATTTTACAGACTATAGACCACGTCAGCTGCGCAAGTATCAATGGCTAACTTATATGACAAAATTTCCAAAATAGCTGGCTTTTAAACGCAAAATATTCTGTAGTCAAAGCAGTCGGGTTTATTTTTTATAATAATGCTAAAATTTCAGTTAAGCTGGTTAGCCTCTAGAAATAATAACGAAAAATATTTACACATCCTGTGTACTTAAAACATTTATCTTAGACCAATTAATTTGCCTTTAATTAGCCATTGTTGGATGCTGAAATATTTTAACAATTACCAGTTTAATTAAAACAATCCGAAGTGAAAATGGTTGAGAAGGAAGCTTTTGATTGAATCCATTACATCGCTTTGGATCCTGCAATTGGTTTTCAGAGCCCACTTGGGATTCAGATCTAGGCTGAACCACAGTAAAAAAAGAACAGTCTTCTCAGTATCCTTAAAATACGTCACCATCCACCCTAGCTCCTCAACCTACATTTTCATATACCCGCTGCAGCGCGGTGTGCTTTAGGCTCTATCAAAATTTAGCGCAAAAATGGAGATGATGATGATCTCTCCGACCAATTTCGGCAATGGCGACCACTTCGACTCCTAATCAGATCGGCGCTGATGCGCCCGGAGATGGCTATTGTAGCCAATTTAGGCAGTAAACTCCCGTGCACAGTGTGGACGCTGCGCTAACGTATGCGTCTGTCAGATCCATCATCATCAGCATCGCTCTCGACGCACGACCCAGCCAAACCCAGCGCTAACGCAGCGCCATTTTTGCGATAAAATGTGGGAAAGGCCTTTGCTTGAAGGAGCCGGCTATTTGTTATAGGTTGGTAGTGTTTTTTGGCCAAAGTGATAATCCTCCGGGAAAAAAAGTTGGACACAAATACCCTAAATTCGTTGACTTGAAATGTGCACGAATTTGTATTAAAATACAAGGGGCAGCAATATTGATAGGTATTATAACGGACATTTAGAATTACACTCCAATTTGAATGTATTTTATTATAAAGAATATTAAGAAAATACAAGTATTCTATTAAGATGATGTTACCGGATAACTTGTTTGATTACCTTACCTATACATTTGTCAGTATAGTAATTGTTGCAATTCTTCTCATGTACATTATAAAGATATTTTACTGTTTCTCCCACTACTGTGGCTTTAAGGTGAAAAGGCAGTAAATAGAAGTGTTTTGAAATTCATTTTACGCCAGTGCCTGGGGCTATCGATGAATTTAAAACTTTTCGGCTATGAAATATTTCATGCCAGAAGAAAACCAATTGCCATTGGTCGGTAATTGATACCTAAATCGAGAAATTTTGAATATTAATTGACCAAACAGTTTTGTACGCGCAGAGATGATAATTTCTCCCTTTTTCTTTAGAAGAAATCCATCAAGATTTTCCCAGGTTATCGATTATAATGCTTCTGAAAATTGCAGAGTAATAATGGGAACATTATACTATTTAAATAATGAAAAAATAAAGGATATTTTTAAAATAGGTACCTACTTAATATTTTTAAGGTACAAAACGTTTTCCCGACATGTATTTATACATACAAATCTGACTCTTAAATCACTATATTTATTATAAAATATCAAAATATCCATGCGTGGTTTAGGAGCAGTCGGTGCCCATAACAGAAAAACATAAAAAGCGATTTTGTTTTAAATTTACGTGTCTTATAAAATACTACGGCAGTCTTTTAAATATCTTTACATACATACATACTCGTACATATATCACGCCTTTATCCCTTGCGGGGTAGGCAAAGCGTTAACGGCCGTAAGAATACGATCGCTATCGCCACGTCTGACATTTTTGAGGATTGTTTTCCAAGGTTGTTTCAGAAAACATGTGTTTCACTATAGTGACAGGTTGTCAGCCTGTCGCCTAAAAATTGTAATACACCAATACTCTCGAGGCCCTTAGTCGCCTCTTACGACACCCGCGGGAAGGATATGGGGTGATGCTATTCTAAGCCGGCATCACACGGTACCTTTAAATATCTTTACCATCCACTAAATAGCTAATTGCCTTTAAACTGTGGATATTCCCACTTAAAAGAACAGTAAATAATTAGGCTAGAATTAATTACAAATTAAGGTAAAAGCTGGAGCTTAAAATTGCTTATTTACTCAGGCTACCTGAAAGAAATGTTTATTTATTGTTTAATTTCAAGTGAACGAATGAATACGAAGTTGTAAAATTTTTGGCGGATCGCACACTTGACGCACCATGGAGCGCAAAAATATCGTAGCGGTCTGTCAGATCCATACTAGAAACGTCACTCGACGGACGACACTGCGATAGCGCTGCGATGACAGCGATTGAGCGGTTTTAGTATGAGGATTGACATGTTTTCTAGTATGGATCTGATAGACCGCTGCGATATTATTCCGCTCCGTCGTGCGTCAAGTGTGCTATCTGCCAAGGGGTTAAAATAACAATCGCCTAACCAAAAATACGGAGATTGGGTAGGTATAAGAAAACAAAACCAAAGAGCAACCACAACAAAATAATTTTCAGACTAAAGCAGCCTTTTCAACTTTATATCTGGGGGCACGGCAGTGCCCCCGCCAAGTCGAGCTAGAAAGCGGCACAGCCGTACCATCCTTTTCTCGAAGCGGTTCAGGCCATTTTCAACACCTTATAACTTTCTTGTGGATAAAACAAAAGACTTGAAACTTCAGGAATCAATCAAAAGCCCTGTAGATACGGTATATTTCAAATTTCGTTCACTTTGAACCAGTGGTTTAGGAATTATAGCTAGTCAAAGTACTTAATTTTGTCACTGACTGACTGACTGACTCACTCACTCACTGACCGATCATCAAAATTCTAAGGCACTTCTAGCAGACATGGAGGCTTCTAATTTAGAATATAATTTGGGTTTAGTGTATAAATCAAGGAAAAACTTAAAAATCTAGCAATTTCAATGCAGTTTTCTAGATAAACCGATAGCATAAATAACTTTGTAATTCCATAGAAATGTACTGTTTACCAAGTTATATTTTGCTGTCGCTCCTAAAATACTTTGTTTTGTTCCAGCAAAATAATCACAGATGTCGCTGTTAGTTTCTAAAACACGCTATCGCTATTTTAATGTCCATCGCGAACAGTTTCCAATATGTATAGCCTATGCTATAACTATACATAAAAGTCAAGGCCTCAGTCTGAATAATGCGCTGATGGATATAGGTTCAGCTGTATTTACATCTGGTCAATGACTTGCAATGACAAGTGAATGACTTGGCAATCGCACTGAATGTATTAATTTTAATATGTATTACATTACACGTTAACTTTCTGTTCTAGTGCGATGGCTAAGTCATTCAATTTATTGTAAACATTAAAATATATTGAAAATATTGATATGGTCACTATAAAATAATACTTATTAACTTCTTCTTCTTCTTTTCGTGTGGGATACCAAGTCGTTCAACGACCCAATGAACCCTAGTGTCAGAATTTTTCAACCGCCTTCTACAAGTAGCAGGTTTCTGACATGGTTGTGTAACGACCGCCGTCTAAGTGATCATAGACAGCAACCGGGACCTACGGCTTAACGTGCTATCCGAAACACGGAACCATCTTACTTACGGACAATCGGGTGGTTCAGCCCGCAATGTCCTAACCAGACTGGGAACAAATTCACAAAGTGATAAATATCAACTTTGTGAGTGACCCACCGAGAATCGAACCCGGGACCGTCTGCGTCGAAGGCAGTCGCACTACCACTGCGCCACATCGGTCGTCACTTATTAACTAATTACGTAATTAATTAAGATAGATCTCTTAAGTGGGGAATGAACAAATCGATAGCCGACTTGGTTTCAAATGGATCTCATACCTTTTTACGGTTGAGCAGCTCAGTAGCGAGACTTGGAATTTTTTATATATTAATGTTTTTGAGGGGATTCTTTATAACATAAATAACCTTTAGTCTGGCTTGGGTTAGCATCACCCCATTTGTACCCGTGAGTGCCGTAAAAAGCGACTAAGGGATGAATCCATGGAAAGGGCCGCAACGTTCCTGAACATCTACAATGTCTTGCACTGCGCTCACCAATCCCCCTGCCAAGCATGGTGGTATGGCAATACCCCCAATTAGCGGGAGGCCCGTGTCCAGCAGTTGACTGTTGTGGTTGTAGAAAAAGAAAAAGAGGAAGCAGAAAACTTCTTATCTATTTAAACTTGAACGTTTTTCGATTATTCGCTAAAATTACAGAAAGGCGTGCTAAACATTTTTCACTTCTTTGTAAAGTTACGCCTTTTCCTTATACTACCGACGACGACTTTGAATCAATTAAATTCAATTTCTTGTTACGACTCTGAATCACGGTGTCAATTTATCTAAAGTTAGCTTGTTCTCGAATATTAATGAAGATTTTAGGACATTTACATCGGCAATACTGTAATCAATACTCACAACTTTGAACCCCTTTACAGTAAGGTTCAAATACAAAAAAAAAAAAAACTTAAAAAGATGGTGGCTAGATGATCAAAGAGTAAGAATTCCAACCGATCAAAGCTATTTTTGGACAAGTAAGAGGTACTGAAAAGGTTCAAGGAAGCGACCGGCGCAAAGTGATTAGGGAGTAAATAAATCAAAAGGCCATTTTAAGGAACGAATTTAAAATGCCCTATGGAGGTGACAGAACTTTATTTTGTATGTAAATAAAGTGATGTATGTATTGAGTATAATAATTTAATGTAAGTATATTTTCCAATTAGTAGAAAAATCTGAAGGATATAATTTGGGACATTGTAGGCGTCTCACGGCAGATATACCTTCGTATACCTTACATGTCTAAATTATTAGCTAAGAGCAATGGTTTTAATCAAATTTACTTTTAATTATGATTGATATCAATTTGTAAACTAAAATGAGGCGTACTTTTAATTGAAATTTTTAGCGATGAAAACACAGAAAATATAAAAGAATGAATTTCTTTCTTTCTTCTTTCTTTCTTTCAATAATATGTAGAAAAAATTAGTATAATATTAGGCAGCCATATTGCGTTAACTAATTTCTGATTATACTTTTTATATACCAATTTTTTAGGTAAAAAGTTTATTCAGTACAAAAACAAGTGCAGGTGTAAAAGCTTAGATTATTAAAGCAAAACAAAATCCAAAGCTAAAATAAAAACAAAACAAAAACTTAATCTACAACCCAACCCCGGATTGTACCCGGCACAAAGGAGCCTAATATGCGGGCCGAGTTGCTGATTTCTTTCAAAATGTTGGTAATAAACTGTGTAAACAGATGGCATTGGGAACAGTACGCTTTCTCAAAAATAGGACCCTAACGTAACGTAACGAACGTGGGATAGCCATACTTGTGTGTGTTATCTCTCTTTCTCTTTTCGTTTTGGACACCGACTCGTCAAACGAAAAAAGAGAGAGATAACACACAAATGTATGGCGAACCCGCGCTGCTTGTGCGATAAAAAGACTGTACTAGTTATAGGCTTGGAAAGAGACAGGTATATATAATCTTACAAATTAGATCAAATTGTCTCTATTTCTGCTTTAGACAAAATCTCTTGTTTGTATTATACCCATGAATAAATTCCGTTTCAATTATGCCATTTGTGGTGGCTTACAACAGCATCATCCCATTTCCTTCCCACGGGTGTCGTAAGAAGCGACTAGGGGATTTGAGGCTTGATTTGATGTGTACAGGTACACTATTACAATTTTAGGCGACAGGCTGACAACCTGATACATTATATAATTTTGAAATATTAGTAAAACCGTGATTTTTTTCCGTGTGGTGCCGGATTAGAATAGCATCACCCCTCATCCTTCCCGCGGGTGTCATATGAGGCGGCAAAAGGGACTCGAGAGTATTGGTGTATTACAACTTTTAGGCGACAGGCTGACAACCTGTCACTATAGTGATACACATGTTTTCTGAAACAACTATGGAAAACAATCCTCAAAAATGTCATCCTCAAACCCCGCGAGGGATAAAGGCGTGATATATGTGTGTATGTATGTATGTATCTGATTTTACGGCCTTTGACGTTCTGCTTACCCCACAAGGCAAAAAGGCATCTAGGCATGTTTATGGCTGGTATTAAATTCCTCCAATGCAAACTGCACGCATCATACACTGATTAAACAACCCTTACATGACTGGAATTGCAAATGGCGGATCACGTGTGCTATTAGTAGAATATCAGAGCTATTAATTAGTATAGAGAGTAACTTTGCAGGTTATTTCTTACCGTGTCAGAATATGTTTATGAATTAGTTTCGCTATCAAAATGAGGGTTGTTTGGATTAAAAGGGCTAAAAGCGATATTTGTCTGATTATATGTCAAGTTCAGTGACACTTACCTGGGAAACTGCTTTTCATTCGCAGCTAGCGCCACCTACTAGGAGCAGGAACTAAACAAATAGACTAATTTCCCATTGGAAAGTTTATAAGATTTAAGAAAAATATAAGTAGAAGTGATGTTTTTTTTTACCGATTTTGGGTGGCACTCACATAGCAAGTGACGTTATTTTTTACGTTAGCATTTGGCATTGTGATTCACCAATGCACCATAATATAAGAGTAATATTTTTACAAAAATAATATTATGTGTTCAAATATCTTTCAAATTTTATTTCAAAGTTTGATAAATTGTCTGTCTATCTTTAGAACCCACAGGCAAAACAAAATTTCATCTAATTATTGCTCGAGGCAAACTCATATTCTACAACGAAATTCGTTAGTTGCTTTTATAAACTTTCCTTTCAGTTGTGTCTTCAAAACAGTTAATAATGAATTTGTCTAGGCTAGAACATTGACAGTTTATCATGTTTTTGTCTAGTTTTAGGTCTTAAAAATAATAAACTAATTTGGTTGCCCTAAGGCTTGATCTTGATACATCAAACTTCTGATTGAGCTTTTGAGAAGTTTCAGGGCTTGTGCCTGGGGAGTCCCTTTGCGTGTGGGACACCGAGTCGTCCAACGACCCCATGAACCCTTGTGTCAGATTTTTCAACCACCTTCTACAAGTAGCAGGCTTCTGACATGGTTGTGTGACGACCGCCGTATAAGTGATCATAGACAGCAACCGGGACCTACGGCTTAACGTGCCAACCGAAACACGGAACCATCTTACTTACGGGCAATCGGGTGGTTCAGCCCGCAATGTCCTAACCAGACTGGGAACAAACTCACAAAGTGATGGATATACTAGACTTTGTGAGTGACCCACCGATAATCGAACCCGGAACCTTCTGCGTCAAAGCAGTCGCACTACCACTGCACCACATTGGTCGTCGCCTGGGGAGTGATAAACCTCTAGTTCTTAAGTTTCACCGCAATACTTATTTCGAGACAAAATTGTGTGATAAAGTACGAACTAGTTTTCTGAGTGTCGTTGGAATGTTCTCGTACTAGTTGACTCAGTTGTGTAGTTGTCAAGTTGTAGAAGCTGTTGATTTCTTTATTGCCGTACTTAAAGTATGTGAAGAATATAAAACCGTGTGATGCCGGCTTAGAATAGCATCACCCCGTTTCTTCCCGCGGGCGTCGGGAGAGGCGACTTAAGAGACTCGAGGGTGTCATGGGTATTATATTTTTATGTGTCAAGCTGACAATCCGTCACTATAGTGATACATGAATTATCTGGAACGGCACTCGACATTTTGTTAGCAATAGCGACCGTATTTTACGGCCGATAACGTTCTGCCTACACCGTAAGGCATAAAGTCATGATGTGTGTGGTATGTGTGTGTAAGAATAAAAATTCATCCTTGTTTTAGGTACCTAGCTGGAATGTTACAACAAAATGTACCTAGCATTTTTTGCGTTTTTCCATCTGTTTGACTGTCATGTCCACCGCGAATACCTTATAAAGTATGCAACAGATTTTAGTGCACTTCAGTTTCATGAAGAGTGATACAACGAAATTATGTGAAAACCTCTGACCACGGGAAACGAGTAGCGGACGCACTTTATAAGGTATCTTACGTATAAGTAGGTATCTTATTTTTTCAAAACACAACTTATCTTAAGGCTTTCTTTTACACGTCCTTCATTTATTTCAAAACATTTTATGAGTTTATGAATAAAACTGCGAATAGATTTATAAGGTATATTAATATTCCTATGTAAGTATCTTATTTGTTAATATCATCCATCAATGAAACAAACAGCTACATAGGAAACAACAAAAGAATTCCAATATCTATCCTTCGAGAAAATAATACATCGTAGGGTACGATTTGTAACCAATCCGTCCGTTTACTTTGGAATGTAGGCCTTTCTTCAGAATAACAATAGGTCCAACTAGCGGCCCACGGTGGCAAGTACCTACACAAATCACGCCTATATCCCTGAGGGGGTAGGCAGTGCGTTAACGACCTTAAAGTTACGGTTGTTATCGCCACGTCTGACAAAGTTTGCGGGTCGTTTCAGATACGTCGTTTATCACTATAGTTACAGGTTGTCAGCCTGTCGCCTAAAATTGCAATACACATGGGACCATCAAGTCCCTTAGTCGGCTTCTACGACACCCACGAAAAAGAAATAGGGTGATACTATTCTAAGCCGGCATCACAAGGCCACATAAAAACATAACGACAGCCGCAATTCGATGCGGCAATGGTGCCAAGATATCCGGTTTTCGAATTTGCCTAAAAACCGGATGCAGTAAAAGAGCGCAAAACAATGCGTGATGTGTGAGGGCCGTTGAAAAGTTATAAATCTTTTAGTCATCGACTTCAACTTTGGTGATTTCCCTCAATTTCTCCGAGATCCTTTTACAAGATCCTGATCGGAATAAAGATTATCCAAATCAGTCTAAATATTTAGGAATTCGTGAGCAGACTTATTTTTTTCTCTACATCCTGTATGAACGCGGTTATAAAGTTTTATAGATATTCGATTTGATTCAATCTTTTCATCCTTTACGAAAGAAAGGTCACAAATAAAATGTTTACGCATTTATAACATTCCGGAAAGGGACGGAGGTAATTCCTTTACTTAGATAGAATTTGTGTAACTTTTACGAAGAATCCTTTGAACGGTTTTGCTCAATGCCAATGCTGGAGTTTGTTAGAGGAAGTAAGATTCTTTACCGTAAAAAGTTTGTAAAAGATTATAAACGCATAACATGCACGTGATTTTTTTACTTCCTCCTAATAATGCACAACGTGCACATTTGGGGGCAAATACCCCCCAATTTGGGGGATGCCCATGTCTAGCATGAGGGGGCTTCTTCATACTGCGATTTTCGGTGATGGCAAAGTCGACACATTCACAATGTTTGCTCGTGATTATGAATCCGAGTGAATTGTAACCTTCACAGAAAGGTCCTGGAAATAATTCTTCAAATTTTGTAAAAACAGTGGCGTTTCTATATTGTAATTAGGACAGAAGCATAAGAAAAAAAAACAGTTTTCCTCAAATTCTCTCTTACATCCGGGGCTCATTTGAAATGCATCATGAATAATCTGAATATTGAGCGGAGTAGGTGATTAGTATGCAAATTCTCTAGCATCTAACACCCTATATTGTATAACTACAGTGGCGATAAACATGCTGAAGGTTGAAGCATATCTAGACTTATTTATAGGTAAGGCTTTTTAAATTGCAAAGGCAGTTGAGACCAATTTCTGTCAGCCTACTTTACCGCCGCTGCAGAAACCTGACGGTTCACTTGCCCACACTGCAGAGGAAAAAGCGAATCTCTTTGCCTACCTCTTTGCAGAAAACTCGCGTCTTGACGCCGCAGGTACTATTCCACCAACTTTACCTCGAGTAGACTGCTCTATGCCGGCCGTCTGTATTCACCAAAAAGAGGTACTTAAAGTCCTGCGGAATCTAGATGTTAACAAAGCAAGCGGCCCTGACGGTATCCCTGCAATTGTTCTGCGAAACTGTGCGCCTGAGTTGTCTCCGATATTAACACGTCTGTTCCGACTGTCACTAGAGACTGGCGTGGTTCCCGAATCGTGGAAGCTTGCAAACGTGCAACCTGTGCCCAAAAAAGGAAGCCGAGCTGACCCTGCGAATTATAGGCCCATATCGGTCACCTCCATACTCTGCAAGACTATGGAGCGTGTACTAAATAACAGACTCCTGGGCTACCTCGAGGACAACGATCTTCTGAGCGATCACCAATACGGATTTCGTCCTGGGCGATCCACAGGTGATCTCCTCGTGCATGCCACCCACCTATGGAGCGAGGCTATCGAGAGAAATGGCGAAGCCCTCGCTGTGTCTCTGGATATCTCAAAGGCATTTGACAGGGTCTGGCACGCAAGCCTTATTAGCAAGCTGCCCGCCTACGGACTACCTGCTGATCTTTGCAACTGGATCTCTGACTTCCTGAGGGGACGGTCGATACGAGTGGTCCTAGAGGGCCGCTCCTCGGACCAACAGGCCATAGATGCTGGAGTCCCTCAAGGATCAGTTCTGTCTGCAACACTATTTCTGCTGCATATCAACGACATGCTGACGCCCGACACCTTTGGGTACGCAGATGATAGCACGGTTGTTGACAGATACCTGTCCAGTGCAAAGGCCAGCAGTGAAACCACCCAGTCTTCTCGAGAGTCCATAGTCCAACATCTGAACTCTTCACTCAAGGCAATATCCGAGTGGGGTGATGCCAATTTAGTGAAGTTTAATGCAACAAAGACACAGGCTTGTCTATTCTCGACTAAACGGAGTCCCTTCACACTTACTCCGACTTTCCGAGATGTATCCATACCGATTTCTGACCACCTTGATCTTCTTGGCATGACTCTTACGTCAGACCTGAACTTTGGACGCTACATAGAATCTTTGGCCACGACTGCAGCAAAAAAGCTTGGTATCCTCTCAAAGGTTAGGCGCTACTTTGCACCAGAACAGCTTCTACAACTATATCAAGCTCAAGTTCGATCTTGCATGGAGTATTGCTGCCACCTTTGGGATGGATCTGCCAAATACCAACTGGCCGCCTTAGACTCCATTGAAAAACGCGCCAAGAAGCTCATAGCAGACGAAGCACTGGTTGAGACTAAGTTGCAGAGCCTTGAGCACCGTCGTAAAGTAGCATGCATGTCGGTATTCTATAGGATACATTTCGGAGAGTGTGCTCAATCACTCCACGACCAGATACCCCCTTCCCCATTCCATCTCCGGGGATCGAGGCGCCGACTGGGGTTCCACCCTTATGTTGTAGATATACCTCTGATCCGCACTAAGCGTTTCGCTTCAACTTTTATCATGCGTACGGCTAGAGAGTGGAATTCCCTGCCGGCGGTTCTTTTTCCGGAACAATATAACTTGGGGCTTTTTAAGGCAAGAGTGAATAGGCATTATCTAGGCAAGCATGCACCATCTTCGTCTGCATCTCCACTTACCACCAGGTGAGATGGCAGACAAATGCGGGCCTATTACATATTAAAAAAAAAAAAAAAAAAAAAAATATTCGGCTCAAATACAGGGTTGTTTTTAGTCAGAACACAAACTTTGCAGGGTGTTTCTACTCATGATTCTGAACAACTCTTACTATGGGGCCACCTGCGTAAAAAAATATTTTGTGTTCCATACATTTTTGCCGAGTAGGTATGAACTTTTCTATGGAACACCCATTTTATTACGATTTTGCAGGTGGCCCCATAATAAAAGTTGTTCAGAATCATGATTGCGTAGAAACACCTTACCTACAATGTTTGTACAGACTAAAAAATAACCCAATAAGCTAAAAATGTATCCAAAAAATGTTCCATACAAACAAGTCTAAAAAATGGGTGACTTTGTATTGGAGGTCTATGTATTAAGATCTCCTTTGTTCCTCTGGGAAAATTGTTTAGTTTCACGACTCGTTTTAGTCTAAAAATATTTGTCCAGAATACCAAACGACCTTGTATGCTAAGATAATCTATAGGTGAAAAACAGTAGATAATTGTGCAATGTATAATTTATAAGGCCCCTGTGAAAATAAATCGACGATATTTTTTGTAAGATCCCGTAATGAGGGTGGTGTAGGAAAAGAATTAATCAGCTTTTTTATCTTTCCGTTTTTTCAAATGACTTAAAAAAACATTTGAAGAAGGCAGGTACTTTTGGAGGTCTAAATTGTTTGAACTTCTCATAGTAATCAGCTGATCAGCTAAGTATTGTCAAAGTTTAGAGAGTTCAAGTAGGTATATTGGGTATATTACCTTGAGCATATAAAATTTTTGACCTTTATCGTAAATGTTTGTGCCATCAAAAATGGCAAAAATACCATAGAGATCAATTGCGAACACTTAACGCACGACGGAGCGCCAAAATATCGCAGCGGTCTGTCAGATCCATACTAGAAATGTTAAACCCCATAGTAAAACCGCACTCGACTGAGTGATGTTTCTAGTATGGATCTAACAGACCGCTGCGATATTTTAGCGCTCCTTCGTACGTTAAGTGTGCGATCCGCCTAAAAGCAAGCAAACTTAAAATACGAATGACGTAAATAGTTACCTACCCCGGAGTCCCTCACCAAATTCTTAATCTTATCAGCCTCAACAGTCCACTGCTGGGTATGGGCCTCTCCTTTTTGGGGGGGTATTGCCATACTCATCACGCTTGGCAGGCGGATCGGTGAGCGCAGTGTAAGATGTTGCATTCCCGCAGATGGTTATTATTCAGTGAATTTTTACGACACCTACACGGATAGAATTGGGGTGATGCTATTCTGAGCTGGCATCTCACGGCACACCAAAAGAGATACCTTAAAAGTGCGCATCTCAAAACAATGTTACCATGAATATCAAAAATACGCCGTTGTATTAGAATGCGATACGTCTGACCCTTATCAGGATTTATTGTGTCAAGTTGGCCTAAAATACTATGTGATTACGGTAAGGGAAACGCTGAGCGAATGACCATGCATTATTTATTTTATTACATTATTTTCTGGGGTAAAACAAGGGATCAAACTTCCCACTTGACCCGCGAAGGTAGAACAAGGACAGAAACCCCTAATCAAGGAAGTTAGATACCTTCGTGCTACGATTTTTTCGAGGGAAAGAAACTTTTGGCAAATTGCGGAGACAGCTGTCTGAATGGTGATACATGAAGACAATGAATCTAAAGAACTTTCCCCAAGGAACATTATCGTGCTAATACTTTAAATACTTTTTTGTGTTTTTTTTAGAATGGCTCAATATTTACTAAGAAGAAAAAAAAGACAGATCTAAAATTATGACGTCAAGGAACTTAGGAAATGTTGCTCTAACCTAAATCGTAGTTTAAAAGTGAACGCACACTTATCTTCACCGAACGAATAGAAAGAACCGAATTTTAGAATTCTTTATATGAAATCCTATGAAACCTCGCACATTTGTTGGATTCCTGCAAGTTTGCGTTCACCTTTACAATACAATACAATACAATTATACTTTATTGCACAAAATAACAAAATACTTATTACAAAAATACCAAATATCTTTTAAAGTTTTTTGGCAAATAGTTGGTACAACCATATTTTTATTTTTGAACTAGATATTATACCTATTGACAATTTCTTTTTCAATTTCAGCAAATTCCTAACAAACGAGCAATAGTACGAAATTCAATAACATTATTCAAACATATTAAATCCAATAATGTTACTTTGATCGATGCCTAAGATCTATTCTATTATAATTTCAATTTGTAGTTCAAATATCTATATCTCCCTAAAACCCCACAAAGAAGTAAAATAAACCTAACATTTATTGGAGGCCGAAAAGTCAAAGGACCGTAATATGATCTGATATTATTTGAAACCCTCCCACATTATCCTGGCTTATATCAGTATAAGTACCATCTTACGGCTGGGTCAAACCAAAACTGTGTGAAAATGGGGTCTCGAATTTGCGGACACCAAAATTGATTAGTTATTGGCCGTGTTTGTAGAAGATTTACAAGATTCCAATCGTTTATTTACAAGTATATTCAAGAGGAATACTTTAGAATGTCAGTTAATTACAAAACTGTCACTGAACAAGTGAATTAGTCATTGTAAATAAAACAATTTTTTGTTCCAATCAGGTATGTTCTATAAATAAGTTCCCTTAAAAAAGGGTACTTCTAAAACCCTAAACCTATGAGCATGAGCCCATGAGCATATGTGAAAAGGTTGATGAATGTTAAAGCAGCGAAAAAGGTGTGTCAGGATCGTAGCAAGTGGAAGGATATAGTCTATGCCAACCCCTCCAAGAAAGAGGCGCGATTTCATGTGTGTGACCTAACTAGACTGTTCATTTAGCAGAAAGCTTTCTTGTACTTTTGGTCTGTTGCTCAACAACTAGACTTACCTATTTGTAAGTAAGTGTATGAGACATTCAGAAATCCTGTCGTCGCGATGAAGTTCAATCCAACGTTGTGTTGAAGTTATTTTCATAGGGCTATAATTTGAATCGGCCCTTAATATTTTTCAGACGTGGCGACAGCCACCATATCTTTACAACTGTTATTGCTCTGCCTACCCCGTACGTGATAAGGGCGTAATATATGTATGTATGTATATCATTTGAAGAAACAGATTCTCAGTGTTCGAGATCCAAAATTGCTAATACTTTTTTATCCTAAAATAAAGATGAATTAGTCTGTTTACTAACTTAAAAAATAAGTACCACAATTTAGTAAATAGGTGCAGTTAGAGCCCGATACACAGATTATAGCTCAGACAAAATAGATATTTGTCCCGATTTTAGATACATACACATTATCACGCTTTTATTCCTTGTGGGCAGTGCGTTAACGTTAGCGGCTATACAAATATGGTCCACACCAATCTGACGGAAAGTGATAGCGCTACCTTCCGTTAAGAGAAATAACCGAATCGAGACTACTACTTACTTATTTTCTATTTATTTTATTGATACTCTGTCATAGCAAAAGTTGATCGATGTGTGTTTCAGACAAACAAATCTGTAAAAACCTATTTGTGCGTTTGTTTAGGAGACTTCAGGTTTATTCTTATGAAAATGGAGCACAATACAAATATTATTGTAAATGATTTGTTTTTTAAGTTCTTATGTGTGAAAATAAGTGACTCTCACTTAGTATTTGACTAAGTAGGTATCTCTAAGACTATAATAATAACAATCATAACAATCTCCGTTACTAATGCCTCATACAATGACCCCTCCTAACTTGCCTAAGGCCCGTGAGGCAGGGAAGAATTCCCCAGAAAAGAGAGATAATCTTAAGATAAACTTTAAAATAATCATATAATATTTATTTATTTAACTGTTTATTGCACACAAGATAAAACACAGGACAATCACATTTAGATAAAAAATACAACAGGTACATACATACATACATATATCACGCCTTTATCCCTTGCGGGGTAGGCAGAACGTTAACGGCCGCAAGAATACGGTCGCTATCGCCACGTCTGACATTTTTGAGTATTGTTTTCTAAGGTTGTTTCGGAAAACATGTGTATCACTATAGTGACAGGTTGTCAGCCTGTCGTCTAAAAATTGTAATACACCAATACTCTCGAGTCCCTTAGTCGCCTCTTACGACACCCACGGGAAGGATGTGTGGTGATGCTATTCTAAGCCGGCATCACACGGCATAAATTTATACAATAGGTACTACTTATTAATACAGTAAACGGAGTTTTTTTTGTGTTGGCTATGCATTTTTGTACTACTACGCCTGGCGGCTTTGTGGGGAGCTCAGGCTCATCATGAAATAATTGGTTCCAGCCCAATCACGCCGTTGGGGCGAGACTGGGCTTAAGGTGGAGACCATGCTTCGACAAGCGTAGGTACCTGGCGTTGGACACCTTCCAGACAGATGGACCGACGCTGGAATGGCGATCGGGAGATCATGCTTTGGGTGGATCGCACACTCAACGCACGACGGACCGCTAAAATATCGCAGTGGTCTGTCAGATCCATACTAGATACGTCACTCCCCATACTCTGCGCTAGCGTAGTCTGACAGACCGCTGCGACATTTTAGTCCGATGTGCGTTAAGTGCAAATGCGTGGCGTGGGCTTCTATAGGCCGATGGGATGTGATGTAGTTATTTAAGTCTAGTAGTCTAAGGTGTTTCGGATAATAATGGTAAGAAAATTGATATGATTACAAATTGAATTAAAAAAAAAACACGACTGAATTTCGCAAAGATTAGTTTACGTGTTGATAAAAATGTAATTATATCGTATGGTAATAAGAAAAGAACAATTCGAGCTGAAATTCTGAGTTTCCATTTCTTAAAAATCCATTATTCAGATTGTGGAGTGGACTAAAGTTCGAAAGAAAGGGACCAGAACTTTTAAGCAAATCTCTTCAGACAGATGTTTTATCTACTATACGAGAGGTTGCATAAAGATATTCCATTCAAAAGAGATGGAGCTAAGCCCAGAAAAATGTTACTGAGATCTTAAAACCAGAGTAAAAATGCATGAAAGTTTCAAACTGTTTGTGGCGTTTGCGATCTCGATTCTACCGTGATAAGCAACGTACTGTGTATGGCCTCTATCACACTTCAGCGCTCAGGTAACGCTGCGCAAACGTATGGGCCTGTCAGACCCATTCTAGAAACGTCAATCCCCATATTATAACCGCTCTCGACACACCACCCAGCTCTCTTTCTCTCTCTTCTTGTGGGAAACCGAGTCGTCCAGCGACGCGCGTTGAACCTGCGTCGAGAGTTTTTGTATGGGAAGTGACGTTTCTAGTACCATCTGACAGGCGCATACGTTATTTTTAGATCGGAACGTTTATGCATATTATTTTGCTTTTATATTGTTTTTATGGTTTTCTGAGAGTAGGCTATTGCTTATCCTCGGTTTTAAAGGGAGCCATAACCATAAAAAATGCATCAGCTGCCCATAGGCATTCCGAATGAAACTGTTTTATATTAAAGACAAGATTAATGCAATAAAAAAATGCCGGCTTAGAATAGCATCATCCCACATCCTTCCCGCGGGTGTCGTAAGAGGCGATTAGGGGACTCGAGAGTGTTAGTGTAGGTATTAATATTTTAGGCGACAGGCTGACAACCTGTCACTATAGTGATACACATGTTTTCTGAAACAACCTTGGAAAACAATCCTCAAAAATGTCAGTCGTGGCGATAGCGACCGTATTCTTGCGTATGTCTGCCTACCCCGCAAGGGATAAAGGCGTGATATGTGTATGTATGTATGTATGTAAAAAAAGTTCAGTTAGCAGTGGCAGTGTGACCAGATCTATAACCATGATTTGTAAAAAAAAAACTTGGGACAGAATAAATATAAGGAGGCATTAAATAAAAGTCTGTGGATAAATGATCGAAGGTCTCTACGGGATTAATTATCTTGGCAAAAAATAAGGATGATCAATTTCTAATTGATTGGACATAATATTAATCAATTACTTAGATGGCAGTCATTACACAGCCACGTCTAAAAGATAAAGCCTTGAATTTCATATGAGAATTTCAAAAAACATAGGCAATATTAATCGATCGATTTGCCGTGTGATGCTAGCTTAGAATAGCATCACTCCATTTCTACCGACTAAGGGATATGACCCGGGAACGGGCAGCAGCGTCCTCTGTGAATATCTACAATATCATGCACTGCGTTCGCCGATCCGCCTGCGTGGTGAGTTTCCTGGGTAATGAAAAAAATATAACAGTTGTACGCTTAAAACTATTGTTCAAAAATACTACGGACTTTATTCATAATTTTTCGAAGTATTCAAAGTTTGAATTAATAAACAAAAAAAATATACAGATACAGATACAGATACAGATTCTTTATTGATAACAGTTGTTACATGTCAAATTTCAAATGTATAAAATTATTATAATATAAAAGTGTATAAATTATTAATTCATTAAATAATGCCAATTACAATAATAAAAAATGAAATAAAAATGATTCTATATAAAACAATTACAAAATGTAGTCATAATGCTTCATTACTTAACTAGCATCAACTGGACGCACTGGTTTGCCTAGGAGCTCGTCAATGTCGTAGAATTGCTCCTCAAGGAGCCACGTTCTGAGGCGATTTTTAAAGGCATGTAGGGAAGTTGCACCTGTTGCCTGCTCCGGTAGACGGTTGTAAATAGACGGACCTAGCACGTACACAGAGTTTGCTGACTTGGCTAATCTGTGGGGAATCGAACGCAACCTACTACTGTACCTCGTTACGCGAGTCCGGCCATCGCCTATCCTCCCGAATATATTCAAGTTTTCGTGCGTAAATACTGCAACCTGATAAATAAGTATACTCGGTAGTGTTAGTATTTTAAACTGGCTGAAATATGGCCTGGCAGACTCATCGTCCGGGACTCGAGCCATCGCCCGCACAGCTATAAAAGTAAGTGTTTTGACGCCATCCAAATACTTACGACGTGACGTCATACTTCTAATTCTTCATACAAAATACCGTTTTAGATCGAATTAAAAAGTAGCTGATTTGACTTGTCAGGAAGCTAACCTATTAGGGGAGGCCTATGTCCAGCAGTAGACTGTTGTGATTGTAGAAGTAAAGCAATAATAATAAACAATGAAGATTTCCGCAAAACCAGTTGTTATTCCTCGGTATACCTTTGGTCGTAGATATGTTATTTGGCGTCATTTCTGTTTGTTTGGATCAAAGATATGCCATCAAAGATTTGTGTGCCAGTTTTCATATCTCACAAAATCATCTACACGAGTATTTTCCGATCTTTAGATACCTACTTAGATTACGCCATCGTAAACTCGTTAGCGTGGCTTAGCGTAACGTTCCTATATGTCCCCTTCTCGCAATCATCGTACTAAATCAAGGAGCAAGCATGTCCCAATCCTAAGTATAAGTAAGTACATCAAACAAATTGAGGGCGTGTTGGCGAAAAGGAATGCTCAATTAAAGGAACGAATCCAGGCTGGCTTTCAGTCACACTTGGAATACAGGTCGGATTACTACGCTTCTAAGAATTGCGTCTTGACTGTGCTTGTGATTAAATTATTTAATGTAACGAGAACAGATGGCCGATTTTAGAAATTTCGAATTCAAAAATCTGTAAATGTTGTGTGATGTCGGTTTAAAATAGCATCATCCCACATCCTTCCCGCGCGTAAGAGGCGACTCAGCGACTCGAGAGTATTAGTTTATTGCAGTTTTTAGGTGACAGGCTGGCAACCTTTCACTATAGTAATACACATGATTTCTGAAAGAACCTTGGAAAACAATCCTCAAAATGTCAGACGTGGCGATAGCGACCGTATTCTTACGGCTGTTATCGCTCTGCCTATCCCGCAAGGGATAAAGGCGTGATATATGTATGTAAAATCTGTTAATTATTGTGCTTGTATCTCAAGTTCTACTACTGCTACATGCTGCTACTGCTATCATAACAGTCGACTGCTGGACATGGGCCACTGGTACTGCTACAGTCACAATAGTGGACTGCTGGTCATGGGCCTCCCCTAATTGAGGGGTATTGCCATACTCACCTCGCTTGGCAGGCGGATTGCCGAGCACAGTGCAAGATTATATATATATTCACAGGAAACGCTGCTTCCCGTTTCTCAGATCTCTTAGTCGCCTTTTACGACACCCACGGGCAGAAATGGGGTGATGCTATTCTAATCCCGCACCACACGGTTATAACATCACGTTCGAGTAAACAAATCTTTTCCCACAAAATTTACACGTCTCATACCCTCGACATTAAAAAAGTCTGGTAGTAAAAAGTATGATAAGTGTGAATAAACCAGTCGTTACGGACTTCTGTGCACGATTTCAGACTTTCAGAAATTGTGCCCCCGTGTTCATGTTCTAAATCTGAATTACATTCGCATGCCTTTGCTTAGAAGAATCAAGTGTCAGGATGATGTGACATACAATTTATTTACGCTTTTACATATATGTTAGTAGGCTTAAAAGTCATTGAAATTCATATTATTCATTACGTATTAACATTTTTCATCATTTTCATCTGCCGTGTGATGCCGGCTTAGAATAGCATCACCCCACATCCCTCCCGCGGGTGTCGTAAGAGGCGACTAAGGGACTCGAGAGTGTTAACTAACTAACTTCTCTGGCTCAGTGACCCAAAATGGATCCTGGCCTCCGAGACGAGCTTCCTCCACTGATCCCTGTCCTGCGCCACCTCCACCCAATTACTGACTTGGAGATGGCCCAGGTCAGCTTCCACCATATCTTTCCAGCGGTACCTGGGGCGCCTTGTACGCTCTTTTGACGCCCCGATCCTCACCCATTCTTTCTAAGTGGCCGAGCCAGCGAAGTCGGTGAGCTTTCGTCTCTCCGAGTATATTAGGTTGCGCCACTAGATCCTCAACTTCGGCATTTTTCCTCAGTCGCCATCTGACATCACTACCCTTGGTAGGGCCCAAAATCTTTCGGAGGACCTTTCGTTCAGCGACTAATAGTTTATTCTCTTCTTTAAGTGTTAGTGTCCAAGCCTCACAGCCATACATTAAAATAGGCCGTATGATTGTATTATAAATACGGACCTTTGTGCTTTTGCTGAGAAGCTTGGACACCAACACCTTATGAAGAGCAGCGCTGCACCGCAAGGTGTTCTGTACGCGAATCTCGATTTCGTCCTCCCGGCTGTTTGTTTCGGTCACAGTGCATCCCAGATATTTAAATTTCCGTACACCTTGATACGAAGTATTTCCAACATGCAGATCTTGGCAAGGGACGCGTGTGTTTTTGTATCGTCGCATGTGAAGGTACTCCGTTTTGTTGTGACTTATTTTGAGCCCTACCTTCATGGCTTCGCTTTCCAAAGTGGCGGCGGCCAACGAGACTTGCTCTCGAGTTTCACCTAACAGGGCTAAGTCATCCGCGTACCCTATCACTTTATGCTTTCCACCCATCTCCACGCCAATATCCAATTGCAGGACTTTTCTGAGGGCGTATTCGAGCACAAGGTTGAAAAGCATAGGCGACAAGGCATCTCCCTGTTTTAGTCCGGTTACTACTCTAAATTCATCTGTCAGCTCACCTCCAACTTTTACGCGCAGACTGCAATCGGATGTGGCAACTTTCACCATCGTGACAATTTTGCTTGGGATGCCAAATTGCCGCAGAATGGAATACAGAGCATTTCGATCAATACTGTCGTAGGCTTTGGTGAAGTCCACGAACAAAGCATGGACACCTTGGGCGTATTCCCACCTCTTTTCCATCAACTGTTTTAATAAGAAGATTTGGTCAACAGTGCTTCGGTTTCGGCGGAACCCACACTGATAATCGCTGAGGATTTTTTCCGCGTATGGTTCCAGCCTCTTGAGGAGCACATATGACAAGATCTTGTAAACAGTTGGCAGCAAGGTGATCCCTCTGTAGTTCGTACACTTCTTTTTACAGCCCTTTTTATGGATGGGACAGATAATGCCTGTATTCCATTCCTTAGGTTGGCGCTCATTCTCCCAGATCCTAAGAAGCAGTTCGTAAAGTTTCGATTTCACTACCCCTCCACTATACTTCCAGAGCTCCCCGGGTATGCCATCAATACCAGGGGACTTATTATTTTTGAGTTTCATGATGGCCTCATGCACTTCTTCAAAGGAGAGAGGCTCTACTGGATCACAACTCTCTTCCAAAGAAAGGCAGTTGATGGGTTCTTGCATTGGGGGGCAGTTAAGTAACTGTATAAAATACTGTCGCCACGTGGATTTTATTCTTTCAAGGTCCGTTATTAAGTTACCATCCTCATCAAGAAGTATCTGGGTAGAAGGTTGGTACCCTTTTTTAAATGTTCTGACTTCTTGATAGAATTTACGCGTTTCGTTAGCTCTAATGACGGCCTCCATATTTCTAACTATTGCATCTAAATGTTGTCTTTTAGCTATTCTAATCACATTTCTTGCTTTTGTCTGTAATTCAGTATATTTAGTCTTCCACTTGTCATCCTGTTCTGATAATGTCTTATAGTGTCTTCTCTCCTCCACCACTTTATCACACTCATTTGTCCACCACTTTCTCCTTTTCTTCTTCTTCTTTCGGCCAACAACCTTAAGTCCAGCCTCTTTTGTGGTGACCTTCATCTTTCCCCATACCTTGTCAATATCTTCATCTACATCTAAACATTGGAAAGCGTTATCTAACTTTACTCTAAATTCTTGTCTAATAGCTTTATCTTTTAAGTTTTCTACATTAATGCAATCCTCCTTTTTCTGAATATTCCTTTTATCTAAACTAATTCTGGCTTTCAGTTTTATTCCTACCATATAATGATCACTATCGCAATCGGCACCTCTGTAAGATCTAACATCTTGTATGCTACTCTAGTGACGGTCATCGATAACAACATGGTCAATTTGGTTTACTGTGTGACCATTAGGTGATTTCCAGGTTCCTTTATAAATGTTCTTGTGAGGAAACATTGTACTTTTAACACACATACCCTTTGACGAAGCAAAGATAATGAGTCTGATACCGTTATCGTTAGACATATCATGTTTGCTACGTCTCCCGATGGTAGGGGTAAATATCTCCTCACGTCCTATTTGTGCATTGAAATCGCCTAACAGAATTTTCACATCGTAACTTGGCAGTTGATCATATACGGTTTCTAGTTGGTCGTAGAACTCGTCCTTGGTGTCGTCGTCAGCTAGTTCGGTTGGTGCATATGCGTTAACAATGGAGAGGTTGGCGAATTTGCCTCTCACACGCAGTACGCTCACCCTGTCTGAGACAGCATCAAACCGGATCACACTATTTATCAGCCTATTGTTAACCATGAAACCCGTACCATGTGTGTGATGACCGCTGTCGCTACCACTATAAAAGAGGGTTGCATTATTGTCAACATTACATTCCCCATTACCCGGCCAGCGTACCTCTTGAAGAGCTGCTATACTCACGACATATCTTCTCAGCTCTTTATTTACTTGGTATATCGCGCCGGGCCTGTACAAGGAACGCACATTCCATGTGGCTAATCGGAGGTCCTTTATCTCATGCCGTAAGTCGTTGTTAGGATCGGATCGGTTTCTTACTCGTTTCAGTTTCGTAACGTTGGATTTTTTAACATGGGAGGGGTGTTAGCCCGCCGCACAACCCCCAAAGTGCCGGAGGACCACATCCTACTTCGGTCCACGAGTCCATCGGACTTAGCCGTGTAGCGTAGCCAGGCTGTACTACCGACCGTACCCCCGTGCGCCACGCCGGGGGCCGCACCTCTTCGCTGTGAGGCCCAGCAAGGAGTACACTAATAGGATAAAGGGGGGGAATTGGGAAAATATGGGAGGTAGCCAGGTTAGGATACTGTAGTCCTTCAGGAATCAGGAGGGGGGAGGGTTCACAGTAGCTCGAGAATCCGGGGGCGCGTACCCGTATCCCCCTAGAATAATATCGGACAGATATCACCTAGGGAAGACCTCTGAATGAATGACCGAGAGTGTTGATGTATTACAATTTTTAGGCGAGAGGCTGACAACCTGTCACTATAGTGATACATATGTTTTCCGAAACAACCTTGGAAAACAATCCTCAAAAATGTCAGACGTGGCGATAGCGACCGTATTCTTACGGCTGTTAACGCTCTGCCTACCCCGCAAGGAATAAAGGCGTGATATATGTATGTATTAACATTTTTCAATAAACATGTATAATGGCTTGATTTCTGGGATATAGCTATACATACAAAGCTCAAAGACGCGACATTAAGTAAGAAAATAAGATTCTTATGGAGTGATATTCGGCCGAATCCCAAGGAAAAAAATTGTCATGGTCTGAAGTAATGAGATAAGGCAAGAATTATAGTCCTACCAAAAACTTTTTCTTTATCTAGCCAGCAATACTGTTGGGTAAGATACAGTCCATATCTATATAAGAACTTATTTACGAATTATTTATATAAGGTGTAAAAGTATTGGTTGGAAATATTGTAAGAGGAGAATCAGCCCATGAAACTCAACAATTTTCCCCAAGAAACATTGGGCGAAATACGAAAAAAAAAATTGGACCTCTCATAGAATTTGATTTGGTTGGTTGGTAATTTTGTATGGTAGGCCCTTTTTTCATATTTTAACCTATATTCCTCGGGGAAAGTTGTTCGGTATCGTGGGCTGGTTTATCCCTTAAAATATTTGCAACTATTTTTTTTATTATAAAAATTATTGAATGAAAGAAAATAGGTTGTTTGGACATAAACGAAAACGAACCGATATCACTTATGGAAAGATTATAAATTATCCTAATTACAGATTTGTTGCGACATAAAGTAAATTACATATACTGCTGCCTATTTCTGCAATTTTCAGAATTTGAAACAGAGTCAGGTACGTATTCTAACAGATAGTAACACAATTGCCCAAAACGGTGAGTAAATAAATAGTCTATTGTGCTTAGTTCTAGGAACGATAATGTAAAACAAACATTTGTACTCTGCAAAGCGTAGCTTGTGGAAACGTTCCAAACATAGATGTCTGTATCGCTCCGCACCAGACTTGTATCTACAATACATACACATACATATATCACGCCTTTATCCCTTGCGTGGTAGGCAGAGCGTTAACGGCCGTAAGAATACGGTCGCTATCGCCACGTCTGACATTTTTGAGGATTGTTTTCCAAGGTTGTTTCGGAAAACATATGTATCACTATAGTGACAGGTTGTCAGCCTCTCGCCTAAAAATTGTAATAAACCAATACTCTCAAGTCCCCTAGTCGCCTCTTATGACACCCGCGGGAAGGATGTGGGGTGATGCTATTCTAAGCCGGCATCACACGGTATCTACAATACAATAATTATATTAATAACAACAAGGTTAGACTTACAATTATTCTCACAAAACATTAATTAATAATAATCCATAACCGAATTGAATCACATTTAAAAAATTAATAAATATAACTGAACGTACCTAGGTACGAACCGTTAGAAAAGGTAAACTAAATAAATAAATCATTAGCACAGTAGAACTGTGATTCACGAATTCTACCATAGTTTTTAAGCAAAGTCACTTGCCGCGTCTGTCTATGTGTACGTAATTATGTACTTTATATGCTTAGATCTTTAAAACTGCGCGAATTTTGATGCAGTTTGGTTGTCGTAAAAGGCGATGACGGGATTCGGCAGCACCGTAGAATGGGCTCGCCAAATCAGGTGGCAGGTGCCAAGCATGGCGAGTAAGGCAATACGCCCTAATAAGGGAAGGTCTATGTCCAGTAGTGGACTGTGGCTAAAAAGCTAAATGAAAGAATTTCATAGATTTTGAAATGTAATGAAAATTACATAATATAACATTCTATAATAATAATGTAATATTCTATAAACGTTTTGTTACATTCTAAAGTTGGAACGTTAATATTTGCATTTAAATTAATTGGTTTGAGATTAACCGGAAGTTAGTATTATGTATGTACATTGTACTTACTAAGTTATCTACCCAATTTTAGGTTAAAATAACTCAAAGTTTACTAAAATAATTTTCAGAATTTCATGCTTTTACTTTATTATACAGATTTGTTTTATGATCACTTTTATTTTATTACCTACCACAGCTTCACCTTTACCTACTATCGCTTTTATATTATATGTTTTTGTTTCCTGTAAAATATAATGAGAGAGTGAATTTTGCGTAAATTTTTCACAAAATAACCTTAAGTATGAGGAAAGTTCTACTAATATTACCGCTATCATTACAAGTAAAAAAAATAGAAAATGGTATTCACAGTGAGTATTTCACGTATTTTAAATTCAGATTTCAAATGGCATAGTCGATCCCTGAAAACTGACTTACAAAAGAACTACTCAGAATTGTTCTAATATTACAACATTCAAGATGTATGTCTGATGAAATTATAACTAACTTCTCATAACAACATGAGTCCTCAAACAAGAATAATACCTCAACAAGAATATACCTAACATCAAATTGAATTACCACTATGAATTATTATTCTGTTGATATAAGTTAGAAGCTCTAGATGTATCAATCTGAATACAGCATACATACCCATAATCATGCCTTTAACCCTTAAAGAGTAGGCACAGCGTTAACGACCGTAGACAAACTTTTTATTTAATGTCAGTACTTAAACTGTCAAAGGATGAAAAATCTTTGGGCAGCTTACATACAACAGCCCATGAAACTGAACAACTTTCCCCAATAAGCATACGTCGAAATATGAGAAAAATTTTAGGACCTCCCATACAAATTGACTTCGTCGGTTAGTATTTTGTATGGGAGGTCCAAAATATTTTTTCAAATTTCTACCTATGTTCCTTGGGGAAAGTTGTTTAGTTTCATGGGCTGGTTCACCCCATACAATATTTGCAGTTAATATTTTTACACCCTGTATTTATACTTCTTATCCTAATTACCCTACACGTCATCCCAGATCTTTACGATAAAATATATTTTTAAAATCTGATATTTCTGAGAGGAAAGGTGTTCAGTTTCTTGTTCTGAGAGTATTTTAGCCCCTGTATACAGTATGGGTGCGAAGTCTAACCATTAGGAAAGTATTTTTGGTACTGTTATCACAGATGGTCAATTCTACGGGTTTTATCTCTAGCAAAATTACTCACCATGCGTTAAGAGCATTCCAGTGCGTATGTGCTGCCCCCAATACCTAAGACGTACTGTATCGAAAAACCGCTGGTCAAAATTGAAGTATAAATATGTACTGAAGCTTCTTTATAGAATTTTGAATTAGCAATTATGCAGTGTACCATAACAGTTAAAAGATGCATTACTATTACAGTGACTCATTTTATATCACAACAACATTCTATAATCTGTTACTTTAACAATCACCTCTCAGTCATAGATGTTACCGACAGCTCTCTGTGTAGGCCATGCATAGAAGAAAAAGAAACAGCCACTCATGTGATGCTACACTGCAAGGAGGTGGCAACATGCCACCGGACAAAATACCTCGCAAATCCGTGGTCAATCCCCGTGGCACTCAATGATTTGGTAGGGTTGCTGAGCTTTCTAGGAGAACTAGGATGGCTCGAGTAGCCAACTCTGCACGCAAAATTGGCGCAAGTAGACGTTGAGTTGCGGAAAATAGCCTCTTTTACCATTACCATTGCCAACACTCTCTATATAAGCTTCAATATCTGTACAGTACAAGTACACACTTCATGTTCCACCAGCGGATTTTCGATGAATTACTTTTTTATCTACGATTTCTTGAGCGTTGGTGGCAGCACATATTCACTGGGATCTCCTTAAACATAAAATGGATGGTATAATGCTACAGTAATTTCGTTTGCTTTCGTTTTACAGAAGTGCAAACACTTTTGAGCAGAAATAGCTTCACTTTTTACTAGAAGCTACAAATCAATGTGATACCTAAATCAACTTGATTTGTGGCTACGTTTGCACGTGAGGAAATAAAAAACAAATAGAAAACCGTTTTGTAGGTTTTCTCTTGAGTCTAATGTTGGAGATGACAAAAGTAACTTTTTTACAAATTTCGACCTGTTATAGATTTTGTGTACATTTGAGGTTCGGTCCTTGGGAAAAGTAGTTAATTCAGTTGAAGTCTTTGAGCCTCCTTTTTTAGGAAAGTCAGTCATTCAGGTACCTTCCTGTTTAAGACAAGACAGTTTTCAGAACTGTATTACAAGTACTTACACACACACACATACACAGCATTGTGTTCTTTACACACACACATACATACACACGTATTGTGCTCTCTACACACACACCTGGGCTCCGATTCTGTTTTTAATGGCATTACCATAGATACTGTTTGTTTCCTCTGCCACTGTGATATTCTTTACTTCAAACTCAGAGTACAAAACGACCAAAACTATACAACTGACGTGCTATCGAAGTTTCTAGTAACTATCAATTTTGTGTTGTAACCAGCTGACTTTCTAAAAGCATTTGTTGTGAATCTACTTGGAAATAAACGATTGAAATTTTAAAATCTAAAATAGCAGACTTCGGGCCCTATTGACGCACCCGACACATCAACACGCTCTTGACCGGTGAGTAAACTTCTAAACTCGGTAAGCATATTCTGTTTTGGATCAAGTCAGAACTATTGCCTAATAAATAATTCCCCACACTTTATTAATAGAACTATATTTACTTTTCCTTCATAATGTTTATATTATATTAACACTTTATGACGTGTTGTTGTACGTGTTATTTTTTGCTGTATCTGCCAGACTGACAGTTTTAAAACATTACACGTTTTTTTTATATATTTTAATGAAAACAGATAGTAAACTTTATGAAATGATAAATAAACGATGCTAGCTAATGAAATTTAGTACAGGTACCTGTAAAAACGGCTGTAGAGTGGAATAAATGTGTTTAAATACAGAAACTTTCTCAGGTTACAAAATCCGAAGACCGAACTATTCTTAAACTATCAGCTCATAGAAAAAATGGCGTTCTTTGCTATTATGGACACGCTCACTCCTTCTTAACCATATAACCACTTTTAAAGAAAACTTTGCGTGATTAGTCCATGAAACTGAATAACTTTTTCTGTGGGTCTATTTTGGTAAACGTGAAAGTTAGACTTTCCATAATGTAGAATCAAGTTGCGTCACTCTTTTTTAAATAACAATAAAAAAGTCCAAGCCATATTTACGGAAATCTTCTTAATTCAAACTCCAAAGACTGCGAATAAGTTAGGAACGTTAGCAGTGAAGTTGTACCAGCTTTAACTTTATAACAAAATCAGTCAGTAGCTTAAGTTAGCGAGTTCAATGAGCTTAACGATTATTGCTTACTTACTAACTGCCGCCCGCAAACTTCGTTTCGCCGACAAGTTAGTCTTTATTTTGTTACATTGCCTTAGAATAGCATCACTCTATTTCTGCGACTAAGGGGCTCAGGGACTTTGACGACCGATGTGGCGCAGTGGTAATGCGACTGCCTTTAACGCAAAGGTTCCGGGTTCGATTCTCGGTGGGTCACTCACAAAGTAGATATTTATAACTTTGGGAATTTGTTCCCAGTCTGGTTAGGACATTGCGGGCTGAACCACCCGATTGTCCGTAAGTAAGATGGATCCGTGTTTCGGATGGCACATTAAGCCGTAGGTCCCGGTTGCTGTCTATGATCACTTAGACGGCAGTCGTTACACAACCATGTCAGAAGCCTGCTACTTGTAGAAGGCGGTTCAAAAATTCTGACACTAGGGTTCATCGGGTCGTTGGAGGACTCGGTGTCCCACACAAAAAAAAAGGGGCTCAAGGGTTTTATGTGTACTCGTATTATCATTTTTAGACGGCATGCTGACCACCAGTCACTGTAGGAATACACGAATCATCTGAAAAGGCCCTTAATATTTGTCAGACACGTGGCGATAGCAACCGTATTTTTAACCTATAATGCTCTACCTACCACACAAGGGCTTAAGGTGTAATAATCATGTGTACTTGTTTTCAATATTTGTCAGACGTGGCGATAGAAACCGTTTTTTAACCTATAATGCTTTACCTTTCGCCCCACCGCAAGCAGCAACATTGCCATTTACCCCGCTAATAAGGATGGCTCGAGTGATGATACTATGAAATTAGTACAAACTCTTATTAAGCCCGACGAACTTAAGCTGCATATCCGTGGAGTTAGGAAGACTAAGAACGGAGGCGTCATAATTAGCACCAATGGGAAAGAAGATCTTGAAAAACTGCAGAAATCTGAAAAACTCAAGGAATCGGGACTAACTGTGGAGGTTACTGCTAAAAAGAGACCGAAAGTTATACTTCTAGGTGTGCCCTCGTGTACTTCTGAAACCGAACTCAAGGATTGCATTTATGAGCAGAATATAGCTGAAAATATTCCAGATTTGACCAAAGAACGTACATTCAGTTCTATAAGGCTGAGCCACAAATCCGGTAGAAAGGACGCTGCCACCTGTAATTTTATCATAGAAGTCACGGCCGAACTACGAAAATTCCTTATTCAGCAGGGCAGACTTTTCATTAACTGGACTTCCTGCCCCGTGAGGGATTTCACCCTTGTGACCAGGTGTTTCAAGTGTCACCAGTACGGGCACTCTGCTAAATTCTGCAAGGAGACTAGCCCCACTTGTGGTCACTGCGGTTCTACAGGACATAGCTTCAAAGACTGCACCAACAGAAACCAACCAGAAAAATGTGCAACTTGCCAGCGCTTCAAAAAACCGAGTGCCCATAAAACTGGAGATGAGCAATGCCCAGCTAGAAAAAGCGCTGAATTGAGGCACCTTAGCTCTATCGACTATGTGGGCGCCTAGAGCGCCGCTTCAACGCATTAAATCAGCACAGCTATGGGAAGTATTGGTGACCTAGTTGATGACATTGATTCTACTTGTGAGTATGAGTCACAATACTGTGACGGTATTGATTGTGCTTCACTGATTGCAAAGAGTAATAGTAAGTTTAATATTTTCGTACAAAACATTCGTAGTATCAACTGTAACTTTGATGGTTTACAAGCCTTATTGTGCCAGATTAATGTGAGTCCGGATATTGTTATCCTCACAGAATGCCGGTTATCCTTATCCACTATTATTCCACGCTTGGACGGGTACAATGCATATTCTACTAACGATACAAATGTTTTGCAAAATGACGGTGTAGTGTTATATATAAAGTCCAATATTGCTAAAGTTTCAATAGAAGAACCTCTTTTTACCGATGCAAATTGCTTAATTGCAAAATTAGGTACTGATACCGCAATTATTTCTATATATCGCTCACCTTCCTATCAAAACATTAAAACATTTCTACAATCACTCAGTAACATTCTAACAACATTAACAAAATTTAAAAATATTTTTATTATGGGTGACATCAACATAGATATTAAAATTGGAAACACCGAACGAAATTCACCAATATACCTGACGCATGCTGCTTACCATGGCTTTTTACCTACTCATCTTTTACCAACAAGAGAGGGAAATTGTTTAGATCATATTCTTGCTAAAACTAACATTACATTGAAAACTATAGTATTAAACACAACGCTGACAGATCACAAAAGTTTATTACTGTGTTTACAAAAATATTATATTAGATTCAATGCCGTTACGAAATGTGCTAAGTTAGCAAGTGATGCTCTGACGCATGACTTACTCAATTTAGACCTGTCCCCTATTTACAACTCGAACAATGCTGATGTAGCAGCTACTTATTTAGTTACATCACTTTCAAGGTTTATCAAGGTAAACACGCGTACTGTTATTCTTTCCCGCCGGAAAAGAATGATCAAACCGTGGATTACCCCTGCGCTTTTGCGCTGTATAAGACATCGTGACAAGCTACATAAACAGTCAAAAATATATGCTGACAATGACATTATTAAAATCACTTATACTAGGTACCGCAATTTTTGTAATAACTTGATTAAGAAACTTAAACGAAATTATGAAAGATCAGAATTACAAAATGCAGGACACAACAAGAAAAAGGTGTGGAGAGTCATCAAAACTATCACGAACATGCCTACCTCTAAATCATCTGCTCAGCAACTAATTGCCGACTCAGCCACTTCCTTGAATTCCGCTTATGAAACAAATAGATTTTTCGTTAATATGGGGAAAACTCTGGCCGAACAAGTTGTTGAAAATGTCCCACAGTCTGAGGTCTCTTCACAACAGCAAATATTACGTGACTCTTTTGCTCTTTTTGACACTGACGAGGCGGAAATAGATCGAATAATTATGACATTAAAGAATGACTGCGCCGCGGGAATTGACGGAATTTCAACTCGAGTTTTCAAAGACCATAAACAATTGCTGATCCCTCCGCTGACTTACATTTTTAATCTCTGTTTTGCACAAGGAGTTTTCCCAAACGTTCTTAAAAAAGCCGTAGTTCATCCAATCCACAAGAGTGGAGATAAAAGTTGTGTCAACAATTACCGTCCCATTGCTGTTTTGCCGTCCATATCTAAAATACTAGAGAGACTCATATACAACAGGCTTGTAAAGTATTTGGAGAATAATAATCTTCTGGCACCGTCACAGTATGGATTTAGATCTAATAAATCAACAGACGATGCAGTCCTCGAGCTCTCTGACTATATTGTGAAACAATTAGACTCTAGTAATAAATGTTTAGCAATATTTCTTGATCTAGCCAAAGCATTTGATACAGTTTCAATCCCAAAATTGATAGCCAAATTGGATAATTTAGGCATTCGCGGACTCCCACTTGATCTCCTAAAAGATTATCTCGCCAACCGAACCCAAAGGGTGAAGATTAATGACGTCATAAGTGATGATTTACCTATCGAATATGGTGTCCCTCAAGGAAGTATACTGGGTCCAATATTATTCCTTGTGTACATTAATGATCTATGTATGATTCCTCTATTGAACAGTAAGATAATTTCGTATGCTGATGACACAGTTCTATTATGTAGCTCTGATAATTGGCAGGACACGTTTAAACAAGCGCAGACTGGTTTTAATTTTATTAACCAGTGGCTTGCAGAAAACCTGCTTTCGCTTAATATCGGCAAAACAAAATTTATTACATTCTCCCATAATATATCTAACCAACCCCCTGACAACACATGTACAATTATAGCGCACCGTTGCTCCAACCCAGTGAGTGACGCATGTAACTGTCCCAAGCTTGAAAAAACGGATAATATAAAATATCTAGGTGTCATAATTGATAAACATCTAAACTTCCAAGCTCATGTGGACTCTGTCTCAGCCCGAGTCCGTAAATTAATCTATGTTTTCAAGAACCTTAGACACGCTGCAGGTAGAAACATTATAAAAGAAGTCTACTTTGCTCTTTGTGAGTCTCTTTTAACTTATTGCATCACTGCTTGGGGTGGAACTCATAAGAAAACCATTCTTGGTCTAGAAAGAGCACAGAGGGCCATTTTAAAAGTCAGCACTTTTCGTCCATTTTATTATCCAACAGCTCAACTACTTATGGAATGTAATGTTTTATCTGTTCGCCAATTATTTATTTTACTAACAGTTACCAAGCAACATACACTAACCAAGTATGATCCTGGACTCCAATCCAATAAAAGAAGATGCGATATTGTCTGCCCTTCCACAAAACTTCATCGAGCACATTCTCGCCATTTCTTTTGTTTCCTAGGTGGTTTTCTTTATAATCAGTTAAACCGCGAACTAAACTTATATAAGATGAATAAACAATTGTGTAAAAGGACTCTTATTAACTGGTTGAAGGGCAAAACCTACGCTGAAATAGAAAACCTTCTGTTAATAGATGTTTAGTTTTGTTTAAATAAGTATAGATTGTATTAATAAGTTATTGTATGCAGAAGATTGTTATTGTTTAAGTAAATTATAATTTTAACTTGCACAGAACATATTTTTTAGACATTACCTGAGATACAAGTAAATATTTTTATATATTTACTTAGTTTAGGTATAATTGATAAATTTATGCACTACTTTATTTTAATATCTGTAAATTTACTATTTGTAAGCACTATTTTATTTTGAAATAAATTATCTTTATCTTTATCTTATCTTTACCTACCACACAAAGGCTTAAGGTGTGATAATCATGTGTACTTGTCTACCCGTGGGCCGCCCCAGATACCGCTGAAGAGACGAGGTGGACACTGACTTGCGCGATCTCCACGTCAACAACTGGCAGAAGATCGCGCAGGACAGGGAGCAGTGGCGAGTGGTCGTTTCGGAGGCCAAGATCTATTTTCGGTCCCTGAGCCATGGGAGTTAGTTAGTTCTATATTATACCGTGACCTATTCGATATCGAACCTAATTGGGTATTCTAGGTTATTCCCAAACAGTAGCATACCGCAGTTGACAATATTATTATATGGCATGATAACCTATCATTAAATGGAAATCTGAACGACTTTGTCAACCATCGTAATAGAAGGCGATCACCATTTTCATGATGATGAAGCATCATATTTAACGATGTATCATTGCAATTCGTTTATCATTAAATGTGACGCCAAACGCCTCGACCTAATGACTTCCGTTCATTAGGGCAATCCACACTGGGGTTGAAGATGATGCTATTATGAGGAAGAGGAAGTGGAAGAGGAATTTAACAAGCTTTAAGTTTTGAGATGCGGATGAGAATAAAGATTTAGTTATGAGGAAGATGAAGTCAAAAAACTGAGAGAGACTGAATGATCATTTCAAACTGAAAGATGCCTCATACTCCGCGTATTTTTATTCATAATGCGACTTGTGTGACTTAAGATGGCTTCCTCTTAGGTTCTTCGCCATGTGTAAGGATACGGAAGTGAAAGAGGAATTTTGAACATCCTTGTATGTGGAAGCGGTAGCTTAAAAAATTCGGTGTTTCCGCGTTATGAGGATGCGGAAGAAGAATCCTCATCAACACTAATCCTCGCGCACCGCACGATATTGCGACACCCATTATATATTTGCAAACCTGTGCCAGCAGCAATTGGATGCGGTGACGTATACTATTAGACAGGGTGTAAGAGACGGTGTAACAAAAACTTTGCAGGCGTGCCCAGACCATGAAACTGAACAACTTTTTTATGGGGGCTATGTAGGTAAACGTAAAAAAAACTTCGACCTTCCATACAAATTTCCTGCTCAGCTTGACTGACTTTGTGTGGGAACTCGAAAAATTTTGTCTCTCTTACTCCTTGTATTATATCTTCCATTTTATTTCCCAAATCTTCAAATTTTCATTCGTCGAAAACCAGATCTGCCAAAATTCCGCATTAACCCGCGATATATGTATGTTGTACTGTTTCCTGTTATACTTGGAATGGAAGTTCCCGTCATTTATAAGGTGGTAGTTTTCTTGCTAGATTTGCAGTAGCCATAAAATACGAGAATCGGGGTCATAGAT
Source organism: Keiferia lycopersicella (assembly GCA_029255805.1). Classification (NCBI taxonomy): domain Eukaryota; kingdom Metazoa; phylum Arthropoda; class Insecta; order Lepidoptera; family Gelechiidae; genus Keiferia; species Keiferia lycopersicella. The sequence goes on along the minus strand of JARACZ010000006.1, from coordinate 15,852,278 downwards.
TTATGACATCTCATAAAAAGACAGCTCATATTTATGCTACCTTATATTTGAAAGACCTGGAAATGCAATAACTTTGATCAAATATTTTGAAATTTAATATTTATTTGGTCATGCAGTTTGTATTAGTGATATATGCTATACTATGCAGCGTGTAAAGGACAACGGACAATCCTTCGAATACTGATAGGGTGCATACAGATCATGAAACTTAACAACTCGAAGAGTTTTCGACCTCTCATAGAGAACCACGATCAGCTGACTGCATTTACTATGGGAAATGGTTCAGTTTCATAGGCTGAATTCACCCCATCAGTATTCAAAGGGCTGTCCATAACACTCGTTATTAAATTCGTCATCATCACATCACCTTATAGCAGCCCACTGCTGGACACGCCACAATGAACGATCTCCCGCTTTCGCCATCTGGTCGCTACCAGCCGCTCTCCTTAACTCATCGGTCCATCTGGCCGGAAGGCGTCCAACGGTACGCTTGCCAAGGCGTGGTCTCCACTCGAGGGTTCTTTTACTCCAGAACCCGCTTTATTCGTCTGTCATTTATATTCATTGACGTCTACACAATCAATTCAAGTAAACGATACCATCAACAACAGACAAGCCACAAATTGGTTTTGTGGTTTCTTCAGTAACTATCTCATGAACACGACCGCAGACTAGTGGTAAATACAGACAGTCGAGTGCACAGAACAGAGATAATATCGCGCGCGCCACTACACTAAATCATTTTTCGAATAACATCGCGCGATGTGGCGGTACCCCGTAGTATCTAATTGGCGACAGTAGTTCACAAAGACGCGAAAGGTACTGGTATGGCCTCTGCCGGAGAAAATTAATTGCGCGTTTAAACGTGAAGAGTACATGAAATCATAAAATATTTGAATGAATATTTGAATCATAAAATATGAGAATGGCGTCGTCGTTGGTTACCAGGGTGGCTGCCACACTGGCCCATGGTTGCGATTAGTGTACATTTCAGACATTTGGTTTTTCTCTAAAACAATTATTAACGAACCTTTTATTCCACTACACCTAGGCTGTCGCTGGGGGATATATCTTTTAGAATGTCATTGTAGGCGACACTGAAATTCAGTCATTTCATTACGTATGACAGAGACGGCCACTGACACGATTGTTTTGTGTACAATTTTGTAAAACAGTGTCTTTAGTAGCAGCGTGCGAAACATATTTGCCCTGTGGCTGAGAATAATTTCAATTTATAGACTGTACTCTCTTCGTTTGTTTTCCTTAATTGATTTTACTGCTTTTTTTTTATTGATTTCTTAAGACTTACATGAGTCAGATTTTTTTTTGCAACCAATTTGTGACTGAATTCTTCCATTTCTTTTATTCTTTTCGTGTAGGACACCGATTCGTCCAACGACCCGATGAACCCTGGTGTCAGAGTTTATCGACTACCTACTAATAGTAGCAGGCTTCACACATGGTTGAGTAACGACCGCAGTCTAAATTATCGTAGACTGCAATCGGGGCCTAGGCTTTAGCGTGCCCTCTGTAACACAGAACCATCTTTCTTACGGTCAGTCAGGTTTAGCCTAAAAAGTCCTAACCAGACTTGAAACAAATTCACAAAGTGATAAATATGAACTTTGTGAGTGCTCCACCGGCAATCGAACCCGGAACTTTTACGTCGCAGGCAATTGCACTACCACACGGCCACAGCCCGTCGGCCGTATACGGATTGACATACACACACACACACAAATCACGCCTACATCGATTGACATTAGCAATCAATCTTAATCGGTATCGTGGGGAATACGAACTCTTACGACGTGTAAGGGAATAAACTACAGTAAATTAATTAACTTGATCCCATTATAGGGATTTGTGATTTCATGACTTATACCACTTTTTTCGGATTACAGTTTGGGTTAAACACATTAAACATAGGCCGTGTGATGCCGGCTTAGAATAGCATCACCCCACATCCTTCCCGTGGGTGTCGTAAGAGGCGACTAAGGGACTCTAGAGTATTGGTGTATTATAATTTTTAGGCGACAGGCTGACAACCTGTCACTATAATGATACACATGTTTTCTGAAACAACCTTAGAAAACAATACTCAAAAATGTCAGACGTGGCGATAGCGACCGTATTCTTACGGCTGTTAACGCTCTGCCTACCCCGCAAGGGATAGAGGCGTGATATATGTATGTATGTATGTTAAACACATTAATTACGCTTTTATCCTTTGCATTGCAGAAAAAGGCGGTCGTTATTGCGACGTTTGCCAAACATTTGAGGGCTGTTTTCAAAAACTTGTATTTCTATAATGACAGGTTGTCACATGACACCTTCGAGTCCCTTTAACTCTTCCGATATTATGACGAAATATTATGGTTTCGTTAAATTTTGAATATTTTTATTTTCCACGCCTCTCTTACTCTGTTTTGATGTGTTTCCTACAATCGTAAACTTACATAAGTTACGTAGTAAGGACTAGGCGGTTGAAAAATTCTGACACTAGGGTTCATCGGGTCGTTGGACGACTCGGTGTCCCACACGAAAAGAAGAAGAAGAAGGACTACTGACTAGGCAACATTCAAATTAAAGAGCCAGTTTTGTGACCAAATGTTTTGATGTTACAAATAAAATAAATCTTGTTTCCAGAGACGAAGTATAAAAAGTTCTGATTTTAGAGTTCTGCATGCTGGTTGAAAATTAATTTCAGCATATTTCTGCAAAACAGCTCAGGCATACTTCTACGCTTTAAATATGAGAGCAAGTTGCTAATTTGTTACACGTGTATTAATCCAGGTCTTTCTTTTTTGTGTGGGATACCGAGTCGTCTAACGACGCGATGAACCCTAGTGTCAGAATTTTTCAACCGAAGTCTACACGTAGCAGGCTTCTGATATGGTTGTGTAACGACCGCCGTCTAAGTGATCATAGACAGCAACCGGGCCCTACGGCTTAACGTGTCATCCGAAACACGGAACCATCTTCCTTGCAGAAAATCGGTTGTTTCAGCCCGCAATGTCCTAACAAGGCTTCTTCTTCTTCTTTTCGTGTGGGACACCGAGTCGTCTAACAAGGCTGGGAACAAATTCACAAAGTGATAAATATCAACTTTGTGATTGACCCGCCGAGAATCGAACCCGGGGCCTTCTGCGTCACAGGCAGTCGCACTGCCACAGCGCCACATCGGTCGTCACTAATCCAAGTGAACCGACACTGTTGCAGATGCAACAAATAGCATACTTGGACGTAGGGGGTATACCTTACGTGATTTGCGTCATAGTTTTAGTAAGATTAGGATACGGATTCGTCAGTATATAAGCCATACGGGATGTAAGGAACAACGTTCCGAATAGGTACTGGTAGGGTGCAAGCAGACCATGAAACTAGACATCCCCTGGGAACATATGTCAGGAAACTTCAAAAAATTTTTGGTTTCTCATAGTAATTGCAGTCAGCTGATCGCGATTTTGTATGGGAGGTCGAATTCTTTTTGACGTTTCCTGACATATGTTCCTAGGGGAAAGTTGTTCAGTTTCATGGTCTGCTTGAACCCTATCAATATTCGGGACGCTGTCCCTAGCACCCTGTATAGTATTAACAATAAATGCGCATTGAGTAAACAACTACGGTCTTTATAACATCGCTCCTCTACTGGTCATTAACTCGCCTCGAGCATGGCAGCCTTCAGCCTTCACCCGTTTATAGTTTTTTTCACGACTCAATATATAGGTAGAACTGTTTAACGAACAAAAACGATAAATATGCATATTGGCATGACATTATATCCGTATTATTTACCTACCCCTTTTTAAAAGATTCATACGTTCAAAGGAAAGGGAGTATGCTCAACCTTTTCGCTCTTACTGCAGATAAGTACCTACTTCCTGTGACATTTAAAGTAAATCTTGATGGATTTTTACAAAGATAACTGTGATAAATTTGCTCGGAGCTTACTTGATAACCTACATGCACTTATTAACATGGGATTTTCAAACGGTAAGGCTCTATAAATAACAGTACCTCTGCCAGAGAACATATTAATCAATCTGTTTTTTCTGAACCGTGTGATGCACGCTGTGTAACTTCTAAGCGTGCAGCTTAGAATACTATCAGCCGATATATTTCCCGCGGATATCGTAAGAGGCAACTAAGGGACTTGAGGGTTTCATGTGTATTATAACTTTAGGCGATGGGCTGACAACCCGTCACTACAGTGACACACGAATCATTTGAATGGGCCTCAATATTTGTCGGACGTGGCGATAGTGACCGTATTTTTACGGCCGTCGCTCCGCCTACCCTGCAAGCGACAAAGGTGTGATATGTGTATATATGTACGTTAGTTTCTTCTTCTTATGTCGAGCATGAGCTTTATAACCACCTACTACTAGACAAGATGTGTTAATGTTCGCCGACTAAGTAATAGAATAGTGGTACCTAATACCATAGACCAATCTAATATCAACCGGGATCGATAGTTTAAGATACACTGCTGTTCAAGGCACTCTGCTTGTATGTACTATGCAATGTAAATGAAACGCAAGCAATATGCCGTGTCTTGTAGACTCCTACATACAACATGTACGCGCGTGATCACGTGCATGCTTACGAGCTGCATACGCAAGCAGTGTGATCTGCTCTCCAACGTGCCCTGCGTAGCATTGTAATTTAAACAGGGTGTAGGGAAAAATAGTAACTACCTTCCAAGGGGTAAAGTAGCCAATGAAACTGAACAACTTTCCCTAAGGAACATAGGTCAAAAGATGAAAAAATATAGAAACTGACTCAGTCGGTTGGTACATGTAGCATGGGAGATCCAATTTTTTTTGCATATTTCGACCTTCATATGTTCCTTGGGGAGACTTGTTGAGTTTCATGGGATGGTTCACTCCTTTTAAAATATTTGCAGTTAATAATTTTACACCTTAATAGCTCAACGGAGTTATGCTTTAAGCTAGAACTATTAATATACTAAAGAATTATGATTCCCTAAAGAATGATCTGTCTAGAAGCTACATTTGCGAAATTTTAAAGAAAAGATATGCGTACTTTAATCCTAAGTGATCTTCTAACAATGTGCTAAGCCGCAGGGATTATGTATTGTTTGTCTTAGCCGCTGACTTATTTCATACGAATATCTCATACAATCTAGACCAAATAATCCGTTTTATTCATTTTTATCTTTCGAGAAGCAAAGTAAGACTTTTTTCGCGAATGTAGGATTTAAAACGTAAGTATTATTTGTTATACCAGCGATAAATCTATCCCATTTGTAATAAAGCCCTTAGTGAACATCTGCTGAAACATTTTCGGTACCTACGCATGTAATGAATTTCTTGGATATGTAACACGGCATCAAGCCCCAAACTGCCTAAGCATAGCTATTGGAACTAGAGAGCTGATACTTTTTCTTAAACATATAGAAAACACCCAACCTGTACCTACTACTATTTCAAAATAAGCTTTAAAACACTTGTGATATGTGGGGATTGAACTCGCGACCCTCGGCGTAAAAGGAAGTATCCACTACCCTATCGAGGCAGTCAAGGATATATAGAATAGATAGATAGGAACCGATAAGTTTAGAAGTAGAACACAATTTTCTCCTCATTGAATACAAAGATTCTTTTTTTCCCAGATCCCAAATTGATATAGGAACGGCGATAGAATACAAAATACATTTTTGAAATCTAGATGTTATGTTACATCAGTGCCTATCAGTTTCAATCGGAATTGGGAATTAGGGAATTCTTTTGATGTATGAATATGTACACACGAAAAAACAAACGGGAATTACCAAAAAAAGAAAACTCTGATTCCAGAATTACCTACAGAATAACTCAAAGCAAATGCCTACAAATACTAAAGGAATATTTTATAGTCTCTCTCTCTCTCTCTTCTCATACGGGAGTCGTCAAAATAAATAACCTTATACTCGAAAAATTATGGAAGTCGTCGGTACTCGGTGATACACAAATCATTTGAAAGGGCCTTCAGTATTTTATCAGACGTGGCGATAGCGACCGTATTTTTACGGCCGTTAACGCTCTGCCTATCTCGCAAGAAATAATGTCCTGACATGTTTGAGAGTAAAACTCGTCAGCACTGCTACATACATCATTATTATGACCACATCAATCAGGTCTATAAAACACGTCCGTCATATTGTCATCAGTCTAATAAAAAATACATTTTAATCAAAGTAAGTAAAATAAAAAGCAGACCTCACCATCTCATATACTGGAACTTGATGACGATAAAAATCAGCATATCCAGTTGCTACCAGCCATCGATCCATCTGGCCAGAGGACGTCTACCGGTAGATTGTTTCAATATATCATGGAATATCAAATCTGAAGGGAAGGGAAGGCTTACCTTCTCATATACTGGAATTTTATGACGATGAAGATCAGCAGCGTATTGGCCGACAGTGACGCCGTGAGGACCGCTACATACAGCACTATGATGACCACATTAGGTCTGTAAAACACGCCCGTCATATTGTCATCATGCCTATAGAAAACAAAAGCAGCACTCACCTTCTCATATACTGGAATTTTATGACGATGAAGATCAGCAGCGTATTGGCCGACAGTGACGCCGTGAGGACCGCTACATACAGCACTATGATGACCAGATCAGGTCTATAGAACACGTCCAGGTCCATGGGGGGCATCCACTCGTCAGTCTCGTTCCACGAGTCGCGGTACGACGCGTTGAACACCTTAATCGGCATTTTGGCACATTTCAAGTCATTTTCACACTTTGAGAATAGAGAGTTTTTGGGAAAATTCGCAAGGGATAGTTTTTCACATTTTATTCACTCTATACTGTGTTTTTATTTTCGCTCCATATGTTTGATATTATTTCAAGTCATTGTTACACTTTGCAAATAGAAAGATTTTGGGAAAATTCGCGAGGGAAAGGGTTTTTCACATTTTATTCACACTTTATATTGTGATGTTATTTTTTCACTTAATTTGTTTTATATTATTCAAGTTATTTTTACACACGAGGGAAACAGTTTATCACAATTTATTCATTGTTTGTATAGTGTAGTTTTTCTTTTCACTTCATTCGTTTGATATGCTTTTTGAACGTTATTTTGTTCGATTCTTTACACATTGGTAATTTACTTCAATGATTCTACTTTTTTCTGTACATTTTATAATTTTTTACATTTTGTACACTCATTTGTCACTTTTCTTAGCTTTCACTAAATTAATCATGTTGTTCGTTGTTCGTTCACGTATTCTGAAACAAAAACAAAAAATTATCCACATCGTAAGAAAGTTGAATTATTATTATTGAATTATTTCAGTCTTGAGATAGAGCATTAATGAGAAAATTTATTACAAAATATATTTTTCTGGTCAAAAATCCTCTTTACATTGATAACCTTTTTGCCTTTAGGTAATCAAGATAAAAAGCCTTGAAATATAAATCCTAGGATATCATTTTTGTATTACGAAACAGTTTAGGAGATTGTATAAAACAGTTACCAAGAGAAACCAACCATTTAGATACAAAAATAGTGTTCTCCTTTCACTTTCAGTTCTATTTTATTAGCCATGTGACGCCGGCTACCCCATTTCTTACCTGAGGGTGTCGTAAGAGGCGACTAAGGCACAGAGTTTCATGCGTATTGCAGCATTAGAGACAGGCTGAGCTGCCACTACAGTGATACACAAATCATCTGAAATGGCCCTTAGTTTTTGTCAGACGTGGCGATTGCGACCGTATTTTTACGGCCGCTACCACTCTGCTTACCCCGCAAGGGATTAAGGCGTGATTTATGTATGTATTTTTATGAATGGTAAACGAGTAATTATTCCAACCTGACATGAATCTGAATAATTGTGAACATTATAGACTAAGGCCCGTATTTATAAACCGCACTCAACTTAAGATCGATCTTGAGTGCGACTTTAAGATGCTGTTAGTATTCACTGACATTTGTTAAAATCACTCGTTAGATCGATCTCCGAGTTGAGTGTGATTTATAAATACTGACCTACATACATACATACATTACGCCTTGCGGGGTAGGCAGAGCGTTAACGGCCGTAAGAATACGGTCGCTATCGGCACGTCTACCATTTTTACTTTTAATACGGACCCTATAGTGTGTAAAGCACTGGTAGAGTGCCATTTGCATTTGTATAGTCGTTTATTTTCTATGTCGTGTGATGCCAGCTATGCCGTGTGATGCCGGCTTAGAATAGCATCACCCCACATCCTTCCCGCGGGTGTCGTACGTAAGAGGCGACTAAGGGACTCGAGAGTATTGTTGTATTACAATTTTCAGGCGACAGGCTGAAAACCTGTCAATTCAATTCAATTCAATTTTATTCATGAACAATTTTTACAATTGTGTTTGAAATTAATGATAAGGTTACATTACAATCATAATTGGATATTCAAAATACAAATAAAATTTTAAATTAAATACATACAATATACATAAAATTATGTCACAATCACAAGGAATACAATTTCAAAGGATAAAATACACAATGTCAAATTAATTTTAAAAAATTCTTCATTATATCCATATTTTATTCTGTCTAAAAATCTTCTACACTATACAAACACTTTTCCAAAAGAAGTGCTTTTAATTTATTTTTGAATATATTTGGATTATTTATTGTCTTTAATTCTATAGGCATCCTGTTAAACAACCTCACCGCTTGCACACGAGGGCAATGTGCAACTACGGTCAGACTTGGCACAAAGAAACTGTTTAAGTCCTTTCGTCTAGTGTTTTTTCTTATTTCCGCTTCCTGCTCAGTTTCAAAGATATGTCTTCGTTTTATAAACCCTGTCCGTACAATTAATACATACAAACTTGGTAATGTCAAAATTTTTAAGGATTTAAAGTGTTCTCTACAAGATACCCATGGAGGTATTCTAGCAATGGTCCTTATAGCTCGTTTTTGGATTATAAATGCTTTTTCCATGTTATATTTGTAGCTATTGCCCCAGAAAGCAATGCTATAGCGGAATTTTGACTCTATTAAAGCAAAATATACGGCTCTTAATTGTTCTGTAGTAAGGACGTCACGCAGACTACGGAGCGCATAGCAAGAGGAACTTACAGATTTCACAATATGTGTAACTTCTGATTTCCATTTCAGTAATTCGTCGATATGTATTCCCAAAAATTTTGACTCTCTAACATTTTCAATACATTCACCATTTAAGTGAGCTATCATGGTGTCCCTAGAACGAGACGTTGTCCTAAAGAGGAGGATATTTGTTTTGCTAGAGTTTAGCATCAATTGATTAGCCCTAAACCAAAAGTCAAATTTAGTGAGTGCCCTATCTACATTTGAATTTAGTTGATCTAAATTGTCTGCTACTAATATGGCGTTAGTATCATCTGCAAAATTAGTTATTTCAATATTTCTTATATGATCCTCGTTAATGCTATTATTATTGTACATATGGTAGATTAAATCATTTATAAATACTATAAAAAATATAGGCCCCAGTACAGATCCCTGAGGAACTCCCCTAGTTATTTTTATTAGTTTAGATGTATGTGCTACTTCGTGACCTTTTTCCGACACATGAATCTCAACAAATTGATGTCTGTTTTCAAGGTAAGACTCAAATAGTCTTAATGTGCCATTTCTCACCCCATAGTGCTCTAATTTTTTAATGAGAAGATTATGACAAACGGTGTCAAACGCAGCACTGAGATCCAAGAATATCCCACATACCTTCTTTTTTTCGTTGAGACCATTTATAACATCGTCCCATAGAGTGTCGATAGCATCACTAGTGCCAATCCCCCTCTGAAATCCAAACTGTCTCTTATGTAGTACTTGGCAGCAATTTAAATGTGAAACTAGCTGGACCTTTAGAAGTTTTTCAAAGATTTTTGACAGTATTGGTAGAAGTGATATTGGTCTGTAATTTTTCGGATCAGATGCATTATGTTTTTTATACACCGGCAAGATTTTAGCTATTTTAAGTTGGTCTGGAAAGATGCTATCTTTATTGCATAGATTATAAAAATGAGCCAGAGGAACTGCTAGTAGGTCAATATTTTCTTTTAAGATTGTGATTGGAATGTCATCATACCCAGAGGAGTGTTTTGCTTTCATTTGCCTAACTATTTTTTCAATTTCATTTTCGTTAGTTAATCTGCAGCTCATGTTTGTTTCTACTCTTTTGGTACTTCTTTGTAACAGACCAATTGACTCACTTACATGAATACTGTTAGCGCTTGTCCCATGATCAAAGTGTGTACTAAATATTTCAACTATATCCTTTGGATTCAGAATAACTTCATTATTTATTTTTAATGTAAGAGGTTTTGTTTCAGTTGAGCATTTCTTATTATGTTTATTAACAGTTTTCCATATCCCTTTCGTCGAGTTACCTACGCTTTCAATTTCTGATTGCACCGCTTTCGATCTTGCACTCTTCATAACCCTTCTATAAATTCTGAGGTAAGTGCTTTTATAGTTAACAATAGAGTCATGGAGTTGGTTATTATTTACAGTTGATAATACACGCTTTAATTTACTTGACTGTCTTATTCCCTTTGTTATCCACTTAATAGTGTTACGTTTTTTTATATTAATTTTAAACCTACCTTTCTTGAAGCATTTATTAAATAAATTTCTGAATGTACTGATAAATGAATTTATCCCCAAGCTAAGCCAGTCTACTTTACGTATTTCCTGCCGAAAAAAATCTTTGTTGCGTCTAGTGAATTTTCTTTTATGTTTAAATATAGCTTGTTCTACATATCCTTTTTCGCAATGATGTTCTAGCAGAAATTGGCTTAATAGCGCTGCATGCCCGTCGGAATGACCATTTCGATGCACCTCTACGTTACCTACTAACTCTTCATCCGATAGATTGGTTAGTACATTGTCAATACATGATTCTGAGTCATTTCGTATAAAGGTCACGGAAGTAACAAGATGCCTAAAGTTGTAGCTACGAAGCAGGCTTGTGAATTTATCTTTACTTACATGATCTATCTCGGGAAGCATATTTACGTTAAAATCGCCACAAATGACGCACTTCTTTTTAAAAAAGTTTTGTAACAATAATTCAAGCCTCTCTAAGAACTTATCAAACAAATCATTATTTTGGTAGCAACAAAATATGTATAGGTTACTATTAACATCTCTTACGCCACAGACTTCGAAGCAGTCTACCATAAAATATTTCTTACAATCAATAGGTATAGACTTCCTACCTTTTTCAGACATAATTAAGGAGCCACCACGTGTTTTGTTTTTCCTGGAGTAGTTAGTGATTATATCATAATTTTCAAAAAATAACATACCTATCGATTGGTGGTTAAGGAAATGTTCACACAAACAGACATAATGTTGCTTCGACTCCAATAGCTCGAGGTAGACTTCATATTGGTCTCTTTTTGAAGTAATACCGCAAACATTTTGAAAAATTATGTTTACATTAACTTTAGGGGCCAGACTTGATTTAATAGAACTAATATTTACATCATTATCAACAAAGTTATCAAATTGATCTGATTTTGATGATGTGGATATTCCATTACCATCTTTATTACATTTATTATCTACGAAAAAACTCGAGCTCTTTATTGTTTCCGTTTAGATTTGTGTCTATATTATTAATCAAGTTCTTTAATTGATTCAAAATCGTAGTTATGCCCCTTTTATTGAGTGTGCCGCTGTATGAAAACATTTCGTGTGAGTATTTTAAATCTTTGTTCGAATCTAAGATAAAAGCATATTCGTGGATCATGTTATCTTGGTATAAGTAGTTGTTGAATGACTCAACTCGTCCATTAAAAAGATTTGCGGACTGCTTATACTTAAAAGTAGGTACACAGATTATTATATTCGTGTGTTTCAGATTTTGTAGTCTATTTTTTATAAATTCTACGAGCTGTACATAATTTCGCGTTACCTCAAAGTCAGATGATCCTAGAAAGATAATACAAATATCGCGGTGAGTAAAATCGTGAATTTTATCTTCCACTCCTTCCAATAATTGCTCGATTCTGGCACCAGGTTTCTTGAAGTGGCAAATTGTTCCACCTAATAAGTCTCTATGTTCTTCACTCAGACTTCCCTTGTAGAGTGTGCTACTTATGATGCATATTTCTCTGTGCTTATTACTACGCTTTTCCTTCAGTTGAAGATCTACAACAGGATCGTAGTATTGAGTATCGTCCTTATCATGCTCGGTATTCATAGAGTCACACATACTGAATTCCGATTGAAAGCTGCAGTCTTCAGAATCCTGTCTCTTCCTTTGCTTTTTTTTTAACGTCGTCACAGGTTTGGTTGGATAATTCAAGTGCCCAGGTAGGCTGAAATTCAATATTTGCTTAGATTCGATTTCGTAGCCGATATTTTTTTGTACTTTAGGCGTCGACTTGCAGATGCGAGTTAATCTATCGACTTTCCGTTCGTAATCTCTTATTTGCTGTTTCAAATTACCATTTTCCATTAACAAGTCTTTAAACAGTTTGTCCGAGGTTTTCAGTTTGCTCTCTAATTCAAGAATTTTCTTCTTTAATTCGTCAGAGTCGTCATGTTTTTTACTGAATAACTCAGGACAGCTGCCATGTAGAGTGTTATTTCTTAATAATAACGAATCTCGTGGAGTCACGCCATCATGTTCAGAAACCTCAAGTTCCAACCCTTCAAACGAATTGGACGTAGGTATACAGGGTGACCGGTAAATTAATGCATTCCTTCCAAAGGATGAACCAGCTCATGAAACTGAACAACTTTCCCTATGGAGCATAGGTCGAATAATTTTAAAAAAAATTGGCCCACCCATTCAAAATTACCGACCGACTAAGTCAATTTGTATGGGAGGACCAAAATGTTTTTTCATATTTCGACCTATGTTCCATGGGGAAAGTTGTTCAGTTTCATGAACTGGTTCATCCCTTGAAAGGAATGCATCAATTTACCGGTCACCCTATATTTATCTGGTTATAGTTAACGTCTTCAGCATCTTTAATTTGATTCAATGTACTAAGCCCTGGTGATAGCACAGACTCAAGCAAATACGATGGCGAGATGTGAGAGTGCGAAATCTCTTCAGCACAAGGCATATTATGGTTCGTATTGATAAGTTCTATCGCTTCAAGCTGATTTGGTGGCATGGTGGAGGTAGCAACTTTCGAACAAGAACTTTGAGACTCACACGTCATGTCATATCTGCTCAAAGGTGTGGAAGTGGTAGCAGGCTCCTGTTCTAGGACTTTAATCGACTGATTCTTTTGATTCTGCTTCGGTGTAATCTTTTGAAGATTCTTTTTGTCTCTACTCTGTTTGTACTTGCATTTGTGACATACCCATGCACTTTTCTTTACTGTGTCCATAATGTTAAAAACCTTTTCAGGTACCTTGGCGCAGTTGCTGTTCGCGCAGAGATATGTGTTGCATGCCACGCATTTTAAGCTATACTTTGTCCTGATCTTCGTTGTACATTTATCACAAGATACCAGTCTACTCGTCATTTTCCTTTTTATCTTTGCGACAGAGCTCTTGTTACATAGATTAGAACAAGTATAATGAAGTAAAAAGATAAAATAAAAAAATATATATATGTCAGCGCATGTTGATTCGAACCTCAAATCTCCGAACCTAAGCCAGCACCACAAGCCGCTACACCACTTCGCATCGCAGCAAAGTCTATGAAATAGGCAATCGTATCGGGCCAATAACTGGCCAGTACGCTAATGTGTGCGTGCGTCCTTGCGTACGCCTGTAGTGTGCGAAAGTATAGGAGCGGTCAACGACCTGTCTTACTCGGGTCCTAGTTCGGAGGTCCTCGTGCGGTACTTAGATGCGCTCGTGCTTGTACTCCTTTGTAAGTGATCTATGTGTGGTAGGTCGTGGTTTAACCGTTGAAGTAAATTTTTATAACATTTTCCTCTGTATCTCTGTAACGCACGAACTGATTTTAAATTGGTTTTCAGAACTTTACACTTCACTTTATAAGCTTTAATTTGATATAACTTTTAAATACGAAACTAGAAGAAAGAATGATAATTGAAGTAAATTATGACGGAGCAAAGAAACTACGTGCTACCGTTGGAACGTTCGACGGTCGGTCCTATAGTGATACACATGTTTTCTGAAACTACCTTGGAAAACATTCCTTAACAATGGCAGACGTGGCAATAGCGACGGTATTCTTACGGTCGCTAACGCTCTGCCTACCCCGCAAGGGATAAAGGCGTGATATATGAGCGTATGTATAGCTCCAGGTTTTTATGAATGCCAATTTGAATTTTGCTGTCTCGTGTCGGGAACAACATGTAAACTGCCTGTTTTTATATACATATTTACATTATGAGCGGGCATGCAGTGATGAATATTATTATGAACAATCCATGTTTACTGTCGGATGGACTCCCAACAACATGGGGTGTAAAAAAAATGCTGAAAATATTTAAAGGGTCCAGTCCATGAAACTGAACAACTTTCCCTTAGGAACATAGGTCGAAATATGAAACAATTTTTCGACTCTCCCATACAAAATTACCAACCGACCAAGTCAAATTGTATGGGAGGTCCAAAAAATATTCTCATTTTTCAACCTGTTTCTTGGGGAAAATTGTTTAGTTTTATGGGCTGATTCATCCCCTAAAATATTTGCAACTAATATTTTTACACCTTATATTACCTGCTTACCTATCAAAATCTCCAAGCACACTGTTTAAAGTGAGACAGCAAGGAATGATTCCCTGTGATGTCGGCTAAGAATAGCATCACCCCAATAGTACCCGTACGTGTCGTAAAAAGCAACTAAATGATAATTATCTAGGGGATGGGTAGCAGCGTTGTTAATTTTACATCTTGCACTGCGCTCGCCAATCCGCCTGCCAAACTTGGTGAGTATGGCAGTACCTCCCACTAGGCGGATGCTTATGTCCAGCTGTGGACTTTTGTGGCTGTTGAAGTAGAAGTAGCAAGGAATGACCGGATGAACCTTCGATTTTAAAGAGTTACAGCCTTATTTATACCTTGGCTGATTGTTCGAAGATAAAATAATGAATAGGCACGTAATTGATTCTCTTTCTAAACGTAATGAGAATTTATGAAAGGCTTTCTAAGTGCCAGTTATTTCATATTTTTTCAATTTATTACGACAAGTACACTACTGGAATGACAACAAGAAATGAAATAATTTTTGATCTACTTAGGCCTCCAAAATAATTATTAATTTCAAAAGATTCCTCAGCAAATCCGTAGGCATTTCAATCAAATTTAAATCAGAAATCTTTGAGCTATATTTAATAATATTAAGAAGCTTTAACTGAAATTCGAGCATAAAACGAGTTACGCCCTTGACGCTAATATTACGTGAAATTATGAGATTTCTATTTTAAGAAAGTTCTGCCCACTTCTACTTATTGAAAAGAAAACGTTTCTTTTGTAGTTCAAATGAAATAATGCTTAGTTATAATAACCCTTTACCTTATTGAAGTTGCCGTGTAATGCCGGCTAAAAATAGCACCACCCCATTTCTTTCCCGTGTGTTGTATAAACCGACTAAGAGACTTTAGGGGTTTTATGTGTTATGCAATTTTAGGCGACAGGCTGACAACCTGTCACTAGTGATAGATGATCTAAAGTGTATCTGTGATATTGCAATAAATGGTTGAATTGAATTGAAAATTACTTATCTGTAACGACCCTGAGTCTTTGTCAGACGTGGCGATAAAGAACGTAATTTTACGGTTGCTAGCGCTCTGCCTACTCCGCCAGGAATATAGGCGTGTTTTGTGTGCATGTTATTCAAGTTTATTGGTCGCTTAAATTATTAGTATGTTAAGCCATATGATATATTATACGCGCGTGTACAAAGCCATCCGCGTTCCTCCCGCGTCGCACAAGCGTGCGTCTGAATCCGGCCAAATTTGAGCCCTCCGCGTTTCACAATGCCCACGCCCTAAGGGTCCATATTAATGAACGTTAGCGTTCCTTAAGAACAAAGCGGTATAATTGTACGGAGATTACTCAAGCTCAAACCCACAAAGGCCGAGGTGAACCGTTTTCCACTTCTGATTTCATCAATTAATGCTTCAGTGGAGTTTATCTGTCTTTGAATGACGCCCACGCTTAGTGTCCATCAGGATGGCGGGTGTATAATATCGAAATAAATCAATAATAAATGTGTTAAATGTACACTAAATGTACGTATTTGTACTTAAGTATCCACGTCGTACATTTATTAGTTTATTAGAAATATCGATTTCAAAGTGAGCAGCCATTCTGACGCCAGGATGGCGGGTGTATTTTAAACGGATGAACCAAACCTGACTATTCATGTATCACATAAATGTACGAGAAATGTACGCATCGCCACACATAACAAACACTATTTTACTATCAAATTAAGGCCCTTAAATAGGTATCAAAAGTTAAATCTGCATGGCTAACATGCGTGCCACGACATATTTTGTCGTTTCATATGCGCACAATGTCACTACGGAAGAATGCGTAAATAATTCGCAGTGAAGTTAGCTGCAGAATAATCTATCTAAAATTATTATTATAACTTTAATAAATAAAAAATTATGGATCTTTGAATTAAATACTTACTGAGTATGTGAAATTAGAAACAGTATGGTACCTACTTTGGTTTATTAAATTAATTCAAATATTATTATTATTATTAGTGATAATGATAAATTAAATCAAATACTTAAAATTTTGTGACATTTAAAGAATTTGATAATCAAATTATATCTATTATAATTAACGAGAGATATTTATGAGTGATTTCTATAGATCAGAGTTCTGATTTAACTTCTGATACCTATTTTAAGGCCTTATTTTGATAGTAAAATAGCGTTTTTTTATGTGAGGCGATGCGTACATTTCTCGTACATTTATCTGATACATGAATAGTCCGGTTTGGTTCATCCGTTTAAAATACACCCGCCATCCTGGCGTCAGAATGGCTGCTCACTTTGGAATCGATATTTCTAAGAAACCAATGAATGTACGACGCGAATACTTAGGTACAAATACGTACATTTAGTGTACATTTAACTCATTAATTATTGAGTTATTTCGATATTATACACCCGCCATTCTGATGGACACCACGCTTAGGCCTATTTTGCACACGAAACACCATTGGGGCGCGTACACAAAATGCAGAGCGTGTTCCTCAAAACTCAAAACCGAGTTGGCATGGCGCTACAATCTAGATTCTAGACTGTCCGCTCGTTGCGGCTTTCCCGCCATTTATTTAAAGGTAAAGTGTACAAAGAATTCTTGCAAAAATTTTATGGTGTGAATCGGCTCATAATACTGAACAACTTTCTCCGATAAACATAAGGCCGAATATGAAAATAAAATTTGGATCTCTCATACAGACTTGGTTGGCTGGTATGTAAATTTTTCGAAATCTGCGGGGCCGAAACCTGGACCACAAAAAGTCGTGACAATAGTAAGATCGATGCTTTCGAAATGTGGTGTTGGCGGAGATTATTAAGAATACCTTGGACTGCCATGATGACGAATGAGTCAATTTTGAAAGAGTTTAATGTCACGAAGCGTCTCTCCACAATCTGCAACGAGCGTAAACTTGCCTTCTTTGGACATATTGTACGGTCTAAAAAAGCATAGTCTGGAGAAACAACTAATTTTGGGACGAGGGGAGGAGCGTGCTCAGGGCAGAGCTCCAGGAGGATGGTCCGACAGTGTGAAGAACGCAGTGGGCGGTAGCATGTATCGAGCTGTCCATACTGCTTACAACCGCTCGGTATGGAGGCAAATTTCAAGTGGTCGCGATCCTCAGAATTGAGGGAACGAGGAAGAAGAAGATGTAAATTTTTATGGCAGGTCCAAAACTTTTAACTTATTTCGACCTACGTTTCTTAGGGAAAGTTGTTCAGTTTCATGGACTGGTTCACCCCTGAATTTTTTTTATATACGCTGTATAATAAATATTACCTACCTCTAAAACTTTCTGTTGAATCATTAAAAAAACGCATCAAAATCCGTTGCGTAGTTTAGGAGAACTTAGCTGTGTCCAATTTTCCATGACACACAGACAAGAAACATTATTAATGATTATTTTATGCCATGAACATTAAGATTGACCAAGATCTTTTTCGGGTCACTGAGCAAGAGAATTTAATTTGTTGTATAACTAAGGATGTTAGTTATTAGTTATACATTGTCACAACTTGTCCCGGTAGCGCTAGTACAAACCGGACTACAGCACAGACAGGGGACTGTCTGTGCTGTAGTCGGGTTGGAACATTAAATTATGCTACAAAGGCGACTACAACACAGACATCATCGATGCCAAGTTAACGATTGTAATTATTATTAAACGATTACCTAATGATGTTTTAATGATAACTTGAAGTATAATGATATTATAATGATGAATAACCAGTCATAATGAACAGTTAATGAAATGATTAATGATAATTTTAATGATTAATG
This sequence comes from Keiferia lycopersicella, assembly GCA_029255805.1. Taxonomy (NCBI): domain Eukaryota; kingdom Metazoa; phylum Arthropoda; class Insecta; order Lepidoptera; family Gelechiidae; genus Keiferia; species Keiferia lycopersicella. The sequence goes on along the minus strand of JARACZ010000006.1, from coordinate 15,833,829 downwards.
ACACTTAAATGATTAACGAAATTATAATGATAAATGATGTTTTTAATGATAAATGATAATTTTAATGATAAATTCAAAAGCCACTCAAGCTCAAACATAGGTTTGTTAGGTACAACCTATCCTAACTTGGCGTCAACGCCAGGTTAGGTTAGGTTAGGTTAGAACTGCGTCCACAACGCACGAGCCGAGCGAGCGGAGCGAGCGTGCCCCGGCAGGGGCCGGCGATGTGCCAGAACCGACACAGGGCATTTCAAAACTAATGTAATTGCAAAGAGGCTGGTATGAGTGCTCTGTGTTGTAGTCGGGTTTGTACGTCCGAACTCTGTACCAACCAGACTACAACACAGAGTATGGATGTCTGTGTTGTAGTCGGGTTTGTATTTACGCGTCCCGGTAATATATACTCTCAAGTGAAACCAATAAATCGTTTCACGACCGAAACATTCAATCAGTGTCGCATTGCGTTACGCTTTCGGCGGATCACACACTTTTAACGCACGACGGAGCGCTAAAATATCGCAGCGGTCTGTCAGATTCATACTAGAAACGTCACTCCTCATACTAATTCCGCACACGACAAACGACAGTGCTATAGCGCTCCGCCGACAGCGGTTCCGTTTTAGTATGGGGATTAACATTTCTAGTATGGATCTGACAGACCGCTGCTGCGCGTGCGTTAAGTGTGCAATACGCCTTATTAAAATTTTAAAATTAGTATCATATATATCAGCACGTTAGCTAGAAACATAATTTTGGCTGTACATTCATTTTACCACGTATTTAACCATACACTAAGAATTATTTTAATAATTTCAACCCCTAAAGGGGTAGAAAGGAGGTAAAACGTTTGCATGAAAGTTTGGAGATAAAACGTTGGTATGAAATTCAGTGGTTAAAGACCGTGGTTAAAGAGAAAGCTTTAGCTTGCTTTTATCTTCGTAGAGTTTAAGGTAAGTTCTTAAAAATATAGTATCATCATAAGGGAAAGATATAGTAACGGATATTAGGGTGCTTCTTATTTTTCAACTTTTATAGAATGACTACGTCAGGCCGCCATTTCGTGCTAACACCTAAAAAACGAATCCGTGATTTTTTAATTTTTTTTTTAAAGAGTTTTAAGGGTCGCTACCGCGTGTTAAAGTTTTGAAAATAAGTAACATTTTTACAAATTTCACCCAACATTATATGTATACAAAACGGATTAATTCATCATTTAAACGCGTTATTTAGTGTTATCGAACATATCCTAAATAGGATACACGCTTTTATTATTTTTCCTGGAAGCTAGCATACCTATATGCCACGCCCTCATCACTCCAGAGTCTGCTTGATCACGAGTTCGCGCCAGTTTGGCGTCAGTCGCTCTGTGCCGCGATAAAGAGTGCACGAGAAAAGTGTACACTGATTTCTTCGACAACCACCAGCAGCGATGTAGAAACTATGAGCCCGACTATCGAGTTTTCATTGCAGGCTGGACCATCAACAGCAGAGGAACCTCCTCCTAAACGTAAACGCGCCACAAAGAACCTTATTGATCAACGATTAGCAGCAAGTCTCGATATTGCTAAAATGAGTGACAGGAAAGCAACTGTTGTATTGTCATCCACGCTTAAAAGTGCTGGAGTTGATCCCTTGCAATTCAACGTTAATTCAGCCTCAATACGGCGCCAACGTATGAAGCAAAGGCAGAGTGTGGCCGAGTCTCTAAATAAAGATTTTAAGCCTGACGTACCCCTAACAATTCATTGAGATGGCAAATTAATCGAGGACATCACAGGACACAAAACAGTTGATCGCTTACCGATTTTAGTATCTGGACAGGGAGTGGATCAATTGTTGTCAGTGCCCAAACTCACACGTGGAACTGGAGAGATGTGTGCTTCAGCTGTGTATAAAACTGTTCTTTCTTGAGAATTGCAGGAGAAAATAAAGTGAGGTTTAAGAAGTGGCGCGTGTTTATTGATAGAGCAAAAGATGGAAAAAGACTTGCTCTGGTTAGCGTGTCGTCACCATATAATGGAAATAATGCTTGAAGCAATTGTTGGTCCATCAAGTGGCCCCGAAATATTGATTTTTAAACGGTTAAGAGCTGTTTGGCCTGGTATTGATCAAAACAAGTTCAGCACAGCTTCTTCAAATCCTGGCGCCTTGAGATGCGTACAGAATGTCGCAGACAGTACAATTGTGTTTGTCAAAAACCAGCTCGATGTCTATCAACCCAGAGACGATTATAAGGAGTTGCTGAATATAACGATTATGTTTCTGGGAGGTGTGCTTGAAAAAGGGATTTCATTCAGAGGTCCAGCAGGTCTTCACCGCGCTCGGTGGATGGCCAAGGCAATTTATTGCTTTAAGCTTTTTATGTTTCAATACCAGTTCAAAATGACACACCGAGAACTCAAAGCAATTACGGAACTTATGGCTTTTGAAAGAGCTAAAAAGCTATGAGAATATTAACAAAGCTATGTCCAAAAAAGCAACCACAAAGATATTATGGCACCTTTGGTACCTTTCAGAGGAACTTATTGCTCTAGCGTTCTTCGATGACGAAGTGTCCATTGAATCTAAGAAGAAAATGGTTGCCGCACTTACAGAATATTCGGACTACAGCCCAAAACGAATCAGCTTGGACATCAATCATATTGCTGAAAAAAATATTGAGGATTTTGTATCCTCGAACACCCTAAGATTTTTCAGTATCCTTGGCATTTCATCGGCATTTTTGCAAAAAGACCCTGGTTTATGGAATGAAGACGAAGATTACATTGCATCCAAAAGTACCTATTGTACGTGCAATGAAAGTAGTTAACGATATTGCTGAACGAGGTATGACATTAATTGAAGAGTAAGAGTAATTTTTTTTCTTTGATAAATAAATTGAAGAGTATAATAAGTTAATCACAGAAAATGAAGAGCAGAAGCATTTTCTTCTTTTGGTACTAAATAAATTCAGGCGAAAATACCCAGATATAAAGAAAAGTACATTATTAAAATAATTTTCTTACCTTTCTGTTGACATTTTGTTTATATTATGTAATATACTGCTATTTTGAAAATATTAAAAACGATTTCTTTTACTAACTTTTTGCTTTTTTTTTACTTGCTGGTAGCGACCCCTAAATGTTGCTTAAAAAAATGAAAAAAATTACATAATGTTTTTTTGTATACTAGAACAGAATAAAACCATGACGCGGAACAAAATCTAAAAAAAATATTTTTTGGTCATATAAGAAGCACCCTAACGGATATTATACAAAAGTGTAGCAAACTGAAGTGACAGTGGGCTAGGCACATCTGTCGTAGAACTGAAGTAAGCTGTCTGGACTGTTTGTATTGACCACTAGTCTGCGGCTGTGTGCATGAGATAGTGACTAAAGAAACCTTAAAACGAATTTGTGGCTTGTCTGTTGTTTATATTGATGGTATCGTTCATTTGAATTGATTGTGTAGACATCTATACATTTAAATAACAGACGCATTTAAGCGGGAGAGGAGACCACGCTTCGGCAAGCGTACCGTTGGACGACCTCCGGCCAGGAGCTCTATTTCTGAAACGTACGCTTTAGTTTCATGCGAAAATCTGCCACTTGTTATGCTTGTATCTCACGTTCTACACTACTTATCGATTCCCACATACCCTCAAAAAGTCACACATATTTTTGAATATCAAAACATCAAGTGAAAGAAATTTATAAACGAGTGGTTAGACCAGTCCTTTTAGACTTTCTTGCACGGAACCGAAAACGTACAATTCAGAAATCTGGTCTCCGGTCTGCGTGGACCGATTGATAGCGACTGGATGGCGAAAGCGGGATATCATTCATTGTGGCGTACCCTGGGGGAGGCGTATATCCAGCAGTGGCCTGCTATAGGCTGATGTGATGTTATTAGGGAAAAAATTCAGTTTTTGCCCTGAATGCTATCAGTGTGATGTCCTTTACACCCTGTATAATAAAAAAAGTAAAAAGGACTCTATTCTATTTGTAGAAGAAGCGACTTTGATCATACCGATATTCTAAACCCTTTGTAAACGCGAGCCAAGCTTCGTGAATCACTCAGAACATTTTGTAGCACTTTCACCTGCGATTTTATTTTAACGAGCAACACAGTTAAGATGATCTTCCAACGCTTATCTGTGGCCAGGAAGCGAAGTCCTAAGTAAAAAACCAAGTCAATTTGTATGGGGGGTCTACATCTATTTTTACTTTTATGACCTATGTTTCTTGAGGAGAGGCGTTCAGTTTCATGGGCTGGTTCCCCCATTAAAATATTTGAAGAATAACATTTTTTACACCTTATACACCGTGTTTCGAAGGAAATGCAATAAATTGGAGACGTTATTAGGGCATCGTATTAAACAACTTTTCCTATGGAACCAGTGCCGAAAAAAAAATTTCGACCTCTCACAAAATTCATGATCACCTAACGAACTCTGTATTCCCATACAAGACAATTTTTTTTTGTTATTTTCCAGCACTGGTCCCATAGGGAAAGTTGTTCAATACAGTGCCCTAAATAACGTTTCCAATTTAATGTATTTCCTTCAAAACACGGTGTATTGTGAATTCAAATCTAAATCCTGACTGACAGTTATTAATCTTCAGTTAGACACTTTAATGGACTATTATGGTTTTGCTAATGTTTAATGAAAGTTCTTAATCAGTTCTAAAGGTTTGTCACGATTGTAACTATAGCCAGCACTGCTACTGGCACGCAGTGTGGGAGTACCTTATCTCATGCTTTACAATTACAAAAAGCATACATAAATAAATACATACTCATCGCGCTTTTATCCCTTACCGGGTAGGCAGAGCGTTAACGGCCATAAAAATACGATGTCTGACAAATCTTGAGGCCTTTTTCAGATAGCTCGCATAATGACTGGGTCATTAATGAAATACAAAAGTAGAACGCTTAAAACTATTGTCCAAAAATACTACATACTCCATATGTTATAGTTTTGCGAATAACTTCAAGTTTGAATTAATAAACAATAAAATTATATAAAAGTAAGTGTTAAGACGCCACCCAAAATAGAGAGACATGACGTCATCTCTTCGTCTTTTCAAACAAAATATCGTTTTAAAAAGTACCTACGTCATTTGAACTTCCAAACATCAAGCCTATTGGTGTGTCACGATAGTAACTGGCTATTCTGTCGCCTAGGTATAAATTGTAATACACATAAAGCCCTCGAGTCTTTTAGTCGCCTCGGGAAAGAAGTAGGCATTTCTAAGCCGGCATTACACGGTATTGTTTTAGCAAGTTAGCGATTTTTTAAATACGCCTCTGGCATAATGTAGATAACTTATTTTAAAAGGAAACGTGTAAAAGTGAGAACCTATTTTTAAGTCGGTTAAAAAGAGATCAAAATTTTCGCCATTTTAGAGGCTCCAATGTTTTACGCCGATTTACGTTTTTAGCAAGCGTTTACAAGTGCCATTAAGAACATTATATTATTGTTTCAGATGTTTAATGGATTCGACCTACAATTTCTTTTCTCCCTTACGTTTTCTTTTTATACAGTTTGTGAGTTTTTGACAACAATAGATGTCGTTAGTATACTTAAGAAACACGTAATAGTTTCGTCTCTGGTAATTGCTCGGTAATTGTTTCTAAGACCCAAGCTTGGGTCTACCCAAGGTAATACCAATGAAAACAGTGCTAGGAGTTAGGATGGACCGATTACAGTCATACTAACATAACAATCTAAGTATGTATGTATATTTGACGGCAGTAGTGCTAGCATAACTGCAGGCGGCGTAAAAGTTCAGGGTTCGAATATCTGATAGGGCACTCGCAAAGTTGATTGAGTAAATTTTTTTCTAGTCTGGTTAGGACAATGTAAGCTAAACCACTTGATTGTATGAAAAGAAAGATGGTTTCGTGCTTTGGAGAGAACGTTAAGCAGTTGGTTCCAATTCCTGTCTATAATTACTTAGACAGTGATCGTTACACAACCATGTCAGAGACCTGTTACTTGTAGAAGGCATTGAAGGAACCAGGGTTCATCTGGTCGTTGAACGACTTGGTGTCCCACATGCAAACATAACATTGTGACTCCACCTACAGCACTTGCTGAGATAAACATAAAAAAACACTTAATGTCAAGAATTGTTTCCTAGAAATATAGGTTATGAAATATAAAGCTTTTATAGTCTAATAACGTGCCTTACAAAGCACCTCAAAATACACTGACGTCTCACGAAATTCTTCAGCACATTTGATGTATTCTTAGACACAGAAATTGGGTTTTCGGAATCTACTTTATAACCTTAGGATTTTTCGTATATCACAAAAGGATAGTCGTTTCTGAACAAAACATACAGACGCTGTACAAAGGATTCAATATTACAGCTTCCACAGAAGTCGTGATAATTTAGGTCCCTTGTACTCCATTTATTTCGAGTTGGCTTGTGTTTAAATGATAATTACAGGACATAAATTATTTATTTATACATTAAAAATATGCTGTAAGACAATTACAAACAAAATAAAGGATTATACAAGTGGGAATTTAGCCTGTACACGAAACTTTTGTGGCTGTTATAGTAATGGTAGCGGGTTATTCACAAGTCGCAAAATATTTAAGTATTTTTATGAAAAACGTCTAATGACTACGATAAATGAGAGCATCGGTGGCCTAGTGGTTAAGACACCGATCTTACAATTCGTGAGACCCGAGTTCGATCCCCGCCATGTACCACTGTGTTTTTACCTACTCATGTTCATGTACCGACTGTTCTTACGTTGAAGGAAATACATCGTGATGAAACCCACATTTAAATAAAATTTGAATTCATATGACATTTGAATGTGACTTAGCCTAGGATTCGGGCCAGGTTAGCCTTCGGGTTGCAGAGGTCAGATGGCAGTCGCTCTGTGTAAGAACTTGGTTCCACGTCAAATCCCCTAGGTTAGGTAGCCGACCCCGACAGAGAACGGGATAAGGCAAGGAGAATATGTATGTGCTATGAAAAACATGTAATATCATTGGAATACTGTACTTTGATTATCGTTAATCGGAACCTGCTAAACTTTCTTTTGGGTTTAGTTTCATCTAGACACATTTCCAACGGAAGCCATTTTCATCAGGCACAGTAATGCGATCATGAAATATGACATTCAATATAGGTACTATCTTTAGGATGTACATAAGGGATCTACATTATTTGATTTGATTTAGGGAACACATAATAAAAAATATCAAGAAAATACCTGTTAATGTATCAAAAATCCTGTGAGAGATGCAAGGATTTTCATACCGGCATTCCTATGCGATTTCATACAACTTCAAATCGGACAGGCAAAACACCACAAAATTATACATATCACGCCTTTATACCTTGAGGAGTAGGCAGAGCGGTAACGGCTGTAACAATACGGTCGCTATCGCCACGTCTGACATTTTTTGAGGATCGTTTTCCCCTAGGTTGTTTCAAAAACATGTGTATCACTATAGTGACAAGTTGTGAGCCTGTCGCCTAAAAGTTGTAATACACCAATACTCTCGAGTCCCTTAGTCGCCTCTTACGACACCCACGGGCAGGATGTGGGGTGATGCTATTATAAGCCGGCATCACACGGCAATCTTATATTACCGCAAAATTATACTGTTCATTATTATGCAAACCTATAATATCTTCATTGCGTCGAAAAGGTCATGTTATTGAACTCAAAAGCAACTAATATAATAACGTGTTTAAAGTAATGTGATAGACAGCATCGCCCCGCAGGCTATTTTCAACTCGACCCTCCTCATTACACATGAAATACAACTTAGGCGGGTCGCACACTTAACGCACGACGGACCGCTAAAATATCACAGCGTTCTGTCAGATCTATACTAGAAACGTCACTCCCCATACTAAAACCGCACTCGACGGATGACGCTGCGATAGCGCTGCGTCAACAGCAGTTGAGCGGTTTTAGTATAAATGGGGATTAATATTTCTAGTATGGATCTGACAAAACGCTGCGATATTTTAGCGGTCCGTCGTGCGTTAAGTGTGCGATGCGCCTAACATATGAAATACCTACACTACACAACTTAGCCCAAAAAGGCCGGTAGTATGGGAGGTACAGACATATTATATTCAAAGCAGTTTTGTTAATAAAAATTTTGCTATATTTCGAATCTGAGCTTCGTCGATGTCTGGCAGCCTTTATTGCAGTATCAGATTAGCAACAAAACTGTTAGTTGCAGTATTTGTGAGTTTTCCTTAGCCAAAAACTATCGAATGACACCGTATTCTTTCTTTTACAAAAACAATTTATTCAACCTTTTTGTAAATTGACCTGCTCATTCCGCGTACGACCACTCTCAGCTGTCAGACTTTGACCCAAGAACTCCTATGCTCAAAACCTGGAAACTCATTTAACAGTAACATTTTTCATTTGCGTCTTCCACCGCTTAGTCTTTTACGAATAAACTAGAGCCTTTATCTGTCCCATGTGCAGGTAATGGTCCCTGTCCCTACTTCATTTATCATTTAGATCCGGCCACGTAAAAACACGTCGAGATGGAACATTGCGGTTTGGTACAGGGTAGATGGCACGCATGAAGATAAATTACACATTATTGTTGCCTAAGGTGAATTTACTGAAGGTTAATCTACTTAGCCTCTACATACTAGAATACACATCAGTACATGACAGACTACTGCTAGACGAAGGCCTCCCCTGCGCTACGCCACAAGGCACGAATCTCGTTTTCGCCATGCAGTCGCTACCAGCCGCTTACTTCAAGTCATTGGTCTATCTGGCCGGAGGGTGCCCAATTTACGTTAGTAACATATTATTAATGTGTGGCCCAATGCTAAGCTGCCGACGTGAGGCGTTTACTATTATGGATTTGTATACTTACACCTATAATACAGAGACGCTTCATTTTTCTTTTACTTATCACGTTTAAAACATTAGCCTCCGCTGACTGATCAAAAATGTATTCGGTTTAGACGTATTACCACGGAGCGACACAACAACCAAACTCTTTTACCAAATGTTTTTGTTTCTAGAATAGTGCTAGCTAGAAATTCATCTCTTAGCGTGCAAATGTCTCCAGATCTCAGCCACCGGTCAAATAACTACAGTCTGCTGCTAGAATCTGACATTTCTACTCCACAGCTGGTAGTAGTCGGATCCATTCATATTCATCAGTTAAATTCATCTTGGGGCAGATTAAAGCTGCAACAGGCACCAGTGTTCATTAAGGTTCCCATAATGATATAAATGAAGTATGATTTTGACTTTTCGTGTGTAACTCCGAGTCGACAAAGGACTTGATGAACCCTAGTGTCAGCGTCTATTAAGCCTCTGATATGGTCGTAACGACCATAGTCTAAATTATCTTAGGCACAATCTTTATTCCGTTCGCGTGAGATATCGAGTCGTCAAAAACCACAAGGGTTCATCGGATCATTGGATTACTCGGTATAGACACAATTACAATCAGATAATTGTACTAATACTACGCACATATCACGCCTTTACCTATCCCTTTCGGGGGCAGAGCGTCAATGGCCGCAAAAATACGGCTGCCATCGCCACTTCAGTCAAATGTTGAGGGCCCTTTTCAAATGATTCGTGTATCACTGTAGTGACAGCCTATCGCCTTTCATAATATCATACCCATATAACAATATCACGTAGGAGACTTATGTTATCAAGCTTTCTAGTAAGTAGGTTCTGCAGTAGGTACTTAGGTAAGTACTCCTAATTTTTGCTACGTGACACGCGAAAGCTTTTTGCCTGAGTACCTTCATAGGGCTAGGCTTTTAAGCTTTTTCTCCAATTAAAAAATATTAATTTCTTATACTGTATGCTAGCAAGCTGGAATTAACTGGTTATATTTACTGGTGGTGGCGGCGTTAAGTTACATGCTGTGTCGTTAGCCTGGCCAGCACTGAGGCAGTGCGTTTATATTTGTTTTTTAACCCAGCGGCCGAGCCGCGTTCATACTAGGAACATAAATTGTTATTATTATTGTTATTTGTTAATGTTTTTACAAAGACAAAGTCAAACATTTATGCAGTGGCAATATTTTATTTCACATTCTTAAAGTATTCATTGTGAATCTACTTCAAAATAAAACTTTTGAAACATTGATATCTTTATTTAAACTGATTAATCCAGGCATCATATTTTCTAACATACACACATAAATCACGCCTGCTTCCCGTTGTCCCCAACGGGAAGCAGGCAGAGACTATTCCCTTCCACTTGCTACGACCCTATATTTTCTAAAACACCAACAAAATATGAATAAGAACAAGCTTTACTAGTGAGTCATCTAAGAAATCTGACTTTTTTCATATGGCGACATAACTGAAATTGTTCATATAGTTTCCATTTCCAAGAATCCACGTACTGTTAACATACCACACTGTATTATACTCCTAATGTTACTAATATTTTAATTTTCATATATATTACGGGCACGTTTGTTTCTGAAACGGGTCTCAAATTGTTATTTTATCAGATGTGGCGATAACGTCCGTATTTTTACGCTCACTTTATTATGTAGGCAACTAGGAACCAGCCACAACAGTCCACTGCTAGACACAGGCCTTCCTCTTTTGCGGGGTTTTGCCATACTCACCACGCTTGGCAAGCGGATTGACGATTATGAAGATTCGGTCAGAAATTCAAAAGTTCTTTCATAAGTGACAGTTACGGTAAAACATCTAGATGCTTTTCTATAAAACCACATCACAATCGTAAACCAGTCCATCGATGGATGTAGGCCTCCCCAGGGTACGTCATAAGGCACAATCCAGTCGCTACCAGCTGCCCTCATTAAGTCATTGGTTCATGGATGAGGGGCGTGGTCACTGTTCATTACATTTTCCGATTTCAAGGTAAAATAAGTGAAAATTCGAAATTCAGCCGCATTTCTTTCTACACCAAAATTTTAGCCCTTCAAACTGTCAGAACGGATCAGATTAACCTATCTTCCGGTGAAAATATAGCCGGGTCCCCTTTTTGTAGAAAGATAAGACACTCATTTGAATATATTTACCCGCAAAAAGACTCAAGATTGCCTGCTTTTGTCCACGGGTCTCTCCTAACGTGTTTCGACGTGACAAAAATACAACTGAATACATTACATTCACTTTTACTTGCTTGAAATAGAATTATCAGCGACACCTCACCTTGTACACGTTAGAGGTCTAATTCCACTGGTTATTCTTGGAAATTGTATGAAAAACCAGAACCTATTGATATCTGAGGTTACTTGGGGTGCCGCTAATAGTATCTACCAAATCTTAATATGGAACATGAGTCGAATAGAATGTGGAAATATGTCTGCTGTCTGCACAATATTTATGAAGTAGATTGAATTTGTGGTGCCGGTTTAGAATAGCATCACCCAGTGAGTAATGTGAGCACCTATAGCAACAGGGAGGCCCACGTTCTGTTCCTCTGTCTGTCTTTTAAACGCTAACTCCTCCTAAACACTTCGACCAATATAAACCACGCAACGGATTTTGATGCAATTTTTATTAGATAGACTCTATGTCATTCAAGACGAAGGTTTACATGGGAAAATGATGAGCAGCAGGTGCACCCGCTGCGCGGGACGCTAGTTTGTACCCTTTGTACCTATCTATAAAAACAAAAAATACAGTAATTACTAGAATCCCTACAGGCAATTTTCAGTTTCTAGACTAAGTAATGCCGTAAACTTTCATGCCGTAGGCCATTAACCATTCATACTTTTGCATGTTATTTTTTTAAGGTGAATCTCACATCTAGCGCACGATGTTGCGCATTTCTACCGCATGCATCTGTTTGTTGTAAGGATATTTAAAATTCCCTATACAAAAAGCTGACGTTGACGGAGGTCCAATGCATTAACCTGCGTGAACGGATGCGTCGGTCAGACAACGCAAGTTCATCTGTTGGTAGAATTTTGCATGCATCTGACAGACGCATGCTTTACAGATGCACTAACGCCACGCTGTGCGTTAAGTGTGAGAATCACTGAAGTAAAGTGCTCGAAAAAAGATATTCTAACTCACTTAAATTTTCCAAGTTGTCATTTTATGAAATTTCTCGAATGCATTAAAAATTGTACTTAAATCAGTAAGAAATACCTACCGAATATTTTAACTCGAGTGTTCACTAAAACACATTTTTATTCAAATACTTTGACATTTTATGAGAAATGAAACCTCGATATTTTCATATAAGAAAATGAGCTAAGAAAAGTTCTGAAATAAACTTAATCCCAAATTGTGATCCATAATATAGAAAATTATTAAAGTTTCAAAGACGCAAGGATTCACAGGGGAATGAGAAATTTTATGAATATGTGTGTTTGGAGTTCGAATCATATCTTTGCTAGTTTTATAACAAAAAACTAGGGCTTACAACTTTTTATGAGTCAAATTGATTCGTGACAGGCTAAAAACATAAATTCCTCCTCAAGTTATTCTTGGTAGCTAAGTACTTTGTTATAAATTTTCCTTATTGAATGAAAACAAATAAATATCTTGATTAGTAGGACTCTTCTCTTTTCTCTCTTTTCGTGCGGGACACCGAGTCCTCCAACTACCTAATGAACCCTAGTGTCAGAATTAATTAACCGCCTTCTACAAGTAGCAGGCGTCTGACATGGTTGTGTAACGACCACCGTCTAAGTAATCATAGACAGCATCCAGGACCTTCGGCGTAACGTGCACGGAACATGGAACTATATTTCCTACGGACAATTGGGTGGTTCAGTCCGCAATGCCCTAACCAGACTGGGTACAAATTTACAAAGCAACAATTATCAACTTAGTGAGGAACCCACCGAGAATTAAACCCGGAAACTTCTGCGTCACAGGCAGTCGCCCTACCACTGCGCCACATCGCTGGTCAATTAAGAGGGGTAAATTATGGTTTAGCCTGTAAACCTAACGAACTTACTCCGAGGAATGTAGGCCATTCAGATATAAACCGAAGTAACTAGTATGCTCCTGGGCCTGCTGTAAAGCAGACTTGGCATATTTTCATTTATTTTGCTTACATACTTTTACATTTACCATTTTCATCCATACATACATACACATATCATGCCTATATCCCTGGCGGGATAGGCAGTACATCAACAACCGTAAAATTACGGTCGTTATCGCCACGTCTGACAAATGTTTGAAGGTCGTTTCAGATAAGCCGTGCATCACTATAGTCACAGGATGTCTGCCTGTTGCTTAAAATTGCAATACACATGAAACCCTCGAGTCTCTTAGTCCGTTTTTACGACACCCATGGAAAAAAAAACGGGGTGATACTATTCTAAGCATACATTTTGATGCAAACTCATTTTTTCGTCAAAATAGCTGGAAGCAAACCTATTAGATGAGCCGTGAACTCGACTGAATCTGGTTGGCTACCAGTAAAATAAACTTCAAAAAAGTATGTAACCTATTTTTAATCGAAACGTCTTCATTTGCGAAGCTCATTAAAATGCCAGTAAAACTACGACGGCGCCTGAGTAAACTAACTAAGAAAGCTACAGAAAACAGACCGATATAATACACAAGCATGGTAATTTAAAATATAACCCCTACTGCGGTACTATCAAAGATATAAATAAGTTGTAAAAATATTAGCTGCAAATATTTTAAGGGTGAATCACCCTGTTTAACACAAGCGCCATCTATCGATACCTTGTTTAACTATGTTAAATTATTACTTACCTTTTAGGGCCTTGCGCTCGCGCAACGTTAGATAATTAAGGTGATTTTTAATAGATGTCGTTATTACTTGGTAGTTCACAAATTAGCCGTTAGGATAACGGTAGGCGGCGCTGGTGTACATAGAAAGCAGCTTCGGCTGCAACTGTTCGCATCCGATCGTCCGATAATAAAGTCGCGTCATTTCACATTAAAAATCTTCTTTTATTTGGTCATCCCATTTTCCACACCCCATGAAACTAAACAACTTTCCCCAAGGAACATAGGTCGAAAAATGAGAAAAATTTTTAGACCTCCCATATAAATTAATTTGGTCGGTCGGTCACTTTGTATGGGGGGTTTTATATTTCGACCTATGTTCAGTTGAGTGAAACCTATGTCAGTGGGGAAGGTTGTTCAGTTTCATGGGCTGATCCACCCCTTAAAATATTCGCACAATTCTTTTTACAACCTGTAGTATATCTTGCCTTTAATATCCGGCCATGGAGCTTTCACCCTATGCAGACAAAGGTGGTAAAGTTGCACTTTTGGCTGTAGCCTGTGAAAAATAATTTACTTGCCCACTTAAATAGGTAACCGCTTACGCCGTTTTTAACCGCATACGCGCACCCGCTTTAATTTTTGACATAAACATAACCCTCCTTCTGAGGCAGTCGGGGAAAAAAGTGTACATGTCTGTGGTATATAAATAAGCAAATCGACGGATCTAGATTTATGGTTTACGCAAATAGATCTAGGTAAACTAAAGGTCTCGAGGCACGACATCGCCACGTTTCTATTGCGGCGGCACGCGGAGAAAATACCTAAGATTTATACATACATACATATATCACACCTTTATCCCTTACGGGGTAGGCTGAGAGTTAACGGCCGTAAAAAATACAGTCGCTATCGCTGCGCCTGACAAATTAAAGGCCGTTTAAGATAATTTGTGTATCACTATAGTGACAGGTTGTCAACCTGAAGCCTAAAAGTTGTAATACTCCTGAAACCTAAGATTTATACCTACATGGAAAAAAATATTTATGTACATGAACCACAGAAAAATACTGCGGGTTTCAATAGCCAAATAACTGCCACAAAAACAGAAGACAATTTTGCCCTATTTGGGTCTGGCTGTCGCAGCGAATGTCTGCAGACACGATATATTAAAATACACGCACACTCTCACATCATTACACCATCACACGCCTTTATCTTTTGCGGGGTAGGCGCTTCTAACGGCCGTAAAAATATGGCGAGGAACACACTTGACGCATGACGGAGCGCAAAAATATCGCAGCGGTCTGTCAGATCCATACTAGAAACTTCACTCCCCATACTAAAACCGCACTCGACGGATGACACTGCGAAAGCGCTGAGTCAACAGCGGCTGAGCAGTTTTAGTATGGGTAACGCTAGTTACTAGTTATTACTAAAACTATAAGACATTATAACGGGTTTTAACTCACAAGTCAGTTTAAAATCAAGTGTTACTAGTTATTATTCTGTGGTACGGGGATTGACATTTCTAGTATCGATCTGACAGACCGCTGCGATATTTTTGCGCTCCGTCATGCATCAAGTATGTTCCTCGCCAGAGCTCGCTATCTTATCTTATCTTAATTAGCCTACATCATCCCAATGCTGGGCAATCCCACTCACTATCGCCATGTGTAATAAATATTGAGGGCCCTTTCAGACAATTCCTGTATCACTGTAGACACTGGTTGTCAGCCTGTCGCCTAAAGTTGGAATACATTATTGAAACCTCGAGTCCCTTAGTCGCTTCTTAGGGCAACCTCCGGAAGGAAATGGGGTAATGCTATCTATTCTAAGCCGGCATCTCATCGACATATAACATTAGTTCGCACCAACAGTACTTAGACAGCGGTCGTTACTCCACCATGTCAGAAGCCTGCTACTTGTGCAGAGATGGGTAAAAAATTCTGACACTAGGGTTCATTGGGTCATTGGACAAATCAGTGTCCCACACCAAGAGAGAGGGAGAGAGAGAGAGAGAGAGAGAGAGAGAGGGAGAGTTAAGAAATATTAAAAAATATGAAATGAGACTAATACACTCAAGCTTTTTGCTGCACACTCAAACTGCGATAAATACAAGGAAATAAAGAGCTCAGTTCCGAACTTCTGATATTTTAAAAGCTTCAAAAAGTCTACATCAAAATTCCAATCTAAAAGCTTCTGGCAGGTGAGCTTCCGCCTACCTATACGTATAAAATAACTATACACGAAAGATGGATCTAAAAGATTTGCAGCACAAATTCCTCGGGGTTTATTTCCGGAAATCTCTAAATCCTTAGATGAATCTGCTCGGGGCTTTGGGATAGAGCACTTTGAGAATTGGTCTGAACGCCCAAACCGTTTGCTCATAACGGTCTATCTGTATAGACTTTGGTGCAATTTAGATACAGTTCATTTCCAATTTCCTAATGAAGACCGCTCGTCTGAATAGGGCTACGTGTACACCAAAAAACGTATTTATAAGACCGTCATTAGGCCTAGTCTCATGTACGGATGTGAGGCTTGCACACTGACGCTTAAAGAGAAAAGTAAATTCCTAGTGGTCGAAAGAAATAACCTCCGGAATTTTTTTGGTAAGACAAAGTCTGGATGGAAATTGAAGACTTCTGAAGATCAAGAACTGCTAGCTGACGCAAACACTATTAGTGAAACCAAAGCCCACAGACTTCATCAGCTTGGTCACCTAGAAAGGATGGGTGATGATCGGGGAATAAAAAGCCGTACATGGGTCGACCGACTGGCCGAAGATCAGTCGGGCGTCCTCGGTGCTGCTGGTGTGATTTTGTGGAAGCGGATCTTCGCGAACTTCTGGCAAGCGATGGGCGAGAAACTACGCAAGATCGAAACAAGTGGCGAAATCTCGTATCGGAAGCCAAAACTCACTTTGGGTCGTCGAGCCGGCAAAGTACATACATACACAAATCACGCCTTTATCGCTTGCGGGGTAGGCAGAGCGTTAACGATCGCAAAATTACTGTCCTTATCGCCACGTCTGACAAATATTGAGGGCGTTTTCAGATGATTCGTGTAACACTGTAATGACAGGTTGTCAGCCTGTCGGTTAAAATTGTAATACACATGAAACCCTCGAGTCCCTTAGTTGCCTTTTACAACACCCGCGGGAAGAAATGGGCTGGTTTCAGAGCGACGCGTCTCGGCAGCGCTGCCCAGCCGCGCGCGCCTCGCATTACACTAGATTGTATGTAGCGTTTCATAGTGACGCGTCTCGGGCCGCGTCTCGGCCGCGCCGCGGTCGGATCTCCTTCGATTGCCAGTAGCGTCGACTTGCAATCTTTTAAGACGTCGTTGTTGCACTCTTTTCCATATAACGTATATACCTAATATAGTGATTACGTTTGCTGGCATAATGATTCTCTGCACTCGACCGTACACCACAACGAAGCGCGCGCGTCTGAATGTCGTTTCACAGCGAACGCGCTGCCCAGGCGCGCGCCCGAGCAGCGCGCGCCTGGGCAGCGCTGCTGAGACGCGCCGCTCTGAAACCAGCCATGGGGTGATACTATTTCAAGCCGGCATTACACGGCACAAATTATCTAAGTAAATACTAGCTTTATTTGAAGAAATCATAGCAACAACCTATTTCTACATTGTCGCATGGCATAAAGTCATTTCTACTCGCAAATAGCGTAGGTTCATTCTGATAAAGAGACGACATGGAAAATTGGCAGCAGCGGCCGTTTTTTCTAGCTAGCTATTTTATTTATATTTCTTTATTTTACATAAAAAGTGAACGTAATAGCATCACTTTTTTATCACAATGCATTATTAACAAAAATGACAAGCGTTTACAGAACTTGTTATGAAGTAACAACCCAAGTAGATGTATACGCTTTTAGAAAATTATTTAGAAAATTATTCCTAAAGTACAGGGTGTCCGGTGGCAAAATTAGGATTTCAAAATTAAATAATATAAAAACTACAAAATATATATTTTAATTTCAATGACTATAATAAAGCAGGGAAATGCGGGTTTTATTTGTTAAAAATTATGTCGTCCAAATGTTCACCGTTACGGCAGACACACTCTTGGAATCTTGCTACAGTATTCCGCGCCACTCGCTGGAGAAGGGACATCGGGATGCCATTCACCTCGCGCACGATATTTTCTTTTAATGCTGAGATGGTTCGTTGGGCTGTTTCATAAACTTTACTTTTGAGGTACCCCCACAGAAAAAAGTCCATGGGAGTAAGATCCGGCGACCTGGGTGGCCAAGGGATGTCACCGAAACGGCTAATCAATTTGTTAGGGAATGGGTCACGAAGAAGCGTCATGGTCTCTCTAGCAGTGTGAGGCGTGGCGCCACCTTGCTGAAACCATGTCTGTGAACTGAAAGCAGGATGTTCTCTCAATGTTGGCAGAAAAAAATCGTTAAGCATGCGCCGATAAGAATCGCCGCTCACAGTAACAGGTTGTCCTTGGTCATTTTCAAAAAATAGGGTCGTCACTTTTGGACTGTGAAGTGGTTTTTGATGTTTCAATTCTGGGTTCTGTCCTTTAGGTGACCAATAACGGCAGTTTTGTTTATTTACACTTCCATTTAAATGAAAATGAGCTTCATCGCTCCAAAAGATTGTGTTCACTGTACGAAATCGCTGTAACATTGTCTCAACAACACAGGAATCGTTTGCTTTAAAATATGCTTCGATCACGAACGCACGTTGTTCACCAGTCCAATGCGACATTGTGTCAAAGAAACCCGCGCAAATGACGAATCGAACGTGATCCCCCGCACGCCCCTCCGATCAACGGTTCAAAAATAATTCAAAATTAAAATCCTAATTCTGCCACCGGACACCATAAACTATATTTTAAATTAGATGGAGCCAGCTGACAGTAGCTAATGTCACTTTGTAAAATAACGTTGTCATATTTCAAGTAATAGTGATGCGTTCAGTTCTCATTGTACAGCGAATCACTCATTTCACCGATTTCAAACTCTAAAATTGCTAGTTTACTATGTATTGTACATGCATATTGTATACGGATGTATTGAAAAATAGGACAGTTTATCAAGTTTCATCGCAATGCTACTCAATATAGGCGTAGATGCTATAGGAATATAGTCGTCGAAAACTCATTGTATGTACAAATCACGACCAAAATTCGGACCCCGTACCCGATGTCCGCAGTTCGGCACACCAATTATTATTCACTAGACAGTCGAGACAATTTTATTCACTCGGGAGTTTTTTCAATCATTTAATTTGTCACAACACGATTTTTATTTCATCATTAACTGACAACACTGTAAACGTCGTCCAGTTCCATCTACATACACACAAATCACGACTTTATCCCTTGCGGGGTAGGCAGAGCGTTAAAAATCGAAAAATTACGGTCGTTATCGCCACGTCTGACAAGTATTGAGGGCCCTTTTAGATGATTCGTGTATCACTGTAGTGACAGGTTGTCAGCCTGTCACCTAAAATTGCAATACACACGAAACCCTCGAGTCCCTTAGTCGGTTTTTACGACACCCACGGGAAAGAAATGGGGTGATGCTATTCTAAGCCGGCATCACACATCCAGCTCCATCTAGTTGGAAATATTACTTGAGTCTTCTTGCTTTGCGCTCGAATCTACCTGCCAAGGCCTATTATAAAGGGTATTTTGCTCTTCACGCTTGACAGACAAACCCTCCTTATAGGGGGAGGCGCATGTCCAGTAGTGGACTTACGTTTTTTACATACGTACAAATATCACGCCTTTATCCCTTGAGGGGTAGGCAGAGCGCCAACGGCCGTAAGAATACGGTCGCTATCGCCGCGTCTGATATTTTTGAGGATTGTTTTCCAAGGTTGTTTCAGAAAGTGTATCACTATAGTGACAGGTTGTCAGCCTGTCGCCTAAAAATTGTAATACACCAATACCCTCGAGTCCCTTAGTCGCCTCTTACGACACCCGCGGGAAGGATGTGGGGTGATGCTATTCTAGGCCGGCACTTACGTTTTTTACTGTTTCGTTAATATCGATGCGGCTTTTTGACTTCCTGGAAAGCTGTTTTTACTCTTCACGTTGCCTTTTTATGTTCTTATCATAAAAGACATTGGGGTCACGAGCAATTCGATAAGGGTTACTTATACTTAAGTGGCTTTTAATGCGAGCATTTTATTTTTCACTGCGCTTGCCGTTTCTCTATTGAAGTGTTTGTGTGTAGGGTGACTATTTTATGATACATACATACACACACATACACAAATCACGCCTTTTTCCCTCGCGGGGCAGGCAGAGCGTCAACGACTATAAAATTACGGTCGTTTTCAAAACGCGTCTGATAAATATTTGAGGATCGTTTCAGATAATTCATTTCGTGATAACTGAGTTATTTTCACAGGAAATATTTATTCTCTCTCTCTCTCTGCGTGTGGGACACCGAGTCGTCCAACGACTCAGTGAATCTCAAAATTTATCAACCCCCTTCTACCAGTTATAAAAAAATATGTAAAATCAAAGTCACTGCGTAGGCGCCAGCCAAACTAAGGCACGTAACATTATTACTTTTATGCGTGCATACTAGTAGATTATTTACCAAAAATATCACGCACATACCTACTATTCCACTACCTCTACCTAGCGCAATGGACAGAAAATAACAAAAAATACCAACATTTATGACTACAATACTGCCACTGTGGCGCAGTGTGGCAGTGGTGGTTCACCAGGTCGTTGGGCGACTTAGTATCCCACATGAAAAGAGATTTTCCGTGTGATGCCGGCTTAGAATAGCATCACCCCATTTCTTTCCCGTGGGTGTTGCAGATGATGATGATGATCTCTCCGACCGATTTCGGCCATGGCGACCACTTTAGACTCCTAATCAGATCGGCGCTGATGCGCCCGGAGATGGCTATTGTAGCCAATTTTGGCAGTAAACTCCCGTGCACAGAGTGGACACGTGAGTTTGCCATTTACATAATCATAGTTAATGGCGACGGGTGGACGGGCCTTCAGCTCATCGCGCTTAGCGTCGAGGTCTGCTTTACGCTGTTCCTCAAACTCATGGACTTGCCTCTTAATCATCCCGCGCCATTCGGGGCGCTGTGCTGCCAGACCCTCCCATTGAGTGGGCTCAATGTTGCATCTTTTCATGTGTCATTTCTGAACATCTTTTTATCTGAGGAGTTGTCCGCCATGCTTTCGCTTGCCCTCCTCTAGCTCAGAATAAAAGATGTGCTTCGCCACTCTCTCCTCCGACATCCGGGATACACGACCGCACTACCAAAGCTGACGACGCATTAAATAGGCCTCAATGCCACCAACATTGGCTCGTCTCAGGACTTCGGTATTGCGCTCTCGGTCGGACCATCTGATCTTCATGATGGTGCGAAGGCATTTTAGGTGGAAGCGATCCAGAGTGCGTATGTGGTGACGATACACACACCAAGTCTCGGAGGAGTATAGAAGGTTTGGCAGCACAATCGCCATATATACAGAAATTTTTGTGGCTAGCTTTAGGTCGTGCGAGCAGAAAACCTTGGAACACAACTTCCCAAATGCTGCAGCTGCAGCACTGATTCTGCTGTTGATCTCAGCATCAAGGTTACACTTAGATGTTATAGTGTTCCCCAGATAACGAAACTTATCAACCTGTTTCAGCATATCCTCACCAAGCATAATCGCCAGTGTCTCGCGACCATGCGAGTCTAAGGACATCACTTCCGTCTTTTTGACACTGATCTTCAGGCCGAATTTACAGCATGCTTGGTGAAAAACGGACATAAGCTGTTGCAGGCCGTCTGGGGATTCTGCAAGAAAGCACAAGTCATCAGCATACATGATCTCAGTAATCAATGCATACGAGACTTTAGTGCGCGCCTTAAGTCTAGCCAGGTTAAAAAGACTGCCATCTGTGCGGAAACGGATGCGGACTCCTTGGGAAACAGTATTCAGGACTTCTTTGACTACAACTGCAAAGTACAAGGCGAACAGTGTGGGCGCTAGAAGACACCCTTGTTTCACCCCACAGGTGACGGGGAAGAAATCAGACTGTTCACCGTCTACGGAGACGCAGCACTGCATGTCGTCATGCAGGAGTCTTAGGAGTCGCACATACTTTTCTGCGTCGCAGATACCGACTAAGGGACTAGAGGGTTTTATGTGTATTGCAATTTTAGGCGACAGGCTGACAACCTGTCACTATAGTAATGCAGGGCTCATCTGAAACGACCCTCAAACATATTTTGTCAGATGTGACGATAACGACCGTAATTTTACGATCGTCAACGCTCTCCCTACCCCGCAAGGGATAAAGGCGTGATTTGTGTACGTGCATGTATGAAAAGATTTATTAGTATCATTGAAAAGTAAGTAAAATCCTTTCAGGCACCACGTAATTGGTGGTTGCTTTGTAATCAAGGTAGGTTACCATCGTTTACGGGTAAAGTTTGCCAGCAAAAGCTAAACAAACTTTTCTAGAACGCTAGCATTGCGTTCAGTGCATGAAGCCCAATCTTCCAATATTGCTTGTACTGTTTTCCGAAATTGAACCTGCAGGTTTAGTTTAAACACAAAATTCTCACTGACCTGAAATTAGCTCTGGACCGATTGTTGCTACAATATAAATGGCACTCATTGAAAATCACCATTTTGGCGCTGGCAGTCAAGGAAAGCAAATACGAAAGTACCCGGAACTAAATTGAAGTTGCCATTGTGGCGCTGGCAGTCATGGAGAGCAAATAAGAAAGTACGCGGTACTCTCGTAGGTGGTGCTTTCATTGTGTCCGTAAAACTAGCTGTCATTTGAATGGGGCAACCTATCCAGTGCGTAGATAATTTCATAGAAATAAAATAGGCTCCATTCTGGCACCACGTAACATTTTGCAATTAAGGCGACTTACCATCGTTTACGGGTAAAGTTTGCCAGCAAAAGCTAAACAAACTGCTCTAGAACGCTAGTATTGCGTTCAGTGCATGAAGCCCAATTTTCCGATATTGCTTGTACTGTTTTCCGAAATTCAAAACACAAAAGAGCTGTATGATGGAGAAACGGAATGCATGTTTTTGAATTTTTGCAAGCAAAGGTCTGCTGGAGCGTCTGTGGTCAAGTGGTTAAGACACTGGTCTTACAGCCGTGAGACCCGAGTTCGATCCCTGCCATGTACCGATGTGTTTTACTTACGCACATTTACCGACTGCTCTTACGGTGAAAAAACATCGAGATGAAACCCAAATTCAAATAAGATTTTTCGCTTCGTGTAAAAACTTGGTTCCACGTCAAGTATCCCAGGTTAGGTAGCCGACCCCGACCGAGAATAGGATAAGGGAAGGAGAATGAAAGGTCTACTATTAATTTATGCATGAATCACGTAGGTAACTACTTAGTCAAACCCTTGTTCACGTCTTCATATACCCTTGGAATTAACAAATTCCAGTAGCAGAAAGTATGATAGAGGTGTATAATATATAAGAGTGTATAGTATTTTACACTAGTCGTTAGATACGTACTGCCATGCACGATTACAGAAACTACGAGTATAACAGAAATTGGGCTCCAGGTCACTTCCAAATAGGCGCGTTTCAAAAAACCATCGAGTGAATAATTTCGGCCCCAAAATATTTTTTAAGTCCTCTTTATGGAAGTTCTTACAAGTACCGTGGTTTACCTGCAAATAACGTAATATCCCTTAAAGTTTGCTGGAAGAGATCCCTTAATGGGATAAGTCCGCCTTTGTGCCTGTCATGTTTTTTTTAAGCGATTGTGATTTTTTATAATACAATAAAGTGATTACATACATACACCGCTTAATATTCCGGTGTTTTGTTACATCAGGTTTTTGGAGTTTACGAATTCGCATATCATAACACCCATTACCTAAGGCCTTTACGTCATAACATATTATTCTTGTGTAATAATATGTTATGACGTATGTGCGATTCCACTTTGTACATAAATAAACCGTTCCTCAAACCGAAGACTCACCATTATTGTTAGCCTTTTCGCAAGCTTTCTCTCGATAACAAAGCATTTCTTATATCAGTAACGAGGTCTGCAAGCAAGCAGAACTTTAAGCTTTCCGGATCAATCCGGTTTATACTGTCTCTTGTTCAGGCATCTTTAAAATAGCCCAGTCTTTAGCGAACCAGTTAACCATTAACTGGATAGCTCAGTCTAGTTAGGCTTTTGTTCTGAAAAATATCAGAGTGTAATAATACACACACACACACACACACACACACACACACACACATGCAGAGATCATTCATTTTTGCCTTTATCCATGGCGGGGTAGGCAGAGCATCAAATTACGGTCGTTATCGCCTCGTCTGACTTATATTACAGGATCGTTTCAGATGATTCGTTTATCACTATAGTGACAGCTTGTCAGCCTGTCGCCTGAAATTGCAATACACCTTAAACCCTTATCAGTCCACCTCTTACGACACCCACCGGCATTACACAGCAAGCATAATATAATAAAGAAATGGCTTCCATTTCTTCTTTCCATCCTGCTGCATGCAATAATAATCATAATCTTATTCAAAATTCGTAAACTATTCAGTCTTATGAGAGAATCTACATTTTTCCAACACCTTCCATTAATCTACGTGTCCTATAAAATGTTATTATTTCCCAAGGGGCTCAAATATCTTCTAATGTAGGACTAAGCGGGTGAATGAGGAAGGTTAAAAATAAACTTTTACCTTTCCACCAGGGCGTAAAAGGGTGTAATGTGTGTGTTAACTAAGATAAATTGACCAAGGGTACAAAATTTAGTCAAGTTGCTAAACTATTTTTCGCACTTCCACTAAAATAAAACTACTTTTTTCCAATAGGAAAACTTGATCCGATCCCCGATTACTTTGATTATCATTGGAAAACATTGTCGAGATAGGTATCCTTTCAATTCTTTTTCTGATTTATAGACTTCTCCTTTTAATTTTTTCCTGAAACTTTCTTTTTGACGAGTATTTTAATTGACATTATCTTTGAAAGTTTACTGCTTTTGAAGATCATTATCGAGAAAGTCCTAATAACTTGCAAAACCCAATCATAAAGCCGTTTAGAAGCCTTTAAGAATATTTAAGATTTTTGTAGGTAAAAATTATAGGTAAGATGCATCGATGGAGAAGCAAATTATTGCTATGAATAAATTCTTCATTTATCGTTTTATTAATGACCTTCATGATACTTTAGATACGATGATCTACACCAACATCTATTCCCGTTAAATAGATGCCCTTGTCGGTGGAGTGCCCGCCAGCTCTCTCTGTCTTCTGCCTTCTCTTTGACTTCTCTGTACGACGTGGCCATTATTTTCTCCTTTATTCCGTTCAAATAAATCATTCTTGGTCTTCCCTTTCCTTTTCTTCCTTCAGTTATTGTTTGAAATAACTTGTTTTAAATACTGTTTAAATTGTAATTACGATTTCAAGAAGATGAAATATTATCACCGCCTCAGAAAATATTTGACTCCTCAGGCAGTCGAAGTCATTATTAACAAATCTACTTCGAGATTGAAAACAACATTAGTATGCAAATTGATACTTAGGCAGTTTGATCAAAATCGCTGAATAAGGATTAATTTCTTTACATTCATTAAATACGATTGACAGCTCATTATAAAAATTGTAACACAAAATTGTCATTAGCCACCCCTCTTAAAATTGTATTCTTACACATAAGCATCAGTGTGCCATGTGGTGCCTTTTTAGAATAGCATCACCCTAACTCTACCCGTGGGAGTAGTAAAAAGCGACTACGGGATAGTCTAAGTGTAGCAACGTTCCCTGTGAATGCAACATCTTACACTGCGCTCGTCAATTTGCCTGCCAAGCGTAGTGCTGATATCGTTGGAAGAGATCAACATAATTAAAATCTTTAAAACCGTCAAATCTTCATCTTTCTCCTCGCTTTTTCCAGTTCTCTGTCGGAGTCGGCTACCTAACCTAGAGGATTTGACATGGAAGCAGGTTTTTACGTAGAGCGACTGCCATCTGACCACTGCAACGCAAAGGCTAACCTGACCCAAATGCTAGATAAAATCACATTTTACTTTATATCAATATTTTTTTTATTATAAAACGATATAATGGTCATTTTAAATGCTTGAGACGAGGTCCTTCTACCCTGATGTAGGTATCAAGGTCCTAAAAGTTTTAAAATTACGAAGAAGCTTGACCCTAACATGGTTACGTAACGACTGCCAAATTAAAAAAGCTAAAATCTGCTTTCTCCTTCGAAGAATAGAACCAGAACTCTCCAGTTTGAGAGATCAAAATCTTATCGATACGAAACACTGTGAAGGCAGTATACATTTTATGATGCAATTTATAAGGTCACGTAATACTGCAGAGTAGCGGTACCGTAAGGAAACGGCTTATGCAACGCCATTGAGAATTTGATACTGCAGGAATAGCTAGATTCGATCGATTCCATAATATCTCTAAAATTAGACCCATCAGTTTCTGGTTATTAGGTTAGAAAACGGTAGCAAAGTCACGTCATGTTTAACAATGTCAATGGTTATTTGCAATTTCGTTCGGCTAGAAAATTTCCCATAAAAATGATGAATATGAACACCACATACCACTGTTAAATAAAAGTCAATACCTGAAATTGTATGGAACTTAGAAAAAAATTGGACAGCAAAAGTTTGACGTGAAAGATATTGAAGAATGCACATTATTGGACAAACAACAATCATTAAAGAGTACTTTCAGATGAAAGTCTTCCACTAAGTAATGGCTAAGAATAGCAGCGTTCTATTTCTGACCGTGTCCAATAAAGACCTCGCTCGTAAAAACTTCTCTCAGTTGTATTGGGCATGAAAACCTCCCGTAACAAGAGAAAACCATGTACTACAGTGGACTGCGGTATGTGAAAAGTTTGCCCTTGTTCTAGAACAAAACTTCTATCATAAAAACTCCTCAAACTTAATAGTGTCCAATATCATGTCCGAACAAACTTGTCGGAACTTAACGATGCCCGAACCCGGAAATCGAAAATGGGATAAACGGCCAAAGGTTGTCCGGAGGGACCTGAGCCATAATTGTCCTGTCACTTGTAAAAGGTGTCAACAGTTTAATGCCCGATAAGGAACACGAAGGTTTCACGTGTATTGCAATTTTAAGTAACAGGCTGACCACTTGTCGCTATAGTGATACACGACTTATCTGAAACGACCCTCAAAAATGTTTGTCAGACGTGACGATAACGACCATAATTTTACGGTCGCTCACGACCTGCCTTTCCAGCTAGGGATAAAGGCGTGATTTGTGTACACATACAGGCGCTTCTTACAAGCACCGCATGAGGTTGCGTTGGTTTATCGGATGTGGTTGTCAGACGAAAGGAATTTTTGAAATCCTATACGAGAACCAGATATCATGACATGCGTTGCCGCACAAAAATTGCAACCGTCATATCAAGGTGTACTTCATAATATGGTAGCAGTCACCAACCTAACCGAACTGCTGGGCTAAAATGAGCGCGGTAGAAAGAATTAAGTATTTTGTGTCATTGTTTGGATTTTATCGTACCTATGCAAGTAAAAACTGACGCCTTGGTCTCTGCCTATACGAGCTTTACTACGTGTAAGTACATGACAAAGTAATTTAACCCATGATACCGATCAATTTCCCTCACGAAACATAATAGATTGAGATTTTAAAATACCATTGTGTCCTCCCCATACAAAATGTCCAAGATAATAGAAGGTCCAATTAATTTTGTCCTTGAGGTTGTTTACTTCCAAAGATTGAATCAAACTTTGTAATTATTTCAATTTAACATGAAATTCTAGT
This sequence comes from Keiferia lycopersicella, assembly GCA_029255805.1. NCBI lineage: Eukaryota > Metazoa > Arthropoda > Insecta > Lepidoptera > Gelechiidae > Keiferia > Keiferia lycopersicella. The sequence continues at coordinate 15,806,358 of JARACZ010000006.1, read as the reverse complement.
GAAATAGTAATATACTATTATTCGGTTATCATAATCAATGTTTGTATGCTGTCAGCCGACGCCTAAAATATTACTTGGTAAATTGTTTTGATTCCAGTGAAATTTATTGTTTCATCAACAGTTCAGTTGAAGGATACGTAAGTTACAAATCGATTATATTAGTTATACATGTACACATAAATTCATATACATACAATACCGTCCTAAAGTTTACCAGTTTGAGTGACTTTAAAGTCACAAAATTCGAACATCTGTGAATATTTACATGTCTCTTGAGATAAATCCTACTAATATAAATGCAAAAGTTTGTATATTTGTCTGTTCCACGCTAAAACTACTGAACCGATTTGCATGAAATTTGACACATAGATTGATGGGTACTTGCACTGACACATAGGATAGTTGGGGATCCCTTTCGTTAGCATAATGTTTTTTCCACTAATATGTTTTAGCATAACATGTTTCGCATAATTCTTTTTCCCCTTTTATATCTTTGTCATAAACATTTTTTCGCATAATATTTATCTTGGCATAATACAGTTTATTTATGACTTACAATTTTTTATAGACATTAGGTTAGGTTAGGTTAGGTTAATAAATGATGCTTAACGTGTTATGCCTACTATTTTTATGCGTAAGTATCTTTAGTTAAATGTACATTGTGCCAACCTATATTATGCCTAATATTTTTATGCAATCAATGTTATCCCAAAAAAAATCCTGTGGGATGCTACGGGATTAAAACTGACTTTCACGCAGGCGCCAATGTATAATATGCCCAAAACACATTAATATAAACGATTATGATACCCATCATAGGCAAAGCCTGTTTCGTGGGTGCCAAATTCTAGTACATAGTACATGGTACATAATAATCTCCAAAAAAATAAAGTTACTTTGTACATATGATATTTTAAGATTTTATCTAAAATATATTTTCAGAGTGAGTTCCACTCGAAACAGAACAACCTTCCCCAAGGAACAAAGGTTAAATTACAAAAAAAGAAATAGATAGGCGTGAGACTCCGTTTTATTTTGGGAATAATAAATATCCTGGGCAGTTTAGCGGAAACCACGACAGATCGTACAGGAAAGAGGAAGTCTATTCCCATCATTTGACTTTTTACCCAGCAGCCTCTGAGTATACGGGGTGTAAGGGACGGTGTAACGAAAACTTTGCAGGCGTGATCAGACCATGAAACTAAACAACTTTTACTATGGGGGCTATGTCGGGACACGAAAAAGTTTTTTCAAGTTCCAATACAAAGTCACTCAGCTGCTCGAGAATTTTGTATTGAGTGTCCAAAAATTTTTTTCGTTAGAAAAAATTGTTCAGTTTCATGGTCTGATCACGCCTGCAAAGTTATCGTTACACCGTCCCTTACACCCTGTATATAGAAATATGGGTAGTTATAATTTAAGAGCCATGTTCTTGTTGGTGGGGCAATTTCCATTCTTGTCTGTTTCCTGCCAATGTTTTGACCTCTTGGTAAGACACTACGTGAGCCTTTTCTTTTATTTGAGTGATGAATGTACGTCTTGGTCTTTCTCTTCCTCTTCATAGTTTATGAAATATAATTTGAGTCGATGAATGTTATCTCTAAACGATTGTTTTCTATTGTTTTAAGTTTATTGTTCTGTTGTGCTCGCGGTAACCTGAATCGGCTTAAATTGTACAGAGTGTAAGGGACATCCCTCCGAATACTGATAGGGTGCATTCTTCTTCTTCTTCGTGTCAATGGCCAAACTAACTGCATTCAGACCATGAAACTGAACAATTTTCCCAAAAGAAAATATTGCCGGAAATGTAATTGTTTTTACGTTCCTTAATAAATGCAGTCAGCTCATCGTCATTTTGTATATGAGGCGATTTCGGGTTAAACCTGTCAATAATTTTAGTATTAGCTAATATAATAAAGTTTTTGATTCTTCAATCGGTGAAACAAAGTTTGTGGGCACCAGCTAGGTAATAAATATGTTCTTTTTAATCCTATTTGTGTAGAGGAATGTCTCTTTATTTCTTGGCATCGTGTCCTGAGTATCGCAGAAATGGTCTTTATAAGAAGCGAGGGTTTTGGTATTTTAATTTAATGTGACGGGTTGCCAGCCTCTCGCTGGAGCGACTGGCAATAATTTCCTGTGCTAGCCCTCGGTTGGACGTGTCCAGCGGGTTTACGAGGCCGTTGAGGTTTTTTTTTTTTTTTTTTTTTTAAATTCTGGCGTCACATCTCATGGGTGGAGACGTATTTTGCCAATGTCAAAGTAGTCAGGTCGTCGGTAAGGTTAGAGTGATGTAAAGGACAAATACAGACTAAAGTGACATTTGGTTTGAAGGGATCCTTTAGAAAAAATATCAGCCAGCAAGATGTTTTTAAAAGAAATACTATACCGTTGTGTAACACACCCCACAATTATTTAGAGAATGGGCCTTACCATAACAAGTTAGAAGCGAGTCAAACGTGTATTTAAAAAAATATCTACATACATACACAAATCACGCCTTTATCTCTTGCGGGGTAGGCAGAGCGTCAACGATCGCAAAATAACGGTCGTTATCGCCACGTCTAATAAATATTGAGAGCCCTTTCAGATTATTATCTAACTGTATAACTGTAGTCACAAAGATTTTTTTTTAAATTAGCAAATATTTTACCGCAAACAGGATTTAAACCTGTGACTTTCGCTATGAGTAGGTACTACTTAGCGAAACCTTTACCATCTAATCTACTTGCCTTGTTTTTGCCTGCGATGTATGCAAGATTGGAAAAAAATACATAAGAACATACCTAAAATCAAATGTGTTTTAAAACTTGATATTGAAGTTTTGCGGAGGCAACGAAAAAATACTTTCTTGTTAAGTTACATACATATATCACGCCTTTACCCCTTGCGGGGTAGGCGGAGCGCCAACGGCCGTAAGAATACGGTCGCTATCGCCGCGTCTGACATTTTTGAGGATTGTTTTCATAGGTTGTTTCAGAAAACATGTGAATCACTATAGTGACAGGTTGTCAGCCTATCGCCAAAAATTGTAATACACCAATACCCTCGAGTCCCTTAGTCGCCTCTTACGACACCCGCGGGGAGGATGTGGGGTGATGCTATTCTAAGCCGGCATCACACGGCAGAAACTAACTTGAATTATATTCCCGTGAAGCTTTTAGCCGTTACCTTGTCATTCGAAACTACCTTAAAATTGGAACTCGGAGAGCTAGCTAGAGATATAACAGCCAGAGCAGACAATTATCGACTGTAGTAGAGATACAACCTAAAGCTCTTGAATCCAGCTGTCGAACTAAACGATGCAGCTGTCAACAAGACCTAAAGTGCTGGAAGGCACTTCAAGAGTCCGTTCTAACTAATGTGTCTGGGTTTTCAGTTTAGTCGAGTTTCACAGTGACTACCGATGTCGCGCAGTGGTAGTGCGACTGCCTCTGAGGGTCCAGGTTCGATTCTCGGTGGGTCACTCATAAGTTGATATTTATCACTTTGTGAATTTGTTCTCAGTCTGGTTAGGACAATGCAGGATGTACTACCAGATTGTCTGTAAGTAAAACGGTTCCTTGTTTCGGATGGCACGTTAAGTCGTAGGTCCCTGTGGCTGTCTATCACAGAGCAAAAATGACATTTGCGTCATTCGCGGCGGCGCACGTATGACATCTGTTGTCTGTGCTGTCTATGATAACTTAGACGACGGTCGTTAAACTCTTGACAACAGGGTTCATGTTGTCGTAGGATGACTCGGTGTCCCACACGAAAAGTGAGAAAGTGAGTATCTTATGCGACGTGTTGCGCTTTTTTCTTATTGACCGCATAGAATGTTTTTAATCGCCAAGGAAGCGACGGCTGAAAGGCACTTCAAGAGTCCATTGTTACTAAAGTGTCTGGGTTTTCAGTTTAGTCGAGTTTCAATGGAAATATTTCAAGCGATGTAAACGTGTTGCGCTTTTTTCTTATTGACAGCGTAAAATGTTTACATCATCAAAGAATACTAACTATAGCTACATGCTTTATAGCGATGGCATAGCGGAATAGTACCCCTGTGTTTTACGGCGAGGGTCGCGGGTTCGATCCCCAGCGGACACAAGAATTTTATTAATAAATTTTCGAATATTTGTATCCAGTCTGGGTGTTTTCTATGTATAATATAAAGTATAATAAAATGTACCTATATGATTATTAATATCCAGTATCTAGTTTCCATAGTAAAACCTTAGTTTGGGACTAGATGGCGCTGTGTGAACTATAGGACATTTTTTATGCTTTCGTCTGTTATGCAAATCCAATGCGAGTTTTTTTCTTATTTTAGCCTATGTTTGTTGGGGAAAGTTGTTAAGTTTCACGGGCTGACTCACCCCATAAAAATTTGTAGTAATATTTTTACACCTTGTAATTAGTGACAGCCTATCCTCTAAAATTGTAAGACACATTATGGAACCCTCGAGTCTCTTTGTCACCTCATACGACACCCACGGGAAGGATGTGGAGGTGATGCTATTATAAGCCACACCACACGGCATGAAATATGAGTCTGTGTGTGCGTGCATATACTAATTATTAAAGAACACTGCTATACATTTCCAGGATGGAAATATTCCTGATTCACCTTGCCACCCACGGCTAGAAAAGAACTGATACTAATCTAACCCAGCACCACACGTGTAACCGAGCTTACAGCTTGAACTTTATGCTTGAAAGGCTCTCGCATCTGTCAACAAGACCTTCGGCTTGTCAAGGGCTCTTCCGAACTCCGTCCTAACTAAAGTGTCTGCTTGCTCAATCCAGTCAACTTTGAATCTAGTTTAGCAGATTTTTTTAGTTTAGTACCAAAAGTAGTACAAGTTGAAGAGAGCCTAACAGTGTAACTTTTATATAGGTTATTATGTGTGTTTGAAATGTATATATATGTGAAAGTAGAAAGTATTGAAAGAAAAAATGGAACTATGATGAAATATCCAAAACTTTTTCTTTTATCTCACTGAAAAACATCAAGGCGTTTGCTCTTATGTCATCTCATCATCATAAATTATTTATTTTTACATACATACGTACATACATACATATATCACGCCTTTATCCCATGCGGAGTAGGCAGAGCGTTAACGGCCGTAAGAATACGGTCACTATCGCCACGTCTGACATTTTTGAGGATTGTTTTCCAAGATTGTTGCAGAAAATTATGTGTATCACTATAGTGACAAGTTAGCAAACAAGTCAGCCTGTCGCCTAAAAATTTTAATACACCAATACTCTCGAATCCCTTAGTCGCCTCTTACGACACCCGCGGGAAGGACACGGGGCTATGCTATTCTAAGCCGGCATCACACGGCAAATTCTTCTTATGACTTAAGTATTTGATAATTCGAAAACAAAAAAAATACTACTGCTCAGAAACTGAAGAACTAATGGCGCCACTATCGCCTTTTTTCTGTGATTGGTGAAAAATGTGTCAATGTCGAAGTTCAGTCACTCACTTCTTTCTTATTGGTGTATTTAGGCACAGTCGCGCTGCAATAAGCTTTGAGTTTTCCTCCCCATTGGACCTTTTCTATGTATGTGGATTTCGGTATTAGTAGGTATATACTGATTTCTTACATCAAAGAGACTTAAAACTACAAGTAAAAATTATTTATACGAGTAATCTGGGAAACTTAAGCTGTAACGTAAAGTTTGACGTTGTAAAAAATATATAGGCGGTACCTAGTTAAGAATATATTCATGTAAGTAAAACTATTGCCGGTTTTTTTCAAATCTTAAGTAATGGTGTGCAAATACTGGTAATCATTGTTATCAAAATTAGGACTTTTTTAAATCTTTTCGTTTAGTTCCCAGTAGATGGCGCACGTGCAAATGCAATGATTTTCTATAGATAGGGCACAGAAAGGGGTAACAGTTTTTTTATTACGTACTGAACATGAAAGGTAATCAGCACATCACTATTCTAAATTTACATAAGTTGGCAACCCAGTAATGTCAATCTCTCAATAAAAAGCAGAGTTTAAAATAGTTTAAGTTTACATGGATAAGGTACGTAGTCGTCCATTTAGGTTCTCCAGAGGTGCATATGACATAATCTTACAACAAACTTTAAATGTTCAAAAACATCTAAACTTTCTTTACTATTTATAAAATATCCCAATAAAGTGGCTTCATATTCGTTTAAAAGCCTGTACTTCAAAAAGAAGGTATTATTTTATGGCAGCATAAAACACTCGTAGCAACGCGTGTTTTATCATTCTTTACTCACTTTTAATATAAATTATTACTGACCATTAATTCCTGAAAGTACGAGCAACAACGCCAACTTGTAAAAATTTCAGCTAATTTTATAAAAGCAAAACTTTTTATTTTGTTGAATCACTGTTTTTAGCTTTTTACATCGCACAAACTTTGGCACTTATGTTTTGAACGAAACTTTTTCGAATTCAAGAATTTTACTTTTTAAATCCGCAGTCAATCATGCCAGCACTTTTAAAAACTAAACACGATCGGAACAGAACTTCGAAATTCGAACTCTAGGCGGGAAAACTGCCGCGCGAAGGACGCTTACGGCCGGCGCGGTTGGTTCGCCGTACTCGACTGAAAGTTAGTAAAAGCGTGACTATATCACTTACGCCGCCCGTCAGGGCATACATTGCTGGTTACATTAGGTGTAAAAATATTAGCTGCAAAAATTTTAAAGGGTGAACCAGGCCATGAAACTGTAAAACTTTCCCAAAGAAACAAAGGTCAAAATATGATAACATTTAGAACCCATTCAAATTGGCATAGCCGGCTGATACATTTTGTACTGGAGGTCTAGAAGTTGTTTTCATATTTTGCCCTATATTCCTTGGAGAAAGTTGTTCAGTTTCACGGGCTGGTTCACTCGTTAAAGTTGTTGTAGCAATTGTTTTTTATTATGTATTTGGGTTTTTTGTATGCATGTACGTACCTACTTATTAAGTTTATTGTACCTTATTACAACTACTGAAAATCATTTTTGTATTGCCTTACAATAACTAGCAATGTATCGGGTCCTGCGTAGTCAAACAACCACAAAACAAAACCTACAAGCGTACTCTTAATTTGCTTACATAGTGCCACGACCAGCGTAACTGTAAGCACGCGCCCGTAAGTGCGCGTATGGAGTATTGAGGTCAAGTTACGCTGGTCGCGAGACTAGCTAAGCGAATGCGCTATACAGAGCTATTCGAGATTTTCCGATGGACAATGTTTACTTCCATTTTATGATGTGTGTGGTTGATGTTTCCGCGTTTAATGGTTTGAATTGAAATTGTAAGCTGTGATTGGATTATTAATCAAAGCTATCGCTTATATTTATTATATATATTTGCCGTGTAAGGGGGGTGTAAGGGGGCCCAAATTACATCTCTCGGGCCCCAAGCCAACCTCTCCTGCTCGCGGTGCACCCTGCTGGACTACTAACGAGGCTCTGGCAACCAAATCCCCACCAACCCGCACTGGGCCAGCGTGGTGGGTGACGGCCCGTACCCCCCTTATGGATTTTACAAATAGAAATCGGCCCCAAGTGCCCGGCGGCCCCGGTGGCCGGGCAGATTCAGGCGAAAATCGACCCGGCTCCGAGACCAGGGGTGCTAGGAATCCCCGGGCGGCGTGGATCCCTCGCCGAACGACCTTGGCCCTGGCAACATATAACGCGTGCACACTGCGGACGGAAGAGAAGTTAGTGGAACTCGAGGAAGAACTGAGCAGGTTACGGTGGGACATAGTGGGACTGTCCGAAGTCCGAAGAGAGGGGGAGGACACGATAGCCCTGAAGTCAGGTAACCTGCTCTACTTCCGGGAGGGCGACCATCTGTCCCAAGGTGGTGTCGGGTTTATCGTCCACAAGTCCCTCGTGAACAACGTAGTACAGGTCGGGAGTATTTCAAATAGGGTGGCATTCCTTATACTCAGAATAACTAAACGTTATTCGCTGAAGGTCATACAGGCATACGCCCCAACTTCGAAGTACCCCGACGAGGACGTGGAGGCAATGTATGAGGACATATCCAAAGCCATTCATACCTCCAGGACTCATTACACGGTGGTCATGGGGGATTTCAACGCTAAGCTGGGCAATCGTTGCGGTGACGAACTGAGAGTTGGGCCATTTGGTATTGGGGTGAGGAACAGCCGAGGTCAAATGCTGGTCGACTTCATGGAGAAGGAGGGACTCTTTATGATGAACTCGTTCTTCAGGAAACGGCCGCATCGAAAATGGACCTGGAAGAGCCCCGACGGTGTTACCAAAAATGAGATAGACTTCATCATGACAGACAAAAAACGGATATTCAACGATGTCTCTGTGATCAATTCGTTCAAAACGGGTAGCGATCACCGAATGGTAAGAGGCACGTTGAATCTTAATGTAAAAGCCGAGAGATCACGTCTGATGAAGTCTACGCTCCGACCAGCACCTGCCCAAATCCAAAACCCTGAGAGCTTTCAGCTCCACCTGCAAAACCGCTTCGATTGCCTGGGTGAGTGTATCGACGTGGACGACTATAACGACAGGGTCGTGGAAACTGTCCTTACGGTTGGCTCTAAGTTCTTCAAACCCAATCGTACGAACAGAACCAAAAAAATCTCAGACCATACTTCGAGGCTCATGGAGGAACGACGCGAGATGATTCTGCAGTCGTCGGAGGATACTTCCCAATATCGGCACCTCAATAGGCAGATCTCTAAGTCTTTGACCCGCGACATACGCCAATTTAATACTGACCGTATTAAAGAGGCAATTGAGCGCAACAAAGGCTCCAAGGTGTTTGCTAGAGATCTGTCGATAGGCCAGAGCCAACTAGCGAAGCTAAAGACCGACGATGGCAGAATCGTATCGTCCAAGCCCGAGCTATTGGAAGAGGTCGAGAAGTTCTACGGACAGTTATACGCGACAACATGCACACCTGTCAATAATCGGGTCGCAGATCCAAGAGCTCGATTAACCCGGCACTACACAGAAGACATCCCGGACGTCAGCTTGTACGAGATTAGTATGGCTCTGAAACAGCTAAAAAACAGCAAGGCGCCGGGTGATGATGGAGTTACGGCAGAGCTTCTGAAAGCCGGTGGTAAACCGATACTTAAAGCACTGCAGAAATTGTTTAACTCTGTCATACTCGAGGGCAAAACGCCACAGGCATGGCACAGAGGCGTGGTGATGCTGTTCTTCAAAAAGGGCGATAAGTCTTTGCTGAAGAACTACAGACCCATCACGCTTCTGAGCCATGTCTACAAGCTGTTCTCAAGAGTCATAACGAATCGTCTCGCACGCAGGCTCGACGACTTCCAGCCTCCCGAACAAGCCGGCTTCCGAAAAGGCTTTAGCACCGTGGATCACATTCATACGCTGAGGCAAGTTATACAGAAGACTGAAGAGTATAACCAACCACTCTGCCTCGCGTTTGTGGACTACGAAAAAGCCTTCGATTCGATCGAAACATGGGCCGTACTTCAGTCTCTTCAGCGGTGCCAAGCTGACTATCGGTATATCGAAGTGTTGAAGTCCTTGTACGAAAGCGCCACCATGTCAGTTCGACTTCAGGACCAGGACTCGAAACCTATCCAGTTGCAGCGAGGAGTGAGACAGGGAGATGTAATATCACCGAAACTGTTCACAGCAGCACTGGAAGACGTCTTCAAGCTTTTGGACTGGAGAGGACTTGGCATCAACATCAACGGCGAGTATCTGACTCACCTTCGTTTTGCCGACGATATCGTGGTCATGGCGGAAACCCTGGAGGACCAACTTTCAAAAAGAGGTCAATCGTCGAATCCAACTCGGCTGGGCAGCGTTCGGGAAGCTACGTAACATCTTCTCTTCTCAACAACTACCGCAGTGCCTCAAGACAAAAGTCTGGGATCAGTGCGTGTTGCCAGTGATGACTTACGGAGTTGAGACGTGGCCGCTAACAATGGGCCTCATAAGAAGGCTCAAGGTCACTCAAAGGGCAATGGAAAGGGCTATGCTCGGAGTTTCTCTCCGCGATCGAATCAGAAATGAGGAAATCCGGAGAAGAACCAAAGCCACCGACATAGCTCGAAGGATTGCGCAACTCAAGTGGCAGTGGGCGGGGCATATTGCTCGTAGGACCGATGGCCGCTGGGGCCGGAAAGTTCTCGAGTGGCGGCCACGGACCGGTAGACGCAGCGTAGGTAGGCCTCCCACAAGGTGGACCGACGATCTGGTGAAGGTCGCGGGAAGCCGCTGGATGCGGGTGGCGCTGGACCGATCATCGTGGAGATCCTTGGGGGAGGCCTATGTCCTGCAGTGGACGTCTATCGGCTGAGACGACGACGATATTTGCCGTGTGATGCCGGCTTAGAATAGCATCACCCCACATCCTTCCCGCGGGTGTCGTAAGAGGCGGCTAAGGGACTCGAGAGTATTGGTGTATTACATTTTTTAGGCGACAGGCTGACAACCTGTCACTATAGTGATACACATGTTTTCTCAAACATCCTTGGAAAACAATTCTCGAAAATGTCAGACGTAGCGATAGCGGCCGTATTCTTACGACTGTTAACGCTCTGCCTACCCCGCAAGGGATAAAGGCGTGATATATGATATATATGCTATCGCTTATATTATAGACTTTAGATCCGATATCACGTTTTCAATTTAAACTCAAGTCATTATATAGTTTAGGTTCAAATTGATAACATTATTTTATATACTCTGCGAGACGTATAATTGACTCCTACATACATACCTTTATCCCTCGCGGGATAGGCAGAGCTTTCACGGCTATAAAAATACGGTCGCAATCGCCATGTGTGACTTATTTATATTGAGGGCCTTTTGAGATGATTCCTCTTAGAATAGAATAGAATAGAAAAACATTTATTCATAAATACTGCGACACTCTACACAGCAAAGTACTTATTTACTAGAAAAACAAAAAGCAATAAACAAATATTTATAATAATGCAAATATAGGTACTCTGATATGCAATGCGGCGAATGCTTGTGACGTTGTGTGCTCTTAATGACAGGTTGTCAGCCTGTCGCTTTAAGTTTTGATACAAAGTAAATCATCTAGTTCCTTAGTTGTCTCTTACAACCGCTGGAAAGAAATGGGGTGATGCTATTTTTAGTTAGCCTCACACGGCATTAATGTGCAATTAATGTGAAAAAAAAAGTAATTGAACTGTCAGTCCGAAATCTTATATATTTTATATGATGGTTAATTATGAACTCCCAGGACTCTGTCTATCTATTTACTTACAACAGTTTTTAACAAGATTTCTAGTTGTTTAACCCTTATTTAAGTTCCCTAGGTAAGTATAGGGTGCTTACCACCCATCCGGCCCTAGAACTTAAGTCCTTAAGTTTCAAAGTACTTTGCTTACTAAGTACTTACTCTAGTTTACTATCTTACCTACTATCTTACTTATTTAAACTAAGACTTTAACACGTGTTTGGTTTTGTTATGTAGTATTTTTGGTGTATGAGGAACAGTGTAGGTACTTATCGAAAACTTACATACATACATACATACATATATCACGCCTTTATCCCTCACGGGGTAGGCAGAGCGTTAACGGCCGTAGGAACTTTGCAGTGAAACATTGCCACAAAACTAAATAATTCGGTTGTGGATTAGGTCATTAATAAAATATAAAAGTTTATTACACACATACGTACATATATCACGCCTTTATCTCCCTATATTTGCCGTGTGATGCCTGCTTAGAATAGTATCACCCCATATCCTTCCCGCGGGTGTCGTAACAGGCGACTAAGGAACTCTAGGGTGTTGGTGTATTACAATTTTTAGGCGACAGGCTGACAACCTGCCACTATAGTGATACACATGTTTTCTGAAACAACCTTAGAAAACAATCCCCGAAAATGTCAGACGTGGCGATAGCGACCATATTCTTACGGCCGTTAACGCTCTGCCTACCCCGCAAGGGATGGGGGTGTGATATATATATGTATGTATGTATATATGTATGTATATCTCCCTTACGGGGCGTACCTGCGCACAGAGCGCTGACAGCCGCAAAAATACAGTCGATGTCGCCGCGTCTGACAAATTCAGAGGGCCGTTTGAGATAATTCTGTGTTTCACTTTAGTGACAGGTTGTTAGCCTGTCGCCTAAAAGTTGTAATACACCTGAAACCCTCAAGTCCCTCAGTCGCCTCTTACGACACCCACGGGTAGGAAATGCGGTGATGCTATTCAAGCCGGCATCACACGGCAACTATCGTCCAAATATACTACGGCATTCATTCATCATAAACAGAAAAATTACATAAAAGTAAATGTTCTGACGCCTTCCCTTTCATACATATACTGTTTTAGATCGATTTAAAAAGGAGCTCATTTGATCTGCCAGTCCGCATCCCTATTCTTCTTCTTCTTCTTCTTTTCGTGTGGGATACCAAGTCGTTCAACGACCCGATGAACCCTAGTGTCAGAATTTTTCAACCGCCTTCTACAAGTAGCAGGCTTCTGACATGGTTGTGTAACGACCGCCGTCTAAGTGATCATAGACAGCAACCGGGACCTACGGCTTAACGTGCTATCCGAAACACGGAACCATCTTACTTACGGACAATCGGGTGGTTCAGCCCGCAATGTCCTAACCAAACTGGGAACAAATTCACAAAGTGATAAATATCAACTTTGTGAGTGACCCACCGAGAATCGAACCCGGGACCGTCTGCGTCAAAGGCAGTCGCACTACCACTGCGCCACATCGGTCATCCCTATTGTTAATATGGAGGCTATTGTTCAGTACAATACCCTTAACGGCCTAAACAACGTCTCCAATTTAATGTATTTCAAATCTTTTAACCTTTTGCACGCCAGAGTTTTTTTACGTCGGCACACCCCCGACGCCAAGCATAGAAAAATGTGAAGATGGTATCCCATTCCGCTAGTGATGGGACATTCTCAATAATATTTTTTTTTATTATTGGAATTTACAGGCAAAATACAATTATTATCATGTAGTAAACAAAAATAAAACAATTTTATAACAATTTCCACCACTTTTTATTCGAAATCTAAAGAGCATAAGGGCAAATAAGAAAACAAAACATAATGTTGTTATGGAATTGCAAAGTAAAGTTCACGACACTATTTGACAACTTTAGTTGTCTACGGCGTCGCAATCATTTACATTTTTAGAAAAAGTAGAGTTGGGATAACTAATATCGATTAAAATATCTCTTTTTATTACATAGCTGTGATAACATGTTTTACATACATACATACATATATCACGCCTTTATCCCTTATGGGGTAGACAGAGCGCTAACGGCCGCAAAAATACGGTCGATGTCGCCACGTCTGACGAATATAGAGGGCCGTTTGAGATAATTTTGTGTATCACTATAGTGACAGGTTGTCAGCCTGTCGCCTAAAAGTTGTAATATACACTTGAAACCCTCAAGTTTTTTTTTTTTTTTTTTTATGTGATGGACTTTACGTTTTCGGCCCCGGGGCCATCAAAACTACGCCTGTCGGCTTGGTGGGGAGCACGTGCTCACCCGGAAATACATATAGGTTGAAACCCTCAAGCCCCTCAGTCGCCTCTTAAATACTAAATACAGAGTTATATTTCAATCAGTGCGAAAATTCAGTCGGTGTTTCTACGATTCCTAATAATTTTTCTCTAGTGATTCCTATCAATTTTTACTATAGGGCCACCAGTGAATCTGCAAGAAAAAATTAGGATGTTCCATAGAAAAAATCATACCTGCTTGGCAAAAATGTTTGGAGAACCCGTTTTTTAGATTTCGTACGTGGCGTCATCAAATGAGGGAGTAAATTAAATAAAAACAGGGTAGTATAAATTATGTCGTGTGATGCCGGCTTTAAATAGCATCATCCCATTTCCTGCCAGTGGGTGTCGTAAGAGGCGACTGAGGGACTTGAGGGTTTCAGTTGTATTACAACTTTTAGGCGACAGGCTGACAACCTGTCACTATAGTGATACACAAATGATCTCTGACGTGGCGATAGAGACCGTATTTTTACGGCCGTTAACGCTCTGCCAACCCCGCAAGGGATAAAGACGTGATATATGTATGTAGTAAAGTATTCGTTAAAAAAAAAACACCCACATTTTCCCCGCACTATTTATTTATTACCTTCGCTCGTGACGTCATAAGCGGGCAACTATAGTCGCCAATGGCGTAGGGATGACCATAATTAAAATTAAACTAGTAACGTTGATATGGGTATATCGATAATAATAATAACCAACGTTTTCAAGTTCAAACTAGTTCAATGTGGTCAGTTGTAAATATTACTTTGTTGCTTTAATCGTTCGTCTTAATATAATAGTTCAATTGGTGTTTGCGCGTTGTTTCAAGACAAAAGTAAATTGTCATGTTGGATGAGAACCACCTTGATATTATTGAATTGTAAACCAGATTGGCGAGCGCAGTGCAAGGCGATTGGCGAGCGTAAGCATTCACAGAGTACGCTGCTGCCTACTCCCTGGATTCATTCCTTTCTCTATATGAGGTGATGCTATTCACCATACCGCACCACACCACCGCATTAAACGGTATTATGTAAAAGGTTTAAAGATAATTTAACCTGACAAAACATACGCACACACACACACAAACTAACAAAGTAGGCACTGTTAAAGACTTTATTTCATACCAATTTCAGATTATTATACTATATTAAAAAAGTAAACAATAGTCGATACTGTCCCATCACTAGCCGACATCTAAAGTTGTCATTGGCGTCGGTAGAAAGTAAAGAATCGTCTTATTTCAATGCTAACTTCAGACACAATTTTTCACTTGACAAACTAAATTTACTACACATAATTTTCTCTTGGATGCTTTTATGTATTACATACATGTTTAAAAACTTATCGGCAAGCAGCCCGGTGTCTTAAACAAGACAGAATTTAAGTTATAAAAATAGGTAAATTTGGACTACTTTAGTCGTCAGTGGCGTCGTATGTACGCGAGCGTTTAGCAACTATAGTGGTCATTGGCGTTCATAAGGTTAAAGGGTGAATCAGCCCATAAAATTGGAAACGTTTCCCAAGAAATATAGGTTTTTTTACAACCTGTATACTCGTAAGTCTAACAATTTGTTCTTTTTCCTAACTGTCCCAGAAGGAGGTTAATGTTTTTCAAGAGTATGTTTGTATTTAGGTGTGCATGTGAATAAGATAATTGTTTTTACGGACTTCACCCCAAACAGCTTCTTGATAAAAATATGAGGCGTCGTTAGATTCGTCTCAGAAGCGCGACAGACTATTTTAAACGCAAAATATACATACATATACAAATATACATACACACCTACATCCCTGGCGGGATAGGCAGAGCGTTAACGGCCGTAAAATTGCAGTCGTCACGTGTGACCAATGTTTGAAGATCGTTTAGGATAAGTCGTGTATCACTACAGTGACAGGTTATCAGCCTGTCGCCTAAAATCCTAATACACACGAAACCGAGTCTCTTAGTTGGCTTCTACGACACCCACAAGAAGAACTCTCCCTTTTTGTGGGACATCGAGTCTTCCAACGACCCGATGAACTCTAGTGTCAGGAAAGAACTGGGGTGACGCTATTCTAAGCCGGCACCAAAATATAACTTTTAAAATTACCGAAGTCAGTTCCATTTTAAATAATTATTCTTTTACTTATAGTTGTTTTAAAAGAAACTTAGATTAAGTCTCCTCTCTAATTTAACTGGTATTAATTAGAGAAAAGCATTAAGGTCTCTTGGTTTTATTTAACACACCTTTAGAGTCATTTAAATCTAGGTACGTCATTTAAAGTTAGGTACGTCTTAATTACAATAACATTAATACTAATTAGTAGTGGTAGTTTCGGGCTGAACCACCCGATTGTCCGTAAGTAAGATGGTTCCGTGTTTCGGATGGCACGTTAAGCCGTAGGTCCCGGTTGCTGTCTATGATCACTTAGACGGCGGTCGTTACACAACCATGTCAGAAGCCTGCTACTCGTAGAAGGCTGTTGAAAAATTCTGACACTAGGGTTCATCGGGTCGTTAGACGACTTGGTGTCCCACACGAAAAGACGAAAGACGAAGTGGTAGATATTCCTTAAATTTACTCCCGTGAAAATATTTCTGAGGTAATTCTTAGTAACTACTCGATTGTCATATATAAGGTATAAAAATGTTAGCTGCAAATATTTTATGGGCTGAACTAGCCCATGAAACTGAACAACTTTCCCAAAGGAACATAAGTCGAAATAAGAGAAAAAAAAATTACCTTTCATACAAATTCATTTGGTCGGTTGCTAATTTTGTATGGGAGGCTATGGGAGGTCCAATTCTTTTTCCATATTTCGCCCTATGTTCTTTAGGTAAAGTGGTTCAGTTTCATGGGCTGGTTCACCTCTTAAAACAATTGCAGCAATTTTTTTATACCCTTTATTTCTAATTTTCAATAAAATTCTCTGTTTTATTAGCTAGCAGATTACAGAACTGGCGGATAGCACAACACGTAACGCACGACGGAGCGCTAAAATATCGCAGCGGTCTGTTAGATCCATTCTAAAAACGTCACTCCCCATACTAAAACCACTCTCCACGGACGGCGCTGCGTCGACAGCTAAAATGTAATAAGCTTGTATGCCGCATTTCCAATACTTGTAAACCTTAGGTTAAAATTATTTTACGGATCTGCTTACGATAGCTTTCAGTCTTTTTTACGTAGGTATAAAAAAACATAAGACTAACTCACAAAAAAACCTCTCACGAACCTCAAAATGAACGTCTGAAATATTAACGTGAAGTTTAAAATCACTCGCATCATGAAAAAGAAACATAGAATTAATGGACTTGCCATGTTATAAGTTAAAATGGCCCAACCTAAAATTTCGCCTCTAATCATAAAAAAGTGGCAGTGAAAAGTTATACTGAGCTTGAAAAATAAAAACACTGGATACATAAGCGCGGGGATTAGCTTTTTACCCGACTGCCTCAAAAAGAAGGTTATATTTTGAGCGGGTAGTTTTTTACGCAAGTACCTAAGTATTTATGTAAGTTTGTATGTGCAGTATGTGTATAAGTTATCGCGAGCTACAGCCGAAATGGTTGGATGGTTGGGCGTAAATTGACATAATTATTATGAGGCTAAAAATTCATTAATCCGCTTCTTAGACATTTGCGGTGACATATAGGTACTTAACATATTTAAAAAAAGAACTTCTTACCGCAAAACAACTTTGGTTGAATTGTCCGATATTTCGACCCAGTTTAATGGGCCATGATCACGGAACAACTGATATTTTGTCGGTATTAAGATTTTTTATTTATTTCAGGAATTCTATTTGGCGGATTCTAAACGCCAAATATAACTTTGTAATTTCGCAGTCGGGTTTTCGTTTTAAATGTTTTTACTTTTCAATTCAAGGCCTGTCGTACTTCTGAGCTTCAAGTTAGCAGACTTCATTCGCTCAGATAGTGTCACGACCAGCGTAACTTGACCTTCATGCTCGATACACGCACCTACGGGCGCGCGCTGATAGTTATGCTGGTTGGGTAGTATCTGATCAAATGACCTGTATAAAGGCCTCTTTTACACTCAACGTCCAATGCAGCGCATTTCTGACGTCCGTCAAACGGACGGTAAAGTAACGCTGAATATGCGCTGAACGAACGCAGTGACAGCGCACGACGCACGATCAAAATGTCTGGCAAAATGACGTCGTTTGGCACGGCAGCGCTGCTCTAACGAATGCGTCATCAAGTAACGCAGCAGTTGTGCGTTGGAGCATCCATCGAGAGCGGTTTTTGTATGCGGAGTGACGTTTCTAGTGTGGATTTGACAATCCGTTAGCACAGCGTTATTTTTGCGCTGCATTGTACGTTGAGTGTGAAAGAGGCCAAAATGAGGTTGGAGTTATTATATCAAGGGCTACTATTGAAATTGGACAAATTTCCCAAAGGAGTATAGATCGAAAAACGATAAACAAAATGAAAGTAATATTAAATTTGAGGCAACGCTATTCAATAAGTACTAATAAAATATATTTATCATGACTGCTTTATCTGCTTCAAAGCAGCCGCTTATAATAATAATTTAGTGAAAGCGTTATCTAGATGAGTAGGCACTGAAATTATTTCAACTCTGATATTTTAGGAGTCATTGACTGCGAGCGAAACACAGATACTATGAGAACTTCTCATAGTATCTGTGTTTCTTCTCATTGAGAAGAAAATCAACCTATGCATTTGAGGGACCGACTTACACTATTTTTTTTGTTTTTACGTTTTACTTTTTTTGAAAGTGGAAAGAAGGGCTGTCACTCACTGAGTGCGGCAGGGAGATCCACAATCAGGCCGCATGAACAGTAAAGAATGGATGGAAAAAAGTGATGGATGGCTATTATTGGGTATTCCTATTCCCCATGCAGGGTGTAAGAGACGGTGTAACGAAAACTTTGCAGGCGTGATCACACCATGAAACTGAACAACTTTTTCTATGGGGGCTATGTTGGTAACCGTGAAAATATTTTCAACCTCTCATACTAAATTCCCGATCCGCTAACTGACTTTGTGTGGGACCTCGAAAAAATTTTTTGTTTCCCACCATAGCCCCTATAGAAAAAGTTGTTCAGTTACATGGTCTGATCACGCCTGCAAAGTTTTCGTTACACCGTCTCTTACACCCTGTATATACCCAATGGAGAGGTATAGATCAAAATTTAGGTAAGTTTATAGTAAAAGAGTTTCAAAATTAAAAGCGAAAGCCGGAAATCGTAATCGTACATTGTGGCGTACCCAGGGGAAGGCCTATGTCCAGCAGTGGACTGCTATACGCTGATGTGATGTGATAATGAATAGTAAAAGTAGATCTTTGAAACGGGTAGACTGATTTGCTGCCGACAGTACATTAACTGCGTGTGATATGAGAGTTCTCGAATTTGCAAATTGAGCGTAAGACACGAGTTAAAAAGCCTTTTCACTAAAATGAAAGTTCAGACAGGCAAATGCAGTCATTAGAGCGTATTCACACTCGCTTTTACCTGCTCTACGAAAGTGCTTGTATTCCCAAGTATTTTGAAAATTAGGTTCGTAGGCGGATCGCACACTTAACGCACAACGCTCCGCTAAAATAATGCATCCGTAATGCAGTGGATGTTGACGCATCCGGAACGGCTCCGTCAAAATAACCCAGCCGTAACGTATCCGTCGACAGCGGATGAGCTGTTTTAGTATGAGGAATTGGGGATTGATGTTTCTAGTATGGATCTGATAGACCACTACTTTACGGATGCGTTACTTTAGCGCTCCATTGTTCGTTAAATGCGCCATAGCTTCATGATGTTGCTGTCTGGTGGCAGTTTCAATAGCATTGCCCTATCTCTATCTACTCATCAGTGTCGTAAAAGGTGATTAAGGGAACTCCAGTAGCATATTATGTTGATATAACTTAGCACAAAACCTTACTCGCCAATATTGCTACGGTAGCAATAAGGCCACCAATTGTGCCAAATTGTCCTCTTCTGTACCTATCTTTTTCTGTGTGTTTTTCTGTTGAGCAATCACTACATACATACATATATCACGCCTTGTGGGGTAGGCAGAGCGTTAACAGTCGTAAGAATACGGTCGCTATCGCCACGTCTGACATTTTTGAGGATTGTTTTTCAAATTTGTTTCAGAAAACATGTGTATCCCTATAATGACAGGTTTGTCAGCTTGTCGCCTAAAAATTGTAATACACCAATTCTCTCGAGTCCCTTAGTCGAATCACTACATAGTATACAGCAAAGTCGTTTTTTCGCGTCTGTATGTTTGTATGCTTAAATCTTCCAAACTACGCTAAAGATTTTGATGCAGTTTTTTCAATATTAATAAGATTTGTATTTATGACAATTGCCGGGAAAACACTGGAAAATGAGTTACAACGGGGGAGCCGTTGGTAAAATATACTTTATTGAAATTCGTTTTGATTAATTTCGGAATTTCACAAGATTCCGTATAAAAATAAATACATACCAGTGGTTAGGGAATCAGGTATCGTAATTCCTAGTAATTATTTATTCCAACTCCAACTCCTACTAATTCATAATTCTATGAAATATAGACAGTAAAATTGGGCGCAAATATTTGAGTAAGTGATCTAGTCGACTCTAAATTATTTTTTCCAAGAAATAAGTCGAGAACGACAAATATAAATTAGCCTCCCACACCAATTGGCCCGACCGACCAACCATGAAAATTATCATCGAAACTTAGAAAGAAAAATGTACGTAAATATGTATAGAATATTATTTTTTCGTTACCTATCTGCACCTGATTGGTATGTACGTTCGTATTTCGATCTACAGACGAGCCTTGGAAAAATTGTTCTACGAAACATTGTAACTTACAAATACTCTGGATTTCACAAGAGTTTCATCAGTTTGATGACTGTGGGACAATCTGAGCTGCATTTTAAAAACAGTTCTTTTTTTTCTATTTAACTTAATATTTTCTGTATGTCTTTGTCCAATCCTTAAAATATTGTTCATGTATTGTTTTTGAACAACTAGAGAACGTAATATTTTTTGATAAAAAAACTTGAAAAGTTTAGAACCTTATCTCTATTTGGAGTCAGTTATTAACCTTGTATTTATTTAGAATAAAGGGAACGATAACATAGTAACTACCAATCCCAAAACACACATCCATATTCATAGAACCGTTAATAATACTATTTGTATACAATGTCGTGTGATGCCGGCTTAGAACAACATCACCCCTCTTCTTTGCCGCAGGGCAGACGTGTCGTAAGAGCCGACTAAGGGACTTGAGGGTTTCATTTGTATTTATGTACAATATGTATGTTTGTATCACTTTATTTTATCACAAAAATTCACAAATGCATTAAAAGAAATAAATCATAAGAGGCACAAAGGTGGACTTATCCCATTAAGATATCCAGAGGACATGTTATTTGCAGGTAAACCACGGTACTAAACTGTTAACAGTAAACTGGTAAAAAAACATACATACATACACATACATATATCACACCTTTATCCCTTGAGGGGTAGGCAGAGCGTTAACGGCCGTAAGAATACGGCCACTATCGCCACGTTTGACATTTTTTTGAGGTTTGTTTTCTAAGATTGTTTTAGAAAACATGTGTATCACTATAGTGACAGGTTGTCAGCCTGTCGCCTAAAAATTGTAATACACCAATACTCTCCAGTCCCTTGGTCGCCTCTTACGACACCCGCGGGAAGGATGTGGGGTGATGCTATTCTAAGCCGGCATCACACGGCACCTGAACTGGTAAATATATGTGTATTTCAAGTTTCAGGCGACAGGCTGATAACCTGTCACTATAGAGAATGAATTTTCTGAAACAGCCCTCAATATTTATTAGACGTGGCGATGGAGTAAAATATATTATGTCACTGTTCCGCGAGAAATTGGTTTTGATATTGAATGGAAGCTATTCAAGTGTATCAGAAGCATGAAATAGAATACGTTCATGGAAATAAGTAAACTCTGCAAGTCAATATGGCGGAAATAATTAACAAGTGTGGAGTGTGAATAAATAAATATGAAACATACATACATATATCACGCCTTTAGCCCTAGCGGGGTAGGCAGAGCGTTAACGGCCGTAGGAACTTTGCAGTGAAACATTGCCACAAAACTAAATAATTCGGTTGTGGATTAGGTCATTAATAAAATATAAAAGTTGTATAATCGATAACAGCCGGAAGAATACGGTCGCTATCGTCACGTCTGTCATTTTTGAGGATTGTTTTCCAAGGTTGTTTCAGAAATCATGTGTATCACTTTGGTGGCAGGTTGTCAGCCTCTCGCCCAAAAACAGTAATACATCAATACTCTCGAGTAGTCGCCTCTTACGACAACCACGGAAGGATGTGGGATGATGCTATTCTAAGCCGGCATCACACGGCATAATATGAAGTATGAAACACCCATGCCTATTTCTAAAACGAAACAATTTCACCATTAAATAGGGTTGTTAGACGACTAATTGTCCCACAGAAAGAAAGAAGACCATTAGATATCAATCTCCAAAACCTTTGTCTTTTATGGCAGTCGGTAAAGATAATCCAACTTTCAGAGCGTTTTATTATAGAATAGAGAGTTCATCAGTGCGCCTATGAGGGACTCAATAAACTTTGTTTGTCGACGTACAACATTGTCTGACTGAGTAAGTCTGTGTAACTATGCGTCCCCGTAAAATTACAAAACAGTAGATTACAATGTATCTTGCTTAATTACAATCCGTCGAAATATTGTATAACTCTAGATTACAACGTATGTCGCTAGCTACATGGTAAACTTTATTTGGTAACGTACAATATTGTCTGACTGAGTAAGCTTTTTGTGTAGTGTGAACCTATGCGTCACCGTAAAATGACAAAGTACTGTGAACACTAGACTACTATCCGTCGAAATATTGTAAAACAATAATTACGAATACGAAAAGAAAGAATTTTGTTAGTTAACGTACAACATTATCTGACTAAGTTTGCTGTGTACCTAGCGTTTAAAATTACACAACACTAGATTACAATATATCTCACTAAATAACAATCTGTCTAAATCTTATACAACTCTAGAATACAAAGTTTCTCGCTAGATTACAATCCATCGAAATTTTGTAAAACATGTAACGTTACTCTTTAAGGGTACTTTTGACATAAAATATTCGCACAACGTGAAACGTGATTGCTAGCTTTCTGATACCATCTTACGACGAAATCAGACCGTAACGAAATACAATTAGGGCTCTCCAAAACACAAGTTTACGAGTGTCATTTACACTCATAGAATAAAAGGGCATAAACTCAGATTGGGTTATAACAATCTACTCAGAAGATAGGAAACGAATAGCACCTATTTATATATATTTTATATGTATATTAGGGTATTATGTAGGTTTACGCGACATACTAAAACTTAGTTAATCGCGTTACCCTACATACAAGTTCATTGATACTTATATGAATGTGCCGGTCTATAATTCTACCTTCAGGCGGATCGCACACTTGGCGCACGACGGAGCGCAAAAATATCACAGCGGTCTGTCAGATCCATACTGTCAATCCCCATACCAAAACCACTCAACTTCAGTCAACGCAGCGCTATCGCAGTGTCGTCCGTCGAGTGCGGTTTTAGTATGAAAGTGAAGTTTCTAGTATGGATCTGACAGACCGCTGCGATATTTTTGCGCTCCGTCGTCAGTCAAGTGTGCGATCCGCCTCACCTGTACAGCGTGCGAAAAGTTATGCCGCGCCTGCATCGGCTTAAACAGCTATGAAAAACTTCCAATGATAATGATTCGTTAAGTAATATTCGGCCGGATATATAAAAACAAGTACTAACTTATCATAATAGGTTATTGTTGTGATAAAGAAACAATTTCAAAAGTATCAATGTAAAATAATAATACAATTTTTCGGCCGTAAAAGATCGTCATGCAGAGAATGACGCATATCAAAATCATTGTAAATGTAAAAAAAAATAATATAATTACCGATTAGTTCATTTAATTTACAGGCACAAAATAAGGAAAACAAGCCTGATGTCCATCAGTTTCGATGATTTATCTGTAAAAATCGCCATCGATACCATAACAGCCACAACAGCCCATGGACATGGGCCTTCCCTCTTCACCACATTGTATAAAGCAAAATCTCTTTTCGCGTTTATCTGTATGTATGTCCGCTTAAATCTTGAAAACTACTCAACGGATTTTGATGCAGCCTTTTATAATAGATAGAGTTATTTAAGAGGAAGGTTTTTTTGTATAATACTTACCGGGAAAAGCATCTTATTTCCACGGAAAAATGAGTTGCAGCGGGAGTAGCCGCTGGGCATAGGCCGCTAATTGGATACAATGTCATTGTACTTACCACGCTTGGAAGCGGATTGCTCAGCCCTATCAATTTGGATGATATACCGCGTGATGCCGGCTTAGAATAGCATCACCCCACATCCTTCCCGCGGGTGTCGTAAGAGGCGACTAAGGGACTCGAGGGTATGGGTGTATTACAATATTTAGGCTACAGGCTGAGAACCTGTCACTATAGTGATACACATGTTCTCTGAAACAACCTTGGAAAACAACCCTCAAAAAATGTCAGACGTGGCGATAGCGACCCTATCCTTCGGCCGTTAACGCTCTGCCTATCCCGCAAGGGATAAAGGCGTGATATATATATATGTATGTATCAATTTGGAAGAATACAGATTGTGCGACAAAGGTCGCCGACTTCGCCCTCAATAACTTTTAACAGAAGGATTGCCTAAACTTCCTTTCTTCCTAAACTTGTAAACAGTCAAGGTTAAGGCGAATCCCACATCTAACGCACGACTTTTCGCATTTTTAACCGACGTCAAAAAATGAGTTTATCAGTTTTACCTGTATGTATGTTTGTCTGAGATTATCTCGCGTTTGGATGAACTGATTTTGATGCGGTTTAACTTGCCAGAAGCAGAAGGTTTTAGGCATGTTAACCGGCAAAAAAATGGAGTTCCGCACTTTAACACGTTCTTTGAAGGTGGTTCCCGTTATTGGCGCATCCGTAACGCATGCGTCTGTCAGATGCAAGGCAATTTCAAATGCCCTATACTAAAATCTGACGTTAACGCAGCACCAAAGAATGAACTTGCTTTGTTTGACAGGCGCATCCGTTGACGCAGGTTCATGCGTCGGACCTGTGTCAACGTCGGTTTTTAGTTGGAACCATATTGGAACCTGTTGACAGTATGATGTGACGACTCGCGTATTTGACCAGTTTAGGTTTTAGCCATTTTGACAATGTTTACTGGAATTGACGAGACTCAAATATGCCGAATCACGTATTGACTGATTTAGGTTTTGACGAGTGTCGTTCGCCTCTAAAATAGGCGCTCCCTTGTCCGTTAAGTGTGCGTACCACCGAACCACCTAAGCCCAAACCCGTTTTAGAGTTCATGCTTCAACTTCACTGAGAGATACCTAACTATGAAGCTTGAATCTTCCCAGAATCGCTCAATTTAATTTGCCGTCAAACGTTGCTCCACTCGTTCGACAAAATTTTATCCACTTCAGATATTTTACAACAAACTAAATTCAATTTCTAGGCATTGTTGTGAGGAAAATTGCAGATAATATAAATTCAAAATAATTTTCTACTCCTTGAACGTGGATGTTTATTTCGGTCTAGAAATTCATGGAATAGAAATTGTTGATATTTGATTTCGGATTTCGTTGTTAAGACTTGTCGTCGTGATTCGAAGCCAAGGTGATCTACCTAATTTAAATTTTAATAAGTATGTAGTTATTAAATTTATTTTTGACCAGAATCTCGAAAACAGATCTAACGATTAACATAAAATTTTGTAATTATAGTGGTGCGGGGAACGTAGATCGATTTATCGCGATCCAATTCTCTCCAAAAATCACTTACTTACAGACATACATACATCACGCCTTTATCCCTTGCAGGGTAGGCAGAGCGTTAGCGGTAAGAATACGGTCGCTATCGCCATGTCTGTCATTTTTGAGGATTGCTTTCCAAGGTTGTTTTAGAAAACACATGTATCACTATAGCGACAGGTTGTCAGCCTGTCGCCTAAAAATTGTAATACACCAATACTCCCGAGTCCCTTAGTTGCCTCTTACGACACCCTCGGGAAGGATGTGGAGTGATGCTATTCTAAGCCGGCATCACACAGCATATAATGACTTCATACCGACAAAAATCTGGGCAATACTCGATCAACCAGGTATCAATGATAAATACTCGCGACTTTTGTCTCCACATCAGCCCCGTGTGAAAAAGAAAATCCAATCTAGGAAAACTAGGTAAAAACCTACTTAACCCAGTAAACAACCCCTTACGAAGCAGTTAGGTCCTAACACGGGTTCCATTCATTGCCAGAAATACCTCGTGAGTTGTGTTTGGTTGTATCCACTAGCAAAGAAAACGAGCCGTAGGGAATGTTGCCAAGGTAGCATCAATGTAGTCATGACGTCACGGATTCTAGTTCAGGTACTACTTGCTATCGGCGGTTCTGCCGGTGCATCGCTATTGGTAGGCGGTAGGCCCCCCTTCCCCCCGGAGAATGGTCATACATGGGCTAGCAATGTGTCTTGCGTCACAAAACAAATGAATGCAATCAACAATATCGTCAATTTAGGTATATGAAGAATAGTAACATTGATTGTTGCACAAAACAGGAAAACTTACATATATAATTTTCAAATTTCAAATTCAAATTTCAATCGTTTATTTCCAAGTAGATTCACAACGAATTCTTTCAGAAAGTCAAAAATTTACAATACACTACTGTCGCTAAAAATAAATTAGTCATTGTAAAAAAGAGAAAATTGTCAGACACAATTTACCTTTATCTACCTTTATCTATTTTAAATAAAGATTTCACTGAGTTTTGAATCTTTTTTACACTGCTTACCGATAAAAAATTTAGAACGAAATACACTTTCAATAACTCGAGCACCACTATGTTTCGTAAAAATTCCCTGTGCTTAAATGCAATGCAATAATGCAATAATGCAATAATGCAAAATGCAATAATTAAACTCTATAATAATATAACTTCGGTTTTGATGCGCAGCCTGCAAGTGTGACGCAAGACTGATGAAAAACAGGACGATCATCCAAACAAAAGTTGTCATGATCCTTTCTTATAGAATATTTCATACACCATCTTCTATGTACCTGCTCTGTGGTTGTATCCCTTGAGGAAAAGCTCTTGAATTGTTGTTGTAACTTGTAGGGTAGTCCTGAATCCTGAAGTGAACAAAGCTAAAGACAAAAACTTTTCAGTTGGCCAAATTTTCCGGATTTTTGATTCAAGACGGCGGGCCATCAGATTTTGCAGATAAGCACAATCTTTTAGGTTAATTCGACGCCGGGCCGTGACTTTTACAAATAAGTAAAAATTTCTAAAGGAGAATGCCGATACCTGGACTAACGATGTTCGTTGTGTCACAGAACAAATGAATGGAATATATAATATCAATTGAATTGAAGAATAGCAACGCTACTTGTTGTACAAAACAGGCAAGCTTATAAAGAAAACTACCGTTATATATTTTAACCAAACATTTTCAAACTGATTACCGAAGATAACGAATTTAGAACAAAACACACTAAAGAGACTCAAATTTCAGTACCATTGGCCCAATGAAACTGACAGTTGTCATTTTATATATGGTTGTCAAGTTTTTGTAACATTATCGTTGTATGCTGTACATGTTTACCTGAAAAAAGTTAAAGTTTCCCGCAAAAAGTGGCAGAAAAATTGTTTGGTAATTAACTGTTTACCACCTCCATAGTTTGAATGCTCTAAGGTTGTATCAAACGTCTCTGTACAAGATTCAAATTAAATTTGGTACTTATTCGAAATTCATTGCTAAGTAAGAAAAAAAATAATCAGTTGGGCCTGTCCAGTGGTTTTGCGCTATCCATTTTCTGCGGAAAAAGTAGAGTAAACGAAGCTACTGGCGCGAGACAGTATTTGTTTTGTACTCTTATTTTTTCGGACGCTCTGCCTACCCCGCAAGATATAGGAGTGATATATGTATTATGGTGTAAATGTAAATCGTGTAGCGTCGCATGTAACTAGAGTGTAAATAGAAACAGACCGTTGACCAGGAGTCTTATTTTTGAACTTTCGCATGTGGAAGTCGACTGACTGGTCAAACGAACTACTTTATAAAACACTATTTTGGATGGCGTCAAAACAATATTTTTTTATGTTTAAAAATTCTAATAGTCAAAATTTTCAAAAACGATGAGTGGGGTTAGAAGTATTTTTGAGGACTACATGGAATCGAATTCCGACTTTTCAGAAATTGAACTCTATTTTTTGATGTCCCAAAGCAAAAGTCGGTTGTGCTTGTATCACATATTCGATAGGAATTCTTGTTAGTCATCCTGGACGGTCTGGTGTGACCACCAGTCGAGATAGACTCTACCACCATTCAAATCCCCTAAAACACCCTAATAAGTTTCCCCATAGATATTAACAAATTTGACCAGTAGAAATTGTGACACGAGTGGTCAAAACCTAAACCAGTCGTTGCGAATTTCCGTGCACGTTTTTTTATACTGCAGTTTCAGAAATTAAGCGCCTGACCTTTATGGCGTCACGAATACGTTACACAAAATCCAATTTTGCAGGTGGAGGGTTTAGGGGCTAGCCTTTTATTGGGTTTATGCGCCTCGTGTCTCTTGACTTAGTTACTACGAGACTAAAAATAACTACCCACTCGTGTAAACTTTCGTGTAATAGTTGTGGTTATTCTAAATAAACAAAATGAACGTTGCAACCTTTAGTATTAGTAGTCTGTAGTCATCCCGCAAAGCGTGAGAAAAAGTAATATTTGACACACAGAGCAAATATGACATTTGCGTCAGGGTCGTTGCACGCATGGGATCTGTTGTCTGTGATTTGACAATTCTCGCTCCTTTACACAACACAACAAATGCAATATGTAACGTTGACTAGATCATCACAACACGGGTGTTACCTAGTGTGATATCGGATGAAACAAAGTATATCCGAATGTTTATAATTTGTTTGTCTTGGTAAATAAATTAAGAGGCTAACACGAGCTAAAAACCGGTCCCTTTCTGACAAATGTCAAACTGCGCGCGTGCGAACGGGACGGAATCTTGCCGATTCAATGATATTTTCGTATTTTCGATGATAACTCGGTCAAAAATAAGTTATTTGAAAATCAAAAACAATATGTCGATAGAGTATTGTAAGGCGCTCATTGTGATAATAAACACTTAATTATTGCGTGGGTTTTGTTCATACAGTTTGCGATATAATAGATTTTTAGAAGTAACTTTACGATGTTTTTCTATCAAGCTAAATTACTAATATCATGTTTTGGAAACAATAACACTACAGCAAATATCCTGAAGATTATTACCTTTTTTTTCGTCAGTTTTTCTGCATTTTATCTGAGGTAGAAATCACTTATAAAAGTAGCTTTTAGCTCTACTCAGCCTCTTAATTCCTTATCATATGATATGGAAAGAATAATCTTTCTTTTTACGGCATTTAACGGGCTGCTGAAACCTGCC
The DNA here is from genome assembly GCA_029255805.1 of Keiferia lycopersicella. Taxonomy (NCBI): domain Eukaryota; kingdom Metazoa; phylum Arthropoda; class Insecta; order Lepidoptera; family Gelechiidae; genus Keiferia; species Keiferia lycopersicella. The sequence continues at coordinate 15,777,300 of JARACZ010000006.1, read as the reverse complement.
CTGAAACCTGTGTGTGTGTGTGTGTGTGTGTGTGTGTGTGTGTGCGTGTGTGTGTGTGTGTGTGTGTGTGTGTGTGTGTGTGTGTATGTGTGTGTGTGTGTGTGTGTGTGTGTGTGGCGTTCTGTCAAATTAAAATCTTAGATACTCTACAACATTAAATACATTTACTTGGAAAGAAACTGTTTCAATTTAGCTCAGCGCCATCTATGTACACTAGAAGATTGGCTAGAAATTTTCCCGTTACAACGTGGTCATTTTGTACAAAAAAAAAATGTATTTATTTCTTCCACAATTTAAGGAACACTAACACTAGGTAGGTATAATAACAATTTTAAACATAGAAGACAGAACCTCAAGCTACGTTTCCCTGTGTCTTGAGTCCCCTGGTCTCTCCCCAAGTAGAACAGTACAAGAGTAAAGATGGATGGATGCAATCATAAAAAACATCATTGAAGGGAAAGTCGAAGAAAGAAGAGGAAGATTAAGACATTTTCACGCAAAAAAAAAGGCTCACGTCGTGTCGTACCAAGAGATCAACGCACTGGCAGAAAACAGGCAAGAATGGAAATTGCTCCACCGAGAAGAGCATAGCTCATAGCTCTTAAGTTTGATGATGACATATTCGTAAAGTATTTTATACTACTGCTACTACACCGTTACCTTTTAGATTGTTTTTTACTTCAATTCTGGGTTCTAAGTTACAGATTTTTATTTTCCCGGCCTTGTTGTATTTACCCGACTACTTAGAAGAGGGACATGTGACCCTTGAGAGCGTTCTCCAACTTTTAGACTAGGAATGTTTTTAGGTTAGGTACATATTTACACAAGATTTTTCCCTAATAACTGTACTAAAACGGGAGATTGTGTTAATGGCGTACCCTGGGAGAAAACTCCGTCCGGTAGTGGACTGCAATACTCTATCTGAAACTAAGGTTATTCCGGTGATAAGAATTTTACCAAGGAAAAATTGTTGAAATAGTGACGCGAAATCACCTGATCGACACATTTTAAAAGAAGGGTCACATTTAGGAACGAAAATCATACTCAGTAAAGTTAGCGTAAAGTTTTTCAGTTAAAACTACAACTGCAAGAAGGTATTACTCGTGGAACTAGCTCCTAATATAATAAGAAATAAGTCAAATAAGTTACTGAACTTTGACACGCCATTTTTTTACCAATTACAGAAAAAGGCAACATTAGCTCTCTTAATTGGTACCTCATTATAGCTACAAGTGCCGTGTGATGCCGGCTTAGATAGCGTCACCCCACATCCTTCCCGCGGGTGTCGTAAGAGGCGACTAAGGGACTCGAGGGTGCTGGTGTATTACAATTTTTAGGCGACAGGCTGACAACCTGTCACTATAGTGATACCCATGTTTTCTGAAACAACCTTAGAAAACAATCCTCAAAAATGTCAGACGTGGCGATAGCGACCGTATCCTTACGGCCGTTAACGCTCTGCCTACCACGCAAGGGATACAGGCGTAAAATATGTATGTATGTTTTATAGCTACAAGGCAGAAACCGAAGTTGGTATTCAAGGTTGAATAATTGAAACAAACAAGACCTAGGCTTCAACAAAAGTCAACTTGTAAGCAAACAAAAGTCGCTTCCGAAAAGTGATTCCACAGAAGACTGACTTCCAAAGAAAGTTTGGGCTCAGCCAAGTTTGTGATGTAGAGATAAGCTCCAATTCTGGATGTCAATTGCTGTCAAGATAAGTAATTTCCTCTTTCCTCTTAATTTCCTAATTAATACTTTTGAGCAAAAATAAGGAACTTATCGGTCTTTTAGATATTGAAAATCGAATTTCTACGAATCGTAACTGATTGTTAAAAACTTATTCGTCTCAAAGATTTATGGGAACACCGAGAATCCAACCCGGAACCTTCGGCGTCTAAGGCAGTCGCACTACCACTGTGCCACATTGGTCGTCAAGGTCGTGAAGAACGATTACATCAACTAAGATAGTAAAACAGTTGACACTACACAAGTATTATTACATAAATGACCGTGAACTTGCAGCTATAGTTAGTAAAAATCTTACTTATAAGCAAAGGCAGTGCAGTAGGCAGTGAGTGAGTTTTTTTTTTCACATGATATGCAGATTTATAATGGATTTTGTCGTAGACATTTTTCGTCAAGAAACCAGAACAAACCCCGAATTTCGAAAACACCGAAAAAATATAAAGCACACTTGAGAACCAATTATGTTCATAAAAGGGTTAATCGCGTCTAATACCGAAAATAAGGTGGAGGTTTATTTTCAGTACAGTCAAGTTTATTATAACGGGTTTGCTTGAATGGAAGTATTCAACTGTTATTACAAAATGTATTTTTTTATTTAGATCCGTTAATTAGGTTCGTATCGTGAATACAGATTGGTATTGAAAATGGCTTGAAGCGGTTCCATGTTGAAGTGTTAACCAGGACGCAAACAGCAAAAAAAGCAGGAACGCAAGTAGCGCAGGTCAGTGGTTACAACTTGGCCTGTGCACTGCTGTGCGGTTTGATCCAATGAATAGCCATAAAGATGTCAAAACGCATATTAAACTCATACCAAGGTTTGACATGAATTGAGTCCAACGAAGTTTCATAACTTTCAGACGAATGAGTTAAGCAGTACTGTTGCTTTTTAGGATTCCATCTGTGACTTAAACTTGTTTCTTTTGCCTATACTTAGGCAGTCTGTATCTAAATGCCTGAGCTTCGAGGTTTTTGTGCGAGTTTAACGGCTTTATTCGAGACAGATATGAATATGATCTTTTTGGGATCCGCAAATAAAAAGTGTTTTTTATTATTGAACGAACAAGTATGCATAAGTAACAAGCAAGTCGCGTAAACCTTCACAATGAAGACGGCGGTTTTCAATACTTTGTGGTTACAGTAGACTTTCACTGTAGGTACTATATTATTGACGGCCGATGTGGCGCAGTGGTAGTAACTGCCTTTGACGTAGAAGGTTCCGATTCTCGGTGGGTCACTCACAAAGTTGGTATCTATCACTTTGAGAATTTGTCTCAGTCTGGTTAGGACAATGCGGGGTGAACCAGCCGATTTTCTGTAAGTAAGATTGTTCCTAGTTTTGGATGGCACGTTAAGCCGTAGGTCCCGATTGCTGTCTATGATTACTTAGGCGGCGATCGTTACACAACCATGTCAGAAGCCTGTTACTTATAGAAGGCGGTTGAAAAATTATGACACTAGGGTTCGTTGGGTCGTTGGACGACTCGGTGTCGCACACAAGAAGAAAAATTATGGATGAGTGATCTAATCAATGACCCATCAAACAATACTTATTCAAACCACGGTATAAGATGAAGTCGCTTCATGCGTTTCCATCTCTGTCTGTCATCACTAATTCCTCCTAGCACGCAACGTATTTTGATGCAGTTTTTTAGGAAAACTTGTTTCTTATCACCAGCCTGTCATGTGTTCTAAACGACAGAAATCCGAGCAATGATCGGTCAACCAGGGTAGTTATAAAACGTGAAAATTGAAAACATCAATAAAAAATGCTTCATTGTCAAGGGTACTATACAAAAAAGGGTAAAAATGATGTTTAATAGAAATGGAAATGTCAGCAAGATTAATTGAGTCGAGGAAATAAATCGCCCAGAAGCCACTCATTAGCGCGTTTTCACGTTTTCCTCTCGCCTGAAATAAGGCGCGATTTGATTTTGCCTTTGACTTTTCGTCCTTTTTCTCGCTGTGACTCAGGAATGAATTAGGCAGGGTTCATTTTGAAAGGTATGGGTATTTAAAGAAACGTGTGTATTTACGAATTAATTTCAATGGAGCTTTTGAACCTTTTCCATGACTTTTCATTAATTTTGGTTCTTTTGTCAATTTGTAAAAAAGATAGTGTTTAGCCTAACTTAATTAAAGATGATATTTTATTAATGTTCCTTGTAACACATTTTCATCGAAAACTATTTGGGCCTTGCCACAAAAAATTTAGATTCGCGTTTAATGCGTGTCTAGCGTTTTTTTTTTTGTATGAAGTTTTATTTTAAACACGCATTCGACTCCCGTCTAACATTTTTGTGGTAAGGCCACTTAAAACACAAAACTGACATAAAAATTCTGACGTCAAGATTCATTGGATCGTTCGACAACTCGGTGTCCCAAACGAAAAGTAGAACAAGGAGACAGCTCTGACTATGATATTAAACAACTTTCCTTAGGAATATAATTTCTGAAAACGGCAAAAAAATAGGCTGACTGCATTTTTGACGTTTCCTGAAGTTTCATGTTCTCAGTTATCAGTTATTTATTTGCATTGCATAATGTTAATCTTTCGAGAGTTGTCTCTAAATAACACCTGTATTAGCTTGATTACCTACCTTGTTTACTTATACACTAGACATGAAGCGACTGACAAGTTTTAAGCAAACTTCGTTCTCGCTCCGGTGTTCAAAATTTGTTAACATAATTTTGTTATGTACAGTGCATTTCCACTTTGCTCAAAAAGTGTATGTGTTTTAAATTACGTGCCAAAATATGATCCTTGCCTTATTTTCTTCTCTGTAATCGTAACGTTATCTGTTAAAAACTATTATATCGCACACTGTATCAATAATACCCACGCAACAATTAAGTGTTTCTTATCAGAATATAAGCGCTTTACAAATTGCAAAACCGAAAATAATTGTTTAAATTGTTCAAATAACTTATTTTTCATCAATTATACAGAAAAATCACCGAATCGGCAAGATTCTGTTCTGTTTGCACGCGCTCAATTTGTCATTAATTTTCGAGAAAGTGACCGTTTTTAACTCTTGTCAGCCTCTTTAACAACGTAAAAAGAACATAGAAATAGGTTTATTCCAAGAAATCGTTTGATAAAGTAACAGAAGATCTCACACTAGGTCGAACCTGTAACGCGGGTATCCTCACAGAAAACATTTTCAATAGCTTTGTAGAAAAACCTTAAGAGCAGATGCTTCAACTGTTTTTGTATAGAGACGTTACGTCTCACTTTACGAAGCTGGTGTACGAACAATACAAGTGAAAACACCTGTGTTGTTGTTGGAGAATTTACAACTTAGAATAAAACGATTATAATTAGTAAGTTTTCACACCCAGTTCATTTCATAGAATGAAATTTTCCAAGCTTTTGCTACTGAATAATTTTAAACTAAAAGTTATGGAAATCATTGATCATAATTTGGGAATGATTGATGATTGCGGCTTTAGTAATTTAATTTAAAACTCGTTTTTTCATACGCTAATCTGATAGTATTGGACTCAATTTATTGGGATTTTAATGCATTTGCAGTGCTATATTATTCTCACAAATTAAAATAAGAAATTGACAAGTGTCGGCCGGGAATCGAACCTGGGCACATGAGGTACCATCCCACTCATATGCCACTGCTCTTCTAATGAGCTATCTTCTATATCTTCTAACTAGCTAATGGGACGAGCATCAAGAGATTGAAAAATTTACGAAGCTCGATCGATCTGTCAATAGCTCAGTGGCAGAGCAGATGGGACGGTACCCCATATGCCCGGGTTCGATTCCCGTCGACGAATTTTTACAACATTTTCAATTTATTATTTTCATTTATAAGTACCCGCGTCATTATTTGACTTACCCGCGTACTTTCGGCTCGTTCACCTAATCCCAAATAGTTTGAAATCACATGGAAATCACAGACCAGAGTTGACATGTACGCGCAGGTAATTTTTTCTCTCTGTTTGAAGTTTACAGAAGGACCACTCGTGCTTATTTTTGATTTTCAAGATTCACTATTGTAGTTAGGGTTTCTACTTTCATAATTTACATATGGTTTTTTTAGACAGTCAAAGAATACACATTACCTTAATAAACTTTAGTTTCTCTGAGATTCTTATAGTTGGGTATTTTTGAGAAAGTCGGATGAATGTGTGTTTAAGCAAAATGCTTTCAAAGAAGGTTCACCTCGCGCGCTGTGTCCCTAATTTGCGACCTAAGTAAGCTCGTTGCCAATTTAAAAGTTTTTGTTTTCGGGCAAATGTCTTTGTGCACGTGACGTCCATAAACCAAGACGGAAGCCAAGATGGCTACCATGAGATGTTTGCCGTACCCGCGTCAACATGCAGCGCCTGATTCATATATTATTTTTATATTACACATTACATAGAAAATGCCCTGTAGCTTACGTGGTTTAGCTCTCCAGATGAGTTTCGAGTTATTATTAGGTACTAAATTGATTACACCGCCTAAACTAAATTATTAGTTAGTGGACATAAATCGTGTTTAGTCTAGATTTTCATCAGTTTCAGAATATGTTTTTGTTTGTCTTCAAAACATTCAGTGCTATCTGAAGCTAAGGCGGATCACACACTTAACGCACGACGGAGCGCTAAAACATCACAGCGGTTTGTCAGATCCCCACATTTCTAGTAAAGAAATGTCAATCCGTACCCTAGACTAAAACCGCTCAACCGCTGTCGACGCAGCGCTTTCGCAGTGTCGTCCGTGGAGTGCGGTTTATTTAGTGCGTCGAGTGCGAGTAATGACGTTCCTAGTATAGATCTGACTGACCGGTGCGATATTTTAGCGCTCTGTCGTGCGTTAAGTGTGCGATCCACCTAAGTTTAGGGTTTGCTTTGCAGCTATCTTTGTTGTTTTAGACTTTATGTGCTAGGTTTGTGATTTAGTTATAATTGGTCAAAATCCAAAAGCTATTAAACTATATCACTGAAGCAGCCGTGTGATGCTGGCTTAGAATAGCACCATCCCATTTCTTGCCGCGTAAGAGGCGACTAAGGGACTCGAGGGTTTCATGTGTATTGCAACTTTATGCGACAGGCTGACAACCTGTCACTTCAGTGATATATAGCGTCCGTATTTTAGCGGCCGTTATTACTCTGCCTACCCCGCAAGGGCTAAAGGCGTGATATGTGTATGTGAGCAGGGATATCAATCTTACCCTCCCCCCCCCCCCCCCCTTATTAGAGACGACTTTAGGACAACACCTTAGTACTTGTATTAAATACACCGCGTTTCAGTTATATTAACCGGTAGAAAATCACTACCTACGTAATGGCTACGTCGCTCTACGGTGCTACAAAATGCTACGAAAACGCTACGAGCTACGAGAGCTAAAAATAATCAGTTTGAAGAGTAGAAGTGACTTAAGAGGTCAGTAAACTTGTTTACATTTTAGAATATAAAAATATTCTCGAAAATGATTTTGAATAGAGTAATTACGGTCCATAATAGAATACGCAGCCAACGAATTCCAGTGAAGTGTACCATAAAAGCCGTAATTAAATATTGTAGGTGCCAAGGTTTAAAGAGGCCGTAATGCCAACTTCTTCTTAAATATTCATAATTTTACAAAGTTTGACCTCTTTGCTTAGGGCCATTCCGAGTTTTCACCTCCCTTGGTTAAACGCGTTAAGGGCATACCGAAGCCGCCATTTTGGCTTTTCTATACTAACGTATTCCACTCTTTTCTTCCAGAGTAATGCCTCTAGGGCTTACCGCTATCATTTTCTGTAAGTGTTTCGAAAAATATTATAAAACGAAAAAAAAACATTTTTTTTCACGGAGAAATAAATTATCACATATTTTCTTCACGTAAATAGTTTAAAAAAATAAAAATAAGGGCATGCCTTTAGTAGACCTAGGATTCATTGTGTCGTTGGACGACTGAGTGTCCCCCCACACGAAGAGAGAGTAGACCTTTATTTAAATTAATGAAAAAAAAAATAGTAATAATATGATTGTACAAAAATGCCTAGCTAGGGTATCCTCTTAAGTACCGCTGGTACTTACTTATTAAGTTACTGTAGAAATTAAGTAAAGTATTTAAGAATTTCTACAAAAAGCTACGAAAATAAATTCTTAAGCACAAAAATATTATGAACAATTAAAGATCAATTAATATTCGTAAAAAACAAAGAACCATTTTGAATATTCATTGCAGGTAATTTCTAAAATTAATTCTTTTCATATTTGGTAATTTTTATGAAAAGTTTATTTGTATTTAAAGTAACAAAAATAAATTATTGTAACAACAACATAACGAAATGGAAATCATACTTAAAAGTAAGACAAAAAACATAACTTTTTAAAGATTTTTTCTGAAATAAATTAATTTTTACGTATTTATTCATTACATTCGTTTTAGACTTGTACTTTACGTAGAATTGTAAGTATCCACTTTACCTGGTAATAAACAATAACTTATATTAGGTCTTTACCTATGAAATTGCCGTTTTTTACTTTATGATATTATATAACTTATCAAATTAAAAGTATTTTTCTAAGTTGATGAATTCAGTCATTGTAAGACAAAATTGAAATAACTCCTTTCATCAAAAAAACGGTTACCGGATCTGGCAAATATAAAGTGTAAAATATTTGCTGCAAATATTGTAAAGGGTGAATCAGACTATGAAACTAAACAACTTTCTCCAAGGAACTTAAGTTGAAATATGAAAAAAAATTTTGTACCTCAAAAACAAATTGACTTGGTCGGTCGGTATTTTTGTATGGGAGGTCCAAAATTTTGTTTTTCATATTTCGACCTATGTTCCTTGGGGAAAGTTGTTCAGTTTCATGGGCTGGTTCACGCTTTAAATTATTTGCAGCTAATTTTTTTACACCCTGTATTCGGAAAAGTTTGCGGCATGTGTGAGAACTGCTTGAGGCTGAAAATAGAAACCCAACTCGCACGTAATACACATTTTGTTACAATTTGGTTTGGTTAAGGATTGTAAATTGTTTCTTAGTGAGCACGAAATTCGTGAGTAATTTTCGAGTTCAAGGTGGAATGAAATACAATGAAAATTGAACGCAATTTGCCATGTGATGCCGGCTTAGTTCATAGTTCATTTATTTCGGAACAATATACATTGTATTGAAATTTTCTTAAACTAGTTTCATGTACAATCATTAAAACGAAATAGCAAATACATTAAAAAATACAATGTCAGTGAAATTATATAAAATACTACAATAAAAAATGATAGTAATAATAAGATAATAATAAATTCTTTGGTCAATTAATAAATAAAATTGCATTCAAATCATCCCGTCATGAATTCATCTACCGAATAAAAACATTTTTCCAGCAAGAATGTCTTAAGTTTTTGTTTAAATAATAGTGGTCTCTCTAACAGAACTTTCAAATCAGTAGGTAACCTATTAAAAATCTTAATTGACTGTTATCGAAAACTATATTCTACGACTTTCAAGTGCGGTTTTATTCGTAAAGGTAAATCTTTTCTTCTTGAATCTACTCTAGACTTATTTTCTTCTACGCTTTCTATGGTCCAGTGATGCTTTGCTAAGTCACTTAGTAAGATCAAAATATATAAACAAGGCGCGGTCAAAATACTGAGCTCCCTAAAAAGCGCTCTACATGGAGTTGTCTGTGGAAGTCTAAGTATAGTCCTAATTGCCCTTTTCTGCAGAATGAATGCCCTGTTCATGTTGTATTTGTACCCGTTGCCCCAGAGTTTGATACTGTATCTTAATTTAGATTCTATTAACGAAAAATACACCATCTTTAGCTCCGCTAACCCTACTTCATCACGCAAACTTCTTATGGCATAACAGGCAGAACTCAGAGCGCCATCTAAAGAGGAAAGTTCTTGTTTCCAGTTCAGAGACGCATCAATGTTAACTCCTAAAACTTAATTGAGTTGGCATTCGGAATTGGATGACCCTCGCTAAGTATAACCAGTTTGTCTTTGTTACGAGCAGTAGTCTTAAAAAGTAGGGCGTTCGTTTTATTAGTGTTCAATTTAAGGGCATTAACAGAAAACCAATTTGGAAAGGCCAACATAACAGAATTATTTTTTTCATTTAAAATATTGATATTAGATGCAGAGACCACTGCATTCGTATCGTCGGCAAACGTTACCAATGCAGTTCCAGAAACAACTGTGGTTATATAATTTGTTACATCGTTAGTGAATATGATGAACATTATTGGGCCCAAAATAGATCCTTGTGGGACACCTCTACCAACCCTAGCTAAGTTGGAAGTAGCAGTTTTTTCTTCTTTACCTACCACAAACCTAATTTCTGTAAACTGATACCTATTAGATAAGTATGATTTGAGTAGTTGCAATGTCATACCCCTTACGCCATAATGTTCCAATTTAGCCAATAGAATTTCGTGACTAACCATATCAAAAGCAGAGCTAAGGTCCAAAAAGAGTCCAGCCACTCTAAGTTTGTTATTTATTTGGATAATTACATCATCGACTAAGGTGTCGATAGCTTCAGCGGTACCAATTCCGATTCTGTACCCAAACTGTCTTTCGTGAAGTATACTATGCCTGTCAAAGTGTCTGACTTGTCTCACTTTTATCAGTTTTTCAAATATTTTTGACAGAGTTGGTAATACAGAAATGGGTCTGTAATTATCAATGTCAGTCCTGGAGCCTTTTTTGAATATTGGAGTTATTCTAGCTATTTTTAGTTGTTCCGGGAATATTGCTTGTTCAAAGCAATTATTTAAAAAAGTTGATAATGGTTCCGCTAATAAATCAATATTGTCTTTAAATATGCCTATGGGTATACCGTCGTAGCCATATGATGTTTTAGACTTCATATTATTTACTATCTTACAAACTTCAACTGGAGTAACCTCTTCCCAGACCATACTATCCTGCACTCTATTTAAACTCCGCCTCAAAATTTTTAAATCTTTTTGAGTATCCCCTTTTATTGTACTATTACTATTGTCAATTTTTTTAGCCAAGGCGTTGACAATTTCTTTCGGGTCGTCCGTAATCCTATCATTTACTCTCAGTTTCATATTTTCTTTTTTGCTCACATGTTTCTTATTTCTGTGTCTATTTACTACAGTCCACAGAGCTTTATTACAATTTTTAGCTTTGATCACCTCTGATTGTACGGATAGCCTTCGTGCAGCGCTAAGAACCCGGCGGTAAACCATTATATACCTCTGTTTGAAATCAAATATAGTCTTATCATTAACATTTTTATTGGCTGTGTTAAGGAAACGTTTCATTATACTCGATACTCGCAGTCCCTTTGTTATGTAAGCCAGTTTTTGATATTTATTTAGATTAATTTTTTTTTTCTTTTTAAGAAAGGTAAGTTTGAAATTAAGATATAATTTTGTTAAAAATGTGTTTAGATTTACTAATTTATGATTACTGTCATTCAACTTCTCCCGGAAATTTAAGTTATTTTTGTTGTTGAAGACTCTCCTTGTAGACCATATAATATTTTCTTTATTTTTGTTATAATCTTTGTTAATGACCTCTACTGATAACTTACAAAGTACTGCAGAATGACCATCAGATAACCCATTATCGTCAATTTCCACATCAACCACGTCATCCTCATGACTGTTTGTTAGAAAATTGTCAAGACAAGAGTTAATGTCACCTCTTTTAAAAGTCACTATATTGTGTAATGGTCTGAAATTATAACATTGTAAAAGCGACACAAACTTCTTCCTTTCTTTCTCCTTTACACCGGAATCGGCCAACAAGTCAACATTAAAATCTCCGCCTATAAGACACTTCTTGCTGAAAAAGTGCGACAAAAGTTTCTCTAGACGCTCAATAAACTCACTAAAGTTATCTTTAATAGGATTATGGTAGACACAGACGACATTAACATTAGTATTTGGGTCTCTCACACCGCAAACTTCGAATGACTCTCTTTTGTACAGTGTAGTGCACACAGATAGTAGTTCACAGTTATTGCTGTTTATTTTGCCAAGTATTAAAGATCCCCCCCTTTTCATATTTGTTCTTATATTGTGGCACAGAATGTCATAATTTTGTAAATTAAAAATACCTATAGAGTCCTTAGTTAAAAAATGCTCAGTGACACACATGTAATCTGGTCGCAATGTATCTAAGTAAATTTCAATTTCGTTTTTCTTACTTGTCATACCACAAACATTTTGATGAAACACACTTAAACTAAGCCTTTGGGCTGGACTGACATACACCTCTCCACTCTTTTTATCATTATTTTGTGCATTCATGTCTGCTGTTCTTAAAACGTCGGCATTGCTAGTGTCCACGAAAAAACTCTTCAATTTCAATATTTGGTTTTGCAAGAAGAGTTCTTTTAGTGTTACATTCAATATACATGACTGCTCTCCATATCGATCTAGAAGTGTTGAGCCTGTCCAACCTTAAGTAATTGTAATTATAACTACGCCAAAATAGTTCAAATTGCTCCACATTTCCATTACTTGTACATAAGAATTTTGTTAGTTTATTTAAATTACTGCAATCACCGTGGCCAATTAGAATATTAGTATTTTGTAGACTATTTACAATATTGTTCAATGTATCATAAAACTGTGAATAATCCGAATAGCGCTCACTAGGCAAAATTATCACCACATAGTCATTTTTTGAATAATTAATACAGTCTGTGACACAGGTGTCCACTAGTTTTTCTAAATTTGCGTTTGGTTTCAACACGGCCGTCACCAGGAAGCCAGGGCCCAAAAGATACTGTAATTTTTTTGTCATATTGCGTCCCTGTCCATCTGCAAACAATCTAACACGATGACGGTTGTGAGTAGAAATTGTCGAACTTATTGAGCTTACTCTTGTAGAGGTACACGTGTTGTTAATTTTGCAGCCCTGGAACTGGACGTGGTTCTTCATAGCGCAATTTTTATCTCCCGAAAAAGGTGCTGATTTTGCATTTGACTTAGGTGAAGATGAAAAAAGATGATGGTCGTTCCTCGTAAAACTTATACACTTGTCTTTTCATTACAATCATTTTCGGAAACATGGCCATTACCACTCGTCATGCTAGGTTCAATTATACTCTCGCAGTGCCGATGTTTCCTAAGACGTTTATACCTTGGTGATAGTAATTCATGAGTGACAAGTCTATCCACTCCGACCCCAACCGATTTGTAGCGCTTTATAATTTGCTCTAACTGCTCTATCCTAATCTTTTAACCATGGTTTTCTAAACATAGGTTTTCAACCGCTTGTTCTGCCGAAAGTAGCTCCGTTTTCAGCTTTTCTATTCTCTCCTTCAAATCAGTAGTATCCTCATCCAATGTGTTGGGCAGACTGAGATTCAAAAAGTTTTCATTAATTTGATTTTCGTATAGACTAGAACAATGGTGATGTGTTAGTTTCTTTTTTCTCTGTGTAATATAGCAAACAGATGAGCCTGCATTGCTAGAATTATTTACTATAGTTTGGATTTGTTTCTTAGAATTTATCTCCATATTTAACCCCTCCACCCCCAAACCGCTTAGAATAGCATCACCCCATTTCTTTACCGTGACGTAGAAGTCGACTAAGGGACTCCAAGGTTTTCATGTGTATTGCAATTTTAGGCGACAGGCTGGCAACCTCTCTTTAAGATACACGACTTATCTGAAACGACCCTCAAACATTAGTCAGACGTGGCGATAACGACCGTAATGTTACTTTCGTTAACGCTCTGCCTACCCTGCCAGGGATAAAGGCGTGATTTGTGTATGTGTTTGTTGAACGCAACATTCTCTCTGTTACTTATTAAGTATTTTTGATATTTTAATCAGAGTGTATAGATATCGTAGATACGTGAGGGGTCTGAAAAAAATAAAAATTCTGTGAAATTTTCATGCACTAATTAATTTGTTAAAGCTTTGGTACCTTCTACACGAGATCTATTAGACACTAGTGGCCCGCCCAGCGGTTGCGCCCGCTGATGAACTTTTTGCCGTGGGAATAAAAAAAATTATATCAAGCAAAGTGTAGGGATAAAGTCGCTTCCTTCGTCCATAGCGTGAAGCTTAAGTTTGTGTATTTGCTTAGATCTTTAAAACTCCACGACGAGCTGTGATGCAGTTTTAAGGTGAATGATTCAAGAGATTTAGTATTATGAATAAAAAATGTCGAGAAATGTGTTAGTCCTACGGGAAAACGATTAGCAGTAGGTCCAGCCGCTGAGCGGGCCGTAAGGTATGTAGAGTGATTCAAGAGGAAGATTTAGTAATATGAATAAAAAATGTCGAGAAATGTCTTATTCCCACGGGAAAAAGATTAGCAGTGGGTACAGCCGCTAGACGAGCCGCTAGTTTCCAAATAAACCTTTTTTTAAATCACTTTATTGTTAGTTTTAAGATAAATTAGTAGGATAAGATGACAGAGACGGACAAACAGACAGTAAAACGAAAAAAGTGGTTTCTTTTTATTACCTACTAGTGAGGCCCCACGGCCCCGCCCGCGTGGAAGACAGTTTTAGTCCCGTAGAATGCTACGTGGGATGCACAGGAACATTATTTCAGGATAAAAACTATTGTTAAACCCACGTTTCCCTTTGTGTGCCAAATTTCATGAAAATCGGTTAAGCAGTTTTTCCGTGAAGAAGTAACTAACAAGCAAACAAATAAACAAACAAACACACAAACTTTCGCATTTATAATATTAGTTAGATACTCCTATGTACCTATTGATGAAACATGAAAACTAATTATCGAATTTAGTAAATCGTTAAGCTATTTGCTATTTACGAATTCAATTAGTAATACAAGAAATTATTTGAACTACAATGATCACAATCACACTAAGCGTAAATTGTTTAGAATATTGATTTTGATTATTTGGTGTTAAGGTAACCAGTTATAATCCTGTTATTGACAATGGCTGGAGGATTTAATCCTATTTATCCTTAGACATACATGAATGTATCGTATATTAAATTAGTTGCTTATCTGAATACAAGTTTGAAAGGCACATACAAGGTCTCTCTCTTTTCGTGTGGGACACCGAGTCGTCCAACGACCCAATGGACCCTAGCGTCAGAATTTTTCAACCGCCTTCTACAAGAAGCAGGCTTCTGACATGGTTGTGTAACGACCGCCGTTTAAGTGATCATAGACAGTAACCGGGACCTACGGCTTAACGTACCATCTGAAACACGGAACCATCTTACTTGCGGACAATAGGGTGGTTCAGCCCGCAATGTCCTAACCAGACTGGGAACAAATCCCCAAAGTGACAAATATCAGCTTTGTGAGTGACCCACCGAGAATCGAACCCGGAACCTTCTGCGTCAAAGGCAGTCGCACTGCCACTGCGCCACATCCGTCGTCATAGAAACATTAAGTACTCACTTACCTATCCCCACTCTTTTCAGAACATTTTGATAATTCATTCATATTTTTCTTTCACGCCCACATCTATCGTCAAAAAAATACAAAAACATGACGGTTCTAAATCGGTCCTAATAAAAAAACGTCTCTAAAACGCAGCACTTCAGAAACAGAACATTTCATTCCCTAACAGTCTCTTAAATCTAATAACTCTCTTATACAGGGTGTAAAAAAAATTGCTGCAAATATTTTAAGGGGCGAACCAGCCCATGAAACTGAACAACTTTCCCCAAGGAATATAGGCCGAAAAATGAAAAAAAAAATTGTACCTCCCATACAAAATTACCGACCGACCAAATCAATTTGTATGGGAGGTACATTTTTTTTTCATATTTCGACCTACGTTTCTTGGGGAAAGTTGTTCAGTTTCATGGGCTGGTTCACCCCTTAAAATATTTGCAGCAATTTTTTTTACACCCTGTATTGAGGATAAAATCTTCAAACGCAAAAAGGACGCTAAAACGAACATCTTATTGCCTCTGGGAATGCCCCGGACGAAGCAAAACGCAGTTATCTTATCAACCTATAAATTATGGAATTTTATTTTTTAATTAATGTTAGAGCCGGGAATAAAATGTCAGCGTTGACTTTGAGCATGAATGTAAGTATTAAAAAGTAATAAACGCCCGCGGCTCCGCACGCTTGGAAGTCGGTTTTAATCTGTAGCATCTCACAGGAATGCGTGAAGAAGTAAAAAACATACAAACAACATTTATAATATATGTAGGATAGGATATAAGTGCACTGTATTGTTGTTTGGGGTTTTTGTATGTTTAATTATCATTATTTTATCATAAAGACTAGGTAATAATAATATCTCTTCTCTTTTCGTATAAGACACCGAGTCGACCAACAAACCAATGAACCCAAGTGTCAGAATTTTTCAACCGCCTTCTACAAGTAGCTGACTTCTGACATGGTTGTGTAACGAGTGTAACGACCGCCGTCTAAATAATCCTAGATAGTATTAGACAACAATCAACAACAACAACAACAACAACAACGGAACCTACGGCACTAAATAAATAATAAAATTAGCTACTAAATCCGTAACACCGAACCATCTTTCGTACGGACAATCGTGTGGTTCAGCCCGCAGTGTCTCAATCAGACTGGGGACAAATTCACAAAGTGATAAAAATACTAACTTTGAGAGTGACCCACCGAGAATCGATCCCGGAAACTTCTGCGTCAAAGGCAGTCGCACTACCACTACTACCACTGCGCCACATCGGACTCCCACATAAATAATAATGTTTGGGCTTAAAATTCGCAAATCATTAATTGAATTGTAATAAAAGAGCTTACAGTCTTTAACATATGTTTGCATACTCATTATTAAACAAATGTTTAATTTATCAGATTAAACAGAGCTCATTTTGGTATTTAATTTTAAATACTACATACATACATATATCACGCCTTTATCCCTTGCGGGGTAGGCAGAGCGCTAACAGTTAATACTAATTTGGCATTTATTGTAGTTATACAAGGTGTAAGGGACGGTGTAACGATAACTTTGCAGGCGTGATCAGACTATGAAACTGAACAACTTTTTCTATGGGTGCTATGTTACGAAACGTGAAAATTTTTTCGACATCCATACAAAATTCCCGATCAGCTGGCTGACTTTGTATGGGAAGTCGAAAAAATTTTTTCGCTTCCTACTATAGCCCCTATAGAAAAAGTTGTTCAGTTTCATGGTCTGATCACGCCTGCAAAGTTTTCGTTACCCTTACACCCCGTATTTGAGTTTCACCTTTACCCATTGTTCTTAAGTATCTAGTTCAGTTACCATAAACAATAAATTTGTAAAAGTATATAATAATATTAATATTTACCGTGTGATGCCGGCTTAAAACAGCACCACCCCACATCCTTCCCGCGGGTGTTGTAAGAGGCGACTAAGGGATTCGAGAGTATTAGTGTATTACAATTTTCAGGCGACAGACTGACAACCTGTCACTAAAGTGGTACACATGTTTTCTGAAACAACCTTGGAAAACAATCCTCAAAAACGTCAGACGTGGCGATAGCGACCGTATTCTTACGGCTGTTAACGCTCTGCCTACCTCGCAAGGGATAAAGGTGTGATATATGTATATTATATTGTACCTATTATATTGTACCTATGTTTCTTGGGGAAAGTTACTCAGTTTCATGGGATGGTTCACCCCTAAAATATTTGCAGCTAATTTTTTTACATCCTGTATAATAATATTAATATAAGCTCATAAAATTATTTTCAGTAGTAATATAATGATCCCGGTTCACTAAGTAGAAATTCAGATTATCCCTAGACTTTGGTAATTTCCGTCATTAAATTAGCTCGACCTTTTAGTTCTAATAATAAAATTAATTCGAGATTTAATCGTTATAATTAATTTATAATAATTACTAGTTTCGCTTAATAAAGTTATTTGGAAACTGAATATATAATATTTTATAAGCGCAAAATGACATGTCACAAGTTCTTTTTGTAAGTATTTTGAACTCACTAAAAGAAAAATGCTGTCCTGAAGTACAGTCAGGAAACAACAAAAAAACAAGCTATACAAAATCACGAACTGCTATTCACATCGTTTTTTTTTTACTTTTACTAAAGTATATTCCTATGGAAGGTTTACAACCTTTTCACACTTTACGCACAACGCAGCGCTAAAATAATGCATGCGTTATTTTGAAGCATCTGCGCTATTTTGACACACCTGGACTGACATTTCTAGTATGGATCTGACAGCCCTCTGCGTTATTTTAGCGCTGCGTTGTGCGTTATGGAAAAAGGCTTTCTGAATCAAACCAGCGATCTAAATCTTGAGACCAATGCCCGCGATGGTAGTCCAGGGAGGCATGCAATGAGCATAGACTTAGAATATACTCAATGAGTTTTCGATCCCCAATCGTTGACATTATCTCGCACTTTATTACATTTCGTAGCATTTGGCCAGACAGCCTGTCCGAACTTTTTTTAATAAAACCTATTTTGGAAAATAATACGAAAATAAATTGGACACGAGTCGGGCATAAAGGTCCTCTCCTTATTCATTAATATGAAACTTAATTTCTCAAATGCCGTGTGATGCCGGCTTCGAATAGCATCACCCCACATCCTTCCCGTGGGTGTCGCAAGAGGCGACTAAGGGACTCGATAGTATTGGTGTATTACAATTTTTAGGCGACAGGCTGACAACCTGTCACTATAGTGATTTATACACATGTTTTCTGAAACAACCTTGGAAAACAATCTTCAAAAATGTCAGATGTGGCGATAGCGACCGTATTCTTACGGCTGTTAACGCACTGTAGGCAGTAGGTAGTGGGTAGGCCCCGCAAGGGATAAATGCGTGTTAAATGTTTGTATGTATGTATGTAATTTCTGAAACGAAATTCGATTCGTTCGAAAATCTGCTACTAATTATGCTTATCGTTCTACTTTACTCATCGTTTTCCACATATCCTAGTACTAAGTTCACACCTACTCTTAACTATAAAAACATTGAGTAGTAGAAAGTTTAAAAAAATACAATTGGTTGGTTAGACCAGTCGTGACGGACATGACGAATAACGACATTCATGGAATCAATTTCTGAAACGTCGTAATTCGGTTCCGTGCACGGATGTCCCAAACGACTGGTCTAACCACACGTTTTAAAATTTTTACTACTCGATGTTTTTATGGCTAATTTTATATTTTATTTTATGGTGAATTTACTTGGGTATGTGGGAATCGAGAAGTAAACTAGAACGTGAGATACAAACATATAATAAGTGGCAGATTTTCGCATGAAACAAAAACTAACGGTTCAAAAGTTGAGCTCCGGAAAGTAAGCTCCAAACCAAAATCAAAATGTTTATTTCCAAGTAGATTTACAAAGAATGCTTTTCGAAGAATTAATCCTCAATCGAAGTTTGTTAGTGCCCTACGGTAAGTCCTTACCAAACTAATTCTCTTCTATGTCTGATCATCGACAGGCCATGTGATTTCTATTCTGATGTAGTTTCACTTTCAACTTGATGATGCGGTGGGGTTCCAATATAATATTATTTTCAGAAATCTACCATACAAAACCTGCTTTTATCTAGCAGTCCTATAAGGTGTAAAAATATTAGCTGCAAATATTTTAACAGGTGAATCAGCCCATGAAACTAAACAACTTTTCCCAAGAAACATAGTTCGAAATATGAGAAATTTTTTTGGACCACCCATACAAATTAAGTCAATTTGTAGTGTGTGGTCGGTTGGTAATTTTGTATGGGTTTTTTTTTCATATTTCGACCTATGTTCCTTGGGGAAAGTTGTTTAGTTTCATTGGCTGGTTCATCCCTTATAATATTTGAAGCTAATTTTTTACAACCTGTATAAAGGACTATAATACAAATATAGGTGACGAGACATCTGTGCCGTAGAACCGAATACTGCTGACTTGCTTTTTTTATAAGTACCGTGAATAGAAAAGACCGCGCCGTCGTCAGGACAATGATCTTACATTTTACTAGGGGCAATTTTGTTGGTAAAGAGTTAGTTGGTATTATTACGAAGAAGCTAAATAATAGTGAAAAATTATTACCCTCGTAACAGCAGTTCATGATTTTGATAAATTATCCTTGTTGATTTTTGAATTTGCAAACACAAACAGTCTTAAACTATACTACGACACTATTAAAATTTAAAACCATAATTTTGCAATCAATTCTATACGATAATTAAATAATTGTAAGTCTTTTCTCTTCTTTCACCAAAAATCTAATGGCCGCCATCTTTTTTTCATCGTCGTCCTTTGTTTTTTCCTTCCAGGCGAGGCAGCAGGACACGCGTATACAGCCCATTCGCTGGGTCTAGTTTTATTATTCTATCATCCTGCATCATTATTGTAACAATCTAATGATTAATGGCTTAGTTGTTTCAACCGCTGCTGAGAGTTTTACCGTAAGAATATGCAAGTTCCTCATAGTACAGTAACCAATGTTAATCAAGGATGTGGTACATTCCTTTATAAGGTGTGTAAACAGTTTTCGAAGTTAGTCTAGTTGTTTCGGAATCTTGTCGATTACATATATTTTAGGAGAGAACGGGACATAATAGGACCATTTATAACGACAGGGAGGTTTTGCTAACGGGATCATGCGTCTGAAAGATTAGAAAATACCGATGGAATGGTTGCATCTTACGAAAGAGAATTCAATTTTTTGGTTTGATATATATATCTTAGCTGCCGAACGCGGAGGCCAATTGTGTCTCTGCTCGTTCCGCGCTCTCGCTTGCATGAAGCCTGAAGTGGAACACCTCCGAGCGAGTTAACGCCTCATGAGTCATGTTTTTCGGTGCGTGCAGCCGGCGCCATCACATACATACATACACATACATATATCACGCCTTTATCCCTTGCGGGGTAGGCAGAGCGTTAACGGCCGTAAGAATACGGTCGCTATTGCCACGTCCGACATTTTTGAGGATTGTTTTCCAAGGTTGTTCCAGAAAACATGTGTATTACTATAGTGACAGGTTGTCAACCTGTCGCCTAAAAATTTTAATACACCAATACCCTCGAGTCCCTTAGTCGCCTCTTACGACACCCGCGGGAAGGATGTGGGGTGATGCTATTCTAAGCCGGCATCACACGGCTCCATCACGTCTAAAACAAATCCTGTCTCTCTAATTATTAGTGTCGGTAGATGATGTAGACTACTGGTTACTTAGGGCAAAGGGACTGATCAAACCTTGAAATATTTTCACTTTTGACGTATTTTTATTACTCGTGATTATTCACATCACGCTATGATAATGTACGATTTGGTCAGACAATTTCTACAAGCATTTTATTATAGAAATGATGCCCAAGAACAAAACACTTCAGGATATTTTCCTATAGTGTAGGCGTTTCTTAGTTCTGGCTATTATTATAATTCTCAAAGCACCTAATAAAATACATACTAAATCATAGTACAAAATAGTTACACGT
The DNA here is from genome assembly GCA_029255805.1 of Keiferia lycopersicella. Taxonomy (NCBI): domain Eukaryota; kingdom Metazoa; phylum Arthropoda; class Insecta; order Lepidoptera; family Gelechiidae; genus Keiferia; species Keiferia lycopersicella. The sequence goes on along the minus strand of JARACZ010000006.1, from coordinate 15,756,230 downwards.
GTCTGTCTTTCCCATTATTAAAATAACACAGTACAATACATACATAACCATTTACAGATCTACTTTGTTATTATAGTTTGACTCCAAGTCTTAGGAATTTCTATGTTTTATCAGCTTTTGAATAGAATACTTTTCTTGTTCGTACTAAGTATTTAATATTTTCTACGTAGGCCTAAGATCAATATTTAATTAAAGTTTTTGCTAAAATTGGAATTGAAATATTAACTACTCTAGTTTACTAAATACAGGATGTTTGCCAGAGGGGACTTGTTCGTTCTAGACGCAAACAGAACCATGTTTTTTTTACGAAATTTCATTGTGTAAGTATAAAATAGTAAATATAGTAAAATTGGACTTCTTGTGCAAAAATGTTCAAAAACAAATCACTTTAATTGAGATGGACAAAATATTTTTGTTTCGTACTCCGGCAAAAAGTTTTTAGGAATAGTAGTTCTAGGTCTGGAATACATCTTAAATATTATTAGAACACATAACATATTATACAACATAACATTATACTGACAACACATTACGTACATTCCTCCACCAAACACAGGTTCACCTCCACATAGGTTCTTTGATCCAATTCACAAAGAAACTTGTATAGCATCTTTCCCCGTTCACGAAAGCGTCTTTTTTGCCTTTGGAAATAAGTAGGTACCTCAGAAGGTGTACATGGTAAAGGAGTACCTAAACTAACATTATGATTTATTGAAAAGCTGCCACCCCACACGTCCCAGTTACTTGATAGAATCTATCGAGTAGAATCATTGTATGCGCTGACAATGACTTGCCGAGTAGAAAAAAAAAATGGCCAAAGAAACTCACAAAAAGGGTGTAGGGCTATAGGGTGTAGGGCAAGCATCTGTCACACTTTTCCGCCCAAGGGACGAATATGAAAATGTGGATTTTCACATTTGGACCGCAGAGTAATGAGTTTGCCCTATTTCATATGCGTTATTTTTTCTCGTATTGTCGTTTTTTCCACAAGTCCTGAGTAGGTATGTTTTTGCAGGCCGCATACAGGGTGTAAGAGACGGTGGTGTAACGAAAACTTTGCAGGCGTGCTCAGACCATGAAACTGAACAACATTTTATATAGGGGCTATTTTGGGAAAAGAAAAAGATTTTCGATCTTCCATACAAAATTCCCGTTCAGCCAAACTTTGTAAGGGAACTCAAAAACCTTTTCGTTTCTCAACATAGCCCCCGTAGAAAAAGTTGTTCAGTTTCATGGTCTGATCACGCCTGCAAAGTTTTCGTTACATCGTCCCTTACACCCCGTATACAAATTTTGGCACGTAGGGGCTACGTGGTCGTGGCCGCCGCGCCCTGTACGCGTACTGTAGCAGTGTAAAACCTCTGCGTCCACATCCTTCCCAAACCACCTGTCCTTTCACGAATCATTTCAAATTGGAAATTGGAATGTCAGGGTCGTCACACGTATTCTCTTCACTCTAGATCAAATCGCCGGACAGGAATGCTCAAAGCAAATAAATAAATAACGTCTAATATCTTTATCCTATCCTATCTGTATTAACGTGTGAAGCAACTATCGCCAAGTAATTAACGTGTGAAGTAACGTGTGTGTCAACGGGTCAGAAAAAGTTAAGGAAACCCTCAAAGAGGTATTTACCACTCTACCTGCTGTCCTAGCTCATTAATCCTCATCCCTACTCATATTATCATCAGTGCTAACCTAGCTGTATTGTTCTAGGGTTTCTTTTCCTACAATAAACCTTTGAAGTCTCAAGATTCCTTTTTATTGTTTGTGGCACTCCCCAGTGCCACAGTACGAGGTTTAAAAAGGTGTGGTTCTCCCCAGCACGGCCCATGTGGAATTCCATGACTTTGAGTATGCAGAATAATTGTCGATAATTTGTCGAAATTTGTCGCACAAAAACCAGAATTTGTCGGGACACCGTTTAAAAGATACTAGCTGGTGCCCGCGAACTTCGTTTCGCCATATATCATCCATTATATCAGCTATATAAAGGAAACTCACTGATAAACATAGGCCTCCCCTATAGACTCTAAGAACCATAAAATAATATATTATAAGCTTATATTAAATTGTTGGTAGATAGGTACCCAAAAACCTGGTTTCGCCGACTATACAGTTTGTAAAAATATTAGCTGCAAATATTTAAATGGGTGAATCAGTCCATGAAACTGAACAACTTTCCCCAAGCAACATAGATCGAAATATGGAAAACATTTTTGGGCCTCCGATACAAAATGTAGCAGCCGAGCAAGTCAACTGTATGGGAGGCCCAAATGTTTTTTTCATATTTCGACCTAAGTATTCCTTGGGGAAAGTTGTTCAGATTCATGGGCTGATTCACCCCTTAAAATATTTGCAGCTATTTTTTTTACACTTTATATGTAATTTAAAAAAACTGTTAAATCTTAAATTTACAATTTCCACATGCAAAAAAGAGTAAGAAAACGGTGGTTCTTTTATATATGTTTGGTCTTTTTGAATCCTGTAAGTTGAATTTGCTGAATCAGGTTACAGATTAGTCACTCCCTGTTCCAAATCCTCGCTTTCCAGTTCATTTTTGCAGATTTTTTTAACCCGTGCGCTTACTTCCAAAGGTATCAATTCCGTGAAGTAGACTGATGCCACGTTTCTTAACATCGTGATGGATGAATAAAGACCGAGTTCATGAGTGTGAATAAATAAAACATAAGCTTATTAAAAACCAAGTAATCCTACTACAAATCCTATCCTATCCTAATTCCTACTAATATATTAATACAAAAGATTTGTTTGTTTGTTACTCCTTCACGCAAAAATTGCTGAACTGATTTTCATGAAATTGGGCACAGATGATGTGTGATACCGGCTTAGAATAGCATCACCCCACATCCTTCCCGGGGGTATTGTAAGAGGCGACTAAGGGACTCGAGGGTATTGGTGTATTACAATTTTTAGGCGACAGGCTGACAACCTGTCACTATAGTGATACACATGTTTTCTTGAACAACCTTGGAAAGCAATCCTCAAAAATGTCAGACGTGGCGCTAGCAACCGTATTCTTATGGCCGTAAACTACCAGCCGATCGAGTCAATTTGTATGAGTAGTCCAATTTTTATTCATATTTCGAATTAATGTTTCAGAAAAAAGTTTGCGCACCCTGAAAATAATGTTGGTATTGTCGGCTAAACATATAATAACAGTATGTAACAGACCAACATTGGCTAGTAACGTAGATATAAAGAATAGCCTTAACAAAATTAGCAAGAAAAATTAAAAACAAAAAATTGTGAAACTTCGCTGGTCGACTTACATCATAAGCAGATCCACTTCCGCTGAGCCATTTTAACCATGGTTGGAGCGGCAAAAATAAGGATATCCCTTCACACAAACTTTTGCTTTGAAGCTATTGCAATTTTCCCGCGGTAAATAGTAGATTACGCACCAAAAAAACGATCCATAAATAAAGATTGTATCGTCTGGTACGCAACTTACACGTCTTGTACCACGGAACTTTTGTTTTCGAGTGTAAAAAATATTGAATTATTAAAAGTTAAAATTATTCCAATATTAAAGAGATATTTTTGTAGACGTAGACATATTCGTAGATTTTACTTTTCTTGTCGTAATATTGAGTAATAATTCGACAAACTCATTTATTGAGGTTATAAAAATAGATTAAAAACATAAATACGGCCTCATGTTATTTTTCTTTCTGCGCGCTTATTCAAAGTGACATGCACAATTCGTGCTGGCCAGTTCGAAATTTGAAATCAATCTCGGGTCCAATAAGCCCATACACATCTTTTTACTACGCGGCACTATGAAATTTACGTGTTTTACAAACTTATTTTATGTGTAGCAGCCAACCCCCCTTTTAGAGGATGTTTTTTTCTAGCCTATAACCTGGTCGGTGATTTACTTGGCATTTTGGTACAAATTGCATCAAAATCCGTTCGGTCGTTTTCGCGTGATGCTTCCGCATATCCACAAACAAACATTCAAACATCTAAACATCTAAACATCTAAACATCCAAACAGACAAAAACTTAAAAAATTGCAGAAACGTGTTTTGTTATCAATATTAAGTATCACGAAACAATTTTTTTTTGATATCTTGTATGTACAGACTTTCGGTCCTCTTGAGCTTTATTATATGTATAGATAACGAAAAGAAGGTGGCGTGCTGGAGAGAGGCTCTCTGCAGCACGGCCCATTGTGAATCTCGAAAACCGCACCACTTTGCGGAGAGCTGAGTATAAGAAAAAAATGTCGTGAATTTGTCGACTCCACATGCAAAAAATCAGAAAGATCCGTTGAGCCGTTTAAAAGATATAACGAAAACAAAGTGGCATGCTGGAGAGAGCCTCTCTGCAGCACGGCCCATCGATGGATCTCGAGAACCACGGCACGCAGCGAGGAACTGATTTCTGGAAAAAATTGTCGGGAATTTGTCGACCACGTATGCAAAAGCACAGAATTTGTCGACCTTTAGTTTAGAAGATAATCGCATGTACTTATTGTGTGACTATAGTATAGGAGCTGACCAACAATAATATCTGCTTCAAAGAGTAAAGACGTGATGTATAGGATAGGGGGATCTGCTTATACATATAATATATTTTTTCTTTTTTTTTTTTCTTTTTTTTGTTGAATATCAAATATATTGACTTCGTGATCCCAGTTTCACTCGTAGTGATTGCGGTGCAATTTCCCATAAAAAGGGGTAATGAATTAACTTGTGAAATGTATGTATAAAATCATATTTTTATATATGAGAATAATAAAGCACTGAACGTATAACAATCCCATTAAATAGAGGTAATAGTTTTTTATTGGGCACTGAACTTAACTTGATAATAATTTCTCAATTTGAAATAGCGTCACCAAGTCTGGACAAGTGTTGCTATAAGCCAAAAAAATCCTCATTAAAGTGGTTTCAAAATTACATTACTCTGAAAACAGAACCGGATTTGACATACATTTCTGGTAATTATTTAAGGACATTTTAAATTCAGTGCAATTGTTTCAATCTACTTGTGAAACTAAACAACATTTATTGTACCATTTTCAAATCAAGTAACCTACTTACTACCTAACTATGTCAGATCGGTATCGGGATGTGTAATCGCTTGTTAAAAGCAAGGGATTTTATTGCATGCGACTAATCGAAAGTCTCATTCATATTCGGTGAAAATGGAGAGATCCATTCGAATAGGGAATATGCAGAAAAGGAAAAGGATTTTTTTATTTACTTATTATTTAAACCCCTAATTCAAAAAGTGCAAAATAAGGGAGCGAAATTCAAGTCGAACGAAATGTGACATCATCTGACACGACATTATATTCAAAACCACAGTAAACACTAAGGTAAACACCCACTGGACGTGTCATGTGACGTCACGCTAAGCGCGCGCAAAATGGCGGCGTTTGAACTGCTTAAATTTTTTAAAAGTATTTAATTTTATTTTTAAAAATATCTAGAGTATTTTCAAGCCCATTAATTTTTTTTTACGTTAAAAAGTAGTAAACTATTAATTTAAGACAAAGGTGGGAATATGAAAAAATATTTTGGTCGTCCCATACTAAGTGTGTCGGCCGGCTGGGTCAATTTGTATGGGAGGAACAAAAATCGGAGGGAAGAAATTGTTTCCCAGCATTGGATCCATACTAAAAAGTTGTTCATTTCATTGCCTGATGATGCATGTTACCTCTTACACATGGTAGATACTGCAGTAAGCTTCGAATGACAAAACTGGTCTGATAAGTAATAACTGATTTAGAAACTAATAATATAATATTTTAATGTTTTGATTGTGTTTTATTTTGTGGCTTTGCCAACCTGTTCCTATAAGCAACTGCAATTTCACCTTGTAGAAGGCGCTAAGAAAATAGCGTAATCACGTTAGAAGCGTTTTCCAAGCAAGACAATTTCATGGTAGCCCATATAGAAAAGGTATCGCCGCCAGACGTAATTTTCAATTGCAAATTTTTATTTTATATTTACTGGAGCCTTCAGTGCTTATTTTCGATAGTAACTTAATGAAGCGCCCGTATAGTAAACATTGTATGAAGAATTGAAGTTGAAGATTTTTCACCACATTTCTGGATGGTATCAAGAGGAGCCCTTCAGATCCTGTAGATGACACTATCATCCTACAGGAGTCACCGTCCAGCGCTGGAATCTATTCTCACTGACACTGGCAGAATTACCCTAGATAGGGTAGAAGCCCATATAAATAATAATAAAATATATAAACTACGAACAATAAACAGATTTATTGAAAGTAAGCTCCTGTTCTATATAGGCCCTTGAAAATAAGTACATGCGATTATCTTCTAAACTAAAGGTCGACAAATTCTGTGCTTTTGCATACGTGGTCGACAAATTCCCGACAATTTTTTCCAGAAATCAGTTCCTCGCTACGTGCCGTGGTTCTCGAGATCCATCGATGGGCCGTGCTGCAGAGAGGCTCTCTCCAGCATGCCACTTTGTTTTCGTTATATCTTTTAAACGGCTCAACGGATATTTCTGATTTTTTGCATGTGGAGTCGACAAATTCACGACATTTTTTTCTTATATTCAGCTCTCCGCAAAGTGGTGCGGTTCTCGAGATTCACGATGGGCCGTGCTGCAGAGAGCCTCTCTCCAGCACGCCACCTTCTTTTCGTTATATCTTTTAAACGGTGTCCCGACAAATTCTGGTTTTTGTGCGACATATTTCGACAAATTATCGACAATTATTCTGCATACTCAAGGTCATGGAATTCCACATGGGCCGTGCTGGGGAGAACCACACGAATTTCATTTCATCTAAGCACTTTCAGTCTTACCATTTTCCATTGGCCGACTCGTTTTGTGGCGAGTTCTTATAATATTTCATACGTTTTAAAAGGTTCGACCTTTTCGATTCCGTTTTCATATTTTTTGCTTCTTTATTTGTTATGTTAAGCCATTTCACTTCGTAAAATGACAATTCTTTGCAAAATGTCAGTCAAGCCTTACAGAAAGAAACTGGAAGCATGGCATGGGGTTAAAACATGGTTAAAACTAAATAAAAGATAAGATATTGTTACAAAATATAGGTATTATTTTCATTCACACAATGTTCGAATATTATCCAGATAACAATCAACACAATAGATGTATACATCTACATTATAAAGTCTAAAAAACACTCAACTCCACGCACAAAAAATAAATTAAATGGGAAGGTACTATTAGTAGCAGTACGAACTATTTCTTAGAGGAATTCAATAGATTCCTTGGTTTTCAATGGAATAATATTGTGTCAGGTTATTTTGTCGGCTATTTTGTTTCTTTTAATGGGTTAACTGCATTTGCTACTGATAGAACCAAATAAATCTGTTAGTATTCTTCACGATACGTTCTGGTTAGAAAGCATTGTCTTCAAAAATGGATTTAAAAAATTAAAAGATTGTGGTTGACCTAATAATTGCATTTTGTTTGAAATACCCTACATATATGTTTTTACTAAATTCTATCACCAAACTCTACTCGTAATAGTAGTCATCATCATTTTCTACCAAGTAAGTCATTTAGAAGATCTTGGTTGGACATAGACGAATCGTCTAGTGCATTTTGTGATTCGATTCTGGAATTTCTACGTCCTGAGATAGATCTCTTTCTGGCCACCGGAGCTTCAGTCATTACACTATCCGTCAACATTTTAAAATTGTTATTCAACTCTTGAAGAGTTTCAGGTGGTATCTGCCCATCAGAGTTCACGAAATCATTAATTTTGTCCACAACATTGAGTTGTTCCACAAGTTTATCACTTTCATATCTAGAGTGTGTGAACTGTTTCATGTGTCTATCTATAACTCTGCTGCTAGTTTCTATATCCTGCATTATGTCTTTACAGTATTTGTCTATAGGTTTCCCTCCTAGTTTTCTTTCATTTCCACTGCTCACTCTCGACTTAGGTTTGGCAAGAGCCATTTCATCTCCCACTCTATAATCGTTAATAGTTACAGTAGTAGTAGTTTCTTCGATATCATTATAGAATGAGACTGAAGATCCTCTACGTCCTCTAGACTTTGGGCGTTCAGATGGTACGTCCCCTTCAACGATTTGCTCTTCTATAGATTCTTCAGTTGACTGCCTTCGGGCAATACTGGCCTTTTTCGTTTCATCGCTTTTTATTTTATTCATTAAATCTTTTTTCATGTATTCTAATTTCTTCTGCATATCATCGGTTGGTGATGCGCTCTTTTCGAGTTCGTCAAATATGGTGAGGTCAGCCATCCCTTCTTGCACAGTTTTGGCTATTTCGATCATGTCATCTGATCCTTTGGAGCTTTTCCGAGGGTTTGGAGTGGAGCGAGTGCTGTTAGAGCTGGCGCGGCTCCTGGCGTAGCTGGACCGAGGGTTAGATGAGGATGAGGTGTCTTCATCGTGGGACAGCGCACTTGTTATGCTCCGAGAGTTTTCGCAGAGCTTTGACAGTTGTTCAAGCTGTAAAAAGTACACGATTAGGATTTCCTGTTTGAATTATATGCCGATGTAATATATACAAGGGTCATATAACTAACCTAAACCTAAAATGCATAACTACCTTTATTGTATTTTTTGTAGCTTTGCAAGAAAATGAAAATGTGTGTTGCGAACTTGTACGTATTTTAAAAATAAATTTGATATTTTTGAAACAAAAACAGGAGTTTTAACCTTATGTTTCACGTCAAAATAAAATTCATCAACGCTAATATGTAAAAGCTGTTTCCGCTTTGTACTCGAGTGACATGTTCATTAATTACTCCTTCCGTTTAGAATATTTGACACAGAAAAGACTTATTCATGCATGGCTTTCGTTAATTTACTGCTATCTCCATGCACGGAAAACACCTTGACCTACTTAAGACGAAAATGACATTCATATAAATACTCGTAACGTCCGAGCAATTCGTTAAATGTCTGGGGCATTAATAAAATACAAAAGTTGTACGCTTAACACTATTATCCTAAAACACTACAGACTTACTTTTATAGTTTTTGCTAAAGTTTTAATTTATAAATAGAAAAATTATACAAAAGTAATAGTTTTGACGCCATCCAAAATAGCGCCTTATAACATCACCATTCAGTATTTCTACACAAAATATCGTGTGAAAAAAGTAGTTAGCAATTTGACAGCCTATTTTAGTATGATACATAGTAGTAGGTATCTGTGGGTAGTTACTTGGTAGCTAGTAAATACACGCGTAACGGGTCCAGCTGTTTGTTTTGTCATTTAGTTTCCGAGACACTATTCCAATTATTGTGAGTTTGGGACTTTTAGAATTACATTGTTCTAGATTCCGAAACTGGTCGTAACTCTAAAAACCCACTTCTGGACCCTTTTTACGAAGAAACGAACTTACATATAATTTTTATAAGGTTGTCTGGCTACCTAGCCATAAACCCGTCTACATTGTATGTCTTATTTTTCTTTCTGTAATGTCCATTTATTGTATTATGTAGGTATACTATGTTATGTTATGTTTAATATATAGGTTCCTCCTATAATAAATGCAGAACATAAAAATCAAGGTACCATTAATAATGATTCCTCGTTATCTGGGCCAGAAAACAAAAACAAACAATCAGTGAAGTAATTATGAAGAAAGTTACCCAACTTCCGGTTTTGCGGATAACAAATTATCATCTCAATTACTTAAATAATGGCTCCGTTTTAAATTGATGACAGATATAAGAAGACATTAAACATCTGTTTTATCCTCATTTATTGGGATTTTAATGCAGTCACAATGCTATAGATATTGTTGGGTAGATAACACGGTAAAAAACATGCAATTTTATTGAGTCCGTAGTTTAGATTATCGGAAAACATTGGCCACGTTCTTTTTCTGTAAATAATAATAAAGTAAATGAGTGTCGACGTATCGTTGTCAGACATGGCGATAGTAACCGTAATTTTATAGTCATTTATGACACTTACGGTAGATATACTTCTAGAAATGGGGTGATGCTACTATCCGGCACCACACTGTATGTACCTATAACTAATCTAATGAACAATAAAAACTTACATTAGAACACCTTTCTGGCCTGTCGGTTCTGTCCTCTCTGTCTCTGAGTCCTAAGTCGTTGCCACTTCTAGACTTGGTCACTGGTCTGTTTGCAGCTAAGCTCATAGCTGAAGTTGCCTTCGTAGGGGATTTCACAGTACGACTAGCTGCCGTGCTGAGCATTTTTTCTTTCAACTGTAAAGGAAACGAAAACAATAATTTTGTAAATGCTTTTATGCAAAAAATATGTAGGCAAAGAAAGCTGGCTGGATAGAACTACTGGGCAGTATAGCCATTGCCTTTCCTGTACAGAAAAAAAGAAAAGCTAGATTTGGAAGAACTGTAAAACGATTAGCCGTTTCGTTAAATTGTATAGAGTCAAATAGCCTGAAATAATGTGGAAGCAGTGTGATAATCCTAACTTATTGTTAAAAAGAGACAATACACGATCACAGTTGAACCATTCCGTGATTTTACTAACAAAATCCCCGCGAAAATAGGGCCACTTCCTCGTCAAATACGTATATTAAAACAAAGTTCTTACCGCGGCACACTATTTCGTTGCCCAATTTCCATTTATACGGACTGTGACCCACAACAAGGGCAAATATATTACTGGGGAAAATTACTTTAAAAACTAAACAACTTTTCCTAAGGAACATAGGACAAAATATGAAAAAATTAAAATCGACACAACAGGTACCAGTCGATCTATTCAAGTTGTATGGGAGTCCAATTATTATTCTTACATTTCGATCGTTGTTCTATGGGGAAAAATGATAAGTTTCATGACTAATGTCACACTATTATATTTTACCTTTACTAAATCTCAGAGAAATAAAGCGTACCCCAATAATAGAAGTCAGTTTATCCGCATTGCTGATAGCCATATCCAGGTCATGCCTCGTGTCTTTATGTTTGTTGATCTCCATCTGAAGCTGATGCTTGAAGTTCTTCGCCTCAAGAGCTAGGCGTCTTTGCAGCGTCGATATTGTATCGGCTTGCTGCTGGACCTTTGAGGTTAGTTCGGTCACTTGCTGTTGCAGCTTTTCGCGTTCGAGCAGGTTTCTAAAAGTACACATACAAACACATATCACACCTGTATCCCTTGTAGGGCACGCAGAGGGTAAACGGACGTAAAAACAGTTACACTCGCTATCATCACTAAAAATATTGTAATTTGAGATAAACCATCACTATTGTTAGCCTGTCGCCTAAAACTAATACCTACACATGAAACTCTCGAGTCCCTTAGTCACCTCTTACGATACACGCGGGAAAGAAATGGGATGATGCTATTCTAAGTCGGCATCGCACGACATTAATTATTTATGATTTTATTTCGATATAAGGGAATTTAAGTCTCTCTCTTTTCGTGTGGGACACCGAGTTGTCCAACGATCCGATGAACCCTAGTATCAGAATTTGTCAACCGCCTTCTACAAGTAGCAAGCAGGCTTCTGACATGGCTGTGTAACGACCGCTGACTAAGTAATCATAGACAGCAACCGGGACCTACGGCTTAACGTGCCATCCGAAACACGAAACCATATTACTTACGGACAATCGGGTGATTCAGCCCGCAATGTCCTAACCAGACTGGGAACAAATTTACAAAGTGATAAATATCAACTTTGTAAGTGACCCACCGAGAATCGAACCCAGAACCTTCTTCGTCAGAATTTAAATTAAATTGTATATTCTTATCCAATATTAAATCCGCTACTGTATTTGAAAAATAGGCTTCCTTTTGCAATCAACTCGTCGGAACTAGATGTTAGGTAGTTACTTGGTTTAACTAAAAAATGATGACAAGTTCATTAGTTTCACCCGCTGTTGTATTTCCAGTGGGGATAAGATAATTGCCTGTTGTAAGAAAATCTACTAGTCTACTAGGTACTAATTACCCGACTGCCATCTCAATCAACCCCAATCCTTCGAGGGTACTTTCCAAGTTTAGTGACTTCCAAGTTAATCGATTTTTGTAGTCCGCCTGGCGGATAACGGACTAATCCTTGTTTTTTAAAAATAAAAATAAATATGCTAGGTGGTAGAAAAAGGTTTAGTGGTGGGCGGGGGACGGCGGAAAGAGAAACGGGGGATGATGGACGCCGACCCGACGACAGACGCCAAACCGGGGACAACAGACGCCAGACCGGTGACGAAAGACGTCGGACCAGGGACAACGGACGCCCGACTAGCCTTAGCATTCTCCTTGCCTTATCTCGTTCTCTATCGGGGTCGGCTACCTAGAGGATTTGACGTGGAACCAAATTTTTACACAGAGCGACTGTCATCTGACATCTGCAACACGAAGGCTAACCCGGAGGACTGCAGACGATAAACCATAGACTCAGTACCTGTCCCGACTCAACTCCAGCAGATGACTGTGTTCATCCCTCAGCTGCTGGAGCTGCATATCCCGTTCCTTCAACTTCTGCTGGACTTCTGTAAACTGCTTCTTCAGCTGCTTGAACTTGGCCTGCTGGATCCTCAACTCTTCGTTGTGGGAGCTCAGGACTGTTGGTAGCTCGGCGCTCGAGCTTTCATATCTGATGGGAATAAAAAAATATAAGGTGTAAAAATATAAGCTGCAAATATTTTAAGGGGCGAATCAGCCCATGAAATTGTACAACTTTTGCCAATAAATATAGTAGGTCGAAATATGAAAAAAGATTTGGACCTTCCATACAAAATGTAGCAGCCGAGCGAGTCAACTGTATGGTAGGTCCCAATTTTTTTTTCATATTTCGTCCTATGATTCTTGGGGAAAGTTGTTCAGTTTCATGGGCTGATTCACCCCTTTAAATATTTGCGGCAAATTTTTTACACCCTGTAGAGTTTATTACTGTATCATACAACAGAGTTTAAAGCAATGCCGCTTTTCGCGTCCGTCCCTATGTCTGTCTTATGAATTTCTCTAGCCCAACAACGTAACGGTTGCACCCCTTGCTACTCATTTTCTATCTAGTGAAAAAAGGCGTTTTCCCAGTACCAAAGTATTTTTATACAGTATATAAACGTTCCCCCTGAGTCATATCTATGAAAAAACCCGTATCCAAACCGGTTGGGTGGTTTAAAAATCTTGTACCCGTTTATAGCATAACATTTTTAAAGAAAGGATCCCGAAAGGGTAACATTACCTATTATTGACATACCGCTCATATGTCATATATTTTGATAGAGAGAAAAACAATATCGGTTCCTTTCCTTCCTTAATAAATCGGGTTATACTATCTATACCTATTTTTTGCGTAATACTTAGTGATATACCTTTGTAATGCTACCTCTTGTTTCTTCTGCAGGGCGCGTAGTATTTTGTTTTCATTGCTCAGCTCCTAAAAGGGAAAAATATTTTTTTACATATCTCATGCTCTGAAAGTAGGTCATTACTGACAAAAAACACGACCTGTAAGTTCAACTTACAGGCGAGGTTTTAAAACTAGGCCTGTAAGTAATTTTAAATATGGAACTAGAAAAAGAACCAATAGAATCGCGACAATTAAAAAGTTAAAATCAATTTCTTCTTATTTTTAATAGGAGTTGCATCCAACTAGTTGTATACGATTTTAAATTTCGAACTGGCCGGTACGAATTGTGTTGCTTGAACGCAGGAATTATATTTTTAATCTGTATTTTTATAACCTCAATAAATGAGTTTGTCGAATTATTACTCAATATTACAATGACAAAAGTAAAAAATACTAATATCCCTACGATCAGAAAAATGTCTACTTTATGTTAGGATACTTTTCTTTGATATTAATTCAATATTTTTCAATCATAGAAAAAAAAGTTTAGTGGTGCAATTTGAATAGCAGACGATACAATCATCATTTATGGGTCGTTTTCTTGTATTTATCGCTTTATTTTACTCAATTTTCATTCGATATGTAAAGCAGTATACGTACCACGGATGTAACATCAATAACAACCTCGGAAAGGTACCGCCCTCGCTCCGCTCGGGCGTTAAAAAACCTCGGTTGTTATTGATAGCTTACATACCTCAGTACGTAATCTACTATTAATAAATCCTAATAAAAACAGATAATCTAGCTGTGAGAATGACGATTTACTGAGGCTAGAAACATTGAATTAACCATTGACTGTCCCGATGGCGTAGCGGATAGTATGCCTGCCTTCTACGCCGAGGGTCGTGGGTTCGATCCCCACCGGACACAAATATTTGTTAAGTCAATTTTCAAATATTTGTGTTGAGTCTGGGTGTTTTCTATGTATAATATGTATTTATTTACAAAAAAAAAAAGTATATATGTATTAGTATCAGCTATCTAGTTTCCATAGTACAAGCTTTGCTTAGTTTGGGGCTAGATGGCGCTGTGTGAATTGTCCAAGATATTTATTTATTTTATTTATTTATTTGACCACCTCTTTGATAAGGTTTTTGAATTTCAACCGCCAAAGAAGTTAACAAAATCTTTATTAAACAGTGCGTATATTTTTGCAGCGATCTGTTCTAAAAATTGGAAGTAGACTTTGTATTGAGCTAAACTAAACTAAACAAATAGTACCGTAAGATTTGAAGACGTTTGTTTTTAGATATGGGATCATATTTTGGCTTAATGAGTTCAGAAAAAAAGAATGCGCAAGTAAAACCGCGAGCGAAAAGCTACTCTATAATCTGCGAATGAATAAAACTTTATGCACGGTGTTTCTCAAATTAAATTAGATAAGGGTAAGGTTCGAATTAAAGCGGGCAGTGGGTAGTGGATTGATAGAAGGTCGCTACGCTTGCACATTTGTACGTTTTTGGACGCATTAGAAATAGAATATCGCAGCTAGGTATAGCATGGAGGAAAGCCTGCCTGTCGTACCAGAATGTACTAAATTCGTTTTCTTCTTGTTGTCGTGCCAAAGGCAAAGGTAAATCTTCCCAGAACAACTTCTAACCCAGTTTCGCTCTAAGGTAACAATCAACTGCCTTTATTCCCATCGGCCACGGCCCATGGTCGCCACGGCGTGGCCGATGGGAATAGTTTGCCACCCCTAATGGCGCGCCGCGGAGGCTGATTCTACTAGTGATTTGTATTTTATTATTACTCATTATTTTCGTACTGATTTTTCAAGTCATCATATGTATATCAATAAACACATTAAACAAGAACCCGTAGTACCTTTTATCAATATCCTTGTACGTACAATCATACAAAGTACCTACAATCGGGTAAAAATTGTTTTATTTTATCATTATTAGGTACTGTTTCAATAATTGTATAATAAAATGCATCCAGAGTTGAGAATAAACAGGTTTATTAAAAACCACTATCTCTGTCTTTTCATTGATATCGTTCGTATCGTTCGACAATAAAGAATATACTCTCTCCTTTTTTAACAAGATTTTTTTGAACAATAGGTGCAATAAAATTGCAAAAAGTACAATAGCGCAAGCCTTACACTAACCAATGGATAGCCAATGGATACAATGCTTCTAGGAAAAACCCAACAACCCTTTTGGCATGCAAATTTGCGATACTTTCAGTTAGTTGCGCATACGCTTTCTAACATGGCGGAACCACAAGCTAACCACAAATAATACAATTAATACAACCACAGATAATACAGCTAACCACAAATAATACAATTTCAATAATAAAAAAAATTTCTACTTGATTATCAACATAATCACAGTGTAAACCTTTAGTAGAATCAGCCGCGTATGTTCCATCGGGCCACGCCCGTGGCCGATGGGAATAGTGGCCACCCCCGTGGCCGACGGGGGCCGTGGCCGATGGGAATAAAGGATCAACTGGCCTGGTTATTTTACTATAAGGGCTATCGCTGCGTTTTATGGTTAATCTGAATCGCTTGAAGTAAAGTAAATCAAGCGCGCAGATTGCACGCGCGGATGAAACGCGCAACGCTACGTTCGCCATAAACGCACTACTTCCAGCTGAGTCCTTGCGGTGAACGTACCTTTTAAGGTAGGTCAAATATTTTTGATATGAAAGAAACCATTGAGCTTTATATTGAGGAAAGCACTAAAAGTAATACCTGCTGACACTCAGACCACGCCCCTACAACAGTTCTAACGCAGCAGGAATATTGAACTCATTTTCTACCTGTTATTCTGGAGAAATGCGTAAAAAGGTGGGTAATGGACCAATTCTTTGTTTTTTATATTTTTATGATGATGATCTTTTCGCCCTTCTTCTTAGGTTTTACCTTTTGGTGGTTAGTCTACATGAGCATTAAGACATTTTTAATTATTGAGATTCCTGTACCTACTTAGTTAGGGTTTCACTTGTGAAAGAATGATTATTAAAACTCCGTTGCAATAGTTTCAAACTTCTATTTTATGTTCACAATCCACCATTTTGTATTTATAACATTTGGAATACATGGTGTTAGGAAAAGTACTAACTTCCTTTCAAAGGATTAGAAGCAGGTCAGGTGTTGTTAGGTGTAATGAACTGGAGGTGGGGCTTTCTGCGAATGACAAATGTGAGTGTGGCGTCGTACAATCCATGTCACACTTATTGTAATGCCACACCTCCCACCCTTCACCTGCACCATGGATGACCTTTTCAGCGCCAACCAAAGGGACAAAGTAGCCAAGTTTTGGGCTGACAAAATTTAAGAATGTCTACAATAGCTGGGTCTCCATTGAACGAGCAGCCTCTGATGCTCATTGCCGCACGCAGCATGCGGCGGTGTTTCGCCTGAGCAGCGCATGTTAAAATTCTCATGCTCGGGCAAAAACCGTCGCGCATTGCGCCGCATGCTGTGCGTGGCAGAAAGCAAGCAGAGGCTGCTCGTTCAATGGAGACCGAGCTATTTGCCATTGACACGACAAGAAGAAGACGGCAGCTACCTCACCCCCGCCATTTTGAAAGATGTAGAGTTTACGAAATTTGAGTTGGTGGACTTAGGTCGTGTAGATTCAGAAGTATATCTTGACATGACAATGTTTTAAGGGGTGTACCCTACTAACTCTTTCTCACTCTTTGGTCAACCTAGAAAATGTTTAGCAATTTACTCACCTGCAGGTGATAATGTGCATCAGATAGTTGATTCTGCAGTTGTTTTACTCTATGTGCCTTAGCCGACAGCACTCTTTGGGCCACATAACGATCGCCTTTGCTCACTCCCGACATCTCTCCCAAAGGATTCTGACGCTTCCGTTTTTGCAACAGGTTGAGGCGGGAGTTGCTACTGTACACGCTTTGTACGTCTTTCCTGTAACATTTCAAACAAATTTTTAGACAAATTATAAATTAATATTTATGTTAGGTACAAGTCTAAGGTCTATATTTATAAATCGCACTTAACTCTTGAGACCGATCTCAAGAGCGAATTCAACAAATTACAGTCAATACTAACGGCATTTAAAAATCGCACTCAAGATCGATCTCATTTTATTAATACGGGCCTAAGAGTGTGACTAAGCTGAAAAATAGAGGAGAAAGACAAAAATGTTGCTTGCCTAATTTGTATTTTACTGTCTACTCTAAAACCTATAATAGAAATTATAGTACTAGAGGCGTCAAGTAAATTCAAAATCAAAATAGAAACATGTTATAAGAATTTCAGATACCTATTTAATAAGTAATCAATCTTACTTGCTGTTGAAAAATTGTTGCAAAATCAAATTTCGCTGCATAATGAATTTTAAAAGCGTTTCTAAGATTTCAACACGAATGACAAGCTTCTAGAAACTTAGAAGATCTTATGAATCAATATTTTAACAGTAGCACAGAGAAAACTAAAGTTTTATCCATAAAACCTATTTCGCAAAATCACACAATCGTAGCATATTGCTACGTGGTGTCTACGGCAGAAGTACGTGCAAAAACCAAAAATTTTACGTATCAAAAAGCAATTCATGCTTATCTGCTGATACCAACGCTAAAGCCTTTAAGTTTCAATGGGAATATGATGTGGTAGATTATATTCGTGCGATATACGTCCATCCTAACGTCGTCCTAGTACTTAGTATGTCACTTTATAGGTAAGATGTCACTGCTCTAAATCAGCAATACTGAAATTCTGTGCTATACTGTTTTCGGAATACGTATCTACATAATGGTATTATAATGTGTATCTACTTACCTTCGTTAATGTTACAAACTAGAAGACCACTATCGACAACAAAGCTATGCTTGGATTATCTAAATAAATAATCAACTTCAAGAAAACTGGACAGTTTCTACCTTGGATCCCGTAGTATATCTTCAGGAATCAGACTAAGTACCGACATTCTTGTAAATAATCACTGACTATTCCATTTTAGCAAAATAGTAGCTTAAAAATAAAGCCAATTTGTTTCTTATTTTTTACAATAAATATCTCGAAACGTGACGTTTTGTTGTAAAACGTCCGTTGCCATGTCAACGTCGAACGTTGTCAAATCGATTCGAATTCGTTGTCATCGACACTTGAATCTGGCTGATTTAGTAGAGTTTAGCAAAGTAGGTAGGTACTTATAGGCTGAAAAGCTCTAAGCACGGAAGTGTGATTTATACTACTTGCATCACACGCACTTTCTACTACTTGAATTGTTGATATGTTTCGTTTGTGTGGAACGTGTGATACATGTAAAATTTTTTCGACCTCCTATACAAAATTCCCGATTAGCTGATTTTCTAAAAAAAAATTCTTTTCCCACCATAGCCCCCGAGTTGTTTCAGTTTTATGGTCTGATCACGCCTGCAAAGTTTTCGTTACACCGTCTCTTAGGCTGGTTTCAGAGCGGCGCGTCTCAGCAGCGCTGCTCGGGCGCGCGTCTGGGCAGCGAGCGCGTTCGCTGTGGAACGACATTCAGACGCGCGCTTCCGGACCTATCACTTGATAGGTCCTATCGCGCGCGCTTCGTTGTGGTGTACGGTCGAGTACAGAGAATCATTATGCCAGCAAACGTAATCACTATATTAGCTATATACGTTACATGGAAAAGAGTGCAACAACGTCTAAAAAGATTGCAAGTCGACGCTACTGGCAATCGAAGGAGATCCGACCGCGGCGCGGCCGAGACGCGGCCCAAGACGCGTCACTATGAAACGCTACATACAATCTAGTGTAATGCGAGGCGCGCGCGGCTGGGCAGCGCTGCCGAGACGCGTCGCTCTGAAACCAGCCTTACACACTGTATTTTTGATTACCAGTATTTGACGACCGCAATGGCGTTCTCTGTAGATCAGTTCCTCCCTGCTGCAAGAGACGGGTACTGACCTCAATAATATGTGGGTATAGAGGACACATAACAAGGTGCGCCATAGATTGAGATGGAGCCCCACAGTCGAAGTGCACTTGCGTTGTGTCGGTGAAGGAAGCCCCAGTGTGCCATATTTTCTCTGCAGCGACCAACTTATGTTCGTAACCTGTTTAAAGACTCTACTCCGTAGTGCCTAGAATGTGTTGGAATTGATTTGGTGGTTGGAATTGATGTGATTGATGCTTACATATCTAAGTATCAATTGAATGATAGGTTTCACTACACTCAAGCGCAGCTAGACTAATTTTTAATCTAAGAATTGATGGTGTAAAAGGTTTGAGCTATAACAGAATAAAACAACACTTTTTAACAAATATATTTACTTATCTAGTCAACAATTTTTATAGTCACTAACGCACATATTTACAATACTTTAATTTACACCATATTTCACAAACATTTTGATAAATCTGAAATCATTCGTCATGTTTCGTTAGAACTATAATATTAGATCGATTTAGTACCAACTTCTTACAAAAGTATTTATACTTATTTCCGTTTTGAAACAAGTTATAAAACATATGCAACAAAATACTCACAAGTATCTCAACTCCGATCAAAATGAACTGTTTTGAAACAAGTGAGGCCACAAACTTGAAACATTATCGTCAGAGGTAGTTTAAGGTTATACGGGGTGTAAAAAAAAATAGCTGCAAATATTTTGAGGCGTGGACCAGTCCATGAAACTGTAGAACTTTCCCTAAGAAACATAGGTCGAACAAGAAAAAAAAAAACGTTTTTGCCCAACCGACAAAGTCAATTTGTATGGGACGAAACAAATCACATATTTAGACATATGATTCTTGGGGAAAGTTGTTTAGTTTCATTGGTTGATCCTTTACAATATATTTATGTTTTATAGAGCGTTATACGTAATCTATACTAGAAACGGGTTTTTCATTAATATTCAAAATATGACTATTTTTTTATTCTATTGTACTTAATCACGGTTCAATTTACTTACAACGTAATAATAATATAGACTTCAATTTAACTTAAACCATTATTCATATGACAAGGAAACACTATTTACACTTCGCCAAAATTCGTAATAATAATTTAGTGCGAACAGGATAGTTTAAATTAAACTTATAAACGATATCTTGGGACCCAAAAAAAGAAAATTTTAATATAATTTATCACAAATCAAACGATTCAGAAGTAGTCTTTCGGTTTATCACTCAGTAAAATGTATGTCAATAAATCTGTCTATAAAAGTACCCAGCCACATCGAGTATATCTATATTATTTGGAGCATCCAACCTATGGAGGTGGTAAAAAGACAATTACTGAATTAATTATACAACAACTTGACAATCACATACAAAATAGCACTTGTCAGTTCCATAATAACGTGCAGGTAAAATGGGCAGTGAATTCTGGCAGACCTGTGCTTACCTTGCTTTGCCTTCTCCATACGTTGAGTGCTCTAAGCTATACCTACATAAAAAATATATAAATACCTATTATAAAATAATCTATGAATAATTTACCAAGTGGTCGACATGTTTTCAAGGCTTCCGATTTGATGGTCACGGACGCCTCCTGAAAACAAGTCGAAACAGACGCGCGTTTAGGTCATTTTGCGTTTAGGACGTTTTGCGTTTCAGTCATTTTTAGGATTTAGGACATTATGCGTCGGGAGAGCTTGCATGCAGGCAGTGGCGTTTTGTGAACATCGAGCGAGTAAAATAGCAAGTAAATAAAAAATAATAATTTATAAAATGTAGCAAAAATAAAAGTATAAAAATTTACAAAAGTCAAAGTTCACAAAACACTAGCGAAGAATCACTCTTTATGTGAAATAAATATTACCATAGGACTGCTAAAATATTTTTTTTAGCCTAAAACTCATTTGGTCTGATAACAAAAAAGACGCGCATGTAGACAGTATCGATTTGACATTGTCAAATGGCTTAGACCACTTTTTTGTAGCATCACTGCATTTTTTGTCTAGAAGAAAAGTGGCTTAGAAGGGAATATCTGTCCAAACATTAATACGAAACAAATTAATTAATTAATTCTATCAACATTACTTTACAGACAAGACACCACTACATACCGACTCGATTTGGGTAGCTACAGTGAAAGTGCGCATTATCGTGTCGTGTATTATCGTGTGGTATAATACGAGTGCACGGCGTCTTGCTTCTGGCGTTCCCACACAACCGAAAGTACAATCCAGCAAAAAAGAATATAAATTAAATAAATTATGTCAGATTTGATAGGTCGCGAAGCATCTTTTGTTTACTCTTTTTTGCTGAACTGTACAGTGACCTCTTGTTGGCTAGCAAATGCTTGTGGCGTCAGCTCTCGGTTATGATAAAACTTATACACCGTTTAGTCTAAATAATAACACAAAATTTCACCAACAAAATGAGTTTACAGACAAAACACTACTAATTCGATGTGGCTAGCTACTGTAACTCCATAATTTTTTTGCTTGATACCTGTGACGTCTGTCAGTTTCGGTCAAATGACATAATGCGCATTTTCTTTTGTTTACTCCTTTTTTAATGTGGATCTGTTAAACGTCACAGGTATCAAGCTATATTTTATAAACTATATAGTTTGCATTATCGTGTCGTGTATTACAGTTTGCAACTCGACGTGGCTAGCTACATGTTGCGCATTATCGTGTGGTGTATTACGAGTGCACGGCGTCCTGGTTCTGGCGCTCCCACAGCCGCGAGTACAGCGACCCCTTGTTGGCGAGCAGCTCATCGTGCCGACCGCGTTCCGTTATGTTGCCTCTTTCCTGAAAGTTGAATGGGCAACATACAGGTTTATTTTTTTGTCAGTACATACACTTTGTAGGGTGTTTCTGCTCATGATTCTGAACAACTTTTACTACGGGGCCACCTGCCAAATGACGACCGATGTGGCGCAGTGGTAGTGCGACTGCCTTTGACACAGAAGGTACCGGGTTCGATTCTCGGTGGGTCACTCACAAAGTTGGTATTTATCACTTTTGTAAATTTGTTCCCAGTCTGGTAAGGACAGTGCGGGCTGAACCACCTGATTGTCCGTGTAGCGGCGCGGACTGCAATGAAATGTGAAGCGCACGCCGCACACAGAATGCTGACTTCGCTAGACGCATCTACTGCTGACGAGGTAACGACGAGAACGCTGCCTGCACAATGTAAACACGACACGTCATACTCGTCATAGAAGATTAGCCAATCAGAAGCCAAGGCCTGAAACGCGATTACGAAGTTTGTCGAAGACTTAGCATAAATACAAAAATCCACGACCTACCAGTTGGGCCGCGGTCCCCGAGCTGAACACCTTGCTCGGAGGGAATTCCCCTTTTCCATCATGCAGCATTGAGCCTACTGGCTTTCCACTCTCATCCTCAACACTGGTGACCTCCGACATTGAACACGCCACCTTCATCAAGAACTGGAGTCCATGCATCACAACTTCGTAAGCAGCCACTACCTACGTCATCTGCGGATAAATCACAAGTCCTAGCGACGAGACCACGGACTGAACCTGCCTGCCTGTCCACTTCCTGTTCCTGGTCACTTTTCGGCGGCACCTGCTCACCTCCATAACTCCCGACGCACTGAGGACCTGGAGACTGCATCGGCTCGGCTGTCAGAGTTGCACACACTCCAGCCAGACTGCCTGCCGCCATTGGACTTCGAGATGATATCGCAACGAAAAGACGTCATACCCCATGTGAACGAACTAGACTGTTATCGACCTTCGGTCTAGGGGGGGAGTACTGTAGCGGCGCGGACTGCAATGAAATGTGAAGCGCACGCCGCACACAGAATGCTGACTTCGCTAGACGCATCTACTGCTGACGAGGCGACGACGAGAACGCTGCCTGCACAATGTAAACACGACACGTCATACTCGTCATAGAAGATTAGCCAATCAGAAGCCAAGGCCTGAAACGCGATTACGAAGTTTGTCGAAGACTTAGCATAAATACAAAAATCCACGACCTACCAGTTGGGCCGCGGTCCCCGAGCTGAACACCTTGCTCGGAGGGAATTCCCCTTTTCCATCATGCAGCATTGAGCCTACTGGCTTTCCACTCTCATCCTCAACAGTCCGTAAGTAAGATGGTTCTGTGTTTCGGATGGCACGTTAAGCCGTAGGTCCCGGTTGGTGTCTATGATTACTTAAACAGCGGTCGTTACACAACCATCGACATCAGCGACGGCTGAAAACCAGTGTTGCCTCCTGGCTAAATACACTGAGCTTTAGCCCTTTCACATCACTGCAGCACACATGTTTGTGTGGGATGAACTAAAATGTATTTTAATTTTATAATTTTATATTTCCTTACAAATGTTAAATGTGTGTGATGCAGGAATATGAATAAAGCATTTATCTATCTATCTAACCATGTCAGAAGCCTTGTAAAAGGCGGTTGAAAATTCTGACACTAGGGTTCACTGGGTCGTTGGACGACTTGGTGTCCCACACGTAAAGAAGAAGGGTTGGGAGTTCCACGGATAAATTCATACCACGGCAAAAATGAGGTGGCCCCATAATAAAAGTTGTTCAGAATCATGAGTAGAAAGAAACACCCTACAAGGTATGTGTATTGAGTAAAAAATTTACCAGTATTTATACACGTGAAGAATGGAACCGACTACTACTGTAATTGGCTATATGTCTGGTCAAATGAGCTATATTTCAAAATGATATTTTGTATGAAAATACTGATGACGTTATATCTCGGCATTTTGGATGGCGTCAAAACACTATTATATTACATTTCAGATTATTAATTCAAACTTGGTTATTTCCAAAAACTATGTAGTAGTACTAGTCTGTAGTACTTGGACAAAAGTTTTAAACGTATTACTCTTGTATTTCATTAATGACCCAATCATCTAGCAAATTAGTTTAGCGGCTATACATTTTGAAAATAAACAGTAAGTAATATTTTGTTAGATCAAGATTCAAGTTTCAATCGTGTATTTCAAAGTAGATTCACAACTAATTATATTAGAAAATAAATGAACACTAAATAAATAAATTTATTAGTCATTTCTCTTTTTTTTAACAATTTTATGTTCCTAATAGAAACGCGGCCCGAGTGGGATAAAATAAAACTAAAGGGATCTTACCAGTACTAAAATCTCGTCTGCATCTGCAACGGTGGACAATCTATGTGCGATGCATATTGACGTCCGCCCAACTGTCGCTGCTTTTAGAGCTTGCAGGATTGCCTGTAATCATTAAAAAAATTGCGATATAATAGAGTTCGAATGAAGCTTCGAATAGCATCACCCCATTTCTTCCCCGTGGGTGTCGTAAGAGGCGACTAAGGGACTCGAGGATTTCACGTGTATTACACCTTTTAGGCGACAGGCTGACAATCTGTCACTATAGTGATATACAATTTATCTCAAACGGCCCCTTTATATTTGTCAGACGTGGCGATAGCGACCGTATTTTTGCGGTCGTTGACGCTCTGTCTACCCCGCAAGGGATAAAGTCTTGATATATATATATATGCGAATGAACTCTAGAATGCAAATCTGCGAGGAAACGACCTCACGAGTCTTGTGAGTTTCGTCCTTTACGATAAGCCGCTTGTATCCATAATTTTTTAGTAATTAATTTACTAAATTTTGTCTTCACTAATCTCATCGTTTCAGATTAAATGCAAAGTAATTATATTTGCTGTTCAATATTGTGTTTTTTTTCTTAAACCAAATGAACTTCCAAAGCTACTGCTTCGCCTTTAGACATAGCATCACCCCATAGTAATAAAGACGAAGAAACTTAAAGTTGGTGTAAAGATAAAAAGTTCGTGATGTAAAGTTTTGAACATTCTGCAATTTTGACATTTTGCATTTGTGCCATTCTACTTGTGATATTTTGCGTTGGGGACGTTATTTATTTATTTAACAAAAAATTAATTGTATACAAAAACAGACGTTCTTTACATTTACGGCTGTGACGTTTTACTTAAGACGAATTTTAATTTAGTGCAATAGTTTTGATGCCATGTAGTGCTTAGAATAGCATCGCCCTATATCTTGCCCGCGGCTGTCGTAACAGGCGACTAAGGTACTCGAGGTTTTCATATGTTGCTTTTTTTGGGCGACAGTCTGACAACTTATCATTATAGTGATGCACGAATCATCTGAAACTACCCACAGTTTGTCAGACGTGACGTGGGCGGCCGTGTTTTTACGGCCACTAGCTCTTTGCCTACCCTGCAGACTCCGCAAGGGATAAAGGCTTGATATGTGTGTTTTTGTGTGTATTTGTGTGTGTGTGTGTATGTGTGTGTGTGTGTGTGTGTGTGTGTGTGTGTGTGTGTGTGTGTGTGTGTGTGTGTGTGTGTGTGCGTGTGTGTGTGTGTGTACTTACATGTTCAGTAATGGAGTCCAGACTAGAGGTTGCTTCATCGAACACGATGATGGGTGAATCCTTGAGTATCGCCCGCGCTATGGCCACACGCTGCTTCTCCCCGCCGGACAGCTTCAGACCGCGCTCGCCTACCTGCGTCTCGTAGCCCTAGGGAAATACATCACAAATATATAGGAAACGCACGTAACATAGATTAAAAATTAAATTACATGTCCAAGAATAAGTTTGCGTCTCCATTGAAGCAGGGCTGCTCTAAGCTAAGCGCGGCATGAATTGACCAATCATGAGCTTTAAAATCACCGCCCAACTTCAGCGGAGACACTGGATTGGTCAATTCATGCCCCGTTCAGCTCAGCTTAGCGCAGCCCCGCTTCAGTGGAGACACACCCTTACGCAAAGTGAAAAAAATTTATAGCCTGACTGAGTACACAATAGATTGAGAAACCAAATTATGGATTACGACAATCACTACCTACAAATATTTCTTCGAATTAATAAAACCTTTGCGCTTTTGTTATCTATCCTAAAAATATCGACTTACACAACTTATGGATACCAATTACTGTGGAAGTAGAATTTTTTTTTTTTTTTTTTTCAATTTATTTCAAAACAATACTGCCCGCAGAAGCATAAGCAACGCACTTGCATTCTGATAAAACTCGAGATTTGGCGCCATAAAGTTTTTTTGTGTTTTTGACGTGTACTGTCGAAACTATAACGAATATTAAAATAATTTTTAGTTTTTACTATTCCCACAATTGTGTACTTTACAGAGTAAGACATTTTCTTATTCTTAGTAATTAATTTATAGTTATAAATGTAGAAAAAGTGTTTTTGCCTAGTGAACGTAATTAAAATTTATCCATTTATTTAAGCATAACCATCGCAATCGTGTCGATTGCGTTGCTTATGTCTAATAAATGTAATTACGCGTTTCATAATGACAAAAATGGACGCTGTCAGTATTGTTTGTTTAGGCATAAGCAACGCAATCGACACAAATGGGATTGTTATGAGTCATTATGACTAGTGAATATTCACAATTATTTCAGCTATGTTTGCTAAGCACAAAATATTCGTCTTATTTTTGGCTACTTAAAAATTATAGGTAAACAAAAACAACCGTCCACTGCTGGACCTTGCCCTCTCCCAGGTGCCTAAAGCCTATTGGGATATCTGCTAGGGCTTGGCTACTACTACATCCACAACAGTCCGCTGCCAGACATGGGCCTCCCCTATTGTGGGGTAATTTGCCATACTCACTACGCTTAGCAGGAGGATTGTAATTCACAGGGAACGCTGCTACCCATTCCCTAATTTTATCCCTTAGTCCTCTTTTACGATACCTACGGGTATAAATTCTGAGCCGGCATCACGAGCTTGAATATTGGAGGTTTTTTCAATTCCGGAATTGAATTACGCCATTCACTTCTTCAATTCCGTGATTCCAGATTTCGGAGCTCAAAATAGTTCCTTTTTAAGATGTAAGTACTAAACGGAAGCGGGGTGCAAAAGGACCAGGAGGTAGGTCCATGCCGGAGAGCCACGAGAAAATGCTATGCAGGGGAGCAACACCTCATGTTCTGCGAACTACTGGGCTGGCGTTATCCTTTTCTGCAGGTGAGTACGCAAGCCCTGTGTGGAGTCGTTCAGCCCATGCAAAGCTAGTGGATACAGCCTTAAATGAGAGTTGCCGGATCATAACTGGTTGCTTGAAACCGACCCCGGTTAGCCAGCTATGCCCATTGGCAGGTATAGCGCCCCCAGCTGTTCGCAGGACTGTGGCTAGCTCCCTTGAAAGAGCAAAGATGGAGTCAGATGCACGCCACGACCCTTTACACGACCACATCCCAGTGCCACAACGGTTGGAAAGCCGCAATAATTTTGTAAAGTGCGTGTCTCCTCTTTGCATCGACCCCAAACAAACGAGGTGCAAACTTTGGCAGGAAAGGGTAACCCTACCAGCTCCGTTCGTCCCTATCGCTGAAAGCTTACCGCCTGGTCATGGATTACCTTGGCCAGTTTGGAAGTCCCTGAATAGAGTTCGGACCCAAACTGGCCGGAGCAAGGAAAACATGGCCAAGTGGGGCTTCTTGGAGGGTGCCGACATAAGCTGTTTGTGTGGTGCAGTCCAAACGATGCACCACCTAATATCGTGTCCGGCGTGTCCCAACACCTGCACAAAGGACGACCTTATGACAGCGTCTGCCAGCGCTGTTAATGTGGCCAAGTTCTGGGCTACGACGGTGTAGTGTCTGCCATCGACACGCTAAGAAGAAGGGGACCACGAGGGAGCGACGTGCTGCAGGACGACGAGGGAGCGCCGTGCAGGAGGGAGCGCCGTGCAGGAGGACCGAGGGAGCGCCGTGCTCAAGGACCTCGAGGGAGCGCCGTGCACGAGGACCACGAGGGAGCGACGTGCAGGAGGACCACGAGGGGGCGCCGTGCAGGAGGAGCACGAGGGAGCGGCGTGCAGGGAGTACCGACGCCAATGGAGGGAATTGGGTGGTGCCTGAGATGGCATCACAACGTGTTACGTTTGTGGGTTTAGCGAGATACTTAGAGGTTGATGTACTTTATTTTTATAAAGTTTAATTTAACAAAAATATAAAACACGTAGTAAGTAAGTACGGTCTAATATAAAATATTAGAATCGTATCAAAGAGTTGGGTGCATGGGTGAGTTATAAAAGAAGCCAAATTTCATGCGAATGCGTTGGTTATGCTTCGTGGTTATGTTGATTTAAAGAACCTGAACCAAATTATAATGATCGTAAGTGATGTTACGATATTTATGACTAATATTATATGTGTTTTTGTGTGAAGATATAAGCCGTAATAGCCATTACGATGGTTATCACTAGGCAGTCGACTTTATTTTTGTCGATTGCGCTGTTTATGCTTAATAGAAATAAAGGATGCGATATAGATTGAAAAAAACGAGTCAGTGATCCTTGTAGATCTCATTACGCTGATTCCGAATACGTATATAACTCAAATCACCAAAAAATGTCGATTGCGTTGCTTATGCTTCTGCGGGCAGAATAGTACATTGTATAGAAATTTACATAATTAAGAAGTCAAAAATAAAAATAAAAAATTATACATGCATTAATTAAAAAATAAATACAACAATCAATTAAAACACACATTAAAGTCAATTTTTCATGTCACTTATTATGTCAATAAATAAATTGCGCAAATACCTAAAATTTGTCAATAATAAAATCATTTATACAATAATAACATTTTTCCAATAAAAAAGCCTTTAGTTTTCTTTTGAAAATCTTTGGTCTGTCAAGCAAGATCTTTAAATCTGCAGGTAGTTTATTAAATAATCTAATTGTCTGATAACGTGCACTGTGTTTGACAACAATGAGTTTTGGTTGTATGCTATTTGGAAGATCTTTTCTCCTCGTTTTTATCCTGGCCAGATTTTCTTCTTCAGTTTCAACTTTAGAATGATGTTTAGCCAAATTGCTTAGTATAACCAGAATGTACAAGCAAGGAACAGTTAGTATTCTTAGTCTTTTAAAATGCTCTTTGCATGAAGCTATTTGGGGGACTCTTACTATTGTTCTAATAGCTCTTTTCTGTATAATAAATGCATCATTGAGGTTGTACTCATAACTGTTACCCCAACACGCTATGCTATACCTAAGTTAATTAGTAAATAAAGATTCACCTTAGGCCAGGTGATCACAGATTCGTGTAGTTCAGCTAATTTGCTGGCTGCGTATACATCTTCATGCGGGCGGGAGAGGTCGCCGTAATGTAAGTTGTGGAATATCGTGTCGTGGAATAATACGCAGTCCTGTGAACAAAACAACATGGTATTACATTTTCTTTGCAAACATTTTTATTCAAATGACGGACTTTAAAGACGTCGTTTGAAACACTGACGCCTGAAATTAAAAAAAAAAATGTTTTGAGGAGACAGATAAGGGGGTCAGAGGACAGGGGAGATGGGAGGAGGGAGTAACAATAAGGAAAGAGTAAATTAGGTAGATTACATGGCAAATCCATTTATTATAATTATTGAGCCAGACATGTCCCACTGAAGGGCAAAGGCCTCCCGTGTTTCGGATGGCACGTTAAGCCGTAGGTCCCGGTTGCTGTCTATGATCACTTAGACGGCGGTCGTTATACAACCATGTCAGAAGCCTGGTACTTGTAGAAGGCGGTTGAAAAATTCTGACACTACGGTTCATTGGGTCGTTGGACGACTCACGAAAAAGAGAAAGAAGAGTTAAGGTTAGTATTTACCTGCGGCACTATGGCGATGGATTTCCTAAGGCTAGCTAGATCGACGTCCTTGATGTCCTGTCCGGCGATGGTGATGCTGCCGGAAGACGGCTCGAAGAACCGGAACAGTAACCGGACCATTGTCGATTTACTGGATAAAAATAAATAAAGTTTTTTCTCTTTTAGTTCATTAGGTAATATGTGTAAAAAAAAAAATTAGCTGCAAATATTTTAAGGGGTGAATCAGCCCACGAAACTGAACAACTTTCCCCAAGAAACATAGGTAGAAATATGAGAAAAATTTTTGGACCTTCCATACAAATTGACTTGATCGGTTGCAAATTTTGTGTGGGAGGTCCAAATTTTTTTCATATTTCGACCTATGTTCCTTGGGGAAAGTTGTTCAGTTTCATGTGCTAGTTCACCACTGAAAATATTTGCAGCAATTCTTTTACACCCTGTTATTTCGACCTATGTTTCTTGGGGAAAGTTGTTCAGTCTCATGGGCCGTTTCCCCTTTCAAATGTTTGCAGTTATTTATTTACACCCTGTATATAATTTTCTATCTAACTTACCCGCTGCCGGAGCCGCCGACGATGCCGATCTTTTTCCCCGCGGGAATGGTGAAGCTGAGGTTGTTGAATATCGGTTTCCCGTTGATGTACTTGAAGCCGACATCTTTGAATTCGATCACGGCGGTGTCGGCTGTCACATTTAGGGGTGGCGCTTTTGCTTTCTCCTGAAGATACAAGGTTAAAACAAGAATATAAAAAAAAGATTCATCTTGCTTAAATGTGGTACTGTCACGCTTAAATAGCAATTTGGTTAAAAATTGGCGCAATCACGATCAAATATTGAACAATCAGGCAGAATTATGGAGCAATCACGATCAAATATTGAACAATCAGGCAGAAGTATGGAGTAATCACGATCAAATATTGAACAATCAGGCTGAAGTATAGAGCAATCACGATCAAATATTGAACAATCAGGCAGAAGTATGGAGCAATCACGATCAAATATTGAACAATCAGGCTGAAGTATAGAGCAATCACGATCAAATATTGAACAATCAGGCAGAAGTATGGAGCAATCACGATCAAATATTGAACAATCAGGCTGAAGTATAGAGCAATCACGATCAAATATTGAACAATCAGGCTGAAGTATAGAGCAATCACGATCAAATATTGAACAATCAGGCAGAAGTATGGAGCAATCACGATCAAATATTGAACAATCAGGCTGAAGTATAGAGCAATCACGATCAAATATGGATAATCGCGCACAAATATGGAGCAATAACGCAAAAATTTGGAGCAATCATGCACAATCACGTTTCAATATGGCATAGACACGCTCAAATATCGTACGCTCAATCATAATACGTCACTTTAAATCAATTCCTGAATGAATGAATAGTAACAATCTTACCTGTATCTTGCTCTGTACAGTCATTAGGGTAAACATGGTCTGCATGTCGATAAGCGCTTGCCGCACCTTATAAGAAAAAGTAAATAAATATAGGTTAAAAAATTATATTCATATTAATAGAAATAAAAAAAAAAACTATTCAAGAAATATCTGCGCGCTGTCTTTCTAATTTGTAATATGGCCTGCTCCAGCGGCTGCGCCCGCTGCAACTCATTTTCCCGTAAAATCTTTATTTTTCCCGGCAAGTATTTATACATAAAAACCTTCTTCTTAAATCTGCTAAAAAAAACCTGCATCAAAATCAGTTGCGTAGTTTTAAAGATTTAAGCAAACATACATACAGACAGACGCGAAAAGCGACTTTGCTTTATACTATGTAGTGATACAAAATGAAAATCCGGTGTAAACCGGTGTAAGGTTGTCAAAATGTTTACCTCACGATACACAGAGCCGAGGAAGCCCAGTGGAATTGACAGCTGGAACAATAGTCCATTCACCATCACTAAGTCACCGACTGTCATATGCCCTGTAAGAAAAATATAACAGTGGTAAGCCGATGATACTCAGACTGGGTACCTAAGTCGTAGTAGTAGTAATAAATTGCCGCTTTTCACAATAGAACCTCTTTTTGATACCTCTGAAATTAAGTAAACTAAGTAGTAAATTTGGGTCCACTAAGTAGGACATGGTGGCCGTGTGATGCCGGCTTAGAATAGCATCACCCCACATCCTTCCCGCGGGTGTCGTAAGAGGCGACTAAGGGACTCGAGAGAATTGGTTTATTACAATTTTTAGGCGACAGGCTGACAACCTGTCACATGTTTTCTGAAACAACCTTGGAAAACAATCCTCAACAATGTCAGACGCGGCGATAGTGGCTGTATTCTTACGGCAACTATCGCTCTGCCTACCCCGCAAGGGATAAAGGCGTGATATATGTATGTATGTAAGTAGGACATTTGGGTCCACAACCCAACGTATTTGACGGTTGTCGAAACAGTATAAAAATATGACCTTGTGATGCCGGCTTAAGCATCGCCCCATTTCTTGCCCGCGGGTACCGTAAGAGGCGACTACTACGCTATGGTGATACACGGATCATCTGAAAGGGCCCTCAATATTAGTCAAACGGTGGCTATAGCGGCCGTTTTTATAGCCTTTAATGCCGTGCCTACCCCGCAAGGGATAAAGACGTGATGTGTGCATTGTATGCAAAATTGAGAGATATAAATTTGCCCGACTGAAACAAGAATAAGCGATAAGAAACTTCTAATCCGACGGACAACATCATTGACCTCGTATGTCTGTGACAGACGGTTTAATCAGTGTCTGAGGCAAGACTTTTGTGGCCATATAAGCCGATGCGGGAGCACCATGACTTACCGCACACACTACAGGTGAAGATGGAATTAGAGACTGGAACATGCATGTCTAGGTGTCAATATTGTCTTTTGTTGGCGAGATCAACGGACACTAAGTATGAAAAATGCATCATAGCCTGCAGATAATCCGACTCTAATGGTTTACAATACATGCTAATCTAGAATGTGCTGTGGAAAAGTTCAATTTTTTTTTACAGCAGCATGATGACTGCGAGCCCGCCGCTGAATATGGCGTGTTGCCCGAAGTTGAGCAACGCGAGGCTGGAAGCTGTTTGTCTATATTCGTCTAGTCTGGTTGGTATATTACCTGCCATGATCTCGTTGGCGGCTAGCAGCATGATGACTGCGAGCCCGCCGCTGAATATGGCGTGTTGCCCGAAGTTGAGCAACGCGAGGCTGGAAGCTGTTTGTCTATATTCGTCTAGTCTGGTTGGTATATTACCTGCCATGATCTCGTTGGCGGCTAGCAGCATGATGACTGCGAGCCCGCCGCTGAATATGGCGTGTTGCCCGAAGTTGAGCAACGCGAGGCTGGAAGCTGTTTGTCTATATTCGTCTAGTCTGGTTGGTATATTACCTGCCATGATCTCGTTGGCGGCTAGCAGCATGATGACTGCGAGCCCGCCGCTGAATATGGCGTGTTGCCCGAAGTTGAGCAACGCGAGGCTGGAAGCTGTTTGTCTATATTCGTCTAGTCTGGTTGGTATATTACCTGCCATGATCTCGTTGGCGGCTAGCAGCATGATGACTGCGAGCCCGCCGCTGAATATGGCGTGTTGCCCGAAGTTGAGCAACGCGAGGCTGGAAGCTGTTTGTCTATATTCGTCTAGTCTGGTTGGTATATTACCTGCCATGATCTCGTTGGCGGCTAGCAGCATGATGACTGCGAGCCCGCCGCTGAATATGGCGTGTTGCCCGAAGTTGAGCAACGCGAGGCTGGAAGCTGTTTGTCTATATTCGTCTAGTCTGGTTGGTATATTACCTGCCATGATCTCGTTGGCGGCTAGCAGCATGATGACTGCGAGCCCGCCGCTGAATATGGCGTGTTGCCCGAAGTTGAGCAACGCGAGGCTGGAAGCTGTTTGTCTATATTCGTCTAGTCTGGTTGGTATATTACCTGCCATGATCTCGTTGGCGGCTAGCAGCATGATGACTGCGAGCCCGCCGCTGAATATGGCGTGTTGCCCGAAGTTGAGCAACGCGAGGCTGGAAGCTGTTTGTCTATATTCGTCTAGTCTGGTTGGTATATTACCTGCCATGATCTCGTTGGCGGCTAGCAGCATGATGACTGCGAGCCCGCCGCTGAATATGGCGTGTTGCCCGAAGTTGAGCAACGCGAGGCTGGAAGCTGTTTGTCTATATTCGTCTAGTCTGGTTGGTATATTACCTGCCATGATCTCGTTGGCGGCTAGCAGCATGATGACTGCGAGCCCGCCGCTGAATATGGCGTGTTGCCCGAAGTTGAGCAACGCGAGGCTGGAAGCTGTTTGTCTATATTCGTCTAGTCTGGTTGGTATATTACCTGCCATGATCTCGTTGGCGGCTAGCAGCATGATGACTGCGAGCCCGCCGCTGAATATGGCGTGTTGCCCGAAGTTGAGCAACGCGAGGCTGGAAGCTGTTTGTCTATATTCGTCTAGTCTGGTTGGTATATTACCTGCCATGATCTCGTTGGCGGCTAGCAGCATGATGACTGCGAGCCCGCCGCTGAATATGGCGTGTTGCCCGAAGTTGAGCAACGCGAGGCTGGAAGCTGTTTGTCTATATTCGTCTAGTCTGGTTGGTATATTACCTGCCATGATCTCGTTGGCGGCTAGCAGCATGATGACTGCGAGCCCGCCGCTGAATATGGCGTGTTGCCCGAAGTTGAGCAACGCGAGGCTGGAAGCTGTTTGTCTATATTCGTCTAGTCTGGTTGGTATATTACCTGCCATGATCTCGTTGGCGGCTAGCAGCATGATGACTGCGAGCCCGCCGCTGAATATGGCGTGTTGCCCGAAGTTGAGCAACGCGAGGCTGGAAGCTGTTTGTCTATATTCGTCTAGTCTGGTTGGTATATTACCTGCCATGATCTCGTTGGCGGCTAGCAGCATGATGACTGCGAGCCCGCCGCTGAATATG
Organism: Keiferia lycopersicella; assembly: GCA_029255805.1. Taxonomy (NCBI): domain Eukaryota; kingdom Metazoa; phylum Arthropoda; class Insecta; order Lepidoptera; family Gelechiidae; genus Keiferia; species Keiferia lycopersicella. The sequence continues at coordinate 15,721,460 of JARACZ010000006.1, read as the reverse complement.
GCGTGTTGCCCGAAGTTGAGCAACGCGAGGCTGGAAGCTGTTTGTCTATATTCGTCTAGTCTGGTTGGTATATTACCTGCCATGATCTCGTTGGCGGCTAGCAGCATGATGACTGCGAGCCCGCCGCTGAATATGGCGTGTTGCCCGAAGTTGAGCAACGCGAGGCTGGAAGCTGTCTTCAAGCTCGCCGACTCGTACTTCTTGAGGCTCGCGTCGTACTTCTCCAGCTCGTATTTCTCGTTGTTGAAATACTGGAAGGAAAAGGTTATGTAGATCATTCGTGATGAAGATGAAACTTAACAACTTTTACCAAACAACAAAAGGTGAAAATTACAACACATTTAATAATGTAAAATAATTTAGATATAGGATTTATAATTTTTCTGGTACTTGGAGTAACCGTCCTTAGTAAGTTAGAAGTCACAGTATTCTTAGCAACTCACGAAATAAATCTGGAACTCCAGTTGAACGTGTTTTTTTTTAATGGACTGATGTAAAATTTACGAAAAGATTAGTTTAGTTTAACCTCCTTTCGAATATACGACTCAATTATAACATTATATTACATATTACGATAGACGCATACCTTGACAGTCTCGTAGTTGATGAGTGAGTCTATGGCTTTGTTCCCCGCCTCGTTCTCAGCGCGGTTCATATAAACCCTAAATTGCGTTCGCCACTGGAAATAACATTAAAATATCATCAAAAAACTGTCCTATAAAAAGTATAGGGACTTAAAATTTCAGAATGTAGGAAAACCTTTGTCCAACATTGGAAAAATACAGACTAATGTAGCTTAGCCGCAGTACACTATTCGAGTAATGCGGTAATTTTTACGCTAATAGTGTAAATAAGAAAGTTACTTGAGTAATAGCGAGAGTGAACGCTGCGTACACCATCACGCAGGATATTGCACAGCCTGAAAATATAAACATTGAATCTGTCATTATTTTATTATTGTAAAAAAGATTGAAGACTTATGTACGGGAGTGAAAGTTGGGTATGGCAGAAAAAGCATAAAGGTAGAATAAATGCAGTAGAAATGAGAGCGTTAAGGAGTATGATTGGAGTAAAATTGAGTGACAGGATAAAGAATAGCGTGATAAGGGAACGTTGTGGTATAAAAGAAGATATTGTGACTGGTATAGAGAAAGAAATGCTAAGATGGTTTGATCACGTTGAGAGGATGAATGAAAGAAGATTAACTAAACAAGTATATATGGTGCGTGTGAATGGAAACGTCGCAAGGGGAAGACCTAGACGAACGTACCTAGATCAAATCGGGGATGTTCTAAAGAAAGGTCAGGTAAAGAGCACCCTAAACCGACGAGCTTGTATGAAAAGACTGATGAATGTTGAGGAAGCGAAAGAGGTGTGTCAGGATCGTAGCAAGTGGAAGGATGTAGTCTCTGCCTACCCCTCCGGGAAAGAGGCGTGATTATATGTATGTATGTATGTATGTAAAAAAGATGCAACACATTTTTGTTTGTACTTGTATTATCTGATCATTGTCTACAGTACTGATTTTAGAAATTATACTATAGCCGTTAAAAAGCTCTGGTTATTTGAACAACCCAACTGATCAATTATTTCCGTGTGAGCACGTGATGCCCACCAAGCCGACAGGCGTAGTTTTGATGGCCCTGGGACTAAAAACGTAGAGTCAATCACAAAAAAAATTGCAGGGTATAGGGCCTCTTCTGTATTGCGCTACTCCTCACGGCCCTGTGCCAATCTCATCCATTGAGACCCGGTCGATTTAACGATGACATCGAATCACCAGGCTGATGGTCTACCACGGAGGACAGTAACCAGTGGAGAACGCGTCGGTGCGATTTTGTTCAAAACCAAGCTCACTGGTTTTTGCGGGGGGAGAGGTAATTATCGCTAATAAATGAAATAGTTACAAATTGACTCGAGAGTGTTGGTGTATTTTTAGGCGATAGGCTGATAACCTGTCACTATAGTGATACACATGTTTTCTGAAACAACCTTAGAAAACAAGCATCAAAAATGTCATACGTGGCAATAGTGGCCGTATTCTTACCATTGGCCATTAACGCTCTGCCTACCCCGCAAGGGATAAAGGCGTGATATATGCATGTATGTATGTTACAAATTGATATTCGACTAGCGCAAGATCTTTTATTTGATTTTGATTTTCGTTCCGGGTGGCGCGGGGGGAATACGTCCGCGCCACTCCATATACCCCGAATGCATTCATTCATATAATATACATTGTAGGTAAGTTGTTTTAGTACGTACATTAACATAATTCTTTTATGACGATCCCAGATTTATCGATAAAATCATTCTATACTTCTGAGAACAGTGGTATAGCACTAGTACGAAGAAAGAGCCAGCCTACGTATGGACACACCCGTGCGTTAGAAAGGGATAGCAATGAAAGACATCAACGGGAGCGCATCAGAAATTATAAATATGGAATTATTTTTCATTAAAATGAAATTTTGAAAGAATCAAGCATAAAAATGTTTACCAATGAAATGTTATCCCGTCTTTTGCGGAACTTTATGTTGTACTACACTTTCCACACCATTTCACTGCACAGCAAGGCATTCTTGTTTACGTTTATACGACAAAAAAAGAAGCGCGGAACGTCCGTTCTTTCGCACAGTCTTAACCCGACTAATCAAAATTTTGATGCGTCTGCTTAATATAGCAGACATCAAGTGAGTGCGGTCGCCCCCGCATGCGTTCTCCACTGGTTACTGTCCTCCGTGTGGTCTACCTACTGGTCTTTTGCTCTCCTTGGCTACCACAGGTATCAATACGTACCAGCAAAAGCCAGGCCTCCTTTCAAGCCCAATATGGAAGAAACCAGCGCCAGCTCGAATATCGTGGGCACTATGTTGAACACCATCGCTGATAGCACGAAGTTGATGGCTCGGGAACCTCGGTCTATAGTCTGTGGAAAGAGAAAAAGTCAGTTAAAAATACACCTATCATGCCTTTAGAAATATGGTCTCTATCGCCACGTCTGACAAATAATGAGGGCAATTTCAGATGAAAATTGGATGTTCTGTTATTGTTGAATATTACGTTATTTTGTACAAAATGTATTTTATTCAAAACATTATAACATCTAAAATAAAACATTAATGTAAATAGAATACTTCCTCCAGAGTGTTACCTTGACGTTCATGACTTTTATTTTTGACGTTCAGTAGCAAAATGTGGAATTCGCAAAATCACCGTAAAGGAATGTTGCGCCACTCTAGCGAACAATGCGTTATATAGTTCGTTGCCTTAGACAAAGCCGGTCCCCTAGACAAACCCGTTACCATAGACAAAGCGCCAGTCTGCCTGCCCAGGTGGAAGGTCAGGTCCAGGTTGTGCAGATGCATGAACACGTTGCAGGCTAGTTTCCTGATGGAATGTTGCGCCACTCTAGCGAATACTGCGTTATAGAGCTCGTTACCTTAGACAAAGCCGTTGCCTTAGACAAAGCCGTTACCTTAGACAAAGCTCCAGTCTGCCTGCCCAGGTGGAAGGTCAGGTCCAGGTTGTGCAGATGCATGAACACGTTGCAGGCTAGTTTCCTGATGGAATGTTGCGCCACTCTAGCGAATACTGCGTTATAGAGCTCGTTACCTTAGACAAAGCCGTTGCCTTAGACAAAGCCGTTACCTTAGACAAAGCCCCAGTCTGCCTGCCCAGGTGGAAGGTCAGGTCCAGGTTGTGCAGATGCATGAACACGTTGCAGGCTAGTTTCCTGATGGAATGTTGCGCCACTCTAGCGAATACTGCGTTATAGAGCTCGTTACCTTAGACAAAGCCGTTGCCTTAGACAAAGCCGTTACCTTAGACAAAGCCCCAGTCTGCCTGCCCAGGTGGAAGGTCAGGTCCAGGTTGTGTAGATGCATGAACACGTTGCAGGCTAGTTTCCTGATGGAATGTTGCGCCACTCTAGCGAATACTGCGTTATAGAGCTCGTTACCTTAGACAAAGCCGTTGCCTTAGACAAAGCCGTTACCTTAGACAAAGCTCCAGTCTGCCTGCCCAGGTGGAAGGTCAGGTCCAGGTTGTGCAGATGCATGAACACGTTGCAGGCTAGTTTCCTGATGGAATGTTGCGCCACTCTAGCGAATACTGCGTTATAGAGCTCGTTACCTTAGACAAAGCCGTTGCCTTAGACAAAGCCGTTACCTTAGACAAAGCCCCAGTCTGCCTGCCCAGGTGGAAGGTCAGGTCCAGGTTGTGTAGATGCATGAACACGTTGCAGGCTAGTTTCCTGATGGAATGTTGCGCCACTCTAGCGAATACTGCGTTATAGAGCTCGTTACCTTAGACAAAGCCGTTGCCTTAGACAAAGCCGTTACCTTAGACAAAGCTCCAGTCTGCCTGCCCAGGTGGAAGGTCAGGTCCAGGTTGTGCAGATGCATGAACACGTTGCAGGCTAGTTTCCTGATGGAATGTTGCGCCACTCTAGCGAATACTGCGTTATAGAGCTCGTTACCTTAGACAAAGCCGTTGCCTTAGACAAAGCCCTTACCTTAGACAAAGCCCCAGTCTGCCTGCCCAGGTGGAAGGTCAGGTCCAGGTTGTGTAGATGCATGAACACGTTGCAGGCTAGTTTCCTGATGGAATGTTGCGCCACTCTAGCGAATACTGCGTTACGCAGCTCGTTGAAGGCAGCTGCTGTCGCTCTTGCTAAGCCGTCTGCAAAGAACATAGAGGGAATTCTCAAACTTGCTTACAATTACAACTGCAACAGTCCACTACTGGCTGGACATGGCCATCCTTCAATACCCCCTATTGCCATACTTACTACGATTGACAGGCACATAGGCGAGCACAGTGCAAGGTGTTGTAAATATTCACATTGAATGCTGCAGCCCATTCCCTGGATTCATTCCTTTGTCACACACAAGTAGAAATGGGCTCTAAGCCGGTATCACATGGGTATTGCTATAGCTTCCTCCCATGCCAATGGCTTATTAGTGATGCAGGGACGGCTGCAACAACAACCTATACAATATGATAGCTTGTGTCAGTGTTGTTCAAAATTGCTACTCTCAAACTTACATCCAATTAGCAGACTGACAGCTGTCGTTCCCAGAGCTTGGGGCACGGTCGCCATTCCCATCAGCGCTTCACCGCCCTGCGCCGCTGTGATCCCGTTGATCTCGTCCACAGCGTATTTGAACAGGAAAGGGACGCATACATTCACTACCTTCGCGCCGAATAAGAGCGAGAGGGATAGCATGACGCGGGAGCGGATTGCTTCATTATCCTGGAAAATACAAGTTATAAAAACGATGCGTTGTGAGTCTTTTGAGTTGTATAATGTACTATTATTTATTCTGTGGTAATGTTAAGTTTTTATGCGTAAAACTATCAATGATTACAGAAATTTTTACTTTCTACATGCATAAAAAGTTAACACAATAAAAATCTTTTAAGGTGAGAAAATTATGGTATCAACCTGATGAAAAGTTAACTACCTACAATGTAATGTAATAATGTGAATATGCTATAAAAGTAAGTAGCATAGTTATAATGGAAGTGCTTATTCAATTAAGAAATGTGAGAATTTATGATTCTGATTATTTCATATGTGAAACATTAATACCTAGAACAAAAATATGTTCTAAGAACACATTTCATGAACACTTATATTTACTGTTTAAAGACTCCAACGTCGCTTCTTCAATAACAATCAAATAAAACCTTACCTTAGGCCAGACATAAGCAAGCATGCCCCGTATCATATCCCGCCCGGTGACCGGCTTGGTGTTTCCGAAGTCCAACTCTTCACGATTCAAAACAGAGGCACCTGGATGAAAGCAGTCTCTCTTTTGGATACCTAGGGAGGGGAATTCCACATCAGGACCTCATCGGAAGGGGCTCAAACAAACGGGGAAAGGAAGGGAAGGATAGCGGGGTAAGAGCTGCTTCAACCAAGTATTAGTAATATATATTAGAATAAAATAGCTGTGGATAAGCAAATTAATATAAGACAACAGAACATACAATATGAGTTCGCGCCACAATATTTCCAGGTGCGTTGCTATGAATGAAAAAGATGCCTGGTTTAAATTGACACTACTAAATACTATATTGCATTATATAATAAGGCACATCTAGTTTTACTTCACATTTTGTTGGTGAGATTTTTTTAGTAGTGGTGTGGACTCTGATAATGACCGATAAATAGGATGACAGAAAATAATGACACTACAAGACAATTTATACAGTTCAGTAATAAATAACACTCAAAGCCCGTACTAAGATATAAAGGTATCATGGATATACACAGAAACACATAGCCCCAAAACAATTACGCCATTCAAGTATATTATGATATCATAATCAATTACCCAGTCAGCAACAAAATCCTGAACCATCAATGCAGAAGGCATAGATAAAACTATGCTACCAAAGAAGTATTCACAAATATGTTTTTTTTAAGTATAATGTTTTATTATGATCAAGTATTTTTCTCACATTTTTTAGCATTTTGACTGAATTTCTCCACACACAAGAAGACTGAATTTCTAGAAACATATCACGCCTTTATCCCTTGCGGGGTAAGCAGAGCGCCAACGACCGCAAAAATACGGTCGCCATCGCAGCGTCTGACAAATATTGAGGGCCGGTTAGGATAATTTGTGTATCACTATAGTGACAGGTTGTTAGCCTGTCGCCTAAAAGTTGTAATACACCTGAAACCCTCAAGTCCCTCAGTCGATTCTTACGACACCCACGGGTAGGAAATGGGGTGACGCTATTCTAAGCCAGTATCACACTGCAAAAAATAAAATAAAATTTATAGAAAATCTAGATAATTCATCATCGAGAAATACCACAGATAGGATCATCAACTTGAGTTCTAGCAAATTATTGCATTGTTTATTTTGCGATAATGTTAGTGCTATGCATTTAAAAATCAAGATATAATAGCAAGAACAGTATGCATTCACAAGCCTATTTCTACAACATTATTGTGCAGTCAAACACAAGAACAACATACACTACACATTAAAGATACAAATGAAATGTGACAACAATAAAGTAAATATGTGTAACAATAACTGAGAAGCTAATTAGATTATCACTAAAATACCAATAGTGTATAGTAGTAAGCACAAGTAGGAACTGAGGTAAATGATTTGAAATTACCATTTTAAGAACAGTTACTCATGTAAGAATGCATGTTAAAATGTTCATAATCAAATGATTTTAAAATTGGAAATAGGTTCTTATTTTGTTTGAAATAAAGACTAATTGAATTGAATGGTCCACATATGAAAGTTGCACTGCTGAACATAGGCCACTTCATTTTGGAGAATTTTTGCTGTCACAAGGAAATGGGAAATTGATAATTCTATTAGTTTTGATAATAGTTCTCATCATGAACTTTTAAGTAATCTAATACTGCAACAGTGCCTTGGTAATGCCACCAGCCATATATATCCATTGCTGAGTTAAAAAATGGACTTCATCCATAGGATTCGAACCTTTGGTATTGTCCAGCATATTTTCTTGTAATTTCTAAGTAGTAGGTAATCCTATCTTTCAAATAAATCAGGAAACGACTTGTAAATACCTATTATCTATTTATTATTCTCATTATTTTTGTAATATTTACAGCCAGTTTCAAGGCTGTTGCCAAAACATTGTTGAAGTTTCAATTCAAGGCCAAGATTTAGAGGTTATGTAATGTAGACAAATTATTTGCTTTACACTTTTCCTTTATCAAATTAGTACTGTGAAAATATTTTATATGATGAACAAAGATATGATGAAAAATATCTTACCAACGGGAATTTTGCTCGTTTTTGGTTTGTTTGCCAACACCGCAGCGAGAACATGATTTGCTGTGTTCGAGTTCGCAGTCGGGCCAGTTGGACCATTTGGGGGCGTTGAGGAATAAAACTGGACATGGAAAATTATAAACGTGAGAATTTATTCCATGCAAATAGCGTGAAAACATGGCATATTTATGGAACTTATCAACGCAAGATAAAACGTCTCTACTTACCCTGAAAGTGCTTGTGGCGGCGCATTGCTTACATACTAAATTCAGTTGTGATTTGTTTACAATAACTGGATATGTTCTACTGTATGGTTTTGCAAATTTCGGTTGATATCGAATAAAATTTCCAATATTTTTATATACGAGCAATGTCGCCGCCATGATCGGAATTTGACAATTGATTGACTTGACTGTTATTTTGGTGCTGCCATATTCATTGACGAAAAAGTTTACTACTATTGTTATTTTAAAATATTAGTACTTTTGGAATTTTCAGTCAGAGTGTTTATTCTAGAGTGGAGCCGCCGTGGATGGATGTACCACAGCTGTGACCAGACACATCTTTTCTGACTCTGCCTCCACGTACCTTTATTACCGGGAATGAGATTTTTATGGTCGTTCGCCGCTATTTCATCATGGCGGTTGGGTATTATTTATAATTTAATATTTCTTGTTTATTTGAGTGTTTGGTGCATAATTCTGATAGTGTTTTAAGCAATAAACTATTCTGAATGTAATCAGTAAATAGAAAATTGTAATTAATGCATATATTCCACATTGTGTAATAGTGACGAGCGGCCACCACGTGGTGCAGAAAATTACACTATCAAGTTTCTGTTACTATACATTTTTGCGCATCACAGCCCCTAGTCGTAAGACTAGGGTCTCCTGTGTTGTGGACTCTCCCTCGGCGTAATGCCATATTTTCATTACTTCACTTCGAGACTGGCGAAATCATAATGAAAACGCCATAACCAAGAAATAGAATAGAGATTTTTATTTTAACTATAAAAAAAAAAAAAACATTTGTACCGGCATATGTGCTTCGATTCCAGTGAAAAAAACTAAGTGTTTAAGTTTGTATTTGCTATTGGCTTTGCAATGATATTTCTAGTTTTTATTTTTTTGGCCCTGGTTATTTTTTGTTATCGTTGAGAGAAACCGGTTCAGCCGGAAACCGGTCATTTGGCTATATTTTGAGGAACCCGTATATTTCCCCACCATCTTGACACTGGCAGAATTGTCCCTGTAGTAGACAAAACAGAAGCCATACCTTAAAAAATTGAGTTGAATTGATTGAAGTAAATAAAAGGAGTACCTACATTACCTATAATATTCCTTGAGTATAAGTTTATTTCTTTTCAATAATAAAACGTTCAATGGAATCAGTGACAAAGTAATTATGTTTTGCTAGTCCCTCTTAGATTAGTACCTAACTCATCAAAACATGGAAAATATTTTTTATGTAGGTATACCGTGACTGAATCTATTTTGCTCTCTCCTGCCCTACCTGCCATTAGATTAGAACCTATTCTTCTGTCATATCTAAGTGACCGTAAGCTGAATACAAAATTATTTTTCATTGTTTCAGATACCGCAGCCACTGATGCTATCGGAGAAGTCAAACAAATAATTGGTTATGATTGTGGCAGCAAGATCCTTTTTTTATTCTATATTGATGATGTGATGAGTGATGACTTTGAAAAAGAGTTACCAATCGCTTATAATGAACCTGACGAATTTTCCCTTAAATGCATGGGTGAGAGGTCCAGATTTTCACCAGAGAGGTATAGCACACAGTCAAAATTTACAACCAGGAAAAGTGTTTTCCTAGGGTATGATGCTCTGTTCTTGACACCACACCGAATTATTACTAAATATGCTACTGAGGTGTCATGCAACCCGGCGTTGCTACAAAACTAAGCTTCAAGAACCCTGGTATAAATTTATACCAGAACTCGTACCTGCGATGGAGCCTTTAAACCTAAAACAAAGCACTAAGTTAATACGAAAAGTCAGAGTTTAGACAACAAAACGTGGACATTATGAATGAATGGATATGTTCAGCATGGACCGGGGCAGAGTGGTTCAGCAAGTGACAGATAACCTGGGAGGGCCAATCTCTATTTCAAATTGATTTAAAAGAACAGATTGCTGAAGATGTATGGTCAGAAACCTGGTCAATTTATCAGATTTCGTACCACAATGATTTGAAAATATAGGTACCTATTAGTATGTATGCTATTTTAAGTTTATGATAATAAATAGGTAAGTATGTGCTACATTTGTAATTTTTTACTGTCATTCCCTCCAAAAATACCATTATAAAAATTTACATTAAATAGACAAATAACATCCGTTGCTCTAAACATCCTGAATCTGCTTAGGAATGTGGTGGAATGAAGTTTATGATTTTGCCATCTGCTGCCGCTTGGCCAAAATCCTAGGATTTCGGTCTAATTACTGATTCTGCCATCTTAATCTTAATGAGTGATGTCCACCTCTGCTTGTATTGGGCAAGCAACATAAAAAGATTTAAAAAACCTAACTAGATACACAGCTAAACCGCAGGGAAAACTAGACTGCAGAAGAGGGCATGCTGCATGCTTACCTACATAACAACCTAAATGTACCTACGATATAAGGTGTTACAGAATGAACAATAAAAATGAATTTCTTTGACATTGTTTATTTTAATAATGGCCCCACCCATTCTTAAAATAAACAATGTCAAAGAAGAAGAAAGTCTTTAGGAAGTGGCGAAAAATATCTCCTGGTAAGAGTAATGAACTTGACATTGTAACGATAGTGGCTGCGACGCAAGTATTAAAATCAAGTCAAATTTATTAAAATTAATATTCTTTATTAATTTTCAAACACGACATAACAGCTTTAATTATTTTATAAATAGACTCTTTACAATGGACAATCAACACAACACTGTTTCAGGTTTATTGGTCTTTTTGTAACACCCTGTATGTATCATTAGGAATGTGCCTCCATGGAACCAAACCTTCTACTTATACATTAAACAACAGCAATAAAATCTAACATTTAATAAACTTTTGTAAAACATCAACATAATTATACATAAGAGCTACACAATTATTTAAAACACATCCTTTTTCATAAGATTCTAATTTACTAATTGATATTTTTGTTGATTCAATTTTTTCTTGAACTAATGGTGATATTAATTCATTTAAAAGTTTATCATTGGAACAAATAGCAGCAGAATAAATTAGTCTACTAACATCTAATGATTTGTCATAGTAGTACTTAACAACCATTAAGAAACCATAAAAGTTAAAACTTAGACCTCTTAAATCAATGTACAAATCTTTATTCAAATTATGGTTATTTATAAAAGACATTTGTTCTTGGGATAACTTCACAGATTTTGATTTTAAAAAGTCAAGCACAACATTGAATTCAAAAGTTACAAAGTCAAGATCATTATATGGTAGACAAAAACCATACTCAGTTATAAGTTTCAAATTGTGACTATCTCCGTAACATATGAAAACTTGTGTATAGGGGTCAAAATTATTTTTTGTATAAATAGAAAAGGTCACATCTGAAAATAAGTCTCTGTTTAGTTTTTCTATGTTAATATTTTCAATATTCTTACTAACCATGAGTTTAGTTTCATTTTTTGCATTAGGACTATGATTGATCATGTCAAGAAAAGGACACAGGGATATTTTTGTATTATCATTGATCATATTCAAAATAGAATTCTCTACATTTCTAAGGTCAATAATTTTCGATAAATCCATATACACACATCTAGTATTTACAGTGAAATAAGCCCATTCATAAACATCAATATTAAAAGACTCTGCAAGGTTTTGAACTTGATTATTTGAACATTTAATATTTAGTAAAATCTCTTCGAAAATATGGAATGAAGATTGAACAATATCTTTTTGCTTTGTAATTACATCTAAAATATCTTTATCTACATAGCTAACTATTTCGTTTGGCAAAAAGTAAGGAACAGTATACTCTTTTGGTAAGCTCTCAAGGTAGACAAACCATTTTGATTCTGAGCCTTGTAATTTTAAAAACACTAAGTAAAATGCCATTAATGCCTGAAACGAAACTGCCTGCTTAAATTCTAATAAACAGTTTTTACTGTTTTCTAAAAAAATACTACAAAAATCTTGATCTGTAAGGATGCTGGTTACATTTATGGTAGAATTTAAAGGGAGGTTTATGAGTTCTTCTCCTGCGTATATCTTCTTCTTTGTAAGGACACCTCTGCCTGTATCATTGAAGATAGCCATCACTAGCTTCTCGTTGCATCGCATACCCTGTTTAGCCAGCCAGGAGTTCAATAATACTACTTCTTTGCATTCGGCGCAGGTGAAGAAGCTCCTCGTCTTTTTCTGCTTACGATTACGTCGAGTTCTGCCCATATTTGAGCTGCAACTAAATCAGCGCGTATATACTCCATCCACAAGTGTTTAAGCCGTCTTTAACCAAGGAAAAATTGAATTTTATCACAACGTTTTATTCACAGAAAAATCACACTCGCCATTCACAACTTTGTTTTGACATTTGTGGCGTTTAGTTTTTGTGATTATCATTTCAGCAAGGCTGTTAAAAAGTTGATAATGTTTTTGTGCTTGTTTATCACAAAAGCCCCATCAAACATTTAAAATATTATCAAGTCAAAACCTTCAGTAAACAACAGACGCGTATGTAGGTATAAATCTCAGTATAAATATAAATCTTTGTTATTTCATCAAGTCCCACAACATAACGCAAAAATCAATAAATGATTTTCGTTCAGAAATTTGCCGAATCGTCCAGAAATTTTGACAAGTATTTATTTCTTTCAATCTGTCAAATTTAAAATATCAACGGTTGGTTCTGCTCAAGTTCACTTGCCGAAATATTTATAATTATATTGAATTTTCAGTGTATTTTGTGGTTTATTTAGTATTGCGAACACTCACACAACATGTCTCAGCAACAAACAAAAAACACTATCACTCTCCGAGGCTCAGCACAAATTATTTGCGAGTATTTGAGTAAGTTTACCAAGTCCGAGTTTATAACTCTATTTTCTCTTAAGATTTATCTTCTTCGTTGTTGGTATTCTATGCTCCCTTCAGATATTTATAGTATTCACAATATGAAGTAATTTCAGCATATCATAGGCAGTAATTTTGAGGTAAAAACAACCTTGAACTTATTCTTATACTAACCTTCGTTCTTTCAGAGTTCGCAATAAATTCGGTGCTGTTTCAACGAGGATTGTACCCGCCAGAGACCTTCAAAGCAGAGCAGCAATACGGAATCACATTGCTGATGTCCGAGGATGCTCAAATCAAGAGCTTTCTAACAAACCTGCTTACACAAAGTGAAGGTATGAAACTAAGACCCGTATTTTATAAACTGCACTCAAATCTGAGATTGATCTTGAGTGCGGCTGAGATGCAGTTAGTATTGACTGACATTTGTCAAAATCACTCTTGAGATTGATCTTAAGAGTTAAGTATTAATTTATAAATATAAACTTATGACCCAAGCTTTAGATATAGTACCTCAGTCTTTACCTCATAGCGCCCCTAAGGTTGAACTCCAACCATTTTTGGTCATGCAGGTCCACAAATTTTACCAATATGCAGTAGGTATAGCTAATATACTTGCTACTTTTTTTTTCAAATATTTCTGTTCTGTTTGTAGAGCTGATATACTACATTTTCTATTCATAAGAATATTATTATTCTTGATTTTTTCTTACTTTGTTTACCTTCATTTTATAGTCATCAAAAGTATTTCTAGCTATGTAATTAACAATTTTTTACACCAAGAACTAAAATAGCCACCTCAATCTTTCTCCAACAAATATACTTTCCAGGATGCTGCCAGCAATGAGTGAGTATAAGTAGATACCAATTACAATAACATTTGTTTTTGTAACATTACAGAATGGATCATCAACAAGAAGGTCACCAAACTGTCCCTCATCATTCTCAACGTAGCAAACAAAGAGGTTCTGGAGTGCTGGGACTTCAACGTACAGTACGAAGACGGCGACATTGCTTTATCCAAAGAAAAGAACGAACAAGTCGGCTCGAAAGACCTGAAGAAAATCCAACAGGAAATTCGAGACGTCATGCTTCAGGTAGCCGCTACTATTTCCTATTTACCATTCCTAGACTGCCGTTGCTCTTTCGATGTCTTAGTGCATGCGAAAACTGACTGTGACGTGCCTGAGAAATGGGCCGAAGCAAAACCCATACAGATCACGAATGCACAAAATGTTCAGTTGAAAAGTTTCTCTACTAGTTTACACAAGATGGAAACCGTTGTTAGTTATAAACTAGCTGATTAGATGTAGTTAAACATTTTGGTTGAATAAGTTTAAGAATAGAAATAGTTTGTAAGTATGCTTTTAAAATATTTGTGAATAAGTACAACCATTTGACTAGTTACTTTTGATACTGGCAAAATAATCATGTTTTTTTACTTATTCTATCAAAAACAATGTTCGAAAAGAGGTCAACTGAGGTCTGTAGGTAAATTAAAAATAAGTCTGAAGGTCATTACTAAGCATGACTAGCATTATTTCCTATCTTATATCAATTTAGCCTACATTGTAGCCTACATTGTCCCACTGCTGGGCAAAGGCCTCCAAGTACCAATCCTTACTAAATGCATCCTACCACACCATTATATGACTAGCACCAGTTATATCTTTTAAATTATTTACTCAACAATATAATTCCAAAACTATCAAAATATACAAATATACCATAGTTTTCAAAGCTAATTCTATAATATCACTACAATCAAGTTTTCTGTGATACAATAATTTTTATCTCAACATAAAATTAAGCCACACTTTCTGCCTGCCTAATTTTAACATTATTTTGAATATGTTTTATTTTATGTTTGTCAGTTGAACCACATCAATAAATTTGACTATTCTGTCACATTTATATGATAAAGTTTTGCTTCTAGGTTAAAATGTATGATATTAAATAGGTACAGGGGTTTCTCATATTCTTCTATGTATCTGTCTTCTTTCTTTGGTTTTAGTCTTTCTTTTGTTTTGTAATCTTATCTCACATTTTATTTTATTTCACCAATCATTCCATCTAATTTTTTTAACCTACAATGGGTTCAGTATTTTTGTAAATATAAGAATAGGTAGCTATGTGATTAATTTTTACTTTTAAGTATGTTTGATAGCATTTAAATAAAACAACTTTACCTAAAACTGAAAGTCTTTTACCAATACCTACAGAATTCTGGTTTTTAGGTATATTTTTAAATTTTAGAATTTAATCATGCATTTATGCTAGTGAGATTAACTGCTCATAGTCATGCTTCTAAAATGTATACCTGATATCTAGGAACAATTGAGTAGACCCACCGACTTTCTAAACAAATTCAAATTTTCAGATGTAAGCCGCCATGTCAGCTCTCAGAAACATACCTATAAGCTCATAATTTGTCATACCTACCTTAATCAGACTTTGAATAAAACCCAATCAGTTCATTTTCATACTTTATTATAACAAAGCCCTTACAAATAGCAATTAATAGCTACAATAAATAACATCTATTCAGCAAATAATACTGTACAAAATCGTTAATACAACTTAACATTTACTAATTTGTTCTTTATCAAACACTTGAGGCCCTCCCATGTGTGCTCCCGTTATCCCCAGTGAAAATGGGGCAAGGTTTGACAGGGTGGAACAAGTTGTAGCATGATAAGACATTGCCCCACCCTTTGTCATAACTTACCCCACCTGCTCCACCGCTCCACCTGCAAAATCTTGCCACACTTTCATCAGGCTCATGGTCCCAGTGGTTTCATCTAGAACCCGTACAGATAAAGAAACGATCTGTAAATGGCGGCGGTTACCTAAGTGTGAGAGGGAGAACGCATGAATGCCTGGTATATGCGAGAGTCTCGGTGGAAGAGAGAAAGCATGACAAACGGCCGCCATTTATAGATCGTTTCTTTATCTGTATGGGTTCACTGCTATATATTTTCTCACTGGGGTAAGTCATTTTTTTCTGTCGAAAGTGGCTTCAAGTTATGGGATAAGGCAGCTTTTTAGCAGCGAAAGACTTAAATTCGGCCTACTAGTTTCGGAAATTATTGCTTACATACAAACGTTTACCAAACAAATTGTATCTTCTCCATTATATGTGGGATGGTTTTAGAGTAGCCAAGTTAACAGAGAATATTCGAACTAAGAAAATTCTGTCATCATGTATAGTAGAAAAGGTAAGAATAAAATTCTACGTGAGGTAAGATGTGGGCCGACTTATCTGCAAATTCTTTTAGTAATCTATACGTATAGTTCCAAAAAACAGTATTTAACATATTTTTTCCACAGTTCATTCATGGTTAAGTCAATGACAAAAAATGTTATTATTATTATTAAAATTCGTCTAAAATCTTTTCAGAATATACGCTTAACTACCTGATTCGTATATTATTCGAGTAGACACAGTTAAAATATTTTAGCACTTTTTTACTATGATTAATCAACATTTATAGGAACATCAAATGGAATATAAAAGTCACAATTTGAAGCACCACAATATTATATTTTACGTGTTTCGAGACATTCTAGCGATACCTATCTATATAAATTACAATGAAATTTCCTTGATTATACTTTATTCGCTTACATAGTGTCACGACCAGCGTAACTGTCAGTACGCGTCCGTACGGGCGTGTATGGAGCATTGAGGTCAAGTTACGCTGGTCGCGGCATCGCTAGTTCGTTCCTAAACTCACATAGGTATTTTACGAAGGAAAGTATTATTTATACAAAAGCTCTATAATATTTTACCTACTTATTTTGAATAATCTAATTAAGTTAAATTAAATATGAAATCGAGTACATAACGCAGAGTATTTTTAGAGGTAATTGCGCACGGATGTGTTGCGGTCAAGTCTCGAGTTTTGACTTACCTACGTGTTCTTTTCGAAAGGAACTTACAGAGGAGTAGTTTTTATCCGTGTGCACGGGACTATTACAGCCAAGTCCTGAGTCTTGAAATTAAGCTATGAGGTTTTATTGAATATTTCATTAACATGATATTACAAAGAAAGGGAAATACCGAAGTTTCTTTCATGTCCAATCGAATTGGGAAAACTATATAAACATCAATTTAGGTACCTACTTATCTAATTCAGAGGTGGGAACATCATTAAATTTTATAAAGTCGTTACAAATTGAGGCAGTTTTTAGGTTATTTCGAATAAAAAATATGGGAATGCATTAAGTCTAAATAATGGCCATGTTTTTTGTCGTCAGTTTCGTTTCGGTTGCGTTTTCGTTCGCCTTTTCACCATAGCCGTTCGCCTTTACCTGTGAGTAAAAAGATACAACGATTGTAGGTTAAATCATCAACTATGTAAGTAAAATTCATACAATATAATTTTTAACCTGCTGTTCGTGCACCTATCAGTAAATATCAAGTGTCGTATACATGCAGTGTTATATTTTTAGCTTAGATTCTGTTATCTCACAACAAATGCTTGAAAGACTTATATTTTGAATCTAGTACATAATTATACATGCATGTTGCATGCTGTGTTAGTTCACAATACATAGAAAAGCATTAGTAGATATATTATTTAAAAATGAAGAAATGCCACAATTATTTATAAAATTAATGTTGTTTGTCGTAACATTTCTTCGAATGTCGTAACATGAGTGCGGATGATGTTAAGTGCAAAAAATAATTCAATTTTGAAAATACATACCAGTAATCCGAATTGTTCAGTTTTCCATTTTATCTACATTTAAGGACTAAGGAAGTGCAAGACAAAGAAAACAAAATAATCGCCTTTCTGTTAATTCCAACACTCATCCGTTTATTGTGATTTGGTATAACCGTTACATTGATTTAACATTTTCGCGCATTAATATTTGTTGTGAGACTACAAAATTCAAAAGTAAAGGTTTAGTGACGTCACGCAATAAAATTAATATCAAATCTCTTTTACATTTAATCTCGTCAAAGGTAAGGCAAAAAAATATCTATTTACATTGTTAAAAGAGTATCAATTGCGGCGTCACATTACCTTGGACTTATTATATAGCATAAAATAAATAGTCCATTTTCTACTTTAATAACATATAAATACTGAACTTAATTAACACAAGTACTTTTTACAAACATTTTAAAATTAAATAATAACAAAACTTCTTCAATTGTGAATTTGTGAAAAATAACTGGTACATATAAATAAGTAAACGAGATTTGATTTGAAAAGGATATACGAAAATGGATGAGAAAGTATATAAAAATTAAGGGATTTTGCTATGTCCACAACCATTCATCCAATAACCACACTCATAATCAGAAATCATAACATATTGAAGTTTTTCTGAAACAGTTTATATATCGGATCGAATTCTTTACGCTGAACATTTTCAAAGATATTTTCATTACGTAGTTTAAAGAAAAAGTTGGATTTTGCAATAAAAGTGTCATAACATAAGTGTTTTATGCGACGAACTTATCGAAGACAAAAAATGTGCGTTCAACGTTTGTGGAAATACCATCTAAAATAATTCAGTTTTGCTAACTTTGAAAATAAATCCAATAATATTCTCTGTTTCAGAAAGACCTTAAATAATTATAAATTATTTTATTCTAGCTAAATTATTAAAACTGCCCTTTGACTAGGTGGAGTTCAACGGACCTACGAAATTTATATGAAAATGAATGAATTTAGACTTGCTTGATGAACCTTACTTGCTTTGCTATGGTTGTAGAAAGAAACTATGTAAAATACGTACAAGATGATTTCATAATACTGTACGTATACATTTAAGGAGAAACATAATTATATTTCAGATTTTTTGATCTATAAATTAGTATGCCCAATATGCCCTTCGATAACATCAGTGTAGGTACATGTTTTTTCGATTCGATAAGATTTCGATTTAATAAGTTGTAGTCTTAAAGCATGAATATAGTGTTAAGCCGTGTTGTGCCGGCTTAGAATAGCATCACCCCAATTTTACCCGTGGGTGTCGTAAAAACGAACTTGAGGATATCTTACACTGCGCTCACCAATCTGCCTGCCAAGCATGGTAACCTCCCAAAAGTGAGAATACCATGTCCATCAGTGGACTGCCGTGGCTGTTAAGGTTAAAGAATGATGAATCTGCTTAATGGTAAACCAGCGGCACAGCAAGTAAGGCGCTATGTTCAATTGTATTTTTAAAAGAAAACCCTTACCCTAATAGATATGTACATAAGTCTCTTCATCATCAAATAATTTTATAAATACTAGTTATCAAACCCTAAAAGTTATTTTAAATCGCAAAATTACAAATGATCGTAAAATATTTACAACTTTAAAAATAAAATGTAGCATATTGGCTGCCGTTAAGGGTGTTGTATGCAAAAATGTAATACGTTTTCATGGATTTAGTCAGACTAAAGTTTTAGGCTTCCGACAATCATATTTACCTGAGAGACAGCTAATAATTCTAAAAATAACTATTATTGTCATGAAATTTCAGTTCGTTTTGACGTATACCTACCTATAGGTACTTATGATTTGAATTGTCCATAAAAATACTTAAAAGTGTAATCTCACTGGGCCAGCCATTTACAAAGATTACTAATACTTTGAAGCTGAATTAAACACAACAAACTAACAATTATAATGACGTTATAAAGACGCGAAATATTAAATGCACTATTATTTATAATACGGTGTAAGACTAAAAAACAACTCATTGTTGTCTCCGCACTTTGCGAGATACAGGAGTTTGTTTGAAGTTAAAAGCAACAATAATTTATTTACAAAAAGATGCTAATAGCTGGTCCTTAAAAAATTCAAAACAATTTTAAGCATTTTTAGCGATTCACAACAAAAATCGCTTCTCGTATTGATTATTGTTATGAAATTACTGCTGACTGTGAAAAATATTTCAAAACTAACTATAATATTTTTTAAAATTTAGCTACACCTGATAAAATATTTATCAAAGGAATGCCTTTGATTCTACATTGATAAATTTTTAAAACATCGTGTCGTCAACAAAAAATATCTTCACAGTCTAACCAGTCCCGCTCGGCTGGAACGTTGCGAGCTAAAGTTTTAAATTTAAAATTGGAACAAGGTGGGTTAAGCGCCGGCGCATCGCTGGCTAACAGTAGTAGGACGTTGAAAGGCCCAGTTTGCATGTGTAGGAATGATACATACTGCTCCTATTCGACACGTCCTTATTTTCACAACGTTGCCCGTTGAAGCCTTCTGGACATCTGAAAAAGAATTACAACACCAGTTACAATACTTGTGTGACAAAATTCTGTTATGACATCTTTATTTTTAGAACATGTAACAGAAATATCATTAGTCATTTTTGTGCTTTCTCCGTTGGGGTGAGCTATTTTTAGCTATCTGAGAAACAAATTAACCAGAATAGATTCAACTTTTAATATTTCGTTACTATCGTAAAAGTTATACTACATATCAATTTTAGAGTTAAAAGATAGCTTTGTGTACTTACTTGCAAGCTTGCTCCTGCACAACCTCGAAGAATAGGCAAGTACCTCCGTTGAGGCAGTACGACGAGGGGTCGGGCATTGGACACGGCGCGCCTAACGTTCCTGAAAGAAAAAAAAAAGGATATATTATTATTTTTTTACTTCGCGAAATGCCGGAACCAAGCTAGAAGACTTGGCGTGCGCACTTCCATATGTATTTCCTGTAGAGAAATTTCGTATTTAATAGTGAGTTAAAAGTTCAGGAAATTAGAAACTTGGCGTGCACACTGCCGTGCTATCTTTAAGTATTTAGGAACGTAAAAAAGCTGAGAAAGAATGTTGTTGTCAAAATATCAACTAATTTAACCCACTATAGGAAGGCCCATGCCCAGCAGTGGACTATTGTGTCTATAAAGGAATAAGTTATGATTAAGAATCATATATTTTTAAATAAATGTTGTCAAAAACTGTATAGAAAAATTGTTTATTAAACGTCTAGACTACGCCTTGCAAATATTTACACTCCTCCGCATAACACCCTGTATATTGAAGTACACTAAAGACGGAAGATCAAGTAGGTATTTATGATCTGTTGGATTGCAACATCATAACCTAACACATTATTTCAATGAAGCTGTATCGTTACACAACATTGTAAGTTGATTTATAGTTTCAAACATTTCAGTCAATCTATACGATCATTTGGCTCCCGAACGGCATTAAATAAATCGATCCGTCGACACTCATGCTTTTTAATGTTGTATTTGGACATGCATCTTCTTCTTATCGTGTTGATGATGGCAAATTTAGAATTTATGTGCCCAAAATTCAGCCATCCGAATAGCATTTTCTGTGGCCTGTGGACATGCTTTGCGTTTGCTTATCAATCTGAACTATAATCAGCCAGCAGCGAGTTTCCTATTTAGGTATTTATCTGAGGGCACACTAGGAGCGGTCACAAGAAGGAAAATTAATTAGTTGAATGCCTTTGTCGGATGTGGCATAAATGGCCGTTTTTATGGACGTTTACGGCTGCCTACCCCACATGGGATATAGGCGTGATTTATGTATGTATGAATGCCAAAGAAATCTCTTCCCGTGTCAGGCATGTTTTTTCTGGAAAACTTGAAAGTTTTTCCACCGCAGGTGTAATGAATTCATTCTTAAAGAAGGCAATAAAAAACCAAACCCCATCTGCGCATAAGCAAACGACAATCGATGTCGCATAACACTGAGGATAGGGCTACCAGCTAGGTTTTTAGACTAAGAAACTGAAGACCAGATAAGTTTCTTTGGGATTTCTGATAGTATGAATTTGACGCAAGAGATAAAGGTGTGATTTGTGTGTATGAATTTGACGACAGGTCTCGACAGATGCAATTCTAATTTCTGCAGTTCTAAAAGCGCAGAGTAGGCATAATACATGTTCTAAAATTAACGTAGAGTCAATTTGGAGCCAAGAAATGGGCAGAGACATGGAACGTAAAACCAGAAAATTATATCCAAACTCCTTGAAGCCGGAAAAGTCCTTACGCAGACGACTTTTTGAATTAAGAGCAACACTATTCCGCAGTGGAAGTTGCTGATAGCACTTTTTCAGATTGAATGATCATCTGTCAAGTTAAGTACCCACACAATAAAAAAACTATTACCCTGCCTATGGGAAATCGCTGCTGAGCTTTTCCATCATTCGCAGGAGCTCCACCAACAAGGAACTAACAAATTAAAAAAAATCCCCTTGTCTAAACAATCTGACAACCCTACTAAGAAAACTGTTGCGTTCTACGAACGCCGTGTAAATGATGCCAGTGCTGATCAGTTATAAGCTGAATGCGTCTCATCTACATGGAAAGGTGGGAATGATTAACAATGAAGTTGGTACATACGTCCACACTGGATATATCCATATATGGCTCATCCTAGCACGCATTCTTACGGATATAGATACCAACCTTATTACCAAGGTATATTTTTTAATCACTTGCCATTGTGAACATGTAGGTATGTATTTCGTCGACTTCTCTTCCCTTCTCACACCTGGAAGACTAGTCTTGAGCATTTTGTCCTCGACACGCAAAAAAGAAATCTGCGAGTTCACTTGTACGTGCCAGGGTTCCATATAGTATTATGTTATGGGGTAACTGACCTGGATCAGTGATTAGACCCCTAATGTTTGAGAATGTCCTATATGGCATTATATTATGGGGCAATTGCTTACCTGGGTCAGGCGGTACTGTAGTAGGTGCGAGGACACTGACGTTTGCAGAGGCCACCGCTGGAGGACCCACGGCCCCTTGTGCCCGGCACTCGTACCTCGCCGAGTCTTCACGCCGGGCATGCCTTATCACTAATACCGAGCGCCTCCTGCAAAAGTAAAAGGAAAAGTATTAGCAGAAGCAGATACTGAAAGGTTTTTACTGTCCTGGACCCAAAGTCTTTTTTCTTTTGTCATTGTAACGCCGTCGAAACTCAGCTTTCATTCTATAGCCCTTGTGAGCCCTTTCTATACTTCAAACAGTGAGCAGACTACGAAACTACTAATCAGGCAACTGAGATCCAATCGACATTCAACTGAAACGATTTTTATTCAGCAGACTTAGGGCCCTGACCTGACCAATTGCTGGTATTATTGAAGATACAATATGGTCTACAGAAACTATAAACATCATGGCACAAATGGCTCCTTAACTCGACAAGGAGAGTGTAAAGTATCTAACAACAAATGCTCTAAAGCGTTTTCAGAACGAGTTAAAATAACCCGACCGACATTGCAGAAAGATAGAATGATGATTGACAGATACATAATATTCTCGTTAATATCTTGCCCTTGTCCTAAAATACGCATGCTTGTTTACTTTACTTATTTCTAAGACTTTGGCAGGGGTTTGCTTGTTTTGAAGTGCGTGGATGTGATATAAATATCAGCAAAGGTACTCAAGATAATCATCAAATTTATATCCTTGGCTCTCAGGATATCTTATCTCAGGCAGATAGTTTCTACTGACGCTAAGATAGATGTCTATGCATCACTCTTTGTCGTTTCTCCGTGTCTTAACGGGAAACAAGATCTTCTCTAAAAAGAACTATACAGCCAGCTGATCTATTGTATTCCTTGTAAGCTAGTAAGTAGGTACTTAGATACTTTGCCGAGATTTGCCACTTTTCCTGTATCAATATTCCTCTAACCCATTTCCCTAGCCATTTTTCCGGTGCAGGTTTCTTTGTGGCGCGTCCTCTACCAATGCTTATACGAGTAATTACTGCACATCCATACGACCTTGTTGACTCACGAGGTACTATTTATTGATCTTGATCCGTATCGAGTGTGTTTGTTGCACTTTGAGCGTATACTCCAATCAACAGAGTAACATTGTTGCTACCAAATGTTCCGCAACGTACTACACTCAGTGGATACAGTCATTGCCATACATACTGTAGGATAAACGGCCTTGTGACGAAGGACTAGAGATGACATTCGCAGCAGCAGTCTCTTTTACGTGTTACAATGTCAGAACAAGTAAGGTTTTTTAGACGAGCTACATCTGTTTAGGAAGATGTTGTCAATGCCAGGAAGGAATCACAGGCCATTATCATGCAAAGTATCAAAAGTCTAAAGTAAAGTATCAAATCTACACCTTCGCAAAGCTCATCTAACGCAAAAACAAGATAGTAATATTTTGAACTTTTAGAGTTTTAATCAAACACTAGGTATTGACTTTTTGTTACAAAATCAATACAAACGAAACAAGTGTAAAAAACGCCACCGATGGCATTAGAACCCAGGTCTTTCGACTTGTTGGGTCAAACGTGTTAACCGGCCATCGTATGGTGTTTACATCAGTTATTACTACAGGCAATTAGGTTTAGCTCCGTTACTGATCTAAATGACAACAGCAGATGGCTGTCATGACCTGAAAAGGGTTAGGACGCGAATCAGAGCACGTAACTGTTTCATGAGTTATTATCCTGTAGATATAAGTGAAGATAATATAAGTGTAGGTTGTATAATTGTACGCCGTGTGATGCCGGCTTAGAATAGCATCACCCCACATCCTTCCCGCGGGTGTCGTAAGAGGCGACTAAGGGACTCGAGGGTACTTAGGCGACAGGCTGACAACTTGTCACTATAGTGATACACATGTTTTCTGGAACAACCTTGGAAAACAATCCTCAAAAATGTCAGACGTGGCGATAGCGACCGTATTCTAACGGCCGTTAACGCTCTGCCTGCCCCGCCAGGGATAAAGGCGTGATATATGTATGTATGTATGTATGTATAACTGTACTTATTTGATTGTCCAAGATTGGACGCTGGAACACTTATATAGTGTCTTGGTAGAAGAGTTTCTGCTACCAAGCTGTTGATGGCAACTGTCTAATTGCTGATGGTTTAATCTTAGGTTTTAGAATCTGTAGTATTGTATCTTAATTTCAACAAGCAAACACAAACACTTCAATATTCTTTGTAGAGTGTTTTCCGTCGACACTGTTTCCTGTTGTGTCCCGAGATTCCTCATGGATTGTCATGGATGCTTCTCATAATATTGGTATTGATATGCTGTTTCTGCTACTTGGAACTTAGAAAAGCGCGATTTCGACTACAGTTTTGCCGTTCTTGTACCCCGATATGCACGCTCTTCATGACCATATTCTCTGCAAGTATTCTCTGCAACTGTTTGCAGAGTATTTTTCTTCGACACTATTTCTTCTTACGACCCTTGATTCCACACGGGTAGCATAGTACCTATTCTTCTGCTTCTCCTACTGACCTGTAATTCTGCACCCGGAACCTCCTAAGCGCGATGTCGGCGACAGGCTTGCCGTCCTTGTACCTACCATGATATCCGCGGGGGTGGGCGCGCTTCATAGTATCTATGTCTTAAACATCATTCCATCTTATGACCTCTTTGCAGACTATTTTACTTCGACACTATTTCTTCTTGCGACCCTTGATTCCACACGGGTAGCATAGTACCTATTCTTCTGTTACTTCTACTGACCTGTAATTCTGCACCCGGAACCTCCTTAGCGCGATGTCGGCGACAGGCTTGCCGTCCTTGTACCACGATATCCGCGGGGGTGGGCGTGCGCTGGCTTTGCACTCCAACCGCACGCGGTCGCCGCGCGTCACTCGCACCGACTTCATGGGCGCCACGCGAGCTGGGCTACCTGGAAAATAGAGAAAAGGAAATGTTATTTCGGTTCAATTAGGTTATGTACTTATTTTGTGGCTAACAACAGGACTCCGCGATAGCTCAGTTAGTAGAGGGACAGAGTGGCATAAAACCCTCTTGGCTGCAATCGTAATTGGTTGAAAGTGTGATAGATAACGTAGGTACCACAGACAACAGTTATCATGCGCGCGTCGCCCCTTGCATGTGTCATTTTTGATCTATGGTACGTACCTAATGACTCTATTGTTTATGAGTTTCGATATTTAAAAAAAATGTGTTAATTAGACATGCACACTGAAGACATAACTTCAGTATTCCAATTGTGTTTATTAGGTCTATCTTAATTGATATTGTTGTCAAATAATTATATTCTACGAATACCTAAATAACACTATACGTAAGTAAGCAAAACGAAAGAGTCCATTCAAACAAGCGCAGGTAGGTTGCCAACACCAATAAATCCGCCTTAAAATTCGTCGTCTCAGCCGATAGACGTCCACTGCAGGACATAGGCCTCCCCCAAGGATCTCCACGATGATCGGTCCAGCGCCACCCGCATCCAGCGGCTTCCCGCGACCTTCACCAGATCGTCGGTCCACCTTGTGGGAGGCCTACCTACGCTGCGTCTACCGGTCCGTGGCCGCCACTCGAGAACTTTCCGGCCCCAGCGGCCATCGGTCCTACGAGCAATATGCCCCGCCCACTGCCACTTAAGTTGCGCAATCCTTCGAGCTATGTCGGTGGCTTTGGTTCTTCTCCGGATTTCCTCATTTCTGATTCGATCGCGGAGAGAAACTCCGAGCATAGCCCTTTCCATTGCCCTTTGAGTGACCTTGAGCCTTCTTATGAGGCCCATTGTTAGCGGCCACGTCTCAACTCCGTAAGTCATCACTGGCAACACGCACTGATCCCAGACTTTTGTCTTGAGGCACTGCGGTAGTTGTTGAGAAGAGAAGATGTTACGTAGCTTCCCGAACGCTGCCCAGCCGAGTTGGATTCGACGATTGACCTCTTTCTGAAAGTTGGACCTACCCAGCTGGACTATTTGTCCCAGGTAGACATACTCGTCGACAACTTCCAGAGTAGAGCCCCCAACTGTCAGAGTAATGGGTGCAACAAGAGAGTTTGACATAACCTTGGTCTTGTCCATGTTCATTTTTAGACCCACTTGTTGGGAGGCTCTATTGGCTCTATCGCCTTAAAATTAGCCAACGCAAATCGGTGTTACGAAAAATAATTTCGGGGAAAATAACCCGTGAAAATCCCGAGCGTATCACCTCTTAAGCGCTTAAATCGAGAGTCGCCTTCAAAAGTCCGTTCTAAATTTAAAAACTGCTGTCATTAGGCCATCGGCCTTATTATTCTTCTGACGAGAAACATATGTAACACCAGAAATAACCTGATATTATCTAAACGAGAGACGCAGTGTGGATGACTTCCTATCTACAGGAGACATAAAAATCACTCCATAATAGGAGAAACACAAGAAATCGTCTGTAATCAAATCACAGGCCCGTGTTAATATACCGCTCTCAACTCTAAGATCGATCTCAAGAGCGATATTCATAAATGTCAAGGCAATAGGTACTAATGACATCTCAAAAGCGCACTCAAGATCGACTTTAGAGTTGAGTACGGTTTATTTACTCGGGCCTATAACCTATAATGAGTCAAATATTTGACCATTGTCACACTTAAGCTACGTTAATGTTTCTTCTAAAAGTCTTAAGAGATTTTCGGAAAAAATTAGAACCGGAACTTTAATTAAAGGTATGTCAACTTCTCTCGCGAAATATCTGTAATTTGATTTTCAAAATCCAAAAAATGCATCGTCTGTCATGCGTCAACATCCCTTTGTCTATCATTATTTTCTAAAACCAAGAACCATCTCAGAAATCGTCCATGAATAAGACATTAAGCACCTTCTTCTTACGAGACTGAAAAGGCCTTACACCCACATAAAGCCTAAGCTGTCTACTTATTTGATGGGCAGCCATCACCCACAGATTAGCAGCACAATGACCTCAGAACTTTGCTGCTCTATGACGTCATTTCATTCATTCATTGCTTATCCCGCCTACGAACCCATTCACGGTCCAGATCACACAATAAAATAGTTCGATAGGTCACGATATGGATATGATGTGAATGATTCATTGAAGCGTGATTTGGGAGTAACCGTTTGAGGCTGTTGCACATTTAGAGCCATTAGGTTAGCAGTTTCAGTCAAGAATTATTCTGTAATTATTCTGTGTTTTGCCGTGTGATGCCGGCTTAGAATAGCATCACCCCACATCCTTCCCGCGGGTGTCGTAAGAGGCGACTAAGGGACTCGAGAGTATTCGTGTATTACAGTTTTTAGGCGACAGGCTGACAACCTGTCACTATAGTGATACACATGTTTTCTGAAACAACCTTAGAAAACATTTCTCAAAAATGTCAGACGTGGCGATAGTGGCCGTATTCTTACGGCCGTTAACGCTCTGCCTACCCCGCAGTGGATAAAGGCGTGATTTATGTATGTATGTATGTATTATTCTGTAGATAAGATTAGATCACCAACCCATATGTCTAACTTGCATAAATGCTATACAGGGTGTTAGGATAAGTACGAAGTTCCTTTGAACCAGCCCATAAAACTCTCTCCCATACAAATTGTACCAACCGAAGGGTCAAGTTGTGTTCAAGGTTTTTTATTATTTCGACCCTATTTCTACCCATGTTCCTTTGTTCAGTTTCATTGGCGGGCTCATGCCTCGAAAAGAACTTAGTACTTTTCTTAACGTCCTGTTTACTTACGATAACAAAGACGTATTGGTAAGGAAAGCTTGCATCGTATACTGCTCGTCCTGCAGTTTTGGAAATTTTTAAATTTTTTCTCACAATCATGATATGTTGAACTGTACAATATTAATCAAGAACCACGTCTTTAGTATTTTGCGTCATAGCACACTTTATGAAATTGTAGAGGTTGCTACACAACTGCTACGCCGTAGCAGCCCAAGCCCTAGCACTGAACGTATTAAGGAACTTCCTGATGAATGGGCTACCACCTTTGCCAACAATCCCACCCACTCAACTCGAAGATAAATACTAGAACTTATGACGTTACGAGGGTGGCGACTCCGGAGTGATAAGGCAGAAACGCAAATGGATTAAGGGATAAAAATAGCCTCGTGTTATAAGAAAAGGAACAATGAGTGTTCTAAAAATAGTTGGCGTAGGAGGTAATAGGATAGTATTCTTTGGTAATAGTCAATTGTATCGGCTATATTGGTATTTTTATATTATAAAAAGTGAGTGTTATAATTGTGTGATGCTAGTAATAAAAAGTGAGTGTAAGTGGGTATATTTTATTTTATGTATTTTATTATGGGTTCATAAGATTGTACTGCTAGGTACTGTTTTGTATTGCCTGAAATCAAGATCATTAATTATTTATTATTATTATATGATCTTCCATTGTACCGTTCACCATCAGCTGATCCCCAACTTCGCAAATATTTTCCCCCGGAGTCACTAATTCCATCAATTTGTACCATTAATGTTAATGGTACTAGTGACACCGACGCTTGAGAAAGGCCATTCATTATCACCATTCCGGCAGAAGTTATGAAATAATTTGAAAGAAGATACGTACCAAAAATTACTCTATCGGCTGTTGTTACATTTTATATGTTAGGTTCAAGTAGTTTTCTACGTTTTGACCTATTTATTTTTCTTGGAAAGTTTTATGGGCCTTGAAATATTTGCCGTTAAATAAACCCTGTTAAAGATCCCGACGTTTTATATTTTATTAGGTTCTATCAAATCAGAAAATATGACCGTTGCAAGATTTCAATCGTTTATTTCCAAGTAGATTCACAACGAATGCTTTTAGAAAGTCAGTAAGTTATGTAATTTGAATAAATGAATTAGTCATTGTAAAAGTATTTTGATAACAATTTTATGTTTCTAGTAGAAACTGTACACGAGTGGGATAAAAATAAAATTAAAATAAAGGCACTGCCTCAGGGCCAGGATGACCACACAGCATGTACCTAGCATGTAACTAAATTGCTGATAGACGGACGGATTTTGCTTCGAATGATAACTTAGGTATATACATATTCTATGTGCACCAGCCAGAGGCTATACCCAGTCTGTCACAGTCTCATTATCAGAGCGATGCTAATCAATCCTCGTCGGGCACAGAAATAGCCACATCCTGAGGAAACCGAAGTGGAACGGCAGGTGAGACCTGGACGCCGGCCAACTGAGCACTGACTCACCAGGGAAAATGCGACAGATAACGGGTTCGAGTTCGAGTGGATGATTATTTCAGTGACAACGCTACGTGGTGTAGTGGTGAGGCGTTGGCTTACGATATGGAGGTTACCGGTTCGATTAATGAAAGAAAAGTCCGGAAGAAAGTATACTAGTCCAGCAAATTATCGAATTTTTATCGAAGGAAAATGTTTGTCATTGCACGAAAATACACTATTTTTATACGGGGTGTAAGACAGCTCTCCGAATAGTGATAGGGTTCATTCAGATCATAAAAATTAACAACTATCAACAATTAGTTGTTAATTTTAATACTATTAAAAAAATATACAAAAATTAGCACGCTATTGTACCTACTTAATTTAAGGTGAACATGTTTTCGTATCGCAGACTCTACATTATATGTGCCTTACAAATTGATTATTCATCTTTATGAATGACCTTCGTTCGGTACACGCTAGCATTTGGTAGATTTTTTTGCCTAAAAATGGCAACACAGACAAATACGGCCAATGATTCGTCATCGACTCTTGATTCTAAATTGATCCTAATTATAGATCAGTCAGTTGTCTAGTCGCGTCGTAGTGTCGTTTTGTTTGTAAACTCGCTAGTATTTTTATTTCAATCTACTATCAGGCTATTATAACACTAAATACATCAAGAAATTACATTTTTATAGATTTTTCTCACTGTTACAACAGTTATTGTTGTATAACATAATTTTCTCGTTATTTACGAAAACATAACCTATTTACCGGTTTTGAGGTTAGCCTTGATTTTTGCGGTCTTTATCTTTTCGTGTGGGAGAGATAGGTACAAGTTTATGAAGTAGTAGAGTAAATTTAAAATTTACACAGATAGAGTAAGTCTTATTGTTGTAAAGTTTTTTTTTATCTTCAAACAGCTAAGCAGGTAGTGCACATCGACATCCTACTCACCTTATCGACAGGTAGACTGATATCGCTTATCTTCAATATAACACTTTTTGTTCATATATCTTTATTTACCATTCGGTGTTCCTCCTGAATTGTACAACATTTTTTGTGTAATTAATTAAGCATAAATAAACCAACAAATCAGTGTGAAAATATTCAAAAGAGTGAAGTGATTGCCCAAAATCGATACAAATATGTGTGAAAATGAAAGTGCAGCAGACGTTAGACCATTTGTTGATAAAAAAGAACCTGCTTCTAATAAGGAAATTGAAAACGAAATAGTTAATAATGAAGAAACGAAAAGAAAAATCAAATTTGATCCAGAAGGTATGTTTTACGACATGACCGGAGATAAATATTTGGTCATTTTCAATCACTTTAAGTTTGACCAAGGATCACTAGCATATTACCGAAACCCACCGAGTTATCGAAACGGCACGGATGAAGATGTAGACGCACTAGAAAAGACATTTAAAAAACTCGGGTTTCACGTCGATGTCCATGACGATTTGACTCGTGAAAGAGTTTGGGACACCTTTTTAGAACTAAGAAGAAAAGATTTTAGTGCTGCGTCTTGTCTTTGTATTGCAATTTTAACTCACGGATCTTCGAGGGGTGAACTCAATGCATATGATGAACCTTACAACTTAAAGGACGTAACCAAATTGTTAGAATCCCACCCGACTTTAGCTGGAAAACCTAAGCTGTTCTTCATACAAGCGTGTCGAGGAAAAGAAGTGGATGATGGAAACAGAATAGCAATAGATGGTGATGATAAACGCTTTATAGTTGCTCCATCGCATGCTGATTTCCTCATTGTGCGGTCTACTGTAGAAGGTAAGATGTTTTTTATTATCTCCTCATTCATCATTATTATACCTTTAGTTCGCGATTTCACATCACACAGGCCGGTTCAATTAGATTTTAGATTAAAATAGATATGACGCGGAAAATCTTTGATGTCAAATTTGAATGATCTGATATTCTGCAACAAAAGTATACCGAGATTGTGGCAATGAACTGCTGGAATTTGCTTAACTAAATCGATTATAGAAGAATAAAAATTTCATTTTTTTTCCGGTGGGACCCCGAGTCTTTCGTCCAACGGCCTGATGGATCCTGGTGTCAGACTTTTTCAACCGCCTACCAACTAACTTACTAAGATGACAATTAGAAAAGGATATTTCGTAAATATTCCAGATTACATCTCGTACCGTGATAACCGTGGGTCATGGCTGATCCAGGAGCTGTGTAAAGCCATCCAGAAACACCATGAAACTTTGGACATCCTCCACATCTTGACGGTGGTGAATCAAAAGGTATGTGATTTTCCCTGCTTTCCAAACTCTAGGCGATGCGGGTGAGCCCTTGCTCCCCACCAAGCCGACTGCTGTAGTTTTGATGGCACCGGGGCCGAAAACATTACAAAAAAAAAGACTCATGGCGATATACAGATACTTAATAAGTTAACTACGATTCGTAACTAAAATATAGGTACTCAAGAAACTTATGTCTAATAATACCATTGTCTCAAATTTTTCATCGTTAAGGTCATCATTTTGCTGCTTGATCCTGATTTGTAGAGACTTTTTCTACAGCAGGTTAACGGAAGCATTCTTTCTTTTATCCCGTACGACCCGAAGAAAACAAACTTGAACGAATTCGGGGAAGTAGACGCTAAGGGAGGTGGACTGTCGAGGAATGGACGTTAAGGGAAATAGACTTAACGCACTCACTGGACTTTCCGGGAAATGGACCTTCCGCACCGCGAGGAAAATAGATACCTACTTACTTCTTCGTGTCAACGGATCATTTTTGATTATTTGGCCTCTATTTGGCAACTGCAATAACGTTTTCTGTTGCTAGTGTCAGTTCCTCCCTGCTGCAAGAGACGGGCTAAAGAGGGCACCTTGTTAGGTGCGCCGTAGATTGAGAAGAGAACCACCTATTGATATCTTGTCGCTTATGTTTAATATGTTCTCATTTCAGGTGGCTCTAGGTTACGTCACGTATGCTCCGAGGAACCCAAAGATACACAACAAGCGGCAGAACCCTGAAACTACTTTCACGCTCACGAAGATATTGAAATTTCCTTCGCATACCAATATAGACCAAAATAAAGTCGATATCGATGATGTTGATGATAAAATTAGCGATAAGAATCCAAGTGAAGAAAATAAAAAAAGTTCAGAAAAAGAAGACCGTTGCTCAATATATTGATATTGTAGAAATGCTGGAAAAGTTAATAAGAGATCGACATGAACTGCCTCAATAAAATTATTTAGGAATAATCATTCTCTAGCTTAATCCGTATTTTTTCTTTACATTACATTGAAGGCTGAAGATGTGGCTTACTTATTAATACATTAGGACACAGAGAAAGTAATGATGATGACACAGAGATGAAATATTTTCAAAAGTTACTTATATAATATTTGTAAGACAAAAAAAATATTTTCTACATAATCATGCCGAATGTTATGTATACAAAAATAGATAAAAGTACCTACAGAGAACTTATTAACAAACTGTCATATTTATACGAATTCCTATTTGTGCATTTTGTTCCTATACTTTGTTTAGTCCTTAAAATATTTTTTATTGTAAAACCTGTTATTGTATTATTTAGTACTTAGATAGAAGCACTTGAAATAAAGACACATGAACTGTATTAAGTTTTAAGTGGCGTAGACGTATAGTCGCACTCGTTATTTTTCACATCACTCGATCGCGTACATAAAAGTAATAAGACTAATAAGTATGTACTTAATTTATTATTCGTATTAAATACGCTTTTTATTATATTGATTTAGGTACTGTTTTATTTTATAATTTTTTTATTTAGAACGGATGTGAGTTGAGTAAAATAGGCTTTATTTTGTCCTTTGCCACAGAATTTCCTAATGTCTGAATATTACATCAAATTTTTCCATGTTATCAAATACTTAATTTCATTTGAAACGCCGGTAACACCGCTAACGACTGACGTAAGATTGGTCATAGATTTCTCAGAGATCTGTGGACTAGATACTCCGCCCTGCGGATGCGAATTTCTATACTTACGAGTTTTTCGGCCCTAACTTTGCAGCAAGA
Organism: Keiferia lycopersicella; assembly: GCA_029255805.1. Lineage (NCBI taxonomy): Eukaryota > Metazoa > Arthropoda > Insecta > Lepidoptera > Gelechiidae > Keiferia > Keiferia lycopersicella. The sequence continues at coordinate 15,687,708 of JARACZ010000006.1, read as the reverse complement.
TAAAGAGTTGACATTACTTGGCATCAACACAGCATTTATCTTATTTCCTCAGAGCCAATAAAACTTTTTTTGGATCACCGTGTGCTCCCAATCCTGAAAAAGTTTTCCAATGATTTCGAGAGCTCAATGAGGAGGAAGACGATGCATTTATTCGTTTTGGAGGGACATTTGGGTGATAAGATTACTCGCTCCTAAACGAAAACTTCCGTGAGGATTGGAAGGTATCTCCACAAACATACCAAGAACACAAATCTAAAAGGAAATTTCTTTAACAGCCACAATATAGTCCACTGCTGGATTTCGATGCCTACCGTTTTTCGGAAGGTATTGCCAATAAAAAATCGGGAATCAAAAATGTCAGCATCAAGAAATTAAATGGTATCTGCCTACTTAATGGGGATAGCGAAGGCGATACGCAGCCATACGCAGTTTTAAAATAGAGCTCCTTAAGTATGGCCGTTCGAATGGGCCATGTTTGACAGCTGTCAAAATTATGTTAATGCTTTGACATAAGGTCTATTTTTGTTTGTTGACATGTCCTTTAGTATGTGTTTTACAGCTGTCAAAAATGGCCATACATAATTCATACTCACATAGTGAAAATTCCATGACTTTTCGTGGCAATAATACAGTAAATTGTTTGAGAAATCCTAATCCACTACCTCCACCTTTATTATGTTCTTGATTTAGGTAGACACTTATAAAAACACAAACAGGTTCCCATATCTAATCATTTCCATGAAAACCCGTACGCTACAAACGGCTGCATCGTTTTGTTTACTCCCGCCGCGGCACAGAGTAAAAAAAATACGCAATGTAGACTGTAGTACGCGCGGGGGGGATGAGGTTCGCGGGGAGGGGGAATTCTACTACGCTACTCGCCGATGGACGGTTTTTTACTGCGATCGGGTTTCCTTTTGACTCCACTGTAGGGTGGCTATGGGTTGTCGGGATAAATGGAGGAATAAGATGTAGAGTTTGCGATAAAGATTTGGAGGCACGCCTCAGAGTCGTAATAAGGAATCGGATCAATAATCAAATCAATCTAAACGGCGTAAAGTAGACATTTCTATAAAAACCTGAAACTGTCTTTATTTATCAAGTTACACTGAATCTTATTTCTCAATATCAATTCATTTCTTATTTTGGCCACTAAAATATTAGACGCGTGTCAAAAAAACTATCTTCATAAAAAAATGTCCTAGTTTTTTGTGGTAAGACACCAATAGCTTTAGAAAGGCCCATGTCACTTTACCTATAAGAACAAGCTTTCTTTGAGACTTAAGTCCCGACTCAGGTCTATCAACATACACTCACACAGCATGGCCACCCTACACGGCTCTGTTTTTTCGTTAGCGCCGTGTTTGGCGCGGCAACTCCATAAACAGTTACACTCGCGAGGCAACCCCGCAGAATTGTTTTTAAATGACTCTCGCGCCGAATGCGTACGCGCACGTACGGTCGCTACAGTGGATTGTTGTGCGATGGATTTATTTATGTAAGAAAGTGCTAGAAGGTTCTATCTTTCTTGGAAAAACAACAATCAATTTACTATGGAGTAGGATTTTGCAATTAGGGTGCGCAAATTTATAGATTACGAGTGATTTTGTTGTTACAATTACAATAATTTTTATTAGAAATTTAACTGAATGTTTATATTAACTCTTTGTTAGAAAGTTAATACAAACAAAACAAGCGGAAAAAATTCACGCCACCGATGGGATTCGAACCCACGTCTTCCGACAAGCCGGGTCAGATATTTAGATTTTTTTTATTCGTAGGTACCTACAAAGTTGACGGTGCAGATATTTACAAAAGTAACTTAAGAAGTAAGTAGTATAATTTCCTTCTTTTTTTTTCTAGTAGGTAGTATAATTTCTTCAGTAACAAACATTTTAAAACAAATGGAGTATCTTCAGCCAAACATTGGCGCAAAAGTTAATAAAATTTCCAATCGTTTCAACGAAGAAGAAGGAGAATCATTGATAAACGTAGGTCTTTCTTTTAATTCTAGTTATTTTTTAAATTTCAAATTGAAAATTTGAAATTTAAAACAAATGGAGTATCTTCAGCCAAACATTGGCGCAAAAGTTAATAAAATTGCCAATCGTTTCAACGAAGAAGAAGGAGAATCATTGATAAACGTAGGTCTTTCTTTTAATTCTAGTTATTTTTTAAATTTCAAATTGAAAATTTGAAATTTAAAACAAATGGAGTATCTTCAGCCAAACATTGGCGCAAAAGTTAATAAAGTTGCCAATCGTTTCAACGAAGAAGAAGGAGAATCATTGATAAACGTAGGTCTTTCTTTTAATTCTAGTTATTTTTTAATCTGCATGGCAAAAGGACGCACCGTTGTTGCGTGAACGTAGTATAGTCGGCAAAATCAATACAATCTTTTGTCGAACCTCACATGGTTCGTCGGATATAAGAGAATCGTAAGCAATGCTGTCTAAAGACAGTAAAAGTATATATTTATTTGGTTTATTCTTCACTTTTCCTTTTTTTAATTCGTACTTCTTCAAGGCTGCGAAGGACAATAAGACGTTTCAGGGATACTCTCGTTTCGATCCTAGCAGTAAGTAGGTAGTGCTAGTGAGCATTGAATTGGCGAGCGCAGTGCAAGACTTTGCATTCACATTAAACGTTGCTGCCCATTCCCTTGATGATTGGCCCTTAGGCGGTTTTTACGAAATGCACAGGTAAAATTGGGGTGATGCTACTCTGAGCGGGCACCACACGGCAAGGAGTGCCTGTTTGTTTATAGCTTCAATAATGAAAGCTTTCAATAAAATGGAACTAAAGAGTTTTTATGTTTTTTTATTAGCCATAGGTAGGTAAGCGTTATCTGTCAGATTTGACAGATCGCGAAGAAAGTGGCGCCCTCATTTTTTATCTACTCTTTATTGTCAAGCTATAGTGGCGCTGAAACCAAACGAAAATTTTTTTTAAAATCTTAGCAGCGATTTCCCATAGATAATAATTACTGAACTTCACAGATTATCCCTCAATCTGCTAAAATGTCAACAGCGTCACCTAGTTCAGACAACTGTTGCTATCAGCCCAATAATTCTCATTTTCGAATCTCGTTTTTCCTTCAGAGTTTAAAAATGACCTTAATTAGTCAGAAATGACAAAAAAAACTGTAATTCATAAGCTATTATATGATAATTAATAACCCAACGATTATGAATGTTACGTTATGTACCTACTTATATAAGTGCCTACTGAAAATTAAGATGAATTAAACACGACCTTCGTGGCCCGACTGTCTCAGGATCGGAAGTTTTGGGAAAAACAGAGTGTAGCGAAACTAGCGCTTCACTCAGTTTAAATAATTACTGACTGAACAAGGAACATAATACTTATCACCGAAACACCAAATTAGGTACCTATTCCAAATAAAGCTACGCCCTTATCCCTCGCGGGGTAGGCAGATCGTTAACGATTGTACAATTACGGTCGTCATTGCCACGTCTCTCATTATTTGAGGATCGTTTCAGGTCGTGTATCACTATAGTCTGTAAGTTTAGGTACTTATCTTTTTGAAAACAAACTTTGTATTAAACTGACAGTTCTGAAGTGTCACTTTCATACAAAGTCTGTTTACAAAAAGATAAGTACCTAAACTTACAGACTATAATATATTGATCGTGGTCAGCCTGTCGCCTAAAATTGCAATACATGCATTGAAACCCTCGAGTCCTTTGAGAACCGCACGGAACAAAAATAGTATATGTCGCGTGCATGACATCTCTGGTCTGTGGAGAGTCGTAATTTGACGCAGAGAAGTCCATGACATCTAGTTTTGTAAAAAACTGTTGTCAAAAATGGAAGCCGACTAAAACATCTAAAAATTATGCGGTGTTTCTTAAATCGTATTAGTATCTGCCTTGACCGGGAATCGAACCTGAGACAACGAGATTCCTCATCGTTCGTCACATTAGCATCACTGACTACACCTCTAATTACGGACAGTATGTGGATACCTGTTGCGTTTGCGTTGTATAGAGTTCATTCAAGTATCAATTGTAACAGTTAAAAGTAACAGGCAGGGTGTTATACATAACAGGGACTATTTCTTTCTGCGGTTTATTAAGCGTATTTGACTTTTTGCTTTTTTTAGGCCGTATGAAATATTGATTACAATTTTTTTTTTGCAAACTCGTACTTAAAATTAAAAGTATTTGCTTTTTGGCAGGCGTTCATCAAAAGTTTAGGTTGCCGTCGGTTAAGTGATGGGCACAAAGAAAGCAGAATTACCTCAAATCCGTGACTAAATACAGTATTTGGTCATTCGATATTCTCAAAGTGAGAATTGGTGAAAATATTAAATACGAAAGAATAGCATTTTTTACTTTGTCGGGCTCCCAAATATCATTTTCATAATATTTATTTATTTATTTTATTTATTTTATTGTTGACAAGCAAACTTTACAGCTTATATCTAATTTATATTACAATGACATTATATACATTTTACAAAGCCAATTACAAAGTTTGACAACTTAAATTTAATAATTGAATAATTGTGAGGGTACTTACTAAGATAACGATGGGTACTTAATTATATAAATAATATTTGCAACAAACAGAATGCCAAATGCGATAAAAAAATAATAATAATAACAAACAGTATATTGTAACAAACAAGTCAGTATGACCTTTGATACCATAGACAAGGTTTATAAATCAGTAGGTAGTGGGACTACATATATAACTGGTTGAATTTAATAAATACCAGTCTGAAGATCACAGTCCAAATGTTTCCGTTCTGTCCCATCAGTCATTGCAGCTCTAGATTCCAACACATTGTCACCTTCAATCGTATTCCATGAGCTATGACAACTCGCCCATAGGAACAGAATCACAGATTTAAATCATTAATGCTAACAGCTCTTTGAAAATAACTGCATTTTAGGCCTTGGCTTCTGTTTAATTGGCTAGTCTTCTGTACTCGTGTTTACAGTAACAGTTTCGGATAACAGTCAAAATGTTCCCGTTCTGTCCCAACTCTAGAGTCTCTAAGGATCACCTTTTGACCCACTTGTCGTCGCAGCTCTAGATTCCAACACATTGTCACCTTCATTCGTATTCCACGAGGCTTTCATCACAAACCGCCGGGCTGTGGGCTCAAGTGTTCCTTGTATAGCAAGCAACAGTTCTACTTACCAACTAACGAATACTGGTAATTTGTAATTGACTTCAGCGTCCCACAAGAAAAGAAGAAGAAAATGACCTCTAAAAGATGGTTTTCACGACTCTTAGGTATTTACGTAAGAAAGTATTCTAAGCATTCAAAAATATTTTGATTATATTCGACTGATTACCTACTCTGCAAGGACTTCTTATCTTTAAATGTCTATGAAATTTGAAAAGTGTGGATGTGTGAATGTTTGTTCAATATCAATATCTCTAAAAACACTAAACCTATTGCGATGATTCTTCGTTCATTCTTATAAGAATTTTCTGACATGGAAACTGTTTTTTTAAATTGAACGTTGCGATATAATTTTTAAAAATGGCTAGCTAGTTATATTAGTGTCTCATTAGAGATTCTTTTAAACTATCAACGGTCCCTTAATAACTCGAGGTGCTGCTGATAGTACATGCGCTTTTCTGTCATCTACGGTTGGTATAGTGTCATCTTTGTCATTATATATGCCCAATGCCGCTGAGAAAACAAAACAGAAGCATTTCCTTCAATATTTACTCGATACCTATACTCAGGTTTCAGTAACAATTGGACTGTTTGACTGTTTGTTTTAGAAATGTTTCGGTGTTTTTGATTCGGGAGCCGCCTACTTATTATTGTTTGAGGTGCGACGACAATGTTTGTATTTCTCTATTTTGTTTATTTGATCAATTGTTGGATTTCACACATTCCTGATATCTGTATCTTGTGGGAACTCGGAATGCGTGCCCGCCATACTTCGGTATTTGCGTACATTCTGAGAAATAATTGAACTACAGTGTGGCAAAGTGGTTATAATTCAATACCTAGTTGATATCTACTGATGTGCCGTTCCCGGTAAGTTTCCCTAGCGTGGGAATATTCCCAGTAGCGTTTCCGGGCACATTCCCAAAAGTGGAAATATTTGGGAAAGTTGCTCAAAAATTTTGTAAAAAGAAATGATATTTTGTTAAATTTATTACTTTTGCCTATAAAACAAGTCTACTATATAAACACAGTTAATAATTAACGCGATTTATAAATTCCCAAAGTTACTGGAAACTTACCGGGAATATTCCCATTTACTTTCCCAGGAATATTACCGGTAATGTTAAAATGATTTTTTAATTCTTTGATTCCAATATTTCTAATGGGTATCTACCTAGTATTGAATAAAAAATTTAAAGAATAATAAAAATCAATGTAAATGGAATTATTTTAGTTTAATAATCTATACATATAATAAAATTATAACAACCTCATGTCTGTACATTAAAGATATTAAAGAAAAACTAAGCTGGAGGATCTTCATACAACCAATAGAAGCCAAAAATTTGATTCAAAAAAATTTTGTCTGTCTGTCTGTTTGTTGTCCGCTTTTCACGCAAAAACTACTGGACTGATTTTGATGAAACTTTTTTTGTTATATAGATAGGTATTGGTCCTCGCTAACATATCGGCTATTTTTTTAAGGGGGGGGATAAGTATGTATGAAACTCCGTGAGTTTTAAAGCTAATTCGATTAAAATTTCTATTTGGCTATTTGGTTAGAAATTAAAAATGACGCTTAGAGGGGGTGAAAAAGGGGGGGTAAGTTTCTATGAAACTCCATCCGTTTTGAAACTAAATCGATTAAAATTGAAGCTGTTTACGTGAAAACTAAGCTTTTCTGCCATTCGTTTTGTGACGGTTACCTGTTTAAAGAGCCATAATAATCCTAATCCTAATAGTATTATAAAGGCGGATGTTTGTGTGTGTATTTGTTAGGACTTGGCGCTGAAACAGCTGAATCGATTCAAATGATACTTTGTACATACAAAGATGAGAAAATGCCCAGAATAGGACATACATAGACTACTCTTTACCGCGGTAAAATGTCTCATTCCCACGGGAACACGCATTTTCCAATATTTTTGAAATGACGGCGCCATTGAGCCAATTCGCGTTTTAGGAAACAATTTTTTTAACAGTACCATCTGTTGCTCGATTGAGTAGCTTCACCAAGATTTAAGTTTAAGTCACAAGACACAATCCATAAAAAATATGTTTGAACAAGATGTTGAATTAAAACCTTTTACATATAAATATGATATCCCAGTTAAGATGTTTTAACAAGATCATCAAAAATTTATACACATAATATTTTGACAACCAGCGTCAAAATACATTATTATTATTATTATTAGCCACTGTCGTCCCACTGCAGGGCAAAGGCCTCCCTCCCCTTCTTCCATTCTTCCCTATTTTGGGCCGTCTCCATCCAATTCCGGTCTTGCGCATGTATCTCGTCTTTCCATCTCTTTCGAGGTCTACCGCGCGCCCGCTTAGCGTTAGGAGGGACCCAAATTGTGCATGTTTTTGCCCAAAGTTCATTCGGCATCCTGGCGATGTGACCAGCCCAATCCCATTTTAAAAATGCTGCCTTCTGACCTACATCGACAATTTGTGTACGGGAACGCAGCGTTGTGTTTCTGATTCGGTCTAGAAGCCTGACCCCGAGTATGCTGCGCTCCATATTTCGTTGGCAGACCATGAGTTTGGACTTCTGGATGTCAGTCAGAGACCAAGTTTGAGCTCCGTAGGTAAGGATGGGAAGAATGCACATGTCCATGAGTTTGCGCTTGAGTGTCAATGGAAGGGTGCCCTTCATAAGCTCTTTCATGGACCAATAGCTCCTCCAGGCGTTTTCGATACGTCTTTCGACTTCTTTATCCTGTCTGGACTGGAAGGAGACTATTTGGCCCAAGTAGATATACTCATTGACATATGCAATTCTTTCGCCATCCACTTCTACGCTGTGCTCAACACCGTTTGTCATCAGCTTAGTCTTCGACATATTCATCTTCAGTCCAACCTCAAAGCTTGCCCTGCTTAGATCTTGAAGCATTTGTTGTAGGTCAGAGGCTGTTGAAGAAAACAAGACAATATCGTCGGCGAAGCGAAGGTTCGTGAGCCTCGCCTCACCGACGGCAATGCCTTTATTTTCCCATTTTGGATTTAACCCCTGAAACACCTCCTCCAACGTAGATGTAAAAAGTTTTGGGGACAACGGATCACCCTGTTTCACGCCTCTTTGTACGGGAAATGATGGTCCGGGATTTTGTAGTTTGACTGAAGCGGTGCTGTTATTGTAAATGTTTCTTAAAAGACTAATGTAAGTGGGGTGAATATTTTGATTTTTCAAAGCTTGGAACATGGAATAATGGGTTAAACTATCAAAAGCTTTAGAGTAATCCACGAATGCCAGGTACAGCGGTAACTGGAATTCGTGGTGCTTTTCTATGATCTGGTTGAGGGAATGAAGGTGATCCGTTGTGGAAAGGCCAGGTCGAAAACCGGCCTGCTCCGGTGGTTGAGCTAAGTCGAGTGGGCCAGATATTCTACGTTCTATTACTTTTATAAATGCCTTATAAAGGTGAGAAACAAGGCTAATTGGCCTGTAATTAGAAATATCTGCCCTATCACCCTTTTTGTGGAGAAGGATTATTTCCGAGTGGCACATCCCGTCTGGAATTTGTCCGGTTTGCAACATTGAATTAAATAAGGTTGTGATCAGGGGAAGAAGTACTGGTTCACCCACTTTAAGGGTTTCGGTGGATATGCCATCAGGACCGGGGCTTTTGTTGTATTTCATTTTACCAAGTGCACAATGAACTTCTTGTTCTGTAATAGGAGGGATTTCTTCTGGGCATGCGTATGGGTCGTCAGATGGCGTGGATTCTACTGTGGGTTCAGAATATAATTGTTCATAAAATTCGGTACTAATGCTTACTATTTTACGTCTGTCTCTATGTTTCACTCCATCTTTGTCCTTTAAAGCGGTTATCCATGATTTACCCTTTGATATGCCTTTTCTGGCTATTTTAAGAGAACTGTTAGTTTCTAGGGCCACTTGAACAAGTTTTGTGTTATGTTGCCTGATGTCCTTTCTAATATTTCTTTTTACTTTTCGATCTATTGCTCTATATTGTGTACTTGTCACATTGTTTTTATGTTCTTGTCTGTATTCAATCAATTTTAATGTTTTATTCGTTAGCTTTTTGACTCTATTTCTTGTTTCCTTAATTTTATTACTAGCTGTTTCAATGCATTTTTCTATATTTTTGTACTGCTGTTGAACACTTCCTAACTCTTCTTCTTTGAAGATGTCAAAACTGTTTTTAAGTTCTATGTTGAACTGTTCCTCATTATTTATTAAAATGTTTCTATTTAAATGCATACTTCTATTTAAATAAATACATACTCCGTATAAAATGTGTTTCAACAAGATGTTGATTTAATTCATTTTACAAAGATATTAAAACATTTTGCATATAAATACGATATGCAAGTTAAGATGTTTTAACACGATCTATCCAAAATTGAGACACGTAAAATTTTGACAACCAGCGAGCCATTTCCGGTCACAAAATAAATATAAGTAAAATACTGGACGAAAATGTATTATGAACATGAATGAGATTATTCTATGGTTTATGGGCGGATTTTTCTAACGTTGTCCGCTGAAAATTTGCGTGTCTCACGTGTTCACATTTATTTAGCTGCGACACGAGGGTTTAAAGAAGCTTACCCAGCGTCGACATGGGGGGTTGAGGGGGGCTTGCCCTCCTCAGAGAAAAAGAGAAAGCAAACATTTGATTGCAAATCGACACCAGCTGCAACCCGCGACACAGGAATTTACGGAAGCTTACCCGGTGCCGACACGGGGGTTGAGTGTGGCTTGGCCCCCTGAGAGAAAAAGTGAAACCAGCAGCTAGCATCGACGGAATATAAAAATAATAGGAATCCTAGAAAAGGTCCAATAAATTTCATCTGTTGTGGAAGTGTTATAAGTTTTGACCTGTTTTATTTTCCAAGCCATCGTCAAAATCTAACAAACACCACAATGACAAGGATTTTTTTCGTACCGACGTTTCTATTTAAATCCTTTTATTTACCATATTCGTTTGGTGAATCTCATTTTTTACCAATAAAGTATTACTTTATTTATTAGAAGTTTCACTAAGTCGCGGGTGAAACCGCGGGGCGGACAGCTAGTAACATAATAGAGTACTTACAGACATAGCAATGATGTCTTTTTTCAAAGTTTAAACAAAACAATCATACATACTGAATGTTCCCGCTAAGGGAATATTCCCGGGCACATTGGGAAAATACTGGGAATATTCCCGGTAGTAAAATACTGGAAATAGGAATATTCCCCACGGCACATCACTATTGATATCTAACAGTTTCTGAACTTGTTCCTAGTCTGGTAAGGACATTGCTGAACCACCTGGAATTATACGTATGGAAGATTCCGAATTCCGTAGGTCCCGGTTGCTGTCTATGATTACTTACTACTCGTTACACAACCATGTTAGGACCCTGCTACTTGTAGAAGGCGGTAGAAAAATTCTGACACTAGGATCCATTGGGTCGTTGGACGACTCTGTGTCAACACGAAAAGAGAGAGATGATATTTTTTCAATGCACTGTCATACTTCGAAGAAGATATTATGTGGTAAACATTATGAGTAATTTTGAATTGGGACGTTTCAAAAATGATCCCACTTTAATACGGTTGTTCAGGTTAGCGGTGAAAACTATGTTCAGCGAGTAATCTCGCGAAAGATTAATTTGTAAAAGGGCTGCCAAGTCGTTTGTCATGGCGGTGATAATGTCTGGCTGGGCGTTGTTCTCTTGTGATAACGGGTTTAAAATAATGAAATTAACTACGCGAAGTCCGTGCAACCATTAATCTTATGTTATGCGGAGTGGCTACGCCAAAAACTATTGTACTTAAACTACAAAACTTGCTTGTATAAAATCAAATATTTACTAACTACTTAAATAAAAGTTAACAACTTCAAAAAACATGCTAACTTAATTTGATTTTTCGATTGTCCAGAAAAAAATGTGTTTCGATCCAAGACAGTTTAATGCACTTTCTACGAAATGGTTAATCGAGACACGAAACTGTGCGTTTAAAAAATTTCAGTGATAGATTGGTTGCATCCTTTCTTATGTGAAAGTGTTCCAAAGTCATATTTCGACCTCTAAGGCAAAGGTTACTGAACTGTGAAATATTTCCTAATACGGTGAATGTCCCGAATAAAAATCCCCAGACACTCAAATTTGTGGAAGCATCTGAAATCTACTTTATCATACATTGCTGCTTTAAACCGAATGTCTTTCTATAGCCTTCGACGAAAAAAGTAGTGTTTAGTCCAAAATTTCGCCAGTGCATGCCAATGCTCCAGGCATCACACGCAACGGTCATCTAAATCGAAAATTGCAGGAATCCACCGAAATTATACTAAAATTTGCTACCACGCACGATTATAATATTAAAATTATTATGATATACCCGTAGGGTGATATTATAAAGCTCAAATCATATGATCGCTGATTTCTTATGGGAATTGATATAAATATTCTGTACATTCTACTGGATTGATTCATTTAATCAGTAACCATGTCTGAGTATGTTATAATAGTGCATTTATTTTGTTAATCGTCATGGTAGACGTGGGATTATGTTTGGGATTTTTGGATTCTACTCGTGCCCTACTTGGAGATAATTTCCAGAAGGACTTGGCAAATTCACCACCAAACGTGTATCACTACTTAGTTTGTGCGATACCAAATAACTACCATATTATTAAACTGTTTATTGTACACAATAAAACACTTAGGACAAAACATTAAAAACAATTCACAACAGGTCAACTTATTTCTAAAAAGAAATCTCTTCCAGTAGGTAGGTAGTGAGATACCGTTCTCCTTGACAGTTAAATTTTTCATCTAACCTGCAAATTGTATAACTTTTCCCCAGTTTTACGTACAAAAAACAAATCTTTAGCTTTGTTACTGCTGCCTAGTGACAAATTCCTCACAGTTTGAAGGGTTATTGCGAAACCCACAACTCCCCATTATATTTTTTACTACAGTAATATTTCATATTCTTTCAGGTTTACAAAATTTTCAGTAAAACCAGAGGTCAGGAACCAATATAAAGAAGTCAAGGCTGCCGCCCACTGCACTGCAAACTATGAAACTCAGGCGTTATCTTAGAGCAAAGAAATATTCACAGGGAACATTCACACAACCAGAGTGACGCCATGATAAAACTTGCCACAATCCGCCTTAGAATAAAACGCTTATGTATAAATGAATACAAAAATACAGCGATAAAATTATGTTTTATGTTTTGTAGAGTAGGTACAACGTTATGTAACGTTAACGTTATGACAAATGCGGGCCTATTAATAATTAAAAAAAAAAATGTAACGTAAACAGCTCTGAAAACAGCCGTATACGCCCTATCTGACAAAAAATTGTGAAATATGAAAATATGTAACCGCTATATTTTGTGACGCAGACTTTGAAGGCATTACTATAACTACTAATACTTTTGTGTCTTAACTTCGCATTCACGATCTAGACAATTTAAACAGTTCTAATTCAGCGTACGCTAAGCTTGACTGCGGAGAGTTTTTCATTGCTTCTCTCTGATTGTTTGTAGGGTTTCTCTGAATGATTCCTGGGTCTAAGGGCGTCGTAAGTGGGTTAGCCGCGTTCACTATTTTGAATGGGATATTTTTATAGAAAATTGTGTCGTGCGGCACTTTCCGCTCTTTCACAATAACACTTTGTTTATTGGGGAGCATAGAAAAAAATATCATGATAATTGTACTTTTTTTAAGTACGTGATTCAGTTGTAATTTTTCTGCTTCCGTGACTAGTAAACTTACCTATCTGTTAGGAGAACACCGATTGAATTGTCCTTAAAACTTTGAAAAAAAGTAAAATGCTTTTTTGGGTAAACATATTTCAATGTTAGTAAATTCTTGCTCTTATTTAATCCATCAATTGCATGTCTTATAATTTAAAGGCATAATATTTTGATTTTTTGGTTTACTTCGATTTTTGGCCTTATTTTTCTGGCGACTAAATTTTCAACCCTACTTACTACTAATTATCGATACATTTCGCTACCAAACCCTGGTGGTATACTCTAATTAAGGCCCAGTTTCGCTTAAACGTTTTTGCGATCGATCCATAATCGTCCTTAATCGGTTGCAATTAAATCGATTGTGTCGATTACTGTCTTACCGATTTAGGTTTTCGGGACGCGTTGGAACGAGCGACACATTTTTTGGAAGAATTTCGATGTAAGGACGACTGCCAGAAAATCCTGATGCTATAAATGGACCTGACGATAGAAGGATCAAGCTATAATGGTACTTTTTATAAAGTGCATGGAAAATTCGACGCGAACCTTCAATGCAGACTACATTGTAGAGCCCTGTCTTGCAGTATCGTACTAAGCCGTCTTTTAACATTTTATTTCTTTCAGAACTATGATACAGAGATTGGTGCTCGATCTCGTACATACATAAATCACGCCTCTTTCCCGTTGGGGTAGACAGAGACTATTTCCTTCCACTTGCTATGAACCTGGCATACTTCTTTCGCTTCTTCTACATTCATCAGTCTTTTCAGACACGCACACCCGATCTCATACGGTGAAATAATGTGAAAACTTGAACAGAAAATTAGTGATGTCATTTTCGACCGTCACTTTCTGCATATCTACCCCAAAGTCGGCTACTATAGCAAACTACTACTATAGTCGGTTCTAGCTAGACAGTCCACCGATTACAGGTAGACTTATGATGCACAGCGTAGAGAGTGAACTGAGCTCTAATACTTCTTTTTTTCGTATGGAACACCGAGTTGTCCACCTAATGCTGTTAATAAGGAGCATTCCTACGCAAAAGATCGATTTAAAACATTTGGACACTTTTTCACTACTCACATAGCTTCGCTTTTTACTGGACAGCGGTTTTAATCGGCGGCACCTTAAACGTAACCGTTTATGGTGTTAGAATTGGTTAGGTACTGATTTTTTTTTGTTTTATATTTTTAACTGAGAATGTTCTTTAGGTACCTACGCACGCCGCACGGATGGTTTGCCGATTTTTTTTTTTGAATTAGTACATTGGATACGTGGTAAGAAAAGAACCGATTGCTAAAGAGGGTGTAGTTTGATCAATAGGACAATACACAGAAGTTTACAATCGGATTTTCTTCCAATTGATACATAGTGCTTTATACTACGCCTGCAAGAATAAAAAGAGAGAAATACTAATAGAAAAACCAGTTCAATAAACCTAAAAAAATACATGAAAAATCCTAAAAGAATTCGCACGTATTATTTTTAATAATAATATCGTACAAAGCAAAAGCAATAAGTTCATTCAGCCAAGTCTTCCATTTTTTCAAAACAATTTAAACCGTACTTATATGTTTTTATTGGGATTTACCGCACAGTGCAAAATTATTCTCATAAATTAAAATAAGATATAAAAAAAATTACAAGCGTCGACCGGGAATCGAACCCGGGCCGCGTGGGGTACCGGCCCACTGCTCTACCACTGAGCGATCCGATGCACCGGTATACTTGTACGTGTACAAGTGCAGTGCAGTGTTAAACCAAAAAATTGCATGTTATGCACCAGACCTTCTGGACTACTATACTAAACAACTAAAGTCGAAATTGAAAAAAAATATGCGGACCTCTAATACAAAATGTCTTAAGTAATCCACCTAACGCTATGAAAGCCAGAAAACTTTTGTTTCGTTTTTAAAAAGTGTAATTTAAAGAAAAAAGTTACTCATTTTCAATATTTTCATTTATGAGTATAAATATAGCACTGTATAAGTATATTTGTTCTCATTAATAAAAAAATATTCTCATGCTTTTTTCAAACTCTTATTTTAAAGTATCATACATAAATACTATATACATATATCACGCCTTTTAAAGTTTCTCCCTTTTCAAATTACATGCGGGAGATTACATCACATAGGTAATTAATTTGATAAAAGTTCTAAATATGATGCCATCGTTACAAGTTGACTTTGAAAATTGGATGACTCTATAAAATCTTGTGCTTTTGCAACTATATTCTAACTCAGGCATGCGAACTGATGATATTCAAAAGCGTCGTCTCCCGAATAAGAAATTATTTAAATTGAATAAAAAAGAAACCGCCACTCAAGAGAAAACATTTACCGAAAACAATTCGATCGGCGGGTATTTAAAACAAAGCATTTATCGCCAAGCCCCTAAATCAAAGATTAGAATCTCCACCAAGCAGACAAAATAAGACGTGTAAGAGTTCCAGGTTGTATGGAGGGCGACAGCTCATGTGTGGTTTTACTTTACACTGCTGCCTATGAAACAGGAGTTCAACTCCTGAAATATTAACTTAAAAATGGTGCACCGAAGTCTGTAATGGCCTTAGAGCATTGAAGCTATAAAGATGGCAAGGCTGAGCTTACCCTTTTGTCAGAATTCACTGCCCATTTGCCATATGAAACTGACAGTTGCAATTTTGTATCTGTTTGTCAGTTGTTGTGAAATTATCCTTGTACGTGTTTACCTCCCCTCCCACAAAAAATGGCAGAAAAAATTGTAAGGCAATTGACTGTTTGCCACTTCCATAAGTTTTATGCTCTAAGGTAATGGCTGGTCTAACCGCTACTCGTCAGACGTCAGATTCGATAACGTTGTCATATTCACACTATTAAAATTCTATGATTTGAATAAGAGTTACGTACGATCTAAAGCTAGGCCGTCCAAAGGCCACTTGATGTGACTTCTATGGTTTAAACCTGAGTAACGGTGCATGGCTTCATCAGCAAAGAACTAATAGTTTTATTAAAATAATTAATCGGTGTCTGAGGCAAGACTTTTCGGGGCTTAATAAGCCGATGCGGGAGCGGCATAATTTTCCGCACGCTCTAAAGGTGGAATCAAAACAGCAATGTATCGAAAAGGGCCAGTAGCCCTTTAAAGTTGGCGTGGTTCCCTCACTGGTTAAAATTGAGATACTGTTAGTGCAAAAACCGTTCCGTTAACCCCGCTGGCGCCTGGTTCCAGAAAAGAAAGAAAATTCGAGCAAAACAAAATTTGGGGGCTTCTAAGGCATCGTTAGCTTAAAAGAGAAAGTGCGTAAACGGCATTTCGGCAAAAATTTGAGATTGCAACTCGCAAAATGGAACCTAAATAAACTTGTTTTTGATTTGCAATTATTTTTAAAATTTCGTGTTTATTTAAAGTTATAGAACATAAAAGAGTTTGCATAGCTTTTTTAAAAATATTCACCTTCAAAACGACGAAGGAGGATAAGCAAATGACTATATTTTGCAACAAATTAATTCATATACAGAAATACCAATAGTCTTCTCAACACAGTTTTATGTAAAAAAGCGTCCCAAACAAAACGGTAAGCAAATGACATAATTTCCACCTCCTTTTAACAACAAGGGCCGTAAACCCGAACTTTCCCGTCCCACGTTTTTCACTCATTGTTTTTGCACGGTTGCCGGCATTTTCTGAATTCTGCCATTTACATAAATGCCTGGCAGTCTTTGTTCAGCCGCTAAGGCGCCGCTAAAGGGCCGGCCCTGTACGAATTGCGTAAAAGGCTAGACAGGTTAAGTCCTTTTTTTTACTAATCGGAGGTTTCAAAAGTTGTGGAATTCGGTGTTGTGTTTGTAGCGTTTTTATATTGTGGAGTTTTCGGTGGTTGTTTGCATGAAATAATAGTGCGAAGGTGAATTGAATAATAATGTGCTTATGCCGTGTTGCGTCGGTTTAGAATAGCATTACCCCACTACCCGTAGGTGTCATAATAGGCGACAAAAGGAACAGGGATGACTTCAGTTAACGGGATGATGCAGCGATCTTTGGGCTTCGATACTCTAGGGTAAGTTTGAAATATTCATTGACATTATATTGTAACTTAGTTGCAATTTTCAGTAAACTTCATATATCGCAGAGCATAGTACTAATATTTTATAGAACATTGATAATATCCATATACAGTCCAGCAAAAAAGAGTAAAAATTAAATGAAACAATTGTTTATTTGTGAGATTTGACTTTGATTTGATTTGATTTATTTTTTGTCTACTCTTTTTTGCTGGGCTGTAATAACGTCTAATCATGGTACGGCGCAACCAACTTAATGATAACACTTTCACAAAATACTCAAAGTTTTTCACATATTCTGACTACATACCTCTACTACTACATACCTACATACTTATTTCATCCATATTTAAAAATTTACTGCCTGCACCCAATATTGGTGTTCGTCAGGAGTCGAACTTAAACAGGTCATCAATCTTAGCAGACGTGGCGCCGTCATTTCACTGACCTCACACCCCATCGCAAAATAATACAAAAAGACACAAAACTAAAACCGCGGCTACTATAAAGAATGGTAACAAAAACCTTAATATTTTCAACAACGTCAAACACACCTGCGTCAAACGATTGTATACCTTACTGTAAGGAGATAAAGATGGAATGAATGGCAATGTCATACCAGGATCATGGTAATTAGATTCTGACAGCTTGAGATCGGCAAAGAGGCCGATTGTCAAAAAGACGGCGCCTGCGCTGCCGCGTCCGAAAATATGGGTTTAAAAACTGTTTTTGAATAAAGAACTTTAAAGTATGGTAAAGTTTTGCTACTAGCCGTTCGTTTAGTTGTAAATAGAGTTAACTTTTTCTGACATCATATCGAAATAGCACATTTTTATGCATCTTTAAATAGATACATCTACTAATGTCTACGTGCTGCCAACCTTAGCAATATGTCTACGTATTGTCCACAAAGTAATGCCAGGGCATTTCACAGTTTACCTTAATTTCGCTATTTACCTTTACCGAAAATGTGACGTTTTGTGAAAACCCGATATATTTTTCTCTACTATTGGCAGCATGCAGAAACTCATAGCACGTACGTAGTAACATCATTCGCTTGGCAACGAGCGTAATATATTTTTTCACATCGTACTATTACGTAAAAAAGAGGACGTTGGACACCATGTGTCATATAATTCGCGAAAATGTCTAGACGGTTTTTTGTGGACTTGTGAAAACTTTTACAAAGCGTCACGAGAATTTGTAACTGTCTTGTAATGATTTAGTCCGTTTAGAATGATTCACGATTTTTAAATTGAAGTTGTATGTAAATGGAGATGTTGTATTTTTTTCTTGAACGAAGCTTTTCATTATAAGAACTTTATTTACGTGAGATTAGTTTTTTTCGAACAGAAATAAATCCTGAAAAAAAGTAATTTGTCTCTTACGCCAAATGAGTTTCAGTATTTTTTAGTGAAGAAAAAAAATTTGCGTCGCATTAAATCTCTTTAATCCTTATTTATAGTTGAGGACAAATCAATTGACTCAGCAGCTAAGAATACTAACATCTGAGTAAGGTAGACGAGTGACTGATTTGCTCGTAATTATTCTGAGTAAGGTGGATGGGTGACTTGACTCATCTGGCGTTGGTGTCTTTTGAATCGAAATGGTCATAGGTATTTTAATTAGTATTTACGATATGACATTACTATTTATTACCTGTAGTGCCGTGCGATGCCGCTTTAGAATAGCATCACCCCACATCCTTCCCGCGGGTGTCGTATGAGACGACTCAGGGACTCGAGGGCATTGGTGTATTACAATTTTTAGGCGACAGGCTGACAACCTGTCACTATAGTGATACACATGTTTTCTGAAACAACCTTGGAAAACAATCCTCAAAAATGACAGACGCGGCGATAGCGACCGTACTGCCGTTAATGCTCTGCCTACCCCACAAGGTATAAAGGCGTGATATATATATACATATGTATTTAATAATAAACAGAGTATCTACCTACCTACCTAAGGATTAAATTTATTGGTTACCTAATAGAAGATCTAATTGCATGGGATAAAATTATATGAAAGTGAAATTAAAGGTTCCTTTTATCTATCTACCCACTTAACAAATACGAAATATTACAGGTATGACCACTAGCTATAGCATGTTCAGTATCATACATACATACATAAAAATCACGTCTCTTTTCCGTTGGGGTAGGCAGAGACTATTTTCTTTCACTTGCTACGATCCTGGCATACTTCTTTCGCTTCTTCTACATTAATTAGTCAGTATTGTCAGTTGTTGAGTATCATCACTAGTTTATTTTATTTGGTTACTATTCTACAGCTTATCATTAACCAAATTTTCCCTAACAACAGCTTAAAAAAGCTTATGCAACTGCCATTGCACTTCATTCATGACGGTTTATTTTGGATTTAAGCACACAGCTACTTAAGCTCGCATATTTGTGAATAGCTTAGAAACGGCGCTGCGAACAAGCTACGAGTATTTCTGGATGGAATTTTTCATGCCTAAATGTGGGATTGGGTAGATGACATGGTAAAGCAATACCTAAGCAAATCCATTTGGTTATCGGAAAATGTTTGAGACTTATTTCAGCTGTCTAGATAATTGTTTTGATATGTAGAGCATGACTTTTGTTTTGACATAATATCAGTAAAATAATGATTTTAAATAGTTAATTTTTAGCCAATTATGCACTTATCTTGTCATTGCCAATATAGAATACGTATCTACTTATTAAATGAAAGTCACTCTGATTGTTATTTCTGTACTTTTTTTTTGTTTATGATACGAACATCCATAAATTAAAGCAGACTTTTCAATAAATATTAGTTACATGGTTATTTTTCAACATAAAATACAATAATGTAGGGTAAGTATACTTCATAATATATCGACGGGTTCCGGGCTATTTGTATTAACCGACAATTTTTGCGATATAGACTTTTATACATATTTGGAATCAGCGAATTTTTCTGCGTCGTTTGAGCTCGGTTTGGTGATGATCGGAGCAAAAAAATGTCGCTTAATACAACCGTATTTTTTGGGCCTATTTCGAAGTGCAATGTATGAACCGGCACAAAATATTGACAAATTTAAGGCTTGTGTACTTAAGCTCACTACCAAATGACCACACAGTCGTTTAAACCTTTTTGCCTGGAACAATAATTTACAGGGTGCATACGTTCAACCATTTAGCCTGACCTTATAAATATATAGAAATGTCGCTTAAAACAGTTAGCCTCTTAGTAAAATTCATGTCAAATGTCGCTTAATACAATAAGTCGAATAAACAAATGTAGTCATATTTTTAGCCATATTTAGCAGTTTAAGATGTGGTATTTAAATTTATTCGCTTAGGATTAAAATATAAATAACTTTTTGGTAAAAGCAAGTACTTAGAGCTAGTATTTTCAATTCTAGGTACTAGCTTGGAACATGTATTAATAAATCTAGGCGGTTGAGTCATTTAGCCTGGAACAAAAAACCATAACCTCAGGCGGTAAAATCATTTAGCCTGGAACAAAAACCCATTATCTCAGGCGGTTAAGTCATTTAGCCTGGAACAAAAAAATGAAAATTTTGGGTCACTTTGTATTAAGCGCCATATATTTTCGTTAAAAAGAGAAATATCAGAAAAAAATATTAATCAAATTATAGATAATGAGTAACAGGAACAGAAATTTTCTTTGTTGTGATAAAATAATGCGATTTGTTATAGTTATGATTTTTTTTCTGAAACTTTAAACTTTAAACTGCTCTGGTGTAAAGTTTCAAAAATGGCGGTTAATACAAATAGCCCGGAACCCCTCGATATGTGCTAGTATACACCATCGGCATTTATTAGTACACTGAACACCACCATACATTTCCCCCCAAGGGAGAAAACCATCATTTATCTCACTGTGCACATAACAATGAGTGTAACACGTGATAAGAGTCACTTCCTATGTAACGATACACCGTCCCCGACAGAGGCTTGTAATGTCTCAATCCTGATGCGAGATGAGGGAGAAAAAGAACAGGGGAATGGTCAGCACAACAGTTGGATTGAAATTTTATAATCATGTTGAAAAAAATAGTATGATATTTTTTTAATGTCCAGGATTGAACGTCTACAGTCATGTAGGTAGGATATAAATTAAAACAATAACAAAACGATAGTCGAAGTTAAAATTATCATCTGCAGCGAATTATAAGGAACGAGGATATAAAATAAAAAATTTAAGCGTTTTAGACTAAAATCAGACCCGACTGATTTTCAACAATTTTTTGTTAATAACAATCTTTGGACTATTTTAGACTTCTTTCGTAAAAAGTAGAAACCTTTTTAAAAATACCTAAAATATATCATGGTGGGTGCTGTAATTTCAAGCGATCTTTTTCTGCAATTAAAGAAGTGAGCACCTTATTTATATCCTGAATGCAGACAAATACGTCATAATAAGTGTGCTAGTGACAAATTGATGGTATAATACGAGACGGCGATAAAATTGCGTCTATGTTTTTCCTGAATAAAGAAAGTACGGCTAACAAAAAAGTAAATAACTACTGGACATAAAAGATCTTCTGGTTTAATGATTTTAAGTTTAAGTCCAAAATGTCCAAACTACCGTAAGATTACTCCTCGGATCGCAGTTTGTAGAAAAAAAAAGATTTAAAAATAAAAATATTCAACCTGAATTACTATAAAAAATAAAACAACAACAATTTAATTCCAAAACCATGTAGGTATCTTAATAAAGAAAGTAGTAAACCCAAAGAAAATACTAATAATTTATTAACTGTCAAACCGCAACCATAAAAAGATTATAAAAGCTAAAACTGGACCACCGTGCAAGATTTTATTTTAAGACGTCATCTAGGTAAGTTGATTTTTTTCATAGTACAAATAGACAACTAACCTCACAACATTAATTAATTATAATTAGCTTACCTAGCAAATACTGACATAGTAGGTAGTACCCACTAGTATCATCTAATATTCCAAAAACAAGAGTATTTCTTTGAAAATTTCCACTACTGAGGAAAATGCTATACCTACTTGACGGCAGATGTCTATAACTACAACTAGTTTTGTTAAACAATCTATTCTAGAAACATTTGCCAATAAAAAAAATTGCTTTTTCGCAAAACTTTCTCTGCTATCGCTACCCGACGCGCCGTCTCGGTCGCTAGCTATTTCTAACCTCTCTCGCCCGCCCAACGAAGCCAAGTTTATTGACTTCCAGCACTATTCTATACCCGGGAACTACTTCGAGCTTTTCATATCCCAAGTGGTTCGTGTTTTCAGTACACTTCCTTTTTGTTAAGTGGATATTTGGTGAGGTAAATGGGTTGGAATCGATGGATGTCGATGTGGTTTTGAGCTACGTCGCCCTATTTGATATTCAGTAATACTTGTCTCTAGGTACTTTGTAGGTGAATGCAGATTTTTAGATTTGGTTTCTGTTTTCAATAGATAACATTTTTTACGGTGACGGCTGGACTGAATGTAGTTTAAATTAGAATAAGTTTTCTTAATTTTCATATGCCGTAAGAGGGTGTCGTAAGAGCCGACTAAGGGACTCGAGGGTTTCATTTCATGTGAGCACCTGTGACAACACGAATCACCTAAAAGGGTTCTCAATATTTGCCTGACGTGGCGCTATCGACCGTATTTTTACGGCCGATTGCGGTCTACCTACCCCACAAGGGAAAAACGGGATATGTGTGTAGATATGTAATTTTCATATCAATTTGTGGCTGAGTTTAGGCGTCAATCAATAAAATAAATGAAATGAAAACTGGTAGTACCGTTTGAAATTTAAAATGTAGGTAAGTAAGTACGTACTTAATATATATTTTGAGATTTTAATTTATTTTATCAGTTAATGTCATTTGAAAATAAATACCTATATCCCACATATTTGCATTACTTAGCTCTGGCATAACTCTTTGAACTCAACTTTGATAGCTGTACTTAAGCTTTTTGCACGCAAACAACCGCCAAATCGAAAAACGGCTTCATTGCACAAAACTGCAGCTTTGCAACCCTCGCACCTTGCATTTCACTTCAAGGTCGTCTGCGTGCAACTACCCACTTATCAAATAAAAAAAAAACACTACCGGCGCGTGGCAAGCAGATGCTCGCACAGCTGCGCGCGCGCCGCCGTGCTGTTCGCTTATTGGACCCACTGCCGATTGAACTCAGAGGGTCTAGATTGTGACAATAACTGCTCTTTTTGGAGTAGGTTGTAGTCTGAGATATTTGAGCCTACCGTGAGCACAATAAAACAAAAGACTTACACTATAGAAAATGATGGCTCAAATTTTATTTCCTAAACTCCATACTAATAAAAGAAAACAAAAGAAAATGGACCTTATATCATAGCATTTGCCTGAAACTGACAAGATGTCACAGGTATCAAGCTGACTTTATAAAGTACAGTAAGTTAGCCGTGTGATGCCGGCTTAGAATGGCATCACCCCACATTCATCCCGCGGGCGTCGTGAGAGGCGACTAAGAGACACGAGGGTATTGGTGTATTACAATTTTTAGGCGACAGGCTGACAACCTGTCACTATTAGTGATACACATGTTTTCTGAAACAACCTTGGAAAACAATCCTATAAATGTCAGCCGTGGCGATAGACTGTATTCTTTCGGCCGTTTGCGATCTGCCTACCCCGCAAGGGGTAAAGGCATGATATATGTATGTATGTATGTAGTAAGTAAATGTATCAATTAGACCCACTAGATCCAATTGGCATTGGGTCTTAAAGGCGAGTGACTCCTGCGCGCGCGCCGGACTCCTGATATTGCACTAATTACGGGGGAGAGGGTAGTTTGAAGCTTCACCATGTTGATCGGTCAATTTTGTTGGTACTTTTAATGCTGTTGGTTGTAGACTTTTGTTTTTCTATCGAGTGTAATATTGTGAGTTTAGTAGGTATCAATTTCTTATGTATCACATAGGTAGAGTTTTTGATAATCAGATTTTTGTGATCAGATTATATCAAAGATTTAGGTACATGTTATTTACTAGGTATAGGGTATAAGCCTAATACATACATACATACATACATACATACATACATATATCACGCCTTTACCCCTTGCGGGGTAGGCAGAGCGTTAACGACCATAAGAATACGGTCGCTATCGCCACGTCTGACATTTTTGAGGATTGATTTCCAAGGTTGTTCCAGAAAACATGTGTATCACCATGTATCACTATAGTGACAGGTTGTCAGCCTGTCGCCTAAAAATTGTAATACACCAATACCCTCGAGTCCCTTAGTCGCCTCTTACGACACCCGTGGGAAGGATGTGGGGTGATGCTATTCTAAGCCGGCATCACACGGCTGTGATAAGTGCTATAAGCCTAATTGTTGTGGATAACATATCAAACGGTGCATAAAATCGTGTTTTAATTCTTCTGGAACCAGAAAGCAACTAGACGAATTTTGCTGGTCTTTCATAGTCATCCCTTGTTTGGGGAAGGCTAGCCGATGTAAATTGTATGAAGAATGTTGGAAACCTTATGAACTTCTAGTCTGTCTTTGCATGTGTGGGTCGGCACTGTAAAAAAGTTTGGAACCTAAAGTTCATCAACCCCTAGTTTGTCATTGCCTCTATGGGTCAGCATTGTAAAATTGTGTAGGAACCTAAAGTTTATTAACCCTAGTCTGTCTCAGCCGCTGCGTCTGCGCAGGGGGCGTGGCCGAAGCACCTGCGCCACCTGCTTCATTCTGTACTTTTTTACCCGACTGCTCTAGACGGAGGGTTATGTTTTTTGAGAGTAGTACCTATGTATGAATGTAGAAAAGTAAATTCTTTTTCACGGACTACAACCCAAAAGGTTGGGTGGATTTTGACAAAATGAGGTTTCGTTCATTGGATTCGCAGTATCGTGATAAATCCAAGATAGAGGATTTTTAATGCTTATAACTTTAATATTACCGTAGTCGGGTCATGTTTTCAAATATTATTCTCGTATATGCATGCGCTTCGCCTGTGTTGCATAAAAGTTGCATTTTAACCCTCCTTGCGAAAAAGGGGTGATGCTATCTGGTTGCAGTAACAGTAGTTACAATCTATATCAGATAAACATCATAACCGGGCAACCAGAAAGTTCCTGACAGTGACCTGTTTTTGAATGGGAATTTGTTTTTGTCAAACCGTAGCGTCGGTGGCCAAGTGGTTAAGACACCGATCTTACCATCGTACATTTCAAGACCCGAGTTCGAGCCTTGCCATGTGCCAATGTGATTTTACTCACTTACACCGACTACCTATGAAGGAAAAACATCATGATGAAACCCACATTCAAATAGATTTGAATGCAGACGATATTTGAATGTGACTTAACCTAGGATTCAGGCCACATAAGACTTCGGGTTGCAGAGGTCAGATGGCAGTCGCTCTGTGTAAAAACTTGGTTCCACGTCAAATCCCCTAAGTTAGGTAACCGACCTCGACAGAGAAACGGGATAAGGCAAGGAGAATGACGCTATGAAAATGACCACTAAAATCCGCCCATCTGTTTTGTGTGACCAGTGACCATACATACATATATCAAGTCTTTATCCTTTGCGGGGTAGGCAGAGCGTTAACAGCCATAAGAATACGGTCGCTATCGCTACGACTGATAGTTTTAAAGATTGTTTTCTAAGGTTGTTTCAGAACGTGACGATGCAATAGAATAAAGATGTACTTAAACTGCATAAAACCATACTTTACGCAACATAATAACATCAAGTGCGTTGGAAACGCGCTAATTAGGGCTAAGAACCGGCGCAAAGCGGTTCAGGCCCCAACCGGTCACCTTTGTGTTACCGGTGTCTCGTTCCCACGGCCCCATTGTACGTGGTGGCACAAACAACCTACCAAGAAAACTTTATTAGAAGAGTAACATAAAGAAGCTGACCACTGCTGGACATGGGTCACCTTTGTTTTACTGGTGACGCGCTACCACGGCTTTACTATACATGGTGGCATAAACAACCAAGAATATTTTACTAGAACAGTAGCAGAAAGAAACTGTTTACGCCTGGACATGGCTAACCTCTGTCTTACCCGTGTCTCGTTTCCCCATGAAAATTACATTAGAAGAGTAGCTCAGTAGCTAGTGGCCCAAACTCACACCAATAATGTCTAACTAAGTAATGTCTAGTAATGGATCCGTCTCTCGACAGCTACATCGGTGCTGACTGAAGTGCCGGACATGCGCCCCTTTTTAGGAGTTATTTTCTGTAAGTACTCAGCACGCTTGGCAGGCTATACTTGTTTTATACAGGGTAAGCGAAGCATCGGTGCTTGGTTTGGAATCTGTATTTTTTGTTGCCTTAACAACGTCTTTTTCTCATCAATTTGCCAGTAATTTGTTAAACTCTACCATTTTGGAACAAAAAGCCTAGTTCCTTCCGAATGAAATCATAGTGAGGTTTATTTTATTTTCCAACAATTTGATTCAATGACACAATGTTTGATTCTATTACACGGGGTGTTTGGTGCACCAGGAACACGGGAATCTTTTGCATTTCATGAATACGTTTGCCGTGTTTGTTTTGTAGATTACGCTTTGTTCTGATTATGATGTTGAATAAATAATTTTTATAAACTGTGTAGTCTGATCTTCTATTAAAGTGCTTCATAGCCAAGTTAGACTTTTTACAGCGTAATTTTTATTTTTGTATCCAAATCACAATAACCTGTTAAAAAATTGTAGACATTTTCCATATTTTCTTAGTGGATATTTTTGTTCAAAGTAGGATACATACATAGATAATTCAAGTTAGACTATACTATATTTCAGTAGCTCTAATTTAAATTGCGAGCATAAATATGAAATGTCAAAAATATATGACAAACATCGCACACTTAACGCACGACGGAACGCTAAAACTTACAGATCCGTACTTACTAGAAATGTCAACTTCCATACTAAAACCGCTCAACTGCTGTCGACGCAGCGCTAGTATGGATCTGACAGACCGCTGCGAAATTTTTGCGTTCGTTAAATGTGCGATCCGCCTTAAACTTATGCATTTACGTGTGTTGGTAGCACTATAATGTTAATAATTGAACACCCCCCCCCAGATACTATATTTTCATTCATCTGTTTATGTAACTTCAGCAATTATGTCGTTACAGTTTTCCAACATTTCGCTTCCACGTCTAATGCCAATAGTAATTAGTCGTAAGTAGGTCAGGGTCATGTCTCGTGTTGCTTGCCAAATTGAACAACTGTCAAAAAACTAGGTTCGGTTTTCTATTCGGTTATTACTGGATGTCAGATTCGAAGATAAGACTTTCAAACTTTACTACCGCTTCTCTTTTTCTTACGTATCGCAAGTTGTAACATACTAGGAATAAGTTATGTATATATATGTATATCGGCAAGTCAATTTGCGATGGGTATTTCTAATTATTTCTATAGTCCGGCAATAGGGTGTGTTCAGTTGCGGAATTTCGGATATGACGTTTTATCAGTGTGATTATAGATTTAAGATAGATATTATGGATTACCGGTTTTTTTTTAAATTTCTTTTACATTTCTTTGTACTTCTCAAATTCTACTTATATGCTACTTAATACTTCGCGACTGACCACCATCCTTTTGTCAACCAATTGTAAAATCTGCCAATTTTATCATAGTGACAGTTGATTGATACTTGAACCTCTAAAAAATAAACTTACATTCTTGTTTCTGGTGTTTCTGTGCATTTTATTGAACCACAAGAAACACTAAAGATCTCTGTAGGTATATTGATAAAGACTGATAATGACTACAGGTAAACATAATGCCTAATCCAACACTTTCAAAGACAGCTCATCAATAAAAACAAATAAAGGAATTCGCTGCGTATCACAACAGCAAAAGTATCCCCCTACTGTCGTATTGTGACGTCACTTCCCGTCTAGACAAACAGACAAATATAATTGCTTGGATTACTGTTACGTATTATTACGGTGGGTAATACGTTGTATGAATGTCACGGTCAAACTTTATTACCGTAATTGTATACCATGCAATTTTGGTTGTATGGTATTAGGACGGAAGTAGTTTAGGGTCGGTTCGGACATAATAAGATCACATGATATGCATTTGCAGATTATGTTACTGAGGAGCTGCCGGTACCGACTTTGAGAGACACTTTTTATTTGAGAAAAATAAACATGATAAGGTTACAGATGATAGTCGTAATTATAGTAGAAATAAAATCGTGGAGGACGAAACTCATAAGAGTTGAGTTCAATCGTTTATTTCCAAGTAGATTCACAATGAAATACGTTTGGAATGTTAGAATCACAATACTATCACTGAAAAAATTAGTCATCGTAAAAAAAAATATTTTCTCTTTTGTATAACAATTTTATATTCCTTGTAGAAACGCAGCAAGACCTTGGAGCAAGGCATACTCGTGAGAATCCGATTAACCGTATGGTGCCGGCTTAGAATAGCATCACCCCAATTCTACCCTACCCTACTAAAAATCTATTAATGTATTGATACCATTAAATGAGCAGAAGCGTTCTTGTAAATGTAACATGTTACACTGAGCTGAATTTGGCAATACTAAAAGATAAAGGTAGGTCCATGTCCAGCAGTCGACTGTCGTAGCTGTTAAGATTAGGTACTCATGAGTAGATACTATTCGCCGGTTCTAGACCACCCGAAAAGCCCCTTTAGGGTGGTTTTGTCGGTGTCTGCAAAAAGCTCGTCACATATGCTTTTAATTGGCGGTTTTATATCAAATTAATCCGCGGTTTTATATCAACTTAATCCGCGGTCGATATCAAATTAATCCGCGGTCGATATCAAATTAATCCGCGGTTGGTATCAAATTAATCCGCGGTTCCGCGGTTTGATTTCGAATTATTTCGTGCTTCATATAAAATTAAGTCGCGGTCAATTCGCGTTCTTGTTGGTTTGTCATATTAGAATTCTTGTTGGAATTCATGGTTTGTTGTATGAAATCCATTTTTACTTCTCCAATTTTTGAGTTCATTATATCAATGATACTTTAATTCGTGGCTGAATTTGATATAGGTCGCGGCTCATATAATCTTTTCATTTCATACATGCATTTTGTCAATTCATGGTACCAATAGATACCTTCTTAGGCAGTAAAGCGTAAGTAAATCAATACGTATGATTATTCATAATATTTTTATATCACCATCAATTTAACTTATACCTACCATTTATAAAGTTCATACCTACCACTGTTGTGTTTCTGTACACCAACAAGCAAGTTTCGACACGTTGAGCCTACTGTATTGTGAACAATGGTTCAGCCGTAAATACAAATCTTTGCCTTGCCGACTTTTTCAATATTTGTATTGTTCGCTAATAGTAAAACCCACTATGTAATAAAATTAAGTTGTAAAGACCCTTGTTTCCTTTTGACGATGCCGCCTGCTGTGTATTTATAATATTTAGAGATAAATTTTGAAATGTGCTTATTGTCTTGTGATTGTAAAGACTAACTTTTTTATAACGGTGTCTTCCGCCCCAACATTTATCTAACAAAGCGAACTTTCTCAAAAATTAAACTCGTCGAGACAAGTATCCACGGTGGGTGGTGGTTAACGATATTGAAAAAAAATACCCCTGTTTGTCGTGGTTTCGTTATAAAAGCGGAACAAGCTTGTCTGTACTCCACAACTTGATTTGGAGTGCGTGATATAGTATTAAAAATCAAATCTAGTGTTCGTGTTCGTTGTGAAAGTTTAACCTAACCTAACCTAACATCATGTCTCGGTCTACAGCTAGCTGCATAGGAAAAATGGAGGTAAGAATCGTTATATTTATTTCTCTCATTTTTGTTCAACACTGTTTGTATTTATCTGACATGTATGTTACGAAAATTACGAGGCCTACGTTCGTCAAAGGACTGGTACATGTGTATGTTATACTTACTTACATACTCTCGGGAGAAATACTTTGTATTTATGCCGTATAAATTGCATTGTATGTATTGATAAGTAATATATTCGATTGAGGACTAGTACATGTTGATGTGATGTGTATGAAGTAATATTTTTGATTGTTATTTAAGTAAATTTTATTACAGCATAGTTCCCGTTAATAACGCATAATATATATGTCTGTTTTGTTTTAGGGTTCGGGAATAAACGTTGATGACCTACCAAACACATTCAAGAATTATTATTTCGCTGCATCAAGTGATGATGAAACTGCATTTACTATTGTCGAACCCGATCAAAAATCACTAAAACGGGCGGGCAGCGATAATGCTATCGATCAATTTTTCGACACACCCAAAATCAAAAAGCAAAAGAAAACGCAATCTTCAACAGTTGGGATGGCTCGAAACGGCGGTGTATCCTACATATCGTCGAATACCGATGACGCAGCAAACGCCACACATCTAATTAAAGTAGAAGTCTACGATCTCAAGAAATTAGCCAAGGTGTCGTCAAACAACCAGTGGAAAATAGCCGATTTTCGTGCTAAATACTACACAAAGGTCACGGACAATATTTACGACCGCAGCAAGGAATTAATATACGATATCACGAAGAACGTCTCGCAATCACAAGACTGTAAAAAATACTTTTTCGATAACTAATTTCATAATTCTCAGTCATCTAAAACAGAAAAAACAGTACCTAAATACCACGCCACTCAACAACACAGCAACTTCCCTTTCTACCTCAAAAACATCCTAACAATGAAAATCTATGGATGGACAGGACAATAGGGGCGACTTCACTATTCAAGCGAGTGATGTTAAGTTTCGTAAATCAGTCAGCACCAAGCTTGCATTCGTGCCACAAGCTCGTTATTCATTAAAAATGTATCTTTCTAAAAAAGTTATCGCGACCATCTCAAAACAAACTATCCTTACAGAATATTCAAGATATATTCGATTCTGGTATATTAATAACGAATTACCTGAGTGTTTAATTCAAGATGACGACGTAAAGCCATTTTTCACCCCCTGCGAGGGGCACTACTCTTCTTCAAAAGACTGTGAATCACTGGATACAGTTGATGGTGTATTGCCAATGAAGGCATATTGTGCGAATTGTCAAGACCCTCCCAAGACTCAAGAACCTTATTCGGACCCTCTGACGCAGTCTATAGAGATTGTCAATCCACTATCAGTTGATTGGAGTCGAGAAGAAGACGAAGAAGTCGAAGAAATTATAAATTCCATACAGGATAACTATATTTTATCCTCCACAGCATACTCGCCTACTCTTTAATTGGATAAATATGATTGATTTGTTTACTAATTATTTCTGTGTTTTTCTGTTTTAGTTGGCTTTGTTATTTTTAACATTGTAATGTCTATGTCGGTTTAAATTCAATGTAAAATAATAAAATAACATTAAAATAACGTTTGTTTCTTTTTTCCTTTTAATAACAGTACCTTATTCTTGTAATGGAAATAAAATTAAAACACCTGTATTAAAATGTATACACCATTTATTTCATAAAACACATATGACATAACCGTTCTTTAAATCTAAACACATTTTAATCATTTTAGCTTAAGTATAAGGGTAACTTCTTATATACACATTCAAATATTACTTAAAGAAAGTTATAAAGAAATCATTTAATAAGAAATCATTGTTCAATGAATCCTTAGTAAATAGGTTATTGAAATCTTCAAGACTTAGACCTCTGTACTTTAAATACAAATACACTAAACAATATTCTCCACACAGAGACGAAAAAATGTTTTGAATAGCTTTATGGTTGTATTTCCATGTTCGTGAATTCCTTTTTAAATAATTTAAATGATGACCTTCAGGTTTACGACCAAAACTGTCAAAATATTCACCAACACCATTTGAATGAATAACAATTGCTACCCAGTGAGACCCTGGTTTTGTGTCTGAGTCTAAATTACTTATCAAATACACAGGTGCTGTCATAAAAATTGGTAGACGATTAGCGGGAAATACATTATCAGCTAAGGAGTTATGAATTGATCTCAAATATTTTTTTATCTCGAAAGTGTTCATACTTATTAAGGTCTAATTTACACAAAAATAAAAATGCATCTGAGAGATAATCAAAGTCCGTTATCTTATATAATTATTACTTAACTACTAAAGTCGACGTTTACATTTCTATTCTTATCTATTTCAATTAAATTATCAAATTCAGCATAAACAATACAATTAATTGTTTCAGTTAGGGCATTTTCAAACCGTGCTTCCAATCTAACACTGCCATGTTTAATCAAGTTCCAGTGTGAAGTTGAATTTGCACATAAATCAGGAGTTAAGTCAAAAGCCATCAAACAGTAACCTTTCGGATATCTACTCAGATTTATACCATTTCCTTCATTTAAAAAATGAATACCAGTTCCGGAAAAAAGCGTATGATACATAATAGTATGCAACCCACTGCTGAATTGTGGCTGTAATGCTTTAGAAGGAATTTGAATCCCATCAATATACAAACTAAACGTATTTAAACCATAGTTATCGAAATCATACGGATTTTTGGTAAAACTTCCGTTAAAAGCTGTATTATTCACAAATCCTATAATACAACGTTTTGGTATCTGACCTAGAAAAACATTATCTAGTGTTTTACCTTGAATACCGGATGGAATGGTCAAAACTTTTACTTCAGCTCGCGTGATTGGATATTTCGCAGTTGTAGTAGCTAATACTTTTTGATGAGCGAGTAGTACACTTGGATTTATTCGAGCTTTACGCACTATTAATGTTGCTTCAGTGATAGCCACTTTGACTTTGATATCATTTGATAAAGACATCAAGTTAAATGATTCCCTTGAACGTATAAGTTTGATGCACATGTCAACTCCATTAATTAAAAACTTTTCTTGGTTAAATATATCTCCATGTAAGTGTCCTATCATTTCGACCTCTTTGCTGTCTTTTGTATATTTTAGTCTTGAAGTGTATCCTTTATTTGAATCATCTGTGTTATTCATTTTTCCTGCAGTGTCTTCATACCACATTGAGCATGTAAGATGGGACTCTTTTGCTGCAGGTGCATAATTCAATAATGTTTCAATGTATGCACGATATCCATATGAGTTATTTGGTGGAGAAACAAGCTTTTGATTTAAGTATCTAATTGACTGAATAGCGAATGAAGCCAGTTATTTACTGGAGCTACTGATGTTTTTTCAGAGTCAATATTAGACAAATCTTGGTTCAATATTTTGGCTTTCACATGAAGCAATGTGTGTGTTAAGTCAATATAATCATCCCCGGAACCGGGTATTTGAAATTCTATAGGGCCATCGTCACTAAGAGATGAAATAGGTTTGTAATAAATCCATTGTCCGCTTTCTATACTTGTTTGCGTCGATGGTAAAGCAAATATATCTAATTCTGACTTTGCACATTCACAAGAATGATTATGTAAAAATGACATTTTAAATTATTTTAAGAGAAGATATCATTAATTGTTGAAAATTTACTTTTCCTCGCCTTTTTCACTGTTCTTGCTTTCAAATTCTCCGAGTGAATGAGGGCTTTATGGTTTCGTTTTCTATTTTTATACCCCGACCCACTCATAGCTCTTATAATTTTGTCATCAGCTTTTCTTTTTAAATTAGAAGTAGCTTCTTTAAAACGATTTGTGACAGATTCTTCTAAAGGCCTAGCACTTACTATATCTGATAAAAGACCTACCCCCGCACTCAGAGCTTCTTTACCAATAACTTTAGCTCCATTTGATAAAAGTGGTAGAACAGACCTAAACAAACCCCCTAAAAAGCTTCCTATACCATGACCGCGTTGATGTGACACTCCTTTATAGACTACTCCGATTCCAGTTCCTGCTTGATGAGAATAATAATGATGATATGGACAGATTAAATTATTGTCTCTTGTGTACATTTTGATTTATCTTTTTATAAAATGTAGTTTAACACAGCTCGTTCCAAATTGGAATGGAACTTTTCCTCCTGTGTTCGATCTTATATCTATTTCAATTGTATCAAACTCTCTACGCATGACTGGTACATAATGTGGCGGTGAAAAAATATGCATTTTGTTTGATCCATACACATATTTAACTGGATCTAATGATGTTATTCTTAATAAAGGACACATGACGTCTCCAACCATCTGAGGTTCTACAATATCACAATATATGTATAACTGTGATGGTAATCCGAGGTATAAATTAGCTGGAAACTTTCCAGTTGTTTTTGTAGCAATGTTTGTATTAGGGTCAAATCCAAGCTGAAGACTTAAGATAGGGGAAAACCTTAAAGCTATAAGGTTATTCATATCACCTGTGAGTGAAACCAATTTTGTTAATTTATCATGTCTTAATTTGAAGCTTTCTCTCGAATTCAGTGCTGTTATAACATCGTTAATGTTTTCATAACTAGACGTAGGTATGTGACTCTTGTATGTTACTGTACTGAGTTCTTCTTGGTCGGGAACTTTCATGCGTTTGGTGATATACATTATATTATTATTATCCTGAACAGTAAACATAGTGCAAGGATACTGAAATTCAACTAATCCTACCGACCATTCTCCATCCAACTTTATTGATTTTGGTAATTTTGTGGAGAAGTTGGTGGTTTTGTTATTTGGAAAATATGAGAACGAGCTATTACTGGGTAAAGTTAAGTAAAAGTTTTCGCCTTTCATGATTTTTCTAAATCTGATACTAAAACCCAACTATTGAATTTATCAGGATAACCTTTCCACTTCACTAATAGTTCTTTTCTGCGACCTGAATAGCGGGCGCGCAGTATTTTATCTATTTTATACAAAGCAGTGGGGTCGTATGTCACTTTCTGTAGTTCTTTTTCATAAAAAGTCCCAGTAACAATTTCTCCCTGTAAATCTTTTATTGTGTAAACAACAAAG
Source organism: Keiferia lycopersicella (assembly GCA_029255805.1). Lineage (NCBI taxonomy): Eukaryota > Metazoa > Arthropoda > Insecta > Lepidoptera > Gelechiidae > Keiferia > Keiferia lycopersicella. The sequence goes on along the minus strand of JARACZ010000006.1, from coordinate 15,652,956 downwards.
GGTGATCTGTCTATAATCGATGTTATTAAAAATATTTCATCACTCCAATTGGTTTCATAACCTTTTTGAAAAATATGTTTGTACTTAGTTATTCTTACATGATCTCCAACTTTAAACTTAGGTTTGGCTTTAATTTTCGTAGCATCTTCATTTTTTCTCTCATACAAGTTGCGCCAAACTGTCATAATGTTATCAAAGTTTACGTCGCAAGGGCGCATTTTAATACTTCTGTGAAAGCTATTATTGTAGGAATTAAGTAAATCTTGCAAAATATCTATATATCGATACGTATTATTATGAGTAAAATATTTCCACATTTTCATTTTAAGTGTACGTTGGAATCTTTCAACTATGCTTGCTTTGATATCAGGATTATTGGTGGTGTAATAGTTTATACCGTTACATTTAAGAAAAGATTGGACGTCTTTTGCTATAAATTCAGTACCTTTATCGGATTGTAAATGTCTCGGAGTGGCTTTAGCTTCCGAGAATATATCTTTAAAATTTTCTTTTATAGTGGCAGAGTCTTTCTTTTTTATAGGTCTAGCAAAAGCATACTTACTAAAAACATCAATTACGCATAAAATATACTTGAAACCATCGTTATATTCACTGTAACTCCGCATATCACTTAAATCGGCTTGCCAAAGTTCATTAAAATTTGATAGAATGTACTTGTTTCTCGGGAACCGACGACGAACTGGTTTATGTAGGGTGTACGTTTCTTGAGATTCCAACCATTTCTTTGTTTCTTCTTTAGTCATTTTATTTTTCATAGCTGCAGTCAATTTACTGAGACTGCTGTATCCAGCTGGGTGGGATACATCGTAGTAAATATTACGAATTTCTAGTAAGGGGTCCATTTTTCCCAATTAATTCTTTTAGCGGGTTGTGCTTTATTTTGACTGCGACTACTGCCAGCTAATGTTGGTGTGCTGAAATTATCAGGAGTACTGTTTGCTTTCTCTCTTGTTGTTCCAGCACTAGCTGGACTCTGGGACAAAACTCTTATGTATGTGGCTCTTTTAGGATTGCCAATATAAGTTAAGGGGACTGATAGATCTTTGAGTACATAAGCAAAATCTGCCCAACCGCTCGGTGAACTGTTTTTTAGAGGTCTTAAGATATCATTCAATAAGTCGACGATATTACTTCTATGCACTTCTTTATTGCGAACGAACACAGTGCCTTTTTCATTCCAGAAAATTTTATCTTTGTTCTTCAAAAGTATATCTATCAAAAGTTCACCTTTCAATTTGTATGTCTTTGGAATAAAAGCAAGCAACTCTGATTTTGTATAACCATTATAGGTTGCTTCAGTAGATGTCTCTTTGTCATCTGGAGCTTTTTCTGACTTAACTGTTTCTTTTATTTCATTTTCCTTTTCATCAAAAGGTATTATAGGTATTTGTAATGGTTTTCGGTCTTCTCCAATGAAATGTAGATATCTCTGCAATGTTTGCAAATATAGTGCCCACTTTTCCCTGTCATCTATTTTAGTTTTTATTACTTTATGCATTTCCTCATCTAAACGTGACAAATTTTTAGTGCCTGCATTATCTAATTTTAGTCTATCTATGACCTCAGGCTCAATAAGTATCATTTTTTTTGTGTTTTCCATCTTTATTTTATAATTGAACCTAGCAATGCGCTAAGAACAGACCCTAGAATAATAGGTAAAAACGCTCCACCTCTTTGTACTAAAATTTGTTTCCTTGTTTTGTTTGTCCCTTTCGAAACAATTTTCCTCAAAAGATCTTTATGTTTTCTTAATTTACGTGTAGATTTTTTATCCAAGTGCACTTTTCCTTTTAACACATTGAAAATACACTCGGTTATACAGTGGATTTCATCATCTCCACAATTTTTTAACAATGCTTCTCTATACTTTGGTTTTAATGTCAATAATGCTTTTAATAAATCTTTATGAGACGTAATTCTTTTAATCATTTTTTAAACACTAAAACTTCACTTTATATTCTATTTATAATATTAACTAAACAGCATCAGTAGAAACAAAGCAGTTGAATTTGCATATGTTAAATACAGATTCGCTATTTTCTTTTATGGGAATCTTTCCTTTAAAAACGTTTATTATACACTCGCATATTTGCCTTATTTCATCATCATTACAACATTCTAACAAGGCTTCACGATATTGTTCTTTTAATATACTTAAAGCTCTTAAAATATTATTCGTATTAGACGTTTCTACTTCAGACATTATTTGAAACTGACAGAAATTATTTGTTGTGCATCATATTTATACCCCTTTTTTGGTACATAAATTGTACAATGCCCATCGAATGGAAAAACTTTACTTTTAAAGCGACATATTTCATTTGTATTTTGTTTAAGATCAATGAAAAGATATCCATGAGCATTTTTTGTTGCATCCTTGTAAGCTTCTTCAACAAATTTGCTATTTTCCGGAAAAACCTGACGAGCTAAATGTCTTATCTGTGTTCTATCTCGCGGGTTTTTAAAATAAATGATGTAACTTGAATTCAAAGAAATATCTCTTTGCCCTTTCCCTTGGTGAAATATATTTTGTGTTATGTAAAATACACTGAGATTCCTGTGATGGCTTCCTTTTGTAAAAATATCAACTATTCTACCATCTGACTCTCTCATAAGATCATCAATTATGAGTAGTCTTGGAAATTTTCCATCGAACATACTCAAATCAGGAATACCTTGATTGTAATTCACATTGTTTAAATTATATAATGGTTGCATTTCATCATAGCACCATATAATTTCATCAAAATCTACACTGCATATTTCATTACAATGATTTAAAAAACTTGTTACAAATTTTGATTTTCCACAGCTGCTTGGACCTGCCACTATTGCAGTAAACGGGTGGATGAAATGAATCATAATGACGTGTAATTGTCGTGTGACAGTGTTAAGGAATGGAGAATAAAAAATAAGTTCATCGTTATATAGTTAGAGCATTTTATTCTTGGTAAATTAAACAGTAGATAATTAAAAATGAATATAACTTTAAACTAATGTAAACACATTAAACTTAAAAGGTACAAACTTATACACACTTAAATACAAATTATTCTTGTTTATTCTATATAATATTATTTCTTAAACTATAATGACCCCAAGCTAAAGTGTCTGTTGAATTCGCTGAAATGTACCGTTTTGTATCATTATACGACAGACTAACTTTATTTATTTTTTGTGTGAATATTACATGTTTTATCGATCGAAACCGATACATTTCAGCCAATTGTGTTTTTTTATCAAATAGACATGATCTGTAATTATCCATTTTTAACTTTTTGGTAACATTTTTATTTATTCCTTTTGCTTTTGCTATGATTGTATTTTCTACCTGCATGGCGTACATTTTTGAACGCAACCCAACAAATTCCGTAAATATTTTGCCATTGTGTTCGTCTTTGAAACACCCAATTTTCTTCTTATTTACTTGTGGAAAATAAAATCGGTTATCAACAGGATAGTCAGATGTATCAAAATATTTTTCTAGATCCGGTTTAATATCGGAATAAAAGTCTTCTGTAAAAATTTGATAAATCAAACTATCTGTGTCGGTATACAACAGTTTTATTTTATCGTTATACTTCTTTTTCATGTAATCATAATGAAAATCAAACATCAAAGTTTTTGATATATCAAGTATACACAAACCTAAATAAATAGGTTTGTTGTACAGTAATTTGGTTTTGTTTAATTGTACAGCTACTAAATTATCAGAAAAAATTGATAAGCTATGAAATTCAGGACGAGCTATCAGACTTTGAGCCCCTTGTACCTTACCATTATTTTCCCAATGAGTGACTAACTTAACGTTCACTCTTTTTTCAATGTTTTCCATAGTCTTACCAAATATTGAGTTATTCATTAGTTTGTAAAAATCCTTCTCAAAATCGGATTTAGCTTGTTTTCGTAATTGAGTATTTAAATCAATGTAGTTTGCTAACCACGGACTCTGCTGGAATTGAAGTACTCGGTGAACTTTAACGAGCTTCATCCCCTTTTCTAAACATTGAATTAGGTTTCTATAATGTAGAACATATTTTCTTTTATTATTTAAATTCGGTACTAATTTTGATGAATTGCTATTATTAGTTTTAATATTTTCTGGACAAAAGGGGAGATCGGAATGCATATCATGCAAATGATCTGGATAGTCCAAGTCTACTTCTAATATATATCCTATGTCTGAAGTAGGAGAAACATTATAATTTATGTTTTTGTCGACCCACTTAAAATCACCATATGGTAGGTACTGAGACATAGCCCAACCATATAAATTGTTAGCGTCTAAATAAAGCAAATAAGATATTTCAGTTTTGTCGTTAAAGTTTCGCATGTATTTATTGTTGGCTTTAGCATAGCGATTACTACACACTGAGACACCTCCTCTTATACCCGATTTTATAAACGCCACCATATCAAAATCAGTTAAAAGATCTAATTCAATTTTGGTACATTTTAACATTGCATCCCAACTAAGACCAGGGGCTGTATAATAATGTGCAGGATCTAAACCATACGTTTTCATGCACACATCTCGAAAGTTTTCAAAAACATCAGCTAAAAGTAATACATCAGTTTTTAAATATAAATTCGCATAATCTAACATATTTTTACATTGAAAATAGTTCCACACATCTTGAGCTCTACTATAATCTTCATCGGTAACATTGCAATCATTTAAAGAACTATAAAATTCAGACTGTTTGGGTAAGGATGTTACTTTCAGTGAATCATATGATGACATAAATTCATATGGAAATATGCCTTTTTGAATCAATCGCCCAAAGCTTTCTTCGTTAGGTACTTGTTTTCGTAACTCCCTGAGCTGTTCCTTTTTTAAATTCTTAGATAAACTATCTAAACTACATGGCATGAACTTATACGAATCCAAAAACCGTAAATGAACCTCATGTCCATTCACTTTTAACTTTTTTGTAAAAGAAATGTATTTTTCTTTATTTTGTGGTATAATATCAATATCTCCTTCTTTTATATTCAACGCATGCACTATAAAGTGAGCATCATAGTTGCTCAAGTTGTGTAGTAAAACCGGAACAAATTTAGGAGCTCTAAATTTTGAACTGCATAAGGAATGTGCCACTCCTCTAAATAAACCCGTATGCCAATCAAAATATTTTATTGAATCTGCATTTAAGTCTTTTGCACAAATGTAACAAGTTTTTGTTTGAATAATGTCTGCCTCTTGCCAATCTTTAAGCGGCAATGGTTTCTTTTGAAAACTATTTCTTTTATGAATCTCACACACGTCTTTGTACATATTATTCATTAAACTTTCAGCACAGTCAGGACCTGTATATGTCTTATATGTTGATAAACTGTCATCATAAGAACACTTGATATAATAACCATAGCTAAACATTTCATGTTCTTGCATGTTTCGTGTAAAAGACTTTGAACTGTCTGGATCGCAAGCAGCAATGGGTTTAAGAAAAGCTTCCGTATCTGCATATATTACAAATGGTACTTTCATTTGTCTTTGGTATTTGTCAAAACATATTTTATTTGTAGATTCATCTTTTCCAAACCAATTTTTTTTAGTTTGCAACGGACTAGGTAATGTTGTGCAAACATGTCTGCAGTCAAATTTTTGGTGGTTATCCAGTCTCTCTCTAGATGTAAAATGTAATAAACACCCGTCGCAAATGAAAACCGCATGAGCTTTACTCGATAACTGATTGCTAACTAAGCGAGACAAATTTTTTATGAAACAATAATGACCATTACTACCATTTGATATGTATAATAAGTTGATATGTTTTTCTTGTTTATTTTTACTAAAATAAAGTGGGCCCACTACTGAATTCCTTTTTGATATTTCATCGTACTCTAATCCAAAAACATTTATACTAATGTGATTGTTTTCCTCAACCTTGACCATGTCCTTTATCTTAACTGGAAATGGAACATTATCGAAATTGAGCTTGTTTTGATATTTGTAATACGATGAAACCCTATCTTTGTGATCCTCCACTGGGTATAAGGCCGAAAGTAAAGCCCACTTTAAACATTCATGGTCATTATTCTTTACATTAATGACTGCTTTTTTGTTTCGGATGTCTTTCGGTAATACAATATAAGTGGAACCTTGAAGAGGATTAAATTTATTCACATTCATTTCTAAATGTTTCACTAATTTAAAGGACCACCCGCTGTCTTTTTTTTCAAATTCACCCATTTTAGTAGAAATTGTTTCACACAATATTTTGAAATATGGCTCTAAATCATCACCCATGCATATGTTAAAATTTGAGGTTTGAAAATCAAACGTATTGAGCAAATTTTTTGTTTCCTGAACAAATTCAGCATGAATGATATAATTTATTTTTATGGATGTTAGTTCTTTCAGGTTTTCATTTATTAATGTGGAAATTGTATCTTTGACTGACTCGAAAAATTGAATAGGTGTTTGTAAAGTTTCATGGGTTTCATTTGGTAAAGGTGAAGTAATTTGATACGTTATTACTCTACAACCAAATGCAGTATTGATTACAGTCACATTATCATGTCTACTTAATTTGAAAACCTTACTTTTATGAGATGAGCTTCGAGTGTGGTTGGAAAAGTATCTTCGACTCACCATTACTTCACAAATGTCACATTTTATCATATGATTAGCGGAGTATTCCGTTTTTGATGATGATGGTCCAGGACCAGCTTCCATATGAGATTTGCCAATTGTGTCATCATCATCTGGTGATTTCCTCTTCTGCCCTCTTCCAGTTTGCACTGCGTTCCTACATAATAAAGAAAATTTTAGAACAACCATACGTTATTATACAAAATCATGTTTTTTTAAGATACAGTTTTAAAACAACTTACAATAGCTGCTGTTCCATGTTGGATGCAATTTCACATAACTCAGCGTCATTTTCAGATGATAAACTATTGATTGGTACGTTTAACGCGTTCTCATAATTTTTGTTCAACACATCAAATTGTTCTAACACTTCACTGTTAAAGAAATCACAAAACTCAAAGTCATGTTCACTATTTTGCGACTCCATAATGTCGTTGTAGCGAATGCCGAACCGATCGAATAACTGAACCGAGCTCAGCCCTATTGCTGACTGCCTGACGAAGCTTGACATCACTCGCTTATGTATTGAAGTCGCCACGCCACTATTGTTGTATCCATCCCTAGTTTAACCCATTGTTAGCGGTGCGTAATACAGTAATAAAAATAAAATCTAGTGTTCGTGAACGTTGTAAATATGGGTCAGGTAGAAAGGGAAGTTGCTGTGTTGTTGAGTGGCGTGGTATTTAGGTACTGTTTTTTCTGTTTTAGATGACTGAGAATTATGAAATTAGTTATCGAAAAAGTATTTTTTACAGTCTTGTGATTGCGAGACGTTCTTCGTGATATCGTATATTAATTCCTTGCTGCGGTCGTAAATATTGTCCGTGACCTTTGTGTAGTATTTAGCACGAAAATCGGCTATTTTCCACTGGTTGTTTGACGACACCTTGGCTAATTTCTTGAGATCGTAGACTTCTACTTTAATTAGATGTGTGGCGTTTGCTGCGTCATCGGTATTCGACGATATGTAGGATACACCGCCGTTTCGAGCCATCCCAACTGTTGAAGATTGCGTTTTCTTTTGCTTTTTGATTTTGGGTGTGTCGAAAAATTGATCGATAGCATTATCGCTGCCCGCCCGTTTTAGTGATTTTTGATCGGGTTCGACAATAGTAAATGCAGTTTCATCATCACTTGATGCAGCGAAATAATAATTCTTGAATGTGTTTGGTAGGTCATCAACGTTTATTCCCGAACCCTAAAACAAAACAGACATATATATTATGCGTTATTAACGGGAACTATGCTGTAATAAAATTTACTTAAATAACAATCAAAAATATTACTTCATACACATCACATCAACATGTACTAGTCCTCAATCGAATATATTACTTATCAATACACACAATGCAATTTATACGGCATAAATACAAAGTATTTCTCCCGAGAGTATGTAAGTAAGTATAACATACACATGTACCAGTCCTTTGACGAACGTAGGCCTCGTAATTTTCGTAACATACATGTCAGATAAATACAAACAGTGTTGAACAAAAATGAGAGAAATAAATATAACGATTCTTACCTCCATTTTTCCTATGCAGCTAGCTGTAGACCGAGACATGATGTTAGGTTAGGTTAGGTTAAACTTTCACAACGAACACGAACACTAGATTTGATTTTTAATACTATATCACGCACTCCAAATCAAGTTGTGGAGTACAGACAAGCTTGTTCCGCTTTTATAACGAAACCACGACAAACAGGGGTATTTTTTTTCAATATCGTTAACCACCACCCACCGTGGATACTTGTCTCGACGAGTTTAATTTTTGAGAAAGTTCGCTTTGTTAGATAAATGTTGGGGCGGAAGACACCGTTATAAAAAAGTTAGTCTTTACAATCACAAGACAATAAGCACATTTCAAAATTTATCTCTAAATATTATAAATACACAGCAGGCGGCATCGTCAAAAGGAAACAAGGGTCTTTACAACTTAATTTTATTACATAGTGGGTTTTACTATTAGCGAACAATACAAATATTGAAAAAGTCGGCAAGGCAAAGATTTGTATTTACGGCTGAACCATTGTTCACAATACAGTAGGCTCAACGTGTCGAAACTTGCTTGTTGGTGTACAGAAACACAACAGTGGTAGGTATGAACTTTATAAATGGTAGGTATAAGTTAAATTGATGGTGATATAAAAATATTATGAATAATCATACGTATTGATTTACTTACGCTTTACTGCCTAAGAAGTATCTATTGGTACCATGAATTGACAAAATGCATGTATGAAATGAAAAGATTATATGAGCCGCGACCTATATCAAATTCAGCCACGAATTAAAGTATCATTGATATAATGAACTCAAAAATTGGAGAAGTAAAAATGGATTTCATACAACAAACCATGAATTCCAACAAGAATTCTAATATGACAAACCAACAAGAACGCGAATTGACCGCGACTTAATTTTATATGAAGCACGAAATAATTCGAAATCAAACCGCGGAACCGCGGATTAATTTGATACCAACCGCGGATTAATTTGATATCGACCGCGGATTAATTTGATATCGACCGCGGATTAATTTAATTACATACGCGGATTAAGTTGATATAAAACCGCGGATTAATTTGATATAAAACCGCCAATTAAAAGCATATGTGACGAGCTTTTTGCAGACACCAACAAAACCACCCTAAAGGGGCTTTTCGGGTGGTCTAGAACCGGCGAATAGTATCTACTATTGATTGTGACTTAACCTAGAATTCGGGCCAGGTTAGCCTTCGGGTTGCAGAGGTCAGATGGCAGTCGCTGTGTAACAACTTGGTTCCACGTCAAATCCCCTAAGTTAGGTAGCCGACCCCGACAGAGAAACGGTATGAAGGCAATGTATGATGGACTTGGTCACCTGCATAAAGGGGGCACCGGCAGACGGATTGCCAGCGCCCGAGTCAGTCAAGCGTCTTGCATCTGATACAGAACAGGAATGAGCGACTGATACAATGACGGTACCTGTACACTGCACGACGCAGTACTTTTTCTCATGCGGTTGTTTTTTCCTATGCTTGGAGCTGGGCTCGGCCTCCTCCTTGATGGGCGCGCCGGCAGAGGGCGCGCCGGCGCTGTCGGCGTCGACGGGCGCCTTGCACTTGATGCGACAGAAGAAGGAGCGACGCGCGCCCGGGCAGAACCGCGACGCGCCCGCCACCACGTCCGCTTTCACCGGCAACATTGCTAGACACACACACACATATCACGGCTTTATCCCTTGCTGGGTAGGCAGAGCGTTAACGGCCGTAAAAATACGGTCGCTATCGCCACGTCTGACAAGTATTGAGGGTCGTTTGAGATAATTCGTGTATCACTATAGTGAAAGTTGTAATACACCTGAAACCTTAGGCTTGTTTCCTGACAGGTCAAATGAGCTACTTTTTAAAACGATCTAAAACGGTTGTTTTATATGAAGAATTCTTGGTATGACGTCACGCCCTCAGTATTTGGATGGCGTCAAAACACTAACTTCTTTATTGTTTATTAATTCAAACTATTAATATTTCGAAAAATGATGAAAATGATCCGTAGTATTTTTGGACAATGGTTTTAAGCGTACAACTGTTATATTTTTTTAGTGACCCAGGAAACAAGCAAATTCCCTCAGTCGTCGATTCTTACGACACTCACGGGTAAGAAATGGGGTGTTGCTATTCTAAGCCAGCATCACACCGCATGTGATGTTAGACCAGATCAATCAATAGGTATTATATTTAAAGTCACAAAAACTTGCTGCTTATATTATTGCGTGGTAACCAAGCCAGCGAAGGGTCCGATAAATGTTAAAAACTGCGCCACATCGCTCGGTAACTTGATTGCACACAATAAAAGGGTTGAAAAAACAATGTTCTCTTACAATTTCTATTGTTCTCAATAAAATAACTATATTTTGATGTGCGTGTTCATTGCAGCATAATTGTAGTTGAATAAGTTAAATAAGATCTCCTAAAAAGTATAAAATTTACATAAGAACGTACTTTTAATGTCTATGAGTCGTTCTCGAGGACTAAGGTCCGATGAAGATAGCTGCTCTTTCACCTTGGCCACGTCCTTCGGGTGCAGAATGTCAAATAAACTTTGACCAAGAAGCTCGGTCTGCAGAAAAAGAAATTGAATGTAATTTTATTAACTTATGGAGTGTAATTTTATTTACTTATGTAACGTAATTTTTGTAAAAAATGTCGTGATAGTATTGAAAACCCCTAAGATAATTCCATGTATCGGATCCACATCGGCGCCTATTATTGATAAAAACAGAAACTCGAACAAACCTCATGCAACAATTTATTTTCAGCACTTTAATTGAATTCCTATGGGTCTGAAAGAGCGCTTATTTAAATCATACCATATCGTAATGCAGCGTTCGTTTGACAGACGCTGAGACGTAGAGCAGCCGTCCTCTATCACAGCCGACGACTAGCAGGAAGCAGTCTTGCGCCGCTTGCAAGATGAGCGCGTTGAGCTCGGTCTCCGAGAGGAAGGCGGGGTGCGGGCGCGCGGTCAGCGGGCAGGCGGACAACGCGCCGCGCACGGAGCGCAGGTGCTGCACGGCCATGCGCAGCACCGTCAGCTTGTCCAGCTTGCGCGCCATCGCCCCGCACATCGGGATCATTGAACTAAGCTCGGTTATGTACGTGTTCATCTTATCGCGTCGCCGCTTCTCAATTTCGCTGTGATTTTGCCTGTAAATTCATAAGATTTGTCAACTATCCTACGTTTTGCGTTATTAACTTTGAACCGAATGTCCCGCGCATGACAGTATAGTGATGGCTCCTACTTACGCTAGATCAAAAAACTATAGAAAGTGTAAAAAAAGTTAATTTGGGCAAATTTTGTTTGTCATTTTTAGTCTGACCTAATATATATGTAAGCCTGTCTCTTTTACGGAAGTACTAAATATTAAGGTGCCTTGCTCCTTTCGTCCCGGTGTTTTCGTGGAATGCTCCTTTTAGAACAACTTTTGGGGAAGTTTTGACTTCTGGCCCTTCGGCGAGGAAATGTAGAAGTCCACATACTATGGCGGCTTACTTTTTGTCAGGACCTGTTCGCGTTGACCTGCTGTCGTCCCCGTCATCTTCGTATGTGCTGGCTGTTCCGCTGCAAAAATCATACATTTTTTATTTTTTATTTATTGATTATATTGATAGTAGCATAATAGTGTCAAGTAGGTAGTAACGCATAGATCGCATCAAAAGTGGTTTATTTTTGGATTTCTTTAGTCGACTTGTAAGATTAATTGAATCACTATTAACTATTGTAATTCGAGTGGAAACGTTTTACCGCGCTATCATGCTTGCATGAAATAACACTTCGTTTAATAGACTACTTAAAAGAAAGTAATAGTCAGTAAGGTTTTAAACTGGGAAAATTAACCCACAATCCAACCCGATTGGTGTTCTCTAACTAACTAAGCTATACCTTGTGTAATCTAAGTTTAAACACATCAAATAAGATCCTCATATTTCCGGCCGGATGGAAATAGGACAGATGAAAGTACAAGTTTATCCAATCAAAGGACAATCCCTAGGGCAGATTATTGGCATAAGTTTTATTGCTAAGCGTGAAGATTCAAGATTTGGATACTCTATTATATTCGCGCGAGGGACCCTTGGACTAGTTCAAATGTGTAACAACTGCTAGCGATCTCGGCCACCTGTGACCTCACACAGATAGCAACATGGAAAAATCGGTCAAGAGTGAATCAAATTCCCGCATGAAGGGGTCTGGATATATATCTAGAATTCAATAGAAAACCCTTAATTGTAAGAGCCCACATTAAATATAAATTTTATCTATTTCCAGGCGGGCCATTTTATGGGCAGAGCACACCGCCTGCGTATGCAACTCGTATACGTGCACGTGTACACGCGCGTACCGATTGTAATGTATGAGATTGTTTGGGGGACGCCACACCGCTTGCGTTGCAGTAGTACGCTAGTACTATTATTTATTCTGCAGCGGAGGGTCTAGTTTCTTTTTAGGATAACTTACCCAGGGTTCAAAACAGGGCCCTATTACTAAAATTTCTGCTGTTAGTATATCTGTTGTATGAGAAATTTTGACGGATATGGGATATGACACACCGATTGTGTGACCTACGCAACGAGACCTATGTTTGGGAGACGGCACACCGCTTGCGTTGCGTAGGTCGCACGCATTGTGTGCCTTCTGCCAAACAATTACGACCTTAAGAGAGCCTTACTACAAAAATGTTGGATTCGCGTTTAACAAATGTTTAATTCAATTATTTTTTACAGTGTTGCCCTTTTAAACCAAACTTAAACTCAATTAGGGTTTCGGGTGTGTTTCTTAGCAACAGGTGGGTGCGCAGTAGAAAGGCGCCTGCTGTCAAAGGATTGTGAGTTAATTGGCACTATTGTAAGGTCCCCGGGCATTCGGGCCGCGTTCCAGACTTCTCTCGAAGCCGGAGTGTGTAAGGTTACCGACTCAATGCAACTCAGTTTACTTTGGTACGGCTTCGCAACCGTGGTTCAGAGCAAAGTCAAATTATTGAAGCTTTTGTTTGACATCTAAATTTAAAACGGTTGTGGTACGAGGGGTACGAGGTACCTAGTTAACTTTTTACTGGTTCAACTTTTCAAGGGTGACTAATTTTTCCTACGACTTTTAATTTTGAAAAAGCGTTTTGTTACAAAATGAAGTGACGCCTTGTTGTGTAAGGAAAGCGTTTATTATTGATTAAAGAATAGATATCTGTACATTTTTAATTCCTTCTGTGACAAATATTTTTTACATTCCTCTTTATTATTCTTAATTAATACTCTAACTCGTGAAAGCTAAACCTCGTTAAAAGCTACAACTTTTTCCAGGGACCAATTAAAAACGTTTCTGCACTTTATTTGTTTCAAAACTCCCAATGTTTTTTTATGCCATTGTAACTTTAAATAAAGTTGTTATACTTAACTGTTTTATTATGATAAACACGAAAGTTTATCTTGTTATACTTACATTTTATTGAAATAAAAAAAGGACAAGAAAAATCAAGGTTGAACCACAAACCGCGGGACGCGTTTAATTTTAATGGTCGGTATGGATCTCCGCAGATCGAACAACTAATAATATATACTAGCAGAACTGTATGGAAATAAAGAAAAATGGGATAGGCAGAGTAGTCAAAAACTTGAAATATAAAGAAGGAACGGAATTCACTTCTAAATGAAGAATAGTCTAAGCTCTATGGAAAGCGAAACTAAAATGAATCCGGGTAGGTACCTACTAATGAATTGCCGTGTGATGCCGGCTTAGAATAGCATCACCCCATTTTTTCCCGTGGGTATCGTAGAAACCGCCTAACGGACTAGAGGGTTTCATGTGTATTGCAATTTTAGGCGATAGGCTGACAACCTGTCACTATAATAAAGTAATGCATGGCTTATCTGAAACGACCCTCAAAAATTTGTCAGACGTGGCGATAACGTCCGTAATATTACGGCTGTTGACGCTCTGCCTACCCCGCCAGGGATATAGGCGTGATATGTGTATGTATGTGCCGTGTGATGCCGGCTTAGAATAGCATCACCCCACATACTTCCCACGGGTGTCGTAAGAGGCGACTAAGGGACTCAAGAGTATTGGTGTATTACAATTTTTAGCCGACTGGCTGACAACCTGTCACTATAGTAATACACATCTTTTCTAAAACAACCTTGGAAAACAGTCCTCAAAAATGTCAAACGTGGCGATAGTGGCTGTAAGATTACAGCCACTATCGCTCTGCCTACCCCGCAAGGGATAAAGGCGTGATATGTATGTATGTATGTATGTAGGTACTTACTATGAGGATGGTTTTCGTTTCCTGACGCTGCTGCCGGGCGAGGGAATCTGCTGGCCCGACTGCGGCGCGGGCAGCGACGCCTCGCAACCAGACATCTCGTAACTTTCCGAACTACAAACAATCAATTGTACTACGTTTCAATAAAATTCATTTCACATATTATGCGCCTAAATGAGTGGACTAAAGAACAATAGTAGTTTTTTTTATAAGGGACTAAAGTGATACATTTAATTAAAACGAGGGATTCAATGTACGTCGCCCGAGGATAAATAACTTTAGGCCCGAATTATACATACTACGTTCACCCCCTCTATGAGAAAATCAACAAATACCTTGCTGTTGTCCATTAATTATCGTTACTTCACAGTTTATTTTTCACTTCACCTAATAAATTGCGTTATAGACATCAAATATTTACAAAACACCATCATTCGTTTTTTTTTTTCATATAATTGCAAGAAAAGTGAGAGGTATGGTCGATGACCAATGCGTGCTATAAATATCGCTAAAAATATTTGACACATTTCTTTTTAATGCCAAATTTTGGTAGGAATGAGGTAAATACTCGGTGTTAAATACTCAATAATTAAACAGATTCTTGGTGGTATTTCAGTTAAAAGCGTTTCATCTCTACCAAATTCGCGTTTCATTAGCTGCAAATATTGATGTTCCAAATTCAAATCACCCTTGGGTTTAAATTACCTATTTTGTTCGCACTTTATGTGCGCCTAAACTAAAGCGTAGTTTTTTGAATTGAGGAGATGAAAAGGTATAAACTTCTAAGGGCCGGTGCAGGGATCCACTTTAGTAACAAGTTAACCTGAACTCTTTCTACAGATCCCTCTTTGAAACATACGGGCGCTTATGAACGAATTTGAACGGGCGCTTATGTATTGAACGTCTGTGGGAGGACTGACAGAGATTCCTCCTCTTCCCCGCTATGAAATCACTGAAGACCTATTTCGTCATTTCATCATTCTCTTTGTCTTTTCCCGTTTCTCCCTCGGGGTCGGCTACCTAACCTAGGGGATTTGACGTGGAACCGAGTTTTTACACAGAGCGACTGCCATCTGACCTCTGCAACCTAAAGGCAAACCTGATCCGAATCCTATGTTAAGTCACATTCAAATATCAATTGAGTTCAAATTTTATTTGAATGTGGGTTTCATCACGATGTTTTCCTTCACCGTAAGAGCAGTCGGTAAATGTACATGAGTGAAAACACATTGGTACATGGCGAGGATCGAACTCGGGTCTCACGACTCTAAGACCGTTGTCCTAGCCACTTGGCCACCGATTGTTTCGTCATTTATTATCTATTATTAGTAGATCTTCGGTGCGTTCTTGGCGGGAGGCCCCAGGCAGCCCTAGGCAGATCAGGTAGGCTTGCATGGATCCTGTTCACTGTGAGACGAGACTCTCTTTCTCCCTCTCCCGCCGTCAACTCATAGAGGATCTACTTACTAATGAGGCAGGTGCTTCTTGCGCGGGTCTGGTTCGCTGTGAGAGGAGCTGCGGAGGTTCCTGAGACGAGACGTCTTTCCTCTTTTGCTCTGCCTTCTTCTCCTGAAGTCAACACATAGAGGGTCTACTTACTAATGAGGCAGGTGCTTCTTGCGTGGGTCTGGTTCGCTGTGAGAGGCAAGTGGGAGGAGCTGCGGAGGCTTCTGAGACGAGACGTGTTTCCTCTTTTGCTCTGCCTCCCTCCCCTGTCGTCAACTCATAGAGGATCTACTTACTAATGAGGCAGGTGCTTCTTGCGCGGGTCTGGTTCGCTGTGAGAGGCAAGTGGGAGGAGCTGCGAAGGCTCCTGAGGCGAGATGTGTTTCCTCTTTTACTCTGCTTCCCTCTCCTGTCGTCAACTCATAGAGAATCTACTTACTAATGAGGCAGGTGCTTCTTGCGCGGGTCTGGTTCGCTGTGAGAGGCAAGCGGGAGGAGCTGCGAAGGCTCCTGAGGCGAGATGTGTTTCCTCTTTTGCTCTGCCTCCCTCTCCCGCCGTCAACTCATAGAAGGTCTACTTACTAATGAGGCAGGTGCTTCTTGCGCGGGTCTGGTTCGCTGTGAGAGGCAAGTGGGAGGAGCTGCGAAGGCTCCTGAGGCGAGATGTGTTTCCTCTTTTACTCTGCTTCCCTCTCCTGTCGTCAACTCATAGAGAATCTACTTACTAATGAGGCAGGTGCTTCTTGCGCGGGTCTGGTTCACTGTGAGAGGCAAGCGGGAGGAGCTGCGAAGGCTCCTGAGGCGAGATGTGTTTCCTCTTTTGCTCTGCCTCCCTCTCCCGCCGTCAACTCATAGAAGGTCTACTTACTAATGAGGCAGGTGCTTCTTGCGCGGGTCTGGTTCGCTGTGAGAGGCAAGTGGGAGGAGCTGCGGAGGCTCCTGAGGCGGGACGTGCGCGCCCGCACCACCGCCCGCGCACCCCGCCTCCCCCGTCGTCAACTCATAGGCCGTGGCAGCGTTCGGATTCGCTCTGCAACAATATAAAGTCGGGTTAGTCGTGTTAATGCTTGGCATTATCTTTAACAAGTATCTAATAGTTGATCTTACGATCAATAATTTATAATAGACCTTACGAGCAATAATTGTATATATATATATTCATATATTTTCGGCACCTCGGAAACGGCTCGAACGACTTCCTTGAAAATACTGTATATGGGTATTCCGGGGCGATAAATGGATCAAGCTAGGTTTTATTATCTAGAAATCTCTCTGAATGGCAAAATAAGCCGAATAAAAAGACGTTGCATTTTGTGTGGAGAAAGAACCGCTTTTACGTAACTCAGCTGTCAGCGAACGTAGCTCAGTTGGTTACCTATAAATCAGTGAAGCTAGAGTTCCAATCCGAACCTCAACATGTCTTCTTAATTTTTATTTACGCTTGTTTATTTTTACAATAATACTTTCATATTTTATACAGTATATTATTTGTTGATATATTTCTATTTTTTTGTGTTCTACTCCTCATACTAAACAAATAAGGTCAAACCATGTTATCCAAGACATAGCCGGTATTGTAGTAGTCTTCGTATTTTCCAACAGATGGCGTAATACATAATTAAGGCTTTCTGGCTTTATCGAGTTTACGCGCGGAACAGTAACTAGGTGAATATGCGGATATTAGATAGGTAGTGTAGAAGCAAAATGCGTTTTTGGGGCCCAATCTGAGCTAGAACAAGGAGCTAGTTAATTAATGGAAAACAAAAACCCGATTGAGGCCATGTCAAAGTTCTATTTTATTTAATATCAGACATTTTGAGATTGATTGATTTTGAATTAACATAATTTTCATACCATCAGTGTCCCTCGCGCCCATCTAACGACAGCTCATAACATGTCAACCATCCGTCCGATTAGCTGTAGCCCGTAAAAAAGAACATAGTACTTGTCCACATTCATACAAACGTACATGAAATAGTCACGAAAAACATAAACCTGCTTTTGAGGCAGCCCGGTAAAACGCGTGCAACGGTTTATCCAGATTCAAGAGATTTAGGCCAATTTGATTCCGTATTGACTGAATAATCACAACCACACGTCAACAGCCGCAAAATGATCGATCATCAAAAATAACTGAACTTCCTCTAAAGAGCGAGCGTATACAATTTAATAATAAATTAGTCAATAAAATATGTAGGAAAATTTTTGAAGTCTCATTGATTAATCGAAAATCTGGATAACTTTGTGTGAACCTTATTAAGCAACTTCTAAAAAAGGGAGGTTTTCAGTTTGACCTTTATGTATGCATGAATATACGGGGTGTAAGGGACAGCGTCCCGAATACTGACAATTTTTTTGTCATTTCCTGACATATGTTTCTAGGGGAAAGTTGTTTAGTTTCATAGTCTGCTTGCACCCTATCAGTATTCGGGACGCTGTCCCTAACACCCTGTATGTATGTTTGGGCACGATTATCTCGCGTTTGGCTGACCCGAATTTCATGCGGTTTTCAGATAAGTATTTGTCAGACTTAGTGCTTCCTTGCACTAACAGATATAAAAATGGAGTGGGTTCACTTTTAAGTCGTTTCCCTTTTTAAAAAAGTTTCAAGAGTCCAAATAATGTAACCTGACATAAGGCAAGAGAGAGTAAACAAACATCCAGTATTTTGTGGGATACTATTACTACATATAACGGTCATGTCTCAGATCTTTCTCACATCAAACAAATAAATTGTTAAGATTGGTAGAGTAATCTTTCGATTTGCAGCATCAAGACCTTACTGGTCGAGGGATACGAGTAGGTACTCCACAACACCGGGTCATGCTATTCGTACTAAATAGGTAAGTAGGTAGATAGATACATACACATGTCTAACATTATTTATTGTAATGACGCAAAAGGAAATAGTGATCTTGGTTCTACAATTTAGTTATTTTAACGTGTAATTACTTGTGGTAAGTACATCATACTAGTTGAAGAAGCGGTTAAAAAATTCTCACACTAGGGTTCATTGGGTCGTTGGACGACTCAGTGCCTCACACTTTGAGGGAGAGTACATACCTATTCATAAAATACCTTGTCCTGATTTGATCTTATAATTTAATTACAATAGGTGATGATGATGACGTACGATCTTGCCGTACGTCTTAATATGCATGGCATAACATTCAAGCAAGATAAGCGATAAATATAATTTTGCCCTTCCTTGAATTAATGCACATTTTGATATCAAAATGTAAATTATAACATGATTATGGCGATACCACATTTTTACTACCAGCCTTATTAGGTGAGGGACAGCCCTCCGAATACAAGATGGTGGGTAGGGAGGGTGCATGGGCACAATGAATCTGAACAACTTCCAGCAACATATAATATATCAATATACGAGAAATATAAATGGACATTCCATCTGTAGCGACCTCTGGTGGCTACAACATGAAGCTCACTCAAGTGGTTCACATGCATACAAGACGCAACAGGAGTTCTCAACATATCGGAGAGATGGCGCCACGTGACAGAACAATGGGCCTGAAACGCGGTATCGAAGTGTTCACCGCGCAGCGCATATATACAACTTCCAATCCAATCCAGGTGGACCCGTCGGTCCCCTGGCCACAACACCCGGCCAGGCGGGTAGCTACCCTTTTCCCGACACCACCTGGATTCCTCCTGTCACCCGCCATATTGGTGACCCCTTGGATTGGAAGTTGTATATATGCGCTGCGCGGTGAACACTTCGATACCGCGTTTCAGGCCCATTGTTCTGTCACGTGGCGCCATCTCTCCGATATGTTGAGAACTCCTGTTGCGTCTTGTATGCATGTGAACCACTTGAGTGAGCTTCATGTTGTAGCCACCAGAGGTCGCTACACATCCAATCATGATGAGCTAACTGCATTTAGGTACTATGGGGAAGTCAATGTCTTTCTTATGTTACCTGAAATATTATTTTTAGGGTAGTTAGCCATTTTCAAGGTCCGAATGCATCCTATCCGGGTTTATTCCCGGTGTCCAAAGACGGGACGTATTTTTTATTATTTTATTAAATTCCCGTTGTCCTCAGTCACTCACATGCCCCTAACCGTAATCGAAATGCTGTGTCTTACACCCTGTATAGTCGTAGCAGTCATTGGCTGTAGAAGTACCCAAACAAATCATAGTATTCACCAGATGCACTTGAGCAACAACATATAGAGCACGTGATCTAATAATAAATAAGATCAAATATAAATCAATTGTATGTTTATAAAACATCTACAATCTCAATTTTGTAAATGATCGGTACGAATTCAATCAGCTGATTAGTAAGTAAGACTCGGAGCAGGTACCGTTCCTGTGTATTCAAGATTTTACTTATCAGAAACTAAACATTCATACATAGGTACCTGCGGTAAAGTGCAGCATGTAGGTGGGTAATAGGTGAGTACAATTAGGTTTCATAATAGCCAACACGTGTGCAGGCAGTGTATTACAGTACCTAACCACAAAGTGTATAAGTGCACTACCAACAGAACAACATATTGACAAGTTGAAATATAGACAACTAAATTTAAAACTTTGGAAAATACTTTCTGATCATCCAAGGAATTCGGCATGACCGCATGAAGGTATGCAGGTACCTATACCGAATACGATTTGCGCTTGATGTTATTATACCTACCTCTCTATCAACGTGTGGGACACTGGGTCACCGAACGTCTCGATGAACCATCGTTAAGATAATACATCTAATTGACAAGTGTGTCAGTCTATTGCAATGCAACTGAAGTGTTGATTAGAAATGCAATGTAGCTCTGAATGGTGCACTCGCGTCACGGAAGTGATGCGGTGCGTCTCATGCGACCTTGCAGCAGTGCCCGGCCGCCTCCGCCCCCCGCCCCGCGCCCCCCGCCCCGCGCTCTTCACACTTATTGACACGTCAAAACCCTCTTGCATATCACTCTATCTTGTCTGGCGCACAGGCATATTCATCAATTTGCCTGCTGGTCACAAAGCGGAATAATTGAAACATCTCGGTGATTGAAATGCTCGCAATTAATGTAGTTCGCGGGAAAGATAGACCATCTGATATAGACATTGCCGGCAATTGCATTGAGCGAGGCTCTATTAGACGGGGAGTATACTACACATACACAGTACTCTCACAAAACTAGAAGTAAATAGGTAGATACCTACTCAAAACAATTTTCCATATTAAAGAGAATTCTCAGTGAGGTGAGGTGAGGTGCGTGTGGATGTGTGACAAATTACTTATATTTTAGGTGGTTTAGGTCAATGAGTTTTGGCAATAAATAGATAGATACTTACTTTGTAGCCACAAGATAAACGTGTTGCATACATTCATACTTATATACACATACCACGCCTTTATCCCTTGCGGGGTAGGCAGAGCGTTAACTGCTGCAAAAATACGGTTGCTCTAACCACGTCTGACACATATTGAGTTTCAGATGATTCGTGTATTACTATAGTAACAGATTGACAGCCTGTTGCCTAAAGTTGTAATTACACATTAAACCCTCGAGTCCCTAAGTTGCTTCTTACAACTGCCATGGTAAAATAATGGGGTAAAGCTATTCTTAGTCGGTATCACACATTTTTCATCTGTTGCTCTTTCAAATTATGAAATTATTCGTTGTAGATATCACCCACAATAAGTGTTTCAAAAATGCATAAAGATATAAGTTTATTAATGCTCATAATTTTTAAGGAAAGAGTGTTCAAAGATAAAAGATAACTGATATTAAATTATTGAATAAAAGAGATCGAATGGAAGGTACCTCATGAATTAAAGCAAAAATTAATTAATTGTATTTAAATTCGTTTAGAGTTCTTACGCCTATGTAGCTCACTGGTTGTTTATATGCATAAAAGAAGTATCAACAAGTCGTAGCAAAAAATCTTTCGTACCTACCAATATAGTTAATAAATACTTAGTGATTAGATTGCTGAACTAATTTTTTTGCAAAATCATTTACATAAATGAAATTGAAACGAAAGTATCGTAATACACATTTAAGCAAAAAAAAACTACAAACTAATATCAACAACAAATTTGCGTAAGTTATTAAAAAATGCCAACCTTGCAGCCCATTTTGCAACAATGTTACTGATTCTTGACCAATCTGTGGTAGTCTGGTTCTCATAGTAGTGTAAATTTAAAATAATACAAAAATGTATTAACAAGAAGACATGTACCTATAAATGACGAAGCAAAGTGACACATGGCAATGTTTTAGCATTCCGACATCATTACTAGCACAAAACATTACGTAACACTAAAATAGGGACAGCATATGTTGAACCAAATTAAAATTAGCTAACGGCCCCGGCAACGGCTTTACCTGCAACGGATTCCACGTAGGGATAAGATATTTTCCCGTGGTAAAAAAGTACATCCAAAAACACCAGAGTCCACCTGTTTCCGGCACATCTTCGACTAAAACGAATGTAAATAATGAAACAGGGCGCGAATTCATACCCTTAGGTTATGAAGAGAAATCTTGGCGAGGTAATTTCTTGAACAGAGCTTACTCTATCTGTGAATGATTTATATTTATTTACGTACGCGTTGTCATTTGCTTAGGTGAGGAATGAAGTCTAGATAGATTACATAGAAATATGAAAACCTAAGAGGAGACCTTGAAACACGTTCATAACAACATAATGCGCAAGTATGAGAGCTATGTAGGTATCATGTATCGTATAATCGTTAGGAAACTACGATTGCATCATCGCCCGAGGAAATGCCACCGCTTGTTGCGCAACCGATAATTCATAATGCTACGAAAATCAAATAGCTGGTACGTACGTATATGGTACCAGCGATCCTCGTTTCTAGAGACTTGATCGGAATGGATCTGGCGATTACATTCCAAAGGTATCCTTATTTTATAGTGCAGAAGAATGTTGAGCAATTTTCAGACGATATTGCTGTTTTTTAACAATACAACGCCACCTTTTTACAAAATATTAATATTTTTTATACTTTTAAGCATATAGGTAAGTTATTGAAAACAAAGACCGATACTTAGAATACAAGTAAATCAGTGTCTATTGTCTACAGCCTTACATTCTTATAAGTGTATTATTAACAAAAGTTTGGCGCGAGAGATATTTGTTATGCTGGGAGGGAGCTCTAGCTACAGCCAGGCGTGACGAGCGGTAGGCGGGCCCGGTGAGGACACGCCCCGCTTTCATTCTCATAGATAGAAATCTCTTGTTTAACAAGATTGTGGCACTGACCTTGCTGAAGCCGATTATGAGTTTTCTTGACGGAAAATATCTTTGGTTATTTTACACTAACAGCTTTAAAAAATACTCAGGCAATATCAAATTCATACACCGTTTTTTAGGATGCTGTACCCGAAGGTTAGAAACTGGACCCTATTACTGCTATTAATGAGATTTCGCTGTTTGTCCGTCTGTCATAAGATGGACATTAGGCTGTACCTATCTCAAAAACCGTAATGCTTGAAATGCTCAGTTGCCATATTTCTGCTGCCGCTACCTTTAGCGACGAATACTGAAAATGATATTAATATAAAAATTATATATAAAAATATTGATATAATAACCCAACTTAACCTAACTTAAGCAAGAGCGGGGATTATGATTATTACTAGATTGTTTCAACCAAAGGTTAGGTAAGATTGGGGAAGATGAGGTTAGACAAGGTTTGGTTAGGTAAGGTTTGGTTAGATTGTGTTTTAATTATTACAGAAAGCATTATTTCATACATTTCCTACTGTTCTTCAGGAAATAAATACATTTCCTAGGAAATGTGTCTAATATAATTTATTTCACACATTTCCTGGTCATTTTAGGAATTGTATACCTACATTTTCTAGGAATTGTATACAACGATAGATTTCGTACATTTCGTATAACATGTACATACATGGATACGGGCTAAGTTTGCTCGTTAGAGGTTTGATGAAGGAAAACAGTTTTACGAAAAAGGGATAGAAATATCAGGATTTTAAACTGCATCCAACCTGCTTTTGTACCTACATGTAAACCTTCTTTTTGAATCACTCTATAAATAAAAAAATAAAAACTACACAAAATGTAATTTAGATTAGCGGTGATACTATGTATTGATCTTTATTGATACACATATACATACCTAGGTAGTTATAAATACCATTGCGATTTCAGATTGCTTTAAAACGATGAAGCCATAGGCATAAAATCCGAAGTGTGTAAGGTGAAGGGTATGCCCAGACATAGCGTGTATTACATCACAAAGTGGTTAATACGTAGTACACTCAGCAACTTCGATGATAAATGATAATATGATGATAACAATCGAGCCAGTAGTGCGGGGTAGGCAGAGCGTCAACGGCCGTAAGAATACGGTCGCTATTGCCACGTCTGTCACTTTTGAGGATTGTTTTCCAAGGTTGTTCCAGAAAACATATGTGTATTACTATAGTGTCAGGTTGTCAGCCTGCCGCCTAAAAATTGTAATACACCAATACCCTCGAGTCCCTTAGTCGCCTCTTACGACACCCGCGTTAAGGATGTGGGGAGATCACACGGCACTAAAAATCCTATTAATCTCTGCGATAAAAACTAACAGAGTACTCAGATATGTTACTAAGTTGGAGTTCTGACTCAAAAAACAAAGAAATAAAACGTAGACAAAGAAAAGTAAATCATAATAGCCAAAAAACATTGAGCAGAAATCTTATTTTTATAATCTTATTTTTATTTCACTCCTATCCATGGAAAATTGCTGCTGAGCTTCTCCATCATTCGCACCTAGCGCCACCTACTAGGAGCTAAACGAAAAAAACAGAAACTTCCCAATTTCTTGAACAATGACATTGACATTCGAATCTTGAGTGAATGAAATTAATGAATCGATAGTGTTGTATTTCGACTTGTGAAGTTTACTTGTAATCGAGATTTTGAACCGGTGGTACTGCCAAAGGTAGCATTACAAGTGTCTTCATAAAACGCCTGTAACCTGTAAATTGTGCGCTATTAGCAGATTTTCGTCTGTAATTGTAGGATTGTACTTTCGTTGCATAGGCCACTGTAATCGTCACTGAGATTCATGCGTACTAATGATGAAGATGCTCGTATATGGCTAGATATATGGCGAGTGGGCTTTTTGATCTCGCGAGATCTCGACTAGACTGAATTCTCGGCAAGATTGCATTCCCTAGTTTTAGCACGTTCTTTAGATAATATGCATTGCGTGATATGATTTGCCAAAGTATGATAGAACACAATGTCAAACTACCAATGTTAGACATCGTAAATTATATTTATACTAGCTTCCACACGCGGTTTCAATCGCACATTTTATTGTGTGGAACAGAGTCAACGAACGACCCAACAAACTTTCGCTTTACTTTAGTCCACAATTTATTTAACAGATCGCTTTTTCAGAATACGTGCCCCGTGATTTTATTTTTGTTTAACCAATGTACATATATATATTATGTAACAATGTACACATATTGGTAATTTGGTACCCATGGATTGTTCCATGAAATATTTTTTGAGCTTTTAGTACGTTTACTTTAAAAAGTTCCTTTTTTACTTTATTTTAAAGTATACATTATCTACCTTAACTGTACAGTGTACTGTACAATAAAGAAACACTTACAGAATGTATCCCAATTCAGTCACGCTTTTAGCACGTACCAACGACAAGGAAATCACATTTTATGAACACGTGAAATCGGAAAATCGTGGAATCTGTAAAAACGCAAATTAAACAAAGCATGAAAAATAAGTTTGAAATGTTGACTTTTGGGTCGAAATTTTCCAGTTGTGTTTGTTTTAAGAACCCCTTTCTGGCGAACTAATACCAAGATGTTGTCGCCAAAACGTGAAACATTGCTACGGTTTCGTCGATCGATGGACTCGCTAACGTCAAGTACAACACAGCAAGCTACCAGTCGTCTCAGACCAAGGAAACTTCAAATTTGGGAACGTAGCATTAAACGAAAAGTAGGACTTTAAGAATGATCCCGTCAATTTTTGTAAAAGTTGTACAGCATTGTGGCTTTGAATAGGAATTTTAATTCTGCACAATGATCTAAGGGGTGACTGAACAAAGAGTAACAAAAAAACTATAAAATTCAGGAGCTGGGTGGAAAGTCTGAAATTGGTAAAATAAATAGGTATATAGGACAATGGTGTACAAAAAATTATTGCAAGTTTTTCAAGGCCTATGAAACTATAGAACTTTTCCAAGGGAACAGAGGACGAAATATGAAAAAAATGTTTTGTACCTCCCATCCGTACTATTGTCTCGGTCAGCTGTTGTACTTATATTTTGTATGGGAGTTCCATTATGTCCTTTGGGAAAAGCTGTTCAGATTCATGGGCTGGTTGGCCCTTGAAAATGTTTGCAGTATTTTTTTTA
This sequence comes from Keiferia lycopersicella, assembly GCA_029255805.1. Taxonomy (NCBI): domain Eukaryota; kingdom Metazoa; phylum Arthropoda; class Insecta; order Lepidoptera; family Gelechiidae; genus Keiferia; species Keiferia lycopersicella. The sequence goes on along the minus strand of JARACZ010000006.1, from coordinate 15,626,696 downwards.
CATCCTGTATGTTCCTATATTTTACTTAGGGTGTAAATTATTAATTTAATTATCCATAGGTAGAAAAACTAGTTTCACTTGACGCGCCGATGGCTCCGCGTTCTGGCAAGGTCACATGTTCCGTAATTGCTAATCCGCTATTGTCTGCATTCGTCAGTTGCCAGCGCGGTCACTTCAATGGAAAATACAGGTTGCTTCAATAACAACAGGTGAATGAGTTTATTTTCGAAACTTTGACCCCAAGTGAATAAGAATAGTAAACCATAATTTTTATCCAGATAGACTAAACTGACAGCTAAGAATGCACTTTTTGTTTTAAAATGTTGTCATCATAAGTCTAGTGTTGTGGTTTGACTCATTTATTTTATTTATTGAACTGTTGTGAGATGAATTCTGGATTTAGTTATTTTTAAATAAATATGCATAATAAATACTTGACTTTCGGTCACGTAAAATAGTATACGTTACTTTACGTTTATACGCAAACTTGTTTTAGTTTAAAGAAATCAACAATGAATAATATTGTGAGTAATTTAAAATGTAATGTTGAATAAATTGGCATTGGTGGTTGTACGAATATTTCTTGCGCTTATAAATATAATCCAATTTTTGTTTATGCAACTGTCATGTCATTGGGGATTATAATGTGAGTGGCTTTAATCTGTGGCTCGTGTGATAATGGTTTAACAAGATCATTCTAATGCCTAATTATAAGCAGTCAGTTGCATATACCACTCCTATTTTATCACATAAACTTTATAAATTTTTTGTTCTATCGTATATTTATATTCGTTTAATTTCTCCAAAAGAATAGTTTAAAATACATTCGTTCCATTTTTGAAAACTTTGAAGTATAACTTTTCTTTAAAGTGCAGGTTTTGAGTACGAAAGTAAACTTTAGAGGCTGAATTTTTTTAGAATCTGTAATACGATTATTATGAAACAAGATAATAACTATTTAGTGACCGCTTACTCACACACAAATCACGCCAATATCCCTGGTGGGGTAGGCAGAGCGCTGCTGACAAAAAATTTCCGGGTCGTTCGTTTCAGATAAGTCGTATACCTATCACTATAATAATATCTAGTGTCAGGTTGACAGCCTGTAGCCTGAAGTTACAATAATTGCCTCGAGTCCTTAGTCGGTTTGTACGACACCCACGGGAAAGAAAAAGGGTGATGCTATTTTAAGCCGGCATCACACGGCAAGTGACCACTTAGAGTAACATAATACAGGCAGCATCTTAACGAGAATATTTGACACAAGAGCTAATTTTAAGCTTTATGACACAATAGCAAATTTTAAGCTATTTGTTGATCGGAAAACTGAAAATGCATTTCATACTCATAAGGCCACGAAACCTACTGATGCTCTGTACATGATAGTAACGATTTACTCAGCCGGAGTACTAATCAATTTTCCATGGAAAGAATCACATTTCCCTAAGATATCATCTGCCATTCTGTCGTCATATTTAAAGATATACTACGAGACGCTGTAGCTATGGTCAAGCATGTTTCAAATCGGTCTAGTCCACAGCAAATCTACAGGGGAAAACTGCCATTTGCAGCGCCCGCTACGCGCGCATGAGTGACATCTCCGGTTTGAGGTCTAGTCGTTTCGGAGTTATATTTATCGAATAAACATAAAATAACGTTTCGGCCTTGTGTCACTGGAGCTATATGTTCAAACCCCACATGATGAAAATTTGGGCAATATACTTCTTTTCGTGTGGGACACCGAGTCGTCCAACGACCTAATGAAACCCTAGTGTCAGAATATACTAGTTGCTTTCTTCGATTAATGATTATTTTTTAAGAGATGAGGGCGCTATACAGCATCATGTAGCCTTTTCAAGAAAATAAATTTTAATCGTGTAGATTCATTAGATAATTTTACATATAACTATGAATGAATGCATGAACACGTTTAAAAATCGAAAATACATAGAATGTAGGCACCATTCCAGCTAAAAGTACTACCGGTGACTTTGCAAGGACATTCCGCTGAAAATATAGGAAAGGTAGGTACTCTAAACTGCATTGAATTGCAAATCCCAGTATCAGGCGCAATCGAGGCAAACATACAGGACGCTCTGTGCTTCAGAGGGCACGTTAACCCGTCCCCCCCTGAATTTTTGATCATTTAGATGGTGCCTATTACGCAACCATCTCAGAGGCCTACTAGTAGTATAGGCGATTTAAATACAAAGACCTGGGTTCGATGGCTATCACGATAAACAAGACCCAAATATTTTTTAATGTGGTATATAAATAGGTACCTGTGAAACTTTAATTATTAATTTATACGTAGGTCAATAATGGGTACCAACTTATATCCTACTAACTATATACATATGAAACTAGATAGTCAGCTAAGAATTTCTCATAAAATTGTTAAATGTATCTAACATTTTAAAATAATTTGATTGACAGAGAAACAAAGCATGGAGGGAGCTACAGAATAAATTATTCGGTAGTTGTTTATGAAACATTAGGTGCACACTGTAGGTACCTCACATGCATGCAGCTAAATCTAGAAGTGAAATGCAGCTGATTTTCATTCTGAAGTAAGTACTTGAGGTGCAGTAAAAGCTCGAACTACAGTCAATCATAAGATTTTCCAGGGAAATACATAGGTTTGCCTAGTAAAGGTCCTAATGTTTTAGGACAAAATGCTAGTTTCAAGATTGCTGGATAATATATTACCGTGGTCTGGCGCCAAGCGTTCTAAACCGGCAACAGAGACATTTGATTGCAAACAATAATAATGATGATAATTATGTTTTGGCAGTAGCTGAAAACAGTTTACACCACGCAACGTGCAAGCATCTTTAAATTCTACAGGGTTAGACCTGTGGTTAGTTAGTCCTCAACATTGAGTTTTGTGCCTGTTGGATGAGATGACTTTCTATTTTAAGGTTTCGTAATCTACCACAAACAATCTTGTTTATCGGATTTTTTAAAATCCTACATTTTACGGAAAATACCGCATTTCAGAATTTAACAGCAACATGTAGGTACAAACGATCTGACCCAAAACCATGACAAGTCGGTCTTTGGTAAACAAAATTCTCTGCTGGTGAACGCACTTATTGCCTATCTATTTCAAAAATTTTACTACCATCTAAAAACTGACTGCACTTACAGTAACAAAAATTAATCATAGACAAATTCTATTTTGATCGTTTAGATCTTTAAAATATATTTAGTAGGTAATTATATAAATAAATCATACCAACCTCAGTCATATTGTAAAAGCGACAAAAATATAAATTCATACAGGGAATGTGCAGCAGCGGTGCCTGCGGATGTACTGTTACTAGAAGAACATAGGTAGCTCTGAAAGTTATAATTATAATAAGAAACCAATGTTGAAATAACTTTAAAGAAAAAAACTGAATCCAGTTAAGTACATTTTAAGTCACGCAAATCGAAACATCATACAAGTGGATCAAAATATCGGATAATCCAAGAAAATAGTGTAGCTCAGTAAGAAATTAGCATTACATAGTTTGAGCTATTTCAAAACAAGATTTTTTGAAGAATTTTCGTTTAAAGAAGGGGAGTAACGAACATACCTACATGAGGTAACCAGCTGTTCAATTGAGAACTTTTTCATTTATCTACTGCAGTTGTTATTTCTTTCATTGCCGTTAATTGAATTACTTACAGTTTAATTTCATTGTAGTCTCGCGAAGTAAATAATCACGTCACCGATAAAAAATACACGCGCAACTACTTAAAGGGTTTCGTATAGTCATCAAATATGATTTGAAAACTTTATTTCAATGTTCGACATTTTTTTTTACCTTGATAGGTTTGGCAGTTTTGAAAATCATCACATCACATCAGCCTATAGCAATCCACTGCTGGACATAGGCCTACTTGTAGTATGTACGCCACAAAGAACGATCTCCCGCTTTCGCCATCCAGTCGCTACCAGCCGCCCTCTTCAAGTCGTCGGTCCATCTGGCCGGAGGGCGTCCAACGGTACGCTTGCCAAGGCGTGGTCTTCACTCGAGAACCCGCATACTTCATCGGCCATCGGTTCTACGACAGATGGGACCAACCCACTGCCACTTCAGTTTGCTACGTTTTGTACTACACTCTGTTACTTTGGTCTTTTTGCGGATAGTCTCATTACGGACTCTATCCATCAACGAGATCCCCAGCATAGACCTTTCCATAGCTCTCATCTGGTCATTTCTGCCTCGAAGTTTGTCTCTTCCCAGCTGCAATATTTGCCCGAGTTATACATACTTCTGGACCACTTCAAGGTTTTGAAAAACGAAATGATAAGGGTTTCTAGTAGACTACGAACCCCTGAAATGGGTAAAAACGGTTGTTTGCCTGGCGAAATACCCACCTACCACACAACTTTGTACTACGGCATACTACCGGAACGGAACGTGACCTATTGCAACATGTAGGGGATCACTCAGTGATGCTAAAAATCGCATAAACTTTATTGCTAAGCGGCAATCGTTTTGTTATTATAATACCTCCGTCAATTCATGCCCCACTCACCACTATTCATTCAAAATAGTAAAAAAAAAATAGCAAATTATAGGTAAAGTAGGTTATTTACCGTCACTCCGTCACTACTTTAGCCCTAGGAGGTATGAGTCCAACCGGGACAAAGATTTGATTTCTCGCCATTTCCAAGCTGGCCAAAAACACATTTGATTACTATTTGGAAATGTTAGATTATGATATAAGCTTATAAATGATAGTTATTGGACGTGTTGTAGTTGGTCATAGTGGTCGTAACTGTTGATAATGTACGATATACGAATGCTAGTATTTACGTGCAAACTTCCATCAAATGCTCAGGAAATTGGTAATATTATATCATGATTTGCATGGTGTACGTATTAGTAGGAATGAAGTGAGGATTACAGGAAGTGTCAAAGTTTGGCCGCACGGAGGTAACCACAGAAAAAATAACTTGCGTCGCTCTGCGCGTGCATGATGTCTCTGGTCTGTGGTGGTAATTAATTTATACGCTGTTCTTTAGTTATCTCGAGCCGGGGCAAAACTGAACTACAAAAAATTAGATTTCTATAATGTACCTATTATAATATGAGTATTCCATTCCAGCGGTCGCCCGCTGTAACTCATTTGCCGTGGGAATAAGTTGTTTTCTCGGCAACTATTATACATATAAATCTGCCTCTTGAATCACTCTATCTATTGAATAAAATTGCATCAGAATCCGTCCTGTAGTTTAATATCTAAGCATACATACAGACATAGGGACAGACGCGGGAAGCGATTTGGTTTATACTATGAAGTGATACACCTTCCTCTTGAATAACTATCAATTTATTTAAACTCATAAAAATCGGTTTTGTATTTTTAAGGATCTAAGAACATATGGCGACCCTTTTAGGAAACCCACGGGTAGAATTGGGGTGATGCTTTTCTAAGCCGAAATCACAGGGCCACAATAAAAATACCATCATCATCCCAATTCATTTGGGGTTGGCGCAACATGTCTTCCTCTTCCATTCATCTCTATCCGCAGGCAAATCTTCGTTTCCACATGTTTTATAATACATAAAAAAAATCACAACGTGATTTGTAATAAAATACAAAATTAAAGTACCTACATAACCCGCAATGGCGGATCAGTCACTAGGTTTTTAAGGCCATAACCAAACCTAATAAATAATCAATACAAGCAATAAAAACGGGCAGCAAACGATTCAGGTCTGATGAACCTGCTCTTGTATAAACATTTTAAGTTTTGAAATCATAATGAAAAAAAATCGGAAGAGAGCCGCAAAATATAACTAGTAAGTACCTAAATGAACCTCAGCTTAAGATAATTTTCACATACTTATGTATGTATTTGTTGAAACTTTATTTCATGAGAATGATATTATCAGGCTTATACACAGCTTTATACATCTTTTCAGTTTTTGTCATTGTGTAATCATTGTAAGTATTATAAGTGTATAATGTTGAAAACAAAAAAAAAACAATGAAATATCTTGATCTGAAGTGGGCCATTCAAAAGGCAAAAATTGTTCAGATTTAACTCTTAAATTATAAATATGAATATTTATAAAGAATGTATTTATTTTCTTCATATGAGAAGAAACGCCATAATTACCCACATGAAATATGACCTGAAAAGTACTTACAAACATAGTTATGTCATGGGATATAACTTCTTAAGACAAAAATAATACCTGCAGTTTCAATGAAAATAATAGTTGTAGCAATCAGAGTTGTAGAAGTAAATATTGAGAGTTTGATTATTTTTTTACCTACCTATCCAACCAACTACCTACTTGCAAAATTGGTCTCAGCTGAAAGATGATACTATACCTATCCCAGCTATAACATAATTTTTGTGATAAAAAATAGATACAAACTAAATAAGTAAGTACAAAATAAATATTAATATAACATGAGAATTGCTTAAAACAAAATCGCAAGGCATATCATTACACTTTCGAAGCGACATACGTAACAAACTGAAAAAGTCCAAGTATGTACTACTCACTGAAGTAGTTCATAGTGCTGGTAGTGCGGAGCCGGAGGTTGCATCTCCTGCAGATGCAGGTAGAAGTCGTGGACACGCGCGTACTCGCGCGCCATGCCGCCGCTGCCGCTGCCGCCGCCGCCGCGCCGCGCGCGCACCGCGACCACTACACGCGACCGCTCGCCGCGACTATGCCTTCCGACTGGCGATCTGCTCGAGCCGTACAACCACGCTACGTTCACGCACAAACCTTGCAACCCCCAGTCCTAAACTGCCCAACTGCGACGCGGACTCTGCCTCCGCCCAAGAGTTGCCTATCACCCGCCGCCCCTGCTTCGTAAACTAACCATAACAGCCCCACCAGTCCACTGCTGAATATGGGCCTACCACTATCGGGAGGTATTGCCATTCCCACCACGCTTGGCAGCCGGATTGGCGAGAGCAGTGCAAAATGTTGTCGTAAACTAAGCACTGAACTAATAAATAAATAATAAAAATATTTTATTTTCAGAAATGTAACTTTAATACGCGAGACCTCACATTAAGTAAGCAGAGCTACTTGTGTTGGGACTTCGGAGTGACTGGCCACTTTCCGGGCACATTTGAAAATAAGTAAAAATAGGTAGGTACACAAATATTCTTTAGAAAAAGATCTAGTTAATAATAAACTCAGCAAACGTTTTACAAAGGATTGCAAGCAGGTACGTTAGATAGATTCCACTAATAGTATGAATTGAGCTTTCGGACGTAGGATTTTGTATCATACAATATTCATGCCAGCATAGTGAAACTAAAATAAACGTTTTTTCTTTCTTTCTTTCTTTCATTGCCAGTAGTTAAAGTACTTGTTTGCCTTCACCATCTACATCTATATCTTTTAGTTTATTGTATAAAACCGTGTTGACGAACGACCTGTTGAACCGTGCCTTCCGAGTTTCGAGTGTTGAACGAGTAATAACTTTAAAAAATAATTTGATAATGAATCATTAATAGTACCATTCTTACGTAGCAAGGCATATATTAAGATAAGTTTAAAAATAAATCCTTTACAAATTAAAATACATAATAATTTACAATCTTACACAGATTGGAATAAGTTTATGATTTTCTTAAACCAAAAGCTGCCAAGCTCCTTGAACTGGCAATTATTGTATGCATTTTTTTTTCTGTCAAATTCAACGTACTAGATTTGCGGCCTGCTAAGGAAATAGTACATTCTGGTAGTAGCTAAAAATGGATCAATTGCTGGTCAAGTAATATTGGAAGGATGAGACGAAGGCCTTCGCACATACACACACATACCTACTTCTTCGACTCGCAAAGAAGAAGAAGAAGAAGAAGACATACCTACTGACTTACAATAATTTAAGACGGGATTCTTACCGCGATACAATTTTACGGAACAATTGTCCCTTTTTTGTCTAGGTTAAAATATCGGCCGACATCAAAATTGTATCGCGGTAAGAATCCCGTCTTAAATAATTATTGTGAGTCAATTAAAATTGTGTACCATAAAACACCTATACACAAAGTGTTATGTTTAAGAACCTTTTTTCTGGACAAGGACCGAAATATATGTATGAACTATATTTTTTGTCGTGTCTGCGTAACTCTGCCAACCTGACACCGTAAATGACTTTATTTACGTATTCTTTTTTGAAACAATGACGCTGTTTACAATATAGATACTTTTTCAAGGGCCGTAAGTGCCTTTAAGTCCTGTAACTTGATTTTCATCATCAGACTAAATAAATTTTCATAAGGTACTTTGTGCCTGCCAAGGACGATTTGGACTCACAAAAGTAAAGGGCTTTGTGGTCATTTATTAGTTCTGAATTAAAACTTAAGAAGCAGTTACGATTTCATTACATAGGATGATTCATGCAGATCAATGCAGGTATCCATACCCCCACGCGATCCGCGATTTTTGACCTCTTTTTAGTTTTTTGAAGCCTGTAGGTGGGCTTTTTGATTATTCATCTTTTGTTCCTTTGATACCAGATGGCTGATTACTTTACGGTAAAAAGTAAAAATCATGACCACATAGTAAAAAGCAAAGTCACTTTTCGCATCTGTTCCTATATGCCTTTCTGGCTGTACAGATGCTTAAAAAAGTTAAAACTACACAACGGATTTGGATGCTGTTTATATGTATAAAACATGCCCGGAAAAGATTTATTTGCCACGGGTAAATGAGTTACATTAGGTGGAGCCGGTGGGCGGGCCGATAGTAAATATTTTGGTGCAAAAAAAGCAAATACACCAACTAAAGACATGCTTCAAAAACCTTAGAAGGCTAAGCTAGTCGAAATTATCGGAATCTTCGGAACATACTTGGGGCATTTTCGAATATCTCAGGTTATGAGGATTGTAAAAAATATTAAATTGACGACACTCCATGGTCCAACCTGTAAATATTTCGCATGGTTACGATCTAATACATTTTTTTGCTTAAGATTGGAGTTTTTTAAATAGTATTCCATTCATACTAAAGTGGACAGGCAGAAATATTTCACGAAATTGCAAGGGTTTGGAAGTAGACTACGGCACTGAAAAATTTAATCTGTACGGGATCTGCCATTCAAATTATTTCTTTTTATTTTATTATACATAATTTCGTGATAGGATACTAAAATCTACATAGTACCTAGAGAGGAAAATCGTTTCCCGCGTCTGTCCCTATGTCTGTATCTATTTATGGACGTACGTACTCATGCTTAATTTTTTTAAACTACACGTAACGGTGTAGATAGTGATTCAATAGAATGGTTTATCTCAGATAAACCAGACAGATAAGCATCTGTCATGTTAAAAAGTGCATATAGAGGTCCACCTGAAATTATTTCCTAAACTACATTACTTTAATTAATATTTACTTTTGTTGTCTACGCAGCTAGTGAAACTCTGTATAAAAAAACAAAAACTATTACTGTATACCCTAGGTTATAAAATTATTTTGATCCATTTTAGGTGGCTCTCTATACACACTTTATAACATGACTGTACAATACCTTAACCTTAACAGCCACAACAGTCCACTGTTGGACATGGGACTCCCTCTATTGGGGAGTATTGCTATACTCACCGCGCTTGACAGGCGAATTGGCGAGCCCAATGTAAGATGTTGCATTCGCAGGGAACGATGCTTCTTATTCCCTTGATGATTATCCCTTAGTCGGTTTTTGCGACACCCACGAGGAGAATTGGGATGATGCTATTCAAAGCCGGCACCACACGGCATATACGGTCTTATCTCACGGGAAAACAATCACCAGCGGTTGCAACCGCAGCAGGGTGGCCGTTAGTGAATGTAATATAAGGGACGGCATATTATGTCCGTTTGGTACATGCTGAAGAAAATATTTACGCCCATTCAAAAACGATTTTAAAACTTTGCAAAGTATGCAGCCAGTCAGTTTAGATTAAACATTTAAGTAGAAAGAAAAAAGATCATCTCTTACATACCTTCCTGCTTATTTTATCTTTTCGTAATTCATTCCAAATTGTCTGAGTAAGATTAAAAAATGTATAATAGCGAAATTGAGGATGTAGGTTACTTTGACTGCGTTATAACAAGAAACTTTTATAGGTGGTATGGGATGTAAAATATAAGTCGTATATGCAGTGCATACCTATTGTGTAGAATACATTGAAATTATAAGTTAACCACTTAGCAGCTTTTATCAAATAACACAAATAAAATTATGAAATTGAGGTAAGTACTACGTCCATATGTTTGTCATTATGAAACATCGCCGGACCACTCATTAAATAATTCATACATGAATTCGTTGCCCACGTTTAAAATAAGAAAACAACTTTTAGAGATTGCAAACTAAAGAAGCATGTTTCAGCGTGATAGGTACGACTCGATCGACGCGCGCGCATATTCAGGTAAGTGAAGCATGCACTCTACTCAAGACGCAATCGTGAGCAGCTAAAAGTGCATTGCGGTGACGTCGACATGCCCATGAACCTGCCCCTCACTAACGCCCGCAAATAGACTACTGACACTTCGACTACGTTTCCGAGAATTCCGTGCAATGATCACTGACTGAGTTGTCAGTCGCACCGACTCGACGGAAAAACAGCAATGAATGCAAAACGCGAAAAGCTATCGATAAGGAAAAACGAACGCAGTTTACACGTGCCGCAACTACGTAGTCGGTCCCAAAGTTCTGTCACTGGCATATTATTTTTGAATTTAGAACACGGATTTGGAAAAGTTTTATTGCATTCCGTTTTTGAATGTTTAACAATTATTTTAAAACAATAAATAATCATTTGGGTCGATTTTTCACGATGGAGTGGACTTTGAAAGAAAACCGAATAGCAGTTTTGGCGTTGCATCGCTGTGGGCACTCGCCGAGTACCATTTTCAAGTTGCTCAAAAAATTGAAAATAACGCTTAGGTTTGGGTATCGTACTATAACTAGGTACACTGAAGTCTCTAGTGTTGAGGACAAGAAAAGAACTGGCCGGCCTCGCTCCGCCAGAACACCAGCAGTGATCAAAGCGATCAAGGAGCGCATACGAAGAAATCTTGTCCGAAAACAGAAACTTATGGCTTTGCAGATGAAGGTTAGTAGAAAAACAGTCAAAAAGGTTTTAAACGAAGACCTTAAGCTGCGAGCATACAAAAAAAAGAGTGGGCACTTACTTAATGCCCGTTTAAAAGAAATTAGACTCAAAAGATCTCGGGTGTTGTTAAAACGGTACGCGAAAAACCGGCACCGCGATATACTTTTTACAGACGAAAAAATTTTTGATATAGAAGAAAAGTATAATAAACAAAACGATAGAGTGTACGCTACCAGCTCTGAAGAAGCAGGAAACAAAGTTCCGCGGGTGCAACATGGGCATCATCCCTCTTCAGTCATGGTCTGGTTAGGAGTCTCCTACTATGGGCCAACTGAGGTTCATTTTTGCGAAAAGGGGGTCAAAACCAGCGCAAAAGTGTACCAAGAGACGGTTTTGGATCGGTACGTCAAAGACCTGCCCAACACACTATTTTTAGGACATCACTTTGTATTCCAGCAGGATTCTGCGCCCGCTCACAAAGCCAGGACCACTCAAGCCTGGTTTGAACGTCAAAACATTGAGTTTATAAGACACGAAGATTGGCCTTCCTCCAGTCCGGACCTTAATCCTCTGGACTATAAAATTTGGCAGGTCTTAGAGAGCAAGGTCTGTGCTAAGCCCCATAAAAATTTGGAGAGTCTGAAGTCAGCCATAGTTAAAGCAGTCGCTGAAATCGACATGGATATGGTGCGTGCTGCGATAGACGACTGGCCGCCGCGGTTGAAGGCCGTTGTTAAAAGCAAGGGAGGTCATTTCGAATAGTTTTATGTTATTTTGATTCTTCGATGATTGTATTTTTAATTGATATATAAATTTTTAAAAACGGATTGGTACTTTTTATTTTATCAGTATTTTCATATATGACAGAACTTTGGGACCGACTACGTAGTAAACATAGCGTAATATTATGCAACGAGCGAAATGAGTGGCTTCACAATAGATGATTTAATACACACCGTATAATGTAATGATAGGCTATGAAAAAACTACTCTTTAAAGGTAAGGTTTATTTTATGCTATACTTCTATTTTAATACCTACTTGGGTTCGGTCTACCGCAAGGCTCAAACCCCCGCTGTAAGTAGGTACACTGTTGACTGTACTCGTACATACTTAATATACGGATCTGGATAAAAGTTCACAGTAAAATGGCATGCAGGTTATGGAGCTGGAAAAATGACTGCTTTGATACTCTTTGAGTACTTAAATATCTTGTATGTATTAGGTACGGGAGTACTACACGTAATAAATAAATTACATGATATAAAACAAAGGCGTTTCCCGTATTTGTTTGTCCCTATTATATATTCTTAAATCTTCAAAACTATAGAACGGATTTTGATGCGTTTTTTATTTGGAAAAAGTGATTCAACAAGAAATATCACTAGAAAACCTGTTAGCAGTGGGTGTATTCCCTGGGCGGCGAACTAATTTTTTAATAAGTAATATTTTTTAAGTCCCCCCCCCCCCCCCCGTCTTTCTATATGCATGTATGCCTAGGTATTAAAAACTACGCAATAGATTTCGATGCGGGATTTTTATGAAATAGTTTCGAATTCAGTGATTCCAGAGAAAGATGTGGTATAACGTAATACCTACCTACATGCCTAAACCAGATACAAGTAAAAACCCGACTGCGGGAATTTAAAGTTAGTATGGCGAGTAGTGTCCACCTAGCAGTTAGGGTTGTATTGTAATCAAATAACAAGGTCCGAGAAAATAATTAGCACAGCGAATGCAGCTGCTGGGCAGATATCGCGATCAGTTCATTTCAAAGCCTACACGTGTTTTGGAAAATATGAGAACAAAGCAAACACAGAAATAAGCAACTGAACTGTATAAAAAGCATACCTATGTAAGTAGATAATTAAGTACCTAAGTACAAGACGAAATGGTCAATTTGGTACGATAACCTCATTTTGCGCTTTACGTGGTGTATATTGTTAATCGCGCACATGGCAGTTTTGTAGGTAATTTCGTAATCATTTAAAAGTATTGGGATTGCAATGCTCTCTCTCTCTCTCTTTTCGTGTGAGACACACAGTGCTATATCACAACATAGTATAAATCAAAGTCGCTTTTTGCGTCTGTCTGTATGTACGTTCGCTTAAACTTTAAAACTACACAACTGAATTTGATGCAGATTTTTTAATACATAGATAGAGTGATTCAAGAGGAAGGTTTTTATTTATAATACTTGCCGGAAATATCCTTATTCCCACGGGAAAATGAGTTGCAGCGGGCGCAGCCGCTGTGGCAGGCCGCTAGTTATTCTCATAAATGAAAATAAGAAATTCAAAAAATGTTCTTTTCAGTCGGGGTTACCCAAGAAAAACTCGACACTAGCGAAATCACAATAAAACCCTTGAGGTACCACCGTTCCACTGCTCAAGAACCGGCTGACTGAACTTGAACTGAACTGACTCAATGACCTAATTTTATTTAACACTTTAAAGCATTGGGAACGGTAAAAAGTTTGTGACTAGCTTTGTGCCGTTGTTAATGTTCTCTATTATCATTACTATTAATATTGTTTTCAAAATAACTATAATCGGTTCAACAAAGAACGAGATGTTCTTTGTGGACGTGTCAGTTTAACAAGAGGAAGGGGCTTATGTGCCAAAATTGTACGAACTTAAATCTTTATGGGCTATGATACATATCCTGAGAGTTATCAAGTACGTACTTACCAATAAGTGGACACTCAAGTCCAAGGACTAATTTCACAAGGCTAGCTGCTTCCAATTAATTCCATATCATATTATTTTTTAATTCGTAGCTCGACATTAACCTATTTAACCTAATTGATCTAAAACCCGCGAGCCGAGAGTGCAGTTCAGATACTACAGATTATTTCGCAATATAGTTTTAATAATAAAGGGCTCAATTGGGCAAAGGGCAAAATTCTTTACATTCATGTGAATATCTTGTAAAAAAATCATTATAAAGGATTCTGGCTAACTTTCGCATTCACTTTTAAATTACAGCTACTTGCTGTATACTTATCTATCACCCTTCCTTTCACCCGGTATAAATTATGTTAAGTCAACAAAACATCAATAGATGGCATTCGGCGTCACGCCGTACAAAAGAATTTCGACCAAAATCACGATCAGCACACTGCATTTATTATCGAAAGTAAACAAAAAAGTCGTATCTTGGCATATATTTCTAGGGAAAAGTTCACTTTGAATGCACCCTATCAGTATCCGGAGGGCTGTAGTACTCGGTAGCGTAGGTACTTCAATACTATCTATTATACTATCTGTGGTAGACACAAGTGACAAACCAATCAGTGCCGTACCAACATGTCTAACGATAGCTTTTGAAGATAACTAGGCGAGACAAGACATCTCTAGAACATTCTCGAGCATTCTACAAACGTAAACAAAACGACAAAATCAGAGCAATCCTCAGAGGAAGTTGATGTTTCAGAAGAAACCCTACAAGCAGTAACGTGAAGACATTAAAAGCCCGTCGCAATCAGAATGCACGCGCTAAACGCGGTAGAATAAAAAAAAATACAAAATTTACAGTACCTACTTACTATGTAAAAAATGTTTTTTATTCTGTATCACAGATCAGTATAAAGAAAACGGCTGTTTTCTGCATTTAGTCCAGTTCCAGGCGTGATTGATGAGTATGAACAGTGGACTTTGGTGACTATGGTCATCATCCGCATGGTCAGGTATCCGCGCGCTAAATCTGTGTGAATCAAGATGTGTTTCAAGGCATAATCATCTTGAACGTTGGTCAGCTTTTATCGAAAACATTTTCACGCTCTGAGATAAATCCATTTCCGTCACCATGCAAAGTGGAAGCGTCCTACATATTCTATCGTATTTGTTATGCAGTGCTCGCTACATAGATAGCCAGTGAATAAAATTGTAGGTATACATACGAAAGTTAAGTAATACTAGGCACTAAATCAAATCATGTTGCGTTTCTCTGTCTCACTGTCATGCATGGACACCCCTTAATTCTCCTAAACTTTTATGCCTCCAACTAGATTTTTTCATATTTTATATCAGGTAATCTGAGTACGCATTAGCCATAAGCTTGGGTTTGAAACCGAACTTACATATATAGCAGAAAATACTGAATTTCTTTTTATTTTTCCTTTTCAAAGAAAGATCGGGACGTCGCAGAGAATAAATACGACGTAGGCAATTACAGCAGTGAAACGAGATATCAGCCTGGTGGCTAAGTGGTAATCTCAGGAGCAACCGGACACCTACCGATCCTCCGATGAACTTAACAACTAATTCTACTAGGTCATTTTCCTTCCCATTATTCAGTCAATAAACAACATCTAAAGACAAACGAACTTGCTCCTTACCACATCCGCAGGGAAAGGTTAAGAGCAGGCCCTCTGTTTGTTTGAGTTTAATTACAAGTGAAATAATAACTTACGATGCAAGGGATATAACTATACCAAAACGAGCATCATCACAACTCTGTGCACGGCAAGTTATTTGTAGGATTAGGGCTTCCGTTTATCTTAAATTTCGGCCATTGTATTTCCAGCGACACTCAACTAAACTCACATTTTATAGTCTTAAACTTCTTGCGAAATATGAATCGGCCGAATAGTGAAATTTGGGCCTTACAAACGCATTATACCTACATGACAAAAACATGATACACAGATTGTGCCTGGATATTGAAATTAAGCAGATGGGTAAGAGAGGAACAGTGGCCCCCCGGGGCGCAGTCGACGGCAGGACAGCTGTATAGACGTACCTGTTGAGCACGCCACTCACAGCCTCCCCCTGCTTTCTCTCCTCAGTCCGACTCCCCAGCCTCCCCCACATACAAACACACTGGAACTATAGTCTTTATTTGATTATGAAAAACAATATTACAAAAATAGTTGAAAAGATAATTGTTGACTGTTGTGTTTCGGTTACGTTAACCCTACATTTTCCATAATTGTGCCCCAGGCAACGTATTGTCGGTGCTCTTGCCTCAGACACTGATTGAATCGTCTATCACGGACGTATGAGGCCAGTGATGATCATAGGAAAAGTTAAAGCCGATATGTTTGGCAATAGTTTGGAGCGTAGATAAATAGAGCCTAAATAAGATAGGTATCTACAGGACTTTGATAATACTATAAAGCTGTTTATAAAATAGGGAACACATTAACTGCCTCAGTTGTTGGCGGAGATAGCCCTCATTCATAAGAATTACGAAGGATTGTTTGTATCGAAACTTTTAACAATTTCCATAGCATAATTTCGGCATGGGACATGTCTGGTTCAAAATTAAATTAAATTAACTTTGCGATAACATAAACTCTGTGCCATCATAATCGTACAGATTTCTGCTAAACATTTATGTAAGAGTATCCCCGCTAGAATAAGCCATATTCGGCAACTGTCAAAACCATGTTAATGCTCTGACATAAGGTGTATTTTTCTTTGTTGACATTTCTTCTAGTATGGATTGTGCAGGTGAAAAACTTATTGGAGCAGCCACACCTAAATTACTTACTATTTTGACTTCATAAAATGCACGGACATCCCAAAAACCACACTTTTGTCTCAACTATTTAATATTAATATTTTAGGTTCAACAGATTTAATAGCCTTTTCAAACGGTAGTGAGCTAAGTTTACCCTGCCTTAGAGTTAGCGTAGCGTTCCTTTATCCTAACTGACCTTACCTACTCGTATTTGCAAAAATAGAAATAGGGATTTTACATCGGTGTTTTTATGAATTGCGATTTTATTTAGAGTAGAGCTTAATATGTTTTAATTATAATACTATAACAATGTTTAGTACCCCACTAACAGGAAATCATGAACAAGTGCTAAAACAAAGCTGCTTGTTATTACGGTTCCGATCATAGGGGCGAAAAAGAGACCCTATCACTGTGACTTCAGTGCCCGTCTGCGTAAATACAAACCCGACTACAACACAGACATCCATACTCTGTGTTGTAGTCTGGTTGGTACAGAGTTCGGACGTACAAACCCGACTACAACACAGAGCACTCAAACCAGCCTCTTCGCAATTACATTAGTTTTGAAATGCCCTGTGTCGGTTCTGGCACATCGCCGGCCCCTGCCGGGGCACGCTCGCTCCGCTCGCTCGGCTCGTGCGTTGTGGACGCAGTTCTAACCTAACCTAACCTAACCTGGCGTTGACGCCAGGTTAGGATAGGTTGTACCTAACAAACCTATGTTTGAGCTTGAGTGGCTTTTGAATTTATAATTAAAATTTCATTAATCATTAAAAACATCATTTCTCATTAAAATTTCATTAATCACTTAAGTGTGATTAATCATTAAAATTATCATTAATCATTTCATTAACTGTTCATTATGATTGGTTATTCATAATTATAATATCATTAAACTTTAATTTATCATTAAAACATCATTAGGTAATCGTTTAATAACAATTACAATCGTTAACTTGGCATCGATGATGTCTGTGTTGTAGTCGCCTTTGTAGCATAATTTTATGTTCCAACCCGACTACAGCACAGACAGTCCCCTGTCTGTACTGTAGTCCGGTTTGTACTAGCGCGCCCGTCTATCTATGGGCATCTGTGGGTCTGTCACCATACTAGGAGTTGATTTTTTTCCGAGATTTTTCGAGTTTTATTTGGCCGCTATAACAAAAAATACTACTTATTTGTACAAAACAAAAACTAAGCAGAACTCCCATACAAAAAACATTTTTTAATCGATTGGAGGCTGAATCTTACGAATGGTAATAGCAAAGATAATAAATTAGACCGTTGAAATTTTTACAGAACGTGTATTTATGACTGTTGTTGCCTTAATAAGAAATATAGATATGTATTTAAAAGCAGAATAAAAATAATATTTAAGAGGTAACAATTGTAATGTATATCCAATTTTGTACATTGTGGTGCGTGAGGCGTTTGAGGTAAGGGAAAGGAAACCCGAAAAAGCATTAATACTACAGGTACCTGGATTGTCTGTAGCGGGTCATGGCTCGAGCCAGCTAGGTCGCCTCGCAGGCGCCCTCACCTGCAAAACACAACAATGCTAAAACAGATAGCCGCCGTTACACACCACTACGTCGTCGGTACTATAATAGACAACAGCTATACTTCTAATACTTAGTTATTAAGTATGGTAAAAAATAATGTTACTGTTATTATAATTATGTTAATTATTAAACGGGAGTACATCGAGCTGTTGTCGATAGTACGAGTGTTATTAATTAATAATATTAATTACTGAACCTTACCAAGCGTAACATATGTGGACAATTGGGCACCAGCACCATGCATGTGGAAGTATTAGAGGTGAGATCACATAAGCACGAAAAGGCAGAAATTGAAGAAAAATTCGAAATTTCCTCTGTTGTGTGCATGACGTGTGTAACTTTTTGACAGCGTAGGCACGCCTCGCGACGCGACACTTAGCTTGAATTTTGACTATTCATCACTATAATCACGCGAATTCGATAGAACTCAACAAATCAACACATTTTCATAGAAATTAATTGACGGGGTGTCTTAAACGTTAACCTCAGTCTGTTAAACGGAACAACTTTCCTCAAGCATCAAAGGTACCCCGAGGTTCCCCAAGCATACAAAGAAGTGGACCTCCCATGCAAATAGGTCAGCTGATCGTAATGTTCTACAGGTAGACAAGATTTTCCTTTGCATAAAAAACAGTATTTATTTTTCAGTTTACAATGTTGAGCTTAGCCATGGAGGAATAAGCCTAGCCATGGTTGTATGCTCCTTGAGCTTAGCGCTTTCGGGAAAGTCGGTCTTTTGGTATCACCCAGTATGTTGTGGGCAGGTTCATAGACGATGGAAAAGTGACCATATTTCCTGCGCGGGTTCGTGTTCTGTTTCAACGCACTCGTCATCAAGCATAACGTCGCGTGGCGTAGTTTACACAAGGCTATTCAGTAAAACTCAAATCGTGTTAAATAGACAATTCAAATATTACTAGCGATATCATGATCAATTATATCAAAAGTCACTGTTAGAATGCTATAAAAATAAACCAGAACCATTTTGACCCTTATCAATAAAACCTATAAATAACTAGTTCATTTTGTAAAAGGTACGTACATACATAAAGTGCACCAAGTTATAAACTGGGTATTCAAACATAAAGTTTATGATTATAGGATAAAAGAGCTTAAGGTGCTGCGGAAACTACAACCAAAAAGGATGAACATTTGCTTCTTGACATCATCATTAAAAACAGCTCGGTATACATTATTATAATTTATATGCTTTTATGGAGTTATTCATAGTTAATATTATTTTTAGAAGGTCTCATTTCCGTACTAATTCAAAATGAAAATATTATTTGCACGACAGGTTTTAGGAATAGTATTAAGAATAAATTAATCATGACAGGTAAGTAGGTAGGTAAGTTAGTAAACAAGTAAACGATAGGTTGCAAGACTTGGACCATAGTGTAAAACCATACAACTATGGTCCAAGTTTGGCAACTCCGGTCTTAATAATCTTGTTTTTTTTTATTGTTTTGATAATAGTGCTAGAAGGTCAAGTTAAAAGGTGCCAGTGATGTACGCTACCCAGCAACGTTGTACTTGATAGATTTTTTTTATTCTACTAGGTACATAACAATCTTACAAGTTTGAATAGATTTAAAATACAGGATCATAGTTGTACGATTTCACGGTAGGTATTTTAGGTAAGTATACCTTAGTTGTACAACTTTGCAAAAAGGATTAGCTTTTCTTCTACCTGGCTTCACATCACACCGCTAAAAATAGTCAAGGCAAATCATTTATGAATAATTTATATCTTTGTCTTGGGTAACACATTGAAATTTATTTAAACACTGGTTGGTAATATCTAAATCAAAATTAGGACATCATTTTTCTCACTCTTACAAGTACAAAAATGAAAGACAGGTTGTCTAAAAAAAGTAGGTAGATAGTAAGGAAAGACCGTAGCGTTCCTTATAAAAACACAGTAAAACTTTGATAGAGATGTTCTAACTTTTAAAATACTCTTTGAATTGGTGTGTTTTTTGAAAAACATTGGCTTTTCTTTTTTACATTAGTAAGCGTCTAACGTAACAACAGCGATTTTCTATCTATCGTGACCAAATACTGAAGTTGCTTGCTGCAAGCAATCCAGAATAACGATGAGCAATAATGGAAAGTAGCTTTCTAGAAGCCTAGCTATCCTAGCTATAAGGCAGTTCTATAAATATATTTTGAATGAAACATCATAACTCTTAGAGACTTTTCCGGTCGCAGAAGAAAGTGTGGTCCTCCATCACGAAGATTTTAACAATTAGCTCGGATAAATTAGAAGTCGGAACTTCTTTGGATTGCTTCAAAATTCACTAGATTAAAAAACCAAAACGGTAGTAGTACGACCAGTGCCCCGTTTAATAAAACAGATAATGCGACAATATTGTCGAAAACTTACAAATTTGTCGCATTGTCATGGTAAATACGTTTATTAAAAGTGACAATTATGTCCATAATCGACAGGCAAAGTTGCGACAACTTGTAGCTATTATAATTGCGTTTAATATAACTCTAAAATTGTCAAAAACCGTGATCAATCAAAACAAAGTTGTCGCATTGTCGTTACAATTATGCCGGTTTTTGACATAATTGTAACGACAATGCGACAAATGATTATGGCGGTATCTGACATAATTGTCAATAACTTGATTTTATGTAACAGCGTAAGGGATACACAGTAAATAATTTATATAATATCCACTGTATCTCAATATTTTTGCGTCTGGGAATAGTCTCTATTCACACTCCCATTATTGTAACGACAAATGAAAAAATATATTTTGCTTTTACATGTTCTTTGATGGCGCTTTATTTCTATTTTTCCTGAGCAATCCCCATCACTACTTTCATTGCTCCACATAAACTCAATTTTTGTGAAATTTTAAGCTTTAACAAACATTAATCTATGGCGCGACGTAGGGTACGGGCACCTGTCACAAATATCCGACAATTCTACAAATATGTCAATATGTCGTAACAAGTCACTCTTTAATAAAGCAAAATCGACAAGTTTTTCGCGACAAATTTTCACCTGTCTCCTGAAACGGGGCCCTGAGCAAGAAAAGCATGCATTATTAATTATTATGGACAACGGAACGTAAGTCAAACTGGACTACAAAACACTTCCGCAGCCATAATGTTATACAGTGACCAAAGGCACACTACTGGAGGTACAGGTCATGGAGATGAATATTTTTTGTAGATGTTGGGCAGAACATCTTGATTCGGCAAGCTATTTTCATTGTCAAATAACTGACTTAAATAGACTCCGTTTATCACTACATAAAATATTAATGTAATGAATTGTAAGGAATGACTTTTAAAATGTGTACTAGATTGTTACAAAATATGGAATTGAGTCAATTATAAAAAAAATATTCCTCCGAACTGCCTTGATTTAGTAGGCTTTCATAATAGCTCCGCTATGAAACAACATGAACCAGCAGGTAGCAATTCTAATAGCTTCAGTTTTTTATGGTGAAAATCCTGGAGAATAGCACTGTCCAAAGCTTAACGAAGTGAGCAACTGGGCAAGTAAGTGTTATCATAAAATATTATGAAAAATTACCTTTGAATAAACCATTCAACATTAAATGTTGGTTTGTAACTTGTTTCCATATCATATAATGTAATACGTTCTTAAATCTCACTTGCGGCGCAGTCCCCACGGCTATGTTAATAAGATTGATAACTTAGGTGGAGGCTGTTGTTTCGTCACACTACCAAGCAGTTAAAAAACGCTGACACCAGAGTGGGGTTCTGGTCGAATGTCGATTCGGTGTCGCGGTTGATAGAAAAAAGAGGCCCACTTTTGATACCTGTATAAAATAAACGAACCGGCTGAACGAGAGAGTAATGCAATAAATCTGCCTACAGGCTGTTTGCGCTTCAGCCCCGGGCCCCGTGGATAGAGCGAGCCTCCAGCCCCGTTAAGTTTAATGGGAGGCTAATCGTGTTTTAGTGCAGAAACGTTAATTTAAATTAACCATTTGTTATTGGAATATTCCATATTTTAGGGCCCCAAAAATACACGATCCGCCCCTGTGGATAGAGCCTCTAAAAATCATTTACAGGGGCCGGCAAGGGTATTAAACGAATACCATGTGCGGGTATTGTCGAATGGGCAGCCGGCACTCGGAAAATCCGTCGTCGGCTTCGTTAGCGAGCATTAAGCTCGTTAACGCTGTCCATCAGTTGTGACAGGCTTTCTGGTAATTTATGAAAAGCCAATATACATCACAATCCGTTTTTTATTTTGTTGTCTAGACCGCATTGAACATTGAAATTAGAATATCTATTTTCAATGTGCTTTTCGAATAGATTGTATTCGAAACTGAGATTTTCTCTAAAATGTGCACATACCAGAAATATCGAACTTACTCCAAATGTCTTAGCAAGCGTTGAACCGAAAGATGTTAAAGAATAGTAATCCGACAGTTAACCTTTCTATTTAAAATATACCGAAATAGCGAACCCCCAGCGATTTAACCCGGATTTCAGCGGATTAGTTTTGCAGGCATGTATTATATACGTACATAGTATAGGGACCTATCACCCTCTCTTTGAAAAAATTGCTTAGTAAAAAAAATACGCATTTAAATCCGTTGCGTTCCTTACAAAGAGTTGGCATATCATATGGAGTTAGCGGTGTCCATGTCAGATAGACAAACCGGGAAACCCGGAAAGCGACTTCATTTTATTACTGTTTTTTGATAAAGATGTGCCTCAATAATAGGTAATAGGTAAAAAGCAGAGGCATTTTAGAAAGAGTTGTGGAACATATTGCAGCAACACAATATAATAGTTACTTACTGTCGTGTATAAAAACTGCATTTGTACAGCAGACTGCCTAGGTACCAAAGCCTAAAACAATGACCTACCATTGTGGTTACCATTGGATTGATAAGAGTTGTCTAAACTAGCACTTGACCGCGTTCGTATCGTGATTGATACGCAGCTGACTGGGGCGAGTCTCATTGACCTGCGGGAGGCACTTCTGAACACCCGTACATATAAATGTAACTATGTACTTTCTTACACCATACCTACCTACGCCATACCAATCTTCGCCCTACACACAGTCAGCCTCAAAACCATCGATACTCAAAACACATAGTTTAGCTACGTAGTGGCCGCCGAAGTTCTTTATCTTCCTATCGATTCATGCGTTTGTTCCAAACAATACGCAATGGGATATACCTAGCTATATTTTTTTTGTCTCAAGACGTTTCAAGTTACGCTATTGCGTTTTTACGCAACAGGAGACTTATGGGTGCAAAAAGGATGCGTTTTCTGATGCGCTCATATAAAATCTATCATTTTAATTATAGGACATTCGAAAGCACTTCCCTAATCAAACAAAAACGTAAGCCCTCCAGTTTTTAACACGCTTTTATTAGGTCGACGGTCGACCTATATGTATGTAACTATGAAATGAAATCTAAGAAAACTAATCATAATTAATACATACCACATAATTTAACCATCTTTAAAGATCGTACCGTCTTGAAAATTTGCAGTTGTATGTGATTTTGGTGACAATACAATAATACGATACTGTCGAGCTGATCTGATGATGGAGCCGGGAGATATTAACAGGAACTTCATGAAGAATGATCCCATCGTATCATAGCCGTGTTTGAACTTGTTAGAAAGGTCTTGTAATGAAGCGTGTTTTTTAAACTATTAATTATTATTAATTTATTACATGCAAATACATACACACACACACACACACACATACACAAATCACGCCTATATCCCTGGCGGGGGAGGCAGAGCGCTGACGACCGTATAATGACGGTCATTATCGCCACGTCTGACAAATGTTTGAGGGTCATTTTAGATGAGTCGTGTATCACTATAGTGACAGGTTGTCAGCCTGTCGCCTAAAATGTCCAATTAAAATCACGTAGCGGTTGCTGCGCTAACTTTACCTGTGGCCCATGTAATGAAACTACATGCTACAAGTCTACAGGTGAAATTCGATGTACATTACGTAGCGGGTGGGACATTATAATATGTACCAGGATTTTTGACCCGCTACGCAATGCACATCGAATTTGACATGTAGACTTGTAGCTTGTAGCTTCGGAAAACGGGGCAAAGGAGCTCCATTTCTGAATCCTCGTAATTAGGTTCCACGCAGGGAAGTCCGCAACGACTGGTCTAAAAACACGTTTTTAAATTTCTACTACACGATGTTTTTATAGTCAAGGGTATGTGTGAAGTAAAGTAAAACGTATGATAGGTACAAACACAATTAGTACCTAGCAAATTTTCGCATGAAACACAAACGAACGTTTTAGAAATTGTGCTCCTGATGATTGACTTTCAATACGAGCTACAAAATGAAATCTCGCGTTTGTTTTCAGTTTCTATTCACCCTTGTTTATGCGACATGCGTCCACCTACGCTAAACTATCGATTACTTGCCTCAAACAGACGTCAAGCAGGTTCGCAAACAATTAACTACCCCATGAGCTCTTCACAGGCCATGGAATAGGTACTTGAATTGGAAATCATATAACTTTTTTAATATTTTGTTGTTACGAGTAGTAAACTCGTAGAGTACTACGTTGTCAGATATCTTCCCGAAACTTATTTTATTATAATCTTCTTAGCGAATCGATTCTGACGCTCAAATATATTTGGACCAATACTCAGCTACACGCACAGCGTTGTACGTTACTTTGTAGAGGTCCTCAATTTATTATAATAGAAATTGACCATGCCTCACTGTCCCACACGAAAAGACAGAAGCTCCGCGAAGCTTTGCTTTTTTATGTTGACGCTGTTCTTATCTATATATTTGAGTTACCAATGTAATATGTATGCCCTCCGAGAGTGAATTTGGAACAAAGTAAATGTGCATGTATCTCGTATTTAAGTATATTACCCATGATTTTATCTTACTAATATTATAAATGCGAAAGTTTGTGTGTTTGTTTGTTTTTTAAAACTGCTGAACCGGTTTTCGTGTTTGGCACACATATAGAGGGCGACTTGGATTAACAGAAAGGATAGTTTTTATGCCGAAAAAAATATCCTCTGGGACACCATGCGATGAAAACCGAGTTCCACGCGGGCGGACCCGCGGACCCCCTAGTTAAGTTCATATTTGATTGTTTGATTTTCTGTTGACTAGTTTTTTGATAGAGCCAGTATCTACTAGCTGTACATACCAAAGCCACTGTGCACTACTGTGCAGGCTTCTAGTCTTACTTAGATTATATCGAAGAAGCATAATAATATTATTTTATTGTTTGTTAAACGGATTTTTGTGTTGATTTTTTATTTCTGTTCTATCCTACTCTAACTGTCCAAACTCACGCAGGCTTTAAGACCTCCAGGAAGCAAACTCTAGAGGCATTTCCCTGGCCAAGCACTGGAAAAAAGTTATTTAAGTTGTTACCATCGCCTAGATGAAGAAAAAGACCTCTGTTCTGTAAAATGGTTGCATAGTTTGGAATGCAATTTTCTACAGAAATACATAGTACCAAGAAGTGGCATATTTTAATTGATAAACAAATTGATTTTGTCCATTAAACAGCTCGGTGCAGGATGTTCTATTGCAGAATCCTAGACCCTCACTGTTAGTTTCCTAACCTGTGACTTTCTTTTGCAAATACCATCTTTTTGTTGCAAATATATAGAAAAATGCATTCTATTTCTTGATAATAATCAATAAATATAATATCTCCTTGATAATTTCCATCAAGATAAGGTTTTATCATAATGAACATATTAATATATACGGATAAAATTACAGACTATTGTAATGGAATAGGATATCACATGTTTAGAAAGTTGATGTGTTTACATTTTACAGCTGTTTTCTTATTTAAGGTGTAAGAAGGAAACATTTAGGTCATTTGGCAAAATGTGATAAATATCACTTTGCCAGAATAATTTTGTTAGGAAAAGATGTCACTAAATATTTTATTTTCATCTATAAAATTAAAAGCTTACAGTTTATATTGCAAATAACATTTAATTTAAAAAATGACTATTTGAGCTCTTTGTATGGTAAGTCATCAACATATGCACCATTGTCCCCAAAACTATTTTGTATTTTCCAAATACCTCACTAATAATACAACATACATACAATACATACAAACACCACACCTTTCTCCCTTTCAGGGTAGGCAGAGTGTCAACAGCCGCAAACATACAGCCGCCAACACCACTTTTGCCAAATATTGAGGAGTCTTTCAGTTGATTTGTGTATCACTGTAGTGACAGGTTGTCAGCCTGTTGCCTAAAATTGTAATACACATGAAACCCTCAATTCCCTTAGTTGTCTACAATTAGTTAATAGAACACCACATAAATATAAAAAATCACTGAGCGAGCGGCTTATTTTATACAGCAGTTTTTGTCTTTAGTGGTGTACTTTTTATTGCTATAATATGAAATAAAAAGCTGTGTTTTTGGTAATATTGCATGTTTTTACACATTTTATGAAGTATTAGGGGCCCTGCTCTAACTCATTTTACCGTAGAAAATAAGTTGTTTTCTCAGCAAGTATTATACTCACTACTAAAGTAAGTATATCTATATCTCACTCTATCTATTTTTAAAAAATCTACATAAAAATCCGTTGTGTAGTTTTAAAGATTTAAGCATACATACATTTTTTTTTTTTTTTTTTTTTCAAAACATACATACATTCATACAGACAGGCAGGTGACAAGCGACTTTGATTTATACTGTGTGTGTAGTGATAGTGTAAAATACCCTCAGCCTGCAGAAACAAGAACAAATGGATAACAGTCATGATTTTTTAAAGAAAGGATCCCAAATTGGCAACATTACTGTTTGTCTCTCTATGATAATACTTGACATATGAGCAGGATGTCAGCAATAATGTTGCCCTTTCGAGATCCTTTCTTTAAAAAATCTAGTTATACTGTGAATTGTTGTGCATTGCTGTGCATGCTGTGCAAGTAATGTTTGAGGCACTTGGTAAGTATTTATTGTTTTAGAGAGATGTAAAGCAGAATGTATCACTCAAATCTAGAGTTATCAGATCACATTATCTGGAAAATGATGAATTCCTCGTAACAGTTGGGATTGAAATCTGCAATCTTCAGTTCCACTCAGATTCAAAATTGCCCTTCACTCTAAAGATATTAACTTTAGGCCCTTGTGATACAAATTACCATTTAGTGATAAGAAACTAATAAGAAACCATTTTGCTTCAATATAGGCACAACATTGTATCAAATAAATTTTGTACACAAAACGAGTATGCAAAGCATGCATTAATAGTACTACTCATTTTAAAGATTCCAACTGAGATTTAGAATTTCAAGGCAAAATATTACCATAATCATAACCTGGAAAAGAGAGAGGAGTAGCCTCTGATCAGAAGTAAAACACTGTAGGCTGATAAAATACTAACAACAAAAAGTAATATAAAATACAGGTCAAAAACAAGTATTTCGTAACTTATCGTAGGTTGGAGAAAATAAATGAATGAGAAACCCATAGAAATAATGTACCTACACACTTAACCAAGTGCGATATCGAAATGACGATGTCTTGAGGTTTAAGCAATAAGCATACCAGATTAAAATGTTGGGATATGATAAAAATACTTACTGCTCGCCTTGCGACCCATTAGAATCGCTTTGAAATTCATCCATTCCGCTTTACGAAGCATGGAAACTTCTTGAAATAAAGTCTATGCAGGTTTGTCCACACTCGCAAAAGTAAATTATCACTTCCTATTCAACCTATATCCACAACAAATTAACACGTCAACCGTAAAAGTCAACCACTAACACGATTTAACCCGATAAAAACCGTAAAATGTGTGTAAAAATTGTATATTTTAGAAAATTCACAGAAAAACATTCTGCTGATCGTAGAAGAAACTTTGTAAACGTCAAAAACAAAACATATGTCAAAACCGATACCACAGATAACTCACAAACGTCTAATGCGCAGCAATTTGGATACAGTAATAAAACACTCGGCATAATGTGCAGCAGCAATAATTACATTTCTCATCATTGTGTCGTAGTGCTCTTCGGCTCTTCCTGCCCGAGATGTTGAAAATCTATTTATTATGAGTAATAGGACTTTTTCATGAATTTATCACTTATATTTAGCTGATAGTAACCAAAGCCGCTTTCGATTTTAAGTGGAAATGCAGAATTGAATTTTAAATGTTGAGTTATTGGCTGCCTTTCAAGAAAGTTCTACTTCTGGCAGCTTCCAGAAATTGGATGACGATATGAAGGTGAATCTACCTACGATGAATGCACGGGTGGATCTATTATCTACGGGCCTCAGCTCAAGGCCCCATGGATACAGGGGGCTCCCATCCCAGCCCTTATAAATTAATGGGAGATAGTGGTTAACGCAGCAAGGTTAATTTAAATTAACCATTTGTTATTGTAATATTTGTCTTCATGATTAACATTTATCTGCTGAGTTTTTATCTCATGAGTAGGCACCTACATTTCATCATAGTAGATGAGAAAAATGCCCGCCCGAGTAGTTTTATCAGTTTTATCCATGGGGACCTAAAAATTCACGATCACAATATGAAATCTCGAGCTCGCGTCGCTCGTCGCAATGCATTTAACCGCATCTTTTTTTAATGTTAGATCCTAGTACGTACGTGGAACTGTGATATTTTTATTTACTTTTGCTTTATGTGATGATGACTACATTAACGATTACCTGGGCTATATGAAAATAATTAACTAATGTAATTTAATGATTAGGTCAGCTCCTTGACTATTTTGATAAAATAACCTAGAAAATGAAAATGCGCAGGCAATTATGGTCAAAATAATGGGTAGTTTTTGGTACCAAACAAGCTAAGTGACGATTTCCGTGGTGGCCCAGCTGTGGAAACATCATCTTAGCAAGGCCACAGAACATATCTTTTAAACAGTCGGGAGACAATTAATAAGCAAATCCAACGCATGCTGCTTGCGTACCTATTTCAAAATTTATCACGATTAAAATGTGGATTTATGATGTTTCGTCGCGAATGGAAGAAAAGCATTTTACTAGCCTCAGCCAAAATGCCAATTTCTGGTCTCATTCACTTGGGAAGTTCTCGACGAGAAATTGGTTCATTTTCGGCTACTCCATAATGTACTACAAATAATGGGTTCCTCAGCTAGAAGTAAAAAATAAATTAATGTTTATAACCATTTAATAATAGACAATCCAATTTTATTTGGTGTTGACATTTAACACTTTTCATAGGTAATTTCACTGAGTGGATGGAATGTAGTTATACAGAAGTTAATACTCATACTCAGAAGCACACAGTTATTGGGTCTCGGTCTTCAAATTTGTCATTAACTGACGAGTTAGTCACTAACAGAAAAACAACCTTAGTGGGTAATCAACGTATTAACACGAATTAAGAAGATGCCGCGCGGGGCGCCTATTGTGGTACACTTGACGACGGTGTGTGATGGATAAGTCAAGGACAGGTCACATGGACGATGTTTTATGTGAAAACATTGAAAATCACTAGAAAAGTAACGTCATACCTATTTCACAAATGTTGATGGTATCATATCATAATATTGATATAAAAAGTTAAAGCAGCGAAACATGGCGTATAAAATGATATTACTTTGTGGAAATAAATACTGCCTTAAGTATTAATTGCAAGCATTACGGTTCCTTCTTGAAACGCAGCTTTACGTATATGACATTCCAGAAAACACGTAAGTACGATATGACCTTATTTTTGGAGTAAATTTTAATTACTTAGTCAAGTACCCAGTACCAGTAATTCGCTTGTGGACTGGGTCATTAATAAAATGGAAAAATGGTAAGCTGAAAACTATTGGTAAAAATACTTTCATTTAATATATTACCAAAAGACTTCAGTCATAATTTGTTCTTACGCCATCCAATATAGCAACGTATGACGTCATACATTCCTATTTTCATACAAAATACCGTATTAGATCGTTTTAAAAAGTATAAAAAAGTAAGTCATTTGACCTGCCAGTCCATAGCCCTATTATAATTAATTAAATATACACAGTGCTGTGCTTCTGAGTAGGTACGACGTGCCTAGAGCAACACTTGTAACAGTTATTGCTCTAAGTTAACATGCAACTAGGTTCTGAAAATTTCATTGAAACATTGATATACATGTACTAGGTACAATGGGCAACAGGTCTGGTGACTGAAAATTTACTTTTGATTAATTGAACAATGTCACGGGGATTAACAGCATTACTTCTATTCACCGAAGTTTAGTTGCCATCTAGTTCTTATTACGGGGATTTCGACACCACGGCGGTAGCTAGCGACAAATACGGCTAGATGAGTTGTCATTTTGTCTCTTTTACTAACATGCAAAAGCAGGCTTGAAATAGCGTCTTGTTTACTCGTTTCGGCCTAATACCATATTTCATATATATATATTTTTTGTATTTTAAGAGTCTGTATTCTGCCGCCCACTGTACCTATTTATACATTAAAACATCGCATACATTTATATTATTACAAGTACCTATTATTATATCACTAATTTCTTTTGAATTCCATTGTGCGCTTAAGAATTAACTTCAATGCTTAGAAAACATCGATAAAGATTACAGAGTTAAATCATGTGATCCCAATTAAAATATGTATACCAAATACAATAACTGTTGTTCTGTATAAATTTCAACACTTAATTCTCGAAATTGCCAAAGCAACTAGTTATAATAATATTCTAATAAAATAGCACTTTGAATTGAAAGTGCTACAAAAATAAACATAAGTTTTCAGTCAGAGTTTAAAACAGCACCCAAGATGATACGGTTTTGAGTTTGTAGCCTCATTTCAAATAGTTCAACCAGAGCAAGATGGAGCAGCCAATGAAACCTGAGGGTAATGAAACTGGCCTAGACAAAAGCTTGTCGGACACCTTCTAAACTAGAGCCTTGTGGGAGGGATGCTTACTACGAAACAGTTTACATTTTTAAATCTAATTAGTGCACTTAGTCGTTTTCAAATCAAAATCTATTTAGCGCTAGGCACCACCTTCAATAGACTTGACTTGACTAATTATTATAGAACGCCGGATGAATTCTCTTTACTTATATGGTTTACCATTCAAAAAGTAAGTTAACGAAATCATGTCATACTTAGTCGGTTTCTAGCGTCTGGCCACCATGTTTCAGTAGTGCGAGAACATACACACGTATAGTATTGTTAAACCAAACCATACTTTTAAGACATTAGAGTTATCTAACCTTCTTTAATAACTGACAGTAACACTTAATATGTGAATTGAGCCTACTGTAGTGGAACATTTACTTAACTACGAAGTTAATAAACAAATAGCTTCCAATTCGAGTTGCGATGAGTACCTACTTATTTATGGAAAAATTGTACCATAAATATTTAAAATGTTGTACATAGATTAGGCTACAGAAATACCCAAAATAATTCTTTCTCTTTTACACGTAATAAAATATTAGTGGTCGATAGATACGATACTTCTAAAAAACACCTTAACTTAAGTAATTAGAGGTATAAAATAAATTCATTTGAGTATATCATTGATTACACGAAGAGAAATAATTAAATACTTGGATATAATAATCCACATAATTTAAAAAGAAATGCAGTAGGCTAATATACTATTTACTAAAATCGTTATAGTAGCCATTACATAAACTATGCAGGGGCTGTTCTTATATTAGGCAACAAACTGTACCCTGATTAGAGACAGTGCACTTCACAATATCTACCAAGGTGTGGGTACTATCAACTGCACCTCTTCAACCATACTAAACTGGTTATTCTTACAAGCTGCTTGAAAGACCAGTGTATGTTGATCCATTCAATGGGTAAATCGAGGTGCTAGTGCATGCTAGTGCCATTAATCACTACTATTGTGATACTTCACAAATTAAACTAAATAGGCCGGGAAAACATTTCACCAATTTCAAATACGATCCAAAAATTTTCAATATTAAATACATAATTTGGCATTTACTTTTTTATTAATACAGAGTTGAGTGATTATTTGGCCTCTTTTGATTCCTAAACACTAAAACGACAGTTTTATCAATCAGTCCAAAAATTCATTTTATCATCCCAAATAAATCAAAATACAGAGTGCCAAAAAATTACGTTTTTAGATTACACAGCGTACAGTAATCGGGAGACAAACATATTAAAAATACATGTGTGAGACCCAAGTCCCTTTTAGCTTTTTTATGTTTTCCAAACAAAATATGTATCATGAATCAGCATCCTAAAGTAAGATTATTTTCAGGTTAATGAGCAGAATTTAATAAGATTCACGTTAAATTAAACATTTTTTTTTAAAATAACAGTGTAGCTAACGTGAGGGATACATTTTTTTAGTCTATAAATTTTCTTTTGAGACACCGGTTATATACGAAGAATCTAGTGAATCTAGTTTTTTGGGGAATTTGAGAACATGTACGGCATATAAAAATATATAATTTATTTTTTGTTATTTGCTCCTCCCTTGTTTTGACGATTTTCTTGGAGTGGAATCTGAAAGAAAAAAAATAATGGGTTAATAAAAGATTGCCAGAGTCTATATTCATCGTTTATTTTCGTAGTAGTTGTTGTCATTGCGGCGATATCCGCGTAGTTTTATAAATACAAATGTAAAATCAATATTTAGTGACCTAATAACTAATGGAAGACTGGAACTATTAGAAACTTATGAACAATTTTTTTTGTTGCGGCTAAGAACGTCTCTAGTTGCTCAGGTACTCCCGGCGTCAAAACAACATGGCCGCCGCCGATGGTTTACTTGCAGACGAACGCAGTTTATAAATACAAGGATTGACACCGGAAGCGATTAGACGGCAACAAAAAGTTAAAATTCGTAAATAGAAGAGTTTTCAATGGCGTACCGCTCACTACTTCTTAGATCCACATCAAGCGAGCAAGGCACGTCCACACCGACCGCGCGGTAGGACGCATGCGGTGCGAGGCGTGCCTCAGTCGAGGCTGCTTGCTTGGTTGCGCTTGTCTTATGGTATCAGCTTACCGTAGCGCGCTGGTCTTCCATGCGGCCTGCCTGCGCGCGCATCAGCAAGGCGAAGAAGTCGTCATCCGGAACCGTCTTGGCCCTCTCCTCCGGCTTCGGACGAGGCAGCTCAGAGCGCTGGTCTTCCAGGCGCGACCCCTGTAGCATTCAGTCACGCATTTTAAAAAAAGCATGTAAATGCTTAGAATATTTAATGTGCAGATAGCCAACATATAGACCTTAATAATAAATACCTCTATAACAAAGGAAGCCAGTCTTAAGTGGAAATGACGCTATTGTAATAAATAAACTAGCGATATACTACGACTTACTAAAACACTTGATTGATACACATTGCCTAAAGCCTTAATCTTCAAAACTTATAAACAACGCAATCGCCACTTGTAATTTTTAGGAAAACAAATTTTTCTCTTGATTGCAAATCTTACGAATAAGATAAACAGAATATAATGGAACAAGTGTTACCTGGACGCGAGCAATCATGTCGAGGAAGTCGTCCTCAGGCTTGGCGCTGGTAGTCTGCTGCGGGCGCAGGCCGGGCAGCGAGGCGCCCTTGCTCTCCTTGCTCAGCTTCTTGAGCGAGGGGCGCAGCTCTGCACGCTGCGAGTCCATGCGCTCCGACTGCAGGTCGGTGATCATGTCCAGCATGTGCTCGCTGGGGCTACAACACAAACACTAAACGTCACTAAACCGAAACAAAAAGCCTCACCAAAATAAGTACAACGTCATCTATTCATACTCTACTAGCTTTGTATCGTCGTCCGTCATATTGCGTTACAAATTGTTTTATATATCTAACTTTTGTTTTTCAGTCAAACTTCTAAACTATTTTATAAACAACATAACTCCTTTGTGTCGCGTTAACCTTGATTTGCTTTGAGATTGATTCTATATTATATGAGAAAAACATGTATATCAGAAGTGCTATAGATACGAAGATAATTTCTTGCGATAAGCATTTAAGTGTCTGACATCACAATGATAATATCCATCTTTAGCTTAAACCGTATTTAGAGCAGACGGAACACATTCTATTTTATTATCATATTCTAGCCTTTGCACAGCAATGGAGGCGATACAACCATAATTCCCTGATTTCGGAATTTTTTTTATTATTTGGAGGCATTATTTGAAAAGGAAACAGGGGAATACGTTTGTATGAAACAGCCGAAAACTCAGAAAAGTCTGGTATGCTCTTAAGAGTATCATAGATATATTTTTATTAGTTATGATATGAAGAAACAAACAGTAAACCGGATAAAGGCATCTCAAGAGGAAACTTCAGTACCCAGTTTCAGTTTACTAACTCATTTCGCACACAGCTTCAGATGTTAACTTTTTCATGATATCGGAGATCAAATCTCTATATATACGGAAGAAAAAACTATACTAACTGGACTACACAAATTGAACAACACTTTCGCTATTTATAAGGTTACTTGCTTCCCTCGTGAACAAGGTACTTGTGTCGGTGGAGTAATTGTACTATTTGCCTCCAAAATAAACAAACGATATTTTTATACTATGCATTGTCGTGTGATGCCGGTTTAGAATAGCATCACCCCACATCCTTCCCACGGGTGTCGTAAGAGGCGATTAAGGGACTTGAGAGAATTGGTGTATTACAATTTTTAGGCGACAGGCTGACAACGTGTCACTATTGTGATACACATGTTTTCTGAAACAACCTTGGAAAACAATCCTCAAAAATGACAGAGGTGGCGATAGAGGCCCTATTCTTACAGACGTTAACGCTCTGCGTACCCCGCAAGGGATAAAGGCGTGATATATGTATGTATGTAAGTATTGATCCTTAATGCTTTAGCTTTAATCGATAGTTGCATCCACCGCGTGTTATGACTTGTATGTAACCGTCTCAATTTAATATTCTGACAAGGGGCAATTTGCAGCACTGTACGGTACTAAATTTATGCCTTCGGTAAGTTAGAGACATTTTAAGAAAATATACTAGTTGCAAGCCAAGAAAAGGTTTTCCATTTCATAGAATAAGGCTTTGAATAACATCACCCTATTTATTTCCCGCGGGTGTCGTAAGAAGCTACTAGGGGGTTTCATACGAATTACAACCTTAGGCGATAGGCTGACAACCTGTGACTACAGTGATACACGAATCATCTGAAAGGGCTCTCAATACTTGTCAGACGTGACGATAACGACCGTAATTTTATGATCGTTAACGCTCTGCCTACCCCGAAATAGATAAAGGCGTGATTTGTGTACGTATGTGTAAATTATCGCTTGAAATGTGGCGTTTTGGGCAAAAATTGTTTACCTGGGTGCTTTGTTGCCGCTGCTCGCAGATCGCTGGAGCTTGGCTGTTTTCGGCTTAGCGCGATGGTCTCTGTTCATATTGAGAGCCGCGCGCTGGTCGTCCATTCGCTCCGACTGGCATCTACTCAACAAGTCAAAGAAGGATTCTACAGGATTCTCCTCCGATTCGGTCCTCACCACTTCCGGTTTCTTCTCAGATTCTTGGTCATCTTTCTTCTTGCCGTCTGGAGTAATCTGCAAACAAAAATTGATTACATAAAAGGTGTTCAACACAAAAGATGCGTGGAAACAAAGAACAAGGTGGTCTCACTGTGACCTTGACATATAGGTGAACAAGGAAGTAAAGAACTATATATACGTAACATACATACATACAGGGTATTGGTTATTCGTGTCAATCTTGTCAAAGCGTAAACTAGCAGATAAAACTGAACAACTAACCCAAATTATTTCTTTATCAGTAACAACTTTTGCTTTGGAGCCATATCTATATCTCCAATAGTTTAACTGGGCTCCTGGTGGTACTCCTAGTGATTTACATCAGGTACTCCAAATTTTCGATATCTACTTGCCAACAGAAGCGGCCCATTAAGCTGAACAACTTTTGCTTTGGTGCCATATCTGTGTCTCGTATACTCGTAGTTTAGGTGGGTTCCTGGTACATACATACATACATACATATATCACGCCTTTATCCCTTGCGGGGTAGGCACAGCATTAACGGCCGTAAGAATACGGTCGCTATCGCCACGTCTGACATTTTTAGGATTGTTTTCCAAGGTTGTTCCAGAAAACATGTGTGTCACTATAGTGACAGGTTGTCAGCCTGTCGCCTAAAAATTGTAATACACCAATATCCTCCTGGGTTCCTGGTGGTATATTTATACACCTTATAGATAACATGGACCTTTTATACAAAGTCACTCGGGCCGATAATACATCGTATGGGAGTTTAAAAATAGAGTTTGTTAATATTAAGGCAATTTTATTTAGAAATGACTACTTATTTAACTTTGTTGTGGCTGTTAGAAGACAAATAAAAAAATTACATTTTATTTTACAAAATAAAATAAAAATGATATAGGTAGAACGATATGTGATAATGTAAAACCTTGTAGTAAACAGGGTATTGTCTGCAACAGGTCACATTCTATATTACTACTTACAACCTTTTGTTGTTTAAGATGGGACTTATGTTCTTGATATTCTATGAAACGTGGAACGAAAGGTGAAGAAAGTAGGCCAATGTCTATCAATGACAGATCTATTTATTTAATATTTTTTTACAAATTATGGAATTTTATAAAATTCTCTTTTATTTTATCAATGAATTAAGTGAAAAGATTCGCTTTAAAGAAGAATGAATTAAAGTTTTTTATGTTCTATTTGTTAGTTTGTAACATTACTTTGGTCCTTCTGTTTTTTGATACATATTGTTTAGTTGGAAATTGAAGTACAAATATGTACCTGAACACATGTGTTTTCTTGATAGCAGTTTGGGCTGGGTAGGTACAAGTACAACACTACACCGCTGTGCTAGCCGTTTTGTACTTAGTCACCCAAACACAGCAACGACTATTTTACCTGTTTTTTTTTTTTAAGTGTGGCTGATATATTTTAATGCGATGTATTGATGAAATTGTCTCGTGAAACTATCAACAGATACCCCGCATGATAGGATTCAGAAAAAATAACTTCCGCCATATTTGATTCCCCCTCATTCCCCCAAAAGATTTCTTGACGACTCCGGTTTCTGATTCAGGGCATTACGACGAATTCATCAACACTAAGCATGGGTAAATATAGACGGGTGTCAGATGAAAATCGATCGCCCGAACCACTAATTCCGTTAATGAGATACAGACAGCCTTCGAAACATTAAACATAAAATCGCCCAAAAATCAGTTATTAAATGGAAGCCTCTAATTTTTTGTTTTTAATATTTTTGTTTTGTTGTGATAGCGGCAACCGAAATACGGCATCTGTGAAAATTTCAACTCTCTATGACTATTTATGAGCTATTCATATTGATAGCCTGGTAACTGACGAGCAAACAGACAAATCAGACAGATAGTGAAGGTTTACTAAATAGGCTCCCGTTTAGACCTTTTGGGTAGGGAACCCAAAAAAGGACGCTGGATTGTAGATGCTAAGACAAACATCAGAAACTCTTCTTAAACTTTCCACATCTGCAAGTTTAAATCGAGCTTAGCGGAACCATTTAGAAAATCGTAGAATTATTTACACAAAAATTTAGATACCAATTTAGATCCAGATTTTTCGGGTGGATGATTAGGTGGGTTAACGTATTTATCTGGGGTGTGCCAAAAGAACATCCGAAGAACGCTCAGTCCAGTCCCAAAAAAGGTTACATGTGAAAACTGTTTGTACCTGTAGATATGTAGGTCAAATTACAAAATAACGCA
Source organism: Keiferia lycopersicella (assembly GCA_029255805.1). Taxonomy (NCBI): domain Eukaryota; kingdom Metazoa; phylum Arthropoda; class Insecta; order Lepidoptera; family Gelechiidae; genus Keiferia; species Keiferia lycopersicella. Next base: position 15,588,867 of record JARACZ010000006.1, on the reverse strand, counting down.
GCGGTCACATTCAAAAGCAATGATAGTTAAAACGTAACTTTTAAATGTAACAAAGAATACGAAAATCCTTTATTTCCACAGGAGAACAAAGGTGTCAGCTAGATGACTATTAATTAAATAATTTTGCATCGCAACAACTGGGTAGATGAGCGAACATCAGGATGACATATTTTAATGAAATATATTGTATATAATGGTACCTAATGAGTACTAAATACCTAAATAGTAGGGTAAAAAGTAAGCTAATCCATTTAATCTGTGACTTAGATTATCGAAAATAATCTAGACACGTATTTTTTGTTAATAAAAATCAGTAAATAATAACAAAGATTATAAAAATCAAAGTTTAGGAATGGGAAGGGGGAAAGGGATGACGTCACTGCAATGTAAAAACGATTTTTACATATAGGCGTGACGTCACACGCGATTTTAACTGTCTATATAGCTTCGTAATAATATAAAAAATACGTATTATTAAAAGTAGTTAAAAAGATAGTTAATAGTAGTTAGTTTGTATTAACTTTCGAACAAAAAAGTTAATATCAATATCTAGTGTTTGATTAAAATACGAAGTATTCGAAATTACTATTATGTAGAAATGTCCACAAACTTATCTACAAAATAGTAAAATATTTAAAAAATATGTAGTTACGCAATTGATTTTATAATCTAAAAGATAGACTAATAAAGCTTTTTTTTATCCTTTTTTTACTATTATATAGAAATTATTAGAAATAGAATAGGCACCCACCTTTGTAAAAAGCAACCCCATAATGTTGTCTACAAACTGACTTTATATTTTCACCCTCAGCACTTTGCAGTTAGACTGATTTACAGAGGAAAGTGCGTGCGAATCACGACTAGGGCGTTGTGCGACTACAGGACTACTGGGCTGCAGGGAGGTTTCAGTGCTCCGACTTGCAGCCTAGACTAGATATAAAGGGTATAAGTACCAATAGTTTACGTCGCATTGTTGCAGTTCCTTGAAATCTTTATACAAGTATTTATTCAGGCGCATTTTTGTAATACTCTTATTAGTCATGAATGCTAATTTTGTGAAATGTTCATTATACACTACTTTCGTCTTTTAGCCTTTAATTGCATTTTTATCGAGAACTGTTTTTATTTCTTCTATAAGAACAAATACTTACAGACTGATTAAAACAAATGTTTAAGGTGTGGACCTCATACAAAAAAGTGATTACTTGATAATGGTATGTAGCTCTCCGTGTGTGAACATTTTATATTATAAAACTAGCTTTCCGGCCGCGATTTCACTCACCATTTTTATCACACATTTTTATCCCATTAAAAATGCTTAATGAAACACGTTCGCACATATTTGATTATTTCAGTTTGTTGTGTTTTTTTTTTTGCAGAGCGTAAATAAGTGAATGCTTCCGTGGTTCAGTTTAGTGTGCTTTGTTAAATACATTCAACAGTTATCAATAATTATTGCCTGTTATAGATGCATATACTGTGATACCCCAAATCCCAATTTTAGGAAAAACACACAAATAATATACCTACTTTTAAATTTTCCCTTTTAACATTTAAGTAGTTTTTTCAGCACAGTGCAGGCCAAACTACTACTGACTTGTAAGAAAGACGGTTTTGTGGAGGTTGCTGAAATGTTTACTTACAAGGTGGCGGTCGTTGCACAACCATGTCAGAGACCTAACAGTATTCGGCGTAACACTACACTCCTTTATCATCGATATCATTTTATACAACTGTAATTTACTTGCAAAATCGTGTCTGAAACACCACTTTGAAACTTATTTTAAATGCGCAAGCCGCAGCATGCATACGTTTCCTTGCATAAAAAATGCGGAATAAAATTACATTCAACCATCAAAAGTTTTGGGTTACTTATATATGTTATAAGCAGTTAACTCGCCGGTTGCCAGACTCCTTTGATGAGTTTATTTTTAATTTGCTATTGAAGATGGCGCTAGATGTGCGCAGTCACTAACACTATAGAATACAGTAAACCAAGAAAACTAACCTGTATTAACGAGAGTTGCTCCATGCTCTGTCTCCTGACCCTCAAAGCGTTGAAAGGAGTGACAGGCATGTTTTCGTTGTCGACGTCGAGGGCGGGTGCGGGCGGCGAGTCTGTTTCTGGAGGCCAGCCCAACACTTTGCGAAGGTCGCTTATGTTCAACTGCGCAGTAGCCATACCGAGAACATCTCCGAGCTGCAAAAACGACAAAATATTTATACTACACCTACATAGAAAGTACTGTAGCAGAGTAGAACCTCTGCGTCCACATCCTTCATAAACCACCTGTCCTTTCACGAATCATTTCAAATTGGAATGTCGTGACACGTTTTTCTGACTTTTTGACTCAGTCGAGATCAAATCAGCGAGCAACAAGGCTCGAAAATAACAACGTCTATATGTGAATAAAGTTCTGTATTCTGTATCCCGTATTCTCTATAGTGTTAATGTGAAGTGTCACCGACAGCGGACTTACAAAAGTTAGCAGAAACCCTCAAGGAGGTATTTATAAGCCTACATGTTTCCCTAGCTCATCCATCATCCCCTAATCATAGGTGAGTGATTCTTGCATTTGGTCTGGATTTCGTGTGCAGGCAACAAATTGGTATGAAAACAAATAAATCGAAAGTTACTTATATCCTAAAAGGTCACTAATAAAAATAAAAAAATGTGGCAGGATCGATATTTGGTACAAGTCTTCTCAAAAATTAGTTATCGAACTTTAGATAGGTAAAATTCATTTCCATCCGTGTGATTTTCAGTTCATCTTACACTAAAATAATCATATCAAGTCATTTATACGATAAACTTCACAATGTTTTCCTGTTTTCCGATCATCAATGAAGATAGCTTATGCACAGTAAATAGTTCAAGAAATAATACTGAATGAAACCCAGAGAGAATCAACATTATATTTTTGTCACACGAAATCCTTCATTTCCGTCCGCGAGAATTGACATCAAGTTTTATCCTTAAATAAGCCTGCTAAAGACGTTGCTTTCTCCACAAGCCCCTTCCTTGCAAGTCAGCCAAACCATCTGACTGGAGGTGGCTCCGTGAAAACGTTCGTAGAAAGTTAAATTTTGATTCTCGACTTAAATTTTGGTTTTGTCACAGGTGAGAGGTCATTACCATCGAGTGATTATTATATTAACTGTTCCCTTTTAATGTTTTCTTTCTATATATAACAATAGCATTTCGTTATACTTTTATCCATTTCGTATCATAACTTTGAGACATCTAGGTATCGTCGGAATTTGAAAAAAAAAACTGTCGAAACCTCATTTCCATCCTACTCATTTCCGTCCATTTTGGCCCAATTTGGACGGATGGTAATGAGCAAATATGAAGAAAAATGCTTTTTTAAGTATCATTTTCATATTTCTACCCATATTTCTTACGAAAAATGATTTAGTTTTAACTTTTATACCTAGAATTGTTATGAATAATCAAGCAGACATTGTTATGAATAACCAAGCAGACATAGTCCGGAGGCGCAGGGATGATGTCCAGAGGCTGCAGTGGAGGCGTAAGACATGGTAGGAAGCATTAGCCTGACAGTAGGAACGGACAACACCTCAGTAGTGGATTCAGTGCGGTAGAGGTGGGGTCATATTTCATTATCATCCATGTACTTTTCATTTCCATCCTTGGCTTCATTACCATCCTTTACATAACTTTATTGAAAATTATCCCACATGAGTGCCTTTCGAAAAATATTATTAAAAAGGCAAATACGTATCACATTTATAAAAATTGTAACCCTAATAGCCAAAAATTTTTTTTTTTTCGAAAAATGGCCATATCCGGACCAAATGCGAGAATCACTCAGGTACAAATTTAGTTGTTGTTATTTTAGGGTTTCTTTTCCCACAATATAATATTTTCAAGTCGAAGAACCTCTTTTATTCCTTTTCATAGTGGCGGCACGCAAGTGCCACACTGGCGCTCAACGTGGGGCTATAGCTTTGAGAAACATAGAGAAGAAAGAAGTAGTTGTTCACGTTTCAAATTAGCGGGAAACAATAATCCATACAACTAGCTTGCCTCCCGTGTGCCCTCCCAAGATGCAAGTGTCAAAACATTCGTCAAACGGAAGATGGTTACTGTAATATTTTAGCAAAGAGAATGGAAGACTTGGCTGAATGGACTTATTGCTTTTGTTTTTACGATATTATTAATGTAAAAAAAACTGTATCGCGCGACTTTGCTTTGTATTTTTCATGGTATTTTTTAACTGTTTTGGTTTTAGTACACTCGTATTCCTGTTTTTTTTTTTAAATTCTAGCAGTACATCTGCAATAAAGCTGTATAAAGCACTATGCATGTATCACTCGGAAGAAAGTCAAATTACCAACTCGTGTGTATTGATGCCCTCAGCTGCGATTCGGGTTTAAAACTACACCCTCGGTCGTTAGCAATCGGTTCGTTGTTGAGCGCGTGTGCAATGAAATATTATCTACTAGACTAGACTACTGCTACTCAAACAAATATAGAGTAATCTGTTCAATAAACTCTAAGATCAACCCTGCAAACACGTCGTGATCTTCATTAAAATCTTACGCTGCTTCGCACAGGTTAGCGAACCCAATACACAGCTTAAAGGGTGTGACTGTGTTACAAGTCTCGACTAGTCCATTCACAACAGTTTACCTCACGTCTGTGAATGCATATCAATCAATAGTCTAATGATAGCATATAATAATAGACTGTACGTCTGGCTGTCTTCATAAAAGAATGTGAAGTTTGAAAAGCTTTGTTATTAGAGCAATTTCCTTTCTTGCCTATAAGTGTATTCTAGGCTACGTTACCGTAATAACGGTGCAAGTTGTAAATTACTTTTAAACTTAAATATTCGCGGGATAGAATAGAAAAATTGTAGAACACTGGAAACTCATCAAAAACCAAAATCTGTTTTGTGACACTAACATTTTGCAGTAATTATTTTTAAATTGTTACCTTCCTTCAATTTTAAATTATTACAGAGAATATTTTTAGAGATACAGCAGAATACGAAAAGGCTAATAAAATTGCTGACAGTTATTATAACAATATTATATACTTTAACCGAGCAACAAATTAGAAAGAATAATGATGTGTTACTTAATGATTACCCTCGATCAAGTGAAGAATGAAAGAGGGGAAGTATGTTATCAATTATTTATGTCGACATTGCACCACAAATTAGAAAGTCGGCACATTCAGTACAGCGCGAGAATTTTGCTCAAACATAAAGATATCTCAGAGGAGGTCAAGTTTACAGAATATTCGGTAAACCCACCGAAGAAAACCGAATATTCGGTCCATCGCTACTAAAAGTGCTAGAGAAGTAAGTACTAAAACTAAGTGATCTATGTGTAATACAAAGGCGCCCAGCGCGCGATATTCTTTACGTGCAAGGGATTATTAACCTCCGTAACGAGGTAGGAACTACTGAATTAGAACTTGCATATCGATTTAACGTTAGCAGTGCAACTTCAAATATAAATAAACTAGCGGTCCGCCCGGGGTTTCCCTCGCGCATTTTTTTTGTGTACTAGCTGGTGCCTGCGACGTCATTCGGACGGTCAAAATTCGATTTAAGGTTAGTTACATTTATAACGGTGCTTGCAGTTGTCGGACGACTCGGTGTCACGGAAAAAGGGAATGCCTTGTATTAGGTTTATAGTAGCAAAAAGCTCTATGGAACATAATAACAACTCAACAACCATACCCTCTACACTTAGTGTTTGTTCTTGGTCCTTATTTCGTAATAAGGCTCGTGGTTGGTGGTCTTTTATGACTTATATACCTACAAAGCTAGAGCAACCACGAACTACTGCCGATTTGTTATAATATGTGAAGTTGTTAGTTAATTCCATTTCCCTGTGTCGCAGTAATTTAGTTGCTGTTCATCATTTGTCTGTGATTTTTATAACGAAGAAGTTTGCCCTATCTATGATTAATGCTGGGCACATTGTGAGAAGAGAACTGATGTTTTACTCTTTCAGTGATTTTTGTCCTCCCTCTTATACATGTGTACTTGGTTGTGGCGGCTACAATGCAAAAAATTCAGCCAGCATAGTCCACTGCTGGAAATGAGCCATGGACATTCGCAGCGGACCGCCGCTGCTGCCCGTTCCTTGGTTTCATTCCTAGTTGTCTTTTACAACACGCTAGGTAGAAATTACGTTATGCTAGCCGACACCACACGTCAGACACATGTTGTTAATATGTTTACCTCCTCAAAACAGCTCAAAATGATGTTGATTCTCGTATTATAATTGGTCGGTGTCATGGCAAAAAACTTTTGTGGGTGGCATAAAATTTTTATAACACGCTGAACACGTAATTTATCGAAAATTTGCGTGTCAAGATTGAGGTACAGATACTGAAGCTTATTTACAGAATATTGGATCAAAATGATTAACCAGCATAATACATCAGCATTAATGATTGATAGCATCACCCCATTTTCCCGTGGGTGTCGTAGAAAAAAACTAAGGGACTCGAGAGTTTCATGTGTGTTGCAATTATTTCACGATCCTCAAATATTGTAAGACATGGCGATAAAGACCGTAATTATACGGGCGTTACCGCTCTGCCTACCTTGCCAGGGTTATAGGCGTGATTAGTGTATGTGTATGATTAACCAGCAAATTTTGAACGAATTATTTTTTCATAAGGTTGTTTCACACGAAAATAGATCGAGTTATGATTTTTTAAGTGTGGAAGGCAGCACATATCTACTGAGATCCCTTTAAAAAACAAAAACTTCTGAAACACGTGTTGAATAATTTTAGTTCTTTTATCCTTAATCCAAAATTTAAAACAGATCGCTTCGAAGATCACGAACTTTCTCACAAACGTCTAACCCCCGTTTTACCCCTTTGGGTAAACAGAAAAACCCCTGAATCTATTTTACATAATTTGAATATTTTTCAAACTATTTTGGTTCTTTCATCTAATTCCCAAATTAAAAGCAGATCGCTACAAAGAACGATTTTTCTTACAAACGTTAAAAACCCCTTTTTGTCCCTTCGGGAGTTAAAAATAAAAAATTTATACACCTGTTTAATTATTTTAGTTTTTTATCTAAATCAAAAATTTACAGCAAATTGCATTAAAAAAAGGCAATCTTCCGTAATAAAATAGCCCCGTCTGACAAATGTTTGAGGGTCGTTTCAGATAAGTCGTGTGTCCACTATAGTAACAAGTTGTCAGCCTGAAACCCATGAAACCCTCGAGTCCCTTAGTCGGCTTTTACGACACCCACGGGAAAGAAAGGGGGTGATGCTATTCTAAGCCAGCATTTAACCCTTTTAAGGGTTTTAATTCATAAAATGCTGAAGTCCGCAATAAATTATTTTTATACTACTTCTTCTTCGTCGTAGCCTCACGACCGAGGGACGTGACTACTCTGGACAATGTTCGTCACCAGCTTCCTCCAAACAATAGTCGTGATTCTAACAAACAGCTTTCATTGCCATTACTGATACTTTGACGACCGATGTGGCGCAGTGGTAGTGCGATTGCCTCTGACGCAGAAGGTTCCGGGTTCGATTCTCGGTGGGTCATTTACAAAGTTGATATTTATCACTTTGTGATTTTTTTCCCAGTCTGGTTAGGACATTGTGTGCTGAACCACCCGATTGTCCGTAAGTAAGATGGTTCCGTGTTTCGGATGACACGATAAGCCGTAGGTCCCGGTTGCTGTCTATGATCACTTAGACGGCGGTCGTTACACAACCATGTCAGAAGCCTGCTAGTTGAAAAATTCTGATACTAAGGTTCATCGGGTCGTTGGACGACTCGGTGTCCCACACGAAAAGAGAGAGACTGATACTTTCTTACAAAAGTTAAAACAAGAAAAAGGCTGACCTTTATTAAGTAAATGCCCTTCCTGTTACAAGACTCGAACATCGCTCTTATCGATAACCCTTCATATTAAATAATGCACATAACGACACGAAAAAAAATCAAAAGTGCTCACGCAGAATCGAGCTCTCAGTTCTTCTATACACCAGTATTAAGTATTTCTATGTCAATAAAATTTTCTTAAAACATTTATGCTTTGTGTCAGTTTCCCAATGAATATTCCCGTAATTTTCCCTCGAAAATCAAAGGTAATTACTGAATACGCAGTTGGTACTGCTCATCTTTAATAATTCTGGATAAATAAATCTCTTCAGATAATTTATGATTGTTAACGTACATTACTAGGAATAATATTATTGTGTGGTTCTCCCCAGTGGGTAAGGCCCGTGTGGAAATCCATGACTTTCTTATGTGGAAAATTTGACGTACCTACGTTAACGTAGGTGACATTACAAGGTATAATATCATTATTAGATAAACATTTTATTATTGACCTACTGACCTCATGTCATCAATTATTCACGATGATGATTATGGGTTTCCCTCTAACTCTAACGTAACTGGTGTCGATAGGTAAATGCCTGGAACACGATGCATTATTCACGGAAATGGTAGAAAACACGTATTCTGCAACCTTTAAAAAGCAGGATCGAGTGAGAACGGCACATCAGTCTTCCTCCAAACACCGTTGGGAAACCTGACCAGAAGAAGTGATTTTTTGAAAACCAAGATGTTGACGAAGTGTTTACTCCTGTTTGTTGTGATTGCTGCATCGGTACCTAGGAACACAGTAGCTGACTGTGTAAGAAAAGGAGATGTTGGCGCAGAGTTTTGGCACTGCACAAAGATCAATGCTTCTGCTGATTTGATTCAAGTTACCAACCTTGTCGATAGCGCGATCACTTTCATTGTCGCAGAAAAATTGTATCCCAATAAGTGTCCAGATCAACCAGAAGACGGTAAAGATGACGTCTCCTACACAGTCCAAGCCCAACAACGCCGTAACATCAATTTTGGAGGAGCTTCGTCTCAGCAATGTAGAAGTCTAAAGGTTTACAATTGTAAACAAAATGGTCGCGCGTCCCAAAATGGTTGTGCTTTTATTTTGGATGTGACAGCCGAGCATACATTTTAAAGGCAGGAAAAAGCGTTTTTGCTGGAATAGGGGTTAACATTAGTTAACATTAGCCGATGATGTTTTAAAACAAACCAAGCAATTCTGAAAAAATATATTAATAGCTAAACTCTCGGTATCGACGTTATTGGAATAAGCTTTGTGTTGTGTCTCAGGCTGTTCATTATGGCTCATATTCATTATGTAGATATTAGAATTAATTGGAAATAGTCTTTTAGAAATATTTCTGACAGATTTTTGATATTTCTGTTACATTTTTGTGACTTTGTCTTTTTTATTGTATTCTATGTCTTGTTTTGTGTAGAGAATCATATGTATTTGGCTATTATTCCAGTCTTTCGTGTTATATTTATTTATAAATAACCGGTTTATTTAGTACAAAATGTTTTTTTTCTATACCTATAGACAGATGGACATTTGAAACTGTGATTTTTGAAATCGTATCCGTTTATCCATTCGTATCACATTTTCTACAACTCGAAATTGCTAAGGATGACAAGCGTTGCCGTTTGTCATTAATCAATTTTTTATATTAATCTACTATTTTTTATAATTACTCTTTGACTATAAAAACATCAAGTAGTAGAAAATTTAATTTCGTGTGGTTAGATGCGACAACTAGTGCGGAATCGAGTTACTGCTTTTCAGAAATTGACTCCCTGTACTGTACAAACCTTAGAAATGCCATGAAAAATCCATAGCAATTACGTGCGATTAAATATATGAATCATTCTTCAGAAGGCCAAAAATTTTTGTCACACTGTAATAAATCCTAAACTACAGAAGTTTCTATTTATATACGATTCATTGTATACAGGGTGTAAAACAATTAGCTACAGTTAAGTTATTTTAAGTAGTAAACCAGCCCATGAAAGTGAACAACTTTCCCGAAGGAACATTTGAAAAAACAACAATTTGAAAAAAATTTGGAACTCCCATACGAAATTACTAACCAAATCAATTTGTATGGGGGGTCCAAAAAAGTATCTCATATTTCGGCCTAAGTTTCTTGGGAAAGTTGTTCAGTTTCATGGGTTGGTTCACCCCATAAAATATTTGCAGCTAATGTTTTTATATCTTATATTATGATTTTCCATTTCAATACCTACCTGGACACTATTAGTCTTCTTTTATGATAATTTAGTAGTGATTGGATTTGGAGCCATTGGGCGCGAGTTGAAAATTTCTTCCAAGTACCTGCATATGTACAAAACAAAACGATTTGGGTAAATCTAGTGTAATCCGTACTTACCAGAAGATCTCCTAATCTCAATCTCGACCAAAACTAACATTGCTCTTTGAAAATGCTGTAGTGTTCATTGGCGTAATATTATACCATCTCGTGCGTGCCGAGCGCGGCATACGCACTGTCTTAAGACCAGCAGGCGCGGCCCTCGCTGACGCTAGAGTCGACAGTATTCAACTAGACACCTACCTCTTTGGAAATGCTGTAGTGTTAATTGGCGTAATATAGAGCCTTCTCGTGGTTGCCGAGTGCGGCATACCTACTGTCTATAGACCAGCAGGCGCGGCATTAGCTGACGCTAGAGTCAACAGTACAGTTCAACTAGACACCTACCTCTTTGGAAATGCTGTAGTGTTCATTGGCGTAATATAGAGCCTTCTCGTGGTTGTCGAGCGGGGCATACGCACTGTCTAAAGACCAGCGGCGCGGCATTAGCTGACGCTAGAGTCAACAGTACAGTTCAACTATACACCTACCTCTTTGGAAATGCTGTAGTGTTCATTGGCGTAATATAGAGCCTTCTCGTGGTTGCCGAGCGCGGCGTGCGCGTTGCCTAGGGACCAGCAGGCGCGGCCCTCGCCGACGCGGTCCTGCAGCTTCCTGGCGGCCGCGAGGTGGCGCGCATGGTACTCCTCTGCTACGCGGTACTCGCGCAGCAATGTATACGTGTTGCCGAGCGAGTAGCAAGCCTGGGCCTCCACTGCCGCGTCTCCCAGCTCCTCAGCAAGCGCCAAGGTGCGCCTGTCGAAAGTCATCTTTGTAAGAATGCAATATGTAACAACCCGAAAGGGTCACACCCAAAATGAACTACTTTCCTCAAGAATTCCAAGGAAAGTAAGCTAAACGACTCGCTCAGTATGTCCATTATTTCGTATTAAACCTATATCACCTGCAGCCTCGCTCTAGACACCATCTTATTTTGATGTATATTTACATCTTATTTTAACTTATTTTTATTTCTACTTATTCATACACTAGTAAACCTTAAGTATATTTCTTATATTTATAAATGCCTGGTGGTAAGCAAAATTTTATCGCCACAAAGGATTATCGCCAGAAAAAGCTTAAGGCGAGGAGTTGCTGCTCAAATCACGATTTCAGGGGGTGAGGCGGGGGGGGCCGCCCGCGCTCCCCGCGCTCAGACACATCATCTGGCGCTCGCACACTACGCACCCGTACGTCGTGTGTCTTATGGACATGACCGCAGTCCGACCACCTTTTAAATATATTTGAGCTTTATCCCGGCCATGGAACTTTTACTTCTACCGTGAATTATTATTTTTTTGTGATAATGCGACGAAACGAAATATGAATGTGGGTAGATGGATGGACGCAGAAGAGGAGGAAGGCCTTAAAAGAACGTAATGGCTAGTTAAAACACACAAATTTAATTACAAAGGATGTTAGGATAAGTACTAAGCTCCTTTTATGAACCTGTCCTTGAAACTGAACAACTTTCCCCCTGGAACATAGGTCGAAATATGAAAAAAAATCTATCCGACCCAATTCAGATTCTGTAAAGTTAAAAAAAGTACGAATAGATTGTAAAAAAGATGATTATGAATCAAACGGTGTAAACAATTATTTCAATTTTGATAGAAAATGGTGGAAAGTCGGAAAATGTCCCAAGTCCAAAAATTTAAGTACGAAATTTCAGTTATATTTGCTATACGATGTACTGTTCTCAAGATATATGCACTTTTAGTTTCCATTCGTTTTTAATATTCAAAAATGATATTTAACTAAAATGTTAAATGGCGTTTTGCATTGGAGTCCTCAGTCACGCCTGCTTCTTGCTATAGGTAGGTACATCATTGTTTTCTTTTGTTTATGCCGCCGGCTTAAGTGCCAGCAACCGTCGACTTGGGCTGTACCCCGTGAAATACTAGAATTTACATCATGTACGTGGGATGATTTGTAAGATGAGACGAACAACTGTAAGATGAAACGAATGGACAACTGAACGATATTTTTTTAACGTAAGCCGGATGTTAGATGAATTTCTGAAGTATGATGCTAGAACGGAAAAGCAATGTAGGTGAGTAAACGAGCGTGAAAGAGAGGGTGAACAGATACTTTTTAATTAGGATCACGGGCGAAAAAACCCGGGGTAATCTGAAAAAAAATCGAAAATTAACTTATTCTTTCTTCTACATCCACAGCCACAGAGAACTTAAAACTTCGCTGTAATAACATGGGTCTATGTTATTACAGCGAAAATAAAACTAAAAAGCTTACAAAAAACTTTAGTTAAGTGCCCCATCTCATATAAAACATAACCCTTTTTCCAAGCTGGTCGGATAAAAAACAAAAAGATGCAATAAAGAATAGAAAAAAGTACGTGTGACAGATAATTGCCATTCGCAAACGCAATTAAACATTTCAAAAAAAATACTTTTGCGAAAATTAAAAAGAATGCAAACTAAAAGTGAAAATACCTCAAAAACGGTGCAAAGTAGAGCAAAAATTACTCAGTTTCGGTACTCATAGGACTTGTTTGATAATATTAAAATTAAAATTGGGCCCCTATTTAGTCCACAATTGTCCTAAGCCTAGCCTCACTCACATGCGCTTTATTGAATTCCTACTTTTCTTGTTATAAGAGCAGCGCAAAAATTTTGTAATTGTGAAGAAGCTGGTAAGACTGCTCTCTGATGTAGTTTTGTTTGTATGTCTGAATCCCATACCATCCCGACCACAGAACAGCGTATGGGTATCACAGATTATATATACGTGGCTAGATCATGGCGTACGTAAGCAATATCGTCTTCAGACTTTAAAAATATCACTATTCGCTCCGTCCGAAGAGTTAACGCACAAAGAAAACAATATATTTGCGTGCGCGCACAAGACATCTCCGGTCTGTGGTTGAATGACCACCGACTGGATCTAATTTGGCACCGCTGTGTCGGTTTCTGTAATAAATTCTTGGGGGAAAATTGTTTAGATAACCTGTCAACCAAGAGTTATCTTGAAAAGATAATAGGTATTAAAAATTACTTGGTACCTACTGTACAAACGTTACTCATGTTCAGAATGCACACTGTAAATATTTAAAGTGAATTACTAGTTATGTATCATTCCTTTCTTATTATAAGTAAAAAGGCTTGGTTAGACTTTTGCTTTTTATTATCTTATAGATAAAATATCGTCTCTCGTCAAGGCTAGCTGAAGCGACAGCTACGAAAAATTTTTGCTCGTCTCGCCAAAAGACGTAACCGACGTAATAATAAGCGCATGCTTAAATTACGCCTTCTGGTGTCAGCCATAAAGTATTTTATCAAGCAATCTGTCCATGTCACTAACGTCATAAGTAAAATGAGCGACGTAATAATTACGAAAAAATATTTGTCAATTTTGCGGGAAATTTTGACACAGTACCGGCGCTGGCAAGAGCCATTTGGGTACTGGCGGGGTAGCGGGCGGTGCGGGATGTCATCGGGAGCTTGGTTTGTCGGCAAGAACCGTTCTAATTTTTGGAAAAAAATTATTTGTTGAATTAAAAACTGTTCATTTACTAAAACCTAATGGTATAATTTATAGGACATTGAAATAGGAATATTCTACATCAAGAAACTATATCAAAATAGTAGTCCAAATTACGATAAAATTGGTTTGAAAATATTTTTAATGCTCTTTTAGAGATTTTTTTTTATTAAAATATGTCAAACCAATCGAGTCATACGATAGTGTTACTACTAGATAATATCTTCGAGTATGTCATATATTTTTTTGAGGTCTTGGTAGCATCAGTAACAGGCTTAAAAAATAAATCGAAAGTAACGCTTTTCGTTGGCCTTCCTTCATAACAGCGTCTTAAGTATGCATTAAAAAGACAAGGCTTTTTATAAACGCTCTGTACACACATATCATCATCACACATACATAGATTATAAGGTATACTCGAAAAATATTATAAAAGTGTTATGAGTAATCAGTTGTTTTAATATCAAGGTCACAATCACAATAGTTCAAGTTGCGAGTTCAAGAAATATGTTTTCAATTACGTGTAAGATAGAAAGGAAATCCACATCAAAATATGAAATAATATGTATTATTATAGGCTTAGAATTTGCCGTGTGATGCTGGCTTAGAATAGCATCACCCCATTTCTTCCCACGGGTGTCGTAAGAGGTGACTTAAGGGACTCAAGGGCTCATGTGTATTACAACTTTAGGCGGCAGGCTGACAACCTGTGACTACGGTAATAGACGAATCATCTGAAAGCGCCCTCAATTTGTCAGACTTGGCGATAGCGGCTGTATTTTTATGGCTGTTAACGCCCTGCCAACCCTGAAAGGGATAAAGGCGTGATTTGTGTATGTATGTCTGTATTTATTCACACTTGCTGGTTTATATGTACAACTCGCACAGGCATAAAGATTGATGCAGGGTGCACTACGCAGGAGAGCTATGGCATTTTCCACTGACCTAATAGGTTTTTAGGTCAATGCCATTTTCCCCTTTTATTCATGTAATTTAGTCCCTCAGAGCAACAAGCTGTCATCCATATACAGCCACACAAAGTCAGCTGCTGGACATGGGCCTCGTCTTATCATTGCCGAATTCTATAAGCTTGATAGATCATAACGCTGCTGCGCTTTTAGTTGTCTTTTACGACACCGACGGATTAAAATTGTGATGTTATTTGACCCCTTTACACAAACCGTCCCAATACTCCTTTTTAATTAAAAATACTTATCTATCTCTCGATTCGCAACTATGTATTACATTTATACAGATGATTAAACATGATTTACAGCTGAACGAACATGCGATAATTATTATGCTAAGCTTCATTCACAATGCAACAACAGTAAATCGCAGAAAGCAAGTCAATTGAAGTCACTACGCAATAATCACGCCTGGACGAATTAATGAACCAAAACAATTAAATGGTCCACTGCTGGACATAACTTATGCGGCAACATTGATAGGAAGTTATCTACGCACTAGATAGGCTATACAGATGACAGCTAGTTTTGCATTTACAAATGACACCTGCAAGAGAATACCGCGTACTTTCTTTCGTATTTGCTTTCCTTGACTGCCAGCGCCACAGTGGCGACTTCGGAACTAAATTGTTTAGTTCCGGGTACTTCCGTATTTGGTATAGTGCCACCAATATTGTAGCAACAACCAGTCCATAGCTGATTTCAGGTCAGTGTGCGGCAAGCTATGAAATAATCTTCTCGAATCCTGACATCTACAAGTAACAATAAACCAAAACCACTACAAAATTGACGACCAATAATGCGGCGCAATGATAGTGCTACTGCCTGCAATGCAGAGAGTTCCTGGTTCGACTCTCAGTGGGTCACTAACATATTTGTTATTTATAACATTGTGAATTTATTCCCAGTCTGGGTAGGACATTGGGTCGTTGGACGACTCGGTGTCCCACACAAAACAATAAAGACTACAAAATTTCACATCTAGACATACAGGTTGGCAAGCGCAGTATATGATCTTGTGTTCTAATGCTACGCTAAGTTCACATGTTTTGATTATCCAAACGCTTAGCAACGAACCTAATCAAAAGCCATTCTCTTAGGCAGTAATGTTAAATAACAAATTTCTTCACAGCGGCGTTACCAAGCGGTGGTGCTTTAATCAATACCTTATGTGACGCTATTGTCTTGGAAAATGTCTTATGTCTGACGTCAACTGCCTTGAATTTGCATTTCATCATTATTTCTATCTATAAATATTTTAACTATGGTCCTGAAGTGAGAGTAAACATTTCACAAAATAATCTTGAATCTGGGGGCACGGCAGTGCCCCCGCCAAGTCGAGCTAGAAAGCGGCACAGCCCTACCATCCTTTTCTCGAAGCGGTTCAGGCCATTTTCAACACCTTATAACTTTCTTGTGGATAAAACAAAAGACTTGAAACTTCAGGAATCAATCAAAAGCCCTGTAGATACGGTATATTTCAAATTTCGTTCACTTTGAACCAGTGGTTTAGGAATTATAGCTAGTCAAAGTTCTTAATTTTGTCACTGACTCACTCACTGACCGATCATCAAAATTCTAAGGCACTTCTAGCAGACATAGAGACTTCTAATTTAGAATATAATTTGGGTTTAGTGTATAAATCAAGGAAAAACTTAAAAATCTAGCAATTTCAATGCAGTTTTCTAGATAAACCGATAGCATAAATAACTTTGTAATTCCATAGAAATGTACTGTTTACCAAGTTATATTTTGCTGTCGCTCCTAAAATACTTTGTTTTGGTCCAGCAAAATAATCACAGTTGTCGCTGTTAGTTTCTAAAACACGGTATCGTTTTGTTTTTGGGAAAAATATAAGGTGTTGACGGAAATTAATGTCACGATACCTTTCGCCACCTCTAATGGTAAGGAACTCAGTGAAAAATCGTCTAACCTGTTAGATTAGACTATAGTTCACCAGAGTTGTAGAAATAGTAGTGGTAAATTGGGTGAACGCGAATTTTCTCAAAATTTGCTTTCACTCAAGCTCTCTCGCGAACCGGCGGTGACCGTTACTCGGTTGGCACCTCCTCGTAGGAGGAGAGGTCAAGAAATTGTAAGATCAACGCCAGCGCGGTGGGAAAGGGAAACTGGATGAAGGCAAATCTTAGGACTTGCCTTCATTCAGCAAGCCCCCCGCTCCCTCCGCTTGCCTTATAGCTTTCCCCCCTCCCCACCCTTTGTATGTACACACCCCCCTCCCTCGCACGCCTCGCCAACGTCACATTGGTGCAGCGAGCGACGGGGGGTGACTCATCAAACCTCCCCCCGCACCGTCGTCAACCTTCCCCCCGCGCCCCTGACCACCCCCCTCGCTCGCCTCACCAACGTCACGTTGCTATAAGAAAAACCGTGGCTGAGGCTCAAGAAATAGAGCCGCAAAAGAAAAAAAGCAAGACTACCTACAAAAAGAAATGAGATCCCCTCAAAAACATTAATATACAAAAATATTCCAAGTCTCGCTACTGAGCTGTTCAACCGTAAAAAGATATGAGATCCATTTGAAACCAAGTCGGCTATCGATTTGTTTAACACCTATTTGATTTGATTTAACACCTATTTCAGACATGTGTACAATAATGCAATAAAGAAATTGAATTGAATTGAATTGAAATTGAATAACGTGTGGTTAAACCAGTCGTTTTGCACTTTCGTGCACGGAACCGAAAACGAATGTTTCAGGAATCCAGCTCTAGATGTAATAAAGTAACGTGAAATTCATTGACATAACATCTTGCCATATCAATTGAGCAAGATTTGCATCTTGCTAATTTTCTGCCTGCCTTGGGTGGGCCGCGACGCCTACATCACTACATAGTATAAAGCAAAGTCGCTTTTTGCGTCTGTCTGTATGCATGTTTGCTTAAATCTTTAAGACTCTGAACCACGCAAATGCTGCGAGAGCAATATAATTGAATCGACCTACGGCGAGAGTTGCGCACTATGTATGCTATTCCAATTTGCCAAGCAGATCCACGCCAGGATCTCACGTCAGGACAGTCACGCGTTATTCTGACGATTTATTTTTATTTTTTATTATCATTTTGAGCCAGACATATCCCATCCCACAGCAGGGCAAAGGCCTTCCTCTCTTTCTTCCACTTTTCTCTATTCCCACCCGAACATTAGACTATTAAAATGTTGTTGCGTTGTAAATACAAGGTGTATAAAAAAAATAACTGCATATATTTTAAGGGGTGAACCACGTCATGAAACTAAACAACTTACCCCAAGGAACATAGATCGAAGTATGAAAAACAATATTGGACCTCCCATACAGAATTGCTGACCGACAAGTCAATTTGCATGGAAGGTCAAAAAAAATTTCTCATATTTCGAACTTTCTTGAGGAAGTTTTCAGTTTCATGGGCTAATTAACTCCTTAAAGTATTTTCAGCTAGTATTTTTACACCCCATATACGAGACTAAGAACTTATAACTCATCCTTACTACTATGATTTACGTGCTAGCCACTTGAGCATATATACAAATGAAATGAACTAAAATGATGTTGACCATCATGCATGAGAAAATCAACCCTCGTCAAGTGATGCTCCATAAAGCAAAGCAAGATAATACCTAAGTACTGTCAAACACAATATTACTTGTAATGTTCGGCGGCGTTCTCGAACTGTCCGAGGAATATGTGCGAGTTGGCGAGGTTGCTGTTGGCGCGCCGCTCGGCCGGCTTGTCGCCGAACTCCTTGGCGATCTGCAGCCGCTCCGTGTGGTAGCGTATGGCCCGGGAGAAGTCCCCCAGCAGGTAGCACGTGTTGCCGAGGTTGCCGCACGCACGCCCCATCGCTTGCCGGTCGCCGAGACTCCTCATTAGCTCCAGGTTCTCTCTGGAAAGTACAATGCAATTTGTTAAATACTATATTTCTAGTAATAAAACGGAACACTTAAGTGTTTTATTACGATTTTATGTAGATGTATAATAATTCTTTTCTGTGGCCCAAAAAAGATAATACTTCTAAATTATACTTTTTTCAATAAGTAAACAATTAGAGAAAAGAAATGTATTCAGTTTGGATTTCAATGTAATCTGTCACTTCTTATTTACCCAATTTTAATCAAGTTTATAGAACCAATCTTACTAATTTGAAGTTGTATGTTGGCAATTAAATTGTAAATTGTAAGTTGTAACATGTATTTATACTTACTCATAATAAGAAACAGCCTGCATGAGACAGTCTCTAACTTCCTGTGGGAAATGTCCTGGGTCGTTTTGTCCAACCCTACCCAGATGTTTACCCTGGGCATGGTACACGTTGCCCAGGTTGTACAAGGCTCTCCCTTCGCTGAGCTTGTCGCCGAGTTGTCGGGAGATCTCGAGGTGCCTCTTGCAGCACTGGATAGCTTCAGCAAACTTGCCCATCACTTTCAGGGTGTTGCCTAGATTTCCTGATGCTTTAGCTTCACCTAGTTTATCGTTCATTGTTCTGTGAAAATGGAATAAAGATTGTGATTTGAAGTAAATAAATCTCTCGATCATTTAATTTCGATGGGAAATTCAACAGCAAATCATAGTTTAAATTCTAACTTGCATTCTGAGAACTGATTTGAAAGGGAAATATTAGGGTTAGGGTCTGCATAAGTCAAATATGTTATCTTTCATCTACTCTATTCTAGTAACGTAAGGTATGTACTATACCTAGCTAAAGTCAAATCATGTTTATGATACTGCATTGCTTTGTTGTAGTCCCCTAGGTAGAAGAAGGCGTTGCCAAGCTGGCTGTATATGGCGGAGAGTGTCCGCAGGTCATCCGTGCCTGCCTGGATGGCGGCCTGGAAGAAGGCGACGCCCGCGCGGCAGTCACCCGCCTTGCACAACCGCTCACCCTCCAACGCCAGCTCCAAGCACATTGACCCCCCATCGCAACTCTACATTACAAATGGGAATAACATGTAAATTAAAAAGTTGTATCTGCAGTGGGACACTCAAGGCTTACAATAAAAAGTACTTTGAAAAGAATACCAACATAATAATAATCTACCAGTGGTGACCAAGGTTAGCTGGTAACAAAATGTAGGCTTGTTTGACATCTTAATATCTAAATCTTGTACTAGAAAAAAGTTACAATATCCCTTAGAAATATATAACATGCTTCTTTTTAGGATTACAACAATACCTGTTTGAGCTAATATACTTAAGTAGCCCTAAGTAAAAACTCCTAATTTTTACCTGTAATAGACCAAAAACTTCAAGGGCCTATATCAACGCACCTAGGCCGAGACAAGTTGCCAAAGACAAAAAGTGTTTGTATTAGGGCCTAATACAAACACTTTTTCATAAAAACAAACACCTCCATTACATAAAAATATTAAAAAATTATTTTCCAAGAATTTTATTTATTATTATTTTTCAACATTTTATAGGGCCCCGAAGCTTATACTCCATCTCCTTTACCACCTTGAAAAGTATACTACGACCGATTTTCTCAGTACAGTAGCCTTTCTCCCTTGCAGGGTAGGCAGAGCTAGTTTCTAGCTTGTATGAATATTTAAAAAAACAATTTACACAGAAATCAAGCTAGATCAAAGATGGTTACATTTTCCAAGTTGTAGAATGTTAGATGGTTACCAGTAACGGAAAAGAGACTAAATAGCAAAATCGACGTTTATTCGTACATAATGCGAAAAATTACGAGCCGATGTATGCGGATATATTATGGAGTTAACAGGTCACGGCTTCCGTATTAGGCCCCCACTATGTGACTCATATAACCACAGGATGAAGACACTAACGAACTAGCCGTAATAATCCAGAATCTTGGTGAATTACGTATGATAGATAGCATGTCGTGGGTTCCTAAATAAATACAAAGAAATTAGTTGCAATGCAATGCAATTCGATTTACATACCTGTGCGTCGGTTGACAAATTCTCAGCGCTAGCACTCACTGACATCCTAAGGTTTGAAATAAGGCCCCTTCCGAATGATAACAAACTAATAAAAACCGTAAACCATCAATTCGATTTCATGCTTCTTATAATTTCTTGTTTAAACTTTGTTTCTGTTGGGCGTGTGCAAGAAAACATTCAATTCACCACATTGAAATGAACACTGAACTGACGTGACGTGACCAACCAGGGTTGCCAGATGCCAGACCACTTTTCTCGTACGGAAGTTGCCAAAAATGCGTACAAAATACAATTTAAAGAAAATCGATCAATTCGTGCGTGGTTCACTGACTTCATCTAAACCACTTGAAGTGAAGTCTGCTATTTTTCGTCATTGTAACGCCATCGAAACTCAATTGTCATTCAATTGCCATTGTGATTTTTCTATACTTCAAACTGGGTCCCAAGTCTGCTATTTTTTGTCATTGTAACTCTCAGCTAAAATATAAAAGGTACTCTGTGATTGTAAAGCCATCGAAACTCAACTGTCATTCCATTTCCATTGTGGTTTTCCATTCTTCAAACTGTTAGAAGATTACAAAACTACTAAAATCATCCAACTAAGATCCCATCGACATCCAACTGCAACGATTTTCATTTAACAGACTTAGGCCATTCGCTTTTATTGTTAGCATTCGCGCCTATTGCAGTGTAGAGGCATTTGATTTCCGGAATATAAATTATGCGAAATTTTCTACTTATTTGGCTAGTTACGGCGTACGTAGTCAACACCGTTAAAATCTCGTACAAAAACTTAA
Organism: Keiferia lycopersicella; assembly: GCA_029255805.1. Classification (NCBI taxonomy): domain Eukaryota; kingdom Metazoa; phylum Arthropoda; class Insecta; order Lepidoptera; family Gelechiidae; genus Keiferia; species Keiferia lycopersicella. The sequence goes on along the minus strand of JARACZ010000006.1, from coordinate 15,567,470 downwards.
ATTCTCGTACCCGTCTGGCAACCCTGGACGTGACTGACGTGAAGTAAAGTGACGACTGTGTGTATGTGTGTGTGTGAGTGTGTGTCAGTAAGTGTGAACCACAGATCACTAGTATATTATAATGATTGACTATGTATTGACCTCAATAATCTCTCTGTCGTACAACCTATCGTACTACCAACTTATAATTTACTACACAAACCGTACTGGACTGGACATACAGTACGCCCTGCTGATCCGTCAGATTCATGACAAATAAATCAAAGGAAATCACTGGCCAGTGACTGTTCCTTTCATTTATACTTTGTGCGCTTTTTTTAAAGGTTTATAATACATACATACATATATCACGTTATTCCTTGCGGGATAGGCAGAGCGTTTGCCACGTCTGACATTTTTGAGGATTGTTCTCCAAGGTAGTTTCATAAAACTTGTGTATTACCATAGTGACAGGTTATCAGCCTGTCGCCTAAACATTGTTATACACTAATACTCTCGAGTCCCTTAGTCACCTCTTACGGCACCTGCGGAAAGGATATGGGGTGATGCTATTCTAAGCCGGCATCACACAGCAAAAGTTTAAGGTAAAAATTAATAAGGTAAGGTTTATAGTAATCCGAATATATTTTTATAAGCTCTTCATTTGTATTCATTATCCTGTATCTTCTTTTCACCTTTCGGTCACTCACTTAGTTCACTCCAGTAGGTCAAAAGTGTAACCAGCAAAAAAGAGTAGAAATTAAATGAAATGGAACTAAAAAAAATTGTATGAAAAATTGTTGTCGTATTTAAGCGTTATCTGTCAGATTTGACAGATTGCGAAGACAGTAGCGCCCTCATTTTTGTCTACTCTTTTTGCTGGACTGTACCTAACCTACAGCCCAGCAAACATGAGTAGACAAAAAATAAGTATGGCAACAATTTTTTATACAAAATATTTCCATTATATTTAATTTCTACCCTTTTTTGCTGCACTGTAGACCTACCTATTTTAAGTGTAGAGCGCTTGACGGTGTTGACAGACAGGGAAGGCAATATGACGCCATAGAAACTATTCGTTTAATGGATCTCTACCGAGACGCTAGGACATATGATATTAGTGATCTGTGCCTGCCAATAGTGCCAATGCCAAAACAAGTTTGTGCCCAATGCCCATGGCTTGTGCGTTTATTGATTGTTTGTCTATTTATTTTATTTGTTGTTTTGTGTGGTGTGGTATAAGATTTGAATTGGAGCTTGAATAAATGATAAGTTCTTCTACGGGTAAGTTTAAATTGTATTCATCAACTTATTTAGATAGATACCGGTTATATTACCGGCTATGGGTACCGGATTACCGAGTACCAAAGCAACCCCAATGTTGATGTTCCTAATAAATAACAACTTGCACTGCGTTTGCGAACCCAACGGGATGTTCATCATTACCAGTCAGTAATAAACAATGATTGAAAACTGTACATCTAAGCGCCGACTTGTACTTCTATAAAAAAGTATGTTTCAAGTGGAAGAGTTTTGTAGTTTGTAGCTTCATCTTCATGAGTTGCACTTGTATTTTTATTCAGTAAAAGTAAACTAACCCAGTAGGATATTTCCATACAACTTAAAAAGAACAATGTAAAAGTAAAAATGTTAACACATTAAAATATTAGTTAAGTTAAATAGCTGGAAACAAGGGGTACAATAGGGGAAGATATTATAGATATTGGATTGGGTGATTTAAATACCCCTCAGTATAAGGAAGGATTATGTTTTGTCTTTTTGTATTGGCCACCATGTACTATATATATCTTATTAATTATGCACATTACATTACAGGTAAAACATCAAGCTCCATTATCTAAGAATATGGCAAATCATATAAGCACTATGGATGATCTACTCTCTGAAATGCTAGAGAAGATTAACCAACATAATTTTGAACCTGGTTGTAACTATTGGGTGGACATATCACACATAAACAACCCTGACAGTTTTTATGTACGTCCAACTGCATATCGGAGATACATTGATGATGTTGAAGTCCATGGAGATTCACTGAAGCCTCAAAGTTTACTTATCAAATCAACAGTTGTATTTAAATCTAAAAAACTTAAAAAGTTTATCAGGGGTCAAATTATATTTATAGATAATAACAAAAAGTCCACCACTTGTGATTTGTTCACCCCTGATTATGGTTTCATTGAAAAAAACATCAATTCTATGTGTATATTTAAGCCTAAAACCACAAACATACCACCTTTAGCAACACACTGCAAATTAGCAAACTGTAAACCAATTAGTGAAACATGGACCAGTGACACAGTTAAAGCTATGGAAAACTTGATCCAGAATGAAAAAGCCAGATTGACAGTAGTGGAGATGTCACCAGATATTCTCACAGTAGCACTGGCAAATACGGAACCATACGACATTGCTACAATGCTTGCAATGACAGACTATACCACTTTGGGATATGGTAGTAATAAAATCAGCAGACTTACTACCATTGATTGTGAAAAACACTTTTTCACTCACAAAGAACTGAAAGAAAATGATGTGTTACATGTAAGACTACAAAGTCGAAAGGACTTGAACGAATTTTATGTTGCTGAGAAAAAATGCTATGCACAGTTTTTGAATGAAAGAGACACTGTCACTTACTTCACAAAGAAATTTGAAAAATTTGCAATTGAAGATTTTGAAGTAGACAAACCTGTAGCAGTTTGTATAGATTTATGTTATGAGAGAGCAATTATCAAAGAAAAACTGTCTGATAGTAGAGTAAGAGTTCAGCTGGTTGATTGGGGTAAGATTGTAGAGGCACACATCTCAACTATAAAGTCAATCAAAAGATTTTTTTACTTCCCAGCAGCAGCAATATATTGCTCTGTAGATGATAGTCAAAGGGGAGAACCTGAACTGCACAAGTACCTGTATCCAGGTTATGAATTCTTAATAGAAATTCAGGAAGTTGGAAATGGTTTTCTGAAACCACATGTTGTCAAAATATTGCCACTATCACAGAAAATCCATTGTCAAGTAAGAACTAAAAGAGTTTAGAGTGCTTCCAAATGTAAGTACTATGTAAAGCATTCTTCTCGCCAAACTTGTATACAAACACATAGATAATAGGTAAATGCGGGCGACATACCAAAGTCCAAAATAGGTCTATAAGTATTTATTATTAACTATGAGTTCTTTAATTTATCATTATTTAAGTCATCATATTTTATTTAATTACGCCATTTCATTTAATTTTAATAGTATGGATAAGCAAAAAAAAACTAAAGGAAATGTGTATTAAGATAATAATACAAAAGTTAAATGGCCTTACATGTTTAAGAGGAGACAAAAGTCTGATACAAACCCGTTTCATTATTGAGTTCCATTAACATACCTAAAGGGTAAAAACTGTGGTGAAAACGCGATCCTATTATTGTACCCATTTAACAAACATCATTATTGGAACTGTACTCTATACATGCGCGAGTCTGAGTCGCACAAGGCCGATTTTTAGATAACATTCTTTGAAAAAGTCAAAATGTGTTTTATATTGTAAGATAAGATTTCTCTGCTAAAACCGATACCACCTCTTCGCCGCTACTGTTGCAATACAAAATAAAGCTTCTTAAATGATAAGCAGTCGAAACTTGCATAATTTCGCGAAAGGCATATAGCCGCGGTAGAGTAGACCAGTTGGTTATAGGTGTCGTTGCTAGTATCAATAGCGCAAATCACAGGTTTGAATCCTGTCTGCAGTAAAGAATAATGCAAGTTAGTTTGGCTACCCAAAGAAAAAAATACTTACCTTAGTCCTTAAAGTTCTTACGACATATTATACATACAAGTGGTATTATAAACATAAGAATTAATATAACACGATTTTTTAAGGAAAGGATCCCGAAAGGGCAACATTATTGTTGACAGCCCGCTCATATGTCATATAATTTGCTAGAGAGGCAAACAATAAGAGTATTTATTCCCATCTTCCACCGCCACGCCTGCCTCGACGCGGCGGTGGCCGACATAGCGTCCGGATAGCTATATCTGCCACCGCTTAGGAGGCCGATTCTACTAGTACATTAATAATCATCGTCATCACGAGTATAAAAGTAGATTAATGAAAAATAAGGATCTAGTGTGTCTGGTAACTATCTAAAACTATGTTTTTTTTAACGTTAAGATGTAAAATCACAGTAAAGTAAAACCTCAAGAGGCCGGTGGCAACAGCAGTGTCATCTATGGATCCAAACGTATTATAATACCATCCTAGACATTGTTGAAATACATGTACAAAGTTAATCTCATAAAGACCAAAGTAAAAAAAACACTAACAGAATCGGCCACTAGTTGGCGGTGGCAGACATAGCTATCTACACCGGGGCGTTGGCCGATTGCAACGTCTGCCACCGCCGGGGCAGATAGGAATAAACGAATAAGAAGATTCGCCTCGTTGGTATTTCAACATGGCGGTCGTGTATTGGTTATAATTTGATATTTCTTTTTCACTTGAGTGTTTGATAAATAATTCTGATAGTGTTTTAAGCAACAAACTATTCTGAAACTGATAATTAAGAGGGAAATTGTAATTAATGCATAATATTCGACATTGTGTAATAGTGACGAGAAGTCTCCACCACTTGGTGCAGAAAATTTTATTATAAAGTTTTTGTTACTATATAATTTTGCGCAACATAGCCCCTAGTCCTCGAACTTGGATTTCCTATGTTGTAGACTCTCTCACGGCGTAATGCCACTGGCGAATTCTAAATGGAAACGCCATATTCAATAAATAACATTGAATGCCTTTCTTTAAAAAATCGTGTTCTATAATAAATATAAGAATGAAATATAAGACTGTACATCATATGAATTAGTATTATCCTCCCAGTTTTTCATTTGGTTATTTTTATGATTATTATACAAGTTACGATGATTAATCTTCTTCTTAAAAATTTTAATGAAACTTTTAGAAATTTGTGACTGATATTTGCCTTAGAATGTAGTTTGTTTCCTAAGGATTCAGATAAGCCGATTTAAAATTGTCCATCTAAATGACGATACTCAAGTGTTTTCATAAATAGCTGTCTCTGTACCGGCCGAGCACAGAGGCAGCTATTTAGACAGAGAGAGCCTTAGGTCCTCACCGCCTCGTGCGGCATGCGGCGCATGCTCAGGTGAGGCGAAACCGGAAATATGGACGTGTTTTTTAATGCGCCTTTGAGCCGCTATTTGCCGCCGCCGTTTGGCCCAGACGCTCGCCCAAGCATGAGCATGCGCTGCCTCAGACGAGACACGTCCACACCGACCGACCGAGCGAGGCGGTGAGGACTTGAGGCTGCTGGGCCGGTGTAAACGCAACTAATGAAGTGTATGTCTGTCGATGGCCTGATTTTCATTCATAAATGCTTTCGGTAAAATCAGCCATCGACAGCACTTACACCATGATAGATACGCACCTTAAAGCTTAGTTTTATTTTATAGGAAGGCATAGAAGAATATAAGGTGTAAAAATATCAGCTGCAAATATTTGAAGGGGTGAGTCAGCCCATGAAACTGAACAACTTTCTCCAAGAAACATAGGTCGATATTTATTTTTATTATTTATTTTTAGCCAGATATTCAACATTATATAAAAATTTTTGGACCTCCCATACAAATTGACTTTGTCGGTTCGTAATTTTGTAAGGGACCAATTTTTTTTCATATTTTAACCTATGTTCCATGGTGAAAGTTGTTCAATTTCATGGGCTGGTTCACCGCTTAAAATATTTGGTGCTAATTTTGTTACATCCTGTATATCCTGCCAATTATCATACATGTTAAAAACATCAATAGCATAGCCTAAGAAAAGTGTATGTCAGCAAAGTAAGGACTTAAATTATTCATTAATATAATCAACATATTTATATAAGGAACTACGTACTAAGAAATTATATTATTTTTATTAATTGTTTTCATTGACCAAATTGTTTTTATCTATTATTGTAATTCTTGATAAGTGGGATATAAATATAACCAAATAATACACATTGCGGAGCGTGATGGTCGGCATTTTTGGTTAGCCTCTACAATGTTGAACAACTGAACTGACGAACGATATAATAGTCCCACTCTCTGCATTGTGCGAAAGGGAAATTTTACGAAAGCGAAATTGTGATAATGAGACATTTTGAGCAACGTACAATAAGTGTATGAAGGACCAAACTAGTTATATTTATACCCCAATTACCACAATCTTTTAGATACTTATACTCCAGTTAATTCGATTCAAATGCCTGGAAAATAAATAAACTCTTGTCTGGATTGATAAATGTGGGATTGTGTTCTGGTAGATCCTCTGCACAATGTCCAAAAATTAGGCAATCCATACATTAGTTTAGCTAAATTTACGATCTTTCTGGGATAATCACCAGGTATTAATATAAGTTTGTCATAGCAGCTCCTTGGTTAGTAATTATTTTACACGCTGTTTGTTTATAAAAACGACACAGTCGCTGCTACTAGCTGGATAAAAATCAAATAAAAGTTGTATATTGGCACTACAAAGTGTGTTTCAAATATTTTCTGACCTCCCTCGAGGTATTCTTGGTGTCGGCCATTTTTTTTTTGTTATTAGCAGTTATTTGGATTAGTTAGATTAAAATTGTTAAATCAACTACTTAGGTAATTTTTATGCCAAATAATACCTCCATGTTAGGTGAGGTACATTGCAGTAGCTTGCGTTCAATGATATTTGTCAATTTATTTTATATAGGAAAAATTTAGTATAATTTGTTTTATTAGTGATTTAATAGGTTTTCGAATCTTCGGATCCCGCGAAAAGGACATGTGGTATTCTGGTACGTCGAGGGGGCATCTCTTTATTATAACGTTAGATAACTGTATCTTTGTAGGTTGGTACTATCTATCTAATTTGATACCGCCGCAAGCTTGGATCTGATCATGATGAGCGCGCCCGCATCACCGATGCCGATATTTGCATCACTAACGAGCCCCTACCCGGCCCCTCCCCTTGCTACCACCTTCGAATTGAACCCCCCAACCCTCAACCCCTGGCTCCAACACAGAGAGCCCGTTTGGCATACGTTTTCCTTTTGTTTGTTCCAAGAAATGGGGAAAGTTACTAAGGTACTTGTAGCTTATAGGTAAGAGAACTACGTAAGTACCTACTTACCGCGGGCGGGCACCTCTTTATACTGTCATTTATCATCTAGCTAGAACCCGTACAGGTAAAGAAACGATCTGTAAATGGCGGCAGTTACCTAAGTGTGAGGGAGAAAACATGAAAGCCTGGTATATGCAAGAGTCTCAGTGGAAGAGAGAAAGCATGACAAACGGCCGCCATTTACAGATCGTTTATTTATCGGTACGGGTTCTAGTCGGTATTCTCTACGCCTCTAGCGTCTACCTTCCTAAAATTGTGAAAATTGAAAAAAAAAATGGAATGCAAAGTCTGCCACGGCTGCTCGTATTACACGTTCTATTGCAGTCTACGCAAACCCATTCGCGTATACCTAGCAAATAGGATCTTCTGACAGGAACAAATTCGAGTAAATAGTAGGTGGATAGTAGTGTAATAGCGAGTAGTTTAGGAGTTTAATTTCTGAAACCTTCGTATTCGGTTCCGTGCACGAAAGTCCAAAACGACTGGTCTAACCACACTTTTTTAAATTTCTTTTACTTGATAATTTTATAGTCAAAGTATACTTTAAATTTTTTAGGGTATGTAGGAACGCAGGTTAAGAATTGATAGTAAAGTAGAACGTGTGATACAAGCATAAGAAAAAGCGGATTATCGCGTGAATTCGTTCTACTTTACCTACTTATGGATTATAATCTAATAAATCGACACATACTCTTGATTATAAAAACATAGAGAAGGTAGTAGATTTTAATCCAAGCGGTTTGGCTAGACGATCCGGACTTCCGTGCACGGAATCGAATTACGACGTTTCAGAAATTGATTCCTTGGAGCTCTATTTCTGAAACGTACGTTTCCGTTTCATTCGAAAATCTGCTACTAAAAATGCTTGTACCTCATGTCGTACTTTACTTATCGATTCTCACATACGATGCCAGGAGCTCAATTTCTGAAACGTTTTTTTTTCGGTTCCGTCCACGAAATTCCAAAACGACTCGTTTAACCACACGTTTTTAAATTTCATTTAATTTATGTTTTTATAGTCAAAAATAATTGTGAATTTTTGTGGGAATTGATGAGTAAAGGTGAACGCAAACTTATCCGCACCGAACGAACAGAATGAACCGAATTTTTTAGATTTTTTATATTATGAAACCCTAGGAAATCTCGCGCATTTGCCGGAATCGACCGATTCGGTTCGGTCAAATGTGGTCAAAGGTTTCATAGGTTTCCATTTTCATATAAAGAATCCTAAACTTGGACGGTTCGTTCGGTACGGATAAGTGTGCGTTCACCTTAAAGTAGAACGTGTGATACAATTATAAGAAGTACCAGTTTTTTCTGAGTTGCAGACGTTTGCATGCGAAATTGTTCCAAAATCATTAAATTTTTCACATGCAAAAATCCAATAAATAAGTAACTAATTGTGTTGGTGGTAACTGGATTTGTGCAGTAGAACGTGTGAAAAGTGGGTACAGTGACACTAGTGATTCGGGTCGTTGAGGACAATGTAAGGGGAATCGGATTACAATACCTACTGCTTCAAAAGTGCACCTCGTAGCTTGCCAGTGTTACCACGTAGGACCTGCGACCAATACAAGTAGATATATTAATATATATACCTAGATATATACCTAGTAATATTGGTCGAAGGGTAGGAGCATTCTCGTTGCTGCCAATATTTCTAAATTGCTTTCGTAAATTTGCAGAATTAAAAAAGTTGGATGGACATATTTCGAGCTGTAAACCGGCCCATGAGAATGAACAGCTTTCTCCAAGGAACGGAAAAGATAAAAACATAGGAAGAATTGGCCTTCCCTAAAAATACGCTATACAGCGCGAATATATTATTTAAAGGCATGTAAGTACCTAAAATTATTTTTCATACCAACTTCAAGTCTTCAACCTCTGTTCCTTGAGGAAAACTCAAACTTTATATACCCATATATAACAGTATTAACATAGGTACTCTAATTAATCGGGTCTTTAATTTTTTCGGGGTAGGCAGAACGTTTACAACAACATAATCCCAATTCTGGGAAGGAAATGGGGGTATTACATTTTTTTATATCTTAAAGTATGTAGTTACTTAGGTAAGTCATTAGACAGTTACGTGATTTTAAATTTTTCTGTCCTATATTTCCTAAATGTCTAATGTAATGCAGGCAGGTGAGGCAGTAGGTGCCTAGGTATAATATGTTTAAGGCTTAATTAAGAAGTGACAGGCAGTAAGTGGGAACAAAATGCGTCAAAAAACATATAGGTCCCTATCTACACGCCCTTATAAAATTGTATCACACGGAATAAATATCAAAGAGCTGATTAGTTATCAATTAGAGCTGGGGGAGGGTGTAATTCAGCTACAGCTGTGATTGTAGTGCAGGCGCGTGCGAGCAATCTCTTCTCTATGCGACGCACGTGCCGCCGCCGTCGAGCGGTGCGGCGCCGCGCCGCCCGAAACGCATAATCGTACCTACACAATACACGCCGATTCCTTCCTTCTGTACAACAGTGTACTTTTAACAGAATTAATCAATTGCTGATTGAGGGTAAAAAAATATTGTGACAGAACAGTACCAACCCGCGTCATGCCATCATGAGTGTCCCTCACCACCACCAACACCCGAAACGAAGAAAAAAAGCATATTGGTAGAAGAATGGCAAAGACCTGTGTGGTCACACCTATTCTATTATTAATGAAACAGGTCCTCCTCTACTTACCTGGAAGATGACCTTTGTAGCTTAGTAGGTAACTACTTAACTGCTACGGTAGTTTCTTACGGCATCCAGTTCGTGCTTATCTGGGGACACAGTTAGTGCCCCAGCCAAGACGAGCTACGTAAAGCGTACCTTTTACATTTTAACCAAGATGTAGGTAGAGTATATGAAATTTGAGTTGATGGACTTAGGGAGTGTAGGTTGAGGAGCTTGGCTCTATTTGAAATCTGATGTCTTTTTCTCTTGTGTTGATATGCCAGTGTTGGCAATTTTTACATGAAAATGTTATTGGTGAGAGTATATTTTCCTCTAGCATTACCGGAAACCATTAGGTCGAAGAGATGTAAGATACCTTACATGTCTATCCTATCTATCCAAGAGATATTACGGCTGTAGACAGTGTAGCCCTTGGAGCATGTAGTCACATCAAAAAGGTGTCTGCAAATGAATAAGCCGGTCGGACTTGATTTGAAGTTAATTCTCGTGAGGGCGGTAAAGGGAAGCGGTTCGCCGCCGCAGGAGATCACTACGTCGCCAGTATTCCTCTGTTCACTTGTTATTATAATTATGTCGAACGACGCGTCACTTCACTATAATTCACCCTCTTGCCCTTGCGATTGATGTGAGGATGAGAACATGCCACAACAGGGTGATTTTGATACAGACAGAAACACTTTATTGCTCACATGAAAAATAAATAACGCAATACAGGGTTTTTTTTAGTCGTTAGGTACACACACTTTGAACAACTTTTATTATGTGTTCATAAAAAATTTGAGTGTTCCATAGAAAAAATTGACACCTCTTCGGCAAAAATGTATGGAACACCCAATTTTTTAAGATTTTACAGGTGGCCCCATAGTAAAAATTGTTCAGAATCATGAGTATCAACACCCTACAAAGTTGTACATTGACTAAATATAACCCTCTATAAGCAAAAGCAGCCTTCTCGCTGTAAGCGATCTTTTCCAGGCAACCCAGCACACTCAAAGGAGAAGTGTAAAAGTATACACTATAAGTAGCGGTATTAGTTATACCTTCGGTTTTCAAATTCAAATAATTAACTTCATACTATTCTTATTTTTCGAGAATCAAGTAGCTACGCCACCAAATATCAAGACTGCATTTTGTTAAACCCACAGCACTGATGCAGGGCTGACTGAGCACCGAGCGGTGATTACACACGCGTAATTCTATAAATAGGCCTCACCCTCAGCAGCCCCCTCAACCCCGCGCTACGCAGCGAAGCTGCCGACTTGCCGCTTCCGATGTGGGTGCACCCTAATAAAATTTATTACTTGATTGCAACGTTTGTGTATGAGAGGCGTTGCACAAATTACTTGTTTTGATTCGCGTGTCAAAGAGAAGTCTAAATCAATAATTTTATTGAAGAGCTACCGAAATAAAATAAAAAATAAAAAACCAGATGCAGTACTTTCAAAGTTATATTTTGCATTTATAATCTAAAGACACGCCACCTCATTTTGTCAACATCCGCCTAGCCGCATGGAATTTACTTGTACAAGATACCTACATAAATACATACATCTAACCACACTATCGAAAACCATAACCCTTCTTTTGAAGCAGACGTGTAAAATTGAAAAATAAGCTGTAGTACCTACTTCTTTCTCAGTATGATGTACGTAATGCAACCAGATTACAATGAATGCTAGAAAATAACATTTAGTGTCTCATGAAAGGGTATTTGCTTGAAATATGCAGCTTTAAGCTGTTGAACAGTCGGTGGACAAACGTTTTGCTCATTTTTTTATTATTTTTTACGTAAGATAGGCAAACGCGGGGTTTGTCTACTAAGTATCTCATCTGATGGTAAGTGACGATGCAGACTATGATGGAACATGCTTGCCTAGATAATGCCTATTCACTCTTGTCTTGAAAAGGCCCAAGTTGTAATGTTCCTCTCTCCTCCAAGGGCAATCCATTCCTTTAGCTGCTCGCATGGTGAAGTTTGAGGCAAATCGCTTCGTGCGAAATAAAGGTATATCAACAACATAAGAATGGAACACCAGTCGGCGACGCAAGTCCCGGAGATGGAATGGAGATGGGGGTATCAGGTCGTGGAGTGATGCATCACACTCCCCGAAATGCATCCTATAGAATGCCGACATCCACGCAACTTTGCGTCGGTGGTCAAGGCTTTGAAGTGTAGTCTCAACCAGCGCTGTGTCAGCGACTAGCTTCTTGGCGTCTAAACAGAGTAAGGCCGTCAACTGGTATTTGGCAGAGCCGTCCCAGAGTTGGCAACAATACTCCATAAACGAGCGGACTTGAGCTTGGGCTTAATTTAGTGGACATCCCCTAGAGCTTCTGCTTTTTGATTAGGATCTACTCGTGGATAGCATTCTTTAGTTGCTTACGGCATTATGCCATTAAATAGTTCCTACCTACCTTATGGTTATGGTTATTCTCACAGTTTTACTAAGATGGGTCGCGTAGTGGCCGAGTAGATAATGTTTACATACCTACCTACAGGTTTGAGATCGATGACTAGGTTTGAGAAAAATATTGATGGAGTCGACTGAACTGGAAGGTAAGGTAACACTCACTGGTCCGGTATGTCAGCGAGTGGGAGTGACCGTGGCTGCGCCCGCGCAGCGCATGCGGTCGGTCGGTCGGCGCGGCCGCACGCGCTCGCCACGCTTCGTTACCAATAAGCATGATTTACCTCGATCACGATCTGACACGCCGGGACAACGCGATTTATCTCCAACAACTGCTTGCCCGCGGCTCTGCTTGCCTTTTGCTCGCAGCAATTGCATTGCCACATAAAGAACCTATCTGAAATGTCCATTCGGTGTTTAAGTAAAACGTGTCGTAGTAAAAAGATCTTAAACCTAAGAAGATTCCTAGTTACTTGATGAAGGTACCACATGTCTAAGTAAATGATCTAACAAAGTTACGATTAAAATAACATAATAAAAAAAGTGGAGTAGTAGAACTTCCGTAGATGTTCGGAATCAGAATAAATGCGGAGCTAAATTACTATATACCTACTGTTCAGAAAATGCATCTCGAGCACAAAACCGATCCACAGTACAGGGAAAGGAATATCTATAGCTAAAAATAATTATAATTACTTATAACAAAACTAACTATAGTAAGTACCTACGTACTAAAATATGGTAATAGATAAGTATGTGTTTTCAAGAGAAATCTCACGTCAGTTCAGCAGATAGCTGCTTTGCACATAGCGTCTGCTGCAGGTTCATTGCAGCTATTTTCAGTAGGTTTCTTACATCACAGCACTTTTCTAAAGTAAATATATACTTTCTGTTGTTCAGTACACACGTGTTCAGTATTCTACGTGAGTTTTTTTAACCTCCTACTGCGATCGGGTGCCATAGTGCATTAGTTCCTTTAAAACATCGTGTATTATTTATATCGATAAAACTGTCTACAACTCCTAACTTGAATTATAATAAGTATTTATAGTGTTAAAAGGAAATAACACCAGGTTGGGACACGAAATTAACACCTGTTTGGGCCCTGTAGCTATTTCAAAATGTGCGGCATTTATCCTTTCTTTACCCTACTCCTTGATAAAACCATTTCCCTCTGATTTTGAGCAGGTTTTCAGGCGCTTGAACTGGATGTTCACTGTGTTTTGTATGTCCTATAATTATATGACCTGTGTAGGCCAGTGACTCGTGCTCGCTTTGGCATAATAAGAAGGTTCAGCGGTTGGCTTGCGATGGAGGGAGCTATGTGATTAAAAATATCAAACAAGATCAACATAGGAAAGTGCCAGACTGAGCTTTGCTTGTAGAACCAACGATCGATGAGGTAAAAAGATTCTAGTGATGGCTACGCGTCGGAAAGTGCAGTGCCGTTCTGTTTTAAGAGCAATGACATTGAAAGGGCTGCAGACAGTCATTATAGTTGGTAAAATTTAGCTTGATACCTGTAACGTTTGCGAGCTTGGAGCAAATCCTATGACATAAGCTCCATTTTCCCTTGTTTATTAGGAAAATGGGCCTTATTCCAAAGTTACAAACGTCACAGGTATAAATCTAAATATAACAAACCATAGGCGCAGCCGGTCTTAACCGCCAAGAAAAAGTAGTTTAATTAAATATGTACAACAAAGTCGGTAGGTTTATATCAATAATTAAAATATACATTGTGTTGACACCTAATACGAGCTCATGGAATATCTTTCGAATTCGACGCAGGCAGAACTAAAAGGATTTTAATAACGCGGGCGGCAGTAAATCAAAATTTGATTATGAGAGAACGGCAAAAAATGCTCCGTCTCGATGTTTTTGTAGCCGTAACTCAGACAACCGGGCGTTGATAAGAGCTTAAAATGTAGTCAGGTATTGCGAAAAAACTCCTTTTCATTATAGGTAATTTATTCGTCTTCCAACTACTAAATACCTACCTAAGTATTACAATGAAGCGGTTTAATACGGCCCGGCTAGCCGTGAGCTGCCGCGCGAAAAAACTCACTCATTCAGAAACGATGTGTGTAGGCTGTGCGAGTTGAAGGTAGCGACAGACGAAATATTATTTATTATTTTACTTTTGGATAATTTCCTTTCACACAGATTTCAATATTGGGAAATTATCTTATTTATTGATCCAAGTGTGTTCAGACAGCGCGTCGCGTCTCTCATACGTCGCTGTCTAGCCAAAAACGAATGTAAAACATAAGTTCACTTTAATTATATTATATTGGTACACAATTTAGATCTTCTAAAAATAATAAATAAAAAAAAACTTGTGAAAGTTAGAGATTGTTTGTTTGTATGGCATTAGTTAGAACAGCCTTAAATTGATCCACCCCATGAATCTGCTATCGGTATCCGCGAACAAATAGCAATAAATACAAGGCTCCATATATCTGTCGGCGGTGGTCGGTGCGCGTAATTTACGGCGCACAGTGTATAAATCGCGACGTATGTAAACACGCTCGCGCTCCCTCTCCTGGCCTTAGGCCCAAACTAAATTATTTTGGAGACTGCCTGTTCGATCTTCTCTACAAGAGACGATAATGGTTCCTTCATACTTACGGTAAAGCTGTATAAGCTCGTGGAACAACTGTGAAGAAGAATATGACAATGTACCTACCTAATGTTAGCGACGATACAAAATCGCTGGTTCATGTGGAATTAGTACGTGTATTGAATGAGCTCCACCTTGTTTTGGTCCAAAATGACGTCACGAGAACTGGTTGTTGCGAGGGATTGTTTAGTGCCTAGTGCCTACCTACTTACATTTCAGATTTCTACGGGATGAGTTGCTCTTACGTCAGCTCTGCCCGGGCTTTATCAAACATTAGGCTGTACCTATAACTGTAAGAACAAACCCAAATCTCAAGCACTAAAAAACAAGGTAGACACCACTTCCATATTTCCATTTGGTAGCTATTTCTATGTGCGAAATATCTATAATTTTACGATTTGTGTTACCTACCTATGTAATCATAACGTGTCCTTACACCTTTTATACACGAAGTGATTGGTTGACAATCGGATTGCTTGCTCATACTTGTACATAGATTTGGCGGTCTACACGATAGACATGACTTTGCTAACATTATGGCAAGAGAGATCTGATAATCGGGTGATCCCCAGAGCATCTACAAGTCCATAAATACAGAAGCTTCCACCTACAAAATCTACCATGGCCGACATGGAAGTCTTTAAACAGACTCCGGACTCAAGTTGGCCGCAGTAAGGAAAACATGCACAGGTGGGGATATAGCTCAGACAATCAATGCCTATGTGGTATCTCACCCCCAATCGATAACACACCTTTTGTCTTGCCCTGAGTGCCCTGTCATTTGCACAATAAAAGACCTTTATGACGCCACGGACGATGCCTACTGGTCGAAATATATATATAAAATCGCCAGAATCGACTCGCTAAGAAGAAGAAACCCTATTATTATATTGTCATATTTGTACAAACTTCTTTTTATTTGTGAAATGATGTCGAAAGATTTTACCGGAAATTCTATAAGAAATAAAAACAAAAAGACACGTAATAGATAGAATCCATGTCTATGACATAGATCGTTAAAGGCGTAGTATGCGCGTAGCAAACCAGCTACAATTTACGTAGAGCACGCGAAATTGGGTAATATATGTATATTATTTGTCGGCGAACAAAGCTGACTGAATAGAATTTACTTGGCAGGATTGCCATTGCCTTTCCCGTACGGAAAACAAATGAAAGTAGATCTGGAAGAACTGTCAAACGAGTAGCCGCTTGGTAAAACTGTATCCAATGAAATATGTGAGGAAATCATGAAATAATGTGATAATAATACTGTAACAAATATAAAAATCAATACAAGAAGATAGTTGAACATTTCCGTCCTTTTTATAACAAAATCCCCGCAAAGTACGGCAAATCCTGACTGAACGCCTAAATATTAATATATATTTTGAACAAGGTAAATAAATAAATCTATACGTACGAGTATAATAAGAATATAGAAAACCCTTTTTCCTACTGGCCAAACTATTTCGCCTAATTGATTTGGCTATGAGGAACTCTATATCCATAGGGCCAAACTTTTAAAAGTACAAGCAAAGTACACTTGCCCCGCTAATAATCTCTGAAATAAACGCCAAATTTTAATGAAACCTTTTGTGATGTATAGCTACTAGTCTGGTCAACATCTAGGTTAGTTTTTATCATAGAAAGATCACTCATTCCTACGAGAAAATACGATCAAACTGGCGGCATACAACTAGATCTGTATGTCGTTCTGTTTGTGGGTTTGTCAACGCTAATCTCCGAAACTGCGCGTGTTTTGGAAAACTAACAGTGACATCTATTGTTATATAAGAACAACCGTTTTGTACAAAAATTTTTTCACGCTAAACTCCAATCCAAAGAGAATTTTTGGAGTTTGTTTCTGCGGTTAATTGAGGGAAAATAGCAAAATAAAAATCATGATAGAGAATTGTAAATATTATGTCCTACAATAAATTTTAATTGCGCCACCACCCATAGTAATTACAATACGAATACTACAAAGAAAATTATTTCCCTCCGAATTGAAAGGATTACAGAAAGCGCTTTACGAGTGAATGAATGACAATGTTGCTTGGGTCCCGGGTTCGATTCCCGCTCATCAGCCGGCGGTGGCGCCTCATTATCGGGCGCGTTATTCAAATTTATTCTGTTTGCTTTAGCCCGGGGAGTTGCCATTGCGAGCTACAAAACGGACCTTTATGTGCCAACTTTACGGTTACATGGCTGCTTTTGAATCAATAAAAGTTACATAAATACCTACCTATCTACGGACTATGCTTAATAAAATAAAAATAGTGGACGGTTGATTATTTCTTCCTTACTGAAAGTTTCAATAAGGCATCGAATTACTAAATTGACTGTTACTGTGCGGGTAGGTAGGTGTCTTGACTTTTATTTAAGTTGTTTTCGCATATCCTATTACTATAATGCTGTCGATCACTACCTAAACTCACTTAGGTACCACAGTATTACGTAATGTTTCGTATACTAAGAGTTTTTTTTTAATTCACGGGGAACTTAATTTAGCGACGGACAATGCGCAACGGTGAAGTTTGAAGAACTCCGGACAGACAGAGAGGCTGGGTCCTCTCCGACGGCGGGGTGAGTTCGTTATCGTCTTGTGTCGTAACGAACTGTTTGCACCGCGGGGGCAGGTAATCTAATCACCCCCCGCCGCCCCGCCGCCCCGAAAAACCCCCAGACAACCTGCACTTGCCAGACAACCTCAAAATTATTTCTTCTCAAATAAGACTTTCCAGTTTCAGCATTTAACTAGCGGTGATATTAAAATTTTCAGTAGTTCGGTTAGTTTTATTATATTCTGAAAACAAACGTTTCTTCTCCTTTTGCTTTTCGTGTGGAGCAGAGACTCGTCTAACGATCGCGATCCTATGAACCCTGGAGTCTGAGTTTTTCAACGTCTCTACTGAAAACAGTATTTTTGTAGTTGCATGTTTGCATGGTCGCATTTAATAGAGGACTGGTGTGGCTGTTAACGATGATGATGAATAATAGTTAATGAATATAAATAATAGGTACTAAACTGCTATGTTTTACAGTTGTTAGCTTATTACGAGCTGTTGTAATGTGATTTTAATTGGTTCGACTTTGAAAGTATGAACTGAATGCAAATACAATTAATTTTCTACTGCCATTTTTCAGCTCAACTTTAATAAAGCAGATAAATTTGCCCGTGAACGAAAATCCGTCGTCCACGATTTCATTACGCTTACTTTAATTTTCGTGCAGTGTTAAAATAGTAGAAAGCCGTATTGCCATTTTATTAAAATATTGTAAACGTTTCGGTTTTACGCAGAAATTGGTGATCTCCGACAGTGAAACGAAAGTCAATGTAGTCTATGGTCGAAAGCTTATTTGTCATTTTGAATTGACTATCTCTCTCTCTTTTCGTGTGGGACACCCAGTCGTCCAACGACCCGATGAACCCTAGTGTGAGAATTTTTCAACCGCCTTCTACAAGTAGCAGGCTTCTGACATGGTTGTGTAACGACCGCCGTCTAAGTGATCATAGACAGCAACCGGGACCTACGGCTTAACGTGCCATCCTAAATACGGAACCATCCGATTGTCCGGGTGGATCAGTCAGCAATGTCCTAACCAGAACAGTGATAGATATCAACTTTGTGACTGACCCACCGATATTCGAACCCGGGACCTTCTGCGTCAAAGGCAGTCGCACTACCGAGTGGTTTGACCACTCTTTTTCAATTTCCGAGGACGATCACAGTTCTAAAATGCCGATTTTAGGATTTCGGTTACGGAATAGCGCTTTCATAGCACGCAATCGAAAACGCTACTTCACTAGGTCTGGCAACACTACCCCCTCCGGCGTCCAAGTAGACTGTAACGTTTTTCCCACTGTTTATTTCAGTATCAGAGGCAGACAGCACGTGACTCGAATGTATTTTCATGGAAAAACAAAAGAGAGTCGTGTAGGGATGATCGGTTTTCGATACAATAGTTGTATAATGCATGTAAATGGGATTATGTAACTCTTTTTGCAGCTACAGTCCATTTCAGTGACAACAAAATGTAAACAAACGGTAGTTGGTGTATTGTTTGTAATTGATACAATTAAAAGAGAAATCGGTACCGTTAAAATTAACATTATGAAATAACGAGACCGATTTACAGTAGTACGTTATCGATAATAGGAAATGGAAAAATACTTGTAATTATCAACTTATCGGTAGGTAGGTACGGTAGGTCGTGAAGAGCTCGTTATCAGTAGGTATAGGTCGATAAGTAAGGAATTCTATATTCGTTGAGCGATCAATCCCCAATCACAGACGTTTCCTTATCGGTAGGTTCGGTAGGTCATGAGCTCGTTATCGGTAGGTATAGGTCGATAAGTAAGGAATTTTAAATTCGTGGAGCGATCAATCCCCAATCACAGCCGTTTCTCATTTTCATTTACCTATGAGTGTTAAAGTGTCCACTGTTTCTCTCACGCAAATCACTCAATAGTCAAGTAATTGGATATTGGTCGCCGGGCGCGTGCGTGACGCAGCCAACTCAATGGACGCATAAAAACGATCTAATGCGCAAATTGCGAGTGCGGCTCTGTTGTTGGGCAACGGGAAAACGCTACGATAACTTTGATCTCTCTCTATTGTACGGATTCATTTATCAACTTATTCGATATCGACAAAAATACGTCGCCATTCACGAAAAGGCGGAAGGAATATTATATTTTTAGAAGGTTGCTAGTTTTAGGAGAGCCGTTTTTTTATACATTCACACATATATCACGCCTTTATCCCTTGCGGGGTAGGTAGAGCGTTACCGACCATATATTTATTTTATGCTAAGTATACTGGTGTAACGGCTCAATCTTAACTTAAAGTCACACACGATATTTAGATGATGATCCCTCATATAAAAATGTAGAAAATAAAGATTTAAGATCGACAGGTCCGGCTGTGGCAGTCCCCCTAACAAATCGCGGTCTCGCGGGAGATCACATTAAACAATAACAATAATAATTGATACACAGTTGTTGCTACTCGCTAACAAGTCCCTACGGACAATAGTTTTATCCCTTGGCAATATTTGGGAAGGTGAAACCGCACAATCAAATAAACATGAGAAATAGTTTCAAAATTTTGCCTGTGCAATTGTTTAATGTAATGTTGATATGTAGGTAGAGTTATTGGTTATAAAGATGGAGTAAGTAATTAGAAGACATTGATTTGATTAAAAAAACCTGAGTGGTTATTGCGAACTAGTCTTTTTGTGTAAAACTAGGTACTCTACGCCTAATTCGTTGCCTACGCCTAAATTTTAGAGATTAGTTGGAACATTATTTATTTATTTTATATTCACGCGTAACGATTGCCGTGTGATGCCGGCTTAGAATAGCATCACCCCATTTCTTCCCGCGGGTGTTGTAAAAGGCTCGAGTGATTTATGAGTATTATAATTTTAGGCGACAGGTTTGATACACGAATCATCTGAAAGGACTCTCAATATTTACTTACTTGTTAGTCATGGCGATAACAGCCGTAATTTTGCGATTTACCCCGCAAGGGATAAAGGCGTGATTTGTGTATGTATAGAATACAGATAGATCAAATTTCAAAACGTTGGGATGTCGTAGTATAGTACGCTGATTTTGATAGTAGTAAACGCAGTCTTGAAATCCAGTTACAATTTATAAAAAGTCGTAGAATACATATGAGGGTGCACAGTCTGGTGAGGGTTGCAGAGAGCCGAGCGCGGAGTTTTGTAATCGCATTCGTCCGCTCGGGTGCGCTCCGGTGCGCCCGGGTGCGCGCGCGCCTCGCGTGTAATCTTGTTGTCCTAATAGTCTTAAGGCGCACAAAGGGCTGCTAAAACGCACCAATTTGACGCACCAAATGTCGTAACCGCAATTCTAGCAACGCTGCAGTTTATTGCTACAAATTGGTGGCGAGTTTCCACTAATTTACAGCGAGCCAGGGTGTGGCGATAGGTGCTCTTGTAATTTCGGTAACAGTACTTGACATTACAATAATTTACAGTAAGTCGGTACGACGATATTTTAATTGAGCACCTACAGTTATTGCAGCAACCTGTAGGTAAACGAAACAAAATTCACCTTCGAATTGTATCCACTGCATCCACTTATGCTGTTGTTGACGTTTAGTTAAGAATACTAAGTTTAGCTTTTTTGTTTACCTAGAGTCTATAGTTTAAGTCCTAAAGAAATGATATATTCTTATCACATAAAATAAAACTGAAATCAGGATCCTCGCGAGGAGACACCACTCTTTTTGCTGCGAGTTCCGTTTGTCAATCAGCATTCGGGTAGCGTCCACCAAATCAATAGGGCCGGACAAGCCCACGGGTGATTGTTAATTTGGGCTCCCTGGCCCGGAATCCGGGCTCCTAATCCGCCCTCCTCGAGCACGGGGGCCCGGGGGGTCCGTGCCCTGACACCCTCGGACCATACTCTGCTACTCGCAAATATTTGAACAAGACAAACAGCTAAATACTGTTGTTTTACTAAGAAATTATTCGTATCGTATTGCAACTGCACATGTTACGAAGTTTGGTAGCTAGTGCTTAATATTTATTTAAACAAACTCACACATTTCTTGTACTGGTTAAGTATAGGCTTTTCTAGGTATATTTTGAAACAAATTAAAGCAGCTAGTTAGATACCAATTAAAATTAAGTATCATGTAAAATTAGTTATTCCTACAACTGAAAATAAACCATTTTAGTAGGCAATGCGGTAGGTACAATACATGTAGATATACGTATAGATTGACGTTGCCTTCCTAACAATTTGGCGACATGTTTAGGGTCAGATTACGATCTCTTTATGATACTGTGTGGCAGGTGAAAGCAACTCAGTATTCAGGGTTCATATCGGATAGAGAAGATAATTGCAGACACTCAAAATTATAGGCGACGTCGCAATTACGGCTCCATTCAAAGGAACGACAGCAAAAAAAGGGAGAGGGACGGAAAATCCGCTCACTTATTAGAATTGCAAATTTTTGCAGAAATTTTCTACAAATCGATCCTTCCGGTCTGACGGGGGCATTTTCCGAGCTTTCAAATATCAGTGAAAAATCCTTTCGAAGTGAAAAGTTGAATTAAGAGTGTAAGCGTCGAACCGGAAGCGCCCCTCGGATATCGGCTGCGTTTTTGCGATCGAGGCTTTGCGTTTGATGCATAACAAGCGAGGGACATTTTATGAATGTTTGTCTATTCTTTTAATAGCTGTCTAGTGTCTATAATTTATGTAACTATGCAGACCTTAAAAAAATATAGAGAATTACATTTTACACTAATTTACAAAAGAACGAAATAACTAATAAAAATCTAAATGATAGGTAGGTACATCAGAACTTGCTGGAAAATCTTTTTTAGAGTAGGTATAATGTAGTAGGTATGAAGATCGCCGTGTGATGCCGGCTTAGAATAGCATCACCCCATTTTCTACCCATGGGTGTCGTAAGAAGCGACTGAGGGACTTGAGGGTTTTAGGTGTATTACGACTTCTAGGCGTCAGGCTGACAACCAGTCACTATAGTGATACCTACATAAATTACCTCAAACGGCCGTCTATATTTGACGTGGCGATAGCGACCGTATTTTTTACGGCCTTTAACGCTCTGCCTACCCCGTAAGGGATAGAGGAGTGATATATGTAGGTATGATGTGCTGCTGCTAGGAGGCATATTTGAAGAAAATCCATGGTTATCACAGCTTTGCCGTGTGATGCCGGCTTAGAACAGCATCACCCCACATCCTTCCCGTGGGTGTCGTAAGAGGCGACTAAGGGACTCGGGAGTATTGGTGTATTACAATTTTTAGGCGACAGGCTGTCAACCTGTCACTATAGTGATACACATGTTTTCCGAAACAACCTTGGAAAACAATACTCAAAAATGTCAGACGTGGCGATAGCGTAAATTCCAACAACCTAGATAAATCCAACCCTGCGGTATGAACTATGACACGAGACCCAGCAGCGCTGTGAGCTCTTTGAAGAGCTATCGACACGAGAGCGCTCGTCAGCCGCCCGTCACAGTTGCGACAGCGGCCGCCATTCAAGTCACAAGTGCAGTTTTGCGACTAAGCCGCTCATTTTAGTCTTAGTTGACTCATAGTAAGTCCTACAAGTAGTACATAATTTATACATTGTGTTTCGGAGGAAATGTTTAAAAAATTGTAGGTACTCGATATTTAGGAGTATTGAATAACTTTCATTATGTGACCAAAGCTTGATCATAGACAACATATACATAGCTGATAATTCAGACAGGGTGGGACTTTCTTTACTGTATTAATCGGATGGGTACCATTATATTATAATGATGATAAGACCGAGACTGGTGTACCATAGCAAACCATAGCATAGTGAGTAAAGTGAGTGCGTGGCCACGCCCTGCCGGAATGAGCGCCCAATGAGGTGCCGGCGCGCCGAGGGGCCCTTGCTTAGCGCCGCCTCGCGACATGTAAAAACTTAGTTTATTCGATACAATCGCATCGAGCAGTCGCGCTACACTCGCGGCATCTGTAAGAAAAACTTAAAACTTCAATTCAGTGACCCCAAAAACAGTTTTCAGTGTCATATTGCCGCGTGTACAATGTTTTGACGGTTTCGTGATATGAACTCTACCCTTAATCGATGCATTGGGTTTGTTTTCTGATAAGCTGAAAAATAAATCCATCAAAGTGTTGGGGGTAAAATTGGAAATGAAGGTAAAATATTAATTTTCTGCTTTTCATTGTTTGTAAATAGTTTTTAAGTACCGTAAATAATAATACATAATTAAGCCTACATAGGTAGGTGAGTATTGAATTGACTCATAGGTATAAGGTAAATTGATTAATGAATCGTACGTATCCTACATCCCGCATAGTTAGGTTGCGATTCTTCGTTTTTTTAAATGCCATATACAATAGCTTTTTTCCCCGCTCGGCTTCAATCGGCCGGCCTGTAGAGTTCCATGCCCGAGTGAGAATTTGCCTGAAAATGCGAAAGCACAGGAGCAGCTTTCTATGTTAAAATTTTGCAAAACGATTTTTTTAAATTTGATGAATGATAAAAAATAACTATATTACCTATACGCTTACATAGAGTAATATAATGTCAGTGGTATGGGTACTTAGATAAGGTACAATACAACATACTATTATTTCTGCTCTTGTCGGCGTAGCAATTTCCATTCATTTCTATTTCCTGCTAATGTTTTGACGTCTTGATACGACAAGACGTTAGTTTTTTCTTTTATCTGCGTGAAGTATAAACATACCTACTTGGGAATATATTCTACCCGACGGCGTTCTGTCTAGACGACCTAGCTCTCCAACCTACCTATAGTACCTATACTACCTACTTACGCTACATGACTGACCTGGCAGCTCGGCTATGTGCCGTTTATTGAAAAATAATTATTATTCATATTTTTCGTTCTTATAGTAACTAAAGGGTTTTAATAACAAACAATAAATGAAAAAAATGCAATTAATAAGTGTATCGAAATAAACAGGATTTATTTAAATTTTGAAATAAACAGCTAGGTTTATTTTAGCGTTTGTATGGAAGTTCGTGGCCTTTGAGCCGATTTGTCTCAAAATTTGTGATTAAATTGAAATGTAAAAGTAGTTTAACATTTGTATTTGATGAATTAAAACCCCTAATGGGGTAAAAAGAGGATTCTAAGTTTGTATGGAAGACTGCGTTTTTTAATGCCATTTGATTCAAATAATTGAATACGTGTTTCAGCGTTTTCTAATTTTAACCCCAAATGGGGTAAATTGGGGGTTAACCCCTTGTTCTTTGATGCAATCTTTTTCAATAGTTGTGATTACAAATTAGAACATAAAGCTAAAGTCGTTTTAATTTTTTCTTTGAAGTGATCTGTTATAACATGGAATTATACGTTTGTATGAAAGGACGTGGTTTTTGAAACGGTCTAAAGGGGTGAAATGGGGTTAAAGTTAGTAATAGATCGTTTTGTGAATGGAATCTGTTAAAAAATTGTGGATTAAAGAATGAAAATTACTTAAATTTTAGCATCTTCAGAAGTTGAAAGTTTATAGGTACGTTTGTCAATCCTTCGGATTTTTTGGGTCGTTCATTGAGTCTGTGTTCCATATACTGTAGAACGCGCGAGAGAAACCGTGAGCGTAAAGCTAGTACAAAAATAAATTATACCTACAAATAACAATGCAACAATGTCAAATGTCCATCAGATATAACGTAAAAAATGCAATACAGTACAATAAATCTGGATCCAATTAAAATCAGTTCAAGATAATGTAACAATGAAAAATAAATAAGTAAGTCAAAAGTATAGATAATAAACACATATCACAGAGCAACTATGTGCTTTCCATGTATTTCCAAAAGTGTGCAAATATTTACATTTTATATGGAAAATCCGTTTTTTATTTCGGAAAAATGTTTCTAACGAAAGTTGCTCAGTTTTATGAGTACACCTACCTAGAACACACCTTAAAAATATTTGTACTTAATTTAATGTAACCTTGATACAGGGTATAAAAAAATTGCTAGAAAAATTTCAAGGGTTCATCCCTTAAAACTGAATAACTTTCTCCAAAGAACGTAGATCGAACGAAATAAAAAAAAAATACCAACCAACCAACTCAATTTCTATAGGAGGTTGTTAAAAAGTTTTCGCATATTTCGACCTATGTTTCTTGGGGAAAGTTGTTAAGTTTCATGGGCTGGTTCACCCCTTAAAATATTTGCAGCTAACATTTTTACACCTTGTATAATGAATTGATACATAGGTAATTTTTTATACGAAATGTCACTTAGTGGCAGTGGCAGGAAATGCCGCCTGTATGGACGAAACCTTCACAATTTAGATGAGTTGCATTACACGTCGCACCAAACAATATTGCCAAAGAATACTAACCACATTATAGCCATCAATGGGCTTACTAAACTCTTCTTTAAAAAACCGGATCTGGTAAAACACTGGAAAACTATGCGGTGTGTGTGAAAATTGCCTTAATTGTAATGAACAGTTAAAAAGGCCAACTAGTTTTATGTAAAATGAATAGCCAAGGCTACATAGCGCGCAGTCTGTTTATTAGCCTAATGAAAGACATCAACGAGCTTCATTTTATTATTATGGTTCTGCGCTCCATTTAAGGGTTAAACTACCTTATAAAATATATTGACTACAAAAAAGTTATTAGTTCATATGTGGTTGTTGTTGTGTGATGCCGGCTTAGAATAGGATCACCCCATTTCCTACCCGTGGGTGTAGGAGAAAGCGACTGAGGGACTCCATGAGGGTTTAGGGTGTATTACAACTTTTAGGCGACAGGCTGACAACCTGTCACTATAGTAATACACAAATTATCTCGGACGGCCCTCTATATTTGTCAGACGTGGCGATAGCGACCGTATTATTACGGCCGTTAACGCTCTGCCTACCCCGTAAGAGATATATGTATGTATTAGGCTGTTGAATATGGAAAGTTGTTAAGCATTATGAGTAAATTTTACCTTTGAGTGAAACATGGGATAAATTCTAACGCACCTTGTTAAGAAAATATTTTTGTATTCCATTGACAAAGTGAACCAGATTATAAGAATAAGAAAAACTTTATCCAATGTCAGGATCATCTTTTAAAATTAATAATAATCGCGAGCGATTTCGGATGAAGGCCTAAGTGCAAAATTATTAGTGAAGACATCGGTCACTAATAATTTGTAATAGTAACTAGGGCCTAGTTGGACGTTTTCAATGCGTTTACCCTATTTTCTTCCCAAGTAAGCTATAATGTCTCTAGCTAAAGCTAAAGGTAATTCTTATTTTTATTATTACAGGTCCAATAAGAGTATAACCTTTTCATTTTCTTTTTTAGAAAAGAAATACGCCAAGCAAAAATTTGCTATTTTCTTTTTCTATAGAAAAATCAAAATGCTTTTATTCATTTTATAAATATTATTTTGGTAAAATAATGTAATAGGACATGGACATGCCTTTACCTAGCCGCTAGGACCTAGCTCTAGAGACATTACTCGGAAAGAAAGCATGGCAATTCATTTGAATGAAAAGGTCGAAAACGCGGATTACCAACGAAGTATAGTTACGAGCAACATTTTTGAAAACAACATTGTCACAAGTAGGTTCCCAATTGTACCTAGTATAAATAAACAATGGGCTCTAGTGATATAAAAGGCTATGCAACCTGGAGGTTTGTCCCCTGGTTCACCATGTATCTTGCGCGGGCAACAGCGCGGCGTGTAATCCGTGCCGCATGCCGGTCCGCGGACGCGTTACTTCAAATCCGATTACTGGAGAATCGGGTGCTCGCGATAAATCCTCCTCGGCGTCGGCTGTCGTCGGCGGCGATTCGTTACGTTCCGATTTACCGAAAAACTTATTCGATATATCGAGAAATATGGCGGCGGCCGCTTTGGAGGCTAATATGTTATTTAAGGTGAGCGCGCCGGTGCGGAGCCCCGCGGCGCTGCCACCAGCTCAATGCTGATATTAATGATCGGAATGTATCACCAGGCTTCAATACCCGACTGGCGAATGTCTTCTTCGACGGTATATTGATCTCTTGACGGGTTAAACCTCCCCGATTAGCGCTTTTCTACGATGCAAAAAAGCGTATCTATTATTATGACGCCAGTCCATAAAAATCAATTTTTAAGTAACTTTTGACTTGACGTATAGGTGTGTAAAAGACGTCTTATACAAAATCACACTAAATAATGTAACCTGAATTGCGTAACAATTTATTCAGAATACCTACTTAATTATTTAAAATTTTAAATCATATCTCTTCCTTCGCGAGAAGGATATGTTGATGAGATGGGAACCCCGCTACTGTAAAGCAAAGCACTACAAAAAATGGGTGTAAAAAGAACAAAAGACGTCATTGAGATGACAGGGGACGTTCGAGCTCGTATCGAGCAAGGTAAGGATTGGACTGTTTATTGAATAAACAAGGCGAGAGGCTGGGCGGCGCGGCGGCGGCGCGGGCGCAGGCTGCGCGCTTTGTGCGCGATGACGAGACGCTTTCAGATAGGAATCATAGTGACATGCACTGTAGAGGTCAGTGTAGAGGTATCTAGGTACTTAATGAAATCACTGTCATCTTATTATTTTTCTATTTTAGATATTACTTATTATGTCAACGTCTTTTATACACAATCCTATCTAGTCGCAGCTTTCGAGTTCACCTACCTACATCATCAGGAAATTTTGTAGGCAGTGTAGTTTCTTGTTAAGAATATATCTAGTAATTGACCAAATATCAAACGTGAAATATCGAATAAGTAATGAACACTTTATTGCGTACGAACAGCACCTGAAATATCCATTAGATATTATATTTTTTCTATTGTTACCTAATCGAAATTTTTTAACATGTTGTCTGTACTGACTGCTCTACCCACGACATTTCAGCGGGTATTTACGTTGTGTATAATATAATAGTATTGATTGAATCGAGTGATCGCATCGGATGGCGATTGCACTCTTAGAGGTCGTGCCACGCAGACATATCGTGTGTATTTACCCTATTCAACATTCTATCTCTCTTAGCATGACATCATTAAAGACTGTTGTGGGCTTCTACACTATATCACGATAGTTTTGTAGTTTAGGGTCGCCGTTCGTAGCAGGGCCTCTTTTCTTCTACTAGTTATGCGTTCTTTTTAGTCCTAATAGACGACTAAGAGACTCGATGGTGTCATCTGCATCAAAATTTATGGATGACAGGCAATCTCTACAAAAAAGTAGGGAAATTAGGGATAATTCATCTAAACTTCTAAATGTCTCTCAATTGGTATCGATATGTTAAACGTAGCGATATCTCTGAAAGGTAGAGCACGAAGCTCATAAGAGTTGTCGATTGACACTCGTCAGTCCGTTGCCTCGTAGATTTGCATATCAGTGTCCACCTGGACTGAAATCTATTCCTCAAAGGTAGGCGCGATGTAATTTTCCTCTGCGGAACTTTTTTCGTGGCACGGCGTGCATCAGCGCGGGCGCAACGGCGGCGGTCATTGTGACCAGCTTATCGGCCCATCTGGCCGACCGTACCGACTCTCGACTGTATCGACTATCGACACATCATCGCGCGGAGGCGTACCATCTACCACCCAAGTGGCAATCATAGTTTATTATGCCAATTATTGTATGAAATTTCATAAGATGTTGTTCTAGCAATTTTAGTTGGCCAATTTAAAAATAGCACTTATGTATCAAATACTATGATAAAGTAGGTACGAATATCTATCGGTACCTAGTTTACGTTCTAACTTATGATGTAGAGTTCAGTGGAAAACCATTGAGCTAAGAGACACCTGACATGACAACTCTATTAACGACTGACATTGTTTTACACCTCATCGTCACTTCTCTATTCTTTAGTTCCGAAGATTAATTTGACGAAATCAGTGTTTTGTTTCTCGGCCGGAGACTGGCTGGAGGCTTCAAGTGGTGTTTGGACAGTGACAGATGGCCGCACCTCTCGCCTTGTAAACATTTAACACCTCTGTTTACAATCGACGGAGAAACAGCACATTAGTCACTGGCCTACACGTGTGGTTGATCGATCAATACAACACAACAATATGGACTGGCATGATTAATATAGTCGTGGTCATTCCGTGCTCTACGGCCTAACGATCGCGTATAGGCTCCAGGAATCCAACCCTATTAATATTTCATATAATATAACAGATGTGAGAGGCCGTGACGAGCGCTCTCGATGACGACTATACACATTTTATTCGGCGCGGCCTTTTGAAAAAAATATTTTGATTGTAAACACTCATACGAGCGCGTCGGTATAGGAACTCAACGTGAACGGACGTGCAAGTTTAATAAGTATTTGGTATTTTAATGTACTTACTACTCATAGCTAGCTAGTTGTGTAAATAAGTACATATAATGAAAAAAACCTGAGTTAGAGTGTGGAAGTTAGTTTGTTTCGATTTACCGCATATGGTAAGATTTGATACGTGGCGTGATAAATACGAAGGTTCTGAGTATTTAAACAACAATAACACGAACCTCTTTGTGTGGGATGATTTAGCACCACCGGCCCGTAGCGGTGCGCGCGCGCCGCGGCCCGCGTCACAAGCTGCAGCGGCCCGCTAATGACCTCTGAGTTGACGGCCTCAGCACTGAATAAGAAAATATTCCTTGAGGTATAATGGTCATCAATTGCGTTGTTATGATCCCTTCAAATACTTAGGTGTATTTCTTGTAAAAAAGCTTAGGGTTCTGCCAAATAATCAAAATAAGTACCTACACTTGTTGTAAATTTTTTCAATAGGAATGGAATAAAATTTTTTGCAATCGAATATGGAATGGAATAAAATTTATTTCGAATAAGGTCACAGAATATGTAATAGTACTGAAGTAACAAGGTACTTAATTTTATGAATGCCCATAACTTCGGCAAAGCAAGACGAAGCCTTTCGAAGTATCACAAATCGAACAAGTCTTTTCTGGCTTGGCGCACTTACTTTGCAATTGCATAGACTAAGAATTTTTAATAGGTCTTTTAGTTAATACTGGCATCATTGAGTGAGCCGGCGACATGCGATGCACGCGAGCCAGGAGCTCTATTTCTGAAACGTCGTGATCCGGTTCCGTGCACGAAAGTCTGCAACGACTCGTCTTACCACACCATTTTAAAATTTCTACCACTCGATGGTTTTGACGTGACTAGGTACGTCTCATAATTCGATGGAGCCGGCGTTACCTCGCTCTGAGGCGGCCATTTAAGGCTTGAAGTGCAAGCAAGAGCGCGAAATGAGAAAAAAGAGGCACAATCTGCCATCAGCGTTCGGCAGCGTATATCTACCATATAAAAAAATAAAAAAAAATGCAACAATTCCATCATTATCTTGTTATGACGCTGTCACATTCAACTATCGTCTGTAAACCGACTTTACAGACAGCCGACTTTTTTGTGAAGGGTATGTGTACATTTTTTAGGGTATATATGAATCGATAAGTGAAGTTAAACGTGTGATAGAAGCCTAATAAAGTATCAGATTTTCCGCGAAACAAAAACGAACGTTCTAGAAATTGAGGTCTAGGACGCGACCGCGGCCGCGCGGCGCCCCTTTCCTGCCGGCATATTTCAGATACCGCGACGATCGTATGGAATTAAAGAGCTTTATCGCCGATATAATTGTTTTCTAGTGCCTACACTTTAAACTGCGACCGTTGTTGCTAACACGATCGTTCTTCAATGAGTTTGAAAACCCGGTGTAAATTCATGAGCGTAAATGTTCTTGCGTCGTTTTTTTTTGTCACATTGCCGGTACATTGATATCTGTTCTCTATTTCTTTACCTAATAGCTAGGTAATCACTATCACCACATATGTAGGTACTTAGTGAAAAGGAAGTTGCTTTGTCTGTCCCTATATCCCTAGGGACTCTTAGGGCTTAAATCTTTATAATTACGCAACGGTTTTTGATGCGTTTTTTTAATAGGATTTCAAAAGGTAGGCTTCATTCTATAATATAATTACCGGGAAAACACTTTATTCCCACCGGAAAAAGACGTTAGGTACAGCCGCTGGGCGGGCTGGTTGTAATTAATATAAACAACAGTAGATAGATCCAATTCTTGACTTCTAATATTATTACTTATAACAAAAAAATATTATTATAGAAATTTACATATCTCATGCATTGAAAATAGGTCAGGTACAGACCAAAAACCCTCTCTATACCTAAATTCAATTCACAGGCGAAGTTTAGTAAATTTGAATAAAGAACTATCACTATTTCATATTACAAACCCTATTCTACTTTTTTGCTTGACATTCGATATTGTTTCAATTCAATACCTATCCTAAATTGAAACAATTTTAACGTGATTTCAAAATAATTTTATTTCAAATTTCGCACTGGCCAGTATAGAATTGTGTCGCTTGAATACGGATACCGGATGAAAAATAAAAAGTGAAAGAGGATTTATATTTTTGGAGTTTGTTGAATGAAACGATAAGAAAAGAAAAACATAATAATATCCTTATGATATCAAAAATGATTACTTTATGTTAGGTTTTCTTTCATATTACTTCAAAGTTTTATTTCTTCTACTTCAATATAGAAAAAAAGGTTTAGTGATGTAATTTGCGTTTATGGATCGTTTTCTTGTATTTATCGCTTTCTTTTATTCACTTTTCATTCGATATGTAAAGCAGTTGCAATTGATGGGTTACATACGTAATCTACTATTAAGCGATCCTGATGTAAGATTAACTACGGGACTGCAATAGAGATGACCAATAAAATTTCCTTAAAACACAAAGTTCTTAGGTACAAGAAATACCTACTTAATCTCACAGAGATTAAGCATCTAATTTAGTTACTATCATCACTTATTAACGGAGTTACATATGTAAATTTTTCATAATAGCTTTTATCGAGGTTGGAATAAGCCGGGTTATATCGCGCGTGCTTACAAATGCTTCGAGCTATCGAGCACAATGGCGCCCATACATCATTTGCTCGGCGTAGCATATTTAATCTGCTGGAACGTCGGAGACCAATGCCACTAATTCGAAAAACGTATACTTACTCAACTGTCACCTATTTTTAAAATAAATTCAACTCGGGAACCGGGGAATGGAAACGTCCATTGCGATTGCAAGCGATACCTTTCACAGTGTTTTAGCACAATCATTTCTTTTCTGGTACAAAAGCTAAATAAGGCACCTATTCATTAAGATATATATAACATTTTTTGTTAAAGACACTAACTACAAAATGAGCTGCACTCAGAACCACCCATTTAAGGAATAAATTTAAAACCAACCAGTAAAGTATAACTAGTTATTAGAATACGGTTCAAGACGATTCTGAAGTTGTTAAAAGTGGTAAAGTAACGATATTGAGAATTTGAGAGAGCTGGCTGTGTAATCCGCGCGTTAGTG
Organism: Keiferia lycopersicella; assembly: GCA_029255805.1. Classification (NCBI taxonomy): domain Eukaryota; kingdom Metazoa; phylum Arthropoda; class Insecta; order Lepidoptera; family Gelechiidae; genus Keiferia; species Keiferia lycopersicella. Next base: position 15,534,689 of record JARACZ010000006.1, on the reverse strand, counting down.
CTCTTACCTATGGAATTATCAGACTTACCTGTAGTAATTTATCAATTTGGTACCTTTAATAAGTTTCAGAATTGCGGATTTATAGAAGAAATTTGATTTAGTAGGCACCTATAACTTTATTATATTTTGCTTTTGCCATAATATACATATTATTGATCACAACATCTAGGTATCTTAAATTAGTCTTTGTTTTCTTATTCCCTCTACAGAAAACTAGAAATAAAAAATTAACATATTAAATAAAGTAAGTTATATAACCTAATATTAGGTAATATAATGTACTGGAAACAGTACCTAAAAGCGGCGCAAGCGCGTGTGAAAGACAAACTCACGTCACAAGCCTGTCACCCGGCACGACATCTATATTACTAGGTGCCAGCTGCGTACCACAACGTCACAACTCTACACGACATCAATCAAATATCCACTCTAACGCAATCAAATAAGTCCTCATTTTACATTGGCCTCGTTTCATGTTTGCCTGCGCCTGCGCAAGATCACTTGTGTCAATTTGTTTCAGCGTTCAGTGGAGCCGCTCACTATGAATTCCTTTGAACGGCGCGTTTGAGCAAACAAACAGGCAATGTAAATAATACGATTCAGTGTCAGTGAAGTTGTACTTAGAACAATATTCAGTAAGCGCACTCTTTTAATGTTTTATGAAATACTTAGTTGTAGCTGAATCGCAGACGAACCGTACCATATTGCCGTTCGTGATATCCGCAATGTGGTGCGGCGATGTAGTCCGGTTTTTGAATTGGGTTTCGATTTCTACACTTCTTTTGTAAAAAAAAACTATATCCGTCAAATCACCGGAAAATTATGCGGTGCGCGTGAGGGAAAACGGCCTTAAACGTACACGTGGGAGAGCCTTACGCATTAAAACTACTTTTTAGAAATTTCGTTTTCGATTGGCCGAATGTTCTGACTAGAGAAAGACCAGTAAAACTCGACTGTATTTTTGATCATCTCGATAAACTTAATGTGATGAAAGACATGGCAGGCTATGTTTCTTTTACATTATGTAAAAGGTACCTTTCCTTACCTATGGTGTAGTGCACTTTTAGCAAGTTATTTTTGCATGTACATGGTTAGGTAGGTACGTGATACAAAACAGGGAAACTGAAAAAGCTACGAAAATTACGATGAAAGACAACATTACTCCGGACAGTGTGGTTTTTTCTACAAGGCTATGATAGTCGCAGTTGGCGGCATGTCCGAGCAACGGCGTGACCCATTGACGGGTAGGCTCAACAAAGGCGTTGTTTGTAAGTGTTTGTGTAGACAATGGCTTGGCTGATGGGCTTGCAGTATCAATAGCCAGGTCGGGCAGGTGTGGGCAGCGCGCACGGGCCGCCGCTCACCGCCCGCTGAGCTTCACGCGGACGGCGCAGACGTCTGCGGACTGCGCCGCATCTCGGCATTCTGGGTTGGGACAACGCTATCGATATTGGGGTAGAAAACTGAGAAACGAATGGCGCCAATCTCGGCTGTGCCTTTTTTAGTAATTGGTTAAAAATATGTCAATGTCAAAGTTCAGTTACTTCTTATTGGTGCGTTTAGGCACAGTCGCGACTGCTACCATCTGCATCGGTCGCGACCTTTTCCGCTTCTTCCCCACGGTTGCTGTGAGGCTGAGTTCGACCTGGGTCGAACCCGACTACGTGGTTTCCCAACTTCTCACCGGGCATGGGTGTTTCAGGCAGCGTCTGCATTCGATGCGGCTGAATGAGACACCTGTTTGCCCGTGCGGTGAGGCGAACGAGAGCCGGGATCACGCACTGTGGGAATGTAGCCTGTACGCTGACCTACGCACAGAGATGCTTGACTCGCTCATGAGAGCAGAAATCGGTCCAATTTACTTTTCGGACCTTATCTCGTGCCGACAGAACTTCGTGTCCTTCAGGAAGTTCGCACACGCATGGCACACGATTAGGCGGAGTTTTGAATGAGTGACGCTCGTATATGGGCCGCGCGGTGAGTAGATCACGTTGTGTGACGTTTAGACCCATTTGGGTGTGGGCGCTAGAGGGTTAGCCGCCCCGACTTGCAAGTGTCGGGGAGAGGGCCGGGACCATTAGAACTTGTAGGGAGCCTGCAAACGGCGCTTAGTGGGAAAGAGCCCCCGGCAAGTACCACTTTGCGCTCTCCCGAGATTCGGTTCGTATACCATTTTTGGTAGGAAGAACCATGGGATGGCGGAGGGTTTGCTACCATCTGCAATAACCTTTGTTTTCCTCCCCATTCTTACTTATCAGAAATACACACGCCACGCCTTCAGTGTTCTACGTGAGTTTTGTAACCTCTTACTGCGATCGGGTGCCATAGTGCTTCTGAAGCATTGTGCATTATTTTTATCGATAAAACTGTGTGCAACTCTTAAGTTGAATTATAATTTGTATTTATAGTATTAAAAGGAATTAACACCTGTTTGGGACACGAAACCAAAGAGCATTAACCGATTTATACTTTTTTGTTTGTTGCAAATTCTTCTAAGGTTTGTAGGTAGGTAGGTAGCTAGGTAGGTATATTTGATTTGGCATTAAATTGTAACGCAAGAGCTCACGTAGATACCTACGTGGTACCAATTTATAAAAATTTAATATTGTCTGTGTCACTCATGCTGTTAGGAGACTGGAGGGTGGTTTTAGTGTCAAACGACATCTTATTATTAAGTCCATTTACCTTCGCCTTACCGTTTGGGCTGTAGCTCGTGAAAAATAATTTGTTTGTCCACATAGTTCATAGTTACATACCTACATTTTCGAAAAACCTCCTTCTGAGGCAGTCGGGTAAAAATGAACATCGAGAACAATTTCCCTACGTACAAGATGTACGAGTTAACAAAGAGTTTTATATCTGAAGCGGAGAAAGCTTGTCAAGGATCTCCGAAAAATAACGTCGGCAGCTGGAAAGAAAGTTTGAAGGAGGAGTTATCACATTATCACAATAGCCAATGTACCGTGCTAAGAGTATGAGAGAGTAGACCTCCAACAGCAAGTAGGTAATTATGTATGGATACTGCATGAGTTTGAATGATGTAAAAAGAGTGAGTTTCATTGAGTTTTAAGAAGTGATTTTATTTTAGTTGTTTTTTAAGAAGTATGTGATGTGATTGGAGGCAGAGTTTTAGGTACAGATAAATGAGTATTATAGGTGAAGAGTGTTCTTTAGATCGGAGTATGTTTGTTGTATAAAGTAAGGATGGAAGAAATATGTCGGAGGACAGACGTCGTTTACAGGATGGCCGAGAATGTAGAAGTAGAATCGTCGTGCTAAATCACGCGTGAAATAGAAAGATAAACACTAATGAATGGTATACAGATAGTTTTTCTAGGCCTATGAAAGACTTGGCTTAGACGTAGTTAGATATGAACAAATATTTTCAAGTTTTAATAGTTTTATGGTTCCTTATTGTTACCCTCACCATGTCCACATTATATTACAATTGACCCGTGTTGTCTATAGAAAATCACCAACACATGTACGCACGTAGCATCGTACGCCACGGGTTCCAAAGAAGGCAATGCAAATACGCCGTTTATCATTGAACAATTTCCTGTCACTGCTAACAACGCAAACAAATCGAATTCAGCGCCTCGGGCCTTTATTCATGGCCTACGGAATATTAACACAACTTTTAATTAGTTAAAGATTTTTGTTTGAAAACGCTATGAATATTAAAAGGGGCTCGCCGACCGTTTAATTTACTACTTTCCACCCATTCGAACGGCATCGAATCTAATCGCCGTCAGACGAGTCAGCGTAATTAAACCCGAAAACAGAACTAGTCTCATATTCATATTAAGAAACAACTGGCGCCTTCGGCTGTTTGGTGAGGGAAAAAACTCGAAATTTATACATCAATAAGAGTTTGTTGGGCATTATCGTAAAATGTGAATAGTATTTAATAGTTGGCATAGACAGGGCCGCTCCTATTAACCGGTGAGTTATATGACAGTTGTAATATGCCGGTCGATCCAGCCAGCCAAAAGAAGCCCTGTCAAGTCCTGCCGCCATTTAGAGCACTTTTAATATTTCTGCAACAGGAATGACATGGCATGAGAGTGATAATAAAATACTATATTACAGATCATGATCATGCGGATGATAGAATCTAGCGTACCTAAAACTAAAACTAATGGAAGATGGTTGATCAATCATTATTATTTTATTCCTGAATTAAAAGTCAGAGAAGAGTACGATAAGGAAAGGTGGACCTTCTAAGAATGGATGTTAAGGGAAAAAGACGAACGTACCAAAGGGACCGAGTGGGCATTCTGGCAAAATTAAAAGGATTTACGAAGTATATGTGTCATTAAACAGTTAAATGTCTCATTGTCGGATATGTATGATGATGATTGATGATAATCGGGTTGTATCCGCCGCTAATCGATTTCCCGTCGAAACAAACAGTTTTTCCGCCATTGCCTACACTTAAACCTTATTCCGTCTTACTCTTGAATCACTCTGTCTATTAAAAAAATTGCAATAGAATTGGTTTAGTAGTTCTCAAGAATCGTCATGATTATGACTAGACATCGGGTTATATGCCCTATCAAAATTCCGAAATATGCTTGTAAATATGCACTAAAAAAGGACAAAGCATGTAAAATATGCACAATCAAAAACAGTTAGGTATTACAGGATTCAACGTTAATTTTCGGCTTACATATGATTGATTGGATATTCATGTATTAATAATTATACTGCTGATATAAGATTTTAATAGATTTACTTATTATTTATTATAATTTTTGGGAGAGTAAACAATTAGGTATTTTTCCTGGTTTTTTAATGCAAACTTGTGACGTTTTTCACTTGATGTCATTTTGTAGGCCAAAGATGCCTTTCTACATCTAACAAGTTTAAACCCAGAGCTATGAAACTCGGTTGAACCTCAAAATAGGTTGATCGTCCTTTATGGGAGGTTTTCGTTTCCAATATGCAATAAATAGGGCAATAACAAGGTGCGCGCGCGCCGCTGCCGCCGCTGCGCGGGACCGCGGCGGCGGGGAGTCTCAACCTCGACATGCCGTTTAATTGTTAGTGATATCTTTTAGGGTAATTAGCTCTCCTTTCCCCAAACGGAGCATTCCCATTTCATCAAATAAATAAAATTCTCGTTCTACCTATAAAAATGTAATAAGAAAATAGATTGCAGAACATACCTATGCATCGCTTCATTTTGCGGTAGCTATGTTTCTGGGTCTGAATTTTCTACGGAAGAAGTTTTGATGGATTTGCATAAATATTGCTGGATGTAAAATCGTGCAGTGCGTGGTCCGTTGAATGAGTGCATCGTTTCAAAGAGTGGAGCGTTTCAAACCTAAAAAAGGACATTAAGAACATAAAACTTCTAAACCCTCAAGAAAATTGGGTCACTATCATCGTAATTAGCTAGTTCACAAACCATAAAAAAATGCCAATACCTATGTCCTATGTAGGTACCAACTTAGTTACCTAAATTAAATCACTACATAGTATAAAGCAAAGTTGCTTTTCGCGTCTGTCTGTATGAATGTTTGCTTAAATCTTGAAAACTAACCAACGGATTTTGGTGCAGATCTTTTTTATAGATAGAGTGATTCAAGAGGAAGGTTTTTATGTATAATACTTGTCGGGAAAAAACGTTATTCCCACGGGAAAATGAGTTGCAGCGGGCGCAGCCGCTGGGGCAGGCCGCTAGTGAAATTTTAAAAGGGGACGAGAACTAACACACACTAACATATAGAAAACTTAACAGGGTGTAAAAAATTAGGTGCAAATATTTAAAGGGGTGAATCAGCCCATGAAACTTAACATTTTTACCCACCGAACATAGGTCGTAATATAAAAAAGAATTTTGGACCTCCCATACAAAGTTAGTGACCGACCAATTCAATTTGTATGGGAGGTCTCATGGGCGTCTCATTCACCCCTTAAAATATTAACAGATAATATTTTTACACCTTATATCATATCGTGTTCGTATCGTGGTCTAAATAAGAATAACCTTATTATAACCTATCTACATCAAGCGCCTGTTTTACCCGCTCTCCGGTGTTTATGACTGGTAATGACTTAATATGTTTTCATAGGCCGACATTTTTGAGAGGTCTCTTTTCTAAAATAATGTATAGGTAAAAAGATGAGATTTGATGCCGCTAGATGATTACGAGGACAATTAAACGTAGAATGTCTCATTTTGACTCTCTGAGACAGATCAGAGTTTTCAATACTAAGCCATTTGCATACAGTTCAGTCAAGGAAAATTATTTGACAAATGTTTAAAAATCTTTGTTATACTTAATGACAGTAGGTACAGATAGGGTTTTCAAACCATCCGCAATTTTATTATGTTTTGATTACTTAAAGATAGCGGCTGGTAGCGACTGGATGGCGAAAGCGGGAGATCGTTCATTGTAGCGTACCATGGGGGAGGACTATGTCCAGCAGTGGACTGCTATAGGCTGATTGATGTAATGATCATATAAGAGGTAGGTACTGATTTTGGCTGAACCACCAGACCTACTTATATGTAGAAGAAGCGTTATTGGTGTAGTTATTTGGTGACATTTATGTACGAGTGGGTACGGTACAGTCGTTGCCTACACTGCGTGTGGTGGAGAAGATGCATCTTTGTTACAGATTGCTACTACACCAAGAATTTATAAGGTAGGCCTACTCTCTCAGGACGTGATGTCATTGTGCAAGCAAACGTCGCGTCGTTGCGTAGCCGTGCCGTAGCCGACCGGCGGCGGCACGGCGGCAGTATCAGCACCTCAGGCGCAGCAGGCGCGGGGCGGGCGGGGGGAGGGGTGTGAACCCGAGGGGGGAAACGCCCCGCCCCGCCCAGCTCCGCCCTGTCACTGCCGCATCGCCGCACCGCATCAAACTCTACGCTATAAGCTCTCCTACTTTCACAAGCACAACCTTGTTTGGAATATCCTACGTACGGCAGATTCTCCGTTTTGCCAGTTTTCATATTCCTTTGGGACGGCAAGACTATTTTATCCGTTTTTTTCCTGTAGCGTGTAATAGTGGTACAAATTTGCTGAAATCGTTTGAAGGGGTGTTTTGAAACTGATTATGTTTTCCCAAGAATAAATAAAATGCTGAACAAGTAGACGATCTCTAGCGCTTTGTGATGTGTACCGAACGCGTCTCTATACCTAGTGGTTGTAAAAGCATTTGTCTCAAAGACTTGTCGCTAAACGAATGCCAAGCAAATTAAATATATCACCGTGGTAAAAATTTAACCTTACTTAACAAATTCATAATTCAGCGACAACAGTCAACTCCAATGTTGATGAGCTCAAGATCAAGATGTTGTAATATTACTGATATTTTCGATAATTTTATATCCATGAAAAGTTTACCTATTTATACGGAAAGTCCTCAATGTCAAATACATCCAAAACTCTCAGTCTCCTCCTACACTACACCACGTAATAGACTTTGATGCAGGTTTTAATACCTACACTGATTTATGAGTAGAAGTACGTATAAGGTATAAGTAATACAGGCCGGGAAACGTCTTATACCCGATTAGGAGCGGGTGCACCTTGAACGGCCGCTCTTTATATTATAAGTATTAGTGCCTACGTTTTAAATCTGGAGAACTTTTACAAACCTACAGCGCTACGGAAGTAAGTTGTTACCTACACGACTAACCTACCAAAACGCTACCAGTATTCTGACTACTTACTAGTATGTCATCATTGGCCTCATCCGTCGTGTCTCAGGCAAGATTCTCCAGCTCTCCACAGACACTACGTTGCCTAGGACGCAATTTCGGAAAACGCATGATTGCCTAGGACCTGCGCCACCATCTCGGCATCCCTGGCTGACTCCACAGGAACGACGAGTCTTACGTGCGGGCCGTCGGGTGCAGGAGTCTGCTGCACTGTGACATGACACCCACCATGTCACCACACGGTAGAGAACGTTGCTTTGGTCAGGCATATGTGTATAAGACTTTACGTCTCGATGAAAACAAACAATAACGCTAAACGTAAAAAAGCAACATCCAGATTGTACCCTTGATAAGATTTGTGTTTGCATAAGTACCAACATTCCGTGATCGCTGTCGTCTTCAATGATAGATGGTGGTTGTGACCCCCATCACCATGAAAAAACTCGAGAGCGATACTTGAATGGTGTGAAACTCTCTCCTTTATTCTGCGGCCGGCCCCCGCTGCGCCATTCTTGGCGAGGCTTTGTGCGCACTGCGCCAGACTGCGCCCACCACGCTACACACACCTCACAGAGCTGTGAGTGTGAGCATCACACAGCGCTGACGCACACACATCATTTATTTCCAATGATTTTTTTTGCTACCTAGTTGATTTTTATAATACCTCACGCACGATTGTTAATATGGAAAAACGATGAAGTAGCTGTCGAAATCGAGTCTGCCAACTTAGTTGGTAGTGGTTAAAGATTGGTACCTACAAACTACAATAAAGTGAACTGAAAACAATTTTTCGCAAAATAACGTTGTCTTATTCTAAGTTTAGAAAGGCGTTTTGTTACGGCAAATGTTTTGAATAAATTGCCTTCAATTTCCTCGTGATGTCGTGATTTCTTCCGCTCTGCCAAAAAATCGTACCATCTTTGTGAATACAAAATGATGAGCTTCTATTTCCATTTGAAACAGCAATAAAACCATCTTGGTGTGTCTGTTTTATGAAAATGTCTCTTGATCACGTTTTGACTACGTGGTTAGGCAGGCATAGTGGTTATTTTATTACTAGGTACTTAAAAGCAAATAATGTGGCGCATTAAGTAAGCCAAAGATTGTCGTTATGAATCGATTAATTTTAATATAAAAAAGCAGTGTGGTACCTGCTCCTGCTGCTATCGCTGTGCTTCGGACATCATTGCTCACGCATTGAATGGTCGGCCGCGCGCGCCGAAGATATATTCTCTAAAGCACACGCACCTACACCCACCCACTAAACTTAATCTCCTAAAAACATTTATCATGTTCAGCCGATAAAAATGCCATTGAGATCAGCTGTACACAATGAGATACAAGCTCTTGGTATCCGATATGAGGCCGAAAGTCAATTATATTCAAATATAAATCGGATTTGCAAACGTAAGCTCGTGACAATGGCGTAGGCAGGCGCCGTGATGCCACCTTTGGGTTTGGTGGCGGTAGATGGTCGGAAGCTGGGACAATGGCGGGCTCGGTGGGACAATGCCGGGACAATGTGTGCCAGTGGTCGCACTCACGCCTGTCAAAGTCACCCGTGTCTGATCTCTCCATAATGCGGTTATTTTAGTCGTGGATTATTAAGTGTCTGAACTAAATTACTATTTGCATTACATTCAGATTGTAAGTTGTTTTATTGTTATTTTATTTGACAGGAAAATTTAAGCCAATAATGTATAGCCCATATTCATCTCAGTTTTTCTATTAAAGGAGTACTTGCTACGTCTTCTTACCACTCATCTTTTATAAATTACAAGTTTCAGCGATTCAAATTGTACAGCATTTATATAAAAGTATTTAATTGCAGTCCTATGTCAATAAAAAAAACTATACAGTTTCGCTTTATTACCCCTTGTTCTGTGTCACGCCCGCCAAACCATGCCATAATGCCATGCCATGTCGCCGTCGCCTCGCTAGCGTCAATGTGACTCTATTCATGAACTCGAATCGCCCAACCGTCGCTGACTCCTTTGTAAACCTTTATTGGATATCAATGATGTCGAAAATAGACACTCTATAATGTATCATTTTCAATCTTTTTTGTATTGACGCCGACAGGCATTGCTAAATCTTCGGTCGTTCTGCTTTTGATGGTTGACTTCCTCCCAGTAATCTTGCGTAATATTAAATAAGAAATTAAATGTAGAGTTGAGGAATTTTGATTAGTGTGATAAAACATAAATTGGTAGTAAGGTTTTTCCTTACGACTCGTTTAAGTATGAATGGTACCTTTTTGGTTTAAGAGAGTGCCTACCTTGTAATTACTAAGCAATTTCACAATTTTACCTCTTTTGCAGCACTCATTAAAATATACTCGTATACTGCCCATAAAAAGATAAAATTACATTTGCATAATTTTCAACCAAAGGGCAGAACAAACAAACCCTTCTTAATGGTGCGTTAAATGGCATCATCATACAACGTTATATTCACTTATGGGTCTGGCAGAAAAACTGTCATAAAAAGATACCAGTCAGCTGAAGTCGCGTTTGTAACAATACGACCACCGGAATCTATTATACGCCGTTGTCAATGGACCCTTAAGAAATTTGTTACGAAGATTTTGATAGGTAGCAGGCAACTGCTTTTGTCGAGTAGCGGGAACGTCGGGAACCGAGTGTCAGGATGGCAGGTAGGGGAGAAATTACATATGTGTGGTTATTATATTTATCGTGATTGTGGCGAGGGTCGGTCGGGGCGCGGTGATCCGGCCGCCGTTGGCGAGCTAGTGACGGGTGCAACGTGTTTATTGCTCACAAAACGCTCGTGAATTTGTTTTGGGGTTTGGAGCGTCACTAAACGATGCAATGTTGTTCGCGTATTGTTGGCTATTATTCTGTCAGCCGGGTGTCGCTCCCGCCACTCGAGAAGTCAATAACTGCCAATATTTTTGATGTTACTTTATGATCATCGTATTCAATCGTATTGAGGCAGTTCTTAGCCGGAATCGATTCCAGAGCTGCGTTATGTTGATGTAGTTTATGACTTCAGTGGTAGGAAAGTATTTAAAGATTTGACTGCAGATTTGACAGAGATCTTTCGGCGTTTTTAAATTGAAGCTAAGGCAGTAGGGATAGGTTGTCAATTATCGGACAGGACACCTATAGGTACACGAGTACCTAACTCGGAGTTAGTTAAATTGTAGAACCGCTCAAGAACTTTTTTATAAAAGCCGTTTTGGTATTTGTATTCGGTGTACGGCGTATACGGGCTGCTTTTGATCATTGCACCGCATCCAAATCAGAGAGAATCAAAGGGTGTTTTGTTTATGCAAGGGATGTATTTGATTACGAGCGTGGCGCCCTCTCGACAATCAAATAAGCGCACAATAGCCGCACACGCACATGTTGTGCAACTGTAACAAAGTTTGGCAAACACAGATAAACTAATTTCTTTCTTACAAACGCTGTGTTATAAACTGTAACAGGATTTGGGAGCTTTAAATTACTTAAATGCAAACGCACGCAACGACAACGTTTGTAGAATTTAAAACAATGCTGAATAAAGCCACTTTTTTTAGATTATTGGACAAACCAACTAAATATAGTAACTGTATATGCATTATGTTAAATTACTTACAGTATGAGTCTTTGATTCTTTATGATGACTGATATGGGAAAGAACGTTCTAAACACCAATCTGAACAACTTTCTTCCCAAAAGCTACACTTTTTTGTAATAATATTTCTACCAAAAATATGTTAGTCCTCTTATTTGCTAAAATTGCCAAATACCGCAACATCGTGCGGCTTCCTAAATAAGACAGCATATTTATAAAGTACTAGCGGCCTGCCCCAGCGGCGGCGCCAGCTACAACTCATTTTCCCGTGGGAATAGGGATTCTTCCCGGTAAGTATTATACATAAAAACTTGCCTCTTGAATCACTCTATCTATTAAAAAAATGCATGCATCACTGCATCAAAATTAGTTGAGTTGTTTTAAAGATTTAAGTACAGATACATACAGACAGACGTGAAAAGCGACTTTGCTTTTATACTAGGTACGTAGTGGCGCTGAGCGTTTATTTTTTTAACGTGAAATATCTTTTAAGTAGGTAAGCATGAATATTTAATGACAAATATTTTTGTCTTGTTTGTGGTATTTTATTGAAATTTAATTGATATCTACAGCGAATTTATATTTCTCAATCATTATCTTACCTGATTTTACATCGACAAGCTTCTCTTAAACTGAATGGTTTTATGCTGACAGTCATGTTTTTATGCTATTAGGATTCGTGATTTACGGTGTTATGAGAAGTTGATGATTCGTTCGGCGCCAGCATAACTTTTACGATCGCGAAGTTCTGTTTTACTTTATAATTCTACCAAGTTTTAAATAAAAAATATGGTACATTGTTCGTTACTTTAGGAAGAAAATTAACCAGGTATTCTCATATTCATATCTACGTATACATTTGTAGTGTAGGACCTAGATGATCATCGTTTTTAAAACCTATCAACGTTTATGAATATAAAAGTGTAGCTCAAACTATAGTCTGTAAAATATAGGATGATACCTATGACGTTTGTGACCTTGGAACAAATGCTATGACATAAAGTCCACTTTACTAGTAAACAGAAGAAAATGAACCTTATTTCATAGCATTTGCTCCAAAGACACAGACGTTACAGGGATCATCCTATATTTTACAGACTTTAAAATAAGCCGGATGAAATGCATAACATTGGCTGCGTTGTGTAGAGCGTCGTACTGAACAAATGTTAGTATCGGGCCGAATTACTGACTGTAAAAATTGATCTCCCGTAATTTTTTTATTTACTGACCAAGTTGTTTCCAGTAGCAAAATAGGTCCATAAAAAATATCTATGTTGATCTCAATGATTTGCAAGTTAAAAATATCCATTACCTATTCTGTAAGATGAATTTTATAAAATATGTCGTGATTTTATGTTTATGTTGTCTTGCCGCGTTCCAAATGTCATATTAGTGATGTAACTTTGCAAATTACGTATAGAACCTGACCTAAGGTAAAAACTTCAAAACGTTTGAACAACCAATCAAACATTTCCGGGTAAGCCCTAGCGATGCGATACCTATCATTCCATTCATCTAAGGTTAATAAAAATTATAGATTGATTTCTTTATACTTACTTATACATATTATCGTGTTACAGACGGAGCACCGCACTTGCTGCGCGTGCGGCGAGCCGATCGCCGACCGCTTCCTGCTGGAGGTGGGCGGCGGCGCGTGGCACACGGGCTGCCTGCGCTGCTGCGTGTGCGCCGTGCAGCTCGACCGACATCCCTCCTGCTTCCTGCGCGATCGACAGGTCTACTGCAAGCAAGATTATGCCAAGTGAGTCCTTCAATCCGCACTCAGGTTGTAGGCTGTGCGTGCTAGGATATGAACCTCGATCGTGGCACACGGGCTGCCTGCGCTGCTGCGTGTGCGCCGTGCAGCTCGACCGACACCCCTCCTGCTTCCTGCGCGATCGACAGGTCTACTGCAAGCAAGATTATGCCAAGTGAGTCCTTCAATCCGCACTCAGGTTGTCAGGCTGTGCGTGCTGGGATATGGACCTCGTCCGTTTCCTGATGGAGGTAGGCGGCGGCGCGTAGCACTCTGGGAGGTTCACTGCAGAAAGTGCGCAAGGCACACGATTAGCTAAAGTATCTTTACGCCTAGCCCGCAAAGGATAAAGGCGTGATTTGTGTGTATACAATTGGTAAGTAGCGTGTTCTTTTATAGAGTTTATCGATACCGCGATCAAGACTTTCTTCGAGACAGGTAATGAATTATATTTGCACATGCCAGTGCTATGCTAGGAATGTGCCATGGATCCCGATAATTTCTCCTGACCCATCACGCCTGCGTTTTTGACGCCACTGTATGAATGAGGACTATGCCCGGTCACGCTAACTCTACAAAACGGAAACAAAACTTGATAAATTGTAGTACATAGGTTTTAGTAACGCGCAAGTTTATTAAAGTCATTTAAATACATATTTTAAATATTTACCTACGGAACGAATTTTGATATCTAGACGCTTTCATGTTTATCCAAGATCTGCTCTGTCAATATTTTGACGATCTGCTCCGTCCATAACAAACACGAAAATCTATACATATTGTAAGCTACACTACAATTGATTCCCTGATTTAACATAAGTAGTTAAATATTAAAAATTAAGTACAAATTTTACGACCGTTCGCCTACCCCGCAAGGGATAAAGGCGTGATTTATGCAAGTATGCTTATTATAACCCTCATTTAACTGAACAACTTTATATGAAACATTTTTTGAAAAGAAAAATTGGACCTCCCATACAAAATTACTCAAGGGGTTCGTACATTGTGTATGGGAGGTCAACGTCATTTTATCAGAAGAACGCACCCTTAAAATATTTTATACTTAATTAAATGTAACTATATAATATATATTTTATCTCCAAACTAAAGCATAAATTATTTAAACAGATGTCTAATGTCATATTCAAAGAATACATGTAATTCCGCGGCTAGACTTTGGCCTCTATCGCATTTCAGCACTAAAAAACGCTGCGCTAACGTATTTTGCGCTAAAGTTGGGGAAAGGCCTTTCCTAAGTATTTTCGAAAGAATCTCAGCGATATTGTCGTAGCATGGTCGTAGCAATAGACTGCGTTGATGTCTTTTGTACCATCATGTGTTGCTTCGTATTACGTCCAATTAACGCAAGTTGGGAGGTCCAAACGTTTTCCTCAATTGATGCCAATAGTTATTTTAAGCGGTTGGTTATGCCTTTTATAAAATAACATTTTTTATAAACTGCGGGTTCACGATACACAGAAAATCGTTTAGTCGGTACGAACGTTAATTCCTTTACAATACACTGCCTACGTCCAATTAACCTTCGACGTATTAGAAATGTCCATAGTCATCATACTCCAAGTCAGCCGTGGAGCCGAAATAGCCGATCAAAATAAAAATAAGTTGAGACATTGGGTACTCGATGGAGGCGTGGTGGGTTTGCCGCGGCAGGGTTATAGGAGGAATGCGAGATGGAATGCTGGCGCTGGCTGGGAGGGCGGCCCAGTGTGCAGGTGACCTGCGACCCCGCGCTGTGTGGCGGCCGTGATGATGCACTATCGACAGCCGCTCCAACCGCGCCGACCTCCACGTCGGACGAGCTTTGTGTACATAGATATGTGTGCGGAGAAGTTTGGTATCGATACCACTCCATAACATGACGAGTACTCAGCGCTATTTATAAACATCACGAGCATGCGCGTGGAGGCTGCCCCGCCCGCCCGCGCCCGCGCCTGCGCCCGCGCACGCCGCTGCCCTGCTCCTCCGTGATGGACGTTGTAAAATTTTATTATGGTTCTCAATGGTTTTAAATGCATCGTATAAACATTTGATGCACATGTGATAACTGAACATTAAATGCAATGAAATGCTCATAATTTTTCCAACCCAGCAGAATGATTGCACCTTAATGATACAACTAATATCTTCATCACAGTTGTGTCCGTGTATACTGTATCTTCATCTGATTTGCATATCCGTAACTTGAAAAAGAAATCAAGTTTTAACCTAACAGATGCGTGAGAATTATTTTTTTGTGCGTCAAATAGAAAAAGGAGGCTGACGTCCCGAAGAGTGGTTGGTTTTATTGAAAATCTATCCGTCGAGTACGGGACAACAAAGCTGGTACGGACGGAGAATGTGTGCCGAGTAAAAAATACACGCCGCGCCGTGACTTGCAACACTGACGTTTTCATTTGTCATTTATTTTGATTGTGATAACTGGGTGCGACGTGGAACCATATATTTAAATCGGAGCTACACCATGCAGCAGTCGGTTGGCGAGAGTGACGGCCCTCCGCGGCGACCGGTGACAAGCTTCCTCCGCGACCTAAAATTATACACCTAATCTACCCAAATCTAAAAACGGGTTACGATTTCGTAAACCTCAAAAAACTACCTATAGGAATCAGAAATTCGATGATGCCCAGATGAGCCCGCTCTCCCGACCAAGTTTCTATTTTAACTCATTGAAACGCGTTCAACAGCCTGGTATGAAAAAGTTATGATGTTCTACCGTTGTACCTAATCAAATCAAAGCTTCATAACTGTACATGACAACTTTATACTTATGGGTTTATACAAATAGCACTGGAATACTAGTACTAAGTAGGTACCTAGCCTTATAACCCGCAACATATACATATACAGAACATATTATGAGGATTTATTCTTAAAGAATATAAAACAAACAGATACGATTAATACAAATAAACAACTTTTTCCCGAGCGTAATTCGATACGTATTTACAAAAAAGTACTTAGGTAGTTTCTCAGTGGTAATAGTCTATTTAAATATATTACTCTGTCGCCAAATTACTGGCGACTGAAGTTTCAGCATTTTTATTACAATGTCTTTTGTTATCAAATGCACCTATTAAGAATAATTCTTAGTTACCAATTTAATATAGGTAACTCGGTTACTGGTTATGGTAGTGAATACCATGGATGTTATGGGGCTCGGTAACATAAACCAGAACTATCGGATATCCGAAATAAAAATATACCCGTAACTGTAACCGAAGCTGATAAAAGTTTCGGATAACTTCGGATAATGGCGGTGCCTTACTAATCCCGTTACGTTTGGTTATATTTGAAACATGCTTGTTCACTTTTTGATTTATTCTAGTATAAACTCATAACACTTAGCAGTTTTCATTTACCGACACTTTGAGCCATAGATTTCAAGGAAATTGTTGTATCTAGGTGATATCCGTATCCGAAACTATTCGAGACTTACGGATAATCCGAAATAATTCCATATACATAGCTGTATCCAAATCCGGGTTATGTTTTTTCATTACCCGTATCCGAATCCATACCTAACCGAAATTCCATATCCGTAACATCCCTGGGAATACCACCTCTATGATAATTAATTATTAGGTTTACATATGTATATGGATAGGTATGATGAAAATAATTGAACTTTGAAATAAAAGATGTTGTATCCCACGTGTGTGTATTTGATTTGAATAAGTATAAATGATTACAATGATGCGAGGTCACGGCGTGTCAAAGTTTTGAGCAAAAAGTGTCCGACACTCGCGAGAACGTTCACATCCTTGACATTATTAATAATATTCAATCGATGTCTTCTGAGACGACACGATGCCTAGTGAGTTCGTACCGATAACTTTTGTTATACTTTGTTTATGCTTTACTCACATCTACTCCATGTATACTTATATTTGTTGAATTTAGATTTCAAATTATGGAAAATACCCACGACATATCGAACATGGCCTCATCTGATTTGTCTTGATTTTGCCGCCTTACCTTCTTAAATTATGAATTTATGCGTCTTTCTCAAAGAAACAAACAAAAGAAAAGCAAATCTAGAGCGTCCATTTCTCCTCATGTGAAAATTGAAATCACGCAAGTGTGAAACGCAAAAATGTGAAATCACGCATTTCTTATTTTTCCTGTTTTTAGGAATCGAACAACATTTGCCGTAAAGTGGCCAATAAGTTACTCTGTCGATAGGGCCCGATTTGGTATACATTGCTGATTGCTGACTATTGTTTATGCATCAATTGCAACAATTTTAAGATAACCAACGATGAATGCACGCGAGCCAAAGCAGGAAGGAGCAATATGTTAATAGCCACTTGAATGTCCTTCTGTCTCCTTGCTTTTGCTAATTTAAGAAAGTTAAAATAAAAGCTATTAAATAGTTAGCTATAAAATAATGCTCTTGATTCTATCTAACACAGACCGTGTTAGATAGAATCAAGAGCATTATTTTCGTAATATAATATTAATTAACTTACTTATTTATGTACCTACGTTCAGTAAAGTCAATAACGGTTTGCCATTTCAAAAGTAAATTATCGGGGCTCGTTAAATGTTCACCACACGTCACAGTTTAAATAATATTTGTATTTGAAACGAGCATAACGAGCAGTGTTGCCAGGAACTTAAATCGGCGGTCGCCGGCGGCAGCAATCCCATTGCTTGTGTTGATATATCATCTGTTCATTGTTTATTTAGCGCGCCTTTTTATCTGGTAGCCACAGCCGATGCCTCCACATTGTTTTATTTTCTTTTGTGGTTCAACAGGATGTTTAAATGTTGCCAGCCGCCTATAGGTACAAGTGTAAGAAAGTGTTTTGTTGAACAGCCTTAGTTGTGATAATGCCATCAATGTCAACTTAATTTTAACAATCTCACTCAATTCAATGTTCCATCAAGTTTGCAGTGAATATATAAGAAATAGGATGGCTTCCGAATGTCGCATGCGAGTGCATTTCCGCGGCGGAGGCGCTGCGCGGCTGCGCGGGCGCAGGCAGGGCGGCGGGCGCGCGGGAATCACGCGGCGCAATGTCGTCCGTCGCCCACACCGCTGCCGCTGCAAATGCGCGCACCATGTCTTATGTAAATGCACCATGTCGCCTCTGAGTTTAATTAATCTCTAGTCGCATAAATAAACTGGATGCAGATCGATTCACTCGGAATATTAAACAATGGGAAAGGGATGCGAACAGAAATGCAATCATAAGTTCACCTTTACATTGATTGCTAATTTCTTCACTCACTACAAATGGTTTTTTAAGTATTACATTGGATAGTGCTCTATTGCGTACAGACGACGGCAGATTCGCGATTTGCGAGACATATTTAAAGGCATCTCAAATGAACAAGCACTAATTAGATAAGTAATAGATAAATTAGGGACAAAAGCGACTCATTTAATTTTGTCCGTCTAATCGATGATCGCCTGATTTCCCATGGAATATTTACGAGTATTTCCCATAAATAGTAATACAGCTCTAGGTATGGGAATTTTGTTTTTTTTTTACATTGATTCAGCAGTTGCAGAGAGTCTTCTATCGCGTCGTACACCGAGTCGATGAATTAATTCCTATTACCTCGTGTAGATTCGCAGATACCTAAATATAAGAAAGTATGTAAAATTAATTAACTTGGTGCAACGACTCATTCCGCCGGCGATTTATCACAGTGTTTACAAAAATTATGTTAGTTTCTTAGCCGCATTGTAGTTTGAGCAGGCCACGACCGGGCACATCTCTCATACCGTCCCCTAGGGCAAAGACAGCGCCTCGAAATTGGTAAAACAAACCTTTGTATAATATTCGAATGAATCTCGTATTGAAGTTGTATCTAAAACAAATAACTTAAATCATGTCGTTCGGTGAATGGACGGGCTGAATGGGTATTAAAATGGGGAGTGGTGGGGCGAGACAGGGGAAAGCAATCAACAAGTAAGAATTTACGACGACGCCTGCAGCGGTTCGCGTCGCGCACGCACTCGATATTGTCAAGCTGCTTCGGGACGGTGGTAGGAACGCCCTTCCATCCAGTAAGAACCAAAACATTTTCATTGCAGCCGTGAAAAATTGGTAAAAAGACAAGGAAACGATAAGAAGATAACAATAAAGCGCTCCAGAGAACAGTGTCACCTGCTAACTTTGATCCCTTGGTCATACGTTTATTGACTCGGTAAACTTAATCAGTAGCATAACTGTATTGTCTCTGAACATTGTATCGATAAATAGTATCTACTGTAATTCCAACAGATTAAAGCAAAGCAAAATCAATGCAGGCCACCCTAAGCCCGCATGAATAGTCAACACCAACTGTTTATCGGGCAGGGGTACGCAACATCTTCATTATGGTCAAGTGTAAAAACTTGTTAATCTGTCACTTGGTTAATTAATATGCGAGAGCGGCCGTTAATGGAATCAGCCGGCGACAAAATGTTAATAAGTAGTGATAGCAACGAGAGGTGGCGCTCTGTTTACCACTGTACCACACTTTGAAATGCAAATAGTGTATTTGAAACATTGGTCCGGATAGCGCCGATAAGAAAGCTGCCAGATTAAAGTATAAATATTCGTAAAACACGCGATTTTGCACTTACGCTATCTGTATTTAGATTTCACACGATTGCTCTTAAATAATAAATAAAATAAACGTCTAATAAATACACTCTTTAAATACCCTCTCTTGAATTTCTATTCTCTTATAGGATAGGTTTATTAGATATAGTGAAACGCTTTTTCGGGCTTCAGATACCAACCACCTTTTGTATCTGTCCTCGCGATAACAAACATGCTCATTCACAGCACCAGTCTTGATTTGACTGTCGCGATGGCGTAGCGGATATTACCCCTACCTTCTACGCCGAGGTTTGATCCGCACCAGACAAACATATATATGTTGTGTCAAATTTTTAAATCTTTACGCATTTTTAAATTCATGTATTTATTTAAAAAAAAGAGTATAATAATTATTATAATATCAGGTATCCTAGTTCCCATAGTACAAGCTTTGCTTAGTTTGGGGCTAGATGGCGTTGTGTGATTTATCCAAGATATTTTTTATTTAAATCAGTGAACTTCACCATCAGTACTGGCGACGCCTCTTCCATCTGAGCTTCTTCGGCTCAGTCACAGCCCGCGAAATAATGCATACATTATTTTGGCCAATAACGCTTCGCCAGGGCTCCATAGCAAGCCATATTATCCATATTTGAGAAAGTGGACAACGAGCAATAGAATTTTATTTATTAGCGGTAATTTGTTAATTAGGTGGACCACGGGGAGAAAAAATTTGCTCGTGAGTGGAAAAACTTACAGGTGGACTAACAGGTGGACCACGGAGTTGAAGGGCATCTACTGTCTACTGGGATAATTTTAGCAACTAATTCCCAGCGACTGATTTATTCTTTACAGATTGATCCTTGTGGATATGTATATTTATTTATGAATAGTAAATTATATTATTTTAAAGAATTAGTTATTTGTTTACTTTCTATTTCACTTCTTTTATTGACTATTTGCCCCCAAAATTTAGACTCTCTTACAACACATGGGTTGGCTGGAAGAGATCTCTCCTTAAGAGATAAGCCCGCCTTGGCGACAAATTTTGTACAATAAGTTTTATGTACTTTGTACATATGCAATAAAGGATATATAATATTCTTTTCATTTAAAAAAGAAATATATACCAAACACGGGCAGTGTTTTAAATTTTGGTAGGTACCTGCCTATTCGATAACTAACATGTTTTACCAAGCACCATTTGACCTACAATTTAGTAAGCAGCTAATCGGATAAAGATTGGGCGTATTATTCTTATTTATTATTATAAAATACATTATATTGCTGTGTACATCGATTTGGTACCTATCTGAAAAGAGTTTTCAATGAAACCTTATGTATGTATATGTATTTTTATAAAAAACAAGGTATCTTTTAATACTTGTTTTGAAAGCATAAGCAGGCGAGTATAGGTACCTAACTAAAATAGATAGGTACATAATAATGATTTCGTTTAAATCGATGGATCTGTTAGACCTTAATCAGTTTGACCGAAGAGTTAAGATAGGATCAAAATTTAATACACATCATAAACAAAAGTGAACACCGCAAATAGTTAATTATAGTTCAGAAGCGTATATCCGCGTCAGAAATTTCAATTATATCTATAATTCTTCATGCGAGGATTGTGTAGTAACTTTGGTAAAGTTATGGCTTGTCTCAGTATCAGATGGGTATCATAGTGCTAGGAATTACGGAACGTTCAGTCAATAAACTCACAATTTATTGTGTTATATGCGGATAGTTTAATAGCATTTAATCTAGGAAATGGACAATTGCGATCGGGGGCGCTCTGGCAGCACGCAAGGTGTTCAGGTTGGTACTTCACACTTGTCGTTGTATTGTATAGTGAATGCAACGCAACAACTGCAATAGAGTGAGTAATATTTCAATTAATAATCAGAATACTACAAAGTAATTTAAAGATTCTAAGACAAGTAAATCTAGTAAAGCTCCATCCTGATATTTAAATAAAATAACTCAAATATATTTCGAAGCTTCTGCTTACACATGTCGCTTTTTCATTCAAACATAATTAATTGATAACTGTATGGCTATACATGATCCTCCCTTGAATCTGACACGCGCATGCTAAGATCCGTTCGCAAATGTAATCGTTATTTATCGAATGCGTCTCAATTTTTTCTAGGGCAACATTTACAACCTTTGAAGCGATGCGAAAGAAATTAACATTTTATGAGCTCGGCGAATTGAACTTAATTGGAGTTTCTTTATTGGTTATGCTATTGCGAAATTTATTCTACGACTAATATCAATTAAACGAGTGCAGAAATGTTATTTATGACATCGCCTATAGTAATTATTGTACACGCAACCGTTTGTGAACTTTTCGAATTGAATTTCCGGTGTTTAGCTTTCTTTGAAATCATTTTAAATGTAATAAATGTGTTGAAAGTTATAAAATGAGCCCGAAGTGATAATGGCAGTGGTCTGGCTAGGTTAGATGTGTGCTTTTTTGACCCGATTTGAGCGGTTCGTTGTCGACAGGTCGTTCGGTGCGAAGTGCTCGAAATGCTGCCGCGGCATCTCGTCGTCGGACTGGGTGCGTAAGGCGCGCGAGCAGGTGTACCACCTGGCATGCTTCGCGTGCGACGCGTGCGGCCGCCAGCTCTCCACAGGGGAACAGTTCGCGCTGCACGACGACCGCGTGCTCTGCAAGCCCCACTATCTTGAAACGCTCGACGGAGGCTCCATCTCTTCAGACGGTGAATTCTAACTTTACATACACACTCACACACACACACACACATATATATTACGCCTTTATTCCTTGCGGAGCAGGCAGAGCGTTCACGGCCGTAAACATACGGTCGTTATCGCCACTTCTCACTTGAGGGCCCTTTCAGATGATTCGTGTATCACTGTAGTAACAGGCTGTCAGCCTTCCTTTAATATTTGTCAGATGTGGCGATAACGACCCCTCAAGGGATAAAGGCGTGATGTGTGTATGTATGATAAATAAAAAACATATAAAGTACTATACCTTTATGTTGTAAGTGGTCACAATGAACCGATATTGTTACTACAGATGGCTGCGATTCAGAAGGATACCACAAGAGTAAAGCGAAGAGAGTGCGAACCACATTCACAGAGGAACAGCTGCAAGTGCTCCAGGCGAATTTTCAGCTGGACTCGAACCCGGATGGGCAAGATTTGGAGAGGATCGCGCAGGTCACGGGCCTCAGCAAGAGGGTGACGCAAGTCTGGTTCCAGAACAGTCGAGCGCGCCAGAAGAAACACCAACACACGGGGAAAGGGAAGCAGAATCAACGTTAGTATTGTGTACGACTGTGCCTCATTTGGTTACTGTTGTTAATCTTAACAGCTCCGAAACCTTCCTTTTATTTAGTGAGTAACCTTATGTGCTTTAGCGAAGTATACGAATCAAAATAATTAACAAGCATGGCGAATTATTGCCTTGAATTTACCTACTGCCACTATACTAACTGTTCTACTGTTGCAAAACTTTTTATTACAAACATGTTGTGGTTGAGATAGTGTATGTTTCGTCTACAGTGCTGTCACGGGACACTGATCCGGTGGGGTTTGGGAGGCCAATCAACATCCACCTTACGTACTCCTTCCAGAACAAGCCGCCTTTCGTGCCAATAGGTAAAAAAAACTTCGCTTTTTTTACTGTCCAGATCCTATAATCACTTTAATTAATTGATATTTTCCGGATTCAATATTCAGCAGCCAATAAAGAGATCCAAATGTTGGGATACAGAATCTACCTTACCCTATAAAAAGTATGGTGTTAAATGTTTGATTCAGTTTTTGATCAACGCCATAGAATACTCGTGTTTTCATTTTCTCAGATGGAACTTCGTTCACGGATTCCTCGATGGATGAGCTTTCGGAAGACTCTTCGATCCACTGCATGCAGAGCGAAGTATGAATTACATGCCTCAATCGTTTTTCCCCAACGCACAAAGCACAAACGAAATGAATTATTTAAATGAGTGTTTAAATATAATTCAGAAAACCTGGTACGAAATTGGAGTCGTTAGCCATCATTGTATTTTTTTTTCTTATGGTCACGGATTTATTTCAATCATTCAAGTTATTAACTTAGGTACCTCCTTAATTTATTTGAAAGGCTAACAGAAGAAGGACTGTAGGATTTTGAAATAATATCGGCGTATAAACTCCAATCAAGTTCCTGAACTCTACAGGAATCTTGTACTAAACTAATTTAGGTTATATAGATATCGTTAAGATTTTCTTTTATATTTATTGTAAAAAGTTGTAATTATTTATTTATTTCTAGTAACTGTGATACGTTTGTCATCTTCTGTAGGTATTAATTTGCTCTTTACTCTATACTAATGTTTATTGTAGTGCCAAAATGTAGAATTAATATATAAAAAGATTACTAATTCAATATTCCTAAAATTGAGCAATATTTAAATACCGCACGCACAGATACCTAAACTTTACTAAGTTCAATACGTATTTGTTAAGGAAATAGTAATTCTAGTGCCAAACTTTGTAATTTTAGCAATAATTATATATAATTTACAAATAACTAAATAATAAGAATCGAATTGTATGTAAGTACTTCGTATTTTCACGTCTAACTTATTGTACCTACAAACAAAAATTCACTGAATCTCCCTGCAAGGTTGTAATTATGTAGTACTGTAAATAAAAACGATCAGCGTGCTAAACGTGTTATTGTACATTTGGAATAACATTATCTCAGTCTATTTATAAACTAATCCAGTTTTAGTTGATCTAGAATTTCATCTCGTCAGTTTTAAATTGTAATATTTAACTAAGCTGGTTGGACCTACTTGGTAGGTGCCTCAGTTTTAATTATTCTGTATAAAATAAAAAATATATGACGTTAGTTATTGTGTTATTATTTAATCAGTTTTAATCCAACAATATAAATAAACATACATGGTTACATAAATAAAATAAATATACAGCGCGCCACATAGCCCCAAACAAAGCAAAGCTTTGTACTATGGGAGCCTGATAGCTGATAATTATAATACGTATAGGTTTATACTTTTTTGCTAATAAATACATATAACACCTCGAGAATACTATATTTATTCTCGATAGTACATGGGACACCAAAGTTATAGGGGTTCAAGAAAACAACGAAGCACTTCGAGAAAAGGTAGGTTAGGCCCTAGCGTTTCGCGAAGCTCTCACGTCCAGCTAAGCTTCTGAATCTGAACGCCCTAACTCCACCCAGGGTAAACTGAAATTCTCGTCTTGGCAAAATTTTACGCGAAAATGTATTTGGAGGGGTTAATTTTTTCTACACAAAGAAATTTCATCATCGCCGTCATAATGATACAGAACGACGGTCTTTCTCAAATATATAGCCACTAAATATGTCCTAAACGCAACTATCATAAAATATAGTATATATATATAATATAAATAACAACTATTATTCCAGATACTCTAGGTATATTTTTACCATACAGTCTTGACTTCTTGATCTAAGTTACATGCTTATCTAAGTTTAATAATATATTATAAATTGTAATATACATTTTTCTACGATAGAAGTACCTCTATACTACGTTAGTACATTTACACTACATCAAACAAAGAAAGAAGTATAAAATAAGTATTAGATTTTTCTGCGCGCACTGCCATAAAAGGGTTAGGTATACATGGGCACAACTTCCTATATAAAATAAATAAACATTACAGAGTAGATGTCACTCGCGCTAGCGCTACACAATATTTTTATATCATCTGTGATAATGATAATAATATGTTTTTCACTCCGTATAATCAGCTAATCCTACTTTTCTAATATGGAATAATAATAAAATATAAAGCTCCTAAGTTGCTAATAATTACTATTCACATCATTGATCCTATATCTTGTCCATGGCATTGAGCAGCAATTCCATCTCTTGATGCACATTGTGTAAGAGGTCCTTCATCTGCCGCGGGGAGTCCAAGATGTCGATGCTCTGCGTGTAAGGGTTGTACCGCACGGCGAAGTCACGAGGGATCGTCTGTGCGAACTTACTGCAACAATTCAGATGGGTCGTTCTTATAACTATCATCAGGCCCCCCATGTACAAGCAAAACAAGCCAGGATCAACCGCAAACGCATCAGAACTGATTGATACTCTAGCATAGATTGTGCTAGTTGTATTAATTTCTATTATTAGGAGTTGTTATAATTTAATTAAGGCAAGCACACAACTAACCAGTGACCGCTGACGTTATGTTTATGCAAGATTACGACAAAAACCTTGAATTATAATTGTACCGTTATATTTTTGTCAAAACAAAATATTATGTTGGCAAGTATTTATAGAACCTACATCATTTTCTCTTTAGCGTCTTCAAAGCTGTTCGCGACGAAGTACACGGGCTGATACTCGGTGATGGGGTACTTCTGGGAGCCGGTGAGCTCCGGCTCGAACTCGCGCAGCTCTGGCTGGTCTGACAGGCAGTACTGAAGCTCCCCAAAGGAGGACAGGAGACCAGCTCCGAAGGCTTTCAACTTGCCTTCTTGCCGACACAAACCGAACTCGACGGTGAACCAGAAACACTGCAACGCAAATATTGAATTTGAATAAATAAAGTTGTTTTTGAAAACGTTCATCCAAGAAGGATACCAAATGTATGATAATCTTATGTAAAGTATTCATAAGGAATTAAAGGATAGATACTAAACAAACCCACAAGTTAAAACTCTACGTTTATCCACTTACCGTAGCGAGTTTCTCAATGTAATCATCGGGAGCGCCCAGCGACGCAAGCCCAATTTCTTGCGAGAATTGTGCGAAAGCGGGGTCGGCGAAGAGCGGGGCGTGGCCCAGCAACTCGTGGCAGACGTCGGGCTCCGGCGTGTACAGCGGCCGCGAGTGGTGCCGAATGTACTGAGTGCTGTGGAACACCCTGAACGCCAGACCGGCCAGGAAGTCGCGAGAGGAGAGCAGGCCTGCTACCGGTCGCAGCGTGAAACCTGTGCAGTCTGATAAAGTTCTGAATATTAGCTGACCTGCTGCTCAACAATAGATTATAATGTTCAAAGATAACATTTGCTGTGATGATGGAAGAAAAATGGCAGAGCGCGTTATTTTCCAAAAAGCACTGTATCAAGGCAGGTAGGTACGAAAATATACAAGCCATATTTACCCTTCAGGAAATTGGATACATCTTCTAACTGAGGAATGTTGTCTTCCCTGTATCCACAGTTTTCGATAAGCAATGGGAATACGTGGTTATGCTCTTTGCAGGCGTGCGTCGGGTACAGCTCTGTGAGTTTCTTGAACACCGCGCCCCACGTGGCGATCTCCTCTTTGCTGTAGTCGACATGAGGAAGAGGCTGTCCGTGCTTGTAGTTGTAAGCAATGTCCGCAAAGTATTTCCGCCGCGCACGGTACTCGGGGTCGGTGAACCCGGGGTGGTCTGAGTCCAACTCCGCTCCGTAAGACAGAATCTGGTTCGCAAACCTATCCAAGTCTCGGATACGACGCGGGAACCAAGGAACAGCAGCTGTAAGTAATCAAGACACATACGAATTAAGCAATGAGGTTTACTGTAAGTCAGGAAACACACATATTTTTTTATACTTACATCTGTTATCTTTGTAATTTCTTGAGATTATGTTCAAATAGCCAACATTCTGTTTCAGATCTTGGAGAGCAGCTCCAAAGTCTCCAGTTCCGTGTTCACATTCTACCATGAACTCATAACCAGGCCTCCTAGCAGATGAGCGTGACTCTATGTGGCTCAAGTTTAGTCCATGTGACGAAAAAATATTTAGGAATTTTGCCAGGTCTCCTGCAGAATCCGGCTTCTTAGGAGAGAAGAGCAACCATGTCGATTTGTGTGAATCGACGCCTTCCTTAATGTAGTTACCGCCTTGCATCAGTTTCGGCTGGAAAAAACAGATGATGTCAGTATTTAAAGTTCACCATAATATTAGTAGATAAAGTGGTCAGTTGGTACTGGTGCAGATATTCAGGTTACATCAAGAAATGGTCGCGATAACCCCTGCCCTGCGCCCGCGCACGCCGTTACATATGTCGATGGCCTATTGATACTCGAGCTCAATTCAAAAACAATGACGATAGTGTAAGTATTTACATTTTAATTGTGTGTTTTGCCACTGAAGATAATTTTGAAAGTGAATTAGATAAAATAGACCTAGCAAATTGTTTTCCTATCGTTAGTCGTTACTTACCGCCGCCATTGTACCTCTTGTTTTTGTTTTGTAATGCCTATTTCTAGTTTTATGTGCAATAATATATATATATGTTATGTTATGTTACTTTACCTGTTTAGATACCTACCTAAACAACAATCATAGTAATTACACCAGCTACTAAACATATGCGATAGAGATTAAATTATAATTGATATTACAGCATGAAGTACCTGCAACAATTAATCTAATAGGAGCGATTTTTTATATCTACATTAGTGACCGTTATAAAGCCCACTGCCACTTCAATTTGCTAGACTTTCGGACTATATCTGTTACTTTGGTCTCTTTGCAGATAGTCTCATTTTGGACCCTATCCATTAGCGAAAAAGCATTAACCTTTCCATAGCTCTCTAAGTAACATGTAAAAGGTGAGCCAGGTTCTATGTTTCGGCTCCGTACGTCATGACGCTCTGATCGAGCACCTTAGTCTTAGGGCATTGTGGCAAGGGTGGCTCCAGAATATGACGCAACTTCCCAAAAGAGTGACCAATATATGCTACCTATATATTATATACGCTATGATAGTAAGTAAGACGAATCTCATACTCGAAGTCCGTTGGTGCAAAACGGACAGATACATAGCATTATGTTATTTAGTGTAACAGAGACAGATGCTAACGTAAGGTTTTGCGTTGGTCCGGCGTCAAAGTTGACTTTTTATTATGGGGAATTCGTCCATGCATTTCCATGCATCTGACAAACGCGTGCGTTACCGATGCGCTAAAAATATGCAGCAACTTTAGTCAAGTAGAACTGCTTCATATAAAAATAAAAATACATTGTAGCTCAGTCAGTGCCGTAATTAGGCGGTAGCTATACTATAGTTGCTGAACTAGTATATGAAACATTTAACTGGTTTGGCGACATTATATTAAGCCTATTGCTTGGACATATTAATCAGTTCAACTAAATAAGAGACATAAAATAACTGGTTTAATTTGTACGTGTCTGCCCCAGAAAATTCTACAGGTTAACTCGATCGATACTTACCGTATAGGCTCGGTTGGAAAAAATTATAAAGGCTCTGACAGACCGACAAACAGACAGCGGAGTCTCAGTAATAGCAAAGAAGACTAACATTGCTACCTATATACTAGTAATCACGGAACAGAAAAAACTAGCTAGTAATCCGCTTTGTTTTAGGGTAGGAAACAAAAAAGTGTAGGTACAAGTTTGGCCTAGAACCATAAAATCTAAATCATACCTATTACTCGCAAAAGTTGAGAAAAACTACTCAAAAAGTACATTAATCAAGTTTATATTTATAAGGCCGTTCAATGTAGTACCTACTTCTCTAAGAATTAAATAACACATACAAACAAATCACGTCTTTATCCCTCGCGGGGTAGTCATACGGCAAATAATATACGTAAGATGTTGCAGGAAACAAAAGTGTTCACGTTCTCACACAGAAGCTCATGTCCTCAACATAAATAAATAGGTGCAACATCGCAATAGCCACTACACATTTTAATAGGTACCTACGTATATTTTAGTGTTTGTGTGTTTTATTAACCTACATGTAGGGTTGGAACTCAGCTGCAACAAAATCAAACAAAAATATGGGCTTAATGCATTATTCTCTAACGTTTTCTATTCAATACTCGGAAATTCCGCGCTAGAGCTTTCTGTCAGAGAGTTCCGACCCATGTAAACAGTTGTATCCACTCACAATATCTGGCGGAGACGAAGAGAGAGTTGCAACTTTGGCGTCCATTGCCGTAGTTTGATCTGGTTGGCTGCAGCTGAGATACCACGTCGAGCCGGCGCGGTGTCGCTGGAGTGCTGGCTCGTTATCACACGCTGTGTGCGCGCGCGTCGCTTTTATGAACGCTCTTGACGTCACATCTACACCTAAACATGCTGTTATTCATTCGCAAACTGTAAAAGTTAAGGATCAATATTAAAGCTTAATTAAAACAAATGCTAGTAGTATTAGCACACATGTATAAACTCGACACTTGTATTGTATGAATGAATGAATACAATCCCGCAAGTCATTTTCAGTCCCGCTGTTTACTGGATCCCGCATGCTGTTAAGATTTCGGTAAAAACATACGGAAAATTAATTTGAAATACGTTCCTTTCAATCCATTTCCGTTAAATAGATCATTTATTTCATAATAATAAGTGAAATATTAAATAACAATCAAATCTTTCAGATTTTTTTGTGCATTATGCCCTATATTTTTCTAGCATATACCTTTATATTATACGTATATAAAATTTCCGGACATTACTTTCCATTCTCGGGGAGGTTACTGAGCCAATTTCGCCTTAAACGGATGATCATTCAAGTACATTAAAACTGCTCTAATGCGATGCTCTAGAATCTTTATTAAGCTTTTTGATTAAGGTGTGTTAGTATTTTCTAAATTACATACATAACACCTTAAAGTATATAGTTTTAGGCAGTCTTAAAATCAATGTCTTGCATTCATGACACGTTGACAGGTAGTTACGTATTAATTTAGAAACCACTAATCCCGCTAATCCCGACCGGGGTCAGTCCCGCAAAAAGCATGCGTGATCCCGGTATCCCGGTATTGCATTCCCTATACACACTTAAGAAAATAGTATCTTAAAACACAAAAAATTCGCCAGGTAGTGGACTTGTGGTCAATACTAATTGTAGGCAGTAAGTTCGCTCTCAAGCCGATGCAATAAGCCAGTGATGTTGCATATGTTTATCATGTACTTTTTACGCTAAAATTACATGTTCAAATCTAACACTTATAGTTAATAATACGCTATGTTATGTCTTAAATGGTTAATATATATTATGATAGATACTCTGATACCTACCTTCCTTAAGGTTTAAAATTGTGTGCTTCAACAATAAACAATAGTAATTGGCCACTTCTTTTAGCAAATTAGGTATAGTACAAGCTACATATTGAGCCCTCTGGTTATAGAGTTTTTCTTAGAGATATTTCTTGATTATATCATTATAATTCGTGTATGCATAATCATCTGGAATGTCAGAGTTACTTATTTTCGTTATAAATATCCAAACAAATAACTTCCATTTACTCTACTTGAGCAAATTATAACAACGTCACACAACAAAAATCTGCTTATCTATCATTCGCGCAAGTCAAGATACAAAAATAATATAAACACCAATTAAATCATTTGTTCAGTGATTTTAAACAATATCCAGTATGTAGATAGTTCATAAGCACGACCACGACTCACTCAATAACATTTAGTAAAGCGTGAAAATACTAAATACAGGGTGTAAAAAAATAGCCGCAAATATTTTAAGGGGTGAATCAGCCCATTTAACTGAACGACATTCTCCCTGCAACATAAAAAAGTTAAAAAGTTGTACGCTTAAAACTATTGTCCAAAAATACTATCAATTTCATTCATAATTTTTCAAAATATTCTAAGTTGAATAAAATTAATAAACAGAAAAGTTACATAAAAGTAGGTGTTCTGACGTCATCCTAAATAGCAATGTACAAAATACCGTTTTAGATAGTTTTGACCTGCTAGTCCGCAATCCTATTATTGTACGCGGTGTAAGGGGCTGTGTAACGAAAACTTTGCAGGCGTGAATTTTTTCGAGTTTCCATACAAAGTCAGTCAGCTGATCGGGAATTTTGCAAATAGCCCCCATAGAAAAAGTTGTTCAGTTTCATGGTCTGGTCACGCATGCAAAGTTTTCGTTACACCGTCCCTACCCTGAATGTAACAAAATAACTGCGGGAAGTGACAAAAAATACCAAATATAGGGTTTCGATTCACAGTTATTTCTTATTTTTATATAAGAGAAAAGGTAGTGGGTACTGTGAGTGCATTAAAATAATCCCAATAGAATATTTTAAAACCAGTGTTTCACATCGCAATATTTCTAAAGTAGGATTTTATTTACTTTGATGCATGATTAGAAAGAAAAAGAAAGAAGAACGATAGAAACAATAAGGAATGAAAGAATACATAATATTTTTCATGGGTATATTTAGTAGATATTTATCAACCGACAAGGAAAACTTTCTAGCCAATTTTCAGTGTTATTCTTTCAATTTTTGTACCAATATAGATGAGGCTGAGCTAACCTGAAAAATTATTTCCAAGGAAACTTACCGGATACCCTAGCCAATCTTCTTAAGTACCAACTTAGATGAGGCAGAGCTAACCTGAAAAAAAATGTCCGTGAAGCTTCCTAGAATCATAAAATGGCGCGAGAAGCCGAGAATTGTCAGATAGGAAACCAGATAGACCAATTTTTATATAATTGAAAAATTCAATAATTTTTTCATAATTATGTTCTCCAAGATTATTATTACCAAGACGCCAGAAACAATTTCAAAAAATATTTTTTTTTAAAAGGGTGTACCTTCCAGTTGGTTCTACAGGAATCCAGTCAGGATCTGATGATGGGATCCTTGAGATTTTAATAAAACTCTTCTTATTTTGAGGCACGTTTGAAGCGACACGGTACAAAATATAAGTTACTCTATGAAGCGAAATGTACTGGAAATGTACTTCGCTAGTTAGTATTATGTTCCTTGATGTACTCTGTCTGTTTAAGATCAACGCACACTTGGATTCGGTTCGGGCAAATGTGCGAGGTTTCATAGGATTTCATATAAAGAATTTCTAAAAGGTTCTTTCGGTTCGTTCGATGCGGATAAATGTGCGTTGACCTTTACTTTTAGAAGCCCACAGATTACATAATATTGTACTCTGTGTTTTTGACGTTTTTAACCCTTGCTTGGCTATGTGCTTGAATGTTGACTGCCAAGCTCACTGCCAAGCTCTATGCAGCCAAGTCTTCCAAACATTTTGCAAAGATGCCCGTAGAAAAGGAGTTTGCGGATCATATATTTTGTATTTCACGGTGTTTCTTTTTTCCTATTTTCCACCTTTTTTAATTTTTTCAGCATTTTAGGAACGTGTGTAACATTTCAACATTGTGTAATCAGGAAATCATTTGAACTGAATAAGTTATGTATAACGAATAGAATACTGGGCAGAAGCGGGTTCGAAATGCTCGAATCTGTGAATTTGAAGATATGGAGCAATGATTTGAAGATATGAACCTCAGATATGAACACACGAAACTCTTTGCTTGCGTTGAGAGATATTCATATTAGTTCTGTTATGTTATGTAAAATCATTTTGACAAAATATGTCAATCAAAAGCTAATCGAAACTATTTGGACCATTCAGTTTTAATATATTTTAAGTTCATAAAACAAGAAATTGAATAATTTAAGTTATTCACATTTAAAATGGTCCAATTAAAAACGGTGTCATTGCGTTTAAAATCAATCAGGAACATTCAGAAAATTACTAAAACCATGAAAATGGTATCTGCCAGCAAGTAAGTACGGCAGTTATTATGTTATACATCTATCTAATACCTTTAAGAATTTATAATTGGGTTCTAGGTTCTTAGACATGGCTAAATCACTCGTTCAGCAAAGAGCCTTTAACCAGATATAATATACTATGTGTTCTAGCGTGATATCACTAGGTATATGAGGGTTCTACAATCGTCCGGAAACTAGCGGACACGCACGACTGAAAATGTTTGATTATAGAGGCCCAGTGGACTTTTGTGGCTGTTAAGGTTAGTAAGGTTAGGTTTAGGTAAGGTTAAGGTTGTCTACGTTTTCCCTATGTAAAAAAGCTTAGGTGGCTTGTAACCTAAACAAAGTCTGAAATATCTTGCAATAATTAGATTCACCAAAGCAGAACGTGACCTGAAACCTGCCAAACCATTTGGATACGCCGCTCGTAAATTTTACGAATCGACTGAACTTATCAAGCCAGAAAAGAAAGACCAGCCTAAAGATGCGCCACCTCCAGAACCTACAGCTCCAAAAGTCGGAGTAGAAGGAAGGAAAACGAGACATTTATACATTGCCATCACATCAGACAGAGGTAAGTTATGCCTTTTATATCAGGTAGGTGAGTGCCGTGTAATGCCGGTTCAGATTAGCAACACCCCAATTCTACCCATGAGTGTCGCTGATAACGACTAAGTAACAAAAAATATTCAATATTTTCAGATCTATATAGATAATATGGACTATTTAAGTTAGTCTGGCAGATTTGCTTCCCGTTGCGTTTAGGAGCAGCCACTATAGTTGCAAATGTGATACCTGGATTGGAATACCCATATGGGCCAGACAATAGGTTGTATATAAGAAAACAAGTAGAAATGTTACCAGACTCTCATCTTGTAACAATAACCTTGCCAAACTGCATTTACTCCTATTTTTGTGCAACTTCAGTTGCTCACTATCGGCTGCCAGCACAGTATAAATAATAGTAGTAGTGTACTGAAACGGTCTTTAACGCTCTGCCTACCCCGCCAGGGATAAAGGCGTGGTTTGTGTGTGTGTGTACTACCAAACCGTCTTTATTGAGCCAAGGTTACTAGTTTGAATATTATAGGTCTAATGTTCTCAAAAAAATATTTTCGAAATTTCGACATGTCGATGCCGCTTAAGGTACAAAAGAGTCATAAAGTGGGCTTCTAGAGCTGCGTTCTGTATGTATGAGTGAAGGATACATCGCGTTTTATATCAATGCTCAAGCGCATGACTCCACCTCATTTATCTGCATTAGGTAGGTATTTTGTCTTTACATTTCGTGTGGTTCATATGTGTATTGCTCGGTCTCGCTCTCGCTCCTTAGATAACGCGGCAATCTTACCTACTCTATTTACAGTAAATATTATATTTTTTATAAGCTTTATGAGTTGTAAGTAGCTACTTCAAAGTAGGCGCTTATCGCTTTTCCATATAAAAAATATGAGCGATTGTGCCATTTTAACGACGACATTGACATCGCCCAGGCCAGGACCTAAGTTGTTGGTGATTGTTGATTTAGTTTTAACAGGCCAATGTCAAACTGAAGTAGGTAAGTATGTTGGCCAGCTTTAGAATGCGCCTTACTCATTAGATAAGAATGGTTGGTACTTACATTATATTATTATACGAACACAGCCTCTTCAGTAACAAAAAGAAAATGGTATCACTTATACACAGATATTATTGCCATGTGGTGTACGTGTAAGTAGAATAACACCGCCCCCTTTCTTCCCGTGGGGGTCGTAGAGGCGACCGAGGGATTACCCAGACCCAAGATCGGTCCTAGAGAAGGACAACTCCACATTAAACCCGGAATGGGGTCTCCGTCAGGCGCGTGAGACAGATGTCTATCGTGCAGCAGAGTCCTGCAGCCGACCTGGCTCTGCACATATCGACTCGTTGTTCCTGTGGAATCAGCCAGGGAGGCCGAGAGGGTGGCGCGGGTCCTGGGCCACCCTACGTTTTCCATAAATGCGTCCCATGCAACGCAGTGTCTGTGCTATTTATTGCCTCAGATACTGATTAAATCATCTGTCACAGACAGGTTAATGAATGAATTAAACCTAGATACTTTTTCTATATAAATATAAATATTTTGGGGATCAATGCTGTCCGCGTCCGTAGGCCAAGCCCTTTATGGTGCTTAGACTCTAGATACCCTACACGTGATCCCTGGGTAGTGCGAAATGGACAGCACTCTCCGGTGGTAGGCTTCGGCCGTGGCTGGTCACCACCCTCTTAACTAAGCCATGTCGCCAAGCGGTCCCACCGTGTTCCGACATGAAGTTAGGAGTAGCCATCTTGGAGGTTGGGTCTGTACAGTAGTACCTTGCAGCTGTAGCAGTTTTTGTGGAGGCTGATTGTTGCGACACCGAGTGGTTGGCTCTGGAGGGCAGCGGGATCCGAAGCACGGTGCACCGCTGGCTGACCGTAGGAAGTTGGGGGCCCAAGTAGCGGGAAAGCCACCCGTGAAAGGCTGCCCCGCCACCTGACGAAAAATCCCGGGAGGCTCCACCTTGCCGGTTGGCAACCGGATGGGAGGAAAAGGTGGCGACCCCGGGGGGGTTCGGGCGTCCCCGCGGTCTCCAAGTCAACCAACTTTGCGTGTGGTCGTGATCAGCTCTCTTCCCTAGCGTAAAGCATTGCAGTACCTCGTACAACTGCCTTCCTCCTGCCTATTCTCCTACACCAAAAACAGCAAATGAAAAGCACGAAACGGAAAAAAGTAAAACAGCGGTTGCACGTCCTCCCACTAAAAGTGCACTTCTCAAATATTCGAGGTCTGCACTCAAATATCAATCCTGTCCACCATCATCTTGAGACCGATAAACCGCATCTGCTGTTCCTCACTGAGACGCAGATCAGATGTCCGACTGACGCGGCATACCTCAGCTATCCTGGCTACACACTGGAACACAAGTTTATGTCCCGGGCTGGAGTCTGCGTGTATGTTCGCGACGACATCTGCGTCAAGCGTCTCAAAAATCTCGAGGCACCTAGTTTTTCCGTTTTGTGGGTACTGGTCGACACTGGAGTAGCCAAAAACATTTACGCATGTGTCTATCGTTCACATAGTGGAGATACGGAGACAACCAAACTTTTTCAACACCTTAGTGAAGCTGCTGATGAAGCTCTGCAAAGATACCCGTCGGCGCAGCTAGTCATCCTGGGGGATTTTAATGCCCACCACAAAGAGTGGTTATTCCCATTCCAGGAGACCGATCATGCTGGGCGAGAAGCGCGCAAATTTGCATTATCTCTAAATCTCTCCCAGCTTGTCAGCTGTGCGACTAGGGTTCCAGATGTGGAGTCACATACAGCCAACTGCTTAGACCTTCTGCTGACTACCGATCCAGACCGATGCTCAGTGTCAGTTGTTGCTCCACTAGGCTCATCTGATCACTGTCTGGTGAAATCCGTATCCGTATATTCCCCACCCGATCAGGGCCCTTGTGGTAAGAGACGGGTGTGGCGATACAAGTCGGCAGATTGGGACGAAATGCGCCACTTCTTTGCATCGTATCCTTGGAAGGCCTGCTTTTCTACAGGAGAATCGTCGAGCTGCGCAGATGCTATAACGGAAGTTTTGCGTCAAGGTATGGAGTATTTTATACCGTACTCCGACATTCCTACCGGTAGCAAAGCTCGCCCATGGTTCAATGCAGACTGTAACCGCGCAGAAGCGTCTAAACAGACTGCTTTCCTAGCCTGGGCTGATGCTCGACTGCGCAAAGCTCCGAATACTCGAAACCTGAAGAAAGCCTATAACAAGGCCTCTAAATTAAGCAAGAAGGAGTTGCGCAGAACACGCTTCAGGCACATCAGTAGCGTAGGCGCTAAACTTGCCTCATATCCAGCCGGAAGTAAGGCATTCTGGTCTCTTGCAAAGGCAGTTGAGACCAATTTCTGTCAGCCTACTTTACCGCCGCTGCAGAAACCTGACGGTTCACTTGCCCACACTGCAGAGGAAAAAGCGAATCTCTTTGCCTACCTCTTTGCAGAAAACTCGCGTCTTGACGCCGCAGGTACTATTCCACCAACTTTACCTCGAGTAGACTGCTCTATGCCGGCCGTCTGTATTCACCAAAAAGAGGTACTTAAAGTCCTGCGGAATCTAGATGTTAACAAAGCAAGCGGCCCTGACGGTATCCCTGCAATTGTTCTGCGTAACTGTGCGCCTGAGTTGTCTCCGATATTAACACGTCTGTTCCGACTGTCACTAGAGACTGGCGTGGTTCCCGAATCGTGGAAGCTTGCAAACGTGCAACCTGTGCCCAAAAAAGGAAGCCGAGCTGACCCTGCGAATTATAGGCCCATATCGGTCACCTCCATACTCTGCAAGACTATGGAACGTGTACTAAATAACAGACTCCTGGGCTACCTCGAGGACAACGATCTTCTGAGCGATCACCAATACGGATTTCGTCCTGGGCGATCCACAGGTGATCTCCTCGTGCACGCCACCCACCTATGGAGCGAGGCTGTCGAGAGACATGGCGAAGCCCTCGCTGTGTCTCTAGATATCTCAAAGGCATTTGACAGGGTCTGGCACGCAAGCCTTATTAGCAAGCTGCCCGCCTACGGACTACCTGCTGATCTTTGCAACTGGATCTCTGACTTCCTGAGGGGACGGTCGATACGAGTGGTCCTAGAGGGCCGCTCCTCGGACCAACAGGCCATAGATGCTGGAGTCCCTCAAGGATCAGTTCTGTCTGCAACACTATTTCTGTTGCATATCAACGACATGCTGACGCCCGACACCTTTGGGTACGCAGATGATAGCACGGTTGTTGACAGATACCTGTCCAGTGCAAAGGCTAGCAGTGAAACCACCCAGTCTTGTCGAGAGTCCATAGTCCAACATCTGAACTCTTCACTCAAGGCAATATCCGAGTGGGGTGATGCCAATTTAGTGAAGTTCAATGCATCAAAGACACAGGCTTGTCTATTCTCGGCTAAACGGAGTCCCTTCACACTTACTCCGACTTTCCGAGATGTATCCATACCGATTTCAGACCACCTTGATCTTCTTGGCATGACTCTTACGTCAGACCTGAACTTTGGACGCTACATAGAATCTTTGGCCACGACTGCAGCAAAAAAGCTTGGTATCCTCTCAAAGGTTAGGCGCTACTTTGCACCTGAACAGCTTCTACAACTCTATCAAGCTCAAGTTCGCTCTTGCATGGAGTATTGCTGCCACCTTTGGGATGGATCTGCCAAATACCAACTGGCCGCCTTAGACTCCATTGAAAAACGCGCCAAGAAGCTCATAGCAGACGAAGCACTGGTTGAGGCTAAGTTGCAGAGCCTTGAACACCGTCGTAAAGTAGCATGCATGTCGGTATTCTATAGGATACATTTCGGAGAGTGTGCTCAATCACTCCACGACCTGATACCCCCTTCCCCATTCCATCTCCGAGGATCTAGGCGCCGACTGGGGTTCCACCCTTATGTTGTAGATATACCTCTTATCCGCACTAAGCGTTTCGCTTCAACTTTTATCATGCGTACGGCTAAAGAGTGGAATTCCCTGCCGGCGGATCTTTTTCCGGAACAATATAACTTGGGCCTTTTTAAGGCAAGAGTGAATAGGCATTATCTAGGCAAGCATGTACCATCTTCGTCTGCATCTCCACTTACCACCAGGTGAGATGGCAGACAAATGCGGGCCTATTACATGTAAAAAAAAAAAAAAAAAAAAAAAAAAAATTGCTCACTGGGCACAACGGTCCTAAGCGACACGGGCAGTCTATAGCTACAGCTTTCTTATGTAAAGATACTCTCAAATTACCTATTAAATGACTGTCTTAACGTGAACCGATTAATTTGTGATGTAACTATAATTTGTACCCTTGGTTTATTATTGATTTATCTTTTAGTGTGCAGTAAAGATATAATTCTGGTTCTAAATTAGTGCAGAATCTGTAGTGCACATCCATTAATCATCATAACTACATAGTATAAGCAAAGTCGCTTTTCGCGTTAGTATATATGTATGTGTGTATGTATGTTTGCTTAAATCTTTAAAACTAGACAACGAATTTTGATGCAGTTTTTTTTAATAGATAAAATTAGTATATATATCTAGAGGAAGGTTTTTATGTATAATACTTGCCGGAAGATCATTTAATTACCACGGCGGGCCGCTAGTAGACTTATTAAATTCCCGACAAAACGTCTGTTGCAACCAAGTATTTGTATTTCATCAACATGCTTTATTGTGACCTTATGTTTTGTTTTGTCATGTAAAATTGCGTCGTTCATTTACAAGTGTTACAGTTAAATCGAGAAAAATAACAATATAATGTAGTACACTTATAGGTACCTAGTTTCTAGCCTATAATTTAATATGTACGAGTATACTTAATTAAGGGGGAAGAAAATATAAAAACTAATTATTTCGTATATGTAAGGATTTTATTGTTTTATTTCTTTACTTTCTAACAAAAAAAAACATTTTGTTGAAACAAACGATGGACTTTCCCAAAAACGCTCGAGCAACAAAGATTTTCAAAAAATCCTTCCATAGCAAAGTGGTCGGTCAGTTGATATTTTGTTAAAGATTTCCATTATATATATTTTAATTACCGTGATATTGGATTCTTGGGAAAAGTTGTTCAGTTTGACCTGTGTAGCGCTTTCAGTACCACCCAATACAGCTCCGACCCTCATAGCGGTGTTGAGGAGATACCACATTTGTATAATGTTTTACATAGTGCCTATAACTACCCATCGTCGACACGAAAGAAGTAGGAAAGTGTCAAAAAAATTTACCACCCTGGACTTGCAGGTCTCTGCGGCGGAGTGCACAGCGGGGTGGCACGTCGCATCCGTCGGGACATCACGGACCTGAAGGCCATCGACGACCCATACCACCGAGTGGTGGCCATCGGCGACAAGGCGCGCGGCATGCTGAGGCGCGTGCTGTCCAAAAACATGCTCATGAGCGTCAGAGATGTAAGATTACCAACAGACATTTTCAATTTTCAATTTATCTGCCGTGTGATGCCGGCTTAGAATAGCATCACCCCATATCCTTCCCGTGGGTGTCGTAAGAGGCGACTAAGGGACTCGAGGGTATTGGTGTATTACAATGTTTAGGCGACAGGCTGACAACCTGTCACTATAGTGATACACATGTTTTCTGAAACAACCTTGGAAAACAATCCTCAAAAATGTCAGACGTGGCGATAGCGACCGTATTCTTACGGCCGTTAACGCTTTGCCTACCCCGCAAGGGATAAAGGCGTGATATATGTATGTATGTTTTTTTAAATAGATAGTGATTCAAGAAAAAGGTTTTTATGTATAATACTTGCCGGGGAAAATACTTATTCCCACGAGAAAATGAGTTGCAGCAGGCGCAGCCGCTGGGGCAGGCCGCTACTTTATTTTATAAAATACAACTGTGCTTAGTTTGCTTAGATGAATGATCCGATTTTTAAAATGATGTTGGTTCTGTGTGTAGGAAAATACGTGAAAACTAAGGTAATAGTATATTCACACTATAAATTATGGGCTGTTCATTATCAGATCGGACGCATTGCCCCAACGTTCAACGACGCCGCCGTGCTGGCAGCTGCAGTCGCAGAATCCAACTACAGATATGATGTGGGCAACATTTACTACAACAAATACTTCACGCCTGTCAAATATGAACTCACTCTCATGCCTCTCTTCAGCAAGCTAGCGATTGAGGTAATTTTTTCTTTTTACCCTATAAAGAGAAAAGTGTTGGTACCTACCTATTCCTATTTTGAGTTTACGGAATGACGCCTAT
Source organism: Keiferia lycopersicella (assembly GCA_029255805.1). NCBI lineage: Eukaryota > Metazoa > Arthropoda > Insecta > Lepidoptera > Gelechiidae > Keiferia > Keiferia lycopersicella. The sequence goes on along the minus strand of JARACZ010000006.1, from coordinate 15,493,770 downwards.
GATGCCCTGTAAAGACTTGCCTGTGGAAGCAACTATAATAGGTACCTACTTGTAGAAATACTTACCAGGTTTCGTAAGTTGATGTTAGATCATCGAACTTGATGTTGGTACGTTTGGTTAACGCAGGGAACTATTTAAAGGCAAGATGAGTCAACCTATTGTTTGGTTCCTAGTACTAAGATTAAAATATATTATGCCAATTAGTGTTTTTATTGTTGTTTCAACAGGCAGCACCGAAAATGACGTACTTCGACGATGTGGGGAGCGAGACAATCCTGAGCTACTCCGAGTGGACGCTGGCGGCGCTGCTGTACTACGTGCTGAAGGAGTCAGCCGCTGCCGAGCAGTCGGCGCGCATGGCGGCCATGGACAACGCCTCCAAGAACGCCAGCGAGATGATCCGCAAGCTGCAGCTCCTATATAACCGCACCAGGCAGGCCGTCATCACTCGAGAGCTCATTGAGATCATCTCAGGGGCGGCCGCTTTAAATTGATATTCTGAACGAGCTGAAGCGACTCACATCTCTTCCAAGAACGCCAAAGAGATGACCCGTAAGCTATGGCTGCAGTACAATTGAATAATCATCGTTGTCACCGCTTTAGTTTCGTGTTCTTGAGGAGTGGTAGTGGGACTTTGTATCATCAGGAATCTTGGACATCGTGTATTTGCTCATTCAGTAAGTTATTTAATTCAATAATACTTTGTGATGGGAAACCGGGGTTATTTTTCATTTTCATAGTCAGCATCGCGTCAGTAGCATTAACGATGAGACAAATATATAAAATTAGACATGCCTATATTTTTATAACGTTTATTTATCTTAATCTAAAACAACGTCAGCAATCACATTTGGATAGTAATTAAAACTCATCTGATGCGATTGCTTCAAATTCTTAATAGATAAATTAATTATGTGTAAGCAGGTGGTTTTTTGTCAATGTGATTCTTCGAGGTATTTCTCGTAGGCCGCTTGGTCCATCAGGCTCTTGAGCTCCTCAGGCTTGGACAGCTTCAACCTGAACAGCCAACCTTCTTCATAGGTCGACTTGTTGATCAGAGAAGGTGTCTTTTCGACTGATTCGTTTTTCTCAGTTATCTGCAAAATAATTCTTTTTTTAAAGTTATGATTCGTTCTGTCTTTGACGCAAATAGAAATCATTTGTTACGTAACTTATCAAACAGTAAAAGAGCTAAAAGTGACCACTTCTTTTTTATACTACTTTTTTTTCGTGTGGAAATATTAATAGATAGGTAAAATATAAGTAGGTACACAACCTAACTACTTCAAACTCGACCCGTGGATTTTCGAGACATACATAGGTAAACACTTTATTATTATACTGTTCTTTATTTTTACTAGTAAAAAATTTTTTTACCGGTCAAATTCGCAGGCACGATCTTCATACTAACTTTCCTGTCATACAAACGTTAAAGTCTTTTTTACCCCTTTTGAGGTTAAAAATGAAAACCCGCTGAAATGCTTCTCTTGTCTAATTCCAAAATTTAAAACATATCGCTTCAAAGATCACAAACCTTTATACAAACCTTTTATAGGGGTAAAGGGGGGGTTAAACATTTGCATGAAGGCTTGTGAGCTTTTTGATCAGGTCCAGGAGTTAAAATTCTAAAACACCTGGAACACGTTTTAATTATTGGCATGACGACTGGCAGGTCAAATGAGTTACTTTTAAAACAATATTTTGTACGAAAATACGAAGATATGACGAATTTAATTATTTTAGTTTTAATTATTTCTAGAGTCTAAATTTGAACAGTAGATTTGTTTGTAGATTTGTAGAATTTCAGCTCCTAAAGAGGTAAAAATGGGGTTTAACGTTAGTATGAAAGGTTTGTCTCTAAATTTGTGATAAGCAAAGATGCGATTTATTTAAAATACTTCTGAAGCATTTTGTATTTGAATTTTTCAGCACTTCATGAATTCAAACCTTTAAAGGAAAGAAGGTTCAAAGTTTGTAAGGAAGACCTCGTTTTTAATGCAATTCGTTTCAATAGTTGCGATTAAACAAGGATAGTATTGTTAGAGACGTATGTCAAGAGTTTTGGACTTATAAGCATGAAATGGGGGTTAAACGTGTGTATTAAAGATCGAGTTAAACCGATCTGTTAAATGCGATAAAAATCTAATTCCAAAATTTTTAACAAATCGCTTTAACGCAAATAAATCGCATCTTTGCTTATCACTAATTTAGAGACAAACGAACTTTCATACTAACGTTAAACCCCATTTTTACCTCTTTAAGGGCTGAAATTCTACAAATCTACAAATGAATCTACTGTTCAAATTTAGACTCTGCGTTAATGAATAGTAAGTCATTCAGTGAATGAGGACATTTTTTTCTATAAGTATATAAATAATGGTCCTCACCGTGCCAGAGACGGGGGTGTAGACCTCACTGGCGGCCTTGACGCTCTCTAGGGCTCCGCACTCGTCCCCTGCGGCCACCTGCACTCCTGCCTCGGGCAGCTGCGCGAACACCACCTCACCCAGAGCATCCTGGAAAGTTCATGTCAAAATTAATACTTTACGTGGTATAACTTAATAAGCCCGTTTAGTATGTTCGCTACAGCACGGTCGCCAAATACAGGGAATGAAAAATATAATGATCCATTGACACGACGAAGAAGAAGACAGCACGTACCTATAGGCAGTCTTATTTTGATTTAGACTTCTCCTTAGATATACGCAAATTTCCTAATAGGTACCTATAGTTTTTTGAATTGATGCGCCCCCTTGAAAATTAGTATAAGAATCGCATTCTTTTTCGGAAAAAACATCCGTATCAAAGACATATTCGGACAATATGTTGGATCGAGTTTCAAAGTTCGTACATTGTAATATTATCAACTTAACGTAGTGATTAGAACTTGACCCTGACCTATTCATTGCGTACCCAGTACATAACAACTACAAATAAGTAACTAGAAATAAACAAAATAAGTTAGACCGTACCAAGATTTTGTGACGCACTTATTAGTTTTGTTTGCATTAATAATGTCCACCACGAGTATTTTCTCGATTGTATTGTAAGTATATCGTTAGGTTCAAGGGGCTACAAATGCTAATAAATATTTTGCTTACTAAGGCACATTACTAAAATTATCCGTCAAAACGTCGTCGCGCCTACGCCTATCATATTTTCAAAAAATTTAGGTATCAAATGACGAAGTTTTGGGACACAGACAAACAGATACTTCGTGTTTTGGAAGAAATGCATTAAATTGTACTCGTTGTATAAAATATACTGAAAAACGAGAAAAACTAGTATGAAATATTTATTTTTACACCATAGTAAAAATTGTTCAGTACGATGCCGCAAACAATGTAATTTAATGCATTTCCTCCGAAACACATTAATTTATAAATAAATTGGATTACCTATTTATCATATGATCGGAAAAACACATAAGTAGGTGCGTTGCTGCCTATGATTACTTAGACGGCGGGCGTTACACAACCATGTCAGAAGCCTACTACTTGTAGAAGGCGGTTGAAAAACTCTGACACTAGGGTTCATCGGGTCGCTGGACGACTTAGTGTCCCACACGAAAAGAAAGATAGAGAAAGCTTTGCAAATACTTTACAGTTTTTAATAAAATAAAAACTGTAGTAAATAACATCATCGGTCATTCATGTCTTATAATATGTAATGAACTAATGACACTATGTTAAGCATATTAAAAGTAAAGAAGATCTCAAATAAGAAATGAATGATTTATCTAAAAAAACATAAACCATAAGTAGGTACCTGTGCATAGTCGGAAATGCCGACAGTTCCGATATTGTCTTTCACCGACACCCACTCGTGCTTCTTTGTGAAATAGCGACCTGTGGAAACATTCATATACAAGGTGTAACTTTAAATGCGCAAAACCTCAAACACCCTCAATCAGCCCAGGAAACTGAACAACTTTGCCCAAGAAACATAGTTCGAAAATGAAAAAAAAATTTGGCCTCCCGTACAAAATTACCGACCGTCAATTTGTATGAAAGGTAGAAATAATTCTATCACATTTCGACCTATATTTCTTGGGGAAAGGTTGGTCAGTTCCGTGGGCTGATTGACGGTGTATGAAGTTTTGCGCATTTAAAGTTACACCTTGTATAGGTTACACAGTAACTTAATTATTCCATAAACTACAGACACGTGTTTTCGTAGTTGTCACTATCTGGTGCCCACTTCGGTTATTATAGGTAGTCTTTGAACTTAATTACACTAAAAAGATCAGATAGATATTGTTACATAAGTAGGTACCTAAGTGTCAGGAAACAGTCAGTAGGTAAGTACCAGGTAATAATACAAAATAGCAAACTCCTACGGTTCGGACGGGCAAAAAGAATCTACCAATATTTATAAAGCCATCATCAAAAGGGTTTTTATAGTACCTATGAGCATAGGCCTTCCCCAGGGTACGCCACAGTGCACGATCTCCCGAAGAGGCCTATGTGCAGCAATGGACTGCTATAAGCGGATTGGACTATGATATGATAGTGCCTATTGGTAAAAACTTCAAAAAAAAGCGTCGAAAATAGCATCTTCCCCTAATAGCCAACATCACATTTCGATGACAAAGGAAACACGTTTTTCAGTTAAATTTCATATTACAATTCACCTCAGACCTGTGCCTGTAGGTACCTGTACTCTGAACTCTAGATGGAGTAAAGATACCTAACCTTCGATTTCGATACCTAACTTAAATATACTTTTGCTTTCATAAACTTAATTGAACATAATTACAATCGCATGTCGTATTGCGTAATCTTGTGACACGTCGTTATCGCGAGATTCCACAACATTGAAATTTTTCTTATAATAGTTGGGTAGATATTAATAAAATTCGCATAGGCTGTGCGGCCTAAAATATTTATATCAATAATAGTAAATTACTATTTTAAGAAGATTGTTTACTGGCTTTAGTATCTGTCGAAAAGGGAAGAATTCCGATCTACTTGACCGGTAGTGTAGAAGGTTGTAGGTACTGTTTTAAAACGGTTCTGATTAGCAGAAAATTTTTCAGCAAAGTTTATGGGGATTTTTTTAGTTAAAATAAGTTGCTGTAAAGGTGATAGATGTAGATGGTAAAACTCACCTTGGTTATCAGTGCTGTAGGCGGCTGCGCTTGCGCTGGTCGGCCGGCAACAGTGCGATAGTGACGACCGGCTCAGCCTCGACACGGAGCGGATTACACTTGCAAGAACCATTTTCAAACTGCACTTATTTGGTACTGAAAATGTAAGACAAGACCAAATAATTTCACACAAATCAGTAACTTTTGAATAGTAGGTGGGTAGGTAACTATTGCTAATTAGGTGAGTAAGTAAAAAATAAAGTAACCAATAAATAAATAATTAAGTAACCAATCATGTAAAGTTTATTTTTTCATTTCATAAAAAAGATAACTATGTGTTGGTACGTACCTCTTACACGAATACTCGTAAGAATGAGATACGATACCTCGAGATGCGTGCGCGCCGGTTCACAGACAGATATCTAGTGCTGGGCACCGAGAAAAATATCTAGGGATCATCCCGGTCATTCGCGTGTAGGGCAGTGCCGCCTGCGGGCTTGTTCCGTGGCCCGAATGTGTATGTGTTCCTAGTAGATACTAACTGTAATTATTCAGCAAAATATAATGAAATTAAAAAAAAACAATTTACTCCGTTCAGACCATTCGTGCGTATGTTCATAGGTGCTGCATCAAAAATACATTGTTTTCCTTTGTATAGTCTGCGACTTGACCACCTCAGTACTTTGTTAAAATTTAACAAGCATTTAATGCTGAGAACATTTTCGTAATAGTGTGCCTAGGCAGTAGGTACTTAGTTCAATTATCTCTTCACAATGCAACAGCATGGGTGAATTTGGAGGCTTCTCTGATTGACAGTGTTTCTGTATCTGTATTTATAATGTAAATAAATTACTTAGCTATAATTATAAACATTTGCATATGTTCGTACCAAAAATACCAAAAACCATTGATAAATTTTACCAGAATTTATCGATACTCTTAGTTTCTTATATCGACATGTTCTCCTTACAGACCCAATTAAGTTATTGTACTTACTTGTATTCATCTCATCAAGTGATAGGTTATCAACGTGACGATACTCCACTGGGGGTCGAAAAATGATGTTATATAATGCTCGAGTAAGTAAGTAAATAAGCATGCTAGGTTTGTGTAAAATGGTCTTATTTTGAATGGATATCTCATTTGTAACCTGCCCCAGCTTTGCGTGTTCCAAATAATAAAGTGGGTAGTTGGAGTGGAGTATCATTCAAAAATATGATTGGAATTAATGAAGAGTTTAGCTTCTAAGCTAATGATTCTATTATTAAAAACTTACAGAGAATATAATTAACGATATCTAATGGTTCGTAATATATTTGACAGTTATTTATATTAAGTATGTTAGGAAAAGTACTGCGTTTCACAACAGCACTTTCTATAAGTATCTATCAAAAAATATAAAGAAAATAAATCAAAAACTTTTGATCACTAACATTTTGTAACTGCTCTATCCTTCGTTATAATAGATATCATTACGTGTGGCGACGATAGAACGGTAAAAAGTAGTCCAATAGGTACTTGACTGTATTTCCCGCTGTGAATTAAGGTTGTTAGATATATATATTTTTTAATAATATAAAAATAAATAATTCATATTCTTTCTTTCTTATTGTCCGAATCGTCCAACATATTTAGTTATGATTATTAAAATTTTGGTCTAAAACGTGTAGTTTAAAGCAACGCAGCCCCTTCCTAAAACCCTGTATATTTTGAGTATAATCTGTAAATAAATATTCTGATATATCGAAGTAATACGTTTCGTCATATTATGATGTTGTTGTTTATATAGGAACCAACGTAAATATAAAATTTTCTTAAGAAATAAAAATAACAACATTGTCACAAAAAATCAATAATTTTATTAAATTCATTATAAAAAGCAACTTACTAACTTGTTTAGAGTTGCAAAGCTCAAATAAAGTTCGTAGTAATATACTTAGTCGATACCTATTACTGTAATATGTAGGTAAGTATATTATGATTCATTGTTCGATAGGTAAAGAATGGCACTTAATAAAACTTGGTACTTTCCTAAAAGGTTAAGGTATTTATAAAATGTGAAATAGTCGACTGATACACCCTAAATTGTTAGACTGAATAAACTGCCTGACCTATTTATGTTTTGGATAAATACTTGTGTAACTACTTCTTATGATAATAGGCCCTGGCTCGGTAAATAATCTTTTAAAAGACTTTATACCTTTGCAAAGACATATTTTATGGCAAACATAGCGATAAAATCCAGCATACATTGTGTCAAAATGTTCTTAGAATAACGTGTATAGAATTAGGTAGTTGTCAAGGGGTGCTACGATCTCGGACAGCTTATCTCAGGTAGCAGGGTGTGGCCTGCGCGGTGCTGAAGATGGCGCTGACGGCGCTGAACGTGGCCGCAATGCCTCCGATCACGCCCACCGCTATTATCTCCCAGCACACCATCTTCATCCAGCCAGGACTCTCACTGAAATGACAATATATTGTTCAGACTTCAGCTAGCGCAATGCGAGATGGAATTATGATGACTAAGAGTGGATTATGTAGATTTTGTGGGATAATTCATGCTGAGATACATACATGGGCGCTTCTCCCTCGGCTGGCGCCCTGTTGATAAGGCTGATGTAGCAGTATGCCGGCAGGATGAAGGTCAGCAAAGCTACGCTGGTGCCGCCCACTAGCGCCAGGATCGTGTAAAACCGCGGGATGCTCTCGCCGATGAACAGGATGCCAGCCATGATGGACAGTCTCACTCCGATACGCCAAGCAAGTGAGTCTGAAATAAAAGTACCGATTTGAAAATAACTTATGTGAAAACTAGGCAATTCAACAGTTTTCCATCTGTCCATAACAAATGTCTCTTTAACATAATGCCAACTAGCTTTAAGGTCGTTTTCAACCTCGTCGTGAGACATCCACCACCTACCTCTGGGCACATTGTACAGTTCCTCCACCTCCTGGCAGACGGGATTGATAAGGATGATGAATGCGGAGACCAGGTGGATGGCCATAAATATGTTGCCCACCAGAGTGAGCGGAGTAGCTGCCAACGACGTGACCACGTTAGATCCGACCGATTCCCCGTACACGGCATACCCACCGATCGCTATTGGCAGGTACAAAACCAGGATAGCTGTAATTAGAATACAAAGAACAGGTAAGTATTCAATTATACGAAGCTTAATAGAGGAATAAATTAATTGCGAAGGTGAGCAAATTAATGTCATAGGTACGTTACAAGTTAAAGAAACATTTTTCTTAAAATAAACGATCCTGTAAAAAGTTACTGAGCAAAGAAGGGACTGAATGCATATTTACTCGTAATACATTATATTAGGCATGTTGTTTCGTAATAAGTAACTACATGAACTAAACATGACTGATAAACCGCAAGCGAAAGTACACTTACCGAGGAAACTGATATTAACGCTTTTACTGAACTTGGTCCTGTCAGCCATGTCATTCTGAATGGTGGGGAATGTAGAAGCCCCACCGAAAGCGAACATGATGGTACCGAAAGCCAGGAAGAACTCTTGGAAGCCGTGGATTCCCCAACGGAACACAAACGGCCTGATGTCATTCATCATTTCGATGAAGTAGAGGATGCAGGCGATCACCGTTGATCCGAATGCCACAATGCCGATGTATCTGCAACAAAGATTTAAAAAATCTACGTGTAGGTATGCCTTACTTATTGAGCTTAATTAGGTCATTACCATGTAAAGAGTAAGTTTAAATCTTCATATGCGTGCTTTAGTTAAAACGCTGTCCTTGTGATTATGTAACTTAAGAATTTTACCAAAATTTGTTTACTCTGTTAGGGATAAAGGCGTGATTTGTTTTATGTATGTTGTTTACTCTGTTGATATCTGTTATGTTATAAGGAATACTTGCTGGATAAGTACAAACACAGGCACTTACGAGAAATCCTTGGGGGTGCCATAGAGGAGCATGGGAGTCATGATGATGGCCACGATGAGGTACCAGGCGCAGAACGTGACCGTCGGGATCAGCGTGAGGAACACCTGCTGGATGATCTGCGCAGCCAGCAGCAGATACACCACGGATGCGCCGAACAGCGTCACTATGATCGCCATTGAAACTATCACGCTGCAACAAAGTATAATTATTTATCTTGGTCCAGAGTCAAAGGTAACATACATTCGTCCAAGCCTTCATTTCACAAACAGAATATGATGTAGCTGAATGTGATATTATTTATGTGCACCTAAATGGAATATTCGTTTATTTCATGTTTCTACCTATGTGACTTCTTGGCAAAGATCATATAAAATAACGTGTCTACGAAGCTCTTTGGTTTGGTTCCGAATGTATATGTCGCGACATACATTACCTGTGACATCTCCATGAACGAGCGCCCATCAAAAAGTACTTCATTTGTGTAGGTGGTGGTAATCGACTTTTACTGGTAGAATCTCTTCGCATTGTTCTTCCGTAGGTTAGGTCGTACCTAAGAGTATACTTACATGATCGTTCTTACTTGTTGTGTGTGATTATAACTTGTATGAACTATTATGTAGGTGACCTTATTGTATTCATATTTCTGCGGCTTGAACAGGGTTGCGCATTGTATTACCTGCATAGGCAGGTAGTAAGTTAAGTAAGTACTCTCAGGTAAGTATAGGTATGTAAGTAGGTCTACACAGTACCTACGCAAGTTATAGAATTTTCACAAAATGTACCTACCTACATAATCTATCTAGGGTTGAGGACTAACAGGTCAAATGAGCTACTTTTTATTTTAAAACGGTATTTTGCATGAAAATAGGAATGTATGCCGTTATACATTGTTATTTTGGATGGAGTCAGAAAACTTACTTTTGTGTATGATTATTCCTCTAAGAATTTTCTGTTTATTAATTCAAACTTTGGATATTTTGAAAAATTATGAATGAAGTCCGGTAGTATTTTTACCCGACTACAGCAAAGCAAAAAGGAGGGTTATGATTTTGACCGGTATGTATGTATGTATGTGGCAAAAATTCCTTTGTTCCCTCCTAGCTCCGAATCTACTTGTCAGAATTTGACAAATGAGGTGTCAATAGAAGCGTCTAAACAGTCCGATGGTTATAGGCTATGTCATGTCAAAATAAAGTGAACATGGCGCCCTCTAGCGTGCATAAAGATACGAACAAAATTTTTTTTTTCTTCTAGCTGTATCGTGTTGGGTATCAAACAAAAGGGCTTAAAAAGCACATTTCAAAAATATATATATTGTAGGTGCAAATTTAAAAATTTCTTGCATTTACGCAATGTCACTTTAGTATGAAATTGGTACATCGGTTTTTCTCTTTCTCTTTTCGTGTAGGACACCGAGTCGTCTAACGACTCAATTTCTTTTTTCGTGTGGGACACCGAGTTGTCCAACAACCCGATGAACCCTAGTGTCAGAATTTTCCAACCGCCTTCTGCAAGTAGCAGGCTTCTGACATGGTTCTGTAACGACCGCCGTTCAAGTGATCATAGACAGCAACTGGGACCTACAGCTTAACGTGCCATCCAAAACACGGAACCATGTTACTTACGGACAAACGGGTGCAATCCTGCAATGTCCTAACTAGACTGGAAACAAATTCACAAAGTGATAAATATCAACTTTGTGAGTGACGCACCGAGAATCGAACCTGGAACCTTCTGCGTCAAAGGCAGTCGCACTACCACTGCGCTACATCGGTCGTCAATGAGCCCTTTTGTCAGAATTTTTCAACCACCTTCTACAAGTGGCAGGTACATCGGTATCGGTGTGGTGTCGGTATGTGTCATACACGTGGAGCTGATTTGATGATGGAAACGAAAGGCAGACAAGACCTGATACTCGTAGCACTACATACGCTAAATATCTTTGTATAAGCTATGGTAAGAAAGAGCTGCTCCTTAGGCTCAGATGTGACATATTTTTCATAATATTTAGTAGGATCTAAGTAGATAAGTACCGCGAATATAATCGCATTTAAATTAATTTAACGCGTAGATAGGTAGGTACATAAGAGATCCTACTAATCCTTATCCTAATACCTTATATAATATTATAAAGGCGGATGTGTGTTTGTTAGGACTTGGCGCTAAAACGGCTGAATAGATTCAAATGATACTTTGTACAATGATGAAATAATGTCTAGAATAGGACATAGGTTGCTCTTTACCGCGGTTAAATATTTTCTAACATTTTTGAAAAAGGTAGTGTTATTGAGCCAATTCGCGTTTTAGGAAAACTGACAGCGACATCTGTTGTCTGAGACTTTTGACTTACTCAGTTGAGTAGCTGCACCAAAATTGACGTTTTAGTCACAATACGTACTGCTTGTGCATATAAAATATATTTTAACAAGATGTTGAATAATTGCTTTTAACAAAGATATCGAAACATTTTGCATATAAATATGTCATGGTAGTTATGATGTTTTAACAAGGTCGATCAAGTATTGATAAACGTAATATATTGACAATCAGCGAGCCGTTTTTGGTCACAATATTAATATGAGTAAAATACTGGTCAAAAATGTACTCTCTGAACAAGGATGACGTTATTTTATGGTATATCTTAAATCAGCTGCCAACGCAGTATAGCAAAGAGGAAAGTAAAAATATTTTTGCAAATCGACACCAGCTCCCAGCGCTAACACGGGGGGTAGAGGGGGCCAAAACCCTCAGAGAGAAAAAAAGCAAACATCTGATTGGAAATCGACACCAGCTGCAACTGTTTATATCGTGTTGGGTGTCAAACGAACTGTCATATTTTTCATCTCATTCAATGGGATCCAAGTTTAAGGTACCGCGAATTATCACATTTAAATTAATTTAACGCGTAGATAGATAGGTAGGCAGAGCGAAAGCGGGATAAAGAAGTGATAGGTGTTTATATGTATGTATGTATAGATAGCTAGCTTAGCTAGCTTAGCTGAACATAAGAGATCCTACTATTAATATTCTAAAAGCAGATATTTGTGAGTTTTTCTTGGAACTTCGCGTTATAACGCTTTATTTAGTCATATTAAATTTTATACGTAGCTAAATAATAAATCAAAACATCTGTTTTGGTAATGAAACTAACAGCAAGCATCGACACGGAGGGTTGAGGGGGGCTTTCCCCCCTCACAGAAAAAGTAACAGAGACATCTCTTTTATTAATGAAACCAGCAGCAAGCATCGACACGGTAGGTTGAGGAGTTTGAGGGGGCTTTCCCCCCTCGCAGAAAAAGAAACGGAGACATCTTTTTTGGTAATGAAACCAGCAGCAAGCATCGACACGGGGGATTGAGGGGGGCTTGCCCCCCTCACAGAACAAAGAAAATGAAATACCTGTTTTGGTAATGAAATCACACGGGGGGTTACTAGCATATTTTATACATACCTAACAAATCATACTACATCTTCCAACAAACAATCGTGAAAATTTTAGTTTACAACCCCAAAATAATTAAAATAAAAAGAAGTCCAAAAACTAAAACCCGACTACTGAGATTTCGCGCTCTAAAAAGTAAGAAACAAGAAATCTGAAATAATAACTACTCACGATTGAATGTGTTTTTTGTCTCCAAAATTCATACAAAGTTAACAGCTATTATAATTTATTTTCATGGCAGTTTAATATAAAGTTCATAGTGGTTTTCAGGTGATAGCTGTGGTCGTTTGCCACGTGTTCTAGTACTATTTAGTTTATAAAATAAATAAGGCAACGTGGCAAACGACCACAGCTATCACCTGAAAACCACTATGAACTTTATATTAAACTGCCATGAAAATAAATTATAATAGCTGTTAACTTTGTATGAATTTTGGAGACAAAAAACACATTCAATCGTGAGTAGTTATTATTTCAGATTTCTTGTTTCTTACTTTTTAGAGCGCGAAATCTCAGTAGTCGGGTTTTAGTTTTTGGACTTCTTTTTATTGGACAATAGTTTAAGCGTATAACTTTTATATTTTATTAATGACCCAGTCCCAACCGAATTGTGATTTGCCGTCGTGATCAGATATTTGGTCTAGCTCAGATGAGATGATGCCCGATAGTTGTATTTAATTTTAGATTGTCGTCATGTCACCTAGTTTTCTACCATATTTGTTTAATCGCTCTACTTATCTCATCTCTTCAACTCAACTGAGTACTAGTTAGCACCTGTAAGGTACAATGTATGTGGTTGCCTATTGATAAGAACGCTGCCTTCTCTTTTATTTGCTTTAAACGCACTGTTTATACCCGAGCACAGGTAGTTAGGTTAGATTTATCTGTTTTCTATTAAGTAGGAACTTAATATTCAACTAACAGGTAGGTAAGCATTTCCAGTTTTCAATTGGTCGTTATCATGCAAATAAGATCAAAAAAATTATTATTGCAGATTGTCACCTCCAGGTCTTCCCAAGTGCTTGGTCAGCAATGATGGCGTAAGGGTTCCTCTTTCTGCTCCTCATTTGAGGGTCGCGTGCTTCTATGATGGACCAGCAGTCACCTAGACGCTTTCCGCTGAATGCCGCGATTGCGCACATCAAGATAATGATCGGGACGCCCACCCAGCCTGCAATAAAATTTAAATACTTTCATTCTTAGGTATGTTGGTGTTAAGGATCAACCTACACTCTCTTAGTATATGTATGAAAAACCAGTTAAACTTGGCCACTTAAATGCGTACGATGATGTACATGTACATGACGAAGGAATCGACTATTTCGAGTGATGTAAAAATAATCCCACCAGAAACATAAATTAAATGTGAAAATGGGTAGCCAAGTTCCACGTTTGACTTAAAAAGAGTTGATATGTAAAAAAGTGCTAAATTCAGTTGGCAGACCTGAAATTTATTTATTCAGAAATTCTTTTACTATTGTATACTAAAGTAAAGCAAACAAATAACAAGCAGCTCAAAGTTTGACTTGGCTAGTTTTCTTTTAGTATTATATAAAGCTCGCAAATGGGTTGATTTTTTTGGACAAGTTATGAAAATCAAAAATGTAGCTAAGTACTCAAATATTCAATTCGCAACAGACCTCAGCTTAATAGACAAACAACAGACGTAGTAGAGGTACCTACGGATATACAGTCTTTTAAACCTTTTGTTTGTTAGGGTATCCTTTCTTTCCTGAGAAACAAGACATAATCGAACCATAAAAGTACTACTACTAAAAGTACTACATAAGAGAAAACCGTCTTTGTCTTGTTATGCACGTACTCTTTTTATCAAAATATCTGTTTAGGATAAAAGCAGAATTAAAGATTTAAACATAACTATTTCTAAAATTTCGGCCGAATTCCTGATATTGTCATGTCTCTGCGACATAAAAATAGAAAAATCTTCGACAGACAAGCCACAAAAAACACATTTAAAACCAGTTTGATGTTAAAAAAACATAGGCAATTTATGCGGTTAACCTGATGAACATTTAATGTATATCAGACGATTGCATAACATTTATTCTTTTTTTTTGTTAGGTAATTTAATAATTTACTATAGAATGGTCGTTCAACTATGCCATATTCGACAGCTGTCAAATCCATACTAAAAGACAAGGAAAATAGACCTTATGTCAAATATGGCCTATTCGAACGGCCATACTTTAGATATAGTCAACTTTTACATTTTAATACACTCGTTTAAGTTATATACAGGGTGGACATAAAGGTTGAGAGCACTTCTAAATGTCAATATCTCGTCCAATTACTGTGCTATCAAAACAAATTTTGGGTTATTACGTTTCATGGAATTTTGTTAAATAGGGGTTAAGTTAGTGTTAAAGGGCGAGTTCTTTGTATCTGGCCTCATCATTAGAGTATTACCTCTAGGTTTTTGAACTGCCATTTAAAGATCCAAAACAGAGCTAATTAGGAAAAATTTAACTCTAAAATCAATTGAATATGGATTCAAATTTTAAAATAAACCATATCTCATTTACCAAGAATTTAAGCTTCCATACGTCTGTTAGAATTGACAGAACTGTGTCAAACTGTTAAAACTTAGCCCATATCCACGAATAAACGTAAGGCACTTTAAAAAACGACGAAATTGATAATCAAAACCAATAAATACATCATGTAAACAGAATCATGTGGCGCACCTTACAAGCTCTAGTGGGTGATTTCCTGGTTATAACAATAAAAACTGCTTCCGTAGAAGCCCAAATTATTGATATTCTAATGATTTTAACTGAAACTTACTGAAAACAAGGTAAATATGACTTAATCTAAGATATTGGAACAATCTGAGTGAAATGTCACCATTAAAAAGGGCAAAATATCGTTTGAAAGTTGTGATTGTTTTGTCAGAAAATTTTACTTCAAACTTATAACGGTGCTGGAGACTATACAGTTGATATCTAGACGATGTTTTCTGTGCTGAATAAATTTCCATTTTATCTATAATGTTTGGAAATAAATAACATTGTTAAGTAATTTATCGTTTTCTAATAAAAGCCTTTAAAAATAGGTCCCAACCTCTCTGTCCACCCTGTATTTTCGATGCTGAGCTCGTCTAGTCTTCACTACTTTATTATAACACTAGCGCAAATAGGAAGGTAAGCAATACCTAAGTTTATAATCTATTGCTATAAAACAAATAACAACCCCAACGTAAAATTTTCTCTATAAAAACTTTTAATTAAATTTAGTGGAAAAAGCCTAGAGAATCTGTCGAAATGACAACAAAATGAGCAGGCTCATTAATAAAAACATGAGACGGTTGGTTAGTAGCTAGGTAGATAGATGCCTGTACTAGTTTGACCAGTTCAAAAATGCATATTACTTTTACGTTTCTTTCTATCACTCTCCATTTATATTAGGTTTTAAGAGTTTTAACATAATTTTTGCGGGATTTTACTGTTAGGTTGGTCTGAGCTAAAACTTATATGTCAATAAAACCTTAATTTTGCATGGGAGGGTAGTAAGAGGGTAGTAAATCAAAGTAGGTGCGAGATTATAAGGGTAGAGAACTAGATTTCGATTAAAACTATAAGACATTAAAACTATAAGACATTATAACGGGTTTTAACTCACGGTAGGGATATATCGAGCACCCAATATTTCGGCGATGTTGCAATCGCCATGATCACGGGTAAAATCAAGTGTTAGATTTCAATTACCTATATAGCAAAATTTAATGTAATCCGATCAGGCGTTATCTCCACCATATGCGAAAAGACTCACGCACGATCCATGTAAATTCGCATTGCGCTAATTTTGGTTATAATGTGCCTAGTCTGATATTTCGCTATCGCCAAATAATGCTCATATAACTGCATATAATATAACCCATTTACGTATACAAAGAGCCATTCAATAGTGCTATCACAAAGAGACAACTTATGAAGGTTAAAAGCTGATGAAGAGTCAAATGAAACTCAAAAGAATGCTGTAATTTTAATTAAGGGGCTGAGTAGAGCTAAAAGCTACTTTTATAAGTGATTTCTACCCTAGATAAAATGCAGAAAAACTGACGAAAAAAAAGGTAATAATCTTGAGGATATTTGCTGTAGTGTTATTGTTTCCAAAACATGATATTAGTAATTTAGCTTGATAGAAAAACATCGTAAAGTTACCTCTAAAATCTATTATATCGCAAACTGCATGAACAAAACCCACGCAATAATTAAGTGTTTATTATCAGAATGAGCGCCTTACAATACTCTATCGACATATTGTTTTCGATTTTCAAATAACTTATTTTTGACCGAGTTATCATCGAAAATACGAAAATATCATTGAATCGGCAAGATTCCGTCCCGTTCGCACGCGCGCAGTTTGACATTTGTCAGAAAGGGACCGGTTTTGAGCTCGTGTCAGCCTCTTAATCTTTAGGTTCGTGCATAGGTATAAAATTTAAGATGTAGGAAAAGTTGCTAATCTACTTTAAATTGTATAAATTTATTAATGTGTCGTATGATGCCCGCTTAGAATAGTCTAACCCCTTTTCTTTTCTGCGGGTGTCGTAAGAGGCGACCAAGGACAGGCTGACAACCTGTCACTATAGTGAAATACAAATCACGTATCATCTGAAAAGCCTTACTTTTACGACCGTTATTACTCTGCCTACCCCGCAAGGGATAAAGGTGTGAAGTGCGTATGTATGCGTACGTGTAAATCACTACATAGTACAAAGCAAAGTGGCTTTCCGTGTCTGTATGTATGTATTTAAGTATATTTGCAAAAAATTTTAAAACTACACAACTAATTTTGATGCAGGTTTTTAAATAGATAGTGTGATTGAAGAGGAAGGTATTTGCCGGGAAAACATCTTATTCCCACGGGAAAATGAGTTGAAGCGGTCGCAGCCACTGGGCGGGCCGCTAGTTTATAAATAAATTAAAGCGAAATTTTACGTGTTCTCATCTAAGAAACAGCTATATTGTAGTCAGATTGGATGTAGTTATCGAATAGTAAAAAAAAGGGTAACTGGACTTCAAGGGATGTGTTTAATTGGCCTTCTTGGTTAAAATAAAAGAACCTCACCTGTCCTGACAAGAGCTCTCGGGAGAGCCAAGACTCCACTGCCGGCCATCTCCCCAGCCACCAGGAGCGCAGTCTGCTTCCATGATAGTCCTTCAGACAATTTGCCCGAATCGTCTCCGTCGTCCGGCCCATCCTTATATAAAATTAATCAACCATGAGTTTGCTGCCGTGTGATGCCGGCTTAGAATAGCATCACCCCACATCCCTCCCGCGGGTGTCGTATGAGGCGACTAAGGGACTCGAGAGTATTGGTGTATTACAATTTTTAGGCGACAGACTGACAACCTGTCACTATAGTGATACACATATTGTTTTTTGAAACAACCTTGAAAAATAATCCTCAAAAAGGTCAGACGTGGCAATAGCGACTAAATTCTTACGGCCGATAACGCTCTGCCTACCCCGTAAGGGTTAAAGGCGTGATATATGTATATATATCGACAGTCCCTACGTACAATGACGCAAGTGAAATTTTCAAATTTTACAGGAGAGCGTTTTACAGTTTCGAATGAGTATATTTCAAGTCATTTTATAGATAGAGCTTTGAAAATTTGAACATAGATGTATTTGGTCGTCATTTATTAGAATAACGGATAAAAAATTGAAAATAATAATTATTTCTATAAAAATAAGCACATCCGTAGTTTTACGGCACAAAAAATTAAGCTGTAGAAAGCTTATGTGGTACATAAAATTTTATGCGTTTAAATTTTAAGCCACCAAAAATCGTAACTGTCATTTAAGAGATTTTACGTTGGAGTTAGTGCACACGTATCATAATTATAAATAGGTTTTTACCTCGTATTTTACGTTTTACAAATGTATACGATTAGGAATTGTAAAAAGAAAAGTAACTTGTTGTTTGAGAACAGCTTTAACCTTTATAAAATCAACAGTATAGAGAATATTAAAAGAAATGGTTTTACTCCGTAAGTGCCAGATACGAGATAGACGTAAAGGCGTAAAGTAACGTAGCGTAACTACTGTCATTTTACGTCGGAAGATGTGTTGTCACGTGGGTTTTTAACTACCACTACCGTCGTTTTACGTTGGAATTGTGTAAATTTTGCAGTTACGGGGAGTCGATTTCGAGTAGAATCAGGCTATATTGAAACTCGCTATCTTTACTAACAATACCCTTATGATAAACTGAGGCAAAATCAAAGAAAAAAGGCAAATGACTTAAGTGTCAGTTACGCGATTGTACGTAGGGACCGTCGATATATGTATGAGTTTGCTTATTTTCGTGGAACTTGAACATACTAGTATATTCTGAGTTCCCCAATGTTTGTCCTACCAAAAATGGTATGCGAACTAACGAATTGAATTTCAGGAGATGCAGAGCGTTACTTGCCAGATAAGTATTTTAGTACAGGCCTGGGGCCTTTGGTTACCTAGCCATATAATGCATGTTGCTAACACAAGTTAATGTATTAACCGCAAATTGTACAGCATACATCCTGAATGAAATGTAAGAGTACCTACTATAGATGTGTTCTTAATTGTTTTTAAATAAAGTGTACTTCCAAATTAACCTCGAGGTTAGTTTGACACAGTGCTGTCGATTCTGGCAGTAGGAAATGAATGTCCTTATTGGATTATTTCATCCAATCAATGATTCAGTGATTGGTCTGATAAAGTGTGGTTCAATTCATATAAAAGCGGAATTATAGAACATTTATGGACCTCGTTAAAAAAGAAATTACGAAACCATTAAGTACCGATTTCTTCACATATTATTAATATTATTGCTTTTATTTCAGAAATTTTACAGTACAGAAAGTTACAATAGAAATTTCTTGGCAGAATCGTGGCCAATGGACGCATAGTATAGAGTTACTCAATGGATGCCAACTGCATGGAAAAGAATGATATCGTGTTACCAAACTTGAAACAATAATGGACCTTGATATGGTTTCCGAAGCCTCATTGAATGTCAACAACCAAATCTCATTAACGAATTTAAATTCCATCGAATATGTGGATTATGGGGTTAAAGGTTCTACTCACATTTTTGGACACAAGAGGGGTGGTTTCTGTGGCTTTGCTGGTTGCCGGTTTAGATTCCAGAACTTTCTTAGACATTTTGTATCCTGTAGAAAAATTTAGAGATGTAGGTAATTAATTCTTGAAATGAAAAAATAATAATATTTTATTTATTTTCTTTTTAATTCTCTACCAGACTTTCGAGCACCTTACACAAAAACTGCTAGAAAACTGGGTGTTTTATCGAAACGACGTTTCTCTAATGGTAGTGTAATAAAAATGACCAAAAACAGGTTCTCGTAACTGACCGCGACCTCAACTAGAAATATCTATTAATCTAATTTTACTGTTTTTAACGATCTTCTTCTTTCATCGTGTGAGACATCGTATCGACGAAGGACCCGAGTTTGTAACATTAATATATACCTTCATTTCAATAAAAGAGGTCGATAGACTATTGCCAAGTGGTATCTAAGTGGGAATCGTTAAAGTATCCTGTCGGCCAATAGAATTAATTGAGCTGGCTTCTTACCGACGATTGCTTGTTGATGCGTACAGTGGGGTCGGAGCTCAGCGTGCACGCGGTGTCTCGCAGTCGTCACGCGGCCAGCCTCTATGAAGCTACCCACAGAACTGCCGCACGCACTCACGCATCGTATAACGCCATCGGCCACATTTGCCTAATGGTGTAACTTGTTTGGTTTGGTTTATAGGTAGGTACTTTGCGTACGGTAAAATTGTAGTGTCAAATGTATCTAAACGTTTGGTTTCAGCGTGGAGGTATATTATGATTGTTGCATCTTGACCAAATGCTGCTGCTCCTGGAATCATCGCTAGCGTTCTACGACGGCCACGGATAGGAATGGGTTGATGCTACTATAGCCAGCATTCAGCCGTATACTAATTTTGCAAGCGTGGGGAGTTCAAATATATTTGCACAAAGACATGCTACCGGTCGCAGTGACGTCAGTGCTTTCTACACGACTGCAAAACGGAACAAAAAAGGAGGAAAATAGTTTAATGTATCCATCACTGGAGGATGCAAATGGACGAAGGGCCCGCCACCATGCGATAAGGATTTATTGGGTTGATAGCAACCATATAGCAACATTTGTCCGAACTAGGTGGCGCTACTTTTGATTGAGGAATTGTCTAGTTCAGTTTAGTACCCAATAAATATTACCCCTATTTAATAGAATTTGCTCTATTATTCTCCTAAATAATTTTTTTTTTTTTTACAATTTCATAAGTTAATTTATTACCACTATATTAGGGAAATTGCACCGTATATTTCACTCCGAGTCCAAGCGCCATCTACTGGGAAGGAACTAAACGAACAAAAAAGCAACCACTCCATTGACCCCTTCTTCTTCTTAGCGTGTCGATGGCAGACACTACACCGCTGCAGCCCAGAACTTGGCCACATTGACAGCGCTGGCAGACGCTGTCATAAGATCGTCCTTTGTGCAGGTGTTGGGGCACGCCGGACACGATATTAGGTGGGGCATCGTTTGGACTGCACCTGCACCACACAAACAGCTTACGTCGGCACCCTCCAAGAAGCCCCACTTGGCCATGTTTTCCTTGCTCCGGCCAGTTTGGGTCCGAAGTCTATTCAGTGACCCCTTACATCGTCGGCTCGGCTGGCGGTAGCTTCCCTATTTAGCTACGGGGTCAAAATCTCGCCTTTTACAAAGTTGTCTTCTTGTATATACTAATAATAGATTAGGGGATTTCTGCCGACCGACTGCCTTTGACGCTGAAGGTCCTGGGTTCGACTCTCGGTGGGTCACTCACAAAGTTGATATCTATACTCTTTGTGAATTTGTTCCCAGTCTGGTTAGGACATTGCTGGCTGAACCACCCGATTACCCGTAAGTAAGATGGTTCCGTGTTTCGGATGGCACGTTAAGCCGTCGGTCCCGGTTGCTGTCTATGATCACTTAGACGCCTGTCGTTACACAACCATGTCAAGAGCCTGCTACTTGTAGAAGGTGGTTGAAAAATTCTGACACTAGGGTTCATCGGGACGCTGGACGACTCGGTGTCTCACACCTAAAGAGAGAGAGGGGATTTCTGCCACTCGCCACTGTTATCAAGCTTAGCTAAGCGCGGTTGCGCCAGCGGGTTGGCGCGTGCAGTGCAAGCTGGCCGTTCTCTGAATTTATCAGCTTCTTTTATGCCACTCTCGGCTATCTAAAAGCTTGGCCAAACATAATTTTACATGGTAGGTACTACTAGCCGTGTGACGCCGGCTTAGAATAGCATCACCCGATTTCCTACCCTTGGGTGTCGTAAGAGCCTACTGAGAGACTTGAGGGTTTCAGGTGTATTACAACTTTTAGGCGACAGGCTGACAACCTGTCATTATAGTGATACACAAAATTATCTCAAACCTCCCTCTATATTTGTCAGACGTGGGGACA
Source organism: Keiferia lycopersicella (assembly GCA_029255805.1). NCBI lineage: Eukaryota > Metazoa > Arthropoda > Insecta > Lepidoptera > Gelechiidae > Keiferia > Keiferia lycopersicella. The sequence continues at coordinate 15,471,821 of JARACZ010000006.1, read as the reverse complement.
CCGACCGTATTTTTGCGGCCGTTAGCGCTCTGCCTATCCCGTATGAGTCAAAAGCGTGATATAATGTATGTATGTACTACTACTACCATATATTATTCTAACCCACAGACATGTAAGTTCTTGCCATCTCTTGTTATAAAATCTTCAATATAGAATTTATGCCGGCTTAGAATAGCATCACCCGATATTCTTCCCGTGGGTGTCTTATGAGGCGACGGGACTCGATGATTCCATGTATAGGAAGGATTGATAAGTAAGTAGATATTGTAGATGATAAATGATAATTAATGTTTATTACAATAATTCCTATTGACGAGCTAACTAAACTGTAAATTTTGTGTACTTGCATACCAATAGGGCTTTTTTTCCAGTCGCTGAATAGATGGCGCTGTACTTGGTATGTTACCGCAAAGACGGAACGTAATATTTAGTTTTTGTTTTTTTGAAACTTTGACTTTGGTCTCATTTGGAACGAAAGTGTCAGTGCATGTCAGACTGTCATTCAGTGTCACGAGGTTTTTTGCTTTGGAATCTACACTAAAATCTAGTGACATAGTCGGTTCAACACCATCTATCGAGTTCTTGAAATACTAGTTCTTTTTTTTTCAAAAAGAAAACATCCTATTGGAAACCAGAGAAAAAACACGAAGTAATTTTCGGAAGCTCTGCTGCGCTCAGTCTAGCCGTTTGGGCTGTAGCCCTACCCCAGTGTGTACTTTGGACGACTCGGTGTCCCGAACGAAAAAAAAGTTTGTAGCGTGTGAAAAAGAATTTACTTATCCACAAAATAAGTATACAATAATACACAGGTATAATAAGGTACATACGTAGGGTTGGTAAGTAGGTACATAATCGTTCTTCCGAGGCAGAGCCACAGATTAATAATAAGTTCAGAGTCGGGTAAAAAGGTAAAAACACCTCAAAAGAGTGCGAACTAAAAACGAGGCTGTATAGTATTAAGACCTTTGCCTGTCCAATAGAAAAATATGATTAAAAAAACAATAATTGTCAAACGCAAAGAGTATGTCAAACGTAAATAATTTGTAGCGAGATTTTGTAAAATACTCGATTATTCTTTTTGTAGTTGATATTTTATTTAGAGTTAGTTCCTGATAATTAATTTATAGTATGTTATGATATGGCGACAGTTTACTAGCAGTGTTGTTGTCGTTTCTTGGTAAGTACGTACGTAGCTACTGTACTACATTGATTTTCACATCTAGCACGAGCGAAACTATAATTATAACACAATAACATTATTATAAGAGCATTTCTCGTCAACAGGATAAATGATAGTGAACAAAAACACAGATGATTCATCGTCCTCTGTCCCTTGTTATCTCATTTTTCTAAGAACTCGAATTTGCAAATATCTTTGTGCATTGCGGCGACACATTGTGAGGGAGGGCTATTTTACTTATGGTGTAAGAGTAGAGTCTGATGTGTAACAAAGCAAGGCTTCTTTCGGACTATAGTATCTAGTAAGATCCAGTGTGTTACACAGCTTCCAGAAGGTCCCTATTGCATGTACAACTAGATAAGGAAACACCCTCTTTTGACCCTAATTTCACAAAGGAGGGCCTGCTTCTACCTCACTGAACTGAATATTGCTATTGCTTAATGAATTGTAGTATCTAACTACCATATTCCAGCACTTGTAAAACATTATGAAGCTTGTAAATCACAAAAAAAAGACTATGAGTATAATATTACGAGGTGAATGTCAGAAGGTTAAACACTGAATTTATCGGCTAAGTCAGGTGTTCCCAATATTTTTTAGCCACTGGTGCACTAACAAATTTAGTATTTTGTCACCGCACCTTGCCCCAGAAAGAGATAAGTCCGTATAATATTATAGTAAGGTAGACAGGCACAACAATTGAAAACAACCACAATTTGAAACTGATATTTTTATTATATTTGTGAGAGTTTATAATGATTTGAAAAGGGATAAATAAATATAGCAAAACCCATTCAAATTTTTATTTTCATTTCTGTTAGTGATTTGAGTCCTGATCAGTATGTTTAAAAAGAATCATGTTTACACTTCTTTGTTGAAACTGTGCTATGTTTTACAATTTAAGAATTTTGTTTGCATTGTGAAAATATCTTTGCAATAGTGTGTTTTATATCCAATAGCTGCCTTGTTTCAAGTATGAGTATAATCTGGATTTGTTTATTGGTTTAATTTTTATTTGTTTGTAGGTGAGTTAAATCATACGAACCATATTAAAAGTTGTTTTTTACTTTCATGTAAATTATTTTTGCGAGGTGTGAAATAGCAGATTACCAAGCAAGCTTGATCTGATCACGTGACAAAAATGATAAATTGTGATTCAGTTGTCTGTCCATTGTATCTGCCAATATATATGGCTATATGTAATAAACCGATAGATATAGCATTTCTGTTGTCTCCAGAATAACAAATATTGATTAAAATAAGCATTGCAAGACATCCTTCATGCGCAAATCTGGCTCACTCCAGGGAGGAAAATTTCAGAAAACCAACACATTTGCAACCCAACCAGCCAGTACCCAGTAGTAGTAACCAGTAGTGGTCTCTGTTTTATTAAGCAGGTTTTTGGGTGGTTTTCCTGTTCAAGGGGTCCGGCTGATTTACATGACACATGTAAATATATTTTTTGAAATATTCACTTTAATAGCTACATGCTAGTAAGTTACATGCTGTGTGGTCAGCCTGGCCGGCCCCGAGGCAGTGCCTTTTTTATCCCACTCGTGCCGCGTTTCTACTAGGAACATAAAATTGTTATAAAAAAGAGATAATTGTGTCTGACAATTTTCTCTTTTTTACAATGACTAATTTATTTTTAGCGACAGTATTGTATTGTAAATTTTTGACTTTCTGAAAGAATTCGTTGTGAATCTACTTGGAAATACACGATTGAAATTTGAAATTTGAAAAATTAAAAACCAGTTTATATACTCTAGTGTTCATTTTGTGTTGGTGAACTACCTTCTAAACCATGACATAGTTTTATTATGTTACATCTATAATATTATCTTTTTCAGGTTGGAGTCTAGCAGTGACAAATGTGGAGTGATGTGATCAATGAGGTAGTTAATTAATACTTTATGTTTGAATTTTCAATGTTTTGCATTAACACTTAATGGGAATTTATTTCAAATTTCAGTATTAATTAAGAAGAGTTAGCCGCTCGTGATGATGACATCAGAAGAATCTAACTCGTTGAGCACTGTACCTTCAGAGGGACATTCAGAAGATATGTCAGGTATAAATCAAGTTGCATCTATCATAAATGTGAATTTTAGTGCTGTAATTATTTAAGAAAAAAAGACATAGATAAAAATAGAATGCAGTAAAGCTCCATTCATAATGGTGATTTAAATTTGATTCAACAGAAGATGCACCATCGTCCATGGTGTCAAGCGAGGCGGAGTCTGAGTGCAGCAGCATGCTCGCGGAGCCGTCTCGCCATGACCAAGTGGATGCAATTTCTACACAAAGTAATGATGTCACCTCAACTGTGTACCAAACTCCTACGGTGGTAGACAAAGTAACAGCGCCGGTGTCAAATGATTGGAGGAGCATTGGCAACACATCATCTTCTTGTGTTTCCACTAGAGGTTAGTTCAACTTCTTTCAAAGAGCAACATTTGAGCATGGAGCATGAGTCAAAACAGCCATATAGTATGACGCCTTAGCTCTGAACTTGTATGAAGATTATGTCATCCTGAATAACTAAACCATGGAACTTGCCATAGCTTTCAAGCTATGTTTTCTATAAAATATAACAACAACTGATAAATTCCACCACTACTCGGCGTAGGATGAAATAGTAAAGTATCGCCGTAAACTAGAATTTGTAGGTACAGTAATTTATTAGAAATTACTTATTTAGAATCTAATAAGAAATAATTATTGAACCCGCTCTGGTAGATTTGTGGTATATAATGCCAGTCTAGTCAATATACGGTATAAATTTAGGTATGTCTTCCTGGTTTTGATATGCTGTTTTCCTTGTAATGGTTTTCAATGATTCAGTAATAATTATGGAACTGGTTGAAAGCTTATTCATGTTTGCCATGCAAAGAAACCACATTTTAGAAAGTATTGTTACAATTACCATTGTGTACAAAAAAGTATTTCACAGAAGTGAGTATTGTTTTTGGCTAAATGTGCTTGTGAATGTACTTGACTTTGACAGTAAATGTTTACGGTCTTTTACGATGTTGTGCCGTAGGTTCGATGTTGCCATGGGGCTCTCACAAAGGCCCGGTGATCCCGCCGCCCGATTCAGAACTACGGCCTGGAGAATTCGTAATGAGGCTGCTGTTTACAGAGTTCACTGTACAGGCTGAACGGAAAATGGAAGCTGTGATGGCCGAGCCCTTGGTTTGTATATTTAACTCTATGTAATAATTTGCGGTGTAGTATTGTAACTACAACTAATGTTTTTATTCTCCAGGAAAAACCTTTGAACAAGACTTTGCAACGTGGAGAAGATCCACAATTAGATCAAATTCTATCTGCCTTTGGTACTGTAGCAGAACATTGCCTGCCTTCGCTTCTGCGTGCATTGTTTGGTTGGCTCGAAAGACAGATGGCAGACTCGCCGCAACTCAGCGAACAAGCAAAAAAGCCTCACCAAGATCTCAGAAACAAAAGGTGAATGTCTTGTTTTATAATTATTATTTTAATTTCATTTGTATATACTTTTTCTCAATAAACAAGTATTTCCTTCAAAGTCAAGGCTTGTGGGTGCACCTCTCTCTTGAACATCTTTTCTTTTCTTTCCTAGCATAATCTACATAGTGTCAGGCAGTGGCGCGGGCCCGGAGACGGTTGAACGCAGCTGCGAGGAGCTTCAGGCCGAGCGGCGTGATCTGGCTGTCGAGTTCCTCTTCTGCCTCGCTCTCATTGAAGTCCTAAAACAACTGCCCTTCCACCCAGGACATGAAGACTTAATACAATACATAGAAAATGTAGCTTTCAAACGTTTTAATTATAAGGAAGGGTCAGTATTACTTTGTTATGTGTAGAATTACAACTTACTTGTTTTAAAAAAGTGTTGCTTTGGAATGTAAATGTAGTAATTTTTTACTCAATCCATGTTTTGTTTTTATAATGATGGTGTACTGTATTTTGATTTCAGTTTACAATCTAACCCAAATGCAGCTAACGTGCATATTATTGCTGACTTGTACGCGGAAGTCATAGGGGTATTGGCACAGTCACGTTTCGCATCTGTACGCAAGCGTTTTACTGCTGAACTTAAGGTAACTTTACAACAATTGCATTTTGGCTTACCTTTTGTAATAAAGGTTATGACCAATAGGACTAATATTGTTTCTTTGTATTTAGGAATTGAAAAGTCGGGAGCCGTCTCCGCATACGACACAAAGCATCATCTCACTTCTCATGGGCATGAAGTTCTTCAGAGTGAAGATGGTTCCGATTGAAGAGTTCGAAGCATCATTCCAGTTTCTCCAAGAATGTGCCCAGTACTTTCTGGAGGTTAAAGACAAAGACATACGACATGCTCTGGCGGGCCTTTTTGTGGAAATACTAGTGCCTGTAGCTGCAGTAAGTTATTCAAAATTTAGGTTCAAAATTTAATTTTTATCTTGGTGTGATGTCATAATAACATTGTCGATTTTATCTATTACAGACTGTAAAGAACGAGGTTAATGTCCCTTGTTTGAAAAACTTTGTGGAAATGCTGTACAGCCACACGTTGGATGCAAGCACCAAATCCAAGCATCGTTTAGCTCTCTTTCCACTGGTCACGTGCTTGCTTTGTGTGTCACAAAAACAATTTTTCCTCGCGAACTGGCACTGTTTCTTGGCGATGTGCTTATCACATTTGAAAAACAGAGATCCAAAAATGTGTAGAGTGGCGTTAGGTAAGTCTTGAATCAAATATTGTTATTTAAGCCATTGTAAAATTAAAACGTTTACATGTTATTGTATGTTTTGTCCACAGAATCATTATACCGACTTCTGTGGGTTTACATGATTAGAATAAAATGTGAAAGTAACTCTGCAACACAATCGCGACTTCAGAGCATAGTGAACTCGCTGTTTCCAAAAGGTTCTAAAGGCGTCGTACCGCGAGACACACCGCTGAACATCTTCGTAAAAATTATACAATTCATAGCACAGGAGAGGCTTGACTTTGCCATGCGAGAAATCGTGTTTGATTTACTAATGGTGGGAAGACCGATCAAAATTATACTGACCCCTGAAAGAATGTCGATTGGTTTGAGAGCCTTCTTGGTCGTCGCTGACAGCCTGCAGCAGAAAGAAGGAGAGCCACCCATGCCTAGAACATCTGGGACTTTGCCGTCCGGCAATACGTTGAGAGTTAAAAAGACTTTCCTAAATAAAATGTTGACTGACGAGACAGCACGATCTATAGGGATGAGCGCTTATTTCCCATACGTACGGAGAGTGCTAGTTGATATCCTGAGAGCGCTAGACGCTCATTACGGTAGACCGTTGATGCTCACGAACACTCAGAACAAAGAACAAGAGATCAACACAGGGGAAAGGAAACCCAGGATTGACCTGTTTAGGACTTGTGTTGCAGCTATTCCAAGGTAAAATTAGATACTTATATCTCTTAAATCAGCGTTGTCATTTTCCCGTAAATTAATCCCGTAGTTTATGATAGTAATTAGATATCATAATGTCTAGTCGCCGTAACTTTAATCGTTGCTTTATGCTTAATTTTGGAAGATAACGTGTAAACTATGTAAATTTATAGTCACTTTTATTCAAAATCATCTACTATGACATATTTATCACTCAATTTGCTTAAATGGCATATCCTGTTTGTTTGCGTGCTTAACTAATCTGGTTTCCGCAGACTGATCCCGGAAGGCATGAGCTCGAGCGAGCTGGTGGAGATGCTGTGCCGGCTGACGGTGCACATGGACGAGGAGCTGCGCGGCCTCTCCTTCCAGAGCCTGCAGACCCTCATCGTCGACTTCCCGGAGTGGAGGCAGGACGTGCTCGCCGGATTTACTCAGTTCCTCGCCAAAGAAGTTCAAGTCAGTACAAACGAAGCATAGCTGCGTTGCATTATTTTATTTGACGCAAATTATGTTTAGGCGGGTGCGTAAAATACTACTGTTACGTCCTTTCTGGAAAATCTCTATTTTATGACACGCATTTGTTCTGGAAAGTACCTAAGTTAGAGCCTTCATAACTATGCTATGATACAAAATTATATAGAAAGGTAAAAACATATTATATTTCTGTTATGATAAAGAACATTTAATATTATACCGTTTTTCGTACACGATTAGCTGAGTCTATATCAGGCAAGCAGCCTCAAGTGCTCTATCTGCACGTGTTTTTGACACGCCTTTGACCTGCCAGTTTGCCGACGCCGTTTGGCTCGTTTCGCCCGCGAAACACGTCCACATCGACCATGCCGCACAAGGCGGAGTGCACTAGAAGCTGCTCGCCCATTGTAGGCTCACCCAATCGTGTGTACGCCAAAAAACAAGTTTTCATCACTAAATCTGAAAAATATTTCAGGACACCTCACCTCAGCTGGTCGAAAACGGCTTGCGAATGTTGTTGCAACTGATCACGAGTTGGAAGAACGGCGAGCCGGCTGCCACGGCCGTGCCCTTGAAGGCGGAGCCGCTCACGTCGGTGGTGAGGGGTGCCGAGGCGCTGGGGCTGGTGATGCTGTGCCAGTGTAAAGCGTACCCCAGACGTCTAGCCGTGCATATACTCAGGTCAGTAGTAGGCAAATTGATGAGCCCGTTTCCACAGCCGTGCCCTTGCAGACGGTGCCGCTCGCATCGCTATTTAAAGTTATGAAGATTTAATCATACTTGGATACGTATATATTGGATCGGTCCTAAGAGGTGCCGCGGCGTTGGAAGTTGTAAAATTGTACATGTGCACGTAAACCACATGTACGGAGCATATTCTCAAGTCAATAGGCATGACTGGCAGGTCAAATCAGCTACTTTTTGAAACTATATTTTGTATGATATAACCAATAGATGACGTCATATCTCTTAAGTTTAGATGGCGTTAAAACACTTACTTTTATATTATTCTCTGTTTATTAATTCCAATTTTGTATATTTCGAAAAACCATAAATGGAGTCTGTAGTATTTTTACACAATAGATGCGGAATTTTTTTGTATTTTGGCAATGACACTTTAATTATTAGTAGATTGGCGAGACGAATGTATGCAGTGATCTTTTTCAAGTTCATCAGAGGCTCATTGTAAAACCCAATATTCATCTCTTCAGGGAAGTAAAATACCTACTGGAGAAGTTGCAACTAACTCGCGACGAACCAGCGCTGATAGACGCGGCGGACGCTAACGTGCCGTACTTCGCGGAGAAGTGTCTGCCGCTGCTGCCGCCGGCCGAGAAGCAAGCGATACTCGCCGCCGGCACGCCGGACCTCGTGTGGATCGCTGAAAGAAGCCACGCGGTCTGGACAGCTGGTAATTACGAAAAAAAATTATAGCATTAAAAAGGTGTAATATAATAGTAATATTAGCTGTGATTATTTTAACGGATGGCAGTCTATGAAACTAGAGATTTTTTTTGACCTCCCATACAAACTGACTCGGTCGGTTGGTAATTATGTATGGGAGGTCCAATTTTATTTGTTTTACTTGTTTCCTGGGAGAAATTGTTCAGTTTCATGTGCTGGTTCACCCCTTAAAATACTTGCAGGTATTTTATTTACACCCTGTATTTTTTGTATAATTTTGTTTTGATAAAATTACAGATGAGAAATAGACAGATCACATTTCGATTATTTTACAGGCATTCAGCACGACGAAACCTCTACAAAGAACAGTTGGAGTGGTAGTGCAAATGGAGGGGCAGATCCCTGGGAGGTAAAGAGCCGTTTTTCTCACGCAATTTCACTAGGTCTTTTCAAAATACCACGGCGACGTCACCGAGGATGTCATTTTATTTATACTACACCTACATAAATAATGCCCTATAGCTTTATGAAACGTAGAGAGGAACGTGAGTCATTGTTCACGTCCTCCCCAGGGGAGAAAAGATGCAACTGTTAAAGTTACGTAAAACGGAACGTAAATCTAATATGTATATTATTGCAGGAAAAATGGAAGAACAATTAATGAACTTATTGCTTCGGCTTTGTACGATGTTATAAAAAAAAAACAATATGGCGCGAAATTGCATTAGCATTTTCATGTCATTTTTAAGGTTTATTGAACAGTTCTTCTATTATAGCTCCCATACAAAAGTTGTTCAGTTTCATGGTCTGATCACGCCTGCAAAGTTTTCGTTACACCGCCCCTTATACCCTGTATAATGTTCGTTGGCAGGTGGTTCTGTTCGGCCTGCTGGAGCGCAGCCGCGTGCCGGCGCGGTGCCCGGCGACCGTGCTGCAGGCCTGGCCCATTCTGCACGCTCGCATACATGCGCTGTACACCATCATCGAGCCCGCGTGAGTCATTTCGTCCGTTCATTTTTTGTCTTTATCTTAGCTTTTAGTCTTCTTCTATCGTGCGGATCACCGAGGCGACGAACGTCCCAGTGGGCTCTGGTATCGTGGTATCAAAGTTTTTACCGATATGGTCGGGTAATGAACCATGGACAGCAACCGGGACCAAAAGACAAAATCGGCAATCGCATCGGCCACGCCTCGTGTAATAAAAAGAGACTCGTATTCTAATTATATGACAGGCGCATATACTAGTATGATGATCTTCGATATAAGTCCTACTGTGACCTCCACTTGAGACTGTTAATGCAGCGAAGCAGCTGATTTACTCAGATGGATTTATCATTGGTTCAAAAAGTGTAATTTCCGCTGTAAGCATCGCGACTTTCATTCATCACCATACCCGGAATCTGTTACGAGACTTTCAGAACATCGTATTTTTTATACACCGTTTGAAAGATATTATACTTTTTTTTGTTGTTCGTTTATTATAAATTAGTTCTTCAGGTTCAAATGTTATCTATTATTCTTTCAGACCCGTGAATGATAATCGCGCATCTCTATTATCGCGTGGACCTGCTTTGCCAAGAAAACCAGAAAAAGAGCGAGATGGTTATATGCAAGTAAGTACAATTCGCCTTGCCTTTCTCCTGAAGCTGTTAACCTGTATCGAATATCGTATAATTTTATAACCAAATGCATCACTTTGTTTCAGGTGTGGAAATATTACATGACTATGGCATATTTAGTGGTGCCGGCGATTCCTAGTCCCGTAATAAGATGTGCAAGCCCAGACCTCAGCCTCAGGTAAATATCGTATCAATTTTGTGATAATGATCTAAAAAAAATGCAAATAATTTGTAACTCTGTGTTTTATAAACACACTTTCTTAGTTCTCGGTCGTCGAAATCTCGTTAACTTTATACAAAGCTCATTTTCCCAAAAATAAATACGCTTATATTAATTAATCTGTTATAAAGTTCAATGGATGCAGCGATTATTTTGCTAGCGATTTTCTACCTTACCCTTTTTTGCAACTTATCTGTTGCGTGCAGTACAGAACATGATAAACAAACTGCATGAACTGTGAATTTTATTTAATACCGTTATGGTATTAGTTTACTTATTAATTATTTTATTACTTACAACTTTTCTTTCGTTTGGATAAATTTCTTTTGTACCTAAACACAACTTTTTTTAAGTGTGCATGACTTATTCTAGACTAAATTTCTCTATCTTTTTAAATTTGGCTATATTTCGGTGTTGTGGTTTACCTTTTTTAATTTCCAAGTCTTATTATAGATTAATTACTGGCCTTACTTTTTATTTGTTATGTTTGATTTCAAGCAGAAGTTGTATGATGTACAGTAATGTACTCGTAGTAAAACGCATATCCTAATACAAACATAAGAAAACCTAAAGTCCGTCGCATCTAGAAAGCAGTATCATGGCAGGCATATTGCATACATGAGCCATAAACTTAAGCAAAGATTGTATACGTATACGAAAATAATCATAATATAGAAATGTCTGTAGAGATCATGGCGGCAGCTGCGCCACTTGAAATGGTTAAATACCAATATTTGAATACAACACACAATTCAAACTTACTAAGCGGATTCAAAATATTACCATATTTTGTATTTTCACTACCAACTTTAGTAGCCGGATACTGAATTTGTTTAAATAATTAAGATTAAATAGTAGGGATAATTTATTGTGCTGCAACAAAAGGTCCGTTATAGCACTGAAGCCGAGGGGTGGCTCGGCCTGGCAGCCCTCAGTTCGTCGAGCGAGAGCCTCAACGCGCCCGGGGGCGGGGGCGGGGGCTTCTTCACGCTGCCCTTGAGCTATGCGCGCGCGCACAGACAGCACAAACGAACGAGGTGGCTCATTGTCGCTCGCTATGTGCACGTCGCCTTCTATTCCGATCATTACGGCAGATTGGCGGTTCCATCTTTGCTAAAAGAGCTAGATGAACATACGACTAAATCTTTGCTGTCAGTAGATTCCTATACTCCAGATGGAACCGACCACACACGCCACACAACTATCCTCATCGTGGGTAACATCTACAGTGGTCTTTGTGGTCGGTGCTATGAAGTTCACTGTAGTTCGTGTCATTATTCATCATCCATTAATCACGCATAGGTTTCGTGCACAGCTACTGCATATCAATAAATATGTCAATAATTATTTAAAAAGTTACAGGCTAGTAATAAATATTAAACGATGCTGTGTGAATAGACCTATCGGATCAGATAAGCGGACATTCCACACTACTTACTTCACTCTCATAAACTGTCCTACGACTTTATTTACGATATTTTCTTATATTGTTTGATTTTTATTGAATGAATTAGATGCAATTTTTTGCTAAAGATATTATATCTAATAACGCTTAGCTTATTCTTGCTACAAGTGCTGCATAGTTATTTAGTTTTAATGAAATTATACATACAACCTAAAGGTCCAATACAGATCTAAAGTAAAGGCCGAAAATGTTAATATTTACTAAGAAATGGGAGCTGAATCGTCTTTTACTTATCTAAAGTAATCTAAGTCGTTATTTGTTACTTAATATGCTTACGCATTTCACGTGTTGTTTTGCCTGGACAGTGCCCTCTTCCTTTCGGCGTGTCCGGACTCACTGTGGGGGTAAACACCACTCAAGCCTTGATTAAACTGTGTTTCAATTATTACTGTCTTAGATATTGTCTCTGTTGTAACCAGTGAATGTGGTCAAATGTTTAATATCGTTTTCACACTCCTGATCGATTTTTGCTTGAATTACACGCAATAAGCACAATTTTAGTTCTATCTATTTATTTTATTTATTATCAAATTCCAGTTCATATATTTTTCTCACATGTATTATTAAAATTCGCCCAAGAAGAGGGAAGTACGTAACTATAGATCCAGTGAAAGCAACAGGCGTGTGAAAGCGGGTGTTCGCGTTTAGTGTCAGTCTTAAATGCGATGAAGACCAATCAGTCATTTAATGTCTGAACCATAAACGGCATGTAGTTTTTACTTATCATCACATCACAAATCGTAGGAAATCAAGTAAGAGATATTTCAGAACAATTTTGTTTCGTAGTCTACGTAAACCCTCTTCAAACACGTTTGGTGTTTCATATTAACATTACACACTTCGTGTTTTGCCATTTCGATGTGTTTGTTTCTTCATCTCTGTTGCTGTTGGCTTGCGTAGCTTGCTAGTGGTAACATGTTTGTTTGTTGCTCGCTCATCTTTTTGGTGTTTTTGTTATGACTTTAATAATAAGCTCTCCTACATCTATGTTCTCTGGTTTAGATTAAATTTAGACTTAGGTATTTAAAAAACTGAGAATAATCCATTTTAAGACCTTTTGTTTTAAGCATGTACACTGTTTCTTTCGTATTTCTATACCTATTCTATCTGTATTTTATATGTTATTCAATAAAGTACCTAATGGAATAACGGTTAAATAATACTAAACCTTATTCAATAAAAAATGTGCAATAGTTGGTTTTAAATCTGACTAAGAAACCAAATTTTTAATTCTGATTTGTTTAATTAGATTAGACTAAGAGTTCCATAAAATTTTGTAATCGTTGTTTTTATATCTCGCTTTTGAATAAACATACATACGTCTATATCAATCATATATATAAATACTATGATGATGTAATTTTAGTATGAATTGGGTCTCGAGATGTCCTAAGTTGCTTGGCCATTATTAGATGAAGATTTACTTTAAATATATTGAAAGGCAGTTTATATTTAGTTAAAACTATTTCTTGTTATTACCTAAAATAAATATTACAATAATAACTTAATTTTCTTGACAGTTAACTGTAGCGAAGAAGGTAGATTAGTTATTTTTTCTCATTACTCTCATGAAATAGTAGACAGGCTGTGTTTTATTAGACTTGCTAGTGACGTCAATTGGCGCCAGCTTTAACAAGTACGTTTAACTAAAACGTACATATTTAGCAACCCCTAAATCAACCGCCTGTCTACTTTAATTCGCAGCAAACAGAAAGTAGTTATTCAAATACCATGAAATTGCATTGAGTGTTATACTCTTGAAAGTACAACGTAACTACCTTCTGTCCGCTGAGAGCCATCTCACATTGAATTCGCAGAGCAAGGACATGTTTCAAAGGAAATCCTGCGAACAACCAGGATGAAGCCATTAAAAAATTATATGCAGTATCTGAAGTTAAATTTATTGTGTTTTACTGATTTCAACGAGATTATCGTGGCTTTATTGTGGGTGTCCCCTAGGGTCTCTTTAGTTCCCTTGCTCTTTCATTGTTCAATAAAGCTAGTGTGTTGAGCGTTGTCTGTGGGTGTGCGCAGTTCGTCGCCGGACTCGCTGAGCGAGCGCAGCGGCGGCGAGGCGCGCGGCGCGGGCGCGGGCGCGGCGCCCGGCTCGCTGCACAAGCTGGCCGTTCCGCTGGCGCGCTGCGAGGTGCCCGAGGTGCGCGACGCCGCCATCCTCGCCGCCGGATTCATCAACCCGGATGCTCTCAAGTACGTCCAATACTCTTCGCTTAAAAGCATCTAAACATACAAGCTGCACTGAAGACCTAAGTAGAGTGTCTTTTATATAAGAATAAAACGTTACGAGTTCTCGAAAACGACCTAATTATGTACAGCAGTGGATACCGCGTTGATGTTAATGTTGATTTTGTTGAACTGATTTAAATTATTGTTTCAAATAGGTTTTGTCGCGTACAGCAGCATATTTTTTTTCTGTATCAGCCGTTGATCAGCGTTGGTAAAAGGCATTGAAACATGAGGAATATTTTTGTTTATTCTGAGAAGTGTAATACAGTGATAAGACACAGGTAAATGTATTACTAACAAACCAATATAGCAGAGCTCGTAATGTTTATGGGCAACGGCCATATGAAACTATGGTGATAATTGATTACTAAGCCAGTCGCTAACAAGTGTCAAGTTGTGATGGACGTGCGTTGTTTGGTGGAGAAAACTAAGCGATGGGTGTTACGTCACGTGGTGTCTCGCAGGGACCTGATGGAGGAGCTGGTGCCGCTGCTGCGCGAGGCGGTGGACCGCAAGCAGGAGAACATGAGGCGCCGGCGACGCCGCGACGCGCTCCGGCTCAACCTCAACAAGCTGCTACTTCTCATCGCGCAGAACAAAACGTTTGCAAACAGGTAAGTAACTTCCACAAAACAATTCCTAATCGTCAAAAATAGACAAAAATCTAGTACCTTTTTTATAAGCTCTTTGTAAACATCATTATTACATAAACAAATCACGCCTTTATCCCTTCCGGTGTAGGCAAAACGTTAACAACCGTAAAATTACGGCCATTATCGCCACTTCTGACAAGTATTTAGGACCCTTTTTGATGACACATGTATCACTGTAGTGACAGATTGTCAGCCTGTCGCCTAAAATTGTAATACACATGAAACCCTCCCTTAGTTGCCTTTTACAACACCCACGGGAAGAAATAGGGTGATGCTACTCTAAGTCGGCATCACACGACATTATTAGAAATACATATTTAATAATGGTACACCTGCTGTATAGTACAAAATTTTAGAGAACTAATTATGATTATTGGTTTGTAACTGGTTCGTAACATATTGACGTTTTCCCTGCAGTTCGTTCGCTGTGGAAGGTGGATGTCTGCACTCTACACTGACGGAGTATCTGGACGGCGTGCGTCAGTGCCTCGAAGTAGAGGCGGAGAAGGACGCGCCGGCCGCGCGCGAACAACGACTCACCTTCGCCGACTTCGTCACAGAGCTCATCAAGAGCTTTCCAGGTATGTCTTACTAAATTCAGACAGATCAGATATCATAGTTGTCTCTAACACTACAAGATAATGTAAGAAATTCTTTCTCTGAGATGACCGTAACATCCCCGAGTAACGTGTAATATTTCTATGCATCCACGTTGTTTCCTCGGTAAAAAGGTATAAGTGGGAAACGCTGGACGGGGTAGGAACTATTACATTTTATAAATTAATACAACTGTTTTTTTTTTCTTTCCTAACATTGAGAATGGTCTTAACTTAGGTCCGTACCATTTAAGTCTTAGCCTATTCGCCCATCTACACACATCAAATAAAGTTTGTGATCAGTAGCAAAAGCAGGTGTATTTTATGAAATATAAATTATTTATAGAAAGTGTTTATATTTTATATTTTTATAATGAAAATGCACTAAGTAAATAAAAAAAACATTATTCATTATTTATTTTTTTTAAACAAAAGTTAAGAAATGCAATTTTAGCTGAAATTTGATGTAATGAAAAAATTGAATTAAGGAAAAAATAAACAAAATTTATTACGAAAAGATTAATAGTTAGTATAAAATGACTCCTCCTCTGGCTCGCACACGTCATGCGGAAACTTAAGTTATCCAGCATTTCTTGTGGTAACCTGTCCCACTCTTCAATAGCAGCTGCCCTGATTTCTGCCACTGTTTGAGGAGGTGGCTGACGATTCCAAACAGATCGCTTAAGAGCGTCCCACGCATGCTCGATCGGGTTTAAGTCAGGTGAGCCGGCAGGCCAGTCTAACCCGGTGATGTCGTATTGCTGGAGAGCAGCATCAACACGTCCGTTTCGATGTGCGGGCGCATTATCATCTACCATTATGAATTGGCGCCCGTGGTTGATACGGAATGGTCTGACGTATCCATCGATTGCAATCATTTTATACATAGCTCCAGTCATGGTGCCATGATACGGAATTGAGGGCGTCCTAGCCCCAATCATTATACCGGCCCAAAAGGACACCGATTTCCCGCCCTGCTGAACGGTTCCAGTGGCAGTTCTCTGCCTTTCAGAGTCGCCTGGTCTTCTCCAGACACGGACACGTCGGTTATCTGGATGCGTACTAATCCGCGTTTCGTCAACAAAGAGGCAGTTCTGCCAAATGCTTTCGTCCTCAATTTCTTCATTTTGACGGAGCCTAGCCCATCGCAAACTGCGCCGTTTCCGTTGCTGTGACTTCAAAGGTGCTCGCCAGGATCTCCTTGCTCGTAATCCAGCTTGGTGTAAGCAATTTCTAATTGTTTGGGTGCTAACTTCACGACCGGTGGCAGCTCGCAGTTCTGCTTTTATTTTACTAGCGTTCATTGTTGGGTCACGGGCAGCCAGTAATCTGATATAGCGCTTCTGAATTGCAGTAAGCACAGTTGGGCGACCACTACGAGGTCGGTCAGCTAAATCTTTCATGCCCCGATACCTCTGCAACGTGGTCACCACGCAGGCTTGGGATACATTAACTCTGCGTGATATTTCCCTCGTGGAATAGCCTTCTCCACTTAAAGTTAGGATTCTGGCTCGTAAAACTTCTCGGCATCGTTACCAACTAAACTTGTTGTGAATAAATTGAAAATATCGTAATTTGCGACTAAGTCAGATTTCTGAATGGTAGCAAGCAAGGGTTGATAGTCTTTTTCTATGAAAAAAACATTTGTATTACGAAATTGTTTATATTTAAATTTCATATTTTTAAATAAGGAATCAAAAAATAAAAAGTGATTGAGTTTTATTCTTTCACAATAAAAAATATTACCACTTTTCCAAGTGATCGCAAACTTTTTTTGATGTGTGTAATCCTCATTTTCCCGTCTTAAGTCAGATACAATGTACAAATTTTGTTGCAGTTGAAGCTTGCAGTTCGCTACTGAAGAAAGAGCTGTGCCGTAGCTTGTTCTGCTTGTTCTCTGGCTGGTGCGGCTCGCTCGTGAAGCAGCTCGGCTCGCTTGTGCCCAACTGCACGCCCGAGACGGACGAGCGGCTCAACTTGGCAGCGCTCAAGGTGAGTGACGGCTACATTCCTGACAGGCCAAATGAGCTACTTTTTAAAACTATCTAAACGATATTTTGTTAAAAAACTAAAACTATCACGTGATGCCGTAAGTATTTGGGTCAGACAATCAAATTATTTATTGTGGCGGCGTATTCTTGGGTGGCGTCAAAACACTTATTTTATATTATTTTTCTGTTTATTAATTCAACTTTTAATGTTTCGAAAAATTTTGAATGAAGTCCATAGTATTTTTGGACAACTTTTACATTTTAGTAATGACCCAAGAAACTAGCGATGCTGTCGTATCTGGCCATAGATTCATCATGTAATCACTGAATATAAAATATGTGCCAAAATTTTAACAATAAAATCGAGATAGTAATATGACAGTTTAGGGTTACCAGCTTCACACTGCTGAAATTGCAGTCGATAAAACATCTCGACTAGAATTCGTATTGTTAAAATAATATGAATGAAGTAGTATCGAGATCTGTAAACGAAGTTATAAAATATGACCTTCAAAAAGTAAACTTTCTTGGTTTACAGATCTCCAAGTGAAATTTCTCTATTCTTTCCGGTGCACAATAATCAGACACCAATTTCAAGAGTATAGAGTGTAATAAATAGTCTGAGGTACTGTGGCTGCGGACGAAACTGTCCCTAGATTATCTGTCAAATCACTCTCAACTTAACGAACCTTCTATACGTATTATAATGAATATGTGGTCCATAGATCGCGACAGATTAGTATTATTCTACAAAACATGGTTTCCGTCTCGCAGGCAATGAGTGCACTGCTGTGCTGCGGGACTTGTTTTGCGCCCACCGCGCTCGCCGAGGACGGGCCCCTCTACCCTTGGCTCAGCGAAATGCTATCATCTACTAATGACAAGGTAAAATAAAACATGATATTCTCGTGTTCTAAGAATTAATATATACAGGGTGTTAAAAAATTGCTGCATATATTTTAAGGGGTGAATCAGCCCATAAAACTAAACAACTTTCCCCAAGCAACATAAGTCTAAATAAGAAAAAGAATTGGACCTCCCATACAAAATTACCAACCAACCAAGTCAATTTGTATGGGAGGTCCAAAAAATTTTCTTATATTTAGACCTATGTAGTTGTTCAGTTTCATTGGCTGTTTCTCCCCTTAAAATATTTGTATCTAATATTTTTACACCTTATATGTCTTGTTCTATCACCTCGCTAGTGGATGATACAAAATATCCCTCTAAATAAATGATGAAACTACCATATTTTGTCTGTGCCCTGTTCAGAGTTCTTGGCTTCAACTAATTTATGCGTTCCGCTAGCTGTACGAGCTGGCGAGAGAGACGATAGTGTTGTTGCTGGACTGCAACCCCGACATCGGCCCACTGCTGGACTGGACGGTGGACAAGTGCTTCACGGGGCCGCCGCGCGTCGCCGACGGCTGCTTCATGGCGCTCGCTACCATCTTCAGCGCCAGGTTAGTGAAAATAAGTGTAACATGTCACCTGTCACCACCCCCTCTTTTGTACTCTTTCTCTTCCGTCAGCGTTCAGTTTTTTATTTAGTTTTCTGTTGGCCCAAAACATGGTATACCTACTTCATAATCTGTCACAAGTACTGGAACAGCATGAGGATATGATGCCAAATCAGGCAAGAATAATTACTGTGACCTGTGTGCTTTTCTATAAAAAGCCGTACCCGTCGCGAGTCCTTGTTGTAGGTTTTAACACTGAATGTTTCTGTAGTTAAAATTGCAGTTGTCCAAGTCCAAAATGGCAATCTTCTTCTTCTAGAGAAGAAGAAATGGCAATTATATATAAACTAAGTTCTTTTTAACTAATTTCTCACATAAAAATTAAGGTATAAAAGTATAGAATTGCAACCCGGAATGAGATTTATAGTCCTGTTACATTTGTTCGATATCATAGCGCCTGCAGCCCTAGCCATAGCATATATTATAATAAATTCACCAAAAGTTCAGGAAACGCGAGTCCAATTCATTTTTTTTATAAGCCCTTTCTTTTACATTTATTTTTAAGACAGCGCCATCTAGCGATTTATACTAAAAACAGCTAGTTAGGTACTTTCAGTAAAGTTTTTCGCCTAGTTCGGCCATACGATTACACCTTTTACCACCCTTAGTTGACGTCGCGCCGCCGAATTTTGTAAGATGGCGCTACGTATCGAACTTCACCTGGTTTTTGCGCCATCTGTAGTATTACATTGGAAGGAAAAAGGATACTCATCGTCTATAAAATTGCTGAGCATAGGTTTGGGTGTTATTTTTGTTGGACACTACGTTTTTGGTTTGGGGCCATAAAAACTACGCCTGTCGGCTTGGTGGGGAGCAAAGGCTCACCCGGAAATAATTGTATGGTTGACCAGCCCAATCATGTCCTTAGGGATTGGACTGAATCTATCCGGTACAGATCTCCGCGACCCCGCCAACGGGGACGTCGTCGGTTGCTTGAGGAGTTTGTGGAGTGGGATCTACTCGCAATGGTTGTAGTGGCGACTTGGGTGATTCTATCATCATAATCCGAATTACGCGAGGTAGGATAGCGGAAATAGTTGGACGCGGCATCTAATGGGGAGCGTTGTCGTAGATTTCGGTGTCTATTTAGTTTGGTAGTATAGTGTCGGTGGTTCCGGCCTGATTTTGCTGTTATCAGAATAGGTTTTTTTTAAGATGGCGTGTTTTTGTATCAACACAAAACGATGTTTGCCAATCGCCTCCAACTACTTATACATCATGGCTGCAGAGCAGGTATACAGATACCTTGCCTGTTTTTCCAATGGCTGGTGACTGTTCGAATAAACTAAAAAGCCAGACAAAATGTCTCTCTGGCATTTAAAATTATTTTTCTTTCGTAAATAGAGCCACCTAAAACTTTAATAATGTAGCAGTTACAATTTATATTGTACGTATGAGTAGTATACCGGCCACAAGGGCTCAATATTTGATTGCCTTAGAGTTGCTGTTCAGATTGCAGATTAAAGTTGTGTACATGAATGTCTAGTATGTTTTTAAGTGTGATACTCAAGACAGTTACGACTGACTTTATTAATAATAAGTTTCTTAGTTTGCGGGTCAAATATAATAAAATAGTTATTTGAGACGTGTTTATCAGAAATTAAGTAATTGCCCTTTGTGCAATCATCAATTTCCTATTGGCCTAGTTAGTGCACCCTCGTTGCCCCAGAAGTCGTGATGTTGTGTATCGTATTTCTCGAGGTAAAAAAAGAAAACCCTGCAAATAACTCGCAATATCTTTAAATTCATCAAAACATTTCAGTCCGCTTTTTCGAACCGGCATGTGCGACGACACACCGTTTCATCTCCTATTTAAAACAGCGCCATGTAAAAGTTACCATCGGTAGCAAAAATCTTTTATAAGAATAAACTACGAATAAACTCAATCCTACTGCATAGAATCGGTGGGCATGTAGTCTCAGGATTTAGCTACCCTACTTTATTCCAGATTTCGTTAGATAGCGCTGTCTATCGTAAAAATATTCCGTCTCAAACAATATACGTATCTTCATTCATTAAAGCTTAATAAGACCTGCTGAGTCTAACCTAGCCAAATGTTTGATTGATAAAAACCCCCATAAGAAAAATAAACACTCTGGATAGAGGATAAGTTGTAAAGTAGACTAGTCTGATGTTGATGTTTAGCTTTTACATGTTGATCAGATCACACTTTGATCGTTTATCACTACATTGGTAGGTTGTCCGCATGTTTCCTAAACCCATGACAAGAAACCTTCGAGTACCTTAGTACACTCTTACAAAAAAATAAATAGGTGCATGAAATTATAAGCTGGCATCGCAAGAAATTTAAATAAACCTTTAAAGTAACGACTTCCTTAGAACCAGCGAGGTGGATAATGTGTTTACCGAGTACCTATATTAATATCACTTGAGGTATTTGTCCTGGGGAGTGCCTCCTATTCCTCTAAGTGACAATGCTATGATGTATTGCATCGGCAAAACATATTGTGTGTATTTCCACCCAGTGAACACCTTAGGAAAAAATATAGAACAAATATATAGATACTTAATTAAGTACTAGTTCCAAAACAATAAAATTGTGTCTCTATATATTCTGCTACTGACAGTTTTGAAAGCTATATGCACGCCTATATTTTTTTAATTGAATGTACAGTTGTTGTAGAAGTAATTATACATACTCATCTTAAATATATTGTGAATCGTACAATGTAGACGTAAAGACTGGTTAAATATATCGTAGGCTCTGGTAAAATTCATATAAGCGACTCAAGCTCCGGCAGACTCATGATGCCCCCATGAATATTTAATTTCAACTCATTCAGTAAAGCAATGAATTTTAAGATGGTCGTTGTAGTAACGAGTAAGAGCTTTACAGACATCGTAATATTTACGACGCGTGGCACCGCCATTTTTTAGTTTGGGGTAGTATAGGAACTGCCATTGTTTTGTTTATTGTTTGATTGCTACGAGTATGCCCACTGACAAATTATGATAATCTTAGAATGTCCTCAAGTTTCGAAGTGCTATATACTTCATATTCAAACCGAGAGAGAAGAAATGTAAAACGACATTAATGCCAAAGCAAAGCGTAGGTACTGAAGACATTTGGTCCCTAGGGCTTAGACGCCAAAAAGCGTATCGCCAGCATAGTAAGAAGAAAACGACAAAAAGTCGGTCACCCGCGATCTGTCGGGTCTTGTAGTGCGTTTTCGAGTTACTTCATTTTCGACAAAAAGTCCTCTAGTTTTTGCGTTTCATCTGACACCCGGCTATATGCCCATGTTTGGTATCGTTGGATTCGTCGTGATGCCCTGAATCAGGATCCGGAGTCGCAAAGAAATTGTGTGGTGTAGGAGGGATAGAGTGGGGGTTAAATATGGCAGAATATTTTTTATTACTGAAACGAAGCTGTTGGGTCACTGTGGTGGTATTAAATGAAAATAATCTAATCATTCCATGAATATTTCTTTTCTTTTTCTGCATCTATGTATTTGTAATGTGCCATAAAGTGTTTTTACCCACAAATACTTACCTAAACCCGCGGGAGACACTTGTAGGTAAGTAATAAAAGTAAAGAGCTAATTGTATTCTAAAGGCTTGCGTACAATTAAAATAAATTGTGTTCAAGGTTTTCTGGCGTCGTCGAAAATTTAGTACGAAATCAAGAAAACGGGAATGATAATAAAAGTTCTACTAAAGCTTTGCAACTGACAAATGTGTCTCTTACTAAAAGAAGGCTCTTTGTTGCATAAATATTAATGTCGGGAATCAGCATCTTAAACAGGTATTTCACAAGTTATACTTTCCTATGTTTCGCATTTAATAATGAGGTCACAAAATTATTGAGGTGCGGATTTGTCTCTTTTCGTTATAATAAAACAGAGTGTTATGGCGGTGTAATGAATGGCCATGAAACTGGAAAACTTTCCCAAGGAATATATTATGTTAGAACCAACAAAAAAGCCCGACTTTCCATTCAAAATACGCGATTGGCAAACTAACTTCAAGAATTTATTTTTGCCGTTTAAATTTTGATAATAATGTTACATCTGTATAACTTTTGGAATATAAACTCCCAACGACAGTGACACGAGTTAACTTTGTAAGCACGTCCTACGCTGGATTAATGTTATTTATACTTACTTATCAGGCAATGCAGCCATTTCAGGCGTTACACGTTAAATAAACACACACTTTGGGTATATTTCGCTGAGTTCCATACGTCCTTTATGTCATTATTTTAACAAAATGCTGCTTTACGCTTCAAGGATATACCAGCTACTCGTTTGTTTGATTATTACGCAATTACGCGGTTATGTAGTACGCACGCAGTAAAATGACTATACGGAGAACCATCTCAGTAGGTTGAGCACAATTGTATGAGTTAATGAACAATGTAATTAAAATTAAGTAATAAACATTCTATTATACATTATTATCTTCCCTATTATAGCAGTGTATCTTTAGCGCATGTTAGTGGTTTCAGTAATGTTACGTTAGGCGACGTTTGTTCCCTTGTGACTGAAAAAGTTAGAGCATGTGGTGGCCTCTCTTTTTCTTATGTCCTTAAAAATTGTTTGATTTTAGCCGACCTAGCTATTTTTTGTATTACGTTTATTGATTTTTTAACCGACTTCAAAAAAAAGGAGGTTCTCAGTTTAACCTGTATGTATGTTTGTCCGAGACTATCTCGCGTGCGGATGAACCGATTTTGATGCGGTTTTCAAAAAGTATTTGTCAGACTTAAGAAAATGTTTAAGGCATGTCAACCGACAAAAAATGGAGGTTCGCACTTTTTACGTCCGTTGAAGTCGGTTCTCTGTCCGTTGAAGTCAGTTATTGAATTGTTTAGGACGTTGTTGTTTGAGTTGTTGAGCCGCAGCTAACGACAGCAGATATGTTCTGTAGTAACGTTTTGTTTGGTACGCAGGGAGTATCCGTGCGACCACTATACGGCGATCATCAACGTGACGCTGATGTGCACGGGCTGCCCGCGCGCGCCGGTGCACGAGAGCGCTCTGCAGCTGCTGCAGCTGCTGGACAAGCGCTTCTTCGGCACCGGCTGCCCGCTGCCCGCTGACGACGACATCGGTAAGTCATTTTTAGCTAGCCCTGCCAGAACTGTATGCG
Organism: Keiferia lycopersicella; assembly: GCA_029255805.1. Classification (NCBI taxonomy): domain Eukaryota; kingdom Metazoa; phylum Arthropoda; class Insecta; order Lepidoptera; family Gelechiidae; genus Keiferia; species Keiferia lycopersicella. Next base: position 15,447,944 of record JARACZ010000006.1, on the reverse strand, counting down.
TGAAATCCACAAAAAATGCAGGTTTTTGAAACGCTTACGATGACATGGGTAAGTCACTTTTAGCTAGCTCTTCCAGAACTGTATGCGCGAAAACCACACAAAAGGCAGGATTTTTGGAACGCTGACGATGACAGTCACTTCTTTTAGCTAGCCCTGCCAGAACTGTATGCGTGAAAACCACAAAACACGCAGGATTTTGAACATGATGTTCAATATGATATTAATAATTTATTTATCGATAGTTGCGCAGGATATAAAACAACAAAGGAATACGATATAAGTGCCTTGCACATCGTTACGGCTGGCTGAGACGCATTACGGTGATACTGTCGTCAAGTATCGGAGAGGCATATATACAGTTGTGATTGATACGAAACGGCTTATAAACATTTATTTACTAACTGCCCGTTATATGGGTGTTATCATCATCATGAAAATGTAGCTCGTGTTTCCCAATAATCATTACATATTTCATGCTCTGAAAATAGGTCATTTAATACTAAACCCGCTCTGTAAGTTCAGGCGAGGTTTTGAAACCAGGCATGTAAGTAAATTTGAATATAGAACTGTCAATAAAGCCCTATTCAATATTAATTTTTTGCTTGACATCTGATAAAATTTAAAATCGATCCTGAATTGAAACAATTTCAATATGATTTTAATTCAATTTTCGAACTGGCCAGTATGGAAATGTGCCGCTTGAATAACGGACACCGACTGAAAAAAAGCGTGAAGGAGATTTTATATTTATAATCTGTATTTTATAACCTCAATAAATAAGTTTGTTGAATTCAAACTTAATAATACGATAAGAAAAGTAAAAAAAAACTAATATTCTTAAAATAACAAAAATGACTAAGTACTACATGTTAGTACAATTTCCTTTTATTTGTAGAAAACAAAAGGATGATACAATCATTGTTTATATCTATTAATCCATTTGTCACTTTATTTTACTTACTTTCATTCGATATGTAAAGCAGTATCCGCATATGGCAGTGGCTCTGTGTAAAAACTTGGAACACGTGAAATTCCCTAGGTTGGGTAGCCGACCCCAACAGAGAGCGGGATACGGCAAGGAGAATGAATTAATGTAATGCATTATACGCACCGCGAGTAATGAATTGCGTAATGATATCAGTAAGTAGAGATTGCCGTGTGATGCCGGCTTAGAATAGCATCACCCCACATCCTTCCCGTGGGTGTCGTAAGAGGCGACTAAGGGACTCGAGAATATTGGTGTATTACATTTTTTTTAGGCGACAGGCTGACAACCTGTCACTATAGTGATACACATGTTTTCCGAAACAACCTTAGAAAACAATACTCAAAAATGTCAGACGTGGCGATAGCGACCGTATTCTTACGGCTGTTAGCGCTCTGCCTACCCCGCAAGGGATAAAGGCGTGATATATGATATATGTAAGTAGAGATTAATTATTTACGCATGATACTGCTATCAGTGTGAAATGGTTAGCCAGATTTCGACATTCTGTTTAAAAATAAATGAATTTGTTTGATGCAGCTTTATATTGGAATCGTATTTCCATGGCAACATCTGGCGCTACGCGAACCAATAACAGCAATAATATTTATATTTAGGAAAAAACAAATACTTAACATAATGCGAGCTGACGGCGGACCCTATGTGTGTGTAGTATGCGGAATATTTTCTCAATAAGTTTAACTTGCGACACAATTATTTGTTTCGTTCGTAGAGGTGATGTAAGCACTTGATTGTTATTTTCCAGTATAGTTAGATCAAGTACAAGTCCAACTTAAAAATCGTAGAGAGTTATCATTGCATCAAATTTTTTAAACATTATCCCCATCTCCCCACCTGACCTTTTCGACCGTTACAGAACAGCAAAACAAGATGAATAAAGTTGCTGGGTACAATGGAGACGTGTCTTACTTGACTGCTTCTAAAGGAGCGTTATTATACGGTTTTAAGGTGTAAGCGGTGCATTATTTTCAGTATGCACGTACGTCTTGACATATATATTATATTGCTAACTTTATCAATGAGTTTCATTTAATTTTAAAAGAATTTACCAGAAGTAATGCTTAAATGTAAACTATTTTTCGATGCGACTCAGATTGATATATTAGCACCAGTTGAAAATTAATATGTTGATAATAGTAATGTTTTTTATATCACCAAACCCATAGACGAAAACTTGCAAATAAAAACTGGTTAGCCCCTCTATAGTTAGGTAAATTCCGATAATGCAAAAAAAACTTTTAAAAAACTTTATAAGTAACTTGTATGAGTTAAAAAAAATGTCACAACTTAAGTCGCATTGGTAGGTACTTATTCTTTACTTTCTTTGGAAGTTGCCGCAGTCAAGAATAGCGGTTTGCCTTTTTCCTGCTATAAGCTCTCTTTATGAGCTTGCTCTTTGTAGCTACAAAGCCAAGATGCTACAGTAATGCTTTATTGATATAATGAATAGGTATGAAAGTAATCGATAACAGGCGAATGTTCTTATTATAACAGTAAAAGTCTGAAGAGAGGCATTAATGATAAATAAACTGCTTATTACCGTGGGACGAGAGGAAAACCAAAATCGCTGACAGACTGTGACGTTCGTGAAATGAGTAGGTATGTAATCATCACATTAGTATTCTTTGCCAAGAACTTCTCAACATTTGGAGCACGATCTCGTATTAGATTCGGCTAATATTGTTGAGCGAAAGAGTCGTGTTTTCGATCGATATCATTACAAGTATTATTATCGAATAATGTCGTAAGCCCTAAAATCTATGTCTTCGACGCGTACACCCTACCACGTAGCTGTTAATCCTTAACCAGAGATGAGAGTCATTTTCAATACGGAGATAAACTTTCTATACCTACTCATAGGTACCTTTCAAACTGCTACTAGGTGATGTTCGTATGATGTTCGTAGTATGCGGGATCTTAGGCCATGTTTTTTCCTGTCAATCAATAAACCTGGCTAGTTACTTTTCTGTAAAACTCCAAATCAACAAGTTTTCCGTGACCTAACTCGGTGCAGACCAATAGACGTGAGACTTCATCACATAGCAGCAACGGTCTAAAAGAACAAGCACATTTTCAAGGAGCTCTCGACATAAGCTGCCGCCGTGCAGACTATGTAATGACGGCTATTTTGTACTCGAATTTGTCTTTAAACGAGACAAAGAATTCGTTTTATTAGAATTTTTCTGTACCCTGGCTGACATATTATCTGATATCAGCTCACACACACGAATATCACATATTATGTATGTCTCAACACTTCGATGGAAAATGTTTTTGACTTCTAGTTTAGCTTTATGATTACTCAACGGCAGAAAATAACATTTAGTACCTAATCTCGTTAAAAGAGGTCAGGAATTAAACAGGCTCGAGAATATTCCCACGGCGTTTCTAAAATAAATCACTTACATCTCATTTACATATTAATGAGACCACTAACGGTTTGCTGTTATGTGACCAAGTACAGATTTCCTATCTCCCTTGAGCTTTTGTAGTTTCTACCAAAGTCCTCATGTTTATCGTATTTATGTTAAACTAGCTGATCGTCTAACGGTTTTGCCTACTGCCAGTCATTAAGAGAAACCGCAGACATTAGGGTCACTGAAGTTGTAGCTTCCAAATTTTGGACGTTTCAGTAGTTTGGGGTATTTCTGCACAATAGTTATCGCCTCAGTGTTGTAACTAACTGTTTAAGGATTACAATTCCTCGAGGGATACAGGGTGTTAGGAAAAGTACTAACTTCCTTTTAAGGAATGAACCAACCCATGAAACTGAACAACTCTCCCTGAAAACGCAAGTAAAAAAAAAATTGGGCCTCATACAATATGTTCCAAAGGATTGCGTCAATTTGTATGTGAGGTCCAAATTTTTTTTCATATTTCATATGTTCCTTGGGAAAAGTTGTTCAGTTTTATTGGCTGGTTCAACCTTTGAAAGGAAGTTAGTACTATTCCTAACCTCCTGTATATTAGGTTGCACATAATATTACCTACCTACTGAACTTATATGAGTTCACTTTTCGATTGATTTAAGTAAGAACACTTGAATTCGTTTCAGTAGTTACAAAGTAGATTTACTGGAAACTAACAAGTCTTACCTCTTATATCATTTATTATTACGCATGAATCCTCTTCGGATTTCGCTCCGCCGAACATTTCGTATCGATTTACTTTAAGGGTGTAGTGTCGCTCGTTACATTCCTCTACTCCTATTTCTTGTCTAATCAATGCATAAGCAACTGATAAGTGTATATTTTACTAGCTGAACTTCGTTTCGCCATATGTCCATCACATCAGCCATATATAGGACGCCCACTGATGAACTTAGGTCTCCCCTAAAGACTGCTATTAGTAGCTATTATTATTTAGGGATATTTTGTAGCCTTATAACCTGGTCGTATGCTCAGAGACAAGGAAAATTTTAATGAAATAATTTTTTGTTGTGTAAACGTACCCTACTAGGTATTGACCTAGTGCTATTTAGAGGTCGAGAAGTAAAGAAAAAATTAAATCTATGCTATTTACCCATTCGTCGAAGAAGGAACGGAAGCAAATACAATCAAAAACACGAGTAGGAACAAATTTCCATTATTTCATGTTCAGACTAAACAGTAGTAAAAAATAACTAAATTAAATATAGTCCATTGAATGAGTACCTCCAAAGGGGGTCTAGAGTGCGTGAGTTAGTAACGTAACATGTTTCTTCGGAAACATGTCAAGAGTCCCTAGGTAATAAACATACTAAAACCCCGGGACACTAGGAGGAGCCCCGGAGTGGGGGGAGGCGGGGAAAGGGCCCATTTTTTCATTTTTCGCTTAAATCTCAAAAACGGTACATGTTAGAGAAAAACGTTCAAGGAAAAGTTAAAAGGCCATAAAATTATCTACAAGTTATACCTAAATCACTTTTTCCTATATCCTACCGTTTCTGAGTTACACGCATTAAAAAATGATTTCGGCTCAAACAATTTTCCCATACTACATACCCATGTTTATCACATCAATCGATCAAAAAATATTTCTTTCTTCCATAAAACTCAAATGTGCAACTTGTGACCAGTACTGATAGATTGCTCTTGATTAGGTCTATCATTGGTAAAATAAACACATTCCTCCATGGAAGCTTTTAGGAGGAATCGATTGTCAAAATATTGTATTAGGGTAGTTTTAGTTACTGAACTTGGACTATTTAATTTTTTCTTCCAAAAAAACTCAAAAGTGCAACTTGTGACCAGTACTGATAGATTGCTCATAATTAGGTCTATCATTGATAAAAATACTAGATTCCACCATGGAGGCGTTTAAGGGAAATTGAATTTTATAAGGGTAGTTACGATACCTGAACATTTTATTTTTTTACTTCCAAAAAACTTTTTGGCAATCGATTCCTCCTAAAAGCTTCCATGGAGGAATGTGTTTATTTTACCAATGATAAACCTAATCAAGAGCAATCTATCAGTACCGGTCACAAGTTGCACATTTGAGTTTTATGGAAGAAAGAAATATTTTTTGATCGATTGATGTGATAAACATGGGCATGTAGTATGGGAAAATTGTTTGAGCCAAAATCATTTTTTAATGCGTGTAACTCAGAAACGGTAGGATATAGGAAAAAGTGATTTAGGTATAACTTGTAGATAATTTTATGGCCTTTCAACTTTTCCTTAAACGTTTTTCTCTAACATGTACCGTTTTTGAGATTTAAGCGAAAAATGAAAAAATGGGCCCTTTCCCCCCCTCCCCCCACTCCGGGGCTCCTCCTAGTGTCCCGGGGTTTTAGTATGTTTATTACTTAGGGACTCTTGACATGTTTCCAAAGAAACATCTTACGTTACTAACTCTCGCACTCTAGAACTTTTTATTCAATGGACTAATATACGTGGCCCGTACAAATGAAATAAGAATCTGATACTTAATGAAACAGCAATTAAAAAAGGCGAAACAAAATGCATACGGCAAATGCACCGTATATTTCAACAACTTTTGCTTAGCGATAGGGTTGATGAAATACGCTATACGTCACATAATTAAATTCATTGAATTTTGAATACATAGATCTTCTTTAGGATACCTATTCCAATAGCAATTTGAACAGGTATCAAAGTTAGATAGGCAATGTTTTTAACATCTAGTTAGCATACTGATCCTTTTATCCTAAGAAATCTGAATAGAATTCCAGGAAAATAAAGAACACGCGGTAAAAAAATTGTGACATTAGGGTTCATTGGTCCTTGGACGACTCGACTTCCCATACGAAAAGAGACTTAGACAGAAAATGAAAAAAATATTCGTGTAAGTAGCAGAATGTACTAGGAGGCCCCGAAAAATATACTCTGACCGAAGAATGTTTATTGGATGTTGTGAAGAGGATCTACCAATCACTTGGTTAATTAATAAAAAAATAAAAATACAGTTAAAATCAAAATACCAATGTCACCGTAACGTAACAGATATATATAAAAGATTTACTAAATAAATAAACCCTTATTGTGGTTAGGAAGGGCACCACATTATGTCAGGCAGGTTCAATGTATCCAATTAGTAAAATCAAAGATCAGTGACGTGTTAAGACATAGGGCATTTAATTAAGGTTGTTCATGGTACACGGTTAGCTCTCTGAAAAGGTAGACACGGTAAATTATAATATATCATTTAGGTACAAATGGTTTTATTCCCAACATGTTGAGTTTTTAAATTGATGATTTCTCAAAACTTTAAATTCATACATCAATAAAGTCGATTTCTTATATTCTGCACGATTATGGACATCATAGACAAAAGTTATGTATGATTCAGTAAATATTATTACACCTAAAATAGTAAAAACTTTTGCTGTAAAACGCGATTTGCCTTTTAAAAAATCGCAGTCTTAAATTTCTAATTGTTCATGACATCAGGTACATACATTGAGAGACTGTACCCTCAAGTATTGATATCAAGACAAATGACTGACTTCTTAATAAATATCAAGTACTGAACCGATCCTGTGATGTAACGTGCAAGCGGGGATGCGGATCCATTTCCGCTTCCATAAGTCGCGATAACCTTTGCCATTTAGGTTGGGGTGCATTCTAGCATGTCCACATTATGGCATTGCGCTGACCGATTTAATGCAGATTCCTATAAAGTTGATTTTCAAACCTCTGCGTAAAGTACCTAGAAGTATTATGTAAAGTGCAAGCGTGGACATTGGCTTGGTGAGGCGAGGTTGCGGTGCGGTTCCATTTCCGCTCCCGCAAGTCTGCGATAACCCCTGCCAGTTAGATTGGGGTGCATTCTAGCACGTGCGCATCATGGCATGGTGCTAGCCCGCGGTCGCTGAATATGTGACGATAACATAACCGTGGTAGGATTACGATACAAAAACTTCATCGTATAAAATTTCTATTTCAAAAGTTAGATGTCTCGCTTACCGAGGTTATTGAAATTTGGCGAATACTGGTTTTATCTTACCATTATGGCATATTACGCCGTTTAGTAAATTTGGCTACATTCCAACACAAAAATTTAGATAAAAAATAAAACAAAATGTGTACGGGTAAGTAAGTATCTACATTTTTCCTAATGACAAATACTTAGCTCAATGAAAAACAAGTCACGGGGGTGGTGGGGCTAAAGGATTGACGGATAGATAGATTTTCGTGTCCATTTTCGAACTCGCTAAAAGGCGTACCTAATAGTTAAAGGGTAATATGTGTGCTAGTTAAGCGGTGTCTTCAAAAAAAGCTGGGTGGGTTCGTGAGTACCGATATTCAAACGCCAGATTTGTTCAACTCAGGACACCGCTAAGGGGTAAATGTCACTGAAAATTTTAAATCTTAATTTTCTGATGATATCACGTGTATGCATGGTATTCTTAGAATACCCTGTGTGTAAAATTTGAGACCTTTAGTTGCAAACATTCCGTTCGCGAACAGGAAATTATCGATTTGAGTATTTTGAGAACGGAACAATCCACAAATTGGATATTCGAAGAACTAGCTATGTTTAGACACGAGCATTTTGCAAACTGCATTTTGCTAATAAAGGATCTTAAGATGTGTAATTTGTACGGATGTTGCTAATTATATCTTTAAACGAACCAGTATACTCATTATTTATTGATTAAACTTACATAATAAGTTATACTGATGTACTACCTAGTTATCAAGGTAGTATCATCGAGCGTACATCTTACTCGTTAATGAGTTTGTGAAACCGCGGAAAGCTAGTAAAATATTAAACATTAAAATTGTTTAGCTTTTATTTTGTTATAATTGGGCTTTGCAAGTAATGAAATATTATCTAAACAAGCGACACTCTTAAATACCTATATCTTGCTCGAAATACGGGCCAGTAGAAACGGCAAAAAATTTGCAAGTGTAATCGGTCCTTGCGTAATCGGTAGAACAACTTGAGTCAACAAAGTATACATTAACTAAAGAAAAATATTGGTGGACGGCATACATAATTAAGTGCGTAAATATAATGGAGAGCAGGATAGAACAGATATGATCCAGTCCATGAAACTGAACAACGTTCCTTGAGAAATACGCAAACAAGAACCGAGGCAAGACAAAAAAATCCTAGCTAATTATTATTTTTATAATTGAGTGTGCGATCAATGAACTAATGACGAAGTGCAAACGGTTGAGCCATGCGTTAATTTTCATAGCCAAGGGCGAGTTAACCTCTTATTTTATTTTTAACCGGCTTCAAAAAAAGAGGTTTTCAGTTTGACCTGTATGTATGTAAGTTTGTCCGCGATTATCTCGCGCGATCATGATGCGGTCTTCAGAAAAGTATTTGTCAGACTTAGGGGAAGGTTTTATGCAAATTAACCAACAAAAAAAATTTGGTTCCAACTTTTACGTCCGTTGAAGTTGGTTCTATTTCAAAAAAGTATTATTCAATAAAGAAACATCAAGGGCCCAATCACATAACATTCATTACTAACAACATAAATACCTAACCTTTAGTATCCGTACTTCCATCTCGACTAAAATATGACATGTTCTGTAGTATGGATCTGTAGCCTATTCGAACGGCCATATTTTAGCGATAGGCCATATTTTAGCGGATCTCATTGAGTTAAGATTTTTTAAAGCGTTGTTGGCAACAACTAGCGCCGGTAGGCATCGTAAAAGAAACTTGGTGAAATCGTTGTATTTAAGCACCCAACTCTAAAGCCCGTATGAATAAACCGCACTCAACTTTGAGATTGATCTTGAGTGCGATTTTGAGATGTCATGCTTTGGTACTGCCTGACATTTGTCAATATCGCTCTTGAGATCGATCTCAGGGTTGAGTGCGGTTTACTAATATGGGCCTAAGATCTACAGTCGCCTCAGTGGCAACCTGCCACTTTAAGATACTATAATAACTTATAAAAGTAGGTATAGTATCTTCACAGTGTGCGACGCCATTGAGGGATTGTGTGTGCCTAATATATTGTTATTTGAGATGATTGTTTATTGTTCTACATTGACTTAAAATGTTTTTAGCATAGAACGGGTATTTTTTTTTGTTCGTCTAGTATCTAGTAGATGGCGCTCGAAGAGATTCATACGATGCAATTTCCCGTACATAGGGGTATAAAATTAAGTTATGAAATTGTATGAAATCTTATTTTTTATTTATGAGAAAAATAAAGCATTGAACGCATTACAATCCCATTAAATAGGGGTAATAGATAGTATTATTTGGTAATAGTTTTTATTTGGCACTAAACTGACCTTCACAATTCCCTCGTTTTGAAATAGCGCCTCCCAGTTCAGACAATTGTTGCTATCAGCTCAAAAATCGTCATTCATGAAGCGTAGGCAGCCATCAAGAAAGAACAAAGAAAGAAAAGACATTTATTTCCGTCACAAAAATACGATAATACAATTTCCCAATTTACATTAGTATTTATTCTATTTAAGAGTGACTTTGTTGGCAAAATTCGTACGAAACTTCTACCTCTTCATAGCTAGAAACTTAAAATAATTAAAATAATAACGTATTTCAGCGTTTTCCAATAGGGGTAAGAAAGGGTCAACATATTTGTTTTATGCAGGAGAAATCACACAACACAGTACACAACACATTGTTAATTTCTTATGAGTACGCGATACAGCTAGTATTCTGAAAAACTAAGTACATATAGGTGTAACCAGGGTCAATAAGTTTTTCACGTAGGTATTTAATAATTGGCGAAGTAAATATTTTACGAACGCGTTACAATCGTGCTGTTGAATTCCGTAGTTGAGGGAAAAGATCGCATTTCGAGGTGTATGTTGTTCGGTGTCTGACGCCGGTGGCGACTGTTGTTGAAGGTCCAGCAGCTGCGGAAGCGCTCCCGGCGGCGCCGGCGAGTATTTGGCGGCCGCCCTTGCATCGCTGCCCCGACATTCTGCATCCCCTCTGTGCAGTTGCTAACGAACGACGCTGTCGACAAATTCAATTATTACGAACTTCTCACGAAAATCTAAATGTTTTTAATTTGTCTCCACTAATTCTTACAATCAAAATGCTTAAAGTGTAGTTTGACGGTAATTTTTGTTTTAATTTTAATTTAGCTATACAACTCGTACACCTTGTGTTTTCAAATTACGAGCGGTTATCTGATCGCTCTGATAAAGTGATAACGAACACCGGTGAATATCGCTTGCAAAAAGAACAGTTATAAACTTATTGGAAACTTAATAACGACCGCGTTTGGCGGCGGCAGACAACTTGTTTTGAAGCCAATCAAAATTTTGTTTATTAGTTTTTGTTGTATAGACGAGATAGATTGACAGTAGGTACGTAAAACATTATAACTTCTAGGGCAATATAAGCCTTCTGTCGATGAATAGAGAGTACTTTAGGACTTAACTAAACATCAACACGGTACTCGACTTCTAACATTTCTTCACAGCAGCCGAAACAGTCCACATTTACTTAGTATAAATTGCAAAAATCACAAAAGAAAGTTAATTGTGCTTGAAGGGAATATACACTCAAGAGCCTAACAAAATTATCAGATTTATGTACAGAAATGGTGCTGAATGTTTTGGCGAAAATCACTCGTTACATATTTTACAGCGTTGCTACATAGTGCCGGCTGAGATAGCAACACCTCTTTTCTAGCGGAGGATGTCGTAAAAGAGGACTAAAAATGAATTCAAGGAATGGACAGGCAGCAGTGTCATCAGCTGTAAACATAATACCCTGTACTGCGTTCGACAATCCGCCTGCCAACCTTGATGATATGCTAATACCTCGTAGATTGTTAAATTGCTGTTGCTGTTTTTGGTGTGAAAAAACCGTATTACGCTTTGCAGTAAAATGTATAAAACATTTTATGTTAATGTTTATGAAAGTTTACTTGGTCTTATAGTACACTAAAATGTAACAAATGGTTTTTTCAAAATGATCGTAAACGGTTTTCAGTGCTAATAAACTTTTCCCATTATATCTACGTCCGCCCTTTTATAAGGTCGGCTGTACAGACATTATTAATAGCCCTCACTGACAATTAATTTTGGTTTCCATGGAGACCGTAAGAACTCCCGTCCAATCAGCGAAGCCTGATGACCAGACTAATCGTTTTCCACAAGCTGAGGCCTCTTAATCTACTCAGTGGTCGAGAGCTTTAGCGGGCAATCACAGAGTTTTAATTCGATTACTACACACCGGCACGAAACAAACATTACATTTACGGATCGTACCCCTCCAATTTAGTATCATATCATAGATATAATTTCGAATAGGGATTGAAAATGTATTTGTATGCAGGAAAATAAAAAAAGCCAGTTCAAGCTCCATGCCCGTAATGTCTTATTCTTCTTTTGTGTGGGACACCGAGTCGAACGACACGATGAGCCCTGGAACGTACGAACGATAGACTGGCGAAAAAGCTAAGCTCAAACTTTCGATTTGTTTTTCAGGAAATACCATAAGGTACCGTTTCAGGCATGGGGTTGTGCCTTTACAATTTTATACGCACTGGTAGATTAAGGTCATATCCGACATAAAACGCGTTAATTGGCTTTAGTTGATGGCATCTAGTTTTTCTTTAATCGGTCAAAAGTTTTCCTTTGAACTTTATTTCAGTTGGCATTATTATTATTCTTCTTCTTAGCGAATTGGTTCTGACACTCAAATATATTTGGACCAATACTCAGCTACACGCACACATTACACTATTCAACACAAAAAAAATATCTGACCCAGTTCATATTTTTTCATAATGAGGTTGCCTTATGATAAATACCTATAGGCATATTATTTTGATATCACATCTAGAAGTGGAGATATACGACTTTTTATTTTTTTACCTACCTTCAATGGTTAAATTACGGGTAGTCGTGAAATTTATAAGTTCTGCGGATGAAAGTTAGTGCATTCGTTAGTTTAATAACTGCTTTCTAAAATGTCGCGAGTGTGTGTTAATAGGCCTGATTTATTTTGCTATGTTTGTGGAGAATTTACGCCAAAATCGAAAAAAAAGCCTCTGTCTGACTTGATTAAACAGGCCTATCGAGCTTATTTTAACCGTGACGTAAGAAATCAGGACAAGTCGTGGGTGCCTAAAGTATGCTGTTTAAGATGTTATACGAATCTGAATGGTTGGTCTAAGGGAACTACTAAAAAAATGCCATTTGGTACGCCAATGCTATGGATGGAGCCAACGAATCATGCCGAGGATTGTTATTTTTGTCCCACGCAATTAAAAGGGTTTTCCGAAAAATCAAAACGAAGTATTAAGTATGCTGATGTGACATCTGTAATAAAACCCCAGCCACATTCTGACGAGTTACCTGTTCCTGAGTGGAAAAGTGAGTGCCTAAATCCAGATTTAATTGAGACGATGGATGACTCAAGTTCGACGGATGATGAAAATTGTGAGGATCCAAATTATGCCCCAAAAGATGAAACAAAGCCACTTTTGGTTAACCAAACCAGGTTTAATGACTTGATAAGAGATTTAAATTTACCCATTTACAAAGCATAGTTATTAACTTCAAGATTACAGCAATGGAATCTATGTGAATCGGATATAAAGGTAACTTTTTATCGAAAAAGACACAGTTTACTAGTTCCGTACTTTTCTAAAGAAGATGGCTTGGTTTTTTGCAATATGTCATTAAAACTGCATTTTCTTCATTCGCATTTGGATTTTTTCCCTGACAATATGGGGTCAGTCAGTGACGAACACGGAGAACGCTTTCATCAAGATGATGCTGCATTTGAGAAACGTTTTCAAGGTCGATGGGAGCCTGCTATGCTCGCAGATTACTGCTGGAGTCTTCTTAGAGATACCCCAGCATCTGAGTACAAGAGGACAGCCAGCCACTCCAAAAAAACCACACCATTTCAATTAAAACAAGAATAAAACTATGACAACTTTGTAATTTCGGACATGGCTGTATATCTGGAAATTGAGATGTGATGGAAAGTGCTTATTTATATATTTTTATAGTATTAGTGCCAAGGTATGATAATCACATAATGAGACCTCAGATAAAATTAAATGTTGAAAATTTGTTGAATAGTGTTATTATTCTTGGTTTTTTTTCGTCTGTACTTATAAATCTGACCTTACCTCTCTGTTTCCATTATCAGCTAACCGATGAATGTCCGATCACTGGCCAATAGTTTCAGCGATTTAGCTAGTCACGCTTGTTTTTGTTTCTGCCTGCCCTAATTGTGTCCGTTAGATAAAGTGATACATTATCAATATCAGGTACCCAATATCTGGCTAATCGAGTCAGTCGAATAATAAAAATTCGATTGTGTGTAACCTCATTTGTGCTGGCGTACAAAACATATTTTGAAACCTTGACTAAAATTGACTAAATATTTCTAAGAAACATAAGTTCATCATCATCACTACGGTTCATAAACTAGTAGGGCGACTCGCTGTCACAGATTTAAAAAAATTTTGGACCTCGAGATGGACAAAGAATTTTAAAGTAGAATCCTATGTGTCAAGGCTTTCGGAAAGCGAATTTGTCTTCCACACCCACTTAATATTTAAAGGATAATGCTACGCAGAGGGACGCGTCACCACGTCACCAGCGATAAAGTTGATGGAGAAGGTCGAAAGAATGATGGATGAGAGACTTTCCTATTTTGTATTTTTCCCTTCCACTTAAGTTTCATTTTGTTATTGTTGCACTTTTCAGTTAGTCCACTTTGCAAATGACCTTCCTTCTCATGTTCTTACGATAAGGTCGATTGATTGTCCTTTTCAGTCCATTTTTTTCCGTGTCCTCTCTTTCCTCTAGCCGTGTGGGACGACAAACAATTGATGACTGACTCAATAAACCCTAGAATGGTTCGCGCCAGTACTAAATAGATGATCATTTGTTGATTAATTGTGATGTCTTGATCTAGTATCCAAATTTATAAAGAAGTCGTATCATTCAAGGGATGTTAAAGATGAAGAAAAGTTATTTTTTTACCTGTCGTATGGGGTACCATATGATAGGGCTCCACGAGAAAATTTATAAATATATCGGATTAAAACATTTTATCTATCTGTTGATTAAGAAAAACAAATAAGATAATTTACATTCTTATAAATATCCAAACACACCATGTTTGGAGTCCTGAATACTTTCCGTGAAAGCAGTCGGCGAATCGTGATGTAGGGGGCCCGAAATGTTGTTTTCATTTCCGGAAATATTTTAATGAGAAATTGTCCAGTTTCATAGCCTAAATTCACTCTACTCGTATTCAAAAAGCTGTCATTACCGCTCGTATTTCATACATTCAAAAGGGCTATTTTATTACGTAAAATACATATTTAAGAAAGCTCAACCCAGGACTTAGAAAACGTTTAGGCGAAAGTGAATTCTACGAATACTATGGTTCAGATCTGAGTATAGCAATCGCATCAAATCGATTAGACAGAGTTTTCAGACTTCCTACTTAACTAATTAGAATTTATTAACCACCAGTTCTAGTGTGATGCGGCCTTAGAGTAGCATCATCCAATTTCTTTTACGTGAGTGTCGTAAGAGTCATGTAGATCTCCCCAGCACGGCCCATGTTGGAATCCATGACTTTGAATATGTAGAATAATTGTCGATAATTAATATAAACCAAAGAAATAGCGAAAAGAAAGTGGCGTGCTGGAGAGAGCCTCTCTGCAGCAAGGCCCATCGTGAATCTCGAGAACAACAGCACGTAGCGAGAAACTGATAGAACTGCTTGCGGGACAAATTTGTCGGGTCATCCCACAACTATGACTAAACTGAGAAGAATTTCACATTATGATAAATTGACAAACATCAACTTTTAGTGACAACATTATTAATATTACCTACTCCTACTACTACTATTACGACTCCCTAACAGTTTATTTCATAACGTAGCCAAGAAGTCTCATAAAAACGTCTCACTCATCATATACAATAACGTTTACCTGTGATATAATAAAGAATCCCATTTCAAGTACGTTTTATTTTTTATTATTTTCTCTACACAATCAAATACATTGACATAACAGTCTATAAAGACATTTGTATCTCAATTGAGTTTCTGGACACCCGTACGTATATCAATCACATCTTAAACATTTAAGAACATAAAGTAATTGTTAGTTGCACTCCTTTGAATGAAGTGTATTTGAGAAGACGTTATTGTTAAAGAATGTAGAAACAACATTTTTATTATAATTGTTTCGGCCAAATAATCCGTAATCGTAACGTTTCGCTAAACGTGCAATGCACCAGTTACAATAGCCTGTTAAAAATTGGTAGTGTCCTCTGTATTTATATGCCTAAATGTAGGAGTATTGAGGTTATATATTAGCTCACTGGAAACGCTACTAGCTCTGGCGGGATGGCAGGAGGTCGGTCGGCGCACGGCGACGCCGCGGCGCGCGCGCTTGTGCAGGCACGGCATGGTCTGCCGCAGCGCGCGCCGGAAGTTCTGCCCGCTCAGGCAGTACAGGATGAAGTTGATGCCGAAGTTGGTGTTGAAAAACATGGTCGACAACTGCTGGAGAGTTGTCATCCATTGCTCCTCGTGCCCGGAACCGCCCTGAAATGAAATTGAATATCAAACAGCGGTAAAGAGTTCTTACTACCTACCTATTGGCAAGAACATAAACAATTTATCAAATTCATTTTATTTGTCAATGATTGAAAGGCGTAGGTATTGAATTTTCATTAATTACAGCGATCCTTTTTGTTAGGATGCCTTCCCGTTATCACTGAATCTTTTGTTCTGTTGATCATCGATCGAAAAAAAGGAGTGGCGCTGGATGTCCATCAATATAAATATAACCCATTTAATTTTCAATACTTTTAAAAATACAAAACTGAAAAAAGGATAGACAGGACAAAACGCTATTTCAAAATCATGATATTACTTCGCAACGGGTGAAGTCGCTAGGCGGGCCTATGTTCAATGATAATCAATGTCATCAATACATAGTATAAAATGAAGTAATTTTTTGCGATTCTGTTTGTCTGTCATACACAGCTAGCTCCTCCTAAACCTCGCAATAGATGACATGACTGCTGTACATGGGCAACCCCGCGTTTTCAATAATTGCGTCCCTGGCAACACAGTGGCTGTGCTCTTGCCTCAGACACTGATTAGATCGTCTGTCACGGACTTATGAGGCCAGTGAAGTTGTTGATATTAAAAAAGTTTCTAATATCTTCATAGAATTTGAATAAACAGTGGTTGATACTTCATACATGTTTTTGTACTCAATTTCTGGTAGCTGAAGACTAAAGTTATCAAAAGTAAGCGAAAAATAATACATAAAACAATCGTCACAAAAGCCTTGCTGAGCGTTTATAGTCCAATATATTGATATTGGAAAAATTTTACTTTCATTTTATTCTAACCGTCAACAATAAGGTCCTCTCCACACAGTGAATTTTCTCATCGTGAGTTTTTTCTCGTAATTATGGAACACTTTGAATGTTATTATAATATAATACAAATATATATTTACACAGACGGCAAAAACATCACGTGGAAAAATCAGTGATTTGATATAAATAATTAATAGCGAATAAAAGTCGCGTGAAAAAATTTATCTAAGCGTGACACATGACCTATATGTAAACTGAATACAAAACTACTAACGAATTATCAAAACCAAAATAAAATATAGAACTCTAGTGTTCAAGGCTAAGATTATCGATACCTAGCTAAAATTCTTTTGTTGGCATATTTTAAATCTGACATACGTGTTGGTTGATACGAGCAACATATTTCTTATGACCCACACAGGTCAAAATGGTAATATCAGGGGAGAGGGTTATAATCTCATTAATGATCTACGTACCTAATTAATTATACATAAAATCTGAAGAAAACGCAAACCGCTAGTTATAGTAGCACTACAGCATAAGTAAGTTTACGAAACATTAACATGTGTCACACAATGAAATGCTCGATAAATGAACTACTGAACACTTATTTATTAAAACTGTCTTTTATGTAGCCTTTATAATATAAAATAGAACCTAAGGAATCCAGGATTGCAAACTATAGCAGCAGGTCTCTTTGTGAATACTTTCACTTCGCCTAGCCAACTCGCATTCCAAGCGATTCTAACCGTAAACCAGTTTAAAATATGTAACACAATAATAGATTACATCCGTATGCATATGAGACATGAAATGCATGCGAGTAACTTTCCAAGGATGCAATTGATGTTCCACCCGCGGTAAGTATGCTGCTTTACATATCGATGATAAAGTAAAATAAGGCGATGTATACATAAAAAAAATCCATAAACTTCCGGTTGTACCCTCGAGGAAGCAAGTTCATCACAGAACATGGAAAAATGGTTACAGTAACCTAAAATCTATAAAAGCAGACTTAGGATTTAAAGATTTTTTTCGGCCACTGATTATCGGAATTTATTATACTTTTTATAATTCGTGATTCAATGTTGAACAGATGACGGTAAAACTATTTCAATGTTTCTGTTACGGATTTTATTCTTAGGAATAAGAGGTCTTTGCTTTCCTTGCTGTCAAAGCCGACGTGAAATTGATCATATAATATAAGCGGAATATAAGGCAAACGTGACATAATGTTTTTACCGAGTCGTACGCTTTGTGCGTGCGTGCGTATCAAAATATTATACCGAGAATTATCTTGTAAAATATATCACCATCATCAATGGCATTATACACGATTTAGGGAATTTTTCCAATTAGAATACTACGTTCAGATATTTTATGATTGATTTAAGAACAATTGGACATATTAATAGTAGATTACGCACTAGGGATTTAACATTTAACACAAGTCATTATTTTTCGAAGATGCAGTTGATGTTACACCCATCGTAATATTGAGTAATAATTCGACTAACTCATTTATTGGGGTTATAAAAATACAAATTATGAATATAAGTCCATCCTAACGTTTTTTTGCATCTGGTGACCTTACCTTATGCAAGCGACACAATTAATTTCATACTAGTACTGGCCAGTTCATAAGAAATGGTTAAAAAATTACAGCACTAGAAATTTGTAAATTTTTGGCTACTGCCGTAATGTATAGGTTACTGCCGTAATGTATTACATTAAAAAACAAAATTATGTCTAAGACACAGCGTTGCGTAATAATATCTTTATATTGCCTTAGAAGATACTCGATAACATTTTTAATTTAAAATATAATCTCTATATTAACAATGAGACAATCTAATAAATCGGGAGATAGTCGGTATTGTAGACGTATCGAAGTCTCGTAGATATGTATGAACCGCGTAGCCGCTACGTCGTAGCAAACATTAAAGTCACATCACGATCAATAACTTTGACATGTATCTAAGACTGAACCGATTTTAATAATAACCTAATAAAAGATTAGTAGTACCTGGTGGAAAAGCCTCTCACGGGAGGTACTTTGCATAATAATTTCCAATTTAAACAAATCGTAAAAAGTAAATACAATTTGTAAACATTTTACCGGTCTTACAAAAACTCGTAGTACAGAAGTAATTTCGTTTAATGACGTGCGTGATGAACCCACGTGAGGTTTCGCCATCTTTTGCTTACAAGTAGAAAAAAGCCATAAACAAGTCTGTTTACCGCGGCGTGGGGTCACTCTTATATTATGATTAAGGGGCTAGTCCCTTTCTTTTTATACTAGTATAACACTGTTACACGATTGTTCAAACATATTTTTTGTAGATGAAAACGTCATTAATGTCAAATTTACTTGTAAACATGGGTTTTATTATAGGACATGAGCCTATCGATGAGTCGCATAGTTAATGAAATCCATTGATGAAACAATTAGCAGGTGGAAATTTATCAATATCTAAACTCAGATTAAAGTGAAACAACAGCTGGTACAATTAATTGTGTAGAACCCTATTATTACTCAATTTATTTGTAAATTAAATCAGTTTGTGTTATATGAAAGTTTAAATTGAGTTTATGATTGATTCACCAGATTTGAATTTATGTCAGTACGTTCCTATATCAAAAATCAAATCGAAATGTACTGTACTCTCCGGAGGTTGATATAAATAGAATATATAATGAAAAAAATACATATCTAACATTTCTAAAATTAAAATACATATCCATGTAAGCATGAAACATCACTGTAAGTGCCAACATTTCACAAATCGAATACCAATTCGCTTTTGCAGTCAAAAGGATCAAGCATGTGACATGAAAAGATATGCTTATGATAATGTACATCGCCTACTGAAATCTAGACAATTGTGTGTGTTTACTTACAATATCTTTAGCGTAGGCGATGATGCGCACCACGTAGGCCGGCATGTTGAGCACCACGAACACCGAGGAGACGAGCAGCAGCATCCTGGTGACGCGCTGCTGCGAGCGCGGGCACGCCGGAGCGCGCGCTGGCGCCGTGCGCAGCATCAGCCGCACGCGCTCCAGCCGACACACGCCAATCGTTATCCACGTGTTCATTATTATTATTACTGTCAGTGGCACCAACAACGTCACTATCGTATCTACCAAGTTAAATCGTTCAGCTTCGTCTAAATACTCGTAGTCGATGCTGCATTGAAGTTGCGAAGCTTTCGCAAAACGCAGGACCGGTATGTTCAACAATAGGGCGGCTAACACGATACTCAAGATTATATGGCGTGCTCTTTTGACAGTGCAGATAGCATTCCTCTGCAGCGGGTATAAAACTGCGACGAATCGTTCGACTGTAAACGCCACCACTAACCACGCGCTCAGGCATGTTGTCACGTACGTTACGTAGATGAATATCTGACAAAAGCCTTTTTGGAAAAACCAGTCGACTATATGTCCAGCTGCTAACCATGGAAGCAGCAATTGAAATAAAAATATTGTATCGGATATTGCAAGTGCCGATAAATATTGACTAGTAGACTGTAAACGCAATTTACTGTTAAAAAATACAAAAACTGATACTAAATTTCCAATTGTTCCGAGAGTTATTAAAACAGGTGTATAGTAAAAAATAAAAGTATTAGCAACTCTAGCAGCTAACGTTTGATTGACAATTTCATAGTAAGTGTAAGTGTAGTTAGAATCGTCGTAGTAAGTTTCGGAGCTCGTATTTTGGTCGGTCATGGCGCGGCGTGCGACCGCCGCGCCTTCTCGCCGTCGACTGGCGAGCGAGCACAGCAGGCAGGCAGCCGAAGAGAACCCTGATCAATCAGGGACTATATCCATCCATGCTTCTGTCTGATAGCGGACGGCACCGGCAGAAAGGCCGCACCTGAGATTATTCTGGGCTTGTAACTGAGATTAGAAGAAACCCTTTCAAATACGCGCTTTTTGTGCTCCTTTTCTGGTAGGTAACACATGTGTGTCGGGTAGATTAGTAAATGTAAATTACTTTTATGTAGATTAGCTACTAGATATGTCTTTTAATTATGTCAATATGAGAAAGTAATTAAAACCCCTTATAGCATAAAATTTAATTAGTAGCAGAACAGAAGAATTGTAAGTATGTGTGTTGAGTTGTTACTTGAATTTATTGTTTTTGCTTAGATTGCGGTGATGAGTGTAAATGGAATAGGCTTCATAAAAGTGGAAGCTCAGGACCAGAACACACACAATGAATGTTAATAGTTTTAAATTGTAATACCTGTAAGTTTTCAATAAATAAATAAATAAACACGTTGCCTTCGCACGCTTTCATCACGTCGCGCACCACCACGCGTACAATCGCGGTTTGAGCCAGTACACAACTAAGCATATTGACAGAGGAAATGTTAGTGACAGATTGCAAGTAACATGGGACTCGTATACATCGCACATAATATATAATATTATTTACTACCAAGCCAACACTTTCAAGCACAGAGTCGAAACGACGGAAATTTTGTAGGTACTTTTTTATTTTCGACGTGTAGATAGAGCCCTACAAGCCTGACTTTAAATCTGTCGTTCTAAGAGTGCATACTTCTAGTAGCGCTATTTCAAACAGTGTCACTGGTTCTAGTTATGAAAAAGGTTGTAATTTTTAATCTTATAATATAAAAATGAATCGCAAAATGTGTTGGTAAGCGCATAACTCAACAACGCCTCGACCAATTTGGCCAAATCTTTTTTTAAATGTTCGTTAAAGTTCATGGATGGTTTTTACGGCGGGAAAAATTAGAATTATTGCTGGAAAAACCCTAAAAATAGCCCTTTTCTTTTTCCCATACAAATGATTCGTAACTAAAACGTAGTCAATTTGAGCTTTATTGCTATGGTATAAAGTTCATATTAAATTACAAGCACTCACTGTTGTTTAAGCAATGTAGGTGTGTTCCTAACGTCAAAGATCATACTATCAAAACAATGTGCGTGTGTGCGTTGGAGCACAGAATACATAGTTGGAGGAGTTTAATGTCGCGTTCCGAAACTCTACAATGATAATAATAATAATTATGATTCAAATGATTAACAATAAAGCAATTACTTACTTTTAAATCCTTATATATGTTTTATTTAATTATTTTTTATTCACAACGCCCTATCACCAGGGTGACGGTTCTGTTCAGGAGATTTTTTTTAAATACGTAGGCAAAAAAACTGCCACATTACAAATCTTTTTGACAGGACGAAGTCTGTCGGGTCAGCTAGTAGACAATAAGCTTGTACGTATGTGTAGGGTGTAAAAATATTGGTTGCAAACATTTGAAAATATTTTTATTTATGCTTCTTGGTGAAATTGTTCAGTTCCGTGGACTGGTTCACCCTTAAAATATTTACAGTTGATTTTTTTACACCCTGTGTACTGGCTTAGCGAGAGAATTTATTTCATGAACTGATTTTCGAACAAACGAGTTCAGTTTAGTTTGACATAAAGATACGTTTAAATAGGTCCCTATTAAAGAAAATAACAGATACTGGAAAATAATATTAATATTGGTTCCACTAAGTCCGACTTTGAAGGATTTATTGGAAACGTATTAAGTGCTTTGTTGGTTATCAGGTTCGGAGAAGGGGCGCGGCACTCTGGACGCGCTGCTGTGCACCACCTACTGCCGTTCGCAGCTCTACCTCTCCCGGCAACTGTCGCAGCTGCACCCGGAACTCACCATGCCCATGTTTTCAGGTAACATACATACATATATCACGCCTTTATCCCTTGCGGCGTAGGCAGAGCGTTAACGGCCGTAAGAATACGGTCGCTATCGCCACGTCTCACATTTTTGAGGATTGTTTTCCAAGGTTGCTTCAGAAAACATGTGTATCACTATTGTGACAGGTTATCAGCCCGTCGCCTAAAAATTGTAATATACGCATACTCTCGAGTCCCTTAGTCGCCTCTTGCGACACCCGCGGGAAAGATGTGGGGTGATACTATTCTAAGCCGGCATCACACGGCATAACAACGACACATATACATACATACACTACACGCATAGCACTCAATAATGACAAAGATTGAGATGCTCGGTTGTGCACCAAGTATTTATACTGCACAGGCTACTCTGCAAGTTTTTTCAGCGTAATCATTTTATTGCCTTATCCTGTCATCTGTCGGTGTCGGCTACCTAACCTAGGGGATTTGATGTGGAACCAAGTTTTTCACATAGCGACTTCCATCTGACCTCTGCAACCCGAAGGCTAACCTGGCCTGAATCCTGGGTTAAGTCACACTCAAATATCATCTGAATTCAAATTTTAATTAAATGTGGGTTTCATCACGGTGTTTTTCCTTCACCATGAGCAGTCGGTAAGTGTACGTGAGTAAAAACACATTGGTACATGACGGGGATCAAACTGGGGTCCCACATTTGTAAGACCGGTGTCCTAAGCACTTGGCCACACTACAAGTATAGCATTGAATATTGAGATGGATTCAGATGCTGGGATCTGCACTAAGTATTACACTGCACAGGCTACTAGTGTCATCAACGGCCACAAAATACTTCCTTATGGGATGATGTGTTTATGCGTAGGCTTGACAGCGGCGGGTTTCTGTTTACTGGAACCGTAGCTTTCTGTTTTCTAGATTAAGTTTATTTAGGCCGTGCACAAACTATAGACGAAACAGTCGCAAACTATAGTCGTAGTTTATTTATGATTTTGAACGTAGTTTTGAATGAGCACTTTGCGAATTGTAATAGAACATTGTACACATTATACAGTAATTGTTTATTATCTCCACTAACAATAAATTTATGAAACAATACAAACCAAAATAGGAACACGGGCGGAAAGAAACCGCGAATTTGGTTTGTTTCGTGGGAGCGTGAATTTAATTGTATGTATATTTGCCGAGATCAAAAGCAAGTAACGCAAGAGATAAAGTTTCGTGCAGAAAAGCCGCACTGAAAGGAAACAGAGGTAGCTTATTTGATGCGCTTTTTTATTTTATCGACAGAGTATCCCTTACTACATAAAGTTATTGATTTTCATGGTAACGAATGGTTCACAGAAGAACAGACAAACTATAAGGTGGAAAAAAAGTATTTAAAAGGTTCTACTATATCGATAGAAAACGAGCTTAGAGTCTCGCTTATTCTTAGAAGTATTGATTTTCCGAGTAGATGTCTCAGTACGATTGATGTCGATAGTTTCTGGAATCAGTCATCCTGGCATCTAACCGGTGAAAGGTTTACGATCAGTAAGTCTGCTGCGAAAACATCCACTAATATTATAAATGCGAAAGTTTGTATGTTTGTTTGTTACTCCTTCACACAAAAACTGCTGAACCGATTTTCATGAAATTTGGCACACAGATAGAGAATAACTTGAATTAACACATAGGATAGTTGTAATCCCGATAAAATGGTCCTGTGGGATGTTACGATTAAAAACCTACTGCCACGCGGGCGAAGCAGCGGGCGCCCACTAGTACCTAATAAAAACTTACTATGGGTTGAACATTAGCCCTGTGGAAAAGTGTCACACGTTTCAGTATTCGTAATATTTCAATATTCTTTCTTAATGAGTTTCCGATATTTCGAAGCTATTATTATAAGCATCATGATCACGAATATATTTTGAATAGTGCAGGTAAATAGCCGAGAAAGCTCAAAATGTAGTCAGGCGTATCAGATTATCATTTCCCAAAGAGTGCCTGGATAATTATTGTTTACCCAAAATATTTTATGTCTGCCTAACTTTTTTTATCACCGGACCCAAAAAAGTTTCTTATCCAAATTATTTTATGCTGATTTATGCCCACAAACTTTTAATGGCCTACGAAACAAGTACTTATCTTCACTACATAGGATAAAGTGCCGTGTGATGCCGGCTTAGAATAGCATCACTCTATTTCCTACCCGTGGATGTCGTAAGAGGCGACTGAGAGACTTGAGGGTTTTAAGTGTATTACAACTTTTAGGGTCCAGTCTGACAACCTGTCACTATAGTGATTCACAAATTATCTCGAACGGCCCTCTATATTTGACAGAAGTGGCGACAGCGACCGTATTTTTGCGGCCGTTAGCGCTTTGCCTACCCCGTAAGGGATAAAGGCGTGAAATATCTATGTATGGATGTATGTATAGTTTAAGCAATGGTTTGATGGTGGTTATTTGCCTATTTATTGGCTTGTTAGTTTTTCTTTTTGAGAGATGGTCGGTACTGGTTAGTGCTTAACTTCAAAACATATACCTTCCTACAGTGTGCTAAAGTGTGATGTGTGGGTACTCTTGTTTTATTTGGTGTGTGAGCGACGGACAACATTAATTTGTAATACCTACTGTACTAAGCTTAGTTTTCATGCAAGTGACTCAATGTCTTTTATGAAATTAATAAATAATCTTTAAACCTAAGCAAAGTCGCTTCCCACGTCTGATACATGCAGGCTTAGATCTTTAAAAAAACACAATCGATATTGTTGCAGTTTTTTAATGTTATTCTTATAATACATGCTGGGAAAATGCCATATCCCATAGTTAAGCGATAAGCAGCGGGTTAGTGGGTCCAACCGCTGGGCGGGCCGCTAGTTGACTATTAATTAACCCTTATCATTTATTCTACTCTATCTGTTCGCCGTTTTAGTTCGTATTTTCAAAAATCATTTTTCAATGAGTATACTGGCTTGGAAATGCAGTCCCATTACAATTTTTTGTGGCAATACGACACGACAAGTATTTCTTTTGATATTTAAGCCTCCGAAGAATTTGATTAGACAATGAAAATATCACGTTTATATCTCACAAGCAAACATGGTGCAGAGGTTCAATCTGGCAAACAGAAATGATACAGTGGACTTTTAGTTCATTTTGTTTTGCTACGCTCGCCTTTGAAAAAGGTCGCAACAAAAAATAACTCCGAAACCAATTCCAATATGTAAATAATACACAAACTGCGACGAAAATACATAAGCTTTTCGAAATGTACGTACGTGGTAAAAATGTGTGTTGAAAACTTACTACATGAATTATGAATGAGTGTTTGCATACCCGAGTGAACTCTATTAGTGACGCCATGTTTAATTAAAGACTCCTTTATTTTTTAAGTATAAATATAAATAACGAGATTTGAAAAAGCTAAAACTTATATAACTAATGAAGAATAATTGATCGTTCTAACCGTAGGTATACAGAGCGGGTATTCCTATAGGTATTACAGAGCATAAAACTTAAATAAAGTCGAGGGTCAGTCGGCTCCGCACATTTAGCACAACTTTGAAGGGAAATGCACTGTATCGTAATTGCGATAAAGTTAACTTTGCCTGAAGCGAACCATTGCGCGACCAATATAGACATTAAAGATACCAATAACTTAATAGCGCAAAAATTTACAAAGTTATTGAGATAAAACTTATAAAGAAAGAGGTGACTAGTTGATTGCGAAATCCCACAGTTAATGGTAGGCCCCATTTATATCCGTGTCCAAAACGATAAATTGACAATGAAAAGCTCAAAATGAAAGTATTCATTGAATGGACAGCAATTCATAAGCCGTGGATTCGTAAAAACACTATGTTTTTCATACTATTGTAATAACTCTGTAGATGTACGCAAATAGTTGTGATAAGACTACAAAGCTAAAATCGTGAAACACGCGTTTCAGAGTAAAATGGGGATTAAACGTTTGTATGAATGTTCGTGGTTTTTAAACCGATCTGTATAAAATTTTGGAATTAGATAAAATAACTAAAAATAATTAAATGTTTCAAGGGTTTTTGATTTTGAACCCCTAAGGGGGTAAAAAAGGAATAAGTAAACGATTGTATGAAAGGTCGTGATCATTGATACGATCTGTTTCAAAATTTGATACTATATAGAGAAGTCAAGAAACTTTACAACATGTTTCAGCATGTACAAATTTTTTGTCCGTAGAGTGGTAAAATAGGGTACCTAAACGTTTCTGCAAATACAATCTGTTAAAAAAAATGTGGACTTAATGAAAATAAAACTTATGAGTTCCCTGTATTTCAACGCTGTTGCTATGCTCATGATCACGGGTAAACTGGAGTATCTGCGGGTGGCTGCTATGTGTAAAATCATAACTATGAATAGTGTAAACAACCGCGATAGTTTAAAATGTATTGCTACTTGCCCACTATTGGAAGTGTGGTAGACAGAGGTATATTGATTGGTACTCACTTCGCTTTCCGTTCAGCGACTTCCCGCGTGTCATATCGAATTTATTCTATGGCAATGGGATATTTTTCAAGAGTAAAATTGTATCTACGTTTCCAATACACTTTTCTCTCGTATATTTGTTTTTAGTTGGTAAAGCATACACGTGTTTTTGACGTGACTATATGTATTTTAATGTGTATATTACCAATAATTAGCTAGTAATGATAAATAAGGTTATTTTTAGTGTGTAAGGGATATCACTACATAG
Organism: Keiferia lycopersicella; assembly: GCA_029255805.1. Lineage (NCBI taxonomy): Eukaryota > Metazoa > Arthropoda > Insecta > Lepidoptera > Gelechiidae > Keiferia > Keiferia lycopersicella. The sequence goes on along the minus strand of JARACZ010000006.1, from coordinate 15,420,737 downwards.
TATAAAGCCGCGATATCATTCCGCGATTGCGTGCAAGGTGCAAGTTGCATGCCACTTGAGTAATGGAAAGGTAAACATGCATGTAAGTTGCAAGTTAAATTTGGGTAGTTTCGAACTTGTAAACAAAATGCGTAACTGACGCTTGTGTGTGCAAGTGTCTGGCAAGTTACGCGCGCAAGTACCAGTTGCGAATTGAAAATGTAAAATTGTAGGTCTGGCTCAAATATTTGCATGCCAATACAATCACGCACGATTCAAAAGAGGTTTCCAATGCAAGCGTGACGTCATACTTGCATGCAAGACTTGCATAATGCAATCGCGGCTTAAAGCAAAGTCGCTTCGCGTGTCTGTACACATGTATGTATGCTTAAATCTTTTAAACTGCCCAACGAATTTTGTTTGGCTGTTTAAAAGATAGACGGACTCATGAGATATATTAGAGAATTTCTAATGTTAAGTCGTAACTAAACCCATTCTTTGAGCTTACATTGGAAACGCAGGCCGAAATCTAGAAAATAGATCAAAATAATGTTCTAAGCTTCAGAATCTATATATTGTACACTTTAAAGAGGTCTACAAAAAAGTCCGCGTTATATATGTTTATCACTTAGGGATAACCCACAATAACCAATTTCTATCCTTCACTTTTTCCTAATAATAATGACTTATTTACGAAGGGATTTTGAAGGGATACTTCAACCAAATTTAGCATTTAATATGGAACAATATAGCCCTTTACAGCATGTCATTTAAATGAATAATTTTGAAGTTATTAGAAATTTAGAAAAAATAGGGACAGCGCGCGGCCAGCCGGCGGCGAGATCGCTCCCTTCTTATAGGACTTTCTGATAGGAGCGGAGCGATGGAGCTTACTAGCGAGGAGAATAACAAAGTTATTAATTTTATTTTTTGCGTGACAATTTAATCCGTACCTAAGTTAAAACAAAACGTGCTTTTTGTTCCAATTCTTTTTCGATTCATGCCTACCTAGTATAAAACAAAGTCATTTTCACGCCTGTCCCTATGCCTGTATGTATGCTTAAATATTTAAAACTACACAACAGATTTTAACCGATCCAAAAAAAAGGCTTTCAGTTTAACCTGTATGTTTGTCCGCGATAATCTTGCGGTTTGCTAAACCGATTTTGATGCAGTTTTCAGCTAAGTATTTTTCAGACTTAGAAAAACGTTTTAGGCATTTTAACCGACAAAACAATTGGAGGTGTGCAGTTTTAAACGTTATTTGAAGGCCGTTCCCTGTGAAAATAAGTTATTTAATAAAAAGAGTGATTCATGAGGAAGGTTTATAAACACATTATGTACTAGCTGGTGCCCGCGAACTTCGTTTCGCCATATATCATCCATCATATAAGCTATATAAAGGAAGCTCACTGATAAACATGGGCCTCCCCCGTAGACTCTAAGAACCATAAAATAATATATTATAAGCTTATATTAAATTGTTGGTAGATAGGTACCCAAAAACTTGGTTTCGCCGACTATACAGTGTGTAAAAATATTAGCTGCAAATATTTAAATGGGTGAATCAATCCATGAAACTGTACAACTTTCCCCAAGTAACATAGGTCGAAATATGGAAAAAATTTTTGGACCTCCCATACAAAATGTAGCAGCCGAGCAAGTCAACTGTATGGGAGGCCCAAATGTTTTTTTCATATTTCGACCTATGTATTCCTTGGGGAAAGTTGTTCAGATTCATGGGCTGATTCACCCCTTAAAATATTTGCAGCTAATTTTTTTACACTTTATATGTAATTTAAAAAAACTGTTAAATCCTAAAATTACAATTTCCACATGCAAAAAAGAGTAAGAAAACGGTGATTCTTTTATATATGTTTGGTCTTTTTGATTCCTGTAGGTTGAATTTGCTGAATCAGGTTACAGATTAGTCACTCCCTGTTCCAAATCCTCGCTTTCCAGTTCCTTTTAGCAATTTTTTTAAAATCGTGCGTTTACATCCAAAGGTATCAATTCCGTGAAGTAGACTGATGCCACATTTCTTAACATTGTGATGGATGAATAAAGACCGAGTTCATGAGTGTGAATAAATAAAACATAAGCTTATTAAAAACCAAGTAATCCCACTACAAATCCTATCCTATCCTACTTCCTACTAATATATTAATACAAAAGATGTGTTTGTTTGTTACTCCTTCACGCAAAAATTGCTGAACTGATTTTCATGAAATTGGGCACAGATGATGTGTGATGCCGGCTTAGAATAGCATCACCCCACATCCTTCCCGCGGGTGTCGTAAGAGGCGACTAAGGGACTCGACGGTATTGGTGTATTACAATTTGTCGGCTAAACATATAATAACAGTATGTAACAGAACAACATTGGCTAGTAACGTAGATATAAAGAATAGCCTTAACAAAATGAGCAAGAAAAATTAAAATCAAAAAATTGTGGTACTTCGCTGGCCGACTTACATCATAAGCAGATCCATTTCCGCTGAGTCATTTTAACCATGGTTGGAGCGGCAAAAATAAGGATAGGTATCCCTTCACACAAACTTTTGCTTTGTAGCTATTGCAATTTTCCCGCGGTAAATAGTAGATTACGCACCAAGAAAACGATCCATAAATAAAGATTGTATCGTCTGGTACGCAACTTACACGTCTTGTACCACGGAACTTTTGTTTTCGAGTGTAAAAAATATTGAATTATTAAAAGTTAAAATTATTCCAATATTAAAGAGATATTTTTGTAGTCGTAGACATATTCGTAGATTTTACTTTTCTCATTTATTGAGGTTATAAAAATATAGATCACAAAGTACTTTAATATATATAGGGGTATAGAGACCTATCTCAGCTGCCAAAACTGGCAATGCGTAAGTAGCGCCCTCTCAAGCACTTAGTAGGAACTAACTACATAATATATATAAATACATCTATAGCTATATATAACATGTATGCAGCTATATAGGTACTTATACCGAGCCTATATCTAAAAGTACTCATGAAACTAAACAACTTTCCCCATGGAAAATGGGTCGATTGATAAATTGGCAACATAGAATTTGTAAACTGCCACGCCATCTGTGAGATATAGTAAGAACAACGCTTCGTAATTTCGCATCGTATTCCGAAAGTGTTCCCCAAATCACAGTACTATGATTGAGCGCCCTGATATAGATTAAAAATAATAAATACGGCCTCTTGTTATTTTTCTTTCTGCGCGCTTATTCAAAGTGACACAGTTCGTGCTGGCCAGTTCGAAATTTGAAATCAATCTCGGGTCCAATAAGCCCATACACATCTTTTTACTACGCGGCACTATGAAATTTACGTGATCTACAAACTTATTTTATGCGTAGCAGCCAACCCCCCTTTTAGGGGTATGTTTTTTTTTAGCCTATATCCTGGTCGGTGATTTACTTGACATTTTGGTACAAATTGCATCAAAATCCGCTCGGTCGTTTTCGCGTGATGCTTCCGCATATCCACAACCAAACACACAAACATCTAAACATCTAAACATCTAAACATCCAAACAGACAAAAATTTAAAAAAATGCAGAAACGTGTTTTGTTATCAATATTAAGTATCACGAAACAATTTTTTTTTGGATATCTTGTATGTACAGACTTTCGGTCCTCTTGAGCTTTATTATATGTATAGATAGGTAAGACTTGTAAGGAAAACATCTTATTTCTACGGGAAAATGAGTTGCAGCGGGCTGCTAGTCTTATATAATTCGCTATTACCCCTTTAATAAGTTATTAATATTTATTAATTATTTATTGTAGGTACTGAAAAAACTTCAACCCCGTGTAGTTGAAGGCCCAAAATTTTTAAATTTAAAAGTAACGTTAGGGACTGTTGAGCTGAGACCCGTGAGTTGTTTCAAAGAAATTAAAGTATTTTTTTTGTCTACAGAGATTACGGCGCGATTTCAAACGGCGCGCACAGAAGTAAGGCAGCTGCTGCTGCAGTATCTCATGCCGTGGCTCGTGAACATCGAACTGGTGGACCCTAACGTACCCCCTGCCAACCCACTCTCATACATCCAGGTATTGTTTTAGAGATAGGCCATCGACGCTTTGATGTGAGATCTGAATGGCAAATCTTGAAACATCCTGGCTTCAGCTCTACACTCTCTTTTCGTGTGGGGCACCGGGTCGTCCGACGATCCGATGAACCCTAGTGTCACAATTTTTCAACCGCCTTCTACAAGTAGCAGGCTTCTACATCGTTGTGTGACGACCGCCGTCTAAGTGATCACAGTTGTAAAAAGTCGCTGTTAGAATTTGTGGTTGGGTTTTATAGTTAGTATGGATCACAAATGTGGATTTATGACCCCTATTTTCGGTGCTTCTTATAACATATTTAAGCGATTCAAAGTACTTAGTTACTTTTGTACCAACACCTATTGAATAAGAAATATTTTATAAAAGGTACGTACTTAGTTGCGAATAGAATAAGATATTTTGGGTTGATTGTTATTGTTACGTACTTAATAAACCTATATGTCGCAGTACCACACGACTGAGGCGGGTCGGAGTGGGCGACGCGAGGGTCTCGGTTCAGCTGAAGCCACAGAGATGGTTCTAAATAACCTCTTCTACATCACAGCCAAGGTAAGGAATACTCCTCGGTTATAATATCATCAGAAACAGCCACAACACTTCACTTGACACCGAGCTATTAGTCGATAATCGTATACTTTACACAAACATTTTGATCATATTAATTATTCCATTAGTCGAGGATAAGAAACTAATGTAAAGATAATTATTGGAGGAATAAACCACTGGAGCTGCAATGAGGAGCTACTTGCAATGCTTTTCAAAGAATTTGCCCAATCGGTGCCGTGTCGCTGCTCCTGCAAATAACGCTCAAATACATTTAGTAGTAATTAAACCTACACTCCCACTCCGTTGGTTTAATTCTCTATGAAAACTATACGTAAAAACGGTTAAGCCCAGAAGCTAATTTCGTAATTTTAATATTCCCAATACAGGGAAGAAAACCCTTGACGGAGTTTGTTATGTATTAGAAAATATTCCTTCTATTTAATTTAAAAGCACTGTTTGCCTTAATAAACTACGTTACCCCCTAAACTTACTAATTGATCTTCCAAGAACATGAAAACAGCTACAAACTAAGTTGAAAACCAGTTTTGTTTGTAAATATAAGTTTCTCTAAAAAGTATTACACTAGTATTTACGTTACAAGCTGTTAGATTCGCAACTTTAATATTTAAAGAAAAAAAGGAAAAAAAAACAAATATTTCGTGACATTTAAATGTTTTTCCCCAAATAAACGTTTTCTTAGTTTACAAGACCTATTCAACAACACCCCACTCAATTCAAAGGTATACAAGAAGAGGAAAGTATGTCTCCATTTCGCTAGAATGGGCAAGGGTGTGGTAAGGGCACAAACCAAGGTAAGGGAAGGGAAATAATATAAAAAATCAGAATATTTTTGTAGACATTTTCTAAATTTGCGTCGTTACGATCTTTCTTCGTAATAAAGTTGATATGGCAAAACTAACATTAAAGTTTTCAAGGCGAATCATACGGACAGACAGACAAAAGGAGACAAAATAATAAGGATTTGTGGTAGACTACGAAAACCTAATAATAATAATGTGCAGTGCATATTTTCCTGATCATCGGTATACAAACTTCCGTCATTGTTCTACTCATTAGACGTCCCGGTATTTATTTATATAAAGGGTGTAACAGACAGCCCTCCGAATATTGATAGGGTGCATTCAGATTCAGACCATGCAACAGAACAACTTCCCTAAATTAAGTTTTACCGGAAACGTCAAAAAAATTGACTTTCCTTCATAAATGCAGTGAGCCCATCGTTAGGGGAAAATTGTTTAGTTTCATGGTCTGCATGCATCCTATCATTATTCGAAGGGCTGTCTCATACACCCTATATATATATAAATACCAGGACGTCTAATGAGTAGAACAATGACACTATTTAAAAAAAGCGCCGCAAAATCAGTTGCGTGTTTTAGGGAGGGTAGCATTAACCATGACAGACAGGCAGAAAACGTAAAAAGCGACTTCACTTTATACTATGTATTGAAAAAACCTTGAACTATTGAAAATACAAGTAGTGCAAGGTCAGCATATTAAGGGTTGTCGTTGTTTGCGGCAAGTTGGAGCGTAGGATGGTAGGGCAGTTGTCGGGATTGCGCGGCGCGCCTGTGTTTGCCCCATCCGTCTGCCGCGACCTTGCCGCAGAACAGCCCCCACGCCTTATCGCCTGCCTATGCAAACGCGATAGGGTTACTGCGCTTATTCATACAAAAACATATCCAATATCTAATTTAATCTAAAAGCTGTTACGCAAACACGACTGGCAATGTAATAGATCTCTTATGAATAGCTGCATAACAGATAGGTACAAATATTTCGTTAAAATTAGATACAACAGGTATCTTATTTCATTCTGGCGCATATTTCTAAATCAGGAATGCTTGTTTATGTAGATTAAGCATTATAAAGTCATTTCTATTTTCCACGGCGATTGTTACCGTATATAAAAGTCCATTTTTGTGTACCGGTACATTTGCTGACGCTTTTATACGATCGATCTGCTTTAGAAAGTTACGACTTTTCGATTGAATCAACACAAATCAAGCATTAACGACCGTAAAATTACGGTCGTTATCGCTACGTCTGACAAATGTTTGAGGGTCGTTTTAAATAACTCTTGTATCACTATAGCGACAGGTTGTCAGCCTGAGGCCTAAAATTGCAATACACATTAAACCCTCCAGTCCCTTACTCATGCATTGACAAAATTAGCATCACTTTGGTCCCTTGTCACAAAAACTACTATAAAGCTCTAGTTGTAAACATTAAGAAATCTAATCTTCCTCCAGGTTTCCCACAAACTATCATTTTTTCGATGACTTGGGTTGGTTGGGAAGACAATGATAATATTCAAATGAAAATCGACACATTCGTTGCAATAAGCGTCCTGCCTGTCACGTTTATTTTGTTAAATTTAACCGAACTGTCACTCTTCCCTTGGGTTTTTTAGAATCGGATCCGACACAAATTACTTTGCATAAACAGCTATTAGGTTTTAATGTAGGTTTGGTAATGCCTGCCTGCTGATTGGTATATTGTATAAGACCCAATTCATCGTCAAATCAAATCTTTAGAATTAACATATCAATAATATCTTTTATCGACTCTGCATTGAAACTGCAGCAAAGATTGTCAAATAGATGCCTGTTAACAAATCTTTCAACGCAGATTTTAAGTTAAAACTTTAGTAAAGTAAAGTTAATTTTAAAGAGTGTCAAGTGTCGTAAATAATGTTGGTTGTATAGTGGTTTTGAGATTTCCTTTGATATTAATTAAATATCTTAGCATAGCTACTGAATTTGCTTATTCCAACAGTTCTCTGACCAGCACCCGAAAGAGATCGAGGAGCTGTGGTCGACGCTGTGCGCCTGCTGGCCCAACAACCTGAAGGTCATCATCAGATATCTGGTCATCGTCTCAGGAATGGCACCGAACGAACTGCTGCCATATGTAAGTTACAACACCTACTACTTTTTTCATTCTCTACAGTAAGTGATTAAATGTACATAGGCTGAGAAAGATGTTACGTGTTACCAGAAACTGGAGTAAAGCGACTGTGTTCAAGTTACACAGTTTCATTCACTAAATACAAAACCAAATCACAGTCGCTTCGATCGCTGTGTGTTTTTTGTAATTATGTTTATTTCATAATAAAGAATTGATTGATTGATTGAACTTGAACATTCTGACGATTTTTTCTTCGAGACTGACTCTGCCGAATTTAACCCCGAGGCTATCAAACCTACACTTAACAATTTGGTGAGAGCGAGGGCTCACACAGAGGTAGGTTTTAGCGCGGGTGTTCAAATAACTTGCCCAGTAATTGTTCCTTGATCTGTTACTTAATTTACTCTTTCAAACTTTTTTTATCTACCTACCCTGTTCGTATTACAGATTAAAACTCACTTGTATAAAGTTATACTTTAAAAACGTACAGCCTATAAAATTTTCTTTTGTACATGATTTGTATTCAGATATTTGTTTTGAGACTATTGAGACTTGATTAAATTAACCGATGAAACGATTTGTCGTGTAATACTATAATCTGTGCCAAACAAAACTCAAATATGCCGCCATTTTCCAGTTTTTGTTATTTTATTTGATAAACTTAGTTTTTCCCATATTTTACGATGGGATATCAAGAAAGTGACACCTATGAAGACATTTCTACGCCACCTGGTATATCGGACACGGCGTTAAGCATAGTAGTATAGACGTTAGTACGGGTCAGTTACTTTGCCGTAAAATTAAAATATGGAACAACTGATTCACAATAATTTAAGACGCGAAAGTTTGAAACAGTTTAATATGAAACATGTGTAGATAAAATAGTGTACGCAAGTGCATATAATTTGACATTAGAATGCTTGTGTCAAACTGCCTGCGGCTAGTGTGATAAACAGACACTCACACTCTAAATGCCCCATATTATACGACAGTTGCATAAACTACTATTATTTTTGGGACCGTTGTCGAAGTAGCGACGGGCCGTTTCTTTCGCTAAATACCAATCGTACCAACTTGCAATCCTTTACCGCCATTTTTAGCAAACTTAAGTTGTGACATACTATAGCTAGAACATTCTGTGATGCACATGTAACAATAGTAAACAGAATGTAGGTTGCATCGATCGTTTTCTCGCACGTTTGCATAACATTTCCGAGCAATTTAAAAAGGGGTCGCAAGAGCCGGGCAGCGGGCACGTCGATAATCCGCCCTCGCCCGCTCCGCGACTGACAAGCGACGCTTTGACGTACGCACACCTCAAACTGGATTAGTCAGTCGACGGGTTTATAAAAGGGTATTTTTCTGAGTCGTTAATAAAATACAATGCATGTTTGTTGAAAGTTATTACTATAAAATATTACTATACCTACTCATTCTTTATAACTAATTTTATATAATAATAAAACTTTAAAATTTTAGAATACAAAGTCTGTTTAGAAGCCATCGTTTGTAGAGGTACATTATTCTGACGTCATTCATACAAAATATAGTTATAAAAGTAACTCTGTTGGAAAGTATTAAAGAAGCCTGTCGAGCTGTACCGCTGGATTAAAGACCTCGTATAGCCAGATGCCATTACTTCTTTTTTACATAACGAAATACAAAAAAAGCATATTTCGACTATATAGGTAGGTAGTACTTTTTTAACAAAGTTTCAGCTTTCTTTACTGGGGGTCTTAGGAAAGCAAACTTTAAAAGCCTAATATTCTTTTGTTCAAGTATTATGTTTGTATGTTTTTAGGTATTTACCTTTATTTTGATACGACTTGGCTGTATTGAAGATTCAAAACATGTAAAGAGGCAACTTATACGCACAGCACTCCCGCGCAAATTGTACGCATAATTCACGAAACGTGTTGGTAAAAAGCGTGTAAGCACCTTAAATTATTGATTGGGATTGGTGCAACTCACTTGAGTGCCTCATTCATCCAGTCCAAGTTAACGTTTCAAATTCAACTACCATTTTCAAACCAACTCGACAAAAACACGCTTTTTCCATTAACGATTTATTAAAGAGGCAGAATAGCTAATTGTTACATATGCATTACATGTCGTAAGCATAGGACGGCTTAAATACGTATTAGAACCTCTCCCACCCACCGCTTACAAAATAGGCCGTGTGCGATCCTAAATAGAGTTAATTTGCCGCGCGCCCCTCGTTTCCTCGTCTCCGGCTACGAGTGTTAATTATACTGAGTGTTAACTACCTTCGTATTAATTAATCTAATCTGTCATGGGTATCCATCCCAGCTTCTTAGACCGAAAGTTGTGGTGTGATACACGGGTACGCGACCCCGGCTCCCCGAGCTACTACTGTCTTTGCCTTTTATCCTAGACAGTAGTACCCCAGTTCCTTTGCATCCTCTCTCATTTTTATCATATTCCTTTCAATTCCCATCTCTATTTCCCTTCTGTCCTAGGTCTATCAAATGTGGATGCCTCCCACATATCTCTAAAAGCCTGTTCCGGCTTTGACGGCAATCCCACAGTTGCAAACAAATGGCTTTGACGGATTGGGCGGTACACCAAGGCAATGCAGAAGGTCAAGGGCGACAACTGAGGTGAAAAGCGCTGTCGGCCAGATGCTGCATCTGAGCTCCTCCCCGGACGTAGCGGTTCAAGAAGGCAAGCGCAAGCACGGTGGACAGCTCTTGCGCTACAAACATGTACTGAAAAGGCACATGAAAAAATTCAGTAGTGATTCCCTAACATGAGAATAAACGGCTGAAAAACGCCCAAAATAAAGAGGTCTTGTGGGGCAAAATATCGAAGCCTTTGAAAAACTGCGCCAAGATGAACTCGATGCTATAAGAGACGAGTTGAAAGCCCCACCATCAACGGCTGTAACGTACCATTATAGTAGCAGCGTGCTCACTTGTCCGAAGTACATATACATACATATATCACGCCTTTATCCCTTGCGGGGTAGGCAGAGCGTTAACAGCCGTAAGAATACGGTCGCTATCGCCACGTCTGACATTTTTGAGTATTGTTTTCTAAGGTTGTTTCGGAAAACATGTGTATCACTATAGTGACAGGTTGTCAGCCTGTCGCCTAAAAATTGTAATACACCAATACTCTCGAGTCCCTTAGTCGCCTCTTACGACACCCACGGGAAGGATGTGGGGTGATGCTATTCTAAGCCGGCATCACACGGCTTGTCCGAAGTGAAGGACCGTTAAAACCCAAATTGGCTACAGCCACATGCGAGCACACGATCACGCGGACCAACGAGACGCCAGCTGCTGAGCCTGTCTAGCAGTCGCTGTAGCCAAAATCGGCTCGGACAGGTTATTATATTAACTAATAGGTGGTTGGTAAATCCCACCACGATTCATCGGGTCGTTCGTCAGCTCGGCGTCCCATACTACAGAAAAAGAAGAATACTTAGTGTTGGGCGATCAAACCCAATAAAACTGAACAGGGTGCATTACGTATGCTGCCCCGAGTGAAAGATCACTCAAAATTTATCGCTTATTCAGCGTTGTATACCCGCTAATTCGATAACACCCTGTATGTTTTGTGTCACTGGGATCGAATGGTCGTCAATCACTTTAACACCTTTCACAAAATGAGTAATTGATAACGACTGTTTTTGTAACAGCTTAGACAAGCACAATTACAATAATCCCGCGCCAGTCTACTGACACCTTTCACTTTTAATTATCGGGCTACGTATTTATTTCCTTTGAAAAATCTATTAGGTTCCGAAGTTGTATCATAGGTATGTTGAAAATCCGTAATAAACTATTAATAATAATTTTACTTGTTACTACTGTATATGACTACTGACTGGATCAATGTGAATTAAATCTAAATCTCATAATCCCTTACCTCTTTTTATTGCGAAAGTTTATTGAAAAGACAAGTAAAATACCTTACAGAGATTTAAAGTGGAAAACACTTTACTGCCGCCATTTCGACTTGCGTAACTTCTCTTAGAGTAAGTAGTAAACTTCACTACACTTAGCATTCCTGTTTTAATTTTTACTACCCTCGCAGTGTAGATGATAGATTATATAGAGGTATTTGCTTCTGTACAGATTTTTCTGTTCTTTAATCGCATTTTCTTTTATGTTACGTTCTCAAACGACCCCAGAAATACTTTTTGAAGTCAGCAATTTACTCCGTTAAAAGAGTGTTTACGAATACATAATGGGGTCTGCCTGATAAAAATAAACTTAAGATATATTGATAGGTCTCGCCAGGCCTATCAATCCAACGTAATTTGGCATAAACTTATCGGCTTCACGACGGGAAAAGTCGGAACCTATTTCTCACACCTACTGATACATTCCCTTAACCCATGACAATATAGTCAAATCATTGATAACATTTCGGCAGTTTTTAAATGGTGACCACGTTTTTATGGAAACGATTTAATAGTAGTTTATGTGAATGTCATATATAATTATATTTAGTTGCATAAACTATATTAACATAAACTCTGTGAAATTAACTTGGTACACTTATCCAAACCTCCGCACCTGCGATTGCAAGGTCGATCCACGCTGTGGTATATAGTACAAGAGAAAATTTAATACGAGAACGTATAATATGGATACAAGATGATTTCAATAAGAGACTTATTTTTCAGGTTGCTCAGTTTCAGAATGTTCAGTTTTAGGTTGTCAAATTTCAGGTTATTCAGGTTTAGAGTGTTCAGTTTCAAAGTTCCAGGATGGTTCCAGGTTTTTCAGTTTTAGTTTGCATTTAAAGGTTACAAGTGTGGCTGCCTCACCGGCTACATAGGGCATTAGGTACAGACAAGTACTCACTTCCTTTAAAGCGCGCATTCTATAAGTATTAACGATTTAATATAACGCTTTTGTACAACTATATTTAATGACAAATATTTTTATTTATCACGAAAAACACACTTTGTCATACCTATAGAATGCGTGTTTTAAAGGAAGTTAGTACTTATTCAAATTTTCTAACACTAACACATACATACATACATAAATCACGCCTTTATCCCTTACGGGGTAGGCACAGCGTTAACGGCCGTAAAAACACGATCGCTATCGCCACGTCTGACAAATATAGAGGGCCGTTTGAGATAATTCGTGTATCACTATAGTGACAGGTCAGCCTGTCGCCTAAAAGTTGTAATACATCTGAAACCCTCAAGTCCCTCAGTCGCCTCTTACGACACCCATGGATAGGAAATGGGGTGATGCTATTCTAAGCCGGCATCACACGGCAAACACTAACACTAACACCCTGTATATAACTTCTTCCGAATCTGTAATCCGAACATTATAGGATGAGTGTAGATAAAATTACTGGTTTATTGTCTGGTAACGTGGTTTGATTGTCAGGCGAAGCGCGTGGTGCTATATCTGGCGCGTTCTCGGCCGGAGAGGCTTCTGGACGAGATGATGACGGAGCTGCAGACCGTGGAGACGCTCAACTGCCTCATCGAGCGCACCGAGACCCCGCCATTCTACCGGCTCACCTCCATGCGCAAGGCCACCTCCGGACACAGCGACGGGCCCGGCACCGGCTCGCAGGTTACTCATGATGATCAAAGACACTTTACGAACAACCAGAGTGCCTTGCACCTAATCACGGTTGCAAGCCTTTTTCATCTTAAGTTGGTTTTTTGAAACAGAAAACTGGGTTTCTTACATAAGAAGCAAATTCGCAAGGGGTAGAATAGTACATTGATCACGTGGTGAGAAAGGAACTGATTGCTAACGAGGGTGTAGTTTGAGGTTCAAAGCATAGTTGAGGGCATCGATCTTCCGAGTGCATCATAGTGCTTTATACTGCATCTGCAAGAATAAAAAAGAGGAATACTAATAGAAGACGGTTCAATAAATCCAAAAAATTTAATTAACAATCCAAAGCAGATTATTACAGAGACCGAGAGAGAGAGAGAGATATTGTTTATTTATAATACTCGTGTCTTGGTCTTCAATTTTTCCTGCAAAAATATTACTTTTATGTTCCGGCTTCCGTAAGTTTGGAAAATTGTATGTTGTCTCCTCTAGGGAGGAACGTGATTTGTATGGATTTTTGTCTCCCGCTAATTTGAAACGTGATCAATTACTCAGGATCCTCTCTACGTTTCATGAACCTATAGATAGGGCATATTCTATGTAAGTGTAGTATAAAGTTGTATTAACCGTAGCTTCGATTGGTAGGATGCGACGGGTCGCGCCGGCGACCTAGCGCCCGTGGAAAAGGGAACAATACACACGAAGAGACACAGCGGGGAAGATCCTGCAAAAGCCTGGTGAGACATATTTTTAATACTTCTCAGTCTGTTTTCACATTCAAAATATGCCCAACAAAAGACCAGCCCAGCGGTTTCACCCGCTGCTTGCCGTTTCCTCGGAATTAGACATTTACCAATGCTAAAAAGTAGCCTATGTTACTCAGAGAGGTATTGAAAGAAACTTTGAAATTGGTCCGACGATTTCGGAATTTATCGATTAGAAACACAACAAAATGCCAAATCTTAATCTTAATAATATTTGTGCAGATAAATAGCCTACTACTATGCTATATCACATCAAAAATTAAAAACTAAATTAATACAATTGATTCAAAATTTTTATTTTATATCTTATACTCACCTCGAATTCTGTATCTTCTACTGTAACAGCTCTTGAACTGGATGAATATGTACTTCGGTTCAAAGATACTTTATTTCTCAAAAAAGACATTAATGCCACTTACATGAGAAAAAGATATACTTACAACTAATGTTAATGAACTTAATTTTTATTTCGCCTTACCATACAGACGTTTATATTTTAAGTTATAGTTAGGTTAGGTAGGTATAAGTAAATACATGTAAAACACCATCACGCACCAATGACATTAACTATGATCAAGTATGTAGGACTTTAGTTTTAATTTAAATATATTTAATGAGCTAGCTTTTTTTATCTCTGCGGGTAAATTATTATAAATTTTGGCTCCCTCGAAAGTAAACATTCGTTTTCCGTAGTTTGTTCTAATCCGGGGTAGTACAAGATAACTGGCTCTCCTAGTGTTGCGTTTCTGTAACTGTTTTATCTGTGTGAGTGATATTGATGTGTGTATTGACTTGTTAAGTATCTTGCGGATCAAGATGCAAGTGTGGTAAGTGTACAACTGGGTTATATTGAATAGGGTTGTCTCTCGGTATACTTTTTTTGTGGAAGTACGGTATGGGTAATGGAACAGCATTTTAATAATTTTATTTTGACTTCTTTGTAATTCGGACAGTTTTGTTTTCGAAGCACTTCCCCATATTTCTACTAAGTAGGTTATATGTGACTTAACTAGAGAGTTATAAATGGTGAGCCGTACTTTACGAGGTAGGCAACGTACTATGCCACGTAGTGCACCCATGAGAGATGATAGCTTATTTTTAAGATGTTCTATTTGTAAGTTCCAGGTGAGTCGACTGTCTATCCGGAGACCGAGATATTTTTCGCTAGACTTTTCTTGGATGGGTATATTATTTACTGTCAAAGCTGGAAATTGGGTAATTCTTTTGTTTTTTGCTTTAAAAATGATATATGAAGTTTTGTCAATGTTTATTGTAAGCAGGTTATTTTGCAGCCAGTTATAGAGGTTATTTAGGTCCTGCTGTACAAGCGGAGTTATTTTTTCAATACTAGACCCAAAGTAGAAAAGACATGTGTCATCGGCATACAACGTCAAGTGGCCATGTAGTTCCAGGTCTTCAATACTATTTACGTAGATTAGAAACAACAAGGGTCCTAATATGGATCCTTGGGGAACACCGAAGGTGATGGGAAGGGGTGAGCTCTTGGTTTCACCAATCTGCACAATTTGATATCTGTTGCGCAAATATGACTCAAAGATTTTTAAGGCAGTACCAGCTAAACCGATTTCGGACAGTTTTTCTATTAGCAATGAGTGACTAATAGTGTCAAAGGCCTTTCGAAGGTCTATGAAAACACCTAGTGCTATATTTCTCTGGTCGATGTTTTGTTTTATTTTAGTAACCAAGTCGACAGTTGCGGCTAGAGTGTTGCTTTTAGGCCGGAAGCCGAACTGACGTGCCGATAAAAAGCTGATAGATTCTAGATGTTTATCTAATCGACTGTAAAGAATTTTTTCTAATATTTTAGATACGACCGGTAATACTGAAATCGGACGGTAATTTCCAGGATCCGTTTTGGAACCTGATTTGTATATCGGAGTTACCTTCGCCACTTTTAGTGAATTTGGAAAGGAACCACTGTCCAACAGTTCATTGAAGGCAGTGGTAAGGCTTGTAGCTATGAGTTTTTTAATACATTTTATGGATTTGGTACTAATTCCGTCAATGCCAACGCTACAATTTGAATCAAGATTGTCTATGATGGATAATATTTCCTTTGTCGTGCACGGTTCCAAGGCTATTAGCTTTGGGAAGGTGTTAGGACATGGACTTCCAAGTTTTGTTACTATAGGGAAAGTATTGTTTGACTGAGATAGAATAATATTGGCCAAGGAAGGTCCAATAGACGCAAAATATTTATTGAAAACTGAGCAAATTTCTTCAATATCAGTTATAAAAATTCCATTTTCAGTTTTTAGTTTCGGGGGAACAAGATTAGTTTTTATCTTGTTCTGTGAAAGAAAATTTATGAGTTCGAAAGTCTTTTTAGGGTCATTGTAGCATTTAGTGAATAGATTGTAGTAGTAAGTGTCTTTAGTAGTTTTTATCAGGTTTGCTACATGACTTCTAGCCGTTTTAAATTTGTTCTCAATAATTTTATTATTTGTGTCTGATTTATATTCGCACCATAGTTCATCTCTTTGTGTGATTTCTTGTATAATTTCTGATTTAATCCAGTCTTCCTGTGGTAGATTTAATATTTTTGTTTTAGTAGTTTTATTTTTTGTAATGTGTTGTTTTAGAGTATGTTCTAGTTGAGTGTAATTTAGTTTAAGATTGTCAATACCAGAGTTTTCAATTGATTTATAGAGATTTTCGTAATTTGTTGCTTGGTAACGAGTCCTTGGTTTGGGGGGTGGTTTGAACTTTTTAAGAGACAGGGCTATATGCCTGTGATCTGACATAGAAGATTCAATTAATGCCATATAGTGGTTGATGTTGTTTATGTTAGTGATAATATGATCCAAGATACTTTTTTTCGTTTCACTATTGCCTTCTCTTGTGTAATACGCAGGAGTACAGTTATTAAGAATTTTAAAACCATCTTCTTTTAAACAATTTACATAAAGCTTTTTTTCGCGATCTCGTTTTAACAAGTCTACATTGAAATCTCCGAAGACGATTGCCCTTTTATGCTGCTCTAACTGTTCCTCGAGATGATCCAAGAACGATCGAAGCGTAGTAGTGTTACCGGGGTAGTAAACGATGCCAATATCCACGGCAAACCTTTCTAGTTTGACCCACAGGTAGTTGTTTCCTTCACGGTATTGTGAGTCAGACAGGGTATGTTTCAAGTCATTATGGACAAAAATAGACACACCTCCTCCTATTGCATCTGTTCGGAAGTTATAGTAATGTGTATAGTTTGTAAGTTGAATACGGCGTGCTTGCTCTTCAGATTTTATCCACGTTTCTGTAATCAGTAGTATGTGTATTCTTGCCGGAAGTGATCTCAGTATACACTGCAGCTCATCAAACTTTCCTTTTTTGCAGATACTTCGGGCATTCAAATAAAAAAAGTTTAGATATGACTTAGCAATTTGAAGATCTTGATGCTTTTTAAGGATTTCATGGGTAACTTCTGGAGGACTTTTGGTGTGGATGTTATTTAGTTTTTTGAAATGGGCTTGGTTATTATAGCTGGTATCCCCTTGATATATTTAATAACTAGACCAATTTCTCCATTGTCTTCTCTACGCTTCAGTTCTTCCTGGATGTCTTTCATATATTTTTGCTGTGAGGGGGTTTGATCAGAATATATCTTTATGTTGTCAGGTAGACTATTCTTGCCTCGAAGTAGTTTAAGGGCGGGCTCTTGGTTTGAAAAACACACTTTAATTCTGCGATTTTTGGTCTGTGTGAATTTGCCGATACGGTAAATTGCTTTAGGATGCGGAAGGTCGTCTCCAACAGATTGGAGAATACGGAGGACGTCTGCTTTGTCGTTTGCCAAGCGTTCTTCACGGTTAGTTGAAGTTTGTTCAGGTACACCAGCCAAAATAACATTTCTTGCTCTTTTGTTGCGTTCATGAAACTCTTGTAGCAGTTGTTCTGTGCTTGGTGACGAGGCACTTTCATCAACCTTGAGGTTTTCGATTCTTTGTTCCATACGTGTAATTTTCTCATCGCCAGTCTTGACTTTAACTTCTAGTTGAGTTATTTTTGTTTTTATAGATTTTTGTTCTTTAGCTAGGTTAGCTACAGTTTCGTTTATTCCGGAAATTTGTGTTTTGACTTCCTGTACATTTGAACTGATAGTGGCCATAGATTGCTCGTGAGAAGTCCTCATATCAGTAATTTGCGTCTTTACTTCAGAAATCGAGTCGTTAACGCGTTTCATGGTTTCTCCAAAGCCTTCGAGCATTTTTGTTAAGTGGGTTAAATTTTTTTGAACATCGACCAAATCTTGACTGCATTGACAGCCCTGGTCATCCATAAATTTGCGTTTGTTTCTAAACGCGGTGTTGATGTACTCATATTCAAGTCCCTCAGTGTGTAGGTTTGGTACTGATCCACTACCACCACCAGTAGGCAATTGGTGTTCAGTCATATTGGTTTGTATGCGTGTCAACAATGCCACTTATTCAAATGTGCGCGAGCGCACGCGTGCTAATGTGTGTGTCGCAGAAATACGTACGTATGCAGGTTGTAATTGTCTCCTTGCACACAAACGCAGCTAGCTTTGTGGCAGAAACCGGTAGAATGCAGGAAATATATATGTCGCTCTCTTTCTTACGTAGTAACAAGTGGCGCTCTCTTGCGGGATTCGTGAGTTCTTTTTTGGTTCACTGATTTGAAAGGTTACATGTTTTTAAAAGCACTTTCTTTGATAAGGATCGTTATTATACGTACAGAAAGCCCAAATTGGCAGTGATGGTATTTAAACAATATTGAATTAACTAAAAACACGTCTACTCTGCACGGTGGCGATAATAGCGCTATACTTTAATTATGATTTATCACTTAGATACGTACCTAATATAGAAACGATATTGTCCTACCTGTATTAATTAATTTAATTTAGATAGTTTAAAATTAATTGCTCAAAGAGAAAACTTTCTTAATTACAAACGTTGATCGTTGTCCTCTTACATTAAATCAAGCTTAAAGAAGGCAAGAATTATTTCATAAGTAAAGGTTTAGAACTTATTTGAATATTTTTTAATGAAAGCTATCTTACACAACTTCCTTTCCCACACCATACGGAGTAACATAGGTTTTTGTTATAGGAGGGTAAATTTTTATTTTCTTTGTTCGTTTTAGGTTACTTGGGAAAATTTGATCAGCTTAACGAGTAGAATTTGCCCTAAAAGTATTTTCACTTATGACTTAGTATAAACGGATTAATTATTTGGAATCACTTTTTGTAAATTTCATTCGACAGTAATATGAATAATATCATGCACAACTAAACTCAATTCATGGTATATATTATTTGAACAGTAGTAGAGTTTGGTAGCAATATTGTGGTTATGTTTGTAGCGGGGCCAAGGCGCCCGAGACTCCGAGCGCCCGCGGTCAGGAGAAGCGCGTGTCGGCGCCGCCCGCCTGCCCCACGCCGCCCGCGGACGAGGAGCCTTCGCCCCCACTCGACGGCGACGCTACCCCGGTCAGTGCTCAACTGATAAAACAATGAAAATAAGAAATTGACCAAATGTTAAGCGTCCAAAGTTCGATTTCTTATTTTTGTTTATGAAGAAATCGTGTTATTTATAACTTTCTTAGTCTACGCCTGCTAACTGCTTATTTAAAAATTTAGTTAAGTGTTTTGCTGAGTAACTTATCAAACAAGAGCGCATAGTATTAAATTAACCTAACTTTTCAGCTTAGCAAGTCTACTTTCGTTCCACTTTGTAGGTAGAGAATGTTATAGTAAACCGTGCGAAACGGAAAGACCTTTATAATAATTGGCAAAGTACAGAAAGTAGCGCTAACGCTAACCCACTTAACATGGGTCGACAAAAACTCCCGCCACCGCCCGGACTCCATTAGGTACTCAAGTACGAGACCCTTTTAAATAGTGAACCTGTCGAGTGTTCTGACAAAGAACTAACTACGCCAATTCTATACGCTCGATTTGATTTGATTTCTATCAAAATATAACATTTTCTACAGCAACTCAATTGCCAATTATGGCCGTCTTAGGACTAAACCATCCAATACATGCCAATGCGTAATCCTTCGTTCTAATACCGACAGATTACTTTCGTAATGTATTTTCGACTTTATACGCCTTGAGATCAACCTATGACCCTGACGTTAATGTAATATAAATTCTTGTACATGTTAAAATATTCTTACGTTAAAATCTGCTTACAATTTTGTAATTTATCCGTGTTGTCAAGAATTTTTATTAACTTTCTGCCTGTATATTTTTACTGGGAAATTTTTGATAAAACGGCGAATGTGGGTCAAGAACGGGGCTCAAGGCGAAAAAAAAGCGGATACCACATGTCAAAATATATCAATCTATGAGGTGGAAAGCCGGCCTTCCGTTGGAATCTCGTCCTCACTCCGACACAGTAATTGCAAAGCCGCAAATTTCCTCGTCTTTCCCGCATTTAAACATGTATTTTCACAGCAGTTGAACTGACCTTTTCCACGGTCCTTTACGCTATTCATGAACTTGAAATCACGAAATAGTGTTCTCGGGAGGTTTTGGCTCTACAAATGAAACTTAACGTTTGGAAAGTTTCATAAAACCTACGATGTACGAGTACCACTCGCTTATTTATAGGTACTTTTTACTGTATCTAAAGGTTGAGCCTTACTCCTAGCGAGGGATAAAATGCTGTAGCTAAAGGTAGATTGGTTTATCGATCACATACAATCTATAAAACAAAGTCATTAACAAGTTTATCTACACTCGTTACTTAATGTTCGTATTACAGATTCAAACCCAGTTATATATAGTTGTACTTAGACATACAGCCTATAAATTGTATTTTTGCACTGAAAACCGTAACATAAGATTAAATTAGATTAAAGTGAACTTAAGGATTAAAGGAACCGATGAAACGACTTGTCGCATAGTACTATAATCAGTGCCATAACAAAACTTAAATGATACTAATGAATGAGTCACTGGGAATAAAAAATTTGGTATTTTTATTAATAATTTTTGGTTTCAGTATTACCAAGTGGACCGTCGGTCCCGGCTAATGTTTTGAGATGTTAGGCGGATCGCGCACTTAATGCACAACGGAGCGCTAAAATAACGCATCCGTCAAAACAATGCAGCCGTAACGCATTCGTCGACAGGGGTTGAGCGGTTTTAATATGAGGATTGACGTTTCTAGTATGGATCCGACAGAACGGATACGGATACGTTATTTTAGCGGAGCTTTGTGCGTTAAGTGTGCAATCCGTCTTAGGCCGTGCGCACACTATAGACTAAACAGCTTCAAGATAGATAGAGATGTGCCGCCGTCCGACATAAGTCCCAGTAGTCCCAACTGGGAATATTTTAAACCTCAATTTTTAAAAATATAATCTAATTTATATTTAAAGTTGCCTGCCCTCTCTAAATTTCTATTCGCCTATTTAGTATTTCTGGTCGCCCATTTAGAAATGTTTTTGACCATATACATTTTTAATATCTGATATGGATTAAATACCACGCATTTTTGTACGTTCGTTTTGGATTCTTATAATATTTGTCCTTAGTTTAGTTGACTATTCGCTTACCCATTACCATTTCGCTCAAGTTATTATTCAGTATACCATCATCAGTCGCAAAGTTTTTTTTTTTTCATTCGACCATAATATAATTCCCCAAACTTAAATATACGGCGCTATTTTCCACCACAGTGGTTATCCGTGCTGTGATGTGTTTTTTGTGCAAATTATGTTTGGAAAAGTTCTTTTATTTGATTAAGATTTATCCTATATTTTACGATGGGATATCAAGAAAGTGGCAGCGAGGAAAACAAATATTCAGATCTCTACAGTGAGCATACTGAAAGTCGTGGAATTGTTAGTGCTAAGGGTGTTATCCATGCTAAGTGTGGAGTGTGTTTGCAGACGGGCGTGTGTCCGGAGTCGGTGACGACGCCGACGGGCGGCAGCGCGCCCGGCACGCCGCAGGAGCCGCGCGTCGAGGTGCCACAGCCGCGGCCGCTGCCCATGCCCGAGTACGGCGGGTTCTTCGCGAGGCTCACCGAGTACCTGCCCGACACTAACCAGCCAGTCTCCGGTTTCCACAGGTTAGATACAATTACGTGAAACCCCTTTGCCTCTGTTTAGTATGCAACATTACTTCATTTACACATCTCCACTACCTACTTACTCGAATCTAGTATTTTACGTGAACTCCCTGAGCAGAAGCAGAATCAGAATCTTATTTTCTTCGCAATATTCTTACAGGTAAGTTCAATTTGCTTTTCGACAAGTACGTACAGTATAGTGTACCTACCTACTATCGCCAATTCGCCAGCACATTCAGGCGAGCATATATTGTGTACAAGCTGTTTGACTACGTTTCAAATTTATTTTATTTATAATACAGAATGTTTTTGTATCTTGAGGGAATACCGATATTATGTGAACGAGTACATGTACCAATACCAAACATAACACAAAAACATGCTTTCACTACTCCATCAATAGAAATTTTAATGTAATTAACACGTTACCACAACCACATTCCATTAACTCTAACACTAAACTCTTGTGCCTATTATAGATTCAATATTAATACTTTGATTAAATTTGGAGGTATGCAGAAAAGCAATTTATTTACTGATTCTGACATTAAACTGATTATATGAATTCTAGAGTTATAATATGTTTGTTAGCTTTTCGTTCACGCTTCCTTCACTTCAAGTTATAGCTCAGAGTTATCAATTTTTTCCCGTGGAAAGGTTAAAATTTTGCTGCGGAAAATGAAGCCAAAAATAACGTGCTTGAGTATTTTTATTCACAAAAATATCTTACCGCACTCCGCTATCTAAAGCTAAAAAATCCTTAACAATTCTATGGCTCCTTTAGCAGGATAAAAACTAAAAAAATTGTAAGAGTCTACACAATTTTAAAAGAAGATGGTAGTAGAGTTAGTTTTAAAGTTATGAATATAAAATTTGAGAACTCTCTTTTCTCATTCTTCCCCAAATCATTAATTAAGCTTTGGGATTTTCTCACTTATTTACTTAGCTAAGTGTGTCTGAACACAAAACTATAAGTTGAATCAATCCATCACTGGACGCAGTTGGGAGTTTCTCAATAGGGCTCTTGTACTCGATTCGAGAATCGATTGTGATGGCTGTGACGTAACGACGTTTTAAACATTGCAGTAATTTGTTTCATAGATTTGATTATAGTGAGACCAGACGAAGCCTTTTCTGCTGTCCAAGTTTTTGAATCATCCATTATAGATTTATTTTTATTACAACTGACGCTTTCTTTATTGATTAATAGCCATTATACTCGAGGGATAAGGGCGCAATTACTGACGAGGGTTTGTAATGTATGTAGTTTAGGGCCCAAAGCGTAGCTGTTGTGGGGTGAGTTGATAATCGTAATTATCTTCGACGAGCGATACTTTGTGCTTTATATTAAATAAAAAGATTTCATTAAAACTTATTAAAATAAAAAGAATTCAATAAAACTAAAATTGGACTATTTCGCTCGATGGTGCGCAAGACGTTTTAAGATATGGCAGATAAAGCGATAGCATGCAATTTCATTAATTTAGCATTAAGTGGGATCACTTACGTTAGCTTATTTTTATTTTTCAGTATAGTGATAGTATAACATTTTTTGCATAACTTTAGTCCCCTATTGTTTCTTTCTCATAAATATTTTTAGCATATATTTATATTGACATAATACTATTTTCGGCTAGGTTAGGTTTTTTTTAATTAATTTTATTGGTCTTTATTCAGCACATTGTACTTGACTGCATATAATAATTTATATCAAATCGTTGCTATGCGTTAATATTAAATTCAATCCTAGTGTCAGAATTTTGCAACCGCCTTCTACAAGTAGCAGGCTTCTGACATGGTTGTGAAACGACCGCCGTCTAGTAAATGTTTCCCATAGTAAATGCAGTCAAATGATCGCGATTTTGTATGGGGGGGTCGAAGTTTTATTGTCGTTTCCTGACATATGTTTTTAGGCGAAAGTTGTTCAGTTTTATGGAATGCATGCAACCTATCACTATTCGGAAGACTTTCCCTAACACCCTGTATAATGCCTTATATTTTTATTCAAATATATAATTAAATACGTCAAACATCAAATTCTAGTATAGTGTAATGGCATGCTACGAGTTTCGCGCGGACATCTAGATAAGATCATTCTCCTTGCCTTATCTCGTTTCTCTGTCGGGGTCGGCTACCTAACCTAGGGGATTTGACGTGGATCCAAGTTGTTACACAGAGCGACTGCCATCTGACCTCTGCAACCCGAAAGCTAACCTGGCCCGATTCAAATATCAACTGAATTCAAATTTTATTTGAATGTGGGTTTTCTCACGTTTTTCCTTCACCGTAAGAGTGGTTTGTAAATGTACGCGCGTAAAACACATTGGTACATAGCGGGTGTCCTACCCACTTGGCCACCGACGCTTTCATAAGTGGTGTATTTTGTTCGTAGGTGCAACGTGGCGGTGATGTTGCTCTGCGACGTGGTTCTGGACGGCGTGGAGCTCGACTGGTCCATCCACGTGCCCTTGATGCTCCATATCGTATTCCTCGGCATGGACCACACTAGGTATGTATCACGCTGTTAAAACATCTACGACCAGTTTTTGGTGGACGCGCTCGGCTTTGGTGGTGCAGTATGCGTTTATTAATTCGCTAGTTTCCTGGGTCATCCAAAATTACTGCGGACTTCATTCATAATTTTCCCAAATATTCAAAATTTGAATTAATAAACAGTTTTTTTTTAAGTTTTGACGTCATCCAAATACTTACGGCGTGACGTCATACTTCTAGTTCTTCAAACAAATTACCGTTTTAGATCGTTTTAAAAAGTAGCTCATTTGACCTGTCAGGAAACAAGCCTATTGCCGCCCTGCTGCTTAAAAGGTAAAGTTGGTGGCACTGTGTTCGTAACAATAAATTCGCCATAGGTAACTGCCAATGGCATATTCATTTGTAATTTACTTTTTGACTAGAAACAGTTTGGTAAATTAAATATAATCAGTCTTTTTACTCATGTGAATAATTTTATTACCTACATCAAGATTATAACGCATCTTGCAGAATGTCAAGGTTCTGTAAGTGCAGCCTGTTATTACAACTGATTGCGTTTTTCCAATTAGCGAGCTAACATTTCCTGAGTAAAAATTAATCAAATAGAAACAGCATTTTCATTGGAAACTGGATAACAAGATGCAAGAACATTAAAATGCCAATCAAATATAGGATTTACGATTAGTAAAATAACTAGCGCAATGCAATCGTTAATTATCTATTCCTGGAAACATACTATTGCCAGTTTTTTTAAATACTAAATTATGTTGTTTGAATATCGTTACGAGGAAACTGCAATGCAATAAAATGTGAAGTTGTGTGGTTTTATAGCAATTAATTGCTTTTTTTTATTCTTTCTTCAAACAAAATTTGAATGAAATTTCACGGAATGGGAATTGCTGTTTACGTCGATTTATCGAATCCATTGTGTAGTCAACAAGTTCCAAAAGCATCAATTATTTACGCACGAATAAAGTTGGAGGGCTTGACATTTGCCCTCTATCAACGCCTCAGTGGATATTTCATGAAGTTCGCTGCTGGGATTCGTATCAAACTGCCATTACTAATTCCGAGTACGATCACAGTTTCACATTTAATTCGACATGAAAAGTTTATCTTTATGGTTAGTTAGAACTTGTGCGAAAAGAAAAACAGATATATCTGTATGGATGTATCTGTAGATACTAGAAAAACCTTGGTTTAATAACTTCTCTGTCTTTTACTTTTACTTAGGATAATCTTGATGGTTTGGTTCTAACGAGACGTATTCTCATCAAGACACATTCCCACTAAGACGCATTGTCATTCATTATAACATTTTGGTATAGTCGCTTACAAAAATTTCAGTGAGTATTGATTGAGGTTAGCAATATGCCGTCGCATGGTTATCTTGATGGTTATAGAAATATTGAAGAATATATTTAATGTTATGCTCTAAATAATTTACGGATGGCTTGCTCCTCGTCGAATGTTTAGTTTAGACCGAATACGAGTATAATGCGATTACGGGTAAAATAGACAATGATCATGTTACTAACAATAGGTTGGCAGCTGTTTAATGCGAGTCTGGAAACCCGTCCGAAACCCGATCCTAAGCTTACTTTGGATAAAAGTAAAAAGGGTATAATAAATACAAATCTAAGAAAATCTCAGTGTAATTAACCGATCTTAATTTATAAAAATCAGGTTTGTAATCATATATTGTATCTTTTACCGTAAAGTACATACTATTACCTCGATGTGTGACGATGATAGTACAGGTCCCGTCTAAAAGCAGACATTTGTCAAGCTTGGTATGTTGTGTCAGGTGGATAGTCCACCAGCACTGCCGGCAGCTGCTGCTGAATCTGCTGGTGGCGGTGGCGGCGCACCACGACCACTTGACGGTGGCTCGCGTGCTGCTGGCGTCGCGCTCGCAGCAGCTGCGGCTGGGCATCACGCCGCCCACGCTGCCGCTCGTGCCACACAACTTCACTGGTAATTACCGCTACAACTAAACTGAAACTTCAAGTCTATATACAAGGTGTAACTAAAATGCGCAAAAACCGGTAAATAGTTTGTTGAATCACAAGCAGAATCGATTGAACCACTTTTTACCGTAGGTAATTTTCTAGAAATATTTTTGTTACAAGCGTTGCCAAATCAACCCCACCCATGCACACGCAAATCCGCCAAACGGCAGTGTGCGGTGATACCTACCTACCGAGTACTACCGACTCTTTATAAGAGCGTGTCGTCGCAGACTAAGAAACGGCCGGAATTGCCAGAAAGAGTAAGTCAGCGAAAAAAATGTGTAAAACAAGATAATTTAATTATTTTTTATTCGTTTTTCATTTAGGTTCATTGAATTTGAAATCATTTGGGGTGTCTGAGGTTTTGCGCATTTAAAGTTACACCTTGTATATTTCTATAACATTTCTATACGACTAAGTAGCGAACAATAACAAATCACATTATTGAAACTTCGATCGATTTAATGGAAGTCAACTCGTGTCTCCATTTTATTTTCTGTGCATAGTTCCGTAGGAAGCTTTATGCCCTTCAGTGAGTATGTTTGGGATGAATACCCAAGGCATTGAGGAAATAAATAGATTTTAATGTTAGATTTTAAATAGTGTATTGTATTTAGTTTCTCTATCAAACAGGATTATAAACTGTTCGACTTATCACAACGCTTGTAATACCACGCCCTTTTGTGCTTCCATAGCAGACAGTAGAAATCGAATTTATTTAGATATATTCAAGCACAGATTGGCTCCATAGTTTTGCATCAAAGTAGGTACCCCGCATATATGTAACAAAATAGGCAAGCGTTATGCAGCAAACAAATTTCAGAGCCGGACGCCGCATTCGATAGCCACGTAACATGCACTCACTCACCGCGCCCGCACGCCCGCTCGCTGAGCTCAGACCCGCAGGTCACACCCGAAGGTAAGTCTTTACCCTGACTCAACTCACATGCACACTTTATGCTTCCGTTTACTACTTCAATATTATATTGAAAAGACATTATCTGATATTCAACTAAATCACCTCAACAAAGACTATGTCGTGCTGGTTATAGAAGTGCTGATCTAGAGTCAATTTCAGTAAAAAAAAAAATATCTCTTATAAACACACTGTAAATGAATTCTTTAGTTAGTACCCATATTCTACTTCGCTAAAATATTATGATACAAAACGGGAAAATAATCAAATTTGTGCTCGGCACAAAATGAATGAAGCGAAAAACTCAGGCTGAAATCCAGACAGACAGAGCTTTACATCGCTGTAGTCAATACGTAGTACAGTATGTTACTTAATATTTGACTTACTTACGCGTTAAGTACGCGTGCTCAGGCTTAAGATTGTGAAAAATTTACTGTGGTAAGCAGAGTCAAGTAATCCACTTTAGTGTAATAAACGTGAACATTACGCCATTTTTCGTAGGATGAAAAACTTTGTAAGCCTGTTACGCAATATTTTCGCAGTGTCGAACAATTTTGAGACTTTTTTACTGTGTGTACGAATTTTATGAACTATTTCGTAAACATCCCACGCTAAACATCATTCTTGCATACCTACATTTATATTTGTATAGTATTAATTTTTCCATACAAGCTAGATTGTAGCTAGGTACATCTTAGAAATCAAATAAGCATATATCACTATCAATCACTGACAACCAGGTTAGGGCTTTATTGTTGCTCTGGTCATTATCTATTTAAGTAGGGTGATTATCAAAAGGTTGCAGGTAATTGTACCCTACCACGCGCCTCGAATAAAAAAGCCCAAAGCATTCAAATTGGGTTTCTTTGTATTTTAGGTGCTGGCGATTCAATAGCGGCGCCCCCCGGTTAGTAACGTGAAGCATACTCAATTCACCAAAGTGCTAATTAGTATTTTTATACGTACCTCTCCTTAACTACCCTACTCATAAAACTTTATGTCGTGTTAACGAACGTACGAACTACGTAGACCATTTTATTTACTCGCATTCGCTGTATGTATAGTTTCGAATCTTATTATGTGAATAATCATGGTAATGCTGTTGCGTATTTCTTTGTTCATAATGTAGATGTATGTACTACTTACACCCCTACACTTGCTCATACTACATCGCGATCAATTTGCGATAATGCTTTGTCTTTTTGTCCTTCTACTGTGTAATGTCCCCCGATACTGCGTAAACATTTGCTATCCATCATTCTGTCGACTAGTACCATATTTGTGCATAATGTTTCCTCAACCTTGACAATGGTAATACGTGGTTCAGGCGAAGGCGACAACTACCCATCCCTGCCTGTGATAGTGACGAACGAGGCGGAGTCGGAGGTGACCCCCGAGCCGCCGGTGGTGGCGCCGGCGGCGACGGCTGTCGGCGCTGATGCCGAACCCGTCGAGATGCCCGTCGCTGACGTCATCAAGTCCCTTGTACACTTCCTTGCCAATCGGCCCACGCACTTGCCGCTCTGGCAGTACGAAGATATTACTGCTAAAGGTAAGCTTTTGTTCTTTCCGTAATAAAATGCTAATGTAAATCTGTTTCTTAATTTAACTCTTTTAAACTTTTTTATCTACTGTTCGTATTACAGACACTAACCTAGTTGCATAAAGTTGTAGTTTAAAAACATACAGCCTATAAAATGTACTTCTGTACTGAAAAACGGTAACTTCACTTCACACGATCAAACGCTTTGTCGCTTATATTATAATCTGTGCCAAAACTCAAATATGACGCTATTTTACACCACACTTTTCAACCGTACTATGTCGTGTCTTTTGTGCAAATTACCGTTAGTTTTTGTTATTTTATTTAATAAAGTTAGTTATATCCCATATTTTACGATGGAATATCGAGAAAGTGGCAGCAATGAAAACATTTCCACGCCACCTGATATACCTATTGGACCGCGGCGTGAGACATGCCTCGTGAGCGAATTACTTCCCGTAAAATCAAGAAAATATGAAACAAGTGTAGATAAAATATTGTATTCATTATGCAACTGCATATAATTAGGCATTAGAAAGCTTGTGTGAAACTTTTATCACACTCACATTCTGATGCCCTCTATTATACGACAGTCGCATAAACTACTACTATTTTCACTGAGTTATCTGAATTTTAATCCCTGAAAAATTACTTCCTCATCTCCAAGCTAAAATCCATAAACTGTACCACAAGCAGGTACTTACTTCATGAAGGCTTCATGTCGCTATTCAAAAGCATGTAATGAGGTTTAGATGCTTCTGAATAACGACGCACCGCACGCACAATCTTAATTACGTTTAACTCGTTCCACATTGCTTTTATATCGGCCTACAAAATTTAATTATATTATTCAGCAGAATTAAAGCTTCTTATCTCTCAAATTTTACAATAAAGCATATATATTGAATAAACTTATTTGGCGAGAACAATATTCCTAATTGGTGAGATAGAAGTAGCGGTGTCAGTCGATTTTATTTTTATTAGTTTTGAATCGTGAATTATACTGCTTGGCTTGCTTAATAGTTAGCAAATTACAGTCGCTACCGTAAGACATGAGTTTGAGGGCAGTCTATTAAAGTTTATAAAAAACTGTATATATTCGTGTTAGTTGGGGATAAACTGTATACATGGTGTAAGAGACGGTGTAACGAAATCTTTGCAGGCGTGATCAGACCATGAAACTGAACAACTTTTTCTATGGTAGCTATGCTGTTTTTCAAGTTTCCATACAAGGTCAGACAGCTGAACGGGGATTTTGTATGGAAGGTCGTTTTTTTTTATGTTTACCAACATGACAATAGAAAAAGTTATTCAGTGTCATGGTCTGATTACGCCTGCAAAGTTTTCGTTACACCGTCTGTTACACCCTGTATAGCTGATAAACTGTATATATTCGTGTTAGTTTACTGTATATATTCGTGTTGTTTGATGGGGTGTTTTTGTGAGCAGTGTGGACACTGCGAAGCTGCCAGCAGATGGCGACGCTGCTGCGGCACGTGCTGCGCGTGTTCCGCGAGTCTCTGC
Organism: Keiferia lycopersicella; assembly: GCA_029255805.1. NCBI lineage: Eukaryota > Metazoa > Arthropoda > Insecta > Lepidoptera > Gelechiidae > Keiferia > Keiferia lycopersicella. Next base: position 15,390,317 of record JARACZ010000006.1, on the reverse strand, counting down.
CGCACGCGCTCGTCTCGGAGCGCTGGGCGCAAACGGCGCTGCAGCTCGGCCTCTCCTGCCCCAGCAGGCACTACGCGGGACGCTCCTTGCAGGTCGATATTGTGTTCATAATCAATAGCGAATAAATTGTGGGAACTAAATATAGGATGTAAAAAAAATAGCTGCAAATATTTCAGTGGGTGAACCAGCCCCTGAAACTGTACAACTTTGCCTAAGGAACTTACGTCGAAATGAGTTTAAAAAATTTGGACCTCCCATACAAAATTACCAACCGAGGTCCAAAAAATTTACTCATATTTCGACCTATGTTTCATGGGAAAAGGTGTTCAGTTTTATGGGCTGATTCACCCCTTAAAACATTCGCAGCTATTTTTTTTACACCCTATATAAGTATAGATTTATCCAACAACAACAAAATTATTCTTCTTATAGAATAGAGCATTTTGTGGTTTTGACAAATTATTCCTGTTAATCTTTTGATTTTGCAAACTCAGACAGTTTTAAACTATACAAAGGTACAATCAAACATGAAACTATAATTTTCAATATATTTAATACGATTTAAACTTATTTAGTAAATCTTTTCCATTCTTTTCACCAAAATTCAAAATCAAATGTTCACCGGCTTTTATCCCACCGTTCTATTGTTTGTTCCATCTAAACGAGGCAGAAGGGCGCGCGTATTCAGCCCAATTACCTTTTCTAATTCTTCTATTGTATCATCTTGTATCCATATCCCCATAAATTATGAAATAGCTTATTATTTCCATTCATCCTATTCTAATATATCAGAATCGAGCTATTTAGTTTTCTTATTTATAGTTAGAACGACAATCCGAGGCGATGTCGATCTCTGTATGTTTTATGTGTGCCAACGTAAGGTCGCGACGCTTATATTGACTCTGATTTACGGCACCGTAAAAAACAAGGAAGTCGACGTATTAGATGAAATATGCAGCTCTTATTTTGAGTACAATATTATGCTTCGTTATTCGACAGTTTTTTTAAAAAGATACCATTTTGTGGGTAAGTATTTCAAGCGATATGATAACCACAATAGGTACTTTGAAATAAATTCACATGAATCTCAGAAACTCTTGTCACGTGTTTCTTGGAATAAATACGTACCGCCTGACCTTGAAGACGTAAGTCTATGCTTGTAAGAGGATTTTCTTATATCCCCTGAATTGTGTTTTTATTACTTTTTCTTTTATTTTGTTGAAATAGTTACAATTTTCTGTTATGAAATAGTTTTAAGGAGCTTGTAACTAACTCTTGAAAATCATCTTGAATATATGTATTTACATTTTATTTTTAAAAGAATGAACTGTTCTTGATAGTCGAATAAAGGCGGCTGTACCTAATTAAGGCCCGTATTTATAAACCGTACTCGACTCTGAGATCGATCTTGAGTGCGACTTTGAGATGCTGTAAGTTTTGACATAAGAACGTAAGCAACATCTCAAGTAATTTAAGTGAATTGCTCCATATTAAAGCGAATCCTTTAGAGTGGCTTAACGAAGTTAACAAATATTTTGTATGTGTATTTAAGAATTTAGCCCAAGATATACTAAATACTATGCAGGCCACTGAAGAACAACTAATTAAAATATGAGTTCATCAAATGCGCCATCTGATTCATTTGTAATGATGCCCAGATCCTTTTCCGCCGCCATTTACAGATCCTTTCTTTGATTAATGCCGTTATAAGAAGATGATCAAGCCTCGTGTTTTTTTTCCGTACAGGTGTTTCGGTTCATAGGCGTAGCGATGACGGGGCGCATGGTGTCTGACATCCTGTCGCGGCTGGTGGAGACGGTGGCGGAGCAGGGCGAGGACATGCAGGGCTACGTGACCGAGCTGCTGCTCACACTCGAGGCCGCCGTCGACTCGCTCGAGTCCAACTTCCGCCCGCTCGACTACATGCGCGACATATTCAAGTCCACGCCCAATCTCAACAACAAGGACGGCCAGCAGGTCAACGGGACCGCTTATTCTGGAGGTGACTGACTCGGTTTATTTTTATTGAAACGTACCTACTCAAATCACGCCTTTATATCTTGCTTGGTAGGCAGAGGGTTATCGATCATAAAATTACGATCGTTATCGTCACGTCTGAAACGTATTGAAGGCCCTTTCAGATGATTCATGTATAACTGTATCGTGTACGGCTTGTCGCCTAAAATTGAAATACAAATGAAACCCTCGAATCCCTTAGTTGCGTTTTACAACACCCGCGGGAAGAAATGGGTTTGATGCTATTTTAAGCCGGCATCACACGGCAAATTTTTATTGATCAAAATAGCAAACGGCTTTCTTACCGTGATATGTTGTTTTGTTACAGTTGTCTGATATTTAGTTATTAAATTAGTTAGGCTTACCTTTATTCACACAGTTTTATTTATTCACGATCGTCACGTTCAATGTGTCAATTTTTACGAATCGGAAATCGATTCAGTGCCACACGCGACACGAGAGGAAATTTGACAAATGTAACGATTTTGTTTCCTGTTACATAAATATATTTTATCTTTCATTGAAAAGTTTCATAACTATGAGTCTATTGTGGGGGCGGGAATAGGTAATCTAATGAAAATTACACAACAAAAGCTCATTAAAAGTTCTCTTTCTTGGTTAGTAACTTGATGCGCCTGTTTAAAATTGCACAGATACCATCAAAGTTTTTCACGTGTAGATAAATGAGCCACGACATAAGAAAATCTTTATACTTACTTAAAACAAGAACAAAAACTAGATTCGAGAAGATTTTTCACACTTCTCAGACCAAATCAACATGAAAAATTAAGGGTAACACTGCCCTGTTATGACAAGATACTGTATTATGAGATACAGTGTTTTGTCACAATAGCGTCAGATATGCTCCAATGGACGTACACTGCACATACATACCATTAAAACCTAAATAGGCCTTTATTTCATTCAGATATAGAAAGTAAAAAACACTGTATCACGAAAAGTCATAAGGTTTATTTTGGTAATACACTGTATCAAATATTACCGTGTAATGCCATACCGCGCTCTACTTTCGCGCGTGATGGAAAAACACGGTCCTAAAAGTTACAGTGTTTTGTCAAAATAGCGCGGAAAAGACTGTCATCTGTGCGGAAACGGATGCGGACTCCTTGGGAAATAGTATTCAGGATTTCCTTGACCACAACTGCTAATAAGGCAAATAGTGTAGGCGCTAGAACACACCCTCGTTTCACCCCACAGGTGACGGGGAAGAAATCAGACTGTTCACCGTCTACGGAGACGCAGCACTGCATGTCGTCATGCAGGAGTCTTAGGTGTCGCACGTACTTTTCCGTGCACCCTAACTTTCCTAGCACTATCTAGAGCGCTTCGCGAGGCACATTGTCGAATGGTTTCTCCAAATCATCAAAGCAGAGGTTCAACTGGCGACCTTGTTCTCTACTTTTTTCTAGTAGTTAACGCACCGAGAAAATAGCTTCACATGTGCCTCGGTCAGGTCGGAAGCTGAACTGGGTTTCGGTTTTTTTTCGATTAATCTTTGAGGCGGTTCAGTAAGACTCTGGTAAAGAGTTATCCAGGGACTGACAGCAATGAAATACCGCAATATGAGTTACAGTCCTAACGGTAACCCTTGTTCTTGTAGAGGGCACAAATGCGAGATACTTTGAAGTTATCAGGGACCCTCTCCTCCATCCACATTGGAACGAAAAGTTTCCATACCGCCGTGTGCAACTCCGTACCTCTAGGGTTGCCAGGTCCTCTCACCTGAAGGCTGGACAGACCTGTGAGTTTGGCCAGACATTTGGGTAGAAAAGCCGGACGGACACCTTACATTTTGAGGATTTTCGGGGTAAATGTTAAAAAGTGAAAAAAAGAACACCCTGGGGCCGATCTTTGGGGGCGACAGTGCTCGCGTCTAGCACGTGCTTGTTCCTTCATAATTCGGACTCGACCCGTGCAAATTCCGAAATATAAAAAGCCTCACAAAAGCCGGGCAGGCCGGATGCCGCTTACTTTGGCCGGACAGGCAACCAAAACCTGGACGCCAGGCAACTCTACGTACCACCATCTTGAAGTAGTTCACCCGGTATAAGGTCAATGGCAACCGGCGGATTATTAAGCTGCTGTCTGATGGCAGTAACAACCTCGTCACATGACAGGTAAGCAAGTTGTGAAAATGCTCAGCCCAACGTTTAAGTACATCCTCCTTGCTGGTCAGGAGGTGCATTGCGTCTAAAGACCTTAAAGTTACTTTTGCACGGTAGGACGCACCAATCAGCTTACGCACTTCACAGTAAAACTCACCAATCTGGTTTGTAACGGCGAGGCACTGCATTTGACAAGCCTTGTCCTGCCACCACTTGTCTTTTATTTGTCGAGCTTGCGTAATTCTTGGTCACTCTCTTTGACCACCGAAACACTTCCGCATCTCCGATTATGCCGTCGCAGGCGCTGTCGATGTTTGTCGAATGCTGCTTTAAGAGCCTCGCTATTATCATCGAACGAGTCTTCACTATGTCAGTCTTTCGTACCCAAAGTAGCAAAAGCGGTCTCCTATGAGATGACATGACAAAACTTCCCAAGCAGCACTGACATCACCTGTCTCAGTTATTGGCAACGGCTTTTCAAATAAGGTTTCAGCATATTTCACCCTAACCTCGCGATCTTTCAGCCTGTCCACGTTTAAACACGCAGACTTCTTCACTGTGGATCTGCGAGGTCGACGGAGGCGGAGTCGTAGCTTAGTGACAATTAGTCTATGGTCAGTCCAACAGTGAGCACCGCGCATGACGCGGGTGACTTGAACTTGACTGATGTCTCGTTGCCGTATAATAGCAAAGTCGAGCAAATGACAGTGTTTGGAACGCGGGTGCATACACGTTGTCTTGTGCTTAGCGGCAAGTCTAAACATGTGTTCAATATCGCTAGATCGTATTAAGCACAAAAACCGAGCAGCAACAGACCATTGCTGTTCATATTGCCAACTCCGTGTCTTCCCAGAACTCCAGGCCGAGCCTCGTAGTCCCGTCTAACCCTGTCATTGAAATCGCCTAACAACAAGATCTGCTCTCTGTCGTTTATACTATCAAGGCATTGACTTAGCTCCTCGTAGAATGTCATCAGACTTGTGTTACGTTGGAGTGTAGACACTGATGACATTAAGGTAATTGTCTGTATCCAGGTGTAGGCGTAGTGTGGTAACGCGGTACGAGATGTGAAAAGGACACTCTTCAAGTCGCTTTACTAGATGATTTTTAATGGCAACTCCTACCCCTGAACATCGAGGTTCGGATGCAGAGGTACCCTTCCAGAAGAAAATGTAACCACCTCCATCTTCCACCAGTTCTCCTTCATCAGCAAGATGGGTTTCACTGAGCACAGCCACATCCACGTTATAGCGATGAAGTTCTCGAGCTACGATGGCGGTTTGGCGTTCAGGACAGGAGTTGCCATCTCGATCAATGAGAGTTCTCACGTTTCATGCGCTAAATGTCATGACAGATGGTTTCATGCACTTTTTATTTTTTCTGTTGCGTCCACCACGAGTTAAATGATGCGGTGGCAGCCGTGGTTAGTATCACCTTTCAGGTAGGGTCGAGCACTTTATAGGGCACTTTTTCTAGCCCCCCCCCCTCGGCTGGGCGAGGAATGGGGTGCCTCCCTTGAAAGGGCTGCTTTGTCATTCCAGGTGCTGCCGAAATCGCATTGTCGTCACGATTTGCAATACAAAAGCGACCACGGCGTGTACTCACACTTCTAGGACAGCCTATGTGCAGGAATCAGACAAAGCCCAGCTGGCACCACGCCAGCCTCTCTACCTCAACCCATAGCCACAGGGCAGGACGCAGGCGCATACCCTTAGTCCTCCCACTCCTTCATTCAGTGGAACGGAAACCGTTACCTAGGAGAGGTCAGACGCAGGCAGTGTCTGGCCAACGGTAACTACCCGCGCCCTCTACCGTCGCCACCTTGGTCTCCAAGGTCATCCACCTTGAGTCCGCCAAGCCCTTGTGCATATGTGCATTGGGTTGCCATTCTCGCCGAAACAGAATTTTTATTTGTTAAGCAAGGCAGCAAGGCAAGCAGAGGGAATTGCTTGTGTTGGACCTTGGAGAGAAGGGAACTAGGACTAGGAGTAGGGATAGAAAGAAATTTGGTGAAATTAGGAGAGGAACACAGGTAGTGGGATACTACTGACTGGGAGGTACACAAAGACAGTAGAAGCTCTGGAAGCCGGGGTCGCATACCCGTATACTTTATCACAGCCCTCGATCCAAAGGCTGAGATGAGTACCCCTGAATAGTCTGTATTATATGATACTGAATACAACAAAGATTTCATACAAATTTTATTAGGGAGAAACACGTCAACATGAGTTACAGTGTTTTGCCATAATAAGGTGCATACAAAATTTGCTTTTCTGTTCATACAAAACAAGTTTTCCCTTTAAACTCTATTATTTTAATAGAAACCTAGTATTTTATTATCATAGACCGATAAAGTTCAATATTTTGCTTATATTCTGAAGAAATCAGCTCATTTGCTTCATTTAGATGGAAGTTACAATCAAAATTTTAATTAGAAATGTTATCTCGTTTCCTGAAAATCTACAAATTGAAAGATACAGTGTCTTGCCAACGCAGGGCAGAACTGCTTCCCATTCACTAGATTTATAGCTGTTCTATAATGGTACCAAAGGGAATAGTTAGAGTGACTAAGGGTTCGCGGTGTGTGGTGTTTCATCTCATATACTACAAGCCAGGACTTTTTTCGTGACCAATATGGTACCGAATGAAATCGTACTGAAAGCTTAGAGATAGTCGTGATGTGAATTTTCGTTTGTGTCAACTGGGACTTTGTAGGTGGGTTGGGTTAACCGTAACAGCCACCCAAACATTTTCATTAGTCATGGAAAAAGTCCTGGCTTGTATAAAGTTGGTTACAAGAAAAATCCGAGCCTCAAGAACTTCTTTGGTATTAAAATCATCACCTGTGCTAACCATTGTGGATACATTTGCAGGCAAGCGGTCGCCGGGCGTGTGCGTGGGGTGCGTAAGCAACCACACTCGCAGCACGAGCTACTCGGTGTCGTATTGCGTGCGGAAGAACGCTCCGCCCTCTTCTGTCGACAAACCGCCGCACGGAAACGGTAAAATGATAACTGTTTTCTACCACGATTAGTTACCAGTCCATCTGTACTGATAGGATGTGGACTGGCAGGTCAAAAAAAAAAAAAGCTAATAAAAAAAAATCTAAAACGATATTTCGTATGAAAATAGGAATGTATGACGTCTAAGTTGCTATTTTGGACGGCGTCAGAACTCTCACTTTTATATAATTTTTCTGTTAATTAATTCAAATTTTGAATATTGTGAAAAATTATGAATGAAGAAAGTCCAATATTTGTCGATAATAATTTTAAGCGTACAATTTTATTTATGAACAAGTCCTATTAATTGTATAGCCTATCCTATTAATCGTAAGCACTAGAACTGTTTTCATATTCACTGTCTATTGCAGAAGCCCGCCCACGTCCCTGCAGCGAGGCAGCGAAGGGCATCTGTCCTAACTTGTGCAGGTCGCGGTCGGCGCAGTCGCTCAAACTGCTCGGAGACAGCGCCACTCAGGTTGTATGTAGTGTGGTCTAACTTCCGGCTCGTTATGATATTTAAATGATTACTATTCAGGGAATTCTAGTGAGGGTTATGGCTATGAGTTATGAGTGTATATCTAAAGCTTCCAAGTTAACGACATTTTTATTTTTACGAATTATTGGTACCATACATGGATATAGTAGAAATCAGGGCCTCACGTAATAGACTGTTGAAATCCATATTTAAATTTCGCGCCTTGCCACACTTTTTCATATTCTGTGGCACCTCTCTTATATGCTGTTCTGCTAAATTAAATAATTTCTGATTGAAATCATATATTTCGTATATGCTGTTCTGCTAAATTAAAGAATTTCTTAATCCGCTTTGATTTCTCAGTATTATATTACGGACATTTTCATGTATATTACGAATATTTACTTGTAATGCTCCAGCTTACTGAAGTTTAAATTTTCAGGACGACAAGCTGACAATTCTGGCGACGCTGTTCTGGGTGGGCGCGTCGCTGCTGGAGTCGGACTACGAGCACGAGTTCCTGCTGGGCGTGCGGCTGCTCGCGCGCGTGATGGCGCGCCTGCCGCTCGACCGGCCCGACGCGCGCGAGCGCCTCGACCGCACGCAGGCGCACACCTCACCCAGCCTGCACGCGCTGCTGCTCAAGGTACACCTGTGGCATCACGCCGCAATTCAAACCCGTATGGTGGGTGACATCCAGATCCAGGTGGTGTCGGGAAAAGAGTAGCTATCCGACTGGCTGGGTGTTGTGGCCAAGGGACCAAGGGGTCCACCTAAATTAGGGACTTTCTAGGTTCTAGGGCCACAGATCACTTATTCGGAAGAATACCTTCAAGTGACACGATATTTTAAGAAAATGTAGATGGCGCGCAACGGGATACTGGGTACTACTATGATGTTATTTCTTTAATTGGAGCGCCAGTGTGAACAAAAAAGTCCATACTTAGCTCCTAATCCGCGCCAACTATATTCGCTTTTATACTAATCCTAAATAGAAAGTGCCATAATGGATTGAGAGTTGTATGTATACGTTGCGCGGTGAACACTTCGATACCGCGTTTCAGACCCATGGTTCTGTCACATGGCGCCATCTATCGAATATATTGCGAACTCTTATTGCGTCTTGCTTGCTAGTGAGTGAGCCACGTGATGTAGCCACCAGAGGTCGCAACTACTTTTACAAACCCTTTTTTTAAACTATTGTTTGTACGTACAGGGTTGCACGCATCCGAACACGTACGAGCCGGTAGTGGGCGTGCTGGCGGACATGATCCCGCTGCTGGAGCTGCCGGTCATCGACCCCACGCAGTCGCTCGCGTTCCCCATGACCGTGGTGGCGCTGCTGCCCTACATGCTACTGCACTACGAGGACGCCAACGAACTGTGCGTGCGCGCCGCCTGCCACATCGCACAGGTACGCTTCCTTCCTTCTTTATCCAACCTCGCGCCTGAAATGCCGTGTTGTCAGACACGTCCTTTCGGATGATGATGATAGTATCACCCAACCCGTCACTGCAGCCATTGCGAGTAGATCACACTCCACAAGCTCCTCAAGCAACCGAAGTCCCCGTTGGCAGGCGCATTTGCGCCTCATTTTGGCAATTACCGGCATGTACCGGCAGGATTCAGTCCGATTCGTTCTTCCCAAAACAACTCTTAAACCCATTCTCGCTCCCCCCAATGACTTGATTGTACTGATTGTTTGAACAACCATTTAATTATTTCCTGGCACACCAAGCCGACAGAAGGCGTGGTTTTGATGGCTCCGGGGCCAAAAACGTAAACTCCAACACAAAAAAAATTAGTTACGCTACACTGTACGCCCACATTTTACCGCGGTAAAATGCTTTATTCTGACACGAAAATAAGGAATAACAGGACACAAGACCATTTTTTCTTTATAAACGTTTAAAAGTAAAGAAATTTTATTTGTTTTACCATTAGAAGGCAATTTTAATTATCATGGAGTGGAGGCGTTAGAGTGAAGAAGTGGAAGAGGGCAGTGCAGTTACTAATAGTCTAGTGAATAATAGTTGTGTGCCGAACTGCATCTGATTGAACGAGAACAAATATCATCATCACTAATACTTTAAATATAGCAACGTTATTTTACAAAGTGACATTAGCAACTGTCAGCTAGCTCCGTCTAATTAAAATATGACTGTAACTGAATTTGTGTATATGTTTCAGTTTACCGCCGAGAAGAGCAAGAAGTTGGAGAACCTGGGCACAGTGATGACGCTGTACTCGCGCCGGACCTTCAGCAAGGAGAGCTTCCAGTGGACCAAGTGCGTGGTCAAGTACCTGTGGGACACCTACTCGCATCTCTCGCTGCAGATGCTGGCCTTCCTCGTCGAAGTGCTGGAGAAGGTACGTCACCGTGACATTGTCACGCCTTATAACATACAGACATACATACAAATATCACGCCTATATCCCTGGTGGGGCGAGCAGAGCGTTAACGACCGTTAAATTACGGTGTGTTTGAGGGTCGTTTTAGATAAGTCGTGAATCACTAAGGTCAGCCTGTCGCCTAAAATTTCCATACACATGAAACCCTCGCGTCCTTTAATCGGCTTTTACGACACCCAAGAGAAAGAATTGGGGTGATGCTATTTTAAGCCGGCATCACACGGCATACAAGAACAGTATGTAAAAAAAACAATACATACATATATACATATATCACGCCTTTATCCCTTGCGGGATAGGCAGAGCGTTAACAGCCGTAAAAATAGGGTCGCTATCGCCATGTCTGACATTTTTGAGGATTGTTTTCCAATGTTGTTTCAGAAAACATATGTATCACTATAGTGACAGGTTGTCAGCCTGTCGCCTACAAATTGTAATACACCAATACTCTCGAATCCCTTAGTCGCCTCTTAAGACACCCGCGGGAAGGATGTGGGGTGATGCTATTCTAAGCCGGCATCAGTAAGTAAAAAACAATATGAATTTGTAAAAAGAATAATGTTCTGTTTAGGGCGCACCAAACCTGCAACTGGCTGTGCTGTCGATCCTGCACTGCATGCTGTACTACGTGGAGCTGAACGCGCCGGCCGCGCAGCCGGTGAACGCGGACTTGCTGCGCGTCGTGGCCAAGTTCATCGACGACGGCACCAACTACCGGGAAGCCATGAAGATCCTCAAGCTGGTGGTGACGAGGTGCTCCACGCTGGTCGTGCCACCTTACTGGGACAACCACGCCTCCTCTATACTTGACACGGAGCTGCATGGCAAGAAGGTCGGTCTATCTTCAAAGAATCCGTAAACCGATAGCCAAAACGACTATATGTTGTGATTATAGTTTACTAGTGACCAGCAACAATTTTTTACCATGGGCATTAGTTGCGTTCCCGGTATTATACATATAAACCTTCCTCTTGAATCATTCTATCTATTTAAAAAAATCACATCAAAATCCGTTGAGTAGTTATAAAGATTAAGGCATACATACATACATACAGATGCGTGAAGCGACTTTCCTTTGCACTATGTGGTGATTTAAATGATATGTTTTAATTACTACTTTATTAATTAAGTGTTATTGGCGACATATCTAATTAATTATATACGTGATGTTTATTGTTTAATAAAAAATTACATTAACGTTTTCTGTTTTAGGAGCTGCCGGGACGCACGATGGACTTCACATTTGACTTGTCCCAGACGCCGGTTATCGGTCGCAAGTATCTACCTAAAGCCGGAGGCAGCCAGCCGGCCAGCCAGCCCAGTTCCTTATCCAATGCCTCCACTACTACGCTTGACAAAGGTGTGTGTGTTCTACAGATTATGAAAATACTAGTCAATATCTGTTCAACTTTTGTTATATTCTTCATTGCTGAACATCGCGTCCACGTTGAAGGGGATGAGGTGTTAACATTAAAATTCGTAATTGATCCATGTTTAATAGATTTATATAACTTTTTAAATCGATTTCAGCTACACTACGGTATTGCTCTATGTCAATGTTTGAACAAGATTTATAGGCTCCATTTTTTTCCCGCGAGTGCCAAAAGAGGCAACTAAGGGACTCGAGGGTTTCTTGTGTATTGCAACGTTAGGCGACAAGCTCACAACATGCCACTAATGTGACACACGAATCATAAAAGGGCCCTCAATATTTGTCAGACGTGGCGATAGCGACCGTGTTTTTACGGCTAGTAACACTGTCTACTCCGCAAGGGATAAAGGTGTGATATGTGCGTGTATTGAACAGGGTCGTCGACCTCTCAATCGGGGTCTGCATCGACGGTGGTGGGCGGCACGGAGGCGACGCCGAGCAACGCGTGCCAGCCGCTGTCGGCCGCGTCGCCGCGCCGCTCGCTGTCGCTCTCGCCGGCCGACGCGCTCGCCGCCGGCTGGAAGCGCCCCTGGATGTGTCAGGTGCGTCTGCGCTGTGACATGCCTTTGTCACTTACACAAAAATGTATCATGCGTTTCGTTTTTTCAAATCGGAATCACAACCTTTCAACAACAGAGCTTAAAGGATGAACACACACACAACACACGACACATATCTACACTCAAAACTATTCGCCCTGTAGTTTTACTTATTTTATTAATTTTAGGGATTACAGCTACACACAGTTACGCTACGCATATACCTACAGTGCTGACCCAATAATAAGGTTTCCTATTTTTATATTTCGTATTATTTGTAACATATTGGTTGTTTGTTTACAGAGTCGAGTACGCGAATGTTTGGTGAACCTGCTAACAACATGCGGACAGAGAGTCGGCCTGCCTAAGAGCCCATCTGTAAGTTTATGTCATTTTCTTATTTAGCTCATTTCCCATTTTGATAATTATATATATCTCACCGGACTGGATTTTCTAAAGCCTAACCTACCGCGTTCAACATTTGAACAGGCAATAATAAATAACTACCAATAATTTTTATTCATCGCTGCGTATAGGACGAATTAATAACCACTTTATGTTCGAAGGTAACTCATAAAAACATATTGTGTATGTCGCAAAATGCTTTCACGCATACACCCACACTACGCTAAGGGTGCTACAACTTGAATACAGTAAATGTCACTGGACCTTGATTATACAAATAGAGCAGTTTCGTCAGCTAATGCTCGGGCAGTTAAACATGTGTGCTATTTTTTTGACTCATTTATGTTGTATAATACTTACGCTTACTACAGCTTTCACGTCACATTTTCTTTTAAAAGCATTCATATCATAACACATAACAACATTGTTTGTTCTACGTTGTGTTGGTGTTTCGTATGGCTGCTATTATGATATGAGAATAACATTAATCAAGTGACTTTTCTTGATATAAGATTTTATACTAAGTTGCAATATATTTAAGAATAAGGTAGGTTAAGTTTCGTTTCCATAAATAAGCCACACTAATACCTATAAAAATATTTTGACGCACACACAATACACAAAACAAAATTACAGAAATGTAAATTGCAGCACTGGTAACTTGCACACACGTACTTAATAAGTAACTGAGGTTCGGTAATGAAAGCAACTGCGTATCTTGATCGCACTATACACGACAATCTTACTGCTGATAGGCACCTTTAGATAGATGGAACAGTATTTTTTTTGCTACTCTCTATCGTAAATATATGCATAATTATGTCTTCTGTGTATGAAAATGAGCTTCAGGATTATTTTCGTTCATTTATTCCCATCTACCACCGCCACTCCTGCCCCGTCGGTGGCAGACATAGCAATCGTCCACCGACCCGGGGCAGATAGCTTATAAGGTGGGAATAAACGTTATTGTTATGGAGAAAATTTGATATTCCACAGGATATTTGCCGTCCTTTCCGTGCACATATAAATAAAAAAATATAAATAGAAAAAACTATTACAGATCTTATAATAGGGTTGTGGACTGGCAGGTCAAATGAGCTACTTTTTATAACGATCTAAAACGGTATTTTGCATGAATATAGCAATGTACGGAGTCATTAATTGCTATTTTGGATTACGTCAGAACACTTAATTTTATTTAATTTTTCTGTTTATTAATTAAAACTTTGAATATTTTGATAAATGATGCATGAAGCCCTTAGTCTTTTTGGATAATAATTTGAAGCGTACAACTTTTATATTCTATTAATGACCCAGTCCACAACCGAATTACCTAAAGACTTCGCAATATAATGGGACTTACCTGTGTCGCTCATATTTACTACAACAAGTGATACGACATTATAATTATTGTTCGTATTTCCAGGTGATCTTCAGCCAAAGTTCTGAGCTTCTGGAGCGCGAGTCGTCGATGGCGTCGTCGCTGGAAGAGGTGTCGGGCACGCCGGGCAACGAGCCGTCGGGCGGCGCGCCCCCCACCGACCACTTCGGCGTCTTCAAGGACTTTGACTTCCTCGAGTACGAGAGCGAGAGCATCGAGGTGAGACCACCATAAGATGCTAGAGTGCATTTTGATATATAATACAATCTCTCTTTCTCTTTTCGTGTGGGACACCGGACAGTGGACTCTTATGGTTATTGAAGTGAAGTGAGATAAAAAGGAGTAGAAGAAGGGATATTTTGAAATTGTTAAATGGATAATCAAACCTACATGGAGCATTCAAATATTCCCAATGGAAAGTAGACTTTAGTATTTTGATTTAGATAAACCAGGCAAAAGAAGGCGGGATGACCTGGTCAATTTCGACGCGAACGGATCTCAAACCATGGATCTTAAGCCATGGATTGCTTATCTAGAAAGGGAAAGCGGTAGCCTTTCTAGATAGATAGTTTTTCTTACTAATATCTTTTTGTATGTTTGTTTGTTATTCATTCACGCAAAAACTGCTGAACCGATTTTCATGAAAATTGGCACACAGATAGAAGGTAACTTGGATTAATTAACACGTATGACAGGTGTTATCCCAAAAATATGATCCTGTGGGATGCTATGAGATTAAAATCGACTTCCACGCGGCTGGAACCGCGGGCACCAACTAGTATCGATATAGAAAGTAGCAGTCTATCTAATATGTTTGTTTATTTGTTTGACAGGGCGAAAGCTCGGACAACTTCAACTGGGGCGTGCGTCGCCGGCTGCTGAGCGAGGAGCGCGACGAGAGCCACGCGCCGGAGCGCAGCCCGCCGCGCCAGCCGCGCAAGCTCGACGCGCCGCCGCACGCCAAGCTGGTAAACATACATACATCTTCTATCGTGTGAGATACCGGGTCAAAGATCAACCAGACGAAAAAAAAAGTGCGTGTGTGTGATGATCCTTTTCCAACAATCAGGTGGTTCAATTTTCATTGTCCTAACCAATCAACCAGAAAATTACAACAGGCCTGGAGTCTACTCCTACACCCCTAATCAATTCACACCCTCTTGATATTAACAAAAACTCGTAGTTGAAAGTGTGATACGAGTGGCCGGACCATTCATTGCTTACTTCAGTACGCGAAATCGGATTATGCTATTCCAAAGTTGTGCCCTTTCTACGAACGTGAGGGATGTGGTGTGTGTATAACAGATAATATAATACTACTAGAGTAGTACAGATACCTAACGTCATAGAGGGAGTTCGATTGCCCTAAGACGGCTAATTGGCAGGTTATCTAATATGTCGACACAGCGCGTGCGTTACTAGCGACATCTAGGTTATTTATTGCTACTTCGTATTGACGTCATTTGTATTGAAAAATATTGCAAAAATGTTAATAATTCGCGTGTTTTCCATCTCAAAACATCTTAAATAATGTATTTATAATTTTCCAATACTTTGTTTTTGTTTACCTTTATTTCAGACTCTTTAATTTACATTCGTTACCCGTATCGCCATCTATTGATTTTTTTCTGGCCTAATTTCCTTAAGTAAGGAATGAGACCCCATGGTATAAGTCACTTGATGCTATACTGTTTGTTTTCCAGCAAAACCCGCACGAAGACTCGTCGGACGAGGAGGCGGGCTGGGACGAGGGGGCGAGCGGCAGTCGCGGGGACGGCGATGTAGGTGTTGCACAGGTATCTATAGTAACAGTAGACTAGTAACCGCGATGGCAAACACGTCGACGCGCTGACAAGAAGTAGATTACACAATGATGCTGCGTGTTATCTAAAGCGCAGATCATAGAGCACAGATATCATCCTCGCGCACGCCGCTACTAGATTCAAAAATAATATAATACCCACGGAGAAAGAAATAAGTATCGCTCTATAAGAAAGAATATTTTTTTGCCAATGTGTAGAAAATATTTACGACGACGTTTTGTAATCTCGAAAAGTTGTTGTTCAGTTTTATGGGCTTGTTCACTCCTTAAAATATTTGCAACTAATATTTTTACACCTCACATAAAAAGAGATTTATTTATACGCTATATATTTATTGGCGTATTTTATTACATAATAACTTTCTTCCATTACACAGCTCAGTGAAGGTCGTATGGCCGGATCTCCTACTATAGGTTAATAGGCTTGTTTCTCATAAACGGTGATTCAAATAAAATCTAAAACGGTGTTTTGTTTGAAGAACTAGAAGTATGACGTCATGCCGCAAGTAAATACTTATACATCCAAATGGATGGTGTCAAAACACTTTCTATTATGTATATTATTTTTCTGTTTATTAATTCAAATTTTAAAGATTTCGTAAAATGGTGAATGAAGTCCGTAGTATTTTTGGACAATAGCTTTAGGCGTACAACTTTTATATTTTTTTAATGACCAACGAAACTAGCGAATTATGGATAGAGACAGAGAAATTTTGATCAACGCCACGCAATTGTTGAGTAATGTTGTGTATTGCGTGCCTAGGAGTTGGCTTTGCGTCCGCGCACGCACTCGTTCTCGAGCGCGTCGAGCGGCGAGCCGGACGGCGACCGCGGCGACGTGACGCCGGTGCCGCACGGCGCGCCACCGCCACGCGACGCCTGGCGCGCCTCCGTGGCCGCGCTGCTGCGCCACGCCGCGCTGCTGCAGCCGCTCGCGCTAGTGCACCGGCTGCACACCGCGCTCAAGGTCAGTCATGCTTCTCCTTTCATTTTCGTGTGGGACAACGAGTCGTCGAACGACCCTTGTGTCAGAATTTTTCAACCGCCTTCTACAAGCCATGCTGAGGTAAACGCACACTTATCCGCGGCAAACGAACCTAACGCACCGCACGAACCAAAATGAAATCCTATGAAATATCAAAAATATGCCCGAGCCGAATCGTTCGAGTCGGCGGAACCCGGCAGGATCCCAGAATTCCAAGTCGGAAATTCGGACGACATCATCAGATACGGTTCGAGCGATGGCGTCGATGCGCTTATATTCTGACAGTTGAGTGCAACAGAGCAATGCTTCTTTATTTTTATCAATACAAAAATGAGTAATGCTGGCTTAATAGAAGCAGTTTCACTCAAAATGTTCTTTAACTTCACATTTCGTGAAGAATAGGTGTTTTTTGCCACACAATTTTAATTGCAGTTTAAAGGTTAAATGTGATTTTGCCGCGCATTCTTTTTTTTTATACGATAGTATGTAAGAAAATCCAATGCATGCTGCTTGCGTATTTCATAATTTATCACGATTAAACTATACTTAAAATGTACTATTATTACTTTGAATAAATATTTAGAGATTTTTTTTGTGACTGTATCAGTTCCCCAGTTTACTGCATCATCATTTTTGCGTTTAATATTTCAGGAAGTGACGTGCAAGACGGTGTCGCTATGTTCGGAGTGGGTGAGCGTGGGCGGCGGCGCGGGCGAGCTGTCGGCCGTGCTGGAGCGGCTGGCCGCCGAGGAGCCGCCGCTGCTATGGGTGGGCGCGGCGGCGGCCGACTGCGCGCGCGTCGCCGACGCCGTGCGCTACGCCGCGCTCGAGATCACCGAGCACCTCGAGACCTACTTCGACCGGCGCGAGCACGCTATAGAGGTGAGTGCGCGCTGTCCACAGAATAAGGATTCCACGAAAAAGTCAACTTTTGACCGTACGTGACTCTAATGATTGCTCTAATGATTTTCGTGTGAGACACCAAGTCGTCCAACGGCCCGATGAACCCTAATGTCAAAATTTTTCAACCGCCTTCTACAAGTAGCAGGCTTCTGACATGGTTGTGTAACGACCGCCGTCTAAGTGATCATAGACAGCCGGGACCAACGGCTTAACGTGCCATCTAATGGTAGCACCTAGTTATGCTGATGATAAAAAGTTCCAGTATCTTTAAAACCTAAAGCTTTCAATTTAATGTCAGTTCAGGAAATATTAGAAATCGGGGCGTCACGTATCTGACATTTTCATGGAATGATCCTAAATCATGCCTGTTCCATTTATAAACCGATCTTCAGACGCATAAGGTCCCGCTTGCAAAGACTCCACTTTTTATCAATACTAAACATAAATATATTGGACCCAAAAGGCACTGCTCATCTCTAAAAAAGAAATTTCTTACAGCAGACCTAGCGGAGAGAAATGGCTTCGGCGAAAGGCGGATAAGACGTATATAATATCTATGAATTCTAACAGATAATGATACCAAATATGACTATTATATTACATATACCTACAGATATAAATGTAATTTTAATGTAATTAAAAAAAAAAAAACAATTAACACTGAAGTTTTTGTGTTCACAGACTTTAGAATTATCACGAGGAATGAGCGAGGAGGTCGGCCGGTGCCTGTACAAGCTCATTTTCCAGTTGCTACTACTTTTAGAAACAAATAACAAAATGGTCGTCGCCGTCTACCATGCTGCTCTTGAAAATAGGGTATGTCTAGTTTTAGTTATGAATTTAAGATATTAATTCCCAAAACTTAACCTTTACAGCCGCAACAACCCACTGCTGGACATGGGCTTCTCCCTATTGGGGGATAATGCCATACTCGTCACGCTTGGCAGGTTGATTGACGAGCGCACTGTAAGATGTTTAATTTACGCTGCAGCGCATTCCCTCGATAATTATCCCTTAGTCGCTTTTTACGACACCCACGTGTACAATTGGGTTGATGGTATAGAATACCGTATAAATACCGAATAGCCGGCATCAATCTACATGTATGTATGTCCGAAATGTATGTATGGAAACTGATTGTTGTCGTGTCTTCGTGCCTCTGCCAACTTGACTACTTCAAACGATTTCGGTATTCTTTTTTGAGAAATGCCGCCAGTTACGAGCACACACGTTCACATATCACGCCTTTATCCCTTGCGGGGTGAAGCAGAGCGTTAACGATCGTATAATTATCCTCGCGTACCCTTAGTTGTCTTTTACTACACCCGCGGGAAAAAAGGGAGTGATGCGATTCTAAGCCGGCATCACGCGGCATTATGAGCAAATGGAAGAAAACAATATATATGGGTTTTACATGGCTTATTATTTGCAGGGCGTGGAGATGAGCGCGGCGGTGTGCGCGGTGCGGGGCGCGCTGGTGGGCAGCGCGGGGGACTCGTGGGGGGAGCACTCGCCCGCGCCGCACACTGACCAGCGCCTGCTCAGCCTCATGCAGCGACAAAGGTACCTACATCAACAAACTGTGTGCTGCTACAGGCTATTCACCGAAACAAACTAAACTATAATTTTTATCCAGATAGACTAAATTGACATTTGGTGGGTTGCCGCGTTATTGTATTTAAAAATAATAAAAAAAATGTGTTGTACCCTGAATGATCAAGCTATATGGTTCAAAGATAGTCATTGAATCTTTTTGAAAATAATTTAGTTAATTTCAATTTGCGTTAATAAATTGGCCTAAAAGACAAACATAGTACTTTGTTTGTAACAAACTAACTTCACATTTATTTCCTGTCTGACCAGACAACAATACGTTTTTGTTGTCATCGTCAGAGGATTACAATTTATTTACCAGGTTCACCACAGCAGCGAAGTAAGTTGTAAAGTTTGATTACCATATGGGTTAATGTTACTGTCTTCTATTTGACCTACCTACTCATTTTCAAAAATCTGGCGGAGAAGAGAATGTACTTATTATGCATATTTATTTACTAAAATAACTACATCGAGGAATCATCTCCCAACAGTTCAATGAATAAAATGAATGAGTCAAACCACAACACTAGAATAATGCTTGCAACATTTTAAAAAAATAAGGTCATTCTTAGCTGTCAGTTTAGTCTATCTGGATAAAAATTATAGTTTAGTGTACCGCCATCTCAAACGCGTTTTTGCGTGTGAGCAAACGTGAAAAATGTCAACCATCACGCAACTATCGATTATGCTGACAGCTGAGGACTGTTAATTTATCCTGCTAATATTATAAAAATGAAAGTTTGTATGTTTGTTTGTTACTACTTCACGCAAAGATTTTCATGTAATTTGACACGTCCAAATCGAAAATCATAATTTTGTTGAACTATTTGCATGCCTTATTTCGGACACAATTTATTATTAATAATATACAAAATTAAATACGCACCTTTAATATGAGTGACTTGAATGTGCGTAGATGGGGCGCGGCGCTGTCGTTGGTGCGCGAGCGCAACGCGGAGCGCATCCTGGAGCGCGGTGAGCTGCCCGAGGACGACGTGACCAGCCTGCTGCACGTGTACTGCAAGGCGCTCGCTCAGGCGCATCCAGGTCTCTATGATACAACTTGCAGGTTTACAGAGCGCATCCTGGAGCGCGGTGAGCTGCCCGAGGACGACGTGACCAGCCTGCTGCACGTGTACTGCAAGGCGCTCGCTCAGGCGCATCCAGGTCTCTATGATACAACTTGCAGGTTTACAGAGCGCATCCTGGAGCGCGGTGAGCTGCCCGAGGACGACGTGACCAGCCTGCTGCACGTGTACTGCAAGGCGCTCGCTCAGGCGCATCCAGGTCTCTATGATACAACTTGCAGGTTTACAGAGCGCATCCTGGAGCGCGGTGAGCTGCCCGAGGACGACGTGACCAGCCTGCTGCACGTGTACTGCAAGGCGCTCGCTCAGGCGCATCCAGGTCTCTATGATACAACTTGCAGGTTTACAGAGCGCATCCTGGAGCGCGGTGAGGTGCCCGAGGACGACGTGACCAGCCTGCTGCACGTGTACTGCAAGGCGCTCGCTCAGGCGCATCCAGGTCTCTATGATACAACTTGCAGGTTTACAGAGCGCATCCTGGAGCGCGGTGAGCTGCCCGAGGACGACGTGACCAGCCTGCTGCACGTGTACTGCAAGGCGCTCGCTCAGGCGCATCCAGGTCTCTATGATACAACTTGCAGGTTTACAGAGCGCATCCTGGAGCGCGGTGAGCTGCCCGAGGACGACGTGACCAGCCTGCTGCACGTGTACTGCAAGGCGCTCGCTCAGGCGCATCCAGGTCTCTATGATACAACTTGCAGGTTTACAGAGCGCATCCTGGAGCGCGGTGAGCTGCCCGAGGACGACGTGACCAGCCTGCTGCACGTGTACTGCAAGGCGCTCGCTCAGGCGCATCCAGGTCTCTATGATACAACTTGCAGGTTTACAGAGCGCATCCTGGAGCGCGGTGAGCTGCCCGAGGACGACGTGACCAGCCTGCTGCACGTGTACTGCAAGGCGCTCGCTCAGGCGCATCCAGGTCTCTATGATACAACTTGCAGGTTTACAGAGCGCATCCTGGAGCGCGGTGAGCTGCCCGAGGACGACGTGACCAGCCTGCTGCACGTGTACTGCAAGGCGCTCGCTCAGGCGCATCCAGGTCTCTATGATACAACTTGCAGGTTTACAGAGCGCATCCTGGAGCGCGGTGAGCTGCCCGAGGACGACGTGACCAGCCTGCTGCACGTGTACTGCAAGGCGCTCGCTCAGGCGCATCCAGGTCTCTATGATACAACTTGCAGGTTTACAGAGCGCATCCTGGAGCGCGGTGAGCTGCCCGAGGACGACGTGACCAGCCTGCTGCACGTGTACTGCAAGGCGCTCGCTCAGGCGCATCCAGGTCTCTATGATACAACTTGCAGGTTTACAGAGCGCATCCTGGAGCGCGGTGAGCTGCCCGAGGACGACGTGACCAGCCTGCTGCACGTGTACTGCAAGGCGCTCGCTCAGGCGCATCCAGGTCTCTATGATACAACTTGCAGGTTTACAGAGCGCATCCTGGAGCGCGGTGAGCTGCCCGAGGACGACGTGACCAGCCTGCTGCACGTGTACTGCAAGGCGCTCGCCCAGGCGCATCCAGGTCTCTATGATACAGCTTGCAGGTGTACAGAGCGCATCCTGGAGCGCGGCGAGCTGCCCGAGGACGACGTCACCAGCCTGCTGCATGTGTACTGCGTGTGTCGCCGTGTTGTGCCGGTTTAGAATAGCATCACCCCATTTCTAGCCGTGGGTGTCGTAACAGGCGGCTAAGGGATGAAGGAAACGGGCAGCAGCGTTTTCTGTGAAAATCTACAAAATCTTGCACTTCGTTCGCCAATCCACCTGCCAAGCGTGGTGATTATGAAAATACACCCCAATTCTTCTTCTTTTCTTGTGGGACACCGAGTCGTCCAACGACCCCAATTGAGGGAGGCCCATGTCCAGCAGTGGATTGTTGTGGCTGTAGCAGTAGTAGTGGCCTAGCACATTTTGCATGACCCAGTTTTTGAAATATTTTATGTCACCTATGTGCCGTGCGGGAAGTTGTTTTGCTGGTGATTTCGTTCGCCCTATAAAATATTTGCCCCTGTTGTGTGGGCCACACTCTCACATATTATTCTAGTAATTTAAAGTACCTTTCAAACAATTAGTACTCATTGTGAATTTGTTTCAGACATGGTAGCCATCACCCGGCCAGTAAACGAGCTATCGCAGAATCTATCGTTTATGATGGAAAGTCTGTACAAGGTGTCGGTGGCTCTGCAGCGGCAGGAGTACGGGTGATCGTCCGCGGCCCCCCGCCCCCCCTCGCTTGCGCCCGAGCCCTACCTAGCGTTCACGTATACCATACGACTCTGTCGCATCGTGCTGTCAAAGTGCCCGTTAGATTAACCAAATATTAGGCGCATAGAATAATGTACGTATCTTTGAAATTCCTAGTAAACAAACTAAAACTTAGGAGAAATTGTGAAAATGTACTAATTTATTCTTCATTTATTGACCCTATTGATGCTAATCGCGCAACGCCACCTTTAAATCAATACGTATAATACTCAGAAGTTTACGTTTATTTTTACATAATTTTAATTTATAATCTTGAACAATCATAGTAAATACCTAGACATAGTTTAAACCTGACAAACTTGAGACCTGACAAACGAAATTAAAATATTCTCATATGAATGAATGGATTTCAGATAATTATTTATAGTCTGTAAAATATAGGATGATCCCTGTGACGTGTGTGACCTTAGAGCAAATGCTATGACATAAGGTCCATTTGTCTCGTAAACAAAGGAAACGTATGATGTCGTAGCATTTGCTCCAAGGTCACAATAGTCACAGGGATCGTCCTATATTTTACAGACTATAGTAGGTATAGCTTGAAGGTAAAAATAACTTATTCAAGTTTTACACAGCTTCTAGTTACGATATCCAATCAACTCTACTTTATATTCTTTATATACCCAATTACAATGACAGAAACCTGCTTTCTTAACTATAAAATTTGAGTATTATGCTTAATTTAATTAATATACATACAGCAGTAGCTAGGCAAATTAGTTTACTTATTAAGTTTACGAATAGCTGATCTCAAGTATAGTTATAACAACAGTACAATAGAAGATTCGTATGTTCTAGGGGTGATTATCTTGCGATCTATCTATCTATTTTCCAAAATTGTGAAACGTACTCTTTTGTGTTTATGAAGTTCATTGTAGGTACCCTAAAATAGTGCTTTAATCATTAAAATTTATAAAATGTGATTTATATAGAAAATAGCATTTTATTAGTCATATAAATATCATATCTAGGTTGATTAAGCATTCTCAAGCGAATTGTTTCCTATCTTCTAATATTCCATTGTTCATGAGGCGTCCAAACGTCATGCTTTTCTGTAAGATTTAGCAAAATATTATATTCGTTCATGCATGCCAAGATATTATATTCATTTCTAAGATGAAAAATTGTTGTCGTTAACGCATCATAGTATCTTTCATCTAGGATTCGAGGCGATGATGGCGAGGATAAAATGAGATTTCCATCAATAACATAACATGTAAATAAACCTAAGTCTCGCAACATAATCTTATATTGTAACCTAAGTTGTGCTTGTTAGATCGATGTACCAACAAAATCAGGAAAGGTTGGTGTTGCTAGGATCGGAAGACTTTTTATGCCAGAAGGACAGAGTTGCGAGGCTTGGCTCCCTTTATCTTTGTTTTTGATGAGATAACCATGCAGACAAATTATTGTGAATCTTTTTATTTCCTTCATTTTTTTATTTAATGATACTATTTAATTATTTTACTAATCAAATTGTCTGGTGCGAGTATTTGTATTTCTCGTAAACCCTTCTTCCGCTTCCTACCAGTGCGTCAAATTATTACCCAGTTGGTTAACAAAAGTTTAATGATGAATACTCTCACGATACTGTCGAATCTATAGCACAACATAACATTTGGCACGAGCAAAAACTCAATCGTCATGTGATACTATTGTTCGATTATTACATTTATATTGAAATGACAATATTTGTACTATAAACTAGAGGCCTGCCCAGTGGTTTCACCCGCTGATCTTGACCCATTCGCAAGAATCGGATCTTAACACGTAATAAGAGGACGAATACTATGGTCCATACAAACTGGTATATGCTACTAGTCATCTCAGTGCCGATTGCTGATGAAGATTGGTTTAGCGATTTGACTGCAAAAGAGGAATGCGGCCAGCGCAGCGGTAGCCCCTTGCCTAATGTTACTGAAGGTAGAGTTTTTGAATTTCATTTGTTTTAGAGTATATATCGATTACATGCACATAAAGGGACAAAAACTAACCAAATTCTTTCTCTTTATTATTAGTGCAGATACAGACAAGTTATAATGAATCCAAAATAGACGATTGGGTATTGAAGTTTGTATCACTTGTATGTGTATGACTAATTTTGAGCAATATAAAATATTGAAGATCAGAACTGTTTTGTATTATTAATGACCCTACCCCACTATAATGGAAACTCATTTTCTGAAACGTACGTTTTCGGTTCCGTGTGTGAAAGTCTAAAACGACTGAACTAACCACACGTTTTCAAATTTCTATTACTTAATGTTTTTATAGTCAATAATATGTGTGAATTTTTGAAGGTATGTGGGAATCGATAGGTAAAGTAGAACGTGTGATACAATCATAATAAGTAGCAGTTTCATAAATTGAGCTCCTGGGCGGAAATAAGAATTCCTGAATTACTATGACCCCACTTCGCCAACGTAATCAAAAGTTGTAGTTAGTCAATAGACCGCAGGGAATAAAATCTGGTTTGAATATGGGCTTACGTTTGATAGCGTACCTTCCTTCGTTGGTAGACGCAAGGATATCTATAGTGACAATTTTTTACGAAGAGACTTAAGTTTTGATTAGATTACTTACTAAATATTGAGATAGGCTTTGAATATAATTGGACGAGTAAATACATTTTTTCATGTTTAGTATAAAAGATATATTTTTATTAAAATCACCCAAAATATAAAAGCTCCCATAAAACATTTAGGGTACAGCATTTTTGCAACAAGTTATACATTCAACAGTATAAGATTAAAAATATAACATTATTTTACCGACCACCGCTATAACAACAATTAAAATACAGTTCAAACGGGAATGTTAACAATACATTTTTCCTTAATCCATAGGCTGATGGAATGTGTAAGACACATGTACTGAATAGGAACTTATATCAAAAACAACATTGCATATTATCATATTTCTTAAAATTACAATTTGTAAAAATTGCCTCTAGGTTTCAAGACAATTAATCCATATAATTACTACGTATTGTCTTTTCTTTAAGAACTTTGTACATACTTTGCCAGAAATGCGAAAACCCTTACAAGTTAATAATAGTAGTTTTTATGACAAGGGACTGAAGTGATATTTTTAAGGCGAGGGCGTTTTTGAATCACGAGCGGAACGAAGGATTCTAGAAATAAATCCCCAGCGTAGCGAGAGATTTTAGAGTAGAATCTCGAGTAACGCGAGGGATTCAATGTATGTCGCCCGAGGGTAAATAACTTCAGGCCCGAGTTATACTTTTCATCCCGCTCTATTAGAAAAACAGCAAATACCTTGTTGTACATCTATTAATTATTGTTTCACAGTTTATTTCACCACTTCACCTAATAAATTGCGATAAAGACATCCAATATCTACAAAAACATATTAATTTCATTTCAACAAATTGGTAGGCTGTTAGGTTAATGAACGTTGCTTGCCAAAAATAGCGCCAAAAGAAAAATAAAATTTAATAGCAGATACTAGGGATAGTATTACAGAAAAATGTTTCGCATCCTTAGTAAGATTGCGTTTCTTTAGTTTAAATGCAAACATTCATGTTCTAAATTCAAATCTCATTATTACCCGAAGGGTTAAAATGGCCTATTTTAGCATAGTTTTTTCAATAGAGGGGATGAAAAAAGTTTCATTTTAAGATTTTATTTGGAATGATTTGTTCGGCTAAAGACGAAATTGGGTTTATGCTAGGTATTTAAATGCTTCAAGCATTTATTTTCATTTCGTGGATTTCACATTAGCAATAGCTTAATAGATTTCACTCGTTCAAATATCGATTAACGTTACTTAGGTAAGGTACTTCTTAAGTCAACTCTCGATGACGCATTGAAGCTCAACTGGAGCTGGCTACGGTTGTTTGAGACGTATTACCGTGACCATGCTAAGCTGAGCCACTGTAGAACTTAGAAGTTAGTTGTTATAAGTGGATGCCGACACGTTGCCGCCGTGGCCGGTCCAATTCGTGTGCACGAAGGAGCCGGGCTTGGACAGCAGCTCGTACGTGTGAGCACCGAAGTAGTCTCTCTGGGCCTGAAACCAACAACATTTATGTAGCAAGTAGATCTCGTCCAACCACTCACAGGTCCCCATCCTGAGCACTGTATATTTTTTTCTTATAATATAGTATTGTAAAGCACAGTCTATTTTATTTTGGAACAAACATATTCAAGGGCACAAATTATTGCGTCCGGAGTCCAGTTGCCATATGTCGTGAATATTTTGTTAATATCCCGTCTAGGTTTCTCATCTTTGACTATAAATTTCAAGAAAAGTCTGGGAATTAGTGAAAGTTTAAGGTCTTTCCGCTCATATTTCATTCGCAGCGGCATCTACTAGATAGTATTTAAAGTGTAACACATACACAAATCACGCCTATATCCCTGGCGGGGTAGGCAGAGCGCTAACGACCGCAATATTACGGTCGTTATCGCCACATTTGACAAATATTTAGGGGTCGTTTTAGATAAGTCGTGTATCACTATAGTGACAGGTTGTCAGCCTATCGCCTAAAATTGCAATACACATGAAACCCTCGAGTCCCTTAGTCGGTTTCTACGACACCCACGGGAAAGAAATGGGGTGATGCTATTCTAAGCCGGCATCACACGGCAAAGCCGGCATCACACGGTTCAAAGTGTAAACCACGGGGACATGTAGCGGTTACCTGCAGCAGGTTAGCGGGCAGCACGTCGCTGCGGTAGCCGTCGTAGAAGGCGAGCGCGGCCTGCAGCGCGGGCGCGGGCACGCCGCACAGCGCCGCCTGCGCCACCACCTGCCGCAACGACGCTTGCGCGCCGCCGATGCGCTCGCAGAAGTACGGGTCTAGCAGCAAGTTCGACAGCTGAGGGTTCTTCGTGAACGCATCCTGTTTTAAAACAGTTATTTAATCAAAAGATCAATGTTCCTTATGCAATCCCCAGTTTTTAAAATGTAACATTACAATAAAAGTTTACGAAGCTGAAAGGAGGTCAACTAAACAATATCGTAATCAATATGTATAAAAACGGTCATGCTATTCATTTATTTTGACGTTTCCTGACATACGTTCCTAGGGGAAAGTTGTTCAGTTTAATGGTCTGCTTGCACCCTATCAGTATTCGGGACGCTGTCCTTTACACCCCGTATTAAAAATCCAGAAATAAGCTTTTTTTCATTATTTTGAAGACGATTGAAAGGCGACTTATAATCGAATGATTTTAATTTTTATAAAATAATGTTTGTTTCATACATCCGTAGCCGTCTTGTGCCAGGCTTACCTGATGTAATATCTACGGTTTTAAAAGTTGATAGATACCTACCTGCTACTGTATATTATGCTAGTTTATTCAAAATAGATCTAGTAATACATAAAATACTAGTGTAGTAGTTACCCAGCAGACGTATCTACTGAACAGACAAATTATTTGTAAGTGTATACGAGCAAGTTGACAACCCTTTTAGAAACCGTGCCGCCGGGTCATTGCCCGGCGGCGTCCAATGGAGATTTACGGTTTGCAAGTGGCGGTCGGCTACACCGAGAGTTGGTATCTTTTTATACCTAAACATGACGTTTGTTAGGGAGTGTCGCTTCTGTACGCTAGTACCATTATTTTATTCTGTGATTCTGAACATGCAAATATATGGAGCAACTGCAAATCGAAAAAAAATGTTTCATAGAAAAAAATCATATCTTCTCGGCAAAAATGTGTGGAACACAAAATTTTTCTTTTTTGCTAGTTTACTATGGGGATTCATAGTAAAAGTTGTTCAGACTCATGAGTAGAAACACCCTACAAAGTTTGCGTACTGAGTTAAAAATAACCCAGTGTCTGTTACCGGACCTTAGTTTTTCTGTGAATATTTCCGCGTATGCCTTTACTCATGGGGCTTATGAATGAATAAAATGTATTATTTGGAACGAATATCAACAAATGACCGTATATTGTGTCAGTGTTCGATCAACAGAGATACCAGGTATCATACGGCACTTTAATGTTTCATCGTGGTTCTTACTTATCGTTATTCAATTACCTAATGGAAATTCACTGACGCAGTTCTGACGTAATTACCACTAAATAGTGACTAGTAAAAAAAACTTCAATAGTTGGGTTTTTTCAAACATGAATTATGAATCCACGTATGAATCAAAGACTGTTTAGGTGACGGTGTTACATTTTTATTATACTACTATTCACTATAGTATATAAATAATTTTATCTTATCTTATTATTTCAAAGAATTACCGACCGTCGTCAAAATCTCTATCTTTCATTTATTTTCATCATAGAAACAACCAGTTTTAAATTGATTGTGTATAATCAAGTTAAACTGATCTTTGCACTTGATCGATGGCCATGACATTGTTGAATGTAAACTACAATCACGTTAGCGTGATGTGGTGTTGAGTGTTCTTGAAGGTTATGCCCGGTCTACCTTTAAAACAGTGTCACTACTGATAAAATGCACATACGTACTGTACCAAAAAAAAATGTACAAATTATGTAGTATACTTTTTCGAAAAACTTTCGTTAAGCATGAAAGTGTAGTAATCATACAGGGTGTAAAAATAAATTGCTGCAAATATTTTAAGGGGTGAACCAGCATATGAGACTGAACAACTTTCCCCAAACAACAAAGATCGAAATATGAAAAAAATGTTTGGACTTCCCATACAAATTGACTTGGTCGGTTGGTAATTTCGTATGGAAGGCCCTAAATTTTTTCAAATTTCTACCTATGTTCGTTGGGGAAAGTTGTTAAGGTGTCAAAATATTAGCTTTGAGGGGTTAATCAGCTAATGAAACTGAACAACTTTCCCCAAGGAATATAGGTCGAAATATGGGAAAACATTTTGGACCTCCCATACAAAATGTAGCCGATTGAGTCATGTTGTATGGGTCCAATTTTTTTTTTTCATATTTTAACCTTTGGAAGGGAAGGTTGTTCAGTTCATGGGCTACTTCATCCCTTGAAAGTAACTCAGTACTTTTCCTAACACCCTGTATAAAATTAATTTTGGGTAGTATGGGGAGTCCAGAATTGTTTTTTTAGCATTGGATGACCGTTTGAGAAAAATCAAGTATCATTATAGTTGACAAGTTGTGATACATATCAAACCCTCGAGTACCTTACGACACCTGCGGGAAATGGGGTGATGCTATTCCAAGCCCGCTTCCCACGGCATGAGGTGCGATAAGATAGTAAGGAATTACATAATTCTAAATTGATACCTTGATATTGCCAAGAAAGGCGCTCCTGATGATGCACCCTCCACGCCACATCAGCGCGATACTGCCGTAGTTCAGGTTCCAGTTGTTCACCTGCACAAACAGTAAACATTTACATCTGTACTCCCACAAGACACGAGCGGTCCGCCCAGCGACCGTAACTCATTTTCCCTTAGGAGTAAGATGTCTTCCTGGTAAGTATTACACATAAACCTTCCTCTTGAACCACTATATAAAAAACTGCATAATAATCTGTTGTGTACTTCTAAAGGTTTAAGCATACATACATACACACATATAGACGCGAAAAGTTACCATGGTTTTTACTATTATGATGTATCATACAATCTTCAAATTGCTTATAAAATATAACAGTAGAGGGTGATAATTATATTATTACGCCAGTTAGGTACCTATCACACGGAAAATACCTACCCATCACATCATCATATCTCCAAAGCAAATTTAATATTATAAATATACAATAGGTAATGATATCAGGCAATTTATAGATAAGGTGAACTTGTAAGTCTTAAGTTTGTCCTCTCTAGTGACCTTAACGTTGATTGGTTACATACAAATGTTACAATGCAAGTTTTTAAGGCGAAGTATAAATAGGCATAGAAATAATCGTATCCTCGCCATGAGCTTTGATTCTGATTTGTATGAATTTGAAGCTTCTGTAAATATTCTTCCAGAATCTATGGCTTGATAATAATAAAGCTAGTTTCTTACCTTAGCCGCTTCTCTGAGCAGCATGAAGCCCTGTGCGTAAGAGATCACTTTGCTGGCGAACAGGGCCTTGCGAATGTGTTCCAGAAACTCCTTCTTGTTGCCAGAAAACTTGATCGAGGACCCAGGCAGCTGTTTGCTGGCCTTTACGCGCTCGTCTGAAACGGGGTGTTTATATTTTTTCATGCGTTCTTGTAAATATACCATAAGGATTTTGAATTTTCAAAGAAAAACATCGAAGTTTTTAAAACAAGTGAGTAGATTTAAAAACGTAGTGTGAGTAATAATTTAATAGGTATTCGTTTTCCTCATGGTACGATATTTTAGATATAAAATAATCTTATAGGTCAAATTCCGAAATAGTAGATCTTGAGTTTTGTGTGAAAATTGTTCCTCTAGTACTGGCGCGAACCACACTAATAAGGTAACAGCATCAATCAAAATAATACTGTGTAGTGTTTGATACCTATTTTGGACAAAACACAACATTGAATTCAAAAGTGAAGATTTTGATTCGGATTCGATTCTGTCCTATCCAATTATTTTATTAGGTGCGTCTCCACCGGCCGAGCATCCTCAGGCATTCACCGCGACGCGCGGCGATGCCCGTGCGGCGTGGAGACGCACCTATGGATGAATTTTAAATTATCTGTTCTTAAGTCTGGGTTTTGAGTAGGTCAAATATTTGTAATACAATGTGAAATGGTAATAGATTCTACTAAGGATTCTACATATGACATGAATGGTCTTAGTATGACATATGTCGTACATATTAGCTATGATATGCGAAGCTTATTTGGTGTACCTTTGAGAGCTGAGAGGCACCGAGCGAAGACGGCTTCCCCGATGAGCGTGACAGGCACGCCGTACTCCAGCGCGGCGATGCCCGTCCACTTGCCCGTGCCCTTCTGGCCGGCTGTGTCGCGGATCTTCGGCAACAAGTACTTGCCTGTACACACACATATACATAATCAATCTAAGAAGATGACTTCTTAGTGTGTCGATATCACAGTATGGCATCAATTTCAACAAATAATATTCTATCCATTCTAAATACAAAGGATGATATTCTATTCATTCTATACACATGAAACCTTCGAGTCGCTTAGTCTTTTACAATACGCATGGGAAATATTATGGAGTGATGCACAGAGAAAAAATTAAATTTGCTAGCGCCTGTGCGCGCACGACATCTCTGGTCTGTGGTGGTGATGCTATTCTAAGTCGGCATTTCTCACACGTAACTAAAATATAGATCAAGAAACAATGCACGTAATTACAGTGATAAAAGATGCGGCATTTCTATAGCACTGTACGGAAGACCACAAATTATTTTCAGTAGAACAAATATTGATTTTGAATTGAGATTTTGCGCTATTTTCCTAACACTAACAAATATATGACTTACCATCAGCGTCTTTGAATTTCAGGATGTCCCTTGTGATTTCGATCAGGAACGAGTCCAGTTCCCCCTTGTTCCACTCCTCGAACACCTGCGCCATCTCGCCCTGGTCAATGCCTATGGGGACAATGCAACGTGTAGGAATAATATGCATGATGATTGGCAGATTAAATGAGCTACTTTTTAAAACAATATTTTGTGAAAATACTAAGAGATGAGGTCATGTCTCTCTAGTTTGGCTGGCGTCAAAACACTTACTTTTATATTATTTTTGTTTATTACTTCATACTTTAACCTATAAAGGGAGTAATGTAGTATTTCGAAAAACTATAAATGGAGTATGTAGTATTTTTGGACAATAGTTTTAAGGGTATTACTTTTGCATTTAACAATGACCCACTCATCTAGCGAATTGGAATTCGCATAAAAATATTCCAGCCAGCAGAAATGTATAACACATTTGTGAACAAAAGTCTTGATCGGATAAAGAAAGGATCCCGAAATGTCAACAATATTGTTTGTTCGGATCCTGTCTTTATCTGATCGAGTTATACAACTTACCTAAGACATCCTTCATTAGGTTGTAAGCCTCACAGATGAGCTGCATGTCTCCGTACTCGATCCCGTTGTGGACCATCTTGACGAAGTGGCCGGCGCCATCTTCACCCACCCAATCACAGCAAGGCTCGTTGTTCGCTTTGGCGCATATCGCCTTAGTGACAAATACATACAAATTATCACTTAGTCGTCGAAGGTTTTTACACTAGCAATTTAGCAGATCTTTAAATTTGTTAACAAAGCATTCAAAAATTGGTCCAAGCGTGTCTGAGTTAACAGCAATGAAAATAAGCAATAAGGGATTATTTAGTATCTGACGAATTAAGAACCGTACAAATGGTCGTCACAAAAATCATGGCATACCTGGAATATAGGTTTGACGTGCGGCCAAGCGGCTGCGTGCCCGCCCGGCATCAGAGACGGGCCGTAACGCGCCCCATCCTCACCACCGCTCACCTACACACATTTATTTAACAACATCATAAATAGCAAGGCTGCTAATTTAAATCATGGGCGGAACGAGTTCAGTGTACGTAAGAAAAAAAAATTTTGGATTCCACTGAAAAAATTACGGTTTATTTATCTAAATTACTATTTTGTAACAATTAAGATTTCCAAAGACGATATAAATACACAAATCAAGATTACAAACAAATGGCCTATACTTTTGTTTGTAATAGCATACGGATCCGACAGTACGCAAAATGCGTCTGCCTGATTTCTACGTAGTTTAAAGCAGCCAAATGCTTAGACGTACCCCCATGCCGATGTAATGAATTCCTGTGGAAGCTAGTTCTTTACACCACCGCTGGGTGTCGGTATATTGTGAGTTTCCTCCATCGATGATGATGTCACCCTTCTCCAGGAGGGGAATTAATTTCTTTACAAATTCATCTACCGCAAAACCAGCTGCAATTAAACAATATTTTCTGTTACAAGTATTTTCATCACTGACTATTTTTTTTTCAGCAATGCTGAGAGGGCGTGTCGTAAATTCCGACAGCATTATCCCGTAAAGTATACTCTGATCTTACCCCCCCACACGACAAGAGTCTGGGTGTTTTCTATAATGGTAGTGCGAATGCTTGTTACCAGTCTGCTTAGGAGATTTTAGACTGTACCACCTGAGGGTATGTAAGAAAGTGTTTCTCAGGAGTGTTCTCAGGACACACCAAGTCTTTGGCCTTGGATGCTATCTATGATGATTAAGATGGTGGTTGTTACACAACTATGTCAGAAGCCTAAGCTACTAGTCGTATCTCTTATGCGACGGTATATCAGGTCGCTCGGCGACTTGATGTCACACATCACACTACAGAAGAACAAGGATATTATCTTATACAATAAAGTATTGACATATCAATATTGGGCATATTGATATGACTTAGCTTAGGTGGTCAGAAGTTAGTTGGTGTCGTGTGTATTGTCCAGGGTGTTTGTATATTTACCTTTAACAAGGAGCATGACTTTCCTTGGCTTCTTCAGTTTTGCGACCATATCTTCTAATGACGTAGCTCCAATAATTTTAGTGCCTTTAGCTTCATTGTTAAGGAACTCATCTACCTATAAGGAAAATAAATTTTGCATTTTAGACTTACCTACTTAGCTTTAGTACTTATTTATGAAATGGTCCGTTAAACATTCTTGCAACGTTTGGCCATAGAATAATTAACTTATTATTGGCTGCTGCTACTAATGTTATAAGTGTTTTAGGAGCATGTAAGAAGTTATTTTCACTAAAACTCAAATATTTATGTAAAAAATCTAGTCTATTGACAATTGTACAAACAAAGTGGTAACTGGCAACTGGTTTTTAAAGAATATAATTGTTGTATTTTTACCTTTGAGACAGTTCTGTTGTACGCACAGACAACAAAGCCGTGGTCATTCATGTTGAGGATCAGGTTCTGGCCCATGACAGCCAGACCGATGAGGGCAATGTCAGCTTGTGGGCTGCAATACAATCATTATAGCTCAGATACATGGGTGGGGTGTACTGTTAAGCTAAGATTTAAATAAAAATAAATTTTAAAATGAGAATAAGCATGCATAGTATAAAAATCATAAACACTAATTTTTAGGTCTACCCCTTAACATTAATAATCTATTAAAGATTATAATCAAATCAATAGTGTTATCTTATATTTGAGATAAACTGTATGGAAGTAATATTTCCTCCAAAAATAGTATTTCCCGGCAATACTATTTTTGATAAGATAACCATTATAGACTAGTGAAATACCAGAATAGGTCTGGCCATGGGTGTGGCTAACCTGCACATGGCAAGTTAACTATTAATAAAAAAAGTGTACCTAGCTTATTATGTAGGTAATCGTCTTTCCTTGTTATTTAGTAGAGTTTGGGCCTCTATGTACCAAGCTAACTTTATCTTGGATTGAGGGAGATACTACTAAGTTTTACCAGTGTAGGTGCTGACACATACACTCATGCACACACGTCACGCCTTTGTTCCTTGCGCCGTCATATGTCATGCCTGACATACACTTGAAGGCCATTTCAGAAAAATTGGGCTTTATTATTGTGACAGGTTGTCAATCCTTGAAACCCTCAACTTGGCTTCTATGACACCCATGGGAAAGAAATGGGGTGATCCTATTCTGGCATCATCATACCCGGTATATCTGATGATCATATTATAATTATTGAGACGAATATAAATATGGCATAGGCCCCCCGCAACCTAAAAATATGAAAAAAAAATCTAATTTTTTTTAAGTTGACGCTGTCAGTAATAAGCTATGAGCAAAAGAATTTTTTTTTTTTTATGTATAATGGGGCCTAATACAAACACTTTTTGTCCTTGGCAATTTTGGGCTAGGATGCACCTAGGCCGAGATATAGGCCCTAGAACTTTTTGGGCTAGACTTTCAAGGGCCTATATCTTGGTCTAGGTGAGCCCTAGCCCAAAATTGCCAGGGACAAAAAGTGTTTGTAATAGGGCCCCCAATACTAAAAACCCCCTGCGCCCCACTCCTGAATCCGCCACTGCCTAATACAAAGAAAAATAAGTAAAAAATGCTAAATTATTACATGCATACATCATTGCTATGCATACAATTTATCAATGAAGCAGCAAGTAGTAAAAGTCACCTTCAAATGACCTTACAGTAAATTAGAAAGCACAGCAATGTGAAACATTGAACATGATAGAATAAATAATTGCTGCACTAGTACAAGTCATTGGGAGGAAAACAATCCTGTTAAATATCTATTTACTAACCCACTTATCATGTGAATGTAAGGAACATTACCTATGGAATAAAACTGTTTAAAATTATACAAAACATTGTCAGATTATACATGAGTAGAAAAATTTACTGCAAATGGGTTGAACATATTCATGAAGCTGAACAACTATCTCCAAGGAAATAAAGACACGAATATATTATATTATTCGAGTCATTATAGGTCGAAATAAATTTGGAGTCTCTATAAAAATCTAATCTTTCAATATGTTTGGAAAGTACAATATTGTTTTGCATATTGGCTGTTGATTTTCTTATTCCATACACAGTACGTACCTACTTTTCGGAGAAATAAAATAACTGACATACAGCCAAAAGTTTAGAATAACTCTCAGAACAGTATACTCTGACCTAACCTAAAAATTAAAAATCAGTTCTAGGCAAAAACTAATAGTTACCAAATTCAATAATTATATTTCTGGACTATAGAGAAAAAAAGCAACCAAATGAAGAACCAGAAGATAGAATTATATAGTCGAGGACCGGATAAGGCTAAAATAAATGATGACTGAACAAAATAAAACAAATTTACTTACGTTGCCATTACTAAGTTTGTAGTTTACTGGAGTTGGAATTAGAATTTCTTTCGCCGGTCAAATGATAATGTCGATGTTGAAAACGACAAGGTGACTTTGCGTATTCTCGCAATCAACGATACAGACTTCGTCTGCAAATTTTAACTCGCTCGCACGGCTCGCACTTTAAAGTGTATAGTCTATGCAATGCTCTCCGCCACGGAACGGAACACTACATTCACAAACTCACAAACTATATAGGGCTACATAAAATGTACATATACCTATATTATTAATTTGTGACATAGAGTTCGCGCCGCGAAAGAAGTCCCGCGATAAACGTTTCAATGACCCTTAAATCGACATATATAAGGGTCATTTTAAGTTTTTTTGGCGGGACTTCTTTCACGGCGCAGACTCTTGGGATACTAACACTGACCTCGATAGTCTACTCTATGGCACTGGACTTGCTGTCTCATACAAATGACAGCTAGTTTTGTGTGTTTATTTGAAGCGCCACCTACGAAGATCTAGTGAACTAATTAGACGGTTGTTTGGCAACTAGTCTGTGGTTTGGCGTAAACTTTAAACTTATTTACATTCACTAGTGATGGGTGGGATATTTTTCATAGATAAGCAAAGTATTTATCATTTCACTGAATGCCGATACTGTTCAGATTGTAAATGTAATATGTTATATGATTACCCGATTATGTTAAGGCGCTCTGCCTAAAAAAAAATACTTTGTTGGGACCTCAGAAGTAGGAATGGTATGGAACGAACGCACAAAGAAGACAACTGAAGGCATTCAACTAGTCCCACGACACAGGTGTCATGACACAATGGGCACCCGTCCGAACACAATGTGCTACCAAACTAGTCCCAAATCCTGTCAGCTGTCAGTACGTGCCATGACGCTGTTGCGTAAACATATCATAAATAAATATGAAAATGTAAAAATTGTGCGAAAACAATTTTAAAATGCCAGGATATTTTTTAAACTAACAAGAATGAACGCATATTTTTATCGAAAATATGCTGCAATTTTTAGCGCCTTAGAACCTAAAACCTCAACTTTGTATTGCCTATTATGGGACAAATTCAAATTTCCCTGAAGCAAACCTTGTAGGTAATTTCATTGAGATTTTTAGCATAAAGGTTGGTATTGAACTTTTCAGAATTATTTTGGTACCAAGTGAGCGGCCTATATTTCATAAGGAAATATAGGCATGAACTGAATTGAATT
This sequence comes from Keiferia lycopersicella, assembly GCA_029255805.1. Lineage (NCBI taxonomy): Eukaryota > Metazoa > Arthropoda > Insecta > Lepidoptera > Gelechiidae > Keiferia > Keiferia lycopersicella. The sequence continues at coordinate 15,352,943 of JARACZ010000006.1, read as the reverse complement.
ATTGCGAGCCGCGACGCGCCACGATCGTGCCGACGCGGTAGTTGGCGCTGCTGTCGCCGCAGATGGCGGCTCTTCAGTGTTGGGTAATCACAGCTTATGGGCGGGCATAATGTGATCTGTCGACCCCCGGAAGAAAGCTGTTCGTAAACAGCCAAAAGGTAGTGGCCTAATCCTCAACGTCCTACTAATAAAAACTACAAAAACGTAATTCGTAGATTTACTACTTTGACTTTTTATTTAAAATTTACATATAGGGAAACGGTTTTATTAAGCTTGACCCGTTTGTTTTGTTCGTTGTCGGTGGGTCAAATTTAGTACCTAATTGAAATCTAATGTTTAAAGTGGAAAATAAATTATTTGAATTTATATTATTTGTTTTTTTCCGTCTCATGACATTATTGTACCAATATAAAAAAAAAATTTCATGACATGCTGCTATAATAAAAAATTATAAAACGCAAAACTATTCAAACAATGTAATTTTGGTGCCATTTTTAAACATTATAGTACGAAACCTATCGTGTGCGAGTGAGACTTATGCTTGGTCGGTTTATTATAGTCCACTTCCATTTTTCGTCGTAATAAGTATTTTTTAATACATGTACCCGCCTAGGTTTATACGATGGACCCCTTGTATCATCGATATATTGTAATATTCATTCGACTTAGGACATCACTAATTTTAGTTCCGCGGAACTTCGGTATTTGCCTTCAGCGCGAAGATAGCGATTTTCAATGAGTATCAACAAAATTGTTGCAGCAGGCCCCGGTCCAGTGCGACCATAGGGAGTTTATTGAGGTCAGTGCAATTCATCCTTTTTTTTCTTGAGTGCGTTTCAACAAATAGTTCCTATGCCGTCGTGTTGGCTTCCCTGACTCGATCAGTTACATATTTGTTCTGTAGCTGTATACGTCAAGTACCACGCTATTTGGCGCGCAACGGGTTACTGTGTATTACTACTATAATGTTATCTCTTTGGTTGGACCATCAGTATGCACTAAAAAGTTTATACCTGGCTCCTGAACCGCGCCATCTATATTCTGTTTTATACTACTTCTACATAGAAAGTCATGCAATTGGGCTAAAACATTAAGCTGTGGCAAAGGGAAAATAACAATAAATTGTGCTGAAATAAAACTGAAAGACTTTTATGAATGTGAATAACGCAATGAGGCTTAATGGGATAACCATTAAGATGTCAAGTTCAGGTTGCCGCTATTACAGGTTAGTCAAATAGGGTTGCCAGCTCTGGCCAGATTACACAAACAAATAAATTTTTATATTGATTTAGGTTAGGTACTAATACTATACATGTGAAAGTGCCTTTGTTTGTTTTTTTCGTTTTTCCTGTCACAACAGCGCGATAATACGGATATAAAGGAGAGTGTATAGGCTTGACATACGCATACTTTTCATCGCGGGAAAACATTAAATTTCTACGGAATCATGAAAACAGCCGCGGATGAAACAAACAAGCAAAAATAATTTAAGCTGTGTTTCCGCTGCCGGTACCGGTTCTCAGAAAGACAGTAAGCGGAACGAAACAAAAAGTGGGCTCTATGAGAAGATTTAAGAAACTTTGACATTGTCAGGGTTAGGTGGTGGATTTGTTTGTTGTGTGTGGTCATTTGTTTGTTGAAGCGCTATCAGAAAAATATTATTATCTTATTTTAATTAGCCTACATCACTGACCTCAATAAACTCTCTACGTACGCCTACATCATCCCACTGCATATAGGTCCTTCAAGTTTTTGGTATAGACTTTCGAGGGCCTAATATCTCCTATAGACAAAAAATAAGTTTTATTATTCAAATTTATTATGCAGTGGGACGACAGTGGCTAATAATAGATTCGAAAAGAATACCAACATAATAATAATAATAATACACCGACATATTCTTCATGTCGAGATAAGTAGATTCAACTACAAGAAAATAATAATAATATTCAAAAAAGAAAAAATAGTTCTAAATTTTTCAAAGTCCTAAAAAAATTTGCTTTTATTTTTCTCGACGTTTCATAGGGCAGAAGAAGATTAAGCTCCGAAGCTTATACTCAACTACCCTTTATTTACCGCCCCGTAAAATACCGGCAACTGTTCTGGGTGCCGGTACTGGCACCTGGGAACCCATACAGGCAGCGAAGGCACAGCCAATAATTTAATTCACTATTATAAATAAACGATAAGAGAATACGGCAGCACTCTTTTGCAAAACTGCCAACATGGCGGATTAGAAATTATTATATGAAACGTACTCTACTCGTTAGTGCAAGGCTGATGTGTCGGTGTGTCTAGCTTCCTATCTCTTTCTCTCATTGGCGTGGCTTGACTTCTTGCTTGTCCAACCAGCAACCAGAACAGAACCACAGACGACCGTTCACCTATCATCCGCCATTTAATCAATCAAGCAAGCAAGCATCAAGCTCTGATGATGTGATGTTGGGTTGGACGCTTTAGGTTAGAATAACGCGAAATATCATCGGATCGGTGTGTACGAAATATGGTGAAATTGTGGTTAAAAATCTACATACGAATGAAATAAAAACCACAGGGCGGCGGTGATTTACAAGACGGCTTCTCGTTTTTGGCAGCGGTAAGTAGATTGTTGTAATATGTCTCGACTTAGAAGCTTCTAAAAGATATTGTCATGATTTACCTATTATGTTTCCACTGTAATCCGTAAGGCCGTATATCATGCGTATATTATAAGTAAAATATGGTTATTTCTTTGTTGCCAGTTCATGAGTACGAACGAACAAAATGGCCGCCAGCCGCCATTACCAAATCGTTCAATGCTTCTCGCAGACCCACGGGTCGGCAACGTGTCTGATCAGCAGAGAGCTATCTGTAGAAAATATGTCTGGGGTACATGTACGAAAGGTATTCACTGCCGATTCCGACATGATTTAGATATAGAGGAAATGAAAAAAATATTGAAGTTCTGTCATGATTTCCAAAATAAACAAGGTTGTGGCAGAGTAGATTGCACGTACTTGCACGCTTCAAAAGAAGAAGAGACGTTTTTTCGCAGTGATAACAAAATTCCACGTGTGCTATTGGAGCGTTACGCCGCGCTAGCTGAAGCTTCAAACACTATGCAGAATTTTGAAGGTGTACCCCAGATGATGATGTTTGTAACGGCGCCGCCGCCACCGCCGCCGCCGCCGGTACAGCCTATGTCCGCAACTGCTGCGCCGCCGCCGCCTCCTCCGCCGCAGCCTGCACCCATGTACGCACCGATCCAGCAGCCACCGCCGCCTCCGCCTCCGCCTACATTGCCGCCGACATCACTAGTGCAATCTGCACCTATATTTACTGGTAAGTGTTGATTCAGTAAACAACAATATGTTAGGGTCTACCTACATACGTACCTACATACCACTTATATGCAATATAACTAGATAATAATAACAAACATTAGTCATAGATAATAATCATGTGCTTATACTACAGCCAATGCTGCTGGAAAATGTGAAATGTATGTAGTCTAAAGTGAACAATATTTATATTTTCTAAAACTCTGTTTCTTTTCTTTAGGTTTGCCACCTTCACAGGGTCCTATATTTCCAAGAAGTCAGCCGCCTCCTACACCATTACCAAAGTAAGATTCAGCTATAAAACTTATATAAGAACTACAGATGCATATTCAATCATTTAAAATAATTTTCATCACCTATTCAAAAAACTCGGTCAGAGTACACTTTTCGGGGCGGTGAAGAGGAGTTGGAGTACACGCTTAGTGGCCCTATGAAACATCTAGAAAACATGAAAAAAATGTTGTTTGGTAAAAAATTTCTTTTTGGGACTTAAAAAAATATTGATGAAAAATTTTACATCATTTTTTTAATATTTTTTACGTATGGGGGGCCTAATACAAACACTTTTTGTCCTTGGCAATTTTGGCCTAGAATGCACCTAGGCCGAGAAAAGTTTTTGGTCTAGACTTTTAGAGGGCCTATATCTCTGTCTAGGTGCCTCCTAGCCCAAAATTGCCAAGGACAATACGTGTTTGTCTTAGGCCCCCCAATACATAAAAAATAAAAAAATAAATGATTTCCGAAAAAAAACATTTTTTGTTAGAAGTTGAAGTCATGCGCCTAGTACCCTGAACGGTAAACTCCAATCCCTTGCCTTAGAAACTACTATTATTTGGTAATTTGATTTTGTCAGGAATGTAGAGGTATATAACAAATCAGATCAGTAATGTCTTGATATGTTTTAGATTTGATGCAAGTGTACCTCCACCTCCATTACCAATAGAAGTAAAAAATGGTGCAGTGAAAAGGAGGATGGAATGTGAAGGTAAGTCACTGAAATTATACTTTATTATTCTTAAAAATAACTAACAAAGTAAAGTCGAAGGCCCACTCCTGTCTACACAATTATTATCTCTGCTATTAACTCTCATCAATTCATAATCTTTGCTCAGCGACATAAAATACTATCTTCTTCAAAGTCTATCATTTTCTGATTTTGTCCAAATTAGCAATGACTAATTTAGCATATGCGAATACTAGAGGTAAAATGTGTTAGACAAACATATCAAGAACTAAAATAATAATGATTTTGAAGCAGAGATATCGAGTATAATATAGTAATTTGAAACTGTAGTGTCCTTCAATTTCCAGCTGAGATTTGTTTGATCATCATTGCAATATTAAATTGAAATGCAATGGATATAATTAAGAATAATAGTCATTTAACTACTAATTAATTATTTTATTTGCCTTTGGCGCATACTGTTTTACTTATATTATGAACTTATAATACTTTTTATTTTAGTATTGAATAATTAATGCAGTACTGCTCCTCTTGTTTAAATGTAGTGTCTGAAATTAAAATATACCACACTGACTATTGATTTGATAGTTTTATACAAGCAGTCATTCAGAAAAAAAAATACTGCATTAAAAATGACCACTTGCATGTTTATAATTGTTAACCTGGCTTTTGCCCTTCATGGAGGATAGAGGCTTATCTTTATTATCAATTTGTCTATTTATTGGTATTCCAATTCTATTTTCTATAAGTACAAGCATTACAATATTTTACAGTACAGATCTAAGTTCATAATTGTAAGTCAAAATTCTATGATTCTCGTGACAAATAAATATACACAAAAAAATTGTGGGATTTGCAATGATTTATTATTTGCAATATGAAAATGAGAGATACCTACTTACTGTCATGTACAAATTTCTAGTTTAATAAATTACATATTTTCAAGTATTGTATTTGCCGTGTGTTGCCGGCTTGGAATAGCATCACCGCTCATCCTTCCCGCGGGTGCCTTAAGAGGCGACTAAGGGACTCGGAGAGTATTGGTGTATTACAATTTTTAGGCGACAGGCTGACAACCTGTCACTATAGTGATACACATGTTTTCTGAAACAACCTTGGAAAACAATCCTCAAAAATGTCAGACGTGGCGATAGTGGCCATATTCTTACGGCCGTTAACGCTTTGCCTACCCCGCAAGGGATAATGGCGTGATATATGTATGTATGAATGTATTGTATATGTAAAATAGTATCATGTGCAATTAATTTATAGACAATTTATCAATTTTACGTTTTTAAGATGTTGAAAGCATTTTTTCTGATACATTAAAAACTCATTGAAGTAAATACACAGACACATATTCCAAAAACCTCTGGGCGCCAAATATTAGTAACAAATGGTGATATTGGCAAAATTATTTGTAGTTAACATAATTTCTTCCTGGTATTCTTTGGGCCTTACCGTTGGCGCCAAATCATACTGCGGTCACCAAAATAATACTGTATTTTAAATATACCTTACTCCTATCAGTATTGCAAGATAAGATATTCGCCGTATTGTAAACATTTTTATGTGTAACTGATGATTTGTGTGGCAGAAGTAAAGTATTTCTTTCTATAACTATTAATCATATCTTAACACGAAAATCATAGGATAATTTAAAATTTGTTTGTTATTGTAATTTACAATGGCTAATGTTGTGTTTGGCTTGGCGCTGATTGGTTTTGTTCTCAGCTGGTCCCAGCAAAATAAGGAAGCCAGAGGGGCCCAAGGTTGCAGAGAATCACTGCGATCACTGTGTCCAGCGCGAATTAAGGTTTGCAATATCGCAATTTGTCCTTACATTGTCTGCATGGTAAACATTTTAGGATTTTCAAACATTAGATACAGGCCGTTGTTGGTACACGGAAAAGACATTCTTGCTAAACTGGGGGATGGATGAATGTAAGAAAATCTGCGAGTGTTATCATGCAATGCTCGATTTGGGAAAATTAAGTATAATTGCGAATTTATAGAACTCAGTATTTAAAGAGTAACAGCATTGCTTACGCTAATATTTAATTAAGTGATGTATTTTAAGAGTTGATAAATTCTGTACAAAGATACACAAATCTATAATAAATTATCGGATAAAACATGAGACGCTGTGCGAAAAATAATTACGTACAACACTAATTAATTCAAATGTTCCGAGATTAACAATTAATATTTACGTGTTTAAATATGAACCAGCTGCATATCTGTTTTATCATCAACACAAATAGTTAGAACGCTGAAGTCACTTTATTTGGCAGTACAATTGGAGAAATAATCTGGAAAGTTACCCATCAAAAAGCTCTTGTGGTAGGTATTGCGCGGCGACTTAATATAGGCGGCGGCTATGGTGACCCCCGGTGCGCGGCGGCGGCCACGCGGCCTTGTTGCGACGTACCAGCCCTGTTGCGACGTACCAGCCCTGTTGCGACATTACTCCCGCTCCCGCCCGCTAAATACACGACCAAAGCATTTTTTGCTCGCTCGTTACGTAACATTAAAGATTCTTATATTGCTTTAAAACTACTGCACGGGATTAGTTATCCCAAATTAACAAAATACATCGTTATTATATAGATTTTATTATATACTGAACTGATAAAGCTGTAACTGTAAAGCAGCGGTGTGATTCGGACAAATGTTGAACTGTATTATCTTTTTAACAAGTTTTATTTTTAGTAAATAATTTTACTATAATGTTGCCAGTAATTATATAACTAGCAATTTTCTAAAGTTTTTTGTCTATTTACATTTTGTGCTTATTTTGAGCTTTAATTTCGTATCTTTCAAATACATGACTCATTGGTATGCGTGAATCTTCAGTAATTCGTTGTTTTTCGTTTTAGGATTGACGTTTATAAACAAAAAATGGACGAAATTCATTGCGACCTATTCTACCACAGTATACTTTATAAAAAGAAGTCAAAAGAATATGAAGCAGCTAAGGGACTCCTTAGAGGACTCGTAGGCACGGAATTTTACCGAGTGTTAGAGGATTATATTGAGGTAAGCATAAAGATCAAAATGTTTAAATAATAAGAATACTAAATTGGATATTGGATTGGAATTTGCTTAGGCACATTCAGCCCTATCTGGACGTGTTTTTGACGCGCCTTTGAGCCGCCGTTTGGCTCGATCTGCGCGTTCTCGGTCGAGCGCGCATGCCATGCTACGCGGTGAGTAACTGAGGCCGATCGCCCGGTGGAGGCGTACCTATTTTTAATGTACGCCTAGAAAAACCTTAAAATAGGCTTTTTGACAATGTGAAAATAATGTGTGAATCCTGTGTGATCATTAGTATAACTGAATACATATTTACTAACACAAGTTCATAATAATTATTTATTGAAATTATGAAAACGCATTTTTTATCACGTTGATCACGAGACACAAACGCTCCGGATTAGTAGAGTGTAAAATGACGTCATTAGCTTCGTCTACACAGGCCGAGCAGCCACAGGAGCTCCATCGGCATGCGCATGCCGCAGTCGCTAGCTCGATCGGCATGCGCAGTCAGTGTGGTCGTGTTTCACCCGAGGCTGCGCATGTTCATGGTCGGGCTAGCGCGCGTTGACCGAGTAAACCGGCGTCGACAAAATGGCGGCTCAAAGGCGCCTTTGTAAAAAATAAAGGATATTGTCTATGCTTTACATGATTATTCCCGCTAGCGCGAATTACGATTTAAAGTAAATAATCGGATAATTGATATTTACATATTCCAATCATTCGTACGCAAAAACCAAAATGAATGACGTGTCGCTGAAAGCTGTTGTACCTAAAATATATTTCTCTTGTCAGACGTGGGGACAACTTTCGTAATTTTACGATCGTTAACGCACTGCCTACCCCGCGAGGGATAAAGGCGTGATTTGTGTATGCATGTATATTTCTCGCTAGGAACATAGGGCGTGACGCTCATCAGTGTCATGCATTATCATGTTGTGCAACTTGCGCGTAAGACAATGAATGTCCCATCAAAAATCAGGTTATGTCAGAAACACATCCAGATAGCGCCGAATTTGCCTCACTCGAACATGCCCCGCATGCGGCGCGAGAGAACCACAGTAAACCAGAAACCATATGTTAAACTAATGCTAGTAAACCAAAAATACGTCGACTGTCTACTTCATTTATAGTGCCTTAGATTAAAAAAAGAAAGTGACGTCAACGTGCGTGTGATTTTGAACAAACTATTTTGAGGTTTTGCGCATTTAAAGTTGTACCTTGTATAGTTGCAGCGCCATAATTTTAATATAATGTGTTGGCGCGCTAACTGGAATATAATTTATCTAATATTTTTTCCTAATATGTACCAAAATTTTAAATATCAAGTGAATTGCATCCTCTAAGTTCTAACTAATAATATAAACTAAGTTATAAAAACTTCTTTTCTTTTCCAAGTAGGAAACCGAGTCGTTTAACGACCCAATGTGGCTACAATTTAACTAATCGTTTAACTAAAGGATGGTATATAAACGTGCCTTAATTTATTTCGATTTTCTCCATCAAAATTTACCTTTGTTCCTCCAAAAGTAAACACTAAATTTTTAACAAAGAATGTCCACCTAAAATATTCCATAATGAACTCGTATGTAACATATGTTGTATATTTGTTAAATACCTACCATTACTAGACCTATTTATTAAAGAAACACGTTTTTTTACTTTACTTCCAAAAAATGTATTCCAATATTTCAATTTACCAAATTAATGATCTCTGCTGCGTCGTGAAAATTAATCATAAATCAAGATAATACACTTCTCATCAAAAAATCCGGGACACCTTGCAAGTTTATGTTTCATAAGGATTATCAGAAAAATAAGTATATTAAAAAAAAATGTCAAATGCAGATTCATTATTAGTTTTATGAAGTTTTCAAATCCGACTGACAATGTTCAGTCAAAATTCAAATTAGTTTTTCATAGGTTTTTCGGGTTTTCCTTATTGAGGACGTTTTATCTTGTATGGAGTATGAAGAAAATTGATAAATAAACACGTTCATTCAAAAATAAGCTGAGAAAGTTTATTCAATAGTTTGTATTCCCTCCCCGAGCTGTTTTATCACTGCTTCCATACGGTTCTTCATCGATGTAAATTACGATAACATGCTACCGTATGTGGTCCCATTCTTCTTGGATTGCATTTTGCAGCTGGCTAAGTGTTTCTGAGGCGCGATTTCTTGCTCGAATTATAGTGGAATATGAAATCGTTAATATAAATGCCAATAAAGTAGGCATAGGGCATCACATGAGGCTCAAGACACTGTTCGACACACCGATAACAGTCTAATGCAGGTAGACGTGACCCAGACACGAAGGCAAGCTCTGTTTTGCCGTGGGCGTTGATTCCTCCCCAAACCATCCATGAAGCGCCACCATAACTGACCTTTTCATCAATGCACCATTGCGCAAAGCGTTCGTTTTGTCTTCTGTAAACCTTATTCTGTCCGTCATTACCATACAATTCTAAACTCATCAGAGAACAAGACATTGCTCCACTGGAAGTCGCCCTCTTTGATGGGCTGCAGTTAATTTGGGTCCATTTGCTGGCTTATGCGTTACCAGTCCACGTTCCTTTAGCCTTTTTCTTATTGTGGAATCGTTGACAGCCATCCTTCGTGCTTCACCTTCGTGCAGTTGAGAAGCGTTAAGACGTCGATTTCGCAAAGAAGTTGATACAATAAATTGATTATTTCGCTCAGAAATAACTCGATTTCTCCCAGATCCCGAACAGCGCGTAAACATACCAGTCTCTCGATAGCGTAGGTAGACTCTTGTCAACAGATGACTTGCTTAAATTCAATTCAGCCACAACACGCTGACTTAGGCCAGTATCCAGAAATGCCACCACTTGTGGACTTGTGCTTCTGTGGGCGAAGCATTCATGTTTTAGAATGCACAACTTTTTTTTCAGATATCCCAAAATCACAGAAAACAGTTAGAAACCCAATTTTTTAAAAGAGACCGCTAAATTTTAGTTTTGGAAAGGTTTTATAACTTGAAATGGCGCCAAATTGTAAACGTATATCAGTAATTAATTTCATATTCAAAATAAACAAATGAAATTCCAATTTTGAATTTCAAATTTTCGGTCACCACTGAAATGGCCGAACTGCTAGCTATACAACAATAACCATTTTTGCTTATAAAATGGAAACATAAGTTAAATTTGGCAAGAACCAAGTAAAACTGACTTAGTCCCGGATTTGGAGAAGTGTATTTTGGTTACTTAACCAGGCAGGTGTTATCGTGATAGTAGTAAGCAGGTATTTAAATTTTCACGCTTACAAGATCGCACGTTTCTTATCATCCAGTTGCCTGAATGTTACTTTTAGGCCACCTTATTGTACTGTGTTTTTTGTTGTTATTTTTCCAATGTTACTAAGAGTTATTTTTTTATTGTAACTCTTAAAAGTAAATAAAACTACAATGGGAGTAAGTTCGTGTTGGAATGAAATTAATTTTGAAGTACATGGTTTGAATGAAAAATAAATAAAATCTGTAATAATAAGGTTACAATATGTTATTGCAACCTTACGTTTGTGAAATACGTGCGTATTATAGAATATTATTAGGAGGATCTGTGTTGGTGCTCATTCAGCAATTTTGAAAGAAAAAAGGTAATGTTAGATGAAAAATCCGGATAAAATTGAGGTACGATTAAATACCATCCTTTGAAATTTTGTACTTTATTGTAATAATTTTCCCCAGGGCGGGCTTCCACAAGTAACTCGACAAGATATTTTGACGCAGTTAAGTTCAAACCACATCGGTCGCATCTCGGTAAGTTAATTAACGTAATCCTTTCAGTTCGTTTTTATACCCAGGAATATCGCCTAGAGTTTGTAGCAAACATATTATGTATAATTTTTTATTCTGTAATGATGACCATTGCCGCCATTAATTCAGAGGGCGACAGCACTTTACTGCAAATGTTTTCCTTTTCAGCTGTTAGAATTGCTTGACAGCAGCAGCTCGAGAAATGCTATAGACTCTGTAAGTATATATTTTTTATTCATATTGCACTAATTGTCTATCGTTATAATTAAGTATGTGAAATATAAGGAAGTTTGTGTTAAGTAACATTTGTATATCAACAATTACACAGCTGTTTCGCGACAACTTTACGAGTGTTTCGAGCGGCGATGCCAGAAATTTTGTATCGAAAAATGGGAAATGATAGGACCTAGTGTCGACGGTTTGTTTCAGATACAAATGTATCTGACCCTTATGATGCGTATTCACTTGAACATACATTTCGAGAATATTTGTGCCGAAACATTGTTTATATATCATCGTAATATTACAAACAAAACAACGTGTCTCTACCGGACGAGCAGCGTCAGATGCTCACCGGCTCGGGTGAGGCAAATACGACGTTATCCGAGCGCGTTATTGACGCGCCTTTGAGCCGCCTTGCGCCATTTTGCCAAAGCCGTTTTGCTCGGTCCTCGTGTTCCCGCCCGAGAATTAGCATTCGCTGGCTCAGGCAAAACACGCTTACACCGACCGTAGCATAGCATAGCGCGCGAGGCATCTGAAACTACTCGCCCGGTGGGTACCTACTGACATTTTCTTTATTTTTTCGTAATAGTTCCGTAAGTTTACATAAGTAATTTTCGTCTTGTTTGGTATTATACGCTAACTTATATAAAAATCTAGATGTCCCCAGGAAATATGTAGAAACCGACCTATCTCTAATTATGAGTTCCACTTTAGTTCCTGCCATGTTCCCATCAGAAATCGTCGTCCGAAACAAGCGTAAGCTACCGCGAAACATGCCAGTAGGTGTTGATACATAAACGCACCTGATACAAAAATGTTCCGAGTGAACACGCACACTACGAGGCGTATTTTATTTCGAAACATTGTTGTGCAACATTGTCCCTAAATAATTAAGACCCCGAGTGTTTCGCCATAACGTAAAACAAGTAACTTGACCAAATCGCGGTAATTTGTGAATCGAAAACATGTATCTTAATCTCTTATTATCTATCCGCCCCCGGGTTTCACTCGCGAATTTTATCGTGTATGGAACACAAGAGTCATCGAATGACTCAAAAAACCCATATTGACAAACTTTCAGCTTCTGAAGATGCACTTTAAGTTATTTTCATTCTTTAGTCCACAATTTTTAACAGATCGCACTTGCAGAAACTATCTTCCTACAAATTTTTACCCAATTTTACCCCTAATTAGGGACAAAAATGCCTATGCCTGATTTAGGAGTCTTTTTTTAGGTGTAACACCAATTTAACTAATAAGTTTGAGTTCGAATAATGTATCAAACAAATTAATATAGGACAACTATACCTCTAACCCCCACAAGAACAGATATACGAGTTTAAAGTTAAGAAAAAATAGTATTAACATCTGTTTTAGGATTCAAATAATGCAATATGCAAAATATATGATAACTATACATCTAACACCCACATCAAACACACCCGCGTATATCTCTGATACGCGTTTGAAGTTTGAAAAATAATATGTGGATTATTTTTTTCGGTATTCTGTCGTAGTTTTTTCAATAGAGGGAATGAGGTAAAAAGAGAGTATGGAAGATCGCGGTTTTAAAATGTAATTTGTTTCAAAACTTGTGATTAGACTAATAAAATAAAATAATTGAGTACGTGTTTCTGTATTTTTTTGAATTTTTGAAACCAAAAGGGGTAAATGGGGTGTTAAACTTTTGTATGAAAGTTCGTGATCTTCGAAGCGATCTGTTTTAAATTTTAGAATTAGATAAAAGAACCTAAATAATTAAACACGTGTTTCAGGGTTTTTGTTTTTATAACCCCTAGAGTTGTATAAAAAACGTGGGATACGATATGTAATCCATAATTTGAAATTAGAAGGAGTAAAAAAAAATTAAAATGTTTCAGCATGTTACTTTTTTTGTTCAATAATTTTGGGGTAAAGTGGGATGAAAGTTAGTATGTGGAAAAAGAATGAAATTAACCTAAAGTGTAGCAGATGTTGAAAGTTTGTGGGATCGGACTCTTGTGTTCCAAACACAATAAAAAGTGCGAGTGAAACCGCGGGTGGACAGCTAGTAAATTATATGATGGGAAAGAGAATAATTTTACTATTAAGGATTTTTTTATTGACCAGGTATACACACGCATAGTCATCTAGGCGTTGTTGGCCTTTGTTCTCAGTAGTTCCTTTGTTAGTTACTGTAAAGGAACTAATGTTACTTTTTGTATCAGTAGTCCATTGAATAAAAAGTTCTAGAGTGCGTGAGTTAGTAACGTAAGATGTTTCTTCGGAAACATGTCAAGGGTCCCTAGGTAATAAACATACTAAAACCCCGGGACACTAGGAGGAGCCCCGAAGTGGGGGGGGGGGGGGGGGGAGGGGGGAAAGGGTACATTTGTTTAATTTTTCGCATAAATAAAAAAAACGGAACATGTTAGGAAAAAACTTTCAAAGAAAAGTTGAAATGCCATAAAATTGTCTACAAGTTATACCTAAATCATTATTTTCTATTCGCAGCCGTTTTCGAACCATGAAATGTGAAAAATTCGAAACCTTTTTATTTCACCAACTAAGGGTGCCCGCAGACGACCGTTAATTCTGAGCTTTTTGGAAGAAAAAAATAAAAAGTTCAAGTGTCGTAACTACCCTAATAAAATTTAATTCCCCCTAAACGCCTCCGTGGTGGAATCTGGTATTTTTATCAATGATTGACCTAAATATGAGCAATCTATCGATACCGGTCACATCTTACATTACTTTACTAACTCACGCACTCTAGACCCCTTTTTGGAGGGCCTCATTCAATGGACTACAGTTATTCCTTCAAGGGATTAAAAGGACAATTGAAACCACTCTAACAAACAACCCAGTTCCTTTACTGAATACAAATCAGAATTATTAATGCGTTATTGAATATACGGGGCTATTTTTTAGTCTGTATACACATTTTGTTGTGTGATTCTCCTCATGATTCGGAACAACTTTTACTATGGGGCCACCTGCGAAATCGCAAAAACAAATTGGGTATTCTAAAGTCTGTGCGGGAAAATAAAAAGTGAAGTATTCATTTTTACATAGAAACCCACGAACGATAAATGTTTTCTAATAAGGCACAAAAGCGCCCCCAAAATCCACGCCGGTTCTCTTTCCGCACAGACTGTATACATTTTTGCCGAGTAGGTACGAATTTTTCTATGAAACTGCTGAAAAACTGAAATGATTCCACAGGTGGGCCCGTAGTAAAAGTTGTCCAGAATCATGAATAGAAATAGCCTAAAATGTGTATGCAGACTAAAAAATAACCCAGTATATTGCATTTATTAAATAATGCATTTATAGTTCTGATGTTTTTAGATTGATTTCAATAGTACCTTTAGATGCCTTGAAGGAACAACTGATACAAAAAAGTAACATTAGTTCCTTTACTACTGTAAACAAAGAGTTGTCGCTGGCAAATTAAACATGAAATTATTGTTTTTTAGACTTTATCACCAACACTGCTTTTGGATGACCCATTGCCTTCAATATCTTCAATGTCCTCCTTAACACCGTCAGTAAATCCGTCGTCTGAACTAGTGCATAGTCTAATGGAGTTCCTTAAATGTAAGTAGTAATTTTGTTTTTAATCAACAACGTAAGTGCTTGAGCTTGACACATGACTGTGGTGCACCAACACTAATGCTGAAAAGCATTAAAGAATATGTATTGAGTTTTATTTACCCTTAAGTGAATATTATTATGCTAGTCCATAAAACTGAACGATAGGAATTAATAAGACAGGAAAACTTCGGCTTCGGTTCGGTTTCGGTGATTTTTTCCGTATACATTATGTATTAAACAACACCCTAGAAATATCAACAGATTTTTTACATCCTGTGAAAACAATGAATAAGGATTATTGCACAGTGCTACCTTTTGCGAAACTATCCTGAAGAGGCTCATTCATTCAGCCGCCAAAACCGGCACCACCGTGCCTTAAGAGCCGCAATAGCTTTTGAATGAAACCACACCTAACAGCAACGAATATCTGCGTTGGGGCCGCCCCAGCAGCCGGGCCTGCTAACCGCCTCGCAAGGCATACGTGGACGATCTGCGTTCGGTGTGGATGTGCCTCGGCCGAGGTATATAAGGAGTAAAAATGTTAGCTGCAAATATTTTAAGGGGTGAATCAGTCCATGAGACTGAACAACTTTCCCTAAGGAACATAGGTCGAAAATGAAGAAAAATTTTTTGGATCTCCCATACAAAATGTACCCACCGACCAAGTCAATTTGTATGGAGGACCCAAAAAGTTTAGCATATTTCGACCTATGTTCCTTGGGGAAATTTGAACAATTTCATGGACTGATTCACCACTTATTTATTTATTTATTTAACTGTTTATTGCACACAAGATAAAACATTTAGATAAAAAACACAACAGGTACTACTTATTTCTAAAAATAAATCTCTTCCAGCAGTCCTACGGTAGAGAGATAGCATAAGGTGAGGCTGATGATCCTCTTAAAATATTTGCAGCAAATTTTTTTACACCCTGTATAACTGCATGCCTGCGTTAGCATTTGCAGCTGCTCGGGCGGTCTGGATGCAGCTATAGAAATTAAGATCGAACTATGGATAAAGGTGTTACCGCCGCTTGACAGATAACGTTTATTCCCATCTGCCACCACCACGCCCGCCCCGGCGGGGGCCGCTTATTCCCATCCACCGCGGTGGCGGTCAGAAATTAAGTATTGCCTTCAGCTACCGCGGTGGCAATTATGAATAGTCTGCCACCGCCTACCTACCGGTGACTGATTCTACTAGTGTTTCATTTTCACTTTGATTTTTAATAGAAAACTTTGTATGTTTATTTCAATAACGTGTAGGAAGATTTTAAAACACACTTAGACCCGATAGGTGGCGCTGCTGTTGATAGACTTGGTATGGTACGTTACCCAACTCTTCAACAACAGAACCGATTGACTTAAAATTTTGTTATATGTATGCATATGTTCGTGAGTGTCTGGATGGCACATTTAGGTATACAAATTTTAATTCTCATCTCATAATGACAACTTCGCAAAATGACAACCGCTCGCAAAATGCCAACTTCTCAAGATGACAACTTGTCGACATGCCAACTTCTCAAAATGACAACTCCCTATCAATATAATTTTATTTATAATGAATGTGAATGCGAATGTTGGTTGTTGACTAGAACGTTGTGGATACAGATTATAGGATTTCCGGATTTAGATTTCCGGAATATTCTCAACATATTGGTAAAAGTTTCAAGGAAGTGCTGTCTCATTTGTACACACAAACAGACAAACATGATAAATTTTTTGTATCCCTAAACATACTTTTTTCGAATATTTTCTATGTATAGACTTTCGACCCTCTTCAGCTTTATTATATGTACTAGCTGTAACCCGCGGCTTCGATCACGTACTCGTAGGGTCTATATGATGATTGTGCATCTATTGAGTCGAGTGATTTGTGGCACATAAGTACAAAGATCTATGCCACTTCTTACATCTTTTTAGTGATGAATATTGAAAAACATTGGAACACGTTAATAAAAGTTTGTTAAACTTGTGCGAATGATTTTACCACTCCCTCCCCCGCTTTATCTCCCGCTCCCTCGCCTACTCCATCTCCCTTTCCTGGTCCATCTCCTGCTCCCGCTCTTTCTCCGGCTCCCTGTATGCCGTTTACAATGCCATGTGGTGCCGACTTAGAATAGCATGATCATTATTCTACCGTGGATGTCGTAAAAAACCCACTTACGGATAATCATCGAGGGAATGGGCAGCAACGTTCCCTGTGAATGCAACAGCTTACACTGCGCTGGCCAATCTGCCTGCCAATTTCCCACCCCTTTTACTCCCATAGGGGTTGAACATTACAAACGCTTACACATGTCATTAAATCGTCAAAGTTCTTTATTTGAACAAATAATAAGATCAAAGGTGTAAAAAGATACGTTTAAATTATTATATGTTATTTTACCCCTTAGAGGTCGAATTCATAAACCTTTTTTCAGAATTTATGTTAGGAATAAGTGAGCAAAATTTCAAGACTGTGGCTCTACTCCTACGGCTTGCGTGTAGATACAAAACTTTACTCCCTCTTTTTACCCCATTAGAGGTCGAATACTACAAAACAATAAAACATGTCATTAATTATTTCCAAAGTTCTTCCTAAGTATGAAATTTGAAGCAAATATTTCATACGTTTCATACAAACTTTTATTCCCTGTTTTACTCCTTTAGGAGTTGAATTTTGAAAAATGATTTCTTAGTGCATGCCTACATTGCTCAAAGAAAACGCATGCCAAATTTCAGGCTTCTAGTCCCAAGGGTTTGGCCTGTGCATTGATCTATAACCGTAGTTTTGCCTTTTATTCAAGGTGTAACTTTTAATGCGCAAAACCTCAGACACCGTCAATCAGCCCATGAAACTGAAATCTTTCTCCAAGAAACATAGGTCGAAATGTGAGAAGTATATTTCTACCTCCCATACAAATTGACTTGGTCGGTCGGTAATTTTGTATGGGTGGCCAACATTTTTCTTTCTTATTTCGAACTACGTTTCTTGGGGAAAATTGTTCAGTTTCCTGTGCTTATTTTGGGGTGTCTGAGCTATTGCGCATTTGAAGTTACACCTTGTATATTAGGATAGGTATTACCAATTTTTATCTGAACACATGTGCATGAAATACGAGATTCAAGAAATTTTACGCGAGTTTTTATTTTAAATTTGAGAGTATTTACGAAAAACTTCAAGTAATAATACGAGTGTATAACAAAACAAAAGGCTCGATATTGATAGAGGGAGTTGTAATTTTGAGAAGTTGGCATAATGAGAAGTTTGCGTTTTGCGAGCGGTTGTCTTTTTGCGAATTCGTCAATATGAGATATTAGATATATGAGAGGCTTCTAACGAAATATATCCTTTAAAAATCAACTATTTAGTACCTTTGAATGTTTAAATTTATAATTAGTATCTTAATACTTTCGCCAGATCCGCAAGTGTATAAATCAGATTGACCGGTTTATTGTTATCATAATAATCGCTACAGCTATCATTCTAAAACCTATACCAATTAATAGGGAATATGCATAAAATCTGAAATGGCCTAAAATATTTTTTTCTCAATGAATATTTCTCGAATATGAATATTTTCTCGAATACTACTATATCGTAATATTATAATGATTTTTTTTTATTTACTTATTATTTAAACCCCTAAAATAATTTTCAAAAAGTGCAAAATAAGGGAGCGATATTCAAACTTCCAAAAGCGCCGCTATCGGTCGAACGAAATGTGACGTCATCTGACAGGACATTGTATTGAAAGTCCACAGAAAACACTAAGGTAAACACCCACTAGACGAGACATGTGACGTCACGCAAAGCGCGCGCAAAATGCCGGCGTTTGAGCTGCTTAAATTTTTTAAAAGTTTAAAATTTCATTTTTTTAAATATCTAGAGTATTTTGAAGCCCATTAATATTTTACATTATTATTTTTCTACGTATTAAACTATTAATTTAAGACAAAAAGAAAAAACATGCATATTCCCTATTGTACCTAATTAGCACCTACAAAAACAGCTTACTTAAATATTACTGGCGTAATAGAGAATAACACAATACATTTTTAATGCTTTTACGCCATCGAGGTAATATGTACTAGCGTACTAGAGGAGGCACCGCAACTTCACTTTTTGTAACACGCGTTAGAGCGCATGCTCTCTAGCTCGCTCAGTTTGAGCCCACCGCTTGCCGCGACGTCACGTGTCAGTGCTAGTATCAAAATGCCTGGCTATGTACTAAGATACTGCTCAAACAGTTCGAGAACCACAAGCAAAGCCCAAGGAGTAACATTTAATGTGCAAGTTATCTAGTTTTATCAGTAAACCATGCATCAGAATATTATTTTCATAATTTTGTAAAAAATCACCGCGCGCTCGGAAGCGGCGGCCATATTTCGGCGAAAATCATAGATTAACAACATTACAGTATGTACAGACGTGACACTTCAGATGAGTCACTTTAATGAAAAACAGTCAATTTGCTAGGAAATGTTATTGTAGTATAGTATTGTAAATATTTATACTTTTAACTGACTACGCAAAGTGAAAATGAGGTTCAACTTAATAAATATTTACGTTCTTGCTGTTTATTTTTATTTGAACTTGTTTAAAGGTTTCCGCATCCGGGCCATGAAAAAAGAGAGGCGTGGATTAAATTTGTACAAAAAGATCTATTTTTTAATTTTTTTAAATAAAATTTCTCAATCATTAGTTCCTACTGACAGTGTCAAGTAGACGAATTGCACAAATTGTCGCATCTGCGCGCATTACTCGTTATCTATGACTTTCACCGCGGCTCCCGCGCGTCCCGCGCGGGCCCCGCCGCAAGGTCGCGCGCAATGCTTTCATTGGGAATAGCTACTCCAGTACTTTAGTACATATTACCTCGATGTTTTACGCTACAGTTACGGACAGAGCACACAATACGCATAGGTGTGGAACTCGTATGCGTCTCCTAGTGGAGACATATTAGTGGGGCCCCCCACTCTGATAGGTATTTTATTTAACTCCAATTTATAATTTTTATTTAAAAAAATATAACTTCCTATACTACTCGACTAGAAATAGGTCCATTTTTGGCTACTTCCATAAAGTACTATTATAACTAATTACGTGTTTTCGTTGTATAATTAAGAACAATTTATTGGTGTAGGTTTCAGAATGATAGCTGTATCGATTACTATGACATAACAATGCACCGGGAAACCTGACATCAGAACCGCTGACATTACATTTTTAAAGGATACTGTTTCTACGTTTATATGCCCTAATAACCCAAGTACAATTCGCTAGATAACTGAATCATTGATTAAATACAAAAGTTGTACGCTTAAAACTATTGTCAAAGAATACTAAATACATAAAGTACAATGTTTGAAATAATTATTAAAATAAATTATAAATGTAAGCGTATTGACGCCATCCAAACTAAAGAGATAAATATCGTTTTAAAATAATTTACACTTAGTGTTGTTATTTCTTGATGAAACTCCATGTTAATTTATTATGTATATATGTATGTATACATAGGTGGAACTAGTGAAAAAGTGATTAACTGATAAATATAAAAAAAAATCGTTTTAAAAAGTAGCTCATTTTAGTTAAAACTCATTTTAGTGTCTATTTTCTGCCGGCGCAGAGTAACGATACGATAAGCGTTGGTAGACCGGCGCCAGTTACCAGCTTTCTACGTGTATACGCCCTAATAAACCAAGTCCAATTCAATTTTAAATTTTGTACATATGAATAAAATAAAAACATACTTTTAGATAAGTAAGAGACACGCTAGCTACTTATTTTTCATTAAATCTACATGTAGAATGTGCCATCGCTGGGGCAGGCGTAGTGGCATGGAATAAACACGTACAGATTATAATAAAGCGGTCGGCGGAAAAAAATTAAGTTTGCACGTCGACTCGAAAAAGAAAGGGCATAAATTTGGTATGAGCAGTCATTCTTCCGGCACTTACGAGCGCAGTGCATACTAACGGTACTCCAGGGCTCATGCCTCTGTATTTTTTTATTTCTTATTATAATTCCTGTAATTCAGGTGTTGAACTAATGCGGCTATACCCTAAAATTTACTTTTCTATTTTAGCGGCCACTGAAAGGGATACAAGACCAGATTCAGACTCTAGAACAAGCACTAGTACTTCAACAAATGGTTTTAACCGCTCCTCTAATGGACAATTATTGGAAATGACTGCTCCCACTGTATCAACGTCAACGTCATCATCAAATATTAGTCGATTCGCTGCCACCCCTGCGAGTGTGACACCGCTGTCATACCCGGGCGGTAGCGGAGCGGGGCCGAGCGGTATATCCTTGAGTGCGGCTGCGACTCCCGCGCCGCCTGCGCCCAGCTTTCCGCCTTACCACCCAAGCATCCCGCCGCCGACCAACCGCCCTTATTATTCGCCGCAACCTTACAGCGGACCAGTTCCTACAAGTAAGTTAATCAGATTCTCAGCACGCGGAGAATGATGATGATTTGACCTCATATTACATCTTAAATAATAACTCAAGTTCATTCATTGATAGATTATTGTAAAAAGCGTACCTATTGATTTGGTGCGTTGTTGAGTTGACATTAGTGTCTAGAGGTATCTCCTACGATATCGCAGTACCGAGGCTCGTGACTGACTCTATTTTTATTTTAGGTACGCCAATGCCGAACATGCCGTACAACAGTCGCGTGGGCGGCCCTCAGAGGTCGGGGCGGCCTTCCGTGTCCTCTTCGATGGCGCCTCCTTCCATGCCTCCGGCAATGCCCAATAGTCAGTACATGATGGGGAGGTACCCACACCCCCCTCAATATTATCCGCCATACCAATAGCGTCCGTGAGGTATGTTCGAGATCTCACTAACCATAACACTAGCTCATGTGATAATTATTATGTGCATCTACGTGCTGTTGGCGACTTCCTAATAAGAAAGACTGCTAGGTTGTATTATACAATATTTTTTAAATCTAATGTCAGTGACTGATTTTATTGTCTCAATCTGTCTTTACAATCTGCACACGAATGTAATAAGTACTTATTTAATTTAAGATGTGCTACAGTTAAGAGTTGCTGTGTAAATTGGCATTATGTAGAAAAAATACAGGTTCTTGTTTGTCGGGTATTATTGAATTTGGACGGCAAACAGCGAAGTGAATTTCTAACGGACTATTAAGCTTTTTAATTGTTAAAGTTTTATATTGAAAACTGAAAAGTGAATGTTCGTGTGTAGATTTGTAAATAAAAATGAAATTAAGCCAAATAATTATATTAGAAGAATGTAACGAAAGTTCCTTTTAGACATATCAAAAATGTAGTATTAAGTATAGTTATTCGATACTCTACAGGGTAAAACTACTATATGTTATCCGTTCCAGCTTGGTTATTTTGGCCCGCACTTTGTTTTTGGAATATTCAGAGATGGGACATGTTCACCTGGAGAAGTATGATTCCTTGTACTAGTAGGTTACTAATTCAGCTACTCAATACCATAAAGTATTTCTCTCAATAACTGTGACAATATATATAAAGAAACTTAATTACAAATAGGTACAATTCTATATATATAGCACAGTACTTCTAAAACTAGATATTTGCTCTAAACAATCGTTTAAATGTCCAAACCTTAGTTACTCTTATCTTACAGTTACATACCTATTATTTATGGCGCGAAACGAGTTATATGTTTGTGCTGTGACACGTAAGTTTCAGCGAGCATATTAATTTATATGTTTATTTTAAACGTGGTTTTTAACATTTTAATATATCGACGTTAATACAAGTGCCGTTTCGTGCCGTTTCATAGTCACTTCAAACGGCTTTCCATCAATGTCATGTCGTCTGCCAAAATCACCGACCTGGAACAAATAGAATACAACCCCATTTATCGTTTTTCAAAATATTGACTTTTTTTAACAGAAACCTAACGAAATGTTATAGTTTCGACGCCATTCAAAATAGTGTGAAACGTGACCTCAAACTTCAATATTTCGTACAAAATGTAGTTTTTCGTTGTTTTAGAAAGTACCTGTTATCAAGTCTCCAAAATTAACCCTTTTGTTACCACTGTTCTAGTCTTCCACATTACTTGTCCAGTAGGATTATCTGAAAAAGCTTTACATATATTAAGACTTACAAGAACTCGCAGTGCCATTATTAGAATAAGTATTGAATAGGATATTGACATGATGATTATCAAATGTGATATTTTGCTCTCTCTACCTCAAGTATTTTATAATATAGGTGAAGTATACTATATT
The DNA here is from genome assembly GCA_029255805.1 of Keiferia lycopersicella. NCBI lineage: Eukaryota > Metazoa > Arthropoda > Insecta > Lepidoptera > Gelechiidae > Keiferia > Keiferia lycopersicella. The sequence goes on along the minus strand of JARACZ010000006.1, from coordinate 15,329,803 downwards.
TTTGAAAAGTTTTATTACAGGGATAAAGAATAGAGTAGTCGCGAGTTTATAATCTGATAATTAATCATTTTTGGTTATTTATCATTAGCGTTAATATTTATACTAAATATACAGTGTTAGAAGTTTTTAAACAATTATCAGTCTACTGCTTTAAAAAGTTACATGTGACAAAGTTCTATTACAATTAATTTTAATAGTCCGGTATGGCTCGCGTTACTGAGAGGAGGTTACCCTAGCTAGGCATTTTCATACAAACTTATTCCTCTGCTTTCTTTCCGAGTAATTAATTAATGCTTCTAGAACTACAACAATTTCATTTTACAAATTTTTAAGGGCTACTTATTTATTTTTTCGAAAAATATTTGAGACAATTTGAACAACCATAAAAATTTAAATTGAGAAAGGAATTGAGAAAGGAATGCCTTGAGTAGGTGCTATATTGCAATAAAAATACAGCTATAGAGGAAAAGATGGGGATATATTTGTATGAAAACGTGTGGAAAGTGCCGAGGTGATCCATAGAAATCGTACCAAAAAAAGGGTGTTCACTTGCATAAAATGGGGTGGTTCTGATTTTTTTATATGTATAACTTAAGTTGGGGTTCATAAAACAACTAACACTCTAAGAAAGATTTGCAAACATTTGAAACATTTACTCTTATTTTGTTGCGAATATAGTCGAATTCTAAGTGTAAATAATGAAAAATGATCAAAAATTACATGGTTTTTCATAGATTTTACAATGTTGATTTTCGAGGTCGAAAAATTATATTTATCCTTACCATTATAAAAATATCAGAACTACCCTATTTGCTGCAAATGAAAATGAACCAATTAAAAACGAAGTGATATTATATACTCTTTGGTACCAATTCTATGGGCCAAGGTTTATAGGCCACACAATAAGATTTTGGAAGCTAATTGAAGCACAATTTTGGAAGTCAATACCTACCGGTGTCTCATTCCGGTGTGGAGTCTTGAGTTATCCGGGATGTTATAATAACAATAACATATGGATCGGATTGAACCAATATTTTTATATTAATAATTAATATTTACCCAGCTTTTTGCATAAGTAAACTTGCAAAATTGGAACTTTTATCAATAAGAAATTACTTTGTGATCTATTTTGATTTTCTTTTAGACATATTATACTCATTCTAAATGGCATACATTTATATTATAAACTGAGTATATAACCTAAAACCTTTCCGTGTGATGCTGGCTTAGAATAGCATCAGCCCATTCCTTTCCTGTGGTTGTTGTAAGAGGCGACTAAGGGACTCAAGGGGCTTCATTTGTATTACAACTAAGTGACAGGTCGACTACCTCTCACTATAGTGAATCACGATCTATCTGGAACGGTCCACAAATATTTCTGAAACGTGGCCATAGCGACCGAAAGTGTCCGTTAACCTTGTGCCGCGTGATATGTATGTATGTAAAATCTAAAACTTCAAGCCGTACCGGACTGTAGGTAAACAAATTTCAAGCTGGTCAGACTATAGGCCAAGCATCGTTCTAAGTCTGGGTGCCCCAATGTGGGGCCATGAGGTTTTAATTCATGAGTGTGTGCTTCCATTATAAGTCCACAGCTTCAAAGAAGTTGTCAAATCATTTTGTGTGAGGACAGGAAACATGTTTCGTTTTCGACCATTTGGTCAAATCTATTATTTAATAAATAGGTACAAAGTATGAAATTATTTTCTCACCTGGGTATGTTGCAGCCATCTTTTATCTATTTTTAAGTACCTGCTATACCTTTTACCAAAGCTCACTGTCAAGAATTGTTGTCCGTCCATTAATATGTACCTGATAGGCATTTATTTTATTATTGACATAATTGACGTTTAGATATAAAAAATAATGTACCAAAATTTGTAAGTCAAATCTATACCAACGATTAAGCTAAGTATTTGAATAATTTTTAAAAATGGTTAGTCGTGATTTTACCAACAAATAGGTTAGGATTTTTTAGAAGTAAGGATAATTTTATAGGTGATTCATTATCGTTATAAGATGATCGAGAGAATGTATCATGTTTACATTGATTGCTTACATGTTTCTTCATATACCTATGACATTTCTATGTGTAGTATGTACATATAAAAAATATTTAGCTAGGTATCATGTTTTTTTTTTCGCAGTGCAGTCTCTCTATCAACTGTATTGGTAACCCTGTAGTATGTATATTTTAAATTGTACAGAAGATCATGACTGGTTTATTCAGGCTACGAGTGTTTTGTTCATGTTAATCGAGGATCACGGTTGTAATTTTTACATATGCGGCACGAGAACCATACGTGATCTTAGTTGTACATTATAGTTGTAACGTAAAACAAAATTTACTCTAAAACAGGATTTAAATTTTGTTCACTTGTTACGATTATTGCGTAATATTAAATGCTTTGCGACGATCTGCTATGCGAATGTATTTCAACAAACAGTAACTTAACCTCCAACTTTATCGTTGATTATCGCAGTCTGCAGTTGAAGGCTAAGTTTCTGCTTCACACACACTGTAGCCAATTTTAGGACTTAACCACACCGCACCGCCGCGCGTTTCATTTGTGTTCTATCTACTGACTGAAACAATGCCATGCAACCCTTAATTCTGATAATCGATATGAAGATATTCCATAAAATAATGACTACCTACCCGTATAAATTAATGAGTAGGTTGTGAGTAGAAGGCTTGTTGATAAAAAAACAGGTCCGGCAAATCGGATCTTAATCACTTTAACTATTACAAATACGGCGATTTGCATTGTAAAGTAAAGTAAAAGTAAAAAGGTTTTTATTTAAAAAGTCCTTACAATATCTGTATTGAGACTTCCCATTAAGTAGTCATTATGCATTGGTTAATGGTTATATGCTAAAACATACTTCATGTATGGTTATTTCTATCGGTTCAAGCGCGTTAGTGAAAACAGGCTCATATTAATTAATCAGCTGTAATGACTGGCGGTATAATAGGATAAACGGTCCTCAAATTGGCATGTCGTGGTCAGATCAAATCCAAAAAATACCAATCCAACAAAATACTTACCTGTTCAAATCGATAAGTATTTCGCGCCTACTGAAGCGACCATTAATCATGCGAAATATAGTGCAGAGTGTAAGAAACGAGATAAAGTAACGAACAACATAACGTAACTAAAAATTCAGAATTTGGATTACTCCAACAGGAGATGGATCTCTCAATGCATAAAACAGCATAATTTTACATAGCTCTAATTTTTGTATTTAAATATCGTGTACCTCTCTACCCTCCACGTAACGACACAACTTATCTGCATGACGATGATGGACGCCTGCATTCGTTTCGTGACTGAACGTGGTCGCTTTAGGAGGCATAGGTCTAGGTATCATTAGAATAGTAATTTGTTTTTTTAAATAGTAATAAATATTCGTATTTTTTTCAAATGGCTCACACAAGTGTACTAGTAGATTCTATGTAATGTACGAAATTTATCTGCGGGTAGGACCCAATTAATGATTTATTATGAATTGATGCATTTATATGAGGATCTCCTGTTGCCTCAATATTTAATAGAAAAGTATATTCTTTTCAAATGGTTTACTAATTTTGCATGCGAATTATGTGCCTTAATCTATAAGTAAAATGTGGTGCTATAAAATAAATATTGTGTCGAATATTTTTTATTGTTTCTCTCGCTTGTAACTTGAATAAGATACCGCTGGGATATCTCTAGTGGTCAATAAAAAGAAAACAACTAACTTCTTTACAACCAACCCGTAAATAGATTTTTTTTTATTGACCACAAGCGGGCATGTTCCGCAATCATGACCATGATTCTTGTAACCGAGTCAAAATAACTGGCTTTCAACAAAATCGCTTATTCAGAATCTTTCATTTTGTTCGTTTTATTTCAAAAATGAACGAATCGTTCAACTTATTTAGTGCATCATCTTCCAAATAAAGCAGCGAAAGATCAGACGAATGATAGGTCTCGCTGAGCGCAACCGACATCGATTTTCATCTAAGATTTATCTATCAAGCACTGTATCTAATACCTTTTTGAGCACTGTACATCTCATGTCCACCTTGGACCGTGGAAATTTTTATCTTCCGACTGTCTACCTCAATAAAATTTTCTACGGTCCACCTAGAAAAGGTGTACGGTGGGCAAAAGGGGTATCTAATCACCTTGTTTCATTATTTGGACAATAAATAATTTCGACCTTCCATACGAAATGAACCAGCTGACCAAGTCAATTTGCATGGGAGTCCAAATTATTTTTTCATGTTTCGAGCTATGTTCCTTAGCGAAATTGTTGAGTTCCATGGACTAGTTCACCCCTAAAATATTTGCAGCTAATATTTTTACACCTGATGCTATGTACGATTTATAGTTGAAGGTTCAAAATACATCTTCCTACGTGAACTGGCTCACTGTCCAAGACTGAACTGCCCCGACCCTTAACGAATATTGTTAACCATACTTGACCTCAAAAACAATCGTTAGCCCGGTCCGTCAGCTCCAGCGCAATATTCTCATGTTTGCTTGCGTCTTCCTTGGTTAGTGTCGAAACACTACGCCGGCGGCCAATTTTACACTCCGACGTATTCGGTTGATGATATGACACCATAGAGGCTGAATTTACGCGGCTGATAATCAGTTGTGTGCTTGGGTTGTGTGGCATAGTTTGTGCAAGGCTTGTGCATTCCTCAGAGAAAAAAAATACATTAGCGTGACTCGCTGCGCGAGCATGACATCTCAGGAGCTCAATCTCTAACTTTCGTTATCGATTCATGCGAAAATCTGCTACTTATTATGCTTGTATCTCACGTTCTGCTTTACTTTTCGATTCTCACATACCCTCTAAAATTCACACATGTTTTTGACTATAAAAACATGAAGTAAAAGGAAAAAAAACATGGTGAGACCGAACTTTCGTGCACGGAGCCGAAAACGAACATTTCAGAAATTGAGCTCCTGGTCTGATGCATTCAATGTCTCGAATCGTGTTCTGAGCAGATAAAGACAAGCTGGTATTTCAAGACTATATTACTATGTACACGATAATGCGTCCTCTTTATAGAATAAGTTTTCGTCGAATTTACGCCCTAAGCTATAACGTGACGTATTTTCGGCGTAGTATAATTCAATTATCCTTGTAAGCGTAATTGCGCCGAACTGAGTCGGGCGTTTTGGCATATTAGGTTTGTTTACACCATGGCTTACACACTTATGGTTGGTTATATTCCCGAAGCGTCAAAGCCTTCTCGTATTTTGGAGCTCGCGCTTTTTTGGAATGCTGGAATCCTACAAGGATTCGAGGCGATAAATAAAAAAAAAAAAAAAAGTCTCTTTGAGAAGGCTCAGGCATAAGGTTTCCTCAAATGTATTTCTTCCTGGAATCCTGGATGTAACCGGGAGCTTGTTGGATTGCCTTTCGGGATCATGTTTTTCTTAGCATTTCAATAGGTCTCCATTTTACTCCTAGAATAAAATCTGGCTGTTGGCGAATGTACCGATTGAATCGGTGAAAAAAGGATATGGATATTGCACCAAAGGGTAATTATTCTTTGCGAAATATTGGCATGGTTTTTGCGAATTTTGTGTTTACTTTGTTCTACACTAAACAATATAACTCAGTTCCTAATTATTTATTTTATTTCTTATTCCAGTTTGGGGGCTTGGATTCGTGGTATATTATGTGACATGACGATGAGAGTGCCACCTGCGGACACTGAAAGTGATGTTTATGCAGTTATTTGTACATAGTACGTAAAATGGTATGCTTGTAAGTAAAATGAAGTTAAGGATTAGGTAGTGTAGTACCTAAGTGTTGAAATGTAACGTAAGTAGGTAGGACTAGAGTTTAAAATGTAAGTCTATATATTTTAGAAGCAATGTAGTATTTTATATTTGGATAATAACTGAGCAAGGTTTCATAACGTAAACAAAGTAAAATAAAGACATTCAAGGAACATAAGAATCTAGAATCTCTGGCCAATCATTCGATGGGTACCAACCGGTGCACCGCATCTGCTATGTATGTATATCCTAATGGATTACTCGGTGTTGCACACACGACACTTACAGCTGTTACTTTTTAAAAGATCTCATTGATACGATTTTTACATTTGTTTTTTAAAATACAACTTAAACATTAATCGGAACCAGACATTAGTGCAGCCCTTATCGCCGAACGCACTTCTATTCGTGAACGTCAGAATAGCACATGTAGAGATAGATGTTTTAATGAAATTTATCCTAAAAAATGCCTATTTAGTACCTACAACTTAGTTTAGTACCTATAATTATTATGGTAATCGCTACAGCTGTCATTCTAAAACTTACATTATATTAGTAGGTACCTACGAAAACACGCAGCTTAATAGTACTTTTTTTTATTTCACGCAACAATTAAGGACAGAGCACACCTGCTTGTAGGTATGAAACTCGTGTGCGTCTTCTAGTGAGGACATTTTGTGGAGGCCACACTCCGATCGGTGTTTTGTTTGGTAAAATTCTTACTCTACTTACACGAAAAAAGCTTTCTTCCTTCATATTTTTAAACGCGCATACTTCGCATACGAGTTTCTTACCTACGCAGTTGGTGTGCTCGGTCTTTTAAGAAATGCTTTGGGCTTTTCTCTGTTAAATCAGTTTAACATTTTTATAACTAATTGCGTGTTTTCGTAGGTACAATTGATTGGTGTAGGTTTTAGAATGATAGCTGTAGCGATTACTATATTTCACAATAGATCGGCCAACCTGACGTTAAAACCGCTGTTGGTGTTTAACACTCTCAACATTTAAATCAAAGCATGAAGGTAAGGTACTAAATAGTCCTAATTAGTTTTTTTAAAATATATATTTCATTTAAATCCGTGTACCTACTCCTACCTAATCTGTGCCATCCTGACGCTCACTCCTTTTCAAAATGACTCCTCTGCACATAGTTTCCTTCGCATTGTATTTTCAGCATAATGTTTTTAGTATTTGCAGATTGGTTCAGTCAAGGTTTAATATGGAAAATAAAGAACATTATTTCTATTAAATTGAATTATTTTGTATTTTATCATTTCGGATTTCGACATTTTGAAATGCACTATACGAATATGCGCACTGCGCAAACTATGCTACACTGGAGAGCGATGAGCTAGAGAGTCATGTGTGGAGAGGCTCTCTCCAGCACGCCACACACTTTTCGTAAGGCTGGTTTCAGAGCGGCGCGTCTCAGCAGCGCTGCCCAGGCGTGCGCGGCTCGGGCGCGCGCCTGGGCAGCGCGTTCGCTGTGAAACGACATTCAGACGCGCGCGCTTCGTTGTGGTGTACGGTCGAGTGCAGAGAATCATTATGCCAGCAAACGTAATCACTATATTAGCTATATACGTTATATGGAAAAGAGTGCAACAACGACGTCTTAAAAGATTGCAAGTCGACGCTACTGGCAATCGAAGGAGATCCGACCGCGGCGCGGCCGAGACGCGGCCCAAGACGCGTCACTATGAAACGCTACATACAATCTAGTGTAATGCGAGGCGCGCGCGGCTGGGCAGCGCTGCCGAGACGCGTCGCTCTGAAACCAGCCTTATACTATCTTTTAAACGGCTCCTCAAAACTTTCTGACTTTTTGCATGTGGGGTCGACTAATTCAAGACTTTTTTTTAAGAATAATCAGTATTTCGCTATGTAGTGCGATTCTGGTGGGCCGTGCTGCAGAGAGGCTCTCTCCAGCACGCCACACACTTAGACCCGACTAATTCTGGTTTTTGTCCGACTAATTATCGACAATTATTCTACATACTCAAGGTCATGGATTTCCAAATGAGCCGTGCTGGGAAGCACTACACGGTCATATGAAAAATAGCAAATATCTCGGAAACTAAGAGCACTACACGGTCATATGAAAAATAGCAAATATCTCGGAAACTAAGAATGCTTGCTTAATGAAATAAATTGCGTTAAGTAGACAATTTAATGCTCTTCAAACGCCGGTATAAAATTTCCTAGTTAATGTCAGGATATGCCATAAAACAATCAAAACTGAAAATCGGAGACATTCATAAACGTTACTACGAGACTACTTTATTCGTTCATGCTTTTATTTCTAATCTGTTGTTCAAATGAATATGCAAACCATGTTAGTAATGTTGAATATTTCCTATTCAAGCTGTATGAATGTCATTTACACCGGGATGTTGCACCAGAATACTCACAATGCTGGAAACCGGCTGGGGTCAGGTAAATACTACCAGAATTGTCGGTATACCGTTCCGAACACTCCAAAATGTTCTCGGATGTTATGAAGAAACCGGCCGTAACCTATGCAGTCCAAGAACAGGCAGAACCAGGTGGACTACAGAAAGGAAAATTATGCGTCGGAGTCGCCTTACAAGATTTGAACCCCTGTTAGGACGGCTTGGAGAAGTAAGCCAAATTCATGGAAAAGGAAGACGACAACTTGTTGAAGGTAACCTGAAATAACTTAGACCTGCAAACATCTCTGGAGCCAAGCTGGAATTTCAAGGCATTTGAGATAATATGCCCAAACACCATTTCGGCACTAGTCATATCTACATACTAGTTAGTCTAATGAGTATAAATTTGTGCTCTACAAGCACGATAGAAGGTTAGCCACGCCATTAATACCCGTCCAAATTTAGAAGGCGCATAGTGCTCAGGTAGCTGTAATATAGCAAGGTGTCGTCGTGTTCGTACGGGTTAAACAGGCACGCGCCCGCGCCGCGGTTTGCCGAATCCGAGGCGCGGTTGACCGCAGCCCGCGTCACCTAGCGCACATCTTTTTCAGTTTTGCGAAATCTGGCCGACGTGGGAAACCGCGTAAGGCAGCGTTGGGCCTAAAGAAAAGAACAACCTCACTGGGAATTCTAATTCCATCCTTCTTTCTCATCACACACAGCCAGAACTTGCTGCGAGAAGCTTTCCCTCGAAAACGCATCAGTCACTTAAAGGGCAGGTTTACGATAACGATCTGCAAACTGTCGAGGACTTGAAAGAAAACATTCGCGCCGCAATCAGCAGAATTCAATCGAGCTTACTGCAGCCTGTGGCGCGAAACACGAAGCCGTTTCGAACAATGTGCACTTCTCGAGGGAAGATATTTGGATAACCATAAATGGTGTATAAATTTATTTGTCTTTTTATATATTTTAGAAAATATAAATCTGCCACCGGACACCCTGTATTAGGCGGGCGCACATAGGTGTACAATAAGAAATTAGGTGCACGGTTTAAAAATATCGTTAGCAAAGTGTCCAGCGCGTCTAATAATATGCATTTGCAAACAGTTCCGTTCGTAATCAGTCAGTCCATAGAATCGAAGTCGGTATCTACATAATGGGACACTCTGTCATTAGTTTTGTAGGGAGTAATTCTTGGGATGTTAATTACACGAAAAATGAAAAAAATAATTATAATATTTATAGTAATAAATTATTGATCAATTACCAGACCAACCTTTAATATGGAACAAGAAAACATGTTCAACATTGTTTACAATTTGGTAATTCATTGTATGTTACGCCTACAATGCTAATTTTAATTACAATTTATAAATTAAATAAGACACTATTGAAGTCTATCGTTGCGGACATCGCCTACATCTGGCGGTGTCTGTTTGTGATATACGGTTGATTAGAACGGTTGCTTAGGCTTACATTATTCACTCTTCATATCACAGAGTCTAGAGACAAGGGGAAACCGCACTATTCGCAGCTGGTTTGCGTAGTCGCAGACTATTGCATCCTTTAGAGGTAGAATTTGTCTTACGAATATGCAGCCGTCGGTTTGACCTGCAAATAAAACATTAATCATTTAACATAATAAAAGAAGTCATGGCTCTAGGTTGAGTGGTTTTATTGCCTGTAGAAGTTGTGTGCTAATAATAAGGTTAAAATAAATTTTCAATGGGTAGCACAACTAAGCTCAGGTCGGGGACAAGGGATAACTAATAAACACCTTAAAGATTAGTTACCACATACTTAATCGTACTAATATAATAAATGCGAACGTTTGTATGTTTTGTTTGCTTGTTACTCCTTCACGCAAAAACTACTGAAACGTATTTTATGAAATTTGCACACACATACCTACTGGGTAATTTATATTAACACACAGGATAGTTTTATCCCGTAGAAAAGTTCCAGTAGGATGCCACGGGATGATTTTTAAAACCGACTTCTACCCGGGCGGAGCCGCGGGCACCCTCTAGTAAGTAATAAATATAATTCGAGCCTTATAGTGTGGTTCACGCCAGTACTAGAGGAACAATTTTCATTTTAAAGTAATATTTTTAATTAGATGGCCAGCTGACATGAGTAGGTCGGTAGTAGGTAGGTAGGCTAATAGTGAGTTAATAAACACCCTAAAATAGACCTGAACCAAAATGTCCTAAATAGGTTCCATGTTTTATCAAATCATAAAAACGAAAGTGCGTCAATTTCTCTGATGAGAAGTGTATATGTTACAGTCAAAACTCATAGCCGGTCAAAACCACTTTTGACTGCTCAAATCAGTCAATATTGGTTTTGACCGATGTCGTCAGGCAAAACCAGTTTTGACTGATTTTGGCAGTCAAAAGTGGTTTTGACCAACGCTCTTGGTCAAAAGTAGTTTTGACTGACTTGAAGTTCAGACTATCGGTCAAAACTTATAAATAGTCTCGTCTGTTGTCTCGGGGCCAGTTGGGGCTTCGGCTTCTCCCCCTGAGGTTCACCCAAAGGGGCGCCGACCACTCCCAACAGACACGTGGGTGGCTCATGACCCGGCTCTTCCACGTCCAGAGGGGGCGGAGGCGATGCTCACCTCCTCCGCCTCCTCGGCTTCCGCCTCTTCATCGTTCCGTCGGGGGCGTTGGGGGCCATCATGAGAGATCCTGCTGCGTTGGTCTCTCCCTGTGGTGCCGCTTCCGTCCTCTTCGGTTCGACGGGCTTCGTTAGGGGCGCTGTGCCCGCTCTTCTGTTCCGTACTTCACGGCGCAGTACGGGGCAGTCGAGGTAGATGGCCGGGTGCGCTCCTCCACAGTTTGCGCGGGTGGCCGGCAACTTATGGGGGTGCTTGCAGTCCCAGGCGACGTGATTTCCGCCGCAGGCGACACATGTCAGCTTGCGATGGGAGTGCCTACTGCTGTGCCTGAACTGCTGGCAGCGGTAGCATTGTGGAGTGTCTCTCTTGCCACGCCGTCCCTCGATCTTCACGCCGGCATTTTCATCAGCTTTGTGATGTTGTAGATGCCTGGGGTGAGGTTTGGCGTGCGGATGAGCTGTGCGAAGTGGATGCACCCTGGGCGTCCTCTGCAAGCCTTGATGGAGCGCACGTAGTCCACCTCGTAGCCTAGGGTGGTCAGCTTTTTCTTGATGTCCTCCGTGTCGCTGTTCACGGGGAGGCCTCTAATAGCGACCATTAATGGCCGCTCCTTCGGGGGTGCGAAAGCGAACCAGATATTTCGGGTCCGGAGCCCTCTAGCTCCGCTGGTACACACAGAATTCCTGATCGCTTTTCGCCAGGAATCGAAACCCTGTGGGCCCATAGGGTCGCACGTTTGGCGTATGGCCGAGTTCTTGTCTCAGCTTGCCGAAGTGGTGACCCCATTCAGAAAGCAGATCGACCACTATCGGTTGCGGCCTTTTCATGCACCCCGTCAGCTTCATAGGCGTAGGCGTGGGTGGAGGTGTCGTCTTCTTGCCCACGTCCTGAATGGGCAAGGACGGTATCGGGCGGGTGACGCGCGGTTTTGGCGACGGAGGCGTCGTCAGCGCAGACGCCTAGGAGCGCGGTAATACTGATGGTGCAGCGAAGCTCGACGTCGACGGCGACCGGCTGTCCAGCAATGGCATGGACAGCGGCGGCGTGACCCTCATAGCCGGAACTGTGCAGGTCCTCCGCAGGGTTGGTGAGGTGGAGAAGGAAGATCCCCCCCATATCCATACACGCGCTTTTTCGCGCGCTGGGACGTCAGCGCTCCCGCCTGCACGGCTGCAACACTCTCCCTGAGTGCGTCCAGGGCTGTGTGCCGTGCGGCGGTGCACTTCTAATAATAGTCTAATAGTGCCTGCTGCCTCTTACTCGGCTCACGCTGTGGTTGTGGAGACGGCGAGAGCGAAGGCAGCGTCGGTAGTGGGGAGCACCGGCGAAAGCAGCGGTTATCGCTGCTGTGACGGGTGATGGAGGCTTGGGGCCCAGGTCCGGTTGGGATCCCAACGTAGGTGGAGCCAAAGGTGACACGGTCCTCTTCGGCTCAAGGGCGGCGGCGGGGTTCGAACGGACGAACATCCGTGTTCGCGGCGCGCGAGCGTGCTGACGGCCTATTAGCGGCATCACTGACGTAGGTAGGTAGCTGTGCTAAAGCCTAATCCGCGCGCCCTCGGGACGCAAGACCCTGGAGTAGACCCGACGCCCTCTCAACCGTATTTCTAAAGGAAATACCGAACAAACAACACTATTTATAAGTTTTGACCGATAGTCTGAACTTTAAGTCAGTCAAAACTACTTTTGACCAAGAGCGTTGGTCAAAACCACTTATGACTGCCAAAATCAGTCAAAACTGGTTTTGACTGATGACATCGGTCAAAACCAATATTGACTGATTTGAGCAGTCAAAAGTGGTTTTGACCGCCAATGAGTTTTGACTGTAACATATATACCAAATAGTCCACTATAGCCTCGTCTTTCACGTGTTAAAATAAATTTTCATGGAACGATAAGACAAATTTTCTGTTGGCGCCGCGCGGGATACCGCGTAAACGACGACAACGGCACCACCACGATATCTGGATCCTAATTTTTCGTCGAAAATGAACAGTTATGCAATGCACGTACCAAGCAACACCCGTCGTATGACGTCGCCGCTGCTGAGGTCGTAGACCGTGAGCCCGCTGCGGTCACCCATCACCAGCAGCGTGTGCGTCAGCGGCAGCATGCGACTCATGTAGTTCAACCCCTGTAATGTCAATATTTTATCAAATCATACCATACTCCTTATTTCAGCCAGACTTACAGCTGCTGTTTAATGAAAAAGAATAGGGAAAATCGGCTCATTTTCATCCAATGAAAGCATTAAATACTTATTTTTTTGTCATTGAATTTTCTTTTCTATTCGCATTTACTTTATTCGTAGCCTTTATAGTCCAAGAGGTTTTACTCGAAGTTACTTGTTTTTCCGTTGAAAAAAAAGCGAATTTCTGTTGTAAATACCAATGAGCAAAAAAGACGAGGGTTGTTTTATGATTATGACATTACACTCGGTCGCCCGGTATTCTAATTAAAAAAAAAAATCTTCTTTATGTACCTTAGGTTATTTTTTGCCTAATCTACCTACACTATCGGGCACTAGTAAAATGTATATTTATTTTGGATCAATGTTTGGAGATGGATATTCTGAAGCATGTGATGAGGTGATGAGACTGTTAGAGCATATTAGAAGTGCCCGTGGTCTGTACAGCTCCGTATTCGCATTCGGTCAAATGTTTGTGATATCATATATTTTTTACCAACTATTTCTTCTACTCGAGACTTTTATACTTACTATATGTATAGAATTAAGCATGTGCCCCTGGAAGCGGTCCCAAATGCATAGCCTCTCGTCGGCGCCTGCGGACACGACATACGAGGCAGTGTAGGCCAGTGATGTCACTGCCCCATCGTGAGCTTGCATGCTGTACAAACATGCTCCTGCAAACATTCCATTTTTGGATAAGTTTTTTCTCTAAAAATAAGATGACACTCGCACGTATAGCATACATTTTTTAGAAAACTTTCAATCTTTTCTGGTGTATCTTGACCAATAAAGCGTGGAATGGCTCCATCCCTCCCAGTGACTAATTAATTCTTTGCGATTGTCAGTCATGTCAGCGTTTCAAGTTTTAATGAAATACATTTTGAAAAACAGTACCTGATTATTACTAAATAGTACTTATAAAATAATAAATAGTATCTCAAAATTATGATTCTAATACTAAAATCCCCGTACACCGGCAGTTCTGACGTCAGTTTAATTGTAAGGCAGTCTCCCTAAATTATTAATTAATTTATATATTAGGATGTTTTATTGGTAACATAAAAATATCTATGAAAAACTATCACGGTCAATGAGACATAACCTAGTGTCACAGCGAAGTCCCTGTAATAGAGTTCCCGTCTTTTAGCTGTGGTTGTAGTATTTTTGTGTAAGCTTGACGAGCAACTTGACCGCCGCCGTCGGATAGTGGGCGATAATAATTCTAGCCTTGGTATCGTACCCGTGTGTAGATCCCAAACGCACAGAAGCCCGTCTTGAGATCCGCTTCCGCCTATCGTAGGGTTGGCGTGGTCGATGAAGCAACTTGTGATGGGTCCGCAGTGGCCATGCAACGTGAACAGTGGCGTTAGTTCCGCGCTAGAAAATACCTGGTGACCAATACAATAACGAACTATAATCCTCATTAAAAAATCTAGACAAATCTGCAAGTTTAGGAGAGTAAAAGATACATTTGGCGGCTTGGTTCCGGCGGGGCAGTGCCCATTTTATTATCGACATTAATTACGATACAGTTTCTCTTAAAATTATTGGGTTAGGTTTGGCGCATTATGTTCGTCTGCTTTAAGATGTACCTAACCGCAGATTGGCCGGCTTATATTTACCTATGCAACTTAATAAGGTCAACGTCAAAAACAAAGCCAAATGATTTATTCCATTAGAAAATTTACATGTAACTTTTTGATTACAACACAACCTGAGCTATGTCCTCATTCTATGATATTCATGTAGCGATATTTGGGCCAAGGATTCCGAAATATTGATATATTATGAATAACATGATAAACTTATATCAAACACAATAAAAACATTAAAACTATGAATAAAATCATCCAAGTATCTCGTACTTACCCCCGAAGAATAACACGTACTATGGATTCGATATTTATACATACATACATATGCCACGCCTTTATCCCTTGAGGGGTAGGCAGATATTTATAGTTCTGATAAAATTAGTATCAAGTATACATACCTTTAGTATGTGATCCTGTCCGCCTGTGACGATGCGGCCTCCCTCGCAGTGCATTTCGGTGACCGGCTGCTGGTGCGGCCGGCACTGCGCTATGCGGCCACACACCACCTCTGACAAGAAATTGTAGTGTTGAGTTTTACCGACGACAACAGGTGGTAGTAGATAATGCAATCCCGCAAGTAATAAATAACATAATAATGAAGGCATTTATTCAATTTTAACTTAACATACAATTTTTAAATGTGCTAAACTGTAGGCACAGTTTGTTGGCGCTTGCGCTCATTCATCTTTATGTACGTATCGTTTTTGCCTTTTTGTTAGTAGGTATGGAGTTTTCATGCAATAATCGTTAGAAACTTAGTTCGAGATAACAATTAAAGGAAAAAAAAAGGTTTGTTTAGTTTGGATTAGTACACTTTCTTCTAGTAATATCTTTTCCAGTTTTGTTTTCAGGACTGGCATACTAATATTTTCCTCTAGGACACTTTAGACAGACGCTCGGTACTGGGGACTCTAAATGAATTCATAAGATTTCGGTAAAAATATATGAAAATCATTATTTTGATAACTAAAGCAAATGATATTAACTTCGCAAAAACTTAAATTCCTTAATATTAAACGGCTGCGCGTTCGGCTTTTACTTTAGTCGACAAGGCGCTAAGACAAATTTTAAGTACAAGGCGCTAAGACAAATTTTAAGTACAAGGCGCTAAGAAACTTTTAAATCCCGCTTATCCCGCGCGAGATCCCGCTCAAATAACGACTTTGGCCAGTCCCGCAAAAAACCTGCGAGATTCCAGGATTGCACCCATAGGTGGTAGGTACCGAATGACCGATATTTTTGAAAACGCTTTACTTAATGGCTCAAATTGAACTGCTTCCGCTAAGCGCCAGCGCAAAAGTATTAATAAAATTGGTCCCAAAAAATTCAAAAACATCTGACCGGGCAGTTTTCTTTTTCAGGAGTTAACCTATTTTCTTTGGCAAATGTTGTTTAGTTCGATATGTTAAGTTTAGCGTGTTCGGAAAAGTCGGTCGTTCCGTACCTCCCTGTCATTTACACTTCTTATGAATGTTATGATCCCGGACCTCAAAATACGAAAAACTGTCGATCTGTGGGCCCAAAATATTCATTGTATTGTCATGTGTAAATTAGAAAGATCGCTGGGAAGTTACCTTCGCCGTCGCTATTTTCCGCCTCATAAGAGAAGGACATGCGCGGGTATCCGCCGTCGTCGCCGCTGTGCGCGCTTCGGAGCGAGCCCGCAGACCCCGTCCGCTTATGCGCTGCAAAACACATACATCTCCAATTAGGTACTACAATTTGGAATACAAAAGGTGTGAAGAGCGTGTCTGAGTGCTCCGGGTTTTCAGCCTTTTAGAGCCTAGTAATTCTTTTTTTATGGCCTACTAGGGGCATGCCTTTATTATTTTACTTTGTCTACAAAAATGTCTATAATTTTCTTTCATATTTATTCAATATTTTTTACTCATAGGAAACTAAAGTTTAGTGATGCAATTTGTGTACCAGACGATACAACCGTTCGAGACGATACAAATCGTTTATGAACCGTTTTTTGCATATATCGCTTTATTTTACTTCCTTTTCATTCGATATGTAAAGCAGTAGGTACCTATAAGTACCGCGGGTGTAACATCAATCGCAACGCAACCTCGGAAAATTACCGCTCTTGGTTGCAGTTGACAGGTAAACAGGTTACACTCCTAGGTGCGTAATCTACATACATACATATATCGCACCTTTATCCCTTGCGGGGTAGGCAGAGCGTTAATAGCCTTAAGAATACGGTCGCTATCGCCACGTTTGACATTTTTAAGGATTGTTTTCCAAGGTTGTTTCAGAAAACATGCGTATCACTATAGTGACAGGTTGTCAGCCTGTCGCCTAAAATTGTAATACACCAATACTCTCGAGCCCCTTAGTCGCCTCTTACGACACCCGCGGGAAGGATGTGGGGTGATGCTATTCTAAGCCAGCATCATACGGCATAATCTACTATAAAAAAATGCAAAATGTATTTTATTGTAAGTATTTTTCGTCATTTTTGTAAACACAAATGACAACGATTATGTTTTTGCTGCTTTTTGTTTATTTGTTTTTTTTTGTTATGCCTACAGTATAACAGTGTGTAAAGCGAGCTCGTGGTTTTATTTTAACGTGCCTAAAATATAATGATACTAGATTTCCTTTTGTGATATGTGATGGTTACTCACTTCTTCTATGCGCGGTGCTGAACCGCCAGTCGACGTGGGCGCCAGAGGCGGCGTTGTACGCGTCGAGCCGCAGCAGCGTGAGGTGTCCGGCCAGCGAGGCTGCGCACGCGCGCCGCCCGCCCGCCAGCGCGCGCACGTGCGTCACGCCGCCCGCGCCCGCGCCCGCCCCGCCCCCGCGGCGACGCTCCACGCTCCAATACACACACTGACAAACAATAATACAGTTGAGTGGAGACAAATTACAAATAATGAATTTGGCAGATTTTTCAATGTTTAGGGGTTCACGCTATACTTGTGACTCCTCAATCTTCATAAAATACAATTTCTTTATACGAATGAAATAGTTACGTAGAAACCAAATCTCATTAGTCAGACACAGAAACAAGGAAGTGGTATTATTAGTTAAGAATTAAAATTTAACTTACCATTAATTTTCCGGAGCTAGCCTCCCAAAACTCAAGTCTCCCGTCTGCACAGCCTAATATTATAAGATCATTACAAAAGTCCATGCACCACACGGGAGATTCACTGATCGCCCTTTTCCTCCAGTCAGAATTTGTTACAGTGTCTATATCACTATCTCTTCGATGAGTGTCCGCTTCACCATTACATCTACTATGTACACTATTTGCAGATTCATCTACATTTAAATTAAAATCAAAAGAGTTTTTATCACATAATTCATTGTCATTATTACTATTCAAAGATTTTATTTTATTATTATAACTACATAATTCAATATTATCTTTAGCCTCATTTAAATTAGATAAATCTTCATTTTGGTCACTGCTATATAAGTCTCTGAAACAAATAGGCAATATTTACAATAAATATTTTCACATATAACATAAATACTTTAGCAGCAAAGGACAAGGAGATGTACTCACCTGTAATGTTTAGTAAAATTATATTTGGTAATTTCCCGCGCGGTAAGATGTGATGGGGAGTCCCGTGCGGTCGCGCGGAACCGCAGCCCGTTCAGGTGGTTCGTCAAGCCCTTGCGCAGGCGCGGTATAATCTGAAAATCACACCATCACATTCATGCTATTAGCACCGCTGAATGAAGTATAGAGTGGGCCAAAAGGATGTACGGGATTTGATTTTTCAATTACTCTAAAACTTGCATCGCGATGTGTGGTTGGAAGGAACATTGGGCGACTTCTCGTTTCGTGAAAATTTAGTCACGAATGTCACGATAGAGCCGTACACGGAAACGCAACGTGCATTGTGTCCGCGCGTCTTTATATTATTGCCTCACGCTGTCAGTAGGCTTCTTTCGACCTCCAAAAGAATGAGTCGAAAGTATCGGTTGCCGAAACTGTAGGCTATTTATTACCGTGGGAAAACATTATAATCCAATTCATCAACCGCGGGCTTAAAGTTTGAAAGCTAGTAAATAGTTTCATTATATTTTAACTTACCTCATTTGGTTTAGAAATCATTTCCGGAATAGGGATAGCTAAAACAAAAAATAAATGTTTATATGTTATGTAAATAAACTAGTTTCAATGTCATGGTCTCCTACGTTCTTGGCAAAAGGATTCCACCAAGCTATTCGTATTTTGATAAGGGATATAGCGAAAGTTGTTCGGTCTTACGTTCTCCACCTGTATTTTCTCCGAAACACACAAGAAATACATGACAATTAATAATTTGACTGAAAGTGTTTAAAAACGTGGAATGGAAACATTTTTTTTAATAGTTCTAATAGTATTGGCTTTAATAGTACGTTATATTGAATATTTACGTACCTTCTGGTGCATTATAGGTAGAAGATGATTTCCTGGCATTCACTTTCTCGTAAAGATCTTTTTGTAGCTTGAAGAACCTGAAAAAAAAACAACAAATTGCTCTACCTAAAACAATTTGGTAATGATAAGGGCATATTCATCATCACATCACACCATATTTGTTTTAATAATACTTTAATGTGATTGGTGGCATTAGAATGTGAGGCTTTTTAATATTTGACACGAACATTCTAATGCTTAATTATATGCATTTGCATACACAATTTAATCTATATCATCTAAATATATGAAATCCAAAACTGACTGACTGAGGACCAACGCATATGCTAAACCCTTGGGGCTAGACAGTTGAAATTTGGCATGCGCATTCTCTAAACAACGTAAGCGTGTGCTAAGAAAGTATTTTTTGAAACTCTATTTTCGGGGCGCGGGATAAAAGTTTGTATGAAACTTTTTATTTCTTTGACATTGTTACTTAAAATTTAGTTGTATAGTTTTTTTTAATCATCATTGAAACGTTGCAACAACGTCCAAAATTATATTCCAAAGGCGTAAGAAAGGGGATGAAAGTTTAGTATTTACGTGCAGGCCGCACACTTCGAGCTATAGTCTTGAAATTGGGCACACTTACTTATTATTATGGTAGGTATCGAAGAATTTTGATTCCTGACTTTTTAATTTCATCCCTCGATGGGTTCAAATTGAGGATGAAACTTACGTATTGTCGCTAAGACAAATCGCTTGGGGCAAGAAAATTGAAATTCGGCATACGATAGCGTATCTAATGTAAACATCCGCTAAGAAAATATTTTTCAAAATTCGACACCTAAGGGGGTAACACTGGGTGACAGTTTGTATGAAACTATTTATTATTTGGATAAATTTGCTTCAAATTTCGTTTCATGAAGGAACTTCAAGAATAATTAGTGACGCAATTCAACGTTATACAAACTAACTACGGTGCAAAAAACAGGATAAAAGTTTAGTAAATACGTAAATACGCGCAATACCACTCGCCGCCTACCTCTGACTACCACCGCCTACCTCTGACTATCACCGTCTACCTCTGACTATCACGTCCTACCTCTGACTATCACGTCCTACCTCTGTCTACCACCGCCTACTCCTGAGTACCACCGCCACGTCACTGGCTACCTCCGACTACCACTGGCTACCTCTAACTACCACCGAGTGTTTCTGACTACCAACGCCTACCTCCGACTACCACCGGGTACTTCTGACTACCACAACTTACGCGCTACGGTCGATGTTGGTGACGATGTCGCCGTTTTGCGAGTCCCACACCTTGATGTTGCCCTGGAGACAGGAGCTGACCACCTTCTCTCCGTCCGACACCAGGCACTCCACCTCCTGGCTGTGACCGGCTACCACCATCGGTACCGCCTCCATTACTAACTGTAACACAGAACACGATTTAAATAATAATAAGGATTTAGAATTAAAATAACCTTTATTCCCGTTGGTCACCCTCCCTCTGTTGGCTACCGGGGTAGTCACTGTTCCCGATGGGGTAATCACCCCCGTAGACATCGGAATTAGTTGGCCACCCCACCCCAATTCTTTTCCTTAATTGGACCCAAGTCTCGCTACAAGGGCGTGGTTGGGCTCAGACATTCAATTATTTTCGGGTGAGCCCACCAAGACGACACAGGCGTAGTTTTGAATCTCCTCGGGGCCGAAAACGTAGAGCCCAACACAAAGAAAAGAAAAATTATATTAGCTCTGTAGTTGCACCATTTAAAATTGGTTTAGTAGGATAGTTAATAGTCAGGCTACCTACATTATGTGTTTGGTTCACATTAGCTGTACATTTTGCTCAGTTATGATTCGTTATAGAATATTGAAGTATACAAACACAAATTACCTGTATCGCGGGTTGTTTAGCGATGATCTTGCGGTACTCTTCATCGCTATTCCACGAAGCTCGCCACTCGGCGTAATGTCGAGAGCAGACACATCTGAACAAAGGCATGATAAGTCACGCTTAATAAATTGTTCTTATTTGCCTATCCCTATTTATTCGTGTGTCATTGTTTGGATGTATTTTTCCGCGCAGACACTTTTGTTTGAATGAACATTACTTAGGAATATCGTCGGATTTTAACAACCTGACTGCTCTTACACAAAAGCAAATAGGATTGGACGATTTGTCTTGCCTGCGGTGTATAAAAATCTGAGACGGAGATAAGAGTCGTGTGACAAATAAAAGGAATCAAGTACCTAATCATATCAAACAAGTGATATTTCAAATGATATTGTATTACCCGGAAAAAGATGGATTTAATTTAATGACTAAAAAAGACAGATACTGACGTATTTTATTAGATTACGATTATATGACGCATATTTATTCTTTATTTGAAATTCGATTGTGGACTTCATTCATAATTTTTCAAAATATTCACAGCTTGAATTAATAAATACCGTTTTAGATCGTTTTGAAAAAAGTAGTTCATTTGACCAGCCAGTCCACAACCGTATTATTTTATTGGTGGCGGTGTTCACCTGTAGAGCACCACCATCATGTAGGCGATGACGGCGACGCTGATGCTGCACAGGATGGCCAGCAGCAGGATCTCCATGGGTGTGGTGGGGTAAATAGGCAGCTCGGCCGCCGCGCCCCACTGCCCGCCGCTCTTGCTCTCGATCAGTTCAAATTCTGTACACAACCAAACACCCAATTTAACATAGACAAAAAAATATTACATTTCACGCCTTACGGAGTAACGAAGTACGTACGTTACGTTCGTAAAAATACCAGGTTTGAATTGTTATAGCCAGGTATGTAAATTTTTTAAATAAATAGTGAGATTATGTACATTTATGCTTTCAGCTTTCATACTGAACTGGGGCACTGGGCACATATAATTAAGAAATGTAATTTGAGCCGATTCACCTTAACATTATCGCCTAAAATTATTATTGATTATATTTCCTAAACTATACATTACATTCGATTCATTTTAAATAGCAGTGTCTTGTTTTTTTAGTTATATATGGTCAGAGAAGAACGATTGCTGCTTGCATAACCTATTTGTAATTTTCTCTGCTACGCTCTCTGTTTAATTCTAGCAAGAAAGTCAGTACCTGGTAGCGTGTCTATGGGGTCGAGCGCGGCCGCCAGCGCCTGCCAGCGCAGCAGCGGCTCGCGCTCGTCGGGGTTCCGCACCGACAGCGCCAGCTCGGGGCTCACGCGCTGGCTGAGCAGCAGCGGCGGCAGCAGCATCAGGTACCGCCCCGACACCGACGAGTTGTACTGACTCATTATCGCCGACCAGTGATACGGGGATAACCTAATATACATGCATGTTTTTGGTTAATATTAGATATTATTTAGCATTATTTTCAGAATTTCAAAAAGCTTGCTGATGAACACCTGATCCAAATAAAAGAAATCACACAGACCCCAGCATTGGCTTTTACACAAAAAACGAATGTAGCCAGTAAAATAATAGTACATTGCTCAAGCGGAAAGAAAGGAACCGTTTGCTAACGAGGTTGTAGTTTGTGTCAATACACACGAGTTTGTAGTCGGTCTTTCTTCCGAGTGATACATAATGCTTTATGCTACACCGGCAAGAACAAAAAAAGAGGAATACTATTAGATAAACAGTTCAATAAACCTAAAAAAATGGCATGGAATATCCAAAGCGAATTCGCGCGATATTATTTTTTATATAATATCGTACAAAGGAAAGGAAATAAGTCCATTCAATCAAGCCATTATGCCTGCAAAAATATTAGATTCATGTTCTGTTTTACGTAAGTTTTGACAGATGCATTTTTTCTCCCTTGGGGAGGAAAGTGATTTGTATAGATTTTTGTCTCCCGCTAATTGGAAACGTGCAAAATGACTCACGTTCCTCGCTATATTTCATAATGCAATGGGAATTTTCTATGAATATGCAGTATAAACATAAATAAAAAGATCAGTGCAATTACCTTTATAAAAATTATAAATGATTTAACAGTACCTCTTCCATGGCCTTGAGTGTGGCGAGTGCTTAAAATACATCGTCTCGTTCGCACCAACCGCAGAATCTTTCAGCTCGCTTATATCCGTGAGCGGCGGAAACACCAGCGGGTTGCGCTCGCTGCTGTTGAAGTAACTGAACACCGCCTGCTTAGGAGTCTGGTTATCATAGTTTCTCTTGGCTGTTTCAGGGTGTCCTTCAGGCTTATCCACGTTAGTAATGAAATAGTCCACGATACCAGAGTTGTAAACTATCATCGATATCCATACTAGCATCCACAGCATGAACGCGCGCTGGAAGAACCTCGTGCGAGCCCACATATTCACTAAGCGGATTCGCTTCGGCACTCGGTCGACACTACTCACACTCTCACTTCTCTTTGCCACTACGTCGGTCGGGCTGTTCTGAGCCAAACCATTCAATCTCGGATGCGATTTAGATTTAGTCATTCTTCGAGGTGATATGCTTTCTTCAACGTAATTCTTGTTATACCTCCAGTTTAGAGCGTTATTCGCATTAAAGTACTCTTTCAGGTGCAATTTACTATTTTGTTCTTGAAACAACTCCATACGGCGTACATCGATTCCAAGGATCGTAGCAAAAAACACCATCTGGCAAAAGTAGTCCGATGCCAAGCTAACAATCATGAATATTGCGAACTCCTGTATAAATGGGACAAACGTAAAGAAACTCACGGTGAAAATCGTTATTTCAGTGAGAAAGTTTTTAGTTATTGACCATCCCTCTTTACTGAGACCTTGAGCGAGTCGGATCTTTACATCGAGGCGCGAGTCAGTCGACGTTACGCTTTTCGTCAGTACCAACACATTCTCCAAACCGACGATTATAACTAAGTATGGAAAAATTTCTTTGCCCTGGAGGCTTAGTGAGAACCCGAAGTAAAAACAAATTCCCATAGACATTGAGAGACTTCCAGCTATAGTGAGCACAGCACTCGCCGCCAGTCCTAGTTTTGACTTGATGAACTCAATTTTTCTCACAGAGAAGTAGACATATAAGAAGAGGCCTACAAAAGTGATCGTCAAGGGGACCAGCTCATGATAATTGAACTGCCCAGGGTAGTAGACCAGGGTAACTTCGTCCATTTGTGTGTATGGCTTGTCTTGGTATAGAGGGTACATATCTTTCAGTTTCTTTGTCAGCGACTGAATGAATCTGCAAAAGAGAAATATACCTTATATAAGACTATGCGTCGTGAGGATTCCTTTTTACTAAAATAAATTACTTAGAACTTATATAGATAGAGTTACATCAGGTTTGTGATGTTAATTTGAAAAAGTTTGGGACTTTGTTAATTTAGCGCCAAGTCCTAACAAACACATGAAGAACACATACAAACATCTGCCTAATATAATTAGATGCTAGGAACGGATTGTTATTTTAGAAAGTTACAGATAGGGGCGGCTGAAATAAAGTGGCTCACACTAAAGATATAAACCCGGCACTGAAATGATCAGCAAGTTTCTGGAGTCTTAGCAAGACTAACCGGGTGGCTGTTTTTTAGGCAAAGCCTTTTTAATGCCAGCGTAGACACCACCAAAGTTACCCACACCAGCACACGATTGAATGCTTGGAGAAAGTTCGGTCCAGTATGCATTTACGAAGTACCGTGATGTGCGTGTTATGTTATAATCGTGAATATGTATGTAAAAACGACTGTACCTATGGTCGGCGCGCCGATAGAATATAGTGAGTGCGTATGTGAGCACGCGGGGCCGCGCGCGCAGTGGGTAGCGCTTGACACCCGTGTCGCGCAGTTGAAGGCCGAACGCCATCTCCGCGATCGACACCTTGCCCTTCTGCATGTTCTGAAATGTTATCGACATAACGTTATACCACAGAACTAGGAAACCACCACCATGGCTAACATGCATGCCACGATAAAATTTTGTCCCCGCAATATGTCTTCTGCGGCTAACTTCACTGCGAATAAGTTACGCATTCTTCCGTAGTGACATTGTGCGCATATGAAACGAAAAAGATGTCGTGGCACGCTTGTTAGCAATCCTGGTAGAAGGATTAGAAAACCTATAGGTAGTTGTCGCAACTTTTTCTTATTACTTTTTATGTTTGTTAGACCGAGATAAAAACTTCAATCTGTTTTTATTATTTTCGTGATGTCGTAAGATGAAATATCAAAGTTTGTTTGTATCCAAACGCAATGCGACTGATTTCAAAGAAACTTGTAAAATGAAGTCTACGATTACCCTATTATCCTAGGATTTTTGCCGAATTACTGATTCTGCCATCTTACTGCGACAGATACATTATGCTGTAAAATCAGCATTTAATTCTACACCCTTATGTTAATATTTATGTGGGCAACAAAGCTATTACAATCTGCTCGTAGTTGTTATTATGGGTTTTTCCTTAAACGAAATAATTATCATCTCAGGTTGGCTGATCTACCTGTTTGATTCAGATAGATCTTATAATGCTGTTTTTCATCTATTGATACCCACAACAACAACAACTTGCTCACATAATAGTAAGTACTAAAATAGATAGCTGCCTTTTTTGTAAATCTTCACGTCGAAGTTTTATGAGAAAATTTCAGGAAGGAGGACACAGCGTCTATACTTTATGGTGTCGCACGACGACCCATTTTGGCGCAGTGGTAGTGCGACTGCCTTTGACGCAGAAGGTTCCGGGTCGATCTCAGTGGAGTCACTCACAAAGTTGATATTTATATTTTTTTTGAATTTGTTCCCAGTCTGGTTAGGACTTTGCGGGCTGAACCACTCGATTGTCCGTAAGAAAGATGGTTCCGTGTTTCGGATGGCACGTTAAGCCGTAAGTCCGGGTTGCTGGCTAAGATTACTTAGACGGCGGTCGTTAAACACACAACCATGTCAGAAGCCTGCTTTAGAAGGTGGTTTAATATTTTGACACTAGAGTTCATTTGGTCGTTGGACGACTCGGTCTCTCACACGAAAAGAGAAGAGAGTGTCTTTTCAGTGCGTAAGGTTCAATTCATACTTGGTGGTTATAAACGGTGCTGATGATATTCGAGTCGAGCGAGAAGGTCTGCAGGCTCTGCTGCCACAGGCTGGCGGGCGACAGCAGCAGGCAGCCGTACTCCGGCAGCACCGGCTCGAACCCACCGCGCCGGTCGCGCCGCTTGATGCCCTCCACTTGGTAACAATGCTGCAGCAGGGTGCTTTTGCTGTAACCCAAATTAAAAATATCATTTTGCAGGTATGGGCAATATCACGCCTTAGCCTTTGCATTTAGGAAGCGTCACTACCTCTCTAATAATTATTTTATTCGACTAAGCGCTTGTTTTAATAGGAGCGCATCAAGCAATTTGCTTGGTGCAGCTAAGTATCTTAGTAAAGAAAACAATTACTTGACGGATCTTATTAAGAGCTTGATAGATCTTAATTAGATTCTTAGTAAATACAAACAAATCACGTGATGTGCTCGTATTAAAACAAGGGCTTGGTTGAATTATATATTTTTTTCTGTCAGTGGAAAAACACGAGTATACACAGCGGATTCTTGTACTCATGACAATTCTTATACTTCACTACATAGTATAAAGCAAAGTCGCTATTCGTGTATGTATGTTATTATATGTCGTGATATTGTGCGGCCGGTAGCGCAACACATGCAACATTTAACGTGAGGTTAAGAATAGTTTATGACTTTTCTTATGAGTTGCAATGAAACAGAATGGTTCAACCCGTGAGTTTAACAGAGAAAGAACGAAATAAGATATAAACTGTTTCATATTAAATAGTTGGTCGTTTTCATTACTAAGAAATCTCAAACAGGAAAACGATTATACTTTGATCTTGCGACACTGAATATGACTCATATTGAAACGTTAGTGCCTTTTGTAAGGTAATAAGATCAAGTGACCTGGTTTCTTATGCACCATAACAATGGATACACTACACTGAGGTGTTCTGACAACTAACAGTACTCTTATCTCTGACTCGTATTATCTTATAGCGTTCAAATGATCAATGTATGTAAGATGGTGAGACAAAATTTTAAAGATCAGATGATACTATGAATCACATTTCATTCGAGCGAAGCCGGTTTTTCATTTTCGGTTTCTAATTTATTTTTTTTTCATTTCTGAAATCTATATTTTATACAATACTTGGTACCAGTTAACATAAGGCACTGCACATTTCTCAGTAGGAAAGTAACATAGTTATTTTAAAAAGTTAAACGTAAAAAACCTACTTTTCTTGCTCGCACCCAAAACTCAACCACTCGCGCCGACCCTAATAGGGAATTTATAGTATTCAGGATTTCGCAAAAACATTATTATAATTAACACTATTACTTAACCAATTAATGATTCAAAATATTTCTTTAAATTGTTTTTAATATTGCTAGGTGTCACTTTTCTCTTAACTGAAGAGACAGTTGATTCATTAACCGTGGTACTATGTAATTCCTAGTACGTTCACCATAAAAATTTCGTGCAAGAATGACTTATTTTTTTTACCAGTACCAGTTTTTTTACCAGTTTTAAGTTGTAAGTTAAATTTAAAATAATTATTTAGTTTGGAAGATCTAATCTCATAGGTATTGTTATCATTTTTGCAGTGCAATCCAATCTACATATCTAATTAGCGATTATCAAGATCCAATAGGTACGATGCTCACATATAATTTGTTTTAAAGGGAGCTTAGATATACATACATATTCATAAATCATAAATGTAATTTATGTATGAAACTCGTAATTTATGACTAGAAGTAAATCGGTCATTTAACAATTTAGCATATTTCTATGTTGTTAGAAACAATATTATTAGAACATGCGTGACCAGCGTAAAATAAAAATAGAAAAAAAATATTGGCGCCAATCGGGCAAACCTCACGACATTTACCATTCTTAACTCACATGCTGCCAGTAATTTTGTACATCACGTCCTGTGTTATCAACTTGCCTACAAAACCAGCGCATTAAAATTTCCGTAAACCTAGCCCACTGGTCAGAAAAACCTGCCAAGTAACCGCCCAGTAATGCTTTTTTATCTTCCATTCTCTACTTCTTTTTTCATTTTACATGAAGACACAATCATACAAAGCTTTTACTTTTGTTTCGGAAACGAGACTTGTTTCTCGATGTCCTGAAAACGTTCAGTTCACTGCTTTCAACGACGTTGTGGTTGAAAGCAGTGAACTGACTTGGTTGTTAAATAGCTATAAATGTAACTAAGTTTTAATAAGTGAAATAAATTTATGTGAGTTCACTTACGTTTCGGGTTCTTCATGATTGCGTACTGTCTCCAACAGTCTAAATACTTCCTGCAAAGGTGCTCTGAAAGCATCCCACATTTTAAGGTTACTCGTCCATGGAGATACACCTGTAATGGAAATTGCATTATAATGATGAGAAGAAAATGCACATATTTCTGGACGTAATATGATTATACCTATAGATACCTATAGATGGAACTGAATATGGAATCTGAGTATTAGAAAAGTCACAATGCTCATACATGTAAACTCAACATAATGTTGAATATCATAAGTAATTTTAAGATGAAGATATACATGATAGGGCTGTGACAAATAACAAATAGCAATGTATAGAGCATAGCAAAAAAGCTACAATTAGTTTAATGGGTGAACCAGTCCATGAAACTGAACAACTTTCCTTATGGAATGTAGGCCATAATAAAAAATTAAAAAAAACATTAAATACATTAAAATCGAAGATAATATTGGTTATTAATCAAAATTTTTTGCTGTATGTACATACTTTTCATCTTTTCTTATTAAAGGCTATAAATTTTTTATATTTTAATATGCAGGGTCACTAAGATACTATAAAATTTATAATTTGCTATAACTTACCTATTTTCATAATAACTTGTTGTACATAAAGTAAGGGCTGATCTTTTGCCCAAACATAAGGAACTCTTTGTGTTTCATTGAAGTAAAGATCCATTTGAACTGGGTTCTCTGGAACAAGAACACAACATTTTGTTTTTCTGAGTTAAGATGGCAATAATCAATGGCCTTTTTCCAGGGCTAGAAAATTGATAACTAAATTGAGATGGGGTGCTGCGGATGCTGAGGTATTACTACAATACTTATCTCTTTGATCACTACATGTTTATAGCAGGAGTGCATTCATGTGATCATCTTTTATAGATTTTTCGTGGGCTTTTTTATAATTTGACTGTTATTAATGTTCTCCTGTTCGAGAATGCCAAGTAGGAGATAATTTCTACTTGTCACTCTTGAACTTTAAGCAGCTGAGTAGACCTAAAGACAACTATTATTTTTATTCTAAATAAAAGGTAGAAAACTAGCGGAAAAAATGGGATAATCTTCAGGATATATTTTTTTCTAAAATATGATATTAATAATTTGGCTTGGTAGAAAGAAATCATAAAACTACCTCTAAAAACCATTATATTGCATAATTACTACCCACACAATAATTATTTATTATCAGAACAACAACCTTAACAAGATTGTTTTACATTTCTAAATTACTTTTTTTTTACCAAGCTCCCATAAAAAATACGAAAAATTTATTGAACCAGAATGCACAATATGATGTTTGTCAGAAAAGGACCGGATTTTAGCTTGTATCAGCCTATTATGAACTGTTAACCGATAAAATTACTCATAAGAGAAACATCGCTAATGCACTCTTGTATGCACAAAAAAGGTTATACTAGGTATAATGGCCCATAATAAATTGTTATGAAAGACTGCAGGCTGAGCCATTGATTCCATTATAACACACAATGATTAATTTTGTATGGAATAACAGATTTTTCCATATATTATTTCATTGACTGTGCATCATCCTAATTGAGGTTGAATAATGCAAACATTATTCCGGAGTCAACAAAAAGATTTTCAGCATCCATAAGTACACCCTTACCCACTAATATTAAAAAGAATTACTTAAATACACCAACAATATTGGAAAATTTGTAATAAATTTAATAAAACTTAAACCAGTCAGTGCACAAACTCAATGATGTTGCATCAGCATAGCAATGTTTACATAAATACTTACTTGTCTGTTGGCACTCATTTTCCTTGCAGAGGTCCAAGTTAAAGATCTGAGCTTTATTCACATCCAGTGGCACATTCACCACCACTGGGATATTCCCTGGTAGAGGCACGTTTAGTAACGGGTAGCTGAAAGTTTCAAATACAGTAAACGATCAACTAGTTAGCCATCAAACATAGTAAGCAATTTATAAGTTTCACAGCAGCCTTACCAACACAACAGGACGACTGAAAGAGCTAGTGAGATTGCGGCAAAAGGATACGATGAGCAGAATAAACCGTAAGTGTAGTAGATCTGCGCTACCCTCTCGGGCAATGTAGACCCTGCCATTATATTCCGCTTTATAGTCCGATAAACTGCGTGGAATGTAGTTTTACGACACCATGGTAAGAGTCCGCTCTACGGGTAATTTCTCAGCAACAACTTCTACAATTACGTGAGTACAACTACAGATATTGCAACCGATCGCATGTCTCACGGAAATACAAGCGATTATTTGCAGATTTTGCATCATTCACGCACGGGCATGAACAAACCGAGTCAACCAACCACGCAATTTTGACATCTATGGCAGATGGATGGCTGCAGTGCTGCCAACTCTTGATTTAGGAATTATCGGATTTTGCTATCAAAATTATTGTACAGTTATCGTATTCATATTTATTTCAAAGGTCTTATGTCGTATACCTACTCAATTAAGTCTCTTTTTCTCTTGAAAAAATGCACTTAATCTACTGCGCATAATGCTAAAATACAAATCGTTAAAAGGGAAAGATGATGAAATGAAGATTTGTAAGCTAACATCATTAGGTATATTTGTCTCACTTGCTGGTTTTGACGTTAGTCAAGTTAGCGCTAAAAATCTGTAGAGTGTGCAATGTTTGTTGTGCAAGGTCGACCGCCAACTTTTATAGAGAACTTCTTAAGCAAACCTTAAATTGGATACATGAATGAATACAACACAATTTCAAAAATATCGTACTAATTCAAGAAATATCGCAAGGACTAGTGAAATTACCGTAAGATAATACCTAATTATTTTTTAACTTACCCACCCTTAAATTATCGTACAAATACGATAATTATCATACGGTTGGCAGCACTGGATGCAGTTTCACATTTTGACAGTGACGTTTTACCACAGACTATAATATTTGCGTTTTGCTTACAAATATTTTTGAGATATTTACATACTAAATTTTAGAAGTAAATAATAAATAAAAATATCTTTTTGTAAGCTCTGAACTGGGCCGCAGTGCCATTATATTAACTGCGTATAGTATTTATTTATTTATTTAACAATTTATTGTGAAAAATTGTGTTATCCCGTAAAATATTAATGTTTTCATTAGTTATTAATTTAGGTATTACATTGAAGAACACGTTTACACAACTGAAGCTGAATTCATGCAGATGTTTCGTTTATTGCCCTTCGTTATAATTTATTACGAATAAAAAACTTCCTAAGGCCACTGGCCATCACAGGGTAGGTACTTTTAACAATGATATTATATTATACCTATTGTTAATATTCATACATTTTAGGTAGTAATCCTACTTCCGTGGTTACAAAACCAAAATAAGTTCGTGCGTAAACAAGGCGCAACCACGGCGCAACACAATATATCAAACAGAGCCATCTGTGAATACTATAGCAAACCATTGTAAGGGGGTTGTGCAAAGAACGCTAAGTAGATGGCAGTGTGCGTATTTTCCAGTCAATTTTCAGCTGGCTTTTCAGTTCCAGTCAGTGGTTACAGTAGATTTATTTCCAAGTGATGATGATGGACCTCCCATAGAAATTGACTTGGTCGGTTGGTAATTTTGTATGGGAGGTCCAAATTTTTTTTTCATATTTTGACCTATGTTCCTTGGGGAAAGTTTTGCACTTTCATGGACTGGTTCAGCCCTTAAAATATTTGCTGCAATTTTTTTACATCCTTTATATTAGTGGACTCAGGCTCAGTTCGATTATTTCCAATAATATCGTGTTGTTTTTTTTAATGATATTTTAGTGCTCGGTCGTGCGTTAAGTGTGTTCCCTGTTGACGTATGGAGCTCTGTCGTCATCAGAGAGCAAGGTGGGAATATGAAATTATTTAAAGTAAGACAAAGATAGATAGAATGTCATTGTCAAGCACAATAATTTGTTTTGACGCCAAATATTTGCTGCATTTTTCTGTTGAACTTTTTCGGTTGATTTTTTGACGCGTAATTTCTGCGCTCGTGGGCATGTCGGTAATCGGTATTGAGATAAGAGTGTTCAATATTCATTACTGAAGCTATAAAACCGCGTGCATGGTACACTTATCTCTTAAACGGGGTAGATAGAGCGAGTGAAATTCACGCAGATCCTCGCATTCCGCGTGGACTATCCGCACGGTCAAGGTGATAATAATTGATCATAGACTTATAATATACCTACTAGCGTTAATTGATATACCTACTGCCTAACCAAGAGTGTCAAGTGCCTGCCGTGTCCACTGACCTCTATAAGGTGTAAACATATTAGCTGCAAATATTTTAAGGGGTTAACCAGTCCATGAAACTGATTTCGACCTATGTTTCTTAGGGAAAGTTGTTCAGTTTCATAGACTGGTTTACCCCTTAAAATATTTGCAGCAATTTTTTTACACCCTGTATAATTATATAAGTCAGTGGCAGTGGCGATTCTTAACTGGCATTGCATTGATAGGTATCAATATTTTTAAAATGAAACTAGGTATTCCTTCATCAAATTCTCGTAAATATTAATTCGACAATAGAATTCCCGTACATCAGACATGGGCGTCACATCACCCATCGTGAGCCATGTATCTAGTAGTCTTGCCGCGTAAGCTAAGGCTAGCTGATGCGATTTCTATGACGGTACCGCGACACAGATGATGCTTTGGGAACTTAGAGCATTTACCCTATGGAGGTGGCAAACAGTCAATTACCGATCAAAATTTTTCTGTCATATTTCGAGGGTTTTCTGACTTATTTTTGATTTTACAACAGCTTGACAACCACATACAAAATGGCAACTGTCAGTTTCATATAACGTGCTGGGCAAATGGGCAGGGAAGACAGAAGACTAAGCCCAGCTTTGCCATCTCCTTACCGTGAATGCTCAAAGGTTGGTTAGGTTAGGCATGGGCACGGGACAGCACCAACCGACAGTTATCATTATAACGTCAGCGCGTTGTGTTGGTGGAGTGTGTAATCACTACATAGTACAAAGCAAAGTCGCTTTTCGCGTCTGTATGTATATCTTTAAAACTACACAACGGATTTTGATGTAGATTTTATGTATAATACTTGCCGGGAAAAATCCTTATTCACACGGGAAAATGAGTTGCAGCGGGCGCAGCCGCTGGGGCAAGCCGCTATGCCGCTAGTGTAGTATAACAGACCACAGGTGCGTTGCAGATTATACAGGATGTAAATAAAAATAGCTGCAAATATTTTAAGGGGTGAAGCAGTTTATGAAACTGAACAACTTTACCCAAGGAACAAAGGTCGAAATATGAAAAAAATTTGAACCTCCCATACAAAGTTACAAACCAACCAAGTCAATTTGTATGGGAGGTCCAAAAAAATTCTCATACCTCGACCTATGTTCCTTGGGGAAAGTTGTTCAGTTTCGTAGGCTGATATACCCTTTTGAATATTTGCAGCTAATATTTTTACACCTTATATTATTTGACGACCGATGTGGCGCAGTGGTAGCGCGACTGCCTTTAACGCAGAAGGTTCCGAGTTCGATTCTTGGTGAGCCACAAAGTTCACAAAGTTGATATTTATTATTTTTGTAAAATTGTTCCCTGTATTGGATATTCCGAGCTTGATACCACCCGATTGTCTGTAATAAACCCTCCGGAAGATGTTCCATGTTTCAAAAGGTAGGTCCCGGTAACTGTCACAGTAACTGTCTATGATGACAGACGGCGGTCGTTACACAAACATGTCAGAAGCAGATTTATTAATTTTATGACTAAAATGGAATGATATTATATTTTTATTTTTATAGTAATTTATTGACATGTTTATTAATTTTTAAATTTATATTATTATCATTGATTTTTTTTTGTATATTTTTTAGATACTGGACATAAATATTGTAAATTCAATTTAAAATGTGCATGCCAGCTGCTGGCGCAACATGCATGATCTCTCTTAACTATACCATCTGTTTATATGTACCATGTTTGCTTGCAAATAAAATTTCTTATTTCTTATTTCTTATAAGCCTGTTTTTTGTTGAAAAATTGTGACCGTAGGGTTCATTGGCTCGTTGGACGACTCTGTGTCCCACACGAAAGGAATGATACATACATACATATATCACGCCTTTATCCCCTTGCGGGGTAAGCAAAGCGTTAACGACCGCAAAAATACGGTCGCTACCGCCACGTCTGACAAATATTGAGAGCCGGTTGAGGTAATTTGTGTATCACTATCACATTTGTATATCACTATAGAGACAGGTTGTCAGCCTGTCGCCTAAAAGTTGTAATTACACGTTTGAGTCCCTTAGTCGCCTCTTACGACACCCACGGGGAAGAAATGGGGTGATGCTGTTCGAAGCCGGCATCACATAGAAGCTTATATTGAAGCGCGGGTGTGGGGCAGGGGGAGGGCTGGGCAATCTAGCTTCTGCGGTGGCGGCGCGCCTGCCAGCGACACCGCGTCTCGCCGCGACGTACACATGTTTGTTACATGCATTACATTTCCGAGGAAGAGATTGAATGTTTGCGCACACACACACACACACACACATACACACACACACCTACACAAATCGTGCCTCTATCCCTTGCGGGGTAGACAGAGCGTTAACGATCGTAAAATGTAATAACGAAAAACAAAATCATTCTTCTTCTTCTTCTTCTTCGTCGTGTCAATGGATTATATTTTTGATTGCCAGTATTTGGCGACCGTAATGGCGTTCTCCGTTGCTTGGATCAGCTCCTCCCTGCTGCAAGAGACGGGCAAAAGAGGACACCTAATAAGGTGAGCCATAGATTGTGATGGGGCCCCACAGTCGCATTTCACTTGCGTTTTGTCGGTGAAACCCCATTTCGCCATATTTTCTCTGCAGCGACCAACTTGTGTTCGTAACCTGTTCAGAGATTTCCAGGTTTGCCACGGTAATTTGTGTCCCCGTGGCAGAGTCTCGGACGGTGGAACAAAATCATTTATTAGATTTGTAATGAATTCGCAGTACCTACTATAAAAATAGCTCACTTAAAAATGTTTAAATTAAATCTCAGAGTTATCTCAATAATAAATTGAAAACCTATTTTAGTGTTGTGTCCTATGAGCAGAAAAAGATCAACCTTTAATGGATATTATACAAAATATCTAGCTAGTATTATGAAAGATCAGTATGTTGATCCAATATACATTACATATTATTGGATAACTTAGCCTAATACAACTTGTTTATTGCCTAAGTATAAAAAAATGGCCAAGAAACCCAATAGAAACAACATAAAATCAAAGAAAGCTAAGTGGAGAAGAAAATAGTACTTATAAATGAAACTGTAACAGAAGAGAGACGTTCAAATGGCTCAATCATTTCAAGTTGTGCTGGGACAAATTAGTACTTAGTAGGGGACGTCTTTAGAACAACACTTAAGCTTGATATTAAAATGTAAACAGTTTGGTGGGATCGGGGGTCTGCGGGGGGGTTGGGGGGGTGGGAAGAGACGTCTTATCGCGAGTGTTGCTCTGCGGAAGCACCGCGGCCACTCGTCCTCGCGGCCCGCACAGCGCCGCCGTTGAGACACCTCATTTTAAACATTCATAGAAATTAGTAGTTATTTATCACTCATCATCATTATCGGCCCGAGTAGCTGGTTTTATATGTAGAGAAACATTGGTTTTGCTCTACATACAAAAACATATGTTTCTAATACCTTCCATACAAAAGACTGACTATAGTCCTTTTCTTGCAAACCATTCTACAATGTCGTGGTAGTTTCCCACCCCACATCCTTCCTGCGGGTGTCGTATGAGGTGACTAAGGGACTCGAGACTATTGGTGTATTACAATTTTTAGGCGAAAGGCTGACAACCAGCCACTACAGTGATACACATGTTTTCTGAAACAACCTTGGAAAACAATCCTCAAAAATGACAGACGTGGGAATGAGTATTTTTACGGCTGTTAACGCTCTGCCTACCCCGCAAGGGATAAAGGCGTGATATATGTATGTATGTATGTTATTTATCACTCAACATCATCATCATCATTGGTCTTAGTCCTTTTTTTGCAAACCATTTAGCGATGTCGTGGTGGGTTACAATGCAGTGTGATGCCGGCTTAGAATAGCATCACCCCATTTTTTTCCCGTGAGTGTCGTAGAAGCCGATTAAGGGACTCGACGGTTTTATGTATATTGCAATTTTAGATGACAGGCTGACAACCTGTCACTATAGTGGTACACGACTTATCTGAAACGACCCTCAAACATTTGTCAGACGTGGTGATAACGTCCGTAATTTTATGGTTGTAAACGAATCCGACTCGTGCCCTGAATTTTTTTGGATCAACATTTTCTTGTTATAGTAAATTCTGCACAGACGCCTATGTTCCAGGATGCTCACTTTTTAACAGCGTTAATAACGGTGGAATTAAAGCGCGAGAGGCTGCCGTGGACGATTTAATTAAACCTTAACGAAGATCCCTCCGCCCACCTTTCCACCTGCCCTATGCTTTGCTTAATTTTTCACTTTGTTACTTATGCCACTGTAACGATTATCAAAAGGTATTATTTTAAAAACCGTTTGGCTGCATATCTACAGCTTCTTGTTATCGTGTAGAGCGCACACAAGCCTAACTGCCTGATGAACCCAGTAGTCAGAGTTTTTTAACGCCTTGGAATCAGTGCTAAGTACTATAAGTAGGTATAGAAATATAAATTTGAGCCGATTCGACTATGAAACGTCAAGGCGAATCGGCTTAAATTACAATTTGTGTCTGCAAAACTCAAAGCAAGCAAATTCTTCAAAATTAATGATAATGATATCTTATTTCTAACGTGAGTAGTCAATAAAGTAAGTATACCTACCTAGGTACAAATTTTATTTTCAAATTGGGTAGTAAGTGCGGTTAAGTTGATACCAATGAAAACATATCCAAAATGTTGACCGACAATCCATAAAGGGGTACACGTTAGTCACACGTCACGAGGTGTAATGGTGTAAAGTGTAGAGGCGCATTAGTGGTCGAGGGTCGTAAATCACGTGGGATCTCGGACTATCAGCGCCCGGCGCCGACCCGCATCGCTTGATAACGAGACTCCTGGCTTATGCTATAGGTATTGTGGCTGTAACCAGAGTTATGGTAGTGCGGAAGTTGTGGGCTATGTAAGTTATTAATAAAAAATTACCACAATAGTTGCCAAAAAAAAGGTGAGCCTAAGTTCTGGGTGTAATCTAATACTAAGGTAAAAAAATAATAATATAAGCATTGTAAAAAGCACCGCCCTGGAAAAAGAAAGTGAATAAATTTTCAAAAAGTACGAAAAGTGCAAAAAATAGGATTCAACGTTTTCATTAAGGTGAGACTGTTCATTTGCAAAATGATAAATATGGCATAAATTATTTCATTTAATATTCAATTCCGTTCTTGAAGCCGCGGCGAGTGCTTCGCTCGGTTCGGGGCCGACGCTCAACACGCGACACCCTTTTTTATTTTTTCCCCGCAGCAACGATACTGTTTGCTTGCTGGCTCTTAATTTCGAGTTTAAATATGGGGGAGAGATCCGCTCAAAAGAATACTCGACAAATCCTAGGCTAAACACACCGATGCACCTGAGCCTGTCTCTTTGAGTAGGAGCTATCATTCAGAATTGCAATCCTGAACGTTTCGCATGTTGTTATAATATATGGAGTGTTAATAAAGCGAACGAGTAGGTCATTAATACCAGCGTGTCAAGTGAGGATAGTTTGCGAAATTTATGACGCGTTATATTATAATTTAGTATCGCGAAGTAGTCGTAAAGTCGGGCTTAAAAGATCAGAACAAACCCTTGAAGGGAGAGAGACCACGACATAGTGCGCGGGCAGCAGAGACAGCGTTGGCTATCATGTCATGACAGCCCAATTTTATTATCAGATACTAAAAGTGATTCATCTTCTCACATTGATGTTGACATCGCCAACCTTATAAACTATTAAAAAAGCGGTATAAAAGTCAGAATGTTACAAACTTTTTTGAAATTAAATAATAAAGTGTTTAGCCCCCGCGGGCAGCGCAGTGAGGAGCAGAGACTCACCCACTCGCTCGCAGACGAGCTCGCGACGGAGTTTTTCCGCCTCCGCGAATTTATCAAATTTAAAAAGTTCTCTCGGCGCGAGGAAAAAATGTGATTAAATATGTTTTGTTCAAGAGCAAGACATTAAAGCGATGTTAAGGGTGTGATAATGAGGGCGTTGATAAGCGTTTATTAGCCGGGCGGGCTCGGGGCCGGCCGGCCAGCCATCTCAATAACTGCGCCGTAACGCTATCTGAGGGGAGTTAAATCATTTTAACGTAGTTTGGGAAAAGACTCCTTTAAGAAAAACGAGGTGATACGCCGCTTATTTGGCTTTTAAATTGCTCGGTTTAGAGTGCGGGCGCTGAGGTCGAGGGCGAAAGCTTTGTTTTTAAAAGTAATTATACTTTTTTTGATAACAACTGAAGACAAGAATAATTTAAGGTGGCGGAGAAACACTTCTTGTTCTTACTACCTATAACAAAGGAAAGCAAACTTTGTGCAAAGTTAAATAAATGTCGCAACAAGAATGAAGATTCGTGCTGTGATTGGTACCTTAAGACGCCATGTTGTACCGTTGAAAAAGATATAAATAAGGTATGATGTTAGAACTCCAAGTTCAGTATTTGCACTATGCAAATACCCATTCTATTATCATGTCGGCCACTATCGAGATATTTGTCAGCGGTACCAGTAGTATGTTCCTGTTTAGCGTCGCCGAATGTTTCTTCCATATTCGCGTGATGCACATTTCTCTTTTAACAATATTTGTCGCGCGTTGTATGCACCCGGACCACGACGTTCACAGGTGTGCGGCTTAGCGGATCAAAATACAATACACGGGATGTGAATCAAATGGGTATAGATACAAACCCCCACGTATAGTGCAATTCGTGATGTATAGAAAAACACAATTAATACTTATAGTATCTCTCACTCTTCGTGTGGGACGAGTCGGCCAACGAACCAACCCTGGTGTCAGATTTTTCAACTGACTCTACAAATACCTACTTATAGTACAGAGGATCCAAATAAGAGTGCTGAAGCTAGTTTCTACTACGTATGTAAATTTTACATGTTGTTATCTATCATATTGTATTTAGTAAAACGAGTTTTCCAGGGAAAAAATAAAGTTTAACTACTTTTACGATGTAGTGCCTGTCCTTCCTTAATTAACTTCCTTTATAGTACTACTAGCTGGTGCCCGCGAACTTCGTTTCGCCATATATCATCCATCATATAAGCTATATAAAGGAAGCTCACTGATAAACATGGGCCTCCCCCATAGACTCTAAGAACCATAAAATAATATATTATAAGCTTATATTAAATTGTTGGTAGATAGGTACCCAAAAACTTGGTTTCGCCGACTATACAGTGTGTAAAAATATTAGCTGCAAATATTTAAATGGGTGAATCAGTCCATGAAACTGTACAACTTTCCCCAAGCAACATAAGTCGAAATATGGAAAAAATTTTTGGACCTCCCATACAAAATGTAGCAGCCGAGCAAGTCAACTGTATGGGAGGCCCAAATATTTTTTTCATATTTCGACCTATGTATTCCTTGGGGAAAGTTGTTCAGATTCATGGGCTGATTCACCCCTTAAAATATTTGCAGCTACTTTTTTTACACTTTATATGTAATTTAAAAAAACTGTTAAATCCTAAATTTACAATTTCCACATGCAAAAAAGAGTAAGAAAACGGTGATTCTTTTATATATGTTTGGTCTTTTTGATTCCTGTAGGTTGAATTTGCTGAATCAGGTTACAGATTAGTCACTCCCTGTTCCAAATCCTCGCTTTCCAGTTCATTTTAGCAATTTTTTTCAAATCGTGCGTTTACTTCCAAAGGTATCAATTCCGTGAAGTAGACTGATGCCACATTTCTTAACATTGTGATGGATGAATAAAGACCGAGTTCATGAGAGTGAATAAATAAAACATAAGCTTATTAAAAACCAAGTAATCCCACTACAAATCCTATCCTATCCTACTTCCTACTAATATATTAATACAAAAGATTTGTTTGTTTGTTACTCCTTCACGCAAAAATTGCTGAACTGATTTTCATGAAATTGGGCACAGATGATGTGTGATGCCGGCTTAGAATAGCATCACCCCACATTCTTCCCGCGGGTGTCGTAAGAGGCGGCTAAGGGACTCGACGGTATTAGTGTATTACAATTTGTCGGCTAAACATATAATAACAGTATGTAACAGAACAACATTGGCTAGTAACGTAGATATAAAGAATAGCCTTAACAAAATTAGCAAGAAAAATTAAAAACAAAAAATTGTGGTACTTCGCTGGCCGACTTACATCATAAGCAGATCCATTTCCGCTGAGCCATTTTAACCATGGTTGGAGCGGCAAAAATAAGGATAGGTATCCCTTCACACAAACTTTTGCTTTGTAGCTATTGCAATTTTCCCGCGGTAAATAGTAGATTACGCACCAAGAAAACGATCCATAAATAAAGATTGTATCGTCTGGT
This sequence comes from Keiferia lycopersicella, assembly GCA_029255805.1. Lineage (NCBI taxonomy): Eukaryota > Metazoa > Arthropoda > Insecta > Lepidoptera > Gelechiidae > Keiferia > Keiferia lycopersicella. The sequence continues at coordinate 15,289,060 of JARACZ010000006.1, read as the reverse complement.
ACGCAACTTACACGTCTTGTACCACGGAACTTTTGTTTTCGAGTGTAAAAAATATTGAATTATTAAAGGTTAAAATTATTCCAATATTAAAGAGATATTTTTGTAGTCGTAGACATATTCGTAGATTTTACTTTTCTCATTTATTGAGGTTATAAAAATATAGATTAAAAATAATAAATACGGCCTCTTGTTATTTTTCTTTCCGCGCGCTTATTCAAAGTGACACAGTTCGTGCTGGCCAGTTCGAAATTTGAAATCAATCTCGGGTCCAATAAGCCCATACACATCTTTTTACTACGCGGCACTATGAAATTTACGTGATCTACAAACTTATTTTATGCGTAGCAGCCAACCCCCCTTTTAGGGGTATGTTTTTTTTTAGCCTATAACCTGGTCGGTGATTTACTTGACATTTTGGTACAAATTGCATCAAAATCCGCTCGGTCGTTTTCGCGTGATGCTTCCGCATATCCACAAACAAACACACAAACATCTAAACATCTAAACATCCAAACAGACAAAAATTTTAAAAATTGCAGAAACGTGTTTTGTTATCAATATTAAGTATCACGAAACAATTTTTTTTTGGATATCTTGTATGTACAGACTTTCGGTCCTCTTGAGCTTTATTATATGTATAGAAGATAGATATTTACATAAAACCAGATCCTAATCCACTCATAAATCGATTAGACAACGTTCGTTTCGTCACGCAAACGACATTTGATCTGTACGGATTAAGCTGGCGGCCATAAAATACCACGGCAGCAATTAGTGCTCCGAAATTTCAATTTGATTGGTGTAATTGCACCTCTTTACAGGAATGGGGAGGCACAGTTGTTATGAAGCGTTTCTAATTTAATATCATTTGCATAGACGTGACCTGCGCTGCGGCCCGGCGGCGCGGCGGCGGCGCTACACACCCACCACACTTTTTAACAAACTATCTTATACCCAACATAGTCAGTTGATTGTCACGCAATTTTACAGTTTTAGGTAGGTACCTACATATTATCTTCAATGTAGGCAATATGTAGGTACCTACTCAGGTAAATTTAAACATTAATTTGTATTTGCAGAGACTGTCTGTTTTTGCATTAGGTTGATATTAATGATATTTAATCATAGATACTTAGTGTAGGTTACAAAAACACTGTCAAAATTAATTGTCCGCTCCGCGAGCGGCCGGCGGGGTGCAGGGTGCCGGGGGTAGCTGCGGGCCGGGGGAGGGGGGGGGGGGGGGGGGGCACTCCCCTGTCACAGATACAAATCGCGTGGATTTACGCGCACTCGAGCCCCACTGGAATTTATCCGCCGCTTCTATTTACGTATCCTTTTATTTGTTTCGCTCCTATTAGTCCCGATAGAGAATTTTTATGTTTGCATGCCCCCGTCGCCGACGCCTGCGCTCGTAAAGCGGCGACTTGTCAACACTTTACAGCGACGATAACGCAATTTTCGAGCGCGAGATCTCCGTTTATCGGATTATGAGACGATAACTTAGCTGCGTAGTAACAGTAAATATTTTCGTTTGTGTTCGATGGCTTACAGTGAGTAATTACGGGCGTTATTCTCGGCAGGTGCGTCGACGCCTAATCCTGCGCCGAGCAGGTAAGCAAACAGAGCCAATAGCCAACAAGACGAGAGCTGACAGTAAGCCTGTAACAGTCAATATACTAATAATATAGGTAGGTACACTATTTCATATATCCTTCTGTATGTTCTAGAGAGCTTGAATAAAACTTTGCGTCACATTTTCACATTTTAAAGTTTGAGTAAGACTGCATGTGGCCAGCTACCATCGAGTGAGATATATATGGTATCGAACAGTGGAGCCGGGATTTACGCACGACATGCGAAGGGTGCTGTTTGGTGCCGGGATCCGGCGCGCAAACATTTAAATTAATGTAATAAAGAGGCGTGAATCGCGCGGCTTAGCGTAGCGGTAGCGGCTACGCGGCTCGTAGCGCGCGGTAACACATCACTCGTAGCTAGTATGCTACGAATTGAGTATTATTGAGTTTTTTTAATAATCCATAATATGGAAGCATATAATATTATGTAGAAGTGAAAACATTCCTTTAGATTAAACAAACAGAAACCTTAAAGGGACTAGAGAATAGTAAAGATATGCACGAAAAATCGTATTTAGCTTTTTTTTTGTCATATGGAACACCAAGTCGATAAATTACGCGATGAGCCTTGACCGCCTGCTAAACTACCAATACAACATTTAAGTAACATAAGTATTATGGATAGCTATAAACAATTTTATACTGTTTCGAATTATGAATATTCAGAACCCAGCTCGGCAATCGTACAAGGTATTAACCGATTACTCTGGGAACACGATGAGCGCAGTTAATCTTTGCGCTAACAGGCGTGAAAGGTGTGACGTAAACAAAGGGCCGGATGCAGGCAAAAGTCGCCGCGACGTGATAACCCTATTACCCCGGGGTCAACCCACCGCGCTCCGAATACGGTCGGTCCTTCTAAACGTATCAAGTGTTTTTTTTGTATCTGTGGATAAAAAAAAATTGTATAAAATTTGCTTGGGGCCTCATCAATACAAAATTTAAAAAGTTTTGCGTGCTGTCCAAAAATACTACAGACTTCATTCGTAGTTAAAAAAAAAAAACAATTTTAATTAACAAACAGAAAAATTATATAAAAGTAAGTGTTCTGTTCCCTCTCCTGACGCTATCCAAAATAGCAACGTATGGCGTATTTATATTTTTATATAAAATACCGTTTTAGATTGATTTAAAAAGTAGCTCATTTGACCTGCCTTATAGGATTTCATATAAAGAATAAAAAAAAATCGGTTCGAAAGGTTGAACTGAACATTATTTTATCGAAATTAACACCTACACTTATATAACTGTTACATATGCGACAATTGTTAATGATTATGAAAATATTCAAAACACTTTCATTTTATTGCTCTGTACTTATAGCCAAACGGTCACATATTGACAAAACAACTCAGTTTTAATGACAGTGTTATAATGAGGAGCAGATTATAGAGCGCGGTGCAATCGCCCAAGACCGGCTTATCAGTTGCGTGGTAAGCCAACCCGACTTATGCCGAACGACTAATTGCGGTTCGATACCCATTGACCACTCACTGCCCTTTACGGCCCGAGTTTTATTGTTAAGCTTAAGTACAAGATAAACGACTCATGTCATCGAGCACGCAGCTATGAGCTTTATGGTTACATTGAATGTAAAGATTTTTGAAAAAAACAACTGTATGATCTTTAGGCAGATACTTTATTTTTTTTTCTGTCACGAATCATCATTGGCCTCGTACGTCTGTGACATACGATTCAATCGTGTCTGATTGACTCTTAGTGGCGATATAAGCCGATGTGGGAGCGGCATGACTTACCGCACACACTACCGATCCTATTATAACATTCCTTGCCTAGGATTATTTATTCCAGGACACAATCTGGGAGAATGGTTCCTATAAGGAACGCGCCCAGCTCGCGCAAATATCATTTTAATTTTGTATCCATTTCACAGCCAGTGCTACGGCAGTAAATAGTTAAATAGGTACGTATTACACAAAAATCCCGTAGCGTGAACATTAATAGTGCAGGAGCCATCTGTTGCGGGTGACGGAGTGCGTGACAAGAAGAGTTTGTCAACTTGTGGATATTGCGGAAGTTTGCGCTTTGCCTGCGTCACGTCGCGCCTCGCGGTTCAGCGCAGAAACACAAAACAAGATAGTGTCAGAACCAAGTCGGAACCATTCCTGCATCGTCGATAAAGTAATCGATTAACAAACACAACTTGACGCCAGACGTCTTCCACGTTATTGGTTAAATTTCCCAAATACTAAGATAATAACTTTAAAAAATATCACGTAATTAAACATCTAATTACACTTGCAATCCTACCCCATTTGCCCAGAATATAAGTCATCGGCATAAATAGCATATCAATCACCTATAAATTGCACCTCAAAGGCAAAAACATACATCATATTATTGGTCTCATATGTTCCAAGGGTCGAATAAAACATTCCAATCACGTTGGCTCGCTTGTTTTACAAACCGATACGACGTGGGTTCCTGAGAATTCGCCCATTCGTTAAACGATTGTAACGCTTAGCCCCATTACTGGAAGGTCGTAAATCTCGTGTCGGAGTACGGTCCGGCAGACATGACAATGCAATCAGCGGTGACCGCGCGGGATTTGGTTCATACATGAGCGGATTTGCGGGATGAATAAGTTTCGACCCCACAATAACAAAGAGGCCTTATATTGCACGTTACCGCGTTTTATAAGGCCGTTCGCAAAATTCTTTCCTTTCTACCGTTACAATAAACACGGATGAAAGCTTACTGCTTGTCAGAATATTGCATTGGTTATAAAAGTAGGAACAGGTTATCACAATGTGCAAAGCTGAATAAAAGGATCACGCATACTTTACGTCAAAGAGTGTATACTTTGCAAAGATTTCCTTTTGCCCTAGGCTGTATTCACAGGCTGCGTAATGGGTTCGTCGACGGCTTGGCCGGAAGCTGTATCAGTCAGCGGCCGGAGATCGAGAATGAAATCGTCGGTAAACCGCTATTTTTGGTGCAGATGGGCTTTTGGATTGTTTGCCGCGCTGCGACTGCGCTGCGGGGCGGCCCAGGCGGCGGCGGCGGCGGCGGCGCTGTGTGGCGACGGACTAATGTTGCCAATCTAATATTCTGACAGGTGCGGTTTAGTCGCGCGCGCTCGCCGTCACGCATTGAGCTAAGTTGCTTACAATGTATGGAGGCGGCTTTACCAGCATACAGCAAAGCGTCGGTGGCCAAGTCGTGAAACCGGAGTTCGATACCCGCCATGTACCAATGTGTTTTTACTTACGTACATTTACCGGATGCTCTTACGGTGAAGGAAAAACATCGTAATGAAACCCATATTCAAATAAAATTTGAATTCAGATGATATTTCAATGTGACTTAACCTAGGATTCGGGCCAGAATAGCCTTCGGTTTGCAGAGGTCAGATGGCAGTCGCTCTGTGTAAAAACTTGGTTCCACGTCAAATGCCCTAAGTTAGGTAGCCGAACCCGACAAAGAACGGGATAAGGAATAAAATGATGTTGTAGAAGGCAAATTGATAAATTTTTAAATCAATAGCCTAAATGAAAACAAATAGGTAGGTAAGTAAACACTTGTGATCACCTGGATAAAATTGAACAATATAAGACCACAAGGCTTCATGGCCCTAAATCTGCTATTTTTTTGTTATTGTAGCGCCATCGAAACAGCTATCGTTCCATTGCCATTGTGAAATTTTATACTTTGAACTGGGCCCTAAGTCTGCTAAATGAAAATCGTGCCAGTTGAATGTCGATTGGATCTCAGTTGGATGATTTCGGTCATTTCTTAGTCTGCTTTTTTTGAAGTTTGAAGTATAGAAAAATCACAATGGCTATTGAATGACAGTTGAGTTTCGATGGCGTTACAATGACAAAAAATAGCAGACTTTAGGCCCTCTTAGCAGACTACCAAACTACTAAATCATCCAACTGAGATCCAATCGCCATCCAACTGAAACGATTTTCATTTAGCAGACTTAGGGCCCAGCTTCCTCGTGGCGCTTCCTGAATCCATGTGCCCGATAAATAACATATTCGCGAAGCATGACAGCTGCTGCTAATCGCGCCCCGCCCCGCGCGCCCCCCCGGCATTAGTGGGCCTCACCGAGAACTAAAATTTTCTCGCCGCAAAACTTTGCAAACACCATTAAGTCAATCTGCTCGTTTTACAGATGTTATCCTGATATTAACCGTGTTCTGGGAGTCACTGGGGGGAACGAAGTGTCGGAGTCAACTACTTTTTTGTCAGATACTAAGCTATACAGCTTCAGTGCTACATGTATACCGCACCATTATGATCAGCAAATATGTCATTAGCAAGAAATTACCTAAGTACTATGAGCTTAGCAGCACCGACCGACAGTCTGCAGCATGGTTGGCAAATGACATTTGTTGAACTGGGTGTAAAAAAAGCTGCAAATACTTTAAACGGTGAACCAGCCCATGAATCTGAACAACTTTCCCCAAGGAGCATAAGTCGAAATATGAGAAAAAAATTTGGTTCTCCCATACAAAATGATCGACCAAGTCAATTTGAGTAGGCGGTCCAAATTTTTTTTTCTTATTTCGACATTTGTTTATGTTTATTGGGGACCTATGTTTCTGGAAAAAGTTGGTCAGTTTCATGGACTGATTCACCCCTTAAATATTTGCAACTAATATTTTTACACCCTGTTTATGTTAGACAGTAAGTTTGTGATTCCTTCATCCACAATGGCAATACTGTCCAACCGTAACGCATCAACATAGAGAAATCAGTACGTAATGTGATTTGACTTGATTAAGTGACTAAGACCCATATTAATAAACCACAATTGACTCTGAGATCGATCTTAAGTGCGGCTTTGAGATACTGTTAGTATTGACGGACATTTCTCAAAATCACTCAGAAAGGGAGTCGGCGTGGAGTGATTCGGCATGGTGAGATTCTGTGGTAAGAGAAAAATTCCTGTTATGAATTAAATATGGGCCCAAGTTTTTTCTATCTGAATGTATTAGTAGGTAAGTTCTCGATTTTATTGATTGTAAAAAATCAGTATTAAATCATAATATCTATGTGTCATACGCCTATCAATGAGAAGCAGCAAATATAATGTAGCCTCAAGTAGTGAGTACGCATTGCTACGTTTGACTTATCCCTCGGTCTGGCTCGGGCAGGGAAGGGCAACCTTTTCCCAACTGTTTAATACAATTTGAGGCTCACGCTGGTTCTCCGCTGGTTCAGCAGTGAATGGCACTGGCTCCTGATTTGCGATAAATGATGAACGTATGACTCCCTCTAATGAGTTCATTGCGCCGTTATTTATTATGGAATTATAAACGTTGGAAATCCACTTATGATTAGTTTACTTGGGCTCAATGAATTAGTAAGGGTTTTGAAATTTGCGACCATGAAATAAGAAATATTTCAGCAATAAGTATTACAACAATATCTCCGTGAGAAAAAAAGAGTTAAAACACTTGAACGTGCTCATTCAGACCTTACGCTAGTAACAATATATACCATTGATTCCGACCATACAATCTTATACTCATTAAATGTGAAAGAATGAAATCAACGAACAGTAATAAAGATACCTAGTGCTTGTCAAATATTTTGTTACAACTAAAAAACGTTAAAATAATATTTTAACGGAACAGGAATGTGTAGCATAACGCAGGCGGGTGGTTGAGCGGTATAGTCGTTAGGGCCCCGGCACGCGCGTTCGCAAGCCTCGTAAATAAGTGAGATGTTGACGAGCGCGCGTGGAATTGCAAGCAGCTAAAGAAAATCTCACTATCCCCTACTGCAAACTGCGGAAGTGAAAAACATAGTTTCCTTATGATATAATGATGGCTTAGAATATAGCGGGTGTCTTACAAATATGGCGGAAAAATAAAATCGGTGATTTCAGTAGTAATCGAGTAAAATGTCTATCTAAAGATTGCGAAAGGAATGATAGCAGCCTCTACTTATAGTAGAATATCAAATTGAAAAAGGCGAAAAAAAAACTGTTTACAAAATAAATATTTTAAACAAAAATAAAAACATGAGTAAATGAATAAAAATTAAAACAGGTGTACTTATCGTAGGTACTGCCAGGTACTTAGTTTGGTCAGGATTTACCTAGTCAATAGGTGCGTGACCGTGGAGTATTTTCTACGGACATTATGTAGCCGTGTAGCCGCTGTGCGAGCGGCGTAGCGGGCTCGTAGCTCGTAGCTCCGTAGCGGGCACCAGCTGCGCCCGAACGCTCAAATTGCTTACACTCGATAATGGCGTTTTCAATTTGCAAGGATTTGCAACTTGAGCTCTGCCCGTCTACCTATTTACATCTCTAAACCCCTCATTTATTCCGAAGTTTTTTGCGGTTTAACAATTAATTATTCTGACACTGTTTAATTTACGTCAGTTGTGATTATAAAATTATGCCACGTATATTCCTGCCTAGATTAGTAAAACATCTCTAAATTAGTAGTTGGTGTTACAAAGTTATGTAGCTGTAAAATAAATAATACCAATATAATTTTTGATTGTTACTATCACAAGCCATTACTTACATATTTTACGAATCTTCTGTTGTCATAAAAACACGATCACATTTCTAATTTTACGGACCAATCTTCAAAACGGCGCGCGGTATATTAAGGCGCACCTATGGGCTCAAATGTTTCCTTGTAAAACACGTTGATACGGATAATCCGCGCGCGACATAACAGAGATTGCATTACGGCAATAAGTCCGCCTCGGAGGCCGATAAACGGGCGCTTAATCCGCGGAGATTTTTTCACACATCCCCGCGATGCGGGCGTCCCGGGAGCGGCGGGGCGGCAGGGCGGGGCGGGGGGACCAACGGGAAAACTAATAAAGAAACCATCTCACAGTCAGCTGAAGCTTGAAATGTATTTTTTATATAATTTGCCGCGAATTGATTGTGAGGCACATCTGAAACCGGTTAGCTGACGAAGAAAAGGTGTTCTAGTTCGTGTTTTGATGAAAATACTTTCTCGATGTGAGGGCTTGCTCGAGTCAAGAATATGTTTCTAATACATAAAAAATATAGAAACTTAAAAGTCTACCTTGCAATTTTTGTTAACACTCATTGTTGCTCGTATCGTTGACTCTTTTCATTCATTGAGACGCAGATATAGTGAGTCGCTGAAAGAGCTGATAAACCACTAAAATTATGTTTCGAGTTTTGCAAGTCGTCAGCTTTCGTGCACAGAAGCGTGCACCATTGATTAGTTTTCGCTTGATAGGTTTCTAATTTGGGTTAGATGGTTTTTGCTGGTGCTAGTTTGAGTGGACAGTGTGGTGGCTAGTCGTCATAATGACGCGGCGTCGCAGCCAGCCGGTGGCGCGGTGGCTGGCGGTGGCGGTGGCCGGTGGTAGCGGGCGAGCGGCGCGGGCACTAATTACACCGGGTGATGTGCACAAAACACGCGTCACGCGCTGCCACTGCCTGCTGGTCAGCGTAGAGCTGCGGTCTGCCTCGTGCTCACATATCGATGTCGTGTTCTTCGGATTACTTTAACTTGAAATTTCCTGAATTTATTCATTTTCACGTCCGATGTGTCGGTATTAAAAGATGAGGATTTTTTTTTTATAGTTTTATACATACTACCGGGCAATATGATGTTCCCGTGATTTAAATTTTCTGTCCTACCCAACCCTCGTTCACTCGACAGGAACTCCAGACGAAAAGCGTGGTGGACTACTTTTAATACGATCTAAACGGTATTTTGTATGGCGTCAGAACACTTACTTTTATGTAATTTTCTGTTTATTGATTTAAACTTTGAATATTTTGAAAAATTATGAATGAAGTTCGTAGTGTTTTTGGACAATATTTTTTTTAATGACCCATTTCACATCCGAATTGTTTTACAGCTTCCAGCTTGTGAATTTCGGAGCGCGACGCGTTTCTAAATGTAGCCATGTTTTGTACTTGAAATAAAACTAGTGGCTTGCGGAAAATTGAGATCGGGTCAAAAAGCTATCAGACCTACGATTACGATGGATAATTAGAGATATTTTGCTTTCAATGTTGCTCTGCAAATCTGGTTTTCCACAGATATTACTTTCTTCTTTATTTAAGAGCCAGACTTCACCTCTCTTTCAGCTGTTGGAAGTAGTTTCTCGTAGGTCGTCCCCTTTCTCTTTTTCCTTTTGCTTTTCCTACTATAATCATCTTCTGGAAACTGTCGTGTCGTATCAAGCAGCCTATCATCTTTCTCTTCTGTTATCTACGGTTCTCAATTATTACCTGAATAGGATTTTTTTCGATGAATGGTTGTCTATCTCTAGCGTGCTGACATGTTGGCCGCAGCTGCAAAAACATCGGACAAACGCGCGGTCACGTCGCTGCACGACTCGACCGCAAACTGCACGCGACGGCTGCCGACCACTGGCCGACGCCCGCTACGATACCTAGCTATCAGGTACGTATAACGAGTTATTTGAACTATGTTGCTAGAGTGTAATTTCTATAGGTATATGTAGAAAGAAAGAAAAATCGAAAGGTAGAGTTCTCAAGTGTTGACCTATTATTAATAGACAGAACATATTTAGACAAAACACGATGATTGAAGCTAATTTTGTGAACATTTAATAGCATAGAACGGTAAACAATTCAGTGCCTCACTGGAAGACAACATCGTGTTTGAACCATGAACATTGTTATAAAAATAAGAAAATTCATTTTCCCGTAGGAATGACATGATTTCCCGGTAAGAATTATACATTATAGCTTCTTTTAGAATTACTCTATTTATTACAAAACCTCAAACTATCAAAATCCATAGTGTAGTTTTAAAGATTTAAGCAAACGTACATACATAGACGCGAACAGAGACTTTGCTTTATACTATGTAATGATTATCCTAAAACAAAGCAATTGCTAGCGACTACAAAAACCTTGGGTAACGCGCCTCGTTGGACCGAACGATCGAACGTACTGCTTGTCACTATTTTAAGTAACAAGAAATAGCATTGAAATATATAATAATATTCACGATAAAAAATAACACATTTAATTAGACGTAGAAAAGTCGTGTATTATCAAACCAGTATCAGGGCAGCAGTTCAGTACTCTTTCTCCCAGTTCTCGCGTTCCTCGCGCTCCTTGCGCACTTGCTCCACGATGGGCGACAGGTACAGCACGTCGTCCTCGTACTGCACCCACTCTGACTTCGGCAAGTACACCTTGTTGCCGCTCGCCTGGAACACATACACACATCACGCCTTCATCCCTTGCCGGGTAGGTAGAGCGTCAACGGCCGCAAGAATACGGTCGGTTTTTGAGAATTGTTTTCCAAGGTTGTTTCAGAAAACGTGTGTATCACTATAGTGACAGGTTGTCAGCCTGTCGCCTAAAAGTTATAATACACCAATACCCTCGAGTCCCTTAGTCGCCTCTTACGACACCCGCGGGAAGGATGTGGGTGATGCTATTCTAAGCCGGCATCACACGGCACGAACACATGCGATCAATGTGAACCGCTCATAATTAAATACTGAATAAGTAAACTGCCCCCTGCTAGTGAACCCTGCTATGGGTATGACTGGCTTATCGTATAGGAAGAAACTCACAAAAGTTTTCGCAAGAAACTCGTGAGATCGATGCCTCGAAGATTTGCATAGTACATGTTAGTGGTTGCCGTTTGGACACTTCCATACTTGACGACAAAAAATTAAGGTAAAATTAACCTGGACTTTCGTCTTCGGTATTTCGGCACTCATCCCTTCAGTCGAGATGCTGACTGAGTAACCCTTCCCAAAGCTTGCGAAAAAGATTACCGCTTCTTTGCGAGAGAAAGACTACCTTTCAGTACATATAAGTTGAATGGGAATTATCATTCGATTGAAAGCAAGGAAAGTCTTATATATATACATAACTATTATTGTAGTATTGTCGAATATTGTTTAGGAAATCGGGACACTTTCGATTTTATCATTTGATATAAAACGAAACCTATAAAAAACTATTTCGAATTTGAGGCATTTCCATTAAAATCTATAAACCTCATTTTACTCACTGTGATACGATATCAGACATTTATTCCAAAAGAAACACTGTTTTAAATAATGTGCTTTGCTTGAAAACAAAATTGGAAAGTGTCTCGGTTTTCTATATGAGAATTGTATTTCAGAAAACCTCAAAAAATTTTAGACTTCCCATTCCACGCCGTAGCTGTTAACTTTGTACGGAGATCGAATATTTTGTCGTTGCCTGCCTGATATTGTACAGTTTCATGCACCATATATCAGTATTCGGAGGGCTGTCCTTTACTCTCAGTTTATTTTTGGATTTTCAACGCATGTTTCTCAGAGTATATTTAGTAGCATGGGCTGAGCTTGAAATATTTTCAGCAATGTGCATAATCTACCTGTATGGCGCGCACCATCCTGTAGTTGCGCTCGTCTCGCACGGACGCGGGCAGCCGCCGGATCGCTTCCACCACATCCTCCGTCTCGTACAAGCAGTCATCACGCATCAACCCTGAATACCAGACAGTTTCACCAACAGATTCACAGATTCGCCGCTCAGAGACATACCTAAACAACTAAATAAATATCCGTAGCGATAATGCGGCCAATTTTTTTTCCAGCAAGCGAGTTTAGAAGACATTCAACAGTATCTACCTACATGTAAATTGATAAGGAATAGTAGCAGTTACTCAATTAGTAGCAGACTTGCGCATGGGTAATACCAAAAATGGAGCACCAAGATTTAACAGCACGCAGCAAGGGGAATACCCAAGATCTGAATCCCGAATATATCTATGTACCTACTCCGATGAGGAATTAAACCCGAGACTACTATGGCAAATATAAATTTAATAATTACCGTATCTATTAAATCCAGACTTATTGTAGGCCCATTTATTCATGGATTCTGAAACACATTTTTATGAGATTAATAATCATGTTTTACAATTTACTTTCATTTAGATTAGGTCTGAAAGTTTGACCGTGATACCTAGTAGAGAGATGCGCTCTCATTAGAGATATCGGTACAAAAATGTTACAAACGGTTAGAGAAGTCTACGAGAACAAACATCCATAGGTAACCCTATAGTCAGTTATTTTTCTCCAATAAACTCGGTTTTTTAGGTATATTTTTTATGATCTTTGTTTATTGGTAGGAGCGCAGTATCATTCATCTAATTTTTTGATATTAGTGCTTTATGTAAAACTGTACAATTTTTGTTTTCAAACTTACTGTTGTTTTTAGAAACAGAAGACACTCTAAATAACAATCTAGAAGTAATTCTAAAAGCCATTTTTGCGTCTGAAATACTGATTACAGCAGAAAATAAGTACTCAGTCAAATAGAAAAATGTGATATTTTTTGTTTTTGTGCAAACTTGTCTCAGAAACTTGTTGTTTGCTCAAATCGTGACAGGTGACAGTAGGTAGTAAGGATCATACCATAGAGATCACACAAAACAAAAACAGACACCACCCGGCGCAGCTGCTGCGCTGGAATCTCTCCTCATTGACACTGGTGGAATTACCCTAGGTCCTAGTTAGAAGAAGTAGAAGTTCATATTATTTTTAAAAAACAGAAATCCAGCTCCACGTAGAACGCAGGAGCTCCAGGAGTGAGATGGGAATGTCAAGTCAACGTTTTTGATTACAGATGGCGGGGAACAGGAGATTGCAATTGCTGATTCTATTGCAGTGCTTAAAGTATAAGCTTATGATATATTTTTCTGCCACTATTGACATTACTATGAAAAGCTGGGAACTGACGGCGGGGAAAGACATTACGAAAAAAAAAATACCTGCTCCCAATCCCATGCGTCTTATTTATATGTCATATGACGTAGACTAACTCTGGATCAGCTCACGGGTGTGCTCTAGGTGAGAAAAATCTCCTTGCTACACCTAAAAAGTAGGTATTTCTTATAACTAGCCACTCAAACAATCCGAGAGCCACGGCTCAGCTATAATAACAGCCAATATTGCCAATTGAAGTAGGTACCTATACTTACTTGTTTACCTGCTTACAAGAAGTTTAAATGCAGCCACGCAGCCACAGCGGCGGTAGAGCACTTTGATGCCTTTGAAACTGTTCACTTGGCGCAAAAACACGGGCTCAAAGCCTTTGCTTCGTTGTCGGAAACTTGCATTTTATTTGATAGCTGTTTCAGTGCACTGCACAGCACAGGTAATTACAGAGGAGCCAGGATGCGTTGGTTTACTTATCTGTTTTGTAGCTTTGCGAGTGCTACGAGGGGCGGCTCTGATGTTTAAAATCAAGTTTTTAAGAGGAGGATTTTGAATTGCACTTGGCGACTAGCGTTGATGATGTGGCATTTAAAAGGATGAAATACCTACCTATTATGAACTTTAAAACAATCAGATTGCTGAATCACGGCGATCTGCATGTTTTAGGCTTCTGTTGCACTGTTTTGTATTTTTTATTTTAACTGTAAAAAGTGTCGTATACACTACATCACGTCTATCATTTGCAGGGTAAGTAAAGAGTAAGTATTTAATTGCAAACAACACTCGCTACATCAGATTCTGACAAATACTTGAGGGTCATTTTAGGAAAAGGTGTACCTACCACTTTTAGTGGCAGGTTGTCAGTCCATCGTACATATGTATTATAAAATAAATATGCAAGTCACATTTGTATTTAGCTACGTACGTATTTTTTTCCAATTGTCGGAATTAATTTGCCGCTATCTGAGAGCGAAACGAAACCGGGATCGGCTGATTCAATTACGTCACGTTTGGAGTAGACTCGTCCGGGCGAGAAGACGGGGAAAAACGGGAAAAATGTCCGCATTAGATCGTGTTGACGATAAGTGGATGACTTCTCGCATGGTTTGTTGTCAAAGGGCGCGCAGTGAGCCGCGGTGGCCGGCCACCCATCCCCCGCTCCCGCCGCCGCGCCGCCCGCCCTGACCGACCTACCAACACCCCATACAAGCTCTCAAATGTAACGTCATACCCATTGATTAACAGTAATCACTAGTGATTAATCTGATTATCCGTTTACGATACGGTAACATTCCGAGCGTTCTGTAATCGAGATGAATCAGTTTAGATCTCGACTAACAAACGATCATTTTAAATTTACCGTGAGTAATATTCACATGTTACAAGGTAACCCGGCGCTACTAAAGCAAATCCCTTTTAAATTGCATGTGCGCTGCTGCCACGTAGGTATGTCGATATTTTAAAAAACTCGAGCTCACATGCCATAAAACAGATACGAGAGCTAGGACTTAGTATCCATTTGCCGAAATTGGCCTCGTTCGAGATAACAACAAGTTTTCGCACCCTCGCAACTAAATGTGCGATTCATACGTGTGTAAATCTCCGTGATACGTGCGATTTTACACTCTATATAGCACAGTGTAGAGTGGATATTGCTGTGAAGTATTCGGTTTTAGCATATGCCAATTCAGATAACTACGTGCTATCAGATGTTGGACAACGTGCGGTGAACAAAAATTATGTTTTGTTACAAGAAAATATCACAGAAGATGATCCTATATATTACAAAGAAGTATTATGTCATAGTACTTTTTCCTACCTTTAGATACCTACTCTACACAAGAAGCGAATGCAATAAGAAGCGTCTATTTTGCATACGATTTCACATTCGACTGAGCAAAGGAAACTAACCTTGATTCTTCAACCCTCGCGCATTCCATTTGATATAAGTACTAAAGGGAAGGGAAGACCTACCTGAATGAAACTTGAAGATTCTCCTTTATGACTATGCATAAATATTTATTCTAGAGATCAAGTTAATAAAACTGTAAATTAATAAATAAATAAAAATAAAATACTCGTAGGTACATCAACAAACATAAAGACGCATAAAAGTCAAAATCGTATTCAATAAAACGAATGAATTGAAATGGGTGCACAAATGTAAAGGACGACATCGCAATAAACAAGCCCGTTTGAGATTCGAACATCGGATCCGGGTATATGAAAACCCCAACTACCCGCTCCAGCACCCATTCCTATTACTGTCATCTTGTCAAACTGTAGTACGCACCAAATCCTCTTATTTCCATACTGCCATATTTTACGGCTCACCAGAGAAAATAAATAACCACGATAATATAAATATGAGCATTTCCCGAACCAAAGTCGGGAGGAATTTACATATCAGTTGTTGACAGGAAAAACCCCTAACACGGGTTAATACTGAACGGGGTAGAAATATCTATTTCCATTTCCATAGGCAGGTTTACATAAATGTACGATACAAGATACAGTTAGTACAAATGGTTAAATTCAACTTTCTAAAAGATAAAGCATTGATAGTGTTGATTGTATTATTGCAGGCCACTTTCTGAGGCAGCTGTGCTGTGGTGTGTAAATTGATTAGGAAGGTATTTAAAATGCAAGGCACTCGAGTCCTAGTATAATATTACAACCAACTCCGTCTGTATAAGGGCTTCTTCTTTTTGTTTGGAACAAGGTTAACAAACCACAAACATTGACGTCTCACAAAATTAGATAGTTAACATGAGATACCTACCTTACAGAAATGCAAATCCAGGCAGCGCACAGATTAGAGAAGGCATGCGCGATGCAAAAACGTATTTTTTCTGTGTGCGGGTGTGGAATGAAGGTGTTCGCCGCTAAGCCACGGAAAGCCGCGCGGACGAGCTCGATCGCTTGATGGATGTCGGGGCAATTTGTCGGCGACGGGGGCGACGGGGGCGGCCGGGGGCAGCCGGGGCAGCTGGGACAGACGATCCTTGAGGGGCCGCAGCCCGGGGCGGAGGGCACTACTCGACACTTGCCTGCGACCGGCGATGTATGAATTAACAATTGTATTTATAAGCCAGGTGATTTAGCATTTCCCAAATATGCATCACTACATGGTATAAAGCACAATCGCTTTTTGTGTCTGTCTGTCAGTATGTATGTTGGCTTAAATCTTTACAACTATCTAACGGATTTTGATGCAGGTTTTTTTAATAGATAGTGATTCAAGAGGATGGTTTCATGTATAACACTTGTCGGGAAAACTTTCCACGGGAAAACGAGTTACAGCGGGCGCAGTCGCTGGACGGGCCGTTAGTAAAAAAAAAGCAGTTCCCAAGAACATGAATGCACAATCCACACGCTGAAGCCAATTTTCTTTTCCTTTATTGTATTCCTCAAGTCATCGAAAATAAATAATTGGTCCATGGTAAAATAAAAATCATCAAAATTACATACCTAAAGGAGAATGCCCATATATGGGCTAACCATGTGTCTTGCGTAACAAAACAAATGAATGCAATATATAATATCGCCAATTTCAATGAAAAAAAGCAAAGTTAATTGTTGCACAAAAGCCAAAAAATTTATAAAAATAAAATTGAAAATCTACGTTTACCTATTTTAACAAAAAAAAATACTGAGGCGTAAACCTTGTCTACACTACTTACCGAAAATAACGTATTTAGAACTAAATACACTAAAGAGCGCCAAATATCAGCACTTTTGTGTCTTTCGATGCCCGAGTTTGACACTCAATAACTCCAAAACTACGTACATACATACATACACATATCACGCCTTTATCCCTTGCGGGGTAGGCAGAGCAATAACGGCCGTTGAAATACGGTCGCTATTGCCACGTCTGACATTTTTGAGGTTTGTTTTCCAAGGTTGTTTCAGAAAACATGTGTATCACTATAGTGACAGGTTGTCAGCCTGTCGCCTAAAAATTGTAATACACCAATACTCTCGAGTCCCTTAGTCGCCTCATACGACACCCGCGGGAAGGAGGTGGGGTGATGCTATTCTAAGCCGGCATCACACGGCATAACTAGTATGTTGCATAAAAATTCCCTATGCTAAAATGATAAGCAATATTTAATCTCTATTATTATATAACTTTGGCTTTGATGCGATTCCTGCAAGTGAGACGCAAGACTGATGAAAAACAGGACGAGCATCCAAACAAAAGTTGTCATGATCCTAAATGTATATTTTTAATGGTCCAGTTCAAAAAATCGCTAAGTCCATTTTGCGATTATTGTACTGGCAATACTGTTAGAGAAACGAAATTATTGGATGGTCGAGTTCAAGAAATCACTAAGTCCAAAAACAGCTATTCAAGTTTTCGGGATTTAGAACTTTGTTTTCGTTCCTGAAATTTTATTTTAGGTTGGTGGACAAAATAAAGTACAATAATATGTAGTTTAACATGACTTCTTTTCAATATATAATATAATGATATAATTTCATATGTTTTGTGCCTTAGTTACTTTAAATATTTATTTGAATATTTGGGACTTAGTTCTAGTGATTGGACATAGTGATATTGTGGTTGGATTTAGAGATTTCTGTGCGGACTTAGCAATTTTCGGAGCGGACGAGGACTTAGGAGAAAATAAAAAGTATCGTCGTTCATGGTTTCAAACATACATCACAAATAGAGATGTTAAATCAATCGGAAAAGATTCCAAACAACACAGACACTTTAAACGGGTAAACTAGAAAAACTTTTGACACATCATCTGTTAGCGGACACAGTAATATTTCAAGAAAACCAAGGTACATAACGTTATATTAGTATGAAAAGGAGTGATCTTAAAATATAATTGGACTCTTCTCTGTCCACCACCCTAAAATAACATTTCAGGAACGAAAACAAAGTTGTCAACCCTGAAAACTTGAATGGCTCATGGACTTAGTGATTTCTTGAACTGGACCATCCATATTTGGATTTCCGAAAATGACTTTACTCTCTCTCCTCTGGCTACGCATGGCTCGTCTACACTACATTCCTATTTGTGCATGCCTCTGACCCTCAAACCACAGAGAAAACATGACATTTGTTTGCATCGCTCGCGCGCGCATAACATGTTTGGTCTGTGCCTCTGGTTCACTCTTAGCATATTTAATAAAGCTGATGGCATGCTCAATACTGACCACAGATACAAACCCGCTCTGTAAATAAATATAATTTACATATCTCATGCTCTGAAAGTAGGTCATTACTGACAAAAAACACGACCTGTAAGTTCAACTTACAGGCGAGGTTTTAAAACTAAGCCTGTAAGTAATTTTAAATATGGAACTAGAAAAAGAACCAATAGAATCGCGACAATTAAAAAGTTAAAATCAATTTCTTCTTATTTTTAATAGGAGCTGCATCAAAATTTTTAAATTTCGAACTGGCCGCTATGAATTGTGTTGCTTGAACGCAAGAATTGTATTTTTAATCTGTATTTTTATAACCTCAACAAATGAGTTTGTCGAATTATTACTCAATATTACAATAGCAAAAGTAAAAATGACTAATATCCCTACGATCAGAAAAATGTCTACTTTATGTTAGGATACTTTTCTTTCATATTAATTCAATATTTTTCAATCATAGAAAAAAAAGTTTAGTAGTGCAATTTGAATACCAGTCGATACAATCATCTTTTATGGATCGTTTTCTTGTATTTATCGCTTTATTTTACTCACTTTTCATTCGATATGTAAAGCAGTATACGTACCACGGATGTAACATCAATAACAACCTCGGAAAGGTACCGCCCTCGCTCCGCTCGGGCGTTAAAAAACCTCGGTTGTTATTGATTACATACCTAAGTACGTAATCTACTATTACAGGAAGATTTGTAAGTTTTGAATATAGAACGAGAACTGTCACTAACTAAACTGCTTGACATTCGATATTATTCCAAATCGTTATTCTATATTGAAGCAAAAAATTCAATTTATTTCAAATTTCGAACTGGCCATAAAAAATACAGATTATAAAATATAAGGTATAAATCGATCGGTCTATCTATGTTCTGAGGGGAAAGTTGGTCAGTTTCGTGGACTGGTTTACTCCTTAAAATATTTGCAGCTAATATTTTTACACCATATATTTATAATCTGTACTTTTTAGAACCTGAATCTGTCGAATTGATATTCAATGTGAAAACTATTAATATCTTTACGATTACAAATATACTTTATGTTAGATTAATTTAATTTTCTTTCATATTACTCGTAATTCAATAAATTTTACTCATACAAAAGAAACTTTAGTGATGCAATTTGCAATGCAGACGATACAATCGGCATGGATCGTTTTTTTGTATACAGGGTGTAAGAGACGGTGTAACGAAAACTATGCGGGCGTGATCAGACCATGAAACTGAACAAGTTTTTCTATGGGAGCGATATTGGGAAACGAAAAATTTTTTTCGAGTTTCCATACAAAGTCAGTCAGCTGATCAGGAATTTGGTATGGAAGGTCGAATTTTTAAAAAAAGTTTACTTACATAGCCCTCATAAAAAGAGTTGTTCAGTTTCATGGTCTGATCACGCCTGCAAAGTTTTCGTTACACCATCTCTTACACCCTGTATAATATTAGGGCACACTTACCTTCTTGAAAATTGTAGTATGCGCTCATAGGAGCCTCGTGCGTTTTACTTGCATGATTAATTTCAGATGACGTAGGAACTAGGATAGGTACTCACAAATTTTAATGGGAAACGTATAATTTTAGTGGTTTTAGTATCTGCATACATACTTACAAGAAAAAATATTCTCTGTCAATTGGCCTAAGATTGGGTTCGAAGATAAATAGGCCGCACAGATGTGTCTGCGGTGTGCTGGTCTCCGAGCAAGGCCACCACAAGGCATGCACGAGGAGTGTAGGCCGAACCGCCCGACATGCCGCCCTAAACGATCTAATTAAAAGGGCCCTAGCCACCACAGGCGTGCCTTTGATCCTCATACTCATCGTGCGTGAGATGGCAAGCACCCCGATGGCATGACACTAGTGCCCTAGAAGTCGGGACGATGCCCTGTGTGGGATGTCACGTGCGTCGATACCCTGGCGCCTTTCCCTCCCACGTTCCGTCAACCTCAGGGCCGCGGCCTGCACTGCAGAAGCTTAAATAAAAGGATATACCGAGATCTGGGAGGCACCTACCTACTGGTTTCTACCTGAAACAATCCAGAGCTGTCAGCATTCTGAGGACATTGCCCCGATGCGGGGCGCTCGAAGATTTTTTTCCCCTTCAATATTAAGTTTTGTTTAGTTTAGTATTAGTTACGTTTTATTCCTTAAATTGTGTTTTATAAAATTAATATTAGGTACCTACTTTAGTAAATTTTCTTTAATTCTTAAGTTTCCATTAAATGAATTCCATTAAATATACTTAGAATCATGGATACTTTAATGCTCGCATTATAATATCATTGGCTCGCCTTTTCATGGGAACGCTTTTATTTTTTGTAAAGTCAAATCAAGGTTTTACATATGTTTATGGTAGCTGCCATTTCATCGAAAGAAATAATAAATCTAAATAATACCAAGACAGCATTATTTGAGGTAGGTTGAATTGATACCATGTTTTAATAGTGTTTAATATCTGGGGTGCTAGGTACTGGCTGAAAATGGTATACCTATTTCACCTCTAGATTATGTTTTAATTCCACAAAGCAAACGCTACAAAATATAAAACTTTTTTTGCACGTATGTCTGTGTGCAAAGTGGAAAGGCAATGGCGCGGAGGCGGATCCCGCTTATTTCAGCTGGGCGGGGTCGTGGAGAAAAATGCACCGCCCTGTTGGCGCCACGCCCACTCGCCTCGCTTTCCGATTTTACTTTACTTTATCCACAAATGTGTGTGCTTTATACATAACTACCTACCTACTGTAAACCGTATTCAGTCCAGAACCAGACAGACTAATGCTACACAGATATACTGGTGCTTCGTATTACGATGCTATATTGAAAGAGTTTGAACCATGTTTGAACAGCGTACTGAACAGAATGAAAATTGTATAGGTACCTTAATCTGAACTTTTTTGTAATAATACAAAGATATCCTAACAAAACCTCCTTGGATTATGACCCAAGCAAAATAAGTATTTCTGAGTTTAGAAAAACAAAGATGAAAGATTAAGGTTCAAATTTAAATTAGGAACTCTTTGCTTTTTCTCTTCGTTTTTTTTTCTATATTCATGTCATGTCAGTAAAAAATAAAAATAAACGCGTCCTCCATAAGTTGTCATCTTATTGTAGAAGTCAAAACAACATAATATTGCATGTTGCTTCTAAACAAAAGTAGAAAAAGTAAGAATCAATTACTTAGTCAGTGGAATCAATTCATAAATTAAAAAATAGCATGAATACTTCGGTTATTGCATCAATGTATCTAGTTCCAGAGTGGATCACAAGACTTTTAGAAGATTACGAAAAAGAAGGTAAGCTGATTATTTGGTACCTACGTAGGGTTACTGTATACTTATTTATTTGTCTTGCTACGCTCGACAGACCTATTTTTAATAAGATTACTGAAGTGCTTTGCTTTTTAAGTAGGTAGGTACAAAGTATTTTCAGGCGTGTTCAGCTAATATATTTTAAGGGGTGTGTCGAACCATCTCATAAAACTGAACAACTTTCCGTGGGGAACATAGGTCGAAATATGAAAAAGAATTTTGGACCGCCCATACAAATTACCGACCGACCAAGTCAATTTTTCTCATATTTCAACCTATGTTCCTTGGGGAAAGTTATTCAACTTCATGGGCAGATTCACATACATACATAAATATATCACGCCTTTATCCCTTGCGGGCCGGCTGGTACATTTTGTATAGGAGGCCTGATTTTTTTTATATATTTCGACCTATGTTCCTTAGGGAAAGTTGTTCAGTTTCATAGGCTGGTTCACCCCTTAAAATATATGTAGCTAATTTTTTTACACCCTGAATGAGTAATTCTATGGTTCAGATCACAGCCTTAAAATATTTATATATAGAGAGGAAAGATTCGTTTTTTGATTGCATACTGTGTGGGTACCTAATCGATAAGCTCAAAAAAAAAGCTCAAACGACTACTGGGTTGTTTTCAAAAAAGATATTTTGTAATAAGCTTCAGTATCTGTATTTTTTTATCACGACCAGTTTTTTCGATAAATAATTTTTTCATCGAGTTCTAAGTAGTAAGTACAGGTAAAAAAATAACACACACATATCACGCCTTTATCCCTTGCGGGGTAGGCAGAGCGTTAACAGCCGTAAGAATACGGTTGCTATTGCCACGTCTGTCATTTTTGAGGATTGTTTTCCAAGGTTGTTACAGAAAACATGTGTACCACTCACTATAGTGACAGGTTGTCAGCCTGTCGCCTAAACATTGTAATACACCAATACTCACGAGTCCCTTAGTCGCCTCTTACGACACCCACGGGAAGGATGTGGGGTGATGCTATTCTAAGCCGGCATCACACGGTAAAAAAATAAACCCAAGCATTTTTGTTTTGCCGTGTGACGCCGGCTTAGAATATCATCACCCCATTTCTTTCCCGCGGGTGTCTTAGAAGCCGAATAAAGGACTCGAGGATTTCATGTGAATTGCAATTTTAGGCGACAGGCTGACAACCTGTCACTACAGTGATACACGACTTATCTCAAACGATCCTCATACATTGTCAAACGTGACGATAAAGACCGTAATTTTACGGTCGTTAACGCTCTTTGCCTACCCCGCCAGGGATATCGGCGTGTATGTGTGACAGTATGTATGTATTTTTGTTATCTTTCAGAAGTAGGAACGAACGCCAGGGCAATGAAGCTGCTGGAAGAGGACGGTCGAAAAGCTGTTTGGAACATGAGCACTGTCATGCGAGTGGACTCCAACGGAGTGCCCGGCCTGGCCTGCAGTCTCCTTGAGCGCTACCTCTTTCGGCACCTACAGGATTATATACGGATGGGAGTCATAAGTCAGTAGCCCCTCTAACAGTCACACTTGTAGTCCACAGGATCACACTCGTAACCCACTAAGATCACCCGTGTAGCTCACTAGGATCACATTTGTAGCTCACTAGGATAACCCTTATAGCTCACTAGGATCGCACTTGTAGCTCTCTAGGATCACACTCGTACCCTACTAGGATCACACTTGTAGCTCACTAGGATCACCCTTATAGCTCACTAGGATCACTCTTGTAGCCCAATAGGATCCCACTTGTAGCCCACTAGGATCACCCATGTAGCTCACTAGGATCACACTTGTAGCTCACTGGGATCACCATTATAGCTCACTAGGGTCGCACTCGTGGCTCCCTAGGATCACACTCGTACCTTCACACATTCTGTTAACTATAAAAACTTATTACCACGGGAAAATTAGCTGCAGCGGGCACAGCCGCTGGGGCAGGCCGCTAGTATATCATAAAAATATAACCGTGCATCTGCCGTAACCTGCTGCTGCACTCCACGAACCCGATTGTGGCCCACATCGTCACACTCGTAGGTCACTAAGATCACATCACAGAACGATATTGCTGCTTCGGTCCATTGAGTTCCTCTTTTGATTCAGATATTGACGAATGGGAAAGTTTCAAGCAGTCTCTGGCGTCCCAGATCCCTCTTGTGATGGCATCGTGTGTGCAACTGGCAGCCAAGATGAGCAGCGTAAGTCTGCAAGTCAACGCAAACCTGGTGCGGGCCTGTCTCCTTTGCAAGGGCGTCTCATGTAGCGTGGATGACATCATCCGTTCAGAGTTCCAGGTTTTCAGCACTATAGGTAAGAAGAGAATATACTTTTTTGCAATAGATTATTTATTAGTGATGGGTCGAACATAGGTTTAACCGAAATGGAATGTTCGGCCGTATATTCGGTAAATAGTTTGCCGAATAATTCGGCAGGAATTGATGGCCATATAGAAGCAATTAAAATCTTTACCTTGTTCTCGGATTCACACAAAACCTCTCCACTCGCAACCCCTCTAACTTTTCATATTAGAAACATTGACAACACAGCTATGTATTTTAAAAACTGCTTCTCTCCTTATTTTAACATAACCATTCAAAATGAATTAACAGTATATAAAAACAATACCTTTATACGGTCAAATATTCGGCACACTTCAGCGAATATTCCACCAAAAACGAATATTCGGTAAATCTGCCGAACATGCCGAATACCGAACATAAACCGAATATTCCGCCCATCTCTATTATTTATTGACAGATTAAATCTGCGGGCCAGAGCCACCTGCGTTCCCACACAACGGCCTTAGATATATTTTGATTAATAGTTCGTATCAGACTTTAAGGAACAGTACCTCGTTGACCGAGCCTAGCTCGAATTGATCGCCTCCAAAACGTATTTTGTTTCTTACACTATCTAGTTTAGTGCCTAAAATATTGCTTGATACCCGAGAGCGAGGCCTTACTGCGACATTATACAGGGTGTTAGGAAAAAGTACTAACTTCCTTTCAAGGGATGAACCAGCCCATGAAATTTAACAACTTTTCCCAAGGAACATAGGTCGAAATATGAAAACATTTTTGGACCTCACAAACAAAATGTGCCAACCGACGTGAGTGAGATTTGTATTATGTGAAGTCCAAAAATTTGTTTCATATTTCAACTTACGTATATGTTCCTTGGTGAAAGTTGTTTAGTTTCATGGGCTGGTTCATCCTTGAAAGGAAGTAAGTACTTTTCCTAACACGCTGTATATCGGATCCTACGATTTTAATGATAATTCGTATAAAGAGAATTCGGGGGCGATAAATTGATTTAGCTAGGTTTTAATTTGTATATACAACATTCATATACGGGGTGTAAGGGACAGCGTCCCGAATACTGATAGGGTGCAAGCAGACCATGAAACTGAACAACTGTCCCTTAGGAACATATATCAGGAAACGACAAAAAAAATCGACCTCCCATACAAAATTGCGATCAGCTGACTGCACTTTACTATGCACTCCATATGGAGAGCCAAAAATGTTTTGACGCTTCTTGACACGTTCCTAGGGGAAAGTGGTTCAGTTTCATGGTCTGCTTGCACCCTATCAGTATTCGGAACGCTGTCCCTTACACCCCGGATATGTATGTTGTATACACGGTGTATATACAAATTATACAGTTCTTGCTAGATTAGATAGACGTTTACGGTATTGCGATCATAGCCTTTACGTCGTTGGTAAAGAAATCTAGAGCGAAAAGATAGTTTATTTTATTCTACAACTGTCACTGGTGCAGGTTTTCGTGTGCCTCTATGGACTAGCTTAGAAGCGGCGCAGATGCTGGCGGTGGAGGTGGGTTTGCCGGCGACGGCGCTGGAAGGCGTCGCTTTGCTGGTCAACATCGCGGAGTACCGCCGCGACCGCGTCACTGCCACCGTCCGGGACATTGCGCTGTCTTCGCCCTCAATATCCTTCAGTGAGCATCCGAGCATATCTACTTGGTAGTACCTATAGTCAAGTACCAGCGCGACCGCGTCACTGCCACCCTCCGGGACATTGCGCTGTTCTCGCCCTCAATATCCTTCAGTGAGCATCCGAGCATACCTTCTAGGTACTAGCTATAGTCAAGTACCAGCGCGACCGCGTCACTGCGACCGTCCGGGACATTGCACTGTCCTCGCCCTCAATATCCTTCAGTGAGCATCCGAGCATACCTATTAGGTAGTATCTATAGTCAAGTACCACCGCGACCGCGTCACTGCCACCATCCGGGACTTTGCGCTCTATTCGCCCTCAATATCTTTCAGTGAGCATACCTAGTAGCTATAGTCAGTCCGTAAAGACGCGAAATACCCGCGCGACCGCGTCACTGCGACCGTCCGGGACATTGCGCTGTCTTCGTCCTCAATATCTTTCAGTGAGCATCCGAACATACCTACTAGGTAGTAGCTATAGTTAAGTACCATCGCGACCGCGTCACTGCGACCGTCCGGGACATTGCGCTGTCTTCGTCCTCAATATCTTTCAGTGAGCATCCGAGCATACCTACTAGGTAGTAGCTATAGTTAAGTACCATCGCGACCGCGTCACTGCGACCGTCCGGGACATTGCGCTGTCCTCGCCCTCAATATCCTTCAGTGAGCATACCTAGTATCTACAGTCGGTCCGTAAAGTCGCGGAGTACCCGCGCGACCGCGTCACTGCGACCGTCCGGGACATTGCGCTGTCCTCGCCCTCAATATCCTTCAGTGAGCATACCTAGTAGTTATAGTCAGTCCGTAAAGTGGCGGAGTGCCCGCGCGACCGCGTCACTGCGACCGTCCGGGACATTGCGCTGTCTTCGCCCTCAATATCCTTCAGTGAGCATACCTAGTAGCTATAGTCAGTCCGTAAAGTCGCGGAGTACCCGCGCGACCGCGTCACTGCCAACGTCGGGACATTGCGCTGTCCTCGCCCTCAATATCCTTCAGTGAGCATACCTAATAGCTATAGTCAGTCCGTAAAGTCGCGGAGTACCGCCGCGACCGCGTCACTGCCACCGTCCGGGACATTGCGCTGTCCTCGCCCTCAATATCCTTTAGTGAGCATACCTAGTACCTATAGTCAGTCCGTAAAGTCGCGGAGTACCCGCGCGACCGCGTCACTGCCACCGTCGGGACATTGCGCTGTCCTAGCCCTCAATATCCTTCAGTGAGAATACCTTCTAGTAGTAGTAGCTATAGTCAGTCCGTAAAATGGTGAGAGTAATTTGACGAGTTGAGGGTTAACAGCTTCACACTACTGGTAAAATTGCAGTCAGCAAAAAAATCTCGACTAAAATATTATTGTCAAAATGGTATGACTGTAGTAGAAGTAGCGTCGGGTTCTGTTAACGAGGTTATAAAACGTGACCTCCAAAAAATAGGTATTTTAATCTTGATAAACAGGAATATGGATCTCCACGCTGAATTTGGTTACTACAATATTAAATTACCTACGTTAAATTTCACTGTTCTTTGTGGTGCACAATGATCAGATTCATCAATTTCTAGAGCATAGAGTCTGAGGTACGGTGGCTGAAAAAAGGTAGGAAAAAATATCATTTTTTGTATACGGTCAAGCAATTTTGCTCCATGTTACCTATCTGTGAAATCAGGTTACATGATGGGCTGATTTAATATGCAGTTAATATTCTCTTTCTTAGCTAGCGTGGAATTTTCACATTGATCACCTTTACAAATGCAAATAACTGAATATGGACGTTCAAGTCGCAATTTCAGGATCCTTCAGTGTTGTAGGTCGAGTACTATAAACCTAAAGGTATTCTAATATAAAGTAAAAGTTTCAAAGTTTCCAATTGTTTATCCAACTAGTGTAACGTCAGACTCGTTCACGACAACTGAACCGAGTCTTTCAACCGTGGTAGGAGAATGTATCACTGCCCCACAAGAGATAAAGAGGAGAATGAAAAAAATAACACTTTCTTCAGAGTTGTGCGAACGTTGCAGACGCGGGGTGTTTGGGCACGCCGCATCTGGCAGCGGGTGCAGTGGCGGCGAGCGCGCGGTACCTCGCGTGCTCCGCGCCGGACCCCACGCCGCGCCTGGCCGAGCTGACGCGCGCGCCGCTCTGCTACATCAAGTGCGTGTGTGACGTCATCCTCGCCGACGTGCTGGCTGACGATACTGACGTGCCGCAGAGGAACGTCAGCAGCAGGAAGAGGAAGAGGAGCCACTAGTGTGCCGTTACTCGAACTATTGCATCGCAAGTGGTCGCAGTTCTATACTAAGTACTAAGGTTATAGCTCGAAACTTCTCTTTAAACCTGTTTGACTGCGAAGGCTTGAGTAAGGGTAGGTATACAGGGTGTCAAAAAAATTGCTGCAAATATTTTAAGGGGCGTACCAGCCCATGAAACTGAACAACTTTCCCTAAGAAACATAGGTCGAAAAATGAGTAAATTTTTTGGCCCTCCCTTACAAATTGCCTTGGTTGGCTGGTAATTTTGTATGAGAGGTCCTATTTTTTCTCATATTTCGACCTATATTCCTCAGGGAAAATTGTTCAGTTTCGTCACGGTGGTTCACTCCTTAAAATATTTGCAGGAAATTTCTTTACACCCTGTATGTATGTGTGACATTTAACAATTTCATATTACCTATTTGTGATATTTACAAAAAAATGGGTAATTTTATTGAATGGGAGCGTTAATTTTTTATCTCAATCTCAACATTAGGATTTAGAAAAAAACATAGTGTAAATATAGTCAAGTATTTAGCGATGTTAATACAATAAATAAGAAAGTAACGATAAATTGGAGTCTTTTTGACTTTCTTTACCATGAAACTGAACAGCTTTTGCCTAAAAACCAATTCAGCCTCTTATACAAAAACATAATCAAGCTGTTTGCCTTTACGGAAAAAGTCTAATTACGGAGATAGTTTTTGAGTTTCATGGTCTAAATGCACTTATCTGCTGTCAGTATTTCGGCGGAGATGTCCTTTACACCATAAATAACTACAAAAAGAATTATTGACAAAACCGATTTAAACTTAAAAAACAGTACAGTTTAAGATACTTTATTTTTTTTGCTTGCAATGGCTTTTCAAGATAGGTGCTGTCCTCAAATTCATAACTCGATGAAAACGTACATAATATTGAACGATAATCAGCTATAAGTCTGTAAGTTTAGGTACTTATCTTTTTGTAAACAAATTCTGTATGAAACTGACAGTTCAGAAGTGATCACCTAAACTTACAGACTATAGTCGAAATATAGATACATACAGAAGCTTATTTACAGAATGTTGGTTTAGCAAAAAAAACTGGGAGCGATTTTCGATAAATTAACTAAAGAGCAATCTGTTTTCATCGAGATGATGATTGCATTAAATGATGGGAGCAGCACATATGCTCAGGGAGCCTCTTAACAAAGAAACTTTCTAGTAAAGCAGAGCCGAGCGTGTGCGGCACGAGGCAGCCGAGGCAGGCTCGCTGCACTCGCTTTGACCAGCCAAGCGCGAACTATACCCCCAACCCGCAGATTTAATATCGATAACAATTATCCTTACCATATTACCACGCCAAATATTGCTACGTCATCGAATCAACCTTTGAGTTCTTCAACATGATTGGTTATGATTACCAATTTCAGCATTCTTGAGCATCTGTAATCGGAACGATGACGGATAAAATTTAATTAAATGGCAATCTGCGTGTTCGGGGAGCCTCTCGCCCCCGCACGACTAATCCGCGAAATGTTAACAAGTTATAAAAATTATGAATTACGTCAGCGAGATGAGGGTCCGCCGGGACCGCAGCCGCGGGTGGAGGGGGAGGGCAACAATAGCTACTTTAGGGTGCCCAATAAAAACTTGACAAATGGTGTTTCATAATCGCACCGCATTCCGGGCCTCGTCACCGACGCTGGTTTTGTCCTCCCACTGAAATATGTCTCCTGTCCTCAAAATTACTCCAATCCGACTGGAGTGCCGAGACCCTACCGGTCCAAACCTTACAAATGTTAGTAAAATAAGGAATAAAGAGGGATTGCGACTATCAACAGAAACAAATAATTTTAATGTGAGTACAAACTTTATAACGACAGCGGCGTTAAACTGAAAACCTAGTTTACTGATACTGAGAATTTGTAGGCATAACCCGCAGAATGTAGAAATTTTCAAGTACCTACCCATTGGCAACCATTGGTATATGATTAAAATAAATTAGATGCCACCATGCCACCGCTAGTAACATTTTCTATTCACCTACCATGCCTGTTTGGCAAGATGGAACACAGGTGGACAAATTAATTATTTAACCATTATGAAAAAGATTAATTAGTCTATTTTCCCTAATAAAATATATTTTTAAGTAGGTAATATATAATTTAAGAAGCCTAGCCACTTAAGAGTTATTTCCTCAGTGTCGTAATATCAAGTAGAATAAGTGTGCCGCAACTAGAAGTTGAACCTCACTGTCCATACACTTATAAGTAGAGTGCGGGTCCGGTCCACGTTTATTCTCACATAAACCTCTGATCTGAGGTCATAAAGTGAGCGGCGGGGTTACTGTTATTGCCCGCACTAGGCTGGTAAAGAATGCGCCGCAATAAGGGTTGCTCACCAAAATATTGTGGTGTCACCCTTGCAATGTTATTAAAAATAATTTCTCATTTTTATTACGCCCTCTTACGTGTAGTCGTGATAATAAATGAGCTGAGACTAGCATTGTTATGTTACCATGAAGGCATCAATATTTTATGATTTTAGTGTATTCGACATAACTAGCTACGAAATTGCGTGTTGTTTGTCGTGAAGTAAATAAATGTAAACTGCCTACTACGTACGTACCTACGTACCTTCAGCAATACGTAGTAGAACGGGGGATACGAGCAAAATGAGTAGCAGACTTTCGAAATAAAAATAATAGGGCCATTGCAAACAAAGTAGTATTTTCTTTTTTCGTGTATCTCTGTGGCGAAATATCTAGAACCGTAATAAAAGCACCACTTATTTCAATTCTTTAATTTTATCATTGGTGGGTGAAGAAAACCTACAGAAAAAGAATCTGTAGGCACTTATGTACGTAGTAGTACTGAAACACCGACTTTTTTGAAAACGCTAAGCTTAACTCAGGTAAACTAAAAACCTTTCCCACAAACCAAAACCACACCGAAAGTCAAACTACCAAAACTAAATTAGACCTCCCGAAGAAAAAACCAGATATGTGTTGACCTTGGTTCTTTGGCGATTTTTTTTAGTTAGACAAAAATTGATATCAAGAAAAAAATTGTTTGATCCTCCCATACACTTCCCCTTATAAAAGCAGACCAGGAAGTAAATTTCTGAAACAACGTAATTGGGTTCCGTGCACGGATGTCCGTAGCGACTGGTCTAAACACACGTTATTTAATTCTATCCCTCGATGTGTGAGTTTTTGAGGGTATGTAGGAATTGATAAGTAAATTAGAACGTGAGATACAAGCATAACTAGTGGCAGATTTCCGTATGAAACAGAAGCGTTCATATTCGTTTCATACGAAAGTCTGCTACTTTAAATGCTTGTGTCACACCTTCTACTTCACTTATCGATTCCTACATGCCTTCAAAAATTCACACATATTTTTGACTATCAAAACAACATCTAAAAGAAATTTAAAAACATGTGGTTAGACCAGTCGTTTTAGACTTTCGTGCCCGAAACCGAAAACGTACAGTTCATAAATTGAGCTCGAGCCAGTGCCTGGAGCGTATACAATTAAGAATTAGGGGTTTTGTCGACGTTTGAGAATATGACGAGGGACCAAAGTGAATAAATAACTTTAGGCCCGAGTTATACATACTACTTTTCATCCCCCTCTATGAGAAAAACAACAGATAACTTGCTGTTGTCCATTAATAAATCGTTTCCACACTATCTATTCGTTTCTTTTTATATTATTGCAAAATTGATAGAATTTAAAGATCGATGACAATTGCTTGCTATTAATAGCGCCAAAAGAAATATAAAATTTGACACATTTCTGATTATTTTTCAATTTTTGGTAGGAATGAGGTAAATACCAGGTGTTAAATACTCAATAAAATAACAGATACCAGGTAGTATTACAGAATAAAGTTTCCCATCCTTAGTAAAATTGCGTTTCATTGGGTGCCAAGTGCCAACGTAGGCAAACACTCATGTTCCAAAAAATGACATTTTTACACGGATGTTTAAAATGACCTATTTTGCGCGCACTTAATGTGCGCCTAAAGCGTACTTTTAAAAATGGGGGGGATTATAAATTATTTATGAAAGACACTCCACAAATTACATATGTAAGTACTAAATTATAACATTCTTAGGCTAAGTATATCATGTACAGTCTCAAGCAGAGAAAACGGACCCCTCTCTTTATAAATGGAGCCAGACAACATCTCTGTTGCCTGGCGCCATCTAGCGTTAAGTTACTGCACCGCCGCCATCGTATCGTTTGTTTGTCACAAACTTGTTTTTCGAATTCATCCAAGCCTTGGGTATTGCTAGGATAAATAGATAGAATTCAAAAAACTTGGTATAGAAACAATAAAATACGAATAACACATTTTGGTCACAAGATTTGAACCTAGACTCTTTCGTTCTCGAGCCCTACCGCTAAACCACTGCGCCACCGAGCTCTTGCTAAGTATGGCGAAAATTCCCTTCAACTTCATATTGTGCATGACGTCACAGTAATCTTTCTTGATGTGTCGAACTCTTTCTAAGTAATTATGAGGGTAGGCAAAATTTATAAAATGTTAAACTTAATTTCTGGTGTTTCGCTTTGTTCACAAGCTAGCTTCGCTACCGCTTACGTGTGCATTCTGTTTCGGATAGTTTTTGGATTATAAACTAACAACCTATTATTATTATATTATTGTGCTTTTTGAACAAAATCGAGGCATTAAGAGTATTGCTCGAGAACTGGGAGTGGCGGTAAGTTTTGCTTCTATTTTTATAAGCGATACTTATATTTTAATTCGTTTGATAATAGGGTTGGGATTAGTTCACGGAATAAATTGCTTTTATTTTTACAGATAAACACAGTTCGTCGATGGATAAAAAGATACCAGGAAACTGGTGATGTAAAATGTGAAAGACAGGATCCGCGACCAGTGGCTTATTCTGATGAAACGTATCGTCACCGTGAAATTGTAAGACTCCATACCAATGAGTCCTTCAAGACCACGAGATCAACTGCACAGTTGTTTGGGATTTCGTTGGATACAGTGCGGAGACATTTACATGCTGCGGGGATCCATAATTACAGACCAGCTAAAAAAATTAAACTTACCGAGGCTCACCGTCAAGCTAGAGTAAGATTCGCCAGGGAGTATTTGAATTTCGATTGGAAGAATAATATAGTAATATTTAACGACGAAAAATGTTTTAAATCGGACAAAGACGACTGTGGAGAAGACGAGGACAGCGTTATAATCCACAAAATGTTTTACTAAATTAACTTTTTTTAATTTTTACTTGAGACGTAAAATTGTTATCTTGGATAACATGTTTGTTCTCTCGTAAAAAGTCATAGACAAGTGATTGGAAATATTACAAATAAAATTTAGAATTATTGTAAATATGTAAGCTGAAACTTGTTTTTGAATAAAGTTACTAATCAGTCTTTTTTGTTTTTCTACCATTTTCTATCAATGTTATTTAATGTGACCTTGATATTCAAAATAATTTTATTAAAACGCAAACAAAATTAGAATCAAAAATATGTGACAATAAAAAAAGGCACAGAAGTAGGGATTCGAACCAGTAACATCATTCACGAGCACCCATTTCTTAACCACTAGGCTATATGTCTGTCACATGGTTTGTGTGAAATACTCAAAGTGTTTTCGCAATATGAAGGAAACTGACGCAGATGGCGCTGCTAGTCACGACTTTGACTAAAAGCACCCATAGAATGTCGCTGAACTTAGACATTGTGTTGTGACATTATCGACCAATCACCACTCACTGCTCGTGTTGCGATGTTTCCTACATGTTGCCATAGATGTCGTCACTGGGGGGGGTCCGTTTTCTCTGCTTGCGACCGTACCTTAACTAGGATAAACCAAATATGCAATGTGTGTGTGTTATGATAACTGTATGCTGGTGTTTAAACTGGTGATGCAAGGCATCTATATGAACTACCTTTACTATAAGGGGCCAATCGCGAAATCCCAAAAAAAGTCGTTGTAAAATAAATTACTATCTATCTATCCTACTCAAGCACAATTAATAGCAAATTTTTTTCATGGTCAAATCAAATCGAATCAAAATGTACTTTGTTGCACAACAAAACAAATACTTACAAAGAATGGTCCCATATAATGAGTTCTTCATATAGTTCCAAGATAGAATCATCGGTCAGAATAAATTCCCGCGTGCCAGAACTATGACGGTCCATACAAATCCGTAAGAATTTTTGTATTAAAACGAAAAATTTGTTGTCAATATAATTTTGCTAGGTAGCGTATTTCAGTCGCACCTTTTAACTTCACCTTCCAGCATTGTAATCAAACCAAAACAATTTTACACAAAAAAATACAGGGTTGTATGGACAATAGTTGCAAGACTAGTCTAGTTGTATAGTTTTACGGAAATAAAAAAAGAGAGAAATTCAAGAACTAAAGGTACTCCTCAAAATGGAAATAGGATGTAAAAGTAGTTAAAAAATTATAAGGGCTTTACCTTACCCTGAAACTGAACAACTTACCCGGAGGAACACGAATTAGAAAATAAGTAAAACCAAAATTCTGTCGGATACAATAAACGTGTTTTTTAAACTTGATTTTATCTGTAATAGTTTGGAGACTGTATTTCATTAAAAAGTAATAATACTTGGTTTGACCGTTAAAATCTTCACAGAACTTTTATAATTATTGCTGCTATAACAGCAGATACAAAAAAATAAGGGGACTTCCATACGAAACCAAGATTTTAATGTCAACTCAACACACTATGCCAAATTGTTGAAAATATTGTAGATATTTTTGAAATCAGCATAGTAGTTTAATAGTAAAAGCAAACCCTAGAGGCATTTCCGTAGCCAAGCACTCGAATAAGATTATTTAAACTGGCTCGAAAACGAAGTAGTTCGCAGGTTGATTAATTTCCTAGGAACCCTAAAACTTGTCCCGGGGAACAGTACACTATGGCAGTCAGTGTTGGGCAAATTGTAATTAACTACTAATTACAAAATTACAATTATTGTATGTAATTAAAATTACGAATTACTGATTATAAATCTTGAAAGTAATTTAGATTAACAATTACTTTGATGTAATTGTAATTAAAATTACTAAATTACTCAATTACATATGAACAAGGGCCATATAAATAATCGAACCCACGACCCTCGGCGTAGCAGGCAGGGCTTCTATCCAGTCCACTACGCCATCAGGCCAGTCCTCTGAATATTGATAGGGTGCATTCAGACCATGAACTGAACGAATTTCCCCTAGTACCTACTTAATATATTTCATTTTGTATGGGAGATTGAATATTTTCTGTTGTTGCCTGACATAATAATATGTTCCTAGGGAAAAGTTGTCCCCTATGAATATGTGGAAGGCTGTTCCATGCATTCCGTATTACTATAGCAAAGATCCATTCTATCATAGTACAAAATGTAATTGAGTAATTGAATTACGTATTATAATTACATAATTACATAATTGGAAAAATAATCGCGATTACTGGTAATTTCAATTACATGTAATTTGGATTGAATTAAATTGAATTAAAAGTAGTTAAATTAGTAATCAAATTACAAAAGTAATTGATTGTGCCCAACACTGATGGCAGTAGCCAAAAATGGAGTCCCAATCGAGGCCCTCTCAAGGGAATGAGACATGAAAAGCATTTTGGCTGAGGCTAGTAAGTATAATGTTTTTTTCCATCTGCAAGCAAATATCATAAAACCACAATTTAATCATGAAAATTTAGAAATACGCTAGCAGCATTGTTGAATTTGATTGCGTTCCCTCAATAAAAAAAATAAGGAAAGGATTATTGTTTCGTTATCAAATTGTAACAAACTCTCATGTAGTGGAGGGCATTAGAATGCGAAAGATTGGATTTTTCTATCGAGTAGAGTTTGTCAAAGCGTGTTATTGAAAGCGAATTCCTGTAGGTACCTATCTGTTAAATTCTCAAGGAAAACATATAATTCCCTTTTTCAGATATTTATGACTGTAGATATTGCCTAATTAATAGGGTACAGTGATTATTAAAAATAATTGCGCGCGCTGTGTTTTGAGAGCCGACGGCCTTAATTTCATTCGGCATCTGATATTGTAATAAGTTATAAAAGTGCTAGGAAAAGTACTAATTTCATTTCAAGGGGTGAAACTGAACAACTTTCTCCTAGGGACATAATATGTCGCAATATGAAAAAATAATTTCGAATTTCACATACAACCATACTCAGTCGTCTGGTACATTTTGTATAGGAGGTCCAAAATTATTGTCATATTTCGACCTATGTGCCTTGGGGAAAGTAGCTCAGTTTCATGGGCCGGTTCACTCCTTGAAATGAAGTTAGTACTTTTCCTAACACCCTGTTCCTATGTATATGGTTTAGATAAAGTAATTTTAGAAGCAGAATGCATAAATCAGGTCTTTGTACACACATTTTCTAATTTATAATCCAAAAATGATAATATAAACAAGTCTATCTATGTATAAAAAAATACAATGTATCTAGGTAAATAAATTTAAAAAAGTACCAAATGCAAGGTAAAAAAAACTGTAAATATAAAATCTATTGTATGTATAAAATATATAGTATGTGATTACGGCTGTTAACATGCTGCGATGAAAAATAGTGAATGTAATTACAATATCGCAGGTTGGAGCGGGGCATTTTCCGCGCCAGGTGAGCTAGCTGAGCTAAGCCCTAGGATTTTCCGAATGCTCTGGAAGGTGACAGCGAGCGGGCTGTGGGCGGGCGGGGGAGTGGGCGTGGGCGGCCCCGCCCAGCGCCCGGCGCCGCCGCCGCCGCTGCGCCAGTCGCTCACGGACCTCCGACGCGCCGGACGCTGCCGACCGACCTCCAAAGCTCAGTGAGTGCTGAAAATTCGCGACCACAGCGTGTTTGGTGAGTACTTACTTTCTTTTTAATATTATACCGGTAATCATAGATAAATTCTTCCATATTTGGGTACCGTAAGTTCCTTGCCAACTTTTGGAATATTCCTTTATTCAAATCTGTTGAAATAAAAAGCAATATTAAAAGTTCGTAAATTCGACGTTAATCAAAAATTCAGTAAACCAAAGCGGCAGAATAATATTAAATAATTACTAATAATACTGAATTTTTTACCGTGAAAATTACTTAATTTTACGAAAAACAAAACAGCGGTACTAGCGGTAGTATTAATTTGACGCTGGATTAATGTTAAATTATTCGATGTTTTTGATAATTATTTTCTGATTATTTTTTAAAGGTTGATTGACTTTTAATAGGTAATTTGGTAGGTAACCAGGTAATTACAATAGCGTTAAAATAATTGTGTAATCACTTCTTATAAAATAGTTAAAGGATTTGTGAGTTTTGTGACATACTTACATACGTATACGCTTACAGCGGTAATACGTAATTATCAATATCCACGTTTATTAATTAGGTACCTATTATAAACATTGTGCATATTGTATACCTCCCTGCTGATAAGATTTTTTAAAAGGTAACAATTTTATAAACTTTTTTGTGCTCCGTAGATAATTGTCCCTAGTACCATATTAATAAATGGGTAACTTTATTCCTATTTAATATACGTATAAATTACATATCAAGTATTGTAATCAACTTATTTTCTCTGTTAATTTTACGGTTACCTCCAAGTTATGTCCAACTTTAATTATTCGGCATCACTGTGTGTTCAAAATTTCAGGTCATAATAACATGACGTAAGAAACAATAACATATAGTTTTTTTTTTAATAAAATAACACAGAGGAACAAGATTTGAAAAATTACCCTTCAAGCCATCTTGTACCGCTTATTAATCTATTTGGACATTTTAAACAACACAACATTAGGTTACCTAACAAAGCTAACGATTAAAATATTTCCAAATTGCTAGGTAACTAATAGTTTGGACAGACACTGTAAGTTTGCGCGGTAGACATCTACGCCTATTGTCCTTAAGTGCCGGCGCAAATTAGAATATAAGAAATTATATTGGTATTGTAATTTTACTAAAGTTGAAATTGTCTGAATTGAGCAATCGGATTTAAGTACGCTAGTACTAATATTATCTGTTCCACGACTAAACGAAACGTATCTTGACACTATTTACGATTAAGCATGGAAGTTAAATTTAATTTACCAGGGAGTTAATTTTTGAAACGTCGTAATTCCGTTCAGTACACGGATGCCCGTAACGACTGGTCTAACCACACGTATTGAAATTTTTACAACTCGATGTTTTTTTAGTCAGAGCGTATTATATTGAATAATAATTAGAGCTCTATTTTTGAAACGTTCGTTTTCGTTTCATGCGGAAATCTGCTACTTTAGATGCTTGTATCTCACGTTCTATTTTACTTATCGATTCCCACACCCCCCTTCTTCTTTTCGTGTGGGATACCTTAAAAAGTCACACATATTTTTGACTATAAAGACATCTAGTAATAAAAAAAATTAAAACGTGTGATTAGACCAGTCGTTTTTAACTTTCGTGCACGGAACCGAAAACGTACAATTCAGAAATTGAGCTCCAGAAGCATTTTTGAAACGTTCGTTTTGTTTCATGCGAAAATCTGCTGCTTATTGTGGTTGTATCACAGGTAGATTTTCACATACACTCGTAAATTCACACGCACTCTTGACTTTTAAAACATCGAATCGTAGAAATTTGAATACGTCGTCATTAGGACATCCGTGCACGAAACCGAATTACGACCACGTTTCAGAAATCATGTGCAACACTCGATAATTCTCCATGTAGGGTCTCATTTGTAATAGCAATAAGCTTATTTTCCAAACAGATCATTGTACTACCTATATACAAGGTATCCAAAAGTTTGGGCGCAGTTTGTAAAGGCTTGTATTAGAAGGATAATTCAAAGTCATGAAAATCTGACCAAAGCATCAAGTATTCTCACACAAGTTTCTAAATTAATAGGTACTTAAGAAAAATAAAACTATAAAGAAAGGTAATTTTTAAGAATAAGAATGTTTAATGCAAATCAGTTAAATGATGTCAAAATCCGTTAAAATTAATTAAAAAATTGGTATCGATTCTCAAATATCTCATGTTCAAAGAAGCATTAGACGCACTAAAATGGCGACAAAGCTATGAAGAAAATTTAACATGACATGACTAAATAATAGTCTGTGTCTTCTACTATCTCATTTTAAACCTGAAACCGCGCTACGAATTTTGCAGAATTTTATAACATAAATAACAGAACTTTAAAAAGCAAACTGACCCCGTAATTTGATAATTTTGTTTCTAAACCTGCTAAATCTGATAAAATTCTGCAAAATATGTTTACGATCCGCTGCAGTAGCTACAGTTGCAGTGTCATAGTGTGGTTTCACCTTTATGGTGAATGCACACCTACCGGAGGCGAATGGATCGAACGAGCCTCGAAAAGAAATTTAGAATTTTTTATATGAAATCCTGTGAAACATTTATCGAGTGATCAGTCAATCCGGCGGGATCCCAGTATTGCTAGACTAATTCGGATGATGTCATCGGTTCTACAGATGTCGTCGAATCAGCCAGTGCGCATGTATTCTGACTGCTGAGTGAGTGCAACAATGTATGTGCTGCTTTTTTATTTTTACCAATATAAAAATGAGTGTCGCTGACTTAATAATGGCAATTTCACTCATAATTCACATTATTACGGTGTGTATCAGGTGTTAAAGGAAATAAAAACGATTCTTTCAGAGCGGTCGATCCGTTCGGTGCGGTCGGTGCGGACAGATATGCGAAGCCTCGTAGAATTCGTTTCGTTCGGCTCGTTGCTTCGTTCGCCTCCGGTAGGTGTTTGCCCACCTTAAAAGCTATTTGCCGGAAAATAACAGCGCAATTTCTAGGTAATAGATATATCAAATAGACACCATTTTTTTCAACTAACACAAACTTATCAAATTAATGATAAAAATGTAGTAGGTATAGCTAAATATTAACTCAATTAGGTGATTAATAAAAATAATGTTCCTTTATAAAACAAGTCCTAAAGCTTTTATTTTTAAATATGCATTTACAAGATTACTTATCAACTTTTCCAGCGACTTGGCTATTTTTCGGAGATACTAAAATGGAGTTTATCAAACCCTGGAGCAAATAAACGGTAATTTCCTTCAAAATTAAATAATGCAAAGCGAATTACTTTCATGACGTATTGTACAAGCTACTTGCCACCACAGGTGCCTACTTAAGTTTTAAGAGGGGTCCTGGTCAGCAAATTTTTGTATAGATATATGTATTTATTCCTCTAGTTTTCTTAGAGCGTTAACGGCCGTAAGAATACGGTCGCTATCGCCACGTCTGACATTTGTGAGGATTGTTTTCCAAGGTTGTTTCAGAAAACATGTGTATCACTATAGTCGCCTAAAAATGTAATACACCAATACTCTCGAGTCCCTTAGTCGCCTCTTACGACACCCTCGGGTAGGATATGGGGTGATGCTATTCTAAGCCGGCATCACACGGCAAATGCCCTCAGAGAAATAGTTATTATATTATTTCCAAAAATAAGTGATAAGAAGTAGAAATTATACGTAAGAAAACTGTGAAATGCTCATTATATATTTTTTATACTTATAAATTAATAATGATTAATTAACTAACTCATGGACACTAATAAGCAAAGAATAATAACTATGTATCGCGCTCTTATAGTTAGACAGAAAAATATATAGTTAAAACCACAAAAAAAATGTTAAACGCGAGTTGAACGCATGTTTAAAAATATATTCATACAAATCAAACGCTAGGACACACGTTCAATTCGCTCCCAAAAAATAAAAGTTGTTTTTATGCCATTTTTTAAAATAAATGGCACATCACCATTCATGAGCGAGTCTGACATGGTCTAGACAGATTTTTATTTTCAGTATATCTACATCAATAAGACATTAATACATAGTATTTCGAGTAAACGTAACAATTCATAATCAATCCTCCTTCTGAGGCAGTTGGTTAAAAACGAATGCACATAGGCACAGGATGAGGCAAACGCAATCACCCCAAAAGTTTAAAAAAAATCAAATTTATTACAAAAAAAAAACATTTCAAGAGGGACCTCTTAGTGTTTTAAACTTTAAACAAGCTAATACTACATTCAAAATCGTAAATTTTCAACTTTGATACTTTTCATCTATGACAGCATAAGGGACTTGATAGATTGATGGGTCAATCACGAGCCTTCGAAAAATCCTTTATTGCTGATGGTCACAACTCCCCTTCCCCAATTTTGGCCACGGCGCTGGTCACTGGGAATAGTTGACCCCATTCGCCGGTGATTCTACTAAAAGTTTGCGCATATAATACGGATGTAAAAAAAACGACTGCAAATATTTTAAGCGGTATACCAGTCCTACAACTTGAATCTGAAATTTACACCGACAGGTTCAACACCCAAGTCACTTGCACATTTTATTTATTTAACCAT
Source organism: Keiferia lycopersicella (assembly GCA_029255805.1). Lineage (NCBI taxonomy): Eukaryota > Metazoa > Arthropoda > Insecta > Lepidoptera > Gelechiidae > Keiferia > Keiferia lycopersicella. The sequence goes on along the minus strand of JARACZ010000006.1, from coordinate 15,247,647 downwards.
TTATTGCACACAAAAACAGATACAGGACAAATACAAAAATAATTTTATTTCTTTTTTATGCTACAAAATAAATTTCACATTGTTAATGTTTATCTCATGAAAAGAAAAAAAGAGCTTTTTATTAGAGACAAATATTTTTCTGGAGGCTGACCAGTGTCTTGACATAATCACACAAATTCTACATTGGACAGACAACAGACAGATATTAAATAAGTAAAAAAAAATACATGCATTGATTACTTTTGCCCCACCCTGTAGATAGTCAACTAAGTTTTATCACGAGAAAACAACATAAAAGTTAAGTTTTTACCAAAAATTACCAAAAAGTTGCAAAATAAATGTGAATCTGTTTAACTTGTAAGGCCATTCCAGTTTAATTTGCATTGAAACTTAAGCAAGGGGGGCCGCGTAGCAATATCGTAGCGGTAGGCGTAGCAATAATAACGAAGTCGTAGCACGGGGGTCAATCCGGTGTTTTTGTCGAGTCTCAGGCAACGCAATGTCTATCGTCTTTCACTGACGTATGAGGTCAATGATGATTTAGGGCATCGTACTTCAGTACGATGCGATGACTAAGTTGTTCACAATTTACCCCTCATACAAAATTCATGATCACCGGACTAACAACCTTCGGTTTACTGATGATACCACAATCATAGGTGCCAACAAAAGGGAACTTGCTGAATTATTACATCGGCTGGAAATCATAAGCGCTGAATATGGGCTAAAAGTTAATTCCAGCAAAACGAAACTGATGTTCGTCGACAGAAATGAGAATGTAAGCAGAACGTTTCAATTGCGTAAATCTGGACGCGTTCGAACAGTGGGTCAATGATACGTAGCGACGGACACTACGAGAATTAAGTTGTTCGTCGTTCTAAGAAAGCCAAAGCTGCAGTAAAGCGTCTTGAGAAGATTTGGAGGAGCCGAAATATCTATCGCAACACTGAAGTGAGACTTTTCCGAATCCCCATATCTTCAATATTCTTGTATGCTGCCGAAACCTGGACTTTAAAAGCCAAACTTAGAGCGAAATAATTGACGCGTTCGAAATATGGTGCTGGCGCAACATGCTGGGTATCGCATACGAACACGTCAATTCTGCAAGAGCTCCAGAGCTCTACCGTATGCCTAAAACGATCACTCACTTTTCTCGGCCATTGAGCTAGACGGGAGCTTGAGAACCTTGAGAAACTCATACTGGTCGGCCAGGTGGAAGGGAGAAGGAGCCGAGGCAGGACGCCCCTTTTTCTTCATGGCCAAACTATTTCGCCTGACTGATTTGGCTACGAGGAACTCGCCTACCAACTGGACAGATGCCGCATTGGAGGAGGAATACAGCAAGATTAGTTGTGTAAAGTTAATAAAAGTAAGAGATCTATATGTGAAACGCGACAGGAATTGCTGCTACCAAATCTGCAGAACTCGGAATAAAATATACGCATCTACACACTAACTTCGCGTCGCATCTTCATGTGGATGTAAATTGGCCCTCATTAAGTTTTTTAAATATGTATAGGTACGGGGTGTAAAGGACAACCCTCCGAATACCGATAATGACAATGGTGCATGCAGACAATAAAGTCAAACAATTTGCATTAGGAACATTTCTCAGAACTTCCCTTACAAAAACACGATCAGCTCACTACACTGCATGCATTTACCATGGCGTTTCCTGAAATAGAAGTCGTTCTGTTTCATAGTCTGAAATCAGTATTCGGAGGACTATCCCTTACAACATGAGATCAAGTTCAAAAAGCAATCGATTTTGAGAGCGGTTTTTAGCTACTAGAACATTTGCATGTATTAATTCTGCATTTACTAAATCCGATGGTTTTAGGCATAAAATGTGTTTCTTTTTTTCATATGATACCCTAAAAAGAAAGATGAAAGAATTAATTGCATACCTCGTTCATGCGGCTATAGGCAATGATTCTTATCGTACACTTATTGAAAAGGGGGAGGAACGTCGGCGGCGGCGGCGGAGAGGGGGGGCGGGACAGGCGAGAATTCCGACCACGAATAAATCACCAGCCCGTACTTTTTGCCTTTTTATTGCCCGCTTATTGGCCTATTACAATCTGATGTATTGGCGGGCAGCTAAACCTAATGCTTACACGTGAGTAGGTTTTTAAGTTTCTAAACAAAGGCGGATTCATCCTACTGAAGCTGTAATTACATCTCTAGGTGTAATTAGTGGTAAAAATGTAACCCTATGGCTTGAAAAGAGAGCTGAACGTACTTGTTCCAAAACAGTAGTAAAAAAAATATTAGATAAACTAAACAACTCAAAATGTTTGCCTCCTTCAGTGCCTGTACAGGTAAGGTCATTTTACAAAGTCGTTTTGAAAGCTGTTCATGACCGTCGTCGGCTAGGTACTACACTTCTCATAAAAAATCCGGGACAACTTGCAAGCTTGTTATTTCGTACGAATCACATTATTCAAACAAAAATTGTTTTTTTTTTCTTTGTTATCATGTAAGGGTGAGTAAAATGTGGTGTATAAATCTTAATGAAAATGTCCCAAATTCGACATAGTCTATTAAAGGTTTCGTGTTTTATCAAATCATAAAAACGAAAGTGTCTCGGAAAAGTATAGCGCACCGCTAGAATTTTTCGCATTTTTTTCCATCCTGTACAAAGTATCAAGTACACCAACGCGTGTGGCTCCAGTTGGTCTACGTTACTCGCTACGTTCTATTGCAGTGCCGCCGTTAACGTAAACAACACAAAAGAATGGCCCGAGTCGACGGCGGGAAGTAGCGTAGGCGTAAACATTATGAGATGATACATACGGTGGACTCGCTTTGACTCAGTGAATTGTAGCTGAAGATGTAGACCAAACGATGAACTACATTTTCTAGCTATCCAGATAAAACTGTGCAGCTCTACGTACCTTATTCAGACTAATTGTGGTCTGCCACTTCTGCCTCCACGCCACATGATACACGAGTTCACCTAATAACATGGTGTACCCACGAGAGCGAGTCCTGCACTGCACCTGACGAGTAAACCACGTCTATAACACAGTAGGTGCCTACTATAGTTGCGCATATTGCCTCTAACTTCAAAAGGCTGCGAAACTGTATTCAGGGAATTCAGTAACAATCTAATCACAACATAAGCAGCTACTATTGACAGGATCCGTTTCCTTTGGTGTGATTGTAGATCTGAGCGATGTCACAATCGTAACGTGAAAGACGGTCTACATACACTGGTATCGTTTACACGTGGCGTGCGGTCACTTTGACTACGACGACCTGCTCAAAGGAACACGCTGTTTGTTTGCCCCATGCACTGATTAAGACGCCTCTTAGAACGCACCCCTAATTGGAAATACAGACAGATGTCCTGTCTACACCGACTAGTACTATAGTGTACCTAGGTATGCGGTGTAAGTTGTTAATTACACTGACCGCGATCAAGACCATGGTAATGGCCATTAATACGCAGCCGATAATTGTGCAGTTGTGTTGTATCCGATTGAACCTGACACCATAAGTTTAATGATAGAATGTAACGTTACACCTATTGATTTGTCTGGCTAGCTTAACATCGACTACTTAACAAATTAGAATAAAAAACAGCTGAACCAACAGCAGACTACTTAGAGAAATAATAGACAACGATAAAAATTACAACAAAAGTAGAGAATGAGTCAATCATTAGGTACCTATGTTACCTAGAAATGGTCTTTTTTCACTTTTTTAATCAAATTTTTGATATCCCTAGGTACAGGATTAGAATGTGCTAATTATTCAATGCGTGAAAAAAGCTAACTATTAGCCATTATCTCTCTCTTTTCGTCCTATGCGTCCGTAGTCGTCACGTCATCTAAAAAGTACTCTGTGACCACCAATGGCGCCAATAACAAGGACGGCAGTTTATTATTGTTCTATTCGGCTACCGGTTGTTCTAGCTCTACCAGCTACGATACTCACAAAACAAACAAACACTCCCACACCACTCGAGATCATCTTTGTTTATATGTATAGGCTATTCCTCATTTTACGATGTCATTCCGAAAAGAAGACTCTTACATCTTTACAAATAGATTTACCGGGCACAAATGAGGAGAGTACCTAGGAAGGAAGTTATATAATTAGTAGAGATGGGCCGAATATTCGGTTTGTTCGTTATTCGGCATGTTTGCAATTTACCGATTATTTCACCGAATTAGGTATTGTTCATATTTATAATTCTTTGTAAATGGTTATGTCAACACAAGCTGTGAAGTAGTTTTTTATATGTTGTCAATGTTTCTAATGTGAAAAGTTAGCAGGGTGGGGAGTGGAGATGGCCTGTGTGAATTCAGGAACTCCTTGTAAAAGGTATTTTTTTTATATGGACATATCAATTCCTGCCGAATTCTTCAGCCGAATATTCGGTTCGGCAAACATTTTACCGAATATTCGGTTCGGCAAACATTTTACCGAATAAAGCCGAATAAGAACCAAAGTAAGGAATGTAAAAATCTTACTACAGCGGAGTCGAAGCTATTATGACGTCGTGTTCTGGTTGTATGTTACGTGTGTAATGGTCTAACTAATGGTAGATGTTGTTTTTATGGTTCCTTATGTTGATTCGTTGGTGTCTAATTATTCTACTTCTACTGCCACAAAAGTCCACTGCTGGACATGGGCCTCCCTCAATTGGAGAGTATTGCCATGCTCACCACGCTTGGCAGGCGGATTGGTGAGTGCAGTGCTAGATATTGCAGAACCTAGAATATCTAGAATCTAGACATTCATAGAGAAAGGTGCTGCCCATTTTCTGTATTCATCCCTTAGTCGCCTTTTACGATACCCACAAGTAGAAAAGGGACATATTCTAAGCCGGCACCACTCGGTCTAATTATTAGCTACATATATTTTAATTACCGCTGGCGACTTACACGTTTCCGCTCAAATGTTAACATAATTTTTCACGAACAGAGCGGGGTAATCATGGAGGGGTTTCTACACCACATGGCGCCACAATTCCTGCACCCAGCGCTGCAGAGCTTTGGCTGCGGCGCTTTCCGTCCGATAGGCGGCGCCTTCCACCCGCTGTACCCGGGCAAAGCGTTCGCGCGACACCTGGGCGAGCAGTATGCGCTGGGACAAAGTGTTGGACAGGCTCTCAGGGTAAGTATTGCCTTATAAACGGTAGAGTTTATGCGCATGACGCAGTTTTATTATTTGTGATGCGATATTCATCAAGAAGTGCTAACTGCACTAATATTATTAACTCCTTTCAACAGCAGAGTGTCCGCGATGAAAGCAACACGCCACCGCTGTACCGGCACGGCTACGGGGCGCGCGACGACACCAGCTCGCCAGGGTCTGCGGCCTCCGCGTCGCCCCGACCCTGCAAGGACGACGAGCCCCCTGCCTCCACCCCCTGCACCGACTCTCATGACTTCTTCTCCCGTGAGTTACCTTCCCGCTGCGAGCATATCGCGTATTTTATTTTTTGTCGTAGGTATATAACCGACGAAAAATTACAACGGGGGAGGTTCTCAATTCATCAGGGATATAATTATATTTTACTAGTGGCCCGCCCAGCGGCTGCGCCAGCTGCAACTCATTTTTCCGCGTGAATAAGATGATGATTTACCGGCAGGTATTATAAATAAAAACCTTCCTCTTGAATCACTCTATTAAAAAAAGCTGCATCAAAATCCGTTGTGTAGTTTTAAAGATTACGTTATGACAATTCTTTTAAATATTAGAATATACGTATTTTCCCATATTTTCTTTTGTCTAACTAGATTTTTTTATTAGCCGACGGAGAGCGTAAATCGTCTTGCGGAGTTTGCGGTGCGCGGCTCGGCCCGGGAGTCGCCCAGGCGCACTTCCTCCAGGAGCTGCAGCACCTGTACAGCCTCAGCGCGCTGCCTCGCGACGTGGCGCCCTCCACGCACTCCATGCACCACCAGGACGAGGACGCGCGGTGGGAGGTACACACTCCACTCAGCTTCTACTCAGCTCGTCAGGATCACTTCCTTTAGAGCACCAGTTCGCGGTGCAACCTTTTCTCATGCGACTGAATATCTTATTGGACAGGATAGAAAAATTCACGTCAACATCGCAGATGTATTTTAGATTCGAAAACTGTTAGGTAAACTGACCATGATGCACTGATTCTCAGAATTGATCTGGAGAAACTAATTAGTCATTTTGTCAGACCTACCAGCGCATCCGCGCGAACCGGCAGCGGAGGCTGAAGCTGCGCACTCGCAAGCGCCACCACACGGTGGAGAGCATGCTCGGCTACGACCTGGACGAGGAGCGCGAGCGGCGGGAGGAGAGGCCCCGCGAGCCGCGCACCTACGACGCTGAGGACGAGCCCGTCGACGTGGAGGGCGACTCGCTCAGCTGGCCCGACGCGCCTATCACCGTGGACGGTAGGATACACGCATGTAGTTATACAGGGTGTAAAGAAATTGGCTACAAATATTTTTAAGGGGTGAACCAACCCCTGAAACTAAACAACTTTTCCCAAGGAACATAGGTCAAAATATGAAAAAAGTTTTGGACCTCCCAAAACGTACCGGCCAACCAAACCAAGTCAATTTGTATGACCAAATTTTTTTTTCATATTTCGACCTGTGTTCCTTGGGAAAAAGTTGTCCAGTTTTATGGGCTGGTTCACCCCTTAAAATATTTGCAGTATTTTTTTTTACATCCTGTAGACTTGTATTTTAAAGCCTTTTACATCCTGTAGACTTGTATTTTAAAGCCTCAGTTAACACTTTAAGGGTTCAGACCGTAGGAACCGCAGCTTTGGAATGAGACGGCTATATAATATCGATGCTTGACACGGACTGTGAAAGCGGCAAGACAACAAAATTCGTACCTATCTATTCGTACAAGGATGTATTTTTATTTCAGAAAAAGAACAACGCACCGAGAATGACAAGCTGCACTTGAGCTACGCCGAGGACCTGGAGATCTCCAGCACAAACGACGCTATGCAGTCGCCTGAACGCGTGAGGTACTTTTTCTCTAAGACTCCGAGGACAATTTTCCGAGGGAGTATTCAAATCTACACCACAAATACGTTAGGTAAAATTTATGAATCTTAGATAGGTACGCCAGGGCACCGTTTGCTTATCTAACAGTTCAAAAAAAATGTATACGACTAAACAATATGAAGACAATTACGTTGCCAAAATTTGTAGGTATCTAATTACCTATTGATAATATTATTAGGTTTGACTACTTTGTAACGATTACAGAATTGAGACCCCGAAACCACTTTCGCTGGAGTGCACGAAGACGTCGGAGCCTGCAGAGCGGCCGCCCGAGGTGTCCACGTCGGAGCCCTGGCCCGCGTCGGTGGCGTCGGTGACGGCGCCGCCGGCGGACGCGTGGCCGGCGCTGGCGGCGGAGGCCTACCTACACGCGACGCGCCACAAGATCGATGGAGAAAATCTTCCCTCCTCTACTGACTCCCGCAATTAGAACCAGTCGCCTCTTGCATACGTGCAGCTGCCTGATAAGTTTATAATAAACTTCTAAGGTATCAAACGAATGCAAGAGACGGGCTGATTCCTTTCCTTGTCGTTACACACCGAATCTGTGAACGGTTCGAAGAACGCTGGTATAAAAAAAATGTCGTTGACTAATTTTAATCCTTTCTGCTGTTACTACCACGTCCTAATTAGTTTGATGTTCTTTACTCTCCAAGTTCGCAATAAGCGAAGTACCTATTTATAAGCAAGCATACCTACGACAGAAATAATTACGAACTGTAAAAAAATCGTGTCAGTTATTCGAACTATCGAAGTCTATTTTGACCATTTTAGACACCTTGAAAAATGTCCTCCTTAAATATTATCTTAATATCAAACGACTTACTTATTATTAATCCTCAACGTTTCGGTGTAGTACCTATCTACGTACACTTTCATCAGGAGGCCGATAGATAATAAATAATTTTTATTTTGGGCACATACTGGAAAATGAGAAAAATTATTCAAACTCCCATAGAAAATTCACGATAATCTGACATTGCATGGGAGGTCGTTTTTTTGTTGTCCAGCATTGGTCCCATAGTGAATATGTTCATTACAATGACGACAACGTTTCCTCCGAAACAATGCATCCTGTATATATAAATCACTGTTTCATGAAACTAAAATCTTTAAAGTTATTTGTTTTGATATTATTGTTACAATATGTATATATAAAATAATTATTTAGATGTAATATATGTCAATAATAAAATATTAATTCATTGTTTAGATATAGGGTAAGTACGTATTAAAGTAACTTAATGTAAAGTAACTTTGAAATGGTCAAATTTCTTGTAAAAATGTGCATGTTTAAAGTGTCTTCACCTTAATATCGTTAGAAGATAATTAAAATTTTACTAAATTTCAAATTATTAGTAAATTACGTTCAAGTATCGCTACATTATATTGTCTTTTAAATAAAATAAAAAAATATTGTATATGTTATTTAATATCATAGTAAAATCGTTTACGACTCACGCTACTACGAGCAAGATAACTACCACAATTTTATATCGATGGAACAACTTGGAAATGTTCGACAAATAAGAGTAATATAAATATATATTATATTATCACAATGTGTTTTGGGAGTGCAGACCTGCTGCAAACCCCAGCCGCAGACGCAAGGGCTTAGTCAACAAACAGCAACATTTAGCGATGAATAAACGCCCACTGCGACTTCATGGCTAAAAGCGTTGTCTAGGGTTGCAATACTACTTAGTTCTACTGAATTACCCGTAAAATCCAGTAGGTAAACGATCTGGCATAGGATACCTACTTCTTGGCTTGCGCAATTTTATTTACTCCAGTAAAAATTGCTGTTAAAGAATTATCTAAAACAATGAAATAATTTTCGGTATAAAATGAGCAAAAGCAAGCAAGTATTTTACGGGTCTAGTTTTACCGTATTGCATCCCCAGCGCTGGCTGCAGACTAGCCGGCGCGTGTGCTACAGCCGTCATCGGACTTGTAATTTGGCCCTCGTGTCCTGTGGCCCCTACTGCAGCTCGGCACCGTGGAGCTTGATGCTGGACATGCGGTACGTGTCCTCGGCGATGGAGGCTGACGCGCGCAGTCCGTCTGCGTCAGAGCGGTACTCCTGCACCACCTACGACGCATTCAACCATATAAGGTGTAAAAATATTAGCTGCAAATATTTTACGGGGAAAATCAGCCTATGAAACTGAACAACTTTCCCCAAGAAATATAGTTCGAAATATGAGAAAGATTTTTGGACCTGGACAAATTGACTTGGTCGGTCGGTAATTTTGTATGGGAGGTCCAAATTTTTTTTCATATTTCGACTGATGTTCAACTTCCGACTCGTTACGTTCGACTTACGTTCAGGTGAACCAACCCATGAAACTGAACAACTTTCCCCATATTATCATTTTAGTCCCTTAAAAAATACTATTGCCACAGATAATATAATACTACTAAAGTAGTACAGATACCTAACGTCATAGAGGGAGTTCGATTGCGCTAGGACGGCTATTGGCGGGCTATTTGATATGTCGACTCAGCGCGTCCGTTGCTAACGATATCTAGCTTAGTTATTGGATACTTCGTATTGACGACATTAGATTGAAAAATATTGCAAAAATGTGAATAATTCGCGTGTTTTCCGTCACAAAACATCTTAAATAATGTATATATAATTTTCCAATACTTTGTTTTTGTAAATTTGCTTTTATTCCAGTCTCATAAGTAACATTCGCGACCCGTATCGCCATCTATTGATTTATTTTTGGACTAATTTCTTTTAGTAGGGAATGAGACCCCATGCTATTGCACACCGGCCACAGAAAGGAGGGCTTACTTTGCGGATGTAGTCCTCGCGGTCGGCAAGAATGCGCGCCAGCTCGTCCCGCCGCTGCTTCAGCTCGGGGTCGTAGCTCTCGTTCAGCCGCTTCTCCATCTAAATCACCATCCCAATATTATAATATCTACATAGGGACCTGTCACTATAGTGATACACAAATTATCTCAAACGGCCCTCTATATTTGTCGGACGTGGCGATGGCGACCGTATTTTTGTGGCCGTTAGCGCTCTGCCTGCCCCGTAAGGGATAGAGGCGTGATTTATGTATGTATGTACATAGGGACAAGTTTTGGAGCTCTAGTTTAGTTTTTCGCATGCGAATGTCTGCTACCATTTGGGTTGTGGACTGGGTCACTAAAAATATAAAATATTTACGTCTAAAACTATTGCTCAAAAATACTACGGAATTTATTCATAATTTCTCAAAATATTCAAAGTTTGAATTAATGAACAGATAAAATTACAAATAACTTAAAGTGTTCTGATCTGACGCCATCCAAAATAGCAATGTATACCGACATAGATTGCTATTTTCATACAAAATACTGTTTTGGATCGTTTTAAAAAGTAGCTCATTGTATCTTGCATTGAGCTTGCATTGTATCATACAAATTCTAGTACACAACCATTCACACATACCCCTGCTTATAAAAATTAGTAGTATTTGGTATATATTTATAAATCGCACTCAACTCTTCGATCTCAAGAACGATTTAGACAATGTCAATCAATACCAAAACAGCATCTCAATCTCGCACTCAAGATCGATCTTAGAGTTGAGAGCGGTTTATAAATACAGGCCTTAGATAAGAGTGCTTATAACTGTCATTGCGGACTTCCGTACACAGTTTTAGAAATCACACTTAGAAATTGTTCCGAGGAAAGGTAGATAGTAGAACCCTATGACTTTTATTTTCGATTGGTTCAGATGAAGACTTTTCCGTCAAACTGTTTGAAAATCTTTCACAGTTTGCAAGTTTATCGGTGAGCAATGGTCAATGGTCATGCAAGTCATGATCATTTAAGTCCATATTGCTGTCACGTCCTATAAAAATATTTTTTTAAATAAAATATGCGGGTAGGTACCTGTTGGTATTCCTGATAGAGGCTCGCGTACTCTGCTAGACTCTGTTTAGCTTCCTGGTTCATTGCTCGGCTCTTCAACGTGGATGTGCAGTCACCGTCGTCGCGAGTCGCCAGACTGAAACAGATTATCTTGTCACAAGCAAATACCTGCCTGTCTTGCCGTGTGATGCCGGCTTAGAATAGCATCACCTCAATTCTACCCGTAAGTGTTGTAAAAAACCATTATGGGATTATTATCCAGGCAATGGGCAGCAGCCTTCCCTGTAGTAAATACAACATCTTGCACTGCGCTCGCCAATCCGCCTGCCAAGCTTGGTGATAGGAGGGCACCGATGTTCAGCAGTGGATTGTCGTGGCTGTTATGGTGGTTATGGTAGGCAAGTAAGTACCTATGCTGAAAATGCCGCTTCTGACAATGAGCATGTGTAAAACGTTTTATTGCTTTGCTACTCCATTCCATACCAACAGTCTTTTCATTCCTGTTTTATGTTGGTGCAGTCCAAGCTCTTTAGGTAGGTACTACATGGCAAAGTTAGATCAACATCAATACAACAAAAAAAGACAGCGCAGTGTTTCAAAAGCCTTAGGCCACAGGCATGTATTCACCTCGGGTCGCAGTAGGTACTAAGTACACACTGAGGGTATATAAAACAGAAACCCGATTCCTTCTGAATGATATGTACGCCAGAGAGCACCAAGTTTTTGAAAAGTTACCACGAATTTTGACGTATGTGTGCAATGTGCATATATCTCTCACTGCAGAATAAAGATCGTGACTGAGAAAGTGATAAGTAGGTTTAGGAACTATTGAGCTGAAACAGATACACCCACTTACTTGTACATAGAGGTATAGAACTGGTTAGGGCGGTCGACGGAGCGCAGGAATCGCGACACTATACCATCGCACTCACGGTACAGGTTCAGCAGACGGTTGTACGACACGTATTTGTACGATGGCAGCCGTAGCAGCCGCTTGCCCAGGCGGATCACATTTATCTCGCGATTGTCCAATGACGGTTGCTGTAACAACATCCCGATTTAGATTCTTTATTTGCAAATTAGTAGGTACTTAAAGTTTTTGTTTTTACCAGTCTTGCTACCATGACTGTCACAACTTTGGCACTTCAATTCCTTTTCCTGTTTTTAATTCAAAGTGAACTTGTGCGCGAAACGATAAATGTATTAGAGGCAAACCGGGACCATCGGAGGTCTGAACTGTTTAGTTAGTTAGACCAAGGTTTAGACATATTTTGAAGAACGAGACAGTAAAAAGAAATATAACTTGTGTTTTGTTTCTCCACGCAATTTAGTTTCTGATGAATTACGATTTTCCAAGAAAAAGAAATCCAGCTTTGATCCATTATAGTTTGAAGTGTAGTATAATTAACACTTACCAAATTTTTTGTTTCATAAGGAGGTACATGACCCAAACCTGAAAAAATAGAAACTGTGTAGTTGAAGTAAGAACTCCAAGCTGAAGTAGGTAGGTAATTTTATTCATTGTTATAATTCAGCGAGTTCTTGCTGAAGAATTATTTTTATTTTAGGCTTCTCCTATGGGGAGGACCCGTTAAATTATTACTGTGAATAGTGTATACAACCGCGATACTATTTTTTTTTTTTGTATTATTTTAACGGAATTTATGCTACGTAATTATGCTACCTAACGAATTATTTACTTTTATAAAAGTACCCTCTTTACTTACCCATATGATGTGCAATGGTCAGAGGAATGCAATTTAATGGCTGTTGTGTTTTCAATCCGTTTAAAACCTGAAATAAAAAAGAGTATAAAGAATCACGATGGTGATACACAAATCATCTGAGCCCTCAATAGGTATTTGTCAGGCGTGGCGAATTCAACCATACTGTTACGGCCGTTAACGCTCTACCTACCCCGCAAGGCATAAAGGCGTGACATATGTATTTGTGTGTATGCAATCGGGAAGCCTTGTATGCCTGTGGCCTAAGGCCTCAGTACCTAAAACCCTTGTCCATCCATTTATGACTATGTCCGTATTAACCTGTTGTATGTTGACGCCGATGTTGTGTGAGGGCGCGGTGCTCTTGGACACTATGAACGGTATGGCGTTGGCGGTGATCTGCCGGAAGAACTGCGCGTTCGACTGCTTCATTTGGGAGGCGAGCGTCGGCATCTCGTAGCCGCGGCTGCGATACTTCACCCGCTTGTTCTGACGCCACACCTGCGCGACAAACACACTAACAGACACCAAAAACATGGGAAGGAACTTTAAAGGATGAAATCACCCATAAACGCGCCGCATGGTGAAGAATGTGAAGATACTCAATAAACTTCTCATCAGAGAATTCGAGACGCTCTCGTTTTCTATGATTTGATAAAACAAGAAACCTATGAAAAACTATTTCGAATTTGGTACATTTTCATTAGGATTTATAAACCTGATTTAACTTACTATTACACGATATCAGATTTATTTCAAAATAAACACACTTTTTAAATAATGTGATTCGTAAGGAACATAAACTTGGTGTTCCACAACAAGGTGTCCCGGTTTTTTTGATGAGAAGTGTACTTTATCCTAAGATGATCGATCATACGAATAAAAATGTACCTACCTACAACTACAATAAATTACCTTTGGGGTTAGTGATGGTCCATACAAAATTTATATCCTTAATATTACGTCTTGTTTATTATACGAGAACAGACAATGTCTACAAAAGTAACTAATGAGTAGTAGTAGTAGTAATAAACTAGTTAGGTACCTTTCCTTTAGCGGCGGTTTCAAACAAGGTATCATCGTTGAAATTTTCTGTAATAATAAAATATTGTAAGCATAATGAACCGTAAGCAAGCTTTTTTCTTCTTTTTTATTTCAATAATACGGGGTGTAAGGTAGAGCTTTTTGAATAATGCGACGGCAAAAATATCGCAGTGGTCTGTCAGATCCATACTAGAAATGTCAATACCCATACTGAAACCGCACTCGACAGACGACGCTGCGGTTGAGCGGTTTTGTTATGGTACTTACTATGGTATATGTCAAAATGAAATACATTTGTAGACGCTGCACGCGCATGACTGACATCGCTGGACTGTGGTACATGCAGACCATTGATTTATAAAACTTTCCCCTAGCAACATAATATGCCAGGAAACGATAGTAAAAATACGACCTCTCAAACAAAATAACGCTCAGCTGAAATATTTTCTCATAGGAAGTGGTTGAGTTTTAGGATCTGAACGCACCCTATTCGTCTTTGGAGGGCTGTACCTGCATAAAAAATACCTTGTTCCCTGCTGTTGCACCTGGTGAGGTCTACGGAGTGCAAGGAGCGATTCTTGTGGAATAGCTCTACCACGGGCCGCTCGCCGTCTGATGGCCTCTGCCCGATCACTGCGTACAAACATTCATAGAATTATTACCCGCATCAGCGGTTTACATTCATAGGTATAAATATAGGAAGTTATCTAGACCAATACCTACTATCTTTCATACACTCCTAAGCATTATCGCGAGGTATTTCAAGAAAAGTATACGTACAATATATTTTCCTGAACGAAGGTTGGTACAGCATATAGTATACATAAGCGTGTGTTTGTTTGCAGTCATTATAGGTAGAGCTACTATAGGTATTAATAGGTACAGTCAAATGGGGAAAAATGAGACTAGCGGGTAACTTGGGACATGGTCGACACCAACATCTATGAACCAGCTATAAGCCTATAACGTTATAACTGGTTGATAAATGTAGAGTCCAAAGTTGTCAATCACTTACAACGTTATAGCGGGTTCATAGATGCTGGTGTCGATTATGTCCCAAGTTACCCGCTAGTTAGGACATTGCGGGCTGAACCACCCGATTGTCCGTAAGTAAGATGGTTCCGTGTTTCGGATGGCACGTTAAGCCGTAGGTCCCGGTTGCTGTCTATGATCACTTAGACGGCGGTCGTTACACAACCATGTCAGAAGAAGTTACCCGCTAGTCTCATTTCCCCCATTTGACCGTAGTCAAGTTACCTGAGTCTGCACGTCTAGGTCCGGTGGTCTGTCGAGGGCGTCGCGGCTGCCCCAGGCCTGCCCGCCACGGAGGATGCGGATGCTCAAAGTCACCTGTCACGTTTTCTTTACATTAAAATGTGTGTAGCAACAGCCAACTCATCCTTCTTTATACTATGTCATCGCAGTCATTTCTTAGCAGAGGTAAAGTAGTACAGACAGAAATGTGTTTATCACCTATCACAGTTCCTAAGAAATAACTACGCCGTAGTATGTATTAGTGAAGGGCCGAACTTAGGTTTTACCGAAACCGAATGTTCGGCTGAATATTCGGTAAAAACTTTGCCGAACCGAATATTCGGCCGAATTATTCGGCAGGCATTGATGTCCATATAACATCAATTATGAGCCTTACTTGTTCGCGGATTAACACTGACTTCTCCGCTCGCTACCCCTCTTTCTATATTGAAAACATTGACAACATACTAAAAAAGTTGCTTAACTCCTTGTTTTAACATAACCATTTACATATATATTCAACCGAAACGAAATATTCGGTAAACTTGCCGAACATGCCGAATACCAGATATTAACCGAATATTCGGCACAGCTTTGGTATGTATGTATACATGTATTTATAACTCGATGACAAAATCTGTCGCGGAAAGGGCTTAAATTCGTATGGTACTTGGCAGTCATAATAAATACCAGGTCCTTCGAAATTTTGTTGTGATACCACGTCACTCCTGCCTAAGAATCATTAAATCAATTTTATCCTAGTACCTACAGGTAGATTTTATCTGCTGCAGTAAGTAATTGGTGCTAGATTTGTACTAGCTATATATGTATACAGATACTAAATTAGTACTAAGTCTTGTAACTATGTAGTATAAAAAACGTTTTACCTTTCTCTTTTAAGGCAACTTCTCTAGGACCGTGCAGTTTACTCGTACGATTGACAAACTGTTTTGTAACTTTTTGTATATCCAATCTTTGTACATTATTGTTTATTGGTGACGATCTGGAAAAAAACACAGTTTGTTTCGGGGGCGCATGACTTGCAGTGTTACTCACACTACATACCTATATAAAACCATACACCGACACGGCTGTCATCCATTAGTGAACAGTGCTCATTTTGTAGTATTTGTAGCACGTCAGTCGTAGCGAGCCACCTAAGCAGCAACTTACTTATAGACACGTAAGATACAGACTGGGGCATCGGGTAGTCCAATCAGTATTAGAAACCGGAGAGTTCGTACATTTCACAAAGGGGCGCGCGTCGTAGTCTCTTGAGCTACTGCTCAAGATTATAGATTGCTAGCTTGCAATCGTAAAGAAAAAGTGTTTTCTACAACTTATATTTCAGTAGTGTTGCTTTGTCTCGATCAGTGCAAAAGCACGCATGGGTACCAGAGAATACCAGCGCTGTAATACCTGCTTCGTATTATGGCATATGCTGAGTGGGATACCTTTTGCAAAGTACAACCTGTGCCTAGTATGTAAGTTACTTTATGTTGTACGAGTATGGTTTCATGTACTTAGAAATAAAGATTTATATTCTATAAAGTTTACCGTTTGTTATTGGTAAGGTCGTACATATCCCCAGGGCGGCGCACGTCGCCTCTCTGGACCCGTGGCGGGTTGTCAAAAGCGCCGTCGTCACCGCAAGCCACCTCCGCCGCTGCCGGCAACCGCACGCCACGGCCAACTGCTCCAGACACTATTCAGGCATAAAAAACTAGGCTAACAACCATACCGAGAAGCCTCCTATATATATAGGAGCATCTAGAGGTTGATAAATTAAAAAGGTTCGATCGGTGCGTCCGCAACAAAGTCGGCACCCCACGTGTCCAAGGTTCGATTCCCGGTCAACGCTTACAATTTTATTAATTTCATATTTTAATTTATAACACTAACCTAGAAGAGTTTGACAAAAGGTTAGTCTCAGAGTGGAAGTACTTACGACGAATGACAGTAACTTGGAGTGCGGAGCAAAAGCAGATAAATTAAACATTATCTTATTAATACAATAGTAGGTTATAGGTATAACATAAATACATACAAATAGTTGTTATTCTATGAGAAGGAAAAAGGTATGAGATACTTACTGTCACCATCAGCTCGAGAACGCATTCTATTTTTAGGAATTCTTGATTCCTGCAAAGACGATTAAATCTTTCAACTGTATTTTCAACCCATGAAAAAATCGGAAGAGGTTCTCATCAAGTCAAGAACTTTATACTTTGATTTCACTATCTTTCCTACTGCGCGGTAACTACAAATATTTGCGTCATAATTATAAATCGCGATCTTTGTGCGTCTTTTGCGAGTCGTAGTTGTTCGTCATTGATGACTTTAGTCGAACAACGACGAAGAACGATGCTATTGATAGGTAGGTAGTAAAGGGTTCTTACCGACAAATTATAAAATTAAAAAAGCGTAAGTTTAAAATTTGTAACTGGGCATTTCTACAGAGACGCCGTTTTTTTTGTCCTGGTCCAGAAATCGTGTTAAACATATAAACAAAAATCTCAAAAAAATTACACATAATCCTTAATGTATGTTCTATTTGGAGAGCATAATTATTATGACTAATTTAATAATACTTTCTTCTAAAAAAAATACCGAAATGAAAAAAATCACCAAATTTACCTGATTTAGGCCTGTCCCTTTGGCGGAATTGAATCTAAATTGGTCCATAATTCGAAAATTTCCGGAATTTGTAATAATGTTCCTATGTTCACATGTATATGGATGTATGACAAAGGTTTATTTATTACCAAGATGGCTATAATGTTTTATTTTGTACCACTTATGTCACTTTAAATATTTGTCCCGAGCTTATGACCTTTCTGCAGCGTTGTGAAAAATTTGGGTGTACTTTTCGACACAACCTTATCTTGGTCTCAGCAGGTATCGCAAGTCAGCCGTAAGATTTTTGCTTCCTTGGGTTCGCTCAAAAGATGGAAAAATTTGCTTCCTATAAGGACCAAGATCGAACTTGCTCAATCTCTCCTCGTTCCAATTCTCGACTATGCAGATGTCTGTTATCTTGACCTCAATGAGGATCTCCTCGATAAGCTTCAGAGGTTACAGAACATCTGCATAAGATTCATTTATGGATTGCGCAAGTTCGATCATGTGTCAGAATTTAGGAACCGGCTGAAGTGGCTCCCTATCAGGTTGCGCCGGAATGAGCATATCCTTCTACTCCTTTACAAAGTCCTAAATGATCCTTGTTCCCCTCCCTACTTGAAGGATTGCTTTCATTATCTGGGCGATGACCACAGCCGCAATGTCCGCTCCAAGAGCGACAATATCCTCCGCGTTCCACGAGCACTCTCTCAGTCGGGGTACTCTAGAGAATCTTTCGTCTCAAGGGCGTCACATCTATGGAATGAACTACCGTATGACATTCGTCACTCTAAATCTCTGTCAATTTTTAAATCAAAATTACATAATTATCTCCTTTCAAAATCAGTTGTTATTTAATTTTCCTATAACTTGTGTATTTATATATATTTATGTATATATTTTATTTATTGTATATATATATATATGTATGTATGTATGCTTGTATGTATGTATGCTTATAGATATATTTATATATTAATTAGGTATTAATTGTAATTGTTTTGCTTCTGCAACTACTTGCAAATTGTTTAGCTGTCTCTTTAAAGGTAGAGGTTGCCTGGAAGAGATCGCTACAAGCGATAAGGCCGCCTTTGCTTACTTTTAGTTATAGTATAATGTACCGTTTTGTGTTTTAATGTTGTGTTTGTTGTAAGCAATAAAGAGTTTATCTATCTATCTATCTATGACTATATTCGGTATCACTCACAAACTCTTACGCACATCTGTAAATACGCGCGATTTGCACATCTTTATCCGATTCACATAAACTGCCAGTTGCGTCCGAGTAGGCGAGTGCAGTGAACCTGTGACATGCTGCCGGGATTTACCATTTTCAAAGATAAGAAATTTTACTTCGTCTTTGGTGCAGGGTAATTTCTCAACTCCGGATCATAAATATTTTTGAAACTATAAGAGCTAAAAGGTTGTTACTTTGTGTAATTTGTGCCTCGATAGTATACCAATACGTAGGTAAAATTGAATTTGCACAAAGTTATACTGTGAGAGAGAAATTTCAAAGAAACCAGCTTTTTCTCAACTCCGGGAATCTGAACTCCGTGTGCATTTGTTCACGGAGTTGAGAATTTTGTTCACGGAGTTGAGGTTTTTTATAAAACTGTGATTAGAATGATGTCGTGTGGTACCGGCGTAGAATAGCATCACTCCAATTCTACCTGTAGGTGTCGTAAGAGGCGACTAAGAAACTAGCTCGAGAGATGATTAACGACGATTAACTCTTGTAATTTCTAAACTCCGTGAACAGTCAAAATTCAAATTCGATTATTTCAGAATCTGCAAGAGGAAATGGGGAGAAATTTATCTTATTTTGTTTATTCATTTAAAAAACAATAAATCACTTTGAATGAGTGCATGAAAACCTTAAAACAAACGTGCACTCTCAACTCTGTGAACACTCGAAATTAAAATTGAATTATTTCAGAATCTACTGAAGCAAATGATGGCAAATAAAATTAAATATATTTCTATTTTTTTTTCCTATTTTTTCAGTATAATAAAGTCAATAAAATGTTAAGAGTAAAATTGCACACGGAGGTGAGAAAAATTTACTCCTGCCGTAGAAATGCTCAACTACGATGCTTTTCATCCGAAACATGGTTTGTAAACAGATGTTTGACATAACAACCAACGGTGCGATGTGATGCAAGGTCCATCAACTTACTCCAATGTTAGTTTCCTGAGCATGCGACCTGTTTGTCTGGTTGTAGCTGAGCACTTGACGGAGCATGCGGTGCTGCTCTACATTTGCCGGATCCACATAAGCACGGAAAGAGTTCGACGGGGCCATCTGGCGTCGTACCCGCATCGTTTGATTCACTTCTGTCCCTGATACAACGAGAATCATGTTTTAAAAATAAAACGTAAAACAGTAATATTCGAATATGAAATGTTGACCCTAAACTTACAAGAGATTCAAAGAATCGAGCAAAACGCAGGCTGGCTAACTAGTTGGCTTTATGTGTTCTACGTCGTAGTCATTTGCTACGACGCGTGGCCGATATAGTAAAGTCACAACCGTAGAGAAAATATACAGACAAACTATTTTAAGAAGTAGTAGGAAGACATAAATACTAATACGATGAGATAATTTAGGTACCTACTTTTCTTAGGTTGTGTGCGTACAGAAATGTATGGAACTTCCTCTGCGCGCTGATGTTCAGGTAGACGAGTTACACTACAAAAGTAAAATTTCCACCATTAGACAATCCCTACTTTTAGTTATATAATTGGATTTTTATTCCTGCTGTATTTACTATCTCATCAGAAATATCGGGACACTTTCGTTTTTTATGATTTGATAAAACACGAAACCTAAAAGACTGTTTCGAATTTGGGATATTTCATTAATATTTATAAATCTTAATTTACTCACTATCACATGATACCAGACATTTTATTTCAAAATAAACACACTTTTTCAATAATGTGATTCGTACGAAATATAAACTTGCAAGGTGTCCTGATGTTTTGATGATGGTAATTTTTTGGTGTTTTGATGTAATAATAAAATAAAGAAGTTGCCTCGTACCTTCGTTTCCTCAGTTTCCTTTTTCGTTTTAGCCCTTTCACAAAGTCTATTTTGTCTTGTAAGTCGTCACATCTTGCTTCTGCCAAAGCAAACTGGTCATCAACTTCGAGTATTGAACCTTTAATAAAATAATTAATTCGTATCAGTATCACCTAGAAAACGCTCTCACTATCAAATTAGTACTCTGCGAATATGCCGCCATGCCATGAGCAGCAAAACAGAGACAGCTCCAAGAAAAATCAGTGTCGCGCATACCTTTGATACTCAATCTCCTCTCAGAACGCGTTCCTTCTAAAACAGGTCCAGCGATACTACTGGAGCTTCGATGACGCTTATCTGTGAACATATTAAATAAGTCAACGCAAAAATTATAACGGAATCAAATAATATTACCTATCTCACAGAGTTTCTTGAGGCGGCCAGACGCCGACAACCCAGAAGAAGCTCGTCAAAAATTATGGCCCAAAAAAAATTTCCCCTCGATTATATCATTAACTCCCAAGGTCAACCTGGAAAATTCTAAATCGGGTACAAACACTAGTCGGCCGATGCAGGTTTAATCTAAATAAGTGGGGATATAACCCGAAGCCAACTTGCGACTGTGGTGCTTTGCAGACAATGCCACACTTGATGAAAATGAAATGAAAAATGAAAATAGTATTGATGTCTTGCAGTCAGTGCCCTACCACTACCACCTGCACCTTGTCCGACTTATGTGAAGCCAAAGGTGGCAAACTTTTGGTCAAAATGTATTTGAGTCATCGACAGGAAAAAGAAGTAGGCCCGAATTGGCATACACTATATGCGGCGTGAAAATATATATTGACTTGAGTGAAAATATAGATTGTCAAAATAAAGTATCATAACTACCCTAATAAAATTCAATTTCCCCTAGACGCCTCCATGGTGGAATCTGGTTTTTTTATCAATGATAGACCTAATTACGAGGGGTGTTCAATAAAAAGTGATAATGGCATATAATCTTCATGATAAACAAAAAAGAAAATACTGGCAGGTAAAGCCCAGACATCAAAAATAAAAATAATTGATTTTATTTTTTTATTTTAAAAATTAATGTCATTTGTTTTCGTCGTGTCGGAGCGTGTTGCGAAAATTGGATAAAATTTAAATTCCAGCCGTGATAAAAAATCTCTGCCTGAAAATTTTTACTACTGAGCAAGTAAATCTTGATTTGAAAAATACATTAGGGAGTAATTGCTCCTCCATATTCTACGCTTGCACGGTGGTGTGCCGAGTTTAAGAGAGGAAGAACTTCAACTAAAGACGACCCGCGCTCGGGTCGCTCTACGACGGCAGTTACCGAACAAATGATAAAAAAAGTTGAAAAAATTGTTTTGGCAGACCATCGTGTTACAGTTCGTTTTATAGCTGAAGAACTAAAGATTTTGATAGGAAGTATCCATACAAATCAGGTAAAATAAAAAAATAAAAATAATTGATTTTATTTTTTTATTTTAAAAATTAATGTCATTTGTTTTCGTCGTGTCGGAGCGTGTTGCGAAAATTGGATAAAATTTAAATTCCAGCCGTGATAAAAAATCTCTGCCTGAAAATTTTTACTACTGAGCAAGTAAATCTTGATTTGAAAAATACATTAGGGAGTAATTGCTCCTCCATATTCTACGCTTGCACGGTGGTGTGCCGAGTTTAAGAGAGGAAGAACTTCAACTAAAGACGACCCGCGCTCGGGTCGCTCTACGACGGCAGTTACCGAACAAATGATAAAAAAAGTTGAAAAAATTGTTTTGGCAGACCATCGTGTTACAGTTCGTTTTATAGCTGAAGAACTAAAGATTTTGATAGGAAGTATCCATACTATTATACATGATCATTTGGGCATGAAAAAAGTGTCAGCGCGCTGGGTGCCTAGAATGCTTACAGACGAGCAGAAGCAAACGAGACTGAGGATTTCTCAAATCAATTTGGAATTGTTACAAAAAGATCCTGAACAATTTTTGGCTCGCTTTGTAACTATGGACGAAACATGGCTCCATCATTACGATCCTGAGACAAAACAACAGTCCATGACTTGGAGAGGTCATCATCTCCAACACCTAACAAGTTTAAGGCAATTCCATCCGCCGGTAAGATTATGGGCTCTCTTTTCTGGGATAGCTAGAGGGTGATAAGGATTGAATATCTCAGTCATGGAGCCACTATTACTGGGGTCTTATACGCAGAACAAATAAAAAAATTGCGTCAAGAAATACGGAAAAATCGCCGCGGCAAACTCGTTAAAGTTGTGTTGTTCCACCAAGATAACGCGCCCGCACACATGTCCCGAGTTGCGATGACTGCTATCCAAGATTCTGGATTAAAATTGATGGAACATCCTCCATACTCGCCAGACCTTGCAACCAGTGACTTCTACCTGTTTCCGCGGTTAAAAGAACACCTGAGAGGTCACAGATATGCCAAAGATGAGATAGTGAACGCCGCCGTACATGATTTTTTTAAGGGTTCAAGATGAAGTCTTTTTTAAGAAAGTAATCATAGCTTTAGAAAAACGATACATCAAGTGCATAAACCTCAAAGGTGACTTTGTCAAAAAATTAAATAATAAGAAATAAAATATTACTGCTTCATACTCATTCTCACTTTTTATTGAACACCCCTCGTATGAGCAATCTATCGGTACCGGTCACAAGTTGCACTTTTGAGTTTTTTTGGAAAAAAAAAATTAAAAAGTTCAAGTTTAGTAACTAAAACTACCCTAATATAATATTTTGACAATCGATTCCTCCTAAAGGCTTCCATGGAGGAATGTGTTTATTTTACCAATGATAGACCTAATCAAGAGCAATCTATCAGTACCGGTCACAAGTTGCACATTTAAGTTTTATGGAAGAAAGAAATATTTTTTGATCGATTGATATGATAAACATGGGTAAGTATGTAGTATGGGAAAATTGTTTGAGCCAAAATCATTTTTTAATGCGTGTAACTCAGAAACGGTAGGATATAGGAAAAAGTGATTTAGGTATAACTTGTAGATAATTTTATGGCCTTTCAACTTTTCCTTGAACGTTTTTCTCTAACATGTACCGTTTTTGAGATTTAAGCGAAAAATGAAAAAATGGACCCTTTCCCCCCTCCCCCCACTCCGGGGCTCCTCCTAGTATCCCGGGGTTTTAGTATGTTTATTACCTAGGGACTCTTGACATGTTTCCGAAGAAACATCTTACGTTACTAACTCACGCACTCTAGACCCCCTTTGGAGGTACTCATTCAATGGACTATAAGTAGAACCCGATTTATTGATGAAAGAATCTGTAACTGACAGTCGCTAGTTTCGGTAGTGGTGGCAAAATATATGTATATTCAAGTGTTAACTCTTTGTTTTGTCCCAGTTACGAGAGCATATTTTTCATTCAGCATCCAACAACAGTTTTAACACGCTTTCATTCCAACAAACAACACGCCAACCACATGAACGGTTTTTTTGTATACTTACCTCTTTTTGGCTAACCTATTACGTGGTGAACGAGTAACATACGTTAGAGCATGATATGAGATATACTGCCGCCATTTACAAATTCTCTCATCAAATAACTTGATAAATACGTACCTACCTATCGGTAGACGAGATGACCCGTAGTATGTCGGCCATTTTATCTAGGTACTTTTTTTGGGAAACTTGGAAAATGGTTTTGGGTGAGTTTAATGTCTTACCTAGCTAGATCCTGTAAGGTAATTAGGGAGGTACCTAAATACTGTTATACATGCAAAGAGGGCTGCAGTACATAAAAGAACAGGGTATCGAGCTTGACAATGCAATAATTACCTTTAGATAACTTCAAATTCTCTCCCATTTTTACTTAAAATTTTTACATCACACGACAACACAGCTTTGTGGTAATTATATTAACCACTGATTATTACTAAAAAAGAAGTTAAAATAATATAACTAAAAAACCATTACGTCAAGGTAAAGTGTCAAAATATAGGACTTGTTCTTGAGAACAAAACACCATCACGTCACATTTTGTAAGGAAATCTATAGACACGTATTTACTATCTCTTTGGACACGAATTTCAAAAAAATAAAGAGATTTTAGTAGGTTTTGATATTCCTTATTATAGAAAGAAAATTACCCGACTTGGTGTCCCACACGAAAGGAGGAGGAGGACCTGTCTGTCGAATTTTTTCAGTACAATTAAAAAAGTTTGATTATCTCTGAAACCACTAAAAATGCGTCGTAGTAGGTAACCTAAATTGGGGTGATTTGGATACACATCACTACAAGGCATTTAAATTTTGTTATTGAACGTAGTGATGTTGAGTGCGGAGTGCCTCGGACCACCCTTTATATAGGCAAGGAAGGAGAAAAGAATGGGATTAGAAACCAGGGGAACCAAAGGTATTCTTAAACGATTTATTCTTATCCCAGGCTTCTAAAACTTTGTGTTTCTCCACACGAGTTCGACAAATTCGCTATATGGTCACTGAATAAAATTTTTCTTATTCTTATTCTTATTCTTAAATTCCCGACAGTTTCTCGCTACATGCTGGGATTCTCAATATCCATGGATGGGCCGTGCCACGCTACATAGAGGCTTTCTCCAGCAAGCCACATTGTTTTTATTAGGTACATCTTTTAAACGACTCCTCGGACCTTTGTGATTTTTTGCATGGGGGTCATATATTTTTTTTAATTATTACCTACTAGCGGCCCGCCCAGCGGCTGCGCCCGCTGTAAGGCTGGTTTCAGAGCGGCGCGGCTCGGACGCGCGCCTGGGCAGCGCGTTCGCTGTGAAACGACATTCAGACGCGCGCGCTTCGTTGTGGTGTACGGTCGAGTGCAGAGAATCATTATGCCAGCAAACGTAATCACTATATTAGCTATATACGTTATATGGAAAAGAGTGCAACAACGACGTCTTAAAAGATTGCAAGTCGACGCTACTGGCAATCGAACGAGATTCAACCGCGGCGCGGCCGAGACGCGGCCCAAGATGCGTCACTATGAAACGCTACATACAATCTAGCGTAATGCGATGCGAGGCGCGCGCGGCTGGGCAGCGCTGCCTATACGCGTCGCTCTGAAACCAGCCTAACTCGTTTTCCCGGCAAGAGTTATACATAAAAACCTTCCTCTTGAATCAATCTATCTGTTAAAAAAACCTGCATCAAAATTCGTTAAGTAGTTGTAAAGATTTAAGCAAACATTCATACAGATAGACGTAAAAACCAATTTACTTTATACTATTTAGTGATATGGGCCCCAAGTCTGCTATTTTTGTCATTGTAACGCCATTGAAATTCAACTCTATACTTCAAATTGTTAGCAGATTACGAAACTACTAAAATCATCCAATTGAGATCCAATCGACATCCAACTGAAACGATTTTCATTTAGTAGACTTGCTGACAAAAAAACAGCAGACTTGGGGCCCAGGGTTTGCATAAACCGTAGTACTTTAGTGCTCTACATTTGATATTACGGTTCCTCCTCATCTAGCTAGATAGTAGGTTCCTATTATATAGTAGCACATTTAATTAAGTACAAATATTTTATGGCTGCGTTCTGCTCATAAAACTGAACTACCTACTTACTATGAACATTTTCGAAATATGAAAAACAATGACATAAAAAACAAAAAGTTTGTGTATGGCCGAACCGCGGGTGTATTGTCACGAAATTTGATGCAATATTATTGAATATTTTGTACTGTTTTGCTACTATTTACTACCTATACTTATATAATTGCTACCTCAGTGTATTCTTAAATAACTACAAGCGTTTCAAAGTTGCATCAAATTTCGTGACATTACACCCGCGTTTCTGACGTACACAAAAGTTTTGCTTCTAAGCTTTTTCCGAGAAACCTTCATCTCATAAATGGCAAGCAACAGTGGGACATGATAATTATCAGCCCTGGCTTACCCACTAGGCTGAGTAGGCTTAAGCCTAGGGCGGCAGATTTTGGGGGGCGGCAAAATTCGCCAAAAAAAATATTAATAGTTAATATAAAATATTAATAGTTAAATTAATATTTTTCCCTGATCATTGATTCAACACCCGATCAACTTACAACTTACTCTTGTCGTTAGATATGTTTTAAATACAGGCGAACCGTATAAAAGATTTCTCAAATTTATGCCGTCAGTCGGGCATAAGGCTGAAGAAATGTTTTCTGCCGTTATTACGGAACTCAAAACGCTAGGAATAAATATTCAAGATTGTCGTGGACAGTCCTATGACAACGCGGCGAACATGTCTGGCGTATACAACGGCTTACAGGCAAAGATTAAAAACGAAGCCCCTTTTGCCGATTACGTGCCTTGTTCTGCACATTCTCTAAATTTAGCGGCATGTACAGAGGCTGAATCGGGTACAGAGGCTTGTCGATTTTACATGCTACTACAGGAAATTCACGTTTTTTTTGCAAGCTTGACACATCGCTGGCAAAAATTAACGATTACAATTGGAAAACGCGATACCCTGAAAAGAGTGAATCTGACACGTTAGTCAGCTAGGGAGGACGCGTGTAAAAGTTTGAGAGATTCTTGGCACAAAGTTCTTGAAACTTTTTAAAGGTGTGGCGTTAAGGACGATTCTACTGAAAAATCTGTATCTCGAAACGAAGCGGCAGGAATACTTTCTAATTTAGAAAAACTGGAAACGGCGGTAATGGTTGTAGTGTGGAATTATTTTTTGCAAAGAATAAATCAAGTAAATGTTCAAATTCGGTCTTCCACTGTTGATTTGGTAAACGTTGCTGATCAATATGAGTCACTGCGTCAGTTTTTTGTATCACAACGAAAATTTCAAATATTTTGAAGATAATGCAATAGACTTGAGCGTATGCGAACAATAAGGTAAAGACATGGGAAAGAGACAGCTGAAAAGGCCGAGAAAATTTGACGAAACACCAGAAAAGCAAAATATAATGAGTGGCGCATTCCGCGTAAATATGTTTCTCGTCCTCGCAAATAGGCAAGTAACAGAATTAACAAAAAGCCATGAGGCGTATGCCAGTTATAATGAAAAATTTGCATTTATTACCAAAATAGACGAGTTAGACATACACACCCTCACCGAAAAAGCACTTTCATTAGAACAAACATATCCTAACGACATAGAAACGGATAAAGTGCAAGAAATGAATAACAGTCTGTGACATTTTTATGTACTCGAGCTTGTCGTCAAGTCATCGGTTCGACGAGAAACGACGACAACCGCATACAATTGACGACATCCGACGAGAACCGACGACAGGTTCGGATGTAAGACTGTTTGCAACATAGGTGTGGGTGGGACCACCTAATACTATACCCTCAGGCCAGGTAAAAAAAAACGGCTGAGGTGAAGCCGAATGGGATGGGTTGAGGGGGCGGCAAAATTTGAATAGCCTACAGCCGGCAAAAGTGCTAAGACGGCCCTGATAATTATATTTGTTTTTTTTTTACCTTATCCAGGCCATGCAGCAAATTCATCCAAAGGCATCAAAAAGGGCCCTTTTTCAAAATCTAAATTCGCATTTGATCAGTATAGAGTTCAGTAATGTAAGAATTGTATATACTCCGGTTAACTTATGGGAACTTTGAAGTCGACTCTATCTCATTCTGATCTGGCCCAGACAAGAATCAAGATCAAACAATATTGGAAACAGCCTACTTAGGAACAGCTAGCACACAAAGCAGTTCGGCTATTCCTAAATGCACAGCTAAGTAATTAGAATACATGAACAAGCAGAAAATGCAAAAACACGTTATGGAATGAATATTGTTTATTTCATAATAATCGCACTGTAGTTTATGAAATGCAGTTTTGTTAGAAAATACAAAGAAAATCAAGTCTTAAAACAAACATTTAAAGTCAATTAAAATAACATCATGAAAGTATAATATTTAAATTTACGTACAGTATTTTAGTATATAGATAGTAATTTAGAATTTTATGTGGGTAGGTTATTAGTTTCATATTAGGTCAAATGATGCAAATAATCGCAACATAATAAATACATTGAAATTACAAATACTATTAATGGACGGCTGTCGGCAGACAGACGAATTTAACGATATTGTCTTTGGGCAATATTTTTCAATGTTAGCAAATATTATCTTATAAAAATGCAAAGTAGAACACTGTGCATAGCAAACGTTGTGCTTGAAGTCGCGATCGATCCCAGCAAATATGTTGACATCTTATAGCTCCAAAGTTAGTTACATTTACCCACAATCTTCATTTTATAAATAATTTTATCATAATATTAACCATTTTATGAAAAGATTAATAGGTAAGGTACTTATTATAACGCATACTTTTATTGGTACAAATGACTTAATTCATATTTAATTAAACATATTATCATAAATTAAAATTTAATTCTATATAAAAGACAGACAAGGCATACAAAATTGCCTTTATAATATTAGTTTTGTTACTAAATGGAAAACTGTGCAGGCCCGACAAGATATTAATATTAAATTATCATAGCGCTAGACCTTTCTCATAATTTTAGCTGTAATATTCATTATTTTTAGTTATGGCATATTTCATAATAATTTTATAAAAATAACTTGAATACTACAGAGATGTCGTAATGTTGTTGCATACGTCACGTAACAGCGCGAGGAACGCAGCGGGCGGCGCGGCGGGCGCGGGGAGCGGAGCGCGGGCTCTACAGCAACACACATTTCCTTCTCTTTACTGGTTCTGGGGGCTCCAGCGCTGCCAGAATTGCCTCATCGAACACATTTTTCAACCCTTTCTGTAGAGAACAAAAACATATATGTTAAGCACACCTCCAAATCTTTCAGAATTTATCTAAACTTAACTCTTGTGTTTAATACATTTCGGATCTCAGAGAACTTTAATTTATTCTGTGCTCTCGGGAAAAAATATTCTTATTACCTGAGTAAGAGCAGAGCACTCAACATATTTGACGGCTTTCAGTTCCTTGGCCAACTTCTCTCCCTGTTCAAGGGACACAGGCTTCTGCTTGATCTTTGCCAACTTCTCCAGGGTAGCTGGGTCATCTCGGAGGTCAATCTGGGTACCGACCAATAAGAATGGGGTCTTTTGTTGATGATGTGTTATTTCTGGTACCCACTGAAACATTTCAACAAACATTACATGTAAATTGGCAAACTAATAAACCTGAATAAAACTCCAAAATCAAATAGAAGCTCATCAAGCCATCAAATAAAAGGGGGTTTTAGAGCCTTGCAGTTTTATAACACTATTATGTGATTTCTAGTTGTTTAATTTTTGATCTCTGTTGGTACAAGAAATAAATAGGCGCCACATTAGTTAAATTTCACCATCTTTCAAAAAAACTAAAAACAATGATTCTTTCAAAGTATGAAATTTTAAAACCAGTATGATTCAGTCATCTTAGAAGCAGAATGCACAAAGCTAGTCTAAACATTTTCAAATATTAAAGAAACTGTAGATAAAAATGTTATATGTGTTTCATCATAACATCATTTTATAGACACATCAAACTCACCTTTTCCTTGACATTTTCAAATGAACTGGGACTCACTACACTGAAGCAAACAAGGAAAACATCTGTTTGTGGATAACTTAGTGGTCTCAGTCTATCATAGTCTTCCTGACCTGCAAACAAATACATTTTATTTGATAACTGTTTTATTATGCTATTTGCTATTTTTATTATTCAAATGCAAATTATAGATGATATTATATAAACGCAAATTACAGATTGCCATGAGTAGGTCATGGCAAATTAATGGGTTAGTAATTAAACATTGATAAAAAAAAATACAATTTACCTATTGCTATATTATTTGATAAATTGTTTGAAAGTGAACATAAATTCTAAGATGGTTGAACAAGCAGAATACAAGCTTCTAGATGGCTCAGTAAGTAACATGGTAAATGGATAGTAAATTCATACACAAGTTACTAAGAAATCAAAACAATATTCAAATTCACATACCTGCTGTATCAAAGAGACCTAAGGTGTATGGTTCTCCTCCAATCATGACTGTGACAGCATAGTTGTCGAAGACTGTAGGCACATATTCTGACGGGAATTTGTTGGTTGTGTAGCTGATGAGCAGACATGTTTTGCCCACAGCTCCGTCTCCCACCACTACACACTTGATTGTCTGCATCTTGTTGGACCTCCAACTCTTCCACCGTTGCTTGTGTCAGGGCAATAACTACTATAGTCTATGCAGTCCTTCCGCTGACTCACTACTCATATCAATCAGAGCACGAACCTGAAAAGAAACCAAATTAGGATATTTTAATCAGGAAAAGATATCCCCCTGTATAGTACATTGTTAAATTTTATATAAAACTGCTTATCTAGGATACTGGTGGGTTTCTTTTCCATATTCATTTATTGCAATACTGCAGGGAAGGCAACCAAGTGTTTGCTTTATGTATTGTTTATACCTACATATTTTTTTATACATATAAGGTTGTATCATTAAACAACACTGAAGGCAACTTGTCTATTCTCTAATCAAGGTTTATTATTATTAACTAGGTAATCACCACTATTCAACATATTTGACGACACCAACTACACACCAAAACCCCGTGGTTAGCCTCAAGTACCAGTTTATGTCACTGGACCCTGATTCTATACACTGTATAAATTAAATGATTATCATTACATGCTGGCTAGGTTTTAATAATACAGGCAAAATATTATATTGTCAATCGGTAGATTAAAATATTTACAATACTTGATATTATTATTTGAGTCTTTCGCTAGAGCCAATACAAATTTCATTGGAATAAAACTTAGAGCATTCAACCCATGGAGATGGCAAAACTGGGCTTACCCGTCTGCCAGAATTCACAACCCATTTGACCAGCACATTATATAACTAGGTCTGCTGGAAGAGATTTCTTTTTAGAAATAAGCTGACCTGTTGTGTATTGTTCTTAATGTTATGTCCTTTGTGTTTTATTGTGTACAATAAATGGTTAAATAAAAAATAAAAAAATAAAATAAAACTCACAGCCAATTTGTATGTGGTTGACAAGTTGTAAAATTATCGTTGAGTGCTGTATGTGTTTCACTCCCCTCCCGCAAAAAGTTACAGGAAAAATTATTCAGTAATTGACTGTTTACTACCTTCATAGGTTGTATGCTCTAAAGAATAAGATAACAAGATTAGGCAAGGGATTATAATATGTATCAATTATGCATATGTAATAAATTTCAAATGAATGTAAGGTAAAAATTTAGATCTTGGACCGTCGAATAATGGGTTTTTTTTGGAAGGGGGGGGTAGGGGGGGGAGGGGGAAACCCCCCAATATCACTCCCCCCCTGCGGAAACCAGTGGTTCCTGAGATATTGAAGGTTGAAGTTTTGAGGTTAGGACTAGCCAAAAGTGCTAAAATAGTACAAATATGTCATAATTAAAAGAGGGGAAGGTTGAAATCCCTCCCCTGCACTCCCCCAACTTGCCCCCCCCCCTCCTGATAGTTATTCCTGTGGTTCCTGAGATATTGAAGGTTAAAGTTTTGAGGTTAGGAAAGGCCAAAAAGTGCTAAAATAGTACAAATATGTCATAGATAAAAGAGGGGAAGGTTTAAATCCCTCCCCTGCACTCCCCCAACTAAACCTGCCCTCCTCCTAAAGAAAATATGCCCCTCTTGAGAAAAAATGCCCAGCGGGGGCTCCTTTTCGAGAATCTAACCGAGTCGGGGTGCCCTGAAGTCGGTTCTCATTTACTAGTCTTTCCGGGTGGCAATAAAAAAAAATAACTAACACCCCGAAGGCTAAGCCGGTCTCTTCGCTCGCTGCGCTCGCTTCGTTCCCGCCTTAGCCTTCGGAACCTAATCTAACAGAGTCGGGGTGCCCTGAAGTCGGTTTTCATTTACTAGTCTTTCCGGGTGGCAATAAAAAAAAATAACTAACACCCCGAAGGCTAAGCCGGTCTCTCCGCTCGCTGCGCTCGCTTCGATCCCGCCTTAGCCTTCGGAACCTAATCTAACCGAGTCGGGGTGCCCTGAAGTCGGTTTTCATTTACTAGTCTCTCCGGGTGGTAATAAAAAAAATAACTAACTTTATTCTCATTTTATTTTTAATTCTGTCTATAATGTACTTTTTGAAGCAGAAGCTGCTTCCCAGTCAAAGGAAATTTGCACAGATGACATAGATATCATTCACTTTTTCATTCAAATTATTTACTCTTTCAATCATTTTACTCACTCTTTCATTAAATTTATTCACTCTTAAAAGCGAAATGCGTTTCGTTACATCAGTTTTTGACAGTTTAAGTATGCGCGTTTGGTTTTTTAGCACTTGTCAACGTCAAAATGGCGGAAATTGGTGCAAAATTATGTAAACTTGTTTATTTTTTATAAAAAAAACTACGCATCTCCGCACTTTGAAACTTCGTAATTATACTCCTTATAGTCCTATCTTATCGCCATAAAAGTTTCGTTAGCCAACTCGACGGTCCAAGATCTAAAGTTTAGCCGAATGTAATTTTTTTATCAAAGCCTTGAAGGTTTATCAACATAACATTATCTGCAAATGGACAAGCATATTTAGCTATGATACCAGGAAAATCCAGACGGCCTACAAAGCCACACAAACAACTCACAGTAATGCCTGCTCTTGGAATGTGCAACTAAAATGAAAAGGACAATGACCTCTAAAGATGTCAAGTAAATATTTTGGACCAGGTAAACTCTGGCGCAATTAAAACAATTAAACAACGAAATAGTGTGTTGGGGTAGTGATGAGCCTTATCTGATAAGGTGTAGCTGCGCACTCATGGCTCTGCTACGTCCGGTAGGTAGCTACCGAGCTTCGTGCTACTTGCTTCCATAACTGTTTACCGCATTCCGTTGCTATATCGCCACAGCGCAAGACATCATGCATACATTAGTTTATCTTTTCTACTGAGTTATTAAAATACTTCACCGATATCGGAATGCAGGCACCCATTCCAATGGTATTTCGTATTTTTTTTACATAATCACGTCACAATACATCCATTCTGACGTCCATTTTGTGATTGTGATGAGTCGGAAACGGAAAAGGGAGTTAACAATTCTCACTGATTTTATGAGGCATATAATGGCAGATTCACGCTTACCTTGCTAAAAATAGCCACTTCAGCGTTATTTTCACGTAAACATGCACAAGTTTATACGAAATTCACTAAGTGCACGTAGCGGAAGCGGGTTGGGTCGTTGACGGTGATGGTGACGGACGCACGACGGACGCCATTGATTTTTTTTTTCTTTTCTAGAGAATAGTGTGGTAGTGAGTGTGGCTGTTTTGTAGTAAATATTTGTTACTATACTAGTAACAAGTTCAGTACTGTTACGTTACAGATATTGTATGTTAAGGATCTTTCTGGGTATTTTTGGGCTGCTTCTGAGCTGCCTAAATAGTGTTCAGTGGCTTGCAAAATCCATTTGTCTTTTTTGGCACTAGGTGCCGCTGTAGAAATTATTGCAGATTAAGGGGTTTGGCCACGTAACCTACTTATAAATCAAGTATTTCCTTATATTTTTACAAGGCCCAGTTAATGTCTTTAAAAGAACTGTTACAAAGTAATAGTTTTATTAATAAACTAGCGGTCAGCCCAGCGGCTGTGCCCACTACAACTTATTTTCCCATGGAAATAAGATATTTGCTTGACAAGTGTCACACATAAAAACCTTCCTTTTGAATCACTCTATCTATTTAAAAAAATCTGCATCAAAATCAGTCGTGTAGTTTTAAAGATTTAAGCAAACATACATAGATATAGACGCGAAAAGCGACTTTGCTTTATATTATGTAGCGATTACAACCCTAGTTAACATTCTCCACCGCACCACACAGTGCTCCACGTTTATATTCCATTATAACATGATTTTACCCGACAGTTTATTGCACAATAAGTTAATGCACGACATAGTTACTCCCACAATACAACACAAAAAAGTAAAAAAAAAATTTTTTTAAGAATCTTATAACTATGACAGTTGGAATTTCCCTTCAAGTAAATAGATCAGAATCTAATCATAAGATGAATCTCGCTACGCTCGACTAGATTCTACACTGTGTAATATAGCCTAAATAAATGAAAACGCTATTAGAATGTAGCATGGATAAATAAAGACCATGAAAATATGCGGCATTCAGGTTCAAGTAGTCACATTAGTAATATTAGTATGTTTCAAGTTCAAGGGGCATACTTCAAATGTTCGGATTTGTATGAAAATTAACCAGTAGTATGCCGGCGGTATCTAGTCGAACGCAGCTAGACCAATTTTTAATCTAAGGAAATTACATTGAAATTTATAAAAGGCAGTGCCTCCGCTGCTGGTACCGGTTCCCAAAAAAAATAATAGGACGGGAACCGGAACAAAACAAAAAGTGGTCTATGATTAAATTTAAGAAAGTTTTACATTGTGAGACGTGATGGTGGGACGTATTTGTGCATAAGGGCCTTAGAAGCGGAGTACTTTCACGACAGTGAGGAAACCTTCGATGTCTTCTTGCTAACAGTAGCGGCCCATCCAACTGAAAAACTTTTGCTTTGTTGCCATTTCTGTGTCTCTAATAGTCCAAGTAGACTGCTGGTGGTCTACTTCAGGTACTACTTATGTCTGTTCTCGGTATGTTACTGATATGTAAAAGCATAGCAGACAGAGTTACTTTCGCATTTATCCAGGGTGTTAGGGAAAGCCCTCCGAATTAGTTTTTTTCAAAGATTTATAATCAGGTTACATTTTGGTATTTAATAGAAAAAATAAACAAGCACACACATCATTATGTCATGCCTTTATCCTTTTGGGATAGACAGAGTGTCGGTATCACCACGTCTGATAAATAAGCTGTTTCAGAATAGAGCCGTGTATATACTTATAACTAAAATAACAGGTTGTCAGCTTATCACCTTAAAATAAATCATTAAGGCCGTCCGCACACTATAGACGAAACAGTCTCAAGACATATAGAGATGTGCCGTAGCCCGAAATATGTTCCTGGACAGCAGGAATATTTTTTGGGAATGTTACGACTTTAAGTCCCAAATAAATTTCCTGCTGTCCAGGAACATATCATCTTGCTGGTAATGTTTCGGGGAAACAAAATAAAAGTAGTATTGTAGCTAAAATATTATTTTTGTAAGGATAACACCGTAAATCGTACGTGCGTGCGATCTGTTTCAATTTTATTGTGAATAAAAGCATAATCTTTACAATAAAATTCAAATTTTGTCCGAATGTGGATGTTAGTAATTAGCCTATTTATGAATAATTTCATTGTAAAATATGTTACTTTAGTGCTGTTAGCTTCCCTAAAAAAAATAACATTTTTTTTACTAGCGAATTTGTATGTTCCCGGTTATGGTAATATTTCTTTATTTTAGACGGCAGCACATCTGTCTTGAGACTGTTTTGGCTATAGTGTGCGTGCGAACGGCCTAACTTGAAGACTGCACGGTGTGCTTCGCATTCATCGTTTTCATACTATGCCAGCATCAGACAGTTCCATTTTGTGTAATACTGTGTCGTATGCATTTATGTCGGGTAATATTGGGTTCTGCGTGTCTGCCGGCCCGGCTGTCATATTATACAAAACAAATGTCGTGCCGACAACTATAAAAAAGTTGAAAGTTCGAAATTCAAATCACTTTTTACGAATTGTTTGGGTTGATAAACGTGCAGTGTTGTGTTATCCTAGCACTTTTTCCTTGTCAATTTAGTAACTTTGGTTTTTTGTTTCTAAACAATTTTTTTCTACTAACCTATAATGTTGCTGGGTGAACAGTTTCCAAACTTCGAAGCCAACACAACGGAAGGAAAGATAGACTTCTATGAATGGCTTGGAGATTCGTAAGTTTGATCCACACACTAATTCTTTTCTCAGACTATCCAAGCCTACCATGTGCCTACTAGTTACTTGGGTTGTTCTGACAGTCCTCGCAGATTCCCTAGTCGCTTTACGATTACTATACTAGGGAAAAGAAGGAGAACCTGCCTCTATTTTTCCTGTTCGCTGTTGTGTGGTGCTGACCGCCCCGAAAATAATACTTTGACCTGACCTAAGTAATTGGGAAAGTGCTCAGCCTTTTAGAATTGTATTGGTCCCAGTAGCAGTCTGATCTGGTGTAACCACTATGTCATTTTATTTTCGCAAGTGTCATTATCTGTTGAAACTAAAATAATAGAGTACAAAATGTAGAACTAAAATATTTTCAGGTGGGGCATCCTGTTCTCGCACCCATCAGACTTCACGCCAGTATGCACGACTGAGCTGGCCCGTATCATCAATCTGTATCCTGAATTTATAAAGCGAAATGTTAAAGTCATTGGCTTGTCCTGTGACTCAATTGACTCCCATGTTGATTGGTGTAAAGATATAAAGAGCTATGCAGGTTAATAGTTTTATTAATTTACTAGCAGCCCGGCCCAGTGGCTCTGCTCGCTGTAACATATTTCTCAGGAATTAGTTGTTTACCTGGTATGTATTATACAGGGTGTAAGAGACGGTCTAATGAAAACTTCGCAGGCGTGATGAGACCATGAAACTGAACAACTTTTACTATGGGGGCTATGGTGGGAAGCGTGATTTTTTTTAACCTCCTGTGCAAAATTCCTGATCAGCTGATTCACTTTGTATGGGAACTCGAAAATATTTTTTTGTTTCTCACTATAGCCCCCATAGTAAAAGTTCTTCAGTTTCATGGTCTGATCACACCTGAAAAGTTTTCGTTACAACATCTCTTACACCCTGTATATACCTTTCTCTTGAATAATTCATCTATTAAAAAATGCATAAAAATTTGACATACAGATGCAAAAAGCAACTTTGCTTTATACTATTTAGTGAGACCATATATAGGTATAAAAATATTGGCTACAAATCTTTTAAAGAGTAAATCAGCCCATGAAACTGAACAAATTTCCCCAAGAAACCATAGGTCGAAATTATGATAAAAATTTTGGACCTCCCATACGAACTGACTTGGTCTGTTGGTAATTTTGTATGTGAGGTCCAAGGTGAGGAGGAACTATATTCCTTGACGAAAGGGCTTTCATGGCCTGATTCACTGCTTAAAATATTTGAAGCAATTTTTTTTACACCCTATATTGAGTCCAAGTCCCAAATGCACTAAGAGATTCATGCACATTTATTGTCATGCTTATTTTATCGTGTTAACTATTAGTATTGCTAATATTAATTTTGAATAACTCTAATTAATTAAAAGACTGAATGTGGAATACTGCTTCAGGAATAAATGAAGATGAAAAGTTTCCATACCCCATCATTGAGGATCTTAACCGAGCCATTGCAATGAAACTGGGTATGGTGGACAAGGATGAGCTGGATGCTGTCGGCATACCACTCACGGCTCGCTGTGTCTTTATTATTGACCCCAGCAAGAAGTACCGCCTTTCCATTTTGTACCCGGCTACTACTGGACGGAATTTTGAGTAAGTGTTTTTTTTCTTTTTTTCTTCTTTTTTTTTATTTTACATAGTATAAATAAACATAAGAATTAGTCAATGCCTTCATTAAACCTCGTAAAGGTTTGTCTCGAAAATAGTCTATTGAAATAGTACATTATGGCAATAGCCAAAAATAGACCAATTTCTGGTCAGGAGGCTGTCTTTGTGTGTTTTGTGTGACTGGCTGAAGCTGGTATGATGATTTTCTTCTATTTCGAGGGAGCATCACAAATCCACATTATAATCGAGATATATTTTTAAATACGCAACCTGCATGTGATGGAGTTATGAACATTCAATTTAATACAAAAAATATGCGGGAAAATTACATTTGGCCTTTTAACTTGAAGCATATTGTGTACCATAAAAACCTAATTTCATGAACTGTGAAGTTTAAGAACCTGTGAAGCTTAAGAACTTTTAGGGCCAAGAGTCATTCATGACCAAAGAGTGAATTATCGTGTTTGCTTGTCTACAAACCTGACGACTTAAAACTTAAATGTTTCCTTTAATATATATATATTTTTTATTATATTGTTACTCTATAATTAATAGTACACTGATCTCGTGGTCTTCTCTTTTTTCGTGTAGGAGACCAAGTCGTCCAACGACCTGGTGAACCCTAGTGTCAGAATTTTTCAACCGCCTTCTACAAGTAGCAGGCTTCTGACATGGTTGTGTAACGACCGCCGTCTAAGTGATCATAGACAGCAACCGGGACCTACGGCTTAACGTGCCACCCGAAACACGGAACCATCTTACTTACGGACAATCGGGTGGTTCAGCCCGCAATGTCCTAACCAGACTGGGAACAAATTCACAAAGTGATAAATATCAACTTTGTGAGTGACCCACCGAGAATCGAACCCGGAACCTTCTGCGTCAAAGGCAGTCGCGCTACCACTGCGCCACATCGGTCGATGTGCATCGTTAGCAATCAGTACCTCGTGCTGAGAAAGGTACTGATTGCTAACGAGAGTGTAGTTTCATTTCACACAAGTTTGCTATCAGACTTTCTTCTGAGTAATACATACATAGTTGTTTATACTACACTTGCAATAAGAAAAGAACAGGAATATTAATAGACGAACAGAACAATAGAAAAAAAAGAACATGAAAATTCCAAAGCGAATTCGCGCGGTATTGTTTTTTAAATAATATCGTACAATACAAAGCCAAAGCAATAAGTACATTTAGTCAAATCTTCGATTTTGCATGCAAGAAAATATTATTAGATTTACGTTCCGTTGTACATAACTTTAACCGTTGCAATTTTGCCCTCCAAGGCATCTCGTGGGCTGACTATTATAAGGTGTAGTATAAAGCACTATGTATCACTGGAAAGAAAGTCAGATTGCAAACTCGTGTGTAGGTAGGTATTGATGCCCTCAGCTGCGCTTCGGGCCTCAGACTACACCCTCGTTAACAATCGGTTCCTTTGTTAACACGCGATCAATGTCCTATTTAAATATCTATTAATTTTACATACATACACAAATCGCGCCTCCATCCCTTGCGGAGTAGGCAGAGCGTCAACGATCGTAAAATTACGGTCGTTATCGCCATGTCTGACAAAGATTGAGGGCCCTTTCAGATGATTCGTGTATCACTATAATGACAGGTTGTCAGTCTGTGGCCTAATGTTGTAATACACATGAAACCCTCGAGTCCGTTAGTTGCTTCTTACAACACCCCCGGGAAGAAATAGGGAGATGCTATTCTAAGCCGGCAGGCGGCATCATACGGCAAATTCTAAGCCGCCGGTATCACACGGCAAATTCTAAGCTGACATCACACAACAATTCTAAGAAAACTAGCAAGTGTAGGTAGGTTACTAGCAAGTTAGGTGCATTATATTTTGAAAGGGATTAGGTAGCATGCAAACATACGAAGTAGTCCATCTGAGCCTAATGGCTTTTGGTAATGTTTAAGAAACAATATCCTAATTCGTACACCGTCTTGGTCATTCTATACTAATACAATCGGCCTACCCCGTCATGTCGGCTGTTTTCATAATAAGTGCGCGCCGCAACTTCCATATCATAATGCAATTTATTTTCAAAACTTTGATTGTTTTCATCAAAACCTTAAGTCAAAACTAAATACTTTGGATAAACAAGCACGTCATGACATGAGTATTTTGTTTAGTCTAAATGCGACTCAAACTTAAATAAATAAATAATAAATAAATATCCTGGACAATTCACACAGCGCCATCTAGCCCCAAACTAAGCAAAGCTTGTACTATGGGAACTAGATAGCTGATACTAATACTTATATACCTTTTTACTACATAAATACATATTATACATAGAAAACACCCAGACTTGACACAAATATTCGAAAATTTACTTAACAAATATTTGTGTCCGGTGGGAATTGAACCCACGACCCTCGGCATAGAAGGCAGGTGTACTATTCGCTACGCCATCGGGACAGTCAAGACTTCACAATGGCCATAACACCACCAGTGAGTCCGTGGACTAATATCGGCTCAGATTTTCTTGTTTACACATAACAGCTCCTCACGATGCTCCTTAGATACTAGGTACTTGTAAACGCATTATAGTCACCGAGTAATCATACTCAAGCTATCAAGCTTGGAGACAATTTATATCCTGGAAAAATTGCGGAGTTTACGCCGCTTCCAGGGGCCAGGGGCCCTATGTGGAAAACTACAACTACAAGCATGTTACAAGACATCGAGAGTCGAAAGTCTAGTTAATTTAGGTACACACACAGTGCGTTACACGTCTTCATCCATGGAGCTTCAGGTGGTTTATTCGTTCAAGATTTCATGTAACAAATCCAAATGAATAAAATTAATGGTATTAGGACTTTCGATTTATAACGTTAACTCTCTGATCTGAACTATTCAAGTGATGAAAACGTTATCCAGACCATTAAACGAACAGTTACTTGGTTAGCACCCTGCGCCCCCTGTGACATGCTGCGCTTAGGGAATGTAGGAAATATAGTAGAAGAGTCTCAATCCTAAACTACAAGCGTACCTTTGTTTTACTACGCCAGATGTACGATGGTATCCCCAAATGTTGGTTAGGGGGCATATCAGAGCTGTGCTACGCAAGGCTAAGAAA
Organism: Keiferia lycopersicella; assembly: GCA_029255805.1. Classification (NCBI taxonomy): domain Eukaryota; kingdom Metazoa; phylum Arthropoda; class Insecta; order Lepidoptera; family Gelechiidae; genus Keiferia; species Keiferia lycopersicella. The sequence continues at coordinate 15,206,550 of JARACZ010000006.1, read as the reverse complement.
ATAAAGTAATCCTATTGATGGTTTTTTCACTCGCACACTGCTCCGCTTCCTTTTAGCTCTGGTGAAAAAGCAGCCTAACAGGTACAGCACCCACACACTAATTTAGGTAATTATTAAATAACCTAAATTAAAGTGTGCTCTAACCCAGGTAACCAAGTAACGCACCACAGGCAACTTGTTGCTCGGCTACTCGCGAATCTCCTTCTCTTCCACGTGATCTAAAGGGACTTCCGATAAGTTCCCGGCAACAATTTAGTCAGTACGTTCCCGTCAGTGTAAAAGCAACAAAGTAACTATCTTATTAAATTTGTTTTCAGTGAAGTACTCCGCGTTGTCGACTCACTGCAGTTGACTGATAAAGCTAAGGTCGCTACACCCGTCGATTGGAAGGTAAAAATTTTAATTTAAGAAGTAGTTAGTGCCACCGTAGCTCAACACAGAGGCGACCAATGCCTTGTAGGTATCAGCAGCACATCTGTGGCCTGGCAATGAAAGTACAACTACAATTACAAAATTTCTAAAATGCTACAGGCGAAATTCTGCCTGTAGCACACTTGTAGCTATAATTTACTGGTTACAGGCGTTTTATGAAGACAACTTGTTATGCTACCTTTGCCAGCCACACCACTTCAAAATCTTGGCTACATGTAAACTTCCAGTCGAAATACAACACAATCAATTCATTCATTTCATTCACTCAAAATTCAAATGTCAATATCCCTATTCAAGAAAATGGAAAATTTTATTTTGTTCGTTTAGTTCCTAGTAGGTGGCGCTAAGTGCGAATGACGAAAAAGCAGCAATTTTCCATAGATAGGGACTAAATAAAAATACACTCTCAAAGCGCTGGTCTTCCGCGGAACCAAAATAATGTTTGAAGGAAATATCTCATTCTTATAGGATGACTTATCATCGCACAGAGGATGTGCATGAAACCAGTAGTATAACCGGTAACATTGTTACTAGTTTCCTCCCCGCGATTTCACCTGCGGCAATTTCCCTGCAGAGGCGAGGCGCATTGATCCATATAGCAGTACATTCTAAATATTAAGAATTCTTGAAATCGGATGTTTAGTTCCGCCTACATCCAAATGTATGTACTTACGTAATTATGAAATATTATAAAGCGTCACGTTTTTATGCACCTGAAAAAATGCTAAATATAGTGTGTTATCACAAGTATGTACTAATTGGTGGAGAGCGTAATGCCAATGTCGCGCGCCTGCCGACAGCGGCGCGCGTTCGCCGTGACAAACATTTGATAAAGCCTCAGGCGCTTGGTCTAGCTTGTTGAAGATTATGCACAGTCCAAACAATGTCTGAGAATAATTATCTGATGTTTATTGTACTGACATTATACAATTTGGAATGTTCTTAAAGGTGCCAATTGCTAGTTCGAGGGTTCTCCAGAGTATGAGAAATATCACGCTATCACTCCTATTCAACTCATGTTATTACAGTAAAGACAAAATATTGTCATTGTATCTGTCGCAGTAAGATAGATAAAGCCGTGGTATAGCTATAAACTACGCAATAAACTATGCTATAGACTAGAAACTATTCTAGCTTCCCTGGGAAACGACTCCTTCCGTCTAATACTTGTTTGTTTGTGCAGGCTGGCGATGACTGCATGGTGTTGCCCGCGGTGCCGGAGGAGCAGCTGGACCAGCTTTTCCCGAAGGGGGTCACGGTCCTGAAGGTCCCTTCCGGAAAGAAGTATCTCCGCAAAACCCCCTGCCCCGTGTCTCAGTAATCTCGTCAAGTATGTAACCAAAAAAATATTTTTCTACGAATGTTATTTAATACTAAATTTTGAGTGATATGTTTAAATTACACTTAATTCATTCCTTGTTTATGTTTAATAAATTGATTAAAATCAATTTTGTATTTATTTATTTTTATCAAGTGGGCGTCCTTATTTTGAAAATCGGTTTAGGAGGAACAAAGGAAGGAGTAGTAAACAAACAAACAAACGTTCACATTAATAATATTAGTATGATTTTTATAGTCAAACAAAAGATCCTATTTATATTTAATTTCGTCAACTCGACCACCCCCCGATTTGAATAATTATCTAATTAAATACTTCATAATTTGCGAGTTTTGGGTGCAGTGCAGTATACAGGGTATTAGGAAAAGTACTGCGTTCCTTTAAACCCCGGTATAACAAAGCCTGTTAAAATATCGGACACGAACACTTTTATTTGATTATTCCAGGTTCTCAACCCTAGTTCAGAACGCATCAAAGCTCGCTGTTACCGTCAAATTCAGCTTCAGTTGTACCATTGTATGGAAACAATGGATCCCACTATTTCTATTATGAGTTCCTATTATTTCAAATACTAGAAAATTTATTTCATTGGAAGCATGCATCTGCGCGGTGACAAGAAAACGTAGCATACTTACTCTCGACGCAAATTGCTTTCGCATAATGTTTTTTTGACGGAACATGTCCGAATTGCAAAATGTCCAACTCGCAGAACTTCTGTTTCGATTGTCTTTAGTTTGTCCTCCCGCTTGCCGCCGCCGCCGCCCACATAACGTATATACTCTTTATACTTTTTATTCACCTGTTTAGTTTTCTTCCCATTCGACCCACCTACACCGGTTTACATCTATTTTTTCTTTGAATTCGGTAATTGTTTGTTTATCCGAACGAAACTCGTCTTTTTCCATAATACAAGATATTAGGTAACCCACGCATGACACTAAAGGACTTGTTACAAGGGACATCAACGTAAGTCAAACTATTAATGGTGCGTCTCCACGGAAGCGGGGCTGCGCTAAGCTGAGCTGAGCGGGGCATGAATTGACCAATCAGGGTGCGTCTCCACTGAAGCGGGGCTGCGCACCTGAGCTGAGCGGGGCATGAATTGACCAATCAGGGTGCGTCTCCACTGAACCGGGGCGGGGATTCGGGGATTTTGAGGCTCATGGTCAATCCATGCCGCGCTTAGCTTAGTTAAGGGCAGCCCCGCTTCAATGGAGACGCACCCAAGCTACGCGAAGAGCGAGGGCACTATCTACCTTTTCCCGAAGTGCTTCGTCGTTATTTTAAACCCCATAACTTTGGTTTTCAATGTACTAGACTGATTAAATTTTCGGGACAATGTCGATAGTAGTCTTATTTATTAAACATGCAGGGCCTAACCACACAAAATTTTGGCCTGAGGCGAACGCGTGCTTAAAAATAAACAAGCTCCTCAATCTACACGCCCTAAATACACCAATTGAAATTTCATAAACTCTACATTTTAGTTAAAACGGTATAGTTTGGCTGTTTCGGTAGATAACTAAAATTCTTCATAAACAATTTGTATAGCACATAAGAAACTAGATATTTGTATTAGACAAAATACGTTCATTCGCCGTTTTTAGGGTAGCGAAACGGCCAAGCCGTGCAAGACGTAGAGTTTATGAAATTTGATTTAGTGGACTTAGAGCGTGTAGATTGAGGAGCTTGGCTCAAGTAAATAAATAAATAAAAATAAAATACTACTAATCTAAATAAAATACTAATTAATCAGGGTGTATTCTGCTCTCTTCTACTCAATTACTATACAACTTTCGCAAGTACAATGTTTAGACAAAACAAAACTAACTACCTTAGGACCTGCCGTAAAAAGAGACCTATTTTTTAAACACAGTTGTATTGGGAGATCCTATTTTTATATTTTTGTTACGAACAAATGAGTTTCACATCCTAAAACTATTTGTACTTAATTAAAATAAACGATACCTATGTTACATTCAACCTCATATTACCTAGAAAAGTATTTGTTTATTTATGTATACTTGTCCCTACTTCAAACACGTACCTACAGGATGCAAAAATTGCATTAGAAATATTTTAAGGGTTGGACCAGATCTGCATTTTCCCCAAGGAACAAAATTGAACTCTTATACAATTTGACTTGAATGTCTGATACATTTTGTATGGGCCATTTTTTTTTCATTTCTTCCTATGTTCCTCGGGAAAGCTGGTCAGTTTAAACTGGTTCGCCTCTTTAGTTCATGGATTGGATACGGCTAAATCCTTCAAAATCGCGTGACGAATTTTGATGTGTTTTTTAATAGATATCTGAGAGAAAGTTTTATATATAAGGTGTAAAATATTAGCTGCAAATATTTAAAGAGGCGAATCAGCCCATGAAACTGAATAACTTTCCCCAAGGAACTTTTGGAAATATTGGACCCCCTATACAAAACTACCAATCGAACAAGTCAATTTGTATGGGAGGTACAATTTTTTTTTCATGTTTCGACCTATGTTCCTTGGGGAAAGTTGTTCAGTTTCATGGCCCGGTCCACCCAACAAAATATTTGTAGCTATTTTTTTTACACCCTGTTTACTTGTGGGGAAAACGTCCTCATACCCACGGGAAAATGGGTGCAACCACTTGGCGGGACGCTAGTTCGTAATTAAAAAATTGGTACCGACCCCGTGTCGTCGTGGGCACTTGTGGTAGGTATATCCAATCGAGTGATATCAATTTCACGTAGAGTAGGTAGAATCGTTTCGTATCTACACGTGGAGTAAGTTTCAAAGTAGGTACCTACGTGTCCAATAAATCCAGTAAACTTCATTAACAGCCTTGCATTGCGATACGTAACAGGTGTGCAGATAAGAGAGTAGGTATTGGGATTACATGAATAGGATGTTATCTAGATGAAGGATTGTGTCTGGTGCGGGGCTGGCAGCGGGTCGAGGGGCGCGGGCTGGTCCGCAGGCTGCAGTGAAAGCCCTCACTTTCATCGTAGTGGGGCGGCCGCGAGCGCCAGCACAACAAAAGTGAACGTCGTCGTGTGCGCAATACCCGCGTCGAGTCGGCCAGTCGCTAGCGTGACATAAGGTCGTGTGGATGTTGCCGTGCGTACCGTGTCTCGTGATGTCCAGGTGGTGGTTGGTGGTGGTGCTGGCTGCGGGCGCGGCGGCGGCGGGCACGCGGCTGCCGCGCACCTCGGCGGCGTCGCCCGCGCCCTCCCCGACGCCCTCGCCCGCGCACCAGGCCCGCCAGGCGCACAGGAACCTCACCCTCGCCGCCAGGTCTTCCGTCAGAAATAGGTCAGTCCTAGCATAAACATTAACACCTTAATTTGTAAACTAAAGTTAACATTTTCTGACATAGTATATCTGGTTTCGTAACAAAATCTTGCCAAACAACAGTGTTTATTTATTTACGTTTTAGCACCATAAACGAACGACCTTCGTATTCCTAAGTCCCGTTTTGGATTTTGATTTCCATTTGTATTTATAAAAATTAGATTTATTACCCAGTTGTGTACATTCACCTTCAAACCTTAATTAGCGCCTACAGAAGTTCAATAGGTAACCGAGCTAGTGTCGAAATGGTCTGTTCTAACGAATATACTGTTTTTCCTAGAGTCAGACAGTGCAGGAGTATACACATATCGAGTTATTTTACTATTAGGGCCTTACAATTATTTACAATCTTTGACCTAGTTGGATTTCATTAAATTGGACAAATTGTTTATATTTTTAATATCAGACCATTGGTGGAAAACTTAAAAAAATACATGTGCCCTTACAAAATTAACAATCAGCTAACGATTTTGTACCTATGGCATGAAATGGATGAAAATTAAATGGCCCGGTCAAACCTATTTATACCAGTCCAGGACGCGTAAATACAAACCCGACTACAACACAGACATCCATACTCTGTGTTGTAGTCTGGTTGGTACAGAGTTCGGACGTACAAACCCGACTACAACACAGAGCACTCATACCAGCCTCTTCGCAATTACATTAGTTTTGAAATGCCCTGTGTCGGTTCTGGCACATCGCCGGCCCCTGCCGGGGCACGCTCGCTCCGCTCGCTCGGCTCGTGCGTTGTGGACGCAGTTCTAACCTAACCTAACCTAACCTAACCTGGCGTTGACGCCAGGTTAGGATAGGTTGTGCCTAACAAACCTATGTTTGAGCTTGAGTTGCTTTTGTATTTATCATTAAAATATCATTAATCATTAAAATATCATTAATCATTAAAATACCATTAATCATTAAAATATCATTAATAATTAATATATCATTAATCATTAAAATATCGCCAATAATTAAATATCATTAATCATTAAAATGTCATTAATCATTAAACTGTCATTAATCATTAAAATAGCATTAATCATTAAAATATCTTTAAGCATTTACGTGTGACTCGTCATTAAAATTATCATTAATAATTTCAGTAATTATTCATGATTGGTTATTCATCATTAAAATATCATTAAACTACAATTTATCATTAAAACATCATAAGGTAATCGTTAAAATAATAAAAATCACAATCGTTAACTCAGCATTGATCATTAATCGATGATGTCTGTGTTGTAGTCGCCTTTGTAGCATAATTTAATGTTCCAACCCGACTACAGCACAGACAGTCCCCTGTCTGTGCTGTAGTCCGGTTTGTACTAACGCGTCCAGGACCCTGCAACTCCGTGTTCCACCTGTTTGTCTACCTGGTGGACCACGGGCCAGATTTTGCTTCCCGTGGTCCACTAGTGAACTTACAGGTGGACCACGGGGTTGCAGGGGTCTAGGATAAGGTGCCTCTCACAATCCACTCTATAGATTGCCCTTTAATTACCTACATTTGATATTTCTTTAGAAATCCATGACATGATCTTACAGGATATTATGTTCATTAGCATTATAACCCGCCTTGTATTGACAGAACATGTACAGTCGAGCTCAGCTTAGACTGGACATTTAATTTTTTTTGTGCTGCACCCTGTCGTAAAAGTTACATAGCGCTACAAATTTTCAACCATACTACGAACGAATATTCAGACCAGATTGAATGTACCTAAATAACATGACCTATATATTTCAATATCAGCCAGTAAGATTTATTAAATGACCACCGATGAATAAGTTTGTGCTATTTCATAAAAGGCTGATTTTATTTTGTTTATTATTTTGCTGTCGCTTTCGGAGAACGTTCGAACAGACAAGGAGAACTGCTTAAAGCAAAATCGATTCAAAAATATAACAGATTTAAATCTTGATTGAAATCACAGCAAAAGTGTTCATTCATGTCCAAAATGCTGTACAATAACGAATATCGGTATTGTATCTTTTTTAGTTTCTTATTTTATTTGGCCCAGTTTACATAAGCAAAGTTCCCGGGTGCCGCTCGTAATTTTACAAACAGTTTGGCCGAATTACAGCTACTATACAATTAAGGAAATTTGCGCGCCCCGGTGTTTCCTGAATTCCTGGCCTTTATATTATGATCATGTCTAGCTGTGTCGGCAAAAAATATACATACGCATGTTACGCCTTTATCCCTTGAGTTGAGTGGGCATAAATATAATTTTCTCATAATTATCACGTTTTCAATCAAAATATGACACAGGATGTACATTTCCTTTGCCTTCTTCACACGTACAAAATCACACGTCAATCACATGCAGGGTGGCAATGCGTTAACGGCTTTTACGGTTAAAGCAATAATTATCTGACATGAAATAGGGTTCTTAAAACAACTTACTTTTAAAATGTGACATTTTGGTCGTGACATTGTGCGATTTTAATTAGCTGCTTATACATAATGTTATGAAGATAAATTATGATTAATATGATGATGATGAAATCAAATGCAGATATGTCTGAATTATTTGTTTAGTCCATTTCGTTGCATATTTTAAACAAATTATAGTCAGTTAGGCAGTTTACGGTTAAGCATTAATAAAATGTCGCTAATATTTTTATTACTTAGATTAATCTTCACTAGCAAGTAATTTTTGTCTTTAGATAAACGATAAAAACTCTTTTGCGAAACTTTAGGCAAACTTTAGTTTAATTATCAATGAATACAACGAACTTATTCATTGCCAATTAATATTAAACTTCAATAAACACTTTTATAAATACATGTAGAGGGACAGTACAGGCTCATAAATAAATAAATGAATAATAAATGTTTAATTAAGTAATATCTTCAACATTATTAATTCTGCTCTTAAACTTTTTTTAAATATTGTAATATAGTATTTATATTTTATAAAATAATACGTAAATGGACTCATTCAAGGCGTTAGGTTGGAAGACAAACAAAAATGAAATTCCTTACAAATTTTTAACCCTAGTTCCGAAAAAAAGGTTCTTGAATAGACGAACTTCGTGAATAGGTGTTTTACATAATTATATTTGATGTAGGTAGGCTGAATGTGATTTTCCCGTGTTTTCTTTTTATAATGTAATGGGACGTAAGCAAATCCAACACATGCTGCTTGCGTGTTTTAAAATTTATCACTATTAAACTGTAGATTTATGATGTTTCCTCGCAAATGTAAGAAAAGCATTATACTAGCCTCTAAAATGACAATTTCTGGGATCGTTCACTTGGGAAGACCTCGAGTTCATTCTTCCAATATTACTCGACCATAAATTTACCTATTTTTGGCCACTGCATACCTTCCTCAACAGGTAGCTACTTTACCTATGCTATATCTTGTTATTTTTTGTTTGTCTTTCACAAAAAAGTTTATACCTATGTCATATATTTTCAAAAAGCTCATGTAAACTTCTGCATACTTAAATAACTTATTTACGCTTTGGTTTGGTGCAAATGTTAAGGCTAAAACCGTGACCGACTTACAAAAATATTTCATTGGTGAAAATATCTGTCGGAAACAATGTACTTACTATAAATATAATAATATAATATTCTATAAATAAACCTAGGTCGAGTCTTTGATTCATCGGCTTCTTATTATTTAAGAGCTCATTGCTCTTTTAGGTCAGTTCTCTTTATATTCTGCTCTCTCATTGATTTATCTGTACGAAATGAATGAACTGAATCTTACCTCTTTTTCCTTCTTTCGTAAAGTGGTCATGTCTTATTATCAGATGTCATAATATGTTTTCCATTTTATTTTACTTTTGTTATATCCTTTTCTTACTACCTACAAGATTCTGTGAATAAGCTTCAGTATCTGTAAAATCAGATTATTCTTTTTTCATCGCGTTATAATTATGATTTCTTACATGTTGAGGCAGCACATTTGCTCTAGGATCGCCTTACGCGAAGCAGATGAGATAGTAGTGGAGTAGCTAGCCCCGTGTAATGACGCTTCATGCCGGACGCCGGTGCTGCCGTATCCGTCCACTTTCCACCACTCTCGCTTAATTGTCCACGCCACACCTGATAACAACTAGGTAATTGCTCTGTTTAACACGTAATGTCGAGACGCACGTAATATGCGCTTTTTTACGTACAAAAGCTTGATTGAGCATGTAGGTAAACGCAGACTATAATCATGGTCACCTTCACTTCCTACTGGCACTGCTGGTATGTCTGAGTGCCCGTCTGACTTTGTTAGCAAATAGCTTTTTTCGTGCTGTTGTTATAATTATTAGTGAAAAGAACATACATACATACATACATATATCACGCCTTTATCCCTTGCGGGGTAGGCAGAGCGTTAACGGCCGCAAGAATACGGTCGCTATCGCCACGTCTGACATTTTTGAGGATTGTTTTCCAAGGTTGTTCCAGAAAACATGTGTATCACTATAGTGACAGGTTGTCAGCCTGTCGGCTAAAAATTGTAATACACCAATACTCTCGAGTCCCTTAGTCGCCTCTTACGACACCCGCGGGAAGGATTTGGGGTGATGCTATTCTAAGCCGGCATCACACGGCACTCTAAGCCGCCATCACACGGCACTCAATGTATGTCGGATTGTCAATCTCTTCACTTCTTCTTCCTATAGCCACCCAATGCTGTGTAAGTCTCCTTAAACGATTTTCACAATCGACGGTCAAGGGCTTGCCTCTTCCAGTTCTCCCCAATGACTTGGACAATGTGTTCTGTCTGTCCCTCTTGCCGGCTGTCGACCCACGTTCCGTTAGTGTTGCCAATACTCGATCGTATAATATATGTTTTTGGAATATACTGGAAATATTCGGCTCTGTCAGCAGGTCCATACATTTTGTATGACAGAACTATTTCTTTTTTCATATTTCTTTCTAAGACCTTTGGGGAAAGTTTAACAGTTTCATGGACTAGGTGCATAAACTCAGGCGCGCAATTACGTTTCAATGGTTGTATATTTTTAACTATCCAGATCTTGTTCATACAAATCAATATTTAACTAACGGCACACGCATAACCGCGAACGACGGACAACTTGACGATGACGAAATAATATCTACCTATCTTGGGCAATATTTCCTAAGCAAATTATAGCTATCCGATATTAAACTTTAGGTTCGTTTTAGTATATTAATATCACAATAAATAGGTACTTAGTAAACAAGCACGACCTCACTTGATATAACTACAATGTACATAATATACATTACTTACCTAGCTTCAAAAAGAAAATCGGCCCTCATTCGCTCATACAAAAAGCGACTGTCGAATGAGCTCTTGTCGATACTTACTCATGCTTACGTAACATGATTATTTACAAAGGTAAATTAAATAACTGGTTCTCTCCATATGTTTTTGCCTTTCTCGCTCGAATGTGTTCTTGGACATTTTTCAAAGCTCATAAGTAGATAGTTGCCGACAGGTGGACAGTAGAGGCTCACTGCGTGAAACGAGATCAAGGTCGAACGGTAGTATTGTTGGTTCTCTAAGCACTAATTATGCTGCTAGTACGCCGCGGCCGCTGCTGCACCCACCGCCACCGGGTCAATGGTATATCAATGCGCTATGGCCGCCTGGCCGCCCTCCTCCCGCTGTCCTCGCCCGTTCCTCTTACACTAATAAAACGCGCACGCGATCACGATCACACGAAGATGTTCGCCGGAGGCAACTCGTTCAAACTCTAATGAATGATCCGATGTTAATCTGTTGCAAAAAGCGCGTGCTGCGGCTGGATCTTGAGTTTCGAAGGGACAGTCGGCTGGCCAAGGACGCTAAGCGCTCGAGCGAATGTAAGGCACTACGCCACGCGTGAACTTTGCAGCAGATTTAAAATATAAATAAAAAAATGGTCAAGTGCGAATCGGACTCGCGCACGAAGTGTTCCTTATTAATGTATAAAAAATGCATGAAATTCCGTTTGTTGTATGGGAGCCCCTTAAATATTAATTTAATTATGGTTTTTTTTAGTAAATGAGTAATACTATATTAAACATTTTGTCCTTAATCTACCTATGCTTGCAATTTACGTGGCAATACAAATACGACAGTGTCGTTGAGTATGAAAATACAGCCTGGTGACAGTCGGATGGACGGACAGACAGACAGCTAAGTCTTAGTATTAGATAGAGCCCTGGTTTTATCCTTTGGGTACGGAACCCCAAAACCCAACACAAGTGCAGGCGGCCTTTAGCGGGCTACATCTCCTGCGCACGTTGGCGGACCCGTATGAAGTGTTGGTTGGTGGCTGAGGCTGCTCAGTGCATGTGTCGCCTAAATGTCAATGCCGACTTCCAGGAAGCAGTGTCTGGGCGTATCAATGTGTCGTCGGCTCTAGTTACCCGCGTGTATGTATACTCGTATCTATAACAAGGACGCCGCGCCGCGCCGCGCCGCCTGTTGCCCGTTGCCCGCTACCACGATCGACCTATCTCCGTACCAACGTAACCTAGCAGTGTAACTTCTTATTTATTATTAATTGCACTAGCGGCCCGCCCAGCGGTTGCACGTTGCACCCGATGGTAATCGTTTTCCTGTGGACATAAGACGGTTTCCTGGCATATGTAAACCTTTCATTATCTGACTCAACTTAAAAAAAAACGTCTGTTGTGTGGTTTAGAATGAATCAGTGGCTATCATGACAGACAGACTAAAAAACGCAAAAAGCGACTACATTTTATATGTAGGTACTATGTATTGATTATAAATCACCTACGATAAAATAGAATTTGTACAGTTCAATTGATTTTCCCTTTAAATACTGGTTACGGTGCAAAAACGCGTCAAATTGCAAATCGCTTTGCATTTTATTAAATGTCGGCACATGAATGAACAGAACAGCAATAGCTAAAAAAACATTCCTTCTGTCTCTACTGGTTGACCTTCAATCAAGACCCGTTTTAGTAAAAACTTACATAGAAAATCCGAAATAATTAGGTAGAGTAATACTGATAGTGTATTCAGACTTTAGAACAGACTATACAACTGAACAACTTTCGCCCAGTATATATATGACCGCTATTTCGTATGATCTTAGGGCAATGTTGCTCATAGTCAAAGTTTGCATGTACCTACCTACCATATCAGTATTTCAGTATTTGATCCTGTTGCTGTACACATAAGCAGTTGTATGACAAACCATTGACTCCTTGAAGGGGTAGGAAAAGTTACAGTCAGAAAAGTTAAAGTCAGTCCTAAAACTCGCAATTTCGTATTTACAATATGCGTGATGCTACTATTTCTCTATTTCATTCGACCTAAAACACAACCTTAACATGAATTGAAACTACTAATTCCTGCTATTGTCTAACATAACTATCTCCTGTAATTTCGTCGAGGGCCAGCCGACAACTGACCTCACGGTAATTGATGTAGCCCAAGCGAACCAAACGGCTCGTGTCGGTTCTGCCAGAGCTTTCAAGCCGGCCAGCTTCCTTATACATACATAAATCACGCCTCTTTCCCGTTGGGGTAGGCAGAGACTATTTCCTTCCACTTGCTTCCTTATATCCCTCTGAAAAGCAAAAATCACACGCCCATGCCTAGTTAGCTTCAATTTGCCGAATCTTTCTTCAAACGTAGCGTTTTGAATCCTAATTGTTTTTGAAATTGCTGTCAATTTGATAATTTTCTTTTATTCGATAATAGGTTTGACAAAGCACTCTTTAATCGTCGTTTAATTTTGTCAAGGTGTAAAATGACTTCGCTATTTTTAGTCTAGAGAACTAACCGACCAGTGTCTAAAATAACTGTCGCCCGTAATTGCGATGAGGGCCAACCGCCAACTGACCTTACGGCAATTGATGTAGCTCCAGTCAGCCGGCAGGCACACTTCAGCACTTTCAAGCCGGGCAAACTTCCTTATGTCATTGTGAAATGCAAATGTCATACGTACAGATTGACCTAGATTCCACCGCACCGTGCTGCCGAACGTTTCCTTAAAGCTGCTGTCATTTCGCCGCAAAACTAACATTTGATTCCTAAAATTGATCTTATGTCTGAGCCGAGCGAACTTTCTTGTCACTGTGAAGTTATATGCGAATATAATACGGAAAGATTGACCTCTGAGCAGCACTTGAGATAAACCTGCTGTCATTTGCCTGCAGGATTGAAGTTTGATTCCTATAAGTTAACTTAGTCGTGGGCCTATAACTCTTAATTACACTTGAATTGTGTTTTTGACAAAAACACCTTTTAACTTCCGGAACGCAAACCAACAGTTCTAATGAGTATACCGTTATCATGAAGAAATGATAAAAGATACGATTATCATCATGTGTTACCGGATTAACGATTAACGTTACCTTGCCTTAAATCTTTTGAAAAATATCGCTTTAATGTTTAACGAAGTTAATTCTTTTTGTAATGGATTAGCGGAACACATTATTTATTCAAAGTAGTAAATTTTACATTTAGCTTTTTGATGGTCAAAAATTAACAATTTTAACAATAACAATTTTATGAACCTAGTGTAAACACGGATCAGGTGAACTAAAAACTTAAAACTAGCCCCTAAAGCACTGCCTCGGTGCTGGTCAGGCTAACCAAACAACATGTAGCGTTAGGTGGTAAATAAAATAACATCGAGTTCATGCCAAGATAAAAAAATGTTGTGTTACACGCGTATGGTTAGCCGGTTAGTTAATTTTTTGATTAACGGTGCCCAGCTATGGTCGTCGCCCAAGCGGCCATATTTGCCTAGATTCTGTTAAGTCAGATATCATTTGGCATTTGATTCTCAAGTTTATAGAAGTTATCCAAGCACTTTCAACCAAGGTGAGCAAAGTTCCTTAGTCACTGGGAAATGATGCTAATGTCTCAATTACGCGGATGACCTAGATTCATCAGATTAGATAAGTTTGCTGGCATTAGTCTGGTTGATTCCTAAAATTAACCGATCATTCCCGTAGCTAAAACGACGTTATATAGGAAAGCCTATTGTGAGTGTGTAAAAATTAACAGTGTTACATGCCGTATTTATATTTTTATCCGATCTGTCGCAACTGCAAATTAGAAACTACTTTTAAATGTCAATATCTATCCATAGTCTCAGCAACACTCATATGTAGCCATGAAATGTTAAGAATATTACATAATTCATTTATTTAATTATTTATCATTATATTAACCAATCACTTTCAGGAAAGTAAAGTTCATATCAATTTCACAGCACTATGAAATGCAAAAGTCATAGCTGCGTACACATGCCGTGCGGCATTTGGCGCATGCTCGGGTGAGGCAAACTCGTACGTGGACATGTTTTTTGACGTGCCTTTGAGCCGCCTTGTCGCCGACGCCTATTGGTCTCGGTCCGCGCGCGCTCGCCCGAGCATGAGCACGCGCTCGCCCGAGCATGAGCACGCGCCGCCACGGCCGAAAATAATCTCCTGACCAGCCGCGGCGGCATGGACTGCCTGTCGCGGGAGGCGGTGAGCACCTGAAGCTGCTCGGACGGTCTGGACGCACAAATGGCCTAGATTCCGATTGCGTATTCTTACCTAAAGTCGCTGTCTAATTGTGTGTGATATTACGTGACTTAATAACATAACACGACAAGTGTGATGAGATGATCAATAAATAACTAAAGCTACATGTGCGTCCTAGTGTCAAGTGCACGTGAGTCTTACATAGAATGATTCCACGCGATGACAATTAATATTCTCTTTAGACGAAAGCGCTGCTTATGCTAGTGCTCTTTTCATGGCGCGGACTCTACGATTGAGTAGAACTTACGTAACATTGCACATTTATAGCCTATTTATGTTACCGTATTGCAACTAAAGTCTGTCTATTTTGTATAACAAACGCTCCGTAGATATGTCTTCCTTGAGAGTGGGGGTTCTTTGTTGGTACCCTACGCCACTTGGAAAAAAGACCCAATAAACGTGATGCAATTTTAACTCGACACGGGCAATTTTTTCTCTTCCTACTCTTTTTGTGCATTTAATAAACCATGAATAAATCATAATAATAAAAAGAACTGAACCTAAGATAAGAGTATGGCAGACGAGCCCGAGCCCGTCAAAGGATTAAGTTGAGTGTATCCTACCTACTTAATATAGGTACTTCTCATCAATTAAATCGTGACACATTCACTTCATTTTTTATGATTTGATAAAACACGAAACCTATAAAAGACTATTCTGAATTTGGGACATTTTGATTCAGATTTATAAACCTCATTTTACTCACTATTACACGATATCATACATGGTTTCCAAATTAAACACACTTTTTCATTAATGTAATTCGTAAGCACAAACTTGCAAGGTGTCCCGGATTTTTTGATGAGAAGTGTATTCACATTATTATTGTATATACATTTTGGTAACGAACATGTTCCTTAGAATACAATGTGACAAAAAAGTAGCAAACAAGTTAGGTTTTTCTTACTTCCTATATAAAAACCAAGTAGCGCATTTTGAATACTTACTGGATTCTACCTACTCGCGCGACTCTGTACCGTGCAAAAACCAAGATGAATGTATGCATTTCGATAGATGCAGTAAATAAATTTCTCATCTGATAGGATCTCACAATTTAACACTATGTATGTATGATTCGCTGTAGGTCGTCAGAGGCGTCTATTATTATATTAAATGTTTCTTTGCACGTTAAATTGCAAACATTATGTCGAAACAACTCCAAAGATACCTACCTAATTTCTTAAATTGCATTCGACGAAAGACTGTTACAACACTAGAACAGTGTTAGTGTTTATATTAGAATCTATTTACAATAATTTACATTTGTATACCGCTTTTAAAGTAACTGCTAAAATTTATTTTTGTACATTCACTTTCTCCCCATAGTGTGTGCGAGCTCTATGGAATGGAGGCATAATTATCTCTTGGCAGGTTTAAAGGGCACGTAGTAGTACTACTTTTTTTCGCAATTTTATTACCGACTTATTCAATCAAGCGGTGTTTTTATTAAAGCGCACCGTGTACTTTGCATAAATGGATATTTAGATGATAGGATAGGCCTCCCGTAGGCCCGTATTTAATATGTCAGAAATCATATTTATAGCCAGTGATGATAATGACCGCTATTCTGGCTGGCCATCGTTTAGGAATGATGAACACTTGCATAAAACCATTACACTCCTTTTTTTGGTTGCGGCAGTCGTGTAAAAACACGTGTATTGGATAAATACTTAGTAATGATCGTACCAAAAGTATGCATCTGCATATGGATGTGTTACAATAGTGCCGCTACCACTGCTACTAACGCACACATTCCTAGATTATCTGATATAACTCTAAAAAATATGGTTAAAGCTTGTCAGTCACGGTTTGCCTGCTAGACAGACGTTTAATTCTTAGTTTCAGAGAAAGCTATATTGGCAGATAGGTAGTGGAATAACCTACCATCTTTATTTGCAGGTAAAATTTGCTTACAGTTTATTGCTAATTTTAGTTATGTAGGTACTTTATAAATTCACAGCCAGATTTCGACTATTAGTTCTTTTAGTTCGACTAGA
This sequence comes from Keiferia lycopersicella, assembly GCA_029255805.1. NCBI lineage: Eukaryota > Metazoa > Arthropoda > Insecta > Lepidoptera > Gelechiidae > Keiferia > Keiferia lycopersicella. Next base: position 15,189,944 of record JARACZ010000006.1, on the reverse strand, counting down.
CTCATTGTTTAAATACTCGTAACGTAAGGGTCATACAACCTTGTAACTTTTATTTCTTTATTTATGTAAGTAGCAAAAGTATCTTGGAATGAGATAACGAATGCTTGCCCTCAACGATAATCAACGCCATTATTGACAGATTGTATACTTAGGAGAGACAGTTTCGTAAGCTGACCTTGTAATGGTAGGGGATCCCGCCATACAATATGACCTTTACCGAGCTGTTTAATGGAAGAAAGTTACTTTTTATGTAACAAAATATGCCAATAAATATTTTATGACAGCTTGCCTAAAAAAATTCAGTCCAGAGTATGATTAAAAGAAGAATAACTTTTTTTTGTAAGGTGTAAAAATATTAGCTGCAAATATTTAAAGGCGTGAATAAGCCCATGAATCTGAACAACTTTCCTCCAGGAACATACGTCAAAAAATTTAGAAATGCATCGGCATGTACAGAAAAACGAAAGAGCTTATACTTAGCCATGCCTGATTTTTCTTTTTTAAATAGGTATCTAGATAAATTAATTATTACGTAAGAAAATATTTCAGATTTACTCAGGGGGAACTTTAACGAGGCAATGGAAATTTCATCCCGATCATTCCTACTAGGTGCGTAATAAAATAAGTAAATTAATGCACAAAATATCGAAATCTATTCATAGAGGTACAATACACAGCAAAAGTATTAAGTACGTATAATTATAATTACTGATTATTTTAAATACATGCATAGAAACACCAGAATATGCTAAACACTAAAATGTGCGAGATCAGTTACAACGAAAACTGATTTTTACGCCTTCTCCGTAAAGAGTAAAGGCGTGATTCCTTGTTATACCTAGACATTTCTCTATGAGTTTAACTGCTAGTGGTATAATCACAGTAACCATTCTAGTTACTGGAACCTATACTTATCCGAACCACCAGCTCGATCTACTCAACATAAATGTTCCAACGGTGAGCTTAAACTATTCAAACATTGTCCTTCCCAAGGCCGTACCTACTTATTCGCAGACAACATTCACAATAAGTAATTTAATAAGCACTAGTATTTACATCCGCTACTTACAAAGCTTTGTCTAAATCGCATACAAGTCAGGTTTAGCTAAGTTATCTCGTGTCATGTGAATTATTTTCATATACCGACTAAAAGAACAGAGGAGGTTCTCAATTCGTTGTGAACTTTTTAATCAACTTCAATAAAAATAAATCGAACAAATGGAAATCTTCAAACATAAGTATAGTGGAAGTCAGAACCAAACAATTAAAATTCAATATCATAGAATTTGCAAAAACGCAAGGATAATGCTATTCTTGCAACCAAACATGGTGTTGACTACTACAAAAGCAAATCGATCAGTTACGTTTAATAGCCCCCGCAACCACATCACATCCGCAAATGGCCAAAATTATACCTCCTTGAAGCAACGTGCTTCTAAATTCATGTTCGGAAACTGGAACTTTTGACAATAATGCGATATACACAGGCCGTGTTGTTAACCACCTTCATAAAGCTGGTTATCTATTCGACCTGTATCTAAAACTTTGAGCAAATGTGAAAATTTTTTGAAACCTTCTATTGTTGCATGTTTAGTATGTATGTGTGAACTTGTATATTTTTTTTCCATGAATGGCATACCTCAGATATTAGATACCACTGAATCGATTTCGTTGTGGTATCTGGTGGCAACTACTGAAATAAATAAAAAAAGTGAGGGCGGTTTGAATTTTGTTAAATTACGACTTGTGTTACTAGAACTAGGTAATGCTGTTCGTGCTCACCAGTAATTGTTTATTCCAGATAATTCCACCGTTGTACCGATACTATTGTTTTTCGCTGATCGGATTAGCTGCAGGATAATGGTGGCCTGCAAACCGTTTGTTTGAGCTGTGGATATAGTAAGTGGAGTTGTGAGTTCCTTAGCCGACCTCGGCCGAGCCGCCTCTATTCACACCAGGGTTGTTGCTTGCAAATACAGATAATATAAGGTCGAGCTTTATCAATGTCCAGTCTGCTTTTGTCTGTCGTTAGCTACGCTTTGAATAAATAGATCTCTTTCGTGGAAGAAAACAGATGAAAGAGATTCAAATATCTTTGTTTCGTCGAGGTTGGACATGGCCTTTCCGGACAGACGACACTTATGTACGATTATAGCACCAACAACAGCCAACTCACTCCAGTATCCAACCTTCTAACCTTTGCTTCTTGTTTGCATGTTCACCTCACAGTCTTTACCTACTGCACGGTGTAGCCTTAAACTATCTCAAGCTATCGACAGCTAATCGGAGTCTATTGAATGACTTCAAGGCAATGCGCAAAAAATTCCTGAAAAGCGCTACTTATCCGTATTTTCGCTGATCAGCTACAAAAAGAAAATCACATCTGCCCTTTCGGACTACGTAAATCAGTCCCTTGCCATGAAGGTCCTTATCATGTCCTAGACGGGAAGCTTTACTTTTCCTCTCTATCTTCACTCCTTTTAAATCTATTTTGGAGATATTTTTCCCAGATTTTTATTTTCACGATCACGACTTGGCAACCCTAACTCGATAGATAGTGGCCATAACAATGCGATTGTTGAAAACTTAATTTATGATCTCCTACGTAAGGTCACTTGATTTTATCATTCATATATCATTATTAGAAAATTGTTACACTAATCTGTTTTATACAATAGATCATCATTGCTGACCGCATTGTATTCCACCCGATATAAAATCAAGAAATTCCAAGCTAACTTTATAATACACAATCTGAGCCATGGGAAAAAGGCAACGCGGCGTAGAGTTTTTTCACGTGCCTGTGGTCCTCTGTAGAGAAGACAGGAATGAATTTCTGGTTAAACTCTTACTAGAGATGAAAGTAGGGTTCAGCATTAGTCATTTTATTCAATACAGTAGCTCAAAAAAAGCTCACATATATTCAAGCAGTTAAAGGTGTTAGTACTGGTTGTAGAAACGAAGTGAACTTATTAAACTCGAGAAATAATTTAATATTTTTATTCCTCCTGATTATCTATCGTTACGCGAACTTAAAAACGTATATGGGTTCAAGGCGTAGTTTTTTATTCCAGAGGATGAAAAATAAATACTATGAGCGAATATCCCTTGAAAATATCACGGGCGTGTTATCATTGACAAATAACAGGTTACATTAGACGTGAACTTAAAATTGTGATGATAATTTCGTTAGGTTGCAGCTTGGATGTCCAAAATGACTAAAAGTCAAGCTACCTTTTATGGTAGGAAGTTAATATTAGCGACCGACCGACCAGTGACCTTGTGCAATCTACGCTGCAAAAATGTACAACCAATCAAGGAGAATAAAATAGGAGCAAAATAAAAAGAAAACAAATGGTGACGCATCAGAGCTGCTGTGCTGGGCGAAATATGTGTCACATATAAAAACAGAAACCTGTCCAATAAATTGTATTATACAAGTTGTATACCTGTTCATGTAGATACTAAGGTTCGTATTTATAAATCCCACTCAATCTGAGATCGATCTCAAGAGCGATTTTGACAAAATGTTAGTCAATCAATACTAACGACATCTCAAACTCGCACTCAAGATCGATCTTAGAAAAGAGTGCGGTTAATAAATACGGGCCTAAGTATATGCCAAATGTTAGAAGATTTATGTAGAAGAAATTATAACTAAATAAATTTCTTTATTTCGATTTAGGGTTGGCAAAGAAAAGTTGATCCACCCATTCATAGTGGTTCCGTTTCATCTAGGTTATATTTTATTATGCTCACTTTATTTATCACACTGTTAGTAGTAATCTTCATTATCAATCTATCAAGCAATAACCGGTATTACAGGAAAACGAATAGTACTGGATGAAACCACAAAACCTACATAGTAACCTACGAGTATGCTTGAACTGAAAGCTAGACTATAGTGGCACTGGCGATACTGTAGTAAAATTATACAGTACAGTAAAATTATTGTTATATGCCATACTATATTGCCTTCATGTATGATAGTGGGTAATGTTAATGTCCTTCAGTTTGTCACCTCGTCAGAGTTACGATATGCCAACAATATTGAACGGCAGTGTTGCAAATCCCGTTTATTAGTTATTACTTTTCACTTACTGACAGTAAGTGTTATGTATTGCAATATTATTTACATGTCATTATCATTGCAAGTCACCAAAAGGAAGCTATTTGCTATGCAATCATATTAATAATATAGTGTAGTGTCATTGAAGTCAACCAAATATCATGTGATAAATAGCAATTATTTCGTGCCACTATTAGTTTAATTATATAGGTACGTATTCGGTGCAAATTTTTATCGAAAATGATATTGTGCCGAGATAGACCCAGAGAGAAAAAAGAATGGCTAAATCACTGCTTCACACGGCTCCCCGCCTAATCACTCGTACCGACAAAATCGTCACCAACACCCGAATGTCTTCTAGTCAACTACCTATCTTAATAGGACAACATAATAGAACGTATACAATGTGGCATGCTGTGCGTGTGGGTGCAGAATACGTGCTTTTGCGACGCACAAATCTATCTTACCACATTCGTTCGCATTTTATCGCCAATGTGTTGAATAGCTCCACACTGACGTCTGATGGGAAATAGAAATTATACGAGCAATAATTTGTATCGCACTTGTTTTTGTTCTCTGCTCTAGCGAACCGGCAATTTTTGCATTCCGCGCAATATTTTCTCACGACCACTCCTGCGCCGGCGCTGGACAGTGCCAATGCGCCACGACCGCCTAACACAGTTAAAACATAGCACAGTGCTCAATAACTGCACTCCTTTAATTTTATTTAATAAGTATTTGTTTTTTGCTCTACAGTCAACTTAAATGCTAGCGACCGAACTGGTTGCTAATTGTGCAATACCTTGATTAGCTAATTACGAATGTTACCAGGCTTTCCACGTCCACTGAGACCCGCTTCTGAGGCCGTCCGCCGGTCGCCATCGTTTCTACTTACCTATAGGCTACATTACAAATTGTTCTTACGACATTATCCTACTCTTGTTTAGTCAACGAACAGCGTAACATTGATAACTATCAAGATGTTTGTGTTCTGTTTTCCAAATTAGCCGTCGGTCTGTTAGCAGCTGGCTTGCAACTCATGTGGGCTAGGAGTCGTCACGCTTGATTGCCGGTGGGCAAGCGCAGTGAGTTAGTTCCGCTGTTTTGGAGATAATAATTTGTAAGCTGCGGTGGCTGGGGAGCCGTAGATTACGCCGGACAGTCAGCTTGTTTGTTGCCGTGCTTGCGTAGCGCGACCAGAAGTGGGCGAATTCGCTACTTAGCCTTTTTATAATATCTATTATTTACAGGAAGGACGTATTATTTTCATTTCGTCAACTATACTTACATTTAATGATTATGAGTACTAAAAATTTTTTTTGTTAGTTGGTTATCGGATCGGCACACGGTTGTAAAAGTCTTGATAATAAAGTACACGGCTTTCAACTACTAGCGCATGTTACCCTCGTCATGACATGACATGACCTTTAGGAATCTCGCCATCATAGTTTACTGTTTTTTTTTCTAAACTTAAAACTTAAACCTCCCATACATTGCAGGTGCGTATGTATTTAACTTGGCTGGGATATGATTTTGCCAAGAAGCTTATTATAACCCACTTATCTATGAATTTGCAGCAAAAAAAGACATTTAAAAAAATATGATATAATAATTATATTGTTACGTATATTTTGTACTCAACCTACCAACTGACATACGTAAATGTTTCAATAAAACGTACGAAGCTCGTTACCATGTTATTTACTACGTAATCAACAAGAGATGTATATGGGCCAAAATGGGATATAACACGATTCCTACGGTTTTTATTATAACTATTACAAACTATTCCGATTAAATAAAATTGAACCTTGTGGTTTTATTACCTAGTAACTCATTGATATATTGATTGATATTGCCACTTATATATAATTTATTATTTAAATCCTGTCTTGTTTTTGAGAATATGAGGCTGTTTGTGAATTCGTAACAAAACATTTAAAATGTGAATTGTACAGTTTTATGATGTTTAATCGTGTTAAACGTTAATGTGGTCTTTAAAGACGTAATTTTTAATCCATTCGCAGGGACAGTATAAATATTCATAGGCATTGCTTATTTTTACCCTTCGGTATTCCTTCCTTTGGCCTATTCTGGGGTACATAGCTGGTTGTCTGATACGTAATTTAGAAGAGTATACCCGATATAACTATCAATGTACCTCGTACATTTGTTTCATTAATTGATTGTTTGTATTGTAATCTCCAGCCAGGGCATCGGGTATGATGATGATAGCTGTTGATTGTTTGTTTACATGGCTGTTTGCATGTGACCGCAATGGCTGGTGTGGTGTGGTGGTGGTACGGTTGCGACTCGTGGCGGGTCACAGGCGTGACAGCCTACTTGGTGACCAGTGGAGGCGACTCGGTGGTCAGCGTCCGCATCTCTCTTAGCCAGTGAGCTAGCTACGACAGTAGACGTAAGATTTATCGTTGAAAATACGTTAACAAGCCATCATTAATGCTCATTGACATTGCTTTTTAACCAAATATTTTTAATCGTACATCGTAACCGTCTCAAGCAAATTTCCATACCTTTTCTCTTATGTTCCTCGTTAAATCGTTCGCAATCTGACATAGCGATAGGTAGCCATCTCTCCAACTGTGTGGCGGCCTGTTGCGTGACTGCGCGCACTCTTACAGACATTACGTTTCGTTTGGAAATGATAACACTGCTATTGCGGCAACTCATGCAACTTATCAATGGCAACAGTAAAGTCGCTACAAGGTTGCCGAGATGAAGGGGAATTCGCGTGGATTACCTAATTGTCCACAATTCCGTCTGATTTAATTGTGCATTGACCCGGGCGACCCGAAACTAAAGTTACTTAATTGCCATTGAGTTACAGAGGCAGCAATTTTGATGCTCATAACCTTGCCAATACTGATAAATAGTAGAAAAACAGCAATATTGTCGTTAATTAGTCACGAATAATGGCCGTATCAATTGATGTCTTCCATTTCTGTATTACGCGTAATGATGGCTTTGTTGTGAAAAAATATTCGTAGGAAGACGTAATTCGTGTAATATTACAACCGACTTGTCGAAATAGATAAGTGTTCCGTGGCAAGTGGTCACGACGCGGCCGATTCCCATCGACGGAGCGGAGACTGCGCGCGCGCGGGCTCGCGGCGCTGCGTCATCCAGCAAGTACTTGCTGATTGATACTGGAGAACAAAGTCTGAGAACCAGACTTACTTAAACGAGGTTCCTACTTTAGCATGAAAGAATCTATTCTCATATGTTTAAATCCAATGTTAGGGTTCGGTTTAGTTCGTATTTTTAATACGCAAGTAAATAGGTAGAGTCGTTTTGTGTAAATGCATATTGAACAGGTTTCGTAACAGGTAAGTAGGAAGTTTATATATCTGGAGTTGGTGACCGTATGGTCCAAAATGGAGACGGGTGGACGGGTAGAAGAATGCAGGAAGGCCTCTAACGTGCAGTGGATTTTCCCTGGATAAACTATTCTCTGGATTCAATAGTTCAGTAGTTAAAGTTCCCTTAGTCGCCTTTTACGACATCTATGGGCAGAAATGGGGTGATGCTATTCTAAGCCGGCACCACTCGGCATGATTTAAAAAATGTGTGGTAGCCTAGTTGTTTATTAGTTAAATAACTTATTTGCATATTTAGGGCTATAAAGTTTCAGTCAAGGTTTGAGCTCATCAATTGACATTTAAATAGTAGTCCAATAACGCCGTCTAAAGTATTATTTTATGCTAGTAATTGAGCCAATGGTTGAAGTATTCATTGTATTTGATGTGCTTGAATATTCTACGAAAAGAATTAATGGTCCATATTTGGTTCTAAAATACTAATCTCTATCTATATTTTATTTTACACCATTTTAATAATTCTTGTACGATAATATTTATTTTTAATTAACGGCCACTTTGGCCTTTTAGGCACCTATTTAAGAATAATTATTCACCCATTTGGTCTAGGTGTGCAATGTCGTTGCAAGTTAGGCGTACTAAATCCAAAATGTCCTCGACTTTTAAAGATTACTTAAGTAGCCACATTGTGTAAATTACAATATTTTAATAAAATCGAGTAAAGACAAGGTATTAATCATAATCTTAATGTTTGAATACCAAACATCTAATTAATAAAAACTAAGCCCGTATCCAAAATTTGCATGCTAATTTTGTGATTTTATGTCCATTCTGTGATCAAATTATTTAAATAAGTGAATGAATATGTAGGTATTATAAATTACTTACATATTATGTTTAGTTTACAAGAACATAAGGTCTCCAGAAACGCAAACATGGGATTCAAAGCAATCATATTAAATCAATTTACAGAGTGGCAAAAAACTTCCCACCTGACCGAAGAAAGGCATAATATAAATAAAGACGAGATACTTATTATGTCGCGACAAAAGCAGTTTAGCTATTATTCCAACAAACATATCTACCAACTTTCACATTTATAACTCTAGTATGTACGCTACGAGTTGGACATTACACCGTAACACTTGCGGCTAATTGTTCGTAGCGGAGATTTCTCTGAATGAGTGCTCGCGCTCGCACTGCACTAATGAATTCCCAGAGCATTGTGCGATGGAAATGAACTTTCGCCCGGTGGTCATTGTCGCGATCGCGAGCCGTCACTCACGGCCCAGCCGCGCAGCCACCGCCGCCGCCACCGCCCGCCACCGCCCGCCTCCAACCCGATGCAGAACAATGGCAATTGCAAAATACTCCGAATAAATTATACAACTACAACATACCTGCTTAGATTACTACCAATGTCATATCTCGCGCATCGAAACTGTAAATTCCGCCTAATTTATAACCAGTGGCGTAACTACGAAGAGGCAAGGCAGGGCAGTCCCCCGGGTCCCTCGGCTCAAGGGGCCTCGATCAAAAAATCAAGGTATGATTGAAAAACTACCACTTATTGATAGTCAATACACAGATATTTATTATTCATTGTAAAAACCATCTATGAATCCATGAGTTTCTACACAGAAGAGTTAGAAAAAATCCGCTCGTTTCGATCACGTAGGTAGGTACTAGTTTTGTAAGGAGCCCTCTAACGTGGTGGATGACAGCATTTTTCAGAGTATTTTTACTATAAAGGTATGACTAACACTTTGATTTTGTAACACGTCGGGAATACGAACCCGGGACCTGGGATTTTTTCCGCAGGGCCTTTTGTCACCTAGTTACGCCACTGTTTATATCAGCGATCTGACAGCAGCGGCCATAACGACCGACTATGGGTAGTTAAAATTGACTCCGTTAATCAAATCCTAATTGGAACATAAGTACTTGATTCTCAAAACAAGTTTATGTAAACCATGTGTTTGATATATTGATTCATATGTATGCAAATTGTACTTTGATGACTATTTTGGTAAATTAACCCATAATTAAAAAAAACAAGAGGCCATGTAACCAACGACGTGCGGTGAGCGGTAATCGATTACCGCTAATGTAATGTATTATATGAATTGTATTGTCTAGATCTAGACAATACAATTCATATAAGATATTATGCATTTTTATCTGGTTTGTCAAAATATCGTCGCTCAACCCGATTACGCATCGCCTCCATATTCGAATGCATAAAATTAAATGACCTATTATAAAAACGCATCACCGAATTTGGAATACATTGTTAGACATAATGTTCTTCTCCATATAGTTGAGAAGGAAAAAAATAAAATATCCTAAAAACATTCACCATAAATATTATTACGTATCATAATACCAACTTTAGGCGACAGGCTGACAACCTGTCACTATAGTGATGCACGACTTATCTGAATCAACCCTCAAACATTGTCAGACGTGATGACGTGACGTGATACACATGAACTCCTCAAATCCCCTAGTCGGCTTCTGCGACACCCACGGGTAAGAAATGGGGTGATGCCATTCTAAGCCGGCATCACACGGCATAAAGTATATGATATATAATTTTTATTCTTTGTTAAGTTAGATAAATGAAAGGGTATTAATTACTATATAATATCCCTATTTTAGTATCAATGTCATAATAATGAATGACTCTTACATGTTTAGCTATTTTATGAATACCTATCTACAAAAAATAATATAACATAGTAACACATTTTACATGATATTGTAAGGTACACACTAATTTTAAAATACTTTTATCAAGAAAAATATACGTTAAAGTTTTATTCATAGTAATCAAGAATTACGATATACCTAGACCAAATATCTTTTCTGATTAATAAATTATGTTCCGTTTATAGAATTCATTACATACTTACTTATTATGCGCATTCTCATTCTTTATCGGACTGTAAATGACTAGGAGTGATTTTGGCCTCGAAAAAAATATCTACAAAGGCCAATCGGCCAAAATTCTCATTCAATAAAATCTTATTGAATCAGAATTTTTTAGCTTAATTGCTCTTGCGTATGCATATTTACTAAATACATCAATGACACACAATACATACTTATAACCGTCATTTCAGGTTAAAAACATTATGCTATACAATTTTATGGAGTAAAATAGCTATGCCGATTTATAGCGTTCTGTATATTTATAATATGCCAATTTACAATTATGCGAAATGAGTAACTGTTATGCCATGTGCACATTGAAATAAAAATTTTATGCAGCATAGCAAGTTAATGTAAATAAAACATACTAAAACAAAGGCTTTTTATGATGTTTTTTTAGGAAGAAGCAATTTTTTTTAGTAATAATCTACTCATTTAGTTTCGAAATAGAGTTGCTCAAATTCTGAAAGAAGTATCCACTGTAATAATGAACGCTTACGTCTGCAAATTCAGCTATTTCCATTAATTATCAGACTGTGTCAATGGAGACCGGTGGTTATTACAGTAAATTAGCATCGGGCGTTTCCTGTGCAAAGCTCGGTCCGAGTGTAATGCGGTGTAATATTGGAGAGCGATCGGTAGGACATGCGCAGTGACGGTGTTTGCCAACGCGCAGGTAGGTCTGTACTCGCGCGGCATTGCGTTGCGCAAAACTGACTAGCAGGCAAGCCGCCGCCGCCACCGCCGCTGCGCAGGCGCTGCCGCCCGCACAGCCCTGCGCAGATTTGAGCTGCAATCGCACTAGCAGCAACTGCACTATTTACGTGTCGTTTAGCGACACTGCTAACAATAGCACAGAGCTCTGATAAGCGGCGTTCAAATTCGGCGTTCAAAGTCTGTGACATTAACTAATATTGTGCTATCTACGTTCCAATGTCAATTGAATTTATTAATTCCATCAGAATAACATAGCACTGTAAGTGCATTAAATTCTAATAGGTACATCAAATTAATGTTGTCGGTGTAACCAATGACGGGCATTTTCACGCCCAAACTGCTGATTTCACACACGGAACAGTCTAATCAACTAACCCTGAGCAGCGTTTCACACTTCACGAATCGACCTGTTATCAATAAACGTACATATACATACCGTGCTACAGCATATAGCTTCCTTCCTGCCGTGCTATTATGAGTATTTCAAATAAGGTATGCCTAGAATTGGATTAAAAATCACGACGGTTAATATAGATAATAATGGAGATTGTCATTGTTCACTAATTGTACCAATTTATCGTTACGTTAACTCAATTATTGACAGTTAAGAAAGATTTTATGGACAACTATTATTTAACGCTCTTCATCCTTATGCAGAACTCTTTATTTCTGTATATTTTCCAGTAACAGAACTCTTTATCCTTGTATATTTTAATCTTCTTATAACTCTAAAACTACGTATGGAAGTAAGTAGCAGTGTGATGTAAGCGAAAGCAAATCTGCATAGGCCTTACTTTCTTTAGGTATAAGTAGGTACTTCTTAGTTGGAAAGCTAACTGATTATGATTACTGACGTGTGGCGATTCACTTACTCCCTAGATAGCAACTTGAGACTCGGTGGGAAACCCAACGGCCAAGGGAACGTTTGTGAAAAGGAATTAATTACCTAGCATTTGTTCTTGTTTTGTAACACACACCTATGCTTCCCTTAAAAGAGGTGACGTGAACTTTATTTTTTAATTCTATTCTGCAGATTTCTGGAGTGATCTTGTAGTATAAACTTTATACCTATTCAGGTAAAATATTATCGAATAGAGCGTTGATGTGTTTTGTTCGTGGTTAGTACTGGCAATAATATGACCAATTATTACAAGTACAAATAAAGTAAAATATTTCAGATGTCCATATCACGTAATCGAGAATCTCAGATTGTTTGGATACCTATGACATTTTACATGCCAGTTTTTTAGACTTCACGTAGCGCAAGTGTGTTTCGACCACGTTTCGACACTAAGTCCACTTTCAGACTTAATATACTTGCATAACTTGCATAATAATAATCATTTGAAATCTGCGAGTAACGCGTTGATGTCTTTTGTTCTCCAGTTCACAAACGTAAAATAAAAAGAAATTGTGTTAATTTGGTTTTGTATCTAAATATGTAAGCCGTGTTATTTTAAACTTTCGTCATGCCGTGTGCTCTCTTACTGTTGATAATTCGTCGTCGTTTCGCGTGCAACTGGTTTAAAGTTCCCATCGTCTACGTACGAGCTTATAAGGTTATGCAATTTTTACAGTTAATATGTACGATGACACACGTATTTCGATTTTTGTAAACAACGTCATAACATTTTGAGGTTCTTCAGAACTTGATTATGTTTGGTATGGATTTATGCATTTATATCACATTGATCGCAAAACGCCGCTCTATGTAAATCGAGGTTAGGAAAAAACGCATTCGCAGGGGACTTTAGGGTGAAAAGACAAATAGATACTATCAGCAAGTTCAGCTGTCTGGAGGTCTAGTTGCCATTTTAAAGAGTAACTTATTGTAACTCGAGGTACATTCTTACAGTAGACGGAATAGTAAGGCACACGTGCGCTCGCGCACTGTATTCTAATAAAACTGTGACAAGGCAGTCCAGACCTGAACTGAACTAATCTTTCTATTTTCGGCGCGCGCTAACATTAAATCTAGCTCACAGAACTCTCATGAATATGTAATCGCGCTCACATAAGCCGCATTTTGTTGTCAATCATTCTTTTCAAGCCTGTTGTTCTGGTTTACTTGTTTAGTTATTATCAATACCTACAAATGGATGCATGCTTGTTAAAGTAAATTATATTACGTTACAATAGCGGCACTGGACGGCGGATAGATAATGAATTAATCTAGTTTCTAAATTGCATAGCATAACTTGTTCTGCTCAACTACTGGTATGGCTTATCATCCAAATACGACTTAAACTAGCTCCTTAATGTATTCATCCGTTTGAACGATGTAATTCAATCGTTTTTCAGTATTAAATCAGTGTTGATTCTCTTCTATTGTGATCGCTAGGAAATATCGCAACAATCCTCCGAGCGATTCTTCTAGCATCCGCTAATTGGGAGGTTAATTACAGTAAGAGATTTTATATCTTCCGCCATGGGCCCGAGAAAAAAAATGAACAATGGCGGAGGTGCTTATTGTTATTGAGAGATAGTGCAGGGTCGGAACTCACTCGGTCAAGGTGCAGCCGACATAAACTATTGTTTAGGTGACACTACATCATATAATACTCCAGAACAGCTGATTTTGGTGCCGGTGGCTCGTATATCGTAATAAACGGCATGATCATACCGCCATGTGTAATATCATTGCAATTAATAATCTAATAGGTACAAACAATTAGATTGTTTGTTTGATTTACAAGAAAGAGCTTATAACGGATTAATACGTAAATACGCAATTAGGTTTTTTTTTCAAAAATGGTATTTGATTGACGACGTGTTCCATTCTGGCTGGCAACTACTTACAGCTAACAGTATTGCTCAGTCAGATAAAGAAAAAATCCCAGTGGTAACTGGTTTGGCCACATGATTGTTGGCATCCCGCTCATTGTCATAATTATATTTTGATAGACAGACAAACTGTATATTTTCGGGATCTTTCTTTATCTGGCCTAGTAAGAGCAGGTTGTTTTAAATTAAGTGCAATTGTATCATATCCAAGGGGGAGTAGTCACGTATCACGACACGTACACGCACTTGATTGTCGCCCATTCTCGCCTGGTTGATCTCGCTGTAATGATAGCCGTCGGTATGTCGCAGTCCGCAGACCGCCAGCGCTTGCGCCACGCCGCCGCACCGCTCCGATTCATGACCTACCTACTTCAACTAACTAATAATCCGTTTATGTTAAACTGATGACACCGCCGGCTCATTTTCTCACTCTATAATCGTATTTTTTTTGCATAAGTGAATGTCACAAAGGTCAAGATTTTAACCCATCGTTATTGCGTGTAGACGGACTGCGGAGTACGTTTTCGGCGATATTCTCTCTTTTTTTAGTCGGGGTTATCGAGTCGTCTAACAATAGGCGATATGAATTTTTATTATTTCTGTTTGCGAAACCAGTCATCAGTACCCGATCCTCGTATTATGGCAATCGTATCTTTTTCATATTTTAGGCATTGTAGAAAATAAGGGCAAAGGTCTGGAAGGCCTTAGCTATTTTACCACTCTTTCCATAAAAAAATAGTTTTCTTATATCAGGACATCAATTACTGAATCTTTCGTTTTTGTTGCTTGTATCACACGTTCTATTTTACTTATCGATTCCCACATAGCCTAGTAAATTCACACGTACCCTTGGCTACAAAAATATCGAGATGTAGAAATTTAAAAACGTATGTGGTTAGACCAGTCGTTTGCAGCTGCTGTCCAAATACAACGTTTCAGAAATAGAGATCCTGAGCAAAAAAAAACAAGGAAGTACATGAGATGAAAATATGTTTATAATACTAGATAATAAACTAGAAATTCTAATATAGCTTGTTTCAATTCTCAGATTCAATAGCTGGTAGTACTTAAATTAACTGCAATATGCAAGCTTCCATTCTTAAATAAAAGCTATTTTAACGAACGAAATCTGTAAGTTTATTTAACTTTATTAAACGGAATAATTATTGTCCGTACTTCAATATACTTATTCTGCTCTTTACGCTGCATTGCATGAATACAATATGGTGATAGTTAAATGGTTATGCGTACGCAGTAATACGCGCGCTGACGAATGTTTCAAAATAAATATCTATTAAGCTATCAAGTGGTTCTAAAAACTTTCAAAATTAAAAATGAGTATATGAATGGCCATGATGATATGTGACTTTTTTTAAATAAAAACTGTAGTATGTACATACATATATCACGCCTTTATTACTTGCGGTGTAGGCAGAGCATTAACTGCCGTAAGAATAGGGTCACTATCGCCACGTCTGACATTTTTGAGGATTGTTTTCCAAGGTTGTTTCAGGAAACATTTGTATCACTATAGTGACAGGATGTCAGCCTGTCGCCTAAGAATTGTAATACACCAATATACTCGAGTCCCTTAGTCGCCTCTTACCACACCCGCGGGAAGGATGTGGGGTGATGCTATTCTAAGCCGGCATCACGCGTCAGATTATAAGCCTGCATCACACGGCATCATCATTTACTTACCTACCTATTGTTTATTTGATAAATAGGCAGACATATTATTATCATAAGCAAATCTCTGTGGCAACTGGTGCGATTGCGGCAAGTTCGGAGAACGAGCTGTCAATACAACAAAGGAACAAGTGTTTTTCTTTAAAACGCGGCCGATTGCTGCAAAAACCAAACTAAAGCCATAGAGTTATACTTACCTTCTACACCCTACAACTGACATGAATTGTAGAGCTATTTTAAGACTTAGAAGTTATAGATTAATATTAACTAAGCACTACGAACTCTCAGGGAAAGGAAGTTCTAAAGATCTAATGATGGACTTAAAATAATTGCGGGGCCATTTCAGTTTTTTAGAATATTATAAGTACTCCGATCCTACTTTCAATACGAGTACAACTTAGTACTAATTGAGCTGCTAGGCAATCTTTAGACTTTTCTAAGTCGCTTTCAGTAAGTAGGTGATACAAGTCGGGTTTCCGTACGCGGGCTCACGTGTCGATAATAATTCTCCAAGTGCGGATAATAGTTGCCTTATTATTTTTTTCTCGAACGTCCTTCATATTTATACAACATACAAAATATCATTTCCGTGTGCATTAATAAACTGAAAATAAACTGCGTTTCAGCAGTTTTTTACGTCCTGCTGAAGATTTCACCGAACCCAAGAATAAAAGTAATAAAGATATTTCACTTTATCCTATTGAGCAAATATCTAGTATGTTTATTATTACGCGATATTAAAGTTTTTACAGACATGAAAAAAGTAAGTACTTATGTAGTGAGACATCAATAAAAATAAATTCTCACGGGAAATCAAACAGCACCTGCCTCGCATAATTGAGGTATTTAATAACATACATTACAAACATAACGTCTAAATTGTTAGGTATGACAAGGAAACTGTTAACATTACATATTTCAAACTAACCCACGGATTGCTGAAATAGCTCCAATTTTATCTCAGAACTCACTGCAATCGAAGCAACTATTTTATTGAGAGTAAATACCTATCTAACGAACGATTTGCCATAGGTACATACCTATCTACAGCTCAGCCACGGCCGTTCAAAGAGTTCAGTAAAGTTTAATGTATAGCAAATATTTGATTGCATGTCTTGCAACCAGATTCTTGTGTCATTAGGCCAATCCGGCTTCGCGAATTTGTTACAGTTGATTACAAGCTGCGCAGACGCAGACTTGATTGCAGATGTGAAAATAGTTATATTAAGTAGGTATAAATAAATCTTGTCAATTTCGCAGCCTATAATGAAATGTCTTGTAGTTGTTTGATAATCTCAAATGTTACCTACTTTTAACATAAAATTAATGGACTATCAAAAAATGTTTCTTAACTTTTCTAATAAAGTGCTGAACGCCTACCTATCCACCTTTGGTAATTGATTGTATAAATCAGTGAATTATGCGGTTTTTGATTGACCTATTGCAGCTAAAGTTAGTATTCTTTGCCTTGATAGAGCTTAAATGTTGATGAATTCTTAACACATTTCATGTTCAAGATGCCAGTGAATGGCGGGGGATACGAAACGTATCAACAAGGCACAGGCAAGGCGTAGTGGTACAGGAAAGTTGCTATAGTTGGTATTCTTTGGTACCTATGGGAAATAAATATGCAAACCATCACCACTCACTGTCATAGTTTGAATAATAGAACTATCATATATAACTCTTGTTCTCATAACGTGTGCCGTAAATATTTCGTAATAGGCATTTTTTGTGACGATTAGTACCTACTGCACGTTTATAAAGAATAAACTGTCTTACGAAAGGTTGATATCGAGGAGCTATCTGTAGCCTTATTGAAACGAAAAAGTAATTCCGATCCTCTTTTAGTATTTTCTCTTTCATTTTTAATCGGATCGCTCATCGAATTGGTGTCCCATACACAACAGAGCAAAACGTTCTAATAGTTGACGAGTTTTTGTTGCAAAAACTACTTTAGATGATTTGATTTGGTACTTTCTTATTGAGTTCACCATAACTTAAGTGAAATATACTTGTCCTCCAAGTATACAATTGCATGTAGATATAAAAGTTCCCATGAATTGCAGGCGCAGTAGATAACCGTTCACAGTATCTTATGTCTAGCTGCCTGCTGCCTTATGGCAATGCAATATGGCTTTGATAGGGTTTGGTTGGCACAAATAGATTATCTTAGAGACAGCCACTTCTTACTTCTTTTGAAACGAAACATGCTATTTGCGTTTTGTATTGTTTTGTTTATTACAGGAAACATATGACAGTCACTCAAAAAAGTGCGTAATTAAAATAATTAACTAAATATATAAAAACACTAGGTAGTAGGTATGTTATGCAGGGAGGGAAGGTAAGCATTGATTTCGGATTCATTTTATATGCATAACATACGTGAATAAAAAAATATAGCTATTGGCACCCCTAGGCAGTGCGCAGCGCAGGGACCTTGCGCGTGCGCGTTTGATAAACGGCCCGTAAACCTCTCGTAGGCGACCTTCACGCTAGTTCCGCTCGGCGTCGCACTCGACACTCGACAGCCGACTCTCGAGGCTCCACCCAACCACCGACCGGCAAAATAAACGACAACTTGACGCTTTACACTCTTAGAGCTTTCTAGACCACCACCTCAGGCCAATAAGGTACTTACTCAAATCTAAGTATCTCCGCCCGCGATCAAGTTCTTGATTTACTTTAGAATCACATTTGAAAAGAATCCTTAATATTTTATTTTATTATTCACAGTTTTTTACTCTAAGGTCATTTTACGAATCATCATAACTTTGATAAATCCGTAATATTTTATGACACTGTTAACGCCTTTCCCAGTTAAAAAGTCTACAAACTAATTGATATTTACTCAAATCTTAATTTTAGTGTTATTTTATTACTTTTTATATTACCTACACGGTCGTGTTTTGAAATTGCCTCGTGCGATGGTTTAATTATTTCGACATTCGCAGTAAGAACAAATAAATTGTGTCACAGACAGAATATAAAGGTATTCGCATGTACACTTCCTATATTGCATTTTTGCAGCGTTGCAGAAACCTTTTAATTATGCTACACGATACGCCGTGCACAATGCAGATTAATATCAGCCCTCTTTGCAACATGCGCTTTTGATAAAAAGTTTTTGAATGCATATAAACACCTCTTATCTTCAATTATCGAAGTTGATATTTATCAGTATGTGAATTTTGTTCCCAGTTTGGTTAGGTTACACATTTGATTGTCCGTAAAAAGATTAGTGCTGGTTTTTATCGTAGTATCAAACCTTACAACTTCCCTCACTCACCATTCCCCATCACCACCAATCTGTAAGTATGTCTCTCTCACAAGATGTGGATCTCACTTGATAATGAACACTCTCAGTCAGGTACATGTTGTATTTCCTTATAATGTACAAATAAAACAAAAATACTCACTGCAAAAGAAATTCGGGTTATTTTCGGTTGAGTGACCTTTTGTTGCATAAGTTTAAAGTTAAATTTCTGTTTCATATTTTTGACCTAATTAAAAAGCGGAATAACAACTAGAAATAAAGTTAAAAATGGTTTGACCTCGCATTGCGTTGCGGCGCGTTGATGTCTTTTACTCGGGCGTTCTTATCAAACAGTGATACAAACCGTACGACCGAGCCAACTCTGCACCTCGTGGATGTCTACACAAATTGGCCGGCTGTTAAATATCGACATCGGCCTGAATCAGCTGAGGAAACAACCACCTTTTAATAGACCTCAGTGAGGTATACCTAGCTATAATTTGAACGGGAGTAAGCGTGAGCGGGGGTCGTGTGGGCTTGCGTGCGCGTACTGGTCAATTACAGACTATTACTCGTAAATGAACCTCTTCATCTTATTCAAGACTATAATAGTCGGTGCGGCGGCGGTAAAGCGCCGAGTTTTTAGAGCAAGATTGAGTCACAGAGCGGCGCAGCGAATTTTACGACTAACGCCGTCGCTGGCCCTGAGACGTGGCCACTAGTACCTACTCGCTCGCTTGAGTTATTAAACGTTGCGTATTCAACACATTTCGAATTCATTTCTGTACGATAAACTACTTTATAATAGCCAAAAAATGGTTTCGAATACAAAACAGCGCAGAAGTTACCTAGAATAGATTTGGATTGTCATTCATTTCTATTGCATGTAGGCACAAAATTGTAACTTACTCATCTGTGGGAGGCACGTCGCGCGTAAGACTGTTCAAGTGAGCCTTGGATTTGGGCAAACAATTTGTCATAGTGCCATCACCGGATCTCTGATCAGACAAAATCGAAGTAAAAATAATCTTCATCACTACTTCTTACTTAACAGACTTTAAATTAGGTATGGGCTAAAGGTTTAAATTACCCACTATAGCATTATACCGTAGTATGTCTTTTAGTGGTAGGTATTACTCTGATAAATGCATAGAACTAGCTACGTACCTACTTATTATTGTTTGTCAGAGTAACAATCAAAGTCCAAATTGTATAGTACAGTACAGATTCTAACTTTCGTCGGACTCCAGGCTCAAACAAGCTCTCTCCGTCTCCAACTTTATCTCAGCCTTATCTGATCCCCAGAGCGCACTGTGTAGTTGCAACATTTGGGCCTAGTTTTAAAAGTATGAATTGGAATGATCTTATAGATTTATAATCATGAAGACAGGCAGACAGACAGACTAGCATCCATTCATTATTGAGAATCTGGACTTTTAACCTCCAGCACAAATGCAAGTAGTGGAAGATTTTAGAATTTACCTTAGTTCAACCTTTTGCGGTAACATATAGGTACATAATATGCAGTCATCGGTGTGATATCGCAACATGTCGTAGTCATGCGATAGTATCGCGGTGTATTAGTGCGGTTGTATAACGGACCGGTCCGGGCGGTGCGCGTGCGCCATTGTCGCGGCTGCGGGCTGGGGACTGCGCCCGCGCCCACCGGTCTGCTCTGCAGCCCCCCGGGAAACCAGCCGAATTGGGGTCGATTTAAGGATTAATTAATATCCTACAAAAATATTACTTAACTAAATATCATAAAAATAAACAGCAGCTTGACCAGTCAGAAATTTTCATGAATTTCGGATGATTTCGGCGAATATTGGCCAGTTGTAAACACGCTACATGAAAAAACCTTACTGCCTCGGTATTTTGTAAAGGTATACTCTTAATATTTGTATTTTTATAGAAAAGGTGCATAAACTGCATAAATATATATAAACTACGACACATTCGTTCCATTCGCTTTACCTAAGTATAACTATTTCAACTCGACCTCATTCTATTATTTCTATTCTAGTCATTATTCGCACAATATGTGTATGTAGCGGTCCTAATAGGGCCAATTTGAATAACTATGTTGTAATTTAGAGCTATTTACGACCGCATTCAGAACTATAACCCTATTTATTGTGTTTCTAACACATTAGCTATGACTTCCTTTGACTCTATTCACGAAATAGCTTTTAACGTTACCCAATGCATACATCTATCAAAGAATAGTGGGTAGGCACCTTATACCTTAGGTATCAACAATGCTCATATTTTGACTAGGTACATATACCTACCTACTGCTTTAGTGGATCTGTGGAAATAATAAAATATTTTGTATTGTTGCAGGTACGTTGACTGTTATATCCTAATTGAGAGAAGACTAAGCTTCTTATCCTGATGGGTATGTTGATAAGGTCTTCTCTAGGATACTTCATTAATAGGTAAGTACCTACATAGTATAAAAATGAATTCGCTTTTTGCGTTT
This sequence comes from Keiferia lycopersicella, assembly GCA_029255805.1. Taxonomy (NCBI): domain Eukaryota; kingdom Metazoa; phylum Arthropoda; class Insecta; order Lepidoptera; family Gelechiidae; genus Keiferia; species Keiferia lycopersicella. The sequence goes on along the minus strand of JARACZ010000006.1, from coordinate 15,168,675 downwards.
TTCTGTCTGTCTATCTGTCATAGATTCTGCTTACTTCTCGAAAACCATGCAATAGATTTTGATCCGTTTTTAATTCAAGAGGAAGACAAACACATTTATTTTTGTTACAAAGTTGAAACAAATGAAATACACTTGACCCGGCAAGTCAAAAGACGTGGGGTCGAATCCCATCGGTGTTGACCTTAGTTTTTTCCACTTGTTTCGTTTTTATTAACTTTGTAACAAAAAGGTAACATCATCAGATTAAAACACCAAGTATTCGAAATTACTATCTTGGGGACATTTCTGAAAATAGTAAAACTTTCAAAAACACATGTAATTTTTTTCTCATCAGACCCATTTTCAGTGCCGTATGATGCCGGTTTAGAATAGCATCACTCCATTTCTTCCCGCGGGTGTTGTAAGAGGCAACTGAGGGACTCGAGGGTTTATTGTGTATTACAACTTTAGGCGACAGGCTTACAACCTGTCACTACAGTGATACACGAATCATCTGAAAGGGCCCTCAATATTTGTCAGACGTGGCGATAGCGACCGTATTTTATGGCCGTTAACGCTCTGCCTACCCCGCAAGGGATAAAGGAGTGATTTATGTATGTATGTATGTAGACCCATTTTCATCAATGGTCTGTTATGTCTGTTGAATTTGCAGATGACTAAGTGGTCTGGTCTACCAGCACTGCAGCAGCCTTAAGCGGCTTTAACATTACGTTGTCGGTTGGACCCCATTCAACAAAAATTTATCTTGCTTTTGTTTTAATGATGCCCACAATAATAATGAGCAACTTATATAAAATCGTGCCCTGTCGTTAAACCCTTCTGCAACTGAACCCAATGCCTCCAAAATTGAGAGTAGTTACAATACTTCACCACTAGACCACAGAGACAAAAGAGTACCTACCGATTAAATCGACCCATCACAAGTTCGTAATGAAGCTCATCATGAGACTATTATTGTTCGCTAGTAAATTGCTTCTAGATTACTTTTAGTTATAGCCATAATGGGAGTCGTGTAAGGTGCCACCCAATCGCCTTACAGCCTACCATCGCGACGAATCGATAAAAAACGCCTGATTTCAAGCATTTGTCAAGGCCTTCAGACATAATGAAATTGTCAACTTTGCAAAATTGTGAAGATAATAGAACACGTACAGCTGTAACAGGCCGACGAACGTGCAACGAATATAACTTTAGTTTCAGAAATGTCAATAAAGCTTAGTCTTGAGAGATGTTTGCCTAATATTACGCTTCGGTGACCGTAATTATTAAGTGTAAAAATTATGGTACCCCATTTCGGTTCGGTCAGCCATCGGCAATATTTATAGATCTGCCATCCGATTTAATGAGCTTTCTTGTAATATACACAGAGGTTATAGTGAAATAATTATGATGTTCTAAATAATCATTTCATTCACCAACGGTTTAGGAAACAACTAATGTTGGTGATGTGTAAATATATAAGTGTGCGTAAAATTGACGAATTAAGCCGACTTACCCCTATTCGTATTCGTTTCATCGTACTTTATTTATTTTCCCACCAAACACTAAAATCCCCTCCAAGGAGTTAAATAAAACTGACGCAAAATTAGACTCTGTCATGTTCACGAGCAGCGATCGGGCCCCGCGTTTGCGTTTTATGGTCTAAGATACCACAAATTTTTTGATATTTATTTGTTCTAATTATACCTACAGTTTTTAAGTGGTTAGCTCCCCAGCTACTGGTTTCCTAAGCACGAGCCAAGCCCTCCGCTTATTTAATTTTAACGGTGTCATGTAGGTAGTAGAACAAACAGGTTGGTTGATGTTGATACTATTAATATCACCAATAGCGAGCTCTAGTATTAATTAACTCGATGTGTGCTCATACGACTTTAAAAAACTATGAAAGGGCCAGCATTGGTTTTGAAACCGTTCCTTTCTAGACCAACTTTGCGAGGCGGGCGTAGAATCTCGATGGTAAAAACCACGCCTGTATCCCTCGCGGGTTAGGCTTAGCGTTAACAACCGTAAAATACGGTCATTGTCATCATGTTTTACAAATTGGTCATGGTTTTTCAGATACGTGAAGTACATAGTGACAGATTGTCAGCCTGTCGCCTAAAATTGCAATACACATGAACCCTCTAGTCCCTTGCTCGCCTAGCTCTTACGACGGTAATTTATTATAGTTTTTTTCGCAAATACATAGTAATAATCGATTCCAGAACATGTAATTGTGAGTTACTTCTAAAAACATTATATGTACAAAGAGTGGCAATTTATACATCACTCAAAAACCGAAACTTAAAAAACAACGCCGTCAGTGCGTCTGTTAGATAGTAAGAGTGAACTAGATCACAGCGGGTACGCCCATAGGCCCATATCAGTGGGAGTTCAAGTCACATAGGTATACACGTTAAACGTTGCGCAAGCGCCTTTCCCCGATGGGTCTTTCGCACTGGGTCGCGCCAGGTCGCCGCCGCCGATTCTCTGTCAATCACAGTCCGGATCTTATTTGCAGAAAAAAAAAATTGTCAAAAAAATAATCTTTAAGGGTTGTTACTGAAGAGCGACCATGACCATCACAATAGATATTTAGGGTGAGAAATGCGCCGTTTACCTATTTACCTCTACAAAAATTTCATATACATGGTGTAAGAGACGGTGTTACTAAAAATTTGGAGGCGTGATCAGACCATGAAACTCAACAACTTTTTCAACGTGAAATTTTTTTCGACCTCCCATACAAAATTCCCGATTAGCTGACTGACTTTGTATGCGAACTGGAAAAATTCTTTCGTTTCCCACCATAGCCCCCGTAGTAAAAGTTGTCCAGTTTCATAGTCTGATCACGCCTGCAAAGTTTTCGTTACGCCGTCTCTTACACCCTGTATTTTTAGCAAATTATTTTACCTACACCTGTGTACTTACCAATGATATTCGAAGACGAATACTTTTATCTGAAGCAATTAATTGGATTCAGTTGTAACAAGACCCATACTTACGTAATATTAATAGTTTGTCTAGTAACCGATAAATAAAGAAATACTTAAGTAGGTAATTGTATTTATTACATTTGACACTTACAAAGTATCAGTCGAATAGAATGAATGGTGCACGTATGTAAGATACATATCTGTTCATCGATGCATGTGGCACAACACGTATAACTAAGTATAGATAATAAATATGGGTGGAGGTACTGGTCCCTAATCAGGCTGTCTCTGACCAATTTGCCCTGTCTCTGACCAATTTGCCCTGTCTCTGAACAATTTGCCTAATATTATTGTTCATGTTTTATGCTAATATTAGTACTTACTTTTCGTTTGGATTGCTGTAACGTTTATTTCTAAGCAGGACAAGAAAGTAAAAAAGCTCTAGTTACCTGGTTAAAATTAAAACACATTATGTATGTATAGTTTGAAATTATTCTGTAGGACATTTGTTTTTATAAAATATAGATTATAATATGGAAGAGCGGAGGTTCCAGAGTCAGTCACCTACTTTATTTGTTTCAATAGTCCATCCCATCCAGTTCTACCTACTAGAAGTTTTGCTGATAAATAATTAATGTTTCTATTTTCATTCTTTGATGATAACTAATTACTATCCTTCAAAACATTGGCTTCATGTTGAACAAACTGGTCTCGCACTGGTACTCGGAGCCGACCCTACTACACAGACATAACCAAACCAACAGAGTGACACTACCGCCGCTGCCCGCCGCCGTCGATACTTATCGTCATTTAAATTCTAAAATGACACATGTTGCAAGTTGACACCATTTAACGGGCAATCAAACAAGTAAAAGTTGACATAATTAATACTTTTGTGTAGTAATAAGCTATGTTAATGTGAGCTTAGAACATTTTTGACATTTTGACTGGGAACGTTTTCCTTGCATACAACTAAGTGGTTCCACAGTTTGGTTTGGTTCAACCTTCCCGGTGCAAAGAAGCCTAATATCACATAATATGCTGACCGCGTTGACGTCGGCTCGGAGTAAAGAGCACCCTATAGATTATTAGTTACCACCGTGCGGTCTAACTACACCAATACTAACTGCCGAAATTCATTAGTATGGTCATTTATATTTACTAATACGTAAAAAAAAATGCTGCTAATACGTATAATTGACTATTAATTTTGACGAAAAAATAACTTATTTACCTATTACTGATTTGTACTTGTCTTTGAGAGAATGGCGGGCTGTTAATAACAATAATAAGCCGCTGGCATTGTAAACAAGTTGCAAACCTAGTTGTTGATTTATGTTTGTTTATTAGAACTGCGATTTCAGCTTTCTCGTACTTGATCAAAGTATTCTCAATCTATAAAAGAATGCGGAACAGCGATACATAATGTTTAGCTTAAAAATAGTCCTAATTGTAGGAAGATCAAATTAAGAAAATGTTTCAATTTAGAAACGTCCAACATTAAAATAACTTTCTATGACATGAACATAATAAAACTAAACAGAAATAAGTCGATTGTGAAAAGTGATAGTTTGAGATAATAAGGCTATGTAGGGAAATATCTGTAAATAAAGAAACACATTTTACGCCCATGAAATAAACCATAGGTGTCCGTAGAGGTACATATCATTTGATACACAAAATAGATAAATTTAAATTTTGAGTCCACTTATGTGAAAGTGATTCGTAAGTTACGTAAGTCGTAGACGATGTGCATCTATAATGATTGATATATTTAAGTCAAATTGCGAAATATAGGGATTAAGGAAGGAAGTAGAAAAACGAAAACGATGTGCTTAGATATGTATAGTTGGACTAGCTCCTAATGGGATTACCTACTTAATTAGGTATGATTATTATTTGTGCCAATGGTATCAAAATTACTAGACCGACTTATTTATATTGTGCTAGCTTGTGGTACTCAGAGATGTTGTAGCGTTTTAATGGTCTTTTATTATGCATTAATTTCGGAGCGTACCGATTACATACTTACAAAAAAACTCTTTATATATACTTATATATAGGCTTCGTGGTAGACCAGCGCTACGCAGTAGTAAATACTACTGTTGTAGCATTCGCTGAACGAAGTGCCTTTTCAGTGTCCTCAATAACAAACGGACTACCTAAAAGTCTTGTATATTCTAAGTGTACTATTTACCTACTACTGTACTGTTATAGACTTAATACGGAAATATTCAATATAAACTGTTTGTTCCCACACATTGTGATATATGTAAGCTATATGGTCACTGAATAAAATTTTTCTTATTCTTATTCTTATTCTTATTCTTATGAATAGATTAGTGTAGACAACAGTGAAAACCATGGTGTAAACGGTGATGATGTAAAAGTTTGTAGGTAAAATGTAAATTTTAATTGGGAATAGGTTGTTACATCATTAATCGAAATGAATTTATAACTATTATTTATTACACAAGTAAGGTCTACCTTACCTTTGATTCGCATGTCCCCCCTGCTAAGAATCAAAGATGAAAATGAATTTATAATTAGTAATTTATGGTATCTTTATGTAACTAGCTTCTTTTTTAAAACTTTTTCACAATTATGTATGATTATGTTTTATTACAAATTATGACAGACTTGTGTTGGGAAAAGATATTGCGTAAGATTAGAGTTTGTAAAATGACAATAGACGATGTAATCCACAACGACCTCATCAATCGTTCAAACTACTTTTAATTTCCTTTACATTGTTTCAACTTAGACGTTTTAAAAGTATCATAATGTAAGTACTTAGGTAAGGTGGTAAAGTGACTTAGATAATAAGGTAAATACAGGGTGTAAGTGACGGTGTAACGAAAACTTTGCAGGCATGATCAGACCATGAAACTAAACAACTTTTTATATGGGGGGCTATGTTGGTAAAAACAAAAAAAAATCGACCTTCCATACAAAATTCCTAATCAACTGACTGACTATGTATGGAAACTCGAAAAAAAATTTCGTTTCTCAACATAGCCCCCATAGAAAAAGTTGTTCAGTTTCATGGTCTGATCACGCCTGAAAATTTTTTGTTACACCGTCTCTTACACCCTGTATAATGTAACACGCCTGCATATTACAATAGTGTATGTGTAGGAGTATACCACAAGGGTTGAATTGTGGTGGATGATAGATAAAGAACACATGCTTACATCAATTCGGAGTTTGTTCTTGATCTTAGTGCAGATATTAATGTCATTTGCATTCTAGGTTTTACATGTTTGCTTAACTGCATGCCTTGTCATAATTTTGAGTACTTTTAGTATTATTATTTGTATTAATCATTACATAGAGACAGGTGCAGTGAATCGCTTTTACATATACATCTACAAATCCATACAATACAACAGGCTAAATAATCTACTTTTACATATCTCATGCTCTGAAAATAGTTTTTATATAGGTGAATACAGTGACTATACTATACTTGTACAGTGTCTTTACTATACTTAGAACGGTGTCCGTTATAGACAAGTCTAGATGATTAGATATTAACAGGTGGAGGTGAACTTGTACGCGATTAAAACATAATTGCAATACAGGTTGTAAAAAAAATAGCTGCAAATATTTTAAGGGGTAACCAGCACATAAAACTGAACAACTTTTCACAGGGAACAAGGGTCGAAATATGAAAAACATTTTAGACCTCCCATACAAAATTACTTACCAACCAAGACAATTTGTATGTTTCTTGGGGAAAGTTGTTGAGTGTCATGGTCTGGTTCACCCCTTAAAATATTTGCAACTAATATTTTTACGCCTTATATTACCCTGCTAAAGGCTCTATTTAGGCTTTAAATAGTATGATTTAAAGTGCTTCTTACTATATATATTTTGTAAATAAACTTTCAAAACTTTCCGGTTGCGTAATTTAGATAACAGTCAACTGTAAAAGACTCTGCGTAAGTTACGATACTAGTTCACTGTAAACGACTTGACGTACAAAAAGACGCAGTTTTCGGACGACGCATATTATATTTCTAAAAATTAATATTTGCCGTATGATGCGAACTTAGAATAGCATAGTCTATTTCTTTATCTCCGCAATAAAGGGAGTCTTGCATTTTTCCCATGGAGCTGTTAGAATTTTACGCGATGTTCTAACAACCTGTCATGTTACCACAGTTAAGAAATACCCCACTTTCTGGTAATGAGGATTTTAGCTGATAGCAATACTCGTCCAAACTAGGTGGTGCTATACCAGATTGAGGAATTGTCAAGTTCAGTTTAGTGCCCAATAAAACAACCCCCTATTTAATGGGATTATGTCACCATTGTGCTAACCGACGTAAATCTCTTTTACTTCTGTGTTTTCCATCCTTCGACAGCAGAGATTTGTAGATACCTACTACGGAAAACCAGTGCACTGGTTCCTGTCTGCTGCATTTTTAATTGCTCAATGTAACGTACCTAAGTACTTATTCCAACAATCCAGGCTTTGTTTGAGTATTTACTATTAACGTCAATTGGTTAGACCTAGTGTGCACTCGAAATAAATACTCTTCGCAAGGTCCCCTTGTTCCAATTTTTTCTTAATGTTTCGTAACATAATAAGCAACCGATTTGATACGCGGTTCGAAACTTCTAAACGTGTAGATAAAAATATCAAATGAGTCAGGATTTGATACTCGTCGTCTTCAATTAGGCGCATTTGAAACGAATATTCGTCGTACAATGGTCGTTTGGTGCAACAAAGCATTGCGCGGGCCGTGTCAGCAATAGTCCGTCTGCGACAATGCGGAGACCCTGAGCCACATTGGCGTCGTTAGCGGCGCCCGCGCACCGAACAGCTGATCGATCACAGCGCGTCACAGCTGGACGGCAGAAAGTACTGTACTGACTACCTATCTCAAATCGAATCAAATTATCTTTACTACTGTAGCTAAATTCAGCTCGTCACTTGACCATCTGCCGCAGTAATATTTTTAGAAAACTTTGCTAGATGTTTCTTCTAATTGTATGCCTAAGTTATCTTCTAATAAGAGTGATCTGGTTCCGCTTCAGCTGACAAAAACTGGTGATTGGTGAGTCGCATGCGCGTGCGCAGCTCGCCGGCCTGCGCCGCATGCCGCCATTATGTGGCACGCACGTAGGTCGTACATATTTAAGGTTTCTATTTCTGCAGTTACGCAACTACACTCACAGATACTTACGTCAATTTCACTATAGGCCGTTATGGGTTCAATACACAACAGGTACATACTATAAACATAAAGAAACGTACCAAAAATGTAACAACTACACATTTTTTCGTGTCTATGCTACATTTCTATAGCAATAATTTCAAAGTCTTTTTGTGATAAATAACAGTTCTTTACCCATACAATAAAATAGATTTTTTACTTGTTTCAGGGAGCAATACATCTTCAATGTCTTCGAAGTGATAGTGAGTACATTGGAAACAAAACTACAAAGGATAGAAAACCTCGACAAGGCTGTCGAGCATCTTATGAGAAGAGTTGAAGCTATGGACTCGAGGGTGAACGATAACATTCATAAAACTGATGCCATAATATCTAAGCTCGGTAATCTTGACTTTAAATTATTTAGTCATATCGGACCAGACGGTGAAGAAACCGCCACGGAATATATCAACAAAAGACAGAATGAAAACACAATTAACGACGCACAATTATTAGACAGAAAACTGGAATCACTAGATCAAAAAGTATCTGATATAGACTCAAAATTAGTTGGCCTAAAAAATCAAATCGATAACAATTTCTTGCCAGTAGACGACATCAATGCTGAGGCCAGTGAAAAGAAACCGATCAATCTGAATGTCATAGAAATCGCAAAAGGACTCAACACCGAAGTTATTAACGAAATTACGAAAGAAGTAGATCAGTTGCGAACGTCAATGTCGACAGTTGATCGTAAATTACAATTCCATATAAATCTTGTTTCCGAAAACTTAGGAAAAGTGCTGTACATGATGGCGGACGTGCATGCGGCCATAGTGGAGCCCGAGGCCGCTTCCATCAACGTGAACAGTCTGTTCAAAAACAGGACTGCCACCAGCACGCAGGCGCCGGTCTCTAGGGGCGCAAGGGGCAGCAAGATCGACACCCTCGTCAACAAAATCATCCCCATGATGAGTGTCTCCGAAAAAATGGATGAAGTCTGGGATGTAGTAGTCGGAACAAAGAGTTCAGTCGACGATCTCGTACCCAAGTCAGACGAGCTGCTCACTCAAACTCAACGCCAGGAACGCGCTATAGGACAAATTCATAATGACCTGAGAGTTAAAACCAATTTGATTATAGAAAATTTGGATATGGTGGAAAAGAGGTTGAAGAAGCAAGAGGACGACGTAGCGACCCTGGCGCAGCGGCCGGTACCCGCGGAGCTGCTGCTGGACCCGACCATCGACCGGCTGGTGGAGTACTCGCCGACCCGGTACCGCGTCGACGACCCCGACCCCGTCACCAGCACCAGCACCAGCACCAGCACTAGCACCAGCACCGGTACCGGATTCACCACCACGCCCTTCTCCGCCAACAGGTGACATCTTTCTATATCTACTAACTGCTTTAGCGAATATGTATTTAATTTTGCAAAAGCGATAGCGTAGCGTGTGACGCCTAGCGAATGTTACCTATTCGGTTTTGGTGTATGCTAGCGTAGGTTGTAGTTTGTTGGCGTAGCGGTGACTAATGGTGTATGTCGGATGCAGCCCAAGCAACTCGAGCCCGAGTCCGACAGTGACAGTGACTCCGTCGAGCAGCGGCGGCAGCACGCCGAGCGGCGTGGTGTCCCCCGCGGCCGGCAACGCCACGGGCACGACGCGCTCCTCCGTGCGCAAGGGCGGCATCATCTTCCCCAGCGTCAAGAACAAACCTATCATCGGCAATAACACCTTCACTTCGGAAATCGTCGCCAACTATAAAGATGTCAAAGTGAGTTAACGGATGATACAGTTTATTTATTCAATGATGTGTAAATTAGGCCTGAACCTGAAATAGTTTGCTACTTGGGGTTATGACTTTTATGAGCACCTATTTAGGTAGGTCCCTACTTAAAGATAATATTCTCTAATAAACATCATTTAATTTATAAAACCTACAAGAGATACAATACTTAGAAATTATGATAATTTTCTTTCAATCTATCTGCTGTGCACGGACTGGTTTACAATGCGAATGACATAACCTCATGAAACGGCAGACTCGTAGTCGCGAGTGGCACACTTCTAGCTTGAAGCCGTTATCTATCATGAATATTAATTTCGCTAAAATTATCATTCAACTGAATGTTTTGACAAGTTTTTCTTGTTTGCATGATTGATGGCGTAATAAACGTTGCCGCACCACTTTTACTTCTGAATGAAACAAGCAGTAAAGAAGAAATTACTACGATACGATATTTTTACATGTCAACCGAATATTGATTAGTTTATATATTGTGTAACTTATTTTGCAATTTGATGCGATAAAAACAAAGTGGTGGCGCGGCGGGTGCGCGCGAGCTGAAGCTTGCGAGGTATCGTATCGTTGACAGGCGGCATGTAAACCGCCTTAAAGTAAAGCAATGAATGTTACATCAGAAGTTAGGCTGTTGGTCTGAGTCTCGGAGTGTAATCAGCCAGCCAACTGGCCGCGAGCCGCCAGCCAGCCCAGTCTCGAGCGAGGTGAACGCTCCGCGCGCTGCCATTTACGTCCTCCAGTTTAGCAACAAGGAACATAACATTGCGCAACACTGATATCGGACTACCTAAATTGAAAGACCGCCGTTTTTAGCGACTATGTCCATAAAATCAACATGAAATATACGTCTCGGCTTAACTACGTGGACTTTACACACCTTAGAATCAAATTTATAAATGCCTGATACCTATTACCTGCTTGTAGATCGACGGATGGAATGGAATGGAAATTTAAAACATACCTATTATCTTAACATATGAAAGGAGGTATAAGAATGAAGTTTCGCAATATCTGCAGTCGTCATTGTATATAAAATTACTGTAGAATTTGGCGTCGTGTGCTTTCGAGTTTTGAAAAAGCTGCCTTGGCAGGTCGGGCGGTCGGGGAACCAGCCGATGCCGCTGGGCCGCGAGGAAAGTTGCGCCTGCGTCGCTTGCAAACGTTACGTAAATCTGGTTCATACAAGCGCTTTCCGCGAGCTGAGATCGCGCAAAAACCGCCCATTCCCACCGCACGGCGCGCCAACGAGCGACAATTACCAATTAATACAACGTGTTTATTGTTCTTGCCGCACCAGAACCGCTGTTATGTCGGGCAAGTGACGCAACTTATCATATCACTACACCACGTTCGATCCCACACGTTGCCAATCTGGCTGACTGCATTGTGTGCCGTGAACCTTGCACACAGGATACAAGAAATATACCTACTTACCTTCATACTTAGACTGACTTTAATTTGAAAAAAGGTGTTAAAAATAATACTGCTTTAAGCCTACTCACTTATCGTGGCATTGTGAACACATTGAAATAGAAATTTCGTATTAATCAAATTAATACGTACGTATTTGTAATTTTAATATTTGTTTGTAATTTTAGGGGACCCTAGGTTTTCCCTTAAGAAGAGGGTGAGACGCCATTTAGATTGAATAAAGACGCAATTCACTACCTATGCCATAAATATGGGTAGGTATGATAGGAAATTGGCAGGTCGTGACGGTAGAGCCCAGCGGAATGATGGAAATAAGCCAAGACTTTCCTTTTCCCTCCAGCTAACTATTATTATAGGTATTATACTAGTTATTTAACAACGACAATTGACTTTAGATTATGCTTAGGTAAATCATAACATAATAAATTGTGAGGTGAACAAAGAGGAAAACTTTGCATAATCGTCTTTGCATCATATTAGCCGTAGAGTTCGTAAAATAGGTAGTAAACAGTGTCTTAGCTCCAAGTAAAATGACATGGTTTTGCGTTCACACTTAGCTCGTTAGGAAGATTGATATATGTACCTATATAGTCAACATTTTTTTTAATTTTCTTTTTTTCGAACGACCTGATGACCTGGCTTTTGATAAGTTATTAAGTCTAGTAGCTACTGATTTAAGTATCTATGTGACATTCCTGGGTGCCGATATAGATCGCCACGTGAGCACATTCCGCATAGAAAGCCAAAGACCAAGAGGCTGCCTGGGCCGACTTCTCGTGGCTCGCGCCTTGCGCAACTGTACCGCGCATAGAAACAATTATTATCTCGAACAAAGCTCGATGGATGCCCGCACTACGGGCAAATACACCATTTAGCAAGCCACACTAAAGAAATATTAATGAACTGTCTTCGGCACAAGTAAATAACCGTAACGTTAGTTACACATGAAAGGGAAACTATTAGACACTTTTTACAAAACTGTGATTGATGCTCTCACAATAGAGCTATTCACAATATGTCAAATGATTTTCGCAACAACACGCTGTGCGTTTTACGCATTTTAACATTACCATGTGTTGTGTATTAAAAGTGGACAGTAACTTAAAGTAAGTAGTTTGTTACATAATGTAAATTCATGTCATGACATGATACAGCGTTTAATGAATGAAAGAATAGCGCCCGATTCATAAGCAAGTGAAACTAGTGACTGACACAAGTTCCTTTTTGATTTTGACAAAACATTAATAGTAAGTGAAGATAGGTACCTATGTTTTGTGGATAGTTGTCTAACTGTAAGCACTTAGTTCTATTGCAATCACTTTCACAAATTTAAACAATATGATACATATTCTGGCGATCGTACATTCTACGTCCCTATTTTTACCCATATAGGAGCAGATTTCTTAACACAGTTATGCGAATATGCGAACGACTATGATTCTTTACGGACCCGACAAAACTGTTATCCGCCTAACTGTTCGTCAAAAATAGTTACCATACTTGAAGGTAGTGCAAGTACATGTAATAATCTTTCAAACTCATTATTAGTTTCATTGGTCATTATGTAAAAATAAAAATTAATAAGTATTAGATCTTCAAATATTGCATTGTAAAAAAAAATCAATGGTGTATAAATTTAAAAATATAAATAATATTATCTTTATCACAGAGTCTACCGTGGGAAAGAAATGGCTGATATGTTCTATTCTAAGAAATCTACGTATCTAACTATGTAGGTTATTTTAAGTAATTCTAGGTACCTATCTGTCGTTAGCTGAAACTAAAACTATGTAGTTACCTACCTACTTTATTATCGGTGCCGAATACTATTAGCCCCTTATTGAATTGAAATATTAGTTCAAACGGTTAATTACCTATGACGTTTTGATAGTATACGTGTAAATTTTATTGTGCACAACAGTAATCGCATGCGCACGCGCATCGCAAACGCGTGGCGTGGCGTGGCATGCCGCATTCCACTCGCGAGAAAGCAGAGATGATGGCGCGAAATATTACTGCTTGCTTACTATTACTAAGTACACTAGATAGATATGGCATGCGATTCTGGCACCTCATTTCCTTAATTTTATTTTTCTAGTCATTTTAGTCATTTTATATAGAAAAAAGAAATGTGTATTTTCTTTTATTTGTGTCTGTTGTAGGTAAGTCTGAACTAGGTAACGCGCTGTTGACATTTTTATAGGTTTGAGGGATTATCTGTCAAGTTGAGTAATTCTTCTACACAGAAGACAGACAGATAATCCCTGTGGGAAATCGCTGCTGAGATTTTGAAAAAGCTTTCATTCTCAGCCAGCGCCACCTGCTAGGAACTTAACGCACGGTCGCATTCTCATTTCTAATCTGACTTTGTTACCATAAGGTAGCTAAATTAAAAGATATCGAGTCTATAGATATAGAGTCTTCCATAAAAATTAAAAGATATTATTCAGACTACTACTGATAAACTTTGGATAAAGTCAAACGTCAATAACTGATATTTACCGAATTTCTATAGCTACAAGAGAGATCTGATAAAGATAGTCAATGAATTAGCTAAAGAAGTTTCATGTTCGAATTGACGCTATTGTAATGAATGACACGATCTGTTCCTTTAATTTTAATTTGTTCTTATCTCTGTTCCATGAACAGATTGGTATGAATTTGCTTTGACAACAAAAGTATCTTTTTTGGTTGTTTTAAATGATCCTAAGATAGGTACTTGGGAATTTTCGTACAATCGTGTAACACTGTTTCACTATGATTTTATTCATAACTCTTAAGCAACTTTAATTTGTTTGGCTACCCCAACTAACCCGGCTTATCTATTTCAAATGAGTTTATAAATAATAAGGTCTGATGTCTCGTAGTGTTGCACAACCATTTTATTGTCAAACACATTATAGTATAGAGGGAGCTGCATGACTGGCATCACAACGAACATCATAATTAATGTAAGGACCAATGCATAAACATCGGCTCTTTGTGCTGGCTTACCGATTTCAAACAGAAAATTAACAACACTATACACATTATCAATACACCCCTAAAGATTTAGCAAAACGAGAATTAAACTCATCAAGACATTTTTTTTACATTTCGAAGTTGTTCAGTTTGACCTTTATCTGCTTACATAGGTACTTATTGTGGTTTATGTACTTACTCTCATTATGTGTAAAATAAGATTGTATTCCTAGCACAAGATAGGTACCTACGTACCTGTATAATTAGTACTATATACCTACTTACTAAACCATATTGTGACAAAACTGCCCATAGCGAATTCTTATCTTTATTAAGTACCTACCTATCTATCTAGGTAGCATCTAACATTCACGAACAAAATATGTACCCATTAACTACTTACTTATTGTGATAAATAGGCATTACATTTACCTATATGCAATTTATTATTTTTAGCTGGCTATTGCACTAAATTGCTGTTACAATCGCAAGTAAAATAAATTACTTTTTTTTTTTTTGTTGGACATTACGTTTACGGCCCCGGGGCCATCAAAACTACGCCTGTCGGCTTGGTGGGGAGCACGTGCTCACCCGGAAATATTTTATTGGTTGTTCAAACAACCAGCCCAATCACGCCCTTGGGGCGAGACTGGGCTTAGGAGTTGTTCTGGGAAGAACTGATCGGACTGAACAAGAACTGATCGGACTGAATAAAATACTTACGATGAAGTGTAATAAATATATATCGTCTACGTTAATAAGCCGCGTTCGCTCTGCGTGTCTTTTTGTAAACACTGGACAAAGACATTGATGGCAGACAACAAATCATAAATAGAACCGCAATGTACCGAAATTGTTGGCTGTTATAAATATAACATGTGAAAGAGCCTTTATAATTTATGTAGAGACGAGCTACTTTGAACGTAATTGGTCTACAACAGCGTGGTGCGTGTTCCAGGGCTTTTCGTGCGTGGACCTCTTGAACGCGGGCATGCGGGACTCCGGCGTGTACTACCTGCAGATCCGCGGCACCACCTACTGGTTCCTGAAGGTCTACTGCGAGCAGAACATCGCTGACGGCGGCTGGACGGTAAATACAAGAATAACCTCCTTTTTAGAATGTTTGAAAGCGACGTTTGTCGATCCTAGATCATTCACCTTATGGAAGAATGCTATTAAATAAGTACTTACTTAGAGACCCGAAAATATCGTTTATTAAGCAAAAGGGACTTTGCTATTTCTTATTTTCACTTATGACACTTTTTAATATTCATTAGCATAATATGCTTGCTCAAAGGCTTCAAAAATGCAGCGGACACCAGAAACATCAGTATTGCCATGAAACTTAAAAGTTTAAAACAATAATTTTACGAGACGGTACTTATTTAACTATCATTTGAAAGCATCACAAAGTAGGTAGGCCACCTAATGACTTAATAGACGTGATGAGAGGCTAAACTGAATACCTTAGATACCTACAGCAATCTTGAAATAAGGCTTCGTAATAACCCTAATCAAAATTATGGTTTTCAAGATTACCTTTCTTGACAAGAAAAACATGAAATGAATACCTAAATACCTAATCCTTAGTTAGGTAATTAGGTATTTATTTACTTTCTGTTGAAACGCGGTTACCCTCGCGAAAAGGCAAACCGTCGCCTTATAGTCCCGACCCAATTTACAGTAGATAGGTGTGGACCTACTCTCTGTAGCTGCAAGACCATTGCCTCGAAAACTAGGTAATTTTTAACATTCCAACTAGTTATGCTATCTAGACAATCTCTCTCTCTCTTTTTGTGTGGGATACCGAGTCGTCCAACGATCTGATGAACCCTAGTGTCAGAATTTTTCAACCGCCTTCTAGACAATAAAATCACAACTCATAAAAATTCAAATTTACGAAATGTTGGAAACGATCCAGCAAAAATCCGCTACGCCGAAAATAATATTAAATATCTTCAAATCTTATGCGTTTGCAGGTGATCCACCGGCGCGACGACTTCGGCGTGCCCGCTGAGAACTTCAACCGGGACTGGAACGACTACAAGAACGGGTTCGGCGACTCCAGCAAGGAGTTCTGGCTGGGCAACGAGAACATCTACATGCTCACCAACAACGACGACTACATGCTGCGCGTCGAGCTCGAGGACTTCGACGGAAACAAGAGGTAACACCGGGACCTCAATGTATGAAAAGTTCTGTTACGTCTTGCTAGCTTGTGAACCATTCGAGTGAGCTGCTCGTTGAAGTCGCGATTTTATATCATTCGTAGAGGTCGCAACAGTACTCCCCCGCAGGACCGGAGGTCGATAACGTGAGCGCGAAGTTGGGCAGGCTGGTTCCAGCGTCCATAGTCGTAATATAGAGGGAAGACCAGTGCAGCTGTCTTCGAACTGGTTCCAATGTCCACAGCGAGTATGGGACGTAGAGGGAAGACCAGTGAAGTAGTAGTAGTAGTAGGCTCCATGCAGCAGTGTTTGATGCGTCGTTGAAGGCTGCAAAGTCTATGGTAGGGGTCGCCAATGTGGCGGGTGACAGGAAGTATCCAGGTGGTGTCAGGAAAAGGGTAGATACCCGCCTGGCCTGGTTTTGTAGCCAAGGGACCGACGGGTCCACCTGGATAGGATTGGGTATATGTGCGCTGCGCGGTAACACATTGATACCGCGTTTCAGGCTCATTGTTCTGTCACCCGGCGCCATCTTGCGAATATGTTGAAAACTTCAGTTGCGTCTTGCTAGCTTGTGTTGTCACTACCCGAGTGAGCTTCTCGTTGGAGCTCGTAGAGGTCGGTACAACGTATTCGATTCCATGCGTGGAAATCCAGAACGACTGGTCTAACCACATGTAGATAGATTTCCGCTATAGAATATTTTTTAAATATAGCCGCTATCGAAGACGCCGCTATAGAGTACACTTGCAAAAGGAGAGCCGAGATGGTAAACAGTATGGGCATTCTTATGTTACTCTGCCCTGCACAAAAGTACATATAATAATAAACTGAGGCATTTACGGCATACCTAAAGCCAAAATCTAATCCACAAAATTATGATCGCAAATAGTATCTATCTATATTAAACGAAAAAGTGGCGTACCTGGGTATATTTTGAATTACTAGCGTGTAATTGTTTCCAGATACGCGCAGTATTCGCACTTCAAGATCTACTCGGAGGCAGAGTACTACAAACTGGAGATAGACGGGTACGAGGGCAATGCCGGGGACTCGCTCAACGACCCCTGGTACGGCTCCAACAACAGCCCCTTCTCCACATACAACAGGTCAGTGTAACAGGGAGATTATTACATAATGTCATTTCTATGGCACTTTCTATGTAGGAGTAGTAGAAAAATAAACATAGATGGCGCGGTAAAAGAGTTAGGTATAAACTTTCTAGTGCATACTGACAGTCCGATCAAAGAGATAACATTATAGGAATATCACTGACTTGAAAATAGCTGTGGACTGGTTGTTGTTGCTACAATATTGGTGGCACTCATTGAAAATCGCCATTTTGGCGCTGGCAGTCAAGGAAAGCAAATACGAAAGTAGCCGGAACTAAATATTTTAGTTCGAAGTCGCCACTGTGGCGCTGGCAGTCCAGGAAAGCAAATACGAAAAGACTCGGTACTTTCGTAGACCTATAATGAGGTCAATCTGTGTTATCAATGTATGGCCGAAACAAACAAAAGAATAAAGTTTTGAAAGTTGTGAGAATTATACCTTTGGGTGTGTTGTTCAAAGCCCACTATTGACATCTCGCGCTCTATATTTGTATAGACATAGGAACCTATTTTGATTTAGGTAACTACCTAAGCTTATGAAACAAAAAAGATAGTACAATGATCAATTTGAGTATTCTGGAAATGTGAACTCCTCAGAGACAACGACCGGTCGTCGCTAAACTGCGCATCCATGCTGAAGGGCGGCTGGTGGTGGAAGTCCTGCGGCCGGGGGCTCAACGGACTCTACCTCCACGACCCGCAGGACCTCACGGCGCGCCAGGGTCAGTAGCAAGAGCTTCCTTCAATATACACTTGTGAACTTGTCCACAAGTGATTTCTGTGACGTTTTACAGATCCATACAAAAAGAAAAGTAAACAAAGGAAAATGAACCTTATAGCGTTTGCCTGAAACTGACAAACGTCACATGTATCAAGTATCAAGCAAAATTTTATAAAGTATACATTTAATAATGGCAACTATTTACTACGGTACGGGACAATCCCTTGATTCTAAGGCAAAACCAGTACCTAGTTGAAAGTGAAACCCGTCTCTGTACTCTATATATGTACAATAATATTTTTGACCGTATTCTTACGGCCGTTAACGTTCTGCCTACCCTGGATAAAGACGTAATATACAGGGTGTAAAAAAGCTGCAAATATTCAAGGGGTGACACAGCCCATGAAACTGAACAACTTTCTCCAAGGAACATAGGTCGAAATATGAAAGAAATTTTTGGACCTCCCATACAAAATGTAGCAGCCGAGCGAACCAATTTGTATGGGAGGTCCAAAATTTTTTCCATATTTCGACCTTTGTTTCTTAGGAAAACTTGTTTAGTTTCATGGGCTGATTCCCCCTTAAAATATTTGCAGCTAATATTTTTACACCTCATATGTATGTAAGTATGTATGTATATTTTTGAAACAATCGCAGGTATCGTGTGGTTCCGCTGGCGAGGATGGGACTACACGCTGAAGCGCGCCTCCATGATGATCAAGCCGAAGGGGGTGCAGGGCAACACGTGATCCCCGCGCCTCTCCCCCGCCGATCTATCCTACCAGCCTCTGTCTGCCCCCTTCACCCAATCGCTACGTGAATTACGGTTGCCTGCTCCTTAAATCGTGGACAATAATTTCTGCCTATAACACTTGTCTGTTATTACCAGAGACCTACTACTTTGCTGTACACATCTAAATTATCTTAGTGTTACGTTCAAGTAGGACCGATAAGTAACGTAGTATACTCGTAGGTATGTATCATTTTCCCGGTAACCCTACATGAAGGCTCTCAAATGCAGTTCCGCCAATAAAGAAACTCATTCATACAAAAGAGTAGATACCTGGGTATATCAAAATGTAATGCTCAACCCATGTACCCTTTCGGCTCACAATGTCAGTATGTAGCAAAAAGTTAAGTTATCAAAATGTCGCACTCTTAGCTTTAATCTATCTAATCTGTATCTATGTATAGCTATAATCTATATCTATCTATCTTTCTAATCTATTTATCTATGTATGTAATCTAACGAGCAAGAATTGTATAATCGAGATCCTGGAAACGACAAAACAAATTTGATGAAAATTCGTATACAATGGAAGCGATAAATCGATCTATCTAGGTTTTATTTGTCAATAATCACTCTGAACGGCAGAAAAATCCGAGCAATGCTCGGTCAACCAGATACAGATTTTTTAATTGTCATTTTATATAATGTAATTGACATTGTGCGCCAAGTTAAGAATATTATTGTACTTTCTGGCCTATTTCTTGTCGCTTCTAGAGTTATAGTTTCTGTGATAAAAGGGGTAATGCTTCATTAACACACAGCTAATGGTGAAACAGGTAAGTTTCTGATGTTCTTAGAATAGTTTGGCTTTGCGGTCTATCACTATTAGTATTTTATAGTTATGTTCTGACTTCAATAGCTAAGAATCCACGTAGTGAGTAGACAGTAGGCAGCAGACCGCACAAAATAAGTACCTACCGACCTAAAACTGTAAATATTTTCCTGTATTTTTCTTTGATTAGATCACGATAGTTTTCTTATTTTCTGCAAGTGCTTCATTATTCCTTCTTTTTGTAAATAACAGACACCTATTAAGTTCATTAATGTGCCACATCACGTCAAAAATTCATTAATTTATTATTCATTTAACTTGGTACCTTAAATCTCTCGTTAATTAGGTTTATAAATTAGTTGTAAGGAGAAACTGTATTAAGATGTAAATAAATATTTTTATAAGTTTTGCATACTATCATGTTGCACAGCAGTGACATATTTCAGAACATCTCCATGTAGTACTCTTGGTATAAACATGTTATGTATCCAACCAACAATTTTATTATTATTACCCTTCTTTCGAGCCTATTAATGCCATAACTGTTGTTTCCTGTATAGGGCAGTAATAAATTGAGTATAAGTTCCATTGAGTACACAAATAATGTTGGTTTTTACAGCGCAATACACAGTACACATATACACTTTTCGTTACCGCCCTATGAATGAGTGTGAAACTCGCCAGCCCATAACAGACAAACACATTCCGTAGCTAGTTCTTAAGAAATACACTGCCTTTTATCTAAAAGGATAACTTACATAAATCTACAGCTTATTTTCATAAAGTTCTTTATATCTCATTCAAAATTATCCTTTATTTTTAATAATATGATAGGCAGGAGTAATTTAAGAATTATCTAAGGAAACGTTTGCTAAAATCGAGGCTATTGTATAATTTAATTTTTATATTTAAGTGGTCGTACGTACGAATTCAAATTGCTATTCTGCCAATGAAGAGCCACAGTATCGTCAATGATGAGGCAAACGCGTGCAAGACCTTGTTTAGGCTACTCGAAGGGCAAGATGTATGCTCTGAACAATAAAGCTTCAGCCACACCTGCGCGTCAAGAACGCGGGACGCGAAACGGGAGCGTCTACAAAGTTAACGACGCGGTCGCGTAGGCGTGCAATGTGCCATAGATAAACAATGGCAGCATCCGCCGCGCGCCTCACGCTCCCGCGTCGCAGTCGCTTTAGTCGCTCAGGTTTGGCCGAAGTTTTAAATGATCACTATCGCAGTCGCGAGCCGTTTCCAAAATGCCGCGTATGATCGCGAGTACTAGCAGGTTTATGCACTTGAAGTGAACGCACATTTATCGTATTTACACACATCGTACCGAAATTTAGAATTCTTTATATGTAATCCTATGAAACCTCACACATTTGCCGGATTCGACAGATTCGGTGCGGGCAAATGTGCGAGTTTATACTTTTCGGTTCGGTTCGGTTCGTTCGGTGCGGATAAGTCATGTGCGTTCAGCTTTAGTAACCCGAACAGCTTAGCCTGAGTACTTTTTCAATAACACATTAAATTGACGCTAAAGGCACTTTCATCAGTCAGACACACAAAGAAATAATAATTGATCATTGCCTCGCTATTAGCAATAGATTTATTCATTGAAGTGATTTTTTTTACTCTTATAACTTGGCAGCCATAAATGCATTCTTTATACGTATTCATATTTATGATCACTATGGAATATTGTAAAAGATAGCAAAATATCTCCCTATGTTTCTTAGTTGGATACAGGCTGTATTTCTATAATAAATTAAATTACATATATTTTTAATTATTTTGTTTTATTGATCATTAGCAGACACATATATTAAACGTAAATAAACAATACTAAAGTGTAACAATAAGATCGTAAATCGCAAGCATTCATGAGAGCGTGAGCAGCACGCGTGTGGATTCTTGGCTGGGATTCTTAGGCTGGTCGAGACGTACAAAGTATACACCTGCCACAAGAGGAGTGCAGGAACAGTAAGGCACTCAAGCGATACAGCGAGATGCTATAATGGCGCGTCAGATCCTGTTTGCAGATCGGTATATTTTGTATGACTACCAGCCTAACCATGAGATGAATCACGCACGCACCTCACGCTTGACTGCTCTGGTCAATCAGAACTTAAATGTCCTTATAACACACACAGAAATTCGGTAATATACATACAGGAAGGAATTCGCAATGCCGCACAATTTTAATGTTCTACTATATTATAAAGGCGTTGTACAGGAAAAACTGATATGATGGAAGTGTAGGTACTTATTATATTCGCGTTAAGGCGTACAACAGCTAATACACAAATAACTTAGTTTATTTATTTTTCTAAGTGCATTATTTTATTCTACATTGTATCATCAAAATACATATTGATTTCAGTTTATAATATGTTGTTTATAAAAACAAGTGTAAATGCAATAAATGTATATATTTAAAGTAGAATAAATACACACACCTATATTGAACAGTAAACACGAATAAAGTTCGACGCGGTATGCATCACTTATGTCATTAGTTATGATATTATATGTAGGGAAATCAACCGCTCAATATTCCTAAAATGAAACGTAAATGCATAATAATACCGCCTTAGTCACCAATATCCTTGAAGTCATCAAAACTAGTGCCAAGCATGTCCTCGTCTAGGACCACCTCCTCAGTTTCCACTTCCTGTTCAACCAGCATCGGGTCCGCGGCGAGCAGGTCGAAAGGCTCCAGCGATGCCGTCACCGGCGGGTCCAGGACCATGTCCGCCGGCTCGGGCTCCGTGTCCAGAGAGAGCGCGGGCGGGTCCAGTATCATCTCTGGTGGGTCTAGCGTCAAGGGCGGCGGGTCGAACGTGAGCGACGGCGGGCTCAACGACAGCGCCGGCTGATCTAACATCATGAACGACGGCTCCAGCGAGTCCAGCAACTGCTGGCTACTCTCTCCCTCCCGCGGACTGCTTCCGGGCATCTCCAAATCTGTCTTAAGCATATCAAATGAATCAACACTCTGCTGCGGCTGCTCGTGGAATATAGAATGTAAGTCTGCTAATGTGCACTGCATCTCCTCGTTAGCTAACACTCGTGAGGGGCTCGATTGCGACACGCGGCGGGAAACCTTGGCGGGTTGCACTGAGAGGCCCCCCGACTTCTCGTGTTATACTTTCATCTTCTTGGCTCCCTTCTTGGCCGCGCGCTCCTTGGCCATCTCCATCAGGGGCACCAGCTTTTTCTCTTCAGCCAGTATCTTTAGCAGGATCACAATGAAAGGCATGTAGTTGTGCTTTCTACGCGCCATTTCCTGCTCATACCTGGCCATTTTCACGTCCTCGTATTCGATAAGCATTTTCAGTCTGGGTATTTCATTGCGTGTCTCGATGCCCATCTCGACTTCCGCCAGCCGCTCCGCAAGTTGCCTCTCGTATATCATTTTCCGGTCTGAGACAAGCGCCAGCAAGTTGAAATGTATTTCTCCTTCAGTGTAACTGAAATATAAATAAAATACGGTTGGTTACACGGCATAATGAGATGTAACTATTAAGTTGGTCATAATGTGCAAGATCAGCTCACAAGACAAAAACTAGTGGTGCGCCACCGAAGTTCCAGTGCTTTCTACAAGTTTTATAGAATATTAAGTCTTATAACAATGTCAAACATATTTTTTTACTTACACATTAATCCTTTTCATGATAATAGGCCTGACGACGTCCAGCCAGTCCTGTTCGGGGGCGATAGGGCCGTGGTCGATCGGCCCCTCCTGCAACCCGTCTAGCTCGTAGAGGCGTCCGTCGATCGGCATGTAGCCCACAAAGTGGTACACGTCGTCGTCCTGTACCAGTAACATCACACTTGTAAAAAGCTGCGTGCACCCCGTCCGAGCAGGTCCTCAGCGCCATGCGGCATGCGGCGGATGCTCGGGTGAGGTAAATTCGTCCCTACGTGGACGTGTTTTCGACGCGCCTTTGCGTTGCTATATTGCCGTCGTCATTGGCACGGTCCGCGCGTACCAATGTGTTTTACTCACGTACGTTTACCGAATTCTCTTAAAAACATCGTGATGAAAGATGAAACCCACATTCAAATGAAATTTGAATTCAGATTATATAGAATGTGGCTTAACATAGGATTCGGGCCAGATTACCCTTCGGGTAGCAGAGGTCACATTGCAGTCGCTCTGTGTAATGTAAAAACCTAATGTTTCATAAGAACTAACCTCTTAGGATACAAAAAGTAAGAGAAACCTGAAGAAGATATCTTCTAGTCTCTGTCGCACGATGCTGAGAAACTCATAGATAGTCGACAGGCGCAATAAACGGGAATCTCAGAATCTGAAATCTAGACACTGATATTTCCACACATTCAGAATCTTGACATACCTTGGATGCAACTTTGGGGTCAAACTCGAAGATATTCTGTAGCGCCATTGAGTTGTGAGCGGCGCGTATCGTCTGCGAGTTGCTAAGCGTGAGCCCGCGCATCTTGGGGTCGAAGGACATGCTGAACTCCTTGAGCTTGCTGAGCTCGGGGCCCAGCTCCACGTCGGGGTGGCGGCAGTTCAACAACAAGCTCACCACAGCCTGCGTCGCGCACGCATTGTTAATCACCTGAAACATTTATTGTTGCTGTTGTTTCCTGTTCTAAATTGGTTCAAATCACCATGTTATGTAGGGTTACTTCTTCTTCAAATTTAAGAGTCAAACTCTTGTCTTTGGAGTAATTTCCAATCTTCCCTCTTCTCTGCTAATGGCTTGACCTCCTGCTACGACACGACATTAACTTTTTCTTTTATCTGGGTCAAGTAAATGTGTCTAGTTTTACTTCAGACTCTCTTTCCCTGTACTTTCCCTTCAATTATATTTTTCATGAAGTTGTTGTGTCGAAGCAAGTGGCCAATCTTTCCTCTTTGGTTTTAATTGGTCTTCAAAACACCAGTAACATAATACAAGATGTAAAAAAATTAGCAAAATATTTTAAGGGGTTAACCAGCCCATGAAACTGAATAATTTTACTCGAGGAACATAGGTCGAAATATGAAAAAAAAATTGGAGCTCCAATACTAAATTACCGACCGACCAAGCCAACATGTAAAGTTGTTCAGTTTCATGGGCTGATTCACCCCTTAAAATATTTGCAGCTAATATTTTTACACCTTATATATTATCATTGTATGTACATATGTAAGTAGAGCATAACCAGAAACCAGAAGTGTGAGGCTCACCTGCTTAGCAAAGTATATCTTGTCTAGTCGGCTGTCTGTAACTACTGGCCCTGATGGCTCTTCACTTTGCAGAAATTTGAATAAGAATATAAGTCCATGCACTGGTCTGAAAATAAAGCACATTTTTAATGTATAAATTGAAAAATGAAGTAACATATACTATGCTAACTCATGTTGATTGATAAATAAATACATGGTATCCTTAGATTTGATGTACTGCTGGTAGTGCAAGTAAGAAGGTTAGTAAAAAGATTCGCAAATAATATTTACCTCAAGTTTTCAAAAATAGAGTCATCTAAAGCCCATAGCTCTTCTACTTGGACACCTTTAGCACCTAAAAATAAATTAACACCATTTATTTTAAAGAAGGATATGTGGTTATAATAAGGGGTGAAATGAAATTAAATACATTCCCTGGAGGGGGTAAGATTTTCTTCCATATAAATGAGTCAGAACAGAAATCAAACGAACTAGTTAAAAAATTTATAAGAATTTTGAGTCATAGATCCATACACATACCACACCTTTATGCCTTACAGGTGGGCTAAATGCAATGTAATTTGTATCTTTATTTTGTATGTCTCATGTAAAAAAACATAGGTAAAGGTATGATGCTGGTTAATAAAAAAATATCAAGAAGAATTATTGCAATATATAGAAAAAATTTAGGCTACTTTTGATTAATCTTATCAATAAAATAATCAAGGAAGTGTATAGTCTTCCAATAGCTGTGATGCAGTTAGGTTAGGTTTGTTCTCCAATCATGTGGACACTGACTTGGCACCGTAATACTCAGTCTCTGAGTTTTACAACTAGCCAGAGGCCTAGTTAGAGGACATGATTGTGTAATGTTCAAAGGAATCATACAGACAGGAACAAAGATGTACCCGCCTCAGCACAATCCAGCAATAACAAGTGACAATGCAATCACTGCAATATAGTAATGAATGTAACTCTTGTAGCGACCTCTGGTGGCTACAACATGAAGCTCACTCAAGTGGTTCACAACAAGCATACAAGACGCAAGAGGAGTTCTCAACATATCGGAGAGATGGAGCCACGTGACAGAACAATGGGCCTGAAACGCGGTATCGAAGTGTTCACCGCGCAACGCATATATACAACTTCTAATCCAACCCAGGTGGACCCGTCGGTCCCCTGGCCACAACACCCGGCCAGGCGGGTAGCTACCCTTTTCCCGACACCACCTGGATTCCTCCGGTCACCCGCCATATTGGTGACCCCTACAAT
Source organism: Keiferia lycopersicella (assembly GCA_029255805.1). Taxonomy (NCBI): domain Eukaryota; kingdom Metazoa; phylum Arthropoda; class Insecta; order Lepidoptera; family Gelechiidae; genus Keiferia; species Keiferia lycopersicella. The sequence goes on along the minus strand of JARACZ010000006.1, from coordinate 15,142,380 downwards.
GGACTTCGCATCCTTCAACCACGCATCAACCACTACAGCATGGAGCCAACTACTTCGTCATCAGCAACTACCACAGTCACAGCACCGGCGGCTTCACTGGTCTTCCTCATCATCCCGACTCACCGTGGACATTGGAACCAGGACGGCAGCTTCATTGGTCTTCCATCCTCATCCCGACTCACCATGGACATTTGGAACCTACACTGCCTCGCCAAGCCAGACTGCATCATCACGCTACAATGACGTCATCAGCCCCACTACGCTCGCTTACGGTATCGACCTCCGGTCTTGAGGGGGAGTACTGTAGCGACCTCTGGTGGCTACAACATGAAGCTCACTCAAGTGGTTCACAAGCATACAAGACGCAAGAGGAGTTCTCAACATTTCGGAGAGATGGCGCCACGTGACAGAACAATGGGCCTGAAATGCAGTATCGAAGTGTTCACCGGGCAACACATATATAGAACTTCTAATCCAACCCAGGTGGACCCGTCGGTCCCCTGGCCACAACACCCGGCCGGCGGTGAACACTTCGATACCGCGTTTCAGGCCCATTGTTCTGTCACGTGGCGCCATCTCTCCGATATGTTGAGAACTCCTCTTGCGTCTTGTATGCTTGTGAACCACTTGAGTGAGCTTCATGTTGTAGTCACCAGAGGTCGCTACACTCTTATTAGAAAAAATGAAGATTATCCGTAATAACCCAACTCGATTAGATTAGGTTAGGGGTGTTAGTGTTTTTTTGCCACCTGGGAAGACTAGTAAATGAGAACCGACTTTAGGGCACCCCAACTAGGTTAAATTAGGTTCCGAAGGGTAGAAAACTATATTTTTCGGTGGGGAGAGAAAGAGGGGGGCAAGTTAGGGGAGAAAGAGGGGGCAAGTTGGGGGAGAAAGAGGGGGCAAGTTGGGGGAGTGCGGGGGAGAGATTTTAACCTTCCTCTCTTTTAATTATGACATATTTGTCTACTTTTTAGCCAGTCTTAACCTGAAAACTTTAACCTTCAATATCTCAGGAACCACCGGTTTCCGCAGGGGGGGAGTGGTATTGGGGGAATCTCCCCCCCCCCCCCCCCTACAGTCCCACTCCCAAGAAAACATTATTCGATGGTCGAAGATCTAAATTGCACGCACAATACCAATAAAGGCCCAGAAGCAGAATGAATTAGGGACTGCACAAAGCCTTCGCAGAGTTCCCAAGAAAATACTTATAGGTACCAAGAGTACCAACTATTAATTTGTAAGATAGAATATGAGACTCACTATTATTCATAACAAAAAGTAAGTAGGAAGTACATTAAGGCTTTGCAAGATGTAGCAGAGCAGTGTAGGTATAGATGTATAGATTAACACATAGCTTACCAAACTTCCTGATCAGCTGCGTGAAAACGCCGGGATCACTTTCGATGAGGCACCAGTCGCCTGCTGACTCCATTCTGCCGGCTGTACCCGCTGCTTACTAGTTTCCAGCGGCTGCTCCTACCTATACAAATTATTCAGTAGTTATCTTATTGCAGAACCATTTTAGACAATATCCTCTTAAAAATCCTCAATTGAACCGAAGCAGTGACCGGGAGTCCGGGTTCTGGGATTGACCGGACGATATTGCCGCGCAGCACCGGGACTTGTTACTGCGCAACGCGAGAAACAATGGGTAATGGAAATCGTTACAAATTTAGTGGTTATTGCAACTATAGGTCATATCACTCACCGTGTGAAACAAACTAGGTAGTATTTTTAAAAGAAATCAACAAAATGTGCAAGTAATCTCACATCATTTTCTTGTATGCCACAGATAAAAATTCCAATCTACACACTGGATAGGTTGTCCTATACCCGCCAGCTACGTACTGTAGTATGTGCTTTCCTTGAATGCCAGCGGCTTCAAATTAGTTGCGCGTACTTTTGTATTGTCTCTCCTTGCCGGCCAGCGCCACAATGGCGATTTTCAATTAGTGCCACGACACGAACGGTGTGCTACGCCACCAATGTTGTGGCAGTATCCAGTCCAGTGCCAATTTTTTTAGATCAGTGATTAAAAAAACAAATGTCAAATCCGCAAAAAATAATGTGCATCAAAAATACTGGTGATAAGTAAAGTGCAGCTGTCCTAAGAATAATGTGCTACACGAAGGTCAGAAGCAACAGATTTCTTAACTCTGTGTACAAAGTTGGCAATGGAATCTATAAACGACACGATATTCTGTTTCCTAATACGCAATGCAATGGTCAAGTCGTTGCCCGAGTCCCATTTGATGACTGATGTGATTTTGCATGACGGTCAGCTCAGCACAGCAGAGACATATTTGTAAGCAATATAGTTTGGGTATGCAGAAGTTGCAGTGCTATTATTGTAGTCAGCAACATTTAAATATATCTGCTATTTGCTGGTTATTTGGGTAGCAACTCGTGATCAGAAAAATATTGTTCTAACTCGCGAACTCGATCGCGAGTTAGATTTTAAGTAGATCCGTACAGATAAAAAGCGATCTGTAAATGGCGGCGGTTAACAAAGTGTGAAGGAGAAAGCATGAATGCCTGGTATATGCAAGAGCAAGAGCCTCAGTGGAATAGAGAAACCATGACAAACGGCTGCCATTTACAAATTCTTTATCTATGCCTATGTGCACAGAGCAAAATATTAGTTTTTATGACAAGGTACTGAATGATATTTTTCAAGCGAGGGATTCAATGTACGTCGCGTCGCCCGAGGATTAATTACTTCAGGCCCGAGTTATACATACTACTTTTCATCCCTCTCTATGAGAAAAACCTTCACCTAATAAATTGCGTTATAGACATCCAATACATATACAAAACCATAACATTCGTTTCATTTCAACAAAATAATAGGCTGTAAGCTCGATGAAAGTTGCTTGTCATAAAATAGCGCCAAAAGAAAAATTAAAATTGCACATATTCTTTTTTAATTTCAAATTTCAGTAGAAATGAGGTGTTAAATAGGCAAGAAAATAGCAGATATGTATTTCATCTCTAGTTGCGTTTCTTTGGCTGTAGATATTTGTGTTCCAAATTCAAATCACTACCTATTAGTCACACACATCACTTGGTACCTTCATATGAAACTACGTAAAAATTGGACGTAGTTTCGCAGAAAGGACTCAATCCACAAAATTGTCAAAAATGAGTTAGTGTTACCAAAGAGGTTTATAGGGTCAGCTCTTTCATTTGGCAAAAAAAAAAATACGATCAGACAAGCCAAAGGCAGCGTTTTACATACAAAGTCGTTTCTCATTTATTCGGTTGCAGTGAAGGAGTTCAGCCAAAAAGACTCAAGCTGTCTGAGTCGTTTTAAATAAAACATCATTTGTAGAAACAGTGCAATTTTTTATTTCTCAAAAACGACTCAACCAATTAAGGTCATTTCTCGTAAATTGAATGTGGTCTATACAAGAAGACGTTTCATTTAGCTGAAAAGACTCAAACTGTCTAAGTCAGTTCTGATAAATTCTACTTGAAGAAAACGGGGAAAAATTCCATTCATCTGAAATAACTTAAATTGTTTAATTCTTTTCTGATAAATTGGTTATAGTTCTACTAAGGCCATTTTCGATCCATATGTGTGGACTTTATTTTGTTTCTTGCTACAAATTTTATTTAAAAAAAAATACATTAGTAACAAGTCAAAAATAACATCTTTACTGTAAAAAAATTAAAATATCTTTGAAGGCACATGAAGCCTTCAAGTACAAATTAGTTCATCACATCAGCCTATAGCAGTCCACTGCTGGACCTGTGTCCAGGCCTATGTCCCCTCCAGGGTACACCACGAGGCACGACACGAGCTACCGCTTTCGCCATTCAGTCGCTACCAGCTTTTCTCTTTCAATGGTCCATCTGGCCGGAGGGCATCCAACGGTATGCTTACCAGGGCGTAGTTTCCACTCGAAAACCCGCTTACTGTACCGGCCATGGGCTCCACGACTGATGTGACAAGCCCACTGTTTAGGAGTATACTGCTGAGGTGTCGTAAAGAAGAAGAGGCGCTGATTTGCGAAGATAATACGGTACTACTTCAATTTGCTACACTTTCAGATTATATACGTTATTTATTGTCAGGTTCCACGTCTCAGGCCCGCAATTACTGGTAGAACGCACTGGTGGAACACCTTGGTTTTGAGACATTGTGGCAAGGACGATTACCCGGACTAAGTATTGCCAGTCGAGTTGGCATCGCTTGCAGACTTAATGTCCTTGCCTGCAGACTCGACCAGCCCAGGTTTCTCGTAGTCCAGAAAAGCCAAACACAGCGGTTGGTTATACTCTTTTGACCTTAGTATGACCTGCCGTACAGTATGGATGTGGTCAACAATGTTGAAACCTTTACGAAACCCTATCTGCTCCGGTCGCTGAAAGGCGTTAACTCTTGATGCCAGATGATTCATTATGACTCTCGAGAGAGCTGATAGACGTGGCACATGCAGCAGTGTGATCGGCATATAGTTTTTGAGAAGCGTTTTATCTCCTTTTTTGAAAAACAAAGCCACGACATCACTGCTCCATGCCTTCCGGGTTGTCCCTTTGACTATCACGTGAGTTGGATAGCCTTTTCAGCTCCGCAAGGATCAGTTTCCCAGTAGCCTTTAGCAGCTCAGAGTCCACCCTGTCTTCCCCGGGAGCCTTTTTAGTTTGGGGCAAATTGGAGCAGAGAAGTGGCCTCACCATGCGGCACATTCCCGATTGAAGTTGATTTTTACGATGCCTCTTACTTACAAGTCGGTGATCGCTTCTGTAATTAAGAAGATGACAGAGACATCCATAAATATGTGTCTTTTAATCGTCATGCTGAATAAAAAGCACAAATGTCAAGTTTGTTCTTCGCCTTACAGTCAGAGCTCTTTCAGATCCACTGCTTGGGGTTAGGGCTTTTTCTGAAAAAAGGTGTTCATATAGGCAAAACAGCCCTTGTCTGTTGAGGAAGTTGACCAGCATTTGGCCTCTCTGGTTTCAGCTCCAGTAACCATGTCCCTAACATGATTCGCCGCCCTGTCCCATTTTGGTGTTGAAGTCCCCCATGACAACCGATAGTGGGTTTCACTCGGTCGGTGCGTAGCCTTCGACAAGCCGTCTTATAGGGCCTCCATTTCTTCGTCTGAGATGTTCGAACTCAGTGCATATACATACATGTACAACCTTGACAGATTGTCTCTCGGTCAATTTCAGTACGAGGTAAGCTACCCTGGTCAAGACGCAGCAGATCTCTTTCACGTTGTCAGTGTTGTCAGAAAATGCTTTGTTGACGAGGAATCCTATCCTACCCTAACCCCCATAAACAAATTGGTTCTGGTTCAACCATCATCAAATCATTTTATAGCAGTCCACTGAACTGACTGTGCCCGCTGAACGTAGACCTCCCCCAGGGTACAAACTCCCGCTTTCGCTATCCAGTCGCTACCAGCTGCTCTCTTTCAGTCATAGGTCCTTCTGGCCGGAGGGCGTCCAACGATACGCTTGCCAAGGCGTGGTCTCCTCTTACCGGATATAGCAATATAGTGGATGATGTGGATAGTTTCGGTGGTAAGCCTGATTTTGAAACGCTGTCAGAACAGGATTATGAAGTTAATTTTATAAAAATACATTTGTTAACATTAGAATAAGAATTTGGTTAAGTAACTGTTTTTGTAAATATTTCTTGATTGTTATGTTTTCATGCGCATTACTTTGTGTGTATAAATATTTTATTGTTTAATCCTTAAATAGTTTAAAAAATATTACTTAAGTTTAGTCAAGATCTCAATTTTATGGTTGTGATAGCTAGTTAGTTCCTAAGTCATTCATTATATTTATAAGATTCTTATGCAATCGCCTTAGGCTTGCCCTGTAATGATTGTGTAAATTTTTAAAATAAATAAAAAAAAAAAAAAAAAAAATGAAAAAAAAAATCTGACCTCCCATACAAAATGTTGCAGCCGGGCGAGTAAACAGTAGGTATGGGAGGTCCAACATTTTTTTAAATATTTCGTCCTATGTTCCTTGGGGAAAGTTGTTCAGTTTCATGGGCAGGTTACGATATTTACCCTTACGATATTGCAGCAATTTTTTTTACACCCTACCCTGTAGGTATCAAACATTGACCTCAATAAACAGTCTATGGGTATCAAAGCATATTATCAAAGAGTATGTAAAGAAAACTGGCGATTAATAGGTAGGTATTCTGAACAGCACTGTCACTGATTTTGTGACTGCTTTACATTACGCTCCGAAGGGGCTATATTAAATTAATAACCATTGCCTGATCAAATAATTACCTACTTTTGTAGGTACATACCTCTTTATGCCAATATTTAATAGACATGGAAACGAAAGGTAACAGACAGGAGAAAATAAAAAGAAACACTCTTATTTTAATTGAAATATTTTATAAAAAGAAATAGATACAATTAAATCCCTGTTTGAGTGTAAATTTAATTTAGATTAAGTATTCACAATTTTTTTATTGTCTAGGTTGTCTAGCAATAAAATATCAGCTTGTATTTTCATCTCATTAAACTTATTCCATAGGTATTCACGTCAGTCAAAAAGTTATTTACAAAATTTCTACAGATCACAATTCGTTAAAGCACCACACGTTTCGGACGGATTATTCATTTAAGTACCTAATATTTATTACACGTAAACTTCTCCTCTCTTGGAGCCCGCCTTGCGCGCGAGTTCGGGCGGCGTGCCGGAGCCGGCGCTGTGGTCGCTGTCGCGGTCCGACGCGGGCAGCTCGGTGACGACGGCGCGCGGCGGCGGCGTGCCGGCTGCCCGGGGCGGGCCTGCGCCCCCGCCGCCACTTGCTCGCTCTGTGCGCGGCGTCGACGGCGCCGAGCTCACCAGCGTGAGCTGCGACACGCCCACGGTCGACAGAGTCATCGGCGCGCCCGTCAGCATGGGGGCAAGCCCGCCGGGCGAAAGCACCGCCTGCGCCAGCGCGGTGGTGCCGGGCTGACCGGCGTGCAGCGTGTTGTTGACGGAGCCGCTGTCGAGCTCCTGGATGGGCGAGAGGACGAGCGCGCCGAGCACGGGTACCTCGCTGGGGTAACCCTGCGCCATGATCACGCCCATATTCTGCATGCCCATGGCGAGCCGGTTCTCGCGGTCCAGCACCTCCTTGGTCACGTCGGGAGTGGGTATTCGTGGCCTGTTGCGCAGCGTTATGGGCACCGCTGAACCGTTGCTTTTTTGACCGCCTGCAATATAAATGATGACCATATTGATCGAAGTTGGCAGGCGGACTGGCGAGCGCCGTGCAAGGTGTTGTATATATTCACAGGGAATGCTGCTGCTCATTTCCTGTATTCATCTCTTAGTCGCATTTTACGAATTGTGGTGTATTAAATGTACTTATATATTATACTCAGATATAAACGGCATATCTGAATAATAATTCGAATAATAGAAATTGTACACCCATCGCTCTAGTGGTCTGCCCGTAAACGTTATTGGGAGATAAATGGGGTGATGCTATTTTCAGCCAGTACACGTCAACATGATACATAAACGATTAATAAAAATGAGGAAATAGCGCACCATGTCTGGAGTTTTGCCTAAGCTGTCCGCGGCCAGACTTGCGGCCGACCAGCCTCTCGTACAGCGACATCTTGTGGTGCGCCTGCGGCGGCGGCTGGGGCTGCCCGGCCTCGGGGCTCGAGTACACCACCGAGTTGAGCCGGTTCCTGCCAAACAGCCCCCCGGACGAGTACGCCGTCGACGCAGACCGGACAGAGCCCATACGAGATATCTGTCTCTGAAACCAGTTTTTTCGTCGTTCTACCAATGGGGTATCTACACTCTCCTGAAAGCATTGCAAAAGGGGTTAGGTGTTAATGGTGTTACAATAACATGTTTAGATGTTAGTGAGTTGTTTTATGTTGTGAGAGGAACCTAGTTTTCTAATAAAATTAATTTCCATGAAGATAGTTCAACAGACATAATGATTGGATGATAAAGTTACGTCCATCAACCAGACTCTGTAAGGATTTCTTTGCTGTACGGCATGTACATCATATAAATGTTAATAAAATACATCAGCCTTCTTTGCAGAAGCACCATGGTCAGGACAAACATTTTAACGGCGAATTTAACTGTTTGTTTCTGGATCTGGCTGTTCTTTGAGTGTTGCCGTTTATATCCAGTGCATCGCATTCCCCTATTAAAAATACCCGTGGTTTCCTTTATATGTCTAACTGTATACAATTCCTAGGAAATGTATGCAATATTGTTTGTAATACATACACATCCTAGGAAATGTAGAAAATAATGCTTTCTGTAATAAAACAAAACAGAACCTAACCAAATCAAACCTAACCTAACCTAACTTAACCAACAGCGGGGATTATGATTGTTACTTGATTGTCTCAACGAAAGGTTGGTTAGGTTTTGGGTTAGGTGAGGTTAGTTAGGTTACATTAGTTTACGTTTGTTTGTTACTTACAAAATGCAGTATTCTTACATTTCCTATTGCTCTTTTCGACATGTACTTATATATTTTCTTCACACATTTCCTGGTGATTTTAGAAATTTTACCTATACAATGACCGATTTCAAACATTTCCTACTTATAACATAGGTATATAAAATCGGAATTTTGGAAAAGGCCCCAACGATATTCATCTTCATGTATTCGGGAGGCAATAAATCGATCGAGATAAATCGATTTTATTATCCATAAATCTGGTTCAGACTGAACGGCAGAAAAAGACGAGCTCGGCTCGGTCAATCAGGTACTTTGTTTATACAGGGTGTAAAAAAAATGAGCTGCAAATATTGTAAGGGGTGAACTAGCCCAGGATATTGAACAACTTTCCCCAAGAAACATAGGTCAAGATATGAAAAAAATTGCACCACCCATGTAATATTATCAACCGACCAAGTCAATTTGTATGGGAGGTACAAAAAAAATTCTCAAATTTCGACCTATTTTTCTTGGGGAAAGTTCTGCCTTTAAAATAATCTGTCGTAAAAATAATCTGCCGTAACAAGAATCTGTCCTTAACCGAACGAGGGAGTTATTTAGTTTCATGGGCTGATTCACGCCTTAAAATATTTGCAGCTAATATTTTTACAGCTTATATGTATGGGTGGCAGTATACTAGATTCTACTAACGTAATCCGCGTAGGTTTCGTCTTGGCTTTTCCTCGGCAGTTGCACGTTGGCGTAGACGGCGTCTTCGGCCTTGACCTTGTAGTGGTCGGCGGAGCAGGCGGGCTCATGCCGGCGGTAGTGCTCCGACGCCACGGTGTACGGCAGGTCTTTGGGCACTACCTCTTCCCAGTACTGGTCCTTCAGCAGCTCAGGATGCTCCTCGTGCATTTCGTCTACTATCATGTAGGCAGCCTGCCAAGATAATACGGTTCTACGTTACATGTGGGCCATCAAAGAAACGAACAAGTGGATTTCCGTGTCAATCAACAAACTGTAGTGTCAAAACCCTGATTACACGTAGAGAGTGGGTTGGTTAACTCAGTGTACTCAGCCACTACAAGCCCGGTTTTGCTCAGCCGAGTGCACTGACTCGTCGCTTCTCTACTCGCTACTGTGATTGTGTGTAATACCAGGTTAGAATAGCTCAGATATCGCTCCATATCTTTACCGCGGTTGTCGGTTGGCAACTATGGGACTCTAGGGTACCAAATTTCACTGAAACTGCCGCCGTCAAGTATTTGTAAGACGACAAAAGTATTTTTACGGCGATTAACGCTCTACCTATCCCGCAAGGGATAAAGGAGTGATATATGTTTGTGTGTGTGTGTATATATGTTATAAAACTTACTTTTATATGCCTATCTATAAGCCAATTCAGTTCAATATCATCGTCATCCTCGCCGAAAGGATTTATTAGTACTTCTGCCACCTTCAGCCACCCCACGTAGAAACAGAACTGAAACAAGAAAATGATTGTATCGTCAATAAAGCAGGTAGGTAGCCGTTTGATCCCTTTGAACTTTGTTTTCGCAACTTTTGCGAAAATAGAAGCCGTAAGAAGTAAAGTCAATTGTTCTTGGATTTGTATAAAAAGGATATTTTCGTACGTAACAAATTTACGAAATAAAGTACCTTACAGCCAGAAGCCTCTAAAATACGTTCGTAAGAATGAACGAAGGTTATGATTTTGTAAAACTCAAACTTATTTGATTGTAAAATATTCATAAACGTAATAAATTACCTACTACGTCGACACATTATAGTGATGGTCAAATTATGGTGTACAAGGGTGTGGGTATGGGGTAACAATAACACCCGAATTCCGAGTGCTACACTTGAGAAGTATTATTATACTAGCTGGTGCCCGCGAACTTCGTTTCGCCATATATCGTCCATCATATCAGCTATATAAAGGAAGCTCACTGATAAACATAAGCCTCCCCTATAGACTCTAAGAACCATAAAATAATATATTGTAAGCTTATATTAAATTGTTGGTAGATAGGTACCCAAAAACTTGGTTTCGCCGACTATACAGTGTGTAAAAATATTAGCTACAAATATTTAAATGTGTGAATCAGTCCATGAAACTGAACAACTTCCCCAAGCAACATAGGTCGAAATATGGAAAAAATTTTTGGACCTCCCATACAAAATGTAGCAGCCGAGCAAGTCAGCTGTATGGGAGGCCTAAATGTTTTTTTCATAATTCGACCTATGTATTCCTTGGGGAAAGTTTTTCAGATTCATGGGTTGATTCACCCCTTAAAATATTTGCAGCTAATTTTTTTACACTTTATATGTAATTTAAAAAAACTGTTAAATCCTAAATTTACAATTCCCACATGCAAAAAAGAGTAAGAAAACGGTGGTTCTTATATATGTTTGGTCTTTTTGAATCCTGTAGGTTGAATTTGCTGAATCAGGTTACAGATTAGTCACTCCCTGTTCCAATTCCTCGCTTTCAAGTTCATTTTAGCAGATTTTTTAAAACCGTGCGTTTACTTCCAAAGGTATCAATTCCGTGAAGTAGACTGATGCCACATTTCTTTGCATTATGATGGATGAATAAAGACCGAGTTCATGAGTGTGAATAAATAAAACATAAGCTTATTAAAAACCAAGTAAACCTACTACAAATCCTATCCTATCCTACTTCCTACTAATATATTAATACAAAAGATTTGTTTGTTTGTAACTCCTTCACGCAAAAACTGCTGAACTGATTTTCATGAATTTGGGCACAGATGATGTGTGATGCCATCCTTCCCGCGGGTGTCGTAAGAGGCGACTAAGGGACTCGAGGGTATTGGTGTATTAAAATTTTTAGGCGACAGGCTGACAACCTGTCACTATAGTGATACACATGTTTTCTTGAACAACCTTGGAAAACAATCCTCAAAAATGTCACACGTGGCGATAGCAACCATATTCTTACGGCCGTTAACGCTCTGCCTACCCCGCAAGGGATAAAGGCCTGATATATGTATGTATGTATGTATGGGCACAGACATAAAAGGGGTAACTTGTACTAACACATAGGAAAGTTTTTATCTTAAAAAAAGTTCCTGTGCGATGCCACGGGATGACCGATTTCCATACGGGCGGAGCCGCGGCTAGGGTTACATTTAATTAAGTACCTAAGGCTACTTAATTAAGACCGTATGGTGCCGGCAGAGTAGAATAACTCCTCTTTTCCCGTGGGGGTCGCGTCGTAAGAATCAACCGAGGGAAAAACCCGACCCAAGACCGGCCCTGGAGAAGGACATCAGAGTCTACATTCAAACCCGGAACGGGGTCTCTGTCAGGCGCGTGTGACAGAGGTCTATCCTGCAGCCAACTTGGCTCCGCATGTATCGACTCGTCGTTCCTGTGGAGTCAGCCAAGGAGACCGAGAGAGTGGCCTTGTTTTGGGCAATCCGGCGTTTTCCAAATCGATTTATACCTATCGCCACGAAAGGTCTTATCTGAGACACTGATCGGATCGTCTGGCACAGACGTATGAGGGTTTGAGACCGATGATAATGACTCATAAAACTTAACAACTTTCGTAAGGAAAATTTTACAGAACATATGGAAAAAAATTATCTCCCATAGAAAATATACCAGCCGATCGAGTCAATTTGTATGAGTAGTCCAATTTTTATATTTCGAATTAATGTTTCAGAAAAAAGTTTGCGCACCCTGAAAATAATGTTGGTATTGTCGGCTAAACATATAATAACAGTATGTAACAACATAAAGAATAGCCTTAACAAAATTAGCAAGAAAAATTAAAAACAAAAAATTGCGGAACTTCGCTGGTCGACTTGCATCATAAGCAGATCCACTTCCGCTAAGCCATTTTAAGCATGGTTGGAGCGGCAAAAATAAGGATATCCCTTCACACAAACTTTTGCTTTGAAGCTATTGCAATTTTCCCGCGGTAAATAGTAAATTACGCACCAAGAAAACGATCCATAAATAAATATTGTATCGTCTGGTACGCAACTTACACGTCTTGTACCACGGAACTTTTGTTTTCGAGTGTAAAAAATATTGAATTATTAAAAATTAAAATTATTCCAATATTAAAGAGATATTTTTGTAGTCGTAGGCATATACGTAGATTTTACTTTTCTTGTCGTAATATTGAGTAATAATTCGACAAACTCAATTATTGAGGTTATAAAAATATAGATTAAAAATATAAATACGGCCTCATGTTATTTTTCTTTCTGCGCGCTTATTCAAAGTGACACAATTCGTGCTGGCCAGTTCGAAATTTGAAATCAATCTCGGGTCCAATAAGCCAATACACATCTTTTTACTACGCGGCACATGAAATTTACGTGATTTACAAACTTATTTTATGTGTAGCAGCCAACCCCCCTTTTAGGAGTATGTTTTTTTTAGCCTATAACCTGGTCGGTGATTTACTTGACATTTTGGTACAAATTGCATCAAAATCCGTTCGGTCGTTTTCGCGTGATGCTTCCGCATATCCACAAACAAACATTAAACATCTAAACATCTAAACATCTAAACATCCAAACAGACAAAAATTTAAAAAATTGCAGAAACGTGTTTTGTTGTCAATATTAAGAATCACGAAACAATTTTTTTTTGGATATCTTGTATGTACAGACTTTCGGTCTTCTTGAGCTTTATTATATGTATAGAAGATGTATAGAAGATATAGATATAGATTGTTATGATTATGATAAATCATAGGAGAACTTTTAAATTTCAATTCAATTAGTTGCAATGTCATTTTGAACAACAATCAGTACTTTTTAAACTCCATCCAGGGACTGGGCAGGCGTGCTCCCAGTGGCAGCACTATCGCACCAAGCGTGGTGCATAGTAATGGCGAATAACTGGCAGTGGAGGTGTGATTGTGCGTGGAGTGTTGTGGTTTCTGATCACAACAATACCCTGGAGATAAGCAGCTCCAGAAAGAAGACAACACAGTAGAGGAACAGTAGGTAGAGCGGTTAGGGGCAGTAGCATTTTACTGCTCAATTCCGCCTGACGCGGTCTTGACAATTGAGAGTAGGTAGGACCATGGTGGAGGGTATCCTGGCTATTGACGTGGAAGTACCTGTAGCGCAGTGAAGAGCGGGAAGTACACGTCAGGCTCGTACTTGGAGGTGCTGCCGGAGGCCGGGGGCACCAGCTGCCGCCCCATCAGCGCAGCTACGAAGTACGTGTATAGCGCTAGGGTCACCACCTGCAAAAATGATATACTTACAACAGAACTGTTTAGATATCTGCGTCTAATTTTTGCTGTACACGAACATCGTCATTTGTAATCTAAGATGCCCTGTCACCTGCACGATAAACTTTACGACGCTACGGACGACGCTGTCCTTATGGCGGCGTACTGGTCGTTATGCAAAATAATACTGCATAAGAGGTGTAATGCCGTGTAATGTTGAGTTAGAATAGCATCATCCCATTTCTGTCCCGTGGGTGTCATAGAAACCGACACGGGGGTTCATGATTATTGCAATTTTAGACGATAGGCTGACCACCTGTCACTTTAGTGATACACGACATATTATCTGAAACTACCCTCAAACATTTATAAGACATAGCGATAACGACCGTAGCTCTGCCTGCTCCGCCAGGGATATAGGCGTGATTTGTGGACGTAAATGTAAGTAGGTGTAGGTAGTAAGTAGTGTATCAATTTCTTTTGTCGGTGACTATTGACACGGAAACTACAGGATAAACACCCATTGAACCCCCGACGGCGGTTTTCTAAGCAAGCCGTCAAATATACCACGTCGGATGATTATGAAAACAATCCACCGATCCAAGCTCGAAGTTGAGGAAGTACTTTACCTAGGTACATAACTGGATTCGATTCCACTTCTTCAATATAGAACCACGTCACACCTACTGATTCATGCGTCGATTACTCATATCTTACACACAGAAAAGATGATAGGTAATAATATAGCAATTTAATAAGGTACTACATACAGTCATATCATACGTGCTCACTCTTTAGTTGGTGAAGGAACCTATTTAAAAAATTATCCGTTCCTCTGAGATAATCATCAAATATTTGTTTCCATATTGGGCACAAGTTACTACTTCGATGCGTGACTTTATTGGACAGGTTATTCTTGTCCAGCATATTTTCAGAGTTCCGACAGCTAGACCACGCCGCTACGCTGAAATCCTACTAATATTATAAATGCGAAAGTTTGTAGGTATATTTGTTTCTTTCTACTCCTTCACGCTAAAACTACTGAACCGATTTTCATTAAATTAGGCACATAGATAGAGGATTAACACATAGGACAGCTGTTATCCCGAAAAAATGTTTCTGTGGGATGCTACGGGATTTAAAGCGACTTCCATGCGGGCGGAGCCGCGGGCGCCCATTAGTTGACCGCATGTCTGTTTATTAGAAGGATATCATCTACCTATAGAGCAACGCCTGGTCAGGTTATCACATTAGGGTAGTAGGCTGACAGTTCAAATGAGCTGCAACGATCTAAAACGGTATTTAGTATGAAAATAGGAATATATGTCAAACATTGCTATTTTGGATGGCGGTAGAACACTTACCTACCTTTGAATTAATATTTATTAATTCAAACTTTGAATACCTATTTCAAAATTTATGACGCTATCATCTTCTGCAGGAACTACCACCCGGCGCAGCTGCGCTGGAATCACTACCTAACCTACTGACACTGTCAGACTTACCCTTAATGAGTAGAAGTCCATATTATTAAATAATAAATCAATCTTGGACAAAGTTTTAAGCGTACAACTTTTATATTTTACTAATGACCCAGTCCACGAATTCACAACCTACCTGTGTATAAACCAATGGCACGCAGACTGTGTCGTATCCGATAAGCGCGCCGAGTCGCCTCCTGATGTCTGACAGCTCCACCAGCAGGGTCTGCACGATGTGGTCGCTGGTGATGAGCCCCTCCTTCCTCGCCCGGTTGATGATGTTCGTCGCCCACACCAACGGCATCCAGTATTTGGACATCGGACTCTTACCATCCATTTTTTCGAAAACTTTTCGCTCACTTTCCAGCATAAGGCCTAGAAGCGAAAATATTTTGCCTTTGTTATTTTGTATATTTCAAGTCCAGTGGCGAAAGCTAACGAAAACTGGTTTTTCTAAAATTTACTTAGCTGCCGCTTAGCTTATGCTTGGTTGCCGCGTGATGGCGGCTTAGAATAGCATCACTCCATTTCTTTCCCGCGGATGTCGTAAGAGGCGCTTAAGGGACTCAAGGGTGTCATGTGTATTACTTTAACGACAAGCTGCACAATCTGTCACTACAGTGATACATAAATAATCTGAAATGGCCTTCAATATTTGTCAGACGCGGCGATAGCGACCATATTTTTACGTCCGTTAACGCGCTGCTTACCCCGCAATACATAAACGCGTGATGTGTACATAATAAAGTAAGCTATAGCAAAAATTACATTGTTTTTTGCCATAATATTTAGTAACAACGTAGTGAAATAGATTGAGTAACATTGAGAAACTAACTCTGAAAGGTAATAAATACGACGGAATCGAACGTACGGAAACATGTAAGAAAAACTTGTTGAATTCTTTTTTACTTAACCTTTTAAGATGTGTATATGTAATCTTGTTTTTGTTTGATATCCATAGTTGTTGGATTATCCTATCTAGTTGTTTTTTTCACTCATACTCGAAGCAGAGGAAATATATGAAAAATACATTTTTCCTTAAACGTTGGCTGGCAAATTGATTAAAAGGTGATATATAAGGATGATGTGATATTTGGAACTTATAATTTTAATAGAAATATTGATAAATGTAAATAGGTACCTGTTACTTACCGGAGTCGACGACGTGTTGCCACGTGGGGAACCGTCTTTTTACCCTGAGAGACACCCTTTGCAGCGTGATGACGTACGCCAGTATGGCGTACCTCACTATGTTTCTTCTCATCAGCCGACCTGTCTCGTCCTGTCAACAAACACCTTTGTAAGCTTAAAATGATGAAAGGACAAGTAATGCTGCCTACTGGTAACTGCTTTACCTGTAGTTAAAATTAGATTTTCACTGCGATATTTTTAATTTACAGGGTCATTCATTCCTCTGTGCATAGTTGCCACCCATACTAGTGTTAAAGTAGGTAGTCCGACGATAAAAAAATCGGAAAATATGCGTTTTGTAACTCGCAATGCACTAATTTAATAAGAATGTCAAAATAACCTGGAGTTAGGTGACCGAAAGTGTCGTTGATTTGCAAAGCTTTTGTCATAAATGGGTCAATCTGTATTTTGGGAGCTACCTGTATCGATCATGTATTATATTAGAGTCCACGCCGCGAAAGAAGTCTAAATGACCCTTATAAACGTCAGATCAGAACGTCATTGAAGCGTTTTTCGCGGGATTTCTTTCGCGGGGCGGACACTACATACATTACAGGTTATAACAATTACTGCAATGGGTTTGTATCGTTGTAATTGATTATGTAAATACTAAACATAAATACGTACCTACCAAAGTAACATTTTATTTCACATGAAGCAGGTAATACAAAGTTGCAAAAAATATATACTTAATATTTTAAAGGTATCTAATTTGAATCCGTATAGTTGAAGGTAGTCGTCCACTTGGGACTCATTTTATTTTATGTACGTAAGTATTATTTACATTTTCAGAAGTTGTGATAAATAGAATTGTTTGAAATTACCTACAAGCCCATAATTTAGAAATTCGGCGTATTAAAATCGCTATTGTCGCCTTCTTATGAAAACGGCTGTATAAATAAAGTTCTTATTTTCGTATACGTAGGTGTTACTAAAGGAGTTACTTATCCAATAATGAATGCTTTTAATACAGTGGATGTAGCTATCTTATGAATGACACACTTTTAAACACTTGGGGTACAAGATTTTGAAAAAAAACTGCGTAAATTGAGTAGAAGTTTCTAGAAATGTTATAATTATTTATATCTGGACAGTTAGGTACTACGTCTTTGTAACTCTAAGAATAAGAAGTGTTAACTATTTGCTTTGTAAAGAATGTGTCATCTGGCTGCCCCTAAGCCAGTGAGCGAATGAGCAAGCAAATATTAACTTAGGTACATGTAAGAATTTATTTTTGTTTCTTGGACTACATCACTACATATACGGATACCACTATCTACGTGGCTAGTTTTCGTGTTAGTTGTGTACCTCGTGGAAAATATAGGCAATAAGATATAGCAGTGGAACGTTGAACAGGCTTATTAAAAAAAAGATGTAGCAACAACAAAAGCCTAAAAATTGGTTTGAGTTGCCTTGACCTCATGCCATTTCCGCAACTGGCGAAAATTGACTATTATATTTTGCTTTTTGCTTCAGTTCAGTTACGATACGCTCAAGCGAAGTTAAAAATAAATATACCATACTGAACCACAGAATACTGTAGGTAGGTATGTATTTTAAGATTTTTAAAAAATAGTATAGATTTAAATATAATAAAACAACGACAAAATTTGTAAATTTAAGTATAAAACAATTTATTGTAGATACTTTTCTGTGCTTAATTCATGTATGTAAATAGATATTATAAATAAAATAAATAAAATAAAATTTTTATGATAAATTATTATGATATCTGTGCATAGAACGTAGAATCGCTTGCTTATTATGGTATTTGTTTTTGTTCCTGTATAATGTTATGTATAAATATGACCAATAAAGTGTTTCTGTCTTAAAGTGGCTCTAAGCCCTATTCAAACTACAGCGGTATCCGCGGTTGGGTGCGTGGGTGGCGCAACTCAATCGCTTGACAATTTGTACCAATCACACTACCGCGTACTTATAGCGTACAGCGTACAGTTTTAAATAGTGCCTAAATTATAAAATCTAAACAGCCCACAACAGTTCACAGCTGGACATGATGTTGAAATGGCCATATTTGGGCTATGCAGTATTATCTTCAGTTGTTTAGTAAGTAAAAATCTTATCAACATCGTCTTTGAAAAGCCCTTGTGATATAAATAGCGCATATAGTGTCTAAGATATTAGAGAGACTGGTAAGTATACAATCAGGTTCATCCGGCACTTTTAGTTCTGCCCCAAACTAAAAGTATGACAACTACATAGTGTTGCGTAAAAAATACTCCTTACTTCCTTTGAAAAAAAAGACGGTAATTAGCTGATCTAGTGTTTCTCCTTGAAATTGCCTCCAGCACCGTAGATAACCCTGAGCTCCCGGCACAAATTCATTTAACCTCCTAGTAAGTCCCTGCGCTCTACCGTCTTATTTCTCTACCATAGGCGAACTAACCATAGGGATACCTTCATTTGGCGACCTTCTAACAATTATAAACGTCTTTCTAATTAATTTGATTTCTATGTATTTAACACGAGTTGTTATTGCGAGTCAGCGAGACGAGTTATTAACCAGCCTTTCTTTGGCGGCGATCCTCATTGTTAAACATGTTGACTGACTTAGGTGTCTGATTTTGTTACATACCAACCATGTTTTTTCATCAATGCACTGTGTTGTTCCCTTTCCCTGAGTTGTAATTTAGATACCAATTAAGTTAAATTTTCTCATGGTGTTGTATGCTATGTGGTGTTCAATGCGAGAATATTTTTTTTATTTTTAATGTATGGTACACATAGCTGTTGGTATACCAAAAAAAATATAAAAATTAAAATACATTGTTAAGAAGTTATTTTACCTACTGCAACACACATACTCTGAAAAACGTAACCCTCCTTCTGACGCAGTAAGGCAAAAAGTATACAAAAAACGTACGTACTCATTAAGCGGGGGTGTTATTAAACAACAATGCTGTTTATTTGCAAGTTTTCTACCACCAAAGTCGGCAAACAATGCGCGACCTTCGTACTGCCGAGTGCCAAGCTGAGCGACGCACAATTATCAATTAACGATCATTAACAATTTTCAACGGTTGGTTAGAGGTTCGCCATTTAATCAGCCTTATTCAACGATTGTGTTTTAACCTTAAGATTGTAGTTTATTTTTATTATCAACAATCAACTCAAAAAATAAATTGATATGCTAACAAAACTGACAGACTGACAGGCGGGCGAGTTAGGTGGATCTGCAGACAATAATGCCAGTCATGCGCGCGCAGCGCCTGCGACGCAAATGTCATTTTTTCTCTGTTGGTTGATCTGTCGTGGATCTGTCTGAAGGATAGTGGTCTACGGGGCTATAGGTCTACACAGAGTGCCTTTTAGCAGGTCTATGCAACTCTTGGACGTACAAACAAACAATATATTATGTGGTTCTATAATATAGAACTTCTAAATATTATGTGGAAGTAGGTAGTTCTATTTGTGGAAGCATGTAATTGGCATTTGTTTATATTTACATTAAATTAAAAAGGTTTTAAGGCTGTAAGAAGTTGCCTAATTATAATTAAATAAAAATATAACTCATGCAGCTATGGATGGTACAAACTGAGTAAGACACTCACGAAACGATGCTATGAATCGATCAATATAATGATAAATTGAAACAGTAAGATAGCGTTTTGGGAGCCTTAGCAACAAGTGTACTACCATGTATATATTTATGATGCACGATCATTATAATAATTTCCTTTCTAAAATTATGCTGTAATGTGTTGTGCACTAGCAACACATAGGTAGGTACCCAAGTCTCAAAAAATTGCAACGTTTAATAATATTTGTCACGTTTGCATTCACTAAATAAGTGTACTGTGTTTTTTCTAGCGTCGACCTCAAAACCTCAATCAGTGAAATAAAATCGTGCTGTATAGATAGCAGATTCCCTCCGGATATTCCTACTCACGTTGCTAAGTCACACCTTGGTAATATGGATGAAAATATAAGGACAGCGGCCTCGTGGGCGTCAGCAATAGCCGGTGGTGGTTTGGGTACTAATTGCACAGTGGGTTAATAAGGGAGCTCTTGCCCATAATGATGCCCAGTATTTAGGGTTCCGTACGCGTAGGGTAAAAATCAGAATCCTTTCAATGGGACTTGACTGTCTGTCCGTCTGTAACCGAACCTAACTATAATCCCATAAACCACTATGGTTAAGAGAGATTGTTTTACAGAGCTGCGACAAAAAACTAAAGCAAACACTTTAAACGAAAAAACGGTTCTTTTAATAATGGTTCGGAAGCTTGACTCATGAAGTCATGACCAGTAAAAGTTAGCTAAAATATTTTCAGAATATGTATTACTACTATCTTACAACAACCAAAAGGTAATAAAAATAGTTTTTTTTAATAAAATTATTATTTGGGGGAGCTCGTGGTATACCTACAAACACGATTTTTATGTGATTTACATTTTGTGTTGTGCTTTCTTGATGGAAGTCCATAGTATTATATTCAATAAAACACTTTTTTACACTATTTCCACTATTTTAATAATTAAATTGCTATTAAATCGACCGGTTTCGTTTGTTCATCGTCAGGCAACAAACTTTAGATTGTTTTGATTTTTAAATTTGTTGCCTGACGATGAACTTAACGAAACCGGTCGCCTAAATAGCAATTTAATTAGGTATTAAAATAGTGGAACTAGTGTTAAAAAAGTGTTTCATTGACTGGAATGATTTTTATGGTATTTTGATACACAAAGGTAAGAAAATAGTGGATCTAATGTAAAAAAAAGTGTTTTATTGACTAGAATGATTTTTATGGTATTTTGGTACATAAAGGTAAGAAACCCTTCGTGTGCGAGTCCTACTCGCATTTGATTGATTTTTGATAAGGTAGGATCCGATTCGTACATGGCCGATTTTTTTACTTAGCAGAGTATAAGCTTATTAGCATGCTTGGGTGTTTAACTTGTGTCTAAGTACCTGCCTTAACTAGGTAGGTAAGTTATTCAATAGGATACTTCGCGTGACGATTGGCAAAAGGCCACGCTGAGAAACAAGAGGCATTGAAAGGCAAGAGGCAATGAGTCCCTCCCCTCCCCACCCAGCCTGAAATGTCATCGTAACAACTGTTTATTAGCGACCTTACGTTTGGGTTATTCTGTTGTTTGGGCAAAGGTTGCATATTACAGTATTTAAAACAGTATTTTCGACTTTCGAACAAAAGAATATTCCGCAATAAAAGTTTCATACATAAGTACCTAAACTCCTTCCGATTTTAATGAGCACGAGATTATTTTAGGCTGGTCGCTTCAGCTGTCGCTGTTATTGTCTTTTACAAAGACGTAAGTAAACAAACATAACCAAGATCTTCTTAGTAACCTTGACTCGATATTGATGTGATGTATGTAAGTAACAATTATATGCGAACAATAACAAGACAGAGATCTGGTATCAGCGCAGCGGACCAAAACGAACATGTGTTCATGGATCCGCTTTTACAAGATATTACATATTCTTACAAAGATTTGAGTAAGTAAGATGTGCCATGTGATGCCGGCTTAGAATAGCATCACCCCACATCATTCCCGCGGGTGTCGTAAGATGCGACTAAGGCACTCGAGGGTTGGTGTATTACAATTTTTAGGCGACAGTCTGACAACCTGTCACTATTGTGATACCCATGTTTTCTGAAACAACCTTAGAAACCAATCCTCAAAAATGACAGACGTGGCGATAGCGACCGTATCGTTACGGCCGTTGACGCTCTGCCTACCCTGCAAGACATAAAGGCGTGATATATGTATGTATGTATTTGAATAAGTATACCCAGAATAATAATCAATGCCTATGCCCATGTCCAGCAGTAGACTGTTGTGGCTCATGACACAATCAAAACAATTGAAAATATAAAGGTATAATGGTAGGGGATCCCGCCATACCAACCTTCACCGAGTTGGTTAATGAATTAAATATGTTTTTTTACAATAAAATATTCCAATAAATATATTGCGTATGGGTTGCCAAAAAAATTTCAGTCCAGAGTATGATTAAATTTATCAAAAAAAAGATGATTTTCGCAAGGTGTAAAAATATTAGCAGCAAATATTTTAAGGGGTGAATCAGCCCACGAAAGTGAACATCTTTCCCTTAGGAACATAGGTTAAAATATAATAAAAAAATTTGGGCCACCATACAAATTGACGGTACATTTTGTATGAGAGGTCCACATTTTTTTTTAATATTTCGACCTATGTTCCTAGTGAGAAGTTGTTCAGTTTCATGGGCTGATTTATCATTAAAAATATTTGCAGCTTATATTTTTGCACTCTGCAATATACAGGGTATAAGAGACGGTGTAACGAAATCTTTGCAGGCGTGATCAGACCATGAAACTGAACAACTTTTTCTATGAGGGCTATGTAAAACGAAAAATTTTTTTCGAGTTTCCATACAAAGTCAGTCAGCTGATGGGGAATTTTGTATGGAGATACGAAAAATAATTTTGTTTCCTAACATAGCCCCCATAGAAAAAGTTGTTCAGTTTCATGGTCTGATCACGCCTGCAAAGTTTCCGTTACACCGTCCATTACAGCCTGTATTTTTTTTTTATTTAATCATACTCTGGTCTGAAATTTTTAGGCAACCCATGGATACGCAATATATTTATTGGCATATTTTATTATATAAAAACATATTGCATTCATTAAACAGCTCGGTGAAGGTCGTAGTATGGCTGGATCTTAGACCGTAAGGCGAACGACTTCTTAGCAAACGAACTGCATAGGAAATAACATACGAGTCTGCAGCCATATTCTTCTTTAATTTTTCACTGTTTTCCAATCCTGTGTAGATTTCTCAACACAAACCACGCCTGTATACCTTGCGGGGTAGGCAGAGCGTTAACTATCGTAAAATTACGGTCGTTATCACCACGTCTGATAAGTATTTCGGGCTCTCTCAGATGATTTGTGTATCACTGTAATCACAGGTTGTCAGCCTGTCGCCTCAAGTTGTAATACACATTAAACCCTCGAGTCCCCCCCCTAGTTGCCTCTTACAACACCCGCGGGAAGAAATGGGGTGATGCTATTCTAAGCCGGCGTCACACGGCAACGGCAATCCATTTAGGTGTTTCATTATATACTCCACAAGGGATAAAGGCATGATATGGGCGTGACAATTATGTGTGCGTGTGTGTGTATATATGGATGAAAACGCTAGTATATTCTAGTCTGTGCATGAAACAAGGGTAAATGTCAGAAATGCTTGAGTTATGACATGACGAAAAGCTTTCATTCATATTTACAATACTGACTCATTCGCGATGTTTTGGGAAGGTACCATGCTACGATTCGAGTCCTGGTACGAAAAGATGGTTTCTTTAGAAATCGTACTATCGTCAGTTTTTATGTTTCTACGTTTTTATAATGTATTTACGTGTATGTCCAAGAAAAAACAAATTAGACTTTTGTAATTCTTAGTTACACTGAATTTTATTACAGCAATTAAAACCGCAAATTATCCTACAATTGCTCGCGAATATTCGCTTTTTGCGAGATGATCTGTCTATTAACACAAGTCTCGCTCGCGTGGAGTATTTGAAAACCGATTGAATTGACCACAGAGCAGGAATTGACCTAACAGCATAACAGGCTCATAGTCACTGTGCTCTCTTCTGTGCTCTTGGCAAGTCGTATAATGGTAAAGTGTCTCTATCTGTGTATCCTCCAACACCTCCTGCCACAGAACGTATAACCAGTGGAACGGGCATACATCGTGATCAACAACATCGGGACTAAGAAAACTAACAAGGACTTTGCTATGAAAAGTTGGAAACTACCTCAAAGAACATAGGTTAGAATCAGAATATGAGTAGATGTTAACATGTGAACAGATGAACAAACATAATTATTAAAAAATATACCGACTGCGATAATTTCAAAGTTGTACGAGTAAGAATTTCAAGTGTCGGATCCGGCACTTTAAATTTATGAAATTTTAATTTAACCAACAATCACGCACGCACGTCCCGCTGAAATGTCAACATCCATCTAGACGGAGCTGTAACTCTAAAAAAGGAAATCTTATCCACATACATACGATACCCATTTACATAACATACTTGAAAGATTGGACTCCCTCTACGCACGTGATTTGTATAGCTTTTCGCACAATTGGGAGCACAGGCGTATTTAAAGGAATTCAGATCTTTTCAGCAAATTCCGGTCAAAAGTTGTCATTGTCGGATCTATTCAGCCTATTAAACTAATTAGCAGATTTTTAGTATCATACAGGTAGCTCTATATAGTTTGACCGTTTGACCTAATGTTGGTTAGCGTAATTTAGCATTGTAATGAAGGCTGCAACACTTGCGAATATAAAAACACTTGGGACCAGGGTTGCCAACACCAACACGTTCTGCATACAAATCACTTTGCGAATTAGAAGGGTGTGTAGTCCGTCACGTATTTAAAATAAAATAATACCTACCTATTGCCAATTTATTGGCACTTTTAGCTAATTGTTATTCGATACAAGTGCCCTTGAGTGTGATAGGATATTTAAGTAATTTGACTTTCTTTGCGCTTACTACATCTAGGCACTACCTTTCTATTCCTACAAAATGTTGTATAAGCGAGTTAAGGGGTATGTATAATGATGTAGATTGGATGTTTGGGGCAGAATATTTATTAGGCAGTTTTCTACATTCAGGGTTGTTCTGGAGGACCTAAGAAATGGACCACAGAACTTTTGCGAGCTCCGCTAGCTAGCAACAAGATAATACAATTACGTACGAGTAGGCAGATTCACCTAAATTGGATGCTGAAATCATTTCCATAATCCATTAAAATTATATATATTTAGCAGGAGTAGATTTTGCGTAATTTGGCTCCCTGGCGCTGGCTTGGTACCCTTTATGCAAGGAGCCCTCACAGCTGAATCAATCACACTTCTACGCTTTAGAAGACCGCAAGATGTAATAGGTATGTAAATCATACATTCGAAGCATAACTGTACAATTATTTACGGCCATAAAATATTACAATGGCTACCGCAAGGGTACCAAGTACAACATTTTGCACTTCGTGTGAAGTGTGCGACTTTGTATATCAGCCGTTCGTAAATTTACAAGATAGTATATTGCAGTTTTCTCAAGTACTATTTGTGTAGGTATTATGTCCGTAGTTATTTAACCAGGTTAAAAAATATTTTCTAAAGGACCGGCTTCAAATTCTTTTTCATTGTTTGTAAACAAGCTCTAATCTGCAATAAAAAAAGTTATCCTTGAAATAATAAATAATAACAGACATCACCACCACGTGAAAACGTTACTTTTCCACAGAAAATCGTACATATATTAGGTATTTTTTTTACTGATTATGAAGAAGTAATGTGGTCAGTATGCATGTTTAAGATTTACGGGAAAACTAACATACATACATACATAAATCACGCCTACCTTGCGGGCTAGGCAGAGCGCAAACGGCCGTAAAACGGTCACTAAGATACGTCCGACAAAAGTTCTAGGGTAACTTCAGAGGACTGTGTATTATCGTAGTGACAGGTTTTCAGCCTGGCGCCTAAAATTGCAATGCACATCAAGCCTCAAATCCCTGAATCACCTCTTACTACACCCACGGGAAAGATATGGGGTGATGCTATTCAAAGCAGTCATCGCACGGCAGCGGAAAAACTAAAAAGTATTTTATCACTATGTTACAAACCTGCCTACTAAGCAAGTAAAATAAATAAATAGCATCTTGTTTTAACACACTAACCTTGTGTGATTTCCGGTAGCACACTCCCACAGTCAAAAATAGGAAATATTTTTAATTATCTCATTAAACTACCGCACAAAAACCAGAAACGACTAGGAAATAAGTACTTTGTTAGTAATTCTTTAATTTCCGTCCAGGTAATGGCATTATGAGTTGTATTATATTTCTCATTAGCGTAGCGTATGTTGTGACTCTGATGCAAGATGGAATGTCAAGCTAAACCCGTAAAGCCTGATCTTTAGGTATATACTAGAGTCGTCAGCGATACGAAAGGAGTCCCGTGGCGAAAGAAAGGTCTTTAAGTACTTGAGCCATAATAATGTATGTCAGGCACAAACTAGTCTCAGAGAAAATCTCTGTCGAAGCCTATCTGTACCATACACGTCTAGGTCAAATCTTTCTGGACTCTACCACCACCGCTAGTTTCCTGACTGCTGTAGGCGGGTTGGTTGCCGCGTCGAAAGGTAAAAGTCGGGAGCAGAAGAGCTAATTGATTGTTAAGAGGCTTTGGTTAGAAGAAATCAAAGATCTATAATAGATCAAATTTTAGAATGCTTGTTATTGAATTACATTAAATTCGTCTATTTCAGGCAAGATACCACCATAGACAATTACATTATAAATTGTCAAAAACAATACATAATAATAAAATAAAATAATTATAATAATATTTATCTGTGTTAAATTAAATTAACTATCAGATCAGAATACATTACATAAATTAATTAGTGAGTTACAGGAAATGTGTGAAATCCAGAATTGTATACAATTCCGACGCCATTTAGGAAATGAATGAAATATTGTTTGTAATAAATACATATACAATTCCGATATCCTCTTAGGAAATGTATAAAGTAATGCTTTCTGTAATAAATAAAACACAACCTAACCTAAACAAACTTTGTCTAACCTAACCAATCCTAACACATTCTAACCTAACCAGATCTAACTTAACCAGCAGTGAGGATTATGATTGTTACTTGATTGTTTCAACCAAAGGTTTGGTTAGGTTAGTTTAGGTTAGGTTGTGTTTTATTTATTACAGAGAGCAATATTTTATATATTTCCTATTGCTCTTTCGAAAATTTATACGAGTACATTTTCTAGGAATGTGTCTTATATAATTTATTTCACACATTTCCTAGTAATTTTAAGAATTGTATACAATGACGGATTTCATACATTTCCTATAACAAAAACAGTATTATGTCATTGTTATATTCATTAGTAGTTTAAATATTCGTGTAGATATTTTCAAATCTGGGGAAGGAAGAAGGAGAAGTTAGTGCCCCGCCAAGACGAGCCACGCGAAGCGGGAGGGCACTCCCTACCTTAACTCGAAGTGCTTCGTGGTATTTTTGAACCCCCATAACTTCGGTTCCCGATGTGCTAGATTAATCAAATTCTCTCGATTTGTTGTCTATAGTAATTTAATTAAACATACAAAGTTTTGATTTCGTAGCTCAAATACTTTCGATTCTATTGATAACTACAATACGCCGATTTCGTCACTGACGTACTCATTCGCTCACTGATGATCATTAACATGTTTGGGCTCTTCCAGAAGTGCTAGATTAGGGGTATCATGCCTCCGCCTCTATAGCGACATTGAAAGGAAACTTTGTGGTTGTTGTTGTTGAAAATGTTATTACCTTTTCCATATATCACCATTTAAGTTTATATACCTAAACTTTACGATAATCTTACGCGACTGTATAATTAAATTAAAAATATCTTATTGTGTGCTCTTACTGTTTATAGAAGTGAATAATTTGTTGTGTGAGTAGGTTGTACGTACGTATGTATGAGAGAAAAGTTAATAATACTTATTATTAGAGACAATGGCGGCTTAAGCGCTTCCGCAGTATTCGTAAATGTATGAGTTATGATTATAAGTAACTTCGTAATTATTGAAAATTTTTCACATGGTCGTAGTTGTTTACCACACTGTTACGTTGTGTTTAAGTAGAAAAATATCCTATAGAATATTTTTCAAACTAAACTAATTTGGTCTAGCTATGTCTGATGGGTAGGTATATATTTCTTGTTCGCTTTTAGTTTTACTAGGTAGACATCTGCTTTTGTGGTAATATGCTCTAGATTTGACCAAATTTAGTAACCTTACTACATAACGAAATATAAATTGGACAAAACACAGCTTAGGTACCCAAAGCAAATATTACTAAGTCGCAAGGCATATGACACCTAGATAGTTCTAACTAAACTAATAAGTAAAGCATTATTTAAAAAATATCGGTTTGCGATAGACCTAATATCCTTAACAATTAGGCTCCGGCCTCGGGTTTTGCGGGCAGAGGCGGCGGCGGCGGCGCGCACTCCCTTTTTTCTATGTAGTGCGCCGCCCGTTGACCGCTTCTGCACCGCTGTGTCCGTGAAATGGTCCATTTAAATGTATGCAAAATATCCAGCCGCGCCGCTGCGCTGCCCGCAAAACCCGAGGCCGAGGCTTTAAGCGTGTAAAGGTACATTTTGGTATTTACAATACAGTGTGCTACCGGCGCGCTCCATGCGGCCCTTATTATAAACTTGTAAATTGCGATTTCCCAGAGATAGGGGTAATAAATTAACTTTTCAAATAGTACAAAATCTTAATTTATGAGAATAAGGAAGCACTGAGCGCATTAAAATCCATTAGGTAAATAGGGGTAACAGTTATTATTGGGCACTAAACTGAACTTGACAATTACTCAATCTGAAATAGCGCCACCTGGTTCGGGCGTTGCTTTCAGCCCAAAAAATCCTCATTAAAATTTGAAATTGAATTTGAACAGCTTTTACTAATTCTGCCAGCAGAGCCATTCACGAAATTACGGACAACATTCCTATACATTTTACTTAGATATCTACGTATCAACAGCAACATAACTAATCTATGGAACTAGGTACTATTTTTTTTTGTTAATTTTTCTGATGGCTGATAGTAAAAGTTAGTTGAAAAATGCCCGCATGCCGGTAATACACTGTATAAGGAAATTGTGACGTTATAGGTAAATGAAATAGGTACCTAGACGTAGAGGTACTTAACTACTTATCTATCTAACAAACAATAACTACTTAGGTAGGCAATAGCAATTCACTGTGCAGTAGTTATTTCGCAAAGAGCACGTTTTCTGTATAACATCGCCACATTCGCCACGAATGTTGATAGGTATAACACACGTACGAGCAAAAGGAAGTTAGAAGTCATTTGAAACTCACAAGATAATAACAGTAAATATTCGCCCTTGCGTACTACATCCCACTAAAAACATGTACATGTTTATAATTTCGCCAAGACGAGAGAATATATAATATATATAAGCAGGGTCCTGAGCATTCGGGTAAAATGCCGATTTATGGCTGTCAATATTTTAATTTAAAAAGCAAACAATCAAAAAAATATATCTTATGAAACTATGAAACATTTTGTAAGTTTTTTTTTACTATTTATTAACCAGTCAAGAAATCTCCCTAAAAAGTTTTGTATTGTCTTGATTGAACATTAGGTTCAATTTCGTAATTATAGAACATACATCTATCGGGATCCCGAATACGGCTCGAACGATTTTCATGAAAATTCGTATAATATGGGGGATTCGGGAGCAATAAATTGATCTAAAATAGCTAGGTTTTAGTTTCCAAAGATCACTCTGAGCGTCTGAAAAAGCCGAGCAATGCATTATTGGAGATTAGCGTGAGCTAAAAAACACAAAATTGTTTTTGATCGATAACAATAGATGTCGCTGTTAGTTTTCTAAAACACGCTTTCGGTATGTTTTTTCATAAGCTAAACACGGATACGGCTACTGGGCGGACACCGGCTTTCTACAGCCCAGGTGTTTCAAACGTAACTTTAGATATGGTGAGAAAATCGTTATAGGTGCATTTGAAAAATTACGAAGGATATCTTCATAATTCTAATCATAAAGCATTGATGGCGCCAGTTATACGTTGCACTTATGGAAGCTCGAGTTTGGTCTCTATACCCCCCATATATAAAAGGTAATTTGTGCTACAGCCTTATTAGGTGTATCGAATAGACAATAATGAAACGTAGTTAGTGCGAACACAGAATAGATAGAGAAAATCACGTGAAAAGAATACAAAACGAAAGCAAAATAATGGTCGTCTTTACTTTACTGACCGCTCCTGGTATGCCGGCGGAGATGAAGAGCGCGAGGGTGTCGGGCCAGGGCAGCAGCTTGTACTGCTCCCACCACCGCTTCACGATCAGGCTCACGTAGAACCCCAGCACGAAGGACATGGGAATGGACTCGCTCTGCGCGCCGAAGTACTGCCGCACCTTCTCGAACACTCTGCAACAGGGCGTAGATAAACAGTTGATGTTCCTACTTAACTAGGTAAGATGGGGCCGGTCATGTCGAATGTAAAACCATCGGTAGAGCTTTCAAGAGTATCACACATTTTAGTATGAAGCCGGGAATGCATACATATGACCTTGAAACCAAGAACAGCTCTACGGCGTGATTCAAAAAATATCGCCATCGATTAAGCATAAATATATATACGTATACAAACCACACCTTTTACAGCTTTTTATCAGGGGACAACCTGAGCGTACGGTTTCGGAGATAGGTATATGAGTTCGAAAGTCAAAACATTTTACTTTCATTATCATAGTTGAACGCAATCGACGTTGCGAACGGTAGAATTGGACCGCGTTCTTTTTGCGGAAGAGCGAAGACGATTTGATTATTTATACGTGAAAAAGAAAAGACATGTGGATAATAAGGACGCAGTAAAGTCACAATCACAGTCACGGCGTAGTTGCGTTTCCACCCAGCTTCGTTTCAACCCGTCCTGTACCAATCCAGATGCAATTCCACCCGATAAATAATATACGAAACTGGGTGGTAACGCAAC
Organism: Keiferia lycopersicella; assembly: GCA_029255805.1. Classification (NCBI taxonomy): domain Eukaryota; kingdom Metazoa; phylum Arthropoda; class Insecta; order Lepidoptera; family Gelechiidae; genus Keiferia; species Keiferia lycopersicella. The sequence goes on along the minus strand of JARACZ010000006.1, from coordinate 15,111,464 downwards.
CAACCAAACTACCTAATTCTTTGTAACAAGTATACATAAATAACTACGTTCTGCCGTTATCAACGAGGACTGCTTCAGTGCTTTGAAGTAATAACTAATAATTTAATAATTTTAAAAACAAAGCAATATTTACTCAGTAAAGTGCATGCAACTTCCTTGTCTACGAGATTTCCTATAATCATCGGTTAAATCATATCTACAAGTAACGAGGCAAAGGATAATTAGTTAGTCACGCCTGATCTCAATTGCTGGAAATTCTAAATTAGTACCTATATTAAGATCATGTAGATTGACGGTGATAAACCTAATTTCCAGTGATAAAAAAGTACGATTTGAATGGCGGATGACGGCACGATTATGACACCACCAATTAATTAAAATCAGGTGCCTCCGCCATGTACCCACCCAGGGATGACAAAGCATTGTGATGAGGGATTTATACGAATCGCACTACGGCGAGACAAAGCCGCCAGCACAAGTGGACAACATTTGTGTAGAAGGCTTTGCAAACTAAGTGCGGCAGTTTTAATAATCAAACACGAACTCAGTATTTGGCGTGACCTCGGTCTTCCTTAGTGCTACTCGCATCAGGTAAACCTAATGTGTAACTAAATTAACGTGAAAAGTCAGGCTCGCTTCGCTCGCAATACGTTTTGTATTGCGGCCCGCCCACCTTTTGTCGCTATTTCTCAGTACTGTTGCTAGCACTACCTACACCAGTTTTAACGTATGAAGTCGGGCTTGCTTCGCTTGCAATACGTTGTGTATTGATGTGATCCCCAGTTTATCACTCTTCATTAGTGCTGTACTTCATCAATTTTAAACGTAAAAAGTCGGGCTCGCTTTGCTTGCATTACATTTCTTTTGTGTCAGTGCTACCTTCCTTTTGTCCCTCTTCCTTAGTGCTGATTGCACAACGCCAGTTTAGCCGTGAAAGGTTGGGCTTGCTCTGCTCACTATACGTTTTGTTATGTGTCAGTGTTAGGTAGCAAAGGAAGGTTCCTTTCGTCTCTCTTCATTAGTGCTGCGAGCACTACACCAGTTTTGACGTAAAAAGCTCTCTTTGCAGGAAATATGTTTTGTTTTGTGTAGATGCCTCTTTTGTCCCTTTTCCTTAGTGCTGCTAGCACTACACCAGGTTTTCGTTCGCAATCGTATTGTAATGCATTTTGCTTTTTTGTATGTATGCCTATGTTATTCACCTTCAGTATGTTAAGTCGAGCCAAATGCGATACTGAATTGACAAAACCTGCACTAATTTTTGTGTGGATAAAAACTGGTAATACTTGATGACCCCCCCAAAACCGAGGGCTAGGAACGCGCCTGGGTACACCTGTAGGTAAGTATAGTTTTTTTTCTACTCATAATTATCAATCGTTCCGTAGCATCGTGGTGGAAACTGGCCATTGTTATATACGTATTACCAAGAATAAAAAAAAATCTGTAGTCGATATACTGGTTCGTGGTTATTCATTCATTACATTAGTATGCATTGAAAGGGCCACCAAAAATGTCAAGCACGTGTTGCGTAGCCGTACATGGGTTCAGTAGTAGCAAGTAGTAGTAATACATGCCGAGAAGTGCCGAACACAATAGATACGTGACATATGGTACTAATATTCTTGATAATAAAAGCTTCAATATTTTTTTCTTCTTGGTGCAATAATTTTTTTGTCGTCTCATCGTACTTTTTATATTTCCATTAGGTATCAGATACATATAATAAAGCATGTCGTAGCCGGCATCAGCTGTTTCCTAAACGATGCATTGAATTAATTCCTAAATATGTAGAGTATGTAATATCTAATATGTACATATAAGTAGATAGGGTGCCTCATTTTTGTAACAGTTGGAGTTAACACATACAAAACTTTCCGGTTCAATGGTCACCTCGCAATAGCTTTCATTCACCATTAGGTCCGATCAATGGTATAGCAATAGGTACATCGCATAAAGTTAGAATAAGTGACCTTCGGTGGACTAAACATTATACGAATTCACTCAAACCTTTGATGACTTAACTTGTCTCATATATTTTAACAGAATCGTTTTCTTGATTAATCGTTGAGGTTTGTAATCATAAAAATGTTTGCAAAGTTGTCCATTACAGTATGTCGCCACAGCCATTGTGGCCGTGTCACGCAACACCTGATTATGACGACGTAAATGGCGGATAAATTAGTCATCCATAAAGCGTATGCCGGCGGGACAATCGAACATAAACTCTCGGTATTGACCGATCTTCATTTAAGTCACGATAAAACAACGCGGAGTTTATTTTGCAATCTAATGTTACGGTGCGAACTTTACGTTGTTATTATAGACTGACGCACCTATTTAAAATATCTAATTTCATCAGCCATTGGGTTTCATTCTCATCTGGGAAGAGCAAGTCCAGGGAAACTTCAGGGTACATTTCGCTCTGTTGTTTCTTTCTTTGGGCAGCTGTATGATTTATGTTTAGGTATGCTGTGCGGCCTCTACTGTATAATCCACAGTTAATTTAGTCACAGGAAATGGGGGCGTCGATGATTGTCTTTAAGGTTAAAGAACACGACGCCTCGGTTATGACAGTGTGCAAGTCTATCTCTCTTTTCGTATGGGACACTGAGTGGTCCAACGACCCAATGGACCCTAGTGTCAAAATTGTTCAACCGCCTTCTACAAGAATATAAAAGGCAGGCTTTTGACATGGTTGTGTAACGACCGCCGTCTAGGTAATCATAGACAGTAACCGGGACCTACCGTTACGGCTTAACGTCGTATCTGAAGCACGGATCCGTCTGTCTTACGGACAATTTGGTGGTTCAGCCCACCAGACTGGGGATAAATTTCACAATGTGACAAATATCAACTTTGTGACTGACCCAACAAGAATTGAATCCGGAACCTTCTGCATCAAAGGCAGTCGCACTGCCACTGCGCCACATTGGTCGTAACTTAATCGAGTCCTTCAAACCCTGAACCCTAGAGGCTTTTTCTGGATAGGACTGTATTAATTGCTCGGGGTTTAATTTTTAAACTGAGTCAGTAGTTAAACGACTCGGGACTGAGTCTTGAGGCTGTCCTAATCTAACCTAAGCATGGTTTTGCATACAAAATAAAAGTGTTAGGTAGGTAGGTATTCAAACAACTGTTTTTGTATGGATTGCACATACTCTCTTACTTATTCTATATACTTAATTAGCTAGGCTAAAGCACTATGAAACGCGCCCACGTAATGATATTTTTTGTAACAGCTATAGCAACAACTCGAAAAGTTGCACCAAATGCAGCTAGTTTATCTAGTTTCAAGTCTATAATCAAAAAATTTCAAAGGTAAGTGAGTATATCTTGAAGGTGAAATTGCGATTCGCCACCGACGCTATTATCTGATTCGCCACATCGGTCATCCTCAACGCTGCCAACACCACTACACTCATGTTTCAAAACTTTAGATAAGAAAGCATATAGGTACGGTTTCACTGTTCACTATAAAGAGAGTTAATACTAATAGGTATAATATGTACGTAATAGGTACGTAACATGCACGACGCAGAGATCTTTTTCATTTTTAGGGTTCGGTACGCAAAGGGTTAACTCTGAAGTACTCTGAACCTTATTAACGACACTTGCATACTGATGTGCCGTTCCCGGTAAGTTTCCCTAGCGTGGGAATATTCCCAGTAGCGTTCCCGGGCACATTCCCAAAAGTGGAAATATTTGGGAAAGTTGCTCAAAAATGTTGTTGAAAGAAATAATATTTTGTTAAATTTATTACTTTTGCCTTTAAAACAAGTCTACTATATAAATACAGTTAATAATTAACGCGATTTATAAATTCCCAAAGTAAATGGCGGATAAATTAGTCATCCATAAAGCGTATGCCGGCGGGACAATCGAACATAAACTCTCGGTATTGACCGATCTTCATTTAAGTCACGATAAAACAACGCGGAGTTTATTTTGCAATCTAATGTTACGGTGCGAACTTTACGTTGTTATTATAGACTGACGCACCTATTTAAAATATCTAATTTCATCAGCCATTGGGTTTCATTCTCATCTGGGAAGAGCAAGTCCAGGGAAACTTCAGGGTACATTTCGCTCTGTTGTTTCTTTCTTTGGGCAGCTGTATGATTTATGTTTAGGTATGCTGTGCGGCCTCTACTGTATAATCCACAGTTAATTTAGTCACAGGAAATGGGGGCGTCGATGATTGTCTTTAAGGTTAAAGAACACGACGCCTCGGTTATGACAGTGTGCAAGTCTATCTCTCTTTTCGTATGGGACACTGAGTGGTCCAACGACCCAATGGACCCTAGTGTCAAAATTGTTCAACCGCCTTCTACAAGAATATAAAAGGCAGGCTTTTGACATGGTTGTGTAACGACCGCCGTCTAGGTAATCATAGACAGTAACCGGGACCTACCGTTACGGCTTAACGTCGTATCTGAAGCACGGATCCGTCTGTCTTACGGACAATTTGGTGGTTCAGCCCACCAGACTGGGGATAAATTTCACAATGTGACAAATATCAACTTTGTGACTGACCCAACAAGAATTGAATCCGGAACCTTCTGCATCAAAGGCAGTCGCACTGCCACTGCGCCACATTGGTCGTAACTTAATCGAGTCCTTCAAACCCTGAACCCTAGAGGCTTTTTCTGGATAGGACTGTATTAATTGCTCGGGGTTTAATTTTTAAACTGAGTCAGTAGTTAAACGACTCGGGACTGAGTCTTGAGGCTGTCCTAATCTAACCTAAGCATGGTTTTGCATACAAAATAAAAGTGTTAGTGTAGGCGACGCACTGCACTTTCCAATTCTTTAAGTTCAAGCTGTTATTTTGTACTTTGTACTTTTCATTATTTTGTGCATTTATTATCCTAAATAAAGATGAGCGCGCTCGAGCTAGCGAATTGAACCATTTATCTTAATTAGTCTTTGATACATAATCTTTGACGCGCGCAAGCGCCTCCTATTGTGCAGTCGACATCGAACCACCACCGCGAGCAAACTCGACCGCGCTCCTTTTCCACAAACTATCTCGATTTCTTATTTCATCCCGTACAATCTGGTCCTTCGAGCCAAATCTTACTGGCACCGGGATGTTCCATAGTCCTATCAATAATAGACACTTGAATAAGGATCGGGAGAAGTTGTGCGAGCGATTGAAAGCCGCGTCGGAACACGTGCTCGCGAGTGCAATGGACGCCATTACAGATGAAAAAGTGAAAAATAAGAGTGAACCTGGTGTTGTGCGCAGTGATCAGGCTTTATATACGGCCAAAAATATGTCTGGTACCTCGGTCAAGACCGAGACCCGTCTACCGGCACCGCCAGCACCACCATCGACTACGTCATCAGCGTCACAAGCGTCACGCTTGCGCCGCTTAGAGCTCGAGCTTGATGCTGCGAGAGCCAAACTCATCGTAGCACAAAAAAAGCTGGAGTACGAGGTAGCCACGAGCAGCAGCAAGTCGAAATGCCCGTCAGTGACGTCATCAGCTAAAGAAAAAGCGGTGAACGCGTGGTTGAAAACCAGTGACCAGCCAGCACCCAAGCAGCAGCAGCCCATCGCGGAGGCAGCGCGAGTCCCTGATGAAAATCCGGCTCGCACCTATGACCCTCAGCCGACGGCTACTGCCCAGGACATCGCGAAGCAGCAGCCGCCAATGAACAGGGAGGCAACGCAAGCTCCATATGTAGCACCAGCTTGCACTTCTGCCCACGTACCGCCTGCTGACAGCATCCTCCAGCTGGCACACGCGCTGAAAGATATGATGACGTCAACATCCTCGACACAGGAAGAACGTCTGCTTACCCGGCTATCCACGCCACGAGAGTTACCAGCGTTCAGCGGTGACTGCATTGACTGGTTACACTTCCGAAGCGCCTACGACGAATCTTCAGCATTGTGCCAATTCACCGACTCCGAGAACCTGTGGAGGTTACGACGTGCCCTGAAAGGTGATGCCAAGGAGGCAGTCACCGACCTGCTCATAGGTAACACGTCGCCTGCCGTCATCATGGAAGCCCTGGAACTGAGGTTTGGCCAATCTGATACTATTGTACAACATTTAACTTCACAGATGAGAAAGCTGTCCCCACTACCTACCAACTATCAGCATGATATAGTTACATTCTCAATGAAAATAAACAATTGTGTTGCTACATTACATAACCTAAACCAACACGATTACCTAAAGAGCCCCGAGATCGCAACTGCTGTCATATCAAAGTTGCCTAGTATATTGATCAGTAGGTGGACAGACTACGCGTACAGTAAGCTATCATCGAACATACCTAAACTTCAACTACTAGCGGCATTTCTCAAACGAGAGGCTGAAATGATATCCGTTGTCGGCGTTACTAACATACGAGACTATAAAAAGGCCGAACCGACACTACCTACTAAGAAATACGATGATAAACACCGCACGAGTAATTATACCTACAATACCTACAATCGTCCCGTCCTAGCAACAGCAGCGGCAGAGGTTACCGCTAAGCCGTGTAATGGTACCACCAGGCCATGCAACTTTTGTAAGAAGGCCCCACATCATGCACTGGCTGACTGTCGTCCATTTAGAAGAGCTATGAGAAAGGATCGGTGGCGGTATGTTAAATCGAAAGGTCTTTGTTTTTCATGCCTACAAAAACACGACCATAACGCGTGCCCCGCACCTGTGTGCGCTATTGATAACTGTGGTATGGCACATCATCACTTGCTACACTATAAAAAGCCGCTCACACATACGCCTGCCGAGGAGGAGGAATCTCCATCGCCGACACCGGAGACTGCAGAGGGTGAGTCGTCATCTTCGCGCAACGAGACCGTCGCGCACGCGCTGGCAGCAGCGCCGCCGGCCGCGCCGCCCCTTGCGACCACCGGGTTGACGAAAGTGGTGAAAGTGAACCTTAGTGGCCCTAATGGCATAGTTAGCACGTATGCTCTATTAGATGATGGTGCGTCTATATCTATGATAGATAAAAACCTAGTGCGCGAGTTAGGTATTACAAGCTCATATTCCAGTGCGATAAAGTTTGTTGATGTTTTCGGTATCGAGGTTTATCAATCTGACACTCCGCAGATTACTACAAACATATCTGGTTTTTACGATCAATTAAAGCATAATGTTACCTTGCGTGTCGTAGACAAATTTAAATTACCTACACAAAACCTATCTGTCGTAAATGAATATTTGAAATGTAATCGTTTGCAACATTTAAAAGATTTCGTTTGCAAGGAAAGCGTGGTGCCTCGCTTACTGATAGGAGAGGATAATTATTACCTATTGAACCCTATCGAAGTTTTAGAACCATTAGATTGCAATGTTGATAAGGAGCCGTACGCTACTAGGTGCCGTTTGGGGTGGTCTATTCACGGGAACTGCCGTCTCTCTCACTCTTCCGTGAACGGCCAAAGCGGTCACATGTTCCATCTCGCTCACATGGAGAAGCAGCCGCAGGTGGACCCTATCAGCGAGTTGAATGACCTAGTTAAGCGATCTTTTGAGCTAGATTCAATCGGCGTGTCATCCCTGCGTCGCGAAAACACAGCGCACGTGCGAGCGTTGCGTGTATTGGACGAAACAGCTCGCTACATAGGAGGCAGGTGGGAAGTAGGTTTACCATTTGCCAAGGACGACTTTAGTATGCCGGCCACGTATGATTATGCTCACTCCAGGTTGAAAGGTATAGTAAAAAAGTTTCAGTCAGACAGTACCTACGCGGATAGGTATCGTAAGGAAATGGCTAAGCTCTTCGACAATGGCTACGCTCGAGAACTAGTTGATGATAAAATCTTAGGTGTAAGTCGCATTTGGTACCTTTCGCATTTTGGGGTACAGAATCCTAATAAACCTGGAAAACTGAGGTTAGTATTTGATTGCGCGGGAAAAGTGAACGGTGTTTGCTTGAACGATTATTTACTTACGGGCCCTGATTTGTATAATTCCTTACTAGGAATCATGTTACGATTCCGTGAGCACAGAATCGCGATTGTTGGCGATATAAAAGATTTCTTTGTCCAAATAAAAGTGCGTTCCGAAGACCAACACGTATTTCGTTTTCTTTGGCAAGAAAGTCCCGACAAACCTGTAAAAAAGTGTGTTATGCAAAGTTTGTTGTTTGGGGCAACCTGTTCACCTTTCATCGCACAATATATAAAAAATAAAAATGCACAGAAATATCAGGACTTGCACCCTGATGCCGTTGACGTCATCGTCAATAATTTTTATATGGACGACTGTGTACATTCCTGTAGCGAGGAGAACAAGGCGTCGCGACTAGTGCAGGAGATAACTACTATCAATAAATCAGGTGGGTTTGAGATAGCACGCTGGTCTAGTAATAGTAAGGAGGTACTGAACAGTATCCCCTCCGATGCGCTCGCGCCTACTGCCATGGAATTCAAACATGGAGCTACGAACACTAATGAGCGCACTCTGGGTTTGATGTGGTATCCGAATGATGATTGTTTTGGGTTTAAAATAAATTTGAATCGAATTTCTCTGGACATTTTAAAGGGGACGGAACCCCCTACCAAGGCACAAATGTTAAGCATAATTATGTCTGTGTACGACTTACATGGGTTCCTCTCACCGTTTATAATAAAAGGCAAAATTATTTTTCAGAACGTACATCGTAGTGGAGTAGATTGGAACTGCCAGATCCAACCCAGGGAGCACGCATTGTTCATTGGTTGGCTTAATGATTTACAGAGCTTAGGTTCGCTTCGCATTCCACGGCACTATAGCAACATGAATGAGTGGGTGCAATGTTACTCGAGCGCGCAGTGTACGTCACAGCCGTCTAATGATTTCTATAATATTATTGATATACAAATGCACGTATTCTGTGATGCTTCGTCTAAAGCATTTTCAGCGGTTGTTTATTGGCGTTTTACTCGATCAGATGGTGGCGTACTGGTGTGTTTTGTCGCCAGTAAAAGCAGGGTTAGTCCACTGCGCCCGATATCGATTCCAAGGCTGGAACTACAGGGTGCGCTCCTGGGAGCGCGGCTTGCCGCTACTATACAGCGTGAGCACAAAGATATTCAGCCTACTAAGCGCTACTTTTGGACTGACTCTAGCACGGCATTGCAATGGATACGTAGTGATCCACGCAATTATAAGCCTTATGTGGCTCACCGTTTGGGCGAAATTGATGAGCTAACGAAATCGATCGAGTGGCGTCACGTGCCTACTGGACTGAACGTTGCTGACGTAGCAACGCGCGAGGATGCCCCTCCTCTTGACTACTCTAGCGACTGGTTTCGCGGTCCTTCTTTCTTGACCCGCCCACAGGAGCAGTGGCCCAAGGACCTGAAGCGTACAAAACCGCTAGAGGAGGCAATGTGTGAGGAACGCTCCGTTTGTGTAGTAGTCGAACAAAGCTCAGATTTATCTTTACCTAGGGAAGATAACATCTCGAGATGGATCACTCTCGTGCGTGCTACGGCACGGGTTTTGCTGTTCATTAGAAAATGTCAGCGTAAGAACTGTGAGCTTGACATGTTTCTAATGAAGGAGGCAGAAGACCTACTGGTAAAGAAATGTCAAACTGATAGTTTTGGCACTGAACTGTCGTACCTAAAACAAGGCAAACAACTGCCGCCAAACAGTCGTTTAAAACAGTTGTCACCTTACCTTGACCAATCCGGAATTTTGCGTGTTGCTGGGCGCGTAGATCAAGTGGTTGGCGTTGATCATAATGTCAGGCGGCCGGTCATCCTGGACGGTCAGCACAGAATCGCCCGCTTGCTGGTGGAGTACCACCACAAACAGGCTTGTCACGGAGCAACTGAGCTTGTCGTAAATAACTTACGGCAACGTTACTGGATTTTGAAGCTCAGACCTACTGTTCGTACCGTGGCAGCTCAATGTTTATTCTGTCGCTACAGACGTGCCGCACCACAACCACAACGTATGGGTGATCTACCTGACGCAAGACTACAACATTACAGGCGTCCTTTCAGTTACTGTGGTTGCGATTTTTTCGGACCCATGGAGGTCACCGTTAACCGGAAACGACAAAAGCGATATGCAATGCTGTTCACGTGTTTGACGATTCGCGCTGTTCATATTGAGATCACGGACGATCTCTCAACGGATTCGACAATAATGGGATTACGGAGGTTCGCGTCACGGCGTAAGATGCCGCAGGTAATCTTGTCGGATAATGGCACCAACTTCAGAGGCGCCGATGCAGAGATCCGGCGCAGCATCGCCGAACTAGACAAAGATGCAATCCGCGACTACGGATCTATCCGCGGATTTGAGTGGCGTTTTATTCCCCCAGGTGCTCCAGAAATGGGCGGTTCATGGGAACGGATGGTACGAACCGTAAAGACTTCACTGAAGGTAGTCCTCAGGGAACGTGCTCCGCATCCTGCTACGTTGGCTACCCCGAAGCACTCACTCCCAACCATTTTTTGATTGGCGATTCTTCGACAGAGCCGGACTTCGGTAAGTATGAGAACTCTGACCTCTACCTACGGAAGATGTGGCGTGTCTCGCAAAGGTTGGCAGACATGTTTTGGAGCCGCTGGCTCAAGGAGTATCTCCCAACGCTGCTACCTCGACAGAAGTGGACTGAGGAGAACAGATCCCTACAGTTGGGTGATTATGTCATACTTGTCGAGCCTAACATTGACCGAGGCTATTGGCGTCACGGTGTAGTGAGTGAGACCCATGCAGGCAGAGACGGTCGCGTTCGCGTAGTAGATGTGCGCACACGCACGGGAGTGTTACGTAGACCGGTAACTCGCGTCGCTTTATTGTCACCACGGGACTGTAGTGCCAACTAGTTAGCACTAAGGAGGCAGATATTGTAGGCGACGCACTGCACTTTCCAATTCTTTAAGTTCAAGCTGTTATTTTGTACTTTGTACTTTTCATTATTTTGTGCATTTATTATCCTAAATAAAGATGAGCGCGCTCGAGCTAGCGAATTGAACCATTTATCTTAATTAGTCTTTGATACATAATCTTTGACGCGCGCAAGCGCCTGCTATTGTGCAGTCGACATCGAACCACCACCGCGAGCAAACTCGACCGCGCTCCTTTTCCACAAACTATCTCGATTTCTTATTTCATCCCGTACAGTTAGGTAGGTAGGTATTCAAACAACTGTTTTTGTATGGATTGCACATACTCTCTTACTTATTCTATATACTTAATTAGCTAGGCTAAAGCACTATGAAACGCGCCCACGTAATGATATTTTTTGTAACAGCTATAGCAACAACTCGAAAAGTTGCACCAAAAGCTAGTTTATCTAGTTTCAAGTCTATAATCAAAAAATTTCAAAGGTAAGTGAGTATATCTTGAAGGTGAAATTGCGATTCGCCACCGACGCTATTATCTGATTCGCCACATCATCGGTCAGCCTCAACGCTGCCAACACCACTACACTCATGTTTCAAAACTTTAGATAAGAAAGCATATAGGTACGGTTTCACTGTTCACTATAAAGAGAGTTAATACTAATAGGTATAATATGTACGTAATAGGTACGTAACATGCACGACGCAGAGATCTTTTTCATTTTTAGGGTTCAGTACGCAAAGGGTTAACTCTGAAGTACTCTGAACCTTATTAACGACACTTGCTTGCAACGACGGCGCGTCTAAATAAAATAAATAAAATATAAATACTTAAAATTTACGTAGCTACACTTTAAAATACAAAATGATGTATAAATATAAAACAAATTTATGCTAAAAGCCAGTGTACCAGTGAGAGGATTGCAGTGATAAGAACGGATCGCAAACAAAAAGGATTCTGAAAGTCTTCAGGCACTGGACTTTACAAGAGACGATCGCATTAGCTCCAGATGAATCCCATTCCATTTGTTACCCTCATCTGACTCCTACAGCAAGACCAACCTAGCCACTGATATACTGAATATTCTTTCATTATTTTACCGCGATACAGTCCACTATATTTTTATTTTATTTTTTACCTCTATAATCATGCATGATTCAATATTTTTGGACAGATATACAGACCTAACTGTCTATATGTCTGTCCCACCGTGCTTTAGTCACAGGTCTTGCGGCCCGAAGAATAAACACGAGATACGTCTGTTTACCTATGTTTATATGCCAGCATAAGCTACCGATCAAGCTGAACAACTTTTGTTTTGGTGCCATATCTGTATCTCTAATAGTTTAGGTGGGCTCCTGGTGGTGCACCTGGTGGTCTACATCAGGTACTTCAATCCCTCGAAGTCAATATGCCAGCATAAACTATCCATCAAGCTGAACAACTTTGTTTCAACTTTGTTTTTGTTTTGATACCTTATCTGTATCCCCTATAGTTTGGGTGGGCTACTGTTGGTGCACCTGGAGGTCTACATCAGGTACTCCAAACCTTCAAAGTGTATATACCAGCAGAAGCTACCGATCAAGCCAAATAGCTTTTGCCTTGGTGCCATATCTGTATCTCCAATAGTTTAGGTTGGTTAGATGTTTAGGTGGGTGGGGTATTCGGTAGTTTAGGTTCCTGGTGGTCGACTTTAGGTACTTCAGACCCTCAAGTGGTGACAAAAACCTCTGTGTGAAATTTCATGATGATCGGTTGAGTGGTTTGGCCGTGAAAGCGTAGCAGACAGAATTACGAGATTTACAAAATTTGTATGGATTATACAGAGTGTAAGGAACAGCCCTCTGAATACTAATAGGATGCATGCAGACCATGAAACTGAACAACTTACTGTCGTCAAAAATCAAATGTCAAAAAATTTTTGATTTGTAGTAAATGCACACAGCTGATTGTGCTATTGTAAGGAAGATCGAAGTAATTTCCTGAAATTGTTCCTAGGGGAAAGTTTTTATAACGGGCTGCATGCACCCAGACCCGTATCGGTATTTGGAGGGCTATCGCTTGCACCCGTACTATATTCTGGGCGAAAGAAATGTTACGATAATATTACCTTTGTTGCGGTTCCGTAAGCGCGAATCTGTATATCAGGTTTATGGTGTAATATAACGTGAGGTAAGCTAGTAGTTCCCGCCACACTAGCTTGTAAACGCTGCCTCGCCATCTGAAACAAAAAGTGGACTCTACACTCTGCGGTCTGGGGTCGCAAATCGTTCGTACAATATTTTATCCAATTTTGGTAAGTACTAAGAATTTCGTATATGAAATACATAAGTTTATTAAGGGCAGAGTGCACTGCTTGCGTATGCAGCAGGTACGCCGGTATGCGTGTGATCACATGCACGTATTTGAGCTGCATACGCAGGCAGTGTGCTCTACCCTTTACGCCGAGCCTTACAATCATTTGCAATGCCAGCCACATAGAAGATTGGAATGCGCGTTGAAGATGATGTTGTGTTGTATGGGGCTCCCGGTGGACTGCCAGACCGTTCATGCACCCATAGGCATCGGCCTGAGCGCGATTTTGTTGTTTGTTTAGCAATAATACATTACAAGTACAAATATAAGCATATGTTCAATAAGATCGGTACCTTACCTACCTAACTACCTACCTACTGGATATTTAAAAATATATGCAAGCGCATGTCGAAGTTATGTTGAAGTACCTACTGCACGACACGCGTTTCATGTGTGCTAGCCTTTAAGGTCGAAAAAATTTGGAGCCAACTGTTACACCCTCAGATCTCGATATACTTGACCTACTTTATAATTATCTATCAATTCGTAAGCTAGTCAATATTAAATTATAATATGAATATGTAATTATGATCAAGCAGGTACAGTCAGTGCGGAAAAAAGAGGTACCTACTTACTTTACTGCCAAAAAATCTCAAGTTTTATCAATCAATAGCAATATAATTAATTTTGTGTGTTCAGGGTCAATATACGTTAGCACAGAACTTGATATTTGGAATTCATTGTTGTTAGGAAGTGTAAAGGTCAATCGACGCAGAAAAAGTAAATAGTTGAGCAGGTAGGTAGGTACGTAGGTATTACCGTGTAACACATACGTAGGTACCCTATACCGGTACCAAATACTTAGGTACCATTTGGTGCAGCTTGATTATATATGCTTAGTTATAATTCCTAGTTAACAAAGGAAAATGGACCTTATGTCATAGCATTTGCACCAAGGTCACAAACGTCACAGGGCTCATCCTATATTCTGCAGACTATAGTATAGACCAATATGTAACTTCAAACAAATAACAAAAACACAACAACCACATAAAAATATTATATGCCATGCATGATATATATATATATATATATACATATACTGTTTTGGTCGTAATACGATTAAGATCATTCAATAATTCGTTCGGAAGAAAATAATTCATTCATACTTCGACGTTGTACAAGATGTAAAAATATTAGCTGCAAATGAATTTTTATTCCCAATATTCACCCGGGGTGACGACAGGGGGGGTACCATCGGGAACAAAGGGTTTTAAGAGGTCAATCAATGAATCTGAACAACTTTTCCTTTTCAAACAAGATAGGGCAATGTATAAAAAATTGAAGCTCCCATACAAAAGGAACCAGCCGCCCAAGTCAATTTGTATGGGGGGACTAAAAAAAATTATGTTCATGTTTTGACCGAGGTTCCTTGGGGAAAGTTGTTCAGTTGCATGGACTGATTCTCACCTTAAAACATTTTTGCAACTACAAATATTTTATATAATAATATAAAATATTTTATTTAATATAATTAATTTTTTAAATATCTGTACTTCACAGCAACTGGCTGTCTCATATTGTTGCAACTAATATCTGTACTTCACAGCAACTGGCTGTCTTATATTGTTGCAACGAGTATCTGTGCTTTACAGCAACTGGCTGTCTCATATTGTTGCAACTAATATCTGTACTTCACAGCAACTGGCTGTCTTATATTGTTGCAACGAGTATCTGTGCTTTACAGCAACTGGCTGTCTTATATTGTTGCAACGAGTATCTGTGCTTTACAGCAACTGGCTGTCTTATATTGTTGCAACGAGTATCTGTGCTTTACAGCAACTGGCTGTCTCATATTGTTGCAACTAATATCTGTACTTCACAGCAACTGGCTGTCTTATATTGTTGCAACGAGTATCTGTGCTTTACAGCAACTGGCTGTCTCATATTGTTGCAACTAATATCTGTACTTCACACCTTCTGGCTGTCACATATTACAAAAAAGATAAGTATATTAGTATTAGAATCAGCTATCTTGTTTCTATAGTAAACTTTAGCTTTGCTTAGTTTAGGCCGAGATGGCGCTGTGTGAATTGTCGAGGATATTATTAATCGCTCATATACCAAATAGCTTTCTTTTCTTTTTACAATAACAGTCCAACGCGTTTGCATAAGAAACCCAAATTAAAAAAAAAGCACGTAAAATTGGGGGATGGGGAAGGGAGTTGAATAAGATCTCACGACACCTTACGAGGGGGGGAGGAAAGGATAGAAAATTTAGAAACACCTCAGGTAGGTTATGGACGCCCCCTTACCTACTAAAGTTACCAAGGCTGCATTGACAAAATTTGTCTGAATCTATTTTAGTATTCTGTAGTGAAGATCATGAGGGCTCTCTATTCGGATTTTACAAATTATCTATTCATGGCCACAGAAAGGACAAATTCCACACACCACTAGCTCATGCCCTTACACAACCATGCCCATTTCCCTTTGCCTCTATACAGTTGCGAATTTAGGACAGTTTTATTTGTATATAAAATTCTAGCTCGTTATTGGATAGATTTGATTTCGTTTTTGAGTCGGTATTATTCTTTACCTTATATTATTTTTTAATAAATCTGTCGACACATAAGGATTGCCTGACCTAATTCATTCAGAAACTGTTTGCTTCAACTTGTTTCACTGCAATTCGCAAAAAAAGTCTCATAGAAGGAATTATATGATTTGTTAGCTACATAACATCATAAACAAGTTTTAAAGACTGGCTATTTTTTGTGTTACCTATCTACCTACCTGCGTACACGGCGAGGCAACAATAACAAAAACATGCAATAAACATAATTACTCTACAAAAACCGACTGCGGTAAAAATTTAAAATTATATTTTACGTCTAAACCCGCCATTTTTAATTAATGAATCTTTAATATAGCCAGTGTAACTTGCGCTGACTAAACAAGAAACAAGGGTTTGACAAAAAACGAATTTGATCTATGTCGTCGCTAGGAATCTAACGACACCAGATATCACTTCTTCTTTTCATGTGGTACAGCGAGTCGTCCCGTTGAAATTCTGACACCAGGGCACATTTACCCGTATGTATGTATTTGTATGTATGCTTAAATCTTTAAAACTACACAACAGATTTTGATGCAGTTTTTTTTAATAGATAGAGCGATTCATGAGGAAGGTTCATTTGTATAATACTCGCCGAACAGCTTATTCCCATGGGAAAATGATTTATATAGCAGGCGGAGCCGCTGGACGGGCCGCTAGTAAGGTATATGTACCTATATCAATACCCGCCTAGCCGTTTGGGCTCTGTAGACCGTGAAAATACCTACATACCTCGGTATACCTACCTTCATACGTACTCTCTATAAACATGAACCTCATTCTGATGCGATCGGTTAAAAATAATTGACTGCTAATGATTACCATTAGGTACCATTGAGACTAAATATTGATATCTCCTAGAGTAAATTATGTATGTTCATAACTACCTTGATATTGTAGGAAGGTAGCTAGCCTTGAGGCGTGCTTGTGTGTACACACTCAAATATCTGTTCCTATAAGTGAATGTGGTTGTCACTGAAAAACCACAAGCACTCCATTTTTACTGTAGTTTGGTTTTTTAGCGATAGCTACAATATTCCGGATAAAATTATCGGATACTTAATCGTCAACTTCATTCCGATGAATGTGTAATTTAAAGGTGGAACTAATTAAGTAGGTTACGTCAGGTAGTTTAGGTACCTATTTAAATGTAGTTTAGTTGAGTTTATACAGCATCATGCATCACGAAAAAGAATCTCACCATAACACCTTCATGCTAAATTGTCAGCACGAGCATAACACATGATAGTTAGAGAGTTGAAATATTCAGATACCGTAATTCTATTGCTTCTATAACAACAACAAAAACAGGATTAATGAATGGGCTTCCATACAAAAAATATATTTTTATGTAATTTTTGTACATTTGCACGTGCGAGGTACGTACCTTCATGCCCGGGTGCGATTCACACTTTACCGATTAAAAAAATTCCTCGCGGTGCGTTAGGTCTGTTTACCACAATGTCCACTATTTCCCATGGCATACATATCCTTCCGATAACTAAGAAATTTAAATACTGTTATGAAGGAGTAATAAATAGCCTGCTAAACACAATTTATATTACTAAGTTTCAGGGATCTTCAACTTCTTTTAACTCCGTATTTATAAATCGCACTTAACTCTGAGATCCATCTCAAGAGCGATTATGACAAATGTCAGTCTATAATAACAGCATCTCAAAGTCGCACTCAAGATCGATCTCAGAGTTGAGTGCGGTCTATAAATACGGCCTTCTCAGTCCGTTTTCATGATTTACCTATTTAGGTAGTTCGCTGTCATATAATAATTAGGCGTATACAGGTGAACATTTGATTGCCGATGGAAAAAAAAAACTTGAGTATCGGAATGCAACAAGATCAAGCGACCCAGACTGCGTTAGCATTGACTTAGAACTTGAGTCAAACGAGTTTTATCCTAGAATATGTGTATACTATAACACAACATATATTACTAACTTTCCGCCGGCGGTTACACTCGCGTAATCTTTTCGAATGGAACATCGAGTTATCGAACTTGTGACTGTTCCTCTGAACAGGCACTGTATAAATTAATAGTCTAAAATATAATGCCGAGTAGGTAGGTACTTAAAATTATTGAGATATTATTCAATTCAATTCTATTCATTTTTTTAGGATATGGCTTCTGTCTACAGGGACAATTCTGCCAGTGTCAAGGTGGGACAAATTTCCAAAAAATATATAAATCCGGTTGACATCATATTTTCACCAAGAAAGACGCAAGTGACACGACTCAAACATAATTCAAACTTGGCTTTATGTCCCTTCTCTAACTCTAGCCAGTGACATGACATCGAGATTACAACCTAGTCTTTGCTCTGACAGAACTAACCGATTTCCCAATATTTACAAACATTAGCCCATAAACTTTACTCATTTTCACCCTCTTTAGGGGATAAATATTAGGTAATTTTCACTTCTGTAATGTATGCTTAGATCTTTAAAACTGTGTAGTTTTAAACTGACAACAGAATTAGGATGCAGTTTTTTAAAGAGTGATTCAAGATTAAGGTTTAAATTAAACGCATGCCACAATTTTGAAACACATCGAATCAAGACCACGAACAAGCATTTAATACAAACGTTGAACCCTTTTTTAGGGTTTTGTAGCCTAATACATCTA
The DNA here is from genome assembly GCA_029255805.1 of Keiferia lycopersicella. Lineage (NCBI taxonomy): Eukaryota > Metazoa > Arthropoda > Insecta > Lepidoptera > Gelechiidae > Keiferia > Keiferia lycopersicella. The sequence continues at coordinate 15,093,097 of JARACZ010000006.1, read as the reverse complement.
TTATCGTTTAGTCAAGTCTGTTTGTATATCTGTATGCCCCGTCTTGATATAACTTCGCCAGTTTTGGACTAGTTGACATCGTATTAACTCAAACTTAGAAATGTTAACATAAAATTAGTCGGCTAATGGAAAAATGGCTGGCTATCGCTGCATCTTTAGTCGTCATAAACTACTACTTATATTCGTTAACTACACTAACTATAGTTTATATATTCTATTGTTATGTATTATTCTCAAGTATTCAGCAAAATTTGTCCGAAAGTTAGGTTATGCCTGATTTGCGACTGGTACCCGTATCTCGACCCGGTTAGGCAGACCGTCTATCTTTACTCAGTTTGTTTTCATTGTGAGTAAGATGGTTTTACCGTTACTTTTGTAAATAAAACTCCGTCGTCTTAACATTACACGATGAGCATTTAGGACTAAAGACAGGCCAATACGTCGAGGGTTTTTCGCCGGCGTCTTCAAATCGTAAGTACGTATACTTAGGTAATTAAGATACTACTAAGTAAGAACCTACCTAGCTATATAGGGAATTTGGCACCTACACAATAACCTCAAATAATTAAAGTTAGAATGCCATCAACGCAGGTAAAACCCAATAATTACGTAGGTACCAAGTTATCAACCTATGTAGCTAATGTAATTAACATTAATTAGTTAACGTCAACTTAAGGTTCGAAGGCGTACACTAGTTTGCCGAATAAATATGAGCATAACATAAGTAATTTTTTTTTCGGTGTCGATAAAAATCGCTGTAGGATTGTTTTTCGTAGCAATCGATAATCTTCATAGGACTACTATCGAACGAGCACCAATACTGCTTCACGTTAAAGTAATTGCAACTACCAAGGTAATAAAAATCGGTCAAGTGCGAGCTGAACTCGCGCACGAAGGGATTCGTTCTATTGTGTATAAATATGGCGTGTGACATCCCGGCTTAGAAAAGCATCACCCCATTTCTTACCAACGGGTGTCGTAAGAGGCGACTAACTAACAGACTCAAGAGTTAATGTGTAGGTAGTACAATACAACAACTTTAAGGGACAGGCTGAAACTGTCACAACAGTGATACAATCACCTTTCAATATTTGTCAGAAGTGGTGATAACATCCGTATTTTTACGGCAGTTAACGTTCTGCCTTCCCCGCAAAGGAATATGTCCTGATATGTGTATGTTTGAGTGCATAAATATGACATTTAATAACGTTTTAATGGAAATCGACTCTAAAATTATGAACTATTCTGCTTATTATTAATTTGTTGTTGTAGTGGCAACAGAAATACATTTTTGTTGAATATATCAGTTAACTATTTCATGCCGTTCTTAAGGTTTACAGCCATACGCATACTATTGCAAAAGAAACGCGATTTTTATGTATTGGAGTCCCCTTAATGAAGTACTAATTTATTGGATCCGAGTAATTTTTTGTTAAAGCTGTAAAAGAATTACGGTAGCTGTGGAATTTCTAACTTTAAATATTATCGCATTGATTAATTTTTAGTTAGTTATAAAGCACAGCGCAAATAGATAGCAAAGTCTCATTAATGGGGTTCGTTAAGACCGTCTGGGTACGTACTCTGGGTAAAGCGTAAACTATAACAATAATCGGACTGAATTTAACTATGCCTATGTACTTACTAGGTAGGTAGGAGGTACTCATTAATCGATTGCCGTCAAGATTGGCGAATAAATGCGTCACATCACATCACAGTTACTTTCGCCACCTTTCGTTGTCAGGGCCAACGGAGCACGGGCTGTGGCGCAGGCGAGACATTGAGACTTGATAACTACCTGCTATGTAGTATGTAGTTCACTTCTGTCAAGTCACATTCATCACCTCGCGCAAGGAAGGTCGCCAGATCCTCATTTTTAATAGGCAGTTAATTGCACAGTTATTTTCAAATGTTGATAGCGAGCTAAAATTACAAATTGTAATTGTTATTTTATAATGAGTAAGTACAGTGTGGCACGTCACAATGGTTGCAGAAGTATTGTTGTGACTTTGTGACCGAGCGGAGTGCGGTGCGGAATGCTGGTGGCATGGCGCTGGCTGCGAGCGTTTCGTCACTAGGGAGACCAGCCTCGCTAGCGAGTGACGAACAGCTGTTCAGCTCCCACTACAGCAGACCAACACAAGATACTTACTTGCAAAGTATCCTCCAGAAACATCCGAAACTGCTGCCATTCGGGACTTCTCCAGCGTATGATATAGTCATGTTAGATGCACTTTGAAATTAATATTTAAAACTAACTATAAACACAACACACACGTTTTGTTGGCGTAAGCTTGGACCGAGACACACGCGGAAAATTAAATACGATTTAGAAAGTATTAAAAGTTTGTTGGCGTTATTAATGAGGAAGGCGAAAAGGAGTTATTAAACTAGGGTGCGCGTTGTTATTTAGTCACATCCTGCTGATGTGTTACCCTTCGGCCTCCTCCGAATTGTTGTAATACATAAGGAAAGGTGCGCGCGAGCACCGTTCGCTGTGTGGCGTCGACTGTGACTGATTTGACGTTAGGAGTTGGTTGGTTGGGTGTTGCGAGGAGAGGTGAGGTGAGAGGAGAGTCGTTGTCGTTCACTCGGTTCGCGCAGCACGCAGCACTCGGCGCACGCGCAGGTTGCGCTTGCGCGCAGTCTCACTTCGCACAACTTCAGTAGAGTCCGCGCCGCAAAAGAAGACCCGATAAAAAAGTTTAAATGACCCTTATGAACGTAAGATTAAGGGTCATTGAAACGTTTTTCGCGGCGCAAACTCTATCTGCGGTCAAGCTGTAGTTCAAGCTTAATGCCACTAGATGGCGTTACGACTGTACATATATCAGCATACAACCTCATCTGGTTTGTTTATTTTGTAATAAAATAACCATGTTTAATTTGTGTTTTACTCACGAAAAAACAAAAAAACAACAGTATTTTAACCAATCACTGCCGCTTTGCGTCCGCACTACTTTTTAGTGCTCTGCCTACCCCGCAAGGGACAAAGGCGTGATTTGGGCGTGTGTATGTGTGTGTATCGGCGCATTTTTTTGTAATACCTAAGCCCAAGCTTGAAACCATGTCTTCAAACCGGTTTAAAAGGGTTTAACCGGGTTTTCTGCTAAAAATCCCTCAGAGCATATTTGAGGAGTGAACGATTCAAAAACCTAAATAAACCGGTTTAATCCAAAACTGCAAATGTTGCGTCACGGGCAGCGCGGTGGACAGGTTCCAGACTGTTTTTTTGGTTCCATAAATGCGTATAAAACCGATATAGCCCTCTATAAACCGGTTCATGCTAAACCTTTTAATTTTTCTCTGTGCAGAAAACCGGGTTTTTCAAGATACGGTAGAGTCAAACCGTAACGAAACGCTGTTTATGTGCTTGTTGTGATACCGGTTTAAAAACTTAACCGGTAAACAAAGCCCTGCTTGAAATTATCCCTGTATACTGATTGTCCCCAAGACCCCAACACTTGAAAAGTCTTCACGTCACTCACCTATTTCTGATTTTTACAAATGTACCCTTGACTGCAAAAGTAGGTTATACGTACGGATTACGTTAAACCAAACACCGAGTTAGGATAGAACTTGGACCACAACGCAAGAGCCGAGCGAGCATGCAGCGGCAGCAGCGATAAGCCAGACAGAAAGCCTTAGGCCAGAACTGACGTAGGGACGGGCCCTGTCCGCTCGCTCTCGAGTGTAGTTACAAACGCATTTGTAATTCTGTATGGCGTATGGTGTATATGTACAGATTAACCACTTCAGAGTATAATGTGCAAAAAGCAAAATGAGCATAACAATCAAAGTGTCTACCTATATACGTTTAAAGTTTAGCACATTTTGCGTTTCGCACATTTTGATTATTGTGCTCATTTTACCTTTTGCTCATTATGCTCTAAAGGGACACAGGGCACCAATAGTAGATTACGTACTTAGGTATGTAACCATCAATAACAACCGAGGTTTTTTAACGGTACCTTTCCGAGGTTGTTATTGATGTTACATCCGTGGTACGTATACTGCTTCACATATCGAATGAAAAGTGAGTAAAATAAAGCGATAAATACAAAAAAAAACGATCCTTAAATGATGATTGTTTAGTCTGGTATTCAAATTGCACCACGAAACTTTTTTTTCTATGATTGAAAAATATTGAATTAATATGAGATAAGTATCCTAACATAAAGTAGTAATTTTTTTGATCGTAGGGATATAAGTCATTTTTACTTTTGTTATTGTAATATTGAGTAATAATTCGACAAACTCATTTATTGAGGTAATAAAAATACAGATTAAAAATATAATTCCTGCGTTCAAGCAACACAATTCGTACCGGCCAGTTCGAAATTTAAAATCGTATACAACTAATTGGATGCAACTCCTATTAAAAATAAGAAGAAATTGATTTTAACTTTTTAATTGTCGCGAATCTATTGGTTCTTTTTCTAGTTCCATATTTAAAATTACTTACAGGCTTAGTTTTAAAACCTCGCCTGTAAGTTGAACTTACAGGTCGTGTTTTTTGTCAGCAATGACCTACTTTCAGAGCATGAGATATGTAATAGTAGATTACGTACTGAGGTATGTAAGCTATCAACAACAACCGAGGTTTTTTAACGCCCGAGCGGAGCGAGGGCGGTACCTTTCCGAGGTTGTTATTGATGTTACATCCGTGGTACGTATACTGCTTTACATATCGAATGAAAATTGAGTAAAATAAAGCAATAAATACAAGAAAACGACCCATAAATGATGATTGTATCGTCTGCTATTCAAATTGCACCACTAAACTTTTTTTTCTATGATTGAAAAATATTGAATTAATATGAAAGAAAAGTATCCTAACATAAAGTAGACATTTTTCTGATCGTAGGGATATTAGTAATTTTTACTTTTGTCATTGTAATATTGAGTAATAATTCGACAAACTCATTTATTGAGGTTATAAAAATACAGATTAAAAATATAATTCCTGCGTTTAAGCAACACAATTCGTACCGGCCAGTTCGAAATTTAAAATTCTTATACTAGTTGGATGCAACTCCTATTAAAAATAAGAAGAAATTGATTTTAACTTTTTAATTGTCGCGATTCTATTGGTTCTTTTTCTAGTTCCATATTTAAAATTACTTACAGGCCTAGTTTTAAAACCTCGCCTGTAAGTTGAACTTACAGGTCGTGTTTTTTGTCAGTAATGACCTACTTTCAGAGCATGAGATATGTAATAGTAGATTACGTACTTAGGTATGTAAGTGATCAATAACAACCGAGGTGTTTTAACGCCCGAGCGGAGCGAGGGCGGTACCTTTCCGAGGTTGTTATTGATGTTACATCCGTGGTACGTATACTGCTTTACATATCGAATGAAAAGTGAGTAAAATAAAGCGATAAATACAAGAAAACGATCCATAAACCATGATTGTATTGTCTGGTATTCAAATTGCACCACAAAACTTTTTGTCTATGATTGAAAAATATCGAATTAATATGAAAGAAAAGTATTCTAACATAAAGTAGAAATTTTATTGATCGTAGGGATATTCGTAATTTTTACTTTTGTCATTGTATTATTGAGTAATAATTCGACGAACTCATTTATTGAGGTTATAAAAATACACATTAAAAATATAATTCCTGCGTTCAAGCAACACAATTCATAGCGGCCAGTTCGAAATTTAAAATCGTATACAGCTAATTGGATGCAACTCCTATTAAAATAAGAAAAATTGATTTAAACTTTTTAATTGTCGCGATTCTATTGGTTCTTTTTCTAGTTCTATATTTAAAATTACTTACAAGCTTAGTTTCAAAACCTCGCCTGTAAGTTGAACTTACAGGTCGTGTTTTTTGTCAGTAATGACCTACTTTCAGAGCATGAGATATGTAAAATTTATTGTTGTTCGGAATAACTAAATGTTCAACGGTGGCAGTTTATTTGCTAACAACGAATTGCTGCCCAATCAAATGGCAATTTCAGCTTACCAAATACATTGCATTGGTTCCTTTAACTTGTTTTTACATAATTTTTTATCAAAGTCAAAAGTAATCTATTTAGTAGATGTTTGAAAAGGAAATGCTAGAAATAATAAATACTTAGGAAATAAAATGAGCTGAACTTGGGGCGGAGTAAGTGTAGGTATATTTTCATAAAATAAAACTTTTTACTACCTATCTGTTCATACCTACCACGAATTGTTGACCAAAACCATTTTTTTGCTTACAAAAATAACAATTATTTGCTGACCACTTAAAGAACACCCTAAAGCTAATGCATAAACACATGCACCCTGACAATGACATGGGATAAGTTAAAGTGGGGCAATAAAAAGAAAGATTATCATTACAATTACTTTATTATTACTATTTATTACGTACGATCTACTAAATTGAGGCGTGGAGTGGTGGTTCACCTGTAAATAAGCCGCGCCTACAGTATCGCATTGACTGATCAAATCAAGTGGATGTTTGCCCACAGTCACAAGGACCCTAAAATTATATTATGAAGTAAACCACGGATGCTATTATGTATATATTTTAAAAACCACAAAGTTTACCTAGCGATGGCTACCTGTCACAATCTGTTGGTGAATAAAATTAAGGTAATAAATTAACACCGTCGTCACATGCTTAATTTAGTCGATTTGATTCATTTTGGTGTTGTTTCTGGCAGGACACCTCCTTGGCTAATTCTTCTCCATATAGGGAGAAAAAGACATCTACATCTGAAATCTGTGATTACAGCAGACATAGAATGTTAGGTTTGTTTTATTTCTTGTATCAAAATATCTAGACCAAAAAATATTTATGGCGAGTGCGCAAGTATCAAAAGCGGCCCGGAGGTAGCACAAACTATCATATTATACATTAAAACCGTCTAAAACTAGAATCTATCATATAATCAAAATGAGACTACGACAATATAGTGGCTTGTAACGATGAAATAAGAAAATATTTTCGATATGCAGGGTGTTAGAATAAATATTTTTGGACCTCCCATACAAAATTTACTAACCGACTAGCTCAGTTTGTATGGGAGGCACAATTCTTTTTTCTTTCGACCTTTGTTCAATGGGGAAAGTTGTTCTGTTTCATGGGCTGGTTCATCCCTTGAAAGGAGATTAAGACTTTTCCTAACACCCTGCATACAAAAGCTTTCCGTAGGAACAAATACACATTTAACTGTCAATATAAATAAAAGGTGAATTAGCGTTAATTTGTTCCAACCACGATCCAACTGTATAACTTACTATAGTTTATAACAACTAAAGCAAAAACGCAAAATTTTAAAATAAGGTTGGTATACCTAACCTACCTTTATATCTGTACTTACTTTGAAATTCTTAGCTGTAATTCTCTAGACATTGTAAAAAACTGTTTTTCTAAATTGCACTAAACCAGTCAAGGGAAAATAATATCTTTGAAGACATTTTTAAATGGTATATTTAACAACTCCGCGAAACTTATTTGTTTGGGTTCATTAACCATGCGAAGCTTATTTATTCCGTTAAGCTCTAGGCCATTCGTTTTTTTATTTACTTCTAAAGAATAATCAAAGAATTTGCGAAAGAAATGTCCCGCCAGAAATGAAAGCATAACTTATTTTCAACATTTGATTTCTCTTCACATCCTAACATTGGAAAAATGTACTTTTTAATTAAGTATTCAAATTGACCCTTTATCCTAATAACATTTTTAGATTGCAAATTCCATCATCACCGTTTTTCAAAAAATTAAGTAGAGATAGGCCAAATATAAAGTTCGTACAATACAAGTATTCGGTAGAAAGTTTTTTGAACAATAATTCACGACATGCATGCATAACAGGCTCGAATAATTGGTCTTCATATCAAACAGGTAGGATGGATTATTTACTTGTTTATCTTATAAACGTTCATTCATTAATTACAAATTAAAATAACTGCTTCACACCTTGTCCATACCAAAGGTTAATATTTTAAAAGAAATGTATTTAAAAACAGTACATCTTTATTCACCGATTATTCGGTAAATCTGCCGAACACGAAACAAATATTCGGCCCATCTCTAATATTAACCTGCTTTAAATCCACATAACAAAAAAGTCCATTATATGCTTTAACACCGACCCATTTATACATTCAATAACGTTAAAGGAACGAGGTTTATGATAAACAGACGAATCACAAAAAGAGTATATTACCTTAACGGATAGCATTAAGTATTTCGCTGGATGAGCTTTTGAAGTAACTAACTAAAGAGTTGTTCGGTCGCCCGTTCGATCTCCCAGTCGTACGTGGAAAGAGCTACCCGCGCCTCGTGTTCGTCGATACCCATATCTAAGAGACGTTGCACTTTTTGGTTGAACTCCCAGATGGAGGTGGGGCCGCCCGCGTACGCGTTGGTCCAGTGCCTCGCTGTGAGGTTGAACAGCTGCTGGTTTTCCCTGTACTGTTTGGCTACGACCGCGTCCTGAGGGTCGTTGGGCTCGGCGGCTGATAGCAGCGCCTGGATCGAGAGCAGCACTGTACGTAACGTGAGAGCGGCTGCCCACTGGTCTTTCAAAATGTCTAAGCAAATTGCACCCGTTACTGATGATACATTTGGATGCCAAATCTTTGTCATGAACCGTATCTGTTGGCAAAAACGAAAATAGTATTTAGAATTTGTTGCAGCTTTTGTAATTATAATTTAAATAAAAACTTAACAGTGGACCATTGTTTATATGTACACATGTCATATTAATGAAGGACGAAATTATTCGTTTGAGAATACGACAAATACGTTAGTTAGTATCAACTATCAAGTAGGGACTCAATAATATTTATAACGTAAATTTTTTAACAGAAAAAATATCGATTGAATCAAAAAACTTTTTGTATTGTGTGGTATGTCAATCAATTTAATAATTAATTACTTTTTTCAAACGCCGAGATAATACCATCAAATGGAAAATAAAGGTTTTGTGTTATATGTTGACTTGCAAGATTTGATAATAGCAAGAAAATATTAGATTTTTTGTGGATCTGCTGATCTAACTTAATTCAGTGAAAAGGAAAGATTTTTATGCCAACTGAAACATTCCAAGATTAAATTTGGATTTTATACAAGTCGGCGGGCCAGTCCATGGATATTGACCTCGAATAAGGGACCTAAGCGTACCTTCGTTTAAAGGTAGGAATTACTGTAGTACTAAGTAGGTACTGCATGACGTTTAGAATGACCTTTTGCCCTGACAAACCATCAATGTTAATAAGTGGAAAGTAATCAAATGTAATATCGTTTGTGGCAATAAATGCTTTATCTATCTATCCTACAATACTATAACAAGACTACAATACAGCATACCTTAGGCGGATTGAATGGATATGTTTCTGGTACTTTGATCTCAAGGAGGAATGTGCCGCCCTCGTAGGGCGTGTCCGGGGGGCCGGCGATCTCACCGCGCAGCTCCGTGAAACTGTCGTTGATGAGCTCCAGCTTTATCGCTCCTCCCGCCATCTATAATCAAAAGCAAAGTTGATAAGTAAAATCGAAAAGCGAGCAGATAAACAGGGAACACTCAAGCCAGTTTGTTACTCGTAAACTCGAGGATCTCTCGTTCTCTCTCACGTGATTGGGCTATGGAATGGAAGGAACATCTAATAAGTTGCAGGCCAAAATCTCCTCAGTTCGTGCGGGGTCTCAGTCGATGAAGGTCCTGATGAGTAACAGTGTTTGGAATTTTTAAGTGTAGATAATTGAGTAACGACTATCATCAAGTAGGTAAACAAACATTGATTGTTACCGGGATCTATGGATTTCATATTACTATTGAATTTCTCAAACCATCTTAGTAATAAATTAATAATCACATGATTCAATCTGCCGTGTGATGCCGGCTTAGAATACCATCACCCCACATCCTTCCCGCGGGTGTCGTATGAGGCGACTAAGGGACTGAGAGTATTGCTGTATTACAATTTTTAGGCGACAGGCTGACAACTTGTCACTATAGCGATACACGTGTTTTCTGAAACAACCTTGGAAAACAATCCCCAAAAATTTCAGATGTGGCGATAGCGACCGTATTCTTATGGCCGTTAACGCTCTGCCTACCCCGTAAGGGATAAAGGCGTGATATATGTATGTATGTATGTTCAACCTGCAGTGTCCTCAAGAGACTAAAATGGAAAAAATTGGAAACAATCTCGCAAAGCAATGATCGCAGTCATTCATACGAACTACTTAACTCTAAGATAACCAAGAACAAAGGTTCAACGCCACTATTCAAATACTACTTTCACGAGAAATTATTTCATGACTCCCTATTATATATTCTGTGCTAAAAGTTCCAGCCTCTACCTTACCTACAGAAGAAAAATCCTGAAGTCAACCTTCCACTGTCACTGAAGCAAAAACTTATGGACATGTGCATTCTCCCAATGCTTAAACTGGAGCTCAAACTTGGTCTTTGACTGACATCCAGAAGCCCAAACTAAAGGTCTGCCAATGCAACAAGGAATGAAGCATACTCAAAGTCAGGTTAATTGACTGAGTCAGAAATACAATGCTGAGGGCTCAAACGAAAATAATGGATGTCAGGTCAGGTCAGAACTCGGCATACCTGAAATGGGACTGGACAGGACATACCACTAGAATGCTGAACATACTATGGGCAAATATTACAAGTACTTGGGCACCTCCTAATGCGAAACAGGCATGTGGCTGACCATGAAAGCGATGGAGAGACAAGCTGAATTCCCACGCGAAAAACTGGACGGAGGTAGCTCAATACAGGGAGCAGTGGAAGATGGGGAGGGAGGCGCAGTGGAAGATGATTCAGATTCAGATATTTATTTGCAAAGAAAATGGTACAATATAGCAGGTATTAGGCTTAAGATTAATAATAATGTTCAACATTTTCAGTCACTTAAATCGTAACATGCAAATTTACAATTCAAATTCAAATTTATTATAATACAAAACAAATGTCAAAAAATAAAACAGTTAAATATTAATCAAATGTCAGTCAAAATTACATAATTACCAGATTACAATAATAAGTCACAATATAATTAAATGGGGAGATGAGGGGATGGGGAGGGAGGCCTTTGCCCTGCAGTGAGACAATCAAGGCTTACAATAATAAAAAAAGAGTTTAAAGGCTAAATGTGATTTTCCTAGGTTTTACTATTGATTAAATCAAATATACATTATTGCACAACAGAAAAATATACAGGAAAAAAGTAGACACAAGGACAAATTGGTACAATTGGCAGTCTAGCTGAATGTTGCTGATAATTAACGCAGGCTGTTGCATGTTTCAAAATTTATCCCTATTAAAATGTGGATTTGTGATGTTTCCTCGCACAGGAAGAAAAGCATTATACTAGTCTCAGCCAAAATGCCAATTTCTGGTCTCGTTCACTTGGGACTTCATCTTGTCCTTCTAGTATTACTAAATCAGAAATCGGTCTACTGTCATGATGTACTATTGTTGCAAAAACTCACAGTTACTTTGTTTAAGTCAGTTTACCTGTAGTGTGAAAATGAATTCTACATTCGCTTGTTGCAATGTGGGTGCATGTTAAACAGATAATGAATAAAATATACCAGTAGCTTTGCATCTCTTTCAAGAGTATAAAAATTATCACAATGCTTGGTTTTTAGCATGGGAAATATGCAATGAATCTACTTTTATACAAAAAATGAGATTTCAAATCGAAGAGTGACTCCAGGCAGTGCTTAATTAAGTAAAAATAAATCGGTCAATAAGAAAATAAGTAGACCAAGCACATAGTGACAAAAAAGATGATAAAATATCTGCTGCTGGAATTGTGGAGTACATTCCCCCTGTTCAATAATTTGAGTTATAGTTTAGGCAAATTGGGTTAAAATTATATTTCGTAAGCTATACTAGACCCATAACAATGTCGCTTCAAGGCAAGCATGCATTTTTTCATGCTCTACTCGGAGATACATGTCCATGCCATAGTCACCATTAGCTTCATTTCTTAAGAAAATAATATAGCACTACAAAACATTCTTATACATGTACAAACATGAGATGACTAGACTTGAGAAACACCAAGGATGAAATTGTTTTATGACTAATAATAGAAACTTAGATCAAAGATTTTCAGCTCTAGTCACTAATTTATGAATAAATCCAATACCGTAGATATAGGAATGTTTTTAGGTATATTGGTGGTAGCAAGAAGCCTTTATGAGACTGTCAAGGGAAATTAGCCTGCCAAACTTGCTGATTCACGTACGTAGATAAAATTGGCACAAAAACAAAAAGAAATGCATTCACGTTGCTTTCGCTAAATACCTAACTTGTGCTGGATACATCGTTGTTCACCAGAAATTATGACGTTCTAAACAAAAGTGCAAGTAAGTCTACTGCCGAATTTTCGATAAAATGTTCGGGCGCACACTCTTACCTCTTCACTTTTGATCACCTCCTTGAATTCCCTTTTTATACGTTTTGCCGCTATGTTAGCCATTTTATCAATAAAACCCAGGTGTTTTATTTGAATAAAGACAAGACAACAAGAATTTCCAGATTTCCGAAACGAAAGTCAAAGGTTGGTGTTGTAAGCGCTGCGGTTCACAAGTGGCCAAATTGGTGCGCAAGCAAGCGATTTTCCTCATAAACTAAGAAATAAGATTACAAAATTCTGCGAAGAGAACATATTATTTCCGAAGGCAACACAATTAAAAAAAATAATTATGTCAAATGACTGAGAGAGGATGCGCACATTACGCGTTAAAAATAAATCAAGTGAAAAAGTTCAACGCAAAAAATGCAGCAAATGAATCTCTGATATTATCATCAGAGAGCAGGATAAAATATTAGGACTCACCAAAATGTGAAAAGGATAAATAATATAATATAAAATCTTTTTCACATTTGACAATATTAATATTTGCTGCACATTTTGGCCTGTACACATATCATATGAATATGACACGTATTGTGCTATTGTGTGCACTTCACTTTGATAATAAAGGCGAAACTGCACTATGGCTCGGGGCACTAAAGCAACCTAAAGATTCTTTGTATAGTGCATCAAAAAGAGTAAATATTAAATAAAATGGAACTAAAGATTTTGTATGAAAAATTGTTGCCATACCTCAAGAATCAGATTTGACAGATTGCGAAGAAAGTGGCGCCCTCATTTTTTGTCTACCCTTTTTTGCTGGACTCTATCTATTTACCTTTTGTACAGCCGATGAGGGCGGCCGAAGGCAAGATAAACTGAACTGCAGCGGAGCGGCGCTTGTTTTTTCAATTTATGTTCATGCGGTAAAGACGGATTAAAAAATAATAATGAGAGAGATTTGACTATGTTTGTTGCCGCTTTAAGCAGTATTTAATTTGCTTATCGATCACATAACAGCAATGACCTAATAAAATAATGTGCACCAGATTGAATCCATCACACTTTTCCAATCGCAATGCACGCACTTGACGCACGTCTACGCAATGGCGGTTTTATGGGCCGATGATATACTTATATAATATGGTAAATCAACTTCGGCTTTAGGTACCTACCTACTGACGCCTATATTATGCGTGAATATAAAATTAGGTCAAGAATAGTTAAGGAATAAAAATGAAACAAAATTAAAAGAGAACATCTTCCACGTTATATTTTTCAAATTATTGCGTATATTAAGTAGGAAAACAATTTATTATTACTATAAAAAGTATGTATATTAAAATTACTTAAGGCACTAAAACAGAAGACGAAACTGCACATACGGTAGCTGTGTGTGTAGGTAGTTAAGGTACTTACTAAAATGCTTGGTAATTATCTTATAAGTGTACAAAAGACTTGATTCCAGGTCTCCGTGTAAAATCTCTAAACATGGGAATAAACGAATAAACAAATCGATCGCCCTGAAATGCAAAAAAAATCAAAGGTGCGACAAGCCTTTTGAAAGATATAACAAAAACAATGTCGTATGCTGGAGAGAGCCACTCAGCAGCACCGACATTGATAGCACGGCACCTCGGGTACCACGGCAAGTAGCGAGGAACTGATTTGGAAAGATTACTATAATTTGTCGAACCGGGTACGGGTATGCAAAAACACAGTAGTTTTGGAGATAATCTCATAAAATTATTTGTATGGGTCGATAGCACGTGAGTGAATTTTTAATTTGTATTATTAGTAATTTCGGAGTTTATGATTGTATTACATACAATCAACCTATACGTATATAAGCATACTGTGTAATGTTGGTTTAGAGAATATCATCGCCCTATGCGTGTGTCGTAAGAGTTTAAAATTGGACCTCGTTATAAATGGTAATCTCTTTTTTTGTTCGTTTAGTTCCTAGTGGATGGCGCTTGGAGCGAATTATTTGGTGCAATTTCCCATAGCCATCTACGGGAATAATATATACAGGGTGACTGGAAAATAGATGCATTCCTTTCAAGGGATGAACCAGCTCATGAAACTGAACAAATTTCCGCATGGAACATAGGTCGAAATATGAAAAATAATTTTGGTCCTCCAATACAAATTGACTTAGTAGGTCGGTAATTTTGTATGGGAACGCCAAATTAGCTATTTGTCTTCTAAACTATCGGTCGACAAATCATGTGTTTCTGCATACCAGTTCGACAAATACCTGAAAATTTTATTCCTGATATAATTTCCTCGCTACATGTCCCGGTCCTCGAGAACCATGGATTGGGGGCTTTCTCCAGCACGCCACATTATTTCGTAATATCTTTTTAACTGCTTAACAGTTCATTCTGATTTTTTTCATGTCGGGTCGACAAGTTCACGACATTTTTTTAGAATAATATTCGATTTTTTTAGAATAATACCGCACCACGTAGCGGAGACTACTCAGAATATTATTCTAAAAAAATGTCGTGAACTTGTCGACCCGACATGAAAAAAATTAGAATGAACCGATAAGTGGTCTCCGCTACGTGGTGCGGTTCTGGAGGTTCACGATGGAGCTCTCCAGCACGCCATTTTCTTTTACTTATATATCTTTAAAACTGTGTCCGGACAAATTCTACTTTAAATGCGACTGATGTCGTCAAGTTACCGACAATTATTAACTTAGTTGACATACTCAAGGTCATGGATTTCCACATGGGCCGTGCTTGAGAGAACCACATGATATTAAAAGACATAACAACAATGTGGCGTGATGGAGAGAGCCTCTCTGCAGCATGGCCCATCGGGAACTAAGCACCGCACATAACGAGGAACTGATCCCTGGAAAAAATGGAACTCCATGATTCCACATGGCCCGTGCTGGGGAGAGCCACACATTATTTGTTCAGATTAGGTATTAGACAGTGATTTGGAATCGAGACTATAATCAACCTACTACTGATCAAATATGAAAACATTTTCAACGGATCCTAACGTAATTATTACTCAGTAGTCTAATCATCAACAACAATTTAAATATGTAAAAAATATAACACTTGTGAACAATATAAAAACATACTAAATAATTCTCATATAACTCTTATGACTATGATATTTGTGTAAATATTCTTGTGCAATAAATTTTACCTAAATATTATGTTAAATATTGCAGTTGCACCTATTATCTTAAATAATCACAGTACAATTTCTTACAACTATTTTTACCAATCCCATATTTACAGAAATTTAAGAGCTTTTTAAATCTAAATAACAGTTAAAACATTTTTTGCGATCAAATCTAATTTAATGTACTCGTAAAATGCATAGCATACACCATTATTGGTAGGTACCCCGCAAGGGATAAGGGCGTGATATGTATATATATACATAAGTAAAATGCATTACAAAATTAAAAGCAAAACATCCTTCTGCAATCACATAAAAAACCTCCCAAATACTCCCGATACAATACTTTACGTACCAAAAACAAAAACTAAAGCGAATTAATATTGGTAACCCTAAAAGTGCATCATTTCATTTATAAATTAATAAAAAGGTATTGTTTTAATAATACGTCCTACAACTAGGGCTTATATACAAATAAGTAGAGCTTGACTTGAAACAAAGCGAGGTATTTGACTATCAATATGAGAATTGAGCAAAAAAAATCTTATCTCCGAATGTGTTATCTCCCGTCCGCCATGTCTTCTAAGATAAACACCGTGTCATTCGGCTGCTCGTAGCGTATCACTGACTCGTAACCTACACAGAAATAACATATTTATTTTAATAAAATACTTATCTCCACTAATAAAAAAGGGAAAGACTTTTTTAAATGTTTTGTGTGTATGTTATCGTTAAACTCCGGAACCTCTAGACTGATTTAATTCGTTAAAAATATTACAACATCCCTGAATAGCATGGATTGGCTGCTGGACTGGCCTCAAGTACTAACTCAACAAGTACAGCGATGCTGGGAACAATAAAACGAAGATCTCAAACATTATTCTACGAATTAGTTTAAAGTACACTAAATTAATTTTAAAAATGAAACTTTCATTCTTCAAACTTTTCGACTTTCATTCGTAAATAACGATGACGAACCAAAGCCTAGGTCTAACATGTTATATGTCTTACTAGTGGACGCCCTCGGCTCCGCTGGCATTGATATCGGTTTTAATCCCGTAGCATCCCACAGGAACATTTTTTCGGGATAACAACTGTCCTATTTGTTAATCCAAGTTACCCTCTATCTGCGTGGCAAATTTCATGATAATCGGTTCAGTACTTTTAGCGTGAAGTAGTAACAAACAAACATACAAACTTTCCCATTTATAATATTAGTAGCATAAGATTTATATGACCTAATATTGTAATGACGACATACTCACTCACATATGACTAAAAAAATACAATTGAGGGGCTGAGTAGAGCTAAAAGCTACTTTTATAAGTGATTTCTACCGTAGATAAATTGCAGAAAAACTGACGAAAAAAAAAGGTAATAATCTTCAGGATATTTGCTGTAGTGTTATTGTTTCCAAAACATGATATTAGTAATTTAGCTTGATAGAAAAACATCGTAAAGTTACATCTAAAAATCTATTATATCGCAAACTGCATGAACAAAACCCACGCAATAATTAAGTGTTTATTATCAGAATGAGCGCCTTACAATACTCTATCGACATGTTGTTTTCGATTTTCAAATAACTTATTTTTGACCGAGTTATCATCGAAAATACGAAAATATCATTGAATCGGCAAGATTCCGTCCCGTTCGCACGCGCGCATTTTGACATTTGTCAGAAAGGGACCGGTTTTTAGCTCTACTCAGCCCGTTAAAGTATCACCGTTCGAATGGGCCATATTTGACAGCTGTCAAAATCATGTTAATGCTATGACATAAGGTCCATTTTTCTTTGTTGGCATGTCCTTTAGATTGGGTTTGACAGCTGTCAAATATAGCCTGTTCGAGCGGTCATACTTTAGCAAAATTACCTAATCATTATTGTATCGACCAGAAAGTAATAAATCATTTAACGATTCAAACTTAAATATTGTACCTAAAGTAATATTGATTATTATAGCACTATAACATGAGTAGTCGGTGTAAATAACGTACTATTGTACTATAAATGACTTTAAAATATATGAACCGAACAGGAGATGGGTAATAAAGACAAACACACCATGCAAAATTAAACACCATCACACATATTAACCAGAATATATTCGATAACACAATTCTTAGACTACTTAATAAACAATATACTTATTAAATACAAAAACATATTGTAGAACGCATTCGTTGAAAAATAATATACTATAAGCACGTAACATAAGAATTCTTAATAGTTTAAAACCTGAATAAATAAAAAAATATAAAATCCCTAGTTTTTCATAATCAGCCCTCAAAGATTTGTGTGACGTGGCGATAGCAACCGTATTTTTACAGTCGTGAACGCTCTGCATAATCCGCAAGGGATAGAGGCGTGATATACATATGTATGTATATTATTAACTAATTAATCTATATACGTAGATAAAAATTATTAGAAAACATAATAAATTACAGCCTGTTCAAATGCTTTGCAATAACTATTAAATTCATATCACAGGTTTCAAAAATTCCAAACTTTTTTACATACTGGTTTTACAAAAAAGTATTGCCACATTTATTCGATTTACTTAATTTTATAAAATTCGAACATAAAAATCACTATTAAAATTACAGTCTCACAGTAATGACTGGTCATAATCTTATGTAAGGAATTTCTTAAAAACATAATGTTTTATCAAAATTTATTGTCTCATAGAAATATTATCTATCATTAAGTGGAGTTTATTATTAAAAATAGTATGATACGTATTGCATAACTTTGCTTATCATTAGCCTTATTGTTTCAGATGTTTTTAGAAATCCAAAAATAATTATTTAAACTCGTAATCTTAAAATAAATTGTGTCACAGTTGACCAAAAATTATTAATTATGCTGTAGAATAGATTGTAATGTAATCACTGGATTAAATAGTGATAATCTGAGAAAATGGTGTCACTAACCAAACACAAAAAATTAAGCCATTTATTAGAACATTAAATTTTTCAAATATCTGTTTACTAAAATAATAAAATGTTAAAAATTACTTCCTGTAACACTGAAATTCAACTGGAGAGAATTCGCTTCAACATTAACAACGACTAACATCAACATAAAAGTCACACATTGAAAAAATCATGATGTGTGAGGGTGTCATATTGCACTGTTCGAAATGGCACAGCTGTCACACATAAGTTATGATTTAGTCGCAAATACAAGATGGACGGACTTTATGTTTAAGTGGAAGCTTGTAATTGACATTTGTTCATACATTAAGATAAAAAAGCTTTTATCTACACTCGCTCATTAATGTTCGTATTAAAGATTCAAACCAAGTTGTAAAAACTTGTGCTTTAAAAACATACAGCCATATTAAATGTACTTTTGTACTGAAAATATAACGATATGATATATATCGATAACGATATTTTTTTTGTAAATTGAATCATATTAAAAGAACTGATGAAACGACTAAAACTACGTTTCAGTAAATTTAAGGATTCTCTGCCTGCGGCTCGTGTGATAAACAGACACTCGCATTCTAATGCCCCCTATTACACCGCAGTTGCATAAACTACTATAAAAGGCTGTAAGCTACCCAAATAAAATAAAAATAATAAAATAAAATGGATCATCATAAATGCAAGCACAAGTGCTCAGCGGTGGAATGTTTGTTACTAAGTGACTTATTTATTTACCTTGATTGAGTCCGTCCGACCCCCTGTACTTCATAAGGTGCTGTACAACGATGTGCAGGATGCAGAACACCAGCGCCCCAGCACCGAACCACCGGAAGGTTTCCGCCCCTCCGAACTGTCCGTAAAGATAGCCGCCAATAAGACTGCCCAGTGAGGTGCCCACACCTTCAAATATGGCGCCCACTACACCCTGAAAAAAAAGGCGCAAAAATGAAACTGGTTTCTTCACGGGTGAAAATGTAATTAGTTTTAGGCGACAGGCTGATAATATACCAATATTTTATTTCTGAAATGACACTCAAATATTTTTGTCAGATGCAGCGTAAGCGACCGTATTTTTACGACCATTACCGCGTTGCATGCACCGTTAGGACTATAGGCGTAAAATGTGTGTGTATTGTATGTGTGTCCGTTTTATTTTACAAATCTCCACAGGACCTACTACCTACTATCATATGAATAACAATTGTTGATGTAGATTGGTATCTATTCAGTTAATTTTGACTTAAAATATTCGTAGATCTCGCAGAAACGAGATCTCGGCGAGACGAGATTGTATTCCCTACTAACCTGTACTGTAGTTTCCGTGCCTGGCGGCGAGACGACGTTGGCGTATGACGTCATAGTGGGGTAGAACATTCCATAAGTAATGCCTTGAAACATTTCGATGGGCAGAACCCACCACGCATTGGTCAGGTACGAGTAGAGAATGAATCGGATACTAAACGCAAACAGCACGAGAGTCATACTATTCACGTGACCGATTTTCTTTAGGATGTAACCTGAAAATAATGTTTTGATTTGTATTTTTTTATATCAACAGTCTAAACAAACGGTTTTTAACATAAAAAGCAGGCAATATTAATTTATAAAACGTGAGTAGAACTACCAAAATAGGGGCTTATTTGAACAATAAAAATCAGCCAAAAGTGCTAATATTTCTTTACATAATAGCACATTACCAAAAATATAAAAATCAGAAACTTACCAGACACGAACATGAAAGGGATTTCGCCTCCAAATGTTTGTATCGCGCTGACCAGCCCTTGTAGTGTTTTCGTGTAGTCTGAACTGTCACACGCCTGGGCCGCTAGGTCCTCTAAATGCCAGAAGAGAAACTGCCACAGCAGCCCGGTGCAGAGCCCGACGACTATCGTCCACATCATGTAGATAAAAGTCGGCAGCGATGTGAAAAGAGACCCTACGTCGGCGATTATGTTCACAGACATCTTTGTTGATTCTATCTGAAAATTGTTATTTCACTTATTTTAGAAGCATACTGGAAATAATAAATGCCAAGAACAGAAAACTTGTTCGTGCAGTAAAATTTGGACTATATTATCTAAAAACAATTACGTAAACTTACTTTCAAAAGGCAAGAGACAGCTATGTCGCCTAACATAAATATGGCCATAAGTACAAAAGCCACAAGGTAGTTTTTGACGGCGCCTTCGCTGAATGTGTCGATCAAGGCCCCGGTAGCGAGAGAGAATATGCCAAATCCCACGGAGCCCCATAAACGTTGCTTGCCGTACGATGACGCCTTGTCACCTGAAAAAATTAATGCTGCTGCTAATCTAGCTGGTGCGTTTAGGCACAATCGCGCCTGCTGCCATCTGCAATAAGCTTTCAGTTTTCCTCCCCAATGTCGCATTGAAAACAACTGACCAACCGAGTTTTTAAGCCATTGAAAGAAAGAAATTTCTATGTGTATGTAGGTGGGTTATATTGTAACATTTTAGTTTCGTTCAAGACTACTCACCTAGCATGTTGAAGCATATCGCGTCGGCGAAAGTGACAACCACTGCCATCCCCACCCAGCTGAGCGCCATGAATAAAAAGAAAATCCAAAATTGACTGCTGTACTGCGATTCATTCGATTTGGAACTGTAGTGCGCCTCTTGGATTATCTCGTTTAGCTGAAAAATAACATAGCTACGGTAACCATGTACAACTATTTAAAATGCATTTGCAAAGAAACATTTGTTTCTTTCTGTCCGAGTCTGGAACAAAAGTTTAGTTTTCGATGCACGGCTGTCGTATATTAGCTTCTTATGAAATTATTAAGAATAATTGATGCAGAACATCGGAATAAAAAAGGACTAATAAAGTGAAAACTCAAAACTACAAATAAAAAAAAGAAATAAATATAAACTTACCACAGTATTATTGCAAGTAATTTCACAAGAAGTGTGGAAGAGTTTTGAGTTCGATGGATAGTGAACGGATCCTGGAAGAAAAGAAATCATAACTTGTCAACTTGTCGTAATCTTTCAATACAGTAATTTTTAAAGGGTCTATATTCTCGGTGTTCCGGAAATACCTAGGTAGGTATTTATTTATAAGTAATTAGTGAACACACGGAGTGTAAAAAAATTACTGCAAAAATTTTAAGGGGTGAAACAGCCCATGAATCTAAACAGCTTTCCCAACGAACATAGGTCAAAATATGAGAAAATTTTTACGACCGCCCATACAAATTAACATGGTTGCTTGGTAATTTTGTATGGCAGGTCCAAAATTTTTTTTCATATCTCAATTTATGTTCTTTGGGAAAAGTTGTTCAGTTTTATGGGCTGGTTTAACCCCTTCAAATATTTGCAGCTAATATTTTTACACCTTATAAAAAGATTCTGTCCATTACGAAACCGGCAAATTTTTGTCACTGCTTATGAAACGTAATACGGATAGGTAAGTTGAAAAATAACATAGATACCATGACCAAACACGTATGAACAATAATCTGCTCGCCGTGATATCGGTATTTGGGGTAAAAGAGAGTGGTGACTGACAAAAAGCTTCTTTAGTTTTTGGTTCACCCTATGAATTATTTCAGCGTTTTCAAATATTATTTTTACATATACATATATCACGCTTTCATCCCTTACGGAGTAGGCAAAACGTTAACGGCCGTAAAAATACGGACGCTATCGCCACGTCTGACAAATATAGAGGGCTGTTTGAGATAATTTGGGTGTCACTCACTATAGTAACAGGTTGTCAGCCTGTCGCCTAAAAGTTGTAATACACCTGAAACACTCAAGCCCCTCAGTCGCCTCTTACGACACCCACGGGTAGGAAATGGGGTGATGCTATTCTAAGCCGGCATCACACGGCTAATACTCGGATTCTTTTTATACTTCATGTATCTTACCATCAGGCCTCTTTATGTGTGTCATCTGCATGTAGAAGCACTGGTCTAGTGTGAGCATGGTATAAGGTTTGACGGAGCCCACGAACGACAGGTTTTTAGGGTAGGCGGCGCCGTTGACAGCCAGGGGGTTGCAGGTCTGCGCGTCGTCCGCGCCCCAGCCGTCGCAGATCTCCATCAGCTTCCACGGAGACGATTTGTCCAGATCGCAAACTGCCTGGCAAAACAGAAGTTTCAAAATTAAGGACTGTAGTTTGTCAGCAGTTATAGACCAATTTCTGGACAAATATTTTATTCCAAATAGGAAAGCCAAAGTGTATGTTAGAAGTGATGTAAATGCTCGTTTCTTGCGGTCATTTACTGATTTAAGGGGCTGAGTAGAGCTAAAAAGCTACTTTTATAAGTGATTTCTACCCTAGATAAATTACAGAAAAACTGACGAAAAAAAAAAGGTAATAATCTTCAGGATATTTGCTGTAGTGTTATTGTTTCCAAAACATGATATTAGTAATTTAGCTTGATAGAAAAACATCGTAAAGTTACCTCTAAAAATCTATTATATCGCAAACTGCATGAACAAAACCCACGCAATAATTAAGTGTTTATTATCAGAATGAGCGCCTTACAATACTCTATCGACATATTGTTTCCGATTTTCAAATAACTTATTTTTGACCGAGTTATCATCGAAAATACGAAAATATCATTGAATCGGCAAGATTCCGTCCCGTTCGCAAGCGCGCAGTTTGACATTTGTCAGAAAGGGACCGGTTTTTAGCTCTACTCAGCTCCTTAAGCTACGCCTACCCTGCAGAAACAGGAGTGACTTGTATGTGTGTGATTCATTTGCAGAATACAAGTGCAATACTGTACTGCGTAATGCGCCACCGGCGCGCGGCGCTGGTTAATCAGCTATGAAGGTATTATTTCATAAGAGTTAGTATTTCAAGGACTATTTGAACAACGACAAAATATTGTTCAATTTATCAGTACATTTTATAAAACAATGATTCCTCGGCTAACTTACCTTGCACTTTGCATTCAAAGTTTTGTTAATAAATCCGAGGAAATGCGCACTTGTTTCACTACTATTTCCACAAAGTCTGTAGTTCATGAGTTTATCTAAGCAGGTCATGTTCGGTCTCTTGGAGTCTATCGCTGATGATAAAGCTTGGTCTTCACAGGCTAGCGTACAGGGCTCATTTATATCAACGTAATTGCTCCCTACGCCGCAGCGCGGTGTGTAGGTATAACCTAAACACAAAGAAACCTATGTTGAACAAAAAAACTACAAGAAAAGAGATATCAATTTACCTACGTGCTTTAATGATGATTCTTTTGGACTGACAGCAACACTATTCCGAACTAGGTGGCGCTGTTGGCGGTTTTACCTATAGTTACTTATATACTGGCGGTTTTACCATGGGTTTTAAAATCATCAGTCAAGTTTAGTGCATGATAAAAAAACTATTAACCGTATCTGTGGGAAATCAATGCTGAGCTTTTACATCATTTCGCAATCGCCATCTACTGAAACAACGGGCGGGCTAACGGCTAGTATAATTAAGTATTTATTTGGGTCGATAATATTTTTAGTATGTTAAAAAGGTCTTACCGTCAAGTGTAACATTATCATTCGTCATGAAAGCACAATTGTCTTTCATGGTAACATTTTTTACTATCGACGTGTACTCAATTTTGTCAGTGTCGCTGTAGCAGAACTCAGGAATGTTCCAATGCTCGCAAACAGTCTGCCACATCTTAGGGGACAGCATATCACAGTTCATCTGTAAAAGACATAAAAAGAACGAGCTTAGACTGTTGCACTCACAATATAAATTGCGGTCTGCTCAGCAAGTTTAAAAATAATAGTATTTAAATTGCATATCAATTAAAATTATAAGAAGTGAGCAAGTGAATAAAATGTTGAAAGCCGAAACTTAACCATGAAAACTTGAGTTACTCAGATTATATTTTTTTTGAGTAGTACCAGATATAGGTATCATTCGGGAAGAATTCCGCACGACGACGGTGGCAGCCTGATTTAGTCCGATTTGGTCTTCCCAGAACAACTCCTAAGCCCAGTTTCGCTTTAAGGGCGTGGTTGTTTGATCAGCCATTCAATTATTTCCGGGTGAGCCCTTGCTCCCCACCAAGCCGCCAGGCGTAGTTTTGATGACCCCGGGGCCAAAAAATAATCCCTAACACAAAAAAGGTGGCTGCCTGATGAAGCAGACACACTTCAGAGTGGCAAGCATGCGTATTTGTTCCGGCGAGCATCCGCACAGTTCAGGTATCCAGCACCATCCGGCCGATTCACTCAAATTACTTTCGAGCGCTCATAATTTTTATTCACTGAATTATTTTTTTGTCAATCTGTATTCATTTCGCTCAAGTAGAAAAGTAACACTAGGGTCTGTAAGTCATTGCGTCAGGTCTGTCGTTTTACTATAAGAGCTGGCAGTTAAGATAAAGTGAATGCATACTTACATCACATAAAGCAGTTTCATTGGTGTTTTTAAATGTAGGGAGTTTACATTGGTCGTCAATTTCACTTCGTGAAGCAAAACAGGACTTTATCTCACAGATGCCATTGTCACAATCGAGATCTACCGAAGCATTCTGCCTGTTCTCTGGGACGAGGTATATGGCAAAGAAACTCAGTAGCGTCACCACTTGGAAGAGTAGGAATATTGATTTTTGTATTTTGAATCTGAAAAAGGAAAATGGAGCTTTGAATAAATAAATTATTTCGATTTCGATTACATTCTTATAACTTAAACTGGGCACCACAACTTTGCTTATTTTTTAGCAAAAAAAGAAGTTTCTTAAGCCAGCATATTTCTTCACTCACAGTCAATAAGATTTTTAAAAAAGAGCTTGGAAAACAGACTGACACTGACAAAGAAAAGGAATTATTCTAGCAACCATCAAGTGTACATACCGTCACTTGAAGATTGAAATGATCTTGAAAGCATTAAAGTTCACATCATGTTTAACGTCAACGCACACTTTTCCGCGGCGAATGAACCGAACGCACCGAACGAACCGAATTTTGGAATTCTTTATATGAAAACCTATAAAACCTCGCATATTTACCCGAGCCGAATCGGCCGAATCCGGTAGGATCCCGAACTCCTAGACAGAAATTCGAATGACGTCACCGGATTCGGCTCGAGCGTTGCCGTCGAATCGGCTATCTACTGATGCGCTTATATTCTGACAGTTGAGTGTAACAGAGTAACACAAAAATAAGTAATACTGGCTTATAAGTGGCAGTTTCACTCATAATTCACGTTATCACGCTGCTAATACAGGTGTCAAGGAAAATAAAAACTGTTATTTCGGTGCGGTCGATTTGTTCAGTTCGGTCAGTGCAGAGTGCGGGGCCTCCGAAAAATTCGGTTCGTTCGCCGCGGGTTAGTGTGCGTTCACCTTTAAGGGCAACACCTTATTAGGGCATACCCGACACGCTTTTAAACGTTTTCTTTCATATATGTTTAAGACAGTAGCCAGAGCCAGCCATAAATATTGCAGTCAAGTTAGGGATTTGGGTCAGTAAACTATATGTAATTATCGTAGGATATTGATAAATATTAAATTGTGGGTCGCCACAAAGATATTGATAACGTCATTGATAAGGATAACATGCAATATAGCTAGATTAAATAAACGGTACTATTCCCTCATTCGCATTAGAAAACAAACCGTTCGTTCGCATCTTCTAAATTGCCCTGCGGGCGCCGACATTATAGAAGACCTTTGGACAGCCACTTCAAATGCCGTTATTGTCGCAACTTATTAGTCAAAAATTAATGAATATGCCGCTTGCAAAGAAGGTTGTTCCATACATAAACATATCACGCCCTTATCCTTACGGGGTAGGCAGAGCGTTAACGACCCTAAAAATACGGTCGCTAGCGCCATGTCTGTATGACAAATGCTTATTGAAGGCCCTTTAAGATGATTTATGTATCACTGTAGTGACAGGATGTCAGTCTGTATAAAGATGTAATACACAAAACCCTCGAGTCGCTTAGTCGTCTCTTACGACATCCGCGGGAAAGAAAAGGGATGATGCTATTCTAAGCCAGTCACACACAGGAACGCTTATTCCAATACAAGGAATTATTATTAATTCAAATAAAGGAGGTTCTCGTACTCAGTTTCACCAATATGTATGTATGTAAGCACCAATATGTATGTATGTATGTTTGTCCACGATTATCTCGCGTTTGGCTGAACCTGATACGGTTACAGCAGTTTCAGGCATATCAACCGACAAAAGAATTCGTTCGCACTTATAAACATTCTTTGACGTCGGTTCCCTTTTTAAAAGTTATTTAATACGTATGCAATCACGAACATCAATACATGCTATAAAATGAAGTCGCTTTTTCATTTCTCTGAAATTCTATTATTGACATCACTAACACCTCACAAACTAAACGACGTATTTTGATACGGTTTCTTTGGGCGGGCCGATAATAGCACTGTAAAGTGAAAAAAATGCATTTTGATTTCCCATTGGAATAAGCTACTTTGGCACTGGCACGTCAACACTATCTGTAGATAGTTACTTGTTGAATAATTGTATGACCGAACCTGACCTGTCTGCTATTACTCCAAATAATGGTTTGGCAATAAGTCCGAATATTGGCAGCACTGTGTAGATAAGGCCGACCGTACCAGATGAGAAGCCCAGCTGGCGGGCGTATGTGGACAAGTATGGAACCAGGGGCGCCGTACCTAGAACATAAAATGTATGGTTCATACCAGAAGTGAAAATGGTAGGTAAGATGCAAAATGCAAGAATGCCTTTGAACACATAATAATAAAATAAACATTATACATAATAGGCATGAGACTTTTTAAAATAATTTATTTAAGTTTTACCTATTTGCAATACTAATAGAAGCAATGTATGTAGTAGTTACCCACTTATTCCAGGAGGACAGAATATTTGTAGTAAATATACATAGAGATTTAAATCAGATTAAATAAAATCAAAGTAAGGTTTCTTAATATTAATAAAATAAATGACCATTGAAGAGATAAGTGAAAAGGCATAAACTTTATAAACAACCCTAGCATTCATAGCAGTCATTCATAGTCAGTCATTTCATAGCAGTCATCAATGATTTATGCTGATAGCTTGAAAATGATATGATAATTTATGAAGCACAATGTACTTATTATCGTACTATCAGCACAGCACCTCAAATAACCATTTCAGGGACCTATATCATACCTACTGGTTCTTCATTATATTATAAATTATTCTTATTACAAATATTTGAACATACAAGAATTTAATTATTCAGCTGCAGGTGAAACACACATCAAAAAAAGAGGCTAAAAAAATATGAACTACTAATGATAAATTTGATAAATATATTGTGTTTAAATGCATGTAGGTTCTTATTCATGAACAAATGGCCTACACCAGTGCCCCATGGCAACTTCAGGCTACAAGTCTACAGGTGAAATTTGGTCTACATTGCGTACAATAGATCTGAAAAGGTCGCAGTGGCTGTTGGTCCTCTCAGGACCAACCCCTGTTCTATCAAATAATAATAAATAAAAATACATTGCGTAGCCAACGGGACATTATAAAAACCAGGATGTTTGACCCACATCACAATGTAATGTAAAAATACAGATTAGCATGCCTGTTTTTCAGTTAAAATTGAAGTCCTCTTTCAACTTCACCCTTTGCAATCTGAAGAATGTCTCTCTCTCTTCATGTGGGACACCGAGTTGTCCAACGACCTAATAAACCCTAGCGTCAGAATTTTTCAACTGCCTTCTACAAGTAGCAGGCTTCTGGCATGGTTGTGTATCGACCGCCATCTAAGTAATCATAGTCAGCAACCGAAGAATGAGGCTAAACAGGTAATATGTCTATGTAAAGACATTTGTATAGGACTGTGTACATTCTTCTCTTATGAAACAGCATTATAAAATTATAATCTTGCTCTTGTAGAATCCTGCATTTTTGTTGGGTAGCATTTGTTCCTTTATTTAAAACTTCAGCTTCACATTTTTGCTGGAACTCAGGACAGGACAGGAAGATTCTTAAGAAAGACAGGGCAGGGCAGAAGACATGCATGCCACATTTACAGTGCTTATGGAGGCTATCTTTGTACACATGTAGGTAAGTATGTATGTAGTGTTTTACTTACCAGCATTAAAAAAGAAAAAGTGCCCTTTCATAGGCAAAAATTTTTTGCTTATTTTCATTTTCGACGACACCATTTCTGAAACAAATAAATTCCGTGTTAATATGAACAACAAAAACAATTGAAAATTGCAACTAGATGTATGAATAACTAGGCAGCAATTAAGAGTCATTCACAAATTACTTAATGCAATTTACACAAAGAGGGGGACTGACCAGGCATTATCTTACGTACTAAAAAGTGTAAACACTTTAAATCCATATCCATACTAATATCATAAATTTGAAAGTAATTCTGTCTGTCTGTCTGTTTTCTATGCTTTCACGGCCAAACCACTGAGCCATCATTAAATTTCACACACAGATTAGTATAGTATAGTAGAGAATGGACATAAGCTACTTTTTGTCACCACTCAAGGGTCTGAAGTATCTAAAGTAGAACACCGAGTACACCTCCAGGAGCCCAGATAAACTATACAAATATGGCACAGAAACAAAAGTTGTTCAGTGATGGGACGGACGCTTCTATTGGGTTTGAGAAATATGATTGCAACAGCTAATACATATGTAACTCAATGTATGTAAACTTTATGATGCTGGTGTAGCAATAGGGTTATTTTATCATCTTAAGATAAGATGTCTAAGTCAGCAAAACTTAGTTGCGGGTACCAGCTAGTCATTCATAAATATTCAGTTCAGTACATTCTGCTGTATTTTTTTTTTATATGTAATAGGCCCGCATTTGTCTGCCATCTCACCTGGTGGTAAGTGGAGATGCAGACGAAGATGGTAAATGCTTGCCTAGATAATGCCTGTTGCCTTAAAAAGGCCCAAGTTACATTCTTCCGGAAAAAGATCCGCCGGCAGGGAATTCCACTCTTTAGCCGTACGCATGATAAAAGTTGAAGCGAAATGCTTAGTGTGGATTAGAGGTATATCTACAACATAAGGGTGGAACCCCAGTCGGCGCCTCGATCCCCGGAGATGGAATGGGGAAGGGGGTATCAGGTCATGGAGTGTTTGAGCACACTCTCCGAAATGCATCCTATAGAATACCAACATGCATGCAACTTTACGACGGTGTTCAAGGCTCTGCAACTTAGCCTCAACCAGTGCATCTGTATCCAAGAAACGTGAGACTAAAAGTATACTCTGACCAAACTACCTATACATGCCTTCATATTGCAATATTGCGCACTGCACTGTAACCCAAACATAAGAACTGGACAGCAAATGTCCACAATGTCGATATACAATACACAAAGAGTTATATTAGAGCCTGGATTCATCTTTATAACTTTTACATTTCAACTTATGTAAACTTAATCCATGTACACCTTTATCAAGTCCATTTCATTTATAAAATTTGATACTGATTGATTAATAAGCCAGTCAAAATGTTATATCAAAACTTGACGACTCAGGTTTTTATAACTAAGTTCAAATGGTTCAAATCATTAGTTACAAGTTCTATAGTTCACTAGTTTATCCCCGACTATCCTTGGTCTTGCTACCTGTTCTGCGATCCTGGCAATCACAGATCTCTTAATTCACGATTATGATCTGTTTGTTTTTTCAGTGAACTCTGGCTCTGCCTCCCCTCCTGCTGGATCTAATGCACATCTAATCAGATGCACAATAAGTTACGAACCCAAAACTAAAAGTACATTCTCCCACCATTTCAACTATTCTCCGGTAATCTGTGCAACTTACGTACTGACTGCTAAGTTGTATAAACTTTATAAAGCAGAGAATATTAATAAAGAAACTTGCTTGTTTTGTACGAACTCAGGTGACTTGATCAGATTACAGATGACCTGACCGCCGCCGGAGTGGACTGACTGGTCCGAGTGTTGCCGGCACCAGACGCGACGAGACGACAGAAAGATTCGAAATGTAGTCCGACAGTGTCCGATTTTACCACATTTGTTTAAGACCCTATTTTTGAGAACTAATTAGAAAAATGACATTATTTTACCAATTTCCACCAGTCCGTCGCTTGGCATACATATCCGTATACGCAAGTAATGCACGCGGCACGCGCTTTGGCACACCAGTTGTAGTGTACATATTATGAAGTGTATGAAAAATACTACGCCAGATACGGCTCTGCATTTCGTCACATGGCACGCGTGACTTACAATCTTCCTTACATTACAAGCTAACGGGTGCAGCATGCGTGCGTGCAAGCATGTGTATAATGGTGTAACTCTCTTAGCACTGCCCATTTGGAAATCCATGACCTTGGATATTTCTTAGATCAGATGTGTGTGTGCATTTGCGGCTCACACGCTATTTAGGTAAATGCTACGCATTCGGTATGTCATGCAAATATGTGCCATAGATCCGATGCGTACATGCACGCCACGCAACACAACGCGCCCCAACCACTTTGCTAGCCTGTGTGCGTGCGTGAACGCCAAGCAACAGTTGTGATTTTGGATGGACACAGTATGAAGGTCTATTTTAGACCAAATGAGTGTCATACACGTGCACGTGTGAGAATAATTGTTATTTAGTAAGAAATAACAGTTGTTGGACAAGTAAACCTAGTAAAGCTCCATCCTGATATTTAAGTAAAATAACTCTAATAACTAAATTTCAAAGCTTCATTTACACAAGTAGCTTTTGCTTACACATGTTACATGATCCCCCCTTAAATCTGACACATGCATGCGACCTGACATATCTCATTCACACACCTCCATAGTGCCTGAGTATGTGCTCGTTCGTACTGTCGTGACGCATAAATTCTTTGCTTGCTGCAAACCGAATGATTGACGAGTTTTTTTTTAGTTTGTTCCTTCTCACGATGTGGTTAATTTGTCCATGTGTTGGCAATTTTTAAGGTTATCCCAAATAATCTGAAGTTATGCGCTCGATATCCACGTAGTATCCACGCAGAATACGCTCAAAAAATCCGAAATTACATCCAAAGATTCGCGCCGGCAACACTCCATACGTCATACCAGGTACTGTGGTGTGCGAGTGATGGGCGATTGTTATAAAAACGGACAATCGAATTATTCGAATGAATTTGTAAATGGTATTCGAACTATCATTCGTCATTCGAATGAAAATTATTCATCGAATAATCATTCGCTATTCGGATGATTTTCGATCGATGAAATTAATTTATTTAAGAAAGTTTAACATTTAATACAAGATCTCATTAAAATTTATTGATTTTTTAACATATTTATGTAGTTTTATTTTTAATATTTTCATTTTATTACGATTATTCTCAACGCGATTTAAATACAAATCGTCGAAATTCATTCGAATGAGTCGAAATCATTCGAATGATTGTTTTTGATTCGAATAATTCGAATAGTCCTTTTAAACAATCGAATAATTCGAATACCTCTCTGTTCGAATGATCATTCGAATAGTCTTTTTACACAATCGGATGATACGAATACCTCTCTATTCGAATGATCATTCGAATAGTCCTTTTAAACAATCAAATAATTCGAATACCTCTCTATTCGAATGATCATTCGAATAAATCATTCACATTCGCTCATCACTACCAGTGGCCTATGCAACGAAACTACAGGCTACAATTCTACAGGTGAAATTTCATGTACATTGCGTAGACGGTTGGACATTATAAAACTAGGATTATTGACCCGCTACGCAATGTACATAGAGTTTCACCTGTAGAATTGTTGCCTGTAGTTTCGAAAAACGAGGCACAGGTACTTTTCATGCCCCTCTATGGTAGAAAAACAACAAATACTGCGCTAAAAGCTCAGGCCAAAAGAAAAATAAAGTTTGCCTTATTTATTTCCACATTTTTTTTTTCTTTATGGCACTAGTTTACTTTGTGCCAATGTCAATCAAAAGGTAGGGAAAAAAGCCCGTTTAAATAGTCAGTGGCCTATGCAACGAAACTACAGGCTAAAATTCTACAGGTGAAATTCGATGTAGGTACATTGCATAGCCGGTGGGACATTACATACAAAACTAGGACTACGCAATGTACATCGAATTTCACCTGTAGAATTGAAGCGTGTAGTTTCGATAACGAGGTACTGGACGTATAATTTTATATTATTAGTTGTAATAAATGAGGATAATACATTAAAATATAAAATGGGATACATAATAAGACACGAAACTCGAATAGGAAATTTTAGATTTTCTTTTTGGAAGTTCGTTCCAACGAATAGTACCTACGGCGTCATAATGGCACCCCTGTCTGTCAACACCGTCATAACTGATTCGTGCTCGAAGGATTTCTTACGATTTAATTGCATAAATTACTACGATAAGAGGCTGGTGATTGACATAGGATACTTTTACTGCGGGAAAACATCCATAAGAAGTAGCCTATGTTAGCGCTTCTCAAAATTTTTTGATAGTGAAGCCCTTCTGAATAGCGAAGTTGTTGACGGAGTCCCTAAATAAAAGAAAAGGTTACGTCCATTTTTTAGTTTTATTGTTATTATCAAAGAACACGTAATAAACGAGATAAGGCAAGGAGAATGTTGCCGATGGTATTACTATGTTATATCAGGCCAGGCAACGCAGTGTCTGTGGAGAGGACACTTCACCCGCGTCACGCGGATACCAACACAGGAAGTGGCAGTGACCGGTTGTAGTCTGCACGTATGGGCGTGAATGGAGTCGCTTCCGGTAGTGGGAGAGTCCATCATAGGTCTACTGATCAGTTACCACACGCTCTAAGATGGGTAGCCTCCAAGCAATAAGGTACTGTTCCTCCCCGGTGCTGGTTTGCACTTTTAGGGTGTAGAGAGCACCAGCCTCAACTGGACAATCGGCGCCATTACATTGACACCTGCGACTAACAGGCATAAAAATAACACAAACCCACACCGATTATTCATGCTATTTGCAACATGGAATGTCCGCACTGTGAGGACAGGCCTCCCTGACACCCTCCTGTGGAGGCTCTTTTATTGGTGCACAAGATCTGCGTAAGACTGCCGTTATCGACGCTAAACTATACAGACTAAGCATTGCTGTTCGTGCCTTATAAGAGACCAGTAGCCTATGCAACGAAACTATAGGCTACAATTCTACAGGTGAAATTCGATGTGCACTGCGTAGCCGGTGGGACATCAGAAAACCAGAATTTTTGACCCGCTACGCAATGTACATCGAATTTCACCTGTAGAATTGTAGCCTGTAGTTTCGAAAAACGAGGCACTGGCTCCCTAACGAGGGTTCCTTGTGTGAGACACATTACACGTTCTATTGAAAAGAAAAGGACAGTAGCACCGTGCACGAGCATGGTGTTGATTTTGCAATCCGCAACGACCCCTTAACATCTATGGAGGCTCCTTGCGGCATTTCGGAACGCATTATGTTGCTACGATTAAATATTAAGCATGGATAGGTATCTCTAATATCTGCTTACACACCAACACTATCCTCAACTGAAGAAGCCAAAACACTTTTGTATGACCAGCGAGACTAGACTTCACGCGGGATAAAACCATCTAACCGCTTATACGATTATCTGGGCGATTTTAACGCTAGGGTTAGGGTTGGACAGGACAGCGTACTTGGCCCGATTTATAGGTAACCATGTTCACCGTCTACGGAGACGCAGCACTGCGCTGCGTAAGAAAATCTTACATTTAGCCTGGCAAGACAGTGAGCAAGTTCTAGAAATTGCACAGCTGCCTAGTTTTACCGCCCTGCTCAAGCTTGCGGTGGCATGTACACCGCATGGAAACTTGACGTCTACCGCGGCGTGTCCTGCTTGGTGCCGTAGATAACGACAAAAAAAGAAAGGTTGGAAATCCATGTTGCGTTTCAAAGATTGCGCCAAGCGAGATATGGCTGCGTTCGACATCGACCAACAAAGCTGGGAGAAGCTTGCTGATGATAGGAACGAATGGCGAAAGCATGTAATTTGATGGGTCTCATGACGAAGCCTGGTTCTCCTGGTTCTCGCTGATGAAAGGCAAAAACGACACTTAAACATGCATGTGCCGATCTCGAATTCCACCTTCACCTGTAAAGCGTGCGAAAAGTTATGTTATGATCCCGCATCGGCTTATATAGCAATGAAAGGTCTTGTCTCAGTCTTTGATTAAATCGTCTGTCACAGACGTATGAGGCCGATAATGATGAGTGTATAGATCTAATAGACAACGTAGTTATGTAACCTTTGTCCCCAGTTAGTACATAGAATAATGGGATGTATGAAATTGTGATGCCGGCTTAGAATAGCATCACCCCACATCCTTCCCGTGGGTGTCGTAAGAGGCGACTAAGGGACTCGAGAGTATTGGTGTATTACAATTTTTAGGCGACAGGCTGACAACCTGTCACTATAGTGATACACATGTTTTCCGAAACAACCTTAGAAAACAATACTCAAAAATGTCAGACGTGGCGATAGCGACCGTATTCTTACGGCTGTTAACGCTCTGCCTACCCCGCAAGGGATAAAGGCGTGATATATGTATGTATGTATGTATGTATGAAATTGTTTCTTATTTTTCATCAATTGGTTGACATTATTTTTAATCTAAGAGATCGCGGCGCGGAGCCCTTACAAAGGCTTTGTGGAGATCCAGGGTTCCGCAGAGCGCACTTTGAGAAACGCTGGCCTATGTCAATCTCAAGCCTCTTATCTAACTATATACAAAAAATAGCTCATTTCTAAGGTAACATGAAAACAGCTGCGGATTAACCAAATAAACAAACAAAAATAATTTAATTCATTATTATATAGCTCGACCAAAAAGAGTAGACAGAAAATGAGGGCGCCACTTTCTTCACGATTCACAAAATCTGACAAATAACACTTAACTATGGCAACAATTTTTCATACAAGATTTTTAGTCCCAGTTTACTTAATTTCTATTCTTTCTGGCCCAGCCATAAATAAACGGCAAGAGAATACGGCAACACTTTTAATACTGCCAACATGACGCCATCCATAGAAACCATTCGTTGAAACGCACTCTATTAGTGATCTGTGCAGGATATAAGGATATGAGTATATTGTAGTGATCTGTGGTAGCGCCGGCCGCGAAGTTTATTTTGAAAAAAGTTAGTTAATAGTTATCCTACAAGGAATACCTACTATACTCCCCTGTTATCCTATCCTTACATAACTAAACAAAGTAACGAGCGAGCCAGTATTTATTTTGTGGTAACGACGTCTAAGTATTCGAATCAGTGAAAAATAAGAAAATCTTGCGGAATTTTATTATTTATTATTATAATAATTTCTCAAACAAAACATTGGGGCGAATCTTCAAACATCAAATACCCGGTAAGTCGTAAAAACGTTGTTGGTGAAGCCGTATGGTGAAACATCATAATCAAGGAATACTATACTCCCCTACGTGGAGATCATAAGGTAGGTAGGTACCTACTTTTAGTCTGGAGCTAAGTTGGTCTCTATTTTCTTTATAAACTGCAAACCTATCACAACTTTTGTCAGTTTTGTCTAGTTGGTCATGTGCGTTTTATTTTAGTCTCGGACACCCGAAAACTACACGCTGACCCGTAAGTTCACCAATGCAAACTGACTTAAAAAGATCAATCAAGCTAAGTTTGTATGGAATGGAGCCGTCAAAGAATTGATATTTTCACGGTTGTTTACAGTATTCATACTTCGAACTTTATCCGGTTCTTTTCTTACCATCTAATTAATTTTATTGCGATCCCAGTGTTCCGACACTGTTGCAAGCGTCAAGATCGTGGGTAAACTGGAGTATCTGCAGGTTGCTGCTATGGGCAGACATATCTGACTAACCTCATTCTTCTTCATTTTTGCAGAACACATCATTACTCTTGGTACTTACTCAAAAGTTAGTACCCATTAAAATTATAACTATAAATAATTCTGCTTCAGTTTGATATATGGCACCAACAGTGGTGACATTAAAGGTAAAAGGATAGACAGTTTTAAGTGAATTGAAACAATTTTGTTTATAGTCTGCTCCTCTACTTCATGTCTGTAAAATATACCTAATGGAAACTTTCTATGGTACAAAATCATGTCATTGATCTTGTCTTGAAATGTTGAGATACTGACTGTATATATTTGCCTTGATTTGCTTGTAAAAAGGGATATTACCTGAAACTGTCAAAGTAGGTACAAATGCTACCCAGCAAAAACATTTTCATGTAAAAATATTAACAACATAAGCAAAAAGAACATGAGATCTCAAATAGAGCCAAGCCTCTCAACTTCTCAAGTCCACCAACTCAGATTTTATAAACTCTATAATGCAATCTCAGTCTAAAAGTAGAAGGGTTTGCTGCCCATTTGTCTTATACAAATATCTACTTTCTTATGTGTTATACAGGGTGTAAAAAATAGCTGCAAATATTTTAATTGTATTGCCTGAAATAAAGATCTTATTATTATATTATTATTATTAAGAGGTGAACCAGTTCATGAAACTGAACAACTTTCCTTAATAAACAGGTTGTAAAAAATAATTTGTACCTCCCATACAAAATTACCAGCCGACCAATTTGTATGGCAGGACCAAAAAATTTTCTAATTTTTGGACCTATGTTTCTTGGGGAAAGTTGTTCAGTTTCAATACCCCTTAAAATATTTGCAGCAAATATTTTTACACCTTATAGAAATTGGTTCTCAAGTAGGTTAACTAATGTGTAGAGTTTATGAAATATGAGTTGGTGGACTTAGGGCACTTAGATTGAGAAGCATTAAAAAAGACATCAGATCTCAAATAGGGCCATCTATTTGAGATGATGATGATGTCTTTTTTGCTTTGGAAATAATATTTTTATATAAAAAT
Source organism: Keiferia lycopersicella (assembly GCA_029255805.1). Taxonomy (NCBI): domain Eukaryota; kingdom Metazoa; phylum Arthropoda; class Insecta; order Lepidoptera; family Gelechiidae; genus Keiferia; species Keiferia lycopersicella. The sequence continues at coordinate 15,055,843 of JARACZ010000006.1, read as the reverse complement.
GATTTTAGTGGGATTTAAGAAGAATAGTCCCACACAATCTTCCACTTTCTTTTTAAAAAATCCTGATTAACACATTTGCTTATTTCGAAATATATGTCCATATACCAAATATCTGACCTCTGAAGAAGTTCCATCTGACTTTAGGATCTCTCGTATCTATTCACTGTACAAGAACAAAGGCGACAGATCCAATTGCAACTCCTACGGAGGCATCTAGCTCCTTTCTACGCCCGGAAAAGTCTATATCTGGCGAACAATTCTGCTCAACTGTCTAACCTCAGTTTCGGAAGGCATATAACCAGAAACCCACTTTGGCTTCCGCCTTGAAAGAGGAACCTGTGAAGCTGTCTTCTGTGTACGACAGTTACAAGACGAGGGTCGTGAACAAGGTCGATCATGGTTCTGTGTACTTGCACCACACTATTTGCCCTCTATTTTGCAGCTGTAGGGATCCATATTCGCTTCCGAACTGGTAGTATGCTTTTCAACCTAGCCAGGCTGAAGGCCCACACTACAGTTAAAGTGTCCTACAAAATGATCACCGAGATCAAGTATGCGGATGACTTATGCTTTTTAGCTGAGTCCCCAACTTCTCTATATCAGTTGATAACTGTCTTGACGAGACGTGCACCAAGTTCGGTCTTCAGATAAGTGTCAGCAAGACAGAAGTTCTGTCTACAGTCTTGCAAATAGATGACCCTCTGAAAATCTGCGTCCGTCAAGATGTCCTGAAGCGTGTAGAAAAGTTCAAGTACTTGGGAAGCACAATAACATCGCACTGTGACCTTGATGCCGAAATAAATAGCAGCAATGTATGCTGCTTCTGCGTCTTACGGCAAACTCCGCGCAAAAGTCTTTCGCTCACAAGATCTCAAACTGGCCACATAAATCGCAGTTTACCTACCTATTTTCCTGCCTCGTCTGCTGTAATGCCGTGTAATGCCGACTTAGAAAAGCATCACCCCATTTTCTACCCGTGGGTGTCGTAAGAGGCGACTGAGGGACTTGAAGGTTTCAAGTGTATTACAAGTTTTAGGCGACAGGCTGACAACCTGTTACTATAGTGATACACAAATTATCTCAAACGGCTCTCTATATTTGTCAAATGTGGCGATAGCGATCGTATTTTTACGGCCGTTAACGCTCTGCCTTCCCCGTAAGGGATAAAGGCGTGATTTATGTATGTATGTCTACGCGATATCATGAACATCCACTGGATAAAACGCATTAAAAATACTGAAGTTCTTCGACGCGCTAAGATCTGCGGTATTGAAGCGTGTCTGATGTGACGTCAGCTGAGGTGGTGTGGTCATGTGTTCCGTCCGCATGCCCAATTATCGCATAGCTAAGTGCATCTTTTATAGTGAGCTCCAAGAAACCAAGCGTAAGCTCGGTGGACAGCTTCTGCGATACAAAGATGTACTCAAAAGACACATGAAAAATTGCAATATTGATCTCTATACATGGGATTCAACAGCTGAAAAACGCCCGGAATGAAGACGTCTTGTAAGGCAAAATATCGACGCTTTAAAAAATCGCGCCAAGACGTACTCGACGTTTTTTTTAGGGCTAAAAGAGACTGGTTGTAATATACCACCAACGGCTGTAATACAACACTATAGGGACGGCGTATTCACTTGTCCGAAATGCTTAAGGACCTTTAAGGCCAAAATTAGCTACTGCAACCACATGATTGAGCACTCGATTGCGGAGACCAACGAGACGCCAGCTGCTGAGCCTGTCCAGCATTCGCTGTAGCAGAAATCGGCTATATATAATAAACTGACCTCTATTATGAAAATTTGAGAAAGTTTCATCCAAACTTGCACACTCCAGTTTGGGGGATTGTTGGGAAAATCTTGTCAGAATTTGATTTTTTTAGTTGTTTGCATTACTAAACGTAGTCTACTAATTGCAGCTTTCTAACACTTCAGAAGGTGCCCAAACATTTTGATGATCATCCGTCAGTGTGTCAGATATGATTACTTAGACCGCGTCTGACCGCGATCGTTACACAACCATGTCAGAAGCCTGCTACTTGTTAAAGGTGGTTGAAAAATTCTGACACTAAACAAATAGAAGAATTGTGTCAGTGGCAAAATCGGCGTATATTAGATAAGAAGAAAGTACTTATTAGAGCTATAAAGTATTGATGTTTAATAAGATTACTATTATGCACGTATATCCCGAGAATTCGGTCAGTCTAGTACATCGGATACAAAAGTTATGCAGGTACAAGAAACGACAAAGCAATTCGAGAAAATGTTTGCGCTTCGCGTGGCTCGTCTTAGCAAGGGCACAACCGTACCCTTAGATAACAGTTTACAACAATACAGCTATCGCTTTTCTCTACATAACATATTATAAAGCAAAGCATCTTCCCGTGTCTTTCCCAATGACTGTCATCTGTTTGTATGTATTTATGTTCTACCTGGTTGACCGAGCGTTGCTCGGCTTTTTCTGCCGTTAAGAGTAATTTTTTGAAAATTTAATCTTGCTAGATCGATTTATTTCTCCAAATCCCCGTATATACGAGTTTACATGTAAATCGTTGAAGCCGTTTCCAGAATCCCAATTAATTACACAGGGTGTTGGGAAAATTACTACATTCCTTTAAATCACGCATTTTATAAGTATGACAAAGTGTGTTTAAAAAAGAATGCAAAATATTTGTAATTAAATATTGTTATGATATAAATGAAAATAAGGTAGTAGTAGTACTGTAGTACCTACTGGCCAGCCAGTCCGTCGATAGCTCAGTGGCAGAGCAGTAGGCCCCCACGTGGGCCGGGTTCGATTCCCGGTCGACGATTGTAAATTTTTCGATTTCTTATTTCCATTTATAGAGAATAATTTAGAATGTATAGCTCTGGTCACTGAATAAATTTTTTTCTTATTCTTATTCTTATTCTCTGTGAGTTGGCAGAATTCCCAATAAATATCGTTGTTAAAAACATTTTATTAAATTGTTAATTCCTATGCCCAAAAGCGACAAAGAGATTTGTTACCGTCAACCACAAATATTTTAAAGGGTCAACCAGTACATAAAACAGAACAACTTCACCCAAGGAACATATGTCTAAATATAAAAAATAATGCACCTACGAGTACCATACAAAATTACCAATCGACGGATAATTAGAAACAAAAGAAAGAAGAAAGAAAATATGTTTATTTGTTACCAAATACAGCGATACATAATACATTAACAAAGAGGGTAACAAAAAGCTATCCGCTTAGAGTACAAGTAGGTACTCAGCATTCTCAAAGCGCCGGACTTCCGCGGAACCAGGTCGGTATGATAAGTCCAAAAATAGTTTTCATATTTTTGATCTATGTATTTTTAAACCTTATATTATCAAGTACATGCCTACTGCTTATATTTTACTGACCCAATAATTTGCTAACTGCCGGTAAAAACCCCAAAACGAAAGCCCATTAAATTTTTCAACTGATTATGATTGATTATTTGTGTATTGTTTGAATAATTGTTTGCCGTGTGATGCCGGCATAGAATAGCATCACCCTAATTTTTCCCGCGGGTGTTTTAAGAGGCAACTAATTGACTCGAGGGTTTCATATGTATTACGGCGACAGGCTGACAACCTTTCATTAGAGTGATACACGAATCATCAGAAAGGGCCCTCAATTAGTGATGGGCCGCGGGAACATTTCCGTGCCCGGAAACTTCCCAATGGAAATGTTCCCGGCAATATTCCCACGTGCCCGGGAACGTTCCCAGTTACTGGGAACAATAACATTTTGATATAAGTTTAGTTTTCTTGAAGTTTAAGGCATATTTTAGGTTTCTTTATCATAAGGTAACCTTATTTATGTACCTTTCAAATGATTATATATTACAAATAAATAAATCTTTAAACTTTAATTATTTTCATTTCTATGTAAATCGAAAGTAAATTGATTTAGAACATCAAGTGAATCCATCACCTATAAAACTTTAAATTACTACTTACTGCCTAAAATAATTAGGTAAATGAAATATATTTTATACCTATCCGTAATATATTCGGCAGTTTAGTCTGAGAAGACAACTCTGCTATATTGTTTAGCCTGGAGCTTATCTTGGTCGGCGTGACAAAAAAAAAACTAAACAATTGGTAACTCCAGAATTGTATTTTTTTTTATCATTGTATCTAGCCTGCCTGGCGGCCATTTAAAACTGTGTCAGTTTCGTTGCAACCCTCGTCCAGTTAACAACTGAAATTCGAAATGAAGCCTAAAAACAAAGTGTATAGTCACTTCGACGAAACTGTTGTTAATGAAAAGACAATATTCAAGTGTTCATTTTGCAACAAAACATACACATGTCGAAATGTGTCAAAATTTGCTCGTCATTTGGCAAATAAGTGTGATAAGTGTCCTGAGAACGTTAAAACTAACTTTAAAAAGAATCAACGACTGAAATGAATGAAGTAAGTGGTACCTGGACGACGGCACGATTGGTGGGTGGTGTACCTACCAGATGTCGTATGTCGCGATATAAGTACGCTCATTCCAAAACTGGCGGAGATTGATTTGATCTTCAACCGCGACAAATGCGAGCTATATCCGTGCGGCGATGTCTTCAGTTGTTGCATAGCTCAATTCCAGCATATTCTTTCGGGAGTGAAAATCCTTAATAGAGTCATTTGAGCTGCTGGGGGCGCCGACCTTCAGGGATGCAGTAGAGGCTAGTTTGGCTGCAAAGCGTGAGATGCTTCTAAGCGTTCGAGAGCACCTGCAGCAACTGCCGGCCTGTGTCGCCCTCACTCTCTTCCGCAGCTGTCTCTCAGTACCCAAGCTCATGTACCTCTTGAAATTGTCTCCGACGTGGCTTTTTCCAGATGAAATTTCTCGGTTGGATCAAGACATTAAAGTCACGTTGGAGATGATCCTCAATGTACAGTTAGAGGAGACGCAGTGGCGGCAAGCGTCGTTGCCGATCCGACATGGAGATTTGGGCGTGAGGTGTGTGCAGGACACCAACGTTTCGGCTTTCTTGGCCTCTTCCCACGTAGTAGTCACTCGTCACTAATATACTCAAAATACATGGTGACAGTCTTAACATTCCATTTGTGGGGGAGGCTTTGAGTGCTTGGGACTTGGTTTGACCTGATGCGGATCGCCCGACTAAACCAGACGTGCAGCGACAATGGGATGAGCAGCTGTGTAAGGCCAGAGCGATGGAATTGCTTGAGGCGTCATCAGGATTGGGCTCTGCTCGCCTTGAGGCGGCTCTTAGACCAGAGTCAGGGGCTTGGCTTTACGCCCTCCCGTCACCCCACATGAGTACGGCGCTTGATAATGACTCTCTCAGGGTGGCTGTAGCACTGAGGCTTGGATGCAAGGTTTGTGAGCCGCATGTTTGTGGCGTAAAGGTGGACGCCAGGGGTCACCACGGCTTGAGCTGTGCCAAATCAGCTGGACTTTTTCCTCCGCACCACATGCTCAATGAGATTATCCGCCGTGCCCTGGTGTCCGCTGGTGTACCCTGCGTTCTAGAGCCTCCCGGTTTAAGCCGCGATGACGGTAAGAGACCGAATGGGCTCACAATGATCCCGTGAGAGAAAGGGCTCTCTTTGATGTGGGACGCGGCGTGTGTAAGCACGTTCGCGGCATCTCATCTCCCACGCTCAATTCGAGCTCCGGGTACAACTGCGGAATCCGCAGCAGCTCAGAAGCATCAAAGATATGCTTCACTGAGGAGTGCCTGGCACTTTGTACCCTTTGCGGTAGAGGTGAGCGGGTCATGGTGTGCAGAGGCAAAGGACTTTGTCCATAGGTTGGGACAGCGCCTAAGAAACCAGGGTTCAGATTCCCGTGCCGAATGGTACTTGGTGCAGCGCGTATCACTGGCAATACAGCGCGGAAACGCAACCAGCGTTACGGACACATTAGTTCCGGGTACCATTCGGGGCTGCCTTTGTACCTGAGGCTAAAGGGCTTTGCAGGAAATGTAAGGAGAATTAGTGCCTTTTTTTCATGCCAATTATTGACGGTCATCGAACGCCAGCCTGTTACATGTGTAAAGTACTTCCAAACAAACAATAATTCGTATGACAGCTGGATGTCAAGTGTAACCATTTCGAGAAATAAGCTTCAAAACGTTACAACTGTTTTATATGAAAAACTTCTTTGCTTATGACTTTCAATTAACGCCAACCCATTAAACGTGTAAAGTACTTCCATACAAACAATATTTTGTATGACTGCTTAGCTGTCAAGTGTGACCAGTACGAGATATACGCTTCAAAACATTACAACTGTTTTATATGAAAATCCTCTTTTTTTTAACTGTCAACGAAAAACACCCTATTAGTTGTGTAGAGTACTTCCAAGCAAACAATATTTTGTATTATAGATCAACTGTCAAGTGTAACCATTACGAGATATACGCTTTAAAACATTACAACTGTTTTATTTGAAAAACTTCTTTTTTTAAACTGTCAACGGACAATACCCTATTAGCTGTGTAGAGTGCTTCTATACAAACAATATTTTGTATGACAGCTCAACTGTCAAGTGTTACCATTACGAGATATACCTACGCTTTAAAATATATTCCATATAAAACCGTCGTGACGTTTTGAAGCGTTATATCTCGTAATGGTTACACTTGACAGGTGAGCTCTCTTACAAAATATTGTTTGTATGAAAGTACTCTACACAACTAATGGGGGTGGTGTTCGTTGACAATTTAAAAAAAGAAGTTTTTCGTATTAAACTGTCGTAGTGTTTATCTCGTAATGAAAAGCGTATATCTCGTTATGATTACACTTGACAGCTGAGCTGTCACACAAAATATTGTTTGTATGGAAGTACTCTACACATTTATCAAGACGGCGTTTATTGACAATAAAAAAAACGTTTCAAATGAAAGGCACCAATTTTACTCATTGCCCTTTAGCCATCTTGTTTATTTATTTTGACTAAATTGTATTTTGACATGGTTTATTTATGAAATAATTTATTTTCTTTATTACACATTATACTCTTATTAATTGTTTAATAATAATTTTTATTTTATGTTGTTTCGCCGACACGTTCCCAGCGATTGGGAATGTTCCCGGGCACCGGAAAGTTTCCTTTGGGAATATTTCCACTTGGGGAATATTCCCGGGAACCGCCCATCAATACCCTCAATACATGTCAGACGTGGCGATAACGACTGTAATTTTACGATCGTTAACGCTCTACCTACCCCGCTAGGGATAAATGCGTGATTTGAGTGTGTGTGTGTGTGTGTGTGTGTGAAAAAATAATCTATATCTTTCTCTATAGGTAGTTATCCCAGGCCTTTGATTCAGATTTACTGGGAATCTAATTTAACTAAGAATAACTTCCACATTCAGGTTTTTAGAGTCTTAGGTATGCAAAAAATGATAGTTTTAAAAATTACATACTTACATACTGATTGTGTCCATGGCATAGGGTATAGGTGTGACGAATAAAGCAAACAGCAGTGATATCGTGCCTGTTTTTAGTAATATTTAGTTTATCATATCGACCTTATGTGAACCGTACTCTAGAGTCAATTTTACGTAAAGAAGATGACTGGAGTTGCTTTGTTCAGGTTTTGAAGTAGGTGGTGATAAGCGCAAGAGAGGGGTCATAGAACTTTACAGGACTGTGCCTGCATCGCGAGAGCGAGACGAAATACTGCAATAAAGTATTACACCGTATAAACTTAGAATACAACGGGTAAATAAATTACCTACCTACTCTCAAGTTACACCGAAAATATTCTTATTGAAAAAAATCTAGCTATGAAATAGCTGCTTAAATAAATATAGGTAGTTCTTTCTAAGTGTGTTGTCGTATTTTCTGGTCTCGAATTTCGAATGAGCAAAGCGCATTCCGAGGCTGCGTAGGCTGCATAAGTTGCTATGGACGATGCGTGCGGTTATACGTAGAGACGAAAACTTTATTGTGGCCGTGTAGAGAGGCAGAGGCAGGCAGGCAGGCCAGCCATCATTCGCGGTCCGACGGCAGTGAGGCGCGGACGGTGGATGTGCGCACGCCGGGTATCATACAAACTTTTCAACACGTTTATTTTTTTTTTGACCGGACCATCATGAGGGCCGGGGTAGCCCTATTGGTGACCCTTGTGCTCGTCTCCACGGCTGTCACACTCCAGGTAAGTTTAGTTTAGAAAATAAACCAAAAAGCCGGTTGGCGGCCCCTCGTCGCCTGACCGGCGGCGCGTCTGAAAAATACTTTTGCAAAAACTTTTTGGAAGAGTTCGAGACAAGTTTTGAGTTTGATCTTTACTTTTTGATTATTTTTAAAAAACAAAGTGTGTAATGTTCTTGGTGTGAATTCTCCAAAAAGTTGTAATTTTACTACCTTTCTGTGTCAAAGTTATTTGATATATACGACCTGCAGTAGGTGTACCATACATGTCTGTTGATTTTTTATATCACTCCTTTTGAGTTGGCTGTTTGCTTACATACCGGATACTATTTTTGTTCTATAATAATCTACAGCCCCGAAAAGTATACTCTGACCACATGATATAATAATTTATAATATTACTTTAGGCCGTGTGATGCCAGCTTAGAACTCTCAAATATTTGTCAAACGTGAACAAAACGACCGTAATTTTACGGTCGTTAACGCTCTGCCTACCCCGCGAGGGATAAAGGCATGATTTGTGTATACAATAAAATACACATAAATATACGCATATAATATGTGTGTATTATATTTAAAAGTTCTAATGCCATGTGTATATTTTACATTTTTGTACAGTACCTACTATAGTTAAGGATTGTCTGGTTGTGGTATACGCCTATATTGTTTTTACAATTAACAAAATATAGACATTTTGTTTTTGTGTAACCCCCGTATAAAGGTAAACTGTTCCCCATACCATAGAAAAATATCTGGGGCCACGGTCTTGCCTCCGCCAAGACAAGACAAGCAAAGCCGAGGTCACTCATTCATAAGTTTTCTTTTCTCGAATTGCTTCTTCGTTTCATTCAACCCTTTTTAAATTTGGTCAAATACTCAACACATATTTTTGATAGTAATAAAAAAATTATTTTAATAGCACTGATACTTTAGATGTTATTGATATCTAAAATACGCCGATTTCGTCGTTCGCTGACACGTCACTTTCAAGTCCGGGGAAGTTTTCAATATAGTTTTAGAGTAGGTACGAGCAGTTGATATTTATATAATTTATTAATTTTAATTTCGTCGTCCTCCTAACAGTTGTGAAATCGCAAAGCCGCACATAAAACTAATATCTTCAAGCGACCAGTTTATTACTTATTTACGTAGTGTCCAACATATCTTTTCATCAAATTTAGAATTTAGGGGTTTTGGCTTTGTGAATGATAAATCAATCCAGCTAGGTAAATGGTAATGGTATTTAAACAAAAAAAAATTAACGGTTTTTGAGGTTTTTTTTCTAATAACATCTATTGAGACAAAAGTTGGTAATAAAAACTGGTAAGAGTAAGCTCGTTTTTCCAAATGTTTTTGTATAAAATGTAAAATTTTGTTTGTAGACCACAAAAAAAAATGCGTGGATTCAGAACTTTAGCTCTACTTGAATAAATTTTTCACAGGCGACTAAGCCATATTCTCTCCTCTCGTCTTGGCGCCGTTTGACATGAATATGGTTTTGTGAGATATCCACTAATGAGCAGTTTTTGGTATATTGTAAATTTTACTTACAGTAAATTGCAAGCATAATCCTCTGCAAAAATAAATTCTTTAACAATAGTTATTCACAACACAAAGATACCGTCTAGCTGCCGGGGCTACAAAACTCGCTGTTGGAGACATACGTTACAGTGCAGGATAATCAATGGTTTCCCATGCTGGCAATCTTATTCCCGTGGGAATAACACCTTATTATTGTGACTTTAATAAGGCTAAGCGGGGTAAACGGTCAGACAGACAAACAATGTGGATGAAATGATAAGGATTTTAGTAATCTATGACGCAATAAAAGGGGTAGGTATAAATTGGGGTACGATGGTACGATCAAATACCTGATATCGTATCTTAAATCTAATGATATCCCTAATGTAATAGCAAGAGTTGAATTGGTCGATTGACGTGATTTTCAATATTATTAGGGAATGCATAAAAAATTACTTGATGTTACTGACGATTGCTACGAGCTATACGGACGCACTATAATCTGCAGACGTGAAATATGCCGGATTAACTACAACTATAGGCTGGTGATACACATGTATGTATGTTTATCACTCCCCGTCCAGCATGAAAGACATGAACATTTTCTCACATAATAGGCTTACCTACAAGTCCCACGCTTGCTTGTAGACTCACCTTTATCAAGTTAATGGGAAGCACTCAGCGCGGGGGGCGCTTGTTAGCTACCAGCCTCCGCGAGTTTACGCCAAACAACGGAGTGGTTCCCCTGAATTCGTCTCAGGTATTATGTGCTTATAATGAATATGGTACGACTCCCGCGCTATTTTCGAATATCCCCGGAAATGTTTTGAATCTTAGTTTAGCCAGCTTGATGACACCGAAACAAACTTAAAAGGCACTTGAATCCAGACACAGACACAACAAATGGTTCGTCCATTAAGTCAGTCAGACTTTTCCATACGACTGTCTGTTATCATTACCTATGCTGTTGTTGGTACTGTGGACATCTGGAAGTGATACCTGCCATATCATAAATGTGAAAGTATCTTCGCCGCGGTAATAAGCCTCTACAAATGTAAAGAAACATATGGCTTTCAACCATTTAATTTTCATTAGTAAGTTTTTTTTTTTATTTATTCTATATTTTTATTAATAGAGACACTAGACTAAGTTTTTTAGCTGGAAAAAAAATTTCCCCATGGTGTTCCACTTTTGTCGGTCCGAAGCCAACTCAGTCAATTCCTTATGATAGGAATCCGGAGATCTCTATTTTTGATACTTCCTTAAAAGCTACCAAGCAAATTTTTGTGTGGTTCTCGTCAATCAATAGAGTGGTTCGATTCTGTAAATTGGTTGAAAGACTAATGTTTAAATTTGTAAAGGCCTTGTGCCACATACATTATACTATAGTTTTTGTGCTGGAGGCGATCTGATTTGAGCTTGATTGAAATTTGTAGAGAATCAATTTTAACATAGGTGCGTTCATATTAGATACCTACATATCTATTCGTCGCAAACTCAATTTACCATCTTGCCAACCGTAAACTTGTTAAAAGCTTTTCATTTTATGTATGACATGAGAGCACTAAGCACTTACTTACTATGCTTATGGGGTAAGAAATGCTTACTGTGCTCTCTTGTGTCTACCTAACATACGCACAATCACGCTTACAGCCCATCCACAAAATTTTTTATACCTATTCAGATAATAATATCATTTCCATATGAAAATATACACAGAAACACATTAAATCAAAAGTTTGCAGAGAGTAGTGAGTGGTCTAATTAATTTGAGCTCTATCTACTTACCTAAATGCGAGCGTTCAGCTGTTATAGTAAAGGGCAGATTATGGGAATTATGTGATTACTAACTAAAATGGTAGCATTTGCAGAATGCCAAATGAGAAATCGAATATCTGTATGCATCTGCCACAGTAATTTTGCAACTAAACTTTGGTCCTTGGTGCTGTCAACAAGACCCTTAGCCTTCCATGTATTTTTATGAGCTACCCGTAAAATTTGATATCTTTAAAGTGCTGCTAATATACAACGTTCGTTAAGATTATGACTTTCTTTTCCCCCTTCGGTTCGTAGGATAAAAGTTGTTTTGAGTTTGCTTACTCATATACTGGGAAATAAGAGGATCATGTTTGCGTTGTACGTCTCACTTCGTTGTTCTTACGTTTCGCGCATAGAGATCCACAGATCCAGTAGAGCTCTGCCGCGGCGAGTGCCATTTACGAAAAAATTACGATCTCTTCATGTAAACAACACCACAATACTATGTACATAATGGATTTTATTCGTTTCAGTATCTAATAGTAAAATACAGTGCTTTTACCTGGTGTTGGTTTCACTGTATGTATTTAGATACTGTAGCCCTAGCATGTAAGTGTAGTCCATAAACTGAATTATGTGTTGATGGTATTGCTTCCGTTCAAACTCCTGTGAAGTCGGATTCACTAAGCTAAGTAGAGAATTTACTGTGCTTTATTTTTTAGGGTTCCCTACCCAAAGGAACCCTATTTAGCCGTTCTGTTGTATATTTGTCCGCCCGTCTGTCACCTGGCTGTATCCCATAAATATAGGTGTACTTGATTGAAATGTTCACTTGTCATATGGCGTATTTAAAAATTTGAATTATTGAAGGGGCATACAGCAGACGTAATTATTTGTCAATTTTTTATAGTAGTTGTCAGGACTAAGGCGTATTAGGGTGTTATTTATTGAGTGAAGACCCAACTTCACACATTATTGAGAGGAGTAGCGCACAAGCTTGGCACAAGCGTGAAACTGAACAATTTACGAACCACATCGTTTATTATTATTGAATAATAAACGATTTATTATTCAATAATAATAAACGATGTTCCAAAAATCAAATAAAGTAGTCCACGAAAAAAAATTTCTAGCTATTTTTGCACCCATATGACACTGAAAACCTTTCCCCAGAGAAAAACATAAAAGGTATGTTGGTAGACATAAAATTAATTGTTTTAATTTAGTTTTAATTGTAAAACTGAACAATTTACGAACCACATCGTTTATTATTATTGAATAATAAACGATTTATTATTCAATAATAATAAACGATGTGGTTCGTAAAATATTATTCAATAATAATAAACGATTTATTATTCAATAATAATAAACGATGTGGTTCGTAAATTGTTCAGTTTTACAATTAAAACTAAATTAAAACAATTAATTTTATGTCTACCAACATACCTTTTATGTTTTTCTCTGGGGAAAGGTTTTCAGTGTCATATGGGTGCAAAAATAGCTAGAAATTTTTTTTCGTGGACTACTTTATTTGATTTTTGGAAAGGAGTCAACGCCGCTCAGTGTTTACACTTGTTAGCTTCATAACATATCGTGTTTCTGGCGAAATTGTATTAATAGAATTTATAAGGAAATTAAAACTCGTAAAACTATTATAGTTCAATATTTTTACGAACTCACAAAGGTAGCCAATATCTGTCATGTAACGGAAACAATGATACACTTATCAAAATCGGTCGATCGTTGCTCGGAGTATATGAAAGGTTGAACTTTACGATATATCATCGGACAACTTAGATTTTCGACTTATTTGCAAAGTTTTTGAAAATGGTGTAAGTGAGTATGACAAGACAAAGTATGACAAACACTCGAGCGAAGAGTTGGCTTTTTCAGAAAACAGTAAAACACAGCATGTTCTGCTCCGGTTGAATACTTACTATGGACAATTGGATACTGTGCTGTACTTGTGCGGATACTTCTGCTTGCCCTTATCCCAATTCATTTGGGGTCGGCGCAACATGTTTTCTTCTTCCATTCATCTCTATCAGCAGTCAAATCCTCATCTTTTTGTTCATGTCCTCTTTTACACAATCCATCCAAACCTTTTTGGGTTGTCCCCTCGTCCTGCATCCATCCACATTCATGATACTTTGAGTAATCTTCGCGAGAATCCTCTGGCCCTGCGCGCAAATGTCTAGTTCAATAGAGGATAGAAAAATTAACCTTATTGTGTTTTAAATGTTTGAACATCCAAATCCGCATGTTATGCAACTTCTTTATCTTATGTTTCCTGGCCGCTAGATAACGACACGTAGTAATTCTAAAATTAGATTTCATACTAACCATTTTATACTTCTAAACTATAAACTTCTCTGCTGTTACCTACCTACTTACTTATTTTCTCATAGTAATAGTTATGCCGCGTGATGTCGGCTTAGAATAGCATCACCCCATTTTTTACACGTGGGAGTCGTAAGAGGCGACCGAGCCGCTTGAGGGGTTCAGGTGTACTACCTAAAACATTTAGGCGACAGGCTGACAACCTGTCACTATAGTGATACATGAATTATCTCAAACGGCCCTCAATATTTGTCTGTCGTGGCGATAGCGACCGTATTTTTACGGCTGTTAACGCTCTGCCTACCCGGCAAGGGAAAGACGCGTGATATGTGTGTGTGTGTGTGTGTGTGAGTGTGTGTGTGTGTGTGTGTGATGATATTTAAAAGAAATGCCCCCTTAGACTTAACCTAAAGAATCATGACAACTTTTGTTTGGATGCTCGTCCTGTTTTTCATCAGTCTTGCGTCACACTTGCAGGAATCGCATCAAAGCCAAAATTATATAATAATAGAGATTAAATATTGCTTATCATTTTAGCATAGGGAATTTTTATGCAACATACTAGTTCTGGAGTTATTGAGTGTCAAAGTCGGGCATCGAATGAGACAAAAGTGCTGATGTTTGGCGCTCTTTAGTGTATTTAGTTCTAAATACATTATTTTCGGTAAGCAGCGTAGAAAAGGTTTACGCCTCAGTATTTTTTTTTTGTTAAAATAGGTACCTAAACGTAGATTTTCAATTTTATTTTTATTAATTTTCCGGGTTTTATGCAACAATTAACGTTGCTATTTTTCATTGAAATTGGCGATATTATATATTGCATTCATTTGTTTTGTTACGCAAGACACATGGTGGGCATTCTCCTTTATTAAAATATCACTTTTGCGGTCCAGGGAAATTACAATATCACTGAAATAAGCTCTTGCAATTACGCGAATCTCTCGTTATTGACAATAATCAGCGTAATTAAAATTTCACTAGTGAAGTTTTATGGATCTGTTTCTTTGACTAAATTTAGGTAGCACTGTGATTGTTATTGCGATTTAGTGTCTCACAAAAAAAAAATTGACAATTAGGTTTTGCTAGTTTCACCAACATTGCAAACTAAATTGTACTGAACCGTCATTGGCTGTTTCTCTGCAACGCGTCGTCGGGTAGGAAAGCGCGCCATAAGGAAAATATAGGGATCAAGTTGTTGTTCTTTAGGTGTCGCAATTAGGTTTTTAGATAGATAACAACTTTTTAGAGTTATTCAGATTACTAGGTTATCGCATGCTTTATTTATCACAAAAACATAAAATATGTGTGCAGTTTTTCTAAAATCAACAAAGATCCACTTTTTCGCTGAATGAGCCGGCATACTAAGTTAGTAGGTGGCTGGCTGCCTAAATTAAATAAAACGCTTTATATACTATAACTTATTAACGCAAACGATCATTATTCATTAAAAATGTCAGTTTACAACTTAAGTCTTTAGATTAATGAGCATTATATTATACATACCTAATAATTTAGTAATTTTATGAATGGTGATGTCGAGAATCACATGGGTTAGGTAAATATACCTACACGAAACAAGTTAAAGTGCTCATAGTTGTAAAATATTGTTTGACTCAAAGCTATGACATCAGTGATGTAAATGTTTGTTCGTTTTATACTTCTAAAATTTATAATCAAATTATTAGATTTCGTAATACCTACTACGTATTTGTCCACGTTTAGTTTGCGTTTTTTTGTTGTACTAGCGATGTGGCCAGCACCCGCTATGCGCCTTCATGTTTTGACGTGGAAATGAGATGTGAAAGGTTAATAACTAACCGCTTTAGTGATTTAGAATATTGTGTATAATCGAATACGTACAAAAAAAGGATCTTTTGTAAAAAAAAATCGTGCTTATAAGTCATGACATGAAGAATCGCCTCGGATTTTCATCTTATATTAATTAGACTGTATCGTCCCACTGTTGGGCAAAGACTTCCCTCTTCTCTTTTCCTGCTGCTCTTCTTTGGGCTTTCAAGTGCCAATCTTTTCTAAAGGCGTCTAGCTCGTCGCGCCCCCTGCGACGGTGTCTTCCGCGGCGTCGTCTTGATGTAGGTGGTTACCACAAAGTTGTTGCTTTGCTCACAGATCTACTGGCATACGGCAAACGTGACCGGTTCAATCAAATTTAAGCTTAGCTGCAATATGGACAGCGTCAGAAACTTTTGTCCTTGAACGCAGTATAGTATTCCTGACCCGATCATCCAGCTTGAGGCCTAACATACTGCGTTCCATGGCTCGCTGACTAATCCTGAGGCTGGACCTTTGAGTTTCCGTCAAAGACCAAATCTGAGCATAGGTGAGGATGTGGAGAATACATACGTCTTTCGTAAGGGTAGGTCCTTCATGTATTTTATCAATAGTTCTTCTAGGCATTTTCGGTGCGTCGCTCTTTATCATGATGTGTCGTGAAAGAGTCTTTTTGGCCCAGATGTAATTACTCATCGACATATTCCATTCTCCCAGCAGCCACTATTACCCTGTATTTTGCGCTGTTTGTCATAAGCTTGGTGTTTGACATATTCATCATTAGTCCCGCCCAAGACTCGCAGTGCTCTGTTCTTGCAGCATAAGCTGTAGTTCTGACGCTGTTGTTGAAAATGAGATGATGTCATCCGCGAAACGAAGATTCGTTAACATCCTTCGCCTATGTCAACGCTTCGCCCTTCCTAGTTATCTGCAAGCGTTTGGAAAACTTCCTCTAGCAATCTAGTGAACAGTTTTGGCGACAGATGGTCGCTGTGATTGACGCCCTTACTAATTTTAACACCTGTGCTTTCTATTTTTATGACAACAGTCCTATTGGTATACATAAGTTTGAGTATGTCTATATAGGTCTGGTCTATTTCCCGTTTCTGTAGGGTATCAAACATTGTAGTATATAGGTAGTAAACTATCAAAGGCCTTTGTGTAGTCTACAAAGGCAAGGTAGAGAGGTATATTCAATTCTTAGGTTTTTCAATGAGCTGGTTAAATTGTATGCAGGTGGGTGGCCGTAAAAAGCCCAGGTCGGAAGCCGGCTTGCTCTGGGGGTTGATGCATGTCCGAACTACATCAACCCCCGGATTTTCGTACAAATGCTGAAACCTTCAGGTCCTTAGTCGATTCTATCTTCATGGAAATTAGCGGTACCTAAACTTACAATATGTGTCTTAGGGAAAGAAGTGGGGTGATGTTATTCTAAGCTGGTATTACACGTCAATTAATAGGTACACTTACAATGTGTCCAAAATTAACTAATCACCATTGTAAGTAGCGGCAGTTTCGGCGCGTGAGTTGACATTATCGAGGTTATCCGCAAGTGTTATCGCAAATGTCTCACATTCAGCCAATCTCCCAGTTTCGTGGACATGGTCTTCAATTCTGAGGACAACCTCCTTAGCTAATTCTGAGCGACCTATGTGGCGACCTGGCAGTTTTTTCAATGAAAAATAAAATAATGCATAAGATGAAAATAATTAAAAATAAAAGAAAATTGAAAGAGCCCATGAAACAGAACAACATTATAATCTACCCAATGCCAGAATATGAAGTCCCGTACAATGTGTTAGGTGCCTGACCAAGTTAACTATACTTAACTTCGCATGTTTCTTGGGCTAGTTCGACCCTTGAAACAATTTTAGGCCCGTATTTATAAATTCCGCTTAACTCTGAGATCGATCTCTAGAGCGATTTTGACAAATGTCAGTCAGTACTAAAAGCATCTCAAAGTCACACTCAAGATCGATCTCAGACTTTACTTTTTTAGAAATGAGATAGTAAATTTACAGATGTTACTTGCCTTTAGGTGACGTTTGCGGTGTGTCTACTCCGCATGCGGGAATCGATGTGTGTATGTGTAATATGTGTATGTATAAATGGGCAGTAAGTTCCACGAATTTGCGGTGGCAAAAAAACAAACTTACGTATGCGAGAATTGACACCATACACTTGCGATAAATAAATGAAAACATAAGCGTTTCTGATTTTTGGGGACAGTTATCGTCGCAGTTTATCGCTAATGACCCAGAGGGTTCTGATTCTGACGCCTTGCACAATACTTACTGCTGATAAAGACGCTAATTTGCTTATTATTTTAATATAAACATGCCTACATTATTACATTTCGCCGGTAGATAATATAAAAATTAGTTGTTGGCAACAACCGTAGCTAGTTAACGAACAATAAACCGAAAATAGATTAGAGAATCTGTTTTATCTATACATACCTAAAATTTAATTCATCATAATTCTAAAATTGTTATGTTATATTGTACTTAATTGTTTAAAAACGTCTGATTGAGCAAGGTGCACAGTTTAAGAATATTTGCATGCTCGTCCTCGCCATTAAACTAAAACTAGTATTGATCTGATTTCGATTGTTCCTTCTTTGTAGAACTTTAGTACCAAACTTAAATGAAGCTAATTTCATAATTGCGGAATGGGTAAAGTGTTTGCCAATTTAAGCTTCTCTCATGCATGAATGAGTTTAAGAAAATGAGATCATTGCACACTTGTTGCATAGTATTTTATGGTATGTGGAGAGTTTGAGAAATTGTGATAAGGCGACGATAACGGACGACCCACATTCGTATTTCAATGTTTCATCATGTGGATGCACCGGATGCGTTACCGAGGTGCAACGACACAGTATTTGTTTCAGTGGAAGAGTAGCCAATAATTGTTCCGCTAAGACTAGCTATAGTGCTAGGTGTGTTCTAAGCACTGAACAACTTTCTTAATCTCTTTTTGAGGAGATTTTGATAGAGCGATGATAAGGAGAGACTCTTATTTTTGTATTTTCAATGTTTCATAATCTGATTGCACCGGAAGTGCTTATTCACTTGAAGTAGTTGTAGTAATTGCATGAATTATAATGTATGGTAAGTAAAAACACTTTGTACATTTCTGTACAAATTTCATTCTGTCAGACTCAATCCTACACATTTTTGTGAGAGCTGCACAACTTTATTATTTCGCTCCATGTTCCAAGAACAGTTGTTCAGTGTGATGTATCACACAGAATAATAACTGATTGACTGACCTTTGATATTCATTGAGATATTTACACATCCTGTATAAAAAAAATATATTGACCTACTTAACCAACTGCATATGGGTTGATTCTCACTCAGTCACTCTAAGGTCTCTCTACTTACAAAAACTTTAAAGCTGGCGTACTTGATTATAAATACGAAGCGCTCGTCTAAACTGATGTCATCAAAAATCGTTTTAGAAGATTGTCGATTTTAGACTGCGATGAAGGAAACGTGGAACCTACTAATCTGTTAGTATTAATAGTTGCCTGATTGTGATTTCGTATTCACGTTGTTTTCATAGAACTTTAGCACTTACGCAAGCATTTTTTACGATGATTAAAACTGGTAATAGTCGCGTCGAAGGCCTTCGGGTTGTTCCACAATGCTCGCATCCTTTATCAGATTTATTATTGTTAATTATTACTAAATATTTTAATTGTTTTTGTTCTACATCAAAATTTTAAATTTTACGTCTTTTAATTATCTATTGTACGTATTTTTGTTAATTTTCAACAGGGATGATGCCCGTATTTATTCGTATAAATGAAATAAATTAAAATATATACTTATTTAAATCCTTGCACTCAACTGCTTCACTTCCATTGTAGCCAAAATTCTTAAACTTTGAAATAAGTAGGACAAGACGCTAAGTCTTGTTGGACAAAGTCCTATGACTAACATTGCAGACATGTTTAAATGTTCAACTGAATAAAAATAGCAACCGGCCTTAATAAACATAAAAAATATCATTAATTTAATTACTGAGACGGTCTCGTATGCGGCTGAACTGTGATACGACGCGTCGCGGACACAATAACAACATTTGCAATGCACTAAGGCAGATTTGAAAGACAGGTTATTTTAGCATAAGCAAAAATACAGGCGTTTCAGTTTCAGAATCAGAAGCAGCGTATGGTCACCAGACACCATGTAGGTATATTATGTAATTTGTACAGTCTTATGCTCTGCTCGCAACATGATTTACAATGACGCTTTGAGTGTCTATCCTGCAATGAGGCTCACTGAACTTTACAGATAGCAAGTAAAAAAAACAAATAATGCAAATCACTTCTTTCATATATTTTGATTCAGTATTTTAATGTAATTAAAGTGTAGATTTACCTAATATAATAATGTATCGGACTATTTTTAAAAGCACCGTAAACCCGAATTAGTCATTTTCGTAACCGCAAAGAATAATAGTTTAACTCGTGGTTATACCTTAATAATGATGACTACTAGAGATTGCAACCCGATTTAATATTTATCTCAAATTGGCTTATGAACAATTATAACAACAATCAGTCTCAAAATCACAACTTAAAACAATATTTATTTATAATAATTGTCACAGCATAAATAAAAAACATTACAAGAAATGTAGTCAAAAATACAAAAACAATAAAATTTGTCTCAAAATTACATTTGATCTATAAACTACAAAATTAATTACTTCTATGGACGGAAAAGTAGCATGATTATTAATTTTTATAAGTTACAGTAACAAGCAGGTATTTCTGTTTACTCCTTACAATGTCTATTTGAAATTATAATATTAAAATATAAAGTTAATAACGCATCTTTAAGTACTAACCGTTGATTAGATAGATATGATCTTTGATAGCTAATTCTTAATTGCTTAAAGTATATTTTTTTAACTTGTATCTTGTAAATATAACGTCACGTAGGCTTTATAGTAGCCGTGGATTAGTTACGGGTTCCGGTAACGGGGCCGAGTCTGCCCGGGCCCGGTTTGCAATCTCTAATGAACACCTAATTTTTTGTGACGTATGGGTAATATTTATGCAAAATCAAGAAAACATAAATATCTTGTCCTGTTTTGTATATAATGTATTCCATTTAATAACGACAAATCATCGCATGAGTGTAACGATAACGTGACAGAATTGTGTCACGGGTCGTAAGTGGTGGCGTCGACGCATAAGAATACGTATTATTTATTAAGAGGACAAGTTATATTAGTATATAAAATTATTTATGTGTCTATGCGACTTGTCACCCTTCGCAAAATCGTATGCATGGGTCAGTTATCTCGTTAGAAGTCGTTGATGTTTTAGCTTACTTCCAAAAAGCTACAGCTTCGAAGAGCTTAGTCATTTTAATGACTAATGAGTAATTTTATAAAGGCTTTTGAGAAACTTGTATCCCGATATCAGTGTTATTGTTATTATATTATAGGAAAATGCTATAAAAAACAATTTTTAAAAATTTTCACGAGTTTTTGTTTCATGGCTGTACCGATTATATATTGAGTACCCCTCGTAACGTAAGTGATACGCATTTAAACATTCTGGTTTGTGAGAAACAAAGTCCATAATGTATCAAAAATTAAACCGGCTTCAAAGTGCAGAAACACTTGCATGTATCTAAAATTTATTGCTAGACTTACTTATAACATAAATACTTGGGTAATTCCCAAGATAATAAAAAATAATAATTGAATTCGTCAAGTAATTAAACATTGCACTTCTAACATTTTACACATTTGCTCAGTAGTCATACAATACATAGTAACATATACCTCCTGAGGTTTGCAGTTTGTATTAGGTCAATAAGTTACTACTTATGTTTGGTGATGTAGTAAACATCTTCATTACTACATTTTACCCATTTGCTCAGAAGTGTTTTTTCAAATAGGTACGTACCTATTGTAGAATTATGAGAATACTAAAATCATGCAGTTCGAATGGGTATCTTCCTTTTTTGAAGTCGGTTAACAAATGGATGTAGGCAGATGTTGGTCAGTGCCTACCAATAAGACATCTGAATGTCGTAACCAGAATTAGCTCAATTCGATTCCCCTTAACAGCTCATGTCAAAACAAGTGGTTTGAGTGGTGATTGACCATTGAAAATTCAACGAATAAATATCTTGTGGTCACACATTCATACAGGCTTTTATTAGAATTAAGACCGCAGGCGATTTAATTAGAAATATTCTGGGATATATTCATGACTCTTTCTCTTTGGCAATTATTATTCCTATCTGATGGTGCGGTTTTGCCTCGAATATTTTCATGATGTTTTTTGAAAAAGTTTCCTTGTCGTAGTTCAAATCGACTCATAATGAACTTGAAATAAAATGATATATATGTATAACGAGAAATAAATTTCTGATTTGTTAAATGCAAACCATTTTTTAGAGCATGAAAATAAATAACTTGGTTCTTTACAATTTTATATGCTTATTGTCGTGTGATGCCGGCTTAGAATAGCAACAACCTATATTCTTTCCGCGGGTTTCGTATGAGGCGACCAAGGGCCTCGAGGGCTCCATGTGTATTACAATTGGAGCCGATAGGCTGGCAACCTGTCACTAAAGTGTCATCTAGGGTTCTTCGGACGACTCGGTGTCCCACACTAAAAGAGAAGAGAGAGACTAAAGTGATACACCATTTTTAGAATCATTCCTCAAAGATTTGTCAGACGTATGATTACGGGCGTGAACGCTCTGCCTAACCCACGAGGGATAAAGGCATGACATATTTATGTATGTATGGTACGGAACCCTTTGTGCGGGACCCGACTAGTTATTGGCCGATTTTTCATATTCGTAAAGCAGTTCACTTTTGCTTCTGTAAAGTAAGTTTATGTACGAGCTATTTGTTAATTACCACCTTCCTAAAAGCAATGCTAATTGAGTTTTTATGTTGTGTGTACATTTTCTTAGTAAACCATTTAAGAGCTTCGGCCGAAACGCAACCCCTTGGCTTTTATTGCTACACTTGTGGCGAAAACATGGGAAAATGTGTTAGTGGGTTATTAATATAATGAAAGTTTCTATATCTATATCAAATCAAATTGTTATAACTGCCTTACTGCAATGTATCATATCCAGCATTAGAAACATGCTATATGCTAAGCTGAATTTGTGGAACTTTAATAATGACTGTAATTGCAACCAATTAGTCAATGTTAAAGAAAATGACTAGGTTCCGACTTATCAAAGCGATTGAAATTACATCGCGTCTACAGCGAGTTTTTCAACTGAAGTCGTGTCGTATAGTAAACCCTCTCGCCGAAAGCTGAAACGTGGAAGAGCAACTTCGCTCATTGATGTACTTTAATCGCGGGGCTTCCCTGAAAAATATGGCGTTAATTTAGTATGCGGCGAAGTGTTGAGGGGGCGTCATCGTCGCCCGAGACAAAACCCCGTCGGATCGAGGACTAATTGAGCGAAGAATGGCCGGTCTGCCGGGTCCGCCCGCTTAGTATTCCGTCCGGGGCGACTCTCAAGCCGGTCGTTCCTAACATCAATCTCAATATGAGCAGATGACGTGGAGTCGGAAACCGTGCTCGCGGACAAGGAACTCCTCTTAACGGTTCGGCGTTGCTTTGTTAACACGGTGATGAAACTGAACATGATTGATCCTTTATATTGCTGACATGGTGCAAACTGAACTGATCTACGAGTATATATATATTACTGGCTATTAACCTTGCAGCTTTGCCTGCCATACACTGCACGCACAGTGACGGTGGTAGCCTTAATTTGCGTTTATCTTTTACCTCCGCATATGTGTTAAGAGGTCTAGTCTGCACCCAACAGTGGTGTACTTTGCCGATACAAAAATACCCCTGCAAGAGTCTACTTTCTAGCTACAATTTTATATTTTACAATCGATAACATGTTCTTAAATCCTGATTTCCTAGCAATGTACCTACGTCTTACTCCCTTCTTACTTTTTAACAGCTTTTGATCCCTAGAGAACTAGTCGTTACTTAGTTCCCTAACTATAACTTTCTGTTTTAAGCGCCATGCGGTACTTACCCACCTCCAAAATTCATTAAGTAGCGATCTACTTCTTCAAAATTTCAACATTTTGCCTTTTTCGGTCCCCTACTATGACTCCCATGATCCGTAAAATAAATACAGGGAACGCAGCACGATATTATTATTGTAATGTTAGAATTCGTTGGCCGCTGATTTTGATATAAGCGATGAATAACAATGGGGGTTATCCTTGGGTGGTGGGATGTAGGACGCGGGGTGGGATGTGCTTGCCCTCGGATGACACGGACATACCATTACGGTATGAATTTATGTATAAAATCTTTGGTTACACTCAGATTTTGTATCAAAGTTAAACGTGTGTTAAACGGTTGCAATCATGTCAAGTTCTCTAGTCTTCATGGGATGAGGCCCCGGCAGAAAAGAAAACGCAACTGCAGGACCAACCCAGATAACTCTTGCGCTTTAACCTTAAACCCAACTTACTTGCCAAGAAGCAAAGTCGAATGCATCTAGGGCACTTGTATGTGTTACGAAAATCGCGTAAAACCTCTCCAGATTTACTCGGCCCAAGTAACGTACAATAACGTCTGATAACGTAGTGAATTGTACACCTGCCTCTCACGCTTAGGGCTGTAGGTTTGATCATATTTGTCGTAAGTCTTTGCTGTTAGATAGCACTTTTAACATGAATACACCCTCCTAGTGAGGGTATTATCAAAAATCTAACGTCTTTTGGAAATCGCTATTTTTGAAATTATTTTCCCAACTAACACCTTATATTGTCACTGTATGGTTTCATGAGTAAAGTAAGCAAGTAGGTAAATTCAGTTTTGGTCGCAAGTGGTCGCAATACATGCCCAGCGCATCAAAGTTAGTTAACCTGTTTATTCTGGTCTCCGGTCTCTCGGGCAACCGGTTTCAGTTAACACACGCACGTCATATTTTGGCGGCAGTTTGCTGATTGTTTAAATGAAGAGCCAGCGGAAATCTAACAATGTTTCTCGATGTGGTTTTCAGTAGCAAAACGGGAGTAAGTAAGACATTTTCACGGCGTGTATTATACATATAAACCTTTCTCTTGACTCGCCCAAATTATTTAAAAAAAAACATCAAAATCCTTTGTGTAGTTTTGAAACATACATACAGACGCCGGAAGCGACTTTGATTTATAGTAGGTATGTTAATATACCTATTAACTATTAATTATATTTAACAAAAAGTTATTTTATTTTTATTTGTTTTACAAGAAATCTGTTCTTTGTAAAAGATTTCCGTCCTTAAATGTTGAACGTTTTTTTACTTCGTCAAATTGGTTGGGAAGTGCTCTATTTCTACCAGATCCTGTCTTCATATCCATCCAGACTTAGAGACTAGGTACAAGAAAAATTATTGCTAAATCAGTCCAGACGCCTTTAATTACATACATACATATATCACGCCTTTATCCCTTGCGGGGTAGGCAGAGCGTTAACGACCGTTATAATACGGTCGCTATCGCCACGTCTGACAAATATGGAGGAGCGTTTGAGACATAGTGACAGGTTGTCAGCCTATCACTTAAAAATGGTAATAAACATGAAACCCTCAAGTCCCTAATTGCTTCAACGCCTTTAATTGACAGAAATAAAAACTTGATTCGAGAATCTCTTCTTTCTTACTAGATACTAGTTACTTTTTACTACGGGAAATACCTTACACTCCCATGGGATTACTGTCCGCAGCCAGATATATGTATTTCTGAAAAGTACTTTCCATAAGTATCTCTTACCCTTATCCTGTATGGAATCTAGTGTTATGTATGGTGTTGACGAATGTGAGGATGCTATCGACGGCGCCGTCATGTTTTCGTCGAAAGCTCGCTAACCTCATAACGGATTGCTGCCGTGCTCTAAGCGGCTTAACCGAATTTTTATTATCGGCATGTTTTTATACAACGTGTAAAAATATATACAGGGTGTAAAAATATTATCAGCAAATATTTTAAGGGGTGAATCAGTCCATGAAACTGAACAACTTTTCCCGCTTTTGCAGCTTATATTTTTACACCCTGTATATATAACCACCCTAAAGGAGCTCGTAGTGCTCTTAATACTGATCAACTTTCCGTAAACCCTTCATATAAATATAGTAGATAACTGCACTACACTGTTAGCACGTATTTGGGACTAGGCAGACTTGATTTGAAACGTGTATTCGATAATGTTCATCACTTCATTGACCTAACTTCTTGAAACAAATTTCAAGTACCTAAGTAAACTGATAATAGGTTTTCTCCTACCTATCTAGTAATTATTTATTTGAAAACAATCAACAAACTTGCCATGTTGTAAATGTAAAAAGATACATCTTTACCATAGCCATCGATTACAAAACTGCTAAACGGAGAACCTTTGTGGGTATTATTGTCTCGTCTTCCTTGTTGAAAAATGTGACTTTTGTATCTCGACCACTCGAAAGGAAATCACGAGGAGTTAACAATGGGCTCAAAGCAGTGGCTCCCTATTTACTTTGAGCTGGAGTGGCAGGCGTCCCCGGCTTGCTTACCATACATTTCATGAGCTATTTAACCCAACCCCTGACTGAACAGACAGCGGTATACCGACAGTATTTATGTATTTACCTAGAGATATTTATAATGTCTGCGCTAGAGAGCGATTATTTCTTTTTCGTTTATGTTTCGGATCTTTTTACAGGTAGTTAAGTAAGTGTGTTCAAAATTGTTTCTTATTCGCTTATGTCTATAATATGTTTCGCGGTTCTTTTTCATTATGACTGCTGCACCAAATCTAAATATATAAAACGCAAATGTGACTGACTGGTCTATCAACGCACAGCCTAAACTACTGGACCTATCAAGCTGTAATTTGGCATGCACGCAGGTAGCTGGTAGCTACTATGATGTAGGCATCCGCTAAGAAAGGATTTTTCAAGATTAATTCAGCCTTTGAGGGGGTAAAACAGGGGATGAAAGTTTGTATGAAACTTTTTATTCCTTTAATATATTTACTTTAAATTTTGCACTACAAAAGCACTTTAGAAATCATTAGTGCCGTATTTCACCGTTTTTCAATTTTCAGCCCCGAAAGAGGTAAAAATGGGGATGAAAGTTTTGGATTGTCACTAACGGCAAACACTTAGGGCTATGATTTTTGAAACGTGCATGCGTATTCCTTAAACAAGGTTTTAGCATCCACTAAAAAATATTTTTTCGCAGTTCAACCCCTAAGGGGGTATAACGGGATTAAAAGTGAATATGAAACTTTTTATTACTTATATTTGTTTCAACTTACATAGAAGAACGATTAAAACGATTTATGATGGCGAGGGATATGAGATAAAGAGGGAAAAGGAGGAAATGGAGAGAGAGAGAGATGGAGAAAGAGAAGGGGTGAAAGAGGAAATGGGAGAGAGCTGGAGGGAGAGCTGGAGGCTGAATGAGAGGGAGGGCAAGAGGGAGAACCAAAGGGAAAGCGAAAGCGAGAGCAGGGGACAGCGCGAGACCGAGAGGAAGAGTGAGAACAAGAATGGAAGTTAGAGCGGGAGAAAGAGTAGGAGAGAGAGCGAGAAGGAGAAGGAGTGCGAGAGGGACCCGAAGGAGACGGGGAAATCCAGAGCGAGAGGGAAAGCGAGAGTAAAGAATAGCGAGACCGAAAGCGAGAGTGAGAGGAAGTGCAAGAGGGTGAGAGAGTGGAAGAGGGTGAGGGAGAGCGAGATCGATACCTTAAAAAATCATCCTAAAAAGGGGTACAAGAAGGAATAAGACCGTTTTAATAATGTAGAACAAATCACACAAAACAATACAAAGGTCATTTTAAATAGGTATCTTATGAGTATGCGGGCGAAGCCGAGGGTTCTAGCTAGTGATAGTATAAAGGAGAGCGGTTGTTTGTTAAAGTCTCCGAGTAACGAACAGCTTTACATTGTTTGGCTCAATTCAAGGGTCAAATAATGTATATTAAAAACTTGGTGCTTGACTTACATTCTGTAAAGTAAAAATAGCCAGTGTTAATGTATACGCGCACTACCATACAGACAAACCTACACAGGTTTGTCAGCACATACACCGCGTATTTTAATGGGTGTCTGTCTGGTTTGATCCTGCAATCTCAGGGACACCACGCTGTGCACTGCCAAATGAAATGATAAGTCCCTCAAGGGCGCAAGCATTAAGGATTCACTTACAAAGGATTTGCGACTCAGACTCTCATTGCGACACTCGTCTCGCTGAGCCTAGCCTTAACCTGCCACTTCTCGCGTCATCATCGCAAAGCTGAGATCGAAAATGACGAAATAATCATCCTTGTAGTATATGATACAAGCGCTACCAATCATAAACATAGTAAGTCATCATCTATAAAAAAAGTAAGTTTCTACACTCATCTGGATCGATTCTGCATTTATCTTTCCCAGTGGCAGGATATTACCTAACGCTAGGTAGGTACTAGACTTGCAAATCCCACATATTCCAAATTGTCCAAAACGTATTTTATGACCTAAAAATACTTATTGCGGCTACCCACAGCTGGAACTATCCGCTCCATGAAGTTGGTTGTAGGTACTGCTAGAAGACAAGATATACTTACCTACTTAACCTAGCTAGCCTTACCTATCTCAGAGTCTGGATGAGTAATCTAACTACGTAACGATAAATTCTTACATTCGTTATTAATGTTTCTTCTATATGTCCAGATTAAAAAGTAATAAACCTTGATCTACCTAGGTTTGTATTTTATTTTTACAACATTGTATACTTTGTAAACTTTAGTGCCACTATTAAAATATCAAGTGGTTCCGGAAATCACACAGATAAAACACACAGCTTAGGAGACGCAGCAAAGAATGAAACTATAGCTTCCCATGCTACTTTAAGAGTTGTGATTGGATCATAAATTGTCTGCGATTTTTAAAATATAGTGCATCGAGAAATCATGAATCATTAATCACTGCTCAGGGCGTCACGAAACCTACCATTAGAGGGAAAAAAACTCACTAATATCGGCGGTCCCCTTAACGCTGTAGATTTCAATCGTCATACAATTTTACGCCGCAAATGGTATTGCTATTTCATTCGTTGAAATTATTATTCAATTTCAAAGTAAACGATGATAAGGACACTGACAAGATAAGGATATGGTTTTGTAAAAAACTGATAACTATAGTCTAATGTGTTCGTAGGTAGGTAGGCCCCTCATTTCCGTGGCGGCGTTGGCGTGCTAAGATGACGGTTTTAAAATCCCTTAGAACTGACGTCACATAGGATTGCAGGCGAGTGGAAGGTTCTTTAACAATTGTTAGGGAGGCGGGCGCGGGCTGCGCGCGGGGCGCCGAGCGGTGACAAAGCACCCTCAGAGAAGACACGCCACGAGCCACCACATGAGGCTTTACCCGTAATACCGTTCCACATTCTCAATTTTTCCTTGCACTTCATAATTCTAAGCATTGTAGTGCACTGTTCTGTAGTGTAGGTACACATACGCGGTTTAATTTGAATTGATTATTTTTCCCACTGAGTTATGATTAGAACAGAACAGCCATGAAAGTTATTTGATGTTAGTAGGTATGTAAAAGTATCTCCACTTATTTACATACCTATGTCCGTTCTTGTAGGTACTTAGTACTTTTCTATAAAGAAATTAACGATGTAATTAGGTATTGATTTACATAGAGAAGATGAATTTGGAAAACTAATCAGTCAGTTTTGCAGTCGTTTGAAAATTTTGAAATAGACACTAAACATATTTAAAGTTCGAAATTATGTAAGTACCTAGTATTAAAGGTTTACTAAGTAGATTAGACCAGATATTTTACAACAATTCACAATGTTTTCTTAATCCATGGGAATTGAGAGTAGATCAGTTTTAGCCTTGATGGTCCCACGTGTAGCCAAGATTTGTTTGTTTTAAATAGTCCGCCAAACCAACGAGAACCAGAAGTGCAAAAGTAGTGTATAAAAAGCACTGTTTAAAATAAGTAAGTAGTAAATTTTCGAGTGTTTAGTTGTTTACTTATCGGATGTGGGTGAAGGATTCTCGGGTAGGCGCCTTAACGTGTAGGTGTGAACTCAACCGCATGTCTGAGTTAAAGCCGTCGCCTCTTATGTGTATCTATGACTCGGATCATTTGATAAAATAAATGTATGGTTGTGCGTGCATTGTCCGAAATGACTCCACATAGAATGTTCTGCAACAGTCTACTTTGTTCAAATTTTGGGAAAGTACGAGTCGCAATCGCGCATTTCCCCTATGAGGTACTCTATCTACATTTTCCAAAACAACCAATTTGACCAAATTGCTTTTGTAAAAATGTAACCAACGTCCTACAACGACAGCAAAGAGCATAAAAATATGTCTAGTTATTTATGGCGATATTTTGAAAATTTGTTGGGCATTGTTTTGAGCCGAATAATGTTTTTACAATATATAAATGTAAAACGCAAAATTCTCTGCCCTCTAACCTACCAGTCAGTTCCCCGAAAGAGAGTTCTATCTCGCATAATTCTAGGTAACTCTATCTGAAAGCATGTTGATGTGATGTATAAAGCTAAGTCAATCATTTCCCGTCGCATTGGCAGGATATCGCATCAAAGTTCAGTATTTTTAACTTATTTCCTACTCATTCCTAGCGCCTAGCGCCTACAGTGTCTCTTTTCGTTTTATGTAAGCACATAATAAAATAAGGCATGAAAATAGCTAGCGTAGTCTATGTTGGTTCTCGTAAAATCGACTAGATTCTTTTTTTCGGGCATGAATTAGACACGGAAGAGGGAAGGTGGGCACTTATTAACAATGTTATCTTTTATATACTGTTTTATTCCGAATTGAGTCATTTATGACCTAAGAAGACCTCCAACTCCACCTACATTATTTTATTAGTCACAGAAGGGCATTTCAATAAAAGATGTTCAAAATAAGTGTTATAGAATATTATGTATGTAGATACCATTTAAGAAAGTAGGTTAACCGGTTCGTAACGGCGCATTACGCATGTGATCGAAAATCAGTTAGCTGCATTTTAAAGGTCCTTATTAAGGACCTTCATATGGTCGGCAGTATTACTAACCACAGCAGTTGGAATTTTCGTCTCGACGGCACGATCAACGGCAACTCATTTAGGCGTACCCAACGACGACACATATTGCAGGCTGCTGGTTCTTTATTGCACAAATTATATTAGATCGAATGTTGTGGTTAATACCTACCCACAAATAAGAAATACTGCAAACTGGTTAAGTGTGTATAATATTTTTGTGTATAAATAATTGAACAAAACCGTATCTTTTTTGCCTGTTATGCTCATACAAATCTTTGTAATCATCGTTGCAGCTTTAAAGTCACGTGTTTATGACGGCTGAACTTTAGCCGACCAAGGGTTTCTGCTCCATTTCTGCTTCTGGTCCATGCCCCCATTTGCCGACAAACGAAGAGTTAGCCAAGTTTATACCGAAGGCTAATTATATTTGACCCATATTTGAACCACATTATGGGGTTTCTTAAGAAACGTAGAAAACTTATAAAAGTTTGAAAATAAAACAATATTTGACCCATATTTGACCCACATTATGGGGTTTCTTAAGAAACGTAGAAAACTTATGAATGTTTGAAAATAAAACATTGTCGGTCAATAAGCCTTTTTTTTCTTTTTTTTTAATCTGTGATGGGCTTACTCTTTTTTTTAGCTATACTTAAACAATCCAGTTGCCGTGTGGTGCCGGCTTAGATTAGCATCACCCCATTTTTACCCGTAAGTGTCGTAAAATGCGACTAAAGGATGGATCCAGGGAGTAGGCGCTCCCTGTGAATACAACAACTTGCACTGCGCTCGCCAAGCCTGCCAAGCGTGGTGAGTAACTCAAAATGGGGTTGGCCCATGTCCAGCAGTGGACTGTTGTGGCTGTTGTAGTAAACAATTCAGTGGTTGACGAATGCATATGAATTGATCCTTTGCGCTCGTAACAGAAGCGAGGGCTGCATATAGCGGAGTCACAACAAGATTGCGATTTTTCTCATTATATTACATTTGCTGTGCGCGCGACGCGACCCGGCTGCGAACTGAACGCTGCATGTTGTTGGCGGCGCGAGGACACTATTCTTATTACTTTTGACATGCAGACATCTGGGAAAATGAAAACACCAACAAAACTACTTGTTACACTGTGCTGTCTTGTGATCTACTTGCTAGTACTAGTGTTTGGAAGGCCGTTGTTCTTCTTGTCATGTACGGGTTCTTGGGTCATTGGACGACTCAGTGTCCCGCACGAAGAGAGAGAGAGTTACGTAAACGTGTTACAAAACATTATGTTCAAATTTTGTCACTCACTAGCGATTATGCATTTGAATCCCCGCGCGTCGTCTCATATCATTAGCATTACATTAGCCTTACTTGACAAGTCCTTTTTGTCATTACCTAGAGGAATCTCTACACTCATATTGAGTGCGTGAGTGCTTTGACTGCAAAAAAAATCACGCAATGATTTAGAAGAAGTTAGCGATGGCCATGACGAACAGACAGACAGAGAAACGACTTCATTTTATACTAAGTATGTATTGATTTGTGGTATTAATAATATTTGAGTGAGACCCGGAAGATATCTGAAATATTTTTCATTATGGCCAATTAGCGTAGTGGAGGCATGCATACAGCAGTTGTGAGTTACGTCACTAGTGGGATTCGTGGAACGATGCGCCGCCTAATCTGTTTGCTGAGTAAACAGCCGCGGCGCTACGCCAGGTTCTCGAAACGAAGCGTATCTTACGATCCACTCATTGGATTGATTTTTAAAATCGCAGTCAAGCCTAGAAACATTTTTATCCCTTATCTTGATTTTTGAAATCATAAGACAATATCTAAAATAATGTAAAAAAGTATCATCGACACATTATACTGTTTGAATCGGGTCTACGCGCGGAATGATCACTAGGTAAACATACCTCTACGTTTCGAGACGTGTTACAATGATCGTGGTCGCGAGAGCGACTGATGGCGCAGCGAGGTGAAGACTGAATCTATATTAATATTTACAGTAGATAATAAGTGCGTAATTAATGTAACATAAGTTGAAATATTACTAAACTAAATTTCTCATTTTCCCAATAACATGTTTTCTCTTGATTCACTGTATCTATTAAAAAAACTGCATTAAAGGCAGTTGATTTAAGCAAATATACCGACGGTACCTACGTACAATCGCGTAACTTAAGTCATTTGCCTTCATACATTCACTTAAGTCATTTCTTTCTTCGATTTTGCCTCTTTTTATCATAAGCTATCGTTGGTAAAGAAAGCAAGGTTTAATATCGCCTAATTCCATTCGAAACAGACACCCCGTAACTACAAAATGTACAAAATTTCAACGCGAAATTACTATCGTGGCAGTTAGAAACCCACGTGACAACACATCTTCCGACGTAAAATGACGGTAGTTACGTTACGTTATTTTATGCTGGAAAGTAAAAACGCTCTCGGCCGCTCTTTTCCGTATCTGGCACACGGAATAGAAAAATTTCTTTTAATCACTTCTAACTTGAAAACAGTTCTAGAATAATTAGTTACTTTTCTTTTTATAATTCCTAGTAGTAATTACTTATAAAACGTAAAAATTTAAGGTAAAAACCTGACTAAAATTATGATACTTGTACACCAACTAATACCTAAGTAAAGTCTCACAAGTGACAGTTGCGATGTTTAGTTGCAAAAAAAATATGTACCACATATGCTTTCTATAGCTTAAATTTTTTCGCCGTAAAACTACTTATATGATTATTTTTATTGAAATAATTATAATTTCAACGTTTTATTCCGTTATTCTTATTAATGACGACCAAATTCATCTATTTTTAATATTTCAAAGCTGTATCAATATTATAACTTGAAATACACTAATTTGAAACTTCATCGTGGTTTAATCTAGAACAAGCGAATCCTTCGGAGGGAAACCTAACGGATATTTAGAACGAATTGATACATACAACACAACATTTGAAAAAAATACTCTTTCGAGGAATAATACAAGATATAGTAGGTTTTAAAATAAAGGATGGTTTGTAGCGTTCACTCACGAACACTCCCTTTCTCTGAGGGTATAATGCTCTGGTGTAGATTTATTATGAAGTAGGTTTAACAGGTGGGTACTATAAGGTATCTTATGCGCCTCTTTACAACTCCAAAGGGTGGGGTATGGAGACTAAACAAAATCTATCAGCTCCCAGAAGAATTTACCCCATTTAAAATAAACAAGAAACTTTTAAAAATTGTCGCTAGCGGTTCCTGGACTATTCTTTCATCATATACATACATACATACATATCACGCCTTTATCCCTTGCGGGGTAGGGGCAGAGCGTTAACAGTCGGAAGAATACGGTGGTTATCGCCATGTCTAACATTTTTGAGGATTGTTTTCCAAGGTTGTTTCAGAAAACATGTATATTACTATATAGTGACAGGTTGTCAGCCTGTCGGCTAAAAATTGTAATACACCAATACTCTCGAGTCCCTTAGTCGCCTCTTACGACACCTTCGGGAAGGATGTGGGGTGATGCTATTCTAAGCCGGCATCACACGGCAAATACTTTCATCATATACTTTAATTTAATCTATTACATTTACGTTATTTGGATTAGTTTCTGTTATGCTACTAAGTATTTTATTTTATCGTTATTGTCGTATGGTAGTGATTTCTATTCAATGTTTTAGTGTGTATTAATAATTCAATCACATTTGGTAAACGATGCTTTTTGGTTGATTGTTTTTCTAAATTGTCGTAATTTTCTTTGTAATCGTAAGTTTTCTATACAAGCTGTAAAAAAGGGTAAACTATCCGGACCAAAATCAGGTCAAAATACTCATTAAACTGAACATTCTCAAAGAAACAAATTTCAAATGTGAGAAAACTATTTGACCGCCCTAATCATTTCAGCTTGCCGCTATTGCGGGACAGCTTTTTTATTTATTTTCTTATGGGAAAGTTGTTCAAGTTGTGTCATATTATGACTTTAGTTCTTTTCAATCAAACAGTAGGTTAGGTAGCAATCAATAATCCTGCTTGTAATCTGCTTTTTGTTTGTTTGTTAGTGAAAACACCGCATAGGTTTTCATAAAATACTAGAGTTCAGCCGTTCATAGTTAGATTCGTTGGAATATCCTGAAATAAAGACGGAGACTTTTCCACAGTACCAAAAAGGTACAGTATGTATAATCATGCCTAACTGTTTGATTGAACAGAACTGAAGTAACATGTCATAGACAACACACGTCTTTTTAACCATCTGGTACCTAGATATGTTAATAGATGCTAAAATGTAGATTAGATTAGCTTCAATAGAGGAGATAGTAAAAATATGGGATATTTAATCAAATTAGAAAATTAATAACTATACTCAGGGGTAACAATTATAAAAACTAATAAATAGGAGTTCTATTTCATATCAGCTATGATTTTAGTCTAGCACCTCTGTAAAAGAAAAAGCTTATGAAAATTTGTAAATAAATGTTCATTGTTTGTGAGAGACATTCGCGAATGATGTGGAGTTTTAAATGAGATTTTTGGCAATTGTGTCTGTACTGCGTCTTTCTGTCTGCCTACTGTGGTTTCGCCGCGGAGGCAGACGCGCCGTTACTGGCTGAGCGGTACACCGTACACTAATTGTGAAAACAATTAGACAGACCCCGCCTTCATTATAGTAGGTATAAATGATGTAATTTTATCCACCTGTCCTAATTTACCTTACTTGTTAATCTTTGTTTTATAGAATAAAGGATTTCAAGCGTGGCGCATGCAAAGTAATGCAGTTTCAAGAGCGTGCAAAAGTATGTCGTCCCCTGTGGTCGTCCCACGTCGTCCTATGGCTTGTGGGTTGTTTTGTTCATACAATATTCTTATCAGAAAACTTTAAAGACGACCGAGATGCCGCAGTGGTAGTGGGACTTTCTGAGGCGCTAGGTCCTGGGTTCTACTCCTATCCTGGACAGATATTTGAACGTTGGGAAAAATATTTTATTCTCGGGTCTGGTTTTTTGTGTGAGTAGGTGTGCCTAGGTAGGCATATACGCACGCATACAGGCACTCATACTTACCTATTATAGGTATGACATACCTAGACCGTCTCATTATTCTGCAAAATGATCCCTATAATAGTTATCGTTGGATTTAATTCTATCGTTTGTGAGGTAGGTATACCTACATACCTGCCTTAAAGCCGAGATTTCTTTTGAAGAATTATGAAAATATCTGTTTATAAAGAATGAAGCCCAGACGTAGTGGTGTTCCCATGCACCCGCTTTGTGTTGACGGTCTAAAGACGTCTGCAAAGCGTGCCATCCCACATCTTGCTGCAATCTTTTATGTTCACCTTAATGAAATTGTACTTTACTTTCCCGTTACTGGTTGTTGAAACCTAAAACTAATTACTTACTAACTTCTGTGACTCAGAGTTGACTTTATATTTACTATTAACTTATATTTTATTTTCGTTTCCTAGTTGTTACGGGATACAGTGTCGTCTGAACTCCAAATATAAAATATTCTCGTTTAAAACAAAAACACTGATTACAAGTTACATATTTTGACTTTACGGTCACTGTACAGGCCACCCTGTATAATCTGACAATGCAACAGTTAAACAAGAGACTGGTAATAACTAACCACAGAGTGAACATACTAACCTGCTATTTATAGCATGATCTTGTAAGAATACACTTACTCACAAGGTTTCAGAACACATCTTCATAACAATATCTATGCTTCAGATAGGTACCTAAACTAGGTTGTTTTAGCACCCCGAATTCCGGATCCGACTTCATTATTTCCGTTAATTCATGTTGGTAATGTTCTGTCTGTTACATACAATCGTATGTAGAAAGTAAGATATAAAGCATAAACATACGCGGAAATAGGTTCTATACCTACATTTACTAAGTGAAACAAGATGGACTAACTAAGCTGTCTAATACTTTATCAGCATCTGGCAATCTTGACCCGGATTCTCGGAATTTCACGATAAACTTGTAAAAATGTGTTGAAAATCAATCTGCGCCTCGACGGAGCACTAGCGAATATCTAATGAATGTTTACACTAACATACTTAGCTGACAGCCGAGTGTAGATTTCAGTAAATCTTTGTATTAGCTTGTAAGTCTAAGGAATTTTATATATAGGGTTAAATTGGCGATTAGCACTCTTCTTTCTATTTCACCTATGTCTGTCTGTTTTTACGTATGCTCCGTCTAAATTAGTCAATCTGCATTATCTTTGTATGAAGATATTTTATTAAAAGGATTTAATAATGACATAAAAAATACTTGCCTAACTTTGCTGTGTGATGCCGGCTTAGAATAGCATCAACCCACATCCTTCCCGCGGGTGTCGTAAGAGGCGACAAAGGGACTCGAGAGTATTGGTGTATTACAATTTTTAGGCTACAGGCTGACTACCTGATAGTGATACACATGTTTTCTGAAACAACCTTGGACAACAATCCTCAAAAATGTCAGACGTGGCGATAGCGACTGTATTCTTACAGCAGTTAACGCTGTGCCTACCCCGCAAGGCGTGATATATGTATGTATGTAAAAATTACTTTGTTTTGACTTGAATATTTTTTACTAGATACACTTTTTATGGTCACGCTATTTATTACGTAGATAGACTATTTAATTTCAGTTGTTAAAATAAAACAAAACAAGCGTGTTCAAACTTCTAATAAATCTATTGTAAAATAATTAAGTTCAATGTCTAGGTATTTGGTGTAACGTAGTTACCTTCCTGAAGGTATACAGAAAATACCAAGCGTCAAGGCAAACTATTCTGAAATAGGTTTTATTGCATTTCATGATTGACCGTTCTATTACTGGAAAGGACCAGTTTGTTTCCTAGTGGCTATGTTAGCAAAATCTCATATAGTACAAACTGCTCTCTGTTCGGGGCTATGACTTAACCGCAAAGTTAGGCTAATATTAACTATGTTTATAAATTGCTTGAAGTGTGCCCTATTGTTTTGGTTTGTGAATGCATTTGCGAATGTTTAGAAATGAAGTTTAGAAAAATAAATGGGAGCTCCCATACTAATCGTGCTTGCTATCGATTGCTTTTGTAATAATGTCTATTTTTCAGACATTGTCATGGAGGTTAATTATGGTTAATTACTTCTTTGGGTTTTTGTTGTATTGTGTTTTTTAACTTGTCTTCTTTACACGTGATTTACTATAAAAAACCCATATGTTGACTATAAAAACATAAGTATGCTGTATGCCTGTATATTTATTAAACTCATAGACCATTCAGCAGAAACCTAGCCTACTGCGTTATGATTATGAGACCCCTCATGACGCAGTGATAGTGCATCGGCCTTCTGCGCAAAGGATTCGATCGTTTGATCCCTGTCAGAGTACCTGTGTTTTAATGTATTTCGATATTATCCGTGCGTGTTTATTTAAATTGGCTTTCAGTTGTTCTGGTTACCCGATACAGAGAATTGTACTGGTGGTGTTTCATGGCTTTTTAAAATTGCAATAGCGAATTTTTGTAATTTTGTATTTGGAATCTTCTATCTACCTCATGATCGCTTGATAAATATTTAATAGTTAAGCTTTTAAACAGCCACACGCAGTTATATGTGCCTAAACCATAAACCTACATTCAGACCAATATGACATTATGATCTCACTCTTGTCTCTTGTTGAACGATCGTTTGGGGAGATTGACATTATTAAGTGCGTCTGAAACAATTTAAGAAATCACCATGAAAGTTTTATCGTCTGAATAATAATATAAATAGCAGACGTCTATTAAGTAGAATTGCCCAAAATATTTGAGTTGCCTATAACTGCAATACCCATGAAACCCTCAAGTCCCTTAGTCGGCTTCTACGACACCAACGGGAAAGAAATGGGATGATGCCATTCTAAGCCGACCTAATCCGTCCTTTGAAATATTGTCGACAACTTTTATTCGTCTTTAAAATTATTTCTTTGGGCATAATAAAATTAATATAGTTTGTTATCACATCATTGCAGAACATGTCTCACAACACTGCGGCAAGCTACTCATATATAAAGAAAATGTAGCCTGCTTTGTTCCGTTGTAACATAATCTATCGTATACATACATATAATTTGATTCAGAGGACCTCCTTATGGCCTAAGTATAAGCAGAACTGCTTCATAATCATAACAGCAAACTCGATATGTATGTCTAGAAGTGAGTGGGGGATGCTCGAGCTCGCGTGAAACCCCCTCCCCATTAGCTTGCAGGTCTCGTGGCTCACACCCGTCCGCGGATCATGTTGGACTAACTAAAATTGCGAAGAAAGCCCTCCTTGTGCCAATGGTCCCTCCTAGCGCCCCCTCTGCCCCTAATTGCGGCGAGTCCCGATTTATTTGTGAATCATGACCTTTGCCGAGGCTTTTGATAACTTTATGAGCCTTAGCTCCGCTAAGCGGCTATGAATTTTGCCGGCGTATTAACGTGTCTTATTTTGAAATTCTTCGAGAACGGTTTGAAAAATATTAGCGCAAAAGCGTGGAAATTATCATCTGTGTCTTTTGAATTCTGTTAGAAATTACTTCATATGTCCCGTTCTTATGAGTGAATGCTAGTGATCTGGTGAGGTCAGTTCTGCGGGCCGCTCTATCTTGGACTCTGTCTCAGCTTTAGCTGGCGAAGTCTTGAAACAAGAGCTAACTTAATAGTTAGATTAAAAATTTCATTCCTAGTAGCAGTGTTGGGCAAATTGTAATTAACTACTAATTACAAAATTACAATTATTTTATGTAATTAAAATTACGAATTACTGATTATAAATCTTGAAAGTAATTTAGATTAACAATTACTTTGATGTAATTGTAATTAAAATTACTAAATTACTCAATTACATATGAACAAGGGCCATATAAATAACAACTATCAGGATATTTCAACTATGTGTTTATTACTAAATAATGAGCCAAACAAAACAATATGATTCAAAATAGCGTAATTATATCACTTTTTGAAAGTTGAAATTTCCCCTAGTACCTACTTAATATATTTCATTTTGTATGGGAGATTGAAAATTTTCTGTTGTTGCCTGACATAATAATATGTTCCTAGGGAAAAGTTGTCCCCTACGAATATGTGGAAGGCTGTTCCATGCATTCCGTATTACTATAGCAAAGATCCATTCTATCATAGTACAAAATGTAATTGAGTAATTGAATTACGTATTATAATTACATAATTACATAATTGGAAAAATAATCGCGATTACTGGTAATTTCAATTACATGTAATTTGGATTGAATTAAATTGAATTAAAAGTAGTTAAATTATTAATCAAATTACAAAAGTAATTGATTGTGCCCAACACTGCCTAGTAGATGTCTGCCCGAAGTGCTGCAATGCCCGCTAAACCTTTTGATAACATAATATTGTAAACAGTGTGGCAACAACTTCTAATGCATTGTGGGATCACCTTTATCTGCATGGATCATTCTACTACACAACTTATTTCGTTTTGTGTTTTTGTATTGGCAATTTAGAAAGTGATTAATAAATAGTGCTAAAAATTTGGTTTCTGAATTCTTTGAAATACCAATTACGTAATTTCAAATTAAATTTCCTCGAATACACAATTTTTTCTAACAGTTTTCGTCTTTCAAACCTTCTAAAAAGGACACGTTTTGTTTGGCTTTCGACGAAGTAAATCTTAGGCCGAATAATAACAACGCAGTTGCCAAAATAGGATCGTTAGTTGGGCGGGGCCAACCGGCCTACTGGCCAATCACTAAGCATTCTTAAGTAGGCCTATATATCATATTTATATATCTACGTTCACTTCAATGACGAAAGTATTTACTTGATATGTATCTATCTAATTTGGTTCTAT
Organism: Keiferia lycopersicella; assembly: GCA_029255805.1. Classification (NCBI taxonomy): domain Eukaryota; kingdom Metazoa; phylum Arthropoda; class Insecta; order Lepidoptera; family Gelechiidae; genus Keiferia; species Keiferia lycopersicella. The sequence continues at coordinate 15,015,418 of JARACZ010000006.1, read as the reverse complement.
TAAACTTGGGATCAGTGGGGAAACCTAAAATGTGCCTTCACCTCGTAGAGCAGTGGTCGTTACACCCATATCAGAAGCCTGCTACTTGTAGAAGGCGGTTGAAAAATTCTGACGCTAGTGTTCATCGGGTCGTTATCCCACACAAAAGAAAAGAAAAGCTTCGTAGAAGTGGCGTGTGAAAACCTATAAATTGTTAGGCTTAGTTATCATAAAGTACTATAGTATGAGGATTGATACTTGCAAAATGAGAATCTATAGATTTCAAACATAAAATATACCATCTTTCCTAGGTTTACGTACCAAAATCTTATATTCGGAGAATCTGAAAAATGAAGACCTTCCAAAATGGCAAGGAATTGAATGTCTAATTAAATCAATGTTTTAATGACTACTATTAAAATGAACACTTTTTTTAATTCCAGGTATCAGCAGGAGACATATACTGGGAGGGAGAAGAAGATGCCTCAAACGAGTTCCTCGAAGTGAAAGAAGAACCCCTCGGTGTGGTCGGCCACTTGAAGAGATTAAAACGAGGGTTCTTTGACTCTTTTTGGTGTAAGATCTCAATTAAAAAATATGAGATAATTATTTTTTATCTTTAAAAATAGGCTTTAAAAAAGTACCTAATATATTTTTTAAACAAAACAAACAAACAACAAAGATAAACAAATAGATTTAAAAAAAACATTGGAGCTCTACTTGGTACCTTCTTGAGTTAATATAACCTAACAACAATACATTGTCTAACATTGTAACAACGATACTTTCAGCCTCCTCGCCGGAACCTGAGAAACCATCCGATTTAACCGTAGAGGAGAAGGAAAAGGAAGATATTTCGTAAGTAAACCTGTTTTTGAACCAACTTGTAAAAGAGAAGAGAGGATGAGGCTTGAACGTAGGGTTTTGCTGTCAAGTTTTTAATTCAACCGATTTGAGTTTTTATTTGAGTGGACGTCTATATTCTTTAGTCTCAGGGAGTCTCTAGAAATCAGTTTAGCTGGTACCCGAGTGCCTTAGAAAGAGGGTGACCTATGTTTTTCGAGAGTTTATATGAATGTAATGTAAGTAATGTTTCGAAGGCCATACCTCACGAACATAGTTAGATATAGGCAGTTGGATTATTGTTGCGGCTATAACGCCTGTAACGGCAAATACTGAAAATCTCTATAAAATAATGGAGGCCCCTTAAATATTAATATATTTAAGGGGCCTCCATCGGAACAAACTCTTAGGCAATTTTTATACACTATTTGCCCCGATTTTTATCCGCACTAACCTGTTGATGATCATCCCGAAAGCAAACCATTAAACCAATAAAACTTTACCTATTAAGTTCTGTTGTTGTAACTTTCCAGGACAGATGACGTGGACGACAATGAGAATGAGCTGGGCTCCGGCTTCCCCGACCGCGGCGACGCCGAGAACGAGCCCAGAGAAAGTGAGCCTACCTTTATTTCTCAGTTATATCAAAAAATACTAACGCTTTTACACAACTTATTTCGACTAACGTACGTACATATACGCATTGCTCTTACGGTGACGGAAGAACACCGTGATGAAACCCACATTGAAATTAAATTTGAATCCATATATTTCAATGTGACTTGTCCTAGGATTCGGGCCGGGTTAGCCTTCGGGTTGCAGTGGTCAGATGGCAGTCCCTCTGTGTAAAACCTTAGCCCCAAGTCAAATCTCCTGGGTTAGGTAGCCGACCCCTACGGAGAACGGGGTAACGCAAGGAGAATGATGATGATCAAAGAATACTAACTATAGCTACTGTAATATTTACCATCTTTCTTTCTTTCTTTTCGTGTGGGACACCGAGTCGTCGAAATATTTACCATGACCAGCAGGGACAATGCTGATTGATGACAATGTACCTAATGTACTCATCTTGAATCGAATACTTTTGCATTTATTTTCAAAACGAACAGTTTTAACGACTGACTTTTTGAAAACGTTAAAAAAGCAAACGGAACAAAAACAATCATATAAAGAATTGTAATTTTAATCTACACTTTTCATCAAAAAATCCGGGACAAGTCAGTTTTACTTGGTTCTTGCCAAAATCACAAAAAAGTATCCATTTTATAAACAAAAAGGTTACGTTTGTAGAGCTGGCAGTTCGGCCATTTCAGTGGTGGCCGAAAATTCGAAATACTAAATTGGAATTACATTTGTTTCTTTTGAAAATGAAATGATTGACTGATACACGTTTACAATTGGCGCCATTTCAAGTTGTAAAACCTTTCTGAAACTAAAATTTAGCGGGCTTTATTTAAAAAATGAGTTTTGTAACTGTTTTCTGTGGTTTTGGGACATCTGAAAAAAAGTTTTTTCTCTAAGACATGAATGCTTCGCCCATAGAAGCTGCACAAGTGGTGGCATTACTGGATAGTGGCCTGAGTCAGCGTGTTGTGGCTGTAAGGTTGAATTTAAGCAAGTCATCTGTTAACAGAGTTTACCTACGCCATCGAGAGAGTGGTTTGTTTACGCGCCGTTCGGGATCTGGGAGAAATCGAGTTACTTCAGAGCGAGACGATCGATTTATTGTACCAACTTCTTTGCGAAATCGACGTCTTAACGCTTCTCAACTGCAGCAGAAGCTTCGTGAAGCACAAAGGGTGGCTGTCAGCGATTCCACGATATGAGCAAGATTAAAGGAGCGTGGACTGGTACCGCAGAGTAAATGGACCAAAATTAACTGCAGCCCATCAAAGAGCGCGTCTTAACTTTGCAAGAGAGCGCCTAAATTGGTCCTGTGGCACCAATGTCCTGTTCTCTGATGAGTGTAGAATAATGCTGTATGGTAATGACGAACGGAACAAAGTCTACAGAAGACAAAGCGAACGCTTTGCGCAATGCTGCATTGATGAAAAGTGCAGTCATGGTGGCGGTTCATGGATGGTTTGGAGAGAAATCAGCGCCCACGGGAACTTGCCTTCGTGGCTGTGATGCCCTATGCCTACTTTATTAGCAACGATTTCATATTTGTGCATGACAATGCTTAGAGCCCATACCGCGGACGACGTACAATAATACCTTACCGAAGTCGGTATCTCCACTATGGAATGGCCAGCAAGAAGTCCAGACATGAATCCTATTTTGAACCAGCATGGGACGAATTAAAGAGATGAATTCGAGCAAGAAATCCCACCCCAGGAACACTTAGCTAGCTGCAAAATGCAATCCAAGAAGAATGGGACAACATACCGCAACATGTGATCGTAATTTACATCAGATCGATGAAGAACCGTATGGAAGCAGTGATAAGGGCTCGGGGAGGGAATACAAGCTATTGAATAAACTTTATTTTATTTAGCTTATTTTCTAATTTACGCTTGTTTATTTATAAATTTTCTTCATACTCCATACAGGGTAAAACGTCCTCAATAAAGAAAACACGAAGCCTATAAAATCTAATTTAAATTTAGAACATTGACAGTCGGATTTGAGAACTTCATAAAACTAAGTATGAATTTGCATTTGACATTTATTTCTAATTACAGGGTGTAAGAGACGGTGTAACGAAAACTTTGCAGGCAGGTGACCAGACCAGGAAACTGAACAACTTTTACTATGGGGGGGCTATGGTGGAAAACGAAAAAATTTTTTCGACCTCCCAAACAAAATTCCCGATCAGCTGACTGACTTTGTATGGGAACTCGAAAAAATTCTTTCGTTACTCAAAATAGTCCGCATAGAAAAAATGGTTTCATGATCTGATCAAGCCTGCAAAGTTTTCGTTACACCGTCCCGTACACCCCGTATACTTATTTTTCTGATAATCCTTATGAAACATTAACTTGCAAGGTGTGGTTTTTAGATGTTTTTCTTGGATGCATCTCCAAGGTCTCATTGTAACGTTTCAGAAACCCTGCGGGTGACGTTCGTGGTTCACCAGCCGTACCAGGCGGAGTACAACAAACGTGACTCGTACGAGTTCAAGTCGTTCTCCAAGTCGCTCGCCGACGCCGTGAACCAACTCTACGAAAAGCTTCCTGGCACTCAGAGGGCGAGCCTTGTGAGGATACAGTAAGTCGCACATTCTTTCGCGGGTTTTTAAAATTATTTGAAGATTGCTGCACATGATGCCTTGATGCGCATGAGTATCTAGGAAGGAATGGCACTTGCACGTTCAAATCCTTCTTCGAGTGTCTGGCTAACGTCGTCCGTCGTCAATCAATTCTACGAAAAAATAGACAGCGGACGAGCTCTGTAAGCATGTATCCGTTTTAAACCATCACTGTGAATTGCACTTTCAGAGGGATTTTTGATAGTATTGACCTGATTTGGGAGCCTGGGTGTAAACATATACCAGGGTGTAAAAAATTCTACATTATTCTCGTCCAAGCATAATATACGGGACGTCTCAATATATTTTTAAATTTTGCATCATAGCCAGGTTTACCGTTTAAAAAAATACTTGTTTTGTCATAAAATAAAACCCAATTTGCCGTGTGATGCCGGCTTAGAATAGCATCACCCCATGTATTTCCCGTCGGTGTTGTAGGAGCCGACTAAGGGACTCGAGGGTTTCATGTGTATTGCAATTTTAGGCAACAGGCTGACAACCTGTGACTATAGTGATACACGACTTATCTGAAACGACCCTCAAAAATTTGTCAGATGTAGCGATAACGGCCGTAATTTTACGGTCGTTGATGCTCTGCCTACCCCGCCAAGGATACAGGCGTGATTAGTGTATGTAAAACCCAATCAGCAGGCCTATCCTAAAGAACCTTATTCCTTGATTCCAGGTCTCGGCTAGCTAACGAGTTCACTTGCAAGGTGACGCTGGACATCGTGACGACCGGGTACTACGACACCACGCGCATCGCAGACATCCTGCAGGAGCACATCCGGAACACCCGCGCCCTCGGCACCCACGCCGTCAACGACGCGGACTTCAACGCCCTGCTCATTGACCCTGGTACATAGATAGATAAATGCTTTATTCATTAAGGGTGTGAAAATATTAGCTGCAAAAATATTTGAAGGGGTGAATCAGCCCATGAAACTGAACAACTTTCCCTAAGGAATATAGGTCGAAATACGACTAAAAACTTTTGGACCTCTCATACAAAACTACCGACCGACTAAGGCAATTTGTATGGGAGGCCAAATTTTTTTTAAATATTTCGACCTATGTTCCTTGGGGAAAGTTGTTCAGTTTCATGGGCTGATTCACTCCTTAAAGTATTTGCAGCTAATATTTTTATACCTTATATTTTTGCATCACACACATTTACATTTGTAAGAAAATATAAAATTAAAATGCATTTTAATTCATCCCACACAAATGCACATCTGTGCTGCAGTGATGTGAAAGGGCTAAAGCTCAGTGTACTTAGCCAGGAGGCAACACTGGTTTTCAGCCGTCGTATGATGTCTACTGTCTCTGTCTCTTCGTGTGGGACACTAATCGTCCAACGAGCCAATGAACCCTAAGTTACTGGATGCTGATTCCTGATATAGTGTTGCTGAACTGTCAATAGTACTACAAAAGATAGTTTTTATTAGAAAAATCCTATAAAATCGTTCGGCCAATTAAAAGTACCGATAGTATCGAAACTACCGATTGTTCTGTAGAGAAGACACTTCTTAAATCATGAGAAACGGTACTACTGATGGTATTGCTACATTCTTCTGTAAACTATCGATAATTGATTATAGGACGACGATAGCTTAAACTGTAGATTAACTATCAATAGATTTTTTAAATCTTCAAGTCTTAGTGACCCACAAAAGTTTGATCATTGACTTGACATAATCACTTATTCTTATTTATTCCAAAATATATTCGCCCTCCTGATTCATATACACAAAAAACTTAAAAAATTCTAAAATAGAGATCGGTTTCCGAAATAACAGTCGAACAGCCTTTGCGACCAGTGACGATAATATTTACTGTAACTATTATTTCTTTATTAGGTACACAAGCAGGTCTCACTGACTTACTGTAATTCTCTATGACTTATGTAGGTATAATTGAAAAATATACATTATGCCTACCGATTTTTGGGATTGCTATTAATTATAACAACTCTAAAACCTTTTTTGTTATTTTATATAAATTACATTTTCTATTATTTTAGTTATTTTTTTTATGTTATGTTATTTTACCCGGATGTGTAGGCTCGTCGCTAGCCGTGTGCGCAGCCGACGAGATGACGTGTGACGACGGAGGGTGTCGCGAGAGTAGCGCTCGGTGCAACGGAGTGCCCGACTGCGCCGACGGCTCTGACGAGGCTGGATGCCCCACCGTCACCGAAGCATGTAATTGCCCTGATAATCTGTTTCACCATTTCGGGTCTGAATTATGCCTGATACATTGCAACCATGATCATGAATGAAACTAATATGATGATATAATTATTCGTTTATGTGTATTGAACCACATTCAATGCGGCCGACTGTTGTATCTTTCGAAATTAGATATTGTTTTCTTTTTTTAACGTTCCTTTTCTTGTGTAATGTGGTTTAGTTTTTAAATTTTTTGTTTATCTTCAGTAGTGTGATTTCTTTAATTTTTTTTGTTTCATATCAATATTTTCTTTATTTTGATAGCTCTTTGTTAATTTGTATTTTTTTTCTAATTTTAATTTCTTTTTTACTAGCCCCGTGGGTCTTAGATCTAGAAACTGCAACTGATTTTAACCAAGAACAGGAGCAAGAAAAAGAACCATGTAAGTAACAATAGGGTTGACTTAACAGTACGATAGCAGATAGCCTCATTGTCGAAACAAAATTAGCTTAACCTGAATTTTTTTATGCCATAGTGATTTCATATATTCAAAAAATTGTTACATCTTAGTAATTAACCACACAGAACGAGACGGCTCCATACCAACTTTCAACATTTTTATGTTTTGTTCCGAGCCAGATTAGAACGCGACAGATTCGAAAAAAAAAACTACGTTTATTGAATATTTTATTTTTGTTTTTATTTGTTTTTTGTTTTATTTATTTGAACCTAGGGCCAGCACCAGACAATGACAATAATTACGACACTGATCCCGAGAGAGGCGACGGCAACCCCTTCGACGTGGCCACTCCTGCCTACCCCGAGTCCAGCACTTACCCTGACTCCGTTTCTATAGCTAGTAAGATATCCTTACTGATTTTTTTTATTTAACCTAACAAACATGACTCAAAATGATTTTGTTCAACGAAAGATAATTTGTGCGTGCAGAATAAGCTCTCATAGTCCGGGACAAGGGAACAAGTTATATCCTAGACAATTCGCACAGCGCCATCTAGCCATATTTGAGAAGTAACAAAAAATTATTGGGTGTTCTGTGGGAATGGCATCCATGACCGTCGACGTAGAAGGCAGGGGTACTACCGCCTACGTCATTGATTAAGTCTTGCATCGTTGAATTAGTACTTTTTGAGAAACGTTTAATAATGTGGGAAAAGCACCTACTTAGTTCATTTCTTCGGAATTAACTGCTTCTGTTGGTACAGTATAGATGGCGTACTGTTGTTCTATTACCGCAAACCATATGTATAAACAAGTATAGCTTGACCAGAAAGAGTAGAAATTAAATAAGATGGAACTAAAAATTTTGTTTATAAAATATTGCCATAGTTAAGCGCTAACTATCAGCGAAGAAAGTGGCGCCCTCATTTTATATCTACTCTTCATGGTGAAGCTATAATATGGCAGTTTTCAAGTAATTCTATGGCAGTTTCTATGTAGGAGTAATATAAAAGTAAATATAGATAGCGTGGTTATGGTGCTAGACGAGCTAGACCAAACCCGACCGATGAGATAACGTTATAGTAATACCCAGTAACCCGTTGCGCGCCTTCTATATTTTCTTTAAATAACGTGGCCCTTTACGTAAACTTCAGAATCAATAAATATGAGATCTGTGACCCTAATTCTAAAACCTTTCATCAACCACCACTCGTGTTCAACATTTAAACGGAACTTATTTATATAATTACATTACGAAAGCGTTTTTATTTTGATTTCATTACACTTGTTACCGAGATCTACGTCTAAGTAATTAATATTCAAAATCAAAACCTATGCAACTAATTGTAATTATTTCCTATATAACCTCTGGGGCGCATCAATGTCGAGCGGTATCGGGCAGTGGTTTCCACTTGCACCTGGGGGTACGGATGTACCCCCCGCCAAGACGAGCCAAGCCAAGCGCGAGGGTAATACTTACTAGTTCACCAAGCTAAGTTAGATCAAGAAGTTTGAAAAAAAATGTATGCAGTTTCACTGAAGCCAACCCAATAATCGGAAGCACTACCTATTGTTACGCAAATACTTCCAGGAACAACAAAGAGAATAGCTAGCTTTTTTATTCGATAACCAATTTTTTTACTGCGGTTTTTTGAAGCGCAATATTAAATTAGACTAATTAAACTATACTATCTATATTAAGTATACTAGCTTCAAAGGGGCATTTTTGGTGATACTATTATTTATTCAGTGGTAATAATACTAATCTACTGAATCTACCGATTTACTAAAGCCTACCTACCCTATATGTATGGTCATAGGTTGGATTAATTGTGATCATCCGTGACAAAATTCGGCCTCGTGAATGTAACGATAACAAAAACTATACTTATAGAAAATCGTTTCTATGCTGATCCAACATTCGCAACAGCGCCATCTAGTAAGAACTTCACTCAGTTTAATTAGTGTATACCTTGGCTGTTTCGATAGATGCTTCGGAAACAATTAGTATTACACATTTAGAAACTTGATATTTGGGTTAATATCCTTCCTACAGTAGCGAAACGGCCAAACCATATATTTTTCTTGAGGTGTAGAGTTTGCCAAACTTGGGCTGGTAGAGCTGGGACGTACAGATTCAGTAGCTTAGCTCTACGCGCGATATGATATCTTATTAAACGGTTTATTAGGACAAATACATTAAAAACAAAATACCTTAAGACATCTTCTTCACAGGTAAAGTCTTGTAGGTCAACTTGTTAGGTCGACATTTTACATTAAAATGTTTTTGGCGGGGTTGCCTTTTCAGTCATATTTTTATAGAAATATTTTTCGTAAATAAAAGCTCTATTCAATCGGAACCTTTTTGGCCAATTTACAAGTATACGTAGATGGCGCTGAGCTAAACTGTTTTTGTCCAAGGAAATGTATTTTGTCTAGTTGAGTACCTATCAATATATCCTAAATGTCAATATTTCAACCTAACGCAACGCCATCTCATATGACATCATAAACTAGCTCGCGTTCAGATAGAAAAAGATACGGTAAGATAGAAAAGTCCCCATTCTTAGCGCTACGTGGTTAGCTATACAGGGTGTAAAAAAATTCGCTGCAAATATTTTAAGGAGTGAATCAGCCTATAAAACTGAACAACTTTCCCCAAGGAACATAAATCGAAATATGAAAAAAAAAATTACTTACCGACCAAGTCAATTAGTATGGGAGGTCCAAAAAATTTTCTCATATTTCGATCTATGTTCCTTGGGGAATGTTGTTCAATTTCATGGGCTTAAAATATTCGCAGCTAATATTGTTACACGTCATGCAGCTATTACCTACACCTACACCTTATGTTACTATTTGCAGCAATTTTTTTACACTCTGTATATCCTGGTTAGTACAAAATATCAATCAATGGGGTCTTTTCTAAGATTTTTCATACTACACCTACATAGAAAATGCCCATAGCCTAAAGAAATATACAGAGGAACGTGACTTATTGTTCACGTTTCAAATTAGCGGGAGACAAACTGAAATGGAATGGACTTATTGCTTTTGCTTTGTAGGATATTATTTTAAAAAAGAACAGTACGTACCGCGCCAATTCGCTTTGAATTTTTCATGTAATTTTTATTGAACTGTTTTTCTATTAGTATTTCTCTTTTTTATTCTTGCAGGTGTAGTACACAGCACTACGTATCACTCTGAAGAAAGTCCTATTGCAAACTCGTGTGTATTGATGCCCTCTTTAGTAATCGGTTCTTTTCTTACCGCGTGTCCAATGTACTATAATTGTGTGACAGATTATGATGTCATACCAAATGTTGTTGCGTTAGGTTGGAATTCTGGCATTGCATATAGATACTAAACTTAGATAAATACATTTCCTTGGAAAGAAACTTTTCCAGTTTACCTCAGCGCCATCTATTAACATTTGAAAATTGGCAAAAAATATCCCAATTATTTCCACAACCCAGGTACCGCGCGAATACCGGTCTGATTTGAATATGGAAAGAGAAAAAAGACTGCTCTACTAGCTCCACTTCTTCGTCCGATCTTTTTCTTGCCAATATCTGGCTACTACATAGAGAATAAATTATATTCGATTTGATTCAGAATTAGTTTCTCCTGCTCTGCTAAGTTGATTTCCTTTGTGCAGCGTGCCGCAACGACGAGCTGCGTTGCGACGAGACCCGCTGCTTACCGCTGTCGGCGCGCTGCGACCGCATAAGGGACTGCGACGACGGCCAGGACGAACAGAACTGCGAAGGTGAGTCCCCTTCAGCACCAGCCGATGAGTCAGTCAGCACACCTGCTTCTGCGTTACAATGTTGAGCTGCGTTGCGACGAGACCCGCTGCTTGCCGCTGTCGGCGCGCTGCGACCGCATAAGGGACTGCGACGACGGCCAGGACGAACAGAATTGCGAAGGTGAGTCCCCTTCAGCACCAGCCGATGAGTCAGTCAGCACACCTGCTTCTGTGTTACAATGTTGAGCTGCGTTGCGACGAGACCCGCTGCTTGCCGCTGTCGGCGCGCTGCGACCGTATAAAGGACTGCGACGACGGCCAGGACGAACAGAACTGCGAAGGTGAGTCCCCTTCAGCACCAGCCGATGCAACAACAGCCAGCACAACTGACTAGCGTGAGGACGAGACTAACCATAAATCTATCCTCTATAACCGATTATCGACAGCTTTTACTTTGACTGACTACCTAACATGGGAGTTTTTATATTTCTCCCATCTATTTTTCCGGTAAAAACGTTTGGGTCTAACGCACATTTACATGATCAAAGTATTAGATTATCTAGAATAGAATATCATTTACCATTTCTTAACTACAGCGGCCTTCGAGAAGATATTTTAAACCCTCTCGTCTTGTAATTGTAGACGTGATAGTTATATCTTCAAGTCTTTAATTTCAGCATCTGTGTTCTATTTTGTAAATTGCTTCTTATCTTAATCCACTTGTTTGTATGTAATGCTCGACCAGTCCAGTACTTCCTTATGCACTGGAAATCGTTTACTTAGCTGACACTGACTGATTTATATTCGAGTGGTTTCAACGGTTCATTCAACGAAGACCTACATATATATATACACATATCACGCCTTTATCCCTTACGGGGTAGGCAGAGCGATAACGGTTGCAAAATTACGGTCGTTATCGCCACGTCTGACAATATTTGAGGGTCGTTGCAGATAATTCGTGTATCACTATAGTGACAGGTTGTCAGCCTGTCGCCCAAAATTGCAATACACTTAAAACCTTCGAGTCCCTCAGTCGCCTCTTACAACACCCACGGGAAAGAAATGGGGTGATGCTATTCTAAGCCGGCATCACACGGCATCTATATAGGTCTATTGGTTGTATGAAATACGTTACGACAAAGGATGGTACAAGCCCATGAAATAGTTTTCGGCAGATAATTAGAAGCCTAAATATGATTTCAAACCGTTTTTTACTTTTTGAATTGGCTGCGCTGGCTTTGTCAATTCCCTCAATTAAACAAACTGCGCTTTTGGAGCATATGACTATAACTTGTGCGACTGAAGTAGGTGGGTCATTTAATGCCTAGAGACAAAAAATCACCTATTTGTATTTGAAACTTAAATATTTGCAGTCAATCAATCGCAATTTTACTACAGTTTGTATACTACCAAGTAACTTAAATTTAAATAAGTAGGTATTTAAGACATACGAGTAGTATATCTCACAGAGCGTCGGTGGCCAAGTGGATAGGACACCGGTCTTACAATCGTGAGACCAGAGTTCGATCCCCGCCATGTACCAATGTGTTTTTACTCACGTACATTTACCGACTGCTCTTACGGTGAAGGAAAAACATCGTGATGAAACCCACATTCAAATAAAATTTGAAATCAAATGATATTTGAATGTGACTTACCCTAGGATTTGGGCCAGGTTAGCCTTCGGGTTGCAGAGGTCAGATGGCAGTCGCTCTGTGTAAAAACTTGGTTCCACGTCAAATCCCCTAGGTTAGGTAGCCGACCCCGACAGAGAACGGGATAAGGCAAGGAGAATGATGAGTAGTATATCTCACCGCAGCTCATGCAGGATTTGATACTGTGACTTTCACCGTTATTACCGTGACACATCTCCATCTGGGCTACTGCGGCTCGATCGTATTGCATAGTATTATTTACCTGATTCAAAAATTTCAATTTATCAGTTAAATATTATACCGCCCTTAGTTGCTTGCTATGATCATCGACCATACACAATACACTTATTTTTTTCTTGTATCGATATGAAATGGGAGATATATTTCATTTTTAAATATTTAACGTGTAAAATAACTTCTAGAATTATTAAATAACAGCACTGTGCGTATAGTGTTCAAGGGAATTAGTACGTTTCTATTGAGTTTCTCAAAAAAGTGCGACGTAAATCAGTGTGTTTTACTCAAGCCTAAAGATATTTATCCTCTTGCGACGTACACGGATTCTCTCGCATCACTCAGAACACACATACACAAATCACGCCTTTATCCCTTCCGGGGTAGGCAGAGCGTTCACTCAGTACCTACTATAAAATCAAAATTCTTCGTTCCACTCTATTCAAAATAGCGCTCTGGCCTTAAATAGTACCTATATTCTTGTGATAAAAACTACTATTTTAACTCTGGACAGATTGAGTTGGTCAACAGTCTGAGTCAGCTTTTGTTTTGATGCCCTCTTCACAAACGCTGTTACTACCCATCAAAATTAACTATGACGACTGGTTTTTAGTTTAATAGCTTTGTTTTGTGCAATTTCACAGTTTTGTGTAGGACACAAATAGAATACTAGGTGTAATATTTGGAACAATCGATTTACTTCAGCCTGACCCACTGACCATTTTTAATAGACATCAAAAAGGTACCTTGTTATGTACTTACTTATTATGTAGGCACTCTCTCAGCATTCTTTAATGGGGAGCACTATTGACTTGTCATTTATCAAACCAGGTAAATAAATCTATCTTAACATAAACTAACTGTTTTATGATTATGATGCACTCAGCAGCACCCAACTTTAATAACATGTCAATGACTCAGAATCACTCGACCATTATAAGGAGACTCATTGATGTCAACAGGGATGTAGTCTTGAAATATCAGAAAACAAAAATATATTTATACTTCATGATTGTACCAAGCAAATTCAATACTATTTACAGTACCTTAAGTTATTAATTTAATTAAATATTATCATTGTACTTTGCGCTTTTCAGGCGACTTTCAAGAACATTGTAAACGAAACTAGATGTTTCATGAAAGGTCAGTTATGGCCTTGCCACAAAAAGTTAGACTCACGTTGAACGCGTGTCTAGCGTTATTTTGTATGGAGTTTTGTTTTAAACACGCGTTCGACTAGAGTCTAACTTTTTCGTGGTAAGGCCCTAAATGTTAGGATAGAATAAAGTTCAGATAAACTCTAGAATGCAAATCTGCGAGGCATCGGTCTCAAGAGTGTCTTGCGACAACTCTTGTAAGTTTTGTCCTCCACGATAAGCCAATTAGGGTAATTCTTGATTACTTAGTCAGCATTTAAGCTGAAACGATGAGTTCCGAAAGACTGAAGATAAAAGGCTAGACCTTTTAAGCCCTTAATGATTTTTCTACATAAATAGAATCATTTCCGGAAGGATCGTTTGTAGGATAGGCTAGCAAAGCAAATACTCAAATGATACATAATAATATGATCGTAGTATATTATATTCTGTACAAGACTAGAAAAGCTTCTAACGATGACTTTTGAATAAAGGCAGCAGCGTATTGTAGTAGCCCTAACATTGATTGAAAGAGACGATATCAGAGTTCATGTCCGATAGGAATGTTGAGTGCGTGTGCGCTGCAGTGCGTGGGCCTATGGCTGCCGCCGGTCGGCAGAATCTCAAGTGTTGTAATAATTGTAACACTAGGACCAATCCATAAAATGAGAGGGAACACCACGAACAAATACAGTGAAAGCGAAAGTTTGTGTTATGCCCGCAAATTATTACCCACTTGATAATCTAAAATTATGAAAGCATTGTCATTGATCTTATTAACTCGTGCTTAATCGGTAATCGATACATTTGTTATTTTACGTCTGTTTGACATGGAACATAATGGAAACGGACGTTACCGTCACCGTTAACTTTTCCTAAAGCAAGCAAGTGATTCAAGAGGCTCCTAATATCTAGTATTTTCCATAACTCTTTTAAAAAGAGAACCTACTTCAACGGACGTAAAAAGTGCGAAACTCCATTTTTTTGTTGTTTAATATGCCTAAAACCTTCTCCTAAGGCTGACAAATACTTTTCTGAAAACCGCATCAAAATCGGTTCATCCAAACGCCAGATAATCGCGGACAAACATATATACAGTCCAGCAAAAAAGAGTAGACAAAAGATGAGGGCGCCACTTTCTTCGCAATCTGTCAAATCTGACAGGTAACGCTTAAATATGGCAACAATTTTTCATACAAAATTTTTAGTTTCATTTTATTTAATTTCTAATCTTTTTTGCTGCAATGTACATACATACAGGTTAAACTGATAACCTAGTTTTTTTTAAGTCGGTTAAAAACAAAATTTTTCATCCAAAGCAAAAGTTTGCATACTACAGTCTTGTCATATCTAAGTTTTTAAAACTTTCTTTAGGAAATGTAACACAGCCTAATTATGTGTTTCGAAGACATTTCTTCATTTAGTGAGTTGTTCGTGTGGTTCTCTCTAGCTAATATACACCTTATAGCGGCTGTAGCGGCTGCTTGATTTGAGCGTGGTAATGTTCGTAGGTAGTTGACGTCATTTTACTAGTTCATTACTACCGTTTTGACAGCATGGCGACTTCAAAATAAATAGACTATGACCAGTTTTATGACAGTTTTACACCAACTTTTACACGGTACCGAAGTACTATTTTGCGTATACCTATGTATTTTATAGGTATATGCATAAAGTATTGCATAACCGGACCAGTGGTCATTAAAACCAATAAATATAAATACACGTAGTTGTTTCTTTTAATGTTATGGTCTTATTACTGGAAAAGATGACATCAAAGATAACGCTTTTTTCAAATGCTTTTTTTTAAACTGCTTTAGGGTTTGAAATCTTGTAAACGCAAAAAAACATACTAATATACATAATATCTGGGATTGAATTATAGGTGGGAGTAAATAAACACACGTGTTCAATTTGTTTTAAATTTTTGGTAAAAACGGGTGATACATGTATATACGTATAATAATAATTGTTTGTTAATAAGTGATTATGTGGTAAAATGTATCTACTGCCCGATTTCATGTTTCTAATAATAATTAAAGTAGTTTAGGCTTTAGGCTCTGCGTCTATGAATCAACCGTTCAGTCAATACATTGTTTGTTTTTATAGGCAAGTGAGAATGCTAATATAATTGGCATGATGACAGTCAGGTCGAAGGAGCTACTTTTTATAAGATATTTTGTATGAAAATATGAAGAGATGACGTCATGTCTCTTTAGTTTGGATGGCGTCAAAACACTTACCTTTATATTATTTTTCTGTTAATTAACTTAAACGTTCAATACTTCGAAAAACTATGTAGTATTTTTGGATAATAGTTTTAAACGTACTTATTTTGTATTTTACTAATGAGTTAATGACCCAGTCACCTAGCGAATTATCTAAGTAGAGAATTGATTAACCCTTCTTTTTATAATCTGTCTATACATCGAGATACGATCAGTGAGTACTTAGCCTAGCACTCGCATTAAAAGCACATAATATGTACTATACTAAAGACATTAATTGTGATTGTCCGACTTCAATATTTACGTCATTATAATACCTGGTGGCTTGTTTTAAGAATTTTAAGGGTCTGAGCTCATGAGAGTGGCATTCTTAAGATAAATATTAATGTGTTATGCTCATGAGCGCGCATCCGTTATTGCCAAGCCAGCTTTACGTTAGGTATAATCATTATGATGAGATTTGCACTCAGCATGTTTTTGTCTTTATATGTAGGTAGACACTGTACCTACGTGTGATATAGCTTGCTCGATTTTGTCTACCTATAATGATGCGGAGGCTGTACACACATGCACGTTATAGTTTAACAGTTGAAATTTCATAGGACATAAACTGTAAAATAAACTAAAAGAACTTGGCAATTTTCCAAAACGAAGACGTAGTCATGTATTACGTAGTATTACATACATACATAAACAAATCACGCCTGTTTCCCTTACGGGGAGCGTTAACGGGGAGGCCTTTGTAATACGGACGCTATCGTCGCTTTTCAGATGATCCATGTATCACCCGCGAGAAAGAAATGGGCTGATGCTGTTCTAAGTCGGCATCACACGGCATGTTTAATATTTTTATCTTTCCTATAAATTACATTGTAGTATGCGTAAAGTTTGAATATTCATACCTCGACACGCGACCTTTTAGATATCACGAAGGCAATGAAAATCAATTCTATTTTGCCACAGACCAGCTGCGATGATGTAATTGCGACATAGAGACACAGGATTATATAGGTACTTCTTATACAGGGTCTATCTCGTCGTGAAAAAATTTGTTAGTGGACTATTTACATTTAGTCCACAAGCTAAAATAATAATGCGCTTTCTTTCTTTTAGTGTACACCGAGTCGTCTTATGTGTTGGCAACACAGGTTTAAAACAAAATAACCGCAGTTGATGACGCATTCTGTTTGTTGTCTATTGAACTGCACCTATTTTGTGTATAATCAATTGTTTAATTAATCGGCTTTTTGAAATTGCTGTCATAAACTATATGCAGTACATATAGCTCTTGTTACCCATATCGCGAGATCTGTCAATACTTATTCAGTATGGTACTTAACACGTAATCTATGACTTAAGAAAGGATCATATCCTAGAAGTAGGCAGTTATTGAAAGTTTCACAACTTCGATAGATTCATTAATAGCGCAGTAAATTACTTTGCTAGTAAAAATGCAGTAAGCTATAAACCATCTGATTTTAATCTTCACTTTTTCGGTTTATGTAAAGATACGTCCTGTTTAGTCGTACCGTATTCTAATTCATGGGCTAGGCAATAGGCGAACAGAATTCACCTACTAAATTAATAAACTCTGTGTCAATTGAATCGCGCCAAGGCTGTAGGAAATATTAGATAACTAATGTAATTGGGACGTTTCGCACTTTGTGTCTATGTTTTGTAGTTAAAGTTTGTAAATTTAATGTAATCAATAATAACCATTTTATATCAATAAAGTGTAGTAAACTCTGTACTATGTTTGACTGTGTTATAAGAAAATGTAAAATTTTCATAAACTTCACACTATCATGAATTTCAACACCTGCTCTGCTTCTATAAGCATACTTACTAATTTATAGTGCAGATTTAAAAAGGAAAGGATATTTGATAGTGGATATGCCTATCTATAGGTATAGTGTATGGGTCTGTCGAGATTCAAGTAGCTCGCAATGGGTGGGTGATTGAATGTGCATGGCAGGCAGGCATATCGGTTGGCGATCGGTGCAAAGTGCAGTCCACGCGATGAAAGACGTTTCTCAAATGGATAGCTGTCATTCAAATTCAAAAATCACTCTACTGCACTCGATTTATGGCACGTCTTGGTACTTTATGTGTATTATTCGTCGCGGAACTCGAATGCCAAAATATTTATGTCCCTTTTTTATTTTTTATTTCTGTGACTTTTGTTGCACAAAGCTTGCACGCTTGCTTTGTTTTGGATCCGAAGTGACGAGTACGAAACTCTCCAATCGTAGTGTTGCCAGCTCGCTTGTTACTGCCGGCGCTGAGTGTTGAGTGTTGATGAAAACAAATTGAGTGTTACGCCGCGTCGCATTCTCAGATATTACATTTAATTGCCGCACCCGATGCCGTGATTCAGCATATCATTATTTAGGCCGGCCAGGGAGATGTAAAACTCTCCGTAGTACCTTCTAAAATGTAAAAAGAGGACGAATGCGTCTCGGTCCCAGTTGATTACATACTGTTACATGTTATATAACCTGTATCGTGGGTATCAAAAAGTTTATAACGTTTGTACGTGCAAGTAGGTAGTGTTAGAGAGTTTGCACTAAATTCAATTATCTATTCAAAACAAAACTATTCTTATAATAAGTGTAAAAAGTGCCTAGCAACTAAAATGTTACGGTAATTACTAAGCAAGGGGGATTTTACACCTTGCTCCGGGAGCGCCCCACTTCGCTTATTGCACTTTTGTGCTTCGCCTCGCACTCTATACGTAACCTTTGCCGCCGTGTCTATACTTACCTATCCGTACAGAAAATGTGACGTGATACAATACAAGAGCTTTCTGTATGGGGCATTAGTAAAATTCTAGAACATAAGTTTAGTTGCAGACTCAACGGGCTTACTTTAACGTCTTGACTATTAAATAACTTTTGTAGAGTCAATGCTTACCATAATAACTTTTTTCAAAGATAACCTACTTCAAAGGGCTTATAAGAGTGTGAATCTCCATGCATTTGTCGGTTTATATGGCCTAAAACCTTCTTATAAGTCTGAAACAGACTTTTCTAAAAAGCGCATCAAAATCGGTTCATCCAAATGCGAGATAATCGCGGACAAACCTACATACGGGTCAATCTAAGAACCTCTTTTTTTTAAGTCGGTTAAAAAGTGATGTATACTTTGCACGTTAAAAGAAGTTTTTTGCGAAACGAATATGAAATAACCTTAATCTTGATAAGTAATAACAATAAATAATTACTGAGACAACTTTGATAGCGTTAATTGCGACTTCAAAAGTAAACAGTAACTTTTTTACTAACTTTTTAAAAAGAGAACTGTCTTCAACGGACGTAAAAAGTAAGAACTTTATTTTTTTTTGTCGGTTAATATTACTAAAACTTTCTCCTAACCCTGGGAAATTCTTTTCTGAAAACCATATTAAAATCGGTTCAGCCAAACGCGAGAAAATCGCAGGGTAATAGACATACCACACATACAAACATACAGGTCAAAATGAGAATCTCCTTTTTTTGAAATAGATTAAAAAGTATTTATAAACCAGTATAGGCCGGGATAGCATGGGTACGAATACGTACTTCTGTGCAAAAAGTCTTAAACTACCAACATCTCCGGTATTGGTTCTAGGTTCCAGGGGGTCGAATCTGTGTGAAAAACGATACGTCAAAAAACGATATGGAAAACCATATGGGTGGTTTCTGGCTAATTGACGACAAATCGCGCCGAATTAGCAGTACATTGATAGTTTTGTAGTAAACAAAAAAAAGATATGGTTAATAGCAGTCTATGTATACAAATTTTTTTTCTGCATATGTCTGTGTGTTCGAAATCGTAGGTCAAAAAATTCATATCATTCACTCAATTTTGAATGATTTACCCGAATAAGGACATATTTTTGGCATAAACTTACGTCAAAATAAGATACACTGCAATAGCTATTTTATGTCAAAAAAACGATATCGTTTAGTGATGGGGTCCAAAACGATATGGCGAAGTGTTGGGCAATTTTTTTTACAAAAAAGATCGACTGAACAAGGAGAATTGTTATTAGTAAGGCTTTTTTGAAACAAAGATAGTCCCACCACAAACATAAATGTAGAAGTTGGTAGCCAAGTTCAATGTTTAACTAAAAATAGTGTTGCTTGAAATTGTGCAAACTTCAGTCCCGACATGTATTTATTTCTAAAGCTGTTTGTACGTCAAGAATACCATTGAGTAGGAACTATGTCTTTTTATTTACCAAGGTTCCATTATACGAGATCGTTTAAGACTACGTAAGGGATTTTGCGGCGGTTTTCTTCTACTCGTTTTCCGCAGAACTGAGACATTTTTATACATTCTATTCACAGCAGTGATATCTCTAGGTAAGACAAGCCACCCGCCTAGTCGCTCCGCCCGCTGTAACTCGTTTTCCCGTTGAAAGTAGTCGTTTTTGTGCCAATATTGTACATATAAACCTTCCTCATGAATCACTCTATCTTTTAAAATAAACAGACACGTAAAGCGAATTTTGCTTTATACTATGAAGTGATGAGCTCTCAGACTTTCAACAACACGA
The DNA here is from genome assembly GCA_029255805.1 of Keiferia lycopersicella. NCBI lineage: Eukaryota > Metazoa > Arthropoda > Insecta > Lepidoptera > Gelechiidae > Keiferia > Keiferia lycopersicella. Next base: position 14,995,168 of record JARACZ010000006.1, on the reverse strand, counting down.
TGCTCGTTTGCTAGGGATCTGCAAAAACATCTCATTATGTTGAACAACTTTAGCTTTGAATGTTGAGTCTCCGCAGAAGAGTAGGATAGTTTAGTTGATCGACAATCTGATTTCGGCTTCCATTTTTATATTATGGAGGTAATAAGTTCGAATAGCATCGGCTGTCGCCTTAGATTAGCATCAATCCATTTCTGCCCGTGGGTGTTGTATAAGGCGACTAAGGGATGAATCCAAGAACGAGCAGCAGCGTTTCCGCTGAATATCTACAAAATCTTGCACTGCGCTCACCAATTCGACTGTCAAGCGTGGTGAGTATGATTCATGTCCAGCAATGGACTGATGTAGCTGTAGCAGTAGCAGAATGTAATAACTTTATTGTACCACAGAAGTTAACAGTAGCAATAAAATAAGTGAAACATAAGATAGTAGTGGTACGAGCAACCGAACGGATCGCAGTCGATGTATCAGAAAGAGAGTAGACAGATAGGTTTGCCGCTAGCAGGATGACAATATTCGCAAAAACAGTCTACTCGTGACCATGGAGCGTGAAACCGATTCGAAATATCGAGGTAAAAACAAACATAATCGTGGTGATAATCCTGTTATTACTATAAATTTAAGTATTGTAAAACATAAAAGGCGCAAAGGCGGATTTATCCCGTTAAGAGATCTCTTCCAGTTACCCTTTGCGATATCAAAATATATGTTTTTGTTTTATTTTTGTTAAAGTGGACTTTCTTTATGGTCTAAATCAAGTAAGCCAGAATCTTGATAGATACGTCGATATAGTCAACATGGTAAACACGGCCTCCAGTCCCGGCGTGTTGCTAAACGTTAAACAAACCTATGATATAACGAAAAACAAATCCCACCAAAAACATTTTCATGTCAAGATATAGTCAAAGCGCAACAAATAGACATCAGACCTCAAAATAGAGCCAAGCTTCTCAATCTACGCGCCCTAAGTACACCAACTGTCTTACTAACTTTACCTACATCTTAGTTAAAATATACGGCTTGGCCAAACGGAAGAAAAACTTCTTCCTTCGAAAAGGCGCATTTAGTCTAATTTCCGCAGTCAAATTGTTATTGTCTTCATTCTGCTGAAACAGCAAACCATACATTTAACAAATATGTAGGGTTTATAAAAGAAATTGGCATTTAAATGTTTTTGGTCGGATTTCATTGGTTTTGTAGTGAAGGGGAACCACTTCCGCCCCCCTTTTCTTAGAGGGTAGAGCGTAGAGTGATTTTATAAAATACTGATTCGCGTACTGTATTATATTATGTCCTTATACCAAATATCTAACTTCTAGCATGAAAATCCTAGAAAGTTTCATTAAAACTTTAACCCCTCAATTTGGAAGGTTGTGGGGGGTTTATGGGATAAACATCCCATCGATTAAACAATCGATAACGAATTTCAGCTTTCTGGCACTTCAGGAAGTACTCAAAAATTTTGATGATCATCAGTGTGTCACTGACTAAATTGGATTGGCGGATTTTAGACATCGTTAAAATAATAAAAAGATAAGAGCTATAAAACTGAAACTTTGCCTGTTTAATGAAATTACTATTGACAATTATATCCCGAGAATTTGATCAGTCTAGTATATCGGAAACTATCACGTTTCTCGCTTTGGCGGGGCCACCACCGTGGCCACAGAACTTTTTACACGACTGCCAAATCATAGACACTTCCTCCTTATACTTTTTGGTAACTTCGTGTCACGAAATCTAAGGAAGATTGACGTTGATGTCTTTGATAGAGCTGTCGTCTTGCATAATGTCTAAAAAATCAAAACATAAACAAAAAAAATAAACTAAATTGTGAAAATTTATCTTTAGTATGGCAAAATGCTACTACTGCTAGCTAAGCTACCGTAACCCATAAATTTGTGCTGAATTTTATAATGATAGGGCTGACTGACTGGCTGTGAAGATTGTCCGATGGTGTAGCACCGAAGTGGTTCACTATGCTATCGGGATAAGTCGATAGTACCCCTGCCTTCTATTCTACGCCGAGGGTCGGGCCACATTCAAATATCATCTAAATTCAAATTTAATTTGAATATGGGTTTCATCACGATGTTATTCCTTCACCGAAAGAGCAGTTAGTAAAAACACATTAGTACATGGCGACGATCTAACTCGGTTCTTACATTGTAAGACCGGTGTCCTGAACTCTTGCCCACCGACGCTCTTGGGTTCCTCCTGGGTGGGGGCTCGATCCTTACAGGACATAAATGTTTGTTAAGTTAATTCTAAAATATTTGTATCCAGTCTGGGTGTTTTGTATGTATCTATACCTATTTACAAAAAATATAAAATTATTCTAGCAACGCTAGCAAATATCACTACTGGGTTAGATGCTTGAATATATTGTTGGATAGTAGATTATTAGTGAGAATATTGTCCAAATATTAACAAACTTCAATTATTTATTGCAGAACGATGTCCTCAAAAAAATATATAAATGCGAATCTTAGAACATCTGGCACTGTTCCTATTACAAAACATGAAAATATTGCTTTAATTGCAAGTACTTCACATACAATAATAAGAAACTTATATAAGAAAACATCTGCTGCTCTCTGAAAGAAGTTACTTTAAGAACTACTGGTAAAAGTTAATTTGGGCTAAAGTCTGTTATTGATCCAATAAAAAATCTGTTTGAAATAAAATCTGTTTTCCTACTCAACAATTTTACCGGAGAGTTGAAGGGCGTTTGCCTTGATTGCCCTCCCTATATTGCCTGCTACATGTAGAAGGCGGTTGAAAAATTCTGACACTAGGGTTCATCGGGTCGTTGGACGATTCGGTGTCCCACACGAAAAGAAGAAGCCCTCCCTATATAGTAGGGGATTCCGCCATCAACGACCTTCACCGAGATGATAAAGTTACAAAAAACTTCGTGACAAAATAGGCTGCTTATCGACTAACAATACTGGTAGCTCCTGTCGTCTGAACACTTGTATGTATGAGGGAAGATTCAACAAACATTTTTTATTTTATTGCTGACGGTTCTAAAATTACTTCAATACTATTCTTATGAAACTACATAGGTGTAAAACTAACGAAGGAATTGGAGTCGGACATTTTCGAACACAGGCAGACAAATTAAACAAAATTATAAGGAGGTAGTATGGTTTAAAGCATAATAGGCTTTGTAGTAGGCTAAGGAAACCATAATTCAAAATAGGATTGATTTTGATATCGCGTTTTAAATGTTAACAGTGCCATCTATTGAATCATAATATGTATCACATCAAGCTGTTATTTAATTGCTTTTTATGAATTTTTATAATATGTAGGAATATCGTTTAGGGGTTTCTAAAACTTTTAGTGCTCATTTCGGTGCCTATTTGTTCATAGTTATCTATTTTTCAAAATAACAATGTCCTTGTGCCAGCAGCATACGAATAGATAGAGAAAGGAAAAGAACGAAATGCGTGTTCTTGTCGTAGTCTCATAATTTTAGGAGCCCAAGTGTTTGTAGTATCTGGGTGGATATTTGAAAACGGTTCTTCAGGTCCCTTTCCTGGCAAATTTAAAATTTTAGTTTTATGGTTATTTTATCATTGCATAATAATAAAGGCCTACTGAAAAGGTTATTTACGAAAAAAAACTTAAATCGAACCACAGGTTTCGTCAAAATTCAATTTTGAAATTTGAGGTGCCAGTCAACGGGACATTTTGCGCCAGTCAAGGGTCAAAGTAATTATTTTAACAAAATATATGAATAAAAACTGTTCATCTTTTGCTTTTAACTAAGTAGAATAGAAGTAAAAGTTGCCGCAGCCTACCAGACTGACGCCCTGAAGCCTCAATCTGATTAAGGCGCGACGCACCTAGTCACAGACAATTTGCTCGTGCTTGAAACACGACACAGCCAGCCCGACATACGAAATGAAACAGCCACAGTGTTCGACAATCACAGTTGACAGACGGGCGTATGTGATCTGTCAACCTCCGGAAGAAGGCTGTTCGTAAACAGCCGAAACGTAGACCCAATTCTCCACCAAAACAATAGTAACGTAAGTCGTTTAAACTTAGGCCATAATGAAACAGCTAGCATGAGACAAGAAGAAACCACCGAAAAGATTATGACCTGAGAATTAACTGTGTTGTACATTCTGCTACTGAAGAGACGAAGATAACCTTAAAGATGACGCAATCAGCCTCTCTCTCTCTCTTTTCGTGTAGGACATCAAGTCGTCCAACGACCATGCATGACTCAGATAGCCTTAGACACCACTAGGCAAGCAACCTTACACGCGCCGCTTTATACATGAGACACGACGCAAACAGCTTAAGAGACATTGCCATCAGACTGAGAAATAACGTAACTAACCTGAGACACGACGCAGTCACCTTAGAGACGACGTTATCAGCCTGAGACACGATGTACCCAGCTAAAAAGACTCCGACACACAATGCAATCAGCTTAAGAGACGTCGCAACCAACCTGAGACATAACACAGCCATGCTGTGATTCAATGTAGACAGCTGAAGAGACGTCGCAATCATCAACCTCAGACAACGCAGTAGGCTAAGAGACGTCTTTAGAGAGGCAGCTTTAGAGTTGTCGAAGTCACCCTTAGTGAGACATAACGCAGCCGCCCTGAGATACAACGCAGTCTGCTTAAGAGACGTCAAAATCAGCCTGACATAGCGCAGCCACCCTGAGATACAACGCAGTTGCTTATGAGACTTCGATTTATAACCCTGGGTGAGATAAAACGCAGCCAACCTGAGATGCAACGCAGTAAGCTGAAGAGACGTCGCAATCATTCTGGGACATAACGCAGCCACCCTGAGATACAACGCAGTCAGCTTAAGAGACGTCGCAATGAGCCTGAGTGAGACATGACGCAGCCACCCTTAGATACTCGTACATCGCAGTCAGCTTCAGAGACGTCACAGTCAGTTCAAAAGACGTCGAAATCAGTCTTAACGAGATATGTCTCGTAACTCAGCCACCCTGATATACAACGCAGTAGCTTAAGAGACGTCGCAATCAGTCTGAGACATCACGCAACCACCCTGAGATACTACGCAGTCAGCTGAAGATCGTCGCAATTAACCTGAAACCTAACGCAGAGATCCTGAGATACAACGCAGTCAGCTTAAGATACGTCGCAATGTGCCTGAGTGAGACGCATCGCAGCCAACCTGAGATACAACGCACTCAGCTTAAGAGACGTCGCAGTTAGCCTAAAACATAACGCAACCACCCTGAAATACACCGCAGTCAGCTTAAGATACGTCGAAATTAACCTGAGGCTTAACGCAGCCTCCCTGAGATACAACGCAGTAGCTTAAGAGACGTCTATCAATCAGCCTGAGATATCGCGCAGCTACCCCGAGGCCTAACGCAGCCGCACCTAGAGACATAAAGCAAGTGTTTTTAAACTATGTTATCGGCACGAACAATGCTGTACACCAACTGGAAACCCTTAATCTAACTTACGGTAACCATGGGCAGACATGGGGTGGTGCTATTCTACTCTGCAGGCACACATTTACACAAAAAAAATGCAAAAACAATCATTAAAATAACACTAGTCCCTTGACTGGCATAAAATGTCCCTTGACTGGGAAAAATGCCAGTCAAATGAAGCCAGTCAAGGGACAATATTCTATGTTTTTAGTGATTTATTGGTAAACGCTTGAATGTAATCGAAATTTTTAAACGAATCTTAAATCTCGCTCTATTATGCGACATTATTTGTTCAGAACAAATCCTCTGTAATAACTCTTTCATGAAGAAAACATGCACAGGAAAAGGGACCTGGCGCAGGTGCAAACATAGGAGCTAAAAATTTAACAACTCCTATTTTATTCTAGAAGTGCCAAGGAGCTATATGCGCCCTCTCCAGGGATGAAGAAGCAATCCTGGCAGAAGGCAGAAACAAGACCCAGCCCATATCTCTATTAGTTTCAGCGATTCAGTCGTTTTAACGTAGACCACGTATTCAGAAAACACAAAAACGTGTGACCAGCACAAATTGTCATTTTTATCGGTATACGCAGTTAAATATTGTCCAATTAATAATTTGCTATAAATCTACATGATATAAGGATTATTATGATGGGTGAAAAGTTATATGATGTCCAGCTAGATAAAACTTTATACGTTTTTGAATTTCGCAATAGCTGAGTGTGACACGCGAAGAACGCGTGTTTTGGCCCCGATTTCAGGTTTCAGATTAAGTTTTAGTTAAACATATTTCATAATTTGTGGATGGAGTTTTACTTTCCAAATAGTCAATTAAACATTCTTTCGTGTGAATGATACTTAAAATCTGTAAGTGTTGTACACTTGAAGAAATTTACGTGCGACCGCAATTTTTAACTGTGCAAATTTTCACCCATCTATGATGCTACTATAGGAGGACTTTAACCTCGTAAGGCTCAGGAGTTCGTGAGAATTTTTCATATAACGGCGGCCCGAATGCCTTTTTAAAAGGTATGATTCTACAATGGAAAATTAACCTTATAAGCTCACCGTTTTTCCAGAAACTTGCAGTTCCAGCAGAGCCCTTTGTTAATTACTTAGCTTGAACTACAAAATATTAATAGACGAGATATGTATTTTAAAATTTTACATAATTAAAGGATAAACACTATGCCCAAGTTTATAGCTATAAGGTTGCTTTATAAAGTGATGTTTGCACCACTATAGATCGACATACCTTTTAAAAAGCATCTGGACTTTACAAGGAATACTATAGGAGACTACACAGAATAACAAAATTAATAGGAAAAAATATTTTCATCAGGTTACCAACAATCATAGAAAAAAAAATACGAGATCAAACGCTAAATAACATTATTATGTGTGAAGAATTATTAAACCACGTCAGGAAACAAACAGTTTCAAAGTAAATCAAGGTTTGCGACGATGATGATTACTGGAAATGCTACGATTGGTCAACAGCGACGAAATCTATTATTACTTCTTGGTTTCTCTCATCATCCTCACGTAGCAATTCCAGCCGAAAAACGCTTTAGATGAGATATCTTTTTCAGTAGGCATTCCGCTTCTCCTTTAAATTGAAAAGAAGCACTGCTTTTCGTTCGCTGCAGTGGTGGTGGATTAAATGCGAATACCATCCATACCACCTGTGTTTAAACTGGTACTCGGTAATGAAATCGGCACAATCTTCTTCCTCATCGGTAGAACGCACGTGCCACTTTATGACAACTAAAATGGAATCAGAAATTAATATTATTACTTTTTCTATCTGCCGCTGTGATCTGTAACTGTACTATGCTAGCTAGACTGTTGTGTGTATCAAAATCAGTTGGTACTGTGATAGAATTTAAAGATTTTCATAAATTGCTTATTTTGATTCCGTGTATGGGAGTCCGCAACGACTGGTCCAATGTTTTATAATTTCTATTACTCTAAGATTTAATTCTCACCTTTCTGTGAATTTATAAGGATATTTAGGTATTGATATGTAAAGTAGAATGTGGGATACAAGCATAATTAGAAGGAAACAAATTACAGCATGAATCGAATTACGACGTTTCAGAAATGGAGCTCCAGGTGCTCCTACTCAGAAATTCTAATCGTATAGTTTTAAGTTACCTTTATTAGTTTTATTTACTAAATTTTATCTTCAAATTATTCATCGAGAAGTTCTTCTTTACAAAATTTACTCCCTTTACTATCTTTACTTGTAAGGTAGGCAGGCTGATAGCGTAGGTATATCTGAAGTTGGTAGAGACAATAATGGGTTATAAGCCATAGTAAGATTCTCAAGCAAAGAAAATAAGAATCGGTGCAATGCTTCAATGATTACATACATACAGAGTGAGAAAGACAGTCACTTCATCAAATTGCCACTATATCAAAAAATGTAACTGATATTTTGTTCCGGAACCGATCCTAGCGTGGTGACTTATCATTATCACTTTATCAGGCTCTAGCTCAATATAGTACCAACCTTCGCTCAGAGTATACTTTTCGGGGTTCGATTTGTGCATGACACTCCATCATGTTAATGGATGAGGGGGATATAAGTAAAAAACTAAAGCAAAATACTTTTAAAAAATTGTACCTATTTTAACAATCGACACAGACATCGTCGCACGTACATATTATAATACGTATGTATGTATCCGTGGTCCGTGAAACCCATGTGTATTTCTTATATAACAATTACTTATAAAATATAATGAATATTTCGAATTTTCACATACTCAAATACAATTTATTGCAAAGTAAACAAAGCTAAAACTGACAGAAGAAAATTTAGGACAGGAAATTGAATGAATGGAAAGAACTATGAGTGACCGGTATTAGAACCAATATGCGGAAATGTTTTCTGTTTCTACCGGTGTCATAAATACTGAAAAGGACGGTGTATACGATTTAGTTCCGATTACGCCAAAATCAAGCCAGAATAGGCCCATACCGTTTTTTGACTTATTCTTTTTTTTGGCAGTTAGATGACAACTTTTTAAACGCGCGTATTTACGGTTTAAAGCTTGCGATAAGGTCCTACATTGCTGGCTCTAAGCAAATTGAGTATGATTTTGGTAACAAAAACTGTAATGGACTGTTCCCAATATGGTAAAAACCGTAACCGAAGCCTTATAGGGCATATCGCTTTCACGATATGTCAAAATGCTGCAACAGATTCGGGCCCCAGGTATGTTTCTTTCGTACATTCGATCCCCGTTTATTGTTGCTCGAGGAATGCTGCCAGTCTGATGGCATTTTCAATACAACATAGGAATTCGTGAAACGATAGACAGAGTGAGTAGTAAACCGTGTTTCGTGACTTGTCGCGTTCAGTTTAGCTACGGCTATAATGCATTCACAGTAAAGGGCAAGAGTCAATCAAAATGCACTTTGGAATTCGCTAGATGACTGGGTCCTTAATAAAATACAAAAGTTGTACGCCTAAAAGTAATGTCCAAAAGTACTACACACTCCATTAATATGTAGTGTTTAAAAATTATAAATAAGAAAATGATGTAAAAATGTTTTGACGCCATCCGAACTAGAGAGACGTGACGTCATCTATTTGTATTTTTAACAGACTTCAAAAATAGGAAGCTCTCTATTTGACCTGTTTGTATGTTTTTTCGCGATTCTCTCGCGTTTTGCTGAACCGATTTCGATGCGGTTTTCAGCAAAGTTCTTGTCAGATTTAGGAGAAGGTTTTAGACCTATTAACCTTCACAAAATGGAGGTTCGCTTCTTAACACGTTTTTTTGAAAGCGGTTCCCCTTTTAAAAAGTTATCATACAAAGTATAGTTCTAAAAAGCAGCTCATTTTACCTGTCAGTCATCATGCCCATTGGTGGTGGCGTCGGTGTAGCCTGAGGCTCTGAATACGAAGGTCAGAAGTTCGTGGGGAGGAACAGCGCAATATTCTGAAGTTGTGGTATAAAACGTCGGTGGAATAACAATAGTTAGACAGTCGTTTCACAGAACATGCATTACTGTAGCCGATATAATGATTAATATGTACTAAAATATAATGAAATATTTAAGTGTGTTCCCACACATCATACTTGATTATTGTGCCATTTTTACACGTAATAGTACGCAACCCTACTTACTACCACGGAATTGAGCGTTGGTGGCCAAGTGGTTAGGACACCGGTCATACATACAATCGTGAGACCCGAGTTCGATCCCCACCATGATTCAATGTGTTTTTTTTAATCCACGTACATTTAGCAACAGCTCTTACAGTGAAGTAATAACATCTATCTATACATATAATAAGACAGTAACAAGTCAGTCTTCAGTGACCCTATATACTTTTGAGAAAACACAACGATAGCGCGTTTTAAAAGACGTGTGGCGACATCTATGAATGAGTTTTGTACGATGTTTTTTGTTTGTTTGTGTATATGCGGAAGCATCACTCGAAAACGACCGAACGGATTTTGAAACAAATTGTACCAAAATGTCAAGTAATTCACCGACCAGGTTATAGGCTAAAAAAAAACATACCCCTAAAAGGGGGGTTGGCTGCTACACATAAAATAAGTTTGTAGGTCATGTGAATTTCATAGTGGCGCGTAGTAAAAGGATGTGTATGGGCTAATTGGACCTGAGATTGATTTCAAATTTCGAACTGGCCAGCACGTATTGTGTCGCTTTGAATAAGCGCACAGGAAGAAAAAAAAACATGAGGCCGTATTTATATTTTTAATCTGTATTTTTATAACCTCAACAAATGAGTTTGTCGAATTATTGCTCATGATTACGACAAGGAAACTAAAATCTATGAATATGTCGACGACTACAAAAATATCTCTTTAATATTGGAATAATTTTCACTTTTAATAATTCAATAATTATTACCCTCGAAAACGAAAGTTCCGTGGTGCAAGAAAGACGTACAAGTTGCGTGGCCAGACGATACAAACTTCATTTATGGATCGTTTTCTTTGTGTGTAATCTACGCGGGAAAATTGCAATAACTTTTTTGTTTTTAAATTTTCTCGCTAATTTGGTGAAGGCTATTTAGCCAATGTTTGTCTGGTACATGCAGTATGTTATAGGTTTTGCCGACAATACAGCTACATTATTTTCAGGGTGCGACAACTTTTTTCTGAAATATTCTTTGGAAATACTAATAAAAATTGGACTTCCCACACAAAGTGACTCAATCGGCTGGTACATTTTATATAGAAGATACATTTTTCCATATTTCTGTAAAATTTTCCTGACGAAAGTTATATTTTATACGTTTGTGCCAGACGATCAAATCAGTATCTGAGATAAGACTTTTCGTAGCTATAGGTATAAGCCGATTTTCCACAGACAACGTTTTTTGGAAAACGCAGGGTTGCTCAAGACCTGCGCCACTCTCTCGGGCTCCCTGACTGACACCACAGGAACTGCGAGTCGATACGTGCGGAGCCAAATTGACTGCAGGATAGACCTCTGTCACACGCGTCTAACAAAGACTCCGTTCCGGGTTTAAATATAGATTCTGTTGTCCTTCTCCAGGGCCGCCGGTCTTGGTCAGGTTTCTCCCTCGGTTGATTCTTACGACTCCCACGGGAAGAGAGGTGCTATTCTACTTTGCCGGCAGCACACGACCTTAATTAAATAGCCTTAGGTACTTAATTAAACGTAACCCTAGCCGCGGCTCCGCCCGTGTGGAAATCGGTCATGACATCACACAGGAACATTTTTTCGCGAAGAAAACTTTCCTATGCGTTAATCCAAGTTACCTCCTTTATGTCTGTGTTCAATTTCATGAATATCAGTTAAACAGTTTTTGCGTGAAGGAGTAACAAACAAACATATAAACTTTTGTATTTATATTATTAGTAGGAAGTAGGATAGGATAGGATTAGTAGTATGATTACTTGCTTTTGTTTTTATTTATTCACACTCATGAACTCGGTCTTCAGTCTTCCATCACAATGTCAAGAAATGTGGCATCAGTCTACTTCACGGAATTAACACTCTTGGAAGTAAATATTGCACGGTTTTAAAAAATCTGCTAAAAATGGCATAAGAGGCGGAAAGTTGAAGATATAGGGAAGAGAACTGGAAAGCTAAAAAATCGTAGCAGGGAAAGAACCCTTCAAGAAACTGAACCTTTAGGGATTCTAAAAGACTAAACACTATAAACCAACCACCGTTTTCTTACTCTTTCTTGCATGTGGAAATTGAAATTTTACGATATAACAGTTTTTTAAATTACTTACATATAATCTGAGAAACCAGGTTTTCTGGTACCTACCTACCAACAATTTAATATTGGCTAATATTATTTTATGGCCTATGTTTAGCAGTGGTCGTCCTATATATAGCTGATAAATGATGGAAGATATATTATGGCGAAACGAAGTTCGCGGGCACCAGCTAGTAGAATATAAATTATACAAATAAAATTTGAATTCTGATGATATTTGAATGGAACTTATCCTAGGATCGGACAAGGGTGCAGAGGTCAGATGGCAGTAGCTCTGTGTAAAAACTTGGTTTCACGTCAAATCCCCTAGGTTAGGTAGCCGACGTCTACAGAGAAACGGGATAAGGCAAAGAGAATGATTAGTACGGAACCCTACGTGCGCCCTTTCAACTTGCACTTGGGTATTTTGTTATTTTACATTAGTCTGTGGTCAGATAATCTAAATGTACTTACCTAACTAATAATTACTATTACTTCTCTGCATTTGAATACTTTCGTCGTTTAGTTTTGCTATTTTAAATTTGTTTAAAATTGTCACGAAATATAAAAAAGTACGAATAGAAAGTCCAGAACGTAATAAATGTAGGTAAGTGACTTGAGAGGAGAGAACTTGAATATGCATCGAGTCTCAGGTCTGTAATCTAATCTAGTGCATATTGCATTTAATTTTAGAACTGTCCCTAGTAATAGCAAATGGTTACAACAACCTGCTAAGAGATAGTATGATGTTGGGCATGATGTGTTGTCTTATTTTCGCGTTAGAGCACGACAATTCAAGAATCAGGCATAATTTACAGTATAATTACTTAAGCTTACTTAGATATAACGTAGGTGTCAATGTATGTATACATACCCACACTAAAATGATCAGCAATACCTATAATTATTAGCAATAACAGATGCGAAACAAGCAATTGGCAAATTATAATTAGCCTGTTTTATATCTTTAGGCTCATTGGCAACGTGTTTATAATAGACTTCTAATGAATTTTTAGTTATACGACTGCCTCAAAAGGATGGGTTATGTTTTTCGAGAGAATGTATGTGCAGTGCACAAGAACATTTTTTACGCGGGCTATACTACACCCTAAACGGCACAATTGAAATATTATGATGTGTCGTTAAAATAGCCTCAGCAGAACCAAAAACTACCTATATGTAATTTCATAAATTCATATTATATTAATAAATATAAATAATAATAATTTCGCAATCAGGTTTTTGTTCTTTAGTACTTTCTTGTTTATTGTAATGATATGTATATATTCTCAATTTCTTATTCAGACCTTGACAATATTACTTCGATATATCTGCAGATTACGGTCGTGCTGGGCTTCGTTCTAGTCTAGTCTATGAGAAAAACGCAAAAAAATTAAGACCGCTGAACAATCCGTTGGAATGAAAATAGGCACTGTACGATGATAACTTCTCATTTGTTATTAGTAGTAACGTAAACCTAAAGCCACACGCACCAGAAAACCACAGGTTGGTGAGCATTTACGTAGCTCTCCGACCTATGGTTTTGATTATATATTGTTAAATTTTTCAATCTGTAATGCGATCTCCTTTGGATAACGTGAGCAATTGGGAATAGTGTTGAAATGGGGTCAAGAGACGACAAGTGTTGGATTGAACCCTTCAGCCTCAGACGAGGAGACGATCCGACTTGGTTGGGCTTTACACCGACCACCGACAAATTCCTGAAATTTAAGTGTAATAATAGCTGAAAATATTTCAAGTGGTAACTCTGACTCAACTAAACAACCCACAAGTTACACCGATATTTGAAACCAAATAAGGAATTCATAAGAGAGAAGACACTTCGGGTAGGCAAGTGAGTATAATCAGATAAGTTTTTTTTATCTGGAGGGTGCACTGCGCTAATTTAGTGAGAAATATTGTACAGCGTTTATTTCCAGTACAGAAGCGTTTAGGTATAGAACTAACTCTTTGAACTGTATTTCTTGCGAGTAAGGCTTACCCTCTGGCAATATGTCAGGTCGAAGTCTGGACCAAGGGCTAACCAAGTTGTGTCGTGATTCACCTACTTTGAGCTAGGGTCGCGAATGCTAGCGTGGCGAAATTAAATATGCTACGGCGCCCTTCCGCGTGTCACTCGATTGAAACAAAGGTTAAGACCTTACCAGACTCTGGCTTTACGATGATGGTCCTTTAAACTTACTTAACCACTTACTTAAGGAATCTTTGTATAGGAACAATCGCTTTTAAATGATCGGATTCTGATAGGGATTAAAATATTATATTTTAGTAGGAAGCCTTAAGTAGATATCATCTCTGAACATAAACTATAGTAGGTAGGTGCGTCAATGTGTGCGTAGGTACGTACTTTTCAATATCAATGGTTGACAAATGGTCACTTTGCATTCGATATAGATATTTGAACCTGTATTAAAGATTAGGTTGGGCACAATTTTCATAACCATATGCCATCTTACCCCCAGGGTGCATCATTTTCAAAGTATTTCAAGTGAAGTTTTGTGGCTGATTATTTATTGTCGATAAGAAAACAATTGTTAGTGGAATAAATCTTTATACCTACCTATTGCTTACCAAATAATTTTAATTGAGTAAGTAGTAACAATAAATACCAATCTAATCACTTAACTAAAACAAATGTCATAGGTTAGTTAGAAGATAAGTTGTTATAAGACGATAACTTGAAATTGAATCGCAAAGTAGTAAAATCATTTCAAAGTAGTAAAATAATTTTAAATTTTTTATAGCTCGTGAGCTAATTATTTTTAGTTTGCGAAATAATATCTTAGTTTAGGAAATAGTTTAGCCACATAATTGTTCTTATATTAATAGTTAACCTATTAGTAATTTTGTTTATTAATAATAAAGAAAGAGTTTGAATTTTGAATTTGGCAAACGGATGTATTTACAGATCAGGCAATAAAATGGCATACAGGTACATCCGTGAGAGAATGGTCGTGCTCCTAAAGATTCAGAGTTCCCTGGTTGGATCACGGGTTTGGTTCTCTAAGAAGATCACTACATAGTTCGAGAGTTTAGTTACTTGTTAGTTACGTAGAAGATCGCAACAGAATTTCGTTACCTCATTGTACACATGTTACAAGCTACTCTAAAAAAAATCTTTTTTTTATGTGATCGCGTGTAAATCGATATTGTAAATATGATGTTAGTACAACTATTTTGTGCTTTAATGATGAGTACATATATAAATTCTTTAAAATAAATATCTATCGATAGTTCATAGATTATTTACTAGCAACACTACCCCGCGGTTACCTCTCGGTTCGCGTGCTGTCGTCAATCGATAGTTAGTTGTATTCATTATAATTGCATGTTGCTTTTGTGCTTAAATTATGACCCGATGCGCCACAACTTATCTGGCAATGAATCTTGCGGGGTGAACATCGCGGCTGCTACTAACTGACTTTAAAAGAGAGGTTAAAAATCAGCCCACCGAAACTTGACTTGCCAAATGCCTGCTCATTGGAAAATCTGTGTCCAGCAGTAGACTGTGGTGACTGTGAAGTTGTATCAGAACGAACGAATTAAGACGAACCAAGCGTTGCGTGAGTGTTGGGAATTACCTACCTTCTATCTGCTTGGTAATTTTTAAAACCTTCATAACTTCGGTGTCCGATATACCAGATTATAAAATTAAATACAACTTGTTTCACGGTTAACTATAGGTACGGTTGCCCTTTCACTACCCTGTGTCACATAAACGCGCTAAAAAGATAATAAAAAAATACTACCTACACGTACAATATGATTTTTAGGTAAATTAACGCTGTTCTATCGTAAAGACCACATCAGAAAATAGTAGAAAGCATAAATGCTTTGCCTCTACTTCGTCTCGTCCTTCCAATATTATTACACCACCATGGCGACATATTCCTACCTACGGTGTCCGTACTGTCCTTCTCAACGAACTGTAAAGGCCGCGCAGAGGTCAGAGCTTATTTTAACTAACCTAACTAAGACTTCAAATTGTTTCCTAGTGGTTAGTTAAGTTAGGGTAGTTTTATGTATAGGTATCTACAAATATTAAAGGCAATCGTGTAGAATAAATACCTTTTTGACACCCAAGAAAATATCGTGAATGGTTTTTAACAGATAGGGTTTTGTATCTAACCCTGCAAAAGTCATTATGCAGACTTGATGCCTCCTACATAGTTATTAATTTCGTCAGCCTTTTTAAATTATGCATCTATCAATTCGTGCTCTCAGAACTGGTTCTTATTTTTCTTCTTCGTCAGCATTATCTAGTTAGAATTAATTTATTGAGATTGACCGCACTCACAGTGCTAATATTAGGTATTCTCATAAATGAAAATAAGAAATCGAAAAATTGATAATCGTCGACCGGGAATCGAACCCGGGCCGCGTGGGGTACCGGCCCATTGCTCTACCACTGAGCACCGGTGGCTAACCGGTAAATTTTTCGATTCCTTATTTTCATTTATGGTTATAATTAATGAATTAATATCTGTCTGTGTCCAATTATTGTTGTTACATACTTCAGTTAGTTTTGAAGTGTGCTAATGTATGTTGTGAAATACTGAGTATTATCATATCATAACTCCCATTCACATCCCTAGCAGCCAGCCGCGAGGCCGTCACCCGTTGTTTGTATTCCTTCTATGTAGTTGCAAATGCCTCAAGTTCCGTAACTTCTATTATTAAGTAAACAAGCTTCATTTCCGATGAAACTGTCTCCATTATGCGGTGATCAATACCATGCTTTTCGTGAGCAAGCTATGAAGCTAACCAGCTCACATTTTAGAGTGAAAACAGAAGGTAGAGGGTACATATTCCTTAGAGTCGGAATCGACGCGTAGAGATCATCTTTCTCCCGATAATGCTTAGGAGGTTGTGAAATTAACTCCTTCCCAAAGGTGTAAAGATATTTCTAATAACCTAGTTCTGTCAAGTGAATGGCTCGGTGTCCTACCCACATGTCCTACCCAGCCTTTCCCTTTTACAAATATCTTAAATGGGCAATTGAACGAAAAAACAAATTGTTACTGTGCTTTACATAAATAAGTACATAGTATACTAGCTGTCCGCCCGCGGTTTAACTCTTAACCCTCGTTTTACCTCTTTAGGGTTTAAAAAACAAATCACATTAAAACGCGATCTTCCATACATTTGAATAATCTTTTTACCCTTTAGGGGTTTATATATTTAAAAAATGCTGAAACACGTGTTCAGTAAATTATTTTATTTTTCTATCTCATCGCTAATTTTGAGACAAATCGGCTTAAAGACCACGAACTTTCATACAAACGGTAAACCCCCTTTTCACCCTCTTAGGGGTTGAAATTGTAAAAGTCCGTAATTAGTGGATGTTTTTCATGTTTCTAGCTGTAGTAGTTTAGGCTCTACGTTGATGAATCAGCCAGTCAGTGAATTAGAACATTTGTTTTATAACACGTAAATTATTAGTATTTACGGGATTATCACCACGATTAGGTTTGTTTTTACCTCGATATTTCGAAGCGGTTGCACGCTCCATGGTCACGAGTAGACTGACTCAACTCAACTCAACTCAACAAACACAATCATGGTGATAATCCCGTAAATACTAATAATTTAAGTGTTGTGAACAACCGCGAAAATCTCAAAACATATATTTGTTTTATAAGTATGCATTATTGTCAGAACTCACAGATATCTTTGTTTTACAAATGAGTGTAAGGAGAGCATTATGTTTAAGATTTATTTTTTTACGTAGGTAGTGTTTCAATCAATATTTTTCGTAAGTATTATAAAGTATCTACTGATAATCTATATTGTGTGTCTGCGCGTATACTTAAACGAGTGACTATGTGTGTTACCGGTGTGTCTCGCAGTACTCCGTTAACTTTATTCATTGGTCTGAGGGTCACATAAAATAAGTTCCTCTATGAAATTGAATATAGGGAACATCGCGTGCTCGCTTTCGCTCAACCGAGTTACCCACAGCCGATGTCTCTCTTTGTCGTAATAGGATTATAGTAAATTGTTTGTGTGGTAAAGTGGTCAGAGCGCGGACTCCGGTTTCGGGTATGCAGGTTCTGTTCTTAGCGCAAATGGTACATGGACCAGTTATTATTTATTTATTTGCATTGCCACAATGTTATTGTGTAGCCTAGTAAGAACATTGTCGTTAGTTGTTGTGTATTGTGTGCGACAGGAGTTCTTAAGACTTCTGCTTCGTGTCGATATTAAAATATAGGTACCTACCATACGTTTAGTGTCAAGGCCAGAGTTTATAAGTAGAACTACATGTTGATATCTAACCTACCATCTTAAATTACCTTTCTTATAGCACGCTGAAATGACAGAATTTACGTGGGGGAATACCCGTTTATACGAACAAGTATCCTCCTCCACGGACACCATGGTAATACCGTAAAAATAGCTTACTGTATGTCTTAATTATATCAGGTTACTTACCAAAGAAATATTATACAACCTACAAGATTTATGATATCTTGCACAAGGTTCCGCGTTTTAAATAATGAGGCATTCTCACTTGTTCCGTTAGACTATCAATACATAACTAATGCAGTTGAAATATTACCTTTCAAATCTACTAAATGTGTCGACCATCGGCGTACCTAATATAGGAATTTTTTTGAACATTTGGATACAATTTATACGGTTTCTTGTCTTAAAATATATTTTCCCCCATTGTGCCACACACTGAATACCTTCTGCCAAGAAAGTAGAGCGAAAAACGCAACAAGAATCACAAAAGTCCCATAGAGTAGTTGTAGGGCAAAGTTCACGTGCACGGTAAGCGTAGCGGGCTCGGTATAAATCAGGTGTGCAAGCGACAAGCGGCTGATAACGTCGCCGATCGGAATGTGCACGCCAGACCACGTCAGACGACGTCGGAAACACGTCGTGGTGCGTCCCGGCTGGGCCCGTGCATGGCCTCTGACGTCACGGTGTTAAACAAATAAAAATAGAGATTTGGTTTTATGCATATAATTTTTACCCAGCAGTGGGCTGAATCATTAAATGAACTTACTAACGCACCTAGTTTCATATCTTTGGAGACACTTGATCAAAGCAAAAGGAAACAGAAACAGACGTATTACTTGTTGTTTAGTCTAGCCGCAGCAGCGATTACACAGGGTGTCCCGAAAGTCATCGGTATCTATCACTTGTGTTATTTTTGATATTATCGAAATTCAAGTAGGTCAGTTAGCAATTATACCGTCTGCTAATAATTTTCCCGAAATTAATACGCGTCTCAACCTTCCTCTTGAATCACTCTAACTGTAAGCTATCTTATCAAAATAAAATACATTTTAAAAATTGCATCAAAATCCGTGGGTTTTGTGTGTCTTTTATAGTCAGACGGAGAAAAGTTAAAAACATTAGTAAACGTTTTTGACTTGCTTCAAACGCATGGGTTTTGCTGTGCAATCGCTCCTACACCAAATGACGGCATAACATAACCAACTTGCTTTCTGCTGTAATTGGAAAGAATAAGCTATTGCAGCAACGAGCGCATCAAATTGATAAAACTGATCATTGTCTATTAAAACGCGTTGTAAACACGGGTTGTAAAGTTGTAAGTTTTGACCCATTCCCGAACAGTCTGGCACATAAATCGTGTATTTGCTATAGGGACATAGCCCTACTTTTCGGCCAAGAAGTACATAAACCTATTGCTTCTATCCTAACTTTTATAGCCTAATCGCCTATTGCTAAAAGTTGAATTATGTGAAATAAAAAAATATTTATTTTTAGACTGAACTGCTCATTTGGAACCAGCCAGCCTGCCAAGCTTAGCCGCTAGCCGTGTCGTTGCGTGCGCGAGCCTCGTTCAACACATTTTATGACACAGTTCCGACTTAGTATTTCACTTTTTGTTTAAACTATGTCTGTCAAAGTATGCGCCAGCCCTCTTGTGTCAGTAGTTCGGTTGTTTTGTTCGGCCCCGGACTACTGTTACTAAAAAAGTCTCTTTAGTTGTAACGTCTGACCGCACTGGTGAGTCTTTATCCGTAGTTCGGTTAATGGTGAGAAGAGGATAAAAACAACTTTTTCAAAATACCTAGTAGTTTCCAGTAACTAAAGAAACCATTCAATGGATGATTTTTGCTTATGAAGGTATACGAACTTGTTATTTTTTGAGTTTTGTTTTGGCATTCAGACGTATTTAGTATATCACTTTTTGTATAGCAATATGTTTGCTATGAAATAAAATATTTTGTTTCCTAATACTTTTTGTGTTATTTTTGTTTAACATCCTTGACCGGACTACTGATGCTTTATTACTATCATTGGTGCGGTGGATTAGTGCACAACCGACCTATAGAGCTTTTTTTAGTATCAGTAGACCGGGGCCGAACCGAACAAAGCAACTGAACTACTGAGACAAGAGGGCGCCAGCAATCATGTCCCCTTTTAGATGCTAGAAGTAAGACAGCTTTACTGCACGGGGGGTTACGTATACGTAATAATTTGATGTCACCATCATTTCTTCAAATTGTAGACAAAAGAAAGAGTTATTATACCAGTGACTGATACCGTAACGCTTAGTTATAGACGGGCTGGTAACAAGGGACATCTTTTCCCTGTACTAGGAACAAATCGAAATATGAAACATGTTTTACATCCCATTAATACTCCGAATCAGCTGATCGTTATTTTGCGAGTATGTAGTGTCGTCGACGTGCACTCCATTTTACACGACTGCCAAACCAAAAAAAGGAGTCTAATGTTTATAGAGTTTTGTTACATGGTGAAAGTTTATCATATCAAATATCAGAAGTAGTCCGTTTTTGTTAAATGGTAATTATTACAATTTTTGTCTATTATTTAATCGCTGAGACTTAAAGTATGGTGTATAGCTGAGCTTGTTACAGTACCCATAAAGAAATGAGTCGATTCAATTAGCTGATTGATTCCCATCGACATGCGTCCCGTTGGGAAACCTAATTTGTATCAGTATACTACCAAGGCAATATTCGAAGTTCTTAAAAGATAAAGATTTCTTGAATAGGCTAATAATTCGGTTTTAGTTCCTCTCTCATTTAAAGAGAGAGTTCCTTTAATTCACCTATTTAAAAAGGGTATTAAGTAGAGGACAGTAGCTAAAAACCAGAACTCAAGACTGCTAAATCATTGTAGTAGTTCGTATGGGATAGATATTGTATTTATTAAGTCTTCCTTAAGCTTTTATTGCACGTTCTATCGAGGCACCGGAACATGAAATAAAATACTATCGCAGAAAAGCATGTACCTGCCGTGAAGAAATTCTAGTTATTGCAGTTTGTTGCAGAATCCTGTCTAAGCCTAGTTCCATTTAACAATCAGATAATTGCGAGTCGGGCTCTCACACCGAAAGTTCTATAATATGAGCTAAATGCACATCTGGCCCTTTTATTTTATACCCCACATGAACATAATAGGTAATAGTAGCCTATATATAAGCCTTTTTCCTCTGCCTACCTCGCATGGGATAAAGACGTGATTGGTAAATTATGTCCTTGGTACTAAATTGTGTTTTTTTTTTTCTAAATATTTTGTGATGCAACTTTTTCTTGAAGCTAACAAAGATACCTTATGAAATGTTTCCTTATTCTGAGCAGTCTGGTGGCACCGGCACGTTATTTCCAAGGGGCTCTTGTTCAGCGTGGCGTCGCGGTCAGCTGCGGCCGTTATAGAGTGGAACCAAACACACAATAATACTCTTTACAACAGCTGTATTAAGTTATGTGCGCATATCCCCACGGCCCTAAATTTGCAAATTACTTTTCGGACACATTGATATCCATCCTTTACATAGTATTTTAAAAAATTACAATCCCACGTGAAGAAAAGTCACGTGGTTTCCGTGAATTACATTACGCAATGACTTTTTAAAAAGAACTGACTTCTACGGACGCAGAAAAGTGCGATCATCCAATTTATGTCGGTTAATATGCCTAAAACCTTCTAAGTCTGACAAATACTTTTCTGAAAACCGCATCTAAATCGGTTCATCCAAACGCAAGATAATTGCGGACAAACATACATACATATATATATACAGATCAAACTGAGAACCTCCTTTTTTGAAGTCAGTTAAAAGCTACTTTATTTTAAATTAACTTATTATCTCTACCAAAATTGACGATTGATTAAGTGAATCATATCGATCGGTTCCCGAATCACCTTGACCTTGTTAGGTAGACATAATTGTGCATGCGTGGGTTTCAATCCAATCAAATACAATCCCGGAATAGAACTCCTATTATATGCACTGGATAATGCTCCAGCACGCACGACAGGTGTTGCTAATTCTAAAAACTCATTTTCATATCTGTAATTTATGAGTAGGTATCATTTAAGAAGGTAGACATACTTAAGTTTTAATTTATAGTAAATCCGAGATTTGCGATTTTGCTTTGAACGTCGGTGTTCGAAAAATTAAGTTTGGAACACCATGGGGGTGTTGTTTGTTTCAATTCCTGACTGCTACTATGGGTCTGCTTGTGCCGCCGGGCTTACGTCCTTTGTACCTATAGTATAGATCATTTTACTTTTGCCGTACTGTGGGTAAAGGCTTTGACAGTGTCACTGTTATTGACAGTGTCACTGTTATTTTAGTTAAACAAACAAGCGTGGCTTTTTCAAAAGCCAGTTGTAACGGTTAAAAAGTTATTCCGATGTGTAGGATTTATTGTGGTGTAGCGGTTGAAGATTCGGGGCGGGCATTCCTCTCCGGGCCTCCGGGCCAGGAGATAAGTACTTAATAGATTTGATGACCACGCTAATGTGTCTCAATGAGAAACATGTTTTTGCTTCCATAGCATAGGCATGGATAAAGCAAACACCGTGACATGGCTGCCGCTGCCACCGTGTCTTAATTTTTATCTCGCCCTGGATTCCTTTCAGACAGGTCATGTTTGTAGACACTTACCTATTAGTAAGCACCTATGTCTCGCAGAACATAATTCAGAATACCGCGAAGAAGAGTTACCTTTAGATGAGTTCACTTTATCTTCAGCTCTATCTCAGTCGTCGCTTTTCATTTATTAATTGCTTTTTAGACATCGTTTAGGTAGAGCATTGTGTCGAACGTGTCTACCGCATTAGTATTCTCATTAGATTATGTGTAGGCATACTATAGGCCAGTGTGATGCGGGCTTTAAATAGCATCGCCCCGTTTCTACCTGTAAGTGATTTAAAAAGCGACTACGGGATGAATCCTTGTAACTGGCAGCAGTTACGAATAGTCCTGTGAATACTGTGCCCTTGCACCAATCAATCGGCACTTTGCCAATCCGCCTGCCAAGTGTGTTGAGTACAGCAAATACTCCCCCCATTTCCCTTCTAAAGAGATACTTTTGATAGAGCTTAGCGTCCGGTGTGTCTATCGCCTTAGTATTGTGATTTAACTGTATTGAGGCATACTATAATGTGAGGCTTAACATCCGGTGTGTCTACCGCCTTAGCCTGAGTGTGTTGTGACATTGGCGACTAGTTTAGTGCATTTGTTCAGCAAACTTGATTACCTATTGTTAAGCTCAATTTACGGCGATTGGTCGCATTGTTCCGTCATTCATTATTTATGCTCTTTGATTTAAGCGTAACAATATTATGCAAAAATTTATTTTACGAAATAAAGCATGTTTCAAACAAAATATTTCATTGGAATACAAACTACAAAATTTGAGTACAGACATTTAGGTAAAGTCGAAATCATGTAGTACATAGGTACCCATAGAGAGGAACGCAAGCATATTTTCTTAAAAAATTAAATAAATAAAGTTAAGTGTTTGGCTTATGTACCTACCTATTCCCGGAACATAAAAACTAGTGAGCGATATGGGAAGAGACAAAATAATAAATAAATAAATAAGCAGTAAAAAAAAAAAAACTGTGTTTACAAGGTCTTTTTTATGTAATTAGCTTTTATCGCAGCTTTACGAATCGGTTTATGTCTACTTTCCGGTAGTCATTTTTTTTATTCATCCCTTATGGGCTATATTTACATGTTTAAACAGCGTGAGAACAGGCGAGCTTATCTCTAAACAGAGATCTTTTCCAACCAACCCATCCTTAGTGCGTGAATAACTGAATAATATTTTTCGGGTAGGTACCACCTTATAAAGTTACGCATTAATACACACTGCATATGCATAGTCACATCATAAGTCATTTATTCTACTTTAATTACCGGTTTTTAAAATCTGCGACGGTGTAATAATAATAAGCAGTTATCATTCGTGTTGGTACTGCGACAGAATCGGCGTAACAAACCCATCGCTAGGCAACAGTTGTACCGTAGCTTTTCGGCTCATTTGTGACTGCTCTACCTTTTCCCCTTTAAATACTCAGACAAGCAAGAAAATATCACATACATACATATATCACGCCTTTATACCTTGCGGATTAGGCAGAGCGTTGACGACCGTAAAAATACGGTCGTTACCACCACGTCTGACATATTTTTTGAGGGCTGATTTCAAGAAACGGTAGATCACTATGGTGACAAGTTGTCAGCTTGTCGCCTAAAATTGTAATACACATGTAGCCCTCGAGTCCCTTAGTCGCCTCATACGACACCTGTGGGAAGGATACGGGGCGATGACCGGTGATGCTATTCTGTCTCTCCCTTTTCGTATGGGACAGCAAGTCGTCCAAGGCACAGCCGGCATCATACATTATTTGCCAAATAATAATTGTACTGGTATTTAAAATTAACACTGCTTTTGCCCATTAGTTATCTTACCTAGAAAATAATTGCAAGCCAGAGACTACCTTCTAAAACATCTAGTTACGAGTACAAGCACTTGTCACTTTTGCTGCATCTCTGTACAGGAGCTTATAACAAAATGCGCTTAAAGTTGCTATAATCTTTATTTCTTTGAAATATTACGAGCTGTTTCGCGGCCCAACTCGCCACCCTATTTTAACCTTTACTTGTTGGGGCTTAAAGGTGTCTGTATACCTGCTAAAGTTAAGACTTTCTGTAGAGAAACGAGTGGACGTATGGAGGCGAAGAAACCCGATTAATGTTACTTAAAGTGTGATCCTTGAGGTGCCTTGCCTTAGATAGGGTACACATTTTCTTACTTAGTCGCCTATGTTTCAACTGGATGGGTTGCAATGACCAAATTTATTTTCATATTCGTGCTTAAACAGTGTTTTAATTTTTACGCTCCGAGTTATTTCATGCTCCGTTTAGTTTTCAGTCACATTTTTAAAAATATCGACTGATTTAACCACTTTTTGAGATTAATATTCGTGAGTATACTATTGAGAATTATTCATAATGTGTTTGATTCGTACCTATATGTATTTATTTAAAAATTATAATCCCTAAAGCTGTCCAACAGGTTGCATATGTAGTATATTCCTATGTATAAAGTCCCTATAGAGACCGTATAAAACATGACACTTTCAACGTCAAAGAGTCCAAACGTAATCCTTACAAAATCCGCTCAGTAGAAAGCGACAACTCCTATTCACGCTGGCGCAAGTTCATTGTTAATCCGTTTACTGAGAAATGTGTTAAGGTGCAGTTGTTGTCCTTGCCGTTCCAACTGCATCACCAACAAAATAATTAAATTGTAAACCACGCATAATCGCTCTACAAATGTTGCGATACTCTTATCATTCTGATAATAAGACAAAAATAAGTTCTCAAAGTGTAGTGTTCAAAGTTTCCTCTAGGTAAATGTATATATAAGTGACCTAGCACAAAGGCAGGTATTTCCACAAGTCAGGAATACCTTCTCCCACTGTTAATGAAGTCGAGCACCCATAGTCCAGTTTCATTACACCTTTCGCACACTTGTGAATAGCAGGGAAGATGGCCGTCCCGCAATCTGGCCAAGTGTCGTTTGAAACTTCTCAAGGTGCGGGAGGTGTCGCAACTCTTGTAAAACTCCCGGCTAACTTTGTCATCATCGAAAACGTGTGACGGACGAGATACTTTAAATTTCATAAGTGGCCTGGCTTTAACTTTAACGTTAATATGTTGCTAGCTTTAATGTAGTTAAGTTAAATCTACTGTGCCGCTAGTTTAGACGCAATATGATTTTATTACCTACTTATTTATGTATGCAGTTCAGAAAATCGTTTCACCTTTGTTTTCTTCTCTGCCGTTGTTTTGCTTTTCTTCTCAGAAACAGAAACAACAGCACTGAAGTTTTATATTTCAAAATGTATTTAGCTTTGAAAATTTAGAAATTTGCACGCGAAAGCAATGAAATCAGTCAGATCTCGAATTGCTCTTCTTTTCGGGACGGCCGCGTTTCCCTTTGTTGTGGTGTTGTGAGAGAGGCTTGGGCCCGGATGGCTATTCCACTTAGTCCCTGAAAGCACGCTGCAGGCAGGCAGTAAGGGCCTGGTGACTCTGTATGAGTCTCGGTTTACAAAGTGGTTTTGTATTCCCGCCAACGAGCCGCAGTCAGTCGGTGTCGGATCGCGCGTTGGAACGCACGCCGACGGGTCGTCAACTGTAACCGCGCGGTATCACATATTACTCGTAAGTTTTGTGACAGTCTACCAATGCATGAAGTCGCCCCTCTACACAGTTTAAGATTGTTAATGATGTCTTCTAATTTGTGCCGGTTCAACTTACATTCGAAAACAAAAGTTTGCTAGGATATCGCCAAGTTAGATTAGTAGTTTAGAACTTAAAATTGGCAACATTAGTTTGTGGCTTGCGATCCGAACGTCTTTTGTGAGAAAAGTAACTTAAAAATTATTGGGTTTTAACTCTTGAAGTTTCAGTATCTTTTATCTGTGATGCGAACTGTATTTTCAACTTTTGTGGTTGAACTAACTCCGATAAAGTATTTTCTCCGACAGTTTTCGGATGAGTGTACACTATCATATCTTATAAATTATGGTTAGCGTGATGTAGCTCCTATCTCTATAAGAAAACAAATTTACATGTACATTTTGTCGTAGTATTATTAAATCGCTGCGCCGCCGATGATGGTTGACTGGTTTACTATAATACGTAAAACAAAATAGCGCTGAAACTGGCAATCCGACCAAATCAGCCCTTTATGGTCTGAAATATTCCGAAATAATTTGCAATTAATAATTGAAATTTATGAAATTGATGTTTGGTTTCAGCACTTTACGAGATGAGACTTATTTCCAATATCATTTTTCCCACACAATGATTGTGATGCGTGCCTATATCAATTTAATCTGCTTAAATGCCGCACTTTTCTGATAATTGTCGCAAATCTGCGAGCTCCATGAACGTAGTTCTGTAACGACTATTAATTAGCGTATTATGAAACCTATATGAACAAGTAAATTAAATTATGTGTCGCAACACATTGTAGTCGCGGCGGAGGCTTACCCGCCCGGCATAGCACCGGCCGGCAGCGATAAGCGACCAATATACTCCATATTGTCATTATTTACATATTGAGTCGTATAACCACCTACTCTAGGTCTTGGGATCTTGAATGTTAATCTCTTTACGTAGTTGCGACTATCTTCATTTAAAAAAATATTTATTCATTTCCATAAATGTAAGATTAATTTCTTAATATTATTCTTAGAATTTTTTCTCACTTGGCCCAAAAATATAAAGAACGGTGCCTATACTCTGAGCTACTAACTAATACAATGACATTGCTACCTAATACTCGTTCGTAAGAAGCTACTTACGAAGAAAGTAAAGCTTCACATTTTGCTTTCCCCCCACATTGATAGCTTTATACTTAAACAAGACTAGATCATCATCCTTTTAAATATTTTTTTTACTTTACAATATCTTATCATATTTGAAATACAATATTAATATTGCTGGGGAGGTAACCTTTGGAGGTTCGTAAGACCTAAAATTGCGAGATAAATCATTTGTTTTAATTATTAAATAAACCTGTCACAAGTGTACACTTTCCAGATGGTAAAAAAAACAATCAGGTTTGATTTAAATTCGCACGACAAGCGTTCCATGCCATGCTACTTTATTCTAGGTCCGTATTTAGAAATCGGACTCTGAGATTGATCTTGAGTGCGACTTTAAGATGCTGTTAATATTGACTAACATTGGTCAAAATCTTGAGATCGATCTCAGAGTTGATTGCGGTTTATAAATTTTTATACGGACCTTATGGTTTCATAATTTCAAACGAAACAAATTCATTTGTCTTTGTTGTCGACTTTTTATCCGCCACGCAACATTTTCGTTTGTTGTTCAACAACCGACAAAACTTTAGTCACATGTATCATATTTGTCTATATGTAAATCCTTCTTAATGCAATTTCATAATTTTTTGGTTCATTCCTTTAGTTAGTTGTAGGATAAAACTGTCTGTACTTTTAAATTTTTCCTGTATCTGTTATTTGGTGCAATTAATGGTTAAATTTATAAATATAATCCTTTGGTCGGTTAGCCTTACTTACTATACTAGCGATAAAAAAAAAATTAAAATTCCTTAATACGTTAACTAATTCCAATATACGTAAATAGGTTTTTATTTATGCACGTTTCGATTAAAATATCTATTTCCTTCATCCTACTAGTCGTATACAATAACTTCGTGCGCTGTAAAAAGCTATGGTAAAAAGTAATGAGATTTTAAAAAGCATAAGAATTTTATAAGTAAAAACAGATTTTGAATACAATTCAGTTCAAGTACAAGAGCAAAAAAATGCTGTTGCCTCTATAAATTTTTAGTTTTCCTTAGGTGCTTAGATACGTGTCAATTATTATTTTACTTGAAGTGATGTTTTTATAAGAGTAAAAAGACGCCTAGCATTAAATATTCATTATTAATATGGTAGTTACATAGGTACCTATTCGGAGTTCAAAGTGACTTCATAGTGCAGAATAATTTTTGTTATTTTTTTTTATTTGTTAGTCTATTTCGAAATCTGTTGTTTTTGACTAAAAATCATCACGGGAATTCTTTGAATATTATCTGTTAACACATAACTTAATCTAAAAAAGTTTTTATAGATTTACTATTTATGGTGATGGCTAGATGTGCAGGCATGGAGGAAGAGCATTATCCAATAACACATCCCAGATTACAAGGAACACGATACAATAGCAGGGTTGTGTGCGTAGTGAATGCGGCGTGGAGAGCTAGAGCCCCATTATGTATGCGCGTGCGGCGGCGTGTGCGGGAGTGCGCCGGGCACCTTGCTGCACGAATTATGTACGCCGTACGACGCGCCTATACAGATGCCTCACTAAAGTACCTAAATAATATCTACTTGGACGTTAATGTTGTTTGACGCAGATTTTTGTTTATATTTACTATCGAAGTGCGTACTTGTGTAGTTTATTTTACTATATTCTCACGTAAATTATCCCGTATCTCTCATTTGGTTTAGGATTGCATAAGGCCGATTTATAGTCTTTATTAGTATAGGCCGATTGCGTTTCTTTGCAGTGTAATTGCGATATCAATAATATGAAAAACCGCGAGGTTGAGCATTCTGTAAATCTCTTTGCTGTGCTAGGTGCGCGCGCGCAGCCCGACGGGTGCTAACGGTACACAGGGTCGGGTGAACAACCCTATTCGTCTCGATGCTGGATACTTTAGCTGGCTATTACGTAAATACAATGAAAACTCATATACAATTTATTTTAACACCTTAAACCAAGTTCAAGTGAGACTAAGGTACGTCATAAATTTTACAGCCATTTCGTCCGCTTTGACTGCCTCGACGCCATTAACGCCAAGTTTCCATTGTGCATCATGGCGTACGAGACCAAACTATGGTCCACACCAATATACACCTACTTACATACCCATCTAGCCCATATCTTTTGTAGGGTAGATAGACAGTGTGTAAGTGAGTACACGTTATCTCGAGGTTTGACGAAGTAATAATTTCAGCATCATTTCAGAAAGATTTGAATCACTAGATAAGAAACAGCTATCCAGGCTGTCATCTGAAATACCTAACCGTAAAACTTATCAGGCCCTTAATAACGTCTTTTTTACGACACCAGCGGACGAGGGTGATGCAAAGTTGATATCACTCGATATCCATGGGTCCAAACCCAGTACATAGGAATTGTGTTTACATTTTAAGTTCTACTACCTAAGTAGAGAACGTAGATCAACGATAGTAGGATCATGTTTATTTGTTATACAACAGACGTTGGGAAAACGTGTATTTCAACTGCTAAGCTTTTGGAGGCGTTTAGATAATTTATCATAAATCAGTGTCGCCAACCACGCGACGTGGGCGATCAGATTTGACCCGATGCTTTGGGGATCCCGAACGAAACTAGCGCCGCCAGCGCTTGAAAATTAACCTCTCGATTAAAACACAATTTACCAAGCACTCATTTTTTGCTTCTCTACCTCAAAAGGAAAAATAGAAATTATTGCAACACTTTACTGTCCAATCTGCTGTCAAGACCATTTACTTTGAGATGGCTTGGTGTATTAAAACTTCATACCTACCTACTCAAGATTATAGTACGGGCCCTACATACATACATACATATATCACGCCTTTATCCCTTGCGGGGTAGGCAGAGCGTTAACGGCCGTAAAAATACGGCCACTATCGCCACGTCTGACATTTTTGAGGATGGTTTTCCAAGGTTGTTTCAGAAAACATGTGTATCACTATAGTGACAGGTTGTCAGCCTGTCGCCTAAAAATTGTAATACACCAATACTCTCGAGTCCCTTGGTCGCCTCTTACGACACCCGCGGGAAGGATATGGGGTGATGCTATTCTAAGCCGGCATCAGACATCATCTACAGTTGTAAAAAATTATATCGCCTCCTATACATAGGGAGCCTCCAAAGGCACAATATGGTATTAAGGCCACGCAACAGATCACATATCCCAGCTTGCATCTATTTCGTATCTTGTTTCATTTCCTATGTGAGTATGTAGGTTGGTACCTGTGGCCGGACACTGGTGCCTGAACGGTTACCTACACTGATTCAGTACGTGTAATAAAAGTTTCAGTGAATTTTAGAAGTTTCCTATACTTATTGTATCGGTATTGCCCTACGTTTATGTGAATGTAAATAAATACATATACAGTTCGTTCCAGTGGTTATCTCTGAAGCCTTATTAACACTTTTGTATTTTTCTTAGAAGGATCACATGTTTTAGGTAGTGTGGGTACGTAGGTACGTGTGTGGGTAGATAGGTGCCCATCTATTGGCATCGAAGTTAAGAGAAACACGCACACTGCTCTTTAAGTGTGACACAAAAGGGAATTAGGGGCTCATTTTGTTCGAAATAACATCTCGAGAGCGCCACAAACTGTTATTTTGCTGTCTCTACATTTAAATACACTTTGATGTGTGGATGAGATGTTCGTAATAGATAAGCAAGGCGATATTGTTTTTGAAGTGTAGTCTTAGCGACGATACTCGGGTCGACTCGGTTTGCGTTGGGATACGTTCTATTCATTCGACTTCGAAAAAAGAGGTTATCGTCTCGATGACTTATGTAATACTTTCAGTATTTGATAATATTTTAACATCCTTGGTCTGTTTTGATAATTATGCTAGGTAGGATAGGTAATTCTAAAATTAATAAATGAAAGCCTTTGCGACATTATTTTCCAAGGAGAAGTTACTTGGACGGGATAAGCCTTTCAAAGAAACGCAGTATTTATTCAATATTCATCCCTCCCCTGTTCTTCTGATCCGGTGTTAGAGTGCACTAGTAATCAGGTCTCAGTAACCGTGAGTGCAGCGCGCACTGTTTTCAAGCCTCCGGGCTCCGGTCCTGACACATATACTTATCAGCCGACGTGGCCCTAAAAGACCCTAGAGTCAGATAAACACGTTAGCAGGTCACGAAGCTTTGTATAAATAATCTTATCGGCTCATTGACATGGTAAACTGTGGCTCGAGTAATGCGGCTGCTGCCTGACCAATTCAGCAAGGATAGATAAACTCAAAATCGATTCAGAGACGGAATATGGGAAATATCGAAGAACTCTCGAGCAAGTTACTAAGTATTTTGTTTTTGACTATCAAAAGATGTCCAATATTAAAAGTACGAAGGTCTATTCAAAATGTCAAATATAGCGGATTGAGAATGAGACTAGATGCCTAGACTAAAGAAATTTCACAAAAAAAAGTACTGAGTTGAAGTTCAAGTAGTTTAGGTACCCACCAGTTTCCCTGTTTCAATCAGGTAGTGGTAGTACCTAACTGACGGTGCGATTTGAAATTTGACATTAGATCAGAGTAAAATCTCAAAAAGCAGTTGTAGCTATGTATAATGTGGCAAACTTCGACTATTTAAAAATCAAAACTTCTTTGAGATCATGTGTAGAGACACGAAAGAACGTTGTAATGTTAAAGTTTAGTCTTTTAGAGTGTTCTTAGGTATGTAAGTCATTTTAGTTTTAATCGCGTATGCTAGCTAGCAGGCGGACAATTTTATTTTATCCTACGGATCGACTTCGCGCAGGCCCGGTTACAAAGGGTTCTGGGTATTTGATAAACGATGCAGGCACATTCTGGCCAGCTTGTTTATCGTCACAGCACAGGTATCTCGTCTAGACAAGTGATGCTTCATCATCATTACACAGATATCAGCTTCTGTGCTTTACTAAACAATAGTGCTCTGCTCATCCTAAATTGGGGATTCTTTTGACACATCTTAAAGTGTAATTAACCGTAATTGTTTGTAATTTACAAGCTAATTATATCTTACCTGCATTATATTAGATATCTCTTTTACTCTATACAGGGTGTAAGTGACGGTGTAACAAAAACTGCAAAGTATTGGTACCTACCTAATATTTGGTTTGGTTCTCCATATTTTTTTTTATAAGTTATACCTATAGTTACATGATTGCTACATTTCACCGAAGACGATCTAAATCTAATTGACCGACTGATTGCTCGTTTAAATATATTAGATTGGTATACGTATTTTTGTGCCTGGAAAACTCTCGCGGCCTATTATAACTTTGTATTTAATTTTAATATACGCAGCAGTATTATTTTCAACGTCAAATTAACGAATATTGGACAAGAAAAGTGCGTAGGCTTAGAACTATTTAATAACTGGTAAATATCAATACTAAAATTAATTTTAGAACTAGGTTTATATCTAAAAACCGGAATCGTAAAAACGTGTAGGTATTATTTGACGTGCTCAGGAAATGTGGTGGTGGTGGGTGGTGAGAAATTTCGCAATGTCAGCTATTAACCTAACTTGTATCTAAATAGGTTCTAACCGTGTCAGTTAAAATTTCGTGTTGGCTTGTAGGTTTTTTCTATGAATTGCGTTATTATTTTCTATGTCACGACGACGACGGTTTGTGGTGGTTGCGGGTCCGGAGGGCGGTCCGGGGCGAGGGCGGGCGGGGGACGGGGGGATCACGCAAACCCCGCCCACCGCCAAATTAATATCAGTTCCGGAATAAGTGTCTCGTGATCAACGTTTTTGTCAAAACCCCTGCTTAGCTACAGTTGCAAGTAAAATTACTGTTTGAAAGTATTTGCCAAAGTAGTAGGACGTGATGTATATTTAAATTAGTAAGAATTAATAGGAATGATGTGAGAATGATTGTTTGTTTGAAGCCTGAAGAGGCATCCTATTACAACCAAACCAACACTTTTCCCCCATTGACATAGATTCTTTGGCCATGATTTAAAATTACCAACGATTTAAAATTCTGTTTATTGAGTAGGTACCAAGTACAAAATCATCTCTAAAAAAGGTTCAGTAAAACATTATTTTTCAACTATAACCTATTTTGGAAAACAAACAGCGACTGTGGTATTACGTGTGTAAATTCCCAAACTATACCTTGAAAATAATCCATTTATAAAAAATATAGAATGACAAGAAGTTTTCGTTGCTTGGCATGCTGAACAATGAATGGTACCAACGTAGGTACACTCCCTTAATTTAAATACCTTAATGTGGCATGCGAAGACGTTTTGGGCAATCTATTTGATTATATTTTTACATAGTTTGGAAGCGTGCTTGTCTCGGTAATTTTACTTCGACCTATTTTGGGGACATGAAGTTATTTTGTGTAGATATATATGGATAGGCTATGACGTAGGTGATTGATATAGCTAATGAAATAACTATAAAAATTGCTCTCGATTGCATTAAACATTATTAAAGTGTACATTATATTAATTGTACTAGATTGAAGGGGCTTTTATATCAAAATTTAATTTCATTAAAAGTCTGTTTAAGAGGAATTGAGAAATTAAAATCCCACCGAAAACATTTTAATGTGTACGAATATGGCCAACACGAGCACTAACACGACAGAAAAATACATCAGATCTGAAATAGACTCAAATTTCATACTCTGTATGTATATCTTAGTTAAAATGTACTGCTTGGTCGCTGCCATCAAGAAGGAACGCATTTTGTTAGTTGAACGCATATAGTAGGTATATACTATATGTTTCTGAAATGGTTAGTTATCTCCCGCAACAACCAAGCCATACATTTTAACTAAGATGTGCTTAGAGTTTATGAAATTTGAGTTGGTGGACTTAAGGCGTGAAGATTGAGAAGTTTGGCTCTATTTGAGATCTGATCTTTTTCTCTCGTGTTAATGCTCGTGTTGGCTATACTTACATGATAATATTTTTGTTGGGATTTTATTTCTTTCGTGTGGAGAAGAAGAACCTTATATAAACTTTCACCCCTTTTTAGAGGGTAGAGAGTGATTTTATAGAAATCCTGATACACTTTTTAGATCTAATTCTATGCCCTTGTACCAAATATCTAACCTCTAGCATAAAAATTTGAATAAGTTTTATACTAACCTCCAAACCCAATTTGAGGGTGGCAGGGAGAAATTTATACGAATTTTCGGACTTCTTGCACTTTTGGAAGTGCCTAAACATTTTGATGATCATCATCGAGCGAGTGAGTGTGTATGTCAGTGACGAAATCGACGTATTTTAGATATCAATAAAATTGAAAGTGTCATAGCTATACATTTGAAACTTTGTATGTTTACTAAGTTTACCATGGACAACAAATCACGAAAATTTGATTATTCTAATACACCGGGAACCAAAGTTATAGAGGTTAAAAACAACGACGAAGCACTTCATGAAGAGGTAGGTAGTACCCTCGCGCTTCGCGTGGCTCGTCTTAGCGGGGGCACTGCCGTTCCTCCAGATACTATTGTGAACCTTAAAACTTCTGTCCCATAACCAAATAAGTAGGTACGTCGTCACATTCATATTTGAATATTATATTTGATTTGGTCGCAGGTAAAATCTGTCTGACTGGTAAACACACTTTTACATATTGGTCTACATTTATGCCCCTTTATTTGATTTTTGATAACATCTCTCCTTGCCTCAGTATCCATTTATGTCATGTCTATATCTAATACGTAAGTCATTCATCAAATAGATGCTCTCGGCAAATAGTTTCGGACGCATTGGGCAACTCTGTTTTAGGTCATACGTAATAATAGGGTCGAAACAATGTCTTATGCACTTATTAGATAAGACTAGGGGCATTCATCAAAAACCGTGATATCAGGTACAGAAAACTATATAGATATATTTTTGTGTTTTTCCCAAATTCGTCAAAAGTAGTTCAGTTTCTTGGGCTTCGTAAGCCTATGACATGTTTCGCATTATTTGCCTCAGCAATTTAGCTGTTCATTTACCGTCCAGTAGTGAGCCTGGCTTCGGTTTTACCCGACTGTATGCAGGCAGGTAGGTTATGTACGTGGACAAGTAGATTTTTTAAATCATATTCAAAGAGCCAGGCGGATGTTGACATATATATATGGTGTTGTTAGATATTTTGTCTCAGCAACGCAAGTGACACTGGCAGTATTATAATATTTTAAAACAAAACGGCGTATTTTAAACGAAAAATATAACTTTGAAATGACCACAGTCGGGTTATTGTTTTTTAATAATAACGCCTGTCTTTTTTCTCTGTTGAACCGCGGGAACTTGATCCCGTGACGAGTTTAGCGTCCGACTCGTGCATGTGAAAACCAGATGCTGGCATATTCAAGGGCTCCATCGTGATAAATATAATTCGTTCCCATGACTGAACTGTAGTCTTTTTCTTTCGGGTGTGTCGGTGAGGTTAGGCAAAGCTATGCTTGTATTAACTATAGTTGTATGTACATCAAGTAATTTATATAATGTCGCATTACATGCGTAACTTCCGAAACATCTCGTTTTTAGTCTGTTATGTCGTTTTTTATCTCTGCGATAAGATGATAATCCATATCAACCTTGAGTGAGGCTGCTGATGACATAATTTATCAGAATTTGGTCATGAGCAAGACGCCGCGCGCTTTTAATTGATCAAGTAGGTATGAAATAAAATACCGTGTACCGGGCACTACCTACTGTGTAGTTTTTGAGTACTAAAAAATATTTTTCCCATTTGGTCGGAATGGCGTGTATTTAAAAAGGAACGTGAATTGGCTCATTTAAGTAGGTTTGCAAAGGCACGCAGACGACAACATTATTTTACTTATCCTTGTCCAGAAAATATTTACTTTAGCAGATGCCTACACATTATGTAAAAATTTAAACGGTCTAGCTAATCCCATTCGTATGATACAGCTTTAAAATTATTACAAGAGTAAATATTAACAAAATATAGTAACAAAAATATGGCAATTGATCAACTCGGATGGTTTTTGAGATACGGCCTGGTGACGGATGGACGGACAGGAGTCAGGAGCATAGTTCTCAGTAATGTAGAGCCCCGTTTGAAACCCTTAGGTACGGAACATTAAATAAAACTCGGTGATCGCATTTCTCGTTTCACAAATCACTTCCGCACATCGCGAATCGCATCGACGCCAACGCGAACCTATTTCCAAATTCTGTCAGACATAAAACACAATTGAACTAAAATATCGGATTACACAGAAACAAATTAGTAATAAAAATCGGAGTGATTTACTATTGACGTGACAGCCGTGCTAATGAAAAACGCCCAAGTTTTTGTTTTTTAAAAAAGAAATAGGTATATTTGTTGTTTGGTGCAAAAAATGGAGAGTAATGATGATCGTAAGCGTAGGTGTTTGGTTGTTAAAAGATATACGAGTATTACATATAGTACATTTACACTGTTAAAAAATGCGACTTGGAGTTTAATATTATAATTACCAATACCATTAGGTATGTGCGTCTGCGTATCTAGGTTTAGGTATTTGCGACTTATCTCCAAACTTTTAACTTATTTTTTGTTGTAAATTAAATATCTCCCTCATAGCATTGTTTGTTCCAAACATAATCACGTTAATTGCTGAGTTATCTGTAAAGTATTTGGCATGATGTTATGTCATGTAAGTGTAACTGAGTGACGATTGTTTATTTTTGCTCGGGTGAAATGTTACGAAAACATACATAAATACGTATTGATTGTAATTAAGATGATAGGCAATATTATCTGTCAATGAACATTTTTTAATTATATAAACAGTTTTACTACGACAAACTCAATTGAACCTGCCTCTGAAATGTAGTATCCACGTCAATCACCCTAGGATCGGAAGCATTGTCGGAAATCGGAATACACAATACTTCACTAATGTATCAAGATTCGTTGCGTGGTTTAGTAGAAGTTAGCGTGGCCATGGCAGAAAAACGCGAAAAGCTACTTCATTTCATATTATGTATTAATGTTCAGAAATCTATGACGGCTTATATGTTTAGACAAGCCAAAATTCTGGCTTTTAATTACACAAATTGAGTTTCTATGATAAATGCTAATTCCGCCATCACGAGAAACCTAAGTTTTCCGTTGTTTTATGTAGGTATTGAACTCGGGCTTTGAACCCCATCTCGTGCTGTAATCAATTTCAAATGTTTCATATGATTCAGTTCGGTTAGGCCGTAGCCAACGCAGCTATGTAAGTTAAATAAATGATAGTTGAGTTCGATGGCACCGCGCAGTCGTTGTGTTGATGACTAGACCCATCGGCCACTTGGACTGCAATAAAGTAACTGCCAATAAAAACACAATCATACTTGCTGACAGACTGGCCAACCACAGAATTTGCCAGGATGGTGGACTAGAGTTAAGCGATGCTAAGTGGTGCCGCCGCCGGTTTATTTACCCTACTGCGACAAGAGATGAAGGATTTAATTTCGTTCTATATGTGTGATTTTTGTTGATATCTTGATTCATGACCGAGGTCTATTAAGTTTATGGGTTTTAGGAGAAAGCAGGTACAAGTACCACTTTTTATAAAGTAGGTTTCCGCCTCGCGCTTTCACCCATAGCTGTTTTCTTTTTCACGCGAGAAAACTTCCTATTCATAGGAAAAGTTGTTATTAGGTACGGTTGTACTCAATGTGTGTACCTTCCAAATTTTATCCAAATCCGTCAAGCTAATTGAACGTTTGGAAATAGTATGGATATATTTTGTTACTTAGGTATCTACTTTTATAGCTTGTGTTGTGAATATATCCTTTCTCTCGTATCTTTATAGTTAGGTATGCGGACGTTTCCATGGTCGGAAACGACCGAATCGGATGGAATTTATGTACAAGATGCTCGTAATAATTTGCTTTGTATTGAGTGGCGCAACTTAGCCTAGAGAATCGCTTTAATCGAGAACTGACAAAGATGAACGAGTCGGACCGAACTTGATTCATGCGTTGATGGACAGCAAAATCAGCCATTTTCCATTTTTACATTAACAATCGTATTTTATAGTGTAGTTCTAAAACGCAACAGAGTATGTGTTAACTTAAGTTAGGTATGTATCAAAAAATAAATTAATTTGTTTTCTTTACTCTATTGTACGTATAGGTAAATAGCACTACTTGCAACTTCCAAATATAAAAAGTACATTGAATGCTAATATCCGAAAAGTTAAATCAAAAATATCATATGAAGCACAATTAACTATGTATTCAGGATAATAATAACATCGTTTATTAGCCGCATTTACCTACATTATCAGAAATCGTCTCTTACGAGTTGGACCAGCAATTATTATTTTATCCTTTAAAAACTTAATTTAAAAATAAAACTGTGTAGAGAGGTGTTAGCGAGCTTGGTAAACTGTGCGCGAGTTCAAGTTTCACTGGTCTGGTACTATAACAGTCCATTGACCAGCTTACGTTAAGCTTGAACGTCGATTTGTGTGTAGCGACCCGGTTGGTGGGCTTCAGGAAACTGATGAGACTTCGGAGCAGGACCTAAAATGAGAGTCGTCAGGGGTCCAACCTCCTGGTTGGTGCTCCTCGCGGCCGCGCTGGTGGGTGCCCAGTGGAACCCGCCCCGCAAAGCAGTGCCAGTCACCCGTAAGTATCAAACGTCAATACATCGACTCATAGTTAGTACATACTTTTTTATATTGTTTACGTTTACTATAAAAATAAATTTCATTATATTTCATTGAGCTATTTATTCCTAAGAAATAAAGGTAGGTGCCTTCTATCAGCAGGGCTAAAATAAAATGGGTTTTTCATAGAGTTATTTAGGGGAACCGGAGTTGGTTAAAGGGGTAACTCGAGGCGCTGCTCGTAGTACTAACACAGATTGAAATAAAAACAACTGGATATTTGTATCAATTTTACGAGCTATCTTTGTAACTACCTCGCTATTCGTCCATTCATTCTTTCGTTATTTTTTGTATTTCCTACAGTTGTTGGGAATGAACGAAAATATACTTTTGCCTTGGCAAAATACGGGCATCAATACGATACATGCATAGCTAACACGAAAGAGTATCGTTTCAAGTTTCCACCTTTCAGGCGAAAATAATAACCAACCTATTTACATTTTGTATTGCATAAAACTGAAAACAGACCACAGATATAGGCCACGGCTGTTACATAATTACTAGTAGAATGGATCATAAAAATGACGACACCGTTATTTTATGTTCATTGCCTAACAAAACAGTTGGTATTTGCCTAACAGCTGGTGTTCGCATCAAAAGCTTGTTCGTTTTGTGTAGCTGCACTGAGTTAGCTTTTTGTTTACAAGTAATCAAGATCAGTAACACTTACAGTACATCCAAGGATCAACCAACACTGGTTATTGCGAATCTGTTTTGCCTTAAACATAAGAAGATGCTGATACTACTTAGTAACTTATCATGCACCCGTAATTACAGATTGATGTCGTACAAAAAGTATCGTTATTCCTGCCATACATTATGCTTACTCACGGACCGACAAAGTAGTGTTGCAACGTTAACAAAGGATTTAAAAGACGACGGTTGCGTTTTAAAAATTTGTCTTTCAACACCCACTTACCTATTTTAAACACATCGTCTGTAAGCAAATGATTCGCAGGGTCGTTTTATTTAACTAGGTACCTACGTATCCAGATTTTTTCTTTGACTTTGTAATGTTCTTTTTTTAATTAAGATGCATAAACACTAAACACGCCTCTTTTTCTTATTGCATTAGTGATTGTTTACATCCTATTCTTGACATTTTTGGTACGCTTATGAAGGTTTAGAAGCGTTAACAATACGTCGAGCTTCTTTAAAATAATCAAAAGGTTTTAAAGGCGAGAACTTATAATGTTTATGGTTTTGTTTTCACTTATAATGTTTGTAGTCGTTATGGAACAGATAAGGTATTTTTGAATGTAGGATGCATCCATTTTCAGCGCTGACTGAACTTTAATAATCCCATTACATTATTTCGTAAAATAGCAGTGCCCGGCGGGTGATGTGGTGAGTGTTAAAGAATAAAATATCCAGTAATTCAATAAATTGTTGACAAAGATAAAAGATAATAGCGATTACATGGATTATTATTGATACTTTTACACTAATTTGTTTTCCATTACGTTCAATTATTAAAATATCTATCTGAATACGTGTGCAGCAGTTTATTGGCCGGCAAGCAAGTATTGGTTGATGGGAATCGACTTTACGGCTTTAATGAAAATCACGTGAAAGTTGTTATTTACCTACCATGTGAACAGCAAACTTATCGACGTTATCATCTTTCCTGGAGGCATACCCACAGCGGCCATAACCTAAACTTTCGTTGTTAGAATATTAGTGTGGACAAAATTAATCATGTTAACAAGTGTTTATGTTTTGTCCGTATCTAGCAGTTGTGTGTGTCTGTCTTAGAAGGGGAGGGGCGCAATCGCGCTCGCCCGCGCTCCAATCTACCCGCAAAACATAATAAATGTTTTGTTGCTATCGCCAAATGTATCTCATCTCATCCACTGGCTACTGCATCCCACCCATTTTTGTTTTTAACGTTTTTGTAGTCGACTAGAAATTTTTACCAATCTCCTACCGGTTTGATCCAAATCACAACATAATTACCGAATAGTTTAAAGAATGGCGAATATTAATTGATTAAAATAGCTGTTGCCGTTGGTAAGCAGTTAGCAAGTGTTTTTGATAAAAGGTTATCAGACATTAGCAGGTGATTAATAGTTCCCGACCCGACTGCCGAACAGTATGTACAATTTCACCTCCTTGCCTAGTGGCTTACCTATTTTAACCAACTTTGATAGCAGTTTTTTATTGATACTATACTATAATAGTACACATAAA
The DNA here is from genome assembly GCA_029255805.1 of Keiferia lycopersicella. Taxonomy (NCBI): domain Eukaryota; kingdom Metazoa; phylum Arthropoda; class Insecta; order Lepidoptera; family Gelechiidae; genus Keiferia; species Keiferia lycopersicella. The sequence continues at coordinate 14,954,054 of JARACZ010000006.1, read as the reverse complement.
ATATCAGACAGAAACTAACCCCTTTAAGGCATGACCAAATCCGTTGAGATGTGACGATAACGCCCTTCTTTTTACGGCCGGTAACGCTCTGCTTTCCCTGCAAGGGATAAAGGCATGATGTCAAGAGGTGAGCAGTTAATTAAGCGTATCTCGCTAGTTACCGAACCCTAAAAATTCGTCTCGTACTGCATTTCTTCTGAATGTTTTACTATTTTGTAGAAATGTCCACAAGATAGTAATTTCGAATATTTGGGTGTTTTAGTCAAACACTAGATATTGATATTAACTTTTTTGTTTCATCTCGTATTGCATTTCTTCTGTTTACCGCTACATTACAAATTCGGACACAAAGGATTGGTCAGATTTGTGTTGCCCTCTGAATATGACATGAAATGAGATGCTGGATTATTGTTTCGACGGTAGCAAACAATATCTTGGAAATAGAATAGGACGGGTGACCTAGTGAAACTTGTTACCTATTTACTAAAGGACTGACCTGATAATACCTACTGGACGTTAGATGTATAGGAATTAAATATTGTATACATTTAACGTCAGCAGTTATTAAGTACCGAATAATGTGGCGTATTTGGACCATGAAATGAAACTGAAAAACTTTTCTCGAGGATTTTTTTTTCAGGAAAGCTACCTAGTTTTTTTATGTTATAGAGTAAAGGCATAGTCAGCTGAACATGATATTGTGTAGGAGGTCCTATTTTCGTTTTTTGACATAATGTTTGAAAGGTAAAGTTTTTGTGTACTATGGACTTCGTGCACCCTTATCTGTATTCGGAGAGCTATAACTGTACTTTTTTTCAAAATTTAGACTAGGCATGAAAGTAGGGACTTGCTCCGTTTTTCATTTTTATTTTCAGTTTCGTAGTGTAAGGAGTTCCCACGTACAGGTGGTCGATACAAAATGATACAACATCTACCAAAGTGCAACGGTCGGTCGCCTCGCTGCCGAAGTGCACGTGCATAATCGCTTGAAACAGCGTCGTAATATCGAGAACTCAAAAATGACTCCTATACTACACTACTCGCATCCAACATGCCTTTAGCACAGCTGACATCACCTGACCATTAGGGTCATCTTCTGTCCACTACCCGTTAAATATCTCTCCCACGGCTATGTCAATTCAATGCTTTCGTCCAGAACTGTGAATTCCTCATCCCACTGACCATAACCGTGAATTAAAACAAAATAGTCTTCAGTTACCCAGTGAAGCTGGAAAATTTTAAGTCCCGATCTTGTCTGAGGAGGTAATTGATCTGATGAGGTAGCCTTTTCAATATTCATAAACCCCCTTTGTGTCACACTCTGATGTTTGTTGCTAACCATCGCACTTTTCAACAAGGCTTGTGATTTCATCGCTCTGTAAGCAATACCATCTGTTTGGCAGCTACTACAGAATATTTTTTATTTTAACTAAATTTTTAAGGTACGAGTAATTAACTACTTTCTATTTATTAAATTTTGATAGCCGTCCTATGGCTTTACTTCGTCAAGAAAGAAACAATACACCTAGCCTACCTACTCAGAAGAAACTTTCCAACGCAGAAACATTATTGTATTCGGTTCAGTATGTTATTCATTGCTTGTTTCCTTGCATGCCTTTCAGTTACAGTACTGATACAACTTTTTTCTTACTTTAGATTTCAATACGGATAGATATGATTCAAATTATAGACAGTTGGAGACCGCGGAAGGAACCTGAATTTAAATGAATTGAATAGACTAGGAATAATAACATACATAGCCTTGTGTATTTTATAAGTAATAGAAGTTTTATGATATTTGATTTTCAAGCATACATATGTTACAGGAAATGTATTAAATCCGTCATTGTATACAATTCCTAAAAGCACTAAGAAATGTTTGAAATAAATGATATTAGACACAATAGGAAATGACGTATAAAATAATGTAATAAATAAAACACAACCTAATATAACCCTACCTAACCAAACCTTGTTTAACTCACCTAACCTAACCTTTCGTTGAGACAATCCAGTAACTAATCCCCACTATGCCAACACAGAATAAATAATAGTACTTGTTGTTGGTTAAGTTAGGTTTGGTTCAGTTTTATTAGAGAAAGCTCAATTTTATACTTTTTTATCGGAGTTGTATACAATTCCTGGGAAATGTAGGATATGTATGTATTACAAACAATATTCTATACATTACTTATTTAGATTATTATATACAACTCCTGGATTTCACACATTTGAAGTAACATATACATAACAATCTTTATCCTATTTAACACTAGTTTACAATATCAGCAGTGTAGCTAGGGCCTATTAATTCTATTTTGAAGGATTGTATTTAACAGTTACCTATGTGAAAAGGCACAAAAATATCTGTTCGTAAAAACATCCAGTTCTCATGGAAGGGATAATACAGTCGTCATGTTATATTGTTTAACCAGTTTACAGAAACCTCTCAAATGGGTAGGTTGAAGTGCTGCTGATAGTACCTATCACTTAAAAGCTCGACGAACGACGCATATAAATGATGTAGCTAATGCTTACATTCAGATGATAATATGACTGCATTTTTAGCCATCCTTATTTTGTTAGACGGCGTTCACGAAAGATTAACCACAGACCTATTTGATGCCATTAACATAACATTACCTAAGCTTCTGCTACCATTTCGTAAAACAGTCTTATAATTAAACTGGCTATCTGTAATAAATATCAGTATAAAGTTTTCACTTGCTACTAAGTAAGTACCTGTATTTTCGTGGAAATATAGTGATTACCTGCAAAAGCCTAGGATTCCGAATAAAATTTAATTGAGTCCGGTGTTCCATTGTCAGTTTTTTAGAAATGGTTTTATGAAGTTTGTCGACGCGTAGTTAATGCAGTACGATCGTACCTTTAGAGTTACATGACGCCTAACGTTTTCTTCAAAGCCACTGCTTAATAGGATTATCTGCAGCGACCGTTCCACACTGGTTTTGCATATTTTATCAATTACCATTGTGTTGTGTTTTTCACTAACGATGTACAAATAGGTCCTAGCGTCCTGCGCTCGCTTTATTAAGCTGTCCCACTTTGATGGGTTGTCGTGTCTTTATAAATTTAAATCAAGGTTTGGGACGCGACTGCCCGTTTAACGACATTTAACTGGCATTCATACGGTCGTTACCCTGCATCGCAGTTTTGACTAAGGTAGAATTCCAATGTGATTTGGTCGACTGCATTAGGGCTTGTACACAAAATTGCGATGCGACGTCTCAACGCAAAAACCTGCGAGCTCGCATGACACATCGCAAGAACATGTAAATTGATTTGCATTGCGCCTTTTTGTAATCATCTATGTCCAGTAAGGTTGGCGGTCGTCGAAAGAAGATCGCTCTAGGAGGACGCCTTGACGTACGAAATCGTATGCGATTCGATTTGTACAGTTTTATTTATACTTCTTGGGTCTTAACTAGAGGTCTACTTTTATTTTCGTATTAGACTCAATAATCTTAAAAAGGTCTGACGGTCTTGCTTTGACTATAATCGATCGGCAACGTCAAAGCAAATAGGTGGCCTCTATTGCTCGTTACACACAAGTACTACGAACAATATGCGAATTCGGGCGTAAATCAAATGGGGATTTAAGCAGATCGTCGCGTTTCGTTCAACAGGGCTGTCACACGTGCCGTCTGCCGTATCCCACTACGACGCGCGAATATAAACGGCCGCTAAAAAATATATATTCTCATACAATTTTCAGACATGATATGTTGGTGTTTTCATACCATTGACATGATATTGATGCATTGTCCTTATCTCTTTCTTTTAGTCGTTTAAGGATTCGTTCAGGTGCGGTGACCACGACTCTTGCTTTGGGTTTACTTAATCTATAGCTATACATATACCTACTATTTAAAATATATATTATATCATGGATCTAATATAAAATACCAAAAAAAAGCTTCAATGAACCTAATCTCAGAATATTATTGAAATTACCACGTTTTATGAGGTTTCAAACAAGGTAGGTGGGTGAATACATCGATGTATAATAACTATGTACTTAAGTGGGTATATTTGCAATAGATGCATGCGCTCAGTTATAGACCACGACTTCAGTACTCGCGGTAAAGAACCGTACGTATGATTTAACCCATGGTGTATTGGTTCGACTTCGCCAAGCTTCTGTGGGCAATTGGGCATTGACAGTAAGACAGAAATATGAATTTTCCCAGGGGTAATAAAGACAGACAACGTCGGAGCCGTGCGCCGGCGATCCTCAAAATTATGAATACAACTTTACCAGTCCGTCCGACGAATTGCTATATATTCCTGCGGCAAGAGCAAAGTATATACGCAACTCAAGAAACCTATTGAAATGATCAAAAGATACGTTGTAAACTGGTTTTAAAAACTTTATCTATTTTATATTCAGTTCAATAATCTACGTTTGTTTGTCATGTAAAGAGCTTTCTGTTTAACTGTGTATTCCAATAACCATGCTCTCTATATTCACGCTACAAGTTGCACATGCGAAATGTTTTGTAAACAAACACACCCATCCAACGCCTAAACCATAAAACGATTCAATAAATCGCAATTAAGCAAATACTTATTTTACTGCATTTTAGTAGCCTAGCTACCTAGTATATAAACGCAGATGGTCTGTTTAGCTTCCTTTAACACCGCGGTCTATGCATAGCCTACCCATGCCAAGCGCCATTAACGTCATGTCTTTCATTCAATGCGCTCTCCAGGAACTAGATATGCTTTGAAATTCAAAAAACAGCAACAAAAAAAACTAGAAATATCCTACATATCACATACAATTCGACCTGTATCTTGTAACCAAACACCGCATGCACTGAAGCAATAATTTTCATTCTACAATCAATCCTTCCAACTTTAACCGCCATAGTTGGGTTAAAGCACTTTTCATAAACGACTAAAGAAGTGGCCCCACGAATAACTGGGGACAATTTCGTAATAAGGGGAAGTCCGTGCCTGGTGCAGGCTTGACTACTTATTACGCGATTTAATTTATTTGTCGAATCCACCTTGTCTGGGACCTATTACGATAAGCTGGTGGATGTCTGCGACGTTACTGTTGATAAGGCACTTGCTTATTTTTTTACTATCATAGTTTGTCAACATTTTGCTATGTACCTATCTCTGACGTAGATATCTACTTGGTCTAGGCTAGGCAATGTCGCGTACCTACTTACGTACACAATATTTATCAGACCAACGAATGTGATAGGTACTTCGCCAGTTTCATTATAAAATAGTTCCTAGTTTATAAACTTCTTCATAACTTGGAGGTTGAATTACTTTACATCTTACAATCCTTTCTCTATATTTAAGTAGATAAAATACATGATTTAACGATTAAACTATTTTTATATCCTTATTATGCGAGTACCTACATAACTATTGTAGATGCCGCATCCAAATCGTTCTAAAGTTGATTCGTAGTTGCATATGATGAGTGGTTTCTTTCGTGCTTTTGTTAAAGCTTACCTAACCTTGATGCCTCCTGACGGATGTTTTGAATAAAGTTAGTCTATTTTTGTTTATACTGTATCAAAATTACCCCTTTATTCCCATTGATCACCGGGAATAAAAAAATCCGTCGGCCACCGGGGTCACTGTTCCCGATGAGATGGTCACCCCCGTGGCCAGACAGTGAAGGAACTACGAGTATCATCACAATTCAGCAGATGGCGTTACTTGTTATAACAATGGGGTATACAGCTGGATAGGCTTTTATCTGTTATGCAGTAGAAAATACATCAATGTCAAAGATGAATTATTTCAGCTAGTAGCAGTTAGTGTTAATTACTATTAGTTTCTTGCTTGCCCATAGTTTTCTAAAGTATCTATCAATGGAACACATGAAGAGTACTTAGGCTAAACAAAATACGTTCTGGGGTCAATCAATCCGCCCAAGGCTTGGTCAACCAGGTACTATCTACCTATCTATATGTAGACAGTTTGATGACCCGAACGGATGTAACATAAATTATTGTGATAATTGAATCCTCAACGTCCCTACCCTGTACCCTGGTACAATAGTACCTACAGAGTGTAAGAAAATACTGACCTCATATTAAATTAAATGCAGTTTTATATTCCACTGAAAAAATCCAAAGCCGATAAAGGAATACAAAGAAACAGTACATTGATCACGAGGTGAGAAAGGACCTTACTTTTTACGACGGTCTATTTTGAGGCCCGAATCGCAGTTGACGGCATCAATACACACGAGTTTGAAATCGGACTCTCTTCCAAAAGATACATACTTCTTTATACTACACCTGCAATTATAAAAAAATTGGAATACTTATTTTAAAACCTGAAAAATTACATGAAAAATCCAAAGTGAATTCGCGCGGTAAGTATTGTTTTTAAAAAAGAATATCGTAAAAAGCAAAATCAATTAGTCCATTTAGCCTGCACAAGTATTAGATTTACGTTACGTAACTTTGACAGTTGCACCTTTTCTCCTCGGGGAAGGAAAGTGGTTTGTATTATTTTTTGTCTCCCGCTAATTTGAAACGTGGACAATGACTCACGTTCCTCTCTACGTTTCATTAAACTAATAGGGAATTTTCTATGTAGGTGTAGTACAAAAAAAATCTTTAATTAGTTATTGTTAATTGCTGTTCATATCTTTCCCGTGGGTGTTGTATGAAGCGACTAAGGGATTTAAGGCTTGATGTGTATTGCAACTTTAGGCGACAGGCTGAGATAACCTGTCACTATGGTGACACACAGTCTTCTGTTATCCTCAAACTTTAGTCAGACGTGGCCTAAATTTCCGTTATTACAGCTGTTATGCCCTGCCTATCCCGCAAGGGATATAGGAGTGTTATACAGGGTGTAAAAAAAATAGCTGCTAATATTTTAAGGGGCGAACCAGCCCATAAAACTGAACAACTTTTCCCAATCAACATAGATCGAAATTTGAAAAAAGAATGGGTCTTATGGGTATGTATGTAATTCCTGTTTATTTCGTAAAATTTCTAAAGCTCTTTTAAACCACTGACTTAATTTAAGTTACTTGCATAAAGAACAATCCTTTGTAGTTTCTTTATTGAAACATGAGGCCACATCCCGTATATGTAGTTAAGAAGTTATGAATTCATTGAAAGTTTAAGGATCGCCTTGAGCAACTACGGCCACAATTAAACTACGTACCTACCTATATTGGCATGCGTCCTACTATTAAATTGATAGCAATTATTGGTACTAATAGCTATGTGTTAACAAAACATTATAAACGGGCCATCTACCGATCTGAACAAAACATACATATATTTTAATAAAAACTTACAAAAACCCGACTAAGGCGATGGTTATATTTTTCGTTTGAAATACCTACGTCACTTAAAATATGTACGTATATATGAAAAATGTATTAGTGAATTATACGACACCTATACGTCAATATCCGCTAAGTTATACGTCAATACCACATACCTAAATTTTACTACCTCTAGACCACATACATACATACATAGTTAGTCTCTAAAAACATACTTAACCCTCCTTCCGAGGCAGGCGGGTAAAAAACAAAATCCCGACAATCCCGAAAATCTAACCTTCGTAGTTGTTCACTTAATAAAGCTAATTTTTTTTTCACCTGCACTGTATATTGTTTCGTAACACGTTGTCTATAGCATTGACCTATTTGGATTGTGCGCCGAGTGAGGCTTCGCAAATTCGTCTGTACCTTGGAAAGCTTTTAATAAAACATTATTACCATGAGCGAAACCTAATTTTCGTGGCTTGCTGCAACATATAAGGACCTTTTTATAGGCATATTTATACACACACGTGTCGCTAAAGTTTGATTGTTCAGTTCAGCAGTATCGCGAAGTTTGTGTTAGTACATTTGTTTCTGCCGATATGTCACTCGCCAGATGCATATGTGCAAGATCTAGTGACAAAAAGTGTGACTCCAGGGTTTATAGGGTTGGTCGTCGACTCAGTGTCGGAGACGTTAAGAGGAGCCCATGTGACACACTTAGACCTAACTGTGCTATTACGTGATAGAGATTACTTAGTTCCTAAATTGGACAGGAATAATTTAATTAAATTTTCTCTAGCAAATTATGAATATCTGACCGCAGACAAAAGCGCCATCGACGGAACATCTAGCGACACCTACCGTAAACTTGTACTTATTCAAAACATGATCAATAAATCGTGTGGTTCATTGAAACGCATTCCTGGCCAACCCAACACGTTTGGCCTAAATTGTTGCACATTTACGTCACTTCGACAAATAGGCTTCAAATAAGGCCTTGATCGTAATAAACACTATGCATATAAGATGAGATGACTAATGATAGGCTTTATTAGCTACACAAATATTGTAATGTATGACGAGTAAGTAGGTCTTGCAGTTTGCAGCACAGAGCAAAGAGTATTTCGTCAAGTGACTTAAGAACCAAATAGTAGATTATAAAAAAAAACATAGAGGCGAATTTATTAAGAATTCATTAGGGTATCCCGTCTTTATTTGATAAAAAAATAGATAAGAATCGTCAGAGGATGCACGTTTGAAAAATTTGCGGAATTAGACTCGGTTTCTGATAAGTGTTGTGTGACTTAAAAGTGTATTATCAGCTTTTGTGGTGCAGGGGAGAGGAAGCTGGGATGTTAACTTTTCTGAAGCCTGTCGTGTGGGCTTTCAAATTACAAATTTCGCAATATGGTATCAAAGTTATATAACATTGACACCCACATTTTAGCTAGATGCATGTAAAAAAAATGAACTAGTCAAGCATGCCATGTTTGGAGTTCTTTAGGTGCCAATCGACAAGTTGTAAAACGCTAAAATGGCCAAAGGCGTTACCTACAGCAACAAATACCAGAAGTCAGAATCCGGTCCGCTTTTTCAAAATTTTCAGACTTTCCGAAACCCACCTACATTCAATATACCTACAGTCTTTAGAAATTAATTAGAAGGTAATGTTAAAAATTACCAATTATAACCTAATAATCGAAAAAGTGTTTGTTATTCAAATCTATAAATGAAAGCCGATATTAATTCGTGGACATCAGATTTAACTTTCTCACAAAAAGAAAACAATACCTAAAAATATTTTACATATAATAATGTATCAAATCAAAGTCATCCAGGAGAGGTTCGAATATATCATTCCGTGGTCAGTGTCTTGCAGTAATAATGATTTATTATCAGGATATTCAAAGTGCGATCACGATGCATTTAGCAGCTGAGGTTTTGGATCTACAAAAGTATCGAAACTTCTTATTGTATTGAAATACCTGCCTAGTTGTATGCCCTGTGAAGCGTAAAGCTACAGCATAGGGTTTTTAATCCCTTTAATTAAAAACGAAATTACATAGCTTCAAGCAAGCAAACAATAAGAAATAAAAATCCGTCATGTAATCCCTATGAAGGTATCCTTAAGAAGGTACCTACTATAATGTACCAGTCTGCGGTCTCAGTTAAAATTTTTAACCGAAGTTCGGCATCTCCAAATCCTCTGGCCAACCCTAGCAAGCGTGAGGTGAATACCTATCCTGTGTAGGTAATCTTTAAAAAGTTGCCCGAAATGTTGAGCAGACTGCCGTGCGGTGAGAGACTGCTAAATACTTCACGTTACAGCTTTACATAACGCGGCTCACAAAACGCTGCGTATGTGCTGTCTCCAAACTTAATACGCATCTAAGTATATAAGAATAAGTATATCACGTACTAGACCTGTCTCCGAAGCGAGCTGCAGAATTTTAAATACGAGAAGGTGTTTCTGAAAATGTTTATGCTTAAGAAAAAGGGCGCGCAATTCCCGTGAAACGACAGCTTTGTCTTTTATTGTCTATTTATGCAAACACACTTGCAGTGAGTGGTGAGACGTGATCACATTGTAACCACCTCACCGCCGCCACCGCCGCCGTGTCACTACTTTAGTAAAACTGTTACCTTGTCAAACTCAATGAGATAACTTGCCGAATTTGATGTTTGGATACCCAAAAATTCTCGTAATGACGACCGTACAGATCTGGGTGAAGCTTATGCGGCAGTAGTAGTTTATAGTAATAAATAGGAAGTTTTTACCTCTGGCTTCATTCTATCAGTGTTCAAATGTAATAAAATCAAAATTTCATTCGGAATGGTTTTCACGCGAATTTTTATGTTATATGTAAACAATTCAAAGATCGCCATCTAGCACCAAATTAAGCAAAGCTTGTATTATGGGAACTAATTATATACTTGAAAAATTTTAAACATACTGTCTGAACTGATAAGTCTTACTTAACCCAAAGTTAACAGCAAGATTTTTGTTTAAATCCTCCAAATTCGAGTACATAAAAAATATCATGATTATAAGATAATAGATTGTAATATAAGATAGCTTGGCTTCAGTTCATTTCAACTATTTCATGGCATGACTACTCAGTGTTTCCACATAAAAGCTGTTTTCAGTGCCATCAACCCAGGTTTTTTATTTTCCTGGTCAGGCTATAATAAATATGTAGTAAACAGTATTTGACAAGCTTGAGTAAATATTACACTGTGCTTTTCAACTGACGTGTTGGCAATTTACTATTCAAATACACGCTATAAGTCTTCATACTCTCTGAAAACTGTCTGCGAGTTAGCTCCGTGTGCAAGCAGATGTAGTTTCAAACCACTAACTTGGCAACATCAACTGGTTCAAGTTAAATACTAAAGTCGGTTTACTTTTGTCGCCTCGAATCAGTCAACAAGCGCCATCTGTTTTACGTTGCATTAACCAATTTAACGCGCGGGTTGTAGATAACTTGGCTGGTATCGCATAGATGTGAGAGAGAGCACTTTCATGAAGAAATATTTCATACCTTTTTAAGTTTACTTTTGGTAATCTTTCAGTTTGTAAAGATGCATTTCTAATAGTAACGCTTCAATTCTCTCAATGTTATGGTGATTAACTTTATCATAATATGTATCGAATGTAACATTCGTTTCTTTTTGTTAACAGAAATATGCAGCCAAGAGTCCGGTGACTTCCTCTGCAGGGACGGCAAGTGCATCGAGAGCCACAGAAAGTGTGACAGAATTACCGACTGTCCTTATGGCGAAGATGAAGAGGGCTGCCGTAAGTATCACTTTATTATAGTGCAGGACAAAAAATTTAAAGGAGTAAACTGACCTAGTCCATTAAACTGCACAATTTTCTTTGAAACATAGGTCATAGATAGCCTAAAAAAGTTGTTCTTCAGTGTCAGCCAAGGATGCCAGCCTTGGACGAATGTGCCAGCCGACTTAGACGGCGTTATTGTCCATATTTAGACGCTGATATCCAAAGTTAACACAATTCAGTTTCATGGAATGGTTCACACTAGAGACGCATCGTGCACTTCAAATCAAAATGCATTCCCAGAAAGCGAAAAAGGCAAGCAATGCCTTCAAATGAAAATTCATAACTAGGAAGAGAAATGGATCCGGGAAAAGTTTTTGTAGAAACGTAGCTCCGCATAAAAGTAAATATTGACCGCACTTTTGCGTATTTTTACTTACCTTTACGACGCCACCGATTCCGCAGTTCGTCTGGCGGAGTATTTGTCAATATTAATTTGATATTCAAGCTAAACGATCGACACGAAAAGAAGAAGAACCTACAATATTATTATTTTTAATATTCTCCTGTTTCGTTGTGTAGCGTGCAACGACAATGAGTTTACCTGCGTGAGCGACGGCACTTGCATCGAGCTTCATAGGGTTTGCGACGGCACTCCTAACTGTCCCGACAGCAGCGACGAACAAAACTGCCAGGGTGAGCCTGAGCGTAACACTCTCTTACTATGGGTCTTGTACACGCGCCCAAAATAGCCGGGGCAATCCATAGTTGGCTGTTGGCTACATGAAAAATCGCGAGCTGTAACTGAGGCCAATTGTTCCCTTACATTGGATAGCCCTTGCTTTTGGCCTAATGTTGAAAGACTTATTTTATTTGCACTATTTTATATCTTAATAATATCAGTGGTCCCGTGTTGATAACTATTTCTGTTCTCTGCAATGCTGATATTTGAAATATTTGCTGTATCTAATTTTTTCTATTGAGATATGTACTTATTTTCACACGCATAACTTTGAATAGCAGTTCATCCTATCAACACAGAATCACAGCCTAAAATTCATATTGCCCTAATCCATTCATATGCGCATGCGTTCTCTAACTTGGAACGGTAAGTGCCCCGGATAGTGGAATGGTCGGGCCACTTTGTGTGCAAGGACCGAGGCAAATTCAGGTGTTTGGACGGTACCTGCATCTCGGTGCTGCTGAGATGCGACGGCTTCAAAGACTGCCCGAAAGACGGCAGTGACGAACTCGGCTGTCGTATGTATCTGATTCGTAAAGTCAGCAGATTTGACGGTGGTGGCTAGGGGTTACTTTTCTTTTTGAGTCCAGAATCGTTAAAAGTTATTTTGTCATGAAATAATTGACTCGAATCCTTTTATGTAAACTGAACAATAAATCATGTTCTATACCTAGACAAGCACACAATTTTATCATACTAGAAATATTGTGTTGTAAAAGACTTATACGGTTAGTAAGCTACATTATCCCTGCTTACCCCACTTCCCCCTTCAAAACTGCTGCTACATTACTCTACGCTATCCACAACGTGTCTTAAACTGAGCTATAATCCGCAAGCTTGCAAATCGGATGAGTGGCAATGCGACCACGGGAGCTGCATCAAACGCAGCCGGCGGTGCGACGGCCGCGTCGACTGTCCCACCGACCGCTCTGACGAACGATACTGCATGGGTAAGGTCTTGTGAAGTGCCAGCTTGCACTGGTTCTACACCATACATCGTAGCGGCTAACATAATTTGAACTGAAGGTCTATTTTTGCTAGTCGCTGTGATTTTTACACAATTTCGAATCTACGCTGATTACCTGTATCTACTCCCTTTTATCATCACGCTTAAGTCGTAAGCCTGTGTTTATGCGAGCCATCTTGAGCAGTCAGTATTTGATAAATGTTTAATCAAAATAAAATATCCATCAATACAGGAAAATAAGCAATGACGAAGTAGACACATAACTGTTGAAGGTGGTTGTAGCGTAGCAAATTATATTTTTATAATTTTTATCACAAATGAACGTTTCAGGTAAAATACCGCTTAGAAGCAATGATTAACTATTTACATTACTTATTTCACGTTAAAAGTAACTTGTATATACTCAGATTAAATGCATGCTTTCTCATCTCCACCATGTAACGTTATAATCACTAAATCATTAAAAATATGAATTGTATACCTATTACCTAAGCTTTGCATGTATTTACAGCAAGTGGGTACTTTAGATGTCTCAAAGGAAAATTGATACCAGAAAGCCTAAAATGCAATCATCGTTACGATTGTCCGCCCGGAGATTATTCCGACGAATTAAATTGTCGTAAGTAGTAATTTCTTTATTCAGGGATCTTGTTTCTTTCATCTTTCACGGTTTTTATCTTCACGTAGTTATCTTTATTTCAAACTCTTTTCTCTACATTCTCCATTTCCTCTTCAACTTTCTTCTATCACTTTCTATTATCTTCTGTATTCTAAGTGAAGAAATATTGAAGCCGTCTTTCATTGTCCTAAGGATCAAATTAGACTGCGACAAAACACGATGTAAGGATGCCTAAAACCATTATCGATTTGTCTTGTAATTTGATCCTTTCTCTCCTTTTCGTTTTATTCTTTTTTTCTTGTCTATACGTCATCTATGATTTTAAAACCGCTTTTATCACAAATTATGTCGTCACTAATTTCATTATTTTCTTACAAATAATTATTTGGAAACTAAGACGTTAGTTTCTTTCCGCATCTTTCTTCTTTATCTTGAGATTGCTCTTTAATTTCAGTTTATGGTTTTTGTTCGGTTTTATTACGTAGAGATTTTCTTTTACCGGTCAGCTTGTGGCGATGGTGACTTCAAATGTGCCAATGGTTACTGTATAGCCGCATCTAAACAATGCGATAGAACGCAAGACTGTCAAGATGGTTCTGACGAACGGGATTGCACTTATGGTTTGGAAATTTTCTAATTTTATTTCCCAGAACAAAAGTCTGAAGTTTTCCCAACATTGTACAAAGAGAAAGAGGTGGTGGACATTTTACTGTTGCCCTCTGGTTATGAATTCACTTATAGAAAGCATGATGTTATTGCACTTATAAATGGTGCATTTGCAATAACAAACAATTTGCAATTATTTTAACTCTGCTACATAATTGCCATTGAATTTTTTTAATATTTTATGAATTTGAATTCGATTTGATCTAGCAAAGAATAAAGATCATGAACATAAATATTTTGTCAAACTGCTATTTTGAATTCAATGGCAATTAATTTGGAACTGAAAACGTTATGATTACCTAACATTTGAATGATTAGTTAAAAATATTTTTAGAACGCACAAATATCAAATTAAATAAGAAAAGGGAGAGTAATGATAATAAAGCATCATAACGTTTTGCAAGTTCTATTTTATTACAATGTATGAATGATTACTTTCTTACCCAAACTCTCCTTACGAATAAGTAGTCGAGTGATGAATTAGATAACTGTGAGTAGAAATGTCGGTGAGCATGCTTAGCAACTTCGAAAGTAATAAATAAAATTTGAGTTAGTGTACTGTACAACCTACTTTGAATTGAATGATCCAGTATGATTATCTAATTTACCGCTTCACTACAACACTTCTAAAATAAATAGGGTTATGGTTTGTGCATTATGTATATTGCGGCAGGCACAGAATGCATGGCTTATGAATATAAATGCTCGAGCGGGCAGTGCGTGCCCGCGGACTCGAAGTGCAACGGCACGGTGGAGTGCCAGGATACCTCCGATGAGTGGAACTGTCCCTGCAAGCGTGGTACCTTCCGATGCAACGATAACACCTGTATCAATATGGTGCTCAGATGTAACGGGGTGGACGATTGCCTCAAAGGGGAAGACGAACGAAACTGTCGTAAGTATTGGACGAAAAAAGATGCTGTAAATATTTCAAGGATCTTTAACTGACGCGTTAAACAGATTTTTTTTACAATAAAGTAAAATTTAATTTCGGAATGTCATGTCCTCGTCTCCCTATATGTTGGGGATCATGTGCAGTCATGGTCAGCAAGCTGTGACCGCCTGCTCCAAGTTCTGCTGTCAACTACAAAGAAATTTGTGGAGTAGCAAATCCGATTTAGTCTGGGTGAACTTAGGAATTAGGCCGATTTTTTTTTATGAATTCGTTAGGAGTTTTATTAAAGCAAAAAAAAGCTTTGTTCAGTCTTAAAACATACGCCTTGAAATATTACCAGCATTTTTTAACACCTTATATATCGGACACGTCTACGAGGAAAATTTGCCGGAGTATGAGTTATAAAATGTGATAGAAATTGTCTATTGAATGATTAAAGTAACACCTTACTCATGGCAGTATGCCAAGGAAACGCAGATTTAAATCGACATTCACCGGCATCCTTACCATTCTGTTACCGTCACCACAGGTGCCAGAGAACTCATCACTTCGCAGGTTTTCCCCCTCACTCCGGTTTAAAATTCAAGCTGTATCTATATTTTCCCGATAGCCACCCGGACAGAAGCGTGTCCGAGTGATAGTTGGAAGTGTGGAGACGGTGTTTGTATCAGCGGGAGAAAGCGTTGCGATGGTTACACCGATTGTCGGGACTCTTCCGATGAACTTTATTGTGCACCAAAACCGCTGTGGAGAGGTTTTTCTATATTTACATCCCATGGGCAAATATGCATGCTGTGCATGAAACTGAATGCTTGCATGATTCACTTAGTACTTACCTATTCTTGTAAACCTATCGAAATATAAATAAATGTTGTAAAATAAGTAGGTAATACATATTAAGTTTGATACAATGTGATATAATCACTTTGTATTTCAACTTGTCATAATGCAGTCTCCTTGGCTGAAAGTATTTTTTCAGTAGGTATAGTTTATCGTACAATGATCTCATGTCACAATGCGTGTTAGAAAGTATGAGTAGGTATCATTTAACGAAACAGTAAACACGAAACACGCATTGCGAGTGAACCTATATCGAAGTCGTTCCTGTTTTTTATTTGTACCTATCTTTTAACCTGAACTCTATGTTTTGGTAGAAATAGTGTCCAAAGTGTGTTTAATCGCACGTTGGGGATAAAATATGCTGTACGGACTTCTGTCAACAGTCACCGCCAGAACAACTAGTAGTCAGTTCCATTTTATTGCTGAAACAGCCGCAGTCATAACAGTATTCGCTTTGCACGGAAGACGCCTGGATTTTGTACTAAATATTTCTAGGTTACAACTTCCGCGCTGTAAAATTAATTTGCAAACGCAAACTCACCGTGACAACAACTCGTTCGGTGATCTAGTTCAAATGTTGAACTAAAAGCCCAGAAGATGGTTTGAGTAGGTTATTTGTTTTGTTAAAGTTTGAACCATTTAAGTACATATATATATTTATTTATATAGATGGTCACAATTAGCCGTAGCCGTAAAAAAGCTCTGTTTTTTTATTTAAACGAGTGCTGTATAAAAACAAAATTGGGCTCGTTTTTAACATAGACCCAAAAAAGGGGTTTACTATGTTAGAAGTCTCTGTGGTGAGTGTTGCCAGACCTCCTCAGCACATCACCGACTGCGCATAACTTGGCGGTATGTTGTAGATGCGTCGTGCCCAGCGGACTCCGTCCCGTGCGCGCGCGGCTCCTCTGTGCGCTGCGGCCGTCGCTGCGATGGCCGCATCGAGTGCATTGACGGCGAGGACGAGAACGACTGCGAAGGTAAGTACTACACCAAGTGTCGTAACTTCTTAAGGATCACATTAAGATATCCTGTTATGATTATGATAACAGCGGAAACAATTCAGTGAGCTTAATCCACTGAGACACTCCAACGTGGCCTAGATATAGGCTCAAAATGATAATGACATAATATGTAATATAAAATATTCCATTTCATTGGATTGACGCGGCTATTTGTTTTACAGAAAAAGAATTCTGTGCAGTAGTACTTCCTTGTTATCAATAACATAACGCACAAGTTTTTATGTGTTCTTGTGTTCATTTCTGTGTTATTTACTTATATGCTATTAGTTGATTTTCATACTGATCGTCTTGCACTTGTCCTACTATTGTCATTTGCTGACGGCATTGCTCATCTGACTAGATGGAACATAAAACTTAACCATAGATGCACGTAAAAAATAACACTGAAAGCAGATGAAAAATGTATCTATGCGAATTATTTATGTTTGGAAGCTTGGCGAATATATGTATCTCATTGCAAGCGAATTGATGCCCCTAAATCTTTGTGGTAAAATAAGTTTTAACCATTCTGTGCTTTACTTTTGTCAATTTATTTGTGTACAGCACACAACACAGCATCGCTCTCTGAAGTTAGAATAGTATTCAAATAGATATAGCTGTATGCATTGTGTGTTAAAGATTGCAACCACGAGTGCGACGGCAGATGCCTGAAGGATGAGCAAATCTGCAACGGCGTGCCAGACTGCTCCGACGGCTCCGACGAACTGCAGTGCGACGAATGCGACGGCCCTAAGGACTTCAGGTAACTAGATAATACATTCTTGAATTAAATATCAAATCATATAAATTTCGACTGTAGCTGCACGTTGAACAATTGAACTCAACGGCCAGAATCATGGCTGTAGTTTTGGATGGAAGTCTTAACTGCAGTAGAATATTTACTATTTTCCACTAATTTAGCGCCTGTAACAGAAAATATGAGAGCTAGCCGTTTATCGTGATATAGGCACATGCCCATAACATTATGAGAAGGGATGAATATCATGTGACGAAAAAAGTAATGAATATGAATGTGGCTGGGTGCAAAAGGAGAGGAAGGCCTAAAGTAGTTTGTATGAATTGTATAAAAGATGATATGACTCAAAAATGTGTAAACGAAGATTTGACTGCGGATAGACATGATGGAAGAGGAAGACATGTTGGGCCGCCTCCAAATAAATTAGGATAAGGCAGATGATGATATGATGGGTCTTCTCCACGAGACTGCGACTACTCCAGTAAGGCAATCCAATATTGACTTTGTATAAATGCTGAACTGTCTAATGACATGTACTGTACCCGTGTAATAGTGTAATTCCATTGCATTGCCGTTGTTTTTTTCTTCCGTAAAATATTGATTAAACTTGACATTAATCCTATAACCGCTTCAATGTCGTCCGTATCTAATTCGTTTACTGTCTAAAACTCTTTTCGTTGGTTCTAGTTTTTATTATATTGCTTCATTTTATACAAGCAAAGCGATTAACCATTTACATAAGCGAAAATTTTCAATAATGCTAAGCGAATTTTGTGCTTTTTCCTTTTCTAGGATATAGGTGTCTTACGTGTGTATGTGTTTTGTCTCACACGTATATTACTACAAATAAACCTTGCAATATAAGTCTATGATCCCCGATATGTAGGTGTGCTTAAGATGTGATAAAACTAATTAACAGATCTGTTCCTATAAACTCGAACTCAAAATTCTTTATACAATGTTGTTTTTTTGACTTATTAATTGTCATTATTGTTATTATATAGAAATAGATCATTAATCGTAAAAAAATATATAATTGAATGAAGAAAACGTGAAAGCTCACGTCGGACTGTTGAGGTAAGGGGAAGGTATCGTTGAATTGGTTTTATAAATTTAAGAAAATTTTAGTTTTTTTTGCAAAGCAATAACTAACGTACATGTTCCTGTCCTGTATCAGATATATTTGCTTCTAAAAAGGACGTTTTCCTAAAGAGTCATCATCATAAACAAAATTTCAAATCTGTCCACACATATCAAGGTAAAGCTCAATTCGTGTTTAATGCGGATCCTATATTTGGACGTCTGCGACTCGCTCTTGGCTTATTTCTTTATTTAATAAGTGTGACGTGATGCGATTTGTCTGCAGGTGTCGAACCGGCGAGTGCATCAACATCAGCCAGCGCTGCAACAACATTTTCGAGTGCCCCGACTACAGCGACGAGCTTAACTGCGACGAAACTGTCACCCCAGCGCCAAGTGAGATCGCCCCCACTACTGTTACAGTGGACTGGAAGCACTCAAACTCATTAACTCATTTCAGCCATTATAGATACCATATCCCTGAAAGCACTGTTTAAACATTCATGGTTGATGTTATAATTTTACTTGCACATCTAACAACATCAAAACAGTTCCAGTTGTTGGCAAATATTTACTTAAAAAATACGTTAAACGTTTCGATAAACGAGGAATTATTTCATTTATAGATACTGAAAGTTCATCATAAACTGCTATACTTTAAAAAACGTGTTTTACCTATAACCTAAACAGCTTCAATCGACCAATATTTTAATTGAAATTTTATAAATTTTAGTGGAACACGTTCACCAGTCACCAATTTAATTTTCATAAACCAAGTCCATAGAATAATGATTCCATTTAAATATTGTGACGTAAATGTGTAATATAACTAACAGGAACGATGCAACCATTCATCCTCATTTAAGGTGCAACATCAGTGAAACTAGCGACGCCGTAAAAAGAAATATCCACTGGCTGAAAAAGCAATCTTTCAAACTCGATACTATTAATTAGTCATTAAGACTACTGCGAACCCCTACATCCATTTTACTTTGCATTGAATCAACACGTAATTATTATTCTAGCTTGTGTAAGTACCGGGAATTAATAAGGCGTTTTGAAATAAGTAAAAATTATAAGTTAGATAGGTTGCTGACATTGCCGACGGCATCAAAAAACCTGTCACTCCATATTTAGTATAATATTTATGAAAAATGCAATATTCCATCTATTTCAACTTTCATAAAATAAGACATTTACGATCTTTGAACTTTAAAATACCTACAAAAGTGACAATGTCATTCGTTGCCATCTCATTCTTATCAAAAGTGGTTCTCAGTATTCTGCATGACCAATTTAAGACCATGGATATTGTGTGTTTGAAGTCGCCACAAGTCTGATGTTTCACCTTCTCTAATACTAATACTCAATAACATTTCTTGGCAGATGGATGTACAGAAAACCAATTCCAATGTACAAATGGGACGTGTATCAACAGCGAATTTTTCTGTGACGGTCACAGAGACTGTATTGACGGGTCTGACGAGGAAAATTGCCGTTAGTATTCACTTTAATTCATTCATACATTACTTACTTAATTAAATTATAGACATTCCCCGTCCATTTAAAATTTTCATAGTTATGTTGTGATTCATGAGTTTTTACCTGAAGCCAATCGAAAATAAAACTAGACAATCCAAAATAAAACTATTTTGTTTATCATTGGTCTGTCTTCACTCTCTAACCACCTTTATACTCATGCTTTGCTTGGTATCGTAAGATTCGTCGTGAAGCCCTGAATCAGAAACCGGAGTCGTCAAGAAATCGTATGTGTGGTGCACTGGGGAGGGAGGGGGAACTAAAGATATCGGAAGTATTTTTTTATATATATCCTATCATGTGGGGTATCAAAAGAAAGAACTTCGCGAGATGATTTCAGCAATGTATAGCATTAGAATATTTGAAAAAATATGCTGAATGGTGCATTAAAACCTTACCTTTGACGTTTTAATAGTAATTTTCATAGAATGATCAATCAATCAATCAATCAAATAGTTTATTCGTAACTGTAGGTTATTTTACAAAAGATGATTAGATAATTTTTCAGTTGATAGTTTCAGTAATAAAAAGAAAACCGCCTTGTGTAACCCCCACTCTCCCCCCCTTCCACCACACGATTTCTTGACAACTCCGGATCTTAAAAGGGGCATTGCGACGAATCCAATGATACCAAATATGGACATTTATCCGGGTGTCTCAGGTAACTCAAAAACTAGAGGACTTTTTGTCGATAATGATATTTGTCGGTAAGGACATAAGTCATACCATAACTATGAATATAATACATTACTTACCTATTGAATAACGCGCAATTTTTTTATCCCTACTTATGGTACGAACTTATGCAGGCACTAATAGCAACCAATACACAAGCACAGACTTTTAATCGAAACGTGTTCGTTTGGTTGCGGACGACAGAAAAATGGAAATTTGGACTAAAGTGACATACACTACATTTGTGGGAAAAAAGTCAAATTTAAATATGTGTTGCCTAGTTGTTAGATTCTTTCTATCATATTCAAATTCTCGCGTTATCTATACCACGCGCACGAAAATAGTGCGTCCATAAGACGTAACAAATATAACTTGATAAAAATTACGTATGAACTTCGCGATGGGCTTGTGCTCCATGGACTTTGATTTTATTTACACAGTGATGTTAGATTTTGTCGAGCCGAGTGGATAAGTTCAAATTTTTTTTAGATAAATAGCCTGAAATAAATCAACTTTTTCTGTTTTCCGCTACTAAACTAACAACTTTGGCACCTATGGATTACCTAATGGCACTGGGCACTGTGCACTTAGAATATAACTGCAAACACGTGCTTTTAGTGCTACCAGCACACGTACAATTATGCTATTAATATAGTGTGTAACTCGAGCCAAAAAAAATGGTGATGATCTTCTACTCTTCTTTGTTTGTTTGTCTTTTAGGTGTATTAGCACGCAAGTGTAAAGAATATTAAAATAAAATATCATTAAAACATATTTAGGTAAACATTTTACGGTGTACTACTCTACCTTTCGTAAAATATCTTGTTCATCTAATAAAATCACATTCAAAATTGAAATTATTACTGGATACGTCGTTACTTACAGTAAATAAACAATGTACAGATTATGCCTTAGCTTTAGGTTCAGGCACTCTAGAAATAAGTTTATACAGAGGCTCATTCCCGATGTTTTATGTGACAAACAAGGTTGTTATTTCAGTGGTCTGGTCACTATAATACGATAAAAAATAATGTGCGCGCTCACACCTAGGTCTGTGATAGGTACGCGCCGTACGCTGACGCAAGTATTAGATGCTCCACCTGAACTTAATCATTATAATATAAAAGGAACCTATAGAAAGATGATGGTACAGCTTGGTATCTGCCGCGGCCCTCGCGGTCGTCGGCGGACGCGGAGCCCTGCCACGAATCTCAGTTCACGTGTTACGACGGCCGCTGCATTCCGCACTTGAGACGCTGTGACAATTTCTATGACTGTGTGGACTTCTCTGACGAACAGAACTGTTATAATTCTGGTACCGCACCGCAACTATTGTTACTATGGAATGCTGAATGTTTGGCATCCGGATTGCGTCCTCGTTCCCAACCCATACCTGCGTTTCGCTAGATTGTTTTTCGTAATTCCAAACAATAGTTCCCATAGCTCATTTTAACATCAATTTAACGTAGTTCATGCGTACCTACATTTAGTTGATCGTTAGATAGCTACATTATTGTATTAATCATAAAACTCCATTTCTCATTTAATATATTCAATCATCATACTATTGCTTCTCTTCATTTTCTGAACAAGATGTATTTACCATCAAGGAATTTTTTTTTCAACCGTTCCTACAAAATCGCGGTATTAGCAATAATAAGATCTTTTAAGGACCTACTTCTTATTTTGTCTATTGTTTTCAAAAGGTCAAAACGAGAGTCTTTTACTGAGACCTCAGTGTTGTCCAGTCCAATGGTACGGAACCCACGTGCGCGAGTCGGACTAGCATTTGGCAATTTTTTTTAATTTACTTGATTTCCCTATTCCGTTTTACCATTTGTAGACTCGGCATGAGTTGATAAGTAGAGCGTAGTTTGTGTTATACCTATTTAGGTACTTTTAGTAGTGCTGTTGAACAAAGATTGTTTGCGGCTGTCTCAATTACATTTTTCTTCTTTAGTGAATGAATGCATGTTTTTTTAGGAATGTTTTTCTTAAACATTTTAGTATTGAATTCGCTCACTTTCTCGCTATTAAATTGGTATATTCTTTGCTTTCAGCCTGCCGATCTGACGAATTCTCTTGTACCAACAGTCAGTGTATTCCATCCACCGAGTACTGTGATGGAATACCTCAGTGTACCGACCGGAGTGACGAACAGGGCTGTCCCACCACCAGGCCCTGGTTCACCACGTCTACTCCATTCCCGCCTTACCAGCCCCAGCCGCAGCAGCCTTACCGACCCCCCTACCAACCCCCCTACCAGCCCCCCTACCAACCCCCCTACCAACCCCCTCCTCCTGCTAGACCTCAGTACACTACGGCCTTCCCACCATCATACCCTAGGCCGCAAGAACCATCAGGCAAGTTTATTTTTATTTCAAATTACCTTAACACAGAATTAAGAGAACTCTAAAAAGATGTATTTTCTTACATCAAATTCCTCAATAGAATTAATAACTTAAAGATATATTTATTCTACATTCAAACATGTTATTTGACGATGCATATGCATATGCCGCAGATTTATTATTTGTCTGTTTATTTACATGTTCACGTAACAACTACTGAACTGATACGATCTGTGTGCGGCCACAGTGAAGGTAGCAGTTTGTCACGCCATGACTGCAATGGCTGTACCTATTTTATATTTTTTTACCCAATATTAGGTGTTTCTTTCCTACGAAATAGATTAATTAATTAAAGATTTTATACAAGCACTGTTTATAATTATGATCATGATTTATAGTCTTGAACGTTTGCGAGATGTACAAGAAACCAACCAATCAAAGAATCTGTCTTAACAATGTTAACAGAATATTCTAAAGACTAAACAACATTAGATTCATATTCAGGCCCTTTTTAAAAATAAGTACCTAATACTTGGATTTCAGTAAAAAATAAAAAATTATCAAAGATTTAATAAAAACATGGTTTGGTTTACCACTTAGACAGACTTTGTTTGGATTTTGTATAGTTTACTTTACACAAGAATATTAAAACGCAACCGTAATCAAGAATGAGACGATTATCCTAGTATGTTCGATCACCATCTTTCTGGAACAGGCCAAGACTACACAATTATCACAAAAATCTAAGATAATTTGGGCCTTACAGCCTATTGGGCTTAGTTAGCTTATTTATCTGAAAGTGTCTTGGATAAATATTTTAGTGATGTAACATTTTGACCATATCGATTAAGTAGTAAAGAAAGTGTCCTGCAATAGTGCCTTGCGGGCCGAGCCAATGGCGTTGCGAGAACGGGCCGTGCATAGACACGAGCCGGCGCTGCGACGGGCGCGTGGACTGCCCACTCGACAGCAGCGACGAGTTTGACTGTCCGCCCGGCAGTAAGGACATCTAAAACAAATACGCATAACAAAATAACGTCTTGGTGCGACGATACTTACTAACTGTTCACCGAATTTAACTTGTACGGGAAAATACGCTCGGACCAGAATGTTTTTTTAAAAATGATTTAAAGTCTGTTCTAAGATTCAGACATTATACACATGAAAAAGACTGTTTTGTAACTCTATATAGCTTTGGCAACGAAAGATTTTTTAATGTATTTAAACATTTATAAGTTTGATGAACAAGTACTACACATTGAACGGATGATGGTGCGATGCACTGAAGATACTTGTACCAATCCCGGTTGTGCGAAACCTCTTTGGTTTCCATATTTTCATGCACTTTGTAGCGATATGGAGAGAGTCTTATCCAAATTCCCGTATAGTTTTCGGTGAACGAAATGTATCTATTAACAAAAAACAATCTTCCTAAAATAATAACGAATCAAAGAGTTTAAGTACTTACATATCGAATTTAACCCAAAATAACTACATCAGTCGGTAAAAAATAACCTCAAAAGAAGTACCTAACTGAAAATTTTCGAGTACTAAAAGTTTTAATATACCTAACTGTACTTACTGTCTACGTCTCACTGTATAACACTTAACAACAACATGTATCTTTTTCTTCTCACGAGTATTTATATTATACATGAAGACCTAGGAAATAATCAATTTCTACAAAATTATGAGCAAGGTATTATATACAGGGTGTGAGGAAGAGTACTAACTTCCTTTCAAAGGATGCAACAGCCCATGAAACTTTAGCTATTATTTAGCCATGAAATGTTCTCTCTAAGGTTAGTAACTACCTACGAGGGTAAAGGACACGGAAATTCAATTTAAAAACCGAGATTCTTACTTTGCTTCAATGACTCAATATTCAATCTTGTCTATCTAGACGTGAATTTATTATGATGCTGAAAATAGTTTCCATAATAAGTTGGCATTCAAAGAACGTACGATAAATAAAACTATATACTTGTAATGTGCAAACTTCTAGAAGAAACTACAAAGTAAAAATATATATTTACAAAAGTAAAATTAAGATAAATAAGAGCCGTAATTAAAGTTCTGATCAAACATTTGGGTACTTTATAAAAATCTCTGAAAGTTTGATGCTGATCTTAATAACTTTCATCTTCCAGGCCCGGTGGCGCTGAACCTGAAGACTTATCCTCCCGCGCAGACAGTTCGCTACGGTGAGTAAACTCTACGTGAAAATCTTACATCATTTCAACAGACACAACAGTCCACTGTCGAATATGAGCCTCTCCTATAAGAGGGTGCTAACTTTGCTCCACAGGAAGGCAAGCGAACGCATTGCAAGATGTTGCATTCACAGGACACGCTGAGGCTCCCTTAGATAAATAATATACAACATAGTCGTTCTTTACGATACCTGCACCTAAAAATGGTGTGGCGCAATTCTAATGAGGAACACACGAGAGAGTGTAACGAATGTCTCTGCCTAACCCTTTAGTTGTATAGTATGAGGAAAAGATTGTTGTTAGTTCGCAAATAAATAAATCCCACAATTCTGTTCAATAAATCCAAAATGCATAAGATATTACGGATCTATTTTTTAAAAAGAATGGCAACATTGCTTGCATTTTTAATTAAATTGTATAAAACTTTTATTTAGCAGTTGATTCCTCTTTGATATTACCATTGATTAGTACAAACTTACTTAAAGGCTCAGGATCAGGTAAGCTACAAGTTTTATCTATAAGTATAGGTATTTTATTTATATTAGATTTAATCGTATTGAGACATAATTACAATTCGATAGCATGTTTCAGATATGTTGTTTATCTTAGTAAAGGTCCCAGTTAAATCCCTGAAACGAATACCTAGAATTAATTATGCCCACTGTTGATATCTGCTTCGTAAAAATTTTACCCAGAGTCGATTTTGTGACACTACAAAAATTATCTAATGAATATGTTATTTTCTATTTTAATTTTGGTGGTGGAAGCGGCTACTAAGTAGGTATATTGGATAAGGTAGGGTCTTCGTAACGAGGCGGTGGATATTTTAATAATTGAATTTTATTATTTCTTTCATGGTGGTGGAACAGTACCAAGTGGTGAGTTTAAGAGTGCCTAGATTATTTAATTTGGGTACTAAAGAGTGCATTGTGGTTTTCATTTACTTATTCAAATAGTACAGTAATTATATCAGGGTTTACACTTTTCATTACATTTTTAACAAATAAGCATTTTCTTCTCAGATTTTCGATATATAAGTAGGATTATATTTTAGTGTTATAGCAATTTTGTAGCTACAGATATAATATTTGCATGAAACGGGTTGCTCATTTTGCAGTTTATTTAATATTACATAATAGTTAGTTTCTTGGTTGTTATTTATTTAACCAAGGGTTTCACAGATAACTTTATCTTTATGACTTAACAAGATGTTATTAAGCTTGATTGTTATTAAATATTAATTGATAATACTTATCTTAAATTTATAATACTTATCCTATAACAAATTTTAAAAAATATTAATTTTGAACAATTCAAGGTTTTTTTATGTGGTCAGGTCAAGTCGACTTCTTTCGTTTTTTTTTTCATATAAGGTGCATGTGAGTCCATTTTTTTTTCAGCTGGTTTACATCTGATTTCAGGATCTCATTCGTATTACGATAAATTAAAACCATGTATGTGAATGCTGCATCTAATAACGAGTCAAAAGAATGCATTTCACCAATCCAAAGCAGTACTGGGGCTGCGACTACTGATATCTGACAAAGAATCAATATCTGTTCCACTCCTCCAATGTGGTGATTGTGGAATAGCTGGGCTTTTTTTTGCTCATTACCTCATTGATCGGGTCACCATTTAAGCTTGATCCACAATGCAGTGGCAGTGCAATGGACTTGAATGTCACTGGTAAACTATTCAAAAGTTTTTGACTATTGGGTAATGCATCGTCGCTGAAAAACTCTTCATTTTACATTGTTTCGATACGATATATTAGACACATATTTATACACTGTCACGATAAGAGGAAGCGACATGCATTTTCCTATTGAAATAAAGGATTGCTGCTCTGCCAAGTTAATGTGGATCAAACACCATGACATGGAAGAGATGTCGAAGACATGGTTCATTGTAGGTGGCGACGTGGTGTTCCAATGCCGAGACGAGGGCCCAAAGCGCGCCCCGGTCAGATGGGTGCGCGAAGGCGGAAGACCCATCAAAGCAGGATCCAGTGACAAGAACGGCCGACTTGAAATATTTTCAGTATCTGTAAGTACCATACAGGAGTTTGGAACTCTTCGGTTATATTCCTTATTTCTTTAAATTAGCTTGTGAATTGTTCTACTGCTGGGTTAAGACCTCCCTTTCCAGTTATAATGAAAAGATAAGAATGTGTAGGATTCCTTTTTCATTGCGTAAAGGTGTCTAAAATTTTATTAAGAAGTAAGTAACTTACTTTTAATACGAATTAGACAGGAGTAAATTTGAGGACGAATAGTAGTGAAAATTTAAGTCAACTTTTGGCTGTAGATTTTTATACGTATTGTGACAAATAAAATGTTTATTCTTATCATTTATTAATTACTAACACATTACCTTCTTCTAGCCTGCTGACGGTGGGACCTACATATGTCAAGCTCCAGCCTTCTTAGGTTACCCGGGTGCCGAAGTTAGAGTGCAATTAACTGTGGATGCTTCAGGTAAATACAAGTTACATAAATATTTTTGAACAGTTGCTAAGGAGGAACTTCGTGTTTCGTTCCTTGATTTTTTATTTTATACAAATACTTATAAAAATTGTTATGTTTTGAAACCAGCAACTCCACCCCCGCGGCGAAGCGGGCAGGCGTGCCAGGCTTACCAGGCCACCTGCGGCAACGGCGAGTGCATCTCCAAGTCTGCGATCTGTGACGGCGTCAGAGACTGCTCCGACGGCTCTGACGAAGAAAGCTGCAGTAAGTACTGTTTACTATTTATTATTTTATTTAAAAAAAATCGTTTAAGGTTTTTTTATCGTATAGCAGAATGCATCTCAACCCCAGTACTAATTGTACCTGCATATCCGGTCTACCGAATCAAATTATGATTTATGATTCATTATTATGTACCTACTACCCAAAACAAACGCTAAATTGTATAGAGTCCGCGCAGCGATAGAAATCCCGCGAAAAAAGTTTAAATGACCTTTACGTACGTCGGAATAAGGGTAATTGAAACGTTTTTCGGGGGATATCTTTTGCGGCGCGGACTCTATCACACGTGTTGGTAAATAATTTAATTGTTAAACTTTTTCAGACTTAAACGGTTTATGCGAGCCGAACCAATTCCAATGCGAGAACCGCAAATGCGTGCTGAAGACTTGGCTGTGCGACAACGAGAACGATTGCGGCGACAACTCCGACGAAGCGAACTGCGGCCCGTCGGTCGCGCGCCCCGGGGACTGCTTGCCGGTCGAGTACAAGTGCCAGTCCGGCGGACAGTGCGTGCCCAGGAGCTTCCACTGCGACGGCCAGAGCGACTGTCTCGACGGCTCCGATGAGATCGGCTGCTGTAAGTGAACCAGACTGCTTGCCGGTCCAGTACAAGTGCCAGTTCGGGTGATGCGATTCCAAACCGGCATTGTATCTTAAACTGCCTAAATCCAAATCAAATCACAAATCATGCCTGTGTTCCTGGCGGGGTAGGTAGAGCGTTCGGTCGTTTTCGCCACGTCTGACTGAAAACGTCGAGTCCCTTAGTCGGCTTCTACGACACCCACAGAAAATTAATTAGGTGATGCCATTCTAAGCCGGCAACTCCACAGCTCAAATTTTATTCTTTTTTGTGCTTTGCAGTGCCAGTCCACGCGACGAAGCCGCCGACGCCCGCGCACGTGAAACTAAACCCTGGCGAGTCACTGGTACTGCGTTGCGAGGCGGTCGGCGTGCCCACGCCGCTCATCTCGTGGCGGCTCAACTGGGGCCACGTGCCACGCAACTGCACCGCCACCAGCGTCGGCGGCGTCGGCGTCCTCACCTGCCACAACATGCAGGTACGACACAAGCCCTGCTGATCCCCCCACGCACGCCGATGTGGACTTGAAATGACTCCAGCGACACAAACACTCTTAAATTCATCAGCATCGTCATATCAGCCTTTACCAGCCCACTGCTGGACATAGGCCTCCCCCAGGGTACACCACAATGAACGTACGATCGTACGTACGAACTCTTGCTTTGGCTATCCAGTCGCTACCAGCCGCTCTCTTTAAGTCATCGGTCCGTCTGGCCGGAGAGCTTCCAACGATACGCTTGCCGACGCGTGGTTTCCACTCAAGAACGCGCGCCCTCTACCGGCCATCAACTCTTAAATTAGTTGAGCATTTTCTTGTTGAGCGGGGCACGGCCACATAAACAAACATTATGTATCGTTATTGTTTTTTGTGACAAACTAGTATTGCTGTTGCAGTGAAAATACGTATGCTATCAAAGAACTTTTGTCTCGCAACATTGTGCTTATACCGAAAACTTCAAGCGTGTCTCGCGGCAAGTTCGTTTGTTGCGGGAGGCGCTTTCTGTCACAGTAACAGAGTGAATAATTTGAAATAAGTTTCTGGACATTTGTGGGGAACTTTTGTTTTCGTACAATGTTGCGGGACAATAGTACATTGATCACGTGTTGAGAAAGGAGCCAAATTGCTAACGAGTGTGTAGTTTGAAGCGCAGCTGAGGGCATCAATACACACGAGTTTTTTGCAATCGGACTTTCTTCCAAGTGATACATAGTGCTTTATACTACACTTGCAAAAATAAAAAATCAGTATACTAATAGAGGAACTGTTCAATAATCCTAAAAAATTACATGAAAAACCAAAGCGAATTCGCGCGGTATTGCTTTTTTTATAATTTCATACAAAATAAAAGCAATGAGCCCCATCAGCCAAGTTTTTTGCTCCCCTAGGGAGGAAAGTGATTTGTATGAATTTTTGTCTTCCGCTAATGAGTCACGTTCCTCTCTACATTTCATTATGCTATATGGCATGTAGGTGTAGTATAAATACATTTGAGTAAATACAGGGTGTAAAAATTAGCTGCAAATATTTTAAGGGGTGAATCAGCCTATGAAACTGAACAACTTTCCCTAAGGAGATAGTTAGAAATATGAGAAAATTTTTGGACCTCCCATACATACTAACTTGGTTGATCGGTAATTTTGTATGGGAGGTCCAAAACCTTTTTCATATTTCGACCTATGTTCCTTGGGGAAAGTTGTTCAGTTTCATGGGCTGGTTCAACCCTTAATATATTTGCAGCTATTTTTTTACACTCTGTATGTAACTTTACACGCTAATAAGTACTTACTTACGTATAAGTTGTTTTTTTCCAGCCGGAGCACAGCGGAGCATACTCGTGCGAGGCCATCAACAACAAGGGCACCGTGTTCGCCGCGCCCGACTCCATCGTGCAAGTGGACCGCACAGACGTCTGCCCTCCCGGATACTTCAACAGGTAGTCTATTTCCAACTGTACTCCCTAACTACTAGTTCTTCTACAGCCTCAACAGTCCAATGCTGGACATGGCTAAATTTGGGGGTATTGCCTACACTCACCACGATTGGTAGGCTGATTGGCGAGCGCAGTGCAAGATATTATAGATAATATTCACAGAGAACGCTGCTGGCCATTCCCTGGTTTCATCCCTTAGTCTCCTCTTACGACACCCACAGGTAGAAATGGGGTGATGATATTCTAAGCTTTTACTTCCTAACGACTGCACGCTTAGCCATCGTCCCGGTTGCTGTGTATAATTACTTAGACCGCTGTCATTACACAACCATGGCAGAAGTCTGCTACTTCTAGTAGGCGGTTGTAAAATTCTGAGACCAGGGTTTCATTGGGTCGTTAGACGACTCGGTGTCCCACACGAAAAAGGAAATGGTTTGCACTTATTATGTTGTGTCCTTTGTGCTTTATTGTGTACAATAAATAGTTAAATAAATAAATATAACGTCTCACTCATTACAAATTTTAATACTTGTCGTCACGTCAAAATACAGCGAACGATGTGTCGCGCGTTTTGTCCCTTATTTCTAGGGGTTTAGATGAAGTCTGCCACTGAATGTGTCCCAAACTACCAAACTATCTGTATTTGTTGGCAATTGAATAAATGTCCTTTTTTTAAGTTTACCTAAAGTTGACGTTCCGTTTCCAGCGAGGCGCGTTCCGAGCGCGAATGCATCCGCTGCTTCTGTTTCGGCGAAGCGACGCAGTGCCACAGCGCGGACCTGTTCACGTACAACATGCCGACGCCGCTGGGAGAGGGCGGCACCAGGCTCGTGGGCGTCAAGATGGCGTACAACGGACAGGCGCAGGTCGACACCAGCCCCATCACTGAGAACTACTACTACTCGCCTGTTAGGAATGGCGCTACGGTAAGTGTCTTCTAAATCTACACTAATTATAAAAAATAAAGAAATAAAAATGCTTTACTTCAGACCTAACGATCGAAAGAGACGGTGTAACGAAAACGTTGAAGGCGTGATCAGACCATGAAACTGAACCACTTTTACTATGGGAGCTATGGTGAGAAACGTGAAATTTTTGTCGACCTCCCATACAAAATTCCCGATCAGCTGACTGACTTTGTATGGGAATTTGTAAATTTTTTTCGTTTCCCCACCATAATAGCCCCCATAGTAAAAGTTGTTCAGTTCCATGGTCAGATCACGCCTGCAACGTTTTTGTTACACAGTCTCTTACACCCTGTATATGTAGTTTCAATGAAAAATGTTAGCACACGCCCAAAGTTTGTCTCCAATAGTGCGACCCTCGCATACCCTTTTCGCTATGATAAGCAAAACACAATAAAGAGGAAAGATATTTTTGTGTTTTGATTGGAATTTCAAGAAATCTGTATAGAAATAAAAAGCTAGAATATTTTTTACTAACAAACGTGACTTTTTACTACGAGAATATATTTAATTACCATGGAAAAACGGCTAGCAGCGGACCGTTGGTCTGGCCTCTAGTTTCAAATGAGATGGCTTTTGAATTTGAAAACAGAACTTACTGAGATTTATTGCAATGATTTGTGAGCAATCGCACGGCTAACTGAATTTCGTACAAAACCTTTTGAAACATCACACTCACTCACTCACATATCACGCCTTTATCCCTTGCAGGATAGGCAGAACGCCAACGGCAAAAATAGGGCTGCCATCGCCATGTCTGACGAATATTGAGGGCCGTTTCAGATTATTCGTGTACCATTGAAACTCGACACAAAGATACTCTTATCACTTCTTTTGAAACATTCTTCTGTTCACAGATTACCAAGATAGAGAACTTCGGCAACCGATACTCATCGGGTGCCCACCCCTACCTGACTCTGCCGGAGACGTACAACGGGAACCAGCTGACGTCATACGGCGGGTACATCCGCTACCAGATGGCGCCGCACTCGCCGCTCTACATGCAGGATGATGGACTCCCTGACATTATCATCAAGGTATCTCATCATCTGCCTGCCCTTATCTCATTCATTTAGGCTCGGCGCAACATGTCTTCTTCTTCCATTCGTCTCTATCTGCAGTCAAATCCTCAATAAAATTATCCATGTTCACTTGATGCAAAAAAATAAAATAAAATAAAAGACGCCTTTGCATGTATGTACCTAATCGATAACCTCCGGAACTATAGAACCGATTAAAAAAACCACCATAGGAAAGCTACAGTAACATGGCTTACTTATAATCCCAGGGGGGACGTTGACGGGCCTCAAGTAAATTAATAATGATGTTTTTTTTCTCAGGGCAAATACAGAACCCTGGTGCACCGTCACCGAGGTGACAAGTCGAAGAGCACATACGTAGAAGCACGTCTTATACCTGAACACTGGCAACAAAACGGACAAGGCTCGGCCTCCAGAGAAGACATCATGATGGCGTAAGTTCCTCCCACAAACTTTAGATTAGCTAGGATAAAAATATTTTTAATCAGGCTATGTAAGTACGCCGTGTGATGCCGGCTTAGAATAGCATCACCCCATTTCTTCCCGCGGGTGTTGTAAAAGGCAACTAACGGACTCGAGGGTTTCATGTGTATTCCAATTTTAGGCGACAGGCTTACAACTTACAACCTGTCACTATAGTGATACACGAATCATCTGAAAGGGCCCTAAATACTTGTCAGACGTGGCGGTAACTGCCATAAGTTTACGATCGTTAACGCTCTGCCTACCCCACATGGGATAAAGGGGTGATTTGTGTATGTATGTAAGTATAAAGCAAATTGTAGTGCCCTACCAGGGTTCATGGAACTTTGTATCTATCAGGCCTTTGTAATACCCGTGAATGCAATAAACGTATACTGAATACTGTCAAAGCCTTCGTACTATTGTGTACTCATCATTCTCAGTCCACATCCACACACTGCAAAGTATAGGCTTCTTCTCTACGGCGCCAACCCTCACGGTCCTGTGCCAGCCTCGTTGTGAGATATCCTGAAAGAAATCAATTGAGAACCGCTAGGGCCGTGGCACATTTAGTTGTTATCTGAGCCGTTTTCAGTAACAAATTTACTATGAGCTAGTGGCGTGAAAGAGGGGAGGCCTTTGTCCTGCAGTGGGACATCGAGCAGGTTACTTAAAAAAAATATATATCCTTAATCTAAGTCTCAAAAATCGAGTGAGTAAATCCCTCCAGTATCAGCGGTATTACTTAATTGCAATAAGTTGGCCTTAGATTGCCATGAACATACCAGAATTTATCATTGCAGTAGGAAAAATACTGTCTCTTATCGCAAAAAACTAAATCGTTGCCTATTGATTTACAGGCTGGACAACATAGAAATGATACTACTCCGCGCGGACTTGAACAACGCTGGTGTTAACATAACCGACTTTGTAATGGAGTCAGCGCAACACATCAACGTTGGCCTCGGCGCCGCTAGCCTCGTCGAAGAATGTTCCTGCCCGCCCGGCTATGAGGGATTGTCTTGCCAGGTAAACTAAATAAAAAATTGACGAATTCTGATACTTAATGTTTAAAAAAATTGTTCTACACCGCAATTAAACAGACTACAATCTAATTACTCAATTAAAGGAACCTGAAATAGATGTATCGTGATGAACATATATCGTGATGTATTTTGTTATGAAAATGTCACTATAATATCGTTGCTACAATAACAATAATTTGGCTTTTTTGTGCAATGAAGTGGTATGTTTCTATTCTTTGTGTAATAGGGTTATTCCTTGCCATTCTTTATGAAGTCGGGTTAAACCTTACTTTTCAGTGTGACGTGTGTAATCTTTATACTATCACATTAACAAGTACTGATTTGCAGAAATGCGCGTCAGGCTACACGCGTGAGAAGTCTGGCCCTTGGCTGGGCACGTGCGTGGCGGAGCAGCGGCCGTGCCCGCTGGGCACGTATGGGGACCCGCGCAGCGGCTACGCGTGCCGCCCGTGCCCGTGCCCGCTCACCAGCCCCGGCAACAACTTCGCGCGCGGCTGCTCGATCGGACCCGGCGGCAGGGTCGTATGCGACTGCGCTCCAGGGTAACATGATACACAGTGCTTCTTATAAGAGGGTTGTGGACTTGGAGGTCAAATCAGCTACTTTTTAAAACGTTCAAAAAGTGTTTTTCGTATGAAAATAGAACTGTTTGATGATGGCATCAGAACACTTACTGTTATGTAATTATTTTGTTGTTAATTCAAACTTTGAATATTATGAAAAATGATGAATGATGTACAAAGTCTTTTTTTGGACAATAGTTTTAAGCGTACAATTTTTATATTTTATTACCAACCCACAACCAAATTAATCAAGAACCTATTGGCTGCTGACAAAGATGTTAGCCTTCGGGTTGCAGAGGTCAGACGGCAGTCGCTCTGTGTAAAAACTTGGTTCTGCGTCAAAACCCTAGGTTAGGTAGCCGACCCCGACAGAGAAAAGGGATAAGGCAAGGAATGATTATGGTTCGTATTACAGATACGGTGGCGAGACCTGTGAATACTGCGAGCCTGGTTACGTGGGCAACCCGCTAGTGCCCGGCGACTCCTGCAAGCCCGCGCCTTCGAGCAACTGCAACCCTCTAGGCACGCTGGCGGAACTGCCTTTCGGCGAGTGTCAGTGCAAGGAAAACGTGCAAGGCCGCTACTGCGACCAGTGCAAGGACTACGCCTACTTCTTGTCAGAGGATAACAGGTGAATCTAAAGATATTACAGGGCACTATAATGTGTGATAATAAGCCCTAAAAGTATTCTCTCAAAGTAAGAGTAAGTATTACACCTCTTTCCCTTTTCAGTAGGCAGAGACTACATCCTTCCACTTGCTACGATCTTGACATATTTCTTTCGCTTCCTCAACATTCTAACAGCCTTTTCTTACATGTTTGTCGGTTTAGAGTACTTTTGACCTGACCTTTCTTTAGAACATCCCCGATTTGATCTAGGTACGTTCAATTAAATTTTTTTAAAGGTATGGTTTCTGTCTACAGGGACAACATTCGTCAAAGCACTTCTTTGTTCTTAATTCTTAATTGATAGTGCGACTGCCTGTAACGCAAAGGTTCTGGATGAGTGATATTTATTACTTTGTGAATGTGCTCCGAGTCTGGTTAGGACATTGCAGGCTGAACAAAGATGGCTTCGTATTTCAAAGGGCACGTAAGCTATCGGTCCCGGTGGCTATTTATCTTAACTTAAATGGTTTAGACCATATTATCAGGGGTCTGCTAAGACACAACACTTGTTTTAGGCGGTAGAAGAACTCAGGGTTGTTGAACTCCCAAGTTGGAGACTTCTGAATCTTGTATTCTGTTTCCAGACACGGTTGCGCCAGTTGCTTCTGCTCGGGCGTGACGACATCTTGCCGCAGCAGCAACCTGCGCCGCAAGACCACGAGCGCACGCTTCAACACGCCGCAGATAGTCCAGCAGGTCAAGGTCTACCAGAGCGCGGCGCTAGGCCCTGCAGGTACACTTGGATTATGACTCCAAATGAATTGACATACATATATCACGCCTTTATCCCTTGCGGGTTGGGCGAGCGTTAACGGCCGTAAGGATACATACATAATAGTCTCGAGTCCCTTAGTCGCCTCTTACGACACCCGCGGGAAGGATGTGGGGTGATGCTACTCTAAGCCAGCATCACACGGCAAATGAATAGAAATATCTAAAAAAGTAAAATATGGAACAAAATTATTTCCTTCTCCCTGATTACCATACTTATAATATTTCGATTCGTTTGGAGCAGCCCTGTGCAACTTACACTTTTGCTGTGGGTACATATCTATAGCATGTAACAGATAAGGTGTTACAACCTGAGGTACCTTGGTAGAACATGAATTTAAAAAAGTACGAAAAGACTTTTTAAGTTTTTTTTAAAAACCACCAATTTTTTATTTGTTGAGATCGATTGGGACGTAAAAAGCAGGTCACTGATTATTGGTCGCTTTTTGTGATGTAGAATTTAATTTTGCAATTTGAAACGGGGGTTGACATGTGATATTTTCCATTTCTGACCGCAGGCAACGTGAAATATAATGCGCCAGTAGAATCGCAGCTCAGACCTAGCCTGGTGAGAGGACAGATCGCGCTTGAGGGCTTGGACAGATCGCGACCTACCATCTACTACTGGAGTCTGCCTGTCAGGTTAGTTTGATTGAATTTCATGCGTGACCTTCCCGAAGGGTGGCAGACGGTGGCGGGGACGAGGTGGCTGCCGTATTTGACTCATAGATACACGCGTTTCCTTTCCCCGCCACACCGCCCGCTACTTGCTGACATCTAGGGTACCTCGTCCCACCACTGTCTGTCACCCTGTCTGTTACTGACACCGAGAATGACGTTATCCCAAAATAATTGGATATCTATTTACTGAAAGATTGATAGATTGTTTTTTATGGAAGCTGCGTCAAATGAGTAGTCCATTTGCGAACCGTATATTTTACTAGTTCATCGTAAAAGCTTATCTACCTAAAATAGACAACTTTCTTTTGAATACAGCTTCGCTGGCGACAAGGTGACGTCATACGGCGGGTACCTCACGTACCAGCTGTCCAACGTGCCGCCCTCTGCCGGACCCAACTCCAGGAACACCGCGGCTGATGTACAACTTATCAGCGTAAGTATTTTTAAATCTTTAGTTTTTTTTTTATTTCGTTGTGATATTAGGCTACATTCCTGACAAGTCAAAAGAGCTACTTTTTAAAAAGATGTAAAACGATATTTTGTATGGAAAACTCAAAGTATGACGTCACGCCGTAAGTATTTGAGTGAAGTCAAAACACTTACTATTATAATATTTTTAAGTTTATTAATTCAATCTTTGAATATTTCGACAAAGAATGCAGTCTGTAGCATTTTTGGACAATTATTTTAAACATACACTTTATTAATGACCTAGGAAACTAGCGAATTTCTCTCGTTAATGGTCCGAGTACTGTTATAAAAATGGTTCCATGAAAGAACTGAACTGAATACGTTCCAAGCAAATATGTCTTGCAAAACTAAGTTCTATGTTCCGTGCGGGATATATGTTTGCTAATACAATAGTAATAAAGATCCGTCGGTTTCACCACGTCTGATTCGAAGATTTTTTTAGCAATTGTGTGTTACATTAGTGAAGTTGATAATAATAAAAAAAAACTGTTTCGATATTATCACCAAAGTTTCTTATTTACTCAACAGGAAAACCGCCTGACATTCCACTACTTTGGAAACTTCCAACCGACCAACGACGGCAACCTCAACGCGAGCGTACAGTTACTCGAAAAGGGATGGCAGAGGTACGTCATGCATGTCATTTAGAAGCATTCGTGATCTCTTTTAAGAAGACTTCTAACTATCAGTAAGAGAAATGGCTTCGTTTTTCGCACGTCACGGTAAACTGTGGGCTGCTGTCTATCAGATGGTAGGTCATTACACTACCATTCTCAAGATGCCTGCCAGTAGAAGTAGATGGTTAAAAATATCTGACACCAGGCTTTATGTGGTCTATCGCCGACTCGGTTCGACTTCGGATTGCCCTGTGATGCCGACATAGAATAGCTTCACCCCAACTCTTCCCGCGTGTGTTGTAAGAGGCAACTATGGGACTCGAGGGTTTCATGTGTATTACCACGTATTACAACTTTAGGCGACAGGCTGACAACCTGTCACTACAGTGATACACGAATCATCTGAAGGGGCCCTCAATACTTGTTAGACATGGCGATAACGATTGTAATTTTACGATCGTTAACGCTCTGCCTACCCCGCACGGGATAAGGCATGATTTGTGTATGTATGTATGTCGTGGACTCGGGGATTTTTTTCTAACCCGACAATGACCGTTTTCAGAGCCGACGGCAAAGAAGTATCCCGCGAACACTTCCTGTTGGCGCTCGCCGACGTGAAGGCTATACTCGTGAAGGCGTCATACTCGAACAACGCCGAGCTTGCGTCCATAGACAGCGCTAGTATAGAGACGGCGGAACCCAACGGCAACGGTCCCCCGGCACTGCACGTGGAGCAGTGCGTGTGCCCCGTCGGCTACATCGGCACCTCCTGCGAAGACTGCGCACCTGGATATACCAGGTACAGTCCATTCCATTGAGTGTAGTATTACAATTACTTTAGGCGACAGGCTGACAACTTGTCACTACAGTGAAACACGAATCATTTGAAGGGGCCATCAATGCTTGTCAGACGTGGCG
The DNA here is from genome assembly GCA_029255805.1 of Keiferia lycopersicella. Taxonomy (NCBI): domain Eukaryota; kingdom Metazoa; phylum Arthropoda; class Insecta; order Lepidoptera; family Gelechiidae; genus Keiferia; species Keiferia lycopersicella. The sequence goes on along the minus strand of JARACZ010000006.1, from coordinate 14,915,173 downwards.
ATAACGACCGTAATTTTACGATCGTCAACGCTCTGCCTACCCGGCAAAGGATAAAGGGGTGATTTGTGTATGTGTATGGTAGATCCATTTAATACCACATCAGATTTTCGCGATTTCAGAGATGGTCCCATAGTAAAAGAGGTTCTATATCATTAGTGGAATCTAACCAAAATAATCCCGTAAACCGTATATTTGATAAAATATATGAATAAATGTATATTTTAAAGAAATAAATTGCAATTAAATTACTTACTTACTTCCTTCAGAAACTCAAGCGGACTGTACTTAGAGCAGTGTGCATTGTGCGATTGTGGAGGCCATTCATCAACTTGCCATCCGGAGACCGGAGTTTGCTACGTAAGTATACTACATAATACAATATCAGGATAGAATATTATTTACATAGTAAAAAGTTTGATGCCGGCTTACAGTAGCATCACCCCATATCTTTTCAGCGGGTGTCGTAAGAGGCGACTAATGACTCGAGAGTTTCATTTGTATGACAATTTTAGGCGACAGGCTGACAACCTGCCACTACAGTAATACACGAATCAACTGATAGGGTCCTCAATGTTTGTCAGATGAGACAATAGCGACTGTATTTTTTACCCGGCAAGGGATAAAGGCGTGATATATGTATGCATGTAAAAAGTTTAAATGTAAAGTTATATACATTTTTGATGCAATGTTGTGTTCGTAGGACTGCCGCGACTACACAGACGGTGACAACTGTGAACTGTGCAAGCCCGGCTACGAGAAGAACCCGTACGGCGGTTGTGAGCCTTCCTACAACCCAACCGTGTACCCACCTAGCAACGACTGCGAGTAAGTCTCAGTATTACATGCCCTTGAATATGCTATGCCGATACTTAGAGACACGTCCACAAACAAAAATAGACCTTATGTTATGCATTAACATGATTTTGACTGCCAAATATAGCCTATTGAAACTGACATACTTGCTAACAAAATGTAGTAGTGTTGATAACCTACGCACTCAAAGTACAAAAAGTAGTAACATTTTTACTTTTACTTTTATTTTTTATAACATTCAGTCAACGAAAAAGGAAAAACAAGCAACAAAATCTTAAAGTAATCACAATTCTGACATGTATGAAAAAACCTTCAGCTGCGCTGCGGGCCTAAAACTACTTACAACCTCTTTAGCAATCGGATTTTCTTCCGATGATTCATAGTGCTTTATACTACACCTGCAAGAAGAAAAAAGAATAACAGTATAGAAGAACTGTTCAATAAACCTAATAAACGTCATGAAAAATCCACCGCGAACTCGCGCGGTATTGTTTTTTTTTTAAATAATATCGTACAAAGCTAAAAGCAACAAGTTCATTTAGCCAAGTCTTCCATTTTTCCTGCAATGATATATTATATTTACGTTCCGTTCTACGTAACTTTGACGCTTGCAATTGTAGTAGCGATTTGTATGCATTATTCCTTCCCGCTAATTTCATACGTGAACAATGACTCACGTTCCTCTCTACGTTTCATAGAGTTATAGGACATTTTCTATATAGGTGTAGTATAAATGAATATTTCTTAACAGTAGGTGCAACCCAGCTGGTTCCACGGGCGAATGCGACAGCCGAGGCATCTGTCAATGCAAGCAGAACGTGGAGGGCCAGTATTGCGACGTGTGCAGACCGGGCACATTCGGCCTCGACCGCGACGAACCACTCGGATGTATGACTTGCTACTGCTCCGGCGTCACCAACGACTGCCATGAGGTAAATCCTTCCAACCGCCACCGACCGCTACATTTGAAGCATCGATATTGGTACAATTAATACATCGAGGGTGAATAATTGGCATCAGCTTTTTTTATTCCAATTATTGAGGCATCTGTGGGCATTTCGGGAATTCTTCAGGCACCAAAGAGATTTTTTTTTCGTAAGATAACTTCGAATATTTATACTTAGTATCGTTCAGTAGCAAAATGTCCAATTCGTAAAATGGCCAATTCTCGTAATGACGAATTTGCAAAATGTTCAAGTCGCAGAATGTCCAATTCTCAATCATCACGAAAATTATATATTTTTTTAAGATTTCGATCTATTTTATCAATTAAACACATTTTTAAATTAAAATGTGAAGTAGAAGTATTAAAAGTTGTAACAGTTTTCTAACTATGGGGGAACTGGACGTTTTGCGACGCGGACATTTTGAAAATTGTGTATTGTGCCAATTGGATATTTTTCGAAATGAACATTTTGCTACAAAACGCTTTGTATAGTTACTATAAAAACTATGTTAATGTAGGCCGGGCACTTTGCCCGTATGGAGATCCCGGCGCCCGTGGTGGGGCCGAACTACGGCGGCTACACCATCACCGACCTGAACGGCGCGCTCGTGATCAACGACCAGTTCGTGCCCGACCCCAACGAGAGCGAGCTCATGTACACTTTCAACTTCCCGCCCACTGAGCCGCTCTACTGGTCCCTGCCAGGCCTCTCAGGTAACAAACACAATCATTAAACCGTTTATTGTACACAATAGAACACAAAGAACATAACATTGAGAACAAGACACAACATGTCAGCTTATTTCTAAAAATGAATCTCTTCCGGCAGATCTAGGGTAGTGAGAATCATGTTTGAGAATAACGATTTTAAATGTTATAGAGATTAGATGTTATAGGTTTAGTTTACTGTATTTGTTAAAAACGGTAACCTAACACTAACTTAACAAAATTCATTAATACGTGAGAAATACCCAAAATGAGATACTACAAACCTCCTGGAGCTGAGTATACTCCTATAAATTTATAGTATATTCAATGTTTTTATTTCGAACCAGGCAACAGAGTGCTGTCTTACGGCGGCGATCTGACGCTTCTGCAGAAGTTCGAGACCGGTGGTTACCAGCAGGAGTCCACGCCAGGAGTCGATGTGGTATTAGTCGGAGACACTGTCTCCGTCTACTGGACCAACCCTAACAGACTCCAAAATGGAGTCGGAATGGTAAAATATACACGATTTACTAAAACGAATACAGCTTAACTTTAACCATTTACACATTTTCGGCATATAGTTTGATTGGGTGACGAGATGCATACATCGGAGCTTAAAATCATAAACCTACAAAATTACATGAAAACTCCAAAGCAAAGTCGCGCGATATTGTTTAATAAATAATATCATGCAAAGAAAAAGCAATAAGTCCATTCAGCCAAGTCTTCCGTAAAAAATATTAGATTTACGTTCCGTTTTACCTAAATATTGGCAGTTGTATCTTTTCTCCCCTCTATGGAGGAACGCGATTTGTATGGATTTTTGTCACCCGCTCATTTGAAGCGTGAACAATGATTAACGTTCCTCTCTACGTCTCATGGAGCTATAGGGCACTTTCTATGTAAGTGTAGAATAAAACAAGTAAATTATGTGCACTAAATTCATTAAGGTGCAGGCTCAAGACCAAAAAGATTATTCAATCGCTGGAAAACATACAAAACATCACGCAAATTGAAAATTGACCAGATATTTTCATTTTATGTCACAAAAGAATGTGAGAAACACCATTTTATTTTTCTTAGACAAGTTTAATACACTTGATATTCTTTTAAATCGTACTTTTCACAACAAATAAAATTGGTGCATTTACTTTATTTATTCATTTATTAAACAGAGCTACAGCGTGCCGATCCGCGAAGGTTCTTGGTTCATTCTGAACTCGGCGACTCCGGCCACCAGGAACGACATAATGAGCGTGCTGAAAGACCTGAAGCGGGTCCTCGTGCGCGCCGACGTAGCGCCCGACCTGGTCAGCACGTCCATCGCAGACGTGTCCATGGGCACCGCCATCGACACGATGGACGCGCAGCTGCAAGCCGCCAAAGGAGTTGAGGTATGCTTTCCAACACATCATTCTCGTTGCCTTATCCCGTTGTCTGTCGGAGTCGGCTACCTAACCTAGGGGATTTGACGTGTAACCAAGTTTTTACACAGAGCACTTGCCGTCTGATCTCTGCAACCCGAAGGCTAACCTGGCCCGAATCCTAGGTTAAGTCACATTCAAATATCATCTGAATTTAAATTTTATTTCAATGTATTATTCCTCACGATGTTTTCCCTTCACCGTAAGAGCAGTCGGTAAATGTACGTGAGTAAAAACACATTGGTACATGGCAGGGATCGCACTCGGGTCTCACGATTGTAAGACCGGTGTCCTAACTACTTGGTCACTGACGCTCTCAAACACATAATATGTCGGACTTAAACAAAGGATAAAGTGATGGGACTCCTGATACGGCATGACTTATATGGATAAGGGAAAAAATAGTGGCCACGTCGTACATAGAAGTCAAGGAGAAGGCAGAAGAAAAAAAATATCGGAATCCCTCATCGACAAGGGCAATGCCCTTAAATAGATGATGATGACGTTGGATGACTAGGAGTCCCACACGAAAAGAAATAAAGAAAGAAACACATACATTATGCAGCCAGAATCAGATAGGAAGATTGACGGTAAAGTAATCGAATGGTGGTTCTCAAGTCGCGTTTAAACGCTTGGGAACTTACTTATTTTTTCTGTTATCTAACCAAATCGTGATACCGTCGGGTAGCAGAAAAAGCAAATATTTATAACAAATATTCCCGTTTCCAGGTGTGCGTGTGTCCCGTGGGGTACTCGGGCACTAGTTGCGAGACGTGCGCGCCGCACTACTACCGCGACCCGTACGGGCAGTGCCGACAGTGCCCGTGCAACGGCAACGACTGCTCGCTCGGCTACCGCGGCGAGGTAGTCTGCAACTGCCGCCCGCCATACTCCGGACGGGACTGCTCCACCGTCGGTAAGTGACACTAGTTTCAACAAAATATATGCATGGAGGTTTAACTAGATTATGATAGTACATCGTACACTTCTTTAGATAATTTTAACTATATTAAATTACTCATTAAAATGTTTAATTCTTTTTCAAAATTTCACGCATCCATATATTCTTCAATAGCTGCCTAGTACCTGCTAATTTGTATCTATTAAAGTTATTAAACGTACCTCTTAAATACTTACTCACACATGCATGATGAGTAACTCTTGATAGTACGTTGTGACATCCGTAGTACGCCAACAACGTGCAATAGGAACACTAAACAGATTTGTTTTTGGGCTGACCACTAGGCGTGGTAATGGAACTGCTGCCCACAATCCTCGAGAACGGAAACACCAACGACCCGTTTAGAAACGTCACCTTCGTCTGCAAGTACCGAGCGCCCGAACCGCTCACTATACGGTTCTATGTGGAGGGAGTAGAAGTGGGCTCCCCCAAGTACCACTACGAATCCTCGCAACACCACGACGGGTACCACGGCAACCACACGTGGCACACAGTTTGGGACACGCGACGACAATCAGAGACATTCTCTTGCCATACGCTCACAGCCCGAGGTTTCGTAGTAGGGGCACTGACTACCACTCTACCGCAATCAGGTAGAACACAAGGAAGTTTAGCACTCATGTCGTCGCATTCGATTAATACCAGCATTGCTTCCCTGTGATGATCCGTCGTATTTAACAGAATCACTTCGAATTGATGTTTTAATATAAAACCGTCTCACCAACATCGTAACTCTAGTTTCTGTACAATATCCATTTTTATTTCAGAATCGGTGTATTCCGTTATTTGATTTGTTGTGTAAATTCTATCAACGAAAAGTTACTTACATATTTGTAGTTGTACATTGTTTTTTATATATCATCGGTGTAATGTGAATATTATCGTTCATCAAATCGCGCTTACCATTTGTTATAAGCCGATTGATTGTGTTTTTGTTTATGTCGATGTTTTATCTGCTCTTGTGTCTGTCAGTTTAAGTGTTTTTTGATGTTTTTTGTTTGATCTATCGATATCATATCGGGTTCTTTAAACTTATAAGGTTTTTGGAAAACCAATATAAGGTTGGTCTTGTAAATAGATAACTTTGTTTTACAACTGTTGTTGAGTCTGCCTTGTATGTTACTCTAATAATTTACATGTCCCTATACATGTATCATAAATCGGTGGTAAAATATTGTTGGTTTTGCAGAAGGATACCCGAGCGTTTCGAATGCTACCTACAGACCTCCCCCGCCGGAGTCGACCGTGATCGTGAGAATCTCCAGCCCGACAATCAAGATCGAAGAAGTCGGCGGCAGTGTGAACTTCACTTGCAAGGCCAGCAGCCAGCTGACCACCACGCGGCTGCCTGTCAGTTGGATGAAGGAAGGCGGAGAGCTGCCTCAGGGAAGACACCAGGTTGACTCCAGATCTGGCCTGCTTCTCATCACGAATCTACAAATCTCTGACAGTGGCACTTACATCTGTCAAACCAGCGATGGAGTTAACACTGCGCAAGCTTTCGCCACTCTCAAAGTACCAGGTACGATCTAAACTTTGGCCATAAATAATTGCGTTCCGTTTGTGTAATCCTGATAACTGAATTATTATTCCTATAAATTTATGGTTCTTGTTAATATTTTTGGCAATCATTTGTGGAACAGTTGTGCCGAATTGGGTCTTTTACGCGAAAGGTAAGTTAAATTAAATACCGAGAAAGCTCGTCGAAAATCATTGAATGATATTAAATTCCCGTAGGTTCATAAAGTCGACCCACTGCTTCTATATTAAAATGTTTAGCGATTATTTTTTCTCAAAAAAGCAACGGTTCGCCTTTTGGTAATAATATACCTAGTTAACTGAGTGACCGATCGCATACAAGTAGTCAACCGTATATCATCATCAGCTTACAGCAGTCCACTGCTGGACGTAGCCCTCCCTCTGGGTACGCCACTAGGCACGATCTCCCGTTTTCGTTTCGTTTCGTACTAGAGCTCTTTGAACCCGTTTTCGCTATCCAGTGGGTACTAGCTTTTTTAAATCATCGGTCCATCTGGCCGGAGGACGTCCAACATTACGCTGGCCGAGGCCTTAGGATATATTTGTCCCAAATACTCTCAGTTACTAGATTTTGAATATCGGAAATAAATTTATTACACTTGCGAATCGAATTACAATGTAACCTTGAAAAATATTGTTTAGGCAACGAGATGACCCTGCCGTCGGTGTCAGTCCGGCCCGAGTCCAGCAACTACCAAGTGGGAGAGCGCGTGGAGCTGGAGTGCGTCGTCTCGGGCAACCCGCAGCCGCGGATCACGTGGCAGCGCGCCGGGAACTACCCTCTGCCGCGCAGCGTCAACCCGCAAGACACCAGGCTCGTCATCGAGCGCGCTATGGAGTCCGATTCCGGAGAGTACAGGTCGGTGGATCATCTGATTTTGAGAAAAATACAAACTTTATGAACTTCTCAAGAATTTTTTTTCTACTTTGAGTAGAATTTAAGATTTTCGGTGGAATGCAATGCAGTTATATTGTAACGCTGAACTATCCCCTGGGTAGTGTATTTAAATATTCTTCGTTTCGTTGCCTGAATTTATCCCTTAACGCACCGTCATAAGCGTACTTTTCAGTTTAAATATGCCTCATGCAAAATGAAAGCGAACAACCGCAACACACATTTTAGGTGCGTCCCCCAATTTGTGAACTTACGCATGGTTCGCTTAGTTCATCTGAACCGCTTGAAGTAAAGTAACCTGCGCGGATCACCCGCAAAACGCGCGAGGGTGCGTTCGCCCATTAAATCCTCATTTCAGAAGAGACAGAAAGACAAAAACACTTTATTTCACGCAATAAAACATAACAAAAACAGGAACAAAAACAAATACCATAATATAAGCAAAGGCGACCTTATCACTTTTAGCGATCTCTTCCTGGCAACCTAGTACACTAAAAGGGAAGTGCAAAAGCACACAAAATAATTAGCGGCGGCAACACATATCAACTAACGATTCCTTAAAATTACCTAATAATTATATGATGAAGAATTATATTTAATAATAAACGTACATACTAAAACACGAAAATTAAGATTTTAAAACGAGTACTAATTATAGTATAATTTGGCAGTTGTGTAGCAACAAACACGGCCGGTTCGATGTACCGCACTGCCGTGATCCTCGTGCGCCCGGCGGCGTACCCGACCGCTGACAAGCTGTCAGTGCCCTCGCCCTCGGCCACCGTCAAGGAAGGGCAGACCATCCGCATCGTGTGCACCGGCACACAGAACATACCTGCTGGAGCTATCGACTGGATCAGGTATCATTGTCACCCCACTATCGCTAAATATACCCACAGCTAGCAAGAAACTGTAAAATAAAGGTCGAATTGAACTAAAAGTAAATGTGCTTACAGGACTATTGCTGAGCTGTGGTGCCGGCTTAGAATAGCATCACCTCATTTCTTTCCCGTGGGTGTCGTAGAAACCGACTTAGGAACACGAGGGTTTCATGTGTATTGCGACAAGCTGACACCCTGTCTCTATAGTAATACACGACTTATCTGAAACGACCCTCAAACATTGTCAAATGTCTCCACGACCATCTCCATAAAGACCGTATTTTTACGGTCGTTAACGCTCTGGCATATAGACGTGATATGTGTGTGTTGAGCTGTGTAGCAGATTAGCTATTATTACCTATTTCAGCCTTAAAAAAAACAAGTTACTTTATTGCAGTTCAAATTCCGAAAAAGTCCTCTAGATCTTGAGTTTCGTGTGACACCCGGCTATATACCTATGTTAGGTATCGTTGAATTCGTCGTGATTCGTCAGAAACCTGAGTCGTCAGCCGTCGCAGTCGTCGCCGAAGGATATAAAGCCGGGTGTGACACGAAAATTAATCCTCTAGTACTGGCGCGAACCACACCATAAATGTCAGAAAATACTTATGTCAATAATTAATTATAGGGAAGACAAGACAGCTTTCCGGTACAACGTCCGCTCGGAACAGGGAGTTCTGTACATCGACAACGCCGTTCCCGAGAACCGCGGCATCTACGTGTGCCAGGCGAGCAGCCCCGACATCGACCCTGTGTCCGTCGTGCTGTCCGTCGTTCCCCTAGGACCGACCCTGCCCTCGCAGCAGCCTAACATCACTATACCAGAAGACCGCGTCGTCATCTCTACTGGCGACAGCAGAGCTATAGAGTGTATCCCGCTTGGGTACCCCCAACCACGCATTCGTTGGAGCAAGGTTTGTTCACAATTAAACACTAAGGGCCTTGCGACAAAAAAGTTACACTCGCGTTGAACGCGTATTTAAAAAATATATTCATCCAATAAATGTAAACGCTACACACGTGTCTGTTATACGGTAGAGGTCACTTAGAATTCTTTAAATAATGGAAAACTTTAGGCTTTTTCGTGAATTTTAGAATGTTCCGGAGCGATTTCGACGTCGACAAATTATATTTGTCATTACCACCTGATTACATATATGTATATAAAAATCCGAACTACTCGATTTGATGCAAGTGAAGACCCCTTTTATGGTACGATTTCAATTAATCAAATAGGACGCAACTAAGATATATTATAGTAGTTCTTATGACAAGGTACTGAAGTGATATATCTAAGGCGATGGATTTTTTTCAATCACGAGTGTAACGAAGGATTTTAGAGGAGTGGACTCCTGAGTAGAATCCTGAGTAAAGCATGGAGTTCAATGTATGTCGCCCGAGGATAAGTGACTTCAGGCCCGAGTTATATAAACCTACCACATTTCATCATCATCGAAAAACAACAAATACCTTGCTGTAAGTGCATTAATTATCGCTTCACAGATTATTTCACACTTCACCTAATAAATTATATAAGGTGTAGAAATATTAGCTGCAGCTGCTTAAAAATATTACAGAAAAAAGTTTTCATTGGGTGCAAACATTCATGTTCTAAATTCAAATCTCATTATTACCCGGAGGGTTAAAATTACCTATTCTTATTCTAGGCACTAGGTTTTTTGAATAGAGGGGATGAAAACTAATTTTTGTTGTGTTCTGCTCTCAGCACGACGGTAACTTCGGTCCCAGTGTGAGCCAACGCGACAACAGCCTGATAATCTCGAACGCGCGCGAAGAGGACGATGGCTACTACGTCTGCGAAGGCATCGTCGACGACAGCCCCGTCGTATTCTCTTACGTCTACGTCACTGTCACTAGTAAGCATGTTTGACAGCTTGTAATCGATCGGGAAATATAAATATACCCTTCCATTCCGCCCCATTTATCAACACCTCTTCTCCTAGGTGAAGTTTATTTTTGTTGATTTTGTTGAATATCTTCCAAATCATGCTAACAAGCACTGTGAAGTATTCCGCATTATTCAATTCAACTTCTTGTTTAGAGGCGTTTTCATTGTGATTTCGCCAGTGTCGAGCAGTAAACAACACACTCAAAAAATATACACATTTCCGCAGAACGCGTAGAACCTCGAGTGGAAATCTGGCCGCAAGGCGAGCAGGCGGTGACGCTGGGCAGCCAGTTCGAGATGCACTGCCGCGTGCTGGCCGGCGTGCCCGAGCCCGACATCACGTGGAGCCGCAGCGGAGGCCGCCCGCTCTCGCCGCACGTGCACATGCTCAAGCAGAACGTGCTCAGGTAAACACTACACATAGAAATCGCGTCAGCTTCTTCTTTTTCATCAAATAGCTGGTGATGGTAACCTGGCTTATAAGATCTTAGACCAATTCTAGGCCACGGCGATGGCTTTTGGGTTCACCTTTATTAGGTCTTCGAGTGAACCTGGCTCGGGACAATTAGGGCAAACTTTCGCATTTATAGTATAAATTTTTAATAATAATTAATTCTGTAATCGTGTACAGATTCGAAAACATCGAAGTGAACGACGAGGGTGAATACCAGTGCGTGGCTCGCAACGAGGCGGGCACCAGTTCCGCCAGCGCCGTGCTGAAGGTCCGCTCCACTCCGGAGATCACCATCACGCCGAACAACTACATCCAGGCGAACACCGGCGACCCGGTGAACGTCGAGTGCCGCGCCAGCGGGTATCCCGAGCCCATGGTCTCCATCAGCTGTGAGTCTTTAAGAATCTTTTCATTGAAAGAAAGAAAGAAAAAATATTTATTCAGTAGGTAATCTAGAATGCTGTAGGATCACATTGGATACCTACTGAAAAGGATAACTTGCTCAGCTTGAGTCACAGTCCAAGACTGCAACGCTGGTTTTCAGCAGTGCCCAATACCTAATAACTTATACAGTATTATTATTGAGTAGCATTCATTGACAATTTATATCTCATTTTATAAATTCTCTTAAGGCTCTTGAGTGACGTGGACTATTTCCCATTATTTTCTCAACTCTGCTAGTGATTCTATCTCGTGAGACGATACGACACACGTGTGTTATACGGGCGGCAATTTTTGTTTCAGTGACATGGTCTCGGCAAAATTGAGCCTAGTGTAGGCGGTTAAAATACACTTCTGATCAGAGAAAACGAGGCACTTTCGTTTTTATGATTTGCTAAGACATACATACATACATATATCACGCCTTTATCCCTTGCGGGGTAGGCAGAGCTAAGACATGAAACCTATAAAAAACTCTTTCGAATTTGGGACATTTTCGTTTAGGTTTCTAAACCGAATTTTTACACACATTACACGATATCAGACATTTTTCCCAAAATATGCACACTTTTTCAATAATGTGATTCGACGAAACGGAAATTCGTCAAAAGGTCTCGGTTTTTTTAATGAGAAGTACATTTCCCTGAGATTTCGTGGGAGACATTTGTTGGGAAACTTTTGTCTTTAGGCAATGTTGCTAATAAAAAACACATCGATGGTTGCAGCATCGGACGGTCGCGTGGTAGTGCCGGAGTCGGCGGGCATCGCCTCACTCCGCATCAGCGCGGCCAGCGACCGCGACGAGGGCGACTACCTGTGCTCGGCAAGCAACGCGGCCGGCCGCATGGAGGACCAGTTCGCTATACGCATCACACCGCGAGGCGATATCGGCTTCGGGCCCGAGGAAGGTCGGTATCAACTCAATTCCTTTATTTAATGGCGTGTGATGCCGGCTTAGAATAGCATCACCCCATTTCTTCCCGCGGGTGTTGTAAAAGGCAACTAAGGGACTCGAGGGTGTCATGTGTATTACCACGTATTACAACTCTAGGCGACAGGCTGACAACCTGTCACTGCAGTGATACATGAAACATCTGAAAGGGCCTTTAATACTTGTCAGACGTGGCGATAACGACCGTAATTTTACGATCGTTAACGCTCTGCCTACCCCGCAAGGGAAAAAGGCGTGATTTGTGTGTGTATTGTTTAATGGCGTTTCCATTATGATTTCGCTAGTGTCAGAAAGTAATATTCCCAGCGCAGCATGGCTCCTATAGGGTAATAGAGTTATCTACAGGATCCGATGGCCTTCTCCTGGTACCATACGTAAATGTGGTGTCAGCTCTTCAACTTCTATTCTTCATTCAATGGTTGCAATGAGGATGCTTTACCGCCTAAAATACTAATAATCGCTGAAGGTACACACACAAATTACGCCTTTATCCCTTGCAGGTGTTGCAACCAGGGGACCGACGGACCAACAGGATATATTGGGAATTTGTATATACAGGGTGTTAGGGAAAGTACTAACTTCCTTTCAAGGGATCAAGCAGTCCGTGAAACTGAACAACTTACCCCAAGGAACATAGGTCGAAATATGATGATTGTTTAACGAATTTTCAGGTGGCAGCGGCGAGGAACCATTCCCCAACCCTAACCCTGAACAACCAGCCTCTTTGATAGCAGTTGAAGGAGAAGAGAGAATTATCGAGTAAGTCTTATCTAAGTTGTTGTACGCCTAGGTATAATGTACAGTCGGATTATGAATAAGTTACACGTGGGTACTCTAAACGAATTGAAATATTGATATTCTTAAATTAAAACGAGTTCTTTTACGAGAACTGATTTGCATAATCTTTATATTTTTATTTGGAACTATACACCAATTCGTTTGGAGCGTCCCTATGTAGCTTATTCCTTTGCTGTGTGTATATTTTATGCGGTATCTTTGTATTTGCCGTGTGGTATCGGCAGAGTAGAATAGCACCACCCCTCTCTTCCCATGGGGGTAGTAAGTGCCGACCGAGGGATTAACCTGACCCAAGACCGGTCCTGGAGAAGGACAACTCCACATTAAACCCGGAACGGGGTCTCCGTTAGGCGCGTGTGACAAAGGTCTATCGTGCGGCAGACTCCTGCAGCCGACTTGGCTCCGCACGTACCGACGCGTCGTTCTTTTCGAGTCAGTCAGGGAGGCCGAGAGGGTGGCGCAGGTCCTGGGCATCCCTGCGTTTTCCATGACTGCGTCCCAAGCAACGCAGTTTCTGTGGTCTTGCCTCAGATACTGATTAAAACCTCTATCACAGACGTATGAGGCCAATGATGATATTTGTATGTCGAGCATAAAGAGCATGCTCTTATGATTTATGAACTACATTACAAGAGTAAATATTGTTTTTTTTTTTTTTTGCTTAGTTGCGAAGCGTCGGCCGGCTTTGAAGTGCAATGGCGTCGCGTCGACGGCAGGCCTCTGCAGCCACGAGCCTTCCAGAGCGGAAACTCATTGGTTATTCGCAACGTAAGTCACTCAAGTCACTCATTAGTTCTACTTTATACCTATAAGTCCTCATTATATCAATGACTTGCTACGCTGGCTTTTCTTCCAAAAGTGTTTGGTTGCAATTCAGTCGGACTGTTTGGCTTAGATCCTACATTAGTTCACATATTATGCATTGACGTTCTACCACGTGATCTAGCACTGTGGCTTTTCTTTGGCTGCTTTCGAGTCGTTTACTGCCATCTTTTTCATCGTCGCCTTATTTTGACAGATAACACGCAATATACGGCCATAATAAAGTCATCTACTATCTTTTTCTAAACCACTTCGACGGTAAGTGACGAAAATTTACAGTATTAGCGCCATCATTACACTTGCAGGCATCGAAGAGCGATTCAGGGCGTTACGAGTGCACCTTGATCAACCGGTACACGAACGAGGTGCAGCAGGCGGCGTTCACCGATCTGCAGGTGGTGTCTCCGCCGAGGATCACGCTCCTGCCCAAGACACAGACGGTGCACCCCGGGGAGAGCCCCACGGTCGAGTGCATCGTCACCGGGGAAAACATCAACAACGTCACCTGGGAGGGATACCTCAACCGCCCTCTGCCGCCGTAAGTCGACAAAATTGTGCCTATTGTATTAGCCTATATAAGGTGTATAAATATTAGCTGCAATTACTTTAAGGAGTGAATCAGCCAATGAAACTGAAGCCAAACAACTTTCCCCAAGAACCATAGGTCAAAATTTGAGAAATTTTTTTGGACCTCCTATACAAATTGAATCAGTCGAACGGTACTTTTGTATGGGGGGGGGGCAATTTTTTTTTCATATTTCCACCTATGCTCTTTGGGGAAAGTTGTTCAGTTTCATGAGCTGATTCACCCCTTTAAATATTCGCAGCAAATTTTTTTACACCCTGTATAAGATCAGTTACAATATTAATGGGTACGTTCTGCTCATAAAACTAAACAACTTTAAACATTAGGGACAATACAACAGCAGACCAAGTGATTTTGAATGAAAGAGTGCCTGGAGCTCAATTTCGGAAACGTTCGTTTTTGTTTCATGCGAAAATCTACTTTATTATGCTTGTATCACAACTTCTACTTATCGACTCCCACATATCCTAGAAAATTTACACATATCATGGATTATGAAAAACCAAGTAGTAGAAATTTAAAAACGTGCCATTAGACTAGTCGTTGCGGACTTCCGTGTACGAAACCGATTGACGACGTTTCAGAAGTTGATTCCCTGGACTGTTGCTTCATTAGTATTAGTTGTAGTATTGTAGAAACAAACTATTTGATGTACAAAACTATTTATATATTTCCAATAAGTTTTTGCTGTTGTTCTATTCTATTCTTGAGTCCTTCCTTTGGCAATGGTGATCCCCCACTGAGCTTGATAGTTACCTTGTCTCCTACATTATGTTGTGCGTCATTATATACGTCAATATGAACCAAAACCGCCATATGTTTTCAGTCGTGTGGAGAGGCGACGATCGATGCTGATATTCCACCAGATCGAAGTGGAGGACGCCGGCAAATACGAGTGTTTCGCGTCTAACACGTACGCGTCTGCGTCCGCCGTCGCCGAGGTCATCGTGAGCGGTAATGTTGCCACGACTTCTTCTTACCTCACGTCATCATGATTTGACTTGCCAAAACCACACTATAGACATTCTAGGGAATTATATACTCGCACACTAATGTTAATGCACGCGGATTTATACGAAAAACATTGATAATGGTCATTAACTAATAAGCTGCGAGTGTTTTACCTTAGGAGTTCAACTCCTCTAAGACTTGTTAACAAAAATGGTCAACATAGCATTACTATGGTTGCAACAGATGCTACACAGCTTGTATACCATCTGATGTTTACGGCCATATAGGTGCACATTAATTGTTCAGATAAATTTAATCAGTTCCAAAAATATTATTCTTTATTTTAAGATATCTTGACTTACAATATTTTTGAAATTGATTCTGTATTCACCATATGTTTGAAATCGATTGTTTATTCACCATGAATGTTCGTATCACATATTGTTGTTTGCGATTGCCCACAAGTTGTCGCTCGTATTCCACCTAGTCAGACCAAAGTTCAAACAAAATATAAGCTTGATTTCACCAATGTACATACAGGTTGCACTGTTATATTACACCCATTGATTTGCTTACTTTTTATTGCCACAACAATCTCAAACGCCGTTTTATGACAAACTATCAACTCGTCTGTACTATTTCTCACTTTAATAACGGGTAACAATTTCATGGAACAGGTCTTCATTTCGCATAACATGAAGCTGAATGCTTAATCGTTTAATCACGTCACCATTGACTGTGCTTAAAGTTCAGTCATGTGCATGACTGGGGTTGCCAGTGCTGGACATCCGGACGTTACAAGGAACTGAAAGAATACTACGTATATATCTTGTCTGTAATTTTTCGGCTACCGGCCATCTGGCAACCCTATGCATGAGAATAACATTCGTAGCTGAGCGTGATCGGCCCACCGAGTCGCATGAGAACGAGCAGTGGGCGCACGCGGGCGCCGGCGTGCACCTTACATGCAACGTGACGCAGCCCAACGTGCGCATTCGCTGGACCAAAGACGGCCGCAGCATACCCACCAACAAGCAAGACAGGGACGGCTCGCTATACATCCGGCTGGCGCAACAGTCCGACAGCGGCCACTACGTCTGCCATATCCAAGACGTATACGGCAGAAGTACTAGCAATTACATCAATCTCCACATCGAGGGTCAGTGACAGACGTCAATCTGCTCCTAAATAATGTAGTTTGAGCTTCAAGGTCCGTGATGGCAGTACAATTCTTCCCCAGCTTTGCTGTAGACGTTACTAACTCCGGGCATGCATTAGCAGCCATAACTCTTCTGTCTTCTCTTTTTTCTATTTCTAATATTGTCTGGTAGTTACTAAGTTTTCAATGCTAGCAGTGTGTTATAATTGTAAGAGTAATGGAAATATGTTTTTATCCGTACGTAAAGGAGGTGAATGCTCTGAGTCGCAATACCGTTGCGATGACGGCACCTGCATAGACAGTGAACTGGTTTGCAACGGCAACCGCGACTGTTCAGACGACGAGGATTACTGCTTCCGAGGCAAACGAGGTAATTCCAGGTTGCCGCGGCTACTAGGCGGCAGTTGCGGTGGCGGTTTGTGACAGTCTATGCAGGCTGTATTGTCTATCTCGGGAGTTACCTTTGTGTTGTGTCGTCAAAAATACATTTTGAATGTTATTAATCAAACATAAAACATGTCCTAACAACGGAATAAATTTTCAGGTACCAAGTTTAACAAGTGAAAAGGGTCGTTTTACTTTTAGAAATATGAATGAAATGGTATGCTGTACCTATTGTTCAAAGTGCCGCATGCTTAGTCTATTTGGAATGTTCTAAAGAAATATATGTCTAGCCTAGTTAGATGGTCGTATTTAGAGGTAATAATGTGGGTGCTTGCATGGTATCTACGAGCTCAAAATCCTTTCGCATTTGGTGGTGGCTTTGGCGCATCGCACTCTTAACGCACGACGGACCTCTAAAAGATCGCAGCGGTCTGTCAGATCCATACTAGAAACGTAGCTCCCCTTACTAAAACCCCACTCGACGGACGACGCTGCGATAGCGCTGCGTCGATAGCGGTTGAGCGGTTTTAGCACAAAATAAATACTGGCTCGCGGTTTTCGTATGGGGATTGACATTTCTAGTATGGATCTGACGTAGTATGAACGCTGCGATATTTTAGCGGTCCAGCGGTCCGTCGTGCGTTAGGAGTGCGATCCACCATTTATGTAAATCAGTGTCGGCTTTTGTGGTGTCCATTATTAAATAGATACATTGCGATGCAAGAAATCGTAGCACACAGGTATTTTATATTTTCTTTGTTTAAATAGTCTCACCATGCGAACTTGTGGTGAAAAAAACCAGAAGACTTAATACTACTATATTCAGTCAATGGTTGGTTATGTGTGTATTAATCTTAACTTTGTCCAAGTGGATACAAACTTGATTAGAAGGATGTATCCTTCTGATACGTATACATAATGGTACAATTAAAACAGATCTCGTTCCTTACCTTTTGTTCAAAATTTTACAATTTCCTCGTATCATTTCACAATTCATAACAATACGATATTGTAGGTCCACCGGTATCAGCGCCATCTTTGGTGAAGATCGACCAACCTCGTAGGGCGTTCAGGGTGGGCGAGAACGTAGAGGTTCTGTGTCGGCGCGCGAACTCGCGCGGCGTCACCGTCACCTGGGAGAGATACAACCCGGAACAACAACAACAACAATACGTTGACACCAGGGTGAGTGTCAGTGCAATATACATACATCAAATTTATATATTGAATACAGTCCGCGTATACTAGCGCCATCTCCAGCGAAGATCGATCACCCACATTATTCAGTTCAGAGTTTACAAGCAGAAAGCAGAATTCCCAACGGCGGAAATTATAAGTTATATTTTCTGTAAGGCTGGTTTCAGAGCGGCGCGTCTCCTCGGGCGCGCGCCTGGGCAGCGCGTTCGCTGTGAAACGACATTCAGACGCGCGCGCTTCGTTGTGGTGTACGGTCGAGTGCAGAGAATCATTATGCCAGCAAACGTAATCACTATATTAGGTATATACATTATATGGAAAAGAGTGCAACAACGACGTCTTAAAAGATTGCAAGTCGACGCTACTGGCAATCGAAGGTGATCCGACCGCGGCGCGGCCGAGACGCGGCCCAAGACGCGTCACTATGAAACGCTACATACAATCTAGTGTAATGCGAGGCGCGCGCGGCTGGGCAGCGCTGCCGAGACGCGTCGCTCTGAAACCAGCCTTAGTCATTTTTAATATAACTGGCGCTTGTTATTCTTATACAAATCTAACGACGTATAGTCGTTACCTTGTAGCTAGTGCCACACATACATAGTTTCATACGTTCATATTCTCGAAAAATATAACATTTCCTTCTGAGGAAGTCAAGTAAAAAGACTGTATATGTAATTAAGGTGTGGTGCTTAATGAAACGTCGCACATCAACACTTTTGAAAACATAAGTGTGATATAGATTCATCACTTTTTGAGTCTGTATGTATGCATGCTTAAATCTTTAAAATTACACAATGGATTTTGATGTAGTTTTTTAATTGATAGAGGGATTCAAGAGGAAGGTTTATATGCATAATACAGAACGGAAAAATAACTTATTTCCACGGGAAATTGAGTTACAGCGTATACAGCAAAGTCGCTTTTCACACGGCCGGCATCACATAAGTGAATGTTTGTTGCAGACGTACGGCGACGGGTCTATGTTGATGATCCACGGCGTGCAGGAGGCGGACGCGGGCGTGTACCGCTGCACCGGCCGCGACTACAGCCACACCAGCTACGAGGACTTCAACCTGGAAGTCATCCCAGGTAACGCACACACACACACACAAATCACGACTTTATCTCTTAACAGTCTCTTGGTCAGGCAGAGCGTTAACGGTCGTTATCGCCACGTCAGACAAGCATTGAGGACCCTTTCAGATGATTCGTGTATCACTGTAGTGACAGGTTGTCACCCTGTCGCCTAAAATTGTAATAGACATAAAATCCTCGAGTCCCTTAATAGCAAGTTATGACGTCATTAATTGCTTATTTTGGATGGCGTCAGAACACTTACTTTTATTATATTTTCCTGTTCATAATTCAAAGTTTGAATATTTTGAAAAATTATGAATGAAGAAGTATTTATGGACGAGAGTTTTAACCTTTTATATTTTTATAAATGACCCAGTCCACAACCAAATTGACTTATAATATTGTTTTACCTTCGATAGCATCGTTCGGACCATCGTACCCGCTGGACGACGAGACCCGGCAATACACCGCGCGGCTCGGGCAGTCCATCGACATGCCCTGCGAGCACAATCTGGAGCCCCCATACTCGTACGAGTGGCGGCGCGAGTACACCCCGCTGCCGCCCGAAGTCAACCGGGAGAGCGTGAGTTCAATATCCGCTACAAGACTGACACATCAATTGAACCATTTTTTAAAACGACATTTTCTACGGAAATAAGTCGCTATTTTGGATAGCGTCAAAACAATATCTTTTATATTAATTTTCTGTTCAAAAATTCTAATCAAAATGTTCAAAAGCGATGAGCGGGGTTAGAAGTATTTTTTAAACAATAGTTTTCACAATAACTTTCATATTTTATTAATTACTTGTCAAGTACCGAACGGCGAATTCACCTTGTATGAGCGGAGCTGAGCCTTGTATGTCGCAAAACACCGACACGACCATTCTATAGATAAGCCATCCAGGGTATCGTTTCAATAATATATCTTAACTAAAAATAGCGGCCGTCTTTTTCCGGTAAATAGGTTTATGAAAGGATAGTAGATATCATACACTAGTTTTAGTAATTTCAAGTTTTAAAAATGGCATTAGTTTCTTCGACATTTAGCACATTTCCGTCTATGTCTAGTTTCCATTTCATTTTTATTTACGAGCCCGTAGTGTCCCACTGCAGGGCAAAAGTCTCTCTCTCTCTTTTTCCACGCCTCTCGATCCAGTGCCATCTCATCTCATTGGTCGTTGTTTAATACGTAAAGTTATAGACAATTTTATTGGCATTAAACTGAAATTAACAGCGCCATTTACCCCTTCCTTCCTTAAAACGTCGTGAACGACAAACCTTACCAATGAATTTCACCATTAGGCTAACATCCACCTGGAGCGTGTAACTGAAGCGGACGCGGGCACGTACGTGTGTCGCGTGACCAACCCGAGCAGAGCGATCGAGGCGCGAGCCATCTTGCGCGTCGAGGGCGTCGTGCCGCGCTTCGGCGGGTTCAGCCACCTTGCCCTGCCCACCATCAAGGACGCCTACCAAAAGCTGGACATCGAAGTGTCTTTCAAACCCGCAGGTCACTACTCAGTTTGATGACGCTTTTCTGTAACGCCCACAATATATTCAAATCAGCCTGTAAAAAATCAACTTCCAATTTTCAAAATGGTAGGTATGTAGTTTTTTTGTTAGCTTATAAAAGTACAAACGGTCCCATAACGTATAAGCCAAATGTGATACAACATCAAGACTTACTCTTACTGGCGCGGGTTTCTGACTTAGCTTCAATTCCAGACTACAACGGCCTGATTTTGTACAACGACGGACTGACGCAAGGCGTGCTGGACTACATCGGACTGCGCCTGGTGAACGGCACGCCGGAACTAGTGCTCGACGCCGCCGGCGAGGGCAGGCCCAACATCGTGCGCGGCGACCGCCCCTTGCAACTCAACACTTGGCACACCGTGCGTGTTAGCCGGATCAACGACAAAGGTAGCAATTCGTAAATTTGTTTTTTTTTAGTTCACATTAAATTTTTCTTATAAATTACATAAGGCCAATAACAATAGTCCCAGCGTGCCTTGACACCTGCACGCTAAAAGTCCTTTGGGCAGTCCTTAGAAATTCGTTTAGATATCAAAGAACGTGAATTTTACAGTATCAATGGATGTGGACAACACTGGGCCGTTCACGGTGGAGATCCCACAGTGGGACCTTCTGGAGCTGAACAGACCCCTATACATCGGTGGCGCTCCGGACCAGGTGGCACGCGCTTTTGAAGATACACCCGGGTAATTATTACTTTTTAGCACTGTAAGTAGTACATTGCTCACGTGGTGAGAAAGGGACCGATTTATAACGGGGGTGTAGTTTGAGGCTTCGAGCTGAGGGCATCAACATACACGAGTTTGCAATCGGACTTTCTTCCGAATGATACTTAGTGCTTTATACTACACCTGCAAGAATAAAGCAACAGGAATACTAATAAAAGAACAGTTAAATAAATCTAAAAATATTATTGTTTTTTAAATAATATCATACAAAGCAAAAGCAATAAGTCCATTCAGCCAAGTCTTCCATATTGCCCGCATAAATGTATCAGATTTACGTTCCGTTTTACGTAACTTTGACAGTTGTAAATACAGTTGTAAGTTGATTTCAAACACGTTCCAAATAATTTTATGTGAACTTTGCAGTTACTTGTTACGACATCTATGAGCTACTTTACATACTACAATGAGCTTCCTCAGTGTGGTGTACGTAATATGCAAAAAAGACATAACCCTCTATAAACAGTGGTCCCGCGGAAGATATCAACAAATCCTCAAGATGTCTCTCGTCATACGTACAGTCTTAATACAGACCCTCCTCGTAAACTTCTCAAGTGAAAAGAGAAATGATAAAGAATTTGGCATGATGACCAGCAGATCAAATGAACTATTTTTTAAAATGTAATTTTATATGAAAATACGAATAGATATCTTTCTAGTTTCACTTCTAGTTTGGATCATGGGTTTGATTGGCGTCCTTTTTATATAATTTTTCTGTTTATTCATCAAACTTTGAATATTTAGAAAAACTGTAAATGGATCCTGTAATATTTTTGGACAATAATTTTATTCTAAGCGAACAACTTAGCGAATTTTGTAATTTACACTAAAAGTTTTAGTGATTAATTTTAAAGCATGGGACAAAGTATCGTATCATATTATTACCGTCAGAGGTGTACTTTTATTGTAACAGTACAGTAATACGCGATTTAAACATTTTTGTCACTGGTTCATCGAGTTCAGTTCGTCAACTCGCTGTTTCTCACGATGGGAGTAGTTAAAAGACTAAGCTGCCTTCTTCCTTTAGGAACAAATGTCAAACTATAAAAATCAATGGACCTGCCGTACAAGGTCCTGTGGTTTAAATTCCAAACATATTGATTCTATGAAAAAGCGTATTATATGTTTACAACTCTTCGTGAAATTACTGATTTACATGAAATAAAAATAGAAGTAATTCGAATTGGATATTTATTTTGATCTTTTGTCATTGTCCCTTTCTCGTCCGTAAACCTCAATAACCCTGACAAACAGTGTTCCAACTCCACAGTCAATACAAAATGATTGTTTTGCTTGTTGCCAAGACAATTATTTTTATTTTCGTAGTATGCGGATTAATTAGAGAAAATGCTAAACGTCTTAAGTCTGAAAAATAATAATTGTTCCTAGAACAAACTCTTCAACGGTTATTATTTTTGTTGATAGGGAAAATTTTCTTCGTGATTTGGTTTTATGGAAAAATAAAGTTTTTTCGTCTATTATACAAGTGTAGTGTAAGAATACATGGGTGTAAAAAAATTAGCTGCTAATATTTTAAGAGGTTAACTAGTGTATGCTACAACTTTCCCTAAGGAACATAGGTCGAAATATGAAAAAAAAGTTTCAACCTCCCATACAAAATTACCAACTATGCAAGGTCTAAAAAAACTGATATTTCGACCTATGAGGAAAAATCTTCATTTTCATGGGCTGACACCACCCCTTAAAATATTTTCATTTAATACTTTTTACACCTTATAGTGTTGAAAGAAGAATGCATGACGTACACGTTTCAGGTTCGTCGGTTGCGTGAGCATGCTGATCGTGGGTCGCGAGGAGAAGAACCTCATGCTGGACAGCATGCAGCAGACGCGCATCGAGCAGTGCGACGCGTGCGCGCCCAACCTCTGCTACAACAACGGAGTCTGCCAGGTGGGTCTAGGGTGCATCATCATCAGCAAACGCTACTCTTTCACTCTTGTATATAAGGGCTTTCTGCAAATGCCTTCACCTTACCCTTAGCAGCCACGGCAGTCCCATCGTTGTCATCGGGACAAGGCTTTTTCCCGGCATGTATCTCTACTGCACTTTGCTAATTTAAATTCCGATTACGTGGTTTAGTTTTTAGCAGTTTCAATGACAACCTTTATTAAGAAACTACCCGTAGTAAAATTATACTAAGTTTCATTGTTTGATAACGCTTGCAAAACTTTCGGTACACCATCCCTTACAGACCGTATTGTATGTGTTGATTTTAACTTTTTGTTACAAAGTCAATACAAACGAAACAAGAGGAAAAAAATCACGCGACCGGATTCGAACCCACGTCTTCTGGCTTGTCTGGTCAGACATGTTAACCACTAGGCCACGGTTGGCTTTGGTTCAATGACGACATTATAATCCACTTGCTTCGTTTATATATTTTTGGTCCCTTGACTGCTTATATTATATGTATTAATTGGAGTTGATGGTTCTCCCGTGCAGGAAGCGCGCAATGAGCGTGGGTACATGTGTCTGTGCGCGGCCGGGTACTCCGGGCTGAACTGCGACCGCACGGGCGAGGCGTGCCGGCCGGGGCTCTGCGGACCCGGCAAGTGTGCCGACACCGACGACGGGTACAAATGCGCCTGCCCCATCAGCTACTCGGGACGCAAGTAAGTGCAACCACACGCCGCTGAAGTGTATAACTTCAGCAACAAGAATGAAGCAAAAGCAGTTGCATTTCGTAACACTTAAGCCCATCCCAAAATAGTTTCAAGTGATTCTGCAGTAATGTTCTTTATTGTGACTAATATAAACGTATTTCTTTCTTTCTAAAATAGCATTACACGTGTAACCTTCGAGACCCTTAGTCGTCTCTTACGACACCCACGGCAAAGATATTTTGCTATTCTATGCTGGCAACACACGTGAGAAATATGGGGTTGCTTTTTTCTACTTAAATATCAATATTTGCAGCAGAATTGTGCTTATCAATAAGAACTTCATTTTATACTTCAAAATCGTCATAAAATAGCACTATCATATACAAAGAAACGTTTCTTCTCGCGTGCGTTAATTTGGCGAACATTTTGTGCGCGCATAAAAATTCCGCTAATAGGCTGTGGAATCTAGAATAGTCCCTCGTATCATACCAATTAAGAAAAACAAAGTATTTCCTACTGTTTTATATAAGGTGTAAAAATATTAGCTGCAAATATTCGAAAGGGTGAACCAGTTCATGACACTGAACAACTTTCCCCAAATAACAGAGGTCGAAATATGAAAAAAAATTTTGGACCTCCCATACACAATGTAGCAGCCGAGCAAGGCAACTGTTTGTAGCCAAAAAAAAAATTCATATTTCGACCTATGTTCTTTGGGGAAAGTTGTTCAGTTTCATGGGCTGGTTCACGCCTTAAAATATTTGCAGATATTTTTTTTTACATCCTGTATACTTTCAAAGAATTGGCTCAGGAAAACCTAACTTCATAAAAATTTAACTTCGTAATCTCGAATAATCCCTCTAAATTCCTACTTCATAAAAATGCAAAAATATATAAACTCTGAAACTAAATGCCGACGACTGGACCCTTAAGGTGAACGCACACCTATCCGCATCGAGCGAACCAAATTTTAGAATTCTTCATATAAAATCCTATGACACCTCGCACATTTGCCCGAACCTAATCAGTCGAATCCGGCAAATGTGCGAGGTGTTTGCGTTCACTAACGCCCAGAAGCCTATTTATAAGAATTTTATAACGCAAATAATTGTCGACGGCGAGCGAGATGTTTTGTTGGTCCTATTTTGAGATCTGTGTTAAACTTTTAGCTGCCAGGAGCGTCAGCAGATCGAGTACCCGGCGTTCACAGGCAGTGCCTACCTCGCCATTAAGGCGCCGCACGCCACACGATACTTCCAAATGTCCATGAAGGTATACATACGTACATCAATTTATTGTTTATTTATACAGGGTGTAAAAATATTAGTTGCAAATATTTTAAAGGGTAAACCAGTCCATGAAACTGAACAACTTTTCCCAAGGAACATAGGTCGAAATATGAAAAATAAAATTTGAGCCTCCCATACTAAATTACCAGCCGACCAAGTCAATTTGTATGGGAGGACCAAAAAATTTTCTAATTTTTGGACCTATGTTTCTTGGGGAAAGTTGTTCAGTTTCAAGGGCTGCGCTAATATTTTTACACCTTATATATGTTACCGGAACCGTGTGAAATCCAATTTAGGAAATGTATAAAATATGGGTTGAAATACATACATGTAGTGTGAGTGTACAATTCTGATTTTCTCTTAGGAAATGTATAAAATAATCTTTTCAGTAATAACTTTTCTGAACCTAACCTAACTTAACTAATAGCGGGGAATTACGATAGTTACTTGATTGTCTCAACGAAAGGTTTGGTTAGATGAGGTTAAACAAGGTAAGTTTGGTCATGATGCATTATTTTGTACATTTCCTATTGTTATTTAAGAAATGTAAACATTTCCTAGGAATTGTATACAATTACGGAATTCATACATTCCTGTAACATATCTCACATTGTTGGGCCGTATTTGCCTTACCAGGCTCTGCAGCCGAATTGCAGGGCGCAGTGCAAGCTGTTCCATTCCATTCATAAAGAACGCTGCTGCCAGTTTTCGACACTCACAACTATAATACTACATGCCGAAATATTATCTCACCGGTTCGGCGTTTTCTTTTTTAATATTGCTCAAATGACATTGTTTAAAACTTGTTTAGGTGAAAGCATCGTCGCCAGTGACAGACGGCATCATCATGTACTGCGCGGAGAGCCCGCGAGGCTACGGCGCGTTCACTTCCCTCGGAGTAAAGGACGGCCACCTGGAGTTCCGCTACGACATGGGAGACGGTAAGAGTGAAACCACATATCTTTATCTGTCCAAATAGAGGACAAAACCAGGGTATTGTGACAAAGCCGGACAGCTTGTGATAGTTTAGTTACAGAGATGGCCATCGCTTCCCATTGACCAATCATCGGCCGCCATTAGGTCGGCCATATTGTGAAAACACTTTGTTAATTTTTCGCAATAAAAAAATCGATAACGCTCCGCTTAACTCGCATGGGATATAGGCGTGATTTATGTATGTATGTAAAAAAAAATGTTTGATGGGTCTTTTAAGAATTGTCGTCTCATATTGGTGCAGGAAGTACGCCAGTCGTTTTGGTGACGAACAACTCGCTGCCCGCCAACGACTGGACCACGATTCACGTGATGATCGCCGCAAGCACCGTCAGCCTCAAGATCAACACCAAGGACGTGTACGAAGTCACGCTGCGCAATCCGCTCAGGGTAAGCACCTTTTCAAAGTTAGTATGTAGCTAGGAAATTGCAATAACAAACTCACATACATGTGTATGCACGCACATATGTACACCGTGATTCGGAGGAAACAAAATTGGAGACGTAAAGCACTTTATTGGGATTAACCGCACTCACAGTGCTTTAATATTCTCATAAATGAAAATAAGGAATCGAAAACTTGACAAGCGTCGTCGTTGTTGGTTCTTATTTTAATTTATGGGAAAGCACTAATCTGGACGATTTCCATTATGGAACTAAGTTTCTGGAGATTTTATAGGGCAAGGCGTTCATTTACAAGGTTTATGATTTATTAATAATATTATGACATTTTGATTATGCGTAATTTACTATTTTTATCTATCTACCCACTACAATCTGTTAGTGTAGAAAACCTATATTGAGGATCTAAATACATACTGTTATTTTTATGACATATTTTATAATTATAAAGAAATAAATGAATATATATCTATGTGATTTATGTTCGCACCTTATCTGGCACATACATGCTTTGATTGTTTGACTAAGAGTGTTTGTGTTCGCAGGAAATGCGTCTCGAGACGCCGATGTTCGTGGGCGGCGTGGACGACTCGATCGTGCTGAATAACAACACGGGCGTCAGCGGCGGCTTCAACGGGTGCATCAAGGACGTAAGACTATTCCTCCATTCCCACACCACGCTTCCTTGTCTATTTTTCACCTAGCTAATAGAAAGAGACAACACAAAGATATTAAACCTGTTTTTAATGATGTTTAATAGTAAATTGCTCACGCCGAAAGAACCGATTCCTAACGAGGGTGTAGTTTGACGCCCGAAGCGTAACTGAGGACGTCGATACACAAGAGTTTGCAATTGGATTTTTTTCCGAGTGAAAAATAGTGCTTTAAACTACACCTTTAAGAATAAAAAAGAGGAATACTACGAGTAATAGATGAACAGTTCAATAAACCTAAAAAAATACATGAAAAACCCAAAGCAAATCTGCGCGATACTGTTCTATTTTTTAAATAATTTCGTACAAAGCATAAGCAAGTCTTCCATTTTTCCCGCAAAAATATTAGATACACGTTCCATAGAACGTACTTTTGACAGTTGCATCTTGTCTTCCCTGGGGAGGAACGTGATTTGTATGGATTTTTGTCTCCCGTTAATTTGAAACGTGAACATGACTCACGTTCCTCTCTACGTTTCATGTTGCAAAAGGACATTTTCTATTTAGATGTATTATTATTTTACGTATTATGTTTTTAAGCGAATTAAGCTAAGCATTCCAATGACTGAATTGGGAAAAGAAAGTTCTTTTTCTTTCCTTATCTCTATCTTATACTAAAATCGCCGCCATTTTGTCACGTGTCTTGTTCCTCGTTGTCACGAAACGAAACACTGAAGAAGTTTGTTGCGAAATAATATTGCTCTAGCTAACTCAGAGGTGGCCAAACTTTTCAAGTATCCGACCTAAAAATCAAAAAAGGTTTCAAGAAACGACTCAAAAACTTTTTAAAGGAAAATGATTTTGGCTCATTGAGACTTGCCACTGCTTTGCCGCAAGTTTATCATGTAAGAAGTTACTGCATTGTGTACGCAGGAATCTGTCAGTCAACCAAGAATGAGATTACTTTTTTATTAACATAATGTACTATTTCGTAGGTGACGGTATACAACCAGAAAGTGGACATAGTGAACTCTTCAATTCAATCGGCCAACGTGCAAGAATGCAGCAACTACATTCCTGACCGAGGAGACATACCCGAGGTAAGAATCTATTTATCGTACTCAAAACAGTGTTTTACTCTCGGTGGGTCACTCACAAAATTGATATTTATCACTTTGTGAATTTGTTCCCAGTCTGATAAGGTCATTGCGGGCTGAACCACCCGATTGTCCGTAAGTAAGATGGTTCCGTGTTTCGGTTTAAGCCGTAAGTCCCGGTTGCTGTCTATGATCACTTAGACGATGGTCGTTACACAACTATGTCAGAAGTCTGCTACTAGTAGAAGGTGGTTGAAAAATTCTGACACTAGGGTTCATCGGGTCGTTGGACGACTCGGTGGCCCGCAAGAAAAAAAAAATGTTTTACCTGCGAAAATATACTAATTAATATTTATACTTGTATTACACTTTGTACTTTACTTATCGATTGCTACGCTACATACTCTAATAAATTCACAAATGCCCTTCTTGACTATAAAAACATACAGTAGTAGTAATTTAAATTCGTGGGGTTAGCCCAGTCGTTGCGGACTTCCGTGCACGGAACTGAATTATGGTGTTGCAGAAATTGACTCCTAAAAGTGTAAAGTGTCAATTTTGTTAATACCAAGGTTTTTGCTATAACTTATCGATCAATGGGAATGATTTTTTTTTTCATTTAGTTCCAAGTAGATTGCGCTCGAAGATATTTATACGGTGCAATGTCCCATAGATATTTAGGGGTATTTATAAGTTATGAATTTGTATAAAATCTTTATTTATGAGGCTAATAACATTCGCCTTTAAATCTCATTAAATTAATAGTAGATTACGTACTTAGGTATGTAACCAATCAATAACAACCGAGGTTTTGTAACGCCCGAGCGGAGCGAGGGCGGTACCTTTCCGAGGTTGTTATTGATGTTACATCCGTGGTACGTATACTGCTTTACATATCGAATGAAAAGTGAGTAAAATAAAGCGATAAATACAAGAAAACGATCCATAAAAGATGATTGTATCGTCTGGTATTCAAATTGCACTACTAAACTTTTTTTTCTATGATTGAAAAATATTGAATTAATATGAAAGAAAAGTATTCTAACATAAAGTAGACATTTTTCTGATCGTAGGGATATTAGTCGTTTTTACTTTTGTTATTGTAATATTGAGTAATGATTCGACAAACTCATTTATTGAGGTTATAAAAATACAGATTAAAAATACAATTCCTGCGTTCAAGCAACACAATTCATGGCGGCCAGTTCGAAATTTAAAATTTTTGATGCAGCTCCTATTAAAATAAGAAGAAAATGATTTTAACTTTTTAATTGCCGCGATTCTATTGGTTCTTTTTCTAGTTCCATATTTAAAATTACTTACAGGCTTAGTTTTAAAACCTCGCCTGTAAGTTGAACTTACAGGTCGTGTTTTTTGTCAGTAATGACCTACTTTCAGAGCATGAGATATGTAAATTTAATTTAATTGTTTTTATTGGGCACTAAACCGACCTTGACAATTCCCTCAATTTTAAATAGCGCCAGTAGCAGTAGCGTTGCTATCAGCCCAAAATATCCTTATTAGGCTGTTGTGTGTGTGTGGTTTATAAATATTGTTTTGTGCCAAATCCTTCCCGCGGGTGTCGTAAGAGGCGACTAAGGGATTCGAGAGTATTGGTGTATTACAGTTTTTAGGCGACAGGCTGACAACCTGTCACTATAGTGATACACATGTTTTCTGAAACGACCTTGGAAAACAATCCTCAAAAATGTCAGATGTGGCGATAGCGACTGTATCCTTACGACCGTTAACGCTCTGCCTACCCCGCAAGGGATAAAGGCGTGACATATGTATGTATGTTGTGCCAGGAGCCGAGCCACTGCCCGCAATGCCGAAACGGAGGCAGCTGTCCGTACGGCACGAGTACGTGCGTGTGCCCGGCGGGCTTCACGGGCGAGTTCTGCGAGTCGCGGGCGCCGCTCAACGCGCGGGGGTGAGTGCGCATCGACCTCAACTATTTCACTTATGGAATCTCCTGGGGTCGGAGTCTGCTAAGTAAAAATCGTTTTACTTGCGGCTCAATGGCATGACAGTTGAATTAACCGTTTGAAGTATAGAAAATCAGAATGGCAATGGAATGACAGTTGAGTTTCGATGTCGTTACAACCACAAAAAAGTAGCAGACATGGGGCCCTGGTCAAGAAGTACACTTTTTATTCAATTTCTAAAAAATACATGCCATTGTATGGTAAGTCGAATATTTAGTTCGCATGCGGTAGTTGTTTATTTTCATAGTCTGATTACATGTTTAAGGTTTTTGGTACACCACTCCGTGTATACCTGTATACCCATCACAGAAGTATTTTTTTTTGGAGTAGTATGACTCATGCATATGATTATTCATACACG
Source organism: Keiferia lycopersicella (assembly GCA_029255805.1). NCBI lineage: Eukaryota > Metazoa > Arthropoda > Insecta > Lepidoptera > Gelechiidae > Keiferia > Keiferia lycopersicella. Next base: position 14,884,606 of record JARACZ010000006.1, on the reverse strand, counting down.
GCATGACTCATGGAGCTAAAAAAAATGGCCCAATGGGTCTACACCCGTGGTCTGTACTTTTAACGTGGGAGGTATTTTTCTACTAATGTTGCTTGTTGTTTATTTTGAGGGGTAATTTCAGCCCAAAATTATTTTCCTTCTTGTAACCTAAAATAAATTATTTAGCCGTGAGAAGCCGGCTTAGAATAGCATAACCCCATTTCTTCCTGTGGGTGTCGTAAAAGGTGACTAAGGGATGACTCCATGGAAGGGGCAGCAGCGTTCTCTGTGAATATTTACAATATCTTGCTCTGCGCTCGCAAATACACCGGCCAAGCGTAGTTCGCATGGCAATACCCCCAATTTGGGGGAGGCCCAAGTCCAGCAGTGGACTGTTGTGGCTGTATAAGTAGAACCTAAAATGAAATGCTTTTGTGAGGGATGAGGTGTTTATATTTGTTGTTGTTTGTCAGCCGTAACAGTGGGTACGAGTCGGACCCGTGCGCGGCGCGGCCGTGTCGCAACAACGGCGTTTGCCACGTCGACCGCAAGTCCAAGACCGGATACTCCTGTGACTGCCCGCTAGGTTTCGCTGGCACCTCTTGCCATATACGTAAGTCATTTCTATTCATTATTTTAGGTCATAACCCCTAGGCTAGGTAGCCGACCCCTACAGAGAAGGGGATAAGGCAAAGAGAATGATGATGCTTTAAAATACGTTTGAATTTAAACTAGTACAGTAGCAAATGCTGGGACAGTCGAGGAGTCACACTATTTGCATCGATAATGTTTGTTTGACCGCCAAACCCGGCCATGCATGTACTTATGCTACGCCAAGTAACGCCATACATATGTTACGCCAAGATAGTTAATGAAAGAAAAGACTGATTCCAAAAAGTGGTTGCGGGCTTATAAATGATATGGAAACAGCAAGACATTTTTTAAAATTTTGTATGTGCTATTTCTGGACGTCGTAGCGAAAACTGGAATGTCTGTATCGTGTGCATTATAATTATTGCGGTTACTAACTTCTTTAAATTCTTCCTACATAGCGATGGTTCTATACAACGAGGTGGGCTTCAACGGCAATGGCTACTTAGAGCTGCCTTCAGAAAAGCTACGTTACGACAGATTGGACTTGGAGCCCGTGGTGATCGCTCTGGCCTTCCACACAAACCAGGACGGTGTGCTGCTGTACCAGAGGGAAGCCGTGTCAGCGCCCAACTACGGCGACTACATACTGCTGAAAAGTAAGTGGTCGCCCTAGCAATAGCGTTACATTTTGACGATATTATTATATTACCCTATACTGTCCCACTGCCGGGCAAAGGCCTCCCCTTTATCTTTCCAGGCTTTATAGTCATCGTGGCATCTTTTTCTCGTTCTCCCTCTGCGCCTCTTATGGGACAAAATCCGTGGTTATTTTGGCCCATCTATTCCGATTCGCATTCGGCATACGAGACAAGCCCAATCCCACTTAAGACATAAGCCATGCAATTTGATATTTCCAAAAATAAATCACCGCATTCAAGTTGTGCTATCAATTTTCATGTTTAATAGCCTATTATTTTGAAGTTGTACCTTGAGAATAGTTGTTCGCTGTCATGGGGACGAGAAGAGGTGGTTTACACTTGCAGAAAGATCCTGTAAAATCATAACAGAATTTCCTAATGTTTATAAATTTGAACACGAGGGTCCAATAGCATGTTCGTCGAAATATTCCACACGATAAAAGAGAAATCGAGAACATGTTTTTCCATGACTTCAACATTTAGCTATTAGTAAATGTTAGTATATTATTTTAAAGAAATGAATAATCCGCTTACTTGTTGCCATGGCAAAACAATTATGAACCTTTCGTTTACAAAATAGGGAGTATGAAAAATTAATCCTACGATACATACTTTTTCAAGGTTTGCCTAGTTTCCATCCCGGTTTTATTTTTTACTTTTTGCTAATTGGAGAGAATAAGAATCCTGACGTAGAGGAAAATCAATTACTAGGAATTCTAAGAATTCCACTAAGCTTTTTATAGAAAACCTGTAGCGAAATAGGATGCTGTGGAAATAGGTATATCACCTGTGTACAGAATAGGTATATTGCGTCTATTCGTACACAGACGTGACGTCATTTCTTGTTCTTTTCCGTGTAGGACGCCGAGTCGTCCAACGACCCAATGATTCCTAGTGTCAGAATTTTTCAACCGCCTTCTATACAAGTACAAGGCTTCTGACATGGTTGTGTAACGACCGCTGTCTAAGTAATGAAGCAACCGGGACCTACGGCTTAACGTGCAATCCGAAACACTGAACCATCTTTCTTACGGACAATCGGGTGGTTCAGCCTGCAATGTCCTAACCAGACTGGGAACAAATTCACAAAGTAATAAATATCAACTTTGTGAGTATCCCACTGAGAATGGAACCCAGAACCTTCTGCGTCAAAGGCAGGCGCACTACCACTGCCCCACATCATTAGTGAAGTCACTAAAAAATATCTTAGTCATCTATTAGCCCAAGGCCCGCCAACCCCACGCCCGCGGGCCATGAAGTGAGCTTTGTTGCGAGGTACAAATTCAGGAAAAAAACTAGAAAATATGGCCGGACTCTCAAGAGAACTTAAAACTTGGCCCGTCTCGAAAATTTGGTAGTCAGCCTATTAGCCTATTGTAACGGGTGTTTCTATGTGATAACAAGTTTACTATGGTTGGTGTATGTGCGCAGTTGAACAAGGGCACGTGGTGCTGGAGTGGAACCTCGGCAGTGGCTCCTCCACGCTCGCCATCGACGACATCGCCGTCAACGACGGGGAGAGGCACAATGTGAGTACCGCCAATATTAATTATACATGCTATGAAGTTAACCTGGCTGGTCTTCTTCTTCTTCTTTTCAAATCAATGGCTATTTTGACTACAGTCTTTGATCCCAAAAGGCTACGTCGATAGCCTTTTAATTGGAACAGAGGTCCTCCTGTGTGCAAGAGGCAGGAGAGGTACCGAAATAGTGTTTTTATTTCACATCCCCACTATTTAAAAACTAGTGTTCGGTAATTAGATCAAGGAAGGGACGAAAAGTGATAAGAATTTCGAATATATTATTTGCAACCAATCCAACGCAAATTCACTAGTGATGACACTTCACTGTGATACTACCTGCTACCATAACAGCTACAATAGTTCATTGCAGGACTGGGGCCTCTCCTTATTGAGATAAGGCGGATATTTGCTACCTATTTACTACCTAGTAGAGTTAGAAAATATCATGTGCTTAGTTGAGACGAGACGATTGCTAACACAATGTGCGTTGCAGGTGATCGTTCAAATCAACGTGGACTTTTCCATATGGCTCAACGTAGACCAGTCCTCGCATAAGACGGGCATGGCCGACGGACTCTCGAATCTCAAGAACGCAGATTCTAATATTTATATTGGTAAGTGGATTAGAACTATGATCATTGTCTTGTTTAATATGATTTTTGATCTTAAGGCCGCGTATTATATCACTTCGCGATTATATCATTATATCAATCCCCACCATAAACATTGTCATGTAAAAGTATTGCCAACACGAGAGAAAAAGACAACAGATCTCAAATATAGCTAGGCTTCTAAATCTACACGCTTTGTCCACAATTCACAAACTCTACATCTTGCCCCCACCATGACCGTGACTTAGATATGTGTCTCATTACATAATTACTTTTCCCACGGGGATATTAACGAGTTTTCATTTTAGCAGACTGTAGGTAGCTATAATGAAATCATTCATTACGATATTGAATCATCCCTATCATTCAAATGATAAGTATACTAAAACTCTCAAGTGTTGATATTTTTTTGCGTAGGTGGTATTCCGGACAAGTACAACGTGATGCGCCTGCCGGGTCTGACCGGCTGCATCGAGCAGCTGGAGCTGATGGACACCGCGCGCAACCTCAACCTCGGCGAGGACGCCGTCGGCGGCTGGAACGCGCAGCGCTGTCGGGAGTGAGTACAACGCCATACAACAAATATTCTACAACAATCATTGAACATTCCAGAAAAATCGATATAATTATCGACTATAAAGAGTAGATAAAAAATGAGGACGCCTCTTTCTTCGCGATCTGTCATATCTGACAGGTAACGCTTAATTATGGCAACCATTTTTCATGCAAAATTTATAGTTCCATTTTATTTAATTTCTACTCTTTCTGGCAAAGCTATCTTATATACCTAATACACTTCTCATCAGAGATATCGAGACATTTTCGTTTTTATAATTTAATAAAACATAAAATGTATAAAACTATTTCGAATTTGGGACATTTTCATTATAATTTTTGTACCTCATTTTGATCACTATTACATGACATCAGACATTTTATTCCAAAATAAACTCACTTTATAAATAATAATGTGATTCGTACGAAACACAAAATTGCAAGGTGTCCCGGAAAAGTATATTTAGGTACAAATAGGTAAAAGTATCAAAATTCAGTATCAATGCATTCATCCCTAATTGGCTTACCTAAAGTACTGCTGGTAGTATGAGAACGTCGTACTCATGCTAGATTAGACATTGGGCCGTTCTTAAGCCGCGAGTATAAAAGACTTCCAACGGCGGATCGAGTGTCTGACCGGACGGGAGCATGACTGTACAAAGGCTCCCATAGGAAAATTCCTAAACTGAGCTTTAGTTTTCAAACTATTATCAAAAAAGGCAGGTAATCTCCAACGTTTACTGTGACGTAATATTTGATTCTTTATTTACATGTTTTTACGACAACCTTAGTATATGCTTTTAAAATTATCTCCTAAGTTAATATGCGAATGATCGAATTAATTAAATAGTAAATAAGATATACTGTCTCTTTTCTTTGGGTAATTTTATTTAACAAAATGACGCATGTTGGATTGCTAACAAAAATGTGCTGCCAGAATATTGAGAAAGGAAAATTCAAACACTACGTCATAGTCATTGTGGTCTAGAACGCTAACTAACCTTCAAGTATTTTAAGGCAACTAAAACACGTGTTCAGGGGCCGTGCCGCGTTCGTACTGTAATATAAATTGACACTTTATTTGTATGTAATATTTACGAAAGCAGCTGAATAATTCTGAAACTGGGGTTCATCGGGTCGTTGGACGACTTAGTGTCCCACACGAAAAAGAGACGAAATAAATCCCAAGAAAATTCCAGAACAAGAACCGTGACCTTGGCATGACCGTGAACCGGCGTACAAACAACAGTTTTACATGGACAAGTGACTAAACAGATAATCACTGAATACCGCGATTCAGCACGATTCCGGCCTTGCGACATTATTATGAGATTGTTTGAGCCTATAACAATCACAATTAAGTATGATGATGATGGAATAAAACCCAGCCAATATTTTGTTATCCACGAGGCATTTCATTACATAAATACATGCCGACTCACATCACCCCTACCCTAACTATATAACTTTGTGGGTTAGGCAGAACGTAAACGGCTGTAAAAATCAGTCCTTTCCTTACCTACTTACCACGTCTACATCTGATATGCCGGGTGTGCAGGCGTGATCCAACTAACTTAAAAACTTATTTATGAAAGTTTGAAGTTGGGTTTTGTTAGGAGATGTTGAGTTTTCTAATGTTGTAAAGCCATTGTTACATCTGTCAATCTCGATATCCGGTTTATCATGCGTGTCGTACACCCCTTTACCACTACGGGAAACAAAACAGGGTGATGTTATCATCATGTTAGCATCATACGGCAATCACAAGGCAATTAAGTAAACGGAAAAAAAACTGTGTTGCCAAGCGACTCAAAGAAATTTGTTACCTAGCAAGTATTTATTAAATTCTCCTTGTTATCGACGCTTTGGTACACGGCTTACGCAAATTAAACGGGCATTTTCGAGACGAGACCAAATTACGTGCCACTAGTTGCTGCTCACGACTTGGCGTGCACTCCATAGTCTAACGAACATATTTTTCATAAACTGTACCCATCCCACATTGGCCTAGTTAGAGGTTAGAATAAAATATGTTTTTTTTTTATTTAATTTCACTAACATTATATACAGGGTGTAAGGGACGGTGTAAGGGACGGTGTAATGGAAACTTTGCAGACGTGATCAGACCATGAAACTGAACATGTTTTTCTGTGGGGACTATGTTGGTAAACGTGAAAATCTTTTCAACCTCCCATACAAAATTCCCGGACAATTGACTGACTTTGTATGGGAAATCGAAAAAAGCATAGCCGCCATAGAAACAGTTGTTCAGTGTCATGGTCTGATCACGCCTGCAAAGTTTTCGTTACACCGTTCCTTACACCTCGTGTTTTTATGTGTTGGGGTGTTGGTTGTTGTGTTGTGTAGGGTATTTCGCTAAAAAAAATTGATAACTGATTTCTTAGTAATATTAACGAGACGGATAATCCTCATGGTCTTAAAAAATAATGCCAAGATGATGCTCTTGTTTGTTGCCAAGCAAGGATATCTGAGGCTGCTTTTCCAACTGGTGATGTGCGAGTAAAATGCGTCGTACGAGGATGATTAGCTGTGCTGTAGAAATGTGTGGGGGTTTCCACTAAAGCTGTGCGAGGTAAATGTCTCGTAAGAGGATGCGTGGCGGAGCTGTAAAAATGCGCTCATTAAAGCGTTGCTAGGAAGCGTTGCGAAGCTGTCAAGTGTATGAACGGGGGGTATGCGGTGTAGTGGGAGCGCCAACCCCGTAACATATTTCTCGCAGCATATTTCTCGCACCGCATTCCTCGCAACATATTCCTCGTAACAATTCTTCGCACACATTTCTAGCTCGTTTTGTATTATCACCTCGCTTCGCTGGACCCTTTTCCACCAGAGATGTGCTGAGCGAGGATAAGAAAATGAAGCGTTTCTATTAGTAGATTTTTCCTCACACACCACTTAGCTACCTCGCACAGTTCTGGTGGAAAAGCAGCCTTACAAATGGAACCCTAAAAACCAGAATAAACTCGTCACACCCAGACTTGCTGTGTGCTAAATCGTAATCTGATGCAATCACATTTTAAGCATAATATCATAGTTTTAAACTGCAAAAAAATACCGAAAAATTTTTCTTTACTTTTAAGCTTTCTATAGTTGGTAAAAGAAAAATCGTTTCTTAATACACTTGCCCCACACGAAAAGAAAAAAAAGAAGTTTCCAACCGAGCCGTTCTGTATGGGAAGACCAACAAATAAACGGTTCACAAAAGAAATTACTAAACTTGTTTCTTAAAAAATATATATTTTGATGCTCGAAATGGCCCGGGAAGTTTGTCCAGTGGTTCCACATACACAACTTAGAGCGTATGTTTATGCATTTTAGCGTGTTATAACAAGAGCACTGGCTATTTGTCGATGAATTCTCATGGTTTCAATCTGGCCGCTCCTATAGTTCCCTCTAATAGCTACATCACATTTATCGTTAACAAAGGTACTTTAACTACTTATTATAAATTACATTATTAGGTTGTTTATATAGCAATAGTTGTTGTATTTCTCGAGTACCTTCATAGGTACTATACTCGAAAGACCATAATATTATAAATGGTTATTGGCAAAATCGTTATTTATTAATGGCAACTTACTATTCGCCTTAACTATGGATAACCATGTACTATTGATCCATGGAAATCGTACTATAAAAGGGGTCTTCACTTGCATCGAATCAGGTATTTCTGATTTTTTAAATAGTGTTGTATGTAATTAGGTGGTAATAATAAAATATGTAATTCATCGACCTTGAAATCCCTCTGGAACATTGTAAATTCATGAAAAACCATTAAATTTTAGATCACTTTTCAGTTTTGCCATTTTTTACCACCAAGGATATTTTTTACGGTAGAAGTCACTATGAATTCTTTTGAAGTACACTAAATTTGCAAATAAATGAGAATAGTTGGGTCTCGATAAACTTAATAGTTTTAAAAATACAGTTGTTCAAATGTTCGAAAAAAAATCAGAACTACCCGATTTGATGCAAACCAAAATGTGCCAATTCCATGTATCGTATAGCTTACTCGGTACGCAAACTAACATGTGCTTACTAACAAAATTTTGTGTGCTCATTTCCACGCTGCCATGGGACTCCCAGTACGATGTTCCCTGACGTATACCCCTTCTTCGAGGAGATCGAAGTGTTTGAATCCCCCCCCTCCCTGAGCTGCAGACCCCCAGTTTACTTCAACGTGATATCTTCCTGTAGTTTCCTATCCGTGCTTATGCCACTCGCATTCCTGTCTTAAAAGACTTTTGATAGCTTGGCAAAGGAGAGGTGGTGAGTTGAATTGAGTACTTAAGAAGGAGGAATTATTGGAAATTCGTTATTAAGAAGGACACCGGCAGGTAGCGCCCTCATCCCTTTAAAAATATTCATCAACTTGGTTTATCAATATTGTATAAAGTAAAATCTTACGTTTTCTAAAGTAACTTAGATCAAAATATTTATGGTCTAGGTAATATTATGTTGTATGAATCTTATATAAGTTATGTAACTATGTAAGTAGGTACACTTATACCTTAAGTTTGAAATAAAATGAAATTCCAGTAATTCGTTATTAATGATACAAATGTGTTACCAAATCAGGAATAAAAAATACAAATATGTTATTTACGATATGAAAACATATTTGTCTCTAGGCTAAAATCATTCCAACCTAATCGTTGAGGACAGCCTGATTATTTGTTTTACACGGCAAAGGAATGTTTTACTTTATTTTAATTTGTTGGTTTTGTGCGCAGAAATTTCTTTCTGGTACATCCTACGGTTCCTATGAAACACTCATTTGCAGTGATTAACTTCGAAAAGACTGGGTTGAATTGAATTTGATGGTGGATTGCCTGCTTTTATTAATACCTGCATTGTTTTCAGTTCCAGGCACTGATACAGTCGCGCGCGGGAATCTTTTTCAAGCAGACTACATTTACACCTCTCCTTTCTCCATATTGTCGCTTCATCGAGTTCCAATGAAAAAAGTGTCAATTGAATATTACGTAACATACAATTAATTACTTAGCTAGACTTTCACGTTTCTTTTAATTTAAATTATCGAAATTGATGTTATACAATGATGGTAGAGATTTATGAAATGACTGTAACTCTGTTATAATTTTAATATTAAATGTAGTCTTATCTTCACCAGTCAGGACAATACGGCTAGCTTAGTGCTTAGATATGAAAATCTTTTATAGTAATGTAATTGAAGTTAAAGTTAAAATATCTTAACATTCGCGTATACTCTAAGGGTGCTCTATGGAGCTGTATGTTGGTGCCATAACATTGAATAAATCGTAAATAATTATAGTTAGTAAACTTTAGTTTGTTTTATATTTTCAATTATTTCGAGTTGAATTTTCTTTATAAACAAAAATACAACTGGTTTTGTAACTTGTGAGTCCAGTAGCGCGTTATCGGCGCACCAGCCGAGCGGAGCCGACCAGCCGACGCATCCTCGTGCGTTGTCGTGCTGTCGGCGCGTCACGACTCGACCGTTCATGTGCCAAATGATTTGTAATTTTTATTTTCTTGCACTGCCATTAATTTGTTTGAAAAGTTCGTAGTTATTAAGTAATTCTACTTACCATCTGTTTTAGCAACGAATATCTTATTTTAAGTATGTATCGATCCAGGAACATAGTTCATTTTATTTTATACTATTGTACCTATATGCCAGAGGAGTGTGCTTCTAGCAGATAACTTAATTTATCAATGTTACATACATATCGCCATATTTGAATGTAAAAGAAGTTGTATGTTAAATAAAATGTGTCTGTTATACCTATTAGATTATTACTCAGTAAGAATATTGTGACATTATATATACATACATTTTAATAAATATAAGTGAAGAATAACATATCGTACAATTTTATCAGTAATTTAAGTGTTAAATAAGGAGCTGATAAATTTCTATGATATGGTTTTTAATGTAATTTTACATAATATACTATTTTAAAGAATCTGCGTCTGTGTGGTCATAATGTGGTTTACCTTTAAGTAGGTACTATCAGCTGCAGCATATAAAAAGTTATACACATACTAGTTTTCATAAAGTTCTGAACAATAAAGAGCCAGTATACGTTAATCCCTAAAATGATAACTCGTGGTGCTGCTGTTAGCACCCTGCTACTACTGGTATGAAATACAACTAACGTAGAATAGTACATTATGGCAGTAGCCACAATTTCTAGTCGAGTAATATTGGAAGGACGAGACGAAGTCGAGGCCTGCCCAAGTGAACGAGACCAGAAATTGGCATTTTGGCTGAGGCTAGTATAATGCTTTTCTTCCATTTGCAAGGAAACATCATAAAGCCACCTTTTTGATCTTGATACTTTTTGAAATACCTACGCAAGCATTTGTCGCAAATTGGATATGCATACGTTCCATTGACTAAAAATAATTGCGCGGCAAAATCACATTCAGCTTCAATTAAAATAGTGTAAAACACCTATATATGAAGTGTGATGTTTAAGATCCTTTTTTTTTTCTTGACAACGGCCTAAATGTATGTATGGAAATTCATTTTTGTCGTATCTGCGTGCCTCTGCCAACCTGACGCCTTGAATGAGTCTGCGTATTATTTTTTGAAATAATGGCGCAATTTACAAGCAAATGGAAGAAAATGAACGCTATTTAGAACTTTACGTGTAGTTTTATTTCAACTTCCATCAAGAGAAACAAACAAAAAATAAACTGATTAATCCTTCACGATTTCCTGCGTCGACGAATATTTTAGTGAAGATGCCCCTTTATTCCCTTTGGTCACCCCAAGTGTTTGCCACCCCCTTTGGGAATACTGGCCACCGCATCCTATTTTTTTTTCTATATTTCGATCTATATTCTTTGGGGGAAATAGTTCAAAATTGTTCAGTGAAATGGACTGGTTCGCCCCTTAAAATATTTGCGGTTGATCTTTCTTACGTCCGTATTTTATGCGTAGACCTTATGATGGGGTCACGATGGGGTGGCCAACTGTTCCCGATAGATAAATGCAACGTGTCACCGGTTTTACTAGTATGTCCAGTCCAGCCAAGCTCAAACAAAGGACTGGCAGGCCGCACCTTGTGTTATATTACCATTTGGGACCACTTTAAACGCTCATAATTTAAATTTAAAAAATTTAATCTTTGAATAAATCACTACCAACCTAACAAAAAAAAGCTTGAAACTCCGTTGCCAAGAAACGCGAAACGACCCCAATGTTTACAAATATGAGGTGTCGTTAGATTCGCTCAGCAGTGCGAATGATACTGGCTATAAGAAAATTTATCAGCTATCTATTCAACTTCTCCTTCTAAGGCTGGTTTCAGAGCGACGCGTCTCGGCAGCGCTGCCCAGCCGCGCGCGCCTCGCATTACACTAGATTGTATGTAGCGTTTCATAGTGACGCGTCTTGGGCCGCGTCTCGGCCGCGCCGCGGTCGGATCTCCTTCGATTGCCAGTAGCGTTTCAGAGCAATCTTTTAAGACGTCGTTGTTGCACTCTTTTCCATATAACGTATATAGCTAATATAGTGATAACGTTTGCTGGCATAATGATTCTCTGCACTCGACCGTACACCACAACGAAGCGCGCGCGTCTGAATGTCGTTTCACAGCGAACGCGCTGCCCAGGCGCGCGCCCGAGCCGCGCGCGCCCGAGCCGCGCGCGCCTGGGCAGCGCTGCTGAGACGCGCCGCTCTGAAACCAGCCTAAGAGTCAAACTCTTAACGGCGGAGTAACTTCCAAATAGGGTTGACAACTTGTTTTACAAGTAATAAAGTATATTCAGTTCTGAAGAGGAAAAAAAAGTACTTCAGAAAAAAATACAGATTTTTATTTTTGCAACCTTTTGAATACAGAGTATACATTGAGCTTTTCATACAGCTTAACAATTTGGAGTCATTTTTAAAAGTTGCATAGCCTCACGTCACGACAATCTAAATTAAAATAAATAAGGAGCTCATATTTAATTAAATTAATTGAAGCTTTATTTCTGTCTTCCCGCTACTTTGCATTCATAACTGAAAAAATCTCTTTCAGTAAATGCCGAGGCAGCGGGAACAGAAAGCAAACATGAGACATTTATAGTTATGTACATTTCTTAATTCTTCTGAAGATTTTTCTAATAAATTTTTCCAGTACCTATACCTACTCATTTCGAGGAATGATGAGAAAACAGTATTTTGTTTACTTTATTTCTGTTCGACAAAAACAGCAGAATGTGGTATAGTATAGTGAAAAAAGTATTATATATTTTTTTAAGTATGGTTGGCAACCCTACTTCCCATCTTCCCTCTTCTCTGCTAATGTCTTGACCTCCTGGAACGACACGACATTGACTTTTTTCTTTATCTGGGTAAAGTATATGCGTCTAAATTCGCTGTAGTTCTACAGGTCGTGTCGTAGCAAGTGGCCAATCAATCCTCTTCGGTTTTCTATGGTCTTCAAAATACAACATAATCGTTTAATAACGCACGCATTAGTTAGGTAGGTAGGTTACTTAAACACCTACATCTACAGAACAATGATATTACACGACATGCTAGCTTTATTTCTCTACTAAAAATTAAAAAGTTTTAGGTAAGTACTGTGTTATACGTTTAATATTCTATTTATAGGGTGAACGAACCTTTTTTAATAATTTTTGTCGCACACCCTGCAAGGAGCAATCGTCCATCCAGTTTACGCATTTCTTCTCAATATTGTAATAAATATTATTCGGAATGACGGTGACAAAGGGGTCCCTCGCTTGGTCACCAAACACGAGGAAATCATTACGACCCCTCTTCTGAACCCACGCGTCCTGGAGCATGAATGAGCCCTTCATCGAGGGCGAGTTCTGTAGCTCGTTTATCACCAGCTCGTTGCGCTCGTTATTGTCAGCCCGAGCCTCTCCGTGCGGCTCCGGTTGATCCATAGCCCGTTGCTGTATCGCCATATTTGCATCCATAGACCGGAATTGCGTCTGCACTGGATCTGTCGCCGGTGCCGCCGCATCCACTCGCAAGGCACTAGGGTAGTACTGTTTCAGGATCTTGTCTAATTCGCTCTCGTGTTTACGTCTACTACCATATCTTCTCTTAGTCAAAGACTGTAGTAAACTTTTTGAATTAGACAACTGTACTGGATCCATGAATTTACTGTCACCACTGGTCAGATACAATTTCGCGTTAGCCAGAGACTCAAGTACACGGCGAAACGCATTTTTTCCCAGGGTTGAACTCCTCCTTCCTGAAAATCGTTCCTGTGTTGGATCCGATAAAGATTTCAATGATACAACTGTTTCTATCATCATGACACCAAGAAAAATTTTAATCTGTAACGAAATGGAAATACTGTAGGTACCTGATGAAAATACTTACCTACGTGTAATCTGAGAAAAATAAAATTACCATAGCGACCATTTTAGTTTTCCTGCGTTAAAATAAGTAAAAAGTAGGTAGATTTCGTAAATACATTATTGCGATAGGACTTATTATTCCAAGTTCCAACGCATGAAATAAGCGAAACCATAAATTCAATTAAAAATAACTGACTGTGACGCCGCTATCTTTCAATAGTACTAGATAGTACCTTTTTACTGGTGACCGGTAGCTACGGGGTTGGTTATAAGTTAAGAAGAAAATTTCCGCGAAGGCCTATAAAACATGGAGGATAACCTGACGATTACTAATAGGAGTCTTTGCAGTATAACTTTCCTCTATAAATTATATCAAGAAACGGCAAAGACATCCACCTGCCATACAAAATTACGATTACAGGACTGCCCCTACTAAGGTAAAAAAAACTTTTTCCTGAAATATATTGCTGGGGGAAAGTTGCTCAGTTTCATTGATGAATCCTGTTAGTTTTTTAAGGGCTATCTCTTACAACCTATTTATCTAACTGTAGCTGAATGTTCGGATTACGATCTCGAAAACACCTGTAGATAGGAACTCATTCTTGCCATATTGTCGGCACTTGGTGGAACTCCACGTCAAAATATTGTATAAACGCATTTTCTCTATAATTTGTGGTACAATTACTGGAAACTAATCGAACTGACAACGACTTCGGAAGGACTCTACAAAGGTATTGTATTGTATTTCACATCTTGTAGGTACTTATCCCAGCTGGTTATGTACCTAGCTGATCAGTGATCACCTAGCTAAGTTTCCTTCAAAGCAAAACTCGGAATCAACTCGGAATAATATAATTAGTAAGTAAAAAACTTTATTGCACAAAGGTAACAATAACAGAAAACAAGTAACAACAACAGAGAACAAGGAAATTTACAACCAATATGAGCAAAGGCGGCCTTATCGCTAGAAGCGATCTCTTCCAGACAACCTTTGGTTGGAGGAGAAACTATAGAAAACAGAGCAGTGCCAGAGTAATTTTAGAAAGAAATAATTAATTGTAAATTGTAGTTCATTACTTTCTATTACCAATAATACCTCAGGTGGGGGTTATAGCTCTCTACACTTCCTAAGGTCTCATATTGATAAATTCTCTTCACATGTTGCGCGTTGGACGACCAAAAATTCGACGGCGCGGGCTGATTTTCTGCTCATACATTGATTCTCATTCTAGAATGTTTAAATTTTGAAATTACAAATGATTATTTTAGCAGAATGAGGTCGGTCGCGACAGTACCTACCTATTTAATCATTGGGTCGTTGGACGACTCAGTGTCCCACACGAAGATTTCTATTTAACGGAAAGAGATGCTGTTTCTTATAGTTATTGTATATATACATATACAAATCACGCCTTAATCCCTGGCGGGGTAGGCAGAGCGTCAACGACCGCAAAATCACCGTCGCCATCGCCACGTCTGACAAATTTTCGAGGGTCATTTCAGATAAGTCATGTATCTCTGTCGCCTAAAAGTGCAATACACATAAAACCCTCGACTCCCTTAGTCGGCTGCTACGACACCCACGAGAAAGAAATGGGGTGATGTTATTCTAAGCCGGCATCACACTACAATATTCTATAGTTAAAGCTTATAGGTATATATATTTTTAATGCCTAGCTACTTACCTTGTTTGAAATTATGTTAGTTCCCTGTTATCTTAGTTACTGGTACATTACTTTTTAAAATCTCAGCGAATAAACTGGAATCGGATCTTTCGTAAAATCGGTGTCCCACATGATGTGCAAGTCAGTTGCAATGCGTTGCTATGCCATATCGTCTTAGGTACGAATCCCATGGAGAAGTAGCGAGGGCGGAGGTGTCGGCTCCTGTAGTACTGTACACGTCCTGATCCCGATGTCTGGGTATAAATACAGGAGCCCATTTTGCTGAAACTCATTCGCCTCCCAGTGCGCTCCCGAGCGGACGTCCCGAGCCCTCAGCACGGTCGAAACCCGCACTTTCAATTTGAAACTCTAACATCAGTTCTTTATACATAGAAATAAGTTATATAAACTTTTTATAAAATTCGCGAAGGCGCATTCGGTATGATTTAATTTTACAAGATGGGTCGGTGCGCCGGCGGCTGAAGGGTAAGTATTTTTGAAACTATTCATAAAGTAAAAAAGTGTGGAAAAATTATATCATCTTGTTTAGGTACCGTCTTATAAAACTTTACATGAAAATTTCGTGCGTATTTAACGAGCAATCACGTTATATTTAAGATAATTTATGCTTTACCTTTATGACCTTAAATTACTCTTTTATGAACTTAAATTACTTACCTACTCAGAAATTTTTCAATTACTAGGTAGCTACTGAAGTAAGTACGAAAACCGTATTTATTTTCCATATAACATATTTTTTCAAATATTGTATGTTAATAATTTATAAATTAGCAACCGCCCGCGATGTAAATTTCCTGTTCGTTATAGGTAACCTGTTACTTATTGTTTCTGTAACATTAAAGGTCGTTCAAGATTATAGATAGGTATGGTTTTTAGTTGGTTTACATTGTAGGTCTAGCTCTATCCTTTTAGGTAAATCTGATTCAAATGGCTGGGAAATAAAGAAAGTTTAACGAAATGTGGGGTTGTGTTGTCTTCTGCACTATGTGCAATAATGTCCATGACGGTGCCTGCGATTACATACGCGCTGGGCGTAAGTAGGACGATTATGTATGAAATGTTATCTTTTTCAGTTTCTCGATTGTAACTTAGTTTGTAATCGGTGGATCGTAGCGTCATTCATAATAGCTACTTACCTAAATGAAAAAAAAAAATCTTATTATTTCCCATAACTTAGGTTTACACATAATTACCATAAAATGTATACTTTTGATTGAAGTTACCTTTTCAAAGGCTATCTAGGGAGTTTTAAACACGTTTAAATAAATAACTGTTTTGTTGGTTCACAAAGTGTATCTGATATTTTAGTAGGTATGGCATAAGCGCATATCTAGTTATGATTTAAAATATTAAAATTACTTATTAAACATTTTGTCACGAGTTGAAACATATCGCAACCGATTAGGCATAAAAATACAAACCAAATAAAGTCGTAAAGCGTACTTACGCTTTCGGAGATAATTACTTACTTATATGGATTTAAAATTCAAAATTGTTTTTGGAGTATTTACAGGCCAATAATTTTTTAGATTGCTTTCTGAAAACAGGGATTTACGTTTATTTTGACCATTGGCGAGGCATTTGTTCATCCGTCTATCATACTCTTTGACAATATCGGCCCTCCGCATGAAAGAAAGCAGTCGAACTCTACCGTCCGCATCATCGTTAGGGTTAAATTAGTTCAATCCAATCCGTTCTTCCCAGAACAACTCTTAAGCCCAGTCTCGTCTCGAACAAGAACAACCAATAAAATCAATTATTTGTTCAGTCCGATCCGTTCTTTCCAGAACAACTCCTAAGTCCAGTCTCGTCTCAAACAAGAATAACCAATGAAATAAATTATTTGTTCAGTCCGATTCGTTCTTCCCAGAACAAGTATCTCGTCTCGAACAAGAACAACTAATATAATCAATTATTTGTTCAGTCCGATCCGTTCTTCCCAGAACAACTCCTAACCCCAGTCTCGCCTCGAACAAAAACAACAAATCAAATCAATTATTTGTTCAGTCCGATCCGTTCTTCCCAAAACAATTCCTAAGCCCAGTCTCACCTCAAGGGCGTGAATGGGCTGGTTGTTTGAACAACCAATGAATTATTTCCGGGTGAGCCCGAGCTCCCCACCAAGCCGCCAGCGTAGTTTTAATGACTCCGGGGCTAAAAACACATAGCCAATACTAATTTAAAAGGGTTAAATTAGTATTGAATGAAATGTCTAGTTTTGTATAGAAATGTCTAGAAAATATTTTTTTTATGAATATTAAAAAAAGTAATTTGAGAGTCTTATATCTCTGAAAAACCGTACTATGTAGTAAACTACTACGCTAGCAAAGTCACTTACCGTGTTTCTCCCTAGTAACTATGTATGGTTAGATCTTTAAAACTACACAACTTATTTTTGATGCAATTTTTTTTATACATAGAGTATAAGCTTGACAATGAAGAGTAGATAAAAGATGAGGGTGCCACTTTCTTCGCGATCTTTTAAATCTGACAGGTAACGCTTAACTAACTATGGCAACAATTTTTCATAAATAATTTTTAGTTCCATTTTATTTAATTTCTACTTTTTCTGGCCAAGCAGTTATACTATGTAATTCATAAAAAGGTTTTTATTAAGTCAGTAAAAACACGCACAAAAGCAACAAAAACAAGAACAGCTAATATGCACAAAGGCGGCCTTATCGCTAAAAGCGATATCTTCCACCTTTGGATGGAGGAGAGACCATAGAAAACAGAGGCAGTGCGAGAGTAGTTTTTGTGTAAGTATGTTTAATATTTGACGGGAAACAACTTATTTCCACGGGAAAATGAGTTACAGCGGGTGCAACCGATGGTGAGGCTCCTAGTATTTAATAAAATCATACTCTCATTGTGATGACTTACCCGAAGTTTTCTTAATTTTCGCAATGTAATAAATCCAGAAAGCAAAAATTTTTTCTCTGTTCTATATTTAATTTGTTTAGGTAAGTACCTATCCCAGATCCGATCCACTCCGGTATAGATTTAAAGTGGTTGCAGGTTCATTGTTTGTCTACTCCCATAAAAAATATAAGTAAAGAACATCCCTGCATACATCATGGATTATTTTTTGTATTCAACATAGCACAAAAGCTTGGCTTGTCCATTTGTTTGAATACATCAAAGATTTCGGACTACAAAAAGGGCGGGACGTATACCTGTTTAGAGGTTGCTGAACCGCGAACATTACAGCACTGAATCAGAAAATTACGAATGTGAACGGGGACATCCACAATATACGTGACGTGATTTTATTAGGTAGGTGTTTTAAATGTTTATTTGAAGAAATGACAACTGACTGCGTTCTCAACATCGTTTTGTGAGATTAAAGCTCGACACCTATACCGCCTAGGTAGTAAAACTAAAATTATATATTTTTGCGATCAATATTTAATGTCAAGGTCACAAACACTCTAAAAAGAGTGCAGGGTTATCTTTACATCTGAAAAGTTGCTGCCTTGTTTATATTCTCCATAAAATCTTACATAAGCTGCGTTCTGAAAACTCTGAAGACACATTTTGTTATAATCTAATAGAAATAATAACAAAAAAAGTAAGATAGGCTATATTTTTTTTAATTTACAGAACATGCTAACTAATTTTATATTAAATTAGGCAGTCCTAGTCCTAGGAGGTCATCTAGCCAAAATTACCTTAGTTATCAGTTACTAGAACCCGTACGTACAGATAAAGAAACGATCTGTAAAAGGCGGTCGATTGTCGTGCTATCTCTCTCTTACTGAGGCTCTTACATGTACCAGGCGCTCATGATTTCTCCCTCACACTTATCTAACCACCGCCATTTATAGATCTGATAATATTTATACCCATTTTTGTCCACCAAAAATGAGTACAAGTTTTGGCAGTGGCATATTAGCTATATTTTTATAATTATAAAAAAGGTGATAAAACAGCAGCTGTGCATCTAAGACAAATTAATTGCAAGTGAAACGAGCCCGAGTTTCCACATTGAATCTGGCGTGGTAGAAGCAACGAGGGGCATCACCTCACACTAATACAAAAGGTATTACGAGCGAAGCGAGCCCGACTTTTCAGGTTAAAGCTGGTCTACTATAGTCTGTAAGTTTAGGTACTTATCTTTTTGTAAACAAACTTTGTATTAAACTGACAGTTCTTAAGTGTCACTTTCATACAAAGTTTGCTTACAAAAAGATAAGTACCTAAACTTACAGACTATACGTATAGTATCAAAAGGGGTATCACGTCACATTAATACAAAAGTTGTTGCGAGCGAAGCGAGCCCGACTTTTCCCATCCATCAAGACAAGACGTCATAGCAACACTCAAGGGAAAGCTCTAAACACTTAAGGGGCATCACGTCACACTAATACAAAAGGTATTGCGAGCGAAGCAAGCCTGACTTTTCAAAACAGGGCCAAGTCTGATTAGGAGTCGAAGTGGTCGCCATGGCCATGGCCGAAATCGGTCGGAGAGATCATCATCGTCAGTCTGCTACATGGAATGTCAGTTGAGTTTCGATGGCGTTACGGTTACAATGACAAAAAATAGCAGATTTGGGGCCCTGGCGTGGCAGTAGCTACTCTTAAAGGAAAGCGAGCGGGGCATCACGTCGCACTAACACGAGGTGTTGCGAGCGAACGGCATAATCAGACTATGAAACTGAAAACCTATACCTAATGCCTGTGCTGGCAACGGAAGAGAGAAAAAATTTAGCTCTCAATGGAATTCAAGCAATGTTTTAGAATTTTTATGGGAGGTTGAAATGTTTTTAGTTTATCAACATAATTATCTAGGTAAGACATATAGCTCTCATAGAAATATGATCATGCCGGCAAAGTTTTTGGTACACTTTACATACACCCCGTATAAATTACTCTCGCTGCAGTGATTTCAACAAATGCCTTGCGTAGTTTGTGGACGCCACCTTACGCAGCGCGGCGCTTCTTTTTAGAAATCCGCGCCATGAAAACGGCATGCGGAGAAAAAATTAACCAAAGTATAGTCTGTAAAATATAGGATGATCCCTGTGACGTTTGTGACCGAGCAAATGCTTTTCTAGTAAACAAAGGAAAATATAATATTATGTCATAGCATTTTCTCGAAGGTCACAAACGTCACAGGGATTTTATAGACTGTAGTTAGATTTAATACATATACATATCGCAAAGTAAAATCTCCGGAAGACGTTAAAAAACCTGCAATCATTGACTAATGCAAAAAAAATAAAAACTTAGTAATAATTATGGAAAAAACATAAGAGCCTCTCATACAATGTACCTACCTACCTAGCAACGGTAGGATCGTAGTAGCGCTTATTAGGATATCTTTTTTAAAATGTGTTAGATGTTTATTATACCCATTAAAAACCGTCCTCATTAAAACATGCTTTGTTCATCGGTAAGAAAAGCAAAATAAAAATAAATGAAGTGCCTAGTGATTCGTAGCAGCCAGATATAGAGAAACTAGTGGCAATTCGTTCCGTGTGTGAGTATTTATCGTGTTAAAGATTTTTTAAACTATAAAAATAGCCACGGTTTCATCCATTCACAGGTAATAACTATTACTCTGACGTGCATCTATTACAGTCAGAATACACGTTTCACTGTGTTTGTTTTGGACACGCTTCTTTCAGAAGTTAGGTAAGTATGTATTACTAATGTGCTCTACACAGACGGACTTCAGACACAGGGCGTATCAGAACAGCACTCTGTGCAAGGAACATAACACTAAACTAGGCGGACTCTGTGCCACATTGCAGTTCAGACGCCAGTCAAGTGCATATGACTTCGATTGTTGACTGCCATTGTTTTAAAAAAGCGCGCTTTTTATATAAAAATAAAAAAAAGTTGTTATTTCCTTTTCAAACAACGGCAACGGCGCGGTTCGCGGTATTCTGTATAGGTAAAAATTAAATCAAATTCTGTTACCCACGATCCCATCGTGATACAACTCGACAGGACCTTAGGTAAATAGGCCTAAAAATATTTTATACTACACCTACATAGAAAATACCCTATAGTTTAATGAAAAAGAAAACAATACCGCGCGAATTCGTGTAGGATTTTTCATGTCATTATTTAGGGTTTATTAAACAGTTCTTCTATTAGGATTTTCCCTTTTTTATTCTTGCAGGTGTAGTATAAATATGGAAGAAATATTACATTGGACACGCGGTAAGAAAAAAACGATTGCGAACAAGGTTGTAAATACACACGCGTTTGCAATCGGTTTTTCTTCCGATACATAGTGCTTTCAATGTAATATTTCTTCCATATTTGAAAACGTAAAAGGAATAATAAAATTGTGGTGATATTTCTACACAAATGGAAGAAAAGCAAGCCTTAACCAAAACTCTTATTTCTGGTTTCGCTCACTTGGGAAGGCCTCGACTTCGTCCCGACTTTCCAATATTACTCGACCAGAAATTGGCCCATTTTTGGCTACTGCCATAATGTACTAATCTAGTACAAGACATTTTTTCCGACGACTGTCGTCTTTCAATTATAGTCCTACCTTATTATAGGTATCTAGTTAGGCACCGTAACTGTTATGCAATGAACTGCCCATATTATTAGTTTTCCATTCTTCTTCTTCTCTTTTCTTTAAGATATAATAACTTTTGACGTCACTGTTTGGAGCTGTTTGAGATCTACCTTGTAAGTGTAGTCATTGTGATGCAGTTTCTATAGTTTGGTACCTACTTAGTTCGTGGACAATCTTTGAACTCCGGAAAAGGAGAAAAATACTTGCTGTTGTGCAGCGTTCCCGGTGGAATCTGCCAGCTCGTCTACTTATGGGCCTGAATTAAATTACTATGAAAAACTGAAGAGTGTGTTGATAATTCCGCGTTTATTTCTTGTAAAAATCCAGGGTAAAAACCAAATCTACGTGAGTCATGCTGCATTAACAGTTATTGTGGCAATAGGTACAAAAAGTTATTTGCGTTCCTCTGTCTGTTCGTATGTCATGCATGAACTTCGGTTACGTAGATTTCTTACCCACGGAACGGACTTTGATGTGTTTTTATTATGTCCATATTATATAATGTCCATCAAGATGACTGCCCTAAGTAACAAATGCACGTTTGAACATTATACTTCTTACTATTTGGTACCTATGTTAAAATATTTAGTACCTAATTTGTATAAACAATATTGAATTAATAAAGTGGACAGTCATTCTGATGTTTGAGTGACTGCCCACATTTATTATTTCCATTATAATATACATTAATTTGTGCATTATTTAGTACCTTAACACATATTATTTTTAGATTTTTAAAGCAAAGCCGTTACTTTGGGCAGTCATCCTGATGGACAAAATAATCCTACGATATGTCTTATTCCTATGGGAAAATTATTACAAACGAGTGCAACCTGTTGGGCTGGCCGCTAGTGTCTGATGATAAAACTAGTCCAAATAGTCCGTAAGCTATTAATATTCCATCATTCACTTTAATCTGGAATGTATTAAGAAAAAGTATTAAGCTCTGCCTACCCTGCGAAGGATATAGGTGTGATATATAGCCGTATAAAAGAGAAGCAGCACTTATAACGCACCAAATTACTTACTTGTTGTGTTCTGTCGATGCGTAGAAATGCCAGTTCAATTTTAGGTAAAATCTCTTCATTTTCGACTCTGCCTCGGCTATATCGAGCTATATTAACTTATTATCAAATTAACTAGTTTAAGTACTGTTATTTCTTCTTATGGGGTGTAAAATATTTCTGTACATATCTGTGGTAGCTTGTAATTGGCATATACATGTTCATTCTATTATTTAACTAGTAAAGAATGCTGTAAGCTTCCCAAATAAAATAAAATTTATTAAACATAACTAACTAGTTAAATTGATAGGATCAGGAATACCATACTGCGCTCTTAAACACAAATATCTGACGCATCCCGAGCAGCAGCAAAACTGAAATGGGACTGGGCCGGTCACGTCTGCCGCATGCCACAAGAGCTTTGGGCAAAAACGTCTACTTTGTGGAAGCCATCCACTGCAAACAGACGCCGAGGGAGACCCCGTCGTAGGTGGCGCGACGAGTTGGACAAGTTTTCAAAAGACTGGCATGCGGAAGCCCAGGGCATAACTGAATAGAAAGAGAAGAGGGAGGCCTTTGCCCAGCAGTGGGATGATGTAGGCTAATAAAAAAAAATAGTTATAGATAGATTTCGGCCGAATTCCTAATTCTGCCATCTTACTGCAACATACACATACATTGATCGTTTAACTATCTCCTGTATGTAAAATGCGCTCCAGAAATTGCTTAGCTCTTACATCCAAGCTTTTTACATATTGAGTGGTTAATATACGTTAAAACATGGATAGCTTCGAAGTAGGTTCTTACAAAATGCACATTTTCCAGATTCAGGAACTCGATAGCATTTACTTTTACTCAGAACAGAACCAATAAATTTATCTGCTGCGCTGATTTTACGGGAATTACGGCGATATTTTTCGTTATTTCGAATAATACAAAACCTAGGTATAGCTTTTTTGGCACTATAGTTCATCGAGTCGTTGGACAACTCAGTGGCCCACTAGAAAGAAGGGAGGGAAGAAGCTTGAAATTGAACATATATTAAAAAATACCTCTAGGTAAAAATTAGGCACATTGTCTTTGGTTTTTTATTAAAATACTAGCGGCTGCGCCCGCTGCAACTCATTTTCCCGTGGGAATAAGGGTTTTTCCCAGCAAGTATTGTACACAAAAATCATCCTCTTAAATCACTTTGTCTATTAAAAATACCTGCATAAAAATCCGTTGTGTAATAGTTTTAAAGATTTAAGCAAACATACATACAGACAGACTCGAAAAGCGACTTTGCTTTATACTATGTAGTGATGGTTATCATTGGGTTGTGTCAGTAAGCCTGAATGACCTTTACCTTAGGTTTACGTTTCAATTTTATTAGCTACCTATCTAGTTAAGCACTAATTGAACCCTGGCTAAGCTGCAGCCTTTGAAGCGAGGGCTCGTGTTCAGCCCGCCCCGCCTGCTGATCCTTGCCGCGTCATGTTGGCAAACAAACGTCGGCCGTTACTCAACTCGGCTAATTACACCTCTAGTGGTGAACATTTATTTTAAAGAAAAACAATGTTATTTTACATATGTAGATAAAATTATGTAAGGAAGTAACCTAAGTCATAGCCCACAGAACTAGTTTGATGGTGCTATAGTACTATATTCCTATATTTACGTACTACCGCTGCTAACAGTTGCACCCGCTGCTAATCATTTTTCCGTGGGAATAAGACGTCCTCTTGGCATGCAATGCAAATGCAAAATATATAAACCTTCCTCTTGAATCAATATAATTTAAAAACACGCAATAAAATCTATTCCGCGGTTTAAGATGAGTTAGTGGTGCCAATCACGGACAGACAGACAGAGAAACGTAAAAAGTGACTTTGTGAATATAATACAATTAATGATTTATATTTTAAAAAATAAAAAGAAATAAAACTTATTTATAACACTACTCGATGACTAGATCCGAATATCCGTATTTCTTTTTGTGACAACCAAAAAAGACCAAGGCCTGTGATAGGGATTAATAAGTTAAGTATTTCAACAACACTGTTAATTAACCATTTTTCCATTTGAGGATATTTTCTTCTGCATTAGGCCTCGATTACGCAAGTTTTAGGTATATCACCAAACCCAGAAAGTCCTCTTGATCACAATTAATAATAGGTACACGTAAGATGCCACGTGCGCGACTTGTGAAGGTCGAATAATGAAGGTCTATAAACAAAGAAAACCGCAATAATTCCAATATTTAAATAATAATTTCAACACATCGCACTAGATTAGTTAGACTACATTTGTTTTCCGACCGAACGAATATCCTGTACAGTAGTTCTTAGTACTTCGTACTCAAAACCACCGAACATTTATATTTTTGTATGTTTTCGAATAGGTAACTTATTTGCCAACTAATACTCAATAAAAATCTTAGCGTAGAATATTATTTAGTAGACGTAAGAATAAGGTGTACTTTGCTTTTTCACAGGCATCAGCCCTTCAAGCCGAGCGGGGCGGAGGCAAGCGCCACCTACCCGCGCCGCAGCGGACAAGATGACAACCACAAAAGAAAAAATGGCGATCTCTGCTCTAGAATGTTACGAAAAGTACTCCGACCTTAGCTTCGAACCCGGTGAGTTTATTTATATTTTACGGAGGCGGATGGGTGTTGATCGCAGGCTAACGTAGTGTCCCTAGGCTTGATTACTAGCCTTGTCAACACGGAAGCAAGAACTACCTACAGGATTAGTATGGTATTAACTTTTTGTTACTAAGTCAATAACTAATAGGTAGTATGGTAAATATTAGTGTGGGAGGGGCCGTATGAATCTAGGTCTCCTGTATGTTTGCAGGTTGTTGCTGGGACGAGCCACAAGTGTCCTGAAGTCAAAACCAGAACGTTTGTTACGGTATATGTCGTAGATATGTCACAAATTTCCAGCGAGAATGCATATAAAAACGTAGTCCTACTACGAATCCGGTGGTAAATACATTGCTTGTCTCCATTTTCGTTGTACTACTTGAGAAATACGACGCCACGCAATGGATTTTATTTGTAATCTTATGTGTTTTATCTCTAGTTTGTCAGGTCAGTTATATGTTTCTAATTTGCCTGCCTAGTGCAGTGCGAACTTCCTACGGTAAAATAATTCAACACTTGTTTTTAAAGGTTCTTTAAATTAATTCAATTTAAATTTTTGCATCGGTGCTAAACAGTTAAGAAGTTTACACTTTATCTTAAGTGATAGTTTAGTTAAGGCTCAAAGTTCGTGTCATCTGCTGTGCTCGAAGGCTTTTGCAGAGGGCCTTAACTGCATTCTGTCTGTTGTACATAGTAATCCTATTGTCTAGTAATGGGAAATGCAATTTATTACCTATCTGAATAGAAAGAAACCTAAATACTTAAAGTTAAAATGAAAAAATAAAGGTAAATTAAGGACAGAATAATTATTATGACTAATATAAAATCAATTGTAGCAAACCGTAGCATTTGTGTAGACAAGTCTACAGCGTAGTCAACTAAGTTGATCATCTATTTTAACTAAGCTAAAACGAAACTGTAGAGGGTCTAAAGTCTGTACATTGCATTAACTATGCGATATTTTATCGATATTTGAAAATGAATGGTAACAGAACACGGTCCAACAGATTTTTTGCCGATTTGTTTGAATTTTGATTTGCGCTCTATGCACTCGGAAAATGTTAACACAGTTTGAAGCATACTATACAAATTAGTCAGGATAATTCCCGACTCTACAACATGTGATTTAAAATTCAGCCCCTACACGGGCACTGCACTAATTAAGTTTGCACTTGAATCTGATAGTGGAGCATAGTAAAAGGATGTGCATGTTTAGTTCAGAATACTGGATCCAGATATCTATGCAGATTTATCATAGCAATATTAATTTTGACTGTTGGATCGTCCTGACCGATTTATAAATTTGTGCTTGTATTCCACTGTGCGACTATTCCTAGAGATAGAGGGAGACGGACACAAGGTGTTTGACCGGTTTGACCGCTTAGCAGATTTATATCTGTCGGTCGGTTGATTGAAAATTATCGTTGCCACCTCACTAGCTTGAAAATATCTGTCTGTTACTGCGTAAAAGAGTGAGCAATAGTAATAATTATTTATAGGAGTAGCTATAGATAGTACTCGTATTCTTTGCTTATTTTAGCAGCGTTTTGTTTGATTAAAAGTGAACACTTTTCCACATCATTTTGTACTAAACGAGAGGAAATCCATTTACAAGTCGTGCTTATGAATCTGTCGTTAAGTCCGATACCTACCACGATTTCCTAAAATTTTCGGAGTCTTAAAATCCTTCGCTATATCAGTTGGACCCAAATTAGCTCTCGAAGTAAAATAAAAGAAAACTTTATGCATCTACAACCTACTTAAATATTTGGTCAGTAATACAAAAATTGGCGAAATTAACTTCGCTGACACCATCTAGTAATAACAAATAAGTAAAGTAATCGCATTCTTTAATAATATAATTATTTTACCGTAATGTAACAAGACAAAACAAAAACCTGATAAAGACGGAGTCAGCCCATTACCATCTTCTCCTTGGGCTTGAAGGTGTCGAAGAAGTCCCTGTACTGCGGCACGTTGACGGTAATGGAGCCCGGGAGGCCGCAGTTGGTCAGCGAGGCCTCCATCAGCTCCTGGTCGATCTCCCTCAGCTGGCACACCTCCACCATGAACGCATACCACTCGTCATAGTCCAGCTCGATCTTGCTGACGTAACCACAAATAATATGTGTTCAATTCAATTTATTGGTACTGCACTCAAAGTGCTATATTATTCTCATAAAAGAAAAAAGGAAATTGAAAAATTTACAAGCGTCGACCGGGAAGGCGCAAGAAGACGTTGAGTTGCCTAAAAAAAGCCCGTTTAGCCATTACCATTAGGACAAGGATAGGCAGTGGGGAATTTTGGAAAAGTGCATTTCTGAAAGAGACACGCAAACATTATATATTTTTTTTCATTATTCGTATAATAACTAACCATCTCCGAAACCACGTGACCCCAGTGTCAGTCATGGTCAGGTCCCTGTCGTCGAGGATCTTGGCCTGCCGCATCCAAAAGTCTTGGCGGTACAGGTTGATGGTCTTCCCTGTGCGTCGTTTCTCCGTATCTTTGTACTTGGCAAACTCGACGAATTGCCCGTCAAGAGTCGCCGCATCTTCATCGCCCATTATGACTTCAATTACACAATAAAAGCGATATTTTGAAGAGTGTTATAATAGCGTAATCGTAATATTTAGGCCGATTGACGTTTAGTTTAGTTGTCAGTTTAACGCAAAGAGTAACCCGAGTGACAGAGAGCAAGGAGTACCTAATGCGCGAGCGAGGCTAATTCGTGGCTCGGCTTTACGATCTTGCCGTACCTGGGCCCATGCTGGGACCACCTTCCCGTTGCCCTTCATTTTATCGTCATTTTAAAAGCATAATCAATATATCATAGTATTAATTATATCAATATATCAATACCCCGCAAGGGATAAAGGCGTGTTATATGTATGTATGTAATATATTGAAATATCGCAGGAGCATTGAATTCGGACATTATGGTAAACTAGCTGGTACCCGCGACTTCGTTTCGCTGACTTAGTATTTTAGATGATAAAATAACCTTGTTTCCTTCACTAACGTCCTAAATTATACATGCTAATCTGGGCTCCTATTAGTGCTCCTTGTGGACTACGTCAGGAACACCAAACCTTATAAGTCTACATGCCAGCAGAAACTACCCATCAAGCAGAACAACTTTTGCTTTCGTGCCATATCTTTATCTCGTATAGTTTAGGTGGGCTCCTGGTTGTGCACCTGGTGGTCTACATCAGGTACTCCAAACCTTCAAAGTCTATATGCCACCAGAAGCTACCCATCCAGTTGAACATTTTTTGCTTGGTGCCATGTCTGTATCTCGTATAGTTTAGGCGGGCTCCTGGTGGTGTACCTGGTGGTCTACTGAAGGTACTTCAGACCCTCGAGTGGTGAAAAAAAGTAGCCTATGTCCGTTCTCGGTATCTTACTAATCTCTGTGTGAAATTTTATGATGATCGGTTCAGTGGTTTGGCCGTGAAAGCGTAGCAGACAGACAGAGTTACTTTCGAATTTATAATATTAAGTATGGATTGATAAGATTTATAGGGTCATCGCCCAAAGTATATAAGGTGTAAAAATATTCGCTGCAAATATTTTAAGGTAAGAATTAGCCCAAGAAACTGAACAACTTTCCCCAAGAAACATAGGTCGAAAGATGAAAAAAAATTTTTGATCTCCCATACAGCAAAACTATCCACCGATCATGTAAATTTGTATGGGAGGTCTAAAAATTTTTTTTCATAGTTCGACCTATATTTCTTGGGGAAAGTTGTACAGTTTCATGGGCTAATTCTTACCTTAAAATGTTTGCAGTTAATACTTTTACACCTTATATGTTGGGTTAATGGAAAATAAATAATTAATGCAGGGAAATAAAAAAATCCAGAATATACTTGCTTTGCTTTCCCCTCTAAACAAATAAATTAAATACACTCATCTAACAGAGCGACGGCGTTCAGTAAGTACCTATTGGTGGCAAAATGGCGGTATTCAAGAAAAAAACGTGATAATTATGTAAGTAGGTATGCCGTGCACTTCAGCAGACTGAAAGCCTTGATAATATTTCTAAAATTAACAACTGTTTCAACCGTGTCCGCTAGATTCGTTCTAGAACATCACACTCCTACACATGCGCCTTGCCTATCTATATTACGCACTGATCCCTTGCGGGTGAAGCAGATTGAAAGCTGACGTAAAAGAATCGGTTGTTATCGCCGAACATGGCATAAGTACGAGTATATTTGCGAAATTTACGAAAGTAGTAAGTCCACGTCATTATTCATCCCAATAATAATTTATTCGTACACGTTCTTATCGTCAAATCGTGTACGACACCGAGTCAACGTACGACCTGAAAATACCGGACCAGTTGCGTCAGGGGCCTGACAAAAAAATCAGACATATTATAACCCTTGGAGTCAGCTCATAGGCAGAAACCCGATAGCAGTAGTTTAAACTGGAGCTGTTGGTGCTACGTTTAAATTAAAAGGATATCTTGGATTAACAGCGCATTGTCAAAGAACATCACTTTCGCTCATTATGAAGCTGGATATCTATCGAGAAACCTCAAGTGCGTGCTGATGGTCCTCCAGCGTGGACTAACCTTGGCCCGGATACATTTTTTATAAATTCCACCTAATTTTAGAGTTTCGTTAGCTAATCAGCCATAGTAAAGTTAAATTCGTTAAAGCAATAATAAGTTTGAAATATGTATGTTATGTACTAGAGTATTTGCTATCGTTCTGTTCCATCCATCTCTATTTCAGTATAGCCTGAACCATCAACATATATAAAGTTTACTTATTATACTGTCACAGTAAGCCGAAAGAAATACTCATTTACCGATAATAATTATTCAGGTCAGGATAAAGTAGATTACCTCCAATCCTCTGCTAACGGAATCTTTCTAATATATTTATGTCACAGCACTTTTAGTCACAGAGTCATACATTTATGATATTATCTACATTTGCCGTCAGACGCTGGCTTAAAATAGCATCACCACATTTCTTTCTAACGTACCCTTTGCTAATTTAATAATATCAACTTCGAACACGAAAGTTACATTGCAAAACCTATTTTACAAAAGTATACAGTTACATAGTTTTTCTAATATGATAGATCACATAGATTTTTTATTAAACAGGAAATTAAATAAAAATTATTGCTTTGACGCGATTCATAATATTGTAATGTGACGTCATGTTACAATATTTTCATAGAAAATGCTGTTTTTGGTCGTCTTCGTGTCAGGCAGAGACAAACAGACAAACACCTGGACTTTTACGAGGTGTATGTCATGCATGGAAATAATGAAATGTAGTACATGGGCCAGGTTAGCCTTCGGGTTGCAGAGGTCAGATGGCAGTCGCTCTGTGTAAAAACTTGGTTCCACGTCAAATCCCCTAGGTTAGGTAGCCGACCCCGACAGAGAACGGGATAAGGCAAGGAGAATGATGATGGGCCGATCCATGGTTAGCCTACGTCACATAACATCTAAATGAGACCCATGGCAACAGGTCGGGGAAGTTATGCTGAACAAGAGTTGTAACATAAAATAAATACTGGCTCGGTTATAATAAGAACCACCTAGAAATTTGGCCGGAAGTTGGAAAAGTTGGTGACATCCGGTTTTTCAATAGGTACTGAGGTACTTTTTACGAACTGATGGCAAAAAGCGAAGATTTGTTAGTAAGAAAATAAACATAGGTCTGCTTCTCTTAAAATGACTGGTAGTACCTGTACACTTGTACTGTGATCATCTTTAACGCCGTCTACCAAGTAGGTAGTTCTGGCTATTCAAGACAGACAGATTTATTTTAATTTTGTTTGTTTTTTTAACTTTAATTTGTTTTTATAACTAGTAAAGCCCAAATTTTGCCATCAGTATCGTTACGATACCACATGTCGTAAAAAGTAACTCAGTATTGAATAACCGGAAATCACGAATTTTTTTCCATCTTCCAGCCAGATTCCTGGGTGGTGGTTCTAATAACTCTTGCTTAATTTAGATGCCATGTGACGTAGGCTAAGCGGAATCGGCCCTGTAGATGCCTGTAGTACCTACTAATGTTTATGTTGGAATACATACTTTTTTCATGCTATTTGTATGTCAAAATAAATATAAATGAAAAGCGACTAACCGACTTACAAACAAACTAAAGCTTCTTTGGAATCGAAGTTTGGAATATTCCCTTTGGAATGTACGTATAAGTATCAAAACTTACATAACTATTGGATCGCAGTGTAACCGCGATCACATCGTCACATCCAAGACTACCTCTAGGTCAATAGTAGAATGCATTAACTTAGATCAAACAAACCTTTGGAGTTCGTGATCAGTTCACAAGTTCGATCTGGTGAAGGCGAAAGGCAATGAACAAGCACGTACTAACTGTATTGGCAACTCCAAAATTGCATTGATTGAGATAGATGTCCACGAGTTCACTCCCGACTATGCGCCATTCAATTTGGATCAAACACGAGTAACTAGTAACTAAACCTCATCATAAGTAGAACATTTCAGGTGGTTCTCACACTTAACGCACGACGGAGCGCTATTTAACGCATGCGTCTAGCAGATGCAAATATACTAAAATTATGGAAGTCAGTGACAAAACCGATATTCTAATGATACAGGTCCAATGCACGAACAGCTGCGTCAGTCAAACAACGTAAGTCCGGTTGGCGCCATGTTGGTGCTGCTTCAGAGTCAGTTTTTAGTAGCTATGGTGAATTCGAAAGTGCGTATCCACATGTAGACGTTAAGACGACGTCAACGTCAAAAACCACGACGCTGGAGCACTGCGCGTCGTCCAACGTCGCGTTATCCGTTACGTCAAAGACGTCGTGATTTGGTGCATCACGACTGCGTCACGACGGCATCACGACAGCGTCAGGTCGGTTTAACTTGACGCGGATCGAAGAGTAATATGTATTTTCCTTGGTGACCAAATAATTACTTCTCTTTTCTTCTGTATAAAAAACCCGTCTCTTTGGAGACTAACATATTCTAGTACAGAATTTTAAACGGCAACGCGACGGGCCACGTCACATTGTTTACCGTGGATTTCCACGTTGTCCGGTGCCGTAATCCGGTGACGTGACTTGCCACGGCGTCGTGATTTTTTGCGTTACGAAGTCGCGACGTGCTGCTGTGGCCAGAACCAAATTTCCTTAAAGGAAGCTGGAAGCTAGGCAGGTAGGATTCACAGGCGCTCAACTTGTACCTTACCTTACTTACGCTAGAATTGTTTTGCGGAACAAGTTAGTAACTCTCACACTGAGTTCAGCGTCTCGATTAAGCAAGCATGTTCTACACTTTTACTCCCAGTTACACGGATTCTACTATCCTGACTTGGATTTGTGACTGTGTGGGTAGCTTGGATGCTAGCTCCTAATTAAGCTATTGATCTCGGCTAATACTAGAAACTTATGATCACAGATAATAGTTTAGGAGTGATAATTTAAGCCGATTCGCCTTAGCGTTTTCTTTAAGAGAGCACAATAGTACAATATACTTAAACAGTAGAAAAACTTTTTTAACTATACTTAGGAAAAGTGAATATGATTCATAGTAGTTAAAGGGAATAGATGTAGTTCCAAATTAGTAGCTCGATACGAAGGACGAGGTGCGCCTATTTAGTACCTACTATTCAAATAGTAGTACCTGTTTGACCGAGCATTGCTTGGCTTTTTCTGCCGTTCAGAGTGATATTTAGAAAATAAAACCTAGCTAGATCGATTTATCGCCCCAGAATCCCCCACTGAACGAATTTTCATGAAAATCGAGATCCCAATTATAATTATACAGGGTGTAAGGGACAGCGTCCCGAATACTGATAGGGTGCAAGCAGACCATGATACTGAACAACTTTACCCTAGGAACATATGTCAGGAAAAGTAAAAACATTTTCCCATAGTAAATGCAGTAAGCTATTATTTTTTTGTCGTTTCCTGACATATGTACCTAGAGAAAAGTTGTTCAGTTTCATGGTCTGCTTGCACCCTATCAGTATTCGGGACGCTGTCGCTAACACCCTGTATTCTTGCTAGTTTAAAGGTAATATAGATAGATTAGATACGCGCGTTAGTAGAGACGTGGACGGTTGAGCGATTCCTTGTAGTAAGTAGGTATCTAATTAGCAGTGTTGT
This sequence comes from Keiferia lycopersicella, assembly GCA_029255805.1. Lineage (NCBI taxonomy): Eukaryota > Metazoa > Arthropoda > Insecta > Lepidoptera > Gelechiidae > Keiferia > Keiferia lycopersicella. Next base: position 14,851,315 of record JARACZ010000006.1, on the reverse strand, counting down.
AAGGGATATCATGGGACAACCATGGATATATATGACAATATTGTAATGTGTTATGTGAATATTTGAATTTGAATATCCTGTGGATATAAATATAATACATGACGTAGGCTGAATGGCAGCTGCTTGATACAACTTGACACAACTTGCATATTCTAAGTAAATAAATACTAAATACTGACAAGAAACCATTGTAAAAAAAAATGTTATTCCCAAGCGCAGTGCTTCAGTGTCAGTATTTATTTTGTGTTTCTGGGTTCTTTATCCACCTTATTATTATGACAACATGGCTAGCGCGGTATCCATAGACTTAGAATATACAGGTGGTATCGATGTAAACCTCCTTAATATATAAAGTACTCTATGGTATCGATCGATCCTCTTGTCATCACATCAAAACCTAAATGAATACAAAGCACACGTTTCACAGGCACACTGATTTTTTGCAATGCATTTCTTGTATAAAAATAACACCGCGACACTATAAAATCAAGCCTAACGGTAGCGTGGAAGGCCAATTATTTACATGCAAAAGAAACTGAAGATCAACACCGTAAGTTGTATATAACATTTCCAAAATGAGTTCTTAAATTTTTATGCAATTCTTCTTCTTTTTTCGTTTCGGACACTGTGTCTTCCAATTCTTCTTCTTTTTTCGTTTCGGACACTGTCTTCCAATCGATAAAATGAGCGTTCTTTCAACCTTCAAGTAACAGGTAGCAGGCCTCTGATATGATTGCATAACTAGTATAAAGACCGCCGTCTAAGTAATCATAGACAGCAGTCCTTCCCCCTGGCAGCGACTTCAAGTGGTTTAGAAGTCTCTGAATCGACTTCGTGGGCGAATCGATCGCTACAAGGAAAATCTGTGTCGGTGGGACTACAGCAACTCAAAACAGTGCCCATGTGGTGCTGTCCCACAAAGCATGTCTCACATTATTTGTCCAGCGTGCCCCGACACCTGTACGCTAGGAGACGTCTGGGCATCCACTCCAAACGCCGTTCGTATGGCAACCTTTTGGGCAGACAAAAATTTAATTTGCCGCGACACGCTAAGAAGAAAAAGATCGGGACTGGCGGCTCATCGTGCCCTCCGAAGAAAGGAACAATATTTGTTTTCAGACTATCAGCTCAGTCCTAAATTTACAAAGTGATAGCTGAGATTCGACCCCGGAACTTATACGTCGCAGGCAGTCGCACTACCACTGCATTACATCGACCTCGATTTGAGTTAACTATTCTCTTTACTGACTAAAATAGCTCTGTCTTCTCAAAAAATTGGTTTCGGAAAGGATAGAAGATATCTAAGTAAATGTAACTAAGTCACATCATTTCACAAAATGACGAAAGATATATCGCATATTATAATTAATATGCCAGATATCTTTCAAAATAAGGCGGTTTACATATAAAACGATGGCGGGTAAATAGAACCCATTGATATGACTTAGATATCTTCTGTCTGTCCTTTTCTGAACCAATTGATGAAAAGTAACTTTTTTTAGTTTGCTAAGAGGCCATTATTATATTCAAATTAACTCTCTAAATGCAGAAACAAATAAAATTGGAAGCGATGTTCGGCAAAGCAAGAATTCTCAATTTCCACAATGGGTGAGTCCGAAGGTCCTACCCTCGAATGTCAGTTCAAGGAGTTTTCCAAAAAAATGGACAGGGACAGAGATGGCACCACCATAAACTTGTCGAACTCAGATTTTTGGCTGCGACAGTCCAAGATCTTGGAAGATAGAGAGCTCACGATGACCGACACCGGCAAATTGTTCTTTGAAAAGTTCAGGTAGGCTTTTTTCTCAAAAGTTGTGTGCGGGGAATAGTATCACCCCAATTCTACCTGTGGGTAAAAGACAACTAAGGGTGAATAATCAAGACAATGGGCAACAGAATTCCTTGTGACTGTAACTTCTTGCACTGCGCTCGCCAATCCGCCTGCCAAGTGTGATGAGTATTGCAATACTTCCATATATTATCTCATCATAATAATATATGGCATCACAAAAGCATAGAATCATCTAGTTCTAGTAGAAGCCCATGAAAATGTGTTGGCAATAATTGCTGACTCTGGCAAGAAATAACATCTTTTGTTGTTCAGTTTTTATTCTGTATCGATGTTATGCAGTGGAATATTGGGAATTCGATTGGACGAAATTACAATATAGCAATCACAGTTTTAATTACTGTATTTTTATTAGCAACAAATATGCCGCAACCAACTGCGCCACAGGATCCAATTAAGTGTATTGTTTCCTTTTGAATTAGATGGAGACCTTTCATTTTTAAAAGCACAAAGTATGAAAGCAAAATGTATTTTGAGAACTTGTTTGTTTAGATAGAATTAGGTATTATATCACAGTCTAATAAAAACAGGTTATGTGTTATAAATGTTACCCACCGAGCAGAAATTTGTGAAATCTTCGACAGGTCAACCAAGTACAACCGCTTAGCTTCTCTGATTGCCGTTCTACAAAAAATCTTACCAACAATCCTTTGATCTGAACTTTACAAAAGCTTATGATAGAATTGTACATTTTCAGTTCGAGAACTGAAATAAATTTCGAGGAATGGCTAACATATATCGAAGGTTTGTGTGCTTCGAAGAATATGGACATAGAGGAAGTGAAATTAAGGCTGACCACTTGTGGGCTTCCGGGCGCGGCACCTGCGGACCCGCCCAACTACCGGGACTATTTCGACAAACATCAACCTTAGACTAATATACAGTCTCAGTAAATTCTAAGAAACACAATTAATCTGGAATCCGTATACAAGTAATAATTAAGCAAATAGGTACAAAAGCTATTTTAACAATGTTTGTGTACTCTACCAATTATGCTTGCGTTTTCGATTTTTTTTGTTGTACAGGGTTTTTTTACTATGTTTACAACTTTTCTAACGTTTAAAGACGGTCTACATTTTACAGCACCTTAAGAAACTTACAGTAGAACTTTATTTAATTATACCTAATACTTTTAATTACCATTTTTGATACACTTATTTTAATTGTATATTATGAAAACAAACTTAGTAATTCAATCGTAAAATACGATGCACTTATATTATGTATTTCCTTTGAAAGTGAAGTGATTGAAACAAAATAACATTGTTAAATTATATAATTGTGATAAAAAATGCAATCTCCTCAATCCTCACACACACCACTATATTGATAGCAAATAACCTCGTCCTTTGATATCAACACGTATAAAAGTAGTTAATCATAAAAAGACGTGGGTAGTTCTACGATATTGCATTTGCGGCATGAATGCCTCTGATTCAATGTGATATTTGATTTGATTGCATATTTTTAAAGAGTTTCTCTATATTACTTCATTTCTGTGAGATCCAATAAAGAGCCAATGCCTTATAAGGGGTGTATTTCGAATGTCTAATTTAATTAGAGCTAGAAGTGTAATATTTATAGAAATAAACGCCTTTTTTCGCTCTAACTATGCCGCACCGAAATATGATTGAGTAGAGTAAGTAACGTCAACAACTTCGGGTGATAAAATTATTATAATATAATGAGCGCTGCAAAACAAGTTAGTTTATTTAAGAATAATTGGCAAATATCGTTAATGGTGCGTATATGGTCGACAGCGAAAAATTGTAGGTATACTTGTCTTTTTTTAGCGGGCTCTACTATTTCGGCCCCGGGGCTATCAAATCTTCTCGGACGACTTGGTGGGGAGCAAGGGCTCACCCGGAAATAATTGCATGGTTGTTCAAACAACCAGCTCAATCACGCCCTTGGGGCGAGACTGGGCTTAGGAGTTGAACTGGGAAAAACGGATACGGACTGAATCTACCCGGTACATGCCGGTATTTGCCAATAAAGGGCACATATAAGGGAACGCCGTGATCCCGCCGGCGGGGACGTCAGTTGCTTGAGGAGCTTATGGAGTGTGATATACTCGCAATGGCTGTAGTGGCGGCTAGGGTAGTCCTCTTTCATCATTATCCGAAAGGATAGGTTGGATAGGCGAAGTAGTTGGACTCGGCAACTATTTGGGGTTTGTATGACGAGGAGCGTTGTCGAAGAAGCGACGCGATGCTTTTTTCATGTAACTTTATGATCTAAGTCGATGTGCAGGTTGGCGTTCCGCAGGTACCAGGACGCCCCGGTTATCCTGCGCATCAAACGGTTTCGGATGACCTGCAGCAATTTAAGATGCGTCTTAAAGGTGCGAGCAAAAGCTACGCTAGCGTAGGTCATGCATGATAGGCCTTACGTGGTAGTGTAGATTCTCACCTTATTTCTAAGGGTGAGTCGGCTCCGTTTATTCGACATCGGATGTACTCTGCCCTGTCATAAATTAGTGGCTTACAACATTGGCAAAATTGTATTATAATATGTGGCATAGGAAAGTTGAACCTCCTATATACAAACTAACTCGTTAAAGCTGGTACGGGAGGTCAAATATTTTACATATGTCGAAGAATAGGGAAAATTGTTTAGTTTTCTTGGCTACTTCACCGAAATATTGTCACCTGTTATGGGCCACGCTGTGTATAAATAGGTACCTACCTGCTGTATAAGCTTCGGAAAAATATTGTGTTAAAACGAATTATTTACGCCAGATGCGCTATATATGCCGTGTGATGCCGGCTTAGAATAGCATCATCCCACATCCTTCCTGTGGGTGTCGTAAGAGGTAACTAAGGGACTCGAGAGTATTGGTGTATTACAATTTTTAGGCGACAGGCTGACAACCTGTCACTATAGTGATACACATGTTTTCTGAAACAACCTTGCAAAACAATCCTCAAAAATGTCAGACGTGGCGATAGCGACCGTATTCTTACGGCCGTTAACGCTCTTCCTACCCCACCGCAAGGTTTAAAGGCGTGATATATGTATGTATGTATGTATGTGCGCCATAATTTCAGGAGTCAGGTAAGGCTTTTGGTGGTATACGGGGTGGGCAGAACCTATGGGCGGAACGTTCGACTTTCACGAAGTTGCTACTATCAACAGGCCAAACTGAACAACGTTCCTCATGAGCCAAAGGTTTAAAAAATATGACTTTCTATTCAAAAATATCAGCTGACTGAGCAATGAATTCTCTATGGCTGATATTTTTTATTGGCGTTTTGAACCGTACTAACATACTTGGTTGGGGAAAGTTTGAAAGACCTGCTGAGCTTAGCGTTTTTGGGAAAGTCGGTCTTTTGCGCTAGGTTAGTATTATGTTCCTTGGTCTTTTGGTACTTACCTACCTGATAGATACGAACCCTTTTAAGAAAAGAAGTTTTTAAACCAACTATTCTATGTAGTGCGGTGTTTGTAAGAGTGTGGTGTTGTTGCAGGTACAACGTACTGCAACGTGACGTGGGACTCGTTCCTGTGCTGGCCTCCGACGGCGGCGGGCGCTGTGGCCACGCAGACCTGCCCTCCGGCAAGGCTTAGCGATGTCAATCGTAAGTCCACGAATAACCTGCATGACTGACATGCGTGCCACGATAAAAAAATTGTCACCGCAATATGTCTTCTGCGGCTAACTTCACTGCGAATAAGTTACGCAATCTTCCATAGTGACATTGTACGTATATGAAACGACAAAATATATCATGGCACGCATGTTAGCCAGGCTGATCTCGCTTTTATCCCGTTTTTAGATTAATTTGTAAATTTAAGAACGAAAAAGCACTATTTGAAAGGTCTTAAAATAAACGGCCTTATTTGTAGTTGTACAACCCAGTGTATAAGTACTACCATTTCAAGTCTCGTCCCGAGTCACATTTTGTTGAACAGGAAATAAATAGGTACGACCTGAGTTTCATTACTCCAAACTAAAAATACAATTTAAAGATTATGTACGGGTTTGAAAAGGAAAGTAAATTTGCCAATATTATGAAACGAGTGTAGATAAACATGTTTTGCATGATTTGCGCTAGCTTGTTACGTTATTCAATAACTGGAGTTGGAAGGTATTTTTAGTAAGAAATATTTTTAACAAGCTTCATAACAAAGTTGCCGGTTCAATGCCAACTACATATTTCACAGTGCACCTGAGACGTTCATTTTGACCCATCGCCGCTTCTATTGTCGCTGTAACAATCGCACTGGAATATCACGGACACCGAGTTACCATTTTAGTACCATTGCAGTCGGATATTTTACATTTACTGCACAAGGTCGAGCTAAGGGCTAAGGCGACCTTGTTTTTATAATATAAAGTAGGTGTGATATTCTACACCCAGAGAAAAATATTCAGAGACAATATTTGAGATGTTGATAGTGCAGCATGTATGTAGGTGTGGATGGCGACTTTCATCAAGTTACGCAAATCGTTCTATGTATATTCTATACAATTATTAAAAGCCGATTACCTAGTTACGTAGTAGTAGATATATCCTTTTAAGTTTTCAAGGTATCCAATAAATAGGTCATAGGTTAAATAGGAACTATTTACATGTATAAAAGCATCGTTTGCGAACAACTCATGATAATGTTACAAATATATAAGTGCATAATATATGATAGAGTTGCAAGTTGAGATGAATAAAGTTTACCCTCAAGCATCTCACAGCCAGCTGTACCATCCCATGAGACTTGGGGTTCATCTACAAAGAGTAGTTTTACTTTTTTTACATACACACGGTGTTTTGGAGAAAATTTTAATTACGACACATTGTAGGCATCGTACTAAATGATTTTTACAATGAGACCCATGCTCTAAAACAAGATTTTTTTGTAGTTTCGAAAACTTGAATCCCATGAGACGCGGGGTGAATCTACAAAGAAGTAATTTTACTTTTGTTAACATACACACGGTGTTATGGAGAAAATGTTAAGTAAGACACCTTGTTAAAGGTAAAGGCATCCTACTAAACATTTTTTACGGTGGAACCCATGCTACAAAACGAGATTTTTTTGTAGTTTCGGAAACTTCAATGTTAGTTTGCAAATTTTTATCATTTTCCAGGATTAGTCCTACAGTCAAAAATATTCAGTACGACACCCTAAACTACGTGTCCAAATCGATAGATTTTCTCTGATACATGTTTGCTTATAGGAAAGTCATAAATGTTTACCACCCGTGATGAAATAATGTTGCGTCAATGAGGTTACAATTATATTCCCAATTAGTACCTAGCAATGCAGTAACGCGGCCAAAAATAGACTAACACTTATGTAATATAGCGAGTAGCTTAGGTTGGTTTAGTATTCTTTAGTAGCATGTATGTATAGGCCTACATAAACCGTTAAAGTCTAACTTAATAACTTTTCCTTGGGAACATAGGTCCATATAAAGTAAAATAAAGTAATCTTTCATAGAAAATTGTTTGGTCAGCTGAGTGGAGGTCCAATAAGTTTAATACCATGACATTTGGTCCTTAGGGATAGTTATTCTGTTTAAGCTGTAGAGACGTATTTTTGGGAAAATGCATTGCTCGGTACCATGCAGTATTTCGACCAGCACTTGTTGACACTATCTAAATATCTGCCACATTTATGATGATGGTGGGAAGTTTACCAAACTCCTATCAATATCAAAGCTGAATGTTCAACCGACAAAAGTGTTGATACGTAAAATGGTGCAAAGTTCAGTCGACCATCCTGAAATTTATTTATTTACTTACTAGTTTCACTCACGCATTTTCTGTATATGCAGCTAAGAGTCAACGAACGAACCAATATTGACTGACTGAATGCCTACAAACTTTTAATCTATGGTCTACTTATATGCAGAACAGTCAGTCAGAAAAAACAATGTTAATTTTAGGTTGTTAATATTTTCTAACTGTTTGAACTTGACTGGACTCTTTTGTTGAGCTTTAATATTCTTGATGACTCTGCATAGCTTATACAATTGAACTCATTTGACACTGTTTCTTTTTATTCTGAATTTATTTTCAAACGAGTAAGAGAAAATTCACCTAATTGTTTGTAACGTAGGTGAAGCATTTCGGACCTGCGGCGATGAAGGCGTTTGGCTAAACAAGCAAGGTAATGTAGGCAACCCCGTGGGCTGGACCAACTATACCCCCTGCTTCCCGCCTGAAGTACAGACCCTGTTCGTCAAGTTTTATGAGAAACAGAATGAAAAGGACGCACATGTGAGTATCTACTTCAAAGCCCCCGTTTTTTTGTTTCGATTTTTTCCTAACCTTTATGTATATATGTAGGTAGTAACGGGGATATTTTACCCATCAACAAACATGAGTCGCACTTTTTGTGTGTCTTAGGAGTACACGAGTACGTTCTAATCACCGGATATCAACAGAAATATATTCTAAAGTCGGACGTAGGCCTTCATACTTCCTCTTCTTGTTGTATGGTGAATTGGAGAGCGAAGAGCAAGAAGTTGTATTGACAGGAGACGCTTATCTACCTTTTACCTATCTAGATTATTGATCTCTTCGTTGGTTCTGCATATAAATACGGTAGTTAATTTATTCTCCCCACATTACAGCAAAGGCATACTTGTAACTATATTTCTTCTTTAAATACGCTCTACGGTTGTTAGATGAACGTATATGTTACGTATGGATAGATATCTAGTACTTACATAATATTTATTATTTTCAGCTGAAATTTGAAATTGCACAATGGACTCGGTATATGGAAATTGTCGGCTTCTGTTTATCACTAGTGTTTCTGGTAATGTCTTTAGTCATCTTTACACGCTACAGGTAATTAATTCTAGTAATTTTATTATTATTAATTAATTTACCTAAGAACAAGTACAATAGGAACACGGTTAACGGTATTCCACACTAACGATTACCAGAAAAATCTGTAACTCTAACCGAGAAATGGGTAGACAATTTATAGTTACTATGTTTGGTCTCGGCTTAATTCTGGGTCGAAAATGGGGTGTGTTCATGGCGAAACCCTAAGGAGCTCGGGTATTGCCACATAACACAGATCTCTGAGATTTTTTTAAAACCGGAATCCATTCACAAGACGCTACTACTACAAGGCGGTTCGTTCAGGCGAACCTATTTACTGGCAGCCCTTAGCGCCTGTAGCTCCGGGTACGCTAATAGGATATTCGATAAAAACCTTGAATGTTGCCAAGTTGTACCTCAACAGGAGCCTCCGGAACAACCGCACCCGTATCCACAAGAACCTGTTCTCGGCGATGACTATGCAGGTCCTCATTCGGCTAATACTGTACTTCGACCAGGCATTTATACGGAACTCTGATGGCCAATCGAGTTATGATGATGTTGTACTGCGCGGAATCGAAAATATCGTGAGACATTTTTTATTTCTTTCGTAGATCAATTATAGTAGAGTACAGGGTAGGTATAAGTAAAGGTACCTAGTGCGTTCGTTTCAAGTAGAATATACAGGATATAAAAAAATCGCTGCAAATATTTTAAGGGCCAGCCCATGAAACTGAACAAATATGAAATATGAAAAAAAAATTTAGGCCTCCCGTGCAAAATCAATTACGAACTGACCAAGTTAATTTATAGAGCTTCAAAAATTTTCCTATATTTCAACCTATGTTTTTTGGGAAAAGTTGTTCAATTTCATGGGCTAATTCACCCCTTAAAATATTTGCAGCTAATATTTTTACACCTTGTATGTAGAACAAAATTAATTGGTTCCTATGGATTGTACGACTGGTTCCCCTCGACAAGATCAAAGTATTTTTCCTACACTTTATGGTATTTAGATTAGTACGTAGGTTTAGCAGTAGATAAGCGAGTATAGAGAATTTGTTCCCCGTTTTTAGAAATAACAAGCTACAAGTCTACCGGTGAAATTCGATGTACATTGCGTAGCGGGCCAAAAATTCTAGTTTTATAAAGTCCCACCGGCTACGCAATGTACATCTAATTTCACCTGTAGAAATAAAGCCTGTGGTTTCATTACAAGGGGTAGGTACAGGACGTATGAAGAAATCTGACACCAGGCGGTTCAGGTTAGAAAAAGAATAACATATTCAGGGAGTTCTAACTGTACCTTAAAGTTTATCTCTTAAAGAAGCGAGATAATAGATAAAAATTAGGTTAGCAGAGGAAATATCCCACAGGAATATGGGAGTGTATGGCGTCATTTTGTTGTATAGGAAATATCTCGCATTTCAGTTTTGATGCGTGGGCTTCTTCGTGAATTGTAACTTGTAGGTTTCATGGCAATATGAATAAATACCTACGACTTCTATTCAAAATAATACATAATACTCGTAAATGTTATCGAATTTCAGTACAATACTTACTTGCTATAATAGACTTCTGTGTGTTGTATTGTATCGAGGGTGTTTCTTTGTACCTACGAGTATATATTATTCTACGTACCTATTACGTAAAATAGAGGTTATAGTGATAGTGGAGTGCTAATATAATTGATTGAACAAGAAATAAATAACCTTTCTGTGTAAAATAGTTAAGATAATGATAGATAATATAATTCTTTAGACACTTATACGATATAGTTATGAAGCTTAACCATTTCCTAAACTAAGAATCGGAATTCATGTATCTTATGTAAATGGATATTTGACATAACTATTATTTTATGATGAAAATCACTATACTATACAATGTAAGTTGCTTAGTTAGTAACAATTTACATAGTATAGTTATCTACTTAGTGTGCGAGGAACAACGCAAAAAGGCTTTGGATATAGAAAGCCTAATATTGAACAGATAAAGAAACGGCCGAGAATTTTTAAATTATGTATTATAATATTTTATAGTGGTGACCCGAGTAGAAAATTGGCATCTTAGGATAAAATTTAAATAGGCGTATTCCGCGATTTATTGTTGTATTCCGCGATTTATTGTGGTTTTCTAGTTATTCAACTTATTTAAACTGGTTAAACTTACCTGAGGCATTGAAGCGCACATAAAATCACGTGGGAAACCTTCATTTATATGCACCTACCTATGTACCTAGCTACGAACTGAGTACCTAGCGCACAAACACGACACGCCCTCGTTTTCTCGATTGTAGTTACCTAACCTTTGTTTGTATTCGCATTTCGATGCAGTTATGCCACTTTGTGCTTGGAATACCTGCTTCTGCGAAATTGAAATACCTACGTAGACCTTAATTCAGTTTTCATATTGCATAATTCGAGGTACAAGGTATAGCAGAACGGGTATATCTGAAAAAAGATTGAAGTGAAATATATACTCTTTTGTACAAGGTTGAAATAGTACACAAAATTGATCTTCCATAGGACTTTGTTTGAGGGGTGCTAGCCTAAGGTGGCTATAATTTATTTATTTATTTTATTTATTTATTTATATACCATGCTAGTTGACAGTAATATAGCCACTACTATATAGACAGAAAGTTTTGAAAGCTCTTGAATAAGAATCAAGATATTGAGTTGCTTTCCGCCTATTGCTTCTCGAACCTTAAAGTTTGAAGCTGGACAAAACTTGGAGACGAGTGCCGCTCCAACGTGCCCCTGCTCCGTGCTCGGGGCTACTGGAAACACGGTCGCTGGAGACTATTCCATATCAGCTGAATTTACGAAATCTTTGCCAAGTAATAACACTTATTTTACTATCTGTGGTCAAGTCGAATCTTTAAAACATGCAATGCGACAGCGCTATACTTCTGAATTGGTTATGTCAATGGGTCAGGTGGTACGAGTAAGATAGATTTCATGGACCGAACGGCGCATTCATATCATATCATTTTAGTTTAAGTACTAGCAGGATAAGATATAGATCGGCCGTTGACACAAAGAAGAAGAAGCAGAAGTCTATCACTTCAGAATTCGAACATTTTTTTAAAATAAGTTGCATGTTTTATTTATTTTGCGTGTGTATTGCAACAATCTGCGCAGCGCTAGGTTCATCTGACTGCAGAGCGATTGTACCTTCTGCCTGAGCGAATGTGCTGCGAAGCGACACATTTTATAGAAACTGCTACCAATTATCTTAGAGACCAGACGGTCCATGATACGAAAGTAAATACCTAACATTCGTATATACTATTGTTGCAAAATATCTGAAAGATCTGTTGATAGTAATAAGATGATTAAATAATTTACCACCAGATACCCAACACTGGATTTTTTGAGCCTTACGTAGGTGCCCGAAAGAAATCTCTAAACAAAAAGAAATATTTTCCCCTCTCCAGCTTGAAAAGAACTTTTTTGATGGATTTTAGTGGGCAAAGGTCGTCTTTATCCGTCATTCGAAATTCAAATCACATTTCTTAACTAGTTGAGAAAAGTAGTGGGGAAAGGTGATTTGAATTTCGAAAATCTAATATACTAAAGTTTTCTAAAACTAGGTAGTTTTAATAGTGGCGGCGATTTCCAAACAAATACTTTTAAATATTGTCATTTCGTTAAAGTTCTGAACGCACAAGTTGTTTTTCTGTTCTCTCAAGTTAAAACCTCATTTTCTGACTGGTAGAGGTGAAAAGTTGTGTGTACTACACGAGAGCAAATACAGTACATTACAACTCGTACTTTTGAATCCCTCACTGAGTTCAGGATAGTACTTTTGAATCAGTTGCTACGCTCGGGATTCAAAATTAGCACTCGCAGAAAAAAGTAACTTTGCTCTCTTGTTGTACAAATGACTATTGCTCAATTCTAAAGAGTTACTTACAAGTATCTCTTCTAAAAATCCATTAAATGTATGTTATGTTTTTGTGCTTATAGCCTGTGTCCGACCCGCCATTGTATTGTTTTTCTAGCCGTACCTATGCGAGGGATGCTATCTGTTGCTCGAGTATGCATCCTCCGTTATGTTTGACTGGATGTTTATTGAAGGCCTCTACCTGCACAACGTGGTAACTGCCAACGCCCTCCGCGAGCGTAACTCGCACCAACTCTACTACGCTATAGGATATGGACTACCTTTTGTGAATATCTTTATATGGGCCGTCGCCAACGCGTACCAGTACTCGGACAATCGTGTAATGAGGTGAGATAATTGTGATGACATTCTTGTATACCTAAGTATATATATTTAGATATTTTTGCTGTTCATGATATTTTGAAAATAAATCCTAGCCAGATCGGTTTATCGCCCCCGAATCCCATCCATATTCGAATTTTCATAAAAACCGTTGGAGCCGTTTCCGAGATCCCGGTTATATAGAGGAAGCCCGGGCAAAGCGGTTAGGTTAAGATTAAAAAATCATAACTACTAAAAATATTGGGGAAATGAAAAACTTTAATGACTTATGTACTCCTTATATAAAGTATATTTATGGAAAAAATCAACACAACGTTATTAGTATGATAACTAATTGTTTTGAATTAAAAATAAAAACTCTGGCAAAATCCGTTTTGCCCGACCCCCCAGGGTAAAACGGATAGGGGACTAGGGCAAAGCAGATAACCGCATTCTTGATGATATTATTCAAAATACTCTTCACAGAAGTAACTCCCTTGTCCCGCATACGATGTACACTGCTCATGAGCCCACCGCTGGCATTGGCTGCACTGAATCCAGACCTCATCTGGTGGGTCAACATACTTTTCAGAGCACATTAAGCAATACCAATTTGCTTTTCAACACTCTTTTCATAGCACTTAAGCAATAGCAATACCAGTTGTTTTTTTTAGTTTTGGTCGAAGTTCCTTACTTTATCCTCTTCTTTTTAGCTTTACTTGGACCTGGGGTGCAAAGTTCTGATATTTTTATATTTAGATACAGCGGATCAGCTTTCCTCTTTGTCCATATGGTTCTTTGGGCAAAACGGATAGCCGTTTTGCCCAAAGAACCACTTTTTTATAAACTTCGGCACCTAAAGTTATCAAACACCGGCAGCGTGAATATGAAAATCGTGTTTAGAGGGCAATAACATACTTAATCAATAAAATAATTAGTGCGTAACTTAATTCAGCACTAAATAAAAAATATCACAGAATTTACCTGACCAAATATCCAAAAAAAAAGCAGAAAATATTATTTTTTTCAATAAAGTCTCACTAATTGCACGAATTGTATCAAAAAAACTGTCATGGCCGCGGGTGGGGGGGTTGTTTCGCCCCCCAGAGCAAACGTGCTGCCATCTGTTGTAGCTTTGGAGAAAATAATTTTATCCGCTTTGCCTTGGCTATCCGTTTTAGGCCGGCTTCCCCTACAAATGTATAAATATAAAATACAATTCTTGCGTACGTATAACATATACATAGTATAAAGGTATTAGACAGATACGAGTAGATGTGTAAAGCGAAGTGGGCGGAAATTAGAAATATTTAAATGATTTATTAATATTTATATTTACTTGAAGTTCATATTCACGTCCCTAATTTGTTGTATTACTTTGCGGTCGTTCAGAAGCCCTTTCATATGTATTTATATACTGACTTGTTGCAGATGCTGGTATGGGTATAATTTCCATGAATTGTATTGGATACTTCAAGTTCCTCGGATGGCAATAATGTTGGTTAGTATACTTGTAGTTTATTGTAGGATTACATTGCTAAGATAAAGCCTACTTGCTTTAGATTTTAATGTTACTGTTTTAAACATTTACATAATGAAAACGTAAATCTGAGGAGTAGTAGTAGTCCGTTCATGATCAATTATGATCTACTTATAAGAACTTTTTCATTAAAAGTCTTGTATATTTAATGATAACTTTGAGAATGATGGATCATGTGCTGGATTCACATAACAAATCATCATAAGACAGATGTTAACAGCTTCACGAAAATTCCACGACTGGTTTTTTGCATAGTAATCCAAAAGATTATTAATGTTCGATTGTGTTTGTACACAGTGCAACTTCTTCTTCCTGCTGAATATAATGCGCGTGCTGATCCTCAAACTGAACCAGAGTGAGAACACCGAGTTGGAGAAAGTCAGGTGAGATATTAATATGAATTGGACAATCAATGACACGGTCAGTTATTGAGAATCTGATTTGTAATATTCGAGTGAAAAACACATTTATATCTAAGTAAGTCACTGTTTCAAATCCAGCCAGCGGTGGAAAAATGTTTTCTAAATATTTATGTAACACGAGAAGTGTTTGAAAGGTATTCAATTGTGTACTTATTTCTACATTCTTTAGAAATCAGAGGTGATAATATGGAATTTCCCGCGGAAAATTGTGTAGGAGTGAGGCCCAAGCGCTATTAAATCAATAGATAGATACATGTGCCATTATTTTATTTTAGATCCAATAACTGATCTCTACCGAACCAATGAAAAAAACAATAAGTACGTTATTGGCGCAGTGGTAGTGCGACTGCCTTTGACGCAGACGGTCCCGGGTTCGATTCTCGGTGGGTCACTCATAAAATTGATATTTATCACTTTGTGAATTTGTTCCCAGTCTGGTTAGGACATTGCGGGCTGAACCACCCGATTGTCCGTAAGTAAGATGGTTCCGTGTTTCGGATATCACGTTAAGCCGTAGGTCCCGGTTGCTGTCTATGATCACTTAGACGGCGGTCGTTACACAACCATGTCAGAAGCCTGCTACTTGCAGAAGGCGGTTGAAAAATTCTGACACTAGGGTTCATCGGGTCGTTGAACGACTTGGTATCCCACACGAAAAAGAAAGAAAAAAGAAGTACGTTATTGTTAATATATTTGTTTTAGATAATTGCACTTATTAACGTAATGTAGTTCTGTTGTATTTTGTAAAACGCAGTAGTTGTACTTTGTGTAAAACCTATAAAACTTTGCTGTCCCGCCAAACAACTTTCTTATTATACTACACTCGAGAGCGATAAATTAGGGTCATGGGAAAAATAGCAAATATCTCGGAAACTAAGAACGCTAGCTTGATGAAATAAATTGCATTAAATAGACAATTTAATTCTCCTTAAATGACGATAAAAAAAATTCTTAGTTAATGTAAGGATATGCCATAAAACAATAAAAACTCAAAAAGGGAGACATTCGGAGATGTTACTACGAGACTAATTCATTCGTTTATGCTTTTATTTATAATCTGTTGTTCAAGAGAGTATGCAAAACATGTTAATAATGTTGAATACTTCCTATTCAAGCAGTATGAATGTCATTTACATCTGGATATTGCACCGGAATACTCACAATGCTGGAAACCGGCTGGGGGCAGGTTAATACAGAAAGCGACTACGAAGCATAATTTTCTACAAGTATCGATATTTGCTTATTGTGGTCCACCTGGTTCTGTCTGTTTTTGGTCTGTTTAGGTTACAGCTGGTTCCCTCATAACATCCGAGAACATTTTGGACTGTTGGAAACGGTATACTGACAGTCCTGGTAGTATTAACCTACGACCAGCCGGTTTCCAGCATTGTGAGTATTCTGGTGCAATATCCAGGTGTAAATGACATTCATACTTCTTGAATAGGAAGTATTCAACATTATTAACATGTTTTGCATACTCGCTTGAACAACAGATAAGAAATAAAAGCATAAACGAATGAAGTAGTCTCGTAGTAACGTCTCCGAATGTCTCCCTTTTTCAGTTTTTATTGTTTTATGGCATATCCTTACATTAACTAAGAAATTTTATTATCGGCATTTAAGGAGCATTAAATTGTCTATTTAATGCAATTTATTTCATTAAGCTAGCGTTCTTAGTTTCCGAAATATTTGCTATTTTTCCCATGACCCTAATTCATCGCTCTCGAGTGTATATTACTCAAAAACTCTTCAAGACTGTAATAAATACTTGAAATAATTATAATCTTATCACAAAATAAATAGAAACATTATTTAAAAAATCTTAGCACCCAAAATAAAATAATAACGCACCTACACAAAGCCCTATGCAAAGTTCAGCGGTATCAGCGAGGAACGTGCATATGCGCTTGTCAGTTACCTTAGATGACGTGTTTAACAACTTACCGCGCAGATACCTCTCAGGTTTGCCTACTACGTATGTTTGTTTATTAGGATATTGAATGCACCCACAGTGCTATATTATTCTCATAAATGAAAGTAAGATTTGAAAAATTTATAAGCGTCGACCGGGCATCGAACCTGGGCACTTTATCGTCGCTTCGAGACGAGCATCAAGAGATTGAGAAATTAACAAAGGTCGACCGGTGCGTCAATAGCTCAATGGGCAAAGCAGTGAGACGGTACCCCATGTGCCCGGGTTCGATTCCCGGTCGACGCTTGTCAGCTTTTCAATTTGTTATTTTAATTTATGACATATAGTTTGTGACTAGAGGATACACTAAATTATCTCAAACGGCCCTCTATATTTGTCAGACGTGCCGACATCGACCGTATATTTGCGGCCGTCAGCGCTCCGCCTACCCCATAAGCGTTAAAGGCGTGATATATGTATGTATGTATGTTTGTGTTGAGCAGGAAGGCAGTGCGTGCGGCGCTGGTGCTGCTGCCGCTGCTGGGGCTGACTAACGGACTCAACATGACGGAGGCCCCGCTGGACGGCGAGGTGTGGCAATTCGCCATCTGGAGTTACACCACGCACTTCCTGCGATCCTTCCAAGGGTTCTTCATCGCTATCATCTACTGCTTTCTCAATGGAGAGGTGAGTGGTGTACTCTTTTTGCCTGTTTCGGGATAGCGTCAAAGCTCAGCTGTATGGTCGGGCATTTCATAAAAATTTTGTTGCTATTCTCGCGTAAAATATGAGTAATTTTACTTTAAAATCAATTTAATACGTTACCTAGTTCAGAAACGAAGAGATTTGCAAAACATAAAATACTTTAATTTCGCCTTCTTGATGGGGACGAATGGTCTGAGACGTAGGGTCTGCGATATTTTGGGCGGGGGAGTTATAGTCTATTTATTTGAATATTTTTTTTTATTTTTCGTGAGATACAAATTACTTTAGTATAATGTAGTAAGTAAATAAAATTACCTGTAGTCAAATAAAATAAAATTACAGATAGGAAAAACGACAAATGTATGAAAATTATTAAGAGGAAAAGTGGATTATGTATGAAACCTTCAGAATTCAAATCTTATATTCAAATAAAGTTGATTAGCATAAAATATTTGGCACATTATGTATATGTAATACAAAAGTGATTTTATTATAATTGTATTTATGATAAAATAACTTATATTTTGTACCTTATATTTTTTTTATAAAAAGACGTTGTTCCGAAGTTTGATATACAGACCCACAAACCTTGCTCTTAAACTACAATGAATAAACCGCATCAAATTCTATTGCGTGGTTTAAGAGTTAGCGATGTCCATGATAGACAGACAGAGAAACGCAAATGTGACTTCGTGTTCATTGTAAACTAACTAAAAAATACAATCTGAAAAAAAATATATCAGTATTATGAGCATGTTCAGTTGACAGCATTGGCGATAACAACAAGGAACAGCAGTATAGCCCTAGCTAGCGTGACACTTTTAGGTACCGTTATACCTCTTACCTACCTTCATATCTATAGGTATTTATGAAAAATACCCTTGTCTATGAGATCCAAGAATACGAGTCTCTTACTAGAATATGGTGGTACTAGAGGTGGTGAGGTGAGTGAGATCAATAAGCTGAAAGTGGAGGTAGGCTCGCGTCGAGTGATCTGAGTCAGCACTGTTTAGAACTCGATTAACTGCTGAGAGTACGTACCCACGGAAATCAACGAATATTATATAGCAAGCAGTTGTTCGTGCGTGTTTTGTTTTTAAAAACTTCACTAATTACTTTTTAATGAACAATCTTTTTATATATATATTCTGATGTTAAAATTGACGAAAACATTGTTGTATTTATTTTA
Organism: Keiferia lycopersicella; assembly: GCA_029255805.1. Classification (NCBI taxonomy): domain Eukaryota; kingdom Metazoa; phylum Arthropoda; class Insecta; order Lepidoptera; family Gelechiidae; genus Keiferia; species Keiferia lycopersicella. Next base: position 14,832,707 of record JARACZ010000006.1, on the reverse strand, counting down.
TTTTGACTTGATTTTATTTAATTGTTTCATTATATATATTCTGGCGTTAAAAAAAATAACAGTCACTTATAGATTCAAACTATGCATCAATGGTTACGCAAACACGTACTATAATAATTGTTATATTTTCTAATCTTTATTGCCATAGTAATTATATTCCAATTTCACTTTATCCTCCACGAGGACTGCTTGATAATAGCAGAAACCGGTAGAGTTGTAGGTATGAGTAGATATAATGTACACCTACGTATTCGAGCAACAAAGGCTTGGTTGAGAGTTTGTTACCTACGTTAATTTTCTCTACTAAAGTAGAATGCATCAGGTGCAGATTTGGTGCCAGTGAAAAATACTGACAATATCCTTATTAATATTGTTGTGAAACATTGTCCCAAATAACGAGTAACAGCTAACGACCTTGGCTCAACGTTTGTCCCGCTTTTCCCTAAGGATAAACCGGGGGCCCCTCTCGAGACGCTGAAGGGCCCCTAACGAGCTGGTAAGGGTGTCTTAGCGTGCCTTGCAACAACATTCTGGTCAAAATGGTTTACATTTTTAATGTAGGATTTCAAATTGAGTTAATTTTCATGAATGGAATTAATAAGTCGAATAATATCGACTGAGGACTTAATACAAAATCTTCGCTCGCGTAGCACAATTATATTATTTTCGGTAGCCGATTACAGCCGATTTGTAACTTTACAAATCCAAATCAGGGTGAGTAGTAGTAGAGAGATTATTTCACTAATTATAATATGTTTCTCAGGGAAAAGTTTCAGGTGTTTAGCTTCGAGCAACACGGTCTTCCGTCTCCTTCCGACCCGGAAGTGTTTAGTTCCAAAGCGTTGCCTGAATGTTCCATAAAAAAAACAGATACTTCAAAATATTGGTTTGATTTTCCATGAAATATATAGGTATTCAGAACGAGATAGGAGTTGGTCTTCATCAATAATTGACTTATAATTTGTGGCATAATAAAAGATGGCGACTAGATGACCGGAAAGAAACCGTAGACATTTTTAAGATATTCATCTCTCTCTAAACCTATTTGACAAAAATGACCGAAGGCTCATATCAAGGAGCTCATATCTGTAGTGAGTAATTTTCACTGTACCGACATATTTAGTGTGGAAGTAAAATTCTGAATTCTTGTTCGCTACAGCCTTACAAGGTTGGCGCCTCAGGCGACGAAATATCAAACTACATTTTCTCTTTCATTTACAATACCGCTAATTCGGTACGTATTTTACTTGGCCAAGAACGACAGATCGATAACTCCAACTTTTGCATATTTAATTTAATTATAAATAGGATTATTTTATTAAAAGGCTTAATTCCTAATAGGTGGCGCTCGTGCAAATGACTCAAAAGCTCAGCAATGATTTCCTAAAGATAGGCGCTTCGAGCAACAGTCGGAACGAGACGGAAGACCGTGTTGCTCGAAGCATAGCTCGAAGGATAGGCGTATTAACATTTTTAAATTGTGTACTTAAAGCGCTAACAGCGCTACACAGTTCGGTATAGCGTTGCCATTAGTCCAAATAATCCTCATTCCACAAATACGAAATGCAGTACTTACGTATCTACCTACTAATCTACCACAGACCAGAGAAGTTATTAGTTTCTGAAATCTTCCCATTTTGGGGGTTAATTTAATCTGATCGATAAAATAGACATCGTAGGTCCAAAAATAAATACCGTGTTCAGTGGAATGTCAACAGGCTATATGCAATGTTGGTACCTCATACATACCTATTCGCATAAACAAAATTTATCGTAAAATCAAGTCACGTGCCAACCTAACCTACGTTAATATAATATTTGAATTTTTTCTATTTCATATTTCTTTTTCAGTTTATTAATAACTTTACAAGTTAATCGCTAGTTACTTTCAAGCTATATGAATTAAATATGATAGTCCTGTATAATATCCGCCCGGTGATACGGCGTAGTACTACGTAGTTGGCTCGTAGCAAATCTCTACGGATTGGCATGGCAACATCAAAACAAAAATATTGAGTAAGTAAATGTTGATGCTCATCCAATCATAGGAGAAAAATACTTCCTCATAACTATTTATCTGTAATGAATATCGGAAACAAGTTTTCAAACAGTCCCGTCGTAATAAGAAAGCGATATAACTACGGAAATAGAATATAGTGGTCGTCATAACGGAAACGCTTACAAATTCCTTGTTGCGTCTTCTAAAGTCTCAGAGTAAACAATGTGAGACGGAGCTTTTTAAGCGCGGGGATTTATTTCTCAAATAGACTATTTCTGTCCCTACACGTAAAAGAAACCAAGCCATATGTTGCTCAAAAGCTAAGCCTACATTTATCTAGGGTTTAATATAAAAAAAAAAACTGCAATGGACGCATGTAGTTAAACGTTTTTTATTGTATGGGAAAAATAAATAAACGCATGTTTAATAATAATGAACTTTTTGTGGTAAGGTATTTATATCTAGACAAGTTAAACTTGCAGGTAATCTAGATTTTAAATTGTTTGTTTTTTTGTGACGAGACTTCAGACAATAAAAAAATATATAGGTGCCTGTTTCTTGACTCAAAAGAACATGATAAATAAGTTAAATAGATCATCAGTTTCATTACAAAGCTTGATCATATAGCATTTATTTCATATTATGTAGGTGCCTATTATTTGGTCTGAGTCGAAGAGAAGCTGTTTTCGTAAGTCACGTGTATCATCGCGAGCGAGGTAAGATTGAAAGGATCTTTTACACGTGTATACCTCCTAAGTACATATTATTATTTAATATTCAAGCTTTTATTAAATACTCGTAGCTATGGGTATCTAGGTACTATACATTTCCCTTAACAGGCACTAAATTGGATTGGAGACATTGGATAAGAAGGTTGCCGTATATTATATATTTGTTTATTAGTAGTTTTGTTGCTCTATCCCGCATCTACTACTTATATAAGATTAATCCTTATTACCTGGTTTGCTGGAAGATATTTCTACTGGAGCAATAAAGCCGCTAATTGAAAATTTTATTGGGTTTTATTATTTTTTGTAATATGTTGTTATTTTGTGCAATAAAGCTTAATTGTATTGTTTCCGTGCGGTGCTGGCTTACATTAGCATCATCCCGAATTTTAAAGATTAACTCTGAAAATATTAATAATTATTATTAATTATTGCATATTAGTTATGGATTTCAGAACGAAGCTTTAAAGTTTTTCATAAATATCTTGACTATGAAAACACCAAGTAGTAGTTAGACTAGTCGTTGGGGACTTCCGTTCCGTGCATGTAATCGTATTACGTCGCTCAATTTCTAAAACATTCGTTTTCGGTTCCGTGCATGAAACCACACGTTTTAATTTTTTTTTGCACGTTTTCGAATTACTATGTTTTTAAAATTAAGCTCCAGAATTTGGGTTTTTAAACTTTTCTCTTTAATAACTCTAGCTATTTAAAAAAACCGCGTCAAAATCCGCAGCGTGATTTAGCAGAAGTTAGCGGTGTTCGCGAAAAGCGATTTAATTTTAGACTTTTTATTGATTGATATCGTGTCCGAGGTTTTAAAGACCATCGCGTATTCCCTGGAGTAGTCTTCATCTCGAGCGCAAGCGAGAGCAATTATTTATCAAAGGTAAGATTCCGCTTCCGTAGTGGACACGTGCATGGTGGCAAACTGTGAGCTGGCAACGCTGGTGGCTAGAACTGACTGACAGCGATATGCCTGCGCCACGACACGACACGGCGACACGGCCCCCCGAAGAGACAAATATTGCGCGTGTCAACAACACATGGCGCAGCATCGCGGTCGTGGACTCCCATATTTATTTGCAATACAGTATACGAACACCGCACCTCGCCACGGGCGTCCGTTACTTAATCAACTTTTTATACCCACGCAATAATAAAATGTGAACTATTTCGTAGTAGGTTAGCAGCTCAGGTTGTAAATTTTCGAAATCATAATGAATACTTTTAAAGTAGGTAGCTGGTAGGGTTGGTGTATATTTTGTTCATCACATCACATCAGCCTATAGCAGTCCACTGCTGGACATAGACCTCCCACAGGGTACGCCACAATGAACGATCTCCCGCTTTCGCCATCACGTCGCTACCAATCGCTCTCTATAAGTCATCGTTCCATCTGGCCGGAGGGCGTTCAACGGTACGCTTGCCGAGGCGTGCTCTCCACTCGAGAACCCGCTTACTCTATCGGCCATCGGTTCTACGACAGATGTGACCAGCCCTCTGCCACTTCAGTTTGCTTACCACCTAAGATTATCTTTTCATCAGTCACAAATAAGAACTGCACACTAGGTAAATTACATGCCTAAATTACCTACCTATATAATTTTACTTAAAGTAAATAAGTAGGTACCTGGTTCACCGAGCCTAGCTACGTATATTGTTTCTCACACTACCTATCTAATATCCAAATACCTATTCCCCTAGTTTATATGAAAAAGAGATGTAGAGATTCGGACTCGAACTCTAGCTCCTCTGATTTATAGGCAAGCAGTCTAAACAACTGAGCTACGTAAGCTGACAGCTGAGCGACGAAATAGCGGTTCTTCAAAATGAAACGCGTTTTTTTCGGCTTATTTTGCCATTCAGAGTGATTTTTGGATAATAAAACCTAGCTAGATCGATTTATCGCCCCCGAATACGCCTATATACGAATATTTAAGAAAATCCTTGGAGCCGTTTCCGAGATCCCGAAAATATATGCTTGCTTGTTTAAAGGCATTAGATAGAGAGATATATTAGGCGGGGCACTGCATTTCAATGTAAATGAAAAGCCATGCAACGTAAGATAAGTGGTCTGTTTATACTTTTACTGCAATTCTCCTCGGTTTCCCACTCGCACAGCGGGGCCTCATCTACGCCAGGCGTGACACACGACAACAACCAACCAGTCTCCCTTGTGCTGTACTACAGTTTCCATGTGGTACAGATCGAGGAGCTTTCTTTCATCGGTCTTTTAATATCTCTGACAACATTTCTAAACTAAAACTTTTTACGAAATGATAAAAAAACTTTAGAACTCCCATATTTAGTGACTAGGTCGGGTGGTACTAATTATATATGGGAGGTCCAAAATTGTTTATATATTTCAAAAAAAAGTTTACAAATTTTGTGCAGTTTTAAGTCTAGAACACACCCTTAAAATATTACACTATATTCAGTCTTTTCAGTTTGAAGTTTTTAAGTGTACATAGATGGCCCTGAGCTCAACTGAAAAAGTTTCTTTCCGAAGAAAAAGTTGAGTATCAATATTATTTTAAACGTCAAAAGATAATAACGTCTCCAATTTAATGCATTCCCTTCAAACACGGTGTACAGTTATTGTTAATAGGAAAATCTAACTAACAATTTTCGCCCTTTTTTATAATTTCATATCAGATAATCTCTTCTTGCCGTGTGATGCCGGCTTAGAATAGCATAACCCCACATCCTTCCCGTGGGTGTCGTAAGAGGCGACTAAGGGACTCAAGAGTATTAGTGTATTACAATTTTTAGGCGACAGGCTGTCAACCTGTCACTATAGTGATACACATGTTTTCTGAAACAACCTTGGAAAACAATCCTCAAAAATGTCAGACGTGGCGATAGCGACCGTATTCTTACGGCTGTTAACGCTCTGCCTACCCCGCAAGGGATAAAGGCGTGATAGGTTCTTTTAATAGGTTCAATACTAACGAAAGGTTTTATACTGCCGTAGTGGTAGTATGTTGCTATGTCGACAAAGACGCTTGTTAAATCGTAATAACTTAGCCAATTAATAACTTCAAAGGATTTTAATTAGGAGTTTTTTCGCTGCCTATAATAGTAGGTAGGTACAATATTTTTACAAGAAGTAAAGGGCTATCATCTAAAGTAATATCTTGAATTAGATGGAGCTAGCTGACAGTTTCTAATGTCAGTTTGTAAAATATTGTTGCCATAATTAAAGTAATTGTGATGCGTTCAGTTCTCGTTCAATCAGATGAATGGACAATGAGTCGCTCTTTTCACTAATTTCAAATTGCTATAGATATCGCCATGCTTAATGCATCTACAAATATTTTCAACTACATGATGTATTAAAAAATAGGATAGTCTAACACTTCTAAACTTCCTCGCCATGGCATTCAGTATTTTATAGGCTTAGAGACTATAGGTAGTCGTCGGAAACTTGATGGTATGTTCAAAGCACGACAAAAATTCGACTAATTTATTAATCAATAGACAATCGATACAATTTTTTTCAGTCAGGAGTTTTTGTAACATTCACTTTAAACGTCATCCAGCTCCATCTAATTAAAAATATTACTTTAGTGTCTACATCCCTACACGTCTGGTTTCTGTAAATCGAGACAAAACACTTTTGTACGTTTCTATGAATAGAAAAAACTATGTTGCATCGTCCGACTGTCTTTCACATACTTTGTATATATTTTGTAAAAAAAAGCCAAATACATTTGAAGGTAGGTTGGCTTACTTCATATTTCCAGGTTGCTATTTTTTTTTAGTATTGGACACTACGTTTACTGCCCCAAGGCCATCAAAACTACGGCGGACGGCTGCCTGTTGTCAGAATAAGTAGTTAGTACTATGTAGGTAGGTTGTTTAGTTCTAGTAAGGAACTACAATAATTTAGATGTCAAATGCGTAATATAAGGTATCTGTACCGATCAACAGGTGCAGATAGCTGACTCTAGATTCAAAAGGAATAGGAAAGGATTAATCGAATAATGGGTACCTAGTCCTAATTAAATGAAGACGTCTACCTAGGTAAAGGTGTGTTCAAATCCAAATGGTACCTATATATGGTGGATAGCAAAACTCGAATCAAAACGCTTGTAAATTAGTACCGATCGGAGTAAGTACCTACCTACCGCTACCCACGAATTGCGTGGATACCGCTCAGGTTTAAATTGGGTTGAAACCTTTCAGGTTTAAAAAGGGCCGCCGCACAGAGAGTCCTTTGTCTCCGACGTTCTCAGTCGACCTGCAAACGGCGCCGACGACGTGTCATTCTAGCCAATATCAACTTTATTTCAATTATAACGCTGTTTATTTTAGGATTTCTTCTGAATTCCTCTTGAATCGCGAATCGTGCGGAGGCCTTGACTGGAGCTCTATCTTTGAAACGTCGTAATTCGGTTCCGTGTATGAATATCCGCAACGACTGGTTTTACCGCACGTATTTAAATTTCTATTACTGGATGTTATATGATGTGTTATAGTCAAGGGTATGTGGGAATCAATAAGTAAAGTAAAAAGTGTGATACAGGCATAATAAACAGCAGATTTTTGCATTAAACGAAAATGAACGTTTCAGAAATAGAGCTCCAGGGAGCGATTGATTCAAGGGCGTATGTACAATAGAGTTAAATTGGATAAGATCGTAATTGTTTGGTAAACAAATGAAATAGGTACAATAAATATGACTATGCTGGCGACACTAGCACAAATAAATATGACAACCCCCTTAATAAATATGACAATCCTCTCCACTACTGTTATTGTAAAGGGTTTTCTGGTTTGCCACAACGTTTTTTTCAAGTTGTGAAATGCAAAACGCGCAGATCCTCCAAGCGATTTTTACCGGATAAGAAGTCTCCTTCTGACCATTATGAACCTAGGTTTTGTCTGCAGGTGCGAAAAGTACTACGGAAGTCATATGACGACTACATGGCAATGCACCCGGACGCGCAGCGTCACCGGAACTCTCTGTTCAACTTTCTATCCAGCAGCGGCGAGCATCGAGACCAGAGAATACTGTAAGACTCATCATCATATTGAACAGCCTATTTCCTCCACAACAAAACATATGAAAAAGAACCGTAGAGAACTCGACTGCAGAACATCTCTCGTAGAAATGATCGCTAGTTATGCAGCTATCTGAGTGGACCACAAATACGACCGTAACTTACAGCTAGCTGCAATGCAGATATCTTTGCATCACTTTCATTAAAATGAACTTCTACAAATTAACACCTGACACTATAAGCTACTTTCCTACTTAAAGTGTGCTTAAAGTTTATGAAACCTAGAAACCTAAGTTTGAACTTTCTTTAGAAAGGATCTTTAAAGGTGAACGCACACCTTGCGGAGGCGAACGGACCAAACCAAACGCACCGGTTAGGTTCCAACCAGACACATTCCCATCGAGCCGCTTTCCCACATTACGTTCACTTTACGTTTATGTTTTCCCTGCAGTAATTTTAAGTAAGTAAATTAATACCTAGAATTTTGCTCCACAATTTCACCAGTTTCGCAATGTACGTTGAAATAGCGGTGAAAAACCTGTATTTGTCTACATTGCAGCTGTCAAACTGTGAACTTATTTATCTCGTTAACTGAAAATTTTAGTACAACAGTTTCTCAATTATGTTGTAGGTCTCACCTAGACTTACAACTTACTTTAAGAAACTGATTGTGTAGCATGCATAATAAATACAGGTCTCTACGCTCCCTGATCTTTAAAACCGCCCTAGCTTTAAAAAATCGAGTCACATGTGCTCTTTTAGGTAGGTACGTCATAACAAAAATGAGGACATATGCACTCTGAATCCTCTGTAAAGCCTTCTCAGTGTTCACTGACAGCTTAGGCCCACACACAGAAAGTGTAACAAAAATTCAGAGGTGATAATTTTAGACAATCGACAAGCTCTTTCTCTCAAGAATCTTATATCAGTTTTTAAGTAGGAAGGTACTATTTTATACAGAGCCTTCAATCTATAAAACGTATTCCATAATTTCATATTCACGCCACGTCATACCAACCTGATTTCACTGTCCATTACAATTTATCTGTTGTGTCTTCAGGCAACGCGTGCCTACACCTTCAAAACCATCATGGATCGTGCTGAGGAAGCCGAGCGCAGGTGCTGCAGGCGGAACCATCATGGACCTCGAAATGAAACCTATCAACACACTACCGGAGTAAGTTCACTCCGATCAGATGCAGCCTGTGTCTGCAAAGGGTCTAAACCCCAGGTGACGAAAATAAACGGAACTGATTGATACTATTTGTACGGAGTGCAGCGGCAGCCCTCCGAATACTGATTTGAACAACTTTCTCCATTGAATATATTTATGAATTACTAAAAAGTTTTCAATCCATATATCTTGGAGAAAGTTTTTTTGTAATTATGAGGAAGTTCCTATCATTCTTACATCCTTTGTTGGAGATGTTTAAGACATTTGTAGATTCATCCTTTGGATCCTTCAGCTCAGTTCAGTTAGGTCGGTTCTATTGACACATACACACACAAACAAGCGCGCACGCGCACGCACACACGTATCACGCCTGCATTCCTTGTGGGGTAGGCAGAGCGACAAATCTAAGTATTATAGGAGATGGTACGAGTTTAAAAAAGGATGTACTAAATATACCTACCTTACATGTCCAATAAGTTGGTTACTTATGCATTGCGAAATATTTCTGACGTTGCTTGGCGATTTATCTATTTTTGAATTTCAGCATTTGAAAGTCTGCTACTAATTGTGCATGTATCTTGCGTAGAATTGGTTTACCTACAGTTTAAAAAATACCCCCGCGTTCCTTTCAGAACGATCCAGCCAGAGTGGGCTGTTAAATGTATCTTTTCATCTGAATTTTTAAAGGTAAAATGTACTCTCTGGAGGAATTATATACTACCCACGTTATTTTTCAACAAACATCAATTATTTAATAAATTGACGGATTACTACTAATGGCCAATTAAAACATAAGTACAAAATACTGACAGAATCCAAAAAAATCAAAGCTTACTTTCGATCTACCTTGGCTACTTTACAAGCGGGTAGATTTATGTACACCGTTTTCATCGGTAGGTGGGTTGTAACGCCCTTCATTTTTGTGATCTCTACCTAAGAAACTACCTACCTAAACTGGAAAAGTATTCCTAAGGAACAAACAGGTCAAATTAGAAGACTTTACACCTCCCGTCTCGTACAAAATTATTTGATAGCTGACACGATTACTACCTATTATAGGTATGGAAGGTCCTTTCATAATATTTCGACCTAATCTTAATGAAAGTTATTTAGAGCATTAAGTAAAAGAGATAATAAAAAACCGATGTGCATTCCAAATTGCTTGTTGCAGGGTAAAGATAGATATGCCCTACGATCCGGCCGACCAATCGCTGAGTTTAGCGACTCCCGAACACTTCGCTACTCCGGAAGAAAGTCAGTCACCTGAAGACTATGCGGAAACCAAGATCGACATGGAGATCGAAGTAGAGTCACGCGTGCGCGATTCGTAAGTAACTACCTATTTACTTTGCCATTCTTTCTATCGACCTAAGCATGTAATGGAACGGGTCAGTCAACGACATAGGAATGAATGAATGCCATGCTATGAATGTACCCACGTGTCATTACGAGATTTTTAGCCGTCGTAAGTAAGTAGGTACTAGCTATTTAGTTTAGAATATTCTATTTTCATTTTCAGCGGTGTGTCGGTGGAAGAAGAAGAGGATGATGATGAGCAGGACGACTGACGAGAGGCCCAAGACGGTCTGCGACAGACCCTGGCCACGATCCATGAAGTGCCCCACAAAGAGTGAAGCTATCCTGAAGCCCGATATATGGACGATTTTTGAATCGTCTCGTCTCGGCTTGGGCCAGGGTAGATATTAGAAGGCCGAAATAAATTATAGATGCTTAATTCAAAATGGATGGCAGCAACACATTTTGTAGGGTACTCTAATATTTATTCGATCTTTGTTCCGGGGATGATAATTACAGCTTGTCAAAACTGGGCTCCGTTAACCAAATAATTAACTTCGTTAATCGCTAATCAGTTACTAAAAAATTTTACTTGGTAAAACGTTAGTACGTAAAACGTAACTTTTCGAAAAAATTAACGCAAGTTAACGATAATTGCTAATCCGTTAAAACGTGGTAAAAAATACATTAGTGTTTCATGTCGTCATAATTACTTCGCAGTTTCCTTTCTACCTCACACACGGTAAGAAATAGGTACTTAACTAGTTTAATTTCATTCACACACGCAGCATTGGCACGCGTCTTGCCGCCACTGCACTTGTCGTTCCGCCTGAACCTGTCCGACCGTCCTTTTCTCGGCGGCGGGAAGGTGCTAGATGAATTGTAGGCATTGGATTAACAAATAACGGACTAAAGGGAATGTAACGGAAGTTAACGAGTCCGTTAACAGTTGAAAGTTAATCCGTTAGTCGAAATATGAACTATTTTAATTAACGTTTAACGGATTAACGAAATAATACCCAGCTGTACCTATATGTATAATTAAAATCAAAATCGCTCTAGTCATTTCATAACCCACACCTTATAAATTATAATTATAACTTTTATTCTTCTATTGGTCAGTATACACGTATAACGTAGTTTAAAAGTAATATAAGTAACTTTTCAGGATCATTCTATTTTACTCGGTTTTCACCGGTATTTTGATATGCACGAGCCTAAGCCAAGTGCATATTAAGATTTGCATTATGACTTTGTGTATGAATTTGCGTGTATGTAAGTGTGTTTTGTGTGCCGAGTCAAATTATTATATATAAACATTTAACTATATTTTATAAATTTATAATTTCCATACTTCTAAATCTCTGCAGTTGTAATTATAACATTTTAATTTTTATAAGAATTTATTTTATAATACTACAATCTGGTCTATATTTATGTATAGTGTAAAAATGGTATGTACTTTTAACGAGGTGCTTACTTATTATACCTGATTCCTAAAGAACATATAATGTTAATAAATACAATTATTTTATAAATTTTATGGTAAATGTTACCTTGTTATAAAAATAATGCTGTGTGATAGTATGAAACACACTTAATAAATCAGAGATTTATTGTGTAAGTGATTGCTTGGATATATTTATAAAAGCTATTCTTTAACTTTGTAGTAGTATATTAAATAATTATATTATTTACTATGTAATAGTAGATAACTAAATAGTTTTAATGTGTGACAATAAATTATAAAATCAATTGTAGCCGAAATGGATCTTACAGGGCGATTTCTACTTTTTGACGGGGTTTTACGACTCGTATGCGATATTCCGGTTACTTGTTTGTAAGTGTGTTTGTCCATGCTGCCAACATGCTGTGCTGGCATGGTGGGAGATCAAAAGGGACTGAATTACTGGTTTATTACGTCCTCTTATAGTCTGTATATCAGTGTTTAGGTCCACTTATATAATATGTATAACTGTTATCAGCTTATGTTTTTATACGAGCGGATTGGGAGCGGTTGCGGAGCGGAGCGAATGCGTTGCGGACGCGTAACGTAACCGCTCCGATAAACACCGTGAACGCCGCTTTGTACAGTCAATTATAAAATTGTTATTGCCACTTTATGTGTATAGTATAATATAAATCATTTATTGCCACAAACATAAACATAATTGTCCAAATCTGCCACGAGCCGCTTTCAAACCGCTAGTATGATAAACTCCGACGCTAGAGGCCGTCTCCTTTATTCCTTTGTATTCTATCTAAATCTTAAGAAATGTCGTCCCCTACTTTCAGGAGAATACATTTATAGAAAAGCTCTTCGACGGAACTCAATTTCTGTTTCTTTTTCTCCGAAACGGTCGTTCTCGTTTCTGAAATCGAAATCTGCTACTTTTATGCTTGTATCACACGTTTTAACTTTACTTATCGATTCCCACATACCCTAATAAATTCACACACCCTTGACTATAAAATCGTCGGGAAAAAGATATTTAAACACGTGTGGTAAGACCAGTCGTTGCAGATTATCGTGCACGGAACCAAAGATCTTAGAAATAAGCGCTCCTAGGTACGCTCTCAAGGCGATTTTTTTTAAACATTCTACTAGAACATAATTTTGTATCGCTTTTCGAAAACAATCGTAACAGATACGCCTTAAGTTATCCAAGACCGAAAATGATGATCTAAAATGTCAGCCTGTTCTACCCAGAAAACCTTAAAAAAGCATGTGGTGATATGCACCTCGGGAAAGTTGCGAAAAGGCCCTAAACAGAGATAAGAAAAAAGAGACCTTTTGATAAGTAGACTTCTAGCGTCGAAATAGGTTAATTACAAAGGTTTATGTAATTAATTTAGTAGTAGTAAGTTTAGTAGTAAGTAAGTTTGATGTTAGAATTTCGGTATGGATTCTATATTAATAAGGTACTTTCTACATCTATGTACACTATGCAAAATATTGCCGCCCACAAACTAAATTTAGCGAGATTTTTTATGCCTAAAGTTGTGATTTGATTAAGAACATGTTGCAGTTTCGGGTATATTTCAAGCATTTTCATCTATATTTACATGCATAGTATGCATCAGCTTTTTATGTTGCGTATAAACCGGTCCCTAATAAGTAAATATACTAGTAAGTAAGTAATTTTTTTTCTGATACTTTGGTTGAAAATACGTTTGTGCCATACACCATATACCTGGCTTCGGGTATGAGCTAAATAGAACATTTTTTTTAATTGTGTAGGAAGATGGTATTTATGGCGAACATAAACTTACTTGTCAGAAAGGTACACAAGAAAACTAATATTTTAACCGCCATATTGATTCACCAAAACGCAGGGCTGTGATTGGCTATTATGGACTAATTTGGTTTTGCTTCTAAACAGTCGTGGAACTGTTCGCTTTTGCTTCCAAGCCCAATTTTGAATCACGATTTTCAGGAAAAGTAAAAGTTTTAACTTCTGAAGCTCATTGAAAATGGTTTCCTTAGACTAATATGAGTACCTTTCCATACCTAACTCGAAAAAGTTAACGAGTGGACTAATTCGCCCTTGCTTTTATACCCCTCATATGGGATATGGCACAAAATCGGACGCGTAATGTCACTTGACAAGGTTTACTGGGGTTTTAGTATACGTTTGTGCTATATCTGGACATAGCACAACATTATTATTACAACTTACTTTGGAGCGCGGATATAGCAGTAAATAGAAAAGAAAATCTTCGTATAAAATAGGTATTTCAAAATTTTGATTCGTGCTAAATATCTATTATAACTTGTATTATTTAAGTTATACTCATAATCGCAAATCCTCAAAAATGGATGTGGCACAAACGTATTCTCACCCTCACGATAAGTTGAATTGTGGCCGTAAGATAATCGAGATAGGCATGTACATTGTACAGTTTAAATGTAACTATATCGATCAGTATCATTTATGATAAACAAAGTATTTATGTCATTTTGCGTTTGCACAACTATTATACAGAGTGTTCCGTTCTAACTGGTCCAAGGCAAAATCCCAAGAAGTGGACATCATTCGCCACCGATCTGTGGCATTAGTAAGACAAATACCTTTTCGATAACAAAATATTGTCGACATTCCATTTTTGTAGGTCATTAGGAAAAATGCAGTATTTCTGTAAAGAAAATTTATAAATTGATGCATAGCTTTTTTGTTAATAAAAAATAAAAATTACAGATAGTAGAGTCCCTGAAAAAAAAACAACCACCGAGTACTTTAAAAAAGAGTGTAAAAAAGCGAGAGAGTATCGACATTTTTTAATGCCTACTTCTTGGGATTTTGCCTTGGACCACTTAAAGCGGGACTCCCTGCATTTAATCATCTTAACCGGATAAAATTTTAAGGGCTCGGAGTTTTGGCGTTTTCATACAAACGCAATCACGTGCCTTTTTTCCGAATAATGCCTTTTGCTTTTGTTTCCATGTCATAATTAAAAAAAAAAATAATAATAATAGGGGCATCCCTTTAGCAGGCTTTATTTCAATATATTTTTTTATTATTAAGGAGGCATTACTCGGAAAGAAAACAGGAGAATAAGTTTGTATGAAAAAATTGAAACCTCGGAGCATTCAGGAATACTCTTAAAATAGTTTTATTGTAATAAACGCAGTATTAGTATTATGAATCTTTTATGAATGTATTCTATAAAATTTTATCTATGTGGTTCGGTATCTACGTCTGTATATTGAATGAATATATGCCATATTTTTTGTTTGTGTGAAGTTGACACTTTTTTTACAACGATGTCTACAAATAAGAACCACTGTTGCTTTGGATTCACAAAGCAACAGTGAATACTCACAACGTTAGTGCATTCTCATACAAACCCACGACGAATAGACCCCTCACTATAATTTCGACAAATTACAATTTAAATTTTCTCAAGCAGGTACCTACCGATTATTTGTTTCTGTAGATTGACTTCTTAATTTACTTTCTAGACTTACTTTATATTTCATCATCACTCGACTCAACTATTTCACCTCTACACTTGCGCCTAAAATACATATTCAAAAATATGTCAATAAATAATTTATACTAATTCTAATATGATAAGTTCTAACTAACTTTCTTTGCTTTCTTTCGTTATATAACTAACTTTCTTTGTATGAAAGTTACTTTGACCCAATACAAATACAATTAATGTGAATTGGGTTTGTGTGTTTTCTGTATAACTTAACGATAAAGAACTTTAGGCAGGCCTTAGTAATTTACATATTTTTAAAGAGTATTTGCTTCGACTGATGAGTAGATGTAGTCAGGGGTACTCATCTCAGCCTTTGATCGAGGACTGTGATGTGGTATACGGGTATGCGACCCCGGCTTCCCGAGCAAGCAGTTCCCTCCTGCTTAACAAATAAAAAGTCTGTTTCGGCGAGAATGGCAACCCAATGCAGATATGCACAAGGGCTTGGCGGACTCGGCGACTCAGCAAGGCAATGTGGATGGCCTAGGGCGACGGTAGAGGGCGCGGGTAGTTACTGTCGGCCAGACACTGCGTCTGACCTCTCCTTCAGTCGTAGCGGTTTTCCGTTCCACTGAATCAAGGAGGGTGAGGACTAAGTGCGTGCGCCTGCGTTTGCGCGAACGTTTGCGCACCGAAATATATCCTGCGCAACTGACCGCTTCCGAATAATGGACTCCGATGACGCAAAGTCCTGTGGCGATGGGTTGAGGTAGAGAGGTCTGGCGTGGTGCAAGCTGGGCTTTGTCTGATTCCTGCACATAGGCGGTTCTAGGGGCGTGAGTACATGCCGTGGTCGCTTTTGCATTGCAAATCGGGACGACAATGCGAATTCGGCAGCACCTGGGATGACAAAGCAGCCCTTTTAAGGGAGGCACTGCTTTCCTCGCCCAGCCGAGGAGGGGGCTGGAAAAGGTGCCCTAAAAAAGTGCTCGTCCCTACCCGGAAGGTGGTAGTAACCACGGCTGCCACCGCATCACTTAACTCGTGGTCGACGAAACAGAAAAAATAAAAACAGCATGAAACCATCTATCATGACATTTGGCGCGTGGAACGTGAGAACTCTAATTGATCGAGATGGCAACTCCTGTCCTGAACGCAAAACCGCCATCGTAGCTCGAGAACTTCATCGCTATAACGTGGATGTGGCTGCGCTCAGCGAAACACACCTTGCTGATGAAGGAGAACTGGTGGAAGATGGAGGTGGTTACACTTTCTTCTGGAAGGGTACCTCTGCATCCGAGCCTCGACGTTCAGGGGTAGGATTTGCCATCAAAAATCACCTAGTAAAGCGACTTCAAGAGTGTCCTGTTCACATCTCGGACCGCGTTACCACACTGCGCCTTCACCTGGATACAGACAATTACCTTAATGTCATCAGTGTCTATGCTCCAACGTTAGACAAGTCTGATGACATTAAGGACAAATTTTACGAGGAGCTAACTCAATGCCTTGATAGCATAAACGCCAGAGAGCAGATCTTATTGCTAGGCGATTTCAATGCCAGGGTTGGACGGGACTACGAGGCTTGGCCTGGAGTTCTGGGACGACATGGAGTTGGCAACATGAACAGCAATGGTCTGTTGCTGCTCGGTCTTTGTGCTCAGTACGATCTAGCGATATCGAACACTATGTTCAGACTTGCCGCTAAGCACAAGACAACGTGGATGCACCCGCGTTCCAAACACTGGCATTTGATCGACTTTGCTATTATTCGGCAACGAGACATCGGTCAAGTTCAAGTCACCCGCGTCATGCGTGGTGCTCACTGTTGGACTGACCATCGACTAATTGTCACTAAGCTACGACTCCGCCTCCGTCGACCTCGCAGATCCACAGTGAAGAAGCCTGCGTTTTTAAACGTGGATAGGCTGAAAGATCGCGAGGTTAGGGTGAAATATGCTGAAGCCTTATCTGAAAAGCCGTCGCCAATAACTGAGACCGGTGATGTCAGTGCTGCTTGGGGAGCTTTGTCATGTCATCTCATAGAAGCCGCTTCTGCTACTTTGGGTACGAAAGACCGACGTAGTGAAGACTGGTTCGATGACAATAGCGAGGCTCTTAAAGCAGCATTCGACAAACATCGACAGCTCCTGCGACAGCATAATCGAAGAGGTGGAAGTGTTGCGGTGGTCAAAGAAAGTGACCAAGAATTACGCAGGCTGTCTCGACAAATAAAAGACAAGTGGTGGCAGGACAAGGCTTGTCAAATGCAGTGGCTTGCCGATACAAACCAGCTTGGTGAGTTTTACTGTGAAGTGCGTAAGCTGATTGGTGCTTCCTACCGTGCAAAAGTACCTTTAAGGTCTTTAGACGGTATGCACCTCCTGACCAGCAAGGAGGATGTACTTAAACGTTGGGCTGAGCATTTTCACAACATGCTCAACGTAGATCGATCAGCTGATCTGCATCATATCAGTTTAATGCCTCAACTCCCGTTAGCCACGGAGCTGGACGAGCCCCTGTCATGCGACGAGGTTGTTACTGCCATCAGACAGCAGCATAATAACCGGGCGGTTGGCATTGACCTTATACCGGGTGAACTACTTAAATATGGTGGTACGGAGTTGCACACGTCGGTATGGAAAATTTTCGTTCGAATGTGGGAGGAGGAGAGGGTCCCTGAGGACTTCAAAGTGTCTCGCATTTGTGCCCTCTACAAGAACAAGGGTGACCGTTCTGACTGTAACTCTTATCGCGGTATTTCATTGCTGTCAGTCCCTGGAAAAGTCTTTGCCAGAGTTTTACTGAATCGCCTCAAAGATTTGTCGGAAAAAATTCTGCCCGAAACCCAGTTCGGCTTCCGACCTGACCGAGGTACATGTGAAGCTATTTTCTCGGTGCGTCAACTACAAGAAAAAAGTAGAGAACAAGGTCGCCAGTTGTACCTCTGCTTTGTTGATTTAGAGAAAGCGTTCGACAGTGTGCCTCGCGAAGCTCTCTGGATGGTGCTAGGAAAGTTAGGGTGCACAGAAAAGTATGTGCGACTCCTAAGACTCCTGCATGACGACATGCAGTGCTGCGTCTCTGTAGACGGTGAACAGTCTGATTTCTTCCCCGTCACCTGTGGGGTGAAACAAGGGTGTGTTCTAGCGCCCACACTGTTCGCCTTGTACTTTGCAGTTGTAGTCAAGGAAGTCCTAAATACTGTTTCCCAAGGAGTCCGCATCCGTTTCCGCACAGATGGCAGTCTTTTTAACCTGGCTAGACTTAAGGCGCGCACTAAAGTCTCGTATGCATTGATTACTGAGATCATGTATGCTGATGACTTGTGCTTTCTTGCAGAATCCCCAGACGGCCTGCAACAGCTAATGTCCATTTTTCACCAAGCATGCTGTAAATTCGGCCTGAAGATCAGTGTCAAAAAGACGGAAGTGATGTCCTTAGACTCGCATGGTCGCGAGACACTGGCGATTATGCTTGGTGAGGATATGCTGAAACAGGTTGATAAGTTTCGTTATCTGGGGAACACTATAACATCTAAGTGTAACCTTGATGCTGAGATCAACAGCAGAATCAGTGCTGCCGCTGCAGCATTTGGGAAGTTGTGTTCCAAGGTTTTCTGCTCGCACGACTTAAAGCTAGCCACAAAAATCTCTGTATATATGGCGATTGTGCTGCCAAACCTTCTATACTCCTCCGAGACTTGGTGTGTGTATCGTCACCACATACGCACTCTGGATCGCTTCCACCTAAAATGCCTTCGCACCATCATGAAGATCAGATGGTCCGACCGAGTGCGCAATACCGAAGTTCTGAGACGAGCCAATGTTGGTGGCATTGAGGCCTATCTAATGCGTCGTCAGCTACGGTGGTGCGGTCATGTATCCCGGATGTCGGAGGAGAGAGTGGCGAAGCGCATCTTTTATTCTGAGCTAGAGGAGGGCAAGCGAAAGCATGGCGGACAACTCCTCAGATATAGATGTTCAGAAACGACACATGAAAAGATGCAACATTGAGCCCACTCAATGGGAGGGTCTGACAGCACAGCGTCCCGAATGGCGCGGGATGGTTAAGAGGCAAGTCCGCGAGTTTGAGGAACAGCGTAAAGCAGACCTCGACGCTAAGCGCGATGAGCTGAAGGCCCGTCCACCCGTCGCCATTAACTATAATTATGTAAATGGCAAACTCACGTGTCCACTCTGTGCACGGGAGTTTACTGCCAAAATTGGCTACAATAGCCATCTCCGGGCGCATCAGCGCCGATCTGATTAGGAGTCAAAGTGGTCGCCATTGCCGAAATCGGTCGGAGAGATCATCAGATGTAGTATTATTATTACGATTTTTAAGATAAATTATTATTACGATTTTTAAGATAAAACAATGGGCCTATACTAGAAAGCATTATCTTGAATACTCCGATTTCAATGTCGCATACCATTCGAATAAATCGGAAATACTACGCATAATGGTAATGTGCATAATATTTGATATTCATAACAATAACAAAGCATAAATTTGATAAGCATAACGTTACATTTTATACACATGAAAAATTAGAAATTAATTCCGTAAGAACGGTGGTTTCGTACTTCGGAGGGCACGTTAAGCCGTTGGTCCCGGTTGCTGTCAATGATTAC
This sequence comes from Keiferia lycopersicella, assembly GCA_029255805.1. Classification (NCBI taxonomy): domain Eukaryota; kingdom Metazoa; phylum Arthropoda; class Insecta; order Lepidoptera; family Gelechiidae; genus Keiferia; species Keiferia lycopersicella. The sequence goes on along the minus strand of JARACZ010000006.1, from coordinate 14,812,935 downwards.
TTTAGCAGCGGTTGTTGCACAACCATTTCAGAAGCATTCTACTAGTAATAGCCCCAACATAGCCCCCGTAGAAAGTTGATCAGTTTCATGGTCTCAGCGCGCCTGCAAAGTTTTTGTTACACCGTGCCTTACGCCCTGTATATATTTTCAGTTTTATGGGCTGGGTCATCCCTCACGGGATCGTAACGAAAAATCAATAACCCTGTACGGATAGACTGAAACTTGACAAACTACGATCAGAACTATTTTGGACAACAGAGTGAGTTCTAGGCTAAGATTAGGGACTAGGGCTGTGACTTCCAGCCTAGCTCACAGCTCACTTGCGCGGCTCTCTTTTAAACTAAGCTGAGCAGACGACTGTGTATCAGCGATCCAGAACTATTTACTTAAATGTATATATTTTAAAGAAACTGTGTTTAATTAAGTGCTAATAATACTTACAAAGCTGAAATGATGTAGCTAATATCAGATCTTTTTTTTTGTTAAACACAAATTTTCTCTATAGTTAAAATAATAATAATGGGTAGTTGTACTATATTTATTTCATTTTACAGTGTCATGATATTGTTTAACATTTTGTGGCTTTCCTAGGAAAAATAAATTTTGAACTTTACCTACCTAAATTATACTATTCTGTGTGTAGGTACTAAAGTACCAAACAGAAAAATAAATGCCGTTTGAATGGAACTTAAGTTATAATTCGACACTTATAATTAGAAATTAAATAAATATGAATCACATTGAAAGGTGTAAAAATATTGGTTGCAATTATTTTAAGGGGTGAATCAGCACATGAAGCTGAACAACTTTCCCTAAGAAACATAGGTCGAAATATAAGATTTCGTTTTCCTCTCCTACAAATTGAATCCCTCTGGTCGGTCAGTAATTTTGTACGTGAGGTCAATTTTTTTTTTCATATTTTGACCTGTTTCTTGGGGAAAGTTGTTCAGTTTTATGGGCTGGTTGGCACCCTTAAAAAATGCTGTATTACCCTGTATACAGGGTGTAAAAATTGTTGCAAATATTTTAAGGGGTGAATCAGTCCATGAAGCGTATGGTCGAATTATATTTTAAAAAAATTTGGACCTCCCATAACAAATTACCAACTGACCAAGTCAACTTGTATGGGAGGGGAGGTCCTAAAAATTCTTATATTTCGACATGTTTCTTGAGGAAAGTTGTTCAGTTTCATATGCTGATTTACCCCTCAAAATATTTTTACACGTTATACAATTGATTATTTCTAACTTGATATAGTCTAATTTACGTCAGCATAAAATAATAACTATAGGAATGTACGGACAATTCATTTTCCCGCTATCCTTTTGGATGGTTGGCTTTTACCTTTGCTGTAGAATATATCTAGGAACAAACCTGCAACAAACATTTATCAGCGAGTGAAAATGTCCTGTATTTAAACTAGGGTCCATACAAAATTGTTAAAGTTTTCTGTATTTAAACGATAAATACTCTGTCGAGTATAAGTTCTTCTTTTTATCGTGTCGATGGCAAATTTAGATTTTATGTGCCAAAGTATAAGTTTGCTGGGTAGCGTATTTCACTAGCGCCATTCAACTTCACCTTCCAGCAGTATTATCATATATATATATATATTGTTTTTAAATACAGGGATTGTTTGAACCATAGTTGTATATTGCTACAGCCACAATAGTCCAATGCTGGACATGAGCCTCCCCCAGTTTGGGGGGGGTATTACCATACTCACGCTTGGCAGGCGGATTGGCAAGCGCAGTGCAAAATTATATAGATATTCACAGAAAACGCTGCTGCCCGTTCCCTGGATTCATACCTTAGTCGCATTTTACGAAATGGTGATGCTCTTCTAAGCCGGAACCGTAGGGCAGTATAGTTGTATGGTTTTACGTAATTATCATAACTTTTATCATCATAACCGTGTGATGCCGGCTTAGAATAGCATCACCCCACATCCTTCCCGTGGGTGTCGTAAGAGGCGACTAAGGGACTCGAGAGTAATTGGTGTATTACAATTTTTAGGCGAGAGGCTGACAACCTGTCACTATAGTGATACACATGTTTTCCGAAACATCCTTAGAAAACAATACTCAAAAATGTCAGACGTGGCGATAGCGACCGTATTCTTACGGCTGTTAGCGCTCTGCCTACCCCACAAGGGATAAAGGCGTGATATATGTATGTATCATAACTTTTTGCATTAGATAATTAAGTTCGGAAATTAACTTCCTTTGCATTTTATTGTGTCGCTCTATTCCTATATCCAAGTTAGTGAAAAAGGCAGCAGGCAGCCTCGACAACTTATGCTCACCGGAGAAAACAAACACAGCTCCAATCCATTGCCGGCCGAGTAACACATTTCCGAAGAATATGACCGACCCGAGAACAGTGAAGAACTTCCTTGTGGTGGTCACTACGGAGCATGGCAGAGGCCCGAATTCCGATACCTGAAACATGATAGTTATTATTGTTGGATGGATATCAAACTTCTCTCTGTAGAGCTGTGGGCAGCGCCATCTATGATGCTTGTAGTTAGCCTACTCTAAAATAAAAGAATGCTTTTTTCATGTCAGTGTACGTACATGGTACGTACGGCTGTTTTATTACAATTATCACTAATGTGACAGAGATCTATCGTGCGGTCGACTCCTGCAGCCGACCTGGCTCCGCACATATCGACTCGTCGTTCCTGTAGAGTCAGCCATTGCGACCGAGCGGGTGTCGCAGGTCCTAGGCAACCCTGCGTTTACGGTAATTGAGTCCCAGTCAACGCAGTGTCTTTGCCCTTGCCTCAGACACTGATTAAATCGTCTGTCACAGACTTATGAGGCCAATGATGATTATCACTACATAGTATAGAGCAAAGTATGTATGCTTAAATATTCAAAACTACACTGCGGATTTTGATTCAAGAGAAAGGTTTATATGTATAATATTTATCGAAAAAACAACTACTTCCCACGGGAAAATGAGTTACAGCGGGCGGAACCGCTGGGCGGGCCACTAGCTTACTATAAATTGCCCATTGTTTGTAAGTATGTTATGTTCGTGCCGCAGTTAGAAATAGCTGGTAATGGTGTCCTGACTTGGAAAAACAACGTGCAGGTTGCAGGTTGAGGAAGCCAAAATTACACGTACAGAGTTGTACTGGGATACATACCTACAAAGTAATTCAGAAGGTACTAACCACTAGATAGTAGTATAAGTCCAAGTCGCTTTATCGCGTCTGCTTGTCTGTACGCGTATCGCGTCTGAACGCGTATGCTTAGATCTTTCTTTAAATTACGCTACAGATTTTAATGCAGTTTTTTTAAATAGATAGTGTGGATACAGGAGAAACGTTAAACTACCGGGAAAATGTCTTTATGCCCACGGGAAAACAATTACCAGCGGGTGAAACCACTGGACCGTTAGTACTATGCCAGAGTAGATTCGAGTCAGGAAAAGCGATTTTTAGGCCTGTATTATAAACCGCGCTCAACTCGTGAGATCTATCTTGAGAGCGACTTTGAGATACTGTTAAGTATAGACTTACATTTATCAAAATCGCTCTTGAGATCGATGTCATAGTTGAGTGTAATTTATAAATACTTAGGTTACGCTTCTGCAGCAACATACAGTCAAACCAAAATATCGTTTTTTTTTATATTTATCGGATATTTTGATATTTATTATAAATTCTGGTATTTTAGAACCTTGACCATGTAAAATATATTTACCATGTAAAATATAAACAGCTGACCCAATGCCCCCATAAGAGCCAAGGCGACAATGTACACAATGACCTCGGGATACAACGTGACAAAACTCAGGAACTTGAATATTTCGCCACTTAGCAGCACACCAACCGACACAATTAGGGTAGACCTGAAATTGCAACAACAGTAGGTAATTAATCAAAGTGACTAGATATGTAGAGACAATTCGTGCTATGTACTGTTGGTCTAGTATAGTCAAGCTTACGTCCGATTAGAAACTGAATGATGAACATGATGAAAACATAATTTATCGAATTAGCGAATAGGGGTTGGCTACTAGAGAGTAACAGCCACTGCGGCCTGTGAAGATCTGTTATTGTGGCTAGGGTCAATTAGATGACTGATGATTCATCAGTCGGGCCATCTAAGGGTCTACAACTAGATTGAGGAAAAAAATATCTGGACCTCTGGTTCTAGTTAGCACAAGTGCAACCGATAAATATGTCAAGGGGCAAACAAACCATCTTCCTCGGCACAAAAACCTGCAAACTGGGACTTCTTTATCCGCATCCTACAGTGTGATTTGTTGAAGTTACCATTAGTAAGAGCCTTGGTAATCAACATTTCCATATTTTTTTCCAGAAATGGAAAGGTTATGCTTCAATTTCATTTCGCTCTTTTAGGTAATACAAAGGTAAGGCAAAGGACCTCTCCTTCAACCTTAGTCTATGCTGCTCGCCTTCACCAAGCCGAGAACCTGAGCTATAGTATACCATGGGAAATTCCCTGCCTTTTTACTTGGTTGGTCTCCTGGTGAGCTCCCAGAAGTTTGGGTCTTTTGTCTGCCCGCTGCGATCGGCAGCAGGTGTAGTGCCTTGACTGTTTTTCGTCTGACTACAAGGACTGTCAGTCAGCTGTGTGGGGCGATCGCTCCTTAGACATAACAATGTACAATCAACTTTTCGTATAAAAGCACTTACCACCAATTTGTGTTCAACATCATAGCGTAAGCTGTCGGAGATGATTCGGCTTTTATTCTTTCCTGTGAACATTGTAAAAGTTAGTTAATATGTGTCTCAAGGCAAAAAAACATACATATACCACTGGTTTGCTGTGGTTGTCATAAAAAGAGAATCTAGGGAATGGCTTAGCAAATGCATCTCTAATGTAATAGTGTGACTTTCATAAATACCTGCACAGCTCCTGTAAGACCATCCATAATAAGAGACAGGATGAGTAAGACTTCTCCAATGCCAAAACCTTGGCTCTCAGTACTGCCCTTCTTGCCATCTTTGTACATGAACAGAACCACTCCAACTACTATTAAGAATACAAATAGGTATTTCTTCAGCGGGTAGACTTTCCGTCCTATAAGAACGCCTAGTAACATGACAGGGATTGGCTTTGCTGCTTTTCCAACAACCTGAAACAATGTGAAAAAAAATTAGTTTGTAACGCATTGTTCCGGGTACGCCATGTACACGTGCTACATATGAGCCGCATTATGCAGGCCAGTGTGCTCTGCCCTTAAATACAGCTAAGATACATTTTGAAGTTGTTCACAAGAAGCTGCACAGTAGTACTACGACTTATATATAAAAAACATATTAAACAACTAAAGGCAAGTATGCGTGCATGTGCCAAAATTATAATTTTCATAGTGCAAAATATAAGACTCTTTCGAAAAAGCCTTACTGCCACATACTATAATGTGAATTAAATTACAAGTTATGCAAGCAACTATATTTGTAAAAGTATGATTGGAAGTTAAAAACCTGTGTTGGGTAGTTTATCCATTGCAGGGCCATGTTGGAGCAGATCATGGCCAATAAATATGTCATTGCTGAGGAGAAATAGTACACTCTCCGAGTGGTATCCACTTCATGTTTCCACGAAAACTGAAAATTTAAAAGTAATTGATTATTTTCCTTGAACAAAGAATGGTTCCCAAGATATAAAAGAATAGTATAACCAGAACAGAGTACGGGAGGATTATATTGGTGGTCTGCCCTGTCCTGAAATCTAGTGGATGGAATTTTGACATCTTCAGATAGAGTCATTTACAGTAGTCCTCACCATCACTGAGCAAAGTGGCATAAAGTGTGCCAGTAGTTAAGTGAGCTCCATACTAAGGGAGATCATACACCCCTTAGCTATGTGCAAGTATATGTTTACATTATTTGAAATATTTTTTTGGATGGAAGGTTGCATGCTCTAAGATTGTCCAGGTTTCTGCTCTATTTGATATAAGTTAAACTCAGTCACCCTACTTACAAACTATTAGAAATAAATGGTGGATGGCAACATAACTAGGTCATATTCTTGACTGCCCTTCCTGTTTCCAAGCAAGTGTTTTTCTCTTAAACCTGTTAAGTTTACCAGTGGTATTTATACAGTTTCTTTGCTCAAAGGGTTTAATCTTTTTGCCTCTTACATACATACATAAATCACGCCTATATCCCTTGAGGGGTAGGCAGAGCGTAAACAGTTAAAAAAACCGTAATTTACGCCACGTCTGACAAATGTTCGAGGGTAATTTCAGAAGACTGTGTACTACCATAGTGACAAGTTGTCAGCCTGTCGCCTAATATTGCAATACAAATCAACCCTCAAATCCCTTAGTCGCCTCTTACGACACCCACAGGTAAGATATGGGGTGATGCTATTCTAAGCCGACATCACACGGCATTTTTGCCTCTTTCTCTTTCGTATTCATGACTAATGTCAAGGAGTGTATGATACAAGCACACGCCATGAGGCAATAGCTCAAATTATGGGTAGAAGTCCACATTATTATATAATAAATAAATAAAATACCGAATAGGCGTGTATTTATGTAAGTTTCACATTTATACCATTTAAACGTACCATGAGTATTTGTGCAAATAAATAATTGACGGCGCATTGTACCAGGACCAACGAAAGAGCGCATGTGAATTTCTCGCCATCTCCGTATTTTCCGCGCGTAATCTTCTCTTGTAGCATAGCAAATATGAAGTAACACGTAAATATTGCACCCGAATAGAACACAAATCTTATTTCACTGCTTGTTTTAGGCATTTTTGCGAAGTTTTTATACACTTGGATACAATAATGATTATAACAAAAAATATTACTGAGCGACTCAATAGATGACTTGAATCTTGCTAGCACTACAACTTAACACTACTTAGAATGTAAAAATAGACACGTAGTTACTTTTATTCATTTAAATGAGAAATATTTAGCCGTAAGCAAATACGAAACTAACACGTCGGCCAAACAAAAAGAAAATAAGGGATAGCGTTGCCGCTCGATAGTGGACTATCGATAGACAATCGATAGTCTATCGATAGTTTTTCGATAGTAAGAACTATCGATTTTTAATCGATAGTATCGATACTATCGATACTATCGATACTATCGATTGTTCAGAATGAGGCAATACTATCGGTCAGCTTCGATAGTATCGATAGTATCGATAGTATCGAAGCTGACAATCGAAAAAACAATCGATAGTATCGATAGTATCGATAGTATCGAAGCTGGCAATCGAAAAAACAATCGATAGTATCGATAGTATCGATAGTATCGATAGTTTTGGTCTATCGATAGTCGGCCGATGAGCGATAGTATCGTTCAGTCAGGTATGGATTATTTTACATACATATAATTATCATGACTTTATCTCTTGTGGGGTAGACAGAGCGTTCACGGTCGTAAAATTACTCAGTAAAGCGACAGTAATCATTACTATCGCTTGCTATCGCCACGTCTGAGGGCCGTTTCAGTATATATTATAAATATTCTAAATATATATTCTAAATACAATTGCTCATGCCCTAAGCTACCCTAGCTAAGTTAAAAAAAAAATACAATATAATATATATACAGTAGATAATTCTACCTGTTTCGTCATTTAAAGTCAACTTTATACATTTAAAACTACTCCCATGGAGATTTATCCTGCATATAATCAGATATTTCATAATAGCCTTTCTTGTACAATTTTTGTTTTATTACTTTATGGCGGGTGACAGGATGAATCCAGGTGGTGTCGGGAAAAGGGTAGCTACCCGCCTGGCCGGGTGTTGTGGCCAGGGGACCGACGGGTCCACCTGGATTGGATTGGAAGTTGTATATATGCGTTGCGCGGTGAACACTTCGATATCGCGTTTCAGGTCCATTGTTCTGTCACGTGGCGCCATCTCTCCGATATGTTGAGAACTCCTGTTGCGTCTTGTATGCATGTGAACCACTTGAGTGAGCTTCATGTTGTAGCCACCAGAGGTCGCTACAACTTGACATGACAGGTGATGCGTAGGTATCTATTGTGATACATCACGTGATGCATCGATTTCATTCTCCTGTCATATCCATACTATTTTTTCCCGCACGCACGCAGACGCAGGCGCACGCATCTAGTGTGCAAATGCCTTTAAAACTATAGGTGTATTTTTATGTATCTAATTGTATAACTAATTCATTCATTGCTAAATACTATGGCTAAATGAATTTACTTTAATTATTAAAATTTAAAAAATCTTTTAAAATAATCTATATACAATATTTAACCCATTAGCCGTGGGATGCCGGCTAAGAATAGCATCATCCTATTTCTTTCCCATGGGTTTCATGTGTATTGCAATTTTAGGCGACAGGCTGACAACCTGTCACTTTAGTGATACGCGAATTACTGAAACGGCCCTCAGACGCGGCGATAGCAATGATTACTGTCGCTTTACTGAGTAATTTTACGACCGTGAACGCTCTGTCTACTCCACAAGAGATAAAGTCATGATAATTATATGTATGTAAAATAAATTATCCATACCTGACTGAACGATACTATCGCTCATCGGCCGACTATCGATAGACCAAAACTATCGATACTATCGATACTATCGATACTATCGATTGTTTTTTCGATTGCCAGCTTCGATACTATCGATACTATCGATACTATCGATTGTTTTTTCGATTGTCAGCTTCGATACTATCGATACTATCGATACTATCGAAGCTGACCGATAGTATTGCCTCATTCTGAACAATCGATAGTATCGATAGTATCGATAGTATCGATACTATCGATTGGCCTATCGATTGTATAGGGGTTTCGATAGGAAAACTATCGATAGTTTTACTATCGATAGTTCGGCAACGCTAATAAGGGATCCAAAGTGTCAATGTCAATGTCAGAAAAGTTATTACGTTCCATTCCACGCTCTTTCTCTACGGATATGATAAAAAATCTCTTAAAAATACAATGCATTCGTTCACTTTCTTTATCCCCCACAAGCCCAAAGATTCAAGAGCTCGTTTTCAATAAGTTTTTATTTTATTAACCTGTTTTTGAGATTATTAAATTATTGCAAGTGCAAGTAGGTGAAGTTACGGTTGGATGAATGGATCAATGGAACCACGGTGGAATGGGTGGAACCGTGGAACCACGGTGGAACTGTGCTGGCTGGCTGGGCTGGAGTTTAGAGTTTTAACATTTTCCTAGATGGCGTTACTAATAAATAAATAAATAAATAAATAAATCGTTTATTTTCAAGCATAATTATGGCGATTCACATTATTGGGCTCGCCAAACTGTAAACACAGTTTGTTGGCGGAGACACGATACTCTCATTGTACATTTTAGTTTGCCAACTATTATCCTAATAGGTTAACCTACTTAAAATTTCAAATTATTGGTGCATGCATAACATAGCATAGTTCTTTTTAAGTTACTTAACTAATTTCAATATTTGACAATAACAATTCTTTAATTTTACGTTTGAATGTATATTTTGACACATCATTTTCATTTACGGTTAAATCATTAAATATTTTTGGGACTAAATATTGTTTTGTTCTTTCACCAAAGTAATTAGTGGCCCTAACGAGACTATATTTATTGTTACTGACTGCTCTGGTAGAATATGAATGCGTAGAGGTAATTTTAAATTCAGATTTTCTATATTCTTCCAGTGCAATCAGCAACCTGACTTTTTCATGAACTGGTAATACACTGCAAATAGGGAACAATTTAACATAATTTTTGTTACACTTTTCTTTTACTTTGGTATCAACCAGTGACTTGAGAAATCTAATTTGAAGTTGTTTTATGTCCTCGAGATACGAGTCAAAGGTACGGCCGTACGTACTCAAACCGTATGAAATAATAGATTCAACTAGGGTGTGATATACAGTATACATAGTAGCCCTATTAGCAATAAACTTTAAGTGATTAAATTTGTCTAAGGTAAGTCTTAGTTTTGAACAGACATTTTGGACTTGTAATTTCCATGAGAAATTATGATCTACTATCAGGCCAAGATACTTATAACTATTAACTAACTGTAATGCACTGCACTGGCAACCTACTCCTCTCGCGTGGAGGCACTCATACGAATGGCCAACCACATTCGGTTTTGGACCAGCTTTTTTGTTATACGGCGAAAAGATGTGCATACCCTTGGTCTTACCAATATTTAGAGTTACATACAATGGTACAAGAACGAAACGGCTTGTGCATGCGAACTGTGTGGTGGTGTTATCTCTATTTTGTACCCGATTCAGAAAACCCGCTTTTCTGTGGTAACATTAAAAATTAGTAATGTTAATTATCTACTATATGGGCCAAATATTATATTATACGATTTTAGTCTACGAACAAAAAAGAAGAGAAGAATATTGATTTGTTACCATAAAACATGTCCTCACTTAGCAAAATCCTTTGAAAGAGCCTACGGGCGCGGGGGCGCTCCCAAACTTTGGGTAGAGCAAGAATTGTAGTATTATAATAAAACCTGAAAACGTGGAGCTTGCCAGAAAACGTGGAACGGAACGTATCGTCGCGGCAGCAGCGATCTTGTCTACAAAAATCAACTTTATTTCGTCCCACAAAGGCATGATTCAAGAACCACCGCGCCGATATGGCCTTCTCCGCCTTTACAAAAAATAGAGCTATGAGCAGATATGCACGCTAAAGGTTATTTTGTTTTATGTTTAGTTAGTACCAACTTACACCGTCAACGCACCATTAAGTATTGTTTTTAACTCAAAGTATTATGTGAAAATTAGTTTGTAGAATGGTGCTAGGCAATGCAAAAGTTATCACGGAATTTATCTAAGTTAGTTCATTAAGTTAAACTTGTGTGAATTTACTTGTGTTTGTGTATTAAAGTGAGCAAATTGCGCTTGAGTTTGTTAATACTCGGGTGTTTGCTTTGTGCTCAGGTAATTCTTATTGGAATTTAACTTATGTTATCGATTGTGTTTACAAAAAGATGCTGGGTGTTTATTGGAAACAGCGCCAAATTCAAGTTGTATTTCAAAGTAATTCAATATTGTAATAGGTACCTAACCTACTAATGTATGTAACTGAGTGCCTAGTGTGTTGTATTAGTATCAATGAATGAGTCATTCATGGACAACATATAGTAGGTACCTACCTAAGCAAAAGTTTACCTCTTTACTGATTCTATATGTACCTATCGTCCTAATTACCTACACTAATTGTAATAGCATGTAGGTAGGTACCTATAGGTATACTATACTTACTGTTTGGGGCGCAAAATTCTGTTTGTCTAACGATGAGATCTTTATGATTTTCTACTAGAGTCCACGCCGCGATAGAAGTCCCGCGAAAAAAGTTTAAATGACCCTTATGGACATCACATTAAGGGTCATTGAAACGTTATTCGCGGGACTTCATTCGCGGCGCGAATTTTAGTAACACTGTTCGCTAAGCTTAGTAGGTTAGTAGGTAGGTATAAAAAAAAAAATGTTTCAATAGGTACCTATTATGTAAAACCTATTAAAAACTAGAGTAGATAAGCAATTAAAATTATAGGTACCACCTAGTACACAGGTAGTACATACAAGTATCTACTTGTTACCGACAAATGACTAGAAATTATGATTTAAAAAATGATCAAGGTTAGGTACCTTGCTAAAGGCTTGGTACCTCATTCTTTGTAAAAATCGGGATTTAATAATTTTGGAAAATATTAACTTGTGTATCGTACAAACATGAGCTCAACTTCTGAAACGCTCGTATTTGTTTCATGCGAAAATCTGCTACTTATTATGCTCGCTTGTATCACACGTTCTGCTTTACTTATCGATTTTAAAAATAGTAAGTAAAAGAAATTTAAAGACGTGTGGTCGTTTTGGATTTTCGTGCACGGAACCGAAAACGGACGGTTCAGAAATTGATCTCATATGCGTAGGCAGGTACCTATTTCTTCTTCCGCTAAAATACAAGACCACAAACATTTAAGTAGGTAGGTAGTTAGGTAGATTATTTCGCTTTTCGTTGTCTAGAATAACTAGGTATTATAACTACCGAATATCAAGCAACAAAATAATGGTTCTTTTACTCCTTCCTTTGGGTCAGTCCAGTTTATTTATCTTTGCGATAAATTGTCCAGCCCACTTCCTTATCTCTGGCGCTATCTTCCACGAAATACGTTATTTTATGCTTCCCACATTCCTACCTACCTATTTATATAGAAAATTCTCGGCGTTAGTACATGCAATAATATAAAAATCTTTTTCACTCTCGCATACATTTGCGATCATATAGACTACTTATACGTTGTAGGTGGCTACATACCTAGTAATGAGTCCGGGTTAACTTACTTACCTGCGCCTCGTAAAACTATCGGCGTATTCGTAAACCTAATGGCGAGAAACTGTTCAGGGCCACGTATTTTCATTAACACCGTAGTAGGTACTAACATGCGGGAGAGCAAGCCTATTTATGTAAAATGTACGCAAGTTTTGAGCTTCGTAACATGCATATCATCATTATTTTCAGACGGAAAAGTACACTTCACTCGAACATGGCCGAGCGAAACAAAAAACGAACGAGCAGTTTTCGAAAGCTGTTTCCCAGCATTTTCTTCTCGCACAAAACAAAAGAAAAAAGGAATGATAAGGGCTCGCAAAAAATAGAGGAATCTACAAATAATTTTGCAGCTAACAATCACTATCAAAATCCTAGATCGATCCCCAAATTGGACAGGAATAACCAACAGTCCGATCAGTATGATGTGTGTATATATGAAAATTTGGCGATAAGACAGAGTAATCAACCGAGTGATACATGCGTAAACAATCCTGACAATGATTCATCTAGTAGCACTTTGGTATCAGAAAGTATAAGAACAACCCCTGGGCACTCGAACAACTCGAGGAGCCCTGCACAAGCGCCATTCGAGCGGCGAGCCCGCTGCTCCGGCGGCCAAGGTAGCGCGCGACCGCAAGTCCCGCCAAGGCCCAACGACACACCGCAACCGCAAAACAATCAATATCACACACACTATCCCGACGTATACTATCATTCTCTAGAACAGATCACTGATAAAATAACTCCTCATGATGAAATAGAAATATACAAAACATCGAAATCAAAAACCCATCCGGAGCCCGTCGGAGCTGAAATAAAAAAAATTAGCACTCCTATCCTTATTTCACCTAAGAAGGAAGCTGAAGTAAGAACTAGACAGCCGATTAGAGCACGGAGTTTATCATTTAATAAGGTCAAAGAAAGTGTAAATTTAAAAACGTATGCCGACACGGAAGACAAGGCATTAGCAATTAAGAAGCCATACAATTATTCGGCACCAACATCGCCGTTACCGCTTAAAATCCCAAACATGCCTAAAACTGTGTCTCCTTATGAACATGTACGTAAGAATATGATAGAAGCGGAAGAAAAAAGAAATTCATTAACTAGATTAACAACTCTCTATAGGTCGAGTCCTTCCCCAAGAATAGATATCACAAAAGAAAGACCACTTAGCAGAGTATCGACCCCTACATTAACAGTTACGAAAGAAAAACCAAAGAAATTGGATGATATAGAAAAAGAAAAAACTAGGCAGAAAGTTGAAGCGTTCTATTGGCAGAAATTGAAAGAGTTAAAGGAAAAAGAAGATGAATACTACTTAAAACAATCATTGAACAACGAGATTGGTTTCCGTTATTCTAATTGTAGTACACCTAACTCATTCGTAGCGGAGCCTAGAAGTTTCAGTTTACCTCGAGGGCAAAACCTAAATAGTTACAATGTAAGCCAAACTTTGCATGGTAACTCAACGTTTGTTAGAGGAACGCCTCAACGGAAAACGGACACTTTTATCATGAAACAAAGTGGCGGCGATTCGGACATAGTTTACAGACATCCCGAAAAACTAAACCGTAGCTCCACCTCGACAAGGTCTTCCCTTGACCCGAAACAAACGAGTGCTGTCTTACGGGGCTCATTAACTCGTAGTCCTCGTAATGGAAACCAACAGCCGAAACGAGTGAGTTTCGAGGAGCATACCTCTCTAGAAAGTGCTGGAAATTCTGGCACCAAATATGTCGAAAGTAAACCGACAAGTAATAACAATATGGCGCCTGCGAATTTTTGCTCTACAAGAGCCGTTGCAAGACTTGATAATGGATCGAAGGGGCCGAGACAGCCGCCACAGCCGCCCGCTCGCACCACCAGTGTTGGTAGAAGTTATAACAACGTCAAACACAGCAAACTCAACTTGGCCGGGAAAGGACCATATTCAGAATCTGAGAGTGGTTCCGAAGCGGGTGAAATACAGAGGATTCTGCAGAATTCAGCGCAAAAAGGTAAGAGATTTTCATGTACCTCCTTCTTTCATACGACGATCCGAGACGACATGGATGAATGGTTGCAGAGCTATTGCAGAACTACAGAGTACTTCATATTCGGTAGGTAGTTGGTAACACAGTAGTCTAGTTAGTAGTGCGCACGGAGGGTAGACAGACTGAATCTGCGAGCGCAACTTGCACAGATATGCTTTGATTTGTATAGGAAATTTTAAGTCTGACAGTCCCCCTTTTATAAAAACTCATACCAGATGGCGTTGTGTAATATGAGTAATAATTTTGATACCTATTTGAGTCCTCCCTCTTTTCGTGTGGGACACCGAGACGTCCAACAATCCGATGAACCCTAGTTTCAGAATTTTTCAACCGCCTTCTACAAGTAGCAGGCTTCTGACATGGTTGTGTAACGACCGCCACCGTCTAAGTGATCATAGACAGCAACCGGGACCTACGGCTTAACGTGCCATCCGAAACACGGAGCCATCTTACTTACGGACAATCGGGTGGTCCGGCCCACAATGTCCTAACCAGACTGAGAAAATTCACAAAGTGATAAATATCAACTTTGTGAGTGACCCACCGAGAATCGAACACGGAACCTTTTGCGTCAAAGGCAGTCGCACTACCACTGCGCCACATCGGTGGTCAATTTGAGTTAAATTGATGCTTCACTTGGTTCAATACATTTCGTTGGAATTTCATTTTCTGTTTAGCTCAGCGCCATCTGTGTATCTACAATTATTGAAGATTGGCTTGGAAGTTTTGTATGTATCTTAAAATTACGTGTAATTTTTTTCACGGACTGTTGCAAACACATGCAAATTGATCAATCATCAGTGTTAAATTGCTAACAAAGCAACCTAGAAATGGGGTTAGGTGAAAGCTTCATTATTACAGCAATCATAATGTCTCCGCTACAGAAGAACGACTACAGAGTCCTTTGCACGTACTGTTGGGCCAACGAGTCTAGTGTCACGAGCGGTGTTGAATCAGATGCGTGATCTAACCTGACAGTCCTGTGGTTAGTGTACAACTGCACAAAGCAAAGTACTTAGTAAAAACTCTTAGGTTAGTTATAGGTATTTGGTCATTTAATCACATGTATAGGCAAGGTGCTATTTGCGATAGACGACGGTTGGACTGCCCAACACCTTAAATATTATGCATGTGCTTCTCAAGATAGATAAAACTTTGCCAACTTGTGGTACCTAACCTAGGCTGGGTACATTTATAAGTATTATTCCCAATATACATACATACATACATACATACATATATCACGCCTTTATTCATTAATAAATATCCTGGACAATTCACACAGCGCCATCTAGCCCCAAACTAAGCAAAGCTTGTGCTATGGGAACTAGATAGCTGATACTAATACATATATACTTTTTTTTGTAAATAAATACATATTATACATAGAAAACACCCAGACTCAACACAAATATTTGAAAATTGACTTAACAAATATTTGTGTCCGGTGGGGATCGAACCCACAACCCTCGGCGTAGAAGGCAGGCATACTACCCGCTACGCCATCGGGACAGTCAAATGGCGTTTTTAGTTCAGTTATTATAGGAAAAATAGCGGGAGAAACCTCAGGATGATCGAATATTGTGGGGTTGTATAGTAGTAGGTCCTATACACAACTTCCAATAAACCCCCTGCGATTGCAAGGAACGCTGGGGGTACAAGGGTTAAATCACGTCCTTTTTTTAGTTTTTCGATTGTAACTCGTAAATGAGGGGTATAAAAGCAAAGGCGAAATAGTCCACTCATTAACTGTTTTGAGGCAGGTATGGAAATGTACTCATATTAGTCTAAGGAAACCATTTTCAATGAGTTTCAGAAGTTAAAACTTTTACTTTTCCTGAAAATCGTGATTCAAAATTGGGCTTGGAAGCAAAAGCGAACAGGTCCACGACTGTTTAGAAGCAAAACCAAATTAGTCCATATTAGCCAATCACAGCCCTGCGTTTTGGTAATACCCTAATGTCAGTTATGTCTAATTGCCGACTTGTAAGCTCCAAAAGTGAACAAGTCCAGGTAATTTCGTAGCAAAAGCGAATTAGTCCATCGGTTAGAAGCAAACCCACCCAAGTCCATATCATAAAATTAAAAATTTAATGAAATACATATTTAAACATTCTTTTGCTTGATTAGATATAAATTGGCTATTATAGGCAAGCTGTCTAGTATTTTTTATGGAATAAACACAGCTCCGAGAGAATGCTATTAAACTTTTGCCGTTTCCCAACATTTCAACTTCATGGGCTTATTCGCCTTTGCCTTTATACCCCTCAAATGATGCATCGCAGCGTGAATATGTCTATGACTAAAAAGAAGCTCACGAAATTTCTAGATAACTTTAGTCTAGGTAAAGTTTACAATACCTACTAGTATTTAAGTAAATTAAACAAAATAAGTTGGGAAAATTACACAACTAACTGGTAGCTAGTGCCTTTACGCTTTTCTCGGCATAGAAAAAAGACAAACAATCTTACATCGTTTAACTAACGTGTCTTACAACGTGCGACATTGACTAAAAATATCATGTATCGACGTTAGGCTGCTGTTCAGGCATATAATAAAAATATTGCGGAATTGTATAGTAGTAGGTCCTTATATTACACAAATTCCTATACACTGACTGACCTGATGGCGTAGCGGATAGTATGCCTGCCTTCTACGCCGAGGGTCGTGGGTTCGATCCCCACCGGACACAAATATTTGTTAAGTCAATTTTCAAATATTTGTTTTGAGTCTGGGTGTTTTCTATGTATAATATGTATTTATTTACAAAAAAAAGTATATATGTATTAGTATCAGCTATCTAGTTCCCATAGTACAAGCTTTGCTTAGTTTGGGGTGGATGGCGCTGTGTGAATTGTCTAGGATATTTATTTATTTATTTTTGATAAATAGAAAATAAGGTATATATCCTATCAATATCTGGAAACTGGTTCTTAACTCTGTTTTTTTATAGAATGTAAATTTTGATTTGCAATTTTTTTCTCAAAATCATCTGTCAAGTTCAAAGCATAATAATCATAGACTCAGAATATACGATAATAATAAAGAACAATTATTACCCCGATCTATGAAAAATCACTGCTGTGCTTTTACATCACTCGCACAAGCGCTATCTACTAGGAAATAAAAGAAACCGATTAAAAAGTTCCCATTTCGTTAACAACAGTTACCGGTAGGTACTGGCACATAACTATTTAAGACAAACATACACATATCACGCCTATATCCCTGGTGGGGTAGGCAGAGCGTCAACGAACGTAAAGTTACGGTCTGACAAGTATCGAGGGCCGTTCGAGATAATTCGTGTATCGCTCTAGTGACAGGTTGTCGGCCTGTCGCCTAAAAATTGTAATACACCTGAAACGCTAAGTCCCTCAGTCGCCTCTTACGACACCCACGGGTTAGAAATGGGACGATGCTATTCTAAGCCGGCATCACACGGCAAACTATTTAAGATTTGCATAAATAATGGCAAATGTCATTTTACTCTCTTTAAAAAAAAAAGAGTATCTTTTTTTTTTTTACACGCTGTTTGGAGAGGGTGAATCGATTGCAAGTACCTACTATTGGTTGTGTTTTCAGATTGTGTATCGCGTCTCGCTGTAGCTTGAATGGGCGAAAGGGTGAGGTGAACCACCTACTCAAGGGGGATAGTAGGTACATAAATACACGACTAGGTACGTGCTTCTCGTAGTAATGAAAATGTCTACTGAATACAGTAAAAGTGAAAGACTGTGGTGAGTTAGAGCGTCGGTGGCCAAGTGGTTAGGACACCGGTCTTACAATCGTGAGACCTGAGTTCGATCCCCACCATGTTTTACTTCCGTACATTTACCGACTGCTCTTACGGTGAAGGAAAAACATCGCGATGAAACCTACATTTCAATAAAATTAGGATTTCGATGATATTTGAATGTAAGTTAACCTAGGATTCGGGCCAGGTTAGCCTTCGGGTTGCAACGGTCAGATGGGAGGCGTTCTGTGTAAAAACTTGGTTTTACGTCAAATCCCCCCCTAGGTTAGGTAGCCGACTTCGACAGAAACGGGCTAAGGCAAGGAGAATGATGATGATAGAATGCAAACTATAGTGCGACGACGCTTATATTAAAAATTGGTCTAGCAGGTGATGCTCTTTAAACTATTTCGGTAGGTACAAGTAAATTGTTCTTGTACTACAACGGCTAACCTTTTGAAAAGAAAGCATCCTTCGCCAAGAGAGATACCAAATCTCTCTTATTTCTCGCTGCGAGAATCGTAATGATTGGTTTTTTGTTATAAATTTCAACGGAATTAACGATATCTATCATAGTAGTAGGTATTACGCCGGCGGGAGAAACTATTTCGTTATTAATTTCGTCTGCAGTTCATTGTATTTTTATTTTCGATCAAGTGTTTATTTGAGGGAGATTGCAGTTTGTAAGCCTATTAACGGGGCTTGGGGTGGACCATGAAGGGGGAGAAAAGAGCGATCGAGGCGAGCACTTAATGTCGGTATTTTTGCTACTGTACTAAGCTATCTTCAATTGATATAAAAGTCTCGGCGCTCCAAACCGAAGATCGCTCTACGAACAGGAAGTTTTTTCAAAGCTCAGAACTCGGGTGGTGCTTTCAGGAAACATCGCTATTTTACTTTTTCTAATTTATCATCCAAATTAAATGAAGTCGTGTGATGCCGGCATAGAATAACATCACTCCAATTCTTCCCGCGGCTGTTGTAAGAGGTAACTAAGGGACTCGAGGGTTTTATGTGTATTACCACGTATAACACAACTTTAGGCGACAGGTTGTCACTACAGTGATACACGAATCATCTGAAGGGGCCCTCAATACTTGTTAGACGTGGCGATAACGACCTTAATTTTACGATCGTTAACGCTCGGGCTACCCCGCAACAGATAAAGGTGAGATTTGTGTGTATGTGTATTAAATTAAACTAATTTCTTAATTCTAGACACAGGTGCCTTACTAGCTGTACCTACCAATATGTAACTTGAAAATAGGTAGTTTTTAGGTATCAGCCCATTTCCCGTGAATGTAATTCATAAGTTGACTAAAGGACTTGAGGGCTTCATGTGTATTACAAGTTTAAGTGATAGGCTGTCTGCAACTACAGTGAATGGTAAACCGAACGTCCATACTTGTATTTTTATTTTTAGACCAGTTCCTAGAAGCTGCCAAGAGGATTGGTAATTTTTATGACTTGGTTCATATCATCACTACAAGTACTTACATTGGCAAGTCAAATGTCCCTGTCCTATGCCGCAGATAATATAATACACTTATGAGCTCTACGCCGTAGTAAATTCGTAACGGATTATTGTCCCTTTGTTCGCTACGCTGCCTACGCCGTAGCTTAATCGTAGAAGCTGCCAAGAAGGATGTTTATTTTAATAGTTTTAATTTGTAATTTATTGGTAAATCATAACACAATTTGTAAATTTATTGGCAAATCATAACACAATTGTAGATTACGCGCCTATGAGTGTATCCTATCTATTGCAACCGAAGTTTATAACGCCCGAGCGAAGCGAGGTTGCAATTGATGTTACACCCATGGTACGTATACCGCTTTACATGTCTTGTATTTACTTGTTTTTGTTTGACATTCGATATTATTTCAAATCAATTTTAATATAACGTTATTTTAAATTTCGAACTGGACAGTACCTAAGTATGAATAGAAAAAATGTTTTGGGTGTCCGATACAAAATGTACCGTCAATTTGTATAAGGTTCCAAATTTTTTTTTCTTGTTTGATGTTATGATCCAAGACGAAGAATTATACGTTTCATGGGCTTATTCGCCCTTTAAAATATTTGACGCTACTCTTCTGGACTGAAATATTTAAGCAACCCATACGCAATATATTTATTGGCACATTTTATTACATAACTTTCCTGACAGCTCGGTGAAGGTAGTTGTATGGCGGGATCTCCTGCTTTTGCAATATTATTTACGCATAGAAAAAAAGAGATGCAATTTAATTACCAGACGACGCAATCATAGTTTTTGGTGCGTTTTCATGTATTTATCGCTTTATTTTACTCACTTTCCATTCGATATGTAAAGCAGTATACGTACCGCGGGTGTAACATCAATTGCAACATCGTAAAGTTACCGCCCGTTGAAAAACCTTAGTTGCAATTGATACATTACATTCCTAGATGCGTAATCTACTATTTATATCATCAGTTTCACGCCAAGCATCTCTTTACCCGGGACGGGGTAAGAGATTGCCTGTGTTAGTATTATATTGTATTAGTAGTGCCAATGTAGCTTTAGGATAAAAATCGTCTTTTTGTGAAATATTTGTCTTGGGAAAGTGCCTTAAAATTCTTTACGTAAAATCTAATTAAAAGAATTCTCTTTCAGTCTGTGCTTTTAAGGCCCTCGGCCCCTAAAATACCGCGTGGGCATGATTTTTAATTAGGTTATATTTGGACTATTAGAGCTATCAAAATCTGTAAAAATATGTTTTTGTCCAGGATCTAACAGATACGCATTCAGGTATACAATTTGACAAACTTACTCAATTGAAAAAAAACCGAAGTAGCCTCCAATTAATCTTGCTCGTTTAGCGCTTATCTTGCATAATCAAGCTTACCTAGTATCATAATACTGGTATCAGTATTATATCACTCACACAAAACCAAACTTACACACTACTTACTTATTGATACCCTCGATTACCTACTTACTGCGACCTACTAACTTGTATCATAAGGCAAACTTTGATGAACACATAAAAGTTTAATTTTAAACCGACTTTAAGGAAAGGAGGCTATCAAAATGCTTGTATGTTATGATATTTCAGTAGGTAGGTATTATTTTGTTTATAAAGCATACAGGGTATAAAAAATTGGCTGCTAATATTTTAAGGGGAGAATCAGCCCATGAAACTGAACAACTTTCCCCTAGGAACACAGGTCGAAATAGAAAACAAAATTGAGTACCCATACAAAATTACCAACCGACTCAGTCATTTTGTATGAGAGATCCAAAATCCTTTTCTTAAATTCGACCTATGTTCCTTGGGGAAAGTTGTTCAGTTTCACAGACTGGTTCGCCACTTAAAATATATGAAACATTATTTATAAACGTCTGTATAGTCTATACGTATAGACGTTTCTAGGCTCTCACACAAATGTCAACGACTGTTTGAGTCGCAATAGTAGTTAGGAACTTTAAGTCTGCCTCCACTCTACGCAGACATCTTAGGTTCCGTTTCCATTAGTACGTAAGTTATTTTCCCTCGTGTAGACAGATTTCCAAGATGGAAACCTACGTACATACCTACTTGTTTACTACTTGTGATGGCGGTTTGAAATATTTTTAACCTAACTTTCCCTGCTAAATGTAGGGGCTACGGTTTGTCGTATCTTAATTATCAAAATTAATTGTAATGAAATAGATAAAGTGTTTCGGTTCACTGCAAGTGGTTAATTCCACAACCCAGTGCCTGGCGTTTTTTTGGCGATGTGGTGTCAGATCTTGCGCGCCATACAACCGTGGCCACCGAGTGCGCAGCAGCGGCACTGCATTGATCCATTCTCTGGTTGGCGCCTGTGCCGCTCCGCAGCCAAACGCATACACTATACCTACCTACCCTCGCTTCCCTTCTCACTCTACACGTAACAAAAATGTACTTTAGTCTCTGAGTTGGCGTCCGTGGACGCAGACGGCGACCCCTGCCGTCGTTATAGTTGCAACTCGCCGCCGGCCCGCCGCCTGCCGGCTCCGAACCCTCTGTGATACATAACAAACACCAAAGTTAACATAGGTAAGGGTCAGGACAGATGATCGTCATTTTTAGGTGTCGCGTAGATACTGTACAGTCACTTGTTAAGGATTCCCAACGTACTAAGTATCTAAATCGTCTAGTGAAAACTGCTGAGGCAGTAGGTACGGAATCAAACGGTAAATTGTAAAGTAATCATGCGCATCCCGAAAATTACGATCATCAGTCCTTACTCTGGGTTTGTATCGAAAACAGATCTGACCAGCATGCGTTCGGCCACAAGCATTGTTTATTTTGGGGTCACGGGTGTGGTTCAGTTCAATGGCACTTACGGCAGCGATTCGCCAGAGGGTGGCGTTTGGCATGAAGGGGCGCCATGTGGCGTAGTTGCCGCGCGAGCACGTTGCCCTGGTGCATCGCGAGCCTGCGCGCTGCACCCCCGGACCGCCGCCGCACCCGCCGCGGTGTCCGGAACCCCGACCACGGCGCGCCGTTTCGCCCGGTGCGGATAGATGTCACTGCCAACGTTACGTGCTCAGTACGAACCGGCTGCGGATATCAATGAAATAAAAAAAATTATAGTGCTGAATGGTGTGTACTTAAACATAAAATTAGTGGCTAATACGAAAATGGTGCATTATTTGAACTGGATGTAAATCTACTTATATTGGTATGTAAAGTCTCCACTCTGAAACTACCGCGATCAATAAATGGGCGTAATCCTGTAAGTTTAGACCAGGAAGTGCTATCTTTCGGTGATTAGATAGGTACCTACTTACTTCTAATTTAGATAATTAATCAATTTGATAAATACTTTAATAAATATTCTTGATACCTACCTGTATAGGTACACGTTTTCGCCTTTAATGAACCAAGCAGTGTATAGGCATTCTGCGTTTGCTTTTTTCCAAGCAGCGTGACACCAGATATCTGTTTTTGAGGGCATTTTCCAAGGTCTCCTTATTCTGATATTTGATGTTATTGATTTAATCTGAAGAATGAATACATAAGCTAATCAGTATTAAATCATGCCAGAAATCATTAAAAAATAAATATCTAGACTAGGATGTTAGGTATACCTATAGATTTTCAAACAAACAATACTATACTTAATTAATACAAGTGTCCCGTTATTAATGGATCAAGAATTTGCATTTGCATTGCAACAATTGCATTATTTATTGGCACTCCATCGGGTAATATGAAAACTGGGAGTTGGCCATTTTTGCTGCATGCCCAGCCCACTTTTTGCTTTGATCGCTATATATGTAATGCGATTCTTTATTCCGGATTTGTTCTCATACGCAATCAAAATAGTTAAAATATTATCATTCAAACCGCTACAATTTACAATAGAGTTATCTGACCTCTCTTATTCCGCACTTCGATTGTTATTTCGTAAAATAAAATTACTGGGTCTTAGAAACTTAGCACAATAGACTGCAGGTGAACTTATAATAGGTGTTATTAGACTAATTTATGTTGTATGCTTATTTAGTTAGCATAGTGCGAATTGAAGGAAAAACATCGTGATGAAACCCACATTGAAATTATATCTGAATTCAGATGATATTTGGATGAGATCTAGGATTCGGGCCAGGTTAGCTTTCGGGTTGCAGAGGTCAGATGGCAGTCGCCCTGTGTAAAAACCTGGTTCCACGGCAAATCCCCTAGGTTAGGTGGCCGACCCCGACAGAGAAACGGGATAAGGCAAGGAGAATGATGAGTGCGAATTGACCTGGAACTGACTGACATACTTCCCGTGGTACAAACAGCAGAGAACACGGGTTACCTTTTTAAAGTAAAGTTAAAATCCGCTGGTCCGGATTTAATTACAGATACGGAAGCTTATTTACAGGGGATCAATTTCTTTAAGGGTGGGTTAATCCCTTATTGCGTCCCTTTACCTTTTTTTTCACATCTTTAGCACCGCATTTACCTACAACAGTAAATTAACCAATTAAATTCTTCAATATTGTATTCTCTCTCTCTCTCTCTCTCTTTTCGTATGGGACATCGAGTCGTCCAACGACTCAATGAACCCTAGTCTTGTATTAGAAATGAACTCTTATAGGAGAACATGAACGAAACTTTCAGCTGCATCATCAATTATATTCATCGCATTGAATCACATCCTTGTCTAAACATGCTCCTCCTACATAATGTACAAGGTGCAAAAAAATTGCTGCAAATATTTTAAAGGGTGAACCAAACCCATGAAACTGGACAATTTTCTCCGAGAAACATGGGAAAAAATAATTTAGACCCCGAAACAAAATTACTAACCGATCAAGTCCGTTTGTATGGGAGGCCCAAAAAATTTTCTCTTACTTCGACCTGTTTCTTGAGCTGATTCACTCATTAAAATAGTTGCAGTTAATATTTTTACATGTTAGGCGGATCGCACACTTGACGCACGACGGAGCGCAAAAATATCGCAGCGCTCTGACAGATCCATACTAAAGTATGATTTTTAATTCGATGCAGTAAACTGACGTTTGGGGGGTTGCCGCTTTTTTGGGAAAAATAAATAGTGATGTGCTAAAAAGATATAACTCAATCACTCATCTAGCGACATGTTCATATAATATCAAAGTGATAATTTTAAGCTTATTAAATTACGTAAATACTCGAAGAATAACATGGCTCAATCTGAGCAAGTCGAGCGCGAACTGATCACCAATAAGAAAATAGTGCTTCCTAAAAACCTAGAGAGCTGAAATTTGGCACAGAGATAGGGTTTAGTGCCCATACATAGGGAAAAGTTATAGCGTTATAGAGAGTTGTCGTAACATAGAAAAATGAAAACTCGTCTTTTTGTGTAGTTGTTGAATCGCCAAGTTTAAAGTTTGACTGTTTGTCAGGAATTTTACCTAAAATCTTCTTTATTCTTTATGGTTCCGACAGTTAAAGTAAAAAGTGCACAGCTTCAGTTTTTAATTATCAGTTGTGGCAACTTAGAAATGTTTTTTATTGATGTTTTGTTGATGTAATATGGAGTGGTTGTGACGCTACAAAATTAATGTATGAGAAGTTAAAGCTGCAAAAATTAAGCAATTTCGACATTTTGGACACTTTAGCGTTAACGTATTTTAACATCAGGCAAAAATAAAAACAAGCTAAAATGTGTTCAATATTATATGAATTAATTTTGTAATATATCTATCTCTATCCTCAAGAAATAAACTTAGACAATAACTTCATACATCAAAAAATGGCGGCTCGATATCGGCGAGTCAGTGTGAAAAGGCTTTATGAATCAACTCATTCACCTGGAGTACGTCACTTTGGTTTTCGAGTAGGCAACATTATTTACATTGCAGCTGTCAGTTTACTGCATCGAATTAAAAATCATACTTTAGAAATGTCAATCTCCATACTAAAACCGCTCAACCGCTGTTGACGCAGCGCTATCGCAGTGTCGTCCATCGAGTGCGGTTTTAGTATGGGGAGTGACGTTTCTAGTATGGATCTGACAGACCGCTGCGATATTTTTGCGCTCCGTCGTGCGTCAAGTGTGCGATCCGCCTTATAGATAACAAACGCAGCGCAAAGTGCTAGGGCAGATGCAGACAAAACATATACGCAAGTTGTGCATGTGTGAAGAGCAACTAAGAAAAATATTTTAAAACAGAAAAAATATCATTTTTGTTAAAAACTATTTTTCTCGTAAAACTTATTCGAAAAAAGAAAACAATATATTACTTATCCATCACGCAAATAGATACCTACTTAAACGTAATTAATAAAACAACATTATATTATATTATTATTCCACTTTCATTATACTTTTTTAATAACACAATATGTCATGTTTATCGCGAATGAATAAAAACCACCAGTCATGTTTATCGCGAATGAATAAAAAGAGTCATTGTGTCTACATTGACTCAACCCGTGTAGTACACAGTGGCTCCAATAGTGTAATATGGGCCAGACAACCCTGTCTCGACAATATAATATCTATTGAAACTATGCGTTGTAATAAGTGACGTTCTACAAAATCATTGTTCTCGTGTAATTCCTATTGCCATAGGCATAGGCAATACATAGCGATTGTTTGTTAATGTTTTAAAAGTAGGGAATTAGCCAGTATTGAATGTTAGTCACTGGGTACCTCTTTTTGAGCCAATGAAGACGCCGTCGCCATTTTGATCACATACAAATTTTTCCATTTAACATAGAGATAGCAAATCTAGCACATTAGGTATCTACCTTGTATATGGACACGACTTTCCATTATTATAATTACGTTTGCCCAAATATTTCAATATTAACCAATGAAAATACCTGAAATTTACCTTAATTTTGAGCCAATTAACTATCGTAAATTTCATAATCAAACCATGCTTATATTTGAATGTGTTTTGGTAGTCGAGAGCTACTCGCAAGTTAAGAAAACAGATTTATATTACTGTCCTACAACTACAACGCACGAAATATAAGCGTCAGTCAATATACCCGGCCAAGTCATCTAGATAATTTTTAGCGA
Organism: Keiferia lycopersicella; assembly: GCA_029255805.1. NCBI lineage: Eukaryota > Metazoa > Arthropoda > Insecta > Lepidoptera > Gelechiidae > Keiferia > Keiferia lycopersicella. Next base: position 14,786,372 of record JARACZ010000006.1, on the reverse strand, counting down.
ACTTTGTTTCTAAAGCTAGATATTCTGTTATCCAGATAGATTGTACTAGTAGCTTTTCTAGTAGTACAGGTAGGTACATACATTTTGAACTTTTGTATGGAAAACACCGCAAACATTATATTTGAGGTCACTTAAGCAATTGAAATCGCATTCAAAATCAGTATTTTTTCGCACGTGCCGCAACGTCAACAAAAAAGCAACTTTACCGCAAAATGATTTCAAAATTTCGCGTAGTGTTGTTAATTGAAATAAAAAATTTACACGGGTATAGATAGCTATAGAGCTTACGGTCTCTTAACTATGGAGCTCATTTAATTACTGACATAATGTATGCCGCTTTGCTCAGTGACAATAGGCACCATTGTGAATTATTCTATCCGAGGAAGTCAAAATTCCATACACCAGATTTCAAGATGCCAAACTCTCGACTTTTTGTATAGAAATAAAAAAATCTTCTTGGGCCTATCGTGTGGGCTGATCAAATAAATCCCGCCGGGTAATAAATGTATAAAGACAAAAAGTTCGTGGGAAACACTGTCCTAGTGGCAAAATGTACAAACTACCTAGTGCCAAAATGTAATATTGCCTAAATACAAGGGCTACACAAGACGACTTCAAAAATATACTTCATTTTGCTTGTCTGAAAAAATTTAAACACATTTTTAAAACTTGTCAAAACATGCTATGTTTTGAGTCCTCTATGTACAAAATGGCTAACATAATATTTTTATTAAACATATACTTACATTAACCCTATTGATATTTGTTATTACTTTCGTCGCGTTTTTATGGAGGACATAGACCATTACGCGTAGGTACTTTTATAGCATGTTTTGATAAGTTTTAAAGACGGAACTAATTTTTTTCCAAATAGGCAGCTGAAATGTATTAATGCAATATATTTTTGAAGTCGTCTCACGTAGCTCTTTCATTAGATCATTCACCCCACTCGATAGGGCCCAAGAAGTTTTTTTTGTGCCATAAGTACAAAACATCGAGGGTCCGCTATCTTGAAATCAAGTGGATGGAAATTTGACATCTTCGGATAGAATTATTCACAATGATCTTTTGTATCACTGAGCAAATTCGCATAAAGTAGGCCAGTAATTAAGTGTGTAAAAGCTAAGTACTAAGTCTAGTAACAACAATTCAAAAAACTCGTTCACAAAAAATTACATCATCGACGGAGTAAGTAAAATCTAACGTAGTTCAAAAACTAGTTATAAAATCGCTTACAGCCCTCCACTGACGCAAATAAATGTAGAAATCAAACTTCCGCCATATTTGATCCCCCCTGAAGGGGAGGGTCCTTCCATCGAACGTTTTGAGGAGTACTGACTAACACTGGCGCGAAGCACACTAGCACGGTAGCTACAATATCCACAAATGTAACTCGCGTAGAATACATTTAATTATTATTTACTATTACAACCATGTTGTTGTTGCAACCCCTGGTAATAATTTTAACTTGGGAATAAGACGTTTTTCCGGCATGTCTTATACATTATTCCTATCTAAATAAGCCGCATTAATATCCATTGCGTGGTTTAGAAAAGCCAGCGGAGTACAAAACAGGCAGAAAGATAAGTACAGTCGCCGACAAGGGCAATACCCTAAAATAGGAGCAGAAGAGTCAACGTAAGCCTCAGCCGTCGGCCAATCATGCCTAAAACTTGCTAAATATAAATAGAATCTTAAGTAGGTACATAATAGTCAAAAAAGTTATGGGCCTGTGACTAAATCAGCGACTCTACCTTCATAATAAATACATAGAACATTGAGTGAAACTTTTTCCAAGTTCAACAAAACAAGTGAACTTTAACTATTGCAAAGCTTTGTTCTGTACCAGTAATAATTTTATGATATAATTCATTACTTACCCACTGTCCTAGTTGTAGTTCAGCTCGATCTTTGAAGTTGATTAGCACGAAGATAAGTGCACTTATTTATGAAAATAGTGGTCAGGAGCCGGGCTGGTATGCAGCGCAGACTGCGCGTCCGATGCAAGCGGCCTGGGGAAACTGACCCGCCCCCGATGCAACAGGCGGCCCAACCACGGGATCCCACCGGCACATGCGTCGTGCAGATCCCAGGCCCTTACAGAACTGACACGAATCCTGGATTTCAAATATTATTTTTTGTTTCATACCCGGCCGAGGCTTTCGATTCATCAACATCTGTTCTTTTTTCATGTTTACCAATGTAAAACTCCAAGACTTTTCAACCTATTTGCTAATTCTAATTTAGGTTTTGAAAACATATGCTTACTTCCGTCTTCGTAGCACTTGCAAAAAATGGGATGGAATAGTCTATTTAGTACATTTTTAACATACTAGAGTTGTTTATGGAATCTTGAACCAAAACGTTTAGGTCTTATCTGCACAGCGATTTTTGTATCGCGTTTTTTTAATGAAAATGTGAACCTCACATTCAAAATGTACCAGCCGACTAGTCACTTTGTATGGAAAGTCCCAACCATTTATTCATATTTCCGAAAAACGTTCTAAACGGAAGTTGTGCAGTTTTGTGAGTACGTACATCCTTAATTATTTGTACTTAAATAAATGTAACCCTATTTACGAGAACGAGGATTGCATATTGTTATAACCATAAGATTGAGTCATAAGTTGTATTGAAATGTGATAGGATACATCGGAAAGTTTTAATTAGCCGACGACTAGACGTGCCTGGCAAACCGGCTAAATTACCCTACTATAGGAGGTACTGCCAAAAATATTTCAATGCAAATCTCCCCTGTCCCCCTATAAAAGAACTGCAGGTGTCGTCGTAATGAGTATGCATACAATAGAAAAATCAAACGAGTATAGGTTTTGCGATTCGGTTACTTGGTAATGATTCGTATGAGGAGTGAGTAGTTGTCATAGGATATCCTTATAGTAATGGTTTTCCAAATTTGGCTTCGGAGATATTCTGTAGTAGGTTAGTAAAGAATACCAGCCAGGTTTACATCCGGTTTTTTCAGATAGTAATGCACCATGTTTTCTTAAACTTCATTTCTAGTTAAACAAAATCTACCCAAAGTGGAATTAAGACTTAATAAATACCTACCTAATACATATCTGATGATGAAACAGTGCCCTAAAACTAGATAAACCTAAGAAACGTATAAATGATCGTAGCTTTTTATTAATAAAAAATGTGACATGAATGTAACTCGGACTCGCAAGTGTTAATGTGCTAACCCATAGGATAACACGACTAAGATAGTGTATTAAAACGGCTGTGCTATGTATAGATAGAAAGAGATATCCACAAATGTGGTCAATTATGTGTGTGAGTGAGTGAGACGGATGCCACGATGCTGAGTCGGTGGAAAAGCAAAGACAAGTCGGATAAGACCAGCAAGTCATCCGGCTCCAGCGGAAAGAAGAAACGGAAAGGAAGAGAGAATGGTAATGTATCCTGTTTTGTATTCAGATGTTGTGTTAGTTTTAGAAACTAGATACGTTTTGTTCTTATACATTATTATTTTTTTTTTAAATATTCATTGCGCATGATTTATATTTTTCTACAAGTAAGATCAACGCGTCAGTCACGGATCAATCGTAAAATATATATGTATTTTGATTTGTCCAACACTAGCTCAAGCGATTTTGTATGATTTGAGTAAGTACATGATTCGAAAGCAAAATATTCGGCCAAAGCGAAATCGATCCATGGCTGGCGTCTGGTTTAAAACAGTGCGTAGGTAACTATATTGCGTATTCGTTTGGTGTTGTTTCTTTCACACTTTAATTTGTTTCAGAAGAAGACTGGCACGGGGACGGCTCTCGAATCGATGGTAAGTTATTCTCTTTATTATGTTTAGTTTATAGGACGGGTAAGTTATAGGGCTGATTGTTGTGGGCCTTATTCATCGTGCCTTCAGTGATATAAAACCGGATAAGTAATATTATAAAACTACATTATCTAAGCGCTAGTTCTTCGAAACTAGGTATAAAAATTTAATGACTTTGTTCCAAAGACACTGTTTATTATTATTTATTACCTTTCCAATGTTTATTATGATTTATTACCATCACCCTTACTTTAAACGTGCTATACTTAAACAAAATCATATTTTTCATCAGGTCAAAACAAAATTATATTTATTAAATCTGCGGCTAAATTTGATTTATTTAACACTTTATTTTTAAGGTTAATTCAGGTTTTTTGAACTCTAGGAATAATAGATTAATTGTTATGTGTTTTATTATGTGTTGTACGATGTACCTTAATAGGTACATCGTTGACTAAACGGTCGGTCGGTTCTACTCATGATTCTGAACAACTTTTACTATGGGGCCACCTGCGAAATCGCGATAGAAAACGCGACACCGAATGTTTGTATATTTGTTACTCCTTCACGCTACAACTACTGAACCGATTTTTCAAGAAATTTAACACACAGCTTGAGGGTTGCCTGGATTAACACATAGGACAGTTTTTATCCCGGTAAAATATTCCTGTAGAATGCTACGGGATTAAAACCGACTTACACGCGGGCGGAGCCGCGGGCGTCCACTACTCACCAAATAAATAAATAAATAAACGTTGTGGAATTGTGTTGTAGTAGATCTACTACATCCAATAAAAACCCTTTTATGAGATTTTTTGTGCTGATAGCAACACTTGTATGAACTCGGTGACGCTGTTGACATTTTTGTAGATTGAGGGAGGCTGCCAAGTTTAATAATAATAATAATAATAATAATAAAGCTTTTATTCATTCCTTACGCTAATTACATCGAATCGTATTTTTTTTATTAACATTCAAGTACTAAATATTTCATGCAACAAAATATTAGAATTAACAATCAAATAAGTATATTATAAAACAGAATACAATAATCCAATAATAATAATAATTAATTAATACCTATAAATTTATTCTACCTTCGTACGCTTTTTAATTATTAAAATTTTTTTGAAATATATATAACGATCCTATTAATAGTATATACTGTTTTCCTATATTTATAAATTTTTATGCATTGCTTGAATTGTAGGTATTTAAGTGTAAGGACCGCCCAATGCGGTAAAAGCCTCCTCCATGCATTTCCATTTTTGTCTGTCCCTTGCTAGCCGGCTCCAGGTTCTGCCCGCTATTTTCATGATGTCGTCACTCCAGCGTTTGTAAGGTCTACCTCGTTTGCGTTTTTTGTAAATAGGGTACCAGTTAGTCACAGTTTTTGTCCATCTTTCATCTGTCGTTCTCTGCAGATGCCCTGCCCATCGCCATTTCAGTTCAAAGATTTGTTTTATAACATCTCTGGCTTTTGTAGCCTTTCTTATTTCTGAGTGTCTTACTCTATCTCTGAGTTTAAGTCCCATGTAGCTTCTCTCTATGCCTCTCTGGCATGTTCTAATTTTTTGGACTACTTTATTAGTCATATTCCAAGTCTGACAGGCATACGTAAGGCAAGGTAGTAGACACATCTCCATTGTTTTTGTCTTTAGACTAGTAGGTAGTTTGCTCTTGAAGATTTCTCTCATGCTCCAGTATTTTCTCCATGTGTTCTCTACCCGCCGGTCTATTTCCTTATCTGAGCTGCTTTCAAGTGTGATTTGGTGACCCAAGTATATATAGCTGTCCACATATTCAAGTGATTCTGAATTAAGTTTAATTTCTTTTTGCTCCCTATTTGACATGACTTTGGTCTTTTCTTGGTTTATCTCCAAACCAACCTTTTTACTTTGTAAATTTAGTGATGTCATGAGGTATTGCAGTTCGTCGGGACTTTCTGATAAAATAACTAAATCATCCGCGAATCGTAGGTGTGATAAGTATGTGCCGTGTATATTCAAACCTTTTTGTTGCCAATCTAGAGACCTGAAGATGCTTTCCAGCACTGCTATAAACAATTTAGGCGAGAGTGGGTCGCCTTGTCTTACCCCGCGTTCTATTTTAAATAATGGTCCTGGTGTTTCTAGCTTTATTCTAGCGGTGCAGCATTTATATAGTTCTGTTATGATTTCTATGTAAGTATTATGCACTCCTTGTTCTTGCAGAGCTTTCCATATAGATTCGTGCAGAATTGTGTCAAATGCTTTGGAGTAGTCAACAAAACCAATATATAAAGGTAATCCATATTCGTTGTATTTCTCTATTATGGTTTTCAATGTATGTATATGATCTGTCGTGGAGAACCCCTGAACAAATCCTGCTTGCTCTATAGCCTGATTTTCATCCACAACTCTTGTTATGCGACGAAGTATTGCTGAGGAAAACAGTTTGTAGAGAGTTGACATCAAACTTATAGGTCTGTAATTAGAAATTTGTTTAGCATCGCCTTTTTTGTAAAGTAAGGTTATTTCAGCGATTGTCCATTGGTTTGGCAGTTTCTTTCTTTCCAATATGATGTTAAAAAGTTTAGTAAGTGGTTCGACTATGCTTTCTTTTCCCGTTTTTAGTAGCTCATTACTTATTCCGTCTGGTCCAGGGCTTTTCTCACTTTTTAGTTTTTCTATAGCAAACTCTATTTCTCGTACAGTAAACGGCGGAACATCGTCGGTGTTTTGTGGTAATGGGGTTTGTATTAGATTTTCTCTGTTATTTTGGTATAATTTTTTGTAGAAGTTAGTAGCTACTTGCATAAGATCCTGCCGGTTTGTGATTGTAGAGCCTGTGCTTGACTGGAGTTGGGCCATTATCTGTTTCTTTTTATTTAATTTTTTGTTAGCCTTGTTAATACCACCAGTGGTTTCTAAGTAATTTTGTAATATCTTGAGTCGATAGTCATTAATGTTATCATTTATGTTTTTATTTATTGTTCTGTATAACAGGCTAAGTTCTTGTTTTTCTTGTTTAGTTTTATTTTCTATGCTCTTTAGTTGTTGTCTACGTTGTATTTGTTTAATAACCGTGTCTGTCATAATTTCACTTTTCCTGCATTCTTTAGCTGTTATGCACGTTGTTTGAGCACTGTATTTGATTTTTTGTTCGATTTGGTCGTATACTTGTTGAACTGAGCCTGCACAATCCAGATTGATGAAATTGCTTGATAAAGTAAACTGGAGCTCTTCACGGTTGTATTTTTGTTGTGAATTTTGATTGTATTTCTTTCTTGACTTTTTCTTACTTGCTTCTGTGTTTATTGTTGCTCTTACCATCCGGTGATCACTTGGGAATAAGAAATTTTGAACAACCTCGACATTCTCTACGTTTCTTGTGTTATTAGTTGTGAAGAAGTCAATTTCATTTTTCGTTTTTTCATCTGGAGATATCCAAGTCCATCGTGTTTTCAAGGGTTTTTTAAACTGTGTGTTCATTATAGAGAGATTATTTGTTTGACAAAATTGAACAAATAGTTCGCCTCTCTTGTTCTTTCTGCCGTATCTATATTTACCCAGGATAACTGTATTTTCAGTTGGAATTTCACCAATTTGTGCGTTCATGTCTCCCATGCATATTATATTTCTACTACATTTCTCAATTGTTTTTTGTAGAGACTCATAAAAGTCTTTTATCTCATCTTCTGAAGCCTTCGTAGTAGGTGCATAGAGTTGAATTATGGAATAAGATTCGCGTTGCAATTTGATTTTCAAGACAGCTATTCTTTGACTTACAGGGACAAAATCCTCGACCTGGAGGCCTTGTTGTTTTTTAACAATAAATCCAACTCCATATTGACCTTGTATTTCGCCACAATTGTAAAACGTATAATTTTGTCTATCTTCAATGAAACAGCCCTCTCGGCGGACTTCGGCCAAACCAATAATATCCCATTTGATTTTTGAAAGAGCATGTTCGAACTCTATTATTCTTGCTTCTGATGCTAAGGATCGAACGTTGTATGTGGCAATGTGGAGTTTATGTTTGCATGAAGGGTTACTGTCTACGACCCCCGCGGTGACAGGCCGTATTGGGGGCGGTGGAGGGGCTCGGTTTGATTGCTAGTTAGTATCGAGGTTTTCTGATTCTAGACTGTTGGTATTGAAGCTATGACTTGAACTCGCTTTATTCATATAGGAAGAAATATTATAAGTCTTATTCTTCTTGGAAACATGATCAATTTTTTCTTGTTTTTTAGCATTGTTGTTAGTAGTTTGTGTTGCTTTTGGTGATTCAGACATGTTTCTCTTCTGTTTTCTCGAACTCTCTTGATTAATGTTATTTTGCGGATTTTTCTTCTTAAGTGTGATTATTTTGTCATAGCGCAGGGCAACGTTATTCCCTTTCTCCCTTTCCATTATTAATTCTTCCTGTAACTCTCTACGGCGTTGTAGAACTTTAAAAGGAAAGTCCTCTTTGACGTACATAGAGATTGGTTCTAATAATTTCTTTCTTTTCAGAACTTCAAACTTGCGCCACACAGTTGTGAATGTTATTATAATCGGTCTAATTTTCTCACTTTTTCGACCTAGACGTCTAATATCTTCTATTTCGTACTTCTTGCAGTCTAATTTCATTGTATTATGTATAATTTCTAGAACCATTTTTAATAAGTCCTCGTGATTGTGCTCTATCTCTTTAGCTCCAAATAATATAACATTCTTTTTCTTGATTTGTTTTTCTAATGTATCTATTGTTTTTTGTTGTATAATGACTTTTTCCTCTAACTCAGCGATTCTTGTCTCTACCGGCTGAAATTTTTCATCGATATGGTTGTTTATTCTAGTGGTTATATTATTCTCCATACTATCCAATTTCTCTTTTTGCTGCTGTTGAGTTAATTGAATTTGTTTTAATATTTCAATTAAATCAGTTTCCATTTTGCTTTAGCTGCCCTCTAGTAATAACTAAAAATACTAATTTTAGTGCTGCCCTCTAGTAGCGAGTAGCGGAATTAATATTCCTACTGCCCTCTAGTGATTTGTGTTGGTACCAATTGAATATGTAGATCGATGTGTTTTTAAGAGGTCGTCAGTTCTGCGTGCTGTTACTAGATGGCGTTGTTTTCATAAATTTTGGTGACGATGACTTTGTAGATTTCTTTGTTTACAGAAATTCCAAAATAACTTGTAATTATTCAAATATTTCTTGACGAGCACGTGACTGACCTTCTATAAATGTCTACAAGTTTTACTTGGGTCTTGAATCTTGTGGCAGCAACTCAAATTTGTAGATGTTTTTGTGATTCGGTTTTAAGGTGTTTTCGTCTTGATTCGTGATATTTTCTTGATAATTTCAATTGTTCTTGCGTATAGACACTTGTTTCACATTTTTAGTTACCATTAACTGACTTTTAAGCACTATTTATATTTTTAAAACGTTAAACAGTATAGAGACGATGTTGACATGAGCACAGTAGTGTCGCTGCCAAGTTTAGTGACTCTTATCTATGGGAAATCTTTGCTGAGCTTTTATAAAAAAGCTTTCATTCACAGTTAGCGCCACTTACTAGGAATTAAACGAACAGATTAAATATTTCCCATTACACGAGCCGTTGGCAGGGTTAATTAATTATCTCTTTAGGGTTTCGTTTCCCATTTTTGTACATTATGGTCGCACTTGGCCGATTTTTTCAGTTTCTCGATTATAACACAAGTTAGAGAGACGTCGCGCTGGGCGCATTGTAGTACGTAAATCGTCAACGTCGCATAGTAAGTAGCGTCAATAGTTATATGAAGCAATTAAGACTCATTAAATTCTTCATCTGTTTGGGTTCGAACAACCACAACCCAACCCTTCAACATTTGGCCATCCAAATATTAGTTCTTCAATATCCATGCATTTAATTCAGAGTTCCTGGGATATCACAGCCACGCACCCAGCAATTTCGATTTTTAGTCTTTAATCAAAACGTGACGTTGCGTTGCTTTGTAACACCAACATCTATCCTACAAACTACGTACCTAATCATTCCTTACAATAAGGCCTTTTCCAATGGTTGTGAATTTTCCAGAGCTTGTATTTAATATACTTATACGGGGACATTCAATAGGTACGTAATCCTCGCTTATTACAAGTGTTTTATAGGAAAGTAAAGTCGTTAAAAATAATATAACACACTTTTGTGTAAGTATAAAAGTGGTTAAATAGGTATTAATTTCAAACTTCCTTTTATATTTAATTTAGTACAAATATTTAAGGGCTGTATTCTAGACATAAAACTGAACGACTTTCGTATGAAACTTTTTTCGATATACGAAAAAATATGTGATCCTCCCATAGTTAAATGTCCTTGTCGGGTACATTTTAAGTAGGATTGATTTCGTAAAAAATATTTCTTTCGATAGTTGTTCAATTTTAGTCAAGAACACACTTCGAAAATATTTGTACATAATTAAATGTAACCCTATATACTTACCTGGAATATCTTCAAAGCTGTATGGAGAGTTGTTACCTACATCATGAATTCATGAATCATTATCATCGTTTTCAGACCCAATTTTGAAAATTGCATCCTATCCTAATGTACTGAAACGCCCTAATCTTGAAAATAAACATTCCATTTCATCAATTGGAATTTGTTTTTGGAGCAAAAGAGAGCAACTATTTTTAAATCGGTCGTAGTAGGTGGGTCGGAGTCGGAGTGCGATTATTTCTAGTGCGTTTTAACATTCGGCGGCGCCCCGCAGGCCCGTGCAGCGGTGCGGCGCTGCAGTAGTATACCCGCGCGTCTGCCGGCTCGGACGAGCCGATCGTAGCGTCTAACTTTTTCAAAGTTTTCGTCGCGCCACTGAAAAATACGAACATTTATTTATTACAATTGGTGTACCAAGTTTTAAGATCGTGGGAGTCCAAAAGCGCGTATTAAGTCTTCGTTTATTGAATACTAGCCGATACCCTCGAATTTCGTTCTGATTAGTTTCTTATAATACACCTGCTTTAAATGATACCTACCGAATATGACTAGGAACCAAAACCGGTTACCAAAATATTTAAACTGAACTTTGGGGTTTTAAGCGCCGTCCCAGACAAGTCCTTTCGGATGATGATGACAGAATCACCCAAGTCTCGCCATTACGAGTAGACTCCACAAGCTCCTCAAAAAACCGACCTCCCCGCTGCTGGCAGGGTGGCGAAGGACCCTGATTTGTGCCCTTTTTTGGCATGTACCGGGAGATTCAGTCCAATCCATTTTTCCCAGAACAACTCCTAGGCCCAGTTTCGCCCCAAGAAGGGCGTGATTATTTGTTTGAACAACTAATCAAATATTTCCGGGTGAGCCCTAGCTCGTCCGTCCGTCTCCTCAGGCCGTTAGGCATAGTTATGCCCCCGGGGCCGAAAAAGAATTCCAAACAAAAAAAGATTATCGCCCCCGAATCCCCTTATAAACGAGAAAATCGTTGAACCTATTTTCGAGATCTCTATTATATATAATTCTTGCTCGTTCAACGGTATTAAATATATGTATTGATTGATAGATAGATAGGAATATAGATTGTTTACTTTGCCGTGCTTTTGTAGTCTCATGGTAAAATTGCTTGGCTCTACCACTACGATAGTAATGTGTGAAAAGCTATTTCAGTGGCTCTTTGGACATGTTGCTGGAATGTTTTTCAAAGACAAACTGAGCGTGAAGTTTATAGACCACCCGATGTGGTCAGTGAAGTGCACAATGAAACGAGTGACAGTTTGAATAACTTGGTTGACATTCCAACTCCACCGCCACCGCCGCGGCTACGGCGTGAGTGTTTAGTGCACAGTGACCGGATCCCAGCTCTACGATCGAGTGCTTTGATAGTACCACCTTCGCTAGCAACGAATTTAGTATACGAACGTATACCGTACGTGCGCCAAAGGGCTGATTCGGCGCCGTCGACTACATTTTATAAAACTCCGCTACCGTTAATATCGCAGCTGACAGCGCCGGAGCGAGAATTTGGTACGATTTCGACACACTTAAGGCGCCAATCAGCACCATCGACGTCGACATCATTATGCAAGAAAACTGAGTGGCCGTCAATATCGTTTGGACGCCAGATACCGGAGCAAGTGCTACCTGCATCTGTGAAAAAAGTACGCGCAACTCGCACACGCCTATTGAGCCCCAAACCAGCGCCCTTGAAGTCAGCTTCAAGTCGTCAAGCTGAGGTAGGAAGGCCGTCAACGTCAATATCTGAGGAACCCCAGATACTAGGGCTGCCGCCAAGAGTGCGTGTGAAACCAGCGCCCTTCAGATTCGAACCTTTGCCCTCCACGTCATCACGACATCATCATCAACAACTTGATAAGCCGTCACCGTTAATATCTAAACAGCGGCCAACAGTGTCGCATCTAAGGCCTGAATCACGAAGTAGAACATTGCCGTCAGTAGCATCACTAGAAGATGTGAAATCAAAATTTGTGCAGGTAGAACCTGTGCAAGAACCCCTTTGGCGAGAAGATCTAATACCAGTAGATGCAAAAACACGACGGCGCCGACGATATGAGCGGCTTCGTGAATTGTGGCCACCATTGAGAAAGAAGTCCCGGTCTGCACCAAACATCTCAAGGCGTTCCGGCTACTTGGGCGACATAGAAACCTCATCCAAAAATTCCTCAGACGAAGACACCCTTAGCGGCCATGAGAGTGAGTATATTCAGTCAACCACATGTCGCTCACGCTTCTGTTGTTTTATTGCTATCTCTTTTACTCTATTTACATTGTAATCTAAGCGTTTTTCTTTCTTTTCAGAGATGATACATTATTTACCTCGATTTTTCTAAGGTAAGTACCAACAAACCACTAAAGTACCAATTTAGTAGAAATAAATCGATATGTACACGATACGATAATGTTTCATTAAAGAAAAACTGCATAATTGCAATGGTTTATGGCAAAGAAATATGTACTCAAACAATATGATTTAATTTAGCTCGCGATCCAGTCGAGCACGTGTTCATTTACATACCTACCAAATTTTTTGAGGGAATATGGGCCTTAATTCATTGGACTACGGTTCATACTAAGTTATACGTGGTTTATACGTATTGGACTAGGGTTGCTTACTTCAAGAAACTACTACGCCATCTAGCGCACAGCACGAGCGTTAACTCCTACATGTGGCGGTCAACGCTTATATTTATGGTTGTTTCGTAAACGGTTTTATTCCAACTTTAAGTAGGGGTAGGGTGGAATAGGAATTAAAAATATTTATTTCGATCATAGATCTTTATCATAAATGCCTAACTTTTACATATTTCTTAATTTCTTTCATCGAGTCTTTAAAATGACGGTTATTAAATTTCAATGTCGCATGTATATATATGGGGGGGATGGGCCTCCTTAGCATTGGTCTGCAACCCATCTAGGAGAAGGAAAACTCCGAAATCAAATCCTCGACTTCCATTGGGGCTCATGGAAAGGATTCCTGTCGAGGCCTAATAAGAAGAGTTGGTATCAGAACAGGATATCACTTAAGGGTGGCGTTGAGGTGCTTTATAAACATCTCAACGGCACCTACAGGTCTTGTAAGTGAATACAAGCTCACTGTTCACCTGCCAACCCGCGGACAACTGGACGAGCGCGGTGGGTTAATTGTTCAGACCCCTCTCAACTATCAACCATGAATTACGACCCAAAAAATAGGCCCCTAGTGCCCGGCATTGGCTCCAGGGCCCTAGCTACGACGGTCTGCAGGGATGCCCTGGAGCCTCTTGGGGTGCGAAGAATCCCCGGGCGGCAGCTCCCCACCGTCAAACAACTAAAGCGCGAAAAATGGACTCCGATCAAAAGTTAAATATTGTTACTTATAATGTACGCACACTGGGTTCTGAAGAGCGATTAATAGAATTGGAAACTGCACTTGAGTATATAAACTGGGACATTGTGGGCTTGGCGGAAGTGAGACGGGAAGGCGAAGATACAATGGAACGTGAGAATAACATATTCTTCTTTTCCGGGAAAGCAGGAGGCCAGTCTGGAGTAGGCTTTATAGTAGCTAAACGGTGGAGTGAAAATATACTGGAGTTCATAGCCTACTCCGACAGGATTGCCGCGCTGAAATTCCAGGTCGATGAAAAGAAGACCCTTACGGTTATCCAAGTTTACGCGCCCACGTCATCACACCCAGATGAAGAAGTCGAAGAATTTTACGACATGTTAGACAAAATTTGCGATGAACACCGTGGATCCTGGACAATGGTAATGGGCGATTTTAATGCCAAGCTGGGACCAAAGCAGAATTCGGATAACGAGCGCATTTTAGGACTATATGGTCTTCGAGACCGGAATGTACGTGGGACACGCCTTATCCAATTCGCATTTGGCCAAAACCTTGGTATAGCCAACAGCTATTTCCTAAAGAAACCCCAACGCCGTTGGACATGGATATCACCTAGCGGAACAACAAAAAATGAGATCGACTTTGTCCTCACTTCTGATAAAACCATAATTCAAAACATCAACGTTATTAATAATATAAAATTCTTTTCCGATCACAGACCCGTTAAAACAACTCTTTTACTCAAAAACAAAATTTTTAGACAACGAACTATCAAACGCAGATTGAGAAAGCTTAGTAGACACATTAATAAACAATCAAGACCAATTTAATATAGAACTCAAGAATTGTTTCGATATTTTGGAAGAAGTTGATTTGGAAAACGTTCAGCAGCAATACGATAATATAGAAAAGTGTATAGGAGTAGCTAGTAGCAAAATTAAGCAAACCAAAAGCAAATTAAAAAAGCTTACAAACCATACCATAAAATTAATTAATAATAGGCAAGAATTTAAAGACAACGTTACTGGTGAGCAATACAGAAGAATAGATAGAGAAGTTAAAAGAAGTATTAGGAAAGACTTGAGACAGCATAACACTAAATTAGTTCAGGTAGCCTTAGAGTCTAACAAATCCCTAAAAATAGCCCGCAAAGGAATTTCAAAAGGTAAAGCATGGATCACCGCCCTGAAAGACAAAGAAGGAGTGAAGCACAGAGACAGAAGGAAAATTGTCGACATCAGTACTGACTTCTACAAGCAATTATACACTTCACCATCCACACAGTCTCCAGATTTTAGTGCTTCACACGAATGTCCCGATGAAATAACTCCAGTAACTGAGCATGAAGTTCATTGTGCTATACGCAAAATGAGATATAACAAAAGTCCCGGACCTGATGGCATCTCAACGGAAACTCTTAAAATTGGCGAACCAATCCTTCTTCCTCATATCAAAAATCTTTTCAACTCAATCTTAAATACCAGAAAAATACCTGATAGATTGTGCCATTCTGAAATAATTCTTCTCCATAAAAAGGGCGACAGGTCGGATATAGGCAATTACAGACCTATAAGTCTCGTTTCACACTTATACAAAGCGCTGATTAAGGTTTTGGAACGCCGCATATCTGGCGTACTTGACCTTGCTCAACCCCCGGAACAGGCTGGTTTTCGTCCCGGTCTTTCGACAATGGATCACCTCCACGCTCTGAACCAAATTATTGAAAAATGCCACGAATATCAGAAACCACTCTATTTAGCATTCGTGGATTACTCAAAAGCTTTTGACAGTATAACCCATGATTCCATATTTCGAGCTTTGCAGAACCAAAACATTCATCAATCATACATAAATTTAATCAGGAATATTTATAGAAGTAGTACAGCAGCAGTCAAAATACAAAATCCAGGCCCAGCATTTAACATACAGAGAGGCGTGAAACAAGGTGATCCATTGTCTCCAAAACTATTCACAGCTACACTTGAAGAGGTATTTCAGAATCTAAAACCACAATGGGAAGACAAGGGAATTGACGTCGGCGAAGCGAAGCTGACAAAACTTCGCTTCGCGGACGACATTGTCTTGTTTTCATCGACACCTTCTGACCTACAAGAAATGCTTCAAGATCTGAGTAAGGCAAGCCTCGAGGTTGGACTGAAGATGAATATGTCGAAGACCAAGCTAATGACAAACTGTTCCGAGCTTAATGTAGATGTGGATGGACAGAGAATTGCATATGTCGATGAGTACATATACTTAGGCCAAATAGTCTCTTTCCAGGCAAGACAAGACAAGGAAGTCGACAGACGAGTCGAAAATGCCTGGAAGAGCTATTGGTCTATGAAGGAGCTAATGAAGGGCAACCTTCCATTGACACTCAAGCGCAAACGTATGGACATGTGTATTCTCCCCATCCTTACCTACGGTGCTCAACTTGGTCTTTGACTGACATCCAGAAGTTTAAACTCAAGGTTTGCCAACGAAATATGGAGCGCAGCATACTTGGAGTAAGATTAATCGACCGAGTTAGAAATACGACGCTGCGTTCCCGTACACAAATAGTCGACGTGGGTCAGAAGGCAGCGAATCTTAAATGGGATTGGGCTGGACATGTCGCCAGAATGCCAGGTGCACTGTGGGCAAAAATAACAACTACTTGGGTCCTATCTAACGCCAAACGGGCATGCGGTCGTCCCAGAAAAAGATGGAAAGACGAGCTGCACATCCACGCCCAGAACTGGATGGAGATGGCTCAGGATAGGGAAAAATGGAAGAAGGAGAGGGAGGCCTTTGCCCTGCAGTGGGACATGTCTGGTAATAATAATAATAATAATAATATATACGCAGTCTGGTAAACAATAATTACAAAAGATGTTCAGTTGAAAAACACGAATTTAAACAATTAAATACTGCACACTACTGCACAGTATCTATGTCTTTTTGCTTTTTTAATTTTGTAGAAAATTGATTGTGGTCGAACAAATAGCGCGCGCGTATGTCTTCTTTCGCTTGCGGCAGCCTACTAGATTGGTCCAGGGATGTTATGAAACTGCCTCGAAATTATGGCACAGACCTTTCAAAATGATGGTACCGAAGCAAAAACTAAGGTACACCTAGAAAATTTTCCACAAGTCCTTGTTTTGTTCTTATACAACGACAAGGACGGACAATATAATATAAGCTGGGTTTTCACGTATTTAACAGTGGCAGTATTAAATCGGCAAAAGTGTAGTGAAAATCTCAAGGGCACTACAGCTACCTTTAGCAACCTCTAGGGTGGATTCTGAAAAACGCGTGTCGTTCGCGTGTTCAAGGGATTTGGCTGGGTAGAGCACAACTTTTTTCTTAAAACAGGCCATAAATACTTATCGCGAGCAAAGCGATCTAAACTTTTCACGCATCAAACTGACGAAGATCCGGAACACTAGCCGTCAGTGGAAAAAAGGGAAAAACGTAGACGTATTGTTAGCGGAGCGAACTCGACTTTTCACGCTACAGACTGACGAGGAGCGCAGACGCTAACAAAAAGCGTAAAACGGGCACGGAAGCACAACTATTGCGAGGGAAGAGAGCTCGACTTTTCACGCAACAAATGAGCCCTAGAAAAGGATGGATTAATGTCAATTTGTGGAAATTTATGTTCGTCTCATCATTAATAATAAAAAACTGTACTGATCGCAAAAGTCGACCGATAGTCAAAATTATGGTACGGTCGCATGCAGAGAAAACGGACCCCCCCCCCCAGTGACGACATCTATGGCAACATGTAGGAAACATCACAACACGAGCAGTGAGTGGTGATTGGTCGATTATGTCACAATGTCTAAGTTCAGCGACATTCTATTGGTGCTTTTAGTCAAAGTCGTGACTAGCAGCGCCATCTGCGTCAGTTTCCTTCATATTTTTATCTTCATATCATCATTTTTATTATCATGTGACAGACAGATAGCCTAGTGGTTAAGAAATGGGTGCTCGTGAATGATGTTACTGGTTCGAATCCCTACTTCTGTGCCTTTTTTTTATGTCACATATTTTTGATTTTAATTTTGTTTGCGTTTTAATAAAATTATTTTGAATATCAAGGTCACATTAAATAACATTGATAGAAAATGGTAGAAAAACAAAAAAGACTGATTAGTAACTTTATTCAAAAACAAGTTTCAGTTTACATATTTACGATAATTCTAAATTAAAATACATCGTTATTTATTATACAGATTGTAATATTTCCAATCACTTGTCTATGACTTTTTACGAGAGAACAAACATGTTATCCAAGATAACAATTTTACATCTCAAGTAAAAATTAAAAAAACACAAAAATCCGTGGAGCCAAATGATTTTTTAAAGCACCGCATTTAGTTACGGAGGGGGTAACCGTCCATTTCAATGACGTCCTGTAATCGGCTAGGCATACTATCTAATAAATTAGAACAGATATTGCTACGCCGCATTAACTCCCATGTTCTTTTAACTTCTTGTTGCAAACTTTCAACGTTTCTTATTTCACTGGTATCCCAGTTCAAAACCATTTGGCCCCATAGATTTTCTATAGGATTTAGATCCGGACTTTTAGCAGGCCAATTTATGGCAGTTATTTCATTTTGTGATGACAGCCACTCCATAACAATTCCCGAGCGATGTATCGAGCAATTATCTTCCACAAAATAAATTTGCCCTTCTGGATATATTGCACGAACTGATGGCAACATGACGTCCCTTAATATTTGTAAATACAGTTGAGCTGTCATGCGGCCGCCAACTTCAGTCAACTCTCCAGGTATAATGGACATCCAACCCCAATAACCTGGAAATAAAAATAATTAAATATAATAACTTGCCAAAATAACAAGTTCAAACCTATACTTGTGTAAGATAACTAAAAAAAGTTTATTTTTAAATATTATGTAACTAAAATACCTTAATTACTTAAATAAATTCTGCTACTACTGAAATAATGAATTATTAAAACAAAAATGAATAAATTATGATAAATATGCTCACCTAAGGATATTCTGCCACTGGTTCTTAGCGGTAAAACATTTTGTGGATTATAACGCTGTCCTCGTCTTCTCCACAGTATCTTTCGTCCATCTTTGTCCGATTTAAAACATTTTTCGTCGGTAAATATTACTATATTATTCTTCCAATCGAAATTCAAATACTCCCTGGCGAATCTTACTCTAGCTTGACGGTGAGCCTCGGTAAGTTTAATTTTTTTAGCTGGTCTGTAATTATGGATCCCCGCAGCATGTAAATGTCTCCGCACTGTATCCAACGAAATCCCAAACAACTGTGCAGTTGATCTCGTGGTCTTGAAGGACTCATTGGTATGGAGTCTTACAATTTCACGGTGACGATACGTTTCATCAGTATAAGCCACTGGTCGCGGACCCTGTCTTTCACATTTTACATCACCAGTTTCCTGGTATCTTTTTATCCATCGACGAACTGTGTTTCTCTGTAAAAATAAAAGCAATTTATTCCGTGAACTAATCCCAACCCTATTATCAAACGAATTAAAATATAAGTATCGCATATAAAAATAGTAGCAAAACTTACCGCTACTCCCAGTTCTCGAGCAATACTCTTAATGCCTCGATTTTGTTCAAAAAGCACAATAATCTTAGCTTTCAAAAAAACCGATAATCGAGCCATAGTTGTTAGTTTATAATCCAAAAACTAACCGAAACAGAATGCACACGTAAGCGGTAGCGAAGCTAGCTTGTGAACAAAGCGAAACACCAGAAATTAAGTTTAACATTTTATAAATTTTGCCTACCCTAATATAATAAATACCCTCAGTCAATACTAACAGCAACTCAAAGTCGTACTCAAGATCGATCTCAGAGTTGAGTACGGTTTATAAATACGGGCCTAAGAGTTCGACACATCAAGAAAGATTACTGTGACGTCATGCACAATATGAAGTAGAGCAAGAGCAAGAGCTCGGTGGCGCAGTGGTTTAGCGATAAGGCTCGAGAACGAAAGAGTCTAGGTTCAAATCTTGTGACCAAAATGTGTTTTTCGTATTTTATTGTTTTTTCACCAAGTTTCTTGAATTCTATCTATTTATTTATCCTAGCAATACCCAAGGCTTGCATGAATCCGAAAAACAAGTTTGTGACAAACAAACGATACGATGGCGGCGGTGCAGTAACTTAACGCCAGATGGCGCCAGGCAACAGAGATGTTGTCTGGCTCCATTTATAAAGAGAGGGGTCCGTTTTCTCTGCTTGAGACTGTACTTTTGCGTACCATAATGAAATTTATATGGTACATGGTACCGAGGCTCTGATTATGGTATGAGTATGAATACCATAATTATGGTACGTATAACATCTCTGGATTGGCCCTTACGAAGTGGCCGCCGCGTGTAGGTATGTTTTTCATACCTACACGCGGAGTGACACAGGCCTGATAATGGTTCCTTTTTTTCCAAGACATACATAATTTGAATACCAAATAAAACACTTCCCGTGTTAGTTAGGTAAGGCTGGTTTCAGAGCGGCGCGTCTCAGCAGCGCTGCCCAGGCGCGCGCGGCTCGGGCGCGCGCGGCTCGGGCGCGCGCCTGGGCAGCGCGTTCGCTGTGAAACGACATTCAGACGCGCGCGCTTCGTTGTGGTGTACGGTCGAGTGCAGAGAATCATTATGCCAGCAAACGTAATCACTATATTAGCTATATACGTTATATGGAAAAGAGTCAACAACGACGTCTTAAAAGATTGCAAGTCGACGCTACTGGCAATCGAAGGAGATCCGACCGCGGCGCGGCTGAGACGCGGCCCAAGACGCGTCACTATGAAACGCTACATACAATCTAGTGTAATGCGAGGCGCGCGCGGCTGGGCAGCGCTGCCGAGACGCGTCGCTCTGAAACCAGCCTAAGTATACTGATTTGAACCAACGAGCTCCCACGGGTCAATTAGTGCAAGTGTACATAATTAATGCAAAAGCGATGAGAACCCGCGAGACAAGTGTATCTTGGCCAAGATACTCTTGCATTATTTCGCGGGCTGTAAATGAGCCGCCGTAGTCCAAATGATAGAGGCTTCGCCGGACTAAATCCAGCCTGCGATAAAAAATTTACATGTTTTCAAAAACATTCCTAAAAGGACTGTATATTAAATTTTTCCCCATAATTATTTCTAACCGATTATGTATTCTCTTTTATAACGGGGTATACCTCTAGTTTCGAGTTGGTTCCAGTTTGGGATAAGTATGTATAGCCTGGTGTGCTGACATGGCCTTTTCAAAAAAAAATAAAAAAAACAACATCGATTTACATTGCGGCGGCGGGGGCGTGGCCATATTTACGTTTGTATAATAAATATGTCGCCGTAATATGTATCAATGTTTTGTCTTTTTATAAAA
Source organism: Keiferia lycopersicella (assembly GCA_029255805.1). Lineage (NCBI taxonomy): Eukaryota > Metazoa > Arthropoda > Insecta > Lepidoptera > Gelechiidae > Keiferia > Keiferia lycopersicella. Next base: position 14,765,401 of record JARACZ010000006.1, on the reverse strand, counting down.
AACCTTCCGATGAAAAGCTTCATTCAACCTTAAAGTCAAACCCGGGGCCCGGTAGGGTATCGTCCCACTACCCTGCTACTGAGTAGCCGATGCCTCGACCGACACTTACCAAAAGCTACACACTTCGAAGCGACGATTTAGCGACATTTAGTTGAGGTTGTTTACAACTTATTACCTAAATGTTTACTGTCCACAGGATAGTAATTTCGCACACTAGATATTGATATTAACTTTTTACGTGACTTTTCGTTACAAAGTTAATAGAAGCAGCCGAAACAATTGGCACTTTTCGGAAAAAGCTCCATCTCTCGTCCACGTGTAATGTTGACATACGTAATGTTGTCAGTTAAGTGACTATATAGTTCTGCTACAAAGTCATAGGTAGCCCTAAAGTTACAAGTAAGTAGTGTTTTTTTTTTTGCCTATAATGTGTCCCACTGCAGGGCAAAGGCCTCCCCTCTTTTTCGCCAGCGTTCTCGCTCTTGAGCCTCTGATGTCCATTGCGCGCAAAAAATGAACATGGGATGTTCACGTTATTTTATACGTCATTTAATTCTACAAGAAAATACGAGAAAAACTGTATTTTTACTTTTTCTCTATCCCGAAAAATGACTGAGATATTCAAGATCAAAGTGCGTGTTTCCGGCCGAAGATTTTTAAAAACGCGGGCGAGCGCCCGCCAGCCGATGACGTCACGGTTGTCGTCATTCGGCAGTCGCGCTCGCGTACGCACGGCATCGCGCAGTGAAAATAAAATCTTTAATATAAAATGGGGAAAAAATATTGTATCGTACCGTAATGTTTTAACTCCAAAGTTAAAACACCAGATAAACTCTTTTTTAATGTGCCTTTGGAACCAAAAATCAGAAAAAACAAACAAAAAAAACAAAAAAAAACAGAACCTACTAGCACTAAACGTAGCAGCTGACGCACTGAACCGAGACACATACCTACCTGGTCTCTCTCTCTTTTCGTGTAGGACACCGAGTCGTCCAACGACCTGGTTTAAGAGTAGGTACTAGTTACTTGTTCATTCTGATACCTACTTACTTACCTAGGGCTCCTATTCGTAAGTAGGTATCTCTTTCAGTACTTATACCTAAGTTAGTCGCCATGGTACTGGCGGGTGCGTGTGTGTAAAAGAGGCGCGTACCTTCTTCAGCCACCTCTTATACCTACATTAAGGCACATACCTACCTACTCCATGGCCCATGCACACATACCATACCTATCTACTGTTGCTGGCGGCTGCCTGTAGGTACGTGAGTAAACAGGTATATTTGCGTGGAGTAGGTAGGTAGGTAACTATGCGGCTTCCCAGCGTCACTTCATTCCTGGCATTCGATTGTGATTGCAATGTGACTGTCACAAGTCACATCACAACCGGCATGTTGCTTGGCGGCTATAACAGCTGGCTAAAGTAGGTATGCTGCATCACCGTATGCGAGTGCTTTACACACAGGCACTCGCCAGTACCATGACGAGTAGGTAAAGTAGGTAGGTGCCCACTGCCCACATAATAAGTACCTTCGACAAGGAGGTCCATCCATAAGTAGAAAGACAGGTACTTCAGGGTAGTCACGAACTGGCGCGAGAACTGTTGCTTACACAGTAGGAGTAGGTATTTTTTATTATCGCTCATAGTACCTATCTATAGGCATAGATATAAAATTCAAAATACACTTTTATTGAGCTGCGATAACGCTACAAACCGTATTCTCTACGTACTTAAAAAGATCTATTAGGTACCTACATGCTTTTTCATCTTTAACCCTCGAATTTCGGCAGCGGTAAAATCCTGATTCTGCATAAAATATTGGGCCACCATCAGGGTATCCACTTTCGGAAGGTTATCAGACTGGCCTTTTAGGAAACCTTCTTCCATTTCACTTGATAACTACACACTGCACTTTACTCGGTAATACAATAACAAGCAAAAAAGAAACGAAATAAGCGGCGCGCTCTGTTGCGGTCGCGAGCTCTGGACAATCGTGACGTCACGGCAAAAGCGCGCGCTATTTCGGAAATTTAAAATGGGGCCAAAACTTCTCGCTGTCATAACTTTGGAAATACTGCATGTTTTAAAGTGAAACAAAAACTAATGTAATGTACTTGATCTATTCTTTAATTAAAATGGTATTTGGAAGTAATATTTTAACCCTGTGCCGTCGTTCATTATAATTTCATCCCGCTATCTTGTGCGTGGTCTACCTCGCCGTCGGCGACCATCTTCCGGGATCCATTCCGTGGTCATCCATGGGATCCATGCGGAAGACATGTCCTGCCCAGTCCCATTTTAGCTTTGCGGTTTTCTGTTTTCTGGCGACGTCTGCTATGCCTGTTCGGGTGCGAAGGTCTGCGTTGCGAATACGATCGGTTCTTTTAACTTGTAGTATACTTCGCTCCATGGCGCGTTGGCAAACCTTGAGTTTGAACTTTTGAGCTTGAGTCAATGACCATGTCTGTGCACCGTAAGTCAGGATGGGCTGAATACACATGTTAACGCGCCTTCGCTTTAATGTAATTAGAAGGTTGCCCTTCAGTAGTTCTTTCATGGAGCAGAAGCTCTTCCAGGCGTTTTGTACTCGTCTTTCGACCTATTTGTCTTGCCTGTTTTCGAAAGTTGCTATATCGAGCCCAAGATATATTCGTTGACATAATGCATGGCCTGCCCATCTTACTTTTTGTGCTATATCCATTATTTAGGCCTTTGACATGTTCATTTCAAGCCCAACCCCAAGGCTTGCCTTGTTCGTAAGTAGTTAAGAAAAAAAAATGAACGAAACAAGTGGTTCACACACAACTGCGCCGCTTGGGGCAGAACCGTGGTGTAGCGGTTCCCACGTTTGACCCGGCAAGTCAAAAGACGTGAGTTCGAATCCCATCGGTAGCGTAAATTGTTCCACTTTGTAACATAAAGTTAATAAACTTATTACATGATTATTAACTTGGCCAAATTTCGAAGCCAAAATAAAACCGTTTTTTACCAACAAAATACGATTAAAACTTTCATTTATTTTTATATTTTTACATTGAATCATCATTATTTTCATGATAGAAGGTTTTAAATTGGTTAACCCTATTTCTGAAAATGACTTATTTCTATATTAATCAATCATTATGCGTATTTGTAACAATTCAATGTAATTTACACTGTGTATTAAGTAAATCAACAATCAATATTTTTATATCATATACCTACTTACTACTTACTATTTACTATTTATTGTATGGTCTCTTATGATAATGTTTTGTTTTTGGAACAAAGTCAATTAAATATTACTGTCTTGGGTTACGTCGGTACCTATATTTTGCATTCAGGATATTCAAACCAAAGAAATCAGGGTTTATCGAGTCGTTTGTCGACTTGGTGTCCCACACAACGATACAAATAGTTGTTGTGTTGATCAGGGGGGCTGTCGGACGGCGAAGCGTCGCGCGGGCCGGTGCGCGGGCGCAGCTCACGGCGCGACGACCCGCGACGCCACACTCTCGCCGGCAACCACCTCTACGTTCACCCTCATCACCAGTCACAGATCAACTCCTTGGATATTGAGGTAATTACCATAGTTACTAAGAATTATTATCACAGGTTTTCGCAATTTGTTCACTCACAATATCTCTTTTGCAATATCACTTTGTCCGTGTAAAATGTAGAGTTTAAAACCGCGTTGATGATGAAGATCATTTTACCGTTTGTACCGCAAAAGGAAAAAAACGGGGCTGTCCACTGTCCTTCTGTCAAGTTTCCTTAGCTCGGGAGCGCATAGATATTATGGTTACACGTGTCTACTGCCGCTGTAGTTGTTAAAATGAGATAAGGCTGTTTATCTATGCTTTGAAGAGCGCGTGTTGTAGTCCTTTCAATGGAATCAAAATTTATTTATAAGATTCTCCCCCAGGAACTTGGAACTTGGGCAAGTAGCCGTGTATTAAGTTAGGAAAACACAAAATTAGGAAAAAGTCCGTTTTATTTTTAATATAGTTTTAGGCGGGCGATAACAACAACATTTTACAATTGAGGCAAGTGATTCAAGTCATATAAAAACAATATAATATCTACAATACAACTACTATATTTATATATTTATGTATGTTACGTAACCCGTAATGGGAGAGTCCGATTGGCTTTTTCAACGAAAGGTTAAGTCATATATGAAATAACTTACAATCGAGTCATCATAGTAGGTGTGAAACCTTTGAAACTCACTCTTATCTATATAATATACCTAATGTAGACCCTGTCGTAAGGGAACATATCTCTAACAGAGACTACCACACAGAATAAATGTGTGTGTGTGCCTACATAAACCAATACAAGAAATAGTTTACATAGTACGTACGTTTATTTATTGTACTTAGTATATTTATTTTATGTTATTATGTAAGTTTAGAATTTTATACAAACACAAAAGAAGCCTCAGACAAAAGAAAAGATTTATTTTTTCTTTAGTCTGGGAAAAAGATACTTTACAAACACTTGTTTCCCTATCTTGTTTTTGTTTATTTTTGCTGTATCTATCCTGAACCTATGAATGTTTCAATCTCCAGCTATATGAGCAGCAGGGGTCCCTGAGCGCCCCAGAATACGCGACTGTCACCAAATACCGTGACATGAAGTCAAATAGAATATTAGATCCTCGCACGAGAAAGGTACCCACCATAGGAATCTACGGTGCTTCCACATCGGTGTTCGAAAGTATACCAGTTTCGTTTTAAAAAATGTTTCCGGAACATTGGCTCCCACACTTACACTATATTTTAACTTTTTCTGACAGCGGTGTAGGAGCATCTTATGGAGAACACTCTCTGATTCGAAGACCCCTACTCCTTGACTAGAAAACTTAAGAGCTATCCCTAAAGTCGGGTTTTCATACAAACGTGTTCCCCTGTTTTCTTCCCGAGTAATGCGTCTAGAGTTATAATTCTTTCTTTGTTACATTAAAGTCTACTAAGGCCATGCCTCTCTTATTTTTTATTAATAATTAGGTAAAGAAAATATGAGCAATTTTCTTTTCCCATACAAAACGAAAAATGCTTTGTTTTCTATTTTATAATTATTTTGAAGAAAAAGGCAAATAATAGTGGCATGGCCTTAGTAGACCATAATGTAATAAAAAAATATTTATAACCCTAGAGGCGTTACTCAGGAAAGAAAACAGAGGAATATGGTTGTATGATAATCCGACACTAGGGATAGCTCTTAATAAGTTTCAAGTAATCCGTGATATTTTTTAAATAAATCAATATTGCCTATAAATTTCAAAGGAAGTCATTGCTTAGTTTAATTTCCTGTATTTAAGTATATATACTTTTCAATCTCTTGTAAAAAAATATTGTTAGTTTTTGTCAGACGAACCTAACCTACTAGGCTGTCACTGGCCATTCTATTCGAATAGAGACCACGTTCTTATTCCACATAGATTCCTAGAGCAATGTTGTGCATGCTTTCTCATTATTTGATTTACCTACTTGCCTATTTCTAACTTTTTATAATAACAAAATAACTTTATTTCGCTATTTTTCACCTCTTCTAACACCTATTCATATCTACACATTGTAATTTATATAATTTACTCAAAACATCTTAGAAAAGATGCCAATGCCAACGCTAGCACCGCTAGGTATAAGAAAATAAATCTTATCTACTTAGTTACGATTATAAAATAACTGTTTGTGCTTCCTATCATCAACCATTTTTACGAGTACATGTATTGTAGCGCTGCTAGTGTTGGGTCAGCGAGTTTTTTATCGACATTGTTAGCAGAGAAGGCTATCATGCTCAGTGGCGTTCCCTTGAACATTATTCACGATTTTGCTAATTGGGGTCGACTGTGAGGAACAATCTCACGCTTCAGGCTGACATCAATACGCGTATCGGCAAAGCGGCAACCATCTTCAGTAAGCTCAGTACAAGAACATGGAATAATAAACATCTGACCACTAAAACTAAGATTATTGTTTACCCAACGTGCGTTTTAAGCGTACTCTTGTACGTAGCCGATACCTGGACATCGTATGCAAAACAATGTTGTCGAACGAACGTCGACTTAACTCATTTTATGTGAGCTGCGTAAGAAACATCTTGCATAATATATATCCTGGCAGGACAGAGTCACAAACGAGCGAGTTCTGCAAATTGCGCAGCAAGTTTTACCGCCCTGTAAAGCAGATACGCTTGCGGTAGCTAGGGCACGTGCACATGTGCACCGCATGGAACCCTCGCGTCTACCGCTGCGTGTCCTGCTTGGTGCCGTAGCTAACGCCAAAAAGGGGTTGGAAGACTCATGCTGCGTTTTAAAGCGGGATATGGCTGCGTTCTCTGACCTCTCTAACAAAAGGCATAATCGACACCCAAACATGCATGTGCCGGCCGCTAATTCCACCTAAACCCGTAGAGCGTGCGGAAAGTCATGCCGCTCCCGCATCGGCATATGTAGCCAAGAAAAATCTTGCTTCAGACACTGATTAAATCGTTTGTCGCAGACGTATGAGGCCAATGATAATGAGTTACTATTCGAATTAAAGGCTTGATTCAAGCAAAAAAAAATGTCAACGTTTTAAGATGTTTCGAATCGTAACTAGAATCTTCTGAATTAGTTTTCGTCGTCACATTAATCTTTCAGAAAATAATAATCATTTGGTTACAATAGTTTCACAACCCTTAAAAACATTATTTATTAGTCACATTTAATAAATTAATCCAATAGGTACCTAATTACATCAACCATTAAAATTGATTTGCCTTACCTCACTACGAACAACTTTTCTCGTACTTTCCGTGGTAACGGTAGTTTGTGAATGATTGTGGCGCAAACCAATTATCAGTAATGACGACTGACCGCCTCTGCGCTTACGCACACAAGACAATGTGCACGTGCAATAACACACACAAGCATGACTAGCCCCCGCTCGTGAGATTCAAAATATTGTACCAACTGTGAGATCGCTGCGAGCACAGGACGGTGTTACACCGGAATAAAAAATGGGATCACCGAGTAAAATCGTCCGTGTGGAACACCTATCGTCGTCTTAAGGGGCTGAGTAGAGCTAAAAGCTACTTTTATAAGAGATTTCTACCCTAGATAAAATGCAGAAAAACTGACGAAAAAAAAAGGTAATAATCTTCAGGATATTTGCTGTAGTGCTATTGTTTCCAAAACATGATATTAGTAATTTAGCTTGATAGAAAAACATCGTAAAGTTACTTCTAAAAATCTATTATATCGCACTGTACGAACAAAACCCACGCAATACTTAAGTGTTTATTATCAGAATGAGCGCCTTACAATACTCTATCGACATATTGTTTTTGATTTTCAAATTACTTATTTTAGACCGAGTTATCATCGAAAATACGAAAATATCATTGAATCGGCAAGATTCCGTCCCGTTCGCACGCGCGCAGTTTGACATTTGTCAGAAAGGGACCGGTTTTTAGCTCTTGTCAGCCCCTTAAACACCTATCAAGTTGTTGCACGTATTTTACGATTATTTAGACTTGGCGAAAGGGGTGAGGGCGTGATGTGGGGACCTACAAGTAGGTTTGTATGTGTAGGTGTGAAAGTGGTAAACTTGAAATTTTCATGGTCATTAGTACTTATTGCATGAGCATTGGTGCCTCCCTATTTACTGTTCTCATACATTTTATTTCGCGAAAATAGTTAAAATACTTTGGGTCTAGGTAACTGCTCGGTGGTACGTATACATGTGCAATGTCGGCCAGCGTAACTTATGCAGCAATCAGACAACACGATTTATCGTATCCAATCCGTTCAATTGAAATTCTACTGCCGTGTGATGCTGGTATAGAATAGCATCACCCCAACTCTTCCCGCGGGTGTTGTAAGAGGCAACTATGGGACTCGAGGGTTTTATGTGTATTACCACGTATTACAACTTTAGGCGACAGGCTGACAACCTGTCACGACAGTGATACACGAATCATCTGAAGGGGCCCTCAATACTTGTCAGACGTGACGATAACGACCGTAATTTTACGATCGTTAACGATCTGCCTACCCCGCAAGGGACAAAGGCTTGATTTGTGTATGTGTATGAAATTCTACTCATAAAATGATCATCAAAATCAAAGCAGGAAAAATCGGGTTCAATAAATAAGTGTTTTGATTTTGATTTTACTCCTAGCTACGTAATTCTCGTGAAAATATATTAAATAAAGTTGTACTCCAATATTGAAGTCGTTCCAGCAATAGCTTCTAAATGAAAGAAGTTCTCCGTTGCATTTAATACCAATCCTGATTTCCAGGAGTACCCACATTGTCCAGGGATACAAAAGGTTTAATCCTTTTTGTCCGTATGTCGCCTTTTGTTTCACGTCGTACTTTAGGATCTAACTTCTGAATTCCTGGAATACCTAGGCACGTAATTCAGTGACTGCCTGCAAAATGTTTTCCCTTTGTGGAATTTTGATCTCCTAATACAAAGGTTATTAGTTATTACACTTGGTAAAATTTAACTTGATACCTGTGACGTTTGACGCACACAAATCACGCCTTTATCCTTTGCGGGGTAGGCAGAGCGTTAACGATCGTAAAATTACGGTCGTTATCGCCACGTCTGACAAGTATTGAGGGCTCTTCAGATGATTCGTGTATCACTGTAGTGACAGGTTGTCAGCCTATCGCTTAAAGTTCTTATACGTGGTAATACACATGAAACCCTCGAGTCCCTTAGTTGCCTCTTACAGCACCCGCGGGAAGAATTGGGGTGATGCTATTCTATGCCAGCATCACACGATCCATACTAAAAGAAAAGTAAACAAAGGAAAATGGACATTATGTCAATAGCATTTGCCTGAAGTTGACAGGCGTCAGAAGACACAGGTATCAAGTTATATTATTAAAAGCACTTTAAAAATCTGAAATCGAGTAGTCAGTTATGAGAAGTTATGTATGAATGATATTTTAGATATTGCTTATTGCATATGAGGATACTTAAATTTACCACTCTAATCAAATGTGAGATTGTCTATTGTCAGTCCTGAGTCTGAGTTAGCTGTAGCTGCTGATTTCACACACATTGTCAAACCATGTTAGTAGGTGTATGAATCGTCCGTCAATCAAATGAATTTTGCGAGTTATTAGGCTGTTAAAGTTACGCCGAGCCGTGTTCCTGTTGCGGTCCAAACAAAGAATAGCGGCCATTTTATTGGATAAATTTTGCGTATTGTCAAATTTCAAAAATGGTTAATGTTGCAAAAAAAACATTGAATGTAAATTATGCTACACATAACTGTACATCTTTGCAAATAACTTTTTTCATAATTTAATAGTTAACGACTGAAACGCTTTACAACATGGTAGTCTCTGCAAAAACAAAGGTTAATTAAGAAAATAAAATATTAATTAATAAAAATTTGGGATTTATTCCCTTTTATAGATTTTATAAAGCCCTTTTATCATAATATGACAGTTCACCGTTTACCGTTCGAGAGTGAGAAGTAGAGATGGGTTTCTGCCCGGGTAAATACCCGTTTTGGGGTAAATACCAACCGTTTTTACGTACTTAAATTTGTTTTTACCCCAGTATTTATTTCTGAAAAATGAAATAGTAAATTCCTGCTATTTTAGGTAATCGTTTGTAAATATCTAGACATATATATAATCCAACTGAAACAAGTTAGTGTCCAGTAACCCTGTACAGTTTCAAAAAACACTCTGATAGTATGTTCTAGAAAACTAACAGCGACAATCAGCGTTATCTGTTATTATTATGCAACGACCGTTTTGTGTTTTTTGTTCACTCATTCCTACGAGAAATACGATTAAGCGGCATATAACCACAACAGTATGTTTTGTCTGTGGCTTTGTGCACGCTAATCTGGATGAATTTCAATGAAATATTTTATGGTGCATAGCTATTAAGCCAACATAACATATAAGATACTTTTTATTGCAGGATAGTCGGCCTTTTCTTGCCTATTAGTTTTTACCCATACTTTTGGTTAAATTCCAGGTGAGAATGGGTATTTACCCGTTTTTACCCACCCACTGACCATCTCTAGTTACAACATTCCTGAAAATTTCGCCTACTTGTCACTCTCAGGGGCTTAAAAACTGTCAATTGAGAAAATTTTTCAAATCGAGAACATCGCGAACACACTCCTGTGCACAACTAAAAGACAGCCTAAATATTACTTACCACCGTACGTACGGTCAAACTGGAACACGAATTGCAGCTCTTATTTTGAGAAAATATTCTAATATTAATTTGCGGGTCGGAACGAGATTGAAATGGAAGAACTGTTTCTCGAAGATCCCATCAGAAACATACAATACCTACTACGGTGAGACGCCATCGTTGCGTGGAAGCTTAAGAAATTGGTTGCGCAAATAAAACGAAAAAAAAAAAAATGCCATGTAGGTAATTTAGGTATCCGATGTAAGGGACTGTGAATATACCGAAAAGTTTGCAGGCAGACCATGAAATTGATCAACTTTTCTTGGGATGCTACGTTTTTACACGAGAAGTTACGTCCTTCCGTGCAAAATTCCCGACAAACTTTCGAATGAATCTCTTTTTTCGTTTCCCAACTTAGGCTTGGTAGCAGTTATTTAGTTTTTTGGTCTTAGCATGCCTAGAAAGTTTCCGGTACGCTGTCCTTTCCACGTCTCGGTTGAAATTCAAAATACTCCTTTATATGTAATGCGGAATTGTAATTAAAACTTGGTATTCGTAAACTTTTGCTACAGCTCATGACTCTAAAACTAAACTGTTCCCCCATACAACATTAACATATCACGTCTCTATCCCTTGCGGGGTACACAGAGGATAATACCAGTAATACGGTCGATATCGCCGCATCAGATTCGAGTGCCGTTTCAGAAAAATTGTGTATCATTACATTATAGCGAGAGGTTGTTCTTAAGCCTATCGCTTAACTATGGCACTGGAAGCAAACTAAAATTTGACAATGTAGGTAATATAGATTGGTTGGGAATCAGCATAGAAAGTCCTTTTACTAGATACCAAAATATCTGGGATATAATAGCTTGGGGACTTTCTTGTAGTTGCTAATATCAAATATAGATACAACTAGTTGAGGGACATTTTAGTTTTAATCCTAAAAACGTTTCGTTAATAAAGGCGAGCGGCCTCTATAATACACTTGTTTGTTACACTATTAAAACTTTATTAGCATCAAAAAAGATGCGAGTCGTACTTATTTGCAACAACGTAGCTTAAAGGAGCGTGGGTATACAAAGTACCTAACGTTGTTAAAATAATGTTTCAGTAATATAGTTCATTTAACTGTTTATATTGAAAAAAAAAACCGTAAATCATCATGTTATCGCTTTATAAAATAATCCATTTTTTATATCTTCATTAATGTTGGGGATTTGTACCTAATCGTTTCCTAATTTGCTGGATGTCTAATAAAACTATCTTGTAACCCACAAAAATAATTATAAATGCTAACCAACTAACTGCTTTTGATTAACACTTTTTTGTTAACAAGACATCGCAAAAGTAATGTATGTACGTATTTTGTCGATGCAGCCACCCCTTCCGCGGTATCCACCGCCTACAAACAACTTGCTCTTCGACGATGACCCCGGCATCATGTCTGAAGTGGAGACTGCCTCGACCGGCTTCCGTCGCGGCGGCAAGCAACGCTCTTCGCTGCCTGTCGTCAGGACGCCCAGCAAAACATTGGAGAGGCCGCTGGGTAAGTCTGGAACTCATTTTCTGAAGAGACGTTATTCGATTTCGTGCACGGAAATCCGCAACGACTGGTCTAGCCACACGCATTTCGAATTCGACTATTTGGTTCTTAGGTTATATTATGTGACTTTATTAGGGCATGTTTGAATTGATTTGTGTAGTAAGTAGCACAATCTAATTTTGCAGATTTTCTTGTGCGAAATTCAGAATATCTCCTTAAGGCTTACTTTCTGAAACGTTTGTTTTCGGTTCCGTTCACGAAACTTCAAAACGACTGGTCTAACCACACGTCTTTAAATTGATGTTTTTACAGTCAAAAATATGTGCGAATTGTTGAGAGTATGTGGGAATTGATATGTAAAGAGAACGTCAGATACAAGCGTATTCAGAAAACGAACGTTTCAGAAATTGAGCTCCTGCTCTGCTTCTCTTTTCGCGATAATCCGCGCACACAAGTGAACAAGTGCTGATTTTAGTCCAGGCATTGTGTAAAATTTTAATAATGTCTTCGGATTCGGTTTTTTTAAAGTGAGTTTGCAACTGAAAGTTGTTTTGCAGGGCTAGTGTTCCTTCAGTACCGGAGTGAGACGAAGCGGGCGCTGCTGCCGAACGAAATCACCTCCATTGACACCGTGAAAGCCCTCTTCGTCAGAAGCTTCCCAAAGCAGCTCAACATGCAGTATATGGACAGCCCCCATGTCAAAATTTACATTCACGACTCCAACAAGGACATGTTCTACGAATTGGAGGATGTCAGGTAAGTTCAAACACTTTTCATTTACAATGGCTACACCCATTTTATAAACTTCGCTGAATGGGTTACCTAGGTCCGTATTTGTAAATCGTACTCAACTCTGAGATTGATATCATTAGTGATTTTGACAAATGTCACTCAATACTTACATCATCTCGAAGTCGCCCTCAAACTCGATCTCAAAGTTGGGTGCGGTTTATAAATAAGGGCCCTACTCCCTTTTATTTTCAGTCCTGCGTCAGCGTGAAATGGAAAACTCATTATCTAAAACATGCATATAAATATGTGCAATACAAAATCCACACCAATAAAATTTAAAAATGTAACAACGTGTAAGTCGTATTTTTGATGATAATGCAGTTACGGCCTGAATACGAGTATTGTTGTATGGCTGATGCGACAGGAATTGATTTAACATAATCAACTTTTGAGGTCTCTGTACAAATAGGCGAGATTTTTCCGCCTATAGCCACAAAATAAATGATAGTAGGTACTACCGTAGGTACTACGGGAGTGGAAGATTTACTTCAAAATCTGTTTAACATGAACACAAACATTTAGAGATATGAGTTATGTGCCTAAAAATCTGCTCTAGCTACAGTTGAATTCGGTTTTGAAAACATACATTGTAAGATGACGATCGCAAATAAGTTTCAATGAAAAAAAAATATCTTTGGCTCAAGTCCTAACGGGCTCCATACTTTTTAGCAAGAGAACGCAAAGTAAGCGTTTTAAATTTTTAATAATAAAGATGCCCTATATCCTCTGAACTATGTAATACCAAAGAATAGTAAGGTAATACTTGAGATTACAAGATGGCCGATTGTGGCCGGCGGCTATTTCGTAATGGTGCCCACTTGAAATATCTGATTGCATAAACAAACATTTTCTCGAGAACTAGAAAGAAAAAACCATTGTAAACGACACAAAACCGAGTCTTGACCTGAAGTTGAGAAATAAAGCCGGAAATACCAATGTAATTGATGCCTAATTTTGAGACCTTTTGTCTCAATAATCGGAATAAGGAGTCATTTGACGACACCAATTTCAAAAGTTATACCTATTATAATTCGCTAGCGGCCCGGCTAGCGGCTGCGCCCGCTATAACGCATTTTCCAGTGCGAATAAGATGATTTCCCGATTTTGGTAATGCTACTTATTACGTACAGCATTTCCCCAAAATATTTCAACCAATTTGACGGGACGGCATTTGTCCAACATTGTGTGCGGGGTCCTTTACCTACATGGCTAGATTCAAAATCTCCCCTGTAAAATTAACTCACTGAGGGTGTTTTTCGTCGGTACCGACCTATTTTCAGAGCATAAGATAGGTGAAAATTTGAAAGGCAGAATAGCTCCTGCGCGAGGTTACCTAAGCATGTGTAAATAACATGAAGTGACATGTGATGTACAGAGTGATATAAATGGTTTATTTTCGTATAATTTTCTTCATGTTTTCGTACTGCCTGAAGAAAAACAACTTGAATTTTCATGTTTCCGGCCCAATACACTTGAATTAGGTTGTTTGTTATCTCTAAGGAGATCAATCGATGGTCAATAATAGTATTTTCACCTCTCCGGCTTGAAAAGAACTATTTTGCTGCGTAAATTCAGTGGGCAAAGGTCGTCTTTATCCGTCGTTCGATATCCAAATCAAATTTCTCTGGAAAAAGGAAGTAGTGGGCAAAAGTTATTTGAATTTCGAACATCTCATTTAACATTAACACACTTACCCACCCACAACTTGACCCACCGAGAATGGAACCCGGAACCTTCTGCGTCACAGACAACCGCACCTCAGTCGTCCAATCCAATATAAAGTACGGATAAAGTTTTCAAAAACTAGTCGTAATAATGGCGGCAGTAAATAATAATTTCCCAATGTAAACTTCTAAATATTGTCATTTCGTAAAATTTCTGAACGCACAAATGTTTTTTTTTCTGTTCTATTTACATAAAACCGCTTAAGTATCTCACTGGTAGAGGAGAAAAGTTGTGTGTACCATATGAGAGCAAATGCATTTACAACTCGTGCTTCTGAATTCCTCACTGATCTGAGGATTTGACTTTTGAATTAAATAATTCTACTTCCAATTTTAGTATCCTTCGATACCCCGGGATTCAAAATTAGCACTCTTAGCAAAAAACAACTTTCCTCTCTTGTTGTACAAATAACTATTTTATAAACCACATCGCAATTATAACAGGGAATGAGAAAAAAAATGTAGAGTTATTTTTAGGTTTATTTATTTATTTATTTACCATTTATTGTACACAAGAAATTTTACAGGAAAAAAAACATAAATAAAATGGACACAACAGGCACTGCTTATCTCTAAAAAAGAAATTTCTTACAGCAGACCTACAGGAGAGAAATGGCATTTGGCGAAAGGCGGATGAGACGTTTAGGTTTTCATAGTCTACTACAAACCCTTATCATTTCGTAAACTCTGCCTGCCTATCTGTTTGTCTGTCCGTCTGTTTCCCGCGCGTTAATAACTTCCATACTCTTCCTCTTTCTCCCAAAGTATTACACACACACACACACAAATCACGCTAGGCGAAGCGTTAAACATCGTAAAATTTCAGCCGCCGTTATCGCCACGTCTGACAAGACACGTGTAGATATTGACCTTTCAGATGATTTTAGTATAATGATCGTTAAGGCATTAAAATAGGGTGCTAAAGTTCAATAAATGTTTAGATACCTAATAACCACAAAACCTTATAGGTATTTGAGCGTGTCTGACACGCACTTGCTACCCTAAAACACAGAGTCCAAAGGGAACTGACTACTGACTGACCCTTATTAAGATAGGGCATACCAGAGTTTTGTGAATACGACATCTTGCCCTGCGCCAATCCGTCTGTCAATCTTGGTGTGAAAGGTATATATAGTATAGGAAATATATAATTTGACCCGATGAATGTTATCTCCAAACGATTTTTTTCTATCAAGTAAGTATTTTGTTCTATTGTGTTCTCATAAAGAAGACGCTTCTCCGAATCGATTTAAATTATATTTCTCAGACTTTAACACCCCGATAATGGAGGCCGATGTCCAGCTGTGAACTGGTGGAGCTGTTAATGTCAATTCATAGTTAGGTATAATTTTCCTGGCGTCGTTTCGTTAAAAAACAAGATTTTATTATTTTTATTTCCCACATTGCTATTTTAAATATTACCTACGTAGATAAAAAACAAGTTTTCCTTGCATTTCTTTGATGAACGACTCCGCCCAGCCGAGTGTTGGCCGTTCGGCGGATTTAATTCTGCCATGGGGGGAGCGGGATGTAGGGGGTCCAGGGGGACGTTGAATGATGCGGGAGCGAGATAGCTCTATCACCTGTGGAGTGCTCGCCGCGCCACTCTATGACAACCCCCGCGCGGACAAGACGCGCAACTTCCGCCTTTCCAGCTGTTTAGAACCTCTTTACCAACTGGTTGTATCGAATTGACTAAACAGTGTAAGTGAAGTGCTAAATCTACCGCCACGATGCGCCGCACCAGCAGCTTCTATCATGAGCACGACCATCGATGCCCGTAAGAGTTTTACTTTACCGTGGTATACACTATCCAAAGTTTTGTTTCGTCCTCGTTTCAGTGCTTCATACTTTGCTGCAATAATTAAGGAATAAGCAATTTAAAAAATGGTACGGTGAAATGACGTGAACTAATTGCCATGAGCATGTCAGCCTTCTTCCGAATCTGTATGACACGTAGGCATTTGTGTACGTGCCTATGTAGTGCGTCGGAAAAAGTACTGCGTTCCTTTTACGTATTATACATATATGTATTTATAACAAACTGTGTTTATTAAATATGTAATATTTACAATTAAACACAAAAACTTCAGAACGCGACTTAGCGCTCCTTACAGTCAAGTTAAGCTGCGGTTACACCATTGTAGATCTTATTGTAGGTGGCGTAGGAACGATACAAGTTGTTCGAACCGTAGTTGACTGTAGCAACGCGTTTTTTCTTTCTAGATATAAATCAAGTCGAGATTCAGAGCAGCGAGAGCGAGACAAATAGACTTACTTATTTACGTACGGATCAGTGGTTTCATGTCACATATGGTATCTCATGCATGATTAACACTGATTTGTGTCAAATCAAATCAACATCAGCTGAAAATTACTTTTCCAAGCAGGGAAGTTTTAGCCACATAGGTAGTACGACATATAGCCGGCTTATCATCTTTAACAATAGGCTGACTACCTTATGTTAAAGTGACTTGTAAGACCTATTAGCTGACTAACTAGTTGTGTATTGTTCCAAACAGGGTGAAAGATAATTAGATACCTCCATTCTCTGGATAAGAGAGGAGGCCATTTGCAACAAAAATTTTTGTAGACATTGGGTTGGAAAATATTACTTATAAAAAGATCTTTGATTTTCGAAATGTATGACGGACGATAGCCAATTGCATTTATGGAATGTATTAATTTCCTTTCAGCCTATGTTCAACTTTGTATACAATTTATTATTAGCCTGTGTCGTCCCACTGCAGGGCATACGCCTCCCCTTCCTCCGTCCTTCCCTATTTTGAGCCGCCTCCATCCAATTCTGGTTCAATACAATAAACCGTTAATGAAATCAATATTCTGATACCTATACCTACGATTTATCTTAAATGAAGAATTTGTTAGAATGGCGATAGCGATCGTATTTTTACACTTTTGTTTAACTTACAAAAAAGAAATGAGTATGTGTGAGTATATGTAACATTTGGTTGTTGTCCAGGGCGCATCTCCGCGACATCCGCGACCGGTCAGTGCTGCGGCTGTTCGAGTCGACGGACATGCAGACCGGCACCTTCCCCATGGCGGTAGGCGTGGGCTCACTGGCCATCCCGCCCGCCGTGCCCCCCGCCGCCGTGCCTTGCTCCGGCCCCTCCAGCTGGGACCAGGTCAGTGAGGATGAGATATAGCCTTTATATTCCTGTACCCCGCCGCCGTGCCTTGCTCTGGCCCCTCCAGCTGGGACCAGGTCAGTGATGATGAGATATAGCCTTTATATTCCTGTACCCCGCCGCCGTGCCTTGCCCTTGCCCCTCCAGCTGCTGATGCTGAACCAGCATTTGCACTATGGGTGATGAGGGAGGATATTATAATGTTAATATCACCATATAAGTGCTTAAAACTTGCTTTTCACGATTTAGTCAACGATGATACAATAAAAGCAAAACCAGACCTTTATAGATACAGGTACTGGAGGCAAGATGCGGCATGTTTGCGACGTTCGCTTGGAATCCAATGCTGTTTCACTCCCCTTTGTGTCAACTTCCCTCGGTCTCCCCAAATCATTTTCCAGTTCGAATAATCTACGTTACGTCAAAGCAAAGCTCCAATTATGGCCCCAATAGGTAAGGCTGGCTGCTTTGCAGTTGCACTGTGTAATAGGAAAGTCAATAAAGTGTGATTAGCCACCAAATTCTAGGAAACATTCCGAACTGGAATACCGAAATCAAACTTGTTGTGGCTATCACAGCTTGAAATACGGAGGAAATGAATTTCGTAAATTTGGAGGGTTTCGGCAAACGTGACCCCTTTTTTTAAACTTTGAAACACTACACTGTTGTCGAAGTTCAGAATTTGGTCTTTATTTGAGAAAAGGCCTCAGAAATGGTAAAATTTATTGGTAAAATAACATAGCCTCGAACTAAACAAAATCCATATCGAACAATCTCAAAACTGAAAAATATGTTCACCAAACAATCCATCAAACTGAACTAAATCACATCTAAACTGGATAACATCGAACTGCACAACTTGGAAACTAAATAAACTCAATTTAATTAGGATGGTATTTAAACGTACCTCAATATTTACTCAATATTTATTTTTATTCAGTATACGTATTACGGATTTCTGGATTTAACTTTACCTTTCTTCCTCCTAAAATACTGAATGTGCCTATATATCTGTTGTTAATATTTTAATAATATTATAACAATTTAAGAAGCTTTTTGTTTATTTAAGAAGTACTTTTTTATCTACTTTTACTTCAAACAATGTACCTACTCCAAAATTTATTTTAAACCACCACCAGTTAAATGCCAATCTAGTTTATTATTTATTGAATTACATTACAAAGTGGGCCTAAAAAAACCTTTTTTTTTATTAAGTAGTGAAGGTACTTTATTTAAGGATTCATTCTAAAATATTTAATATTCTTTTTTACTTTTCCAAAACATTGGTTTTGAAATTAGATTCGTATTAAATGACTTTGAAATCCTATATTTGCGATTTTAGAAATAATGTTAAAAAAAAGGCAGTTATTACCAATCGATTAGTATTTCTATAACAATCACTAAAGGTTTGTATAACTGGCTCAAATTTAGATGCTGTTTTAAGATACAGGCTAGATATTAAGTGAACTATCTGGAATATTTAGCGCACTGTCAGTATTTTATGTGGAAGAATAGAATATCTTCTGTGCAGTAGAATAAAAAAGTGGCATATCATAGCGCAATATCTACTCTTTATTATAAAAATAGAAAATAAAAGGTAACAGCATCTACAGTTGTAATTTGCTTTATAAAGTGTCAGTTTCACGATGACTAGAGTACAAAAAATTTAGGCCACCTTATGATGTAACTTCTTAATTAGTAAATATATTACGTTAGGATTTGATTGGTGGTCGATTAAAATTCATTTTGGAGTACATTGTTTGAAGTAAAAGCAAATAAAGAGTGCTACTTTAATAAAAAGGTGTTACAATATGATTTCATATTTACAACAATGGTGCTTATTATAGAATATATTTGAAGGACATATTTTGGCGCACATTCAGTATTTTTGGAGAACAAAGGGTAAATTTAGATGCAGAAAACCGAAATGAATTGAGGTCCGTTTAAATACCATCCAATATCTATATGTGTAACTATCTGGATTATTTGGGGAACAGTCAGTATTATTTGTGGAAGAATAGAAGATTTTCTGTGAAATAGAAGAAAAAGAGGCTTTATTTTAGGGCAATATTTGATTTGTTCGGTGAAACATTTGTTTTGGTAGTATTGCGAATAGGCGCAATATTATTTTAAGGGTTTTCAAATAATATATATAGCAGGTGCACATAGACGTACCTACTTTAAGAAAATAGGTGTAGGTATGTTAAAAAATATCCATTAAATGATATCAGAATATTGAACTTAGAAAATAAATAACCTTGCAACATAATTACGAACTATCCAAAACTTGAACTACATCGAACTGAACGAGGTGAAAACTAACACAATCACGAAACACAAACACATTTACACTTGGTCCAAACTAAATCAAAGCCTGACAATGTCTTTTCGCGTACGTATTAGTGAATTCGTCCGTACAATTATCGCACTTCCGTCCGTCGCTTTATCGATTGTCTAATTTGGGTTGTAGCTTCGATGACAAAAATCTACGTTCAAGTATAATATAGGTACGGGATGGTTGCTAACGGTCAAAAGTTAAGTGGATTCGGATTCATGAGCTCAAGGAGAGTCGGGTTCATGTCATGCAGCATGCTGAGAAACTGCAGGGTCTTCTAAAATCCTAAAGCATTTTTTGAACTTCTCAGGGCATAAGTGTTTAGCAAGTTTAGGTAGCAATCATCTGGACTGCAGAATACACGAAGACAGTTACTTACTGCTTTTTACTAGAAAAAAAGGTCAAGAAGTCTGAAACGTCGTTTTTCAATTCCGTGCTCGGATATCCTCAATGACAAGAGTTAAATTTCTGAAACGTTCATTTTTGTTTCATGCGAAAATCTGCTACTTATGCTTGTAACACACGTCCTACTTTACCGATTACCGCATATCCTAGTAAATTCATACATATGCTTGGCTATAAAATCATCGAGTAATAGATATTTAAAATCATGTGGCTCTTCTTCTTCTTCTTCTCGTGTCAATGTACGTTTCCCAATGCTATAATTGTGTACAAAAATATTAAATGAGTGACTGCCATTTAAAATAGTCGGCAACAGTAACTCGGATTTTTTCGGTCAGTGTAATTTCATAGAAAACTTTGAAACTGTAATTCTAGGTGCGTTGATTAATCCTTCTTTCTTTTTACATTACCACTCTTTGTAATAACAAATACACACCTTAGTTAGCAGACATGTTTTTCTTGAATAAAAATTGGGACATTGGGTCCGGTACCCGTCTACATACATACATATATCACGCCTTTATCGCTTGCGGGGTAGGCAGAAAGTTAACGGCCGTAAGAATACGGTCGCTATCGCCACATCTGACATTTTCGAGGATTTGTTTTCGAAAGTTGTTTCAGAAAACATGTGTATCACTATAGTGACGCCTCTTACGACACCCGTGGGAAGGATGTGGGGTGAAGCTATTCTAAGTCGGCATCACACGGCCGGTACCTGTCAACATTGACTAAACCCTTTTGACTCAACCCTTGTAGTGCACAGTGACTCCAATAGTTTGTATGGGCTCGTAACCTTGTCGTGCGTGACAAAATATATTTTTAAAACTATGTGTATTAGTCACTTATATTAGTCAATTATTATTTTCCTATTGCCATGAAAAATACAACGATTGCTTGTTAATGTTTTTAAAAATAAATACCTAAGCGATGAGCCAGTATCGAAAGTTAGCCTCACTGTGTGTGGGAGTTTATTGTTAGAGTCTTTAATTTGAGCCAGTGACTACCAGTGCCTCGTTTTTCGAAACTACAGGCTACAATACTACAGGTGAAATTCGATGTACATTGCGTAGTGGGTCAAAAATCCTGGTTTTATAATGTCCCACCGGCTACACAATGTACATCGAATTTCACCTGTAGAATTGTAGGCTGTAGTTTCGTTGCATAGGCCACAGGTCGCCATTTTAACTTCAACATATTACAAAATATTACCTGAATTATCAAAGACCTAGCAAATCTAGCTTATGACCTGGTATATGTGTCACCGAAAAAACGCAAACAACGATACATTATAATGTATCCAGCTACATCATGATCTCTCGAAATATTATGAAATGTTACAAATGGCTACGATTTAACGTATGACTCGTAAGTTAAGGAAACAGATATACATATATTGCTGTCCTATCACTTTAAACCTGAGTCAGTGTACCTGGCCGAGTCACTGATTCCTACCTGACCCTACCTACCTATACTAAATTATAATATAGCTACTATCAATTCTTACATTTATATTTTACTTTTCGGCGTGTTAGGGTGAACCCCTCTAAACTTGTCTTACTTACGATTGCAGGCTGCCTATTGCGAGATAACTAGTGTGCCCAGCTTTGGTTAGCCAAGCGTGTCGCTTGTTTGTGCCTGATAATTACTGGCGGACCTAGTTACCGTCTCCTGGCCGTATCAGCAATTCGCACAAAACACCATTGTCACTCTCCGTTCGAGCATGCTCTGAGCGTACTTAACTCTCTCTTGGGTTTGTCGCCACAAATAGACTTGTTTGAAGACCCTTTTGTTAAGTTCCATAAATAATTTAAGTCTTTCATATAATTTAAGCGAAAATGTATTATATAAATGTTATCTTCTTTTTAATTTTATTAAAATGTTGGTTTGTTTTATTTAACAATTTCGTTTTACAGTGACTTCATGGTATGACACAAATAAATATTTATGTATCGTGCTTATAGTGGCACAGAAAATAAATACAAATGATTTATTTTCCACAATACAATATACATAACATAGACACAGTTCTTAATATAAAGACACTGATATACCTACTTCCTTTTTTTGCGTTGAGTTTAGTGGTGTATCTCTACCAAACACTATTTGCAATTCGTTCCAATTTTATCCATGTACTCAACGTAACATTGCCGATGTATAGGTACTCGAATTTGCGTGAGGGGCCCAGGCAGCAGGAGTATATTTGAATCAATACAATTGATACTGACTGCGTAGCGTAGGTATTAGATCTAGGTATGGTAGATACTCGAATCCATTAATGTTGGAGGATTTTGTAGATAGATTCGTTTCGTGTATTTGGCGCATGTGAAATAGCCTTTATGAAGGGTGGGCGCACGGACGAGGGGTGGTGTGTGTGTGGGGGTAGCCAGCAGCGCGCGTGTTATTTGCTTATTATTACAATGATTGTTTGATTTGTAAAATGAGTCTGACTGAAATGAGCTTATACGCGTCCTGATATCGTAGATACTTTTTCTTACTCTTTCTTCGTGTGAGATACCGACTGAATCGAATGGATATTTAAAAAGTTCGCATTTTTGTGCATTTTCAAATAACTATTATGTTACATAGGAGTATTGGTTAGCGGTTACATTGGAGTGTTGGTTAGCGGTGGTTAATTTGGGATGCAAATTGGAATGTAACAGAATTTGGGTAGTATTGAAAAGCTTTATGATGTGCCGAACAAATTGAAACCTACATTGCGGCTAATATGAAACTTAGATTTGTTTTGCAAGGTTCACGACTATTATTGATTTGTAAGGTTGTGTAAATACTTGCACATAGAGCAAGCGAAGCATTCTCGGACGGAAAAAATAAAAAGAGTTAAACGACGGGTTCGCTTGGAAATATAAAATCCCTCCGAGGCATATCAAAGAGTAAAGAAAGATGAATAAAATAATATTCTAACTACGGGTACTAACAAGCTAGACTAGGATCGCCCCCCGGGGGTGTATTTCGGACAAAATCACTTCGGATCATCCGGTCCGCCACCCCAGTTTGTCCATTCTGGGGTGTCAGATTAGACTAACCCTAACAGGGACCTAATTCAGATTCAGCCCAATACAAAATACATACTGCATCAAGAAGGCGATACACTGGATAGTACATTACAATTGTCATTACATTACTTATAAGATGGATCTGTGAAATTGTTTGTAATCATCAGGACATAATCACACTTAGCACATCCTAGTGAACGCACATTTCACACAGCGCCATCTGACCCTGAACTAAAAAAAGCTTATAATATGCGAACAAGGCAGCTGATGCCATATCAGTAATTCTATGGTTTCTTTTTCTAATTTCTAATCTGTGATGGGCTTACTCTTGACCCCAATCTTACCCTAGAGCAGAGATGGGATCTACGGTGGAGCGAGCTTGCCCAGAAGATGCCTATTCACTCTAGGCTTAAAGAGATTCAGGTTATATGCACTCGGAAATACAGACGCAGGCAGGGAATTTCATTCTCTAGCCGTGCGCATAATGAAAGATGATTTGAAGCGCTTAGTGCGTAATGTGGCTTCTTCTTCTTAGCGAATCGATTCTGACGCTCAAATATATTTGGACCAATACTCAGCTTCACGCACAGCGCTGTCCGTTGCTTTGTAGAGGTCATCGCGTGTATGGCTGATATCTATAATATGTACTTTTATGCCCGTTCTCAAAAAATAAGCAAATAAGCATTTCTTACTCGGATAATTAAATAATTTTTGTAAAGTAAACCTAGCTAGATCGATCGATCGATCGTCCTCCGAATCCCCCTGTATAAATACGAATTTTCATGAAAATCTATAGAGACGTTTCTAGATTTTTGCTCGTTTAAAGGTATTAGATTTATTTCAAAAACTCAAAATAAAATGCAGAAGAATGTCAATTGTAGTAGGTAATAAATAACAAATCAATATTTTCTGATGAATGACTCATAAATTAAAAAATATAATGAGTATATTTTGTTTGACAGGACCAGAGCTACTTCAGTGAGCCTGAGATCGACTCTGAGTACCACCATCAGCACGTGCACAAGAGCAAGGTAAGTGTGTGTCTTATAGCACTCCCACAGGTGAACCAGCCGCTAGATAATCCGCCCCGACTTATTAATTACACCAAGAGCTGAATTACTCTCTACTTCACCAGATAAATTTTCAACTAGCTCACTAGATAAACCACCCAACTAATAATCACACATAATAACCACCCTACTAATAACCACCTCACTAATAGACCACCCAACTAATGAACCACTCAATTAATACATACATATATACAACATCCCTGTCTCCATTACGTGGTAGACAGACCGTCGGCAGCCACGTCTGATCAAACCAACCAATTAACCCCCAAATAAAAAGCCACCTGACTTATAAACTACCAATATACATCAAAATAGACACCCCACCTATAAAACAGTCTACACCATTCACCATCCCAACAGATACAATCCCTTACCTGAACTCACATCCCAGTTTATCCTACATCAGGATTGAAACCCCTCCAGATGAACGAAGAGCAGAAGATTTACAAGGTAAGTCTTTGCGTAAACCCGATGACCTAAAGTCATTTTTAACCACAGGATTGAGAAAAGTTATTTGAATTTCAAACGTCTCTTAGTTATAAATATATTACGGTGTCGTGCGTTCTAAGAGTTATTTCGGACAATTATTTAGTTCCTTTTTAGCATTTAGTTCGATCAAAGGTGAACGCGCGCCACTTTACGCGCGCATACTTTCCTACGTATTTTTTTTTCTCACTGGCAGGAGTAAAAAGTTGTATGCACCTAGTACACGAGCGCTAATTAATTTAACAACTCGTGCGTTTGAATCCCTCACTAAGCTCATCAGTACCCTTCGCTGCCTCGGGATTCATAATTAGCACTCAGAGTAAAAAATTACGTGTTGTAATAACTATCCGCTATTTTAGTATAACTTTTTTGATAGGTAATTTTCTGTCGAAAAATTTTATTTAGAAAATATAGAAGTCGCAGACGGCCATTGAGCAAGATAATTCTATCGAAAGCTTTATTTAAAATTATTACACATGGAGATAAGCGATTATCAATAGGAAATATATACCTAAGCAAGTACATAATAATCACAATCCGATCCGGGAGCTCTATTTTTGAAATTTCGCCATCTGAAATCCGCTACTAATTGTGTCTATTTCGTACGTTCTTATACATAAATCCATTCACACATACCATTGCCATAATTCAATGTAGTACCTACCTAGTAGATTTTGTAAAATCGGTGGCCAGTCGTGGCCCGTGGGGGTGCACGGACTCAAATTAACTGTTCAGAAATTGAGCTCCTGATCCTTTATTTTCGTTTTTCAAATGTACATTTGAATATGTTTCCATCCGTTGTTACCACGCTCTTGCGAGTTTGTTTTGCTATGGCTTTGTTTTTCAGCTTGCGAAATTTGATAACCTTTACTCTTTTCTCCAGTGATCTTTTGTTTCTCTATTTGAGCTACGTAAATAGAATTTCCTGTCTAGTTTTTTGGTCCAGTAGTAACATGTACATTACGTACAATTCATACAAATAGAAATAATCTAATTTGCGGTGTTCAAATTGTACAGTCCCGTGTCGAATTGGGCTGGAAAAGAACCAATCCATTTTATTCGTTTGTTCGAGCAAAATTAATCAGTTTTACGCAAAACTGTCTCCGCCCAGCTTAGAACGAAGCGGGAATCAATCTCATCAATATTTTAACAAGATAGACGCTAATGATAGAGTATGCGAGCGACATTTTCATTATCCCTAAGAAGTTATATTGCCATTGCAAGTTCTTTGATATACTCGTAGGAAAGCACTTTTACGCTGCAATTGACAATCTACGAGTATTGTTAGATATCGCTTTAGTCGTGTATCTTTATCGTTATATCATGAAACTTGTTTATAAGCTATGTACAGATATAAAGTAAGAGTTTAAGACTTATGGTTTGAAATACCTACCACTTCCACAGCAGTGTGCTCCAATGCCGAACCATTAGGTTCATGAAATATATTTTTTAGGTGGTATTGCCAATGATATCGAATCACATATTTCAGTATAAGAATATATATAACAGGGGCGATAAAGATGAGCAGTAAACCAATGACCAATGCGTAGTCTGCCTAGATACGAGTATACTACGTTTGGTTTCTCAAACCAAGCTTTCTGTGTATACAAATGTATGTAAGTACGAATATTTGAGAGATTTTATTGTCTAAAATGTTATGTAAAATGGATAAGAGGTTGGTGCCTGGTTTTTTGACTGCATTCTAATTGTAATGCTAATTATAGAAAATGCTACAAATACTCGTACCTATTGAAATAAGACAAAATATAAATTAATATTCCTGTTGCTTTTCAGAGATACGGTGATCACAGTAGTTCGTGAAGGGTAGTCGTACCCTTAATAGTTACTTCACAATTTCTATATTTGTTATGAAGCATGCAGTCAGTACAATGCAAGTTACCAAAATTTTACCAGAATTCATTTACTTTCGAACTCAATGCGATCACAAGTTTTATTTAATTCTCGCAAACTACTGAAATAAAATGTTATACAGAGTGCCGGGAAAAGAGGGTGGGTATTCCCGTAATCCCGTTTTTCCTTCCTTTCAAGCAATGACTGAACTAGCCTACCAAAGAACTCACAGTGGAATTGGATAATTCATGTCCCATTCAATTCGTGCTACTTTTTTATCCTACGAAAGAAATGGTGTAATTTTCTACGAAAAAACAAAAATGTTTTCGTTCATTATTTAGTTAACTACTTACTACCTACCTACGTCTGAGTTTTGTGCAACTGAGAGACATAATTTAAAATGTAACCGTTTTTATTTTAAAATGGTAACAAAATCAATTGTAGTTACTTAAATCTAATTTAAAAAACTTACATATGTAGATACGCGAAGTTCTTAATACTACAATAAATAAAATAGCTCCCAAGAAACTTAAAAAGAAAGGAAATTTATCGATCACCTACAACTGTGATAAACTATATTTTTGAATATCTTACAGCCTCTACATTTTCTTATTATGACATTATTTTAGAGTAAATGGATACCTACTTATTATTATTAGAATATGCTGAAGGAATATTGTTAGGTAAGTATTAAATTAACCGAAAATAAGTGTACTACAAAATTAGGTACTGCATTACTTTGAAAGGGTGAAGCGGCCTGCGACAATGAACGATTTTTATAAGGTCTGATAAGTTTTTATAATTGCCCTTGCATTAAAATAGAGGCTTGGTTGGGATTAATATTCAAAGACATTTTTCTTTTTCCATACTTAAGATATTTGTCAAATTCCCTCAGCACAATTTCATAATTGTTTACTCATGCCTTGGAAATTCTGATAGGTACTCTTATCGGGCAAAGGTGAACTAACACTCCTACCTATTGAAGTTTTCCACGAGCAATATACCTGCTTACTGGTACAACTTATGTTAACAAATCCGAACTTTCCTCATAAAAGATAAACGCATTTCCTAGTATTTCACATACGATAAAAGCTTTTACAATTCCATAAAACGCTTCGCTGCAGCTATAACATTCGACAAAGGAGTTTTTCGCGCTTTGAGTCTCGAGCGTCAAAGTTGAACTTTACGTGATTGTACTGATGAAAAATTGTTCTAAATCACGACGTAGTCTGCGTCTCGTATGCATTCCATACGAGTAGATTTGAATTTCATTGTGTTTTTTACAACTGCTTCACGAAGCAGTGTAATGTTTTTCGATTAAAATATTAGATGGGATCAGAAAGCTCGACATATAGGCAGTCCTTTGTAGTAATGTGCCCCGCTATAGAGTTTCTTGGGTGTGGATCGCCAGGATAACACTAAAGCTTTCTTGAAAGGTTCAGATGCGCAGCCGCTGCATACTTGCATCACTGCCTTCACTTCAGCTTCGGCTGGCTCCCTTTCGTCACCCTGAAATATTAAACGCATTTTAACACTATTGTATTGACTTTTTCTATTGTGAAAAACTTAAAAATTCCTTATTATTTCTGAATAATTAGTTAGTTACATAGTTTTATTTTAAACACGTTTGAATCGTAAAAAAACATTACTGCGATACAATTGGTAGAAAAGTACCTGCCCATAAACTTCCCCATAAAAATTATGAGTAATATATTACTTATTATTATGAGTATGTAGGAAAATGGTAATAAGCATGAAAAAATCAGCCAAGTGCGATCTGGGCTCGTGTGCGAATTGTTCCGTGTCATTATGTATAAAAAAGGGCTTCAAACTATAGATACGTATGTTGTATAGAAGCCTCCTTAATATTTCTTTGACCTCTTTTAAATATTTTTTTTGTTTTAGCTGTAACAGTAATTTATGCTGCTTGTAAGAGAGCCACTATTATATTATGTTGTTTTAGCGGCAACAGAGATGTGACGCCTGTGATCAAATTTCGGTTTAAGATGTGCACTCCACCAATGAATGAAAGATATTGAATACATGATATTGAGCCTGATAACAGAAGTACATACAAAAAGTCTCAGTAATTGGTTAACCGTTCAGACCAAATTGGATAGGGAACCTAAAAAAAACAAAAAGACACGCGTTTGACTTTAGAGGGGACGGAAATTCGAGAAACCTCTGCTGTTAAAAGTCCCTAAAAAACTTCCGATGTAAAAGTTTGTAAATAAAAGTTCCGTACAGTTTGCTTTTGTTCCTTCTGGACAGGGATGTTGCCTACTACTCCGGCCAGCCCACTGAGCAGGGACTGCTGGAAAGCTGCCTCGTCTTCATCATCCTGATTCAGGTCTGAGCTCAGCAGAGCCTCGTCCACTACCGAACCATCTGTCAACATCACAAGTCCGCGTTTATCCTTCTTACCTGAAAAACATGAAAAAACCTCTTGAACTTGCTATTAGTTACAGGCACTTACCGAAAATGTAGTAGACTTGAAATATTAGTCAGGGTTTACAATAATGGTTCTACTCACTCGGGGTTGATTCCTCCTTTAATTCCTTTTCTGGATTGTCGCGTTTGTCACGTTTCTGAGGGTCGAGAGTATATAAACTATGCGCTGCGGTGTCGTCTATATACTGCACGTTGGCCGGGTTCAGCAATGAGCTGGATAGTACAACTTTAGTTCCTTTTGGGATACCGAGAGGCAATCTTGGGGCAAATGACTGGCTGTGACCACTAGGAGACGAAAACTGCAGCAGAGGTAGCTGTGAAATGTGCTCTGTCGGCTGTTGAACACTGTTTAACAATTGCTCTGATACGATCCTGTTTCCGAGCTGACCGTTCACATACTCCTGCTGGTATTGTAAACCGTTCGGCAACTGCACAGGGATCATCTGTTGCTGCTGCGGTCCAGCTAAGTTCAGGTTTTGGGGTCTTTGCAGTTGGCCACCAATAAGGAAGTTGCCGTTGCCAATAGGAGTAGCAACTGGCGGTGGGGGCTCAGTAACCATCTCGGTGGCTGTTTCAATTGGAGTCCCATCGTGCTTAAAGTGATGGGCATGATGGTGCTTGTGGTCTTTGTGAGCTTTACCGGCCGTCAAGGCTACGTGGTACAGTTGCAACATCGTGACCTCGCCTATTAAACCTGGTTGCTCTGAAAGATAAACAGAGAAATTTCAAGGAAAATTTATCAAGGAGCGTTTAATTTACGTCTACTGAGAAATGAATATTCTAGGAAAATTCACCAAGGGGCATTTCATTTACGTCTACTGAGAAATCAATGAATAAGGTATTTACTTTGCAGCTTATAATTTCGAAATATATCGCAATCTTGCAACGAAGATACTCAACCTCCTCCCCAGGCCGCAAATTACTTAGTAATTAATATTATGCCGGAAGTATAGTTATAGTTCCTTTGAACTTCCCTTTGAACGGATGCAATAAGGACTAGGTAAAAACTATCTTACTCGTACTACAATTTTTCTGTGCTAACTTTACAATTTTATTTTTTGCTAGAGTTTTTATGAGAGGTTCCTTGTGGCTGGTACCGTTTATGGTTGGCTACATGACTTACGTTTCTTCGGCTCCAAATGCAGGTCTTTCTTGAACAGTAGAGACTGCTCTTGACCAGTGACCGCGGTACCTCCACCTTTGATCACGTGTCCCACCAGCTGCAATTAAAAAGTAAAACATACTTTTAAGCTTGTCATTTCTCATTTGGCAAGTGACCATTGCAGACCAGCGGCAAGCAGGTTTCTGTTTCGCACATTTTATGAGATGAATTTGTCACTGAAGCAATGAATGCAGTTGACTAGGATATTTAGCTAATTAATACCCCAACTGTAGCTTTTAACCTGAATAAATACGAGTTGCGATCTTACCCTGTTGTGAAACCCTCTGCCGACCCGCTCTGCGTTTACCCAGATCTGCCACTCGCCTGTTTTCCCGTTCCACGATTGACACGAGTGGTACCATCTACAAAAAAAAAACACCCCAGTTAGTTTGTTTCTCAAATTTCATCTTTTAGGGTTCTGTACCCAGAGGATCAAAACGGGACCCTATTACTGAGACAGCGCTGCCTACCTATTTTTCAGTAACAAAGCTGCACTTATATCATAAACCTTATATTTAACCTTTCGTTTTTGTTATTTGTGCGTAATATTTTTTTTTTTTACTTTTACTTACTTACTTACTTTACAGTATAAGAGTTGAAATCTTCACAGATAGCGTTATACAGCTTTCTAGCCGCTAGGTTCTGCCTACTCAGCAACGGATAAAGGCATGATATGTGTCAGTGTATATATTTTGCTTAATAAAACGGGGTGCTTCTTAAAATAAACAGTGAATTATGAGGTATCTAGTGTAATAAACCGTCTAAATATTCAAATTTAATAATCAAATTTAATAAACAAAGCATTTTTGATAATAGTTCTTACACAATTTTCAACGCATTCTCTTTCGCTCTGGTATACCCACATGCACTAGCGTTTATTAATTAATCCACTTAGTATCTTGCTCAATCGTAAAGACATCATTAAGTTGCAGGCTGTTTCATTTTGTTTCAGTTACATAATGGTGCGATTGCACTGAATGGCCCAATTGATATAAAAACACTTTCTCATTGAAAGTAGACGCGTGTGTAGGTTTGGGCACTCTCAAAACGATACACTTACAGCGTGCGTACGCTTGCGTGAAGGTAATTTCTTATTCTTTGGAAAGCGAGTCGCACATAGGTGTTGTGGTTACCTACCTACGTGGCACTTGCCTACGCTTAAGTGTTCGTCCACCGGTTGTTAAAAAACAGAAAATATATGGTGCCTTTGTAACGGTTAGATATCAATTCAGTTCACTTTATTCCTCAGAAACTTAAGTAGTAGAGAGTACGATCTTATACTTACCTCAAGTAATATTAAAAATAAAAATAAACTATTACTTATCATAATTAATGACTTAGGGGTATTAATAAATAACTAGTATAATAAAATACCTAACTTAAACTAGAAAGCGGTCATCTAGGGTGCCCCCGTGAGACATGGTACCCAAATGATTAAATTGTTAAAATAGCTAAAATAACCAACGCATGGACGCGCACCTTTCATCGTGATTCGTATGATGCGATTTGCTCACCGGATTCACACTATTATGCGAATCACGCCAGTTCTAGAAAAGTGACGGTGAAAATAACTGCAATTACGTGATAACCAATTTAAAATACGGCAGTTATTCTATCGTATACACTAATAAAAGTATTGTATAAGTTATACGTGAGAAGATCATATTATAACATGAATGGATTTTTTATTGTCTGACATAAATAAATTTCTTTATTTATTATTTAAGTGTGGCTACCGAGGCGCGACGCCTCGCGGAAATAGAGTAGTAATTTTGGGGCAAACCTTTATTCATTTATATGTATAAAGCCAGGCCATTGCAGAACATGTCACCTTTTTTTAGAGATGGTTTTCTGTCGTGGTCCAAAAATTGCGAATTCAAAAATAACAACGTTTAATACGACAGAAGGGGAAAAGGGAGAATTTGCCAGACTCGCTGCGCTTGGCAGGTGGAATAGCAAAGTCAATGCAAGTTTTTGTATTCACAAAGAACGCTGCTTCCTATTTCTGGATTAAAACCTAAGGCGCTTTTTAAGACTTCCACCATCCACGCTATATCTAGTTTTAATCTAAGCCGCACGGAAAAGCCAAAACATCATATTTTAAGGAACAGGTAAATGATCCATGCATCATTTCTTGTCGACTTTCAATGGGTCACGTTATGTCACATAATATTTACGAATTTAGGCTCAAGGGGTCAATCGTTTCTAAAGCGTCGTCGTAAGATGCGTAACCTTGCCCCGGATTGTTGAATGATAAATATTAATGTTTTGTGTAATCCACTGCCAGAAAAAGAAATGTTCTTTATCGACTTCCCTTATTTAATTGGATATCGTAGTCAATGTTAAGTTTGTATAGATTTTTATAGTCTTGAGATAAATCTTCTTTGAGGTTGCCAAACTAAACATGGGCATCCTTTTGATATCATCCAAAAATGACAGCAACTAGAGAACTATATAGTTAATCTTGGCATTTTGTATAGAAAATGTCAAAAACACGATTAAAATTTCCATTTTACATCACTAATATGTACCAGTTTACTGGAATACTATGAACTAATCCTATCAAAACTAAGCACTAAAATACTCAGGTAAACAAAAATTTAAACATATTATCAAATAGCTACATTAATGGAAAAAACAGAATAAGATGGAAAAAACAAAATAAGAGGAAAACAGACAGCAAAATAAACGTTAATTAATACAGAGCGGTCATCGTGTTCTTTCTTTATTTCGCTAATACTCGTATACAAGTAAGGTTTTCTTTTTGGAGGTACAACAAAAATACGTTACGTTTATGACAGACAGAGGCAGCTTGAAATCAGAATTCAAGTTTTCCCTACCTAAATAAGAAGCCAAGTAGGTATTACAAAAAAAGAGCGTGGTTGACCTCACTTTAGAGTAGGTATGTATTTACAATTTTTTTATCCAAAGACTAACCCTAACTCTTATAAATTTAGTGAATTAGATATAATTAGTAATAATTATGCCAAGAGGAATTGAGCAACTTACTATAGCGATTACGAGTATTTTCCTTAAGTTTCACAGGGTAGATACCTACTCGTACAATGATGTTCTCCTTTACGAGTATCTAACTTGTTAGCATTCTTTTAAACACGTACTTGGCTCGAGTATAAATTAAGAGCTCAGCAAAACTCAATAACCAGAAACTACAATTCATAAATATTGCGGTCATTTTTAGATAATATCTTCATTATGTGCGGTTGATTACATTGCACCGTTTAGTAACACGAATACTGGTTTCAGTTGAGCATCCCGCCGTTACGTGTGCTTATCAAAGTGACGTAACCCGTCACTTCGAAGTCTCATTACTCGTTACCGCAGTAATAGGCAGTAATTAAGTGCTAAGAACCGATTACACTAAGTTCTGATTTCAGTTTGTCTCAGATAATAAGTCAACAGAATAGTAAAAAAGTGAGACGATAAGATACATAGCATTTTATGTATTTTCATGAAAACTTTATCGGAAAGAAACTATTCCATTTCAATGTTTTATCAACGAGTTTGATTTACGGTTTTGTCTATTTTGATGGGTACAATTATAATTTTTACTGTTGTCGATATGAAATTACCTAAATCAAACAAAGCAAAACCTTTTTAGAGAATTTTATCAAGTAAGATACCTAAAATGTGATAATAATTAAAGAGACGGGTGCCTGTTATCTAATAAGGTAATAACTCTATGAATACGGGCTAGTTTTTCATGTAAGAGAGTTTATATGTTTATAATAAGTAGATAGTTTCCAAGGACTGTTTTTAAATTCCGATAATGGTGCCGGTGTGATTATGAGGAGGTGTAATTTAAAGTGCCGCCGCGGGCACACGCCTGTAGTCTCTACGTTCAGCTAGACAGACTGCACATACGTTATTAACAAAATTATTCTCAATTTTCTCGTCAAAGTATTTTATCACGAAAGTCCCTTGATTATATTCAATTTGGCTTCATAAATTGATATTTGGGTCATATTGTCAGCAGGATCTCGAGTTTCGCAGTACTTATGTCCCTAGCAGGGTAGGCAAAGTGTAAAACCTGAAAGTACGGTTATTTAAACCGCATCATCAGTTCAACACACGCAATACACAAAATATTTATACCTTAATTGGTAAATTAAAGTGCTGTTACTAAAAGACAACTATAAAAGATAGTTAAGTAAATAAGTAGATGGGGAAACGATGGCATGTTTGCAATAAACAAAGTTATTTACGAGAAGATTCGTGTCCGTCCAATAGTGTAATAAACCTAATTCAATGGGAATTGGGGTCGGTTATAATTAGAAATATATCTGCTAGCCGAATTTAACGATCATCTGGACTTACGAGTATATAGCGCCAATTCTAATATGTAAAAGCGAGGTTATACATCATACCTACATTGATTTTACAAATTAGTTTACAAGCTTATTCTAGGCTCTACTTGCAATTACAAGCTTATTTAAAAGATTGAAAGTGTACCTGAGTAAGGAAATTCGGTTTCAAATAACAGCTCCGTTCGATGCAATGTTTTTGAATAGTTTTTCGTAGTATCTATCTCGTATTCAGCCACCGCAATAAACAAGATTTTTTATTTGAAACGCATTTAAATGTGTGCTTGATGAAGATGAATTGTAAATTAGACTTACGTGTTGAGTTTCAACGGATAGTTGAGCCTGAAGAAGGTCTGTCCGTGCACAGCCATGCTGAAGTAGCTCGCCTCGTCCGTGTTTGAAATCCACGCGGATATCTCCTTGGGGTTGTCATCCACTACGGATCGAAACAAATATTTTTAAAGGGGTTGTGACAGACAGACACACATAGCATAAACAAGTACCTTATCATAAGTAAATTTAAAAACGAATAGATTAACATATTTTATATTTCAAGCCATTAAACTGAACACCTTTTCCTAAGAAATGTGAGCCGAAATATACAAAGATGTTTGATCTTCCTATACCTACACAAAATGGTGACCAATGACCAGGTGGATGGAACTTTGGATACTGCTATCTTCCTTTTGTAAACATTTTTATCTGATTTGATTATTAGCTACTAGGTGTGTACTTTTTAGGTACCTTTTTATCTGAACGGGTACAATCAATTATAGCTCTATACTGCAACGTTAATAAAAAAGTCTAAGAATCAACACCAACGCATTTAAACAGTTATTTCTGTGAATTGGCCACCCACCTATACGTTACTTTATGACGTAACTAATACGCTAGTATCGAATAAGTACTTATTGAAATAATAACCTAAACCTTAAACTCATTACTCAGACGGTTAACTCATACTCAAAGATTTTTATTCTAAAGAGAAAAAAATCATTTCACTTTGTGATGGTCAATGATTATACATTTATGGATTAAATAATGTAAAAAAATATATTGATTGACACAAGTTTCTCTTTTTATAACAATTTTATTTTATTATTCTAGTATAAACGTGGCTCGGGTGGGATAGAAAAATAAAATAAAAATAATAAAAATAAAAAAGGCATTGCCTTGGAGCTGGCCTGACAAACCACACAGCATGCAACTTAATGCTAAGGCGTCGATGCTAGAGATATTATGTCTGTGCTGTTACTAGATTGGACACTAAACAAACGCGCTGATCTATCAATTTGAATCATGTAGTAAACTGGTACGCCTGCGGCGCACGCTTGCGATCTAGTTAGAGCAGGCCTCAGTGAGCATTAGGGACAATCCATGCGAGCTCAGGGCCGGCGCAAATTCAGCGCCATTTCACGCGAGCCGTTTACGGTAGAAATTGAAGAGCCATTGGTATGGCAGCAAAATATCCAAAACTGAGATTTCTGAAATTGTGCATGAATTCCGCAACTACCTGATCTAAAGACTCGCATCACAATTTCTACTACCTACTAGATATTTTACGAGATTATGTGAAAATGGATACGAAATTATAAATTGCTAGCAAACGGCAAAGAGCGAACTGCGGGACATTCGTATTAGACTATACCTACACTATATTGTTCATCTTCAATTTTCTTCCTCCCTCATCTCAAGAAGGTTTCTCGGTATCTGCCGGCCCTTACTCGCCGCAAGGGCAGGCTAAGCCGCTAAGCCGCCAAACAAAGCCGTGACTTGACTGATGACTGGAGGATTTAGGTCTCTTTTGTTACTCTGCGTTCCAAACACAACTTGGATTCTACTATAGTTTGTTTATATTCAGTAGATTATAGCTTGCGACAAGAAAGTCGCCATCTAAGCATAGGTAATAACTAGTAAAGAGCTGTGACATGGTTGTGAGACTACTAATTTAGTAGGTAACAAATCCGATGACTAGAGACTACAGTCAGAAGTCACCAACTAAAGAGGGGCTTCTGAATTTGCAACATGTGCAAACTTTTATACCTAGTTACGTAAAATTGTATGACTTCTTTTATTACTGTGAAACAAGAGAACTCCTTACCTGAATAGGAGAATAAGGGATGGTCGTCAGAATGATTGTGGAATTTGCTCCACATGCAGAGAGTGAACTCCTTGAGGTCTGGCAGACTCTTCTCGTATTCCAGGTATTGGTAGAACACCTCCTGGTTCATTGACACCTTGTATATGCTGCAGGAGTCGTCACTGTGCGGCGCTCCGTGCAGATCACTTGATATTTTATTAGGATAGGCTGATGCTGGCCGTCTGTTCACTATTTTGACTTGTGATCTGTGGAAAAATTTTAGTTATTCAATTCCATTAAGCTCTATACGTGATTTGGTAGGAAATTTGTATTTCAATGATATATGTTGTTTGAAAGGGCATACCTTCTTCTAAGGACCTGCTTAGGATCATTTCAGGTCAGGAGTCAACTAATGTAGTAAGGCTCATTTGACATTGGTACCTATCCAAATGTAAATAAAAAACCTTGATGCTGATGATCTTTCCGGTGACTTGACGTAGGTGTTGTAGGAGAACGAGGATTGCGGGAGGATCGGCTGCCAGTCGTCATCTCGCCCCGTCGCGGCCGCCACCAGTGCCAGTAGCAAAAACGCCCTCATGCTGCACCACAATAGCGCTGATGAAACAAAACACCAATCAGAATCGCCAATCATGTAAAGCCCCTGTGCAAAGGAATGTTTGAGAAGGAACTCTATAGGAGTAAACCCCCAGAATGCAGCCATGTAAAACTCGTCATATTTACTGTGTGGGTTGGAAATTCAAAAGTTATTACACGAGAACACTGAATACATGCGTGGGTACTAATTTACTTAACTAAGTTTAGGAGGGCTTTAGGAGGACTTTTTACATGTTTTTACAACGTTGCGTGCTTCAGTTGTGTTTTATTCTGGTGGTTAGTGCTATTTCATTTTCGTGCTCTGACATGTAATCCAATCTCGAGGAACACAATAGGTGAATATGAATTTTAATGTCCCCGCTTGACGTCACTCGTGTGTTTTCAACCATTTCATGTCTGCTTGTGTTTGAAATCAAAGTTGTTTTCAGTGATGCAACGAAGCAATGTAAAGCGGGCGGGTGGGTGGTGGTAATTAGAGCGAATTGAGTTTGTGAATCCTGGAAACGGCACACTGAACAATCTGTTAAATTGTTTTTGGACGCGACATTTCGTAATTTTGTCCGCATTGTTTGACTACGCTATATTATTTATATTCTTTGCTACTGCGGATTGACCTATGGTTGGATGAAATTCTGAGGAAGGCTGAATATTCCATGGTCAATTAATGTACCGTCTATGAAATATGCAGAATATTTAAGTTGGGTTTAGGT
This sequence comes from Keiferia lycopersicella, assembly GCA_029255805.1. Classification (NCBI taxonomy): domain Eukaryota; kingdom Metazoa; phylum Arthropoda; class Insecta; order Lepidoptera; family Gelechiidae; genus Keiferia; species Keiferia lycopersicella. The sequence continues at coordinate 14,727,543 of JARACZ010000006.1, read as the reverse complement.
TGTGGGTATTTTATCACATACTAGATAGCATATTTTTATCTTAGGTACATAAAGATTACATAAAGTATTATGTATAAAGTTCATTGTAGTATCTTGAAATTATCTTATGGTATAAAACAACAAACTTAACGTGTTGGATTTTCATTTTTCGTAATTAGGTATTATGAAAAAAATTTTGAAAATAGCGGGCGATAGGTAGGTACTATAGGTACGACAAAACTTCGCTCGGATTAAAATATTAATCATCTATTTCTCAAAAATATGTATTTCGTGGCTTTCGAATGCCTATTTTTTATACCTAGAGATTTAAATTGGATCGGAATAAACCTATGAACCTATTTCATGTAGTTAGAAAGTTACTTTTTTAAATATTTATGATTAGGTAATAATATGAACTCCACACGGATATAACATTATTTTTCTGACAGAGAAACTTACGTGAGAAAGAACAAAACTGTTGGCATTGTATAATATTCGGTAATAATGTTTTTTGTCGCGGATGATATACGGAGATAACTCCAGCTTGCACTGAGACCGTCACTTGTTGATCTCTCCATTGTTAATAAGTGGGATTTGGTTACGTCATGCTTTCTAACCTGCAGATTGTCATAGCAGCTAAGAACTAGTTTTCTGATTTTAGTTACAATATTTTACTAACAAGAAATATTTGGAATTACTTTAAGAAATTACGAGAATATTTTTAGACATTCAACGTATAGACTACAAGAATCAAGAAAGTTTATTTGCAAGAACATAGTTACGACAGATGTTACATACTTTCCCATGCAGATTTGCGTTATTCGCGTTGACCCACATTCCAGAGATTCTTAGCACGAGTAGATGATGCATGTAGGTTACTAAAAAATATTCTACTGACAGCGTGTACCAGGCTAGGGTGTAAATTGGCTACAAAATAGGTATCCTAAGAGCGAGCGTCGACGGGCGTGTTTGTATGTAAATGGGTGTAATCTCAAAGCACACTGTCTAGTCTCGTTTACAGCGAAATCTCATTTAATCTTCGCTGCAAGCTAGTAATAAGGTATTTTATGTTTTCTAGGTACCTGCCTTTGAGCGTCTCCGGCGTCTCTTTGTGCGTAGAAAAGGAGGGAACAAAAATGTAATATTACCTAACCTTTTGATTTTATTAAAAATATTAATTTTCTAAAATATTTTAAACTTAATTCGCTATTCGATGCTTCTGTGAATAACGCAGCGTTTAATTACCTAAGGTTTTATTTTGTACGGCGCACAATTTATTTTATTAGCACAACTACTACTCATCACATAGAGGGCGGGGGTGTTTTCCCGCTGTCCCCGGTGACCGTGTCCCCAGTGAGAGGGGGGCATGGTTTGGTAAGGTGTGGCATGGTGGGACAATAAGGGGTAGATCAGGCTAGTTGTGGCAAGGGGTGGGTCTGTGTCTTTACCATGCCACTCCTTGCCAAACCATGCCCCGTCCTCACCGAGGACACGGTCACTGGGGACAACGAGAACACAGCGATACCAGCAGAACAAAAATAGTTTAAACTCTGAATAAAGTCGTCTAACACCGTAGTGGTCGGTGATTACGAAAGCCGTAAAGTTTACGGTATGTTTGAAACGTAATTTTTTTATTATCCAAGGCTTAAATCCTTTTGATGACTTCACCTACTCGCACTACAATGTTACGCGTTATATCAAGTTCAAGTTTCATCACACCTAGGTCTTTCTTTTCCCTTAATTTTTTCTCGAGGAAAAAGTCAGTTATTCGCCAATGTTACATTGATGCCGTGTGATTCCGGCTTGAAATAGCATCACCCCATCTTCCCGCGGGTGTCGTAAGAGGCGACTAAGGGACTCTTAAGTTTTCATGTGTATCTCGTGTGGGGTAAATAAATCAGTACTCATATTTCCATAGAACGTGATACTTACGAGTATGTAAGTAGTTAGTATGATGCTAATTGAAATTTCTCTGATTTTTGTTATTTTTGAATGTTACAGCGAAATATTTTACTAAACATTTAACATTTTCACTCCCCTGTTTTGTAGATCTATAGAGCGAGTTAGTAACTCTAATTAGTATTGTTTTTCCTTTTGTCAGACCTATAAGATAGTTTATGGGTTCTTAACTTATGTTTCTTTCCTCTCCGATTTCACTTTTATCTATGTGGTTTCCTTAAGATTCAGTGTTGTTGTCTAACGGTGTAAAAATATACTAACATCTTGTCCTATTTCCTTTCTACTTGTTACTTAACACATTAACTGAATACTCTCATGGTCTCATAAACGCGTATTTTAAAAATATATTATTTATATGGTTTTGAATGTTATTTAGGATTTTGAATACCTCAGACTGGAAAAAAAGCCTGTTCCATATGGCACCCCTCGTTCAGTACGTACCTGTACATCTGTTAAGTATATAATAATAAGCTGAAGAGGGTGGAAAGTCTGTACATAGAAGATATTATTAAAAAAGTTTGTGGCACTTAAAATTGATAACAGAGAACATTTTACGAACATGTAATTGAATGTACTGTAGTAATCAAATGTATAATAAATAACCAGGTTTAAAATTCAACATCTACCTACGCATGGCCGATTTTTCGTTACATAATACCTATTTGATTTACAAACAGGTAGTTCCTCGCCGGTAGAGACCCTTTTATATGATATAAACTAGACCATGGAGTTAACTGAGGTTACTTAATAAAACATGAATACGTTACGTTTGGCCGGCGCGGGCGCAGCGGTGCTGCTTGTTATGTAACCAGCCGCGGTACATGTAGATAGGGACGGACGTACTACATATGCCACCTGCCGCAATCAAGCTTACTTCTACTTGGCTGATATTCACTTGCTATAGTCTTAGTATGCACATATTCACGAATATCACATTTATTGCCACTTACCTATTCTTGTATGGGTACATTTTTTATTTATTTGATGAAAAATTCGCATCCAATCAGATCTCAGCAACTAACTCTTGTTGCATTTATCACGAATACTAAACCATAATTGGTAAACAATCTAATCTTTGAAACCAGGACCAGAGGGATTAAACACGCTCTCTTCAAAGATTACATTGAGAAATGTACTCGTAAACATGTTTTTGTGTTGTTACTTATATAGCGATGAACAGAATGCTTTAATCCCGTTAGCTATCTTCGGTCCGAGGTTCCCACTGGAGAATCCGAAGCTTTTCAAAGAATCGAGGCTTGCTCAATAGAGACGCAGAGATGAAAAGCTCTGAAACGCGTTTTGGTTGCAAGCAAAGTACAGCCAGTGGCAGAGATTATAAAATGCTTTATGTACGCCATAAAACTACTTTGGTCAAAATCTAAATCAAAATGTTTTTATTTTTAAGTAAATTCACAAATAATACTTTTAGAATGTCACGTACAATATTATCTCTAAATAAATGGATTAGTCCTTATAACAATTTTGAAGGCCTAGTAGAAAACGCGGTACCTAGGTTTATTTAATACCTACCTAAAAATAGAAATTACTTACTTGTATTTGTTTTTGTTTCACTTAAAAATATCTTAAATCCGCTATCTCATCGTGTGGATAGATTTTCATTTCTACGGACAAAAGATTAGTACATATTTATTGAAAAAGCGGCATAATTTTCCCGGTGACCGGTGTTTCGGCCAAAAGCGACAGTGTAGATACCAGGGAGGCGTATCACACAGAGTTGTATACTACCCCCACCCTTCCCCCGACTGAACCAAGTTAAATTTTCGAGGCTCTAATGGTTGAGGCTCCGTTACCTATTAGTGTATATGTATTTTTAAATTTTCCCTCCGCGAAGAAGGAAGACTGTTAAGTCGTGTCATTTACGAGAAAAATATAGTCTACCTGTTAATTAAGTGCACAGGCAGGCAGCTAAGATTATAAAGTGAAATTATGGCGCACACCTAGTCCGGCGCATAAGATGGTATTATGCAACGCGCGCACACTTCCGGACCGGTGCGTGCGCACGGTGACCAGCCTCTCGGTTCTCTTTTCGACGCTTCGTTTTCGCGTCGACTCATGCACGCACATTTGTCCAGTTCAATTGATCGGATACGTATCAATTTGTTCGCAATGATTTAATTTTCGACAGTAATGTAACGTTTACTGTAGACAATTTTTTTTTTTAACATTTTTAACATTGCTTCTTTGACATGTGTTTTGACGATGTTACCTAAATACCTGCGTAGGTCTATCAATATTTGTACTTGTCATTTGACTTAACAAAAGTATGACTCAAATTTATGTGTATGAAAATAATAGTGACCTACTTTTTGGACAACAGATGTACTGCGCACCTACACTGTAGTCGAGATGTCTTGTTATGAACACTGTAGGAGTAACTCAATTAAGCGCAATCTTATATAAGCTAAGGTGCATCGCACACTTGACGGACGACGGAGCGCTAAAACATCGCAGCGGTCTGTCAGATCCATACTAGAAATGTCAATCCCTATACTAAAACCACTCAACCGCAGCGCTATCGCAGTATCATCCGTCGATTGCGGTTTTAGAATGGGGAGTGACGTTTGACGCTAGTATGGATCTGGCAGACCGCTGCGATATTTTTGCGCTCCGTCATGCGTCAAGTGTGCGATCCGCCTTATTCTCATAGTGGCGCAGTACTTATAAATGTCGATTACAATTTATAGATCCTGGTCTATATCCTTCAGTAATGCTAACATCCTGGTTGACAATTAACCCACCAACTATTCCATGTGACTAATAAACCTTACTTAATGATTCCGTGTGATAATATGGGTATTTCTTTAATTATGTCCTTATTATTTCGTCTACCCTGTCTGTTCGTTTGTATGCCCTGCTTTAAAAACTTCGTCAGTTTCCATCTACTAACACAAAATTTGGTGTAAATATATATCGTATTCTCCTAAAATTAACACTATTTTTTTACGTTCATACAAGTAAAAGGGAAGCAAAAATAATCTCTACTATACTGAGTAGGGTATCGTTGGAAAGATCTAGTAAAATTAAGAAGTGATTAGGCATTTAAATGCTCCAGCTAGACCTATAATTAATTTAAGCTCCAAATGCTACAAAATTATAAAATATACCTATGGAATAAAACTTTCAATATATAATTACCGTGAAATAAAATATGCACTGTATCGCTTAAGTATTTTTTTGTTTTGCTGTTGGTAACCATATCTAACAGCTGCAAACAAATCAGCTAACATTAATTTTGTAACACCAAAAATTTTTATTTTGTCCATAAATCCTATTTATGGCAGTGTCACAAACGCTCTTAAACGTATGTTAAAGTTAGGACCAATGCACATCTAGCAATGGATACAATGCACATTTCTATTAGAGACGAATTCGAGAGATGAACGGCTCACACCAGATTGAGCTAGTTAGTATATGGTGGTCTTATTAAACCTTAGAGTCCTAAGTTGAAAAAGACATTAAACTAAATAACAAATTAAACATAATTCGCTTAGCACGTAAGTATAAGTCGCTAATTGCGTGGCACCACCGCCCTCAGGTTTTGAGGTTTACACACTGAAAACTGATAGGGTTAGAGAGAAGCGCGCGTAAAGCCCGCGCCACGAAAGGAGTCCCGCAGTAGTGGCGATGCCGTCCAAAGAATATTTGTCATCATGTGAAACTACACTGTTTTTCACTCTGTGCTACATGGCTACATGACATAAGGTAGGTACGTATTACGGAATAATCTAGCTCAAATTTTGATCGCGGGACTCTTATAGTGGCCACGAACTGTGTATGAACACTTACGATGCGTCGAAGATATTTTGCGAATGAAGCGCGCGCGCAAAACACTGCTTGGAGTGACACTGTCGCGGTGAGCACGCACCACGCCGCAAGCCGCCCCACGCGACGTGCCCCACGCGCCACGCGCCCCACCGGCACTTTTCTTTCCAACCCAGATCACCCAGCAAAGAATTCACGATCATGTGATAACTATGTGTGGCAACAATCCCGTGCCTATCGGACCTTTGTCATTGTCCTTGAGGTGACATATTCGGTATCAATTTACATTTACCTCCACTCTTTTCGGTGCACAATAAAAACAACCATTGCTTTTAAGTTATGCACAATCAGAATTTGCAGAAAAATAATTTTAACTTGCGATTACATATACTTTGCTCAAATCGCACGTTAGTAAACAGCACTGTCCATGCGGTCTGAAAAAATATTAGAATATTTTGTTGACTAATGTCGGTTGCTAGCATTGCTAGCACGCATTTGAGAGAGCATTTATAGGATATAAAGACCTAGGTATCAAAACGTTTAAGATAAAGATAAAAATCCTTCATCTAATTATCATGAACGCGGCAAGCATTGTTATGTTGAATAACAACAATACTTTCTAAAAAGTCGTTTATGTAGACTTCTTTTTGTACATACAAAAGACGTCAACGCGCGTCCTTTCTCGTTGAATCTCTGATGCTTGTAGTACATGCATTTATTTATACTTTTCTCTAGTGAAACCCAATTGAATTTCCTATGGCGGCTGGTATAATAAGCGGATCGTAGGACGACCCGACCTCGTCTCGTTAGGAGGGCTTGTCGGTTCTAGGTCTATTGCAGTAAAAATATATTTAATCAGCTTAAGTGCTTCATTATAATTGTTGTTGATGCTCGTCTTTCATGGAGCAGAGAATACCGATATGCTTGATGAAGTCGATTGTTGGTGATGCTTAATACCTTTAGTTGGTACTTATGAGGAAGGTTTCTGGGTCCATAACCTCTTTAAGGTAATTACCCTAAATACAAATGCAGAGTTCAGTAATACATTCACTGTCCGTTTATTCAAATCGGCACGGCATATATTTTTCGTTGAGTTGAATGACGTAAGTATGGTTTCATAGAGAAGACCAAAATTCAGAACTATCTTGTTCTATGCGGTAGCAATATCAAATCCTAACACGTCAGACACACTTCGCAATCAATGCTTCCCTTTTTAATATGGCATTGAGAGAGAATATTTAATTAATAAGATAATTTCATAATTATAGAAAGTTCAAGTTATATTTATATCAGTGATTTTTTGGTTTAAGGTTAGGATCATGGGAGAACTTGGCTATAAAATAAAATCCTGGATGCCCGAGAATGGCTCGGTTTTTTTTTTGTGTTTTAAGTGTTATTTGGAAATTGACACCTAGCTAGATTCATTGTTACAAAACCCCGACATACAAAAATGTGTGAAAATTATAGATCTATAATTTTGGTTAATAGAAAGATATTAGATAAATAACAGGTCATAGCTCAGCCAACAAACCAGGTCTCCCCAACCTCACCCCACTTCCTTACCCCACCCTCAGCCCTCAGTGAAGTTGATCCTTTGTGTAACGTTCATTACGTGCAGGCATTCCTGGAACTGAAGTGCAGGCAATAATCAGTGGTGTTCATATTTTATAGGAAAAGCTTTGAATAGGAATTGTTAAGGATCTATATAATGTTGAAGAGCAGTTTATGTTTGTGTAAAGTTTGCGTATCGGCTCAGAAATAACCCAGTTCAACTAGAGGTGCCACTGACAGCGCATATATACCTTCGCTTGCCACGCGGCTCAATCTCGCCAATCAATTTGCTGATTAGCCGTGTCACGTAACTTACCCATAACTTGCAACTTTACTCTCACCACGGCTTCTATCTACCTTATGGATAATCTGGACTGTATAACTTGGCGCCGGACATCCTACACCCGCTCTTTGAGCAATTAATTAATAATAAATAAGAATGATCTTAGAAATCAGAGATATAAATCACTAAGTACCTATACACTTAGTTACCTAATTATAATCACTTAGATATTTAAGTAGCTCCGTTGTCAGTTTTCGTATCCTCTAACATCCCTGCTCGATTCTCAGAGTCTGAATTCGATAGCGGTCGCTACTGTGTACCTATTTACTAATACTACATAATACTCTGGAATCTTATGGAAAGTACCACGTCTTGTAAATGAAAATTCTCTCTCTCTTTAAGGTTTAGGATTGGGATAAAAGTTTAAGCTAATATTGAAACTTGATACACTTATTTCTCCCACGCAAAACTACTCCCTTCTAATGATAATGTGCCTAAATATGCAGGTTTATGAAGAGTTTTACACACACATACCACACCTCTATCCCTTGCGGGGTAGTCAGAGCGTTAGCGGCCGTGTAAATATGATCACTATCGCCACTTCAAACAAAATATTTGTGGGTCATTTCAGTAAAAGTGTGTTACTAATGACAGAGTGTTAGCCCGTCGCTTAAAGTTGTAATACACATGTAACCCTCGTGCACCGTGGCGTGATGCTGTTCTAAACCGAATTATGAAAAATTTTGTATCCTTGTTGAAATTACACGGGCATTATCAGGAAAGGTACTTGTAAAGCTTTGAAACTAGTCCTACAGTCGCTTTATGCTACAAAGGCTTAAAGCTTATGGCGTACCCTGGGGGCGGCCTACGCTGGACTGCAATAGGCTGATTTGATGAAAGCTTAAGCTGATAGCTTCCCCTTTGAATAATGTTTTCCAACCATGTCTGGATGAAGGCGAGTACAGTAGTATTGAGGATAGGGCGCTTTATACTCTCTCGTGGATCCGTTGGAGCATTCACGCTACTATCATGGCATATAGGTAATACCATCTGCATTTCTATACTTCTATGAAATTGTACAACCTACCTATTCCGATTGTTAAGAAAGTAGTTTGAAGTCGAGATGGTCCGAGATTTTGGTTTATGTTCGGTATTCGGCATGTTACATGTTCAGCAGGTTCGGTAAAGTTTGCCGAATACGTGACTGAATAAAAAGGTATTGTTTTCGTATAAATGGTTATATTAAAACAAAGAGTGAAGCAGTTTTTTTAATATGTTGTCAATGTTTCTATTGTGAATAGTTAGGGGCCGCCTGCCTTCAGCGAGTGGAGAAGTACTGTGTTAAACTGCGAACATGTAGCAAAGGCTTTTGTTTGTATATGAACATTAATTCCTGCCGAATTATTCGCCCGAATATTCCATCACTAGTCTGAAGCGCTATTGATAGCAATGCGCTGTAATTCCTAAGCTCTTCGTAATAAGTATCATAAATTGGCTAGAAGCTTCCCTCACTCACTAACTTGCACAAACGCGGCGGCTCTCGGCTCTCAAACTAGCTCTCGCAACTCTCGTACTTTGCTTGAAGATACCAGCGCTAATGAGTAATCGTACCTACTCAAGTTACCCCACCTAATTAAAGACTATCATTGATGCATAAACGATATTATTAATCTCTTAGATATAAAACAAAATGTACCTAGATAAAATTACTTTCTCTTCCGCCTGAGTTTCTAATTAACTTTTTTGCGTTTGTTAGTAAGTTATGTTATGTTATGTCACACTGCACATACTTATAATAACAGACCAGTAACAACAAGCAGATTTAGTGTGTATTTAATTTAGTTTTGTCGATCAATGGTGTTAGACAACCTTACATACAGGGTGTAAAAATTTTTAAATGCAAACATTTTAAGGGGTGAACCAGCCCATGAAACTGAACAACTTTCTCCAAGAAACATATGTAGAAAATGAAAAAAAAAATTCGGACCTCCCATACGAATTGACTTGTTAGGTCAGTAATTTTGTATGGAAGGGCCAAAATATTTTTTTATATTTCGACCTATGTTCCTTGGGGAAAGTTGTTCAGTTTCATGGGCTGGTTCACCCCTTAAAGTATTTGCAGCTCATTTTTTACACCCTGTATATAGGGTGCAAGAGACGGTGTAACGAAAACTTTGCAGGCGTGCTCAGACCATGAAACTGAACAACTTTTTCTATGGCGGCAATGTTGGTAAACGTGAATTTTATTTCGACCTTTCATACAAAATTCCCGATTAGCTGAGTGATTTTGTTTGGAAACTCGAAAAAATTTTTTCGTTTCCCAACATAGCCGCCATAAGACCGGATCAGACTGTCACAAAGTATTTTGTAAATGCATAACTTCGCGTAGGTATCTTTTGGAAAGGTATGTTAACATATCGGAGATAATTTGGAAATACATACACACGTTGTAAAAGGCATGTGACAATAACGTACTTTTGCAAGGTAATGTAAAAAAATACTTACCATGATATTTAAGCTAAACAATACTATAAAAGAACAGGATTATGAAACCTACAATATAATTCTTCAACGTCCTATTGTAAAGTTAGTAGTTTACTTAGATAATACTTACAATAGTATAATACTTACGAGTACAACAATAGTAAATCTTGGTGCCTATAGATAGCTATAGTGACAGCGCGCTTAATACAAGTATTGCGCTTCATATCTCATGTCGGTGAATAAACGAGGTATAGGTACATTAATCAGCTAGAAACTTTGGAAGAGATAGACAAAAAAGCTTTTTTCTTCGTTTATATTTACTAATTTTGAACATATTAAGGCCCGCAGTCTTCTTCTTCTTTCTTCTTTTCGTGTGGGACACCAAGTCGTCGAACGACTCGCAGTTATAAGTTGACTTAACTCTGTGATCAATTTTTCCCGTATTAATAATCGCACTCAACTCTGAGACTTGATCTCCGAGCTGAGTACGATTTATTAATACGGACCTAAAATTTTAAAAGTAATTCAAGAAACAATATTTTTCAATAGGTATGTATATTAAAACATGTTCTAATTTGCATATAATTGTAGGAAATTAATGTCTCTCTTTAGATACCTACCATGTTTTTCCGTGAAACCGTCCAGATCACGCCAAAGCAAAGCGACTTAACAAAATTTGTGTCTGTTTAAGCGCATCGATTGAAAAACCAGACGTGTTACTCATACGTACGTAGGTACCTACTCTCTATCCAACGCTAGTGATTGAATGTACAATGTTTAAGGCATAAAGTACATTAAGTGGCAAAGAAACATTTTTCCCGTTCATTGTATAAGTACCTACCGGAGATATAAAAAAAATATGTAAAAATCTTAAAATAATCATTATAATCAGTACCCATCTTTTTTCATGCAGGTATCTGAAATTCCATACGTTGCAACACTGCAAAACGTTTTTGTTGTACGAGACTGTCGTTATAGTTATTAGTCGCGGAGCAGACTTGGGTCCGGCGAGACAATTTTGTCGTTGAGACGACGTCTTGTCGTCAGTGTGCGCACCTAGTACCATTTCACTATGCGGTAGTCAGTCTAAAGACTGTTTTGTCTATAGTCTGCGTACGGCCTTACTCTTGCACTCTTCTCTGTTTTTTTCTACGCAAAGGTTGCTGTAGGAGATTGCTCTCAGAGAAAAGGCCGACTATGCACATTTCTTAGTTTAATATGTCCTGTTTTCTGAGGTTTCCTGTTATTTTCTATTGTACAATAAAGTGTTTTACTTGCTTAGTAGTGGCTGGAAGCTAAAAAAGGACATCAATTAGTGTGTGAAATTTCAACTAGTGACAATATCGCATACATCAAAAAAGCGCCGTTAGTTGCGGGCGACGCGAATGATTTCTTTTTGTTTATTTTATGTAGGTATTGTATATTATATTATAATTATAAATCTGTTCCTAAACTGTGGAAATTCTTAAAATGCAATTATTTTTAACAGAATATTTAAAAATTAAAAGTGTATAGGGCGTAGGCGATGGTTATTTCAGTGGGAATCTTTTTCTAAATACCATTTATAGAAACCCTTTGATGTTATTACGGTCGGTATACGAGTAGGTATGTAGTAACAGAATGCTGTAAATAACTGTCATTGTAATCCTTAGTTCCATATCTATTTTCCGCTTCGCGCTTCGTAAGCTCTTTCGCAAACAATTAAAATGATACGAGTCGTAACACGTCCCCGCTCCGCAATGTGTGAGGAAAATGAAAAAAAAAACTTTCCTTAAGTATATTTTCGTTGGATGATTCATTGCGTTTATATCCATCTACATACCTTATTTTTGTATTCTATTTTCTAAATTCGGCGAATAACTTACTTCCAATTTTCATCTATAGTTTTTGTTGTATATTATGCTAAACATAATTCCGCTATTGATGTTTCGAATTAATGCTCCTCAAATACTCGGTCCCTATTTAGTTCGTTCTATGATTGATATTGATACAAATGCAGTATCATCGTTTTCATTTAATTGAATTCGGTATGTAATGCCTCATTCCAGGATTCCATGTTCATTGAATAAACGGTTATTACTAGGCAGACTATATTACGCTGCGGTATTAATTTCAAATTGTTGAATAGTAAAATTAATAATGTCAGTAAGTACCTGGTTTCGGAATAGCGCCAATAACTACGAATCTATCATCATCGGTTCACTATCAAATAAATATTTCTAGATGTAGGTAATTGCCGATTTCGGTTTCTGTTGTAAAATCCTGACACTAGGGTCCATGGGATCGTTGGACGACTTGATGTCCCACACGAAAAGAGAAAGAGAGGTTTATAAATGTAAAAATTTCGAATGCATGGTTATTTCAAATAACGAATTTTACATATTTTAGTTAAATGTTGTTGACTTTTTGAAGTATCGGATTACCGAACCCCCCAGAATAGGTACATGCGATTTGTGGCAAGTTGCATCTGCACTCATAATGGCGGCCTGAATAACTCAGTCACTTCTAAATTACACGATTTACCCGACCAAGTATCATCGGCGTCGGTTTTCACTCCGTTAGGGCGACTAGCCACTCTACCCAACTTGCCAACCAAACAATATTGCTACACGCGCCAATCAGACTGAAGAACGAAATTGCTATAATGCTGCATCCTTGTGCAAATGTTCCTAGTGAATATTGATTGAAGCTTGATTCAATAACAGTGAAAGAGTGCGGTCGGTGCTTATGTAACAATAAGAACATTCTTTGGTGATAAAACTGGTTAGACTTGTAGTCACGAGGGACAATAAATAGTTGACCAATGTTACTTTTACTGATTTGCCTGAATTTAAAGAATATGTATAACATGCATTTCAACGATGTGCCTTCACATAAATCCTACCGTTAAAGTACTTAAGCATTTAAATGCCGTTTAATTTATTCCCAGAAAAGCCTTGCCAACGAATAAAAGTGACGAAAACCATTAATATAAATGAATTATAATAGTGCAAGTTTTACAAAACAATAAAACCTGTATTGTGAGCATATATAACTGAACCGTATAATGAGACAACATCGCCATGGTCGTCACTTAGCTTGAGATTCCGGCGCTGATTTCCAATCTCCGCAGCCCCAAGTCCGGTTGTCGGTTAGTCTACTAGCGCCATCTGCTGGTTGTCTGTCACAAGAGAGGAAGCCGCAGGCCGCCTTATTGCTTTCACGGAAGTCTCTCGCCCTTAGTTGACACAGTTCAACTATATCTGCTCTATAATACAAGTTTTATTGCTATGTAAAACTTCCACTATAATCGGCAAGGATATAGTTGAACCGTACAATGAGAGACCTTTGTAGTATGTAACTAACTCTTTTAAAGATACGTTATAATTGATTCAAAAGTTGCTTCATATCAGGACATGCTGTTAGCACCATTACAATCAGGAGGGCCGCACCCATGAGAGAGGCATTAGCAGAGACAAAGTTGAACCTCGGACAACGTGGCCAGGAAAAAAAGCCGTGCTCTTGTGAAAAAAAGAAAGATAAAACATACCTTGAATATATTTGTACTTAATTAAATGTCACATTATATACCACACGGAAAAAGTAGAAAGTCAAATTCGTGTGTATCAAGGCCCCAACTAATGTACTACCTCGTTAAAAATCTGGCACCTCCCACCGCCTGTACAGTGCACAATGTAATGTAATGCGTTGAATCAATTTATTTATAATCACACGAAACCCTTTATATTTTCCGAGTCCTCCACCATCAACCAGCTTTTAAATAGATTTTTAAAAAAATATTTTGTTTCATCTTCCTTTTTGGAATATTTGTTATAATAATAAGTACCTATTTGACCAAGCATTGCTCGGCTTTTTCTGCTGTTCAGAGTGATTTTTGGAAAATAAAACCTACCTAGATCGCAGAGGAACATTTTTTTGCGAAGAAAACTTTCCTATGTGTTACTTTCCAAGTTACCACCTTTGTGTCTGTGTTCAATATCATGAATATCAGTTAAGCAGTTTTTCGTGAAGGAGTAACAAACAAACATATAAACTCTTGCATTTATATTTTTAGTAGGAAGTAGGATAGGATAGGATTAGTAGTAGGATTACTTGCTTGCACATTGTTAAGAAATGTGGCATCAGCCTACTTCACGGGATTGATACTCTTGGAAGTAAATATTGCACGGCTTAAAAAAATCTACTAAATATGGCATAAGAGGCGGAAAGTTGAAGATTCCTAGCAGGGAAAAATCGGAGCAGGGAATGAAAAAACTGAACCTTCAGGGATTCTAAAAGACTGAACATATAAAAGAACCACCGTTTTCTTACTCTTTCTTGCATGTTGAAATTTGACGATTTAATAGTTTTTTAAATTACATATTGTCAGCGAAACCAAGTTTTTGGGTACCTACCTACCAATAATTTAATATTAGCTAATATTATTTTATGGTTCTTAGAGGCCTATGTTCAGTAGTGGGCGTCCTATATATAGCTGATAGATGATGGATGATATATGGCGAAACGAAATTCGCGGGCACCAGCTAGTCTAATATATTTTTGAAGGCAAATTGGAAGACTTGGCTGAATGTAATTATTGCTTTTGCTTTGCACGATATTACTAAAAAAAAAACCGCGCGAATTCGTTTAAGGTTTTTCATGTAATATTTTTATTGACCTTTTCTTCTATTAGTATTTCTCTTTCTTTATTCTTGCAGGTGTAGTATAAAGCATTATGTATCACTCGAAAGAAAATCCAATTGCAAACTCGTGTGTAGTAATGCCCTCAGCTGCGCTTCGGGCCTCAAACTACACCCTCTTCATACAATCGGTTATTTTCTTACCGCGTGTCCAATGTATTATAGTTCGTCTAGCAACTGCACCTCCAAAGAGTCTCACTGGTGTTTTATTCCAATCTATCAAAAGCAAGGAATCGCTTTCAAGAGGAGAACCATCGAGTAAACACTTCTTGAAGTTTTGTAAAATAAATTCAAATGCAATATTTTTTGTTGCAATTTTAGACAGCTTTAGACTTCCGCCTGGGTGCACGTGCAATTGATGATCTAATAGTTCCACATTTCTGCACACCGTAGGTTTCAATGAAGGAGGTACATGTGTATTCTTTACATTATCTATGTCAGATCGGTACCTGTTAATATCAGGAACTTTTTCATCACCTTCCAGAAAACTATTTTTCTGTGCTCCTTCATTATTGCTTATTATTTTACTTTCATCTAAAGCATTTCCAATTTTTACATGTTTGTGAAAATTACCTCTATTTGTCGTATGAGGGACCTTTACATGCGGTTTTTTATTATTTGCTACTTCTGAATACCCGGGCAAAGATCCTTTGTTGTATTTAAGAATCGACACCCTACCGTCAGAGTTATTTGAAACATCGCTAGCGAGTTGTATTTCTTTTGCTATGGTGTCATCGTTGTTTTCTTTTATGGTCTTGTGATTTTCTGGTACATTTTTTAATCGGATTGCTGGGTGAGGACTACTCTGATTGTGTTCACTATCTGCTTCAGGCATACGGCGTGGTGTGTAGTCATTGTTGTAAGTTTTTATATTGTGCCATTTATTAGCATTTGCAAAACTATTGGCATACATATCATTACTATGCCTAGATAAACGTGAATCGCCGTCACCTACACCAGTATAGTATTCAAAAGATTTCAGAAATGGCAATTCATTAAACATTGAGCCTTTGTTAAATTGAATATTAATATCATGATTATTTCTTGGCAATCTGTGGTTTTTTGTTTCTCCGACCATCTTCCCTTGTGGCTTGCCTCTAGGTACTATATCAACGTGGAAAGGACGGATCTTAGAGTGTGAACTTAATATTTTAGATCTGCTATACTCTTTGAGTACTTTTACGTTTATTTCCTGCTGTCTTACCTCTCTTTTCTTTCTTTGAATTCGCTTGACAGGTACTTGGTGATATTTCCCGTGCAGATGGTTTTCAGCATATATGTCTTTATTTTTTAGAGAAGTTGGGCGTACTACTCTAGAATTAAAATTTAAGGGATACGGAAAATCGTTTGATGTTTTTGTTAGTGGTATTGTAGGTAAAACTTTATACTTATTATTTTGATGGAAATTTATACTTTTCAGATAATTTAAAACATTGCCAGCGTATTTAGAACTCGTCCACTGCCCATACACCTTCGTGTCCTTTACAGGTGGTGGAGGTATTTCTTTATCAGGCAAATTATTATAGTAAGATTGCTGTTTGTGTCTAAGAACATAATTTGCATCTTTATGTTTGTGGAGTGGTTGTACATATTGGGCATCATTGTCGTTGTAATATGTTTGGGTTTCAGGTGTTAAGTTTGGCTCCATGTACTTAGGATGTAGCGGCGGAGGTGTCTCGAGTTCTGATAACATCGCAAAGTCGTGTGTGTCTGCGCTAGACAGTTCCATTTCAGGGGATACTTTGTACTTTTCTGTGGGGAAGTGATGTTTTGCCGAGTTTAATTTATTGCCTTTTTGTTGTTGTTTATGATTCATCACAAACTTAATCATGTCACTTTCATGTGATTCTGCACGTGTTGATTGCATTGTACCGAAATGGGCCCCGATAGTGTGTTTTACAGAACTATACGGGGTTTGTACTTTTATAAAACTAATAGATTCGTTAAATTTTGGTGGCAATTTACTTCCTTTTGCCACATGATGTGTCTCATCGGTATCTAGATGATCAAGTACGACGTAATCTCCATTTACAGTTGCTCGAATTTTGTTGCGTTGAAATGTCTTCTGTGCGTATCGAAGATCACCTTTTATGGTATGGTTTCTTGCTATTGTTGATGTTAATATCATGTGTGCTCCAAATATTTCTCCTTCTAAGCCAGCGGAAATTCCTGCAATATTAAATTCTAAATGAAAGCTTCTGCGGTGACTGGAAGTTAGAAATGATGCTGACGGATGGTGTTAAAGCACAAGCAGGATATGACGGTAGGGGTACTTTCGCGGTCGTCTACAAAAAATAGCTACGAATATTTTATGGCATTGTTTTGCTTGTTTTTAGGGTAGGTACGGTAATTACAAACCTTGTTCTGTAATTCCATATCCCAAGATTACACTTCCACCGCCAGGAATTACAAAATATTGGAACTGTAAAAAAAATACTTCTTAAATTAATTTCCTTGTAAATTTTAAAACAATTTCGCATGCGGGACGCTGCCGCGGCTTGACTAACCGCTACTCATATCACAAGTTCTACGGTAAATTAATTGGTTCATGGCAAAGACATACAAAAATTGAGTTGTAGAAAGTTTAATATGATAAGACCACTCATAGCAGACGTAGTATTCGAAATTGTTTAAGCATTACACCTTCCAGAGCTCAATTACTGAAATCGTGCTCGAAAGTCTGCAACGGCTACTATCCTATCCTATCAACTTACTCTAATCTGTTCATGGCAAAGGTATGAGTAAAATTAGGGTTTGAATAAACGGATTAGTTTAGTACTTCGTAGATAATGTGATACGAGTACAAAAGAAAGTACCTGATCAACAACTAAAAAATACACGTGCGTACTGGCGCTCAATTTGCGAAACGTTCGTTATCCTTTCTGCGAACATCTGCTACTTATTATGCTTGTATCACACGCTCTACTTTACTTATTAATTCCCATATCCCCTCAAATTCACACATATGTTTGAATATAAAAACATCAATTTAAAAACGTGTTGTTATACCCGTTGTTTTTGACTTTCGTGTACGGAACCGAAAACCAAAGTTTCACAAATTGAGCTCCTGAACCTCACGAAAAAATAAAACATTGTATTTTTTTCTGTCCGTTAGCGCGACAAGCTTTAAATATAAATATTCATATTGGGAAATTTGATCGGTTCACTAGAGATATAAAGAACATCTTACCGCTTGCGACGCCTCACAGCCGACCAGCCGAGAGTCCAGGTACAGGGCCCACGCGCCATAGTCCGACTGGTAGGAGAGGCAGATATGTCTCCAGGTGTCCACAGCCAAGTCCACCGGCACCCTCGACATCTCGCGCCCGTTCAACAGGACCATTAGGTGATATCCGCCGGAGTCGAGCCAGAGCCTCACTACGCGGTTGTTGCCATTCACTGTGGATCAGAAATACGGAAATCAGATATGGAGAGAAAGGTTGGCAAAAAGCCGTGAAGCGTAAACGGTGTGAGCTTGACCGCAGTATTTCTACATATTTTGATAATTTGTTTTATTTTACTTGCGTATATTTTAGATAGTTTATTTTACGGTTTAGGAAACCCACATTACATGTAGGTATGTATGTATGTATGTATCGCCGACTGCTTCTCAGACTACAATGAGGAAAAGGCCGCACCGCGCCGCTCCATTGCATTTAGGGTCTAGTTCGTAAAATTTTTGGATTTTCCCGTGAATTCTTGGGAAATTTGTATTGTTTTATAATGCAACAAAAACTGTAAAATTTAAGTAATATGAGGGCTTCTAAATCTGTGATAACTGGTCCAGTAGTTTATTTCAAGTACCTGATTCAATTATCAGGCAGTGAATTTATTTGGAAATGATGATGTTTGCAAATTTATCAGTTTTTGAGTATAAACTTATAGGTATGAATATTTCAATCAATCTAGACAAGATTGTGCCGTGATTTGGAAGGTACGTTAAATGGAAAAGATATCCGAGACTAGTTACCTAGTAGAAAGTTAAGAAACTAAATCCAAAGTCATATGTAATGTGTAATTTTACTATTTTATGTAGTTGGAAATATTACCGTGAGGTCGTGCAAATGCTACCCTCCTCGTAATTTTTGCAAAACCCCTCCCTCTGGTTCGAGAGTGGGTTCCTACGGTAACACTAATTATTTTTTGACTCTACTATCGATTTCAAAGCGAAGAAAGTGGTGCAAGCGATTCTTGACCTTATTCACAATTATGTCAATACGAATAGGTGCGTCCTTTGGATTTAAATTTCACAAGTGGCCATAAGGTCGAAAGTTGCTTGCACCTTATTTTTTTGACCATACTATCGTTTACTTAGCAATAATGTGGTGGGTGACTGTCAACCAACTACCATTTCATAAGCAAATGATAGCCTAGAATCGCCATAACCCTTCGTGAAACACGGCCTCTCGTCCCGGTAGGGAATCGCCATGCGAAGCATTTTCCCTCTGTCAGGTATAAGCCCAAAATGTCAAATTGGGCATAGACGTTTATAAAAATTAGTTGCTTTCAGAGTCCAGTCGCACATGTCAAATGAGCTCCGGAAAAAAACTGAATAATTGTAATGCCTAAAAAATATGTCAAAATACTTATTTACAACAGAATAATATAACTTTTCATATAAAAGTAGTCTTTCAGTGTAATATCAGAAAATAATACACTAAATTAACAACTGAAAAAATTTGTGTTGCCAGTAATTCGTACTAAACACAAATTCGGAGTTAGTTTTGTAGGTGAATCTGCAATAAATCATTTTAATTTCATTCCTATTATTAGAATAACCCAAGTGCCCAACAAAGGTGTTCGTCATTCCTAATTCGAAAGTCAGGTATCGGTATTGTCAATCCCAGCACTAATTTAAATTGACAGCTGTACCTCTCCCCCGCCAGTAATATTTGTATGGAGTAAAGTGGCTAAGTTCCGGGTCGGAACGAGACGGAAGACCGCGTTGCTCGAAGGCAATAACCCGATTCTTCATGACTTCTCTGATCTATGGCTATATTTAATAATTTTCTTAATTGATTTGAGTTATATCTCCGAATGCATACTTTCGACTGAGGTTGTATATGTTTTGAGTAGTCGGATGTGGGCAACACTTTTTGATTTTTCAAGGTGAACGCCCATAATGCCCGACAAATGCGTAACGGCTCAGTTGCCCGTTATCCTTTTTCCTTTCTTTTATGCCGAAATCTCTTAAAAATGACACACTTGTTTAGTATATTTCTTTAAAAGGGCATGTCTACTAGGAGCGGCACGCATATGCATGACATCTCCTGTCTGTGTAAGATACTTACGAGACTACTGGAGCAGAATCTCAGTATATCGACTTGAATAGTTTAGCCAACCTACTTAGTCCGAGGACGTTAACTTTCAACCTGTCGAATTTAGTATGTATCTTAAACCAAAAAGAATTGGGCAATCGCGACTGGGACCAGCATTGAACAAGTCCAGATTTAAGAGGGTCAGGTTACTTGTGATAATGCAATCGTATTTGGCTTTGCAGTATAAACATATAAATAATGGCCAAGTAGTACACTGCCGTTTTCAATTCATTCACGTTACGTGTAGGTAAATTTTAGATTCTTATTCGACAGCTTATCACTATCACTAATAGTATAAAGCAAAGTCGTTTTTCGCGTCTGTCTGTATGTTTAATCTTTAAAACTACACAACAGATTTTGATGCAGTTTTTTTAAATAGATAGATTGATCCAAAAGGAAGGTTTTTATGTATAATACTTGCCGGGGAAACATCTTTTTCCCACGGGAAAATTAGTTGCAGCGGGTGCAGCCGCTGGGCGGCCCACTAGTTCTCTATATGAAAAAACTAATGTACCTAAATTATTCGAAAAGTTACATACATACATACATACATATATCACGCCTTTATCCCTTGCAGGGTAGGCAGAGCGTTAACGGCCGAAAGACTACGGTCGCTATCGCCACGGCTAACATTTTTAGGATTGTTTTCCAAGGTTGTTTTAGAAAACATGTGTATCACTATAGTTACAGGTTGTCAGCCTGTCGCCTAAAAATTATAATACACCAATACCCTCGTGTCCCTTAGTCGCCTCTTACGACACCCGCGGGAAGGATGTGGGGTGATGCTATTCTAAGCCGGCATCACACGGCTAAATCGAAAAGTTATTTATTTATCTTAACCTCTTTTTTGTCCTCTTTCATTCTGCATTTAGTCATTGACTTACCGATATAACTAAAGATGCTCTGGGCGTTCTGTACGGAGTATAATTTGACCCAGATACAGAATGTGAACTCCCGAATCGGCGGTATCTCCACGTCATAACGCACAAACTGGAAATGCATTGAAAATACATTAATCGCACAACTCTACAACTCCCGTTTATAATGGATCATCGAGGGCATATTTGTGAGATAGCTGACATGAATTGGATATTAAAACTATAAAACTAATTTGGGTCATTCGGAAAAACCCAAGGGTACAAAAGTAGGACTTAGTACTCTAGACCTATGCTGTAGACAGTGTAATTCACTTAACGAGATTAAGCTGCTAGGCACCTTATTTCAGTCGAAGGAGTAAACTTTGTAATCATAAGCCTTAGATGCAAGTTTAATACAAATTTATAAAGGTTAAATAATGAGCCAGTTTTTAAACAAAAGGTCACGAACATTTTTTTTTTTTATGTAGTATTGTTAACATTTTAGCGTTTCAGGAGCGTAACACACATAAGTGTTCATTGGTTTACAACAAGCAATTGTTAATGAAATAGGTGGGTCACTCACAAAGTTGATATTTATCATTTTGTGAATTTGTTCCCAGTCTGGTTAGGACATTGCGGGCTGAACCACCCGATTGTCCGTAAGTAAGATAATTCCGTGTTCCGGATGACATTAAGCCGTAGGTCCCGGTTGCTGTCTCTGATCACCTAGACGGCGGTCGTTACACAACCATGTCAGAAGCCTGCTATTTTTAGAAGGCGGTTAAAAATTCTGACACTAGGGTTAATCTCCCACACGAAAATAAACGAGGTCCTTATTTTATCCCGCATTATTTTACAGAATTCTGATCTTGAAAACGATCATTTTCGTCAACAGCTAGACTCATGGTAGAGTTTGCAGGGGCATTACCCACAACTACCCAAATTAGCTTTAGGTATTCATATACGCATCTCTCACATGCTGTTGGTCTGTTAATAACGGGACACCCAAATATGAATACAAAATTACAAGTAAAGTTTGACATACACACACACATAATACATAACATACACATTAACATACACATACACAATACTCACATTTATCCTAAAACATACACATTTATTCAAAAATTTACACAGCAAAGTGTTCATTCACTTACTATAATAATGAAAAGCACATATTTTTTTTACAACTTAATGCAAGGTTAGGTACTGTGATATGCAACGTGGCGTTAAAATACAGGGAGTCCCGTAAATAATGGAGCAACGAATGTGAGAGATAGCTGACATGAATATCTAAAACTAATTTGGGAAGACTAATTCTGATATGTTCATGTTAATTCTAAACCTATTTGATCCTCTCGTTAACTAGTGGGGGTATGCATGCATGTACAAAGGTAGCCATGGACGTATCTACACATGGACGTATCTACACATGGACGTATCTACACATGGACGTATCTACACATGGACGTATGTACACACAAAGAACATCCACCCTACCCGGGAACACGCAATCCTGCACAGCGCCACTTCGATTGAACCCTTTTCCATAGAACTCTGCTCTTTAAGAACCTGCATTTAACTGGTAAATCAAAAGCAGCAAATTGTTAATTTTAGCCCTTTTTTGAACAAACTATTGCATACATGATTTATTATACTACACGTACGTATTTGATTGCATTTATCATTCATAGATCATATCAGAAAAGAGTCACCAATTTTTTTTTTTAATAAATATAATGGTAGGTGAACAGATATTTTGGTTCTATCACCAGCCTCTGAACTCACTATTTAAGGGATCAATATAATACTATTTTTCCATACTGTTATCGTCATGGGCTTTAGCAACAGACAGACCTGAACGTAATTTATTAAAAATCTCCGAGTCAAAATTGAAGTTTTTCGTTCTACCACACCCTAAAAACAATTTGCAGTAAATTTAATTAAAATATTTTTTAAAGTAAGTACCTAGGTACAGATAACTGCAGTAACCTGCAGTTGTGGAATTGAACAAGTGAGAACGTGAAATTCTACAACTGCAGTAAATAAGGTGAGGTAAATGACAACCTGTAGATTTAAATGAGAGAAAGGAATCAGTCAGTAGTTTTGAATTCGCGAAGCCGAATTGAACTAAAGTAGGTGAAAGAATTTCAAAAATACCTGCGTGTAACCTTTTTGCGCAAGAATGACCTTGTAAACGGGTCGGTTGACGGCTGCAGCCGCTGAAAGCAGGCTCGCCGTGGCTAGCAGAGCCGTCCAAAATAACATTTCTAACTATTGGTATATACTTCTCATACGATGTGGTATAGGTTCCTGAAATAAAAGTTTAAAATACTACTTTTATTTATTTATTAAATCACAAGTGACGGTTTCAAATTCGGTCCTCGCAATCAACAACATCGATTTGCAATCACAATAGCTTTCTTTGGATAAAATCATTTTCTGTTTTAAAATACTGTAACAAAGAATAAGGCAGTACAAATAAGTCCCTCTTGATACTCACCTTAGCGTACACAAAAAAACGGCCAGACTTCTCGAGGCCTTCTTTAAAAACAATAAATACACGTAGATACTTATGGGAAATGCAGATTTTTATAAAATAGTTACTGTAACTGGGATCACTCTAGCTAGATTAGAGTTGAGATCTAGTCAGAGTCAGATATTAACCGGTGAAGATCTCAACGAGTACTGTCAGATTCTTAGTTGATTCAATGGATCTCATTACCTCGCGATTGTTTATAAACCACTAAGTATACAGTGTTTCTTCATTGTAATGCTTACCACGTATACGTATACGTATTTAGTGGTGACTAAGAAAGGAAATACACTCTCTTCCGTGATGTTTGATAAATTTAATGGAAACATTTCATTATTCATGTTAACATTCTGAGTGATGTATTCAGACGTGCATTGCGTGCATGTATTGTGTGTGCAATCGATAAATCAGTATCATAATCACAGTCAAAATATAAATTTTGAGACATACATACCTACTTATCATGCGTACAATTTTGTTTTTGAAACGATACCGTCTCAGCGAGGAAATGAAATAATAGCATGATGAATGTTATTATCTGGGTAGGTTTTCCTATATTTCTAGAAATTGCATAACAATGAAAGCTTGGCGTGAATTTCCACAATAGGATGAAGCTATTTTAGTAACTAGACTTGACAAGAGCGTTAACGATTAGGTTCCGTAGAATTTGTTCCTGTGTTAGTAGTTACGGGTTCATCGGGTCTTCGGGCGACTCGGTGTCCCACACGAAAAGAAGTAGTTACGTGAATTTGACATTATTTACCACAAATATTTTGGTTTTGCGCGTCTGTGCATAATTTAGGTACGTAAGTACTGAAAGGTAAAACTAGGAAATACCTAAGCAATAGCTTCCTACTGCACTTACCAACACATCTTACAAAAATATCATCGCTAGTACTTAGGTACCCCAAATGTAAGTAGGAAAAAAACGTGGCGTATATATCGACAGATTCTTCTACTTCATTTTTGCTCGCTAGTGGTCGAATATCGTAACATAAGCAAGCATACATGTAACTATCTACTGATGTGAAGGGTTCTGAACGTTATGAAACTTTACATACTAAACTCTACATACTAACCTCACTACATACATATAATATTAAATTTAGTTAATTAATGAAAAACGAACAAAAATGATCAAGAAAAGATTAATAAATAGTTAGTATAAATAAAACCCTTCTGGGCATGCTAAGAATTAAGAAATTCAGCATTTCTTGTGGTAACCTGTCCCACTCTTCAATAGCAGCGCTGCTCTGATTTCTGACTGTTTCTGACACTGTTTGAGAAGGTGGCTAAAGTTTCCAAACAGCTCGCTTAACACTTTCAAGGGCACAACGTGATAGTACGTCGTAAACTATACTTTTGATATGACACAACGTATATAGACGGTCATACTAATGCATTTCAATATGACAGATCGTACAGTAACGGTGAATTTTACTATAATTTTCTGTAAGTTCGGTCACAGTGTCACATCATATCAAAACCCTAAAGTCTTACTGTCACGCAGCACCAAAATGTTCGAAGTCAAAGTAAGGTCTATGTGTGAGTGCAGTACCCGTACACACATGAGCACAACGTGTATATACGCCCTCCGCAGTTCCGCGTCCCGAACTTTTAGTCCGACTGTGTCAAGGCGGGGGTGCGCGCGCGCGCCGTGTTCACCAAGGCCGCGATTTATCGGTCACTGCGGTCACCAACCCGCCTGCCCAGCGTGGTGACTAGGGGCAAAACCCGCCATGGACAGGACAAGAAAAAACCGGCTACGGTAGCGGCCCGGGTAATGGTAGGGCAGGGGGTGCAAAGAATCCCCGGGCTACGGACTATGGCTGCCATAGACTGACCCTGGCGACGGACGTACAACGGACGCAGTCTGCAGCTGGATGAAAGTCTCCAAATCCTTGAGGTAGAATTAGCTAAGATACGGTGGCATGTTCTGGGATTGTCAGAAGTCCGAAGAGAGGGGGAGGACACGATAACCCTAGAATCAGGTCACCTATTCTACTTCAGGGAAGGGAGCGCACAATCCCAGGGTGGCGTAGGGTTCCTTGTCAATAAGGCTCTCTGTGACAACGTGATGGAGATCAGCAGCGCCTCGAACAGGGTAGCGTACCTCGTACTGAAGCTGACCGAGAGGTACTCGAGCAGCTCAGATGAAGAGGTGGAGGCCCTATACGACGACGTGTCGAAAGCCATACACCAAACCACTAAGACCCACTTCACTGTTGTCATGGGGGACTTCAACGCTAAAGTGGTACAGGAGCGCGGTGAATCAAGCTTGGGACCACATGGCTACGGGAGCAGAAACCTGAGGGGCCAAATGCTAGTCAACTTCCTTAGCAGGCAAGGGCTGTTCTGTATGAACACCTTTTATCAGAAAAAGCCCCAACGGAAGTGGACCTGGAAGAGCCCTGACGGCAGGACGAAGAACGAGATCGACTTCATCATGACGGATAAACGGCATATATTTAGGGATGTCTCAGTGATCAATAGGTTCAATACCGGAAGTGATCACCGACTAGTAAGAGGCACCCTAAATATCAACTTCAAGCTAGAAAGAAACCGCATGGTGAAGCAAGTTCTCCGTCCCAATCTGCCCCAAGCCGGACATGAAGAGTTCCAACTTGAACTAAAAAATCGATTCGCTGCCCTGGAGACCCCGGCAAACGTTGACGAGGACCTAGAGAGCATAGTCGGGGCTATTCGCGAAGTGGGGACGAAGCATTTTCGTAAAAGGCGAACGAACAGACAAGAAGTCCAAACTTTCAAGCGAGGCCCTGGAACTGTGTGCATACGTTGACGTATATAGGCGTTGTATCACTATCACTTACCTTAAGATCCATCAAATATGCCTGAACGTCTATATACGTCTGACGTCTAATAACGTTGTGGCCAAATAACATATGAACAGAACTATCACAGGTGACATGACGTTTATATACGTTGACGTATCTTGACGCTCGTGACGTATCGAGTATGCTTCAAGTATACATTTTCGACGCATCGTATCTAAACGTCGTGTACTTTTGTATGGAGAAAATGTATGGCAAATTGAAAAAATATCAACATCCCAAGTGTCCGTGAAAGTGTTAAGACCATCCGGTTTAAGTCAGGCGATATCGTATTGCTGGAGAGCATTTCGATGAGCATCTCGAGAGAGAGTTCCGATGTGCGGGCGTATTATCATCTGCCATTATGAATTGGCGCCCGTGGTTGAACTGAATGGTCTAACCATGCAGCTTCAACCACGGGCGCTTTGCTTTTAAAACTAAATGAAGGCATTTTTGGCGCAAAGTCATTAAAATTACACTTTTACTTCTAGAAAATCTCTCATTCCCATGAGAAAACACATTAACTGCTTTTGATTGTCTGCCTGGTAGACTCAACCATATTGAGAGTATCTTTGAATAGAATTTCTAAAGCTTGATGAAGGTCTCTTCGACACAAAATCATTCATATGCAGTTGCTGTATAGACATATTTTTCCTCATACAGGGTAAAAGTACTAACTTCCTTCCTTGGAATAATCCAAGTCCATCAAATTGGACAAAGTTCCCCAAGGAACATCGGTCGAAATATGAATAAAACTATTGGACTTCACATACAAACTGACTCAATCGGCTGGTACGTTTTGTATGGGAGCTCCAAAAATTATTTTACATACAAGGTTTACAAGTTTAATAATAAATCCTTTTATTTCATTAGCTAAGTCTTTAATGTTAGCAAAGAAGATAAATTTAATGCCTTAGTAATCAAGCGTTCGAGAGCACCACACTGAATCCTGAAATTCCAAGACTCACACCTACAGAAGAACAAACCTCGCAAAATACACACACATAACATGCATACAACTTACACAAAAGTGACTACACCTTGTGTACGAAGTCGCGGCCACATGTAGTAATAAAATAAACATAAAATGGACAATGTTATGATATCAAGTTCAATTGTTTTGTTCGTTACATAATCATCTCACAAGCTTATATAATAAATAAGTAGACGATGATAAATGTCTTAATTTTTTATTTCTGTGAGGTGTGAGGTGTGGTCCGCGGCTCGGGCTTAGCATCGCATCCGCTAATTTCTAACCTTTGAGTGTCGCATCAGAATTAGTCACATGAACGCCAAGATTTATATGTACATATTACTTACCTGTCACTGCATTGTCAACTATTTGTCAGGTGTATCGAATAACCACTGTTTTATGGATGTTAATGCACTGCATAGCCCGTAAGTGCTAAAGGTGTGTTTTGTATAAATATGTGGTTTGTTGCAGGTGAAGGCCCCGGCGTATTACATGGGCACGTCGGCGCCCAGCACGCTGCCCCGCGGCGGGTCGCTACTGAGAGCCTTCTCGCCCGCCGCGCCGCCCGTGCCCGCTGACCGCGTCAAGACCATACCCAACTCGGGTAAGTCGATGCCAGTGATCTTCCCAGCAATAACAGACCTTCATCATAGAATCCTGTCTGGAATACGCTGCTTTTCTCGCAACAAAAGTACCTTTACTCGGTTACTGTTTGGGACTGACACTTTTCCACAGACTCTCTAGGACTTACCGTTTTGGAAAAAGTATGTACCTTTCTTAATATCCTGTATATGTATGTGGACAAGTAAATTGTTTTTCATTAACGGCTAGGCGGATATGGGAGTGTCGTTAGATTCGTTTCAACACCGCGAGTGACACTGGCTATAATATTTCATTAAATCGAACTGGCATATTTTTAACGTACCTAAAATATAACTTTGAAATTAACGAAATCTGAAAAAGAGGAATACCGGCTTCTTTTTTTGGTAAATGTGCTTGGTTCCATTTAACTGAACTCCAGAATACGTTTTATTACAATTACTTATCCCTAATCTAAGTCACAACACATAGCATGTCAGATAACATTAATTACGGTTATAGTGAGCACGAAATTACGTGTCCACCGGAAAGAGATCGGCGTCGCCCTACTTTGAATCATTAGTATTAATTAAATTAAACTCATAGCAGGTCTGTAGGTATTTCGAGATCCTCCCATGCAGTAAAGTACCTACAGTGCATGACATGACGCAAGGTGTCGTCAAGTTAAAGACGTGAAGTGAAACTGTCAACTTAAGGCGAGGAGTTGCTGCTCAAATCACGATTTCAGGGGGTGAGGCGGGGGGGGCCGTCCGCGCTCCCCGCGCTCAGACACATCATCTGGCGCTCGCACACTACGCACCCGTACGTCGTGTGTCTTATGGACATGACCGCAGTCCGACCACCTTTTAAATATATTTGAGCTTTATCCCGGCCATGGAACTTTTACTTCTACCGTGAATTATTATTTTTTTGTGATAATGCGACGAAACGAAATATGAATGTGGGTAGATGGATGGACGCAGAAGAGGAGGAAGGCCTTAAAAGAACGTAATGGATAGTAAAAACACACAAATTTAATTACAAACGATGTTAGGATAAGTACTAAGCTCCTTTTATGAACCTGTCCTTGAAACTGAACAACTTTCCCCCTGGAACATAGGTCGAAATATGAAAAAAAAATCTAGCCGACCCAATTCAGATTCTGTAAAGTTAAAAAAGTACGAATAGATTGTAAAAAAGATGATTATGAATCAAACGGTGTAAACAATTAATTCAATTTTGATAGAAAATGGTCGGAAGTTGGAAAATGTCCCAAGTCCAAAAATTTGAGTACGAAATTTCAGTTATATTTGCTATACAATGTACTGTTCTCAAGATATATGCACTTTTAGTTTCCATTCGTTTTTAATATTCAAAAATGATATTTAACTAAAATGTTAAATGGCGTTTTGCATTGGAGTCCTCAGTCACGCCTGCTTCTTGCTATAGGTAGGTACTTCATTTTTTCTTTTGTTAATGCCGCCGGCTTAAGTGCCAACAACCGTCGACTTGAGCTGTAGCCCGTGAAATACTAGAATTTACATCATGTACGTGGGATGATTTGTAAGATGAGACGAACAACTGTAAGATGAAACGAATGGACAACTGAACGATAATTTTTTAACGTAAGCCGGATGTTAGATGAATTTCTGAAGTATGATGCTAGAACGGAAAAGCAATGTAGGTGAGTAAACGAGCGTGAAAGAGAGGGTGAACAGATACTTTTTAAATAGGATCCATGCGAAAAAATCCGGGGTAATCTGAAGAAAATTCGAAAATTAACTTATTCTTTCTTCTACATCCACAGCCACAGAGAACTTAAAACTTCGCTGTAATAACATGGGTATATGTTATTACAGCGAAAATAAAACTAAAAAGCTTACAAAAGACTTTAGTTAAGTGCCCCATCTCATATAAAACATAATCCTTTTTCCAAGCTGGTCGGATAAAAAACAAAAAGATGCAATAAAGAATAGAAAAAAGTACGCGTGACAGATAATTGCCATTCGCAAACGCCATTAAACATTTCAAAAAAATAACTTTTGCGAAAATTAAAAAGAATGCAAACTAAAAGTGAAAATACCTCAAAAACGGTGCAAAGTAGAGCAAAAATTACTCAGTTTCGGTACTCATATTTTAGGACTTGTTTGATAATATTAAAATTAAAATTGGGCCCCTATTTAGTCCACAATTGTCCTAAGCCTAGCCTCACTCACATGCGCTTTATTGAATTCCTACTTTTCTTGTAATTTATTTCACTACCTCATTTGTTCCAAATTCTTATTTGGTCTACTTTTACATTTAGTCAACTTCCTCATTTATTCTATTCCCTAAAAATATCTCGTCAAGCCCACAATTAGGGACTTTCTAGGGCCACAGACCACCTTTTTATTTTGTTCTGAAGAATATGTCAAGTGCCACGTTATTTTAAGGAAATATAGATGGTGCGCATGGGGATACTGGGTATTACTATAATGTTATCTCTTTGATGGAAGCTTCAGTATGAACATAAAAGTTCATACTCAGCTCCTAAACCGCACCATCTAATTAAACTTTTTATTCTACTCTTACATAGAAAGTGCCATATTACCCTAAAAAACTTACAGTCTGGCATGCATAGTTTTCGAGATAACTCAGGTTTTAGTTACACAGCTGTCACCTTAAATCAAGAATTCGACAAAACATTCAACTATACCAAAGAAAGTAAAACTACTTTATTTCCGAAACTAAGGTTTTTTGTAGTTCGTGTTCGAGTAGTGTGTGTAGTGACATCTCGTGTTCATTCTCATAAACATTCATTCTCGTGTTCAACCCACGAGTCGGACGAGCGGAGTAAGCAGCAGTCAGCGATGTGTCAAAAGCGTGACAAAGAGCAGCGCAAAAATTTTGTAATTGTGAAGAAGCTGGTAAGACTGCTCTCTGATGTCGTTTTGTTTGTATATGTAAATCCCATACCATCCCGACCACAGAACAGCGTATGGGTATCACAGATTATATATACGTGGCTAGACTGATCATGGCGTACGTAAGCAATATCGTCTTCAAACTTAAAAAATATCACTATTCGCTCCGTCCGAAGAGTTAACGCACAAAGAAAACAATATATTTGCGTGCGCGCACAAGACATCTCTGGTCTGTGGTTGAATGACCACCGACTGGATCTAATTTGGCACCGCTGTGTCGGTTTCTGTAATAAGTTCTTGGGGGAAAATTGTTTAGATAACCTGTCAACCAAGAGTTATCTTGAAAAGATAATAGGTATTAAAAATTACTTGGTACCTACTGTACTAACGTTACTCATGTTCAGAATGCACACTGTAAATATTTAAAGTCAATTACTAGTTATGTATCATTCCTTTCTTATTATAAGTAAAAAGGCTTGGTTAGACTATTGCTTTTTATTATCTTATAGATAAAATATCGTCTCTCGTCAAGGCTAGCTGAAGCGACAGCTACGATAAATTTTTGCTCGTCTCGCCAAAAGACGTAACCGACGTAATAATAAGCGCATACTTAAATTACGCCTTTTGGTGTCAGCCATAAAGTATTTTATCAAGCAATCTGTCCATGTCACTAACGTCATAAGTAAAATGAGCGACGTAATAATTACGAAAAAATATTTGTCAATTTTGCGGGAAATTTTGACACAGTACCGGCGCTGGCAAGAGCCATTTGGGTACTGGCGGGGTAGCGGGCGGTGCGGGATGTCATCGGGAGGTTGGTTTGTCGGAGAGAACCGTTCTAATTTTTGGAAAAAAATGATTTGTTGAATCAAAATCTGTTCATTCACTAAAACCTAATACTATAATTTATAGGACATTAAAATAGGAATATTCTACATCAAGAAACTATATAAAAATAGTAGTCCAAATTACGATAAAATTGGTTTGAAAATATTTATAATGCTCTTTTTGAGATTTTTTTTATTAAAATATGTCAAACCAATCGAGTCATACGATAGTGTTACTAGTAGATAATATCTTCGAGTATGTCATATATTTTTTTGAGGTCTTGGTAGCATCAGTAACAGGCTTAAAAAATGAATCGAAAGTAACGCTTTTCGTTGGCCTTCCTTCATAACAGCGTCTTAAGTGAATTCAGTGGAATGCTGCGGTACGGCACAGCGTTATGGGGATACGGCGCTGATCGCTTTCCTCCGTACATGTGCTTAAAGTAGTGTGCGGGTAGGTGGCGGTGGCGCGCCCGCGAAGCCGGTGCGGTCGTACGTGCCGGGCAGCGGCTCCGAGCGCTGCTTCCCGTTCTCTGGCGGCTGTGCGCGCCCGGAACAGCTGTACACCATCCCCGGTAACCCGGCCAAGCTACGCACACGCACCTTCGGCTTACATTTTTTTTGCTCACAGCTTTGCCTTTGTCTAAGGCCCTTTATTTCCCTGCTCTACTTTCAAAGTTCTTTTTATGGAAAAGTTTTATAGAGTGGAAACAAAAAACTTGTCAAAACGCTGTTTAACTTTATTAAACAAATAAAGTCGTGATTCCTTACTTTGTAATTGGCGGTATCTGTCAGAATAATTTGATGTATAACTTGTAACATTTTTAGTTTTTAATGTAAAATTATCAATATGCTACCTATTTCTAATTACCAAGCTTAGGTCTAACTATAGAAAGTAACAAACAGGATTGACACCGTTTAGCTAACTAAATACTGTCGAATTATTGATCTAGTGCAGTCTTTTCCGTATCTAGGTGTACTTTACTAACCTTTATTACACTTCATATTTTTTCAATTTGCACATGATTTCGAGTTTTTCAGATAAGGAGTGTTTTATAGGGCCTACTTACTGAAGTAGGTTAGGTACATTATTATATTGTTAAAATGATGTCACTATTTTAACAAATTTAACGGGCACCTTTAACCCTTAATCAGACATAGGAAAATTATTTCTCACCAAACCACACCTCAAAAGCACACAGGAATTTGTTCAGAATCATGAGTAGAAACATTCTACAACGTTTATGTACTGACTAAAAAATAACCCTTTATAGTGGGTAATAATTTCCCTATGTCCGTTACGGGAAATTCAGTTTTACATCATGGCATGTATGATTACGCCTTTATCCCTTGCGGGATAGGCAGAGCGTTAACGGCAGTAAGAATACGGTCGCTATCGCCACGTCTGACATTTTTGAGGATTGTTTTCTAAGGTTGTTTCGGAAAACAAGTGTATCACTATAGTGACAGGTTGTCAGCCTCTCGCCTAAAAATTGTAATACACCAATACTCTCGAGTCCCTTAGTCGTCTCTTACGACACCCGCGGGAAGGATGTGGGGTGATGCTATTCTAAGCCGGCATCACACGGCGAACTAGCTAGTAGGTAACTATAATAAGTCTATTCATTAAAACACTTACCTTCGCCTTCAAATAAAATAATAATTTCGGAGAAAAACCCGTAAAACACAAACTAGTCAGGTGTGGTCATTGGGAAATAATTTCCTTCCTCAAAAAAACACTTAATTGTTTTTATGTATTTTTAATAAGTTCCATGACTTTTATTAATCGAATCCAAGTTATATTATTTACCTATATATCCAGAAATCAAACAAAAAATTAGCGCATTATATTAATGCAAGTAATAAAAAGACCATGCAAGAGTATCTTGTGTTTTTTTAACTCTGCAATTTTTTTCAATGTTTTTCGATGTCATGCAAGTACTTTATCGACTCTCAACTGTTCTTTCTGTCACTCACACTCCACTACGACACTCATTTGTTCACTATTAGGGCTTTGGCGTCCTTTACAAATTGACACGTCATCCTTGATTGATTTTTTATCTTGCCTAGATAAAAAAATAATCCATATAGGTACATATGTCGTTTCTTGGTGCCAAAACTAAACTTAACTATCGCATGCTTGTAGGTATGTTTAATAATTATTTTATTCATAAGTATCGGTCAATTGCTGAGCCACATAATCCGCTTGGAACAAAATTAATTACGCTTTACATTAATTGAAACGTTTATTTAAATTATTAATAGTGAAAATTAAAACTGTAAAACAAGAGCTTTGCTTTTACTTTGAGTGTTTTATACGCTGATGGCAAATTCAATTAAAAAAGTACCTGGTTCATCGAGCATTGCTCGGCTTTTTTGCCGTTCAGAGTGATTTTTGGAAAATCGATTTATCGCTCCCGATTACTCCCATATATATACGACTTTTCATTAAAATTGATGGAGCTGTTTCCGAGATCCCAATTAAATATAAATATATAAGGTGTAAAAATATTGCTGCAAATATTTTAAAGGGTGAATCAGCCCTTGAACTTGAACCATTTTCCCCAAGAAACATAGGTCGAAATATGAGATTTTTTTGGGACTTCCTATAGAAATTGACTTGGTCGGTCGGTTATTTTGTATGGGACTTCCATAATGGGAGCCCATGGGAGGTCCAACATTTTTTTTTTCATATAACTACCTGAGTTCCTTGGGGAAAGTTGTTCAGTTTCATGGACTCATTCACCCCTTAAAATATCTGCAATTGTTTTTTTTACACCCTGTATTGTAAAATGACATTCCTTTATTTTTTTTTACTGATTGTACAAAATGGTGTCCACATTGTTATTCGTCCGCGACGCATTGGCTGTGCAAGCGCGGCGTGATCTTTTTTATTATTAGTGTTGGATCTCGTTTCCGGCCCCGGGGCCATCAAAACTACGCCTATCGATCGCAGCGTGTTCGCAACGCATTCACCGCGCCCGCTTTCCGCTTAAGGCCCTAACAACTTAACAACTCGCTATCTCGCGTTCGGGCGATGAACAATTGAATAAAATGTGTTTGAACAACGATATTTAGTTTATATTATTTTTTAAAACATACTTTGTCATACTTACCTACAGAATAATGCGTGGTTTAAAGGAAGTACTTTTTCTACCACCCTGTATTACAATTCTTAAAAACGGAGATAGTTATGTCCTTTTTGTCTGATGTGGCCTAATTCTATCGTTGTTGTACTGTAATGAAATAAGGTCTAAAAAGACTGAGCAAGCGATGTGAATGATGCAATGTTCACTGTTCAGGTCACGGCGGGGAGGGCTACATGTCGTCCCCGGAGCGCGGGTCCGCTCGCGTGCCCTACGAGGACCCGTACTACACTCAGTACTTGGGCCCCGCGGCCGGAAGGCCCACCATCACGCCGGTCATCGACGAAGAGATCAGGTAATGTAATCTTGATCACCCTGGCTACATTCTTGACAGGTCAAAATGAGCTACTTTTTAAAACGATCTAAAACGCTATTTTGTATGAAAAACTAAAAGTATGACAACACGCCGTACCGTATTTGGATGGCATCAAAACACTTTTTTCACTGTTTATTACAAAACACTGTTTATTAATTCAAACTTTGAATACTCGAAAAATTATGAATGAAGTCCGTAGTATTTTTGGACTACAGTTAGTTTTAAGCGTAACTTTAATATTTGATTAATGAGCCACGAAACTAGCGATGAGTCGAGTTCACATCATTAGCTGACAGTTTTGCGGAAGCTTCAATAATTCCCAACATTGTTTTTTAGTAGACGTTTTTACACGTTAGCAGGCAATTTTACTGAAAGTTTTATACCGTTATCACATTTAATTAATACACTATCACAAATAAATTCGGCATTTTGCTGTTAGTTGTTTTGAATAGATGCTCGTCATGAAAGCGGCCAAGCCTGCAGGTAATTAAATCGTTTAGGTTTATCAGTACTACTTTTGTATACAGGGTGTAAGGGACGGTGTAACGAAAACTTTGTCGGCGTGATCAGACCATGAAAATGAACAACTTTTTCTATGTCGGCTGTGGTGGGAAACGAAAATAAAATTTCGAGTTCCCATACAAAGTCATTTAGCTGATCGGGAGTTTTGTATGCAAGGTTGAAAAAAATTCACGTTTACCAACATAGCCCCATAGAAAAAGTTGTTTAGTTTCATGGTCTGAGCACACCTGCAAAGTTTTCGTTACACCGTCCCTTACACCCTGTATAGAGATAGGTGCTCCTCCAATTTAGTATCTATTAATGATTCTGTCTGCAACTGAGACGGGTTAATTCGAAATCCATTTGTATCAGTTGACAAACGTCGGTTCCGAACAAAGGAGCCTATCTGAAACCTGTCTTGGCCTAGGGTTAGCTGGTAATAATTACAATCTAATGAAGTCGGTCACAGCTGGTCTGGGAATGACATTTAATCTCAGAAAACGTGTAATCAACAGATAGCGTGTTAAAAAGTTAGTTCCATACGATTTTATGATCGAAAGTGAATCGAAAAAAATGTTTTACTTCTCATATCAAAGAAATATCTTTTTGCCAAAGTACTTTGTATGGGAGATCCAACACTATTATTTACATTTCAACATAGTTAAATTGTTCAGTTTCATGGGCGAATTATTCCTCGAAATCATTTACTTAGAGGTGTTTTCCCAACCGCTGAACGCTAGGGTAACAACAACTATGGAATACTTGGTTTCAGTGAGAGTTTGATCGACGACTCGTATCAAATGTATGGAGTGAATGCGATCACAACTGCCCCGCGCCCCATGCCGCGCCCGCCGTACGACGCGAGGTAACCTCACAGAACATACAACTCTGCTCGAAATAAATATAACAGCATTTTTCATCAAAACCAGTGATTTCTATACTTTATCGAGCACTTTATTTTATTAAAAAGCTGAGCGTATTGTGGCCACAATAAAGATAGATTTGTATTTGTTATTAAATGAAGTGAATGCTAGCGATATCAAAGCTCAAGCGAATGGTTCCTAACGTTGTCTTCTGACATGTCTTGGCCAGTAGTAACTACGTGGTTTTGTAGGATGCCTCCCCAAGTCGATGACATGCAGCGTCTCCGCGTGGAGAAGATGGAACGGCAATTGGCCAACCTGACTGGCCTGGTGCAGAAAGCGCTGCAGGTACCAGGTGCTGCCCCGCCGGTAGTAGCCCCCCGGCAAGACTTCCCGGCCTATGCCACTGCGAGACCGCCCAATCAAGGTTCGTATTCTTCACTTACTACGACGTCATCTGAGCAACCCGTGCCTTACTCGTATAAACCGCAAACAATAACTGAAAGTTCAACGTTATTGACGGGCTTTTTGCTTTTATTTGTTAATCGGTGATCGGATGACTAGCAATGATTTCTAAAGCGGTTTTCTTGAAAAAAAATGTATTATGGTGTTTAATTAAGTGATCTGACTAGCTTGGGAAGCTTCGTTGGTTAATGTGGCTTGCGTTTTCCTGCACTCAGATGGCGCGCGATTCCACTCGACCGAGAGACCCCCTAAACTAGGGCGCGACAAATTTCGTAAGTGTAACCGAATGGGGGCCAATATGTTTGCTGGTGCATTGCTAGTGGCGGCAGGGACACAACATTTACCTACCTATGTAATATTTTAAAATCATGTTGTACTTTATTCTAAATACAGGAAAGAGATTTATCTTTCACAGACAAACCGTAAAACTTAAAGTTGTTTTAAAGAATTATGTTCGCGGTGAAGTAGAATAACTTAACCGCAAATGATGGATGGGTCCCTCTGCAATATTCTTAGCAGATGTTAATAGCGCTTCGCTTCCGCAACCTCGTCCGTGTGAATATTTTGCGGCTGGGAAAGCTGTACTTTTACTTGGCCTTAACACCACCTTAATGGTTGACGCACAAAGACTAGGTAGGTATAATGTGAAACTATCAACCTTTTTTCGAGCTGTTTAATATTTTGGTCACACGGTCCGAATCGACACTAGCCTCGGCATCTTTTTAACATGCAAGCGAGATACTGTGCTTGACGCTTGCCACAGCACATCTCATCAAAAAGTCGCCGCAGCTTTGATTAAAGATGTTTGACCCGAAATATTTGGAACCTCATTTTCGGGACCATTCTTTGATAAATATCCCTGCCACGCAAAGGTTCCGGTTAGATTCCGGTCGTTACTCAACCATGTCAGTGGCCTGCTACTAGAAGTAGGTGGTTGAAAAACTCTGTCAGAGTTCATCGGGAAATGACCAATCCAATGTCCAATGGGACGACTCGGTGTAACACACGAAAAGAGAAGAGAGATCTATCAAATAGTCAATCAACTAAATGAGCCCATAAGCGGAGGCCATGACTGAGCCATGTGGAGGCGAGCCTGAGCCACTTTACGAGTTACGAGATGGTGCTTTTCCGCTTACATTACTCCTTTCTTTGCGTTCTCTGTGCATCAACTATAAAACTTTCCGAATGCAGCGTCGGCATTCGCAATGCACCACGCAGCGTCGAATACTATTCGTATGCTCACGCCGACGCTTGCTTGCTACCTCGTGTGGTAATGTTATTTTTTTCAGCTTCCTTTGAAAAATTGTATTGGGTTGGGTCGATTTTCTAATCCTTCACCTTTTAAATCACATCTTAATTCCTCTGCAACTTAACCTAATACAATTGTTTCATGTTAATCATTCATTATGATCTGTGTACTAGATAGATACCTACATTGTATCAGTGGCATTGTGTTTTGCTGAATGCGTCATACATAATTTTCGTCAATGGACTTAAAATTAGGGAATTGCGAACGAGACAAATTAGAAACTCAAATTATCGAAAATTCATTTTTACATAGACTTATAGGTATATTAATCATATTCTAAGGATGTCATATCAATATCAAAAGTTTGAGTACCTAGTCAGAACCACAAGTTTACAAGCTTCTAAAAAAACATTTGGCGCTTTTGCTTTCTTTAAATAATTGCAAGCATTGGCAACTGCAAACTAAATATTACATAGTGTAATCTGCACATAGAAAGCTTTAGATGGCTTCAATGCTTGCCTAATACTTGGTTTACTTCGTATTCTATTGAATTTTCAATGATTTGAGCTATCAAAAATTAATTGAGAGACGAAGGCTCCACCTTCCATCGGTGAGTCTTTTGATTGAGTGTTGTTGTCTTGGTGGGTGATGCTGACGAAATCATGTCGTTAGATGTAGCGTCGTCACCGCTTCATCTCTACGCAAAAATTGCAAGATTTTACAACAGATCAAGTAAATAAATTTAGAATCTTACGAAACTAGTTTTCGTTTCGCAAATAGTCTAATACGTGGTTCAGAACATTGAACAAGTGGAGTCCTCATTTATACGGAAATATATCCCTGTCTGAAAACGCAATGCAGCCAGAAAAGTATAGGCCTATTATAGCGTGATGATTTCTCCGACAAATTTCTCTAGCCTATGTAAAGCCTATGTATGAGTTTGTGTAAGTCAGTGTAAGCCCTACTTTTGTCGGATATATTTTTCCGTAAGCATGGCGTTGTTACATTGGGATTGTTTTCTTCTCAGTGAGGGCGCCACTAAATCATCCGTCTTTGTATTTTCTCTCTGCACAGTTTATTTCAATTGCGATTTGTGTAACACAACCAACTGTCTTTGATATAATAATATACATTCTCTGTATACCACACTTCAACATCATTTTGCAACCGGTTCGTGCCACTGTTTATCTATCACGATGTTTATCTCACACTGATGAAGATCTTGCACTTTTATGACACCATTTATGCAACGCGGGATGTTTTGTTCACTCGTGTCTACTTCATATCTTACCTATTAAGCTAAATACAGGTCTTGATTCTGGCAAAACGCTTTCTTATTGCCTTTACTTTCTTGAAGAAGCAAAACAAAAGAAGCTGAAACCTACAGTTTTACATCCGATTCATCTTATCCGTTAATACAATTTAGAATATCATCTGTTATTTCTTTTCTTTTTGAAGAATGTTGTAGGTTTACTGTCTTTTCTTTTACTTATTTAATAATATGACAGAAATAGCTAAAATCTGTTATACAAAGGTTCGGAAGAATCGAAAATATTAACGTGATGTTTCATAGTTTGTTGCCATTTGTACAAAATGTAATAAAAATCGTATAATAAATCGGAAGTCATGTCATGGTACTCAAGAAACTGAAAAAGTTACCCAAATAAACATAATTAGGTAGCAAATCTAATCGTGGCATCCATCGAGTCATTCGTTTGTAAATCTCAAGCTTTTATTACTTTATATCAATATATAGACCCAAGAGATAGATACATTTGATACCTACCCTTTTTGTTTCACCTTGTATTCGGTATCCTTGTGCGATTGGGTATCCAATAAACTGAAAAGACAGTCCTTAATATGATTGCCACTTCTGTTAAGTCTAAAACAATGAAAATTTATGCTTTCAGAAAAGTCTGTCTCATTTGAAAAGTCGGTATCATTTAGCGATGACCCGCCCGACATGAACTCTCCCAAGCAGCACTCGCCTCAGCACTCAGGTAAGCATACAATGTAGTATTTGTTTGATGGAAAAGCCTTGTACTATTGCGAGAGAAAGTTGATGTTGTGTAGTTCTTTGATAATAATGTGATGCATTGAAGATAATAATATCCTTGGTGGCGGAGTTTTTAATACAGTATCCGGTTGTGGTGAATATAGGTATGTATTATAGTAAGATATGCCAGCGCTCCGCCACCGCTCTTCTGCCCTTGTTTCTGATTGGGACTAAGTAGGTCACTAACCTACGTAATGCACCAAATTTAAAATACAAAACAAGCTGGATTCGTGTAACATGTTATTCGATACTTTCCTCCGCCACAGTTTAATCTACGCTTTTACACACATCGGCCGGCTTAAATAGCATCATTCGAATTCTTTCCCGCGGGTGTCACAATATAGGCAACTGTGCCTATAATTTCAAATACGAATGAAATGATATATCAAAATTCGAATAATATCGATGATGAAGAATCAATACCGGAAATTCATAACTTTCTCAAAATTAT
Source organism: Keiferia lycopersicella (assembly GCA_029255805.1). Lineage (NCBI taxonomy): Eukaryota > Metazoa > Arthropoda > Insecta > Lepidoptera > Gelechiidae > Keiferia > Keiferia lycopersicella. The sequence goes on along the minus strand of JARACZ010000006.1, from coordinate 14,686,951 downwards.
TTAGTTTTAAGAAATGTCGATATACAATCTTGTCGATATCGGTATATAGATAGTATGATTTTTTGCATCCCTTGTTATCTATTAATACCTATGGAGTTTAGCAGATGGTTAAAACTGTTGTTACAAAATTTTCTAATGAATACGGACGAGCATCTCTGACTCACTTACTGATTCATCAACACAGAGGCTAAACTGCTACAGCTAGATACATGAAATTTGCGCAGTAGGTTATTTTACCACAAAAACATCAACTGAGAACGGATTTTTAGAATTTCAACCCCTAATTGTGTAAATTGGGGATTAAATATTTGTATGAAACTCCGTGTTCTTTATTGCAATCGTTACACAACCATGTCAGAAGCCTGCTACTTGTAGAAGGTGGTTGAAAAATTCTGACACTAGGGTTCACTGGGCCGTTGGACGACTCGGTGTCCCACACGAAAAGAGAGAGAGATGCAATCTGTTTCAATAGTTGAGATTAGACCATAAAGCTAAAATCTAACGAAACAGCACAAATGAATATTATGTTGAATATCAATGCAACGAAAATTTACTCGTTGATGCGATTGACATGCAGCGTCTTCATTCATGACATGACATGATTTGATAAAAACATGAGATAGGATCACCAACCACGCTTCAACCCATTGTTTACGCACTATACATCTCTCTCTCTCTCACACACTATTTTCCTGTGGAACGTACATATCTTGATACACAAAATGACACTACAAGAGAACATAAACTACAAAATACAAACACATCTTTCGAATACTGAATATCTGTAACGTAGTGTACCTAGCCACTGTTACAGTAAACGAGGTAATTTACATACCTACGGATAGTGTAAAATATTTGTCAGTGTTGTCAGTCTGTCATGGACACCGCTAACACCTCCTAAACTACGCAACTTATATTGATGCGGTTTTTTAATATATATATAGAATAATTCAGAGGAAAGTTGATATGTTTAATACATGTAGTGAAAACATACATTACCTATTCACACGAAAAAACGATTTGCAGCGGGTACATCGGCTGGTCGACTCGTTAGTTAGTTATCAATCATTTGAGAATGTTTTGAATAACCTGTTACAACCCGAATCCGTTGTTTGAATTTACTAAGCGCTATTCTAAATTTTCCACTTTGCCAAAATTTCTCTATCAGATCGTATTCTTTTGGTTTTGGTAATTTGCTCCTCTTATCTCTTATTGCTTATTATTCATTCAACATTCGATTCATGATTTAAATTCGTATCAAATTGTTATAAATTTTTCATGAAAATATGAAATAAAAGATACTATCATCTTCATTGTCATAATGTTATCCAAGTCGTAAACAAATTAACAAACCCCTATCAACTAACAGTAGCATAGATTAGGTAGGTAGGTATTACATTAACCTGCGTATGTTAGAATAGAAACCAAAAGTTTGGGTAATAAATCAATCATAGACACCTGTCTACTTTTGGCATGTATGGTTTATATAATAGTACATGCTAGTGTACCCATAGTAAGCAAGTCCTCGGCTCTCTTGTCGGTGTTTGGGCGCGCTGGGAATGACATGATGCCTTCTGCATGCGTATGTAGGTATACTTTCTCGAAGGAAGCAATCTTGCTACTGTGCTCCAAAGAGGACATAACGAATCTAGTGTTTTCTGTACTCTCCCATTTGCTCTCCTGTCACTTTTTTGTAGTTTATTATCATAACATAACCATGTTCATAATTCTTATATTTGATTTTTTCCGCTTACTTCTTTGCCAAAAGCCGATACAAAACCAACCAAACCGGCAATAAAATCATCGACGTTGCCGAGGACGTCCTCACAAGGTAAATTTTTGTTTTCATTGGAATTAAACTACAAACGCTTCTTCACATTTCATACTATTATCATTAAACTTTTTGTTATTACAAGAATCAGATAAATTGAATTCGTTATTTTAATAAATAAACAGATTATACACAATCGGATACAAATAGATGCCACATTAATTTGATGTTTTCATTATTTAAATTGGCAATAGCTTAAATAGGAAATCACTGATACCTAATTTGTCCCAATATTTAAGAATGAAATAACTAACCACAGAAGCATTCCTCCCAAATAGACGAATGAGAATTGCACTGCACACATTGCTGGTAATTGTTTCCGAGAGTCTTGCCACGCTTTTCTAGTTGGCTTATGATTTGATGGTTGGTTTGAGTAGTATGTCGGGGAGGTGGGCTGGTTTACTGAGAGCCGGTTGGTTCCAGAGCGCGACCGCCTGAAGCCGGCGCCGCCGCCGAAGCCGGCCGGGCTGGTCGGCCAGCAGCCGCCCCTAGCTCCGCAGAGGACCTACACCATCAACGTTTCGCCAGACTTCTTCACCCAACTCCGTGTGCTGCAGAAACAAAGCCGCGACCTTCGTTTAGAGGTAGCTATGATATATATGACTTTAGTTGATATTTTCTTAAATTAACTCACACTATTTAGAGTTGGTGTGCGGTATTTTTATCATATTATACCTACTAACTACTCAATATTTTAATTATTCATATAAATATATGCAGAATCAAAATATAGGTATGTACTTACTATCCTGCTCATTTTGCGAACTACTTTAATCTAGCGTGTTCCAATGTGACTTGGCTTAGCGAATAATTACTTCATAATATCATACATAACCTCCCTTGGGCTTCAAAAATGGATAGATATCGTAAAAGTGGACTAACTTCAATAGTTTGGCATGCTTACCAGCAATAAGTTTCCGTACGAACAAAAGTTATAACCGTACTTTCAATAAATTTGACCAGACTCGCAACCTGCGGCGGTCGACCCTGACCCATGCCATCCAGATGCGGCAGCTGATGGCTGACACCATCGTCAAGATAGGCGCCATCGCCGCCAGCTTCTGCGAACACAACCCCGAGTCGGTACGTTGCCCATGTCTTTTCCATTAGCACAAATTGCAATGCATTATTTCTAAAACAGTTATTTTGCACCGAATAGAAATGCAAGAAATTTGCTGTCATTCTGTTGATCCTGAATTGATAAAAATACATATATTTCAAACTTTGTCAGCTATATTCCGATTGAGTTCAAGACGATACATCCCGGTGGAAATTTGAACAATTAATTTAAATTTTTAGATCATTCATGTATCTTACAATTATGTTCGGTAATCTACTAACTTGAAGAGATAATACTGTAATAATACCTTATACTATTGGCAATATTCCAGCAACTGACTCGCGAGGAAGAGATCTACAGACAGGACATTCTCTTGCTGGAAAACGACCTGTACGAGCTGGAGGCTACCGTCGAGCGGCTCCGGGGACAGGCGGCTAACAGGTAATTATTTTTTTTTATAAAACAACAGTCTCTATCTTTTCGTCTGGGAGACCGAGTCGTCCAACGACCCAATGAAACCTAGTGTCAGAATTTTCGACCGCCTTCTACAAGTAGCAGGCTTCTGACATAGTTGTCCATAAAAAAGATGGTTGCGTGTTTCGGATGGCACGTTAAACCGTAGGTCCCGGTTGCTGTCTATGATTAGGTACATCAACGCCGGGCTTTACACAACCATGTCAAAACAATACTTGAGTAGGTATACGAAATGCTAAGTTTTGTATTCTTTTTTATTTGAAAACACATGGCTGCGAATAGTGAGACTCAAATAACTCTGTATGTGTATATATCGGGTGTCCCGTTAATAACGGTTCAACGGCATGTGAGAGGATACATTGTATAAATGTATACAAACCTCTACAAAATATTGGATAAGATAATTTTATGACAAACTCTCAAAAAATAAAATTCACATTTCGTAGCATCGATGAAATAAACCTTGCTATGAAGTGGTGAAGAGATTGTTTCACGACCTTTGACACTCTGCGTTGCCCGCAAAGAATAGCAGCATGTATGTGTTCTATTAGGAGATTTTTATGATGGGGAGCATTGTCGAAGAAGCGACGGGACGCTTGTTTCATATAATTTTTAATGGTGTAGAGAACTAAGTCGATGTGGAGGATGGCGTTCCGCAGGTACAAGGGGGCCCCTGTTGCCCTGCGCATGAATCGGTTTTGGATGACCTGCAGCATATTCAGATGCGACTTAAATGTGTGAGATGTGTGTGTGTGTCTCCCCGCAGGGAGACTCGCGTCAACATGGCGGACATCGAGCGCATCGCGATGGTGCTGTCCAAGAGCAGCAAGACCGTCGCCGACTGGAAGCTTAAGTTCCCCATCCTGCAGGACACCATGAAGGTCAAACTGGCTTCCGAGATGGAGAAGGTAACGAACAAGAATTTGCTATTATTAACGTACGTTTTGTATGCGTTTCCGGTATGTATGTGTTTGCGCGCGTAGATTTCAAATGTTTATAAGATAACAAAAACTACGGGGTGTAAAAAAAATTGCTGCGCATACTTTAAGGGTTGAATCAGTCTATGAAACTAAACAACTTTCTCCAAGGGACCTTGGTCGATATATGTAAAAAAAAATTGGACCTCCCATACAAAGTTACCGACTGACCAAGTCAATTTGTATGGGAGGTTCAAAAACATTTTTTCATTGATCGACCTAGGTCCCTTGGAGAAAGTTGTTCAGTTTCATAGACTGATTCACCCCTTAAAGTATTCGCAGCAAATTTATTTATTTAGACCTAGATAAGTTTTTAAAGTTCAAGTCCAAGTTCTTTATTGCATACACAAATTCACATACAAAGATGGTACAAATGACACCCTGTTAGTTAGGGTACAGCAACATAGAGCACATTATACATTTCTTACTTTACATATACTTTCGCCGGGGAGTCAGGATATGGGGAGTTTTCAGAACCTTCTTTATAAAAACAACAGAATTGATCAACTGTTCTCTTATATTGTTTCTTGAATGCCTTTGTTACATTATTTCTTCACAATTATTTGATTCAATACAATTAATAAAGATACGCTCGTTATTCCATTGAAAATTCTTCAAGCTCTAGCTTTTCATTTGTTCTCGTTACGGGGAAAGGCAGAGGTATTATGGCCACAATGCCAAGTAGATTCTATTCATCCAGTTTTGTTCGCAACATTAACAATCAATAAAAAAATTACATATACAATAACAATGTTAGTTTTTTAAATGAAATTTTAAATTATCAGTAAGATACTCATTGATATCATCATAGCATTTTTTGATTATGAACTGTTTCTTCTGTTTGTATCTTACAAAAGTTAATTTGTTTCATTGTTCAAAACTGTTGGTAACTTATTATAAATTTTAATTGACATCATATAAGGTGTAAAAATATTAGCTGCAAATATTTTAAGGGGTGAATCAGCCCATGAAACTGAACAACTTTCCCCTAGAAACATAGGTCGAAATATGAGATTTTTTTTATCTCCCATAGTAAATTACGAACCGACCAAGTCAATTTGTATGGGAGGTCTAAAATATTTTTTTCATTTTCGACCTATGTTCCTTTGGGAAAGTTTTTCAGTTTCATGAGTTGGTTCAGCCCTTAAAATATTTGCAGCAAATTTTTTTTACAACCTGTATTTTCTGATACAGTTTATATTCTTCTGAACCATACTCTTGACTTTCGCAAGATTTGAGTAATGAGAGGACGGGCTATTGAGATCACTGACCTTTATAATTAGGGATGGTGTGTCCTCCTTGCAGGTGGTCCGCAAGGAGAAGATGCTGGAGGAGGAGCCGGAGCGGCTGGAGCTGGCGCTGCGCCGCTGCAAGAAGCTCACCGGCACTCTGGTCACTCTCAAACGGTAATACTTTCAGTCTACCAGTCTTTTTTCAGTCTACTAGTTTCAGTATTTCAGTCTTTGTTGTGGCTCAAAATAAACAAATGGTTGAGCTTAAAAAACGAAAACACTGATTTTGTGTTAAGCCACATTGCATTTACTTATGAATTTTACACAGGGTGTTAGGAAAAGTACTGAGTTCCTTTCAAGGTATGAACCAGCCCTGCAGCTAAACAACTTTCCCTAAGAAACATAGGTCGAAATATCAAAAAATATTTAGGCCTCCCATACAAAACGTGCCAGCCGACCGAGTCAGTTTGTATATGAGGGCCGAATTTTTTTCCATCTTTCAACCTATGTTCCTGGGGAGAGTTGTTCAGTTTCGTGGGTCGGTTTATCCCTTGAAAGGAACTCAGTTCTTTTCCTAACACTCTGAATAGCTGGTGTCACTGGCGCGGCTGAGACGAATATAACGACACCTATTATGTGAACATTCATGTTCGTCCTACTGAGGAAGTCGGTTATAAAATCACTTGAAGGTCTTCTTTTACCACTTCAAGCAGATTATAAGCCGTACTTACACCTACATGTACCTGTATCTGCTGAATTTCAGGCTGGCCTGCGTTCAAGAGCAGCGCCTGCCTCTTTCCGACGGGCGCATGTCGCCTGGCTCGTCCCAGAGCTCCACGTTCGCAGGTCCCTCCTCCGAGGAGTTCGCTTCAGACTCGGCGTGCGCCGCCGCCGCGCCCGCGCACAACAAGGTAGGTAGCTCCCCCCCCTCCCCCCCACCACAACGCGCGCACTTCCCTCCACACCCCCGCCCGACACCCCGCGTCCCTGCGCCCGCACAGCCTACAAGACCACCCCCCGCATCATACACGCTCCTCCAATGTTATATGTAAATTAGATGATATTAATATTTCAAAGGGTGAAAACTCATGAAACTGAATTTCATCATAACATTCCCTAAGGAACATGGATCGAAATATGTTTCAAATTACCTACGTAACAAACGTTCTGAAGGTGGTAATTGTATTGAAATTTCGGCGTTTTATTATATTATTATGATTGGGGTACAAATCTGTTCAGTTTCGTGGGGTACCTACTTTCCGACCAGGAAATATTTTTTGTTTTTTTTTTTCGTATCTATCTATGGCAAACTAGGTATTTAAACAGTAAATGCCTACTGCAACAAAATATTGGTGAAATTTATAACCGATTTATTTATTTGCAGACTGATTTGCTGGTTCATAGGTTATAACTTCAGAACTATACTTTCAAATATCACAGTTTGCTTAACAATTGAGGTTTGCCAAAAGTTAAAAAATTAGCATTTTTTTCCATATGTGTGTACATTTATTTGCAAACTAACTTTCATGGTTATTTTACCCCCCTACCTCTTGGCTTCTTCCGTCGTCTCTTGAACACAAAGTACTCCTCACTTACACGATGCATGCCCCTCTCTGACTGCCCTACCCCTTAAGAGGTTCCCTGACATAATGTGGCACCCTCTCCTCCTTATATTATTACCTACTCGATAATGACGTAATTTATCAAAAGTCTATTTAAATAGGATTAATATAAAGTCTTAAATGTTATCTTTGAAGCTTTAATATAAATAGGTGCCTATTAAAAGCCTATAGATATCTAAAGCTTATCATGTTATTGTAATAAAAGATTGATCAACATAACCGTAGTTACAGATAGACTATTAAAAAAAAATCAGCGATTTTCGCACACTTTGTATCTCTGGTTCAATAAGTTAATAATTAGATTGAAACAACTGCAGTGTCTAACTACATTTCAATTTTATCAGAATGTATTTTTGGTAAATTATGTTTTTATTGAATAGTGATTTATTCGGTTACCTATGTGATGGCGATAATTTTGTTCGGGATCCCCTTAACGCATGCGCTTTCAATTATTTCTAAAACCAAACTATCTAGTGGTGCTTATTTATTTATTAATTTAGATATTTTTTATCTTTACCCCTCACAGTTCTTCTCCTTGCATTGTGGAATGATTTGTTGTGTACTTTAATAACTATACCTACTTTTAAGTATGTTTAACAGTAGGTATTCTAGGTTTGTATTCTGTGTTAGCAACTGATTGGCCTCAAAATTATTTAGTGTATTGAGGAAACTCGATTTTTCTTCATTACACTTCTTGGAACAAAATTGGCATACGAAATTCATAACAAAATATTTTTAAAATTTAAACCACACTCTGCCAGCGATTCATACAAGCGGAAAATGTTCAATATTATTTCTTTATTGTGTAACAAAAGGTGAATATACTATATCAGTCCCAAGGCGAATGAATTCTTCACTTTCACCGGGGTATTCTGAAACAACCTACTTACTTATATGCTTTTTTTTCTCTGACGTATATTTTTCAGTTCATATGTGACCAGGGCAATTATTGGTCCATGACCAGGGCACGGGGTCATGGTAAAAAACGGATTATAATTTTTGCATAGAAGAAAGACTTCCCCAGGTCGTTTCACTTCCGTTATCACAATGTACTAATAAACGGTTGTCTATACGTAGATAGGTACTGTCAGCAACAGCTAGCCTCATACACTTACCAAAGCAAAACTGTTTCTCCGTACATACGCATACTATGGATAACCAGTAGGTTTATCTACTTAAATTGATCGCTTAAATTGAAAGAGTAATGTCCTGCCGATAGTACTGCCACCAGTTAAATATTTACTTGCTTTGTCGAGTAATTTGAGATTTAAAATCTTTTTTAGGTTATTAATGTTTTGAATTTAGTATGGTAGGTACTTAAATGGCAGAGTGTGAAAATAAATCAAAACAGAATACAACATTTAATTGTTTTTCACGAATCCTTGCAACCAGTGCACTCTCCGTAAATGTTACTTTTTTAATCCTTGCTTCAGGAAAACAATGCCAATTTTTAATACATACAAAGTTACAAAGTATTGCCATCAGTCGTCTAGTGCTCGTAGAGGAACTGCCTACATCGCAGCGTGTTAAGCAACGACTTGTTCTATAGTGGAGTCCACAGGCACTTGCTCCGCCTTCAGGTAGCGGAGCGACCGTGGACATCATGACTCCTTATGCTGCTTCACCATTTACCCGATAATTGTCCATCTGTCCATTTACAGGGGTGGTAATGGGCGAAATGTGTCACTTTCTGCGATCTCCACCGCTGTAAGTTGTCGGAACAGACAAGTATCGATTAAGTGGGGAAACTGCCTTATACCACTTACACTACGGGCCAGCTAACTATACAAGACTTTCTTGTTGGAAATAGTTTTGCATCGAAGTTTAATATCGTCCTAATTGAAATAAAATATACGTATATATTCTAGTGTATCTTGCTTGGTAATCTCCCGTTAGCTAGTCCGTATTTCTAGCAATCGATCCATTTGATTCGGTTCGAGCTCATTTAGTCACTTCATGTAGATCTTTATTTTAATTTTTCATGTTTATTTAAAAGTGAAGTGGCTTAGCTGATAAACGAAAAAAAATGAATGCCTTTGAAATTCTTACTACCTAAATATGTTAACTGTATTTTTTTTAATGAAACGTGGAAAACCAGACAAGTCGGGCTGGTATCAGTTCTAAGAATGTTTGTATGAATTTGTGACTTTTATTCATATGTTGTGTAAATTGTTACAAAATTATTTAATGATTATCTTTTCTCGGATGTTTCCCGAATGTAGACAGCGTGGATAAACAGCAAGAACTTCAAAGAAGCTGTCGTTATTAACGAGTAATTAATCTCTTCGTAATTATTCATTATTTATTAAATAATTTATTAAACTTTTTATTCCACGTTTGTATTTTACTTTTTTATAATAATTTTTTGATACCTTCATTTTGTCGTAATGTGAAGTATAAGAGATTTTACTTATCAATTAAATGTGGGCATGTTGAATTGGGCACAGTCACTCGCTTGAAGGCTTAGAAAAAGTTCAGATCGCCACGGAAAATTCATATTTTTTATCAATTCTCTTTCAGTTGAAACAGTTTTGCGCAAATAGGTACGCATGCCTATCATATTAGACGTCTAGTCCTTGTATGGTAGAACTGTAGATGAACTTGTGAACGGTGCAACACAACTTTCTTTTACTTAATGTAATAATGAGTACCTAAGTACTTTATTAATAATGTATTATAAGTTTGTAAAATTTAGCTAGCTGTGACGTTTGTGACCTTGGAGCAAACGTTATGACAGAAGGTCCATTTTCCTTTGTTTACTAGTTTATGACATACCATTTCCTTCAAGGTCACAAACGTCACAGGTGTCAAGGAAAATTATACATACTATAATTTATATATACTTTATGATTCATCTATCATACTATTTGCCCCGTTCACACGTACTTACTTGCCTGTGTATTTTTTCTAATAAATAAGAACGTACTTACACTTTTACTTTAAAAACAACATTTTACGATGGCGTTTTCGTTTTGATTTCATTTCTGTCTTTATTTTTTATTTTTTTATTTTAATTCATACTTGGTTTCAATTGATTAGCGTAATTTATTTGATTTTTAGGCCCAGGCATCGCATGGTTTTTTATTTATTTAGGTACTGTAGACAGTTAATAATGATTCAGAAAATTTAATAGATATGGAATATACTTATTTTAATTTTTTTTACTATGAGGTACATAGACACTTTTAGCACTTTATTTAGGTATATTAAATACATATTATGTATGCACAAAATTTTCTGAAACAAAACATATTTTGTGAATGATTCTAAGTAGTTATTACTGTTTTTTAAATCTTACTTACCTATATACGTATAGTTCTTTAATTATTCGGGTCTGGCGTTTATATCCACTGCACCGCCTACTTACGACTACAATCGTTTGTTGAGATGTATCTAGTTACTAATATCAATTGACTTACGTCTCTATTATGACCACAATAAGTATGCTCATTTAGCACCCTTTAAATCTCTACGTAGAAACATTTTTTGTGGAATATTTGACAAAATTTGGTGGAAGAAACGCTACACCCTTTTACGATCACTTCTTTTAACACGCATGTCAATAGTTGCTTCATCAGTTTGTGCATCTTGCTGTTTTTGTTTTTGTTGCAGTGCATACTCAATAGCAGAAGCAGCTCACAACCTAAATCTTCTGGAAATTAAAGAGATACCATAAAACCCATCCCCTCTTATCTCATGTCCTCTCCTCCCAAAGTTTCAATCGTGCGGGCTGACTGCAAGTTAAGTAAATTCAGTCTTCAATTCTAAATTATTAGAAGTTCTTGCTGTACGTGACATAATTCTTACAACTTAGTTAAGTAAAAAAATGTAGACCATGTAACTAATGGCATTCTACCTATCATGTAACATTGTTGTCCAAAATATGAACAATCAGTTCCCCGTCAAAAATCGAGCATATTTTGCAGGTACCTACTAAAAACAAAGTACATTATTCGATTCGATATAGCGCAACTATTCGATGGGTTTTAAGGGCTAAGCAAGCACTAAATAGGTACCTAGTTTCCGAATGTTGAGTAACTGTCCCTGCAGTTGTCCACGAGCGCACCGTTGCACGGCCATGTCTACCACCAGCCAAGTCCCCTCGACATCTCCCCGCCCTCTTCGCACCACTTGGCTGTGACTTACTCGTATACCAGTTAACAGTAATATTTAACTAACCCATGCATCCAGAGCACAGGTAATTTCTTTCTTCTATACTTACGCTTATAACGTTATATTCCTTGTAAGAACTTCACGAAAACAGCACAAAGTAGGTCACTAATACTAAAAACAAAATTATTTTACTCGTAGATTTTTGCAATTCACAGTAGGCTTTTAATTAGATTAACCTTTCCAAATTTCTCGTAATTAATAAATGATGCCACCTTTTTGTTATAGCTACCTATATCAGTAGATTTAGTGAAATTATTTTTATGATAGTCATTATACTTACTAAACACACTTATTAAAACTTTTGACTAATGGCAAAATCGTCACAATTGTTAAGAATGAATTACTTACTTCTTATAAAGATTTGAATATTTTTGGCATTTTACAGAAATCACAATTTAAATCACAAAGTATGAATCTTACAGCAGGTATATTTTCTTATCACGTACTAACGGGCTAGCCTATATTGGAAATGTCTTTCGTCATTTTTCATCTGACCTTTTCCCGTGAGGCTGGTTGGCTTACGCAGGGCGCGCACAAGCAACTTGATGCTTGACATGCTTTAGACCTCTCGTCTTTGTCGACGTGAGTGAAAGGAATTTGCCAACAAGTTGCCAACAATAATCTCCTCCGTGCGCGTGGTACAGTACCTTACCTGCCACTGTCCGGCCTGCTTAACCACCGGTCGGCGCGCTTACTGGCCGGTCCACCCGCTTACACTGTTTCCACGTAAGGTAGGCGTACTTACCGGCCAGTCGGCGCGCTTACCCAATAGCCTGTCCTTCATTCGCTCCCACAAATCATCATCATCACCACATTCATTGATCGCTCAACTAATTCACTTTAATTTTTGTCGTTAAATAAATTTTGATAATCCATTTCATAACAAACTAAATTTACTTACGTTATTTTCAATTATATTTCACACATGCCCTGTAATGGGCACATAATACTTACCAGACCCCTTTGATGCGGAAGTAATTTACAGTATTTATAGACAATTTATACCTACTGTTAATGTGGCAAAAGATATCAAAATATTTTATTTGACGGCAAAAAGATAGGCAAGTGCCTGTTCTACTTTGAGATTTATTGTTTTTGAATGATTGTCGCATTGAGACAGCTAGTCGTCTCGATATATTAAATGTCCTAATTGAAAATACTTCTTTGAATGATTGTTCCTAAATGTTTCTCTCAAAATAAGTAGGTAGATAAATGTTGCTAAAAGTGGGGTTGCACTTAGCTCGAGCAGGTATTCAGCTCGGCCAATTTCAAACATATTGAATACCTACTTGATAAGAACTATTTGAGCAACGTATACGTACCGACATGACAGAAGTGGCATGCCAGAATTAAATATACGAGTAGCTGTATAGATTGAGAAGGTTTTGATTAAATTAAATTTAATCATTACAGTTTAAAAAGTATAACTATATTTTTAAATGTAATGATTAAATTTAATTTTCCTACAATGAGAAATTAATTTGGTGAAATTTTGGTTTATATTGAGTGCTAGGTATAGACGGTTTTTTTTTAATGCGCATCGTTTCATTGCAGTAGGTGAAATTCAAAAAATAGGAAACAAAATAAATAGGTTGGTTCTTTCTTTCTCTATATTGGGGTATTCGGGAGCGATAAATCTATCAAGATCTTATTTTCAAAAAATCGCTCTGAACGGCAAAAACCGAATAAAAACACGTTTCATTTACCCAAATCTGAAAAATTTATACTAGTCGTATGTGTGGTCTATTTATCCACACAAATGCGGTCTGTGAGAAGAAGTAACTCGCCGACAGATGGCGTAAAGCACAATAATGGCTTTATCGGGTTTACGCTATATGCGGATATCAGATAGGTAGTTTAAGATTTATTTAAGTTTATTCAATCAAGAAAGAAAGAAAAGAAGAAACAAAATATGTTTAGGGGGCGATAAATCCGAGCTAGGCTCGGTCAACCAGGTATTAAGGTTTAATTCGAAACTTGGAAATTCTGTTATCATTGTCGCTTCAGAGCCTTAACATGCCCCGGACGAGTTAAGACCCGAGAGGAGTCACATAAAACTCAGTCCACCTCAGGTTCTTCTTCCTCCTTCCCTCTACGTGCTCAATCCTTATACACTACTCCCGCCAACAAAATTTCGCCTTTAAAAGTTACGAACGAGTTTTTATATATTTAGTTCAGCTTATTTTCTTCCATCATGTCAGTACAACTTGAATAACCTTTTTCTTGGTTATACGTATACGGTATGTGCAACCTCGCTTTTATAATGTTTGTTGGAGATTGGCGGACACAGCTAGAAGTGCGTGGAATGGTGCACAGGGCACCGGCGGCGGTGGCGACTTCGGTGGACGAGGTGCCGTTCGCGGGGGAGCTGAGCTGCGCCCTGAGAACGCCCTCGATGCGCTACTAGACGAGCTGCAGACCTTCGCCAAGCCGGCGGAGCGGCCACGCCAGGAGCCCCCGCTGCGGCGTCTGCACTCGTACCCCAGCGGCAGCGACACGGACGCGTCGCCGCCGGTGCGCGCCCGGGGCCAGCACCCGCCCAAGCCGCCCGTGCCGGAGCGCCACCCCGAGCTGCTGGCGCTGGCCGCGCGCCGCGCCCCCCCGCCGCCTCCCCCGCGCACCACGTCGCGCTCCCCGCTCGCCTCGCCCACCTCCCCCGCCTCGCCCGCGTCGCCGCCGCGCGCCGACACCGTGCCCGACCGCGACGCGGACGCGCCCCCCGACGCCGCCAGGCAGGCGCTGCTGGAACAACGACACCAAGAGCTACTCAAAAAACAGAGAGCATTACAAGAACAATATGCACGCCTGCAAATGATCCAGAGGACTGGTCCTGCACTTCCACCGTCCGCTCAGTCCGATTTGAAAAAGACTGGCAGCGAATCCAATCTCTTAACTAAACGGAACTTGAACTTAGCGCCTGTGACGACATCAGGCAGCATGACACACCTGGCTGGCGAAGGCGGCGGCGGGAGCGCGGGCGGGGGCGGGGGGTGTGGGGGTGGAAGTGCCGTGGAGCACAACGGCGCGCCTCCCGACCTTTCTGCGCCCGCACATACTCTGTTAAAAGTCGTAGACGCGGTGGCTACGACTAACAAAGTATATGAAACAGATATCCTGTGACGCAGTCGTTCTCACACGATATCTGTTTAACAACAAATAATTTACAATCATGACATGACATTCATGACTCATTCATCATCATGCCTGTATGCCAATATCATCCAATATTCTAAATAAGATGGTGACAAGGCAATTTATTATCTTCACCAACTTTCTAAGTACTTACCTACTCACTTTTGCATAAACTTGGTGTTATTACTGCAGTTAAGTACTCAATTTTGAGAAGGCTTCCTCCAACAAGAACAGAAAATATCTCCTAGTGTTGTATGTTGCCTTCACCGTGGTAATAAAACCTGGACATTGTGGGAACATTCCCATATCATAGTGTACTTAGTTACGGTAAATAAGTATATACTTACTACATAAAGAAACCCTTGAATCATTAGGTATGTGTCTGTCTCTCCGACCTCTGAGGTAATGAATAATGTAGAGCTATGAAATAAACACAAGAACTGTTTTATTTCGTTAGACAGTGACACGTTGCACTGTACATATTCCAGTATAGACACATTTATAATAGATGCATCCACATTTTGCGAACCTAGTTAGAAGTAAGAAGATATTCGTATAATCTAGCACATGACGAGACTGGCATGTCTTACCACTTTGGAAGTACACTTAATCTTAATATCTACAGTAAACAATTTGAAATTTGGCCCTAATAATAGGGGTAATATATAGGGTGTTATAATGGTGTTAAGATAAAACATAGTTTGTTCGATAAATAAAACACAAAAATAAGTTCACAAGTCTTAAATAACTCCTAATAACGTAATGTAGGTACTTACCACATCGACGAAGAACCATTATAAAATAACACTTCTAAACGGGGATTTTGTATAAAATAATAGAATGAATCATAAATAAACAAAAAATATTTTTTTACTTTTCGTAATAAATTACATTAAATAAAAACTTCATAGACCTCCACTTGATATTCAATGTATACCTATAGGTATAACTTAGAGGTACTTAACGATATAATAAAGTTTTTAGAATTGCATTGCATAGCCTTCGTGCCAACTTTTCGGTATTGGTATGTAAGTGTATAAAACTATAACCACTAATAACAAATAATATAGCTGTACTACCTTACCTACTACATAACTACGTATATAACATGCCATACAGGGGGTAGGATAAGTACTAAATTCCTTTCAATGGATGAACCAGCCCATTAAACTGACCAACTTTCCTAAAGGAACACAGGTTGAAATGAAAAAAACAAATTGGACGTTCTCACGACGTTCCACACAAAACCAGCCGACCGGGTCAGGTCAGATTGTATGTGAGGCCCAAAAATGTTTTAATGTTCCGACCTATGTTCCTTCGGTAAAGTTGTTCAGTTTCATGGGCTGGTTCATACCTTGAAAGAAACTTAGTACTTTTCCTAACACCCTGTATAATTAAGCAACAGTACCTAGTTACCAATATTTTTTGTAAACCCGTTATTAAATTTTATATTATAAATACAACCAGTTTACTTATTCACTAGGTAGGTAACTATTGATTAATATTTCGTTGCTTTACAACGAAGTCTTGATACTTTTTCGAAATATGTTCTATGTAATTATTAATTACGTATTGCATGAAAGTAATTTGAAATAAATTAATAAATGTCTGTGATAAACTAAGTTACCTAGAAAAAACGCGAAAGAATTGAATTCATTTGGTATAATTTTAATTAAACGGGATAATAAAGTAAGGTTTTTTTAAACTTTTATAATAATCTAAGTACTAAGCTTAAGGTACAAACTAGTACTCGCATGTAAAAACCGTCATTAATGACTTAAGTAGGTAAACAATTGGCCGAAGACTTCTTTTTGGGTACTTTGATTAAGTTCATAATATTGAACGAGATGAATCTATCGAAACTTTTCTTTTATTTTTACGATAGTCAAGTGCAATTTTTTTAATATATTCATTTAATCAACAAAGTTTCGCTGACTGTACGTTATGGTTAGCATACCTAAGTACCGTACTAGATGTTTTTTGCCTTTGAGTTTAAAGTTCAATTATGCCTTAAGTTAGCTAGTACGAGTAATATATAAATTTTTCGCCCTTTGTACCCTCGTTGAGGCTCGATATCAATGTCTTTTAGATATACTTGACGTATCTATTTAAAACAGACATCAAATAATAATTATTACTATGTGTTGACTTTTTAATGTAGGTGCAGAAAGACATGGGTTTTATCTTTTTATTAAGTACTTATATATTTATATATTTTTTTAAGTCTTTGGCTGATAAAAATAAAGCACGTCACTTTGAACACGACTTTTGAAATACTTTGGTAGTTACTACCTACATAACATAGGTAAGTAATAAAATAATGTGTAAAGTTTTTGATGAATGTATAATTAATTACCCCCATATAAATGACTTTGGCTCAATTATATCAAAACAGACTTTAAAGAACGTAATAAATTTAGAGATTATACCTGAACTGTGTATGAAATATATGTAATTATTTAAATAAGTGACATTAGAAAACATATAAATAAATAGATTAGAAATGTATCTATAGACGTATTCTTTTAATATTAATGTTTGCGCTTTTTATTATTAATATCACTTTATTTTTCTTAGTGCACAGAAAATATTGACTATGCTAGTTGATTATTATTAATGATGATATACCTACTTTAAACATAATTAAATTGCCACATTCTGAAAGTGCTTACAGTACAGCTACCTACTTTACCTACCAAGTTTTGGCTAAAATAACTAAAACCGTGATGCACCACCATCGTATTACGAATGCACAGTGTTTAGGATTAGTCTTGGTAATCCGGAATATGATTGCCTTGGACGTGGGGCTTTTAACTTATCTACCTATTTAATTAGATTAGTGCCACTTACTCCTATAATTTGTGACACTTACAGCGCATCATTGTCATACCATACACCTCTACCATCGCCACATTCACTTCTCTTGATGCTACATCATTCATTTAGTGTAACAGAATCAGTGTGCAAAATAACTATATAGGTAGGCACTTAATATTACGTAATTACTTAGAATAATATAGAAAATAAACTGAAATTTTAAATGTTTACAAAAGCTACTAAGTAGCCGTAGCACTTCAGGCTAAAAATAAACGAATAAAATAATAATCTGAATGTTACATGTGTTACCATTATCGATATTGTGTGTATTCAATATTCAAGTATTATTTATTATTAAATAAAGTTGCAAGATATACAATTAATGAAAGGTGTACAGAATGTCATAGTGGTAATACAGTTTGATTGTTTAAGATTCCATATATTTGCGGCAATCTAGAGCAATTGTAAAGAATAGATTGCCGGAGGTTAAATGGATTAGGTCCCCAAAAACTTTTGCCATCCTGCAGGACTTTGTGCATAGAGTGTCATTAGCGGTTGGTCGGTACTGTAGGATAATGAGGCATACAATCACTGTGCACTCCCAGAGCATTGTGCTGCCCCAGCTGGTACAGGCGTAATCCGACAACATGATTGCATAACGGCCTAAGTAATGATTAATTAATCATAGACAGCAACAAAGATAGATGGATACCGTCCGAAGCACTAACGGAAAAGAATAAGTGATAATGCAATCACAGCGTTATAATACATTGTTTCATTTGCAGTGTAACAGTCTTACGGTAGACTAGATGGCGCTACTAATTTGACGTAAGACTTGTGGCTTCCAAACCAGCTAAGATACCATTCCTGCTAGTGGCATTCTAGACACTCCCTAAATAAAATTCAAAGTGTGTTAAAAATACTCAGTGTTCCAATCCAATATTTAAATTTCCGAAATATTCCGCATTCATTTGAAGATGAGATTTCAAATGTATTTTATCGATAAGTTATAATTGTAATAGAAATAATGAATGTAACAAAATAATACATTTCTGTTTGTAATCGATTTAGAACATTATGTAAACACGCATGTGTCATCAGGTATCGTCGCTATATACATAGGTACCTACTACCATCAACAGGTTAAAATAACCTATTAGCAACTATATTAGTCAATGTGAAAAATGGGAATGTAGCTATCTTACTTTTCTGCTTCTATAGTTCATTGCGTATAGTAAACGCACCAACACTTATACAAACAAAAAAACATCGTAATACGTACCTAATCTAACAATTTTTTATATGCCATAAGTTTATTATTATAACCATGTTTAACAATGTGCCAAAACCATGCTTATTTATCTAGTTACCACTCGGCACCTACTATTTCTTGTTGTATGATTTTATGATCAAGTTTGTTAAAAGGTTTCCTAATTCCCCCAGATTCTATCTATGTACCTAGGTTGTTATTAAGTTTGAACTTGAACTTTGTTGTACAGAGTGAATGTAACGGATAATTCTTTGAATGAGTAATCAATAAAATTAAATATTTATTTTCGCTATCAAATATTCAAGAGGCCACGAAAATACAAGTTTTTTTTCGCCGTATGCTCATAGCATTTCTTAGTGCTCCGAGTTTTCAGCCTTTTCATACATATGTATTCCCCTATTTTCTTCCCGAGTAATGCGTCTAGAGTCATAATTCTTTTTAATTAAAATAAGGCCCACAAAGGCCATGCCCCTATTATTTATTTTTTAATTAACTACTATGAAATGAAAAAAAAGAAATGTTTAGTTTTCTATGGGATAAAGAAATAGCAAATTTTTCTTCTCCTAATTATTTTTCTTAAAGGAAAATACAAGAGGCATGCCCGAAGTAGATATTGATGTAACAAAAAAAGAATAATAGCTTTAGCTTAAGGCATTATTCGGGAAGGAAACAGGGGAATACGTTTGTATGAAAACGCCGAAATCACGAGGGCTCTTAAGACTACGGGCTTATTATAATGTAGTGGACTCTCAGATATATTTATAGTGGTCACACAGAGATGCACTCGGATATGTGTCTGTATCCGGTACCTTTGTCAACCTGTGCGAGTGTTCGTGTTACCATTATATTAATCTGATCATGTAGCCAGCATTAGTCTAACGTTTCAACATCATAATATACCTACTTATGAAGAAATGTTAGCACTATAACAAAATAAATTGCACGAAAGTCTGGTACTTATGTTTTTATATCTTTGTAGACATGAATGAAATCAGTAAGTATTATTATATCATCCTGTACAATAAAATCTATGTAATCAATCATGTACCTATTAATACAGTTAAATAATAATTTGTTATTAGTATTATTACGTTTATATGTTTATTATTGTAAGCAATAAGTGTTTAGCTCTTAATCAAATAAATTGTAAAGATGAAAATTAGCTTGAAAAGTAAAATAATAATGTAATTGAATAAATGTACCTACACATAAATTATTGTTTTATTTATTACACACAAAGTGTCTATTTGTGTAGAAAGTTATTTTGGGATTACAACACATTAGTTATTAGTAGCTAGGTTACAATAGGTAGGTAATAAAAGACTTATAGCAGGTAATCAATGTTTTGTATTTTGTAAAATATGACTTGGGTAGTAATTTATTATATACGACATAACTACTTATTTATTAATAAACGAACTTACATTTTAAATAAAATGAAATATTTGAATAAGCGAGCTTAGATTTTTACAGAATGTGCCGTGTGATGACAGCTTACAATAGGATCACCCCATTTCTTTTCCGCAGGTGTCGTAAGAGATAGGTAACTAAGGGACTCGAGGGTTACGTATATATGTATTACAACTTTTGGCGACATATTCCTTTGAAAGGGCCCTCAATATTTGTCAGACGTGGCGATAGCGACCGTATTTATACGGTTGTTCACGCTCTGCCTACCCCGCAAGGGATAAAGCGTTATATGTTTATTTATCTATGTACATTTATGAATAGTGCCTTTTAGACAGCTTTTCTGGCACTTTATAAAGGAATTCAGTTTTTACCAGTAAATACACTGTCGACTTTTTAGAAAACAGTACGTTTTCTAACTGCTTCTCCCTGAGCCTACTACTAATTTTAGTGACTTAACTAAAACATGGTGTTTTTATTAGAAAGTTAATACAAACGAAACAAGCGGAAAAATTCGCGCCAGCGATGGGATTCGAACCCACGTCTTCTGACTAGCCGGGTCAGGCGTGTTAACCATTACACCACGGTTGGCTCTATCCCAGGCGGCGGCGGAATTGTGATAAACTTGTTTCGTTCATATATTTTTCCCTTACTTGACTACTCTTGAGTAGTATCAGCGCCTCCTATGACTTTGTATTAGAACTACATAGTCAATCAACTGACAACATTACGTATCTACAAGTTGACGAGAGATGTAGTTATTATCAATATCTAGAGTTTGATTATAAACACCAAATATTCGAAATTACTATCTTGTGGATATTTCTACAAAATTACATCTTGTAGAAATAAAAAACATGGTGTTGGAAACAATACATTCCACGTCAAAAAAGACGTTACATTGGGTAAGTACCTAACAGAATAAAAGCCGTATCACAATAAATTTAAAATTAAGTACTTAATCACAACTACTGCGCCCTCGCACCTGTTGAGTATAGACAGGTTAGTGTGTGTGATTTCGGCGACGCAGATAGACTTTGGTTCGCATTGGACGTGATGTTCGCAACCGAGCTGTTAAGTAAACACCTGAAAATAACAAGAAAAATTAACAAGGTACCCACAGTAGAGAAGTTTAGTTTTGTACATATGTAATCTCGCGAAAATCAATTATGAATATCGCAGGTGAAACAAACCGATCCTGTTGGTGAAACCGATCGTGTGCGTGTATGTACCTAATGACCAGTGAAACTCAAGTGCTTCTGAGAGTGCGTACCTTGGAGCATCTTTTACACCTACTATTTTCCAATATTAGATATTGTTTTAATTAACAGCCCCGGCTTAATTAACAAACTATAATTTCTAGTAATTAATGACACACGTTGATGTGTGATGTAGGTTAACTAGCGGGAACTGCACCATTCAACGTGATCACGCACGCAACACAACAGCAGCGCAACCATAAAATATGTAACTACTACGAGTATAACATTGAGCAGTCTAAGCGACGATGCAAAAATCCCTCTAAAATTGTAAATGCGTCTTCTTTTTTGAAAAAAACGCTGCAGTGTTTGTTTTTGGCTGTCGAGCGAAAAAAATCTCAGACGTAGATTGATTTTTGGCCACGACGACCGATGTGGCGCAGTGGTATTGCGACTGCCTTTTACGCAGAAGATTCCGGGTTCGATTCTCTGTGGGTCACTCACAAAGTCGATATTTATCACTTTGTGAATTTGTTCCCAGTCTGGTTAGGACATTGCGGACGGAACCACCCGATTGTCCGTAAATAAGATGGTCCCAATTGCTGTGTATGTTTACTTAGACGGCGGTCGTTACTAGGGCTTGCAAATATTCGAAAATATCACTATTCGAATATTCGATTGTTTTTTCGGGATTATTCGAATTATTCGAATAATATTCGAATATTTCGAAAAGACGAAAAAGCTTGTTATTTAAATAGAAATTTGCTTTATTTTCACGAAAAATATGCTTAAAAATGTATAGGAGATTATCATCTATAGTTTTGAGTATTTAAAATCTAAAATAAACTCTCAAACTTTCATAATAACACAAAAACAAACATAAAACATTTAATCAATAATAATTATGACAGCAGTGAAATCAAACATCGGAAATTCGAAATAAACATCAAACCAAAAAAAATATCAAGAGGCTGATAGATAAAATGTATAATTTTTTAAGGACTTTTTCGTTGCCATTCCATAATGGCGGTTGTGAATTGGTTATAATTTGATTTTTCTTGTTTATTTGAGTGTTTGGTGCATAAATCTGATAGTGTTTTAAGCAACAAATGATTCTTAAAGTGATCATTAAATAGAAAATTATAATTAATTCATATATTCCACATTGTGTAATAGTGACGAGCTGTCCACCACGTGGTGCAGAAAATTTTACTATCAAGTTTCTGTTGCTACGTAATTCTGCGCATCACAGCCCCTAGTCGTCAGACTAGGATCTCTGTGTTGTGGACTCTCCCTCGGATTGCCACTTTTACTTATTTTCACTACGACACTGGCGAAATCTTAAATGGAAACGCCATAACACATATAACACATATAACACAATGGAAACGCCACAAGAAATAGATAGATAGATAATTTTTTAATGAAATGAAAAAAAAGCAATAAGGTGCGACTTATTTAATAAGAATTTGATCATTTAATTACCATTTTAGTGATTAGATTGCAAATCACTGTTACCAGAATTGTCATATATATCTCTTATCTATCAGTTTCTTGATATTACTTTTAGTTTGATGGTTATTTCAAATTTTTTTATGTTTGATTTCACTGCTGTCACAATTATTATTGATTTTATGTTTTTATTTGTTTTTGCGTAATAGAAATAGCAATCTGGCACGAGAGGTCAAGTTAACTGGTCAACATTATGTTGATTGTATGACGACCATCCTAACTTGAGCTCATCCGCGCGCCAGTTTTGATAAAATATGTATGTGCATTGTGCAGTTCATATTCATTGTTTCATATTAAAATAACAGTAGCATTAAAACGTTATAGCATTTATAGCTAAATAGACGACAAACAAGTTTCTTTATTTGAGGTTAGGTAAGAATCCGTGAATGAAAAGAAAAAGTCAGTAAATTATAGTTTAAGGTTTGTAAAATTGTATTACTTACACTAAAAGCATAAAGCAGCAGCAGTAAGTACAGCATACGTTTATTTTCTAAATAGTGAAATGACACCGTAAAAACACTGAAACACTCACAAACTCAACAAAATTTTGTTACCGCGCGGAGAAAGTATTTTTTTTTTACGGAGACATTTGCCGTTGAGGAGCGGCAAGGGTGTAAATACCATGCCGCTTAGTTTTGTAAATAATTACAGGTTTATAATTATGGTCGAATATTCGAATTTTCCCAATTTGTTTTCGAATATTCGATCTGGTTTACTATTCGAATTATTCGAATATTCGAATGCAAGCCCTAGTCGTTACACAACCAGATGTCAGAAGCCTGCTACTTGTAGAAGGCGGTTGAAAAATTCTGACACCAGGGTTCACAGGGCCGTTGGACGACTCGGTGTCCCACACGAAAAAAGAAGAGAAGAGATTATTGGCCATCGCTTTTTTTAAGTGTCATTTGCTACATTAGGTATGTTTAACCTTTCTCCTGGAGGTGAAGCTGTGTGTACTGATGAAGTGCTGCAGCGCGAGGTAGAGGAAGCGGTACTGCGCCTTGTTCTGCACCATGCCGGCGCGCTGCGCACGCGCCACGCGCACCGTGCTGCACACGTCTATGTCGCAGTTGAAGCCTGCGCAACATCATTACCTCTTAATAACGCGTCCGTAGGTACGACATACAAAAAAATCGCAAGCATATATCACCATAAAATTACAAACAAAAGTAGATACTACACCTGCAACAATAAAATAAGAGGAATACTAATAATAGAAGAACAAGTTACTAAAACTTTCGAACAACACGGTCTTCCGTCTCGTTATGCGAGGCGGTGTTGCTTGAAGATTAAACCTAAAAAAATACATGGAAGGCAAATTCGACCATATTGTTTTCTTTATTATATCGTACAAAGCAATCAAATGCACTTCAGTCCAATCAGTCTTCTATTTTACCCAAAGCTTTTTCCTGCAAAAATATTAGATTTACGTTAACTTATGTAAGTTTGACAGTTACATCTTTTCTCCCCTACGGAGCAAAAAAGATTTTTGTCTCCCGCTAATTTGAAACATGAACTATGACTGAATTTCCTATCGAAGTTTCATTAAGCTATAGGGCATTTCAATGTAGGTGTAGTATAAAAAATATTAAACATTGTTTCTGCTTACTATGGGTATGGGTGTGAATGCTTGATTTTTGCAGCAGAAGTAGGCACAGGGCACAGCGTAATAGGTAAGCAGAATACAATGTGCTGTACTCGTACAAAACAAAGAATTGCGAGCAGAACTCTTACCGGAACACTTGATTTTGTCCAGCAGCATGTCGAGTGCGATGAACGTGCCAGTTCGTCCGACACCCGCCGCGCAGTGTACGCATAGAATGTTCTGGAAAAAAATGCAATTAAGAAAGAAAGAAAACGTGTTAATTTGTTACCATTACAACAGGTAGGTACACAATTTTATGCAACAAAACATTCGGTAACAAAAAGGTCCTCGCTCAGCAAAATGTTTTAGAAGTGCCTACACACACTCATAGACACTCCCAAAGTGCTGGTCTCCCGCGGAACAAAATAGCAACACAAGATAGAAAATAACGATACTCTCTTAAAATTATATAGGTAATTTACACGTGACACGGCATGTTTACATTCATTTTGTATAACGTCATTAATTAAAGAAAGGATGTGTAAGTGGTGGCGGTTACGTAGGTGTGAGGGAGAAAGCATGAACGCCTAGTATATGTCAGAGCCTTAGTGGGGAAGAGAATACATGACGATCGCCCTCCACTACAGATCCTTTCTTTAAAAAATCGGGTTCTCAGTCGCTAATCGGACATGCAGATTCCCTACAACAACTTTAAAAAAACCAAATCACTCTCAGTAAAGTGTATCAAAAATATCATCAAGTTTTGAGATATTATATTTTAGTCCTTAGTCCTGTCAGAAGCCTGCTACATGTAGAAGGCGGTTGAAAAAATCTGACACTAGGGTTCATCGGGTCGTTGGACGACTCGGTGTCCCACACGAAAAGAAAGAAAGAAGTCCTTAGATTATTGAAGGTTGATACAAATCAGCGCGATCTTCAATAATCTAACTTTTAGGACCTATGTTACGCGGAGCGCTCGTGCACGGTAAAGTTCGAGCTGCTGCCCAACACTGCAATTACACTGACCTACCCAAATAGCAGACTATATAGCACTGACTATGATGGCTAGATGGATACTTACTTGTTCAGGGGCATTGTGGCTCTGTGTGATCTGATACATCTTTCGGTTGATGTCGTCGATGAAGGCCAGCACCCCTCCCGGCTCCTCGGGGGTGCCGTGGTCGGACCACATCTGTTAATGTCATTCAAAATAACATGAATAAAGGTAGACTCGAGGATTTCATGCGCTAATACGAAATAGACTGTAATGACGTAATGACTCTCCTTTGTTACCAGATGTATTTTAGAGACGGAGACAGCATATACGCATGCCGGCAAGGCTTAATACATACATACATCTGACGTAATTTAGGCTAAAGTTTTATGACGACAGATACTGAATAACAGGGCAGGCTGGTTAGAAGGATTACTTCTCAACAAGGTTGTTTGCTCACCAGAAACTGGTACTGGTATACGGTGCGGCAGACGGAGTCGTCGCAGACGTCTAATTCCCGAAGAATGTAGTCTTCGTGGCTGGTTTCGCTTATGTTCTTCACACTGAGCCCATCGTGTCTCTCTTCCTGGCCAACGGCAGGCCAGTAACGCTCGCATAGTTTCTGAAACGTGAATAAATACTTATTTAGTGATTGAAGTGAGGATTAGAAGTGTCGGCAGAGTAGAATAGCACCACCCCCTCTCTTCCCGTGGGTTTCGTAATAGGTAAATGATAGATAATTAACCCGACCCAAGACCGGTCATGGAGAAGGACAACTCCACACGCCTGTCAGGTGTTTGTGACAGTGGTCTATCGTGCGGTAGACTCCTGCAGCCTCTAGTAAACTCCAGTATCGACTCGTTGTTCCTGAGGCATCAGCCAGGAAGGCCGAGAGGGTGACGCGCCGCAGGTACTGGGAAGCACTGCGTTTTTCATAATTGCGTCCCAGGCAACGCAGTGTCTGTGGTCTTGCCTCAGACACTGATTACATCGTCTGTCACAGGGCCAATGATAATGAATGATGAGTGATTGATAAGATAAATCAAATTTTTGGTTGGCAAGTGATTTTGACAAATGATAACAAAGCTTGAAAATAACACAAATCTAAAATAATACTTTGATAGCTTACTTTCCCTTTTTCTACTTCGTTGGTGATCATAGCGATGACGCGCACGTCTTCCTGCCAAACCATGCGCCAGAAGTCGTCCACCGTGTTGCTGAGGCACCCTTGCGTCGCGATGTACATTTTGTCTTTTACTGTAATCCAAAAGCAAACAGTTTGGGCTCAGATCATACAATAAGATGCAAACGTATGAAATACACAATGTGAACGAATAGAAAACAACAACGGTGGTGCCGCAACAAAAATTCTTCCTAACAGGTTATTGCAAAAGTAAATAACCTTCTGGATATTGGCGGTTCACCACCAGGGTCTACGGCAGCGCCACAGTTAGCTTTTTGATACATGTCGTCCTAAAGACTTCGTATGTGGCTGAAATATAATATAAGGATAACCGTGAAGAAAGTCATGAAGTACCTATTTCCCGGTTCAGGTTTCCGTTGAGAGTGTCTAGTTTGAGACACGAACGGACCTCCCGTAGCGCCTCGTCCGACAGCGACTTGGTCACCAGCGGGGCCAGTTTCGAGCCTTCGTCGTGCAGTATTAGTGCTGGAAAATAAACTGCTCTATAAAGAACCATTAGCCCTACTTTTATTATATTATATCGTGTGAGATACCACTGCTGCCAAGGATTCTTACTTATTTTTTAGTTCACACTTATTCATAGATAACTTATCCCTGGACTTATCCATCATTAATTTATGACAAATTAAATCGGGTTTTAGAATATAACCTTCCCCATAAAAATCCCCAAGAACACTTAGCATTACAAAATCAAGTAGCGTAATGTCTATTCTACTTGTATACCTACACTCAAATCGTGAGAATTGATTTAATCGTTTTATCATTGTTCTCATCGCCGACGACGGCTGCGCGTACGCATTCATTAGTATGGGGTCGACACAAAAGTGACGCATGTAACGCCATTTTCCTCAATAATCAAATCACTGCGGCAATAAGATTGTAAAAAAAGTTAACGTCGTCTTGCGCTGATCGTGGATTGATGTGCCGGTGTATCTGACGATGACCAGTCTAACCTGGCCCCTGTCTGCATTGCAGGCAGTTCTCGCTTGCCGATGATGTCCACATGATGTATGCGTGTAGCAAGTACTCACAGTGAACACTGTGCAGACTCTCAGTAGAGGACTGGACGGAGCTAGCGGAGTTGTGCAGTCTGGAGCCGCGGATGTAGCTGGCGTTGATGTAGTCGGAATCAGAACTGTCTCTTCGCCGCAGCACCACCCGCGTTTGGTCATCTGGAAATATGTCATAACTACAATCTTGCTACTTGTCCCTGGTTTCAACTACAGTTTTGTATTTACCACCTACTGCAATGTGGCATACTTGTATAAAAGTAATTACAGTCAATTTAGGGCCCTCCAAACACTGCCAAACCATGAAGAGTGTCTTCAATAAGGACATAAAATCACACCTTTTTCAATAAACACAAAAAAATAATGGATTAGAAGTGGGCTTTCATGAAAAATATCTGAACACATAAAATAATCAGTAGTTGTCCATCATTTTATTTAGGTTGACGGAAAATGATCACCGCCCCGAAAATATACTCTGACCTTAAGTTATAGAACGAAAGTAAAAGAAGTGAGTAAAATACAAAACTTACATGGCAGTATATTTCTGTATCTGTTCCTACATACGTTCTCTGGTTTGAGGGCTTGGTGAGTGGTGAAGTCCAGTCTATTGTCCATCATTTTGAGGGACTGGAACTCGGCGTCGAACCCTCCACAGTTGTCCAGTTTGCATTCGAGGTCCTAGAGAGACGTGACAGATATGAATACGTCATCAAGTCTACGAATAAGTATATTTCATTACCCGACTGATTGCCCGACTACCTCAGAGGTTACGTTTATAAAAAGTATATGTATGTTATAAACGCCTAGGTGGATGTTGACATGAAGAGTTGTTTTGGCTATAATATAGAAATTATACTGACTATAAAATTTGTCAAATTTTAATTAACACAAATTCGAAAGAGTTCAAATGCAGAGTAGCTTTTAAAAGCAAGATAATATAACTTTAATAAGTTGATGTCGGGTTTTCATTTTTTTAAATAATTATATTTATGTCCGTTCTTTATAATAAAAAGAGTTTTATCAACCGAACGAGAAACACATGTGGTCGTTACAGACGGCACAATATCCAGAATTTTCAAATAAAAACATAGGATAGTGAAAGAACAGAACCCTAAGGGATTATCAAAAACGACGACATCGCGAAACTAGCTAGCAGGTGTGACCGGTGTTTATATGCTAATGCAGGAGCGACACGGAAAAGGTGGGGTGATTATAGGGTACCTAGACCCCTTAGCTGTAGTCATACAACGTGGTAATTTTAAAGTGAACCGTCAAGCAGCTGTCTGTTAGAGGAAAACGCAATGTTATGTTACACAACACTAATAAATAACTTTCCAGAAAAGTTGATAGTTGAGCGTACAGGATCTCAATTTCTGAAACGTTCGTGTTCGTTTCATGCGAAAATCTGCCACTTGGTGTGCTATCTCACTGTCTACTTTATGTATATGTATGTATAATACCACAGACTCTCCAAAATTAACATATATTTTATAAAAACATCAAATAAAAGAATTTAAAAACGTGCCGTTAGACCAGTGGTTAGACTTTCGACACTGAACCGAAAACGAACAATTCAGAAGTTGAGCTCCAGGTATCTAACTATTGCTTGACACATACGCGGTTTAAGGAACAGTCCTCCGAATACTGATATGCGTGCTATTCTGATAAACTGAAAAAAAATCCCTTAGGAACGTATGTAAGGAAACGACAAAAAATATATATACTATGAGAAGTCGAATAAAATCAATATTTTAGTTTTTTATGGTATGTTGTTTAGTTTCTGAATGTAGAGTACATTATTAGTATTCGGAGGGCTGTCCCTTTACAGCCTGTATAACATTTGCAACGCACTTTGAAACCAGCTGTGTGGCATTACAAGTACGGCGGACAAAATTTTGGGATACTCATGTAAATCAAAAACTATAAAAACAAACTAAGCTATATCAAACAAGAGAGTGAAAAATGTATTCCCCATACAAAATCGCCGATCAGGTGCTTGATTTACTTTATTAGGTATTTTTTTTACCTATATTCATATTTCAGCTTATAAGAACTTCATAAATATAAATAGATGTAAAAACAGACACACAAATCACGCCTATATCCCTGGCGAGGTAAGAAGAGCGTTAGCGACCAATTATAGTCATTATCGCCACGCCACGACAAATGTTTAAGGGTTATTTCAGATAAGTCGTGTATCACTATAGTGACAAGTTGTCTAAAATTGCAATATACATGAAACCCGCGAGTCATTTAGTCGACTTTTACGAAACACACAGGAAAGAAATGCGGAGATGCTCTTCTAAACCAACATCCCACGACAAAAATTTCAAAGATGTTAAACGCGATTTTAAAAATCAGGTTACTTATTCAATGTTATCGCAGTGACTAGATGGCACCACTGGGTTTTTAAAACGCGATATTGAAATGTTCATGAGAGATTCATAAAGATAAAAGTCTAAATAAAATAATTAGTGGATGAGCTAGGTTATATCAATATCACAGATCGATAACAATATGCTTCTAAATTATTTTTGTTTTTGCTTTTTAATTCCAGGAAGCAAAATATTGAGAGATATAATATAATATAACATGGCCAGGACCATTCACACAGCGCCATCAGGCCCTAAACTAAGTAAAACTTATTCTATGGGTACTAGAGTAGCTGATACTAATACTTATATACTTTTTTGTAAATAAATACGAATTATACATAGAAAACTCCCCGATTAGTACAAATATTTAAAAATTGACTTATCGAAATATTTGCGTCCGGTGGGGATCGTACCCACAATCCTCGGAATAGAAGTTGTTCAATTTCATGAGTTCATTCTCCTTTCGCCTCACTGACCTCGATAATTTTCACCTTGTTATCCTCAGTCCATACATGTCTGTCTCTGTCGCAGTGGCTGTCGTCGGTCGCAAGAGTTTACCTGTAGCTCCTTGACCCTGCGGTCGATGTGGTGCGCGCGCAGCCTTGTGCCGCTGAGCGGCTGCAGCAGCCGCAGCACGTCGCCGGAAGTCTCCACCATGGGGTACGAGCGGAAATGCTCGATCAGGCCCACGAGATCGTCGAATTGCTCGCCGCTACCGACGTCGTATTTATCGTGCTGGCAAGCAAACATATAGGTATATTATATGAAAAATATTAATTGTAAAAATATAAGTTACAGATACTTTTAAAGGGGAATCAGCCTATGAAACTGAACAACAATTTTCCAAGAAACATAGGTCGAAATATGTTTTTTTAGATCCCCCG
Source organism: Keiferia lycopersicella (assembly GCA_029255805.1). Classification (NCBI taxonomy): domain Eukaryota; kingdom Metazoa; phylum Arthropoda; class Insecta; order Lepidoptera; family Gelechiidae; genus Keiferia; species Keiferia lycopersicella. The sequence continues at coordinate 14,656,193 of JARACZ010000006.1, read as the reverse complement.
TACAAACTGACATGTTCGGCTAGTACCTTTTGTATGTGAGGTCGTTTTTTTTTTCATATTTCGACCTACGTTCCTTGGGGAAAGTTATTCAGTTTCAGGGGCTGGTTCGCCACTTAAAATATTTCCATTTTTTTACACCCTGTATATTATTATCTGGACGTTATGGATACCTAGGCCTACGCATACTTCGGAAATGCGAAATCATCAGCAAACCTGGTATCATAAATATCACGGTGTAGATTAATACAGTTCATTAGAGCAAATAAAGTTTTAACATACCTAGCTCATTTATATCAGCTACGTAGATTTATGGCGAGTTAAAATAAGGGCCGCGTGACGCCGGCTTAGAAAAGCATCACCCCACATCCTTCCCGCGGGTGTCGTAAGAGTCAACTAAGGGACTCGAGAGTATTGATGTATTACATGTTTTAGGCGACAGGCTGACAACCTGTCACTATAGTGATACACATGTTTTCTGAAACAACCTTGGAAAACAAACCTCAAAAATATCAGACGTGGTGATAGCGGCCGTATTCATATGGCCGTTAACGCTCTGCCTACCCCGCAAGGGAAAAAGGCGTGATATGTGTATGTATGTAAAATAAGGGACTCTAGTTTTTATTTGCTCTAATGCACTCTATTAATCTACACCATGATATTTATGATACCAGGTTTGCTGATGATTTCGCATTTCCGAAGTATGCGTAGGCCTTCCATTCCATAACGTCCGGATATTTATAATAATATATTAATAAGATAAAATAATAATTTAGCATTATATATATATATATATATATATATATTATGCTAAATTATTTAACTACAAAGAAGTCATACGAAAAGAAACTAAAGACAACGATTTTCGTAAAACATTAGCAATACTATAGCAGCCATACCTACATAGTTGTATAATTTTATTAATTACCTATTTCCAAACGAATTTGTTTCTGTTATATCGCTCAATCACTACATAGTATAAAGCAAAGTCGCTTTTCGCGTTTGTATGTAAGTGTGTATGTATGTTTGCTTAAATCTTTAAAATTATACAACGGATTTTGATGCAAGTTTTTTAAATAGATTAAGTGATTCAAGAGTAAGCTTTTTCTGTATAATAATTGCCGGGAAAACATCTTATTCCCACGGGAAAATGAGTTGCAGCAGGCGCAGCGGCTGGGCGGGCCTCTAATAGTGTATCAACTGGTGTTTATTACATTCATATTTTGGGTAAGTGTACCAAGTACATACCATTGCCAGTACTGGTTTGTCGTTCGTGATAATTAAACTGAGCATCAATAACTACATTTCGGCCTTCACACGCCCGTAGTGGGAGTCTAGTGTGGGTGGGCCACCATTATTATAATCTGGATTCATCTTTTTGTGCCAGATCCAGTAAAAAATGTATTGTTTTGATATTTAATATAAAAGACATCAACGCGTTGATAAATTGTGATGTTTTTTGTTTATTTAACTTTGGTATTGTCATTTTGGCCTAATTTTTAATGGTTTGAGCTCATCTAACATACTATCATCAAAATACACTGTATATTTTGATATATACTGTGTAGACAGTAGTAACAACTAGAGAAAGGCACGTTTTATGAACATATCTTAATATTTTGGTGGAAAACAAGATAATTCAAAATCAGGTAGTTAAGTAGGAATAATGGTAATTGTACACTCCATTATCGTAACTCGTAGTTCAAAGTGACCAATTTCATACAATAACAATGCTTAACTTAATCTGAAACCCAAGTCCAAGGCTAAATCATAACTGTGGTCACGTACAGTGGCTTATAGGAGTTACCTGACCCCTCGCACAATTGGTAGATTCGTAGGTAATTTCGTTCATATTGTTATCATAACAAAGAATATATTCAATTGCGGGTATAAGTGTGGTTTGGATTAAAAAATAAACAGAAGAGGGCGCCACTGAACTGTGAATAGCCGAATACTGCTTGCTAATATTTAGCAGGGAAACGCATCCTTATGTTGTGAGCATACGGGTGATTATCAGCTTAGCCTATTTGTTTACAACTAGCTTGTCTAGCAAGTGTCCCCTAATTTCACAATTCATTGACATGTAGATGTGGTGTAGTGGCCAGAGTGTCGGGCAAAGATAAGTGACGAAGAACATGGCTCGATACTCACTAGAGTTATTTTATTTTGTTTTTATTTTGAAATCAAATAAATGTTTGTGAGGTATACTAATATATATTTTAATATATTTATAAATAAAAATCAATAAATCTTGCAAAAAAAGAGTTTATTACCAAAATAAGCAGATACTTTGTTAAAAGTAAATACCTACTTACTTGATATGCCTAATAGGCATACTTTAATTGGATGGATATCTTATAGTTGTATTGTAGTTGACTTATTTTGATAGAATTAAACTACTTCATAAAAATCTTGTATACAGTTAATAATATGCAGTGAATCAACATGTTATATTTCATTATATAACAATAACATCACTACTAATATTATGTAAATCAAATTTAATAGATTAAGCAGGTAGGTATTTACATTTAAACATTTTGTATACAAAATAATGCTGATAAATAAAACTACATCAGACAAATAAACTACTTAGGTATCTACCTAAGTTTATGGTATTTAATAACGTAGCGATCCACCTGATTTGTCGACGATTTGCTGCAGACGACCAGGCATACCATTTACCATGTTCCAGCAGTATTCACGTCCTCTTATGAAATCCCAGGTTGATGTTACGACTGCAGCCAAATTCTCTTTATTTCGCACTTCAGAAGGGTCCCAGTTAAGGGTCATCAGACCCCATAAATTCTCTATGGGGTTAAGGTCGGGACTTTTGGAAGGCCAATCTATGACATGAACGCCTTCTTGCTCCTCTAGCCATTGACGAACAATGTGTGCACGATGGATAGAGCAATTATCTTGGACAAAATAAATTTCTTGTGTTGGGTAGGCGATACGCACTGATGGCAACATAACATCCCTGAGTATTTCTCTATATTCACGGCTATTAAAGTGTGCACCCACCTCTATCAGCTCACCAGGTCCCATGGACGACATCCAGCCCCAATAGCCTAAAGAAATTCTCCCACTGGTTCTACAAGGTAACATGCAAGATTCTTCATATCGTTGTCCTTTCCTTCGCCATAAGATTTGTTTCCCATCTTTATCAGATTTAAATACCTTCTCGTCTGTGAAAATCACAACATTATTAATCCAATCAAAATTGAGATAGGTTTGTGCAAATTGAACTCTTGCTTGGCGGTGAGCAGGTGATAACTTAATCTTCCGGGTTGGTTTATACGTTTTAAATCCAGCGGCGTGCAAATGATGTCTAATTGTTTGCACAGAAATTCCGTGGTTTACTGCAGTGGATAGTGTAGTTGCAAATGGGTGCTCCTGATGCCGTGCAACAATGGCCCGATGACGCTCCGATTGATCAGTAAACATTATGGGTTTTGGTCCAGACCGGTTTCGCTGCACACTCCCTGTTTCACCGTAACGGCGTATCCAAAGCTTTACAGTATTCCTCTGTAAAAAAGAATGGACAAATAAATATTTTTTATCACTTTAATTACTATATATTATTTTTATAGCATAAATAACAATACCCAACAAAGATTACAATTACACAATACAAACCTTCCTCAGGTTTAATGGCACTAAGAATAGGCAAAAATGTATAAGCTTCATGTATAGTAAAATAAATAAATAAAATAAGATAACGGTTCTTATATAGAAACCAGTTACCGCTATATTGAGATCACGAGCAATCTTTTTAATGGGAGTATTCTCTTCATGCAAAAATATAATCTTATACTTTTGGTAATCGGTCAACCACGACATGATTCACAAGACCAATAAATAGAAAGAAACAACCCGAATGCAAATAATAAATGCAAATTAATAACGCAAATAGTCACTGCCGAAACGTAGACTGATCTTATTTCATTTTATTCAAGTCTTTTTGCATCAAAATATCTACCTACCCACATTTAAACATATGATAGAATATGAGTAAAGACGCAAAATAAGGTGTGGAAGAAGGCTATGCAAAAATTTACCATTATGTTTGTCGGGGAAGTTGGTGTAGCGGTATGTTAAGCGCTCATGATAACCGAGGAGCCGAGTTCGATTCCCAGCACATTACAACACAAGTATATTGCTTTTTTCTTTTTCCAAGTCTGATTTGAGTATTCGAATGTTTATTTTAAACCACTGGGGGTCAGGTAACAGCTATCACCGACTGTACGCAGGTACGCATGTAGGTATATCTACACAGACAGGCTTAAGTACTTAAAAAAATGTGTACACAGCTGAATATAGAATATACTTGACAGTTTTTTACGTGTTTGATACACAAAATTCTGAGGTCGTAAAAAAGAATCACCTTGTTTACAACTAAATACATCTATCTAAACATACGTCGTTATTGCAATGGTCATGTTAACGACAAATAATAAGACGCCACGTAGGATATTAAAAACATAATTTTATTATTGCATTAGTCTGGTCAACATTACGGACCTAAATAAAATGCAGACGCTATAAAGGTTATTATACTAAAATAAACTGTCTTATAATCACACACTAGAAACAAATAGCAAGGGGCGATTGAAAATCTAAAGAGGTAATAATCTAAATCTAATCTAGGGGGGGAATCCAAACAACTGTAAGAGGAAAAATCTTAAATAGACATCAATTGCATACGTTAGCCAGCTTGCAGTGTTTCTCATTTGTCACGCGATCCTTGCACAATTGAAGCTACCGACTACATTTATAGTTGTTTATATTTTCCCACAATACACGTCCTATTACCGCGGGTGAAAGCAAACCGTAGCGGTTGGAGCTAGGTTTGAGGTTGTAAACATAAATGAATATACCTGAAATATAACTTGACGCTCTAAAACACTGTGGTTCCTTAGAATCTCCAGTACCTACTGACACTGACAGTTCACCGGCATAACAATACCCCACCTCCAATAAAATATGGGTGGGGCCTGAAACACAGACTTCCTGGACGGTTTCAGGAGCACTAGGACCAAAATGGCCGTAAGTTTTTCAAAGCAGTTTAGGCATAATTTTTCACTTGTTTATCAGTCAAACTTCAATTGGTTTGAAGGTGCAGCTATATCTATGTGTGTATAGATTTTAGCATTATTTTAATTGACTGGTTCAAGTTATATAATTCAAATTCAGATTCAGTGCCTAGGGGCTATATTTGTGAAACTGAAACCGTCTCTGGCTAGTGTTTCAAATGCGCAACTGCAAACTGCATCGCACACATGCATGGTTGTACGGTACAACACCAAACCAACGAAGATATCGCGCCAAACGGGCGGGAAAAGGATGCAGCACAAAACTGCATCAATTTCCTGCTAGCGGTCCCTTTCTATCAAACTGCAGTTAATGGGCAAATGTGACATTAATACGGCCACAGATTACCAGTCATGGGGCGGTGCTATATTGACAGGTTCAATTTAAGCTGGTTCTTGCGAAAATGCGTATGTGTGACCGACTTCCTCTTGCTGCTTATGTGTTCCTAGTGAAAATTTGCAATAATTTCGTGTCCCAGAGCCGTCTAAAGGGGTTTATACACTGGTATTTTAAGGCAGTTGTACATCATCTATAATACTTCTTCCTTCCCTTTGTTACCCTGGTAGTCGGCTTCAGTGTAGTAGAAGCCGAGCGTGCTGGCGGTTGTCAGGCTATGAGGAAGGCTCTTTCAGGCTATAATGTCCTGGTACGAGCGGTGAACTGCGCTGCCTTCAACAGGTTAAAGAAGTTAGGTAGCGTTCATATTGATAAGATTAACGTGAAATATACGAATAAAGTCAGTACCTGATCTCAATTTTTCAAATATTAGCTGTCTATGAAACCCTACCAATCCAACGTTAATGCACTCAAAACACCTTGTCTATAGATTTACTCCAAGTATTCTACCACAATAATAACAAAGATTAACCGGAATAACTTAAAGTTGACAAGGACACTCACAGGATAGTGATGACGAGGTTACTTAGTATTAAGAAGTTAATAATTCGAATTAAGTAGGACGTCGTGGTGTCAGCATTTTCTTACATACATACGTATTCCCCTGTTTTCTTCCCGAATAATGACTCTAGAGCTATAACAATTTTTATTACACTAAAGCCTACTAAGAGCATGACTATTATTTTCTTTCATTTTATAATTAGGAGAAGCAAAATATGAGCAATTTTCTTTTTACATAGAAAACTAAAAATGCATTTCTTTTTTATGTAAGTTTTTAAAAAACGTAAAAACCAGGGGGGTTATTCTTTTTGTGTGGGACACCTAGTCGCCCAACGATCCAATGAACCCTAGTGTCAGAATGTTTTAATTGCCTTCAACATCTAGCAGGCCTCTGACATGGTTATGTAACGACCGCCGTCTAAGTACTCATAGACAGCAACCATCTTTCTTATTGATAATTGGGTGGGTCTGAACCAGACTGGGAGCAAATTCCAAAACTGGGAATAAATATCAAGTTTGTGAGTGACCCACCGAGAAACGAACCCGGAACCTTCTGCGTCAATGGCAGTTGCACTACCACTGCGTCACATGAGTCACATCAGTTAGTCAGGGGCACGTCTTTAGTATAGGCCTTTAATAAAGAAAAGAATTATAACTCTAGAGTCATTAAACGGGAAGAATACGGGGAATACGTTCGTATAAAAAGGCTGAAAACCCGAAGCACTCAGGAATGCTCTTATTAGATTCAATCTATTCGCAATGTGCTGTCTCATGACAATTTAATTATTTGGCGCGGTTATGGACATAATACGTCCATGGTTATGGTATCCCACTCAATCTCAATCTGATGTGCTCCAGTAAATCCCAAAATCCTCGATTTAACACTATACTTTGTAAGAGATTCTAACTGATTTAGCTACTGTTTGCATATTGATGCTCGAGTAATAAAAATCCCTAAGTCCATTTTTAAATTTTCGAGTGATGAGACCAGTAAACTAAGTTTTTTTTCTCTTTCGTTTAGTCAATGACAAACGCATGTATGAGGGCTTTAAGCATCATTTCTAAAAACATTTAAAACAACCAAATCCTTGGTCTATGTTTTTAAATATCACTAAATTCTTTTTAAACAGGTAGAAGGCAGTACCTTCATGTTATTATAAGGTAAGAATAAAAAACATATGAGGTGTAAAAATATTAGCTGAAAATATTTTTAAGGGGTGAAAAAGCCCATGAAACTAAAAAACTTACCCCAAGGAATATAAGGTAATTTTGTATAGGAGGTCCAAGTTTTTTTTCGTATTTCGACCTATGTTCCTTCGGGAAAGTTGTTCAGTTTCGTGGCCTGGTTCACCCCTTAAAATATATGCAGCAATTTTTTTAAACCCTTTATATATAACCAATAATATGCCCCTACGTTCATAATAAATATATTTTTTTTTATCATAATAATGAGCACTAAATGTGACAAAACTTCTGTTTCTCATCGTTAAGTCCAAAAATTTAGATTATTAAAACTTCTAAGTCCTTAAAGTTTAAGCTTATAATCACTAAATGCGTACTTTACAACAACGTCCATTTTTTTATTTAATTTATAACTTCGTTAAAAAAAGAAAGAGAAATATGTATATTGAATTTTCTCATAAATTTTTATTTACTAACTTTATACCTAAGAACATCAAATTTTTTCTAACAATTTTCTGTCTACCCCGCAAGGGATAAAGGCGTGATTTGTGTATGTAGTTAAGTATTAGATTGCTTGTAAATATGATTCATACTGCTTTGGAATTAAATTAGAGGATTACACGTTACAAGTATTATACCTATCCGGCATTTTATTATGCGGTAAATCAATATTTTAGTTAAGAATACAAAGTTATCAAAACGACGAAAACAATGACTCATTCGTCTTCTGTTTTCTTACTAATTCACACGACAATATCATCACGACTTATACAAGTATGATCGTTAAGCTCGTTATTACTTTCGGTCGCTTCCGCTTGTTCTCTGCCAGCCAGGTTATCCATCACCTAACATCAAGTCTAGACTTAGATATAGACGACCTAGACTTCTGCGCATGCCCTGTATAAAGTCTGTACAGGTTGCCTCTTTCAGGGCATGTTTTCCTAGTAGATGTGCACCATGGAATGCACCGGGCCAGATCGATTGAGCTGTCGCTGCAGCCGGCGGCGTCTAGCTGCTCGCTCGTGATTGGCCAGGCGGCCGGTGTGTGCAACGTGCCGTCTGCATGCCTTACAAACGTACTGGAGCTCAATTTCTGAATTGAGAGAAAATTACGTCGATTCCGTGAACGAAAATCCGTCGTCCGCGATTTCATTTAAGCTTACAGCCGTTTTTACACATTTGTAAAATAGTAGAAAGCTATAAACTTGCCATTTTATTAAAATAAAAGGTCTTTTCCGTTTTATGCTTATAGCCGACTCCCCACCGATATCCCTAACAAAGTTTATTGATTTAAAAACTGATAAACTACGACAGTGAAACGAAACGTGATTTAAAAAGTTGATGTTGTCTAAGGCGCGTTCAGAACGTCCCCTTTTATAGCCCTTCTATGTAAAAAAAAATTTGGGCCCCCATACAAATTGCCGGTAAGGTCTGTTGGGGTAAATCCGACATGTTTTACAATTAGTTGAGACTATGTTTAGATTTTAGTGTCCAGGTAAACTAAAAAAGATGAGTAATTATTATTTTAATATTGGTTTAAAGAAGGCTATCAACAAAATATGCTATAGTCAAAATAGGAAATTTTATTAGTAACTTAAGTTGCAAGTTAATTTTAGGCCAGGGCATCAACTTGGGATTATACGTTTAGAACCACTGGTTCTTTCCAATTTAACCTTCGGGGGGAATTCCGAAAGAAACAAAAAAAATGGTGCCTAGCCTATTCTAACCTACAAAAAAAAGCGCAGAAAACGTTTATCTATAGTTATCAAAACAATCATCATGATAAATTACGTAAACCCTGAGATACAGCACACGGGGTAATTTTGAATGGCTCCTATGAAAACCTCCAAACAGCAGTCCACACAGAAAAAATCCGTTTAGCAAACATTGCCTTGAGGTGCATAACCTAACTGCCAAGCGGTAGAAAAATAAAATGACCTCTTCATTAATGTTGCCCGATTAAAAAATAATGCGTATTTTGGTAGTAATTTATCTGTTTCGGAAGAACCCCATTTTCGGTTTTGCCCCAATATACGATATATGTATGGGATGAGAGGTCTACAATTTTTTTTTCATATTTCGAAATATGTTATTTCTCTAATTCACATTCATAACAGGGAAAGGGCTGATTCACCACTTAAAATATTTGCAGCCAATATTTTTACACCTTGCATAAAAACACTTTTTTTAAATTTAATCATACTCTGGACTAAAATTTTAGGCAACCCATACGCAATATATTCATTGGCATATGTTATTGTATACAAAATTGTGATTGTCATTGTCACGCTTGTCACTCTCGAAAGGAGGTTTAAGAACTGTTAATCGAGAAAAAACAAATTTATGAACCATCACGAACGCACTCCAGTGGTTGAATTGAATTGGGCCGGAACGGGACGGAATCTTCCGTGTTGCTTGAAGGTCGAATCGAATGCTTATCTGTCAGACTAAGTTTGACAGTCAGCTGTTTTGGCAATTAGACCACTCTTTTTACGGAATATCACTTTCGTAGCACGGAATCGTAAGCGAACGTTTCAGAAATTGAGCTCGGAGTCTGGCTGTATTGATTTTTTAGTGCACCTATATATGGGGATGCACTGTAGACTGTTATTGATTTATGGTATTCGCTGTTGAGCTCCGCGAGTGGACGCAGTGTTTTAGTGCAATAAATTAAACAAAGTACTTCCTTTATCAAAAAACCGAGTGATTGAAGTGATTACATTATCATCTTGTAGCTCAAAGTTTCCATTTAGTCCAGGACCCATCGGGTCGGGTCGTTCGTCGACACAGTATTCTGTACAACAGAAGCAGTCCTCAGACAGACACTGCGCCGCAATCGTATAGCTTGCAAATGCATTATCGTAATAAAAACACATAATTAATCAATTCTGCATAATAGAACGCTCGACAAACTAATTACTATTCACATTACGATGATAATTCTAGAATCTGGACTGATTTAATTATGACGTTTAGCTCCCTACTTCTGAGCAAATGTTGTAATAACATGTGATTATTTTAATCAATAAACGGATCATACATGAGCATGACACGATCGATCACAGAAAACGTGTTAATACCTAATGTATCTTTGTCATCTTAATGTGTTAATATAACGGCTTATTTATACTGCACGTGCTTTTGCTGGCAAGGTGTATTCTGTCTGTGTTCCTACAAAACTAAAACGTGACTGGTGAATGCTGAGTAAAACTGAACCTACAGAAGAAACTCAAAATCTGTGTACCTCTAACTTTTTATTAAAGTAACGTGACTACTGAGGGTTGATAATAAGATAATATAAACTGATGGACTTTGGAAAAAGCTCAAATTTTTACACAAAGTTTGCTTGAATAGTGAAGAAAAAGGATTTTAAATATAATTATCTCTTTGATAAATTTGTTTTTTGTCGTTTTATATATGTAAGTTACAACCTTTTATGAGTTTAACAAAAAAGAAGTAAAGTTAAATGCTGTGTCCTACAGTTTATTGAATAACAATGAGTCGTCGTGATGGGAGGCCTGATGCAGACCTAATGGCTGAAAGAAAACAACTGCTAGTTGAAAAAAAATTGATATTCCAAACCCTCCAGAAGATAAACGAGCAAAGACACTGTTTAGCGCTGGAAATGTACGCACTAGGACGTCGTCGAGACGAGCTAATAGATGCTCTTGCATCGTCTTCGTCGACGTCATCGTCGTCATCATCGTCGGCGTCGTCGTCGTCATCTTCGAATCCTTCTACGAGTGAATAGATAAAAATCGAAGTCTAGATTTTATTTCTGCCAATATTCTAGACCTTATAACATCTGGTTGAGACGTAGTTTTCTTTTTATCGTTTTTTATGTAACGCACACTATTTAATTGAACTATGTGAAAATGCGAATGCGAATGTCTTCCTTTCTTGTAATTTATTGTGTTGATGTATGTACGTCTCATTGCGGGGCAAAGGCGAATGATTTACTTAATGTTTAAAAGTATACCTGGTGAAACTTAAGGTCTAAAATGAACCTTAAATATTTTAAAGGGTGAAACAGTCCATTCGAAACTATACAAGTTTCCCTCAGAGACATAGGTCTTGATTACTCCTAATATGGCAACAATTTTTAGACTTCCCATTGATACATTTGGCTGGTGCATTACGTATATATGGGAACTCCATAGTTTTTTCCGTATTTCGGCCTATGTTCCTTGCGAAAAGTTGTTCAGTTTCACAGACATGCTTCGCCCAATATTTTCAGTTGATTTCTGTACATTCCGTGGTGATCTCGAGTTGCCTGTCAAGGTAAGGGACAAATCAAAATTAATTAATTGGAATTTACTGCACTCACAGTGCTATATTATTCTCATAAAAGAAATCAAGGGTACGTATACTGGGTACGGTACATAATATACTTTGATAAATCAAAGATAACACGTCGTAATTGTTATTTTATTGTTTCCAATACAAAGCATATCTGTAACTCCAGACTTTGCCTATTGTATACCTATGTAGGTAGTACCTACCCAGTAAGTATACATTTAAAATATTTACCTTGTTAGGTGGAATACGAATTTATCACACCGAATTTTTATATTTTGTACCTACCTATATTTCTAAGCAGATATTTTATACCTAAAATATATAAGCCGATCAGATCGGTAATTATGTTTATAACGAGTATTCTGATCTTATTGTACTCTTTCGGAATAATATAACATATTGGTTCTTTCAGGCGGCTTCTTACACCGACCTACCCATAATTAGGGATGCGAGTTTTTCAAAAATATCGATACCTATACCGATAGGTATATCGATATCGATATTCGATATATCGCTCTAGATCTCCGATATATATTTTTTAAAACTTCATTATTTAATATGAAAAAGAAAATGCGTTAGAAAGTGATTATATAATTTATTTTATTTTCAGCAGCGGGACGCAACGTAACAAGTAGTTACTTAAAACAATATATACACATAACGTGTTTTTCTTCTTGTCTTACGGGGTAGACAGAGGTGTTTTATTTTATTAGAGTTTTCAGTAAGCAAGCCATTAAATAAAATAAAAAGTTATTTTGTTATCCTACCACCGTGTAACCGATTTCGGCTTTGTGTCATAGTGGCTCTTATTTTACCCAACTTAGTGGGTATTCCGGTTAGTTTTGGTTAATTTAATTTAATTTAATTTAAAGTAAGTATTTATTTTCGGTGGGCATTTTGATTCTATTTTTATTGATATTTCGGGGATTTTTGGACGTCGATATATCGATATATATCGAATTTCGATATTATATTATTGCATCCCAACTCACAGAATACTTTTCTTTCACCACATCCGAGTTCCGAACTACATGATCGCTGCACTCACAGCAGGTACTCACAAAATATGTGTAACGTGTTGTGTGTAATGTAACATACTATATACGTATGTAATTCTTCTTCTTCGTGTCAAAGTAATGTATGTGTAAAACGTGTCACGTCTTATACGAGCTGTAAGGGACGGTGAAACAAAAATTACGAGCATGGTCAGACCATGAAACTGAATAACTACTCTTAGTTATTCATTATTTATTCTTAGTTATTAGCTGTGGTGGTACACGAAAAGTTTTTTTTACCTGCCATACAAAATTCCCGATCAACAAGACTTTCTATAGAAACAAGAAAAGCTTTCGTTACCCAGCATGCCCAGCTCCAATAGAAAAAGTTGTTCAGTTGCGAGCACTACGCCTGCGAAGTTTTCGATTCCTCACTCCCCGTATAATTTATTTGTCTTAAATATCGTATTGGTGTCTGTTTAACTAAAATTGGTGTCTGTTTAAGTAGAGTTCGTGTCTTTTTAACTAGAGTTGGTGTCTGTTTAACTAGAGATTCAAAAGTCAAATGTGCGTCATTCGAGTGAGGAAGGCGAGCGGCAGCGACCTTGCCTCACGAGATACTTTCGACCACTTCCGAATTCCGAACTACATCATCACTTGCTAGCGTAACGAGTAATTTATTTCAACGTATTAATGTGTGTCGTGTTTTTTCTAATCTGTAATTTTAACATATGTGTGGAGTGTTATATGTATCCGTGTTATGTGTGTAACAAAACAAGTCAATAAACGGTTTCCAAAAATGTGTTGCAAGTAGGTTCAAACTACGCTATTATTGTAAAGAAAAAGAGCATAATTGTGTTTCTGTTTGTTCGTTTTATTTCGAGTGTCACAATCACAATCTTCGAAAGAGAACATGTTTTGGTACTTTGGTACTTAATTTTTGGATTTTTTATTGTAATTTTAACTTCTAGTTAAATAACAAAACAGACTGCAATGTGACACGGTATTATGTAGTAGTTTCTATACCTACTTAAACAAAATGTGTCGTAAATAAAATGCATTAAATGTGACTCGTTTTTTTTATTCTGATGTTTTATCTGTCGCTAACAAAAATATCGTTAAAAAACGTCAAAAAGTTTTGATTTCGAAGTAGATTCACAAAGAAAACTTTTAGAATGTCAAGTATTATAAATGTATTAGTTCTATCACTAGAAATTATTTTAAGTCGTACGGGTACGGGTGGGATAAACAATAAAATAAACTTAAAAACGACGAAATAAAAAACTTAAAGACCTTTTGTCCTAAGATTCAATACAATCGCCACGTAACGAGTCAAATGAGTCGCAAATGTGTGCGCGTGGGCAGATCCCAGGCCAAAGTTAATGATCCCTTGCTATGCGACAAACCTCTGACCAAACAATTTTTTGGAGTGAACTCCGTGATTAACCAGAATGAAGCCAAGAAAATCTCGCCGCAATTAAATTTCTCGCGTGGCGTGAAAAATACAACTTAATACACATTTAAGCTGAATGTGTTCTGATTCTGTAATAAATTAATATTTATTCTACATTTGTATCAAAACGCACTATCGCTCAGTCTGGAGGTGACAATTTTATTCATTTTAGTTATTTGTAGGGCTCGGTCTGAAATTTTCTTTGCTTGAAGGTGCTTGCTATGCGACAAACAAAAACTATCGCACTGCGAAGGTGGCCATTTGATTAAGTATCCCGCACCAGTACTTTTTTGTTTGATATCCAATCGAATTTATCAAAACTAACTAAAGGTACCTACGATGAGTACAAGGTAGTGTTAGCCTTGGTTCTAACAGGAGACAGCACAAGATCATTAACTGACTTTTAAGCTTGTCCATCCGTCCATGCCCTAAAGTAACACAGGACATTGACCAGTAAAATTGAATACAGGACCATAGCGTTAGACTCTACAGCTTCTCCATATTTAGGTAATCGATCGTAACATCATCAGTACGACGACCGCACCGCGGCGCGAATATAAGTAACACATCTGCTGATTTCTGTTATATCTTTTTTCTTTTTTAACAGAACTAACTAAAGATACGCTAAAGTCACGGGCTTAGTCAGCCTATACTTATTAGGAGCATTCATTTAACTAACAAAAGACGACACGTTAAAGAGCGTCGACAGCATTTACTCGTTTTACATACGTTAACTAACTTTGAAATGGCTGTCATAATTTACGTTTACCGTGGGTCAATGAAACACAATGGACAAAGTTATATTATTAAATAAATACGAGTCAAACAAGATGATTTTTGCAATTATCTCAATAAAACGAATACCTAACTACCTACCTGCTGCAATTTCGTCTGAGTCATGCATTGGACCATAATTATACTGGACGGATATTCCAAATAAAGTAAATCGGTACTCAATTTTGATTGGGGAATACTGAGGAGGAGGATATGTTCAGGTTTTTCTGGAAACGACATGGATTTCTTCAAAACCCATAATAACTGATCGGTCAGTTTTCGTCCACAAACCTTTGAAAACGAAAGCCTTACATTTTTGTTACAGTTTATCCTATTACAGGTTTAATTTACTGAATAATTTCGAAGGAATAACTTACCCATGAAGCTTTACAACTATATCATGTCGAAAAATAAATAACTCCTATACAAAATGCTAAAAAAATTCGCTGCATTATTTAATAGGAGATTAAAAATATTTCTAATATTTCGACCAACAGATACCTATATAATTCCTTGAAGAAAGTTGTTAAGTATTATTGTGCTGGTCCATTCTTCGAGGCTATCAGATGTATGTACATATTAAATTATAATTTTAATACTTAGAGACCTACATATGTAATATTCTCCTAGTAAGTAAGTATAGGCCCGCAAGCAAGCAGCCAAACAAGTTTGGTTTGAAGGCTTTATACGGGGTCAAAGTAGGAAATTTAATAACATTGTACCAACTCAAATTATATGGAGTAGCTTTATTATAATTGTTGTGTAACCATTATGTTTATAGGCTACAGAAAAAAAAAACCATTATGTAGCTTATATCGTGTGAGAGAGCCAAGATGCTTTTTGTAAGTAAAAGAGCTAGTATTAGGTCAAATAAAGCTAGCCAATTAAATAATGCAAGCCGGCCAGCTAATATTTGCTACTCAGGGGATTTTCATCCATTACCTATAAGGTAACCTTGAACGACTTTACTGATTGCTAACAAAAGACGCTGTTGCCTTGTTTAATAGTAGATGGAGTGTGTTTGGAGGGAGGACGAAAGGGTGCCGCAGGTCCTAGGCAACCCTGCGTATCCATAAATTGCGTCCCGGGAAACTTCAAAAAGTCTTGCCTGTTGTCCTATCAAACCGTCTGTCACAGATGTATTAAGGCCAGTGGTGGTGAGAGTGTGTTTGAGTATGTCTGTGTCATAGGTAGGTATGTTCGGAGGCTGTTGCTGGTACTGACCTGCCTGCGTATCATGACGTGGCTGACTCGGCCGCGCACGCGCACCGAGAGCACCAGCTCGCCGGGCCGCGTGCGTGACTCCCGCACGAGGAACGAGCCGTTCTTTCCCTTCGCCATCATCAGGTGCTCCGCTTCTTTGGCGGACATCAGCCCGTGAAACCACCTAGGAACGGTAAAACATCATTGGTTAGGAATACGAGTATACGTTATATACCTACTATTATACTATATAACCTAACCTAACCTTCATAAAAACACTTTTTAATCTATGGTTCCGCTCCCGGTCACGATCAAGGTGACGAAACTTTAAACTATATCTAAGTAAATGATCAAAAAACTAAAGGCTAATATTATTTTATTTCTCTTCGAATGCAGAAATAGGAAGTAGGTACTAGAAATGAAATTGATTTAAAGTCGACTTCAGTAGTCAATCCTTGTATTACAACGAATTAAGCTGGGTGGGGATGTTTCTTTCCAATAGTTTATACAAGATTCTATTATGAAAATAAATTAAGGCTTATTCTTAATAAAACTATTAAGTAATAACATATATTTTTTAATTTTTATGTCGTTACCTACAGCCGTAAGTTTCCTACAGAAATCAAAAATAAAATAAAATAGTATAAAGCATTATTCGGATTGCTATTTATTTGCCCTGTTAACTTATATCCGCCTCTAAGTAGCTCTATTTTTGACATGTTAAGGTAAAGTAAGGAGCGCAATTTCCAAAAACGTGGTGTATGATTCGTGCACGGAAGTTCACAACGACTTGCCTAACTACTCGTATCGTAATTTCTATACCTTTGTGCAGTACAACGTGTCAGGCATGCTGAATTTCATCATGCGGAAATGCAAAAATAGAGCTCCAGGTTACATAACAAGCGGACATGATCCGAAGGGCCTGTTATGACGAGATCATAACTACTCATCGCTGCTCTTCGAGATCATAACTACTCATCGCTGCTCTTCATAATAACTTTCCCTTAATGGGACATTTCCATGCTCTCTCGCTCGTGTCGCATGCGTATTACCTAATATGCCTTACATACCTACACATTAAATTATAAATCGTACTGTGATTACCTAGCATCGTAATTATGCAGATTTAGGGTGTGTTTTACTCAATAATGTTCCTGACGAAAGTTGTTCAATTTTGAGATTAGAACACACCCTCAAAATATTTGTACTTAATTAAATTTACCCTGTGAGTTATAGGAACAGGAATGGTGCATAAATATAAATTAATCTTATCCTTCTTTCAAATTACTATCCGATCGGTATCTATCAATGTACTTAGATTTATCTCTAGACTTAAAGTAAGCACCTACTTAATCCTAGACTAGAAAGTACCTAAGGCTTATGGTTGCTAACAACCTTAAATCCTTAATGATGGTCAGGACGAAACATGCGTCAAAGAAAACAATAAGCTATTTAACTGCAAATTAGACGCCAGTTCTGAATAATGCATTTTATGGTTGGCCATTTGCGTATGTGTATAGCAAAGAAACAATTTGATTCTGAACACAATATGGTGCGAGTTTATTGTCTCTAAAACACTCGGTAGGTAGTAAGTGTGATTCAATACCTAGGCACCGAATTTTAAAACACTTCTACGCGTTGGGTATACAGATTTAGAGAACTTGCAAGCAGGATTCTTCTATTTTTTATTATCGGTGCTAGCGGTGCTCTAACCAACTAGCCTAGCGTGGCAAAGACGTATACCTATATACCTATATATCTATAGAGAATTGAATATTATTCTTGAATAAAAAGTATATTATATATGAAGTTCCATAGTTAAAGAATTTAAGCACTTATACAGTACATAGGGTGTTAGTTATGATATGAATACTGCATTCAATCCAAGATGTGAACAAGCCTTAACTAAGAAACTTAACCTTACGAAGAACTATAAAACCAATCCAACCCTTTAATAATATTTGGAGGTTACTCTATCTACAAAAAATAATCCGCCGAAGATATAAAATATAGGAGAGTATTTCCTGCCGTTGTATTTTCAATTTATTCCATGAACGAAGAGCAGTGTACGATGCGTTTCCTAATACTCTGTTTAAACAAACGTAAAAACATTACTTACGATTTGTTTTTCGATCAACTGTTTAATAACGTAGCCAAATATTGTCAACAAGCGTAGTTGAGATGCAGTGACCGTGGCGGCGGCGGCCTCGGCAGTGAGACCGTTCCGTCACAGATTCTGCCCACCATCACAACTCCTGATAAGGAAATTGGACCAGCTGCTGGTATACGTAATCTGTGGACACCTCATTATGGTTTGTTTTCGTCCATGCTTTGACTTTGAAACAACGAACATGACTGTATGGAGCAATGAGGAAACGTACGAAATGTGAGCGAGTATCTCTGCCTACCACTCCGGGAAAGAGACGAGAACTTCTGTATCATAAATTCTAGCCAGGGGATGTACAAGCTAAGGAAAGGTACGAATCTTTTTAACTTTCGTACATCCATATTTTTATCTGAAAAAGAGACAGGACGGGTTTAGGTAGGTACCTACGAGCGAGTACATAAAGTAGGTAAATAAAAAACGTTCTTTTTCTACAACGTTGAGTACCTACTTAGCTACCGTTGAAAAAATATGTACAAAGTTGCCGATTTCCGTTCGAATCCCCAATTTTTTGACCGAATACGTATATACAGGGTTACTTCTTAGTCAGTACACAAACTTTGTAGGGTGTTTCTACTCATGATTCTGAAAAACTTTTACTATGGGGCCACCTGCGATATCGCGAAAAAAAATTGGGTATTCCATAGAAAAATTCATACCTACTAGGCAAACATGTAAGGAACACCCAATTTTTTTTGGCGATTTCGCAGGTGGCCCCATAATAAAAGTTGTTCAGAATCATGAGTACAAACACCCTACAAAGTTTGTGTAAGTACTGACTAAAAACAACCCTGTACCTATATATATTGTGTTCAGGGGAACTATCTATCGTGATTCAATTTTACATTTTTGCAGATGCCTATTACATAAAACGTGTGATAAACAAAGTGTAGTAAGTAGGATTTAAAAAAGAACGTAACTATGTAAATTGTAAAATTAGGTGATACTTATGCACAAACCAACTTATCTAAAAACGCTAACGGAAGGCAATATCGCAAACAACTTGTTTGGATAGGTACCTATCCTATTATAGATAGGGGTAATAAATTAACTTTTTATTTGCAAGAAAAATAAAGCAGTGAACGCATTAAAATCCCATAAAATAGGCGTACGAGTTTTTATTGGACACTGAACTGAATTTCACAATTCCTCAAACATTTCTTTGCGCCACATAGTTCGGTCTGACAAGTGTGAAGAAAAAAATCCTTATCCGCTGAATGCTATCTTCAGAGCCCAACACAGAATTTTTGGGCTTTATCTCACAGTAAGTAATACTCTTCTCAACATACTAAACTTCAGTTTCGAGCACCTACATTTTCTTAATCTTTTTCAATTGACGGTACTCGTAATAGGTTTACCAAAGCCACCGTAAACTTTCAGCAAACTTTCTTGTAACTGTCCGTGTAGTGCCGGTTCAGAATAGCATCACACTTGTGATTACATTTTAACAAACCGTGGGTGTTGCAACTAAGGGGTTAATATGGGAATGACCTGTACTGTACATCTAGTCCTGTCAATACAACACATAAAACCTCTTGAAAGATTAATAAAATTGTTTAGACTTTGAGCCTTTTAGTTTTTAGTTAATTTTGGGCCAAAATCCTCGACGTCAGCCATATTGCGAGTTAAGCATTTCTTATAAGGAATAGGCTTAAGGCATACGAAAACAAATTGGAAACTGGAAATAAATAGTAGGTATTACCTAGGACAAATTCCAGACGGGATGTGCCACTCGGAAATAATCCTTCTCCACAAAAAGGGTGATAGGGCAGATATTTCTAATTACAGGCCAATTAGCCTTGTTTCTCACCTTTATAAGGCATTTATAAAAGTAATAGAACGTAGAATATCTGGCCCACTCGACTTAGCCCAACCACCGGAGCAGGCCGGTTTTCGACCTGGCCTTTCCACAACGGATCACCTTCATTCCCTCAACCAGATCATAGAAAAGCACCACGAATTCCAGTTACCGCTGTACCTGGCATTCGTGGATTACTCTAAAGCTTTTGATAGTTTAACCCATTATTCCATGTTCCAAGCTTTGAAAAATCAAAATATTCACCCCACTTACATTAGTCTTTTAAGAAACATTTACAATAACAGCACCGCTTCAGTCAAACTACAAAATCCCGGACCATCATTTCCCGTACAAAGAGGCGTGAAACAGGGTGATCCGTTGTCCCCAAAACTTTTTACATCTACGTTGGAGGAGGTGTTTCAGGGGTTAAATCCAAAATGGGAAAATAAGGGCATTGCCGTCGGTGAGGCGAGGCTCACGAACCTTCGCTTCGCCGACGATATTGTCTTGTTTTCTTCAACAGCCTCTGACCTACAACAAATGCTTCAAGATCTAAGCAGGGCAAGCTTTGAGGTTGGACTGAAGATGAATATGTCGAAGACTAAGCTGATGACAAACGGTGTTGAGCACAGCGTAGAAGTGGATGGCGAAAGAATTGCATATGTCAATGAGTATATCTACTTGGGCCAAATAGTCTCCTTCCAGTCCAGACAGGATAAAGAAGTCGAAAGACGTATCGAAAACGCCTGGAGGAGCTATTGGTCCATGAAAGAGCTTATGAAGGGCACCCTTCCATTGACACTCAAGCGCAAACTCATGGACATGTGCATTCTTCCCATCCTTACCTACGGAGCTCAAACTTGGTCTCTGACTGACATCCAGAAGTCCAAACTCATGGTCTGCCAACGAAATATGGAGCGCAGCATACTCGGGGTCAGGCTTCTAGACCGAGTCAGAAACACAACGCTGCGTTCCCGTACACAAATTGTCGATGTAGGTCAGAAGGCAGCATTTTTAAAATGGGATTGGGCTGGTCACATCGCCAGGATGCCGAATGAACTTTGGGCAAAAACATGCACAATTTGGGTCCCTCCTAACGCTAAGCGGGCGCGCGGTAGACCTCGAAAGAGATGGAAAGACGAGATACATGCGCAAGACCGGAATTGGATGGAGACGGCCCAAAATAGGGAAGAATGGAAGAAGGGGAGGGAGGCCTTTGCCCTGCAGTGGGACGACAGTGGCTAATAATAATAATAATAATTACCTAGGAGCGGATATACGTACTACGTAGCTAAAAAGCAATGTGACTTTTAAAGTGATGAAGGGTAGAGTTTGGGAAACGTACCTTTAATATATATATATATATATATATATATATATATATATATATATATATATATTAAAGGTACGTATATATATATATATATATATGTATATATATATGTACCTCGGAGCTATTTAACAACCAAAATGGAAGACTCTACCAGCCCGGATAATAATCGGTATTTGTAGGTAAGTAGGCACTTAGGTAATTGTTTTGAAACAAACAGTAGTTGAAGTTGGTCAGTCGTAATCGTAAAAATATCAATCGCCTTTGTTAGGAATAGCCATCATAGCAATAAAAAACAAGTGGCAGTTTAAAACCTTACCACCTTGAGTAAATCCGGAGCAAAATAAGCATGCTTCACGCAAAGTCCCAAAACAGCATTTACCTACCTACTACGTACCTACCTAGCAGGTTTTGATGGTCGAAACTACTTCATAACATGAATTCTTTTAACTCGGCTACTTTATATACTCTTATTGTATTGCATTATATTTTCCATACCTACGTATCTACACACTTACTTTTTATGGCTAGATAATTTTTATTTCTTTACCTACCTACCTACCTAACCTGGTTTTTTTTGTTTTGGTCTAGTGTATATTAACTATTTTCTTATAGAAAAGACGTTAATCTTGAATTACGAAAATACAATATTGCACGTTTTATAGAATATCATGAAAGGAAGATGGTTTTACTATGAGAGGTCCTAAATATATTATTTAAAACTAGCAGCTCGCCCAGCTAAGCGGGTGCACCTGCTGGTAATTGTTTTCCTGTGGGAATAATAGTAGGGGATGATCCCACCATACAACGACCTACGGCGAGCTGCGTAATGAATAAAAAAAAAATGCCAGGAATTTAATTATACTTATGCCTTAAAAAACTCAGTCCAGAGTATAGTAAAAATTTTGTTTTTTAAAGGTGTGAAAATATTAGCTGCAAATACGTAGTCGGTCCCAAAGTTCTGTCACTGGCATATTATTTTTGAATTTAGAACACGAATTTGGAAAAGTTTTATTGCATTCCGTTTTTGAATGTTTGACAATTATTTTAAAACAATAAATGATCATTTGGCGCGATTTTTCACGATGGAGTGGACTTTGAAAGAAAACCGAATAGCAGTTTTGGCGTTGCATCGCTGCGGGCACTCGCCGAGTACCATTTTCAAGTTGCTCAAAAAATTTAAAATAACGCTTAGGTTTGTGTATCGTACTATAAGTAGGTACACTGAAGTCTCTAGTGTTGAGGACAAGAAAAGAACTGGCCGGCCTCGCTCCACAAGAACACCAGCAGTGATCAAAGCGATCAAGGAGCGCATACGAAGAAATCCTGCCCGAAAACAGAAACTTATGGCTTTGCAGATGAAGGTTAGTAGAAAAACAGTCAAAAAGGTTTTAAACGAAGACCTTAAGCTGCGAGCATACAAAAAAAAGAGTGGGCACTTACTTAATGCCCGTTTAAAAGAAATTAGACTCAAAATATCCCGGGTGTTGTTAAAACGGTACGCGAAAAACCGGCACCGCGATATACTTTTTACAAACGAAAAATTTTTTGATATAGAAGAAAAGTATAATAAACAAAACGATAGAGTGTACGCTACCAGCTCTGAAGAAGCAGGAAACAAAGTTCCGCGGGTGCAACATGGGCATCATCCCTCTTCAGTCATGGTCTGGTTAGGAGTCTCCTACTATGGGCCAACTGAGGTTCATTTTTGCGAAAAGGGGGTCAAAACCAGCGCAAAAGTGTACCAAGAGACGGTTTTGGATCGGTACGTCAAAGACCTGCCCAACACACTATTTTCAGGACATCACTTTGTGTTCCAGCAGGATTCTGCGCCCGCTCACAAAGCCAAGACCACTCAAGCCTGGTTTGAACGTCAAAACATTGAGTTTATAAGACACGAAGATTGGCCTTCCTCCAGTCCGGACCTTAATCCTCTGGACTATAAAATTTGGCAGGTCTTAGACAGCAAGGTCTGTGCTAAGCCCCATAAAAATTTGGAGAGCCTGAAGTCAGCCATAGTTAAAGCAGTCGCTGAAATCGACATGGATATGGTGCGTGCTGCGATAGACGACTGGCCGCCGCGGTTGATGGCCGTTATTAAAAGCAAGGGAGGTCATTTCGAATGGTTTTATGTTATTTTGATTCTTCGATAATTGTATTTTTAATTGATATATAAATTTTTAAAAACGGATTGGTACTTTTTATTTTATCAGTATTTTCATATATGACAGAACTTTGGGACCGACTACGTATATTAAGGGATTAATCACCTTATGAAAATGAACAACTTACCCCAAGAAACGTCTATTGAAATAAAAAAAAGTTGGACCCTTATGCATGTTTAACATGCTGCATGTATGACAGACAGAGAAGCGCAAAAAGCGATTAAATTTTTATTCTGTGTTGACTGACATATTTATATTTCAATCCACCTTTTCTAACAAAAGCTATTTTTAATTTTAACTATGCTAACTATTAGGTACTAATTATTCAATAGTTTGACCAAGTTTCAGAAATACCTATAATACTTGGTCATTGTCTAGGGTGTGTGTGAATTGATCACGGTATGTATGAATGGATTCGTGAGGAAGAATATGTGATACAAACATAATTATAAGCAAATGTTCTCATGTGAAGAGTTAAAATAGAGCTCCTTCAGGTAGGATAACTACTCTCTCCACTGCTAGACATGGGATTCCACCTAATTGCAAACTTATACTTGAAACTATGCTCTTAATTGCTCTTACTATGGATTTGGCGGACTAGCCGACTACCGATTATAAACAGCAGCCGACTAATAACAGACTAGTCCGTACATAACAGACTAGTCTCTACCTACTTGCTACATTTCATCAATACCTACTGGTGACAAATGCAATGTTGGATCATCGCCTTTTACAACACGCACAACTTAATAGCATTTTAACTAGAGCACAAATAATTTACGCGGCAATATAAAACTTAAATTTCGCAACAGGCTAAATGTAAACATCGCAAAAGCTGAGTCAAGACACTCACTTCTTAAGCATGAAGGCTTTGCTGAGTTCCTTGAGGACCGTGGAAACGATAGCACCGGCAGCCGGCACCGCCAGCACCGACGCGTCCATGCACGCCGACAGCGCGGCCGGCGCCAGCACGCCCAGTCGGCTCAGCCTGGGACTATCCTTCGACATCGCGACAGCTACTCTCCAGGCTATACTCTCGACTGATCAAGTTACTTGCGTCAATCCACTCACGCGCGACCGTCACCGCAGAGCGATCCGCTTCGCACGCAGCCTGAGACTCGAATGCGCGACTGACGGCTGCAAGGCTCGTGCGCACCTGCCGCGCCAACGCACCACCGCCGCCGGCACGCTCGCTGCTCATACGTGATCGCATCATACAATACTCATACTTAAGGGGAAAAGATTATCTTATTTCATTCTGATTACCTACTAAGCTGTTTTATATTCCAAGCACTCATTGGATATGCTTTAATGACCTGATAAGGTCGGCTTTATAATATATTCTTTACTGCACGTGACTAATTTGTAATTATATTTAAAGGTAGGTTTAACTACGTACCAGGGCCCGATGAGTAATCAAATCATCATCAGATCTTACTGGCAACATTTTTGAGCCCAAGAGCTATCCTTTCTTTCACGGCCTGGCTAGCTGAGGCCACACGGCGTAGGCACATAGCTCTTGGGCGACGCAAGGCATCAGGTAACTGACGTGCTGGCAGCTGCTCCGCCCAGCCTTAGTAATACAAAAACATTCATCCATTCACCAATGAACCCTGGTGGCATTTTATCAATCTCCTACTACTAGTTTGCCTCTGACATGGTTGTGTAACGACTGCTGCCGTCTATCATAAACAGTAACCGGGAGCGACGGCTTGACGTGCCCTATGAAGCACAAAATGAATCATCTTTATTCTCGGACAGCTGCCTGCTTTGATAATGGATAGTAATTTTTTTCAAGGAATTTTGTACGACCTGCACAAAATAGATCAAGCAATATTCGTTCAACCCAGAAGGTCTTCTATTAAAGGATGCAGCTGTCCAAAAAAAGAAGATTGTTCATTCCGTACGTTTTTTATCTTATAAATGTACAGGGCATTAGTAGAACCACGGTTCTTAACTTATAATTTTGCATTTACCAGATTGATTTATTCTGGTTTCTTGTAGGGTGCCTTTTCTTTCTCTAAAACATCTCTTCTGTGAGCCGCGAGTACAACACAACCTATACATTTACCATCCAGCGATTCTTTTTATCGCGTAATTTCAGTGTTGTGAGTGACGCCTGACAGCATTCTATGTGGAGGGAATAGCATATCGCCGTATCTCTTAGAACAAAAGCTCGGTCACCGTATTATAAGGCGACAACCATCCTCCTTCCAAAGAAGGTCGACAAACAAGCCCATATGTCACGTAGACAAACCACGTACCGGCCACGAGCACGGGGCTTCCTCAATGAGGTGTTAAACCTTTATAAAGGAAATTCTCTCGAGGTCAGGACGCCTTAAGTGTGGACATGGACACTTTAATACTTTTGAACTAGCTTGTAAAATACTTACCACGCTCCGCAGGGGGTATTGATTGTATCCACCAGGGACCGATAGCTCAGTGGTAGAGCAGTGGGTCGGTACTCTACGCGGTCCGGGTTCGATTCCCGGTCGACACTAGTAAATTTTTCGTTTTTTTTTTTAATTTAAGACATGACTTTAGTCTTGTTCAATTGAATTGAAGTTCATCCTTAGTTAGACTGGATCTTGCACGCCCTACGGAGATCGGTCATTATGAATGACTATGTCACATTATGGACATAGCGAAGATGCGCGAGATATGATATTCACCGTAGACATTGAATGCCCCGTTTATTCCCATCTACCATCGCTAAGCCTGCCCCGGCCGTGGCAGATATTCCCATCGGCCCCGGCGGTGGTAGATGGAACTCGATACATATACCTAGTGTAAAATGAAGTCGCTTTTGGGTTTCTCTGTGTGTCGTGGACACCGATAAAACTTTCTAAGCCAAGCAATGGCATTTAATGCATTTTTTAAAGCTTCCTATCAGTATTCGTAGGGCTGTACCTTACACCCGTTATATAAGAATCAATGTGCCTCCCTATATATTATACCTACAATTTATTCATACGAGAAAACAACTAAGAGCGGGTGTAGCTCCTGGGCGGCCTGACCTAATATTAATAATTAAAATACAACTTTTTATAAAGTACTTATATTTATTACGTTTAATACAAACTAAAACCACTTTTTCTGTTAAATGAAATTTTTGAGAAAAGCACTATAAGGCTAACATCGGGCCAGCTTCAGAGAAAAAGGACTTAGCTTACCTCGCATAGACAGGTTAAGCCTTATTTGCCGCTGCCGACCTCTAATACAAAGAACTATTAATTTAGTACACATGTTTACAATAGCAACATGATCAAAATTAAGTTATTTACTAAGCCTTCCTCACTAAAAATTTGTTACTGTATACAATAAATACCTAGTTACTTGTATTACTCTAGGTTCTACGCTAAGGTTCTACGACACATGGCGAAGAAACGACTAATCGAGAATCTCGTTCCTACAAACTAATCAAAATAACAACTAACCAAATTACAATATATAGCTCGCATTTATCCGATCTTGAGAGCGATATCGACAAACAGCAGAACTAACGACAACTCAAAATCGATCGATCTAACATTCCATAAAACAAATAAGGTAGCTACATACTTGTCTATTTAAGTCATAGAATCATTCTTTTTCTCCTCCACCTTACTTAGCTCTGAGTAAATGTGTAAATCTTTTTCGACGTCATGAAACTTGGAGTTGTAAAAGTCTAAAGACATGGAGCGTTTAGTTTTGTGTTGATTGGTGTTTTTCAGGAACTGTCTCCTTTGCACTGTGTAGAACCAGTCGTCCGAGTTGGTCCGGCGGGCGGGGACGGGAGGCGAACCGAGGGCGGGAGGGGCTGCAACGACGACGGTGGCAGGCAACGAGCCGGGCGCGCCCTGGTGCCGCTGCCGCCGGCGGCTGCCCACGTGCGACGCTCCCCGATCGACCTGCTCCCGCCGCAACACCCAGTAGTAATGCGTGACGGGATCCCGCGGGCCCCAATGTCTCGACGGAGCGAACGATGACTTCAACTTCTGCGGGCGGAAACAAACCACATCCGGGAAAATGCCTCCAAATATGTCACATATTCCTTGTCACGTAAACATTACTGTTGTAATGAGCCCGGCCAAGGTCTCGGCCTTAAAAATTCAAGCATAATCTTGAGGAAAAGAGCCTTAGCAAGGTAAAGTACCCATAGGTACCGAGTAGGTAATTCAGAACTGCGCAGTAAACTAAAGTCTTATATAATTTGTACGAAGTACCTACGCAGTGACAATGATAATGATATATTTACTGGCTGCAAAGACAAAACACATTTTAACTAGAGTTGTTAAACTGAAACCACTCATTATCTCACCTCGTACCAAATAATTGCCTCATTGCGCAATGTTCGAATACATAAATATCTACTTATACCATGTCACCACAAACATACCTAAGTATCTACAATGTACAAAATAGAAGCGTTTTACCTTACAATAAAACGCATATTAAATACTTACCTTATTCAAAACCTATACATAATTAAATGAGAGCAGCGACTTCCGTTTCCCCTTTTGTATCGCGAACTACGTACGGTTTCCCGATTGGCTGAGGCTTCCCTCCACCGACACGGCACCCGAACCGGTCCGATCTTGCTCGGAGCGGCCGGCTCGCTTTGAATTCATTACGGCTGAAGTCTGCCAGGCAGGACTGATTGTATAGGTTTTGAATAAGGTAAGTATTTAATATGCGTTTTATTGTAAGGTAAAACGCTTCTATTAAATCCTTGACCGTTATTCAAAACCTATACATAATTAAATGAGATGTGTCTGATATCGCCTGGCGGTGGAGAATCAAGACGCTAATGTGATATTCTTAAGTAGTTATATAATAGTTTGTTTTATAATACTAAAAGAAAAATGAAATGTAAATCACAAAACTACTTATTTATTTAGAAAACTAAAATACATTCTTGTAACAATTAATTACATGTTATTTATCAGTTCAACAACAGATTATTTAGGGAACCTCATTGTTCAAGAATAGGTACTCGTATATTACAATTGAGGTATCCAATTACCTGAATATACATAAACATACTTTAGGTAAATTTAGTAAGTAAAACACAAAAACAATCAGTCATCAAAGAACATAAACATCTTAGTTTTACATTATAGGTGTATGTAAACCTATATACTGTACTAATAGATTACATATATTTAATTCGAGTAATTTTCTCACAGGAAAAGTTGATTATTTATTTTTATATAGGTTGAAAATAATTACTCATACTATTAGTATTAGCAGACGCAGGCTGTTGCACAGCTCTACGATAAAATTTCCTAAAAGTGTTCCCAGAACGCCAGTTACCTTGACTGAGGATCTGATCTAAAGGAAAATTATCTATCCAATTTTTGGAGGCTACAGCTGCTCTAACACTACCAGGTGTAGCCTTTATCCCGGCCTCGCGTAATAAGGATTTTATCCAACCCGCTAAAATGGTTCGTGAAGCAGGCCGGGGCTCTCCTCTTGCAGTTACAAAGAGCTTTGAGGTCTTGCAAGCGTCTCTACGTTGGTTACCCGTAGAAATGAGCTGTTTCACCCAGTACACTGGATTTGTAGCTAAAGGATGTCCCGAATCTAACAATTTCCATCCTGACTGCCTATAACCTGCGGAATCCGTTTTGGACCCAAAAGTGGGCCATAAAGTAATACTGTTTTCGGATTCACACATGTGTTGTGCATCGACGCACAGAAGAGTCAAATCATGAATCCTTCTGCCGGAGCAGAGGAGAAGCAAGATAGCAGTATGCCTCGAAACTTCGAATAAGCTATTTTCGGATATTTGTCTAGATGTAAGGAAAGATTTTAATACTGAAACATCCCAGATAGGAGGTTTCGAATCTTTTGGACGCTGCAACGAAATGGCCTTTAATACATGGTGAACCAATTTATGGCTCGACAATGACTTTTCGTCAGGTTTGGAAAGAGTCGCAACCACAGACTTATGCAACAGGATAGTACTGTACGAAAGGCCTTCTTTTTGGTGAAGGTCTGATAAATACCTGGCTAGATCAGAGCCGTTCGGACAGTCAATGTTAACATTTTGCAATCTTGCCCATTTACACCATCTGGTCCATGCGGCTTTATAGGTTCTTAGCGTTGAAGCACGCCAACCCGATAACAACAAAGTCTTTTGGTCAGGAGACCAATTTGTCAAGTCCTTGTCCCACCCCCACATTTCCAAATTTCGAGAGTCATCTCCTGCACATTCGGGGGAGGCATTTGCGTTGTCGCATCTATCAGGACTTTGTCTAAGTTCCATATTGTGTGTGGAGGAGCTATGGCCCTCGCCTTCAGATCTGCGCGCCAGAAAACCTTCTCCCACCGCGGGGCGACTATTAGGTAAATCCCTTGCGCGTGATTTAAGTGATGTAGGACTTTCGGAATTAAGCAAGGCGGTGGGAATATCCACGCCATTTTGAATGACCAGTTCCTGCTCAGTGCATCGTGAAAGATGGCTTGCTGGTCGTTCTGGTCTAGACTCACATAAGTTGGTACCACGTGGGCTATTTGAGAGGCAAATAGATCTATTACGGGTACTCCCCACTTCGAAAAGATCATCTCTGTTGCCTCCGACAATAGGTGCCACTCCGGTGGTTGTTTCAGTCTCGATAGATGATCTGCTTCGCAGTTGAATATTCCGGGTAAATGGTATACTCTCAGATATATTTGGTAATGGTCCAGTAAGGTGAAGGCTCTGTATGTCAAATTCATTAAAGTGTCCGAATGAGTGCCTCCTTCGCTCCTTAAGTATGCTACTACAGTGCGACTGTCGCTTTGTAGCAAAATAGATGCTTTGTAAAGAGCTAACACATGGGCTTGCTCTAGGACCTTGATTACAGCTAACAATTCCTTCTGATTGCAATGCAGGGACTCTTCCGCTTTGCTCCAAGAACCCGACAAGCTCATGTTGTTGAGCCTCGCTCCCCACGCCAAGTCCGACGCGTCGGTCGTAAGAAAATGGGTCGGAGCCTGAATTTGTAAGGGTGACGGAGTTTGGCAATTCTGTTTCCACCAAAGAAGTTCGTGGAGCGCTACTGGTGGCAAGGGCCAGCGCTTCTTCTTCGAATGGAACTTGAGAATCGCGTTTTGAAAACGCTGTAGCTGTCGGCAATGTAAGCGTCCCCGAGGAACAACATAACTTGCAAAGTTCAGTACTCCCAACAGTGTTTGGACTTCTTCGAGGTTCAATTTCAATTGCGTTTCCGCCTTTTGAACCAGAAGACCCACTTTGTCGATTTTCTTCTTGGGAAGAAGTTTTTTGTTGTTCCACGGATCCCATAAGATACCCAGGTACTCGATACGAGTCTGAGGCTCGAAAATTGACTTTTGACAATTGACTTGCCAGCCCATTCGAAATAGTGTTTCGGTGACTAGTTTCGTGTGATTTACCAAAACTTCGCGAATTTGGTGGGCAATCAAGAAATCGTCTAGATAAACTAGGATTCTTATCCCTTGGTCGCGAAAGTATTGCGCTACCCAATTCGTGACAGCGGCGAAAACTCTTGGTGCCGAACTTAAGCCAAATGGTAGACAAGTCATTTGTAGTAGTTCGTTGTCGTACATGAGCCTTAGAAATCGTCTGTGAGATTTCGCAATCGGCAAGTGAAAATATGCCTGTGAAACGTCTATCTTTGTGAGCCAGTCGTTGGCCTGTAGAAAGTCTGGAACCTTGTGAACATTTATTAAGTGAAATTTGTCTGTGTGAACAAATTTGTTTAGAGCCTTGAGGTTGAATATTGGCCGTAACGAACCGTCGGTCTTTGCAATGAGAAAAAGGTTTGACAAAAAACTGGCGCTCCTTGGAACTCGTTCTAGAACACTTTGATCTTTCATAGTCTTGATGACTTTCGTCATTTCGGGCGAAATTGGCACAGCAAACTTTGCACCGGGTCTTACAAGCGGTGGTTTCTTTACAAAAGGTATTCGATACGACTGAATTATTTTTAAGAGGAATTGTGGCGCTTTCATCTCTTTCCACACATGTACAAAATTTTGTAACTGCCCCGCCCGAAATGTTCGCGAGTCAATACTTGCGACGTTTATTGGATTTAAATTTATTACTGGGAGAAGAGGGTCGCTTGACGGCGCCTCTTGCCTCCTGATAGGAGGATGTCGGCCTTGCACGAAAAGGGCCCCCACTACGAGCAGGGACCTTTTTGTTGTACCCACTATTGTTTGGTCCTTGCGCAGGACAGCATTGACGGCTTTGATAATAATAATTACCCTGCGCGGGTAGATTGTGCTGATTACAAGAGTTACCTTGCGCAGGTACTCGTCGGTTTATATTGCCTTGCGCAGGCAAATTACATGAGTTAAGAAACCCTTGCGCAGGGCGTTGAGGGTGGCGTGGTGCACTGGGGCCCGCTTGCGCAGCCGGCATGTTGGAACTTGATTTGGCTAGCGGCCAAAAGTTTTTTCGAACACCTCCTGCTTTCTCTAATGCTGCAGTAAAAAGGCCAGGTGCAAACAAGTGTGAACAGGAAGGTGGAATTTTCCTGAGTGTAGTCTTGACCAGTGGATCCTTAACTTGCTTCAGAATAACCTCCCTTCTTTGTTGGATAAGATCCGCTCTGTGCCCGCACACTAATTGCAAAACGTCTACCGACACTTTAAGAAAATCACCCTTGACAAAAATTTCTTCGATTTTACTTTTAATATCAATGGGCGTGATGCTGTCTGATTCTTGAGTCCATTTTAAGAAGTTAGACAATCCATTTTCTAGTACCTCCTTTTGTTTTAATAACGCAAATGTAGCCGCCGCGAATGACCTTTCTGCATAAAGCATGCTTTTAGAAAACTCAAACTGATTCACCTCATCGTTTGCCTCTAACTCGACAAAACCAGGCGCGTGACAATAAGATTTTTGTACATCTGCATATCGAATATCACACCAAGATGATTCTTCGAATCGCTGAATACTTTTTAACGTTAGCAAGTAAGACTCTGGCGTGACCGGAACTGAAGGTTCCTTGACGGTAGTACCAAAATTAATTTTGAAACCAGTATTTATAGGATTTGAACTCGCCGGTGAATCTTGCATTGGAACATTGGGCACAAAATCATCATTATTAGCACACTCGTGATCTCGGTACAATGAACCGCTTACATTAGCATCGATAAAATCAGGCACTTGATTATTACACTCGTGCTCGGGGGTACTAGAATTTGGTACTCGAAATTGATTACGAAAATCAGAAAATTCTTTAGTAAGTTTTTTCAACATACTGTTTTGCTGGCGACGATACCTCCTTGCAGATCCGTCCGAGCCGCTGAAACTTGACCTCGAACTGGAAGAACTCGTGCTCGACGAGCTGGAGCTGGAACTGGAGCTCGAGCTGGAACTCCTGCGTCGCGGCGGTCGCGACTTCGACGAGTTCGTCACTTTTCCCGGCTCGGGATCACTCCTTTTATCTGCCTCACGCTTCTTTTTATTCGGATCACCCATTTTACTGCAAATTTAAACCGAATTTAGCACGGGAAAATCAAATCGGACCTCGAGAAAAATAAAAATTTTTGAGGGTAAAGGAAAAAATCGAACGACATAAATCGTTAAATTTTAATTTTTAAAGGTAAAATTAATGAGTACTTACCAGATTAATTAACACTTTTAGTTCGATGTTAGAAAACTAACTTACTGCGATACTAATTCGGTCGTCGACTTTGAAATTGTGACTGACAGGTACAGATTTCTGCGCACGACCGTCTGTGACGGGGACACAGACGCTAATGAATTCAAAGCGAGCCGGCCGCTCCGAGCAAGATCGGACCGGTTCGCCTGCCGTGTCGGTGGAGGGAAGCCTCAGCCAATCGGGAAACCGTACGTAGTTCGCGAATCAAAAGGGGAAACGGAAGTCGCTGCTCTCATTTAATTATGTATAGGTTTTGAATAACGGTCAAGGATTTAATATTCAGTTAAAAGATATTTTTTCACAGGCTGGTAAAGTAAAGTTAGAATATAAAACTACCTATTACATATAAAATATTTACAAAAGAATGAAAAGATGGCTTGAAGTTTCCATATCGGTCAATAATAAAAATAAATAGGGGGCTTCGAAGGTAATCTATCAGCTAGGTTTCATCTTTCATAAAACATTTTAAATAACAAAAGCAATGCTCGGGCAACCAGATTCCAGGTCTAGCTACCATTGTGGCAGTACTATGTGTACTTGAACTATGTATAGCACACTCACCCCGCGCAGGTCGAACTGCGCTTGCCTGGCGACGGCTACGGCCGCGCACACGGCGAGCACGACGACAGCCGCGGCGGCAGTCGCCACGAGCGCGGCGGCGACGTACGGCGGCGCGGCCCACCCGCCTGCGCCCAGCGCCACCGCCGCCACCCACCACGCGGAGATCGGCGCCACCACACCCGCACACACGCACCAACCCATCACCCAGTATTTGCCGAGAGGATAGCCCGTCAAGAAGTTTATGTCTTCCAGAAGTATTTTCCATCCTAAAACAATATTAAAAACTCATCACTATTTCAAAAATTACGAATTTTGACCCTACTGAATGTACCCTAAAACTTATTGTCATCATTGTTGTCATTCATTATTGCATTATTATTAACAGCCTGGCCTTAAACCGTTCCCTGCTTGAAAGTAGGAGCCCCCTGCACTTCCGACTTCAATTCCGGCCGACTGTATCAAACAGCAGGTCCTACAAGACATTCCAACCTCATCCAACTTCAACTCACCATAAACGAAAAGAAAGGCAGATATTTCGAGTACAGTTGTGACACTCGTGAGCAACGGGAGTGCCACGTCCTCCAGCAGATATAGCGTCGATAGTCTGCCAGCCAACACGGCCAGACTCGCCACGATACCCACCACGGAGCTCACGGCCATCAGGACTCGCCACCGCACCCCGCCCACTAAACGGAACCGCTCGTACAGAGGATACAGTAGAACTACCTGCAAAATATCGTTCTCACCTTCAATACAACTAATAAGTTACAAAACTGACAAAAACATAATAACAATACATAAAAACTTACCATGGTGATGATGCCCGAAAGTGCGAGGGTGAATAGCACGAGCAGCGTCCATACGGTGCGTAGCCGTCGCTCGTACGTCGCCGCGTAGAGCTGTTGTATCACGGCCAGCAGGCTCGTGTCCTTCTCCCCGCTCCCTCCCAGGGCATACCAGAAACCCAGACCCAGCCAGCTTGTCGCCACGTTAGCACCCACTATGATCAAAGTGGACCTATGAATGGAAAGTATAATAGGACACAGAGACTACTATTTGTCGCAAATATGTACCTAGCTGACCTCACATTGTTAGAGCATCAATGGGCTCTGTAGGGCTGCATAGTATATTATAATAGAATTATTGCATATCCACTGTTATATTCTCACACTGGCCTCATATCACGTTCGTGATAGACAATTCAATCAGTGTCTAAGGTAAGAGCACAGACACTGCGTTGCCAGGGACGCAATTATGGAAATCGCAGGGTTGCCCAGGAACCTGCGCCACCTTCTCAGCCTCCTACCACACGATAGACCTTTATCACACGCACCTGACGTTGACCCCGTTGCGAACCGGTCTTGGGTCTGGTGTTTCCTCGGTCGCCTTATACGACCCCTACGGGAAGAGAGGGGGGTATCTTATAATTAATGTAAAACAGGATTCAAATCTGCACGTAACAATGATGGACATTGATATTAGAGTTTACATCATCACCCGGAACTGCCATTAAGGGGCTGACACGAGCTAAAAACCGGTCCCTTTCTGACAAATGTCAAACTGCGCGCGTGCGAACGGGACGGAATCTTGCCGATTCAATGATATTTTCGTATTTTCGATGATAACTCGGTCAAAAATAAGTAATTTGAAAATCAAAAACAATAT
Organism: Keiferia lycopersicella; assembly: GCA_029255805.1. Lineage (NCBI taxonomy): Eukaryota > Metazoa > Arthropoda > Insecta > Lepidoptera > Gelechiidae > Keiferia > Keiferia lycopersicella. Next base: position 14,620,996 of record JARACZ010000006.1, on the reverse strand, counting down.
GTCGATAGAGTATTGTAAGGCGCTCATTCTGATAATAAACACTTAATTATTGCGTGGGTTTTGTTCGTACAGTTTGCGATATAATAGATTTTTAGAGGTAACTTTACGATGTTTTTCTATCAAGCTAAATTACTAATATCATGTTTTGAAAACAATAACACTACAGCAAATATCCTGAAGATTATTACCTTTTTTTTCGTCAGTTTTTCTGCATTTTATCTAGGGTAGAAATCACTTATAAAAGTAGCTTTTAGCTCTACTCAGCCCCTTAAAAGGAGGACAGTGCACAGGCAGTGTTATTATCTGTATAACAGGTGCTAGTTGCTAGACATCCGATGCTCAAGAAGTTCACCGAATCTGCTTGTGGCTAGTAAGCAGGCCGTTTCAGTATACCTCGCTCCATTCCCCACTCAAAACATACCACTGCACATTGGTGTTAGAATATATATCGCCGCCGACGGAGGCGAGGAATCCACCAGCAACTTGGACCGAGCATAGCGCCTGTATGATCGCTGCATGCCAGATGTCGGGACTCAAGAAGTTCTCCCAGTCAGTCTGCTTCTGGATAGTTAATAGACCCTCCCATGACCCCACGCTCGATACGATCGCTGCACCCAATATCAACACCGCCGGGCCAAGAACGTAAAATATTCTTTTCATGAACTTCACTGGGTTGTATAACCTGAAAAAAAATATATTTAGGTCTACACTCAACCCACCTACCTATTTATTGTCTTATTTAGCTATCTTACTAAGAGCCTGTTTTAGATGGTGTACGCTAAGTACAGCTGGGGGGGGTGACGAACAGGAATAAAGGACTTTCTGATATTCTTTTATATTTATATTTATAGTCTAAATGATCATCGTCAGCAAAAGCAACGGCTCTAAGAAAAGATTATCCGTTCGGCTGAAATTTGAAAAATGTATGCTTACGTGAAGGGTAGTATGATCCACAAGGATACGATGATCAAAGCCACAGCCGTCAAGGATCCAGGTTCGTCTCCCGCCAGCACCAAGGGCGACTCACTGAAATCATACTGCCTTCTGGGTCAACTGTCAATCTTAAAGTTCACCGAGACGCGACGTAATGAGAAAGAAAGGAATCTAAAAAAACATTAAGTGAATCATAGAGCATAAATTATGGTGTTCTCGACACTTATAAATTCATAACTCAATGAAAACGTTATTTATAAAAAAATTCGCTGGTCGAGATTGAAGTTACAGAAGCGAGGGCAATACAGCTTAAAATCGTGTATTTTAGATGACGGACAGCTGTGTGTCTGCGTTTGTGACTTCGGGTTGCGCTGCGCAAAGTAGTGACACGCCTTGTGACTCCATCCTTTAAACGAGCAAGATTTGTAATTGAGGTCTCGGAAACAGCTACAACAATTTTCATTTTGAATATAGGCGGATTCAGGGGTGATAAATCGCATTAAACAATAAAAAATGCTAGCAATGCTCGGTCAACCAGGTACTTCAAATAACAGGTCACATTTTGATTGAAAATATAAAACCCGAAAAAAATAGAGTATTAATCATTAGTTTCAAAGTGCGCGTCGCATGAAGTCTCGCTGTGAACCGACCCTTACTTTGTTAATCGTATTATCAAAACTAAGTCTTTACTTACTAGCATAAAGCTGAAGAGTTCATTACACTATACTCGTTAAAGTCCTGAAACAATGTCAACATAACTTTATTCTTAGAACGTAAGTGAAGACTGGATGATGATATCAGACAATTACCGCTTCACTTTCAAAAGTCATGGTAAATATCAATCGAACTTTCCTAATTATCGATATTTGTAGCAATTGTAGTTAGTTACCTCTGGAGTGATCAGATCCGTGCATTCAGTGATCAAGGTCTCTCCTCCGAGGGTGTAGAAGAAATTGGTTGTGATGAGTGCCAGGTGCACGCTCGTGTATACAGATATTAAGCAGGTTATCAGCAGGCGAAGATAACCAACTCCTGCAATATGAAATTATTAGATCAGATTACCCCCAGTGGAAACATCCGGGCTACCTACCACATATAACTAAAAATTCGCATTGCACCGCATCGTATCGCAAATATTTATACAGTCCTACCTGTGCAGAAGTAGCAGCGTCGGTGGCCAAATGGTTAGGACACCGGTTTTAGAATCGCGAGGCCCGAGTTCGATCCCTGCCATGTACAAATGTGTTTTTTCTCACGTACATTTTCAGTCTGCTCTTACGGTGAAGGAAAAACATCGTGACGAAACCCACATTCAAATAAAATTTGAATTCAGATGATATTTGAATGTGACTTAACCTAGGATTCGGGCCAGTCCAGGCGCTCCGTGTAAAAACATGGTTCCACGTCAAATCCCATTGGTTAGGCAGGCAACCCCGACAAAGAAAGGGATAAGGTAAGGAGAATGATGATACCTGTGAAGAAGGGCACGGCGCGCCACATGCCGACGGCGCCCTGCTGGCACAGCTGCCCCAGCGCGACCTGCAGCAGCGCGGGCGGCGTGGCCAGCGCGAGGGTGGCCACCGTCAGCGCCAGCGCGTACGCCAGCCCGCCGTAGCGGAAGGCGTCGCGCGGCACCCGCCACCACGCGTTCAGCGACATCGCCACCGCCAGCGTGCACAGGTGCGCGCGCAGCCCCGACACTCGCACCCTTCGCTTCAGATAATCAATTAAGTCCATCAACTCAATGAACTCCTCGTAGTTCAGAAATATGAGCTAAATACAGGTTAATCTAAATCAATCAATTTGTCTAGGTATTACCCCTCCCCTGGGGTAAATTTTTCAGTTTATTCACCCTAATTTCACTTTATCCCAGAGCACACTCATGAAAGCTATTATTGCGGGCTGGAAGCTGGAAGTTACTTAATAAACTTATAGAAATAAATGTTAAAATTTCATAAAAGTAGCTTACCCTTATAATCAGTGAACAAACCATTATTATTGTTAGATTTCAAATTAAACTAAAAAACTACAACTTTCTGCGCTTCACTTTTGCCATGATACTGCATCAGCCGTACAGAATCTTGGACAATACATATTTTGCAACGTTTGAGATAAATGACAGATAAAGATTTCGTATCGATATTCACATAAACTGGAGGGTTAGGTTATCTGATCGCCGCTATTGGTCGACTAGACAAACAACGCAATCTGTATCAGGCATACCTTTACAAATCTTGTTAAACTGACTGTTATTCAAAGACTGTATGCGGTTCAATTCTTATTGTATTATAGTTAATGGTAGAATGAATTCACCACAGGAGAATGCGCTTGTCAATTGTTGAATGTTTATAAACAAACATCAAGCATCGTCAAATGATTAATTTATTTGTTGTTTTAAGAACGTAACGAGGTACGATTTACATTTAATTTTGTGTGATCCAACGGGACGGAAGACCGTGTAGCTCAAAGGTTTGATCAATAAAACTTACTTTTTGGTTTCACGAAGCTTTATTTATAAAACTTCTTAACACCTACATAGGGAGATATCCACAAATTACGTGAGTTTGAATAAGAGAAGGGCCCCGATAATCTCAAAAGGAGGAAAAAGAGGGCAGCTGGGAAGATCTCACATCAATAGGTATTTATTTTTTAGCAAAACCAGTGTAAAAATGAGAGATTTTTAAGTTCCGAACACTATAATATTATAATTTTATAGCTGCTAACTTAATGGCTGTCATGTATTTTTCTAGTAAAATAGATCAATAAAATTAGGTATCTCACGTAATAAATAGACGCCCCCTAAGCACAATCTACTTTTTGTTTAACATAATACATTCACACATGTAAAGGTGCATTACTGTTTCGTATGTACGGTACATCGAGATAACAAGAAAATTGCAATGTTACTTATAAAGTTCATCAAGAAATGGGGAGCGGGGAAGGGGGGCGGATTACGAGAAACACGGATATTCTTACCACGGGAAGTAAAATGAACACCACAAATTTTCTAATTATAACAACATCGGTTACCACTAAATAAAATAGCTATTGTATATGGCGATCAGCAAAATGTGGTTGAATAAAATGAATGTAGGTACTACTTGCTCACCGTTACAGCTCAGAGTATAGGTAGATATAGATAGATATAAATAAGAAATGGTTCCTTAGGATCTGCCCGCACAACGAATTTTCTCCGGTTGATGTTTATTCGACTAGTATAAACTCTAGAATAACTTGCGTCAAATCACAGATGTCTTCCAAAAAATAGATGCGGTAAATGTGACTTACAAATATATAATGACCACTTTCTTGTCATTTTCAGACGGTTTCGAAAAGCACTACAAAATGAACGTAGTACCTACATAATATCTATGTATAATGTAACCAAATTATTGTAGGCACGTGACATACAAATGCCTCATAATATATCGCGTTTTAATATCAATGTGGTGCCATCTTTAATTTTATTGCGTAATGAAACTTACAAGATGTAGGTACCTACTGTAAATAAAATGTGAAATTACACTTTTAATGACTAAAGAATGATAAATAAAATCTAAGTTACATAGGTATTTCAATACCACAATTTTCGTAATCTATCTAACTAATAATATCATTATATAATTAATTTAATTTACTATATATTCATTTATATCTACTCAATCAAATACAAGTTAGTGAAGTGATTACACTTGCAACCAGAAAAAAAAACAACATACTTAGGTACATATAATACAAAATATAATTTGTAACTTTGAAGTTAATAATAAATATATCATACTTACGAGTACTCAATTCAGTAATATCGGTTAACAAATAGTCATTATTAAACAAATATAATATATAATAAAATATTTTAATTCAAATAGGTTGTTTGCATTGATCCTCAAATTACTTTCTACAAAGAAAAATGCTGAGCGCTAAAATTGAGGTAGATAAGCTATGTGGTAAGATTATGGGGATAAATAACATTGGTTAGCCGGTTGGTCAAAGGAAATTTAACATTTTCAGGGTGCCTTAACTAAGCGGGTTGATAATCGACATATGCAAGCGTTCTAGTGCGTTTACTTCTGAAGTTTTGTAAGTAAACAAATAATAGACAGACATGTATTGTAAAGAGTATGGCTATCTCACACATAACTTGACTTATACGGATCGCCTTGGTTTTTCATGACATGGCTACTTTAGTCATCAGTGTGTTTCGTTCGTATGACAGATCCGTATGCCACGGTATGTGTGCGTAAAACAACATTCAACACCAAGTTTGTAGAATACTGCTTCAATAATAATTGTACCAAAAACATGTGTAGCAGTGTCAGTCTCAATACTAAACAGCGCGAATTAAGTCTTTTTGTAGTAAATGTAGATCGCGCTAGCCAGTAGCCCAGAAATAGAAAAAGCTATCGCTTATGATTACTTTGCGTAATGTGTATACTGTGTCGCTCTTTTTAAAATATTAGCATTTAAAGTGAGTTTCGCCACATTGGTACTCATTAAATCTTTCCAAAAGATAATGCCAACTTTTGTTTGAATGCTCGTCCTGTTTTTCATCAGTCTTGCGTCACACTTGCAGGCCTCGCATAGAAGCAACAGTTATGTAATTATTGAGTTTAATTATTACTTAACATATAAGCACAGGGATTTTTTATGAAACATAGTACTTCTGGAGTTTTTAAAAATTAAATTGGCCATCGAAAGAGACAAAAGTGCTGTGCGCTCTTTAGTATATTTAGTTCTAAATTTGTTATCTTCGGTAAACAGTGCAAAAATGGTTTATATCTCAGTATAATCTTAGGTTAAAATAGATAAAGGTACTTCGATTTTTATTTTATTTTGATTAGTTTCCCTGTTTTGTGCAACAATTAACGTTGCTATTCTTTATAGAAATTGCGTTGGCGATATTTTCTAAATTGCATTCTTTTGTTTTATTACGCAAGACGCATTGTTAGCCCATGTACGTCTGGCGAAGAGTAGAAAAAGTATTACGCATGGACGGCATTTGGTAGATACTTCTAAAATAAAACGTGTTTTTTTTTTTCATTCTAGTTAGGCGGATTTATCCCCTAAACTCCCTACATACTAAATATCATAAAAATCGTTGGTTGGAACTATTTCTGAGATCTGGACATAGTAAATATATCAATCAGCAGGTGAGTGACAAATGACGGATGGAAAGTTACGCTTTATAGTTTATGACTGACACTTCTATACAGGGTGTTAAAAAAGTGCTAATTCTTTTCAAGCCCATTTCATATTTAGACCTATATTCCTTGGGGAAAGTTGTTAAGTTTCATGGGCTGGTTCATCCCATAAATAGAAGTTAGTACTTTTCCTAACACTCTGAATAGTGTAGGTACTTCATCCATATTCTAACATTATTTCTAAACATTGGTTCTACTTGACAGCAACGTGCAAACAAGAAACATCATGATCATAAAAGCACATTTACTTAAATACATGCCTAGGCTATACGTAACTCCCTGATGTGGTGAATGATTGTGATTTGATTTATTTCTACGAGATTTCAATAAACGATTTGCCCATTCAAAAACATAACTTTATAAGTAGCTTCATTACAACTATTTTTTAAGAACGGATTCTTTAAATGTATGACAGACTCATATCATAATAGTAAAAATGGACCAGTAGTATATACGCTTCAAAAAGTTTACTTAGTACCGTCAAAGAATATTGTATCCCAGTTCTGAGACCGAATTAGGGCCGGTGCATTTTTGGACGACGTTGCCATTTTCAACCTTCATCAATCAAAGAAAAAATAAAGACAATCATCCAACTTCTTGCAAGGTGAAACGCACGAGAAAACGCGTCCGACTGTGGATCATGCCGATCTATATCGATTTGATTACAATCAAGCACGATAGAGTTCACTGTAATTATCACCAGGTGTGCGCCAACCCTTAGATACCAAAGACTCGGCAACTGGGATGGATATGTCAAATACAGCAGCTCCATTTTCAAAATAAAATATTCCACAACCATTAAATGGTGTCAGAATTAGAAAATATTAACTTCTTGTCGCGAATAAGGTATCCATAGAATTAAATTAAAAGGAGCGAAGAGGATCAAAGTTACGAACGTATTAGGACTAGTTCGGGGAGAAGATTGAGTCAGAATAGTGCAGTCTGAAGAATGCCCATAGATACAAAATTCGAAGATTTTTTTTTTATTTTACCTAGAGTCCATCAGTCCATTACGCCTACCTAAACTTGCATCATTTACATCAAAATATCTGTTGCACATAGATTGCAGCTTATATGAATATTTAAATTTAATTTCACGTTCAGCTCGCATCTCTTCTATTATAATTCTTTGTCAGTCCAGGTAACGTGGACAGACATTACGTCATATTTATTTTCGAATACCATCTAATCCTTCAGTCAATTCTTAGCTCATTTCCTTAAAAAACCTTTCGTTTCCAATGTCCTTCTTATCAAGAGAAGAGTTCAGTTCAGTAATGCGTATAGGAATATATTGAAATTAATGAGTAATATGACTCAGGCGTAAATAGTAGTTTTTATCACAAGAGCCTGAAGTAATATAATTGTACAGGCAAAGGTCTTAAAAATGATACAGCCTCGTCTTTAATTAGAGAACTAGATTTCAAGTCACGAAATTTGTTTTTTTTTTGTTGCATTATTGCAGGCTGGCACAGGAAGCAAAAATGCTTTATAATAGGCTATTCCTGGCAGGTCAAATGAGTTAGTTTTAAAACGATATTTTGTATAAAAAACTGGAAGTATGACGTCATGCCGTAAGTATTTGGATGGCGTCAAAACACTTACTTTTATATTATTGTTCTGTTTATTAATTTAAAGTTTTAATATTTTGGAAAATTTTGAATGCAGTCCAGATAGTATTTGTGAACGATAGTTTTAAGCCTACAACTTTTATGTATTATTAATGACGCAGGAAACTAGCGAATTGTTTCATTTCTGCATGCCGCACCTGAGGCTGCTTGGGTGGTGTGTTCGCAGTACGCAGCTATTGATAATTGCCATTGTGGCGCTGCTGGCACAAAAGGAAAAACAAATACGAAAGTACGTGGAACTAACGTAGATGGCGCTTAAAAGTTAACCACAAAACTAGCTGTCATTTGTATGAGACAGCCACTCCAGCCTGAGGTATTATAGAGGTCAGTGTTAAGACACGAGTGAAAATAAAATATATAATTTCAGAGTCAGAGTCTTATGATAAATAGTACTAATGAAATATGGCAATAGAACTTTCTGCAGGTGAGTTAGTAATTGCCTTAATTGGCGTATTATTAATAAATACACGGACACTACAATATTATCTTTGAATACAGAAAAACATTCATTTTTTAACATTGAAACGTTGAAACACAGCTATAATTCCTACTGGGCCACATCACAGCTTAGTGTGAAATGTGGATCCTGTTTTGACTTTACTCTTGATGCCCGGAATTGACTTTTGATTAAAAATGCTCTGACTGCTCTAGATGTTTTTCTTGTCATGTGAGGCACCAAGTCATTCAACGACTCGATGTCAGAGTGTTCAACGACACGAGTTTCGGTGCAATAAGTTTCAATAAGTCGATAAAAGCATTTATTTTATTCTCGACTCTTACGCAAGGTTGTTCATGTCATAATATAATGTAGTTATAAGAATGAATGATCTTTGCCAATAAGGCTACAGATCGAGTGTTATATGGTGTTTGCATTTTGAATTGATATAGATGCATACACAGAGAAAACTGCGAATTGAAACGAGATGTAGTGTTCCTGGGGCTAAAGTTGCGTACCGATTGGACAGTTTTCTATATCTTATTCGATGTCACATTTAGGAGACAAATCACAAGCGGATTTCCTACCAAATGTCCCAAGAGTGTAGTGTTTAAGGTGGTGCGCTAGTTAAGATATCCATGTCAGCATCATCCGGTGCTGATGCTGATGAACAATTTAATTATACTAGATTAGAATCAAAACATTTGCTTGGTAAGATAATCAAAGTGCCATCTTATTAGGCAAATAATTTTATAGTGGGAGGTGCTGATTTAGCACTTTAATTAGAAATTATTTTGTATTTAAGCCAATGTAAACTTAGAAGAGTGGATTCTTATCTGCCGGATGAGTACAATAAAGTTGAAGAAAGGATAAGTGTGCCTCTTATTCGAGTTGTTCAGTGGCGCGCGCGTTTAGAAGGCGTGCGCGTGCCGGCAGACTCCGCAGCCGAGCGCGAACTCCTCGCCGGTGGGCGGATGCTGCACGTGCAGGGGACATTCCTCCGCCGAGCCCGGCAGCTGCTCGCCTTTTGGACCTTCAACAACATACCATATAAATTTAAGAAAAATAATTTAAATACTGTCTAGACACGTGTCTGACTTCTTTTGTAACTTTCATTGAAAATGTTTACTTAACTCTTCGTTATTCTGCACAATATTTACAAAATTGTTTATCCCTTTAAAATTATATAAATTCTTTGTTAACTATAAACATTCAAATAAGTCATAACCGTTTGCTCCCCTTATTAGAAAAATGTTATATTCTTTTATGGACCTCCAGGTCTTTTTATCAAAATATGTTTGTATTTTCCTTTGTATGCATGACTGTATGTGTCCTAAATAATAAAATAAATAAAAATATACCAACACACCTTAAAGAGCGGTATGTTCTAAAAATAGAAACAGTGTTTACACCTCTTGCCCGCGGTATCTTTATAAACTTCCGACACTGTCTTATAGCAAGAGCAGTGGAGCTTCATTACAGTATAGTGACATGGCCCTTGTAGGCCTTTATGTACTCAATAAAAATTATAACCCTAGAGGCATTAATCTGGAAGAAAACAAGGGAAATAGTTTGTATGAAAACCCGATGCTAGGGATAGCTCTTAACACATGATCTGTCTTACTTTGTTGTAATTTACAATGCAGTGTAGTGTTTACATGCTTGGGCACGACCAACAAACGGAATTTAAACAGGTAATCCAATCAGTACTTACTATCTTTATATTTACTGAATCCTACCCTTTTTAATAAAGAAATGATAATGTTATTTTGTAATTACCTGCAGGGCACTGTGGCAGCATGTGCTTCGGTATATTGGTGACGCGCTGGAAGTCGTCGTGACACGCGTTGCAGAAGTGAGACGTGCCGAAACAGAAGAACACCGCCACCTGCCACAGAACAAACATTTGATGAAAGGGGCTCAGTAAACCTAAAAGCCATTTTTGTAAGGGATTTCTACCCTGGGTAAAATGCAGAAACCTTCAGAAATCTTCAGGACGTTTGCTATGATGCTATAAACGTGATATTAATAATTTAGCTTGATAGAAAAACATCTTAAAGTTACCTCTAAAAAAACATTACATCGCATTCTGTACGAATAATACCCACGCAACAATTGAAGTGTTTATTATCAGAATGAGTGCCTTACAATACTTTATCGACATATTGTTTTAAATTTTCAAATAACTTATCTTTGACCGAGTTATCACCAAAAATACGACAAAATCATCGAATCGGCCTTCCTGGAGCTCTAATTTAATTTTGAATTTTCGCATGTCGTCTGCTACTTTTGTTTACTCAAAAGGCATTATAAAAGTCCAGTAGTCGAAAGGCATACACGTGGTACACTTTCCATGAAAGATATCAAAAGAGCTGGAAAATGTTCATCCCATTGGAAAGTGCGACGCGCTGCTGCTAAACATTTACTATACTACATTTTTAATTTTGAAACAGGATTACCACCTTTCAACGTGGGTTCCTGAATTTAAAAATCTTATAGGCCTATGCCCAGCAGTGGACTAAGCTTAGTAGCTTATTATCGAGACTAGTAAATCAGTTTTTCTTATGATTTAACCGTGAACACTCCGATACCGCGTTTTAAAAAACTACTAGCGCCATCTGTCGGCATGTAGCTGTACTCCATGATTCGCACTCGGTATCCCGTACCCCCGTACACTTTCTGTAGAACACGATGATGAAGATGATAACAATGAAATGAAGATAAAGTATGAGGATCCCCAAAGAAACTTACTAAAAACAACGCCTTTTATAATGCCTAGCATTTATAAGGGCACACCCCCGGTACCGGTGTGTTCCCGGTGTCCCCAGTAAAGGAAAAACGGAAAAACAAAAAAATACTTCCCGTGCCCCCAGTGAGCGTGTATCGGTATACGGTAGTAATATAGAAATGACACCAGGGTTCGAAAATGTCCGATATTTATTATAAATATCAAAATACCGGATATTTATGTGCCGTGTGATGCCGGCGTAGAATAGCATCACCCCATATCCTTCCCGCGGGTGTCGTAAGAGGCGACTAAGGGACTCGAGAGTATTGGTGTATTACAATTTTTAGGCGACAGGCTGACAACCTGTCACTATAGTGATACACATGTTTTTTGAAACAACCTTGGAAAACAATCCTCAAAAATGTCAGACGTGGCGATAGTGGCCGTATTTTTGCGGCCGTTAACGCTCTGCCTACCCCGCAAGGGATAAAGGCGTGATATGTGTGTGTGTGTACCGGATATTTATGATATGTATCCGATATATTTATAAGGTACATAATATATAAAGTAAGCCGACTAAGGGACTGTTGAAACCTTCTCACGTGTACCTCAATTTTAGAAGATAGACTGACAACCTGTCACTATAGTTAGACACGGCTTATCTAAAACGATCCTCAAACATTGTCGTACGCGGCGATAAAGACCGTAATTTTAAGGTCATTAACGCTCTGCTTACCCCGCCAGGGATAAAGGCGTGATTTGTGTGTGTGTTTGTGTATATAAAGTTTGATTGAACGTCATTTTGTATGTATGTCGTATGAAGTATTTATTTTTTTGTAGTCTTATTAAATTCCAGTTATCCCATGGTACCCACAGGAACCAAATACCAAATGACGAAACTTCGGAAGAGTTGCACGTTCATTGCACTCACCGAGCAGCAGTAGCGGCACTTGTACTCGAGGAAGTCTGCGCCGTGCTTGGGGCAGGAGCGCGCGCCGGCCACGTCGCTGCACGCGCCGCACACCAGCTCCGCCGGCTCCCACCACCCGCTCGTCTCCGCCTCGCAACGCGCCAGCCCGCCGAAGTATGCCTGAAAATCAAATATATTACGTTTCTTTTATTATACAAGGCGTAAAAAATGAGCTGCAAATATTTAAAGGGCTGAACCAGCCCATGAAACTGGACAACTTTCCCCAAGGAACATAGGTCGAAATATGAAATAGTTTTTGGACCACCCATAGATTTGACTCGTCCGGCTGCTACATTTTGTACGAGTATGAGAGGTCGAAATTTATTTTTATATATCGACCTACGTTCCTTGGGGAAAGTTGTTCGGTTTCATGGGCTGATTCACCTCTTAAAATATTTGCAGCTAATATTTTTACACCTTATATATAAAAACAAATATTATGGCAAGATGGATTTTGGCATGTTGACGTACAGGATTGAGATCAGTGGAAGAAAGGAAGGGAGGCCTTTGCCAAGCAGTGCGATCCCGATGACATGATAAGTTTTATATTTTAACTTTTGACAACATACTATTCTAAACACGATTGGATTATTGAAGGTCTCGCTACGCTCGACTAGATTCTGCACTGCCTACAGACACCATAAAAAAATTGAGGAATTATTTTACCTGTGCACTTCAAGTTGTCATATTGGTATGGTGTCATGGGGACCTTCAATAAATGAAGCCGTCAAGGCCAGTTGACGCGATTTCTATTCATGCATTGTATACTGGTTTGCCCCACCTTGCCGCACTTATGGCACACGTAGTAGGCGTATCTCTCCATGGCGTAGGTGGCGGGGTCGGGCGGCATGCGACTGCGCGCGCCCCCCGCCGCCGCCCCCGCGCCTGCGCCCGCGCTCCCGGCGCCCGGGGCCAGGCCCTCGTACTCCAGCCGCATCAGCGCCTTGCGACGAACTTCCTCGCGCAGACGACGGATGGGCGCAAGAAGCTCTTCCAGAGTCCAGTGGTTCAAGTCCTCCTGATTAACAAAATCAATAGTTAGGTTAGTAAAAATCAATTTGTGGATAACAATATAGGGTGAATCAGCCGATGAAACTGAACAACTTTCCCAAAGAAATATAGGTCGAAATATGAGAAAATTTTTGGACCTCCCATACAAATTGAGTTGGTTGGTTGGTAATTTTCTATGGGAGGTTCAAAATCAGTTTGGTTTTTCAGTTTTCATATTTGCAGGATTTTGTTTTTACACCCTGTATAATAAGCATTAAGACGCATAATCATTGGGGTGAAGTTGTTCAGTTCCCTATGAATACACGTCATCGAACACATTCACTTATCATATTCAACGGGTAAAAAATTACGATATGTACTCGCCTTGCAAATGGGGCATTGAGAAAATGAGAAGGTGATTCGGGGTCCAATCCATTTGTTTGCCAGCACTTTCTTGCAGCAGTGCAGGTGGAAAACGTGGCCGCAAGTCAGCTGGAAATATATGAATAGATGATGATCGATTATGTGAACTCAGTGTACATACATGAAAAGCTTATAGAAACAATATCATTTTTAATCTTCAAGCAAGTGATTTTGAACTAATGCTAGGGCATAGTTCAATATTGATCAGTGGTAATCTACTGAATCCGTAAAAAAGTCAAATCTTTCGTGGTTTTCAATATCTTTAGCTTTTTATCAGTCCAATATTTTCAGAGATAAGGGTTGTAAAAATCAACGAATAATCAGTTGTTTTTTCGTGTCATTTGTACTGCCCGTTAAAAAAATGAAATTGTGCAAGAATCGACCATTATCAACCAAAACCCACAGGTCCTACTGCCTCAAAAGGAGGTGTATGCTTTAACCTAGTCACCACCCACCTTCACCGCGCGCCAAAACCGGCGTCCACCCACGCAAAATTCACTGTACACGCGCGTCAAGTGCGCGAGGGCAAGATAAGAAACTTCACTTCGATGTTTTTTATTTTTTTACTTTACTCTATGGCCAGTTTCCGGTTATTTTTTACACCTAACTTCACACCGATCCTACCCGTGCCAGACAAAAAGGAATGTGTGCCGTAGTTCGTGAGATATAAGACCGTAAGTCGAGTGCGATGTTGCTGGTATTACGTAGATACCAGGGAAGATAGAGGGCACAAACGTGCTGGTATAACGTAGATACCAGGGTGGCGTGGAGGTTAAAGAGTATAAAATATATGTATGTAGACTTTGTAGACATCTAAATTCTATTTAACAGGGTACCTACAGTGTAAATAATTTGGCAGATTTTGACATTATGTCACAGGTAAACCTTCTCTACATCCAGCCATTTAAATCTCAAAACTGAACCAGAAATTTGGAGAACTGGAAACTAAACAACCTGAAACTAGACAATCTCAAACTTAACAACCTGCAAAATAGGTCTCTTATTGATATAATGGAGAGACCGCTCTCTTCTATACTGCTCACTCGGCTCGCTTTTCGATGATACGTTCATGGTTTCGATGGCGTCAAAACACTTGCTATCATTTTTTTTTTCTGTTTATTCATCAAACTTAGAATATTTCGATAAACAATAAATGGACTTTGTAGTATTTTTGAACAATAGTTTTAAACGTACTACTTTTGTATTTATTAACGACCTAGCGAATTGAAGCTGTTATAACCTGTATAGCTGGCGCGGCCTGCAGCGGGTCGGTGAAGCAGATCATGCACATGTCGTCGGCGTCCTGGCGCAGCGGCGCGGCCACGTCCGCTCCGCCGCCGGCGCAGCCCAGCAGGCAGGGCAGGCACGCGCGCTCGCCGCGCACGCCGCCGCACGCGTGCCCGCACGGCAGCACGCGGCTGCACGCCTCGCGACCGTGCTCCTGCAACACGCCGATAATGCAATCAATAGCTGGGTCTCCATTGCACGAGCAGCCTCGGATGCTCACTGTCGCGCGCAACATGCGGCGCAATGAGCGGTCGGTGTGGACGGTTTTTCGCCCGAGCATGAGAATTTGAACATGCGCTGCTCAGGCGAAACCCGCGCATTGCGCCGCATTCTGCGCGCGGCAGTGAGCATCTGAAGCTGCTCGTTCAATGGAGACCCAGCTAATAAGTTTCTTCTTCTGTAGTGTCGATGGAAAGCCCACTTACTCAGATTTCCTTCACCTAGTGTTTTGCCACCCTCAAATAATTTTCAGGTGGTAATTAATGGGCCGTGGGTTGTGGGTCAACCCCGCATTTACACCGAAGGTCGGAATCATTCGCTAACCCCCACCTGCTTTATATTTGTTTCGGCTGACCTAAGTTGGGGACTATTTAAAGACATCCAAGTCTACCTCGGCAGATTGAATGAATGAATGAGGGTGTGCCAAGAAAAATATTAAACAATAAACCAGTTCAAAATTTCAGAGGAATTAATTATAATATTACATTTTAAATTATAATGTTGATTGCACTTTACCGAAATATTTCAAATGACAGAGTCAATTTGTAAGGCAGGATAACTCAGAGAAATAAAGATTACATAAAACATGTGGCTGACAATGGATATTTTTTTTTGCATTGCAATGCACCAACCTGACACTGCTGATCAGCGCAAACGTTGCCAATAGCCAGCAGTCCGGAGTTGCCCCTGGCGCCGCAGAACCGGCAGGTGCCAGCCAGGCCCTGCGCGGGGTCGTCGGCCGCGTCCCCCGCCACGTCGCTCACGCCGCTGTCGAGGGCGCGGAACTCCGCTAGGGCCTTCAGAGTGCGCCGGTCCACCAGCAGCAGAAGCCAGAACAGCTTCGCGCGCCCGCAACCTTCGTGGATGTCGATGCGTATCGCGCTCTCTTCTTCTTTGCATATCTAATAAATAAAAATAAATAAATAGGTATATTGGACAATTCACACAGCGCCATCTAACCCCAAACTAAGCAAAGCTTGTACTATAGGAACCAAATTATCCTCAACCCATATCCACCCACTACTTAGGCCTCATCTAATTTTTTTTATGAAAAATGTGTGTAATGTTGTTCCTGGTGCAGACCTGTCTGTGGTGCGAGCGCGCGGCGCGCTTGAGATGCAGGAAGCGGTCGCATTCGGCGCACAGCGGGCCGCAGCTGCGACACTCGATCACGGCGACGGTGGCGCCATCGTCGTGGTTGGTGCAGAACGGCCGCGCGTCGCCGGTCGAGTCACGCGTGCGGTCGCGCCCCTCGCCGGTTATGTTCATTCTGTAAGTTCATACAAGATACTATTAAAAGTACACACACTTTCGGGACGATTAACTTTCATATTATCAATTTTTTAATTTAGGAAATCATTTCGGTATAGTTTAGAAAATATAATTTGAGCCGATTGACGTTGACGTTTCACAGTCGGATTGGCTCAAATAATTATTTTCTAAACTAATCAAATACGACATGGCTAAAAAAATGTTACTAATATCCACACAAGCAAGCAAAGAAGTCGAGGTTATTATTGGCGGTTTCTTTTTGTCAAAAAGTCAAAAGTAAGTCGGATGACAAGTCAAGATTGTACTAACAACTCCATGTGCGCCTGCTCGCAGACACAGAGCGCGGCGAGCGCCATCCACATGCGCGGCGAGGCCACGCAGCGCGCGGGCCGCCGGTCGGTCTCCGCCAGCTGCGCCGTCGCCGCCACGTAGCTCGCGAGCGCGCCGCGGGTCTCCGAGCCCCACGCCGCCGACACACGCTCCTGACAATATATAACGTGTAAAAATATTAGTTGCAAATATTTTAAGGGGTGAATCAGCCCATGAAACTGAACAACTTTCCCCAGGAAACATAGGTCGAAATATGAGAATATTTTTTGGACATCCCATACAAATTGAGTTGGTAGGTCGGTAATTTTATATGGGAGGTCCTAATTGTTTTTTCATATTTCGACCTATGTTTCTTGGGGAAAGTTGTTCAGTTTCACGGGATGATGCACCCCTTAAAATATTTGCAGCATATATTTTTACACCCTGTATTTTTACAATTTATGGAGAGGAAAGCTAAGAATCAAATGACAACACCCTCGAATGCGCGACTTTCACATTATGACTATTTTTGTTACTACGAGAATTTCAAATTTGTACGTTACCTCAGCCATATCGGAGAGCAGCTTGGCGACTAGGTGCGCGTGTTTCTTGGTGGTTTCCCCGCGCATGAACCAGGCGGCGGGCGGCGCGGGGGTGACGCTGCCCCCCATCGACACTGAGCGGGGGGACGTGCCCCCCGCCCCCTTTACCTTCACCTGCACCGTTATCGCCTTTCCCAAGTAACACACGAGGTGGTCTAGCAGAGTCACCCTACAAATAATGGATATTTTATGTAGCTATAACGTTACTTCTTGATGTTCAATTCACAAGCATTCGATAGTTCAAGAGCATTTGAAATTCATATTGACTATATAATATATATACATATTTTGCCCACAGAGGGTAATCTTTCATTTTACTTATCTTACAGAAACATTAACAAAAAAAAACGGGCTTGCAAAATTTGTACACAATAGTACAGTACTAAGCCATTAATATTAAATAATAATATGATTACCTGTTGCTTATATCGTTTCCAAAGTTGACAATCGCGAGCATTTTCTGAGGCGATATCTCCATAATCATGCGCCGCAGTAGTGATATTACCTGAAATATACAAACACTATATTAGCTAGATCAGAGACCAGAAGAACAACCAGTGTATTCGATTTGAAAGCAGTATTCGGTTGGGAATACCTTTGTGAAAATATCATTGGCGATGGTTTCTACATGCTGACCTCGAAACTTTAATTTGAGAATGGCACCCCTCTCACGTACTCACGTACATTTACCGACTGCTCTCGCGGTGACGAAAAAACGTCGTGATGAAACCCACATTCAAATAACATGATATTTGAGTGTGACTTAACCTAGAATTCGGGCCAGGTTAGCTTTCGGGTTGCAGAGATCAGATGGCAGTCGCTCTGTGCATAAACTTGGTTCCACGTCAAGTTCCCTATGTTGGGTAGCCGAACTCGACAGAGCACGGGATAAGGCAAGGAGAATGAAACGACCCCAATATGAGGATGATGAGCACTTACTTGTCTCTGCACTCGCTCGCTGCCGGTGTGCAGCAGTGCGAGCAAGTCCACGAGCAGCTCGGAGCGCTGCGCCAGGTGCGCGCGCCCCACCGCGCTGCCGCTCAGAGCCAGAAGCTGGAAAAAAAAATTAAAAATATATTTATTTCATTTTCTTAATCCTATGTACATATCCGGATTTGAAGTCCCGCTTGTGTTAGGGGATTTCGCTCTTCCATAATGGTATTGCGGTTAATAGGATTTTACTCTTATGATTAACAAATTAACAAATATTGCCATAATTAACATAAGAAACTCATTGAAATTTAATCAAATTAAATTAATTAAAAATTTCATACAGTGTTATGTTCTAATTAAAGAAAAAAACGAATCATCTGGAAAGTATGGACACAAATTAGATATTATAATAAACTTAAGGCCTGTGTTTCCTGGTGTACGGACTGAACTGAACGAACAAAAAAAAATCCATTGACCAATAAATAAACCTCGGAACCGCCGCTCCTCGTCAGTCATTGGGCTCCGCCCCGTGCTACTACACCTCAATGGAAACGCACCTTAACACTTGAAATCGTTACCAAGAAAAGAGATCGCCTGCCGAATTAGGGAAAGAGGCGGTGACCCGCGCTCCGGTTCATTCCTTGCGCAGAGTTTGTCCGTGGCTGTTCAGCGAGGTAACGCCGCTAGCATCCTGGGATCTTTTGCGCCAGGAGTGGTTCGGGGTGGAGTTTTTGATTTAATCTAATGTTATCGTAATTTTTATTTTATAATTTATTTTATAATTAATTCTTAAAAAAAATACAAACTGTCAATACAGTTCGTATTTTTTTTTATAAGAATCATTTTAAGTTTTATATTTGTTTAACTAAGAAAATATTTTAGTAAGTTATATCTAGTACCAAATTGATGCAATCAATCAGAAATCGAGATCAACGGAAGCGCCTGGGAAACAAAGACGATATGTTGGTGATGATGAAGTAGATTACCAGCGAGAGCATCTCGAAGCAGTAGTTGTCCTGCTGGTGTATGGCGCGGGGTGGCTCGTCGCGCTCGTGCCGCTCGGCCTCCGCGCACAGCAGCGCCGCCTCCCACTCGTCCCGCACGCGCGCTGCCTCGCAACCGATCGCGCACACGATGTGGGACATCACCTGACACAATACAAACTTGTTTCAATAAACAGGGTGTAAAAAAAATTGCTGCGAATATTTTAAGGGGTGAATCAACCCATGAAACTGAATAACTTTCGCCAAGAAACATAGGTCGAAATATGAGAAATTTTTGGACCTCTCATACAAATTGACCTGGTTGCTTAGCAATTTTGTATGGGAGATCTAATTTTTTTTTCATAATTTGACCTATGTTACATGGGGAAAGTTGTTCAGGTTCTTGCAGATAATGTTTTTACATCTTGTATAAGGTGTAAAAATATTAGCTACAAATATTTTAACACAATACTCCAATAGGCTAGATTCCTGATAGGTCAAATGAGTTACTTTCTAAAACGATATTTTGTATGAAAAACTGGAAGTATGACATCACGCCGTAAGTAGTTGGATGGCATCAAAACACTTAATTTTATTTTATTTTTCTGTTTATTTATTGAAACTTTGATATTTCGAAAAGTTTTGAATGAAGTCCGTAGTATTTTTTCACAATTTTTTTAAGCGTACAACTTTTATATTTTTTTAATGACCCAGGAAACTAGCGAATTGTCAAACTACTATCTCTAATTATGGTTTCCATTTTCGCATAAGTGTAACCTGTCGCTGCAGGGACGTGAGCTTGTGCCCGGCGAACAGTATTCCGACCACGTGTTCGCGCAGGTCGCTGTCGTCGGCGGCGGCTGCGTCCGCGCCGGACCCTCCCTCGCCGTTCGCTTCACTCCCACTGCGCTCCCATTCCAGCAACTTTCCAAACACCTGTAAGGCAATAAAATTTTAATTTTAGTACAGTAAATTTTTTTGTGATGCCGGCTTAGACTAGCATCATCACATTTTTTTCCCGTGGGTGTCGTAAGAGGCGACTGAGGGACTCGAGGGTTTTTAGTGTATTGCAATTTTAGGCGACGGGCTGACAATCTGTCATTAAAGTGATACACGACTTATCTGACACGACCCTCAAATATTAGTCAGACTTGGCGATAACGACGTGCAGTGGTAGTAATTTTACGTGTGTGTCGTGTGTGTCGTGTGTGTTTCTATGAACAATATGTATTTACTTACAAAAAAGTAAATAAGTATTAGTATCTGCTATCTCATCGAAAAAATCCGGGACACCTTCCAAGTTTTATTTCGTACGAATCGCAATATTTAAAAAGTGAGTTTATTTTGGAATAAATCACTGGTATCGTGTAATAGTGAGTAAAATGGCGTTTAGAAATCTTAATGAAAATGACAGAAATTCGAAATAGTTATATTATAGGTGTCGTGTTTTATCAAATCATAAAAACGAAAGTGTCCCGATTTCTCTGAGGAGAAGTATAGTTCATATAGTACAAGCTCTGCTTAATTTCGGGCTAGAGGGCGCTGTGTGAATTGTCCAGGATATTTTATTTTATTTGTAACTACGGCCTGCTCAGTAGCTGCGCTCGCTGCAGCTCATTTTCCCGTGGGAATAAGATGTTTTCCCGGTAAGTATTATACATAAAAAACTTCCTCTTAAATCACTCTATCTATTAAAAAAAATCTGTATCAATATCCGTTGCGTAGTTTTAAAGATTTAAGCAAACATACATACAGACAGACGCGAAAAGCGACTTTGCTTTATACATACATACATAAGTCACGCCTTTATCCCTTGCGGGATAGGCAAAGCGTTAACGGTCGTAAGAATACGGTCGCTATCGCCACGTCTGACATTTTTGAGGATTGTTTTCCAAGGTAGTTTCAGAAAACATGTGTATCAATCACTATAGTGACGTTGTCAGCCTGCCGCCTAAAAATTGCAATACACCAATACCCTCGAGTCCCTTAGTCGCCTCTTACGACACCCGCGGGAAGGATGTGGAGTGATGCTATTCTAAGCCGGCATCACACGGTTGCTTTATACCATGTAGTGATATTAGTGTTGATGTGTAACGTTGTACCTGTGTGGTGAGCAGGCGGAAGACGCGCAACGTGTCGCGCTCGGTGAGCGAGTGCAGCACCTGCGCGGGGCTGGCGGCCGCGCCCTCGTGCGGCGCGCACGCGGACAGCACGCGCACCTGCCGCACGCGCACCGCCGGCTCCGGTCCGCGCAGCTCGCACCGCACGCGCACGGACGACGACACGCCTGGGTGGAACAATATATCGTGTAACTTTGCAAGCGTGATCAGACCATGAAACTGAACAACTTTTTATATAGGGGTCATGTTGGGAAAATATTTTTTTTTAACTTCCGCGGGCTACCACTAGTTGAAAGTAAACATAAAGTCGTTATAAGTGTCTCAGAGTGTTTAAAAGTTTTTATCGTTATAACACGTCTGTTATACTCGTACTTTTTGGTTATACCTACACGAGAAACCCAACACGTAAAACTTTTAATTATGTAAATGGCAGCGAACTGGCAATGTGTAATAAATAACAGATTTGATAAACTTTATTTTAAAACTATATTCCCAAAAAGTACTCACGCGGTAAAGTGTAACACAGCCAAGTGGCGGCTTTGGGGTCTACTTCAATGTCTTGCATGTGGAATATTTCGCTAGCTCCACCGCAGTAAAGGAAGGATGCCAACAAAGTTTTATTCTGAAATAATAAAAAACAATGCACTTTCACAATAGCTAGCACAGATAAACAAAACAGTTCTGTTGTTGGATGTGAGTAAAAACACATTGGTACATGGCGGGGATCGAACTCGGGTTTCACGATTGTAAGACCGGTGGCCTTATCACTTGGCCACCGTAGCTCTTCATGTAGTATGCTTATATCAAACATCATACCACAGTGTCCCGGGTGTTGTCGACGTGCACGCATATGATCTGCGGGCGGTTGTCGGGCGCGCCGCCAGGGTACGCCACTTGGATCCACTTGGCCTTGTTCCGGTCCTCGTCTCCAGACTCCCAGAAGGTCTCGGTGCTGCCGTCAGTCAGCGCGCCGGCCATGCCTTGGCGGGAGGACACGGTTATGTCGCACCAGCCAGTCACGTCAGGACAACTCCAAACAAAATTCTCCTGGAAAATTGGGGTTTTGTTATTGGAGCATTCATTGAATAACTTGTGTGTTTATGCAATTTAAATTTTTTTTGGTAATATGATCGACAAATATAATATATATCAAGTTAATATTATAGGTCGAATAAGAGTCCAAAGAGACAAACTGGAGATGAAAATGAGTGGGCGCGCGATTGAGGAGATTCTTGCCGGCAACTTACCGGAAGTCCCTTTGGCTCAAATTGAAGAGAACAAGAAATCTGAGAGTAGCAAAAAAAAAACAAAGTTGACTGTGGACTCCTTGGGTGGCAGTATTCTGTGATATGTGTAACGTCGTCATTGTGTATTACGTACCTTATTGATGTAGCTATGGAAACTTTCGTGCAAAGCTCCAAGCATTCCCTCGTCGTATACTGCCTCCTCTGAATGCGACAGTATTTTGCTGATCACGCTAAACACTTGTGATCTAATCCACGCAGCATGAACAACATACACGTCATGTTTAGGTAAAAAATATGCTGAAGTTTTATGATACCAGGTTATAATAATATAGAACGCCGTGTGATTTCCATACGCGCATTTCAATAAAATTTCAGTCTTTGTTTCATATATGTACTGACTTTCATCAAATTACTAAGCGTTTTCTACCTTTCTAAGATTTTCTTTAGAATACGGCCCAATCAGGCTAGGGGAGGGCGTGTGTTTAACATTGGATAACTACAGGTTGATCACAATGAAAGGCTTATTGCCTTAAAAATGTTAATTAATGCTTTGTTTATTAATTAACATTGTTTCTTGCCTTGTCAACCAGTCGAGTGAAGAACATACGATGTTACCGTGGTGTAAGGGACTTTATAGCTGCATAGTGTCAATGTAACAGATCTCTGACATTAGGATGCGACGCGATGAGTTCGCAATCACGTATGGTAGTTTTTGCAGTTTCGGAAATATGATTTTAGCCGCTTCGCCTTGACGTTTCGTAGCCGAAACGAGTCAAATTGTATTTGGTAAAGTTTACCTATGCAGGAAGGCGCGGTCGTGCGGGGAGTAGTGCAGCGCCCAGCAGCGCACGGCCTGGAGCGCGGCGGCGCTGGCGGGCGGCAGCGAGGGCGCCAGCGTGCTCACGGACCCCAGGAACGAGTGGAAGGCGGTCCGCGCGCCCCGCGCCGCGCGCCCGCCCGGGCAGATGGCCGACGCAGACGCCGTCGGCACTATGTACCGATGCGGCTCGTTGCCTGCGTTCTGCTGAAAGTGGTTTATTGACAGTTGTCATCCATTTGCTTGAAATGGCGTCAATATTTCAAAAAGAATACGAAAAAGGAGTCATTTAAGTCGTCAGGTTTGTAGAGGCACGCAAACACGACAATAATTAAATTCCATATTACTTTTCGGTCCTGGCCCTAAAAAAAGTCTTAAACTTCAAACTTTGTGAAATTAGGTTTTTTGTGGTACACATTATGTTTGAAGTTTAAAGACTAAATGCGTATTTTTTATTTTAAATTGAATGCTAACGCATGTTGCGTATTTCAAAATTTCTCGCGTTTAAAATGTAGATTTGTAATGTTTCCTCGCAAATGGAAAAAAGCATTATACTAAGCCTCAGCTAAAATGTCAATTTCTGCCTCGACTTCGTCTCGTCCATATAACTCGGCCAGAAATTGGTCTATTTTTTGCTACTGCCATAATGTACTATTATTAAAAAACAAAGCAATACCTTACGCGACAGAATACATCCACATGGTATCACCTCTTGTTTCAAAACAGAATCTACTAGCTTATACAACATTAAGGAAGTACATGATCGAAAGATAGCGACAGCATGGCGAAAACATGAGATCATGCCTTGTGACGCACACTGAGGAAGGTCTACGTCCAGCTGTGGACTGCTATAGGCTTATTTGATATTGTGACCAATTATATGATGAGTTTTGTGCACAGTAGAAGTGTTTTAGTACATTTTTTTCCAACTTCTCATCAAAAATCCGGGACACCTCGCAAGTTTATGTTTCGTTCCCACTTTATTTACAAAATGAGTTTATTTTGAAATAAATGTCTGATATCGTGTGATAGTGAGTAAAAAGTTTATAAATTTTAATGAACATGTCCCAAATACGATATAGGTTTCGTGTTTCATCAAATCATATAAACGAGTGTCTCGATTTCGCTAATGAGAAGTGAATGTTAGCCGCGGGTGCAGCGTAACCTACCTCCTTGTTGTCGTCGAGGGCGAGCGGCGGCGGCACGATGCGCGCGTACTTGTCCAGCGCGGCGGAGAACCACCACATTACGTCGTGCACCGACGTGGGCTGCGTCGTCGACCGCAGCAGCCAATTCATCGCCTGCAGAAGCACAACAACACACACCATTCATTGCCGACTGGTACTACTACTTTCCCAAAAACGCGAAGCTCAACTGGTCAAACTGAGAACAGTAGTTATTGCCCCACGTGACAATGGTCAAAGTGTTAAAGAAATTGGACCAGCTATGAAAAAAGACAGCTGTTCGAGCATACTTCTATAGCGAGTTTCTTTTTTAAATATCAATCTATGTTCTTTGGGGCAAGTTGTTTAGGTTGGCCAACTGAGCTTAACGTTTACAGAAAAGCCATATCGGTACTACCTTCAAACAACTTACTTCTTATGACGCAATTTCTCGAATTTTAAACCATGCAGGATCTATCATTTTCGTAATTTTATTTTTGCCTGAAAAGGCATGAACTTAGGGTAATAGGATCAGCGTTCCCTATCTATGCAGAAGCGTATCCGTCCTCGGTTGTGGGACTCACCTCGAAGGCGTACTGTCGCACGGTGTTGATGCGCACGGCGGCGTCCATCTTCTGGCGGTGCGCGTGCAGGTCGCGGCGCGCGAGCACGAACGCGAGCACGGGGCTCCGCAGCAGCGTGTCCGCGTCCACGTGGGGCGGCTCGAACGCGGACACGGAGCACCCATCCGCGCCCCACTCGCCGCACCCCACCAGCCGCTGCAGCGCCGCGCTCGGCTGCGTCAGCAGCGACGAACCCGCGCCTGTTTAGCAAGTAAACACTCAATTGTAATATATTTATTATTTTTTGCATTGACATCGGTTAATTTATGTTTGTTTTTGTATAATTATATTTAAATGTAATTGTTAATTTATAAATTTTTGCTTGTTTGACATTGTAAGGTATTTACTTAATTTAATTTATGTCAATTTTATAATTTTTAATATGTATTGTAGTTTCCAAAACAAATGTAAGATATTGTTAAAGGAATAAATAAATGAAATTAATATAAAACGGTGTGCAAAGGCGTTTTTTTCGGCAAGATCGATCTCTTCTAGACAACCTGGTAATAATAAAGTAATCATATTCTGGCAGTGTGATGCCCGCAAGAATGAAACATTTATTACTTATATTATTAAACTAACGGCTACTAGTATACAGGAAAAATTATTTACAATTCCTGAAGGTTAAATATTGGGGTTATAATGGACATCTAACTGTGCCTGTAAACTATAATAGGTTGTCGTTTGATAATTTAATCACAGGTAAAAGGCAGCAAGCAGCGTTCCCTGTGATATTGTACCATCTTGCATCGCGCTTGTCAAAGCCCCTGCGAAGTTAGGCTTCAACCGCTTGTTTGGCCCATGGCCACCGAGCCGGCACGGCGAGCTCTGAAGTGGCTACTTGTTCCTACCTGAGAGTGTTTCATCGAGGGCGTCGTCCCGCGAGGTGGTGGC
This sequence comes from Keiferia lycopersicella, assembly GCA_029255805.1. Lineage (NCBI taxonomy): Eukaryota > Metazoa > Arthropoda > Insecta > Lepidoptera > Gelechiidae > Keiferia > Keiferia lycopersicella. The sequence continues at coordinate 14,595,218 of JARACZ010000006.1, read as the reverse complement.
GGCGGACTGCTGCGCGGCGTTGGCCAAGTCCCGCCCGCTCGCCTGACCCATGGACACCGAGCGGGGCACGCGTGGCCAGTGCAGCGACACCGCCATCTCGGGGTATGGTGTGTTCTGGAAATACAGGGTGTAAAAAATTGCTGCAAATATTTAAAGGGGTGAATCAGCCTATGGAAATGAACAACTTTCACCAAGGAACATAGGTGGAAACATGAAAAAAAAAATGCCCCCCCCCCCCCCCCCCCATACAAAACTACCAACCGACCAAGTCAAGTTTGTACGGGAAAATTTGTTCAGTTTCATGTGCTTATATGTGTCAAATAAAAAGATAAGTAGAATAATAAACGTGTTAAACAATAGATATAATAAAAAAATACTATAGAAATTAAACTGTTTTATTTTGGCTATTTTCTAAATCATATTATGTGTACTACAGGCTAGCAGCATGTTTCTTACGATAGGCGCGGCGGCCGGCGGCGGCGGCCTGCCCAGCGAGTGGTACTTGGCCGCGGTGTCGGTGGCGCAGGCCTTGGGCGCGGCCCCGAGCGCGCTCAGCACCTGGAAGGGCGGCGCCGGCTGCCACAGGCTGCCCGGCGGGGTGGGCGGGCTCCAGCCTATGCCCTCGTTCCATGGACTGCTGATGGCCTCTGCGATATACAAACAAAAGTTAAAAAATATAAAGATAAATAAAACGTATTTATTTACCTCTCAAGTCGCGTTTAATAGAATTTCTATTTTGCAAGACGGTGTTATACGCCTCTAAAGACTCTGCTGGATTGTCGGTTATTCCAACTCATTCTACGGCGGCGTACAACGCCATCTTGCGGATTTGTCCAAAAAACGCCCAGTATGCAATACCCCGTCTCATAGATGAAGTGCTGAAGTTTTGCTGCGAAATGTTGTTGGTGGTTATTCGTATAACGAAATGATCCTAAAAGGCCAACATTATAGTTGACATCGCCGGATCCTTACTTTACAAAATCCTATTATAGTTACCTGAGTTGGTGAGTGGCGCCAGGTCCAGCAGGAATATTGCGTTCTCCTTCATCAGGTGATGGTCGACCTCGGTAAGCGGCTCGCCCCGTTCGTGCCCCGGCTCCGATATGGCGGCGGTCTTCGGCTGCTTCACAGCAGACGCCGCCTTCAGCGCCTTGTCGCGACACTTCTCGCAGAATATGTACCATAGCTCGTAAGCTGGGAATGAGAGGCATGCATAGAGATTAGTTGGTATTGAATAACCCGTTATTACAAGTTCACAGATAGTTTAAATTATAATCATAAACCAGAGACCCGCTAAGCGCTTTATTCGTTAAGTTGAATTTTCCAACTAATTGTCTGAATATCAGAAGTTTATTGGATTCCCATTTCAACTGATTACCGTTTTATTTCTTTAAATTTAATAAAATAAAACAGCATCAACAGAGGTAGCGAAGTGTGAATGTTAATGGATTAAGAAGTGTGAATGTTAATGGATTAAGAAGCAGCTTTTTGTGTAATTATTGAGTGTAAATTATAAAAGCAAGTATAAAGCAAAGTCGCTTTTCGCGTCTGTCTGTATGAATGCTTATAAATAGAGTGATTCAACAGGAAGGTTTTTATGTATAATACTTGCCGCGAAAACATCTTATTCCCACGGGAAAATAAGTTACAGCGGGCCGCTAGTTAAAAATATTTTTAAGTTTCTAAAAAATATCGATATATCGGTGCTCTAGACCAATATATCGAATACCGATATCGACTGAATTTGATATATATATCGATATTTTTGAAAAAACTTGCAATGGTACACGTACCGTAGCCGATGAGCGTGCCGGGCTCGGGCGCGCCCTGCGCCAGCTGCCCGCAGGTGGCGGCGGCGAGCGCGGCAGGCGCGGGCGGGTGGTCGGCGCGCTTGTAGTTGCCCGCGCGGTCGTACCCGCGGCACGTGTGCGCGCGGCAACCGGCGTGCGCGTGCCTCATGTGCGCGGCCAGCGGCGGCGGCACGCTCGTCCCGCCGCACAGCTCGCACCGGACTACGCACAACAATTTTTTGGTGATGAAATGCGAAATATAGTCTTTATTGTTAAGCATATTTTAGCAAATTGAAATACACAGGGTGTAAGGGACGGTATAACGAAAACTGCGTGCTCAGACCATTAAACTGAACAACTTTTTATATGGGGGCTATGTTGGGAAACGAAAATTTTTTTCGACCTTCCATAGAAAATTCCCGGTCAGCTGAGTGACTTTGTATGGGAACTCGAAAAATCGTCTCCCAACATAGCCCCCATAGAAAAAGTTGTACAGTTCCACGGTTTGATCACGCCTGCAAAGTTTACACCGTCCCTTACACCTCGTATTAGGTACAACAATAAACATTTTTATTTATTACCTACTGAATGACTGATCTACGGCTACTGGCATACAAATTAATAATTATTTAGCTTCTTTTATTTTCTTTGCAAATCAGCAAATGTTAATCAACGTTTAATGCTATTGTTGTTGTATAGGCGGAACCTTGTTAATGGCTTAGTTTTTAGTTAGTTTTAGTTTTTTTGTTAATATAGCTGTAAAATAAATAAAATAAAAGTATGCTGCTAATAAAAGTACATATGGGAAGTGTGCATTTGGAAACATCACGAGAACATTTGTTTCACGTTTTTCGCAACAACTTCAAGAAGATTCTTCGATGTCGCGAATCAAATTTCTCCCAGGAACATAGGTCGACATTATGCAAAATAAATTTGGACCTCCCATACAGAGTGAATCGGTGGGCTGGTACATTTTATTTACCTACTTTTTACAAATTTGTACCTATGTTTTTAGGGGATAGTTGTTCAGTTTTATGTTCTGGTTCACCTCTTAAAGTATTTGCATAATTTTTAGTACGTCGAATAAATGTACATATTTTATGTCGTTTATAAATCTACATTTATGATCTTATCTACCTGAATACGGAGTTTTGTTCGAAGCAATTTTCCAGTCCCTCTTCTTTCGCATTGCGCTGTACGGCCGTTCATCATTCTCGTTCTTTTCAGTAGACCCTTTCTTGTACCTGACCAAACAAACATTACACACGTATATGTAGTATAAGCAAATAAGAGTATTTATTTCTTTTTCATTTCGTTAACAAAGTATTTCACTATAAAAATCCACAACAAATGATGTATAAATAATGTAAGACAAATCAGTGTCAGACGTACATATACACCCTTTTTCTAATTTATAACAATCTACAAAGTGTAAAAAAAGTAGCAGCAAATATTTTAAGGGGCGAACGAGCCCGTGAAACTGAACAACTTTCCCCAAGGAACATAGGACTAAATATAAAAAAGTTTAAGATCTCCCATAAAAAATTACCGACCGGCCAAGTCAATTTGTACGGGAGGTCCAAAATTTTCTCATATTTCAACCTATGTTTTTTAGGGAAAGTTGTTCAGTTTCATGGGCTGATTCACTCTTTAAAATATTTGCGGCTAATATTTTTACACTATAAATCGGAGAGATGTTTCTTTGGGGTGAATAGTAAAATGCGTACTTGTCGGTAGCGGGCGATAGTTGGTCCGCGTCGTACAGCGAGTCCCACAGAGCAACGAGCGCTCTCAGAGCAGGGGGCAGCACGTTCACCACCGATGATGATGATGATGATGAGCCTGCACCAGGGATGTTACGGATATGAAATTACGGTTACGGATAGTAAAAAATTTAATATCTCAGATTCGGATACGGATAACACTTTTTTATAATTTATTGCGCTAAGTAGTTAAAAGTTTTACAATAAAATAAAACAAACAATTCAAAAGGCACATTCGATATGTCTCAGAAATAATCACACTAGTTGGTCATAACAGGGCTTGGTGAGGCAATGCCCTTATCCGAAATTATCCGAAACTTTGGTTTCGGTTTCGGTAACGGATATACTGTTATATCAGATATCCGATAGTTTCAGTTTCCGTTACGGAGCTTCATAATGTCTCAGACCTGCAATCACATGCACATTATGTTAGGACATAATTGACTGTCTCGATGGCGTAGCGGATAGTACCCCTGCCTACGACAAGGGTCGTGGGTTCGATCCCCACCGGACACAGATATGTTAAGTCAATTTTGATAGGTAGCGCGATGTGCACCTTACGTGCGCGACTCGCCGACGCCTAGTACTAGGGTTTATACTGAGCTATGACGTACAGTATACAATAGTGTATGTGTGTGTGTGTGGATACCTGCATCAATGTTGTGTTGCGTATCTTCTTCCTTGATAGGCAGCGCGATGTCCACCTTACGCACGCGACTCGCCGACGCCTCCGCGCCTGACCGCGTCAACGTCTCCAGCGTACTAGGGTTTATACTCAGGTATTGACCTGTAAACAGAGAACAATTCAGTCTAGTAAAATACACATAATGGGCCTTCCCAAAAAAAAGTTAGATGCGAGTCAAACGCGTGTTGAAAAAATATCTTTATACAAAAAACGCTAGACAAGCATTCAACGCTTGGCTAGTTTTTTTGGAATGCCCAGTTTTAGATATTGAATAGTACCAGAGTGCTATTGTAATTTATGGTTACAGATGACATCCCCAAATCAACAGGACTTCTCTAATAGATGAGACCAGCAGAGTACCGTGATTGGCACAATAGAGAAGAGGCGTATGCCCTTAAGTATGTGGATATAAGCTGATGACGATGATTGTTATAGTCTAGGAAATATAATTTGAACCGATGAATGTTATCTCTAAACGATTGTTTTCTATTGTGCAAGTCTTTTGATCTATTGGACTCACATAAAGAAGTCGTTAAGCCTAATCGGCTCAAATTATATTTCTCAGATATTGTTACACACTCACCCGCGTTGGTCACCTCGACGGAGTGTCGTTGCGTGTGCGGCGGGTGTGGGTCGTGCGGGGCGCGGGTGATCACACGCGCTCCTTGCTTCGGCAGCTGCGGGTGGAACTTGAGGAACGCAGCGCACGCGATTGCGTCGTGAACTATGCCTGTTGCAAGAGTAACGGGTTATTTTTTGTATGTAAATGTTGCTGCCAGTCTTTACACTGTTTACTGCAAATCTACTTTTAAGATAGAGCCAACAGCGATAAAGTTAAATGAGCTGTTAAAAATGAAAGTATTGAGAGATGTATTTACGCTACATATTATATTATAGTTACTAATTTACGTGGTATTTTTCTTTGTAAAATGTAATAACTCTTATTAGTATAGAGTATGCCTTATTTTCGTTTTGATTTTGGAATCCGATTCAGATACATATGGGTATATGTATCTGAATCGGATTCCAATCTAACGTCAGTCTAAATAAACACACGCGAGACAGTGCACTCGGCCGAGTGTTTGTATGAAAGCTATGGCGAGTAGAGGGCGAGTGCGCTGATTACGACTAACTACGTGTGATCAAGGTTATACGGTTCAAAATGACATGATATCTTACTATGTTTTATCATGGGACAACACTTACTTTCATGCCAGAGCAACGCTGCAAATATGGCGCGCAAGCATTCTGCCTGCGCAGGACTGAGCGCGTGCTTGCGCAGTGGCGGCAGCGGCGGCGGCGGCGCGGGGCCTGCGCGCGCCGGCAGCGGCGGGGGCGACGACGACGCGCGACGGTATGCGCGGGACCTACAAACATATAAGCTACACTGTCATTTTTGAGATTTTGTAGTCTACTACAAACTTGGGGTGTTAGGGATATGAAATTTTTTATACGGGTAATTAATTTTTTTATACCAGATTCGAATACGGATATTAGAATATTTTGGATTACATATCCGTAAGTTTCGGATAGTTTGTGTTAGTTATGGATATTCGATTTTGGAGCAATCAGTTTAATAAAATATAAATAGAATCCTAGGCGTTTCATTGTTTTAAAATTTTGTATCTGGCTCCTCGTTAATAAAGGGCAAAAACGATATCTAAACTTGCATGTGTCGGTCTCGAATTCCACCTTTTCCTGAAAAGCGTGCGGAAAGTTTTGCCGCTCCCGCATCGGCTTATATAGTCTTGAAAAGTCTTGCCTCAGACTGATTAAATCGTCTGTCACAGATTTATGAGGCTAATGATGATGACCTTCGATGTTTGAGATGAAAGCGCACGAGTGGGCGACTACTTTACTCCATATAAATACATGAAAATGAAATGAAATGAATGAAATTTCTTTACCTGTTTGCAATCCGTTCCCTGGCTAAACTCTTGGGACTGAGCCTGCCGTCTTTGTTGGCGGCGGCGCTGGTGTTGAAGTAGGTGGACGGTGTAGGGGGCGCCACCTCCTCTTCTGCTGCCGTCTCCGGCGAGGTCTGCGTCCCGGTTTGCGCCAGCTTACTGCTCTTTTGCTCCTTACGTTCCTTTGGCTCTTTGGGATCCTTGTGCCCCGGCTCTGGCTCGATATCCGTCTTTAAAAAAAACATTCAAGGTCGTACAGCAATGATTAAAAAAAATATTGTATAGATACGGGTGGAGGACTACTACAAGTCTGACGCCACAATCCATCACCGAGTCGTTCAATGGCCAATGCCCTATACGAAAAGACGAAGAAAGTGAAAGACTGGGACGATTATTTTTACAACGGGGGGCAATATCAATATACCTTATTCCCATATAAAATCAATACGTCGCGGCATACCGACTATCTACTTCTAGTAAGAAGAAGAATTACCTCCAAGATGGCATTGACGTCGCGCACGTTGTCGCCGGCTCGCGCATGCGCGGGTGACCACCACTCATCAGTGTTGCCGTTACTACGCCGTTGACTACGCCTGAAAAACGATACTTATCTTTAAAAAAAAATCTAAGACCAAGGCACGCAATACCGATGAGTTAATATCATACTCACCACATATAATACGTCTGAGACCTCGTCTATGACCTCACAAAACGTATTTTGTGTGGGAAGTATGATACAAAAATTATTGTACAATTATCATCTTTGTTAGTGAATTGAAACGTACCCTGAATAATCTTTGTTGGGTCATGGAGGGAAAAAAAGTGAATAAAAAAGTTTCAACCCTAAACTAAAACCCGGAGCCTGTTGCACAGGTCCATCGTGCGGTAGACTCCTGCAGCCAACCTGGCTCCGCACGTATCGACTCGTTGCTCCTGTGGAGCCAGCCAGGGAGGCCAAGATGATTGCGCAGGTCTTGGGCAACCCTGGGTTTTCCATAATTGCGTCCCAGGCAACGCAGTGTCTGTGTTCTTGCCTCAGACACTGATTGAATCGTCTGTCACGTACGTATGAAGCCAGTGAAACTGAATGCGAAACTCCCGTCTTACTGCGCCATCTGTTGATATTCCTTTACATTTTTGTTAAGTGTATTCGTGTCATGGTGACATGTATTACGTACTTTGGGGAAGATACGGCTGAGTTCTCGTTGCGCATATGCCTAGCTCGTTTGCTCGGTTCCGATCCGAACACGAATGGGCTAGAACTGCTGTCACTCTGAAACAAGTTATATATAAATATTAAATTTTTTAAATAGCCTATAATGTGTCCCACTGCAGGTCAGAGGCTTCCCCTCTTTTTCGCCAGGTTCTTCGCTCTTGAGCCTCTGATGTCCAATTTTATATTTTTGCGAGTAATATTACCTTACATCCAAAATTTCTCATATGATCAGCACCTCCAGAAACTTTAGCTACACATGCTATTCATATTCTAACGCTCGCATTATAAAGCTCCCTAATACGTGACAGTTGAATAAACTCCTACTATCATACATAATATGCCAGGCTCATTGGACGACTCTCGGTGTGCCACACGAAAAAAGAAAGAAAAGGACTCAGATTCCGATGATGATTCAGTAACTCATGTGATTACATAGTATTGAAATAAAATGGTAAGATGAGACATACCTCACTCGCTGCATCATTCTGCGGAGCAAATGGAGCCTTTTTGTCGTCGATTGCAACTATTTCTGAAATAGAAAATAAAACATAATTAAAAATTTGCATATTCACCTACTTTGATATCATTTCAGCATACAGGCTCGTCATGCAGATTATGCTTACCGTTAATTCCTACGTCGATTTCTTCGTCTTGTGCCCAAGAGTAAATATCATGTCCTTGCCCGTCCACGTATCCGCTGAGTGTTCCAGTATATTGCAGCTGAAAAAAAACACAATAATCAACTATATTCTAACATATTAAATTAACCATATTTTATAAACGCAAAAACAAACTACTCGCTTTGGAGACACCTACAAAATAGTCAACGTTTTATGGACTGAATGTTTTTATTCACAAAAAAATTGTATATAATATTATTGGATCTTATTCAATAACAATAAGAAATTTCACTATACTAAAAAACATTTTGATAGCACTATACAGGATGTAAATAAAATCATATTTGAAGGGGTAAACCAGCCCATGAAAATGAGAAACTTTCTTCAAAGAACGTAGGTCGAAATATGAAAACAATTTTGAACCTCCCTTACAAAATTACCAACTGACCCAGCCTATTTGTATGGGAGGACCAAAAAAATTCCTCATATTTCGATCTATGTTTCTTGAAGAAAGTTGATCAGTTTAATGGGCTGGTTCACCCCTTCAAAATATTTGCAGCTATTATTTTTACACCGTGTCATGCTGGCTTAGAATAGCATCACCCCATTTCTTTCCCGTGGGTGTCGTAGAAGCCGACTAAGGGACTCGAGGGTTTCATGTGTATTGCAATTTTAGGCGACAGGCTGACAACCTGTTACCCATGCTGTTACTATGGTGATACATGACTTATCTGAAACCACCTTAAAATATAGTCAGATGTGGCGATAAAGGCCTGCCTACCCCGCCAGGGATATAGGCGTGATTTGTTTGTGTGTGTGTGTGTGTGTGTGTGTGTGTGTGTGTGTGTGTGTGTGTGTGTGTGTGTGTGTGTGTGTGTGTGTGTGTGTATATTACGTATTTTAGGGGCGACTTGCCTGCGTGGGGCTGGAGTCGTCGACGGGCACGAGCAGCGCGCGCTCCAGGTGCCGGTGGTGCTGCAGACACCACGCCACCTCGGCGTGCCCGTCGCCGTACGCGCGCGTCGACTCCGCGCCCAGACGCACCCACGTGCCGTCCTTGTTCACAACCTACCACAAACACAGGGTGTAAGAGACGGTGCAACGAAAACTTTGCAGGCGTGATCAGACCATGAAACTGAACAACTTTTTCTATGGGGGCTATGATGGTAAACACAAAAAAAAAATTTCGACCTTTCATACAAAATTCCCGATCAGCTGACTTAATTTGTATGGAAACAAGAAAAAGAAGTTTCGTTTCCCAACATCGCCCACACAGAAAAAATTGTTCAGTTTTATGGTCTCATCACGCCTGCAAAGTTTTCATTATATTCTGTATACACAATAAAAACATGCGCCAAGGTATGGGGCTTACCACAAAAAATTTCAACGCGAGTCGAAAGTTTTTAAAATAAAACTCCATACAAAAAAAGCTAGACACGCGTTCAACGCTAGTCTAACTTTTTTGTGGTAAGGCCCTGTGTGTTTGGGTTTAGAATTAACACATTTCTTAGTAGAATATTGATCACGCGGTGAGAAAGGAACCGATTGCCAACGTAGTTTGAAGCCCGAAGCGTAGCTGAGGGCATCACAATACACACGAGTTTGCAATCGGACTTACTTACAAGTGATACATAGTGCTTTATACTACACCTGCAAGATTTAAAAAAAATAGGAATACTAATAGAAGAACAGTTTAATAAACCTTAAAAATGACATGCGAATGAATTCGCGGGTTACTTTTTTTTATTATATCGGACAGAACATTTAACATTTACTGTATTACTGTATTTCCTAGTCTATACACAGAGTTGGACAGACAACTCTGTCAAAGAATAATAAGCTTACCTCCTCGACGAAGCAGACGGTGGCTCCGCACGGCACTTGGCCGAGCTGCTCGGCCTGCAGGCTGGGGCTGGCGCGCACGCGCAGCCCGGCCGAGTGCTTGCCCGAGAACTTGCGCAGCTTGCACGGCGGCGACTGCAGCGCCGCGCCCGCCGACGACTTCTCCGCTGAACTCTCCGCGGGGTTGTCCAACACCTCTATCACCAGTTCCTGAGAGGATGACCAGATCAAACCATTGTCTATGAAACCGGTGGTATTATATAAAACAAGAATAAATACGAATATGATTCAAAATCGGAATTTATTGACTACAGTCAGAAAATTCTAAAAATTTTTTGTTGTATAGCTTGACCATAAAGAGTAGATAAAAATGAGGGCGCCACTTTCTTCGCGATTTGTCAAATCTGACAAACAATGCTTAACTATGGCAACATTTTTTAATACAAAAGTTTTAGTTCCATTTTATTTAATTTCTACTCTTTCTGGACAAGCTATAAGTACTTGCATACTTCTAGATATCTGTAAATAAATATCTGTAACATTCAGTTTTATGTTTACAACAATAAACGATACGAAGCATTTAAATCATGTAGTGTCGTTATACCTGAGGCGCAGGCAGGTCATCAAGTGTGCAGTGGAAGACGAACGAGCCGGCGGCTCTTGGGGTCCACGTAGCGACGTAGGTGCCGTCCGGCTGCACGCGCACGGCCAACCGCTCCGCGGGCACGCGGCCGGCCGGCACGCGGCTGCCCGCGCCCGGGCACACCTCGCCCCAAGCCCCGTTCAACAGTCGCAACTCCTCGAACGAGTAGTTCTGATATGCCTGCAACGAGCGTTCAAAAATCGAATGTAACCGGTAACAAATTATACACTATCCAAGCTAGCTCTGTATTTTTAACGAATTTGTAGAACGAGATAGGTAATTTAGGAGCACCGACCGCATTTTTTACTTGTCTTTTAAATTAGCAGAAATCGAGAAAATACTAGAAAAGCTAAATGCACAAGTGTAACCAACTATTCTTTCAAGTCAGTAAAAGTATAAAACCCTTGTAAAACTTCAATAATACAGAGCTAGCTTGAATGCTAGCGGAGCTAGATAAAGCGCAGAGGTCACCGGCATGCGTAATGCAGCACGTGTACACAGCGTACCCATCGCGTACCAGCTGTAATGTAAGGGTTTGTATGACAATCGTACAATCCTTTACATTAAAACCGGTAGGCGCCGGGTACGCCACGCACGTGCTGCATACGAGCCGTATTACGGAGGCCGGTGTGTACTGCCCTTAAAATATGGTGCCGATTAAATAATATCTCTTAAACAAAAGCTGTCACTTTTTGGTAAAAAGGTTTAGAAAATGATAGTACATATCACAGACTATTTTAATTATGTCACGCATGTTATAAATTGTAATGGTTTAAACGCATCTCTATAAATGTCGTCGCTTAGGTTTGACAGATAAGATAACGCATAAAATATAAAATACCTAATTAAAAATAAAGATAATTGTATTCGCAATCATCTCCTATCCTTGTTTAAGCCTATTCAACTGAAAGTGATAGCTTTCTTTTTAGCTAAGAAAATTATCCAACCGACACACATATCTATCTAACTCCGCTGGCTCAGCGACCCAGCATGCTAAAGCAGATAAAATCCCGAAAACTTAGGATTAAACGTAGTTCGGGCTTTTACCGTATCCCATAAGGATCGGCGTTCGCAGTAGGCACATGAGGCGTATGCTTCTGAAAATCTACTTAAATATAAATGTTGCAAAAATTTGCTATTATGTGCCGACTATGCCATGTCCTGTTTTATGACGCACTTAAAATTAACATCGAACACACGATCAGACAGAAGCAAAGCGAATGGTAAACTAAAAAGATAAAAAGCGGTCATGCGGTCACTGTCGTCCTTAGTGCCTCAGTGATTCGCGCAGCATTTGAACTAAAGAGCCCACCTTCATCATAGTTATTGCGTGGAACTTCATCGTGTCCCTTACAGTAGGATTGTAGGGCACGTCGGGCAGGTTGCTGCGCAGGACAGAGGATGAGCGACGCGAGCGCGACGTCACGTCCTCCAGGCGCTGCACCACCACCTACGAACAAACAAACAAGATACAATTAGATATTCATACTTTCATCACGCTTTTATGTCTTACGGAGTAAAAATAGGGCCGCTATTGCTACGTCTGACAAACCTTTGAGGGCCGTTTTAGAAATGTTGTGTATCATGTTAATGTCAGGTCCGCTTAAAACTATAATACACATTAAACCCTCTAGTCTTTTAGTCGCCTCCTACGAAACCCGCGGGTAAACATACAATGTTTGCAAGCGTGTTTTAAGAAAAGGGGTGATGCTATTCCAATACGACACACGACAATTAAATATGCACGCAAACATTGTACGTATATTCCAGATACATTTAAAGGCATCCCGTGGGAGATCGAGATAAAGTCTGACTGCCTGTGCTGTGGTGATTTTTTAAAAATTAATACCTCAATACATCAATAATGTGTGTCCCACAAGAATCGAACCAAGGACTCCGATCCTATTAGACCGCCAGACCACGCCAGTAAGAAAACCTAACACTTTAATGGAAATTTGCACGCAGTATTGACTAAAGCAATTACAAGACCTTTTAGTCTGCGCCAGTAGGAAGCGTCGACCTATTACATGTTCGTGATAGTTTCATTTGTATGATATGATCATCATTGCAGGCACTAACTTCGTTCACATGCAGCCAAGGCCGCGATCTTGGGAATGCCATATCATTATCATATTTACAATGTGACTACTAATCATCTCCATTTGAGAAGGAGAGCTGGAGCTCAACTTCTGAATTGAGAAAAATTTCCGTCGATTCCGTGAACGTATATCTGTCGTCCACGATTTCATTACGCTTACAGCCATTTTTGAAAAAGTTGAAAGCTGTGTTGCCATTTTAATATCGTTAACACCTCACCAAAAACATCCCTAACAAACTTCTCTGATCAAAAAACCGGTAATCTCCGAAAGTTAATGTAGCTTACGTTCGAATGCTTATCTGTCAAAGTAGGTTTGACAATCAGCTGTTTTGTCGAATAGTAGAAAATGGAAACGAGTGATTAGACCACTACAACCTTTTTTATTTTCGGGGACGATTTCTGTTCAAAAATGCCAATTTTAAGATTTTGCTTACGGAATAGCGCTTTCGTAGCACGCAATCGAAAACGAATAATTAAGAAATTGAGCTCCCATTCCTGTTTCATTACAAACACTCCGAAGTGCAAAGATAGATTGATTTACTTAGTAAAAGTGGTTCTTTGCTGTCGAAGAAAGTATTATACCTTGTTAAATAAAGCTCTTAGCAAAAAATATTATGCTACGAAAGGTTTCCGTAACAGAATTCTCAGTAGAACAATCTTTAATAGCAGCAAATAATGCTCGTTTTCCAGAAATATAATACTAAAATGTCCAGTTTCAAGGCCTGAATGCACCTTATCAGTATTTGGAGGACTGTCCCTTACATTCCCTATAATCCTGGATTCTTCTTCTTTTCGTGTGGGACACCGAGTCGTCCAACGACCCGATTATAAAATATGATGCCATATCATATAGGTACTTTAATACTCATAAAAGCTCAATATTACCATCTGTTTTATAAAAATCAGTGACATTGCAATTAAGTAAATGAGTAGTACGTAGGTTTTTGTTACGTACTCAAAACCATTCTGCAGCATTTTCACATTTTCATTAAGTAAATTGGTATTGATTACATCCGAAAGAGAAACTCGCCCATTACAAAAATGTTAACACCTATTGACAAACGAGCGAAACACCTTTTACTAGTATTATTAAATCCTTTTGATAACAGACTCTGAAATTTAATAAAAATTGAAAAGGGCACTCTTGTTACGTGGCTATTTATACATCCACAAAAAGGCTTTGCAATCCGGATATCATACTATACATTTTAACCGGATATTCGCCCCTTTTTTAAATCCGGATAACTATTCGCATATCCGGATAGTTCATTATTGTTACTTAAGCGGCATTATTTTGCTTAATTGATGACAGAAAGTATATACTATCTCATTACATTATTTATACAATATTGGAAAATATTGTAAATGCTAAGAGACTCATTAAAACTAAGAGAATGACTGTGTTTTTTGCTTGGCAACGATGGTACTTATATTCGGCTTGTCTATTATTGCACGAATGTATTGCCCGGTTTTTGAAACTCAACTCAGTGGGTTGTTTGCCGATAAATTTTATAAGCATTCAACTGTTATCTTTTTAAGATCCTTCGTCATTATTAATAACATAAAAATACTTTATGCCATCCACCACCATCACTTTTTTTTCGTATATCAGTTTTATCCGTAGAAAATAAATTATTCGAATTATCCGGTTAGAAAAAATTAACAGATAATGCAAACCCTATCCTCAAAGTGTTAATTCAGAATTTCGTTTTTTATTTTCACTAGACCTGCAACATGTAGTGAAGTGACGTGAATACCCCATCACAACTCCATCTTCTTCATTATTATTCTGAAATGATTAATATTTTCTGAAGTAGGTATTCTGTATCAGTAAACAACTCATCAAAATCTAGTTGAATGGTTCACGTTAAAGGTCTATTTTAGATTCAAAATGTTTTCTATTAGTATCGGGTGCACAAGCAAGCAATAAAAAACATGGAAACTGTATTTGCGCACCACCCGGTTGCTGGATTCCGGTATATCTACGAGAATTTAATTAAAATGTTAACAGAGCGTAGAGCAGAGAATTTTCAGGGTCCATCAGTAATAAATATAGACCAACATTTTTTAGGCAAAATCGCTTATTTCTTTTGTTTATTGTGATATGCTAAGAAGCATACTAGCACGCCAATGATTAGATGATTAGATAGGCGTCCATTGCAACTGATTGTGGAACGGAATTTATGAATTCCATATTAGAAAATGTTTGTAAATTGCTATCTATTGAGAAAATTAATTCGACACCATATCACCATGAGAGTATAGGATCCTTAGAAAATTGGCATAAACATTTGGGTTATTTAAGAATTCAAGCCAAGCAATCATCAAATTGGAGTTCTTGGATACCGTATTGGTGTTTCGCTTATAATACGTCAGTTCACACGAGTACGAAGTATTCCCCCTATGAGTTAGTTTTTGGGAAAAATTGTAATATACCAAATAATTTGTTACGTAGAGTAGAACCATTATATATACATGATAATTATCCATTGGAATTAAAATATAGGTTACAGAAGGCACAATTGGATGCGAGAAATAACTTATTGAAATCAAAAGAAATTAGAAAAGTTAGTTTCGATAACAAGTTAAATAAAATTAGTTATAAGGAAGGAGATTTAATTTTAATAAAAAATGAAAATTACAATAAGTTAAATGATTTGTATTTAGGTCCATATGTTGTAATAAGAGATTTAGGCGAAAATGTGAAGATAATTAAGAATAATAAAGATTATTTAGTGCATAAGAATAGAACTAAGAAATTTAATGAGTGAAAATATTTTATCTTTTAGTGTATTAATATTTTAAATTTATCATTTTTTTTTCCTATTTTAAGGAGGCTCGTTTCAGGGGAGGGACGCCTATCCTTTTCAGGGGAGGTGTGATATGCTAAGAAGCATACTAGCACGCCAATGATTAGATGATTAGATAGGCCTCTCTCTCCCAAATAAAGCACGTATTAGTAAGTATCTCTGAATAGTATATAAGGTGTTGTATGTGAGTAATAAAGGTATTCAGTGTAATCAATGTACTCCTGTGTATCACTTCAGCAACCCCAGCGTAGTTATCGCATTATATACCTTTGTTAAATTTCTAGATACAATGTTGTGAAGTAAGTAGATAGCGATATCAGTCTAAGGACCACTTAATCCATTTTCACTGTGTCTTATCCGCAGTAATCTGATTTCCTCCTGATATTACCCATGAAGACCTAGCCTTTAAATATATCAAGAGTTTTAAACAATATATTAAGCTGATTTCCTGGTGGTGTATACTTTTCCATATTCTCATTAATGAAAGACACGCTCAAAGTTAGATGTATAACTGAACCTCGTATGTCACTACATAGTATAAAGCAAAGTCGCTTTTCGCGTCTGTCTGTATGTTTTCTTAAATCTTTAAAACTTCTCAACGGATTTTGGTACAAGTGACTCAAGAGGAAGGTTTTTGTTTATAACACATGCCGGGAAAAATCCTTATTCCCACAGGAAAATGAGCTGCAGCGGGCGCAGCCGCTGGGACAGGCCGCTAGTTAATTAATATAATTATCTAGTCCGTTGCGGCAACAGGTAGGATTTATCATCTAACATTTGCTTCGTAAAATGTTTTTTCTTAGACCTTCCTGCGTATTGAAAACATTCGAGAACAGCAAATATTTTTAAAAAAATGTGCGTCTCCGTCCGTACAGGAGCGAGTAGCTATAGTTAGTATTGTTTGGTAGTGGTCGAGGTCGACGGTATATTGACGGCAGGTCTTTTGGCTCACCTCGACTTTGAGCGCGGGCGAGGCGACCGCGTCCCCGTACTGGTCTCGGATGAGGACGGGCACGTTGACGCGCGCGGCCGGACGCGGCACCGTCGCCGGCGGCTTCAGCTCGCACAGCACCGGCTCCACGCGCGGCGACGGCGACAGCCAGCGCGCCAGCCGCCCGCCGGCGGTGCTCTCCGCGCCAGACACAAAGTCCATCAGGAATTGACGCTCGGTTGTTATGGATCTGTAAATAAACATAACTTTAACACAAGTTTTCAGATAACTCTTACTGTATATCCAATAGTTCGCATTTCCAAGCGACGGTCAGCTCAATTCGACTCGTGTGATGCCCGATTAGAATTTCATCCTTTTTTCTTTTTAGGTACATGGGTGTCTCTTAAAAGGTATAAAGAACAAATCCACGAAAACGCGCAGTAGGTAGTTTATTTTTTTAACGTCTTGCATAGCAAATACTCATGATTAGGAGAAGTCACATATCTAAAACTAGACTGTTGTGGCTCTAGATTACTTATTCTATTCTGTCGTGCATGTAGGAGTTATCAAGTAATGACCCGATGGTAGGTATGAAAACATTGATTTTAAATGTACTCAGTAGCGAAATAATCATAAGGTAACCTTGGTCAACGTTACCAATTTAAACCAGCCCAAACGTATTTAATTTACCTATGCACGTCGGAAGTAAATCAAATTGAAAAAAAGATGCAGTTATCGCGTAAAAAAAAATACGTATAATATGAGCCGAGATTGTTAGAAAGTATCTTCGTCCTTTTACCAGACTACGTCAGAACTAGGGTCACGAGTATTTTGCGAGAGTAGGTACGTATCTGAACAAGCATCATTTTTTTCATGGATTGCAACCCCAACGGCTTGGCGGATGTTTATGTTTCAAGAATGAATGAAATCCGTCGTTGTATACAACTCTTAGGAAATGTATACAATTCCTAAAATCCCTATATGAAATATATTATGTTAGGCATAATATCCTACGAAATGTATACTTTTGCTAAATAGCAATAGGAAATTTATAAAATAATGCTTTCTGTAATAAATAAAACACTACCTAACCTAACCTTGTCTAACCTAACCTTTCGTTGAGACAATCAATCATAATCCCTGCTGTTGGGTATTTTAGATTAGATTAGGTTATGTATGTATTACAAACAATATTTCATATATTTCCGAAATTGCGCAATTCCCACATTTCCGGTAACATTTACGTACGATGTTTCCTTACCTCCGGATAGTCTCAGCAGCGCAAGTGACACTGGCTATTTTAAAATTTCATAATCTCTAAATGGTGGAATTCAAAATCAAAATATTAACTTTGAAATTATTGCAGTCGGGTTTGAGTTTTTTGATAGTTTACCTTGTATGAAATCAATTAAAAATAAAACGAAGCGTTAGCTGCAACTACTACTACTAATTCTGTAACGTGGATACCTAGAATAGAAACGTTCCTTTTTTACACTGCTAGTTTTTAACTAGTTTTTAAAACTGGGTTGTAGCTACGTAAATAAGAACTTATGGTAAAGTAAAACGTAAAAATGAAGCTGACGTCGGGTCGGGTATCAACGAACATAATCGACCGATTAAATATTATATGATGACCCATCCTCATGTATCGACTCACATATATTTTTCAGTTTTCATAGCTATATCTCAAATGACCTGAAGATATCTTAAATAATAAAGTTAACTTGCCTTTGGCAGGTAAACATACGTCGTCATATTTTCAGGTTAATTACCCCTTAGCGCTAATGGAGAGTTATTTTTGTCATTGTCATATCACCAACCATTAGGTTGCCTTTGCCAGACCAGCCAGATAAAAGATTCTAGAACAACATATCACATTATACCTGGTATTCGCAAACAAAAGGCAAACAAGTCTCATATAATTTACAGGATGTTACAACAAAAAAATGTACCTAGTTGCGTACTTGCGCTACACATGATCGCGAAATACATTTTTTATAAGGACTCAAAGGTCCCCGCTATATCTCATACAGTAAGTAATATGTACCTTATTTGTTACAATTTATAAGTTCAGTAAGTACCTATCACAAGGATACAGGTTCGATAAGTTTGTTTCGATGTTTCAGAGAAAGAGTGTTTACTGGTTTACAGACTAAGTCTCCTCTATCTCAAGGGATTATCTATGCGGGATACACTCTGTATGTTAAAAGCTAGCTGAATAGTGCACAGTTTGTAAAGACTTTTGTTATACATTGTCAATGTCGTCATGTGTTAATAAGCCCGGTCGTGTGTGGTATGGAACTTTTGAGTGTGTAGAATGGGACAAGATGAGGTGGTAAGTGAGATGGTGCAGTGGGGTCGCCGGTTCGACGCCTGGTAGACAGTCGCGACCTCTTTGCCGCGGTGCATCATCATATCGATAACTGGCTGATAATGCAGCATCGATATCGCATATTCCTGTCGTACGCTCGTACCGATTGAGAAGGCTAATCAGTATGTAAACACACCTTGGGGTCGATACTAGGAATCGAATGTCCCAAAATTTACATTCCGCGAATTCTAGAAAATAGATATGTTTCGAATATAAAACCGCCAGTTAAACTTATTTACTTTTACCACAAATTAACTACTGCAATAACACCGTTACGAGTAGTTAGTTAGTTCCAAAAATTTCAAGAAAGTGTTACGCTCATTACCTTCATGGAAAGACACTTACGTCGTAATGACCTGTATGTATGTAATGTATTAAATATTTAGCACAAATATTGCTAATTTGTAATTACTCGTAGTAAATTACACAAATTTAGCAGTGCAAAATTCAACACTTGTATGAAGACAAGAAACAATTAGGTAGTGCATGGAAATAGTGCTAATGAATTTCCATTACGTGTCGATATCGATAATGAGTGTGTGGGTGAATATATGGCATCTCTAGCTCGCATCGAGAGCCACCGGCAGTGCTGCGATCTCGGGAGCCGGCCGGCAGTGGCGCTCCGCCAGTCTGTTCCGCCAGTCAGTCGGTTGATGCCGGTCGCCGCGCGCGGTTGCACGCGCTCGAGCGCGGCACGCGACAATGTCGCTCCTGTACGCGCTGATCGTGCTCGCGGCGCTCTCGCCCGGGCCCTCGCGAGCCCACAGCCCCGCGGGAGTGTGTACCCTCGACTACTGCACGTGCACGCCCGCCGCTCACCCTTCGTGGACTACAGTCAAATGCACTGTTCCCTCCGATCAGGTACGTAGTATCTCACGTTCGAACCAACAAAAGTGAACGTGCGAGCCCAGATGTGGGCTCTCAGATACAGCAATCAACGACGCTACATTCAAAATGTTTAATAAATTTGTTGACGAATACGAAGGCACATTTTTTAATTCGATTTTTTTGTTACTTGTATGATTGTATGTAAGTTATTGGTAAACTATAATACTCAACTCAGCTGTTAACTTTTATAAGTAAAATTATTGAACAGTTAACATGTAGGAAGGCATCATAAAAACATTCACCGTAAAATATAGAGCCGGTTCATATTATTATTTAACAGTCACGCTAAGAAACGATGGTTAAAATTTTTAACACGTAGAGACTTGTTTTCATCTACGGAATTTTTAAGACGGAAGTGTTTAGTTTTAATCTATTTAAAAGTTGGAAGTCGTATTTATTTTATTTAACAACTACGTATAAGTAAGATAGTTTTCTGAAAGTATTTCGTCCTATGATTTCATTTAGAAACTTGTAGGTACTTGAACACTTCATTCAAAATGTAAATGTTAGGTTGGATGAGGCTCCTAACTTTTATCTTATTGCGCCTATAGTTTATCTCATCGCGAAATAAACCTACTCGTAAAAAGTGGTTAAAAAACTGTAAACAAAGACGATCTACCTGGCCCCGACATCACACCAGTGAACGATCGCGATGCTGTGTTGTGTTTGGACTATTTTACTGAACATGTGCAACACAGAGAAAACAAATGGAAGACAATCCGGAACAAATTAGTGAATTATTCTGCAATATCATTAATTAATACCGCTCGAAGCGTGTAAAACGATAAAAATGTGTTCTATTGTGTGTCATACATACAAGCCTATCACACTGACCTCGTTTTTTACAAACAGTACACTGCTGTCAATGCGGGTGATATAATTATAAAAGTCCTTTTGTTTGATTAAAAAGCGACATGAAATTTTGGGTAAGTATCACCTGCCTCAAAATTTTATGCACCTTCAAATGGTGTGTTGGTGTTGCGCTTAGGAAGGGTTTGCACGACCAAGTTGCGAGCTATATCGGCCACCACCCGCATACCCAAGCTATTTGTGGTGTGCTGCCACGCATTTGCCAATTTAAGTCCACCTAGACATGTCTACACCACATAACTTGGCAATCATGATATTTATACATGAATCAAGATCGTCCCTACACCACATAACTTGGCAATCATGATATTTATACATGAATCAAGATCGTCCCACATACTTTTAATCGTATTCTTCGAATGTTGAAAGAGCAGTTGCAAATCTCGACAAGTTCTACCGAGTAAACATTGCTTTGTCCTAATCAGCTGTGAGTAGGTAACTCTTTTCTAGAGTTCGCCAAACTTTGCTAGTTGGACAGCATTCAAATTTTTGAATCAGATTTAGTATGTCATCGACCGTTCCGTCTGGTCTCGGTTAGCCGAACTTGCCACTCTAACCTATAATCATCGTAACACAATGAAGTTGTTCCCCATTCATTCAGGGGGACAATGTCATTGCTTTTTAATGGATTGGTAGTACAGTTTACGGTTACGTTTACAACTATGCCAACATAGTGACTACAAGGCAAGGAGCACGAGCGCAAAAATATCTCAAGTTTGAAGTCATTTAAACAATGAATAAACATGAAACAAACGATAGTGATTCATTAGTCATAAGTCCAACGGTTAGCATCAACAAATGACTAAGTATAGCTTAATTTTAGCGTTCGTTGAAAAATGTTCTGACCACTGCTTTGTTTATTTAAATATTTGACACAAATTATTATGATATCAATAAATATTGTAGAACAAAATCAAAAATAATTGGAATAGTGTCTACGACCCCACAAGCAAATGTAACCGGAAGTTAATTTATTACTGGCGTTTTGGAATGCCCCCGGTGTTGTTTTGTGTGTATCATGGTCACTCCACTAACAACGTTCACATCTCTTGATTTGTATCTCATTTTTACATTTATCACATGGCGCATGCAACTATTAAATAAGTAAATAACTAATACGTATGTACGTATATGTAGCTAAAATTCCATGTTTCTATTGATTTGATAATGGAAGTTTCAAAAGAAAGAACAATCGGAAGAAAAACACCTGTTGCGTGCGGGAGAGGCACGAAGAGCCTGTTGTTGCTCTATATCAACATATCCATATCCAGTCATACAACTTCGTTTGGTGGATATGTAGAGGCAAAATGTGATAAGATAAAACATCGACGTCAAAAGTAGCGATCGCAGTCCCTTTGTGAAATATCGCGTATACTTGTATACTAAAGGATAACGTAACGGTACTGCCCAAAACGATGTTTGTAAATAAAAAACATGCAGCGAGCCTATTCGGAACAGATCTCGAGTTGAGTCGACACGACACACATCGAGAGCTGCGAGAAGCGTCGGGAGCAACGAACAAACCATAAAAAAACGTAATGAGAGATCGCTTCCTGCGCCAGCGCGCCTTTACTTCGATACACGCTATAAGATTCACAATCCAAAAATTTTAACGCCCGCTAAATATAAGGTCTTAGGGAAATAAATTATAGAACGTGGCGCGTTTAAAATCCCAAAAAATTGAACTTTTGTTAAGCATTACGAAATAAACAGTTATGTAGGTGATTCCTCTACAATATTTATGCCATTCTAATCTAACGCCATATGAGCATGAAAACTTAGTACACAATGGTTTTCAAACGTTTAAAGCACAGACGTAGCTGGCTCTATGAACTTGAGAGGAACCTCAGCAATGTGTACTTTAGTGAATACCATACACCATTTTGCTTTTAGTAATTTTACTTTCGAGCTTTCAGTTTTTAGTTTGCAATAAGCAAATGAAAATTTCATGTTATCAACTTAATTTAGATTTTTGCTTCTGAAGTTAAACAGGTAGTTCAAACTGTATGTCGTGCCTGCACTGCATACGACTAGTTAAATTAAAAATCCATAGCAATGCTTTAAAAAAAAAACTTAAAATCAGACGGCAAAATTTTCTGTTTAGGGATACCAGTCTTACAGTATCGCAGGTATTTCCGAGATAATAGTTGTTAGCTTATTTGATTCGATCTATTTAAATACATAACATATTCATTTGACCTTTATTATCGAGGTACTTTAACAATGTTTGATAATATTTATAGCATTTTATGCGAGCTATCGTCGCTCATGCCGTGTGATGCCGGCTAAGAATAGCATCAACCCATTACTTGCCTTCAGAGCATTTTTTCCGTGGGTGTCGTAGAAGCCGACTAAGGGATTTGAGGGTTTCATGTGTATTGCAATTTTAGGCGACAGGCTGACAACCTGTCACTATAGTGATACACGACTCATCCGAAACCCTCAAACATTTGTCAGATGTGGCGATAACGACCGTAATTTTACTGTCGTTAACGCTCTGCCTACCTCACCAGGGATATAGGCGTGATTTGTGCGTGTGTATCCTCGCTCATACCCACCATCACACTGGGTGCCGTACCATCAACTGCGTATTATGTTACGTCATTGAACTTTCACCACGGTAATCGAAAGTCATTACATAGGTACTTGCGTGTAGTTTCATTCAAGTTGGCAACATCATCATTAATAATAAGCCAGAATAAAAATATATTAAATATTAATTAAATATTTATTTTTAACCTTTAGGGTATGCGAGAATCCGTAATTGCAAAGTATATTTCATTCAATATGGTGTTTTAGATCTTCATGTTACTGTATGTCAAGTCATCGAACTCAATGATCTTATTTTTATTAAATTCACATTGTGAAACTTAGGAGGAGTCCCAAAAAAAACATAAAATTAGCAAATTATTTAGGATTTTGAGAATGTATACGGACGAAATTAAATGATAACGGGCCAAATCCGTGTCAATAACAAGCTGCACCCACAGCTAAGTTAAAGGATTACCGCATCAATTTTATCATAACAACTCTCGGCCTTCCTTCTAATCCCAAATACTTAACGCCTTCTCTTTATCAGCAAAACGTTGGTTAAACCGCCAGATATCAAAGCCAATGGGACACACATATCTATTTAAAACTGATGAAGTTTTGTTTATTCAAAGCGTAGCTGTGTAAGTAATTTAATATACGTTTGCTCATGTCCAGGAACAGAGTAAATAGTTTAAATTTGTGAATAGAGCGTCCCATTCACAGCATCATGTCTACTGACGCTACACTCATATTCTGGGAATACAGTCTAATATTATAAGCAAATGGGCGCCGTCGGTTTGAACGCCCTCGTCGGGTTTAGTTTAGTTTCTGATAGTTACTTCAGGAAAGCTGTTTATGTGGACACAAATTAATACTGTGCAAAGCAACTTTTGCAGAACTCCTAACTTCAATGTGTAGTCCAACAGACAGAACCGCTTATTTATTAGAATAGAATTAAATATCTATACGTTATTGCAGGGGCAAAATATTTAACTATACTTCTTTTGAGAACTATCTAGAAAAAACATTTTAGTAAACGCGGTACGCGGTACTCGGCGCGCTATCGGTTAAAAAAAAATATTATGATGTCAAAAACAATCCTGGCACTACTTATATTAGCTGCGTTTGTCTGGCCTGGCTGAAGGCGAGCGAGCGGTTTGAAATCAGACAATGTCATTCGCGTGGCGAGTAGTGGCGACCCAAATAACCCCGACCGGTCTGTTTGTTACACTTGAACTCTGAGTCTCCGGCGGCTTAAGACGACACTGATTCCGCACCGACATGATTAGATTAGCAACACTAGAAACATCCAATAAAGGAGACATAAACTTGACGAGACTCAGTGCTTTGTTAGGTTGGAACTACATGCAGTTGATTTTACCTAGAACCCGATCTATAAGGAAACTTTGCACGGCACTGCAAAAACAAATCGATTTACATTAATGTCGGTATCTAGTTGAGACCAATCACGATCGCACCCATCTATTGTTCCAATTGACTTATGTTCAATCGTGATCTAACTAAAATCTCCGGGCATTGTGTTTGCCTGGTCTTCCGTCGAATCCACCTACTTTTCAACCAGGTTCACTTTGATGTGAAACACAGTTTACAGTAATAAAACTGCAAGTTATTTAATGTGACGCATAATACATAGTTAAAAGCGTAAAAAACACTGGTTGGTTCTATGTCATAAGTAAGTATTCAACTAGCGAGTATGGTCGGGCCGGTCGCTGGACTGGTTTCGCACGCACTGGAGCTAGATAATTTGCAACAATCATCAGTACTGGCCAAGCCTAGTCCAAGTACTCAACTATGCTAGTAAGGTGTACTTGCCTACTCTTTATGCCGATGTAATAACCGCTTTTAAGATAAGGCTAACGAAGGTGACGCTTAGGTAAATCATTAAATGAATAAACGCGTTGCGTTACAACAACAGATTCTCGTGGAGGAATGAATGAACGGTTGCGTCATTTGATCTGATACGAACACCATTGAAGCAAGTAACATTTACCTACAGCCGTGTGATGTAAAATTATTTTATTCATTGAAAGTTGAGTTGATCGGAGACGCACTGCGGTCACCGGGAGCGAGACCGTAAAAGGCCAATACAACTTACTGTTCTGGGCTTCAGCGAGTAAGGGATTGCAAAACAACCGTTAAAACTCGAATGTGACTCAGTACTGTACGCAATACACATGAAATTGGCACTACTCCGCGAATGAAAGAACCATACATAATAGTAGCATTACACGAAGACCTACCTACCTGTTGCTTAGGTCAATGCCATTATTAAGTTTCTGTTCATATATTATCCTAACATTAGTATAACTTAGTTTAGTACGAATACGCTCGACAATAATCTTAAGGAATCAACACAGAAGTTGAACGTCAATAGGCGGATGGTAGTTATAAGTTGGTTTATTTTTATTTAACATTGGGTATGTGAGAGCGGACGTGTTATCTCAAAGCTTTCCTTTTGTAGTCTTATAACTGCGTCTGCTTGTTTAATTTCGCATCAGACCGAATCAAATTTTGAATTTGTGTTTCTTGATGGTGATCCACTTGATAAAAAACTTTGCCAAGTCACCATAAAGAAGCTAAAGCCATTTTATAAATACTTGGTTGTAACGTTACAATTACTAACGTTAATTTAGCGTGTATTCAAATAATAATATCAGTTAAGTATATAGTAATGTTGGTTGAATGTTTAAAAGACAATATGATTCACCAGACCAGCTCCTTATCTATAGCGGCGGCGGCATAAATGCGCACAGTAAGATAAAGACTATGCTATTATCGTATAAATACGACGCACAAGGAGTTGATGTTTCCAAAACTATACTCTTTGTTATCTGTTGACTATGAAACAAATCTATTAGTTATACGCTGATTATTAAAACATCTGATCTTAACAGGCGCTTTGTAATATTTTACGCTAATATGATTATTAAATTGATCGATATTACCATATGAAAGAAGAAATAAGGAATTGAGAAAAGTGGAATATTTAAGTTTACTAAATGAGAAAATTTGGTGCTAGAATCGAGAGCGTACTGTTAGTTGAACCGTTTAGGTGTTTTTACACACCCCACGATTCACGAGTAATTCAATCAGAGCCCGTATCCGTTTGGACCCCTTCTTTACAACGACCGTCCGAATATCGCCCAATTCGAAAAACTAACATGTGAACCAACCAACGCACATATCAAATCAAACAGTGCACTGAGAGAACTGAGCGGCGGATTTCAATATCTGTTCTCTGTTGACTAAGTTACACAAGAGTCAAAAGCTTTATTAGAGCTAGACTGGCGACTGGCCTTTGTTTATTCAGGTTGCGATTTTCTTATACTAAACTTCTACTGTAAAACTGCAATGGATAAAAGTCAGAGAGAGATAAAGGGGGTTTTTGACATTGTAATATCTCACAAATACGAATTTAGATGATGATATGTACTGAAGCAAGAATATTTCTGAATATTTATTTATATGGACGTGCATGGAACACACACACACACATATGTCGTGCGTTTATCCCTTGCAGGGTAGGCAGAGCGTTAACGGCCGTAAACAAAAAAAGCATGGAACACATTATCTGAAATAGTATATTTATCCGTCGGTTTCCTTCATAGTATAAATCGTACCAAGTGCTTAGTTAGTAATGCGTAAAGCTCTTATTGTTATGGGTTACGAATTATTAAACATACAAGCTAAGGTGTCAACATGGACGGAAAGGAATTCAATCGTAGGTATAGAGCTTGGCTGGTATAATAAATACGTGCGCTTACCCAAACAGTTGATTTGATGAAAGGGAACTGGTATTAATCATGAAACGATAAGGTTGATGTTCTGTTTTTACTAAGGTTAGAAACGGTGAATATGAAAATCATTAGCGAAGCCTGTCATACTTAGGTAGGGTTCGATATAGGTATTATTTACAAAATAAGTTTGACGGCTTGGGAGATTTTTCCACTCCATGTAAATAAAAAGAAACCTTTTCTTTAATCATGTGACAATACTTATACATGGTGCCCCAGTCTAAGTCGTCTTAAGACAAGGTCTAGATTTTGGACAGCTTTAGCTACCTACCACTTTGGAATATAGTTTTTTAGTATTTGTAAAAAAGATGGGCATTTCATACCACATGCTTTATTAATCAATATTATTTGAGTATGGGAAATCCATTGTTTTTCCTGGAATATTTAAAAACATTATTTCTAATTGGTAGACGAGGCTGCCCAGGATCTAGATCTCACTTAAACAAGGACACCCTGTATTATAATTTGGTATGATCTGATAATAAACGTAAGGTCGTTAATAACAATGTACTAACCACAGTTCATCATCCACGTCCCCTATAGCCCAGACTATTGTCTAGACCAGACGTCTATTCTGCGGGTGTCAAAAAGACAGGTGTAGTATTTCACGCCATTTATTAATTAGTATTAGGTATTAGTTACATAGTTATTCGGTTGTCCGCTCAGTGTCCCCATCCCCACACGAATATTAGGTCTAGATTATTTTGTATTTACTTGTTATCTTTCATTTATAAGGCGACAAACTACAGAAGCAGGTAGTATTTTGAATCGGTCGTTTGTCGTGGATGCAAATTGCGTTTGCGAAAGGTAAATAATTCCCAACCAAGTTCCTATAACATAACCACTTTAGCGCGAGAAACGTTATTTTCAGAGCACTATTAGTGTCATGCGGCTAATAATTGCTTATGATTAAAAGTAATACGAGAAGAAGTCGAACACTTGCAAATAAGAAGTATTCCGAGAAATAAAAGGCAAAGCTGCATTTCCCGTTAATTAAAAGACTGATCTTTGAATTATATCTCAAGGGGTTTGTTAGTACGGTTCAAGCGAAGCCACTCAGAGAGACTCACAGTAGGATCTAACTTCTCAATCTTTACACAAATAAGTAATATATCAAATAAGTAATATATTTTTTGTATTCCTTTGTTGTTCACAGAGCATCGACATATTCGAAGGCGATCTCCCGGAATCAACAACAGATATAACAATAACTGGTGCGCAAGCTCTGATGTTCGGGCCTAATTCCCTGTCGCGGCTGAAAGACGTGAGGCATCTCCGCGTCGCCGACGTGAGGATCCTCCTCATGAGGAAGGCCGCAGCTGTCCAACTCAACGTGGTCAGCCTCTACCTCGAGATAGAAAAATGTGATGTCGTCAGATTCGAGGAGAAAACCTTCAGCTTTATAAAAGGTAACTCATTGTGTCACATATTATGTAGCTAAGCGATTATTGCTATAACGAATTACGGTCAATACACACTGGTAAAATAGGAGTGTGAGTATGGTATCATTGGAAACAGTATTATTGGCCAAGCAATCTATACTAGCTAACTAAACATTTTAAAATTTGAGTACATTACTTTTGTGCAGGGAGGAAACTTCGGTTATTGTCTTGCTATGCGATTTGATTTAAAGTATTTTTTAAATTACATTTGCCTCTATATGATAAAGTGATACGTATACCTTCAACTTACCTAATATGCTTTGGCGCAAGTGTGTGATATGTCTGTGTTAACAATGTAAATGTATACGGATGTACGGAAAGCGCCAGTGCCGGTTGCCGGCGGCGGTAGAGTGTTTTAGACATCAGCCTGTCTACGCGTTTGGACTGCACAAGCGCCCTTCGGCTGTCATCCGTTGCTCACTAACAAAGCCGACTGCGAATGATCCTACCTAAACCACTATCTCATTTAATATTATCGTATCTAGTTTTCGGTCTTTATAAAATTCCACCTTTCCGATATTGTTATCTGAAAGTTTATGTTAGGAATCTAGTAAAAGCTTTTCTATGTGATGTTTTCAGTATTTTTACAATTGAGCTGGGTTACCTCTACAGCCGATTGGCAACTAGCACTAGGTATCCGTGGCGTATTGGAAGAGCCAAGACGAGCTACGCGGGGGCACTATCTACCTTTTCTCAAAGTGTTTTGTTCGTCGATTTTTTGAACCCCCATAACTTTGGTTTCCGATGTGCTGGAGTAATCAAATTCTCACAATTTGTTGTTCATAGTAATCTTATTAAACATACAAAGTTTCAATTTGGTAGCTTTAAAACTTTTGATTTTATTAATATCTAAACATCAGATCTCAAATAGAGTCACTCTTCTCAATCTACACGCCCTAAGTCAATCAACTTAAATTTCATAAACTTATACATCTTAGTTTAAATGTATGGCTTGACTCTTTCGCGCCAGTTAACTAAGAATAGGTACAACTTATAACTTAGTACAGAAATAATTTGTATAACACAAAAGGAACTGGATATTTGTATAAGACAAAATGCGTTAATTTGCATAATGTATAATGATAAGGTCGCTTTTCATTCACTCACGTAGTATGACCTAAATAGAAATAAGCTCTAAGAAGCAGGTTGACATTGAGAACCCATTACAATTTCCAAGAGATAAGCCATAATCGATATGCTCTGTGTTGAACAGACTGCGAGGTAATAATCTACGGCATAATGTAAAAGACTACACCAGTAGGGGAAATCTTGCTGAACCTATGTGAAAACTTATAGAGTTACACAATTGCCTAATAAAACCGGCCATTTGATTCAATTTGAACATATCCGTGGCAAATACAACAGGAGACGAGAAGACTACGTCCTGTGCAGAAAAGCAATAAAGTGTAACTATTAGCCAGTCTGTATACTTGTAGCTACCGTATGTCTAGTTGGACCGGTTAAGACTAGAGTTGGGCATGTAACTTGGTAAATAACCACCTCTGCTGACTGTCTAAGAAAGTTTAAAGGCGTTTTTGCATATATTTGATTAGGTAAATCTATCTATGAAATTAATGAACTCTCCCATGTAGATACGTTGAAATACAGATAGTACATCTAAGCTTGGCATATCACGTAAATATTAATTGATTTCGGTAGGTGCATAATTTGCCTAATCTATTATGGAATATACGAAGCAATAGGTAAGCTTAGTATAACCCGGGTGGGTATTTACTAGCTGCCCATCTCTATAAGGACAGCAGCATAGCAGCTAGCGCCGCCACCGGATGCTGTTGATTATCGGCTCGACCTCTTCCTGATATTTACAATTCAAGAGAGGCAGACTCTCCAACTTGCTTACATAAAAGTACATTTATCTTTTAAACATACCTAGTCGTAAAAAGATTATGCAATACACGTAAAGAATAATAAGGCGAAAGGAGTTGCATAAGTTACTTAATTAAATAACGAAATTTTTAATCTATAATGTTCTTGTCCAAAAAAAGGCTGCTCTATGCACGGCAGAGAGCACGGACGCCCCATACAAAACTATATATCAGATTCTTGATGTTTTTCCATTAGGCGGTTCACTAACTGACGCCAGGATTTATCGGATAGTTCATCGACTCGAATGATTGAATTATGTATTTTGAATGAATTGAGAACTATTAAATATTTAGTAGGCGCAGTAATAGCAACGACCGCCAATATAATGTCATCCCATCAGAACATGTGGACAGAAGCTGTGCACCGAGTGACGCACGCCACGCTACTCACACACACGACATGCCTACTTTCAACTAACGAGGTTGATAGAATATCAAAGCGTATTCCTATTTTACCAATTTTGACGATAAAGTATGAAGCATGAATACTTTGAGGCATAAAATTTTGCGTGATTCAAATCACGCAAAGACCTTTATTTTGTACTGATTTCTTCGAATGATATCTATAAAATTTAACTAATTAATAAAAGTCAACATTTAGCCAACTACTTTTATTTTGTATTTTTTGTGCTGCCAAGTAGGAGGACTTCGTCATCGTCGTAAAGGTAAATGAAATGATATTCACTATCAATTTAAATGAAATCCCGTATTTCATCTCACGTTTCAACTGGTCTCTTTCAATCTCTCTCACACACATTACACCTTTGTCCATCGCGCGGTAGACATGGCGTTAACGCCCGTAAAAATAAGATTTTGCTTTATTGCCATACCACGACTTCGTTAGTCCGTTTCAGATATATCGTGTGTGATCAACACAATAAGGTCGTAAAGCAAATAAGTATTTTTTTATCTTTAATAACACAAAAAAAGGGGTGATGCTATTGTAAGCCATTATCACGGTGCGTTTTCGGAATTTACACATAATTACACTTTTTCATTAGTGTCGAACTTTAATATAAATAAGTACTAGTTTGTTTGTGATGTCACCGTTACGTATAACACGCATGACCCGTTTTGCTCTCGTTCCGATGTATCTATTCAAAAGTCAATAAATGCCGGTTTTCCAATAAAATATAACAACAATTTAATATTTTGCTCCAGGCATATTTGCATGTTTGAACTTTTATTACTATAAACTGTACTGTTTGTGCACTGAACGTTTACTTGCACTCGCAAGCATTTCTAATTTCCATATAGAGGGAAGGACATCCCGCGAGCCATAGGTAGCCGGGGCCGGTCGCGTCCGCGGATTGCCACAGCTAAAAATACACGTTTCCCCAAGTCGGCATTCGAGTTACAGGATAATGACTCACGGGAGAGGACAGCGTACTACAAAGCGTGAATACATCTAACACAATAGAAGCGTGTTCTCTATTCGATCAGCATTTCACTTCCTTGTCTTTACACCTGTTTAGCTACGTAGTTTAGTAATTTTATTATATTAATGTTTAGTTCAGTCACTGGACTAAATTCACACTTTAGTGTTAAGTAGTTTAGTGTAATAGCAGTACTAAAAAGTATCCCGGTCACTATCAGATAAATAAAAATAGAAAAAGAACAGATATCTTGCCGAAAATGATTCATGATTCTTAGAATTTACCTAGTACGATTTACATACTAGGATACATATACATAAACACTCATAGTTATCATGAAATGTGCGAGATATCATCAAAATACATAAACCATAACCGCCTATCCATTTTCAATGTCTCAGTTGCAGAAAGCGACGACAACTCTATTTTTATTTTGATAGTATATATTCATATAAAGCTGTCAAACTCTATTAAAATACTAAAGATTACACCAGGTGGAAAGGTTTACGTAGGTCCTACAAGTATGTTTACTATTAAAAATCGAACTTAACATGCTACATCCTAATAAAGGTAGCAAATGTACGCAGGTCTGTGGAATAGAATCTACTGTTTGATACGTATAAAAGATTTGGTTTTTGCGGTTACAGGCCCCCTGTCGGTGAATATAACGGACTGCGACACGGTGTCAATGGAGGGCGCGACTTTCTCCTGGCTCCTGAGCTTGAGCATCAGCAACGTGGCGCACATGCAGTTTGGCCGGGAGGCCTTCCTGCTGGACCAGACGGCGGCCAACGTCGGCGAGCATGGACCCGGCATGATGGTTAGTGTACTCGCCACCCGCACAGTTTCTACATTTTATTACAGTGTAAAGAAAAAAACAAAATTGAGGTGTTTTAGTAAGCAAGTACAATATCTTGAACTTTCTATCATCCCATGAAATCTTCCCAGACAACTTCTCGCATTTTATAATTTTCAGAGTAGGACGGAAGTGTTCTGTTACTAACAGACATATAATTCACACCACCATGTCGCAAAGTGTGCAACATATTTTGATTATTTCTAGTGGTTTAGGGTTTAGTAGATATACGTTACGACCTATTGTTCCTGTTTACAATCTGGTATTTACCGTGATGTACCTAAGCATGTTTGGCATTGCTTTATATATAAAAATATTTAAAAAAAATTGTAGTTGTATACCTTTAATCTGCTAAAGTTTGGCTAGTTGCGAACCTGCTGTGCGCCTTAGGTAGATATTTAATTTGAGTACAAGACCATTATCACAAGTTTCTTTTTAATAGCGGAGTTAGATTTAAGTAGATAATTCAAAGGGTTTCTGAGAAAATAGTTATGAATCTAACCAAATCGCTTGGCGCCAATTCGGTTACAACAGAAACCCTGAATTGCATTTTCCTTTTCAGATTTATTTGAAAAACTTGACGACAGCTGAGTTCCCTCAACATACTTTTGGATCGTCAGCTGCTAGCATCACATTGATCGACGTGGAGGTGGGAGCGATCAGATCCAAGGCGTTCACCGCGAACACATACAACGTCGTGGAGGCTGTCAACTGTTCCGTAGCTCTCATTGAACAAGGAGCTTTTGCGCACACTACACTCGTCAACAACTTGGAGTTCACCAAGTGTAAAGTTAACCAAATAATGCCTGATGCTATACAATCGGCTGTCTCCAATCTGAACATTTCACACTGCATGTAAGTTAATTGTGTTTTTACGAAAATCTATTTACTTTTGCATTTAAAGTCATTAAAATTTTACTTTTTAATTATTTCGGTAATTCAAGCTAATTAATTTAATCTATAATAGCACCTAATAATTGATTTTACTTTCAATTACAGCATCAAACATGTCCAGACCGGAGGTATTAACACTACAGTGGCGGCCGTAGCAATACAAGACAACGAGTTTCACAATTTCATGGAAAAGGGTTTTGAGCTATCACATTGGAGCAAGTTCATAATGGAAAGAAATTCATTCAACGATTTGCCCTCAAATGCAATAATTGCGCCCGGGACATCAATCCACGAATTGATATTTGCTGAAAATGAAATTGAAACCGCAAATCCCCAAAGCCTCGCATTTATTGGTCAAGCTTATGCCAGTTCGCCGAATCAAATAAAATACACGCGCAATTATTTCGGCCAACCCTGTCATTGTAATGTTACTACATGGTTAACGAATGTTTTGGGTGCTGATAACTTAGAAGAGTTTCAGAAAGAAAGCTACTGTACAGTTGATGACTTCTTTGCACGTTGCTTTAATAGTCCCGATCAAAGCATGGTTCTCGATAAGTTCCTTAATGGAGTGTGTGGAGAACAATCCACTATTCAATGCGAAGCCTTCGAAAATAAAACGGGCATTGTTCCTCGATTTCCCCATCATAAAGACGACGATGAGGGTGGTCTTACTGCTCGGAATGCTAAAGTAATTGGCATCATGATAGTGACCTGTGTCGGGTGTGTGATAGTAGCATTGCTTATTAGTTTAATAAAATGGATGAGGCGCAGAGGATACTGTATAAACTTGAAAAACTTAATTTTGTCATCAAGTTCGTGTTGTGACAGAGCATGTGGAAGAAACGACGGCGTCGACAATGCAAGATCTATTTCTCAGCTTTCAGTACACGAGTACTCGGAGCGACATCGGCTTAACGAACCTCGTCTGCAGGATGCTATACAAGAAACGACTTTACCAGACATGTATACGGAACAAGTTGTGCCCGTGGATGACAAAACCACACAAACCTTGCCGGAGGAATTAACTAAGGAGCTTTTAGATAACTTGAAGGAAAAACTAGATGATCCCGACAATTATGTGGAAGCACGGGAAATGATAGAGCATCTATACGAACTTATTAAAGTCGAGGAGATGTGTAATAGTAATGCGCCTATTCTGAGACCTGCTGATGAAAATATATATGAATTACCTTTCCAAAACACTGCACCGCGATTGGGAAAAAACAAAAAGCAAATGATAAGTGTAGGCACACGAACCCCGTCTATCGACAAACTGACTCCTCTATCACCTTACCATAGACAAACGGCACTGGCACATGAATACTTCGAACCTAAAGATTTCGCGATGCATCTGTATGCCGAAATAGCTAATAGCGACAAAGAGAGGAAAAATGTTATGAATGCTATGCCAGATATTGTAGCGGAACAGGCAATTCCCCGTGGGCCATACCTTCGGGCCGTTCGTGATAAAATTAGCTCAAACATCAGCAGTCCAGCATCTAAATCCATGCTTAATTTTCCCGCTAGTCCTTCATCGGTCTCAACTATAAAGTCAAATAAGTCAACCTTATCCAACACATCTGCTAAAATGATGAACAGGCCACTGCCCGAGAAACCTCCTGGTATGCTGGACCCCGGCGAGGGTACATCTTACAAACATGGATGAGGTCAAAGTTTTGCCGTCGGACAAACAGTGTTCATGTCCGTGAACGAGGGTGGGCCCGCAGTGCGCCCTCGCAGGCGTCATCGCTTACAAACGGATGTGCAACCTCAACTGAACCAGCGCGTCACTCGGGCGATCGTCCACGCTACGCAACTTCCTACAGGAGAGATTCATGAGCTTAGGCCCAAACCTCTTCTTACATTGCTTAAGCGTTTATTTGCTGTGATATTTTTATTAATTTTTTATTATTATTATATTTTGGAGCTTGAGTGAGTTATTATAATAATTTTCATGACGTTCCAAGTATGGTTGTACGCACATATATTTGTTGTATATACTTTCTAATTTGGTTTTAAGATACACTGACCTGCAACTGATAGTTTTACAGTATTGTAATTGTAATCTCTCCAAAGCAAATGACGGTTCAATTCTGAAATTAAACCACAAATGTAAACAAGGCGTAAAACATACCCCACATAACCTACACACAAATGTTGTTTGAGTTTGTTATAAAATGTAAAACGGGAAATATCATATGATTGTATTTTACGTCACTTCGATATCGTTAGGTATAACTTCCGCAGTTGTTAAGAAAGAAAAGTATATGAATAATATATTGAACATATTCATATCGATACGACAATTTCTATGCTTCAGGAGAACTCGTAATTTTATGAGTTTTGCTTTGCAGGTCAGTATAGTAAATAACGACGTTTTATGTGCCACATGATAGATTACAAAATAAATTTTGATTGTATATTTATGTGATTAATACTCTAAAATCTGTAATTCATTATCTATCTCACAAGTAAGAAACAAGTCATTGTTGTAGAATTTGCCATAAAAGTTACATAGAAAAATGTCTACCTATATAATAAATTATAGTTAATTATGTTAAAAAAAAACTACAATCTACATCAATTACGTAGGTACAGGGGAAAGTAGGTATAACGAATTTATCTTTTACCCCTATTACAAAGAAAAATGTATTTCTTTTTTACTTTACTTTGGTTTTATCTATCACAACGTTAGTAAAATTAACTATATTTGTACAGACATATTTTGAGAGAAATATATTTTTATCATGGAATTATATGGCGACCTGCTAACGTCCCAAAGGTTAGTGAGTCTAACTGCATAGAGCTTAATTTTTATATCGAAAAATAATAATAAATTAACACTTATATTTCTATGAAGCATTTATGAACATGAAGATATTTAGACAAAGTTTAAAAGGGTAGATAATCTACAAATTTTAATTATATAAGTTTTCATGTACTTTCCAACGCTCGACATCTAAATAAGAACATAAGTACTTTATGCCATTTTCAAGTAACTAAGTAGACAAAAAAAAGTTAATCTGTTCTGAATGTGTATTTGACTACACTCACTCAATGTAGTAGGTTACATACATGTAACAAATCGATGTGTTATTTGATTAGTGTAATATTTGTTAATCGTAAAATTGATGTTAATGCATTTACCGAAAAAAAAAAACAAAAAAAGCCCCGAATGTTTTAGTGTTTATGTGAAGTAATACGTAATAAATGTCACTTTCCGGATAATGTTATATTACAAACAAATAGAGATTGAAAAATATAATGTAGAAATTGGATCACGACCTTGAATGACTATTTAAAGAATAAAATAAATGTTGAATGTGAAAGTGTTTTTATTTCAATCAAAATATTGGATTTTATGGTATCCGCCAGCACCAGCTTGATAAGTAGGAGTTTCTTCACGCTTTTCTGTTCTTCGCTCTTTGCTATTCAAAGAAATATCACTCCCTCCATCTACACAAGTTTCGAGCAAACGGTAGAAGAGCGAAAACTGCATCCTTATACGATAAATTTTGTTGTCCATCCGGACGTCTGTTAAGATCCTTCATCTTGAGAACGCTTAGCGGAAAGGCATCAAGTTGAAAAACCCATACAATCAGGTTTACAACTAGGTACTTGTAGTACTTAGTAAAAAACTTATAAGTACGCAAACGTTTTTCCT
The DNA here is from genome assembly GCA_029255805.1 of Keiferia lycopersicella. NCBI lineage: Eukaryota > Metazoa > Arthropoda > Insecta > Lepidoptera > Gelechiidae > Keiferia > Keiferia lycopersicella. The sequence goes on along the minus strand of JARACZ010000006.1, from coordinate 14,558,316 downwards.
ACAAATAAACGCCTATTATAACTCTCTCAAGGGAATCAAAATTCAAAGAACTTACCATAGATAGAAATACCTAAAACTATAAAATTTAGCAACTAAGTACCTTTCCGTTGAAAATGTGGTGAAAAAGACGTATTTACGTAAAATTATACAGATTTAAATGAAATAAATAAAAAAAAAAAATACCCGGTTGTGCTATTTAGTACCTTCGAATTTATAATTTGTACGTTAATTCTTTGGTTATAACTTTAAAATCCTCATACACGTCAGGTTGGCCGGTGTATTGTTATTTCTTAGTAATCGCTACAGCTATCATTCTAAAACTTACACCAATAAAATGTACCTAAACTATACCTACGAAAACACGTAATTAGTTATAAAAATATCACTGGCAAAAAACTAAATTCTTTTTTTGCTTTTTGTTGAGGACAGAGTACACCACCTGCATAGGTGTGAAGGGACTAAATAATACAAATCAGGTACGTTATTTTTGGGATATATAAATTACCGCTCACGTGAAATCGTCAAAACATGGCAATACCGCTATGTTCTCACACACACAATTTGCCATTACCTAGTGAAAAGACGTTTACAACTTGACGGCAGGGCTTTAAGTGTTATTTTTTCAGACAGCAAATGACTCGATTAACCATACTGTAAAGGTGAAATCGCACCATAGCTGCACGGCAGCGGACCGTCGCAGTATTGTTATCTGTGGCGCAGGTAAAATATAGTAAAATGTTGTTGAAAAAAACAAGCAATGATGATGATGATGATGATAAAATCCTTTCATCCCTCATCAGGTACATAGGACTCGAAGAAGAGATTTCCACTGCTGCCGATCCTGTGCCGTGGCTGCGAGGTACAACAATAATAATAGAAATAAGAAAAACTATGTCAATTGCTCCTTTTTTTTAAATCCGTCTCTACCGCTTGTACATGAGTTGAAAAATCAAAGGCCGCTCCGCTGCAGTTCAGTTGCAGCTTGCTATGTTCTGTTCTATTGCTATCACTCACTAGCAGCAGTTGAACTGCAGCGAAGCGGTCAATCATTTAGCCCGCGCCGCTCCGCTGCAGTGCAGCTATAGTGTGGTTTAACCTTGAAAATTTTTCATGAGTAGGCATCTGACATGGCAATGCTTTGTATTAAATTAATAAACGTCGACTAGGTGTTAGGAAAAGTACAGCGTTCTTTTAAAACCACGTATTTTGTAGGTGTTCTTGTCTATCTACGCACGTTCAGTTCATATTGAATTAACCCTGATAAAGGGCGATATAGGCATATAGATGAAGGCTTTTTCGGTGTGTATCGAGTCTGATGACGACAATCCAAAACTGTCAACAGGGGTTGTTGTTACGTACGCACTCGTACGCCTGATTGAACTTGGCTCTTGAATTATAATTATGGTTAAATCCTTTCTTGCCTACGCTAAATATTCAGATAATGTTTTGAAATGATTTTATATAGTACATACACCGAAGTGTTAAAATAGGGCATGAAATTCTTAGGATTACTAGTCAACATTAAAAAAGAGGAAGAACATACATACACAAATCACGCCTTTATCTCTTGCGGTGTAGGCAGAGCGTTAACGATCATGAAATTATGATCGTTATCGCCACGTCTGACAAGTATTAGAAGAGCCCTTTCAGGTTGTTCTTGTATCACTATAAGTACTCCATTTGTAGGTTTTTCCCTAATTCTTACACAAATAGTAGATAGTCATGGCTTGTCCTGGACGGATTTGTGAACTTATAAACATCTCATCAGGTCCTGATGATGGGATACGAGAGAATAATTTAAAATTGCGTAGCAAAGGCGAAGTTTGGCCAATTCGAAATCAATCAGTATCACACAGTACTTAGAAGTTCTAACCAGTAAGTATGCAAGTATCTGTCTGCTTACATAGTAGCGATTGAATCAAGTTCAAAGAACTCATGTTATTTGTTTATTAAACTGCATCAGTATAAAATACTTAGGTAAGTTTATTTATACCCGCGAGCCAAGACCAATTAGTTAAGACCGTGGTTTAGCCTGATGGTTTGTACAACTACTAGGTACTATTTATGTTAGAAGCCGATGCAACGTTATCATTAGTTACTCTGGTTTACGAATTCTGACATTGACGTGGTAAGAGATGAGCGGTAAGTACTATTACGCATAGTTTTTTTTTATTAGTTGTATTTATTGAACTCAGTTTAAGTTAAAGGGGTATGTTGACGTAGTGATAGAACCTAAATAATTCAATACCGGCGTTCGTCAACGACAAAACGTAATATTTCGCAATATGCTATTGGCGTAGAAATTACGTTACTACAACGACGTAACGCTGCACCGATTTAACGTTTGAAAGTGTAGCATCAATATTTTTTAAGGGTAAATAAGCTAAAAAGATAACTTGATAGGTTGACCTACGACATGTTGAACTAAATAACAATAAGTCTAAGCGGCAAGATCTTTAATATAGCTTCGTAGGGTAACGAAGGATAAAATATGAGGTATCTTATCTGCGAGTATCCTTATTCTTGAAAATGTGACTTTACGGAGGTTATCTTATTCAAAACTTGACCTTCAAGACTTGTAACAGTCGTTGCAATCAAAGTACCTACGAAAAAATTTTCTACGAAAACAGATAACGGACTCCTAGCACAGAACGCAATTCTGTTTATTTGTAAAGTATTCTCAAGCACATAATTCTGGAAAGTAATGAAAGTAGAGTTTGGAGTACTTTAATCGCACTTTTTGTGAAATAATACATACTTACATATATCACGCCTTTATCCCTTTCGGGACAGGCAGAGCGTTCACGACCATAAGGCCTCGGTCTCGAATTTTGCGGGCAGCGGAGCGGCAGCGGCGGCGGCGCGGCAGCGGCGGCGGCGCGGCAGCGGGGCGGGCAACGCCGACCCGTTCTCGAAACCAGCGGGCAGATCGCGCGGCGCTACAGTTTTTGTTATTCAGTGTCGGCGGCGTAGTGTCGATTGCTGTTATTATTTGTAAGGCGGAATGTCTGAACAACGACGACAATATCTTTCTGATTCAAATTTATTCCTAACGCTCGATTTATTGTGGACAAAAGAAGAAGTGGATCCCTACTATAGGGCAAGGAAATCTTTGCTGTTCCATATGGGTGTCCTCTCAATTATAAGTGAAATGAGTTGTTCTTGCACGTCCGAGGACATTTTGACACGTCACAAAGAAAGTAGGTACAACACTAGAGACGCGCAGCGCGGGCGGTCGCCGCTTGACTGGAGCGCACCGCTCGTTGCCCGCCCCCGCGCCGCTGCCGCGCCGCTGTGTTCGAAAACCGGTCCATTTGAATACATGCAAAAGATGCTGCCGCTGCCGCGCCGCCGCCGCTGCCGCTCCGCTGCCCGCTAAATTCGAGACCGAGGCCTAAAGATACGGCCACTGCCATGTCTGACAAATCTTTGAGGGCTGATTCAGAAGAATGGTGCATCACTAAAGTGACAGGTTGTCGCACAGTTGCCTAAAATTGTAATATATATGGAACCCTTGAGTCCCTTAGTAACATATACGATTCTCGCAATGAAACTTATCACTAAGTTAATTACCGTACTGCAAGACCAACTAGTAAACAGAGTGAGTTTAAAAGAAATTACAATTTTTTTAATTACCTGCTCAAAATCACCTTTGAAGTTATTCAAAAAGTTTAATTTCATCTGTGATTGTGATGTTTCCTCTTACGAAGAATATGCACAAAAGACATTTCATTTAATATACTGCTATATTACCTATATCAGTAACAGCCGCGTGATGCTGGCTTAGAATAGCATCACCCCACATCCTTCCCGTGGGTGTCGTGAGAGGCGACTAAGGGACTTGAGAGATTACAATTTTTAGGCGACAAGCTGACAACCTGTCACACAGTAATACACATTTTTTCTGAAACAACCTTGGAAAACAATCCTCAAAAATGTCAGACGTGGCGATAGCGACCGTATTCTTACCGCAAGGGATAAAGGCGTGATATATGTATGTATGTATCAGTAACATAACAACCTTTTTAGGGTTATTATTTGAAGTTTCAGGGGAACGGCAAACAAACGTGTAGTTAGAAACGAGGACAAAAACACGTTTAGTCCAGAAGAAACATAATAAAAACATATCATTTCCCCATCGTCAAACAATGGAATATTATAAATTTAATCAAACTGTTCGCGACTTTACCTACTGGTTCAAGTCTAGTGCTCCATTATCACAAACGGCGATAAACAATGTAATACCTACAGAGACTTTATTGGACATAAATCCCTTAGGGCTTAAAGTTTCCTCGAACGATGAAACCGAAAACTTTCGTTCCGCTTCTATATAGAAGTCGCTAAAGGAAAAAACTTGGGTACATTAGTCCATTGAATGAGTACCTCCAAAGGGGGTCTAGAGTGCGTGAGTTAGCAACGTAAGATGTTTCTTCGGAAACATGTCAAGAGTCCCTAGGTAATAAACATACTAAAACCCCGGGACACTAGGAGGAGCCCCGGAGTGGGGGAAGGGGGGAAAAGGGTCCATTTTTTCATTTTTCGCTTAAATCTCAAAAACGGTACATGTTAGAGAAAAACGTTCAAGGAAAAGTTGGAAGGCCATAAAATTATCCTCCCCCCCACTCCGGGGCTCCTCCTAGTGTCCCGGGGTTTTAGTATGTTTATTACCTAGGGACTCTTGACATGTTTCCGAAGAAACATCTTACGTTACTAACTCTAGCACTCTAGAACTTTTTATTCATTGGACTAATACCCTACCAAGATTTAGTCAGAAAAATAAAGAATTCAGTTTCAGAACAGTCTGGTCTTATTTGCCGTGGTATCACATGGACCATAACGTAATTATTTACATTATCGCATACCTACTTAGATATGTCGCAAGAGTGCTAGAAAACAAGAATACGACTTGTCTGAAGTACCTATGCATGTCCGATCAAACGCCCTTCATTTTATACTTAGCAAACAATCTCCTTGTTCGGTTTTTGTTGAGAGCACCTCACAAGATGAGTAGCTTAAACTCATATACTGTACGCAAACGCAAAACTTGATAGCAGAAATTGCTATTAAACATAAAACATTTCTGAAAATGGAACCGACTTTTAAAGTAGAGCATTATCAGAAACTGGATCTGCTAGTCAAGACATTAACATTCATTCGTCATGCTTTTCAGTCGCGAGATTACTTTCAGAAATCGGGTAAGTCCGATTATAAAAGCAAATAGAACAAGGTAGGTATTTATTTATCACTTTACTCAGCGTATTAGTTGTAAATGTGATATTTATATTAACGTCAGTTGGGTAGTAGCGTAGGGTACCTAGATTTGAAGGTCACGCAGGCGAGAGGAGTAGCGCGCAGCAGCATGCAGCACACCTAGAGCGCGCAGTCTCGCATCAGTCAGGTCAGCCCCGTCAGTCAGCCTGCGCGCGCGCACGGCACGGCCTCTCGCGCGGGTACAACGCACGCGCAACGACCGGTACACGTGCGAGTGCGACATTTACCTCACACAATCACAAACTTGCTTTACTGACTTTACAAAGTCGAAACCATAATTAACAGTATTTTAGATTTCAAAATAGCTGGTGTTTTGGATATGTTATTGGACTTCTGTGAAAATTAGCCCATGATTCAAAAGGTAAGTCTAAGTGCGAACTCAGCTAATAAGAATGAAATAGTAGTTTTTATGACAAGGGACTGAAGTGATATATTTAAGGCAAGGGCGTTATTTGAATCACTAGCTGAAGGAAGATTTGTAGAGTAAAATCCCGAGCGTAACGCACCTAGGTATTTGCGCCTAAAGCACAGTTTTTTTAACAGAGGGGATGAAAAATCATTTATTATTTGAAACAATATGCAGTGTTGTTTGCGAAAATACGTTTAAATTTAATGTACTTAATATATTGCCATAGGATCAAAGCTGGTTGCAGAAAACGTACCTCTTGAAATGTTGTAATGGCGATAATAGTGGCAAGTAGCGTGACTGTAATACGCATGTTCGGATGTGTAATGTTAGCATTTAGATACACACTAAAATATTAACAGTCTGTGATACTATGAATAGAATTGCATATGCATATATTCATAAATTGTTGAGTCGTTTCGTGAGAAGTAGAACTAACTCTATCTAATCTAAAATGTCTCCACTCTACCGCACTATTCACTGTCACAATCAAACTTTTATGACCTCATTTCATGTTTATTTCCTCATATTTATTCAAGGCTACATATATTTGTTTTTAAATCTACTGTTAAACTTTAATACTATTCCTCAAACTATTGCAAACATTTTATAAAGGCATTATTGCACGATACTACTTACATTTTGTAAGTATAATAATAACATATTGTAGGAAACACATTTAATTTTAAGTTACTTAGTTCAAACATGAAGCGTAGTACATTTTGTAAGTATAATAATAACAAGTTGTAGGAAAAACATTTAATTTTAAGTTACTTGGTTCAAATATCAAGCGTAGCCTCGTGGTCGGGCTGTCGGGAGCGGAGCCCTATAAGTGCTGTTAAAATGCTTACTTCGCACTGTTTCCAGAACTCAATCAGTGTAAACAGAAACCCGAGTGAGAAAGACTAAACAATCCACTGCCTACAAAAGTGTAAGTGTAAGTGTAAGTGTGTTCAAAGTATATAACAAAGCCACTATTTCAAATCTTAAATGGTTATTTAGAATTTACCTTTCGCTTGTGCACAGAGGCATTATTTAATTAGGTAGGTAGAGTGACTATTATGAGGAAATATTTCGCAAAAATAATTATTCTACTAATGAAGTTTTGTGCTAGTAAACAAACACCTCTTATTTTTCACTTTTCGGCAAATTATCTAGCTGACATTTTTCTGTTTTCATACTTTGACATATCAAATGTCTTTACATCAGATCGTCGAAATTCCGCACCTCAAATTCACACATATGCATCACGTTTTTGCCCTCGTGGGACAGGCAGAGCGTTCACGAATGTCAAAATACGCCGTTCTCACCACCTCAAAATGTAGACAGTGGACGCAAACTAATAATGTCTACTGAAAATATCAATAAAATGAGCTTTAAACTTAGCGTATCAATAACGCTATCCATTATCACTTAAAGAGGATCGGCCTAATCATCGGACTTCTGCAACTGAATGGTTTGATCGTGTATTAAGTTTAACCCTAGCATAATAAACAAATTGGAAGCGCCGGGAAGCTGCCACTTCAGCGTTAATCTAATAATCACGGGCCGTCCACTCAGTGCTCCCATGCCCACTGCCCACAGCACGCTGCACGATTAAGATACACAATCGTACAACGACATCACTTGCATGGGTGCATGTTACATTGCATTTCTAGGGAGTGCCCATCTGATAAAAATGCAGTAGGCAAGTAAGCAATAAATGCACAATGTCATGCGCTTCATTTTAGTGCAGTTCACACCTGAGAAAGTAGTGTAAGAGATATAAAGTATTTGGGCCACGTGATATTGGAACCCATACCTTTACGACTTTACCTTTGTGTAGGTAAATGTAGCGGTGAACGCGAACTCACTCAACAATAATCTGGCGTTCCAGCGATGTCTGCGATATTTATGCACAATAAAATTCGCGTGTCGGTTTTGCAATGAAGCGCTAACATTATGCTCACCTTGCGAACGCGCAATGTGAACCGTCTTATTGTGCTAAATATGTTATTCCTTTGAAGAGTTAACTGCATTGAGTCGGAATCTTTTGCTCATAATTACGAATGAATTAGCCAGTAATTGTCATTAATCTAATTAGGTCAGATTGTTATACTAATTGACCTCTTGGGCAAAAGAGAGTACGTGAACTCGAGCTACAGGACCTTAGTGACTGACATTAGGATGCCTTTCTCATTTAATGCAACGCAATATTTGAAACCTAGTTTGTTTTTTAAAACCTAAAAATCTTTTATTTCTGAGTAAAGAGGCGAGCCCTACATTCCAGACATGGTAATATTTCTGGAACAAAATGCAGTAAAATCGAGTAAACCTGCCGGCGGCAGCTCGGGCGCAGCAGCGTGCGTGCGCTAAGTCGTTCCGCATTACATTTAATCCCATGCAAACTTTTAGACACGGGTTATAAAATTATTTATCTCAGCTATTTTTTACTTCCCATATTTAAACGATTATTCGATACCGGCGATATGCCGTGTGATGCCGGCTTAGAATAGCATCACCCCATATCCTTCCCGCGGGTGTCGTAAGAGGCGACTAAGGGACTCGAGAGTATTGGTGTATTACAATTTTTAGGCGACAGGCTGACAACCTGTCACTATAGTGATACACATGTATTCTGAAACGACCTTGGAAAAAAATCCTCAAAAATGTCAGACGTGGCGATAGTGGCCGTATTTTTAGGGCCGTTAACGCTCTGCCTACCCCGCAAGGGATAAAGGCGTGATATATGTATGTATGTATGTATTGTTCGATACTTAGCAGTTTTACTCCCAAACAAAAACACAAATATCACCATATTTCAAACAAGGAACCCACCACTATTAAAAAGGTATTCAAACATCAAATCTTACTAGACAAATAATACACGTGTAACTATAAAAATAGTACATTATGGCAGTAACTAAAAATAGACCAAGTTCTGGTCATGTAATATTAGAAGGACCCTTTACAAGTGAACGAGACCAGAAATCAGCATTTTGGCTGAGGCTAATACATTTTTTTTCCATTTGCTAGGAAACATCACAAATCCAAATTTTAATCGAGATAAATTTGAAATACGCAAGCAGCATGAGTTGGAGTTAGCAATTTAATGAAAATCAACTCCAAACATATTGTGTAGGTATAATAAAAAACCTTATTTCACAAAGTGTGAATTTAAGAATCTTTTTTTTAGGGCCAGGACCGAAAAGTAGTATGGAATTTATTCCATTATTGTCGCGTTTGCATGCCTCTACCAACCTGATGACTTCAGTGATTCTTATAGTGTATACTTTTTTGAAATTATGATGCCATATACTAGTTTATTATAAGAAAAAAATATTACGTAACACACCCAGATTACGTTGACAATAAATCTCACGAGGTGTTCATAAGTTGTAAAACTACTTCTATAAAGATAAATGAAATCATCCATTAGTTCATAATTTATTTATATATACACCACAGATAGACACGCACACTCAAACCACGCATTTAACTCTTGCGGAGGAGACAGAGCTCAAGCTATAAAAAGGTGGATGTGTCCAAAACTCACAATAATAAAATTGTTGATACAGAAGCTAAGTTTAAACAACATTATCAAAGCCTTCCATAGTATTTCAACCAGTTTTTCTTCCCGCGGATAACTGATACTAATGACTTTTTTGAAAAGATAGCCGACTTCAAAGGACGTATAAAAGTGGGAATCTTTTCAAACACAGGTCAAACTGAGAATAAGCATTTTTTGAAGTCGTTTAAAAACAAAGTCGCAATGTTCTAAATCTAAATTGTGTATTACAACGATTATAATTGCAATACATAGGTATGTAGATGCATTGCAACGCTTACATCCTCTTGACCATATCTAGCGAAATCCATAAATCCATAAGGTTAGGTAATGCTATTTTAAGTCGGCAATGCAGGCATCACTAGGAAAGTTTGAATTGATTAATATACGAAGGATAGTTTAAATCAGTACCTAAATAAGTATTGGATTCATAATACTGCATTTAGTGACTATGTATAAGATAAACGATCTATAGAATAAATCTTACTAATATTCTAAGTAATTAATAAATAATCCCACCAAAAACATTTTTATGTCAAGATATAGCCGAGCGAAATGATATCAGATCATAAATAGACCCAAGTTTTTCAATCTACACGCCCTAAATCCAAGAACTCAAATTTCATAAACTGTACAGCTCAGTCAACATAAATCTTATACAAATATTTAGTTTCTTATGTGCCATAAAAAATGTTTCTGGAGAAGGAAGTGAACGCTCGAAACAGCCTAGCCATACATTTTAACTAGGATGCAGATGTGTCCCCCTTTAGGTGGTCCAAAGAAAAATATCTAGATTCTAGACATCTCGCAAAAAAAAAATTGAATTGAACAAAGCAATTGGACTTTCTATACTAATTTATACTGACTGGTAAAATATGTTGTATGGAATATCCAATATTATTTTCAAACATTTGCCTGGCTGAACCACTTTAAGAACATCTAGTACGTATTTTATACTTGTAACAGCACCAATATTTGGAAAAACGAATTTGCCTAGTAAAGACGATTTAATGATGTAGTATACTATCGAATAGTTCAGTAACAGACGTCGTATTGTTGCGTTCATTCAGGGCCAGACGAAAATAAATCGTGATGCAAATTCCGCGTCCGACCGATCGGTAAGCATATTTCTAAGCAAACTGCGGCCGTGGACGAATAATTAGCATTTGCATTAGCATTTGCACTATATTTCTATTATTATACTACTATGAGAACTATGATAATAAAACAAAAGCTTTTGTACTGCTATGATATGATATGATAGGCACTACTTACTTCACTTCAATATTTATTGTAGCTCGATAAAAGTAACAAATATATATATAAGATGTAAAAATATTAGCTGCAAATATTTTAAGGGGTGAATCAGCCCATAAAACCAAAAACTTGCTATGCTCCTTGGGGAAAGTTGTTCAGTTTCATGGGCTGGTTCACCCCTTAAAATACTTGCAGCAAATTTATTTACGCCCTGTATTAGATAGAAGACATAAGTAGATTATGGCGAAATTGGCCGCGATTCTTGTTTTCAGCTTATATTGCTACTTCTTCACATAATATAAAATCTCATGCAATAGGGTCAGAGTTTTGGCAAAACGAACTATAGCTACTCGCTGTTATGTGCAGTAGTTATCATCTAAATGTCGGAGGAGAGAGTGGCGAAGCGCATCTTTTATTCTGAGCTAGAGGAGGGCAAGCGAAAGCATGGCGGACAACTCCTCAGATATAAAGATGTTCAGAAACGACACATGAAAAGATGCAACATTGAGCCCACTCAATGGGAGGGTCTGGCAGCACAGCGTCCCGAATGGCGCGGGATGGTTAAGAGGCAAGTCCGCGAGTTTGAGGAACAGCGTAAAGCAGACCTCGACGCTAAGCGCGATGAGCTGAAGGCCCGTCCATCCGTCGCCATTAACTATAATTATGTAAATGGCAAACTCACGTGTCCTCTCTGTGCACGGGAGTTTACTGCCAAAATTGGCTACAATAGCCATCTCCGGGCGCATCAGCGCCGATCTGATTAGGAGTCCAAGTGGTCGCCATGGCCGAAATCGGTCGGAGAGATCATCATCAGTTATCATCCCAAAGCATGGTCAAAAATTTCAAAATGTTGCAAAACAAGCAGTTTGCTAGGTACAAAAGGTATATTTTTACGATTTATAAACAAACTACGTATAATCAGGTCATCTGCTGGCGCTATCAGGACTCAGTTATCTACAAAGATACCGGCCCTGAAATAACATCGCGAACACGGTTGTCACTATATAGGCTCTATTCAAAACCCCAGCAGTACATGGGTACTTGGGGTACTTGGGGTACTTGGTTTACTGAGGTACAAATTGTCAAGCGATTGAGATTCGCTTCCCACGTACTCATCCTGATAACCCTGAGTAGGGAATGAACCATACATTCTTTGTGACAGCTCCAGCGAAAAAAGAACTGTTCAAGTATTCATTCTCATTTACCGTAATAGTGCCAGTCAAGACACTGGCTAAAATAAGTGTCGCGACCAGCGTAACTTGACCTCAATGCTCGATACACGTACTGGTCCAAGATCTGGCCATACTATTGACGGTACATTTTGTATGAGAGGTCCAAATTTTTTTTTTATTATTTCGCCCTTAATCATACTCTGGTCTGAATTTTTTTAGGCAACCACTACGCAATATATTTATTGGCATATTGTATTGTATAAAAAAATTATTTCATTCATTAAAACAGCTCGGGGAAGGTCCTATTACGGCGGGATCCCCTACCATACATACGGGCGCGTACTGATATTTACGCTACGCTATGCGAGCGAATGAAGTATACCCTAATTCTACACGTAGAGGTCCTATCATAAAGGAGGCTATGGGATAGATCTAAGAAATAGGCAGTAGCATTCTTTGTGTCTAAAAAATCATGTACATAGATAGATGTTTGCCAAACTGCCTATTATACGTTTGTGTAAATTATCTGTAACATAGGAGAAATATTTCCCTAATTCCAACCTATTTCTGATAGAGCTTGTGACAACTGTGTAGGTACTGACCTACACACTGGAGAGGTAACTAAGTGAAGTTGGAATTGTGAGCTTTGTAACGGATCCTGCAGTTTATTTTCAGTCAACAGATGCTTTCGTAGTAGACCAGGTTCTTGTACATTGTAGTTAGTTCCTAGTGGTCGCTTTAACCAACGCCCTATGTATATCGGTCTTATAACTACTCATACCTATCTGATAAGAGGCGCGATAACGCCCGATACCTATAGCTGAGTCAGAATAGCCTCATCAGGCCTCGAGTAACTACGTATCGCAATAGGTGTATAAAAAATTACTTTCTTTTAATAGTGAATATGTTCCATAACTTGACTTCTAAAGTGTGTTATACTTATAATCGATACCTATATGCCAAGAATGAGTTACCAACTACACAACTTTGGTACCCTTAATATCTAGTACAAATGCAAGTGTGAATTTAACGTTTCTTGGTGAATATAGTTCAATTCGTAAGTTCAGTATCAAATAGAATAAGTAGATTTTGACATTCAGTGTACTGTTTCCTACATAGCACTCAGAGTGATATTTAAAATAACAAAGGTTGTCTAACCGAAATCTTTCTCATTTAACGTTTTCTATTGATTTCCAGGACTACAGTGTCCTGGTGAGATGGTGACGTGAAGCATGCGTTGGTGGACGTGGTGGCATGTGGCGCTTGCGCTGCTCGCGGGCTCGCTCGCGTCTGCGCAGACGCTCACCGCGTGCGACGAACACGCGTGTCGCTGCGACGCGTTCACTACAGTCATATGCAACTGCACCGCACAGTATGATGTGAGTAATACAACTGAGCATCCTGATGAGATTTTGATCTGAATCATGCGTTTAACTCGCAAAACACTTCAGGAATGTGTGTGTTAGTCAGGTTAACTTTCATAATAACGTCAGGCTGCCATAAAAGTCTACAAACGAAGTAATCTTGATAGTTACCTTACGTGCACAATGGGGTGCTATCAACACTAAACACAGCCTTGGTATTTTCGTTTCAGTCGGTGACCTTACGCCCAGACGGCGTGTATCGCGTCCCGTCGATGACCACTGGCATCGTAATCGACGGCTGCGCACGAGTGCAGTTTCTCTCGGACACAGTGAGGAACCTGCCACACCTGCGCTCAGTGCAGATCAGAAACGTGGACAACTTAGTGATACAAGAACGTGCGCTGGCGTGGACTCCACCCAACACCAACTTAGAAAATAACCCTGGAATCCGAATCCTAATACAGAACAGCACTGTTAACGAGATTGCACCATACGCGATTCAAGGGAGAGTGAACTCTATTGTCATTACGGAAAGCAGAATCAATGTTATGAAACGCTTCGCCTTTTCTAGTCTAAGTGGAGTAACAAACATAGAACTATCAAACAACGAATATGATAATATTGAAGTTCAAACATTCAAGAAATTCACAACTACCAATTTTGTGTTTCGTGGAGGGCACATAATTACGCTACCGAGCAGGTTTCTGTCTGATGTAGAGGTTACTAGTCAGTTCCTAATGGAGGGAGTTACGGTTCGAAATATGTTTAGTTTAACATTTCTAATTAGCTCACCAGAGAGAATCACTATAGAAAATAATAATATTGGAGTTTTAGAAGGAGATGCATTTCACATAGTGACAAGAGGACCAATTATTTTTAGAAACAATACTGTGTTTAGTGTTAGAAAAGGAGCATTCTTTGGCTTCACTGTTCATCCAGAGGTTACAAATGTGAAGGGGCCGCAGCAGCTTCTTATAGACAACAATACGATAATGGATATGAGGCCGTCGTCACTGATATTCAACTCTTCGTTGACGCAGCGCGTCGACGGACTCAACCTGAACGTCAGCTGCTCCTGCGAGCTGGCCGACGAATGGCGAGATGTGTTGTCGCAACAGGGAGGCACTATCAACTGCTGGTACTCACTGGAAGGCTACTTTATTTCCATACCAACTTACAGGGATAGTCGTTGTGGGAAATTTAAACAGACTTTTTGGATCTTCGTCGTAGTAGGAATCCTAATCATTTTAATTATAGCCGCTGTAGGTGTATACTATATAGTGAGACGTGAAAACGAAAAGAAGAAGAAAGTGCAAATAGTGATGCCTGACGGGAAAACGTACAGGGAGACGGAGTTCCACATCGTGGTGGAGAGAGCGGAGCTGCTCACAACGGACTTATAGTGTATAGTGGACGGTTTTTAGGTCAATTGATCTCTGTCACTGGGTGCTCCAATAACGATTGATAAAATGCGCATTTCTAGTTCGACGAACCATTTGCATGGAACATTCCTCAGACAATATATTAATTAACATTCGTAGGTTGGTACTCTACCTCAATGTTAAAGTCATACAGTGCCAAGATAGTTTATAGTAGATATATTTTATCAGTATTATGCAACTGACAACGAAAAATATTTTTGATAATCGTTTGCATTATTTATTTTGTAAAATGTAATAAAACCTATAAGTACAATGCAATTATAATTTTATTTCTTGCTTTTATCCAATGCTTCGCGAATACTTCAAACATGTAACTTGACACTCTATTTATTTCAATTAATTAATAACATGCGTTGCGAAATTAAGTAAACATCAATTAAGCTGACCATCTATGACCATTATCAGTCGTTTAAATTAATTATTATTTTCTTTGTTCTGATAAACAGAAAACCGTTATCTTCATTCTTGTTATACTCAGATAGGAAAAACTTATGTCTGTTTATATGAAAAGTAATCTATAAACTCAAAATGAAAATGAAGCTATCGAGTTTGCAGTAGTGTTCCGAAATATACTTAACTTTTGGCGTTTCTCTCGTGTTGGCCACTGAGTCGACGAACGCCCGATCTTACGAAATTCATTAATATCAAAATAATTTGCGAGTGAAACCAATGTCAGTTAGTTATTTCATTTCATATGCCGCTATCTAGTATTTGTCACAGTGGGTCGCGTGTCAGATCGTCGGGTCATATCATATTATACGTCGGCGCATGTAGCGAATGTCATATAATGCGCATTGTCTGTTATTGTAATGTGCATTTTATCGTTATTGTCTCAGTGGACAAACATGCTGCACCAACCTTACACAGGTCTTAGCATTTATATGGTTAACCAGGGTCACTCGCGATTTTTTTTATGGTAATGTAAACGAAACCCGGGTTACCCATAAAAATGCGTGACAAAAATCGCGAGAGCTTGAAAAGTTATATAGGTCCTACTGGTCTAATTTAATTTCAGTTGCTATTTTAGCCACTGCCAAATGTACTTTTTAAGACGTTCCGAGATCTTGGTGCTATGTAACTGGTAAAATTGAACACAACTCAAAAGAACTTACCTTTGCGGCGGGAGCACTTCTATTCGAAGACGTAGCGATCGGCGCAACATGACTTATATAAACGCTAAAAAATATTTCCATACTTTCACCTTTAAAAAAATATATCATGGACATGAAGGGGCATACTAATTACGACGCATTTGAAAACATTTGTTGCGTGACATTATTTAGCTTTTTGGAAAATGTATCGGGAATTAAATAGGAACTTTGTTTTTAAGCAACGTTTCCAAATGATTCGTAATGTAAAGCGCCTTGGCTAACGTCGACTTTGTCTTTTTTTGGGTTTCATATCAGAAAATCTAAATTCAATAGGTCTTTTAAAAGAACTGTGAACGAAATATCAAATTTTAATATAGCAATGTTAATTTGATCAAAAGTTTAAATAATAATACTAATATACTTTAGGCCAAATAGTTCAAATCCTAAAAAACGTCATAAGAACAAAATAATTTTCGGAGTGTGAAACAGTATTTAGTTTTATTAGCATACATCACCTGTTCATTTTTACCCCACTTTCTAAATTCATTAGTGGATTGCTAATACTACAGTACTATTTATACAGGATGTTAACTAATAAATAGGCGTGATTTGTGTGTATGTGTGTGTGTGTGTAAACTAATCAACTGCAAATATTTTAAGGGGTGAATTAGCCCAAGAAACTGAACAACTTTCCCCGAGGAATATTAATTGAAATATGAAAAATATTTCGGACCCCCATATAAATTGATTTGGCTGTTATTGCTGAATAGATGTTGTAGTTAGTTTTAATCAAATTTTTCGATTAAGAATATATCGATTCAATTACTTACTGTTTGATCTGGATTTGCTGGTTTGTTTCTAATATTTTGAGTTGTATAGTAATAAACCATTTGATATATGAGGAATGGTTTGGTACTTAAAATTTATGGCTATCATTTTTTGGTCCTTCGTCCATTTGAGTATATAGACATTTTGTATTATGATAATATTCTAAATAAACATTTGGCTTTATAAACTTTGGTATAACATGTATAATTATTTTAAAATTTTAGATTTTCTGATATGTAACCCTTTATTAATGCTGCTAACTACAGCTTCTAAAAATCTGTATCACTCTCATTCCTTAATGTTCGTGTTACATATTCAAACCCAGTTGTATAAAGTTGTGCTTTAAAAACAAACAGCCTTAAAATAAAAATCTATAAAATCAAAACATATAGTAAAAGAAATTTAAAAACTTGTGGTTAGACCAGTCGTTTTAGACTTTCGTGCAGGGAACCGAAAACGTACAATTCAGAAATTGAGCTCCTGAAGAGGTGATGTCCAATTTCGAATGCAGAAGTCCGCTACCACTCCGCTACGATGAGTAACCACTCTAGTGATATTTACTACAATCCTTTTATATGAATGTGTTTGTGTAGTAGAACGCGTGATACAAACGCAATGAGTAGGCGACTTTACATACATACTTACACATATCACGCCTTTATCCCTTGCGGGGTAGGGAGAACGCTGATGGCCGTAAAAATGCGGTCGCCAACGCCACGTCTGACAAATTGAGGGCTGTTTCAGACAATTCGTGTATTGCTATAGTGACAGGTTGTCAGCCTGTCGCCTATAAATTGCAATACACATGAAACCCTTGACCCGCTTAGTCGCCTCGTACGACATCCGCGGGAAAGAAATGGGGTGATGCTATTTTAAGCCGGCATCACACAGCATTTAGCACGCAAAATTCAAAAATATAGTTGTTGTTTGTTTGCCGTGTGATGCCGGCTTAGAATAGCATCACCCCATTTCTTCTCGTGGGTGTTGTAAAAGGCAACTAAGGGTATCGAGGGCTTCATGTGTACTACATTTTTAGGCGACAGGCTGACAACCTGTCACTACAGTGATACATGAATCACCGAAAAGGGCCCTCAATACTTGTCAGACGCCGCGATAACGTAATTTTACGATTGTTAACGCTCTGCTTACCCCGGAAGGGATAAAGGCGTGATTTGTGTGTTTGTGTGTGTGTGTGTGTGTGTGTGTGTGTGTGTGTGTGTGTGTGTGTGTGTGTGTGTGTGTGTGTGTGTAGTTGTTAGTACACTCACCGCAGCAACGGTAGGCCGTCGAGCACGTGATGCACCTGGGGCGGCGAGGACAGTTCCAGCCCGCGCGCCAGCAGCAGCGCCTCGCTGCTCTGCGAGGGCTCGCTCTCGCCGCAAGGGCTGCCTCCCATCATGGCCGCCACTTGCACCTCCACAATGGTCGCTACAACAATCAACCTGCTTCAGAACTACAACACGCATAGTGCCGAGATTTGCAGCCATGAAGCATCAACACTCAGTTGATAGAGATGTCTCGGTTGACCGACAAAGCATGTAAGTGCCAGTGCCTTCTGGCATACTTCGGTATGTCATTTTTATGCGGTAGAAAAATTTCCATTTTCGATGTTTTGATGGGATTATCATTATAATATCTTGTGTAAATTAAATGTTGACATGTTTACAAACAATAGTAATTCTAATTCAATACACGATTGTTACATTTAGAAGACAATAGATCTGCAACCACCTGCGTCTGAACATTCTAGTCACGAATTGCCCAGCTGCTTCTGTTTCCGGACTCGATATAAGCAAACTTTAATTTATAAAAATTAAAAGCGCGAGTATGAATCCTTTATCCTGTGCTTGAGCTATAATTTTATGATTGCGTCAAATTTGCCTCGATTTTACTTAAGGTTATTTCATCACCATTCTACTGTAAGCTTATGTCAATTACATATTATGGGTTACTAGGGTCGTTGGGCGATTCGGTGTCCCACACGAAAAGAAGAAGAAGATTATAAGCTCGGACCTAGTTCCAATGTGCTTTACGATTGGTGAGTGCAGCAATAATTCGGTTGTAGACTGGGTCTTTAATCTAAATATATAAAACGCAAAGGTGACTGACTCATCTATCAACGCACACCCTAAACTACTCGACCAATCAGGTTGTAATTAGGCATGCAGATAGCTACTATGCTGTTAACATCCGCTAAGAAAGAATTTTTCGAAATTCAGCCCCTAAAGGAGTAGAACAGGAGATGAAAGTTTGTATGAAACTTTTTATTCCTTTGATTTACATTCACAGGGGACTCATCACATCGGTGTGCTCCCGTCATGTATGAAATATACTCACAAAATGTAAGCGGGGGTATATCCAGGTCCGGCGCCAGGAGTCTGGACGCGCAGGCGGCGCCGACGAAGACCAGTTCCATCTCGAGAGCCACCAGGCCCTGGCGCTGCGTCGTGAACGCCGCGTCTTCGTACCCAACGCACAGGCAACGGAAACCGTATTTGCTTTCCTCGCTGTTATCAAACACTTGATATTAGCAAAGAGTAATGTTAAGTTCTGCTGAGTTCAAAATGAATTATTGCAAGGATCAACATAGCATGTTCACGTATCACATTCAAATCTTCATAATTATTACAGTTTTTTTCATCATTTCTTTTTTATTTTTTTCCTAGTATATTATGACATTTCATTCTAATCCATTGGGATCACTATGGAATTGGAAAAACATTAGACCCATATATAACAATAATTATTAATTAAATAATAAATATACGTATTTGTCAGACGTGGCGATGGCGACCGTATTTTTACGACCGTTAGCGCTCTGCCCACCCCGTAAGGGATGAGGGCGTGATATATGTATGTATGTATTAATTAAATTATGAAAGTACTTACTTATTTGTTTTCTTAAATTCGTTCAAGTAGTCTGAAGCGGTTTCCAATGAAAATATTACTTCATTGCCAGGTACAAGCAGTGCTTTTTGGGGCCATTCAGATGGACTGAAACAAAAAGGTTACTGTTATGACTGTCTTCAATATAAATCAGCGGTTGCACTTCGAGTAGTACAGTAGCCAGTTTCTAAGTCGATGGTAACTATTTATGATTTTTTATTCATTTATAAGGTTTAAATAATATTGTCTATGCAACCTCTGGACTTCTTTCATATGAAGAGTATACTTCGTTGGCTTATATAGTGTCACGACCAGAGTAACTGTCAGTACGCGCCCGTGCGTGCGTGCATGAAGCATTGAGGTCAAGTTACGCTGGTCGCGACACTATCGCGAATGAGCTATACATTCCATAGTTAATAATCTAATTGTTATAGCTCAAAGCTTATCATTATAATGATATAGTTTAGGAAATATAATTTGAGCCGATTCGACTAAGGCGAATCAGCTCAAATTATATTTCCTAAACTATACACGATATTTTTTAACGGCCGTCGAATTATTTGTTGGACATGTTAATAGCCACCGTATTTTTACAGCCATTAACGCTCTACCTACACCGCAACTGTACCTACTCCTGGGCAACCCTTCGTTTTCCAAATTGCGTCCCAGACAACGCAGTGTCTGTGAAGAAGAAACTTCCGGATTATATAGCCACGAAAAGTCTTGCCTCAGACACTGATTAAATTGTCTGTTACAGACGTATGAGTCCAATGACTTTGACGCTGCAAGGAAAGGCGCGATATGTGTATGTAGAGATAACCAAAGTGCTGGTAAGAAATGCTTACACGTTGGCAAGTTTGGGCGTGACGCTGACGTAGGTGCAGTTGTAGTGCATGCATGGCGAGACGGTGTCGCTGTCGTCGCCGAGCTCCTCCACCTCGCCGGTCTCTGACGTCAGCTGGACGATACGCTGCAATACATTTATACCAATCAAATACGACCGATAATAACCATTCAACTATACGCACCAAGGGGTGCGTTCGGAACGTCAGAACTTTTACTGCCTTATTATCATATAATATTTCGTAAACCCCCGTTCGAGAGTGACAAGTAGGCAAAATTTTCAGAAAATTTTCTGATTGTCACTCTCGAACGGGGGTTTAAGAACTGTCAATCTATTGTAAAAATTTCTAGTTAGTGGAATATCTCAAACGGGCTCTAGGATGTTTTAATTTCGTAAAATATTATATATAATTGCGAATTTACACTAAACGTAAAACTAAAGTTACAAAATGTGATCCACATTCTTAATAAGCCTAGGTCATGCCACTGCTCGGCAAAAGCCTCCTCCCTCTTCTGATTTTATAGTAGATTACGTACTGAGGTATGTAAGCTACCAATAACAACCGAGGTTTTTTAACGCCCGAGCGGAGCGAGGGCGGTACCTTTCCGAGGTTGTTATTGATGTTACATCCGTGGTACGTATACTGCTTTACATATCGAATTAAAAAAGAGTAAAATAAACCGATAAGTACAAGAAAACGATCCATAAATGATGATTGTATCGTCTGCTATTCAAATTGCACCACGAAACTTTTTTTTCTATGATTGAAAAATATTGAATTAATATGAAAGAAAAGTATCCTAACATAAAGTAGTCATTTTTTTGATCGTAGGGATATTAGTAATTTTTACTTTTGTCATTGTAATATTGAGTAATAATTCGACAAACTCATTTGTTGAGGTTATAAAAATACAAATTGAAAATATAATTCCTGCGTTCAAGCAACACAATTCGTAGCGGCCAGTTCGAAATTTAAAATCGTATACAACTAATTGATGACAATAAGAAGAAATTCATTTTAACTTTTTAATTGCCGCGATTCTATTGGTTCTTTTTCTAGTTCCATATTTAAAATTACTTACAGGCTTAGTTTTAAAACCTCGCCTGTAAGTTGAACTTACAGGTCGTGTTTTTTGTCAGTAATGTCCTACTTTCAGAGCATGAGATATGTAAAGCATATTTACCACAACCTACCGCGTGATGCCGGCTTTAATATGCACCCAAATTCTACCGGTGTCGTAAAAAGCGGCTAAGGGATAATGTGTCAAGGGAATGGGCAGCAGTGTTCCCTGTGAGTTAAACATTATGCACTGCGCTCTAAAATCCATCTGCCAAGCGTGGTGAGTATGGCAGTACCCCCGATAGAAGGAGGCCCATGTCCAGTCGTGGGCTGTTGTGGCTGTTAAGATAAGAGTACCACAAGAAACATTAATTTGGCTACATATATACCTTGTATACCCTACGGAAGGGCGGGTCAACGACCCTGACATCGCTGGAGCAATGGTACCGGTGTTTGGGCGCCCCTGCGACCGCGTAAACGGTCAGGCTGTCTTCCGGCTGAGCGGTTATACTGCGCGCGTCCATCTCTAGCACGACCCAAGACACGCTTGGAGGAAACAGCACCCTGCGTAGAAATTTAGCAGTGTAAGGCATTCCAGATCATAGTTTACGAATTTGTTACACGGAATTCATATATTTTTTGGCTTAATCCATTCAGAGTTACAGTATGACCACACGCGTTGTTGGCATCATGCTTGGCGATAAAGTCGATCGCTGCCGATTCTATATGTATTGAGCCTAATACTTCATAAAATGATAGATCTACAAGATAGTTTGTTTTTTACTGACCTCATATTGCTGACAGTGGCCTGTTTGTACGGATGGTCGCTTTCCACCCATGCGTAGTAATGCGACGTGGTCGTGTTGAGCTCCTCCATAGCAGGAACGAGGAGGTTCATAGCCGCCACGTGCGGCAACAGTTTGTGAATCATTTCTATTATCTTGATCACGCTCTGCAAGTTAACAAAGAATGCTGAAATGTTTCATTCGTGTAACCTATAACTACAGCGCTAGTAATCTTTGTCATAATTTGGTTACTTATCCTGTTAGAAACAATCTAGCTCGACATTATGATGATGATCATGACGTATAAATTGTATAAACATCTAAGTCGAATTAGAATGATCATTGTCATTATAATTTGCCTTATCCCGTTTCTCTCTCGTATCGGGGTCGGCTACCTAACCTAAGAGATTTGATGTGGACCCTAGTTTTTACACAGAGCGCCTGTCATCTGACCTCAACCCGAAGGCTAACCTGGCCCGAATCCTAGGTTAAGACACATTCAAATATCATCTGACTTCTAACTTTATTTGAATGTGGGTTTCATCACGATGTTTTTCTTTCACCGTAAGAGGAGCCATAAAAACAGACTGGAATTCTGGTCTTACGATGTAAGACCGGTGTCCTAACCACTTGGCTATCGACGCTCTCATGATCATTGTATGGAATACACATGAAAACCTCGAGTCCCTCAGTCGCGTGAAACAAATGGGGTGATGCTATTCTATTCTAAGCCAGCTTCTACGGCCACATTTTTAATGAGGTAAAAAGTGACTTCCAGTGTACCTTGGAGTCGTCCAATCCTTCGAGGTGCGCTAGGGTGTAGGGAATGAGCGTGTTGATGGCTGGCGACTGCTGCAGCACTGCCGCGTTCCTCCTCAAGTCCTCGGCGGTCAGCTCGTTGCGGAGCGTACAGAAGAGATCGGCGCCGCGGTCGAGGATTATAGACGCGACGCGCAACGTCATCCCCCGGAGAGCGGTAAGCAATGCGTCCGCCGTTTCCGAGTTGCTGACGGATTTCGTTGTGCTAGAAATATTGAGAATCTTTCAAGACACTGCCAGGTATAAACTAACTATATTTTAAACTATCACGGTTGTTTAGTTTACACCATTCTTTAATCGATTTAATCGATTAATTTCGATTATTTGCTTTACCATTAAACACGCTATGGAATTGAACGACTAAGAAGCAGCCAGATGCACCGTTCGCGATAAATTGCGTCGTGATCTTGTACCGATGTAAGTATTCAGAGCGATATTATCTACACTATGTACGTCACCTCACAGAAAAACAGACTCAGATTCCCTTAGATGAACCAGAAATCTACCTAGATAGAAATAAAGAAAGAAGAGCTACCTAGATAGATTACCTAATTTTTTTTCTGGTCGTCCAACGACCCAGTGAACCCTAATGTCAGAATTATGCAACCGCCTTCTACAAGTAGCAGACTTCTGTCATGATTGTGTATCGACCGCCGTCGAAGTAATCATAGACAGCAACCGGGACCTACGGCTTAGCGTGTCATCCGAAAAACGGAACCATCTTTCTTGCGGTTCTGACAATCGGGTGGTTCAACCCGCAATGTCCTAACCAGAGTGGGAACAAATTCACAAACTGATAAATATCAACTTTATGAGTGACCCACCGTAAATCAAACCCGGAACCTGCGTCAAAGGCAGTCGCACTACCACTACGCCACATCGGTCGTCTTACCTGTAATAAATGAGGCACGGTATTTGTCCTCTAGCCAGCGAGGTGCCGTTGAAGCTGAGCGAGCAGGAGGCGAACTTGAAGACGGTGTCGTCGGGGCACTTGACGTACGGCATGCCGCAGTCACCGTTGGAGGTGCGCCCACCGTGGTTGCAAAGCCTTATGGCATATCGAAGGTCCTCCTACAAATATATACATTTTATAACTGTGATATCTACATGTTGCCAAATAAGTATTTGTAAGATTATTAATACACTAATACTCAGAAGAAACTCTATAGTCACCTTCAATGGAATAGGTTTATCAAACTTGAGCGTGACCATGTCGTGTTGGCAGTCGGCTGCGGAAAAAGTCCCATGGGTCACCTCCACGCTCACCCAACAGTGGGCTGGGTACATGTCTTCGCTGGCAGACCTCAACTACGCAAGACATAAAAAAAACAATTAGTAACTAACTAGCTTTTGCCATAAAGCTACGATATCATTGAGTAATAGGCTACTTTTTACCACGGGAAAGTATCTTGTTCCGGAATTAAAAAGGTAAACAGCTTGAACCACTGGGCTGGCAAACAGACACCCCATCACAAGAGCCGACCTTCATCTCTTCGTGTCAATAAATCGAATTAGTTATTACATTACCTTTTGCCAGTATATGACGCAGACGGCCTCCTATATTATCACCAGGGAGGCTGTGTGAGACCCTGTCCTTATCCGAAATTATCCGAAACTTTCATATCGATTTTGGTTACGATTACGGATATATTTTATAGCGAATATCCGATGGTGTCGTGTGATCCGTAACATCCCTGATTACCACATGACCCGATCTCGTAGCAAACGTTGGCCGTGTTGAGAGTTGTCCAATAAGAGACGACACAGAACAAGCATAGTTTCTCACTCGTACGTCGTGCAGCAACTCTAGCGAGTACTCGTAGGAGCCGAGGCCTCCGTAGACGCAGACCCCGACCAGCATGATGCCCGGCCGGTCCACCGTGAAGCAGATCGCGTCGGGGCTGCCGTTGCCAGTGTTCCACGCGCGCGAGTTGTTGATGCGCATGAAACGCGACGGCGTGATTAGATGCTTTACTGAACTCGAGTCCGAATCCTGAAATTATATAATAAATTTGTGATATCAGTCCCGTCCAACTGATTATGAGTAAACTCCCTTGCACGTCTGTTAAAAATCCTTTTGTAAAGGCCTGTATCCACTTCGATTGGTGCGAGTGCGAGTTCTGGACTAGCAGGTCAAATAAGCTACGTTTTAAAAGTATCTAAAACGGTATCTTGTATAAGAATAGCAATGTATTGGCGTCACAACACTTACTTTTATGTAATTCATCTGTTTATTAATTCAAACTTTGAACATTTTGAAACATTATGAATAAGTCCGTAGTATTTTTGGACAATAGTTTTAAGCGTACAACTTTTATTCATGACCTAGTCTACAACCGAATTGAAAGTTACCCGAACAGTAGTGGCACTAAACGCCAGCTCAGCAACAATCCTGGAGACGAGCTTGCAGCAGAAGTCGGCGAGTCGTTCGTGTTGTTTGATCTCGCCGTGGTCGTGCGGTTGGCCGCACTGGCGCGTCATCATCTGCTGCTTGATGGGGATCAACACGATATCCAGCAGCTTCGGAATCAAGTCCAGCAGGTGCCATTCTGTGTGGCTCATTTTAAACAAACCTGGGGTACCGAATATCTGAAAATAAACCATCAATGTCTTCAGGTACCGAGAAGAATAAATTTCTACGAGTCAACTTTTTAGATAGGTAGCGGCTTAAATATTTCAATGAAAGAATGTAGTTACAGATAGAGTGAGCTTACAGAATCTCTTGAGCTGTCTCTGTTGTTAGCCCGTGGCGGTATCGGAGGGGGCTTGGTAGACGATCGCGGCACTGTAGCCGATTTTGATGGTACATCCTTCAACACCTAAAATAAATACACCATTATTCCGGAATCAGAATCAAAAGTTGGGTAAGATAACATCAATCTAAAAATAACTCTGTGTTTCTACTACCTTACTATCTGGTCTTCGGCCCTCCAACAAGATAAGGCAGCTCTGAGTAATAGGGACGATGTAATTCATGACATCACGCAGACTCTTGGACGCACACATTGCTGCGCATGTGGATGTCAGTTCGCGCACTTGAGACGCCGGCACCACGCCGTCCTTAGCGTGGAACAACAGAGAGCACAAGTGATGCCACTTCAGTGACGGAGTCGGAAAGAACGCGTGGAAGCAAGCTATAGTCGTCTCATGAGCTTCTTTTAAAATGGAATTTGTCATTTCCAATGCGAACTGTACATAGCACACTCTATGTGCTTTGTTTTTTCCAGGTTTTCGGGGCAACATCGCGCACGTAGGTGTGTTTTCTGACATGATACGCTGGATTAAATTGCGAACCTCCGCTATTGCGTCAACGTAAGTCATGTATTCTTGAGAATTCCTCTTTTTGTTGTTTTGTGGGTATATCTCATTGATATAAGACTTTACAAGCCTCAGGCAAGCTCGAATCACGTAAACTAGCCGCTTCTGGTGTTTCATCACAGTCAACTTATGGTAATTAATGGGGATTTGCCCGTTGGTTTCCAGCACGCTTTTCTTGAAAGTGTTCCAACTCCATTGAAGCAATGCAATCAATGATTTGAAGCACGGAACTGTGACTTTTCTCGATATGTTTTTAGACAGTACCGCGACTGGCTCCCCAAGGTCGATGGTTCGGATGGGTATCACCTGATCGGGGCTAACGGTGGCATAGAGAATGGTCGGTATTTGGCCAGCGTTTACATCCGTGCCATTATTTGACATTTTCGATGTTTTAAAATGAAATCCTATTTCGTCGTTGATGACCATTGCCTGGCCTGATGATCCGCAGTCGCTAGAAGGGCCGTTTATGCAAGCCCAGGCGACGTACCAGCGGTTAGCCTGCAACAAATATATAATATATCTATTCCTGCTGTGTAATAAATAATTAGATCTAAACCGCTGTGTAATAAATATTTAGATTTAGACCGCTACATCATTCATACAAAATTGCTGATCTGCTATTCAATTTCCTATATGGAACATATAGATGTTCATGAAAGCAATTTCCCTTCATACAGACCTAAATAAATGTTTCATGAGGAAAGCCACTCAGATTGCAGGGCTTTCACTAACAGGGCAACCACGGACTCACCACTATAGGGATGGGTGTCTCGAACAGGATGGGGAACTTGTCCCTGGGCGCGCACTCGTACATGACCTCGTCGCTCTCGGCGAGCAGCTCGCCGTCGCCCTCGTGGTCGCCGCCCTCGGGGCCCAGCTCGTACAGCTTGATCTTGGCCGAGTAGTCACCGCGACCGCCGAACAGGCCGAAACCTCCTAAGATATTAAAACAATAGCCGTGATGACTGGCAGGTCAAAAACGATATTTTGTATGAAAATACTAAGAGTTGACGGCATGTTACTATTTTCGATGGCGTCAAAATACTTATTTCTATTTATTTATGTACCCGTTTCTTGTACACAAAGACGAAGGACATAACACAAAAACAATACAAAACAAGTCAACTTACTTTTAATTTATTTTTCTGTTTATTAATTTAACTTTCAATATTTATAAAAACTATAAATGGCATTTTGGCACCACGTCTAGCGAATTTTAGAAGTCAATCTGGTCTACGAGTTTCTGAACTTAAAAAAGATATAGTTCTTTCATATGTAATTTTTATATAGGTAGGTCACCGAGTGGGAGAGCGAAAGGTAATTAAAATATCATTTAACAAGTGTATAAAAACGAGTTTGCCGCCAATGTATTACCAGTACACACACACCCCACACATCACGCCTTTATCCCTTGCGGGGTAGGCAGAGTTAACGGTTCAGTTAACGGCCGTATAAATACGGTCGCTTTCACCACGTCTAACAAATATTGGGGGTATCGCTGTATGTATCAGAGGGCTCTCAGTTGATTCGTGTATCACTATAGTGACAGGTTGTCAGCCTGTCATTAAACTCTCAAGTCCCTCAGTCGCCTCTTACGACACCCACGGGAAAGAAATGGGGTGATGCTACTCTAAGCTGGCATCACACGACAATATAGCAAGGAATTAACTAATATGATTGTAGGACATTACCAGACCGAACTATGTTCACGTAGGCAACTCTTTTAAAATAAGCCAAGACAATGTAACTTACCTAGCAGAACATCAGTATCGCACATGAATCGTATCGCCTCAATGGAGTACCCCGAGTAGCCCCAGCCTCCCCCGTGGCCTTCAAATCGGTTCACTGTGAGATAGTCCTCCTTTGACAACGCTACGGCGGTTGTAGTTGTGTCCTTTTTACATTCCACTATGTTCAACCTGAATTTGAAAAGTAAACCAGATGATCATGCTGTAATAGCGCATTGGTGTAATATTCTAGTAAATAGTTTCTAAGTACTCTGAATGATGTTATGGTGATATTGTATTAGTTAACATGTGACATGTAATTTAGATTATTTTGGAAAAATATTCCAGTAAATAATTGAATTCTTTAATGACATTTGACACGTAATATTAAATTTATTATAAGCAATAAATTAGTTATGACTTATTAACAGCCACAACAGTCCACTGCTGCATATTAAGGGCTACTGCCATACTCACCACGCTTGGCATCTGCGTTGGCGAGCATATGGCAAGATTTTTCATTAACACGGAACGCTGTTACCTATTCCCTGGAATTTCTATTCACAAGACGATTTTTACTAAATCCGTAGGGTGGGTAGAATAGGTGTGAAAGAGCAAATGAAACCTTATTAAGTGTAAAAATATTAGCTGCAAATATATTAAGGGCTGAATCGGCCTATGAAACTGAACAACTTTCCCCAAGAAAGACAGGCCGAAATATGAAAAAAGAAAATGTGCCGCGATACTAATTGGTTTTTGAGGAATTGGAGGTTTAAAGTTCTTTTTCATATTTTGACCTATGTTCCTAAGGGAAAGTTGTTCAGTTTCATGGACTGGTTCAACCCTTATTATATTTGCAGCAATTTTTTTTTACACCCTGTATTACCTAGTTGATATTTGGAAAATACAGGGTGTAAGGGACGGAGTAACGAAAACTTTGCAGGCGTGCTCAGACCATGAAACTGAACAACCTTCTGTATGGGAGCTATGTTGGGAAACTAAAAAATTTTTTCGACCTTCCATACAAAATTCCCGATCAGCTGAGTGACTTTATATGGGAACTCGAAAAATTTATTTTTGTTTCCCAACATAGCCCCCATAGAAAAAGTTGTTCAGTTTAATGATCTGATCACGCCTGCAAAATTTTCATTACACCGTCTCTTAAACCCTGTATAAGAATCTAAACATTTTGACTTACTTATTATCGTGAGCGTATGTGAGCGAGTCCAAACAGCCCAAGAGGTGCAAAGCCGCGTGCATCCGTGTAACGGAGCATCCGGGCGCAGACGGAATAGTCAGCTCCTGGTTCAATATGGACATGTTCGAAAGTGCCAGGTTCTCCGGTGGCTTATCGTCATGGCTATACGACCACTCGTAGTTGTCGAGGTTCTTGAAATCCTCCAATCGCTTCATGCTTCCGAGGTTGGGGTATACGAATTCATGATCAGTGAAGGTCGAGTCCGGCTCGTTGTTGCAACACCGTTGGAGTTTGTGCGAGTCGAAGGCAAGTATGTTGTAACACTTCATGACTCTCATCTGAGGCTGGTAGCACCAGAATATGTCGTAAAGAGGGTCGAGGCAGGCCAGGGTGTTCACGAAGTCCACCTGTTCTGGCCCCGTCCAAGCGTTACATTGTCCATCGCTTTTGTTAATGGTAATGCATTTGAATGTATGCTCCGGCCTATTAGGCAGTATCACTAAAAAATAAACAGGAGGATATTGTGAAAAGAAGTAAAATCTGTGGTATTTGTATCTAAACGTCTTTAGTTATTAGTATTACATAAAAATTGTGTCGACATCTCGATTAGCTCGTAAAGTTGGTGAATGAAACGAATGCGCACAATACGCGACAAAATAATTCAAAAGAAAATATACAACACAAAATGTGCATCAAACATTTCGTGTCAAAACAAATGATGTGTGTGACAATTTATATATCCTTTTTACACTTAGGTGAATTTCAAGCAAGATGAAATGCTTTCTGATGATGTCAGACCTCTGCACGTCAATATTTGCTGATTTTTTGTATTAATCATCTTGGAATTGAAATTTTTTGACGCATAATGTGGGCTCCCTAAACAATGTCTGAGGGATCCGAATAATGATAACTTAATGTTGAAACCATCCTGTTACCTATACTGTTGGTGTTGGCGGTGATAGTGGAGCTAAAGAGCGTGTCGGTCTTGATGAGCGCCTGCGACACCTGGTAGAAGGTCTGGTCGCCCGAGCAGCAGACCCAGACGGCCCTGCTGCCGTGGCGCGGGCCCAGCCGCGGCACACGCCCCGGCGTCGCGTACCATATGGGGCTGCGGTCCGTGCGCGCCGGCTCCTCCATTCGGGGACGCCCGAGCGACCCTTTCTGTATTCGCACACATTACAGACCATTATGTTATGAAATACACTTCTCATCAAAAAAGGGACACTATGTAAGTGTATGTTTCGGGCGAATCAGACTATATAAATAGTGTGTAAATTTTTGGAGTAAATCACTGATATTGTGGCAACACAGGTTTTCAGCCGTCGCCCTCGGGAAACAAATCCGAGCAGAAAATAAATGTTTGTAAGCAGTTAGTGTAAAAATAAACTACTGATACATAGAGAAAAAAAAACAAAAAGAAATAATACCCAGAACAGTGTGTGCATTTTACAGTGAGTGTTGTATGTCTACTCAAGTATCTTGTAGCGTTTTAAACTGTGATGGTTATTGTAGTGCAGTCTCGATGATCAGCTTACTTGATAGCTGCCGAATGTGTAAAGCTCTCCATCTCTCGTGAGCACCGCGGTGTGGTTGCTGCCTGCGGCGATGGCCGAGGCACGCGGCACTCGGACGCGCACGATCCTGAGTCGAAATAAACCAAATATAAAAACAATCACGCGACTGCGGTAATATCATTATTTTTTATAAAATCCGCCATTTTGAATTTATGAATCTCTACTATAGCCAGAGCCAGTGTCGCGGTGCGGTGTCTCCGAACGATATCTTATAAATAATATCTGCCTATCCGCTAGAGCAAGGACGTAGACTATGAAACACATTTAGTTGTCCACATACATACTCTCGAAGTACTACTATTACACCCTAGCAGTTGGGTGAAAGTAGTTTAAGAATACCTAAATTGAGAATAACCTATATTTATTTACTATCCAAATCATAATTCGTGATAAATTGACTACATACATTTTACATATAATCACGCCTCTTTCCTGGAGGGATAGGCAGAGGTGATGAAATAAGTAGAGCTCATCGCAACAGGCACCACTTGCAGTGCGTATTGCGTGAACCCATTTTCTCTGCGTACCTCACACCCTTCCCGCGGGTGTCGTAAGAGGCGACTAAGGGACTCACGAGTATTGGTGTATTACAATTTTTAGGCGACAGGCTGACAACCTGTCACTATAGTGATACACATCTTTTCATCTGAAGCAACCATGGAAAACAATCCTCGAAAATGTCAGACGTGGCGATAGCGACCTTATTCTTACGGCCCTTAACGCTCTGCCTACCCCGCAAGGGATAAAAGCGTGATGTATGTATTGTATTGTATTGTATTGTACCTGTGGTGCACGGAGATGTCCCCCGCGCCGAGCTGGCCGCACTGGTTGGAGCCGAAGGTGAGCACGTCGTGGTCCGTCATTAGCACGGTGTGGTGCAGCCCGGCGGCGACCGCGTTCACTCGGTGCCCGCCCGGGATCGCCACGCGCGCCGGCGGCAAACAGCTCACTTTCAAATTGAGCTCCTTCTCAGTCTCAGAGCCGGTCGTGTGCCCTTCGTATTGGGTGAACCGCACGGTGTCTTTATCTGTGATGGAAATAGGGATATCAGATATTATACAGGGTGTAATAAAAAGCTCTCAGAATACAGATGGAGACCATGAAACGGGGCCACTTTCCCCTAGTAAAATATAATCAGAAAACGTCATAATAACTATACAAAATCACAAAAAGACTGCCTCTACTTTAAGGAGTAAAAAGTCTCTTCCTCTCATTCGTTTCTTCATTACTGAAGGGCGTGTCTGCATAAACTCTCTTTTTCCAGGTTTTTCCAAGTCAATGTGTATGGTCCAATTTTTTTTTATATTTCGACTTATTGGGAAAAGTTGTTCAGTCTCATCGGCTGATTAACCCCTTAAAATATTTGCAACTAATATTTGTACACCTTATATATTCCTACGGAAATTACACGCGCACACACACTGACCGCTGCGTGTGTCCGATCTGGCGCTCGCATCTGCGTCGTCGTCGAGGTCGGCGAGCCGCTCGCGCTCGCGGCCGGCCGCGGCGAACGTGTCAGCGCAGCGCCGGCAGATGCCGCACGCGCTGCACCCCGCGTCGCCCTCGCCGCAGCCGCACCTACTACAAACAATATATCCTACCTTCAATACCAAAAATTTATTTAAAATATTGGACACTCTATATTCGTTAGTATGTCTTCATTTAGCTCCGAAAATACTGTAATTATTTCAAATTCAACTTTCATCATCAGAAAGCCACAACAACCCTGAGTAACAGGGTACATTTTAAACTGTACCTAGAAAATTGTATTCCTGTATTTTATTGCTAGTAATAAATAGACAAACATGCTGTGCTTATTCTTTTGTGTTACAGTCTAA
Organism: Keiferia lycopersicella; assembly: GCA_029255805.1. Lineage (NCBI taxonomy): Eukaryota > Metazoa > Arthropoda > Insecta > Lepidoptera > Gelechiidae > Keiferia > Keiferia lycopersicella. Next base: position 14,525,889 of record JARACZ010000006.1, on the reverse strand, counting down.
TAAAATAAAACATACCAAAGCATATTAAAGCAATGTTAAGCATAGCCCAGCAAAGTAAAGTAAAACATAAACAAGCACAACCAACCACAACAAAACAAACAATATTAAACAGAGTATAATAACTTACTCGCCCGGCACCCTGTTGGGATGGTTGGCGCACGCGCAGGAAGAGAACCCGGTGCACTCGCGGCAGAGCATGCAAACGCGACAGTACTCGGTGGTCCAAGTGTGATCGCCGGGGCATATTCGCACGTCCTCCTTGGTGCTACTGCTCTGGCGACGATTGTACGCCTCTGCGAAATATCGTTTATCAGTAGTAAAAGGTTTGACACTTGACATAGTCGAAGATGAAATGCGCTCGTCCTGAAGTGTAAAAGAGGGTTAATTTCGCGTTTGATACGAGCTAAAATTCCCATTGATGTGGGAAACTTCGGTGGTGTCTACGCTGCTGGCATGAAAAGGCCCTTGGTCCTTTGCCTAAAAAAACAGCCCCCTTCTTTAAGGGACGGCACTGTTCTTACAGATGCTCAACGCCAACTCCAACGAAGCGTAAAACATTATATTGGTCTCAACTCAGAACCAGTAAATATAATGCCAAAAGCTGCAGATTGCAAGTGTATTCATGTGTATATCCCGAATCGCAATGTGGATTCCGCACCCAACGTTCCACAACAGATATGATCTTTACACTTCGCCAACTGCAAGAAAAGTGTAGAGAGAAGAGAACACATCTGTATGTGGCGTTCGTTGACCTTAACAAGGTCTTCGACACTGTTAGCAGGGAAGGACTTAATACTGCACTTTCCAACATCGGGTGCCCTAAAAGATTCCTGAGTGTCATTAAATTCTTCCACGAGGAGATGAAAGGATCTGTTGTTTTAACGGCAATACATCCGAACCGTTCGAAATACGTTTGCCAAGGCTGCGTGTTAGCTCCTACCCTGTTTGGTATTTTCTTTTCATTGCTTTTTAAAGTTGCTTTCGGCAATGACCAACAGGGTATCCACCTGCACACAAGGGCTGATGGGAAGCTGTACAATATCTGGCTTCTTAAGTCTAAGTGTAGCCGCGAAGACTTATTCGTCGATAGCCTTCTGTTTTCTGACGATGCAGCCTTCGTTGCTGAGCTTCAAGTCATTGTTGATAAGTTTTCGTAAGAGAACAATCAAAGTTACTTACTTTCCTTAGTGTATCCAAACTCCCGTCCGCACTGTCCTTTGTTGTTGATCCCAAATGTGAAAACTTGGCCGAAATTGGTGAGAGCCACCGCGTGGGCTTTGCCAAGAGCAATCTGCAAATAAATACCCCATACATAAAATACATTTTCTTGGATAGAAATTCAATATCAGTTCAGCTCATCGCTATGAATATTGGCTAGAAAACTTTGTTGAGTACGATTTTGTCTCTTTATCTAACTTTGAAATAAATTTACTGGTTTCTCATCAAAAAATCCGGGACCCTTGCAAGTTTATGTTTTGTACGAATTTGATTATTATATTTTTTAAGATATAATTTCTAATATCGTGTAATTAGTAAAATGAGCTTTATAAATCTTAATGAAAATGATACTAACTCGGAATAGTTTTCTATAAGGTTTCGTGTTTTATCAAATCATAAAAACGCGAAAGTCTCGTGATTTCTCTGATAAGAAGTAAAAGTGAAAGATATAACTTACATTTTAAAGACATAAGAAAAGGATAGCCGATATCAAATGCTTAAAATTTACAACTATTTACGCAATTCCAAATTTCGCAAGCATTCGCCAGCTACAAAAAGGCGGTAAAAATATACTAGGAGTATACCTGTATAACCCTCTCGTGTCGCAGGCCGGTGACGAGCCCGGAATGGTCACAGTGGATCGTATCCTTCCCGAACATGAGCACCAGCCCCTGCCTCGTCACCAGAGCGGTGGAGCCGTAGTTGCACGCCGCGTACACTATGTAGTGCCCTTCCGCCTGCAGGTGACACAAGCAAATTAGTAAGAAAAACAAATGTGGTACTTAAAAGTGTCAACAGTTTAGTACGGATGCTGTGTTTATATTTCTTGGCGAAGTGATTTATTATAACAAAGATCTCCTATTTAAAAAAGTTGCACGCCGCGTATACTATGCAGTGCCCTTCCACCTGCAGATAAGAAGATCACATGAGTAAGAAAAACAATGGTAAATTAGAGTGTCGTCAATTTAGTATGGATGCTTTGTTTATATTTCTTGGCAAAGTAATTTAAAAATTATCTCTTATTTACGTGCTCAATGATTTTATTTTAGTTTAATCAATGTACACATATTGGTACCTATGCCTGGTTTCATTGAATATTTTTTTAACTTTTATTAAATAAATTTATCTGCATCATAAAACCGTTTAACTTAAGAACTATTTGTTTACTTTTTATTCACGTTTCAAGAACTTCTCGCTCGCACAGAGTTTGGCTTGTACCTTGAATATCCTCTTGGGCCTGGTGAACTTGGGCGTGCGGCGGTGCTTGGTGAGGTCGCCGTCCTCGCCGCGGCGAGCGATGCCCGTGAACAAAGCCGTACCGTTGTCCAGCACCATCACCGCGTGCATGCCTTCGTGACCCACCGCCACCTGTCGGCAACGCTTCAAATCTAATGACTCATTTCAGGAAATTTAAGGAAATGAAATTCTTATTTGTTTGTATATCGTTTTGCTCTACCAAAGTCCTAGTTGATGCTATTTTATGAACGAATTTTTCCATTCATTGTGAAATTTTGTTGGACATACCCAGGTTTGAGAACCGAATTGGTAAGCGCTAGATAAAGTTATATGAGTACCTTTTGCCTAGGAGATTTTGTTTGGACTGATGAACGTCTGAGTACGATACAATGTTAGTAACCATTCAGAGTGATTTGATTAGGATGTGGATTTTTGTGAATCAAAAATCAAAATATTTATTCAACGTAGAATATTTACATTCTACTTACTGTTAGTCTAAAATTTACAAATATGCAGTTGCAAGGTACAAAATTCAAATTGCAAGAAACAATTTTCTGTTTTCACACAACAATTTTATGATCCTAATATAAGCGCGGCTCAGAATTTTTAAAAACTAAATTGTTTACAAACGAAATCTTACCTGGATGACTTTGCTCTTTTTAACGTTTGTTTCACCCCTGGGGAAGGTGGTTTCCTTCATTAGAGTCCAGTGGCCGGGGTGAGGCGAAGCAGCCTTAAAACCGAGACTAGCGCCTTTGCCAGTGTAGTATACCTAAATAGAAATAGAACAAATGATTACGGGCAGAATTATAAAGACACTGAAATGTCAGAAGTAAAAAAAAATAATAGCAATAGACCACCGAAATGACAATCTTTATTTTATTATCTAGTTCACTATAAAAGTTCCAAGATCGTATTTTATCTAGCATGACATATTTTGCGGGTTCCATGTAATAAAACGTACCTTTCCAGAGTGCGTAGTCAACAATCCGAAGTCTTGTCCCGCAGAGATCCCCAGTAAAGGATCTTCGTCTATGTCATCAAGCTGTATAGCAACTGGGAAGTCGAGGTCGACGGCCCGGCGGGACAATCCGTCGTCGAACGGCGCGCGGCCGAGGACGAGCGTCCGACGCCGAAGCAGCGGCACAGTCAGCTCTTTGTGTGCCACTAAAGTGGTAGTCCCTTCAGACCGCTCCGATGGGTTATTCGGGTCGTACATTCGTATAGTGAGATTGTCCTGTTTGTAAAGGCATGTATTTATGAGGCTTTATAATAGTGTGCGTTAAAAAATGGTCATAACAAGAATTTATTGTGTCTGAAGGTTGTGTGCATGAAACTAGATTATATTTATAGATAATATTAATAAATGGGCCACCTTTAAGCATGACTTTGCCCTGCAGTATGACGTTACAGGCTGTCCACACAAAAATTAAGAAAAAATCTGTGCGTAGTTCAGGCGGAGTCAGTGGTATTCACGATAAACAGAACCAAAAGGCGAATTCGTTTTATACTATGTATTGACTTAATAGTTAGATCAATCACATTTCCTTACGTAATTAGTAAGCAGGATCAGTCCGAGTTGGTGTCCGTCAGAGAATACAGCCGATTTGGGTTCCACGGGCGCCGGCTGGCCGGGGTCCAGTCTTATCACATTCTTCATTTCTAAAGTCTTCTTATCAATTTCGTATATATCAGTCTTTTTCCTTCCAATCCTCGCGTAAAATTTATCCTGCGACGAAACAAAAATATACGATCAGGCAGATATTTACTAAGGAAGGAAAATAACTTCGGAAAGCCGTGTCTTATTTCAGGCTTGATTTATTTTTCTCTTAAAGTAGCGTACATGTATACTCACTTTACAATATCCTAACCAGCCGTGGCGATCGCTAGCGAAGAAATCTGGTTTGTACAAGTAGACGTGCTGTCGGATGGAGCTACCATAACCTGACCCGATCTTGAGGAGGCCCTGATGAACAAATAAATGAAGTAAATATAAATTATAAAAGTCACAGCGATAACAAACTATACTATTCTCTTAAGGGGAGCATCAAGAGAATGAAAAATTTTTGTAGGTCGACCTTTGCGTCGAAAGCTCAGTGGCAGAGCCCGGGTTCGATTCCTAGTCGACGCTTGTTATTTTTTCAATTTGTTATTTGAAAATAAAAAATAGGGAGTGGACTGTCACTCAAATGAGCTACTTTTTAAAACTATATTTTGTTTGAAAATACGAAGAGATGACGTCATGTAGATAGACGTAGTTTTGATGACGTCAAAACACTTACTTTTATATTATTGTTCTGTTTATTAATTCAAACTTTGAGTATTTCGGAAAACTATAAATGCAGTATGTAGTATTTTTGGACAAGAGCGTGCAACTTTTGTTTTTTATTAATAACCCAGTCATCTATCGAATTGAATGAATTGATGAAATTGAAACATATCCTTTAGCATACAATATTTTTTTTGGCGTTACATCTCTTGAGTCGAGACGTATTTTGCCAATGTCAGAGTGACGTTCGTTCATTATGTATATATTATAGAAAAAAGTGTTTTACCATACAATTGTAAAATCAAAACTAGCGTGATAATTGAATCAGGAAGATGTCGTTGTGCCTAGTTCGCAAACAAATTAAAAACCTATCCGTATCCAGCGAATTCTATTAAGTCCTCATCAGGAATTCAAACCTGTCTACTGATGCGCTCCGTAGCCCACCAGTGGCACTCACCTTGGAGGTGAACACGTAGAGGAAGCAGCCGTCGGAGACCAGGGAGCGCACCACGAGCTCGCCGGCGGAGGAGGTCAGCTGCGCGGGCAGGTCCACCGGGAAGCTGCTGACCAGCGACTGGTGCGGCACGCCGTAGTGCAGCCACTGGTTGCGCGATGGCCGCCCGAGGATCACGTGCAGCACGCTCCTTTGAATCGTTACCAGATTTCCGGGAATCTAGAATAAAATAAGGTGTAATGGACGGAGATCTTGTTCCCTGGGAGAAATTGCTACATAAACAATAAGGCCGCCTATATTGTATCGAATTTTCTTCTATTGTACTTTCCTGTGTTGTATTTTGTACAAATAGAGCATTTGTATTGTATTATTGTATTGCAACCAGAGTTAGATCAAACTTTCACGAATTTCAACAGCTTTTCGCAAGAACAAAATGTTGGGATTCGACAAATGCTGACAAATCAGCCGACCGGTCTTACTATGGTTATTCATGGTTTTCGAAACATAAAATTGGGCGGTAATTTCACTAACAAATTAACATTAAAAGGTGATATTTACGAAAATCATAAGGTTAATTAATATTGCTGTCCTTTCGTATACAAGCTTTTCGTATATTTATAAAGGGTCCGTGTATTGAATAAAGAAACGGTGATACGCACCATCACATACTGCTCGGAAAGCGCAGCGGGGGACATGATGAGAGCGGCGACGGCGTTGAGGACAAGCTCGGCCTCCCCGCGCGCCACAGACAGCGCGATCAGGCAGGAACTGCTGAGTGAAGTAAGCGCAGTGGGCGCCTCGACCCTCTCCTGCCTCTCGGGGGTCATTCCGCTCGCCACTTCTATCAACATGCTATGAAGGTTGGATATTATCTGGAAGGAAAAAGGAAATCCATAACGATCCTGCTGCGATGACAAGGCGATATTTGGAAAACCGCATTGCGATTTAATTCAAATTAGGAAAGATATGATTTTACTTTAGCTACAACGGTGCGCGTCGGTTGTCGCTTAAAATATTAAGGATCTTACCACAAAAAATCTAGACGTGTTTCGAACGCGTGCCCAGCGTTATTATTGTTTGTAGAAAGATATTTTTATATATACAATCGATAGAATAATTGTACGTTCAACGGTGATAAGGCCATTATAGTTACTTTAAACAGTATTAATTACCTCAGCGGGTTCCTGCGCTAGTTCTTCTGGCGCATGCCCCTGGAGGATGTCGAGAAGGGCATTCAAAGCGGACTCGCAGAACTCAGCGTTTTTGAGCCGCGCCTGCGATATCAGAGCAAACACCGTTCGCAACCCGATGCCAGTTACCTAAAATGAGCAAATATCAGTCAGCAATTACACAAATAAACTAACTTCCAGCTTTTATCGCAATATACTTCACAAAGAGTCAAGCCGCAAACCAGTACCTAATCATGAAATGTAAAGCAAACTAAACCATACCTTTGGGAGTTTAGATATAGGAGTCTGCGTGACTTGGTCATCGTTGTCACTTTCGTCGGACGCTTCAGACGTTGCCGCCTGGAGGCTGGTCCAGCGCGCGAGGATCGACTTGCGGACGGTGGCGTACACCGCGAAATGCGATGGGTTTCCCAGCAGCGCCGGCGCATAGCAAATCGCAAGAGCACTGGCAGCTTTCAATCGGCGTAATTTTTCCTTTTTACCGGGCTTCTTGTTGAGTCTTTTTTCTGATTTTCTTTAGAGAGAGATAAGGTTATCATTAGTTGAAAGCTATAAATTATTCAAAAAATTTTAATCATAATAAACTTTATCTACACTCATCTCATAATGTTCCGATTACAGATTCGGAAGCAGCTGCATATAGACATTCTTTAACGCACTGTGCCGGTAAAGCAGCCACGATACAGGTCTTCATTATTAGGTTATGCCTTTGATCAGAACCATAACCTTACAATCGCAGGTGCGGAGGTTAGGAAAAGTGTAACAAATTCATTTTTCAGTTTGTTTTTTCTGAGTGTAGATAAAATTGTGTATGTATGCAATATTTATTTAGGCATTAGAATGCTTGTGTCAAACGATTATCACACTCGACTGTGGCTCGTATGATAAACAGCCACTCGCGTCAAATGCCACCATTTATATGACAGTCACATTAACTACTATTTCGTAAGATTTTTGAATTTGAATATGTATATGCTGAAATGTAGCAGTAAGATAGATAAATTCGTAATAGTTATATCCCTAAGGATATCAATATATACCGTAACATTGTTATACGAATGCGATTCATAACTATCCCACTAGGTATATAGTTATAAAACGGTCCAAGTTTAGTGATATATCACTAGATTAAGTTTAGTGAAATAGTGTGCCGCGCTTTCACTCTCACTCTCGATCCATCTCGCCCTCTTCCTCTCTTATTCGACACATGTCGAAGTTAAAGGGGTAAAACGAAACCAATGAAAACGGGAAAAGGGCGACCTTAACCTTAACAGCCAGAACTGTCCGTTGCTGGACATGAGATTCCCTCTCTTGGGGGGTATTCCTTACTCAAACACTCTTGGCAGGCCGATTGACGAGCGCAGTGCAAGAAGTTGCACTAAATTATAAGGAACGCTGCTGCCCATTCCGGCACGAACACAAATCACGCCTTTATTCATGGCGGGATAGGCAGAGCGTTAATGACCGCAATATAACGGTCGTTATCGTCTGCTGCCCATTCCCTTGATGATTATCCCAAAGTCGTTTTTTACGACACCCACGGGTAGAACTGGGGTGATGCTATTCTAAGCCGACACCATACGGCACTGCAAACGGCACACAACACAAGGGACAGTGGGAGGAAATGGGGCAAAGGGGCTAAACGGGAGAAACAGGGGAAAGCGCGATACGGTGTAAATGTGTGAAATAAGGGCTTGGGAATAGGGGCGAGAATGACAACATTAGTAGGAATGGGTACGGGAATAAGTTGAAGAATAGGAATAGGATGAATAAGAGTGGGACCGAAAACGAGAATAGGAGAGGAAGAAGAAGAGCGTGAGGGGGTGCGAGAGTGAGAGCGGAAGCACCGTATACTCCAAAAGCTATTTCACTAAACTTAATCTAGTGATATAAGTATATCACTAATCTTAGACCGTTTTATAACTATATACCTATATAGTGTAGTAGTTATAACTATATAGTGAGATAGTAATGAATTGCATTTGTATAACTATTTTACGGTATATCATTACATCCCTAGGGGAAATAACTTCAGACACTTTATATATCTTACTGCCAAAGATAGATTTCTATTTATTTACCTAGTGCCACTCCAGCACAATGCACGGAAGTATTTCTTGTAATTCTCTGGTTCCATGCATTTTACTTCGGGCATCTGCAATCTCAACGCCATCCTTGCAAAATTGATTTAAATCTGGAAAAAAAATAACCCTTTACCTACTTGTGCAGTTCCAATAACGTAAAAGTCCTCTAGATCTTGAGCGGAGGGGGGAGAGGGGGGTTAAAGGGTTTAAAAATGGCGGAATACTTTTTGTACTGAAAGTATCGTGTATCAACTGAAAATTAAAACTTCTTTTAAAACGTCAAAGTTGTGGCTTTAGTGAACCATTTGGCATATATTTAATAAAAATTGCGCGAGTCGTCTTGTACCTAAAAGTCCCCAATGGCATTTTTGACTACTTTAACCTTCCTTTTTTTAAGTCGTAACTTAATTATCCTAATGCGATATACTTCCTAAATCGTCTTGCAAAGCCCTTTCAATTGATACCCCACATGATAGGATCTATTTAAAAAAACTTCTGCCATCTTTGATTCCTATCCCTCCCCCCTCCACCGCCTCATTTCTTGACGACTCCGGTGACTGATTTAGGCCATTGCGACGAATACCAAGCATGGGTATAAAGTCTTTCTATTTCCATTATTCTATTGTTTCTCTATTACTGGCGCGAACCACACTATACTAATCAAGTCTGTATTGACTGGCTGACTAATCAGTGATTTATCAATGCAGAGCTCTACTAAGACATAAAATACAAAATATAAAAACATCAAATTTGGGCAAATTACTTAAAGGGTAAAACCTTTTTGCCCAATATGTTTCTATGGGTTGGCAGGAGGATTGATGAGCAGTGCAAGATAATGCACATATAATTCGGCAAATATTAAAATAAGATACTAAATTACAACAAAATATTATCGCAAGGCTCATTTTTGCAGTTTTTACCTTCACATTGCTACAAATGAATATGAAAAAAATAAATTCGATAAGTTTACTGGTATGATATAAATAAAGGGTTGAACTAGCTCATAAAACTGAATAAGATCCCCACTTTTTAAACTTATACAGGGTGACCCGTTATTAGAATAAAGTTAAAATTTATTCAATAATTCTATTTAATTTAAGGTAATACGGCCATACAAAATCATTTTGTCAGAAATACATGACAACTGATGTGGCGCAGTGGTAGTGCGACTGCCTTTGACGCAGAAGGTTCCGGGTGCGATTCTCGGTGGGTCACTCACAAAGTTGATATTTATCACTTTGTGAATTTGTTCCCAGTCTGTTTAGGACATTGCGGGCTGAACCACCCGATTGTCCGTAAGTAAGATGGTTCCGTGTTTCGGATGGCACGTTCAGCCGTAGGTCCCGGTTGCTGTCTATGATCACTTAGACGGCGGTCGTTACCCAACCATGTCAGAAGCCTGCTAGTTGTAGTAGGCGGTTGAACAATTCTGACACTAGGGTTCATCGGTTCGTTGGACTACTCGGTGTCCCACACGAAAAGAAGAAGAAGTAATACATTTTATATGGGCGATACAAGTTCTTTTATAAACTTAGTGAAGTACTTTCTTATCACCAGACCTATCCATAAATTAATGGTTGATCCATGAATATCGGGACATCCTGTATGTATATAGAGTAAAATGAAATTGCAAAAAGAAAAAATAGTCTTTTTATATGTTATACTGAAAATGTTTTGAAAAAAGTCTACCCCACACACACAAAATAAAATAGTCCAATAATGCATTATCTATGAGAGTTTCAATTTTTAAAATATTTTGTGTTTAGATCTTTATTTCATTTGTTAATATGTTAGTTAGCACTCTGCCCACCCCGTAAGGGATAAAGCCGAGCTATATGTATGTACGTAATATTATGTTTTAATAATGGTTGCGTTAAAATTTTTACAAAGTGGGTCGCCTCCTAAAGAGATTATGTCACAAACTAATGACCTAGTAAGCATACCTACATGAAAAAAGGAAAACCTGTATATTTGAATTAGACTGGCACTGGCCCAGTGTGTGTTCACAAAGGGAAGTGCGGAAATAATTTTAATCTTAAAATGGGATGTCATGGTTTTGCATATTGTTGAAGTTCCTAATATATTTTGCCATACCTCGGTTCACATAAATTTCTTTGTGATACTATTTGTTTGGGCATAATGTTATATGTTATACTGCATTGATAGTGGAAACACCTAAAGCAATAGGTTATAGTGTGGTGGTGGTGGCCCATGGGCTAAGCTATAAACATGTTTTTCTAGGAGATAAAGGACTGAGATTATGCCTTGTTGATTTATACAACAAAGTTACTGCATGTTGAATATATGACTTGCAATAGATAGGACTATAGGTACAACATATTATGAGTAGTAAAAATATAACCAATTTTTTTTTTAAATACTCTTGACTTAACCTCTTCAAATCTCTAAATACTCCACTACCAGTAGTTCCAAATTTACTGCCAGTCTGGTTAGAACATTGCAAAAAAGATTGTTCCTAAGTGCGTCTCCATTTAAGCGGGGCTGCGCAAAAGTAAGCTAAGTGTGACATGAATTGACCAATCATGAGCCTCAAAATCCCCCGATCTCCGCCTGCTTCAGTGGAGTTGCTATCTGATTGGTCAATTCATCCCCCGCTCAGCTCAGCTTAGCACAGCCCCGATTCAGTGGAGACACACCCTTAGACTGCGGTTATAAGAAGTGATGTCAGCTGTCAGCTCCATCTAATCTCCGGCTTTTACTTAGAGAACAACTGGCGTTGAACAAGCTCTTACCCTACACTTTTGCTGACAGATGTATGTATATTGTATATGTACTTCTAAGCAATGATGATCTGAAGCTCCATTGTTACAGATCTAGAGGAAATACCTCTCTCTCTCTATCTCTCTATTTGTGGGACACTGCATTATCTAAGGACCCAATGTACAAAAGTATCATATTTTTTCACCAGCCTCTACAAGTAGCAGGCTTCTGACATGGTTGTGTAACAAAAGCCTTCTCTAAGTAATCATAGACAGCAACCGGGACCTATGGTTTAATGTGTCTTTGAAACACGAAACCAGCGGTGGTTCAGCCCAAAATATCCTAACCAGACTGGGAAAACTATTCACAAAGTCTTCTACGTCACAGGCAGGTGCACTACTACTGCACCACATCACTTGTCAAGAAAAATGTTTATTTGGAAGCACCTGATGAACTCTGATTCCCTGATGTTTTATTTTAATTTCAAATTGATATGTCCATGGTCCACTCATTCAAAAGTCAGATGGAAGGCAGACAGACAACAGTCATACAACAAAGGAATTCAAGAAAGGTAATGTTTTTGTATATTTTGAAGTACAGTAGCCTGAAAAGATCTTAGTTCACTTACAGCCATATTATCCATGAATAACATTTCGGAATCAACAAAGGAAAATGGTTTATTTACTTATAATAACAACATGAACATCACCCTTTTGTATACTTACCATTTCTAGTGCAGTGGGCTGGAGTTCCTGGCTTCCTTGAAAATATTAATTGCCCCGAAAAGGATACTCTGACCTTTATAATACTATCCTTTACTTTCAAAAATCAATAACTATTTTTTTTTATCAACATGGATGCAATGTTTTACCTTATCATTTATCAACCCATATATAACAGTTACTATAAAACTAATGGTTTTTGTGAAATATTGTCAATTCGCACTGCTAATAAATAAAGTATACGTAATTTATTTTATTTTTACCTGGAACAAGTACATAGGTACCTGCTGAGCTGCTTCACAAAATACTGAAATTGAAATGTAAAGCTACTGTAACCTCACTTTGTTCTGAAAGAAAGTAGATCTTATATATTCGTAAAAGTAAGTTTTTCATACCTGCAACATCGATGGCGACACCTTTAATTATTTCACTGCCTCACAACACTACATTTTTATCAAACAAAATTTCAAATTCGGCAATCTTCGTGAAGTTTGCACTAACGTCAAAAAATCAATATATACAAGAATAGAGATGTATGAAGAAGAAAAACTACCGGTTATAACTTTCAAAATAATGTCGGTTTTTTTTTTTCACGGTAACTCAAATGAATATTTTTTTTTATGTAAGGTGTAAAAATATAAGCTGCAAATAATTTAAGTAGCGAATAACCCATGAAATTTAATAATTTTCCGCCTAGGACTATAGGTTAACCCCCATACAAATTGAAGATACGTTTTGTATCGGAAGTACAAAATATTTTTTTCATATGACGACCTATGTTACTAGGGAAAAGTTTTTCAGTTTCATGGACTTATTCACCCTTTAAAATATTTGCAGCTAATATTTTTACACCTTACATAAAAAAGTTTTTCTTTTTTTAATCGTACTCTGCTGGACTGAATTGATATTTTTTAGGCAGCCCATCCATACGCAATATTTATTGGCATATTTTATTATATACTTAAATAACTTTCTTCGATTGAACAACTTGGTGAAGGTCGTTGTATGGCGGGATCTTATACCATATAGCCTAGATTAATCCTAATCAGATGAATATTCAAGTAAATAGCAAATAAAAAATCAAATATCCATACATGACAAACCACTCCGATTTGTACAATGGGGCCAATTCTGGCGCGCATCGTCTAAAGCTAAAGCTAAAGCTAATTCCTAAATTTTACGCGGATTTTAATCTTAGCTAAACCATTTGCTATTCCAAAACTCTCATCTTATTAAATTTAGAAAGGTTTTAGCACCCTCTAAATTGTGTGTTACCATTTTAAGAATCTGGTGACCGAATGAATTAATGATATCGATATTAATTCCATACTTTATTAATTTTTATGATTAAATAATACTTTTTTATGACCTTTCACACGTTTTCATATTTATTTTTTTGTAAAATTATCAAGTTTCTCTCCATATTTTACATAATTTTCGCGGCATTTGACAATTTACTGCTATCTGTGCTATCATTTTTTTAAAGTGGTCATGGAATTGCTGTCATATGGTCATATGACTTCTTTCCTGTTGTAGTAGATAAAAGCCAGTAAAAGAAGAAGTAAATTAAAATCGTGTGCCGCACCAGCTCGAAAGAGGTCCAACAAAGGCAATGCTGGCTGAATATATGCACGCCAACATGGGATTAGCCCGTGGTAAGTATGTTTGCGTACTGAAACTGTTAGCGGATGTTTTCATAATTCTGAATTTTACCTATTTTGAAACATGGCTATATGTTATACATATAATTCTTCTGTTCTTTCAGGAAACACTGCTAGCCTAGAAATTTAACATTAATACATTTGTTCATAGCTTTACACATTTATCTTTTTCAAATTCCAGATTTGGTCACAGTGGGTGCAGAAAGTAAATACGAAGTACAGGAGAGACAGAGACCAGTGCCAAGGAACTAGAGGGGGTCCGGCTACTGTGAAACCATTAACTGACATAGACCTCAAAGTGTTGGAGGTGGCCGGCAGAGCAGCAGTTGATGGCTTTGCTAACCTAGAAATCCTTTTGGTAAGCTTATAATCTTGTAGGTATTCAATTATAATGTTTCGACCTTTGTAGCGCAGGGGCGCAGCAGTTTGCTCAAATTACAGAGATGCCATGTTCAAATCCCGATGAGACAACATAGTGATTTTTCGCCTTGTGAGTGTTGCTCAGTTTGGATAACCTTATTGTACAAAAATAAAGATGATACAGTGCTTTGGATGGCACATAAGCTGTCGGTCCCGGTTGAAAAATCACGTCAGAGGCTTTAAGGCAGTTTCGAAACTGTCTCCAGGACTTGTGAGGTTGATCGACTTTAAGGTCCACTCACTTAGATAAAGATCTCAACTGTATTAAGACTAAATTTTTTTTGTTAATCAATGCATTTATGTTAGAAATATTTTGTATTACAGAAATGATTAAGATATATTTGTTACATTCTAGGTTCCCTCTGCACCTATCACAGAAGATGCAACTGCGGATGCACTGCCTGTACCGGTCCAGCCTCTATCTGCACCCACGCAGGGCCCAATTCGGCATACACCAGTTCCGGAGCCATAACAACCAGATGTCCAGCTTGCAGATGCTCTTCAATCTTCCAACCCAGGTCCATTCCGATTGTTAGGTACCAGTACTAGACTTAGTACTGATATTCAGCAGTCGAGGTCACATACCCATCATAATCACCTCAAAGAACCAGACAAGACGTCAGCGAATCCGACCAGCTCACTTGTTAGCTCGAGCATTAGACTAATGACCAGTAGAAACAATGAATGGTTCCGGTCCACAATGGCACAAGCTGCTGACGCCTTGGCCGCTGCCATCCGGGATGCAGGTCAAACAATTGCATCAGTAATACTTACAACAGTACGGGTGAAAATTGAGGAGCATCTGGAGGAGAATTTCGATGATGTTGTACATTAATTTAAAATGTGTGTCATAACTAATATTTTAGATTATATATAACCTATTGATTTTTTTATGTCTGAATACTAGATTATTACAGGTTGATAATTTTTTCATGTGATTATTAGATTAAGTATAATGTGATGATTATTATTAGGTAGTGTTCTGTGATTATTAGTTTCTTATGTCTTGATTATGCTTAGCATGGCAAAATTGTATTGTTAAAACTTGAAATTATAACTAACAATAGTTTCAGTTCTTATAATTGTTGATTATTTTATTTCTATAGTCTGATTAGATTATAACATGTTGATTTATGTAAGGAATATTGTTACTCCCTATTTTTAAACATAGTTGTAGTCACAGCATGACGTTGTAACTGGTTGAAAACTTTGGACTCTACGTTTATCAACCAGTCATAACATGATTGGCTTATAGCTGGTGCATAGATGCTGGTGTCAACAATGTCCTAAGTTACCCGCTAGTCTCATTTTCCCCCATTTGACTGTACCTATGAATGTGATATGATTTTATTGTTTTTATTGTCTGATTGCCACATAACATACTAATTAATGTAAGCAATAAACAAATACTTCAAACATGAAACTTCTTCGCTTATTATTATTAATAATAATAGAACCCAATGACAAGAAAACTGCTATGCTGTCCCAGCTCATTAGATCACATTCTCAAAATGTTATTTGTTACCTCCGACACAAAAAGAGGGGAGTTATAAGTTGATGTGTGTCTGTGACATCGTAGCTCCTAAATGGATGAACGGATTTCGATTCTGTTTTTTGTTTGTCTGGAGAGTGTTAGCTATGTTTCCAAAATATTGGACCTGCCGTTTGAAAGATATGAGTGAAACCAGGGATGAAAAATATATTTCTTTGAAATATACCTATATACAGGGTGACTGGAAAATTGATGCATTCCTTTCAAGGGATGAACCAGCTCATGAAACTGAACAACTTTCCCCATGGAACATAGGAAATATGAAAAAAAATTTTGGTCCTCCCATACAAATTGACTTAGTCGTCGGTCGGTAATTTTGTATGGGTGGGCCAAATTTTTTTTTTCATTTTTCGACCTATGTTCCATGGGGAAAGTTGTTCAGTTTCATGAGCTGGTTCTCTTGAAAGGAATGCATCAATTTTCCAGTCACCCTGTATATATGTTGGGTATCAAATGAAAGGTATAAATAACGTTTACATCACGATTACGATCACCATTAAGCAAGTTTTATCAAATGGGTTTAGAAGTTATTAAGTTATTGCACTTCAAACCATTTCAAATTGACGTATTTACATACAGTTTAATTTTAAGCGGCACGTCTGGAGGTCCCGGCTAAAATTAGCGATGACAGTTCTAATTTCATCCTAAAGTGGCCATCCTTCTATAAATATTCAAGAATGAAGTACTCACTAAAGACGAGGCTGTACGGTCTTAAGACCTTTGCCTGTCCAGAATGGACGAAAGAACAAAAAAGTGGCCACCCTATGAGTAAAATTAGCGATGACAGTTCTTATTTCTTCCTAAAATGGCCATCCTAGAATAGCTTTTGAGCCGCTAAGTCTAAATTGAGTTTAAAATTTAAAATTAGAAACGTCATATTCAATTTAGTCCTGTCATTTGATTTTGACAGATATTTTAGAATAACAAAGGTGTTTAGGGGCTGTCAACTAAAGCTAATTATATTTAGCGGCCACTCAGAATTAGCCCCAATATCGCTGTGGGGTTGTCAATCGATTGACTGCAATTGATACTCTCTAGGGGCTTTGAATCGTAAAAGTACCGGTTTTTCCAGTTCAAAATATGCTCTCTAGCGCGCCATTGTGGTGGTTGGTGTTCCTCAGTTTGTCATTATGTTCTGCTTGTGTGTTTTTATTAGAATTTAGGACGCTAGTGATTATATTTTTTACGAAAGTTTTAGTGGAAATAACAACAGCGACAATAATGCGTGCCGAACCTTTTATACCTGGCTAATTGGTATCTTTGAGTCACCACGGTAAGTTGAAAATGATGGCTGAGGTTATTTGTTGTGACATAGGTAGTTATATCGGGTAAAATTCGTCACCAACCACGAATTTATTGTCTTTACACTGTTAAACATATTCAATGAACACTAGCCTACAGCCTACTGTATGGAGCGCGGAGCTCTTGTTGTCCATTTACAACATTTTCTGTGGTTGACCCTCCTTGGCGTGAGTCTACAAATTACAAAGAAACGGTCGCAAGATCAGTCCAAATGTCTGCGATTTTGTCCTATAGCGTTATATTGAATCAGTATTGCTCAGTATTTTATTACATGTGCATTATAACCACCAGACACCCATATAGTATCCTTGTATAAAAAGTGATGAAGCAGGTCAGAGTATACTGGTCGGCAGTTTACTTAAACTATGTGCAACTGCTTTATAATTACTCAAATACATTATGCATGACCTTAACATCATCTGTAAACCTTTCCTGAAGAGTAGGGAAGTGAACTTCCTTCTTGTGTAAAACTCATTACATTTCCTAATTATTATCTAGAAGCCTTGTTTTCAATTAAGCCAGAGTGAAATATTGTGATATACTCTAGTGTATATGTACTTATTAATATATACATTTTATTATTATTATAATTTGTAAATTTTTTACTTCATTAAGCACTCTATCTAATAATTGAATTCATCATTTATACCATATTTTATGTTAGATGATGATTTGTGCTGCTAACTTTTGTTGCTATAATTTCTTCAGATTTGTTACATTTTCTTTTATTTTTGTTCTGGTTTTTTAAAATGATCAAGAGACTCATATATTTCCCCACCTTGACAGAATTGTCCCTAAAGACAGAAGCCATACCTGAAAAAAAAAATCTTATCTACATAAAATCAACACCAACAGGAGTGTATTTGCCTTACCACACTTGGCAGGAAGATTATTGAGCACATTACAAGAGTTATATTCTCAATACTCTCAAGGAACATTGCTGCCCATTCCCTGGTTTCATCTCCTTGTTGCTTTTTACAGCACTCATATGTGGGCATGCTACTTTATAAGAGCAACACCATGGCAATTTTGTTCTAGCTATTAGACTATGAGCTAATTTTAGGATATTACATCTTTTCAGTCTCAGCATATTCTTTGCCAATAAAAAAATAATAAATAGCAAGCGGATTAAACTTATTTTCTCTGAAGCTGATTTATTTGTTCTTTCTTTTTAACTGTTTCTATTTCTGTATGTTCATATTTCATTTTTATGCATAAAAAAGCAATGCGAAATTATTTCTACTACTGTGTTCTACATAGTTCATTATTTATTCATTTCTGTTTGATTTTTTGCATTCTTGAATTGTTATGCGTTTTTTTGTATTAAAAGTATTTATGAATATTTAGTTCATGTTTCTGTTTATGGTGGCTCCATTAGACTCTTGTTTTCAATTTATTATTGTATATACAGCTATGTGACTGCTTAGTTGCCTATTATTTTGCCATTCATATTTATTGAAAAAAGTTGATTTAATATAAAGTTTATGTTACCACTAATTGTAAATGATTTGAGTCTGCTAGAATGACTTGATATTGATAATTAATGTATTCAATTACCACTTACGCAGTATTCTTCTTCTTACTTATGCAGTAAAGCACCTTATTAGTGCTTCTTCCTAAATTTGTTTTTTTTTGTTGACAACTAGCAGCCCGCACAGCAGTTGCACCTGTTGCTAATCGTTTTCCCGTGAGAAAAAGACATTTTTACTGCACATAATTATAACTATAAATCTTTGTCTTGAATTACTATATTAAAAAACTGCAATAAAATCGTTGTGTTTAGGAAGCACCTTTATTTTATACAATGTATTGAGGGTGGCATTAACAATGTTGTCATTGTAGAGAACTTGCAAGTAAATAAGCTAGGTATGCTACTCTGCTGGAAGCTTTTTGGAAATAAGATGACCTGTTGTCTATTGTTCCATTTGCTGTTTCCTGTATTTTATTATGTACAATAAATGGTAATATAAAAAAATATAAGCCCAGGTTAAATAGGTTAAAATCTTTGGTATGTACATATTAAAATCTGTTAAATTATTCACCAGGCTTCTTCAGTAGGGTGTGTGAGCAGGGGCAGCGATGGAGGTGGGAGCGCGCGCCCTGGACGTGCTGCCGTTGCTGCAGGAGCGGGTGGCCGCGCTGACGGGCGGTCGCGACCGCCGCGGCGGGCCCATCGTCTGGTTCCCGGCCAACTCGCGCCGCGACCGCATCGCTCCAGATGATTATAGGCGCCTGCTCCACTATTTAATGAGTATTCCTAGGTACAGACTATTCTAATTTATCTATCTAATATTTTAAGGGTGGAATCAGCCCATGAAAATAAACAACTTACCCCAAGACACCTAGGTGAGATATGAGAAAATTTAATGGATGTTCTCTACCAATAGACTTGGTAGGTTGGTAATTTTGTATGAGAGGTCCAAATTGTTTTCATATTTCGGCCTATGTTCCTTGGGTAAACTTGTTTTGTTTCATGGGCTAGTTCATCCCTTGAGATAATTGCAGCTAATATTTTTACACTCTTTATTAAACAGTACACAAACTTTGCACTATTTTTCTTTACTAGAGGGCTATCTTCAAAATTGAAAAATAACAATCAACTATTACAATGAAAATATTATCCTAATGGATCTAAGTAATAGATACATAATTTCTTGCTTTATGATAGTGCAAGTTAATGTTCTGAGCACCCGCTCGGTTACACACTTGCAGCATAAATCAATGCTAATAAAATAACAAATGTATACTGTTTATCTAAATTTGGCATAAATGATCTAGAAAACACTGTACTCAAACATACTTCTGTGTATTATTATGAGTAAGAACTATGAACTTAAGTATAACCTTGCAAGATTAATGATGATTGATTACATAGTCAATTAAACATTCACTGTGTTGGTTGAATTACATTACAGTACAAGTAAGTATTACATGAGATCTCTTTATTAAATAAGACACTTGTTTTTAGGTTCGATTAACTAATTGGGAGTTTGGTATTTGACTTCTGCTGTATGCAATTATTTCTTTAACAATGCGTGCGTGAGTTCTAATTAAACTGCGTGAATTGAATAAATAAACCGTTCAAGTTTTCCGTAGTTTTTGGGACAGTGTCTCAAGTTCTCAGTGTTTTGATTTTTACGCAAATAATTTGCAATATATAGGTAATAAATAACTAACTATACTACGAAATGCTTTTTGTTACAGTGATTCAGTACGATCACACAACTTCACCGTTCTAATTGATATGAGAGGTTCAGCATGGGCTGCAATCAAACCAATACTCAAAGTTCTCCAAGAACACTTTCCCTCGTCCGTCCATCAAGCACTCGTAGTGAAACCTGATAACTTCTGGCAGAAACAGCGTACTACTATAGGAGCACATAAGTACAAGTTTGAGGTGAGTTAATAAGAGTTAAGTGTGGTTAAGTAAGCTAGATGTGCGCTCATCCTAAATGAGCTAAAATTCCCGTTAACCTCCCCATCCTTCCTTCAGCATAGAGGTAACAATATTTTTTATGCTAGGTTTTGCGAGATCTCAGATCATGTAAACTCGTAAGACGCTACACATAAATACAAAAGTATTATTACTAGTGCATACAGAATATTCGATGTGTGATGAACTCGCATTTTTATGTTTGTGCCTTTGGCGCTGACATAAGTAAGCCAAACAATTGGACATTATCTATCAGCTTACAAGTCTCAAATCGTTTCTGAACATAGATTACTTCCAGGAACAACTTGACGGTACTTGGAACAGTATTTAGTTCTATCGTCACCAGACCTTAGACGTATATGTAACTATACATTTAATGACTGAAGTGCAGTTATGCGATGCAGATAATAATATTATGTTCCATGGAATTTAACACTTGTTTTTTTCTTTCCAGACAACAATGATTAGTTTAGAAGCCCTACCTAAGGTGATAGATAGCTCACAATTGACATCTGATTTAGATGGTACACTGCAATATGACCATGCTCAGTGGATAGATTTAAGATTGGTAAGTAATTATTTTTATAAAGCTAATTTTATAAGCTATAAGATATAGCTTCGTTTTTTGAACCTGAAGATATCATTCTGTGAATTTGTATCAATACAACAGCTACCGAACCATTAACTGATGTATGGTGTTTTTTCTGCATTATTTTTCTTTCTACAATAGATCTAACCATACATTTTGTTTCTCTCGTCTAGTATCTCGCTGCTTTCATTGCATAGTCAGTGGCTTGCATTAGTTATAGTTTTCATAAAGTATTGTAGTAATTGATTGTTCATGTTCAGGCTTTAGAGGAGCTGGTGTGGCAAGCCGGTGAGCTCCTCGATCGGCTAGACGACCTGCAAGAAGACGTGGCACGCGCGGACTTCGCGGATGACGTCACGGGCGCGCGGAGAGCCATCGACGCCCATGCCGACATCAGCAAGCGGCTCGCGAAGGTGCCGGTCGACGAACTTGAAGCTCAGGGTAAGACAGTGTCATATGCATCCAGCTAAATATCTTTCATGATGATATATTTCAGCCTCAACCAAGTAAAGAATAATCCATAACATGACAGTGCTGTCGATGCGGACTATTATTAAAAATAAAGTTTAAACGAAAGAAAGAAACAAGATATGTATCTTATTCATGCGGTGCATAAAAAAGTTTGCAGACAGATCCGAAGCCGTAATTCGCAATCTGAATGTCAATTTAAATCCAGTAGTAACAGAATTGATGACACGTGCAAGTAACAAAATGCAAGTAATCGACATACCTCTACGTTGTTTGGATCTATCTACTATTCTTAATTACGTACTGAAAAAATATCCCGCACAATTTTACGTAAGAATAAAATTTTTGTATATTTTTCTATGATATAACATGTTACTTGCTTGCTACGGCTGAACGAGCTGGGAACTCGTCCACGGGCCAGCAACGCGGTTTAACGCCGATCAATGTACGCATTGTATAAGCAGTTTCAGTCCAATTCCACGAGCTGGTACATTTCACAACTCAGAATCGCACTGAACATGAAACATGTTGGTGCTTTGTGCTGTATATAGTATATTTTGATATGTGTTTTGATTGTTTGTGGCCTTCGGACAGTGATTCCAGCGAAGATGGTACGATAGGCCTCGATTCTGACAGGACACCTCTATTCTCATTTAGACTTACCAGTTTCTTAAATAGTCAAAAGAAAAGTTAAAGGACTAATCTAATCATAGCGATTAGTTTCCCCAATTGACGTGTTTATTCGAAATCGTAGTTTAGTTGTAGCTGAGTGAGCATAGTAGTGTTTGTGTTTGTAATGATACAGTGTAATACCGGTTCGGAATGCTATGAATTAGAATAGACCAAAAGTATTTCAATCTCTTTCCCTTGGGTGCCGTAAGATGTGATAATGCGAGGGTTACATGTAGAGGAATATTAAAATTATGTAGCCGCTATCACAGAAGTAATTAAGGTGGCTAAATTCTGGGCAAGCAAAATTTGACTAGATCGCCATTGATTCGAAAAGAAGAAGATATAGACTGCCAGATAAACACGACTAAAACAAACCGTTTTTTTACAGTGTGTATTTTCTCATCCCGAAAGAGAATATCGTGTCATTGTGTACCGGTATTTATTTGTGACGTGTAGTGTGTGGTTGGCAGGTGAGCGAGTGCTGCAGCGGCTGCAGGCTGCAGAGGCAGCTTGCGCGGAGGCCAGCGGCAGCGGCGGCGAGGGCGCGGCGTTCCACTGCGGCTCGCCGGCCGCCGTGCGCGCGCAGCTCTCCGCCGTGCGCTCGGCGCACGCGCACGCGCACAAACTTTGGCAGCACAAGAAGATGCAGCTAGATCAATGTTTTCAATTGCGACTCTTCGAACAGGATTGTGAAAAAGTAAGTGGTTCTCTCTCCCATAACACCACAATCAGCTTATTCATAGGACATACTCCCAGTAAACTACAAATGCCCATTGAAGGCATGCTCCTGATAGTACGTTATTTTTTAATGGTATCATTATATGTCCTTGATACAGTACTTGATATTGTTATAATGGCACTGTGAGTGTAGAATACGTTTTATTAGATTTATAGATATATAGATATACACACCAAGCAGTATTTTATATCGGGATGCGTTTCAGATGCTGGAATGGATCGTGAACCATCGCACGGCGTTCCTAGCGACGTACGTAGAGATTGGGCGGTCGTGTGCGGCCGCAAAACGCCTGCAAGAAGAACATGCCAGGTTATATATTCTTCCATTATCAACAGCCACAATTGTTTATTTTTGTGTGCTTTAATCTAATAAACATGAATTGGTTGATAGTAATTAATTTGCATGTAATTGTGTAGATTTGCGGCGGCATGCACGGGCGGAGGCCGGCCGAGTGTCGCGCGGGTGACCACGGCCGCGCGGCGTCTTGCGGACAAACGACACTACGCGGAGGCTCAGATCACAGCACTCGCGCACCGCCTCGAGCGCGCTTACAAACAACTCTCTGCCGGTGAGTCTGCCTTTTTCTTTTTCTGTACCTATGTATGTAATTTATAGATTCTGCAGGTGAGAGTTGCTTCAACAAATTCATAAACAAGTATTACATTGTCGGCAAAGACTGTAACCGTATCATGCGATGATTTTACATTAACGACATCAAGGATGACTACTATATGAATCCTTTGCCTGATTAAGACATATTTATGTCCAAGTTTTATGTTCTGATAACATCGTGTGTATTAAATATTTGACCCAGGTCTCGAAGAGCGTTCAGCCGTGCTGTCACTGTCCGTGGTGTTCCACCACAAAGCAGAGGCGTACGCGTCGGCAGTGGGGGGCTGGGGAGCGCAGTGCGCGGTGGCGCTACAGCTGGCCACGGGGCAGGGCGGCGCGCCGTGCGGGGACCCGCGCGCGCTCGAGCAGCACGCGCAGAGGCATCGCCAGCTGTACGAGCACATGTGCCAGGCGTATACCGAGGTGAGCCATCCTTCTAACAGCCAAAGCCACAGCCTCCTGATGGACAGTATGCGGGTTGACTAGCGATATGCAAAACATTGCAATCACAGGGAACATGACTGTCGATGCGGCACAGTGGTAGTGCAACTGCCTATGACGCAGAAGGTTCCAGGTTCGATTCTCGTTGGGTCACTCAGTTCATAATTATTTATCACTTTGGTGTATTTGTTCCTAGTCTGATTGGGAAATCGCGGGCTTTTTTTTTTTTTTTTTCGAGTGGGACACCGAGTCGTCCAACGACCCGATGAACCCTAGTGTCAGAATTTTTCAACCGCCTTCTACATGTAGCAGGCTTCTGACATGGTTGTGTAACGACCGCCGTCTAACTGATCATAGACAGCAACCGGGACCTACGGCTTAACGTGCCATCCGAAACACGGAACGTTCTTACTTACGGACAATCGGGTGGTTCAGCCCGCAATGTCCTAACCAGACTGGGAACAAATTCACAAAGTGATAAATATCAACTTTGTGAGTGGCCCACCGAGAATCGAACCCGGAACCTTCTGCGTCTAAGGCAGTCGCACTACCACCGCGCCACATCGGTCACACAATTGCGGGCTGAACCACCCGATTGTCTGTAAAAAAGATGATTCCGTGATTCAGATGGCACGTTAAGCCGTAGGTCCCGGTTGCTATGATTACTTAGACGGCGGTCGTTACACAACCATGTCAGAAGCCTGCTATTGTAGTAGGCGGTAAAAAAATTCTGACAATAAGATTCACCGGGTCGTTCGAGGACTCAGTGTTCCACACGGAAAGAAGACAAACTGGACGAATTTTCTATGAATTGGCATGTCAAAACACAGGATCGAAATCAGTAGAAGAAGGGAGGCCTTTGCTCAGCAGTGAGATCTTGACAATGGCTCAATAAGATAAGAAAACATTGAGCTGTTAATTTATACCCTTGAAGTTAAATATTTGGTCTTATTTAATGAACTTCTAGATAAAGTATCTATCATTGAGTAGTATAAAAATGATTACAAATGTTTTGATAAATTATTTTATTATTTCAGGTTCATTCGACTAGTAAAAAGCTGCTATACCAGTTAGATCATTTGGTTCAAGTTTGTCATCAAACCGATCCCGCTGACATGGTAAGTAAAACTGCAAATACGTATATTTTCATAAAAAATAAATTTATAATGATCGCATTACATGCATACATCATAATACACGCGTAGTTTCTTATTAGGCCCATTGTCTTGGACGAAATAACCACTGGACGCGAAACGATGTCATTTCACCCTTTACCCCTCTAGCCACAAACCCTGAAATTTTGCCAAAGTTATCTAACCGCAACCGTCAGTGTCGCTTCAGTTCTACGAGAGAAAACATCGCTTTAAAAATGGTGAAATGTGCTGTATTGCTTTGTAAAAACTATAGCCATCGTACAAGCAATATTTCTTTTCACTCGTAAGTATATTTTTGTCCTGTATTTTGTGTTATTTACGTAGAAAATTAATAAAATATGCAAGACTGGATCGTATAATACGACACAATAAAAAAGGTCATATTTTATAGAAGATTTCAACCAATATTTGATCGTACTCTAATTAGTCGGTTATTATCAGTCATTTTTTCATTCGTTCAACAATTACATTCAGTCTAGTGCTATTCAACTTTTGATGAAGGATATCGATAAAAATAATGGTAAAGTCAATTTTATTTAAAAGTGACCTAAAATGTAAACAAACCATTTGCTATAACCTCGTCGATAGATTTTGCCTTATTTCATTGAAACCTCACGTTATAACTGTGTTGCAAGTATGTAGGTAGGTACACATTTCGCTTTCTTATGGGTGTTCATAATAAATAAAAAATATAGCTTACCATCATCGACGCGTTCTCTCGCTTAAATTTCTGATACGCAGAATCAAGCGCCTTATGTACCTATCCTACTGCTGGCGACAGATCCAAACACTAGACGAAGAAAATTGTTTGAAATATTTAAAAACACGCGTAAATGTATTTGTTTACGCACTACATTTTTGAGTAAGTGCAATTTTGTGACGTGGTGGCCACTTTCCAGGCGCATTTCAAAAGTCTTTTCACATTCTACAGAAACAGAACACTAGATACAGTGTATCGTTCCATTTTAAACAATAAATATCACGCACAAATTATTTATTAATATTTATTAGTACGAAAAACCGCGAAAACTCTCAGAGCCGGCCGGCGGCGAAATTAAGACGCTGTTATGAAGGAAGGCCAACGAAAAGCGTTACTTTCGATTCATTTTTTAAGCCTGTTACTGATGCTACCAAGACTTCAAAAAAATATATGACATACTCGAAGATATTATCTAGTAGTAACACTATCGTATGACTCGATTGGTTTGACATATTTTAATAAAAAAAATCTCAAAAAGAGCATTAAAAATATTTTCAAACCAATTTTATCGTAATTTGGACTACTATTTTGATATAGTTTCTTGATGTAGAATATTCCTATTTCAATGTCCTATAAATTATACCATTAGGTTTTAGTGAATGAACAGATTTTAATTCAACAAATCATTTTTTCCAAAAATTAGAACGGTTCTCGCCGACAAACCAACCTCCCGATGACATCCCGCACCGCCCGCTACCCCGCCAGTACCCAAATGGCTCTTGCCAGCGCCGGTACTGTGTCAAAATTTCCCGCAAAATTGACAAATATTTTTTCGTAATTATTACGTCGCTCATTTTACTTATGACGTTAGTGACATGGACAGATTGCTTGATAAAATACTTTATGGCTGACACCAAAAGGCGTAATTTAAGTATGCGCTTATTATTACGTCGGTTACGTCTTTTGGCGAGTCGAGCAAAAATTTATCGTAGCTGTCGCTTCAGCTAGCCTTGACGAGAGACGATATTTTATCTATATGATAATAAAAAGCAAAAGTCTAACCAAGCCTTTTTACTTATAATGAGAAAGGAATGATACATAAACATACCTAGTAATTCACTTTGAATATTTACAGTGTGTATTCTGAACATGAGTAACGTTTGTACAGTAGGTACCAAGTAATTTTTAATACCTATTATCTTTTCAAGATAACTTTTGGTTGATAGGTTATCTAAACAATTTTCCCCCAAGAACTTATTACAGAAACCGACACAGCGGTGCCAAATTAGATCCAGTCGGTGGTCATTCAACCACAGACCAGAGATGTCTTGTGCGCGCACGCAAATATATTGTTTTCTTTGTGCGTTAACTCTTCGGACGGAGCGAATAGTGATATTTTTTAAGTCTGAAGACGATATTGCTTACGTACGCCATGATCTAGCCACGTATATATAATCTGTGATACCCATACGCTGTTCTGTGGTCGGGATGGTATGGGATTCAGACATATAAACAAAACTACATCAGAGAGCAGTCTTACCAGCTTCTTCACAATTACAAAATTTTTGCGCTGCTCTTTGTCACGCTTTTGACACATCGCTGACTGCTGCTTACTCCGCTCGTACGACTCGTGGGTTGAACACGAGAATGAATGTTTATGAGAATGAACACGAGATGTCACTACACACACTACTCCTACACGAAGACGAACTGCAAAAAACCTTAGTTTCGAAAATAAAGTAGTTTTACTTTCTTTGGTATAGTTGAATGTTTTGACGAATTCTTGATTTAAGGTGACAGCTGTGAAACTAAAACCTGAGTTATCTCGAAAACTATGCATGCCAGACTGTAAGTTTTTAAGGGTAATATCATGGACCAATAATACTAGAGGACTGACAGCCCCATAGTACCTTACTATTTTGGTCTTAAACCTAGATGGCGCCAAAAAATTGTTTCACAATGAATAAAACTTGCGTATGTCCATGAACTGTGGCTCTTTTTTGGAAGTTTACCTTTAAAAAAGTCGTTTTAGAATTATTTAATGTCACAGAATACTCCGAAAATAATTAAATTCAAATTTTCTTGTAACAACCCATTTCGCAGTAATAGAAACAAATATCAATAGATGGCGGTGTAAGCGCTAAGACAGCTAAGGTCTCAAATCATACTTAATATCAAGGATAGATGGAGTGTGGGGATCTGTCATTTATTGGGTGGACATTTGCGCGGTTAAAAATTGCGGTCACGACACTTACATAATTAAAAATATTTTATTTTTATTTTTATTTTATTTTATTGTTGACAAGCAAACTTTACAGCTTATATCTAATTTATATTACAATGACAATAAATACATTTTACAAAGCCAATTACAAAGTTTGACAACTTAAATTTAATAATTGTGAGGGTACTTACTAAGATAACGATGGGTACTTAATAATATAAATAATATTTGCAACAAACAAAATGCCAAATGTGATAAAAAAATAATAATAACAAATAGTAGGTAGGTACTTAACATAGTTTAGATAACGAAGGAAAAGGAAAATGGAACACTAATGTGGAGGTAAGCGAGTATTGTATGTCGTATGTAAGTGTGTGTGTGTGTGTGTGTGTGTGTGTGTGTGTGTGTGTGTGTGTGTGTGTGTGTGTGTGTGTGTGTGTGTATGTGTTTGTGTGTGTGTGCGTTACGTGTGTTGACTCGATTGACTAATTGTTATTGGAGGTAGCTGACGAATTATATAATTAATAAAGGCCCCCCTTGTTAGGAAAAATGGATCGGCCCCACTAAATGAAATATGTGTTACTAAAACTTAATCTAAAACCTGAAATCGGGGCTAAAACACACGTTCTTTGCGTGTCACACTCAGCTGATGCAAAATTCAAACACGTATAAAGTTTTATCTAGCAGGACATCATATGACTTTTCACCCATCAAAATAATCCATAAATGATACATCGAGGTAATATGTACTAGCGTACTGGAGTAGTTATTCTCAATGAAAGCATTGCGCGTGACCTTGCGCCGGGGCCCGCGCGGGACACGCGGGAGCGGCGGTGCAAGTCATAGAAAACGAGTAATGCGCCACAAAGTACTTTAATATATATAGGGGTATAGAGACCTATCTCAGCTGCCAAAACTGGCAATGCGTAAGTAGCGCCCTCTCAAGCACTTAGTAGGAACTAACTACATAATATATATATAAATACATCTATAGCTATTAGTAAAAAAGTTGAATTTTAAAGTTTATTATATATTAAAATAAAAGTAGCCCTTTGGTACACATTAATGCATATTATTGATAAATTGGCAACATAGAATTTGTAAACTGCCGCGCCATCTGTGAGATATAGTAAGAACGTGATATAATCCCCCCAAATAGAAAATAGGATGGGCGCTAGCAATTGCAGTAATGTATCTGTGCTTCGTAATTTCGCATCGTATTCCGAAAGTGTTCCCCAAATCACAGTACTATGATTGAGCGCCCTGTAATGCGCGCAGATGCGACTAATTGTGCATTACGTCTACTTGACATTGTCAGTAGGAACTAATGATCGAGAATATAATAAAAAGAGTATTTTATCTAATATTATATTTTAATTTTCTTTAAATAAAACAAGTTTTGTAAGTTTTTGTCGTTTTGTGTAGTGATCCGTGAATAATTTGATGGCAACCACGTTTCTTCGCTGCGATCTTTCTGTACAAATTTAATCCTCGCCTCTCTTTTTTCATGGCCCGGATGCGGAAACCTTTAAACAAACTCAAATAAAAATAAACAGCAAGAACGGAAATATTTATTAATTTGAACCTCATTTTCACTTTGCGTAGTCAGTTACAAGTATAAATATTTACAATACTATACTACAATAACATTTCCTAGCAAATTGACTGCTTTTTATTAAAATGACTCATCTAAAGTGTTACGTCTGCACATACTGTAATGTTGTTAATCTATGAATTTCGCCGAAATATGGCCGCCGCGTCCGAGCGCGCGGTGATTTTTTACAAAATTATGAAACTAATATTCCGATGCATGGTTTACTGATAAAATTAGATAACTTACATATGAAATGTTACTCCTGGGGCTTTGCTTGTGGTTCTCGAATTGTTTGAGCAGTATCTTAGTACACAGCCAGGCATTTTAAAAACTAGCACTGACACGTGACGTCGCGGCAAGCGGTAGGCTCAAACTAAGCGAGTTAGAGCACATGTACTCTAACGCGTGTTACAAAAAGTGAAGTTGCGGTTGCCTCTAGTACGCTAGTACATATTACCTCGATGATATGATATAGTAGATTTATAGAATATTATAAAATGGACAATATTTCATTGCATATACCTACCGATAAAAATTACAATTTGTGTTAGTCACACGTTTTTGTGTTTACTAAATACGTGGTCTATAACTAAGTGGCTCAACATAGTTAATCCTCAGGTCATAATGTTTTCGGTGGCTTCATCTTATCCCGTGCGAGCTGTTTCATTATGACCTAAGTTTAAACGACTTGCATTACTGTGTTTTGGTGAAGGACCTCTACATTTCGGCTGTTTACGAACAGCCTTCTTCCGGTGGTCGACAGATCACATACGACCACCCGTCAACTGTGATTGTCGAACGCTGTAGCTGTTTCATGTCGGATGTCGGGCAGGGCTGGCTGTGTCGTGTTTCAAGCAGGAGCAAATTGTCTGTGACTAGGTGCGTCGTGTCTTAACCAAAACTGAGGCGTCAGAGCGTCACTTTGGTAGGCTGCGGTGACTTTTACTTCTATTCTACTTAGTTAAAAACAAAAGATGAAAAACTTTTATTCGTATATTTTGTTAAAATAATTCCTTTGTCACTTGACTGGCGCAAAATGTCACGATGTCAGATGTCACGACTGGCACCTATAGTATATATTAATAATAATAATGTTTCTTTATTTAAAACTTTACAGGGTACATGTTAATGAACACTGAAAACTGTGTTAGTTTACACTGTGCTACAGTTATCAGGGACTTCCCAAATTAAAGACATGAAAGTTTCTTTAAATTAATACAAACAGTAACTTAAAATAGAAAAAGTAGGCGCAAAAACAAAATAAAACAAAAAACCT
Source organism: Keiferia lycopersicella (assembly GCA_029255805.1). Taxonomy (NCBI): domain Eukaryota; kingdom Metazoa; phylum Arthropoda; class Insecta; order Lepidoptera; family Gelechiidae; genus Keiferia; species Keiferia lycopersicella. The sequence goes on along the minus strand of JARACZ010000006.1, from coordinate 14,495,158 downwards.
AATAATAATATTTAAACAAAGCAAAGCAGGCAAACAAAAATTTTAATACTTAAAAGAAATCGAGGGCAAAAGTTAGAAACTTAAATGTGTATAAATGAGGGTGTGAGTGCTTGTGTGTGTGTGAGAAAGTGCATAAGTATGTGTGTGCGTGTGAAAGGTTGTGCATTGTGTGTGTGTGTGTGTGTGTGTGTGTGTATGTACGTCTTTGATTATTGAAGTATAAGAAATAATTTCTCAACGATATAATTTCAAAATTGAATTTTGACGAAAATTGTGGTTTATTTTAAGTGGTTTTTTCGTAAATAACCTTTTCATTAGGTCTTTATTATTATGCAATGATAAAATAACCATAAAACGAAAATATCAAATTTGCCACGAAAGTGACCTGAAGAACCGTTTTCAAATATTCACCCTTATGAAAATAAGTACTTACCTACATAAGATCGTTGAATGCTTGGCACTTAGATTTCACAAGAATGATTTCTGGGATAAAGCTAGTTGTACAGTACACGATGAAGTGATAATATTTCAAGTGCTAAAAATTATACGTACATACCGTACATATTTTGTATGTTATGTTATGATATTGTAAAACCTATGTTTGTTTATAAAATATTAAAGTATCTTCACGATATCCGACGCGCTAGGCATGATAATGTTCCTTTGGTACCTACCTACCTATTCAGATCTGTTATAAAGAGAGGAGTCTTATCGTGACTACATTATTTTGAATTGCTACTTCTTTACAATTTTAGGCGACAGGCTGACAACCTGTCACTATAGTGATACACGACTCATCTGAAACGACCCTCAAACTTTTGTCAGACGTGGCGATAATGACCGTAATTTTACGGTCCTCAGCGCTCTGCCTACCCCTCCAGGGATATAGGCGTGATTTGTGTGTGTGTGTATGTTACTACTTTCGTATGAAATTATTCATCTAACACTCTCACTCACACGAATTCTGACGCGTCTCATCGTCGTCTCATATGTGTGTTTTGCGCCCAAGGTGCAGCGGGCTATTCCGACGTGGGGCTATTACTCAATATTACAATAACAAAACTAAAAATTACTAATATCCCTACGATAAAAAAAAGAATCTACTTTATGCTAGGATACTTTTCTTTCATATTAATTCAATATTTTTTAATCTACTCGCTCCGCTCGGGCGTTAAAAAACTCAGTTGCTATTAATAGGTTACATTCTAGGTACGTAATCTACTATTTTCCATGGCGGTTGTACTTAGACGGTGACATCTATCATAAAAATGTTGAACTATTTCGCACTTGTGTAGGTCATACATGGCGGCTCAGTTTCACAAGTCGAAGTTTGTTTACAAATGTTACTACCGGAGCCATCTATTTTTTACGCGTGAACTAATGAATGAGATTACGCTCTTGCGTATGGGGTTGCAAGTCCTCTAGTATTATTGGTCCATGGTAATATGGCACTTTCTATGTAAGAGTAGTATAAAAAGTTTAATTAGATGGTGCGGTTTAGGAGCTGAGTATGAACTTTTATGTTAATACTGAAGCTTCCATCAAAGAGATAACATTATAGTAATACCCAGTATCCCGTTGCGCACCATCAATATTTCCTTAAAATAACGTGGCACTTGACATATTCTTCAGAACAAAATAAAAAGGTGGTCTGTGGCCCTAGAAAGTCCCTAATTGTGGGCTTGACGAGATATTTTTAGGGAATAAATGAGGAAGTTGACTAAATGTAAAAGTAGACCAAATGAAAATTTGGAACAAATGAGGTAGTGAAATAAATAACAAGAAAAGTAGGAATTCAATAAAGCGCATGTGAGTGAGGCTAGGCTTAGGACAATTGTGGACTAAATAGGGGCCCAATTTTAATTTTAATATTATCAAACAATTAGTCCTAAAATATGAGTACCGAAACTGAGTAATTTTTGCTCTACTTTGCACCGTTTTTGAGGTATTTTCACTTTTAGTTTGCATTCTTTTTAATTTTCGCAAAAGTTATTTTTTTGAAATGTTTAATGGCGTTTGCGAATGGCAATTATCTGTCACGTACTTTACTTATGTACGCTTATCTGTCACGTACGCGTACTTTTTTCCATTCTTTATTGCATCTTTTTGTTTTTTATCCGACCAGCTTGGAAAAAGGGTTATGTTTTATATGAGATGGGGCACTTATCTAAAGTCTTTTGTAAGCTTTTTAGTTTTATTTTCGCTGTAATAACATAGACCCATGTTATTACAGCGAAGTTTTAAGTTCTCTGTGGCTGTGGATGTAGAAGAAAGAATAAGTTAATTTTCGAATTTTCTTCAGATTACCCCGGGTTTTCTCGCCCGTGATCCTATTTAAAAAGTATTTGTTCACCATCTCTTTCACGCTCGTTTACTCACCTACATTGCTTTTCCGTTCTAGCATCATACTTCAGAAATTCATCTAACATCCGGCTTACGTTAAAAAATTATCGTTCAGTTGTCCATTCCTTTCATCTTACAGTTGTTCGTCTCATCTTACAAATCATCCCACATACATGATGTAAATTCTAGTATTTTACGGGATACAGCCCAAGTCGACGGTTGTTGGCACTTAAGCTGGCGGCATAAACAGAAGAAAACAATGAAGTACCTACCTATAGCAAGAAGCAGGCGTGACTGAGGACTCCAATGCAAAACGCCATTTAACATTTTAGTTAAATATCATTTTCGAATATTAAAAACGAATGGAAACTAAAAGTGCATATATCTTGAGAACAGTACATCGTATAGCAAATATAACTGAAATTTCGTACTCAAATTTTTGGACTTGGGACATTTTCCGACTTTCGACCATTTTCTATCAAAATTGAAATAATTGTTTACACCGTTTGATTCATAATCATCTTTTTTACAATCTATTCGTACTTTTTTTAACTTTACAGAATCTGAATTGGGTCGGCTAGATTTTTTTTTCATATTTCGACCTATGTTCCAGGGGGAAAGTTGTTCAGTTTCAAGGACAGGTTCATAAAAGGAGCTTAGTACTTATCCTAACATCCTTTGTAATTAAATTTGTGTGTTTTAACTAGCCATTACGTTCTTTTAAGGCCTTCCTCCTCTTCTGCGTCCATCCATCTACCCACATTCATATTTCGTTTCGTCGCATTATCACAAAAAAATAATAATTCACGGTAGAAGTAAAAGTTCCATGGCCGGGATAAAGCTCAAATATATTTAAAAGGTGGTCGGACTGCGGTCATGTCCATAATAAGACACACGACGTACGGGTGCGTAGTGTGCGAGCGCCGGATGATGTGTCTGAGCGCGGGGAGCGCGGGCGGCCCCCCCCGCCTCACCCCCTGAAATCGTGATTTGAGCAGCAACTCCTCGCCTTAAACTTGTTTGCTAACATAAGAACGGCAACATCGCATCATCCCCGCGCCGCGCCGCGCGCGCAATGGCCCATCTGGCAACGTCGCGCATACGGCGCTCCAGATAAAAGGGCAGAGCACATCAGCCTGCGTAATGCAGCTTGTATCACTACTTATTTAAAAAAGGTGTAAGAAAATTAGTTGCAAATATTTTAAGGGATGAATCAGCCCATGAAACTGAACGCATTTTTAGCCCTCTAAAACCACATCACCGTTTTAGTTTAAAAATAACTTACGCACTTTAGAAAAAAATTATTAAAAAAAGCATATCGTCAAAGTGAGTATTGTCATAAAAAAATGGTTGATATAAATTCCATTCTCATTTCATTTCAGTTATTGTAGGAGTATGTACTCCTAAAACCTGCCTGCTACTTGTAAAAGGCGGTTGAAAAATTCTGACACTAAGGTTCATTGGGTCGTTGGACGACTCGGTGAACCACACGAAGAAAGAAAGAAACTTGGGAAGGCCTTGACTTCGTCTCATCCTTCCAATATTACTCGACCAGAAATTGATCCATTTTTGTCTATTGTCATAACGTACTATTTTATCCGGCATGAAATTGTTTCAATTTTAAACTGACATCACAGTATTAAAGGTCCATTTTTTTTTACACTTAATGTTTTACATGTTCTTACCTGTTATATGTTTTTTTAGGAATAAGTTGATCAAAAACTTCATTCAATCATTCATTCGTTGTCGATTATCGACTATGGTACAGCACTGTCTTTGACTTACTTCATAAACCGGAAAAAATCAAAACTGTCAGAAGTAAAGAGATGATGATGTAATACGTGTACATTTCAATTTGGAAGAATAATATTTGTTTTTTCCTCCCTCCCCCCCAATATTGGTTGAATGAGTTTTCAAACAAATTCGATACGTTTCGCGTCCAGTGGTTATTTCGTCCAAGCCCATTGTTCTGTCACCTGGCGCCATCTTGCGGATATGTTGAGAACTTCTGTTGCGTCTTGCTAGCTTGTGAACCATTCCAGTGAGCTGCTCGGTGAAATTCATAGAGGTTGCTACATGCACACACACACACACAAAAATCACGCATGTATCCCTGGTGGGGTAGGCAGAGCGACATCATTACGCTCACAACAGCAAAATTACGCAGTCAACAGCAAAATTACGCTCGTTTTCGCCACGTCTGACAAATGTTTGAGGGTAGTATCAGATAAGTCGTGGTCGCTACAATATGAAAAAATTCGAAATGTCTAGAGCAGTGGTTCTTAACCTTTTTACCATTTGACAAAATTTGATACATGCCACGGACCACTCATTTAGTACATTGATTTGGAGGTGAAAGCAAGTAAACAATTTATATATTTAACAATTTATTGTACACAAGAAATTTCATAAATAGAGATCGTAAGGAGAAATGGTACAACAGGTACTGCATATTTCTCAGGAAATTCTATTAAAATTCTCGATTTTCGCTGCAACAATACTACACGTATTGCGAGCGAAGCAAGCTCGACTTTTCACGCTAAAAAGTAAGGTAACAGCCACAAAGCGGTACAGCAACGTTAAACGTTGCGAGCGAAGCGAGCTTGACTTTTCACGTTAAAAACGCTGCTGTGTGTCGGGTGTAGGTACTGCACTCTCTTGTCACTGATTTATTGGCATGACTCGCGGATCACTGGCTAGGCCTCCAGGGACCACTAGTGGTCCGCGGACCACCGGTTAAGAACCACTGGACTAGAGGGTAATCTAGCTCCTTAGCGCCTAACGGCGGCATCCGCGTTTAGGCCTAATCTATCTTTAGAATAGCGTGATAACTAGTCATATTAAACCGTACTACCGTGATAGTTTAAAACTTATGAAAAATATAATGATAGGTGATACACCAGGGATTAAAAAGCGACCGACGATATTCTGGACCACAGAATAAAAAAAATTACGTTTAAGAGTATTGTCCAAAAATAGTACGGACTACATTCATAATTTTTGGAAATAACCAAAGTTTAAATTAATAAACAGAAAAATAATACAAAAGTAAGTGTTTTGACGCTATCCAATTATTTACGGTATGGCGTTATACTTAATCTTTTTATACAATAACCTTTTTGATCGTATTAAAAAGTAGCTCACTTGACCTGCCAGGAATGTAGCCTATTTGATTGACCCTCAGAGCGACGGCACGGTGAGCTCGGCGGGCAGCAGCGGCGGCGACCCGGCCGCGGACTACAGCTCGGGCGCCAACCACGTGCTCGCCGTCATCCACCAGATCCTGGGTCACCACCGCGCGCTCGAGGCCCGCTACCACCAGGTAACGCCCCACACACCAACAATACCAACGGCTAATAGCTCCATACATACATACATACATATATCACGCCTTTATCCCTTTCGGGGTAGGCAGAGCATCAACCGCCGTTAGAATACGGTCGCCATTGCCACGTTTGAGATTTTTGAGGATTGTTTTCCAAGGTTGTTCCAGAAAACATGTGTATCACTATTGTCTCTCCCCAGGCCCGCCTGAAGCTGCACCAGCGTCTCGCGCTGCTGCTGTACAAGGAGGACTGCAGACAAGTGCTGGACTGGCTCGCCAACCACGGAGAGGTTTTCTTGCAAAAGAACACGGGCATCGGCAGGAACCTCGCCAAGGCCAGGGTGTACCAGAAGTCGCACGAACATTTCGAGAATGTTGCACAAGTAAGTTGATCACTTCATAAATGTGCCAGTTTATGACAAAATAATATGTAGAATGAAAAATTCACATACACGTACGAGCTCTGTCAAATGATTGGGCTTTATTAGTTTAGTAAAACAACCCCATGAATTCTCAATAACTAGGTATTTTTGTTATATGTGCAAAAAAGACTATTTATACTACACCTAAATAGAAAATGTCCTATAGCTTTATGAAACGTAGAGAGGAACGTGAGTCATTATTCAGGTTTCAAATTAGCGGGAGGCAAAACTCCACACAAATCAACTGCAACTGTCAAAGTTACGTAAAATGAAACGTAAATCTAATATATTTTTGCAGGCAAAATAGAAGACTTGGCTGAATGGACTTATTCATTTTGCTTTGTATAATATTATTTTAAAAAAACTCCAGTCAATGTACCATTGCGCTGCGGTACCTAAATCAAAACTGATTTACAAAGACATAAATATACAATGCAGTTCAGTGACCTTATCATTTGCCCCTCAGAACACGTACACGAACGCGGAGAAACTGCTGGGCGCTGCGGAAGAATTAGCAAGATCGGGCGAGTGCGACCCTGAGGAGGTGTTGGGTGTGGCGCGCGAGCTGGAGGCGCACGTGGCCGCGTTCGCAGCGCGCGTTGACCGCCGCCGGCGCCGCCTCGACCTCGCCGTGCTGCTCTACACGCACGAAAAGGAGGTAACATACTGGCGCAGTGTGTGTGACAGAGAGAGCAAAAGTTCGCTAATTTTCCAACATAATTTAACAGAATCCGTGAAACCGCTTACCTGTCTAAGGCCTGTATTAATAAACACACTCAACTTTGGGATCGATCTTGAGTGCAATTTTGAGATGTCATTAGTACAGCCTGACATTTTGTCGATATCGCTTTTGAGATCGATCTTATAGTTGAAAGCGGTTCATTAATACGGGCCTACAATTCTTGTTCACAACGTTTAACTTTCCGACAGCTGGTGCAATGGCTGGACACGGTCCGCAATGGCGGCGGCATCAACGTGGCGGACGAGACGCCCGAGGGCGCGCGGCGTGCGCTCGAGCAGTGCGCGCAGCACCGTGCGGCCAGCCTCGACGCCTGCGCCGCCACCATCGCGCAGGGGGACGCGCTGCTGCAGGACCTCAGGTGAGTCACGTGCAACAGCTGGGGCAATGACCTGCGCCGCCACTATCGCGCAGGGGGACGCGCTGCTGCAGGACCTCAGATGAGTCATGTGCAACAGCTGGGGCAATGACCTGCGCCGCCACCATCGCGCAGGGGGACGCGCTGCTGCAGGACTTCAGGTGAGTCACGTGCAACAGCTGGGGCAATGACCTGCGCCGCCACCATCGCGCAGGGGGACGCGCTGCTGCAGGACCTCAGGTGAGTCACGTGCAACAGCTGGGGCAATGACCTGCGTCGCCACCATCGCGCAGGGGGACGCGCTGCTGCAGGACCTCAGGTGAGTCATGTGCAACAGCTGGGGCAATGACCTGCGCCGCCACCATCGCGCAGGGGGACGCGCTGCTGCAGGACCTCAGGTGAGTCATGTGCAACAGCTGGGGCAATGACCTGCGCCGCCACCATCGCGCAGGGGGACGCGCTGCTGCAGGACCTCAGATGAGTCATGTGCAACAGCTGGGGCAATGACCTGCGCCGCCACCATCGCGCAGGAGGACGCGCTGCTGCAGGACCTCAGGTGAGTCATTTACTGCCTCTGAGTATATTCAGGGTGGACAGAAAGGTTGGATCAGTTATTAGAAAATAATAAATTACTCAACAATGTTATTTGTTGCCATACATTCTAGATGAAATGGAAATTTATTCAGCACAAAAAATATTGTCTGTATGTCGACTATAACGTCTCCAGCACTGTTATGATCGATGTTTTGACCGTTTTAGTGCTGAAATCATCTTAAAATTTTGTCTGATGAAAATAATTCAAAATCGGTGATTTGGGTTATTACGGAAGCAGTATTTATTGTTATCTAATGATAGCAATAATTTTATATGTTTAATATATAAATTAATAATTTCTAATGAAAGACACTCACTAAAGCTTGTAAAACGCCCCATGATTCTGTTTTTATGTGATGTAATCATCATTAGTAGTTTAATTCATGCAGTTATTAGGTTTTAAACACTTATTAAACACGCAAAATTTCAGTTAAAGATATGGGTATTCCATACATACATACATAAATTACGCCTCTTTCCCGTTGGGGTAGGCAGAGGCTATTTCCTTCCACTTTCTACGGTCCTGGCATACTTCTTTCGCTTCTTGTACATTCATCAGTCTTGTCATGCACGCTCGTCGGTTTAGGGTACTTCTGACCTGAGTTTTCTTTAAAACGACCCCGATTTGATCCAGGTAGGTTCTTCACGCCCTTCCGTATTCGAACATTTCCTCTAACACTCGCCGTATATATCTCTTTCGTTAATCTCCTTTCATTTATTCTCTCAACATGACCAAACCACTTTAGCATTTCCTTTTCAATCCCTGTCACTATTACTCTTTTACTTTTGGGTATTCCAGTTTTTTCTTAACCACTGAAGTCCGGCCCATACAAATCGGGCGGCGCGCGCCATACTAAATGGCGGAGCGCGCGCTCCCGAAAATTCCTTTGTAGCTCTGGTTTTCGTTCACCAATTGTCAAGCGGTTTTTTTCGTCTAAAAATTCATGAACGCATCAATGCGCTTAAAAAAAATAAAATAAAGCTAAGTCGCACTGTGTGTGCGTATAAATCGAGCCAATATCGCTGTCAAAAAAAGGCTCGCGGACCGGTTTCCGGCGGCAGATTGCGACCTCACTCCAACATCCGTTGTCTATGGTTTATACGTCATTTGACAGCTTAGATCCCAAGGTCAAAACTCTCAGAACATTCCAAAGCAATAGGAAGCTTAGTTTCGTCGCAATAAGGGTCAGAATAGCGGGTGCCGATCGGCACCCGCGGGACTTCAGTGGTTAAATGCTAAGTACCTTTCTCTGTTTATTCATGGATAAGGGCTTGTTCGTTTGAGTTTTGACAAATAAAAATATATATGTGAATGCTTGAATTCATAAAACTTTTTATTGATATGGTATATTTATACATTTCAATTCATTTACAAATAATGTTATTGTTTATTTTTTTTATTAGGTCTTGTTTTGATATTAAAATAGAAGTGCAAATACCTACCTTTATGTTCTAATATATGTTTCTGCAAAAAACACGCAGCTTATCACTTAATAAACCCTTTCAAATAAAATTCCATGAAACTGTGAACATATTAACCCAAAATATGTTTTAATTGTACAATAATTGGAGGAAATATTGACATTCAAACTCTATATTCATCCTGTAAACGCAAGCTTTACAGTGCGTCTTACTAGGTACAAACCATTGGCACGAGTAAGAACGCAGCCACACTGTCACTTAGAAGTACGAGTAAACGACAGTATTGAACCTTTATAAATCAACTTATGTTTCGATGGGAATTTTGCTTACGCTACGCTGGTCACGATGGTCCAGAATGATACAGGCATTCTATCACCCTAAGTTTGCTGTTCCTTATATTTCATCCAGTAACATCAATCGCGCAAAGCCTAACAAAATCGTATGTATGGAAATATCTTTGGTGAAAACGCAAAATTCACCGCCTCCGTGCTGCGTAGCCAGAGAGTATGTAATTTTTATATATATATATATATATATATATATTCCATTATCCGCTGGTCACGATGGTCCAGAATGATACAGGCATTCTATCACCCTAAGTTTGCTGTTCCTTATATTTCATCCAGTAACATCAATCGCGCAAAGCCTAACAAAATCGTATGTATGGAAATATCTTTGGTGAAAACGCAAAATTCACCGCCTCCGTGCTGCGTAGCCAGAGAGTATGTAATTTTTATATATATATATATATATATATTGGATTCTTAAATTCACACTCACAATAGCAACTTATCAGAATCTAATATCTCCGTTTTTGTAGTGTAAATTCTTGTAAGTAGTGGCCTGACTCTCCCATATGGCGGTCATTCAATATTTTTTTCGAACTATGATTGCGGCGTTTTGCCCACAGAGACTACATAGGTTTTCGGTATTACATCCAGCAAAACGTATAACAAGTTTCTAAAGCGTAGTCTGAGAACGTAAACGAAAAGCGAGTAAATAAAACCTAGTAGAAACCCAATACCGAACCTGCTCGTATTGAATGAAAACCTAGTAAAAACCCAATACTGAACCCGCTCGTACTGAATGTCTGTTTGAAAGTATTGAGATACAGGGCATTTCCAAAAGAGAACAAATATTTGCAGTGCATTCTACAAACGTAGCATTGCCGACGGCGAACAAACAATCCTTGCCAACATTTTTAATTAAACATGAAGCGAACGGCAAAATAAAACCATTTAGGATAGTAAAATAAGGCAAGCTATCAAATAAAGGTAGAAAGTTTTATAAATGTTCAAATGTTTGACTTATATTTTGTAAATACATAGAACTGGAGTGTAATATAAGTTGCTCGTATTTCGATTGCGCAAAGTGTAATTATAGGCTCTTGACGACAGAACCGACTTTTCAGTATGTAACTTGCATCAAAATTAAACATTACTTTCGCCTCTTTATCTTCTCGTATGGGACACGACGTCATAATAAGAGATTGCAACCCGGTATGTTTTTCAACCCGGCCGGGACCGGCCCGCTTGAATTCGTCGCCAACCCGACAATGTTGTGTATTAGCGACGAAATCTAAACTTTTTAATGGAAAAAAACAATGATTCAAAGTTAATATTTATTTTAACCTGGCCTATGAAGAACCATAACAATAGATCAGTCTCACTCAAGTCTCAAAATCACATTTAATATGTAACACTCCACTTTTACGGGCGGAAAAGTAGCATGATTATTAGTACCTACTGGTACCCGCGACTTCGTTTCGCTGACTTAGTATTTTGGATGATAAAATAACCTTGTTTCCTTCACTAACGTCCTAAATTATACATGCTAATCTGGACCCCTATTAGTGCTCCTTGTGGACTACGTCAGGAACACCAAACCTTTGAAGTCTATATGCCAGCAGAAACTACCCATCAAGCAGAACAACTTTTGCTTTCGTGCCATATCTTTATCTCGCATAGTTTAGGTGGGCTCCTGGTTGTGCACCTGGTGGTCTACATCAGGTACTCCAAACCTTCAAAGTCTATATGCCACCAGAAGCTACCCATCAAGTTAAACATTTTTTGCTTGGTGCCATGTCTGTATCTCCTATAGTTTAGGCGGGCTCCTGGTGGTGTACCTGGTGGTCTACTGAAGGTACTTCAGACCCTCGAGTGGTGAAAAAAAGTAGCCTATGTCCGTTCTCGGTATCTTACTAATCTCTGTGTGAAATTTCATGATGATCGGTTTAGTAGTTTGGCCGTGAAAGCGTAGCAGACAGACAGAGTTACTTTCGAATTTATAATATTAGTATGGATTATGCATTTTTTTAAATTGTTACATGCAGGTTTTTTCTTTGCTCCAAATAATGTCAATTTAAACTAATGTACTAAAATATGAAACTAATAACGCAGTTTAAGTACTAACCGTGTCATCACAACTTGGATTAGATTGATAGATAAACTTTGGAAGCTTTGATTCATCGTTAGAGTTAGCGTGAGTGCCGTGAGTGATACTAAAATGTGAATTTTAAACGCCAAATGTAACTTTGTAATTAGCGCAGACGGGTTTATTTCAATGAGAATTATGCTTGTTTTACTCGTTTGTTACCTCTAGAGACTGTAGAGTATGGCAAAATGTTTCAGTCTATAAGTGTGTAGATAAATGAATTCAGCGTCATTTTATGGAAAATTTCTTACAGTTCCATTTTAGTTACCTTTTTATACAGTGACAATATTAGCTCAAATTGGAAACAAATTGCTTGAGGATACGAGTACGTGCTCTGGACAGCACTAGTTGCGAAACATGTATTGCGGCTTATGCCCCATTATGGGCAAAACTTAATAGTTCTGCTATTTTATATGTAGACTACTTTTGGGTCAAATAACTTTCGATAAACAGGTCAAAATCCTGCCTACTTGATCCGTCTATTTTATTTAACATTGCCATGTCACACTTTTGTTAAAGGGTAGAAAACTTCATAAGTGTAGAATATATAATTATTACTTCAAGTAGTCGTAAAAATTAGGATGAGCTATGTGGGTCAAGGATAATATTTTAAACTAGTCCCGTTGTGTTGACGAGATTTCCTTCGATTCACATATTACAATAATAATAATAATAAATAATAATAATAAATATTCTGGACAATTCACACAGAGCCATCTAGCCCCAAACTAAGCAAAGCTTGTACTATGGGAACTAGATAGCTGATACTAATACATATATACTTTTTTTTTTTTGTAAATAAATACATATTATACATAGAAAACACCCAGACTCAACACAAATATTTGAAAATTGACTTAACAAATATTTGTGTTCGGTGGGGATCGAACCCACGACCCTCGGCGTAGAAGGCAGGCATACTATCCGCTACGCCATCGGGACAATTGATAATATATCTTGATAGTTTTAATGTAGCGGTCTATATTCCTTATTTCACGTAAAATTTAAACTGATTTAATCTTAATCAGCCGTCCTTTAAGTAGCGGTTAGCTCTCAGTTCACTTAAGTACCTATAAAGACCGCGTCATATCCCTTAAAAGGTCGGAGAACTCACCACGTTTCCGTCGCGCCCAGCCTCTTGCTCAACCGCGAAAAAACTTGTCCCTCGTACGGAGCGAGCCCGCAATTATAATCCAACTCATATACATGCCGCTCTAGTATACTTTTCGATGTTTAAGTAGATGAATAAATAACCCTTGAGCTATTTTATTCACTCGTGTGGAAAAGCTTTTTAACATCTGATAAGCTAAGGTCCGATTGGTGTATATCATAAGGTTCGATAGCTAAAAGTACATTCTCTTCTACAAAAATTTAAAACCTACCCTTATTTTTATGTGTCATCGATGATATCTATGTCCCTAGATACGTGTAGGTAAGCAAGAGTTGTCCTATGCTTAAAAAGGGCAAGCCTTGATAGCTCGCCTACCAAGCACCAATAGATGGTCCCTTGGCGGGTTGGCAAACACTGCAAAGCGTTGAATTCACAGGGAACTTTGTTGATTCCCGGGATTTCATCCCCTAGCTAGTCTCCTTTTGATCTCTGTTGTTGATGCTCTTCTGTTCTGGATTGGTTTAAGAACTTTTTAACTTAATCAAGCCCAGTTTTATAAAGTTGTGCTTTAAAAATCTATAAATTGTACTTTTGTACTGAAAACCGGTAACATTACATTAAAGTTAAGACATCGAACCGATAAAACTATTTGACGCGTAATGCTATAATCTTTGCCAGGACTCAAATATGCCGCCATACGTGCTGTCTTCTGTGCAAATTATTGTCTGTTTTTGTTATATTATTTGAAAAAGTTAATTGTTTCTTATATTTTCCGACGGAATATCAAGAAAGTGGCAGCGATTAAGATATTTACACTCCACCTGATAAATTGGTTGCGTTGTCGTGTAAGAGTATGACTCGTAAATTATTTCACGTAAAATCAAGAAAACAAATTGAAACAAGTGTAGATAAAATAGTGTGTGCAACTGCATTGATTAGACATTAGAATGCTCGTGTCTAACTATTTCTCTTTTCTAAACAGACACGTTCTAATGCCTGCTATTATACGACTGTTGCATAAACTACTGTTCAGATATCTACAAATAGTAATATTTTGATGCTCTTGTGAGCCTTACCAAGTATTATCTTATTAGCAAAACCCTCCCTGTATACGTATATTCACATGTGCGATGAGTGTTTGCCGAGTGCAGGTTTCGACGTTTTCAATATCCGATTAAACCGAGGCTGTTTCAATAGCGTAGCAGATAGCACATCTGTCTCAGAGCTGTTGGTTCGTTTACAACACAAACATTTGATTTATGTCGAGTCTGTGAAAAATGTTTATTTTTATATTTTGCTCACTATTCCAATTTCAACTACTCAACTACTATTCTATAAAACGTTTTATCAATCGTAAAGGTTTTGTTGGACTCGTTCACGAAGAAATTCAGCAAGGCAGGTGAAAAGCATAGTAAGGGCCTCTGTAAATCGGTCAGAAAATTACTGCAAAATCCATTTAACAATAGGTCTCGCCAATATAAATTATTCACTTTTAATCGCCGTGTCAGTTTTAATGATTCAACCCCCGTCTGACTGGTTCCGCTGCTTCAGGAAAAGCTATCATTACTAGATGCCAGGAATAATTGGAATGAGAAATAAGTTAGTCACGAGAGGATGCAATAGTTAGAATGTATTTAAAAAGACACCTTGTTTAGTTCGTGGTACGTACATGTGCAGAATGTGACAGTAATATTGTAAAAGAGATGTCAACGTCCAACATTCTTTAGATATTTGGAAAAGTCACCCTTCTGATACGAACAATACTGTAACATAACAACAAATTAAAATTCCTTGTCTGAAATATAAAACAAAAACAGTAAACCGTTGTGGTAAACTCGAGTGTTTGTTTGCATAGCATTCTTTTGACAGATTGCCGGCCTTCATCAAAAAGGGAGAAATGCCTTTGATTGTTATAGGTTCGTAGGTATTGAATAAGCCCTCTAGAACTGTAGTGGTGCTTGTGCAGTTTGTTTTGTATGCAGCCGGGGGCCGGGGAGCAAACAAAAGCCCGCCGTCCTACTTCCCGCTTGTTTCATCTAGCTATGGACGCTCTATTCTTTTCGCCCGCGCCCATTATTTGACGGACGGCTCTGTTCAACTGCATTTGTTGTTTTTTATCCAGCCGCTACATAGGACTCTACTTACTGGTTGATATCGATTTGCTACTCCGATATTTTTTTAAGCTTCTGGATATCTTACAAATTCAGAAAAGATTCTCGTTAAAGATCAGTCAGAAGTCAGAATAACTGAGCTTCGTCCCTTGTTCTATTCTTGAGGGGAGCAAAAAAACTTGTTATTTTTTAAACCATTTAGTGCATTTGTTCCCGGTTTATTTAGTACATTGCGGGCATCCGAGTCTCTGCAAGAAAGAACTCCTTGCTTCGGAGGGCACGTTAAGCCGTCGGGCCCGGATGCGGTCTATGATTACTTTCACGGCAGTTGTTACACAAACATGCTAAACATGCTTAGAGGCCTACAAGTAACTTGGTAGGCAGTTTAAATCTAAGGTTCATTAAGTAGTTCGTTGTATTAGTGTCTCACATGATTGAAGAACTAGAAGACTAACAACCGTATTTTTAACAGTTTATTGAGGACACCCATATTCATGTTTAGATTTTCAAATACATATATTCTTGCGCATTTCGGCGATATACCTAGGTGCGCCGCGAAAATGGTATGGTGCAGCCAGTGCACCCACTGAAGTGAAGAGAGTAGCGGGCAAGTAGAGCCGTCTAGGCCTAGCTTAGCTGGCAGTGGGCAGGCAGTGCACGGGCAAGCATCAGCGCGAGCACACGTCTCGGCGTCTCCGCGGCCGCTAAGCGCTTTCGTCGCGCCTCGCGCACACCTTACTATACACATCACAAAGTTGTATCATCCTCTCAGTTATAAACAAAAAAATCTTAAAATATTATATGATGTACTTTATTTGAACTTTATCATGCGAATATTAATATTTTTCAATAATTTACTTATGCATTCAATTATCTAGTAATAAGACTTTCATTTACTAGCTGAAATGGAATATTGAGGTTTCATATTCTGGATTTATTGGCCTTGCGTTATTTATTTGCTATTGAACATGTACGGCCTAGCGACATAAAACTTTTATCGGTAATTTTGTTTGCTTTAAAATATCGTAAAACAATTTTTTTGTTGTTTAGAATATCCGGTTCTAATTAACATTAATAGATCAAGGTGTCTTTACAGTTATCCGTATAGTGTGCGAGATCTCGAACGGTGCAATTTAGTAGCTAGTAATGTTTTTAAGTGTAACGTAATTATACGTGCAAGTTTGACTATTAGCGTCATAGCTAGACAGCAGCTGCGGCGGGTATTCGCTATTCACGTATGTTGCATAAAAGCCAGCCTCTACTCGTACCCAGCCCACCCCAGACTCCCCAGGTGCCAATCAACCGCTTTTCATTGCATTTCCATTAGCAGATGAGGGAAATGTATGTTACTTTTTATATCGCCTTTTCAGTTTTTAATCAGGTGCTCCCAAACATTTTTATATGCTGAGCAGTTTGAAATTTCAATGCGACTTGAGAAGGGTATCACGTCCGGTCGCGTTGGGTTGAGTCTCAATATGAAATTATCATAAAATATTATCTGGCACATGCACAGCACCACCCAGTAGCATACAGTTTGCGAACCTTGAGTTATGTCTCTCTCTATACTTTGATTGTCCCGATCGAAAGCAATATTTAGCTATATTCCAGCTAAGTTGCTCACTTGTCGAAGACTACGTTTGCATACGAATCAGTAACAGTCCGATGAAAGTGCGCTATCTCCACCGGGAGGTTACGCGGCTTAGTAAATAACATTTCAGTTGCACTTACAAAAAGATAATATGTATTTTATTTTCTACTGTGTCATACAATCTCTGAAACTAGAAACTAATTAATTAAAAGTTTTGTCGTTAAACGTATCGATGCATGTCGATCGGAAGGAAAAAAAAACATTTTATCCGTTTATTTAATTTTTCTGCTAATATTTTTGATGCCACTTTTCGGGCCAATATCATTAGTCCATATACTACGTAAATAGCATGTAAACATTAACAGAATGTCGGCCAATATAACAAACAAATATGTTTGAAATTGCTTCTTATTAGATAGCCGCCGCGCTGCTTTAAATACGAGTACGTTATGTCGTACTTTCTCATGGAAATAATAGTAGCCATCGACACTGACACATAGCAAAATTTTAGGTCCTAGATGTAAAAGCGTATACATTAATTTATCGTTCAGACATTACAGTTGTGTCACTAAAGTAATATTCTCGGCAGAGTTTAATTCGCGTAGGCTTGTCTGAACAGACTCGGTAAGGCAATAAATGGCCAATGAAAAATGTTGGGTGCTCTTTCCGCATCTAGAATGAGGTCTGAACTGAAATCTCAAAGTATCTTCCAATTGGTGATGGTTAAAACTAAAACTCCCGCAAAATTGTCTACTGAGTGCTAGTCTCGAGACTCCTGATGTAATAGGTATGCATTTTATTTAATCGTCGGATGATTGTCTGAGTGTCGTGGGCACGAAGTTGGCCGGAGTCGGGAGCCGGGAAGTCGACAACAATGGGTGGCGGGTGGCCACCGATTTAAATTGTCCCACAATCAGAACTTCCGTCGACTCCCGCGGTTAAGGACAAGCCTGACAGCCCGGGACAGCGACGCCCCCAATTCAACTGATGAGGATCATGTACAGGACACTATTATTGTACACACCGGCTTTTAGATCTTTATGATTTATAAAACAATGCAAAGAATACTACTAGTGTGATGATAATTTGAATTATCTTTGCTAATCTGTTGTAAGCTTACAGACTTAAAAAATATTTTTAAGGAAAGTATTTAATGCATAAAATCCGTCCGGATTTACCAACTTTCATTTCACTAAAATTCAAAAACATTTTATGTACCTACCCTACACATAATGTAACACTTCGAATAAAGAATACACCTCAACGTACAAACCACCGCTTCTGAGTATAACCACTATCTATACTCTAACTACGACTCTCCCTAACTAGCAATTTAATTCAGACGGTGACTTGGTTACAATGTTTCGATTTAAATCCACGTGCGACTTGCGTTTGGCCGTCGTCCGACTTTTTGAATTGACTTGACCCGACTTGGGTAGATTACCCGAGAGTTTTTAAACAGTTTTCCTTCTAAGCCCCGATAATAGTAATATAGACTGCATCGATCTAACTTGCATAAACAATAATGCACAAATGATGTTAACATTGCTGGTCCATGATTATAGTCATGGTCTTTTGGTCTAAACTAGACAACATCAATAAAAAGTATAAAATATATTATATATCTATATATCACGCCTTCATCCCTTGCGGCAAAGAATTCACGACCGTAAAAATACATTTTGGGTCTTTGAGGGCTGATTCAGGCAAATGATGTATCACTATATCGCCTAAAATTGTAATATACATGGATCCACGCCTCGTACGACACCCGCGGGAGGATATGGGGTGATGCTATTCTGAGCCGGCGTCACACGGCCAAAAAAGTTCAAAATTATTATCTGTCTGTCTGACAAGAACACCTCTTTGTACAAACTTCTAAACCGCGCTACGAATTTTCGTGCAGTTTTACAGATAGGTAGATATCGATTCCAGAGGCAGCGTTATGCGTATAATACATGATAAATCCCATATTTTAGTTCAATCTAGTTGCAAGTTATGCCTCACGCTCTTACTTAATACAGTAAAGTTAATTTCTGCGTCTATTTCCATAACTTACTAATTTAAAGTTCGCTGCTCAACCGATCGCTCCCACGAGTCTATTGTTCATTCAACTTATACTTTAATAATTCTATTGCGTTCTTACTGTTTTTATGATAAGTGCCCACGTTCTAGTGGTAATAATAACACATAGCTTCACGGCCGACATCTCTCCCTTCGGCGAGCTGAATTTCGAGCTTAAAGGTGAACTGGAGCGAATCGCGAGTCTATCAAGGCAGCCTGCCCAGCGGTTGTAGGTACCTGCCGCTAATCGTTTTTTTCATGGGAATAACGCTTTTCCCTGGCATGTATTATACATAATATATAGACCTTTATCTATTAAAAAACTGTATCAGATTGCGTAGCGCGGTCTAGGAGGAGTTAGCGGTATCCAATACAGACAGACTGAGAGATGCAAAACCCACTTCATTTTATATAGGCGCTGTGCATTGATTCACGTTTATATCATTGCTGTACGATTTACGAGGAACTCGTAAGTTTATCGCTCTTCTAAAATCATTATAACTTGATTTTTAATATTGTCACTAAGCTCTAACTTATTTTACTAGGTGGGTTATGAAAACTTCTGCATAACAATCGAGATTCATTATCCTTCTTTATTTTGACTCGTGCTGCAATTTAACTACAAAACTACGTAACAGCGGTCGGGTAATTGGTCAACCTATTTCGAGAATTTTCTTGATTGCCCATTTTTGATCGTTATTCCTGTTGTCGCATAAATTGTTTGCACTAGATACAACTCTCTAGCATTGACCTTGGTTTAATGTATTCATAAAATTTGCTTTAATTGCTTTGCAACGCGCAGGTCTGCGTGTCGTTTTTCCCACGTGTTCCTGCTTCCCACTAACGGTAATTCTAATAAAGTGACAGTGCTGACATTCTTCAATATCAATGCGGAACTATTGTCTTACACGTAATTATCGATTGTGTACGTTCTTATGCAAAGGAGAAAGTTTTATCTATTGTCATCGCTAAGAAAATGAGTCAGAGAAAATTTTTGAGAATATTTTCCAAGTTTTTCGCCATGATCGATAGAGCGATTTAGATTTTTCATTGGAGTAATTATTTAGTACTTATATTGCAACTGTTTAGCCGATTTTATCTAAGCAGACGTCCGAAACATTAGTGCAGACAGTTTAACAGTGAAAAATGGGAAATGAAATTGTTAGAGGCATCATGTGCAGCTCATAAAAAAGCAGTTCATGTTACCAGTGTTGTTAAAGCTGCTGCATTACTATTACTTTTGTCGCTTTCACGCTTTGAAACTAGTGTACTCATTTTGTTGAATTTGTCTTATTAAATTATTCGTGTCTATTCGTGCAAGCTTACAGTTGCATGTTTGCTGCACTGGCGTATAAATCCGTAAGTCAATGTTGTGTGGCCGTCGTCGCTGGCCGGCTAGTCACGCAATTTGTGCAGCCGGTGGTGGTGTGAAAGTCGGTGCGGTGGCAAGCGGCTCATCTGTGCGCAGCGCGTGCGCATCGCCCGCTTCTCGCACCTAATGTCGCATCTATTATTCTACCTGCACATAAACAATATACTAATCTGAATGGCATGTTATTACCATTGTTGAAGATAATTTGTTTTTAAAATAATGATGCAAATATTCAAAACCACAAGAGCGATGCCCTACAGATACTGAAAATAACTTTAGTAATCACACACAATCAGGAACTTGGTTGTGAATAATTTCGCCTTTAACTGAAAAGGATTACTTTAAGCTCTTTATAATGCGCAAAATTAGTAAGCGAATGCACTGTTGATTTATGTCACACGAAATGTTTAATTTTATGTACCCTGTTGCGTAGTGTGAAATTAAGTGGTAAATTTGATTGTTAGTGAATAATTTGGCTTGGAGCTTTGTTATAAATTATTATCTGATGCCCTTGGGCCATTGACGTATTCAACAAGTACAACAATGCACAGGCGACGCAAATAAGGTGTGTGTTTACCGAAAAAGTTGCGAGGATGCACCGTGCGAGACAATAGGCTCCGTCAGCTCACTCACTATACAAGTCGCGTTGTCAGTTCACGTCATCCGTACCTA
The DNA here is from genome assembly GCA_029255805.1 of Keiferia lycopersicella. Classification (NCBI taxonomy): domain Eukaryota; kingdom Metazoa; phylum Arthropoda; class Insecta; order Lepidoptera; family Gelechiidae; genus Keiferia; species Keiferia lycopersicella. The sequence goes on along the minus strand of JARACZ010000006.1, from coordinate 14,474,604 downwards.
CATAAAGTTTCCACGCATAGGTAGCTTCTTTTTCTTCTCGTGTCACTGTACGCTTCCTAACGCAAAATGTACAGAAAAATATTAAACTAGTGGGACCAAACTTAACGGGGAAAAAGTATACGTTTTGCGGATGATATTACTGCATTCGTCGAAACTAGCTTACATTTACAAGAGTTAATAGATTCTTATTACCTATAATTTTCCAAAAAATCGGACTTAAAACGAAAACAATGATTACATCCAAAAAAGCTTTACCAATCAATGACGCAAAGGGATAGAGAGAGGTTGGAAGCGTTTAAGTTGTGACGCTGGTGTAACTTGGAGAGTTGGTGTAGGATGGAGAGGATTAGTTGGACAGAGAAGAAGGCAAACATAGAAGTGTTGGCGTTGGTTGCGGAGGAGAGCAGAGCATAGAAAACCGAAGAGGAAAGATCATTGGCCACTTGCTACGACACGACAACTTCTTAAAAAATATTACTGAAGAGGAAAAGTACACGGAAAGAGGCAGAGGTAGATCTAGACGCACTTAAAACACACACAGACACAGAAAAAAGTTAATGTCGTGTCGTACTAGAAAGTCAAGGCATTAGCAGTAAAGACGGAAGTTTGGAAGATACTCCACCGACAAGAGTATGACTCTCATGAAGAAGAAGAACCGCCATTGCTTGGCTATAGCTGCCGCTGCTAGGTTTCCCGCAAGTCTGCCTGTGACGAACCTCCGCTTCACAGCCTTACGCCGTGCTACAACCGTTGTTCTTTAGTCAATTTATATTACTTAGAAAGTCTTTTTTTAACTAATACAAGTATCCATAGTTAACGTCACTGTAGTAGACTGGACCATTCATATAAAGTTTTCTGTAGTACCTACCTACATTCGAGCAGGAAGGCGCCCGACATTTCGTTTCAATGCATCCTTAGGTCGTATTTAACCAATAAAACTAGATATAAAATGGTCGTCGATGGATGCGTTTTAACGATCAATAAAATAACCACTGAGCCCTAATTGTACTTGGTTCCTTCCTTGGGGGCAAATGGGCCCACTGTGAACTGAATTTTTACGATTTACTGGTCATAAACTTTGACGCACAATTCACCGTACCCTATGAATAGTTCTTCGTTTCTCTCTGTTGATTGGAAATACTGGCGAGAAAAAACATAACCTTATATGGAACGAAAACAACCCCCCAAGGACTAGTTATAGTTACTTATCCTTCTTGTGTTATCTTGATCAATTATATATTACTGCTTCATAAATCTGACATACAGGTTTTCTGAAAATGTCTTCAATTATTTGTCCGACGTAGTAGCGCTATTGACTGACCATAGTTTTACGGCCGTTAACGCTCTGCTTACCCTGCACTGGATAAAAGTGTGATATGTTTGTATTTTTGAAGATATTTGCTAGTTCTTGGGTATAGCTGAGTCGACTCATGAAAATACATTTTTGGGTATTTGGAAAATAGTATTAGGTATTAGATATTTTTTTGCGGCATCGATATACCTTTGTTAGAAAAAAAAACACAAACACAAAAATAAATATAAATTTATGTAAGCTATTTGGTTCTTGGATAACTTTTTAAAAACGTGGTAAATCTTCAAAACGACGCGACTCTACTCATTTTTTTTTCCAAAACGTGTATAATCTTCAAAATAACGCGACTCTATTCTACTCTGTTCTCGTTCTGTACGCACTTCGCTATTTGCATTCCTTTTACTGTTAAGTAATACAGGCCCTTAAACTACTAAAAACCAGTAAAATTACGATCTTAACGTGTGAAATTACTCAAAATTGGCGTGTTAGTTAATAGAGTTGGTAAAATGCTCTGTTGTGTTGTGGTAGCTATCTCTCGGTTCCGATTGGCCGCCGGCGCGTGAGGAATGCGCCTCGCTCCGGCGACAGTAGAAACCGTCGCCAGCACGAGGAATGCGCCACCGTATCTCATCTCATATCGACGCCTTCTGAATCGCTTCCATAATTGATTAGCCAATAACGTACCTCCCGATCTATTGAGCCATTTCCATGTTTTTCATGCTCTAATGTGTTACGTCTTATTTGCATACAATATGAAATTTGTATCAATGTAACCTAAATTGCGCGCATCGTATCTAGTGGTCCATAGCTTAGTTTTCATGTAATACTCATTTCTTAAAATAATTGTTTGTACTGTAGTAGAACATTTTCGTACGCACTATCTTGCTACCTACCTATCCCTGACCCCCTATTAATTTTTTATAAGAAAAATAAGGATCTCCATTCCCAGTTCTTTGCTAAATGGGTGTCTCATCAGAATCGAGAGCAGAGGAGTATTATGTTAATTAGTATTCGTTTAAATAGTAAATGAGATCAGAGATCTTTATTAGCGTTGATTTTTCTATCGAATTGACAAACAAAATAACTCTAGGCCTTGTGCACAATGACGGGATATTGCATCGGACGGGATGGTAGGCTTGCACTTGCGCCACTATTTGTACTGCTATATTTCATTGAAATTTAGAAATCTAAATGTATATCCCTCCGGATTTATCTGAAAAGACATTGTTGTATCTTAGCGTGACTAGAGTTTTGTTTACAATTTACATTTTATACAAGGTGCAAAAATATTAGTCTTCTTTCTTCTTTTCGTGTGGGACACCGAATCGTCCAACGTCCCGATGAACCCTAGTGTCAGAATTTTTCAACCGCCTTCTACATGTAGCAGGCTTCTGACATGGTTGCGTAACGACCGCCGTCTAAGTGATCATAGACAGCAACCGGGACCTACGGCTTAACGTGCCATCCGAAACACGGAACCATCTTACTTACGGACAATCGGGTGGTTCAGCCCGCAATGTCCTAACCAGACTGGGAACAAATTCACAAAGAGATAAATATCAACCTTGTGAGTGACCCACCGAGAATCGAACCCGGGACCTTCTGCGTCAAAGGCAGTCGCACTACCACTGCGCCACATTGGTCAAAATATTAGTTGCAAATAAAGGGTTTAAAAATATTAGCTGCAAATATTTTAAGGGGTGAATCAGCCCATGAAACTGAAAAAAATTTAGACCTCCCATACAAAACTACCGACCGACCAGTCAATTTGTATGGAAGGTCCAAAAAAAATTCTCATATTTCGACCTATGTTTCTTGGGGAAAGTTGTTCAGTTTTATGGGCAGGTTCATTCCTTAAAATATTTGCAGCTATTTTTTTACATCCTTTATTGCAAGCTCAGCGTTTACGTCGTTCGTAAATAAAGTATGTTTGTTTAGTAATTGTTTAGTTACATATCCGCACAGTGCGAGACAGAGGCGTGACGCGATGGTAGCACGCGCGTCCAGCACTCAGTTATAGAGAAGAGGAAATCAGCGTAGGAGATTTGCTATCCAACCGTAACATAACAGTAGCCACCGTTTGTGGGCCAGACTCGGTTTTTAACACGTAACTGCTCCCTATAATAACCTTGTTACTCTCTCAAAAAGTAACTGTTCTGACAGTGAAACTAATTAATTTTTACAGTGACAGTGCAGTGAATAACTACGACGATTTGTGTAGTAATAGTCAGTTTTTACGACGGTGAAATGAACATTTTTGTACGAAATGCTCAAATATCACCGGCGCTCACACAGGCATAAATCGCCCGTGCAATGCTTACGATGGAGGTGGGTACAGGTTTGGTATTCAGTATCGTAATTGACATAATCAAATTGTTTTGTGGATTATAAATCTGAATGTGAAACGCATGTCTGTAAAATTGGTTTATGTTTACACATTCTTTAAAAATGTACACTTAAACATGACTTACTAACTTAGCCAGTCAATTTACGAAAATAATAAACTCATTTTACTCGCTCGGATGACCTTTGGCTACATTATCTATCTGGACTTTAACAAAGGTTCGTTGTTGTAAAAATGTAGAGAATATGTTTTTGTAAAACTAATTGTTTCATGTCGGTACAACCATCGTGCTCTAATTACTCTATACCCAACTGCCTCAGAAGGGTTATCTTTTTCGCGAGTATGTGTGTATGTAGACAAGTAAATTCTGTTGCACCTCCTACAGCCCAAACAAAACAGCTAGTCGGATGTTGATATATTGGAGGTTTCGTAAGATTCTTTTCAGTAGCACACTGAGTAAAATGTGTAAATTCATAATTGCGGGGTTCTTAACGCAAAATATAACTTAAATTACCACATTCAGGTTTTTGTTTTATATAGTGTGTAAAAAAAATGTTGCATATGTTTTAAGGGGTGAACCAGCCCATGAAACTGAACAACTTTCCCCAAGGAACATATGTCTCAATATGATAAAAAAAAATTTGGTCCACCAATACAAAATTACCAACCGCCCAAGTCGAATTGTATAGGTGGGAGGTCCATAATTTTTTTTCTCATGTTTCGATTTATGTTTTTGGGGAAAGTTCTTCAGTTTCATGGGCTGATTCACCCCTTAAAATATTTGTACCTAATACAAATATTTATATCAAATTTTTCTATCTTAAATATCTTTTTTTTTGTTTTTACGCGTTATAATATTTGTTTGTCTATAATTTGCTTCAGGTCGTCGGGAGACGCGGATGCGGCGAGCACGGCTGCGGTGGAAACCACCCTGGAGCGGCTGCGTGGCACGCGCGGCGCGCTCGAGGAGCTGTGGTCGGACCGCGAGCGCCGGCTCGAGCTCACGCTGCAGCTGCGACACTTCGAAAGAGATGCGCTCGAGGTAACTTACATACGTACATACATATATATCACCTCTTTATCCCTTACAGGGTACGCAGAACGCTAACGGCCGCAAAAATACGGTCGATGTCGCCACGTCTGACAAATTGGGGGCCACTTGAGATAACTTTGTGTATCACTTTAGTGACAGGTTGTCAGCCTGTTGCCTAAAAGTACACCAGAAACCCTCAAGTCCCTCAGTCGCCTCTTACGACACCCACGGGTAGGAAATGGGGTGATGCTATTCTAAGCCGGCATCACACGGCAAAGTAAGAGGTAAGTTACCCAGGACAATAGGAGCGATCCAGGCGGATTTTAGACCCACGTTGGTACTGGCGGCCAGCGCGTTTGAAAATATACCTAGTAGGTACCGCCAGACAGTAGCCGTGATTTGAGAAAACAATTCCCTTAACTAACTTAAAAGAGCGTTATCACTTTCCGTTAATATGGTCCTGAAAATGATAGCGAGATATATAATTCATTTTTTTTTTACATGTCAAAGCGGTATTCGCCATTTCTAGTCTATTTAGTCGCCATTGTTTTATTTACCGCCTTATTTTGACAAATAACGCTCATTTTAGGTCAAAATATATGACTACTAGTGGGCGCCCGCGGCTCCGCCCGCGTGAAAGTCTGTTTTAATGCCCTAAAGCTTTTATCCCACAGAATCATTTTGTTTGGGATAACAACTATCCTCTGTGTTAATCCAAGTTACTCTCTGTGTGTCAAATTTCATGAAAATCGGTTCAGTAGTTTTAGCTTGAAGGAGTAACAAACAAACAAACTTTCACAGTCATATCATGACTCACTTAAGTATGAACAATGTAAAATATATGACTATAAATAATATATTTATAATAATAAAAAATAATATAGCTGCATACATCATATCACTTATACCTTTTTTGAGCCTTTTCCTACCCCTTGTGTGACAGCCTTATCTTTAGTTAGTTAAGAGAAGGGTTTTCTCGAATCGCGGCCAGAGTATTGTATCCTGTATTTCCATTAACCGGATTTCGTTTGATACAGAACAGAACCGAGTAGGTATTATAGGAGTTACTCAAATAATAGGCGTTATTAGAGACCAGTGGCTGTCCTGTCCTGATGGCGAGCCAAAGACATTTACTTTTTTCTGGTCCACCTATGTTTATTCCAAAGTATCAATATTACTGCTCGTATGGTGAAAAAATATTAACAATGTAATTGTGTATCATGCCATTTGCTCAGGAGTTTCTATGTCGTAGATAAGAACTATGAGTCACAAAGAAGCACGGCACGTGTAAGTTTTAGTTAAATAAAGTTGTAGTGTGGTAAAGTTATGAATGCGTTCGTCATGTTTTTACTATGATTAGTCGTATTCTGTTAGTCTCTCCCCAGTCGCGTCGTTCTACATTGTTTTCTTTTCTCTCTCTCTCTTCGTGTGGGACACCGAATCATCCAACGACTTTCTTATCTGATGAAGTTTATTTTTTAAAAGTCAGGTTTTTTTTCTACTAAAGGACCTCCAATCTTGAGTTATATAATGACACCCTGCTTTTAGTAATCCTTTGATTGAAGTAAAGATCGAATGATCACTCCATACCGCATACGAAGACTTTCCTATCCATCCCCCTCTATCACACGATTTCTTGACGACTTAGGATTCTAAGTCAAGGCAGTATGATGAATTCATCGATACCAAAAATGAGCAAACAGCTGGGTGTCAGATGAAATATAATTATGTAATACTTTCGCGAGCCATACTATAAACTTATGGTATATGAAAACATATTATGTGGTATAAATTATGAAACGATGTTATAAACTATCTATTACGTGATAGATAATTTAAAGGCCATGTGCATGTAGTGGAAGTAACCAGGATATTCTAAGATGAATGTTTGCAGGTGTCGTCGCGGCTTGAACTGTGGGGCGACGAACTGCAACGCACAGAGCCCCCTCGCGACCCACAGCAAGCGGAGCAAGCGCTCGCTGCACACAACGAGAGCGTGGCTAGGATGCAGCATGCTACTTACCAGGTATGTAGTATACAGGGTGTAAGAGACGGTGTAACGAAAACTTTGCAGGCGTGATCAGACCATTAAACTGAACAACTTTTTCTATGGGGGCTATGTTTGTAAACGTTAAAAAATAATTCGACCCTCCGATCAGCTGACTGACTTTGTATGGGAACCCGAACACATTTTTTTTGGTTTCCCAACTTAGCCCCCATAGAAAAAGTTGTTCAGTTTCATGGTCTGATCAAGCCTGCAAAGTTTTCGTTACACCGTCTCTTACACCGTGTATGTACAATCAATTGTTTAAGTAATAAGCGAATTTATAGAAATTTGTTTTCATACGCATTTTTCTTTTTCGCTGTTTTAAGTGCCTAGAGCAAGAAAATATTTCCGAGGAAACTCTAAGAGCAATAAAAAACACAAAATTTCGAAATTGACAAAATTTCTTCTCAAACGTGATAACCCTGATTAATTTCTCAGCGTATTTTCACTCGGTTTGCAGGTAGTGCAACAGGGTCAAGAGTTGGCCGCGGCAATAGCGGAGGCGTCGGACGTGATGGCGTCGAGCGGGTCGGACGGGTCGGAGGCGGCGCCGCTGGACGCGCAGGCGCGCGTGCAGCTGCTGCTCGAGTTCCTGCACGACCGGCAGCTGGACCTGGAGGAGTTGGCCGAGGAGCGCCGCGCCCGCTCCGAGCAGTGCGTGCAGCTCGGTAAGACTATAAACATACATTTATTAACACACACACAACACACACAAATCACGCCTTTATCCCTTGCGGGGTAGGCAGAGCGTTAACGATCATAAAATTACGGACGTTATCGCTACGTCTGACAAGTATTGAAGGCACCTTCAGATGATTCGTGTATCACTGTAGTGACGGGTTGTCAGCCTGTCGCCTAGAGTTGTGATACGTGCTAACACACATGGAACCCTCGAGCATACATTTATTAAGCCGTAGATATCGTAGTGTCTCATAATGAAATAGTTTCCCTACTAAAATAGTATGCGGCATCCGTTACGCACCTATCTCTCTCTTCATGTGACACCGAGTCGTCCAACAACCCATTGAACTCTAGTGTCAGAATTTTGCAACCGCCTTCTACAAGTAGCAAGCTTCTGACATGGTTGTGTAACGACTGCCGTTTAAGTAATCATAGACAAAAACGTAATATCGACTTTGTAAGTAACCAACCGAGAATTGAACCCGGAACCTTTGCTTCAAAGACAGTCTCACTACCACCATTGCGCCATGTCGGTCGTCAAGTTTATTACGTATCACTCACGTGGCCACCCTGTTTCTTTCTTTCTCCTAGCATGTGCATTAGCGCCGTCGCATTCATTCGACCTTGAACATAGGCTCTTAATAATTACCATTCCAAAATCTACTCGACAGGTCAATTCCAAAAAGACGCTGCCCAAGTGGTGAGCTGGATCCGCAACGGCGAGGCGATGCTGGCGGCGTCGTTCTCGATCCCGGGCACGCTGGCCGAGGCCGAGCAGCTGAAGCGCGAGCACGACCAGTTCCAGGTGGCCGTGGAGAAGACGCACGCGAGCGCCGTGCAAGTCAAGTACCGCGCGGACGCGTTGCGCGCCGCCAACCACTACGACCCCCACACTATACGCGAGATCTCTGAAGAGGTCAGTATACATACATACACATATCACGCCTTTATCACTTGCGGGGTAGGCAGAATATGAGGTCAGTATATCCATATCAAATTCAGTATTTGACAGGATAATTCGAAAATTATATTCCAAAAAGTAATCTCCAAAAATGCTACTAACACCACACCATTCAATGTTTTTCAAAATATTGAAGATAAGAATTTTTAAACTTTAAATAAAAGTTATTGTTTTGACGCTATCCAAAATAGCGAATGGTGAAGTCATATGTGGATATTTTCAAACAAAATGTTTTTGGGCGCCTTAATAACTAAGGGACTCGAGGGTTTCATGTGTATTACAATTTTAGACGACAGACTGATAACTTGACACTATACGTACATGAAACTTTTGAGTCCCTTTGTCGCCTCTCACTCTCGTGAAGAAATGGCGTGATGCATCCCACGGCAAATATTATACACGGCGTATTTATGTGCAGGGTGTAAAAAAAATTGTTGTAAATATTTTAAGGGATGAACCTGTCCATGAAACTGAACAACTTTCCCCAAGGAACATATGTCAAATATGAAAAGAAATTTGGACCTTCCATACAAAATGTACCGGTCGACCAAGTCAATTTGTATGGTAAGCCAACTTTTTTTTCCATTTTTTGACCTATGTTTCTTGTTCAGTTTCATGGACTGGTTCACCTCTTTAAATATTTGCAGCTAATATTTTTACACCTTACATACTTGAAACTTTTGAGTCCCTTAGTCGCCTCTTACGACACCCTCGGGAAGAAATGGCGTGATGCATCACACGGCAAATATTTTTTTTTTTTTTTTTTTTTTTTTTTTTTTTTTTTTTTTTCGTGTGGGACACCGAATCGTTCAACGACCCGATGAACCCTAGTGTCAGAATTTTTCAACCGCCTTATTATACACGGCGTATTAATGTATATGTGTTGTTGTAGGTGACCGAACGATGGCAGCGGCTGGTGACTTGCGCGGAGGAGCGTCACAAGCTGGTGACAGCGTCGCTGAACTTCTACAAGACGGCGGAGCAGGTGTGCTCGGTGCTGGACTCGCTGGAGCGCGAGTACCGCCGCGACGAGGACTGGTGCGGCTCTAGCGGCGCCGGCGGCGCGCTCACCGACGACCAGCTGCACGCCACCGTCGCAGACAAGGCCGCGCATGTCAGTGTACTCCCTATGTGTTTTATCCAATCTAATACCTTTAAGAAATGTGCAATTGGGGTCTCGGAAACGGCTCTAACGATTTTGCACGAAAGTTCGTCTAGAGGGTGTAAGGGACGGTGTAACGAAAACTTTGCAGGCGTGACCAGACCATGAAACTGAACAACTTTTTCTATGGGGGCTATGTTGGGAAACGTGAAACTTTTTTCAAGCTTCCATACAAAATTCCCGATCAGCTCACTGACTTAGTATGGGAACTGGTTTTTTTTTTTATTATTTCCCAACTTATCCCCATAGAAAAAGTTATTCAGTTTCATGGTCTGATCACGCCTGCAAAGTTTTCGTTACACCGTCCCTTACACCCCGTATAGAGGCATTCGGGGGCGATAAATCGATCAAGCTAGGTTTTATTTACCAAAAATCACTCTGAATGGCAGAAAAAGCCGAGAAATGCTCGGTCAACCAGGTACTGCCACTTTATCTTGCAAATATAAGGTGTAAAAATAATACTGGAAGTATTTCAAAGGGAGAACCAGTCCATGAAACTGAACAACTTTCACCAGGCAAAATCGAATTATGAAAATAGGACCTTTTAAACGAATTGTCATTTTGTATGGGAAGTCTAAATAATACACACACATACACAAATCACGCCTTTATCCCTTGCGGGATAGGCAGAGCGTTAACGATCGTAAAATTACTGTCGTTATCGCCACGTCTGACAAGTATTGAGGGCCTTATCAGGTGATTCGTGTATTACTGTAGTGACAGGTTGTCCAAATTATAGTTAATTTTTATACATCCTGTTCGTGACGTAATCAAAAAGTGTTAATATTTGTTGCTGTCCAGGTGGGCGCGCTGATAATGAAGCACGGCGAGCAGAAGGAGGCGTTTCTGAAGGCGTGCACGCTGGCGCGCCGTACCGCCGAGACGTTCCTCAAGTACGCGGCGCGCTCGGCGCAGGTGCACGGCCAGACCGCCGCCGCCAGCAAGGCGCACCACGAGCAGACGCGCGCCATACTCGACACGCTGCTCGCTCAGGAGAACAAGGTAACATATCGATCCCTATAACCCTATTACAGACTACCAACGATAGAATAGTAGTTTTTATGACAAGGGACGGAAGTAATGTTTTTAAAGCGAAGGCGTTAGTTTGAATCACGAGCGGAACGAAGGATTCTAGAGCAAATCCTAAATAATTTTAGAGTAGAATCCTGAGTAAAGCGACCATCACACTGCACGTAAATTATATATTATTCATTTAATTTCAACCAACTGATAGGCTGCTAGATCAATGAACTTTGCTTGTTAAAAATGGCGCCAAAAGAAAAATAAAATTCGACACATTCCTTTTTAATTTCTAATTTTGGTAGAAATGAGTTAAATATTCGGTGTTAAATACTCAATGTGCCGTGTGATGCCGGCTTAGAATAGCATCACTCCACATCCTTCCCGCGGGTGTCGTAAGAGGCGACTACGGGACTCGAGAGTATTGGTGTATTACAATTTTTAGGCGACAGGCTGACAACCTGTCACTTTAGTGATACACATGTTTTCTGAAACTACCTTGGAAAACAATCCTCAAAAATGTCAGACGTGGCGATAGCAACCGTATTCTTACGGCCTAACGCTCTGCCTACCCCGCAAGGGATTAACGCGTAATATATGTATGTATGTAAATACTCAATAAAATAGCAGATACTAGGTAGTATTACAGAAAAAGATTCGTAACTCTAGTAAAATTGCGTTCATGTCTAAATTCAAAACTCATTATATTCCGGAGGGTTAACCCTCCCTAATTACCTGTTTTTTGAAGGGGGTGAAAATGTAATTTTCCTTCTTTTCGTTTTGAATCGTTAGCCTTAGCTCAGGCTTTATGCCTTTTGGGATGCTGTTAGACGGGAAACACGCTAATACATGAAAGTACATCGAGTGCTTTTTCCCCAATAGGTGTTAAAATGGACATGAAAAATATATAGTAAGAATAAAAAATTAAAAAATGATCTGGTAGTACCAACTCGCGCATATCATGCCATCACACCAGCCTATAGCAGTGCACTGCTGGGCGTACGCCTCCCCCAGGGTACGCCACAATGAACGATCTCTATGATGAACGAACCGCTCTAGAAAAAACTAGATTGTTTCGGTCGCTACCGTTTTTCTTTCCGGTTTTTCTACCGGATTCTTCGCACTCCCTGCCCCATCACGACCGCGGCCGCTACCGTTTCTCGCACCACGCTGGGCAGGCGGGTTGGTGACCGCAGTGTAGTATTTCGGACCGTCATGTTAACACGGAAGGGCGCTGCTGCCTACCTCACGGAAGCCCTTTATCGCCTCTTACGATACCCACAGGCTGACTTGGGGGTGTTCTATTCTATTCCGCCGGCACCACACGGCTGATGCGGGAATATAAATAAAATGAAATGTCAACATTATTGAATGAACAAAACTATAATTTAATATCGAGACACTTCATGGCTTTTTTCTTAAATCTATCATGTATCTTTTACTAAAAAAGCTTAGTGAACAATTTGGGTTAAGTCTTGTTGGTAGAGCATGAGTTCTTGTTAGGTATTATAAAACATATGTCTTTCTTTCCTCCAGCACACTTCAAGTGGATGTTTGATTATACAAGAATTTCCCTCTCCACTGTTGTTTATACTGAGAAGTAGTGACAATAGGTAAAGTTATTTAGTTTATTTATTTATATGTCTTACGGGAAAGGTATTCCATTGCTCACATACCTTAAATTTATTATTAATTAAACATCAACATTTCACATTTGTTGTAGTTTATCGATTTACTCAGTTTGCAAAATATGTGACGTGAAAAGTTGCTATTATTAAGTTGTGGAAGTCTGTCATTGTCAGTGTCATTGACGGTGGTAGAACAAAAAGCCTTTTGTACCGGCTGATGGTATCTGCGTGTACGCACCATGATGTTTTCCATCGTTAGTATTTCTGTTGCATCGCATTCAGTTTATTTTTAGTGCTTCATGGAGACATGTTTACGAACTATTCCAACTATGTTACGGAGTTTTTAAAACCGGTATTTATTTATATAACTATCATTTTAATTTCATATAGCTCAAAATTGGTTCTTATAATATTTGATGTTTTTCATGGGGTCATGGTTTTCAGATCATTCGCTGGTCGATATCATTAAAAAAAAAGTATAGCAATAATGAATGTGTATGAGTCCTAGATAATAGTGGAAGTTTGTTGGATGAGTTTGATTTGAGTATGTCAAGTATCCAACCTTCGTGAATCTTTTGTAAACAATGAAACAATACATTTTACTAGATTGTACTTGTGATCACTGTCTTTTATGGTTTTGGTGAATAGCGATAGCTAATACGACGTCACAGGTTCTACGAATTACAGTTTGTACTTTATTATTTAATTACAAAAAGAAGATCATTAACACTGCCCTGACTATCCAGGTCCTGGAGCTATCGACGTACCGCAAGAAGCGTCTGGAGCAGTGCCAGCAGTTTGCTCTGTTCGAGCGGTCGGCGCGCGCGGCCGTGGAATGGATCCGCGAGACGCAGGAGCGGTGCGGCGCGGCGGCGGCGGCGGCCGCGGCGGGCGTGGCGCGCGAGAGCCGCGAGCGAGTGCGCTTGTTGGCCCAGCTCGCCGACGGGCTCGTCGAGAAGGGCCACCCGCACGCCGTGCAAATCAAGGAGTGGGTCGCTGCTGTCGATGCCAGGTACGGTATTTATCTCACGAGTGCGCATTAGCCGTACATGTGTGTGTTATCTCTCTCTCTTTTTTTGTTTGGGACACCGTGTCGTGCAACGACAAGAGAGAGATACTCGTAACACACACAAGTATGGCTAACGCGCACTCGTGAGATAAAAGGTCTGTACGCTTGCGTGTTTCTTAACGAAGTTATCATTCGGGTAAAGGTTTTTGTATTCCATGTATTCCATCCCACGCACACCGTATTTAGCCTTTTTTATTGACTTAGGTTAATTTGAATTCCATAGATATGCGGAGTTCAGCGGGTCGATGGAAGGCGGCGAGAGCGAGGCCGAGTCGGACTCGGGCGTGGCGCCCTCGTTGGCATCGTCACAGTCGGCCGAGGGGGAGTCGAGGGCCGAGCCGCACCCGCCCGCGCCCGGCGACGACAAGCGACGCAGCGCGCGCCGGAAAGAGTCAGTATTCTGATATAACTTGTACCGTATAAAGTTTAAAATGTGTAACTTCTCTGAGAAATAAGGTTCTCTAGTCCGCAGTAAATAGGGAAAATATTGCCTTACCAGCTACAATCTGGGAATCCATTTTTACTGTCACTGTGCAGCATAGCATTCTATCCCTTGTTGATGGCGTACCCTCGATTGCAGGTTCATAATGGCGGAGTTACTGCAGACAGAGCGCGCGTACGTGAAGGATCTGGAGACTTGCATCACGTGCTACCTGCGCGAGATGCGCACCGACCCCGCCGCCGTGCCCGCCGCGCTGCAGGGCAAGGTATACACGGTGTAAAAAAATTGCTGCAATTATTTGAAGGGGTGAATCAGTCCATGAAACTGAACAACTTTCCCCAAGACACATAGGTTGAAATATGAGTAAATACAATAAATACAACATGTCCAACCGAACAATTTAATTTGTATGGGAGGACCAAAATTTTTTCCCATATTTCGACCAGTTTTGAGATCCGTACACGGAATCAAATCACAGCGTTTGAGAAATTGAGCTCCAGTACTGTGTAATACAAATCCCACGGTTTCTACTGCTGCCATAAAAAAAATCTCTTACGCGTATTGATTCCTGAATAACACGCGAAGGGCTAAGTATTGTCCAAAAATAGTACGGACTTCATTCATAATTTTTCGAAAAATACAAACTTTAAAATTATTAATCATAAAAATTATATAAAAGTGTTTTGACTCTATCCAAATGATGATGATGATGATGATGATGATTTCTCCGACCGATTTCGGCCATGGCGACCACTTCGACTCCTAACCAGATCGGCGCTGATGCGCCCGGAGATGGCTATTGTAGCCAATTTTGGCATTAGTTGCCATCCAAATACTTACTGTATGACGTCACACTTCAGTTTTTCGCACAAAATACCGTTTTAGATCGTTTTTAAAAGTAGCTTATTTGACCTGTCAAGAATCCTATTATTATTGGGAATTAATGGCAATATTTTTATCAATTCGCTGCAGGAGGAAATAATATTCGGCAACATCGAGGACATATACCGGTTCCACGAGCGCGTGTTCCTCCGGGAGCTGAACAAATACGAGACGATGCCGGAGGACGTGGGGCACTGCTTCGTGACGTGGGCGCGCGAGTTCAACATGTACGTGTCGTACTGCCGCAACAAGCCCGACAGCAACGCGGTCGTCGTGCAACACGCCGGGGACTACTTCGAGAGGTTAGCACCACATCTATACTACACCTACATAGACAATGCCCTGTAGCTTAAATAATCGTAGAGAGGAACGTGATTCATTGTCCATTAGCGGGAGGGAAACTCCGGACAAATCACTTTCCTCCCCAGGGAAAAAAATACAACTGTCAAAGTAAAACGAAACGGTGTCTTAGGTACATTTTTTTGGGATAACAACTGTCCTATGTGTTAATCCTAGTTACCTTCTATCTATGTGCCAAATTTCATAAAAATTGGTTCAGTAGTTTTTGCGTGAATAACAAAAAAACATATAAACTTTGACTAATATAAACTAATAACTAAACAATGACTCATATTAACCAGTATATTAAATAATATTAGTAGGATAAGATTGATTTTACAGCTACTTCCATATTCCCTGGAAGGGCAGGACAATGTTTTACCATCTTTGTGAACTAACCTTTATTTATTGTACGATTGTACAGAAGTCTTACTTAGCTAATTCTGGACTTTCTGAATTAAAATGATGCTACTGAGAGGAGAGGACTGCTTAGTGAAATTGCGACGAGTAACATCTCCATTTAATAATTCAAATAGATCAAATCAGAATTCATGAAGATCTATTGTTCTTGTTTGTTGTTCTTTGATCTGTTTATCTTGAATTCTAAATACAAGTGTCATTAACTACTAATTGTGTATTTGACAACAATAAGTCTTGTAATCTGTGAGTTCAGGCCACAGTCCGTTGCTATTGCTAGTGATAGTGAAAGATAATAGTGGCTGCTTGATATTTAAATACCATTTTTGTGTTTTTACCCAACTAAGTCAGAAGAAGGGTTATTAACTCTACGTTTTTACCTGAATCACAAAACTTATTGCTTACCTACCTTTTATCAGCCAAAATTGAATATTGGAGATTTTACTGGCTGAGTACACAATACTGGGCGTTGCGAAAAATTCTGCATTTCTTTCAAGAACTGAATTTTTTTCTCCAAATAACATAAGACTAAAATGCTAAGTAATAAAAATTCTCCATTGATTTATTTGGTGACAGATTACCATTTTAAGTACAATCCTATTATATAAGTAGCAAAACAATTTTTATGAGAACGAAGTAATTCGATTTCGTCAACGATTCAATCAATGCACTACAATTTATTTGGTAATCCATCTTTTATTTTACACATTATATAACATTAATTTGATGATGCATACCTAGGAACACATTTGTTTAACTGAGAAAGAAAATATTTCGTGACTATAGATCTCATTATCTGGTAATACAACTTGATGACAAATATAATTTTTGGTGACAGAAAATAAAGTTCCCGAATCAAATACTTCTTAACAACCCGCATATTATTGTATGCTAGCCCGTGATTCATATTATCATCCATGATTATCATCTAATAGACTGGCTTTGTAAATGGAATTCTTTGTATGCAGAGTGCAACGAAAAAAGAAATTGGAGCATCCATTGGCGGCGTATCTCATCAAACCAGTGCAAAGGATCACTAAATACCAGCTACTCCTGAAGGACCTACAGGCGTGCTGCGCAGAGGGGCAAGGAGAAATAAAGGTCAGTCTTATTTCAAGTACAACTTCGAATTAGAGTTTTGTGGCCAATTAGAACCCCTTGTATTATTTCAAGCACAACTCGTCTTAGGGTTTTGTGACCAATTAGAACCCCTTGTAACTTCACTACAGCTTTGCGATCGTCTTTTTTAGCCCGACCTCCTAACTCCATAGTTTTTGGTTCATCCGTCGTGTATAGGATCACATTTCTACATTAATATACGTTATTATTAACAATAATGTACATTGTATACCTTAATGCAGATTAAATGTTGTATAGACATAAACTAAAATAATATAAATAATGGATATTAACTTTGCGTCGCTAATTAGTACTTTGACTGGATAGATAAGGATTTATTGGTTAAAAATACTAACCATTATGTTCGTTCATTCTCGTATAGCATCATCAATATAAAATTGAAGTCTCTATTTATGTGTCTGTCATGGACATGGCTAATACACGCAACAATTTTAATGCAGAGTGTTCAGTAGATAGAATGATTCAAGACGATTTTTTAAACGTATAATAGATGCTGAGAAAACCTCTTGTTCCCACTGGAAAACGAACAGCAGCGAATGCAACTGCTAGGCAGACCTATTTTTTAAAGATAGCGAAACATCTCTACTAGTTTTATGGGTTGCAAAGTAGGATGGTGAGCGATTATCTTCCTTTAGTTCAAGTTGATATCACTCGCTACAGCGCTTGTCGAAGTGTAAATCAGCCTTTTAAACATAAGCATAACAACAACGACTTAGTGTTCTTCTTATCGCGTGCATAAGAAGTTACGCAGCGATTACATTTGATAAGATAAGGCTCGACAACGAAAAGTCGACTATGAGCGCAAACTGTTCTTACCTTACCTAGCGCTTGTATCTCAACACAAATAAATATCCATCAAAACAACATTAGTTCTGGTTTTCATGTGCCTTTTTTGAAGTATATACCTTGTAAGAAGAGTAAGTAACGAAACTGTTCAAGATTTGATGACCGATAATGACGAATGCGTGTGAGTAAACACAGTGATACAATGGACTGATGAAATATATGAAATACATGAAATATTATTAACACTAGTGGTACAACCGCATTGAAAGAATTATGTTGTAATATTTTCGACATATGGCGTGGCGACCGTATGCCTTATAAAGGATATATATAAAGGATTACTTACGAACAGGAAATAATATGATAAATCCTTGTAACGTTGGAAAAAATACTTGTTGGTTATAATTATATGTTCTTAATAATTGACGTCATAGGATAGTTTGAAAAATATTGCTCCTTATTACTTCCTCTACTTCCAACGAAATCTTACTTCTGAAGTCAGTTTATCGTCTAGTTAACGACGTTTTGTTATGTGCTACTCAGCGCCCAATACAACATAACTATCTGTTTACAAATGTTTGCTTTTACTACTGACATTAATGTTCTGTCCTGTATTTGATCTTTTATAGATTAAACATTAATTTGAAACAGTCATTAACAGTAGACGTACTTTGGTTTGCGTTTTCCTTGTTAATGAGTCACTTGTTACCGTCCATGTCAGGCAGTTGTAAGGGAAGTTCTCTCGGTTACTCTGTTTAGTCCATTGTTTTTATGAGCATGTTCATTCAGTGAATGCGTAAATGTTTCTGATCTTTGGACAGTGTAATGATTTTTAATCATGTTAAGATATCTCGTGAATCAACGAGCCAACCGCATAGAACCTCTGGTGTTAGCAAACAAAAATGATGTATGTATTATATTTGAGCTTCAGTGTACTATTTACTAGAATAATTGTGACTAATCCAAAGCGAATTTTTTGCTTAATGCGTAATTGACTATTTAATTTTGAATGTTTTATTGAATTTTAGTAAAGTAACTTAATGCATTTGCGATTAATCTCGGCCGTTTGATAATTTAAGCAGTGTCATAGAATATGATACCATTATCGACCTAAGCCCACATCCACCCGCTGTAGGGTATAGGCCTCTTATTCGACATAGCATATAAATACTATTTTTACCTCTTCAGTTTGAAAAGAACTATTTTTCTGCGAAAATTAAGTGGGCAAAGGTCGTCTTTATCCGTCGTTCGAAATTCTAATCACATTTGTCAACTTGTGAAGAAAAGTAGTGAGGAAAAGTGACTTGAATTTCTAACATCTCATTTAACACTATAAAGTTTTCAAAAACTAGTCGTAATGATGGCGGCAATCTCCTAACGAAAATTTCTAAATATTGTCATTTTGTAAAATTTCTGAAAGCACATGTTGTTTTTCTGTTCTATCTAGTTAAAACCACATAATTTTCTCACTGGTAGAGGTGAAAAGTTGTGTGTACCACACGAGAGCATCTGAACTCAGGATACGACTTTCGAATCACTCACTTAACTACCTCGGAAGTCAGAATTAGCACTCACAGCAAAAAGCAACTTTGCTCTCTTGTACAAATAACAATTATTTCTCGCTATACCTACGTTTCAGTATAATTTCAGATATCATTAATATTTGCATGATTTTTTAAGTGTTGTCCAGTAATAAGTCATAAAAAAGACATTGTATTTTGACATAAAAAATTTAATCCATAGGACGGTCTGGAGGTGATGCTATCAGTACCAAAAAAAGCGAACGATGCGATGCACCTGTCGCTGCTGGAGGGATGCGCGGTGCCCACCAGCAGCCTCGGCGAGGTGATCCTGCAGGACTCGTTCCACGTGTGGGATCTGCGGCAGATCATCAAGAAGGGCCGCGAGAGGAGAGTCTTCCTCTTCGACCTCCACCTCCTACTCGCTAAGGAAGTCAAGGACTCGCATGGCAAGGCCAAATATATTTACAAAACAAAGTTTATGGTAAGTACTTTTTGTACATTTAAATGACTTAAAACGCAATACTACGTAGGTTAGCAGTAAAAAAAATGTTCTGAAGCTTAATATTATCTGATTACTCAATAAAATTTTGGTGGTATTAAAAAAAATGTTCCTTAAATATGAAATAAATTTACTGTATTACTTCGAGTCATCGATAGAGATAGTGTTAGCCCAGTTGATTGATTACCATCCAAGATTTCCACGTAAAAGTATAATGGAGTCATTATAATTTGTATACATGTACGTAGCTCTATGTAACATTGACCTATAGCTACATGAAATATCCTTTCAACGTCAAGGTTAAACCACCCATATAATAGGACATCACAATATGTAAACCGTGAAGGCTCTCAAAACCCATATTAAAACTGAAAATACATATATTCTAATACTGGTTTTAAACTTGAATAAAAATATGAAATCGACTTCTAATCTCATTTTATAAATTTGTCGAGTTCGAGAGTAGTTAGGTATTTACATCCTCTGACATGTAAATCAAAACCATGATCAAACTAAGATTTTGTATTGTTTTTTATTTATGTGATGTTGTAAGCAATGAAGTGTTCGTCTATTTATCTATTATTATTACTCAGACATCGGAGTTGGGAGTGACGGAGCACATCGAAGGCGACGAGTGCAAGTTCTCGGTGTGGACGGGCCGGGAGCCGATGGCGAGCGACTGCCGGATCGTGCTGAAGGCGCCCTCGCTCGAGGTCAAGCAGACTTGGGTGCGACGCCTCAGGGAGGTTATACAGGTACGCTTCAGCTTTATATACTCTTTTTACCCGACTGCCTCAGAAGGAACTGCTTTTCGAGATTGTGTGTAGGTATGAATGTGCACATACAAGTAAACTCTCACGGGCTACATCTCGAACAAGTAAGGCATTTTATTTAATTTTTGGTTTCTTTGGGAAATTTACAGCTTACATAACAACATTAGTTAAAAAACAACAATATAAACTTATAGCCAATTACAAGATTCCACCTGTAGGTAACCAAATAAAAAGATGGTGTGATTAAAATAATGAAATACATTAGTTACTACATAGTAAGTAACTATTTCCGTTAGATAATCAATCTGTAATCAATTCACAGAACAAAAACAAACAAGATTCGTACTGTCTCTTCTCCCTATCCATGAATATTCAAAATTCATAAATAAAATCTTTATTTTGCAGCAATACCGATCATACTAATGAGTATTTAAGCTAAGAGGTCGTTAAAATACTTGAGTGTATTGTTAAGATAACCGTATCGTCTGTTTGTCGTAGGAAACGTACTTCAGTGGCGTACTACCTCCGCGCAGCCCGGCGCGCGGCCGCCCTACTAGCTCACAGCGATCTAGCAGGTATGCTGCTCTTTGTCTTTACTTTTGGTTTTTACTTTTTCATTCAGGTCATGTATTTGTTATTTAAAGAACTAATTTTACCTTCCTAACCAATTAAAGTCCTCTTTTAAAAATAGTTTGTACTAGAAATACAATTAATTAATTATTTTTTGATATTAAAATGTCATACCACCAAACCAATAGAACTCGTCGAAATGGTCTGGTTCTCTCAAACTGCATTGACTAATAATACAAAATCAGATTTTAGCGTCGTAGGTTTATCAAATCAATTTATTTTATGTGGTATTTATGTTTTAGTTTCTTATGTGACTGTGACTAAATGAATGAAACATTTTCAGAGATCTGGACGGCGAGGCGCTATTAGACGAAATCACAGAAAACTTAGATAGGAATTCATTGGCATCGTTTGGTAGCGGCAACACCACCGACTCTGACAAGGTAAGTGATAGTATAGTACATTGATCAAGTGTTAAGAAAGGAACACTCAGCTGCGCTTCAGGCCTCAAACTACACCCTCGTTTACAATTGGACTTTCTTCTGATACATAGTGCATGATACACCTGCAAGAATAAAAAACAAGAATACTAATAGAACAACAGTTTGTAGCACAGTAAAAACTGTGCGTCGGCATCCTTTCCAAGTCACCCCTCCTTTCACGAATCATTTTAAACTACGACATTGGAATGTTGTCAGATGTATTTTCTTTTGACTCAGTTTATACTAAATCCTCGAACAGGAATGTGCGTGCATAATAAATAATGCCTTACGATTGTATAATTTGCTGTAAATATGATCACATTTTACGCTTGTTAACCATCTGCCTACCCCGGAAGGGATAAAGGCGTCATTTGTGTATGTGTATGTACGATCACATAATAAAGTGAAGTGCAAGTCATCACCGTTATCGTGTTATAACAATTTCACAAGGAAACCCTCACAGAGGTGCTTATTTATCTGTCCTAGCCTATTCATCTTCATTTCTTACTCATCCACCATCACTGTGCTAACCTATTTTTGTTATTTTAGAAGAGTCAAACGGTCATTCGTTGTTTTATTGCACCTCCAAGTGCCACAAGTTCAATTAACCTAAAAAAATACACGAAAAACCTAAGCGAATTCGCGCGGTATTGTCTTTTTTGTATAATCTATACATATAATAAAGCTCAAGAGGACCGAAAGTCTGTACATACAAGATATCAAAAAAAAAATTGTTTCGTGATACTTAATATTGATAACAAAACACGTTTCTGCAATTTTTTAAATTTTTGTCTGTTTGGATGTTTAGATGTTTAGATGTTTGTGTGTTTGTTTGTGGATATGCGGAAGCATCACGCGAAAACGACCGAGCGGATTTTGATGCAATTTGTACCAAAATGTCAAGTAAATCACCGACCAGGTTATAGGCTAAAAAAAAAACATACCCCTAAAAGGGGGGTTGGCTGCTACGCATAAAATAAGTTTGTAGATCACGTAAATTTCATAGTGCCGCGTAGTAAAAAGATGTGTATGGGCTTATTGGACCCGAGATTGATTTCAAATTTCGAACTGGCCAGCACGAACTGTGTCACTTTGAATAAGCGCGCAGAAAGAAAAATAACAAGAGGCCGTATTTATTATTTTTAATCTATATTTTTATAACCTCAATAAATGAGAAAAGTAAAATCTACGAATATGTCTACGACTACAAAAATATCTCTTTAATATTGGAATAATTTTAACTTTTAATAATTCAATATTTTTTACACTCGAAAACAAAAGTTCCGTGGTACAAGACGTGTAAGATGCGTACCAGACGATACAATCTTTATTTATGGATCGTTTTCTTGGTGCGTAATCTACTATTTACCGCGGGAAAATTGCAATAGCTACAAAGCAAAAGTTTGTATGAAGGGATACCTATCCTTATTTTTGCCGCTCCAACCATGGTTAAAATGGCTCAGCGGAAATGGATCTGCTTATGATGTAAGTCGGCCAGCGAAGTACCACAATTTTTTGTTTTTAATTTTTCTTGCTAATTTTGTTAAGGCTATTTTTTATATCTACGTTACTAGCCAATGTTGTTCTGTTACATACTGTTATTATATGTTTAGCCGACAAATTGTAATACACTAATACCGTCGAGTCCCTTAGTCGCCTCTTACGACACCCGCGGGAAGGATGTGGGGTGATGCTATTCTAAGCCGGCATCACACATCATCTGTGCCCAATTTCATGAAAATCAGTTCAGCAATTTTTGCGTGAAGGAGTAACAAACAAACAAATCTTTTGTATTAATGTAATTTTGTAGGAAGTAGTATAGGATAGGATTTCTAGCAGGATTACTTGGTTTTTAATAAGCTTATGTTTTATTTATTCACACTCATGAACTCGGTCTTTATCCATATCATCCATCACAATGTTAAGAAATGTGGCATCAGTCTACTTCACGGAATTGATACCTTTGGAAGTAAACGCACGGTTTTAAAAAATCTGCTTAAATGAACTGGAAAGCGAGAATTTGGAACAGGGAGTGACTAATCTGTAACCTGATTCAGCAAATTCAACCTACAGGAATCAAAAAGACCAAACATATATAAAAGAATCACCGTTTTCTTACTCTTTTTTGCATGTGGAAATTGTAAATTTAGGATTTAACAGTTTTTTTTAATTACATATAAAGTGTAAAAAAATTTGCTGCAAATATTTTAAGGGGTGAATCAGCCCATAAATCTGAACAACTTTCCCCAAGGAATACATAGGTCGAAATATGAAAAAAATATTTGGGCCTCCCATACAGTTGACTTGCTCGGCTGCTACATTTTGTATGGGAGGTCCAAAAATTTTTTCCATATTTCGACTTATGTTGCTTGGGGAAAGTTGTACAGTTTCATGGACTGATTCACCCATTTAAATATTTGCAGCTAATATTTTTACACACTGTATAGTCGGCGAAACCAAGTTTTTGGGTACCTATCTACCAACAATTTAATATAAGCTTATAATATATTATTTTATGGTTCTTAGAGTCTATGGGGGAGGCCCATGTTTATCAGTGAGCTTCCTTTATATAGCTTATATGATGGATGATATATGGCGAAACGAAGTTCGCGGGCACCAGCTAGTATTGTATAAAGCAATACTACATTGGACACGCGGTAAGAAAAGAACCGTTTGCTAAAAAGGGTGTAGTTTGAGGCCCGAAGCGTATTAGATTTACGTTCCGTTTTACGTCACTTTGACAGTTGCGTTTTTTCTTCCCTGGGGAGGAACGTGATTTGTATGGATTTTTCCCTCCCGCTAGTTTAAAACATGAACAATGACTCATGTTCCTCTCTACGTTTCTTAAAGCTATGGGGCATTTTCTATGTAGATGTAGCATGGACCAATAGATGTAGTATAAAGATAAAAGAGACTGCAAGCCTGCAAGGCACATGAGGTTTCTTGAAAGGCAGACTCGGCACCCGAGACATACAGTGTGCAGGTTTGCGCAAGTTTTGCTTCAAATGTGATATGTTTGCCATTTCAAATACAAAACTATTGATTTCACACGTCGTCGTCTAAAGGAGCTACTTGGTTGTGAGAAAAAATAATTATAATGGAGTCAATCCTAAACTAAAAATCGTAACTTCGTTTTACTACCGCCATCTATTGACTCTCCATCAAATACTGGTTTATGGGTAAACAGTTTACGAGGTTTAGCTAGTTTGTTACTTCTGCCATTGCTTACTAGCGCCATCTAGGGGTAAGATGATTTGTGACGTTAGCGGTTCAGTTTAGGGTTAGTGTCTGTTCTAGAATATTTGCTCCACATTTTCTGTACCACTTCGGAATATTCGCGGCAACGTTATCCTAGTAAATGCCGGCTTAAATCATAGATGGCGTATGGAAACACAATATAGGGCTTGGCTAGGGCTCGATACGGTAGGACCAGAATGGTTCCGACTTTAACGAAATCCTTACTATAGTTTGTAAAATATAGGATGATCCCTGTGACGCTTCTGTGACGTTTGTAACCTTGGAGCAAATGCTATGCATTTTTTCTAGTAAACAACGGAAATGGACCTTATGTCATAGCATTTTGCTCCAAGGTCACAAACGTCACAGGGATCATCCTATATCTTACAGACTATAAATAATAATTCTGGAACAACTAAACAGCTTTGCCCCAATTAACAACGCTGTCGCATACACGTGTAAGGGAAATGTAATATAAAGCTCTCTGAATAGTGATAGGTTACAAACAAATTATGTAGCCGAACAACTTTCCCCTGGAAACAAATGCGCTCGCTAATCCGCCTGCCAAGCGAGCTGTGTATGGCAATACCCCAATATAGGGAGGCCCATGTCCAGCAATGGACTGTTGGGGCTGTAGAAGAAGTAGTAGTAGCATTACTAAAGGAAAAAGGGATAAAGGAGTTAGCGTGACTCGGAAAGCTCGAATCGGGGATCAAAACTCGTCCATCTAAGCCTTATTATCCGAACTTCAGATACAGTGTTTTAAAGCTATACAAATTGTGCTTACCATAGATCAATAATTTACGGGTCACTATGTTTAAACAATCTCCATAAATATTTTATTAAAGTGTGCCCGGTATAATACAATATAAAAGTTTGAATTGGTCCCTTGGGGTTACGAACTTCCATTATTAAGTAATTTGAGTTGCTATTGTGCTTAATCGTTGTGTTATATCCGACCCCTACTCGAATCGGAAACCTATTGTGCAGACAATGGCGTCCTTCCGCTCGTCATACCTGTATGTATGGATGTATGGAAGCAGGTATGGTAGTAAATAAAGCCACCGGTTACTGAGCTTATTGTCTGAGAGTTTTGCTTATTTTTATACGAGGTGTAAAGGATGTAATGATAGAGACGTATTTTTGGAAGTATGGATTACATGTGGATATTCGATCTCTCATGCTTTTATGTGGCGTATCGTTTGTAAGTTGTAAGTAAGATGATGATGAAGTAACAGAGGGAGGATGGGTTGAAACCGGGCAGAATCGTGCTCAGCGCGGTCTTGTTGGTCTAAAAGTCATTGACGTAGGTACTGTCGCATTGTATGCCGCTACCGGACGAAAGTAGTAGGCTTTATAAAAATATTCTAGTCTGACGTAATACAGGGTGGTCCAGAGAGAAATGCACTCTCGAAAATCCAAAAAAAAACTAGATACTTTTTCTAAACGTATTTATTATATAATTAAAAGACATTTTTTTTTAAACTACTTCGTCCAAATGACGTCCTTGACAGTGACACCATTCTTCGGAAGTATCGGTCACCGGTTGGCCACGGTTGTTCGGTCCGATAATTTCCCTTTTCGTAGCGGCTTCTGATGTTTCAACTGAGGATTTTCTACTGCACAATACAGTCCTGTTTATTTACAAATCCATTCAGGAAAAAATGGCCTTCATCACAGAACAGGATTTTGTTGATATTGTTGAACTTATCCCGCATTTCATTTGCAAATCTCAATCTTAATTCGAAGTCTGCTGCCTTTGGTTCCTGCCCTAGCTGTATATTACCTTCAGGGGTGTAATGACCAAGATGTTAAAATGACCATAGTGCTAAAATGACCAAGTGGCGAAATGACTAAGTTTCGGAGTGATTTAATGTCCAAGGTGCTAAAATGACCAAAATGGTGAGATACACAAAGATGCAAAATTTAAAACTAAGAAAATCTACGGACCACCTTCGTCAATCATCAGCGCTCATAAACACATGCTCACGGTCGCGCGCGGCATGCGTATACTTGAAAAATATTTTAATACATTCGTTTGTACTAAAATTTGACAAATGTCAATAAGGTCGAAATTTGCTGGCACCATATTTTTTTGATTCCACTATCGATCAAAAAGGCGAATGAATGATGCACGCGGTTTTCGACCTTATTGACATTGGTCAAATTTTAGTACAAACGGACGTATTAACATATTTATTCAAGAATTTCAAAAACCCAAGACGTTTTGAAAACTGTCAATAAGGTCAAAAATCGCTTACACCGCTCTATTCGCTTTAAAATCGACAATAGAGTAAAACAACAACTTTCTCAAAGGAACTGATAGTCTAGCATAAATAGTTTCCGTTAGCATAATAGTTTAGATATGATGCAATGAAATGGTCAATTTGCGACATTAGACTTGGTCATTTTAGCACCTTGGTCATTTTAGCATCTTGGTCATTTTAGCACTTTGGTCATTTCGCCACTATGGTCATTTCGCCACTTGGTCATTTTAGCACTATGGTCATTTTAACACCTTGGTCATTACACCCCTGAAGGGTATATTATAAGGATGTAATTTTGAAATTAACATGCAAAATTTGCTTCATTGTCGATCTAGAGAATTTGCTAGTTTCCTGGGTAATTAAAAAAACAGTTGTATGCTTAAAACTATTTTCCAAAAATACTACGAACGTCATTCATAATTTTTCGAAATATTCAAAGTTTGAATTAATAAACAGAACAATAACATAAAAGTAAGTGTTTTGACGCCATCCAAATACTTACGACATGACGTCATACTTCTAGTTCTTCAGACAAAATACCGTTTTAGATCGTTTTAAAAAGTAGTTCATTTGACCTGTCAAATGCCTATCCTATCCCAACGTCGACACACGTACAGACTCCCGAAATCGCGGGTTGGCTCTCCCGCGGCAACAAAAAAAACAATGCTCGCGTTACTGACGGTTAGCCCCCAAGCGCGCTCCTCTTTCATGTCGTTTACAAATGCGCGTAAATAGTAGATTACGTACTGAGGTATGTAAGCTATCAATAACAACCGAGGTTTTTTAACGCCCGAGCAGAGCGAGGGCGGTACCTTTCCGAGGTTGTTATTGATGTTACATCCGTAGTACGTATACTGCTTTACATATCGAATGAAAAAAGCGATAAATACAAGAAAACGATCCATAAATGATGATTGTATCGTCTGCTATTCAAATTGCACCACGAAACTTTTTTTTCTATGATTGAAAAATATTGAATTAATATGAAAGAAAAGTATCCTAACATAAAGTAGACATTGTTCTGATCGTAGGGATATTAGTAATTTTTACTATTGTCATTGTAATATTGAGTAATAATTCGACAAACCCATTTATTGAGGTTATAAAAATACTGATTAAAAATATAATTCCTGCGTTCAACCAACACAATTCGTAGCGGCCAGTTCTAAATTTAAAATCGTACAACTAATTGGATGCAACTCCTATTAAAAATAAGAAGAAATTGATTTTAACTTTTTAATTGCCGCGATTCTATTGGTTCTTTCTCTATTTCCATATTTAAAATTACTTACAGGCTTAGTTTTAAAACCTCGCCTGTAAGTTGAACTTACAGGTCGTGTTTTTTGTCAGTAATGACCTACTTTCAGAGCATGAGATATGTAAAAGTGCATTTCTCCCTGGGCTACCCTGTATGATATCATAATCTCGAATCAGTCGCGTGAAATACTCATTATTGATAAACGATGCATGCTATATGCGTATTAAACGAAACAAATGAAGTTAACAAGTTATTATAATGAATCACGATGCAAAAGTACCTAATTAGTTTAATTTATGTTAATAGCGTCTGATAATTGATTAATTATGCTAAAGCTACTTGATTTAAACAAAGACAGTTCCTATCTATTTGCTAAATAGCAGATGTTCGCCAGATTTGTTTGAAATAGCGACCCTTTCATACTGAGCGGTCTATTCTTGAATTCAAACTGCACCAGCGAAGCGACAAATACCCTTTGGGGTCGGCTTTGTGCGAGTGCTTTGCTTCCAGGTTGCAACTCTACTTGTTCAATGAACTTCTGTTGAAAGCTAAAGCTAAATTGAAAGCTATTCAAAGCTACGAAACCTGAAGCTTAAAATTTTGTTCAATCCCAGACTATTACAAAACTTATTTCAATGAAATTCTGCTATGAAGTTAGATTTTCCAACATTATCAGAAAGTTCGGTTTACGAGATGCATGTGAATTTATAACAAGAATTGTTAGCGAACTTGTAGCGCAAACGTTACTAGAAAATCGGATTTAAGTAAGCGGAGGATCTGTAAGTCGATTGAGAGATTTTTGTTATCGCTTAGCAAGTCATTCGTGATACGTCTTAGTAGGTAAAATTATTTACATTTTAATCTTACGCAAATTTGATTTTCAGTAAGTAACATTTAGTGATCTTTGTTTTGATAATTCGAGCAGAGCACCATCTACCTTTTCTCGAAGTTAGTTTGCTGGATTCTTTGTTTTCCGATTTACGACATTGCTCCAGTTCTCGGGATATTCATTTGAATAGCTCTCTGATCTGATATTTTACACGCCGTTTCGCTACTCACTCACACACTGATACACCGATAATTATCAAAATGTTAGAGTGCTTCCTAAAGTGCCAGAAAGTTAAAATTGGAAATCCATGAATTGCACTAAAATAAATATATTCCTTCCCCTTGAATCACTCTGTCTATTTAAAAAAACCGCATTCAAACCAGATGCATGTTTTAGGAGGAGTTTAGCGATGTCTACAACCGACAAACAGAAAAGCGGAAAAAATATTTCAGTTTATACAGCGTATGATTTAATGATAGATTAAATTTCAATATATGTACCCGTTGAGCGGGTCCCTATTTTGTGATAAAACAATAGTTCTCGCTATTCCAACCAAAAATAAACTTTAAATTAAAGGGGCATACTTTATAGTTTTTCATAAAATAACAAAAACAAACAGCAATTTGCACAAACGACCGTGTCTTTTGTGCTAAGTCGTGACCGATGTCAAGTGTGGTGGAAAATGGCGGCATATTTAAGTTTAGGTACAGATTATGGTATTACGCGACAAATCGTTTCATCGGTTCATTTATTCGATTCCGGTTTTCAGTACAAAAGTATATTTTGTAGGCTGTATTTTTCTAAATCACAACTTTATACAACTGGGTTTGAATCTGTAGTACGATCATTCACGAATGCGTGTAGATAAAGAACTTATATTCCTGAATTAGGATAGCTAGCGGTACAAATGAGCATTGAGACTGATGTAGTGCGTCTTCTTTTTTACAATTATGTAGCGATTTAATTCCATGATATATATCGTGCGTATTATGATAAAAATACTCTTTTCGTTTTATTTAATGAGAAAACCAACAGCCGTTTTGGGCTGTTCTGGCTGGCTGCAATTTTTGCACTGTAATCACCATCAATCAACTACGACTACGGCATCGGCCGAAGCGCTTATTTTCTGACAATTAAGTGCAACAGAGTAATGCTTCTTTATTTTTATTAATACAAAAATGAGTTTTACTGGCTGAATAGAGGCAGTTTCACTCATAATTCACATTATTACGCTGCAAATAAAGGTGTAAAAGAAAAAATAATTTTCTTTCGGCACGGTCGATTCGTTCGTTCTTTCTGGTGCGTTCGGTTCATTCGCTGCGGATAAGTGTGCGTTCACCTTAACAAATCGGCAATACTAATGCTTTTGCTTTATAGGTACATATATACGAGGGGAGGTCAAAAAGTTCGCGGAATGGAGGGGTTGGCGGGGGTAGGGATGCTTGTCCAGGTACTCGCTAATTGAGTAACTCATTATTACTATAAATACCAAGTTTTAGCCTAATTGGGTCACTAGTCTTTGAGTTATCAACGATTAAACAAGTGAATCGGGAAGAAAGTTGGCAGTATGGAAAAAATTGAACATCGCGCCGTCATAAAGTTCCTCACCAAACAGGGAAAAACGCCGCAAACTGTTTTTCAAGATATGTTATCTGTTTACGGGGACTCTGCTCCTGGAAAAACTATGATTTACAAGTGGCATAATCTTTTCAAGCAAGGAAGGGAGTCAATTGAAGACGATCCCCGTTCTGGGCGGCCGATCGAGGCCACCACGCCGGAAATCATCGATAAAGTTGAGAAACTTGTATTGGAGGATGGCCGTTTGAAGAAGAAACAGCTTGCAGCATTAGTTGGTGTATCAGAAACTACCATTTTGAATATCCTTCATCAACATCTTGGTATGAGTAAAGTCTGCGCAAGATGGGTCCCGAGAATGCTCACGCCGTTTCAAAAGCGAGAGCGCGTCGACTGTTGCCGCGAGTTTTTGGACCGCTGTGGAGATCAAAAGGAAGAAATTATGTCCCGTATTGTGACTGGGGATGAAACTTGGGTTCATCATTATGAACCTGAGTCAAAGCAAGAGTCAATGCAATGGCAGAAAAAGGGCACTCCCCCTCCTAAGAAGTTTAAGGTGTCTCAATCGGCCGGAAAGATCATGGCGACAATATTTTGGGATTCTGAAGGCATTCTTCTGGTGGATTATAAAGATCGTGGCCTTTCCATAACGGGAGAGTACTACGCTTCCTTGTTAGATCGATTGAAGGAAGCGATTAAAGAAAAAAGGAGAGGAAAACTGACCAAAGGAGTGCTGCTTTTGCATGACAACGCGCCCGTGCACACCAGTCGTGTTGCGACCGCTGCCATTCACCGATGTGGTTTTGAACTACTGCGCCATCCACCCTACAGTCCAGACCTGGCCCCCAGCGACTATTATTTATTTCCAAAGATGAAAAAAGAGCTGCGTGGAAGAAAATTTAACGACGATGATGAGGTTAAGTCAGCGATTTCGGCTTATTTTGACGCACAAGATAAACAATTTTTTTTAGACGGTATTAATAAGTTATTTGATAGATCCCATAAATCTATTCGAGTTAAGGGAGAATATATTGAAAAGGAAAAATAATTTCATGTTTAATTTCACCCTTCTTCCTTGTCATTCCGCGAACTTTTTGACCTCCCCTCGTATATATATCTCCAAACCACCGACCATGAGTTTATTACGAAATAGGAACCAAGAACAAACACAAAGTATAGATGTAGAGGGCATGTCTTAATAGTTCGGTTGTTTTGTTCGGCCCCGGACTACTGACACTAAAAAAAGCGAAATACACTCGGCTTCAAAAAAATCGCACCTTTTAAGAAATCTATTTCAAACATCTTTGAATCGTATTTGTATCATGAAATATTGGTAATGTTCGGTATCATTTGAAAGGTAAGGAAACAGAGAATGCAAAAACAATAATTCATTCAATGTTTTTTATTGGAACTGAGAAAAATTTACAAAACAATAAAAATCCTTAAAAACTCTAATGAAATCTGATTAATTTTTCAAAACAAAGCTGCTTAAAACTAACCTAAAACCTAGTGTTACCCCCCCTAGCCCTAATGACGTCTTCCATGCGCTCCCTCATGGATCGCACCAACTTTAGGACCTCTTCTTGAGGGATACTGTCCCATTCCTCAATAACGGCGTCTTGGAGCTCCTGAAGAGTCGCGGGAGCGGGATCACGGGATCTAACCTTGCGTTTCAGCTGGTCCCAGAGGTGCTCTATCGGGATCAGATCTGGACTTTTCGCTGGCCACTGCATGACAGGGATCCCAACCTCTTGCAGGTAGCCTTGCACAATACCAGCAGTGTGCGCGCTAGCGTTATCGTGCATTAATGTGAACTCGTCGCCAATAAATCCAGCATAGAGGACCACATGTTCTTCCAGGATCTCTATGATATACCGGTGAGCAGTCATCGACCCTTGCCCGCGAGCACCGCCGGTCCGAGAGACGCAAGAAAGTTCAGTTTTGCCATCGGCAGATATGCCGCACCAGAACATGCAGGAACCGTCCCCGTATTCTACCGTTTTTTGGATGCAGGCTTGGGCAAAACGTTCCCATTGTCTTCTGTATACTCGTTTGCGTCTCATCGTTGCAGAAAAGGCACACTCTCGTTTGGTCTGAGAAGAGAACAGTTCTCCATTGGTCCAGGGTCCAATTAACGTGGGCGCGAGCAAATTGCAAGCTCGCCGATGCGCTGCGGTTAATTTTGGACCCGTGGCAGGTCTTCTAGCCACAATATTTCTCTCCTTTAGTCTTCTTCTAACTGTAGAGACACTGACGGCCCTTCTACAAACTGCTTGAAGCTGCTGTTGCAACTCAACAGCATTAGAGAACCGATTTCTCAAAGATTTCGATACGACGAATCGGTCATCTCTCGCAGAAGTGCAGCGATTTCTACCAGACCCACGCCTTCGGACAAAGCCACCGGTCTGCAGGAACCGCTGGTACACTCTTCGAACAGAAAAGCGACTCAAGTGCAATTGCCGAGCAACATCACACTGACGTAGTCCTGATTGCAGTAGTGCGATAACTTGGGCGGCTTCAGCAGCTGTAGTGTCCATCTTCAAGGACGTTTTTCTGATGAAAGATATTCTTCTGTGTCTTCTTCGACTGTTGGTAGCAAATTTATCCCCCAATAAGCTGTATCGACCCTTTTATACCCAAAAAACAAAACAATACAAACAAAATTTGAAGAGGAGAATCAGTTCCATTGTCATTCACAGTGACGTGAAGTGTCAAGCTTTTTCTTTATTCAAATGAAATGGATACTTTTTTAAAGAGTTTTTATATGGCTCTCAAATGATACCAATATTGCTACGAAAAACTGCTTGTCTTAAGGATTACCAGTGCTTGAAGCCTATTTTTACGGACGTGCGATTTTTTTGAAGTCGAGTGTAGTTCGGTTGTGACGTCCCACCATACTAGCGATACTAATAAAGCCTCAGTAGTCCGCTTAAAGATGTCAAAGAAAAATAACACAAGTATTAGGAATAAAGTATTTTATTTCATAGCAAACATACCTATTTCTAAAGTACAGTTCAAATTCCGAAAAAGTCCTCTAGGTCTTGAGTCTCGTCTGACACCCGGCTATATGCCCGTGTTTGGTAACGTTGGACTCGTAGTGATGCCCTGAATATGGATCCGTAGTCGTCAAGAAATTGTGTCGTGGACGGGGTAGAGAGTGGGGTTTAAAAATGGCGGAATGTTTTTTTGTACTGAAAGTATCGTGTGGGGTATCATCTGAAAAATTGTCTAATCATTCAAAGAAAATTTCTTTTAAAACGTTAAAGTTATTTTTTATGAAAATTGCGCTAGTCGTCTTGTACCTAAAGGCCCTCAAACATGGCGTGTTTGACTACTTTAAAAGTTGTAACTTAAATATCCTAATCCATACTTCCATACTAATATTATAAATTCGAAAGTAACTCTGTCTGTCTGCTACGCTTTCACGGCCAAACCACTAAACCGATCATCATGAAATTTCACACAGAGATTAGTAAGATACTGAGAACTGACATAGGCTACTTTTTTTCACCACTCGAGGGTCTGAAGTACCTTCAGTAGACCACCAGGTACACCACCAGGAGCCCGCCTAAACTATACGAGATACAGACATGGCACCAAGCAAAAAATGTTTAACTTGATGGGTAGCTTCTGGTGGCATATAGACTTTGAAGGTTTGGAGTACCTGATGTAGACCACCAGGTGCACAACCAGGAGCCCACCTAAACTATACGAGATAAAGATATGGCACGAAAGCAAAAGTTGTTCTGCTTGATGGGTAGTTTCTGCTGGCATATAGACTTCGAAGGTTTGGTGTTCCTGACGTAGTTCACAAGGAGCACTAATAGGGGCCCAAATTAGCATGTATAATTTAGGACGTTAGTGAAGGAAACAAGTTTATTTTATCATCCAAAATACTAAGTCAGCGAAACGAAGTCGCGGGTACCAGCTAGTGCGATATATTGCTGAAATCGTCTTTCAACGCTCTTTTAATTAATGACCCACATGATAGAATTTATAAAAAAAAACTTCCGCCATCTTTGATTTCCCCCCCTCTCCACGACACGATTTCTTGACGACTCCGGTTTCTGATTCAGGGCATCACGACAAATTCAACGATACCAAGCATGGGTATCAAGCCGGGAGTCACACGAAAATTGTTCGTCTAGTTCTGGTACGAACCACACTTTATACAAAAAGCGATATATTAAATACGCCTGAATGTCAAAACAAAACCTAAAAAAGTAACAAATACCAAGAAAAGATAGGTGTCAGCTTGTAATAAATTTGTATACTTACAAAAGCAAATATCAACCATTGAATGGTTTCTGTAGTAATCGGAAATGACTATTTTGAAAGGTGTTTTTTTCTCTCCCACCATTAACCGAACTACAGATAATGGCAAGTGGACTAGTGAGTCCGGTTAGACTTGCTCCTCGATCAATAGGGTATTATTCATTAAAAAAAAGCACATCATACGTCTTCCGGCGATTAGTCTAAGGGGCGCTTTTTATGCATATTAGTACGATATTTTTTTTTTACACTCGAGTAAGCTTGGCAGACATGAACTACAGTCAATTATACACAAATAATCTGAAATACCGCAACTGAATCTGATATAATACTGGTTTATTTCAATCGGCCGCTAAGTTAAGGGCGAGGCACACCGGCTCCGTATCCGTTGCGTATCCAGCTCTCATCCGTAGTTACGCATGTATTTATGACGTTGTAATGTATGGGACTGTATGAGATACGGCACACTGCCTGTGATGCGTATCCGTTGCGTGCTGCACGCATTGTAGGGTTACGCCGTAGTTACGCCGTACAGCTGCCGAAAGACAAACAGGTTGCGTACTCTGCGTGCAGTGATGACGTTGTATTCCATGAGATTCCCTGTTGGACGTCACACCAAACACGTCCGAACACGCACAGCTCTGTCCTGCGCGTAGTACGGACGCGTGTACGGACTACGGGCTACCACAATGCGCATCAAAAAATGTGCACTATATTAAGCGTCAAATATAAGGTGTAAAAATATTAGCTCCAAATATTTTAAGGGGTGAATCAGCCCATAAATCTGAACAACTTTCCCCAAGAAACATAAGTTGAAATACATTGGTTGATACAAATTGAATTGAGTCGGTCAGTAACTTTGTATGGGAGGCCGTTTTTTTTTCATATTTTGACCTATGTTTTTTAGGGAAAGTTTTTCAGTTTCATGGGCTGGTTCGTCCCTTAAAATATTTGCAAATAATTTTTTTACACTGATATGTCGTCACACGTGATATTTTTGCTGCACAGCACGCGATGCGCGCTTTTATTTGCGCAATATTTATTGCACACTGATGACAGAACTTTTGGATATGACAGTTGGTACGCAACAGACCCCTTGCAGCTCGCATCCGTAGCTACGCGCGTAACCTGCGTAACCACGTCCGTAACCCGGTGTGGCAGGGGTGTACGGACGTGATCACGCGCGTCACTACGGAAGAGAGCTGGATACGCAACGCATACGGAGCCGGTGTGCTCCGCTCTTTATTCTTCTTTACATAGACCAGTAATACATACATCTATCTATCTATACATATAATAAGACAGTAACAAGTCAGTGTTCAGTGACCCTATATAGTTTTGAGAAAACACAACGATAGCGCGTTTTAAAAGACGTGTGGCGACATCTATGAATGAGTTTTGTACGATGTTTGTGTTTGTTTGTGTATATGCGGAAGCATCACGCGAAAACGTCCGAACGGATTTTGAATCAAATTGTACCAAAATGTCAAGTAATTCACCGACCAGGTTATAGGCTAAAAAAAACATACCCCTAAAAGGGGGGTTGGCTGCTACACATAAATAAGTTTGTAGGTCATGAGAATTTCATAGTGGCGCGTAGTAAAAGGATGTGTATGGGCTAATTGGACCTGAGATTAATTCAAATTTCGAACTGGCCAGCACGTATTGTGTCCCTTTGAATAAGCGCACAGGAAGAAAAAAAACATGAGGCCGTATTTATATTTTTAATCTGTATTTTTATAACCTCAACAAATGAGTTTGTCGAATTATTGCTCATGATTACGACAAGGAAACTAAAATCTATGAATATGTCGACGACTACAAAAATATCTCTTTAATATTGGAATAATTTTCACTTTTAATAATTCAATAATTATTACCCTCGAAAACAAAAGTTCCGTGGTGCAAGGTGCAAGACGTGCAAGTTGCGTGGCCAGACGATACAAACTTCATATAGGAATCGTTCTCTTTGTACGTAATCTACGCGGGAAAATTGCAATATATTTTTTGTTTTTAAATTTTCTCGCTAATTTGGTTAAGGTTATTTAGCCAATGTTTGTCTGGTACATGCAGTATGTTATAGGTTTTGCCGACAATACAGCTACATTATTTTCAGGGAGCGACAACTTTTTTCTAAAATATTCTTTGGAAATACTAATAAAAACTGGACTTCCCACACAAAGTGACTCAATCGGCTGGTACATTTTATATAGAAGATACATTTTTCCGTATTTCTGTAAAATTTTCCTGACGAAAGTTATATTTTATACGTTTGTGCCAGACGATCAAATCAGTATCTGAGATAAGACTTTTCGTGGCTATAGGTATAAGCCGATTTTCCACAGACAACGTTTTTTGGAAAACGCAGGGTTGCTCAAGACCTGCGCCACTCTCTCGGGCTCCCTGACTGACACCACAGGAACTGCGAGTCGATACGTGCGGAGCCAAATTGACTGCAAGATAGACCTCTGTCACACGCGTCTAACAAAGACTCCGTTCCGGGTTTAAATGTAGATTCTGTTGTCCTTCTCCAGGGCCGCCGGTCTTGGTCAGGTTTCTCCCTCGGTTGATTCTTACGACTCCCACGGGAAGAGAGGTGCTATTCTACTTTGCCGGCAGCACACGACCTTAAATAAATAGCCTTAGGTACTTAATTAAACGTAACCCTAGCCGCGGCTCCGCCCGTGTGGAAATCGGTCATGGCATCACACAGGAACATTTTTTCGCGAAGAAAACTTTCCTATGCGTTAATCCAAGTTACCTCCTTTATGTCTGTGTTCAATTTCATGAATATCAGTTAAACAGTTTTTGCGTGAAGGAGTAACAAACAAACATATAAACTTTTTTATTTATATTATTAGTAAAAAGTAGGATAGGATAGGATTAGTAGTATGATTACTTGCTTTTGTTTTTATTTATTCACATTCATGAACTCGGTCTTCAGTCTTCCATCACAATGTCAAGAAATGTGGCATCAGTCTACTTCACGGAATTAATACTCTTGGAAGTAAATATTGCACGGTTTTAAAAAATCTGCTAAAAATGGCATAAGAGGCGGAAAGTTGAAGATATAGGGAAGAGAACTGGAAAGCTAAAAAATCGTAGCAGGGAAAGACGACTTCAAGAAACTGAACCTTTAGGGATTCTAAAAGACTAAACACTATAAACCAACCACCGTTTTCTTACTCTTTCTTGCATGTGGAAATTGAAATTTTACGATTTAACAGTTTTTTAAATTACTTACATATAGTCTGAGAAACCAAGTTTTCTGGTACCTACCTACCAACAATTTAATATTGGCTAATATTATTTTATGGTTCTTAGAGGCCTATGTTTAGCAGTGATCGTCCTATATATAGCTGATAAATGATGGAAGATATATTATGGCGAAACGAAGTTCGCGGGCACCAGCTAGTTGTAAATAAAATAAGAAACTGAACAACGTCCTTTACACGAGTCTTGATCCGTTCTTTGAAATATTACTCCATTGAATTTCACTTCACTTGACAAGCTTTAAAATAGTGTTATGAGTTAGTGTTTAAATTTCTATCTTCTTGGTATCCAGTTTGACGATTTTAATAGACTGTTCCCAAAGTGTACGTCCTAGATCATCATCGTAAGCAGAAGTCTTTGCTCGACTCAATTTGCAATTCTTGAACAACTGCCCAGTCTTTTGTCCAGCTTTATCGTCCAATGCTACGTGTAATGCCGTCTGGGCACCTTCATGAGCAGTTTTAAACAACTTGTTGCATAAAAATCTAACTAATATTCCACTTGACACATCACGGGACCATATCGAAGTACCCACTAGACCTGGATCTACAGCATTAACCACAACATTCAACCGTTTCAGTTTATTGCTTAGTTCATGCGTAAACAGCATGCAGCAAAACTTGCTGTTGGCGTAGCAATAGAGTCTATAAAAGAAATCTTTTCTGTTTTTTCTCTCAAACTCAATTGTACCAAACAAATGAAGTATTGAAGCCGTGGTAATTATTCTGCTAGGGTCAAATTCTGTTCCAGTTTTTCTTAATATAGGTAACAATAGAATCGTCAGGAGAAAATGTCCTATATAATTTACGTGCATTATAAAGTTAGTGCCGTTATAGGATTTAGAA
Organism: Keiferia lycopersicella; assembly: GCA_029255805.1. Taxonomy (NCBI): domain Eukaryota; kingdom Metazoa; phylum Arthropoda; class Insecta; order Lepidoptera; family Gelechiidae; genus Keiferia; species Keiferia lycopersicella. The sequence goes on along the minus strand of JARACZ010000006.1, from coordinate 14,435,938 downwards.
TTATTAGCAGGACCGATGCCAGCATTATTGATTAAAATATCTAGTCTGCTCTCACCTTCTAATATTTCATTTGCAAATTGTCTGACGGAGTTCAAGGACGCTAGATCTAGTAATTTGAAGAGTATTTTATTGTTGCCAGTGGTTTTGATAATGGTTTTTCTAGCTGAGATTCCTTCTTCTTCAAAAGGACAAGCGATGATTACTTTAGCTCCTCTGTGTGCCAGATCAGTTGCTATCTCCAATCCCATGCCGAGGGTTCCGCCAGTGACTACAGCTACTTTTCCTTCCAGTCGCTTGTTTGACTTGCACATTGCGTTGGTATTTTTCGGATAAATTCCCATTAAAATTAGTGTTAGCAAACATATGGCGAATATGATTAGTAATATCATTTTGAAGATTTTGTTTCCTTTCCGGTGTTTTTTCTATGCGGTTGGTATCAACTATGATGGACGAAGATTGTTAACTCGCGAAAAATATTCAGACATCTGTTTTGCAAAGTAATATTGGCTTACTATTTATTACGCTAGTAAGATAACGATGACATGGACGCGTAGACAATTAGACGCGTTTGTGGTTCATCGCGAGATAATGAAGGTTAATTAATTATCATAATGTGATTTTAATTATCATAATGTGATGTTAATTATCATGATTTAAGAGTAACGAGTTTATTTCTATTATTACCATGTCTGCAGCTGTTCAATAGCTTCTTATCAATACCGCTCAAGACGACCGATGTGGCGCAGTGGTAGTGCGACTTGTCTAACCTGTCATATAAACTCATTTTAGCCTCACTGTTTAGAACTATAATGTAATTAGCCTACCCGTGGTAGGAGTACCCGTGGGTACTCCTACCATCTAGTGAGACTTCAACAAACTAACAACTTTTGTCTACCCGCAAATGCCTACAAACCTATAGGTACAATTACTAAATATACGTTAAAAATTGTGCCACCAAGCTCATAATATCTAAAGTATGCAAATAGAGCTGGAATAGCATATGTATGAAAATGGTTTGTTTAGTTGACTACAAACCATTAAAGATAGCAAATCGACTCCTAATCCATGCCCTTGAAAGCTGTTGTCTATTTCACACTAAACGTGACTAAACGCGCTAAACTTAAGGCAAGTGGCGGGTGGCGCCGCCGTAGCCGGTTGTGGTAGGCGGTAGATTCTTAACCAAACGGATTAGGCGCGTCCTTCACTCGACTCTGCGGCTCGAGAGTCCGTGGAATAAATTCGGGAAATGTAGCTCGATACGGAGGCTGCGTAGTAAGCGGAGATGCTCGAGAACAAGCCACCAGGGGAGCGCGCGACGGTCTGCGCTCGGCGCTCGGCAGCCAGCGAGCGCAGCGGCAGTGGCTAGAGGGCCGCGCGACCGAACGGAGGCGGCGTCGCGGAGATTCCGCGCCCGCTCGCGCCCGGCGCCCGGCACCCGCGCACGTGCCGTGCCGGCGCGATGGGCACCACCCCGCCGCCGCCGGCTATAAAACAACATAAGAGTCGACGCAAGATATCTTTACCATGGTTCAGACAGAGTTCAGTTACCGTACCTCATGCGGGGCTATCGAGACAGCACACCATCGATACGCCAGGCTCGTTCCACGCGCGCCTGCTCAAGACCAGCCGCACACGACAGGTGAAGCGCCGCGACTCCCGCCTGCACCGCTGCACCGCCCGCGCCCCCACCGCCCCCCGCGCCCAGCGCCCGCGCCCGCGCCCCCGCCGCCCCCCGCGCCTGCTGCAGCAGTTGCACCGCCAATCTCGCCCTCGTAATACCATCACCTGCACGTACATCGAAAGCACTATTGAGCCTGCCAAAATTGCTTTCATTACGATCATCATCAGTTATCATGCTAAATGAAAAAAAAAACAATAGAACTACTACAATTATAGCACATCTGCATTAAATTTATTGTTAAGATATCTTTTATAATAGCAAGCACGAGCACTTTTATAATAATGTTTTTTATGTCTCGCTCCTTAACCATTTAATATTTGCACTAGCGACTTATACATTAACGTAACCTATCAAGCACACTTAATAAAATTGTTTATAAGTATGTCTACTTAATTATTAATTTACTTTATGAGACAAAATTTGCCCTTTTATTATTTTCTGATTGGCACAAATTTTTCGGCATGAATTTAGAGGTAAGGAAATGATATCAAATGAAAACATTCTAAGAGAAGAATAAGACAGTTACAAATACAACTGTACCTTTTATGTCGTAAATTTGAAAGGGGTACGCGTAAGAAAAAAATGTTGGAGTTACCATCCATAGCTACACATAAAGCTAATTATGTTTTCGCCTAAAATACAAAGAATTACCACTATACCTACAAGGATAGCCACTGAAAATTACCAAATATCTATCTAATGGGTGGGTGATGTGATGACATAGGTAGTGCTATTATCATTATCACCACTATGAAAATTGTTGTTGTTATACACTTTATTTTTAATTGTTATAGCACCTACGAACGCTATCTCGCGCTTAGTAATTTATACAGGATGCAATATAAGATGTGTGTCCCTTACAGGACTTGAAGGTAAAGCGTAAACAATCGTAAGATGACAAATTTTAGGGCGTCTGCATAGGGCTTTATGTAAGAAATAATAAAATAATCACGAGCACACGTACGCCAAATCGTACCCATCGCCTCGCCAAATATAAAACATATCATGCTTATATCGCTTGCAGGGTAGGCAGAGCGTTAACGGCCGTAAAAAATACGTACGCTATCGCCACGTCTGACAAATATTTAGGGCCGTTTCAGAAAATTCGTGTATCACTATAGTGGCAGGCTGTCAGCTTGTCGCCTCTTAAGACACCTGCGGGAAAGCAATGGGGTGATGCTATTCTAAGCCGGCGTCACGCAGCAAATATAAGACAATTCGTTATATATGTTACGGGCAATTTGATAAGTCCGGGCGCTATTAATACTGACCGGTCAGTATTAATAGTGCCCGACCTAATTGGGCAATGTGATTAAAACAGCACGTTTAATTACTTTTCCCGGTCAGTATGAATAGTTCCCACCCTTCCTTGGGCAAAGTAATAAAAATAAAGAATTGTAATGTTATTTTTTATTAAATGAAGTTAAACTTACATAATTTTAATGAAATTAAAACATAATATTCATTAAAGTAATCGATAAATTTGTACATGGGAATTAAAAAAACAAATAGTTATAAATGAAGTTAAACTTACATTATTTAAATGAAATTAAACTTACATAATTTTCATTAAAGTTATCGATAAATTTGAACATGGGAATTAAAAAAACAAATAGTTATAAATGTAATAAAATCAGTAGTTACCTACTATTTTTTATAAAAAAAATATTAGGTACTTCAATAGTTTGAAAATTAGTAGACTAAGAAAAATGAAGATAAAAATGTTGTTAAGTTTATAATTCTTTATTTATTCTTGCAAGATGTGCTTTTGTGACATTTTGACTGATTTATTACATGGACCACGGGCACTCGGGCACTATTAATAATAGCCGGTCCAAGTGATTAATTAATCACTTTGCCCGTCGTTTTTGGGCACTATTAATAATGACCGGTCAGTATTAATAGTGCCCGATTAATCACGATGCCCGTAACATATACACATCATAAGGATGAATGGTAACGTTTGATCTTATGCTACTTGGTGTTAGCGTCATGCAGCAATGAAAGAGAATGAAAATAATCAGAGTATGGGCAACATAATTGACCATATTTTTTTACATTATAAGTAGAACAAACTGTGGACCTAACTAAGAGTGACACGATTTTACATTTATTTCGATATCCACGCAACCCTGAAATGAAAGGGATTTGTCACACAGAAGGACAAACGAAAATTGATCCGATTAGGGTCTTTCCTTTTCTGCTTTGCAGGTACGGCGACAACCTAAAAACATACAAGAATAATATAAATGAGGAAGACTGACTGAATATTTCGTTATTTTACTCATCATTATTTCGTGTACTTCGTATTTCGTGGTCATGGTTAGCCAACTCTGGCCCCGGGGTTTATCGGGTCGTTGGCCGTCCTGGTGTCCCACACGAAAAGAGACAGAGATGGTGAAACGAAACCGTGATGTGACTTGCCCTGAAAATGCATTTGAAAATCTTTGTCGTTGTAAGCACGACTGCACTGTGCAGCGAGACGCATTACTACGAATTCTCGATGCCACCTGTCATACATAAATTGTATAGCGGGATCTTATACTATAATATAATGTGTTCAAACCACAATGAGTTGCAGAGTAATATTCATCAGCTTTTACGTATATTAAGATAGAGATAATTTAGATAGGTAAACAATTATCATTATTTTTGACTAAAATGAAGATTTTTATATCGAATTTCCTGCCTTTTAGCAACCGTTGTTGAGCGCATGTTTTAGTATTCTCGTTTTTTGTTGGAAACCTTAAGTTGTAGGTCAATAAGTACAGCACATTAAGAGGACTCCTAGTTTGCGTGTTGTTTTTTGAAAACGAGTAATGCCCCTAGACATAATAAAAGGTTTTCACAGTCCTGGGCATCTTGACTAACCAATTTGACTAATTAAGACAAAAAAAGGGAAATTACAAAAAGCATGTTCATACATTTTGCTTGAGAAGGTACTTATTAGAATTGTAATAATTTTCCGTTGACAAATGCTGAGAATTTGTTGTAGACTTGTAAACCATAGTTGTAGATGTCGAACTCGAAAAAGAAAACAGAGGAATATGTTTGTATCAAAACGTGTGGACCAAAGTAAGCTTTCGTGTCGATCGATTTGATGAAGGATACCTGGGCTAACAATGTGTGTTGCGTAACGAAACAAATGAATGCAATATATAAAATCGACAATTCTAATAAAGAAGAGCAACAGCAGTTGTTGCACAAAACAGCGAAAGTTATTAAATAAATGTTAAAAATCAGCCGTTATCTATTTTAACTAAATATTTTACAGAGATTCGTACTTCTTGTACACTGATTACCGAAGATAACGAATTTAGAACGAAATTCACTAAAGAGAGTCAAACGTCAGCACTTTTGTCTCTCTCGAGGTCCAACTTTAACATTCAGTAACCCCAAATCTTCAGTTACAAAATGTGAAGCAATATTTAGACTTTAAATTATATGACTTTGCCTTTACTGCGAGCCATGCAAGTGTAGACGCAACTCTGATGAAAACCATTACGAGCATCCCATACACTCCGCGAGACACACTGCGTTGTCAGTGGTGGCAATGTAGGTAGAAGACTTCGTGCGATACAATATGTTTTTCCTCATTTTCCTCTTGTACAAAAGACAGTAATAAAATATTTTAAAAATTAGGAACATATTAAATTACTGATTCAAAATGGCTGCTCTATAACACTGCCTTTCTTATAGGTACTTGTACACTCTTTTATTCATTGATATACAGAATGCTCCGCTTTTACTTTCCCAAAGAAACAAATAACATAAATTCTGCACAAACAAAGCTACCAATATGGCTTCTAATTCTAAGATAATGTAAAAAAAAAAATAATTTTCAATGTAAAGGACCTCGCATTTTAATTGATAGAGTAATTTTATGGTATGGCAGTAGCCAAAAAAGGTCTGCATAGCAATATTGGAAGGACGAGTCGAAGTCGGGGTCTTCCAAGTGAACGAGGCCAGAAATTGGCATTTAGGCTGTGGCTAGTAGGTATAATGCTTTTCGTCCATTTGCGCGGGGACATCATTTGAAATACTAGCGTATTTCAAATGATTGAAATACGCGTTGAATTTGCTCACGTTCTATGGGATAAAAAAAACATCGGCGGCAAAATAACATTCAGCCTTTAAACTTCAATTATAATTGTGTACCATAAAACACCTTTTTTGTACGAAGTGTGAAGTTTAAGAACCTTTTCTTTTCGAGTCTACCATTAAGACCGAAATATATGAGAATGGAATGTCATTTTTGTTGTGTCTGCGTGTCTCTGCCAGCCTGACGACTTAAACGATCCGATTTTGGTATTCTTTATTTGAAATAATGCCACCACTTACGAGCAAATGAATGATAAGTATCTTATATTTATGATAAAATAATAACAGAATGGAGGCCCAATTTATTTTGGCAGAAACAGCTCTATGACCGCATAATGGAAACTTTTTCACGTGATATTTTCACCAGCACGCAGCTATTTTACCATTTTTAATGGTTTGTATTTATGTGGGATTGTTGATTGTAGCGTCTACGAGGCCGACCATCACCTACTTCTCTAGCAGTATACACGAGCTTTGTGTTTATCTAGCGTTCAATGGTCCAAACAAATGTTAACTAGTAAAGCAGATCATTATCTCCATTAATTTCTTTTACTTTACTATTTTAGCATATCTCAGCTTTTCGCTTTCTAGAATCAGCTGGTATCATAAGACTCGAATGGAGATTTCCCTTGGAAAAAAATGGCATTGTTGGAAGGTTAGAGAAAACTGATAATTGTGGCGCCAGTAAATTAAATCCCGGTCCGTGCATTAATAAACTGGTAAAGTGCAAGTCAGCCTGTCACCGACAGCTCCGCTCAGCGCTGCCTGGGTCCTCGCTGAGCCACGCCCGCTGCGTCAACTACCTTATTCAATGATTAAACTTCTTAATTTTCCATTGTTATACCTTACATACAAAAAATATGCCGATGTCATAATAACATAATGATGGGACATTATATTCAATGTCCATTCATGAAGTGCAATTTAAAAACGAGTTTTCCCATAAATCTTTTTAAAGTAATTTTTATGGTTTGTGATATTTGAAAGTGTGAACGAGTCCATGAAACTGAATAAAACATATTTCGACCTAAGTTCTTTGGAAAAGGTTGAGTTTCATGTACGGAACTGAATTTGCTCTTAAACTTAACCATTTTGAGATTGGATATTATTATCACGCTGGACATTTTATTCGAAATTATGTACCTAAACGGTCTATGTATGGGAAAGTACCCACCCACCGACCCAAGGCTTCCACAGCTTTACAAAGTTCGTTTTTAAAGTTGATAAAATACGTACTTTGTTGTTTAATTACTAATATCATTTCGCCAACTGTGCCCGTTTGACTGCACGTTTACCTCAGAAAAAGTACAGAGCTATAGAAGTAGTTGTATTATGCGTATAGTAGTCGTACATATTCCTCTTGACTTCTTACTTTTACGTGATTGAGAAAGATTGAGAATAAAGCTACAATCTGAAATGTCAAAATGTCTTTGATTCCCATTGATACCATTAGACTTACGTATACATATTTGTCACATTAGCACCTTTACCCCAGCTCACCTTCGCCTTCAGCTCTGCCTACCCCGCAAGGGATAAAGGCGTGATTTGTGTATGTGTGTGACTTCACAATTTTACTCATTTGCGTGTTAAGCTGTTTTATGAATACAACTCGCGATAGCCTGCATGGTTTCTATAGTCTTATGTCCTTATTCTGTGTCGTTCGCCTATCTGTATGTTACGTCACGTCACACCTCAATAACGTTGCCTTTTTCACTTATTTGGAGATTGATTACTTCTTCATCTTCATGTGGTAAGTTCAAATAGTTCAAGTTTAAAAATATTGTTCTTTCGTTAAAACGGAATAAAAGAAGCTCTGTATGGAGCTAACATTTATATTAAATGTACAATTGCAGACACAAGTTAGGTAAATAACAAGTGACCTCTACAGAGGTGGTATATTTTCTAGGTAGGTTTTATTTAATGTAACTATAGTATAGAACAGCTTTTCTTAAAAGTTTTTTGGTGGTGGAACCCTTTTGCAAAGGGAAATTGCGGATGCAGCCCCGAAATAAAAGAATAGGTTATGGCCCATTCTTAAATTTTGTTGTTATTTTATATAATAATAACGTAAATATACGTTATGTAGCGTAAATTATCTAATGATATTACTATGAACAGTCACGTTCAAAAGTGCATGCAGGGGGTCACCTCAAATGGTTCAAAATATAAAAATACGTAACGTAATTGATAGACAACCTACTTTTGTAACCTTTGTCCCTAGCATGTCCCTAGTACATAGAATAACGGCACGTATAAAGTTGTTTCCTATTTTTCATCAATTGGTCGATATTACGTTTAATCGAAGATATCCGCGGAGCTCCTACAAAGGCTTTGCGGAGCCCCAGGGTTCCACGGAGCACACTTAGTACATCACGCTACTGTAAAGAGGCCTTTGTTCAATACTTTAGTACTTGCTATACTACAGTAATTGTGACCTTTTTAGGACTAAACTGTTGAATTCTCAAAATGTGGAACGAATCCTATTTTGAAGATTGTATTTACAATTACAATTATATACGGGGTTTAAGGGACAGCGTCCCAAACACTGATAGGGTGCAAGCAGACCATGAAACTGAACAACTTTCTCGTAGGAACATATGCCAGGAAACGTCAAAAGAATTTGGTTTCCCATAGTAAATGAAGTCGTTTTTTTTTGTCGTTTCCTGACATATTATGTTCATGGGGAAAGTTTCATGGTCTTCTTGCATCCTATCAGTATTCGGGACGCTGTCCCTAACACCCTGTATATAAGGATTGGAATTAGTAGGTTCGTAAATTGTTTTTTACATTTTTCGTGCTAAGATTTGATGTTTAACCGACAAATATACAATAGTGTCGACGTCGAGATTCACTCGCACTATCTTATCTGTGTATCAGTATAGCTGTCGACGTCGGCCCTTATCTACTATCGGCCAATTTATCTGCGTTGGATTGTATATCACCATCGTTCCAAACATAATACAAATACATACTTCACTACTAAAGTAGTTTTGTAATACACTATGCGTGCTACGTTCGTAGAAATATGTCCAAGTCCATGAAGACCGCAACGGGGAAGAAGTATGTTCCCATACCTGAAATCTGACTTGCTTTACTTAATTACAACGTTTAGGACTTAAAGAGTAAAAGTAGGATTTAAAGAGCACAGCTAGTCCACGTACAAGACGATAGCTCTTAAATTTAAGTAGAAGCTTATGTAATGTAATCGTATCATCAATCAATATCTAGGTAACCGTCTACGCAAAGGCCCAAATGTCGAAATTTTTATGGTAGGAATATTATACAGAATCATTGCTTTATGGTCGCTCCGCACATCAATTGCAAATTTTCATCCCGTCGCAGATTCGCAAGAATCTATCATAAATACCGGTAAAGCCTTGTTACAGCAGAAAAGGGGCAAGATAGTTGAGTCTCGTAGTAAAAAGTTACTGAGTTTATAGATGTTTGATTTTTTTCCGGCCAGTCCATCGAATAAATAAGTCTTCTTTTGTCTTGTGTCGAATGTTAAAAAAAATGTGTAGGTACACTTAGTTGGTGTTTCCCCGGGCACTAACTGGTTAAGGGCTTAAATTTCGGTTGAGGTTATGAAAAATAGTACATAGGGAACTGATTGTTGAAAAATGTACTAGCTATAATATTTATCTTCTAATTTAAGTAATAACTCGTCCTCTACAAAACGTATGGACGTAACTTGATTTTTTGCGAAAATGAGTTATATACACTAAATGATTTAGAAATTTTTAAACTTTTTTTATATCTAATGGATGTATCTCTATGTACCTTAGTTTCCTTTATAAGGTAAGTTGTATCTTATATCACAAAATATTGGTTTGTCACGTAGGGACGTAAGTTAAATTTACCTCTTTACGTCACAGATTTTTATAAAATTTTTTTGGGGGTATCTTAAGTTACGTCTAAATATCACAAATCACATTAATAAATTTCCTCGCACGGAATCTCATTATTGCTGCGCTAAAACTTCTAAAAAATATCTTTATGAAGACTTGAGTTTGACAAAAATGTATTCACTATATAAAACGAATTGACGTAACATAGATTCAAATAGACGTAACTTAAAGTTGCACACATTTTTTATTTTGCATAAAGACGTAAGTCGAATATATATATATATATATATATATATTTTAAAAACCTGTTGCGTTTTCCAAATATCATACACATATTCACAATTGAAGCAAGTTTACACCCTTGTATAAAAAAAATTGTGGACGTAAGTCTAATCACAAATATGTGACGCAATTTTAAACTTTTCGCCAACCTTCAATCGCTTCTCCTGTAAAATTCAGTTTTTGTAGTTACGTCCATACGTTTTGTAGGGGACGAACTGTAGAATTTCATACTAAAGTTAAACTACGTATAGTGGTTCTATTTCGTGTTGCAAGTTGCAAGGTACCTTTACAAACTAAACCTCTACATTTCATTACAGAAATGGCATTTGAGAACTAGCAGAACTCTAAAGAGAAATCCACTAGCTGATGAAATGAGAACGCTATTCATGAAGGAACCTACCCTCAACTCAACTCAACCTCATTATTTGAGTATCTAGTCGCTAACTAAGAGACTACATTCTGCTCGTAGCTAGTTTTGAAATTATTACAGTGATGCACAGTACCTATTAGTAAATAAACGTTTTGTTTTCCGATTTCATATTTTATATTTTAACCAACAATACATTTAATTTGTTTTTAGGAAAGTTGTTCAGTTTCATGAGTTGGTTCGCCCCTTGATAGGATTGTGACGCATTACACTAATTCAGTTTTGTATAGTTTATAAAGCAGACACCTCCTAGGTCGGTTGTATATTCGGTGGTTAACCGGCGTTATCTCGCAAAGCTCACTATTCTATATAGGATTATATCAACACCTACAAGGGTATTTATTAGCGGTTAGTACGTAATGTAATTATTAAGAGAGGTGTAAAATTTAAATTTATTCTGCTTTGTAAAAATATAACATTCTATGCCTAATCAAAACGGCCAACATTTCGGGTTCTATATTTAGTGCTAAGTTTTTTCTACGTGATAACTGTCAAAAGATGATTTTGTTTAATGGAAGAATTTTGTGCAGGCGGAAATGACATCATGGGTGATAGCAGAACACTCCGCAGGAAGCACAGGAGAGCTCACTGTGTCGAAGGGGCAGCAGGTCGAGGTGGTGGAGGCCTGGCAGCAGCGGCCAGACTGGTGGGTATCTTCCAATGATACATTCGTCAAGACATATCGTTCGTTACTAAAACATAAATGACTGAAACGAGTTTTTAATTAATAAAAGCCCTTTTAATAGTCCAACTTATGGTGGGTGGCTTGAAAACTACGAAATATAAACTTTTGTTCAGGGACTGGACACTGAATTGTCCCAGTATTATGTAGTTGGATGGCTGACATAATATCATTAAAGGTTGACAAAATATTGGTTTTGTTTTCCAAACATCTTTTATACAGGGTGTAATAAAGTAACTGCAAATTGAGCAACTTTCCCCAAGCAACTTAGGTCGAGACATTTTGGAAATCGCATACAAAATTACCGATCGACCAAGTAGTTTGTATGGTCCAAAAAAAATTCTTATAATTCAACCTATGTATCATGGAGATAGTTGTTCAGTTCCGTGGGCTGATACAACCCTTAAAATATTTGCAGCAATTATATATGATATGTGTGTATGCAGGTGGGTGGTTCGGATCCCAGGCGAGCCGCCGCAGGAAGGCGCGGTTCCGGCGCAAGTGCTCAAGCCGCAGCCCCAGCACCACCCGCAGCAGAAGACCTCGCCCTCGCGCCGGCCCCTCAGCCAGCCAGACGACGTCATCGGTGAGTACTATCTCGAAATAATCCTAGACGAGAAACAGCCAGCCTGCCATCCGCCTCAATATGAGCAAAAGCTGTAAGTACTATCGGAACTGACGTTCATAATTATGTGAATACATTTTTATAAATCACTGCAATGCTAGGAAAATCGAGTGGAAACTGAGATAACAATATTGTATGTTTTTGCAAACTAATCCTCTTTATGGATGTTACGTACGCACCGTCGTCCTAGTATGTTACTTATTCATAAATAAGTTTTTGCATTTTTCCACCTTGCAACTTAAGCGAAAGTGGAAAATGTTTGTTACGACTAAATTGGCACAGTTTCATTACACTAGAAAGTACTAGGAGCGGTTGAGCTCTTATTCGTAGAAGTGTTCACCTCGTAAGTAATTTGGAGAAACCTTCAGGCGTATCGTCAAGACGAATAATTGGAGGGTTCTCGACAGCCGCCTTAATTAGTTTCTGTCGGTCGTAAAGAACTAAAGCAAATAAAAGGGTACGGCGATCGGTTTCAACCACATCGTGTCTAGATACCTAGTAGAATACAATCCACTTTTAGCCAAATATAGCACAGACCGACAGACCCGTATTAGTTACGGATTACGCTTCACATTTTAGCCTTAGGGCAATTACGCTTGTACTTACAAACATGCCCTGTGGTTCGGAGTTAGAATAGCATCAGCTTATTTTATTTCTAACTGTGGATGTTAAATTTGACGATGGTGGATTCGGAGAATATTTGGCACTGCACTCGACAACTCACCTGCCAAGAGTGGTTAGTAAAAGAAATAAATATACCCAAACACGGAGGTACATCAGCAGAGTCGTCAGTTACGCATTATCTTATATATATAAACGAGCAATAATACTATCTAGGGTGTAAGCGAACTGAACATTGATAGGACATTGGTGCATTCAAACCATTAAAATGAATAACTTCACATATTTTATTTCAGGCAACGTAAAAAACTTCTTTACTTTCTATAGTGCATTGATTACGGGAAGTTGTACAGTCTGATAGTCTGAATGCACACTTAGTATTCGGATCACTGTCCCTTAGGCACGGTATACAGGGTTTTAGAAAAATTATTCACCTTTCCTCTGTAAGTATTGTAATTTTGTCCAAACTGTTGGTACTTGACTATGATGCGTGCCGCAGCAAGTCTATACAGAAAAATTCCCGTTCATGAGCTCAGAATAAATCACCCGCCCAAATAAAATAATAATATATAATTTCGTGAACTGAAATGAACAATAGCAACACCAATTATTGCACAAAATAGAGAATCTAATGTCATAAGAAGTAAACTGTTACGTATTTATTTTTACATAAGATTTTACTGAGGTGTAAACCTTGTTTACAGTGCATACCGAAGACAAAGGATTTAGATTGAAAAACGCGAAAAAAGTCAAACTTCGGCACTTTTGTCTCGTTAGATGCCCGAGTTTACATTTCCGCCCGAGAGCCCGAGAACATTCAATAGCTCTAGAACTGCCAACTAATTAAATAATCATCTTTTAAAAATAGTTAAGCATTAATTAGATAACTTTGGCGGTGATGCGCTGCCTGCAAGTGGAGACGCAAGATTGATAAAAAATAAGACGAGCATTCATACTAATCATTATATTTTATGTATCGTTTTTATACAAAAATTAAACATGTTTAACATACTTTATTACCTATACAATAGAACACGTGGTTTAGAAGAACTTAGTAGTTTTCCTAACACCCTGTATAGATATTATCGGGATCTCGGAAAACACTTCAACGATTTGCACGTTTCGTATGTACGGGTTGTCGGGGACGATAAATCGATCTAGGCAAGATTCAATTTTCAAAACTCTTGAAACAACAAAACATTCAATTTCAAAAACAACAGATTAGTAAATCAGATATTAAAAATTAAGAAGTTCAACTAAATACAAAAAACGTTAGGCAATGGCCTGTAATGAATGCCGGTAAAATGTCCGGTAAAATGGCTGTAACGAAATGAAATGTTACTTTGTTTGCTACGACTTTGGGTACATACATGAGATGGTTTTATATTATCACGTCGGTTAGGAAGACGCTGACATTCAAAAAAATGGATTCCTTTTTATTCCCCTCTCTCCCTCTTTTCGTGTGGGACACCGAGTCGTCAAAATTCCCCTGAAAACCATATGAATATCAAATATTATATTAGAAACCTAGAGGAGAGGATCCCCTACAAGTATGTAATTAGTGTTCGCTCGGAGGGATTGAAAATCCTTCCAATTATATTTAATTCGCTCCGCAGCTCTTTGATGAATATCGTACTTTATTAAAGTATTCCGTAGCATGGATGTTGTTACGTGTCTGAAGTTCCAGGCTCCAGCAGTTTCATTGAAAGCCTGTAAATGTAGAATATTATTATAGAAATATCCTGTTATAAGTCTGGAGCCGGAGTATTCGCATACCTGTTATGAACCTGTAGTCGAGCTATTTATACGAGTTATATTACGTTAGATATTTCCCTCGCTTTCTGTAAGTACCCACCTAAACGAAGACCTAAATCGTAAAGTTTGTTAAACCCTCTCTCATGCATTTAATCATCAGGTCAATTTCGTGTGTTTCTAGTACATTGTGTGCAGTGCAGTGTGCCTGCGCCCGGCCCCGGGCTAGGTTATCCAAACAATATACGCTGTTATGCTCGTACAACGAGTGTTGGAACTCTGCTCGGAGCGTGCCTGCAGGCGTTGTTACTTTGTAACCGTTCTGTATAGCTAAGCTGTATAGTCAATCGCAATCACGGTTCACTTCATCGCCAGTCAATAGGTTTTACTTTTGTGCTGAAAAGTTGAATTCTCCTATTATTACACCGCCTTATTTTTGAAGTGCCGAATAGATATCGGTTCTGGCTATTCATTGGTTCACTTCAGGTGCTCGACCCACTTCCCGACAACTCCACTCGGTTCGTTACCTCTATTTCCCCGAATTTCCACTTGGATGTTCTTTTCTTTGTTAGTACTTTTATTTATTTCATCGTCACTGCCGCGTCGTACCGGCTTAGACTGCCGTGAGATGTCGGCTTATTATTATAAGATGAGTGCTGGGTGTTGCTATTGCATCACCCTATTTCATTTCCGCTTCTATTACAATTTTAGGCGACAAGCAGCTTGCCACTTTAGTAATATGTAGGTACACAGATTTTCAGGTACTGTCTTCAAATACTTATTAGACGAGGTGATAGCGACCGTTTTTTACGATCTTTATTTTAGACTGCAACAACTTACTCTGCAAGGGGCAAAGGTACAGGGGGTAAAGTACTGCCTATACAGGGTGTTAGGAAAAGCAGTGTATTCTTGTAATCCAAGTGTTCCGAAAAAGTATCTTAAAAAAAATAAAAAAGATACTTAAAATATAACATATTATTCTATAACTGAAAACATTAAATTGTGAACCCTAATTCCGAGCGCGACATAGCGCGTCGTTACAGTCATGTTTAGCTGCAGTTGCGCCGTAATAAACCTTAGTAGGAACGGTGCAAAGTTTTCCGAGCGACAATTTGACTGTACTCGTACTGTGTTGGGGTTGAAAAGTTTAATAAAAAATATCGGAAATTATAATATTTTTTTTTATTAAATTTAACATACATTATTAAACCTATAGAATGCAGTACTTTTTCTAACAACCTGTATATTGTGTGTATGGCTGAATTTCATGCGAAAGATTTTTATTCAATCAGAAATACGGATCTATAGCACTCAGTGCACGTTAAGACTCTTATAATACGGGATTGCTCCATGAAACGGTATTGAAATGGTTTGTATGGGTACTATTTAATGAATTCGGTCTGTTTGCACGCTGGTGCTTCGCAGAATATCAATGCTATTCATGCCCTCGCCCGACCTGGAGCGCTCGCAGCATAAATGGGAATTGATTAGAATCCAGCGTATCATGATCCTCACTACACTCATTAATGTTGTGTTGCATTAATTATTTACCAACACGTGTGTGGAATGGAGAATGACAAATGGGACGTAGCGGTGTTTTATTTAAAGACACAACACAGGACCTGATTCTATTACCGTCATTTTAGGCACAGATTAAAACAGAGGTATTCTTTTGCCTGGTCCGGAAATCTTGGAGAGTTCAATATGTAAAGTAACTAAAGGACATTTTTCTCGCAAGATTTGTATTTCCACAACATCACACGTGTGTGTGTGTGTGCGTGTCTGTGTGTGTGTGTGTGTGTGTGTGTGTGTGTGTGTGTGTGTGTGTGTGTGTGTGTGTGTGTGTGTGTGTGTGTGTGTGTGTGTGTGTGTGTGTGTGTGTGTGTGTGTGTGTGTGTGTGTGTGTGTGTGTGTGTGTGTAAAAGACATATTGTAGCGAGACAAATGTGAACTCTGAAAGTGAACCTTTAGGGCCAACACAACGTCGGGCGGATTTCACGTGCGAATGGTGAGACTCACATAGTCACGTTAGGGCTGAACCTTATTTTACAATAAGCAACATACTTAATAAACTTAACTTCTTTCTTTTCGTGTGGGACACCGTGGGAACACTAAGTCGTCCAACGTCGGCAACGACTGAATGAACCCTGATACCTGAGTTCTTCAGACGCCTTCTAATCTATCTAGGTTGTATAACGACCGAGCTCTTAGTACCTAATCATAAACAGCAACCGGGGCCGCAGCCTTAACGTGTCCTCCGCAGCACGAAACCATATTTTTTTCAAAGTAACTGCCAAAGGAACATAGGCCAAAAAATTTAAAAGTAAATGCATTTCCATCACAATGAATAAGCCGACTTAAGTTTCGTTGTTGCGGAAAGCTTTTCAATGTAATGGGCTGGTTCACGACGTGAAACTTTTACACCAACTAATTAGGTGCCTACCTACTTTTACAGCTTTAGTGGGTAGTAATTGAAGAGTACCATAAACTAGTTAAACGTTAACGTAGTTAAATGATAGACATTATTTAGAATGTTAAGATTTACCCGCTTCATTTAAATTTAATATTTTATCCAGGACATTTTTTTTATATTTCGTAGGAATTATCAATTTTATCCTGCGGACAAATATTATTGTGTTCATTTTCTGTTATACACAATCATAAAATAAAATATTTCCACTCTCCCCAATGAGGCATAATAGGTATAATTATAGTTACAATTTAATGCAACTGTTAACGCATGATGATTTCCCACAGGATATGGGCATGGCGTGGACGCGATTCTAGAGTACACTGTTTGTAGCTAATGCTGTTTACTCATGTAACATTCAGTTTTGCGATTGATATGACTGTACAAATTCAGCACGAAAACGTAATATAACTCTGAACAACTGCACAACACAACGCATAATAAAAAGTTCCACAACAAAATTTGGATCAGAAAAATGAATGAATTCTTTGGTTGCATTATCGACACAGTGTCTATACATGTATAAAGCACGAGTGGGTCTTTAAATAACTGCTGCCGAATTTGGATTCTGTACATTAAGAGATAAGAGTATATAATATGGCTTATAAACTTAATCAACCGAATACATGCTATTAGACCACTGACATGGCTAAGCTTCGTATATGCCATCATGTATGTTATAATGTGTCTTGTGCTTGTGATAGGAAACTGTATTGGCTGTCAGCCTAAGCGTTTGACCACGAACATAGATTCATACTCGTAGTATGTATTTGATGCTTGGCTGGATCCTGAGTGCTCCTTTGAGGTAATGATAACTAGATACATGTAGCGTTGTAGATAGATAATATTTTACTGTAGGTTAAAAGCTATTCCAGTAGGTCAGTCTGTTGGCTTTGCTTCTGGGCCCCAGACCAACACTGTTATGTAAGGAAGTTGATGTTGATTAGGCCAATTAATAGGGCAGGATGGCGACAAGCTGCTAAGTTTTCATGGTTTATTTAAAGGAAAACTAAAAATAAACATATTATGTAAATAAATGTAACAAACGATTACATCGATTACTTGATCTCTTAATCTGCTAGCTGAGAATTTGCGTGGGAAGTTCAAAAACTTTTATATCATACCTATGATAGTTTTGGATTTAAATAATTAAATAAATAACATATCCACATAACAATAATCCATATTCCTAACAAGTATTATAATATACAAACAAGATTGTAGATATGCAATTTTATTACGGTCCAGATTCTGTGTAGAAAATTGCAGCAAAAGTTTCTGAATACCTTTTTCAGATTTGTAAAACTCCCGTCGCGATGTGAACGAAAAGTTATTCCCTAGCCTAAGAGCTCTTACTCAGTATAGGTTTGTATAATAAAACTAATTAGGAAGTCAGTTTTACGTTGCCAGAGCTTTTGCTTTCTAGTTACCGAACAACTTGGTCGGGCGTGCCTTAACATACGTAGATACGTATATCACGCATTTATACCTTGCCGGGTAGGAAGAGCGTTAACTGCCGTAAAAATACGATCTCTATGGCCGCATCTGACAAAATATTCGATTTAGGCTGTTTCAAAAAATTGATGGCTAAACGAACTTACCTAAAGTGATGTTTGACCATAATTATACGAAACGCTGCATCCGAAGAGATTTAATATATTCACTTGGTAGTCCATTCTTCAATGTACTAGGCATCGCACAACATTTAGAGCTATTAACTAAATAAAATCAAATTAAAAATCATAAGACGACAACTACAGTTTCCTCCCCCAACCCCGCCCCGCTGCGCCCGAGTCTGGCCGCCGCCATGTTGGTTTCATTATTTTCAGAGCTAGGTACCTGTTTCACGCATTATTCGGGTACATGTGGTTCAGACCTCATGTGGGGTGGGGCGGGTATTAAATCTCTTCGGATACAGCGTTTCGTATAATTATGGTCAAACATCACTTTACGTAAGTTCGTTTAACCATCAATTATACTTCAACGCTGCATCCTCAAGATTTAATATATTCACTTGGTAGATGTTTAGCGCCTAAGTGAAACAGGTCCAACTAAAACACAATATAATAAATAATTTCAATTACTTTATTCAGAATAACCATAAACTGTTTCTGCAAAAACATTATCCTCCTGTAGAGGCAGTGGCTGATTATAAAATTTGGCAAAAACTAATGAGTTACCCGACCAGCCAGCTGTTTTCTTTATAATATCTAAAGAGACGCCTTTTCTATTGGCTGCTGAGGTAGATGCATGGCGAGTGCTGTGCGCTGAGAACACTGTCGTGTCAACACCACTCTCGGTTAGAACATTTTTTATCCATCGACTAATAGTAGAAGGGCTAACATTATACACTGGTTTTTTAGTTGTAAGAACAAGTCTCTCCGTCTGAGGCAAGTGTCTAAAACATTTAGTAGCTTCTATATAAGAGGATAATGTCTTTCCAGGACATATTTGTTCTTTGTGTGGAAAGAAAGGTATTATTAAGCGCGGCATAGGGCGATTTGGTACTGATGTCTTAATTATGTCATCGATTACAATTTCAGTATTTAGTTGTGTGACTTTGATATTGGACAAGCGTATTAAAGATAGCGTCTGCACACGTTGTGCTGTACACAACGCGAGAAGAGCCACCAACTTTTTTGAAAGCTGTTCAATTTCGAGATTTTCATTTAGGAACCAGCTTGATAAAAAATCAAGAACCAAGTTAGGATTCCATGTTGATTGATACTTTGGAAAACTAGGTTTCTTTTTGAAGACCCCCTTCAAAAACCGAACTACTCTGTCATCTTCGCTGAAACTCTTGCCCAATATCAAGGCCAAAGCAGACCGAGTGGTATTTAAACTTGAATAACCAGCGCCTGACTTGAATTGAAAAGTAAAAAATTGCAAGACCGACGGAATATCGGCGCTGTAACAGTTAGTATTATTTTCCTTACAATATGTCCACCACTTTTTGAACACACAATTATATTGTTTTAACGAATTTTGGGATATCGAAGCAATCATAATATCAATAGTATTATTTTCTAATGACTTTCTTCTAAACGCTTCCCTGACAAAAGAGACGACTTATCGTTTCCAGAGGGGATGTCTGGTTCTGTAAGGAGATAACAACAAATCAGGGTGCGGTTCGAAAAATATAGGTTCAGACTGTGAAAGTTTAACAAATAATGGGTACCACGGTTGACTAGGCCAATAGGGAACTACCATAATACCGGTTGCTTTGTCATTGATTATTTTTCTCAAACACTTGAGTATTAGTGAAAAGGGTGGAAATGAATAGAAAAAATAGTCATTCCAGTCGACCGTGAATGCATCAATGTTAAACGCACCCGGGTCACGTCTCCATGAAATGTATTTTTTACATTTTGCATTTGGTATTGAAGCAAAGAGGTCAATCTGAGGACTTCCAAAGCTAGTAACAATTTTTGTAAACGCAAAAGAAGCTAGGCTCCATTCGGTATCTATATTACTTCTCCTCGACTCCTCATCTGCTTCAAAGTTATCTTTAGACTTTATATATGAAGCATAAATGAACAATTGCCTTTCCTCACACCATTGCCAGATTTCACGTGCAATATTATTAAGGTGGGGGTATTGCACACCACCATATCTATTTATGTAGGAAATGGCAGTTGTATTATCTATGCGTAGTAAAATTTCTTCGGAATTAAGATGATTAGCAAAGCACTTCAACCCGTAAAATGCAGCTTTCAATTCTAAAAGGTTGATATGACTGTTTGCTTCAGTTTGTCCCCAAAAACCACTTGTTCTTTCTCCATTACAAGAAATGCCCCAACCTGTCAAACTCGAGTCTGAAAAAATTTCTAATTTGAACCGACCATGACGAATAGGATTTTTTGCGGTTACTATATTTAAAAACCACCAAGAAAAATCAGATTCTAAATAGCTAGGTAATGTCATAAAACTTTCATAGTTGTCTTCTGACCTTTTCAGTGCTAGAAACTTTTCGCGTTCTAAACGTTTAGTATAAACCCAGCCGTACGAGACGGCAGGGCAAACAGAACACAATGTACCTAAAAGTCGAGCAAAGTCTCTAATAGGTAAAGATTTTGTGTTAGAAATTTTTTCGACACGTTCGCGCAATTTGACGCATTTCTCATAAGGTAACTTTAGGCACATTTCGCGTGAATCTAGGATAAAGCCAAGGTACTTTTGGACCTGATTAGGACACAGCTGACTTTTTGAGTAATTAATAACAAATCCTAAGAATATTAGAATGTTAATTGTCTCTGTAACACAATTTTGGCAATCACTATAACTATTGCCTAGGCATATTATATCATCAAGATAGATGCTTAAAAGTAAACCCTTGTTTCTTAGAAAAGCTACCACCGGTTTAAGTAGTTTGGAAAAACATAAGGTGCCAGGGACAGGCCAAATGGCAAACATTGAAATTCAAATATTTCGTTATTAAATAAGTATTTATTATAATATATATAATAAATTTGTTTATTAAGCCAACTTAGGACCATTTAGTTAGTACAACAAACACACTTAAAAACTATGTTATTTAGACAACAGAAAATCCAATCCAATAGCAGGCTGGAATAAATATGTACGGGACGCTCACTGGGACGCTAGACAAAAGTTTTTGAACTGGGTTTGGTACGGTCGGCCAAAAACTGGTTATATTTACAATGAAATGCACGAATCCAGAAATTTGTTTAAATCAAAATTAAAATACTGTCAAAACAATCAGGAATTAATTAAAATGAACATTTTGGCCTCAAAACATAAAAATAAAGATTTTAAAGGATTTTGGCAGCAAACTAAGAAATTAGGCGCGAAAAGTAGTGTACCCGTGAGCGTTGACGGCTTTTGTGATCCAAAAGATATAGCCAATATGTTTAAAGGCTACTTTCAAGTGGAATCCCCGATTAACGGTAACCAGGTTCTGGATGCAGAGGCCGTGGTGACGGAGGTGCCAGACCGAGTCACAGCTAAGCAAGTCACTGAAATAATAAAGAGCATGGCTCGGGGTAAATCTCCCGGTCACGACGGCCTCAGCATTGAACATTTTAAGTACGGGGGGCCGCACTTGTCGAGATTGTTAGGGCTGCTGTATACTTTCAGCATTAGGCATTCCTATCTGCCGAGTATGCTGATGAGGACGGTGGTAGTGCCTATAGTCAAAAATAAGACAGGCGATACGTCTGACAAAAGCAACTACCGACCGATCTCCTTAGCTACCACCGCAGCCAAAGTTCTTGACAGCCTGCTTGAGAGACAACTTAAAAAACATCTTGAGCTGCATGACGCTCAATTCGGCTTTAGATCAGGCTTATCTACAGAAGCCGCCATTTTGTCTCTTAAGCGGACTGTCGGGTACTACACCGACAGACATACTCCCATATATGCAGCTTTCTTGGATCTGTCCAAGGCATTTGACCTGGTAAATTATGATATCCTCTGGCGAAAGCTAAAAGAGACAGGAATGCCAAGCGCTTTGATCAATGTTTTCAAATATTGGTATGATCATCAAGTCAACCAGGTTAAGTGGCTTGGACAGCTCTCTGATGAGTACAGATTGAAGTGTGGAGTAAGGCAGGGTGGTTTAACGTCTCCTTCACTCTTTAATCTGTATATAAACCAGCTGATTGTTGAGCTGAGCAACACCGGTGTCGGCTGTTCTATTGATGGTCATATTATCAATAGTATCAGTTATGCAGATGACATGGTGTTGCTTAGCCCATCAATCGCTGCACTCAGGAGGTTGCTTAGTATTTGTGAAGAGTATACAGCCACACACGGCCTCCTGTATAATGTAAAAAAAAGTGAGCTCTTGGTCTTTCAGGCCAAGGGCCGCAAGCCGGAAGTAACTCCTGTGCTGCTTAACGGAGTTGCTCTTAACCGCGTGAAGCAGTTTAAGTACCTCGGTCACGTTGTCACCGAGGACTTGAAAGACGATGGTGATATAGAAAGGGAGAGAAGGGCGATGGCGGTCCGCTGTAATATGTTGGCTCGCAGGTTTGCACGGTGCAGTACAGATGTAAAGATTACTCTTTTTAAAGCCTACTGCCAAACTCTTTATACGTGCAACCTGTGGGTCAACTATACCCAGCGGGCCATCAACGCCCTTCGCGTACAGTATAACAATGCCTTCAGGGTGTTGTTGGGGCTCCCACGCTTCTGTAGCGCATCTGCTATGTTTGCGCACGCACATACAGACGGTTTTCACACACTGTTGCGGCGTCGCATTGCGTCTCTCCAGTACAGAGTGCGTGGGAGCACCAATACCATCCTGAAGGTGTTTGATTGTAAGCCTGATTGCCCTATGCAGAGGCACTGGACCCAGGCTCATATGCAGGTACCTGGTGTTCCAGTGGGTAGATACCTAAATTAAGTATGTAATAATTCCCCTTTTTAATTTATAATTTGAAAATTTAAATTTTTTATTCAAAGACATGTAATGCGAATTTTTATTTTATTATTATTTTATTTTATTTTTGACAGTGTAATGTATTGACTCTTTTGTATTGTAATGTTTAATGTTTTAAATTCTGTAAGTGACTTGAAATCTATGGACACAGTCCGAAATAAATGAATTTTATTTTTTATTTTTTTTTTTTTTTTTTTAAAAATAAAAGAACTTAAAATTAAAATTAAAATTAAACATGATTTTGGCCCCGTACCCTTCTCACCAATGTATTCTGCCAATGATCAAGCATTGGTGAGTCAGGTAGGGCAGCCAGAGTTTTGAGGATGCTGTTGTCGCTGCCGCGCAACCTGGCAAGTACAGACGCTGTTCTTTTGCGTATTATAGCAAAGAAGTCGTCTGTCCTTGCCTAAGCGAACATACCAGATGCGCTGCAGTAGCGCGACAGCCCCATCAGCATCCTAAAACCATTATTATATTGAACACGAAGGGCGTTGAAAGCCTTCTGCGTATAATTGGTCCACAAGCTGCACGTGTAGAAGGATTGACAGTATGCTTTAAAAAGCGTAATCTTTACTTCTTCACTACAACGTGCAAACCTGCGGGCCAACATGTTGCATCTAGCCGCCAACGCCCTCCGCTCCCGTTCTACATCTGCATTGTCCTTAAGGTCCTCGGTGATAAGATGCCCAAGGTATTTAAATGTTTCCACTCTCTTCAGAGGGATACCATTCAGGTTAATTACTGGGTCATAATTTATTTTTCGACCGGGTGCCTTAATGACCATGTACTCACTTTTTTTCACGTTATAGAGCAGCCCATGTTTTTTGACATACTCCTCACAAACTCCAAGTAAGTTCCTGATTGAGCCGGCCGTGGGACCCAGCAACACCATGTCGTCAGCGTAGCTTAAGTTATTCACGCTGACCCCGCCGATACGACATCCGACTGGTTTGTTGCCGAGTTCCACGATCAGCTCATTCATATACAGGTTAAACAGTCTGGGGGACGTCAACCCCCCTTGACGAACCCCACACTCCAACCCGTACGTCTCCGACATGGCCCCTCCCCATCGCACATTATTCTCCTGATTCTCATACCAAAACTTCAGGACCCATATCAACATAAATAAATAAAATCTTAAAAATTTTCTAGTAGATTCATCGATAGGTACTAAGAAGTATGCCTCTTTTAGATCTATTGTGGCCATAAAACAATCATGAGACATAAGTTTTGTAACAGTTCGAATATCTTCCATCTTGAAGTGTTCCGGTGTAATAAACTTGTTTAATTCTTTTAAGTTTAGAATAAATCTAAATGTACCATCGCTTTTGGGGGTAAGAAAGATTTTAGAAAGAAATTCGCCTGGTTGGCTTTTAACCTTTACAACAGCACCCGACTCCCGTAGTTTAGATATAGCTAATTTTAATTCTTCTGTCTCGGAGACAGTAAAATTGTTATTTTTTGAAACATAGGTTTGAAAAACAGGTTTATCAAACGGTATAATGAATCCTTGGACATATTGTAGTACAACAGAATCGTTAGTTATAGTACGCCAGTTTCTTATAAAATATTTGAGTCTAGCGGCATGGGGAATTACCTCAGTTATGGTTTGCGCGTGTTGGAGCTGGTCTTCGCCGTGGCTGCAGGACGGTGCTGGGCCGTTAGCGCAGAGCGCTTGGTCGGTGGACCAGAGTACCGGTAATTCTTCTGCCCACCCTGTCTGTACGCTCGCTGACCTTGTGCCCGGGGTGGGCCTTTCCAGTTTCCCTGGCTAGGGAACTTGCGGGAAGAAGATGCAATGGCATCAGTGCGTTTTACGTGAAGTCCAGACCGCTCTGCTATTTTAGAAGCTTTAATTTTTTCTCCTAACTCTGCTCCGAATAAGAACGAATCTCTTTTTGCATCTTTTATGATATCAGTGATTTTTTTATCCAACGAGGTTATGATTAATTTCCTCCTGGTTTTCGTATTCTCATGGTGTAAATCAAGAAATATTTGGCTTATTTCTGATATTTGCTTCAGAACTTCAATTTTATTAAGGTCGCCTTGTATCACAGCCGAAGCTAAGTTAGTCAGTCCGGATATACCCATACCTAAGTGATTTTGTGCTTTTTCCAAAAGCTTGTCTCGATTTTTAACCGTTTCACTCAGTACCGGTGCAATTTCTGGATTCAGTAAAGGGGCTTTCACTAAACGAAAGTTTTCTGGAATTTGAGTTTTATCCATTATTTCCTGCTTCTGCTCCTTTGTTAATCCATCTACTAAAACTCGACCCCAACGTTTAGATAATTCTTCTGGGATTTTTGGTCCAAATACCTCATCTTTTCCTTTAGGATCACCTAATGCTTCCAATATCTCAGCTGGAAGGGGCGCGGTATCATTAGATGCACTAGCAGTAGCACTGGTATTTGGGCCATTCTCGGACGCTGGTTGGATAGCACGCTCGGCACTGGGCGCCGCTGAAGCATCGATCTTGATCTCTTCGACTGAGGGAGAGCGTGGTGGGACTGGAGTTACTACAGATCTAAGCCTTCCTGGCTGATCGTCGTTGGAATCAGATACGTATTGTCGATGTAATGATGGTGACCTTGAATGATAACGCCGAGGCGATCTTGAGTAGCCTCTACGGTAGTAATCTGTAACAGCACCGGACCGGGCGATTGATATCGTGAAAGCAGCAATATCTGGTACTTTTAACGTCATTGGGCGTAATCATGTTACGACACGAGACTTATTGGCTATCTACACATGATCGCGTCAAGGAGAATAACCCATACTAGAAAGCGTTTATCGCTACATTTTCATGACATGTATCTAAACGGTTATCTGCACTTGATCGCATCAAGGAGAATAACCCAAGTTTGAAGGTATATATAAGTCGGTACGAATATTTCATCTGGCGCTAGGTAGTAGTAGGTATCAAACAAAAACACTCGGAAAAACATGAAATCTCATGAAAACTTATACCTACGACTTAGAAATTTGTTAAACGGAGGTAGAAACAGTTAGGCATGGCATGGTACGTAGGTACCTACATTGTTTAGTTTTAGTTCAGAAATATATACCTACTATAACGAACGTCGTAAAACATTAGGTAGAAGATAACACATAAATCGGCTAAAGACTGCCGTCAGATTAAATTGTGTCGATGGTTTGTTTGTGTGAGATTGGTTGCCGCGGAAGGTAAACAAATTAGCGCTTACCTTCGTCACTAGAATCCTCCGAATACTCGTACCGGCGAAGGCGGTTTTCCAACCGCCGTATTTTGTCCTTTAAATGACAATCCTTGTGTTTGTGCTTACGTTTCCCCATATTGGGCGCACGGCACACACTTTTCACAACACCGTGATACTGTAGTGTTAAGTTTTTAAAGATATAAATCAAGATTTTTGAAAAATATAGTTGTCGACACGTTGCGATGCCCGCACAAGAAAAACGAAACCAACATGGCGGCGGCCAGACTCGGGCGCAGCGGGGCGGGGTTGGGGGAGGAAACTGTAGTTGTCGTTTTATGATTTTTAATTTGATTTTATTTAGTTAATAGCTCTAAATGTTGTGCGATGCCTAGTACATTGAAGAATGGACTACCAAGTGAATATATTAAATCTTGAGGATGCAGCGTTGAAGTATAATTGTGTATTGGTAGGTATAGTTACAGGTTGTCGCCTAATACTGTTACTACACTCACGGGTAACATAATTATGGGGCGACGCTTATGTCATTTTTAAAAGCGAGAAATAGAGACAAACAAGCAATGAAGTTCGTTTAAAATAAATAAGATATGTACTTTATAGAAACAAAATATATTTTTTCTTAAACTTTTAGTAAACCTTAAATTTCTGAATATATTCATGACTAGATAGCGCTATATTTTTAAACGCGGCATTTAAACATTGTTAAGAAAAGCACAATGTAAGTGTCGGGAGAAAATGGATAAGTCCATAGGCCTTAAACACTACTTCTTTCTTTTTTGTATAGAGCACCGAGTCGTCCAAATACTACTTTTATAATATTTGTATCATGCGAAATGCATCAAAATCTTCTCTTGCGATAAAAAATAGGTACCTACTTTAGCGCACCGAAGAGCAAAAGTTCCAAGAAAGCTTAAAAGGTGCAAAGTGTATCCTATTTGATACAGCAATCACAGACTATATAGAGGAGCTTACTGTGCCATGCGGCTGGTTCTCCATTTAGGATGGTTTCCGAATACTAATGGGTGGCAGTGAAGCGAAATGTGTGAGGGCCCGGCGCCTGAATGTACGTGCCTAACCTATACTCCTACACTACAGGCAAGTGCGTCGGACGTCGTGACCCACTCACTACGAGTAGTTCGAGTACTTTCGGCTCTATACATCACCTTAAACATGCACGCCGCGAGACATGCTGCTCCGCCTACAAAAATGTCCAAGCTGAGTTTAAATCGGACGACATTAATTTTGATTTCGGCTGTATACTAGTAAATTAACCTGCACAACATTGACGAACTACGAAATTGGCTGTTGCTGGCAGGCGTCGTGTCGATATCGGTCGGAGCCGGCCGGCGGCGAGGCGTAATAAACGTATGTCAACTAAGTTCTGGTCCTTGCATATTGCTTGATTTCACCATGTCATGTACATGCCACCACGGAGATAATTTGTTTGTAACTATTGCCAACTTTCTGACTATAAAATTCAGTTTTACCAATAAAATGTCTCTAGACTGTCGTCGAAGTTAAAGCTGTATATATGGCTATAAATTTTGCTAGTACTTGAGTAACTGATGTTAATGCGTGAAAATTTTGGTGCCAAACATATTTTGTACTAGTGGCCCACTAAGTGGCTGCGCCCACTGTAACTCATTTTCCCGTTGGAGTAAGCTGTTAAAACTGCATCTAAATCCGTTGCGTAGTTTTAACAATTTACGCGTATATATGACAGATGAAAAGCGACTTTGCTTTATACTATATTGTAGTGATGGACTGAGTTCAATGTTACGTAAGTGACGTTTAAATTATACTCCGGAAATGGTGTCATGCGAGTGCAGTGTATACTGCACAAGCTGAGAGGTCATCAAGCTCGACACGTTGGAGCTGCGAGTTACTAGAGTGTCACATTGGCAAGTAGGGTGGCCCGACATCCCCCTTTTGCGGGACGTATTCCGATGGTGTCCGAAGTGTCCACAGATTTTCAACATGTACTTAGAATACGCGAAGTTCCTCCATATCATTGTGAATTCACATCGCAAGTCTCATTGATTCGAATTTAGCTGTAAATACACTGTCGTCTAGTGATGGATAATGAGACCGGGTGACGACTGAGGAGGGAAAAGAGTCGGGTGCTGTGAACACTGCTGGTCAAGGTATACATATGATGAGTTGCTAGTAGGTAACTTCTGACTAGGGTGTAGAATTCGTAAGTAAGGTGGCGCACTAAATTTTTTTTACAAGACAGACAAACACCTAATATCCGTTAATATCTTAATTAGTTCAGCTAGTAAGTTTTAGTGTATTTAGGTCTCACATTTCTTAATTTTTTATACAATTTCAACAATTCGGCTTTGGTTGAAATGCCACAAACGATTAACTACATAGAAAAATGATATCATTAAAAACATTACACTCATTTTTTTGGTTCGGCAGTCGTGTAAAAATACCAGTCGTGTCGTGGCAATTTTTATATTGGGGTCTGAAGACTATACCCTACGTAACACTCACTTTCCTTTCACAATAGTAGACGTCTCCCTTATTACTCCTGGTTAAACCCGTATGATACTCGGGTAATAATTGCAGTCTAAGGATCGCAGTGTGAGACGCTCACAGTTTTCCTTCCCATGATATTTCAAGTTGTTTGTATAAGTACAGTGACTAACGATAACAAACAGTCTTGTTGTACAAATGTGCATGCATCGCTTTAAATTAGAATGCCTCGTTAGGAATCATATTGCGGGGTAGGCAGTAGAGTTTCGTCAAGAGAGACAAAAAAGTATCGACCGAGTGTGAATCGGACTCGCGCGCGAAGGATTCTGTGCCATAATGGATTTTAAAAATGTTTGTTATATGGGAGCTAAAATGTCATTCCTATCCTGTCGGCTGCATGATGACTTCTATGGCCTGTGGAGAGCACCAATAAATGTATTCATTTTATTCTGCTTTTATATATTTCTTGCATATTTGTTGTCAGAACCGCAATACGTTACTGTATATGCTGTGAAAATTTCTACTGTCCATGTAGGTGCGATCATTTATGCTTTGGTGCTTCCCTTAAATTTATTTTATTCTATATTACTTTACGTATAGATTAAAGTATTTTTTGTTAAGTTTTAACGGCAACAGTAAAACTGGAGTTTTGTAGTCCAACACCAACACTTCTTTTGTAGTGTTCTTCTGAAAATATTTTGATCTCCGATCTGTAACGTTGCAGTCTTTTTCTATATGACTCGTAAGGCTATGCCCAATCCTACTTGAGCCTTGCTATCTTCAGGCTGATATCGTAAACTTTTAAACTTTGCTCTCCAAACTCCCGGTAGAGACAGACGCTCCCGACTGTCTTAACGCTGTGTAATACTTGCTCCTTGCGTTGTGTAAACTTTTCTTATACCTACCTAATAATGATAACCGCTAGTGAAATTGAAGTTAAATATATACACCGACAGGATTTGCAACATAAAAATATGAGACTGTAAAATGAATAGAAAGTATTATTGTCAGATAAGTTATCTAAAAACAAGTGTGTTTCATTATTTCGTTTATTTGAAAGTATTGGAAATAATATAGTTCACTTAAATAAAGTATCTGACAATATTATTTATAAGGCTTATAAGAAAGACATGCTTTATTTCTTAGTCCTACTGGTAGTTTATCTTGCTTAGAGCACAGTCTCGAAAATCGGATCTTCACTTTAAGCAGGTAAAATAAACTCGTAATAAGACACTCGCAATCTAATAAACTAATAGAACAGACTAGGGTAACAATTGATACAGAAAAATTCCGACACTTTAGGACGTCGAGATGTTTATCAATCGGATCTCGATTTTTCGTTGCAAACTCGCAATATAGGTACTTTGCAACAGCTTAGATATCTTATACATTGCGTGAACAAATGTTTATTATTGTTGAATCTTGACCTACAAAAACGTTATATAGGTTCAATCCCTTCAATCCTGCTGTGTGGTTGACAGAAAGTATTCAGAATTTATTTGCATGGTGCAAACTTTAAACCTATTGAAAACTTACAACGCAAAAAAACAAAAACCTTTTTCGATTGTTTAAATATTTTGTTGTTTTGCGTTAATAACCTTACTACCTACTCTGAATAAAGCGCCGTGCACACGATGAGCCTGCCGCATAATATAGTAGGATGTTACGTAGTCTTAATTTCTTGTGTGGGACATCAGCCAACTCGACTCGGTGACGCTCGATTATTTGTGTCGTGCTGGTTTTAATCGGCAGTTTATAATTTGGCGAGTTGTCATCGGAGCGAAGGTGGGCACGGGCACGCCGGGCACGCGGTGCGGCGCCGACAAAGGGCGTGCTGGCAGCGCGTGGCGCGGCGAGGGCCGTTGCGGCGGAGGGTTCAGTCGGGCGGGCAGATCGCGCGCGCCCGCCCGGTCGCCCGCCGCGCCCGCACCCCTGCACGCACGCATCCAGTGCACTCGGCTACGCCTCTATCTCTTACGGAGCAGGCGGCGCCGTACCGTGCCGCCAATGTGTTTATTGTTGCCCCAACTTCCGACCCGGCAACATCGGTGCATCTAGTTGCATTTCGCGTCACACCGTTAATCGCGATCGTGTTTTAATTTATCCATGAGTTACCACTACTGTGTTCAGTGATTATTACCTTTTTGAAAACTTTTTAAATTGTACTTTAAAGACTGACTTTTAAGATTAATCGACATTGATAATTGTAAAAAAAAAAATGGCTGCTATATGTACTGATTCTGGTCACGGCACAGAGTCGGACGCTTCCTCTC
Source organism: Keiferia lycopersicella (assembly GCA_029255805.1). Classification (NCBI taxonomy): domain Eukaryota; kingdom Metazoa; phylum Arthropoda; class Insecta; order Lepidoptera; family Gelechiidae; genus Keiferia; species Keiferia lycopersicella. Next base: position 14,405,098 of record JARACZ010000006.1, on the reverse strand, counting down.
CATCATCAAGTAATGGGAATTCGAAGACCTCGTCCTTGAGATCTGCTTACCACAAGATGTCTAAATATTTGTCACACTCAACCAGCCTCAATGGCTACTCCCCAGGTAAGTTGTGAAATGCGAGGTTCATCTATATAAACTAGACAAAATGCGAATTATTACTCCTACATGGATTACTTCTACTTCTATTAACTAACGTCTATGTATTTTGCGACTTTATTTTAAACAGTTATAATATTCAGAAGAAATTAATGGTATATTTATAAAACTTTAAATGATTTTATTTACCAAGAATTTAAATATTTTGTGATTTTTTTTTTTTGTTGTGTAGTGTTTGTGATTTGGCAAACACACACAAAAACATAGGTTGCTGCATTTCTTTAAATTTGTATATATATTTTTTCGAAATTTCTTATTTGACCTACTCGTATATATAAGTGGAAACAAAATTGCGATCCTTTATCATGACATGAAAATGATTGCTTATATGTCGGTGCACCTATCCATGTTTTGTTGTTAAAAACTTTTGTCTGCCAGATTGTTCCTATCCTAAACAAGTAAGACGGTTGACTCATTAAAAATATTTTTTCCGTAACTGCATAAAATTCGTTCTATGTCTATGTAGAGAGGCACCGGGCTGACTTATTAAAGTTAGGATTTCAAACTGCAACTTCACATAATAAACTAGTTTATGCAAACTTATGACACATGTGCAAAAATGTATTAAAATGCTAGGTAGGTATCCAATGTGAAATTAATTTTTTACTGGATCTCTACTTTAATTTCAACCTTAAAAAAATACGCTATGGTATAAAATTTTGAAATAATCTGTTTTTATTGTTCACCTTTCTATGAAACTTTTCACCTTTTACTCGTTTTGGCTTTGGTCTGTGTGTGTTTGTTTTTCGACAATATGCATTCTTTAGGCATGTATGTGGACAAATGAATACTTTTTCACAGGCTGCGGCCCATACATCTAGGCGGATGTTGACATTTGAGATGTCGTTAGATTTGTCTCAGCAACGCGTGTGACACTGGTTATGCTATGTTATGATTCCATTGTAAAATGTCGGATTTTAAACGCAAAATATAACTTGACATTACCGCCGTCGGGTGTTTGTTTTTTAATGATTACGCTTCTTCGTATGCGAACGTAAAACTAGAATAATAATAATAGAACGCTTTGATGAAAACCGAATTGAGTGCTACCAGTTAAGATAGTTTGTACCTTAAAATTATTAGGAAACGAGTTTGAAATGTTCGAGCCTATTTCTTAACTACCTCTATTTAAGGGTCCAGTGCCCGGATCCTATCTATCTATCTAGAAAGGTAAGATTTAGCTTGTTTATATATTGTAAAAATTCCGAAGCTGCTTGACTGACTTCAAAAATATCTTTGATGATTAAAGGACCACGACACCCCTGAGTATGAAAAGCTCCTTTTTACCACTGGGAAACATCTTATTCATTTAGGAAACTGTGCTGTGATCAGCGAGTGAAATCGATGAGCTGGCGTCTAGTTATCTATATGTATTACTGTTCATACGTTCATTACTTGCCCATGGAACTTATTTGTTTGATGACATAATTGGGTCTGTAGGGAATTATCAACATAATCTGATTGGGATATTTGCAATTTATTTACGTCGGAAATTATTTAACCTACCAAACTATCTACGTATTTTAAAGCAAATCTGTAGGTATAGCCCTAATTGTTCTTGATATTGCCGCGGTTTCGGGCATCTCGATCACGTCCTCATCGGACTATATACTAATATTTTATACTACTGAATCAAAATATCACAATTCAGTTGTAAATTGGGTAGTGCGTCATTAATAAAATGTAAAAGTTGTACGCTTAAAACTATTGTCCAAAAATAGTGCAGACTTCAGTCTTCATTTTTAAAATTATGAAATAAACAGAAAAATTACATAAAAGTAAGTGTTCTGACGCCTTCCAAATAGACAATAATGACGCTATAGATTTCATACAGAATGCCGTTTTAGTTCGTTTTAAAAAGTACCTAACTCATTTGACCTGCCAGCCCACAACTCTATTTTTGTATAACTTTACAACTTTGCACGATTGTCTCCTTGTCTATTTAGATAATTCCATTAGAATAAAAAAAAGAGTTGTAAAGTGAATCCTCTGTATTTCGCACATATAAATTATGCAGAAATGTCATCATCGCCTACTTATTCCATTAGTTAATGATGATGAAATTATTAATCTGTATTGTTACTAAGACTACATTCTATTCATTACCGTAATACTCGTAAGTTAATCACTACGAAAGGCTATTAAAGGCTATTATGTATGACTCAATACCTGTACGTAAATACATACTTTTAGACTTTCTTTATCCAAGAAACTACAAATGTGAAGTTGCTAAATCTGTCGGGTGTTCTGACAGACTTTTTGTTACTTGTGTGTATTTTCCCGATGTTTGGCACGTGAATAATGATATCATGGCGTTATATATGTATGTACTATCTAAAAATACTGCATATTATAAATTGTATATGCTGTATGAAAGGCAACGAAATGAGGCAGAGCAAAAAAAAAACAGAAGTTTGTGCTGTTTAGCATCTTTTAAATCAATATATCATAAGCACAATGTGACTTGCTCAATGCGCGCGCGCAAAGCAGTCGTCTCGTCATCGAGAATCTCAAGGGGCGCTACAGATATCTTGAGAAACTTCTTAGGCGTGTTCAAGAAGCTCAGTGGCTCTATGTGTGTTTAAGTGTGTATGTTTGATTTTTGCACGAGTTTATCATAAATAAGTTTCTAAATCTCGATGGCTACATTGTCTACGTTCATGATGAAGTAATTATTTATAATGCTAATACCTAGGTAGAATTTAGTTATTTTTATTTCCACCGAATCATAAACTTCCAGCCCTAATTTTGAATAGGAAGTGAGCCAATTTGGTGTAAATCGGTCAAACCGAGTGATAAAGCCTGACAGCTGATGCCTATGGTACGGATACACTGTGACATACGCCCGCCAATATATAATTAGTGACCATATTTCGAATTCGTGACTCTACCAAAATCATCGTAACAACGGTCTGGAAATGCAGTGGTGCGACTCTTAACCCTTGATGTTTGCACACAATCAGATATATAAAATGTTTATTGAGCGCTTGCTTCTGGGTGAATAAAACAATTGAAAGTTTCATTTAAATACGCAATTTTTGCTGGACTACTGATTTCTACAAAAGTTGTCATCGCGTGGAGCACTTGCCCGTGTACTGTGATCAGACCTACAACATTCGTATCAGAACTGCTAATTGATCTGCTTTTAAAAATGTATGGACGACAGCGTTGCAAATTTTAAGAGCGCGACTGAGCGCTCTGGGTTTTTAGCCTTTTCATATAAAAAAAAAAAACAATTAGCTCTAGAGGCATTACTCGGGAAGAAACGGTTTACGTTTGTATGAAAACGCCGAGCCCACGAGGGCTCTTAACAGTTTACGATATTGCAGAATCTGAATCAAAATCCCTAATTTTTACTTTTATCTGTATTTATTTAGTATTTTTCTTTCGTAGTGACATCCAGAACCTATACCAAACTAATATTTTCTGACCTAGATATAATTAAAACAAAAAAAACAGCTGTAAAATAGAAAAAGACTTAACGGGTTACCGGGGCAATTTTCTTGACTCAGTGTCTTAAACGATCGGGCAAACTAGGTACACAAAAAATCTATTGACTAGAAACCACACAAAAGTAGTTTATCAGAGCCGTTTTAATGTTTTCGAGTTATATGTAGATTATTTTATGAGTAGGTACTGTTCGCGATTATTTCGTTGGCATACATTAAGTGTCCTATGAGACGGGCACGCGCGCTGCTGGTTTCCATATTTGTAATTGAATAGGAACTCGTATGGGCACTGGTCTTGCACAATAATGTGGCAGTGTGTCCAGTGGTGCTAGCGGGGCTGGTGGGGTGAGAGACCGGTGCGGCGCACGCGCAACGCGCACCAAAACTCGTGCAGTTATTATCACACGCGGTGATTGATGGTGATAGCTGTGGCGCCGAAATGGATAAATACAATGAAGGTAAGACCTTCGCTCTGATCTGTGTCGATGTCGAATTCATACGTGCGTGAAACACGTACTTGACTGGCAGTTCCATTCACTAAAACCAAAGAATACCTACTAACTGTACCTATAGCTACTTGCTCTAAAACATATGCCACTTAAGTTATGTTAAGTATGTTACGCTTATTCCCGTTACAGTTAATACGCATACCTTCTCAAAACATCTCGTAAAGAACACATAGCTGTCGGTATAATAAGATAAAGATAAAGATAATTTATTTCAAAATAAAATAGTGCTTACAAATAGTAAATTTACAAATATAAAAGTAAAGTAGTGCATAAATTTATCAATTATACCTAAACTAAGTAAATAAATAAAAATATTTACTTGTATCTCAGGTAATATCTAATAATCTATTCTGTGCAAGTTAAAATTATAATTTACTTAAACAAAAACAATCTTCTGCATACAATAACTTATTATTACAATTCATACTTATTTAAACTAAAACTAAACATCTATTAACAGAAGGTTTTCTGTTAATATATTTTATGGTAGATAATGAAATGTTACCAGTAATATGATCAAAGAATAATGTCTGATAAAGAATAGAAAGCGCGATGGATGATGGACACAGAAAACGATACTTATAAATTTATGAAAAGTAGATCAATAACTTGTATCCAAAATATTTCCTTGGTTTGTAAAGTGATTAACGTGCAATACGTGCATCATGATATCGTTCATACAACGTGCGGGTCGCAGGCGTGGTAAACGTGTAGGTATCGCAGGTTATTCTAGTATGGTTCTCGCCAGTATTAAAGTTTTAAGATAAGTTTTCATATGACACCCGGAATAGGTAACTTTGGAGTAGATTTTTTGTCTGTCTCTGATTCAGAATTCGGAGGCATCACGAAAGAGTGAAGGGGTAGCGAGGGGGGTCATCAAAGTTTCCAATTGTATTACTTTTTCTGAAACATTTCGTTTGGCATATACGGCATTTGGCGTAAAACATACCAAGTTTAAGGTCCTGATTTCGTAAAAACACGCCGAATGATTCCTTTTGAAAAGTTTTTTTTTAGGTAGGTAATAGGATCTTGTATTTTATTACGTTTTTCATTATACGTAACTGACAAAAAACTGCTTGTGACATAAAAAGTATTCGTTTTTGGGATTTGTTTGTACGAGTATCTATTCATATCGTTGAGATAAAAATATGTGAAAATATCCTGTAAATTTCTTTTGAAACCCCATAGTTGAAATTATGGTGGATCGTTTGGCATATTTTGTGTAAAATATGTAGGTACATATGTGCCAACCGTTAAGCTTTCGAGTTACAGCTTTCTTCCTATAAATAACTTAGTCTAACTAATATAAATAGTTTTTATCTTAGTTTTTTCTAAGTAAAGTACCTAACATCTGACCTTAAAATTATTTTGACCACATTAATTTCAATACCTCAGAGATTAGAGGACTCCTGACAGGGAATGTTAGGCATGGCATTTTAAATATGCAACTAAAATATTTTAACTAATGCGAAACATTTTTGATATTGGCTTGTAAACCTTTTTATTTGATAGGCAACACTTGATTAAACATTCCGACGAAGTTGATTCCCGATCCCTCCTCCCTTCGCCACAAGATTTCTTGACTATTCCGGATCTAAAGTCACAACTATATACAATGCATGGGTAAAAGATAAAGCCCTGTGTAAGATCATTTTAGTCTTAAGGTTTATGGTCACTTTCTTTCCCCTAATAATGAAAACGAAGGTGGTAGGCGCGTTATTTCGGTTATTTCTCATTTCGCGTGTCAATGCGCCGTGTGCGGGCTGGGTAGGTATGTTAAATTAAAGTCGATTGCTCGAGAACAACAGGTGCCTCCCGACGGTAGTATAATAGATCCGACGCACGCCATCAATAGAGCAGGTCATCAGGTTTTATAAAATACTGCAAATATTTCAACTACTGAACAGTTTTCCTCAAGTAACATAACACGAAATATGAATAGCGAAAAACGTTTTTCCTATACAAATTGACCCGGTCGATGGCGCTGGGTACAGTATACAGTTTGTTAGAAAAAATACCATGTTCTTTTAATGAACAAGCCCATGAAACTGAACAAGTTTCCCCAAGGAACATTCGAAATATGAAATAAATATTGGATCTCTCATACAACCCGACGTGTTCGGCTAGTACATTTTGTATGGGAGATTTGATATTTCGACCTATTCTTGCGGAAAGCTGTACAGTTTTCAGAGCATGTTCAGCCCTTTAAAGGAACTTAGTACTTATCCTAACATCCTGTATTACGACGAGGCAGATGTCCACTATATTTTCTTGTTTGACCTACGTTCCTTGCGAAAGGTGTTCAGTTTCATGGTGTGGTAAATCTCTTAAAATATTTCGAGGTAATCTTATTACATCCTGTATAAAAAAGTTACAGAGTGAGTGTGTTACTTTGGTTACCACGGAACTGGCCACGGAAAAACTTGGAAAAATGCCTTAACTGCATGCATATTTTGTTACCTAATTATATTGTACATCCGAAATGGATAGATACACTGTTGTTACTTTTCAAACACAGTGAACAGTAAATACATATTATTTGTATTTATTATCAAGTTTATAAAAAAATACTAAATTCACTGACAAAATGTTGCTCTTGCTCTACTTAAATAAATTAAACAGACAATCTCCAGAACACAGACAAATATTTGCTTATGAAGGGTTCTGCACTTTGCTACGATGTTACGTGATCTTTACGTGATAGATTACGAGCCAGATTAATACAACCGTAAAGGTTTATTGAGACTATGGTGTTGTTATTGCGCGTCGTCGCTCGACACGGGACGTGCTAAGACCGAGAGAGCCTGGCTAATGAAGGATCAGATAAAAACCAGTACGACACAAGATACACACTACTGTGTTTAAAAACAGGAATATCTTTAAGAAAAGGTTGATTGTTGTCATTAGTTGATTTTTTCCTTGAAATGAAACATCTTATAGTTCTGTACTCAAAGGAAATAACGGGCCTAAAATAACCTATTCCTGACCTGACACACCGCTGTCTGTCCGTCTGTTTGTCTGTCAGTGGACTGTACCTAACTCATTATTATGTACTGCGATAGGTAAAAGTCTAAAATCTTATCTGATTTATTGGGATTTAATGCACACACAGTACTATATTATTCTCATAAATAAAAATCAAATCGACGAAGGTCGACCTTCTCGACCGATGCGTCGATAGCTCAGTGGCAGAGCAGTGCGACGGTACCCCATGCGCCCGACGCTTATCAGTTTCTCAATTTCTTATTTTCATCTTCAAAAATGATGTTTTTTTTGTCGCATACACAACAACGGAATACTAAGAATAAAATAAATATTTAAAGTGACAGGCTTCCATTAAAATACCTACCCTTCTTGCGTGAATCCAACCTCCATAAACCAGTTTTCTATTTTACATTGTGTATGTATATACAACTACAAAACTAACTAATGAACAAAAATTCCATAAGATTCATCACTTAAATAAACTCTTGAAAAACAAAATTGTGTTGGTGATGTGGCTGTAAACAGTTAATAATCCTCAACGTAGCGAACAGCCAGCTGCCGTGAAAATGTGTAACAGTTTGGTAGACTGTGTAAACACGCCGTACCGCCGCCGCGCCGGACTTAGGTACTAATATCAACATCTTCACTTAACTATTTTTAGAGATTACCGTGGTTATTAAAAATGTTATTGAAAATCCAGTAAGTATAAGCCGATTCACTATACGAGTAACTAGAAGTTCTGCTGATAGTACATGCGTGTGCGTCTCTAATACGTTTGCTAATACTTTCCCTATGTTGATCTTGTTTCGACGGCCTTCACACCAAGTGGCCAACTCACTATAGACACCGCGTCACGCCCAATGTGTGGCGAATTTAACATGCTAACGACTCGGTGTGCCCCACAAAAAGAAGAACATGCTAAAATTACAATTCTACTCGCGCAATATAGAAAGATTATTCGTTTTAGAAACTAAAAATAACTAGAAATGGTCTCGATTCTGACCAGAGACTTCCTCTTACTTTCTGAAATTAAATAAAATAATTAAAACCTTAAATTTTACGAGGTCCTGAGTTATTCGCCTTTTATTTGAATGAATGAAATTTGTATAGCTAGGGTTGTGCTTAGTTTAGCGTGTTGCCCTGAGGTCGGTTGATTCCAGTCAGATTAAGGCTTACCTTGTCCTGACATGCGGACACGCTCTTTAAAGGCATGTTCTCTTGAAAAGTTGTCCCTTTTATTTTCGCTGCGCTACAAAAAACAGCCGATCGTTGCGCTCATCATGAGATTCTAGTGATTTTTGACATACTTAAAAAGAAGATATTCTATGTAATAATGACTAAATCAGCGACTATGACTAGAATTTATGTATGTGAATTCTGATTTAAATAGGTTATAAATAATTTGCGAATTAAATAATATCGAAAAAGTGTTTCGAATAGAGGTTACTGTGTTTTATTTTTCTATCGAGTAATGTTTGTCTAAGTTTGTAACTGATAGCACTGATAAAAATACTTGTATCCTATCATCATTGTATGATTATTTTGTATTGTTAGATCCTCGTCTTTTTTAATTTTTATCACTGTTATTGTCCTAATAATTCTGTATTAAAAACTAGTGGTGGCGATGTTGGAGTTCAAATCTTGTTATAACGTCGTCTTGATTATATCGGGATTAGAATGCGACCTACGGAGAGTCGCCCAAGAGGAGGAATGTTAGATAATATTTTAAGTTTTGTTTGTTGTCTGATTGTGACGATTGGAGAGCAATATCTCCCTCTAAGCTATTAGAGCGTCAGATGAGAGATGTAATGTGTTGTGTGTGACGTTTATGGTCAATGATGTTACGGGAGCACGCGTGACGTAAACCGTCCGGAATTCAACCTTAACATTGCTGCAGATGAGCTACGTAGCCGCTGCGATTTAAATATAACTCCGCATCTGTACTTATACCGGGTTGTTTTTTAGTCAGTACGCAAACTTTGCAGGGTGATGGGTGGCATCAATATGAATATCTTTTCTATGGTGCCAAGTGCGGAATCGCGAAAAATACCTACGGATATATAAAAAAATAATACCTGCTCGACGAATATGTTTGGGATAAGTTACAATTATGTATCTGACTTAAAAATGACCCTGTGTGTTAGCCACAACTCCGGTGACGGCACACGTGACCCTGGTCCTTGCTTACCCGCTGGGTGTCTGAGAACCCACTTACAATCACATATCCTTCTACAGCTAAAACATGTAAAAACTTAACGATACCTATCCTTTGCGGGGTAGACGGACCTTTAGAGGCCGTAAAACTGTCGCTATCGCCACATCTGACGTTATGTATTGAAATACACATGAAATCCAGTCCCTTAATCTCTTGCGACCCCCGCGGGAAACAACGATGACGCACGCGTTGAACTCGCCATCTGTAGTACATTGGACTCGCGGTAAGAAAAGAACCGATTGCTAAAGAGGGTGTAGTTTGAGGATACACACGAGTTTGCAAACGGATTTTCTTCCGAGTGATACACAGTCCTTTCTACTACACCTGCAAGAATAAAAAAAACAGGAATACTAATAGAAGAACTGTTCAATAAACCTAAAAAAAATACATGTAAAATCCAATGCGAATTGGCGAGCTATTTTGCTTTTATAATATCGTACAAAAAAAAAGCATAAGTCCATTCAGCCAAGTTGCCTGCAAAAATATATTAGACCTAGGTTCCGGTTTACGTAACCTTGACAGTTGCATGTTTTATCCCCTGGGGAGAAAAGTGATTTGTATGGATTCATGTCTCCCATTAATTTGAAATGTGAACAATGAGTTAAAAATGTCTCTACGTTTTATTATGCCACAGGGCATTTTCTATGTAGATGTATATTTGATAAAAATAGTAACGGTTTAGATAAAGAAAAGAACATAACTGCTCGTTTACATGACACTTTTTAGTTCACAACCTACTTGTATCGCATATAATTTCAGATGTGAATATTGTAGTTGTAGCTTGCTGAGTATTTGTTTGTTTGTATGTTATGGCCCGAGGCCAAGTCGTATCAAACAAGTGAATTGAACGTAGGTCATACAATACATCATCGACAATATCAGCAATTCGCATATTGGTTAATACAACTGCTATGATTTTCGAGGTAAAATTATCGGGGTACGTGTTATCAGAGATTTCGGAATACGCTTACCACGAAGCAAATTTGGCCGTATACATGATTCTATTCGAACTTAATGCTGTGTTTCTTAAAATTGTAACATGCACGTTGACATAAATTACCAATGATGTGATAATAATATTGTGATGATGTTAAAAGCGTACGACTAAAGCCACAGTCATCCAGTGGCACCACCAGTGGGGCTAAAACGTGTGGTACAGTCAAGAGCGCGCCACGCGGCGCGGCTGACTTCACTGGGTTGAATGAACAGTTCATTACGGTCTAAGATAAATAATACTCGGTATAACCAATAACAGTAACAATAGTTTGATGAGACGTGTGGAAACTGTAGTGGAAACCGAACAGGCCTGATTATAATTGATTAGCGGCGCGCCCAGTGGTTTCACCCACTGCTACTTACCTGGTTACCCGTGGGAATCGGATCTTTGCCTGTAGTTACAAGTCAATTAATATGTAAGTCTTTGGTAATAGCAAAACTTTTTAAATTAAGTCATGACATTTCCGTATCTCGTACAGTTTATCTGGGCTCCTGATATTCCACTCCAGACCCTCGATATCCTCGTGTTAGCTGAAGTGGACCATCATACTGAACAACTATTGTGAATCCATGTTGGTATCTATTCTCTTATAATTTCATACAATGAGGAATTGGTGATTTACACGAGGTACCCCAGTCCTTCGATATCCTTACGCTAGCAGAAGTGGTCTACTATGCAATGGTTTACAAATGTACACCTTTAAGTATGAAATCTGACTTAGTTTAGCCGGTGTTCTACATCAAGTATTCCAGACCCACAAGTGCTAACAAAAAGTTGTCAGGAATACTTGATGTAGAACACCGGCTATTGTTATGTCTACTTCCGACATGCTATTAATCTCAGTGCCAAACCCGAAGATTGGTCTAGCGGTTCTGCAGCAAAAGATTAATACAGCGGCCAGCCCGCCTGGTTCTCCGCTACTAACCCTGCTCCCGAGGGAATAAAATATTTTTCGGCTATACAAAGTGCCTAAGTTACTCAGAAATGTTATAGCTTTTTAATAATTAAAAAAAAATTGAAGTCAGTCTTCTACTTTTGGAGTTTATCGATGAGAAACACAAGCATTCTCACACGAAAAATATTTCCATCTTCATCAGTAGTGTAGTATAGATATTCTTCTACGTCTTTTCGTGTGGTGACCCACACCCAGTCCTCCAACAAACCAATGAACCATTCTACTTCTTTTCGTGTGAGACACCGAGTTTTCAAACGGTCTAATGAACCTTGGTGTCAGAATCTTTCAAGCGTCTAATACAAGTAGCAGGCTACTGGCATGGAAGTGTATCAACCTCCGTTTTAGTAGGCCTCGTAGACAGCAATCGACCAACGGTTTAACGTGCCCTCCGAAACTCGGAACCATCTTTCTTACGGACAATGAAGTGATTCAGCCTGCAATGTGATAAATAACAACTTTGTGAGTGACCCGCCGAGAATCGTCGGTACCCGGTACCTTCTGCGTCGCAGGCAGTCACACTACCACTGTCATTTATATTGATAAACAACAATGCAATCGTAAATGCATATTATTAATTATAAACGATAAAAAACCCTCAAAATTGAAAGTAACTTCTTGGTAATTGAATCGTTAAGTAATTTGACCTGCAGCAGTACCTTCCTACCACAGATAGTCAACTTCTGCTCGAATGAACCACACACCCTGCTTGACGTGTTTGTTGATATCCTAAAAACTATTTGGGCCCATCTAAAACACTTCCCCACGCTGCCCATGACCCGGAGGAGAGAAGATGTACTCCAGAACTCTTATCAGTTCTCATCGACTAAATATTTGTTTTTCTGAGTCTAGTAAGATACCTACTCCAGAACTCTATACTATCAGTTTTGATCGCAAACTAAATATTTTGTTATTGTATGTATCTCGGCGATGCGAGGGCGATTAGGCGCCTCGCCAGGAACCTCGCGCGTTCTCAGCTTGTATTTTGCACACTTTGTACGTTAATACGTTATATTGTTCTAAAGAAGCGGTATGACATTGAAGGGTTCCCTCTCAGCGTAAAATTCCACAAACTTTTTCTAAATTGACACCTGTGTTATGTGTGTGTCTTTTAATATTGTAAAGTACTTGTCTCTCAGACTTGCCTGCACGTCTTTTTCCAACAACTTGCACTTATCTGAGATTGCAGCGTCTATTGAATTGTTCACACTCAAAAGACGACAAGGTACAACAGAAAAATAGAAATCGCTATCCGCACGGTATATTGCACGGCACGATAGCTCTGGCGCGACAGCACTTACTCTGTACCTTAGCAACTAAATTCTGTCTGTAATGAAAGGCTAGACCATTCTGTAGAAATTTTCAACGTATATATTTGTGTTTTCGCCAGTAACCTACCTACTCTTTTCATACACGTAGTATACGATTGTTTGTCACGCCCTTATTTCGGAAATTAACAAAATTTTAAATATGTACTTGAGTTAATTTGCCCGCCCGGCCCGCTTTACCCACTTTAAATGTTTTTATAAGTAACAAGCCTACTAAATGAATGTGAAGGATACAATGAAGGATATTAAAAGAGGAGGGGTTTTAATTTGGGGCTGTGAAATTTGTGCTCACATTTTATGGTGAAAGCTCAGCAGGCCGTTCGAGAATCGATAGGTCGCCGCCATTGAGCCCGATCTCTCGGCTCACTGGTTTAACTACAACGGGCTGACCTGTGGGCTGTAGCCGTAGGCATGCCGAAACAAGCCCGACCTTCCCTAAAAATTAAATAAATATTTTATTTTCCCACCTGAATTAACTCAATGAAGTACTAGTGTCTACCAGGATACCTGCGTTTCAGAGCAGAGCTGCCAGTTCACTTTAAACGAATAACAACCTAGTTCCGAAACACGACGCGCAGAAGAGGAAACAATAGATTGTCAGAGCAATAATTGGATTGTTCTCGCGTGGTTCAGATTCAAACAGTCTTTTGAGTGAGGAGTGGCACATTCTTAGCTGTAGAAAAGCTTAAGGTTGATGAAAGCCTAGGAAACTGAGAACATAGTCGAGAAGATAGTCTTCTTCTGTCACGACGAAAGATTTATTGAACCCTGGCGTCATGGTATTTCAGCTGCCAGGGTTGTGTAGGCCTGTTAACATGGTTGTGGGACGACTGCTGTCTAAATAAACATAAACTAAACAACAATCGCAACCAACGGATTAACGTGTCATTCGAAGCACAAAACCACCTTTATTTATTTCGTTTATTTATTTTTGTTGACGTTCATCATTGTTGTAACTGATAACTGTGGATTTGACCTGAAAACAAACGAATATAAGTTATTTTTACTTACTGTCATTCATTGCTGCCACGTGAGCCATATTATTGTTCAGAAATTGAATTAAATTATTAAATGAGCTTTGATACTGGAAAAGAAAACCGAAAATCTAAAAGAAGCTCCTGGCCTTTGAGTTATTTGTATAGAAGACATAAATATACTACACTATTTTTGAATAAAAAACACATTTTTAGAGATTGCTCGTGCTCACGTAGTAGGTAACTAGCGTGAGAGGATTTGTACTAACCTAAAACCTACCTTGCCGATAGTTAAATAACCCACCTACCTTTAAGTAATATTATAATATAGGCTTGCTGGTAATTCATTACGATTCCGTCAGAGAGTGAATCAGCTCACGAAACCGAACAACTTATAGGGATCACCATGCAATTGGTGTGCTGTTTTTCATGTATGTCAACCGTACGGCGCGACGCTTGTCTCGAGGTATCATGTTTTGAATAAGTGATGTCGCTTTGACAGGTAGTTTGCGACCCCAATGTGCCGATCCCTCTGGTCCCCACGTCCGCTTGGGATTCGGAGCACCGGGCCCCGGTCTCCGCCGGACGTGATCGTCCCCCTCCCATCTTTCTATTCGTGTTTATCAATTTGCATTTGGTATAAGATCCTACATTATGAATGCAAAAGTTTGCATGTTTTTTTGTTTCTTACTCCTTCGCGTAAAAACTACAGAACCGATTTTCATGAAAATAGATTGAGTGTGACATATTAGCACAGTTTTTACACATAGGTCAATTGTTATCCCGACAAAATGTTCCTATAGAGTCTAAATATTGCTTCACATTTTGTAACTGAAGATTATTTTATCAGGACGGAAGTTTTGGAGTTATTGAATGTTAAAGTTGGGACAAAAGTGCTTATGTTTGATTTTCTTTAGTGTATTTTGTTCTAAATTCGTTATCTTTGCGAAGCAGTGTAAAAGAGTTCCAATCTCTGTAAATTCTTTGGTTTAAATTTATAACGGTAGGTAGAGATTTTTTAAAATCTAATTAGTTTCCCTTTTTTGCGCAACAACTGCTGTTGATGTTTTTTGTTAGAATTGATGATATTATATATTGCATTCATTTGTTTTGTTACGCAACACACATTGTTAACCCAGGTATGGGCATTCTCCTTTGTTGTGTAAACATGCTGCTTAAAGCGATTCACTTGTTTTTAATAAATAAACTTAGGTCTGTATTTATAAATCGCTCTCAACTCGGAAATCGATCTCAAGAGCGATTTTGACAAATGCCAGTCAATACTAAAAGGCATCTTAAAGTCGCACTCAAGATCGATCTCAGAGTTGAGTGCGGTTTATAAATACGGTCCTTAATGAGTAAATGAGTGTGTGATATTTGTGCGTTTAAAAAAGTTTATATATTTATTTGTATTTTACGTAATTTAGTACGCAGCATCACTTTGTACCAAGACATGCATTACTCGAGAATGTCCGCGTGTGTTTAGGAACCGCGTAGTCAGTCTGAGACTGCACTTAGAAATTCAGTGACTGGGGTAAGCCCTCGCTCTCCTCTCCACCAAATAGTTAGGTACCTAACGTGTAGTTTTTATGATCCGAGGGTCGAGATTATAGTTTCGGGCAAAAAAGCAAATAAAGAGGGAATAGGAACGCATGCGGTTCAGCTGAAAAACACAAAAAATCAGCTCTCCCACAAATAGTTTTTGTGTTTTCATGCAGGCGGGATAAATTCAATTTATAAGTTGCGTGTAGCTAGTCAGCACGTGTCACCAAATGAAATTATTAGATACCTAGGCACTTTTACCACAGAATAATAGTGACCAACAAAACAATGTTATTGAGTCTTCCACTACCGCTACCTAATTGAGTAGTAGTGAGATTGAACGCACGTACAGTCCCGTGCTCGCTAATTAATTAGTCCAAATATCAAGCCGTATTTGGACGCAGGAGTGAGGGATCGTTTTGGCCGTGGTGACAAAGCGGCGCACCAGGGTGTGAAAATGTGATAGGCAGGAGTAGAGTATGTCGTTCAAAGATAATGAAATCAATATTTCACGAACTTGATACTAATTATCCATTAATCGGTCTTATTCGTCTGCTCGCTAAGAGACAGCATGAGCTCAGTGATTCGTAGATTTTTATAGAGCTCCCAAACTATTTCATACCTAGGTAAATCCGCGCCTACCTTCTACCTATATTTATTTATTTAATCGTGCAATAAGCACATTTAAGAGCTACCCAGATCATATAGTACAACAGGATCAGGTGCGTCGCTCGTAGAGCGAAAAAGTTTCGCGGAATGCAATGTAGGGAATTGTTGGTATATTGTCGCTATGTTTAGAAGCAAGCAGTTTTTCATAGGGAAGTCTGCTAACAACTGAAGCGTGGCTATGAAAAAGTCTTCTTGTCATTTTAAATTGTTTATATTACCATAAAAATATCGCGAGTGACCCGGGTTAAGCATAAAAATGTGTGAAAACAATCGCGAGAGCTTAAAAAATAAATAATTAATTTGGAATCATGCGCATGCTTCAGGCTCTGGAATGCATTCCCTGAATGTACACTGCATTAGTCGACCCCGCAACTCGCTCTCGTGTTCACTAATATACATGTGGTCGCAATTAGTTCAATATGTCCTTAGCTACGATACAGCTGGCTACTGTATGTTACACAATCAAAGTGATTGTAAATGGTATATCACGTCGAGAGCGACTACCCTGACGGACATTGCATCTAATCGTAATACCCGTTATATTAGGCATGCAAATAATTACAAAATCATTTTTGTGGTTCCAAAGTATCAAATAATATAAGACTTGTATTATTTAAAATATCTTATAATGTGAGTACTATTCGACTATGTTGCATTTCGTCCTTACAGTCTCAGGCTTACGCCCACGTGAAAACTGTTTTAAACGCTGGGCGGATGATAGCTTGAAATGATTGCTGTAAATGAGGAGATGCGATTATAATCGACAGGTTTCCGACTACGTGAAAAGAGTCCATATTGCGTAATAACGCTGGCGCTTGTTATCTGAATTCTCGATATTGTTTGTAGCTGAAGCAGGCTTATTGAGTGTGGTGTCGGTATCAAGGCAAAACCAACTAACTAGGCCAAAAATCACAAAGTAAACTCTTGAGTACATTTGATCCGATTGTTTATTCACTAAGTTGTGTCATGTTATGATTGGTTTTATATTTTCATATTTAGTCAAGTTGTTCTATGATTCAATGTTAAAGACGTCGTGAAATGCTTATTAAAATAATATTATTAATTTATCTGCAATAATCCTCGTATTAAAAATAGTTTGTTTTGTCTCTAGATCGTAAGATCTTATTTATCTTCGTAAATAACCAGCAAAGACGTATCGTGTGTAGTCTTCTTTTTATTAGAGAGGTTTACCTCATTATTTCTGTTATAACACTCAGACTAAAGTAAAAAATAAGTAGTTATTTAAAAAAACATAAAAAATAGTTTGTTTTGCTGTAAGAAGCAAAGTAGATTATTATTTATTAATATTATATTAGCCTAGACTGTCCCACTGCTCAACTTAGTTTGTTGATTTTGCCTGGTATGTTTGAGGAATGTTTATGATTATCTCTGGTAATTTGATTTTTAACTTTTAGAATCAAGTCAACTTACTTAGATAGTTCGTTTTAGAACTCGACAACTCCGTATATAACGATCACAGACAGTAATCGGTTTTACCGCTAGATAGAGAATTCCAAACTTAGAAGCATGGTGTAAAAAAGTAAAAACATAAAAAATGTCGAGATACTCAGTTTTGCCTTTAATACGACGGTTTGTTTGTTCGCAGAGTCCACGAATTCTGATCCCGGCGGCAACGTGAGCGCGGCGAGCCCGGGCAAGCAGCGCCGCGGATTCAGCGGGTGAGTACGTCATTCAGTACATTGCCCCGCCCCACCCCCCCTACAGCCCCAGGTTGGAGATGGATTTTTAAGTCTGTAGAAAACTGATTTAGCAGGGGCCTGACTGTTATGGTCTCAGCTACACATCACATATTCTCTCATTACTATCTTACTATATATTCAATGTTTGGATTGAATTGTGTGGTAGATTACAGACATTGAAGAAATTCAATATTTTGGACCTAGAGGGAAAATACGGTCTTTATCGCCACACCACATCTGACACCACAGTAGAGAAAGGGCCCGGCTTGAACGGTTATAAAAATAAAATCCGTGTTTTTTTAGGTATGAATCGTAGAGTCTGTGTGGAAAGAGAACCAGCGTGGAATTTGGGGGCGCTTTTGTGCCTATGGCTTTGACATTTGTCGATCGTGGGTTTCTTTAAAAAAAAGGATAGTTTACTTTTTCCTGCGACGGTTCTCTTTCCGCACAGACTCTATCAATGAAAGACAATTATATCGATGATTATGTTCTCGAATGATCAATCAAAATTGAAAATAGGTTTGATTTGATTTCTACTATGTCTTCACTATTTTGTAAAGCTGGATTTGTAATTTAACTTGGTAATTTACGTTACGATTAAGTAGGTATCTGTCACTTACATTTGTACATTTATCCTATTCGGGTAGTTTGCAACTTAAAAGTCTTAACTTCAGTGTAACGTTGATTAACCTGGAAACTAAAGTTCAGACTACTGCAACCTTTAAATAAATCTGTGCTTAAGTTATATTTTCGTGGTAGACAAGTTTAAAACACATTTTTCCCTTCCGTATTTAGGTATATTCCTTCTTTATTTATCGTAAAATATATTTTTCGGGGTAATCTACCTCATTAACTTTTGTCGAACATGTAATTTCTAAATAGTAATTAAAGTTCGTCACAAATTGCCATTAACTATCATTACGGCAATCGTATGGAGGGGCAATTGTTGAAGACTTGTTGACTTAAGCTCGTTATCGCGTCTGTCTTACAGTTTAGGAGTTGTTTCCTATTAGTCATCCATTATCTTCGGTGTCTGTTATCTAACTTGTTTCGGCGTAGTGTAATAGTCAGTCAGTAATCGTAGCGACGTCGGCGTCGCACGCGCGGCTGATGAACGCGCAAGACTCGGAGTGGCGGCGCCTGCGCAGCCGGCTAGCCAAATGCTGCTGCTGCGTTTTCCTCAGGTGTTTATTTATCACTAACTAGTAACCTCGCGGAATCTGACGAACCTCTGTTATCAATTTATCAAGATTGTGAGCTCGTTTCCACAAGTTTATGATTAAGGGAAAACATTACAGTGTGTGTATAAAATATAAAAACTGTGTCAGTTTAAATTGGAGAGCAGTTTTAGTGTGTATAATACAGGCGCGCTATGTCTCTAGGGAGGCTTTGGTGAGGCGAGCGTCAGAGGGTTTACCGGGGGGTGTAGAGGGACTGGCTATGAAACACTCGCAGCTGGGCCGCAGCCCGCCGCCGCTGGCTGTGATGCCAGATAAAGCGCACAATTCACTGCTAGATTGTTTCCTGACTCCCCCGAGCGCTGAGCTCGCTGTTGGTACCTCTAGATTTATGTCGTCACTCTATCACGGCAAATTTGCAAATGTGCCAATTCGAACTACAGTTCGTACCTCTATCAAAGTTACGAATCTGTCAAACTAACATTCTTGACTCTACCGTTAGTTATATGATAGTTTTTTGGTTATGATGATTCAAACTAATCTTTTTGACTTTACTGTTGATTATAAGATAGATTTTTGTTCATGATTCAATAGATGATTTCCTAATGTGTACCCTAATTACCTAAATGGGTACCATATCTATTTGATACAAGCATTCCTGTAATTGTTGTAATTCCAGTGATGTAGTTAATTACTGAATATCTCGAATTGCTATTTAGTAGTAGTTAATTATAGAACGATTTTGCAGCTAGTTTATGTACTTGGATATCTACAACGTAATAGGCATTGTAGGTATGTTTCATTAGCTCATCTTGATATATCGAAGTTAGATAATGTCATTCATGACAAACTAATACTGTTTTAATTTATTACTGTAAATATTTAGTTTTTCGAGCATGTGAATTTTCGTGTTTGGAGGGATAAAAAGCGTTGTTTTCATTTTAAAATGAGGGGATATCAATCTAGGCCAGCACTGCGGTGCGTAATTGACAGGTAGGTATATTATTACAAAATAGAAGAAGAGCTGAGCTCGGCCGCATTTCTCACTTTTCCACAAATTGCTTAGCCCTAGTTGCGTTCCAGGAAAGCATCCCTTGTCTAAGTTTAAGCTGTGCAGGAACTAACGAGATTTTCATCTCGACCCCCTGACCCCTTTTGATTTTCCTGCTGGAAAATCGCCTAAGCGATCTAATTGAAATTTCCCAATTAATTTGTAAAGTCTTATTTATTACTTCTTTTTAGCGTTGAAACCTTATAGAAATGTAATTTTCCTTAGTTGTATGTTGTACCTTTCACAATAAGAGTAGCAAAAAACATATTCGTAACTTTTTTAATAATATTTTCCTTTCTATTCATAAAAAGTACGTGGAAATGGCATTGATGGCCATTCCATTTCCTCGTAGGTACTGATGTACTCGCCAACCAAGTATATGTTTTCACGTCCATGTTTTGGCACTCCATATCCTCCTTGCTTCAATAGATTACAAAGTTATCGTAATCTTTCGATACCATTCGTTCATATTCGTCCGCTAGCCGATTGCTTCTTGCTACTCAATAGTAGACAGATAACACTGTTTGTGCAGTCCTAATACGACGGTCTACTGGCGAATATGCCCGGTTATGTGTGTGGAAAATTGTGATGTGGAATCAAGTTGTGACGGCAAAGTAAGTTGTTATATTATAATATTTCAGCTCTGAATAGAACCATCTCGAATCTAATTACTAATCCAATTATGGAACTTTTAGTTACATTAAATGTGCAGCACCTCTCCAACTGAGTGTTCCTACACAACTTCTAATATGTGTTAGCTGGCTTGTAAAGTGAGTCTAGTACAACGTAGAGGCTGGGGAGTTGTTAGTCGTGTTGATTTATTTATGTGGTTGTAGTGAGGTTAAGTACATGCGATTAGTTTTGTTGAAGGATATGATGGTTGGCGTGTAGTGTTACCAGCGACCGCAATGCGGTGTCAGGTCCTCGTAACACCGCCGCCGTCGCCGCGGGCTATGAGTGATATCGTGTTTTGAATAAACTGGCTGGAACAAAATTCGCCCTTTGATGTTTCCGTTGTTTACGGTTCTCGAAATACGCGGTGCGGTGACTAGCCATAATTTAAAAGAAATGAAACCTACTGCAGTAACAGTCTTAATTGAGTGTTTTTCATTTCGAAGTTTGTTTTTTCACTCTATTTGTGTTGGTGCCTTTTTACCTCCTTAATTACAACCCTGAAAGAATTGTTAATGGTTTAATATATAAATGACTTTAAAAAAGGATATTTCTTTGTTTGCCATGTCGACCGATTTGAAAACAATCCGTTTTATTTTGAAGGAAATTACGATATTCTCCAAAATATCTTCAAGTGTCGTGTTTCCTCTTTATTCAATTTATTTCATAATCTTATCACACTTTGACAAACATACCTACTCTCGTCGTATTATCTGGTTTCCGTGGCATGAGAATGTCGCTTTTCATCTTAGTTTTAGCAATAAATGAAATGTTTTGAAATCAAAAAGCCTTCGTAATCTATCTTCAAACTTGTGACGCTTTCTAATACGAAAGATCGTGTCTGAACTTTGAACGTAGGAATACCTATGTATCGTAAACTTTTCTTATCAATTTCTATCTTTCATTACATAAGAAAAATACTTAGATTAATTCATAGGTACCTTGTACAAAACTTTTGTAAGAGAAATTGTTTGCATCGGACTTCATTTTATAACATACGAGTATATACATAATATGTAACAGTAGATAACCACCATCATGAATTTAGGTAAACTAAGAGTATTGATATGATATGTCGTTCCTCGACTCGGGTGTCCGATACGATAAAAGAACGCTACGCTATATGCCGTGGCTAGCAAATGTCTAGCACACATCATTTTAATGTTGCTATAACAACTCTCAAATCTTACGCTCCAAGTTTTACATTGTTGAGTAAGCACAACCAGTATTAAAACTCGATATTAATTTTAATAAATACTATTTGGTCTCAAACAAAATCAAGAAGTGAGGTTTCTGTCTTTTATACATCATGTTACTCTCTCTTGTGGTTAAATGTCGTGTCTGATCCTCTATAGTTACTTCTGGCTTTGTTATCTATTGACTAGCCTTCCACCCTGCAGAAAATTATCGGCTTTGTGTCTTTTACCCCTCGGCAATGTGATATTAGGTTTCTACCGGTTTGAAAAGGAATACGTAGGTCTTTCTTTATCCTCGATTAATTGTTTTTTAAGTTCATATAATATATGTTTATATATGTATATGTATGTTCATACATATTATATATGTTTTCATTATATATATTATATGAATGTATGTTCATATATATTATATATGTTTTCAAACGCACTTTAAATGTTTTTTAAAAATATTTTACTGTTTGAAAGGGAATACTCCCCAGTTGGACTCATTATCAACGTCTTAAAATCTGATGGAAAGATAAATTCACAAATCTAGAAATTCTATAGGCACAGTTGAAATCGGTTAGTAACTGCTCAATGCGTGGTGTAACAATGTGTTTGTTTCGTTTCTTTATTTTTTTTGTTTTATTTATTGATCTTGTATTATTGCGTGAATGTGTTGAAGAAGGCGATGGCTGGGACTCCGCAAGCCGTCGCAAGGCAAGACCCCGAGCGCCGGCGCCGCCGCCGGGGCGCAGTCTCCGGCCGCCACCGACAAACCTGCGCCGCTCAAGAAGCTCTCTTCCGATAAGAAACTTAAGGTACGTACCATAAAATAAGCTGTAAATGATCTAAAAAAATATGTTATCCCAGTAAAATTGTGAAAATAGTAAATCCTAGCTGGTTTACTAATATAATAAGTGGGACAACTCGTTTGGCTTGGATGTCGCTGTTGCATTGTTAGTTATACTATTCTAAAGCATACTTTTTGAGAAAAACTTTCATCGTGTAACACAGGATGAATGGCATATTTAGAAATAACTGGCCTAGAATTTTTCATTGTAATTTACTTTGGTAGGTACTTTAAAACTGGACTGAGTGGATGTTTGTTATGTTGTTTTTTTTTTTCGCTATAAATTTATATAATCTCTGCTTAATAAAGCCTACTTTTACCACGGGAAAATAATATATTCCACGGGAAAACAGTTATTATAGGCCGCTAGTCATAAATATGTATCAATCGCATAAATTCGGAGAGACTGTAAGGAGGTATTAGCTTTGTTAATCCATTTAACTTTTTTGTCGACACTTAAGTATATTCTAATTTGATAAGTTTTAATTGGCCTTTCCTCAGTAACAAGCTGACAATCTTGTATAACGCTCTCCCTAACTGAGCCTTATAATACTGGGTTGATATAACTTACAACCTAATTAAAACTCTGTCGACTTTGACGCGTCTAAAGAAGTGGGTCAATGGGATATACCGGGCTGTAAGGAAAAGTACTGCGTTTCTTTCACAGCATATGAAACTAAAAGTAATACCGGTAGAAATATGAAAAGAAAGTTTCTACCTCTTAAAACTTGGTCAAATAACGTAGTATTCTTGGGGAACATGTCGTCCATTCACTAATAAGAACACAGAACCGTTTTCTAAGATCCTGCACTCTACAATAAGAAATTTGTTGAAATTTATCTACCTACAGATTGTGAATCTGATATTGCATTCACTTCCTAAAGGACACTTGAAAAAGATTTTAAAAAAGTAAAGCTGATTTATTTCCCTAACATCAACGCTAAAGTTCTCTTTTTTCATAATATAGTGTTTGGTGTCTAATTAGAGTAGAAAAGAGTTATGGGTTATGAAATTAATTATACATAACGTCAAATAACGGGGTATTCGCAGTCGGGTTACAGATTTAATAATTAGCGCTCTCAATTGTTTTTTAAGGTTTACCTTCATCCGGGGAATCGATATTTTCTACTTAGCTATGTTCGGTACCTAGGTATACGTCATCATTTTGTTTTATTTATTCTGTTTTCAATTTTAATTAAGCATACCTATTAGAAATATTAACAGGTGTAACTCACGGTTTCATTGTAATGGTTATCGATATTTTAATAATGTTGCAATTACCATAATTACAAAATTGTTGTTTGATATTGAGCATGCCCAGAGGTAAAACCAAATAATAATGCGCATGAATATTTTGTTCTGCGGTCACAGAAGTAAAAACAAAATACGGTACTTGCGTAGGCTGGGCGACAATTTGACGTACAAATGTAACGACATTGTATGCCCGTCATTCTCACTAGCATATTGAAAATTAACTGTAACTATAGCTGAAATACAGTATATTTTCATTTTGGCTGGCATTTGTAAACTACTCGAGCCTTTCCCGGACATTGTTTGTGCCCGATTGTGAGCTGGTTTTTACCCTATTTTCTCCAAATAGTTGGTATATGTTACGATGTATGTTTAGTTGCTGTACCCCAGCGACAACGGGCGCGCGGACAGCGAGGACGCGCACGCGCACCCCGCGCTCGACGAGACTGAGGACGACGCGCCTGACGTCGAACTGCCGCCGCCCATGAAGCCGTTACAGGTAAACTCCATTTGACTAATATCTATTTATTTAAAATAACACCTTTGCCCTAAATAAATTACTTTATTCCCTTGTTATAAGAACTACTATCATACTTTACATTAACAGGAGCTGTGTATGTCGTCCATGGACGATTTCTGTGTCATAAGAGGGACCCATATAGATTGCATAGCGTCCTTGATACTGTCTTCATATCATTAACTGTCTGTCGCACTGTCACCCCGTAATGATAACGTATCGTACGCGGCTGAAGAGATATAAAAGATTATTTTAACTTGAAAAAATGATATATATCCAACTTATAACTCTTTGAAAGGATAATAATCCCATCAGCACGGCTGCCTACCCTTGTCCCAATTTATCGAGGGTCGGCGCCACGTGTCTGTCTGTTCTTCCATCTGGCACTGTCAGTCTTTAAATCCTCATTTGTACCATCTTTATTCATATATAAGTACTGACCTAATTTTGAGAAAATAATACCCGAACTATTTTGAGATTGCGTAATCGTACTCATGATTATGGACTCATTAATAGAAATCGTTTACATTTCTACGAAATACGTACTACATTCCACAAGATCGCACTTTATAGGCGCTAAGGGATCGTGATGAGCAATCATCGATATAGACGTGACGTCACCAATCTTGCTTGATACAACGATTTGTGGATTCGCCGACCAAGATTTTATGAAGATTCTGTGAATAAAGATAAGTTCTAAAAGCAAAAAGGAACAGTTTCTTACATAGATATATCACGCCTTTATTCGTTGCGGGGTAGGCAGAACATTGACAGGTGTTAAAGTACGGCCGCTATCGCCAAGCCTAACAAATATCCCTTATATATTCTTAAAAATTATAATAATCATTAAACACGTGAAATCCTTGATTCCCTCAGTTGCCTCTCACGAAACCCGGGTACAGAAATGGGGTGATACCGTTCTGATTTCGTTCTTCATTATAGATGGTCGGAATAATAACTTTACTTTCTAACGCCTTGTTTTAAATTTTTTTTGTTCAACGGTGTACTATGTTATTATTATCATTGTTATAGGTTCCTCGAAACTCAGTTTTCAATCAATTGTACGTGTAACTCTTCAAAGGGTTCCTTTGACAAGTTGAAATTGCAATTTCCATTCAACTCTATTGAGAATCGCCAAATAGTATTAGTGCATTCCAGCTTATTGAGATAGATACTATGAATTCCACGCATTTCCTCGTTTATTTGATGTTCAAAGTTATGAATACGACCGAAGAGAAACTCTACTAAAGGATATTTGTACGAATATAGCCGCAACGATGCCCGCGATATTAACCCATGACCTTCATCACGCCGCTTTAGTAGTTAGTATACATTCGTCCATCCGCTTTTATTATAAACACACTATCATAATATAACACATTGTACTTGAGAATGTAGTGCTGCATTCAAGCCAAAAAATAACATAGGTACTTATACAACAAAGGTATATATGGTGATGAAAAGATGAAAGATTCGTTTGGGGCGCATACATCATTCATCTATTGGAATATGATCTCTCCAGTTCAAAGACGGGTAATCCACGTTGGTGTTTTTAACATAACAAAATACTATGTGTATCGAGAACGACATACGAAAATATTACTATTAATAATTTCAAATTTCAATCATTCGGCCTGTGGCTTCCGCATAAACACATAAACTGACTACATTTGATACTATGAGTATGTTGTAGTGCACACATACAGAGAAACGTAGAAAGCGACTTCGTTTATACTACATATTGGTATCTCGATTAAAATAATACTCATGTGGAAGCTTTACTCAGAGGGTTAGCCTGACGGCGCCCTTTTCCTTCTAAATGATGGTTGCGACGATTATTCGTCATAATATCTTTGATCAGCCTGTCTTGTTATGACCTAAAAGTGTCGTTATTTATAAACACGTGAATATTATGGCAGGATCCGCCGGTGCTGCAGCCGCCGCCGGCGCCGGCCACGCCCGCCTCGGCGCCCGCCGCCAGGGTAAGTCGCACGTCTGCAATCACTCGGACAACCATTTATTTAGGTACACTCCGAACGATTTCATTACTGACCCAGTAAACGATAAAAGGTACAATAAACAACATTAATTCTAGTAATGTTGAAGACAAACTTAAATTTCAGAGGGGCAGTAATCCTATCGATCACAACTCCTTTAAATTTGAACTAACTTAATTATCTCATCATCTAACTTTTCGACCATCTTAGGTGCTTGCGTGCATAAAGATCACATGTTGGTGAAATTTTCAGAACTCGTTATCCATGGACGCGTTGGAAACAAACGGGGGTCCAGCGGATATTGCAGAAATTGAACAAATTGTCAAGGAGAAAATGGTTCGCAGATAACTCAATGCGTAGCATGTGTTGTGCATGGTTTTCTTTGATTATTATTATTTACCTGCGATTTGCATTATTGTTTGGGAATAGTTAGTTACGCAGAGAGATGTTGTAGTTTTCTAGAAACAGCACATGGTAATAATACTGTTCTAATGCACGGTAGAAGAGCTATAAGCTGCCCCTCAAAATGCCGTTAGTGTAACAACTTCTTGGTCCAATCTAAAAAATAATAAGTTGCGACACGCGAAAAAGAAGCAGAACAAAGTAAGTCGTCTTAGGTGTTACTGTTAGTTCTTCAAGAAATGAATAGGGTGACGACAGATATCCAGTATATTTTTACCTGCTGGCGTACTACGTACGTACTTACGGACAACTGTTTTGTAAGTTTGATTTGTAGTCGACACTAAAAAGAAGAAGTACATTGAAATAAAAATAACAGTGAAATGTCTGTAGCAGTCTAGGCAGCTCAAATGCAAAAATCAGAAAACTTAGTTATCAGCGCTTTGAAGCTAGGTATCGGTTGGGCAATTCCAAAAGCTATTAAGTCTGATGTCGTCAAAGAGCTGATATCCTGGCAATATCGTTTATCTTTGGAAAGAAGGCGTGTCGAGGAGGTGCTGGCGTGGGGCGCGGGGTTGCCATGCCACGCCGGCGTCAAACGACTCTCGACTCTCATTTGCATTCTATCTCAGCACGCATTAGGTGTCCCCAAATTACATTACAACAGTCGCTCCATAATGGATGTCATCCAGGATCCTCACGCCACCCGTAGCCCGCTGTTGTTTAATTTTTGCTATTGTAGCTACTACGCCACGCTAAAATAGGAGACTAGGTACCTACTCTCTTGATAATACAATTATTTGGATTTTGAAAGCTTGCTGCAGCGAGTTGTGAGCTATATCTGCAATTTGCTGTAAGCACCATTTAATTTAAATGCTTGTTTTGTTTGTAAAGCATGTTCCTAATTTGCAATACACTGCATGAATACTCCGTTCACGACCTTTTGATTTGCTACACGTTTGATGTGTGTTCATAATAATTATTTGTTTTTTTTTTATATATATATAAATGTGGTATGTTAGAAATACTTAAGAATTACATCGTATTTATAATATGAGATAGGGAAATGTATTCCCACCATATACTTGCACGTTAGCCGAATTAGATTCCAGAATCAGCGCAAAAAATAATGGCTGTGTATTCGTATCCTATGCTGTCTTAAAATTGAAATTTTTCTATCTCCAGCGCTCCGCGCATCCAATTTATTTAGATTGCGTTACAAGAGTAAGGTGCACGCTGTTGCGTCCGATTTAATAAAATAACAGCTAAAAAGTTCAAAGCAGAAATTTTCTTTGCAATATTGAACTCTAGATTATTGGATTACGTCGTAATTATTAATTGAACCATAAAAGAGGACTCTAATACGAAATATCTAGTCTTTGTAGTTATAACAATGTATGGTTAGTTAGTAATCTCGAATCAGTTTTAATTGTTCCTTGAACCGACTTGCAAACTTTGCATATTCAACTCGCGTATACCTACAACTGTATTGCTGACCGACAGACAGACAGAGTAGTTCAGCTTAGCCGTGGCTTAGCAGGTATTGCCTCGAAATATAATGTACGATTGTATTGATTATATCGTTGCATAATTGACACAGCAAATACAGTTTTATGATGGATGACATATATGTTTCGAACATTAATTTATAAGCTCGGTTATACTGGATATGTGTGCGTGACTAGTACAGCACATAAAGCACTTAAACGTTTGAAACTGTAAAGCTATAATGTATGAAACTTTCATGGAGTTATGAACAGTGTCGCACAGGCTGTGCTATGTCACTCAGTCAGACTGTCATAGTTTGATGCACAATACAATACAACAAAGCTTGCTGCAAAGGACACGAATAAGTTATCGTTGGGTGGGCCCTCGTATGAAAGTGTGATCTTCAAAGATGTATGTAATGTTCAGTAACAACTGAAAAAAATGGTATTGCACCAATAACGAGTTAGCACAATAGATCCGCAAAGGTCGCAGTGGCTGTTGGTCTTCTCAGGACCAACCCCTGTTCTATCAAATAACGAGTTAGCACGTGATAGCCAAATGAATGTGATGATCAAAGCAGGGATGTTATGGAGCACTGTAATTTTTCCTTTTGTTTCATCATCATAACTTCTCAACTACATATTTTAAATTTAAGAATCCCCCCACATATATCAGCTCAATAAACCTAGTGTGAGTGTTTTATCGTTACTGTCTTATTCAATCTGACCAAAATGCATCCTAAATGTAGTGCAGTTTTGACATTTTTTGACCAAATAAACGAAAAATACGTGAAATTTAAATCGTGTGGTAAAAAATTGGCAGGATAAAATGGTGGCAGTACATCTTTTAAACTTCATATCAAATCTGAGCTCAGTGATAAGTACGAAGACCTTTTGCTCCCATATAATGACAACCTTAGTCTTAACATCGAAAGAGCTGATACCTTTACAAGAATAGAAAAAATAGTTGTCAATAACAGAATCTGTAAACAATAAAGGCGACTTGGAGTCTATTTGTATTTTACTAAAGTAATTGCTTATAAATGTAAAACCCGAAACCAAAACTTACGGATAATCCAATTTTTTTAATTATACGTATCCGGTATAACACTTTTCCTCACATCCTCGGTTCAAAGGTGTATGTAATGTTCAATAAGAACTGAAAAGAAAGTACTCTTGCACTAGTAACGAGCTAGCACGTGACAGCCAAATGTTTTTTTCTTTATGCAGAACCATTATAACCTGCGGCTTTGTTTAGGAGCAGCACGGGGGTGTGTCGTGCATCAGTGGTGCGGGGGTGAGCGGCGGCGCGCGGGCGGAGGGCGAGGAGGAGGAGCCCGGCACGCCCGGGCCTGACGCAAGCGTGAGCGCGGCCGCGGGCGCCGGCGACGCCTCGCTCAAGAAACGCGAATACGTGCTGCGCGAACTCGTCGACACCGAGGACATCTACGTCACCGACCTGCGTATGATCTGCGAGGGCTATATGCGCCATATGCAGGTGAGAGAGCTATTTTTTTAAACTGATATCTAGGGCGAGGATTCAAAAACTACAGCTCACTGAAGGTCATTCTTCTACACAAACATGATAAAAGGAAACATACTTTATTACATTTTAGAAAGGGTAATATATTAAAAGTAAAAAAACGCTGTCTTAAAAAATATTAATGTTGCCTGTCCTTTATTGACTGTCCAGTGTACTATAAGAAAATCCATTTTGTGATGGTAATGTTCAAATTATGTACCTAATTCAGTTCAGTACACATACCGGTTTCAGCATCCGATTATATCTACTTAAAGAATATTATGGTCACTCTGCGGTGTGGGAATATTTCGGGGACAATGGCTACAAGTAGCTTTGAGTGTCTCCACAAATCAGAAAAGAGACTAAAGGCTGGGCTTGAATGCGGAGAAATAATCTTCTTTTCCCCCAACGTCGTTCCCGAGAACGTTCTCCAGTTTCAATTGTAAGCTACTTGATTGTTATTGCCGCATTCGAAAACATTTTTTTCTGTTCTTTTTTCTAGCAGTAAAAATGAACACACATTCAGCAAGTAGATCAATATCATTACAATTACAAATGTTAGCAATTCCTTTGTCTGACATGTAAATCGTCTTTTAATATTTCTGTTCGATAACGTTTATCGTTGCATAATTAGCCCGCTGCGAGCTAGAACAGACTTGCAATTTATAGATCATGGTTGTTCGTTTACTATGAATTGGCTACGAAACAGCTGCTAGTTTTCCCGCCCCTGTAGCTATTATTAACAACAGGAACGTTGCCCTCGTTTTATAATAATATATTCATTCTTCTCCTTCATTAACTGGACTGGGAAATTTTACATACAATTTTAATCAAAATCCATAAGCGAATATGAATGACAAGTCTGATATCGAATGGTGTTAACTGTCCGCCCCGAACAAATTTCCCGGCAATAATAAAAACTTCAGGAAATGTAGCTACGAAATAATATGAAACAGGTAAACAATACTAAACGCCACTCAAAATTATATTAAAAGCTGTTGTGAAGATTTCCAATTTGAAATTTCCAATCGACTGTTCCCAGTACCGGGATATTCAATTTCCGCTTTATTAAACGTCTCAGTAATAATCTTTCAAATGAAATATGAGATAGCATCCGGTTTACTGGAAACATCTCAAAGCTTGATATCGATGTCGCAAAGTTAATATACTACGGTAGCGTTTGGCGTGTGTGGAACGCCAGTGCCTTTGAGCTCTCTGTTTGAGCACAATCTATTACTATCTGCTCTGTTTCGCGTGGTTCTAATCTCTTGTGGTTTAGCTGGACTTGGCATATTGCGAACAACATCTCGTGGATAGAACAACTGATACACCCACACACACATATACACACGCACACACACCCCTTACGGGGTAGGCAGAGCAGGTAACAGTGAATTCAATTATTTGGAATTGGTAAAGAAAATACACGTTACGCTAATGCACAGTTGCAGTCTGATATTTTTTTTAAATTGTCCGTCATTTATTTTGTAGCCTGTGGCAACGAATAAAACTTTTCTCCTTCGGATTGCTGCTCCATTTGCTGCCTTTAACTTTTTCCTCTTGGGTTCCCAGGACTGTAACATTTACGCGCTTCCACTTCGAATCAAAGTTTGCGAAAGTGCACTGATCCTACAGAACTGTAAAATATTTGTAAAGAACTTTTTACTTCAATTTTAAATTGCGATTAATTAAGCAACTTAAAATTATATTGGAGAGAGTACTGCAGATTTTAGATATTATTTTCATCAAGAAAGCTATTTTCCCGATCCATCCTCACACTATGAGATGAGATTATGTCGGTGCTAAACCAAGTCAATATTTTTTTCGTGTTATTTACATAAAGAAAAAAACATTTCGGGGCATTAGAATGCGAGTCTCTTCACACGAGCCGCAGGCGCTATAATGCCGAATTATATGCAATTGCGTACATTTTTTATCTACACTCTAAAAATAATAAGAAATATACTTTTCCAAACCTCCGCACCTGTGCAAGGCCGACCCACGCTGTGGTATACTAATTATAAGAGAAAATTCAATATGAGGACGTGATATGGATGGATTAAGACTATTCTAAGAGACATCGTTTTTAGGCTGTTTAGTTTGAGGTTGTTCAGTTAGAGATGGTTCAGTTTTAAGATGTTCCGGTTCAGGTTGTTCAGTTTCGGGTTATTAAGTTTTTAGGTTGCGTTTAGAGATTGTTCAATTTTGAGATTGATATGACTGCAAAAGTTAAATCCGATAACTTAGTGGCTCTGAACAATGGCCTAATGCATAATCCAAACCTGAATGTTAAAGTAAACCTTTATCTTAAATTGGTATGAAAATTCATTAAAATTCAGACTCGGCTGCTTTACCGACACAATGCCTATAAAGTAGGTCTATATGTAACTGCTTCCGAATCTGTAATCCGCACATTAGGAGATGAGTGTAGATAAAGTTGCCTATGCCCTGATATATTGAAAATAGTGACAAGCGAGCGGTAGTTTAATAAAGCACTCGGCCAGTCTTGACAGTGTATGTGTAACGTATGATTGAGATGTTATTGACGTGGATGTGTGCGTAGGATCCCAATGCGGAGCCTGCATTGCCTGAGGGTCTGCGAGACCGCCGCCATCGCATGATCTTCGGCAACATCGAAGCCATCTACGACTGGCACCGAGAGTAAGTATCCCAGTTTATATACATACAATATACATATATCACGCCTTTATCCCTTGCGGGGTAGGGAAAGCGTTAACAGCCGTAAGAATACGGTTGCTATCGCCACGTCTGACATTTTTGAGGATTGTTCCAAGGTTGATTCAGAAAACATGTGTGTCACTATAGTGACAGGTTGTCAGCCTGCCGCCTAAAAATTTAAATACACTAATACTCTCAAGTCCTTTAGTCGCCTCTTACGACACCCACGGGAAGGATTTGGGGTGATGCTATTCTAAGCCGGCATCACACGGCATCCCAGTATATACCGCTTATTATCAAGATTATTACAAACTAGCACTATCAAGGTATCTACTCCGTTTCCTTCCAAGTGAGAACCAGGCAATAGCACTGAAAAACAGCCTTAATTTACCTAGTCGATTCTTTGAGCAAATTCTCTTAACCTTTCAGCTGTGACGCCATCTTGGTTTGAAAAGCCTATACTGTGCGTCCGAAATCAGACACTCTCACAGACAGGGGTAAATGCGCCCTTGGGTTCAGAATTTCTTTGATTTCTCTTATTCTAGTTGGAAAACTTGATAAATCTTACTTGAATTGCAATCTTAATTGATTTATCTAAGTATTTCTGCAAAATAATCCAACTAGACTATTGTATATTTAATAATATTTAACAGTTGTAGTAGTACGTACTATGGGTACGCAAATTCAACCATTTTTTTCCAAAATGTGATGTAAATTAAAGAATTATTTTGAAATAATGGGGTAAAACATTTATTAGTACACATATTTTAATCAATAAAACATAAACAAGCATCTTTGTCATATGATTATTTTCTACTACAACACTTTTAAAGTTTCACCTAAAAACCACTACTAACTTTGGTACTTTTTTTAATGTTTTTTTCTTTTACTGAATGCTACAAATGAAATATAAATAGTAGCGTAGTTAATGGTTAAAACATTTCAGTTGTCCCTTCAACCGTACCTTATAGCAGCACGAGATTTACCGCGAAATTCAAACGTACTTTTAAGTGTCCGAAATCGGACGCCTCACAGACTAGGGTTTTTCGGAGGCGTCCGATATCGGACGCTTCACAGACTAGGGGTTAAAGATAAAAAAAGCCTTTACACGCTAAATATAAGGTGTCGTGTCAACTTCAATGGCGACAATTTATTCACATTGCAGTCTATTTATACTATGTTCTTTTATGCTTCTATTTAGCTCTCTCTATTTTACAGACCGGTATTATACCAGATAACTTCTGTCATTCCAACGTCGTTCTCCTTCACAAGAAAGGGGACAAGAATGATATAGGGAATTACCGGCCCATTAGTTTAATCTCACACGTTTACAAAACTTTCATCAAAATCATAGAAAGACGGATCGAATGCGAATTAGACCGCCATCAACCTCCCGATCAGGCTGGTTTTCGACCTGGTTTCTCTACGACAGATCACTTACACACCTTAAATCAAACCATAGAAAAGTTCAATGAATATAATAAACCCCTATACCTGGCTTTTATAGATTACGCGAAAGCGTTCGATAGTATTAAACATTCGGCAATATTTACAGCACTGGAATCCCAAAACATTGACTCCACATATATAAACCTATTAAAAATAATTTACAGTCACAGTACAGCCACCATCCAAATGCAAACATCCGGAGCCTCGTTTAGAATCCGTCGAGGGGTAAAACAGGGTGACCCGCTTTCGCCTAAACTTTTCACATGCACTTTGGAGGAAATATTCAGAACACTCTCACAATCATGGTCATCTAAAGGCATTAACATCGGCGACAAAAAGTTAACGAACCTCCGTTTCGCGGATGACATTGTCCTGTTCTCCACTTCAGCTGCGGAACTCGAGACCATGCTACAAGAACTAAGCGTGGCAAGCCTTGAAGTTGGACTTAAAATGAATATGACAAAGACCCAACTCATGTGCAACAGTACTAAAAGAAGGGTGGAAGTAGGCGGGCAGATAATGCACTATGTTGACGAGTACACATACTTGGGCCAGATAGCATCCTTCGAAAACAGGCAAGACAAAGAAGTCGAAAGACGCATCCAAAACGCCTGGAAGAGCTTCTGGTCCATGAAGGAGCTTATGAAGGGAGACCTTCCGTTGACACTGAAGCGTAGACTCGTTGATATGTGCATTCTGCCCGTCCTGACGTACGGCGCACAAACATGGTCTTTGACTGAAGCACAAAAGTCCAAACTCAAGGTTTGCCAACGCGCCATGGAGCGCAGCATATTAGGTGTTAAAAGGATCGATCGGATTAGGAACACCACCCTGCGCTCCAAAACTGGCATCATAGATGTAGGCAAAAAGTCTGCAAGGCTGAAGTGGGACTGGGCGGGACATGTCTGCCGCATGCAA
The DNA here is from genome assembly GCA_029255805.1 of Keiferia lycopersicella. Lineage (NCBI taxonomy): Eukaryota > Metazoa > Arthropoda > Insecta > Lepidoptera > Gelechiidae > Keiferia > Keiferia lycopersicella. Next base: position 14,370,468 of record JARACZ010000006.1, on the reverse strand, counting down.
AGCGACAGATGGGCTAAATTAGCAACAGAGTGGGTGCCACAGGATGGTCGCCGTCGTCGAGGCCGGCCTCGCAGAAGATGGAGAGATGATCTGGATGCTTTTCTCCAAAGTTGGCAATCGGAGGCCCAAGATCGAGACGAGTGGCGCGAGAGAGGGGAGGCCTTTGCCCTGCAGTGAGACGCTGAATAGGCTATTAAAAAAAAAAAAAAAAAAAAAATTTTGCTCTCAGAGCCTTGGCCTTTTTTACCAGTTGTCATACAAACGTATTTTATTTCCCGATTATAAGCTTGCTAAGGGTAATGCCCTATCGTATTCATATAAAGAAAATTACAACGGAAAAAAGCAATTTATTTTGTAATAAAAACAAATTGATCTTTGTTTCTTTTAGAAATTATTTTTCACTAAGAAAATAATGTACCGTGTGGTTTACAATAGCATTACCCCCGTGGGCTTCGTAAAAACCGACTAAGGGATAATCATAAAGGGAATACGCAGCAGCGCTCAATGCGAGGCCCATGTCCATATATGTGTATGGGCTTGCCCTTAGAAGACCTTAATGTAAAAATAAATATTATTGCTCTACGCGTTTGGTGATGAAAACAGGGGAATCCGTTTATTATGTATGAAAATATCCCGCTAGCGTATCCTCATAATAGACTAATTCGTTCCTTCAAAAGAAAAGCAGCGCTTTTCCTACCAAGGTATAATAGCAGAAGTGCAGAACTACTATCACAGTATCGGAACTGAGTAATTAAAGTACCTAGTTTTTGTTTAGAGGTGGTTTCGACTACTGCAGATAGTGTCGGTGCCCTAATAAGGGCTAATAAGCTCTTCTCATACATTTTATGCAGCTCGAGACAATGTAGCGATCCCCGGATAACGTAACAAGTGCTGTAACAATGTCTTGGCGCTTTACTTGTTTGCGCTACTGTGTTTTAGACTAAACTTGTTATCGGTTTCCGATAATTTGATTGTAACTTATTGCTAACAAACAACTATTGATTAAAAAGGAAAAGTATAAAACCACGCAATCAAAATCTTTCATATTGACCTATTTTCCCTGCTGCCCCAGTTTAGGTAAGAGTCTGTCGGTAAAAATGTCGGAAAGATAACAGATGTTGTAAATCGAAACATACATGTTCGGTACCTACTTTTATGTAGCTCTAGGTTTATATCCAATGCTGCTGTTTTAATCTGTCTGCAGTATTAATTTATATTAGCATTTAATTAGTTAATGTTGGGCTCAATGCTAATTTTATTTTCTAATAAAACTATATTTAGACTTTGTAGTGTTTGACTTGAATTTTTATACGTAAAAAGTTATTTTATTAGATGTATTGGCAAACGGACAAAAACGTCGACCTCTCAGAAATAGTCATCTTCCGCTGACTTCCCTACATTTATAGATTTGGATCCAATAATATGTCTCACGATTAATGCGAAATTTATCCTTTGATAATTCTTTGCTATTTCTGTGATAATTGACATAAACTAAAGTAACGAGATAGGAAATCATCAACCAGGTTGTTATTTGCCTCTTAAAGACAAATAACAACCTGATTGATGACCATGGAAAAATTAAAAAATGAGTGAGCTGTAAAAAGATGTAGTAAAGAATTTAATGTCATTTAACGTGGCTTATGACTACTACAGATTTCCTATCTGCTTTCGTTTTCTTTTTCAACAAAGTGACGTGAATATCTCAAAACTGGCAGGAAAGGTGTATGCTAGAATCGCGGCCATTATACTAGCGTAACTCTGGATCTAATAAAAGCGATCTATTATGAGTTCCCATCGAGTAGAGTTGCGTAATCAAGACAAATGACGGCGCAAATTGTTGCACAACATGATAAATAAATGGAATTTCGAAAATATTGCGCCGTTTTAAACAACTTTGTCCCACTTTTTTATTAATATGTGACTGATATTGTTTTTATGATTACACACATTTAAAAGCAACTGAAACAAACTGGTCAATTGTCTGAGTGTCAGTGTTAATATCAACCATTGAGTTCGGTGCCTGTACAAACATACGAGTAATAACGATTATATTGTCTTATATGTAAGGGATATTAAAAAAACCTCTACATCACAAATTCATTTCGGTCGCATATTTGGTATGGGATTATTTTTCATAGAACAAGCATTCAAGTTTGCAATAGAACCTGTCTACTATGAGCAGATCATTTTATGGGCATCCACGGTAGGCATACGTTGATCCCGCTGGCGATTGTATCTATCTACATACTTACATAGTTGTAATCTAAGTTTATTTAAAATACCAAAAATAGCTTTTTATTAACGCGTGTTATGTTGATGTGGCGTAGACGGTTCGCGCGGGAGTTGCGTTCGTGCATCGAGACACCCGAGCTGCTGGGGCCGCTATTCCGCCGCTTCCTTGAGAAGAAGATGTTCCTGTACGAGACTTACTGCCGCAACAAGCCCGTCTCCGAGTACATTGTGTCGGAGCACGACCACTACTTCCAAGAGCTGCGCCAGAAACTTGGCCACAAGCTGCAGGTGAGTCTCTAACCGGCGTCTTCACATCGTTCGACACGAGTTTCGAAACATGGCAAGGAGCCTTAGCAAGGAGCAGACTTGAATTAGATACATATTATAGCAAAGGCTTAGACTTTCTAAGGGTAAAAGCCACTATTGTCGCGAATTTATAAAAAAATACTCAGATCTAATCACTATCAGCATGTTGCTTGTTTAGGTAACAAAGCTGTAAAGTCTGGTAACATAATATCGATCTGTACTATCCATTAGCAAATATGCTGCTGTAGTTGTATATTTTTCATTATACAAGGTGTAAAAATATTAGCCGCAAATATTTAAGTGGTGAATCAAACTATAAAACTCAACAACTTTCTCTACGGAACATAGGTCAAAATTGTTTGGACCTCCCATAGAAATTGACTTGGTCGGTCAGTAGATTTGTATAAGAGGTCCAAAATGTTTTTCATGTTTCGATTTATTTTCCTTGGGAAAAGTGGTTCAGTTTGATGGGCTGGTTTCACCCCTTAAAATATTTGCAGCAAATTTTTTTACACCCTGTATTTCCATCAACAGTTGGAAAATGTAGCACACCGTAGATATTATTCATGTTACGCGGTAAATTCATTCTGACTATTCAATCCCGCAATTATATTCACAATACATCAATGGAGAAATTAATTGCATATGCGCCATGCAGGATACTGTACACTGTAGTTAATGTGCTGTAATAATTCGCTAGTGGACTGGTTCATTAATAAAATATAAAAGTTGTACGTTTAAAAATATTGCCCACAAATACTACGGATATCATTCATAATTTTTCAAAATATTCAAGGTTTGAATTAATAAACAGAAAAATTATATAAAAGTAAGTGTTCTGACGCCATTCAATATAGCAACGAATGACGTCAAACGTTCATATTTTCATAAAAGATACCGTTTTAGATAGTTTTAAAAATAGCTCATTTTACTTGCCAGTTCACTAGCCTGTTATGTATCTAAGTAAGTACTTACCTTTTGATTCAGATAATAGAATTACACAAATTATGTTACAATCACACTCATGATGTTCAACATCATCTTCATTGTCCGTTTATAAAAAAATTGCGGCTATCATAATACATAAGCATTTAGAGCAAATTATATTAAACAAAGCCATACTTCTATAAGTATTTTATTTGTCAAGATTACATCACCAAAAACGGTAATGTAAGGCAGATACTGCTATTTATAGGCACAAACTGTGCATTTTCTACAATAAGTTTACTTATCAATTCGAACGAGTGGTATAAGCTGTCTCACTTCCAGCTGGGCGACTTACTGATCAAGCCGATCCAGCGCATCCAGAAGTACCACCTGCTGGTGAAGAAGATCCTGACGTACTCTGAGCTGGGCAACGCGCCGCCGGCCGTCGTGGAGGCGCTGCGCGAGGCCGTGCACTGCACCTCCATCATACCCAAGAACGCCAACGACATGATGGACGTCGGCCGCCTGCAGGGATTTACGGTAAATATCACCTACTTACATATGACTAATGAAATTATTCCTTGGGCGTCATATGGCCTATTCTAGTCGCATCTATTTGGGAACAAAGCATAATTTTTTAAATAGATAACTATTTTATCAAATGCTTAGCAGGCACAGTTCTATTGGCCGATTTACACTCCGAAATTTACCGATATCATATCATCACTGTTGTAACGTGCAGTCTTATTGGTATATATGAATTCATCCATTATTTAAACTATATCTTAATCATCACTTTCTACATACCAAAAGCGTAGGTACATAAAACTAACTGAAAATGTGAGTTTGTTACGAAAAGCTTCCGTTTACATTTTTATTAATATGTTCTCTGATTGCTGGCGAGTTCGCACAAAATCAAAATAAAAATCATGCAAATTGGTTTGCACGGCGCGGGCGAATGTTTTTTATTTGCTATTTGTTGGTTGTTCTATGCTAACAAATGTAACAGGATGCTAGAGAAGTAATTCTCTCGTGGTTTAAATCAGTTTATGAAACTGAACATTTTTATTCTTTGACTTTCGGAAAATCACAAAGTATCCATATCATGGTTTGCTCTACAAATTCAACCAAGGCGATGATTGCTTTCTATAATAAACATTTTAGCAATGCCTTTAACTCTTGTAACAAAAGCTGACCAGTAGTTATAGAGGTATATTTACTAGTTGCCTAATACATTTGTCTATTTAGAAGCTTTTCCAATCACCAACCAACCACTTACAGTAAATTATTCTAGCCACCCGTTCTTCTACTTGCCCATATGAAAATTTGGTCTAAAACAATATTTTATTTTTTTCGTGTTGCATTGCGAACAATCGGTTTATAAAATATTCAGATTGAGAAAACCGGCGTCGGGTCCATAGGGGAAATACTGCCTCCCAAATTGCGTTACGCACCGCACTGCAAAACCAATTCCAACTTGCTTTCAATAGCTCGTGAATTGTTCATTGTTAACCCTGATGTGTTTACCGATCTCCTGTGAATACTTTATTATGCGACTGTGAATTAAAATACTTTATTTTCAAACTAGTGTTGCCATCGGTGAATGTTTTTGTTAATTATAATTGAATATATTGAAATGGATTGCTATAACACTCAAAATTATTTATTTATTATTAAACAGAATGATTTGAAGCGTGACTAATAATCTGCGATTTAACCTTTTTGCACTGTAATGTAACGCATTGTGACCTTATTGTAAAGATAGTAATCCGCCCATCTTCTGCATTCGCTACTATTTCTTTTCCCGTCTCCCTCCTCTGAATCGGTTATGTTACTTAGAAGGAACAAGATTTCTTCAACTGGACAAGTCATATGGTTTAAAATTAATTACATGTAAGAAATAGTAGGTAATGGTTTAAATACAGTTGTTATGTACACGTTAGCTGTTGCTAATTTTGGCGAATTGTCAAATCATAATTAAGAGAAAAATAGGATGAGCGAAAGCTTGCTTAATATTCTGGTAATTTTAAGCGAAACTGATGCCTGATTTGCAAGTTGTTCATCTCTACTCGTTTCAAGATTTATTTCAATAAAATATATCGTATTTGATGAGCATGCTCGGTGCGGTTTCCAGGGCAACATCACAGCGCAGGGCAAGCTGCTGCTGCAGGAGCCGCTGGTGGTGTCGGAAGTCGGCGGCTCCGGCTCCGACAAGGGCAAGGAGCTGCACGTGTTCCTGTTCGAGCAGTGCGTCATATTCAGCGAGGCCGTCGGCAGGAAGAGCCAGTTCACCAGCCCCACTTACCACTACAAGGGGCACGTACAGGTTAGCTTGATTTTGTGTAACATTAGTCCTCCAGGGCAAGCCACTGCTGCAAGAGCCGTTGCTGGTCGTGTTTGCGGTGGCCACGCCGGCTTGACAAAGCCGTATAAAATCAATTAATTTATGTTAGTCATACTCACCTGACGTACGCATCAAAATTGCGATCTGCTAATTTGCAGGTGAACAAAATGGAATTGGACGAGGACAGTAACGGATCGTTCGTGATCCACTCGCTGGACTCGACGAAGCCGAAGCACTCGTTCGTGTGCCGCGCGCCCGAAGCGCGCCGCCAGGAGTGGATACGCACGCTGTCGAGCATCCTGCGCTCGCAGCGCATGTTCGGCGAGGCGCTCGAGAACCCCGGCGCGTACTTGCGCGAGCTGCACCGCGACCACCGCGACGTTGCCGCGTAAGTACTCGCCCGCCGGAGTCGCCACAACCTTCACACGGCAACACTTCTTAAATACTCACAACAACTATTGTATTTCTTTGGTCTGGGTACTCAATATACTTTTCTGTTTCGCACTGCGTATTTTTAATGTGTTCATTGCAAAGTATTAATAATCTTGGCACAACTATGTCTATATTAGCAGCACAGGATAAAAATTATCAAACTGAGCCTGTCAAGAGAATCTTCTGCTTATATACGAATACTAAAAACGTGGTCACTGCTCAAAATCTTATAGACCATATATTAAAACTTCGTAATATTGTGCCGTGTTTATTAAATAACAATAACTAGGCTTAATTTTCAATAGCTTTTCCTTAGGCCAATAATTATAATAAAAAGCATTTAGAACTAGAACCCTTTGCATTTTGAGACAACCTTTAATAAACCTAGTAATAAACTATTTACAGGAAACTTTAACCGTGTACTTGATGGCAGAATTTTACTGCATTCTCTTTGAAGTTTCTGGTCTTTGGTCTGAGGTCTATTGTTGTAGTAAAATTAATTGGTATACATGTTGATTGATGTACAACTAAGTCGTGTCTTTAAGAAAACTGCCATTAATTAATCAATAATTTATTATTATTAATCAAAGTTTACTAAGTCTTTTGACTATTGTAGTAGGTACTCGTATTGGGTATAAATTGTGGTATTTTGAAGTGTTTAAAAAGTGGTGTCGTGGGGAGTGGCGATGTCCGTAATGCAGGTGGCGGTACTGTATAATCTAGTGTAGCTTGTGTTTGCTTTACCATGTCGATAACTGGCGATACTAACACTAACCAGCTTGTGACGGAAAACGCTACAGGACATTAACAAATGGGTTTTAACTAGAATGCAGCTATTTATTTGGAAAACTAACAATGTAATGTAATGTAACAATACTAATAATAATTAACAGGGTGCAAGAGACAGGTTGACAAAAGCTGACCTTAAAATCTTATGTGGAGTTTCTCACTAATATCGAATAAATGACAATCCCTATCAAAATATGCTTCACATTGGCAAATTCAAGCCATAAATACTGAAGATCAGCAATGGCAATGAATGCTAAAGCTACAAAAGTTCATTTTGCACTCGCGTGTATTGATGAAAGTAATACAAGAAATATGTAGACGTAAGAAAAATATTGGTCTTCTCTATGGATTTTAGTTTTTTCTAACATTTCCTTTCCACCCTGTATGCTAAAGATATGATGTTATACAAGTATCTTAGTTGATCGAATGTCCCGTCGCAGTTTTGCCGTAAGTCGCGCGTCTACAAGAAGCTTACTTCTATATGACGATATCTTTTCGGTGCCAGGTAGCTTATACACCGCACAGCTAACTGAATTGCAGTAAAGTGTAATTATTTTGCCAATATGGTAATTAAACCCAAAGATCATCTAAAAATAACGCTGTAGCGATGTCTAGGCTACAACCAGATAAATATGCTCTATAGTATTTAAGTAAAGCTTTATTTTTGTAAATCAGTAATTTATTTTTAATACATTCCAAAAATGATCCTGAAATTGTATAAAAATATATATATAACATTTAAATTCATTGTGTATCTTTATCTTATATTATACATTCAATATAACTCTTAAAATCAATTTGCTTCTAGCATGTAATTCTTGTAAAGGGTTATTATCCATCATTCTGTAGTCGCTAACATAATTATTGAATAATGCGAAGACCCTAAGGGCTTTCCGATGTAGGTACTTATTCAGGAGTCAGGACAAGATGGTGTATAATAGTATTGTAGTAGAGGATATCGTAAGATACGTACATAATCAATATTGCAAAAATATTAAAATTACATTAAAAATGGTTACCTTAGTATATTTTCAAATGGATAATACAAACTAAAATTGTTCCATATTGCGTGCAGACGGACTGAATCTGTCCATGGTACCATTCTTCTAAAAATTCATATATCAGTCACTAAAACAAAAAATATTCTGTGAATTCATAACCCTGTACATTAGAATTCACCCTGGCTATTTTATTCAGTAAGGCGTAACTAGTCATAGTTCAACAAGTCGTGATGGATAAGATAATAAATAAGTATAAACATATATAATTTGCATTCTTGAATCATGCAGGCTCGAGTTAAACAGTAGCTTTTTGACTGGCTAAAAATAATTTCGTCGGTTATAGATTTTACACAGAATATATCAAGCATGTCTCTGCAGCTGTAGAATAAAAAACTATATACTAACACCCCCCAAAAATATTGTACGTTAACTATAACGTAACTTGACAATTATGATAATGTCTGATCACATGATTTAATTCCATAAAGCATCATGTGTCCACAAGGTTTTGCTTGCGTATTTTATAATTTAAAATGGATATTAATTAATTAAGGGTACGGGTGTGTTGTCGCATTAGTAGCCGTGCGTGTGCCCGTGTGCTCGTGTGCCCGTGCGCCCGTGTGCCCGTGCGCCCGTGTGTCCGTGCGCCCGTGTGCCCGTGTGCCCGGGTGCCCGTGCGAACTTGGCCGCACTGGCATTACCGGGATATCAAGTCACGTCTCAATAGCACTAAGCTATAAAGTTTACTAGTAATATCAATTACTATTGTCCACATTAGGGTAACTCTACACTGGAATTGATATTTAGATATATTTAACTTATAATTTAAAGTAATTAGTAGTTCACCTTAGATAACGACAACGTAATTTATTGTTAGAATGTTTAAATCAGTTTAAACCTGATAGGTATTTTTCTTAATTATTGCATATTTCGTTTGAATACGTAGGTAGCGTTTTAGGTAGGGTAGAACAACTCTGCCTTGTCATGTTGTTATACAAATCGCAATAAAATACTGCCAATGGTATAGTTAGATTAGAATCATCGGGTGTTGCCTTACAATTAAGTTAACTTGTATTCGGTGTCATTTTGTGAGTTGACGTGATTATCTATTAGACACAATGGAATTGATTGTAATGATAATTGTGTACGTTAAATATTTCGTGTTATATTAATACTAGCTGATACCCGCGACTTCATTTTGCTGATCTTATTATATCTTGAATAATAAAAGAACTTACTTTCACACCAACGTCTTAAAATATACATGCTCTTGGTGTTAGCCAATAGCTGTCAAGTTAATTTTGTTGCAACCACATTTCTCAAACCAACTGAATTTACTGTATTTAAATAGACTGCATACTACTGTATAAACTAGAGGCATGTCTACCTGCTACATTCAGGTTGTGACCAGCTATTAATAATTAAAAACCCCATTAAAAAGCAATATAAAATAATCAGTTAAGAGTTTATTGATGACTATTTATTTTTTTCTTAGTTGGGACATAATTAAAATAATAATTGTAATAGGATGCTAGAAGAATGTTATTCAAAAACTGAACATATTTCTCACAAGTACGCAAATTCGCGTACGCAAATTATGTAGCGTCGGCTGCATACGTAAAAAACACCTTTCACTCTATGAGATAAGTACCAGCGTGAAATGTGCCTAACTCTGAACACCGTCCTGCTTTCAGATGGCGTCAGAATTTTTACTGCACATTTGTTTGAACAATTTCTGGCGCATATTGAGCGCACCCGCTATTCCCCGTAAATATTGGTAATATCTGTGAATGCAATAAACGAATAAATAAAAATAACATTTTAATAATATAAAAATAATATAGCAAATTAACTTATTTTTATCGCGGAAAATACTATATTCCCAGAGCTAAAACATCCTGTCTAAGCGGGGATGAAAAGTTTAATTAATTGCCTAGTGGAAAGATGTTCAGTGTTTTAATTGAATTGACCAGTAAACACATCGTATCAAATCAAATACTCATTACAAACTATATTCAAAGCTTCAAAAACACCGAAATTTTATTTATCTTTTATCGAATGGTGATGTGATGAGAAATAAAGGGAAGACTTCAATTCCCAAACGTAGAGCACATTTAAAGTCGTAACAAAAAGGTTTGTACTTCAATTAGATTTACGTATAAGTAACAAATAAATATCCCGGGCTCTATATTATTGTTGTTCCTCGATTAATTAATGTACACTACCCAGCGACTTTTGATTATCTTATCAATAGGTAAATAGTACCTGTATTATTACGAGACATCGCCTTTCAACACGTGTATGTAATGCAATAAAATTTCGTGACGTCGTTTACATGTATTATGATAGCGAATATATTTTACGATTAAGTGGTAGCATTAAGTAGGATTCGACGAAGACTGCATAAAAATGTGAATGACACGGAACTGATAAAAAGTTTGTGAAATCTAAAGAAGCCGGAAAAGTTAGTGAGGTTACGATCTTAGTGAGATATATTTTTTGTGATAGGAAAATAAATACATGAGACCTCATTTCAATGTTGTAAACGATTACTGCCATCGGTACTTAATACATGTATACCAAATGTGATTGTATTAACGCCCAAATTCAATGTGATTAGAAAAATACCCTTGTCTGTCTTCAAGTTTCTGTAGTTAAATAAGCGCAAGCACTTGAATCTTACCTAATACAATATAAGATTAGAATATCTGAGATATTGTGTGAATTGTGACGCTGTCTATGGGTCAGATTCAAATAATTAATAATTATCACGAAAGTAACTGATTATTCAGTTGTTCTCTAGCGAATCAGCTAATCACAAATAACTGGAGCACTGCTAAATTCAATGTAAGGAATTAAAATAACTCACGAGTTTAAAATTGTACATAGGTATGTTTAAACGAAACTTGGTTGCATTTGCAAACGGGCTGTAAAAAAAAAGTTCTGAACAAGTTAGCAATGACTTAGGCATGTACTACTTTATTTTAGGGTGATAGCTTTATCAGGTGTTTGCTTTTGTCGTGTATTCATTCAAGCTTAAAATGTCGCGGATATGTATTTTAGCATATATTACAACTGTGACATAATAATTTGCTACATTATTAATTTATAATGCCGTGCAATGTGGAGCCGCAAAATGCAGTGATGCAATACGACAGTGTGATCATTTGCTGTTGTGAAGTAGCTATGACGCGATAGCTGCAATATGGCACAAAATTTCTGTTCGCCACATTATCATATTATAGTTTGTTAAATTTAGCAGGAAAATGGACCTTTTGTCATAGCATTTGTTCCAAGGTCACAAACGTCACAGATATAAAGCTAAATTTTACAAACTATAGGAAATACTAAATCTGTAACAGGTGTTAGAACAAAGAAAATTGTGAGCTCTCAGAGCTAGGAAATGTTTCAGAGGAAACCTTAAGAATAATCAAAACGTAGCCATATAAAACCTCGTCACATGAATGTAGTTGCGCTATAGTTAGTTGCGCGTCATATCTGATGGAAATATCTTTTTTATCGATAATGGTTGTTCGTAGGATCTGAAACATTCCTCTTCTCTGAGTGTGAGTTACGCTAGTATTCACTAAAGGATCTACTACTAATACTAGTTGATGATCATAGAGCTGACCAGAAGATGGAAGTGTACAAAATTTTGAAACACAATATTAGTATTCTACCGAGTGTACACGTGCACTCGTGCTTGTTTAACTATGGTCGCTTTATCTCTACAACAGTGCTTCTTATGTGTTTAGGAGTAGCTCATGTGTAATATCCCCAACCTTCTATTCTTCTAGAGAGAACTAACGTAGGTGCTCGTAATGTAAACAGTAACTTAACTTTCGCTCGCATGTTTTGGCAGTAGCATTTTAAAATATAAACACGCGTACTTTTAGAGTAACCCACAGTAGAAGTTGTCCACCAATTTCATTGTCCACCGGTCTAATCATAAACTGTCAAAACATCATCATTAAGAGCATCTTGCTTCTTTTGTAATAGAAATATACTTATTGACAACTTCATGTATTTAGTAGTTTAGTGAACTTCTGATATAGGCATTATTTTAATATTTATTCTCAGATAGTAAGTAAACTGTGTGACTATTACAAGTTGACTAGGTCTTACAGTACCTTTCCTAAATATATACCATGATATTTAACTCAACAGTTTAGTGATACTCTATTAGTAATGTCGACCAAACTTATGTTTTCTAAAATATCTGCTGTATAGCAGGAATATTATTGTTTTAGCTATCATATCTGTATATATTTAAGTCTATAAAGCTCTTATCAATATGTATATATTATATTTAATACTAATATTGCTAACTTATAATTACTTCAGCAAATCCATGTAACACTCGAATTGTATGTTACACGAGTACCTAACAAATAAATGTGTATAAAAAAAGCTTGTGGTTTTCTGCTTCTAGTCCTGCATGCTAGTTAGTTATTTAATTTTTGTTTAAAGGGCGCAGCGAAAAAATTGTAATTGCTAACATTTTTTAAAATAAAACATAGGTACACAAATTTGACCGACTGCCAGTCTAAGCAATAATAATCAGTGGTAGCTAAAATTAATTATCGATGACATGCTGCACTATTATCATAACTATAAAGTGCTAGCTAAAACAGGGATACCTACATGTTCAGTTGTTTGATTGACGTAGAAAATCTCTTAATTTTTTACCATAAAGCTGAAGCCCCTGTTTTGTTTGTTTATTTTTGTTTACCCGTGTTGTGTGTTGGGCGGCGTAGCGGGGTCGCGGGCGCCGGCGCTGTCGCTGGTGCGGGCGAGGGGTGGTGCGGGCTGCGCAAGACGGAGAGCGTCCCGCCGTCGGTGGGCGTGCGGCTGGCGCCGGAGCTGCGCGCGCGCCACCAGCGACCGCATGCCAAGGCCAACACGATCAACCTGCCCACCTCCACCATCCGCGGCGACGACCGCTCCAAGGCGAGCGCCAATGTGGCCGCGAACAACGCCGCCGTCACGCCTACCTCGCCGCCACATAACGTAAGTACACAGCTTGGAAAGTTATTAAACACCATTATACTAATATTCTATATTCCAATATCGCACTTTTAGACTAAAAAATTCTATATTTTGTATTTTACATCTATTACTTTAAATTTGGGGTCCAAAAAAGCAGAAAACGTTTTACGACATAAAACAGCAGTACTACCGTTTTTTTTTTATTATTGTGTATTAACAAAGACACAGTATAAAAAAAGCAAATTACTCAAAATCAAGTAATAAGTAATACACAAGTGTGATATAAATATTATATCTGATATTTTGGAATGATGGGATGCCCTCAAAGTATTTGCAGCTAATATTTTTACACCTTATATAGGTAACTAAAAGTAGCAATGTAACTTTCAGTTGAATAGTTTAGACAAGGAGATGATCGCGATTTTAAATTGATGGTGATTGTACGCAGTTTTAAGAAGATCTCCTACGATTTTCATACAAACTTATATAAGGTCCTATTTTATTAAGTACAAATATTTTAAAGGCATGTTCAGAAATATTATTAAAGAAGTATTACGTAAAAAACAAAAAAATGTATACGCTACTTTTTTTTTTACTTTACAAACAAATTAAATCGAATTTATAAGTAGTACATACATACATATATCACGCCTTTATCCCTTGCGGGGTAGGCAGAGTGTTCTGGACTTACCCTTAAAATAGTTGTACTTAATAAAATAAGACCATATAAATATAAATATTTATATTTTCATTATATGCCTACTAAGAACCTGCCTCTATTATTTTCCTTTTTCGAAAAACATATTGGCGACGAAAATATGAGCAATTTTCTTTTTCCATACAGAACGAAAAATACTTTTTTAATAGGGGCATGTCTTTAGTAGGTCTTATTATAACGAGCAAAGAAGAACTATAGCTCTAGCTAGAGGCATTACTCGGGAAGGAAACAGGGAAATATAATAAGTTTGTATGAAAAGACTGAAATCCAGCATAAAACTCTGTTGGACATAAAAGGAATTAGTTTTTGATTTGATAGTATCCATTTCTAAACCTCGGAAAGTGACTGCGTTCATTTTAGTTAGTGGAGTCGAGCCCACTGATAGCCAGATAACGACTAATTAACAAAATGCCTTAAGAGGCTGACACGAGCTAAAAACCGGTCCCTTTCTGACAAGTGTCAAACTGCGCGCGTGCGAACGGGACGGAATTTTGCCGATTCAATGATATTTTCGTATTTTCGATGATAACTCGGTCAAAAATAAGTTATTTGAAAATCGAAAACAATATGTCGATAGAGTATTGTAAGGCGCTCATTCTGATAATAAACACTTAATTATTGCGTGGGTTTTGTTCATGCAGTTTGCGATATAATAGATTTTTAGAGGTAACTTTACGATGTTTTTCTATCACGCTAAATTTTGGAAACAATAACACTACAGCAAATATCCTAAAGATTATTACCTTTTTTTTCGTCAGTTTTTCTGCATTTTATCTAGGGTAGAAATCACTTATAAAAGTAGCTTTTAGCTCTACTCAGCCCGTTAAGTAGATTGTGGTTTCCGCTTGGGTGAACAAACGTGCCTGTTCTTGCAATAATGTGAAATGAATAAAATGCTTTGTCTTATAGTACATACTAAGCTTAAATTAAACCTCATAAATTAAAATAGATAATAACGGCAAGCATAAGGTTCAGTATGGCTAACATGCGTGCCACGATAAAATTTTGTCACCGGAATATGTTTTCTGCGGATAACTTCACTGCGAATAAGTTACGCATTCTTCCGTAGTGACATTGTGGGCATATGAAACAACAAAATATGTCGTGGCACGCATGTTAGCCACGCAGGTATTGGTTTTTTCTTTTATGGTGCTCTTTTTCTTTTGCATGTCTTCTTATTTTTACGCTTGCCTGTATTTTCTTTTGTTGTAGGTATGATTACATGGGAATGCATTTTAACAAAAGCGGACCGGTATGACTCACGTGCAACTCTTCGTGAAATTGTGCTCAGTGACTTTGAACTGCCGCCAAAGACTAAAATATCTTAAGTTTTATTTATTGACCTATATTAGTAATTAAAATATCAAAAGTGTGGGATAACAAAATTAAATGGGTGTCGGAGCACCGGGTGAGCATGCATGCGACGCTTACTTTCTCTTCTATCGTTTTGTATATTACTGCATAGTGCCATTCCGTGTACTGTATATACGCAATATACAACAGGGCTTGTCGAAGCGGCCGTGGGGACTAAAGCTACGACGAGGAAGCAGCACTAGCGGCTCTGGTGGCGGCGAGCCCAGCGCCGAGGGCGTGGTCACCGAGCTGCGTCCCCCCGAGCTGGCCGAGCCGGCTGCCGACGTGGCCGTGGCAGCCGGGGGCAGCGCCACGCTCGCTTGCCGCGCCAACGCCACACGCGCCACCGCCTCCTGGCGCAAGACTGCGCCGGACACGCGCGCGTTGCGTCACGGCGGCCGTTTTAACATCTCCCTCGCAGCTGACGGGCTCGCCACCCTCACGATACACCAGTGCCGGGCCTCGGACGCCGGCGTCTACTGCTGCTTGGTCAGCAACGAGCTTGGCGGCGTGCAGAGCTCGGCCCGCCTCACCGTCGGAGCCGCCGGCGCGCCCGGCATGCCGGCGGTGCGCGCGCATCCTGGCGGTGGGCTCGTCGTGCAGTGGGACGAATCTTCCGCTGCTCATTTGGAATACTGTCGCGTCGGTGAAGGAGAGTGGCGGCGTGCCACCGAAACCCCCGCCGCAGCGAACACTTTAGCGCTGGAGGAGCTGCCAGGCGGGCAGTACAGTTTCCGCCTGGTGTGCGCGCGCAGCGGCGCCGCTGGCCCCGCCACCGCGCCCGCGCCCTGCGGCGGCGGCGGCGGCTGGCAGAGAGAGCAGTTCGCTAGGAGATACTCAGTGGAAGAAGAAATAGGCAGAGGACGGACTGCAAGAGTTTTGGCCGCCCGAGATACTGGAACCGGTCAGAGAGTCGCCCTGAAACAGGTTAGTAAGGAAACGTATAACATACATATTGGTAAACGCAAAATCAACTACTAGTCACCTCATCATCATCAGATTAGAGAAATCCGGATATGCCGGATTTATTTATCTATATTTTATTGTTCCGTGTGTAACGATGTGATGTTGTAGGTGTTGTCTGGTCGCGGCGCGGACGCAATGCACGAGTACCGCGTGCTGTCGCAGGCGGCGCACGCGGCGGTGGTGCGCGCGCTGGCGGTGTTCGCGGAGGTGCCGGCGGCGGGCGCGCACACTCTCGTGCTCGAGCACGTGGGCGGCGGCCCGCTGCTCGAGTGGGTGGCTGCCTCGCCCGCGCACTACACGCAGCGCACCGTCGCCACGCACACGCGGCAGCTGCTCTCCGCGCTGCAGTACCTGCATGCGAACAACGTGGCGCATCTCGACGTTCGGGTCAGTCATTCTTATAAACCAAATTCTTAAAAATAAATATCTACATTTTACCTTTGATTCTGCTTGCGGCTCTAACTTTTCCCGTTTTACATATAATCATAACTTTACTGAAAGATTGACTTATCGTTTTCCTTTCAGCCTGAAAACATTTTAGTAGAACTAGGCGGTCTGCAGCCGCAGCTGAAGCTGGTGGACCTCGGCTCTGCGGTTGAGATCGGCGGTGCGGAGGGGGCGTCGGGGCGCGGGGGGCGCGAGGTGCTGCCGCCTGCGCCCGCGCAGCTCGAGTTCGCGCCCCCCGAGTGCGTGCTGGGCCGGCCGCCCGCGCCCGCCTGGGACGCCTGGGCGGCTGGAGTCTTCTTATACGTCTTCTTGACAGGAGTAAGTACCGAGCTGTTAGGGGTTGTATTCACCAGTCGGCACTAATTCGCCTTTTTCCGATCTCCTATTATTACCTTTGTTGGTCGTTACCGCCGTTTGTTTGAGTATTAAAGAGTGAGGGGTTGATTTAGCTTGGAATAACTCGATATTTTTACTGTGGTGAATTGCACTTTGCACCTGTACCGAATATCGGTACTCAACAATAGAATAGGATCGGAAAGGCGAATATGAAAAAAACAATGCATTTTATTCCATTGCGTCTACCAAATTTAATTTTATCACAAATACTCATAATTCCGTACGTTGGTTTCAGCTGTCACCGTTCCTAGACGAATCAATAGAGGAGACGACGGCAAACATAATAAAGTGCGACTACTGTTTCCCGCCGGAGCACTGGGAGGGCATCGACGAGCGCGCGCAGGGCATGGTGCGCGGCCTGCTCGACGCGAGCCCCGCGCGCCGCCTCGCGCCGCACGACGCCGTCAACGACCCCTGGCTCGACCAGGTAACAATGCGCACAACCTGCTTTATATAAGGTGTAAAAATATTAGCTGCAAATATTTTAAGAGGTGAACCAGTCCATGGAACTGAACAACTCTCCCCTAGAAACATAGGTCGAAATATGATAGAAAATTTTAGACCTCCCATACAAAATGTAGCAGCCGAGCGAGTCAACCTGTATGGGAGGTCCAAAAAATTTTCTTTATTTCGACCTATGTTCCTTGGGGAAAGTTGTTCAGTTTCATGGGCTGATTCACCCATTAAAATATTTGCAGCAATTTTTTTTACACCCTGTATTTTTATACGACCCCAATTAATATAAAGAAAACATGATTAATGAACTACACAACGTGAACTACTAACAAAAGCTGTTATACCTACGAATTGCAGGCGCCTGCAACACCTCTGTCGTCCAGCCAGCTGAAGACGTTCCTGGACCGGCGGCGGCCGGCGGGCCACAGCAACGCCCTGAGTGCGCTCCGCTCGCCCACTGACACCTGACGGCCCCCCGCCACGCCCGCGCCCGAGCCGGCCCTGGCCGCGCGCCCCGACTGACACACACTGCCAGGACTAGGTCCCTCTCGAGAGGCCGATGATGACTCGCCACGACCAATCGTATAACAAAACAACACGCTGTCCGCGACGCATGCTATTTTCAAACACGCCTTTATTCGTAGTTTCGAACAAACACAATCATGTTTTAATCCCTTTCGGGCTAGACAGAACATCAACTGCTTTGAGAAGCAATAGTTTTCCGCATATATCTGAGGGTCAGATTATCAGCCGGTCCCGTACATGACACTCTCTAGTGATTTACTTGATCGCCTCTGTCGAGACTTACAAGCGACTAAACACCAACGAAAACGAAATGAGGTAATGCTATTTTAACTAAGGCAGCGTCACCCTGAAATAATTTTGAACAAAGTAGAACAAAGCAATATTTTACAAGTGATATCCGCAGGCAAGCGTCGCTACGTGAATGAACTTAGATTAGGCATCACACACAATCTAGGAACCAATCTTGAAATCACTTTTCAAGTTGCTTTGGCTACCTATAGATACTGTGTGCATTGATATAAAGGTATTCTTAGTATATTGTTTCCATACTAAAATATAGTTTATAAATCAATTTATTTTATTACGTCACTGGTCTTACAAAGCAAGGCCGGATCGAGCAAAGTACCTAGGAAATAAATGATAATTTTATTTGAAAATTGTTCGAGTCTGCCAACTACAGAGTGCACGTTTCGGACTTGTTTTGTGTGGCCCAGAGGTTGTACCCACCTAATGAGTTTGAGATTTTAGAAGTATATGTATATTGCATGAAATACGTGACATATGCGAAGATTGGTTTTATTTTTGAATATTAACAAGCTATACCAAATTTATTAAAGTTTGATCAGCATTGTAATGAAAAAGTGGTCTTACATTGTATTTATTGGCTTGAATGACTTATTATTTGAATTCTACTACGTACTCCTAAATATGTATGATAATAAGTATTAGCTGTGAAGTTTGTTTGAATGATGTATGGAATGATGACATGGCGAAATGTAAAGAAAGTGTCTGTGATTTATGCTAAAGTAATTTCATGCTTATTATTTCTAATTTTAGTTTATGTATGGACTTGTTATAAAACCTATTAAATAAAGAAATGTATATAGCACTTATTTTTAGCATATTAATCTTACCTAGTTTTTGACCAAAATTATTTTAAGCACCTATCTAGCACCAAACCTTTTGCAGTATGAAACGTAAAATCAAATATGCCGTAATCATAATAAAGTCAGTATGTTCACTTATATTAAACTATACTGTGTCGGTATAAGTTTTCAGTTTGGCGCTAGATGTGCGTGCGCTGAGCGTAAGTGATCGCGACACGGGGCTACTAGCACGCCGAGGCTAGTAACTACTCCTTTTATTGCGTTGTCCGTGTGAAATCATGTGCTAGTATTATATTATCACTGTATTTACCGGTAATACAATACATGTTCTATTTTATAAGTAGTTAGTGACTGAATATAACGAAATAATTTACCTACGCTGACTAATAAATGTGTCGCCTTGCCAGGGCGACGTTAACTTTTCTGAAGTTTCGCTTGTAATCATAGTCTTTATGGCCTACGATTTTTCAGTAAAGTAAGTACGTTTGCACTGGCTCGACCGATACATACCGCCAGCCAGTGAAATTGTTAAAAATATATTCAATATTCTCAGTAGAACTTAATAATTATATTTATCGAGCAACTCTTAATTTTATGTATTCAAATGAATATAAAAATAAATTTGTCACAAAGCTCGTTGTTTCATTGTATTTTTTAACGTGATGGTAACAGTAATAATGATAAAATAATGATAGATAGAAGCGACAAAATGACAAGTTCTGGAATGTATATTTTCTGTTAGAATTTCAACTTTCTATTTTAAATATATTCTATAATTAACCATTTTTCTTTCTTTGCAAAGTTGATCGATATAACTTGATTCGGTAAATTATTCATAGATTATCGATGACGATTACCAAGTTTGGTTATAATATGTCGCAGAATGAAATTTTTCAGTAACCAGTTATGCACTCGGCTCAACAAAAAAATATAACAATAAAAAACTCGGCTCTACATGGGGAAAACGGAGGGATAAAATTAAACAATATGTAAATTTATCACAAAGAGGAAAAATGCGTTTAATTTATTTCATAATCATAAAATAGACATTTAAGTAAATTAGACATTTGTCTCCGCCTTAGAGTGTTCCTCTACTACTCCGGTCCGGCTGCCGGATGCCGGAAGTAGCCTTCCGACACTATTCGAAGGCCGGATAACGCTTTTCCACCTATCCGGTAAAAGACGGACAGTAATATGACGTCATGCATATTTCAAAGAGTGCAAAAGCATGCATACCTTTTAGTACTGTCACTTAGGACAGATAAAATCCAAATATCGGTATGGAAAATTACCGGATCCATAAAAGCCGGATGCCGGAGAAGTGGAAAAGCGTTTATAGTAGTGCTATAGATTTCTAAATCGGATCGGTAGAAGCATCCGGTAATACCTAGAAGTGGAAACAGCCTTATCTTCGTCTTATTCTTTCATTTTATCTATCTACTCCTAAGGTTCTGCCGATAAATATTGTTGGCTAATTTTGAATCGTTTGCAAGTAGAAAAGTTTACGAAGAAACAAAGGTTAAATTGATTCTAAAAGATAACGTTACAGTTGAACCTTTCTAATTCTAATGGCGACGACTGATTTTCATCTCAAGAACTATTATTTATTTATTACATAATGTGGTTACAAAAATATAATTTCTTTTAACAAGGTAAGTTATTTTGTAAGGCAATTTCAGAGGTAGGTAATATAGATAGAAGTGATATAGGACATTACTTATATTTATTCCCCGAAGTCAAATTTTATGGGGTGAAGCCTACGTAAGTTTTTCAGTGCCAAAGACTGTTTCACACTTTATTTCGACAATTTTTTTCTATCTTAAATGGAAAGTATGTAATTTTGGATAAACTTACCGAAGTCTAACAAAGTATACTAAGTATTCTTAAATACTACAAATTAATACTGGGTCAGTACAAGATTATTAACCTTTTGCACGCCAGAGTTTTTTTACGTCGGCACACCCCCGACGCCAAGCATAGAAAAATGTGAAGATGGTAAAAACTTATCGGCAAGCAGCCCGGTGTCTTAAACAAGACAGAATTTAAGTTATAAAAATAGGTAAATTTGGACTACTTTAGTCGTCAGTGGCGTCGTATGTACGCGAGCGTTTAGCAACTATAGTGGTCATTGGCGTTCAAAAGGTTAAAAAATTACTGTATAATGTTTGTCATGCATTCACAGCTCAATCTATAGGTAACTAGATAAATAAATTGATTAAAAATGCATTACTTATACATATAAGTAGATTTTAAAATACTTAAAGGAAATACAAAACAAATGCAGTGCTTTACAATTAGCTAGACAAATTACAAGCTAGCTTTACAAACCAGAGAGACAATCAAGTGTATTTTAAGCACATTAAGTAAATAAACTTTTTGGAGTTTACCTAAACAATGCGGAGTTATCATTATATTTATAAAATAAGGGTTAGCGCACATAAGGCGTATTCGCGAACACGGAAGGATTCCATCTATGATTTGTATAAATTATGGGGCGATACGATCCCATATACCCTTATAATAGAATACAAGCAGACCGGGAATAAGCAAATAAATATTTGGACGACACGATTTATGACTCCTTTCGGTGTTTACTATGTAATATAGGTAATCAGGATTTTTATTTCATATCGCAGGAGTCACTCAAAAGTTTGTTTAGATAATGTGCCAACATGTAAACGATCTAAAAGTTGATGCCTTCCTGGACCTTAGCCATGAGCTGGGCGGACTTGCGCAGCTGCTGGGTCTCCTGGTCGGTGAGGGGCTGGCGCACCACGTCCGACACGCCCGAGTGGCCCAGCACGCACGGCAGCGACAGGAACACCTCCTCCTCAATGCCGTGGAGACCCTGGCACAACATCGTCAAACAATCAGTATGTACTTTCAGTTGTTGCTACCAGAGACAAAGGGTTTTTGGACAATGTTTCATTTGGGTATTATACAGGGTGTAAGAGATGGTGTAACGAAAATTTTGCAGGCGTGATCAGACCGTGAAACTGTACAACTTTTTCTATGGGGCTATGGGAAGAATTAAAAAAAATCGACCATCCATACAAAATTCCCGATCAACTGACTAACTCTGTAAGGAAACTCGAAAAAAAATTTTCGTAGTGTCATGGTCTGATTACGACTGCAAAGTTAGATTACACCGTCTCTTACACCCTGTATATTTTTCTACCTATCTTGGAATAGGTAGGTAGGTAGGTGTTCAAAAACACCATGTAGCGAAGAGTAGCTACCTATTTGCTAGTTTCGATTATGATTGATTTGTATTGTCGCCATTTCACGAAATACAGCACAGCTATAACATAAGAACTGAATAAGATTCGAGGTTTTTCCGTGACTTGCAACACGCGGTATTATTAGCGCGGTCAACGCACTGACTGCGCACATCAAAGATTCGGACGAGGAATCAACTCTTAAAATTTATAAATAGGCACTTTGGCATAATATCTTTGTATATATGCGCCGCTGCCCAACTGGTTATTGATTCGTTGGTACTGTGTAATTTGAGATAATGCATAGGCGTACCCATAAATAAATACTTACTAGCTACTATCATGACATGACTCTCAAATGTTACTTACCTTCAGATAGGTGGACACTGCGTTGACACTGTGCGCGTTGGTGAGGATAGCTCTAGCCAGCTGCGACAGTGACAGCCCGATGGCCCACGACGTGTAGCCCTTCAGCCTGATGACTTCGTAGGCGCTCTTCACCACGTTCTCATGAGTCTCCTTCCAGTTCTCCTCGTCATCGTCGGTGCCGATCTTGGGGTTGAGGTCGCTAAGCCGCACTCCGGCGATGTTCACGCCAGACCATACTGGCACTGCAAATTGTGTAAATTAAATATGTATTAGAATAGGTACGCACATAGTCCCTGGGTGAGGGAAATCGTTAGGTTTATACAGTGCTTTTGGGGTTTTTAGTACCTAACATGATGTAAATAATGTAATGTTTATTATTAGAACAACAGAGTAATGAAAACGGCCAATGATTAATCAGAACTCCAAATCCAAGTAATGAGGTAAAATCTTGCGAGTTTAAATAATTGGATACCAGAATTATAACAAAAACACGGTAGAGTTACTTTCGTCGCCTCATCGTGAGTGTACTTGTCTGCAAGCCGAAGAAGAGTGTACCTACCACTGCTGTCTCCATGCTCTCCGATGATATACCCGTGGCAGGAGGTGGGTGCGATGCCCAGCTTCTCCGACAGCAGGTAGCGGAACCTGGCGGAGTCCAGGTTGGTGCCAGAGCCGATCACGCGGTGCTTCGGCAGCCCGCTGATCTTCCACGTCACGTATGTCAGGATGTCAACTGGGTTGCTCGCGATCAGGAATATCGCGTCCGGGCTGTATCGCACCAGCTGCAATTGAAAGGAGAGATCAAGTAACCTAAGCCCAGATCGAAATTCTTAACGCTCTATTTGTATTTTGACTTATTTTAAATAAGTAAAAATACAGTAAGTACGTTGCTTAGTTAGGTGCATACAAAATAATTACCAGCTACGGTGAGTCTGTAGGGGAAACCAAATCTCGTTTGCATTTATCATAAATTTATTTTGGGTCATTAGGGTTTGTGCTATTTCCCTTACGTACCCGTTTATGTGCTTTACAAGAAACTTTTTGTCATAAAAAAAAGTGAGTGTCCTTTTTATTTTATATGCCAATTCTCTTCAGGTTACCTGCCGGCCGGCAGACGATAATTTTGAGCAGGAGGTCCAGCCGGGACTTCCCCTCCCGCTGCCGCACCCCCGCCGTGATCACGCAGGTCTTGGTGCCCGCAAAGTGTCCCCACAGTTTACCTGCGGGACGATCATCTTGAGCACGTCGGTGTTCCTCTGCACGAGATCTAGCCGGGACTCCCCCTCCCGCTGCCGCACCCCCGCCGTGATCACGCAGGTCTTGGTGCCCGCAAAGTGTCCCCACAGCTTACCTGCGGGACGATCATCTTGAGCACGTCGGTGTTCCTCTGCACGAGATCTAGCCGAGACTCCCCCTCCCGCTGCCGCACCCCCGCCGTGGTCACGCAGGTCTTGGTGGCCGCAAAGTGTCCTCACAGCTTACCTGCGGGACGATCATCTTGAGCACGTCGGTGTTCCTCTGCACGAGATCTAGCCGAGACTCCCCCTCCCGCTGCCGCACCCCCGCCGTGATCACGCAGATCTTGGAGCCCGCCGTGATTGAGTAATCTGGATATCAATAGTAATGGTAAATAATTTTATATCTTTATTAACGCTCGCATATAAAACAGCGTAGGTAAAAAAAAAAATTAGGCATGATGTAGCTAAGTATAATCCAGGCAGTGCGATGGGCTAGTGTTAGTTTTTTAGTCCACCTGAGCCGCGTTTACACGGAATTGTTATAATTATAAGAAATAGAAAAATTTCGTCCTACATTTTTCTCTTTTTTACAATGACTGATTTTGACGTACAAAGAGATAATTAATGTAGATTTACTACATTGTAAGAAATAAATAACAAATTGAATGAGTTTATTTTGAACAGTGACAGCCTGCCATAACATCCGCTTCGCTGCCGTCGTAGTGTGCTAGCTATGTTGTTATCGTTTTTACACCTATAACAGGTTATTGAAAATTCAGCCGTCTACGTGATGTAGTTTCATAGCAATGTCAAGTAGGTACATACATGGCCGAGTTTATAAATCTTGAACTAAGTTCCTTCAAAGTTTTTGAAATAGGACAAGCTATACTCTATACTTACTATTGCTAATTCTACAATTTGGTACATACCTTTGCTGGCCTGGATCTTAGCGTTCCTCATGAAGGAAGACCCGTGGAGGAGGTCCATCATCTCGCCCTTCAACTTGTCTTCCATCACGTCCACTATGGCCACGTGGTTGGTCACGTTCTGCGCAAATCACATCGTTTCTTTTATAATAACGTTATTTTTGATCATATAATGGTAAATACATGGTAAATTGGTGATCTAACTAAAGCATATTTTTGGTAGTTAGCCTGTTCCCAGTGCCGGCCGTGTGACTTCTACGGCACTGATAGTTTTCTCTTCTTCTTCTTCTTAATTAGCCTACATCATCCCACTGATAGTTTTCTCTAATAAAATTAATTAGATATGTAACAATTTCTCATCACCATTCAATGCAATCTACTGCAGGTGTATTAAATTCCTAAGGCCAAAAGTTTGTACCTACCATTGTATGTATCAGCAGCATAGTTCGTCTCCCCTCAGATATGTTATAAACTCTATTCACTTAAATTGTAGAGCTCAAAGGCAACCAAGCAAAAATTTTATGAGGTTTAGTTACAAAATCATCGATTAGAGGGAATAACATAAATCTCTCTGTTCACTGTTGTTACAGCATGGTGAGTACAGGTTTAACAAACAATACATCTATCTTGGAATCGACAATACATTTTCAAACAATGCACCGTCTACATAACAATACCTACTGTACTGTTAAAAGAAGTCAGGGAAAACACCACGTAATAAACTTCATTTCTCACAATCTGCAATGATGCACCGGCACTGAATCCATTCTAAGAACAAAATTTAGGTCCCTACGTATGTACTAGTAGATTAGATTATAAACAAAATAGGTATGTAGCATGAGCTATATTTTGATCAAGGAAAATAAAATTAATTTGTAGAGGAAAATGTGTATTATAATGCAGAATATTGTCATGATACATAAGTAACAGCGGCACGTACCTGTGTGAGCATGGAGAAGACGGCCGCCATGCCGACCTGGCCGCATCCCACCACCGTCACCTTGCTGCCATTGTCGTCGTTCTTCTGCTGCACGCACTTGAGCAGCTTGTCCACGGTCGGCATCGTGTCTGATGATCATATATTAAAGCTAAGTATCAACCAAGACCTTCGAGATCAACAGTCTGCTCTACGTGACCTCAGTCATGTCTTAGTATTGGGGGTTTGCGTTATACCAACGCCGTCGGTAGATGGGTTGGCAGGCTCGGCTAAAATACGGAGCTGATCATTTCCAAGATGTATTTCTAAGATATATCAACTTACGATACATGAGCAGATATACGTATATGGAGAGATTCCATGCCCGGCACGGCTCCGCACACGCTCTATCTGAAACTAGTTCTAGCTGCAACTGCAAGCCGCAGTGAGCGGTGTGCGCTCGTGCGGCATCAGTGTAATTAAGACTGCGGAACCACCTCTGCATGACTATAAATTAGGGCTGGTTGATCATGATCATTCTTTTCGGTACATAGTAGACACTTAACTTATTCTAAGATCCCTTCCAGACGGACGATTTCACTCGGCGATTTCTCGGAGCGTGCATGCAGCGATATCACCGCGATTTTTTAGCCGGTACAAGTGGGTACAAACTTTACCAAATGTAAGGTCGCCGCGTACGTATCGCGACGATTAAAAAAACGCGGCGATATCGCTGCGTGCACACGGCGAACCTCCACGATCAGGCTTCGCCGAGATCTCGCCAAGTGAAATCGCCCACGTGGAAGGGTTCTCTAAGGTACACCTATTGTATTTGTTTTTGAGTTTTTAACCCCCGGCCCTCAACTAACAAAACCGGAAGACGCTGTTGCCAGAGTAGGTAAATACTGTGTATAGGGTACGTTTTACGTTACTGCTGTCGTTGGAGCTCAAATACCAGATTATCAACTAGGGTCAAAGATTCTGGCTCCATGTGACCCTACGACGCCTGGGATCTGGGGACTCGAATCTAGGGGTATCTGGGCAAATAAATTCTCGCTACAGTAGTGACACTACTTGGGTGACTCGGTGAGACTATCGCCATAGACTACCGTATCATAGATTGATTTGAATAACGATTATTACACAAGGATTACTAGCCTATAATATTATTACACTACACCCGTACCCGTCCCACCTTTTTATGATTGAGTATTTACACCACTATGACAGCATTTACGTACATATTTCACCGCTCTACCTGCATCCCACTGTACAGAAAACTGTTGATGATTGAACTATGGAACTATCTGAATTTGCCCATTTCTTTTTTTATCGTTCTTTAGGTAGGTAGGTAACCTACCTATCCACAGTTATTGAGTAAATAGTTTCTACAACATTGCCCCAAAAGGTAGGTTAATAACATACCTACCTATTTTAATTATACCTCTAATCAATAATATAAACAAAAAATAAATTTTGGTAATATTATGAGATTATATGAGATTGTACGGTAGAATAGCTTTCAGGTATTAAAAGAGTCTAAACGTTATCAATTACAATACAATTACAGAAAAAGTAACGATACTCACAACGATATTCTGAATGTCCGTTACTACCGTTCGTCACTGTTTGAGCCATTTTTAATTCACTAAAGAATAATAAACTTTATTTGCGTATCGTATTCGGAACACCTGTGAGTGCAGTGGTTAGGCTTCCCCTTTCACTGGCTTGACCGGACTGGCGCGCGTGGTGACCGCGCGTGCATTTTATGCGACGACCGGCGGTAGCGGCGTAACGCGCGCTCTACGCATCATAGGACTACAATATCCAGTTCACATCCTCGAATTTCAACAATAAGTCCGCCCCACACGCAGCATTCTATACTAACCCCCTTGACTAGCTACTACTTACTATTCCCTCGCCTTCATCAGTTAAAAGGTTAAAGTCAATGTCAAAGTTACGATTAATTTAAATTAAGAACTTTCGTAGAGCGACTATTTTAATCAGGCAAGCAAATATACAATGCAGTTTTGAACTATGTTTTCAACTGGGTTGCATCACCCTCGTCACACTATACCGACCGACCCGACCTTGGTTGTCCTTCACGTCAGGACTTTCCTGAAGGACACTACAGTTTTTGTTAGGATATTATTATGCTATTGATGTTATTATAGTATACCTACCGACATCATACCGACGGGTTCCGGGCTATTTGTATTAACCGACAATTTTTGCGATATAGACTTTTATACATATTTGGAATCAGCGAATTTTTCTGCGTCGTTTGAGCTCGGTTTGGTGATGATCGGAGCAAAAAAATGTCGCTTAATACAACCGTATTTTTTGGGCCTATTTCGAAGTGCAATGTATGAACCGGCACAAAATATTGACAAATTTAAGGCTTGTGTACTTAAGCTCACTACCAAATGACCACACAGTCGTTTAAACCTTTTTGCCTGGAACAATAATTTACAGGGTGCATACGTTCAACCATTTAGCCTGACCTTATAAATATATAGAAATGTCGCTTAAAACAGTTAGCCTCTTAGTAAAATTCATGTCAAATGTCGCTTAATACAATAAGTCGAATAAACAAATGTAGTCATATTTTTAGCCATATTTAGCAGTTTAAGATGTGGTATTTAAATTTATTCGCTTAGGATTAAAATATGAATAACTTTTTGGTAAAAGCAAGTACTTAGAGCTAGTATTTTCAATTCTAGGTACTAGCTTGGAACATGTATTAATAAATCTAGGCGGTTGAGTCATTTAGCCTGGAACAAAAAACCATAACCTCAGGCGGTAAAATCATTTAGCCTGGAACAAAAACCCATTATCTCAGGCGGTTAAGTCATTTAGCCTGGAACAAAAAAATGAAAATTTTGGGTCACTTTGTATTAAGCGCCATATATTTTCGTTAAAAAGAGAAATATCAGAAAAAAATATTAATCAAATTATAGATAATGAGTAACAGGAACAGAAATTTTCTTTGTTGTGATAAAATAATGCGATTTGTTATAGTTATGATTTTTTTTCTGAAACTTTAAACTTTAAACTGCTCTGGTGTAAAGTTTCAAAAATGGCGGTTAATACAAATAGCCCGGAACCCCTCGATACTATTTTTTGAGCAAGCACTATTAGAAGGTTTTAAGTAAGTAGTTTCTCTTAAAATATTACCATTACACTAGCTAGGTCCTTTTATTTGACCAAGGTCAAAGTGAGTTTTCAGTTTTCATGTGAAAAGCGTTAATATACATATATTTACATCAGACAGAAGAGTTATTACTTACGAGCACTAACTAGGAATTTAAAATGTTATTAACTTATTAAACACAACTTTTTAAAAGTTTTGCCTACATTCATGTAGGTAGGTACGATGCATTTCTATCACTTTTGAAAGTAGGTAGAGCTAATCGGAATATCTTAGATAACTTACAATGTTATAAAACTATTTTACCTACCATTCAAACAATCGAAAGAATAAATAAAGACTACGTAGGTTCTGCAGTTTGTACTGCCCGTATAGTTTAAACAACCAAGTTTACGAGAACATTGAACTTGAGAGCAGTTTGTAAGGACGGCAGAGTTTGTCACTTTACGCACCTGTTTAGTGGTTCTTTAGTTTCGTGTAGGAAGTCACGTAGAGTTGCTGATGGCGCGAGTTGAGAGTCTACAGTGTGTCGGCTCGGCAGCCGGCCGGCGATCACGAGCGTTCGCTCTCCTCAAGGTGACCTTCACCACTCCATTTCGGCAGCCACGGCATAGCGCATGCCCGAATTATACCTGTTTCCTCAAAATTACACCATACGCAAAGTAGCCAGAGCGCAAAATCGCGGGAGCAGCTACCGGTTGATACAGGACTCGAATTAAAACTCATACTCGAGTCATGATCATATGAACTGATTTTGGATTGGTTACGATACGATTTATTGGTCTTACAAGGGACCGTGTATTACGAACCAAAATTACGTAGTAAGAAGGTACAGTTTTTAGGACATCCTTCGTAAATAAAATAAAAAATATTTTCTATCTGGCTACCCCCTTCTAACTAATCTCTAATATTAGCTGGAGAGATCTGTGAGTTCTGAGATAGAGATATTAACCGGTTAGTACATAATATTAGATCAGTCAGTACAGCCTCTAATGTGGTTACAGTTTCCTTCACGCTCGCGGTGACATCTAGGTTTAGTAGGTAACTAGACCCTCCCTTATGCTTCCGGGTGAAAGCTTTGCCTTGGGCATCTCTCATCCGCCTTTAGTATTAATGAACTCAACCATTTCAGTTCAGGATTTCCAAACTACCTACCAAAAAATATTTTTCTTCTACCTAAGTATCGAGGATATTTACAATGTAGCTAACTGACTTTTTTACGCACTGTTCGCTATTGGAACTGTCTGGTGGCTGTAGGCTGTGGAGCAGGCAAGAATACAAAAATGCGGGTAGCAAGTACCTAGTAGGTTGTCTTGTACTATGTTACCTACAGTGTTATTTTTAAGTCACGTTCTATTTATGATAGTTTCTACTCATGATTCTGAACAACTTTTACTAAAGTAATATTTTTAATTAGATGGAGCTGAATGGTGTTTACAGTGTTGTCACTTTTTGATGAAATAAAAATAATGTTGTGATAAAGTTAATGATTCAAAACTCCTGGGTGACAAAATTGTTGCGATTGTCTATTGAATAATAAATTAGAGTGCTGAACTGCCGAAATCGAATTTTCTTTCGTCGTGCTTTGTCAATACCAACGAATTTTCGAGGACTATGTTCCTATAAATACTTACTCTTTACGCCTATTCTGAATACCATTGCGAGGAAACTTGTTAGACTGTCAAAAAAAGTTGGGTGTTCCACAGAAAAAATCATACTTACCTAGTTATTCGGCAAAAATATATGGATAACCAATTTTATTGGTGAAATCACAGGTGGCCGTATTACTAGTTGCACAGAATTGTCAGTAGAAACACCCTACAAAGTGAATTTACTGACTAGCGATCAATGACATGTAGGGAAGCCCATCCCAGTCTGCCCAGCCCCAGCCCAGCCCTCCCTCTGACGAAAGTATCCCATGGGAGGGAGGAGTCTATTCTGTTGTGTGTATGAAATGACAAGTGATATATTCCCTTGAGAATGTATCGGATACGCCACTACGGGATCTTGTACTGGTTGTTCGGAAAAGTACTAACTTCCTCTCAAGGGGTGAACCAGCCCACGAAACTCAACTACCTACTTTCCCCAAGGAACATAGGTCGAATTATGAAAAAAAATTGTATCTCACATATAACCAGACGGGACCCACAGACAGAGTGAGCCAGTCAGTCCATGAGTCACACAGAGAAAAAATTACATTTGCTTCGCTGTAGGGCTTGAGCGCGAATGACTGTGAGTCACATAGTCAAGCACTATAGTAAACACACGTGGTGCAAGCGGCGTCGATGCGCGCGCACATGCCGCAACGCACGCGCTCCTCCGCCACGAAAAGCGGCCAAACCACGCAACACCACGCCACGCCCAATTACGGCCGTTAGCCTGCTTATCCACTGTTTACCGTCTGCAGCTGGCGTATTTTCCCTGAATCTGATTCACGTCTTTATTTGCGGTACATTTTATCGAGTAAAACATTTCAATAGGTAACTAACACCCATGCTAATATTTAGGTACTAGTGAAATGCTATAGTTACCTACCTAGTAGTATGCTTCGGTACCTACTATACGGGGTGTCAGGGACAGCGTCCCGAATACTGATAGAGTGCAAGCATACCATGAAACTGAACAACTTTCCTCTAGGAACATATGTCAGGAAACGAGAAAAATATTTTGGCTACCCATAGTAAATGCATTCAGCTGATCGCGATTTTGTATGGAAGGTCGTTTTTTTGTCGTTTACATACATTTATATACATTCCTAGGGGAAAGTTGTTCAGTTTTATGGTCTGCTTGCACCCTATCAGTATTCGGGACGCTGTCCCTGACACCCTGTATAAGCACCAGTTTCACATAAAAAGAAAATACATTCTTTTCCATGCCTTTTCTTTCAAAATATTCGTGGATTAAGATAGGTACCTATCTGCCTCACTTGTTGTCTGACATCGTCTCATATTTAAGATGTGTAATGATTATATTTTATCCGTATTATTTGTTATTAAAATTTAATATTTCTTTCCTAAAAGTCTATTCCAGCAAGTAAGGTGAAATTATACAGAAGTTGTACAACTTACCCATCTCTAGTCCGACTTGTCCTAGACGTACAACTCGACTGCACTTCAATGTAGGTACAGGAAAAGAGTTGTCTAGATAAAGAATCCAGTTATTTATAAGTAGTATCTTCACCAATTTATTGTTGCAAGATCATTAGTTATCGTATCGTTCATATCGCGTGCGGTTTTACTACATACTGATTATGATTAGGCGCGATGGCGCGATTGAGTATGAGAGTATGACGTCACTGGCCAAGGTCGCCAGGTCTAAGCTACCTTGCAGTGACGACCTGACAATAGGTTCTCTGTCTGTGTGCTTATCTGTCGACGAATTTATTCTGCAGTTCTTGTTGAAATGAGATAGATGCGCTAACATTGCATGTAATTTCATCAGAAATAGCGAAGTTGAAAAATATGGTAGAGTCATAGAAATTGCGTCCTTCCTCCACTCCTCTCAGGTTTCATGGGATAGTCCAAAGTGAATTCAAGTTAGGTCCGACCGAGTAGGGTGATATACTAACAAATTGTTAGAATAATTGTGTTAAACTTACCTACCAGCCAACAAATTTAAAGGTCATATTTCCAGACTGTACTCCTTGTTTCAGATAATTTCTTCCAGATTTCCCTATTAAGATGTTCTTGCACATTTCCAGGCATTCTAATAATGGGTGTAAAGTACCTATTTATCTCCATGGAGGCTATGCTGTTTTTCTCTACCATTGTTCCGAACGTGTTCCGAACCAAACGTATTCTCATCCCAGGACCCCCATTTGTCAGTGACATGTCAGTGGCGACATACCATCCTTTAGGACATTCTAAGATAAAAAATATCACATCAAGAGTACGTAAAATATTACCTACCTATTAATAATATTTGTCCCTTGTATTAAAAAAAACTGCGCGATCAAGGACTAATCACCGAAGGATGGCCACCTGGAGGCAGGCAGGCCTCAAGTAAGTAAATATCGTCTAGAAATTATTTTAAATCAAACACTTTTCGCGTTATGACCACGCGAGCCCGAATTTCCTACATTCATTACTTGTTATTTACAGATGACTTAATTCGTCATCCTCTCAAATAGGTACCATAAAATTCAATATTTTGAATGACTGACGAAAGACTTGTATTGCGATTGTGCAACAGCATGAAATAGTATGTAAATAAAGCGACACCATGCTCGGGTAAAATGCGCACATTGTAAAAAATGGTAATCAGTTGATTTCCCTTTTCTTATGCTCCTTACTTATGGTATGCATTTCATTTCCCTTTTCTTATGCTCCGTCCTTCTTCCACTTGACTCCCATACCCATCCTAGGGCTGTTTCTCCACTTGTCCGGCATCCGGCTTTTAGGTACCGATCCGATCTAGAAACCTTTTTACTACTATACACGCTTATCCACTCATCAGGCTTTTATCGATCCGGTAATTTTCCAAACCGAAATTTGTATTTTATCTGTCCGAAGTGACGGTTGTGATGATGATGATGATGATGATGATGATCTCTCCGACCGATTTCGGCCATGGCGACCACTTTGACTCCTAATCAGATCGGCGCTGATGCGCCCGGAGATGGCTATTGTAGCCAATTTTGGCAGTAAACTCCCGTGCACAGAGTGGACACGTGAGTTTGCCATTTACATAATTATAGTTAATGGCGACGGGTGGACGGGCCTTCAGCTCATCGCGCTTAGCGTCGAGGTCTGCTTTACGCTGTTCCTCAAACTCGCGGACTTGCTTCTTAACCATCCCGCGCCATTCGGGACGCTGTGCTGCCAGACCCTCCCATTGAGTGGGCTCAATGTTGCATCTTTTCATGTGTCGTTTCTGAACATCTTTATATCTGAGGAGTTGTCCGCCATGCTTTCGCTTGCCCTCCTCTAGCTCAGAATAAAAGATGCGCTTCGCCACTCTCTCCTCCGACATCCGGGATACATGACCGCACCACCGTAGCTGACGACGCATTAGATAGGCCTCAATGCCACCAACATTGGCTCGTCTCAGGACTTCGGTATTGCGCACTCGGTCGGACCATCTGATCTTCATGATGGTGCGAAGGCATTTTAGGTGGAAGCGATCCAGAGTGCGTATGTGGTGACGATACACACACCAAGTCTCGGAGGAGTATAGAAGGTTTGGCAGCACAATCGCCATATATACAGAGATTTTTGTGGCTAGCTTTAGGTCGTGCGAGCAGAAAACCTTGGAACACAACTTCCCAAATGCTGCAGCTGCAGCACTGATTCTGCTGTTGATCTCAGCATCAAGGTTACACTTAGATGTTATAGTGTTCCCCAGATAACGAAACTTATCAACCTGTTTCAGCATATCCTCACCAAGCATAATCGCCAGTGTCTCGCGACCATGCGAGTCTAAGGACATCACTTCCGTCTTTTTGACACTGATCTTCAGGCCGAATTTACAGCATGCTTGGTGAAAAACGGACATTAGCTGTTGCAGGCCGTCTGGGGATTCTGCAAGAAAGCACAAGTCATCAGCATACATGATCTCAGTAATCAATGCATACGAGACTTTAGTGCGCGCCTTAAGTCTAGCCAGGTTAAAAAGACTGCCATCTGTGCGGAAACGGATGCGGACTCCTTGGGAAACAGTATTTAGGACTTCTTTGACTACAACTGCAAAGTACAAGGCGAACAGTGTGGGCGCTAGAACACACCCTTGTTTCACCCCACAGGTGACGGGGAAGAAATCAGACTGTTCACCGTCTACAGAGACGCAGCACTGCATGTCGTCATGCAGGAGTCTTAGGAGTCGCACATACTTTTCTGTGCACCCTAACTTTCCTAGCACCATCCAGAGAGCTTCGCGAGGCACACTGTCGAATGCTTTCTCTAAATCAACAAAGCAGAGGTACAACTGGCGACCTTGTTCTCTACTTTTTTCTTGTAGTTGACGCACCGAGAAAATAGCTTCACATGTACCTCGGTCAGGTCGGAAGCCGAACTGGGTTTCGGGCAGAATTTTTTCCGACAAATCTTTGAGGCGGTTCAGTAAAACTCTGGCAAAGACTTTTCCAGGGACTGACAGCAATGAAATACCGCGATATGAGTTACAGTCAGAACGGTCACCCTTGTTCTTGTAGAGGGCACAAATGCGAGACACTTTGAAGTCCTCAGGGACCCTCTCACGTGACGGTTGTATATAAAGTATGTACCTATGCTTTTGCACTCTTTGAACTCTACCATGACGTCATATTACTGTCTGTCTTTTACCGGATAGGTGGAAAAGCGTTATCCGGCATTCGAATATTCCGACATCCGGCAGCTGCACCGGAGTAGTGCAAAAACACTGTAAATCATCTTTTAATTTTCAAATGTCCTTCGTCTGCGCACCTCCTTGACGATGACATAATTATTTTGTTTATTCCAGCTACGTAAACTACTCGAACATAGCTGCACGCACGCTGCGCAGATCGCTCAAGGCGAAGGAGCGCGAAGTGGCGGAGAAGCGCGATGCCACCCACCTGCGGTACTTCTACTGGGTCGACGGCCACATGCTACGTAAGTACCTACTTGAAGAGCGTCAGTTGGACGACTACTCAGGCACAGCTGCGCGACTACTCGGGCACAGCTGCGCGACTACTCGGGCACAGCTGCGCGACTACTCGGGCACAGCTGCGCGACTACTCGGGCACAGCTGCGCGACTACTCGGGCTCGGACGATTGAAAGTTGCATATGGCAGAAAAGGCATGAAACTAGAATAAACGCACTAGAAACGAGAGCTCTAAGGAGTGTGATTGGAGTAAATTGAGTAACAGGAATAACGAATAGCGTGATAAGGGAACTTTGTGGTAGAAGTTGTAGTGCAGTGACTAGTATAGAAAATTTGATCATGGTCACGTTGAGAGGGTGAATGAAAGAAGAATAACAAAACAAGTATATATGGCGAGTGTGAATGGGAGTTGGAAGGGGAATACCTAGACGAACGTAACTAGATCAAATCGGGGACGTTCTAAAGACAGGTCAGATCAAGAGGACCCTAAACCGACAATGCATGTATGAAAAGGTTGATGAATGTTGAGGAAGCGAAAGAGGTGTGCCAGGATCGTAGCAAGTGGAATGATTTAGTTTCTATTGACCCCTCCGGGAAAGAGGCGTGATTATATGCATGTACCTATGAATATATGTATGCAACCGCTGGACCGGCTGTAAGATAAGATAAGAAAAATATTTAATTACATATTTATCGTGCATTGTGCGCGCCAAAACCCGTAAGCCAAAACTGGCTTAGATTGCAAGGGGAACAAAGGTAACGATATTTATTACATTTTGGTTGAGAATTTAGTAAACAAATAAATATTTTTTAATCGTGAAAGAACTAGAAAGTACTTACAGCTTTTTTAAAGATTCTGATCACTGTTCATAGATAACAAAAGTATTCATGGGATGAATTATTTTTTTGTCGCCCTACATCAACTTCACGGGTTTCCCGATTTTCCGAGCTACACACAGTGTTTCTACTTGTAGTCAGTCAAGATGTTGGTCTATTGTCTTGCACACGCTAGGACCTCTACAAAGCAACGGACAACGCTGTG
Source organism: Keiferia lycopersicella (assembly GCA_029255805.1). NCBI lineage: Eukaryota > Metazoa > Arthropoda > Insecta > Lepidoptera > Gelechiidae > Keiferia > Keiferia lycopersicella. Next base: position 14,334,062 of record JARACZ010000006.1, on the reverse strand, counting down.
CACGTAGCTGAGTATTGGTGCAAATATATTTAAGTGCCAGAATCGATTCGCTAATAAGAAAAAATTCAGATACGATGGATATCATAAGGGAATGCAATACCGGGATCCCGCAATAGCGACCAGGGAGCCGCATGTTTTTTTGCGGGAATGATTGTCTTTAACGGCATTCCTTCTAATTGGTCTGTAACGCCTTGTCGACTAAATCACATATTAAATACTAAAGTAGAAAATAAACGCGCATTTTCAGTTACTGGACATATAATATGTAGAGTTAGAAAGCGTTTAAATGACGGTACAATATGCATAAACATTTTTGCCTCCCGCAAATACCAGGATCCCGCGAGATCAGAGTGCCCAGTCCCGCAAAAACCGGGACTGAAATTCACTTGCGATATTGCATTCCTTGACATAATATATAGCCTGGTGAAGACAAGTTTATATAAAATGTAATTCCGACTATATTCACAATCACACTATGTTTGTATTTTGGTTTTAGCCGCAGGGGAGAAGCCCAAGGCCGACACATCAACGGAGCAAGAAGCGGTAGCAGTCAAAGCTTAGCCCGAGTCCAGGTGAAACGATTTACTATTCGTTGTAAGGAGAGTAGTACGTCGTCGTAGAGTACTTTCGAACTCGAATTCGTGATTTATAATTCACAAAAAAGTCTATATCTATAGCCTTCTAATGTTACACGTCAAGTGAGTCGCTGCACCTGGACGATTTGGGATACTATTATTTTATTACTGGTACTGTTATTCTGATTGATCGAACAGGCATACTGTAAAAAGTATCGTTCGAGATAAATTTATATGAAATAATAAATAAATTTTAATTTCTAGATAGATTTATTTAATTGATATTCTAACTAGACATAAACATTTATAACATATTTTAATATTCACCTTAAAACTAACAATCAGTCAATCAATTAATTTCATTCTATCCAATTTATAATAAAACGTACTAAGCGCAGCAGATCGAGATACTAATAATGGAATCGACATGTGTAGGGTAACTCGAGTTGCTGCTGACTTAGTGCCAATTTTTTATCAATTTTAAAACACCTTTTTTTCTATCTAATTCAGTTAGGTAGGTAGTGACTCTGAACTAAAAATGATTGGAAAGAAGCTATCACTATTCAAACCATATTCAAACAAATATTGCTTCTTTACAAACATAATGATAACGAAAAAGATATTTACTAAAATAAATCATATGATCGAAGGTGACGACATTTAATAACACTATACAAATAGATACAAAATATTCCTTATGCATTATTTATAATCATGTTATCCCCTGTAAGATTTAGTTGCATTTACTTACGAATCTATTTAGAAGTTTAAACAAGTATCACGATACGTATGACAATATGTAATTATAAATATCACGTGTTTTAAAATCAATTTACTCCTAAAAATTACAAACTGTAATCAAATTAATTTTTAGTGCCTCGGTAGAATATAAAGTGAATATCGTATGTGGCGCAAAATAACCAGACTCTGTTGATTTAATTTTGGATTTGAAATCCTTAATTCCGTAGGTATTAGCTTACGAACGTTCGTATTTTAAAAGTTCAGTCTTCACGTTAATTATTCTTTACTTTTCCTTCAGGTTCCCTTCAGGTATTTTTTTAAATATACCAATTTCATTTAAGATTTATGTTAAAGAATCCATTATGTGTGTTTTGATTCATCATTTAATAGTACATTTGATCACGTGGTGAGAAAGGAACCGATTGCTAACGTGGGTGTAGTTTGAGGCCCGAAGCGCAGCTGAGGGCATTAATATACACGAGTTTGCAATCGGTCTTACTTCCTAGTGATACATAGTGCTGAATACTACACCTGCAAGAATAAAAAAATAGGAATACTAATAGAAGAACAGTTCAATAAACCAAAAAAATGACATTAAAATCCAAAGCGAAGTCACGCGGTATTGTTTTTTTTAAATAATATCGTACAAAGCAAAAGTAATAAGGCCATTCAGTCAAGTCTTCTACTTTGCCTTTTAGAATATATTAGATTTAAATTCAGTTTTACGTAATTTTGACAGTTGCATCTTTTATCCCCTCGGGAGGAAAGTGATTTGTATGGGTTATTCGTTCCCGCTAATTTGATTTGTAAACAATGACTCACTTTCCTCAACGTTTCATAAAGCTATAGGTCGTTTTCTATGTAGGTGTAGTATAAAAAATATAAGAGTCCTTTTTTTAACTAAACTAACTTTGAAAATAATCCAACAACAGTGTAGATAGGTACTTAGAATAACCAATAACTTTTCATGTGTAGAAAACAAAAATTAATGGATCAAGATTATTCGCTGAGCATTTTCTAAGTAAATTGAGCCTTCGCAATTATTTTTTTACGGTTCATTGTCAGGTTTTTTGAATTATGTACAGTCGGCTTATATATGAAAAGTCTTGCCTCAGACACAGATGAAATCGTCTGTCACAGACGTATGAGGCTAATGATGATCATCATATTTCTTTCATATGTTTAGTCTTTTAAAAGTGTTTCATAAGGGTAGTCAAGTCATTGAACCGTTCTACCAAAAAGTCTCGTTTTGAGTTTGGATAAGTTCTCCGCCAAAATTTTGAAATATTGCATGACAATGAAGCTCGCGACTAAGAAGAATCGCGCAGGGAACGAGATCCCTGCGCTTACCGAGGAGTGTACGCTTGCCTACAACTGTTAGGCGTTTTCGTGGTCGGCGCGCTCTGCGTCCTCGTCGACGATGCTGGCGCTCTCGCCTTGCGCGTCGTGCTGCGCGCGCACGCACTGCGCCGGCAGCAGCCCATTGTACGCGCACATGCCTAGGATCAGGATGCCGAAGCCGATGAGGTGCTGCCAGTGGAACGACTGCCAGCGGAGACCCAGCGATACCATCCAGATTATGAACGTCCTGAAAACGCACGCACTCTGTTACACTAGTGACCCCTACTAGTATTTTCAGCTGTTACTAGGAAATATATGGAAACACTCACGACGAACAACACGCAAATATTAGAACAAATAATTTAGATTCATCTTTCTGCATTAGCCCGGCAGAGAATCAAACTCGGTAGCTCGGATTGTGATCGTGACTCAGCTTACTTTTTCATATAAGTAATAATTTTTGCACTGCAAAAAATATATGCGTATATATGCGGTGTAAAAGGCCGCGCCCTGACAAACAAACCTGACGGAGTCGAGCACCATGCGCGTGGTGGCCGACATCTCCTTGGTAACGCTGATGCCCGCGAAGTTGAAGAAGGCGATCGACACCACGGTCCCTAGCACCGCAGTCGCCAGCAGCGGGTTGTTACCTACACAACACAAATATTTTCAGGGCACAATTCTTGTCTAAGGCATATATATTAAGAACCCGAGCATTATGACAGGTTAAAAATAGAAGTTTTAATGACAAGGGACTAAAGTGATATATTTAAAGCGAGGGTTATTTTGAATTTAAAGCGGAACGAAGGATTTTAGAGTAGAATCCTGAGTTAAGCAAGGGATTCAATGTACATCGTCCGAGGATAAATAACTTCAGGTCCGAGTTATACACTACTTTTCATCCCTCTCTATGAGGAAAAAAACAAATACCTTCTGTTGTTCATTAATTATCGATTCCTTCTTTTCATATAAATGCAAGAAAATTGAGAGGCTGTATGGTCGATGAATTGCTTGTCATAAATAGCGCCAAAAAAAATAATTTTTTGACGTATTCCTTTTTACTAAAATTTAAATTGTGGTAGGAATAAGCAAGATGTTAGTTGTAAATGCTCAATAAAATAGCAGATAATAGGTAGTATTTCAGTCAAAAGCGTTCCATCTCTAGTAAATTCGCGTTTAATTGGCTGCAAATATTCATGGACCAAATTCAAATCACTTTTAGTCCCTTGGGTTAAAATGACATAGGTATTTTGCTCGCACTTATGTGCGCACAAAGCGTAGTTTTCTTAATAGAGGGGATGAAAAGTAACTTGTATGGTTTGCAAAATTATTTTATCCTGCAACTATCATTACCAATACTAGCGACGACGCCTCTATCCCTAGTCTATCGCGGTTATTCTTGCGGCATAATAATTCTGCATGTCGAGCGGCTTTAATCGCAGGAAGCAAAAACCATAGCGCGAGATAGAGAAAGACGGAGGAAACTTGTGAACCCTTGGTACAAGCTGGGTAGATTAACCACACGCCGCCAGCAGTGTCCCATGCAGTGTAACTACTGGCTACAAGTCTACAGGTGAAATTCGATCTACATTGCGTAGCCTATGGGATATTATTAAACCAGGATTTTTGACCCGCAACGCAATGTCCATCGAACGTCACCTGTATCACGTCATCGAACGTGACTTGTAGCCTGTAGTTTCTAAAAACGGGGCAATTGCAGCAGTCCCCGCACTCACCAATCTGCACGAGCCCGTCCACGGCGTCCTCCAGCGTGCCGCGCGCGTTGTGCCCGAAGTGCGGCGGCGCGGGCGTCCAGTAGAACACCACCAGCAGCACCGACAGCACCGAGAACCCGAACACGCCCTCCCACCCCACCGCCTGCATCGACGGAATGTTCAGACCTAAAAATTATCCACAGATGCTGATTGAATACAAAACCAAGCGATTGCTTACCTCTACCATCAAAGATGTTTATTTGACAAATATTTCGTTCACAATAATATGCTGGGATTTTCAGACAGATAAATCGGGGATAAATTCAACCCCATTTTCAGACACATGAACCTCAAGAGGCTCCAATGATGGACACGGGCTTCTTACTTTTAGGAAGCATTTTTCAGACTACTCTTTGCTCTGGTTGGTGAGCGAGCGCAGTTCGTTGAATTAAGATAGGACATAGTTTGCCTTATTTCCCTTTTACGTCGTCCGCAATGAAATGGGATACTAATCTGGCTCTACACAGTCATCACGGCTGTTTAACAGGATTCTATCGGCCAGTGAACATACCAGCGACGTATTTCTCTTCGTAGACCATTTGGCAGGCGGTGACGACCTGCGCCACGATGATAAGCAGGTCCCCCGTGATGAGGCTGTTGCGACCCTTAGCTTCCCCCGGCTCCTGGTAAATGGCGTCGGTCGCGCCCACCACCAGTAGACCCAGTATCACGCATACTGAACACAGAGAAGTTCAATTTATTAAAAAGACGATGTAAAAGGTGAAGTATGGGAAAGTTGTTTGAGCCAAAATCGTTTTTTAATGCGTGTAACTCAGAAACGGTAGGATATAGGAAAAAGTGATTTAGGTATAACTTGTAGATAATTTTATGGCCTTTCAACTTTTCCTTGAACGTTTTTCTCTAACATGTACCGTTTTTGAGATTTAAGCGAAAAATGAAAAAATGGACCCTTTCCCCCCTCCCCCCACTCCGGGGCTCCTCCCAGTGTCCCGGGGTTTTAGTATGTTTTTTACCTAGGGACTCTTGACATGTTTCCGAAAAAACATGATACGTTACTAACTCTCGCACTCTAGAACTTTTTATTCAATGGACTATACCTGTATTCAATGTTTATTGCACAAATTAAGATGATCGACATTCTAACATCATTAGGAACATGCGTATAAGTGCATGAATAAGTACCAAAATAATGAATCAATTGAAGTGAACTATCTGCTATGTGTGTAACATCTGGACCTTGGGAGTAATACATATAACATAATTACTCGTGACTACTAAGATCAGTCTTATAGAAGCGAATTTGTTTATGTTGCTGTAATGCTGCCAGTCAAATAACGTGATTCACTGCGATCTCACATTACTTTGTATCGCATTCATGAGATTTATTTAGCACAGTTGCTAGCCGACCCGATAACCGCAATCAATTTATTATTTTACTTCGAGTTAGACAAACGTTTTTATTCTGGCGTTTTATTATTATATTAATCATAATAATAGCCAATTCAGGATGAAAAAGATGGCTTTAAAGTCTTTAATTCTATGTTTTCATATTCTACTATGTTTTCACCGAGTTGCGCTTTTTTAAGTTTTGGAGGCAGCAGCAGGTTTCTATCCTTTACTAGTTTTTAGTTACTCCGGTACCGTGATTTTATTTATTTAGATAATGGAATAAAAACGAACTAAATGTTATTTTGGCCAGGAAGCTGCTTTACTTATGGAAAATAACATGCTCGTTCAGATCGCCAATCAGTCACTAGATGCTCTTGTATTATCTAGTTAGTCGATGTGATATATGGCTGCGCCTGCGTCGCATGTTTTGACAACAGTCGACCGTTTATTTGACTGAACTTGTACTGGGTGACTATCTGGTAGGGTTGCTCAAGTATATATTTTATGATTTGGCAGCTTTTGGCAGCTATAGCACTTGCTAGCAGATTTAAAGTCCATGTGATCTTGTGGACTAAGCATGGAATGTATTAAATAAAGTAATGGTTTCGATATCTATTACTATAGTGGACTATTTAACATTTGAGTTACTTTTGCGGCGTCTACAAGCACACAATGGAATTCGAATTGGCTAAATACATAATTTTTGATTTCGCTTTGCCAAGATTAATTTGAAAAATTACAGATAATGCTTTACTAAGCCAAGTTATTTCGTACTTATGTCTTAGCAGCAACCCTGCCGTGGGGAACTTGTTCGCATATAATGTACTAACTAAACTTTGCAACAAGCACCCTTGTTGAATGTTTGGGATAAATATCGCTCATGGTTTAACAATTTGTGATGAACCAAGCAAGGCATGCCAATATTTATAATAGGTAATTTCGAAAACAATAACACAGAATCTTTAGAGCAGCAGTCTTCTACGTGCTTGGCTTTTAAAATGTTTATCTTTCTTAATAAAATACCTATTTAACGTTATTGCCAAAACCACAGGCATGCAAAGGTTGGGTGATTGATGCTCCTAAGTTTAAATTCAACACATTTACATAAAAAATCTAAAACAGACAGTGTATAACATTGTATGGTTTTGCTTACCTATGCCAGCCCATTCCCGCCTTATGATTGTTTTATCAATGAATGTCATGGAGAGGACTGCGACAAATATGATCACTGAGCCTCGGAACATTTGGAAGCTGCTGGGATACGTCAGTGTGAGCCCAATGTACATTATTGATGTGCCAATCTGTAATAGTACATGAAATCAAACCATAATTTTTCGTAACAACTGTCTTTTTTTTACCTAAATTTATGTTAATGATATTTGGTACTTGCATGGGTAGTTAATAAAATGAGAAATGTTTGTTTCAATTTAAAATTATTGTCCAAATTCTCATTCGATGTTAAGCAAATTATGTAAAGTTATGATTAAGTGCTACAAAGAAACACTATCAAGTGATGCCATGGTTTACAAAATTGTATAATATGAATATTTTAAAAGTATTGTGTACAGAAACAGGTCATGTCACATGCAAGGAGCAAATTATTTTATGCTTACTCTAACCTTAAATAGGTGATCATTTATTATTATTTCATAATTTATTAAAGAATTTACCAAATCAAACATGGCTGCAGGTAACAGTATGAACGGGTTGAAGTTTTGGTTGCCTTCCACCAGGGCATGGCCTCCTGTGTTCCTCGTCCGGTACCACACCAGCTTGAACACCAGCAAGCACATCATCTCACCCAGGAACATTGATAATGCCTGTCACAACAATAACATTCACAAATACTGAACATAATGAGTAAAAACATCCTAATGGTTTATGATCATGGGGCAAAAGTCTATAGGGGCTTGTAACATTAGGTTGATATGTTGCATTCAACACAACATATTAGAAGCTGGTCTGGTAGTTTCGCCCACTGCTAATAGTTTTTCTGAGAGAATAGGATAAAAATTGTGTAAGTATTCTGTCACATTGTTGCATTGTATTTATAATTAGCATTTTTAGGTTTTTTATAGAGGGGTGTTGGCTTAGAAGAGCCCCTCTTCAAAGGAAGAAATGAGGAAATCCTTCCCCAATTTTCATACATTTTGAGGTTACGTTTTCACACCCTGTGTTGTTTCTGGCACATGCCAGCTATAGCTGGGGCATGCTCACTCCGCTTGTGTTGTAGTCAAAGTTTTAACGTCACCTAACAGACCTACAAACTCGAAATTTCAAATACATATAAAAAAACTAGACATACCCGCACAGGCGAGAGGTGTCGGGGGGAGGGTTGACCAACCTCCATAGGATCCTCAGTTTTATAGGGGTTAATATGAATGTCTTAGTTGTATTATTATACAAACAAGTATGACCCAACCCTCTATGAAAACTAAAACATAAGTTCTTCAAACCTACATAATGAATGTTTTGGTGTTGTAAATCAGATAGGAAAATTAAGTAATATTTATAAGTTACCTGTAGATATGGATGATCAAATTTCCTGACTACTCCGTCAGACCCCTTGGACTCTAATTTATCAGCCCAGGCAGTGCTGAGTGTGTTGATGGATCCGGTCACCACCATCATGAGGGCCAGGAACTTCTGGTACACAGTCCACGCCATTTCACTCAACTAGCTGGGTAAAGAAAACATTATGTAATTCAAAGGTAGCAGTAGTAAACTAGGAGTTTTTTTTTTCCCGACAACAAACTGCTTTGCTGTTTGGCAGGTCTGTGCCTACAGTTTTGAAATACTTTCTATAAATAAATGCTTTTTTCATTTTCATTTCATTATACCTTGTGGGGTAGGCAGAGCATCAACAACCGTAAAAATATGGTAGCTATTGCCATGTCTGACAAGTATTGAGGTTTGGGTCAGAGTACCTATACTTTCTGGTTGACCCATGAAACCCTCGAGTCCCCTAGTAGCCTCTTACGACACCCGCCGGAAAGAAATGGGGTGATGCTCTTCTAAGCCGGCATTACGTGGCATAGTAAACTAGAAATGAGAATAAATATTTTTATAACCGACTTAGACAAAGTGATTACTTGAATTTGTGGTTTTGTTTATTAACTAAGAACAAAGCAGGAAATTATACACGACTGTCCGACCTAATTTTTAACTAATAATAATTTTCTTTCTTTCTATTTGTTTTATTTAGTATATATACCTACATAGAAACATAATTTACAGAAGCTTATCGATACCTACCTACCTATTCACCAATTCGTGAAGGGGAAAGAGAGAAATCCGATAAATGGAGACGAGTGACGATCTTCTTTTGTTCTGTAATTCAAAATGTTTACTTACATTATCCTCGATCGAAGTGCCAGTCGCAAAATTAGGTTGGTTTATTGTTTTCTCCTCTTTATGTTTTTGCAGGAAGTAAATACACAACACAGTACAACCTAGATAAAAACCTCTAACAGTTCAAATAACGCTTGTAATCTAACGTTACAACTACTCGTCACACATCATCACAATAATGCAAGAGCAAGCAAACAAGCAAACGATAGGAAAGGTGCCTACTGATCAAATCCCAAATCAAATACGGGAGTGCGTTCGTGAGTGTTCTCGATCTATGAAATCTCCCCATTTGACAGTTAGGAGGTTTTCTTTTTGTTGTTTATTGTAAATGATTTGATATAATTATTTCAATGTAAGATGAACCGAATGTTACACGGATGGAAATAAGATTTTACCTACTTAAAGTTTGATTACTAATTTGTGAAAAAACTTGAACCAAAAATCGATCCTGCCTGCCTGCCATATTTTTTTATTTTTAGTGACCTTTTCGGATATAAATTTACTTCTGCTGATTTATTTGTTTTCATACCAGTTTTATGCCTATATACGAAATCCGGACCAAATGCGACAGAGAATCACTCTAAATTGAGAAAATTTATAATTTATGGGGCATTCACGAACGCGTTCCAGATCAGGAGTGCGTTCGTGAGTGTTCTCGATTTGGGAAATCTTTCCAATTGACATTTCATAAACCCCCGTTCGAAAATGTCAAAGTAATAAAATTCGGAATAAGGAATTTTCTTTTATTTTTTTAAATTATTATTCTAGTCGCTCGATAAAATGGCGCTGTACTTGGTATGTTCCCGCAAAAGACGGAACATAATATTTATTTTTTGTTTTTTGATACTTGGACTCGGACTCATTTGGAACGAAAGTGTCAGTTCAGTGCATGCCAGGCCAGACTGTCAGTCAGATCAGAGTTGCAATGTTTTTTTTTTATCTTTTGGTTTTGGAATCTACACTGGAATCTAGTAACAAAGTCAGTTCAACGCCATCTATTGATTTATTGGATTTTTAATTCTCAAAAAAATCCCCCTATTGCAAAGAAAATAAAATTTTTAAGTGGCCTAATCCGGACCAAATGCGAGAATCACTCTCCTAATTAGTTTATGGAGCATTCACAAACGTACTCCTGTCCTGCTTTTTTATGCTCCTGTCCTGCCTCTCTGCAGTGTTGCTAACTCTTGATAGCGGAATTATCGGATTTACCTGTCAAAATTATCCAACAATTTATCGTATTCATACATACATACATACATATATCACGCCTTTATCCCTTGCGGGGTAGGCAGAGCGTTAACAGCCGTAAGAATACGGTCGCTATCGCCACGTCTGACATTTTTGAGTATTGTTTTCTAAGGTTGTTTCGGAAAACATGTGTATCACTATAGTGACAGGTTGTCAGCCTGTCGCCTAAAAATTGTAATACACCAATACTCTCGAGTCCCTTAGTCGCCTCTTACGACACCCACGGGAAGGATGTGGGGTGATGCTATTCTAAGCCGGCATCACATCAATAAAAGGTCATCAAAGTTATGGTTTAGTCAACTTTTTCTCTAGAATAAAATGTACATAATCAACTGTCTATGATGGTAAAATATATATGCCATGTGATGCCGGCTTAGAATGGTGATTATCACCCATTTCTTAGCCGTCTGGGGATGTTGTAAGAGGAAACTGAAGGACTTGAGGGTTTCAGGTGTTTTACAACTTTTAGGCGGCAAGCTGTCACTATAGTGATACACGAATTATCTCAAAGGGCCCTCAATATTTGTCAGAGGTGGCTGTTGCGACCGTATTATTACGGCCGTTAATGCTCTACCTACCCCACAAGGGATAGCAGCGCGAAATGTGTATGTAAATGTATGGTAAAAGACAATAATACAAAAGAGAAAGATAAGATGATTATAATTTGTTAGCTAACATCATAATATAAAGGATCATGCAAACTTTTGTTTGAATGCTGGTCCTGTTTTTCGACAGTCTTGCGTTACATTTGCAGGCTACATCAAAGCCAAAGTTATATTATTATAGAGTTAATTTATTGCTTAACATATAAGCACATGTATTTTTTACGAAACATAGAAGTTCTGAAGTTATTGAAAGTTAAAGCGGTGCTGAATTTTGGCGCTCTTCAGTGTATTTCGTTCTAAATTCGTTATCTTTGGTAAGCAGTATTAGAAAAGGTTCAGTTATCAGTAAAATCTTCGGTTAAAAATATTGTACACAGGGTGTAAGGGACGGTGCAACGAAAACTATGCACGGGTGCTCAGACCATGAAACTGAATAACTTTTTTTTTATGGGGGCTATGTTGGGAAACAAAAAAAATTTTTCAAATTCCATACAAAATTCCCGATTAGCTGAGTGACTTTGAATGGGAGCTAAAAAAATTTTTTCGTTTCCTAACATAGTTCCCATAGAAAAACTTGTTTAGTTTCGTGGTCTGATCACGCCTGCAAAGTTTTCGTTACACTATCCCTTACACGCCGTATATATTAATGTAGATGTTATATACATATTGCACTCATTTGTTTTGTGTCGCAACACACTTTTCTAACCCATGTCTGGGCATACTCCTTTCAATTCAATTTTTTAAAGATGTGGCTTCTGTCTACAGGGACAATTCTGCCAGTGTCAAGGTGGGGGAATATACGGGTTCCTCAAAATATAGCCAAATGACCGGTTTCTCTCAACTATTACGTAAAACAATCAGGTCCAAAATAAAAATAAATACCAATAAAATAATATATCAAAACTAGCGTTATATATATTACAGTTTAATTTTGTGTCTTTCAATAAATTTCAAAAGAGTAGGAATAAGAGGCGGGTCAATGGAAGAAAGGATGAAGCTCATGTTGACTGGGCGGGGGACAGTAGGGGGGAGAACATCATAGAGAGAGGAGTATCGTGGACAGTCAAAGAAAATATGGTCAATTGTGCCTTCTGCCAGGCCACATTCGCACAGCGAGTGATCCCGTACCCTTATTTTTGCTAGAAAGGAAGGACTGCAGTTGTGTCCAAGTCTCAGACGGATTGCGGTTGACGTTGAAAATTTTGAAAATTCACGATGTTTAAAGAACCAAGGTTTTGAGGGAATATTGGGCTGTAATCCGCCGTAGTGTTTAAACTTTTCACGGCACACATCGGTCCACTCCTCCGACCATTTGACTCTCAAGTCACTTTTAGTAATAAAGCTGAGATCTTGTGTGAAGCACTTTGGGTATGTCTCCGTGCCGTTATAGATCGACCATTTTGCGTATGCGTCTGCCTGCTCATTTCCAGCGATGCCAGAGTGGCCAGGGATCCATGCGAGGACTACTTCAATGTTCGAAGAGATACATTTGTGTAAGAGTTCCCTGGATTTAAGATTGATGGGGTGGACTGGTTTTGAACGGAGGGGGAACTTCTGGATGTCTTCGAGGCAGCTGCGGCAGTCAGTGAGGATGATGGTTTTGTTCAGTTTGTGAGATTCGACGAGGGAAATAGCCTCAAATAAAGCAATGGCTTCGCCCGAGAATACTGAGGATTTAGAGGAGCATTTGAAACTCAAAAGTAGGTTCATCCGGGGGACCCAGACAGCAGATCCCACCGGGTCTTCAAGTGAGTTTTTTGAAGAGTCGGTAAACATGGTTAGCCAGCCCGGGAATTTTTCATTAATGATTTGGTTGAAATGGGAGTTGGCGCCAGGCTCGTCTTTTTCTATACCTATAAAGGTTAGGATTCGGGGGTTATATACTAGGGCCTTGAAAGGGATGGAGAACAGAGGATTGCCTGAGCATTGGAATACGGGGGAAGAATTCAAGAATTTCTGGTAGCTCTTGTATAGACAGGGAGAAACTTTATGGGTCCAGTATGGAGAGGAAGGGATCAAGTTTGACAATTGGCAGAGAGAGGTTAATAGTGGGTGGGAGGAATCCTGGGCCACCTTGAAGACAAATCGATCGCAGAGAAGTTGGCGTCGGAGGAGGAGAGGGGGGTCAAGGCACTCTACTTGGAGGGCCTTGGAAGGAGAGGATTTCATGGCACCACAGACAATGCGTAGGCATTTTGCCTGGAGCTTATCCCAACAGCATAGAGCAGCTTTATTGCAGGGCTCAAGGAGGAATGATCCGTAGTCAAAAAGGCTGCGGATTAGGGCGTTGTATAAAAGCTTTTGAGTGTAAGGGTGGGCACCCCACCACACACCTGAAAGCGCTCTCAATACGTTGATGCCTTTTTCGCATTTTTCTTTTATGTAGCTGAGATGGGTTGTGCCAGATAGGCGGGAGTCCAAAAACATACCTAGAAATTTAACATTATCCTGGACTTCTATAATTTCATTGTTCAATACTATGTTGACATCTGGAATAGATCTTTTGCGAGTAAAAACTACAACGGAACTTTTGGGGACGGAAAGAGAGAGACCATGATCGGTTAGCCAGGAGCTGAGGTTTTCGAGGGCGCAGTTTAGGCGGATGGAGCACTCGGAGCTGGACTCAGAAGAAACGTATAGGGCAATGTCATCAGCGTATTGGAGAATATTGCATTCAGTGGAGCATGTGGTTTCCAGTTCGGATGTGTAGAAGCTGTAGAGGATAGGGCTTAGCACGGAGCCTTGAGGTAAGCCTCTCCATATAGTTCTGGGAGGTAGAAGGGAGCCCTGAATGCGGACCGAGATGCATCGAGCCATCAGTAAGTTGCAAATTAGGTTTACCATCCTCGCTGGGAGGCTCAGCTGTAGCATTTTTTGCTTAAGCAGAGGGAGGAGAACATTGTCATAGGCCGATGAAATGTCCAAGAAGACTCCTACCAAGTGGTGCCCTCTCGAGAAAGCTAGGCGGATGTCTGTTGACAATATACTGAGGCTGTCCATGGTGCCCATGCCTCTCCTGAAGCCGAACTGGAATTTGGAAAGGATACCTCTATTTTCTAGTATCCATTCCAAGCGATTTTTTATTAGGTGCTCAATAATCTTAGCAAGGGTCGAGGAAAGAGCGATGGGTCTGTAGGAAGAAGGGTCCGCAGGATTTTTTTGGGGCTTTAAGACGGGAATGACAATTTGTTGCTTCCAAGAGTCTGGGACCAGCACGGTTTCATAGATCTTGTTCAGAATATGTAGGAGGACTGTTTTTGAAGATTCTGAACATTTTTTTATAAAAGAATAAGGGATTCCGTCAATTCCTGGGGATGAGTCGTGAAGGTGAGATAGTACTGATGAGAGTTCAATATAAGAAAAGGGCTCGTCCATAGGGTCATATGAAAGTGGGGGGGGGGAAGATGATGGGAGGCAACTTTCGGTAGGGACGAAAGGGGGGGCCAATCTGTCTAAGAAGTCTTCTAGCCAGGTCGGAGGGACGTTGGATGAGGGGTTGTTGTCCTTCAGGGAGCCGCGGTATCTGTTAATGTTTTTCCACACTAATGAAGGGTTTCAGGTGTTTTACAACTTTTAGGCGGCAAGCTGTCACTATAGTGATACACGAATTATCTCAAAGGGCCCTCAATATTTGTCAGAGGTGGCTGTTGCGACCGTATTATTACGGCCGTTAATGCTCTACCTACCCCACAAGGGATAGCAGCGCGAAATGTGTATGTATATGTATGGTAAAAGACAATAATACAAAAGAGAAAGATAAGATGATTATAATTTGTTAGCTAACATCATAATATAAAGGATCATGCAAACTTTTGTTTGAATGCTGGTCCTGTTTTTCGACAGTCTTGCGTTACATTTGCAGGCTACATCAAAGCCAAAGTTATATTATTATAGAGTTAATTTATTGCTTAACATATAAGCACATGTATTTTTTACGAAACATAGAAGTTCTGAAGTTATTGAAAGTTAAAGCGGTGCTGAATTTTGGCGCTCTTCAGTGTATTTCGTTCTAAATTCGTTATCTTTGGTAAGCAGTATTAGAAAAGGTTCAGTTATCAGTAAAATCTTCGGTTAAAAATATTGTACACAGGGTGTAAGGGACGGTGCAACGAAAACTATGCACGGGTGCTCAGACCATGAAACTGAATAACTTTTTTTTTTTATGGGGGCTATGTTGGGAAACAAAAAAAATTTTTCAAATTCCATACAAAATTCCCGATTAGCTGAGTGACTTTGAATGGGAGCTAAAAAAATTTTTTCGTTTCCTAACATAGTTCCCATAGAAAAACTTGTTTAGTTTCGTGGTCTGATCACGCCTGCAAAGTTTTCGTTACACTATCCCTTACACGCCGTATATATTAATGTAGATGTTATATACATATTGCACTCATTTGTTTTGTGTCGCAACACACTTTTCTAACCCATGTCTGGGCATACTCCTTTATCTCGCTTTGGTGTTGAAGTTTGTCAAGTTTGTGCAAGGAGTATCTTATTAGGAGTATCTTAACCTTCTGAGGAGTATTAGAACTTCTTAAGCAAACCTATACATTAATAGTAATCATTTTTTAGAAACATCTTAAGAGATCAAGAAATATCGTACTTAGTATCGAAATGTTCGTAAGATTTAGTACTTAATATTTTTTTATCGTACCGAAAACTTCTAATAATTGTACATATAAGTACGATAATTATTGTACGGCTGGCAACGCTCTCTGTGTGTATTTTGCTGGCAAGGTTGCCGGTACTCGGCCACGAAAAGATCCGTCTGGCAGGATTCGGTTTTAAAACCTAAAAAGGTTGATCGTTTGTAATATTTAATTACTTCCTAGAAGGTGGCGCTAGGAGCGAATGAAAAAAGTTTAGAAGCGATTTCCCTTAGCAATTGAACATTACAGATAACTCCTCATCTGCTAAAACGGACACCTAACATTTATTCGATTTCGAATTATTCGCTCAAATTTAGAATCTGCTCAAACTCCCAAAAGATCCGCGCCGGCACCGCTGGCTGTTTGCTGTCATGCAGTATGTTATTTAAATGTCAAACATAATTTTACCAGCAGTTCCCAGCCATTGCTACAGCTAAGGAAACGAAACCGCTGTAATCTTTAACCTGGGACGTATTAAAGATCCTACCAAAATATTTTCATGTCAAGATAGAGCCAAAGCGAGAGAAAAATATTTTTGTAGGGAAAGGAGATCCCATATAAACTTCCGCCCCCTTTTTTAGAGGGTAAAGCGTGATTTTGTAAGAATCCTGTATGCAATGACGGATTTCATACATTTCCTATAACTTAATACAGGGTGTAAGAGACGGTGTAACGAAAACTTTGCAGGCATGCTCAGACCATGAATCTGAACAACTTTTTGTATGAGGGCTATGCTGGGAGACGAAAAAATGTTTTTGACCTTGCAAATTCCTGATTAGCTGACTGACTTTGTATGGAAACTTGAAAAATAATTTTCGTTTCCCATAGAAAAAGTTGTTTGTCAGTTTCATGGTCTGATCACGCCTGCAAAGTTATTCGTTACACCGTCTCTTACACCCTGTATACACGATGAAGGACAGTAAAAAAGTGTTTCGAAACATTTACTTAGTATAAACTAAACAATCGGTACGGGTTCATCGTCAACGCATGGCGTTGGTAAGCTTTGCACTGGTTCATCGGGTTGCAAACCAAAGAACATTGGGATTTGACATATACCTACCTAACTCAATACCTAGTGTAATACCTCTGTCCATCATTGTGTGTGGGTGGTTTACGACATTCGTAGCTCGATTGTAGCTCGTAGGCGTAGCGCTTATCTGCCGGGCGTAGCATTCTTGGGTATCATTCTCCACGTAGGGGAGTATAGTATTCCTTGGTATCCTTGGCAGACAAATGCGGGCCTATTACATGTAAAAAAAAAAAAAAAAAAAAAAAAATCATTCCAAAGTTTCAACATGGTTTAAGGAGTGCCTTGTTTTTTCCACGTGCTCGTAAATGGCGGCCTTATTAAAAAAAATATCAAAATCGGCTCGTTTAATTCGTCAGGTTGGCAGACACGACAAAAATGAAATTCCATACATACATTTCGGTCCTACTAAAAAAAGTCCTTAAACTTTACATTTCGCGAAGAAAACCTAGGTGTTTTATAGTACATAATTTTAATTGAAGTTTAAAGGCTGAATGAATGTGATTTGGCCGCGCATTCTTTTTTTTCAATGTAGCGTATGCACTGCTGCTATTTCCAAACTTATCACGATGAAAATGTGGATTTTAGATGTTTCTTCGCAAATGGAAGAGAAGCATTCTATAATGCTCAGCCTCAGCAAAATGCAAATTTCTGGTCTCGTTAACTTTCTGTTTTCTTCCAATATTACTCGACCAGAAATTGGTCCATTTTGGCTACTGCCATTGTACTTAGGTACTATTCTTAAAGGTAGTAGGTAATACTTAAACTTACGAACTGAGTGTCACTAACGCAGCGTCTATAGCGTCACTAACGCCGCGTCACTAACGCCGCGACACTGACGCTCTGGTGACTTTGAATACCCACGACAGACGCACAGTCGCATCACACTTTCGCCGCGCACCGCCCTGACCAGATTGATCTTTATAGCAGTTTTATCATAAAATAATATGGATTTGCAACTTGTTTGTGTGTCTGCGCTACAATTCTCATGAGACGCCATTTTTCTTTCTTTCTATCCTCAAAAATAGCGACGCTGCAAGCGCGGCCGAGCGACTGACGCGGGCGTCTGAAGACGCGCTCACGGCGTCGTTGTGACGTCACAGACGCCGCGCCAGTGTCGCTGCGTTCGAATGACGTTCTCGAGAATTTCATACATTTGCATAGAACATCGATCTGTCGCACTGTCGCGGCGTCACAGTCGCGGCGTCTCTGACGCTATAGACGCTCAGTTCGAACGGCTACCCTAGATGGATGAAATTAGCTGCTGACAGATACTAAAGGTGCTGCATCTTGTGTTAGTTCATTCGCGGATTATATTAATTCTCAATGCCTTAATAACAAAATAGATAAATCCTTTAATAAAAGCGAGTAAGAATCTTATTTAAATAAATCGTTGTAATTATTGAGTGGTAAACGCACGTGCCGCAGGCTGGTGCGGTAGGTATATTTCATCTATGGGTTTCATACAAATCCCTTTATCATTAACACGATTCTGCGGTGCAGATGGGACACCAAGAATAGCACAATAGGCTTGTTTCCTGACAGGTCAAATTAGATACTTTTTATCACTATTAAAACGATCTAAAACGGTATTTTCTTTGAAGAACTAGAAGTATGACGTCACACTGTAAGTATTTGGATAGCATCAAAACAGTTACATGTATATTATTTTTCCGTTTATTAATTCAAACTTTGAATATTTAGATAAAATGATGAATGAAGTCCGTAGTATTTTTGGACAATAGTTTTAAGCGTACAACTGTTATATTCTTTTAATGACACAGGAAACTAGCGTATTTCGTGCGGCACGCGTATTTACTACCGTAGGTAGAATAGTAGGTACTTATACTTAAAAAAACTTATATTTACATAAAGCTGAGCTTTTAAGTTAATAAATAGAAATTTGTGTTTAGGTTTGTTTAAATAACGACGCATTCGTGAGGGAACACCAGGCCGCGCATCGGAATGGTCGGGCAGGCTGAAACGAAAGTAAAAAGGTTTAACTCATTTTAACGCTTACCTACTTAATATTGTATCTCTATCTATCTAATACCTTTTATGGGGGGGTTAAAGGAGCAAGATTGTAAAATTGAGATCTCGGAAACGACTCCGACAAATTAAATGAAAATTCGAATATAAGGGGATTTGGGGGCGATAAATCGATCTAGCTAGGTTTTATTATTCACTCTGACTGAATAGCAGAAGAAGCCGAGCAATGGTCAACCAGGTACTATGAATAAAATATACTTAAGATCTAGACATTCACACAGCGCCAGCCCAAAACTAAACAAAGCTCAATACTATGGGAACTAGATAGCTGATATAAACACTTATACACTTCTTTTTTGCAATTAAAGACCAGGGTTCGAAGGATATATATCAATGGATATATATCATGATAAATATCCGATATATATCCGATATATATCCAACGACTTTTTGTGATATATATCAATATTTTTTAGTCTTTTTCGGTGTATTTCTACTTCTACACCATCTAGTGGTACATACAGTAGTAAAATTATAATTAAAGTTAAAAATAAAAAGGTTTTTGTTTGTTGATTATTTGATAAATAAGATTTTATGTTTTGGTTGATTTTGCCTGATCGAATAAATCAATATGAAGACTTATGTTTTGTTTATTTTATGTACTTCAATAAATAAAACGAAGAATAACTACATAAAAAAAATTGCCTATTTTCCAAAAGTCGTAGAACAAAAGTTGTTCAGTTCAATGGACAGGATCATCCCTGAAAAGTAACGCAGTACTTTTCCTAACACCCTGTATAAAAAACCATTAAAAACATTTAAATTTTTTTAAATTATTATTATTTATTTATTGTAAAACATATGCAACAAATATACATAAATAATACTATAAAAAAACAACCTGAAGTTCATACAAAATGGATATATATCAAAGTTGATATATATCGGATATATATCATAAATATCCGATATTTTGATATTTATTATAAATATCGGATATTTTCGAACCCTGTTAAAGACATACTATACATAAGAGACACCAAATATTTGACAATAAGCCTACTAATGTCTGTGCCTTGTGATCGAACCCACAGATCTTCGACATAGCGGTCATATGTACTGTCCACTACGACATAGGGCCAGTTTCATTATGATTAGGTATCTGAGTGTCGACAGAAGCAGGGAGAAATGTCTATAAATAATTCAATGGAATAGTTTAAAACTCGTTGGAAACGCATAAAGTGCGGGAAGCTGTTATCTAAAAGGATGAACTCAACTTCCACGACCGTTTGCCGCCAGTTGTTTCTCAGGTATGTACGTTGTTGTATGCAGAAAACTTCGTAAGGCATTTCATATTGCACACTACTAATGATATTCTACTAAAGAGACATTCCACTTTCGTCACAATATCTACTTTGGAATCAGTGGGAAATTATGGTACGATGGTAGTACCTGCTTATGATACAACATCGGTGACTACGAGTGAATGGTTGTAGAGTTTGGCCAAGTTTTCACAGTTCCCTGATAAATGAATGATTGGGTTAAAAAGTATTACTACTTACCTAGTAGCTAAACTTTTCCATACCTTTTTCGCAACGTCGGCCGTAGAAGCCGGTGCCCTCACACTTGCAGGAGTAGCCAGGGTCTTGCATGGTCTGGATACAGATACCCCTCAGGCACGGCATGCGGTAGCAAATGTTTGAATTCCTCTCTGTTAAAAAAAAAAACCTATGAATGCAAAATGAAATTGATTTTATATGAACAGCAGGTAGGTAGGAATGCCTAGCCCAAAACATAAGGTCACAGATTAAAAGAAACGCCGCGTTATGCCTATCGCGTTACCTGGCTACTCTACTTTTGACTTCTTGAGAAGATTATCTAAGTATGAGGATGACGTACCACGGATAGCGTTGAGGCACTCTGCCCTCGAGTGGTAGATGAACTCCGTGTTGCACCCGTGCCCACAGGAGCACTGTGCGCCGTAGATCTTACACCCATAGTGCATTTGGTCCGGGTCACACGCGTGGCATAATACTGTAAACCAATCAATCATACACAGGTGAGACTTTGTCTGTATTTTGTCCACAAGGTGCCACAAGTGAACATCGCCATACCGGAGGGAGCAGCCATGTACCTATTATAAAGATATTTATTACATTCGCTCGTGCTCTAAACAGCATCTCGCATTGCATTGCGTTGCTTAACTACCGTATAAACATACAAACATACAAAATTGCAAATGGATATGTATGATAATTTACCTTACCTATCCTTGGCACCTATTCTTGATGAAGCAAGCTAGCAAGAATAGGTCCGGTAGCAAGTCCAAGTGCTAAAGTCTTTGAAGAATAATTATTGATGGTAGGTACTATGACGGTCGACGCGTATATCGACGACCATGATCAGGAACTTTTCCTTAGCTAGCTAAATAGGCTTCAGTCCTACCCTTCAAAGCAAATCTGATAGAGAATTTAAATTTTCATCCGACATGTCTAGGTGGACCACGCGAAGAAAAAATTTGCCCGTGGTCCACCAGGTGGGTGGACTAACAAATGGACCACGGGTTTGAAGGGATACTGAGATATCTTCATGTTCGAGTTTTTGAAAAATTTTAGTTTGTTATAAAACCATAAAACCTTCACTTCACGAGAGCTACATTCCCACAGTACCTAAATACACTTCTCGTCAGAGAAATAGAGACACTTTCATTTTTATGATCCGTTAAAACACGAAACCTATCAAAAACTCGAATTTGGGACATTTTCATTAAGATTTATAAACATTTAATCCAAAATTAATATACACCACCCAAATCCAAAGTTTAAGGTTCGTACAAATCATATTTTTAAATAAATGATGAACCATAAACTTGCAAGGTGCCCCGGTGTTTTTGATGAGAAGTATATTGCATTGTGCAAATGTGAAATGAACTAATCTAAATGCATATTAGTACTTATTGACTGTCCCGATGGCGGCGTAGCGGATAGTATGCCTGCCTTCTACGCCGAGGGTCGTGGGTTCGATCCCCACCGGACACAAATATTTGTTAAGTCACTTTTCAAATGTTTGTGTTGAGTCTGGGTGTTTTCTATGTATAATATGTATTTATTTACAAAAATAAAAGTATATATGTGATGATGATGATGATGATGATCTCTCTGACCGATTTCGGCCATGGCGACCACTTTGACTCCTAATCAGATCGGCGCTGATGCGCCCGGAGATGGCTATTGTAGCCAATTTTGGCAGTAAACTCCCGTGCACAGAGTGGACACGTGAGTTTGCCATTTACATAATTATAGTTAATGGCGACGGGTGGACGGGCCTTCAGCTCATCGCGCTTAGCGTCGAGGTCTGCTTTACGCTGTTCCTCAAACTCGCGGATATGTATTAGTATCAGCTATCTAGTTCCCATAGTACAAGCTTTGCTTAGTTTGGGGCTAGATGGCGCTGTGTGAATTGTCCAGGATATTTATTTATTTATTTATCCTACGCAGAGTAGTCGATTATATATCTCATACCTCCATCTCATAAATGGTCTGTTGGCGATATCTGTTTTGACTTATATATGCTTGGATGATCTACAACAGTAGGTAAGTGAACTGTAATAGACATCAGCTGAAGAAAACATGAGTTGAATAATACAATCCTTCACTCACATACTTATGCATTAGGTGCAGTGCATTAGATGCACTCTAAGGTATAATCTCTATTAGATGAGAGAATATGGCTACTGAACTAAATTACTACTAACTTATGACGATGAAACCTGGGTACCGTTAAGTACTTGGATAATTACACAACCTCGTCTACATGATTTGAGGCATAATATATTTTTTAAATTATTCGCTGTCGCTGCAGTTAGGTAATATCTGAAAACAAAGTTGGGATGTTTTGTTTATATAGATATATATATCTACCCGTGCGTGGCGTGTGTGCGGCAGCGGCTCTATCATATACAAGCATGCCAGCCACAGCAGGCACCTCCAGCGCCACATGGACGTGTTTATCATGCCTCACTTCCGCCGACTGCCCGCTACCGACATCGGCGAACGTGCCGCAAATTGCTTCGGGAAGATGTCGCGAGTTTCTACCTCCAAGTGGGGCGTCAAATACAGGGTGTTACATTTAATTTATCACAGTAGTTTTGTCGCGACTATCACCTACGCTGCAGCGGTTTGGCATCATCGGGTGAGGCTACAATATGTGGTACGCACTAAGCTTCTTCGAGCGCAGCGGAGAGCCTCAGTCCTTCTGACTAAGGCCTACCGCACAACAAGCACCGATGACTTGTCGGTACTAGCCGGATTTTGAAGTGGCAAGGGCGGGCAAATTGGACGAGCTTCGTGTGTCCGAACCTTGTGGCATCAAAGAGTGGAGAATTGGCAAAAGGGTGCCGTTGGGCGAGTTTCTTGGTCTGTGGCAGGAGCGATGGGATTGGACATAGAAAGGGTTGAGCATAGGTGGGCGGAACCAGACTACGTAGTCTCCCAGACGCTGACCGGTCACTTCAGGGGGCGCCTATGTGATCTGGGTCAGCGGAATCACGGGTTTGTTCATGTGGAGAAGGGGATGAGTATAGGGACCACGTTCTGTGGTCATGTGGAAAGTACAGCGGAAAAAGGGTTCATCAGATCGTTAGACGACTTGGTGTCCCACACGAAAAGAGAAGAGTGACCGGGAAAAGGGAGGCGATCCTGGCGGGGTTCAGCTTCGGGGAAGCCGGACCAGTGTTCTTCGCGCATTTCGAGAAGTTCTGGACCGAAAGAGGAAAGAAGAGGATTTAGAAAAACTTGCAGTGAAGAGGAGAGAGGGGGTTAGAAGAACTCATGGAAGGTATAGTGGAGTTAGAAGAACTCGGAGGATAAGTTAAGATGTAAACTCGAGGATGTGATGAGTAGAAGGATAATGCAATTAGGAGTAGACAGTTCGTGATGTGGTTCTGCAGTCCAGAAAGGGGGGAATACATCAAAGGGACACAAGCGCATAATTTGTAGGGACTGATGGCATTTTCGTAGGAAGAACTCAAGCCCCCTGTGCGTTGGTGTGTTGTGTATGCCCGCTATTCGAGGCAGCTTCATTTAATTTTCGAATATGTGACAATGCCATCTTACAAGTCCTAATTCTTAAAACTTATTTTTAATCCGCTTAATCATTTCACTCCAGTTTTCCCGCAGAAATCAAATATTTTTCTACGTCTTCGTCAATCAGGTTCTTCTAAATTCCATGTCGAATATTCCCGCAGATGATGGAGAAACCATGTAGGTAGATCAAAAGTAAAGTTTGTAAAGATCACCAACAGATTACAGAAAATAGGAAACAGTAATAGAGTTGTTTAATAAAGCAGAGAATACGTCATATCGTTTGAGGTAAAAGACCTCTTTATCTTTGAAAATCCTCTGTCTTATCTATAACTCTATGACTGGCGGGTGAGAGGTTAAATGGGAATAAAACAGAGAATTAATAAAATTAATAATAGTCAACAGGAAGAATTGTTGGTCTGGCGGTAGATAACACAGCCAACAAACATTACATAAGGAAATGCATTTCATCATAGTTCACGTTGATAAAGATAAAACGTGGCGTACAAAATAATATTATGATAATTATGATACCTATAACCTACTTATCTGTTTTTATTTTTATTTTATAGGGTTCGGTGATGATTTTATTATAAACAAGTGTAATGTGCGTGGAGAAACCCTTCCCCGTTCTTCGCAGCCGTATCGTGAAACTTTGGTACTAAGACCGGGCCAGACAGAACCATAAGATGGAAGGCCCTGTTGCTCGCTTTTGTAAGTGTGACAAGGGCAGATAGGTTGTCTCCCAATGTCCGTCATGAAACGGAACTTAATTTACTGCACATGCCGAATATTTTCGTTTTGAATAGGTATATGAGTAATCTGTGCTTGCCAAAACGACCAAAAAAAACAAAACGCTTTTGACTGATTTTTACTCTTTGCTAAAGAATAAAGTAAACTCTTTGCTCGCTATGCTGGTCGACACAATGAAAACGCCACTATAGTAAACAAGATATTCTACATCTTGTTCTACGTGTACCTACTGTTAGTCTGTGGAATTTAATATCAAACGAATTTATATTTGCTCGTGTATTTTGTGTGAATAGTATTAAATAATAAAAATACCATTACCAAACATTTTTTTACGTAATTCAAACTGTCTTGTTTGTGCACAAGCTGTTCTTGTGAGTGACGATAATTCATAACGCTTAGAAACTTTCCGTACAATATTATGTTGATTCATGTGGCGAGGAAATAGTTTTATGCCGATGAAAAACTGGTGTTGGTTGTCCCGACAGAAATGTAAGTAAATTTTTTGTGAGGTAAGTAATAATTACTTACTTCACTAATTATTAGTGCTTTTCCATTGCTGCAATACTTTTCTATATCGTAGCTACAATGCTTCTCCATACAGTGGCGTAGCTAGGTAACCTAGAGCCCTGGGGCAAATAAAAAAATGGGCCATGCTGCTGCACCTAAATTAATGTAGGTACCTATATCCTCGTAAGACCGAAGGGTAATTGTAAGCAAGTTGAAGATTTGACCGAAGGTCCTCTGAAAAGGACTAACTTTTTATATTAAGTAACGCCGATCACTTCAAGTCCACATTTGAATATGATAGAGATCCTATGAGTGTCATACTCACTGAAACTTTATGTTAGAGCATATAGATTTGATATAAAGACAAAAGTCATTTTTTTTTAACTTCTTTTAAAAGTACTTTTGGTCATATTGATTATAAAACATAAATTTTTATTTTTTTAATTTTATGAACGCAAATACGAATTTCAGGATATATTGTGCAAGACTTTTTGAAGCTTAATTATGCCTTTAATACAGCATTAAAATATTAGAAAATTAATTAAATTTTATGGAATTATTTCATATTTTATAGTTAGTCCCTTTAAAAGTACTTTCGGCTTTTATAATTTAACAGGGTATCAAATTGCAATATTAGTTTAAAATAAAAAAAAGTTATATTAACAAAAAAATAAAAAAAATATTGTCCAAAGTATTAACCTGCGATCTCCGTTTCCACACTCAATCAAAAATTAAGACATTCCCATTTGTAATATTATTGTTAATTAGACCGATAGTCCTTTGCAAAGGACTATAAAACCGTCGGTTATATTTATCTTTGTTTTTTATTAATTTACTAAGTAAGCGTAAAGAACAATTTAACGCGCGTAATAATTACTCATAATATTGCAAAAATGTTTGAATTAATTTCGCACACACAAGCCGAAGGGTCCCTTGCAAGGGACTAATAACTTTCGATACGATTTACGTGATGCCGCCGTGTGATGCCGGCTTAGAATAGCATCACCCCACATCCTTCCCGCGGGTGTCGTAAGAGGCGACTAAGGGACTCGAGAGTATTGGTGTATTACAATTTTTAGGCGAGAGGCTGACAACCTGTCACTATAGTGATACACATGTTTTCCGAAACAACCTTGGAAAACAATCCTCAAAAATGTCAGACGTGGCGATAGCGACCGTATTCTTACTGCCGTTAACGCTCTGCCTACCCCGCAAGGGATAAAGGCGTGATATATGTATGTATGTATGTATGTACGATTTACGTTCAAATTAGATGCGAAATATGCAAAATAACTATCTCAACTGTCAATAACTATTCAAGGGTATACAATCCGATCCTGATTTTATAATAAAAACTTAAAAAAGTCATAGTTAATTATTAAAATACCCACCACGTCGACGTGCGTGCACCATCTTCACGAACAAAATGACAGATATGACAAACAGCAATATTTTTTTTAAACGATACCCCCTACACACAAAACTTGCTTCTATAATGTCATCGACAATACTCTGTTCTTTTTCGAAACGCGCGAAATTTTAAAATTACGGAGCATCAAATAATTGGTACTCTTAGAAGGACCGGCGGCGTTACTTCGTAGTTGCCTTTTGAAATTCGCCGGTCTTACTGACTACAAAAATATAGTTCTTTTAAAAGGACTGGCGGTCTTACGAGGATATACCTATTGTATGTGATTTCTATTTTTCATGATATTTTGCGCTATACAATGAGTAGCCAAAATCTATAGATTTACTTACGTCACGAATAATATATCAATATGAGTAGTGATCCTTTATTTAGACCGATGCGTAAAAAAATATAGACATATTATTGATATATTACTTATATTACTTTCTCCTACCTAATACAACTATAATTTCTCTTAAAAAAAACCTTAATCGCGAATTACAAAAACGCATATTACATACTGATATCCGCCAAAATGATAAGTTAATAACACTGTCAAACTTCTGAAATAATTTAGAGAATTCCCTTTTTTGAATTTACCTGACACGGAGTTGCGACCTGTCATATTTATTTTTAAAATGGTAGAAATTTCGAAAAGCTGTGTTCGATTGGGATTTTCTGGTAAGGATTTCGAGGCCCCATGAGCTTGAGGGCCCCGGGGCACTGCCTCGCCTATCCCCTTAGTAGCTCTACGGTACTATCTCCATAGCATACCTTCAATACACACTCAGTCTAAAACCACTGTAATTTGTGCGATGCAATCTACAATCATGTGTACAACGTGTTGTGGCAATTGGCTAATTATTGTAATATTCATAAATTAGCCCAAAACTAAAAATATCAAAAAAATTTGAGCACCGTACGTAAGATCTCGAAAAAATATAGGTACAATAGTTATTTATACAAGTTTTTGTTTACGTTCTACGACATAAGCCATAATCAATAGTCCATATAGACTTGCGCTAGATGTGCATATTTGAAATCGTTTTCAAGTTTTGCAACGTCCAAACAAACGATTTCAATGCACGTGACAACAATCAAGTTCATCTTTGGAAATTATGGATCGACTTCGAGGATGTTCCATGTACCTGTTTTCTTCTCGAGTATAGAGGTATATTATTTATTAAATGAAATAATGGGCATGCCTCTAGTTATTTTCTCTTCTCGATAAAGTATCAGAGATATACTCTCTTAGTAGAGAAATCAAAATGCACGTTTCTTTGTAATAGGGGCATAATGCATTTATTGGGCCTTATTTTATTATACTAAAAATAAATATTGCTCTATACTATAGACATAAGGTAGGTACTCGGAAAGAAAACAGGGGAATTTATTTTATTAAAACGCAGAGGCTAGAAAGGCTCTTAAAGCCGCGGTAGGTATTTTTGAACTCACCTAATAAGCAGGCGATGGTAGCGCTGGCTTGGAGCAAGGCGGAGGTGAAGTTGCGCGCGCGCATGGTGCCGGTGCGCTGCGTGCGGGTTACGTGCTGCGTGTGACTGCGTCTGCGCCGGCACGCAGCCACCACCCGACACCGGCAACCAGTAGGGCTGCCACGGAAAAGCCACCCGAGCCCAAGTAATATACGCTTATGAGCGCTTCATCCTTTAGTAGACTGCTTTCTAGTTACAAACTAAGAAAATATTCTATAGGTACTTTTATACGGTTTGTAAGGGACAGCGTCCCGAATATTGATAGGGTGCAAGCAGACCATGGAACTGAACAACTTTCCCCAAGGAACATAATTTTGGATTGGAGGTCGAAATTTTTTTGTCGTTTCCTAACATAATATTCCTAGGGAAAAGTTGTTCAGTTTCATAGTCTCCTTGCACCCTTTCAGTATTCGGGACGCTGCCCCTGTATAATGAGTCGTAGGTAGCTGCCGGCCCGTTTCAATTCGGCTTTTCTACTAGATTCATCCGGCTGACCAACGCCTCTGCTTTGATGGTCAGTCAGCATCAGTAGGTGCCTACACTGGAACTTGCAGTGTAGTGCATAGAGTTAGATATGTAAAACCTCGAATGCTGGCAGCCCTGGCAGAACGCGTTCGCCTGCCGATAGCGAGCTCGTCCTACGCGTAGTGTGAACGCCCGCCGTATCAGCATCGCCACATTAGGGTAACTCTCTTTCCGCTTATCTCGTGCCTCTGTACACCATCGTCCTATTTACAGGCTTGACGTTGCTTGATGAAGCTTTACCCCTAATGAGATAATCTTAACCGAGAGTTCGTTACTGAATATTGCAGGTCAGTATCCAAACCAAAGTGCGTAGGTATCTACTAAAACAATGAGTAGTTTTTACTTAGTACAACTCAATTCAATTTGGTTGCTTTTGTTTTTATTTATCTGTAAGTATGTACCTATTTGTTTTTTATGACACAACTAAGTATAATAATAAAATGGGTGCATTGACCTCACGATTTCGACAGATACCCAACGTACCTAAGTATTTTGACTGCCGCGTTGAATACCGATAAAGTATGAATGTTTGTTAATTTTAAGATTAATTTTGTTCCCCTGTTAGAATTGAAATATCTAGACACACGTGTCCAGCCAAGTTCCAGCAAAATACTGGCGGGCCGCACCGTGTGGTTCTATAACGAGAACCTTTATAATTCAAAATCCATTCAAGTTAGACACATCAAATTTGGTTCATTTATTGAGACCATTCACAGGAACTAGTGTTTTAAATTTGATAAACATAGATCAAACAATTAATAAAATATTGACGACCAAAAATCACCATTTTTTCTATTCACTGACACACCTCACCTTTGTGTTTGTGACTCATCTTAATATGGTGCAGTAGTATATTCTAAGGCTGGTGGTCATCCAAAACCGTTTCATGCGCAGGGAAATCAGGGCTCCCTGGTACCTGCGAAACGCCAACCACATATCGACTTAAGTCTGCCCACCATGAAAGATTATATGAAACAAGCGTCCCTTCGCTTCTTTGACAACGCTCCCTATAATAAAAACCCCTTATTAGTACCGAGTAAAACTACTTCCCCTATTCAATCTCGCGTCTCAAACGCCGTCCCAGACACGTCCTTTCGGATGATGATGATAGGATCACCCAATCCGCCACTGCAACTATTGCGAGTAGATCATTAACTCCACAAGCTCCTCAACCAACCGACGTCCCGCCGGCGGGATCGCGACGGTCCCTCATTTGCGCCTCATTTTGGAAACTACCGGCCCTGAACTAGCTATCCAAAAGCGTGATTGGGCTGGTTGTTTGAACAACCATTCAATTATTTCTGGGTGAGACCTTTATCCCCACCAAGCCGACAGGCGTAATTTTGATGCCCCCGGGGCCAGAAACGCAGAGCCCAACACAAAAAAGATGACATAAATACCTATTGATCAAAAACCTAACCCACTTCTAGATGAGCTAGAAACGAAATTTGGCACCCACCTAGATTTGTTTACACAGAAAAAATCTACATACATACATACATACATATATCACGCCTTTATCCCTTGCGGGGTAGGCAGAGCGATAGTTGCCGTAAGATTACAGCCACTATCGCCACGTCTGTCATTTTTGAGGATTGTTTTCCAAGGTTGTTTCAGAAAAAATCTAAATACGATTATTCAGTTTTATAAAAAAAAATACCTACAAACAATGTGAATCTGGGGGCACGGCAGTGCCCCCGCCAAGTCGAGCTAGAAAGCGGCACAGCCGTACCATCCTTTTCTCGAAGCGGTTCAGGCCATTTTCAACACCTTATAACTTTCTTGTGGATAAAACAAAAGACTTGAAACTTCAGGAATCAGTCAAAAGCCCTGTAGATACGGTATATTTTAAATTTCGTTCACTTTGAACCAGTGGTTTAGGAATTATAGCTAGTCAAAGTTCTTAATTTTGTCACTGACTGACTCACTCACTCACTGACCGATCATCAAAATTCTAAGGCACTTCTAGCAGACATAGAGACTTCTAATTTAGAATATAATTTGGGTTTAGTGTATAAATCAAGGAAAAACTTAAAAATCTAGCAATTTCAATGCAGTTTTCTAGATAAACCGATAGCATAAATAACTTTGTAATTCCATAGAAATGTACTGTTTACCAAGTTATATTTTGCTGTCGCTCCTAAAATACTTTGTTTTGGTCCAGCAAAATAATCACAGATGTTGCTGTTAGTTCTAAAACACGCTATCGTTTTGTTTTCGGGAAAAATATAAGGTGTCGACCGAAATTAATGTCACGGTACCTTTCGCCACCTCTCACTGGTAAGTGCTAATGGTAAGGAACTCAGTGAAAAATCGTCTAACCTGTTAGATTAGACTATAGTTCACCAGAGTTGTAGAAATAGTAGTGGTAAATTGGGTGAACGCGAATTTTCTCAAAATTTGCTTTCACTCAAGCTCTCTCGCGAACCGGCGGAGACCGTTACTCGGTTGGCACCACCTCGTAGGAGGAGAGGTCAACAAATTGAACGATCAGCGCCAGCGCGGTGGGAAAGGGATTCACTATCAAGAGTAACAAGTCTGGGCAGCTTACATTTTATAAACATAGACTTTGGAGGTATTAAAGCGCAAGAATCCGCAATTTGTGAATACAATAGACTAAGAAGCATTTACCGTCCAGACTTGACAAAACTCATTACTACAAAGATTCCCAGAAAACCACATAAAGATAGAGAGTGGGCTATGAGAAAAACCGTGGCTGAGGCTCAAGAAATAGAGCCGCAAAAGAAAAAAAGGAAGACTACCTACAAAAAGAAATGAGATCCCCTCAAAAACATTAATATATAAAAAAAACCAAGTCTCGCTACTGAGCTGTTCAACCGTAAAAAGGTATGAGATCCATTTGAAACCAAGTCGGCTATCGATTTGTTCATTCCCCACTTAAGAGATCTATCTTAATTAATTACGTAATTAGTTAATAAGCATTATTTTATAGTGACCATATCAATATTTTCAATATATTTTAATGTTTACAATAAATTGAATGACTTGGCAATCGCACTGAATGTATTAATTTTATTGAGGGGATACAAACTTACATTTGCAGCTAAAATTCAGCACTATAAAATGTATGGGATCTTTTTTGACAGCGGTAAAGTTAGGTTAGTTTTCAGTATGATTATACATAGTATTTTGAGCAGTTGAAACTTCCTTCGGATAAAATTGGTTGTTTTAGAGTGGGATCAATTGGATCGGAAGGTTATAGGGTGGAAAATTTGAGCGGCGTCGGCTCCAGGGGGTTTTACAAAGTAGCACGTGGTTGGAAGGTTCTAGAGTTGCACCGGATTAGTAGGTACATGACAGGCACCGGATCGTTACGTTCTCGAGGGGCATCGGGTCGGAAGGTTCTCATGTGGCACTGGTCGAATGGTTCTTGAGGTATTAGGTCGGAAGATGGGTGAGTGGCATGGGATTCGAGGGTATGAGAGCGGCAGTGATTTAGAGTTATATCGGGTTTAAAAGGTTGTGGAATGACACCGGCTCGGAAGCTTCAAAAGTGACAGCAAGTTAAAAGGTAGCGTGGCACTGGGTCGGATAGTTGTAGAATGGCACCAGCTCAGAGTTTCTGGGTGGCACGAAGTCGGTACGGAAGGTTCAAGAGTTACAATAAAACTAATATCGGTAAAGTTTAAAAGGTGTTTTTAGGAACAAGCAAGTCTTGATTTTTGAAATTTAAAAAAGTTATGATATACCACCAAAAAAATAAATGTGAAAATTGATCAGCTTCATAATACGCTTTTACTCTCATCAATATATTCGAGGTCCTAGTAAAAACAAGTCAGCCTGAACTTTGAGATGCTTCAGATTTTTGTTTGTTTGTTTTACTTTTTATTTATTTAACCTATGTTCCTTGGGGAAAGTTGTTCAGTTTAATGGGCTGATTCACCCTTT
Source organism: Keiferia lycopersicella (assembly GCA_029255805.1). Taxonomy (NCBI): domain Eukaryota; kingdom Metazoa; phylum Arthropoda; class Insecta; order Lepidoptera; family Gelechiidae; genus Keiferia; species Keiferia lycopersicella. The sequence goes on along the minus strand of JARACZ010000006.1, from coordinate 14,301,738 downwards.
AACATATTTGCAGCTAATATTTGTACACCCTGTATATCAACACTTTTAAAGTTAAACATGGAACATGGCTACCAATTTTCACATTTATGTTTTTGGTGGGTATATACTATCATAAATATGTATATGTACTTTACAGTGTGACGCAGTATCATTTTAAACCACATCCAAATATGGCAAACAGAATTTAAAAAAATAAACATTGATCGACTCCCATTCGACTCCCGCCTCCGTCTGATGTCGCTCGCCCTCGCCCCCGCCCCGCCGACGCCGCGCAGCCGCAGTGCCGCCTTGCCGCCACGCCGCGTCGCGTCCACCGGCATTGTACTTTTATCCCCGTTATTGTTCTATAAATAAAAAATTGTGTTCTAATCAGTGCATCGAGTGTTTTACCGGTAAATAAGATGGATGATAACAATCCCGAAACTGTTAGCACCAACTCTGATGAAGAAGCCTACCTGGAAGATCTCGAAGCTAGAAACCGGGAGCAAACTCTCCCTCCAACAACTACAGAACAAGATTTGAATAATGCTGAAAAAGCTGTTTCATTGAACGAAAAGTTGGATAATAAATATGATCAACTGCAAAAAGTACTTAATGTTCGATTAGTAGAGTGCCGTGAAAGACTTGCTGATGTTCGACAAAGCCGCCAAACATCATCTAACAGAGCAGCTGGCAACAGTCAACAAGTATCGCATTTTGTCTTTACCGGTAATCCCTATTTCAAAGACAGAGACGGTGTTTCAGCTCCAGCCAACGAGGATACCATCAAAATCGGACAATCGGGAATGTATGATTTGTCGAACATTAAAAGCTTACCGGATTGGACTTCTGAAGACAAAGAAGACCTTTATAATGAAATTATGAAGTTTATTCGAGAAAAGAGACAAGACGAACTTAAATCAAATCTAAAATGTTTAGTTTTGAAACTGAAAGAAAATAAAAAGAAGTTTGGCAAAATACTACAGAAAGATATAACTGCACTCAGAAAGGAAATCCGTTCAATCAAAGCTGCAGTTAACATACCTCTGCAACAAGATTATGACTGGGAAGTAATAGCTAGAGAACTCAATTTTAAACATACACCGGAAGAATGTCAGGCTTTCTGGAAGACTGTAACAAAAAAAAAAGAAATTAATATGAAGAAATGGGACAAAACCGAACAAAAGAAATTATGTGAGGTCGCCATAGCGAACAAACATCAAGATTGGGATAAAATTGCCAGGGAACTAGGTACTGGACGCACCGGCTTCGAGTGTTTCGTTTTCTTTCGCCGTAATTTTAAGCTGCCAAATGACGAAAACGATGATGACGATGATGACTATGAAGACGTAGAATAGAAGGCAATACGTAATAGAAGCTATGAAAACCCTACCTTTTATGTTAGCTGCAGAGAGGGAATATTTATATACCGAAATACGTTAGAACGCTACAATATTTTCTAAAAATAATCGATTACGGCTGTGCGATAGAAGAACGATTCACCTAAACAACTGTCCAGAGAGGCAATGCGGTTAGCGGCAGTTACGCCGATATTTTCAACTACTGCGGATAGGTTTGAATGATTCTTCGACGTATAGACTTATCGATGGAGCTGTCCTTGTGCAAACTTAATTTTAGATGTCTAATTAATTTGTGTGTCTATGAAATTATATACATGTAACTATATAAGTATTTCTTTATAAAAGCGTCATTAGTGAAGTAGGTATCTTGAAAGTTATTCACCCAAATAATAATATAGTAAGTATAAACCTAAATAGGTTACTAAACACTCATAATTTACAGAATGAAAACCAGTAAGTTTGGATTTGTGTTTCATATATTTATGAAAAATAGGATGTTTTGTAATAATATTTTATGATTTTAATCAGTTGACAATATTAACTTAAACCATTTTGCATTAAACGAACGGTTGAATGGAAACGTTGACTTTTCGCAACTTTGAAGCATTTAAGATTCTTTTTTAATGTGTAATGAATGTGTAATGTGTACGTCCACTAATAATCAATCTTGGTATTTAATCATAGATATAGGTAATAATAGCGTTGTGTGCTACAAGGAATGTATCTCCATCCTAGGATAGAAATCATCTATTTAAAAAATAGAAATATAACATTGAATACAATAAAAATCATAATAAGTATAATAAGGTAGTAATTCTGGAAACAGGGTTTAATACAGGGTGGTACCGACTGAACGAGTTTTTACAGTTCAAATAATACAATTTGCCCCAAAAATCAAATGTAAAAGTACAAAAATAAATTGGACCTCCAATGTGATTGTAAAAGTGCCGGCCGGCTTGGAATAGCATAACGCCATATCCAGTGCCGGATACAGAAAAAAAATTGTTGGGGACTAGAGATATCTTGAGCTACCTTTTAAGGTGATTCATCGGGCTCGCAGGCTCGTGGACTATATTTTTTTGGGTGGGGCACAAGTTTTATAGTTCAAGAGTAAACGGATAGAAATAAACGCACGCATTTGGCGAGCGAAGCGAGCTCCACTTTTCACGCTACAGATAAGCGAAGCGAGGAGCACAGACACTAATAGGCGAAGCGAGGAGCACAGACACTAATAGGGAGTGCAAAACACCTGTACAAAGGACCACGTATCGTGGACAAAGCGAGCTCGACTTCTAATGCTGTAAACGGGCGAAGAGTAAAGGAAGAAGGGGTGCAAAACTGGTAAAATAGCACATTAATCTTGAGGGAAGCGAGCTAGGCTTTTCACCCAACAAACGAGCAAGTTGCGCATACACTAACACGGAGTGCAAAACAGGCACAAGAGCACACGTATCGTGAGTGAAGCGAGCTTGTCTTTTCGCGCTATAAACAGGTGAAGACCACAGACATTTACCAGGTGTACACAGCAGGCATAAGAGCATAGGTACGTATTGCGAGCGAAGCGAGCCTACCAACGTGCGCTATCTAAATGATATGTTTTCTACGCGTATGCAACGCGTGGGTTGCAGCAAGCCAGCGAGGCCGCCCACGAGGAGGGCTTGGTAGGCGCATAGGCAGTGCTAGGTGCTGTACACATTCTCTGGGAAAGCTGCTGCCCGTTCTCTTAGTCGCATTTTACGACACCCTCTGGTAGAACTGGGGACTGGCAATATTATATTATATATGGCAATATTATATTCAGCGGTGGATTTTGTGGCTGTAGTAGGAGTACAATATTATTTATTTGTACTATACCTATATCAAAAAGAAAAAACTGACCCAGCAATTTTCATTTGGAGGTAATTTTATATTATTTTGACCTATGTTCCTTGAGGAAAGTTGTTCACTTTGACCTGCGGCTTATTGTTTTAGGGAGAGTTCGTTTTCGGTACCAACCTGTATATAAATAGTAAAAGGTCAGTTCCGCATTTACCTATCAATAATGTATCAAAATCTAAAAATATGTAAACCTTCTTAATTATATATTATGCATCGGGTGTCCCGTTAAAAATGGATCAACGGCATGTGAACGATAGCAGACATGAATACGTAAAACGAATTTGTGTAGTTTTTTAAAAATCCAAGGATTTCCCGGATTCAATTATTTTTCCATATTTTACAAATTTCTCTATCATGAGTTATAGTATTATTGATGCTGTCGGTGCAAATGATTTTCAAGATCTTGTTAGATTACTATAACATAATGCTGCATAATTACTTCGTTTATTTAATTAAAAAGTGTTTGATTTGAAAAAAAAAAACTTGTTATTAACCAATGAACATGGCTTTTATAAACCTTAAACTGTTAAAACAATTCTACTGCATAAAAACAAATTGGAAATGTTGGTGAACATTTATTAAAAAACTGGCCCATTATTTAGACTTTGGCTACAAAGTTATACCGCTTGAACTGAAATAAGGTGCTGAAATTCAGAGTAACATTTTATTTCCGAAAAGTGAATTACACTGTATACTTAAGTCCTACTTTTGTATCCTTGGAATTTTACTAAGACTATCCAAATTAGCTTTAGAGTTTCATGCCAGCTATGTAGTCACATGCCGTTGATCCATTATTAATGGGACGCTCGGTACACTTAAAGGTACTTCATAAGAATATACGATTTATCAGTATCAGTATTATTATTATAGATCTTAAGTATATAAAGGGATATGTGTTTATGTGTGTCAAATAATATTAATCGTGAAATACTGCTGACTTTGAGTTAAAAACGCTTTTGTATTATCTTATTAATAAATGTATTTAAAGTGCGTTTTATTTTATCAATTTTTTATCCTTATAACCTAATATAATATAATTAGTACGTAAAATTTGTACAAGTCAAGTCAAGTCTTTATACAATTACTGATTTCGAATATGTCAGCCGAACTCTTCTCTGAACTTTATAAAGGGACTGTAGATAATATAAATAAAATACGTAGTGAAAGAGTAGTAGTAATCTTTATTTGGAACAAATTATCACAATAACATCACAAATTGTGACTCATCTATCACATTGGCCTATGCACTCTGAATATGCTAGTAGATTAGGTAGGGTCGCAGGCTGAAAAATCATATTTGCGCTATATAAAATGAATTAGGCATATAATCTTATGGATAGATGGGCTGATATTACTTTTGTATGGTCAGGTAGGGATCAGCGACTCGGTCGGGTACATTGACTCGGGTTTATATTTTGTGATAGGACGTCAATATCCATCTGTTTTCTTAACTTACGGTAGCTCTCGACTACCAAACACATACAAACCACCCATACGCACACTTTAGCAATGTTTGAATATAAAAAAATGTGCGATTGTTTTGACTCTATCATTCAATACTGGCTAGTCCCCTTTTTTAAAAACATTTACAAACAGTCGATAAAGAATTATACCCACGTGAAGAATTTTTTGATGAACATAACTGAATGTAGATAACGCATAGTTTCAATAAATATTACACTGTCACGACAAGGTTGTCCAGCCCATAAGCCGTTAGAGCTACTGTGTTCTCCAAGGTTTGACACAAAGGTACCGGTACACATGACACATTTGACACATTTTTTTCATTCGGGAGAAACATGTCTAAATGTCATGTATTGTATGTGACTAAACTATAGTGTTTCAAAATAGTGATAATGCGAAAAACAGGAATAAGCACTTGATACTTCAAAGTTTTTTATAAAATTAAACCAATCGAAAAATTCCGAGTCACTGTTGCCGACCTGATCCCTACATTTTAAATAGGTAAGGTTCAGCTTATCAGCACGGTTGTTTAATAAGATGTTAAACCAAGGTTAAACTCATGTTAGGGTATGGCAACTTTTTACAACTTTATTTTTCTACAGTTGTATTAATATAAATCGGATGTTACTTGAACTTGACAACATCATAAGAAAATACTGTTGGAATGGTTGCATTTACGTCGCACGCAGAGGCCGATGATTGCGCCTCTATGTCGCTCGTTCTGCGCTTTCGCTTGCACTTGAAACCTTTAAATGAAACGCCTCAAAGCAACGTAACTCCGCATGAGTCAAGATTTTTTGGTGATTGCAGCCGGCTCCATCGAATTTTAAGACGTTGTCATGTCAAAAATATACCTAAGCTGATTCAGTCACACTTTAAAATATTCAATTTTTTTTACGTACCTTTACCGCACTGTGTCCTAATTGTTATATGTATATACCTACGTACCTTAATTAACTAATAACATGCAGTTGTGGCACAAATATAAGTGAGTATAATTATCTGGACACACTTGTCCCTGTGGACTTTAGCACAGCTAAAGGCAGTACTCGTAATATGTTTTCTACGAAGTGGCGACGGGTGTTCGATAGCTCGCTCGACTTCACTTGAGGGTTAATTTACTGCAGCTGACATGACAACCCAGTCAGACTGAAACTTTATAAACTAGATTTTGAAGTAGCGGTCGCAGCGCTGGTAATGACCTAATGACTACTTGCCTGAGTGGCTGCTCAGGCCTGAGCAGCTTAGGCCTAGGCCTTAGGCTGCCCAAAACAAGACCTTTCACTCCTACAGTACAATCATATATTAAAGGCTAAGAAAAATAAATGAGAAATCTTTTTCAGATCTACGTGTGAAACATTCCTTAAAAATATTGCATGAGTTTGCAGCACTATCCTATCGGCAATAAATAGGTACCTGGGTGACAAAGGGTAACTACGGTTCAGTTAGGGTATTAATCTAATTATCAATCTATACAGGTTATTAAAGTTCATTGAGTTGAATCTATTTTGTACGATCCGTTTTCAGCATTAAATTTCAGGCTAATTAAAATGTATTCATTCTAGCTATAGGTACTTAAAACCTTATCTAAAGTAATGGCCGCCCCATATAGAGCCCTTTGGCATGCGCCGTTTCAGTAACAAAAACGAAAAGAACTTCATCGTTTTTTATAAAGTTTACGCTGTCCCGAGACTGCAACGAGATTTTTAAAATTGCGTTACATTGCACTTTTACTTTGCTTTTTAAAAAAACAGCGCGTATCAAACTGTGTTATGTAGGGTAGAGATTCACTACTAGCCGATAACAAAACACAGAACGGTCTACTTTTGAGTTTTTTCCCCAAGAAACATAGGTCAAAATGTTAAAAAGTTGACCTGCCAAATAAATTGAATTGGTCCGCTGGTACATTCTTATGGGAGGAAGTCCAACATTCTGTTACCAGCCCGGCATGACTTCTCGGTATCGGTCACTAGTAAATTTCACCCTATATTGTGCGGTGGCCCCAACGGTATGTCTAGACGATTTGTGGCGTGGTGTAGATGTTGAGGAAGGGCGCGTCGGGCCCCTCCTGTAGCCAGTTGTCGGGCGAGTAGGTGTTGTTGTGCCTCTCCACCACGTGGAACGTGTAAGCGTGCCGGCTCTTCTCCGACCGGTTTGGCGCGCTTTTGTGCACCACGAGCCCGTTGATTAGGATACATGTACCTGGAACGTAATGAGACACAGAACTTGCAGACAAAATGATGCAGAGATTATGATTTATCCTGATCCAATGGTTGGGCATCTTGTCAGGACAGATAAAATGTAATGTTAACTCTGTTCCACGAAACGAACTCTCAAATAAAGTCAACCGAGAGCACCCGTTAGCGAATGCCCTCGACTGACGCTAGGCAATTTCTTGCTTAGGAATGTCTTACATGTGACAAGTTCGTTTCGTTCATAGCCCTTGCAGTGTTCGGTCGTGTCGTGCGTGCGTGACAGCAAATAAAATGCTCCAGCTCACCGCACCAGGCATATTGAGGGTATAAGAGATTGCATGAGGTACCTTTGGTCACAGGCACGGGTGTGAAAGCGGACTGTGGGTAGATGGGCGCGGGGCGGTCGTACTCGAGCGTGTCCTGTGTGCGCACCAAGCGGCGATGCACGCCGGACTTGTGTGAGCCGCGCGCCATCCACAGACACCCGTTCTGCAACGTGGCGTCCTCCAGGGCGATCCAGAAACCCACAGCTGGTGTTGGCTCCGTGTGCAAGTAAGTCGCGTCTTGGTGCTCAACCACTGTAAGTTCGAAATCAGAAAGGTATATTAGACATTACAGAGTAATGTATAAACACATACCTCTTAATATTTCATAATGGCCTATGCAACGAAACTACAGGCTACAATTCTACAGGTGAAATTCGATGTACATTGTGTAGCCGGTGGGACATTATAAAACCAGGATTTTTGACCCGCTACGCAATGTACATCGTACATAGAATTGTAGCCTGTAGTTTCGAAAAACGAGGTACAGAAGCGTAGCAAACTAGCTACGCCGTAGTAAAAACGCTGTAATTAATAAATAGTACCTAGGTCTTAACTAAAATTGGTTGCGTATAAAATCATAGTAAAGTCACATTCTAATATTCAATTCCTCATATCGAAAACCCTACCCTCACCAGAAAAAAATACTTAGTTATTAAACGGATAGTAATAGCCGGCGGGATATACGGCACCTAAAAGACTTTTATAGGTAGGTTATTAAATCTGTACTAGAGAGCGAGTGAAGTTGGAGGATTCATTACAAAGTGTGGGTGTGGAGCTTAGACGTAGCGCGGGTAGTCATAAAGACTTCCAAGAAATATAAGAGTTCCAGTTTCATGGAAAGGCAATATGGAGTATCAGAACTTTGTAATCAAGGCTTTGAGATTCCAACACGTCTAACAATATTACACTGTGACGACTACCACTAATATCTCTCCCTTTTCGAGTGCGGCATCGAGTCGTCCGATGACCCGCTACTAAACCATTTGCGATTCGATAAATTATGTACATTTGTATATGGTTCAAATACACTCTCTCTTCTCTCTTTTCGCATGGGACACCAAGTCGTCCAACGACCCGATGAACCCTAGTGTCAGAGTTATTCAACCGCCTTCTACAAGTAGCAGGCTTCTGAAATCGTTGTGTAACGACCGCCGTCTAAGTGATCATAGACAGCAACCGGGACCTACATCTTAATGTGCCATCCGAAACACGGAACCATCTTACTTACGGACGATCGGGTGGTTTAACCCGCAATGTCATAACCAGACTGGGAACAAATTCACAAAGTGATAAATATCGACTTTGTTAGTGACCCACCGAGAATCAAACCCGAAACCTTCTGCGTCAAAGGCAGTCGCACTACCACTGCGCCACATCGGTCGTCAGTCGCACTACCACACTCGCACAAAATACACTAAAGAGCGTCAAACATCAGCACTTTTATCTGTTTCGATGCCTAACTTTAACTAGTATAACTCCAGAACTACAATGTTTTTCCTAGTGATTAAATGTTATTATACAGGTTGTAAAAAAATTAACTGCAAATATTTTAAGAGGTGAATCAGCCAATACAGTTGCCTCCCATACAGTTTGACTCGCTCAGATTCTACATTTTGTACGGGAGGTCCAAAATTTTTTTTCATATTTCGACCAATGATTCTTGGGAAAAGTTGTTCAGTTTCATGGGCTGATCCTCCCCAGCTAATATTTTTACACCTTATATAACTTTGGCTTTTATGCGCCGCCTGCAAGTGTGACGCAACACTGATGAAAAACAGGACGAGCATCCAAACAAAAGTTGGCAGGATTCTTTATCCAATAAAACATATTATCTACTGCTGAATATGGAAGTATATTTCTTGTTTTGGTTCATCCGTTTTCTTAAAATATAAACGCTGCGTGACGACCGATGTGGCGTAATGGTAGTGCGACTGCCTACGGCGAGTAGAACCTTCTTCTAGGTTCGATTCTCGGAGGGTCACTCACAAAGTTGATATTTATCACTTTGTGAATTTGTTCCAAGTCTGGTTAGGATATGACATTGTGGGCTGAACCACCCGATTGTCCGTAAAACAGATGGCTCCGCGTTTCGGATGGCACGTTAACCCGTACCGTAGGTCGCGGTTGCTGTCTATGATTAGGTACTTAGACAGCAGTCGTTACACAACCATGTCAGAAGCCTGCCACTTGTAGTGCGCAAGTACATAAAGTGACAGAGTCCTGCCTCGGTGTCCTACTTACACGAAAAGAGAAGAGAATAAAAAAGAACAAACCTGAAGCAACTACGTCGGCGATTTAAAACTGGAACAGCTAGATAGGGCTGACAACAAAACACTAATTTGTTCACGGCCGCAAGTCTGCTGTTTCATGTAACTGTCATTTTGACTGTCCCGATGGCGTAGCGGATAGTACACCTGCCTTCTACGCCGAGGGTCGTGGGTTCGATCCCCACCGGACTCAAATATTTGTTAAGTCGATTTTCAAATATTTGTGTCGATTCTGGGTGTTTTCTATGTATAATATGTATTTATTTACAAAAAAAAAAAGTATATAAGTATTAGTATCAGCTATCTAGTTCCCATAGTACAAGCTTTGCTTAGTTTGGTGCTAGATGGCGCTGTGTGAATTGTCCAGGGTATTTATTTATTTATTCAATTTCCATTGTGATTTTCTATACTTCAAACTGTTAGCAGACTACGAAATGACCGAAATCATCCAACTGAGATCCAATCGACATCCAACTGAAACGATTTTCATTTAGCAGACTTAGGGCCCAGGTGACGTACCTTCTCCGCCAAGGCCAGGGTTCTTGTAGATGTACATGCTCTGGACGACAGCTGGTTCGCGCAGGCCGAGCTGCTGGCATACCGCCTTCACTCGGTCACTGTACGTGTAGCAGCGGAAGATCGGGTGCAGCAGGTGCAGAGCATGCCCAACCTGGATCATTCACAGTGTGTTGATCAAACCAAATATATATCCGTTACGCTCATACGAGAATTGAGAACATGATTTTCAGAACGCTGGAAACTATTGTCCAAAAATACTACGAACTTCATTTTCAAAATATTCAAAGTTTGAATTTATTAACAGAAAAATTACACAAAAGTAAGAGTTCTGACGCCATCTAAAATAGTAGTTAATGACATCATACATGGAATTTTCATAGAAAATACCGTTTTAGTTGTTAGTAGCTCATTTGACCTCGTCGTCGTCGTCGTCGTCGTCGTCGTCGTCTCAGCCGATAGACGTCCACTGCAGGACATAGGCCTCCCCCAAGGACCTGCCTGTCCACAATACTATTGCCGATAATTGAAAACCGCAAAGGTATTATTAGGTAAATATATTCAGATCTAACAAATATACCTCAGTTCTGCCCATGATGGTGGGCTGTACCTAATAAAGTTAGTCCCCTTACTTTAAAAAAACATAATCATGATAGAATTAATGATGCAATATCATATTAAAATTTTCAACCCACCTTCGAGTTTCAGTTATTTTTGACGACAAACATGCGAAAGGGACGGGATGGGATGATGCTATTTACCCAACTACCTCAGAGGGAGGGTTCTATTTACTAGAGTAGGTGTAGTGTATTTATTTACGTGATGTAAATTCTTTTTCACGCCCAAAAGCCCATACCGCTAAGCGAATGTTGACTTATGAGGCGTTTTTAGGTACACTCTCCTGAGTAGCGCGATGGTAACTCGTACTAGCTATACTCTGTTCCACGAAACAAACTCTCAAAGAAAGTCAACCGAGATCTATTCGCAAATGCGCGTGACCTTCGCTAGGCAATTTATTGTTTAGGAATGTCTTATAATTAATTTATTATCATTGTATGATATTAGTGATATTGGGTTAATTATGCTATTGTGATTAAATTACTGATGGTTAGGTACACAACACGGCATTAGCTGTTTCGTATATGAAGTGCATCTATACACCTGTATCAGTATGTTTAGGTGGGAACAAGTCATTCAGTGTTATGCGAGTAGTGAAGCGAATTCTCGCTCAAATTCAGAACGGTAATTTTGTTAAAATATTGACAGTAAGACCTCGTAACGCTTGGTCGTAACGTTACGTCTTGTTAGAGAAGGGGAAGTACAAATATGTACATAGTATCGGTATCAGATAGAATACTAGTATGTAATGTGTCCTTTTCCATTTTGTCTCGATCGCCTTATTCTAAAAAGTATTATAGTACTTAAAAGAATTCTATAATTATAAGTGCTAGTGACCGCTTATTTTCACCTATAGGTACTGTGATGTTTTAGAGATAGTAAATTGACATTTTGGGTTGTCATTTTTTTGCACATCATATATAGTGATGTGCCAGTACCCGTAACTGTTGTTATCGTAATACATACATACATATATCACGCGTTATCGTAATGGTATTTTATAATTTGTTTCTTTCAGTTCCTAAATGATATAAAGCTCAGTATGAATTTTCCATAGATCACCGTAATAGTTATTTTTTTAATACGCACTGAATTTCACAGATGATTGGCACATCACTATTTAACATTAGCAAATAAATTGACGACCCAAAATGACAATTTACTATCTCTAAAAAACACAGTTGACAGTCAATCAAAATAGGCGTACGTGTATGTAGCGCCCCTTTCGTTGGCAGTGCTTACCGTACGTTTGGGACGTACAAACGGAAGTGCATTGAAATAGCAATGTATTCACCGGAATAGTACCTTGTTTAGTGAGACGCTAGGGTCCACTTTGAGCTGCCCGTCTTCGCCCACGGCGTCCGTTTCGAAGAAATAGCGGATTTTGTCGTTGCTCTCCAGAAAGTACGTGTCTTTTAGTTGCTGTAAGTTAGAAAATTTATGGTGATTACTAGAGAACTCTGTTTTAAACTGTATTCAAATAATTCTTTTGAAAGTTGGGAAATGTTTTTCAGTGAATATGTAAAGTACATTCATTTCACACGTGATTGTGATGCAGTCATTTGTGAAATATGCGAGAAATATGTATGAATGACGTTTCCGTAACGTATGGCGCGGGAGCTGGCGCGGGAGGGGTGGGCCAGGTGGGGGGATGTAGAGTAGGTGGGTGGACAGCGGATTTAATTATGCTCGAAACCTGTTCATCAAACCGCAATATTGCGTCCGCGTCTGCCCACATATAATAAACTACAGCTCAGAACATTTTACTCATAATTTGATGATGCAAAAACTCCAACTTCATCATTCAATCTATAAGAGAATTGAAACTACTTGCGATTGTCCAGCTAGGGATACATGAAGATTATCGTGAAGAACAAAAAGTTTTACCGAGTGGCGGGTTACGATGCCTCACATATTCGCACTAGGAGGTAGTTTCGAACTCCAACTGTCGTATCGTAAGGTCTCCTTGCCAGTAGAGCTGACTTGAATCTCAAGCGAAACACTTGCATCCTTATTTTGTAAATAAACTTTAGGTTCGTCTTTTGTTAAAAACATAATAACTAAACTATTTACTTACAACTTGTATGTCAATGGAAAGAACGGAAGCGTATCTCGCATTCCAACAAATTATATTTTATATATAAATATTTTTTGGGTAAAGTTTTTCAAGTATAACATGTTGCTTCGCCCATTGACGCTAGTACTATTATTCATTCGGTGTCCTTGAAATAATTTCAGCACTTTTAAGATTGTGCACGTCATGTTGGTACCTGTTTTCCTTTGGTGGAGAATACGGACAAGTTCTCTATGTCCGAAATGTTCTTGGTGAGTTCAAGCCCGGCTGTCCGGAGCTCGTCGCATTCCGCGGGCAATAGGAAGTCTTCCAGCACCACGTACCCATCTTCATCCAACTGCACATTTTGAATATAAAAATGGCATAAGAGTCTAGTCAATTCCATCAAAAACATATATTGTATTTAAAGCGTGCCTAACTTAGAATCCCATTAGCAACATGCACCGCGGAAACGTAAAGTTCGCATTCTTTAGTTTTAACATTGGTTGGCACTTGGCAGGCGTTAAAGATTTTGTTGTTTTTTAACACAGATGGGCGGGATCTGGCGACAGAGTTTTAGAAGGCTAAACAAAACAAAATCACTATAGAGGCGATCTAGATTGATAATTTAATCGATAATAAATCTATTGGAAGAGGACGGCAAGTGTGAGAACACCGATTGAGTGGTTGAGCATGGAGGATGAGACAAAAAGATTTAAGAAGTAGTTACAGACTGCACTAAATGTGAGGGACTCATATGGAGAACACTGTCGCTTGAAAAAGTGTGTATGTAAACACACGACAGCTGAAGCGGTGCGCGCGCGCCGCCCCCACGTGGTGCGTCTATTTCTGCGCAAGAGAGCTATTTCCAGCCGCTTACTTCAATATCACGGAGGGTATACATAATATGCACAAGGAATAGAAATGTTGCATTGTCAAACGTATTCGGTCGCACGATGAACTCTTAGAAATAACTAAATTTACTAACTTTACGCGATCATAAAATACTGCATTTGCAAATAAATAAGGAAAAAATACAACTCTTCTTTTTTCGTGTGCGACACCGAGTCGTCCAACATCCAAAATCTATCTCCGTCTTTATTATTTGAAAGTTTATATGAAATGCTTGTTAGAAGCTAACGACTATTTTCGTTTTCATACCTCTTACCTATATCGTGTAGGTAAAGGTAAGGCTGACTGAAGCCAGCTAGATTTGCAAGAGAATGCCGGTGTCAGTGGAGATCATCCCGCTACCCGGTCGCGAGCGTGCCCCGGAGCGGTGTCTCTCTACCTACATAGCTGATCAAATACTCGGTTTGTAACTTTTACCGACAGAATAGAACAGAATTTTAGTCAGCGAAGTTAATAGTTTCTTCTGATGATACAGTCTCTTATTCTCTTGTTCTTTTGTAGTGCAGCAAAAAACGTATTTTGTGAACACCTCATAAAGTCATTGCTGGACCTCTAATCCTTCTCTTAGTTGTCACTTGAACAGCTCACGAAGGCTTATCATCTTACACTTACTAATTACTGTGGTAGTAGTGATAGTGCTAACGGTCTCCTAACTATAGGCTCATTTAGTTACTGGCATATTTTATCCAACTTTGCTCAGTAATACTAGGGACCATTTAGAATGATTCTATCCGAAGAAGTGAAAATTGAATCGAAAAACTGAGTCGTGTTCGAGTAGCCCTCTTCCCGCTTTCCCTTAGGTGCTGGTGCTGCCGCACTTTGATCACTTCGCTCGCAACACCTCTTGGATTAGAGTAATATAATGCCCCTCGCATTCCCTTTAGTGTTGCAAATACCACGTCACTTTTAACATGATAAGTTGGTCTGTCTTCACTTGCAACACAATTTGTGTTAGTGTGACGTGATGTGAACACACTTTTCTTTAAGTATTGCTTCTATTTAACGTGAAAACTCGAACTCGCTTCGCTTTGCCATCCATTCTGCTTAAGTGCGCAGCTGCTGTTATGCACCTTTGTAAAAATAAATGGAGCCAGTATGCCACTGCTGAAATATGCACTCATTTTTGGGGGACAAAAATGGGTAGTAAGTACCTACTTAATTAGCTAAGGTAGGTACTTTAGATGGTTTGGAACTATAATATTTCAATTCGTTCGAAACACCACTGTGCAGCTTATTCCTTTTCTGAGTGTACAATAGAAAACTAAGCAATATGTACAACATACTATTACTTTTAATAAAAGGTCAAGAGTAAGCCCATCGTAGATTAAAAAAAAAAAGCTCTTAAAGTTACATTGAAAAAGATCTTGTTCGGTAAGAATCATTTCCAACCGACGCAGGATCAAAACCGTTTGTTATCTATCGTGACTTTTGCCCTTAGTTAAAATAACATTGATTGGTCCATTTCAAAATTGTAACTATAATATTTTATTATCGAACACTATCGTATCGTGATCTGAGATTATTGTAGAGTTAATAAATAATTTATGGAATCAAACGGCACCTCGCGCCGTATACCTACTATGCTAAAACTGTAGTATAAAAATATAGGTAAATCTATAAATATTACCTACGTCGTCGTCGATAACAATTTAATCTTTATCATAATAAAGCTTCGCAAGAAGCCACAGAGCACAGAAATACCTTAAAAGTGATAATATAATTTAACAAAAGTCGAGAAACAATATTTACCCGGGTTTTAATATCGTCGTGCATGTTATTATACTATTCGAACGATACACTCAACTGTCACTAACTAAAATCGTTGAAATACTGAGTCAGAGAATGAATGAGCGCGTGTTAACTGGAGTGGTCGCCACCCACTAGGCGGCGCGTACGTCATTCCGCATCCACCGAGCGGCGCATACCCGCGCGGTGACTCCTGTCCCCAATATAGCCAGTGATGTATAGGCACCGCGGCGCTGCGCGTGCGCTTGCTGGTATTGCGGTGTCACCATCTTGCTTGACAACATCTGGAATCGATTGACGCGTCGTTACCCGCGCGCGGCAGCATAATAACTTACTATTGCTATGCTACCGTACAGGGACGAGTTGCGTTCGCAACAAAACGGGCTCATTTTATGTAGCTACAACACCCAAGTAATACCAAAGAGCAAAACGAAGTCGTTTGTTACTTCGCTTTTGTCCACTTTTTATTGTTTAAAAGTATGAATCACATTAATGCTCCGGTAAGCAATAAGCTTACCGGTTTGCATACGTATCCACGCGGCAATGCGCAATATGAGCGTAAATATTGTTTACATAGCTAATTTACTTCACTCGTGTGATATTCCTCCATATTTAACTTTATATATTAATAGTTAACTCATATTATTGGCAGAATAATTCTCTTTAAGGAATAGATTTGATAACGTGGTACAAGAAAACTATATACCTAGAACTATTAATGAAATATTTTTGTTTTAATTAGTGTGTACAAACTGTGTACCTACCTACTGTGTAGGTTTTGGGTGATTTTTCCTGTCCAAGGAGTCCGGCTGATAATCATGTAACATTTTCTTTTTCGATTAAGACTTTAATTAAAGGGCTTTGCGGGAAATGTAATAATATGCGAGTCAATCGGTTGGCAGGAACAGGGTGAAATTTCCCCTTCAGGGCCAAACAAACGGTGTAAGCTAAAAAAAAGCCGTCTAATCAAGTAAAAATTTGGGGCTGGTTTTGCCGCCCCCTAAAACCCGTCGCCTTAAGCTTCAGTCTACTCAGCCTGCTGGTAAAACCACCACTGCCTCTAACTGCTACATTTGTATAATAAGGTACCTACATGCGCCGCACATCACATCACACTTAATACATTACTTGATATACATAATGACTAAAGAGCCATGCGGCTAAACATTGATGTGTGACATCAATAACCCATTAGCTTAGTAGATATCAAATAGCCCATTAGTGATTAGCTTCGCCCGATATGATTTATACTTTTTGTTGCTTGCGATGCGACGGATAAGTCAGTGGCATTCTTCGAGTGAGAGGTTATCACGAAAATCAGTTATATTTTCGGTATCTAGGCCTAATTAAAATCAATCAACAAGGCAGTTGAGGGCCGTTGCTACAATACATACATACATACATACATATATCACGCCTTTTTCCCTTGCGGGGTAGGCAGAGCGCTAACGGCCGTAAGAATACGGTCACCATCGCCACGTCTGACATTTTTGAGGATTGTTGTTTTCGAAGGTTTTTACAGAAAACATGTGTATCACTATAGTGACAGGTTTTCAGCCTTTCGCCCAAAAAAATGTAATACACCAATACTCTCGAGTCCCTCAGTCGCCTCCTACGACACCCGCGTGAAGGATGTGGGGTGATGCTATTCTAAGCCGGCATCACACGGCACAGTAAAAACAAGAAAGTTTTATACCCATGTATAATATTTGTTAGGAAAGCCACTTATTCCCTTGCCTTGCTGGGCCTGGCCCAAAAATATCTCAAGCTTCGTGGGCCTTGCAATTGTTTATCTGTACCTATCTAAGATAATAGTTGATTGTGTCTCGACTGGAGCATCAATAACGAAGATTCATGTGGTTTAGCTATCTCTAGCCTTCCCTCATTACCTGCAGTGATTAGACTATGAATTATAAACTAAATCTAATTGGATAATGAAACTTTCACGTCACGGCGACTGGTCGTTGATTGGTCATTAATTATTAATATGCCTACTAAGGATTATAAACAGCTTTTTTTTAGGAATACGATTCCTATTTAGTACTTATATGTAAGTAGCACGGGTAAGGAGAAAATCTACGGCCTTCTAAGCTGCTGCTCGCTGCAGCCGCGACAAAGAAAAAGGGTATGAACAAACTACCACACAGTGAGCCAACACTCAACAAGCGTTGTGATTGTAACCAAGTATGTAGATGAGGGTGGGTTTACTTTGGGTGCGATGAAATGAAGCCCGGCAGAAACGCCGCCAAACAAATGCGGCATCGTCTACTCTCCGTCAAAATGTACTTGGCTATCAAGAAGGTAGAGTTTGTGAAAGAGAATGCCCATATCTGGGCTAACGATATGTGTTGCGTCACAAAACAAATGAATGCAATATTATTAATATCGTCAATTTAAACGAAGAATAGAAACGTAATTGTAGCATAAAACAGGGAAACCTATTTTTAAAAATCCGCCGTTTCTATTTTACGTTGATGATCTGCCAACCCTGAAAGTGATTTAAGCTAAATACTATAATAACATGTGTTTTTTGGAAACACGTCAAGCGTTTTTAGGAAATTCGGTCGTTCAGAAACACCTCGTATAGTTTGCATTACCACCGAGTCACGCTCTGTGTTGCTTCTATGGATATAGACTGTAGCAGAGTAAAAAATCTGCGTCGGCATCCTTTCCAAGTTACCCCTCCTTTCACCAATCATTTCAAACTACGAAATTGGAATGTCGTCAGACGTATTTTCTTTTGACTCAGTCTATACTAAATCCTCGAACAGGAATGTGCGTGCATGATAAATAATGCCTTACGATTGTATTACTGGTGGTAAATAAGATCACATACTTAATTGTGAAGTGGAAATCATCACCGTTATCGTGTCATAACACTACCACAAGGAAATGCTCACGGAGGTTTTTTTCCTACATCATTAATAAAGTTTTAGAAGAGTCAACCGGTCCTTTGTTGTTGTGTGGCTCCTTCAAGTACCACAAGACTCAGCGCACGCAATGGACTTTCCAAGAAATGGATCTTTCGCATCGTGAGGTAATTGATGAGGTGAGCTTCCATGAGAAGCTAGATAAATGTGTCCTTATGTCGTGACCTTCACCGTTACCGGATTTATGAAGAAAGGTGAGTGTGCAATAGTGTACATCGTGGGATGAGGAGCATTTGCTAAAGAAAGTAATGAACATGAATGTAGATGGATGCAGGAGGAGAGGAAGGCCCAAAAAGGTTTGGATAGATTGTGTAAAAGATGACATGAATAAAAAGGGCATAAATGAGGATTTGTTTGCTGATAGAGATGAATGGGAGAAGAAAACATTTTGCACCAACCCCAAATGAATTGGGATAAAGGCAGGCAGATGGCGTGAGTGTGCATCGTGCGGAGTGTGTGCTGGCGGGGTTACATATCAGGAAAAGTAACTTGATTAACGAAATAACAAATTTTTATATAAGTAGCAATGGTCATTTGGTCGAAAGTTCAAATTACCAGAAGCTGAAATATCAATATTTGACTTGTCTAACACACTATTGGCCAAATCGTTCACATGCCGAAAATATCTTTGGAAATATTCAGTATTAATAATTGGTAAACTATAAAAACAAAAGAATTTTCGGTCTATAATACTTAAATGGTACTCGTATTAGTATCAGTCTTTTAGCCTACTAGCGGCTCGGTCGCCTAGGTATACAATCCCGAATACAGCACAGGGCATCCATAGATACTCGTTGCTTTAGTCGGGTTCGACTACACAGAGTATTTATCCAACCTCCTCGCTATCACATTCGTTACAAGTTGCCCTGAGTCGCTTCTGGCACATCGCTGGCTGATGCCGCGGCTCGCTCTCTCCTAGTGATGGGCGGCTGGAAAATTTCCGTGCTCGAAATATTCTCGTTGGAGAATATTCTCGGAAAGTTTCCATTGTGCTCGAAATTTTCCCAAGGACCGAGAACATTCAGTATTGATTTTCAATTTAATTGTGACTATTGAAAGTCTATTTAGAAAAGTGTAAAAGTGTAATATTATAATCAATAATACACTCGGCTTCAAAAAAATCGCACCTTTTAAGAAATCTATTTCAAACATCTTTCAATCGTATTTGTATCATGAAATATTGGTAATGTTCGGTATCATTTGAAAAGTAAGGAAACAGAGAATGCAAAAACAATAATTCATTCAATGTTTTTTATTGGAACTGAGAAAAATTTACAAAACAATAAAAATCTTTGAAAACCTTAATGAACTCTGATTAATTTTTCAAAACAAAGTTGCTTAAAACTAACCTAAAACCTAGTGTTACCCCCCCTAGCCCTAATGACGTCTTCCATGGGCTCCCTCATGGATCGCACCAACTTTAGGATCTCTTCTTGAGGGATACTGTCCCATTCCTCAATAAGGGCGTCTTGGAGCTCCTGAAGAGTCGCGGGAGCGGGATCACGGGATCTAACCTTGCGTTTCAACTGGTCCCAGAGGTGCTCTATCGGGTTCGGATCTGGACTTTTCGCTGGCCACTGCATGACAGGGATCCCAACCTCTTGAAGATAGCCTTGCACAATACCAGCAGTGTGCGCGCGAGCGTTATCGTGCATTAATGTGAACCCGTCGCCAATAAATCCAGCATAGGGGACCACATGTTCTTCCAGGATCTCTGTGATGTACCGGTGAGCAGTCATCGACCCTTGCCCGCGGGCACCGCCGGTCCGAGAGACGCAAGAAAGTTCAGTTTTGCCATCGGCAGATATGCCGCCCCAGAACATGCAGGAACCGCCTCCGTATTCTACCGTTTCTTGGATGCAGGCTTGGGCAAAACGTTCCCATTGTCTTCTGTATACTCTTTTGCGTCTATCGTTGCAGAAAAGGCACACTCTCATTTCGTCTGGGAGAGAACAGTCCTCCATTGGTCCAGGGTCCAATTAACGTGGGCGCGAGCAAATTGCAAGCGTGCTCGCCGATGCGCTGCGGTTAATTTTGGACCCGTGGCAGGTCTTCTAGCCACAATATTTCTCTCCTTTAGTCTTATTCTAACTGTAGAGACACTCACGGCCCTTCTACGAACTGCTTGAAGCTGCTGTTGCAACTCAACAGCATTAGAGAACCGATTTCTCAAAGATTTCGATACGACGAATCATCAGTCATCAATCAGACGGTCATCTCTTACAGAAGTGCAGCGATTTCTACCAGACCCACGCCTTCGGACAAAGCCACCGGTCTGCAGGAACCGCTGGTACACTCTTTGAACAGAAAAGCGACTCAAGTGCAATTGCCGAGCAACATCGCACTGACGTAGTCCTGATTGCAGTAATGCGATAACTTGGGCGGCTTCAGCAGCTGTAGTGTCCATCTTCAAGGACGTTTTTCTGATGAAAGATATACTTCTGTGTCTTCTTTGACTGTTGGTAGCAAATTTATCCCCCAATAAGCTGTATCGACCCTTTTATACCCAAAAAACAAAACAATACAAACAAAATTTGAAGAGGAGAATCCGTTCCATTCTTATTCGCAGTGACGTGAAGTGTCAAGCTTTTTCTTTATTCAAATGAAATGGATATTTTTTTAAAGAGTTTTTATAGGGCTCTCAAATGATACCAATATTGCTACGAATAACTGCTTGTCTTAAGGATTACCAGTGCTTGAAGCCTATTTTTACGGACGTGCGATTTTTTTGAAGTCGAGTGTATATTATGAAGGTGCATGAAATAGCTTGAAACAGCCTTTGGGTTTATTTCATTGCAACACATAAAATAATGATTATTAAAGAGAAACCTTAAACATGTTTTGTTTTCAAAATCCCTTCTTTAGAATTTTTTTCTACCTTAATAACCATCATAACTTAAAACTTTCTATATTTCAATTCAGTAAACAAAGAATATTCTCGAGAATTTTCGGAAACTTACGGAGAATATTCTCGGGAATATTGGAAATATACGAAACTATAAGTGTTTCTGACATGTAAAATATCTAAAACAGTTCATATTTTTGCAATGTAGCTATTAGCATATATTAAAAAAATTAAATCAATAGTTAGCACCAATGTTCTCCTAAATTCTCGTTCCATCGGAAATTTCCGAGTGCGTTTCCGAGAATATACTCACGTCGGAGAATATTTCGAGAACGGCACATCGCTATGACTCTCCGCTCGTATGTTGGTGACGCAGTTCTAACCTAACCTAACCCGGCGTTTGACGCTAGCTTAGGAAAGGTTGTACCTGACTTACCTATATTTGAGCTTGAGAGGCTTTTGTATAAATGTAATACGAGCGAGCAAGAATTGTATACCTATGCATAAATTGGGAACTCAGAAACGGCTCCAAAGATTTTCGACTTGAATGGAAGTTAGTACTTTTCCTAACACCCTGTATATACATCTGTATAATATTAGTATGCTAAATAAACATTTGGTCTTTGTTATTTCATTCATATTTTTAAAATTTGGTCGATGAATTTTAGATTTTCTCATATGTAGCGGGCAGCGGGCGCAAGCGCGGGCGCGGGGCGCGGCGCGCAGCCTGCGGAATAGTTAATGAGGGCCGGGAGAGCAGACCTACCGGGGTTATTACACAGAACAATAAACGCAAAATTGGTAAAAGTTATAAAACACTCATTTCGACAACGAAGGACCCTCATGGGCACACGTAATACGAAATTGCCAAGCTAGTACTCAATCTAGATTTAATATTGCGATGGGACAGATAAACCAGTAGGTATTTGATAAGTAAATAATTTAATTATACGTTACCCTTTGAACACACCTATAAAAAATGCTATTACTATTTATCACTTCAAGACAGGGGTATGTCCCTCCTGAGAAGAGAGCTTGATGGGTGTACGTTTACGTACGTACCTAACATAAAGCCTCCCGCCGGCCCGGGCACGTCAGGGGCGGGATGGGGCTGGCGCGGGCGGGCGGGGGTTGCGGGCGTCACAGCCCGCGCCTCCGTCACACCAGCGACGTCGCGCCCCGGGGCCGCCAGTCCGAACCTGCGCTCGCGGTCGCCCGCCGAGCGAAAAACTTCGACTTACATGTTTAGAACTACGTCAAAACTACTTTCATTGACAATGAATCCACAGTAAATAAAAAATGGGAGGCCTCGGGTCTCTAAAATAATTTTGAGAGCATGGTAAGACTCCGAAGCGATCTTTACTAAATTCCTGAGGTCGAGATAAACCGAATCGCTGTACGAAATGTCGCTCGTAGTGAAATTGAACCGTTTCAAAGTACTAAAATGCAAAAACGAGAAGTATGCCCGCTTGGAGTTCAGAGGTAAGTCAAAACTCGTTCAGTTAACATTATGTTCGCACTTTAAAAACTTTTATTTTGAATAGAAGTTTTTTCAATTTTGAATACGCACTACCATTCTTTTTTCTTTCAGCTTATATTTTGTTTTATTTGAGAACATAATTTGTATTTGACCTACGTGTATCAAAATTAAATGATCTAATTGCCTATAACGAGCACCAGCCACCATGCAGTAATTATTTTAATAAATAAACCATAAATGATGTTTCTTTTTTCGCTCAGCGGGATTGTAATATGGTTGATAATTGGCAGTTACTACCTAAGGGTGAATTGTAACAAGTGGTACCTACTGTTTTCCTAAATTAACCGCACAGCGGGTGCCTGCGGGGGTTTCCCTTTTTCATCATTTAAGTACGTTTCATCTGTCGTGGTTGTTAGGCTAGCCGCTACCGCTGAGTAATGATAACACACGGTTATAATCTGAAATTTATATAATAGTAGCTGTCCGCCCTCTGTTTTACTGCAGATTTTTTTTGTGTGTGGAATACAGAGTTAACAAACGACCCAAAGTCAATACGGGTTATATTGACGATATACCCACAAGCTTTCACTTTTTGAAGATGTTGCACTCCAATTCTAAGTTATTTGCATCCTTTAGTCCACTAATTGCATCACAGGTTGCATTTATTTGCAGACACGATCTTTATACATTTTTTTAACCCTTCTTCTTATTTTACATGTGGGACAACGGAGTCGTTTTACCACATTTTGCATTTTTAGGAATAAAGACTTTGAATATAAGCTGAAACACGGTGAACTTTCATACAAACTTTAGGCCCATTTTTACCCTTTTAAGATCTAAAAATTAAAACCTCTGAAACACGTGCATAACAATTTTAGCATCAGTATCTAATCGTATTTTTTTTAAACATATTGCATCAAAGAACACGGAGTCATATACAAAATCATTAACCCATAATTTACTCCTTTAAAAAAAATTCGGGTAACAAATTAGAACAACCTCGAAATAAAAGTATGTCTTCATTTATTTATACGTATAGTCTAATCACTTTCTAAATACTTCCATACACACTTTGAACTTCCCTTTTTACCACTTTAGGGATATAAACTCACAAAATGCAGAAACACTCTAATTTTTCAATGTATATACAAACGTTAAACCTACTTTTCAATTGTATGTAGATTGTAGAGGCAATCTCAACCCAAAGAACCTTTCATAAATCTCGTAACATCCGAACGTTATCATTGTAAAAATCTCTTCAGGTGAATTGAAGCGTTACTAAACAAATAATATGAAAATGAGAACTCCAAAAGCAGTTGTAATGGAGCGATCGTCACGTCATGCCACTGTGAGCCTGAACAGAACAACTGTAGCTCTGCTTTGTTTATTTTCTCTTTGTTTGTGCCTCGTATTCTGGCTCGCTCGTACGGGCGCCGGCCGCCGGGCGCGGCGGGCGTGCTCGCTCATACATAATGCTCATGATTCTGCCAGTAAGCAAGAATATAAGTTTGCTATAATTTTCTTTTCTCCTTACATTACCTAACAGGGGTACCTAATACAAGGTGTAAGGGACGGTGTAACGAAAACTTTGCAGGCGTGATCAGACCATGAACTGAACTAATTTTTCTATGGGGGCTATGTTGGAAATAAAAATTTTTTTCGAGTTTCCATACAAAGTCAGTCAGCTGATCGGGAATTTTATATGGAAGGTTTTTATGTTTACCAACATAGCCCCCATAGAAAAAGTTGATCAGTTTCATGGTCTGATCGCTCCTGCAAAGTTTTCGTTACAACCTCTTTTACACCCTGTACATTGTACATGCGTGTGTATAAACGGATATAAACAACAGTACTAACTTTTTCCTAATATAATGCTCCGTAACAGAAACTTGAATCACATTTCTAACTTAATTGGAATAACAACTAGTATTTATTACGACGGCTATCATTCATATAACGGAAAAGTACAATAGTATGTAGTAAATAATAAAAACCCGATATGTAAATACGTCAAACACACACACACACACACACACACACACACACACACACACACACACACACACAAACACACACATAATAAAAAAGGATAAAATAGGTATTGGTCCCATCAATAACATTTTTATGTAAGATGTGGCCAAGGCGAGAGCACACCTACCTGTGGCTTACACTTTTAAAATACATGAGATATCAAGTAGAATCAAGCTTCTGAATCGACGAAACATTTCGAGAAATGGTTGGTAGTACCTAAAAAGGATGTTAATTTCGGTTACGGATTCGGATACGGATAGTGAAAGAGTATTATTTCGGGTACGGATATTAAAATATTGATGTGCCGTGTGATGCCGGCTTAGAATACCATCACCCCACATCCTTCCCGCGGGTGTCGTAAGAGGCGACTAAGGGACTCGAGAGTGTTGGTGTATTGCAGATTTTAGGCGACGGGCTGACAACCTGTCACTGTAGTGATACACATGTTTTCTGGGGCAACCTTAGAAAACAATCCTCAAAAATGTCAGACGTGGCGATAGTGGCCGTATTCTTGCGGCCGTTAACGCTCTGCCTACCCCGCAAGGGATAAAGGCGTGATATATGTATGTATGTATATTAAAATATTTCGGATAGTTTTGGATACGGATATTAACTAAAATAATACTTTTTTGCAATGCCCTTATCCGAAACTTTATTATCGGTTTCGGTTACGGGTACGGATATACTTTACATCGGATATCCGATAGTTTCGGTTTCGGTTACGGGGCTCCTTAACCTACCTTAGTGACCACGCGACCGTGCCCGCAGATGCAGATTTATCTACTAATTAAAGGCATTCACTAAAAAGAGGACTGGAAATACAAACATCTATTTCGACGATCCCTACGTACAGTAGCGCATCTGGTTCTTAAGTCATTTTCTTTTTTTATTTGATTGCGAATCGGTTAATCACAAGCTATCGTTCGTAAAGACAGCAATGTTCAATGTAGCCTAATACCACGAAATTTATACCCCATAACAGCAAAATTTACACAATTCCAACGTAAAATTACGGTAGTAGTAGTAAGAAACCCACGTGATAACACATTTTCCGACGTAAAATGACGGTAGTTAAGTTATATTATTTTACGCTGGAACGCCAAAACGCTTTCGCCCGCTCTATCTCATATTTGGCACTTGGGCATTTCTACAGAGACGCCGTTTTTTTTGTCCTGGTCCAGAAATCGTGTTAAACATATAAACTAAAATCTCAAAAAAATAACACATAATCCTTAATGTATGTATTATTTGGAGAGCATAATTATTATGACTAATTTAATAATACTTTCTTCTAAAAAAAATACCGAAATGAAAAAAAACACCAAATTTACCTGATTTAGGCCTGTCCCTTTGGCGGAATTGAATCTAAATTGGTCCATAATTCGAAAATTTCCGGAATTTATAATAATGTTCCTATGTTCACATGTATATAGATGTATGACAAAGGTTTATTTATTACCAAGATGGCTATAATGTTTTATTTTGTACCACTTATGTCACTTTAAATATTTGTCCCGAGCTTATGACTTAATTCGGTATCACTCACAAACTCTTACGCACATCTGTAAATACGCGCGATTTGCACATCTTTATCCGATTCACATAAACTGCCAGTTGCGTCCGAGTAGGCGAGTGCAGTGAACCTGTGACATGCTGCCGAGATTTACCATTTTCAAAGATAAGAAATTTTACTTCGTCTTTGGTGCAGGGTAATTTCTCAACTCCGGATCATAAATATTTTTGAAACTATAAGAGCTAAAAGGTTGTTACTTTGTGTAATTTGTGCCTCGATAGTATACCAATACGTAGGTAAAATTGAATTTGCACAAAGTTATACTGTGAGAGAGAAATTTCAAAGAAACCAGCTTTTTCTCAACTCCGGGAATCTGAACTCCGTGTGCATTTGTTCACGGAGTTGAGAATTTTGTTCACGGAGTTGAGGTTTTTTATAAAACTGTGATTAGAATGATGTCGTGTGGTACCGGCGTAGAATAGCATCACTCCAATTCTACCTGTAGGTGTCGTAAGAGGCGACTAAGAATCTAGCTCGAGAGATGATTAACGACGATTAACTCTTGTAATTTCTAAACTCCGTGAACAGTCAAAATTCAAATTCGATTATTTCACAATCTGCAAGAGGAAATGGGGAGAAATTTATCTTATTTTGTTTATTCATTTAAAAAACAATAAATCACTTTGAATGAGTGCATGAAAACCTTAAAACAAACGTGCACTCTCAACTCCGTGAACACTCGAAATTAAAATTGAATTATTTCAGAATCTACTGAAGCAAATGATGGCAAATAAAATTAAATATATTTCTATTTTTTTTTCCTATTTTTTCAGTATAATAAAGTCAATAAAATGTTAAGAGTAAAATTGCACACGGAGGTGAGAAAAATTTACTCCTGCCGTAGAAATGCTCACTTACGAAATAAAAATATTTCTTTTAATGTTTTCTAAACCGTTGACTTCATGAAGTTGAAAACTACTTTAGAAAAATAACTTATTTCTCTTTTTAAAATTCTAGTAGTACATACTTGTAAAACGTATTAATATAAGGTAAAAACCTGACTAAAATAATTATACCTGTACACTAATACTAACATAAATTAATCTCTTAAATAACAGTTGCTATGTTTTGTAGTAAAAAAATTACACGCATTAAAACTTAAGTAAAGTAGCTTTCTATAGCCTAAGTTTTTTGCAGTAAAACTACGTATGTGATTATTTTTATATAAATGATAATTATTTTATTATTATATATAAATGTGTGTATTATGACTTGAAAACACTATTTTGTAGCATCACAACTCTCTCCTGTAAAATATGCAAATTACAATTACGTATTCTACGTTAGGGGCCGTCGATTTGTCGTAGCATTTGCTACAAATCTCCGTCGTAGTACTTACTCGCTACACGCTACCATCGCCTCTACGATTTTTATAAGAATTTGATAATTTTTACCTTTTTTTTTTTTCTACGATGGGCTTACTCTTGACCCCAATCTTACCCTAAAGCAGAGATGGGATCTACGGCGGAGCGAGCTTGCCCAGAAGATGCCTATTCACTCTAGACTTAAAGAGATTCAGGTTATATGCACTCGGAAATACAGACGCAGGCAGGGAATTCCATTTTTTAGCCGTGCGGTTAATGAAAGATGATTTGAAGCGCTTAGTGCGTAATGTGGGTATTTCAACTAAGAATGGATGGTAGCCGGCCGTGCGTCTGGATGTCCGATGGAAGAAAGGAGACGGTGGTATGAGCTCACGCAGCTCACGCGCACACTCTCCGAAGTACAATCCATAGAAGACCGTTAGGCAAGCAACCTTGCGGCGGTGAGCCAGGCTGTGAAGCTTGGTCGCCACCAGTTTTTTATCGCCTATTAATCTCTTGGCTCTGCGTTCCACCGAGTCCAGTGCAGCAAGTTGGTATTTCGCCGAGCCATCCCAAAGGTGACAGCAGTACTCCATGCAAGATCGCACTTGAGCTTTATAAAGAGTTAGAAGCTGTTCAGGCGTGAAGTACCGCTTGACTTTATTCAGGACGCCCAACTTTCTAGCTGCAATTTGAGCCTTGGACTCGATGGTGGTGCCGAAGTTGAGGTCAGAGGACAGCTCCATGCCAAGGAGTTGAAGAGTGTTGGTCACTGGAACAGATATACCCCGAAAAGTAGGAGAATAGGTGAAAGGACTCCTTTTTGCGGAGAAATGACACGCCTGCGTTTTTGAAGCATTGAAGCTGACGAGATTGTCATCGCCCCACTGGGAGACGGTACTATACCTTAATTATGTTCGACGTCCATTGCTGCATTGTAGCACTTGCACGGTCACAGAATGTAATTACAAAAATGCAAAACAGTTGGAAAATAAATGAACGGAATATTGTCACTGCTTGGTACGGCAACAACGCAACGACCGACCCGTGTAGGTATTATAGTTAGGCTGGTTGATTAAAAAATGGCCGCACTGACTATTTTTTGAAGTTACCTTCATTATCAATCATCATCATCATTCGTCATTCACTGTCCGTCTGTCGTGGGCACAACTAACTCAGTCTAAATCTGGTATGACTACGTCGTGCAGCGGATTTTGCTGTTTTTTTTTTTATAAATGTAGCGATTAAAAAGGAAGTTTTATAGCACCAGCTGTTTGCGCCATTTACGGATTACGATATCACATAATATCAACAAGAAATAAGTTGTTCTATAATTGATTATGATGTATTCCGTGATATTAACTTAACCAATAAGACAAAAACTTAAATAAGTGCTTATTTTATAAAATGTTTCCAATTAACTTGTAGGTTGACTATGTCCATTTATACTGTACCTGTACCATATTGTACCCATTACTTTTTCTGGAGTTGCTAGAGCATACGTGGTTAAGTTCCACTGTTTTTGCAAGACAGTGTGATTCTCTTGCAGCACAGCAGCTTTCGGTTTCGGTATCACGATTCCGGCGGTTTGCCTCTAACTAAACATACCACCTAGCGCTGTTTCATGCCAAGTCTTCGATATACCATGTGAATCATTTGTTTAAATGTTTACTGATGTACTTTCTTGTTTTAATTGTGATATAATACTTATTTCTGAGCTGCTAGGTAAATACGTATAAGTTTATTTCTTGAACTAGCCGGTGTTGATCAGTGCTAGTAGCTACACACCACAAAAAGTTTCATTCAAATCCATCCAGTTGTTTTGAAGATAAGCGAGAATAAAATACAGGAAACGGTTGTTGTCGATATATAATAATAGATGCCGCTGTTAGTTTTCTAAAACACGCTATCGGTTGGTTATCTTGAAACTATAAAGGGACACCTAGCTTCAGCCTTATTATTATTTTTTTATTATTATATATTAAGCGTAACTTTACTGTTTTATAAAAATACCCACAAAGGATCTCTTATGTTATGTATAATGTAATGTAATCGTAATAAAAACTGGTGACCTTCCTTGTAGCCCTACCTGTGAGCCTGTGACAGAGCGACCTTCAACCTTCAATTATTTTCCGTATGCATGTCATGAATAAAATAAGGGAACTGTGCGGCGCCGCCGCTTCAAAAGCGGATAATTTGAATTTTTCCCTTGAAAGCCTCTCCTATTCAGGACCGTCTGTGTTGTGTAAACAAATACTGAATACCTAATAACTATGCTTGATAGAGGACAAGAATGTACCGGGCAGAATCCAGTGGGTGGATAATGTTCAGCTGCTTTACGTAATTTCAGACGTGCTGTAATATTGCAACTTAAAAAGATTTTTATCGTATGGGCACGCTACGGCAAAATAGTTTCTATTGAGTTTGGATTTCTAATAGCCGTGTTTGGGTGAGATTAATAAAGGAATTGATTTCAAAACGAATGGCCATAATATCTCTATCTGAGGCGGACGTCTTAGAAACTAGGACGGATCAATGAATCGGGACGTACGTGTCACATTAGTTGGTTGCGAAAAAGCTTTCCAAACGAAATCCACTAGCGCCTTTTGTACCTATTCTACATACGTACATACATTCACAAATCACGCCCCCATCCCTTCCGGGGAAGGCAGAGCGTTAACAATCGTAAAATTACGGTCGTTATCGCCACGTCTGACATGTATTGAGGGCCTTTTTCGATAATACATGTATCACTGTAGTGACAGGTTGTCAGCCTGTCGCCTAAAATTGTAATACACATGAAACCCTCGAGTCCCCCGTTAATTGCCGTGTGAGATGAATCACACGGCAATTAACGGTACCTATTCTAGCCTAGGATTTATATTTATTTATTTACCTATGTTTTCTTCTTCATCGAATCGATGATTGTAACCAGAAAATCTTGAACCAATGCTTGGCCATGGCGATGGCTGTTGGGTTCACCTCTTTTAGATCTTCGAATGAACATGACTTAGGACAATTAAAAATAAAATAAAAAATAAATATCCTGGACTATTCACACAGCGCCACCTAGTCCCAAACTAAGCAAAGCTTGTAATATGGGAACTAGATAGCTGATACTAATACTTATATACTTTTTTTGTAAATAAATACATATTATACATAGAAAACACCCAGACTCGACACAAATATTTGAAAATTGACTTAAGAAATATTTGTGTCCGGTGGGGATCGAACCCACGACCCTCGGCGTAGAAGGCAGGTGTACTATCCGCTACGCCATCGGGACAGTCAATTAAGGCAACACATGTAATAAGTTACCTACTATACTGCAGCTCTGCGGAAACTTTACATTATGTTCTTATTTTACTCTTTGATGATCAGAGAAATATCTCAGTGCACCTTTAAGGTGAAAACGTGATAATTTATGACTGCTGCACTCGTGCGCTAACTCAGCGTAATGTATTTAGTTATAAATTCGCCCCCGTCGCGTCGCCGTAATGTGTTCGCTCTTTCGTTGGAACTGTTGCTTAGGGCTGTGGTTAGGGCGGAAGTAGAGTGTGTGGTATAGGTAAAGAATACTAACTCCGTAGGTAAGTATCTAAACATACTATGCCGTAGTTCGGCGGTAGATTTTACGTTCTGGTGTATTCGGCAAATACAACACAAATAATAAATAAGTGCCGAATACGCGGCCGAAATCTGGAAAATTTAGGTAAATGGAAGCTAAATTGTTTTTCTGACTGCTCCGGTGCTACAGATCGCAACATTTCCCCTGAGACATGAACCTGCAGCAGCCTGCAGTCCTTTGCGTTGCTTCGGATTGTTGGTTGACTTACTCCCGATCGAAGTTCAATTGAAGCGCTGCTATACGCTATAACGCGAGACGCCGTAGTGTATCGTCCCTCACGCAAATAACATTGTACCTAATTGCGCGGAACTGTCCAGTGTGCTTAGGCAACTGGTTTTAAGAAAGAGTATTTCCTGTAATAGTTTCGGCCCCTTAAGTCGTCGGTGACACCAGGGTTAAATAGGTCGTCCGTTGACTCTATGGTGCACAGTACAAGGGAGAGGTAACCGGGCCGTTATCTTAAACTTGCCCAAAACTTGTGAAAGTGGTCGTCAGTCTACGCGTCCTGTGGCTCCGCGCTCGTCTGCAGCGCCCCTTAGTGTACGCGTTTCTTTGCCTGGAAACCGATGTCTTATTTTCGCTCTCGGGCCTCGGCTGGTTTAATGCCTATCCCCAGAGGCTGAGGTTAGTTTGAAAACAGATTTTCTCTTCCAGCAGCGAGGAAATAAAAATATCAACTTGCACATTTTACGGCGCCGTCTTCAGGCTCCGAGCCTATTGTACGAATGCTTAGCTGTTGTTTTCTCTAGTGGTACGGGATTTTTCAATAAATATACTTCCAAAAGTCCGCATTCTAACTTAAAGGTAAAACATTTTACATCTTACCTTCTTCAAATAATAAATATTAGACTTCTGCAAATTTTCGCCTATTTGACTTTTCCCAGTCTATATTATCAATCAGTATTTCAATCTGCCGTAGGCTGCGAATAACGTAGTCAGAGGTAACAAATACGAATTCAAAAAAACGGAAAGCGAAAACGAATAAAAATGTTGCAAAATTACTAACTTTATCGGCCTGTTTCCATTTTGTGGTCGAAATACACAGCAGTCAAGTATTGCAAAGCTTTATTTATGGCCTGGCTTCATTCGAAGCCAAAGGGGTTTACACTTTCTAAATTTCAACGAAAAGTGTTTGGTTACCACGTTATGTACCTAACTATGCTATAGGATGGGTATAAGCCTACTTTTTCCAAACATGTGAGTTTGTCTAAACGCGTAGTAAAATTAAACTTACCTTTTCTTAATAAAGACCTGTTATAAGACATTTACTATGGTCATAGCTTGAAGTTGCCTTGTGATGGCGGCTTAGAATAGCATCACTCCATTTCTTTCCCGCGGGTGTCATAAGAGGCCACTAAAGCACTCGAGGGTTTCATGTGTAGTACAACTGTAGGTGACAGGCTGACAACCTATCACTATAGTGATACACGAATCATCTGAAAGGGCCCTCAATACTTGTCAGACGTGGCGATTACACGGCCGTTACGCTCTGCCTACCCCGTAAGTGATAAAGACGTGATATGTGTATGTATGTATAGCTTGAAGTTACGTGGAAATTGCTAGTGTACTCATACGTAGACGTTTATAAATGATACCCTAAGAAAATATAAATGGAAATAGGTATACTTATTTCCCCAAGGAAAATCTATTTCACTCAATTTAACTACCGGCCGGAATAAAAGTAGGTAAATTGAATCTAACTTGCTACTCTCTTGAATGGAACTAACTCTCTTTCGAGAAGGCTACTAGAGGCTCCATTTGTTCAGTGTTCGATATTACTCAATTTTACTTACTTATACGTTTTTTTCTAGCCATCTAGCGACCTAAATGTGTACGAAGAAGTAGGTTTAGTTAGCTCTCACTCATCACTTCAATATTCATACATACACAACATTCATACACACACACATCACGACTTTATCCCTTCCTGGGTATGCAGAGTCTGACAAATATTTGAGGATCAGTTTAAAAACTGTGTTTTCTATATTATTAACAGGTTGTCAGCATATCGCTTAAATATGTGATATAAATGAAACCCTCGAGTCCCTTTGTCGCCACTTACCAAACCCACTGAAAAAATATGGCTGACTCTATTTTATCTATGCCGCCTATTATTATTATTTTTATGATATATCTAAAACCGCTGGTCAAGATGAACCCTACTTCAATAAATGAAGCATATTTACAGAATGTTGTTAAAAAAAACTCACAGACAACCTAACTGGGTTGGCTTGTACATTTTGTATGGGTGGTCCAAATACTTTTTTCATATTTCGACCCTTGTTCCTTGCACAATAGTTGTAAGAATAAATAGTTCACAATATTGAACGATTTTTTAATAAATTTTCTATAAGTTCTCATCGAGTTGCGAATTTCTAGCCTGCTAGATGATCTAGGGATGCCTTTTAAATTGACAATCGATTGTCTATAATTAAACTTGTTGTATCTGAAAAAGATCTGAAGGCACTCTATTTTAAATATCTATGTACTTGTAGGCCGCAATTTCGGTTAAATATGATAAAATGTTCTTTATTTTTGAGGAAGAAATTTTCAAAAGCGGCAGAATGATGTTATCTCGATTAACAAACAAGGGCTTTTATTAATTTTAATTAATTCCTTTGCGCAGAGTTGCGGCGGTGGCGTTCTTTCAAGCTACTCTACCATTTTGTACAACATTTTCCCTGATCCTACTTGTAACTTAATCCTAGTCGGCGTTTAGTTAACTCGTAACAGCGAATATAGAACATATAAGATACTGTACACGCTACAATTGATTTGATTCGGTTTTTAGGATACATTACAGTTCCGAAGGTTCCCGGAAAGAAATAGACAGAAACATGAAACTATTACAACAGGTACTACTTACTCGTAGAGAGTAAAATGTACCTAATTTGGCGTGTGTTGTGTACTTTTTATTCTATTCTAGTAAAATGAAATACAAATGTCTCGAGAAATCGTTTGCTTGTTTGGCAAAGTTGCCAAAGCATACCTACACCTACATCTTAACATGCAGCCATCCAGATGGCTCAGTGGCGCCTACTCCTCCTGCCACAAACCCGCTTTATTGAGCTTTGCGCTCCGCTCTTGTAGTCTGAGTGCTAGGCACGTAAAATGCAGGATTTGATGAAAATGAATCTGCAGTAGAGTGAGTACTTTTACTTATTTGGAAGTTTTTTGAAGGGGCTGATCATCAGGCTCACCTGCAGCGACTTAAAATATAAACGTGTGTAAACAGTCTAATAAGAATTCACTTAATATTTTC
The DNA here is from genome assembly GCA_029255805.1 of Keiferia lycopersicella. NCBI lineage: Eukaryota > Metazoa > Arthropoda > Insecta > Lepidoptera > Gelechiidae > Keiferia > Keiferia lycopersicella. Next base: position 14,267,367 of record JARACZ010000006.1, on the reverse strand, counting down.
TATGAAATATAGTGTTAATAGCTCTCCGCGTCCTAAGCCTAGCGCCTCCATCTGATAATAAATAAAATTCACTACCTTATACATGCTAATACCTACATTCTGCTTCGTTGCTCATCAAATCGTCGGTATGTTCGTGTTTTCGCTTGGCTAGCCCTCGGGCTATTGTGAGATAGCGGTATGTCGGCCACTGGAAGATGGCTTCCAGTCAAACTTATTTTACGAGGCGAATGACGGCGTGCCTGGGCCACTGGACCGGAAGTGAATCCCTCACATCCCTCGAGGACGTTATGTACCTACTTAGAACAAAGGAATCATTCGGAGCGAACTTTGTGAAAAATTAAACTCGCCTTTCAACTTGTCGCAATTAATGTTAGCGAGCGATAATACATTCCCATATTTTATTTTTATATAGGTAGTGTATTTTTTTGTTCATTTATTGATAAAATGAAGTTTTGCGTAGGAGTTTTGAAGGCGATAAATTGAACGGTCTGGAACTAGCTAGGTTTAATTTACTAATTAAAAAGCGATCAATGCTTGTTCAACAGATAAACAATTTAAAAAGCACTTTTATATAACTGAAGTTAGTAAGTATAGGTATTTGAGTTTTAAGTTGTATTGTAACACGCGACTAGAATGTATATGCGTTGTGGGTTTCACATCTTCGCAGTTAGGAACTTTCTAAGAAGCTTCCTAAAACATTAATTTTCTCTGAGTATTGACTACTAGTCAAAACAAAAAACGATGGAAATGGTTAGCTAAATACACACACACACTCGGCCACATTCGGGCTGGTATATTATAAGCTAGTATTTCAGGAACCGCCTTCGTAAACTGTTTTCGTTTTTCTTGGCAAGTACAGTCACTATGCATGCAAAATTATTTTGCCCCTTACAGTTAGGTACAACTAGTATTTTACGGTTAACTTTATACTCTGTTAAAAGGACAAACGACAATAATGTTGATGTTAAGAGCTCAAAGCCCATCGGGACTTCACGCATGTTGGATGATGTGAGAATATAGGAATAAATGGAGTGTAGTTATTTGGATGCTTGTACGCGCCGCAGCCGCGCCTCTTTCGCGCGTTACAATTACAAGGGATTTAAGACGCTCAAAGCCAGGGCACTCTCGGGGCGCCACCGCACCGCCGCGGGAACTGCAACACGTTACGATGCAACGGGACATACATATATCACGCCTCTATCCCTTACGGGGTAGGCAGAGCGTTAACGGCCGTAAAAATACAGTTGCTATCGCCACGTCTGACAACATAGAGGGCCGTTTGAGATAGTTTGTGTATCACTATAGTGACAGGTTGTGAGCCTATCGCCTAAAAGTAATACACCTGAAACCCTCAAGTCCCTCAGTCGCCTCTTACGACATCCACTACGGGTAGGAAATGGGGTGATGCTATTCTAAGTCGGCATCACACGGCATGCAACGGTGCTCTGCTGTAACGGTGCAACACGATGAGACAAGTCTTGTCAATTTGGCTTCATTATGAACTAGCGGCCGGCCCAGCGGCTGCGCCCGCTGTTACTCATTTTCCCGTCGGAATATGGTGTTTTCCTGGCAATTATTATACATGTATACCTTCTTGAAGCACCTATCTATTTAAAAACTCCATCAAGATCGTTGGGTAGTTTTAAAGATTTAAGCATACATACATACAGACGCGAGGAAAGCGACTTTGCATTCATTATGTAGTGATTGAGCACATGCAAAATCTATAGGTACAAATTCGTCGTATTTTAGTTCTATTTCAACCCGACTGCTAGCTTTGACTTTGCTATTATTGACGTGGAGTGTAGCGTCGCGTGATGCACGCGTATCATTACTGCATTTTGCTACAGTGAACACCTACGTCCTACATATTGCATCACTTCTATGTTGGCGTTTGATAGCGTATAGTCGACATAAATAAAATACACTCCATCAGTATTCGATATGATCTCCCATCTAACCTTTGTAATGTCTACACAAAGACAGTTTCAGTTAGTAGTACCGTGCTACCTTATTGAACAAAGACATCTATCAGAGAGAACCCTACGAAAACCAAAACGGAGGCACGGAAAATTCGTTGCGATCCGACTTGACTTTTGATGACCATTATGATAACGCAAAAGTACTAAATGTTACCTACTTTAGCCAAATATGTAAAAGAGCGCTTTGTTAAAATGTGGGCAACATAATACAAGTGGCAGAGTTCTGCTCTAAAACATTTAAAAAACCGGCGAAAAGTAACTCATGTAATTTGTGAAATAAATAAATGGAATTTCTTCAGTTTCATGGTCTACATGCGCCCTATGAGTATTGTATTTCTAAGACCCTTACCCTCAGGGTCACTAGTACCATTATTAAGTTATTACATTTAATTATGAACGGTTTTTCAACAAGAAATTTGTTTTTAAAACAAAACAATACAAAGAATTTAGTGGAAAATTAATAATTTTTTTACTACCTAAGAGAAAAGTTCGGCAATTACGAATAAAAAATGATATCTGACAAATGTCCACCTTTTCAAGGCTAAATGCTGTCTTTGTTTCGTAGAATTCCTTCTAAATAGTTTCCTGGCTCTAAAGCATCGGATTCCTGGCGGACCGCTGCTGCTGCCGAGACCCGGGCATCCGGCACGTTTTCCTTAACAAGCCCCTTTATGATGCGCACAGTATAGACGCGAGCGAGAAGACTTCACAACTGACAAATCGTATGGATTTCAAAAAAAATGTTTAGAAGTGTAGAGAAAATCGAAGTCGAGGTTGCGCATCATAATTGAGATAGTGTTATAGAGAGCTCTCGTGTCAAAGGGTACAAGCTAACCCGGCTTTGCTTGTTGCAGGATCCACCAAGTATTCCTCTGTGCTGGCTGACAATGAGGAGATCATCTTCGTCAACCAGGTATGTATATTAATTAAATTTGAAGGCATTGTAGTTTTATGCGTAGCGTTGACTAAAATAGTAAATTACGCACCTACGAGTATAGGTAACCTGTCAATTACTACCGAGGTTTTTTAACGCCCGAGCAGAGCGAGAGCCGTAACTATGATGTTACACCCGTGGTACGTACGTGGTACTTTACATATCGAATGAAAGGGTGGGTAAAATATAGTTACAAATACAAGAAAACGATATATAAATCATGATTGTATCGTCTAGTACGAAAATTCCATTAGTAAACTTTTGTTTTGTATATGTAGAGACATTTTCGTGATCTTATTGATAGTAATTTTTACTTTTCTTATTGTAATATTGAGTATTAATTCGACAAATTTATTTATATAGTAGTAATAAAAATACAATTTGTCGAATATCGACTTTGGAATAATGTCGATTGTCTTTAAGTGACAGTTCAAATTTAATAACATGCCAATTTACTTAAATGCCTAGTTTCAAAACCTCGTCTGTAAATTGAACTTAAAGAGCGAGCTTTTGGTTTATTTTATTACAGTAAAATATTTTGTGGCTGCTTAGTAATATTTAGGTTTATAACTTCTCACAAAATTCATATCCCCAATTTTTTAAAGAACAAGACATAAGTATTTGTTTCTTGATGTACCTAAAGCAAAAAATAAGCATATATGACGCAAGGATTTAGTTAAAGATGTTATACATATAACTATTTATATCACCATACTGAGTTTGAAATAGATTTGATTATTGTTGTACCTACAAAAAATATTTATTCTAAAAAAATCGCTAGGAAATGGAACAGAAGCTGAAATTGGCTCGTGTCCTAATACTTTTCGCGTTTTAATTTTGTCGAGCTCTATCTGTGAACTTTTAGTGGTTTCTTTTTCATTTTTGTTTCATATGCATGGTATTGGCTGACATTTTATACTGTTTTAATAAATGAAGTGGAAATTAAAATTCGCAATATGCGTAGTCTTCATTAGCAGAATTATGCTTGATCAACTTCAATATTTCGATGTTATGTTCGCCATAGCCCAAGCCCAACTATACATTAGCGATTTATGTATAAAAGTTTGCTAAAATATATAATGAAACTCAACAAAGTTCTGCAACATAAGTTAAAATGTATTATTTCATTTATGAAATAATATAGGCATAAGTGCATTAAAATCCCGAATATTAAAAAACAAACAACCTCTCATAAATGCCAGCTGATAAATTGCCTACGGGAAAGTGGGTTAGTTTCATGGACTGGTTCACCTCTTCAAATATTTGTAACAATTTTATTCGCAATAATGTAATACGTATGAGTGGCCATACAAATTAATTTTGGCAGTTACGATCGGTTCTTTAAACTTTGGCCCCGCGCGCCATGTTATGTTTAAAAAAATGGTGGCTATTTTGCTTTTTGGCTGGTTTGGTTCTTACGAACGCGCCCAATTTGTGTTTAGATAATAACAGATGTTTTCATAGCATCCACTCAGTTCAATTGCAACAACAAAGCCGAGCTTGTTTGAGTCACAACAATATTGATACTTGTTATACCTCAGCTTATGTTACGGCTCGCAAATAGTGCGATATTTTGCTACAAAGCTTCATAAATGTGGGCATGTCACGTACAATCCGCACACTGGAAAAAAAGGATTTGTTTGGTTAGCTATGGGAGTATTTGTAAGTCTACCCCTATGAATATTTCCCGCACAAAATGTATTTACATCAAAGATATATTATCAATGTACCTAGTGCCTAGCGATTTTGTTATTGAAAATGCAATTGTAAACCTGTACTGTGCCGGTCACCTTGAAAGGAACTAGGTCAGTTCTGTTACAAAAACGAGGTTGAAAATAAAGGTAATAGGTATTACGTATTTTATAAAACTGTAGTGCTTTACTCTCAACTGTGCTCACACGTAATAAGCATCCTCTAGGCTATCACAACCGGATAGTATAGCTACCCATTATAATATGTACCACAACAGTGGCAGAGCAAGAGTTTGGGGGTTGGCTTTGAGTTTGTAGGTATCGCCACTCTACAGTGTGCTGTTAAATAACAATCCTGAACCAGTGATTCCACTGCTGAACTTTTATAACAGCTTGGATATAACTTATTAATCCTAAAATTATTATTTAATGTCTGGCCCACAGTTAGGAATATGAAGCTTTAGAAGTTTTAAATAAATATTTCTATGCAGTGTTTAGGTGTGTAAAATCGGTTTTTATCCTTTACATGAATGCACGGCAAATGTGATTGTGCACGTAAGACTAAGCAATATTCGACGCAAGTTAACGGCTACCTCTAAAATAACCCGGTTGTTTGATAGCGCTTCGAGTGGGCAGTGGCGCGGCCGGTGGGCACCGGCGAGGTGCTGACGCTGCAGCTGCTCGCGCGCGGGCGGTGGGGCGCGCCGCGCGTGGTCGGCGTCTACCGGCTCGGTCTGCAGATCCTCGTGGTGGACGGACAGCTCTCCATCACCGACACCCTCGTCGACGAGCGCAACCGCGCCGTGCCGGTGAGTGCATATACCTACTATACTACTAGCAATCATACATACATAATATGACGCCTCTATCCCTTGCGGGGTAGGCAGAGCGTTAACGGCCGTAAGAATGCGGTCGCTATCGCCACGTCTGACATTTTGAGGATTGTTTTCCATAGTGACAGGTTGTCAGCCTGTCGCCTAAAAATTGTAATACACCAATACTCTCGAGTCCCTTAGTCGACTCTTACGACACCCGCGGGAAGGATGTGGGGTGATGCCATTCTAAGCCAGCATCATAGCATACTAGCAATTATGAGCTAGGTAAACCTACTTACATAACTTATTTCACAAATCTAGGTACCATTCCTTGGCTAAACGGAAATGAATGAATATAATAGACTATGTTACCAACGTGAGTGCGGTGATGGTTTTGAAGCTTTCAGACATTATTTCAGTATTTATATCGTGCCTTAAAATGTATAACCCTATTATAAATTAATCTTTTTGTTTACAATAACAACTTCATAAATCTCTAAGCTTCTGATTAAGACGTAAGTCGATACGATAGATTAAGGCTAATTAATTTGTATAATCTGGAAGCCAGACGAAATTCATCGTAAATTCACTAACGAACTACTTATTATTTTATTATTGTAGCTAGGTACTTAATTTAATAATCCTGCCTGTATTCTATCATACCAGATCGTACCCAATATTGAGTACACTACAAACCCGTATTACAGCTGGTTTTCTTTGAAAATAAGTATCTACTGCTTACCTTACAAATTGATACATAATCAAACACGATTAAGTATGAGTAGGTATTCAGTTTATTACAAGTTTATTTATTACATATGACCACAAAACGTGTGCTTGCAATCAAAAACTCAGCTAGAAAATCGTAATGGCGAACGTGTTAGTATTGGTTCGTACGTGTGGTGAATCCAAGTGGCTGGCACCACTAACGCGCTGACTCGCCGGAGCTGGCAACACTCGCGGCCTTTGTCGGGATCTGGCGATTCCATTAGAGGTGAGATCGTATAGCAAGATCCAGGAAACTAAGCCCTGTGTGTTGAGACTTGCTTTAATCTGAACATCAGACAGCATTTCCTACCAAAGCGTGTTGTAGATAATACCTGTTTAGTATCTGCCCTCTATTGGGACTTGGAGCGGTATTCGGTTTATTTTACACTTGAAATAACAAAACTTTTGCAGTTCATAGCTTCTGGAAAATTTGTGATCGTGTGAAGCTAGATGAAATCGTATAACATCAAGTTAAAAATATTGGTACGAGTAGAAGAGCTTTAAACAAACAAATACCAATTTTAGGAAAATATTATTCAAGAATACATAATTATTAAAAACTAAAAGCTCGACTGTGGCTATTTCAAATCCGACATTTTATATTTATGACATGAGAATAAAAAACCCATATAAACACTACTTGCACAGCGATGTTTATTTATTTTCTATTATGTCATTTTCTAGTATGTATTTTTCCCTACGCGTGTTAGAACATCCAATATTTACAAAACCGAATCTTTTTCATATCACTGCAATGAAAATTGAGAGGCGAAATGGTGGTCCTTATGGTTTAAGGTGCTATTAATGCCTAAAATGGAACAATGAAATTATTCTTTCATTTTAATTTTTCATTTTACCTACATATATGGTAATACCACCTAATACAAGTAAAGTAGCACATACTGGGAAGTACAAAAATTTATCCTACAGAGTTCCAAATATTATAAAATTGCGTGAGATTAGTTGTAAATATTTATGTTCCGAATTCAAGTCACTTTTGGTTCCCTGGGACCAAATTTTACCTAATTTAAGTATGCTTTTTACTACCTTGTTTTTTAGTAGAGTATGCTCTTTTTTAATAGAGTTTTCTAATAGAGTGGAGATGCTCTAAGAATAAAAGCTTATGTTTTATTAATAGAAGGTATAAAAATGACAAGTATTTAATCTTTGGGTGCTTACTGGGCGGATTCTAACATTTGATAGAATAGGCACGTGTGCTGTAGGCAAAAAAATGGTTCAAATTGCAAACGAATTCTATTGAAACTTTCTAAAGATTAAAGGGTGTTCGAAAATAATTTTTTGAATAAGTAATGAATGACGAACGACACACCATTATCACCAGTTTTATCTTCTGTTTTGCTTTCTCGTCTAATTCAAAATATCAAAAAGCTGGTAGATAAAACACATTCAAGTTCAAAATGTCCTCTTTCCCAGATCTTGCTTTACTGGATCACTCTCTAAACGTCCACTTTCGTTTAATATGTTTCTCTGTCAAGTGTTAATGAGGCCATTTGCAATTTTATTTTCATTGTCTATTCTTTACTTACTACTGTTTTTGCTTCAAATAAATATTTTCCGACATTTTGCAACTGTGACAAAGTTTTCAATCCAGGAAATGACTGTTCTAGTTCAGTAATTTTCCAAGAAATATTCAATACGATTACGGGGAAATAGAAATTTTGCAACCGATATGGTAACTCGAATAACAGTTTAAAAAAATTATAACGTTATAAAGAACTAGATATTTCGGTAAAACAATGTGCGTAGTATAGCCTAGCTGATCTATAATTCTCTTTTGAGTGAGCTACCTATCCGCGTTCTAGATTGTAAGTACTCTTTTCCAGAACATCCAGTCTATTGCAAAATGTCGCCGGGATGGATTTTCTGGAACTCTTTGTGCTAACATTTTCAGGAATTCAGCACGCTGAACAGTACACCGTCGACATGAAAAATAAAGCATAATCCTTTATTTCAAAAGTATTTTTATACAAATCTGAAATGTTGAAGTTAACTCAAAGCGCGCTTTTTGACGCTGATTCCGACTAAAAGTTATTTTGTAGTACGCACTTCATTTCAAAGCGAATATTGTTTTCGAAAAAAATTTGCCAGTAAAAGAATTTCTTAGTTCAATATTGCACTGCAAGTATGTAAATATAGATAGGTACTTATTCCATAATACTAACAAATGCGAGTCAGTGGCGATTAGCGTCAATCCAATCACTAGATTTAATAGTTTAGGTCCAATTATCTAGCTATTTCAGAGATATTGAACAATATAGATATATATTTTGGAGGATAGTGGAGATTTTATTAGCTATTCGCCATGTTTACATAAGGTATTCCAAGCTGTAGTATCGTGATTGCCGGCTCTGCAGCTTGTGAATTCGTGACCCCCAGGTGTCCCGGGCATTGCGACTACTAATCAAATATTAAACACGTCGTATCTGAAACCGTGTTGGTATAGAGCTCCAAACGTTCTGGATAATTACGTGTGTATATTTGCTCTAAAATTATGTGAAATGTATATATGAAATAAATATCTTGTCTTGATTTTACTCTCTTCTTATCTTTTCGTGTGGGACACCGAGTCGTCTAACAACCCAATAAACCCTAGTGTCAGAATTTTTCAACCGCCTTCTACAATTAGCAGGCTTCTGACATGGTCGTGTAAAGACCGCCGTCTAAGTAATCATAGACAGCAACCGGGACCTACGGCTTAACGTGCCATCCGAAACACGGAACCATCTTTCTTACGGACAATCGGTTGGTTTAGCCCGCAATGTCCCAGTCTGGTTAACTGGGACAAATTCACAAACTGATAAAGATCAATTTTGTGAGTGACACCGAGAATCGAACCCGGGACCTTCTGCGTCAAAGGCAGTCGCACTACCTCTGCTCCACGTTCGTCGTCCTTGAGTTTACTAGGTACCTGTTACACTTTTTGCTGTAATAGTCTAATTACTTTATAGTTGTGAAAATGCTTTTACATAAATTATGAGCGTATACTTATTTTTAAAGATTATTTAAAACCAAAAACAAACCTTTGCCTGCCTGCCTTGTTATCTGCTATCGAGAGGAATCTTACAAACACGGTTTGCGTAACTGCCTCTCGCTATAGAACCCCAATCAAAATTTTGTACAAACACTTTTATTTATTTTTCGTTCCTCTATCCAAGAAAATTGGCAATGAAAGAAAGTTCTGAACAGGATTGTTCCTTTTGCGCCCATGATAGGTAAATTGAATGCTCGCAATAAGCATGTAAATAGCTTTTATTTTTTCCTTCCTTTTTTATTGAATACTTAATATAGGTACATTATTGCGTTAATTAATCATGTTGCAAAGCTTTAACATAAACTATACACGATTGCAAAGTTCATTTTGAAGGTCGCTCATATCAGTTTAATTAACATGCATGTACCCTGCTAAATTACTAGTACAGCAGCTAACGCACAAAATTTACCTAGCTAGTGTAGTATCGTAAGCCATTCAATTTGTACACGGTGTCATGTGGCACAGAAATAAACTTTATATGTATGGAAATGCCAATAAAACAATAAAACAGACTGATACAAATTATTTTTGGCGTCTAATCGATCGATCTAATCGACAATGCCATTTTTCCTAGCATTCTCGACAGTAGAGTGTCGAGAAAGTATTATGTCGCACATTCTCGAAAGTAACAGATCTTAGCTTTTAATAATTTCGGTAAAAACGATAAAAAAAATTCTTTGCTGCAGTACTATATCAGTTAATTAGAAACTTTGAAACAGAGTGAAAACCTTGTATGTATAGGTGTTGCAATTCACAACTGAAACTAAAATTAATTAAGGTGCGACCTTCTCCGGAATAACAGCAATATTTAAGGCAAAATGAGAAACTTCGAGACTCGCTTGACATTCAATACTTCATTATAGATTGAGCTGTATTTTAATTTTCAAAGATAAGTACCAGAGCAAAAGAGTAACTTGAGTTGAGAGCCAAAATCTAATTTATTTAAGATAATGTTTCGTGTTTTGATGACGCTTTTCGATTCAATTCTGAATTCGGAGAAATTAAGATATCTATCTATCCTACGCAGTTCACAGTCGTTTTGGAATGTCTCTTCAAATTGTATCAAACTTTGTTGGATTATTTTATTGGTACTAAATGCTCAAGATATTCATAATTTATTCCATATTATCATAAAATTTTTGCTTGGTGTAAGTACTTTACGTATGTAGCTGAAACTCTACGTGCGTAATTCGTACCTAAGTTTCTAGTTGGAAATCAAGTAAGAATCCTTTTAATTCAAGTACCTACCCAAATTATTTCAAATAAAGCTGGTATGATTTAGGTAAACAAAGGCATTTGTTTGTACACATAATACAGAGACAAAATATTTTCTTTGCAGGAAGAAAGTAATATAAGTTCTTCTTATAATACAGGGTGTGGTGCCCCGTATTTTTTTGACACTTTCTTATATACGTTCCTAGGGGAATTTTGTTTATATTCATAGTCTAAATGCAATGTTCGGAGGGCTGTCCCTTACACCCTGTATAAGTAAAGCTACCTCTTCTTACCTTACACATTGAGCTCGTGATTTTATTGACAGAACCGATTATATTTATTCTGATTGTTTGCCGTTTGACTCAAATACACAGTTGTAAGACTGTGCCTAATACCCGTCATAAGGGTAAAGAGGAAGTATCAGCAATCAGCAAGAAGCGCTATTAATTCAAGTGAACCCACCGTGTTGCAAGCGGGATGTGTCGGGGACAGCGTGTCGAGCCCTTCAAAACCAATCCAAAGCTAATCATTTTGGAATGCGAATGTAGCGAGCGAATCGCACCCGAATGATAGAAATTCAATTAGCTAGTAGTGCTAGTTATCATTGGATTTGTAATACGAAAGCTATAGTAAGAAAATATTTACGATATAGTACGAACTACCTATATGAAGGCATAAAACTGATGATTTGTGTGATTTGATATAGAATATTTAGGACTTTAAAGAGCGTCGGTGGCCAAGTGGTTATGACACTGGTCTTACAATCGTGAGTCCCTAGTTCAATCGCCTCCATGTACCAATGTCTTTTTACTCACGTACATTTACCGACTGCTCCTAAGGTGAAGAAAAAACGTCGTGATAAAACCCACATTCAAATAAAATTTTAATAAGTATATGATAGTAATAAATAATAAGCCATTTGAATGTGACTTTACCTATTCGGGCCAGATTAACCTTCGGGTTGCAGTGGTCAGATGGCAGCCGCTCTGTGTAAAAACTTGGTTCTACGTCAAATCCCCTAGGTTAGGTAGCCGAGACCGACAGAAAATGGGATAAGGCAAGGAGAATGATAAGCTAGGACTTCGTTTTTTTTTATATTTCAGACTTTTCACTGATATATTTTAATTTTCAGACGATTTTTTTGCTCTACGGAGTATAAGGGACGGTGTAATGAAAACTTTTCAGGCATAACCAGACTATTAAACTAAACAACTTTTAGGTACTGTGGAGCCTACGTTGGGAAAGGAAAAAAAATCATGTTCTCATACAAAATCAGTCGGGATTTTTGCGTATGGAAGGTCGAAGGTCTCGTTTACCAACATATTGTAAAAAGCCCCCATAGTAAAAGTTGTTCAGTTGCACGGTCTGCCTCCAAAGTTTCGGTACCCCATCCCTTACACCCTGTATGCAGTGCATGCCGATTATGCGAACAATACCACTTTCAGTTAACCTCGGATTAGGAAATAGGGAACCGGCACGCTGACAGTTACTAAACTGACAGCGATCTCATGCATGCGCCTGATGGGCCTGTCCTACCATCTGTAACCTTCCCCCTTTGAAACATTCTGTATAAGAATTAAAAAAAAATGCAAATCTTATAATCTCTTTCCACCGCTATTGAAACCGCGGCACGTAAAGCCAAAAAATTGGTATGCGGGTAGCAAAATATAAAATCAATCAGTTTTACCAAAGCATAAAAGATTTTAATATCCAAGAAACCCACAAAAAATAACGGGATTTAATTTTTATACCTACTGACATCGTAAAATAAAGTTCACACGTAAAGTGTTCCTTAGTGGCAGACCAGTGCTCATTTCAAGAATATTATAAAGTGAAAAGTTATTCTCCCATTCCCATTCTAAATGATAAAGTTTGAAACTAGCATTTGTGAAGCTAGAGTGAGAGCATTACGCAAACTCGTAAAAATATCTCATGAAGAAAACTCCTTAATTACTTTTGTTCCCTTGGATTTCTATGTAGGTATTAGAATACTTACTTAGAAGAAATATTAAACTTATTTTTCTAGACTGTTTACGGCCTCGTTCCTTGTCAAACATAATAGCTTTGAGAGAGGGCACTGTTAACGGCACCTATTTCCTCGAGTTATTAGCTTGTTCCCGTAGAGTTCCGGTCGATCGCGCTCGCACGGTATGTAATACTTACTTGTTGCTTGTGCCGAGCTGGGCGCGCGATGGCGGCGAGGCGCTTCGTTTGACAGCTGTTGCGTGTTTGCTGGCAACTTGCCAGCGGGCGGCGGTGAGCTGGCGAGGTCGCGCCATTAACCAGTAGCCTATTGCAACTGGTGGCCCTTTACTACACTACTTACTTTCAATAGCCGGACTAAACTGATGGCCTTTTAACTGCACTTTGTAGCAAGTAAAAATAAAAGCTACGTTTAAACACAATTTTCACCTTCAACTTTAAATCATTGCACGGAGAGGCACACGGAAAATGTAGGATAGGCATATATATGTATGTTACTTCAATAATTTAAATTTTTAAAAGACATTTGAAACTGTAAAATTAGTGGAGAATTTGCGTAATGGAATTGCAACTTCATCTTTAGTATATAAGCAAACTTAATGTAATACGGAAAGTAAGCGATTTCAAAGTAAAAGTGGTAGTTAGAAAATTGCTAAGGTAAGTTAAGGGCTTATACTTAATGAAGGAGCAATCTAGATATAGTTCCTACAAGTACTTTACTTAGTATTTTTTATGTTGGCCATATTTAGGGCCGCATGAAGCTACTATTAACGAAAAATCCTTCAAAATATAACGGTAACTTGATTAAGTACCGCGTAAAAGCTCAGAATTGTGTCTCGTAAAGGTGACTAAAGGATGAATCCAGAAAAGATATAACAGTACCTGGTAAAAACCGTACCTTGTACTGCGCTAGTCAAGTACACCAGAATGAATAAAATATTGCTGATTATAATTTCGTTACTACCTGACTGAAATATGTCCACTCAAATAATAAAAACAGCAATTCGTCCTATCCCATTTCGCCACTAAGTTTCATTTTAACTAGGCTTGGCTATGGCTACAATTAAGTTTTGGATTGCTGCAGAAATATTATGTGTTTACCATATTCTTGATCTTTATATTGAGGGACTCCAAGATCATTATTTTATGCGCCGATTGTAGCTTATGTCCTTACTGCTGACATTGAATGAATAATCACAGTGTGTGCTTATTTAATAAGCCGCTTGACTTCGAGCGTTGTAAAAATTAAATACGTAGAAAAACGCGAATTTGCGTGTTGCGATAAATAAAGCAGTGGCTATTATAAAAGCCAGAGTACTTGAGCCCACGAGGCGCGGGGGGGGGTGGCCGACACGATACAACAAGGGCCTTTGATATTTGTACCACAACCACATGTTTTAATTTAATAGTGCCGTGTGATGCCGGCTTAGAATAGCATCACCCGATTACCGACCCGTGGGTGTCGTAAGAGGCGACTGAGGGACTTAAAGGTTTCAGGCGTATAACAACTTTTAGGCGATAGGCTGACAACCTGTCACTATTTGTGATACACAAAATTATCTCAAACGGCCCAATATTTGTCAGACGTGGCCACATCGACCGTATTTTTGCTGCCGCTAGCGCTCTGCCTACCCCGTAAGGGATGAAAGCGTGATTTATATGTATGTATGTTACTTAAAAAAATACAAATTGGTTAGAAACTCCTCAGGTGTACCGTTTTTATATGCAGTAAGTTGCTATGTACTCTACCTATGCTGTGTATAAAAAGCACAGCAATATCAGTGTTAGGTTTGGCACCTTAGGGGTTTACTCAAACTAATATTTATTAGGACTTATTTTTAATTTCTCCTACTTCTGGTATTAAACACGTCATTTAAACCGACACCTTTTTTGGACCTGCTTATGTTCTTACTTAGCCGTGTGGTACCGGCTTAGAATAGCATCACCCCATTTCTTCACTTGGGTGTCGTAAACGGCAACTAAGGAATTAATCTATGGAACGGGAAGCAGCGTTCCCGGTGTACGTCTCCAATACTTTGCACTGCGCTCGCCAATCCGCCAAGCGCGATGAGTGTGGCAATACCCCTCAACCTCAATTTGGGGGAAGCCCATATCCAGCAGTGGTCTGTTTTGCCTGAAGTTTAGAAGTAGAAGTGTGTTCTTACAAACTTGCCAACGATGTGTAATATTTATACGTCTATATGTGATATACGTAAATGTTATACTAACTACCAGAAATGTCGTATACCTATTTGTTTTAGACATAAACTCTAAATTTTTGTATAAAGCAACGTGTTTTCTGGACGTTTGGCAAAAAGCGAACAGACTACAGTCTACTACGTCGTAGCAACTTCGTAGAGCTTTCGGCGAATTCGCAATTACAAGTGTTTTATTTGAAACGAGCTACGCTAGAATGAGTATTATGAATCTGTCATTCGTAATCATCCATCTTGGAAAAAATGACACTCGCGTCGATCATAATACTCCTTGTCATATTCTGTGTGTAGCGTACTACACAGTAGCGTAGAATTAAATAAAACGTAGGTAATGCACGGTTAGTTGAGAACCAACCATAACAACCATAACAGTCCACTGCTGAACATGGGCCTCCCCCATTCGGGGGGAATTGCCATACTCACCACGCTTGCCAATCAAATTGGCGAGCGCAGTGCAAGATGATTGCATTAACTACAGGGAACGCTGCTGCCCATTCACTGGATAGTTATCCTCGGTTAGTTGATAAACTTCCTTGAAATTGCCAAAGCGAGACCGACACGATTCCTTGGAAACGAGATGACGCCGAGCGTCTGTGGCATAAACTTGTTCTCGACAGTTCCTTCAAACATTTCCTCCTGAGTTCATTCCAATGAGTTACGCAAAGTGCCGAGTTTGCCCTTTGCTTGTAAAAATACCGCTTTGGAAATTGTTGCAAACGAAAAGTTTATGTAGGAGTAGTATGTATAGAATTAGCTGCTAAAAGCGAAACGGTTTTGCGTTTGTAGGGTTCCGTAGCATTATGAGGGATCATGACAACTTTTGTTTGGATGCTCGTCCTGTTCTTCATCAGTCTTGCGTCACACTTGCAGGAATCGCATCAAAGCCAAAGTTATATAATAATAGAGATTAAATGTTGTTTATCATTTTAGCATAGGGAATTTTTATGCAACATACTAGTTCTGGAGTTATTGAGTGTCAAAGTCGGGAATCGAAAGAGACAAAAGTGCTGATGTTTGGCGCTCTTTAGTGTATTTAGTTCTAAATACGTTATTTTCGGTAAGCAGTGTAGAATCGATCGATTGAGAATTTTTTTTTCTTTACGCAAAATAGGCGCATGTAGACGTCGAGTTGCGGAAAATAGCCCGTTTTACCATTACCATTACCAAGCAGTGTAGAAAAGGCTTATGCCTCAGTATTTTTTTTTGTTAAAATAGGTAAACGTAGATTTTCAATTTTATTTTTATAAATTTTCCGGGTTTTGTGCAACAATTAACGTTGATATTTTTCATTGAAATTGGGGATATTATATATTGCATTCATTTGTTTTGTTACGCAAGACTCATGCTTAGCCCATGTATGGGCATTCTCAACAATAAAAACCCTTTTAAACAAATGAATAAGAAGGAAGGTTATGTATTTTGAAAGTAGGTATGTGTTTATGTGAGCTTAATACCGACCCATATGTGGACAAGGAAATTATTTTTACGCGGTGCAGACCAAACGGCTGGGCGGATGTTCACATTATGAGATGTTGATAGAACTTTGACACTGGCCATATTGAAAACTCATAAATTAAAAATAGCGGGATATAAACGCAAATATTACCTTAAAATTACCGCAGTCAGGTTTTGGTTTTATTTATAACTAGCTGCCCGCCCGCAGTTTCACTCCCGAATCTTATTGTGTATGGAACACAAAGTCATCGAACGACCCCAAAAAACCCATATTGGCAAACGTACCTACAAACTTTAAACATCTGAAGATGCTACACTTTAAAATATTCTCATTCTTTAATTCCCAAAGTTTTTGACAAATCGCTTTCGCAGGCACGATCTTCATGCTAACTTTTTACCCCGTTTTACCCCTTTACAAAAATTTTGAATATGCTAAAACACGTGTTCAAGTTGTTCAACTCCGAAATCAAATTCGAAATTATGTAACAGATTGTATCAAAGGCTACAAACTTTCAGACAAAAGTTTATCCCCCTTTTTACCCCTTTATGGGTTTATATTAATAGAATGCTAAAACTCGTAAGTACTAAATTATTTTTACTTTTAAATCTTGTCGTAAAATTTGAGTAAAATAGGCTTAAAAGACCACGAATTTTCATACAAACGTTAAACCCTTTTTTATCCCTTGAGGTTGAAATTGTTTTTGTTGTCAAATGCACCTACTGCTCTTATGGTTCTAGCTGTAGTCGTTTAGGCACTGCGTCGATGAATCAGTGAGTCAGTCAGTGACAACTTTTGTTTTTATAAGTATATATATATATATATATATACATAGATAGATAAAATCGAGGAAAATGACACTTTTTCTTATATTGCAGTATTTGATGTAGATAAGTAACAGAAATAATTTCAAACATGTCAGCTATCTAACTATCACGGATTCCAAAATACAGCTTGGTGACAGACAGGCGGACAGGCAACGATGTCACAGTTAAAAGGTCCTGTTTTGATCCTTTGAGTATCTTCGGAACCCTATTGAGTACGGAAAATAAGACATCATTGTGAGCTAAGGACCCTGATGTCTGCCGAGGGAAAATGCTGGACTCGTAAATAGAAATAAACGTAAATGGAAAAATAGACATACTAGTGATAATCGAAATCAATTATGCGTTCGTATTCCTACCCTGGTTAATATTATATTCACTTTGGCTATTGCTTCACAAATTGGTCCTTACTAAAAAACAATCGATGGTTTAATAAAAACTTCCAGGGATATTAAAATAATAAGAAGTCAAAGTTTCACATACAAAACTAGAAATTTTCAAATAATGCAATATACCTACCTAACATAAAGGATTCCGCTCTTTTTTATCTCATATAGAACAGTCTACGTAGCTGTCGTTACTCATTTCCTTTCATGTTTACACCATCCTTGGAAAAAAGTACTATCCTTCTACCTACATTACAGGACGAAATGATAAAACGGAAAGACCCAAAATACCTTATTAGGTCCCCGCTGTTATAGGTACCGGTTTCATAAAAAGGAAAATATCATTTTGTATTTAACTTTGATTTCGTGAGTTATGGCGTGGTTGTGCCTTGTGCCATAAACTTCAAAAATTGAAAAAAGTTGATATGGATTGATCACGTGATGTTTCAGCCATTTATCGAATGTTTGTCAAGATCACGAGTAAAAGCAAACAATACCTTACATACGTAAAAGTGGCGCAGGGTTAAATTCATGCTGCAGTATCAAATCAAACTACTTATCTTTATTGTACTCGATGGCACCAATATACTAAGTAAGTACTTAAAATTGGTAGGTACGTATTTGTTCTAGAAGTAGTTTAGTTAGTCTGCGGAGGGATTATAAATACAGCGTTAGAAATAATTGCTGTTCAGGCCGTCAGCGGGCTTGATGAACAGTGTAGTTAATGTAATGGCAACCATTTTTCAAAGCCTCGCCGCCGGCACCGCTAGCCTTGTCGTTTCAAGTAGTTCCTTTTGTTTGTGTGCCTAGAGTGAGAATTTGTTATTCTAATTTGGTAAGTAAATACTGCAATTTGAATTCCTAACTTATTTAGTTAGCAGTCGTACTTTCATGCCGTGAGCGAGTGGCCATATTCAGGTAATCTAAATTGTTAGGTAGGTAGTTACATACTTATATACATATATTTTCTACTTGTAAGTGTAAATTAAATTTTCTTTTGTCCTGACTACAACACAAAAGAAAAAATGGATGAAACCCTTTGTGTACAAGCGAATGAGCCTGCCAGGCATCAAAGGGCTGCACCTGCACCACGCCTGTCAGCATCGTTTTGCATTTTCTAGACGGAACTTTACCTTTTTAGAGCTCAGGATAAAAGCAACCAACTACCGTTCGCCTCCTGCACTTTATCGCTTATACCTAGTAAGAACTTATTAGTAAATTTATTTAATAATTTAAGTGATGGAAATGGAAGGACGGCGGAATATGGCGAATTATTGCTGACAGATGTGGTTCAACGGGTTCAACCAACCCTAATGTGGAATACCGGCAGGCACATACCGTCTGAGAATAACCTTTTGCTCCCGAAAATTACTTATTGACATTTAGGGGCAATGTTAGACCTCTTGAGTCTTCAGTACTTCTTCTGTCTTTATAATAAAAACTACTCGTATGCAATGCAGATACTGATTTTTCATATTAAAACCGACTATCATGGTCTATTTCAGTAAATTATATTACTAAAAATAACTTTGATATTATTGGAGTTTCGTAGCGTCTACACAATCCTTATCATTTCGTCAATTCTGTCAGTCTGTAATAGTCTGTATGTTCCGCTTTAATACCTTAGTCACTTTTTGAGCGACAAACTTCTTTTTATTAAGATAGATCGGTATTGACTCTTTATAGATGATATGTGTAAAATTATATTAAATAATTTTTAAAATGGTATATAGTAACAATGTCTTATACCTATTGATTTTATTATTTACATAATGATTAAAAAACATACATAATAGGTATAAGTGCTCGTATAGCTCAATATAAAATCTTCTCTTGAATAATTTCTCTGAACTGCAATGTCAAAGGTTTATAGCAAAGCTCAGCTCTAAATTTGGATTCGCTGGAACTGGACTCCGTACTAAGCCCACTCTATCTAGCTCTGATTATTGTGAGCGTGCAGTTTACAACGCAGGTGTAGGCGGTTTTACGAAGCGAATGGAACCGTCCGCCCTCGCCCGCCTACGCGCGCTTCTGCACCGGGCGTCCTACGCGCCTCTCGATATTTTTACCGGCAGCGCCATCACCTGGTCGGCTGCTCAGCATTGCAATCTAAGGTGCAGGTTCAGTCTGGTAAGGACATTGCGGGCTGAACCATCCGATTGTCGGTAAGTAAGATGGTTCCATGAAACACGGATGCAGATCTACTGTACGTCCCGGTTGCTGTCTAGCATCACTTAGACGGTGGTCGTTACACAACCATGTCATAAGCCCGGTACTTGTAGAAAGTGGTTGAAAAATTCTGACACTAGGGTTCATCGGGTCGTTGGACGACTCGGTGTCCCACACGAAAATGAAAGGAGAAGAGGTGCAGATATTTTCGAATCTTACGTTCAAATTGATTCTGCCACTCTTACTTATCATAATAGGTTCCTTTTTAGGGTTTTGTAGTAAACAAACTTTTATTATTTCGACAATTCTACCTGTTTAAATCCATAATAATATGACCATTCAAACTTTTTGCGATATTTATATAACTGTTTCAAATCCATACTATAATATTGTCGTATAACTATAAAACTACACTTTTGGCAACAATTATAAACGCAAATTTTCTATACACTGAACTCTGGGATGGCTCCTCTATAAACAGATCATAATGATACAAACTTTAATGCCTCACTTAGCTTACAATATTAAGCATATAAATAATATTTTACGAGTTTCAGTCTTGTTAAAAGTGAGATATCGTTGAATAGGTCTTTTATCCAGGTAAATAAATAAGATAAGTCAGTAAAATAGGAGTTTTTTGAAGGTCTAGTTTCGACTTTTTAGATTTCATCCTTTCTGACTGGACCCAATTTTAACTCTTCACGATAAATACTTATAACAGGCAAGTCAGAACGGGTCGAATCGAAACTACATCGAGTCAGAACCTTTTGAACACGAATTCATACTTAAAATAAGAGCTCTTTTCGGTTTGTTCATTTAAAATTTTATCTGAATCTGTCGTGTGCTGAAACACAAAATGTGTATGCATTAATACATATCATAGGCAAAGGTTTATATCATAATTACGCCAGTAATGGACTGTCCCTTTTAAAGAGGAATATTGGACATCATAATTGGATTTTGAAGTGCCTACGCTATGGAGAATTGTAGCCAGCTATACCTCCATAGAGCAAAAATTTGTGACAGTGTTTGAGAAAATAACACGAAAATAATAACAAGAAGGCCTTGGTGCCGCGGATTACAGCGTCGCGGGGAGATGCCGCGAACCAATCTCACCCATTAAATATAATTGGTTGTCCCACATAAAGTAATAGCTTTGAAATTAGCCACCGCTTCATGTCTGGTTTTGTAAACAACGCACAAAAACGAGGAAAACCCGGATATGAAATGAAATTATGGCTCTCCAACATCAGTAGAGCGTTGTCAAGGAGATATTGCAATTTGCAGAGCGATATCGTCCGTAAAATGAGAAAACCAATAACCATTGGGTGCAGATGAACGACAGAAATTGCTGGATGCGATGAAAAAATGCTGCTAATATTTCAAGGCGTACTGGCTGGATCCACTTATTTAGTTACTTTACTATCAAAAAGCAAAAAATAAGGAAAGGAAATATTCTTATTACAAAATCACATTCCACCTTTAACCCTTTAAATCGTCGAATTAACCTTTATCCTGTATCGAATTAACCTTTTAAAATTGTGTACGATAAAACACCTATTCTTTACGACGTGCGAAGTTTAAAGTCTTTTTTTGGGGTTACGAGTAGGACCGAAATGTATGTATGGCATTTCATTTTTGTCGTGTCTGCGTGCCTCTACCAAGCTGACGACTTAAACGAGCCGATGTAGGTATTCTTTTTTTGAAATAAAGCCGCCACTTACTAGCAAATGGATCAAAAATAAATACCTATTAGAGTATTTGTCATCGAAATCTTTGCAACTTCATCGCGGGCCGTCAGCAGGAACAAAAGACCTGTGTCCACTAAGAATGAATCGGATAGATTTCTAATATTGTCCATCATGTTGAGATTGCTAAATACTAAGTATAACCTAAATTGTAAAAAATAAGGATTATTATTATTTTTAAGAAATGAATTCGGCAAAAATAGACGGTCAGTCAATGAACGCCAATCAGAGAGCGAAACGTCATACCGCAATTTACGCTATATTTAGTGTTGACATCCAATAGAAATTCACAAATACCACAGTAGAGAAGAACATTTTTTTTTTCTCGCAACTTGTTAGTTTTAATTGATCTATAGGGTGCCGGCTTAGAATGGCATCACGCTTTTCCTATCTGTAAGTATCGTAAAAGGCGACTAAGGGATGAATCCATGGAAAGGGCAGCGGCGTTCCCTGTAAATTCGAGTATCAACAATATCTTGCACTGCGCTCGCCAAATCGCCCAAAGCGTGGTGAGCATGACAATACCCCCCTATTTGGGGAGGCCTATGTCGAGCTGTAGACCGTTGTGGCTGTAGATGTATGTAGATAAAAGAGATACGCGATGGAAGCGGGATTTCATACAGCGGACACCAAAAAAATGCCCAAAATTGACGCTGTTATGCCCAGCAGAGATTTTTTGCGGCAAACAGTGACTTTTGCTTTTCGGAATTCCGCAATGCTACAACTCTCCTATAGTACAATTGTTGTAATTGTTGTATGCCGTGTGATGCCGGCTTAGAATAGCATCACCCCACATCCTTCCCGCGGGTGTCGTAAGAGACGACTAAGGGACTCGAGAGTATTGGTGTATTACAATTTTTAGGCGACGGGCTGACAACCTGTCACTATAGTAATACACATGTTTTCTGAAACAACCTTGGAAAACAATCCTCAAAAATGTCAGACGTGGCGATAGTGGCTGTATTCTTACGGCCACTATCGCTCTGCCTACCCCGCAAGGGATAAAGGCGTGATATATGTATGTATGTATGTATGTTGTAAAACAGGATCATAATCACAAGACTCCTGAAGTAAATACACAATAACTATTTCGATTGTGTATTATTTGAACAATAGTTAGGTAAGTGGGTGTAGTAAAAGGCGACTCAGGGATGAAGCAGCGTCCTCTGTGAATATCTCCAACACCTTGCTCTGCGCTCGTCAACCCGGCTGCCAAGCGTGGTGAGTATGGCAAATACCCCCAATAGTGGGAGGCCCATGTCCAGCAGTGGACTTTTGTGGCTGTTGTAGCAAAACTTACATCAAAAGGATCTTCACAAAAAGTACATTTTTGAATCTATAGATACAAAATGCGCCATCATCCCTTCGCAAATTTGAGAAGCTTTTTACATATTAGTTTAACGTTAGGAACTATGTAAATAATTTATTTGGAGTTCTTTAACTCGTTCCTGCACACATGGGCACTAAACAGCCCTTGTATTAATCTATTTTCTTACAAAGAAAACAAATTAGTATCTGGGGGCACAGCAGTGCCCCCGCCAAGTCGAGCTAGAAAGCGGCACAGCCGTACCATCCTTTTCTCGAAGCGGTTCAGGCCATTTTCAACACCTTATAACTTTCTTGTGGATAAAACAAAAGACTTGAAACTTCAGGAATCAATCAAAAGCCCTGTAGATACGGTATATTTCAAATTTCGTTCACTTTGAACCAGTGGTTTAGGAATTATAGCTAGTCAAAGTTCTTAATTTTGTCACTGACTGACTGACTGACTCACTCACTGACCGATTATCAAAATTCTAAGGCACTTCATAGAGACTAATGTATTAATTTTAATATGTATTACACGTTAACCTTCTGTTCTAGTGCGATGGCTAAGTATTCAACTAATTACGTAATTAATTAAGATAGATCTCTTAAGTGGGGAATGAACAAATCGATAGCCGACTTGGTTTCAAATGGATCTCATAGCTTTTTACGGTTGAACAGCTCAGTAGCGAGACTTGGATTTTTTTTTATATATTACTGTTTTTGAGGGTATACTCTATACACGAGTAACTCCATGTGTCGTTTTGATTGCCACGGCGTGACGTCATTCGACACGCTAAGCATGTTTTCAGGGGAACTTTTATGTATATTTGCAATAATACATACATACATACATATATCACGCCTTTATCCCTTGCGGGGTAGGCAGAGCGATAGTTGCCGTAAGAATACAGCCACTATCGCCACGTCTGTCATTTTTGAGGATTGTTTTCCAAGGTTGTTTCAGAAAACATGTGTATTACTATAGTGACAGGTTGTCAGCCTGTTGCCTAAAAATTGTAATACACCAATTCTCTCGAGTCCCTTAGTCGCCTCTTACGACACCCGCGGGAAGGATGTGGGGTGATGCTATTCTAAGCCGGCATCACACGGCAATAATATATAATTAAATTGTCATAGTCATAATACCCAATAAAGTAAACTAGTAACCATAATTCAAAATTGAGGCGACTAGCCTTACCTAAAAAAACTGGCACATACTTACAAGCTTTTACATAAATCAATTTTCTTTTTCCCAATTTTCTTACAATTTGAGCGGAACTGACAACGGTGCGATGACCAACATCTCACTTACCTTACTATGACTATAAAAAAAATATGCCTCTGAGAGCCTAAAACCATACTAGATATTTCCAAAAGATACCGCCTTCGTTGCCTGATCAGTACTAATCGAGCCATCAATATGTTGTGATTGACCGTAATCATAATCACAAAGCGGAACCGGCCGAGATTGCTATCTGCAACCGCTCTGGTTGTTACAAGGATGAGCGGCCACGTAGATGACTAGGGCAGCAGTATCACGATCTCAATCAATATCATATTACTAGTAGTTGTATGTTTTGTAGTTACATCTACAAACTTACTTTTCTGCTAATGTTCTATAATTTTTCAGTTCCACATAACTGCTCAATTTGGACCTATTAGGTAGGCAGGTGGTTAAATAATTTACCAATCTCGGAACCAGAGATTATCGGAATGGGAGCTGGTTGAATCTATTTTCCCCACACTTAACCCACGTTATACTCAATATTCTTCGCCTTATAGAGTCGAGTCGAGATAATCTTCTTCGTCCTATCGAGTCGAGTCGAGTTAATCTTCTTCGTCCTATCGAGTCGAGTCGAGATAATCTTCTTCGTCCTATCGAGTCGAGTCGAGTTAATCTTCTTCGTCCTATCGAGTCGAGTCGAATTAATCTTCTTCGTCCTATCGAATCGAGTCGAGTTAATCTTCCTCGTCCTATCGAGTCGAGTCGAGTTCATTTCACCAGTTCAAAAAAGATCTACAATCTAGTATCAAATAGTTGTAAGTGTGATTTATTACTGGTATTGCTATTACCTTTTCAACAGTATGGCCATTATGTTCCCTCCGTGGCGGGTGACATGCCATGCATTCTGTACCCGATAGAATCATACGTTCCTTAGGTGAAACCAGCGAACCAGCTGCCTAAGGTCGAGTCCCAGTGAATTTTAATGATGATAAGCCCTGCCCACGGCTCCCCACGCCTGGGGACCCACTGACCCACTTTATGAACACAGAATAATGCACAAAGCTCACCGCACTATTCTCTACTAATATAATAATCCGTAGCTGTGTTTTTACTGCGAGAATGGTAAAAGCTCTGCGTTAATAAATTACAACCTACAGTTACGCTATTAGAATATTAATTATACTCACATGATAAGCTTGTTTTAATAAGCCTTGTTAATAATACTTATTAATCGTGATACATAATACCGAGTTTACTTTAGTGGAAATACACAAACTAGCAACAACGATTCTCAATTTAAAAATAATTAATTATTTATGGAAAGCCATCAAGTAGCTGGAGGATTATGGAACAATTTAATTAATTACATAATGTATTAATCGATATCCTTGATATAAATAAAATAGAGCGTACATTCATTTTGTAATAACCGGTAAAACATTAGTTTTCCTAATTACGTTAGTGCAAATGAATTATTTTTACCCTTGAACTCAATTTACTTATTCAGTAAGATTCCAGGTTTAACCACAGCCCAACATCCATTTTCGGATCCTTCATAGAATATGTAACACTACGTGATATTATGTATCTTTTATACGAGGCAAGGCACCGTGTTTGTGTGTTCTTATAAAATGTATTTACACAAATCATGTTCGTGGCGTTGTAATGCTATACAATGTATGTTTTAGAAGGAAAATGAAAAACAAACAGCGATTTCAATAAGCGAGCGCTTACCAGACGTAATGTGCAGAAATTATTATACATACTGCCTGTATTTAATTATTAGTATCGCAAAAGCAAGATACCTCGTTATGGAACCGATTTTATTTCCCGTAGGTGTTCGTGGATATGGACGTGTTCTACACAGCACCGGCGCTCCCATCGACGCCCATGCTTGAAGAAGCAGGGGCTCGAAGCGAAGTGACGTCAACGCGGGGCGCGAGTTCTATGCAAGGATCCGCTGGGGGCTCGCTGCGCGGCTCAGTGCACGGCTCCATACACGGCTCCGCACACAGCTCGGCGCCGCAGTCAGATGCCGACGACGACAACGCGCTTGAGGATCTGCAGCGTAACATCGCCATCCTCGAGCGCTCTCTGCAGCAGAAGGACACCGTCATCGACATAGATTCCGAAGATGAATCCAGAACTCGCCGGCTGAAGATAGCCGGAAAGAAGTTTCTCAGGTCAGTTGCGGGCGCCCCTAATCTTTAAAGCCACAAAACATGCTTAGAACTACTGCGATCTAATTTAATCATTATTCTTATTTTTACACAGGCGTGGTTTTTCAATGGGTGCCGAGAAAGTCGTGACTATTTCGGAGCGCGAGCACAAGAGGCACTCCACATTCAAGAGTGTGCGGAATCTCATTCGCCTCGGCAAGCCACGGCCGCGCGACAGCAGCGGCGACGAGGAGCAGGGGCTGCTGGACGTGCCCGGACCGTCCACGGAGATGGACCGCCCCAGCAGCATCACCTCCATTTCTTCTGATGAGATGCTACTAGGAGAGACCCGTTCCCCTAACGAAACACCAAAGATAAAGAAATTGTAAGTTTAATCTATATTTAAATGAATCGCGTAGTTGTTGTAGCAATTATGCTTTATTACACGGTCGAACAGAACCAGCTAATGAGGATTCTAAGATGAGCACGGTATTCCCGTCTTATGTACGTCTTACTCATCTACGTTTTAAATCATGATATAGGTAAGTACATTATTTATTGGAAAATATACCTACGTAAGTGAAATAGGTATACAAAATATAAGGTGTTGGTGTACCTACCACTTTATTGTTCTCCCTCTGAACAATAGCGCTGTCTCTAGAGGAAATGAGGAAGCCATCTCGATGGCATCAATAAAGCTGACATGGAACGGAATACAAAGAATTGCTATTCCGAATATTTTCGTCGTTATAATAATATTGATATTATACGAGTCGTTTTCTAAAGGAACAAATCAGTTTTATTTCGGTAAGATTCTGACAATAAACACAATAGGTATACCTACACATATTTTACCGGTGCGAGAAATCTGATAAATGTATATTGATTCGAGCGGGTATCAGAATTGCGAGCGAGGTTTAGGGATTTCACTAATAGAGGCAGACAAAGCCTCTGATGTCAAATGCAAAAAAAAAAAATAACTGCCGATATTTTGAGGGCTGAACCAGTCTATGAAACTGAACAACTTTCCCCAAGGAACATAAGTCAAAACATATTTTAAAAATCGGACTTCTCATAGAAAATAACCATCCGATCTGTTGTGTAAATGCCTTATCCGGCACCTGGTACACCTAACTTTAAGTCATATAAAAATATAACCACAAAAACAGCGTGTGATGCAGCTCAACAAAAGTAGTGCAAGTAGGTATACATGTGGTGTGGTGGGTGGTTGGTATTGGAGTGATACAAACCTGCCATAGACACTTCAAAAAGCTTTTGAAATTGAGGGATTCATAGAATTCTCCGACAAGCTCGACTGATAAGAAGAAACAAGATTCGAGAGAAAGCCTTTGAGGCAAAAACATAAAACGCCGACAATATTTTTATTGAGTCGAAAAGGATTTACAAAATACTGAAACATCGGAATTAACGAAATTTTCTGCATTTTTTGCATCGAGGCCCCGCTGCCATCAAACTGTAGCTTGGCCAGAAAGAGTAAAATTAAATGAAATGGAACTAAATTTTTTACATGAAAAATTGTTGTCATAGTTAAGCTTAGTTAAGCATTATCTGTGAGATTTGACAGATCGCGAAGAGAGTGGCGCCCTCATTTTTTATCTAGGTACTTTTTATGGTAAATACTCTATACGTGATACCTCTTAAAAGCGGGGCGAATCTATGGGCATTTTCAGCGATCCTACAAAATGCGGCGAGCTTTACACTCTTCTACGTGACGCCGAGAAGCCATTAAAGTTGGAGCGCTGGCGAAAGACTGACTTTTTTTTTTCGTGTTGCCACAGACCTGCAATAATTCTTTATATGTATTTTTTTTAATTTTTTGTGGTCTTTTCACAATGTTTAGTTATGCTCTGACACGTGCTAAATTGACATTGTTAATTAAGTTCAACTATTGTTTCCACAAAGGCGCACAATCCTGGACACCGGTGGCCCGTCAGCGCTGAAGGCTGCTGACTTCCAGGTGTGCGTGACGGTGATCGAGGCGCGCCAGCTGGCCGGGCTGAACATGGACCCGGTGGTCTGCGTGCAGGTCGGGGACGTGCGCAAGTACACAAGCGTCAAGGAGAGCACCAACTGCCCATACTACAACGAGGTGAGTGCAACTCCTGCAACCAAAAAAGTTTTAAGCTGTTTTTTTCACGACTGTATCAACCGTGAGAATTCAAAGTGAGTCACTACATAGTATAAAGCAAAGTCGCTTTTCGCGTCTGTCTGTATGTATGTTTGCTTAAATCTTTACAACTAACACGAGGAAGGTTTTTTATGTATAACACTTGCCGGGAAAACATCTTATTTCCACGGAAAACAGTTGCAGCGGGCTGGGCGGGCCGCTAGTTCATTATAAGATCCTAAGATAACTCCTAGATCTCTTATTTCGATTACCACCTTTAGTGGCACGGTATCGAGTATGTAATTAATTAAATAAAGAGGTCTTGTCGCGGGACTTTATTTGATCACACTTATTAATGTTCAGCATCATATCATTACATTTACTCTATACGTAGAGGAATCCTATTGAGATAATTACGCAGTTACTGTTGGTGAAATTATTGTATTCAAATTGAATTCATTGGCAAGAAGTGAAGAAAAACAGAACTCATATCACCTTTAATAATAAAAAAAGAGTTCAGGTGCGAGGTGAGATCCTTGTCATAGTAAGTGTCGTATAAAAAGTATTTCAGAGGAATATCAAATATTAAATTACTACCAAGAGTAAAGGTTATTTTTTATAGAAACATGCAGATGTAAGAATGCGGGATACTCCGAATGGTAGTTTAGAGAATCCCCTTTGTTATTAAATAATATTGTTATTATGATTGAACCAGGAACCTGTTTTCAAACATTTCAATTATATTTTTCGTAATCGAAACAGAACCCTTATCATTTGTCATGTAGAGTAAAGGTATGTCGGTCTGTCCATTTGATCAAAAACATAATCAATCAATCATAATCAGCTAGGTACTCTCTATGCTAGGCAAACGCAAAACAATTACCGGGTTACACAACGGCTCGTAACTGAATTATATAAAATGGAGAAATGACAACAAGGTAATTCCACCCACAAAAGTTTATTGCCATGACACCGACCAATTATAATACTACCTACTTCGAAATAATCTGATACCAGTATTAGCATTATTTTGAGCGGTTTTTAGGAGGTAAACTTAATAACAACATGTGTCTGGCGTGTGGTGTCGGCTAGCTTAACGTAATTTCTATCTGGCGTTTTTTAAAAGACAACTAGGAATGAAACCAGGGAAGGGGCAGCAGCGGCGGCCACTGTGAATGTCTATGGCTCATTTCCAACAGTAAACTATTCTGGCTGAATTTTTCATTGTAACTAGCGATGGGCCGAATATTCGGCATCTTCGGCAGATTTCGTATTCGGCTATTCGGTTAATAACCGAATAAAATCGTACAGTTTTTGAAAATAATTCGTTGTAAATAATAGTGTCATAACAAGGAGTGAATAAGATTTTTAAAATGTTGTCAATGTTTCTAATGTGACATGTTGGAGGAGTAGCGAGCGGAGAGTTCCTGTGTGAATCCGCGAAACTTTCGTAAACAAGTAAGGCTTTAAATTGTTTTATGTGGACATTAGTTCCTGCCGAAGTTTTCGGCCGAATATTCGGTTCGGCAAACTTTTTACCGAATATTCGGTTTCGGTGAAACTTATGTTCGACCCATCACTAATTGTAACCGCCACAACCAAATACACAGGTATAGGAGGGCTGACAAAAATCACTGAAATTAGAGTAAAACATCAGTTCTCTTCTCACAATGTGCCCAGCATGAACCATAGATAGGGCAAACTTCTTCGTTACACAAATCACAGAAAAATTATGATCAGCAACTAAAGTGATAACTAAGACACAGGGAAATGAAGTGGACTTACAACTTCACATATAACAAATCGGCAGTAGTTCGTGGTTGCTCAAGCTTTGTAGGTATATAAGGTCATAAAATACCACTAACCACGAGTCTTATTACGAAATAGGGACCAATAACAAACACAAAGTGTAGAGGGTATGGCTGAGTTGTTATTATATTATCTAGAGCTTTTTGCTATTATAAACTAATAATACAAGGCATGTGGGACACCGAGGAAGTTAAGGACTTAAGGAAGGTGCAAATTATTTCTCCCAATGTTCCTACGCTCCTCGAGAAAAGTGTCTCACTTTCATAGACTGGTTCATGCCTTAAATGTTCGCAGTTACTTTTTACATTATGTTTTATGCGTGTGTTTTTTTTATGTATTTGCTAGTTTTCATATATTTATTTGGAATAAGCACTTTGATCCTGGTGATACGTGAAATCCGCAAAGACGCGCGCATCTCAGTTAATAATAATAATGATAACACAATAGGTATTAACTTACATAAACCTAAACCATTTAAAGCACTACGACATTATAAAACTTAATAACTTCCCTATAGGCTAAAGTTTAATGTATCCCACGAAAATAGCCCATTAACTTAGGTTACGGAATAGCCACAGTAAGAATATACAGGGTGTAAGGGACGGCGTAACGAAAACTCTGCAGGCGTGCTTAGACCATGAAACTGAGCAAGTTTTTCAATGTGGGCTATGTTGGTAAACGTGGATTTTTTTTTACCTTCTATACAAAAATCCCAGCCGAGTAGTCACTCGAAAAAATTTTTTCGTTTCCCAACTTAGCCCCCATAGAAAAAGTTGCTCAGTTTCATGGTCTAAGCACGCCTGCAAAGTTTTCGTTACACTGTCCCTTACACCCTGTATGTTCTTACTACTATGAGAGATGCTGTTTGCGGCGTCCCCGCGTAATCGTGACATACCAGACTTACCACAATCGATGCGTGCTGTAGGCATTGCCACCAGAATGCCAGTATTCCAGGAATTTTCGCACCTGAATTTCCAATGCAGTTCAGGAGCTCAATATTTGAAACGTTCGTTTACGTTTCATGCGAAAATCTGTTAGTTATTGTGCTTGTCTTATCGATATCATAACATTATATTAACATACCTTCAAAAATTCACACATATCATGAAGCAAAATAAATTTTGAAACGTATGGTTAGACCAGTAGTTTTGGACTTTCGTGCACGGAAACGAAAAGTCGTAATTCGAAAATGAACGCCACGCACAGAATATTTGAATAAAACGGTCAAACCACACGTATTATATCCTTTAATCATTATTTTATAGTCAAGGGTACATGTATGTAAAAAATGGTATGTGTTAATGATTAGAATAGTAGAACGTGTAATATGAGCACTATTATTATTTCCGTATAGAAAAATCCAAAAAGCGTGACCCAGAGCGACTTTTTATAAATATAGGCGCTCAAAGCTCACTCTTTGGGAGTCGATCTGGTAAATAAAGAGCATTCGGACCACGAACAAATATTTGTAGTCCAGAACAATAGCTACGCTTCGCATATTCGACCTGTTCCGCTTTGATTGTGAAGGGAACAGGGGTTAGGTGTCCGTTCTAGTGTACACCATCTATAGGAACACCCTTTGCAATATCGCAGCTGCGTATATATGCATTGCAAACAAACACCACCCACGTCTGTGTATTGAACGCAGTTTTTTGATAACGTGTTATTTGTATATCTCTTTCAATCAATTTTCAATACAGGATTATTTTTAGTCAGTACAAAAATTTTGCAGGGTGTTTCTACTTATGATTCTGTACAACTTTTACTACGGGACCACCTGCGAAATCGTGAAAAAAAAATTGGATGTTCCATACATTTTTGCCGAGTATGAATTTTTCTATGGAACACCAAAAAATTTTTTTTCTATTTCGCATGTGGCCCCATAGTAAATGTAAGTAAATGGTAGGTACAAGGCACAACATAATTGATCTGATCAGAGTAACGTGATGCGGGCTGTCAACTAATAATTCGTAATCGAAAGCTGTGATGAAACCTATTGTGCGTATTATGCGGGAGTAGCGATAAGAGAATGCAATCTTGATCTCGCTAGATATCGAAATACCCGAGATCTCGTTCCAGAATAATTGTTTGAGATCTCGAAAATATCCATAGAGATTGGAAACGAGAACACGAGATTTCGAGATCTGAACATCGACGTGTTTACTAAAATGCGCGTAAGCGCAGTGTAGACACTAGATACTAGTAAATCTGTTGGATGCTGCCGACCGGAGACGAGCGGCCGAAATTGAGTGGGTGCGGGAGGTACGGGACGGGGATCGAGCCGTCTGACCAATCATCGAGATCTTGAACCCTGAGATCTCGAATGAGATGTCGAATTCTCAATCTCGGCTCGAGATTGCATTTCCTAGTAGCGCTGGGGCGGTGCTATTTGCTGTCAAAGAACAGTAGAACACAAGTCACGTAGGAGCTTGAATCCG
The DNA here is from genome assembly GCA_029255805.1 of Keiferia lycopersicella. Lineage (NCBI taxonomy): Eukaryota > Metazoa > Arthropoda > Insecta > Lepidoptera > Gelechiidae > Keiferia > Keiferia lycopersicella. The sequence continues at coordinate 14,235,064 of JARACZ010000006.1, read as the reverse complement.
TCGTTAGCCGCCGCACGACCGACCTCACACTAATTATACAGCGCTTGTTACCAGAGAGGCTATTCTTACCTAGGCAGTGTAGAACTTATATAGACTAAACCTGATCTTACCGTCTTATCACGGGCGAGCTTCTATTTTGACCTGACCTTGTTGGATTTAGTAAGGGATAAAGACCGACACTGATGTGTGATGTATATGTTTGTGCTTAATTCTAGCTTACACTACATGTATACTATTTCTAAGTTCTTCTTGTCCACAGTACTTCGTGTTCGACTTCCACATGCCGCCGATCATGCTGTTCGACAAAATCATTACCTTATCGGTAAGTCATCGTTATAATTTAGATATCACCTTTTGTTATAATATATTAACGCCAAGTGCCGACGCGAAAATATATTTTTTTCTGTTATTCAGAAGTGCTAAAATGGGCCAAAATTCTAATGCATCAACTAGAAACTGTTTTGTCTTTTAGTCACAAACCTGAATACCTATTCTGAGACATTGTAGAAGCGTAATAAATTCACAAAAAACTGGGTTTCATTTCATACGAAGTTTGACGCTCACTGAAAGCACTTTGTAGGTAAATCTAGGATACAGAATAGTACATTTTACCATTTTCACAATGCTTCAAATTGTGATCTATTAACAATAAAGTTACCATGGAGTAAATGTCCATCTGTCAATCATTCAACGAAGAAGAGTCCAGTGCGCCAGTTCTGATTCTTTAATTAATAATTGACAAATATAATTTTTATATCTGCTTGACAAATATAATTACATCTTTCGTCTTCACAACGACTTTATATTCAGCATACAAAAAGTAATCTCTTTACGACTTGAATAAGTAGGTTGCTCTTACGGACTGTGTTACAAATTTTACATGAATAATGTAGATAAGCAATTACAGGGTGATGCAAAAGAACATGACCGGGTATTTTTTGGCTCCTAAGTTCTCATGTTGGGAGCCTGCAATACTGTAGAAGGTACATTATCTAATCTTTCTTATAAAGGTATATTTTATAAAGCGTCCTACAAAAAACAATTACGAATAAGGTAACGTTTATAAAAGTTAGTAAAGTTCACATCTTATATCTTTCAACAGCACCAAATAGAGGTGGCAATTTCAACATTATTTAATAAAATATTCCGTTGAAACAGAACTCATCAAATATTATAATTAAAAATAAGAAGTCAAAGAACACGATTAGATTATGTACTTTAGCGCCACCCGTAGGTAGATGAATTCCTCAGCTTTCAACAGAGAAATGTAATAAAATGTTAATGGAGACACTCTGTGTACTGAGAGCACATTGGTACAAACTTCCGCCAGGTAGCGGATTCTTTCTACATAATTAAACTGAATAATATTCTAACGGGATCATCATAATCAAAGTAAGCTTTGATAGAATAGAAATGCCTAAGTACACAACAAGTACCCTCGTAATCATTAAATTAAAATTATTTAGAAGCCATGTAACTCGTTCCAAAGTTAATTCATAAAAAAAACATCAGATGAACTAATCATAGAAGCCAGTGACTGTGTTAAAAATATTTGACGTAGTAAATTCCGCATGAGAAATTAACTATATAGGTAGACTTCTACTGCGTCATGAATATGTACTTACTTGCTTTTAACTTAAACTAAATTACGCTCAAAACATTCTTACGAGGAAAACTCAAAGATCAAAGTTATAAATATTGAAGTACCTCTGTGAATCCTAGGAGTTGTGCGCGCGAGGACTTACGTAAACAGATTTATGCAAAATAAATCACACCGTAATCATAATAAATTGACACGAAGAACATGGAGGGCAGCTTGGTCGCGGGCCGCCCACCCCGCCGCCCGCCCGCCCAGCCGAGCCTGACGGGTGATACTTAGATTGTAGGCTACAGCCAGAAAAGCGGTAAATTTTGGAACTAATTCAAATCTTTTACAGATAAAAAAATAAATTCTAAATTCACCTTAAGAAACTACTATTAGGTACTACCCATATTGATATATTGGCATATGCCTAGGTACACAACAAGTACCCTCGAAATCATTAAATTAGAATTATTTAGAAACCATGTAACTCTTTCCGAATTTAATTCATAAAAAAACATCAGATGAACAAATCAAAGGCTTCTAGCCTTCGTAGTAGTTCGTGCTCAGTGTAATAGTTTTTTAGAACGGTCATTTATATTATATGTCGCTTAAATATACAGGGAACTGGGATCTGAATTCGAACTGAACTTTCTGCACTTGCGTCCACCGTATGATTTGCGGTCAGTGCGGAAAATGCCTCCCATGTCCCGACTCAAATACCAATGTCAAACAAGGAACTGTTGATTATGTCAAGTAACTTATACACGAGGGGGATTAATGTTTTGGTGTGAAACGGAGTTTATTTAATCAATCTTTTCGTTTCACAATCTCTATTCACACGGTGCTGTTCTGTTCATCAAGAATAAATAGGTACTTACTATATTCTGTTGCGAATTTATGAATGTCGTAGCACTAGAGTTATATAACTTCATTTACTGACTAAGCCCACCAGAGGATTTGCTATATTTGCGTTACACCTTGTACATATCCAAACTTCTTACTTTTCGGGTCACGTAAAACTGAAAGGATTTCACTGTACATGACCCTTAAGCCTTCTAAATACCATTGTACTTTATGTACCTACACCCTGAATGTTAAATGGCCCTGGACTAAACTCAAACTAAGATTTACCCTATGGATTTACCGGGCGCTCGACTCGATCCTACGAACACTGTGTTAGGGTCAATATTCCAACATGAAAACGCTACTTGGTTTAAATGAACTTGCGAAAGCTAAACAAAGCGAATCATAAATATTATTCCTATACTAAAATGAGTGCCTAGTCAATTGACTGTTCTTTTTCGAATACTTACAAAAAAGTGAACTTGCTAAAGCTAAAGAAAGCGAATCATGAATATTATTCCCTAGTCAATCGACTGTTATTTATCCGAAAACTTACAAATAAGTGAACTTGCTAAAGAAAGCGAATTATTAATATTATTCCTATACTAAAATGAGTGCCTAGTCAATAGACTGTGTCTTTCCCGAAAACTTACAAAAAATATTATTTTACCCAACTTACTTGAGAGAGATTAGGTATTTTAGGGGTAGGATACGAGTATCGACTGACTCATAGAAATTGCATCAGCTGGGCCTTCGAAACCGATGCATGGGTAAGTCTGTCGGTGATCTGACTCGACTGACTGAATCTGTTCCAACTTCGTACTTACGTGGCAGTAGTTTACTTGGCAAGTTGGCGAGTAGGAGTTGCGGTTATCAAAGAGCCGGCACTTGAGGATGGATTGCTTCAATAAGTTGACGCTACTTGGCCTAGTTGCTGATAAGTTTCTTTGCGGCAAGTTTGACCAGCTTCAAGTGAAACGATTCTGTCCTATTTTCAATATTATTATTTTTACCTCTTAGGGTCAGTTCACACCGAGACGCGACGCGGCGCGACGCTGCGCGCACATTTTTCATAGAGCGACTCAGAATATACTTTATTCACTAAACAAAAAGATACACATTACATTGTGAGACCTCGAGGTGCCTCGCGGCACAGCGCAGATCGTGACGCAGCGGTGCATCGCCGGTACGCGCGGTGTACGTCCTGCTACGATTTTAAGATGCGCCTCGCGACGTTGCGATGCGTTTCGCAACGACGCGCGGCGTAGCGCGAAATCATTGGCCTCTTTGAGTATCGTCGTGTCGCGTCGCGTCTCGGTGTGAATTGACCCTTATGTTAAGCAGTAGCTTTACACAGGTACATGACAAAATAAAATGTATTCTGTAAGTGCAAAGCGTGGTCTGAGGGCACTTAAGGTGAACGCACACTTAACCGCATCGAACAAACCGAACGAACCGAATTTTAGAATTCTTTATTATGTAATCCTATGAAACCTCGCACATTTATCCGAACCAAATCGGTCGAATCGGTCGATTCCGACAAATATGCGAGGTTTCATAGGATTTCGGTGCGGATAAGTTTGCGTTCACTTTTACAGGGGCTGGTATCCAGGAACTTATTATATAATGTGATTACTTACTTTTCTAAAACATTCCATTAGTCAGAAATATAATCAGATTAAAATGTACTTACGGTAAATTTGTTAAGATTAATTTAATTACTTGGATGATTCTCGTTCTGAAAGCCGGATCTTAGCGAATTCATGTTAAAATTTTAAAGCAGCCCACTCAGATCAAAAATAAGTTCCTAGATAGAGCGTTGCAATTAAACTAAGTGTAGCCACTCTCTCTAACATACACATAAGATGCGGCGGCGGCACTGTCATGCCTTAATTCCGCCCACTGATTTAAAAATCACAATGCATTATTTCGAAGTACTGCACCTAGTGGAGTTTTTCGCCTTTACTATTTTGATCAGTGGTGTTGCGTTTTACATTCCTTATTCTAATGCAGTTCCAGATTCTCAAATTATTTGCGAAGTAAAACTTTTGATTTATGACTGTACCCAGCTAGCCGGTTCGGTCGTAACTTTGACCTCGGTATAGTCTGTTAGCTATACATTAAAATTCTGTTTGCTTTTCAATGATACAATATAGCCACACTACAGTTACAATCTTTAATCATTCAGTTCATGCTAGACATAGGTATCGTATTATAAGGAGCGATAGCCGTACTCACTACGCCCTTGTTATTTAGGTAGTAATTGCTATTTCTCTATCCCGTTCCCTAGTTGAATCCGGAGCCGGGTAGAATAGTATGATGTTTCTAAAGGCAAAATGATATTGTTTAATTAAGCAAGTATTTTCTACAAAGTGATAGCCAAGGGGATCGGTTTGAAGAAAGTTAATCCCAAATTGGATATCTCAAATTTCTTGTCTCCAAATTCTATGTTAATAAATCACTTAATTTATCACTTTATTCAGAACAAAGAATTCGATTAGCTAAACGATAGATACGATAATGAATATATGAAATGAAAAATCTAGAATCATCTCCTAGTTTACACTATTTAAACAAATACCTAGGTATGAAACGTGACCCAGTTTTTAATTGAACTTGGCCAGATAATATGTTTCGTTGCGAATATACCTCTATACTGTTTGTGACATTATTTTGAAATTTGTACTCCGCATTGCCGGTTGGTCAAAACCAGCCATTAGCGAGTAGCAGCTGGATACCGTGTTTGTCCCCAGGTGCTGCAGTCGCGCAACATCCTGCGCGCCAACAAGCTGCTGGGCAATTTCAAGCTGGACGTCGCCACCGTCTGGAGTCAGCCGGGTACGTATTGCTAAATAGTTCCTTTTTGTTTTCCTTACCAGCGATAAAATATTTCCCACGTGATATTGTAATAACCAACTACACGCGAAAACTTCATTCGTAGCAATCAAACTCGCCGTGCGCTGAACTAAATGCACAGAATCACAAAACACTACCAAAAGAGCGTTACAGATTATTTAACGTTTAGTTATGTTTATTTAGTTGTAAAAGCGCATGTCAGCCAAGACCTCTGGAATATTCCTTGCTCTGAGTATTTCTCTCCATTTCTTTTTTTGATGTAAATGCTTTTTGTACGAATACCTACTTTCGGAGAACCAGGAATCCTAAACTATCCTAAATCCGTATTTATGCCAGCAAAAGCTCCATGTTTCTTCTGCCTCTCACTTAACTTGCGCGGACACGGCTGAAATTTCATTTTGAAAGTACTTACACCGCCTTTACCTAAAATATGAATATCTTTAGGATACAAACAAATTTGCTTCAGAAAAGACTATAAATTTCAGTTTAAGGGTTACCTGATTATAAACACGACGACGTTTTCCACATCTCAACTTGTTTTTGGAGTTAGATCCTATTTTATCATTGCAACTAACTCTCCGCCCGCGGTTTCACTCGCTCTTTTTTTTTGTGTATGGAACACAGAATCAACGAACGCCCCAAAGAATCTATACTTACCAATATTCACTTTCAGTTATTTTAATTGTTTAAGTCTACAAAGTTTTTAACAGATCGCATTTGCAGAAACGGTCTTCATACTAACGTTAACCCCTCCCTTTACCCCTTTAGGGATTAAAAATCAAAACCCCTGAAACACGTGTTTAATTATTTTACTTATCTTATTCCAAAACTTAAAAGCAATCGCTTAAAAGATCACGAATTTCCATACAAACGTTTAACTCCCCCTTTACCCCTTTGGGGTTTCAAATTACAATTTCCTGAAACACGTATTTAACAATTTTAGTTTTATAGTCTAATCACAACTGAGAGGGAAACAGATTGCTTCAAAGAGCACGGAGTTTCATAAAAATTTTGAACTTCCTATAAACCCTTACCCTCAAAAGTAAATAAACGTATAAATAGTAAACTCTTTAGGGGTTACAAAAAAACTTAAAACCCTTTTTATACCTCTTTAGGGGAATAAATTCATAAAATGCTGAAACACGTCATATTATTTTTATTTACTCGTATCAATCCAATTCACAAATATTAAGATAAATTGGCTGAAAGATTACGAAATTACATACAAACATTAAAACCCCCTTAATACCGCCATGGGAGTTGAAATTCTGAAAATCTGTTCTTATGAACCTTCTGCCCAAATTTCATGTTTCTAGCTGTAGTAGTTTAACCTCTGCATTGAGTCAGTGAATGAATGCATAAATGAGTGAGGATATTTGTTTTTGTAAGTAAAGATAAAAACACGTACCAAGAGCTTTTATGAAAGTTCTGGAAAATAATGAACCTACATAAATATTAAAAGCATGACGAATTGATTAAATTGATTAAATTCTTCACTAAAAATCTGACCTGAAACGGTTTGAAAAAATATTTTTCTTTCAAAATCCGAGCCTTGAAAAAGGAAGTATTAAAATATATTCCTTGGAAAAGTTATAAAGCGGGTAATTTTTCCCTTCATTAATAAAGACACCTATTTATTGGAGAGCTATTTTACTTGGGATCGATAAGGATCTTTGTCTGTACGAGTAGGTTTAGGTTACGGTTAGTAACCTAAAGGTTTACTGCTTTTTGCATGCTCTATTTCATTCTAAGCACCTCTTTTTTTTTCACGATACTCTGTTCACGCAATTTCAGAATGTCCTGCCTTCGGATGTCGCAGTTTCCTCTGGTCTTTCCTTTTTACGTGATGAGTATAGCATGGTGTGAAACTAACGCTTCGGTCATGTGCTTAGCTATTTTGTTTAATCCATTAAACTTCCATCAAGTAGATATAATGTAGTAATTTTTAGATACGTTAGTAAGATCTGAGCTATTAACCCACTTTTGCTACCAACTATAACTTAATGAATAATACAGGGTATTAGGGACAGCGTCCCGTATACTAATAGGGTGCAAGCAGACCATGAAACTGAACAACTTTCCCCTAGAAACATATGTCAGGAAACGACAAAATAATTTCGACCTCCCATACAAAATCGCGATCAGATAACTGCATTTACCAGATTTTTTTTGTTCTTTATGTTCCTAGGGGAAAGTTGTTCAGTTTCATGGTCTGCTTGCACCCTATCAGTATTCAGGACGCTGTCCCTTACACCCTATATATTATATATTGTCGATTTTGTCCAATTGACATCCACATCACGCCTCCTATTACCTACATTTCTAGAAGCAAACGAACAACAGAAATAAGCCGTTTAATAATATTTGTTAGAATTAATCCACTGAATAATTATTATCAATTTATCTTCCTGGTTCACTGAAATTGGAAGGCGTTTCCGTTTCGTGCCTGTGATGCTTATATAAATAACTGAAGCATTTATAGGCTTTTACAAGAAAGCTCTAAGCTTTGTTTTGTGCCTACGGTATAATAATAATAAAATAAATTTATTTTAAACGAACAACATTACTTCTACGCTACATTCCTACATAACTAAACTTCATTGAACAAACCTCTAAAATCTAATTCCTAGTATCTAAACTTTGCCTGTATCTTAGATACTCGTACCTACTAAGTAGGTGTCTCCCGATATTTTATTTAATGCTGTCTACTTTTGTGTATACTGTTTCCATCACCTTTTTGTGATGAAGCTGGTTCTTTTATAGTTGTATATTATAAAAAAGTGTCTACTTCCTTGGGCTAAATAAACTCACGAGAGGTTTTGTGCTACTCTCCTATTTAGCCACGGTTATACTCAGCACTAATGCACTATTAAAAGCTTTTCTACCTTGTGGACTAATTACTTAAGAACTCGTGCTAACACGAATACGTTCTTTAAGAAAAAAAGGTCTAATTTTTCTTTTTACCCGAGGCTACGATTCTTTTCATAAGGATCTCGCACTTTTAATTAAAAGGGATGCCTAAAATTAAATAGCTAACTAGTGTACTTAATTTCTATGACTTAACATTCTGTAGGGTCTTGCTAAAGTCTTTTCTGTCACTTTAGTCCAACTAATGATCAATCTTTAATGATACCATATTTTCGAAATTAACCTAGAAGTAAAATAAAATAGAAGTAAATACATTTGAATATATGCAATAGTATAAATAACTACTCTCTAAAAACTATTTTTTCCTACTCAGCAAGACAGGAGCAGATATTGCTTGAAATTCAGAAACTTTGTTGTTATTCTCATTGTTGGTGAAAACTTGAATAAGCGAGACGGTTAAAATAAATGAAAACCACAAAGTTTTAAAGAAGCCCATTTTAAAGAAAAGTCAGTCTTTGTACCTCTATCAAGCCTGGATCTTATCAAGACTGTACCAACCTGGAGCACAAACATAATCGCCATACTTAAAAACTTTGCAGGCGTGATCGGACCATGAAACTGAACAACTTTTTTTGGGGGCTATGTTGGGAAACTAAAAATTTTTTCGAGTTCCCATACAAAGTCACTCAGCTGATCGGGAATTTTGTATGGAAGGACGAAAAAATTTTTCATTTCCCAACATAGCCCCTATATAAAAAGTTGTTCAGTTTCATGGTCTGAGCAAGCCTGCAAAGTTTTCGTTACACAGTCCCTTACACCCGTTACACCCTGTACATCTTAGAGCCTGGTTGACCAATAACAAACATTTAGTTTTCCGTGAAACGATGATAGATAACACCTACACCGCTTCATCGGTCAACTTTAAAATTTTTTTCAATGGTTGTCTCTATTTTACTATAAAATATATTCGAACTAGAAATAAGGGCCAGTGGAATAATTATTTTTTGGTCATACCTGCTTCTAATCAGCTTACTTACACTGCGGTTAAATAACGTTACCGGTTATCTTCAGTTTGTTGTTGTTATATTGCAATAAAACAGCCAGCAATCTACCAAATCGGGAGTTAGAATAAGGTAAATGTGTCTAATCGCTAGTTTAAACAACTCTGGTTTCCGTTCAATAATAATTTGCAAAGCGAAGCATCAATGTGTCGCTGTGCGAGTCTACTGTGCGCTCACTTAACAAGTTACTCTTACACTATTGTGTGCCCGCTAGGGTGAGCCCTAGGTCCCAACCAAGCCTACCGGCGTAGTTTAAATAGCCCCGGGGGTAAATATAAAACCAACACACAAAAAAACGCCAGCAAAAACAAGCGCGGATAACGAAATTTGCGAAATTTATTCTGTACCTATTTTGTTGACTAATCTCGAATATTGTTGCGATGTTTTTGCAAAGCGAATTTTTTTTGCGATATTTTGTCCGACAAATTGTTTATTTGAGTTCTTGGCATTGATGAGGGGATTATGGATTTAGTTATGCTTATGAACCTACTATTTGTTTAAAAGTAGGCAACACAAAAATGATTAAAATAGACGTATCAATATAAATTTCTTACAAAAGTTGAAACGTTTCCGTTTAAAGCAATTAGCGCGATACGAAAAGTGCGACGTAACGATTTTGGTGTTGGTATTCTAGTGATATTATCGTTCAAAATTTGCGCTATTGGGGCCCAGATCAGTAATTTTTTGCGTATTTTTTTAGGGAAATGAATAGATTTTCTTTTCATGCTTTTAAAAAGTATCTTCTTTTAGAAAACTTTAGTATGTTTTTCAAAATAACTCAGATAAATATTTAGGGAGGTCCAAGTACAGCAGTGGGCTGTTGTGGATGTTATAGTAGTAGCAGTAGGAACATTTAAGTCAAGTAGTGACGTAGTGGTGTATCGAGTAGAATTGTTCTAGTTTTAGTTTGAAATATTGTGCTTGCTTTTATCGAAAATGACTAAGTAGATATATTTTGTTCATAGAGCGTCAGTTCTACCACAAATGGGCCCTGCTGACGGACCCTGACGACGTAGCGTCGGGCGCCAAAGGATACCTCAAGTGTGACATAAGCGTCATCGGTAAAGGAGACACCATCAAGATCCCGCCTAAGAGCGAGAAGGATGAGGACGACATTGAAGCGTAAGTTGTGTTTCTGAACGCATAGTAGGAGGAGGCCGTGTGGTGCCGACATAGAATAGCATCACCCCACTTGTACCTGTGGGTGTCCTAAAAGGCGACTAAGGGATGAATCCATGGAACGGGTAGCAGCGTTCTCTGCGAATATCTACAATACCTGGAACTGAGCTCGCCAGTCCGCCTGAGTCCGTTTTTAGTCGAGTGGATGTTTTTGTGTTAAATGGACCGCCCAAGTAGTTGTTTAGCCTCTGTATTGATGAATCAGTGAGTGAGTCAGTGAATGAATGAATGAGCGATGACATTTGTTTTTATAAGTATGTTTTTTTTTATTGATACATAAGTATCAATAAAAGAAAATACATAAATTAAATGCTAACAGGTATAAACCTGTTAGCATTTAATTACATTTATCAGGAACTTCCCAAATGCGACTTTGGTTTGGTTGTAAAGAGTTATAGAGAATCTCAAGCATAGGTTGGTGAATAGACAGTCTACACAAGACAAAATCAAATAAAAAAGTAATCAAACTATACAACAAGTAAATGAAGATGAAGTTTGTTGTTTCCGTCCTTGCAAACCCAAAAGTTTTGGAATTATTTTATTATATTTGTAAGTCGCTGATTGAAGGCGTGCCTTGGGGCTGTAGCGACCTCTTCCGGTCAATAGATGATCAAGGCGTATTTATTTTGGGACTTTTTAGGTACAATATAGGCCAGCCGTTAACTCGGGGGAATAACACATGTGTCCATCGTTAAAAAGTAACCATGTTTCGTAATAATGCAGTAGTTCCCTAGTGGTGACAGCTTTTTGAAAATGGTTCTGTACATTGTCTAGGTCAGTTTCTCGATAGGGGCCTAAAATAAGGGTAGGTACATGATGCAAGGAAAAAACATAAAACAAGTATCTTCTCTTAATACTACTAGTGTAAATACATAGTGAAGATATTGTAAAACAAATTCTTGTGAGAACCGGCGTGCGAAATCAGACGCGACACCTTATTATAAGACTGAGACTTAAATTAAGAAAATCTTCTTACGTATGTTGCAGAACTACGATAAGTAAACGCGTTTTAAACACGTGATCAACGCGCGTTCAACTTTTTTGTGTAAAGCCCCTTATATTTATTGATGCAGTAACCTGCTCCTGCCCGATGGGGTGCCGATCGAGCGGCAACGGGCCAAGTTCATCGTGAAGGTCTACCGAGCTGATGGTCTGCCCAAGATGAACTACTCCATCCTGGCCAACGTGAAGCGCGCTTTCACCGGAGAGACGCAGGACCTGGTCGACCCTTACGTCCAAGTCTGCTTCGCTGGCATGACTGTGAGTTTACATGACATACATAGATCACCCCCTTGATCCAGAGCGGGTTAGACAGAGCGTTCACGACCGTAAAAATACAATGAGATTAATAAATAGTTATTTTACTTAGTTTATAATAATATAAAGTCGAACACAACGTACAAATATCTATAGCGCTCTCTGGAAATGAAATTATAAAAAAACAGATGCATTTGGTTGGATAATATTAATAAACATTGTGGACGCTGTCGTCAATTTAATGGAGTTGTCACATATTTCGATGAATTTCCGCCATAATTTTTTTGAAAGGTGATAAGATAAACATTAGACAATCTGTGCCAGTTTTTCACCTCTTATAGACAATAACGACTTTGGATTGGATTTGAATGGGTAAATCATCCCTCATAAACTCCCAGGGCTGCACATCAGTAAAGAAGAACAGCTACACGCCGGTGTGGAACGAGCAGATCGTATTCACGGAGATGTTCCCGCCGCTGTGCCAGCGCATCAAGATCCAGCTGCGGGACAATGACCCCGTGCACCCCAACGTCATCGGCACGCATTTCATTGACCTCAAGACGATCTCTAATGACGGGGAAAAAGGTACTTCACAGAGATGAACATCACGCGCACAATCTCTCAATTCGTGTGGGACATAGACATCACGCGCACAATCTCAAGTAATAGAGTAAAGACTGTACCGACAGACAAAGGCGATTTCTAAGATCTAACAGGTCACCTTCATGCGTTAACCTTAGTTATGACTGTGGATCCCGGTGCGAAAATTATTACAGGACTGATTTCAATTATTCTTTTTATTGGTTAAAAGCTGTAAAAGTACTCTCAATGTAGTAACGTGACCATAGAATAATATTGCCTGTTGCGGTAGGTAAGATTGGGTAGTCAGCGTAAAAAAACTTTGGCGAGTGGAGGGAGTGTTGATGAGGATTCCTCTTTGCGGAAGATTCTCATCCGCTACCGCTTCCACAAAAAAGAATGTTTAAAATTCCTCTTTCGCTTCTGTATTCTCATAGATTACGAAAAAGCCTATCCTCATAGTTCATGGTAAACAGTGTGAACAAAAGTATTCTTTTTCATTCATCTTTTTAGTTACTTGTCTCTTTCGACCGCTTCCTCATCCGCATCTTCATCCTCATAAAGAAATCCTCATCTGCATCCGCATACTCCAAGTTTTAGCTCGTTATTTCCTCTTCCGCTTCCTTTTCCTCATAACAGCTTCCTCATCAACCCTAGTGGAGGGCTTGAGTACACTGACTCGCCCAATCTGTAAGTAGATACAGGCTCTAACGATATGTTATTTGTTGATCAGGGTTCCTCCCGACATTCGGGCCAGCGTACATCTACCTGTACGGGTCCACGCGCGACTACAGCCTCATCGATCAGCATGCCAACCTCAACATGGGCATGGGAGAGGGCGTCGCTTACAGGGCCAGGTATCGCATTCACATGGCTGAGTACAATAATGTGGTTGTAAAAATTAGTTTATATAAGGTGTAAAAATATTAGTTGCAAATAGTTAAAGAGGTGAATCAGCCCATGAAACTAGAAATATGAAAAAAATATTTTACCCTCCTATACCAACCGAACAAGTCAAGTCGTATGGCAGGTCCAAAAAATTTCCTCATATTTCGCCCTATGTATCTTGGGGAAAGTTGATCAGTTTTTGGGCTGATGCACCTCTTAAAATCTTTGCAGATGTAGATTATGGAAATATCTTGCCAAGATTTAGCGCATAAGCAGGCATGTATGTAATTCTAACCGGCCTTCGTTGACAGGATTCTCATCTCGATCCGCACGGAAATAACGGACAGCATGGAGTGTCCGGCGTCTGAAGTGGAGGTTGAGCCGGTGCCGCCGATCACGGACTCCAGTTTCGGGAAGAACCAGGAGTTCTTCCTGTTCGCAAGCGTGTTTGACGCCAACATGATCGACAAGCGGCTCACTGACAAGCCGCTGCACTTCGAGCTCAGCATCGGCAACGCCGGCAACTGCCTCGACGGACACAACGAGTCCGTCAAGCGGCCGCAAGATTTGGAAATCGAAGAATTAGGTTAGTTTAGACAGAAACACTTATACTTTGTGGAGTACCTGACCGCTGGATGATGGCTGTGGTAGATGCAGTGGTATACACTTGGTCTTGTGTGATATACAGGGTGTAAAAATATTAGCTGCAAATATTTTAAGGGGTGAACCAGCCCATAAAATTGAACAACTTTTCCCAAGAAACATAGGTCGAAATATGAAAAAATAAAATTGGTCCTACCATACAAATTGACTTGTTCAGTTGGTAATTTTGTATGGGAGGTCCAATGCTTTTTTTCATATTTCAACCTATGTTCCTTGCGGAAAGTTCTTCAGTTTCATGGTCTGGTTCACCCCTTAAAATGAACTTAGTACTTTATCTAACGTATATTTACCTAATACAATCGTAATGGTCCCGCACAGACGAGCTGAGTGCCGACACCGGGTACTGGCAGAGCGGGACGCAGCCGACGAAGGCGTCCTCCGGCGACAAGATCTGCTACTACCTGCCCTACTGGGACCACAAGCAGTGCATGCACGTGCGCAGCATCTGGCCCGACCACCGCCGCAGGATGTACAACTCCAACATGATCGCCAAGATCATCGACACTTTTGTAAGCGAATATACGGAGTGTACGGGATGGTGTAACGAGGCGTGATCAGACCATGAAACTGAACAACTTTTTCTATGGGGCTATGATGGGAAACGTAAAATATTTTTGGAGTTCCCATACAAAGTCACTTAGCTGATCGGGATTTTTTTATGGGAGGTTGAAAAAATTTTCACGTTTACCAAGATAGTCCCCATATAAAAAGTTGTTCGTTTTCATAGTCTGTGCACGCCTGCAAAGTTTTCGTTACACCACCGTCCCTTACATCAGGCTGACACGAGCTAAAAACCGGACCCTTTCTGACAAACGTCAAATAGCGCGCGTGCGAGCAGGGCGGAATATGGCCAATTCAATTATTTTTGCGTATTTTTCATGATAGCTCAGTCAAAAAAAGTTATTTAAAAATAGAAAACAATGGATGGATAAATAATTGTAAGGCTCTCATTCTGATACTAACATATAGTATGCTATATAATGGTTTTTAGAGGTTTTTATACGGTGTTTTTCTATCAAACCAAAATATTATTTTCATGTTTTGGATCCGTATATTTCGAATTGCATCTACCTTCCGTAGTAAAATGCTACGTATTAGCTACGCCGTAGTAAATATTTGTGACCTCGGAGCGGGACGACCGCGGCTCTTCGTGCGTGACGAACAGTCAGTTAATCAGACAAAATATTTAAATTAACCGTTTATTCGACCGCCGCCGCATCTACCACCACCGGGCCCGATGGGAATGTCTGCCACCACCCGAGCACCCGTGCACCCGGGCAGGCGTGGCGGTTGTAGATGGGAATAAACGATTCGTCACGGGACGAGGGGTCGCGGACGTCTCGCTTCGAGATACCGCCGATTTACTACGGCGTAGCTTATGCGTAGCAGTTTACTACGGCAAGTAGATGCAACTCGCCAAATATACGGTTTTCCTATGGTGGCGTTCTATTTTCTTTTCATCCTCTGTATTAAAAAAAACTACGCGTTAGGCGTACATAAATGCGCGCAAAATAGGTCATTTCGTCCCAAGGGACTAATTTGAGCCAATCAAACTCGAATTTGCTAGAGATGGAACGCTTTTGACTGAAATACTACCTAGTATCTGCTATTTAATTGAGTAGGTATTTAACAACTAGTATTTACCTCAATCCTACCAAAATTAGAAAATAAAAAGAAATGTGTCAAAATGATATTTTTCTATTGGCGCAAGCAATGGTCATCGACCATACAGCCTCTCAATTTTCTTGCATACAGCCTGTCAATTATATGCAAAGAATTGAATGATGGTGTTTTCGTAAATATTTGATGTCTATAACGCAAAGTTACACCATCTCTTACACTCTGTATATGAGGGGAAAGCTTGAACGCCGTAAGAGCCTCAGTGGAAGAGAGAAAACATTACAAGTCAGCCGCCATTTCAACACCGCTGTGTTGCAGGATGATTATTATTTATTTAAGTGCAAAAAAGATACAATGAGAGATGGAAACGGAGAGATTGGTATTTACAAGGAAGTAGAAATAGAGGTGAACAGTTGCATCCTTAAATTTTGAAGAACTGGTTGAAAGTAGCTAATGGGAGCTATAAAACTTGGTATTATCGTAAGTTCAGCTGGTTTCAGCTGCTTCCACGATGGTGGTTGAGAAAATAATGAATGGAGAACGGCTGCAGATGCATTTCCAAAAATGTGATGGATGACGGTTTCGACAGAATAAAAAGAGTGAGAGAAGAGGTGATGATGCTAGGTGCTACAACAGATCGCTTTAATCGGATATACAGGGTGTAAAAACAATAGCTGCAAATATTTTAAGGGGTGAATCAGTCCGTGAAACTGAACAAACCACTAGAAACATGGTCGAAATATGATATAATATTTTTGACCTCCCATACTAATTGACTGGGTCGGTTGGTAATTATGTATGGGAGGTCCAAATTTTTTTTTCATATTTCGACATATGTTCCTTGGGGAAAGTTGTTCAGTTTCATGGGCTGGTTCACCCCTTAAAGTAGTTGCAGCAATTTTTTTTACACTCTGTATGTACTTCGTTAAATGTAGCCTTTAATATTGTAGGAGGAAGGTCTGCAAGAGACGCAGCACGCGGTGGAGAGCGACGTGGGTGGAGAGTGCGTGGCGGCGCTGCGGGCGGCGCTGGACGCGGCCAACGGCGCGTGCGCAGCCTACGTGCGGCACATGACCAACGCGCCGCCTATCGGTAACACCAAGTTCGACCGCGAGCGACTCAAGATGTGCATCTACGAAATCGTAAGTATCACTGCAAAGTCGCTTTTCGCGTCTGTCTGTATGTATGCTTAAAACTAAAACTACCCAACAGATTTTGATGCAGGTTTTTTTAATAGATAGAGTGATTCAAGAGGAAGGTTTTTAATGTATAATACTTGCCAGGTAAACTAATTATTCCCACGGGAAAATGAGTTGTAGCGGGCGCAGCCGCTGGGCGGCCCACTAGTAGAGTAAAAATATTAGCTGAAAATATGGGACATGAACCTGAACAACTTTCGTCATGATACATTGATCAAAACATGAGAAATTTTTTTGGACGTCCCATACAAATTGACTTGGTCGGTGGGTAATTTTGTATGGAAGGTCCAAATTATATCGATATAATGTTCCTTGGGGAAAGCGGTTCAGTTTAGTTAACCTACGCCTCTTAAAATATTTGCAATATTTTTTAAATTCTGTAATGTACACTTGCCGGTTGATTTCGGCTTAGAATAGCATCAACCCATTACTAATCTGTAAGGTCGGTATTTATAAATCGCACTCAGATCTGAGATGTCAAATGTCAGTTAATTCTAACAGCATTTCAGAGTCGCACTCAAGATCGATCTCAGAGTTGAGTGTGGTTTATAAATACGGTCATAATAGGTTAAATTATGGTTTTCTGTGTATTGTTATGATATTTTAGGCGACAGTCTGACAACTTGCCACAAAATTTTCCACCCCCTTTACAAGTAGCAGGCTTCTGACATGGTTGCGTAACGACCGCCGTCTAAGTGATCATAGACAGCAACCGAGACCTACGGCTTAACGTGCTATCCGAAACACGGAACCGTCTTACTTACGGGCAATCGGGTGGTTCACCCCGCAATGTCCTAACCAGACTAGGAACAAATTCACGAAGTGATAAATATTAAGTTTGTGAGTGACCCACCGAGAACCGAACCCGGAACCTTCTGCGTCAAAGGCAGTCGCACTACCACTGCGCCAGATCGGGCGTCCTGGTGGGGTAGGCAGAGCGTTAACGACCGTAAAATTATTTTTTTGTTGCTGGTGTGGTTGTTATCGCGTTATTTTGAGGGTCGTTTCAGATAAGTCGAGTATCACAATAGTGACAGGTTGTCAGTTTGTCGTCTAAAATTGACATACACATGAAACCCTCGAGTCCCTTAGACGTCTCCTACGACACTCACTTGGATATGTGTATGTATTTATTTTATAGACTAACAATTTCTTAATCGGCTATAAAGGTACTAATTTTATATCTTGTTGATCATATGTTTGCGTGACGAAGAGTAATTTTTATCGTGAAGGAGCCCTAGTTTCTTACCTGAATAATCTACGTAGTCGGTCCCAAAGTTCTGTCACTGGCATATTATTTTTGAATTTAGAACACGAATTTGGAAAAGTTTTATTGCATTCCGTTTTTGAATGTTTGACAATTATTTTAAAACAATAAATAATCATTTGGCGCGTTTTTTCACGATGGAGTGGACTTTGAAAGAAAACCGAATAGCAGTTTTGGCGTTGCATCGCTGTGGGCACTCGCCGAGTACCATTTTCAAGTTGCTCAAAAAATGGAAAATAACGCTTAGGTTTGTGTATCGTACTATAACTAGGTACACTGAAGTCTCTAGTGTTGAGGACAAGAAAAGAACTGGCCGGCCTCGCTCCGCAAGAACACCAGCAGTGATCAAAGCGATCAAGGAGCGCATACGAAGAAATCCTGTCCGAAAACAGAAACTTATGGCTTTGCAGATGAAGGTTAGTAGAAAAACAGTCAAAAAGGTTTTAAACGAAGACCTTAAGCTGCGAGCATACAAAAAAAAGAGTGGGCACTTACTTAATGCCCGTTTAAAAGAAATTAGACTCAGAAGATCCCGGGTGTTGTTAAAACGGTACGCGAAAAACCGGCACCGCGATATACTTTTTACAGACGAAAAAATTTTTGATATAGAAGAAAAGTATAATAAACAAAACGATAGTGTACGCTACCAGCTCTGAAGAAGCAGGAAACAAAGTTCCGCGGGTGCAACATGGGCATCATCCCTCTTCAGTCATGGTCTGGTTAGGAGTCTCCTACTATGGGCCAACTGAGGTTCATTTTTGCGAAAAGGGGGTCAAAACCAGTGCAAAAGTGTACCAAGAGACGGTTTTGGATCGGGACGTCAAAGACCTGCCCAACACACTATTTTCAGGACATCACTTTGTGTTCCAGCAGGATTCTGCGCCCGCTCACAAAGCCAAGACCACTCAAGCCTGGTTTGAACGTCAAAACATTGAGTTTATAAGACACGAAGATTGGCCTTCCTCCAGTCCGGACCTTAATCCTCTGGACTATAAAATTTGGCAGGTCTTAGAGAGCAAGGTCTGTGCTAAGCCCCATAAAAATTTGGAGAGCCTGAAGTCAGCCATAGTTAAAGCAGTCGCTGAAATCGACATGGATATGGTGCGTGCTGCGATAGACGACTGGCCGCCGCGGTTTAAGGCCGTTATTAAAAGCAAGGGAGGTCATTTCGAATAGTTTTATGTTATTTTGATTCTTCGATAATTGTATTTTTAATTGATATATATGTCGTGATCAAGCGATAGAGCGTCGATCAATTTTAGTAAAGTTGATTGATTCAATCGACAATCGGTCAATCCGTCAATTGAGTTAAGTTTTAAGCAATATTGTAAAGTGGGGGCGAACGCCGTGACGTCACTACCGGTGGCTGTTTACGAGGGTGGAGTCATTGGGCGGGAGCTCTGGCATTCTAAATCTGATCGCCGAGTGGTGAGCACCCCTCCAGTGAACCTGCTGGTTCGCCTACCATTAATTCAACATTGAAACTCTGTGCACTTGCTGAAAATAAATCATCACGTTTGTTTCGCACGTTCATCTTTCACTTCTCGAGTTCCCACGCCATGGGTCCCGATCCTGATGGGCAGACTGCTGCGGGAGATGGGTCTTCGTCTGTTTCGCCTACATCAGAAGTGCGAATCGCTCGAGAAAATCAAGAACCGGGCACCAACCTCAGCAAAGATGACACGTGGCGAGCTATGTTCGAGCTGCAGAGTCGTACCATGATGGAAATGATCGAAGCTATTCGAGGAAAGTCTTCCACGAGGATAACCTTACCAGAATTCAACCCAGATGTCGCCGATGCCGATTCACGTGCTTGGTGTTCAACCGTCGACATTTGCCTGACAGAGCGACCGCTTGAAGGAGGAGAACTGATTCTCGCACTCAGTAAGGCGCTACGAGGGAATGCTTCAGTCTGGCTGTCTCAAGTTTCCCACGTGGGCATCACATGGGCCTACTTCAAAGACCTATTCCTTGCCAGATATGCCAGTAGCGAAACTGCGGCAGCTACCTTGATCAATGTGAGTAATGGTCGTCCAAAAGACGGTGAGTGCTTAGCGGCTTATGCAAGTAGAATCATGACCTCAATAATGATTCAATGGAAAGACAAGACCGCTGAAGAAATTGCTATATCGTACGTACTTGCTCACACGGCGCAATTTGACTCACGAATCCATCGTCTTGCTCACACCACCGAGTTGAATACCAGGACCAAGCTTCTGCAAGAGATGAAGTCATTTTCAAGCATGAAGCGAAAGCATCCCGAGAAAGACAATACACACGATATAAAACGCTTTAAATACAACTCACCTGCTTCATTTTCTTGCCATGAATGTGGAAAAGCAGGTCATAAAGCCATTGACTGCCGCTACAAGCAGAAACCCACTGTCAAGCAGAGTTCACCGTTCTTCAACACTAAACCGAGTACCTCCAACAAAATCAAAACACACGTGGAGGCGAAGAAGAGCATCATCTGTTTTCGTTGTGGAGACAGAGGACATATCTCATCACACTGCACTATGACCAATGCGAGCACCAGCGCGGGCGGCGGCGGAAGCGGCGCGGGCGGCCAGGGCGGCGCAGGCGGCGCCGGTGGCAGCGGCGGCGGCGGCGCGCGCGGTGTGCCGAGCGGCGTGCACTACCAGCAGCGTCGGGTGGACCTCTGCCAGATCCAGGGCGTGCACGGAAAACTCCATCACTCTGGTGAGTCGTACCCTTTTTATTTTGATTCTGGGGCCGAGTGTTCTCTAATTAAGCTGAGCGTAGCACATAAATTCACTGGGGCACGGTCTAATAACACTGTACAAGTCACTGGCATTGGTAATTCCTCTGTATATTGCACTGAACAAATTCTTAGCGTTGTTGTTATAGACGGGAAAGAAATTTCAGTTTTATTTCACGTTTTACCGGACGATTGTTTGAAACATGACGTTTTGATAGGTCAGGAATTGTTGTTACTTTACACCGTCGAACTTTCGCATTCTACCCCCATAACTTTGTTGCCAAAGAAACAAGCAAATTTTTGCAGTACATTGCCTGTTTTCGATACCTATAACGTGGACACTGATATTTCTGACGAAAACAAACAAAATTTAGTTTCACTTCTAAATGGTTTTTCGTCTTCTTTCACGGATGGTTTACCAAAAACTCGCGTTACGACGGGAGAATTAAAAATTCGGTTGATTGATCCAACTCGTACGGTTCAGCGTCGTCCCTATCGACTAAGTCCAGATGAGAGGCAAATCGTGCGTAATAAGGTGGACGAAATGTTGCGCGCTGAGATAATTAGGCCAAGTAACTCCCCATTTGCGAGCCCTATAGTCTTAGTTAAAAAGCGAGATGGAAGCGATCGCATGTGCGTAGATTACCGGGAGCTTAATAGTAATACGGTACCTGACCGATTCCCTCTGCCGCTAATATCCGACCAAATTGCGAGGTTAGCAGGCGCGAAGTATTACACTTGCTTAGACTGTGCTAGCGGTTTTAACCAGATTCCCGTGAGCGAAGAAAGCATAGAAAGAACTGCTTTTGTTACGCCGGACGGACAGTTCGAATACGTACGAATGCCATTCGGTTTGCGTAATGCTCCTAGCGTATTCCAACGTGCTGTATCGAATGCTTTAGGCGAACTAGCAAACAAATACGCCGTTCTTTACTTAGATGACATCCTTATTCCGTCGGTAGATGAACAAGAGGGCTTGGAACGTTTGCGTGAGGTTCTCGAAGCTTTGACTAAGGCCGGGTTTTCGTTAAATATGTCGAAGTGCACTTTTCTGAAGCGACGTGTCGAATTCTTAGGTCACGATATTACCGAAGGCGAAGTTAGGCCAAATCCGAGAAAGATCGAGGCTTTAACTAAGCTGCCCCCACCTGAAAACGTTCACCAACTAAGGCAGTTCATTGGACTCGCTTCTTATTTTCGGAAGTTCGTTGCTAACTTTTCCCAAATAATGGCTCCCCTGTTTAAACTGACCACACGTAAGCAGTTTGAATGGAAGTCCGAGCACGAAGAAATCAGACAAAAGATAATCTCAATTCTTACAAATAAACCAGTTCTGATGATATTTAACCCGGATTTACCATGCGAACTGCATACTGATGCATGTGCTGGCGGGTATGGCGCTATCCTGTTCCAAAAAGTTGATGGCAAATTGCACGTAGTAGAGTATTTCAGTAAGCGAACAACTAATGCGGAATCAAAGTACCACTCGTACGAATTAGAAACACTGGCGGTTGTAAATGCCGTAAAACACTTCCGACACTACTTACACGGGCGTGAGTTTACGGTAGTTACGGACTGTAATTCATTGCAGGCATCTCGAAAGAAAGTCGATCTCACTCCTAGGGTTCACCGTTGGTGGGCATTTCTTCAGGCTTTCGATTTTAACATCGTTTATCGCGAGGGTAGGCGGATGAGTCATGTTGACTTTTTATCACGCAATGTAGTACCGAAGCCTACAAAGATAACATACCAAAAGGTAGAACAGAAGCGGGTAGATTTGGCTAGTTTATCTCAAAATTGGCTTATCGCTGAACAATTGCGTGATGAAGAAATTCAAACACTAGTAACCAAGTTAAAAAATAACGAGCTGTCCCCTGATGATGCGAAAACATACGAGCTACGATCCGGTCTTCTTTACCGTAAAATTCAGCGTAACAATCGTACTCGATGCTTGCCAATTGTACCTAGGGCTTTTCGTTGGTCGGTAGTAAATCACGTTCATGAAGCAGTTATGCATCTAGGTATCGAAAAGACGCTCGAAATGATTTACGAACATTATTGGTTTGAAAACATGGCCAAATATGTTCGCAAATTCATTAACAACTGCATGACTTGCAAAATTTCGAAGTCCATGTCAGGTAAACAACAAATTGAGCTACATCCTATCCCGAAGGTTAGTGTTCCGTGGCATACTTTACACGTTGACATTTCAGGGAAACTGAGTGGGAAGAATGACCTCAAAGAGTACGTCATAGTTTTGATAGACGCTTTTACGAAGTTTGTTTTATTGTACCACACTTTACGTCTCGACTCGATAAATGCAATCAAGGCTCTCAAGTATGCAATCTCACTTTTCGGCAAACCATGTCGTGTTATTGCGGATCAAGGCCGTTCGTTTGCATGTAAAGACTTTAAAGACTTTTGCGAGAGTCATGGTATTACGTTGCATCTTATTGCTACAGGCGCCAGTCGCGCGAACGGACAAGTAGAAAGGGTGATGGGGACCCTTAAGAGTATGTTGACGTCTGTAGAGACTTCTGACAGGTCGTGGCAGGATGCTTTGGAGGATGTTCAGTTAGCAATGAATTGTACAGTGAATCGCGTAACTAAAGCCAGTCCTTTAGAACTTCTAGTAGGAAAAGTAGCCAGACCGTTAAATCTTTTAACTCTTGATGATGCTGAATCAACTGTTGACATTGCTGAAATTAGAGAACACGCGGCACAAAACATCGAAAAGAGTGCAGTTTATGAAAAGAACCGATTTGATAAAAGTAAAGCTAAGGTAGTGCGATATGAGTTAGGCGATCTTGTGCTACTGAAAAATGAAGAAAGGAATCAGACAAAGCTGGATCCCAAATTCAAAGGCCCGTTCAAAATTGTAGAGTTGCTTGAAAATGATCGGTACTTGTTAAAATCATTGACTGGTAATAGAACGTACAAGTACGCCCATGACCGAATTAGGAAGATGCCTTTTGATCAAGCATCAGTAGAGTCTGAGAGTGACGAGGGTGATGAGGAAATTGCTGGTCCCTCAAACTTGTTACAGTAGTAGTAGTAAGTGTAAGTAGTTATAAGATCTAATCAAGGTAAAATCATGATTTATTTGGCTGCACTGTATCCGTCAGTCGTAGTCGTAACTGCGGCCATATTCTGGTCGTTCAGGGAGCGGTGCGCGGCTGATGGTACGGCGGGGGCCCGAAGTCTCTTCGAGACTATTACTTAGTATTGTATTGGCTGACTTGGAGTGGCCCGAAATGTGTAAAAAGGTACCTTTGGCTGACTTGGAGTGGCCCGAAGTGAGTTTATTCACTAGCTAGGCGAAAATCATGATTTTAGCTTTAGCATTTTAGCATTGCATTTTAGCGTTTTCTTTTGATTTGGTTTAAGTTTCTGTCTGTCATTTCTATTAGCGAAGTTAATTTAAAATTGTGAATGCTTGATATCAGACATTTTCTTAATTTGTGTTCATCAGGTAGGCCGAGCCGGCCAATCATAGCATTTGCTCTACACTTTTGTCTGGTTGTTTCAGATGCACACGAGGACGTGTGAGTTGTCAGTCTGGCCGTGTCGTGATCAAGCGATAGAGCGTCGATCAATTTTAGTAAAGTTGATTGATTCAATCGACAATCGGTCAATCCGTCAATTGAGTTAAGTTTTAAGCAATATTGTAAAGTGGGGGCGAACGCCGTGACGTCACTACCGGTGGCTGTTTACGAGGGTGGAGTCATTGGGCGGGAGCTCTGGCATTCTAAATCTGATCGCCGAGTGGTGAGCACCCCTCCAGTGAACCTGCTGGTTCGCCTACCATTAATTCAACATTGAAACTCTGTGCACTTGCTGAAAATAAATCATCACGTTTGTTTCGCACGTTCATCTTTCACTTCTCGAGTTCCCACGCCATGGGTCCCGATCCTGATGGGCAGACTGCTGCGGGAGATGGGTCTTCGTCTGTTTCGCCTACATATAAATTTTAAAAAACGGATTGGTACTTTTTATTTTATCAGTATTTTCATATATGACAGAACTTTGGGACCGACTACGTATTGGTATAGTTTAGGAAGCCTTTAAGTTCATACCTATTGATGTTATTTAATTTTGTGTACAGGATCAAATAGCTTCGATGTCGCGAAGTTTAAAAGCTCTCATCACCAAGCACTCAATCAAGGACCGCCTGCGCACTGCCTACACCTATCTGAACAAGTTGAAGCAGATTTGTGAAGACGTAAGTCTCTACTTCAGTATTTTACTATTTGCTCTGGCAGTTCGTTCAACTGGTTTTAAGTGAGTAATAAACAAAGTAATATGCGTAGCTCAGTCTTCAGCCCACCCATCAGGTACTTAATGAAAGGTTAATGTTCCAAAACATAGAGATTGTAAGTAAACAAGTTGTAGCGTATCTTTATATTGTTTTCCCTATACTCTTACTTTATGGAGACATGACTAATTGTGTCAGAGTGGCTAATTGTTGAACCGATTGTAGGGCCGATTCGACAATTGCCAAGCCCAAATGTAATAGAACATCGGCATGGGGTTAATAATGATCCTCGTTACTATACAAGGTGTAAGAGACGGTGTAACGAAAACTTTGCAGGTGTGATTAGACCATGAAACTGAACAACTTTTTTCATGGGGGCTATGTTGGGAAACGTGAAAATTTTTTCGACACATACAAAATTCCTGATCAGCTGACTGACTTTGTATGGGAACTAGAAAAAACTTTTGCGTTTCCCACCATAGCCCCCATCATAGTAAAAGTTGTTCATTTTCATGGCACGCCTGCAAAGTGTTTGTTTACCTACACCGTCTCTTACACCCTGTATACTCGGGATTTGTATCTCTGCCCGACAGAAGCTATGTAAAACCGCTGTAAAAATATGTACGTTTGTTTAGGCCCAACATGCAATGCCGGATGTTTTCATCTGGATGATAAGTAACGGCAAGCGCCTGGCCTACCACAGGATACCCGCCAGGGATATTATTTATTCCGACCACGCGGACGAGTGTGGAAAACATTGCGGCAAAATGCAAACGCTCTTCTTGAAAGTAAGTGGAGTAAAAACAAGTGTCAATGCATTACCAGAATTCTGTAAATAAGCTTCAGTTTCCTTCACTTCAATCTCGACCAGCGGATTTTCGATAAATTATTTTTCATCGAGTTAGTTTTCTAGCACACCTACGGAAAACCTGATGTCTGCCTTATTTGGTGCAATTTTCCGTAGATAGGGATATTATATTAACGTATGAAATTGTATAAAATCTTGTTTTTAATTATGACTGTGCAATAAAAAACCTGAACTTGAACTTTAGCTTGAACAATAATAAAGCACTAAACGCATTACAATCCCATTTAAATAGGCGTAATAGTTTTTATTGGACACTGAACAGACTTGAAAAATTCCTCATTGCTGCCATCAGCCCAAAATATCGTCATTGTTAAGTATCTAGGTAGGTAGTTAGATCGTATTATACTTACTACTACACTACTAAAAAGTTTAAAAGTTTACTTTCAACATAGCTATGTAATCCAAGCCTACCTAGTGATATGATGATAATTACAAATTGCAGTGGCCCGGAAAGAAAGCATCAACTCCAAGCGGTTGGACTATACCGGCCAAGATTTACGTGTATCTGTGGCTCGGGGCGTTGCAAGACAAGCAGCATTACATCGATGGGCTGCCGCAGGGGTACGAACTCGGTTCAGAGCTAAAAAACGCGTCCAAGCCGCGCTCTAATGCGCCCTCAACTATATTCTACGCTGAAAAACATGTAAGTACTGAGCAGGTTTCAGTAGAGCTTTTGTAATAGACGTAGCTTGACTATAAGCAAGACTTGTTTGAATTATTATTTTTCAGACATTTCAAATGCGAGCTTACATTTATCAAGCGAGATCTCTGATTGGTTCAGATTCCTCAGGTTTATCCGATCCATTCGCTAGAGTGGTAATAAATGAGAGTTCCGCTACCACTCAAGTAATTGACGAGACACTCAGCCCCACCTGGGACGAGCTGTTGGTTTTCGAAGATATACTGCTGTACAGTACCATTGAACAGATAAAAGCAGATCCCCCTACGATCGTCATTGAAATATTTGACCAAGATAAAGTGGGAAAATCGGAATTTATCGGCCGCACACTTGCAAAGCCTCACGTCAAAGCCTTCGAAGATACCTACGATAGACCGAATTTTCCACCTTCTTTAGAGTGGCATGAAATCACTCGCGGGGATGACCGTGCAGGTGAACTGTTAGCTACATTCGAATTACTCGAGATTCCAGCAAAGCAAGATGCTTCGATATTGCCCGAACTACCTTCACCGAGAGAAGCTAACGGGAAAACTCCGCACGACGCAAACAAAGGCCCGATACTGCCTGTCCCGAGGGGAATACGCCCCACTTTATCGAAATATCGCATCGAAGTTTTATTCTGGGGATTACGAGATCTTAAACGTGTGCACCTTTTGACGGTAGATAAACCCAGAGTTGATATTGAATGTGCCGGAAATATTTTGTATTCAACGGTTATTCAAAATGCAAAGCGTAATCCCAATTTCACGAATCCTGTGAAGTTTGTAGACGTTGAGCTCCCTGACCAAGATTTATATAGACCACCTTTGACAATTCGTGTACTTGATTGTCGTAGCTTTGGACGTATCACACTAGTTGGAACTCATACTATAAACTCAATTCATAAATATATTTACACACCTATGAGCAAAAGGGAGAAAGAGATAGAAGACAGGAAAAAATCATTGATCCAGCTTCAAAATGTTGATTTGCGTGCAAACTGCATCGTACAAGATGATGTCTTTACAATAGAAAATGAAAAAGAAAACTGTCCGTTGCTAAATCGGGAAGGACGTAGTGCAATTTCATATGGATCAGGGGTAAAGCAGCCTGTCCGAAAGAAGGTTACGAAACGCGAGTCCATGAAGAAGAGGAAAGCAAGTACTGATTCGGTACTAGATGGCGATGAAAGGAGTAAGGATTGGTGGACTAAATATTTTGCTTCTGTGGAGACGATGATCGAGGAAGAGAAGGAGGCTAAGAAAGAGAGGCAAGGCTTTCTGCACGCTCCGCAGATGATGTTTGTGGACGAGATCCGATCCCCTCGTGAGGAAGTGCATTCGCCGCGGCCTGATCGAGACCGCACCAAGCGGCAAAAACCACTATCACCGAAAGTTAAAGTGAGTCCGACTATACCTAAAAAGCACGAAATTCCAGCATCCTGCTTGACAAAGGTGAGTACTTAAAGTTAAAAAAAATATGATAATGGAGTGAGTATGGTATACAATGATGTTATCCTTAAATGGGGTACCTATTCTTCGACAGATATATCCCCATGAACTAGAAGCAGTTCCGGAGTATGATGAATTTAAGGAATGGTTACATTCATTTGAGTTGTATAGAGGTAAAAAGACCGGCGATGAATCTGAGGATGAAAACAGAGTCGTGGGTGTATTCAAAGTAAGTAATACTTCATCATAATCGTATCAGTTTATCAAAGCACTAGAAGTCACATATATCTATCAATTTTCGTTACAGGGAGCCATAAAGGTGTACAAATGGCCGCTACCAAAAGGAATAGATGATCACACTGTAATGGGATTTGACCCGAATTACGGTTTCTTCCAAGGTGTTCCCAATAACGACCCCATTCATGTGCTAGTCAGAGTATACATTGTAAAAGCGACAGATTTACACCCAATGGATTTAAACGGTAAAGCAGACCCATACATTGTGTTGCACCTTGGGTCGAAAAGGATAAGCGATAAAGAGAACTACGTCTCTAAACAACTTAACCCGGTGTTTGGAAAATGTTTTGAAATTGAGGCAACATTCCCACAAGATTCCATGCTCACGATTCAAGTTCTTGACTGGGACCTGCTAGGTTCCGATGATTTGATCGGGGAGACTAAGATTGATCTAGAAAATCGCTTCTACAGTCGTCATCGAGCAACTTGCGGACTACCGATGAAATACGAAGAGTAAGTCTGACCAGCGACAAGCCTACGACCTATTATCAAATAACGTTACCTTAGTTCGATTTGGGTTAAAACAAAAATTACTTTTTCAGGCAAGGATTCAATCGATGGCGAGACGCTTTGAAGCCGACACAAATTTTGGCAAAGCTTTGCAAAGATGGAAAATTGGACCCTCCCGTTTACGAGTACGGAAAAGTAAAAGTTGGACGCACAGTTTTTACTATGCCCATCGACGACCCCGAGCTCTTCTCTGACCCTGACACGCTAGAAGAACAGATGGCATTAGTGGTACTGCGTCGATGGCAAGAAGTGCCGAGAGTTGGCACTAAGTTAGTCACAGAGCACGTGGAAACTAGACCTCTCTACAACCCAAGCAAACCAGGTAGCCCACTTACCTATATTTGAATCAGGTTATTTAAACCTGAACACCGCCACAGTATGACGTCACGCGGATTTCAAATCATACGTTAATAACTAAACTCAATAATAAAGCACTATATCCCTTTTTTCAGGCATAGAGCAAGGGAGGTTGGAAATGTGGGTAGACATGTTCCCTATGGATATGCCGTTGCCTGGACCTCCACTCGATATATCGGCACGTAAGCCCAAGTCGTACGAAATGAGAGTAATCATTTGGAACACGGACGACGTAGTTTTGGAAGACGATGCTTTCTTCACAGGAGAAAAGATGTCCGATATCTATGTAAAGGGGTGAGTAAACCAAAACGAAGACTCAGCTTCTATAGCGACTTATTAAAAAGTACCTGCTAAAAGTTTACAACTTACGTTATCAAAACGAATCGTTTGTTTTAGGTGGGTAAAAGGACCGGACGATTGCCAATGCACAGATATCCATTACCGCTCTTTGACAGGCGAAGGGAACTTCAACTGGCGTTTTATCTATCCGTTCGATTACCTGGAGGCCGAGGAGCGTATAGTGATCTCTCGCAAGGAGTCTGTGTTTTCCTGGGACGAGACAGAGTGCAAGATACCGGCCAGACTGGAGTTGCAGGTCTGGGACGCAGACCACTTCTCCGCCGATGATTTTCTGGGTAAGATGGATAGCCCTGGTATATGTCAGAGCCTCAATGGGAAAGAGAAAGCATGACGATCGACCGCCATTTCCAGATCCTTTCTTTAAAAAATCTTGTTATACCGTGAAATCAAAAATATATCTGATTTCGGTTTAAAAATTGATAAATTGGATACCTATCAAATGTAGCTTTTTGCCGTGTGATGCCGGCCTAGAATAGCATCACCCCACACCCTTCCCGCGGGTGTCGTAAGAGGCGACTAGGGGACTCGAGAGTATTAGTGTATTACAATTTTTAGGCGACAGGCTGACAACCTGTCACTATAGTGATACACATGTTTTCTGAAACAACCTTGGAAAACGATCCTCAAAAATGTCAGACGTGGCGATAGCGACCGTACTCTTACGGCTGTTAACGCTCTGCCTACCCCGCAAGGGATAAAGGCGTGATATGTGTATGTATGTATGTATGTATAGCTTTCTAAGATGTAGATAGGTTTTTAATTGTGTTTATTTTCTTTCAGGGGCTATAACCCTAGATTTGAACAGATTCCCGCGCGGTGCAAAATCATCCAAGCTGTGTACGTTAGAAATGTTACAAAATGACGGAACCGTTCCAATGGTCAACATCTTCAAGCAGAAACGTGTGAAGGGCTGGTGGCCGTTCTATATCAAACGTGACACGGAGGAAATGGAGTTGACGGGGAAGGTGGAGGCTGAGATACACCTGCTGACTAAGGAAGAGGCTGAGAAGGTGCCGGCGGGGCTCGGCCGTAATGAGCCAGACCCTCTAGACAAACCTAAGTAAGTATGTTACATCCTGCCTACCCTGAAAGGGGTAAAGGCCTGATATATGTATGTATGAATTGCCCTCTTTTTACTTATTATGGAGAAGATTTTAAAATGCGAATTTACGAACATGTGTAAAAATAAGAAGGTAGTTACTTACTTGAAGCACGATTTAACATTGGCTCACCCGCTACATGTGATTTCAGTCGGCCGGACGCATCGTTCATGTGGTTCCTGAACCCGCTCAAATCTATCCGGTACATCATCTGGCACAACTACAAGTGGACGATCCTCAAGGCCACCGTGGTCATCCTGGTGGCCCTCATGTTCTTCCTGCTGATATACGCCGTTCCCGGATACTCCGTGAAGAAGCTTCTCGGAGCCTAAGTTATACTGATCTCGAACAAGTCCACATATTTGTGGCGCTAATCTTGATAAGCATATCTATTATTCATATTATCAGTGTTATACCTATTACTATAATTGAAAACATATTTTGGGAGTTTATTACCTATATATTACTAGTATAATCGTGGACCATTAGGGTCCTCTGTTTTAACCACGTTTTAAACCTATGTGTGTAACGTTTCTTTTTAAAATTTGGAGCGATAGTTTATAATATCAACAGGTATAGATAGCTTTGTCACGAGAAGGGTAATCCCTTATTTTATTTTTTTCAAAACCCATGGATAAGTTTTTATGGATATTCCGAGACATAGATACTGAAAAAACCTCAGCCATCACTAGTCGAAACATATATGTGTGCCTCTGTCTTTGTAAGGAAATAATTAATAACTCTCGCATTTGAATGCTGATGAACATCATGGATTACCTATTAGATTTTTCTAAATATCTACTCAAGGTAGAAACTTGCTTTCGGAATAACGCACTTTGCTGATAAAAATTATAAATCAAATTAATACTTCCATTTGCAACCAATCTAAAATAGTTGATTTTTTTTTACTCCTGCTGAGCACACTTTTTAAATGTAGATTGATACTCTTCTTGTGACGAAGCCTTTTGGCGAGAAGTTTGAATCTGTACTTATTTATTTTTAGATCTACAATTTATCTGTACTTAAAGTACCAACAAAGCGTGAACGCTGTAGTCGTATAATTAATTACGTATCTATATTAAATTTGTGTAAACATATCGCTTTTATAGTTGTTTACCCCTGTACTAAAAATTAATGATCCAATTCAAAAACTATTTTAAATGGAATAAATATTTACCTAAATTATTATTGTTATTATTTCATACCAACAAACACTCACCCAGCATTTTTTTTCTAGGAAATACGCAAATATTTATGGAAAACTCTCAGGTGAAATACAATTAAGTTTCTAATAAATTAATGGTAAGTATAATGTAAACATTACATAGGGAAGTCAGGAACGACTTCACTTTCCCGAAACTGAACAACTTTTCCCAAAATAATATGTATTATCAGATCCCACTTCTCCCTAAAATAATATTTATAAATTAAAATTTTAAAATATATTCGTCCATAGAAAACTGCTTAAAATCCCAGTAAATATGATTCAAATATCTGGCAAATAGCGGAAGAAATCATAGTATTGCCAAATATTGTAATAGCTCCTCTTAGTTGCATCTGTAGAAGGCGAAAAAAGTCTATCCGCTGCAAATGACAATGACACTTTTTTTCAGGGGAAACACCCAAGGGAAACACCCAACCAACCCTGTACATGTGCCGTGTGATGATGTCGAGTGTACATTACCAGGGTGGTAAGTCGCAAGATCTATATCAAAATTCCATTTATTCACCCTAAGTAAGGTGAAATCTCAGACATGCGTTTCCCAGAATCCACCATAGGGTGAATTCGTTTGGGGTGAAAGATCGGATCTACGGAAAATGTTCATACCTCGACCTATGTTCTTGTGGGAAAGTTTTTCAGTTTCATGGACCGGTTCATCCTTAAAAATATATGCAGTTGATTTTTTACAGTAAATTATGTAATGGGTCTGCGAAGTACTCTGTATAAAAAAAAGAACCAAAATACTGAACGAATCGTTTTATTGTTTGTTTAAATCGCCGCCTCACCAACAACAAAATCATTAAACCGCAGATGTTAAATCAACAGACAAGTATAATTTTTGTCCAAAGAATTGGTCTGCATCATACCCTTAAATGAAAGTAGAATTTCGAGGTGAAAGTACGATGCAGAGCAAATTTACATTCTACACATATAAGTATAATCTATGGATTCTAGAATGTGCTCGATTTTATATTGAAGTTAGTTCAAATACGTTTCGAATACCAATACTATACGATAAGGTGTTTTAAAATCTTAAAATAATAATAAATTATCATTTAAATTATAAAATAAGTTTAAAAATGTTCTCAATAAATTGCAGAAGTATCAACTTAAAACTTGTCAATATTAAAGCTACCCTAAACACGATCGTAATAAATATTACAATTCAATATAAAAGTTACGCAGGACTACACTATAGTTGTATACATGTAAACCTTTATTTATAAGCAGAATTCATATTCCGTTTAAATTGGATTTCTACGAGTGGCTCTCCTCAGCAGTGCATTCTCAAGGTCATGGATTTCCACATGGACCGTGCTGGGGAGCACCACAAGATTTCAACCTCAATCCTATGTAGTGTAATTGGCATCATTCATTACATTGTAGGTAAATGGTTGCAGGAAAAAACTGCGTTGTGCAGACTGATCATTATATGCAAATCACATGGTGTTAGGCGATTACTTTAATATTGAACTAATTTGAAATCTAAAGTTCCGCATTTGTTTTCTCAAAGGGAGAAAACTAAATTTATCTAGCTTCCTTTGAGAATGATTGAATGAGTTTAATTTTTTAAACTAATTTTAAATTAATTTATGGGGATTTTCATTTATAATTTTAAATCGGCTATATACAAGAATAAAAATATTTTATCATAACCCAGGGTAGTCACCACATGTGAAAAAATCTGATGACCCCCGCGCTATCTCAAGGAATCAATCCAAGCCGTTCCCGGTCGATTTACTTTTTTGTTTTGCTGGTTTTTGATCATTGACCTCGTCCGCAGTCACCCAGTCATGACATGACATAACATGACGAAAGGAGTCTACTGCGTTGGCTGTCTGTTACTATTCGATGATTGTGATAGCTGTAGAGTACCAAAATAAGCCCAAGTCGGCAAGAGTGGAATGAATAACAAAATTATTTTTTAGCGTTGCTACTTCAACAGCTGTCAATATAGTTTTGCATGTTGCCTGACTCTGGTCAACGACCATCTGGTTAAATGCCATCATCAACTTGAAAATTATCACCAGAATATCCGCCCTCTTGCTGTGAGGCAAATTTATTAGGCCGGTGAATTGCCTCATGAAATCCTCATAGGTATCATACTCATACAAAATCTGTGTACCAAGAGAGAAAATCAAGTGCACACGAATATAAAACCTACACAGTTACTATACATTTCATAGAAAACGTACTCTCCCTCATGCTAAATCAAAACGTCTCACAGAACTGGACATGGTCACCTAATTTTAAGCATACATACATACTCACAAAACGATCTTTTAAAGATGCTGTTTGTGGTAAATACAAGAGATTGGCCAGGGGTAAAAGCGCACGCGCGGGGCGGGTCAGTTAAGCAGCGAGAAGCAAGAGAATAAAATTTCTGCCTACGGGGGTGGTAATAATATTAGGTACATCAATAGTGTGACGTAAACAGACCCTCTAAATCAGCTTGCAACCGCCAGAAGCAACAAGCCCGAGTGCTTTTACCGCCCCACGCACCTGCTTCTCACACATTCGATAAACTCTGTACACAACTTTAAAAACAAATCCGATAAGAAACAGAACCTATGTACAAATGATAATACAATGTTTTAAAATGTTATATTGTATATTACAATAAAAAGCTAATAAATCCTTATAATAATTAATATGTATACAAACTAAAGTAGGTACAGAAACTTTCTGATAGGGTTGTAGAGTATAAAATACTTAGCATTTAGAAAAAACAGCTTAGAATAGTTACTTACATTAGGGGCTGTATTTTTTAAACACTGTGGTAAAATTATAAACGATCCCTACATTTTAGCATTTTTATATGCATGTAACTCTGCAATCTTAGACACAATATTTAGCGTAGTTGTAATAAGATGTTGAGTAGAGTTGCAAGGGAGACCAGCCACTTTCATATAACATTTTAGCAGCTTATATGTAAACACACCCCCTTTATTTATAGTAGTTTTAGTTTATTGTGATCGGAATAGCTCGGCAAACACTCGTGTAAAAGAGTTAGGAGAGGATGTTTTCTGTGAGAGACACACCGCAACGAGACATATCGCGACGACAAATAACATTTTATGGACAATGGTTAGCTTCGCGATGCGCCTTCATCATCAATAGCTGCGTCCAGACCGCCTGACCAGCCTCACACACGTTCTCACCGCCTCGCCAGGCATGCCTCGTATGCCGCGGTCGAAGTGGACGAGCCTCATTTGAGGCAGCTGAGTGCGCACGCCGCATTCTAGACGCAGCTAATGACAATCTTTTTTTAGCATCTCAGCATCTCATCTCCTGTCTCGTCACAGAGTGAACTGCCATTATATCGCAACAAGATCGATTTCGAGTAATGCATGAAATTTGGTTCAGTTTGTAGGGCGTGGCGTGTAGTTGCTTTATCGTCATTCATTAAAGTGAATTATATTATTTTCCGAAAGTTCAAGTTTAATTGAGATTAATTTCGATCGCGGCACGATTCTAACATTTAAACAAAATAGTTAAGTATAAATGACTTGACACAATTACTTTCGTTATCAGTAAAACAATTGTATTAAGAATAAAATAAAAATAATCATCGTTAATTTTAGGCCCTATTCAAACTACAGTTCGGTACGGTCCGTGGGTACACGCGACATCCTGGATGGTACAGTCATGTTCACTCTGGGTTAAAATGTTAAAACTTCGGATCGTTCTTGCGACGCGCCGTGCGAAGGACGTGACTATATACTCGTAAATTATAAATTAGTAAGCGGTTGAGTTTCGAGGATCCACGTACCGCGGATACCGCTTTAGTTTGAATAGGGATTAACTCAAAAGTAGATGATTGTGGCAATCGAGTATTATTAAAACTATTCAGTATTTATGAAAGATAAAGACATAAAATTTAAAATGGGTAAAATAAGTTTCGAAAATTTTATGCAATAAAGGTAAAAAAACAAAAGGCCACCATTTAAAAACTTGTACATTACGTAGTTCGCGCTAGATCAGGCTACTGTTCTGGGACAAGAAGTGTGCAATTTCGTCTGCTGTGTCCACAACTGTACACTGATATTATGCTTACGATAGAAATAAAAATATAATCTTCTAATATACCTTCTAACTACGAAGTCTTCCCCGTTTTTAGAAGAATTACAAGATGGGAAGAGAAATTACATGCGAAATATATAAATTAAAATAATAAATTAAAACTAACAACTGAATCAATCTAAATAATTAAAATTACCTATTGCACTTCGTGTAAACTGTGTTTTTTTTTAAATTATAAAGTAATAAAATAATTCAAAGATTCAAATCATGTTGGCATCAGACAACCATTAAACGTTCATTCACGCCTTTAAGTCTATTAGGTAGGATTAACATACCGACGTCAAAACACTACGAAGGCACTATGTTATGTTGGTCTCGATCTAAACGTGCCACACACGCAAGTGCACGACGTAAGGGGGCGGATATTTATTGCTTTAGTATAGATCGCACCAAATAATGCAGGGCGTGAGTTTCGAAGGCGACTCATGTTTTTCTTCTAAAAGAAAAAGTCCTAAACCTTAGACTTGTTGTCTACCTCGTCATAGTATTATAGCACGTGAGGTCCTGGCTGCTGGTCCGTCTGTATATCTAACGTGGGGTAGTTCCACTGCGATCACGGACATCTACTTTATACCTCAACCAGCATAACCTGTTCGCGAACTGGTCACGCTAGACGATGCTCACGCTCAGCATACGACGCAATTTAACTCATATAATGCTACATGCTTAATCATATAAATGGCATTTCTCATGATAAGAACTACGAGCGCCGGGCTTTCACGATTCAGCCTTCGAACAGAGTCATACAATATTTACATAGTAACTAGCAAACACACATTTAGAGAACTGTTTATTTCCTCGTAAATTTACAAGACCAATAGTTTGAGGCATCCAGTAAGATCAATCGAGCTTGACTAACAAACAGCGGGACCATTTATGGCTCTTTTATATAAGACAAATCGACGAGCAATCCAGTTGGAGAATCTATTAAAATGTAATAATTTATATTTTATAGGCTTTGTATTAAAGAGCCATAATGGTAGTGCCCTTACAATATGTAATTAAATAGAAAGAAAAAAAACCTGAGCATTATTTTGATTTATTTGTATGCAGACAGATTATGTTAGAGGAGATTCAGACAAACAATAGACTTCAAAACAAATTTTATAAATATCAATTATTTTTCGTAAGGCGAATAAAACGATTTCATCTTCATTTACAACTAGGTTACGGCCTTAATAAATACATAGTTTGTTGACACTGCAGTAAATGGACAATACAAAAAAATATGTAGGTAGTATGACGGCATGACGTAATTTTATTAGTGCCTCAAAAATATCAGAACATCGGAAATATGCGACATTGGAGCGGGCAGGAATAGTCAGGTTGATAGGAAATAACGCCGATGGATACCACCGACTGGTCATTCCATCATGGTTTGAATCTTGCGAAGCGTCAAGCAAACGCCTTTTATTCCTTACTTTTAAGTCGTACAGACGTTAAGTTAATTATTGATTATCACAAGGCGAGTTAGAGAACACAATGCAACGCGGCGGCGAGTATTCAGACGGTGTCAATGTCGCCGACGTTGATCCGGTCTTCGGCCGCGGTGACGGAGAAGCCGAGTAGACGGGCCGCGTCTACTTTCATCATTTTGTTCTTTTTGGTCTTCTTACCTTTGCTCTTGACTTCCTGGTAGTCGGAGCCAGAGACGGTGCGCGGGTTGATCGCGAGCGCCGGCGAGCACAGATCGTCGGATGGCGTTACCATGCCCACTCGTAAAAGCTTCGACCTGCAACAATACGTGTCATCAGAAAGTTTTTAATAAAAACTTTATATCTATACTCTGTGAGCATCAGCATGTAAGGTATTTAAAATAGATGCAGATTCCGCTCGCGAGATTTCTTATGAAATTTTATGCTATTGAAAACTTAAACTGATTAAACTTACCTCCTCTCAAGGAATTGACGACCAAAATCGCTGGCATCCTTAGAGTCCCCTAAGTAACACTTAACATAGTCTTTGACTTCATAGGGTGATTCGATATCTTTTAGGAAACCAATGAATGTAGGTACTGAAACAAGAGAAAAAAGTGTGATTATTAAATGCAATTGTAGGCGATGAGTCCAAGATAATGCAGGATGTCCTCTGCTCGTGATGGCGCGTATTCATTTGGGCTGATTCAGCAATGTTTGTTTAGCGACATCATTGCTGAAAAATGTTTCCGGATGTTTCGCGGCAACAAGGAATTAGTCACGTGACAAATTGCAGCATTCCAAAATGTTGGAATTTGTTGTCAAAAGCATAGTTACCGTCAATCTTGTTGTTCCAGGAAGTGAGCACAGTGGTGCACCAGCATTCGAACTCGGCGGCCGGCGTCACCTCCTTCCTGGCGGGGTGGCTGGCTTGCGGCGCGGGCGCAGGGGCGGGCGCGGCCGCCGCCTGCTGCTGCTTCTTCTTCGGCTGCTTCACCTCTACCGGCTTGGGTGGCTCGGCCGCCTTCGTCACTGGGTTAGGTTGTGTGTCCCAGAAACCTGCACAATCAGATATTTTTAACAAGTGGTTTTGTCGAACTCGAATGAACTCATATAAATTTCGTCGCAATCAGATAAGCCTGATATTTCACGGAGAACTAGCAGCGTTAATGAAACGGTACAGTACCTCCGTTATAGGGGTTGCCCCACGGAATGTGGTTGGTGACGGGCGCGGGTGCCAGCTGCTCCTCGAAAGACTGCTGCGCCGCCGCTGCCGCCGCCGCCGCAGCTGCCGCCGCTTGCTTCCGGGCTTCAGCCTGGGGATTTATTTATTTCGTTAAAATATGTTGTTCATTATGTTGATACATGCGTTGAATTGCCATGTTTTATAATATTTCGTTTGTAACTTTATTTTACAGTAACATTAACATAACAACATAAGTTTTCACGAACAAATAGCACCTACCTGAATTTCAATTAAACTCTTCCCAGGCGTAGGAGCATTGGCTTTTTTCTTGGCCCATCCCAGCCCTGCCTGCATTTCCTGCAAACAGTCATAAATTATTGATAAGTGTCTTAGTGTTAAATCATTCTATTGGGTATCCTTAAAAAGGATACAACTGCAGGGATTAACATTTACTGGGTATTCTTTTATCGGTGTACAAAGTAGCAGTATAATGTTGATCGTTTACTGGGAACTTGGAGACGGCAGTGAGTAGATGTGCAGCACCTGTTCCCTGGCGAGCGCGGCGGCCTGCTGCTGTGCGATCATCTGCATCATCTGCTGCTGCTCCTTCATCTGCTCCAGCTTCTTCTCGCGCTCAAGCCGCTGGATCTCGGCCAGCGTGAGCCCCTCCTTGTTGGGCGCCTGCGCGGCCTGGTTGCCCACCGCCGACCACGGCGCCTTCTTCGACACAGACTCCGCCGCTTGCCGCTGCTGCTGCTGCTGTTGGACCTCCTGTTAGGCAAACTCTTTGAGTAAGCTAAGATAAATACATACAGCAATACAACATACATAAATGCATCGAAAAAGAACAGAATAGCTTGAAATATTATGCGATGAACTGTTAATGTCTGCTGAATTAAGACTACTTGGATGTTTGTCAATCAATATTCAGTAAGGGTTTCATATAACAACAGAACTATGAAGTATACCTGCTGCCGCCTCAAAATCTCAGCTTGTCTCTTTCGCTTCTCCTCTTCGGCAGCGAGTCGCTCTTCCTCTTTTCTGAAAATAACCAATTGGCTATTTACTGACGATTCACGGCCGGGCTTGATTCAACTAAACTCATAACAAGTAACCAAACAACTTTCATACAAACTAATAACGGAATTCAAACGTCAGCGAGCAATGAACAGAATAAGGAATATACATACACATACAAATATGATACAAATCACATCTTAATCCCTTGCGGGGTAGGCATTAGGAATATACCTTACAGATTTGACTAACCTCTTTAATTCAGCTTCTTCGATTGCCTTTACTTCTTCCGTCTTCTTTTTCCCATCTTTGGTATTCTTCTCAGTTTTCACGATGGTGAATCCCTCTTTAATCCACTGGTTTTTCTCCTTTTCTAGCTCTTTCTTATTGATTTTATCTTCCTTTTTGGATTTTGATGGGGATGCTTCTTCAGGTCGTTTCTGTAACACGTTAAACTTTATGTTTCAACAAGAGCCACAATTTTTATTTTCTTATTGATTTCATGACAGCTTATTAAATGATAGAAAACGTGGAGTTGTCTTGTCCCGCCATGCCTCATGGTAATAAATGTCGAAACTGCAGTCGACAATGGTTGAAAAGCGTATGAAATAAAATGTACTTACTTCAACTTTAGAGTTATCATCTGGAGTCTTAACCTCACTTTCATCTTTCTTTTCTTCCTTGACCTTTTTCGAGTTCTTGGTTTTGGCGTTTTCTTTGCTTTTAGGAGCTTTTTCTGCTTCGTTTTTAGCTTGCTTGGCAGCCTTCGTTTCCGGTGTGCCCGGCTGCTTTATTTGAGCTGCTTGTGATTGCATAGCTTCTGCTGCTGCTTTTTCATTACTTTCCCGTAACTTTTTCATCTAGATAACATACAAAAACTAATAATTATACTTCATTCGCTCAGATAGTGACACGACCAGCGTAGCTTGACCTTCATGTTCGATACACGAACGTACGGGTGCGCACTGATAGTTACGCTGGTCGAGACACCATCTGGCCGAATGAGCTATAAATGGACACATATAGTCTTCCTGCTTCTCATGAAAGATTTAAACAATGAGCAAATTGAATACCCATAGTAATCCACTAACACACTGACCACGTACCTGCAAATCCATAAAAGTTTCTTTCTCTGGCTCTGGAGGTGGTGGCATTGGGATATCTTTTAACGATTCTTCTTGGATGAGTTTCTGCAGATCTTCCAAGTTGGGTGCCATGCCGACGTTAGAAGGGAACGGTTCGTCGGGCTTGGCCGGCGGGGGGCCCTGCGGCAGCGGAGGCTGCTCGCTGCCGAAACCCATCTTTGAACCCGCGTTTGCGTTCTGGGATGCCCGAAGTTGTGCTAAGATTTCATCTTCTGTTTTCATTTCTTTAGGTAAACCATCAGGCAACAAGGGATTCGATGTCATTGAAGGCTGAAATAAATTAATGTTATAATTTTTATGAATATGTGTAAACCTTGTCTTGCATCAAAGTTTCTATTGAAATTATATGAGTGCGACATTAAACCTAAGAAACATCTATGATAAGTTATAATTATAATATAACAAAAAAAAGACAATTTGACTATTTTCAGTTTTAATTTTACTCAACATAATATGTTCTTCACCAATAGCTGCAGGTCTACACCGGCCGAGCAGCCTCAGGTACTCGCCGCCTTGCGCAGCATGCATTTAGCTGCCTCAGGCGATGCACGTCCACGCCGACCGCACTATGCGCCGCATGTCATGCGAGCGAGCGAGCACCTGAGGCTGCTAAGCTAGTGTAGGCGAGCTATTGACTTATTAAAAAGTTAAACCACTTTCTATAAATCTGAAGGACAACCATTTTTAGATCATAATAACGCTAGTTAATTTTTTTTTTTCGTGTATGTACAGTGTTTTGAATATTATTATTATACACAGCAATATAATAATTGTGGTAATAATAACAGTTTAGGTATTAGGAATTTTTTTCTGCAGGCATCGCCACTATGTGTATATTTATTTAAAAAACGTAAAATATGAATTTATCAAGTAATACGTACAGTTACAAATTTTACTGTTAATTTTTTTGCATATATTTATATTTCTAATGCTATCAGCAAGAAATTCGCTGATGTATTCCTATCCGTTAATTTGAAACATTAACTCACGTTCCTCTCTGTTTCATAAAGCTATAGGGCTCTTTCTATGTGTAATATCAAATGATTGAATAAAGCTATGTAAATTATCATACTGAATAACTATTATTTATTAGTAAACATGCCTCTTTTAGGATATACTTAATGTATAGAAAGATAAGAAAGAAAGATAGAAGTATATTTCACTTTTTCAAGACCGCTTTGACGATAATGTTTCGGGCAAAGTAAGTACATTTAAATTGATAGTTTAAGAAAAAATGTTTAATGAACTAGAAAATAACAAACATACAAAAAATTAAACAGAAAGTTAATAAACAAAAAATCGTTAAACTATACTCTGCAGAGATTTGGCAGATACTATTTATTATCTAGCATTTCCCCTTCACCATGCAAGTTCACATAATAATCTAAAATAACTAAAATTTACAATCGTTACTAAAAACTAGAAACAAATTAAACAAACTTTGGTAACACTCACACAGCTACAAGCGAGTTGTCATTTATATTAGGTCAAATTTATAACAGTCTTTAATAAGTTTTGCTCAGTCTTCGACACAGAACCAATTATTTATGTTTTCATCCCCTCTATTCAAAAAACTCTGCTTCAAGCGCACATAAGTGCGTCTAAAATGGGTCATTTTAACACTCTGGGTAACAATGAGATTTGAATTTGTAACATAATTAAATAAACATGAATGTTTGCATCCAATGAAACGCAATATTACTAGGGATGCCAAACTGTTTTTCTGTAATACTACCTAGTATTTGCTATTTTATTGATTATTTAACACCTAATATTTACCTCATTTCTATTAAAATTGGAAATTAAAAAAAAATGTGTCAAATTTTATTTTTCTTTTGGCGCCATTTTTAACAAGCAATGTTCGTTGACCTAACAGCCTATCAATTTGTTGAAATGTATAATATATTTTTGTTAATATTGGATATCTATAACGCAATTTATTAGATGAAGTGTGAAATAAATAATGGACGTACAGCAAGGTATTTGCTGTTTTTCTCATAGAGGGGGATGAAAAGTAGTACATATAACTCGGGCATGTAGTTATTTATCCTCGAGCACATTGAATCCCTCGCTTTACTCAGGATTCTACTCTAAATTCCTTCGTTCCGCTTGTGATTCTAAATAACGCCCTCGTTTAAAAAATATCACTTCAGCCCCTTGTCATAAATACTACTATTGTTGATTAGATAAGCCTGACTGCTCGTGTGACACATAAAGCAATATAAGTGAATGAATAATTCAGAAAAATCGACTTAGGTCTGCATTATTTATACAATAACATTAATATAACCTAAGTGAGTCAGCAATTTATTTATAGTAAAGCTTCACATATACAGTACTAAGACTATAATATTACAAGGGTCCGCAACTCGTGATATATTTAAGCAAGCAAAGGGATTGCCCGTTTATCGAATAGTGACTTGTCGTGGTATCAATCTTTTGCATACCCTCCTCATATCGAAAATGATTCACAGACCTATCTCGTAAAATTCTTACTACATTTATTAAAAGGTCATGTTTGAAATGGCCGGATAATATCTAGAATACGTCGTCGATTTTTTCATAGTTTTTATAAGCTACAACAGATTTTTTTATTAGAAAATACGTAACTGATTTTGAGAGCCGAAAATGAGAAAGAAAAAACTTACTCTGGTATGTGAAAATATACTCGTCATATAATTGTAACGTCGAAAAAACTTATTTTATTTTAGTCCGAATCTTTCTAATAATTTATATTTAGGTATCTACTTTTTACTTTAATAACATTTCATAAAATACAGCATTCTTGGCTTTTTTGTTCATTAAACGCATTCTTTGATAAATGAAACTTAACATCATTTTATACGTCGCCTCGGAATCCCCCTATATACAGGGTGTAAAAATATTAGCTGCAATAATTTTAAGGGGTGAATCAGCCCATGGAACTGAATAATTTTCGCCAAGGAACATAGGTAGAAATATGACAAAAAATTTTGGACCTCCAATATAAAACTACCGAACGACCAAGTCTATTTGTATGGTAGGTCCAAAAAATTATCTCATATTTCGACCTACGTTCCTTGGGGAAAGTTGTTCAGTTTCATGGGCTGATTCACCCCTTAAAGTATTTGCAGCTAATATATTTACACCTTATATAAAAAATCATGAAAATCTTTGAAACCGTTTCCAAGATATTGGTTCCAAATAAATATATATATATTTAATAATTGCTCGTTTAAAAGTTTACTAAATGCCTCAAAGTTTGATATAAACGCCTTTTAAAGAGTTCCCCGGCCAGCGACTCTACTTGCTTCTATCACAGAATAAGCAAAAATATCCTTGGAATAAGTGCTGGGCAATGGTAATTGATAACGTAACTTTCAAATTGGTTTAATTGGTCACGTTTTGAAGTTAATCATATACTTACACGTCCTTTTCTAGCTCTCCTCTTTAAAATAAAAGTGTGAATGTAAATAAAATCTAAATGTCTTACCATTACCAACACAGGGAAGCAAATTATTTCAAATTATAAAAAATACTACTTCTAATCAGGCATAAATACAAAAGCATGCAAATATAGCATTCACACATTTAGCTTAGCTATTAAGATTATCCTACAGTATAAAAATAGTTTCAATGTGAACTAGCTACCAATCATTAGAAGACAACAAGGTATATAGTTGCCAAGCAAACTTCGGATAACAGAAATTAATATCCACTTCTCTGTCAAAACGTAGGTCAAAACTGTGGAGAATCTCAAATGATAATCGTTTCTGATAAATTAAAAACAATAATAAGTATTAAATAGATATTTTGACTCGTTTCAACATCTTTGTATCAAAGATCAATGAATAGAAACATGATAATTTATTAACTACCAACAAGTAGTGTGAACTAAAAACCCTAATCATAAATAAGGAAGTAACTTAACAGTTCATAAAGACCGACTAAACCACATCTAAAACAATAAAATTAAACAAGTAACATTTAATTTCTCGTCTAAAAATTATAATTAGCATCACAAGTGCTCGAAGGATTATTTATTATTTAAAATGTTTTCTTCAGCACGTTTGGCCGTTATAGACAAATTCTTCTGTTTCGTATGTGTCCTCATGAAATCGGTTTTGTATTCCGTTTACATTCTATCCT
Organism: Keiferia lycopersicella; assembly: GCA_029255805.1. Taxonomy (NCBI): domain Eukaryota; kingdom Metazoa; phylum Arthropoda; class Insecta; order Lepidoptera; family Gelechiidae; genus Keiferia; species Keiferia lycopersicella. The sequence goes on along the minus strand of JARACZ010000006.1, from coordinate 14,190,428 downwards.
GAAAACCACAGGGGTTATATTAAAATGACCGGACATTGGAAATAAAACGCTATTCAGGTATAATAGGAATCATGAAAGACAGGGTCGAAGACATGACGAAAACAGAATACTGATTATAAGACCGTTACATCTGCATTTTTTAAAATTGTATACTTGGCAATATTACAATACGTACTAAATTGCACATTAGAAAAGGCGTACATAATTTGCGACTAAGGCTATTTACCCAACTGATTTGAATTTATTTATTCATTGATTTTTGACTGCTTTTATATGTGTTGAATTTGTAATAATAAAACTTGTGATTTCCCTAATGCTAGTTTCTTTTACTATTATTATGAAAACCGGGATTTCTCGCAACTTGGATTCTGAAACGAACGTTTTAGGTAACTAGACCACAGACGCAGTGTGCTGAAACACCGCGCTGAATAACCTACTTAGGTAAGAAAATATCACAATGCCGTTTTTCCGCATTTGAAGAAGACAAGTAATCACTTCCGTTGAATATCAGTGCGGCAATAGATACACTGAATATCGTTCGCAATGATTAAGATAAGTTGAATAAAATAAACAAATAAAAAATATGATTATCAGAGCGTAATAGATTTACAAAATCAAACAACAGTCTAAGTTTGTAAACATTAATTATAGGTATTCATAAATATCTTGGATAATGAAACTTAAAAGCTTTATTAAAAGCTTCTTCTTAATTCAGTTAAATGTTTTTAAACCAATGTTTTTAATTCAGTTAAATGTTTAGCATCAGCTATGTTAACCAAAGTCGACAAGCCTCATTTTGCATTGACATCCCTCGTCGCATACTATCACATTCGCAAACTGACACGCCGCCTATTCGGCTAGATGGACTCATGGAAATGCCACGTTATCACGAGATCTTAAACAAATTAAATTTTTACAGCACATATTTAATAAGGAATACTATAGGTAGGTAGTGTGTGAATTCAAGGTCCGGCCCAAAGATAACAAAGTTACCGACGCATCAAGACTTTGGTGGTATGGATTGTAATGAAATTACTAATGAGAAGACAGGAAATCAAGATACTAAATTTAAAAGCCTTCAACCCAAGCCTTCTACTTAGGAGTAGCCGATTCACCTACATATGTGTTCCGCTACGTATTGTAGTTTCTGAACTCTTCAACTTTGAAGCATTGCTGGAAAAATCGATTGGCAGGATTTTTCTTTTCTTGCATACTGAAAGTAATATTTAAGGACAGTATGCTACAAAAACAACCGCTCGGAAGCCCCTATAAACCTATAACAATAACAAAGGAAAATAAATATCGAATTATCCCATTAAAACTTTAAAATTGAGTAATTCAGAATGTATTAAAACCTGCGGAAAATTCAATGAAGTGATATGGATGGCATTTAAATTTTATCTTTTGACGTCACTGTTTGGTCTCCTCTGTATAGAGAATGACGGGAAAATTTCAACAATAACATTTCACACTAATGATAAGATAAAATATCAAACACCTACTTCAAAGTATAGAGTTAAATATATACGGGGTGTAAGGAACGGTGTAACGAAAGTTTGCAAGCGTGACCAGACCATGAAACCGAACAACTTTTTCTATGGGGACTATGTCGAGAAACGAAAAAAGTTTTTTGAGTTCCCATACAAAGTCACTCAGCTGATCGGGAATTTTGTATGGAAGGTCGAAAATTTTGGACCTCCCATACAAAATGTACCAGCCAAACAAGACAATTTGTATGGGGGCCCAAATATTTTCTCATATTTCGACCTATGTTCCTTGGGGAAAGTTGTTCACTTTCATGGACTGGTTCACGCCTTCAACTCTTCAAGTCAGTCCTGTAGATTTGACCGTATTTGTAAATACCTAAACATTGTACACACAAGAATACAATTATTATTTCCTCTTTATGGAATTAGTATAGAATATTAGATTAGTGGAGATGCACCGACTAGTCGCCCTTTTTTATAGTCGGCAAGCAGTCGGCTGAATAACCGGTTAGTCGAATGTGATAACGACATTGAATTTTAATAATAAATTAGCAAAATATGTTAGAAATGAAACCACAACTGTTAATGAGGCTGTAGATGAGGCTCAAAATCATGCACACACGCGACTTTTTTTCAAACGTCACCGAAGTAATGATCAGCTCACCCTAGTTAGTAGCTGGCTTTTAGGCCAAAAATATAGTCAGTGCATCTCTAGCACATAGTTACAATAACAATAATTAAATTTATCGATAATAATGTAAAATAAGATAATCCATCCAGCATTATTTATCATTGGTGAAAGTGTAGTTAGAACATCATGAAGCAATTAAATATTTTTTGTAAAGTAATATCAACTTTATAAATTTACGTGAAATGGAAAGCATGAAGGAACTTTTTCATTGCTTCATATGACTAAACATTTTCGTCATATCATTCTATAAATTCTGGTAATATAGGGATAGGAAGCTATCCAAACATAGTCGGTTATCCATCTCAAAATCATTGAGTAACTTACTAGCAGATCCTACATTCTATAATTTTATGTAAGCAGGGATAACAAACAAAAAATATTCACAATTTACTAACAAACCACATAAGGGATGCAGGTAAATTTTAAACTGTATCCACATTTTAATGTCATTATCTGCTTTATTGTTTCATTCGGATCGCGTAACCATTCAATAACTATGTGCTATACATGAACCCATTAAATAACAACAAGTGCCTCAAAGATAAAATGGATGACCTTCAATTTACAATATGGTTTAATATCATTCATGATTCCTAGTTTACTCAACATTAAAACACGCACTACCTAGTAAAAATATAGCGCAATGCAAAAATTTACAATTAATACCCCATCAATAATTATACTACTCGATACAGGAACTACAAAGTTAGACGATCGATATAATTTTAGAGTAAACCTGACAGACAATGAGAGTAACATTTTTGATGGGATATCAGCGAGCTCGATAAACCCGAAACGTGTGAAAACGTGTTAATACAGAAAGAAAACAAGTAAGCATCATTTTACAGCAAAGAAAAATTAGCAGAATACAAGTTTAAAAAAACAAGAAAGCCAAACATATTCTAGGATTATCGAGCTTGATAGTTGAGGTTATACAGTTACATTCCGTAATTTTGTGTTTAGGTGGTTACTGCTCAAAATCGTATAAATTAAATTCGTAAGTAATGGGCTATCGCGATTAAATTTAGGTAAATATTAGTACACGTTTAAATGTACACGACCACACGTGTATATAAAATAGTGTTATGCATAAAGTAATCGCGAGTGTTATTTTAATATGTAGTACACAAGAAAGACCGGAAAATAACCGTACAACAGCCCCTAAGTGTATAAGTGCGTAAATCGTACCTGCTGGTCCCAGAAGAACACCGACAGGTTGTTGACGCGAGTTTCGTTGCGAGTGTTCATGGCTTGCTGCATCCACAGCAGGTCGGGGGACGGCGACGGCTGGCCCCACAGAGACTCCACCTGCAACGGCAACCGTGTACGTTACTTGTACTCATATTGTACTCACATTTTAGCACATGCTCAGCACTGTTTCAATTATTGGCAAACTGAGTATGAAATAATACCAACGTACCACATCCAAAAAAAATATTTGTTCATTGTAATAATTATTAAAATACCAATACTGATACTTTATTAATAGAAACGCAATACAGCTAGCTGGTGTTCAAATAACACCCGAGTTTTAAATAAGGATTCATAGGTCCCACTATGAAACTTCTATAAATTTAGTCTGAAATTTTTCAAAGTTATACCTTTTCTAATTCAAACGTAAGTCTAGGTCGTAAATTGATTCAAGATAACATTCTGTAAAGCAAAGTCAGAGTGTCTAACATTGTTTAGAACCTGTGATATCTCAAAATTTCCTTTTTTTCATGTGATGGCGAGTATTCTTACATTTGCTTGCTAAGTTGACTTTGGATTCCATGTACATAAATGTAAAATAGAAGGTACATGACAGCTGCATATTACATGTTTCAATTCTTATATTTATTGAAGAAAGTAATGATAGCTGAGTAGTGTCCTGTAAAAATCCAAGCCAATGCCTCGGACGTATCGCATACATTACAAACTACAAGGTGTCACACGCACAAGCAAGACAGAGGCAGTTTTCTAATGAAACTGGAAAATAATTTATAGTTCACAATAACGAGACTTGCTGCATCTGTTACTATTCGACTATGTTCCACAACCAGAAACTAATAAATTAACGAGCGTTAGCTGGCGACCACTGTCGAGGAGCATGGATAGAGAGTGCAAATAGATGACCATTAATTTTATAATTAATTGAAAAGTGTACCATTTGTTGTTGACCAAATGGTGGGTTCCTCATTAAGCCCACTGATCCAAATTGCATTGGGTCCATTGATGTCGCATCAGACATATTCATTACCTAAAATAAGAAATGGAAACAATTAGTTCTACATGGAATATTTAGTATAACTTTAAAGACAGAGAAGTAGACGAATAAATCGCTTACGTCTATTCCGAGGGATTGCTGCGAATTGAGTAGCGACTCGTGCGGGCCAGGCGCGCGAGGCTCGAACCCACTACCCATGGGGAATGGCGACATCATGTGCTCCTGTTAAAAGATACGGGATCAGATTTTTGGCATTTCAATATCTTTTATTAAAAAATAGCGATATTAATAAATATAACTAATAAAAAATTGCTTTCTTCCATATATCCTAGTCTAAACGAACTGAAAGTGACAATGCTGTTTGTATATTAATATTTATATTATTGAAGTGGGATATTATGGAATCGACAATACTGTGTCATTTCGGTGCCTGTCTTAGTAGGGCAGATTGGTTGGTCAACTCAACATACCATTTGTGCGAATGGCACAACCGGCCCGTAGGAGCCGAGCGGTCTCATCACCGCATCGCACGCCCGCCGCACCATCAGACTCGAACTGAAGAATCCAGCTCTATACCAGCTGTACATCTCTTTTGAGGAGAAGGGACCTTGGATGTTCTTCTTAGGGTCCTCGTAATACCACTGTTCGGCCATAGCATGGTTGGGAGTCTGCGGGTTTGTGGCAGGAGACTGTTGCATAATGTTGCCGTATATTGACGAATTGAACGCCGTTTGCGACCCGGAATGCTGCAGACCATGCATAGGGAACATGTTTTGGTTTCCATGGTTCATTTGCATGTCGTTTGTTGGTTGCATCTGAAAATAATAGGTAGATTACATACAGGGTTTTTTTTTTGTCATAACACAAACTTTGTAAGGTGTTTCTACACGTGACTCTGAACACTGAATTACAATGAAGTTACCTGCGAAATCGCAAAAAAAATGGGTATTCAATACATTTTTGCCGAGAAGGTATAAACTATCTAAGTTCTATGGAACACTCTTTTTTGCGATATCTCAGGTAGTCTATTAGTAAAAGTGAGTCATGAGTATTTTGTGTACTGACTAAATAATCACCCAGTAGATTTAATAAAACTACTATACGATACTACTTACCGACGTATTATTCGTATTCTGTCCTAAAAATAGTGAGCTATTTACAACATTGTTTCCAGGCATGCCGGGCAAACCGCCACCGGGCTGGAAGGAGGGTAGTTGTCCAGGTTGCAACCCTGAGGGTCCCATTCCTTGGTTAGGCAGTACTGGCGGTGGTACATTTTGCAGAGGCAGACCCATAGTCGGGCCCATAGAGCTAGTGTTCGGTCTAAGTGGTAACCCTAACGAAGCATTTAAAGCAGAGTTGGTAATTCCAATTTGTTGTAAGCCTGGCGTTTGTAACCCAGAGGCCTGCATTCCTTGCGAGGCCAAACTCGACTTTGGGTTCATTGCTACGCCTTGAAGCGGCTGCACTGGGCTGGACATTCTGAGTTGCATCGCAGGACTAGTCATTTGTGAGACAGTGTTCACTATCGTAGACATTGCGGAAGACATAGTGTTGGCTGAAGAGTTTGGCATCATGATATTTTCATTTGAGCTCGTCAGTTTAGTATTTATAGCTTTATCTTCCAACGCCATATCCATGATGTCCTCAACTATTTTGTCTTCTGGATTTTGATGCTGAGGCGGTAAATCACTGTGAAGGAACAGGCAAGTATAAAATACAAATTAAATATGTGTAATGCTGTGGTATCTGTATTTTTTTAACTTAAGCTATAACACGTGGCTTTGCCCACGTACTCATAAGGAAATAAAAATGAGCTGTGTATTATTTGTGTGATTTTTGAACCTAAACAAATATAAAATCTAATCCTTTTTTAAGGGTTGAATATTGGAAAAGCTGTTATTTAGGTATGTAAGTTCGAAGAAGGCATATGAAAGAGGCTAATAAAGCCTCTCCCTCTCGCTCTTCATCTCGCTTTCCCTCTCACTCTCTCTCATTCTCCCTCTCACTCCCTCTTCCGGTCTTTCTCCCGCTCTCATTCTCCCTTTTGCTTTCTCTCTCACATGCTCTCCCGCTTTCGTTCTGTTTCTCTTTATCGCTCGAGAAAGTAGGCTGTCTCTCCCGCTGTCGCACTCTTTTTTCCTCTTACTCGAGAGAGTAGTCTCTCCCGTCCGCTTTCGCTCTAGCTCTCGCACTCGCTTTTGCTCCTTCTCCCAGTTTTCCTCTTTCCCTCTCGCTCGCTTTTCAACTCTCTCCCGCTCTAGTTTTCACTCTCCCTCCCGCTCTCCCTCTCGTTCTGCCTCTCACTTCCTCTCCTGCTCTTTTGCCCGCTCTCACCCCCTCTCTTTCCAGTTCTCATTTTCTCTCCTATTCCCTCTCTTTTTCTATCTCTCTTCCTGTTTCTCTTTCTTCTTCTCCGTCTTATGTCCCTTGCTATCACAAATCGTTTTAAAGTTCTTCCACGTAAGATAAAACAATTAATAACCAAAGTAATAAAAACTTAAATATTAACTTTTATATCCTTAGGGGGATGAATTTCGGAAAATTCTCTCTTAGTGGGCGCTAACCATGCCTTAAGAATGCGCATGCAGCTTTCAAGATTTAAGCCCCAAGTGTTCGCCGTTTTTGACATTCATAACTTTCATCCCTCTTTTTATTTATTTAGGGGTCGTAAATTTAAAAACGCTAAAATACATCACTAATGATTTCTAAAATTCTTCCATAATGCCAAGTTTGAAGTAAATATGTCAAAGAATAGAAAATTTCATACAAACTTTCATCCCCTGTTTTGCCCCCTTAGGTAGCCCCTTCTAACTTCGAAAAATTATTTCTTAGCGGATGCTTACATCATAATAGCTATCTGCATGCCAAATTACAATCTGATTGGTCCTGGTTTTAGGCTATGCGATGATAGATGAGTCAGTCACCTTTGCGTTTTATATATTTAAGATATGTGACCTGCCTTTTTAAAGACAATAAATATGAATATGTCAATGGTAGTGAAAAGAATATAAGGGCCAGAACCGAAAATCGCGTTGCATTGCCGCTACGCCGAAACGCTCACAACTTGGTTTTGCTACCGAGCTTAACGATTACCTGTCTGGTGTTGGTTGTTGTTGATTCTGAGAATTTTGGTTTTGAATCATCTGTAATATTCCAGGTTTCCGACTTTGTCTGTTGTTGTTGTTGTTATTGTTATTATTAGTAGTAGTATTGGCAGATTGCACAATATTTTGGTGCTTTTGTCTCAGACTGTTGTTTGGGGTGATCATGACGGACTGGAAGTTGCCTCTTTCATCGTTAGCTTGTTCCATGTTGATGTCGGAACGCATCAGCGCGTCAAACGTCTTACTCTCGGTGAAACGCACGCTCTTTTTGAAGTTGTCGTCGCTATTGCCAGAATTATTGTCAGTCAAGTCGCTTGCAGGGGGTGACTCTGGTTTTTCAGCCTCTTTAACAGTAGGCGACTCTTCTTTGTTGTTATTTGATTTAGAACTGGAACCCATCTCAGGTATGACTGTATTTGGCTGTAATATAAATAAGATAGAGATTAAAAAACTTCTCTTTACAAAATCATTATAACTATTTACGAAAAAAAATACCTTTTTAGTAAATTTAATTTCACTTGCATCGAATCGTTTTGGTGACAGTTTTTTAGCTTTTTCTGACGCCCACCATTCTTCTGACCCTTCTTCTGCTGTTTTCGATCGAACGAAACTTCCGTGTGTGTGGGAGCGAGTTAATGCTACAAACAATGAAAAAATCTAATATAAAATTACCATTTATCACAATCAATGTTTTTTTTTTATACAATTAGTAACCTGAGCAGCAGTTACATACTGACAGTGAGAGCAGACCCTTATATTATTACAGAACCTTAATGGAAAAGAGCTGAATTAAGCACGCATTTCTTAATTTGTTCCTCGCAATTAAAATGGAACGGAAATACTTTTTTCGAATTAACCACAGAGAAGAAAATGGAAAATTCAATTCTTGTATTTGCTCTGAATATGCGGTTCCTTTTAAGGTAAAGGTTTTTTTAGGGTTAGGTTTTATGTCCGCCAGGCGTTAGTGTTGACGATAAAGCCAATGAGTGAGTGTTATACAAAAGTAAACTTTTTAAAAATCTAATACCTTTAAACGAGCAAGAATTGTAATATATAATCGGGATCTCGGAAAAGGCTTCAACGATAGTCATGCAGATTCGTATATAGAGGAATTCGGGGGCGATAAATCGTTCTAGCTAGGTGTATTTTCGAAAATCACTCTTGCAGAAAAAGCCAAGAAAAATCACGTTGCATCTTGCGTGGAGATCATAGACTTTTAATATACTTTGTATAGACGAACACAGTGTGCAAGGGCGAAGAAAATCCTTTACCGAAACATAGCAAGATAGAAAAGGATAGCGAACTTTATGAAAATGAGACCGGTTTTGTGTGCAAACATGGCACAACTCGTCACGCGGTTCTCACTCGAAAATTATAAGTTTATCTTCTAAACCCTGATTTATTTTCAATAGAAGTATTAATATTCAACAATGTTTATTTGTTTTGTGAGCGAATGGAGCGTTGCTTATCGAAATAGCCCTGGACTTTTATTTCATTTCAAATGCAAAGTCTTAGGAAGTATCAGATTTTCGTCGTCGTATTTTCGGTTAAAATTAAGAGTTTATTATTAAGAAAAATATGAAAAAACACTAATCTTTGATATTACTTTAATATTTTCTCTACGTAAAAGTTGTATGGGCTAATATTCATAAAACATAAAAATCAACATCGGTCGGGATCGCGCTGTCAGTTCTTCTACGCGACAGTATATAAGTAAGTCTATGGTGGAAACAGAGTCAGATCCACTATTTCGCTGTCTAAGCTATCAGCCAACGTAGCTTAGCGGTACGACTGTTCGCCTTTGACGCAGCCACTTGACACAACTCCAGTTGAGTTCGAATCTCAACATCTCTTATTTATTTTATTTTATGCTAATTAAATTTTAAAAATATTTTAAATAAATGTTATAAAAAGTTCATGGGAAACATTGTACTAGTGTCAAAATGTAGAAACTGCCTAGGGTGTTCTATTCGTCAAATTAAACCACTTTCATTAGGAAACAAAATACGTTTTGGGGACCACAAATCCGAGCCAGGCTCGGTCAACCAGGTACTGAATTACCTACCGTAACCAGCTTCTTGACTCTTCGGCAAGTTGGAATCGTCATTACTGTAGCCGTGGAATGCTCCGGAAGAGTCGAACGTTCCGCCGCATGCTTCGGCGTTGTCCACCGCCCTGCATGCAGATAGTTTTTATAGTAAACATTTAGTAGCATATACTTTTTTCAGTGCGATGCAATTTGTAAGAACTTTTATACCATTTGATGGCCGTAGATACTGAAAAACTGTGGTACTCAAGGAGAACCTTGTCTTCCGTGAGCTTTTTTTTGTAACGCCCTCACTTAGGGTGGATAGCTTAATAATTACATTCGTAACCTGATAGTGAGAAAACTGAGACTGCAACTAACCACTCCGGTAAATTGTCGTCATTGTTTTGTGAATCGCCTCCAACCCAGGTTCTACGATGGGCCTGCCTGTTTTCACCCCAATCTCTTTCTGCAAAAGGAAATATATAAAAAGAAATTGATTTATATATCATGCTTTGAAAATAGGTCCATAGTGACCAAGACCCCGATCTGTAAATTCAATTTACAGGTTAGCCTGTAATTTTAAATATAAAACTAGAAAAAACAACAAAAAAAAGCGATAATTAAAAAGTTAAAATCGATTTCGTCTTATTTTTGATCGGAGTTGCATCCAATTTGCATTTAAAAAAATTAGAACTACATTTTAGTATAATATAATATTATAACTTTTAACGAATTAGGACAAAATTATAATGAATACTTTAATACTTTCTTTAAGCTCTAGAATCGATGTACACCGGCGGTTATGACGTCAGGTCGGCCGGTGTACTGTTATTTTGGACGTGGATTTGATCATAGATAAACGGAATATGTTACAGACACGACAAACTCTTCATTGTACCAATTTGTACCATATTTTGTACGTATAATATTATTGAAGTGACAATTTTGTCGTAAAATATTCATAAAGTTAATAATGGCATCTTACCCGAAATTAGTATTTTTGTCAATATTGAACTACGGGACTCGCAAATTGATAAATATTGAGTTCAATTGGTAAATTGAAAAACGTTCCCCAAGGACTAAAGGCATACTACAATCAAATAATTAAACCTGCTATACAACAAATTTAGCTGAGCAGGCAAATTTTTATAGAAGAGTCTTATAAATATATTGACCTGTCTATATTTTTCGGTAAAAGTTGTTCAGTTTTTGTTTTTTCAGGAAAGTCCGTCGTTCAGTACCGCACTGTGAAATTATACGAAAGGAAGTAAAATAGTAGTGTCATATTTCCATTTGATTTCCAGTCCAAGAGTGGGATCGATCGAGACGGAAGGTTATACCTCGTGTGTTCATAAGTTTTGAGACAAATTTTATACTTAAAAAATAAATATTACAGGCCGCTATTTATTTATTTTTCTAAATTTGAATTTGGAATATTAACTTTTAATTCCTTTGATTTTTAAATTCATTTCTTTCAATTTTCTCGTGATGGAGGGAACCAAAGAATTACGTGCAACCGTGATTTCGCTATTTAAGGCGGGAAAAAAAACCTATGGAGATTTTCCGTGAGATGAAAACTTTTGGTGTGAGCCGTAACTTCGTGTACTACACTATCAAACGATACAAGGAGACAAGTTCTTTGCAAGATCGCCAAAGGAGTGGCCGGCCACGGTCTGTGAGGACGCCTGCAAATATCAAAATCATCCGAGAGCGACTTCGCCGGAATCCATGTCGCACTCAGAAAAAACTCGCTCTTCAGACTAATATTTCGCGAGTTTCAGTCAACAGAATACTGAAACATGATCTTAAGGTGAAGGCGTATAGCCGTACAAAAGTTCACTTTTTAAACGATCGCCTTCGAAAAATGCGACGGGAACGTTGTCCAATATTGCTGAAGAGACACGATGCGAGAAAGATACTCTTCACCGATGAGAAAATCTTTACTGTCGAAGAAAAGTTCAATCGCCAAAACAACAAAGTGTACGCCAAAAGTAGCAAGGACGTCCCAGCTTCAGCACGGAATGTGTCGCGTACTCATCATCCGGCTAGTGTGATGGTTTGGTGGGGAGTTCCGTATGAAGGTGTCACTAAGCTCCATTTCTGTCAACAAGGTGTCAAGGTAAAAGCTAAAAATTATCAAAGTGACATATTAGAGGCTGTTGTGAAACCCCTGTCTCAAACCTTATTTCGCAACAAAGATTGGGTTTTCCAGCAAGACTCAGCGCCATCCCATAAAGCAAAAACCACCCAAGCTTGGTTAAGGGAAAATGTTCCGGCCTTCATCGCGGCGGACGAATGGCCCTCCTCCAGCCCCGACCTCAACCCGTTGGATTATGCTTTATGGACTGAATTGGAGCTCAGGGCCTGCCGAAAGTCTCACCCAAACTTGGAGTCTCTGAAGCGAGCTCTCGTGCGGGAAGCCAAGCGAATCCCGCTGCAAAAGATTCGTGCTGCGATTGATGAATGGCCAAACCGTTTAAGGGCCTGTGCTAAAAATAAAGGTGGTCATTTTGAGTAAAAAATATATTTTATCGTCAATTATTAAAAAAGTTATGCAACTTTTATTTCGTCTCAAAACTTATGAACACACGAGGTAGATTGACACCGGGTAACAAGGTTATACAGTAAAAACTGGGTCAAAAAGTTTGAATAGCATCGGGACGGGGAATCCTGGAGTGGAATCTATAGGTTTGATAGGCGCCGAGATCAGTTTCGTTTTTTTTTTGTTTCGAGTACGAAAGTTAATGGTAAAGTGAACAATATGAAAAAATGGCCGAAATGGGAAAGCAGACAACATGAGGAAGTAGATTAAATGGAAAATTGGAATATGAGGGGAATATGCCGTGTGATGCCGGCTTAGAATAGCATCACCCCTTTTCTTCCCGCGGGTGTTGTAAGAGGCAACTATGGGACTCGAGGGTTTCACGTGTGTTACAATTTTAGGCGACAGGCTGACAACCTGTCACTGCAGTGATACATGAATCATCTAAAAGGGCCTTGTCAGACGTGGCGATAAAGACCGTAATTTTACGATTGTTAACGCTCTGCCTACCCCGTAAGGGACAAAGGCGTGATTTATGTATGTATGTACGTATGTATGTATGAACCAAACGGATAAGTCGACAAAATGAGAAAGTAGACCAAATGAGGAAGTGGACCAACTGAGAAAGTGGACCAACTGAGAAAGTAGACTAAATTAGGAAATGGATCAAATGGGAAAGAGGACCAAATGAGGAAGTGGATCAATAAGAAAGTGGAGCAAATACGAAAATATACCAAATAGGAAAGAGGACCAAATGAGGAACTCATCAAATGAAGTGGCCCAAATTGAACAGTGAACAAAATGGATAAGTAGGAAGACCAAATGAAGAAGTGGATCAAATAGAAGAGTGGACCAAATAGGAATGTGAATCACGTGTGGAAGTGGACCAACTAGGAAAATGTACCAAATGGGAAAGTGGAAAAATATTTAAGGGGAAGAAATTGAGAAGAAGGTCAAGTAGAGAAATGGATCGCATGGAAAGTAGACCATTAAGGTAACGGACCAAATAGGAAAGAGGGAAAAGTAATCGAAACGACTGGACCTAATAAGAAACTGGGCGTCTAGTTTATTCCCTCCCGCATCAATCCAACAGCGTAGTCTTTGTTCCCCTACACACAGAACATTGCAAAAAAGGAAGAGTGAATAAGAACACGTAAAATATTATTTTTATACTACACCTACATAGAAAATGCCCTATAGCTCAATGAAACGTAGGGAGGAACGTGAGTCATTGTTCACGTTTCAAATTACCGTGACTCTAAACTCCATACAAAAAACTTTTCTCTCCAGCGGAGAAAAGACGGAACGAAAATCTAATATATTTTTGCAGGCAAAATGAAAGACTTCTGAATGGACTAATTGCTTTTGCTTTGTACGATATTATTAAAAACAAAACAGTACCGTGCGAACTCGCTTCGGGTTTTTATTTCTTAATCTTTTAATCTTTTAGGTTATTGAACTGTTCTTCTATTAGTATTTCTGTTTTTTATTCTTGTAGGTGTAGTATAAGGCACTATGTATCACTCGGTAGAAAGTCCTATAGCAAACTGGTGTGTATTGATGTTGCGGGCTTCAAACTACATCCTCGTTAACAATCGATTTTCCACGTGGTCAATGAACTATTATCATACATACGTACCCTCGAAAGAAAAGAGCCGGACCGGTAAATTCAATAAAAAAAACTATGAATTGAAAGTGGCAGGCGTGACGCCAAAGGAAACGCCAATCAAAATTTAAGGCCAGGATTCAGTGCTCAAATCACGATTTCAGGGGGTGAGGTGGGGGGGGCGCCCGCGCTCCCCGCGCTCTGACACATCATCTGGCGCTCGTACACTACGCACCCGTACGTCGTGTGTTTTATAAACATGACCGCAGTCCGTCCACCTTTTAAGTATATTTGAGCTTTATGCCGGCCGTGGAACTTTTACTTCTACTCGTGAATTATTATTTTTTTGTGAAAATGCGACGAAACGAATATAAATGTGGGTAGATGGATGGACGCAGAAGAGGAGGAAGGCCTAAAAAGACCGTAATGTCTACTTAAAACGCACACATTTAATTACAAAGAATGTTAGCATAAGTTCTAAGTTCCTTTTATGAACCTGTCTGTGCGGAATCGCACTATTTTGTATGATCTGTTGTATTTTTTATTACTTTTTATTTTGGACAAGATATTTTGACTCAGTGTCATTATAGTCGTGCTAGAGAAAGTTGGTTGTTTTATTCCACCAAAAATCAGGCCCCAGCTGATAAAGCAGCCAGCGGGCCATATCGGCTCCGCCACACTGTCCTTAAAGCTGAACAACTTTCCCCAAGGAACATAGGTTGAAATGTGAAAAAAAATCTAGCCAACCCGACTTACATTCTATAAAGTTTAAAAAGTACGTATAGATTGTACAAAAGATGATTATGAATCAAAAAGGTGTACACAAATATTTCAATGTTGATAGAAAATGGTCCAAAAATTTAAGTACGAAAATTCAGTTATATTTGCTCTACGATGTACTGTTCTCAAGATATATGCACTTTTAGTTTCCATTCGTTTTTAATATTCAAAAATGATATTTTACTAAAATGTTAAATGGCGTTTTTCATTGGAGTCCTCTGTCACGCTTGCAACTTGATATAGGTAGATACTTCATTGATTTTGTTTTGTTTATGCTGCCGGCTCAAGTGCCAACATCCGTCGACTTGGAATGTAGACCGTGAAATACTACGTAGTCGGTCCCAAAGTTCTGTCATATATGAAAATACTGATAAAATAAAAAGTACCGATCCGTTTTTAAAAATTTATATATCAATTAAAAATACAATCATCGAAGAATCAAAATAACATAAAACTATTCGAAATGACCTCCCTTGCTTTTAACAACGGCCTTCAACCGCGGCGGCCAGTCGTCTATCGCAGCACGCACCATATCCATGTCGATTTCAGCGACTGCTTTAACTATGGCTGACTTCAGACTCTCCAAATTTTTATGGGGCTTAGCACAGACCTTGCTCTCTAAGACCTGCCAAATTTTATAGTCCAGAGGATTAAGGTCCGGACTGGAGGAAGGCCAATCTTCGTGTCTTATAAACTCAATGTTTTGACGTTCAAACCAGGCTTGAGTGGTCCTGGCTTTGTGAGCGGGCGCAGAATCCTGCTGGAATACAAAGTGATGTCCTGAAAATAGTGTGTTGGGCAGGTCTTTGACGTACCGATCCAAAACCGTCTCTTGGTACACTTTTGCGCTGGTTTTGACCCCTTTTCGCAAAAATGAACCTCAGTTGGCCGATAGTAGGAGACTCCTAACCAGACCATGACTGAAGAGGGATGATGCCCATGTTGCACCCGCGGAACTTTGTTTCCTGCTTCTTCAGAGCTGGTAGCGTACACTCTATCGTTTTGTTTATTATACTTTTCTTCTATATCAAAAATTTTTTCGTCTGTAAAAAGTATATCGCGGTGCCGGTTTTTCGCGTACCGTTTTAACAATACCCGAGATCTTTTGAGTCTAATTTCTTTTAAACGGGCATTAAGTAAGTGCCCACTCTTTTTTTTGTATGCTCGCAGCTTAAGGTCTTCGTTTAGAACCTTTTTGACTGTTTTTCTACTAACCTTCATCTGCAAAGCCATAAGTTTCTGTTTTCGGACAGGATTTCTTCGTATGCGCTCCTTGATCGCTTTGATCACTGCTGGTGTTCTGGCGGAGCGAGGCCGGCCAGTTCTTTTCTTGTCCTCAACACTAGAGACTTCAGTGTACCTAGTTATAGTACGATACCCAAACCTAAGCGTTATTTTCAATTTTTTGAGCAACTTGAAAATGGTACTCGGCGAGTGCCCACAGCGACGCAACGCCAAAACTGCTATTCGGTTTTCTTTCAAAGTCCACTCCATCGTGAAAAATCGCGCCAAATGATTATTTATTGTTTTAAAATAATTGTTAAACATTCAAAAACTGAATGCAATAAAACTTTTCCAAATCCCTGTTCTAAATTCAAAAATAATATGCCAGTGACAGAACTTTGGGACCGACTACGTAGAATTTACGTCATGTATGTGGGATGGATGATTTGTATGATGAGACGAACAACTGTAAGATGAAACGAATGGACAATTGAACGATAATTTTTGAACGTAAGACAAATGTTAGATGAATTTCTGAACTATGATGCTAAAACGGAAAAGCAATATAGGTGAGTAAATGAGTGTGAAAGAGAGAGTGAACGCTTTTTAAATAGTATCTTGGGCGAAAAAACCCGGGGTTATCTGCGTAAAATCCGAAAATTTAGTTATTCCTTCTTCTCCACAGCCACAGGGACCAGGACATGGGTCCATGTTATTGCAGCGAATATAAAACTAAAAAGCATACAAAAGGTTTTAGTTAAGCGCCCCATCCCATATAAAATATAACCCTTTTTCCAAGCCGGTCGGTTAAAAATTAAAAAAAAGCAATAAATAATAGAAAAAATTGGAACGCAAACGCCATTAAACATTTCAGAAAAATATCTTTTTTGAAAATTAAAAAAGAATGCAAACTAAAAGTGAAAATACCGCAAAAACGGTGCAAAGTAGAGCAAAAATAACTCAGTTTCGGTACTCATATTTTAGAACTTGTTTGATAATCTTAAAATTAAAATCGGGCCCCTATTTAGTCCACAATTGCCCTAGGCCTAGCCTCACCCACATGCGGATTATTGAAGGCCTACTTTTCTAGTTATTTATTTCACTACCTCATCTGTTCCAATTTCTCATTTAGTCTACTTTTACATTTGGTCAACTTCCTCATTTATTCTATTCCGTCTTTTAATCCACTTTCTCGGTTAGTTCAAGTTTTATTTAGTCCACTTTCTCATTTGGTCGTTTTCCTCATTTATTGAAAGTATAAAAATATCTCGTCAAGCCCACAATTACGGACTTTCTAGGGCCACAGGCCACTTTTTTATTTTGTGCTGAAGAATATGTCAAGTGCCACGTTATTTTAAGGAAATATAGATGGTGCGCAACGGGATACTGGGTATTACTATAATGTTATCTCTTTGATAGAAGCGTCAGATTGAACATAAAAGTTCATACCTAGCTCCTGAACCGCGCCATCTAATTTCACTGTTATACTACTCTTACATAGAAAGTGCCATAATACCCTAAAAAATTTATAGTCTGGCATGTATAGTTTTCGAGATAAATCCGTTTTTAGTTTGACATCTGTCACCTTAAATCAAGAATTCGTCAAAACATACAACTATACCAAAGAAAGCAAAACTACTTTATTTCCGAAACTAAGGTTGACTAAGAAATGACATCTCTGGTCTGTGGTTGAATGACCACCAACTGGATCTAATTTCGCACCGCTGTGTCGGTTTCTGTAATAAGTTCTTGGGGGAAAATTGTTCAGATGACCTGTCAAGCAAAGAGTTATCTTGAAAAAATTTATTAAAAATTACTTGGTACCTACTGTAAAAACGTTACTCATGTTCAGAATGCACCGTGTAAATATTTAGAGTGAATTACTAGTTATGTATCACTCCTTTCTTATTATAAGTAAAAAGACTTAGTTAGACTTTTGCTTTTCATTATCTTATAGATAAAATATCGTCTATCGTCAAGGCTAGCTGAAGCGACAGCTATGATAAATTTGTTGCTCGTCTCGCCAAAAGACGTAACCGACGCAATAATAAGCGCATACTTAAACTACGCCTTCTGGTGTCAGCAATAAAGTATTTTATCAATCAATCTATCCATGTCACTAACGTCATAAGTAAAATGAGCGACGTAATAATTACGAAAAAATATTTGTACATTTTGTGGGAAATTTTGACACAGTACCGGCGCTGGCAAGAGCCATTTGGGTACTGGCGGGGTAGCGGGCGGTGCGGGATGTCATCGGGAGGTTGGTTTGTCGGCGAGAACCGTTCTAATTTTTGGAAAAAAATGATTTGTTGAATTAAAATTTGTTCATCCACTAAAATCTGATAGTGTTATTTTTAGGGCATTAAAAGAGGAATATTTCTACATCAAGAAACTATACCAAAATAGTAGTCCAAGTTACGATAAAATTGGTTTGAAAATATTTTTAATGCTCTTTTTGAGATTTTTTTTTATTAAAATATATCAAACCAATCGAGTCATACGATAGTGTTACTACTAGACAATATCTTTAAGTATGTCATATATTTTTGAGGTCTTATTAGCATCAATAACAGGCTTAAAAACTGGATCGAAAGTAACGCTTTTCATCGGCCTTACTTCAGCAACGCGCCTTAAGAAAAAATACGTTTTTCTAATATTACTATTACTATTAAAAAACGTTATTTGCAAACTAAAAATATTCGACCTGTGTTCAGGGACCGGACGAGCGGTTTAATTTTCAATACCCTTTGAAGGGGTTTCCCAATCATTAGGCTAGCGTAACATTTGGTAGCTGCGAGCTAAACGTTTGGCTTTCCCTTTCCTTTTGGGAAATCTTAGCACATCGAAGCGGTTAGCGCTAACCAAAGCCTTTCAAGGGCTTACCCAGTATTTTTGCTATTTACACTTCATAAAAGGGTTTTATCGCTCGCGCTATTTCATGCTAAAACTATGTAAGTTAATTTGACACACTTGGCGGGTATCACATTCCGTTGCTGCCTTTTTTGTCGCATCCGTAACGCATGCGTTTGGAAAATGCGAATTTCAAAATAAGGTTATCTTCATACAAATATGATGTCTCATGCGTAATGGAATGGTGCGTTGATGAATGCGTAGTTTGACTTTATAGGCAAACATACAAAGAAAGGTGAACAGTGCATTGATTCTTTTTACTTATAGAAAGGGATTTGCGGGAAATGTATGGAGCATTGGCGTCTTTTTTTTAATGTCAATTATTGATGGTCAACGAACGCAACTCTGTTTGATGTGTCAAGTACTTCCATTCAAACAATAATTCGTATGACAGCTAGCTGTCAAGTGTAAACATTACGAGATATACGCTTCAAGACGTTACAATTACAACTGTTTTATATTAAAAACTTATTTGCTTATGACTGTCAACTAACGATTACCCATAAGACGTGTGGAGTACTTCCATACAAACAATATTTTGTATGACAGCTCAGCTGTCAAGTGTGAGCTGTCAAGTGTAACCATTACGTGTTATCGCTTCAAAACGTTACAACTAGATATGTATTTTATATGAAAAACTTATTTGCTTCTAACTATCAACTAACGCCAACGTTGTAACTTTTTAAAGCTTATCTCGAAATGGTAACACTTGACAGCTGAGCAGTCATCTAAATTATTGTTTGTATGGAAGTACTCTACACATTTATTAAGACGGCGTTCGTTGACAATTAAAAATATTTTCCAAATTTTTTTCATAGCTCTTTTGAGTTAATCGCCACTTGCGGGTAATAATCTCGTAAAACAACAAGTAAACAAATCGATGCGCCGGCGCGGCGCCCTGACCCCATCCCGCTCGCCCACCTTACCCCGCAGACATTCCCGACGGATTCGCGTCTTTTACTGAATGACATTAATTGCCATATTGGCTCGTCAATATGTCCAGTGAAACTATCCCCAAGCATCCCCAAGTGAATTTTACTCGTATTAACTACGCATACAGCACTAACTCGCATGAATTATCTTGCGAGAAGCGCTATCGAAGGGGTTTCCCTATTGGATTAGGACAGTCGATCATGAGGCTTTTTTGATCTGGTTTGCAACAATTTAACTTACACGTTGGGAAAGCCTTTCATTAGGTTTCCGTTTGAAGGGATAGTCAATAAAATATCAAGTAATATCATCGTGTGTTTTAATCAAATTAAAAAATTATCGTGCTTAAAAACCCCGCTTAAAACCCCTTAAAGGGAAAGCGCTTCCGGTCCCTGCCTGTGTTCCTTGGGAAAAGTTCAGTTTCATGGGCTGGTTCACCCCCTGAAAGGAAGTAAGTACTTCTCCTAACACCCTGTATAATAAATTAATTTAATTAAGATTGTGATATGCCCGCCGACCTATTATTGCAAAAATGTTTCGATTTTTTTATTTGAAGTAGGCTTTTTCGTGTACTGGAAGAATTATGCGAAATAAAATACCCATCGGAGTGTGGGCCCTACAAAACGTCCCCACTAGGAGACGCTTACGAGTTTCATACTTACGCAGGTGGTGATATGATAACTAATTGCGTATTTTTGTAGGTACTTTTTAGGCACAATTCATTAGAGTAGGTTTTAGATAGCTAAAGCGATTATCACGATATAACAATACACCGCCCACCTGACGTCAGAACCGCTGGTGTATAAGGATTTTAAAACTATAACCAAAGTACTACCTATATACATATAAATTAAAATACGGGGTGTAAGGGACAGCGTCCCGAATACTGATAGGGTGCCAGCAGACTATGAAACTGAACAACTCTCCCTTAGGAACATTTGTCAGGAAACGGGACGCTGTCCCTAACACCCAATATACTAAATAACTATATTACCTATTAAGATTTTATTCACTATTAAGATTTTTAGGATGTATTTCATAAAAATCTACACATACATGTGCCATCCTTATGCTCACCAAGTTTTACCTAGTTTTTAAAGATTGTTACTTTGTTTTTTAGCATGTATCTGAAAGTATAGATGCGTTATGAATTTGACATCGTCTCGCGAAATTCTTTTGACTTGATACGCAAATTATAACCATTATAACACCAGGAAGGTTATCAGACCAACCCGCTTATCATTCTGTAGTTGATTCTTTTTTGTAATACTAACAATGCAAACGATATAAAGCGAGCTTCTCGAAGTGCTGACTTGGCTCAGATTGGTGCTTACCCCATTTGTCTTGTGGCGGGCGCGCCCTGGTGCTGTCTGCGCCCCGCCACTCCTCCTCGTCCCGCGTCGACCGCCAGTTCGTATTAGCGCCTGGACGCTTGCTGGAATACAAATCCTATATTTATAATTCGGGTGTATTGCTATTGCAAAAATGAGTTTTGAACTAACTAGCGACGCAGCTTGACACTCAAAAGCTGATGCGAACATGCTTGCACTCACCTCCGATACATTTTATTGGGAGCCCACTCGGGCTGGTCGCCAGCGCTCCTGGCAGCCACGTTGCCCCCGTTACTGTTGTTCCACGAACGCATCGGCTGTGAAGGCTCGTCGTCCGCCCCCCCGCTATACCCTGGCATCCGGGGTGCGCCCGCATGCCATGAACCCCTGCAATTTGAAGGTACGACGTCTTAAGTTCGGCTACAAACATACGCCAACCATATGATTATAATTATTAAATTAATAGGGGTCGAATTTTAGATTTACCTAATTATGTCTCCTTAAGTAACAGGGTCTGTCTCAAGACGTCTTAAAAGGTAGTGCGTTGGTGCAAGTCCTTGCTTCTCATCGCGATTAATTAGTTTAAAAATATTTGATCTCACCTTCCAGTTGATAACTGGCGAACGAGCAGGCGGACCTTGCTGCGCACGTGGGGATCGTTCATGCCTCGCCCCATGCCGCGACCGATCCCAAACCTTTCCCCTGACGCCATTCCTCCTCCTATGGGCGGACCGGTCCTCAACGCATCTCTCTAAAAATTTACAGATTATTAATATATGTGATACAAACAATGGATCGAATAGTTAAATAAAAACTGTACCATACCATGTCGTCTTCAAATGAATTATTTAGTGCAACCGGCGGTTTTCCTCTTGGTTGGTATAATATGTCAATGTACTTCAGCTCCTGCGGTGGTTCTGATGTTCTATCATACAGAGCTAACATTTCCTCTCTGCCATATCTACAAACAGACAGAACTTTGTGGTCATGTGTGCAGACGAACAAAGTTTTATCTCAGGGTGAAATTAATGATTGTCACCTGAGTTTAGCTAGTTGCACTTTAGAAG
Organism: Keiferia lycopersicella; assembly: GCA_029255805.1. Classification (NCBI taxonomy): domain Eukaryota; kingdom Metazoa; phylum Arthropoda; class Insecta; order Lepidoptera; family Gelechiidae; genus Keiferia; species Keiferia lycopersicella. The sequence goes on along the minus strand of JARACZ010000006.1, from coordinate 14,168,515 downwards.
ATGCATTTGTGTTTGTGTTGGAGGCTGAAGCAGCCGCGTTTACGGCGCCCTGGCCCGTCGGGGAGGCGGCGCCGGTACCCCCGCCCCCACCCGAGCCTGTGGAGGCGGAGGAGGAGGCGGACGCAGAGGCGGAGCCGGACGTCTGACTGTTGTTCGCAGAAGCGGCGGTGCGCTCACGCGACAAGTTGCGTAGCCACTCCGGTCCGAACTTAATGGGGTTGTTGCGATCACCCATTTCGAACTCGATTAGAAGACAGCAGCTGACGACGTGAATGAGACAAAAATGCTGAAGGCAAAGGCTGGAAATGAAAAAAACCATATTAGGGCATAATAAAATAAAACATAGGCAAAATAACAATTAAGTAGAAGAAATCGCAATGCAATCTAGAGTAGTTTTATATTCGTTTAATTGGAAGTCCTTTATTGCATTTCTCTGAAAACATACTTGAGAAACATCTTATTGTCACGGGAAAACAATAAACATTGGGTGAGACTGCTGGGTGGGCCGCTAGTAAATAATTAAAGCTTGGTTCAGATTCATGAGCTAGTTCTCTTTTATACAGTTTTGTTATGCATGATCGTACGCAGCATAAAAATCTTTGGGAGGACATGAGTTAACAATTAAATGAAAAATATTTATTCGCTTTGCATCTTCAACAAATTCCATTAATATGATAATCACCACATTTGCTAACAAAGCCATAGCATAAAATGCAATCATGAATGTTTCCAGCTATCGCCACCAGCACCGTAAACATCCGCATCTCTTAACATTTTAACGCACAATGTATGTAGGTATGTATATTATTCTTGTGAAATAGTACCTACCTATTTCACAAGAATAATATACGTCAGGTATTTTAAATTTTTGTCTGGTAAAAATTAAATATTGCGAACTGGTCCAAAACATTTGTCAAACATTACATTTATCACAGAATCTTGGATGGGCGCAATGTATATTTAGCCACACAAAAGTATGTTGCAACAGGATGATATCCCTTAGTTTTACAACTGGCCGCCAGCCTCCTTCTACAGCCAAAAGAGTCCACTGCTGGACATGGCTCCACCCCAAATTGGGAGCTATTGCCATATTCACCACACTTACCAGGCGGATTGGAGAGCGCAGTGCAAGATATTGTAAATTTTTACAGAGAATGATGGTGCCCGTTCCATGGATTCATACTTTAGTCGCCTTTTACGACATCCACATGTATAAGGCATCACCCCAGATGCTATTATAATCCGGCACCACACGGCCCCCTGCCTACACCATTTTTGTGAATGCTCGAAGTGGCGTATACAGCTTCAGATCATGGGGAAGACTGAGGTTAGAATCACAAGTTACGGTAAAGAAGCGCCAATCTGACCTTCTCGGACTGAATATGCGATCCATGCGAGCAAGCATTTTATATTTAAAAAAAGCAAGAGAAGAGAAACATTGCGCCCTTTAGGTGCAATATGTCTCTTTAGCAAAATGTCCCGTTCTCAGAATGTCCCTTTCCCAGAGTATCTCTTTCCAAAATGTCCCTTTTCCAAAATTTCGCTTTTCGAAAATGCCCCTTTCCCAAAATGTCTCTATCACAACAAACATAATATGATTGTTAACTTTTTTATAATGTAAAGGGATGTTTATTCGATTTTTTAAAGTACCTATCAAAAACATTACAAACGGAAATGTAAATAATGCAAACTTGTAATTTTTTTGGTATTTTAAGTAACAAGTCAATTAATTTTGAATCATATGAACTGAGCATAGGACATGTGTAAAACTTAGATAACATGATGACATAAAACTATGATCATCAACAAGGTTACAATATATCATCAACTAAGCAATTGCAGATAGAATAGAATGATACTCTAAAATAGAGCCATGTCTATAAAGTTAGTTTAAGAGAAGATTTAAATGTCACCAGAAAATCATATAAAACGTAATATTACAATTTATCTCTCTTGATTATAATCTATCGAGATATTGTGATCTACAACACACGTGTTACAATTTAACGCATCATTTTGCGAGAAATTACAATATTAATAAATAAAATAGAGTAATTGTGATGCGACGTGCACTGGAACGCGCGTCGCGTTCTGGTTGGTCGAGCGCCATGATTCGCGCGCCGCCATGTTTCCTTGTCATTTCGCTGGTGCTCGCAAGTAAACAAACAATGTTATTGCAATTATTTCATGATTTTCGGGTTAAAATGTCTTTAAAAGTAGAAAACTAGTGCTTAAAAGTTATTATTCAAGTAAAACAAGACCTTGTTTAACAAAAGTAGTGGTGTTTCAGTGATAAAATAGATTAGAGTCATATTACCGTGGAGGACTATTGTATCAATGTCGTCATCATTTGGTAGACAAGGAATGAAACAATGCAACTGCAAAAATATAATTAAAGGACAATGTGTGTCTAATAGATGTAATTGCAAGAAAGCTAACGTTCTCTGTAACTTTAGGTGCCACAGCTCGTTACCGTGTAAAAATAAGTAAAAGCTGATGTTCCTTGATTTAAGAAATAATTTCAATGAAACTTTTAAGTTTAATTTTGATTTGTTTTGGACAGAAACACTGTTTTGTTTTGATATTATACGATAATTTTAATGTTACTTTTTAAAAGTTTATTTTGATAGAATACTATCAATGTTACTTCTTTCAGATGATTTTGATTCGTTTTGGAGAAAAAACTATTTTATTTTATTTTAAACGGTAATTTTAATATTACTTTTTTATGTTTATTTTGATTTATTTGGAGATAAAGATTGATTTGTTATTATTAGGTATACGATTCTATACGTATTGATGATAACGTTAATAATAATAATTCCAGTGTTACTATTTTGATTAAATAATATACGTTATTTGTTTTTTAAAAACTAGTAGATAGTCTTTAAATTTAATCCTGGTTTAAAGACTTCTTTTAAATTTAACATACCACCTTTTTACCCTACCATACCACAACCATACTACCCTAACATACACCATTTGACCCTTACATACACCACACTAACCTAGCATAACATCACATTGCTCTAACATACAACCACATAGACCTTACATACAACTGCACTGCTTTAACATACAACATCACTGCTCTAACACACAACCATACTGACCTAACATACAACCGCCACACCCTAACATAAAAAACAGCACTAACATACTTATACACCACCCTAACATAATACACAGTTCAAAAATACAATCATACCGCCCTAAAATATAACTACACTGCCATAACATACAACTACATTGCCCTGACATAACTAGGTACAAAAGTCGGTCCCGGTTGCTTTCTACGATCACTTGGACGCCGCGCCGGTCGTTACACGACCATGTTAGAGGCCTACTAATAATAGCAGGCGGTTGAAAAACTGCCACCACAATTCGTCGGATCGTTCGTCGTTCCCAAATTCATCTGGGATACCTTTAAGAAAAATGAATTTTGTAACACCCACTGTATAGGTAATCATAGACATCAACCGGGACCGACGCCAACGTGCCCTCAGATGCTTCGAAGTACGGAAGTATATTTCTTTTAGGACAATGTTAGGTATGCCAAACTGGGAGCAAATCCCCCCACCACACAAAACTCCCATGGTAGGCGGTTTTGGGGCCACAATGAAAAGTGTAGTGTTGGTCCTTCCCTTTTCATTTACGATGAGAACATTAGATAATTTTCAAAGATAAAACAGAACAAAAATAAAACAGATTGTTTGGTGTTTTCTATAGTCCTGACTATGTTTAACTCAACCGACATTTTAAAAAACGCTTTTATTTCACGTCTGTTCGATCCCTAACTCTATGGACCCAGACTACACTACCGCAAGATCGACCAATCAGGGATAGCCTGGGGATGTTTGACAATTTTACTCAGGGTAGATTGTAATTTAACAGATTGTGTTCAGGAGATTACAATGTACCGAGAAATAAATAATACGTAAATTTGTAACAGTATGATACGGTGCGTAATTTATCGGCTGTTTGTAATGTCGCGACGAACATTGTAATATTACGGTAGTCGCAGTCTTACGGTGACATTTATATATTCTATTCCAAGCTGAGCCATAGTATTCTTATAAAAACATTTATATGATAAAATGGTACCTAACTTTATATTAAATTAACTAGGATTTAAAGTGAGGTCTCTCATTATTTTTTCTGCATATTCTGTAAAGTTTTATTTAACTAATGTTGCGCCATTTGTTTCTGATTGCCACACTATGTACATATGCCAGCAGCATATTTACTAAAATTGTTCAAATCTGCACACATTGTGCAATCAATCAATCAATCAAAATGTTTTTACTGTTTTTAATCAATCAATCAATCAGTATACTAGGATGTCACAAACAATATTATCACTACATAAAGTGAATAGTCATTGTAGGTTTTATTTTCCATGTTAACTCTGAACAGCAGAAAAAGCCGAGCAAAGCTAGGTACTCACTTACGGTCTAATATAATGTTTTACAATTTAAAAACATAAATAAAAATATATTTTTTTAATTCTACTATACATATTATCTATTATCCAGGTAGGAACTTAACTTATATAAAAGACAAAAGGCAATGGCCTCAGCTTGTGCTGGTGAGACCATTGTCACTTTATGTAATTATATAAAGAAGGAAAAAAACCTTATATGCCACTTACGATAGGCCACAGTCTCAATCTTTAGGCATTATAAAATCTATCATAGAATAAAAACAATTACAAGAACCCTTCCAATGCATGCTTGTGAGTATGCAATTTTCCATTTTAATAAAGCTCTTTTATATTTAATTTTGAAACTTGTTACAGACATTTTCTCTTTTTACAATGACTAATCCATTTATCTACTGATAATATTGTTTGTAACATTCTAAAAGTATTCTTTGCGAATCTACTAGGAAATAAAAACATTTTGTTCGATTGGATGGACAATGTGTGCAGATCTGAACAATTTTAGTAAATGTTCTGCTGGCATATGCACAATAGTATAGCAATCAGGAACAAATGGCACAACAGGCACAACATCAGTAAAAAACCTTTTACAGAATATGCGGAAAAAAATAATAGAATTCTCCTTTAAATCCTAATTAAAGATAAAGTTAGGTACCATTTTTATCATAGTCTGAGACATCATTATCATAGTGTGGGGCATTTGTAACAAATAAATGCGTTTATAAGAATACTATGGCTCACCTTGGAATAGAATAAAACAATTGTTTAGTAGGTAGTGATATCCCCTCAAAAACTAACTAGACATGGCTCGGTTTTAGTGTATCATACTAATATATCTGTCAATTGCTTAGTCGATAAAATATTGTAACTTAGAGCAGATCATAGTTTTAGGTTATCATGTTATCTAAGTTTTACACATGCCCCATGTCCATATGATTCAAAATTAGTTGACTTGTTACATAAAATATCAAAAAATTACAAGTTTGCATTATTTACACTTTCGTTTGTAATGTTATTGATAGGTACTTTGAAAAAAATCTAATTAAACATCCCATTACATTGACAATAATTCCAATCAGCAGATGCATAATTTAACAGGCTTTTCTTATCAGATCAGTCAAAAATCTCAACAATTTTGGTCAGATACAGGTGGGATGCAATTTTGCAATTCCATCCATATATCCAATAGAATATTCACCTATATCAGACCACCAATGGCAAAATATGAAATGATAATCTTAATGTAGGTACGTAAGATGTAACAACCAAGAAATGTTTAGGTACTTTCAGATCTAAACATTTGTTATATTATAATTTTTATATGCTGTATGACAAGGCTAGAGGTGGTAGACAGACAAAGAATAACGTAGTTTATAAAGGGGATCAAAAATATGCATTCCATGTTGCAAATTATAACTACATGGTATCAATCATTGCTCTTCAGACAAACTAAATTGTTCAACGCCTCTTACAAGATCTTGAACCTCGTGGGATGTGACTCCGCCAGATTGAAACACTATCCAAGAGTCAAGGTGGCAGTAAGTGGAAACTTGAGTGTATTTTTGACATATTACCGGATTACTTTGCTACCCTTGTCGATATGGAAACAGCGGAAACTATTTATAGCTAGAAATTAGATCATAATTACCAAAGGACTGGTGTGATTCAATATCAAACGCACGCACGGCGACAAAGCAATATGGCCGACCAAATGCACAGCACAGCACACTTTACAATAAAAATATCTCGAATCTCTCGCACGAGCGAGGCCCCATAACATATTACTCAGGATTAAACTGGCAACACTGGACTTCAGCCAATCAAAGCAGGCTGACAACGTGTCAAAAATATTTGCAACATATAACGTGCAACGATTTTAATTTATCATCCTTAAAAAACATGCCTCTATCCATGATAAAATTAAAACGGTAACTTTTAAAGTGCATTTGTAACGATTTAAGGTATTATCGTTACAAAAACAATATTATATCTACAATAGTACTTTTATTTAGTTATCAGTCACTTATTCACTAAAAAACAATTAAACAAAGCCTAGAAAAAACGAACTTGTTAGTTGCACATTATTTAGCACTTCTTTCTTGAATCAAGGATGCGTTCGGTGTGTCCTGTTTTATAGAACTTTGGTTATTAAGAACTGCCAATCTAGAAAATTTCTACTAGAATGTGTTCCAACGAATAATTCCTATAGCGTCTAGTTGTCTCCCCCATATGACAACACAGTCAAAACTGATATAGGTGCCCGGAGGTTTTACATACATAAATCACACCTCTTTCCCGTTTTTGTAGGCAGAGACTATTTCCTTCCACTTGTTACGATCCTGGCATACTTCTTTCGCTTCTTCAATGTTCATCAGTCTTTTCATACATGCTTGTTGGTTTAGGGTACTTCTGACCTGACCTTTTTTCAAAAGTCCCTGATTTGATCCAGGTAGGGGTAGGTTCTTCGTGGCTTCCAACGTTTCCACTAACACTCGCCTTATTGGATATCTCTTTCGTTAATCTCCTCTCACCCATTCTCTTAGCGTGACTAAACCACTTTAGTATTCCCTTTTCAATCCGTGTCACCAAATCTTTTCTTTGCGCCTCAACTTTCTCTTATCAGACTATTCCGTATTCTATAAATCAATTTCACACCAATGATGCTTTTCAACGATCTCATCTCTACTGCATTAATTCTACTTTCATTCTTCGTTTGCCAAACCCAAATTGCACTGCCGTACATAAGTGATGGTACTAATACTCCTCTATGCACAGCCAGACGAGCTTTATTAGACACCTTCTGACTGTTCATAAAGGTGTGCAAGGATCCATCTACCATGTTACCAGCATTCAATATTCTTTCAATTTCACTGACACACTTTCTTCCCATCTGCCGTAAACATTGATCTATACTTATAAAAACAAATTCACACATTCACTGACTCACTGATTCATCAACGCAAAACCTAAACAAATACAGCTAGAAACATGCAATTTGAGCAGCAGGTTAATTTTACTACAAAAACTTCCACTAAGAACGAATTTTTAGAATTTCAACCCCTGAGGGGGTAAAAACAGGTTTAACGTTCGTATAAAAGTTCATGGCTTTTAAGCCCATTTGTTTCAAAGTTTGTGGTTAGATTAGGTTAGGTTTTTGACACGAGCACTGCAATCCGGAGGTTGTCGTACGATTTCATTATAAATTATTGCGAAAATAATATCAAAAACGTTAGGCAGTGGCGAAAGAACAATTCTGCTAAAAGTGAAAGAGTTTTGTGAACTTGAAAAACGCAATGAGGTTCCAATTGCCCCGGTAAGAGGTGTTCAAGATCGGGTTGCCGCTGGAGATTGACATAGGCGACTTTTTAACTTGGGAAAACATCTAATTTTTACGGAAACATTTAAGCAGCCGCGGATAAATAAAACAAACAAAAATAATTTAATTCATTATATAAATAAACTGTAAGAGAATACGGTAACACTCATTTGTAATACTGCCAACATGACGCTTTAGGAACTATTTTTAAAAACGATCTCTATGTGGATAATCTTGAACGCACACCAAGCTTTGTTTCTTTGCCGTTACATAAAAAAAAATATTGACATTTGTTGTTTTGTCTATGGTTACTTAGTGTTGTCATTTTAGTAATAGTGCCCAGAAATAGGGGGATTTGTGTGATGTGACAGTTTTGTTATTTCAAAAAATTTGGTTCGAAATGCGACCCCCTTATTTATAAATCGCACTCAACTCTGAGGTCGATCTCAAGAGCGATTTTGACAAATGTCAGTCAATACTAACAGTATCATAAACTATACAACAGTATACAAGAATATTTAGATGATGATAGTTTCTTTTGAACTTGGCATTTTTGTAATGTATCTATTTTAATTTAATACCTACTTTTTAATACTTTGTCACTGTCTTCGATATTTTAGTTGTTTCTTTTAGTTTTTATTTTTTGTTACTGTGTTTTATAAAGATATTAGTTTGTTAAATTTGAATTAGATACCTAAATAAAATTGTACTTACAATACGTGAACTTCGTACACCAACAGGCAAACTGTAGTGGTACCACCTAATTTTATAAGATCTTTTGTAAAATAACCTTTACGAATAAACTATTTGATTAATTGATTGAACTCTCACTCAAGATTGATCTCAGAGTTGAGTGCGGTTTATAATACGAGCCTTAGCGTACTTTGGCTACCCAACCGGGAGCGGGCGGTTCTAGCCCTTGGTTTCACGGGGGTGAGCATTCAGCCTGGAGCAGGTACTTTAGTTATGGGCAAATATTTAACACGGCAACTGAAAGCCTTTTTAGACAACTTTCTATTATGTCACAAAAAAACTAACTCTGCAGTGATTAAATATCTTAGCCACTATTAAACTATTCAAGCAACAAAATCCTAGGATCAAAAAACTTAAAAAACGGCTGCTATTGTAAGGTATCAAATATATCAAACGGGATCAGCGTAAAACTGTTCAAGGTATTATAATATTTAATGTGGCGATTAATTTTTCCGAGGGGATATCAAACATTCTTCACTGGCAACTATTGCCTTTCATTATTAAAATACACATCTGGCAGCGTTTGTTAGGTAGCTATAAAACTGAAAATGGGTATTGTAATAATGTATTTGGATATTACATTACAATATTGTTTGCAGATTCGTAAATTCTTGAGGAAGGCGGCAAATAAAACGCTTTTAAAATTATAGGTTCATTTAAAAAGAGGGTAGGATAGTAATAAATAAGATAGTCAAGAAAATAAAAATAGACCGAGAATAGTTTTTAAGAATGTCACAATTTGGTTTATTTAAATCCCTACAAATGTAGCCAAAAGTATTTTTTTAAAGATCTTGTTTGAATTTATTTCAGACCTTAGTCAAGTTTATAGACAACCCCATTTTAGATTTTATGAAAGCCCATTTTAACTTTTTTATCCGCCAATTAATTTGTCGCCTTAGAAGAAATTCAATTGCCACAAAAGAAAATCACTGCCAGATACAATTTAAATAAAACCTCAAAACTCATTAAAAAGCCGCCGCTTTCTAGTTAACACGTTCACGGACACAACCGCTATGCAATGCGTTTATGCTCTGGTATCTGGACGCGACTTCTATAGCATCCTAACTTTGACTGCTTATTGTGGACAGAAACGCATAAGAAGGCGGCTGTTCTAAGTAAATTAGTGTAGCTCTGATTTAACTGTCATATTTCACTGCATCTCGTAGCGCTCTCTGTCATATAAATGAGTTTTTGCACACATAGAAAAACCGGTATGACCTCGTCTCTCGCGCCCCCCGTTTTCGGACACAAACGCTATAGCAGCCATGTTTGTATGAGATTTTGCTCAGTCGCGTGCCATGTGCGCAGGAGTGTTGACACGTACATACCGAGTAATTTTCGCGCGCCGACGCCATTTTGTTGCATCAAACAAACCACCGTAATTATTGTTTTTGGACTATTTACTTGAATATTTAGATTGGAATATGTATAAACACAGTCCATTTCACTTTAGTATTACGTAATAGCCAAGTTTGCACCTCCAAAATAGTCAAAAAGCAGGATAGGGAAGGTATCAATCAATGTATCAATGTAGAAACAACTATTCATTAATCAACTCTAAATCTATTAGAAATTGTGTTTAGGTACTAGTTTTAATATTTGGGAAAACGTATATCAATATATGTCACCGTAAACATGACTAGTTGTGGTTACAGATGCCTCCAAGTCGACTGCTATAGCATTCGTTGTCCTATACAGTGGTAAAAGATCATGATCCTGGACGGTACTACTATAGCATTCGAATAGCATAGCATTCAGTGTCAAGTGCAATCGTACGATATGAATGTAATATGACAATGATGTAATAGAAGTCGTCAATTTTACATACAAAATTTTTGTGTCAATCATGGGTGACTTACTGTCCGTGAACGTGTTAAGATGCTACCTCAAATTAGTCGCCGAAGTAGTTTTTTTACTATCCAATTTCAGTTTTTTTAAGACCCGGAATGGTATCAATTTGTCACCGCGTTAAATACATGCCTTAGTAAAGTAGGTGTAGGTACCTACCTACTACCCAACCATTTTAGTTCACAAAAAAGGAGGTACCTTTTGGTTTCGGCAGTGGCACATTGGCTCCATTTATATTTACCAAGAACAGTAGCCGTAAAATGTAGGTACTGCGGGCGAAGCGAGCCCGACTTTTCACGTTAAATCTGGTGTGGTAGTAGGAATAGGAACACTTGGGAAAGCGAGTTGTCATGAGCTCCTGACCCGTAGTACGCACCCTAGGACCGCCACTGTTTCCAATGTGGTGCGGTGCGACGCTAATGGTCTATAATTCCGATAGCATATGCACGTGCTACCTAACACAATTCCTAATGAGTGTGCTGCTAATTTGTTTCCAAGGACATTACGGACTGAACCACTTTTATCCATAAGAAAGATGGTTCCGTGCCTCGATGGGAACGTTATCTTTATCATAGATTCTTGTTCAAATGGCAAAGATGGATCAAGAAAAAATTATAGAATCAAGTACAGAAGGTGTTAGGAAAAGTATTAAATTCCTATAATAGTCATGGTGCTTAGCATTTTACACACGCTTTGCTCAGTGGTACTAGGGAGGGACCCTTATCATACCATTATGAATTATTTTATCCGAAGATGTCAAAATTCCATCCACTAGATTTCAAGAAGGCGGACCCTCGTTTTTTAGTATGGCAATATAAAAAAACCTCTCGGACCAATCGTGTGGGGTATCAAATGAAAGAGCTTCGCGAGATGATTTCAAAAATATATTGCGCTAACTATTTAGAAAAAAAAAACCTAAAACATGCTGTTTGGGGTTCTTTATGTACAAAATAAAATAGCTGACACATATAAGGTGTGAAAATATTAGCTGCAAATATTTTAAGAGGTGAACCAGTTTATGAAACTGAACAACTTTCCCCAAGAAACATAGGTCGAAATATGAAAGTACAAGCCGAGCGAGTCAACAGCTGTATGGGAGGCCTATATATATATATTTTTTTTCATTTTTCGATTTGTTTCTAGGGAAAACTTGTTCAGTTTCATGGGCTGATTTACCCATTAAAATACTTGCAGCAAATTTTTTTACACCCTGTATATTGTTAAAAGTACGCCATTGGTCCATCATATCCTCATGGGTCGATTACACTACACCTAACGAGTACAGTGGCGAGTCAGTGTCCTCGGCCGAGTGCTCGGTTGGTATAAACACTTTAACGAGTGCTCGGCCCAGTACTCGGTCGAGAAGAGAGGCGAGAGAGTCACTAGAATCCCAATTTGTTTACTAGGCCGAGTACCCACCTCCCCGCTTCAGTCTTCTGCCCCCGCAGCGACTCGCTATCCCGCTCGGCACGTATAAACACGCACTCGCTTGTCACTCGCCACTCTTGTCTTTGTATATATAGAGTTATGTTCTCCAGAAATGTCTCATAGTGTTCTACAGTCATTCTCAAAAGTTCTTTGAATTCCTTGGGATCTTCTAACTGCAATTCATTAAAAGTTTTATTTGTTGCTCCAAGGGCATTCCGCCTTAAAATCCATTTTCTGTTCCAAATTCGTTGATCTTCCTCTTATAATAAATCCCACAATTCGTTAATAATCGGGTAACAGCCGATTTAAAACCCGTTTAAATCCTTTTTTTTTTCGATCCATTGCAGACGTCGTGATCAAAACTAAACTGACTCGCCACTGGTGTAAATACGTGTAAACACCCACTCGGTTCGGGAACTCTCTCGGCCGAGAGCTTATTTACTGACTCACCACTGTACTCGTTAGGTGTAATCGACCTATCAATTTGATCTTGCATATTTTGGCAGCTTTCGTGGATTTTTCAGGGATTTTATAATGCATATAATCCTTTCAGTCACTTAATATGAACCAGCCTCTATTCCCGAGTTCATGACGTCCTGATGGTTTTTATTGACTACAGCAAAGCATTCGACACGTTGAGACACAATACACTCTTGAGTAAATTAGATGATACGGGGATACGTGGGCCCCTACTGGAATGGTGTGGAGACTACTTAAGGGACCGTTCGTGCTGTGTTAAAGTTGGCAACACTTACAGTGACTTGACAGAAGTCACTGTCGGTACAGCGCAAGGTTCTGTCTTGGGACCCTTACATTACTTAGCGTACGTTAACGACCTGAACAATATTATCAAAAACTGTACTATTTACCAGTATGCAGATGATACTTGTCTAGTATCGGCTAATAGAGATGTGAAGGTTGCAATATCGAACTTGCAACATGACTTCACGCTTTTAAGTAAATGGTCTCATGACGCAGGGCTTGTTCTAAACGCGAGTAAAACAAAGTTACTTCATGTGCACTCAAGTCACATTTACACTACAGAGGAAATAAAAATAGTTGCACATGATCATATTTGTTTACATAGTTCAACAGTTCAGTGTCACTGCGAGCAGTTGGAAAAAGTATCTCAACATACTTACCTGGGCCTTATTATTGACGATCGATTCAACTGGGGTCCTCATATTGATAACGTTTGTACTAAACTACGAGCTATAATGGCCAAAACGTTTTTGGTTAAACGAAAAGTGCCTTATCGAATGAGACTCCAGCTTCACGTCGCCCTAGCTGAAAGTATCATTGATTACGGTCTCAGTAGCTATGGTCGAACATTTAAAACGTACATCGATCGAATTTATAACTTGCAACTGAGAATGTTAAAACAAATTATTCCGTATAGAACTAAAAAAGCATTCAAGGACGTTGAAAATGAAATATTTAAATTTACCAAAATTCTACCCATCCATCTTAAAATTAAGTCAATTTTATTAAAAGAAAGCTACTTCCAATTCGGCGACAATTTCAAAACCGGAACAAAAGTAACTCGTCAAATCTCGAATAAACAGTTGAATATAATTCGGGCGTATAATTTTTACGGCAAGCGATCATTAGATTACCTATTACCTAGGTTAATAAACGAGCTTCCCTTAGAATTAAGGGAAAGCTTAACAGAAAGAAATATTCACTTTAAAATAAAGAATTATTTGTTATCAAAAATATATTAAGATGTCCACTATTTTTATTAATGATAATATAGTTCAAACCCTAACCATAAGCAAGCGTGATAGGAAGGAGCAACCTGTATATGTTCGCAGCGCAACCGGTTTTGTATTGGCACTATTGGCGCTGAGCGCTTGCGCTGTACCTACTGCTATTGATGTAGGCCTCCGTGCGGCAGGACAACATAGGTACCTATACACTGCATCGATAAACATTATAAATAAGTTGTAATAGACTAGTTTGTTTAAGTATTTAAGAAATTAGAGGTTTGTGCAGCATCAAGACAAACCGAACTAGGTTTAATGATGCCAAGTTTTTGTAACACATGTTGTAAAATTGTATGAATAAATAAATAAATATAAAAAAAAAAATGACCTGAACCTCATGATCGGAACTTGAATGAGCGCGCGGGGCCAGCGCACCTGCCTTCATTCAACTACCCGCATTCGTCTAGTATAGAGATTCGTCCGTAGTCGAGTTATGGACGTGTATAATGACTGATTGTGACAAAAAATTCAGTACGAGAAATGTGTTACAGTGCGTCCCCTCCGGTGTGGGTATTACATACGATATACTTACGATTAACCTCAAAATGCATAGGTAATGAATACGACTGATTCAAATTATTAGGTACTGTTTATCAAAAGGACTAATACAAAATTCCTGCATAGTAATACGACTGGTATTCTCTTAATGATATAAATGGCGGCAGACATTTTAGTGCGGCTGTACTCAGCGCGATCTTTGTTTAAAATGCGGCGCGTACAGCTTTGACACGTAAACCTAACTTTCTATTCTATTTGAATTTGATATTCGGATTTAGGTATGATTATGAGTGCCACCGAATTTGTCCTAGCATAATTCAGGATGATCCTTGTGAACATGCTGCTTCATTTCGTTTGATGCGCAGAAACCTTCATCACAAATTGGGCAAATGATACTCTTCGGGTGCCCATCTTTATGTACTTTCAAGTTCTTTTTATGTTTAAACTTTTTCCCGCATACTTGACACTCCCACGGCCTCACATCGAAGTGGCTGACTTTATGTTTCTTTAAACACTTGGCCGTGCCGAATGCGGACCCACAAATCTCACAAGTGAAATTTCTTTCACCTAAATGTTCGATCCTTTGATGCATGATCAGCAAGTGTTGATGAGAGAATTTTTTTTCGCAAATGTTGCATTTAGGTGCTTGTATATTGTGGAATATCTCCATATGAGCCGCGCGCGTGGCGTTGGTGTAGGTAGCTGAGCAAAGCCGGCACCTGAACGTTTTCGGACGCAGCTTTTTGTGGACATGCCTGTAATGCTGGGAGTACAGACATCTTTTGACAAACAGTTTCTCACACTGGTTACATCCGAAGAACTGCCCATCCTCATTGGTCACAATTGTGTAATCCGTCCATATACCTAAAAAGAACCATAATTTTAAAATTAATCTTCATTTTTGTAAAACATAACTATCTATTTAGATTATATATTTGACAGGTTATTTCGAACTTCGGCCAACCGTAATTCCGTAATAGGGGGGTAGCTATTAGGGAATGTAATCTCGAGCCGAGATTAAGGACATAGATCTCAGAATCGCGAAAAATTGCTCGAGATCTCGGGTATTTCGAGATCTCGCGAGATCGAGATTGCATTTCCTAGTTGCTATAGAACCTCAAAAAAAATAGTACAAGCGAAGCTTTAATTAGTATTCTTAGGTAATAGTTTGAAAACTGTGTTAGTCGAGTTGGTGGACTGTGTAGGTACTAAGTAGGTTAGGTAGGTACCTAAATGTAGGAAAAATAACAATACAAAACTTTACAGCAATATTTATATTGAGATAAAAGTATTTGATTAAATTACAGGTAATCCCTACCTATCTAATGTTAAGAATTGAAATGCAAAACTTCTTACACAAATTAATAGCCTAGTGGTTCTCGCCATAAACTCTTTCAGGTGTCTATCTAGGTAGAATGCGTGGCGTGAGTGGTATCGTAAGATTTTCTTCGGAAACACGTTCAGAGTCTGCCAATACAGGGAGGTACTTATTTGCTGCGGTGGCTTAATGGCCCAGAGAGGAGCTTAACCTCCGAAACCAGGACTTAATAAACACACTAAAATGCAGGGCCCGAAGTCTGCTAAATGAAAATTTTCAGTTGGATGTCGATTGGATCTCAGTTGAATGATTTTACTCGTGGTAGTTTAGTAGTCTGTTTGAAGTACTTACAGAAAATCACAATTGCAATGGAATGCCAGTTGAGTTTCGATGGCGTTAAAATTACAAAAAAATTGCAGACTTGGGGCCCTAGATTAGGAGAATATCCGTGTGACCTCTTACAAAGATGGGATAGCAAACGTAAAAAATCAAAAACTTTCCTACCCTCCTTCCCCCGACTGCGCCGGTTCTACTAGGATCCAAACATTTTAGATAGTTTATTCATTAGGTACTAGAAAATGTTCGTTATTCTCCTTGCCTAATCCCGTTCTCTGCGGGGTCGGCTACCTACTCGTAACCTAGGGATTTTGACGTGGAACTAAGTTTTTACACACAGCGACTGCCATCCGACCTCTGCAACCCGATGGCTAACCTGGTCCGAATTCTATGTATAAGTCACATTCAAATATCATCTGTATTCAAATATTAGAATGTGGCTTTAACCGCGATGTTTGTTTTAACTTTACCGTAAGAGTAGTCGGTAAATGTACGTGAGTAAAAACACATTGGTACATGGCGGGGTTCAAATTCGGGTCTCACGATTGTAAGACCGGTGGACTTGAACGAACATGTTATTGAAGGAAAATATCCCGATACCGCTTACGCAGTCTATATAGATGCATTTAATGGAATAACTGATGCAAATAGTTTTTTCAGATTTCTTCTTCTACGTATATTGCATAAACTGATGCAGTGCCATGGGCAAGTAAGTCAGACTTGAACAGAACGCAGTACTTTTCCTTACTACTTATTATCTGTAGTTTTATCGCCTAACCATTAGGTACACTTATACAGCGTTAGGATGTTTCTTATTTCTGTGATATCTCAAACTGGTGCCATGTACGAAAGCCTCGCCACATATCGTGCAAGCATATCTTCTATCCTCTAAATGAATCCTTATATGGGCCTGAAGACTTTTCTTCCACTTGAAGCTTTTCCCGCAGTAGCTGCAGGTGTCTTCTCTGACTGTGGAGTGGACTATCTGGTGCCGCTTCCACCGGTCGTGGGTCGGGAACCGTTTGAGGCAAGTCTGGCATTCAAAGTTTGCCTCACCCATGTGTACGATCTTCTGGTGGCGAAGGACCTGTTGATGAAATGTTGTGATGTATGTCTAATTCTATGTCGAATATCTTGCAAATGCGATACATATTCGTTAACCAGCGTCTCAATTAATTCATTCAAGGAAAATAAACTGCGTAAGAATGATTAAAAACTTTTAAACTATCTTACCTGGCTAGGAAACGAAAACTTTTTGTTACAAATATTGCAAATTGGCGCTGGAATCCCATGCACCTCTTCCATGTGCTTTGCCCTCTTTACGGAAGGTAGTTGTAGCTTGCACATGTCACACCTTCCGGACACGACTTTCTGGTGTACGTTCTTGAAGTGTTGACGGAAGTACATAAACTTCTTCCATATTTTGCCGCAGGAGTTGCAATTGTAATCGTCGGTGCCATCTTCGCCTTTGGTAAGAGTGAAGTGAGCGCCAAATCGCTTATGAGCATGCTTGTAGTGTTCCGTGCAATGACTCTTTCGTTTGAAGGTTTTGTGGCAGGCCGTGCATCTGTACGTTTTGATTCCATCTACTTCTGTTACGGTGCAGTTTGGATCCTCCTCTTCTGCAACAGAAACACGTCGCATTCAGCCTCTTCTCTTCTTTTTTTCTCCGATTTGTTGTAATAGTCACTTTTATGTACAGGTTGTGTGGTAGGTGTATGTTATGTGTAGACTTCGTGTAGACAATGTTGTTCTCAAACAATAATGTAACACGGTGGTGGTATAAAACACTGACTGTTTAGTTAGACAGTAAGTCTCAAAAGGGTGAGAAACAGAATTATTAAGTTAAACGGTATGTAGTAAATTTCAAGTTACTCCTTTGTTTTTGAATTATTAGGGTTGAGAACATTTATCTAGAAAACATTTACCATACTTAAAAATAAAATTACAAGGTCGTCTGAAACATAATTAATATATTTCAATAAGATATTTCAAGTTTGTCGTTGTCAGAGACATTTGGATATAATTTAATTACAAAGTAATGTACACTTTAGCCAACTCGGTTGTAGACTGAGTCATTAAAAAATACCACGGACGTAATGTTTTTCAAAATATTTAAAGTTTGAATGAATAAAAAGAATAATTACATTTAAGTTAGTGTTCTAACGTTCTATTTTTATACAAAATACTGTTTTAGATAGTTTTAAAAAGTAGCTCATTTGTCCTGTCAGTCCACAAAAGCCTATGTAAGCTTTACACTATTAGGTTGGTCGAAAGTTCAAACAATAAGATAGCTGCGGGCTTGTGTGGTTTATGTAGGTACGTACTCTATACATAACTGTAACAGCTTCACTTATGTTATGCTAAAAAACTGTAAAAGAAATCAGTGAATTTCGTATAAAAATACTTTTTAAAATTAACTTAGTAACAAAAAGGAGCAAAGCTCAGTAGGAAATATTGAAGTTGCAGATTTTCTGATTTCATTTTCTATTAATATTTTTTTTTTCGTTTTTATTAGCGCAGAAAGTGTCCTGACAGAATCAAGGCCAATAGCTAACTATGAGTATGTACACTAAGGCCCGTATTAATAAATCACACTCAACTCTGAGATCGAGCTTGTTGTGTTATGTTCATTACTGCTGACATTTATCCATATCGCTCTCAAGACAAGATCGATCTCAAGAGATTTTGACAAATGATAGTCAATACCTGGCATCTCAAAGTCGCACTCAAGATAGATCTCAGAGAGAGAGAGAGCGGTTTATAAATATGCCTTGAATCAGATAGGTACTACAACTTGTCACTGATTGCATTGACCCCGTCCCGTACAGAATTAGCCACTATTGTGCTGTAGTAGAGCAAATCAATTGAATAGCTGCTTCTTTAGGATAACTAAATACACATCTCATCAGAGAAATCGAGACACTCTCGTATTTATGATTTGATAAAACATGAAACCATTAAAAACTAAAATATTTCGAATTTGGGACATTTTCATTACGATTTATAAACCTCATTCTACTCACTATTACACGATATCAGATGTTTATTCCAAAATAAACCCATCATGATATGATTCTTACGAAACATATACTTGCAATGTGTCTCGGATTTTTTATGAGAAGTATAGTTTAGTTACCTTGTATGAACAGAGTATGCTATGTCTATAGCTTTAAATAGAAATTAATTTTAATAAATACAAAAAATAATACTTTGTTAAAACTTAAACTAAGCAGGTGTATAAGAATAGTTTATCACAACAAAAATATGATAAAGATTAAAACAGTAAATATAAAAGAAGCAAAAACGCATTATATGTAGGTACATTTAACAACATCTCGAGTTCCCTTTTAAAGGATCATCTAATTGGATATTTTCAGTTATATAAGTCTGTGGAGATGTTGCTGATAATATATAAACAGCATGTAGGCAGCACAAGGATAAATTATTTTGATCTCTAGAAATTGACCTCCGGATGGTACTTCGTCATATGATAATTGAGGCTGGCTTTTTGGACGAACGCCTGTCCACACACTGTGCAAACTTTCCTTCTGTCGCCAGTATGTATTCTCTCGTGAAGATCCAAAGTAGCTTTCCTCAGAAAAGACTTCCTACAGAACCTACAGTGGAAATTCTTCTCGGTCCTGTGTTTAAACTTGTGCTTGTACATACCTTCGAAACTAAACGATTCATATTCACAAAATTCGCACTTATACTTTTCCCCTAACATATGAAAGTTGTTTATGTGTTTACGTAATTGCACTTTTGTGTTGAATGCGGCGTTGCACGCCTTGCACTGCACTCTGTCGTCAACATTGTGTTCTTGCAACTTGTGGACGGTTAGAGGAGCCGGCGTCATGAAGGCGAGCTTGCAGTACGGGCAGTGATATCTCGGTATCTTATAATGCTTGGTCTTTATGTGGAAGATTAGCGAGAACTTTTTGTGGTACACTTTTTGGCAATGAGAACAGATGTAGTTGTCACCCTCGATTCGGTAGTCGTTCTCTTGGATCGCACATTTCTGAAGCGCCCGGGATCCTAGAAGCAAAAATAAACTTTTCAGTCGCTTGATATTTTATCTTTATCTTCAGTATTGTAGAAAATCTACCGTTTTCATTTATCAGATCCCGGGCACGTCTCTCTCTTGCAACATTATTAGTTTTAGAGTGTGATTGCAGCATTTCAACAAAATGTAAATATAAGCCTTATGGGTACAAAAGTAATTTCAGGGGCAGAGTTTCAAACGTGTTTTCGGAGAATTTATAAAAACATTGTTTATTATTAAAAGCGACCAGTTTCGCCGAGTTTTTCAGAAAAATAACATTTTTAAATACTTTTGGGTCTTCAGTGTTGTTTTATTGTATTTCATACGATTTAGCTGATAGTGCATTTTATTTTATGTATTTTGTTTCCATAGCTCACAGACTTAAAAAACGATAGCAAACATGCTCTTAATATTTTTCTTGATCAAATTGTAGTCACTGTCGTGCCGAGTTTTCAAAAGTTGGCCGCAGAAAGACCACTTGTAGTTTAGGGTCATAATTAGGGATAAAAACTTGATAAGTTCTCGAAAATTTGCGAACGGTGATTGAATATATAATTCAATCGAAATCGAAGGTTGCCGTTTGAATGCTGTGGCTGGTTACACTTTAGCTATTTGCAGCTACACTGAACCACTTTTTTCTAATCTGGAGGCACGGTCGTGGCCACGCCAAGACGAGACGTACGAATCACGAGCGCACTACCCACCTTTTCACCAAGTGCTTCGTTGTTTTTATGAACTATCAAAACTTTGGTATTTCTCAAAATATCCTGTCAATGGTTATCCCCGAAAAAAAATTGCATGTAAAAATATTGCCAAGACGAGACCATAATGGCTTACCGAATACACAAATCTTAAGTAAAGCCAAGCCTCTGAATCTACACGCCCTGAGAGCGGTTTCGCACTACATCCGATCCAAATTTTCACGGGCTCGGATCGGATTCGGATTTGACGTAGTGTGGAACCGCTCTAACTTTACTAACCTCCCAAATCTGAAACGCTCTACAGTACAGTTACCTGTGGCCGGTGCAATGAAAGTACCACTACAATCCTACAATTACAGGCGAAGTTCTACCTGTAGCACTCTTGTAGCTACAAAAATCTTTGCTAGTACCGCTTCAAAATCTCGATTACAAGTAAACTTTACAAGTCGAAAGACAACACTATCGATTCATTCAATTTATTCACTCAAAATTCAAATGTCATTGTTCAAGATGTTTTTTTTTTCGTTTAATTTCCAGTCGGTAGCACTAGGTGCGAATGATGGAAACAGCAGCATTTTTTCATACGTTCACTACGTATGAAATAATAATTGAATAATTAAATAAAAATAATAATTGAATAATTTCAGCTCAATATTTATTTGGCTGGATTTACTTTTCTTCGTCTTAGTTTTATTTCTCCGTCTTCCGAGAACAGAGAACAGAGAGTCAGAACTCCAAAATCATAAGTTTGAAGCCTTCTGTTTTAATTACTCTTAGTTTTTATTGCAGAAATAAATCGTAAATCCTTAACTTGTACAGAAATTACAAACGTATGAGGATTTGTAAAATTATTCACAATTTATAATTTTTTATAGAAGTAGTTTACAAGTCTTAGAAAGCACCTGTAAACACTTGCTCGATTGTGTATTTAA
The DNA here is from genome assembly GCA_029255805.1 of Keiferia lycopersicella. NCBI lineage: Eukaryota > Metazoa > Arthropoda > Insecta > Lepidoptera > Gelechiidae > Keiferia > Keiferia lycopersicella. Next base: position 14,147,133 of record JARACZ010000006.1, on the reverse strand, counting down.
AAGCAAAATTTACGCTATGATTTCTCGCTGGTAAGCTTCAGGCAGCTGTACTTGTAAATTATAAAATTGTAGACTTGTAGCTTCATAAAACGCCTGAAGTTGTAATTTTCATCAGTATTGCTATTTAATTATTAATTTTGGGCGCGATGTTGCTACGTTTTTGCCTGTAGAATTGCAGTTGTACTGTCGTTGCATAGGCTACTGGCCATTTTTATCTACCGTCAATTAAAGCATTTTGTCTTATGCAAAGCGCTAGTTCTGAGGTCATTAAACGAATTATTTCTGAAGTGTCTGCTGAAACCGTCAACCCGTAAAATTATGACTGAGCTGAAGAGTTTGGGACATTTTGGAGGTTAGTCGCGTTGGGGCGTGTAGACTCAGAAGCATGGCTCTTCTTGAAAATAGATACTTTTTTAAAGGGTTAGAGTTACGAATATGTATTTTATGAGGTATCCGATACATTCGATCAGAGAGATCCATAACACCTCTGGCTAAAATTGATAAACTTACCTTTTTTTTCTTGATCCTCTCCGGGCCCCTCGGCTTGAGGCTCCTCGACTGACGGATTGTTGGAAGGCCGCGTCTTCTTTGTTGGTGGCTGTGAATTTATATAAATATCATTAAGAACGATCTGAGAATTCAGAAATATGTTAAATATCAAAATCAATTCTGATAGTGTCTTCAAGTAATACAATTCAATGCAAGCATAAATTCGCTTGTTTTCTGGGCCATTATCAAAATAGAAAAGTTGTTCGCATAAAACTATTGTCAAAAAATACAACAGACTTCATTCATAATTTTTCTAAATACTTATTTAACGTTTGACTTAATAAACAGAAAATATTATAACAGAAAGTGTTTTGACGCCATCCACATATTTACGGCATGATGTCATACTTTCAGTTTTTCATGCAAAATACCGTTCTAGATAGTTTTAAAAAGTTGCTTATTTGACCTGCTAAGAATGTAGCCTATTATAATAATTTGATACAGTTTGGTGGGCAGAACTTCATGGGCGATGCGCCCGAGCCTAGTACTTGTCTTATTTAAAAGCTGTGTATTCAATTCTGCCAAATCTTCTCAACATATTTTAAAGTTCACTCTATACAAGATGTTACTTTAAATGAGCATAACCTCAGACACGCCTACTGATTTTTAATACTTACAATGAAACTAGATCTAGAAAAAATAAAAATTACATATTTTTTATATTTTTTGCGCTGATTTAGTTTTTCTGGCAATTCCGCCCGTTTCTTATGTTCGCGACGACACACTTTGATATGTTCTCGGTAGGTAGGTAGGTATAGGTGGCGTGTGCATGGGTCGGATGGATTTATTAATAAGTATAAAATTACCTATGGTAAAAAGTGGTTCAATCGATTCTGCTCGTGATTCAGAACAAACTATCTTCAGGTTTTGCGCATTTAAAGTTACATCTTGTATAAATCAGGTTTATCTTTTGACCACTGGGTGGAATTTTGATTGCACAAAAAACTATACTAAAAAAAAGGTTTTCAATAGAAGCTTTTATTTCTTCGAGGTCACTAAAACGAAAATAATAACTACTTAAAACACCAAAGGAATTCAAATTCTTGTGGCGGGGCAAAAATAGGTACCTAGCTTCATAATTGATTACTTAAAGAAATAAAAACTTGTTAAAAATATTTTTTATCTCACTATTATAGCTTTATTTTTTCCTTTTTAGTTTTGTCTCAATCTAAACCATAATTTTTATACAGATAAACTAAACTGACAGCTAAGAATGCCTTTCTTGTTTTAAAATGTTGTCATCATAAGACTAGTGTTGCGGTTTGACTCATTTATTTTATTCATTGAACTGTTGTGAGATGAATTCTGGATGTAGTTATTTTTAAATAAATATGCATAATAAATACTTGACTTTCGGTCACGTAAAATAGTATACGTTACTTTACGTTTATACGCAACAAGTTTAGTTTAAAGAAATCAACAATGAATAATATTGTAAGTAATTTAAAATGTAATGTTGAATAAATTGGCATTGGTGGTTGTACGAATATTCCTTGCGCTTATAAATCCAATTTCTGTTATATTTTCTTGTTGCATTGTGTTGCACTCTTTTCTGCGAACCTTGACAGACAGACGAGACAGACATTGACTTGACTTGACCAAGAGGACGATCGACGGACGGAAACTGACCAATTTATTAATGGAAATTTAAATTAGCCTAATTTATTTTCAAAAAGATTCAATCATAATCTTTGAATCATATAACTTTATCATTCAGGGCACGACTCTATTTTTTATTACTTTTAAATACAATAACGTGGAAACCCACCAAATGTCAATTTAGTCTATCTGGATAAAAATCATGGTATACACATATTCATATCGTACGATTGCACTTGACACTGAATGCTATGCAATTCGAATGCTATAGTAGTACCGTCCAGGATCATGATCTTTTACCACTGTATAGGACAATGAACGCTATAGCAGTCGACTTGGAGGCATCTGTAACCACAACCAGTCATGTTTACGGTGACATATATTGATATACGTTTTACCAAATATTAAAACTAGTACCTAAACACAATTTCTAATAGATTTAGAGTTGATTAATGAATAGTTGTTTCTACATTGATACATTGAAAAAGCAGGATAGGGAATCCTGCTTTTTGACTATTTTGGAGGTACAAACTTGGCTATTACGTAATACTGAAGTGAAATGGACTGTGTTTATACATATTCCAATCTAAATATTCAAGTAAATAGTCCAAACACAATAATTACGGTGGTTTGTTTGATGCAACAAAATGGCGTCGGCGCGCGAAAATTACTCGGTATATACGTGTCAACACTCCTGCGCACATGGCACGCGACTATTGATGGGCGGTTCCCGGGAATATTCCCCAAGTGGGAATATTCCCAAAGGAAACTTTCCGGTGCCCGGGAACATTCCCAATCGCTGGGAACGTGTCGGCGAAACAACATAAAATAAAAATTATTATTAAACAATTTATTTAATTGATAAGAGTATAATGTATAATGAAGAAAATAATTTATTTCATAAATAAACTATGTCAAAATACAATTTAGTCAAAATAAATAAATAAGATGGCTAAAGGGCAATGAGTAAAATTGATGCCTTTCATTTGGAACAATTTTTTTATTGTCAACGAACGCCGTCTTGATAAATGTGTAGAGTACTTCCATACAAACAATATTTTGTGTGACATCACAGCTGTCAAGTGTTATCATTACGAGATATACGCTTCAAAACACTACGACAGTTTTATATGAAAAACTTCTTTTTTAAAATTGTCAACGAACACCACCCCATTAATTGTGTAGTGTAGAGTACTTTCATATAAACAATATTTTGTATGACAGCTCACCTGTCAAGTGTAACCATTACAAGATATAACGCTTCAAAATATTACGACCGTTTTATATGAAAAAACTTCTTTTTTTAACCTGTCAACGAACACCACCCCCTTTTTTTGTGTAGAGTACTTCCATACAAACAATATTTTGTATGACAGCTCAACTTTCAAGTGTAACCATTGCGAGATATACGCTTTAAATATCTTCCTTACAAAACCGTCGTAACGTTTTGAAGCGTATATCTCGCAATGGTTACACTTGACAGTTGAGCTATCATACAAAATATTGTATATATGGAAGTACTCTATACTACTAATAGGGTGTTGTTCATTGTCAGTTAAAAAAAAGAAGTTTTTCATATAAAACAGTTGTAATGTTTTGAAGCGTATATCTCGTACTGGTTACACTTGACAGCTGAGCAGTCATACAAAATATTGTTTGTATAGAAGTACTCTACACGATTAATGGGTTAGCGTTAGTTGACAGTCATAAGCAAAGAAGTTTTTCATATAAAACAGTTGCAACGTTTTGAAGCTTATATCTAGAAATGGTTACACTTGACAGCCAGCTGTCATACGAATTTTTGTTTGTTTGGAAGTACTTTACACATGTAACGAGCTGGCGTTCGATGACCGTCAATAATTGGCATGAAAAAAAGGGACCAATGCTCCATACATTTCAGTCAAAAAGGCAGCCCCGAATGGTACCCGGAGCTAATGTGTCCATAACGCTGGTTGCGTTTCCGCGCTGTATTGCTAGTGATATGCGCTGCACCAAGTACCATTCGGCACGGGGATCTGCACCCTGGTTTCTCAGGCGCTGTCCCAACCTATGGACAAAGTCCTTTGCCTCTGCACACCATGACCCGCTCACCTCCACCGCAAAGGGTACAAAGTGGTAGGCACTCCTCAGTGAAGCATACTTTTGATGCTTCTGAGCTGCTGCGCATGCCGCAGTTGTACCCGGAACTCGAATTGTGCGTACGTGCTTACACACGCCGCGTCTAACACCAAAGAGAGCCCTTTCTCCCACGGGATCACTGTGAGCCCATCCGGTCTCTTACAGTCATCGCGGCTTAAACCGGGAACTGTTTCTGACCGTGAATTGAACCGGGATCTGTGCTCTAGAACGCAGGGTACACCAGCGGACACCAGGGCACGGCGGATAATCTCGTTGAGCATGTGGTGCGGAGGAAAACAACCAGCTGATTTGGCACAGCTCAAGCCGTGGTGACCCCTGGCGTCCACCTTTACGCCACAAACATCCGGCTCACAAACCCTGCATCCAAGCCTCAGCGCTACAGCCACCCTGAAAGAGTCATCATCAAGCGCCGTACCCATGTGGGGTGACGAGAGAGCGTAAAGCCAAACCCCTGACTCTGGTCTAAGAGCCGCCCTAAGGCGAGCAGAGCCCGATCTTGATGACGCCTCAAGCAATTCGATGGCTCTGGCCTTACACAGCTGCTCATCCCATTGTCGCTGCACGTCTGGTTTAGTCGGGCCATCCGCATCAGGACAAACCAAGTCCCAAGCACTCAAAACCTCCCCCATAAATGGAATGTTAAGACTGTCACCATGTATTTTGAGTATATTAGTGACGAGTGACTTCTCCGTGGGAAGAGGCCAAGAAAGGCGAAACGTTGGTGTCTTCTCTAACTGTACATTGAGGATCATCTCCAAAGTGACTTTAATGTCTTGATCCAACCGAGAAATTTCATCTGGAAAAAGCAACTTCGGATACGTTTTCAAGAGGTACATGAGCTTGGGTACTGAGAGACAGCTGCGGCAGAGAGTGAGGGCGACATGGGCCGGCAGTTGCTACAGGTGCTCTCGAACGCTTAGAAGCGTCTCACGCTTTGCAGCCAAACTAGCCTCTACTGCATACCTGAAGATCGGCGCCCCCGGCAGCTCAAATGACTATATTAAAGATTTTCACTCCCTGAAGAATATCCTGGAATTGAGCTATACAACAACTGGAGACATCGCCGCACGGATATAGCTCGCATTTGTCGCTGTTGAAGGTCGAATCAATCTCCGCCAGTTTTGGAATGAGTGTACTTATATCGCGACATACGACATCTGGTGCACCACTCACCAATCGTGCCGTCGTCGAGGTACCACTTACTTCATTAATTTCAGTCACTTGATTCTTTTTAAAGTTATTTTTAACGTTCTCTGGACACTTATCACACTTATGTGCCAAATGACGAGCAAATTTTGTCGCATTTCGACATGTGTATGTTTTGTTGCAAAATGAACACTTGGATATTTGTTTGATGTTTGACGTTATTAATTTTAAAAGCCCCGAATACCTTTTTTCAAAATTAAAATTCCCACATCTTAGATTTAATACTGTGGCCGAAAAACCGAGAGCACTGAGACCCCCTCTGCGTGTGCAGCGTCATCGAACTGCAGCCTTCACCGGAAGCTTTCGCTACCACGCTACTAAGTGCTGGAATGATATTCCACCACCTTTGAGGATAATTAAATCTAAATGCTCGTTTAAGGAAAAAACAAAACAACTGCTCCTAAAAACTCAAAAGATAGGAATTCCTAAGCGCTTTGTTTAGGTAGCGAAAGCAAAATTAAATAGTATGTTTTTAAATGTCTATTTTAGTTATTTATTTAATATTAATTCGTTTATTTATTCAAAATATTCATAGTATACGTCAATTTTTGTACTTACCTATTTATTTTTTTTTTGTTTAATTTTATTATTTACATATTGTTTTGCATGTATTAACTTTATTTTACTTGCATGACTTATTATGTTTAATTTAATAGCATACTGTTGGCTAGTCACCGAACCTGCGCCTTCCCCTAGGTTATAGCTGAAAATCAGCGATTTTGCTTTATAGCAAAATATGACGCTGAGATATAGCCTTTTTGCGCTGCTGCAGCATACATACATACTTGATGTCGGGGCTGCGTCCCCATTTTGTTCTCATAGTTTTGTTCTCAATTAATTATGTGTGTATGACTGTAGAACCAAATAAACATATATTCTATTCTATTCTATTCTATTGTCTTTTCATTAACAACAGTTTCGTCGAAGTGACTATACACTTTGTTTTAAGGCTTCATTTCGAATTTCAGTTGTTAACTGGCCGAGGGTTGCAACGAAACTGACACAGTTTTAAATGACCGCCAGGCAGGCTGGATAATACAATGATAAAATAATGAGAAAATAGACAAACTTCAAAAAAACTAAACTTATATCAAAATGTTAATGTTCCCAGTAACTGGGAACGTTCCCGGGCACGTGGGAATATTGCCGGGAACATTTCCATTGGGAAGTTTCCGGGAACGGGAATGTTCCCGCGGCCCATCACTACACGCGACTGAGCAAAATCTCATACAAACATGGCTGCTATACCGTTTGTGTGCGAAAACGGGGGGCGCGGGAGACGAGGTCATACCGGTTTTTCTATGTGTGCAAAAACTCATTTATATGACAGAGAGCGCTACGAGATGCAGTGAAATATGACAGTTAAATCAGAGCTACACTAATTTACTTAGAACAGCCGCCTTCTTATGCGTTTCTGTCCACAATAAGCAGTCAAAGTTAGGATGCTATAGAAGTCGCGTCCAGATTAGTGATGTGCCGTTGCCGGCAACATTGGCAACATTGGGAACATTGCCGTCAATGTTGCGGGCAATATTGCCTTGACTGGAAATTTATGGGAACATTGCCGAAATATGATTTGAAACATTATATACATATTGTTTTGTGTAACTTCATAGTATGTTCTATCGTAAGTACCAGGCTATAGTACCCAAAACCTTCCGCATGACCAATATTTCCAAAGTTGCCGGCAATATTGCCAAATTTGATGGCAATATTGCCAGGAAATTTGGCAGCTTTGCTGTTTTGTTCTTATCTACATGATAAGAAAATATGATATCGCTGTGTTGTGTCAGCTTAGAAGTATCGGGTGGGTGTCGTAAAAGGCGACTAATTGGTAATCCAGATAATACGCAACAGCTTGGCCGGTAAATACAACAATAGGGGAAGGAAGTCTACTGATGTGGCTGCTGTGGTAAATAAATGATCCTTGATATTGAGATTGAGACCCAAGGAGCTACTGTCCTGATCACGCGTTGCATTATCACTTTTATCAAATATTTTTTAAATATTTACCGGACATTTCTTACATTTTGTTATATGACGAGCGAATCTTGTCGCGTTTTTATTTGTGTAACACGAATCACAATATTTACACACGTACTTTAATTTTTAGTTTTTCTGTTATTGTCCTAAAGTGGTCAAACACAATACTTTTTTCTCTCATGATTTTTCGAGGTCCGACAAACGAGAAATACGACACAACAATAACTGCAGCGATACTAACAAAGAAAAAGACGTGCCCGCGCATTCCCTACCACCCGTTGTTGCTGTCTCACTCGCACATTTCGTGCGTACGCTATCGTTAGAGAGCACAGAGGCAATATATCGACAAACAAAACGTTAAATCCTTCTAGCTGAAGACATTATACACACACACAATAATAATTCCTTAGTATATGCCTTTAATTTTACAGCTTTAGTAGTTTAAAACGAATAATGTTGTTCTGGCAATATTGCCAAAGTTACCGGCAACACTGGAAGTTTACCGGCAATTTTGCCTTGGCAATGTTGCCGGCAGCGGCAATATTGCCGCAGGCACATCACTAGTCCAGATACCAGAGCATAAACGCATTGCATAGCGGTTGTGTCCGTGAACGTGTTAATAGTGCAGGTTGGATGACTAAAAAATAGGAGTAGGTACGTTGTTTCAACTCTGTGATGCTATGACAACTTTTTGGTCCATCATCAAACCCTGGCTACCATGTATTTGAAGAATACTTGGCAAGACAAATCTAACGAACCCAAACTCAATGGGGCTTCGTGGTTTCATCTCTAAGATGCTATGACCACCTTCCGGCTCCATCATCAGACCCTGGCTACCATGTATTTGAAGAGTATATCGCTAGACGATTTCAATGAACCCAAACTAGATAGGGCTAAGTTGTGTCATCTCTGAGACGCTATGCCCACCTTCCGGCTCCATCATCATATCAGCTTTCTGACATCATAATATTTCATTGTCACCTAATTCACACGTCTTTGCAAAATTTTGATCATTTGGAAGTCGATAAGTGGCACAAATTATGCTTACAAGATTTGACCTGGACAAAGTAACAAATGAACACGGCAAGTTAAATAAAAGCTGGTAATAAATACGAAATGCTATTCATGGATTGTGCCCGCAAATCAAGTATCAAAGTTGGTTTGGGAGCCTCTTTATTACTCATAATCTTGAATTGGGTCGCACTCTATAGAAACCGGGATAGAACTTTCGCCGGCCACAAGAGATTTTGATTGTCTAGGGCTGTGGTTCAGACAAAAGTGCTGGTAGTTTTTGCCCACCATCTTTTATTTTAGTAATAACTTACCTTCTTTTTTTTTATTCTAGGTTTGACTTTTGACTTCGCTTTTGCTCTCTTTGACTCTTCAACTTTTATTCTAATGACTGGCTGGTCATCATCAGCTGAAAAATATCAATCAGAGTAAATATAATTATTTTACGATTCAACGATAAAATGGGTTGTAAAATCTTCTGGTTAGTTAGAAAGCATTTTTTTTAACTATGATAGAATACCATACCATTTAGCAATAGCACACACCAAATGTTACTACTTACAATCATCAAATTTGATGTCAAAACCGTCATCATCATCAGTCACATCCAGCTCTTTTTTTACCTCTGGAAAGATTTAAGAAGTTACGACTAATCATATTACAATAAACGAAAATAACAAATTAGTGTCGACCAAGGCCGACTGGTGCGTCGACAGCTCAGTGGCTGAGCAGTGGGCCGCTCCCCACGCGGCCTTCGATTCCCTGTCGACGCTTGTCAATTTTTCAACTTCTTTTGTTCATTTATGAAAATAACATACCTATATTCTGTATGTTTAGGTACTTATATATTTGTAAACAAACTTTGTAAGTACGTAAGTGACACTTCTGAACTGTCAGTTTCATAAAAAGTTTGTTTACAAAAAGATAAGTACCTAAACTTACAGACTATAGCACTGTGAGTGGTGTAAATCCCAATAAATCATAATACAATTTGAGAAAAGTTATACCTACCTTCTTGATATGTGCCAGCTACTTCTTCTTTTATTCCTATTGTAGTGAGAGCTGTAATAGAAGAAATAGTAAGATAACTAACAAAAAATTGTATTAGTAGCAGTAATAACTTGAGAAGACTCTATGTCAACTGATGATAGTTTTGACCATAAACCACAATAATTAGTAGTTACATTTTAAGAGGATCGTGCAGCTGGAAATTTTTATACAAAAAACATTAATGTTTTTATCATATTTACCGGTAACCAATTGTTTTGATTTTTAAGTATTTTTTTTAAATTTACAATAACTAGGTTTATACGTTTTTATTTTTTTATATATATTATATTTTCAGAAATAATGAGACACAAAAGTACACTTTTTTGATACTGAAAAATCTTATTTATTTATTTATTTATTTAACTGTTTATTGCACACAAGATAGAACACAGGACAATCACATTTAGACAAAAAACACAACAGGCACTACTTATTTCTAAAAAGAAATCTCTTCCAGCAGTCCTACGGTAGAGAGATAGCATAAGGTGAGGCTGATGACCGTGTACAATATTTAATACTAAATTCGGTATTTAAAAATAATACATAATACCTACATATACTAAAATATAAATTTAAATATACTAAAATATAAATCTTCATGTTTGAGTGAGGCTACTTACAAAACTATACAAAATTTGGTCAAAAACGAAACGTATAAACCTGGTTTAATTTATACCTAAGGGATCAAGACCAAAATTTTAGAATTTGGTTAAAATTTAGGGGTAGGGAAATGTTAACGCCCGTACCCCGATTTTACTCTGTTTTCGAGGCGATTTCTCAGGAAGCCTGCTACCTGTCTCTATCGCACATTACGGTGCCTGCCGCGTCGGCGTCGAGACAGCACATACAATTAGAAAAACGGATTTCGGGCGCGCCATGTCTGTGAATGATCGTCTTAAGTAGCAGTATATTAATATGGTTGAGAATTTTAGTTTGTATAACATAGACATAGGCCAATTTCAGCATTTCAATACTAGACCATTTCTCTCATTCTTTTCCATCTACCGTATTTCGGAGCAAATGCATTAAATTGGAGACATTATTTAGGTCATCATACTGAACATTCTCTATGGGATCAGTGACAGAAAATGGAAAGAAGAAATTCAACCTCCCTTACAAAATTCACAATCACTGAACTAGCTATATATGTGAGATCGAATTTATTTTCCATTTTCCAACTCTGGTCCCATAGAGAAAGTTGTTCAATAAGGCGCCCTTAAAAAATTCCCGAAACATATACACGACACAAAACTTACTCTCTATAACCATGTTCTTGTAGATTTCTTTAAACCGTTGCTCACAAAGAGTGACTTGCTGCTTGAAGTTGTGAGCATCTCTCAGCCGCAGCACACAGGCGCCACATATTTTAAATGTCATCACGCTTAGCTCTCCAGGCATTGGTGACACCTGTAACACACAGCTTCCTTAGCTTAGCTTTCCTATACAAAAATTTAATATGATCCAGCAATTAAAAATTTAAAATCAATTTCATCTTAATTTTAATAGGAGTTGCATCCAATTACACAATTTAAAATTTCAAACTGGCCGCTACGAATTGTGTTGCTTGAATGCAGGAAAAACCTCGGTTACTATTGATAAGTTACATACCTAGGTACATAATCTACTATTACAAATCTCATCTCTGAAGATAGGTCATGACTGACCAAAAACCCACTCTGTAAATTCAATTTACAGGTCAGGTTTTGAGACTAAGCTTGTAAGTAATTTTGAATATGTCTATCACTAAACCAATCATAGCATAGCAAATATCGAAGAAGGAGGATTTGTAATTTTAATCTGTATTTATATAATAATAATAATAATAATATAATAATAATAGCCTTTATTGACCAATAATTACATAAAATTTTTACATGCACACTTATATATTACATTTAATTAAGTAAATATATTAAATTTCATTCATTATTATCATTTTCATTTTATTTTATTTTATTTTTATTTCCTCTATTGTTTTTCCTTTACTGGTCTGCTTCCTTAGCAAAGGCCTCCTCCAGACCTTTCCAAACCTTTCTGTCCTGAGCTTGCCCCATCCAGTTGTTTCCTGCTTCCTTTGTAATGTCATCTGCCCATCTTAGATTTGGTCTTCCCCGTTTCCTCGTTCCATCTCTTGGGTACCATTCCGCTACATCTTTTGTCCACTTGTTTCGTGGGTCCCTTGCCATGTGTCCTGCCCATTTCCATTTTAGTTTTTTCACAGAGACTGATATATCTTTCACTTTGGTTTTGTTTCTGATGTCATCTAGTCTCTGTCTATCTTTCTTTTTGATGGAAAGCATGCTTCTTTCCATGTCATGCTGACACACCTTTAATTTCTGTAGGAGTTTATTGGTTAGGGCCCATGTTTGGCATCCATATGTTATACATGGGAGAATACACATATCGAAGACTTTACTCTTGCAGCTGATTGGCATATCTGTATTTATATAACCTCAATAAATGAATTTGTCGAATTAATACTCAACATTACAATAAAAAAAGTAAAAACTACTAGTATCCTGATCATTTTCTTTCATATTTAATTCAATAGTTTTTACTTATAGAAAAATAAGTTTAGTGATGCAATTTGTGTACCAGACAATACAATCGCCATTAATGGTTAGTTTTCTTGTATATATCGCTTTTTTTTACTCAATTTTCATTCAACATGTAAAACAGTTTACACACCGCGGGTGTAACATCAATTGCAATCTCGGAAAGTTACCACACTCGCAAAAACCTCTGTTGCAATTAATAGGTTGCTCTCCTGGCATTAATGAAGCCATATTTTTATTTACATAGAAATGTATTAGTTACATCCGTTTACCTTTTCCCCGCGCACTCGGGCTGAATTTGCCTCCACATCTTAGATGATTGTCATGGGCAACCCTATTCATGGTAAAATTTTGGCTAACTTAGTCAATGTGTGTGTAACAAATAACATCAAATTATCTTCTACTATAACAAGCATATGCTGAACGTTTAGAACTGTGTGTGGTCGGCATTAATAATGACATCTACTCACATCTATATCCAGACTTTCCTTCAGCATATCTGAATACACCTCCCTTTGTCCTAAATTATACACTGGCTCAGATAAATGTACAAAAGACCCCTCGGCATGGCAGCATCGACACAAGTCTTTTTCAAGCTTGAAATAATTATGGTTAGACATGTTTGATCACATGCGGCTAATTTTAAAATACTGCTCTAAATAAATCCGACCAACAAATACATTTCTAGCTTGGTTGACCCATCATCCATCCGCTGTCATAATAATTTGTTGACTGACTGAACTGACAGACAGAACAAAATGGCGATGGGACGGACCATAGACAAATTATTGGTTTTTCTTGTTAGTTTGCAGGATGGAAATATAGTCTTTTTAGCTACACAAGATTTATTCAACGCCATCTGTTACCGAGTATGTTAACTAACGTCAAAACCGTCATGACATGAGCATTCATAAATTGATTTTAGAGGTATTTGAGACTACTAACCTAGATTTATAGTGGGTTAGTCCCCCTTTTACCATTTTAGGGTTATAAATCAAAGATCCCTGAAACACGTGTTTAACCATATTTTAGCTTTCTGGCCTCATTACAACTATTAAAACAGATTGCATCAAAGAACACGGAGTGGCATATAAATCTTTAACCCACATTTTCTCTTTTAGGGTTAAAATTTAAAAAACACTGAAAAACGTACCTCCTATTTTTTTTGTATAATAACAAATTTTGAATCAAATTGCATTTAAAAAACGCGATCTTCCATACTAACTTTAAACCCTCTTTTTACCCCTTTAAGGATTTAAATTCATGAAATGCTGAAACACGTATTAAAATATTTTTATTTTTCAACCATACAAACAAACTTTCATACAAACGTTAAACCCCCTTTTTACACCCTGGGGTTAAAATTCGTTCTAAGTGGATGTTTACTTAGTAACATGTACCTACTGCCCAAACTTCAAAACTCACGCTTTAATGAGTTCTTTTCCTGAATTTTGAGTTGATTGTTTAGATTTCGTTTTTTTATTAGGTAGCTGTGCAGTTAAAAATTCCAATGACAATATTTGCTATAGTTTCAGATAAAGATATAAGTACATATGACTAGATGTTTAGATGATAGCCCTCTTAATCCAAGTACGATTCCATCTCCTTATCAAATACCTAATACCTATTAGTATACCTACCTACCTATACGTACTAAGTAAAAGGGTGTGGTAGATAAAATAAAGTCAAATTTACTTTAAAACTGATATATTTTAATACTGTTAACAGCCACTACATTCTACCGTAGGTACGTTAGTAGGTACTAGGTACCCACACATACCAAAAAATATAGTTCTTTAGGAATGATCTATAAAATAAAAGAAATTGCGGATGTTGTATACAAATATAACCGTCACAAAGTAGGTACTGCATCATAAAATACTTCAAAACGTTACTTACTTATGTATACTAAAATGTCAGTTTATGAAAAAAACCTAATAAGTACTTTCTAGTTACCAATTTTATTTTGGGATCAAGATAAACTATGGCAGACGGGATATAGATGTCGCAGTAAGATAGCCGTGTTATAATTTTATCTATTTAACTGCGATATAAATACCAAAACGAGAAATATTTTAGGTGTAGTTACGTCGTCGATAAAATTACCACATTTTGGTGCTTTGACTGTACTTATTAGGTATTTTCAGTTCGAGCAGCAAATCAAAACGGCAACTAAATGATCAGATCTGCCCATTCGCATGCTCTTGTCCCTATTGTATATCTTACAAATCTACCTATAAATGACAATATATCACATACATTTAGGTTTAAAAAGACCTATAGTAGATGCGATACCATTTTTGACACTCTTGTCAGTCTAATTGTCTATTAAACTGCTAGGTATGATCTCATAGCATTCGCTGACCGTTATGCACAATTTTAAATAGATAGGTACCTATATTATGTAAGGAACTTTTACGTCGATTTTACCTTATTTTACCATTATGATGATACAACATAGAGAAGAAGACTATCGAGGTCAGTGTGATACAAGGAGCATTTTATTTTTACACTATGCTTTTTGAACTCAAGCTTTCTCTCGTTGGCTGTTTTTTTTTTTGTAACGTAAAGTTCTTCCTTGATTTAGGGGACATTTTGTACATACGTTCCACATACGTTCTCATTGGTAAAGACAAAAATATTCATAGATTTAATAATGTACTGAAAAAGCAATCAGTCAAATAGAAAATCACTGCAGTTCTTGGAACACGTACCTAATTATTTTATAGTACCTATCTATATAGGGTGTAATAATATTAGCTGCAAATATTTTAAGGGGTGAATCAGCCCATGAAACAACAACTTTCCCCAAGCAACATATGTCGAAATATGAAAAAACTTCTGGACCTCCCATACAAATTGACTTGGTCAAGTTGAAATTTTGTATGGGAGGGCCAAATTGTTTTTTCATATTTCGACCTATGTTCCTTAGGAAAAGTTGTTCAGTTTCATGGGCTGATTCACCCCAAAAGTATTTGCAACCATTTTTTACACCCTGTATATTTCTTATGAAATAACAAACATTATATACTTACGTTTTTGGTACTACAAATGCCTTCAACGATTATCACAAACTTATTAGATTGATAGAACCCCAAATTTTGGAAGCTATAAACCTTTTCATAGGACGCGGTCCGAAGTTTCTGCCATGGCAATAATTAACCAGGGTAGGCAGCGCCAAAGAGAATATAATAAAACTAGCGTTTTAGGGCAGCGCAGCGATATTATCATGGATATTGATATTATTAAAGCACGTTAATCATGTTGTACTTTATATTTAGGAAAAAGGATAGGTACTTTTGTATTTGTTTAGTTAACAAGTAAGGTATGTTTTCCTTTACGTATTCTTTCTTTGTGTGTAGATATTAAAGTGCGCACTTTGAACTGCGTCCTATTTTGGGTAGGTTGTAATATTTTACTTAAATGGTTGTCTAAGTTCCGTAGCCAAAGAAAGTTAAATTACATACAGGTTTGACATAATTTAAATATTTCATAAACAATGTAGGTTGCTGACAATTGTTATCTGAATGAAACGCTGCTGCTGCTGGTATGTAGGTACTTATAACTGAAAGACCAGCGGTCTCTGGATTGTAGGAAGAAATATGACAGCCACGGAACCATTCTCGAATACCTACTCAGTCAAACAAATTTTACAATTATCTTTAATTAGGTAATTATTGGGCTCTGAACGGTAATTTACCACGAGAGTAACAATTTAATTCCATTTATATAATCTAAACGTATGTATCACATTTTGATAACGCACTAGAAATTCTCACATCAAAGTTATCGTTATTAACTATTTATAAAAATACTAAATGGCTACAGAGATTCGGGGCTAAAAAAGTATTGATAAAAATTATAAATGTAAACCAAAAGAAAACACAACCGACTTATACCTGTTGGATACGAATAAAGAATTAACAATGTAGTCCTTGCAACAGAAAGTACTACAGAATAAATGTAAATGATAAAAATTGAACTTTCTGAAACCCAATAATACTCAGTACATAGGTATACATAACTTACCTACTAATAAGTTATCTTTAACAGTAACTAAGCATGTAAAATATATAAACGTAAAAATAATAATACGACTTACTAAAAGCAAGGGAACATCAATTCATATTTACGCCCTAGATTTGAGCCCATGTTTAATTATAAAAGTGATTTCAAGGCATGATTTGGCTATTCCGCACCATTGTATATGTCTATAATGCTTACGTAAGATCCAGCCAGGAAACCTACTATACCGAAAAGTACTAAAAACATGTTTTTCCATAGCACCCATTTGAATCTACCGAGCCCGTTGGGTCGATCCCAGAAGGTGACCGTTTCAATAACGGCAGGGAAAATCAGTCCTAAGAAGGAGAGACATACAGCCCCAACCAGCGAGATGAATGGTCCAAGGTTAGGAATAGCGATAGCTATACAGAGGGTAAGAATGACGAGGGCGACCCTTATGCTGTACTCGGCAAGGTTTTTCTTGGCGCCAAACCTGTGGCGCACGTTTTTCCAGATTATCTCCATAGGCACGTAAAACTGTAGACTGTACGTAAAGAAGATGGCCACGGCAATCATCAGCTTAACACTCTGACCGAGCCTAGAAGTAACAAAACAAGGAATATTAATCCAAATTACATTTTGAAAAATCATACATTTCGCTCAATGTTATTCCATATTTTAGCCTCAGGAATTGAATTTTTCAAGTACATAGTAGGTACGCACTAACTGTAACCGTACAAATTTAATTTTAGCTTCATAAGGGTTTGCATTGAATTGTTTGTTTGTATTATTCAGAGCTAGATGCTCAGGTACTTACGCTTCGTCTTTTGGCAAATTCAACGTTACGCTGCCTTGAGTTAAGTCGCCATACTTCAGGTATCCGAAGAATCCGGTAAAGGCATACAGAGAGACGACAAATGCCATTCCGAAGTTCAAAACGCCCGGGCATCCGATAAAATGGGTAGGAGTCTTCATGTTGTTTTCCAAAGGCATAACAACACCAATGCCTTCCAGGGCAAAGATAGCAGTACCGAAGAAAGTAGGTAATCGTCCAAAATCGGCCATTGCCAATCGTTCACTGGTGCTTGGTATGTCTTGGAATAAATAATAAAACGTTATTCCCATTCCGGTGCCGACCAACAGATTTGCAATCATTGAAAATGGCGCCAGGTACTTCAGGTTTCTGATGAGATTCATTCCAATCAGCAAAGGAAGTAGCATAGCCATATAAATTTTTACGTCCATGTCTTTATACAACCATGTGTTCGTTTCAGCGTAAAAATCTACGACTTGTTTGACATTTTTAGCTACGAACATTATGTAGACGCAGCAGCATCCTAGCAAGTCTATCACAAGGAACCAGTTCACCATGGCTCTGAAAAGGAAAGAATAGATGTGGTTACAATACTATATATTACCTATCAGTAGGTAGTGTCAGTGACAAAATTCTTATATATTTCATTAAATAATTACTTTTTGCAAAATCCTGTTTAATATTGGACAAAATATCCGTAATAGGTACCTGTGACTTGTCTTTGACCTTTGATATGTTGCAAAATAATTAGAAGTGCTTACTTCGCAAGTCTTGAAAATTGATGAACAGCAGGCGGGCCTGCCAAAAACGCAGCTTCAGCGGTTTCAGCGAAACCTAGAGATGGTTTTTGTATCCTTCTGCACAGCTCGTGCGCCGTCTTAACCAGCACGTGTACACAGTACGTGCAGATGCCTCCGATCGCGAAGGTCGCCACCAGGCCAAAGTACAACCCAGCGTTGCTGAAGGCCATGGGCATCGCGAGAATTCCACTCCCCAGTGAACCCTTCAGTAAGTGAATCAGAGTATCGAAATCCCTGTAACAGAAAAATACGTTAGTATGTATGGGTATCAACTAGGGATGGGCCGAAATTCGTTTTACATTCGGTTAAACCGAATTTCGGCAGGCTTTGCAGAACTTCGGCATTCGGCCGAAATTCGGTTCGTAATGCCGAACTTCGGCCGAAATTCGGTACTTCCTCATCATACTAACTACATGTCTGGGAGAGTTCATCAAAAATATATGTAGTTAAGTAGGTATACCTATGTAATGTACTTAATCTAGTTATGCTTTTTAGAAACTATTTTTTACTTATGCATTTCCCTTGAATTCAGTTCTCACTGAAATTAATTAAATAAAGGACAGAAATAAGTATGTAATTGAAATCTTTAATTGAATATTATAGTTATTTTTATTAATCATAATCAGTTCTTTTCTTTATAATTAACATTATAATAAGAAAAATAAACATAAAAGACTGCCTGTCTGTGAATTTAATTAAAAATATAAAAGGTAGGTACTACTCATTAGTAGCCGTTTTAATATTATAAATCAACTTTAATTAGTTATTTTTGTTTCTTTAAATTTAGCAAGCAATTTAGCATTAGCATAGCAGAGAAAGGGGGGACCGCGCGGGTAGCGGGCGGCAAGACCACAACAACAAATTGCAAGAGATCCCGTAAACAAGTTGTGACCTGCCGCTTTAAAGAAAAGCGCAGGAATGTCAACCGAAGTTCGAGTTCGGTTTATTCCACGTTCGGCCCATCACTAGTATCAACCTACTTATTAAGAAGCCATAATATTAAAATATGCTGGTGGATGGTGTTTATACTTACGATGTAGGATGAGCTAACTTCCTATGCTCAAATGGGTTATAGTCCTCATCTGCCTCAATATCCCTGCCGGGTATCTCCATGAGCGGCAAGGTCGACCCTGCCTGCTGCTCCACAGGGATGTCATTTGGGTCAACTTTGTACCTGCGTAAATCGCACAACATACTATTATATTAACTGAATAGAATTCTCCTCTTAAATCTAAGAATATGCAACTCTAATTATATCAAAATTAATGGTCAAGTTAGGAGTGAGTGATGGTAACAGTAACAGTGTGGTTTGAGATCAAGAGGTCGATTCTAGGTATGTCTTGTAAGCGCTAGAGCACAACAGAGAAAGCGTCACGGGTCAAGCTGAGCTCGGCATGTACTCGGATGAGGTTTGGGTGATGCAAGTGTGTGTACGAGTATGGTTAATGCGCTATCTTTGTCACGAAAGTTCAACAACTATTCATATATAGATCGCGAAAAAAAAAATTGAATTATGAAGTGTTATGTGATCGGTGTTATTGTGTAGAGTGTGATACATTCATTATGGTCTCCAAAACATTCAATAAAATAAATAAATTTTGAGTGCGCTTCACTCTATTAAGACTCGGCATTTACAAATTTATGGCCAAACCGTGAAATTCAATACAGCTTTACGTTGATATTCTAGCTGGGAGAACATTTATTATTGAACAACAGATTGTCAAAGTTGATATTAGTGATATCAGGTTAGGTCGGAATATTTATGTCTTTCGCAGAACATTTAAGATTCCTTAATTATGTACTTATGAAGTTACGATTACATAAAGCTAAATCAAATCTGACAAAGAGACAGTTAGAGGCCAATCCCGAGCCTGAACAGAGATGGCGCGAGAGCATGCCATGCGGCCTGGCCCGCTGCGCCCGCGCCGTCGGCGACGTGGCAACATGCTGCAGGTCACATCGAGCCAGGACACGGCAGCGTGAGCCTTCATCAGCAGTAAAATTATCATTTCACCAGTAAAAATAAAACAAATTAAACAAACAAAGTAGAAACCATAAAATGGAGTGATGTACCGGTGTATAAGTCCATTGCAAGACGATCAAGGTCGACGAACGACTTTAATCTTGTGGAAGCTGCACAGGTCTTCCTGGACGTGTGGACGTCTCCGTACGGCGGCGAGCATTTAGCTCGGTTTAGGGAGCAAGTACTTAACAGTCAACATACAATATAAAATACCATTATAACGACAAAACATGTCAATAAAAAGGTATAAATGAAGCCGCAGACATTTCGCTGCACTGTAATGAGTAGGTACTTTAGAAAAATTATCTAATAATTTATGAAATGTAAACAAATGCTCTTGTTCTAATCCTGTTGAACAAAAATATCAATATTATAAAGTACTTTCGTTAAATGATCTTAAGAATCCAATAAAATATATTTTTTGCAGTGATTACAGGATAAATCAAGCAGTGATACATGCTTTATTGATTTAATTAAAATTGATGGAACTAAGCGGCAAACAAAACGTTGATCCATTTACTTCAGAAACCACTAAATTATTGACATAGGCATTATAGCATAAGTAGTTTAAATATGATTGACGAGATGGAATATTTTGATGAGCGAGCAAGAGGAACAAGACAACTTACTTGACCATAACGACATCAGATAGATCATTGCGGACACCTTTTTTCTTTGGGTCATATTCGGCTATCATCGGCCGCATCTGCGGTTTCTGAAACAAAAAACACACAATGTTGTTCATTGTAATTGAAACTTAATTCTAATTACACTGCAGAAAAGCATGTAGAAGCATTCAATATCAAAACTATAGTTTTCTTTTATTGGAATATTGCCGTGACAATTTCCTAGAAAAATGCTACCTACAGTCAAGTTCAGATCGAAATGTAATTCCGCGCGGTATATTAGACTGTACTTCTTTACCAATTGAAAAATACCTAACCCGAGCTTGAGTTAAGGATAAGAAAAATATTTCTATCCCAGATATCGAGAAAGCACACGTGTAACTAGGTCAATGTTCTCATTTTCAGAGATACTAGCACCTACCTACATCATCACATGTAGTGTCAGCAACAGTGACTCGGATTTTTCCGACCGGTGAAATTTAATAGAAAACTTTGAAGTATCAATTTGAAAGTCATAATACCTACTATGCAGTTGTTATTCCTCTTTCTCTTTGCATTATCACTTTTTGTAATAACTAGTTTAGTCAGCAGACATGTTTTTCACGAATGAAAAAATATATTTATTGGGTACCGGTACCCTGTCTACATTGACTCAACCCCTGGTCTGGAGTACATACTATTTGATGAACATATTTGATTATAATCATATATGTTTATGAAATTACTCTTCTCGTATAACTCTTATTGCCATAAGCAATACATAACGATTGTTTGCAAATGTTTTTAAAAATAGGGGATGAGCCATTATTTAATGTTAGAGTCAATGTTTAGTGTACCTCTTAAATTTGAACCAGTCAATACGCAATCATCGCCATTTTTAGTTCATCCGGTTACAAATATTTCCAGATTTATCAATGAGCTAGTAAATCTAGCTTAGGACTTGGTATATGGACACCACTTATCATTATTATAATTACGATCACCTACATGTTTCACTATGAACCATTAAAAACACCTAAGAAATTGCCGTGTGATGCCGGCTTAGAATAGCATCACCCCATTTCTTTCCCGCGGGTGTCGTAAGAGTCGACTAAAGGACTTGATTCAAGTACCTCAAAATCGACACACCGAATTAACTATATTTGCAATGAAAATACAAATTTCTGATCCCTAGAAAAGTGATCGTAAGAGGATTTGGTAACGTGGATGCATGGTGTGGTGATGAATGATGGCTTGCTTGAAGATCTAAATCGTCAGCGACGCGCTGACGAAACTTCATATTAAAAAAAAACTCAAAGAGTTCACGCTAAAATTTATGGCGTCGTTTATTGTCTCTTTCCTTTTATCCTGCTTCTTTGTCTAGCGCTGTCAGGCTGTCACACCACCAAACAATATGGCGGTTCTTATCAAATTTGTTGATATCGCAGCATGATTAATTAAAAGTTTTCAGTGAATAACGTGAAATATTGGTGACGAAACTTTATCATTTACAAATAATGTACATTGTGGTAATAAATTAATTACGATTGCATCTCAAGATGCACTATAAAAAGTGTGAAATTTGTGGATTGAAAGCCGGTCGGCAATCGGGAGAAAAGCGAGTATTTTTGGCTCAGTTCCCATTATTTGAAAGGCGGTAAGTTATTTTGGTTATCATTTTATCAATTCTAAGTGATTTCGAAAGACTTTCTGTCATTTATTTTACGTATTTTATATCTGGGCTATCCTTGCAAATTTACCATAGAGATGGGTTAGGGTTGTATCGATAAAATTGTCGATAGTTTATTTACGGGTCAGAGTATACTTTTCCAATAAGGCCTTTTTTATAACAATGCATTTGACAACTGGAAAACCTCATTTCTTCTAATTGTGTTCTGTTGTCTTCTGAAAAAATTTGATGGTTTTAACTTTTTGAATAAAATAAAAACTCACATTCTTCTTCATCTTAGGTCCAATAAAAAAAATGATTCATGCGAATTTGCGAACCCCTTAGAGTTCTTAATTGTATTTTATGCACTATAATGCATTTTTTTTTGTGTTGTACACTTTCTAATAATGTACTATACTGTTTCAGATGCAGACAATGGGTAAAATTGACTGGTAAAGAAGATTTGGCATATGTGCCTATAGAAAAGTTACACTCTTTGAAGTATTTATGTGAAAATCATTTTACCAAAAAAGACTTCAATAGGAAGTTATCTAGGTTAAAACCTTCAGCTAAACCAAACTGTTTAGCGGACGTGATCTGGGCTGATCTACACAAGCAATCTTATTCGAGAGCAAAACCCAAGAAATGCAGTTTAAATGGTTAAGGTACTACTGCTACTTGCTGAATTGAATAAAACTGAGTTTAATCGAAAACCGCGAAAAAACGACGTAGGTGTAGTGAGGTACTAGCCTGAGTAATGAACTTCCTTATTTGCAGTTGCAGAGTAGCCAACATTTCTGATCAGAAGACCACATACAGCAACTAAATAGACTATTGCACAAATCAACATTTACCAATAACAGCAAGTAGCAATTATTGTATCTGTCAGGTAAAAAAAGTTTCCTTGATAAAAAAAATTATAAACTTTTATCATGTTTTTTAATAGACATTGCACTATAATACATTGGAAATATATGATTTGGCTGTTTTGAGATAAGGACTGATATTTAGTCGATACGATATTTTGTACATTGTACGATCTAGTCTATGTCATACCGACCCAGGTATAGGAAAAATAAATAAACCTATAAATTAAGAAAATTGAGTTTGTTTCTCATACACCTAATCTTTTTCAAAGGAGCAATTCCGCAAGATGGTGGTGTACTCCGCCATATTGCGAAACTGCTCCTTTGAAAAACGCCCATTGAAAACAGTCTAGGATATTCCAACGCTGTTTTTTTTTAATATCGATATCGATATATTTATCATACCAGGGCATACCACATCTCTATTTTTCTGTCATGTTGGTAGCATTGTTACAATATTGTTAGAATGCTTATATTGGCTAGATATTTTAGCGTGAACTTGAAAAAAAAACGTTATACGTAAGACCCAACTCTTAAAACGCTAGTTTTATTATATTCTCTTTGACGCGCTGCAGGTGTGGGGTCTGCGCACTGCGCAGGCGCAAGCACGTGACGACGACGACGCGCTATTTCGGGAGGCTATAAATAACCAACGCTCTGTGTCTAAATGGGTTAAATGGCGAAACTGACGTTGACTTAAGAGGCTGACACGAGCTAAAAAGCGGTCCCTTTTTGAGAAGCGTCAAATAGCGCGCGTGCGAGTAGGACGGAATCTTGCCGATTCGATTTTTTCGAATTTTTGATGATAACTCGGACAATAAAAAGTTATTTAAAAATTTAAAACAATTGATGGATAGAGAATTGCAAGGCGCTCATTCTGATAATAAATACTTAATTATGGCACCGGTTTTATTTATACAGTATGCGATATACTTTAATGTTTTTAGAGGTAACTTTACGACATTTTTTCTGTCAAACCGAATTATTAAATCATGTTTTGAAAACAATAACATTCAAAATCCTAAAGAATATTACCTATTTTTTTCATTTAATTAAATTTTGGAAACTTTTTTACAATTATGTAGTACTAAAACCTAGTTTAAGTAATAACGAGGGGGCTAACCCTCTTAGTGAGTCACACAGCAAAACTCCTGTGTTACATGCGAAAATATTACCCACGTTTTTGATTGTTGATAAGCTATTGCCAAGATACTGTGAACTCTAACATTTTGCCTGAAGTAGGATTTTACAATACTAGCTGTAAAATTGGCGACGTTATGGTTTGGAGCGCAGGCGACAACTTCCACCGATTGTCTGAGAAACCGGATTCAGCTGGTTTCGACTCATAATAAGCAGGATGGGAAACCAGTTTTGCGGTTTCAGCTCTAAAATCGATGCATGCATTTCGGTGAACATATCTTTTCAATACTTTCTGTAAAAATAAGGCTCCCAGTAGGTGTTTCGTTACCAGAAAAAGCAGAATTACTGTTACTTATTTATTCACTGAACGTTACCATAATTTGCATTGGAAAGTTTGTTTCTAGCTAAGAACTTATTTAGTAGGTACATGCTATTGTATTTTATTTTTCATAAAATTTTGTAAGTACTGAGTATTGGTGTATCCGAATACTATTAGATATTCGTTATACCCATATCTCTTACGCCGCCTCCTCTCGCAGGGTCGCGGACCTCGCGCTAAAATAGATTTCTGCTGAATGCAATGACTTATTTGTGTACCTTGTACTATACAATACATATGCTTTATCTGTACCAAAACACAGAGAAAAATAGCATTACATTAAAAAGAAACAATCGGTACAATATAGGCGGCTTTATTGCTAAGGTAGCAATTTATACCAGGTAACCTTTGGTTGGTAAGAAGAGTACCTACGTAGGAGTCAAGAGGGACAGTGCATATTAAGTACCCCTACTTATACTAATAAACTATTTTGCACACTAATGCACATATGACATTATAAGACATAATAAACTAATACATAAGTGACTATTATTTCATACAACAATAATATATAATAATAAATAACATAACAATCAATGAAGAGAAAACTATTAAAATTATGACATCTGTATCTACACTATCTATCTTACGCTGAAAACTGAAAATCGCGAGTCAGGCTCGCCCACCGAGGGGTCTGTGATAAGCATACCATTCGCTCTGATATGATTCTTTGAGCCCTTTCAAATAATGGATATACCCGCCTTTATTTACCAATAAAATAAAATAAGCCTTTATTGCTGTTTAACATTATTTAACTTAAACTTACTAACACTTTAAATACGAACTGTTAGGTACCTTTCTATTAACATTTTTTGCGCTCTTGTTGTACAGCTTGTCTTTCGACATAAGCCTAATCTAAAGATTTCCATTTTGATCTGTCTTTTGCAGTACGGATTCAAGTTGGACCAGCTACTTTTATCAGGTCATCCTCCCACCGTTTGGTTAGTCTGCTTCTACGCCTACTCTTGTCACAGTCTTGGGTACCACTCGGTAATTATTTTTGTCTATTTTTCTTTTTGTTCTGGTAGGTACTATTAAATAACGGATTCCTATGAATTCTGGGATTAGTGAAATCTACAGTACCTACTTAACTACCTAATCTTGCTTGCTTATTATTTTCGTACTACCCTATGGTCGTCATTAAGTCACCAGGAATTGTACCCAGCTCTTTATCTGTTTCCGTACAAAGTGCAATTAAAAAATTTGAAACATCTAACTAAACAATTTGTATTACTGTTTCATTAGACCCAGCGCGTGATCTGCTCATCGTCAACTTGTCACTGAGAAGGCTTTTGTAAATATTTGTTACGAATAAATCGCCAATGTCAACAATTGATGGCACGACGCTTATTATCTCCGACCTGCCCGCCGGCCCCACATAATGGCCAATGTATTCAATGTATTACGTTTCTGGTCACGAGGCATCCATCAGCAATACTCGGCTATTATTGGCCACCAGTAAGTGACAGACGACATACCCAAAACTATAAAAAAGCTAACGGTGCGAAAAAGTTCCTGCAATATCGAAAAAGCACAAAATTACGCATTTTACGGTAGTCTGCGCACGGGATGTCTGCAATACGTATTAGACGAGGAGTAAATTGGACTAAGGATTTAATGCACATTAAGAAAATACACCGAGTAATACCTATCCACATGTAGGTAGGCAACGGACGACGTCATCGGCCCTCACTAGGCAGAAGGCGCAAATTTTTCGGGCGAGTTATTTGTGGTGCCAAGACACGCCTCCCACAGACTACGTAGAAAGAAAACAATCACATACGCTCTATTCATATCCGCGTAAATCTTGCTAATAGGTGTAGCAAGTATTATGCTACCTAATCTCTGCTAATGTGTTGTCCTCATCCGTCATCAGCATCACCTGTCATTGACAGTCACGATAGGTGGAGTAAATATTTGACCATGGTATCAATTTCTAATGTTACGTAGGTTTTTACGTATTGTGTATTTTATGGAAGCAAAGTTCTATAGAGGCCATGTATGTAGAGCAACTGAAAAATATTTTCGGGATCTCGGAAACGGCTACGCGCGGAATAATTACTAGGTAAATATGCGGGTATTAGATAGTCTACTTGAATGACTTTTTTCTCTATGGTAGTAATGTAAGAAACAAAATACGTTTTTACATCCGAGCTAGGCTCGGTCAAGCAGGTGCTTGCATATACAATGAAATCAGTTTTTCGTTTTTCTGCATCTGTCTGACTGTCATGGACCTCGCTAACTCCTTTCAAATTACGTAACTGACGGAAATTACGAAATACGGTTTTTTTTTTTAGATTTTTTAACAGGAAGGATGTAAAAAACATTCCTTACATACACCATTACATACACTCGAGCTCTTTTAATTGCCATAATTTAGAAATGAAACCTTAGGTATATTAGTTATATTAAACAGGAAAATGACAACTTTAGAATAATGTTTGCAACTTTGGATTAGCCAACAAAATGTTCGCTAGCGTATAAGCCAAGATAGGTAATGTTTCAAGCATGCTATAACCAAGCAAAAGAAATATAGACACGCGGAACTGGAGGTACTGCTGATAGGACATTACATACATTAATGTATCAGCGCTCATGTAGCATGCGAAATTGATCCACCTCTGCCGGATCGCAATGATTTAGCACTTGAATTCAATTGTAGGAAATTGAAAAAACAGTGAGAGGGTTCTGATCTCAATAATATTCAATTATTTGTGGCCTTGTTTATTGAACAGCCGAACGACATAGGTTGTGCAATGAAATTACTGCAGTACCAAAACAAAGTAGATCGAAACGTCCTCAAAATCAAGTTAAGTAGGTATTATTTTGTCCTATTCCACGAATATTCTATTGTTTACTTATACATACATATAATCACGCCTCTTTCCCGGAGGAGTAGGCAGAAACTAAATCATTCCACTTGCTACGATCCTGACACACCTCTTTCGCTTCCTTAACATTCATCAGCCTTTTCATACATGCTCGTCGGTTTAGGGTACTCTTCACCTGACCTTTCATATATACAATAAACTTCTACTATGTAGGTACTATTAACTAATATATAGGTAGTTAATTAGGCAATTATTTTGTTATACTGTTACATCAGAGATTCTAGTGGTAGGCACATACATGAATCCTATATGCATGAATCACCAGTGCTTACAGTATTTCTCGATCGTTTCTATCCTAAATAGTGATCAAGAAGAGAACAGACTAAGATCAATGAATAAAGTAATACAAATTGAGTATGAAAATGATAATGACTTTCCGGTTATAAATTCCACAAACAAAGCATGTTTGCAAACGGATAGCATATCCGTAATTATTATACATATGTATGTAAGTATAAGAAAAAAATATTCATGAACGGGCTCTCTCTTTTCATGTGGGACACCGAGTCGTCCACTGGTAAGTACAGCTTCTTCTACTGAGAGTTGAGAGGGTTGAGCGCTTGGTTGAGCGAGAGGTTGAATGTCTGTACCCGTCATTATATGCTGTGAAATATTTCCACCAAACACATTAAAGTAAATCGAATCCAAAGAAAATAAATGCAGTCAGCAAAGGCTCTGATTAATTTGTGTGTAGTCTGTTAAAAGAAAATCGTTTCAGTAGTGTATCGATTGATAGCATAGCAACTTGGCAGCTTCGTATTCTGACAGTGACAGTAAAATGACAGTGGCAATTCATACAATGACTTTTGGGTACCTGGCATTACAATGGCTAAAAAAATAAGAATCGATGCCCAGATAAATAGCAGGAGACTGGCAAAGTGAACTAGCTGTAGACTGTACAGAGGCAGTGCTAGGCATGCTGTGGTTTCAATAGCTCGGCCTTGTCGTACCTACCGGAAGCGAGCACTTACCTACGACGCGCGCGACAGATGTTCCAAACCGTATCAGTTACTACACCGTTCCGGTGGTGGTGGCCAATGTCACCATATCCTTACAATATCTTAACTGGATTAAATGAAATAGAATTACAACGTAAGGATGTATACTGTAGCACCTACATATAAAATATGGTGCTGAGAAAGAAAAATGCGATCAGACTTCTTACATGTCGTTGAACATGTAGACGTGACTTTAAAAGTAACAGACTAGTTGGGAAAACACCCGGTGAGATAAAAAGGCTAAAATTATATAAAACAAAATTATACTTCGCCATTAAAATTCGGACCTTATATAAAAAAAAAAACTAATAACTCCGCTGGCTCAGCGACTCAAAGAGGATCCTGGCCTCCGAAACGAGCTCTCACCACTGATCTCTTCGCGTAGGTCAGCCTTTACCACGTCTCTCCAGCGGTACCTGGGACGACCGTACGCTCTTTTTGCTCCCCGATCTTCTACCATCCTCTCTACGTGGCCGAGCAAACGAAGACGGTGGGCTCTTGTCTCTCCAATTATGTTAGGCTGGGGCACTAGTTCTTCAATTTTATATATAGTTTAATTTTCCAATAACACAAATATAAATTTATCACCTGAACGAAAACTACAAAAGATAACTTTCGAATCCTCGTCAATCCATCATAATACATTCTCAGAAAGAAAAATAATATCTAGGTGCGAAAGGCTCAGTTATATATAGACACGCGACCAAATTTGACTTAAGATGTTCTAGATATTAATTTCTTTGTTTTATTTAACTTACAATCACTCATTGATTCATTCATTTCGGGTGGGAGACACCGAGTCGTCCAACGGCCCAACACTAAGTACAATTGTTATTTCTTACAATGGTAATTATAATAAATAAAACAAATTTTAGAACTGAAAAAAACATTGCACTCATTTACATACCGACACTTTTATCGGTTGAACATTGAACTTGGCTTCGAAACATATGTTTTTGATGGGATAGATCTTTTTACATTCCATCGAAATAATCGTAGGTTTGTAAAGTCCTTCTCTTAAAAGAGCAAGGTAGGACCTCATCATTTGTAGTGCAACGAATAGTGCCGTGTGATGCCGGCTTAGAGTGCCGTGTGATGCCGGCTTAGAATAGCATCACCCCACAACCTTCCCGTGGGTGTCGTAAGAGGCGACTAAGGGACTCGAGAGTATTAGTGTATTACAATTTTTAGGCGACAGGCTGACAACCTGTCACTATAGTGATACACATGTTTTCTGATACAACCTTGGAAAACAATCCTCAAAAATGTCAGACGTGGCGATAGCGACCGTATTCTTACGGCTGCTAACGCTCTGCCTAACCCACAAGGGATAAAGGCGTGATATATGTATGCACGAATAGTCGCCAAACGCCGCGTGAGGGTTTAGTTCTGATTTCGGTTCAACCTAATTTCAAAATCAAAACAAAAACATAGATAACTAATAAATAAAACCAAATTGAACTGGACCCATTCACACCGTAACTATGATGGACTCGTAGGTAGGAGTGTTTCTTGTGAGCACTTCCTCATAAGTTTGCCAAGGCCAATACAATCAGTGCATCACATAATATATACCGACACGGCGGCTCCTTAGCTCAATTCTAGGCCCAGTAGAATTTTGATATTGGATTTGTAATTGAAACAGACTATTGGGCGGAAAGACTTTGATATTACTTCCGATACGAAGAATGGTGGACCCGGGACCCTACCTACAAGAGAACTAAGTGTGGGTGCTTAGATTATCCATTTTAAAATCCTAATCACGAGATTTTATAACCCACCAATAAAACAAATACCACATCTTCTGCTGGCTATAGTACCTATCAATCTAACTAAATGCTTCGTTGAATTTCTGAACTGATTCGTCAGAGGCATTGCGATTGGCGGCAGCGCTAGCGCATTAGTTGACGTTGATTAGCCGTGATTGAATCGCGGCGAACTGATACATCGCGCTCAGTTTACCATAATACTTAATTGTGTCTGCGCTGAACAATGCACGGAACGCTTTCTCATTATCAAGAATCTCGCAATGGATTTTTGGAACAGAAGAAACAAGTGCGCTCACGGGCATTGCTTGGGTTTGCTATGGTTTCAAGAATGGCGTCGATGTCGGACCAGTAACCAACCCCGTAGAAGCTTTGCTTACACTTGAATTAAACATGAACAAATGATAATAGGAAGAAATGTAAACAGACGTTGATGTTAATTTATGTATGGAAATTAAATTAATTTTATTTAAAGACCAGAACGACGACAGGGTAGTTCTTACAGTATCCTTGTTGTCCTATTTAATAAAGGATTAATTCAGGACAACAGCAGATAATAAGTAATATTTTATTACACATTTGGACCACAAAGACATATCAGGAGAATACAAACTACAAATGCGCAAAGCCGGTTTATCTTATCGCTGAAAGCGATCTCAACCAGACAACCTTTGGGTAGAGGAGAAGTAACATTGAAAAGAAAAGAAGAAAAGAGCATAGTATGATTGAATCGAAATTTTGCATTAATAAAAACAATTCCATCAAAAACAGTTTCATGTTAAGATATTACCAACATAAACGAAAAAGACATTAATCTCAAATAGAGTCAGCTTCTCAATCTACACACCCTAAGTCAATCAACTCAAAATTTCATAAACTGTAAATCTTAGTTAAACCTACGCTGAATAAATAATTGTTATTAAAAATTCATGCATATAAATATACGTAAGCAGATACCTAAGGACATCACACGGCAGTGATGCTGACTTAGAATAGCATTACCCCTTCCCGCGGGTGTCGTAAGAGGCGACTAAGGGACTCGAGAGTACTGGTGTATTACAATTTTTAGGCGACAGGCTGACAACCTATCACTGTAGTGATATTAGTGATACACATGTTTTCTCAAACAACATTGGAAAACAATCCTCAAAAATGTCAGACGTGACGATAGTGGCCGTATTCTTACGGCCGTTAAAGCTCTGCCTACCCCGCAAGGCATAAAGGCGTGATATATGTATGTATGTATGTCTGCAGATACCAAACTTTACTAGCTACAACACAATGCAAAAACACCTCTTGTCATAGATAATAAATAAGCCAAGTTATATTGATTTTTTTTATCCCATATCGAATACATAAATCTGCATTTTTAGAAAGTGAAAGAATAGTGATTGTTGTAAAAAGGGAATAATCCGATCGATTAGAAGACAAACACGTAAACAGTCGGTAGTCGACGACAGTGCCAACAAAAAAAACCCACCAAATCACACTGACACCCTGTCATTCACAAAGTCGAGCATGGGGTAGGGTGGGAAGTATGCCCACTGTGTTGAGAACTTGGTGACGTAATTGTGACGTACACGTAGAGTTGTCTGGTCTCGCCCCCCTGGCGCCTGGGTACGCCGACAGGGTGGGGTAGTTTTTATTCCCTCTCTTCGCGCCATAAGCCGCGGTAATCAATGATCTTCTTGTACTATTTGTTAATACCCAAATAAGTGCATAGCTCAATATTAGGTGACTTCTGCGACTTTGCATTGCTCGTAAAGTCGTGTGAAGCGTCTTTTCTAAGTATAGGCATAATGAAAATAACAGTTGGATGTTTTATATTTTGCGATACCTAAGTCGGAAGTCAAAACAAATAGAGCTTCAACTCGTCACTTGACACGTATGGCATGATACAAGCCATGACTTGCATGGTGTGTGATAAAAGGTAGGTATAGTAATTGAGTTCGCAAGGGCGGCGGCGTCTTAGATATGCGATGCTTACTTTCCTCAAAATGCTTTATCAAGCGTCATTTGTCATCGTATAGGTCTAAAGATACCACAAGCGAGCCGCACGTGTCATTATTTTCATGCAGTCACGTTTTGTAGCAGTGCGCTGTATGTAGCGCGGTCACAATCACAACTGTAACCGCATTAGCATGAAACTGAGCTGTAAGGTCCACATCTTACGAGTGTCGTAGTTTTTTGATAAAATAAGGTTCTTGATCAAACACCCGCAGATGAACAAATCTTCTTACATGCAATTTCATCAAATGTTAAATCCGATGCTTTTTTCAAATACCTAGGTTGGTTTTGGTCAAAAACCAGCGACACATGCATTTAATACTTAATCCAAGATGTGTACGCAAGCGTATTGTTGACGCCTCCTTTTCTAGCTGTCCATAAGTCTTGGGCGCGCCCGCCAAAATTAAATTTCGACGTGAAAATACTTGGGTATCTAATGCTGGCGGCGGTGGCGGCGCCGCAGCCGCTGCGCGCGCGCATGCGGCCCCCACGTGCCGCCCGCGTGCACATGGCCTACGGACAACGTCCTCTCCCATCACATCAATCCGATTGAAGCTATACCTACACCACCCGAAACAAATCGCTCACTTTTTTAGCCAAATTCCGCTCGCGATTCGACCGTCGCCGCCCGTGGCAAGTGGGCCCTGAAGGTCATCATTTTGTGCCAATCTAGCATATACAGCGAAGTTAAGACTCTTATACGCCGCCAATAAACCAGTTGTTTCGTTAGATAAGAAAAACAGTAAACCAATTTATAATTAACTACTAGCGGCCTCATTTTCCCGTGGGGGAAAAAGATTTTTCCCGGAAAGTATTACCTATATGAAATCCGTTGTGTAGTTTTAAAAATTAAAGCTAACAGAAGCGAAAAGTGACTTTGCTTTATACTATGTAACTGATAAATAAATTACTAGCATTCGATGAAAAATTTAAGAGTGATACCTACTAATCGAAAATATTTCGTTCCAACGAAAGCGTTAGATCTATTCAGACACAATGTGAAAGTAACAATGTAGAATGTGGTTAATCTTTTAAATAGCGTTTGGTCTGTGCTACATTTGTGTGTTTATTATGATTATGAAGGTGGTTAAAGAGCCACCAGGACGTTTTCAGTGTTCCTCTCTTCGTGGAGGTAATATTACCTACTATTGGAACTTGCATGTAGGGTGTTAGCAAAAGTACTAACTTCCTTTCAAGGGATAAACCAGCCCATAAAAATGAACAAATTTCCCCAAAAAACATAGGTCGAAATATAAAAAAAATTTGGACCTCCCATACAAAATGTACCAACAGACAGACTCAGTTTGCATGTGATGTCCAAAAATTTTTTTCATTTTACGACCTATGTTCGTTGGGGAAAGATGTTCAGTTTCATAAGCTGGTTCATCCTTAAGGCAGTTAGAGCTTTCCCCACCCTGTATAGGTATGTTTTACACACACACATTCGTAAAAATAATAAAACTGGAGATATGGAATTTGTTTCGGTTGTATATTTTTATCAGCCTGGACTTACACTACCATGAAAATTGCTACCGGGAAGTAAACTACAGCAAACAAAAGTTTAGCACAAAGAGACGGTAATCCCCTCCTGTGGTAATCCCGTTCCTCCTAATTCATCTATTCTAATTAAGTAGGTAATTCGTCTATTGTAGCTAAGGAAATAAAATAGGGGTTAAGAAGAAGATAGGTTGGTAAGCTTAATTTACATGACAACAAAGTTGTCTATGCAAGGTGCTAAACTTTTACGAAGTTTGTTGCTCTAACTGTTTACCAAAACTACCACTATGCTTAGCATTGCTTAGGAAAAAATTACTAAATGTAATACATACCTAGTCCTAACATAAACTTGCAAAATCTATACTCAAGGGCGAGCCTTATCTTATCGGCAGTCGAGCGTGCTCACAGCGCACTCGGCAATATTTGATGACGACAGAGTACATTGGGAAACTTGTTGGAATGAAGCCTTTTCCAACTAGGTAGGTACAGCTTCAAAACAAATGTTTGACAGATGTCGCTTTTCATCATGTGGGGACAGAATTCCAAGAAATGTTAGTCTATTGCTAGTATAGCTACCCGTTTTGTACATGTTTTTATGATACTTTCGGGTTTTTCAGGCCTATTCTGTCTGAAATGAGCCAAAGCTGCATATTGCTTGTGCTACACCCAAGACTTGAAATGGCATTACTAAAGAACAGATAAGTCGGGGTATTTTTAATTTGGTTCAACTGCAGAAAACGCAAGGAGACTTACTAGATTTATTTTTGGCGGAAACGCACGCGATTAAGCTAAGTAATTATCAATCATCAATCTATATACATTCTATACGTATAATAAGACTGTGTCCGTCCAGTACCCATGTACAGTTTTCACCAGAACATAAGGATACCTTAGCGTGTTGTAGAAAACTAACAGCGGCATCTATTACCTACTTATTATGAAAAACCGTTTTGTGTTTTTTGTTCACGCTAATCTCCAAAACTAAAAGACGAATTTGAATGAAACTTTTTATGGTGTATAGCTACTATACGTTTATTCTGGGCTAGTCGTCTGATGTGGAACTGCTTATTGGACGGTTTTCCTTCCTCAAACAGGGTATTTTTGTTCTATTACGCCGATTCCAATGTATATTTTTGTATATTTACATCAAATCAATAGTATTTCAAATAATTACCTACAGTCCTACATGGTATTTGGTTTCATGCATTGTTACACCCGATTTGTTTTGTCGCGATGTCGACGAAGCAAGCATAATCGTCTGTAACTGCATGTAATGGCATCCGAGCTCGAAATATATCACAGCTTGAGACATCATGATAATTTTCAATGTTTCGGAGGAAATGAATTAAATTGAACACGTTGTTTCGGACTAAATGTGACCTCTAAACCAAGATCGTAAATAAAAAGACAATTTCTGCTTATCATGCGGCTGCCGCGCCCCCACGAATGAAACTTTTGCTCTGTGTTCTCCTTTACACAACAAACTAGGATGCGTGATATTCACACTACGAACACTCATCATAATCTTGCGCATATTAGCTGTAAATGTTCTTGTTGTCTGTAAGTAGTTGTTAATTTTGTGCAATAAAGTGTTTTTACTTACTTACTTACTAATGATTTTGGCAGTACTGTCTGAGTAATTCTTTAATAGATAGGTAGGTAGGCCCTTGACGGAATCGAACGTGTGCTGGCAGAGATAAGATATAGTTCTAGGTCATATAGTAAGTGTCATTAATTACAAATAAGTGTGAATTTTATTGATATTGAATCAAGAAAGATATTGCAGGAAACAACTCAAAGTGTATGTACGTACTGACATGGTAATTTATGCATCTTACTATTTTATGTCAGGTTCGGGCAAGTCTGCGTAATGACATCACGTAGTAGGTTAGGTACCTACTGTTCTTGCTGAGTCAGCAAAACAGAGGCTTTTGACCAAAATGTGATTTAATTAAGAGATATAAATATGTGTGTTATATAAGTAATATATGACAGGAAAAGTCTTGTTTTTAATACATTTATCCTATAACCTAGCCCTACAGTCACTATAATTCTATATAAATTTTATACTTTGACAGGCTGGCCTCTCCTCTCAAGCTCAGTTAGGTATATGCTCATTAGTATTTCAAGAGCACGTAAGACAATAGGCTAGTGAAAGCCGTGTAGGTAACCACACAACCACCTACGATGATCCTATCTTTAGTCAGCTCACAATCATCTGTTTATCATATGTACGTTCAAGAAATCGGTCTTAGTCCAAAATGTTCAACCAAATAAGTACAAAGCTCAATGTGATCCATCTTGGGAGCTGCACCGTCATGCATGGGTTATATCGACGGTCCCTGCGTACAATGACGCAAGTGAAATTAGCAAATTTTACAGGAGAGCGTTTTGAAGTTTCGAATGATTAAATATTAAATAAATATTTCATATTAGATAAAGCTTTGAAAGTTTGAACATAGGATGTATTTTAGTCTTCATTTATAAGAATAACGGAAAAAAACCTATAAGATTATTATTCCTATAAAAATAAGCACATCAGTAGTTTTAGAGCTAAAAAAATAAAGTTGTAGAAAGCTTTGTTTGCCACCAAACATCATAACTGTCATTTAAGAGATTTTACGTTGGAGTTGGTGCATACGTATCATAAATTATAAATAGGTTTTTACCTCGTATATTACGTTTTACAAGAGTGTACGATTAGAAATTGTAAAAAGAAAAGTAACTTATTGTTTTAGAACAGTTTTCACCTTCATCAAATATATAGAAAATATTAAAAGAAATGGTTTTATTTCGTAAGTGCCTGATACGGAATAGGCCGGGCGAAAGTGTTTTGGCTTTCCAGCGTAAAGTAACGTAACGTAACTACTATCATTTTACGTCGGAAGATGTGTTGTCACGTGGGTGGGTTTTAACTACCACTACTGTCGAGTAGAATCAGGCTCTATTGAAACTTGCTGTCTTTACAAACGACAGCTTATGATAAACTGAGGCAAAATCAAAGAAAAAAGGCAAATGACTTAAGTGTTAGTTACGCGATTTAACGTAGGGACCGTCGATATTATACATAGTTTTTTTATGTGTTTTTTGTACATATTTTAATTAAACCAACCTTAATGGTCTCAAAGTAAATTCGCCTTAAAAAGTTACCGTACTTATGGTAAAATGTAACGTAGCTTAGGTAATCGGTCAAGTCTCGAGCTCGTCCAACGGTATGTAAATGCGTCTAAGGTTTGATTCCCGGCAGGGGCAGATAATTGAATTTATGAATACAAATATCTGTTCTCAAATCTGATTGTTCTTTGCGTATGTTTCTGTGTAGTTATCAATGACACCCCGATGCGATATCTATCAGTTTTTTGCCGCAGTTTACAATTAAACATAGCTTAAAATATAGAGGAATGTTACAAATAAAATGGGTACTTAATACTTATTGAGAATATATAAAGATAGATCTTAATTCTCGATCATTAATTATAATGACTGTAACAATTTGCTTGCTAGCCAGGAAGCTGCAGCCATAACTGATCTGCTGTACCTATTTACCTACCAATTAACTTTAAGTACTCAAGCATCAACAAATAATCATTGACAATTTATGTCGCATTTATTTCATTCAAGCAAGGAGCGTTCAATTGCGTGCTATGAACATAGGATATGGGTGTGCGTGGCATACGCGCGGCGCAACTTAGCTAAAATATGTAGGTAGAGTCTAAATTGATGAGTAAAGCAGACTGATACACCCCAATCTATAATACTGGTAAATAAAAAATCTAAGCAAATTCACTTTACACTAAGAAAGAAATACCGTGCTGCAGTAGGCTGGTAATTTAGTTTTACTCATAAGTTAGCAAAATTGCTAGGGAGGTCAGTATTTAGGTAAACAAGCATTGTTTACTTAAATCGTCATAAGCTTATTTAGTAATAATCACTAGAGACGCCGAATATTCGGTTTATGTTCTAGAGCGCATCTCGCAGGTAAAACTTGCCAAAGAGTAACCTTAGCCGCGCTCTACTTCCAACTACCGCATTGTTTTTTATGGCATCTGCTGATGGTTGAATTCAGACACTGCCGACGGCGGACGACGGGGCGCGGGCAGAAGGCACTTTTTCTATATCTTCTAGCCACTCATTAGGTTAAATTGGATGAGCAATGTTGTTGCTAAGCTAAGTTTCAATTACTTCACTAAGTTTTCACTACGTTTTCTAAAGATAAATTGCCTTGAAATCTGAAACTTCTCTAGATAATTGATGCGGGTTTGTAATTCGAAAAACCCTTTCCGAATAAATTTAAGTTGGGGAGCGTCACTATGGTATGTGCGGTGTGGCGGGACGCGCGGGGAAGGAGGTCGCGGAGCGGTTGCGGACGAAGCGCATGGAATATTCCATTGCCCAAGCGACGTGTGGCGTCTGGCGTGGCGGAGAGCGGTCCAAACCCGAGCGACCGGCGGCGGCTGCCCGCGGCCGCACCCGCCTCCTCTACACTCTTTCTTCACCCAATTTGGAGGTCGCGTATGAGTTGCGCCGCCGCCGCTGTGCCGCCGCCGCGCCGCCGGCGAAACCGTCTCACTCTGTGATTCGCGTAATCGAGCTTTTGTCTGTCGCTTGTAATGAATAATTCGTGTACTGCGTGGACAGGAGGCAGCTGCATGATAATATCTACTACCTAAGTACCTACTTTTCTCTTAATTTATGGGTAAAAGGTTACAAAACTGACCAACCTCACAGAATAAATAACATCTGTTCTTTCTCTATGAAAATCAATTATTTTAGAAGTTTCGTTCAATAGAGTTCGCCCTAGCGTTATTTTGTATTAATAAAAAATAAACTGCGAAAACTGTATAACGATAGCATCGTTACTCACCTACGAGTAATTTTACTACTAAACCGAAGAAGTCATTTCCATGAACTCTACTCATTTCAAGAACTCTACAATTTTATATTATGGTTTCCCCATGAGGTAAAGGAACAGACAGGTATCAGAATTTCAGACGTTCCTGCTGTAGATAGGTACTCGGTCTAGTTTTATAGTTCACCTAGGCTAAGGGAACGACGTCGATCCAGGAGTTTCAGAAGTAGGATGCACATACCTACAATCTAGACTCGCGGCGCCGTGTCCAGCCAAGTTTAATTAATTCTGTGTCTCTCCTACGATTTAAAGTATTAAAACGGGTCTCTGACGCGATAATATAAAATTTAGGAAAATTTAATAATTATGATTTAAATTACAAAACGGATTTTGATGCATAACGAAGTAAGTCAAACAAGAGGAAGGTTAAATGCATGTCTTAGTTTTGGTAAAGGTAATACTAACTGTTCGGCGAAAACAGTTGGAGTTGGAACATATATTTTGTAAGTATGCAGTTTACCTATTAACTTATTAATTAAACAAATCGCAAGTATCTATATGGAACAATGGCGGAGTAAGTATAATGTTACGCTGGCTGGCTGGGGTGCTCAGGTGGACAATCACGACACTTGACCCGCCGTTACATAGGTAAGCACAAGTAAGGTAGGTTGGTACAACATGCAACAATCAATTGCAGGTAGAACGCGATCCTTGGATATAGTGGTGATATTCAGCCGCATTCAGGATTTTTCTTCAGGAAGCTTCCATTTAATACCTCTAGAGTAGGTATGAATCTCTAAATGCGAATCGCGGGTCGTGTTAAGTTTGGTACTCACGGTACTAATCTATACGCTGTTCTTTAGTTATCCCTAGCTGGGACAAACTAATGGTCCGAAAAGGAAAAAAAATGCTATGTTCAATAGCAAAAAGTTATATATCTTTTTATATTGGCCAAAATGTAGTGCATACTCGTAATTCGGTTTCAAATACTAGTATCGTGTGATATACAGGGTGTAAAAATATTAGCTGCAAATATTTTAAGGGGTGAACCAGCCCATGAAACTGAACAACTTTCCCCAGGGAACATAGGTCGAAATATGAGAAAATTTTTTTGGACCTCCTATACAAATTGACTCTGACGGTCGATAGTTTTGTATGGGAGGTCCAATTTTTTTTTCATATTTCGACCTATGTTCCCTGGGGAAAGTTGTTCAGTTTCATGGGCTGGTGATGCAGCAATTTTTTTCACACTTGGAATTTAATATTTTTTATAAACTTACAATATAAATTAAACAGCGTGTAATAGTTTACTACTGTCAAATACAGCTCGAACAACTTTGTACGACTGACCCTACAAGACTACAAATTTCATTGTAAAACCGGAAGGAACTGAAGTTGACACTAACGGCACTCTACATCGCGACGCTACTGAACATAATATTATTAGCTAGTGGCCCGCCCAGTGGTTGCACCCGCTGCTAATCATTTTCCCGTGGAAATTAAACGGTTCCCGACATGTTTTATACATATTATAAACCTTCCTCTTGAATCACTCCGTCTATTAAAAAAACTGCATCAAAATCCGTTGCATAGTTTCAAAGATTTAAGCATACATACAGACAGGCTACAAGCGACTTTGCTTTATACTACACTAGCGGCCTGCTCCAGCGGCTGCGCCCGCTGCAACTCGTTTTCCCGTGGGAATAAGGATTTTTCCCGGCAAGTATTATATTTAAATTCCTAATCTGCTCTTACTCTTGATCACTCTACCTATTTAAAAAACTTGCATTGTGTAATATTAAAGATTTAAGCAAACATACATACGGATAGACGCGAAAAGCGACTTTGCTTTATACTATGCAGTGATATATTTTTTAGTAAAATAATGATTGTTTTTTTATAGTAAGCAAAATTTTACGCTAGAAAACCAGAGTAGTGTATAGGTAATTTAATTAAAATAATTGTTTACTAGCGGCCTGCCCAGCTCCCAGCTGCTGCGCCCGCTGAAACTCATTTTCCCCAGGGAAATAAGGATTTTTTCCGGCAAGTATTAAACATAAAAACCTTCCTCTTGAATCACTCTATCTATTAAAAAAACCTTTGCATTCATCAAAATCCGTTGTGTAATTTTATAGATTTAAGCAAACATACATACAGACAGACGCGAAAAGCAACTTTGCTTTATTCTATGTAGTGATGGAGACAAATCAACTATTATAATATTACTTACAGATTTTTTATACAATCGCATAGCGTAAATAAAATAATGCATTATTCATAATTTCAGCGTCTAAGCTCACGTATAGGTACCTATTAGGTCTAAGAATGATGCAATCTAGAAATGACTTGGCAATTACACAACACAACCTATGCTATCCGTCCGTTAGGTACTTTTATCTTTTTACTTGATACATTTTACCTGGTAGACCGTACAGGGCAGTTCAGCGCAAGTTATGACTTATGACACATAC
Organism: Keiferia lycopersicella; assembly: GCA_029255805.1. Classification (NCBI taxonomy): domain Eukaryota; kingdom Metazoa; phylum Arthropoda; class Insecta; order Lepidoptera; family Gelechiidae; genus Keiferia; species Keiferia lycopersicella. The sequence continues at coordinate 14,106,261 of JARACZ010000006.1, read as the reverse complement.
CGATCTTATGTACCTACCTATTAAGAGTGAGAATAGGTACAATAGTGTTGCTAGCGGCTAGAACTGAGCTGACTGTACCTACTTACTCAAACCTAGAACAATAAATTAGTCAGAGCATTGTTACATTCATAATAAATGATAGTTTACTTTCAGAACTTTCACGAGTTTACAGTTATAAAAAAGGTTGTCATAACAACAAAGCTTTGTGTAGATACATTAGTGGACCAGAAAGCTGAACTGACAATGCCTCCGACATTACTTTATTGCGTTTTTTTTAATTACTTGATCTTGATCTGCGTACCTAGCTATACCGGCCTACCTACGTTTATTGAAATTCAAGCACATAATTTCAAGATGGCGGCACGTCCGTCTTTCACAAACTGAAAACTGTAGCGAGATTTCTATAACATGCACGTGGGTACAATTAGCTCATTGAAATCAACTGAAATTTAGTGTTTAAGTGAATATGCATTAACTATATACTTCCTACAAATTTAGTACGAAATAGGTACCTACAGCTACATAAGCTAAGGTAGGTATTAACACAAAAATCATATAAAGTCGTTGAAAAAGAGATAGGTATATTTCGAGGTCCTGTTTAACTAACCACTTAACTTGTGTTATATTACATTGGGTAGAAAAATTGCAAAATGTAATTAATTACCTAAGACATTTAAAAGTAACGCAAAGCAACTTATTTTTCAAAAAAATCCTAAAATATTTCGCTGCTACAAAAATATTATCATTACAGTGCCACTTCAGTAGAAAATAGCTGAATTAATATTAAAAACAAAAAAGGTCTTACCTTAAAAACCGCAGGAGCTAGAGGTATAGCTGCTTGATTGTGGAGATGTTTTTTCGACATTGTGGTTCCTTTTCAATCCTTCTCGCCGGTAGAGTCGAAATAGCCACAAAAATTTCTCTACAATTCGTCAAAGATCAAAATCGCTGTTAAAGTTTTCGCTATGCGAACGGAGATTGTAATCGGCCGCCGTGGTTAATTCGGCAATAATTTGCTTTATATTGTAAAATTCGGAATTATTCACTTTACTGAAGTTTAGTATTGATTTTATTTTACTAAAGTTTACAATAACATAAAAATAGGAAGACGCGTTGGCAAGTTAATTACGTGGTGCTACTCGTACGGTCAACTCGACAGTGAACGGGTGTAGCGCGTGCGAGCGCGCTGAGCAGAGTGGCGGGCGAGTCGGCTACTCCTGCCGAGTGTTCCGTCCACCGGTACGTGGCGCTTCGACGACGCCGCCGCGGCAGGCAGGCAGGTAACGGCGCGGCGGCGGCGGGCGCGGCCACGCCAACCTCAGCCGGAGGCATTGAGTGAAGACCAAACATCAACAAGCTGTTTGGCACAGAACGACAACAGGCCAGAGAATAAACTCTCCTTTTTCAAGTCCTTCACTTTTTATCTTTCAGCTGGACTATACGGGATCAATTCCTTTGCTAATCTTGTTACTTTCTCCTAAATACTTAAAATTAAATATGAAATGATAGTAGAGTACGATTTTTTCCGATTTAATTCATTACTTATACTTACAACGTTTATACCTAACTACTCAAATAATAGGGGCCTGTCACGATACTCAAAAATGGGAAACAGAGATATTATTTTAGACTTAATTAGATTATAGGTCATCAATCATCATCATTTTCCTTGCCTTATCCAGTTTCTCTGTCGGGGTCGGCTACCTAACCTAGGGCAGGGGCTTTGACGTGGAACCAAGTTTTTACACAGAGCGACTGCCATCTGACCTCTGCAACCCGAAGGCTAACCTGGCCCGAATCCTAGGTTAAGGGATTCCTTCTTCACACAGTGCCGGCGGCGGGGCCGCTTGGATTTTGGCCGAGTCGGCATGTGCAAGCTGCCAGCACATGCCACACCCTAGCGTCCATGCCAGCGGCTCTACGTGTAGAAGCCTTCAGTTCAGTCAAATATCATCTGAATTCAATTCCTTTACCGTAAGAGCAGTCGGTAAATGTACGTAAGTAAAAACACTATAGTACATGGCGGGGATCGAACTCAGGTCTCACGATAATAAGACCGGTGCCCTAACCACTTGGTCGCCGCCGCTTTTAGATGTTATATAGAGTAAGTACATTTATAATGATGTTTTGTCAGACCAGAATTGATGCCAGTATTCTAGTATTGGAATTTCTCTCATTTCACTGATTCTGCTAAAGGCAAATAAAGAAAAGAAGAACAAACAAACAACTGCCCACCTGCACTTGCTTACCTACCTGTCCATTGACAACGAATAGAACCCATAACAAAACATTTTTTACAAACTCTAAACTTTTCATTGAATTTCTTTTAATTTGTTTTTATGAAAGCAGTATTATTGCCTACCCTCAGACCGTCACGCGGTGTGATGGTATTGTGTCACTCAGTGTTACTCTACACTGTTCGTTCAGTACGTGCGTGGGACAAACAGCGATAAACCCCCTGGATAAACGTCATCCCATCAACACACATACATACAGGGTGATCAACGTTGGATCAACCATTAAGCGCGGGACGAGCTAGTGATACACACATACACAAAACACGCCTTTATCCCTGGCGGGGCAGGCAGAGCGTTAGTAACTGTAAATTTAGGGTTGTTATCGTCATGTCTGAGAAAATGTTTGAGCTCATGTTTCACTTTAGTGACAAGTTGACAGCCTGTTCCCTAAAATTGCAATACACATGAAACCCTCTAGTCCTTTAGTCGGATTCTACGACACCCACGGGAAAAAATTAGGTGATACTTAGTCTAAGTCAGTATCATACGGCAGAAAAAAAATCTTGATACATATATGAAAATATTTTTGGGATCATATTTCCAAAAAAAAGCTTAGATAAGTTGTAAGAAACAAGTTCTATAATATATCACCAGCCTTTTCCGCAATTTAATGGTTGATCCATGAATAACGGGACACCCTGTATATTTACTACTTGATCGATAGACTGCTTATAATATTACGTCGTTATTTTCCGCATGTTTCTTTAGATACTAACTAGTAGGCTCGACGCCATTAAATCTTACGGCCATTCGATACATAATTTCCATTCAGCTTAAGGCCAAAAGCAAACCCTCAGCTTAATAGCTTCTGATCTCTTAAACATGGATTTATAGTGTTTGCGACTGAAGCAATATACTTTTTATTGTTTGCGTTGTACAAATCGGAGTGGTTTCAGTGGAATTCTCCGACGGCTCGGCTGATGGTGATGACATTGAAGACACGGACGGTTGGGTGTCAACTACTGCGATTCTCTTACTTGACATCCATTGCTCCGCATTTTTAGCGCATTGGTAACGCATGCGTCTGTAACGCAAGGTAATTTGGAATACCGCATTTAAAAAACCGACGTTATCGCAGGAGGAACGCAAAAATTTCCTGCTTGCTGTTATTTATATATAACTTATATTTATTATCATTGGCATCGTACGTCCGTGACAGACGATCCAATCAGTGTCTGAAGCAAAACTTTTCTATTTATTATAGTAGATAAAAAATATACTTAGGACACCAGCGATCGTCAGAGCAGTGATCAGGGCCAACAGGTACAGCGGGTGAACACTTAGCAAATTAATCCAATAGCTAAGCTAGGGGAAATAGAGCCTTACGTAAAAATCTTTCCACGACGGGTTCGTGTTTTCTTTAGTGCTAGATGAAATTTTGATGATGGCATTGATGACTATTGGAGTAGATTGGGGGTTACACAGAAGTTATCGCCATTTTGCCAAACTGTAGGCATAACAGTAGATACACTTTAGTAGCATATAGTATGGCAGTTAATGCTAGAATATGAACTAAGTAATAGTATGAACTAAGTAAAGCCATTATTTATTCTATGGTAAGGCCAGGTTTCCCCTCGGGTTTTCCCTACATATCGATTTAGTTGTTGGGTTATATACATGTATGAGTGCATGAGTCCTAGGTATAATTTTTCATTCTTCTTGCCTTATTCCGTTCTCTGTAGGTAGGGGTCGGCTACCTAACCTAGGAGATTTGACGTGGAACCAAGTTTGTACACAGGGCTACTGCCATCTGACCTCTGCAACCCGACCGAAGGCTTACCTGTCCTGAATCCTAGGTTAAGTCACATTCAAATATCATTTGAATGTGGGTTTCATCACGATGTTTTTCCTTCACCGTATAAGCAGTCTGTAATGTACGTGAGTAAAAACACATTGGTACATGGCGGGGATCGATCTCGGGTCTCACGATTGTAAGACCGATGTCTTAAGCACTTGGCCACCGACGCTCTTCCGAGAGACCTAGGTATATCCATCGGAAATATACACCTACTTACTATCTACACGTTATTGTTACTTGATTATAATAATGGGGCAATGAGTCAACGAATAACCCCGAGGAACCCCGGTTAGTTGTGGCAAGGCGCAGTTCCAGAATACATATTCTACATACACATCTCACGCCTTTATCGTTTGGTGTGGTGTAGGCTGAGTGAGAATTATCGGCCGTAAAATTTATCGAATTACGAGTACTGTGATTGGTGCCGTAGTTAACACCAAAAAAGGGGTTTGAAGACCCATGCTGCGTTTGAAAGATTGTGCCAATCGGGATATGGCTGCGTTCGACATCGACCATCAAAACTGGGAGAAGCTTGCTAAGGATGGCAAAAGCGTGTATATAATGTATGGCGTAAGACTCACGATGATATCTGGTTCTTTGATCTCGCAAACAAAAGGTTAGAACGACACCTAAACATGCATATGCTGGTCTCTGATTCCACCTTCACCTGTAGAAGTGTAGAGCAATACTGCCTTCACCTGTAGAGCGTGCAGAAAGTTATGTCGCCCCCGCATCGGCTTATATACACAAAGCCAGTATTTATTTTGTTTTATATAGCCATAAAAAGTCTTACCAGACACTGATTAAATCGTCTGTCACAGATTTATGAGACGATAATGATGATGATGATGATGTATGTGTATGATAGACGGTGATGTATGAAGACTAGTAGGTATGCAATTATGCATCAATAACTAGAATACGAGCCGAGAATACGAGTGTTTTACGACCCATCATGATATAGCCTTAGCATTCCAAATTAAGTGCGTATGATACGAACCTCCTTATTATATACAGGGATACAGCGTTACACATGTACAGCTGAAATAAAACGTTTCGCTAGAACACCTGGGTTACAAGTATTGAGATAGAATGTTAAAACTATGAATTTACATACTCATACATACATACACAAATCATGCCTTTATCCCTTGCGGGGTAGGACATACTCATAAATTATGATATTCTTTTGTCGCCTTTAAACATTTAGAGTAGGTACCTATCTATACTGAAACAAGTAGCAACGTATTTGATTAAATTATTTTAAAATTCGATCTAGTTTTCATTTTAAACGCTTTTACCTCTAAAAAGGGTTGACAATAATTAGGTAACGCGGACACGTGTTCCTTACAATTTCACAAATTCTGAGAAAGGTCGCATAAAAACCGTAGAATTCCATAAGTACTTAATAAAAATACTTTTCGGAGTCAAAAACTCAAATGCAGTGAGCAAATGTTGAAAAATACAGGTATTCTTACCAAGTATTAGTTTGTACTATTATTAGTTCAGTCAGTGTGATTCAAACACCTAAGAAATAGCGGGAGACGCCTCTGGGTGGCGAAATGTTGTGATTTTGTGTTCCTTCCTCTAATTTTCTGATAATTCTAATACTACTACTATGTATTTTTGTTTAATTATGTAATTGTTTAAACTCTTTCATGGAATACCAAAATTATAAAATGTCGCTTCAAAGTCGACGACCTTAAATACAGTTAGCTATAGTTAGTAGTAGTTTAGTAAAGTATTAGTCAGTCGATATTAAATAAAGATAAACATCTGAATAGTATATATATATAAATATATATAGGATAGAACTTAAATAAAGAAAAAGGACAAACAGAAAGTAACAATCGTATACGAAGGTCGTTCTAGGTACTTATGTAATTTTACTTCAGTTAGAGAAGATTGCCAAAAAAAAAACTCGGGAACACTTTGTTTTGCTATAAAAACATGCAGAAAAAACTGTCGCCATTAGGCCAAACACCTTGAGTTGCCAATAGCCACGTGATTTTCATACTGATTTTCAGACTGCGCAGTAGCAGCTTACGTCACTTCCAGCGCTAACGGACACCAATAAGGTACTGTACAGGGGGACTGCAAAGCGACTAGCATAGTGGCCCAAATGTTTATAACTTATAAACATAGGGCAGATATTAATTGGAATTAGTAAATTTTGTTAAAGTCCAGTATGTACTCTTACTAACTTTTTGTAATTCTTACTGTACCGTTTATTCAATCTAATACAGACTAATTTTACACATTGCAGCGTGAAAACTGTTGCTCTTTTTCGCCATACATAATGACATCAGAGCTCTGCTTTATTCCGCATTTACTTAATTATGCAGTACAGCTACATGGATCCTACGACAAGCTTTAAATGAAGAGACCATGTAAATTGAAACGTCACTCTATTTAGAGTATAGTCTGCAAAACAAAGAATAGCTACACACCTAGTTAGCACTTACACGACAGTGCTAATAATATAGATCAATTCGCCTGACCAATCACTATCGATTTGTGCCTCTACTTGCCTACTTGAACGAACATTACATTCCTACATGTTTGCTATCAGCAAAAAGTATGAATGTTAGCAATATTATGAAACTTTGTTTATTCGGATTTTTATGATTGATTAAAATTTAAAATTTATTAAAATTTTGCAATAATCCGGTGTGTGTTGTCTAGTAATAACTAAAACTAGAACAATTTAACTCTACTTACGAATCTACTTGAAATTAAGACTTAGGAAACAAATCGCGTGGGTGCCCGTGGCTAAGATAAATAACTGATGACCAATGATGATGCGTTTTATCAGGTTTTACAATATGGTCTTGATAACTATACTTGCATAAAACAATGATGAATTTTCCTGATTACCGTTACCACTGACTAATTAGTTTACTTAATACCTACCTAAACGGAACGTGAAAACAACACTCACATGAGTCACTTTAAATTCCGCTTATAAATAAGTCCCATGTTTAAAAAGACCGATAAAAGATACGCAATCTTGTGGGAAGCCGAGTGGATCTTTTCTTGTGGGACACCGAACCGATGAATGACCCGTAAAGGCCCCGCACACAATGTTCGACAAAAGCCGTTCGGTCCAATCGGCTGAAGTTTTAGGTTATGTACACCTAGTAAGTAGTCCCAATAACAATAGTTAGGTACCAACTATTCCAAAATATAAAAAGAACTCAGGAACGTGCGTAATGACCAATTTCAGAAATATGTATAGCCCTTTTTTAATTAAGAGATTCAAAAAATATTTGATGTGAAAACGCATCTGGTTGCGTTAAATGAAACGTCGATTTGCAAAAAATAAACGTGGATTAGCAAGGTTGCTGTAGGTAGATATGCCTCACGGGTGTTGGATATCAATAGGGTATCCCTCAGACTCTTGTAGCTCGAAGCTCAGACTAGTTTGAAGTTATTTTTGTTGAGCATCAAGCACAGCAATCAGCGATGCACTAGTTATCCAAACACAACTTTTACTTTGTTTAAATTATTAGTTTAAAGGGACTTGAGTGGATTTTACTTCGTGAATTTGTCATATGATAATCTTCGAAGAGTAGAAAGTGTGATGCGAGTGGTTAGGACTAGTCGATGGAGACCTTCGTAAGTGAATTAAAAATTCCCTCTTTCAGAAATTGGGCTTCAGGACCTTTGCGTATAAGCAAGACTTCTTACCAATGCCCACGCGGTACGCTAAACCGGCTAGAGTTGCCTGTTTCTGTAAGTTATCTTTATCTTACTTGGGTACTGGAAATACGATTAGACTAAAACTTCCATTGCTACAAAACACTGAGATAGATTCATCATAGTACCTATATATTATACCTGTGTACTATACGTACACCGCACAGTGGTTTATTATTAGTGATTCCAGTTTAATCCAGTTACCAAGGAAGGTGACTGAAATTATTCTAGGCTTCTGTGAAGCGAACGGTGCCCAAAATAAGTAGCAGAAAACTAAATAAACTAATCATTCTTATCATCTCGTGGCAGATAAGGATCGATCGATAAGCTGTGTAATCAATCATAATCAATACCGGCACCATGCATGCTTTGAGGTGTAAAAATAAACGACCATTATTATATTAAATAATAAGTTGAAAGTATGTATTCGAATAGGCATAGGTAAGTAGGTTTAAAGGAAGTAGATTTAAAGGTTTTTATACTACACCTACATAGAAAATGCCTTAAGTATAGTTTAATGAAACGTAGAGAGGAACGTAGTGAGTCATTGTTCACGTTTCAAATTAGTGGGAGGAAAAAATCCATACAAAACACTTTCCTCCCCAGAGGAAAAAAGTTGCAAATGTCAAAGTTACGTAAAACGGAACGTAAGTCTAATATATTGTTGCAGGCAAAATGGAATACTTGGCTGAATTAACTTAATGGCTTTGCTTTTAACGATATTATTAAAAAAAACAGGTCCAACTGAACAACTGTTTAACAGTTAACTTTTAAATGATAGCGCCCAAAAAACAATGAAATCTATTTGAAAAATGATGATGGAGTCGTCAGGAGGTCGTGTCCCGAAGAGAATAGAATGGCGAATGCCAGGAGATTTGGACCTTCCGATGGTTTTTTTTTTCAGTAGGTAGGTATAAATATATGGAATATGTGGTGTATGGGGTAACCTCGGTTGAACAGTCTTTACTGTTATTGGAAAAACGGGAAAAACCATGTACCCCGTGTTATGAAACTATAGGTTACATACAAGTTTACAGGTCAAAATTGGATGTACCTACATAGAGTAGAGTAGCCGTTGCCGCCGGTGGTGGTGGGTCATTATGAATCCAAGATTTTAATTTGCTACGCTAAAGTTATATCTGTAGACTTGTAGCCTGTAGTTTCATAACATGGGGCACATGGTGAGATAACACTGTTAATCTCAAGAGCAGTGAACGTGTTAAAAGCCATCAGAATGCATGTCGTCACAACTAGGCAGTAATTTTCCTAAATATTGTCCTTATCACATTATCAATAGAATCCATTGCATCACCACCTTAAAATGGACTTGGATGTTAATAGATGAATCATATTCCTATAATAAAATGCTATACGTAGGTGACGCTTTAAACTCAACACGGCCATATTTTAGTTTTTACGGTTTCATAAAACGTGATTTGTTTTCAATGCATATTTAAATCTGAATGCTTTTATTCAATTGGTATGTTCTTTGTTACTTTAGAACATTTCTTTTAGATTCATGATATTAATTAACCTCATGTCAGGTAGGATGCCGCCTTGCAGTGAAGTCTTGGTGCCTACGATTAGTTTTATCATTCGCGCACTATCCCAATCCACCAGGTAGGTTTATAGATGGTATTGATTGTCTTATTTATAGAGGTTCTTAAAATTAACGAATTTATTTACTTCATCTAGTGGCCCGCCCGCCCGTCCAACGATTGCACCCGCTGCTATCCGTTATCCAGACATGTATTGTAGATACAATATTACAATCGTCATGTATAAGTATGAAAAAACCGCATCATCAGATAACGCGAGGATTCACAGTCACGTTTACGTGTTGGATTATTGTATTACCTACTTGTTTCTTATTTACACAGGCCCCAGTTTACCTGGTATCATTGTCATTATTATATGCCCAGACACATTTATACCTACCTAAGTATAGGAACCCTGAAACTTTTCTTTCCTTACTGCTTAGTAGCAATATGTACAAATCCCAACTGCATTTTTTCACATTTGTTGAATGGACAGAAATAAGAACAATAGTACCTACCTACAAATGGAAAAAAGATCCACAATTTGGCACAGTCTCATAATCCTTGCTGATTACTTACCTATTCAGGAAGTAGTCATGTCGCTGAATACCCTGTAGAAATTGAGAATGAATGTAGGTACTTACTTGCGTAACAATTCTGCTCCAATCTCCAGCGAAGATCGATGCTCTGGCGCCTCTCCGTCTGCATCCCAGCTGACGTCACTATAACGGGAGAAGAGAAAGTAGGTGACGTTATAACCTTGCCAGGAAATGGGTGGTTAGAATATCTAGATAGAGATAGTCCGGGAGACTTGCCCGAACTTGAAATAGATGAAATATTTTTTAGATTGAGCGATCATTAAAATGGAGTAGCAAGACTAGCAAGTTAATGAATGCTTTGGCCATCTTAAAATTTTGAGGATATAAGACATATTTGACCATGATGATAAATTAAATTCAATTGAATTGAATGATTGACAAAAAGTTATTAGAACATCATAGTGTAAAATTATAAGAATTATTTTTGCGTGTATTTATGAAGTGAAACAAGGCAGGCTTGTTTAGTACGTGTATAGCATTGCCAAATCATCACATTTGTCAAGCATTCAGGTTTTTCAAAAACTATATCATACCTAAATTATTTTTTACGAGTTTTGAGACAGTAGGGACTCAAAATTAAACCTCATTTATAACGCTTTTTTAACCTACGAAAAAATTGAGAAGTTTCTCAAATGGTTCTCAATTAATCGCGAAAATATGAAAAAGATGCAAAACTTAATCTTTATAATGCTTAACCACCTATACGTTTGTGTTTTTAACCTTTAGCTTTAACAGCTGTCAAATACGGCCCATTCGAACGGTTATACTTTAAGATAATGCTTGTTTCCATTTGCGGGGAAATACGCGGGAAAATCACATTCAGCCTTAAAACTTCAAACACATAGTGTATGTAAAGTCACGTTAAAAAGTTCATATACAGTGCCGCCACCTCAAATGGTTCAAACAAAATATTTTTTATTCCCAAGATATATATACATAAATTAATGTTTTGTAATTTTATAAATAGAGTTTCACTAGCTGCATAGACAACAATATAAATAATTTATTAAAGTAATGTAGTTTAGGAGCTATTTTGAACCATTTTAGGTGGCCCACTTTTTAACAAGACTGTACTATAAAAAACGTAATTTCACGAATTTCCTTTTTTAGCGTCAGGAGACAGGACCGAAAAGTAGTATCTGTACAAGTACCCGGCAAACTTCTTGAACATCGCGCGAGGTGGGGGGGACAAATGCCGTCCCGCTTTTGCCAACCAAACTATGAAAGTGCGGAGCGTGACGTCACTTGCTTGCCCCCACCACCTCGCACGATAGTCAACAAGTTTGCCGGGTACTGTATTGAATTTCATTATGTTGTGTTTGCGTGCTTCTCTACGAACCTGACAACTAGAATTCCTTTTATATACTCTTTTTTTGAAATATTGACGCTGTTTACGAGAAAAAGTAGTTTTCTAATATCAATCAGCCTGTAAAACAGTCGATAAAAGTTTGTATGTTATAGATTTGTATTTTTTCTTTTCATTGACATTATGTAATGTCTGTCGCATTCCTGATGCCCAATGGGTCAAAATCACTACTAACTGGAAACCAAGAGCTGACAAACGTGGTCGCGGGTAGCCCAGACCCACGAAGGAGAGTATAGTATTTCTTGGCCCAAACGCAGATGGTGTGATGAATTTGACGGGTTGTCCACGGATTGGCAAGAGGAGGCACAGGATCGCGAAAAGTAGAAGAAGGGGAGGGAGGCCTTTGCCCAGCAGTGGGATCCCGCTGGCTAAATAAGGAGAAAAGAATTGACATTATTTGCTTCAAAGGCCTACGAACTTTTTCAAACTTCGGACAGCTTCGACTCTCGCATCAAAGGAATACCTACACTGATGATGAAAAATGCACCGCCTGCGCTTCAGAAGTAGGTTCTCATGTACCTAACATAAAGCCGCGATTCCATTATGCAAGTAGCTTGCGCGCAAGGTGCAAGTTGGATGCCACTTGAGTAATGGAAGCATTCAAGTTGCATGCGGGTAGTTTCGAACTTGTAAACAAAATGCGTAACTGGCGCTTGCAAGTGTCATTAGCTGGGTCTCCATTGAAGGAGCAGCCTCAGATGCTCACTGCCGCGCGCAGCATGCGGCGCAATGCGCGGTCGGTGTGGACGTGTTTCGCCTGAGCAACGCATGTTAAAACTCTCATGCTCGGGCGAAAAACCTTCCACACCGACCGCGCATTGCGCCGCATGCTACGGTGGCAGTGAGCATCTGAGGCTGCTCGTTCAATGGAGACCCAGCTATTTGCGAATGGAAAAAGAAGCACGACTAATAGTTACACTATAAAAAATTATATAAAAATATCATGTTTTTGCCTTTTTACCTTTTACAAATTATATCAAATTCTATGAGTATCAGAGACACATATTGGTCCGACTCAAATACTTGCATGCCAATAAAATCTGGGACGCAAGGTTCAAAAGATGTTTCCAATGCAAGTAAATTGTATGCACGCGTGACGTCATTCTTGCATGCAAGACTTGCATAATAGAATCGTGGCTTACGTGATTTTATTCGTAGTTTGTTTGTACCTACTCAATAGACTCAAACTTACTGTTTTAGAAGAAAACTGTAGTGCTGCGGCCATCGCTACCTGCGTCTAAGAGAACAAGTCCAATCCATTTAGGTATAAGGTTATGGTTTAGCGTGCTCCATAAAAAGATTGGGCGTAATCCATTTATACTCTCTGCAACGTAGATTATCTCTGTCAAGATCTGTCTGCTCTTAGTTTTCAAAAGTTACTTCATACTTCATAGTGGTCAAAGCGCAGAAAGTTGGCATGCAGTTTGCAGTGATTGAATCGACGCCCTCGGAGATCGACCCCAGAACGAAACACCGAAACTGGAAAACAGAAGTGCTCCCCACCCCACCAGCGCACTTGGTGCTTTGCTTGTTGCAGTGACCATTCTCGAGTAGGCAGTAGCAGGTTAGAAGATGCTTCGTTTGTGAGGTTCAGGAGACGATTTTACTGAATTTACTTTCTGTATAATGTCTATCTATCCCTCTATTAAATTACCTACGTTTCTCGATTCGATTTATTCATTAATTAATTCGATTAGGTTATTTATTTATATAATATGAAATTAGTTTTTTAAGGTATGGCTTCTGTCTACTGGGACAATTCTGCCAGTGTCTAGGTGGGGAAATATACGGGTTTCTCAAATGCTTCGAGCAATCACGGTCTTCCGTCTCGTTCATAGAGTAACTTGTATAGGGGGGGTAGTCTCGTTCCGACGACCCGAAAGGGAGGCCGTGTTACTCGAAGCTCAAACATAACCAAATGGCCGGATTCTCTCAACGATTATTCAAAAAAAACAGGCGCAGAAAACGAAAACCTAGGAATATCATTGCATAGCCAAACTAGCGTTATCTAGCACGGGGTTACAATGTAATTTTGTGTCTTTCTATAAATTTCAATTCACTAGTGTAAATTGGCAGAACGCGGTTTGCGTATTACCACATTATGGACTTCTTTAATAATATGGACTACTAGTGAAGGTCTATTCGCTATTGGCCCCGGGATCTTCAAAACGCCTGTCGAAAGTAGCGATCAGATAGACGACACGATATGCATCGTACCCGATTCGGTATACATTGCTAGTTACGAGTATCTTGATTTTATTCCTTACAGTATTTCTGTAATAAAATTTTAAAATAAATGAATGACACTTGCTTTTTTATAAAAATTATATTATATATTGTGCCTATCAGACAAAGACGTTCATTCATTTCATCTTAACGGAAGCGAAACGGCCAAGCCGTACATTTAAACTAAGATGTAGGGTAGGTAGAGTTTATGAAAGAGTTGGTGGACTAAAAAAATAATTAATCAATTCAATACAAAACTTTAATTAAAATATAAATAAATTACAAATTAAATAATACCTCTTCCAACGCACCACACTGAGGCAAGTAACTACACTCGAGAGCGATAAATTAGGGTCATGGGAAAAATAGCAAATATCTCGGAAACTAAAAATGCTAGCTTAATGAAATAAATTGTATTAAGTAGACAATTTGATGCTCCTTAAATGCCGATAATGAAATTTCTAAGTTAATGTAAGGATATGCTACAAAACAAGAAAAACTGAAAAAGGGAGACATTCGGAGACGTTACTACGAGACTATTTCATTCGTTTATGCTTTTATTCCTAATCTTTTGTTCAAGCAAGTATGCAAAACATGTTAATAATGTTGAATACTGCCTATTCAAGCAGTATGAATGTCAATTACACCTGGATATTCCACCAGAATACTCACAATGCTGGAAACCGGATGGGGTCAGGTTAATACCATCAGGACTGTCAGTATACCGTATCCAACAGTCCAAAATGTTCTCGGATGTTATGAAAAAACTGCCTGTAACTTATGCAGACCAAGAACAGGCAGAACCAGGTGGACCACAATAAGAAAATATCGACACTTGTAGAAAACTATGCGTCGTAGTCACTTTCTTACAGGATTTGAATACATTTATCAGTTAGGACGGCTTGGAGGAAGTAATCCAAATTCATGGAAAAGGAAGACGATAACTTGTTGAAGGTTTCTCGAAACCACTTAGACCTGCAAACATCACAACTGAAGCCAAGCTAGAATTTCAACGCATTTGGATAATATGCTCAAAACCACTTAAATTGGAGTACACCGTTTAGTCACATTTAATATTCTTAAACGAATTAAAACCCGTACAAATACACTTTGGATCTTCTATTGTGCTTGTAGAGCACAACTTTTTATTGTTAGAGGATATGAATAGTGCCAAAACGGTGTTCTCCAATTTAAGTACTTTCGGGCATATTATCAAAATGCCTTGAAGTTCCAGCCTGGCTCCAGGTGGGATGCTTGCAGGTCTAAGTGGTTTCAAGAAACCTTCTGCAAGTTATCGTCTTCCTTTTGCATGAATTTGGCTTACTTCCTCCAAGCCGTTCTTACTGATAAATGGGTTCAAGTCCAGTAAGGAAGCGACTACGACGCATAATTTTCTACAAGTATCGATATTTCCTTATTGTGGTCCACCTGGTTCTGCCTGTTCTTGGTCTGTATAGGTTACAGCTGGTTTCCCCGTAACATCCAAGAACATTTTGGACTGTTGGAAACGGTATACCGATAGTCCTGGTGGTGGTATTAACCTGACCCCAGCCGGTTTCCAGCATTGTGAGTATTCTGGTGGAATATCCAGATGTAAATGACATTCATACTGCTTGAATAGGCAGTATTCAACATTATTAACATGTTATGCATACTCGCTTGAACAACAGATTAGGAATAAAAACATAAACGAATGAAGTAGTCTCGTAGTAACATCTACGAATGTCTCCCTTTTTCAGTTTTTATTGTTTTATGGCATATCCTTACATTACCTTTAGAAAAATTAGTACCGGCATTTAAGGAGCATTAAATTGTCTACCTTACGCAATTTGTTTAATTAAGCTAGCATTCTTAGTTTCTGAGATATTTGCTATTTTTCACATGACCCTAATTCATCGCTCTCGAGTGTATAAGTCTATGGAGGCAACGTATCCAACGTGGACTTAAGCGTGTAGATTGAGAAGCTTCACTCTATTTGAGATGACTGATGTCTTTTTTGCTCGCGTTAGCTTTATCCTGCCTGACCCACCCAAGACCAGCTCCAAGTATAAGGCATCGAAATGTAGCTGTCCGCCGAAATGCCAACTGATGCGAAAGTGCATCCCAAGATCTCA
The DNA here is from genome assembly GCA_029255805.1 of Keiferia lycopersicella. Taxonomy (NCBI): domain Eukaryota; kingdom Metazoa; phylum Arthropoda; class Insecta; order Lepidoptera; family Gelechiidae; genus Keiferia; species Keiferia lycopersicella. The sequence continues at coordinate 14,090,624 of JARACZ010000006.1, read as the reverse complement.
AGACCATTACCAAGGTGTTCATCCCTGCTTGTGGTCCAGACTCTATCTAATTCTACCTATTGGGGCTCTGGATCCAGATAGGTAGACCACAAGTTCACCCACCATTCACCTACCACTCAGTTAAATAAAACACCGTTGTCTAAGTGGGTATAATTTGAACTATGATTTGAATATGGAACCATGTGGTAGTGTCATGTAGATGTAGGTAGGCCACGAAGACTATGGAGGTCAGTGAGGTAGGCGCTCCGACTCCGACTAATCGCTAGGCGGGAGCTAGGCCACATTGCTCGAAGGCTGCGAGTGTTAAGGTAGTCGGTGCTGACAGGAAGAGAAGTCATCTATACCTTCTCGACCCCAATCTACAATTTTTTGTCATTGCAACTAACGCTCATAACGCCATCGAAATCGACTGTCATTCCATGGCCATTGTGATTTTTTATACTTCAATCACACTGTAAACCACAGAATTAAACAGTTATATAAACTACGAAATTTTTATCCCATCGATTTCCAACTGAAACGATTTGCGCTCGCGCTGGACGTCTTAGCAGGGCGTGGCACGGTGGCAGGGCCGTGCTCGCGCTGGACGTTTTAGTTTCGTTCAAATTTCGCGCGAAGGATTGGCGCCATTTCGAATTTTGCGTTTTGTAAGTCATTAGAATAGCTCTTGTGGGCTTGTCCGTTTTGTACGGTCATGATTCAAAATCTTTTACAGAATTTCATTTAAGTTCATAAAACATACAAAATACAACAGTTTATATTAAAATATTTTATTTTCACATCAAAACTCTATCAAATAACAAGAAAGAGATTACAATTTTGACAGCCGGCTAGGCGTCGGCGGTGTAACGCTGTACATGCATTAACAAAACGCACGTTTCCAATATGGCAATGGCTTGCTTGTATTGTGTGTGGTGTTACTTTTGTCACGTAATGGCAGCCAAATCTAAATCATATCGTAATTATTTATAAGCAGCTTATAGTTGCGTTGTGATTCCTATTTCTTTAATTTAGTTTGTGTTAAAATATAATTCCTTATGAATATCGGTTGTGTAGTACTTCATTTTTATCGTAAATGCTAGGAGCAGGTGAGGTGAAAAACTTGTTGATAATGAAACCTAAAGATGTATGAATAAATTGTTGCCGGAATAATCTCCTATTCTCAACAATCGAGCGAATTTCTTTATTTTGGTAAATATTTAATAAATTGTAATGGAGGCTGCGGCCCTTGTTCCATTGGTGTCCACAGTAGCTTTGTTGCATTCATATCCATACCTACTTCTAATAGGTTTACCTATTTGAAGTAAATACACATACATGTCGTTATTGTCGCTACATACACGATCATGTTAGTCTCATATGTGTAATCTGTATTCATAAAATGGACTTCTTAGTTGTCTTACCCCTTGTCTGTTTGTTTGTTACTTATTCAGGTTATGAAAACTGTTTTGCTACATTTCTTCTGGTGTACATGAGTGTGGCTGGCAGCATGTAAGCAGCATCACAGCATACGAATCTGTTGTGTCCTACTGTGCTTGACTATGATCATTCCTCGAAAGGATTTATTTATACTCATTGATTCTCATTACCCATTTATTGATCCTCACCACCCAGCAATTTCATCAGCTTTCTGATTTTGATAACTCTCCGATCCCAAGCCTTGGAGCATACTAGTATTAAACCCCTAATTATCCAATATTATAACAAGTCTCCCAAAGGCTATTTATAAGGAGTACCTATCTATCATCTAAACTGTATTTGACCTATGCACCAAAAACCAATATAAACTATAGGTTAACCAGAATGAAGCCTTAGTATTAGTAGGTTTTGAAATTGGAGAGATCGCAACTTCTCAGTGGCCATCCTTATAACCAGAAACAGAAATTTATGAAACAGTTGTTATCTATCAGTCATATCATAAGTCTAGGATGAATTTATTTGGTTATCAGTTTTAGAACCAGGAAATTTATTGAGATCCCAATGGTTGTGTAACAGAGACACTCAGATTTTGACAGGCACAGTCAGTATCTGTATGAAAATATTGTAAATTATGATATGCATCTGATATATCCCCTAGGTTAGGTAGCCGACCCTGAGAGAGAACGCGATTAGGCAATGACCACAAATGTCAATTTTGTCTATTCACTGACACATACCTATAGATCAAAAACCTAACCCGCTTAAAAATTGGTATCCTCCTAGATAATTATGTGTCCACAAAAAATCGAAATTTCAGAAATCCATGATGTTTCAGAGTATTATCACATAAAATTCTGCTAAAATGTCACTAGGCTCAATTTACACCACCTTTTTTATTTTAATTTTAAACTAAATATGAGCCAAAAAAGACGCGCGTCTTCTGCGGAATCCTCGCGCATTCTCGAGAATTAGTTTAGTCTGTGTGTTATGCAATTGAGATAAACTTCATTATGCTATGTATCATTTCGTCACTTCCGTTCCATTCCGCGGCGGCGGTATAAATTGAGCGTTACAAACTTACACTTGCAACTAAAATTCTGGGACTCCTATATAAAATGATGTTTATTATGAGAACGGTAAAGTTAAGTTGGTTTTCAGTAGTGGAGTGTTTTGGAGTAGAAGGTTATAGAGAGGCACAGGATAGACAGTGAAACTGGCTTGGAAAATTCGAGCCGTATCGAGTCAAGGGGGTTTACGAAAAGGATAAATAGCATCTAGAGAGCCGCATGAATTGTTAAGGTCGCACTAAACCATTTTTTTATACTATGGGCCTATCTATTATTTATTATTATCTGATAGAACAGGGGTTGGTCCTAAGAAGACCAACAGCCACTGCAACCTTTGCAGATCTATTGTGGCAAAATGACTATGGGCCTATAGGAAAGTAAAAGTCTAACGAACATTAACAAAAATTGTGCTAAGGTCCTAATTGTGTGTTTTAATGAGTATGACATATTTTTATTTATTGCTTGCCTATTTTATTTATTCCTACTCCTTTTCATATCATACAACATGTTACATTTTTTGATGGGTCAATGTTATCATATTCATCATTGCTTTAGAAATGATATATTTTAATATAATTTATGATGTTTACGAAAGTGTCAATCCTTAGAAAAAGTTTCCTGTGGATGGCTTAAGTCCTTTTCTTGCTCCAACTTAAGACAAGGTGCTATGGAACCTATATAACGTCAATTACAAAAAACTTCCAGTCTTATGAAAATTTTGTTGAATAAGATAAAAGAAATGATGTATTTATCAGTTTTCCCAAACATCTTAACGAATTTAAGAATTGATAAAGACAATTAGAACAATAAGCAACATCCTCTGGGGTTCTTATGTATGAGGATTGACACAAATCTTTTAAGATAATTAGATGTGTTTTTGTTGGCAGGCTTTGAAGTAAGCATGCCTCCTTCAGAATGAAGGAGATGGTAGGAGGATGCTGCGTGTGCTCTGACGAGCGGGGATGGCCCGACAACCCGCTAGTGTACTGTGACGGAAATGGTTGCACAGTTGCAGTCCACCAGGGTACTTACATACTAAAAAATCAAGCTTAGATTTTTTGTAGAAAATGAATGATTCTAGAAAGCCATGAGCAGATTACTAAATATTTGAATCTCAAAGGGGTGGGATGTTTTAGTATGTTTAGTTAGTTTCCATACTTTAATAGGCTTTTTTGTCTGGAACACTCTTAAGAGCACTCATATACTTCTATATGAATTTCGGAAAAGTGCACAATTTCTTTCAAGGGAAAAGTAACTTCGGACATTTAAAAAAAACATAACCAGAAAGCTAGTATAATTAAAGATCTGTTTTTTGTGTTAACATAATTTGATATGTGTACCTACTTGCATTGTTTATTTACGAAAAGTAGGTGCTAACTTCCTTTAAATCACGCATTCTATAGGTATGGCAAAGTGTATACGAAGTGTTTTAAAAATTGTGTAAAATATTTGTAATTAAATATCGTTGTACAAAAATATTCTATGAAATTGTTCAACTCCACGCGTCGTTACAGTCAAGTTCAGCTGCGGTTGCATTATTTTGCGTAGCGTAGGAACGTTACACGTCATGCGCGCTGCTGTAGCTGTTTGTAACAACACGCTATGTCGCGTTCGGGCGTAGGGTTGATTTGATGTTTTTGAACAACGATATTTAATTACGAATATTTTAGATAACTTTTTAAAGGCCATAAGTACACTTTGTCATACTTATAGAAAGCGTAATTTTAAAGAAATTATTAGTTTTCCTTACACACTGTATAAATCAGTTAATTAATTTATTATAATTTATAGTTATTCAGCCTACAATTTGTATCGATTATTGCATGTCATTTCTACATTTTAGCTTGCTATGGAATAGTGACTGTCCCAACTGGTCCATGGTATTGCAGAAAATGCGAGAGTCCTGATAACAAAGGCAAAGTAGTAAGTATCACGGAAAATACCTATTGCAATAAAATATTTTTTTTTAGTTTATGTGAGAGATTTATAACGCTATTATTTTCCAGAAATGCGAACTGTGCCCTTCGAAATCAGGTGCTCTGAAACGCACGGATACGGGGGGATGGGCCCATGTTGTATGCGCTCTCTATATTCCGGAAGTCAGGTTCGGCAATGTCACGTCTATGGAACCTATTGTACTAAGGCTGATTCCTGCCGAGAGATATTCCAAGGTAAGCATACTTATGTACATGGGTAATTGTTAACATACTTTGATGCCTTTTTATGCCTTTGAACCAAATTTATAAATTAAAAACTGTATGCGAGCTAACCAATATGCGTTGTATACGTATATGACTTGACCATATATACCTATATTCAAGTAATTTTCTATTATGTCATTTAAGAAAGATAAATAACAAAGATTGTATAGAAAAATATTTAAAAGATGTTTTAACCAAAAGCACTTTTCTCACAAGCTATGAATGATTTCATAAAATTATGTATGATACATTTAATAATACTGTTATGTAATATTTTTTAATTTCAGCAATGCTACATTTGCCAAGAATCACATAAGTCACATAGAGCTTCTGCGGGTGCTTGTATGCAATGCAACAAATCAGGTAAATTGTTGTTGGTACATTAAGTCATCGGTCTCGGTTGCTATGTATGCTTACTTAGTTGGTGGTCTTTGATTTCACAACAAAATAAGAATGCCCAGGAGTACATAATTCTGACATCAGAGCCAGTTGGGTCGTTCTTAAACTCGTTTCCCGCCCAAAAGAAGAAGACGGGGTAGTATATTTATTGCTAATCTTTATGTAACTCTTCATTTTGCAATAATATAGTATTGTTGTTTACTGTTAACTTCAATATTATTCTGGTTTTCTATTGCAGGATGTAAGCAACAGTTTCATGTGACGTGTGCTCAAAGTCTGGGTTTACTTTGCGAGGAAGCAGGCAACTACTTAGATAACGTGAAATATTGTGGATACTGCCAACACCACTATAGTAAACTGGTGAGCTATCAGCCTACTAATTGAACTTGTCCAATCATACATTTTTCGTAGCAAACAATATAAAGGAAAAATATCAACAATGTTCAGAGGAAAAAGTCCATAAGAACCTGCAGATATATTAATGCCTACAACCACAAAGTGCCTTATCATTAATTTAATTCTAAAAGTATCCTGTTTTGGCATCGCAGTTGTTGTATTAATGTTTCGGTGGGGATACTTGTAGAAAAAAGGCGGAAACGTGAAGACTATCCCACCGTATAAGCCAGTGTCGCACGATAGCCACTCTAGCGACTCGAGCGGCGAGAAGGAGGGCGGCGCCTCGCCCATGGCTGGCGGCGGCGGAACCCCTACACACGCTTCTAAACCTAAAGGGGTGAGTATAGCCGACCTTCATGTGCCAGTGAGAAGTTTCCAATTTTAAACTCGTTTAGATGTGAATTTAGTTTCAGTGAACACATTACAAAGTACAAAAAAATATATTAATAACATAACAAACGAAAATATTCCACCACCACAGTGCCCAAGATACTGACCGGATTATTGTTTTTTACTACGTATGAGCCTATATTCACGTTTTATGTCCCTTACTCCGTACGAGCGGGCTCGTTATGATATGTTGATCACCATGTGCATAAAGGCCTACAAAAGTAAGTGGGAAACTCCTCATTCTGTAGATGAATATCTAGTAGTATGTACAGGACCCCAAACCAAAGAGTACACGCGGAGCTGCTCGACAGCAGCCTATTGAATTGTAACCAAACACGACTCTTCGCATCATGGTGCATACGCTTGTGCGAATTTTATATAACATACTATTTTTGTTTCTAGAATTTTATACGATATTCGTTAAAGATAAGTCAGATTCTTTACTGATTGGAAAATGTTGCTTTTCCGTCATGAAAATAAACTTTTGTCAAAAAAAGGAAATTCTGATTGATCCCTCGGGATATAAATGAATAGAAGTCAAATTGTACTTGTGTCAATATGCTATTTTAGTTTACTAAAAAAATAAAAGATATGGTTATCACTGTCGATTCTTGTCATTCTGTGACACGCATAAATCTTGACTCATCCAAAATAAATTAAACATATATGTTTGGTTTTCAGCCCGGGCGTAAGTCATCGCATGCGAGCAGCTCAGCTTCAGGAAAGAACACACCAAATTCAGCCAAGTCGGCCAGTACGAGTCAAGCGCCAGGTAACGATTACAAATGTACTTAATTACAAATACAGGATTTAAAATGGAATTCGCTGAAAATATTTCTAGTTAAACCAGCTCGTGCATCTGAACAACTTTCTCCTGGGTAGATACGACGGAATGTAATAGGAAATAATTAGAGACCGTCACCATCATTTTGCTGAAAGGCCAAAGTATTTGTTTCATCCCCTCTATTAAAAAACACTGCTTATTGCGCCTAAAATAGGCCATTTTAACCCTCCGGGTAATAATGAGATTTGAATTTAGAACTTGAATGTTTGCACCCAATGACGCAATTTTACTAGGGATGCGAAACTTTTTTCTGTAGTACTACCTAGTATCTGCTATTTTATTGAGTATTTAACACCCAATAATTACCTCTTCAACTAAAATTTTAAATTATAAAGGAATGTGTCAAATTTTATTTTTCATTTGGCGCCATTTTAGACAAGCAATGTTCATTGACCAAACAGCCTATCAACTTCTTGAAATGAAATGAATAATTGTTTTTGTAAGTATTGGATGTATATAACACAATTTATTAGGTGAAGTTGTGAAATAAACTGTGAAACGATAATTAATGAACGTACAGCAAGGTCTTTGTTGTTTTTCTCATAGAGGGGGATGAAAAGTAGTATGTATAACTCGGGCCTGAAGTTTTATCCTCGGGTGACGTACATTGAATGCCTCGCTTTACTCAGGATTCTACTCTAAAACCTCTCGCTACGCTCGGGATCTTACTCTAGAATCCTTCGTTCCGCTCGTGAATCAAAATAACGCCTTCGCTTTAAAAATATCACTTCAGTCCCTTGTCATAAAAACTACTATTTATGCTGAATTTCGGTCAATGTTCTATAAGGGAAGTTAGTGCAATTCCATGGTTTGGTTCAGCCCGTCTAATACTTGTAGCTTTATTTGTACTACTTTTACTCACTCTCAAGCCTATGGTTGAAACTAACACATTAATCCAGTCGCAGTTTTTAATTAACAGTTATGCTATGCACTAACTTTTCAAACTAAATATGTGCCAAGTAAAAATAATTTTACTGTCCTTTAGTAATTTCTTTAGGGTAATTCTGACACTAAGATTCATTGGCTCGTTCGACGACTCGGTGCCCCACAAGAAAAGAGAGAAAAAGGGAGAGATTTCTTTAAGCTGAAAAGAAATGGACTATGTATTTATACCTAGTGACTTAAGGCGGTTCTATTAGAATGTTATCTGTGATAAAAATAATAGCTTATCACTTACATATTATATACATGCCAGACATTCGAATCACACCTGCAAAATTCTAAAACGCCAAGTTGTTACAATTTACAATGTTATGTTTTTGTACCTGCCTGCTGGACAGCTACTGAATCCAGCCAAGACACTACAGAGGCTCCCAGTATGGCCAGCGGACGCAAACACAGATCAGGGGATAAGAGTGTGTTCCCATTTTACTTAGTTGGATGTCGTGGCATGCTCATAGAAACATTTTTTATTATTTTAAATTTATTTATTGGTCGTGTATGAAAGAATGAAGTATTTAGTTGTTTTGTGTATAAGTACATAAATTTTGCTTTGCATGTCCTTATTGTAATGCATTTTAGAGTGGTGCTCTCAACATAGGAAACCTTGTATGAAATACTACTTTACCGCTCAGAGTATTTTTACATAGATTCTTTGTGTTCTACCATCGCATTTTGAGAAAATTTCAACTGTCTAAGTAGGAATAACGTCTTACTATAGTCGTTCATGAGTTGCCTTTCCGAACCATTATGTATAATAAAATAAAGTCTGTTTAGTATGGGAACCCCTAAATTTTAATCTCATTCTGGTTTTTGGTATTTATTTTTATAACGGCATCAAAATTACGGCATCTAGTGCAATTGCCAGTCTGCCTAGCACGGTATATGAGATTCAGCCAGATAGCAATGTCTCAGTAACTGTTTCAACCCTTCGGGTACAGCACCTTACAATGTAACGCGCTCGGAGTAAGCGCTCTTTTATATCTACCTTTTTTGATAGCCAAAAAATAATTATCGTCTGTGTGCGGCTTCAAACTTGACGACTGAAATGAGCCCATTTACTTATTCCTTTTGAATGTTCATTATCGAGAAAATAAGAGAAAAATGAATAATAATCTGGTTTTGAGTTTGGCTGTTTTGGTGCTTTAGCTGTACATAGTTTTGTTGGATATAAGTTTAATGTAATCCGTGATAAAAGTCCTCTGAATTAATCAATTTCAATAATGAGCTACTCTCTATATTGCACATAGTCATTTAGTCATTAGTTATTATTATAAAGACTTTTTGTATGCTTGTCAATACTAAAGTGAAAATCGTATTATAATCCGTTGCATGATTTGAAGGTAGTTGATTTCCCCGTAATAGAGAAGAGAAATTCGGTTATATGAATGTAAATTAGTGTTTAATAAATGATAATGGATGATCTGAAAACTAAAATGTAGTCTATTGTGATTAGATAAGAAGAAGCCGTCCCCAGCGCGGCGAGGCTCTTCCACGAGCGAGGCGGGCGCAGGCAGCACGAGCAAAGCGAGCACGCCAGCGCCTTCGCCCCAACACACTAGCGACGCGCCGCCTCCTAAAGGTATTTAATATACGATATTCACTACTCAACCCTCTGTCCCAAACTTCATGGTATGGTTTGGTTCAGCTTAGCTGTGATTAAATTTTTATCCCATTTATTCAAAAACCGCTTTAGGCGCGTGCGCGTCAATTATATTAACCTCCGGGTAATAATGAGATTTGAATTTGGAATATGAATGCTTGCGCCCAATGAAACGCAATTTTACTAGGGATGAGAAACTTTTTCTGTAATACCACCTAGTATCTGCTATTTTATTGAGTAATTAAAATTAAAAATTTAATTTGACACATTTCAAATTAAATTTTTCTTTTGGCGCTATTTATGGCAAGCAATTGCCATCGACCATACAGCCTCTCAATTTTCTTGCAATTATATGAAAAGAAACGAATGATGGTGTCAAAAACTTCGTTAAAAATTCGTTAAATATTTGATGTCTATAACGTATTTATTATGTGAAGTGTAAAATAAACTGTGCAGAAACGATTATTAATGGACAACAGCAAGGTATTTGTTGTTTTTCTTATAGAGGGGGATCAAAAATAGTATGTATAACTCGGGCCTAAAGGCGATTTACATTGAATCCCTCGCTTTACTCAGGATTTTTCTTTAAAATCCTTCCTTACGCTCGTGATAACGCCCCACGCTGGAAATATCAGTTCAGTCCCTTGTCATAAAAACTACTATTGTTCCTTTAAACTGACGTTTAGTTTCGAAAGGCCTGACCATAATATATGTTTTAAGTATGTCTTAATTTTGTGTCATTTCTACCAAATCTTTTTTTGTACCAACGACCAACTTGGGATCCGTCCATTACATATGTAGTTGTACCAATGACCACTTTGTTAGCAATCAAGAAACCTAAATTATTCAGTAGTAAGACTGGTAAAATTTACAGTTACAGGCGTTTTACTGATTTACTGACAAAATTAGGTACCTACAGGTGCCTGTACGAATTTTGTTTATAAACTGTTGGTTGTATAGCAATGCACTTGTTTTTTGTTTAGCGTCAGGAGGGTCGACGCCGAGCGGGTCGAAGGTGACGCCGCCGGCCGCGTCGCCCAGCAACAAGCCGCAGGAGTCCGGCGGAGTGATCAGCTCAGTGGCTGCAGCCGCCACTACTGCCACCACCGCTACCACTAGGTAACATGATAATGATAATTTGCTTGCTAGAAATATGGTCCAAAAAGATCACAATCGAGTTTCAACATTATTTCACCTGTTTCAGGCAAGCAAAACTATTTGTAATTAAAATATCATTATAATTAATATCACAATTTAATTGATATCATGTGCAGCGAGTAAGGTTAGGTTAGCGAGGCTGGGGCTGCGACCCGGCTTGGAAGCTGCCTGGAAGAGGTCGGACTCACGACCAGTACCGGCAGTAAGGCCCCGGTCTCGGGTTTTGCGGGCAGCGGCGGCGGCGCGCTCAATGTTTTTTCTAGGGAGTGCGCCGCTCGTCGCCCTCTTCCGCGCCGCCGTGCCCGAATACCGGACCAGTTAAATGTATGCAAAAGATCAATAGCAAAACCCGAGACCGAGGCCTTACAAGTGTCCGCTGAAAACCTTACAAAGAAATACGACGTTCGACACCGGTGGTGATGCCGAAGGCAGCGTGATCAGCTCGATGACTTGACAATCAACATGCATCTTGCCTAATAAAATTATGTGAAAATTGTTTAGGACTAAGCCAAAATTATGAATACGCAATCATTATCACGTCGCTAATTCATTTTATACTACACCTACATAGAAAAATGCCCTATAGCTTAATGAAACGTAGAGAGGAACGTGAGTCATTGTTGACTTCGTGAATGATATTATTTAAAAAATACCGCGCGAATTCGTTTAGGATTATACATGTAATTTTTTAATTTTGTTGAACTGTTCTTCTGTTAGTATTTCTCTTTTTTTATTCTTGTAGGTGTTGTATAAAGCACTATTTATCATCACTCGGAAGAAAATCCGATTGCAAACTCGTGTGTACTGAATTAATGCCCTAAGCTGCGCTTCGGGCCTCAAACTACATCCTCGTTATACAATGGGTACTTTTCTTACCGCGTGTCGAATGTAGTATACTATATGTGTCTATGTATATTTTTTTGTAGCACTGCCGCAACGACCTCCGTGGTGCAAGCGCCGGCCGCGAAGCCCGCCTTCCAGGAGTCGGTGATCACTAACACGGAAGCCGTGGATACTAAACAGACCAAGAAGAGGAAGGCTGTGTCGGCAGTTTCCACTCCGACTCCGGTAGTCGACTTCGCCGCCACTCCGCCGCCGACTAGCGTGAGTTCAAATCATACATACAAACATATATCACGCCTCCATCCCTCGCGGGGTAGGCAGTGTGGTAACGGCCGCAAGAATGCGGTCACTATCGCCTCGTCTGTCACTTTTTGAGGATCGTTTTCCAAAGTTGTTTAAAAAAACATGTGCATCAATATAGTGACAAGTTGTTAGCCTGTCGCCTAAAAACTGTAATATACCAATACTCTCAGAGTCCTTTCGTCGCCTCTTACGAAATCCGCGGGAAGGATGTGGGGTAACGCCATTCTAAGCCGGCATCACAGCGCAAATCACACAAATAAAATCATACAAATCACGTCTATATCCCTGGCCGGGTAGGCAGAGTGTCAACGACCGTAAGTGCGGTTCCACCCTGTATGACAGTTGCATAAAGTTGTAATCGTTTCTGTTGTGCAGGCCGCCGACGCGAACAGTCAGAGCCAGAGTCAGAGCAGCACCATGTGGGAGGGAAGCAGTGACGTGCAGATGGATGGACTTGAGAAAATTGTGAAGAAGGTGAGGAAATACCACCAACAATCCGGCTAAGTGCTCTGCAGAAAAATTGAATTACATGGTGCTAGAGTTAAATTTCATAGACTACTCTGTTAGGTAGCCTATACAGCCGCAAAGGTCATGTGGAATTGAGCTGGTCATGTCTGCCGCATGCCTTGCGGTCTGTAGGGTAAGGCTACCATTAAGCCAATGACAGACGTCGTCGCGAGAGGTCCAGACGCAAATGGCGAACAGGTGAACGGGTTTTCCAAATATTGTCATACGGAGGCACAATATCCTGAACAGTAGAAGGGGGAACATTTGCCCAGCAGTGGGATCCTGACGGCCAGGTACGAGTAACATTTTTATTTTTTTACAATCATATCTGACCTCGGCATAATATCTCTGAATGTGACACCGAAATAGTAGAAGCCATAAATACCGCTATTCTTCAATTAGTCAAAAATCAGCAAAACAAAAAGTACTTACATAATGCAAATATTAAGTATCTGCTTGTATCGAATGTCTTTAACTTTAGACCTTACTCAAATATCATATACAACAGCGTTAGATCTGATAGATTCGCCGAAGACGGAAACGGAATCACGTTTTATTATAGTCATGAATCGGTGGCAGTTTTAAACAAAAATTAAGTAAGTTCATTGTAAAAATGTACCGTGTTTACGCTAAAACAAGAAGACATAAAAAGGTAAATATTTTTCTATTACATTGCGTAAGTTCATCGGCGAGTTTTCGTAGAATTACAAAAGAAAACTTATGAAAGGAGTTTAAAACAATCTCTTATTTATTGTCTCAGAAAACTAGAGCTACGAGAAACTCGCGACAATATAAATATACGGCAGCCTAACAAATAATAATACCATACAAATGTCTGTGTTCATGTACCTACACGCTATGCGCTGAGTGGAGTAGACAGGGCCCTCCTTATTAACTACCGATTGTTCTTGTTTTAATTTATTGTGATTCGTGGCTAAATGACTTTCACACTCGCCTGCTGACCGCCTCTTTCTGAAGGCACCGAGTCTTATCGAAGAGCCAGACCAAGGGAAACCGAGCGCACAAACGGTCTTTCTCATGTTTTTCCGTCTGTGTTGTTCGCCTGTCGCTGGCAGACGTGCAGAGGTGCACTAGACTATAATAGGTTGCTTGTGTATTGCTTAGTTCACATTCGAACGCATGATCCGCCAGCACTGGTGGCAGCTGTTGGTTCTTCGTGGGGTTCCCTCAAAACATTTATTTTCTCCAACATTAGGAGTTGCTGATGTGCATCAATGTGTTTGTTTGTACAGGCAAAGACTGAGGGTTCGGAGACATCGCACTTCTCGAGCGTGAGCGCCGCGCCGCCGCCGCCGCCGCCGCCGCCGGCGCACAGCCCCGCCGCACAGCCCAGTCCGAGGTAGGAAATATTATTTACTGACTTTCAGCCCACCACTGATCCTATCCAAAGAAAAATTGCCCCAGCACTGAATCTCTGTTAAGTAGTACTAATATTAGGTTTACGACTTAAAATAGAAGGTGGGGATTTTAGCCTGCGATAAACAATTGGAACCCGGATTTTGTTTACTGTTGTATCTAGTCAGTGATTTTACGATAATAGAATATTACAGACCTGAAGAAAATAATTGGTACACAGACATTTGGCGAACCTGCCCGGCCCGAGCGGCGTCAGCAATTTGACCAACATCCGCTCACCGTCACTACCGCCGGTAAGTGTTGCTTTTATGCTATTTTATCCAAGTCTCACTTGAATTTTACAGGATGTAGGACTGTAGGTATAAGATACCTTCCCGGATATTGATGCGCTGCGTTCTTACTTAAAGTGCACAACTGTTGTAAGAAAATACTTTTACGTGCTGACAAAGATAAGACTAAATATAAATAATAAGAATAACTATTAGTTTCCCAAATATAACAAAACAAAACAAAAAACTAAAAAAATGTCTTAAGCTATATTAAATTGTTTTATCCTTTATCAGTCAGTTTCTCTTAAATCGATTGCTAGAAGTAAAACTTTTAGGCTAATACTCATTGAATGAACAATTAAGACTTTATAATAAATACATTATAATCAATAAATGACCCATAGAATGATGATCACCACCGCATCGGCTGCGACTGTTATTTTATTATATTTGGCGAGTGACCGCTTGGTCGGTACTCCCATATCTCATTCCAAAATATTTATAGTATTTTTATAGTATATGTACTTAAAATAGTGCGTTGTTGTGGACATAAAACGTCGACCTTCATAGGTCGAGTTAGTACAAGCATAAAAATTATACAACGCGCTGCTGTTAAGATTATCTAATTTAAGGTGAACGCACATTATCGGCGGCGAACGAACCGAATTCTACGGAGCCTCGCACACCATCCACGCCGACCGCACTGAACGCACCTAACGAACCGAACAAATCGACCGCGCCGAAAAATAGTTTTTATTTTCCTTACACCTTTTGCAGCATAATAACGTAAATCATAAGTGAAACTGCCTCTTATTAAGCCAGTATTACTCATTTTTGTATTGATAAACATTCGACGGCATCGCTCGAACCGAATCCGGTGACGTCGTCCGAATTTCTACCTACAAATTCTGGCATCCTGTCAGATTCAACCGATTTGATCGATTCAGCTCGGGCAAATGTGCGAGGTTTCATAGGATTTCATTTTTAAAATTTGAAAATCCGGTACATTCGGTAAGTTTGCCGCCGATAAAGGTGAACGAAAACATGTCCGCACCGAACGAACCGAATTTTAGAATTCTTTATATGAAAAAATATGAAACCTCGCACATTTGCCGGATTCGACCGACTCGGTTCGGCTTCATATAAAGAATTCTAAAATTCAGTTTTTTCGGAGCGGATAAGTGTGCGTTCACCTTAAGTGTGCGTTTACCATATGCTCACTATTTTGGAAATACGCTTTACAATATATTATTCGAAATTCTTGATTCTATAAACAGAGTCGATTAATAGACAAAAAGCGCAAAACTTTCTCAATCCCATGGCTGAAATACAAATCTACTTTTGTATTTTTTTTCTCACCTCATTGAATTTTTAAATTTTCATAGGTACTCAACCTTGCCCTGCAACATGTTTTGCGCTATTTGTACAATAGCATTACGTAGGAAATGTGTTCGACAAAAAGATACTTGAAGCTTCAGGCTTGCAGCTATGCTTCAGGTGCTTTAAGCAACAGCATGCATCATTAATCGTCGTTAATACTAAACATCAGTGTATTTAACACTAGGCTTTAAATCCGTAAGGTCATACCTTATTAATGGGGCATTCGCTTACATAAATCATATACATTGTAAACACTAAGCAAAGGTTCGATTACTTTATACTGCAGCCGTAATTTTCCTTTTTATTTAATTTTAATATCAAATTCCCCCTTTTTAAAAAAACTTGATTGAAGAATCTTTCCTATAGCATTTAAAATTTGTCTCGAGTAATAAATTAACGTGGTATGAGCAAATTGTTGGCGTTGTTTTGTAGTAGCAACTTTTACGTGGATACTGAAAGCGCGGTTGTCTAGGGCGGGAAAAGCGAACGCGACGGGCCGGCGTCCCTGCTAGTCTCCGTGCCCTTGCCGTCGACCAGCCACGGACTCAACCTGTCGGCGCATTCACAGGTTCATACCCCTCGGACGGTTCACACACGCGTCATCAAAACATTGGGCCATTTTATATATTAAAAATTATAAAGCTTTCGATAATCGCTGGTGGCTAAAAAATTAAAACCTATGGAACCAAACATTTTTTTTTGTATACACGTTTGTCCTAAACACCTTCTTACAAATTCGAATACATTTTTTTTCGACTCGTGTGATAAATAGCCTACTTGCAGTACGATGCACTTTTTAATTAAATAATAATATTCTCGTTTTTTTACACCCGACGTTGTTAGTATAAGTTTTAGGTTCTACCACCAGCGGTACTCGAAGATGATAAATAAATATATCAGATATCGGTATAAAATACCGCTTGATGTAACTTATGAGCTGTGTGTGTACCTATTGATGCTTAATACCATTATTTCATATTTTATAATTTGCCTACTAACGGACTACTAACAAACATAAGGGAGTGGGTTATTATTACGATTCAATAATTATTATTTACTTTTTGATTAAGAATTAAGCTTAGCTTGCGTGCCGCGGCGGTGCATGAATTGATTGGTATAATTTAAATTGAAATAGCGCCTCGCCGCAAATGTTAACTGACAGACCAAAGGGTATATAAAATAACGGTATATTGCAATTTTGACATTGTGACGAGCTAAACTTTATACAGCAAAAATACAATATTCCTCAACATTTTTCCTACGGCTTTTAATATGCTGTTTACGGTCTACCCCGTTAGACAAGAGGGATAGTTATATTAATGAATCTGTTTTTGCATCATTTGATACAATTATTTCATCTCTCCTCACAAAAATTTAGTTCATCATCTCGAAAATGTAGGAATATCACAGAATCACATAATCAGGTGGATGTTCTTTCGGAAATGTAATATTTCCTTTAGTTGTTAACATAATTTGTTATTATATTCTTTTTTGTTTTGTGATATTGTAACTTGTATAAGAACTAACTAATAACAGGGACGTCGTTGAATTTATAGGGTTCTACCGCACCAGAACTAAGTGGACCATCGCCTCATATTTTCCATCAACCACAGAAACAAGTAAGTTAATTTCTACTTATTTTTTGTACTAAAATTCAAAAATCCGCGACTCTATCGTGCACTTTGCATTTTTGTTAATTAGAGTACCTTTTAGAAGTTTTTTAGAAGTATGTTGGCGATAATTCATAGCTATCTAGTCCTTTTTCTACTGATACTTGCATAAAATTGAAGGCATATACAGGATGTTCGAAAGTTCGTTGTGAAGCCTTTAAAAGGCGGGAAAATGTCTATACTTTTATACTACACCTACATAGAAAATTCCCTATAACTTTATGAAACGTAGAGAGAAGCGTGATTCATAGTTCACGTTTCAAATTATCGGGAAGGAGCAATCCAGACAAATCACTTTCCTCCCCAGGGCAGAAAAGATGCAACTGCCAAAGTTATGTAAGACGGAACGTAAATCTAATGTACTATTTTTGCAGACAAAATGGAAGTCGTGGCTAAATGAACCTATTGCTTTTGCTTTGTACGATATTATTTAAAAAAACAATACTGCGCGGATTCACATTGGATTTTTCATGTCATTTTTTAGGTTTATTGAACAGTTCTTCTATTAATATTATTATTTTTTTGTTCTTGCAGGTGTAGTATAAAGCACTATGTACTCGGAAGAAAATCCGATTGCAAACTCGTGTGTATTGATGCCCTCAGCTAACTACACCCTCTTTAGCAATCAGTTCTTTTCTTACCGCGTGTCCAATGTAGGTACTATTAATGCCTCGTGATGCGCAAAGTCCGTTTCACAATGAATCAGTAGATTACTTGTGTATTGCATGTATGAAATAAAAAAGATGATAAAAGTTATGGGAAAATTATAGGAATATTTTTTGGGGTTATTCGTCAAAAATCGTAAAAAGGCCATGAATAATATGAAAATCAACTTCGTCTATGACTATTTTGGCACAAAAACTTCTAAGATATAAATTTTAGCATTTCCTTAAGGCTTTGCTTTGAGCTTCCAAATATCCTGTGTACAAAACAGTATCGAAATCAATATTTTTGTGTTATACATGTGTTTGAAGAGCATGTGAAGCATAATACAACTAGTGTTCAATCAAACGTAAGGACAGTGGAGCCGCAGAAATAGCGCCACTTCAGTAAAAAACCATATCTCTTTATGCAAACAGCACATTAGAAATATTTTTGGTGTTAAGTAGCGAATTTTAAAACACTTCCCGTGTTAGGTATATTATTGTAGGAAACATGTAAAGTATTCTACCGCAGGCAGGCGCAATTGGCTAACTTACATTTGAATAATTTTTCCGGCATAGATTGAGCCGCGTTATTTCAGGTAGATGAGGCGTCACTAGTACTAATGACGAAAGCTGCAGGTTCAAATCCTGCCTGCGGTAGAAAATGTTACAAGTTTTACTAAGTATTTGGTGTTATTTATTAATTTATCTTAATGTTAAATAAATCGCTACAAATAGTGCAGTTTTTAGCACTTTCCCTCATTTTCATTAAGTTTTTAGAGTTTTAATTGAAATTTAAAATAAAAACCCAAACTTGGGGTTGCATCATGTTTGCGAAGAAATAATGCTTTTTGCGTAATGTGGCATTAGTTTTGGGTAGCACGATTCAGTGCATCATAAATATGCTCCTATTCCTGTAACAGCGCAGCCGAAGCCGTACAATTTGGCTATCATTTATATTCAATTTTATAAAAATGAATCTACTTTCGCAGATCGAAATGAGCCCTCCCTCGCACAAGCAAAAAAGAAAGTTGAGAAAGTCAAAACGCTTGGCTTTATTACGACAGGTGTATAAAAAATACATCCTTTATGTGTCGTCTCTATAAAGTTGTAGTGGCTGGTGGCACAGACTTAGTTATGCATAATACTTTTTAAACTGAAAATATATCGCCATAATTAGACCTTTAATTTATTTTGCTTAAATTAATATGTAGGTATTATTTGTATAGGTAGAATACTTCGGTTTATGGTGACGGGTTATGGTTTAAATTGAATACTGTATCTTTAAGACTAGTGTCATGTCTATAGCTTTTTATATTTCACTGTTTACTGAATACCCATCCATCATACCTTAAATCGTTACTGTGTAACACTAAACGCACCAATTCCAAATACAAGGGCCTAAGATTTGATTAGCAGATATGGCATAATGTGAATGGCTATTTTTAAATTCAAAAATTTCTATTGCTGGATGGTTCTGTACAACCTGTATCGTACCAGGTGAATGGTAAAAAATCCTACATTAATGGCGTTTTTGTGCTTATACAGTATTAGACATGGGGCGGGTAGTGGTTTTGCCGGGTACCCTGCAGGCGGGTACCCGGCACAATTTTTGCCGGGTACCCGGCCGGGTACCCGGCAGCGCTTACAGGTCGTGTGTCATGCGTCTCGCTTGCCCGCTCGCTCGGGCGCTACCGACTGTTGCCACGCGCTGATCGCGTTGCGTGTTCCGCGGGGTGCGGGGGGGATTGTTTTTGTTTATTCTAGCGTTGACCGAGCGTGACGCGAGTATGAAAATTAATAACTTTCTTTTGTTTTTATCAATTTATAGTGAATTCAACTATATAACTTACTAGAAACTGGTATATACCTAAAACCATGGGCAAAGTATCTCTCCACACCAGCAAGCTCTATATACAATGAGCGGCTGTTTTCGGAAGCAGGCCTAATTTATGAAAAAAAAAAGAAGCCGCTTAAATGCTGCTCGTGCTGAGAAGTTGGCGTTTTTGCATCATAATTTACCAATATTAAACTACCAGTACTAAAAATATCGTTTTTTCGTAAAAAATTGTCGATTACAGCTTTTCATTACTTATTAATTAGATTACCATTAGTGTTCCAATAGATGATTATAATACAAATTGTCTTTTTTCTGGACTTGTGAAATTACCCGGCAGTGCCGGGTACCCAGCCCCATTACCCGGTATCCGGCCGGATCCTCAAAAAAGTGCCGGATCCGCCGGATACCGGATCCATGCCGGGTACCCGCCCCATGTCTATACAGTATCAGGTATTGAGGTCTTAAAGTTTGCTTGCCATTCTTTAAAAACAGTATAAATATTTATTGAAGACACCACGTTGAAAATCCGATCAAAATGTAGATACTCAATTGTTCCCGAACTGTATGTGTATTCATTGTCTCAAAAGATAGAGTGGGCACCCCAATATTGCACCCTCCTCGTGGAGTGTAAGGTCATTGCGATTGTGTACCTGGTTCCCCCGCCCGGCGCCGGCGACTACCTGCGCCTGCGCCTTCTCGGGACGGGGCGACATGTGCTCACCACTCGCTAAGAGCAGTGCTGCCAATATACTATTTTTTTCTACTAGTTTCGTTCTATTTTTTCGGACTCGTACTTTTCAAAACTGTAATATTGAAAATTCCGGTATTGGGTAATATTTAACGATACTTTGTTTAATTTTTCGCATACACAAGTGGCAATGACAATAACAATGTAAAAAATGTAACATGAAAAAAAAATATTATATGTAAAAATGAGGCGCTCCAACAATACTTGCTCTAGTTTCGCGCGCGAGTAGTTTTCAGACGTGTCAAATCGTATGGATTTTATCAAAAGTCGCGGTGCGCATCATAACTGGGTTAGTAAAGGTTGGCAACTCTGGCGAATGAACGTGGTGCGCACATAGCAGTTTTGCGACGACATCTGCTGCGTACGCGCCGCAATATCCTACATTTGTATTTATCTCCCGCGTCCCGGTCCCTGACAGCATGTTAATGATACTCGTGCCGTTTCAAGGTCTTCTAGCCGAAATATAGAATTTATTTGTGAATCTGTGTTTGTGCTGTTGAAAAGTGTTGATTGTTCTGTAGCTCGTCTTGAAGTTTTAATTTTGCTGCTTTATAATGGTGGGTGTTTTTTGTTTACTGTATTCCTTGAATATTTACCACGTGTTTGTGTTCCATTTGTATGGATTGAATGAAACTGGTGAACATGTTCCTTACTTAAATTACAGGTCGTTACTTAAGTAGTATGAAGGTAGTTTTCTACGAATATTGTTAATGAAACGTTAATACGTTTCATAATAATTAATTAACGTATAACGTTTAATATGTATTAACGTTCCATTAACAATTTCAAATTTATATTTTTTTTATATTTAAATTTGATAATTATAATTTACTTAGATATCTTTTACCTCGACTGACAATATTTAACAGCTCGAAGCGCACAGATTCAGTAGCGGTTACGTGCTTAATGTATATAAAACAGTTCTCTTCTCATTTCATAAATTAAACGATAGGTTTATTTAACGCACTTTACTTGAAACCTGAATAAGTTCGCGGTCCGAAATGAGTTAGATTAGGTTATTCCATTTCTTTCAAAAGAACGGCTACTTCGGATAAACATTATAGTCGTAATTAGTTTTTGTACTAAACTTTCGGTACCGTAATTTCAAGGGTTGTGCTGCACCTAAGTCGAAAAAAAAACAAAGACTGCGTTCTGAGTCAGAAGGGTTTAAAAACACAAGTTATTGAAATAGCATGAAGTCACAAACATCATTGTTTAAAAGCACCTATTTCTTCCGCGATCGCAACTCGGTGCATCTTTTAACCTTTTGAACGCCAATGACCACTATAGTTGCTAAACGCTCGCGTACATACGACGCCACTGACGACTAAAGTAGTCAAAATTTACCTATTTTTAAAACTTAAATTCTGTCTTGTTTAAGACACCGGGCTGCTTGCCGATAAGTTTTTAAACATGTATGTAATACATAAAAGCATCCAAGATAAAATTATGTGTAGTAAATTTAGTTTGTCAAGTGAAAAATTGTGTCTGAAGTTAGCATTGAAATAAGACGATTCTTTACTTTCTACCGACGCCAATGACAACTTTAGATGTCGGCTAGTGATGGGACAGTATCGACTATTGTTTACTTTTTTAATATAGTATAATAATCTGAAATTGGCATGAAATAAAGCCTTTAACAGTGCCTTCTTTGTTAGTTTGTGTGTGTGTGTGCGTATGTTTTGTCAGGTTAAATTATCTTTAAACCTTTTACATAATACCGTTTAATGCGGTGGTGTGGTGCGGTATGGTGAATAGCATCACCTCATATAGAGAAAGGGATGAATCCAGGGAGTAGGCAGCAGCGTACTCTGTGAATGCAACACCTTGCACTGCGCTCGCCAATCTGGTTTACAATTCAATAATATCAAGGTGGTTCTCATCCAACATGACAATTTACTTTTGTCTTGAAACAACGCGCAAACACCAATTGAAGTATTATATTAAGACGAACGATTAAAGCAACAAAGTAATATTTACAACTGACCACATTGAACTAGTTTGAACTTGAAAACGTTGGTTATTATTATTATCGATATACCCATATCAACGTTACTAGTTTAATTTTAATTATGGTCATCCCTACGCCATTGGCGACTTTAGTTGCCCGCTTATGACGTCACGAGCGAAGGTAATAAATAAATAGTGCGGGGAAAATGTGGGTGTTTTTTTTTAACGAATACTTTACTACATACATATATGACGTCTTTATCCCTTGCGGGGTAGGCAGAGCGTTAACGGCCGTAAAAATACGGTCTCTATCGCCACGTCAGAGATCATTTGTGTATCACTATAGTGACAGGTTGTCAGCCTGTCGCCTAAAAGTTGTAATACAACTGATACCCTCAAGTCCCTCAGTCGCCTCTTACGACACCCACTGGCAGGAAATGGGATGATGCTATTTAAAGCCGGCATCACACGACATAATTTATACTACCCTGTTTTTATTTAATTTACACCCTCATTTGATGACGCCACGTACGAAATCTAAAAAACGGGTTCTCCAAACATTTTTGCCAAGCAGGTATGTTTTTTTCTATGGCACATCCTAATTTTTTCTTGCGGATTTACTGGTGACCCTATAGTAAAAATTGATAGGAATCACTAGAGAAAAATTATTAGGAATCGTAGAAACACCGACTGAATTTTCGCACTGATTGAAATATAACTCTGTATTTAGTATTTAAGAGGCGACTGAGGGACTTGAGGGTTTCAGGTGTATATTAAAACTTTTAGGCGACAGGCTGACAACCTGTCACTATAGTGATACACAAAATTATCTCAAACGGCCCTCTATATTCGTCAGACGTGGCGACATCGACCGTATTTTTGCGGCCGTTAGCGCTCTGTCTACCCCATAAGGGATAAAGGCGTGATATATGTATGTATTTATGTAAAACATGTTATCACAGCTATGTACTAAAAAGAGATATTTTAATCGATATTAGTTATCCCAACTCTACTTTTTCTAAAAATGTAAATGATTGCGACGCCGTAGACAACTAAAGTTGTCAAATAGTGTCGTGAACTTTACTTTGCAATTCCATAACAACATTATGTTTTGTTTTCTTATTTGCCCTTATGCTCTTTAGATTTCGAATAAAAAGTGGTGGAAATTGTTAAAAAATTGTTTTATTTTTGTTTACTACATGATAATAATTGTATTTTGCCTGTAAATTCCAAAAATAAAAATTTTTATAATTGAGAATGTCCCATCACTAGCGGAATGGGATACCATCTTCACATTTTTCTATGCTTGGCGTCGGGGGTGTGCCGACGTAAAAAAACTCTGGCGTGCAAAAGGTTAAAGCGGACGCACATCGCCTGGGTGCATGCAATGCCTAAAGATTCGGGAGCCGTTTACTTTTTTTGCATCAATGATATTTTATTATTGTGGTTCGGATATTTAAAGATAAAGATATTTTATTTGTTAAACATGCGTAATAATATACAGTTGTTGGTGTCAAATCAATCACAGATCTCCATGTTTTGCCTTGCCTTGCCATCAGCATACAAATTACAATATGTCCTAAATTTTAACAATGTCAAGTCGTAATAAAAATAAAAATAATGAGTCATTCAAAAATTTCCTTATATTATAATAACATTTACTAAGTAATAATTACTTTAACTTATTCCTAAACATATTTAAATTACACATTCTTATTTCTCTTGGTATTCTCATTATGCATAGAAATATTTTAACATTTTGGATAAATTAATAATCGCGCCTATTCACATTTTATTCTTTGTTTGGAAAGACTTTTTACAAGTGAATTATGTAACAAGCACAATATAAGTAGACTTTTCAAATCAATAAAACGAACAGTACCAATAATTTATTATCTGTTCTATAATAGGACAACTAAATCGAACGTCCAAGTCATTCTCTTTATTTTATGGACCTTGGAAATTGTCAGGTGTCGTAGTATTGATGCAAATGGTATTCTTATCGACAGGCGGCCATGGAGCCGAGCGTGGCGGGGCATTCCCCCCACGGAGTCGCCGGGCGCACGTCCTGGGGCGGCCTCAACGTCGCATATGAAATGCAACAGGAGCCGATCAAGCCAGGGTATGTAAACAAGAGAGTTAGCGATGTTTGTTTATCTTACACCGCTTACATGTAACATCGAGTATAGCGCTATTTCATTTCATATGAATCTACAATTTCAGACAACTGATTTTAAAGCTCTGCAAATTACGAAGATGTTTCGATAACCTACATTAATACTTTCATGTAGTGTCTATCAGCGGTAGATTTGGTCAATTGATTAAAAATAGTAGGTAGGTATTTACACAAATACCTAATAATATCTTTATTTATCTATCTTTATGTTTGTATTTATATTGACCATAACAAATTATCACTTTACACTGTAATAATAGTTTGGTTACAATCAGGTAAAATGTATATTGTGTATTGGAAGTGGATGTTGATTAGAACCGAGTTAGAGTCGAAATCATACTTTTACTCTGTTTTAATTTTATTAAGGTTTTTAATCAAATGTATCGACCGTCATTTCCCGCTATGCGATAAAACAATATGCAATCTATGTCAACTAACAACTTGCGCTGCGTTTTTGCCCGTGAGTGTATGTGAAGCATTTTTTATGTTACCTATACGCAATGTGAAATGATAACTAGAAATGAAATCAACACGTTTTCAGCTGTGCCTGTCTGTTAAATCTGTACAATACATCGGTCAAGTAGATAAATAAATAATAATGTGACCGAAGCCGAAAGTATAGACGAAGACTAGAATGAATGAATTTAAAATGATTATGGTGTTTCTTATCCTATGTGAGAGCGAGCCGAACAAACTTTATTAGCTATCAGCCGCAGCGTTGCGAAAAGCTCAAATAAATTAATTTGTCAAATAATCAGATAACTAATCGAGATAGATAATCGCGAACAATATAAACTCTGTTTATAAATACTCTTATTAAATGTGCAATCTCAAGTCACCCCAACTGATTTTAAATTCAATTAACCTAAATCAAGAAAATAAAATATTATTATGTTTTACATATTTGTGTGTGCTGATTTAGTTTTTCTGGCACTTCCGCCCGTTTCTTATGTCTGCGACTACACGTTTTGATAAGGAGTCTGTAGTACTCGGTAGGTAGGTATAATCGCGCACCGCCGCCGTATGGCGGCTTTGCATGTGAATGGGTCGGATTGATTTTATTAATAAATAGACATGGCAACGCTTTTCAAAAAATTACCTATCGTAAAATGTGGTTTAATCGATTCTACTCGTGATTCTGAACAAACTATTATCAGCTTATCATCTTTGCGCATTAAAAGTTACATCTTGTATAAAAGAAACTAACTGTTATTGTGCAAGATTACCAACTGGCCCGAATTCGTTATGGATAGGATAGTACGTAGTCGGTCCCAAAGTTCTGTCATATATGAAAATACTGATAAAATAAAAAGTACCAATCCGTTTTAAAAAATTTATATATCAATTAAAAATACAATTATCGAAGAATCAAAATAACATAAAACTATTCGAAATGACCTCCCTTGCTTTTAATAACGGCCATCAACCGCGGCGGCCAGTCGTCTATCGCAGCACGCACCATATCCATGTCGATTTCAGCGACTGCTTTAACTATGGCTGACTTCAGGCTCTCCAAATTTGTATGTGGATTAGCACAGACCTTGCTCTCTAAGACCTGCCAAATTTTATAGTCCAGAGGATTAAGGTCCGGACTGGAGAAAGGCCAATCTTCGTGTCTTATAAACTCAATGTTTTGACGTTCAAACCAGGCTTGAGTGGTCTTGGCTTTGTGAGCGGGCGCAGAATCCTGCTGGAATACAAAGTGATGTCCTAAAAATAGTGTGTTGGGCAGGTCTTTGACGTACCGATCCAAAACCGTCTCTTGATACACTTTTGCACTGGTTTTGACCCCCTTTTCGCAAAAATGAACCTCAGTTGGCCCATAGTAGGAGACTCCTAACCAGACCATGACTGAAGAGGGATGATGCCCATGTTGCACCAGCGGAACTTTGTTTCCTGCTTCTTCAGAGCTGGTAGCGTACACTCTATCGTTTTGTTTATTATACTTTTCTTCTATATCAAAAATTTTTTCGTCTGTAAAAAGTATATCGCGGTGCCGGTTTTTCGCGTACCGTTTTAACAACACCCGGGATCTTTTGAGTCTAATTTGTTTTAAACGGGCATTAAGTAAGTGCCCACTCTTTTTTTTGTATGCTCTCAGCTTAAGGTCTTCGTTTAAAAACTTTTTGACTGTTTTTCTACTAACCTTCATCTGCAAAGCCATAAGTTTCTGTTTTCGGACAGGATTTCTTCGTATGCGCTCCTTGATCGCTTTGATCACTGCTGGTGTTCTTGCGGAGCGAGGCCGGCCAGTTCTTTTCTTGTCCTCAACACTAGAGACTTCAGTGTACCTACTTATAGTACAATACACAAAACCTAAGCGTTATTTTCAATTTTTTGAGCAACTTGAAAATGGTACTCGGCGAGTGCCCACAGCGATGCAACGCTAAAACTGCTATTCGGTTTTCTTTCAAAGTCCACTCCATCGTGAAAAATCGCGCCAAATGATCATTTATTGTTTTAAAATAATTGTCAAACATTTAAAAACGGAATGCAATAAAACTTTTCCAAATTCGTGTTCTAAATTCAAAAATAATATGCCAGTGAATAACTTTGGGACCGACTACGTAGATATCTATGATAGTAGTACCCTTGCTTGCTACGCCGAGCTTGGTATAGCATCACCCTATTTCTTTTCTGAGGGTGTCGTAAGAAGCGACTAAGGGACTGGACGGTTTCATGTGTTTTGCAATATTTATCAGGCAGGCTAAAAACCTGTCACTATAGTGATACACGAATTATCTGAAATGGCCCTCATAATTTGTCAGACGTGGCGATAACGATCGCATTCCTACGGCCTACCCCGCAAGGGATAAATGCGTGTTACATAGCTTGGTCAGAAAGAGTAGAAATTAAATAAAACTGAACTAAAAATATTGTATGAAAAATTGTTGCCATAGTTAAGCGTTGTCAGATTTGACAGATCGCGAAGAAAATGGCGTCCTCATTTTTTATCTACTCTTCATGGTCAAGCTGTATGTAATAATATATACGTATATTACATATATGTATAGGTAGTTTCCTAAGTACAAACAAGCTATGCTTAGTTTAGGGCTAAATGGCACTGTGTGAATTATCTAGGATTGAATGGGTTTTAAAGAATACTCCATTATAAAAAAGCTACTTATTTCCAAAGACAATGGGCTACTTTCACCTGGTCTAATTGTTTTATTTTTATTTCTAAGGGCAAACCTATATTTTAGAGGAAGGAAGCGCTGCTGTGTCTTTGAAACAAGCTGATGCGGTGACATAATTGCACTGAAGTTCTGCTGAATACGAATGTTCATTGTTTTAAATAGTACATTAACAGCCACAACATTCCACTGCTGGACGTGGGCCTCAGTCTACCGGCAGTATTGTCATACTCGCGCTTGGTAGTGGCGAGTGCAGTGCAAGATGTTGCATTCACTGCTGCAGGGAATGCTGCTACACATTCTCTTACTGATTATCCCTTAGTCGGTTTTTACGACACCCACGGGTAGAATTAGGTTACACCACAGAGGAACTGTATCAAAACACAGAAATAAAATCAAACATGAAATTATATTGTTAGGTACGTTTCCTATTGAATGTAGTCATGAACCTTTTTATTGTGTGACCGTTTACGCCCCCTCGTATGTATTGATTATGTAAAACGGCTGTCTGAACCACCAAACTGCAGTGCAATGATAAGTTGCTTTAAATTAATGTGCATAACTTTGGACTAGGGCGTCGGGTGCGGGTGCCGGGGGCAAGGACACCAGTCCCGGCGGTGGCATGGCGCCGATGCCGCCCGCCGCCATTCGGAACAAGAAGCGAGCCGCCATGGCCACGTCCGTCGTGTCTATGGCTACGCCTGCTTCTGCTATTCGTAAGTGACGTCCCAGTGTTTGTTTATTTCGCAGTGTCATTTATGGAAGTAGTACTGTTTTTTGATTTTTACAGAGATGTATAATTTAGGCATTATATTTTATTCAAAAGACTGAATTGCAAGTTAAATTTGCTCACTAGCAAATGATCTATTTTATTATACATTAACTGAGACCATGTGAGTTATTATTTACGCGACATATTTACGTTGTTTACAGAGACGCCCTCTACGCAGAGCCTCGCCAGCGTGCGACGGCACCCGCAGCCGACCCCGCCTCCGATATATCAAGAAACTATCAAGGACTCGCCGCCGAGCTCCCCAAGTCAGTATAAGTTAAAAAAACAACCTTCTACGAACTAATTGAATTTAATAACTATATCTCAATTGTCATTTAGATGTTGCGAGGAAAATATTCATTCTTTATGGATGTTTTGAAGCATGGGGTGACAGCCGGTTTTTTTAATTTATTGGCTAATTCTCACGTTGCGCATGACATGTCTGGTCTGTGCCAATACTAAATTGTTGCTATTAAAGATATTTGAAACTAGCTGTACATTATGTTAGGGAAAAAGCTAACGTCTTGTACTTTCTCAGTTCCACGAAAGATCCGTCGGTTTGTAAAATAACAAAAAACATGCTTTAAGTCAAAAATTAAATAAAAGAAAAAAAATCCTCCAAAATGTCAGAAGTAACGATAGCGTCCGTATTCTTACCGCCGTTAACGTTCTGCCTACCCTGCAAGGGATAAAGACGCGATATATGAATGTATGTTTTAAGCTATACATTGATGCCTCTAGCAGTAATGGTTTAATGTTTTTCTGACGTCCTGTATTCCTATGTTCCCTTCTTTACGAGCTGTATTGACGATTGGCACTGTTGTTGCAGGTTCTGATAATAGAC
This sequence comes from Keiferia lycopersicella, assembly GCA_029255805.1. Taxonomy (NCBI): domain Eukaryota; kingdom Metazoa; phylum Arthropoda; class Insecta; order Lepidoptera; family Gelechiidae; genus Keiferia; species Keiferia lycopersicella. The sequence continues at coordinate 14,061,751 of JARACZ010000006.1, read as the reverse complement.
CTCTGAAGCCTAAAATAGAACACAAGTAAGTAAAACCGGCGCCAAATCGCCTACACTAGTCAGTAAGTATACAGGGTGTTAAGACTCTATGAAGAAGAAGAAGGGTGTTAGGAACAGTACTAACTTCCTTTTATGGGATGAACCAGCCCATGAAACTGAACAACTTTCCTCAAGGAATATGTTCCTACCTATGTTTTCGACCTATGAGTCGAATATTAAAAATATTTTTGGACCTCACATGCAAACTGAACTGGTAGGCACATTTTGTATGGGATGTCTTTTTTCATATTCTGACCTTTGTTCCTTGGAGAAAGTTGCTCAGTTTCATGGGCTGGGTCATCCCTTGAAAGGAAATTATTAACTATCCTAAAACCCTGTATAAACTTTGTAGGGCAATATTATTTAAAATGACACCGGTTTTTAACAACTTTTTGAACAAAATCGCGAAAAAACATCAGTTGAGTTGTGTATTTTAGTATTTTTATAAATTTTTGTTCGATACATACCGTTAAAACTGGCAGGGTAACCAGTATCCGAAACTGTGACAACCAGGTCACAGACGACTCACATTGAAGTAGGTTTTTATCACCAATTGAAAACAGTGGCTGTATTGGTCGACCTTTTCTCCGCAAACTACACAGTACCACTACACTACACACAACTTCGAAAATTGGCGACTTATAAGTTACTGTGGTAAAAGAAAAAAAAAGGAAAAAACTACTGTTATTCAAGCCTCCCGTCGCCAAATCTCATAGTAGCGAAATGTCCTGCTTGAAATCGGCACATTTTTCTAGTAGCTAAATGTCACATTCGCGTAATACCACATTTGTGTAATGTCACTCCCTTATCGCGCAATCTCACGCTCCCTTTGGCCATTACAAATGTTTGTATCACGACTGAGAGTTGTGTGTTCAGGCTCGGCGTGAACTGCACGGCACCACACATGCTCGGCAACGAGCTGAACCCCGAGAGCGGCGCGGCGGCGCGGCTGCAGGAACAGCTGACGGCGGAGCTGGCGGCGCACGCGGCCGGCGCGGGCAGCGGGGACGCGCTCGTGCCGCCGCCGCTCTTCAACAAGGCCTTGCCGGTCAGTAAGCGCTACACAAGGCTTAGTCTCTCTCTTTTTTCGACTGGGACACCGAGTCAATGAACCCTAGTGTCCGAATTCTTCAACCGCCTCCTACAAGTAGCAGGCCTCTGACATGGTTCTTGACAATCATAGACAGCAATCGGGACCTACGGCTTAACGTGCCATCCGAAACACGGAACCATATTTCTTTCGGACAATCGGGTGGTTCAACCCGCAATGTTCTAACCAAACTGGGATCACAAAGAGATCCATCGAGAATCGAGCACGGAACCTTCAGCATCAAAGGCAGTCATATTTTTAATCGTCGTCTTTCTCTTTTACTGTAAACGCGCATTTTGCATCAAAATATAAGACATTTTTAGTCACGATTACGTCTTATCCTTTTTCTAAACCTATTTAACGGAAATCGACAGCGCTATTTTTAGGTTATAGAAATTGCTGAATTGACACCCTAGTAACACCATTTTATCCGCGCAATCACTTGTTTGATCTTTCAGCCGCTAGGCTATAATATTTATAATTAGTAAATTATAAGCAGGCAACATGTAAAATATAGTAATTATGTCCTGTGTTCCCATTTTCCCTGTTAACCGTGTTGAGGGTTAATAACTTGCCCTGCCCTCAACACGGTACCCGTACTGGAGACAACGAGAACACAAACAGGATGACTGTAGAGCTTCCACACGTAACTGCGAATATTTGCGATTTTGCGGTTTTGTGTTGTCGGCCATTGGATCGTTAGACGATTTGGTGTCGCACACGAAACGAGAGAGACTGTCGCTGATTGATAAGTGAACAATTGACGATGACTATGTTGAAGCGTTAGCTAGGGTGTAAACCCTAGTTTGTAGTTATAAGACGAAATCCAAATCGGGTGGTTTATCAGTTTAAATAAGGTAAAGTATTTGTTTCAGGGCATGGGCGGGTCCCGAAGCGGCGGTTCGAGCGCGCAGAGCCTCGACCAGCTGCTGGAGCGGCAGTGGGAGCAGGGCTCGCAGTTCCTCATGGAGCAGGCCCAGCACTTCGACAGTAATACCAGTTTTTACCTTAGAACTTTCAACCTATGGAGATGGCAAAGCTGCCTCTCTGCCAGAATTCACTGCCCGTCACATTATATGAAACAGACAGCATTTTGTATGTGGTTGCCAAGTTGTTGTAAAATTGTCGTTTTGTGCTGTATGTGTTTAGCTCCTACCGCAAAAAGGGACAGTTGAATTTGTTTGGTAATTGACCGTTCACCACCTCCATAGGTTGTAAGCTCGATGGCGTAGCGGATAGTATGCCTGCCTTCTACGCCGAGGGTCGTGGGTTCGATCCCCACCGGACACAAATATTTGTTAAGTCAATTTTCAAATATTTGTGTTGAGTCTGGGTGTTTTCTATGTATAATATGTATTTATTTACAAAAAACAATTTATTTATGTATAAGTATCAGCTATCTAGTTCCCATAGTACAAGCCTTGCTTAGTTTGGGCTAGATGGCGCTGTGTGAATTGCCCAGGATATTTATTTATTATATTATTTATTTAAACCTTTTATGGGTTACTGTCCTGTAATGCCGGCTTAGAATAAAATCACTCCGTAAGATGCGATGCACTGTCGTAACAAGCGACTAAGGAACTCGAGGGTTTCATGGGTACTATAAATTTGGGCGACACGCTGTCGCTACAATGATATGCGAATTATTATCTGCAAGTGCCCCCAATATTGAGTTTGAGTTTGAAAGATAGAATCAGCAATATAAGTAAATAACTATCTAAATCTAAGTTTGAGGCATAGCACCACGTTTTGATAGTTTAAAAAAAATATACGGCCATCTTTCGTGTTGTAGTGGATCATCCACCCATGACCTTAACTTCCTTCACCGTGGAGTGGCCACCCTCAGATTGATGAAAAGTGGTTAAGAATATCAATACTTTATGGCGGAAATACACACATCAAAAAAAGTTTGTGATCAGTAGCAAAAGCAGGTGTATTTTATGAAATATACATTATTTATAGAAAGTGTTTATATTTTATGTTTTTATAATGAAAATGCACTAAGTAAATAAAAAAAACATTATTAATTATTTATTTTTTTAAAACAAAAGTTAAGAAATGCAATTTTAGCTGAAATTTGATGTAATGAAAAAATTGAATTAAGGAAAAAATAAACAAAATTTATTACGAAAAACTTAATAGTTAGTATAAAATGACTCCTCCTCTGGCTCGCACACATGCGGAAACCCTTCTGGGCATGCTAAGAATTAAGTTATCCAGCATTTCTTGTGGTAACCTGTCCCACTCTTCAATAGCAGCTGCCCTGATTTCTGCCACTGTTTGAGGAGGTGGCTGACGATTCCAAACAGATCGCTTAAGAGCGTCCCACGCATGCTCGATCGGGTTTAAGTCAGGTGAGCCGGCAGGCCAGTCTAACCGGGTGATGTCGTATTGCTGGAGAGCAGCATCAACACGTCCGTTTCGATGTGCGGGCGCATTATCATCTACCATTATGAATTGGCGCCCGTGGTTGATGCGGAATGGTCTAACGTATCCATCGATTGCAATCATTTTATACATAGCTCCAGTCATGGTGCCTTGATACGGAATTAAGGGCGTCTTAGCCCCAATCATTATACCGGCCCAAAAGGACACCGATTTCCCGCCCTGCTGAACGGTTCCAGTGGCAGTTCTCTGCCTTTCAGAGTCGCCTGGACTTCTCCAGACACGGACACGTCGGTTATCTGGATGCGTACTAATCCGCGTTTCGTCAACAAAGAGGCAGTTCTGCCAAATGCTTTCGTCTTCAATTTCTTCATTTTGACGGAGCCTAGCCCATCGCAATCTGCGCCGTTTCCGTTGCTGTGAGTTCAAAGGTGCTCGCCAGGATCTCCTTGCTCGTAATCCAGCTTGGTGTAAGCAATTTCTAATTGTTTGGGTGCTAACTTCGCGACCGGTGACAGCTCGCAGTTCTGCTTTTATTTTAGTAGCGTTCATTGTTGGGTCACGGGCAGCCAGTAATCTGATATAGCGCTTCTGAATTGCAGTAAGCACAGTTGGGCGACCACTGAGAGGTCGGTCAGCTAAATCTTCCATGCCCCGATACCTCTGCAACGTGGTCACCACGCAGGCTTGGGATACATTAACTCTGCGTGATATTTCCCTCGTGGAATAGCCTTCTCCACTTAAAGTCAGGATTCTGGCTCGTAAAACTTCTGTTAATCCTCTCGGCATCGTTACCTTGTTGTGTTTAGTTTAGTTAAACTTGTTGTGAATAAATTGAAAATATCGTAATTTGCGACTAAGTCAGATTTCTAAATGGTAGCAAGCAAGGGTTAATAGTCTTTTTATATGAAAAAAACATTTGAATTACGAAATTGTTTATATTTAAATTTCATATTTTTAAATAAGGAATCAAAAAATAAAAAGTGATTGAGTTTTATTCTTTCACAATAAAAAATATTACCACTTTTCCAAGTGATCACAAACTTTTTTTGATGTGTGTACACTGCACCCAACGACAAGCCAATCTGACGCATACATTTTCTATAGCTAGATACACACTGCTGACACGCCACGTGGCTTGTCGGCCAATGTGTTTCCGCCTTTACGATTTATGGACGTTTCAATCACGCCTTTGTGAAAATGTTTGTGTAATAACGAATGTGTTGTGTTTCCAGTTGCGTCGTTGCTATCCTGCCTGCACCAGCTGCGTACTGAGAACGTGCGCTTGGAGGAGCATGTGGGCAGCCTGCTGCAGCGTCGGGACCACTTGCTGGCAGTCAACGCGCGCTTAGCCATCCCGCTCACCACAGGTAAGACACATGCCACCCCGCTTACCACTGGTAAGACACATGCCATCCCGCTCACCACAGGTAAGACACATGCCATCCCGCTCACCACAGGTAAGACACATGCCACCCCGCTTACCACTGGTAAGACACATGCCATCCCGCTCACCACAGGTAAGAGACATGCCATCCCGCTCACCACAGGTAAGACACATGCCACCCCGCTTACCACTGGTAAGACACATGCCACCTCGCTCACCACCGCTAAGACACATGCCACCCCGCTCACCACCGGTAAGACACATGCCACCTCGCTCACCACCGCTAAGACACATGCCACCCCACTCACCACCGGTAAGACACATGCCACTCCGCTCACCACCGCTAAGATACATGCCACCCCGCTCACCACCGGTAAGACACATGCCACCCCGCTCACCACCGCTTAGACACATGCCACCCCGCTCACCACCGCTAAGACACATGCCACCCCGCTCACCACCGGTAAGATACATGCCACCCCGCTTACCACCGGAAAGACACATGCCACCCCGCTCACCACCGCTAAGACACATGCCACCCCGCTCACCACCGGTAAGATACATGCCACCCCGCTTACCACCGGAAAGACACATGCCACCTCGCTCACCACCGGTAAGATACATGCCACCCCGCTCACCACCGGTAAGATACATGCCACCCCGCTCACCACCGGTAAAACACATGCCACCCCGCTCACCACCGGTAAGACACATGCCACCCCGCTCACCACCGCTTAGACACATGCCACCCCGCTCACCACCGCTAAGACACATGCCACACCGCTCACCACCGGTAAGATACATGCCACCCCGCTTACCACCGGAAAGACACATGCCACCCCGCTTACCACCGGAAAGACACATGCCACCCCGCTCACCACCGCTAAGACACATGCCACCCCGCTCACCACCGGTAAGATACATGCCACCCCGCTCACCACCGGTAAGACACATGCCACCCCGCTCACCACCGCTAAGATACATGCCACCCCGCTTACCAACGGTAAGACACATGCCACCTCGCTCACCACCGGTAAGATACATGCCACCTCGCTCACCACCGGTAAGACACATGCCACCCCGCTTACCACCGGTAAGATACATGCCACCCCGCTCACCAACGGTAAGACACATGCCACCTCGCTCACCACCGGTAAGATACATGCCACCTCGCTCACCACCGGTAAGACACATGCCACCCCGCTTACCACCGGTAAGATACATGCCACCCCGCTTACCACCGGAAAGACACATGCCACCCCGCTCACCACCGCTAAGACACATGCCACCCCGCTCACCAACGGTAAGATACATGCCACCCCGCTTACCACCGGAAAGACACATGCCACCCCGCTCGCCACAAGACAATAGGCATGATGACTGACAGGTCAAATGAGCTACTTTTTAAAACGATATTTTGCATAAAATTACGAATAGATGATGTCATGTCTCTGAAGTTTTGGTAAGGTCAAACACTTTTATATGATTTGACTGTTTAAGAATTCAAACATTGGATATTTCAAAAAAATATAAATGGAGTTGTGGTATATTTGGACAATTTAAGCGTACAACTTTTGTATTTTATTAATGAACTAGTCATCCCGAGAACGCATGTTTACTACATATCCCTCCATTTGTAGCTACCGAACTAGAACAATCAAAATCAGCTTTTGTCGTTCCGAACAAACTCATTGCCTGGATTATGATAGGGCTAGTGAAAAGCATATTTTTAATTGAACGTCATAGTTTGGCGGAAGTTAACTTTATACATATATATGTTTAAAGATTTTCGCGGTTGTTCACAACACTTAAGGCGCTCTGTTGAAGTAAGGCCGATGAAAAGCGTTACTTCCGATTCAGTTTTAAGCCTGTTATTGATGCTAACAAGACCTCAAAAAAAATATATGACATACTCAAAGATATTGTCCAGTAGTTATACTATCGTATGACTCGATTGGTTTAATATATTTTAATTAAAAAAATCCCAAAAAGAGCATTAAAAATATTTTCAAACCAATTTTATCGTAACTTGGACTACTATTTTGATGTAGTTTCTTGATGTAGAATATTCCTCTTTTAATGCCCTAAAAGTAACACTATCAGGTTTTAGTAGATGAACAGATTTTAATTCAACAAATCATTTTTTTTCAAAAATAAGAACAGTTCTCGCCGACAAACCAACCTCCCAATGACATCCCGCACCGCCCGCTACCCCGCCAGTACCCAAATGGCTCTTGCCAGCGCCGGTACTGTGTCAAAATTTCCCACAAAATTTACAAATATTTTTTCGTAATTATTACGTCGCTCATTTTACTTATGACGTTTGTGACATGGACAGATTGATTGATAAAATACTTTATGGCTGACACCAGAAGGCGTAGTTTAAGTATGCGCTTATTATTACATCGGTTACGTCTTTTGGTGAGACGAGCAACAATTTTATCATAGCTGTCGCTTCAGCTAGCCTTGATGATAGACGATATTTTATCTATAAGATAATGAAAAGCAAAAGTCTAACTAAGTCTTTTTACTTATAATAAGAAAGGAGTGATACATAACTAGTAAGTCACTTTAAATATTTACAGGGTGCATTTTGAACATGAGTAACGTTTTTACAGTAGGTACCAAGTAATTTTTAATAAAAAATTTTCAACATAACTCTTTGCTTGACAGGTCATCTGAACAATTTTCCCCCGATCACTTATTACAGAAACCAACACAGCGGTGCGAAATTAGATCCAGTCGGTGGTCATTCTACCACCGACCAGAGATATGATATCTGGCGCGCACGCAAATATATTTTTTTCTTTGTGCGTTTAACGCATCGGACGGAGCGAGTGGTGATATTTTTTAAGTCTGAAGACGATGTTATTGTTAAAATTGTTAATACTTGACCATCGAAAAGCTAAATGTAAAATTTACTACTTTGAATAAATAATTTGATTTTGAGTTTGAGTATTTGAAAAGTGCCTGTTCACTCTCTGTTTCACACTCATTTACTCAACTATATTGCTTTTCCGTTCTAGCATCATAGTTCAGAAATTCATCTAACATCTGGCTCACGTTCAAAAATTATCGTTCAGTTGTCCTTTCGTTTCATTATACAGTTGCTCTACTCATCTTACAAATCATTCCTCATACATGATGTAAATTCTAGTATTTCACGGGCTACAGCTCAAGTCTACGGATGTTGGCACTTGAGCCGGCGGCATAAACAAAAAAAAACAATGAAGTACCTACTTATAGCAAAAAGCAAGCGTGACAGAGGGCTCCAGCGCAAAACGCCATTTAAAATTTCAGTAGAATATAATTTTTGAATATTAAAAAGGAATGCAATCTAAAAGTGCATATATCTTGAGAACGGTACATCGTAGAGCAAATGTAACAAAATTTTCGTACTTACTCAACTTTTAGCACATTTTCCGACTTTGGACCATTTTTTATTATCATTGAAATCTTTGTTTACATCTTTATGAGTCATAATCATCTTTTGTACAATCTATTCAAACTTTATAGAATCTGAGTCGCGTCGGCTAGATTTTTAACATATCTCAACCTATGTTCCTTGGGGAAGTTGTTCAGTTTCAAGGACAGGCTCATAAAAGGAACTTAGTACTTATCCTAATATCCTTTGTAATTAAATTTGTGTTTTTTAACTAGCTATTTAAGTCTTTTTAGGCCTTCCTCCTCTTCTGCGTTTATCCATCTACCCACATTCATATTAATTTCGTTACATTATTACAAAAAATTATAATTCACGAGTAGAAGTAAAAGTTCCACGGCCGGGATAAACCTAAAAAATACTTAAAAGGTGGTCGGACTGCGGTCATGTCCATAAAACACACGAGATGCGAGTGCGTAGTGTGCGAGCGCCAGATGATGTCTCAGAGCGCGGGGAGCGCGGGCGGCTCCCCCCACCTCACCCCCTGATATCGTGATTTAAGCCGCAAATCCTGGCCTTAAATTATTAGTATTTACGGGATTATCACCACAATTATGTTTGTTTTTACTTCGATATTTCTTAGCAAGATGACAACATTCGCCAAAACAGTCTACTCGTGACCAAGGAGCGTGCAACCGCTTCGAAATATCGAATTAAAAACAAACATAATCGTGGTAATAATCCCACAAATACTATACGTAGTCGGTCCCAAAGTTCTGTCATATATGAAAATACTGATAAAATAAAAAGTACCGATCCGTTTTTAAAAATTTATATATCAATTAAAAATACAATTATCGAAGAATCAAAATAACATAAAACTATTCGAAATGATCTCCTTTGCTTTTAATAACGGCCATCAACCGCGGCGGCCAGTCGTCTATCGCAGCACGCACCATATCCATGTCGATTTCAGCGACTGCTTTAACTATGGCTGACTTCAGGCTCTCCAAATTTTTATGTGGCTTAGCACAGACCTTGCTCTCTAAGACCTGCCAAATTTTATAGTCCAGAGGATTAAGGTCCGGACTGGAGGAAGGCCAATCTTCGTGTCTTATAAAGTCAATGTTTTGACGTTCAAACCAGGCTTGAGTGGTCCTGGCTTTGTGAGCGGGCGCAGAATCCTGCTGGAACACAAAGTGATGTCCTGAAAATAGTGTGTTGGGCAGGTCTTTGACGTACCGATCCAAAACCGTCTCTTGGTACACTTTTGCACTGGTTTTGACCCCCTTTTCGCTAAAATGCACCTCAGTTGGCCCATAGTAGGAGACTCCTAACCAGACCATGACTGAAGAGGGATGATGCCCATGTTGCACCCGCGGAACTTTGTTTCCTGCTTCTTCAGAGCTGGTAGCGTACACTCTATCGTTTTGTTTATTATACTTTTCTACTATATCAAAAATTTTTTCGTCTGTAAAAAGTATATCGCGGTGCCGGTTTTTCGCGTACCGTTTTAACAACACCCGGGATCTTTTGAGTCTAATTTCTTTTAAATGGGAATTAAGTAAGTGCCCACTCTTTTTTTTGTATGCTCGAAGCTTAAGGTCTTCGTTTAGAACCTTTTTGACTATTTTTCTACTAACCTTCATCTGAAAAGCCATAAGTTTCTGTTTTCGGACAGGATTTCTTCGTATGCGCTCCTTGATCGCTTTGATCACTGCTGGTGTTCTTGCGGAGCGAGGCCGGCCAGTTCTTTTCTTGTCCTCAACACTAGAGACTTCATTGTACCTACTTATATAGGTTATACACAAACCTAAGCGTTATTTTAAATTTTTTGAGCAACTTAAAAATGGTACTCGGCGAGTGCCCACAGCGATGCAACGCCAAAACTGCTATTCGGTTTTCTTTCAAAATCCACTCCATCGTGAAAAATCGCGCAAAATGATCATTTATTGTTTTAAAATAATTGTCAAACATTCAAAAAAGGAATGCAATAAAACTTTTCCAAATTCGTGTTCTAAATTCAAAAATAATGTGCCAGTGACAGAACTTTGGGACCGACTACGTATATACAAATTTATATAATATATTATTGTTATATTTGCTAATTTGAATAATTATCATTTGTTGATCCAGTGTCGCAAGGTCCGCCGGAGACTGGCCGCTGTCCGCGTGAGAACGGGGCGCAAGTGCGCGCGCCGCCGCCGCCCGTGCGCGCCGCCGACTCCGTGCCCGCTGACCGGCCCCATCAGGTACGCATTTCATTGTAACCTTTTTATGGAGAACTTTTAAAATAGCTTACATTCTTCCTGACAGGTCAAATAAATATATTTTTTACACCCTCGTCATAAAATCGGTCCTTTTCTTACCGCGTGTCTAATGTACTATTGTTAAAGGCATGTTTTGTGTTGCAGCTAATAATGCGCGAGGTGCAACAAAAGCCCAGCTGAAAGCAGCCGGGCGGCGGCGGGAGCGGCGAACCGCCCACAGCCGGGCCCTCGGCAGCCGACCCGGAGGCGCTGCGCACCGTCCAGACCTACATCATGCTCGAACAGCGGCGCCGCGACGACTTCTCTATCGACTCCATACTCAAGTACGACTAGATTGATCTTTGTTGGCGCCTTGAGTATAGGTGGCGCACTCGTCATTTTAAAAAATGTATTTGAGACTATGGCGGCTGCGCTGGTTTCGCACCGGATTCGTTTCAGCTAAATATTTTTGGATGAGGACCGATGAAACTGAATAAACTTGGTATTCAAAATACTAATGGTGCAATAGCATAAGCGACAAGTGCACCACGCAATATAAATGGGCCGTGTCGCGCGTCTATAATTCTTTATACTACACCTACATAAAAAATGTCCTATAGTTTAATGAAACGTAGAGAAGAACGTGAATCTTTGTTCACGTTTAAATAAGCGGGAGATAATAATCCATACAAATCACTTTCCTCTCCAGGGAAGAAGAGATGCAACTGGCAAAGATACGTAAAACGAGTCGTAAATCTAATACATTTTTGCAGGGAAAATGGGAGACTTGGCTAAATAGACTTATTGCTGTTGCTTTGTACGATATTATTGAAAAAAAAAACAATACCGCGCTATTTCGCTTTGGATTTTTCATGTATTTTTTTAGGTTTATTGAACTATTGTTCTATTAGTATTCCCGTTTATTTTATTATTGTAAGTGTAGTATGAAGCACTATGTATCGTACGTATACGTATAGCACGCCTTTATCCCTTGCGGGGTAGGCAAAGCGTTAACGGCCGCCGTAAGAATACGGCCAATGTCGTTACGTCTGGCAAATCACTCGGAAGAAAGTCCGATTGCAAACTCGTGTGTATATATGCCCTTAGCTGCGCTTCGGGCTAGTTAGCAATCGGTTCCCTTCTCACCAAGTGATGAATGTACTATTGTCCTTTAATGTTATTTAGTTTCATAGGTAAGTTCACCTCGCATAAATGTGTGTTTTTACAACCTAGTTCAAACAATACCATCAAAGGTATATGTTGCTGTGTCGTGACTCATGATTAAAATAACAGTGGTCGCAAAAGGATTTAAAATCTAACCCTTTATAGGGAGGACGTAAAAATTACGTTATATACCATAGGCATGATATAAGAGAGTCAAAGAGTGTGTAAAATGCGGGATATTTTATACTTCAAATGAACGGAAATAATGTTGTGATTATGACACGACTTGCTGGCTGGCTCACGCTAGCGCTCGTTTATTCTAGATTACTAGCCTAGTTTATTCAGGCCATTGTATACCTGTTTAGTAGTTGTTCATAATTGGTGTCTCCGATATTTATATGTAAGTGTGTGTATTTGTAACAATTCAAAATAAATTAGCATCAAAATATAGGAATCACATAAGCTAAATATTTCACTCTTTCACAAGGCATATTTCACTCGTGAATGCTTTTGTCCATATAATTTTCATGTAAATAATCCAGTATAAAATTACGTATGTAAACAAATCATTGAATTTATTAAACTACAGTTTTATGATTCTTGATTGAATACTAAAAATAAAATATACTTACTGTATTGAACCTCAACCAATAGGTGTGGCTCGTTGTTTAAACAATGACTGACTAATTACAAAAATAATTAGAAATCTTTAGGTAGGAATTTGTATGGATTTTTAAATCCGTCATATTTTATAACTTGATGTGATGTTATTAATGTAAAGAAATGACTGATTGGCTAGATACAAATATTTTCGAAAATAAAAAGATCTGTGTGATTGGTGTAACATAAGTCCGTTATTTGAAATGTCTTGCGATTTTTAATATACATTTTAAATCTGCAGTTACTAACAGGACTTACAGAGGACTCACATTTTGCTGGTAACTGACTTACAGAATGTCTTTGGCAAATCAAGTGATTGACTAAAAGGAAGTAAAAGACAAGGTAGCAAAAATTTAAGCAGAAAGCTGAAGTTATTATAATATGTAACACATTTAGGTGTATGATATATATATTTTGATGTACTGTACCCATATACTCGTTCATGCTTGATTGTCCGTATCTATTTCACCTGCAGAATTAATTAAATTAGTTATATTTACGTGTTCATAGGGAGTGAATTTTTTTATGTATACCTATTGACCTGACTGTAAGATTTATTCTAATATACCCGTGTTTCGGAAGAAATGTTGTAAATTGATTACTTTGTTTAGGGCATCGTGATGAAAAAATTTCCGCTATGGGATCAATGCTTGTTAATGAGATAAAATTTAAAGTTAGTCGATTTTCTTTCGTTTTCCAGCATTAGAGGTCCATATTTCAAAAGTGAAAATTGCTCAGTACGGTGCACTTTATAACGTCTCCAATTTAACGTATTTTCTCTGAAACACGCAGTAATGGCCCTTACCACAAAAAAGTTAGATATGTGTAATTGTGTACAATGCATGTTCATACGAAAAAAACTCCCTAAATTCGCGTCTAAATTTTTTTGTGGTAAAGGCCTATAATTTTATGATTATGACTGTCTTTGATACTCGCAAACGGGTGTCTTAGCTACTACTACTGCTTTTTCAACGCACAAGTGACAACTGTGGAGAATTTTTTAATTATTTTATATATTTCTATTTTATTATTCAGGACACATACAGCCGTGTATACAAGAAAAAGAATACAAACACACATATTTTTGACAAAAAGACCTGTAGGTCCATAAAAGAATATAACAACAGTAATGTCTGACCTAATTCTTTCCATTAAAAATACTGCGCAGAACTAAGGTCTATTTATTTGTTTTCGTACCATACAGTTGTAATGAAGTATATAAGTTTAGTACATATGTACTCTCTTACTTCATAAAGAGACAATGTTGTAAATAGTCCGTACTCCCCAATTAGGTTTAGAAACTGTACTGGGATAGTTCATAATTAATTATTCTGATATGATTAATCTAAACACCTATATGTTTTAGGTTAAAATTAACTGGCAAATATAGTGTAGGATTTTACACGGGATTTATAGAAGATGGATCGATTTTTTTATTTGTTTGTAGACATATTTTTATGACATTTCCAATGTCCTTATTCGCAGACAGAGTAGAAAGCGTGCCCTATTACTGCCTAAAATAAGTACTAACGGTGACGTTAGATACTAATAATCTTTTACTATTTAGGCAATTAATTTTACTCTGTACTTGGATGAGGCCAAAGATGATTGTTAAAGTTTATTAATTAGGAATTAAGTAGGAATCTAATGGCGTATAAGTAATTATATTGTAGGATTAATATTAGGTCAGTGTTATGTATGTTGAGATAAGATTTAGCGAAGTGATCTCAAGAAATGCTTACTGATTGAAGATTCCTAAGTCGACTTCGGTTGCATGTTCTGAAGCGACGCGATTTATAATTCATATAATTATTCTTTATGTACTTAGAATTAAGATGACTGTTTAATGTAACTAAAATATTATTTTAGTAATAATTACCCATTGTTTAAATAAATGTTTGACCATTTAATCCACTTAATCTGCAAATTGCATTTATTAGAAGGGTTTCTGTCAATTAATAACCAAATTGGTAAAATAAACATTTGACCACTGAAAAAATACTGTTTTTCTCCCACTTGCTCGGAAAGAGCATGACGTGATTAGGTATTCCTAAAAAAATGCGTAATTAGGCTATAAAAGTATTCTAACCGGCTTATGGCCCTTGATAGTTTTTGATTACAGAAAAGAATCCTTGGTAACTGAACAAGGTCAGTTTTAGACTCTGGTCCCCATAATTTTATTAAGGCTGGTTTCAGAGCGGCGCGTCTCAGCAGCGCTGCCCAGGCGCGCGCGGTTCGGGCGCGCGCCTGGGCAGCGCGTTCGCTGTGAAACGACATTCAGACGCGCGCGCTTCGTTGTGGTGTACGGTCGAGTGCAGAGAATCATTATGCCAGCAAACGTAATCACTATATTAGTTATATACGTATGGAAAAGAGTGCAACAACGACGTCTTAAAAGATTGCAAGTCGACGCTACTGGCAATCGAAGGAGATCCGACCGCGGCGCGGCCGAGACGCGGCCCAAGATGCGTCACTATGAAACGCTACATACAATCTAGTGTAATGCGAGGCGCGCGCGGCTGGGCAGCGCTGCCGAGACGCGTCGCTCTGAAACCAGCCTTAGTACTCGAAATTTAGATACGTGTACGTCTTCTCCTTCCAAAGTACCCATCTACACTTTTCATCCAGTAGTTCGTAGTCCAAACTATGGCCACTGTGTTTTAACTAACTGCCCTAAGGCTGGTTTCAGAGCGGCGCGTCTCAGCAGCGCTCGGCGGCTGGGCAGCGCGTTCGCTGTGAAACGACATTCAGACGCGCGCGCTTCGTTGTGGTGTACGGTCGAGTGCAGAGAATCATTATGCCAGCAAACGTAATCACTATATTAGCTATACGTATACGTTATATGGAAAAGAGTGCAACAACGACGCCTTAAAAGATTGCTCTGTAACGCTACTGGCAATCGAAGGAGATCCGACCGCGGCGCGGCCGAGACGCGGCCCAAGACGCGTCACTATGAAACGCTACATACAATCTAGTGTAATGCGAGGCGCGCGCGGCTGGGCAGCGCTGCCGAGACGCGTCGGTCTGAAACCAGCCTAAGGTATCACTACATAGTATAAAGCAAAGTCGCTTTTCACGTCTGTCAGTATGTTTGCTTAAATCTTTACAACTACTCAACGGATATTGATGCAGGTTTTTTTAATAGAGTGACTCCAGAGGAAGGTTTTTATGTATAATACTTCACGGGAAAGCATCTTATTTCCACGGGAAAACGAGTTGCAGCGCGCGCAGCCGCTGGGCGGGCCGCTAGTGTTTTTATAACAACCTAAAAGAGGTGCACCGAATAGCTGTCACCCAGATCAAATACGTCTCGTCCGAGCTCGTTTACCATTTCGACTCGGCAAAAAAGAGACTTCCAAAATAGGTAGGTTTAGTGATGTGCCGTGGGGAATATTCCAATTTCCAGTATTTTACTACCGGGAATATTCCCAGTATTTTTCCAATGTTCCCGGGAATATTCCCTTAGCGGGAACATTCAATATGTATGATTGTTTTGTTTTAACTTTGAAATAAGACATCATTTCTATGTCTTTAAGTACACATTCAACACTCTCTTTATTATGTTACTAGCTGCCCGCCCCGCGGTTTCACCCGCGACTTAGTGAAACTTTTAATAAATAAAGTAATACTCTATTGGTAAAAAACGTGATTCACCAAACGAATAAGATAAATAAAAGGATTTAAATAGAAACGTCGGTACGAAAAAAATCCTTGTCATTGTGGCGTTTGTTAGATTTTGACGATGGCTTGGAAAATAAAACACGCCAAAAATATAACATTTCCACAACAGATTAAATTTATTGGATCTTTCCTAGGATTCCTATCATTTTTATATTCCGTCGATGCTAGCTGCTGGTTTCACTTTCTCTCTGAGGTGGCCAAGCCACACTCAACCCTCGTGTCGGCACCTAAAGTCGTGTAAGCTTCCGTAAATCCCTGTGTCGCGCGTTGCAGCTGGTGTCGATTTGCAATCAAATGTTTGCTTTCTCTTTTTCTCTGAGGGGGGCCTCAACCCCCCATGTCGACGCTGGGTAAGCTTCTTTAAACCCTCGTGTCGCCGGTCGCATCTAAATAAATCTGAACACGTGGGACACGCAAATTTTCAGCGGACAACGTTAGAAAAATTCGCCCATAAACCATAGAATAACCTCATTCTTGTTCATAATACATTTCAGTCCAGTATTTTACTTATATTTTTTTTGTGACCGGGAATGGCTCGCTGGTTGTCAAATATTACGTGTCTCAATTTTGGATAGATCGTGTTAAAACATCTTAACTTGCATGTCATATTTATATGCAAAATGTTTTAATATCTTTGTAAAATTAATTAAGTCAACATCTTGTTGAAACACATTTTGTATGGAGTATGTATTGTGACCCTGGTTGTCAAAATATTACGCGTATAAATTTTTGATGATCTTGTTAAAACATCTTAACTGGGATATCATATTTATATGTAAAAGGTTTTATTTCAACATCTTGTTCAAACATATTTTTTATGGATTGTGTATTGTGACTTAAACTTGAATCTTGGTGCAGCTACTCAATTGAGTAAGTCAAATGTCTCGAGCAACAGATGTCACTGTTAAAAAAATTGTTTCCTAAAACGCGAATTGGCTCAATGGCGCCATCATTTCAAAAATATTGGAAAATGCGTGTTCCCGTGGGAATGAGACATTTTACCGGGGTAAAGAGTAGTCTATGTATGTCCTATTCTGGGCATTTTCTCATCTTTGTATGTACAAAGTATCATTTGAATCGATTCAGCTCTTTCAGCGCCAAGTCCTAACAAACACACACACAAACATCCGCCTTTATAATATTAATAGGATTAGGATTACTATGATTCTTTAAACAGGTAACTGTCACAAAACGAAGGGCAGAAAAGCTTAGTATTCACGTATACAGCTTCAATTTTAATCGCTTTAGCTTCAAAACGGATGGAGTTTCATAGGAACTTACCCCCCCTTTTTCACCCCCTAAGGCAGATCCTGATTACGTCATTTTTAATTTCTAACCAAATAGCCAAATATAAACTGACGGAGTTTCATACAAACTTATCCCCCCACCCCCCTTTTACCCCGTTAGAGAGCAAATAAAAATAAAATACCTATCTATATAACAAAAAAAGTTTCATCAAAATCCGTCCAGTAGTTTTTGCGTGAAAAGCGGACAACAAACAGACAGACAATTTTTTTTTTAATCAAATTTTTGGCTTCTATTGGTTGTATGAAGATCCCCCATCTTAGTTTTTCTTTAATATCTTTAATGTACAGACATGAGGTTGCTATAATTTTATTATATGTATAAATTATTAAACTAAAATAGTTCCATTTACATTGATTTATATTTTTCATAATTTTTTTTATTCAACACTAGGTAGTTACCCATTAGAAATATTGAAATCAAAGAATTAAAAAAACATTTTAATATTACCGGTAATTTTCCTGGGAAAGTAAATGGGAATATTCCCGGTAAGTTTCCAGTAACTTTGGGAATTTATAAATCGCGTTAATTATTAACTGTGTTTATATAGTAGACTTGTTTTAAAGGCAAAAGTAATAAATTTAACAAAATATCATTTCTTTCAACAACATTTTTGAGCAACTTTCCCTAATATTTCCACTTTTGGGAATGTGCCCGGGAACGCTACTGGGAATATTCCCACGCTAGGGAAACTTACCGGGAACGGCACATCAGTAGGTAGGTTACAATATAATGGCACAGTTAAGAGCCTAAGAATTAAATAGTTTTTAATAACAAAATTGACGCCAGGATTTATCGGGCCGTTGGACTACTCGTTGTCCGACACGAAAAGAAGAAAAAATCAAGGCAAATAAATTTACAGCAGTAATAAAGTACACAGGGGGTAATAAATAGTCTCATAAAACGCATATTGTAAATACGGTTTTAATGGTACCAGTATTAAATGGGAATAGATAATGCTAATCGTATTTTTAATCGTGTCGTGATAATTCAGTAAATAGGTATGTGTATACTCTTAGCTTATCCAGATTATGATATGAAAAACAAAATGTTCCGATAAGAGTTTTTATTATAATCATCTTCGTTACGTATTTATTACCCTTAAAATGCCCTGATTTGTAGAAATCATCGAGAACTCCCATATATATTGGTCGGCCGGGTTAATTCGTATGGGAGGTCGAATATTGCTTTTTTTACACGTATCGACCTATATTCCTAGAATGCCAGGTTCTCCGCACTCATGTTAAAATTGCCATATAAATAGGTTTTGTACTTACTAGAGACCGATAAAATAAGCAAAAGACGGGCTAGTGATAAGCACGGGTGATAAGTAACAAAAAATATATATATTAACCTAATACACAAACTACCTATACCAGCTGACCAAGTCAATTTGTGTCTATTGCATGGCTGGTCCAAATACAGGGTTATTTTTTAGTCGGTACACAAACTTTCTAGGGTTTTCTACACATGGTTTCAGAACCAACTTTTACTATGGGGCCACCTACGAATTGAGAAATCGCTAAAAATTGGGTGTTCCATACATTTTTACCGAGTAGGTATGAATTTTTCTTTGGAACACCCCATTTTTTTTTGCGATTTCGGAGGTGGCCCCTTAACATCCTACAAAGTTTGGGTTGACCGACCCGTTGTACTGACTAAAAAATAACCCTATAAGTACAATTTATTTCTCTACAATTTTTAAGGTTTATTTAGGTAGAACATTAATTTTGGGACTAGAGCACCCTGCACACGTTCTTTAACTATTAAACAATAAGGATTTTTTTAAATTTATTTATAAATACCTGGTTGACCGTGCATTGCCTGGCTGTATGGATTTAACGCCCCCGAATCCCCCTATATATACAAATTTTAATGAAAATCGTTATAGCTATTTCTCGTTTCAATTGTTGCTCGTTTAAAGGTATTAGACAAACACTATAATCATAGCATTACATAAACTAGCAAGGTTTTTCGATTTTATTGATAAGAATTATGTTTCGATGTTTTATAAGAGAATTATAAAATATATATAAAATTGGGTAGTTAAGCAACTTTTTCATTGCTCAACTGACACTTGAAGGTGATGATGGGTATTAATGAGACCCTAATCTTGGTTTAAAACGGTTAAAAAGATAAAAGACGATATCAATGAAATAAATATCTTTCATTAAATCAATCTCTTATTAAACCTGCGCTTTATCTATCCACATTATCATCGAATATTTGCTTAAAGATATTCCAGTGGAGCTATGCATCGGGCGCGCATGATCCCTTACATATTGTAACAAATATTATTAAAATAGTAGTAAAAATAAATGTGGTAGGCGAATAAAAATTTAAAATATGTTTGGTGTGACGTGTGGTATCGCTACCACGGTCGTTGGGGCGGTGCTAGTATTAACTGTTAGTTTAGTAGGATATGTTGCAGTACCTGGAATCATAGACAATTTAATAGAAAGTGTAAGTACCTACATGATTTTTAACATTTCTTAGATATTTTTTTCTTAAACAGGCTTTAAATTATGCTGCGTGATGTTGGCTTAGAGTAGCGTCACCTACGGTAGATTCGTAAACGACGACTAAGTGATACTTAGCTTCAGGGAATGGGCAGCAGTGTTCCCAGTGAAGATCTACAACGACTTGCACTGCACTCGACAATCCGCTTGCCAAGCGCGGAGTATGGCAAAAGCCATCCATGGGAAGGCCCATGTCCAGCATTGGCCTGTTGTGACTGTTGTAGTAGTCGTAGTTGCTGATATTATATTACTGCCTCTCCGAGACATAAAATCCATTTGTATTAGCTATTGTTATTTACGCGAATACCGTAATTTCTAACACGTATTGACAGTGTTTTTTCTCGGTGCAGGTATACAGCTCTGCCCGCGGTTTCACAAGCGCATTGTATTCTGTATGTAACACAATCAAAGAACGACCAAAAGTGTCCATATTGACAAACATACCATACATGCCCATATTGTGTTTGGAATACAATAAAGTGCGCGAGGGAAACAGCGGGCGGACAGCTAGTTAAATAGCTAGTAGCTGAATAAGTCTTTGCCCAGATCAGTCGCTTGTTGAAACTGTGATGGTTTGCAGGAGACGGTGTTAATAGACGATACGATCCAGCTGGAGCGATTCGAGGAAATCCCGTTCCCGCTCAATTTCACGGTGCGCGCTTGGAATATCACCAACGCCGCCGAGGTACTTGACGGCGGCGTGCCCAGCCTCAACCAAGTCGGCCCATACGTCTTCAAGTCAGTAATTGGCTTTTTTATACGAGGCCAATAGCCGGTACAATCGAATGAGACAATCCAAAGAAATTTAATCATTTTATAAGTCATTGACCTGTCATAGTTATTGGGTTGGCAGAGCCTTTCATTGAAAAGATTGCGCCGGCTTTTGGTTTTGTGTCGTATAACAAGTTATTTAGTCAACTGCCTCCGTAGACTAGTGGTGTGAGAGAGGGTTCGACGCTGAGGTAACCTTAAATCCCAGTTAGACCATATCAGCAACACGAAAGACGTGCAGGTCGGAATCTATCCTGCCTGAAAGTCGGCCCTGAAGCTCAATTTCTGAAACGTTCGTTTTCATTTCATGCTAATATCTGCTAGGTAATTATTATGCTTGTATGTCACGTTCTACTTTACTTACCTACCGATTCCCACATACCTTCGAAAATTCACACACATTTTTGACTATAAAACATCCAGTAATAGAAATTTAAATACGTGTGGTTCACAGGTATGGTTAGACCAGTCGTTACGGACTTCCGTGCACGAAAACGAAAGTTTCAGAAATTGACTCCCAGAAACGCTTTAAAAATCCTGACTTTAGTTCTTCAAGTCGTTCATAAATGCAAGCGATAAAAAACCTATAAGGAACCTTGCGAAAGAATGATCGCCATTGACTGAAACTTATTTTTTATTTAGAGTTTATCAACGCAGAGTAGTTCACCAAATGGAAGATGACTTGATTCACTACCGCATCGTGCTAAACTTCGAATTCGACCCTGAAGCTTCGTTCCCGAATACGTTGGACGATATAGTCACCATAGTCAATGTCCCGTACAATGTAAGTATCATATCTACCTGTTGTATTTTATTATATTGGTATTGTAGCTCTACAATCTACTATATTATAAGAAATAGTAGGTATACATCTAGTGCACAGTGGGTTTAATTAATCCATGATACAGCAAACATTTTGGAAAAGAATAATATTTTTTATCAAAGGAACAAGGATGTGGCGTACACCTACTAGCATATTAATTTAGTTTTATTTTGGCACACTAATCGACCGGAGGCACCCGAGCTGATTATCATTTAGTATAAATAGGATTAGTGCGATTATCTAAAATGTAAATTGGAACAAAAATTTATAAATGTTGTGGGACGATGATTGTTTAGCTTCATGGGCTAAGTAAACCCAAAAGTCTTTTAATTAGGTACCTATCTGGTCTGGTTGATCATAAACCAAAAACCGGCAATTACTTACCAAAATCTAAACAACTTTATTTTCATAAACATTTTATGAAGTACGGATTCGTAGACTTTAATAAACTAATATTGTAAATGCGAAAGTTTGTATTAACACATATGACTGTTATTATCCCGAAAAATGTTCCTGTGGGATGCTATGGGGAACAAAACCGACTTCCAAGCGGGCGGAGCCGCGGGCGCCCACTAATTAAGTAATAAAACATAGCAAGGTACTTAGTTACCCAACTGAAAGCAGGTAGAGTATGTATCTTGTTATGTTTTCGCGATAAAAGTAATGTGTGTACCTAATAATAAGTTAACTTTGATCTAGCGAACTGATTTCATGTTTGCCAAATTGCCATTTTTGATAAACTTATCAAAACTGCTTTAGCGAGAATTTTCCGCCTGTTGTTTGTTTTCTGACTCTACTTTATGCTATAATACGACCCCGCAAATTTAAATAAAAAATGTGCATATTTTGGTAGGTACAACTTTTGCTTTGGTGCCATATCTGTAATTTATCTATAGAACGCGAGGTTTAAAGTTCGCAGGAGCTACTTTTTCTTGCACCTTACACCTACAGCTTTCGTTTGTTGTCGTCTTAGATGATAAAGTTTTGATCGGTTTTCGTTATCTTTCGCAAGCGGTATTTTACGAGCTTAGAGCTCTAATGAATGATTGATAGCATTTTTCTATCTAATATTGCAACATGTTGTTTATCTGCAGCATTTTTTACTGATTAAGAGCTAACTGCTCAAATATTTGAAGTAGCTAGCAATCAACAGATTTTAGTTTTTCAATTTTGTTTAGGTATGGAAGGTTTGGATGCTCGATGCATTTTGAATCAGTATAACTTGTAATGGTTTCAAAGTTTACATAATTTATCTATAACGCATTTCTACAGTTACTTTTTAATAACATACAAATTCTTTCTCATTTCTCTTAATCTCCTACAGCTTCAATGTTCAATCTAGGCGACACGTTAATCTGCTCTTAATTAGCTCTCCTTCAATCGAAGACTTATTACGTTTTTTCTATGCTGTAGGATTAGTAAGGTAATACCTAGAGGGCGGGCGCACTGAGAAGTCTGTTGCCAGCAACTTATCGGCATCAGTAGTAAAATGTCCAGCTGTAACTTTTTAAAATAAATGTAGTTACTACAAAATAGTACCTATTATAATCGTATTAACTGTCCGACCCGTTAGCATATGATATTAGTTTTATCTGTTTATTATAGAAAGATCGATGTTGGGTCTGCAGGTAAGATAGTGATAAAATAATTAATTACGAATAAATAAATAAATAAATCTAAAGGGACCATAAAATAGTGCGATTGTATTTATATACCATCAGTATTCTTTGTTTATCTGTTCTATTGCATGATATCAGCTGATATTACAAAGTAGTAGTGGCTACCTATTACCACAGGATAAATAAATAGTACTCTGTTACCTACGAAGGTTTTACTACTCACCTTGTAATTAATGCGGTCAGCCTTTATCAACTAAACCAAGCTAGAGTGTTATCTACCATCACCTGGGCGACAACATAGATGCCTAGCATACTTTTTATAAGACAGCATTGCATTTTGGTGAATAGCATACCATTGTGCCTAAATAAATTTAATGCAATATGCTGTCTTATAAAAAGTATGCAAGGTATCAAAGTAGTGGTCAAGGTTATGTTAGATAACACTCCAGCTAGGTTTAGTTGATAGGGGCTGACCGCATTCCAAGGTGAGTTGTAAAACCTTCGTAGGTAATAAATAGCCACTGCCACTAGTAAACGATATAACCAACTCGCGCATGAAATACATGAAAATTTCAGAAAGGAAACCGAAACTTATTTTACGGTCTACCCCCTACAATCCATATACACCCCCTTAATACCCCCATAATTTGAGGGTGTTTTAAAAGTGCAACAATTAAATTGTCAACATTAATTGCAACAATAAATCATGTAATTTTTTTTGGAAAATAGCTATCTGCGTCTAGATAGGTATACAGGGTATAATATTAGTACTATAATGTGGTTGTAAAAATCAGTTTATATAAGGTGTAAAAATATTAGTTGCAAATATTTTAAGGGGAAACTGAACTACTTTCCCCAAGGAACATAGTTCGAAATATGAAAAAGAAATGGATCTCCCAAACAAAATACCGACCGAAAAAGTCAATTTGTATGGGAGGTTCAAAAAAAGGGAAAGTTGTTCAGTTTCACAGACTATTTCACCCCTTAAAATATTTATACTAAAAATGTCCAGGGAAGATTTGTTTTTTCTTAGTGCAGCTCAATTTCTGAAACTTTCGTTTTCGGTTCCGTGCACGGAAGTCCAAAACGACTGGCCTGTTTTATTTGTTTTTAAATTTCTCTTTCTTGAAGTAATTTTATAGGCAGAAATATGTATGTTTTTTGAGGGAATTGATAAGTAAAGTGGAACGTGTGATACAAGCATAATAGGTAGCAGGTTTTCGCATAAAACGAAAGTTTCAGAAGTTGAGCTCCAGCACTACTGGATAGATTTCAAAAATTCTTGCACTCTCTCTCTTTCGTGTGGGACACCGAATCTTTTATAAAGATACAACATCCCTGATTAACATAGCGTACATTTTACAATTACAATATATTTAGGCCACGGAAAAACGGTTAGCAACGGGTGAAACAGCTAAGCTGGCCTTTAGTACCCAATAAAAACATCCGTGTGGTGTAGATAATCCTCGTTGTAAAATAGATTAGACGGTTACCTAATACGTATTGATAAACTTCATTCATGTAGGTGAAAACAAAACTGCTTTTGTTGCTAAAATGCCAAAGTTGCAAAAAAAAACAAAATCTATTCATCCAAACAAGTTGGTCGACTGCGATCTGAGAAGAAGTAGTATCGGCGAATAGAGTAGGTATACCCTTTTGTAGTACATACTAGGAGACCCGGGTACTGGTGTATATAAGTAGGTATGTAAACCTTTAGATATACAATTTTCACAGGCGATTCTTCAAGTAGCAGAGTCGATGTTCCCGAATCTGATGCCGGCGCTGGCCTTAGGTTTAAATGGCATATTCGGCACAGCGAACAACCGGCCCATCATCGAAACGCGGATGCGGGACCTGCTCTTCGACGGCATCGAGATATGCAAATCTCCTGGGCCGATCGGCGGCATCGCTTGCACACAAGTCAGGGACATTGGCGCCAGCGCTCAGAATCTCGAGCTACAAGCAGATGGCTCACTCCTGTTTTCTTTGTTAAAATATGTAAGTGTTAGTTCGTTTCTCAAACAAAGACGTAGATATACGCGACAATCCTGCTCGGTTGACGACGGTATCGCTTACACGACATTTCAACCTGATTGATTTCGTTGCTAGTTAGATCCAAAAGACCAGTGGCGGATATACGGGGGCGAGGGGGAGACGCAGGGGGCGTAGCCCACGCGTTGCACACGCGTAGAGAGCGGTAGCCTTAGTGTTTGCGCTCCTCGTCAGTTTGTAGCGTTAATAATCGAGCTCGCTTCGCTCGCAATAGATCTGCATTTCTCCCTACTTTGCACCCATGGCTAATGTTCCGGCTCCTCGTCATTTTGTAGAGGGAAAAGTCGAGCTCGCTTCGCTTGCAATACGTCTGCACTTCTCCCTATTTTGCACTCGCAGCTAGTGTTCCGGCTCCTCGTCAGTTTTTATCGAGAAAAGGCGAGCTCGCTTTGCTCGCAAAACGAGTTCAACCCCAGGCAAATCCCTTTAACTCACGTACGACACGCGTTTTTTCTGAATACTCGTTAAAGGTTGCGCTCCCTTGAGTTTTTTCTGTATCTCTCACTCCAGAAGACGGGTCACTCCAGGGTATTTTGACATGATTTCGACTGTTGTTTTCGGTCCATGGCTAAATGCCAAGGTAAATCAATTATCTTTATGAAATTGATTAGAAAGATCAAACGTTCAAGTGGTAATCACTCAAAAAAGACGTCTAAATTCGAGCCTGGACTGACATTTTAATCATCATTCAGCATCTAGATAGGTAGTTCGTTTTATCCTTTTTCACTACGGCTTTATCCGTTTTCCTTCTGTGCAGCGAGATGGCAATCCGAGCGGCGATTATGTAGTGCACCGGGGGACAGATGACTCGTCTCTGATGGGGATCATCAAGTCGTACGAGGGTCTTCCGAACTTGTTGTACTGGCAGGACGCGGACCAGGGGCGCGGCAGTGGACTCTGCAACATGCTCAACGGAACCGACTCGGGAGTCTACCCGCCGTTCGTCAACAGAGAGAAACCGATTTTTGCGCTAAATACCGACATATGCAGGTAATTTTGCATGTTTATATCTATCTACCAAAACCGAATAAATTACACAGTATAAAATATAAAAATATAAATCACACAGCACCATCTAGGCCCAAACTAAGCATAGCTTGTACTATGCGAACAAGATGGCTGATACTAATACTTATATTTATATATATTTTGTAAATGAATACGTATTATACATAGAGACTAAACACAAATATTTGGAAAGAGTTAACAAATATTTGTGTTCTGTGGGGATCGAACACACTACCCTCGGCGTAGAAGGCAGGAGTACTATCCGCTACGCCATCGGGACACACACACGGGCCATTTTAGGTAGTAAATACATTAAACTACTATTTTAAGAAATCATTAATTATGTTAACAAGTCTTTCATGTTTACGATCTTTTTAAAGTAGGTAGGTATAGGTAAATAAAATTGTCTCAGATAGTCTATCGAAATTGTGTTCTATATTTATGGACCCGTAGTTTTAGTAAATAAGTAAATACCTCATCATTCTCCTTATCCCGTTCTCTGTCGGGGTCAGCTACCTAACTTAGGGGATTTATTTAAATAAATTAATTATAAACTTACCTGCGTACGGGTTAGCGTACGGTGGTCAGTCATTGAAAACATTTTGTTAGCATGGGCCCAGCCATGGGCCCAGCACAAAGCAAACTTTTACATCATATAGTTATATTATACTCTATTTTCCGCACTGCAAATTTTAGTCGATAACATAGGTGAAAAATGATTAGTATCGGGTTGGAAGTGACAAATCATGTAGGGTATACGAGTATGTATCATGTTGCAAAGCCATAAATGTTTCTCGTATTAAAACCAGTTTATGATCGGTTATCCGCGGTGGAGATCTGATTTTGATCATATGTATTAGCTATCTGGCTAGCTCTATCATCTAAAAAATTAAGACGAAGCAACATTACCTGCGCCCACACATGTTGTCGTACCTACTTTTCGTCAGATTTTATGTGTACGGTGGTGTGTAACTGATGCCCTGCTTACAGCCTTCTTATAAAGATAATATGTTCATTCAGACCTTGAAACTAAACACGTCCCCTCATGAATAAATTTCATCGGGAAATATATACTTTTCCATCCAATTGGAAAGGCTTTCAGCTGATGCTGATGTTGTTTCCTGACATATGTTCTTATAAACAAATTGTCAGCTTTATCGTTTGCATGCACCTGTGGCATGCATCCTGCCAGTATTCGGAGGGTCGTTACTTACACCCTGTATTTTCTTAGAAGTTGTCAGAGGAAAATAAAGAAGTTGTCCCAAGATCCATCCTGGAAAAGGACAACTCCACATTAAACCCGAAAAGGGGTCTCCGTCAAGCGCGTGTGACAGAGGTCTATCGTGCAGCCAACTTGGCTCCGCACGTATCGACTCGTCGTTCCTGTGGAGGCCGAGAGGGTGGCGTAGAACATGGTCAACCCTTCGTTTTCTATAATTGCGTCCCAGGCATCGGAGTGTCTGTACTCTTGTCTCAGATGTCATGGAAAAATAAGAAATATAGTCAAAGATAAATTATATTGGGGCATTTACTTACAGCTTTGCTTAGCCATCTTTATAACAGCTATTATCCTTTACTTATCCATTTTATTGTGCAGAGTGCATCTGCAGACCTTGCTTTTATGTGATGCGCATGCAAAATAGTCCTAGAATAACCAAGCAATACAAAAGAGGTAGAGTTAATGCATGACTGGTATGGTAAAATCACTTTAAACCTGATATATTTGATACTGTCGCCTACCGGGTTATTAATTGCAACCGCTAGGTAATAAATAGGTAGGTATATTATGTACCTTTTCTTTGTAAATATTACGAGTTTCACACCTACGCAGGTGGTGTGCTGCGTTAAAGTAAAAGAAATGTTTTGTGTTTTTCTCTCTTAAGCCAGTAATATTTTTATTACTAATTACGTGTTTTCGTTGGTGTAGATTTTAGAACGATAGCTGTAGCGATTATTACTATGATATAACAATACACCCGCCAGCCTGGCATCAGAACCGCCGGTGAGGTTATACTTTCAAATTATAAATTCTACAAAATTTTACAAATTAGGTAAATTTTTGGGATATATTTCATATAAATTTGATATACCTACAATTAGGTATAGTAGCTCACAAAAAATATTATGATACCATTCATTCCTTTACATTCAGTACAACGTAAAAAACTAAAAAAACAAAGCTTACAGTTGTGCAGACATAATATGTCTGCTCCGCACTTTAGTACTATTTGACAATAGACATATTAATCTTTTTAGCACTTGAGGAGATAGGGCGTTAAACAATAATAATATGTTACATTTACCCAGGTCCGTGGAGCTGCGTTACCAATACGACACGGAGTACAAGGGCATTCCAGTGGCGAGATTCTCGGCCAACGAGTGGTTCCTGGCCAACCAAGAGCGCTGCTTCTGCCTGAACGTCACCAGCGGCGTCAACGCGCCGGACGGCTGCCTGCTCGACGGCGCCATGGAGATCTTCACCTGTGTGGGTAAGGCACTAGCACTACGTCCCGATGTAACAAAACATACATACCCTGCAGTAGTCATTGTATGAAGGTCTATGAAACTATGAAGGTACTTATCCGCACGGAATTTTAGAATTCTTTATATGAAACCTCCCTCGCAAATTTACCGGACCGAATCAGTCGAATCCGGCAAATGTGCGAGGTTTCATAAGTTAATAAATAAAAAATAAAGGTCCATTTTCCTAGTTAACAAAGGAAAATAGACCTCCATTTGCTCCAAGGTCACAAACGTCACAGGGATCATCCTATATTTTACAGAGTATAAGTAATCTTTAGGCTTGAAAACATCAACTTTTAACAACCTACATTTCATCACCAAATACACAATAGAAGCACTAAGGTTTCTTTAATAAATTATTTTTTATAACATTATTTTTCAGAGACTAACCATTAAGACTACTTACCTAAATAGTTGGAGATCAATACCGCTTTCGGGGTTATTGGCCTACCTCTCCAAGTTGCTCCTTATTATGCAAAGCCGAAATGAAATTACGGTTATCGATCATACTTATAACCGGAACGCATAAGGTGCAGAGGCAAATAGTTGTAGACTTTTTAGTCGAACCGAAGTCGATGGAGTACTAGAGTACTAGACTAGCGGGTCGCCCAGTGGTTACACCCGCTGAAACTAATTGTCCCCTAGGAATAAGCTGTTTACACGGCAAGTGTTTTGCATTTAAACGTTCCTCTTGAATCACTCTATCTATTAATTGAAACTGCATCAAAATCTGTTGTGTACCTAGTTTTAGATATCTAAATATACTTATACATACATAAATACAGACATGGGACAGACGCGGGTGTGCTATTTTGCTTTCAGGTTTGTGGTTTCTTGTCATGAAATTGGTATTTTGTATTCCGGACAGAGACGTAGGTATTAAATGAGTTGTAATGTTGAGGTGTTGGCAATAGTTGCCATAAAATATGGGGACAAAATATCAGTATGCTCAAGTTAAAAAAGTTAAGTTGATGACGCGGCGGTTGGATCACAAAAAAATAGGCGCTTCGTGCCAACCCACACTGTACAATAACGCAGTTCCAGTGTTGCCCAGTTTGTGGTGGATTGATTACCAAAAACAGGAACTTTCAACCTAGTGGTGAATCAAAGTATTCTTAGTTCTCAAGTAGTTTCAAAATACAAAAAAACTGCGGTTAATTTTCTGCGAAATAGCGTTTCCTGTATAAAAAATTAAATTGCTAACTAAACAAATAGATATATCAAAGTCGGTAAAGTAATATTCTTAGTTCGAAAACTTGTTTGATGTGTGTAACTTATATTGTGCATGTATGAGTAATGATGACAGCAGCGTGATCAAAAATACTCGAAGAGCTAACCACGTAAAAAGTAACCAATTTTATGAGCTTTAACCTAATTTAACCTTCCCTACCGATCCGGGCGCTTAGCGGTGTGCGTGAGAAACAAAATTAATTGGTTGACAAGTAATGTCATGTATTAACTCGTACTTTTATCTCGTTTTTTGATTGAACACGCATCAAACTTACCAACCAAACTATTTTTTCCCTCTACGTCGATACACAGTCGCACCATGTTACAGGTACTTAGTTATTAATATTTTACAACTTAGGTATTGTATAATATTCAACTCATTGGGGAATAAAGAAATCTAGTTAAATACCAATATGACTTTTTTACTTAACACAACGCCATCTGGTATATATTATAAAAAGGCGCGAGAAGTCTCATCAGATCAAACATTTTGTTAAGGTTCTAAGGTTAAGTTTAGTTCTAAGAGTTGCCAAGAGATGGCGCTATTTGTAGTTTTGTAGGTTTTCTAAAACGCGGTATTAAGATGTTCACGGCGAATCATTACCTTACCCAGATCATTTTGGTTTAATAGGGATTCGCCGCCTAGTCGCTTTCGCGCACGGAGTATAGACGACTGCCCAGTGATTCTGCCTACCCACGGTCGTCGCGTAGGGCTCTGTTGAGCACCCCGTAACCCCGGCCTCCCACCAGCGGGTCTCACCGGGGGGGGTACTCCAGGGTCTTGCGTCCCGTGGGCGGGCTACGCCTCGCGCGGACCAGGCAAACACGTAGCCTCCGTTTTACGATCTTTCGATGCCGCCAACCGGCCGTTTAACCGCGCGCGACCGGCGCACCCGGGTGTTCGTCCGCTCGAACCCCGGCGCCGCCGTGCAGCGCGTCATAGACGCCGCCTTTGCGCCCACGCGGGGACCCCCAGCGGACCCGCGCCCTAACTCGGCACCACCATCGCCGCCTACGGCCAGCGCAGCAGCGATAACCGCTGCTTTCGCCGCCGCACCACCACTGCCGCCACTGCCCGCCGCTCCGCTGCCTCAACGCCCGCCGAGCAAACGACAGCAGGCGCTTATTGACCTCCAGCGCACCGCCGCACGGCACACAGCCCTGGACGCTCTCAGGGAGAGTGCTGCAGCCGTGCAGGCGGGAGCGCCGGCACCCCAGCGCGCAGAAAAGCGCACATACGGATATGGGGGGGGCTCCTCCTCCTCCACCTCACCGACCCCGCCGAGGACCCGCACGGTTCCGGCTACGAGGGTCACGCCGCCGCTGTCCATGCCCTTGCTGGACAGCCCGACGCCGCCGACGTCGAGCGCCGCCGCTCCGTCAACCACTTACGCGACCGTTTTGACGACGCCTCCGTCACCGAAGCCGCGTACCATCCGCCCGACACCGCCCACGCCCGCCCAGGACGCGGGCAAGAAGACACCGCCGCCTGCACCCACGGCTACCATGAAATTGAC
Source organism: Keiferia lycopersicella (assembly GCA_029255805.1). Lineage (NCBI taxonomy): Eukaryota > Metazoa > Arthropoda > Insecta > Lepidoptera > Gelechiidae > Keiferia > Keiferia lycopersicella. Next base: position 14,030,347 of record JARACZ010000006.1, on the reverse strand, counting down.
GGGGTGTACGAAGAGGCCGCCGCCGATAGTGGTCGATCAGCTTTTGAATGGGGCCGCCACTTCGGCAAGCTGAAGGAACAGCTCGGCCACGTGCCAAACGTGTGACCCTACGGGTCCACAGGGTTTAGATTCCTGGCGAAAAGCGAACAGGAATTCCGCGTTTACCAGCGCTACCTTACCGCGCTGGAGGGCTCCGGAACCGGGATTACCTGGTTCGCTTACGCACCCCGGAAAGAGCGACCACTCAAGGTCGCCATAAGAGGCCTTCCGGTCAACACGGACCCGGAAGACATCAAGAAGGAGCTGACCACCCTGGGCTACGAGGTGGACTACGTGCGCCCCATCAAGGCGCGCGGAGGACGCCCAGGATGCATCTTCTTCGCCCAGATTACCCGCACGCCAAACCTCACCCCGGACATCTACAACATCGCCGAGTTGTTGAACATGCCCGGCGTGAAGATTGAGGGATGGCGTGGCAAGCAAGGACCGCCACAGTGCCACCGCTGCCAGCAGTTCCGGCACAGCAGCCGACACTGCCACCGCAAGTTGGTGTGTGTCGTCTGCGGCGGCGAGCACGCCGCCCGGGACTGCCGACGCCCCCGTGAGCAGCCGGCCACCTGCGCCAACTGTGGCGGGGCACACCCCGCCAACCACCTTGACTGCCCCGTACTGCGCCGTGAAGTACGGAACAAGAGAGCGGGTACAGCGCCTCTTACGAAGCCCGTCGACCTGAAGAGGACGGAAGCGGCACCGCAGGGGGAGACCAACGCGGCTGGATCTCTCATGGCGGCCGCCAACGCCCCAGCAGGATCGACGAAGAAGCGGCAGCCGAGGAGGCGGAGGAGGCGAGCATCGCCCCCGCCCCCTCAGGACGTGGAAGAGCCGGGCCAACCACGTCATGTGCCACCCACGGGTCCGTTGGGAGCGGTCGGCACCCCTTTGGGTGAACCTCAGGGGGAGAAGCCGAAGCCCCAACCGGCCCCAAGACCACAGATAAAAAGAGCAGCCGTCCTTGAAGAGGACAGACAGGTCCTGATACTAGCTATCAGGACCCTCACTGATGTTTTGGCCGCGCTCCGTGAAGGCGAAGACGCGGCCCCCATCATAAGTTCTAGCCTCCAGCGCCTGATGTCGTCCTTCGGCGATGTCACGACCGCCATGGGCGGCCTGGAGGCTAAGGCTCTCAGATAGTCTGCTCAGGGTGGTGCTGTCAAGCACAGCCTGACGTGGCCGTCGCCTGTCCACATCCACTACTCCATGTCGAGTAGTCAGGATCGTGGGCACGCATGATGAGCCCAGGAAAGCCCGGCACCTGCCGCTTACCGGATTTGACTGCTGCCTCGAGACCCCCACGCGAGAAGGACGAGGCAGCCACACCAGGATACGACCACCAGGGGACGAGCCGCCGCTGGCTGATGGGCACTAGCTGGGCCTCCCCCAATGGGGAATCACCCGGCTGGTACGACCTCGCCGCGGCGTGAAGTCCTCCTGGCACCCGGACATCCGCCGCACTCTTCGGAGTGCCCCCCATCGCCCCGCCTGTTTTAGCAGGCGGCGACTTGAGCCCACGCCCATGAGGCCATTGCCTCGAAGGCGTCTCCCCGCCGGCTGCTTCGCAGCCGTCGAGAAGAGGACTGACTTGGTTTAATAAATTCAGCTCAATTGTGGAAACGATACTTTGTTTTCTTTGGGCTTCCTGCGGGTTTTTCGGGATCTTGACATTGGTCCTTTGTGCCGGAACGGAACACGGCGCAGAGTTGACTGGTGCATCAACGGCATCGACCAAGTGGCGGATTGCTGCTTATGGTGCCGAGTCGGCAGCGTCTACGGAGCGGTGGACAGCGGGGGGAGCACCCCCTGGGACGCCTACCAATCAAGGAGGACGGTACGGCGCGGAGAGGGGAGCACCCACGGTGTCGTCCGGAGCAGCAGTGGTGCGGGGAGCACCCTCTCTGGGAGTTTAGCGCGACAGAAGCGTCCCCTACCGGTCAGCGCAAGTAGTGAGTGTGTGAACCAAAACTGTGAGTACAATTTTGACCCTTATTGATAGTGTAAAAATAACTTAGAAAATTTACTAGTGTTGCATAGTTTTGGACTTGTAAAAATTTCAAAGTGTTACTAGTGCATGGACTTAGAATAATTCGCGAAAAAGTGAACTGACGGGGAATCCATGCCGGTTTTCGGATTCATTTGGTGAAGTTCAAAAGACTTGGAAAAATTTTGGTGTTTGTGCTTTGGACTTTAAACTACAAGGATGGCGGAGAACTACTTTAAGTTACTTCTGGATACTTCAGAAAAAATAAAGAAAGCGTACACTAACTTTAATAAATCTCCGAAAGATCGTATCAAAATAGCTTATTTAGAAGTTCGGTTGGAATTTTTAGAGCAGCAATGGAATTTGTTTTCCACCAATCACCGAAAACTTGTATTTGAAATGCCACAAGAACAATTTGATCAATCGGATTATTCTAAGGAAGGAACGTTTGATGCAACGGAAGAACTGTATTACACATATAAGGCGGATTTAAAAGAAAAATTGTCAGCTTTAAAAAGTACAAATCCTGAATGTAAAAAGGGACAGAGCAAGGGAAATGAACAAGGAAACTTAAAATTACCCACTATTGAGATACCTAAGTTTTCAGGCAAATATTCGGAATGGATCGGCTTTCGAGACTTGTTCACTTCCATTGTTCATAACAACGCGACTATCCCTGATGTTCAAAAATTGCACTATCTTAAGGGGTATTTAACTGGGGAAGCAGAGCAATTGTTAAGGCACTTGCCAATCACTGATGATAATTATAAAATATGTTGGTCTCAGTTAGAAAGCAGATATAATAACAAAAAATATTTGTCAACCTGTATTCTGAAGCGTTTAACGGGCCAGAGGGCTATTGTATCTGAATCTGCAAACGGTATCAAACAATTGTTAGACACAACGATAGAATGTTTACATGCTCTTGAAAATATAGGTGTAGATACTAGGTCCTGGGATGTTATTATCATATTTTTAGTCAGTCAAAAATTAGACCCAGAGTCCCGTAAACAATGGGAACAGAAGTTAACAGAATCATCTCAGGATCTTCCCACATTGCAATTGTTTGAAGAATTTTTAGAAAACAAGTTCAGGTCGCTAGAGTTCTTAGACCCGAAGGTACAAAAGTCCGGTTTTGCTCATGTTGCTACCGCTAACACCACTACATTGTCATGCGCTTATTGTAATGAGAATCATAAGTTAAGTAACTGTAAAAAGTTTGGTAAGTGTGAGGTCGACGCGCGCCGAGAGTTTGTTCAAACGCAGAGGTTATGTTTCAACTGTATGAATTACGGTCATTCAGTATATCAATGCACCATGTCTACGAAGTGCCGCCTTTGTAGAAAAAAGCATCATACGATGCTTCACCCCAAAAAACCCATGATAGAAAATTCAAGGACAGATCAGCCTGTGGATAATGATGTTGTGGCCGCCGTGTCGGAAACATCTATACCAAGGGCCCCTGGCGATGACTCTGCGGAGGTCATAGCCACTTGCTCCGACAATCACAGTCAGGTTCTATTGGCCACAGCGCTCGTGAACACGCGGTCAAATAGAAACCAGACCCTCGTCACGCTGAGATCCTTTATCGATCCAGGTTCTCAGTTAACGTTAGTGACTGAAGAGACGGTGCAAATGTTGAGTCTCAAGAAAATTCCCGAGACCAGAATAGTTTCAGGTTTAGGCGGCGACCAGCCATCGAACAAGGTTTCGAAGGCCTATGTTGAATTGAAGTTGCAGTCTCGCCTCAACCCTAACTTTACTTTCACAGTAAAGGCTCATGTTTTAGACAAATTGACTTCCTTCTTGCCGTGCAGAAGGGTTTCAACTAAGGTTTTCCCAGCCCTTTCGTCTTTGGCCTTAGCAGATCCAAAGTTTCATATACCGAATAAGGTAGATCTGCTTCTTAGTGCGGATGTTTACGCCCAAATTGTATTGGATGGTTTAATCAAGGGTTCGCCTGGTACCTTTGCCCTTGCGCAAAATACCTCCCTAGGCTGGATCCTCTTTGGGCGCACTCCAACGCAACACAGCTTAGACGAAATGTGTCATAACGTAGTCAGTGTTAGTATGCACGTATCCGGAGAAAGTGGGGACGACCTCATCAAAAAGTTCTGGGAACTTGAGGCGGAACCTGACTTCAACAAAGTAAAAATCCTCACTGAGGAAGAAAAAGCCTGTGAAGAACTGTTTTCTCGTACGACTCAAAGAGACAAAGATGGTCGTTATATTGTCAAGTTGCCGTTTAAGTCTTCAGATCCTCAATGTAAATATAACGGATCAAAAAACATCGCTCTCAAGCGTTTCCTCATGTTGGAGAAACGTTTTGCCAGGAACCCTGAGTTGAAAATCGATTACTCGAAGGTTATGAAGGAGTACCTCGAATTGGGCCACATGGAACTAGTGCCACCAGATGAAATAGTACATCCAAATGCCGTATACACGCCACATCACGCGGTTATTCGTAAAGATAAAGACACAACCAAAACTCGTGTGGTTCTTGATGCAGCTTGTGCAGGCGAAAATGGCATGTCGCTGAATAAGGATCTGATGGTTGGTCCGACTTTACAGCCTGATTTGAGGCATCTCATAATGCGCTGGCGATGTTTTCCGATAGCTCTCGTGGCTGATATAGTCAAAATGTATCGCCAAGTTATGGTTACCAAGGAGGATGCTGATTTTCAGCGAATTTTATGGCGTGACAATCCAGACGATGAGTTGCAGCATTTTCGTCTTTTGACAGTTATGTTCGGAACTTCGTCTGCACCCTACTTGGCAGTGCGAGCCTTACAACAGCTGGCTTACGATGAAGGTCCAGAATTTCTATTGGCTCGCGATAGGGTCCTGCAAGATTTTTATATGGACGATCTGCTGACTGGGTGCCATAGCGTATCGGAAGGGAAACAAGTTTTTGAGCAAATGACCGCCATGTTGAAACGCGGTGGCTTCCCATTACAGAAGTGGTCCAGCAACAATCAAGATTTGCTCAAGCATATCAATTCCGGACATGATGAAGCAGCTCAGGCTATAGAATTAAAGATGGATGAGACGGCGAAAATTCTGGGATTGGTCTGGAATAAAGAAAAGGACGAATTTAGGTGTACGATCTCATTACCCAGTCCACCGGGTCCAGACACAAAACGCAGGGTCATTTCTAATATTGCTCGCCTTTTTGACCCCTTGGGCTGGATCGCTCCGGTTATCACAGCTGCCAAGATATTTATTCAAAAAATCTGGCTTAGTGGTATTGGGTGGGATGATGTGCTTCCAGCAGCATTGCTACAAGAATGGACTAACTTCCGCCAGGGGTTATCTCATCTGGTCGATGTGCGCATACCTCGTTGGATAAAGACGAGCAAGGACGATCAAGGCTTTGAGTTGCATGGTTTCTCAGATGCCTCCAATGTTGCTTTCGCTGCAGTAGTATATGCACGTGTCATTGACAGCAACAGCCGTGTTCACGTCAGCTTGATCACATCTAAAACGAGAGTTGCGCCGGTAAAGCAGGTATCAATTCCCCGGCTAGAGTTGTGTGGCGCGGTCCTCCTAGCAAAGCTCTTGAATGAAGTGGCTGGAGTAATGGACGTACCGAAGCAACACCTTCACGCATGGACAGATTCGTCTATCGTTCTGGCGTGGTTGAGAAGTCATCCAAGCCGCTGGAAGACTTTTGTAGCCAATAGAGTCTCTGAAATTTTAACGATCACAGACAGCGGCCAATGGGCGCATGTGGCTTCGAAAGATAACCCTGCTGATGCCGCTTCCAGAGGTCTGTCAGCTTCTGAGCACAATCAAAATCGGCTTTGGTACGAAGGTCCTGAGTGGCTGCGTAAGGAGAAGATAAACTACGACAGAGGTGATGAGAAAAGCACTAATCTAGAAGAAAAGAAACAGATGGCAGTCTGTCATGCAACTACCAGTAAAGAAAATGACTTCGATGTACTGGTTAGATTTTCATCGCTGCAAAAACTTACCCGAGTCCTGTCGTACTGCCGTAGAGTACTCCGCTGGAAAAAACCTGAAAAAGAAAAGTCTGGAAAAATTAGTAAGACATTGACAGCAAAGGAAATAAGTGATAGTCACCTTATATGCATAAAACTGTGCCAACAAGAATATTTCGGCGAGGAGATTAGGAGTCTGCAAAGTAAAAAACCAATCAGTAAGAAAAGTAAACTTACCTCTCTGGCTCCTTTCCTCGACGAAACTGGTGTTCTACGAGTCTCAGGGAGATTAAACAACTCTTCCATGCCGTATGATACTAAGCACCCCATCATTATTCCTCAAAGATCACACTTCACGAACCTTCTCATTCACGAAGCTCATGAAAGGACTCTCCACGGAGGTCCTCAACTTGTTCTCAACTATTTGAGAAGCAAGTATTGGATTTTAGGAGCTAAAAGTGTGGTAAGGCAGTTTATCAAGAGGTGCGTGATTTGTGTTCGATATTCGTCTCAAACGAACCAACAATTGATGGGACAACTTCCAATATCCAGGGTGTGTGCGTCTCCGCCTTTTCGTATGTGTGGTGTAGACTATGCAGGTCCGATAAATATAAGGACTGCAAAGGGTCGCGGACATCGCTCCACTAAAGGTTATATATGCTTATTTGTCTGCATGAACACCAAAGCGTTTCACCTTGAAGTAGTCAGTGATATGACGTCTGAAGGCTTCATTGCAGCCCTTAGAAGATTTGTAGGAAGAAGAGGTCGCGTTAGTGATATGTGGAGTGACAATGGCACTACCTTTGTTGGTAGCGCTAAAGAGCTTCAAAGGCTGTTTGATGCCGAAAGGTCAACTGTGGCCGGAGATGTTGCGGATTGGTTGGCGTCGAGAGGCATTACATGGCACTTCATCCCTCCCCATGCTCCAAATTTTGGAGGATTGTGGGAAGCGGGTGTTAAGTCCACTAAACGCCATCTTAAACGCATAGTAGGAAACAGTACCTTGACATTTGAAGAAATGTCAACGGTTCTGGCTCAAATTGAGGCTTGCCTCAATTCCCGTCCGATTTGCCAGCTTTCGAGTAGTCCCGATGACTTAACGCCTTTGACACCAGGTCATTTTCTAGTGGGGGAGCCCCTAGTTCTTGTCCCTGATGTTAATTATGAAAATTCACGGATCGGGCCTCTTAAAAGATGGCATCTCACCCAGAAGATGTTACAGGAATTTTGGCGTAGATGGTCGTCCGAATATCTGGCGCAATTGCAACAACGTTATAAGTGGACTGATCAGATCTCGGAACCTAAAATAGGAGATGTTGTTCTGGTCAAAGAGCCTGATCTGCCACCTGCAAAATGGCTTTTTGGACTGGTCATTGATAAACATCCTGGTTTTGACAAACTCACTCGCGTAGTTTCTTTAAAGTATAAAGGCAATATTATTAAGAGACCTATTAATAAGCTAATAGTACTACCTGTTGTTGATGATGAATAGTTAATAGTATTCAGTTTGTCACTACATTTCATGTAATATTTTTTTTGTGCAAGGACATTTTCTAAAATTTATTTTGTAGTTCATTGGTTTCTTTAACTCTGATAAAGTAGGTACATTCAACTGTTGAATTTCTTATTGAATCTAGTTTATTCTTTTTGTTGTATTTAAAGGCCAACTTTTTGTATTTTCTTTTATGGACTAGGTCCATGGCGGGCGGAATGTTAAGGTTCTAAGGTTAAGTTTAGTTCTAAGAGTTGCCAAGAGATGGCGCTATTTGTAGTTTTGTAGGTTTTCTAAAACGCGGTATTAAGATGTTCACGGCGAATCATTACCTTACCCAGATCATTTTGGTTTAATAAATTCAGCTCAATTGTGGAAACGATACTTTGTTTTCTTTGGGCTTCCTGCGGGTTTTTCGGGATCTTGACACATTTTCAAAATCATGCGCATTTCGAGGCGGTTAGCTCTGGGGCTCAAACAACTTTGGGCTGCCGGTCACCGGCTGACCCGCACTTCGCATCTGTTTACTTTAGTTTATTAGTACAATGTTGTTGTTTTACGACTTGTTAACCCACTCGACAGAAGGTGAAGTAGGTGCGTACAATAGCAACACATACAAAAATTACGCCTTTATCCCAATACCTTAGATTATTAACAAATACCTTTGAACGATATGAGGACATTGTAATCAGTTAAACACGTCCTTTTGGATGATGATGATAGAATCACCCAAGCCGCCACTGCAGCCACTGCGAGTAGATCACACTCTTCAAGCTCCTCAAACAAACGACGTCCCCGAGATCTATACCCCTTTTTTGGCACCGGCATGTACTGGGGAGATTCAGTCCGATCCGTGCTTCCCAGAACAACACTCCTAAGCCCAGTCTCGCCCCAAGTGCATGGTTGGGCTGATTGTTAGAACTACCATTCAATTATTTCCGGGTGAGCCCTTGCTCCAATCAAGCTGTTAGGCGTAGTTTTGATGGCCCTGGTGCCAAAACCATAGAGCCAACACACAAATTAGATCGATTATGTATAGTAAGCGTCGCATTCAGGCAGGTTTATATACATGACTTACCTAATATACTTGATGAAGGTACCTACCTAGGTTAATAATGTTCTACTTATCGGGTTATAGGCCAATAATAAATAGTTAAGTACATGAAAGGCAAAAAACTGATAATAAAAAAACAGAAATACGTAGGTCAAAAACCGATCAAGTGCGAGTCGGGCTCGTTGCATATATACGTAAATGGCTATATTTCACATTTTTTGTACAGGAGCCACACTTAATTTTTATTTTACTCGTATCTTTTGTATTTGTTGTTGTAACGGCAACAGATATAAGTATTTGAGAAAAATGTCAACTCTCTAATCAGGGCGATTTATGTTATGTATGAGACAAAGCTTGGTGACAGACGGACAGACAGAAAAGTCTCAGTAATAAAACCCTTTGACCCTTTTGGTACAGAACCCTAAAAAGATGTGTGCGCGGGCAGATTGTGATATAAATGAAATCAAACCAAGGTGATCCGCTATGAATGTTGTGGACCCATCTTTTGCCTACCTGCTTCTACGATTTTTTTATTATCGCGACAAAATCTGATGCCGTTTTGTAAAAAGCAAAGAAACAAAATACGGGTGCGGTGTGAGTGTGAGTGTGACACAGTTAATTCGAGGCTCAAAAGGCGCAAGGATAAAAAGACGGCGCGTGCACTCCACGCGCAAATTTCAAGTTGCGATGTTTCGCGTCGCGGGGTGGACGTGCGCGTGCGCGTGCGCACTGCTGGCACTCACGAGCGCGCGCATTTACGACAAGTGTGAACTGGCACTCGAATTACAACAGCTAGGTGTCGACAAAGAGAACATCCCTACGTGGGTGTGCATCGCGTACCACGAGTCACGTTTCGACACCGCGGCTCTTAACCCCGGCAGCGGCGATCACGGGCTATTGCAGATCAGCGAGCTGTTCTGGTGCGGCGTGGCGGAGGCGGGCAAGGCGTGCGGCGCGCGCTGCGACAGCTTCCGCGACGACCACATCGCCGACGACGTGCAATGCGCGCTGCAGATACACGAGGAGCACACTCGCCTGCAGGGCGACGGTTTCCTCGCCTGGGTCGTCTACCCTCTATACTGCAAACATGTCACCAAGAAATATTTAGCAGATTGTGATATGTATGTGAAGAACACCAACAAAACTAGGATTACAGACAGTGTGTCAATAAGTGACAACGAACATGACAACTTGAATGTTACCTACACAAAACCTGAGACGGACGAGAAGCCTAGATTTTTGTCTATCAACTCTCTGTTACGTGGTCATTCTGCGACACAGGACTGGCTGAATTATAAAATCGACAACATTGATGACCTTAAACTTCCAGTCTTCAGCAAGAGTTCAACGAAGCCTTCATATTATGGGTTTTCCACCTCAAGAACAACTACCAAAATGTTCGAAAAAGTAACTCGGACTACACCTCGAACAACCACAGTTACTACTACCACCGACAGTACACTACGACTTTCTTCCACACCGAACACTATTCATACAAGTTTTTCTGCACCGGCGCATACTAAGTCTTTTCCTCGTCAAAAACCGGAAGACTTCTTGCAACATAAAGTAAAAGTAATGACATCAACAGAAAGGAAGCCTTATTTTAGTACGACACGAGCACCATTCAAATATGATCCATATGATGTGATAGAAACAAACCCTTATAAGTTGATGCAAACGACTCTATCACCAGTAAACACTTTCCGGAACCTGCAATCAAGTACAGCAATTTCCACAACGGAGAAGCCTAGAAGAAGATTAGTATCGTTCGGAACTCTGGTAGACGCTGAGCGAAAAAAAGCGACGGCCTCTGATACGTTTCTCAAAAGTGCTGTATATTCGACATCAACGCGGTCGTATCGGACAACGACCGAGCTACCTTCAACGCGACGCCCATCCTTCACCTTCACCTCGCGGTCAACAACTACCTTAAGACCATTCTACACAACCAAGTCTTGGACAAATGCGAAACCTTACCACGATCAACACGACAAAAGCATAAGTTCCACATCAAGAACAATGCAACCTACGCAATCGATCTTTGACTTATATTTACACCCCACGAAGCGACCCCCAGTACAAGATTATAGTGCACCTTCGTTTGATACTCGATATAGGATAAAAATATTTTCTGGAGGTACCACAGCTAATCCCATATCCCATGTGAAGGATAGTCAGGAAACGAAGTTCCCTACTGGAAGTGCATCTCGCAATCAATTCCGAAGGGAAACCACCTGACTCTACAAGTAATTACATGTATTAGTTATTTTGCTTATTGATTTCCGTAAGTAAGTACTTGTTCCTTCTTCCTTATATTAGTTATTTATGATTATGCTCACCTAATGATATGATAAGTTATTTAGTTAAATTAGTTGGTATATAAAGAAAATTGGAACTAAGTCCAACTTAAAATTAAATATTAAATGTCGACTAAGATTTAAAAAAAAAACAAGATAAAATAAAGATGAAAATAAGAACGAATTATGTTTATGTATCTTTCCTATCTCATTTCCTAAGACAGCAAGCTCGCACCCATAAATCAGACCAAGAGCAGGTGTGTATTTGTGTATATTCAAATGAGCTAATTAATTATGGAGACCTTGGATTGGATCACAGAGGATAATCGTAAATTATTAATTAAAATTCAACCAAGAGACAAGCGAACAAATCTCGCCCAGCCAGTCGAGTCTTAAAGTGCAAGGGTTAACTTATTTTCTATACCTACTTCCCATATAATTTTATAAAACTACAGAAGTTCAAAAGTCTGTAGTATCAGTCAATACCTACATACCTACCTACTACCAAGAGGAAGGTTTATATGTATGTATAATAAAAAAATGTCGGGAAAACAACTAATTCCCACGGGATATTAAGTTCTGGCGCGTACAACCGCAGCGGGAGCCGCTCGTTTGTAATATATTATAACCTACCTACCAGTTAAGTACTTGCTTTAAAAAAGCTACTATAAACTAAAAGCCATTATTAATCTTGTAGATAATACTAAACTACTTAGTACCAAAGGCACAAATAACTATTAACGTAAAACAAAAACTTGTTTCTATTATCGACCACGTAGGTAGGTAACATCCGAAATATGAAAGACAGGAGTGTCAATTCGAGCGTGCGAATTATTTAGTTAATGAGAAAGATCAACCTCATCCTGTCAGGAATATATATTCTAAAAAGTATGAAATGCACTTAATATGGGCCTTGATCCCGCCTGCAAATGATTATTTATTATGATATTTCTCGCTTGACCACTTGGCCAGTGGCTTGACGCAATAAAAACAGTAAAATATCATCAACTGCCACTTCAGAATTACGATCGGAATTTGTTTATTTAAAATTAACATATTGGCTTCTTTTTATAGTAATTATTTAACCAGGTAGAGGAAGTTGAGTTTTTGCCCTGTACAGCAGTCATTTTCGTGACAATGATTTCGAATGTAAAAATAAATATATTTTCCATTTGGCACTATGTGGGATTGTTTCAGTTTGATTAGTAAAAGTCTATAGAACTTGGTAAGTAACGTCAAGTCCCATCAGCTCATTAATAAAATAAACCAATCAATATTTATCGAATTAAAGATTAGTACCTTAAAGTTATGTAGAGTCACGCAAACACGACTATAATGAAAGCCCATACTACCTTTCGGTCCTGACTCCTGGCCCTAAAAAAAGGTTCTTAAACTTCACCCTTCGTGAAATTAGGTTTTTATGGTGCACAATATGTTTGAAGTACTTATATAGATTGAATGTGATTTTCCTGCGTATTTTTGTTTTTATTACATTGAACGTTGCTAACTCCAACGCATGCTGCTTTCCAAAATTTATCTCATTAAAATGTGAAATTGTGATGTTTCCTTGCAAATGGAAGAAAAGCATTATACTAGCCTCATCCAAAATGCCAATTTCTGGTCTCATTAACTCAGGAAGGCCTCGACTTCGTCTCGTCGTCTTTCCAATATTACTCGACCAGAATTTGGTCTCTTTTTTGGATACTGCCATATTGTACTATTTTGTTGTAGGAGCGTACCTGGTGTTGACTTACCCACACTTCCTGTACGCTAACCCCTTGTACAGAAACGGAGTGATCGGAATGAACCCTATTGAAGAAGAACACCGGATATTTCTCGATCTGGAACCAGTAAGTAACTTTGGGTAGGTACCTATCTACCCAACATGCCACAATTTGTATTTTGATACCTACCTAACCTACTGGTGGTTTAAGACCTTATTTATAAATCGCACTCAACTCTGAGATCGATCTCAAGAGCGATTTTGACAAATGTCAGTCAATACTCGAGTCATCGATCGATCTCAGAGTTGAGTGACAGAGTGACATTTTATAAATACGAGGCTAAGTTCTCATCGGGTCGGATCGGTAACCTAGACGAAAACTAAAATACCTACACACAGTACTAAACCTTATGTTTTGATCACTTATACTCAAAATGCCTGCTTGATGTTGCGGCAAGAAGGAATGAGGATACCCTTTTCTCGTCGCTTAGATAGATGTATACCTAATTACAATGTAGGCTACCACAAACTACACCAAGTTTGTGTACCTATCTGTCTACCTAAAATAGGTAAGGTAAGGTTTGCCGTGTGACGCCAGCTTAGATTAGCATCATCCTAATACTAGCCGTGGGTGTCATAAGAGGCTAAGGGATAATTAACCAGCGAATGAAAGGCAGCTTTCTCTGGAGAAAAATCACATTGCATTGCGCTCGCCAATCCGCCTGCCAAGCGTGGTGGGTGTGGCAATATCTCCCAATAAGGGGAGGCCCATGTCCAGGAGTAGACTATTGCGGCTATTAAGGTAAAGTAAGGTAAGTACAAGCCTTAAATTATGCCACTTTCTGAGTGCTCGCCAGCCCATTTGACAGGTGAGCGTCTGCATGGCCCCGATGTAAGTTAGGTATACAGATTTAAATGACATTACCTCAAAAAATATAATATACACCAGTCCACCTGACATCAGCCCCGCCGATGTATCAGGATTTTAAATTTATAATCAAAGTACAAATTATTAATTCAAAGGTACGAAATAGTATTTGCAGGATAATTTCGGATAATGAAAATAACTATATATTCCGGATTCGGATACGGGTACCTACGGACATGAAAATATTTCCGATTATCCGTAAGTTTCGGTTACGGTTAACTAAAAATAAAAAAACTTGTAGTTTATCGCACCAAGTAGGTATTGGTAAATGTAAAATTGCTAAGTATGACTTGAAAATATGTAGAATTGGCCAAACAATTTCTTGTCATGTTTCAAATGTAACCAGTCACAATTGGGTAAGTGAGGCCCCGCCTTTATCCGAAACTTTTATATCGGTTTCGGTTACGTACGGATATATTTATATATCGGATTCGGTCACGGAGCTCCATAACATCCCTGTAAATTAGGTATATTTTTTTGGGGTTCATACATATACACAAATTACGCCTTAATCCCTAGCTGTTAGGCAGAGCGTTAACGATCGTAAAATTATCGCCACGTCTGACAGCCCTTTCGGATGATTTGATTGGATGATTTTAGGTTTCAATTAGATCTGTATACCTACCTACATGTGCCATCCTGACGCTCACGAGCTCACAGGGGTATAAAAATAAAATAGCGTTGAGCTTCTGAACCAAGAGCGTACCTTAAAAAGTACCTGTCGACATTATATCTAAACATAGAACTTGTAAGTTATTCGCGTAGAGATCATTAATTACTTATCCCATTGATACTCCACAGAACACGGGCACAGTGATCCGCGGTATGAAGCGCGCTCAGTTCAACGTATTCCTGCGTCCGATCACGGGCATTCCTGCCACCCAGAACTTGCGCACCACGTTAACCCCCATTGTTTGGGTGGAAGAGGTACCGTAATTCAAAAAATAATAAAAAGAAATAAAACAAATAGTTATTTCTTTCATGCTCTGGACCCATATTATCATCATCTGCCTGCCCTTATCCCAAATTATTTGGGGTCGGCGCAACATGTCTTCCTCTTCCATTCATCTCTATCCGCAGTCAAAGCTTTGTTTACACCTTTTTTGAGTCATAGGTATCATCTTTTATACAATCCGTCCAAACATTTTTGCCCTTGTCTCCTTCTGTGTCCATCCACATTCATATTCATTACTTTTTTCCTCACATGTTAACAACAAAATACAACATAGATAATGCATTTACAATAAAAGACGGTTGCTACTGCAAGCACTCCGGTCATTGTTTACAAATTACTTTTTGTTCTCATTGCCATGCGAAGTCATCCAGTAACGAGGGCTGGATGTGTCCAGTGAGTCATACAACCAGTACAATTTCGTTTTGGGACGAACCAATTCGCTCCAAAGGCGAGGCAATCCTGGCACGCATGATGGCGAAGAAGTCAGGGATCCGAGCGTCGTCGAACATGCCCGATGCACGGCAGTATCTGAGCAAACGCATTAGGGTAAAGTGTGGTCATTATACTGCACCCTAATGACACTATACGAACGCCTATTAAACGCAAACCACAGGTGACACGTATATATATTTTGATAAAGGTTCTAAATAGAGTTTTCTTTACGTCAGAAATGCACCTCTGTGGAATCTGCGAGCGAGCATATTACACCGTACAGCGAGCTCCCTTCTCTCTCGCTCTTTATCATTCTTGAGGTCCTCCGTCAGCATGTGATACCTGTACGGTGTACACAGCCACCTTTCGCACCTCAGCACCATCTAGATATATCGAGGGCACCGTCTCCGGAACTCTTCCTCATCTAAATACAAGCTTTCCTGACAGCCAATTCTGGAGTCCTTCAGTTCCTCAATATGGCCATTCACGTAGATGTTGAACAAGACCGGAGACGTGAGCCCACCTTGGCGTACACCACAGTCTAGCCTAAACACGTTAGACCCTGTGTCGCCCCATTTAACCGTATTCGTTTGGTTCCCATGCCAGTACTTCAACAGATTCAAGATGTCATCTGAGACCCTAGCCTCCTTAAGTTTCGACCACAGCAAATCGTAATTTACCAGGTCAAATGCTCGACTAAGGTCTAGGAAACACGCATATACACTAGTTTTCCTGCTTGTATAATATTTTACTGTGTTTTTAAGACAGTAAATTGCTGAGTCCGTTGAACCGGCACGGAAACCAAACTGAGCATCGCTTATATCTACTTCCTTCATCATGTGCGGATGAATAAGGCGTTCTAAAACCTTCCCAATTACGGTCCCTAATGTGATAGGCCTATAATTTCCTACTGATGAAAGGTCACCAGTTTTATTCTTAGGGACTGAAACAACTACCTATTCATATGAAGACCTAAACACAATACGGAGCCTAAATACACTTATCTTCCATAATCCAATCTACCCCAGTCTTTGTCAGAGAATCGATGGCCTTCGTCGCCCCATCGCTCAAATTCAGGTACTGTAACAGTTCGCATCAAAGATTTCGGTAAGTAGTTAAATCTAAGGCGGACGTTAAATAGTTCAGACATCACTATATGTAGCTCATCACTAGCGTACTCCAGCGATGCTTAAACCGTCGTGCCCAGGGGGCTTGCCACGCTTCATATTTTTAAGAAATTTAGCTATATCGGCAGGAAACGCAACTTGACCGCCTCCGAGGCACGCAGCGGTGGCCAACATCAGGCGCACTTTTCGCAGGTAAAGGTGTTGCTCTAAAGTGTTTGGCGAAAGTATCTGCAATTTCTTTAGGACTCTGTGACTTTTATACACAAACTGGCAGTGCATAATGGTTTACATGACATAAAGCGCGGTTAGACTTGGTGACTAATTTAACGTTTGTTTTAGGTAGGTACTGTTATGGTAGTTGAGTAAAAAACCGTTTTCTTTGTTATGATTACAGGGCATGAACTTGCCGGATGAATTCGTAGAGGAGGTGACGTCAAAACTTTTGGCGCCTTTAAACCTGGTTGCCATCCTTGTTCCCGTGTTAGTGGCTATAACAGCTGCCGTTTTCGTTCTGGGAGTAGTCAGCCTCGTCAGGGCTAAGAGGGGCACCCCCGCCGTGCCTGCTTCGACCATGCCAACGACAAGCGCTAAAAACAACTGACTTAATTAAATGTTTTAGTACCTATTTAAGTATAATTTTAAATAAATTAAATTATATCTATACGTATATAATAATTTTATTTCGAATACTCTTCTCTTCTTCTATCATGTGGTGGGTGATATCTGTTTTTAATCGGTTAGTGGGTATATTACACTCGACTTCAAAAAAATCGCACGTCCGTAAAAATAGGCTTCAAGTACTGGTAATCCTTAAGACAAGCAGTTATTCGTAGCAATATTGGTATCATTTGAGAGCCCTATAAAAACTCTTTAAAAAAATATCCATTTCATTTGAATAAATAAAAAGCTTTACACTTCACGTCACTGTGAATGACAATGGAACTGATTCTCCTCTTCAAATTTTGTTTGTATTGTTTTGTTTTTTGGGTATAAAAGGGTCGATACAGCTTATTGGGGGATAGATAAATTTGCTATCAACAGTCGAAGAAGACACAGAAGAATATCTTTCATCAGAAAAACGTCCTTGTAGATGCTACAGCTGCTGAAGCCGCCCAAGTTATCGCACTACTGCAATCAGGACTACGTCAGTGTGATGTTGCTCGGCAATTGCACTTGAGTCGCTTTTCTGTTCGAAGAGTGTACCAGCGGTTCCTGCAGACCGGTGGCTTTGTCCGAAGGCGTGGGTCTGGTAGAAATCGCTGCACTTCTGCGAGAGATGACCGATTCGTCGTATCGAAATCTTTGAGAAATCGGTTCTCTAATGCTGTTGAGTTGCAACAGCAGCTTCAAGCAGTTCGTAGAAGGGCCGTGAGAGTAATAGACGCAAAAGAGTATACAGAAGACAATGGGAACGTTTTGCCCAAGCCTGCATCCAAGAAACGGTAGAATACGGGGGCGGTTCCTGCATGTTCTGGGGCGGCATATCTGCCGATGGCAAAACTGAACTTTCTTGCGTCTCTCGGACCGGCGGTGCTCGCGGGCAAGGGTCGATGACTGCTCACCGGTATATCACAGAGATCCTGGAAGAACATGTGGTCCCCTATGCTGGATTTATTGGCGACGAGTTCACATTAATGCACGATAACGCTCGCGCGCACACTGCTGGTATTGTGCAAGGCTACCTTCAAGAGGTTGGGATCCCTGTCATGCAGTGGCCAGCGAAAAGTCCAGATCTGAACCCGATAGAGCACCTCTGGGACCAGCTGAAACGCAAGGTTAGATCCCGTGATCCCGCTCCCGCGACTCTTCAGGAGTTCCAAGACGCCGTTATTGAGGAATGGGACAGTATCCCTCAAGAAGAGGTCCTAAAGTTGGTGCGATCCATGAGGGAGCGCATGGAAGACGTCATTAGGGCTAGGGGGGGTAACACTAGGTTTTAGGTTAGTATTAAGCAACTTTGTTTTGAAAAATTAATCAGATTTCATTAGGGTTTTTAAGGATTTTTATTGTTTTGTAAATTTTTCTCAGTTCCTTTTTGTTTTTGCATTCTCTGTTTCCTTACCTTTCAAATGATACCGAACATTACCAATCATGATACAAATACGATTGAAAGATGTTTGAAGATTTCTTAAAAGGTGCGATTTTTTTGAAGCCGAGTGTATTATAGGACTAAATAATACAATAAAATATTTTATGGATAATGAAATGAAACAACGTTTCAACATTCAGCTGTTTAATTATATTCGAACTTAACTCCATTCATAAAACACATTCAATAATTCATTGAACACAAGCTATACAACATTACTTGCATATCGATCTCAAATAAAATTGAAGTATTTTTTTACGATCACGTGGTCCGAGGCTGATAATGGTGTTTAGTCTTTCCTTTACTGGACTAGAAAAACAATAACTAATGTTTGAGATTTCATAATGATAATTATTGACTATTTAATAAAAAAAAATATCTAAAGGTATAAAAATAGTTAACAAATTAACCAAGTCAGTACTACAAACCGCCCGCACCACCTTACCAGCCCCTAACAAACAAAATATATACATTCAGCACGAATTAAACATACATTATATTCCTATTTATTAAATTTGAAAATTTGGTATCAAATGGGTAGTGTTAGAGATCAAAGAATCGCCTGGAAAACAATATTCAAATAAAATCATAATTTTTCTTTTTCTTAAATAACTAATACAGTAAATCAATTGGATGAAAAATTTGTTTTTGTTGTACAAAGAAAATAAAATATATATTTCAAGAGAAACCACTACCCACAATACGCATTATTATGAAGTAAAAATAAAATATTTTATTTATATAGTGTAAAAATAATATTAAACAGTCCTCGATAGATAATTTACACGTAATTAATCAATAAATCATTTACTTATCTAAAGTTTAATTTTACAGAGCATTGCATTGGGATTACAGCACTGCTGATATAAGCCCCAAGACAATACACGTCTTTCAAAATAGCATGTCCGCAAGAGGCCGCTGTACTCCGCTAGACACAAACCGCGCCAAAACGGTGCCAACTTGCAAAATTGTTATTTTTGAAAAGAAAAGCCCATTAAACACTAATTACATTTATGGCGGCTGAATCGATCGGCCAGCTTATATTCATGACACAGATATTCTCAATGATTAATTGCAACACATATATAAGTACGGTAGCAGTCGCTCTTCAACACGAATCTGATTAAGGAAGAGTTGACTGCAACCTACAAGTACAGACTAACGGAATAATGAACTGGTCCGTCATTGCTTTCATATAACTAACAACACTTCCAAAAAGTCGAATTAGAAACTTTATTAATCCAATCACCCCGCACTGCCATAATGTTACTTTACAGGGCGATTTATAATTTACCCTGCTATCTCTTGGAAATATGTTACCTTGTTATTAGTAATACGAATATCAATCCGATACAGTTACATGTTAGTCGGTTAGTGACAAATTGCATAAAATGCGGTCAAAATTTTGAATTTACTGCATTTTATACTATTTATCACTATTAAGACATCTACATACAGACACATTAAAATGTATTTGATTTATGAACTACATCAATTTTACCAGACACTGAAAATAGTAATCTTTAATCGTGTAATAGCATATTATTAAATAATAGTGTAAACAAAATTGTATTCTGAAAAATGTACTCTACTTGTTACTCTACCTATTCTTCTACTTAGGTCCAGGGTAAAATAGAAATTATTTAAAAATATATATATGCAACGGAGCTTTACAAAAAATCGACACGACGACAATCAAAACTGCGTTGGTTTACTAGAGCTATTATTCCTAAATAATGGTCGTTGTATTTTCTTGGCTCAGTTACTGTTTTGCCGAAGGTTTTGCCGGAAAGGAAGCTACGATAGAGAGGGAGTAGCCGAGAGGAGACTTGCTATAGACAAATTGGACTGAGTAGGAATAAGGGCCTAAACGTTGTTACACGAAAAACGCGATGTGCTATACCACACGCTGCAGGTAACAATTTTTTACATGGCTAATACTACACAGAAGTTATCTGTAAAGAAGCAATTCAAATAAGTAAATAATGTGCGTTTTTATAGTTTTGACTAACCTAATCAAGGTAGTGAATTGAGTAACGTACTGCGGTATATTTCCTAAGATTTATTTTTTCTGTCCTGTCACTGTAACGTTATGTAAAAGAATGAATAACTGTGATACTGCCAGTTGCTAAAGTGACGCTGAAGTTTCAAAATAATGCGAAATTAGAGAGCATGATGTATGATCCTGATTGGTAAAAGGGGTCCATTGTTGATACATACGAAAAATTTAAATTCTGACGATAAGTACATGATTCGCAAAGCAATTTTTTAACAAAAGTTTGTGTGAAGAGTTGGGCACGCACGTGTTCGGGCGCAAAACAATATTTTGGTTAAAAGACATAAGATATTTCTTTTACAATCAATTACAAAATTATATTACCTGCAACAGTAGCTCAATCAATGCATTGGCGTAAAGTGGCCATTCAGCTTAGTTTTCTTATTATAGCGAAAACTTTAAAAAAATTGTGTGGTTTGGACGCAAAACATTTGTGTGAAAAACGGTCCATCTTAATAAAGAAATCATTGTCATTTAGTACGCACACAGTATGCACGCCTATTTCAACAAAATATATTACCAAAACGATAACAAGAGCAAAGTCATTCAAAGAATACTTGCAGAATTCGTAACTTACATTCCTGCAGTGCCTCGAATCAAAACTTTCAAATTTTACCATTGTTTTTCCCTGTCCAAACCTTTACATGTTAACAGAACAGACTGATAAACTTTTGTTTGAGGTTGACTTGTGGAACTTTTTGGACAATCCGTATTTTAGTTTCGCTGAGGCTTTTCCCGCTCCCGCACTCTCTCTACACTTAACTAAACATCGTTTAATTGCATTTCACCATTTTGCGTTATATATTGAGAAAATATCATAAGGCAGTATATCAAGTAATTTAACAACTTAAAATTATTTTTACTTACTTTCTTTTCTTTGCACTATAGTGTGCCACACTAGCACTACTATAGCAGTGCTAAGTATTTTCGAAAATAAAAATGTAACATTTACCGAGACACATTTTATAGTTAAACATGTTTGGAAAATGAATTAACTAGTCAAACGAAATGCCCCTCTTTATTGATAATAGTCTCAGTAGTTCGAATCAAAGTAAAGTTTCGTAAAATAAGAGGACTCCCTTAAGTCAATTCTGAAATTTCTCTAATATACTGCAAGGACTGTAAAGTTCAATAAAATAAATCCAGACCCCACAGTATTTACTTACATAACGAAAACATAGACTAATTCAATTTAACTAAAATAATTCTATAAAAGATATACAGTATTTACAAAATCGAAATTAATCTGGATAAAAACTGTTACATACAATGGTTGTCTTCAAAAATGAAGACATGTTTATAAAGAGCTAGAATGCTATATACAATATATTTACAAAGTTAAAAGTAAACTAAAAACTTAAAATTACTCGGCTACATTACGTTTATCATCATTGTTACGCTTGCGTCCCTTGGCGTGTGCCAGCATGGTGACTAACCTCTTGTGGCTGTTGCCGACGATCCAGCCGTGCTGCTGCTGCTGCTGCTGCTGCTGTGTCTGATCGTCGCCCTCCGACGACCAGTAGTAGGTGGTAGGCCGCGGCCGGGCCCTCGACGTGGACGCCTCCGCGCCGTCGTTCGCCGCGCCCCCCTCTCTCGCCCCACTCGGAGCGCCCGACGCACCAGACGTGGAGGGCGCGGGCGGTGGACACAGCTCGCTACTCTTCTCGTCGCCTGCTTCGCTATGGCTGTTGGCACTATTACCCGGTGTGCTCCATTTATTACTAGTTACCCTGCTATCACTATCTTGTTTTTTGTTTAAGGTAACTTTCCCACGTCGTCCGAACGCCTGTTGGCCTTCTCTCTTGCGGCCCTTTTTCTTGCGTCCGGCGCCTGCGACCACAGACTCCGCGCTGGTAGGGCGCGCCGGCAACCCGTCAGGCTCTGACTCTGAGCTCCAGGACTCAGCTAACACGTTTTGTTTTCCGACAGTGCATTTCCGCCGAGCTCTATGTCTCGCGACTCCAGTATATTCATCATAATCTGCAATGTTATCCGCCTCGTGTATGTCAAGTATTTTGTCTAATAAGGATTTTTTTGTTGGTAATTCTTCCGTTTCCGAGTTTTCTTCAATAAGAGACTTGTTTTTCGGAGATGCCTCACTTTTTTGGTATGTGCAGGGGTCTCGTAGTCTGGGAGGTGCATTTTCGCGGCCCAAGGGTGGGACCGAGTTGTATGCTGAAGAAGTGCTTGGGCCATAAATGTCATCATCTTGCTTTGAAGTCGATGGCCCATACTTGTATCTTTTAGGGGTGTCGTATCTACTACTGCTTAATGATTCACGTTCTGGTTCAAGCTTCTTAGAAGATGTACTTGTTTTAGTAGCTTTCATCTCATCTGTACATAACGACTTTTTTCTGGCTTTATGCTCCTCGTCAACAAAAGAATTACTATCATTATGTGAGCATTTAAGGGGATTTGGAGAAACAGCTTTATCTGGTTTTGATGAATCTGAATTGTTTTCGAGCGTTGGAGAGTTGGGTTCATCTTTCACCAGTAGACTATCAAAAAGTTGATCTAGATTAGCTTTTGGTTTAGCTGTCTCTTTGCATTTGGCAGGCTTCTTTTCAGCTCTAACTGCATTATGCTTGAATATTTTACCCATTACTGCACTCTTTTCTACTGCTTCCTTTCTTTTTAATGGAGTCACTTTTTTAACATCACTCTTTATATTTCCTAATTCACATGAAAGTAAACTGCTTTCTGTCTCATCATCGCTACAAACATAATCATCTGACATGTAAACAAAGTCGTCGCCATCCGATGCACTCTCGGTTGAGTTATCGGCTTCATCAACTTGAGTTTCGGATCTTGATGTGTTAGCAGTTGGGTGATTATTAATACTTTTGAATCTTTCCATAAGTGTTGAAGGTCTAAAATCAAATAATTCAGCGTCTTCGTTGTCCAAAAACTCATAAACATCATGTTTCTTTTGAGAATGAGAGCCATCTTTACGTTGATCACTATCATGGCCTCTACTTGTCTCAGATTCTCTCTTTTCTCGTTTTTTCTTTGAGCTTGGTTTCTTTTTCTTTTTCATTGAATTTTCTTGAGGTGGAACTATTGCAGACATGTTGATATCGGTCGTCGGGATTGAAACTTTTATCCCATCAAAGCCTTTTAAAGCTCCTTTAGTAAGCACAGTGTTCGGACAATTCTTTTTATTAGAAATCTTTTTCCCTTTCTTCTGGTCAGCTTTCTTTCGTCCTTTTAGCCTGAAATTAAAATAAAATATCAATATAAATAATATAAATAACAATAAAATGGTGTGTCCGTTTAATTCACGTCAGGTTGAAGTAAATTATAATGGAATAAACTGATAGTTTTCATCATTTTTTATACTCTGCAAAAGTAATTTTATACAAACTGCTTAAAAAAAACCATGCGAACATTTATCATAACATTCATAATCCGACCGAGTTTTACTTACCCGGGAGATGGTTCCGTCACGGTTTGTACTTGTTTCGCAGCCGCAGCTTGAGAACGGCACTTCCGTTTAATCTTGTCAAATTTATCCTCAAACATGTCTATATCTTCGATAATGTCAGGATACATTTTTTCTTTATATTCTGGATATTTCTTAACACTACTTTCATCCAACACTGGTGCATCACCTTCAGACGCCTGTGCGCTTGCCTTCCGCCTAACGCGTGTATTTTCAGATATTGTTGGTGATATTTCTTCCGTCACGGATGCTCTTGATCGAACATAAGGTGTTCTGAAATCGTGCTCAATAGTTTGTTTCAATTGTTGGCATTGTATGTGACAGTCAGGTTTTAAAAATATTTCTGAAGATATTTCATGCGGATGTATAGTCAAAGCACTTGAAGCCTCATGATACTGCATTACTTTAGCTTTTTTTGCGTTCGCAGCTTCTTTAAGATTACTAATCAAATCATTTTCCAAAAATCTTACTTCTTCGCTTTCTAGTATTGATTTGGCTGTGACTGAATCAACATCATCGTCACTTTTTAGGTTGCTGTTATCAATCGCTTTAGGGACATAATCAAAGTTTGTTTCAGAAGAAGGGAGATCATTTTCAGAAGCTACAGTACAAGACGAGGAGCTAGGCAGATCTAATAGTGATGAAACAGCACACGAAGAAGTAATAGGCAAGGTCACTCTTGTTTTCAATGCTGTCGTTTTTACGTTGGGCAGTGATATTAGAGAAGTTGTAGGTGGTTGGGTACTCAAGATTGATTGCGCGTGACTAGACTGTGGTAGAGAACTTGATGTTGACGGTAACGACGACTCCAGGGAACCTGGAATAGACGGTAGTGCGCTTGGCAAGACAGCCAGCGGAAGAGCGGGCAAAATCGGTCTACGCGATTCCTTTAGTAATTCACAGCAGTCTATGAACAACGCTTCATCGCGGCTTAATCCTCGATGGCAAAACGACTGTTGATCTCGCATAGCTCTATTAACATCTTCTAGAATTTCTCGTAAGCCTGGAAGAACTATTTTTACCTTTGAATTTTTCTTTTGCTTGGCTGCTTTCTCTGTTAATATTTTAAGGCGATCCATATGCTGCTTGTAAGCAATGAGATAATTAGGCTTTTCAGGAGGATAATATGCCTCCATATTCAACTCAACTTCTGCAATTTTCATGATGTGCAAGAAAGTCATTTGATGTCGAGCGAAATTATCAGGTCGGCGAAATTCTTTCTTACATACTTTGCAAAAACAAGAAACGATTTTGACCTCTTCTTCTATATCCTTTTGTTTGCGACCGCGTTTAACTTTCTTAGAATGTGAATCTTGTTTTGAATGTGATGGTTGATTAAGATATCCATCTTTATTCTTTTTTGTGTCAGAGGCTAAAGATTTCCTTGACGACCGAGAGCTGCCATAGTAATCTTCACCATCGTTGGCAATGATATGGAATGTTTCAGATATTTTTTTCGATGCCAACAGATTTGATTTGCGTGGTTTCCTTTCAGAAAAGAAACCAAAGCTTTCCATAAATTGTTCAGATCGCATCTGCTCTTCCATTTCATTACTTATCTTTTTGACTGCAGTTGTAGTCCGCTGTACTTTCTTACACCCGCTAGTAGAAGGATTAGCTATATCTTTGTCCTTATGTTTGCCGGTTTGTGTACGAGTTGCTTTAGCTGCCAATTTCTTAACTTTGCCTTCTACATATTTTTTTAGGGGTACGTCACTTTTAGATGAATCATCAGAATCACTAACAGTATCTTTTAATTCCATTGATTTTAATGACTGTTTATCTTGATTATTATTATTTGCCGGCTGCTCATCAGAAACAACATTTAATAATTCTTTTTTGTTTGCTGGTTTATTCAATTTAGATACGTGTTTTTCGGTTGCCAATTTACCATGTAATTGTGTTGATCTTTTCTTATCTTTGATATTATGTTGGCCAATCCCTGATTTCCGGGATTTCTGGTCAGTCTTCAATGCTTTTTCTTCCAAAATTTTTGACTCTATTAACTTGGAGCTAGATTTTCTTTTCGATTTTACCTCTTTAAGCTTCGCTCCGGCCTTTCTCAAAGGCTCAGGTTTCTGTATCATTTCATCAAAATCTATGTTATAGGGGTCGTAAAGCTCAGCACTACATGATTTCACAACAACTGATTTTGACCGAGTTCTTCTCGCTGCTATTGGCACGTCGTAGCATGTTGTTATAAGGTTTCCAGATTTGTCACTTAGCTCCAAATCCAATGAATCTGATTTTTTATTGGTTTTTAGCACTTCATTTGAATCAGTTTTAGTTAAGGTAAATTTGATCTTCTTAGGTTTGGGAATTTGTTCAAAATCAACAGTCGACGGTGGTTTACATAATTTGCGTTTTTCTAAAACACCTTTATTTTGATTTAAGATAGCACTGTCAGTATCAGGTTCAGTAATGATTTTATCGGTATTCTTAGCGCCGTCTCGAACACCGTCGGAGCTTTTGTCATCTTTAGGTAGAATCTCTCTGGATTTATCAGGATGTACTGTTTCCAAAGGCGCGTTATCTTCGGAAATCAAGGTAACTACTTTTTCAGCAGATTTATCTGAGTCGTTCTTTTCATTTTTTACTGATTTAATCATGGTATTATCATCTTCGTCTTTAATTTGATCGTCAATGGATTTCTTTTTCTTGCTCCTTCTTTTTGCCTGTGGGGATTTTTTGCGCTTGCTAGGTTTAAATTTTTCATTTGACGTTGCATTTGACGACGATAGTTTAGAAGTAACAGTATCATTTGGTTCAGACGCGGTTTTAGAGGAAACAGGGGTTTCTTTTAGGATAGTTGCTTTAGGAGCTTCGGCTTCTGAATTTGAAACTAATGAAAGTTGTTTTTCTTCATCAAGAAGTTTTGAGAAAATTAGTTGTTTTTTAGTTATTGGGCCTTTTTGGTCTGTCGTAGTGTCAATTGGTATAGTTTCAGGAACAGGTATACCTCTTTCATTAAAAAGAGATTTTCCACGTCGGCTGCGTCTTAAAGGCGCATCATTGCTATCATCTATGTCGTGAGATACAGGCATCGAATCGTGTTTAAATTGACTTGGAGCAAAATGTTTCTTTATCTCTGATTCTTTTAATTGTATGTCGTCTTTTTGTTGGTCGTCATGATCATGTTTGGGGCCATCTGGCTCAACTTTTTCATCAAAGGTATTTAATTTAGGCGTCGCTTGTGAATCAGCCGTATTGCTTTCTTGGTCTGTTTCTTGCATACCACGTTTTTTCTTTTTGGTTTTATCGATTTGTTTAGAATCTATAGATGGCGCTGTATATACAGAAACATCAAGCATCTGTGGCGTTTTATCTAGAATCTCAGATTCCAGTTGGTGGTCATTCCTGATTATTAATGAGTTGTCGGTATTTTCTTTATCATGTCTTTCATAATCAACAGTAGTATCGCTTTGGTGTTGTGTAATAATATTATTATCGGCCAATTCTGATTCGGCTGCTGTAATATTAGGCTTCACGTCACTTTGAACTTGTACGTTAGACATTTCTAGTGTTTGGTTAACTTTAAATCTTGATTTCTTATTTGTGGAATTAGACGATTCCGATTTTTGTTGTGAATTCTCACCATTTATTGGGTCATCTGGTGGGCGTACTTTGTCAGACGCTAAGTTTTTGTCATGATTTTTTGTTGTTTCTTTTAAATCTATATTCTTAGTTTTCTTGCCCTTTTTAGATTTTTTTTCATCTTGCGCATTTAGTGCGGAAGAGTTTTGTTTTTGTTTCACTATAGCCGCGAGTATAATATCATCATCAGAGTCTTCATCGTCCTCGGGTGAAGTTTTTCCTTCTATCAGGGGTTCATGATTAATAGTGTTATTATTGGCAACATTTTCGTCACATGTATTTTTTATTTCCTCATTTGTGATTTTATCTATCATGCTCTCCTTTGCTGTTTCACTTGAATGTGAGAGTTGGTTTTTCACAATTTCTGCTGAGTTCTCTGTTGTTGTATGTATAGTTACTGTGTTGGTTTGACCTGTAGCAATAACTGTAATTTCATCCTTTGTCACGGCTTTTTTAGTGACACATGGTTTTTCTTCCTCTTTAGGAAATTCCGTTATATTTTCGGATTTTTTAGTTGCTCCAAACTGCAGCACAGTTTCATTGTTAGATGGAACATTGTTATTTTGTGATTGGTATACATCGGTATCGTTAATTTTTTTAACATCTCCTTTATCTATTGACTCTCTTATTTGTATCTCTTTATTTCTTAATGATGGAGCTTTTATGCGAACCGCCCTCAAGCTGGATGTTTTATTGTTATTTCTTTTTTGGGTATTAGATGTATTTGCATCTGCATTAGTTGAAATTTCTTGAGGCAAAGTAACTTTGGGTGGAGCATGTGCTTTAGCGTTATCATCTTCAGTTAAATCAATTATTCTTTCTCGATTTTTGTGAATCTCCATAACACTTGTGCTACTATCTGAAAATTTTAGTTTCTCTACTTCGTTTGAGCTTTTCCTCGACTTTATCGGTGCTAGTTGAAGTTCAACATTTGTATGTTGTGATTTAGATATATCGTGTACTGATGCTGGCGGCGGTACTTCATATAACATGTGATGTTTAATATCTTCTGGTTGTCCACGACGACTTTCAAACGCCAGGTTAGGAGAGCCTGTATAATTTGCCACCGTAGTTGAAACATATTGCGGTAGTACATTTAATAACTGATTTCTATGATCTATAGGCATATTGCCCAAAATATCAACTAGCTCTTTCGGCAGCATTGCTATCTTTTTTGCTGTCTCTGGGTCCTGTTCTGCATCTAAATCTTCAGTAGGTGAAGGACCTTTTTGCACATTTTTCGTTACTTGATCATTGCCTACCTTATCTGATCTAACATCATTTCCAGGGGCAAAAGACGGCAAGTATGATTGATTTCTTCCGGACACATTCCCGGGGTCATTGTTGAACGCCGCTGTTTGAGCATTCATTGTTGTGCCGGTTAGAGTATATACAGGCGTTGTGCTTGCTATTGTAGAGCCCGGAATACTTAACAGCGTGCTAGTTAATACAGCTGCATTGGACGACTCTTTTGTCACAGGTATACAGGCATTAGCTAAGGTGTAAACCGGAGTTGTGCTCTCAATTTTGTTATTAGACGTAGTCAGTACTCGGCCCGGAATGGGATGTGTAGTGACGACACTTGTAAGTGGCGATAGTGTAGATATTACGGTAGATGTTAAAATTTCGGATTGGTCAGCTGGAAGCTTAGAAATATTTTGATCTTGTGCCGATGTAATTTTGCTTATTGTGTCCGATTTCATCTCTTCAACATGGGCAGACGTAGATATTGCACTTTCAGAAATGTTAGCTTTGATATTAAAATGTGATGAATCATAAATGCGTTTCTGAATCTGTGTGTCGGATTTTTCTAAAATTTGATGCTCAGTGTTCACATTTTGTGTTGTTGAGACGATGATGTCAGATACTTCACTTTGTTCACTCCTGTCATTTTGTTGACTAATCATTTTAGATTTAGTACCTGTACTTTGTTTCTTAGTAAAAGTTTTCTGAGATAAATCTCTAAAAAGTGCGCTTGTTTTATTTTCAGATTCATTAATATCTTTCGATTTTCTGGTGACTTCATGGACTTCTTTAACAAGGTTATCGTTTTTATTGCTACCTGCATTCTGTGATGTATCATTTGTGTCGTTACTAGAAGACACAGTCAAGTTCGATGTTTCGAAAACGCTTCTATTCACAGCTGACAAACCTTGATCTTCAACTGCGTTTACAACAATTTTAGGGATTTTCTCAATTTCTTTTCCTTTGACAGATAAATCTGTTGGATAGTCATTCAGAATATCCGCGTTAGTGGTATCCGAACTATTACTAGTGCCAGGCTTGACGCACAGGTCTAAAGTGACTGGCGAATTTCTTGTATGTGAAGTCTTTACGCGCAGATCTATAATATCTTCTTCTACAAGAGTATCTACTCTCGAACTTCTGTCTGTTTTTTTGTTGGATAAGTCCAATGTTTCATAGTTATCATAGAGGTTTGCACTAGGCAAATGAGTTGGAAATGGGTTGAGCACTCTGCTAGATAGATCTAACGGAGCTGATATGATTGATTCAACGTTCGTGCTAGCGTGAGCTGGTGGAATGTGTGTTGGTAATTCCCTCGCTCTGTTGTCAGCATACATCTCCAAATTTTGTGTAGCGTGCAAATCTCTGTCCAATAGTATCTCAGATTTGTTACAACTGACAGATTCCGAGTAAATTTTTGCAGGATGACCATCGAGTGAGATAGGCCAAGAAGTCTCAATTTCAAGAGTGTCCTTTTTAATAGCCTCTGTTTCAATATACATTTCGGTCGATCGACTTTTACTGAATTCACTTATTGCTGCTGCGGCCTGATTGCGTCCAGAATCATGTCGAGAACGAGTGCGAGGGCTGGCGGTTTGTCTTTGCGCAGAATCATGGCGGGAGCGCATATTCGGAGTGGTTTGTGTTTGACCACTATCACGCCGAGATCGGATATTTGGGGTAACTTGACTGTGGGCGAGGTCATGTTGCGGAACGATATTTACTAGGCTGTGTCCAGAATCTCGACGAGGTCTGGTATTTAGAGTATCTTGGTGGTGAACAGAATCGTGATGGAACTGGATCGGAAGGTTTACATGACCATGTGCAAAATCATGGTGCAACCGGATATTTGGGTTATCTTGGCTGTGAGACGAATTCCGACGGGAGCGAACTGGCGGAGTCAAGAAATTTTGGCTATCCAGGCTTTGACCAGGGTCGATATATCGAATCTGTGGGCTCACTTGGTTGTGACCCGAGTCGCGGCGCGACTGTACAATGAGGCTTCCTTGGCTTTGACCAGGGTCGAGATGAGACCGGATCTGAGGGCTTATTTGGCTGGTTATTGAGTCGTGGCTGTGACTAGAATCGTGATTCCAGGTCTGTGGGCTCACTCGGCTGTGGCCCGAGTCTCGGCGAGACCGGATATTCTGGCTTCCTTGGCTATGGCCAAAATCGTGATACCGAATCTGTGGACTGACTTGGCTATGTCCAGAATTACGGCGAGAACGTGTGTTTGGGCTTATTTGGATATGGACAGAGTCAGAAGGAGTTCTCATCTGAGGGCTAACTTGGTTCAGCCTACCATCATGAGCTTGAACCTGCAGGCTCACCGGGCTTTGCCCGGAATTCCGCCGTGATCTGGTACTGGGGCTGGCTTGACTGTGACCTGAATTACGACGCGACCGACTGTTAGGGTTCCCATCTTTGCTGTTATACTTGGCCATGTCGTACTCAACATGAACGGCTGACTTTTCTTGTCGGTGATAAAGGTCAGGAGCATGCATTAATGATTGGCTTATTTCTTGAGGATACTGAGGGATCGATGATAAATTTTCCTGTAAGCGTATAAATTCAGGGTTCTGTTTCAAATTGCGAATCGCTTCATGCCTATGCAATAAATACTCTTGTTGTGGTGAAGTTTCTACCCTATAATGACTAGCACTGCTCACATTTTCTGTTAATTCTATACCTTCTAGATATAGCTTAGGTTTTTGGGAAGTTTCGTATCTGTGGACCACTGAATCTTTCTTATCGTGGCGAGGCAGGGCTTCCGAACTTTGTTTCATTATATCTGTAGGCACATGCATGTACTGATGCATCATATTTACTTTGTCCTGGATACAACTCTCCGGTCTTTGTCTCAGATTACGAGATGGTTCTTGGTTATATTGGGGTAAAGTCATCTTATCCTGCTTGGCAGTTCGAGGATACTCTTGCCTAGTTCGAGGCACTAAAGTAACTGTTTCCTTTGTTTGCTTCACTTTTTGCGAAGTTTCTGGGATGTAATTTGGCACTGAACTCACTTTGCCGTGCGGCAAAGTCGTGTCTAAAGTTTGCATTGTTTTTTGTGCAGTCTTAGCAACGCAATCAGTAGTTTTCTCAGGTTGTACATGTATAGTATGGATAGTTTCTTTTCCAGATTGCACAATATTTTTGGTACCTTGGGAGCCTTCTTGCACTTTTATGGTTTCGCGGTCATGTCTTACGCTCTTAATTGTTTCTCGTTCATATTGGAGTTTAGAACTCGCATTTTCTTGAATTTGCAATGGTTCTTTTGAGCGTGTGGTATTTTCTTCATTCATGTAATATGTCGCAGTTGTGACTGGGGGCGGCTTATCGCATCCCGTAAGCAAATTGGTGGAAACATTCGGGTTTCCAGCTGGCGATGGGTTAGTGAGACAGCGCGGTTCGTCGTCGATGGGCTCGTCGCTGCCGCACTGCACTGACACGTGCCCTGCGACCGCGAACGACTCTTGCTCCGGCTCCACTAATTTGTTCTTCAGCATCGCAATACAGTCGTTGAGTCCTTTACGAGGCTTATTTGCTTTATTTTTTTGAGCCTGCAAGTCGAAGAACCCTTTTTGGCAGAAATTTAAGGGCGGTTTATCAAGTTTCGAGACCACCGCTTCATTTTCGAACAAAGCGCGTTGTCCTGCAGGGACATCTTGATCTGTGTTATTGCATTCTTGCTGCACGAGAAATGAGTGATGGAATTGTACCGATTTGTCGTGCGTCTCTGAGTTGGCTGTGAGTCTAGCAATGGAGTGTTTAAGCGGCACGTTGTGCTGCGGCGCGCAAGGGTCGCCGGCACCGCCCCCTCCCCCGCCGCCGCCACCGCCGCCGCCGCCGCCACCGCCACCGCCGCCGCCGCCGCTGCCTCCGGGGCGCTGCTCGTCTCGGTGGTTGGACGAGCCGCGGCTGCTGGCGTGCTCGCGCTTTCTGTACGCTGCTCTCTTCAAGTCGAGCCTCTCGGGCTTATCTATCTCATTGTCTAGTATATTTTTGACGCCTGAAGCTTCATCTTTTACCTCTGAATCTTCAGCTTTGACGCCTGAAGCTTCTCCTTTGACGCCAAAATTTTCCCATTTGAAGCTAGAAGTGCGTGAAGCTTTTTCTATCTTGTCAGCTTCTATTCTTCTTTTTGCTGCACGTAGGGATTTTCTTTTTGCTGTGCTTATAACAACAGCTTGTCTTTTCATGGGTTCACGCCGACGCAAGGTTATTTTCGGCGCAGGTTTCGTTTTTGGTTTGAGCGGTTTGTTGTCTTCGTCGTCGTCAAAATTTGAAGCAGTTTTATGTTGATCGCCGCTCGTTGTAGGTGAGTCTTTATCGTGCGAAGATGATTTCTTGATCAGGTGTTTTCTAGTTTTCTCTTCAGTAGAGCGGTTCCGCATGAGCAGTTTGTTTCGTTGCAAGTCGAGCTTGCGGCGCGGGCGCTGCATCATGTTCAGCGGGTTCACCAGTACTCGGTGCCGCTTGGCTGGTAAATCTGCTAACATTTTGCGGATGGTCTCAGCTGAAACAAAACACAAGACAGTAATAAAATAAATAACAAAATATAAAAAATATTCAAATTGTTTCCTGGTTTTATAAATAGGTGAAAACTGAAGCTAGGCCATTGACAATTTTAATTTGTACATAACAATGTTAACATTTGTGTAACGAAATTACTAAATATAATATATTTGCTCGCCTGTGTGCAGGCTAAATACATTGTGTTATTTAAAGGAGAATGTCCATGCAATGTGTCTTGCGTCACAAAACAAATAATTGCAATATATAATATTATCAATATTATATTAAGAATAACAACATTAATTGTTACACAAAACAGGGAAACATATATGTATATATATATTTTAAATCTACCCTTATCTACTTTACCAAAAGATTTTACTGAGGTCTGAACCTTTTGATGCCCAACTTTAAATTTCAATAACTCCAGAACTATACTATGTTTCGTAAAAATGTTAAGCAATAATTAAACTCATAAGTATATAAGTTTGTCTTCGATGCGCAGCCTGAAAGTATGAAAATTGATGACGAGCAATCGAACAGCAGTTGGCGTGATCCATTTATGAGCTATTGAAAACGGTATTCTTGCAAATAAATGATATTGAATTGAATAGAAATTGAGATACTGGATAGGTTTATACATACATATAAATAGGTACATCCGTATATTGGGCATAAGTAGCTTGGATGGGTAAATATTGCATCAATGACGGATCGTCAACAGTTAATAATGAAATATTTTCTCACCATCTCCAACTTCGGTTCTAATGCGAGGTCTGCTTGGCACGAGGTGAGCTTTCTGTCGTCGTCGCGCGCGAATGTCCTTGCGTATCTTCTTGCGGATGGTCTCATCGGGAATGCGCGCGCGGCGGCGGCGGACGCCGAAGGGGCGCGCGCGCGGCTGCCGGCGGCGTACGGCCGGCGTGTCGCCTGCGCATTCCACCATGTGTGCGTGCAAATCTTCCAGCGTCACCGACTTGTTACACTTAGTACACTCTCTGAAACCTCGAGGCGGTCGTGTACGGTTGCACACCTGACTCGGCGGTACGTACAGGTGCTTCAGTATATCTGCATTGAGAAGCGCCTCACCGACGATCTCATAGCACTGCACACTGGCGTTGGGATGCTTGGTGGCGATATGGCCAGTGAGGCCGCGCGAGTCGGTGGACTGCTCTCCGCAGGCGCAGCAGACGAGGCAGCGCGGGCGTACCCACTCTCCGCTGAGAACGGCGGGCCGCAGCTCGTAAGTGGGTTTGGCGGGCACCAGCCCCAGCGACGCGGGGAACCCCAGCTCACCGCCCCGAGCTGCCGACTTGTGAGTGGTTCTCTTCACTATTTGAGATGACGACATCGGTATGTCTCGACTCTCCAAGATCTCTTTTAACTCTTTACTTATTATGTTTTGCTTTTCAGTCTTTTTCTCGACCGGTTGAACTTTAAATTTTTCATCAAACTTGCGTCTCATACTGAGCTGAGTCCACATATCCAAACTCGACACGAGTGTTATTATGCAATTGTTGGTATGAGAGTCTCTTTTTAATATCTCCGCGGCTGTCATTAAGCTCCTATCGTTTTCGAGATTATCCCACTTCCATTTGTGTTTTGGCGCTATGGCACGCGGCATGTAGCTGTCGAAAACACTGCGTGAATATTGCTCGCTTGCCAAAAGTATTGGGAATCCTTCGGCAGTATTAATGAGCACATTATTCTTAGTCTTTCTGGTTTTGATGGTGCTGTCCGGATCGGGATTGAAGTTGAAAGAACCGTCCAAAAATTTTGCTAAGTTTTCTTGAACATTGCTTGCCACTTTGGAGTAAAACTTGGTGTCGAAACACCTTTCGAATTTCTGTGTGGCGTCATCAAGTGCTTTGAACCAGTCTTTTCGGGTAGACTCCCCGGTTCTTGGAGACCTGTGTACCACACCCAATCTCGAAAGTATTTGGTCTGGATCAGTGTTATGGAACGCGAAATTGGGTGGAATTCTTTTGTTCCACTGAACTTCATCTATTACGATCACTGCATTTTTCTCTGATATAGAACCGCCACCCAAGTTCTTACTAGGCGGCAGAATTAAATTCGTTGTGATAGAGTCTTCGATGTCAGCACCGTCATGGTCTGGCGGCGGTTTGAGTTCACAAGAATAGACGATTCCATTAAAGCCATGGCTTCCCTGAAAGTCTTCGTTGGCAGACTTTGTAAAATTATGTTTGCGGGAGATGGTTAAAGGCTTTTTAGCTTTCTTGGCCTTAGCAATTTTTTGCCGAGGTTTAACGCGATATGTAAGTTTCTGCTTCTCGCAAACATTAAGTTTGTGCTCAGCTAGTTCCGAAGTGGAAGAGAATCGTGCATGACAGTCGAGGCAAGCGAAGTATTGATTAGGATGGCTGTCGACCATATGTCGTATGATGCCGGTGTCGGTGTCGGCGTGGTTGCAGAAGAGGCAGGTGATGAGCGAGTCTTGTTTAGGGTTGAAGTAGTGCACGCGGCGGGTGTGCTTGCCCACGGTCTGGCGCGAGGCGAACGCTTTGTCGCAGTATGGACAGAGAAACTGTGGACTGGACGCTGATGACGCGTCGCTCTTGCTAACGAGATCATCTTGTTTGGTCGGTAGCGCCTTGGACGGGGTGCTGGTTCGCTTGGGTCTGTCAGCCAAAGTCTTAGTATCCGGTTTGATCTTTGTCTTGCCTTGAGGACTAGGTGCGGTCGACTTTCGGGGTCTAAGTCTTCCGTTAACACCAGATGTTTGCTCATCCTCAATAGTACTCATGTTTGGATCCTCAATCCTAAAAAACCCGTAAATATTATTGAAACATGTTATTCCTCCAAAAATATTTTTATGTCAAGATATAGCCAACACGAGCGAAAAAAACATCAGATCTCAAATAGAGCCAAGCTACCCAATCTACATTCCCTAAGTTCACCAACTTTAATTTCATTAACATCTACATCTTATTCAAAAAACTTCTTTTTTCGGTTTAATTATTTTTTCTTATTACACAAATATCTAGTTTCTTATATGCTATATTTTTTTTTGTTAAGAAGTCATCAACCGAAACCGCCAAGCCATACATTTTAAATAAGATGTAGAATTTATGAAATTTGAGTTCGTGAACTTAGGGCGTGTAGATTTAGAAGCTTGGCTCTTCTTGAGATCGGTCTTTTTCGCTCGTGTTGTACCGTAATTGTTTTTAAAACTTGTTGTGATAGAACAATATGTGGGTAATTTTACATAATTTTCTAGTATGATACTTACGGGGTCACTAGACAGAGATCAGCCGGTGGGAAGTCATCTAAATATCCGTCGGATGTGAAAGGGTCTGAAGCGAGGATGCTTGGGTCATACTTTACATCATGCTTAGTCCCATCTTTATTCGTCAATAAACCATCAGGTGGGTATCTAAACAAAATATAACTGGATAAAAATACATTACGTCACACAAATGCAATCTCTATAAATAACACAATTTATTAACGCTCAGCATTTTTGCAAATAGGTACATAAAGGAAGTACATCAAAGGCATAAGCAATTCACATTAAACCTTGCCAAATTCAAAGAGAACAGAGCTCGCGAGTCTGATTCGAAATCAATGCAAAGACTATTTAAATTAAAAATGCAATACGGATGGGAAAAATGAGCGCGCTGTTTGAAAATGTCAAATCGGTGCCGCATTGTAGAAGCCAAAAGCAAAAGTTCTCCGTCATAAATTGAACGTTAATTTAATCAAAAAATCTGTGCATAGTGGTTTCAGTCATAACTTCTAATATTTCATTCAATTCCCTAATTAGCTGTCCTTCAACTAGAATGAACGTGCTCCGTTCCGCATCAAATAAGACTTGAAGGAAGCATGTAGTCAGCGGGGTACGTTCAAAGTAGCAAAACTGTTGCTCTCTCTACTGCGCTCTACAGGTGGCTACAAGGACCCAGTGCCTGTAAAGTGGCAACGATTTATTTTATGGATGTGGCGCGCGTAGCAGCGGGTTTACCTGCCGCTATAACATTAACTTTCTCATTGGCAACATTTTTGTTTGTCTCTTTATCAAATAAATGACATAAGAACGGGATGTCAACAATAATGTTGCCCTTTCGAGATCCTTCTTCAAAAAATCGTGTTATACAAGTTACTGTGGCGTGGGAGTGAGATATTTTTCGCAGGTGATCTCGTATTCCATTAGTAGAGACCGGATTATATGCAATCGCATATTTGCATATACATTTTGATCGCATATTGCATATTTTCCCTAAAATCATATTATTATGGTGCATATTTATATCAATTTTTTAAATATTTTTTAGCAAAGTGAGTCTTTTTTTGTTCCCATTCCCATCAACTATGCATGATTTGCTAAAATTGTACTTATTTTAGGCGAGGACGCTCGTTGATGTGTCAAAATTTGTAAGTGAACCTTGCCTTCTGAAAAACATACGGTTTATTCCTGGATAACTGATTATTATCTTGGATCATTAACACGCGGGAAAAATGTTTTACATTGATGAGTTTATGAGAAAAAATATAATGATTTTATTTTTATATCTAAAGCTTGTAGTTTGATCTTGCGTATCTTGCATATTTTGGCAAATTACGTGCCTATTTCAAGCATTTTTCGTTCATATTTGGATGCATATTTCAGGCTTCTTATTTTTCATATAATCCGGTCCCTATCCATTAGTAACTTACTAGGCACTAGTGAAATATAAAAGATTCGGTTAAATAGTTTTTGAGATTGAACTCCAGAAATAAATTAGTAATATGTCAAACGATCGCAGTAGAGTATTTCTCCAAAAATGCTCTTCTATCGTGTGGGACGCCGCGTCGACGAACGTGAAATAAGAGCGACTTTGTTTACTTGTGAGTTTGGATAATTTGAGAATATTAATTTCACACTTTACATTTAGAGGAAATTAATTGATTTTGATATTTATAAACAATAAAATTGAATACCTATGAGTTTAGTAGTCAATACAAACAGACAATTGAGTGATAAATATGCAATGAAGTTTTCGCTGAGGCATACACGCGCAAAGCAACGAATTAAGGGCAACAAAGTTTAGTTCGCAAACGCGCTAGGCGACGCCACAGGAATAAACAATGACCACACTGCGAGATCCTATGCATGTGATCAAAACTTATAAATGTTATAAAACATAGAACAGCTCCAGTAAAAAACTACTACTCTATTTCTTCCACAAAGCACATACATACACATATCTAGCATTATCCCTGGCGGAGTAGACGGAGCGTCGTTATCGCCTCGTCTAACATAATTCGAGGGCAAAAATTTGTTGGTGGTCAGTCTGTCCCCTAAAACTGTTACACATTGAACCCACTAATCCCTTAGTCGCCTTTTACGAAACCCGTGTGCATCACTTTTAACAGAGATAGAAATCAAAATCTCACAATGATCTTTAAGTGCCGCGAAAAATATTTACCCATTCGTAAAGTCTAATCGATATTAGAACACGAAACCAAATCACCATGTGTTAGAATAGTCAATAATTTAGTATCTTCGAAAAAATTGCAGTTTCAGTGTGCATGGCCTACTTTGTTGGCGTCCAAAGGGCTCAGAAATAAATGAGTTCAATCACTCTCAGAGCCGGAGAATACACAATGTTTCAAAAGAAAATGATTTATTGAATATCAACTTGGTGATTTATTTATTGGCTTATTACATTTTGCATGGACTGGCAAAAAAAGAAACCGAAGGCTATTGGAGACAACATTATTTTAACCACAATCGTTAACTCAATCTCAATTATTTATTTAATTAACTTAATTACTAATTACTAAGGCGACTAACTCAATACATATCTGAAAGACTGGCAGAACTTGGCACTAGACCAAAAAGATGAGAAAGGCATTTGCCCGGCAGTGGGACAGTACAGGCTCTTAATAATAATAAATAATAATTACTAATAGATAACGAAAATACATTCATGTATTCGTGTATTTACTAAACAATAACTACCCTTGTAGTTTACGAATAATAAGCATCAATCATTAAACAAAAATTAAAAAGAGGGACAACAAAATCAAAACATCTAGCAGAAACATTAAACGAAAACGTCAAACGCAGCACAAATAATGGAGCGGCGTAATAAACCTGTGCATCTAGGCGAGCTAAGGTCGGTCGAGCCCTAGCCTTGCCCAGACAAGCACGTATGTATAGTATAGCCTAACTAGTACATCGATACAGCCTTCGCAATAGCAGGTGAAATACGATAATATCCGGGGCTCGTCACCATGGCAACGGTACTGAGAAGTGACAATGTGTGTGTAGCATGCACTTACATATGCAGTTTTGGGGCGGCGCAGAGCGCCCGCCCCCGGTTGATCGCAGGCCCACACGTGGCGCCTTCTCCCTGCTGTTGTTAATATGTAAACACCACTAGCAATTACTTCACAAAGGGAGCGAGTAATCGCTGCCCGATTGATGAATAGTCATATCAACAAAGATGTCCTGAAAAAAAAATTACATGTTTTGATACAAAATGATATTAAGGAAAAAATATTGTTCTAAGGAATTAGATGAGGTCACTGATTGCTGTCGACTACGCTTCTAACTAGAGTCTATGTGCTTTATTCGCAATTTAAAGCACTACGAATTCTAATTAACGATCGCGGAGTCCGCATCTTGCGTTGTGGCGCGCAGCGGGCTAGATAGCGGGCCGTGCGGTGGAGGCGGCGGCGGCGGCGCGGGCGGGCGGCGGATCAGCAGCCGCCGGACACTGCGAGCACGAGCGACAACAAACATCGCGGAAAGCTTTCTGAATCTTAAATGCGCACTACGTCGCTGCGCCTGGTGCCTCAAAGAATTCTTTCAATAAATTAATCAGTTTAAACGCTCCCCTACGCCGCAGTTTTTGATTTAAAATTTACAGTTATCGATTATGTTATTTGTCGCGCCATTTTTATTTCAATCGACCGGTTAGTTCCTGGGAAATGCAAAGCTATGTAAAAATAGTTGAAATGGAAATATTTCCCTAGATTTTATTTATTAGGACATAAACAATGACATAGACGTAAGAATTTGGATAACGGTTTTAAAAACTACAATATGAGTGACGCAGGATAGCGCGCTTGACACCTGCATCTGGCACGCGCCGGAGCTGGACTGAGCGCGAGGGCGCGGGGCGGCGGGCGGCTGACGAGACCTGCATTCAACTGATTCAGGCTGTTTTCCTCCAATTGAAACTACTGACTACGCAACACTGAATACGAGTGGGTTGAATTGAAAGAGTCAAAACCTTTACAACCGAAAGAGTTCCATCTTCGTGTTCAGTGATGATTGCAAAATAAGTAAATATATTTTTATTATGATTAATGGTAACGAAAAGACTTTTTTACTCAATCGTTTTTAATTCTTGAATTCCCTATATTTCCAAAATGCGTAAATTGGTTTTTTGTATGTTGGCTCTACGTTTTTGGCCCCGGGGCCATCAAAACTTCGCCTGACGGCTTAGTGGGCAGTGAGGGCTCACCCGGCAATAGTAAATTTTAACTTAGTCTTGAACGACCAATCTACAGTTTTAGGCAGGCTGCCGGGCACCTCATACCTCTCTGCCTGCCTCATAAAATATCGGACTCTCGACATTTCGCCACTTCGTACGAGAAATTTGTCGTCGTCGTCAGCATTTAGTACCTTTGTTTGCTTCATGCAGCCTGCTGCATCCCTTCATTTGTGTTTGGTTTATTGTTTTCCTTGCTGAGCTTTCTACATTTTCGACAGGTTGTTTTCACTTGTAGACTTAAAGTTAATCATTTTTTCTCTTTGTGTTTTGTTTGTTATTATATGCGTACGTATTGTCCTTAGTTTTCCTTACAGAGAAAAAATTACATTTACGTCCCTCACCTCTAGAAACGCCTTTTTGATAAATAATATAGCGTGTCAATTTACATTTTATCTATAATCGAAATTAGCTATAG
This sequence comes from Keiferia lycopersicella, assembly GCA_029255805.1. Lineage (NCBI taxonomy): Eukaryota > Metazoa > Arthropoda > Insecta > Lepidoptera > Gelechiidae > Keiferia > Keiferia lycopersicella. The sequence goes on along the minus strand of JARACZ010000006.1, from coordinate 13,989,499 downwards.
CCCGTGTTGCCAGTACCTTACATTTTTACACACTTGAAGACTTTTAACTTTCGAGTTCTCAATCCCTTGGTAGAAGCCGACTTAGGGACTCGAGGGTTTTATGTGTATTGCAATTTTAGGCGACAGGATGACAACCTGTCACTATAGTGATACTATATTTATCTAAAACGACCCTCAAATATTGTCAGACGTGGCGATCAAGACCGTAATTTTACGGTCGTTAACGCTGTGCCTACCCCGCCAGGGATATAGGCGTGAGTTGTGTGTGTGTAAGAAAAGTGCGTATTTTGACCAACAGAAGCCTTATAACGAAATGGGTAAGTAGCAAATAATTTTTGTCGGCTACAGGCTGGTGTAACATCTTCGATATAAAAAATCTTATGCTTTTATAAACTTTGATTGCGCGACATAGGGTACGGGCACCTGTCAAGAATATCCAACAATTCTACAAATATGTCAATTTGTAGCGACAATTGGCTATTCAATCTAAATCTAAGCAAAATCGACAAGTTTTTTGCGACAAATTGTCATTTGTCACTTGTGTCGCAAAAAAATTTACTAAATAGGAAATTGTCATATTGGCACTACAATCCGACATATTTGGAAATTTTCCAGCATGACAATTTTGCCATTTGAAGTTTTGTTAAACAGAAACTTGTCTAATTGTCGGGATCGTCCACCATGACATGACATAATTGTCGCATAGTCAGTTTATCAAACGGGGCTCTGGGGCCCGTTAAAATCTGTCAATGCGATAAAATTGTCAACAACTTACAAATTTCTCGCATTGTCATGGTAAAGCCGTTTAATAAAAGTGACAATTATGTCCAAAATCGGCAGGCAAAGCAATGACAGCTATATATATTTATGACAACTGGTCGCTATTGTAAATGATTCCGTAACGACGAATGAAATAATATTTCTCTTTTACATGTTCTTTGATGCCGCCCCTCAGTTCTATTCGTCCTGACATTCAAAAACAGACAAAGATTAACAAAATTACCATGACAATGCGCCAAATTTGTGAGGTTTTGACAATCTCTGTTAGCTTTATTAGACGGGGCACAGGTGTAACAGTACCTTGTTGCAGCTATGAATATGGCCGATTGATAACACTAATACGAGTTACGTCTATATGCTACTCTCATCATACATACAGTTTCCATATTAGTCCGTGTAATATTTAGTAGTGCAAACGTTTTCAATAAGTAACATTTTACAACGTCGAGTAAAAATTTACAATTTCTTTTTATCGTTACTATAAGAAAATGCTGTCACAATTTTCTTTCATTCAGAAGCAATTTAAAATGGCAAATGGCAGGGCTGCGGATAACGCTAATCGGCTTTATAAGTAAGGCAGAGGTATTTACCTAACTATAAAACAATAATCCAGGTTACATTAAATCGAGGTAACATACTAATAAATAATGTAATAATAGCTATGATATGTTAGGTTGAAACTCTTCAGAGTAGGTAATGTAATAGATTAATAGTAATCATCACCCTTACACCCCTGCTTACTCTTCCTTTTTATCCCTTTTTCTATTGGCCCATCAAAATAGGCTAAAGCTCACCGACATCGCTGTTTGTCGGTCTCCCTTTTTTTTTTGCGATCCAGCGCCAACGTCAGCTACTCCTTTTAGTATATATCAAGATCGTTGCGCCATCGTTTTGGGGTCTACCTTAACGCCTGGACCTGTTTTGAGGTACCCACGGCTCGGAAACTATTTTGGCCCAACGAACTGGGTGCATCCGACAAACATGCCCGGCCAAATCCCACTTTAACTTGGCAGTCATGCGCCTAGTTGCGCTATTCTGGTTTTTGCTCTAAGAGTAGTGTTGCGGACACTTCCTGTTGAAAGACGCTGCGCTCCATAGCTCTTTAACAAACCTTCAGTTTGGACGTTAGGCTATCGGTTAGTGACCAAGTTTGCTAAAAATAGCAGGATTTTTTGTATGGTGCCATATATTACACCAGCAGCCGAAGGGATGCAGTGATTATAGGGGTATTGCTATAGAAACTGCCCTGCTTATGATATGTGACGTTTAATATATAAATTAGGTCCAGCCGCTGAAGACTAACTTTATAATGTTAATGTAGTGACAGGTTGTCAGCCTATCGCCTAAAGTTGTAATACACGTGAAACCTTTGAGATCTTTGTTGTCGCCTCTTACGACACACGTGAGAATGAAATGGGGTGATGCTATTCTAAGTTGGCATCACGTGCTATATGAATTCGGAAAAATCAAGAATTTGACAGAATTCTTAAAAAAATTTTATTTTTCCCTATTTCTGAGACATAGTATGTATAGTATACAATACATACACTATAGACTACAGTTTTAGTTCATCACCAAATCACCCAACAGGTTGAAATCGGAGCGTTTCAGACCGCGGTACGATCCACCCACTACGCTATCGTGCCAATCTTGCACCCAGATATAGTATTTTTTTACTGGAATGAAAAAGAAACGTTCTTGCCACTAAGAGTACCTACATAGATGACTCTCGAGTCCGCTAGTAAACAACAACAAATCGAAATTCAAGTCGGCATCTAAACTGATACATTTAAAATCAGTTGAATCAATTTGAGTATTTTATACATTGTCAGCTTGATGGAACATAGGAACAATATGAAGAAGACGTACTATCGGCATCACCTTTAGTTACTCAAGTAGGCTATACTATATATGTCATCATATCGTTACTAAGAACAAATAATTATATAAAGAGGCCGACTTATTCGTTTCGTGATTTTTTAAATTTTTTCGAGTACAACCGCCTTACACGCGAGTGGAGCCGCTGGCCTAGTACCTACATAAACCTACCTACATAAATCTTGCCTGGTCTGACCATGCCTGCAGTATTCGGTACACCATCCCTTACACCCGTCTGATACCGCCAGTGTCACTCCCGCCCGTGGAACGAATCTAACGATACCTCATATGTCAACAGTCGCTTAGCACATACAAACATCTCTACAAAATCACAACACAACTCTCCTTCTGAGGCAGACGGGTAAAAAAGTATAGGTCCCATTCAATTGAGTTGCTGGTGATACATGTACATACATTTGCTATACTAACGATAGATGGACTCAAAATTGTTATTCAGTGAGAGACTTATTTTCCGTCACTCCTTTGCTCGTCGAGAGGACATTTACATGCAATTCTGCATATAGACGTCACAAATAAACATCTCATGAATGCACAGGATGTGGTAACAGACATTGAACTTCAACTTGAACCATTTTTCTTATATAGAACTAGAGATGCACTAACTCGTTGGCTTTTGATTCGATACCTCAGTAGGAGGCTTGTAGTTTTAGGGCGTATGTCATGCGTATGTACTCTTGTGTATGTATGTAGACAATAGGTAAATTCTTTTCCACGAGATGCAGCTCAAACGGCTAGATACACATAATTATGTGGTTCGTCTCAGCAGCGCGAGTGACACTGGCTGCATCATAGATCAATAAATTCAAAATGGCGGATTTTAAGCGCAATAGGACAGTGGTCAAACACAACACACGCAGCTAAATTCATGCATAGGACTCGAAGCGGCTATCCACGAGGAGTATTTTTCGCTAAGGCACCACCTGGCAATATTGGACCCAAGAGACATATTAACACTTCCTGTAAAAGCACTTTCAAAACGAATTGACAGACTGTAGGCTCTATAAAGCCCTTTCGATCAATCTGTATGCCTGAATCAAAGCACCTGACCGCTAAGCATTTCGTATGATTGTACAGCCAGTTCCAACCCGGTTCTCAAAATATCACAATACCACAAGAGACTAAACCACTAAAGCTAGAAACATGAAATTTTGGCCGTAGGGTCATTTTATTACAAAATCATCCACTAAGAACGAATTTCTAGAATTTCCCCACCCCTGAACGGGTAAAAAGAGGTTTAACGTTTGTATAAACGTTCGTAATTTTTAATCTGATTTGTATTTAGATAGAAATATAATTAAATAATCATACGTGTTTCAGCATTTTATGAATTCAAACCCCTAGGGGGTAATTGACGAGATCTCGCGAGATTATGAATATTAATCTCGCGAGATTTCGTCATTCCCTACTGTAGCTCTTAAACGAATGAAAATTAAGCTTAAATTTCCTAGTTAAACTTACAAAAAACAATTTAACCTCATCAAACTGAGCTTTTAAACCTTATAGGTATGCTTAAATACTTTCAGTCAAACTTTTAAGTAAAACGAAGATTATTTATGATATAACCTGCGATATTAGGGTTCCGTACCCAAAGGGTCTATCTCAATTGCTGAGATTTCGCTGTCTTTCTGCCGTGTGTCGACAGGCTGTATCTCATAATATTTAATACCTCTAAACTAAACGAACAACTTATTTATGGTGGACTATACGTTATTGGCCCCGGGGCCATCAAAACTACGCCTGTCTGCTTGGTGGAGAGCAAGGGCTCACCCGGAAATAATTAAATGGTTGTTCTAAGAACAAGCCCAATCATGCGCTTGGGGCGAGACTGGGCTTAGGCGTTGATCTAGGAAGAACGGATCGGACTGAATCTACCCGGTACATGCCGGTAATTGCCAAAATGAGGCGCAGCTTAATATACTACTAGCTGGTGCCCACCGACGTCGTTCGCGAGGCGTGAATTAGATTTAAGGTTAGTTATATACATAATGGATATTTATAATGGATAGTTACATTTAAAAAACGACTGAAGAGAGAAAATACTTCATATCGCTTATAGCAAAAAACTATGGACCACGAATATAAATCCAGTCATGTCATGCCCTCTACACTTTGTATTTGTTCTTGATCCTAATTCGCAATAAGACTCATGGTTGATGGTTTTTTAATAAGACTTTTATGTACTGAGTAGGTTGGAGACCTTAAAAAAGAGTAATCTGGAGCAACCACGAACTGCTACTTATTTGTTGTTATCAAGAAAGAGGCAAGATACTGCATTCCCCTATGTCAAAGTTTAAGCACGGCAGTTGCTGTTTTTTATATTTTTACTTTGATTTCTGTCTCTGCTTAAAGCTCTCCTAAGCCCGTGTAGTTGATTAATGGCGATTACACAAATAAAACCACAGCCAGAACAGTCCACTGCCAGACATAAGCCATGGGTAGATATTCACCAGTACAGCTGTTGTTGCCCGTTCCCCGGATTACAAAAATCGATTGATAGGGTTCAAGTTAGCCCGGTAAACTAAAAGCCCTTCTACCTACGTGACAAATTAACCAAATAAATACACAGCAAAAAAGTAACAGGCATTCAATTTCGGGACCCGAAAACTGAACGTCAACATCCGCAACTCCGGAAAAACATGTTCGTCGGCTCAACAGATTATGTATTTAAAGGGATCCCAGTGCATGCCCCCAATACTGAATCATTTATAACTCCATGAAAACGTTTATCGAAATTCCTCGAAAATTAACCTCAATCTACTCTGTTGTCCTGGAAACTTGCAGTTCCAAGATATCCTGGGTCTACTGATATAAACCATATCAAAAGCCTCTGGGAGCCCCTTTTTAATTAGTTTGAACCATATAATATTAAAAATCCAAGATATATACTTTAAAATTTACATAATCAAAGCATAAACGTTATACCCAAGTCTAAAGCTATAAGGTTGCTTTCTAAAGTAATGTTTACAATGCGAGGACGCGGGCCTGAACCTCTATTGTGCGACAAGCCTTTTAAAAGGCATCTGGGCGTTACGAGTATTATATATGTCACTGTATCAGTAATTTCAAGTGTATAGACGGCGCTCAGCTAAACTGAAAAAGTTTCTTTCCAAGGACATGTATTTTGTCTAGTTGAGTATCAATATAACTCATATGTCAAAATTTCAACCTAACGCAACGCGTGGTAAAACATCAAAAAACTAGCTCCAGATTTATACGATAAAAGTTTCCATTATAAGTCGAATATGCCAAGCAAGCATCAACCAACACCCTGTGTTAGCTCCACACAAGGTGGCCGCTAATTTGACGTATCCCTTTCAGGGAGCCGAGCGAAGAAGCGATCAAATTGACCCCTTGTTGTGTCTGTGATTGTGTCTTACTTAACGCGCTGATATTTGACCCCCGGTTAGACGTACTACACAATATTTCTCTTGCATGTCGACAAATCGTTTAAAAACTGACAATTAAACATCATCTTAATTTTCTTTGGTCATTGAATTCGAGGCTCCGTCCGATAGCTCAGTTTGTAGAGTTTACTTTACGGCCCAGGTGTACTTGCAGCAAAAATATTCTTTATATTGATTTCATGAAAATATTTATTACCTTCTGGAGGTCAGCCCAGCTGTCTGACCCGCTACTAACCGTTTTCCCATGAAAATAATGCATTTTTCTCTTGTAAAACCATAAACACGTAAAAATAAAAATAAACCCCTTTATAACTTTAGTGAAGGAGTGTAGCTCTGCGTGATAGTGTGGTAGAGTTAATGAACAAGATGTTCGTTACATCATTGTCAAAGGTAATAAAGTAGGTGTCTAACTCAAATAGCACCTTTTAGTGGAGAAATGGTCACGAGATATTGTTTTATTCGTGAATCAAAGATGGCTTGACCTGGTTGACCGAGCATTGCTCGGCTTTTTCAATGTTTAATGTGATATTTGAAAAATTCAAACTGGCTAGATCGATTTGTGGCCCCTGAACCCCCTATATACGATTTTTTATGAAAATCATTATAGGCGTTTCAAGGTATTACATTAGATAGATACCTAGATACATATTGTTTGTATGAAAGTATATAAAAAAAGTGCGTAGGAGAGCTAGGGTAGACAGTGTTAAATCACCTGTATTTGAATTTGGGTCATTCGTTGACTTTACGACCCGCTGGGTCTTTGGTCGACTTTCGAGTCATTAGACGATTCTGTAACCTTTGAAATCGTTCACAAGGTCGATCTATGCTAATGGTATTATTGTAAAGAGGTACTTTAAAAGAAAATTAAATACGAGAATGTAATATGGCTAGATTTGATGTTTCGAAAATTCAATACGATAACGTAATCTGGATGGCAGCCGATTTCATTAAGAGATGTAGTTTTCAGGTTGTTTAGTTTCAGGTTGTTCAATTTTAAGTTGTTCAGTTTTGGTTGCTCAGTTTTAAAATTGGCTGGATTTTGAATTTGATAATTCAATACGAGAACATAGTATTTGTAACGTGAGATTCGAATGAGCCCCGCAGGACACAAACCCAGCGCTGGGCTTTGCTGGGGTCGTTGCTGCATTCACCTGCAGTGTTAACTTTTGGCGGGCGAACGCCGCAGGGGCATGCTCGCGGGAGAGTGGGTGTCCGTTCTGTATGTATAATATAATACATACTATTGGTTCTTCTCACAGAACTAGGAAAGCTGGGTTACTGTGATCTCGGTATAACAATTTCCTACCAGCCGTTAGCCGGGTTTAAATTCTAGTCTCCTGTCAGAGCTTGAAACATATCGCAACAAGGATGACGAATTTCATATAAACTATTATCCCATTTTCATCCCTTAGGAGGTTGAAATTTTCAAAATTCTGAAACACGTGATGATTATTTTAACTTTTTAGAGTACTTACTTATTTTGAAACAGATTGCATCAAATATAACAAAGCTATGTACGAACATCTAATAAGTTAAAAAATAACCTGGTTATAGTGTAAAGACCAAAGTTATGAGAAATTTAATAAGCTTTAGTTATTTCATAGACATATTCATGCTATGATGCACCATTTACGAGTTACAATCAAGAAACTAAAATATTTTTATTTTTACTTTTACCTTCATTAACACCTAGCATAGCATATTTTTTTTGTATGTAATAGGCCCGCACTTGTCTGCCATCTCACCTGTAATTTGCTTTTTTGTTTGAAGTAGTGTAAAGGAGCTACTAGCTCCTACTACACAAGCCCACAACATCTGGTAATCTAGATGTTTCTCCCACTATGTCCTAGGTATTTGAATCAGATTGAGTGAGATCTGTGGCGAGATATTAGAGCTGAGCTGTCATACAAAATATATTGAGGTACTCTGAGAAACTCAATTAAACATTTATAGAAATACAATTTTCCAAGTAGTGGGATATTGGGTTATGACGTTTTTTGGAGGCAATCATACTGATTACAAAAAAAAATAAGACTTTTAATGATGTAACACCAAAAATCACAATTTCACAAAAATGCAAATTATCTTGGAAATTAAATGCTGACAACTTTAATTAAGTGGAAGCCCACAAATAATGTATCAAGACAAGACCATGAGTCGTATCACATTCTTAATCATAAATGTGTTCAGATTTTTTGAGATTTTCGTCATTTACTACATTTACATATCATCATCATCATTGGCCTCATACGTCTGTGACAGACGGTTTAATCAGTGTCTGAGGCAAGACTTTTCATGGCTATTTAAAACGATGCGGTTGCGGCATAACTTTCCGCACACTCTACAGATGAAGATGAAACTCGAGACCGGCACATGCATGTTTAGGTGTCGTTTTTGCCTTTTATTAGCGAGACAGAGAACCAGGCATCGTCATGAGTCTTACGTCCTTCAAATACACGCTTTCACCATTCGTTCCCATCCTCAGCAAGCTTCTTCCAGCTTTGACGGTCGATGTCGAACGCAGACATATCCCGCTTGGCGCAATCTTTGAAACGCAGCATGGGTCTTCCAACCCCTCTTTTGGCGATAGCTACGGCACCAAGCAGGATACGCCGTGGTAAATGCGAAGGTTCCATGCGGTGCACGCATATGCCCTATTATACCGCGAGCGTCTGTTCTTGAGCAGGGTGTTAAAACTAGGCAACGGCAGTCGCAAACAAGCGAGTTCTAGAAGCTGTGCAACTTCTAGAACTCGTTCGTTTGCGACTCTGTCCTGCCAGGTTAAATGAAAGATGTTTCTTACGCAGCGCATATGAAATGGGTTGAGTCGATATTTTTGTTTTACGTACGATGTCCAGGTTTCAGCTCCGTACAAGAGTATGCTTAAAACGCAAGTCTGATAAACAATAATCTTGGTTTGTGGCAGATGTTTATTATTCCATACTCTTGTACTGAGCCTACCGAACATAGTTGCCGTTTTGCCGATACGCGTAATGATCACAGCATCGAGCGTCAGATTGTTCGACACAGTCGACCCAAATAGCTAAACTTGTCAACTATGTTCAAGGAAAAGCCACTGAACATGATATGTAATGCTTCTGCACCCTGAGCTAGCACTACTGTTCTTTTGGCATTAATGGACATTGAAAACAGAGAACACGCGTGGGAAAACTTATAAACCATGTCTTGAAGCTTACTTTGAGAATTAGCAACGAAGGCTGCATCGTCAGCAAACAAAATGCTATCGACGAATAAGTCACGGTTACGCTTAGACATAAGAAGCGAGATTGTACAGCTTCCCGTCAGCCCTTGTGTGCAGGTGGATACCCTGTTGGTCATTGCCGAAAGCAACTTTAAAAAGCAATGAAAAGGAACTACCAAACAGGGTAGGAGTAAACACGCAGCCTCGGCGAACACCTCATTTCGAACGGCTCGGATGTATTGCCGTTAGAAACAACAGATCCTTTCATGTCCTCGTGGAAGGATTTAATGAGGCTCAGGAAATTGGGAGGACACCCAATGTTTAAAAGTGCAGTATAAAGTCCTTAGGCCTCGAACGCCACAAACAAGAGGTGTTCTCTGCTCTCTACACTTTTCTTGCAGTTGGCGAAGTGTAAAGATTGTGGAACGTTGGGTGCGGAATCCACATTGAGATTCGGGATATACACGATCAGATAATTTCTGGAGTCTTGGCAAGATTAACCGAGTAAATAATTTAGCTACTACACTTTTAAGGTATATTCCTCGGTAAAAATTACAGTCACCGCGGCCACTTTTGCCTTTGTATAGGGTATTAGCATCACGCATATCCCGCTTCCCAACATTCTCACAACAGATTGTGCAGAATGGGTAATATACACTTGAGCCTGATAATTTCGGCGTGGGTACCGTCATTTCCGGGAGATTTTCCAATTTTAAGCTGCTTAACAGCCTTGTGGTATTCCTTATGGTAGGAAGATCATCTTAACTCAGACAAGGTAGCTAGTTTCGGCACGCAATCTGCAGTTTCTGGCCTTATATTTACTGGTTCTGAGGAGAGACTGATATAATAATCATTCAATTCAATTCAAATCACAGAAAACATTTACATCTAGACCAATAATAAAGAGGAATGATTTGTTTTTGAGTGTATGTAATCAATAAACTACTGGAAAGATTGAAAAAATAGAGTCATGGACTGGCAGGTCAAATGAGCTACTTTTTAAACTATCTAGAACAGTATTTTGTAGGTATATAGCAATCTATGATGTCATACATTGCTATTTTGGATGGCATCAGAACACTTACTTTTATGTACTTTCTCTGTTTATTAATTCAAACTTCGAATAATTTGAAAGAATGAATGAAGTTTGTAGTATTTTTCGACAATAGTTTTAAGCATACAACCTTTTTATTTTCTTAATGACCCCAGTCCACAGCCAAATTAAAAAGCTACAATATTCTTGAATAACAGGCTTTTTTGTATGGGAAAATATCTTAATCCTATGGTAAAACAGTTAGCAGCTGGTGAAACCACTGGACTGGTTTCGAGTATTAGTTGGGTTACAATGATTACTGTAAAACCATACAACGATGGTACTGCTATGGCTATGGCTGCTGCCAAGTGATTTTAAGTGGTAGCATATTAAGCAGGATAGGGCTATAGCTGTTGTTGTATCAACCCATAATTCTGTTATTGAATGCTTTTAATTTTGGTTTTTAACTTATGCTGTCAGATTCATATAATGCAAGTGTTCCGTATCGACTCTAAAAAGTAATAACTAACAAAATATTATATTTATACAGGTTAAAAGTGTTGAATCAACACAAATCCACAACACAACAATAACCAAACAAGAAACTCTGACCAAACATGGGTAAAAATATCCACTCAGTAATATTTTTTGCATATATGGTTGACAATCCCATATATTTACCCACTAGTCCACAGACATACATAGGCCTCTCCTTCAGTGTCCCATTCTCCTTAATGCTGTTCCACATACATGTAACCTTTGGCTAAAATGCATATATATTTCTTTATTCTAAACAACACAACTTGTGAATTAGTACCTAATGGGCAACAAATGTAATTTTTACCAAGCTCCTGATATCTTCCTCACAGACCATAGAATTTTGATGAAAAATGTAGGATTTCTATACATTTTTGGTAGTGTACATATATACAAAATACTGTAATATCATAGACCTTACATGTGTAGCTGTGATGTTACAAATAGTTACATAAACAGCTGAATCACATTTTAGAAGCGTTTTCGACAGCAAAGTTACTGGTTTTAGTACCAAACACTATGCATTTCGACAAAAAACTCTTCGCCATGGTACAAATCTATACCTATAGATATACCTATGCACGTAGCAGAAAATATGGAGGATGCATAGCCGAGTTATCGAAAAACTGGCCTCTGAACAAAAAGATACACTGAATGCGTACTGAAATACAATTAAAAGAATTTTAGTAGCACGGGGCAATTGCTATTAGTAATATTATGGGCCAAAATCGTAAAAATGCTCTTCGACCACTACACAATCGCACCGCCCTACGCTGATTTTCATGTACCTATATTAGCACTTACCACGCTCGTGAATGACATAATCCAAGGAAAAAATAGTACACTGTGAGTAGAGATCAAAATTTAAAGATAATTTCAACGAAATATTAGAGAATTGAGTTATAATTCTCAATTTTTCTCACAAAACAATAACACTACGCGCAATCACTGTCGCACTACCGTAGTGAAGTTACTCACAACAGGCTCAAGGTAGCCAACATGGCAAGCAAAATAAATCAATTAATTCGAAACAACTTCATGTCGTTGTCGGCGCCGTAAAGGCCGAAACAAACTTGCTTTTTTTTAAAAACAAGTTAGGGGGATTGATCGATCAAAATCGGTGAAAACGAGGTCCATTTTTTCATAATCCAGGACACATTACTATCGGAAAAAAAATGCTTTATAATCTACAAGATATAGAAAATATAAATCTGAGGCACAAAATCTAAATACATACAAAATTACTAAGAAATAAATTTATGAAGTTGTAAATCGTTTCAAGTTAACGTCTATCCATATATCCACTATTGTGCAGTTTCACCTTTACAAATAGTGACAGTGTGACCATTAGCGACAGATTTCTGCCATTTTGGCAGATTTGGCTCTGAAAATTTACATGTGGCAAATTATGTTGACGATTTACGAAACTGGCTGAGTGAGTACTATATTTACAAAAGAGGGCATCAAGAAACACGGGGACAATATTTTCTTCAAACCAAGTAAAGAAATGATGAATAAAAATAGCGTCAAAATCCATAAACGCAGAAAATAAAATCAATGTTGATACATATATATAACGCATTATAGCTATAATTTATAAAACTTAGCATGATACCTGCGGCGTTTTCCTTTCTTTACTATAAAAATGGACCTTATGTCATAGAATGCTCCAAGGTCACAAACGTCACAGTTGTCAAGCTAAACTTTACAAACTATAAAGACGGACGGACGAGTGAATGATAAATAGTTTGTGAGTAAAACTGGGAAATGTTGTATTTTTATTAAAGAAACCCGTTAAATTATGCCGTGTGATGCTGGCTTAGAATAGCATTACCCCATTTCATTCCCGTGGGTGTCGTAAAAGCCAACTAATGGATTCGAGGGTATCATGTGTATTGCAATTTTAGGCGACAGGCTGACAACCTGTCACTATAGCGATACACGACCTGAAACGACCCTCAAACATTTGTCCATAATATTACGGTCGTTAACGCTCTGCCTACCCCGCCAGGGATAAAGGCATGATTTGTGTGCGTGTGTGTGTGTGTGTGTGTGTGTGTGTGTGTGTGTTAAAATATGCAATGTATTTGATTTTATTCTGTTTCCGAGAAGGCAGTATACATATGTATAAGGTGTGAAAATATTAGCTCTAAAAAAATTGCTGCAAATATTTTAAGGGCTAAACCAGCTATTTTTAGACCAACAATACAAATTGATTTGGTCGGTTGCTAATTTTGTGGGAGGCTATGGGAGGTCCAAATTTTTTTTTCGTATTAGACCTATGTTCCTTAGGGAAAGTGGTTCAGTTTCATAGGCTGGTTCATCCCTTAAAATATTTGCAGCAATTTTTTTATACCCTGTAATTTGGCTGGTTTTTGATGTCAAGTTGGGCAGATTTTTGGCTAGTGTGGCAGATTCCCCATTTTTGAGATGGTTACCCTGTAGTGATTTGTCATTAGGTGCGTCTTCACCGGGCGAGCAGAGCAGCCTCTATTGCTCATGATGCTCGGGTGAAACACATCCACACCGCACCGGCCGCGGCTTGCGGTTCATTCCGCGCGCGGCGGTGAGCATCAGAGGCTGCTAGCCCGGTGGAGACGCACCTATTGAATATTGTGGTGGTGGCCACACGCTAGTTTTATTATATTCTCTTTGGTGGCCACTACCAGCGAGCAAATCAAATTATAGCAAATGTGCCAGCTATAACAACCACAAAATAACAATATACTTTACCTATATGTAGACGAGCTAATAACCACAAGGCATGGCTATGATGGCAATTTTATTGGCAAAGCCTACAGCCTGCCTGCCAGCCAAGGAATAGGTGTAAAATATTTTGTACAAGGAATTAGGTATCTCTTCTCTTCCTACTCGCACACAAACCCAAGGAAAATCGCAGCCAAACATGAGTAAAAAGCCCTCTAAAATTATTGGTGTGTAAGAAAATGTATGGTTGCCTGGGCACTGGGCTGCGTCTCTTTAATTCTGATTGATACCTTCGAGGACGCTCGGAAATAAACACGTTTACACTACGACCTACGACAAGGTATGTTTGTATTGCACTACATTTTGGTTTTGAGAATATTCCACAAGATTAGAGCAGTGTTTGGGGTTAATATTATAGATACTTTCTACACTTTGTACTGTGCGTGGATATTGTAGCTTAGCTAGCTTTTCTGGGCATAGATCACATTATCTCAGGGCTCAGGCCCAATTTTACAAAAAGGAAACGTTTTTTAGAAGTGTACTTGCTATATCTATTTGTGGATCCTGCAACATCACAACATACTTTGTTATCAAGTAAGATATCATACTGTAGAAGCAACCCTATCTAAGATAGCAGTTTATTTATCACCACATAGGTAGTATACAGCAAAGTTGCTTCCCTCATCTGTCCCTATAGGTATCCTTAGATCTTTAGAACTACCCAAAGTATTTCGATATTTTTTAAAATAGATGTAGTGAATCAAGAGGAAGGTTTATTTATATGTATAATACTTGCCGGGAACAATACTTATTCCCATGAAAAAATTAGTTACAGTAATGCAACTGCTGGGTGGGCTGCTAGTTGATTTATATAAGTAATATGTAAAAATATTAGCTGCAGATATTTTAAGGGGTGAATCAGCCTACAATAGTGAACTTTCTTTAAGGAACATAGGTTGAAATATGAAAAAAATTTTTGGCCTTCCATAGATTTGACTTGGTCGGTTGGTAATTGTATAGGAGGTCCCGAAAAATTATTTCATATTTCAACCTATGTTTCTAAGGGAAAGTTGTTCAGTTTCATGGGCTGCTTCGCCCCTCGTAATATTTGCAGCTAGTTTTTTTAGTCACCCTGTATTTATTAGGAAAGCGATTAGTTACAATAATATTTAAACTGACCTCTACAAATGTCTTTGTTGAAATGAATACCTGTCTGATGCTGATGTTTCATTTTAGGTGTGATGAGATGAGGCTTAGAAACCAAATGAAGACAACATTTGCGATGTCTATCCTGTTAAGTGGTGCCTTACTAGTACTTTTCTGGTGCAAGGATGTGGAGTTAAGGTAGGTGCAATCCAATTGGTCGGTAAATAAAGAAAAAGCCAAGAAATAGCATTCATCAGCCACTGTTGGGTTGTTAGATGACTCTATGTCCCACATAAAATGAGAGAGATCAGCCACTTTTCTACTACAGTCACATTGCATAATAAGATTTACAAGCACATACTCTATGATAAAAAATAAGAAATCAAAATAAATAAGTATTATATTTATTTTAATTGCAGCAAAACTTTATCGCGGGCAACTAAAGTAACAGTTCATAACAAGATTTGTTACTTGAACCATAACAATGAAAGGGGACCTGTTGAGAATGAAACAGATCTGAAGATGATATACTATGTGACTCCCACTTACCCAAGACCTGAACAGATACCAGACCTGACCAGGCTATCCCATACCCTCATGCATGTGCCCAAGATCCACTGGATTGTAGCTGAGGATCATCCAGAATGCTCTGATAGGGTTCTAAGCATTTTAAAGTAAGTAACATTATGATTTTTAGTAATATAAACAAAAATTTTCACTCTTAAAGGACTATGACAAAATACATCTAAATCATTGCACACTTTTTAATCACAATAAAAAATATAAACCAGAAAGAAAGGTGGTGTATACACTCTCATACAATATGTGTATTTTACAGAAAATCTGGTCTGCCATTCACATACATATCAAGCCCGAAGCCATATCATTACACCGGCTCGAGATTCCCGCGCGGCGTGGCGAACCGTCGCGCCGCGCTAGCTTGGATCCACGACAATGCGTCCGCAGGCGTCCTGTACTTCGGGGACGACGATAACACTGTAGACCTCGAGTTGTTTGAAGAGATGAGGCGCACGAAGCGAGTGTCCATGTTCCCCGTGGGCCTCATAGGACACTATGGAGTGTCTGCGCCTATTGTCAGTGATGGGAAGGTTAGTAACTTTCAGGAAGATATATTTCCCTTTATTTTAGAGCCACCATACTAATTCAAGCGGCTATAAATATTTTGATTGGAGTCAAAGTTTCCAAGCTTTTTGGTTCAACTGAATTGTGCGCTAACGGACGAATGTTTACCATGTTTTCCACCTCGGGCAAAAAAGTACTAAGCACCTCATCTCGTGATGTGCGTTCCTCCGAAAATAACCTTAAGTGAGGTTTTCACAATTCAGATAAATCTCTACTATGCCCCACCCAAATGGGGACTGGCGGGAGGGATAAAAGTCCATTTTATACCCCTGTTCGTGCACTCAGTTTGCAGTGGTTCGTTACTCAGCAGCTCTTGCATCGACTTCCTTACCTGCTGCCTCCTTGTCTGCACCTGTCAAATTAATACCGTTGTCAGAGTAAAGGCCAGTCACGCCTGTTCGCCATTTGTTGCAGCTCCATCGATCAAAGCGAGCTCGACTTTTAACGTCACGAACAGGACAGCAGCACAGATACCAACCATTGGTGTAAAGTAAAACAGGCACGATAGCACACTTTATCGCGAGCGAAGCGCAAACGTGCGCTACGCAAATAATGTATACTCTCTACGCGAGTGCAACAAACGGGCTGCGGCAAAGAAGCGTGGCCGCCCAACGCGCGCGCCCCCTTCTTCAACTTGAAAACTATCCTTCACGATTCTTGTCTTTTTCGCCGCCCAAGTTGGCCTTGTTCAGTGAACGAGGGAACTGCAAGGGGGCGCCTATGTGAAACTATAAAGAAACAGAGCGCCCTGGGTGATCTCCCACCCTCAACCCCTAACGCGTGTTCTGTTCTGTTCTAAAAGGTATTTTTTTTTTTTAATGTATAGGCCCGCATTTGTCTGCCATCTCACCTGGTGGTAAGTGGAGATGCAGACGAAGATGGTACATGCTTGCCTAGATAATGCCTATTCACTCTTGCCTTAAAAAGGCCCAAGTTATATTGTTCCGGTATTCAGTAAGTGAGACGAGGAGTGCGAGTGAAGAGTGGGTGAGACTTTGGAGTGCCCGCATATATTGTCACTGACGGAATGTTTGATCCTGTCGGTGGGTCATATTCTGTGCTTCGAATGCACTAATATTATTTTATTACGCAGTCATCCGCACCATTTGCACTCGCCCTTTCTGTGCGAGAAATGACGCGATAGTGTGTTTGTAAATGTAGGTACATATTTGGTGTTTGATCGACGGACAACATTTGTAAAGCCTACTATATTTAATTTAATTTTCATGTAAGTGACTCAATGTCTTTTATGAAAATAAATATATGAAAGAAAACATTGTTTATTTTCAGGTACAGGCGTTTTTTGACTCCTGGCCCGGTGACAGAATGTTTCCTATAGACATGGCTGGTTTCGCAGTCAATTTAGAGTTCCTCAAGCCAAGTGCCTTGATGCCTTACGAGGAGGGTCAGGAAGAGAACAAATTTCTACTAAGCTTAGGATTGACAGTCAACGACATCGAGCCGCTTGCAGCTAACTGCTCTAAGGTACTCGTTTGGCACACTAGAACAGAGAAAAATAAGGTCCAAACAATTAAAATTGATTTAAAGAAACTACAAAATCAACCGAAACTGAAAGATTTTGTTGGTTTACTCGAGGAGGTATCTAGTACGAACATGGTGAATCTCAACCCTACCAATGGTAAAACACCGTATTACATAATACGTGGCAAACAACGTAAGCATAAGGATATGCTCTCTTTAGATGATCTGAAGTAGTTACGAAAATTATTATTGAGATTTGTTTTAAATATTTACTCTCGCAATACTCGTAAATAAGTGATTATATTAATTAGCTGCCATAATTTAGCTGAGTATAATTCTAAGCTAATTATACTTAAAGCTGATTCGTATGAATATCCTCATTCCCATAGATAGTGATAACTTTAAAGTCGTAAATTCAGCAATAAATTTACCTTCTTTTCATCATAATTTAAGAAAGTAATTTAGCATAAGATGGTAAATCCTTTTATCTTTATTTGGGCCTTTTCAATTAAGGTAGCTTAGTTACGTAGGATTGTCATATTATTAATTAATATAAATAATTATTTTCTTGTTACAAAAGTGATCCGCCTTCGAATTTTCTTGGCATTAGCAGCACACAATGTTCATGTCGCAGTAAGATGGCAGAATCAGTAATTCGGCTGAAATCCTAGAATTTTGGCCAAAACACGGCGGATTGCAAAATCGTAGACTTCATTCCTCCATCGTCCTAAGGCGATCCAGTAATTCGGGCAAAATCCTAGGACTATGGCGGAAATCCTAGATTTCTTTTAATTGGGGCTTAGGGCAATGAGGTATGGGGACAGAACGATAATATGGTCCGTATTCATAAATTGCACTTAACTCTAAGATCGATCTCAAGTTACATATTAATAAACAGAACTAGGATTTCTGTCATAATCCTAGGATTTTGGCCGAATTACTGGATCTGCTAGGACGATGGTCGAATGAAGTCTACGATTTTGCAATCCGCCGGCTTTTGGCCAAAATCCGGATTAGGATTTCGACCGAATTACTGATTCTGCCATCTTACTGCAACATAGACATACCTGCCAAGGTTGAACATGTGCAACGTGTCTTGCGAAAATGCCCAAACGTAAATTTTTGTTACCCTTATAATATTATGTTATTATTGCTATTCTAGCTTATCTAGTCTGTTCGGAAGATAACTAATATACACGCTTTGACCCAAATATCGACAATAAACGAGGTACTGGTTTTCAAGCAATAATAGTTGTAAGAATAGGTCGTGGGTCCTGAACAAGATATGAATTAATTATTATATAGGCACTTTTATTAGCTTATTATAATACATCATACCAACGAAGCGACCCATGTTAAATTATTAGGTAATTTACAAAGGACTAGTTTTAAGTCTGAAAGTTATCATATCAACGAAAAAGAACGAGTTAAGTGTAGGTACTAACTATAAAATGCGTTATAGTTATATCCTGACGCAAAGCACATGTAAGTTAAGTGAGCAAGTTTTTATTTTAAAACGTTTAATGGTAGTAGCACTAAAAAGTAGTTGATATTATTACTAGAATAGGATGAAACGACGTAGATAGGTATTCATATCAAAATATTAATAATTTTATTAGCCGTTATCGCTCTGCCTACCCCGCCAGGCATATATGCATGATTTGTATGTGATTCATCGTCATTTGTCGGTGGAGTATCCGCCAGCTTTCTCTGTCCTCCGCGTTGTCACTGTATGTGAGATGTATTTAAAAGTACATACACAAATCACGCCTATATCCCTGGCGGGGTCGTCCGTAAAATTACAGTCGTTATCGGCACGTCTGACAAATGTTGAAGACCGATTCAGATAAGTCGTGTATCACTATAGTGACAGGTTGTCAAATTGCGATACACATAAAACCCTCGAGTACCCTGGTCGTTTTGGGGTTAAGCTATTCTAAGCCGGCATCACACGGCAAGATCTTTAAAAGTGATCTTATTAATTCTACCTGAAGGTCCCATGTAAAATAAGTTTGATTTGCAATTACCTAATGATTATGAAACGGTCTCTCCAGCATGTGGAAAGAAATCCATGACTTGGAAAATGTTTCTAGAATAATTGCCGATCTCTCTTTTCGTGTGGGACACCGAATAGTCCAACGACCCATTGAACCCTAGTGTCAGAATTGTTAAACTTCCTTCTACAAGTAGCAGGCTTCTGACATAGTTGTATAACGACCGCCGTCTAAGTAATCATAGACAGCAACACGGCATGGAACCATCTTTCTTATGGACAATCGGATGGTTCAGCCAGCAATGTCCTAACCTGTTTGTGTCGCAAAAGGTTAAAGATAGAATTCGTTATAAATGGTTATCTTGAGTTTGTTGTAATAATTCAAAGACAGCTCCTGTATTATATGAACAAATAAGTGTTAGCAATTATCTTATCGTAAACTACAGGTCAACGAGTTCTGTGGTTGTTGCATACCAGTTCGGCAAATTCCCGACATTTTTTTACTAATTTCGACAAACTATCGACAATTATTCTAAACAAGCGGCCTGCCCCAGCAGCTGCGCCCACTGCAACTCATTTTCCCGTGGGAAGAAGGATTTTTCCCGGCAAGTATTATACATAAAAACTTCCTCTTGAATCACTCTATCTATTTAAAAAACCTGCATCAAAATCCGTTGTGTACTTTTAAAGATTTAAGCAAACATACAGATAGATGCGAAAAGCGACTTTGCTTTATACTATGTAGTGATACTCAAGGTCATGGATTTCCACGTCGGCCGTGCTGGGGAGGGCCACACAATAACAGAAGAGGCAAATGTCAAAATATAGCTTCACACTATACGATCACATCATCACATGGTAATCTGCAGTGCTTTTCGATAATTAAGTAATTATTATTAGTAATTATATTTTTGATAATTTTATTTCATATGCTGTGTGATGCCGGTTTAGAAAAGCGCATCACCCCACATCCTTCCCGGGTGTCGTAAGAGGCGACTATATAGGCTCAGAAACTGTCACTATAGTGACGCACATGTTTTCAACCATGGAAAACAATCCTCAAAAAATGTCAGACGTGGCGATAGCGACCGTATTCTTACGACCGTTAACGCTCTGCCTACCCGGCACGGGATAAAGGCGTGATATATGTATGTATGTAAGTTTTATTTCATTTAAATCGGTCTAGTATACCCAGACGTACAGAGATTCGACATTCTTTAAAGTACGCTTCTCTTTGCGGCACCGATGATAGATAGTTGAACATGCGACGCGTGACGTCATCATCACGAAACTTTTTTTTTCATACCGACCAGAATTTCGCGAAACAAATTATCACCAGTAAAACACTAATAATATGTAATAGATTTGATTGAGAGTGATACTTATTTTAAAACTTTGTCATTGCTATAAAAATGGATAACTCCAGCAACCCTGTTTCAGAGTGCAATAAGAAGGCGTCATAAATTAATGCTAGAAAAGAAATATTTTAAAAATACAACAGGAGCATTCCACGGAAATAGCAACCAGAACACAGATTTCTGGATGTGGTTCTTGATTTGTGAAACTAATGCTAAATAACAGAGAATTATATAGATTTTCAGCTTAAATGATTATTAATTATGTATATCTCCACAATAAAGAAGGTTTACTTCTTTTAAAAATGCTGACTCGGGTGTAGTCTGTGTATCATTTATGACAATGAGTGAGATTTTATGTAGAGTACTTAATAAGTATATCATTACAAATTTTGCTTAAAAAAATTAAATATTATGTAAATTATTTTAAAGGTAATGTACTAATTAATCTCTAACCCATTGTGCAATGTCGTTGCTGTTTTCAATAAGAACAATCCAAAAATATTGTAAAATAGTATTTATGCAACTGTCGTATTATAGGGGGCATTAGAATGTGAGTGTCTGTGCGGCTCGTGTGATAATAGTTTGACACGAGCACGAACACGTTGCATACACTATTTTATCAACACTTGTTTCATATTGTTTTCTTGATTTTACGGAAAGTTATTCACTCACGCCATGTCCTACGCCGTGTCTTTTTATAATAATATCTAACGTAAAATTGAAATAAAGCAATCTTTTTGAGCCTTACCTCTTAAATCGTAGAAATGTGTTGCGTATAGTTATTAAAATTTGTGATCATTAATTGTAAGCCCTAACAATATTTGTAGTTCGTAAATTTCATTCCAAGTTTTTATTAGATGTATCTTAATTATATTCAAAATTATATGAATAATAGTCAGCAGAATCAATCCACAGTAAGGTAGGGGTCCCGTAATTGCAACTAAAAATATTTATATCGTAACTTCATTGTTTAATACATAGTTCTATAAAATAAGTTTTTCTGTAAAATCATGTTTATGTAGTTTATATAGATTTTGTTCTATTGTCATACATATCATAACATAACAAAAGAAAGAGCTATTCAATGCAATTACCCTAATTACTCGTAATTACTGATTTAAAAAATAATGTGACTGAAAGTGGTGGTCCTTACAGTTGTGAGTAACGTCACGATCAGCAGACAAATTATAGTTTTTCTTGAAGTATGAAAATGTAGACTCAAACCTCTACATACTTTGTTATTTCTCGTAAAGTCAAAACATCTTTTTTTAGCATCGAGGTTCGGGGACCCTCTCTATAACTGCATGCATGAGTTATACAGACGTCATCGCTCATCTTACTAATAGGCGTATCTCACAAAAATAATTCAAAGTGAAATTAGGTGAATGTCAACCTTTATTCTGTGATATCAACGATGATAGAAATCAATTATATATTATATTGCTGTAAATGTTTGAGATACGTCTACCTAATAGTATACATGTTGAAGGTCTGCCATTTTCAATCCCTCTCTATATTGATCAAATAGTGCAAACTGGTGCCATAATTGTAGTTTTAAGCGGTAAATCGCAGAGAATCTCCTGTGACGATTAGCCACTTTTTGGTGTTATTTTAGTTCTTCATTTTATGTGCTCAATATTAATTTTCTGAATGTGATATTTTATTAGATAATTTTATTTAGACAAAAAGAATTCTATCGTGAATTGACCACTTAGTTTAGGCGATATATAATGAACTTGTATTGCCCACCTATTAGGAATTTGGGATATACTTATGCTGAGTATGTAACTAAGTTATTTTTTGTATATTTGGAATACTGCGCCTGCAGCCACTACCTATTTTCCTTGCACACATAATGACGACGTAGGTAGATACCTTTATTATTTACCGAAGTTGCATTAGATTAGGAGTAACCATTTTCAAACCATATTTGTGAGGAATTTGATCTCTACTGACTTTATATCAACGCGAAATAACAAAATAATAGTAATCAGTAGGTACAGTCACGTTAAAAAGTGCTTATAGAGGGCCACATCAAATGATTCAAAATATCTCCTAAATTACATTGCTTTAATAAATTATTTATTTTGTTGCCTATGCAGCTAGTGAAACTCTATTTATAAAACTAAAAAACATTAATGTATACCTTGGGAATAAAAAGTTATTTTGAACCATTTGAATTGGCACTCTATATGCACTTTTTAACGTGACTGTACATGCGCCATGGTTATGATGATTCGCATACCCACTTGGTCGCATGCCATCATGGTACTATTTTCATTCCCTGCTTATTATTTATTTGTAATACGCAGATAGGTTTCTTCTCGTTCTTTTAATTTATTTATATTGTTGTGGTTGTAATAAGTGTTATTTATTTAATGTAAGTAGTTGTTTTCTCTGTTACTGTTAAGGTGAAACCGACTAGGACTGCACTGCAGCAGAGCGGCATAATACTAAAGATTCTTTATAAGGATTTGTATGAACTAAATCATACGGTAACTACACTGCATTTCAAGCGGCGCGCCGTCGCTTCGATGCAGTACGTGCAGTTGCAGCGCAGTTGCACTGCAGTCATAGTGCGGTTTCATCTTTTTGAATATTTATACATACGCAAGTGCCTGATTGGTTAATCGCTAACTTTCCTGTTAAATATAAAACTGCAATCATTTTGTTTGTTACATACTGTTGTTTTATTGTATAATGAACCATGCATTCAAGTAGGTACGTACATGCAAATATACAAACAAACCTATCTATATATTTTAAGGTTATTTATACAAAGTATAAATATTATCGTGGTATCTTTACCATAAAACAAAAAAAAAAAACTTATTTTGAAAAAAATTAAAAGTATTGAATCTTCCATTGTAGATTTTTGTTCACCTTTTTGTATGGAGGTCAAAACACTTCCCGAGCTAGTTATTTTTCTAAAACTTTTAATGTTTTAACCGCAGCAGGATTTAAACCTGCGATTTTTGCAGTTAGTTCCGGCAGCCGTTACCTCTAAAACATTTATTCCGGCGAGATAGCAGGTCTTGCCGGTTTCCCATTTGCCCAATGTTATGCTGCTGTTATTGGCCAAATAACGTGTGCCTAATTAATGCGCAATTTACTCATTTCAGCTCGGTATGCAGACAGCTCCGTATTATCCCAGTTCAGTGTCATCTTGTCGAAGAACCTGAAAGACGCCAAAAAATGTTAGTACATACTTTGCCTTTTGCTTGGAAATGGTGTACTGAGTCTTGGAAATGGTGTGCAAGGGAAAGTTCACACTAGGGGTAGGGGTAGTGTAGTGTACCTACACTGTCCTTACACCTTGCACCTTGTTTACTGTGGCTATATAGAACCAAGGTTTCTAAGCCCTACCTACCTACAACTTTGCAGGCATTATCAGACCATGAAAGAAAATAATATTTACTATGGAGCCTATGTTGGTGGGAAACGGTTTTTTTTCTAGTTTTAATAGAAAGTCAGACATCTGATTAAGATATATGAAAAGTTTTCGTAAGCAAACTCTAACCCCGTATGTACCTACTTAGCAGTGTTGGGCACAATCAATTACTTTTGTAATTTGATTAATAATTTAACTACTTTTAATTCAATTTAATTCAATCCAAATTACATGTAATTGAAATTACCAGTAATCGCGATTATTTTTCCAATTATGTAATTATGTAATTATAATACGTAATTCAATTACTCAATTACATTTTGTACTATGATAGAATGGATCTTTGCTATAGTAATACGGAATGCATGGAACAGCCTTCCACATATTCATAGGGGACAACTTGACCCTAGGAACATATTATTATGTCAGGCAACAACAGAAAATATTCAATCTCCCATACAAAATGAAATATATTAAGTAGGTACTGGGGGAAATTTGTTCAGTTCATGGTCTGAATGCACCCTATCAATATTCAGAAGACTGGCCTGATGGCGTAGTGGACTGGATAGAAGCCCTGCCTGCTACGCCGAGGGTCGTGGGTTCGATTCCCACACAGCACAAGTATTTGAAAGTTAAATTTCAAACATTTGTGTTGAGTCTGGATGTTTTCTATGTACCTATTGTAAGTATTTACAAAAAAAGAGTATTTGTGTATTAATATCAGCTATCTAATTCCCATAGTACAAGTTTTGCCTAGTTTGGGGCTAGATGGCTGGCGCTGTGTGTGGGAGAATGTGAAATGTCCAGCCAGAGTCGTTATGAGGTCTAATTTGAAATAAATAGTAGTTTTTATGACAAAGGCCTTAACTAAGTGATATAATTACGCTATTTTGAATCATATTGTTTTGTTTGGCTCATTATTTAGTAATAAACACATGGTTGAAATATCCTGATAGTTGTTATTTATATGGCCCTTGTTCATATGTAATTGAGTAATTTAGTAATTTTAATTACAATTACATCAAAGTAATTGTTAATCTAAATTACTTTCAAGATTTATAATCAGTAATTCGTAATTTTAATTACATACAATAATTGTAATTTTGTAATTAGTAGTTAATTACAATTTGCCCAACACTGCTACTTAGTAGGTATTATTAGCGACGATCCCCTGTGAGGAAACAGAATTTGATACTAAATGTTCAAACTTAGTCCCTTGATCAACACATATCATATAGGTCAAAACTGAGAACTTCCTCTTTTTTCGGAGTCGGTTAAAAATGGTTACAGTTTGACCAAATTTTATGGTTTTCTTAAATGCCCATAATTTTGTAACTTCATTTATATATTGTAATTTTCTTATGATGGTTACAATCAATCGTGGCACACAGTTTCGGCTTGACGTTTAGTTCACACCCTGTAAGTATATTCTTTTGTAAGTAGCACTAGTACCTGACTTGCACCTCTTCCAAGACTTTCTTCTCGTGGTCCGAGAGCCCTTGGGCTTCGGCGCAGATGGTGTCCTTCAGCTGGTCCACGTTGTAGAAGCCGCAAATGTTAGTGTCAATACCGGGTTGGTTCAGCGTGAACCAAGTGGCTATGCGAGCTAATTCGACGTTCTGTTGCTGTGAAATGTAAGGTTTTTTTTTAGTTAGGTACTATTTATTGCTTGTGATTTGGGTAGTTTGTGGAGTAGGTAAGTTCCCTAGTACGATCCTTCCTTGGACTAGCCGGTTATATTTGATCATGCTCATGCCCGGGATCACACAGTGGTGGCTTCTCTTCCGTGGCTTCAGCAGGCGCATGCCGGTAGCTGCCACACGATCATTGTGACCAACCTTGCAATATTCCGAGGCGCGTTTACAGCGAGCCTTGATGTCGTCGCTGGCGGGGTGCCACGGCTGCGGCCCGTGGCTAGACAGTAGTCCCATGCCGGTAGCTGCTGCATTTATCACGCCTACCCCCTTACTCTGTAAAATAAAGTAACGATTCTCACTAGAGTTTTTATAAGAGGTGCATCAGCTGTTTGCCTAGGTGCTTTAGTGGGTGAATGTATTCAACACAAGGTGAATCCATTTACACAACCGACCATTGAAATACTAGTTAGTATCTAGTATAATGGTGCTCACAAGGCTTTGAATTTTTAAATATGAGAGGTGCATCAGCTGCTGTTTGCTTATATAATGGGAGTATTCTAATCGTAAGTAGGTACATAATCGATCAGGTGAAAGATACGTTTTTACTGCAACCGACTACTTACCTTAAAATAACTGGTATAATTAGTCAAGCGATTGTCAATAAGGGTGCATTTAGCGTAGGACAATATGGTAGATATCTTGACTTCGGAGTCCTCGATGATTTCCTTCATGAGGTCGATGTCATAGTCCGCGATGCCAATGTACCGAGCCTTTCCGTCGCGCACGGCCTGCTCCAGAACTGGTAGGGTTTCCTTCAATATCACGGACAGATCTGGCGCGAAAGTAACGTCGTGGATCTGGATATAAACATACACGTATTATGTAGGTAGGTACCTATATCTAATAAAATAGTCTTAACAGCGTGGCCTGATACCCTGCGTGCTCATATAAAAGTAGCAGTGGCCCCTAATGGAACAAATCAAGCGGCATGGACGCGTGTGCGTGATGCATAAATTGCCTCTTACGAGTAACCTTGCATCTCTGGACTTTACTGGATCAAACCTTGAACTTGATATATATCCTCCTCCGACCGATTTCGGTCACGGCGACTGCTTCATCTCCGTTCTTGGAGTTCGTGACCTCGCATATGGCTTATGTAGCCAATCTGTTTTGCAAAGGTCCTCGCGCATTGCGGGCATGTGAGCTCACCGTCTATAGTTACTCGTATAATTATAAATTGATCGCCGCTGATGGTCGGGCTTTCAATTCATCGCGCTTAGCGTAAAGATCTAGTCTGCGTTTATCTTCGAAGGCTTAGGATTTTACCATAGATAAAACTCCACTCGGGTCTCTTAGCAGCCTGGTACTCCCATTTAGAATATGCCGATGCCGGTGCCACTTTAGCACATCTTCATACTCGAATCGAGTACTCAGAACTGCTATCTTGAACTGCTAACTTCTTTGACATACCTACACTTAAATAATTTATAAACCTGAATCAAGTCAACGTAGTCCAAGCCGAGGCGATTGAGGGTGTTGTCCATTCCAAACTGAGTTTTTTCTGCTGAGAAGTCGAACATTTTCTCAGTTTCCAATTCATAGCGACCAACTTTACTTCCGATGAAGTACGATTCCCTCGGAACACCTTTGAGTGCCTAGAGTAGAAGATCACTATTAACATTCCAATCTCTTTTCGTATGGGACGCCGAGTCGTCCAACGACCCGATGAACCATAGTGTCAGAATTTTTCAACCGCCTTCTACAAGTATCAGGCTTGTAATGTGGTTGTGAAACGACCGCCGTCTAAGTAATCTAATCATAGACAGGAACCGGGACCTACGGCTGAACGGGCCATCCGAAACACGGAACTATCTTACTTACGGACAATCGGGTGGTTCAGCCCGCAATGTCCTAACCAGACTGGGAACCCACTGGTGAGTGACCCACCGAAAATCGAACCCGGGACCTACTGCGTCAAAGGCACAACCACTGTGCCACATAGGTCGTCAATTGACATTCCAATAACATGGCTGGAGGGTGAAACCTGGAGATATCGTGCCTATGTTGCGTAATGTCGTTGACTGCTAATATAGGCTGATGCATTATTACCTGCCTATTATATCTGAGCTAATGCCGTCTTTGCGAGTTATGCTAGTTTATAATAGCATCACCTCAACCAATGCTTCTCGTGAAAAATAAGCGAATAAGGGATTTTTATGTAGGGAATAGGCAGGCATCATTGCACTGCACTCGCCAATCAGCTTGCCAATCAATATGCGAGAGGGTCCCATATCCAGCAATGGAATCATGTGACTGTTAATTATTAAGGTTGGTCTGTACCTTTCCAATAGTTATTTCAGATTTTCCCTGACCGTACCAAGGACTTGTCTCTAAGTAGTTAATACCACATTTGAACGATTCCCTTATAAGTTCCAAAGACCTGTTCTCATCATAAGACCTGAAATAAAAAGTCTTTGCTTAGGTAGGTACTTTCTTTGACATTGATGCCGGCCGACTGACTTATTAGGGTTCCTGGACCCTAACAATTTCTGAATAGTTGTGTAACAAAACAGGTGATGAGTTGAGATATGCAAAAGAATAACGATTATACAGGCTATAAAAAATATATAGATGCAAATCTTTTAAGGGGTGAACCACCCCATGAAACTGAACAACTTTCCCCAAGGAACATAGTTAGGTCGAAATAAGAAAAAGAAATGGAACCCCGATATAAGTTGATGTTACATTTTGTACTAGGAGGCATAAGTCGACCACTGTTCCTTGGGCAAAATTGTTTAGTTTTATGGACTGGTTTACTCACCCCTTAAAATATTTGCAGTTGTTTTTTACACACAGTACTGTACAAATACCTACATAATAAAATTACTTTTTTTTACTGACTGTAAAAAATTGTCATTCGCAGCGGTTACGTTGCATGCATTGCGCGTCCGCGACGAATTCCGTGCGCATCCGCCTATGTTCCCATTTGTCTGTCCCCACGAAATCTGTCACTAGTGACAAATGGGAATAATTTATCTCCACTAGGATTTGATGTACACTGCTCTGCCTGCTTACATTTTAACACTACCACTGTAAAAATACCTTTATTAACCATAAATTTAACACATCGCTAATCTAGCTATCTATTAAATTATAGTGGTACAGTGTTTAAATGTAAAATAATTTTATTGAACTTATAACGCGCCGACAATAGCGCGAGCAATGTACATCAAATGGTAGTGGGGACAATTTGTTCCCATTTGTCGCCGATGACAAATTTTCGACAGATTTTGTGGGGACAAATGGGAACACAGGCGCATTCGCGACACAATCGCTACGCGCTCGCCTCCGCTCCCGAACCGCTAGTATGATAAGGCCCTAAGGTAGGTACCTAGGTATTGTTATTACTGTAATACTATTACATACGTGCATCGTACGTCACACACACAATAGGACAATGCAATGTCGTATCGTTTGTGAATACTATTTTAATGTACATGCAAACAACACATTCGTGTGTTATTAATAAAAATATATTTTATAAATTTTACTCTCTTACCCGTAAATATTGCTGAAAGCTGCTCCTCCCAAACTGATATGAGAAACTTTCATGTCAGTGGTACCCAAACGATTGTATTTCATTTTTTGTATTTTTAAAATAGTGGGTAATGTCACGCAAAACTAAACGTGTCGCTACACTGGTCGTTAGCGGGGAAATAAACAGAACCGGCTATGTGTGTCAAATCGTGTAGCACATGTGCTACACGATTTGACACGATAAGCATTGTCGCTTAGCCGAACTGGCTATAATTATCACGATTGAAGATACCTTCAGTAATGAAATAAAGATAAAAATGTTTTTGTTTACTGTACGATACGTCGGTACAGGTTATAATTATAATAATAACAATAGATACAGGGAGTCCCGTTCACGACCCGTTTTAAGTGGTCCGAGGCATAATCCGAAGACGTGGGCATCACTAGCTCTCTCTAGCTGTTGATCTGTGGCATTAGTGAGAGGAAATACCTTTTCGATAAAAAAATATTGTCGATATTCATTTTTATGGAAAATTTGGACCACGTTACGCCTTTTACTCTTCTGCTAAACTACTCGATGGATCTGGCTGATTTTTTGCTGGAATACCCTCGTCAAATATGGCTCTCGAAATAAATAACAATTTTTATAAAAATATAAATTTTATTACAGCAATATTGTTTTTTCCTAATGTCTTATTTTTTCGTTTCCTAACATAGCCCCCATAGAAAAAGTTGTTCAGTTTCATGGTCTGATCACGCCTGCAAAGTTTTCGTTACACCCTGTATATTATTCTGATGGCCATATTGGTCGAGGGTATACCTGCATAAAATTATCCAGATCCACCGACTACTTTTGCAGGAGTAGTAAAAAAGGCATACGTTTTCCAAGATTTCCACAAAATTGGAATATCGACAATATTTTTGTATCTAAATGGTAGGTATTTCCCCTTACTAGGTAATGCTACAGGTCGGTAGCTAGTGATGTCCACGTCTTGGGTGTTAGGAAAAGTACTGCGTTACTTCAAACTATGGCATGAGTTCTATCTATATACGGGGTGTAAAAGGCGGTGTAACTAAAACTTTGCAGGAGTAATCAGACCATGAAACTGAACAACTTTTTCTATGGGGGCTATGTTGGGAAACGAAAAACTTTTTTCGAGTTTCCATACAAAGTCAGTCAGATAATCGGGAATTTTGCATGGAAACTCGAAAAAAGTTTTTTGTTTCCTGACATAGCCTCCATAGAAAAAGTTGTTCAGTTTCATGGTCTGACCGATCCTGACCGACGCCTGCAAAGTTTTCGTTACACCGTCTCTTACACCCTGTACATTTTTATAAAAAATAATTTTTAATACAGGAATACTGTTTTATTTTCTTCTAATGACCTACCAAAATCAAAGAAATCTGCTAAAAAAATCGTGCACATTAACTTACTAGTACAAATTACTAGGTGCTAATCATTGTGTATCTCGGGCATCGTTTGTCCTTTGACCTCCCTATAGACTTACAATATACTATCCTGTAGTTTTCTCTGTCTATAGACCTCCCTTTGTCCCTTTGACCCGGAAACTCAACAGGAAAAAAGAGATCGAAAGACGTATCGGAGGGAGGACTAGGTTGGGCCCACAACAGCCCACAGATATCATGCGTGCGTCACGAGTGACGCAATGTCATTTTTGCTGTGGTTGCTTTATTTGTATTTATTTTTATTTTGGACCTGATTATTTTACGTAATAGTTGAGAGAAACCGGTCATTTTCCGTATATTTTCGCCACCTTGACACTGGCAGAATTGTCTCTGTAGACAGAAGCCATATCTTAAAAAAATTGAATTGAATTGGGCCACTTCACAAAGTACTTTATATATAATATAGGGGTAGGCCCTTGGACGAAATAACCACTGGACGCGAAACGATGTCATTTCACCCTTTACCCCTCTAGCCACAAGCCCTGAAATTTTGCCAAAGTTATCTAACCGCAACCGTCAGTGTCGCTTCAGTGCTACGAGAGAAAACATCGCTTTAAACATGGTGAAATGTGCTGTATTGCTTTGTAAAAACTATAGCCATCGTACAAGCAATATTTCTTTTCACTCGTAAGTATATTTTTGTCCTGTATTTTGTGTTATTTACGTAGAAAATTAATAAAATATGCAAGACTGGATCGTATAATACGACACAATAAAAAAGGTCATATTTTATAGAACATTTCAACCAATATTTGATCGTACTCTAATTAGTCGGTTATTATCAGTCATTTTTTCATTCGTTCAACAATTACATTCAGTCTAGTGCTATTCAACTTTCGATGAAGGATATCGATAAAAATAATAGTCAAGTCTATTTTATTTAAAAGTGACCTTAAATGTAAACAAACCATTTGCTATAACCTCGTCGATAGATTTTGCCTTATTTCATTGAAACCGTATGTAGGTACACATTTCGCTTTCTTATGGGTGTTCATAATAAAAAAAATTATATAGCTTACCATCATCGACGCGTTCTCTCGCTTAGATTTCTGATACGCAGAATCAAGCGCCTTATGTACCTATCCTACTGCTGGCGACAGATCCAAACACTAGACGAAGAAAATTGTTTGAAAAATTTAAAAACACGCGTAAATGTATTTGTTTACGCACTACATTTTTGAGTAAGTGCAATTTTGTGACGTGGTGGCTACTTTCCAGGCGCATTTCAAAAGTCTTTTCACATTCTACAGAAACAGAACACTAGATACAGTGTATCGTTCCATTTTAAACAATAAATATCACGCACAAATTATTTATTAATATTTATTAGTACGAAAAACCGCGAAAACTCTCAGAGCCGGCCGGCGGCGAGCTTACACTTGTTTGCTAACATAAGAACGGCAACATCGCATCATCCCCGCGCCGCGCCGCGCGCGCAATGGCCCATCTGGCAACGTCGCGCATACGGCGCTCCAGATAAAAGGGCAGAGCACACCGGCCTGCGTAATGCAGCTTGTATCACTACTTATTTAAAAAAGGTGTAAGAAAATTAGCTGCAAATATTTTAAGGGATGAATCAGCCCATGAAACTGAACGCATTTTTAGCCCTATGTCATGCTGCTAGCGTATTCCAAAATTTATTACAATTAAAATGTGGATTTATAATGTTTTCTCGCAAATGGAAGAAAAGCATTACTTATACAGCCTTAGCCAAAATGGCAATTTCTGGTCTCTTTCCGTCCACATGAGAACGGAACTACGACGTAGCACAGTGGTAGTGCGACTGCATGCAACGCAGCAGGTTCCGGGTTCGATTCCCGGTAGGTCACTCACAAAGTTGATATTTGTCACTTTCTAAATTTATTCCCAGTCTAGTTAGGACCTTGCGGACTGAACCACTTGATTGTCCGCAAGAAATATGGTTATGTATTTCGTATATCACGTTAGGTTAGGCCGCAGGTCCCGGTTGCTATCTATAAATGGCGGTCGTTACACAACCGTGTCTGAAGCCTGGTACTTGTAAAAGGCGGTTGAAAAATTCTGACACTAAGGTTCATTGGGTCGTTGGACGACTCGGTGACCCACACGAAGACAGAAAGAAACTTGGGAAGGCCTTGACTTCATCTCATCCTTCCAATATTACTCGACCAGAAATTTATCCATTTTTGTCTATTGTCATAACGTACTATTTTATCCGGCATGAAAGTGTTTCTATTTTAAACTGACATCACAGTATTAAAGGTCCATTTTTATAACACCGTTTTACATGTAAGTTTACCTGTTATATGTTTTTTTAGGAATAAGTTGATCAAAAACTTCATTCAATCATTCATTCGTTGTCGATTATCGACTATGGTACAGCACTGTCTTTGACTTACTTCATAAACCGGAAAAAATCAAAACTGTCAAAAGTAAAGAGATGATTATGTAATACGTGTACATTTCAATTTGGAAGAATAATATTTGTCCTTTCCTCCCTCCCCCCCAATATTGGTTGAATGAGTTTTCAAACAAATTCGATACGTTTCGCGTCCAGTGGTTATTTCGTCCAAGGGTAGGCCACTTTTGGTTCTGTGCTTTTGTTGTTAGGTATATATATCATATCACGACGTCTTCAGGTCAAAACTTCTACAATGCCTGAAGAGAAGACCCAGGTATATAACCAATGTGCTCTGCCTATGGTGCCAGAACAGGGACGCTCACTAAGGAAAACATGCGCAAGATCAAAGTCGTACAGAGCTAATGGATCGTTCAATGCGTTTATCGCGTAACAAACGTGGAAATTCGACGTAAAATTAAAGTCGTGGATGTAGCGAGTAATAAGCCACTTGCCCAGATGAAGTGACGACCGGTGAACAAAAGCGGTTACAGAGCCTGTGGTGGCCAAGGGAAGCGAAAAGGTCAGTGGGCAGACAGATCATCTCCCCATGGTCCGACCATATCATCATGTTTACAAAACCTCACTGGACAAGGCTGGCACAGGCCCGTGACGATTCGCGTTATAGAGAAGAGGCCTATACCCTGCAGTGGGTGGATGTGGGCTGAGTGAGAATGATGATGATGAGTTTGTTCGGATTTATCGCCTCCAAGACATATTTTGTTTCTTACATTATCATGAATCCGCATATTTACCTACACTAGTAACTATTCCATGCGTAACTACTAGGTACAATACAATACGGCCCATGTCGTACGCCATCTGTCGGAAAACTACTACGAAAGGCCCGCATTTATTTGTTTTTTTTTTTTTGCTTACAGACATACATACATACCTACATGTCAAACTGTAAACCTCCTTCTTTTATTGAAGTCGGTTACAAAATCAAGTTATACTATCATAATTTCAAGTAGGTAATTAATTGAGCGTTCTTTGAAGAAACTGATTTGTTAGAGTTTGGGCTGTAGTGTTGGTAAGCACGCCGCCCGCCACAGACATAAATTGCTATCAAATATGATTATAGCGTGAAGAATTAAAAATGGTGGCGCGAAGTAACACACGACAAAATTTTTCATAATTGTTTTAAAATTGTTAATTTCCGTTTTATCGTCTTAAATATGAGTGTAGAAGTGAGTGCTTCATCTAAAATAGAACTGTGTCTGTTATTTATGCTTCACAGTGAGCTTTTCGTGAAATAAAAACAGATCAACATCCCGCCTATATTGAACTTTACATCAAACGCTCTCCGCCAATGTTTTCATGAGAACATTCGATCACTTTCAGTGCAGAAACTAATATAAATATTAAATTGACTATTTACAAACCAATTACAAACAGTATTATGGGAAATATTTCCACTTTTTCTTTTTCAAAAATTCAAATCTGCAACTTGTAAACAAACAACTTAACGGACTTCTTCAGCAAACTTTCAGTGAACATTTTTATACTCTATATTAGTGACCAACAGGTGTTAAAAGCATATCACAAAGACTTCAAGCATCAGGTTTCAGGCGTATAGGCGTACAAATTAAATCTCAGAATTAAATACACAAAATAGACTGCATAACAACCTAAAATTCCAGTGTTCATCACTCAACGCCATCTGTTGCCGAGTAGCCGAATTGTTTTTTTTTTTTTTTTTTCTTTTTGGCGCT
The DNA here is from genome assembly GCA_029255805.1 of Keiferia lycopersicella. Lineage (NCBI taxonomy): Eukaryota > Metazoa > Arthropoda > Insecta > Lepidoptera > Gelechiidae > Keiferia > Keiferia lycopersicella. Next base: position 13,954,692 of record JARACZ010000006.1, on the reverse strand, counting down.
GAAATAGAAGGCTTCCTGCGGGCACCACAACAGTAGACGTCATGCATAAATTGCGAAAAATCCTTCACCTTCACCAGCCAAGTTCGTCATGCATCTGGCGGACAGGAATTCAGACACACAAACATTTACAACAGCCGTTTCAACATCAGACTGCAGCCCCGCACAGCAACCATAATCTCTGCCAGTACTTCAATAAATCTACGACCACCGTTTTTATTTCACTCCTGCAACATCCATTTGTGTTTATTTTTATAATTCGATAGTATTTTTATGCTTTTTGTTAAGTTTTTCTTTTATTTGTAAATATTTTTTTTTTATATATATACACTTTACTTTTAAATATTTATTTTTTACAATGAATAGCAACAGCCAAGGCACCAACTCTGATTCAACTTTTTGTCCTCACTGCCCCCCTGGAACCAATCGCGGTTTCGCTGGTACTCGTGGCCTAAATATACACATTAGCCGTAAACATAAAAGTTCAGAAATTCCTTTAGATCTACAACTATCAACCCCACTTGCGATTGACCTAGCCACAGATCAGTCCTCTATCAGTCTGGGTTTCGAGACTTTGGCTAATTTTAAAAAGAACATCCCCGTTTTGAAGCGTATACCAAAAGGCGCCAGAAGCCTAGCGGCTGGCAAACTGGCGGATCTGTTGCAAGAATGTCTCAAATCCAACACCAAAGAGGCTTGGTTTAGTCTTATGTCTTTTGCATTTACAGGTCTAAGAGTGCCCGAGAAACATGGAAACACCTCATTAACTTCCAAAGTAAAACGTAACTTAGATAACTCCTACCCTCAACCTGTAGATCATTCGGGTGCTCGTTCCTTTAATCTATACAGAAAGGTGGAGGCTAAGGTACACGAGGGTGATTTGGGTGGTGCAGCACGTCTTCTTCTTTCTGACTGCAAAATAGCACCTGCCAATGAGGAAACTCTTGATGCACTTAGGGAAAAGCATCCTACTCCAACGCGGCTGCTCACATTTGACTCACCTGACGTGTCCCTTCCCCCATTGACTGTTACTGCCGATGACGTGATCAGAGCACTGAACACGTTCCATAGCTCATCAGCTTCGGGACCCGATGGTCTCCGACCGCAACATCTAAAAGAGTGCATATCGTACTCCGCAGGAAATAATGGAACGCGATTGCTCGAACTTTTGACAGACCTATGTAATTTTCTATTATGTGGATCTCTTAACCCCGAAGTTTGTCCCTTCTTGTATGGTGCATCGTTGTGTGCACTTACCAAAAAAGATGGTGGTATACGGCCCATAGCGGTGGGTAGCACTTTCCGACGACTCGTGGCCAAGCTAGGATGCCATGCTGTAAGAGATGAGATGGCTACTCATTTGCAACCCCACCAAGTAGGCTTCGGTACACCATTAGGATGCGAAGCAGCGATCCACGCGACAAGAAGTTTTGCTATGAACCCTGACAATGCGGATTGTGTCATCGTCAAGGTTGACTTAAAGAATGCATTTAACAGTGTTGAGAGGGATACGATGTTGACGGAAGCCAAGGAGTTAGTTCCTTCCTTGTATCCCTTTCTTCACCAATGCTACGCCATAACGAGTAACCTTTCCTTCAATGGGTCCCAAATCCCTTCTCAGGTTGGCGCTCAACAAGGAGACCCTCTAGGCCCACTTATCTTCAGTTTGGCGATACATAAAGTGGTTACCTCACTGAAGTCCAGGCTTAATGTATGGTATCTTGACGATGGCACAATCGGCGGAACTTGTGATTCTGTGGCGGAGGATTTAGGCACTCTTATAGCTGGCTTAACACAAATGGGGCTCCAGGTGAACTCTTCAAAATGTGAAATTTTTCCCTGCGGCGAGGAGGCCAAAAACAAAATTACAACTTTTAACTCTTTACTTCCGGATATAAAAATTTTAACCGAAAATACTTTTTCCCTTCTCGGTGCACCACTCTTCCCTAGCGCCATTCCGACTGCCCTAGAAACCAAACATATAATGATAACACAAGTAAGCGAACATCTAGGACACCTCTCAGCTCATGTTGCACTTATTCTCTTTCGAACTTGTTTTTCCCTCCCCAAATTGACGTACGTGATTCGTACAACTCCTACGTGGCTTTTCCCCGACGAGGTCTCTGTGGTGGATTGCGCAATCCGCAACACACTGGAGAGCGTCATTAACGTTTCGCTCGATGATAACCAGTGGCGACAAGCGGCGCTGCCTATCAGATACGGTGGATTGGGTATTCGGAGCATCGGGACCGTTGGTTTGCCGGCTTTCATTGCTTCGTCGAACGGGGTTGCTGATCTTGTAGCTAACATACTTAAATTACAAGGTGACAGACTCAGCATCCCCTTTCAAAGCGACGCAATGGAAGCTTGGGCGGCCACGCGCCCTGGCGTCGATCCTCCGTTGAAACCGGAATCACAGAGAGCCTGGGACGACATAAGCTGCAAATTTTTCTTATCAGAGTTGTCAGACGCACTTATAGGAAGCGACGTAGCTCGTATCAAGGCGGCAACCTGCCCAGAGTCTGGAGCCTGGCTCCAGGCTCTGCCTTCACCTCAGCTCGGTACACACCTTGATAATGACTCCTTACGGGTAGCAGTTGCTCTGCGTCTGGGCTGTAGAGTCTGCGAAGCTCACAGTTGCCCATGTGGAGCTTCTGTTGACTCTACAGGTCACCACGGCCTAAGCTGTGCGAAATGCGCGGGTAGATTTCCGAGGCACCACGCATTGAACGAGATAATTCGTCGAGCTCTGGTGTCTGCAAACGTACCTTGCGTCCTAGAACCTCCAGGCCTCTGCCGGTCAGACGGGAAACGCCCTGACGGTCTAACTCTCGTCCCTTGGGATAAGGGCCGAAGTCTGCTCTGGGACGCCACTTGCGTAAGTACGTTTGCAGCATCACACTTGCCGAAAACAATGCGTGAGGCGGGATCTGCGGCAGAATTCGCAGCCGGGCAAAAGCATATAAAATATGCAGAGCTCGAGCGTAATTATTTATTCGTTCCATTTGCAGTCGAAACCGGTGGACCATGGGGCAGGGAGGCCAAAAAGTTCATTCGCGAAGTGGGCCGACGTTTACGCGACCGTGGCTGCGACCCCCGCTCCGGAGCGTACCTTATACAACATATATCGCTTGCCATCCAGCGTGGAAACGCGGCTGGAGTGATGGGTACTTTTGAGCCAGGTACGCTGCGGGGCGGGCTTTTCGACTAGTTTTTAAGTCTATGTTTTAGTTATACATTTCTTAGTTTTAATTTAGTATTAAGTTGTGTATATTTGTAAATTTACTGTAATTTCTTTTGTAAACGCAATTTATGTTTTAAAAATAAAAATTATAGCGTGACCATAAGCAGATAAAAAATGAGGGCGCCACTTTCTTCGCGATCTGTCGAATCTCACAGATAACGCTTAACTAAAACAACAATTTCTCATACAAATTTTTACGTTCCATTTTATTTAATTTCTAATCTTTCTGGGCCCCAAGTCTGCTATTTTTTCTCATTGTAGCGCCATCGAAACTCAACTATCATTCCATTGCCACTGTGATTTTCTATACTTCAAACTGTTAGCAGACTACGAAATGACCAAAATCATCCTACTGAGACCCAATCGCCATCCCAGTGAAACGATTTTCATTTAGCAGACTTAGGGTCAGGTAAGTCTGCTATTTTTTGTCATTGTAACGCCATTGAAACTCAACGGTCATAGTAGACTACGAAACTACCAAAATCATCCAACTGAGATCCAATCGACATCCAAATGAAACGATTTTCGTTTAGCAGACTTAGGGCCCTGCCCTGTCATCTGCTCAATTAATCTTTATGACGCCTAGGACGACGCTGTCCGTATGGCGGCGTACTGTTCGAAAATCGTTCGAATTAAATATAAAATCGCCAAAATCGACTACTAAGAAGAAGATTAATAATAATATTTCGTTGTCTTTTAATATTCGCTGTGCTTTTATAATCTGCGCATCTGGCAACATTAGCTTTTGCGTTTTGTTGGTGCAAGCATAACTACAATAATGCAATGAGACAATGAACACTTGCGTAATTTCTCGCAAAGTTAAAAATGATAGCAAAATATATTAAATAAATTTTATTAATATTATGATTTTCATTTACCAAAGATATTCAAGTAGTCGATATTATCGATGAAATCTGTTCCCGCTATGCTTCTCTATTTGCCTCGCTTTCCTCTCCGCTTCTGTCCCTCCCCTCAATTCCCCTCCCAGAGACAGGTCCTCCCCTTCCCGCGCCCCCCCGCTCGCGCCGCGCAGTTATACTAGCTTTGCTTTTGTCGGTCGCTACTGGACTACTGGTCGCTACACGTTCTGTGCTACGCTTGTTGTTCACAAAAATCGTAAAAATAAAATCGTTGTTCACAAAAAAATAAAGATCGGCAATAGCGATACATTTAAAAAATGTGAACAGTGGATTCCTAGCGTAAGTTTTAAACAATTTATACCACAACAGCCATTCTCACCGACCTTTTTTTGTGCTTTTCGTCAAACAACAACTGTGCTTTTTCTGAGAAATTAAGGAGGAAATACATAAGTGACACTTATAATTTTTATTTTATATTGCTTTTCCAATAAGTAGGTACCTACTCAATTTGTATAGTTAGTTGTTATGTCCATTTGCACGGCAGATTTTGTTTATTGTTTCCACATTGTTTCTTACACCACTGTATTTTTTTTATATGCCTAGCCTGTAGCTTTGCGGTCTCTTCTTATTATCAGGGATATAATCAAGAGAGCCACAGCATAATTGTTTATTTGTTTTAATCAACATTGGGTGTGGAAAACAAAGTTTTGTATTGTAGGTAGGTAGTCACATGGAAGATTGTGTGTGAGGGGATGATAAAATGGTGCTGACTTTGGTATACTTACCTAAGAATTTCTTAGCTATTTGCTAAAAGAAAAGGATAGAGGCGGCACATCAACCTACATGTGCTATTGCCATATTTATTTACTTTATCATTTACTGTTTAAATTATTTAGAATAGGAATCTTTATTTCAAAGTACATGAAGCAATACTTATACAAAATAAGTAACTTAAATACTAGGCACAGGTTGTACTTTGAAAAACCCACTCAGCATATGCTATAATACAAGCAGGTATTTCAGCGCTGGTATTCTGTGGTAGTAATACACATCCGCTGGGTGTTTTACTTTGTGATCTTAGCTGCTGCTTTTATTGTATGTGCTCAGTGAACTTTTTCATATTTTCTTGCTCTTGCAGAATGTTGAATTGTACCTACATACATTTATCCTTCATAAAATTTCTGAAATGTTGAGAATATGTTTTTTTTTAATAAATAAGGTAATAGAATCCCCAACTGAGCTGAGACCCAACCCCTCTGTCTACCCATCTATATAGTGGTCTTGCCATTAGCTAGGCACCTGCCATTGGTAGGTACTAAAGTTCCTGTCCTGAGTTCTAATTTTGGAGATCTATTTATATTGTTTCTATTTGTGTGTTTTTTCTTTGTTTGTATTTAAATGATAATGATGGGTTAATAATGCTTTTTTCTTTTGTCTGGGGTTTTATTGGAGGGAGTCCTGGAAGTAAAACAAAACTCAATTTTATTATTACATATTTAATACTATGTATTTATTTATTATAAGTCACAAATATTTTTATTGTAAATAAACCTGAATAGAAAATGTTGTCATCCAAGAAACAGAGAATTTGAAAATTTTACTAAATTAATTCAAGAGTCTATAAAAAAATATTTTGACTTGTCTATAATAAATTATATTAAAATTTAGTTCAACACCTTGAGGTAGTTACTTAGTAAACATTTAAACATAATATTATCTTATTGTGCAGAATTCATCATGAGGGCCAGGTTACTTCGCTGTCGACTAATCTCAACGCGGCTGCTGGCTCTCCTGTTCCTAGTGATAGCGTTTGGAGCATATTGTTACTACTACACTTCACCTTCTGGCTACAATAAATCTGCCAATGGTAAGTCCTCTAGATTTATACAAAATACAAGTAAGTAATTGAATAAGGTTTTATGCACATGCACACTTTAACCCAGTACAGGGCTGATTTTTGTGATTACTTATTTTCATTTATTTCTTTCTTCTTCATCATATATGGAGCGATAGGGAATCGTGCAAGTAAATACATTAATTGTATCGTCATTTAAACGGTTCCTAACTTTACAAATTACACAGGATTATTTTTAGTTAGTAATCAATCACACCTTGCGGGTGTTTTCTACTCATGATACTATGAACAACTTTTACTATAGGGCCACCTGCGAAATCGTAATTGCAACCCTTTGATTTCGGTATTTCGGAATCCCCCCGGTATCCAAGTAATGCCTTCCCTGAATTATCTGTCCTTTTAGGATAGGTAGGGCAATGGAACATCTTTAGTTTTTCTGTCTCATAGCCAAGAGCTAACTATCGAATGTCATAATCGAACTAGGGAATTCAATCTCGATCGCGCGAGATCTCGAAATACCCGAGACCTCGAGCAATTTTTCGAGATCGAGATCTCGAACCGGACGATCTCGTTTCAGAAAAATCGTTAGCGATCTCGGAAATATCCATCGATATTAGAAAAGAGAATTAGAAATTTCGAGATCGTGCTTTTAGAAGGCTTGAGCGTTGACGTGTACATTGATGCGGCGCGTTAACGCAGTGTAGACACTAGATACTAGAGCATCTGCCGGATGGTGCCGGCCGGAGACGAGCGGCCGAAGCCCATTGAGGGGGTGCGGAAGGTATAGGACACGGAATCGAGCCGTCCGACCAATCATCGAGATCTTGATTTCTCGTCCAATAATTAAACGAGATCTCGAGATGGTCAATCTCGAACCATAAGATCTCGAATGAGATCTGGAGTCCTTTGCATTCCCTAATCGAAACCGCTGCCTAGTCCAATATACGATATTTTAAGATAGTTCCAAGTCAATACAACCACAAATATGGATGTTATCTCGTTCTGTCCCCTCAGAACAACGAAATCTTTAGAAGGAAAACCTTGGAACGACTATAATAATTATAGTTATGAAATTTTCGTAGCAAATAGGTTTGGCGAGTGGTTTGTCACGATATTGCTCAAAAAACGCTTTATCCTGTTTACAATAAGTTTGTTTTGCAAATATAGTTGTTTAAGTGTTGGGCGCTCTAATTAGTTTGCGTCTAGTTTCGATGGCTTCATTCTGGTTGACTTAGAGTTCCCGCTTTGAGACATTCTCTTATCTGTCTGTCGGTCTCAAACCAGTTTGATTATTGAATGTGTGATCATTACTACCGACTCTGTTCAGAAAAATGTAATATGCGCTATGATTATTACCTACATTTTATATTGTAAGGAAAACTAACAGCTAAAGAGAGAAACATGATAAGATAACAATTTATTATAAACGTATATAACGTATTATTGATATTTTTCGCATTCTCAGTCATCGTCACATCGAGACGATCATCAATAAATTGTAAAGACAGTCAGATGAGGCGGTGCCATTTTCTCAGATAATACTGTCGTGGGACGGTTTCTTCGATATTGGCCGTGGTCATGAATCAACATCCTACTGCAGCAGAAAAGCGTACTGTTTCTCTATTTTTTCTGAAACACCGATTTGATTAACGACCTGTGAAATATATAGACTTAGGATACAGAATTGTTTTAGCATGACAAATCTCTCTCATTAATTCAGTCTTAATCAATCCGTTCTGCTACTTGCGAAAAATGACTGTTTTCCTTACCTATAGGCTGCTGAAGGTACAAAAAATATTGACGTTCTGAATTATCGAGTGTTTTTTCTCTTGTAATTTACTTGTAACTCTAATTACCTTGTTGTCTCTCTTTCCGTGTGGGATACCGAGTCGTCCAACGACCCGGGAACCCTAGTGTCAGAATTTCGCAACCCACTTCTACAAGTAGCTAGCTGGCTTCTGTCTGACATGGTTGTGTAACGACCGCCGTTCTAAGTTATCATAGATAGCAACCGGGACCTACGGCTTAACGTGCCATGCGAAACACGGAAATCGTTCTTACGGACAATTAAGTGGTTCAGCCCGCAATGTCCTAACCAAACTGAGAACAAATTTGTCAGTGACCCACCGAGAATCGAACCCGGAACCTTCTGCATCAGAGGCAGTCGCCCTATCATTGCGCCACATCGGTCGTCGATTACCTTGTTATCGGATAGATTACCTACTTGATGCATTTCACATGTCCAAAAAACTTTACAACAAGCTTCTTAAACTTGTTTCAAATATATCTGATTGATTTGCTCTTATCTACCTGAGTTACAGACGCAGTGACTTTATGCTCTTCCTCTACGGCTTGACTTTGCTAATATTGAATATGGCGCTGGTTGTATCACATCCCGTTGCCGCGTGCAGAAAAGGAATATAATCCTTCGTTGTTCCTACCGATTCCTGGCATTTTTTGCTGCTGTATAATTTTGCAGGTTTGCAATTTTCGGGTTTTCCAGGATATCTTGGACCCACTTTGAATTCCGGCGATTTTTTTCTGTCATTTTAAAAGGTACCCGAACCTATTCTAAAAGGTCTGGCTAAGTAATTATTTATGTCCTGAACAAATGGCAAAAATCTTGCTATATAGCAGTTGATTCTTAGCACAAGCCTTTTGTATATTGTGATTGTTTAGCGTCACGCCATGCACATTTAAATGTTTTACCTTCATATCATATGTACCGAATGAATGTGAAAAATAATTTAATTGTAGAATAATTTGCTTTTATAAAACTAATTTCGTGCTAGATATGAAAACTTATCAAAATTGTATATAAAAATTGCTTCGTAACGGATATGTAAAAATATGGCTTCCGCAATATTTCGTTTGATGATTTGAAATAGGCTCAAATTCTGTCTCATTCAAAAATAATTTATAATTATTACCCGTAGGTAGGTACTTAGTAACTATTAGGTACCTACAATACCTCAAAAGGTTCCACCTTAAACTAAATGCAAATTATACCTACAATTTTACTATCAGCTTAGAATGCCGTGTGATGCCGGCTTAGTATAGCATCGTCCCACATCCTTTCCGCGGATTTCGTAAGAGGCGACTTAGGGACTCGAGAGTATTGGATTACAATTTTTAGGCGACAGGCTGACAATTACCACAATAGTGTTCCACATGTTTTCTGAAACAAATTTGAAAAACAATCTTCAAAAAAGTCAGACGTGGCGATAGCGACCGTATTCTTACTCCCGTTAACGCTCTGCCTAACCCACAAGGGATAAAGGCGTGATATATGTATGAATTATTAGAATCTTATTAGCCTGCCTACCATGTTATATTAATTAATACTGAAATTGAATTTCGGAAACAAGTAAAATTCAGTAAAAATATAACAAAGTTAACAGAAGAACCTTAATTTTTAGATATATCTTTCAGAATGAGTACAAACAAACATTCACTTAATTTTCAATTCGCGCATTGTGATTGCTGTTCTCTTATACAATGAGTGTTGTTTGCGTCGACTTGAGCCACGGGAATCATGGTTTGGCTCGGAATCGTGACGATTTCGCGCTCGACTGGATTGTATCTGTAGTAGCGATGATACGATGAATCTCTGAGTAAATAGCGACAGCCTAATAACACTCTGTGATTTCTGACTAAGTACCTACACACATTTTCTGGGCTTATAATATTGGCAGGAGTATAAGTCACGATGGTATTGAAAATATTGAAACTATTTTCCTACTGCTGCAGTGTGTGAAATGGCACAGACTCTCTAGATGGTCCAGAAGTTTTAAAAGATACTTTCTTTAAAAATCAGTCACCTTTTGTATCGAAGGTCAAAAAATAATTGTACGTATTTAAAAGTTAGAGATAACTTAAACGAACCACAACGAATCATTCGCGATATCTGCTAATTGCCATACCTACGGCGTAACAAAACAAAACCAGCTTTATATCTGAACACTTATAAAAGACTCCGGAGATAACGCCTAAATTCCAAAGTAATTACAAAAGAATATACATACACATATCACTCCTATATCCCCGGCGGGGTAGGCAGAGCGTCAAGTACCGTATAGGTAATTACAAATGTTTGAGGTCATTTCAGATAAGCCGTGCATCACCATAGTGGCAGGTTGTCAACCTGTCGCCTAAAATTGTAATAAACATGAAACCGCCGAGTCCCTTAGTTGGTATCTACGACACACACGGGAAAGTAATGGGGTGATGGTATTCTAAGCTGGCATCATATGGCACAAAAGAAAATGCAGAGAACATATTAGGAAACTAACTAATACAGAAGAAATAGAAATAATAATAGAATCGCTGCTGTCAGTGACCAATTCAGAACATTAGATGTCCGTATTAGTCTTCGGCTATAGGTATCTATCTTATTCCAGGCATTGGTGAAAACTTAAAATTCAAGAAAAATTGCGAACTACTTTATTTGAAGTCGGTTAAATAAAAATTATAATTCTTAGAAAACTACTTCTTTTCTTAAATTCGGCGAAATCTATATCAAGGTCCTCATTAGGAAACTATGTCGACTTTTACCCCTAATAGGTACAGTTTCTTTAAATGCATACTAAACTAAGGCTCGTATTTATAAACAGCACTCAACACTTGAGATCGATCTCTAGTGCGACTTTGAGATTCTGATAGTATTCTTTCTTTGAGACTCTGACACTTGTCAAAATCGCTCTTGAGATCGATCTCAGAGTTGAGTGCGATTTATAAATACGTAGTTAAGTACCATTACTTATACAGAACAGAGTGTTAGGAAAAATACTAACTTCCTTTCAAGAAGTGAACCAGCCCATGAAACTAAACTGAACAACATAGGTCGAAATAGGAAAAACAATTTTGACCTTACTTTCTACCTGACTCAGTCGGCTTTTTTGTCACAGCCACTTTGTATGGGCCCTAAATTTTTTCTTTCATATTTCGACCTATGTTTCTAGGGGAAAGTTGTTCAGTTTCATGAACTGGTTCACCTCTTGAAGGGAAGATAATACTTTACCTAACACCTTGTATTGGTAGTAATTCAATAAATGTCATGTCCTCCAACCATTGTTGTTGGAAGTTAAGAGGGTTATCTGGTGCAGTGGATATGAGTACAGCCACAGTTATGTTGATAATTCGTAGTTATTAATGCCCAGATAATAAAATAAAAATGTTCTTACTAAATATATTATATTAACTGCCTCAAATACTAACTTTCCGACTACTTTCGTCTGAATAAATAATAATAATAACGAAACAACCGAATGTAAATTTTAGCAATTTCATAAATATTTCATATGACTGTTTGTTTATTTATTGACTTTTTGTTACAAAGTTAATACAAACTAAACAAGTGGAAAAAAATTCACGCCATCACCGATGAGATTCGAACCCACGTCTTTTCAATTGCCGGATCAAACGTGTCAATCACTCCACCAATGGTAGGCTCTGTGGCTACAAATAGTTAAGCTGCACAAACAATTTTGTAAATGTGCATGATTTCTTTTGGCTTTATAAGTCCTAGTCCTAGTAGATACTATTAAAATTAATTAGTCACGCCTCTTTATACACCGCCCTAGCCTACGCAGGCTAGGGCGGTGTATAATCGCCTACCCTCCATAAAATAGCTATATTACGTAATATAGCTATTTTATGGAGGGTAGGCGATTATACGAAGTGTTAGGCAAATAGTGCAAAACTTAGATAATGACATAATGAGAATGATAAAAATGAGATGACTAGAGAGGCTATTTTCTCAACTGTTTAAGATATGGACGAAATGTCTGTTTGAATTGTTTGAGCTTTGGGTAATACTGATTTTACAGATGCAGGTTTGAATCTTGTTATTTTCCTATAGTAGGTGTGGCCAACACAGTTAATTGTTTAAAAAATCGGTGTTTACCCTAACACCTCGCCTAACGTTCTAAAAGTGGAGCATCGTATTACAGCGAGTGCCGGTCGACCCGTGTTGCCGGTCGGGGCGTAGCTATTAGGGTTAAGGAAATTAGGTAGCCGTATGCACAGATCATGACCTTCAGCGCGTCAATTGAAGTAAACTGTAGACGCGCAGTCTCTATGCGGATGCCTGTTTTTGCACTTTTTGTTGCATTAAGTACTATTTTTTTATATTTTATAGTCTTTTTTTCTACTAAGTAATGACCGACCGTCCATTCTGTTCCATTTAGTTTTCCAAATTTCCACTACTTTAAAGCTAATTCCTTGCACATACACTTTTTTGAGATACAAAACTTCCCATTTGAAAAAGTCACAGTAGCATAATAAAAAAGAGAATCTCGGCGAGGTAAAATATTACAGCTGCAAGTAGATTTCATGTCAAACGCCATCATATATTACACATAAGTAATAAACAGTCTGCTGGGAAGTGATCGGTAGAATAGAATCAAAGCGATGTTGCGTGAGATGACAAGGCCGGGTTAAGTTGACAGGATGTACTTATATGTTTTCTGTTAATCACAGACAAGACATGTCATGCGCGCGCCGCCTCAGCGACGTAAATGTAATTTGTGCTCTGTGCTGTTAATGTACAGCACAGTTAGTTATGCTGGTACAATGAGGATTTTTTGGACTGGTAGCTTCCTTGGGTGGAACAAGATGGCGCTCCTAAACTGAGGAAAAGCTGTCAATTGACAAAAAAAAACTACGGTATTATCTATGAGCCGAGACGCCCGTGACGTCAAAACAAAAACTTTGTTGTGTTGTGGTTTTGTTTGGTAACTTTCTTCCTAAAGTTATTCAATAGGTAATGATGAGTTCTCGGTAGGTAGTCAACGTTGTCAGGCTTACAGCAGTACGTAAAAACGATCTCGACTGATGGGCGGACAAGCTGGGACAAGCGATGACTGAACTGAAGACAGACAGGAAGGAGAAGGACAGATAATAACCTTAATAATAACAACTTGCACCATCATGCATGAATACCATAAACAATAATGTTGCCGCTTTCTAAATCGCAAGTCCTTCAAAAGTAAGTTTACTGGCGTATATTTTCGATATGAGGTACGGAAAGTAAGCAGTTTTATAAATTATGAGTTGATTATCCTAAATTAAAACATATATCTACAAAATATTAAAATAAAATACAATTTTTAACGCAATTTCATTACCCCTACTTATGGGAAATCCATACTAAGCATTTCCCTCATCCCTGGGCACCACCTATTAGGAAATTAACGAACAAAAAGTGGCCCATTATTTTGTAACCTCTTGTATCTATCGCGTGTGTTAAAGTATTTAAATGGAAACTGTCCATAATACTGATGTGTGATGTGTGCTGATAATTACTTACGATTTACTATTTATGAATTAACTACCCATGCCAAAATACGGTCAAATGGGGGAAAATGAAACTAGCGTGTAACTTGGGACATTGTCGACACCCAGCATCTATAAACCATCCATAAGCCTATCACGTTATAACTGGTTGATAAATGTAGAGCCCAAAGTTTTCAACCAGCTACAACGTTATAGCGGGTTCATGTTGGTGTCGACCATGTCCCAAGTTACCCGCTAATCTCATTTTCCCCCATTTAAGAAACGATATGTTGTGCGTTACAATATTTGGTTCTGCGTTTATATAAAAAGTGTTCTGCAAAGTCGTAATGTCGGAAAATTCAAAATTGGTGTAAGAACTTGAGATATGTTATGATTCAATTGACCATTTACGCCATAGGATTTTATAGGATGTTAATATCAAAGTTATGTCTTAATTTATCAATGAACCAATTAGCTGTTCGGTAGAAAATGTATATAACATTTTATTATTTCCCACGATTTTGGAGATTGACCATTTTAAAATCTGTTCATATTAATGAGTCGAATTATCTGCAAAGGCACCGTGTGCTTTATAAATATCAGCCTGTATGATAGCTTTGATTCGTTGATAAATCTTGAAAAAACCGCACGCAAGTGAAATGAATGCCAGTTGTGTTATTTGACTAACCGATTATATTGTTTGCAGGCAACAACATAGCGAGCAATGACGACGGTGAAGTAAAAACTCAATTTCTACACGATTCGATGCGCCTAGAAAAAGTAAGCTGCAATTATAAACACATAATAGCATACAGGGTCATCATGACGAGTCAACAGGGTGTTAAGGAGTAACTGTGTGATGTCAGCTTAGCATATAATAGCATCACCCCGATTGTTACCGGGTCGGGTGTATTAAAGAATAGGTAGAGGGTTTCATGCGTCTTTCAGTTTTATGCGAAAAACGCGAAACAAACGATACTTTTTTAAGCCGAAGACACCACACACCATAAATGATGTGGTACTAATTTTCATCGGCTCGAATCAATTTCAGCATAGAATGACAAGGATGTTTTTTTTTTTATTTTCAAGTAGATCAATGAGAAGTTTTGCGCTGTTTCCCTTACACCCACAGCCGTGTCGTTGTGTCGTCATAATCTTGCTACCATCGACGTGCGCCGTTTAATGCACTTTCCATCCATTACGATGCCTACTTTTCCAATTACCTATAGTTGGAGGAGTAGGGCTAACCTTCTAGAAGGTTTTCTAGAAGTTTTAGCCCAAAAGTAAAATAAAATGTTATGGTTCTGAATTCATAGATTAAGATTAAGAGGATCGCTCTGTGCATTGACAATATTTTTCTAACACAGATGTGAATAAATTATATGGTATTTTTTAGAATAATGAAGAGCAGTGCCCGGCCTTAAGACAGAGTACAGCAGACGTAGACACTGTATCAGTCTACCCGACGTTCGAATTCCAGGTAAATCCTTTTTAACTACTAAGTACATAATCCGCTTAACTGCTTACATTTATTTATTTTGTTTTTCACATTTATTTTATGGATTAAACTCCATTATATAATTTTCCTCTAAGTATCCTGAGGCAATAACGTGGGGGCGAGTTATAAGTGTGCGTTTAGGCGCCTATCTAGATATCCGATAGTAGAGAGAAGCTGGCGGAAGAAGGTCTGAAGTCCACAAGCACACTTTCCAAAGTATATATGTAGTACTCAACTAGATAATCTTCGACCAAGTATTAATCCGATCATCGTCGCCACTCCAGTCAAAAATACAGATAGGTGACACTCACTGTACCTACCTATATTCTGTTTGTTATTGAACAATAGCGGCCCGCCCAGTGGTTGCGGGTGAGAATAATACGTTTTCTTGTTTGTATGTATTTATGAACCTAAACAACTTAAATCACTCTGTTTTCTCAGTTTTTCTCACAAAGGTTTGATATTTCGATTATTCTTTTTACGTTCAGCGTAATATCAACAGCCTTACCGCCATAACAATCAATTATTTTATTAATTGGTAGAGCTTATCGTACTCTATCGGGAAAAAAATTGGGAGTTTCCTTACATTTTTGCCGAGTAGATATTATTTTTTTATGGAACACCCAATTTTGTTTTTGCAATTTCGCAGATGGCTTCATAGTAAAACTTGTTCAAAATCATCAAATCATGAGTAGAAACACACTACAAAGTGTATGTAATGACTTAAAAATAATCCTGTATTATTACGACGAATGGTTCTTTCATTCCTTTAGTTTTGCGGGTAGACAAAACGGGTAGGAGAAAATAAGGCACCTGTAAATCACATCACTACAAACAGCAAGTTACAGTTAATTGTTGAACACTGGCCTCCTGTTGTCGAAATACTTATATGTATAAGGTGTAAATATTTAAAGGGGTGAATTAGCCCATGGAACTGAAGAACTTTCCCCAAGAAACATGGGTCAAAAAATGAAGAAAAAAAATACCTCCCATACAAATTGACTTGGTTGATTGGTAATTTAGTATGGGAGGTCCAAAATATTTTTTCAGATATCGACCTATGTTCCTTGGGGAAAGTTGTTCAGTTTCATGGGCTGAATCATCCGTTAAAGTATTTGCAGGTAATATTTTTACACCTTATACTATTGCTTCAATACGTACTTTTTGGTTTTATAATAGACTCTATGATCTATGTTTCCCCCTATAATTCATCAGGCATAATTAATGGCTAAGATACTTTTTAAAACGATATTTTGTATGATAATACGAATAGATGACTTCATGTCTCTCTAGTTTCGATAGAGTCAACACGCTTATTATAATTATTTTTCTATTTGATAATTCAAACTTTAAATACTTCAGAGAATTAAAAATTGGGTATGTAGTATTTATGGACAATAGTTTGAGGCGTGCAATTTTTACATTTTATTAATAACCCAGTCATCTGGCATATTCGCTAGATGACTGTGTCAATAATAAAATACAAAAGTAATACGTTTAAAACTGTTGTG
Source organism: Keiferia lycopersicella (assembly GCA_029255805.1). NCBI lineage: Eukaryota > Metazoa > Arthropoda > Insecta > Lepidoptera > Gelechiidae > Keiferia > Keiferia lycopersicella. The sequence goes on along the minus strand of JARACZ010000006.1, from coordinate 13,938,452 downwards.
TAAAAATACTACATACATAATTCATTTATAGTTTATCGAAATATTCAAAGTTTGAATAATTCAAACAGAAAAATAATATAAAAGTAAATGTTTTGGCGCCATCAAAACTAGACAGAGATGACGTCATCTATTCGTATTTTCATATAAAATATCGTTTTAAAAAGTCGCTTATTTGACCTGCCAATCATAATGCCTATTGGATCGGCCCCTGCGCGTGCGCAGTTGTTGACCTGACACGAGATTGGTCGTGACCGTGTCCGTTGGAAGCGCGAGAGTACATTCATTAGTGTCCACGGTCTATTCCGGACTATTTCATTTCTGCAGTTATACTTTGCAGTTTTCATACTACACCTCGTCAAACTTTCCGTAAATAAAAATAACTTTTTTAAAAGGGAACCGACTTCAAAGAACGTGTATGAGTACGAATCTCCATTTTTTTGTCGGTTAATATGCCTAAAACCTTGATCTAAGTCTGTCAAACACTTTGCTAACATCAAAATCGGCCAAACACGACTCATAATCGCGGACAAAAATACATACATACAGGCCAAACGGAAAACCTCCTACTATAATTAGGTATAATACCATAAAGTCGGTTAAAAATAGTAGTAATCAAGTTTTTATTAATTTTGAAACTGTGCTATTTACCTCGTAATAGCTGCTAAAAGCATGAGCTCTACTCTCAGACTCCGCTATAGTCCCGCTATGCACATACTCCCCAAAACTGAGAATTCGCAGCTGCCGGATATGGGTGGAGAACGAGACTTCTACATGACGGGCAGTGAGACAAGATATGTATAGGTAGGTACCTATAATATATGTACCCACCGGAGGATCGAAATTTGCATTTTTTTTTCTAATATCAATATTGCATTTCGTATTTATTGGCAAAAAATTATTCGTTGATGGTATTGTTTATTTGAAAAAACCCGTGTACGTTATCCTGCCATAATACATTTACGCATAAGACATACTGTGTATATTCTATTCTGTAAAAAATATACCACTTCTTTCTTTACTTTCACAGCCAAGTTGGATTCGAACAAAGGAGTTCTGGGACAAAACCTTCGAGGACCGGTACGAAATAAATCACGACGACCCAGAGCGTCCAAAACTCAAGGTACCTATTACCTAATAGTAGTTTTTATGACAAGGGACCAAAGTAATATATTTAAGGCGAGGGCGTTGTTTTGAATCATAAGTGGAACGAAGGATTTTAGAGTAGAATCCTGAGCCAGGGATTCAATGTATATCGCTCGAGGATAAATAACTTAAGGCCCGAGTTATACATAGGTACTACTTTTCAACCCCCTGTTTGAGGAAAAACAAGAAATATCTTGCTGTTGTCTTACACATCACCCTAATAAATTGCGTTATAGACATCAAATATTTACCAAAACACCACATTTCGTTTCTTTCATATTATAATTGCAAGAAAATTGGGAGGCTGTATGGTCGAAACCATTGCTTGCCATAAATTGCGCCAAAAGAAAAATAAATTCGACACATTTCTTTTTATTTTCAAATTTCGGTAGGAATGAGGTAAATACTAGGTGTTAAATATGAAATAAAATAGCAGATACTAGGTAGTATTACAGAAAAACTGTTTACCATCCCCTAGTAAAATTGCGTTTCATTAGGTGCAAAGATTCATGTTCCAAATTCAAATCTTATTTTCACTCTCCGGGTTAAAATGACCTATTTTGTTCGCACTTATGTGCACCTAAAGCGTAGTTTTTTAAATAGAGGGGATGAAATAGTAGTTTTTATGACAAGGGACTGAAGTAATTTATTTAAGGCGAGAGCATTATTTTGAATCACGATCGGAACGAAGGATTTTAGATTTATGTTCTAAATTCAAATCTCATTACTACCCGGAGGGTTAAAATGACCTACTGTGCGCCTAAAGCAGAGTTTTTTTTAATGGAGGGGATGAAGAAAGATTTTTGTCGTATCATACAGGAGAAACTCTATAAAATCGAGAGACTCAGTCAATGTTTTTATGTTTCGGACTATGTCACTTAAGATAGCTATTCCACAGGGCTGGTAACTACGGATTCATAAAGATGCCACGTGACTATAGTCGTTAAACGCTTGTCTAGAGTTTTTTTCATGCAGTATCAAACCTTTTCACTATGTCCGAATAAGAGGGCCGTTTCAGATTATTCATGTTCCAACATGAATAATCTGTATCATTTATTCATAAAAACACAATTAGTTTACAAAAAACAACTTCCGCCAAACTGCGCAGCAGTTGATTGGCAGGTTACACAATTCGTGTATAACTATAGTAACAGGTTGTCAGCCTGTCGCCTAAAAATTGTAATACCTACACATTAAACCCTCGAGTGCTTTAGTCGCCTCTTACGATACCCGCGGGGAAAAAATGTGGTGATGCTATTCTAAGCCGGCATCACACGGCATTTAATATTTATAATACAAAAAATATATATACTGAGAAGTTTTATTTTTGATCGCTTTGACAAGCATCACTGATTTCGGTTGTACTTCACAATACAATAGGCTAAATTTCTGACAGGTCAAATGAGAGTCAAGTAGCTCTACTTCCTACAACGGAATTTTGTATTATTTTAGTCTTAGTCTTATAATATTTTTCTGTTTATTAATTCAAACTTTGAATATTTCGAAAAATTATGAATGAAGTCCGTACTATTTTTGGACAATGGTTTTAAGCGTACAACTTTTTCATTTTATTAATGACCCAGGAAAATAGCGAATTGAGTGCTTTTCTCACACCATAGGTGATCGTGGTCCCGCACTCCCACAACGATCCAGGATGGCTGAAGACCTTCGAACAGTATTTCGAGCTCAAGTCGAAGAACATCATCAACAACATGGTGCAGAAGTTGCAGCAGTACCCCAACATGACCTTCATCTGGACCGAGATGTCGTTCCTGAGTGCCTGGTGGGAGCGCTCGCATCCTGTTAAACAAAGGGTTAGTGAATCACACATCTTGAAAACGTACTGCTTTCCTTTAAACCACACGTTCTGTAACGTGGAAAATTATTAGGGTCTTACCACAAGAAGTTAGATGCGAACGCGTCTTTAAAATATAACTCCTTACAAAAAAAACACGCTAGACACGCGTTCAACACGCGTCTAACTTTTTTGTGGTGCCCTTATAGTTTAGGAAATATAATTTGAGCCGATTGTACTACGAAACGAAAAGGCGAATCGGCTGAAATTAAATATTTTAAAGGATAAATCAGCCCAGGAAACTGAACAACTTTCCCCAAGAAACATAGGTTAAACATTTAAAAAAATATTGGACATACAATTTGAAGTCATCCAAGGTACATTTCGTTTCAAAACTTGAAAGTTGCTCAGTTTTATAGCCTGGTCACCCTTTAAATTACTTGCTATTGGGGCTAATTCTGAGTGGCCGCTAAATATAATTAGCTTTAGTTGACAGCCCCTAAACACCTTTGTTATTCTGAAATATCTGTCAAAATCAAATGACAGGACTAAATTGAATATGACGTTTCTAATTTTAAATTTTAAACTCAATTTAGACTTAGCGGCTCAAAAGCTATTCTAGGATGGCCATTTTAGGAAGAAAAAAGAACTGTCATCGCTAATTTTAGTCATAGGGTGGCCACTTTTTTGTTCTTTCGTCCATTCTGGACAGGCAAAAGTCTTAAGACCATACAGCCTCGTCTTTAGTGAGTACTTAATTCTTGAATATTTATAGAAGGATGGTCACTTTAGCATGAAATAAGAACTGTCATCGCTAATTTTAGCCGGGACCTCCAGACGTGCCGCTTAAAATTAAACTGTATGTAAATACGTCAATTTGAAATGGTTTGAAGTGCAATAACTTCTAAACCCATTTCATAAAACTTGCTTAATGGTGATCGTAATCGTGATGTATACGTTATTTATACCTTTCATTTGATACCCAACATATATACAGGGTGACTGGAAAATTGATGCATTCCTTTCAAGGGAATCAGCTCATGAAACTGAACAACTTTCCCCATGGAACATAGGTCGAAAAATGAAAAAAAAAATTGCCCCACCCATACAAAATTACCGACCGACGACGACTAAGTCAATTTGTATGGGAGGACCAAAATTTTTTTCATATTTCGACCTATGTTCCTTGGGGAAAGTTGTTCAGTTTCATGAGCTGGTTCATCCCTTGAAAGGAATGCATCAATTTTCCAGTCACTCTGTATATAGAGGTATATTTCAAAGAAATATATTTTTCATCCCTGGTTTCACTCATATCTTTCAAACGGCAGGATCAATATTTTGGAAACATAGCTAACACTCTTCAGACAAACAAAAAACAGAATCGAAATCCGTTCATCCATTTAGGAGCTACGATGCCACAGACACACATCAACTTATAACTCCCCTCTTTTTGTGTCGGAGGTAACAAATAACATTTTGAGAATGTGATCTGAGCTGGGACAGCATAGCAGTTTTCTTGTCATTTGGTTCTATTATTATTAATAATAATAAGCGAAGAAGAAGTTTCATGTTTGAAGTATTTGTTTATTGCTTACATTAATTAGTATGTTATGTGGCAATCAGACAATAAAAACAATAAAATCATATCACATTCATAGGTACAGTCAAATGGGGAAAAATGAGACTAGCGGGTAACTTAGGACATTGTTGACACCAGCATCTATGCACCAGCTATAAGCCAATTATGTTATGACTGGTTGATAAACGTAGAGTCCAAAGTTTTCAACCAGTTACAACGTCATGCTGTGACTACAACTATGTTTAAAAGTAGGGAGTAACAATATTCCTTACATAAATCAACATGTTATAATCTATTCAGACTAAAGAATAAAATAATCAACAATTATAAGAACTGAAACTATTGTTAGTTATAATTTCAAGTTTTAACAATACAATTTTGCCATGCTAAGCATAATCAAGACACATAAGAAACTAATAATCACAGAACACTACCTAATAATAATCATCACATTATACTTAATCTAATAATCACATGAAAAAATTATCAACCTGTGATAATCTAGTATTCAGACATAAAAAAATCAATAGGTTATAATCTAAAACATTAGTTATGACACACATTTTAAATTAATGTAACAACATCATCGAAATTCTCCTCCAGATGCTCCTCAATTTTCACCCGTACTGTTGTCAGTATTACTGCAATTGTTTGACCTGCATCCCGGATGGCAGCGGCCAAGGCGTCAGCAGCTTATGCCATTGTGGACCGGAACCATTCATTGTTTCTACTGGTCATTAGTCTAATGCTCGAGCTAACAAGTGAGCTGGTCGGATTCGCTGACGTCTTGTCTGGTTCTTTGAGGTGATTATGATGGGTATGTGACCTCGACTGCTGAATATCAGTACTAAGTCTAGTACTGGTACCTAACATTCGGAATGGACCTGGGTTGGAAGATTGAAGAGCATCTGCAAGCTGGACATCTGGTTGTTATGGCTCCGGAACTGGTGTATGCCGAATTGGGCCCTGCGTGGGTGCAGATAGAGGCTGGACCGATACAGGCAGTGCATCTGCAGCTGCATCTTCTGTGATAGGTGCAGAGGGAACCTAGAATGTAACAAATATATCGTAATCATTTCTGTAATACAAAATATTTATAACATAAATGCATTGATTAACAAAAAAATTTTAGACTTAATACAATATGAGATCTTTATCTTAGCGAGTGGACGGTAAAGTTGGTCAACCTCACAAGTCGTGGTGACAGTTTCGAAACTGCCTTAAAGCCTCCGACGTGATTTTTCATTAACCACTACCCGAAGGCAACCGGGACTAACAGCTTATGTGCCATCCAAAGCACGGTACCATCTTTATTTTTGTACAATAAGGCTATTCAGCCTGCAATGTCCTAACCAAACTGGGAAACACTCACAAAGTGAAACATCACTATGTTGTCTCATCGGGATTTGAACCCGTGACCTCGGTAATTTGAACAAACTGCTGCGCCCCTGTGCTACAGAGGCCGAAACATTATGAGATAATTGAATATCTACAAGATTGTAAGCTTACCAAAGGGGTTTGTAAGTTAGCAAAGCCATCAACTGATGGTCTGCCGGCCACCTCCAACACTTTTAGCTCTATATCAGTTAATGGCTTCACAGTAGCTGGACCCCCTCCAGTTCCTTGGCACTGGTCTCTGTACTTCCTGTACTTCGCCTTCACTTTTTGTACCCACTGTGTCCAAATCTGGAATTTGAAAAAGATAAATATGAAAAGCCATGAACAAATTTACTAATGTCTTGTTGTATGCTTAGATCTTAAAACTAACTATGACTATAGTTTACCGTGGGACCTGGGTGAAACTGCGGGGCAGTCAGCTAGTATATAACAAGTATTATTGATATAATAGAAACTTACGCTTTGCCACTCCACAACTGTCCTTCGACACCCTGAACAATTTAAATTACTTGCCACACCCGCCTAAAAAGCCGCAACTTCTGGGCTAGCGGTGTTTCCTGAAAGAACAGAAGAATTATAGGTATGTATAACATATAACCATGTTACAAATTAGGTAAAATTCAATTATATTACTATTATAATTATAGTTTCAGTACGCAATCATACTTACCACGGGCTAATCCCATGTTGGCATGCATATACTCGGCAAGCATCGCCTGCTGCGCTTTGCTGCACCTCTTTCGAGGCGGTGCAAGTGCGTCCATTGCGGCGCAAATTTACTTCTTTGACTTCTGTCTGTCTACCACACAAACAAAACAATACACAAACTATGGTGGACTCTAGCTGGAGTTCACGCCGCGAAAGAAGTCATGTCATGACAGCAATTTCCTGACCACTTTAAAAAAATTATAGCACAGATAGCAGTAAATTGTCAAATGCCGCGAAAATTATGTAAAATATGGAGAGAAACTTGATAATTACAATAAAATAAATATAAAAACGAGAGTAAGATCATAAAAAAGTATTATTTAATCATAAAAATTAATAAACTATGAAATTAAAATCGATATCATTTATTTATTCGGTAACCTGATTTTTAAAATGGTAACACTTAATATATAACTTAGCACTTAGCCAACCATAGACAACTTAGCGAGTGTTAAAACGCTTTCTAAATTTAGTTTGATAAGAGTTTTGGAATAGCAAATGGTTTAGCTAAGATTAAAATCCGCGTAAAATTTAGGAATTAGTTTTAGCTTTAGCTTTAGACGGTGCGCGCCAGAATTGGCTCCATTGTGTAGGATAGAATACCAGCATAGGTTTGTGATGCTGTTAATTTTTTTTATAAAATAGTTTTCAAAAACTTGTCATTTCAAGTGTTCAACCATGCAACACAGTGCGAATAACTTTGAAACGATTCCTAAGTTGCATATGTAAAGAGTTGCAGTAGTACATACGGTACTGAACTTGACTGAAACGCTGTGTTAAACAATTCCGTACAAGTTATTAAATTTTTTGTTGTGCTTTTATCTTTCATACATAATAAATAACAAACTTTGTTATACCTACAAAACTTTCGGTTTAAAGAAACGAAGTACTTTTACTCGCATCTTATCGACACTTTCTTTGCAAAATAGGTATGACAAGTTATAAATATTAATCAATAACTTGTAATAACTATTTTCCAGGCCCTAAAAAAGCTGATCAAAGAAGGAAGATTGGAAATAACGGGGGGCGGCTGGGTGATGCCGGACGAGGCGTGCACGCACGTGTACTCCATCATCGACCAGTTCATAGAAGGTAGCTCACGCTATTATTATTTTGCGCGATTAGCTGGGTGTCCATTGAACGAGCAGCCTCAGATGCTCACTGCCGCGCGCAGCATGCGGCGCATTGCGCGGTCAGTGTGGACGTGTTTCGCCTGAGCAGAGAAAATCTCGAAAACCGTCCACACCGACCGCGCATTGCGCCGCATGCTGCGCGCGGCAGTGAGCACCTGAGGCTGCTCGTTCAATGGAGACCCAGCTATTAGCTGACAATGCGGTCTTGACTGTCTGTCAAACATTCACTTCTCATCTAAAAATCCGGGACACCTTCCAAGTTTATGTTTCACGATACAAACTATTAAAAAGTGTGTTTATTTTGGAATAAACGTCGGATATCATGTAATAGTGAGTAAAATGAGGTTAATAAATCTTGATGTAAATGTCCCAAAATCGAAATACCTTTTTATACGTTTCGTATTTTGTCAAATAATAAAATGAAAGTGGCCCGATTTCTATGATGAGAGTATAGTATAGTTGATATCTGCTAAAACTCTAATTATGGTTTATGGGCGATTCGTGATAGGATGACGCCACATCACCATTTAGTATCTTTTGTATTTATGTATTTTCTGTTCTTACTACTGTGAATCCATACCAAATATTGAAGGTATTGTGGAATGTACAGCACGTTTTGCATTTGCTTGCAGGTCATCAGTGGTTAAAAACCAACCTGGACGTGGCCCCTAAGACCGGATGGTCGATAGATCCGTTCGGTCACGGGCCCACCGTGCCCCACCTGCTGGACCAGAGCGGCTTCGAGGGCGCCATCATCCAGCGTATCCACTACGCCTGGAAGCAGTGGCTGGCCAAGAAACAGGTGGAGGAGTTCTACTGGCTGCCGGGCTGGGCTGGCAAAAAGCCGAACCTCATCGTACACAACTTACCCTTCGACATCTACTCCATCAAAAGCACCTGCGGCCCTCACCCCTCAGTCTGCCTCAGCTACGACTTCAGAAAAATTCCAGGCGAATACACCGAATACACCGCCAGGCATGAAGATATCACCGATCAAAATGTTCACAGTAAGTCCAAGACTTTGATAGAGCAGTACGATCGCATCGGGTCGCTCACTCCACATAACGTAGTACTAGTACCACTAGGTGACGATTTCAGATATGAATACCCGTCTGAATTTGATGCACAGTACACTAACTACATGAAAATGTTTAATTATATAAACAGCCACAGTGATATGTTTAACGCTGAAGTGAAATTCGGAACGCCCTTGGAGTACTTTAATGCAGTGAAAGAACGACAAAAGAATATTCCGACGTTGAAAGGCGATTTTTACGTGTACTCCGATATATTTAGTGAAGGGAAACCAGCCTATTGGTCAGGCTACTATACCACTCGACCTTACTTAAAAATACTGGCTCGCCAATTTGAACATCAGCTCAGGTCGTCAGAAATTGTCTTTACTTTAGTATCGAATCACATAAAGCAATCAAAAAACCGCTATCTTATAGCGTCAGAAAAAAGACTGGAGAAATCTTATGAACAATTAATAAACGCAAGGAGAAATCTGGGTTTATTCCAACATCACGATGCGATAACGGGTACTTCTAAGGCTAGTGTGATGTACGACTACGGGACCAAAATTTTTACTAGTTTGTATCATTGCGTGCGGCTTCAGGAGGCAGCGCTCACGGCGCTCATGGTGGCCGACCCTGCACTGCACTCGCAGACCATCTTGCAGAGTGAAGCCGAATGGGAAACCTACGGGAAACCCCCAAGAAAACTCCAGGTCACCTTCGTCGATAAGAAAAAACTAATCGTTTTCAATCCGCTGGCAGAGGCGCGGACCGAAGTGATCACGATCAGCTCCAATACCACCAACGTCAGAGTTTACGACACGAATAGAAAAGAATACGTTCAGTACCAAATTTCACCGAATTTAGAGTTTGGCGCAGACAAGCGCAGCGTTATCAGCGACACTAACTTCGATGTAATGTTTGTCGCTAAGATGCCTGCACTCAGCGCTATCACTTTCAACCTGGAAGAACACACCAACAAATCACATAACAGCGTCGTTTTTTGTAATAACTGTAACGACGACAAAAACGACCTATTCTCCACCAGAAAAATGATGCCGGGCGACATACAGCTAGAGAACTCCGTCTTGAAATTACTGATAAACAGGAACACGGGCTTTTTAAGGCAAATATACAGAAAAGATTTGAAAAAGAAAAATGTTGTAGAAATACAATTTGGTGCGTATCAAAGCGCGCAGAGACACTCCGGGGCGTACTTGTTCATGCCCGACTACGACTCCCCGGAGAAAAATGTTCTGAAAAGTTATTCAAACTTTCATGACATACAAGATAACATCATCATTACATCCGGCCCGGTGTCCACTGAAATCAAAACCATGTACTTACCATTCCTAGTTCACACTGTACGCATTTACAATGTCGAAGATCATGCCCTCGCCAGTGGAGTGTACATAGAAAACTTTGTAGACTTCGAGAGTCCGCCCAAAAATCGAGAAACCGAACTATTCATGAGAATACAAACGGATATTCAGAACGGCGATTTGCCGGAGTTCTATACGGATCAAAACGGCTTTCAATATCAAAAGCGCGTAAAGGTGGATAAGTTGGGGATAGAAGGAAACTACTACCCGGTGACGACAATGGCGTGGCTGCAAGATGAGAGTTCGCGGCTGTCGCTGGTGACCGCGCACGCGCAGGGCGCCGCAGCCTTCGAGCCCGGCCGGCTCGAGCTGATGCTGGACCGGCGCACGCTCTACGATGACTTCCGCGGCGTCGGCGAGGGCATCGTCGACAATAAACCCACTATCTTCCAGAACTGGCTTCTACTGGAATCCATGCCGGGGCCAAAAGCCGGCAGAAGAAAACGAGCGACCAGCGAAAATTTATACAAAAATGTCAACGAACGACATTTCAGTCCCGACGATATAGAAGCCACGTATCAGCTCCCTTCGCAGACGGCTGACTATTTAAGCAGAACGCTTAACTATCCTGTAAATGTGTACATGCTGGATACGAGTGAAGTAGGTGACGTTGAAGTGAAAACACATCACAATTTCGTGAAGGATTTCCCGTCGGGGCTGCATTTGATGACGCTGCGCACGATCACGGACGATATCCTGGAACAGTTTCCGAGCTCGTCGTGCTTCATGGTGCTGCAGCGGCCGGGCTACAGCTGCGATGTAGGGGACAAATTACGCAATAGATCTGTTAGATTTACGTCTACCAGCGCGCTGAATGGTTTACCTATGAAAAATATAACTGCAGTAAGTCTGACGGGCCTGAAGACATACCAGACCCTGTCTTCACTAGCCGATATTGAATTGGAGCCCATGGACGTGAAAACATATAAAATTGGGTTTTAAAGACTGTTGTTGTAGACGCAAAATATCCTCTTATCTCATTAGTTCGGTTGTGCCGCCTGACCGGACTAGTGGGCTTTTATATGTAGTTCGGGCAATGGTGGGAAGATGAAAAATAAACAATTTTTTTACAAAATAGTAGTTTCCAATAAGCCTTTTTTAGTATCATTAGTACGGTGAAACGGCATAACCGAACTATAGATTCTTTATTAGTAGTCCGGGCCGATAAAAACATCCGCACTACTGAGACAAGAGGAATAATATTTGCAAATTAGGTAGGTAAGTAGTTACCAACTAATTGATTTTTAACTGACGTACATATATGTAATTGCATAATAATTATTATTTATGTGTCAAACTTAATTTAAAATACTTTCATGTTGTACAAACAAAATTTAATCACATTATTATGAATTTAGTTATATATTAGTGCTTAATAATATTTATTATATTATTTCTTTTGCAAATAGATCATATAAACATAATGGGGTAATTTAAGTAACTTTACCCACGTGACTAACCTGATATTATTTGTGCAAGAATAAATCTACCTCAGGACCAAAACCTAAACATTATTTATAGGCTCAATTATAGTAGTGTGGTGGTATATAAGGAAATATACAATCAAAAGGTAGTAAGCCTAATCTAATCAACACTTGTGAATGCAAGCAAAACGTAATACATATTTTCTGTATAAAATATTATTTACAAACGGATATTTAAAAGTATCAGGTATGCAAATGCCATTTTTGGATATTCTTATTAGAACAAAAAGCGCTCAAGTTAGGTACTTCATAACTCTACAATAAAAATATGCTTGCTTCATTCATTCGTGAAGGTCGTCATTCATGAAGACCAAAAACTGGGGAAGGCCGTCCAGCAGTGGACTGCAACTTCTCTATGACGACAGTGCCCTTTGTGATCCGAAAAAAAAATCTATTATACCCTTATTTTGAAAGATTTACAATATCACTAACAAGAAATAAGTATACTATGCAGTGAAACGTTTAAGCGTTGTATGTACTAAATATTTAATTTTATTTTATAATGATTTTTGTGATAATATTTTCTGTACAATAGTACAAAACAAACCATTTTTGTATTCTTTATTCAGCAATTGATGACACATTTTGTAGACTGTTCTGGATTTTTTTTACAGCAAATAATTTATCTTAAAATACTTTCACCAAGTTTTTCTATAAACCGAGAAATTTGTCGACTCTTATATGCCTTCTCTTCATTACAATAAGACAGTAATAAATAATTTATAGGTATATATAAGAATTGCTTTTAATGATCAGATCATGACATTTCACAAGAAAAATCTCTTATTTTTAAATTGTGTATTCATTCAATAAATTATTATGCATGAATGTTTTTCTTAGTATTGGAGAACCTTGTTCGAGTCGAATAGCTGCTGGACGAAAAGATTTTTAAACGAACGAGGTTTGAAAATGACCCGTTAATAATTTTAGATTATTTTATTTATGTGAGCAACGCAATGCTTAATCATTTCTAAACCTTTTTCTTTTAGAAAATATGTGATTTTCAATTTTATGTAATTTTAATGTGAGATAAATTTATTTGCATAGTTGTGTTGTATATTTTAAGATTTTTTATTTAATTTATGAACGTGATAATATTGTGTTGTTATTAGAAATAAAGGCCTGAAACTTGAAAAATAAATTTCGGGAATAAATAGCCTGCGAACGCGGACCTACTGACGTCTGGAAGAACCTTTTATTCTGAAAGCAGCCTATCGGACAAAACCTAAGTTAAATGTTTGTTTCCAAGCAGATTCAGTAAGAAATGTCAAGTACAAATTACCACAGGATGAATGAGTCATTGTAAAAAAAGAAAAAATTGTAAGGCAAAATTTTCTTTTCTTTACAACAGTTTTATTTTCCTAATATGTCGCGTCACACAACTAGACCCATTTGACGCGAGTTGCTATCAATAGCATGTAAAAAGTAATGTGTATCGTTGAAGACTAAAAAAGGTTTTAGTGCATTTAAGAATATTAACCATTTTGTGCTCATACAACATTTTTTAAATAGCTTCAGTATCTGTACTGTCTGTCTGTACTTCAATCTTGATGGCAGTAGAACCCGCGTGAGTTAACTGCGCCTCGCTGGGGTGCGATTTCCTGCCCGGTTCTCCGCGCGGCGCCCCGCGTTTGCCCACGTTGCTTATACTACTTGCGCTCCGTCGTACACGACTATGGCGCTGGCGTCATCGGCGCGAGGTGCAGTGTCCCAGTCCCACGGGTGTCGGGTTGTACCTACTACGTGTAGGTACACCCGACACCGGTACGTGGAAATGATTTTAGTGGGTTGTATTTCTTCCTATCTCAAAATGAAAGGTTGTTCGGAGTTTTCAGGTTGCCCACCAATAAAGACAGTAAATTAATCTGTAATAATTGTTTTTTGACTTACATTGTAAAATGTGATTTCGTTGATCTTATTTCATTTTGTTAAGACGAAACGACATGCTATTAGCATCCCTAATTATGTTGTCCCAAGCAAAAGTAGGTACTTAAATCGTCAAGAAACAGTAACGCGGTGATAGAATTATAATTATTCGGTTTGGGTTAACACTGATGGACCGAGTGGTTAAGAAATTGTTTGGTTAAATAAAAATAAAAAGAGTGCGGTTCATAGTGTGTCGTTTTGCATAAAAGGTTTTATGTGCTCGCCTGGTAGTAAATGATATTTTTTTCATGTCAATAAAATATAGATTCACAAAAACATTGATCTATTTACTTTTATTTAAATGCAAATGCTTGATCTAATTTGTTATTTATTTTTTAAGCCACATGATGTATTTGTAGATCACTCCTTTGTCTTGTTTGTAATCTCATAATATTAACATAGACATAATACTAGAATTATTTTTTTCATTTTATTTTTGTTTTCGAATGATGATGTAGTTGAAATAAAAGTCAATAATTAATAAATTGTATGCTTTATTTACTAATTCATAATTCCCTTTATCTAACAATCGATAATAAAATAAATAACGCTAATTAATAGTGAACATGCACTTACTCATTTATCATATTAGGTAGTTAGGTACCTAATTTACGAAATTAATGATAGAATTTTGTTCACAGGTATCTTTTTAGGATTTATAGTTTATAAAATATAGCTTGATACCTGTGACGTTTAACAGATCCATAGTAAAAGAGGAGTAAACAAAGGAAAATTGACCTTATGTCATAGCATTTGCCCGAAGCCGACAGACGTCACAGGTATCAAGCTAAATTTTATAACGTATAGTTAGCTAGCGTCAACTCATTCTTAGTAAATTCCGATTCGAATGCAGCAAAAAATAAGTAGGTACCTATTACAAATCATTAAAACAATTGCGAATATTTAAGGGCCGGACCAGTCCCATTAAACTTAACAACATACCTAAATCCCCAAATTTTGGACCTCCCGTACAAAATGACCTGTCGATGTTTTCGAACCGCCTACCCGACATCGATAATATTAGAATTTCAAATCTAGTTCAAAAAAAATAATCTATCGTGAATGAGGTACCTATTATATAAGGTGTAAAAATATTAGCATTTTAGGGTGAATCAGCCCATGAAACTGAACAACTTTCCCTAAGAAACATCTGTCGAAATATGAGAAAAAATTTGGACCTCCCATACAAAGTTACTGACTGAGCAAGTCAATCTGTATGTGATGAGGTATTGTGTTTTTTTATGGTTTTATGGTATTTTTCAGTCCTTACAGAATGCAACGAACTCGTGCGAACATACGCTTTACGAGGTGGATTTGACGTCAGCTTGGTTGGTTTGGCGCTGGGCCTTTGGCGCAAAGCCATGCAGTAAGTTAAATTTGCGTCACGAAAGATTTGCTTATATATATATTTTATTTGAATTTTTACTCTTAATAATTATGTCTGTGTGAGAACGAGTGAAAAGCTCTACAAGCTTCGGTCATAATAGCGATTCCTAGAGCTCAATTTCTGAATTGTTCGTTTCCGGTTCCGTGCACGAAAGTTAGAGACGACTGGTCTAACCACACGTTTTTGAATTAAATTTTCTTTTATATGTTTTGAGATTTTCGCGGTTGTTCACAACACTTAAATTATTAGTATTTACGGGATAATCACCACGATTATTATTAATCAGTCGTCGTGACCATGGAGCGTGCAACCGCTTCGAACATTGCGTAGCGGGTCAAAAATCCTAGTTTTATTATGTCCCACTGGCTACGCAATGTACATCGAATTTCACCTGTAGAATTGTAGCCTGTAGTTTCGTTGCATAGGCCATTGGACTATAACGCGACAGTCCAGAATATATCTCTATAGAAGCAACTTTAAAGGAAGAATAGTTGTGTCCGTGTAATACAGTCTAGGTCTAGGCAGTGTATATATATCTGGGAGATCAGTCCGATGCAAAAAGTTTACTGTCTCTAGTAGTAGGTAATTATAAATCAAATAATCATAGGGAGCATAGGTATAAGACAAATAGCGGTAAGTGCATATTCCCTATTTATGTCGTTTATTTAAAACTTATCTGATAATTATTGTGTTAGGTACCTAATATTAAAAATATATTCCATTATCGAAGTCGTTTTAGCAACAGTGAAGTTCGTCCTAACAAACATGAACTTAAATTTACCTTTCCCTCTGCTTGTGTTGCAATAGGGTCCAAGAATGATATGTTATTTGAGGGGTATACTTTAGAAGCAAAGGCGCCTACGTCCAAGGTACGTAATCTTGGGTGAATAGGGATGGCCGATTGAAAAGAAATAACTAGTTATGTACGTTGCGTTACTAATGAAACTAACTGGGTTCAAAACATTTTGTAACTGACAGCAGATTATTTTACACCGGAAGAATATGCTTTTTATACATTTAAATATTTTATAGTAAAGGTAGTATGTATTAGTAGTAAGAGTGGGTACGTGGGTAGCGGAATTTAATCGCTTGACTATTTGTACCAATCAGCATCAATCAGAATGCCGATCTGCGTTCCCCTTCCCACGTACGTACGCGTCCGCGTCTATTCCGCTCAGGTTTGAATAGGGTTTTAGAAATGTACCTACAATCATATCATAATCAATCTGCATACATTTTAAAACAAAATGGTATAGAGGACTAAAATAAAAATAAGTGGGTACCTATAGTTGACTTTAGTTACTCTTCTCTCTCTTTTCGTGTGGGACACCGAGCCGTCCAACGACCCGATGAACCCTAGTGTCAGAATTTTTTTTAGTTACTTATTTTGATTTTTTGTCCTCTCTGATTGATCACATGAAAATATTTAGATTTATGAATCACTACAGTTTTTATTTATTTCATGGTAATAGGTACAGAATTTCCACAGCTATAGATAGCGTTGTAAAAATAAACTAAGTTTTTTTCCAACGATAGCACGACTGCCCGAAATGATTTTGATGAAATAATAAACCAAAGTAGTGTGGCTTGCCCATACATGGCCCACGTGGAAATCCATAATTTGTCGCACAAAAACTAGAATTAGTCGGGACACCGTTTAAAAGATATAACGAAAAGAAAGTAGCATGCTGGAGAGCCTCTGCAGCAAAGCTCAGTGAATCTCGAGAACCGCACCGCGTAGCGGAGTACTGATTATCAAAAAAACGTCGTAAATTTGTGGACCTGATGTGCAAAAAATCAGAATGAAACGGTAATCCGAGTAGGATATAACGAAAACGAAGTGACGTGCAGGAGAGAGCCTCTCTGCAGCACGGCCCATCGATGGATCTCGAGAACCAGGGCACGTAGCGAAGAATTGATTGCGAGAAAAAATGTCGGGAACATGAAGAACTGGTAGGTATGCAAAAACACAGAAATTGTCGACCATTAATTTAGAAGATGAGCACATATGTGCTCATATCGCCGTATTAAAGGCAAAACCAACTAACTCGTATTTTTTGCAGTTTTTCACTTTTTGATACCACTCGATTCAAAATTTGATTTTCTATCTAATGGTAAAACCCACTAACCCGTATGTCTAACCGTTGCCGAGATGGTAAGAGTAAATAGCGATTATATTGCTGATTTGCCCAGGATGGTACAGTCAAAAAGTAATAACCACACTTAATTTTTAATTTATTATTTGCAATTGTAAAGTAAAAGAAAGTAACCAGCATTTGTTGGTTTTGCTTTTGAGAATTGCTCAATTTTTTAACTAGTTGTTAGTGGAAAAACATATTAAGTAATTTTAATATCTTTTTTCCATTTAAATCTTGAATCAAGTAGCTTTTCCTAAAATGGAAAGTCATTACGTAAGAAAAGACATAAAACGACAATATCTAGACTGCAAGCTTTCTATCATAAAAATGTACAACTTGTACAAAGAGGAGTGCCAGAAAACAGGAGATAAACCTGTATCCGAGGCAACTTACCGTAAAATATTTTGCACGGATTTTAATTTGGGATTTTTCGTTCCCAAGAAAGACCAGTGTCTACGTATATTATGCACAAAATATGATCGTTCGGATGCGGAAGGAAAAGTAAAGCTAGATCTTGAATACAAAGAGCACATAAAAAGAAAAAAGACATGCAATAAAGAGAAACAGAAAGATAAAGAGAGAGCAGAAAAAGAAAATTATTTTATATCAGCGTCATTTGATCTTCAGGCGATTCTTCAGGTACCCAGTGGGGGCGTAGGTCCTCTTTATTACTGCAGAAAACTCAAAGTCTATAACTTGACAATCTATGAGAGTGCTTTTCCTAACGAAGCATTTTGTTTTGCATGGACCGAAGTAAATGGCAAGAAAGGTAGTTCCGAGATTGGATCAATGATATTACACTATTTGGCTCAAATCCCCGACCACGTAAAGGAGGTGTCATTGTTTTCAGACACATGTGGAGGGCAAAATCGCAACCAGTACGTGGCAGCGGTTCTGTTATGGGCAGTCCATAAAATAGACCGTATTAATGTAATAGAACACTAGTACTTGGAGTCGGGACATACCTATATGGAAGTGGATTCAATGCACAGTAGCATCGAACATACCCAGAAGCACACAAGTGTTTACTCTGTTACAGACTGGCTGAATATTTTTAAACGCGCTCGATCATCAAAACAACGCAAGGGGGCGAAAAAAAATAAAACTAAGCAACCCTATCACGTCAAAGAGATGAATTACAGTGAGTTCAAAGATCTTAAAGCGTTAGCTAAATCCCTGATGATAAGTAAAGCCAAAACTAATGAAGGACAGCAAGTGAAGTGGTTAAAAATCAAACGAATGAGATACGTAAAGGGCGAAACAAAAGTATTTTAGGTCATGTCAAACAACTTTTATAATTTAGATCTTGGAGCTCAGGACTCTATAGATTACACACCAGAACAAGACAAGAACACCAGCTTACAAAAGCACCGTTATGGAACACGACAGAGTTCTAAGCAAGTAAAAAAGATGGACACGTCACCTGCAGCTCCAACCGCAACAGTGCACCCATTTTTCCCAAACCAACTAGAATCTTTGTACACAGACCATCTACCTATACCAGCAGCCAAAAAGGCTGATCTTCTAAAGCTGTGTAAAAAAGGTGTTATTCCTGGGGAATATCACGGATGGTTCCAAAATTTAAAAGCAGACGGAGATAAAGTCGATCGCGTACCAGGTCTTACAGTTTCAGATGACTCGGAGTATGATGCTGATGACTTATGAAACCATAAGATCTGGTATGCGATCGATGACTTAATAATTAATATTAGAAGTTAAAGTAGAATATTAAGATTTATGTCAAAATTTAAATCAACTTGATTTAATAACGTGTGAGTTTCTTTCCCTATTATTAATAATCTGCCCCATTTTTAAAGCTGATTAGATTGTTAAACAAAATAAAATAGTACATATTTTCACATTATTTTTTATTAGAAATGGGTTCAACTTAAGAGGCAAAACCAACTATTTTTTACTTTTTTATTTTTATTTCATTAATGGAAAATGCTATTGTCACCAAAGTAAGTAGATCACCAAAAAAAGATCTTTACCCCCTAAATTAAAAATACTATCTGTCAGGAGTTTATAAATCTCAAAAAATCATGACATTGGTGATATAGAGGCAAAACCAACTAACTAAGGGGCATAAAAAATAAAACTTAATAATTAAAACCTTACAAATAATAATTCTTTACTTTCATTACACACATTTAAAAGATTACTAATTAAAGAAATAGCTATTCAGGGCTGAACAGAATTGTCTCATGTTTAATAACTGAATTTGAAGCGCAAACTTTGTAAATGCAGTAACTCAAAAACTTTAAGTCACATTTTTGTGCTAGTTAGTTGGTTTTGCCTTTAATACGGCGATATACTTATTGTGTGCCCATAGTAAAGTAGCTGTCATTCAATTATTGGAAAAAACTACCGGTTCGAAAATTTTTTCCCGCAATCAGTTCCTCGCTACGTGCTGTGATTCTCAATATCCAACTATGTGCTGTGCTGCAGAGAGGCTTTCTCCAGCATGCCACTTAGTTTTAATTATATCCTTTAAACGGCTCACCGGATCTTCCGATTTTGTGTATGTGGGTGTGGTCGACAAATTAACGATTTTTTTAGAATAATCAGATCTTCGCTACGGGGTGCGGTTCTAATGGGCCGTTGCTGCAGAGAGGCTCTCTCCAGCACGCCAATATCTTCAAGTTATATTTTTTAAACGGTGTCCCAACAAATTTCGTTAAATTATCGACAATTATTCTACTTACTCAAGGTCATGGATTCCCACATTGGGCATGCTGGTGCGAAACGCACACCTAAGTGTGACCAAAGTAATCAAAAAACACCTTACTTCAACCCCATTTAATGTACGTTACGTTTGTTAGAATTCAGTTATTTAGTCTTTAACATTCAGAATTAACTCCGCTCGATACTCAAAGAAGAAAAATAATATTCTTTGAGAGTATACTGTATTAATATATAGAAGTAATCCTCAGTCACTCCCATTCTATTTGCTGGGGTAAAAAAGTGACGGCCCGCGATTGAACTTGGGAAGAAACACTCCCTCGCTCTAGCCAAGGAGCACATTACATAATCGTATATCTATGATCTTTTAAATGCTATATTTTCGGTATAGCATTTAAAAGATATATGATTTGAAAATGAATCATATGTCTAGAATTCTATATTACAATTTACAATATCATTTATCTTATCATTGACTCATAGATCTATCATCCTAAAAATATGATAATGTAATATGCCCCCAAATACGGGTATATATGATAGAGAAGGATAGGGCGACGGATAAAGGTCGGTCCGATTAGATATGGGACAACTAATTAGTCCCCAGAATACGTAGCAACTAAAGTATGGGATTATTAACCAGGGTAATCAATTAAGTAGGTTCTATTAGTCAATATTTTATTTGAACCAACATGTTGGCTCAGCCTAGAAACAGTATTAATGAACCGGTCCACCTTGTCGTACACTAAACTAAACTAGGGGTAAAGCGTATGTAGATCATTTCTTCTTTATTCTGCTAGCTATCCACTCCAATCCTAAGTGTAACCTGAAAATAACAACAAATATAATAAATATCACAACATGAGCATATTGGCGTCGTCATAAGTATTTTCATTATTAGCTTTCAAAAGTAAAATATTGAAAGGTCTACAATTTTTTCCTTAGAATTATTAATAAAGTTGTGGCGTATTGCCACCAGTGCATATTTATATTCCTTTTGTTATTTCGATTTTAAGATTTTTGCGTCCCGAATACTGATAGGGTGACAGACTCCTGGGCTACCTCGAGGACAACGATCTTCTGAGCGATCACCAATACGGATTTCGTCCTGGGCGATCCACAGGTGATCTCCTCGTGCACGCCACCCACCTATGGAGCGAGGCTATCGAGAGACACGGCGAAGCCCTCGCTGTGTCTCTAGATATCTCAAAGGCATTTGACAGGGTCTGGCACGCAAGCCTTATTAGCAAGCTGCCCGCCTACGGACTACCTGCTGATCTTTGCAACTGGATCTCTGACTTCCTGAGGGGACGGTCGATACGAGTGGTCCTAGAGGGCCGCTCCTCGGACCAACAGGCCATAGATGCTGGAGTCCCTCAAGGATCAGTTCTGTCTGCAACACTATTTCTGCTGCATATCAACGACATGCTGACGCCCGACACCTTTGGGTACGCAGATGATAGCACGGTTGTTGACAGATACCTGTCCAGTGCAAAGGCCAGCAGTGAAACCACCCAGTCTTGTCGAGAGTCCATAGTCCAACATCTGAACTCTTCACTCAAGGCAATATCCGAGTGGGGTGATGCCAATTTAGTGAAGTTTAATGCATCAAAGACACAGGCTTGTCTATTTTCGGCTAAACGGAGTCCCTTCACACTTACTCCGACTTTCCGAGATGTATCCATACCGATTTCTGATCACCTTGATCTTCTTGGCATGACTCTTACGTCAGACCTGAACTTTGGACGCTACATAGAATCTTTGGCCACGACTGCAGCAAAAAAGCTTGGTATCCTCTCAAAGGTTAGGCGCTACTTTGCACCAGAACAGCTTCTACAACTCTATCAAGCTCAAGTTCGCTCTTGCATGGAGTATTGCTGCCACCTTTGGGATGGATCTGCCAAATACCAACTGGCCGCCTTAGACTCCATTGAAAAACGCACCAAGAAGCTCATAGCAGACGAAGCACTGGTTGAGGCTAAGTTGCAGAGCCTTGAACATCGTCGTAAAGTAGCAAGCATGTCGGTATTCTATAGGATACATTTCGGAGAGTGTGCTCAATCACTCCACGACCTGATACCCCCTTCCCCATTCCATCTCCGGGGATCGAGGCGCCGACTGGGGTTCCACCCTTATGTTGTAGATATACCTCTGATCCGCACTAAGCGTTTCGCTTCAACTTTTATCATGCGTACGGCTGATGAGTGGAATTCCCTGCCGGCGGATCTTTTTCCGGAACAATATAACTTGGGCCTTTTTAAGGCAAGAGTGAATAGGCATTATCTAGGCAAGCATGTACCATCTTCGTCTGCATCTCCACTTACCACCAGGTGAGATGGCAGACAAATGCGGGCCTATTACATTTAAAAAAAAAAAAAGGGTGCAGCAGACCATGAAACTGAACAGCTTTCCCCTAGGAACATATGTCAGGAACATGTGTCCCGTATTGTTTAACAGACAGTGCAACAAAATGATTTCTTCTGTATACAGGGTGTAAAAAAAAATTGCTGCAAATATTTTAAAGGGTGAACCAGACTATGAAATTGAACACCTTTCTGCAACGAACATACGGTCGAAATATGAGGAAAATGTTCTGGACCCTGTTTTTTAGAATTTTTACTTGGTCAGTCGAATTCAGGTCAGGCATTTGGGAAGTTGTGTTCCAAGGTTTTCTGCTCGCACGACCTAAAGCTAGCCACAAAAATCTCTGTATATATGGCGATTGTGCTGCCAAACCTTCTATACTCCTCCGAGACTTGGTGTGTGTATCGTCACCACATACGCACTCTGGATCGCTTCCACCTAAAATGCCTTCGCACCATCATGAAGATCAGATGGTCCGACCGAGTGCGCAATACCGAAGTTCTGAGACGAGCCAATGTTGGTGGCATTGAGGCCTATCTAATGCGCCGTCAGCTACGGTGGTGCGGTCATGTATCCCGGATGTCGGAGGAGAGAGTGGCGAAGCGCATCTTTTATTCTGAGCTAGAGGAGGGCAAGCGAAAGCATGGCGGACAACTCCTCAGATATAAAGATGTTCAGAAACGACACATGAAAAGATGCAACATTGAGCCCACTCAATGGGAGGGTCTGGCAGCACAGCGTCCCGAATGGCGCGGGATGGTTAAGAGGCAAGTCCGCGAGTTTGAGGAACAGCGTAAAGCAGACCTCGACGCTAAGCGCGATGTTCAGCTCATCCGTCCACCCGTCGCCATTAACTATAATTATGTAAATGGCAAACTCACGTGTCCACTCTGTGCACGGGAGTTTACTGCCAAAATTGGCTACAATAGCCATCTCCGGGCGCATCAGCGCCGATCTGATTAGGAGTCAAAGTGGTCGCCATGGCCGAAATCGGTCGGAGAGATCATCATCACTTGGTCAGTCGGTAGTTATGTACGGGAGGTCCAAATTTTTTTTTCATGTTTCGACCTATGTTCCTCGGGGAGAGTTGTTTAGTATCATGGACTGGTTCATACCTTAAAATATTTGCAGCTTATTTTTTTTTATACCCTGTACGTATGTAATTCGTTTAGAGCGCATTGATTGCGCGCGCAGCTTTTGCTCAATTCTTCCTAAGATTTTGGTTCTCTGTACCATTTTATTTAATGTTGTAAATATAAAATGTTGTAAGTATTATTTGTAGAGCCTTAGATTATTAAAGGCCCCGCGACGCTCAAGCGTTTAATAATTTAAATGTAGAGCGTTAGACATCACTACTCATCAGTCATCACACGCACACTCTACCAAAAAGTTATGTTGAGTAAAATTTTTCTAATTTAAAGGGCCTTCAATGTAATACACGTTTAAAATTAATAATTATATATGTTCATTGTTTACATCGCATATATAGGACTAAATAGTTCCCTAGATTAGCAACGTAAATATGTAAATTCTTTATATGTTATGAAATTATGTATCACAGAAGAAATCTTATTTTACGTACCCTTCTCCCGTGAGGGCGCAACAGGCTTGTATATGCCAAGGATGTTGTTTGATTGAAGTCAATGCCAGCTGTTCCGATATTTCTGCCGCGGTCATTGATCCCTTGATGTCCTGAGTTGCACAGTATTTGTGTTTAGCATTAGTTATTTATTTAAAATCACAGCAGTTATCTATATATTTTGAACTTTAATACCTTTATCTACTTTCACTAGCACAGTTTTATCGTTACTTGAGGATTCTTATTTGTCAGTGTATTGAGAACTATTGTCTAAGGAAATTAAATAGGACTTATGAATATGAAATTATTTGATGAAAACATGTACACAGTAATACAACGACGAATCACCTGTTTGTTGGCAAAGACAAGCAGGCAGGCCTTGCCAAGCTCTTCATGCGTCAGCATGCGATGCAGCTCCTCCCGGCTGATGCTCAGCCGCTGCCGGTCCGTTGAGTCGATCACCAAGATGATGAACTGCCGACATATAATTAGCATGTTTTAACTACTTTTTAAAAATGCAACGTCACTTTGTTTCAAACATATAGATGAAACATTTTAATGCAATATACGGGGTGTATAAGAATTGGCTGCTAATATTTAAGGGTTGAACCAGCCTATGAAACTGAACAACTTTCCCCCTTTATTTTTGGAATTGTCTCATTTGATATCCCACATGATAGGCCCAAGATTTTTTATTTTAGTGGCATATAAAAATCGAGGGTCTGCTATCATGAAATCTAGTGGATGGAGTTTTGACTTCCTCGGATAGAATCATCCACAATGGTCCCTAGTATCACTGAGCAAAGTGGCATAAATTATGCCAGTAATAAAGTGTGTGTAAGCTAAGCACCAAGACAAAAAAGCGTGTAAGAAACCTACAAATCGCAGATCGCAAATTCGCATTCACGTGTCAAAAAGGTAAGATAGTATATATTATAATAAAATGTAAAAAAGATAATATAAATATATAAAGGCTAATGTCGCATAAAATCAGACAATTTACGGACTTAGTTCATGTGTTGAGTATGCAATACCTACCAAAGTGGAGAGGCAGTTGTTGAGAAGAAGGAGGTTGTTCACCATTCAATAAAATAGGTTAATGGTATTATTAAAGCCAATGAATAATTCATGGCTACAGTTAGAGATTTTACCACGGGAAAATTAATCTTATGCCAAAGCATTATGATGGATTTGACAGCTTTCAAAACAGCTTCGAGAGTGGTCTGATTGCAGTTTTAAATTGATAAACATGGTGTATGGTGTACTTAGGGCATAGTAACCATATACCAGTTTATACACCTTTCGAAGTCCGTTTTGGAAGCTATCAAATTTGTGTTAGTGCTATGGCATAACATCAATTTTCCAGTGTTAAAAATCAAAATCTGTAACTGTAACTATAAATTATTTATTGGCTTATGGAGGTGAGGCCAAATTCACCCCTATCTGGCCTAGACATGTTTTTTAAGCACTTTAGATCCACCATTTTGCAGATGCCGTTTAGCTTGGTCTGCGCATGTTCGCCGGAGCATGAGTCTGCCTCAGGTGAAACACATTCACACCAACCGCATCATGCGAGGCAGTGAGCACTTAAGGCTGCTTGAGCGGTCTGGATGCCCCTATTCAGAATTATTTACTTAATATTACCTCACTGTTTGTATAGTATGTGTTCCACGCAGAACGGAGACTCTGTTGTCCTCCGAGGTCCCACATGACAAAGCGAAGGTTCCTCCAGACCACCTCCTCCACATTGGAGCCAATAGTAGGCCTCGTGTGAACAGCTTCTCCCAGTAACAGCTGGTACAAGATGGTTGTCTTTCCCGCATTGTCTAAACCAACCAACACAAGCTTGTGTTCTGTAATGGCAAAAACAATTTGATTTTATGTGTAAGGTATGAAATACAAGAGGACAAAAATATAGACAGAACTGTACTTGTAACAGAAAAGAAAGCATTCTGGGGTAAGTTAGTACAACTGTGATAAATTTATAATGTATGAACAGAAGCAATATATTTCGATAAATTAAGTAAACATATATGGCATGTGAAAACATCTGTGGGTAAAAAACACACACAATGTCCTTGAGCACAATCTTATTGACCTAATTGAACAGATCTCATTTAAAATATTAGTTTCAAGAAAAAGGTAGGTACTCAAAGAAAAATTAAGGGTAAATTACTTTGTTGGGGATTTTATTTGAATGAGTGGCAACTTTTTAAGTAAGTAGGGCCAATCCTTCTATCTTTGTCATTTTGTAAGAGTACCTATGAACTGACTTGTCAACAAGATAAAATCTTCTCAGTGATTATTACATTTTTAGAAACAATATATGCTTACCCTCATTGCCGAAGAGGCTCCATATTTTAGAAATTAATAAGCCCATTGTGTTAATTATTTTGAGTTACACTGTATGGTTGGAATTTTCACCACTTTATCGACATGTAATTAAATGCACAGCCGTTATTCCACATATCTATAATACAAATATATTGTTCACTTCAGAAGTGGCTGTAGCAATAGAAAACTTATATTCAAAACAATTTCTTGTTTAGTCGCGCTTTCATCGTGATACAAGAAAAATATGCTATATGTAACGCGGAACATTACATTGCTTGCGTTTCGTTTTACGTTACGACAACTAATTTATGAAACGTCACTTCGACTGCGTTTCGTTAGTATCAAAAGGCTTGGGCACACCACACGCATGTGCAATGCGTACCGTCACACCACAGATTGCGTTAAGTTTCTTTAATCGTTAACGTACGTGTAATTTAATTTTAGCCTCTAAGTACATTTTTATCATGGTCACCCTAAATATTGGACCATCATCTCATCATCATCATCATATCAGCCCATATCCACCCACTGCTGAGTATAGGGTTCTTCTTTTTCTCGCCATCTACGCCGGTCCTGTGCCTGCCGCGTCCACTGTCTACCAGCAATGGTCAATAGATCGTCTGTCCATCTAGCGGGTGGTCTGCCTGCTGGACGTTTTGCTGCTCTCGGACGCCTCTCTGTTAGCGCTTTGGTCCGTCTTCCCGTCTAGCCGAGTGTCCTGCCTACCCCTACTCCAGTCTCATGATTCGTTCCCCGACATCGACGACTTTTGTTCAGAGTCTTATCTCCTCGTTACGAATCAGATCCCGAAGTTTGATACATAACATAGAACGCTCCATGGCTCTTAGTGCAACCTTAATTTTGTGCAAGCTTTCCCTTGTGAGCGTCCATGCTTTGGCACCATAGGTCAGCGTGGGCAAGACACATTTGCTGAAAACTCTGGTCGTCCAAGTTTTGTGGAATTTTGGATTGGAAGACATTCTTCAGTTTACCAAAGTATCGCAATAATTGTGTCAGAAAGTACGGTTTGTTCTAATACTTTGTAGGTAGTAAATTATCAAACTTTTAGTTTCATTTTATTTAAATTGTACTCTTTCTGGTCAAGCTATTGACATTTTTTCTTGCAAATCTTAAAAATTTAGTACCATAAGTAGTAGTAAGATTTTTTTAATCTGTTTCTTTTAGTTGCTAGTAGATGGCGCTCGTGCGAATGATGTAAAAGCTGATATAAGTTATTTTTTATTATGCACTGAACTTTGGAACGAGACGGAAAACCGTTTTGCTCAAAGGCACACATTATTTAAGATTTGCAAAAAAATGGCAACCCAAAATATCAATATCAATATTAAACAGCCATATCAGTATACCCTCAGGTATCGTACGTATCACCCACCCATTTAACCAGCCTGACGAAACTTCATATTAAGAAAAAACTCAAAGAGTTCACGCTAAAATTTATGGCGTCGTTTATTGTCTCTTTCCTTTTATCCTGCTTCTTTGTCTAGCGCTGTCAGGCTGTCACACCACTAAACAATATGGCGGTTCTTGTCAAATTTGTTGATATCGCAGCATGATTAATTAAAAGTTTTCAGTGAATAACGTGAAATATTGGTGACGAAACTTTAACATTTACAAATAATTTACATTGTGGTAATAAATTAATTACGATTGCATCTCAAGATGCACTATAAAAAGTGTGAAATTTGTGGATTGAAAGCCGGTCGACAATCGGGAGAAAAGCGAGTATTTTTGGCTCAGTTCCCATTATTTGAAAGGCGGTAAGTTATTTTGGTTATCATTTTATCAATTCTAAGTGATTTCGAAAGACTTTCTGTCATTTATTTTACGTATTTTATATCTGGGCTATCCTTGCAAATTTACCATAGAGATGGGTTAGGGTTGTATCGATAAAATTATCGATAGTTTATTTACGGGTCAGAGTATACTTTTCCAATAAGGCCTTTTTTATAACAATGCATTTGACAACTGCAAAACCTCATTTCTTCTAATTGTGTTCTGTTGTCTTCTGAAAAAATTTGATGGTTTTAACTTTTTGAATAAAATAAAAACTCACATTCTTCTTCATCTTAGGTCCAATAAAAAAAATGATTCATGCGAATTTGGAACCCCTTAGAGTTTTTAATTGTATTTTATGCACTATAATGCAATTTTTTTTTGTGTTGTACACTTTCTAATAATGTACTATACTGTTTCAGATGCAGACAATGGGTAAAATTGACTGGTAAAGAAGATTTGGCATATGTGCCTATAGAAAAGTTACATTCTTTGAAGTATTTATGTGGAAATCATTTTACCAAAAAAGACTTCAATAGGAAGTTATCTAGGTTAAAACCTTCAGCTAAACCAAACTGTTTAGCGGACGTGATCTGGGCTGATCTACACAAGCAATCTTATTCGAGAGCAAAACCCAAGAAATGCAGTTTACATGGTTAAGGTACTACTGCTACTTGCTGAATTGAATAAAACTGAGTTTAATCGAAAACCGCGAAAAAACGACGTAGGTGTAGTGAGGTACTAGCCTGAGTAATGAACTTCCTTATTTGCAGTTGCAGAGTAGCCAACATTTCTGATCAGAAGACCACATACAGCAACTAAATAGACTATTGCACAAATCAACATTTACCAATAACAGCAAGTAGCAATTATTGTATCTGTCAGGTAAAAAAAGTTTCCTTGATAAAAAAAATTATAACCTTTTATCATGTTTTTTAATAGACATTGCACTATAATACATTGGAAATATATGATTTGGCTGTTTTGAGATAAGGACTGATATTTAGTCGATACGATATTTTGTACATTGTACGATCTAGTCTATGTCATACCGACCCAGGTATAGGAAAAATAAATAAACCTATAAATTAAGAAAATTGAGTTTGTTTCTCATACACCTAATCTTTTTCAAAGGAGCAATTCCGCAAGATGGTGGTGTACTCCGCCATATTGCGAAACTGCTCCTTTGAAAAACGCCCATTGAAAACAGTCTAGGATATTCCAACGCTGTTTTTTTTAAATATCGATATCGATATATTTATCATACCAGGGCATACCACATCTCTGTTTTTCTGTCATGTTGGTAGCATTGTTACAATATTGTTAGAATGCTTATATTGGCTAGAGATTTTAGCGTGAACTTGAAAAAAAAACGTTATACGTAAGACCCAACTCTTAAAACGCTAGTTTTATTATATTCTCTTTGCATTTAACTACTGAGGTTATCACACGTTCTACGTTTCTTATCAATTTCCCGCATACATTGAAAATTAGAGCAATAGAAATTTAAAAACGTGTGATTAGACAACTCGTAGCAGATTTCCGTGCATCGAATCGAATTACGACATTAAAGAATTTGTCTTGTTTTTAATGACGACATAAGTCTGTGTCACTAGTAACGATGGTATTAGGGACCAGCTTATTTAGCTCACGGAGCTTTATTTCTGAAACGTACCTGAGCTTTTTTTTCATGCGAAAATCCGCCACTTATTATGCTTGTATCTCATGTTTACCCTCAAAAATTCACACATATTTTTGACTATCAGAACATCAAGTAAAAGAAATTTAAAAACGTGTGGTTACCGAAACGTGTATGAAACAGAAAACGTACAATTCAGAAATTCCCCGACCCGATGAACCTCGGTATCAGAGATTTTATCAAGCAGCAGGCCTCTGACAGTATGGTTGTGTAACAAATATCGTCTTCTAAGTTGTTATCATATCATAGACAGCTAGGACCTATTTGGGACCTATGGTCTAACGTGCCCTCCGAAACACGGAACCATATTTCTTACGTACGATCAGGTGTTTCAGCCTGTAATTTTCTAACCAGACTGGAAACAAATTCACATAGCAATAAATATCAACGTGAGTGCCCCGCCGAGAATCAAACCCGGAACCTTCGGAACCGCAGTCGCACTACCACTGCGCCACTTCGGTGTAGTGGGAAATGGTAATAAAATATGCATGTTTATACAGCTGTTTATTAAATGAAATTACAGCAATTCTACGTAATACTAACAGCATCTAACCGATATTTACAATGCCTAAGTAGGTACCTAAGTTCTTTTTCTTTGTGATAGGCTCACTCTGGAAAAGGGTAAAATCCCACTATGGACGAATTGGCTGGGATTTCCAATATCCGGTTGCCATGGACGGGTTGGAACGACGTGGCAGACTGTGTTGTTCGAAGACAGGTAGAGATACAAAATAACACGTTTATAATATAGATCAGCCCTGGATTAGGCGGACAATATCCAAGCCAAACGGTTGGTTGTTCAGTTGGGACATGCACTGCGGAAATCGAACCAGAAGGAAGTATACAATGACCATTGACCCAAAAAGCTCATTAACTCAGTTTAGTATAGAAAGTAGTGCCGAAACCAAGGGCCTTACCACAAAAAAGTTAGACTTGCTTTGAACGCGTGTCTAGCGTTTTTTTGTATGGAGTTTTATTTTAAACACGCGTTCGACTTGCGTTTAACTTTTTTGTGGTAAGGCTCCAAATGTTTATACAGAAAGGGCTAATAGAAGTCAATCGTAGTTGTGAGATGGGGTCGAATGTCACTAAGCATCTTGGGACGATATAATTAACGAAATATAATTCTAAAAAAAAAACATATTTATTACTGAACTACACGATATTGTTACACTAGTATGTATGGCATTTCAAATCCTAAAAATAGATCTTCAGTGTCGCTAGCTCCATGGCAGGGAAATTGGTAAGAGTCAGTGTCGTAACGGGTACTCCCTGGCTTGTACCAGCCAAATTCGTTTTCACCACAGCCTTTACATTAGTCATTATCTTATCTAAAGAAAAACTAACGTCTCCATTGCAATGAATATGAACGTCGTAATTTATATGGCAGAATACACTCTGCCTATGTAAGATCATCAGACCAGAGTTGGGAGTGGCGATTGGTTGATTAGCAGCAAACGGTTTGTTTAAGTTCAGTCTATAGTTTAGTAACGACACGTCGCAAGGGAATGAAGTCTTCACTAAGGGCAGGAATGCGTAATGACATAGATCTGACTTATTTCGATCTATAAGGAACACGTCTAGCTGGTAATCGAGCGAGTGAGCTAAGTGCACCGCTGATAAACTGGGCAGCTGCAGGTTTGTTTGCGTCGACCCGGATCGGACCATATCGAAACTTTCTAATAATATTAAGTTTTTGTGGCATGTAGCAGGATTGTCCGCTAAGCCCTCGTTAGTGCCTCGTCTGTCGTTGAACAGAACTCTTCTGTCTAACATAATGACCACCTGGCCTTGCTGCATAGCTGTTACCCCTTGGGCGTGATCCGTTATAACCGTCATGCGGCTCTTGTAGTCCTGGATGAAGCACATGGTTGTAATGGGATAAATATTCGATTCTATCCGTCTACTGAGGTTAAAAATCCGACCGCTATATTGGAAACCGTTGTTATCTGTGAACATTTGTGGTGGATTTCCATTCTCTATGTTTGTCTGAATCGACATAAAAAGCTCAATATCCCTATTTCTAGGAGATATTCCGTAGTCCACATTACTGTCTACTTGGATGGCATTCGATAAAGGACTATTCATTAGGTTAAATATTCTAACAGTGGTATGTAACAGCCGACCATAAACAACGGTTAGTTCAGTTGTAACTTGACCGGAAACGATGAAAACCACTTTAGTTTTCAATCCGAGTCGATAAGGCATTAGAATATCACGAAGCGGCTTAGACACGTTAGGGTTAAACAAATACATGCCCGATTTGACATCGGAGCTCTTAAAAGCGCCATAATCAATCATTACAGATTTTTCGATGCCGCTGAGTTTTTCCACGACTTGTTTGAGGAAGCCTGTATGCTCGTCAAACAGGAGTCTGTGTTTGTAGCTCTCGAGCTGCACGTCGCCAGGCTGCACCGGCTGCACGGCGAACACGTGGTGGGCGTGCGGCGGCCGCTCCACTGCGCACGCGCTGCAGTATACCGCCGCCACGCTCAGCGAGCTGTCCGACGTCTCTTTGATACGATACAACTCCAACGTCAACGGCGTCACAGCGATAGTAAACACAACTTTGTATAATAGTTTCGATATTCTTATGAAATTGTCAGCGTTATGTTTCCATACTGGATTTATCTGAATAGTAACTTCTTGCGCGTTGTGGTCGACGATTCTTATTTTCGGGTTTCTAACAGTAAGTTCGATAATTTCTGTTCTTTCGTGGGACATCGAGTTGAACACGTACAGTTGATCCCCCGGTTCAACAGTTTTAAAAAACGAGATCAATTCAGCATCTCTATACATGTATTTCTGTAGATAAGGGGCTTCAATATTTTTATTGGGTTTGATACTCAAAAGGCTGGCTGAAACTTCTTGAATGTACCAACAACTTTTGATAGTAGTCAAAATTTGCTTGTAGATGTATTTGATAGTGTTAACAGAGAGCGTACCGCTCACTACTTGGCGGTCTTGAAGTCGAGCGACGAACTCTCGCGCACCAATGAGCTTCTGGAATAACGCTGGTGTATCGAAAGCTTGGAAAACGTTGAGGTTCATAGCAAACGAGAAAATGATTTCTGCACTTCGCAGCGCGGCCTGCGCTCGCCTCAGCAGGATCTTGAACCAGGGCCGCGACGTGAAGAACCCCGTCCAGTACGCCGGAGAACCGTTTTCCATATCAGCAAAGTTAACAAAATCACCTTTTATACTTTTCACGTTACGATACCAATACGATTTATCCTTTTTAATACTGAAGAAGTAATCTTTTGCTGTGCCAAATATTACACTTGCTTTGTAAATGTTCCGATTAGTATTCACGTAATCGGCCAATCTTTGATAGTAATTATACTGAGAGTCGAACTCTGCTTGCTTCTCATAATGGTTAGCTCCACCCAGAGGAGCGATAATGGTATTATGCGGAGATAATGTTCCTGTCTTGGAGTATTGTTCTAATAACATTTCAGCGTTATACTTGACTTTATATGAAAATAAATCATTATAACTCGCTTTAACGAAGTTGAAATAGTCTGTGCAAATCGTGTGGTTTGGACCGCATGCCCTAAAGTCGGCTGAGTTGAACTGTAGATAATGAGCGAGAACCGAGTTTTTTGGGAAACGTTCCTTTCCGATTTTGCCGAGTGCGGTGTTCAGTTGCGAAGGAGTGGTAATGTCGGTTTCCCAGTTCTGGACCCAGACGAAATCGCTGTACTGAAACTCCGCGAAGTATTCTTCCCAGGAGTAGTGGATGTTGGTGAGGATGAGCTGGTGGACGTCACTGGCAGACAAGAGGTAGGTCACAGTCGGACTGTGCGTCACGCTGTTGGTCAGCCACGCTACTTGCGGCACGTAGTTCAGATTTTTTTTGAGCCATTGTTGACCTACGCAAAGATAAAACAGTGTTTAAGAAATGAATACTAAAAACTATACACGGTGTAAGAGACGGTGTAACAAAAACTTTGCAGGCGTGATCAGGCCATGAAACTAAACAACTATTACTATGAGGGCCATGGTGGGAAACAAAAAAAAAAATACTTCCCATACAAAATTCCCGATCAGCTGACTGACTTTGTATGGAAAATCGAAAAAAAAAATTCATTCCCCACCATAGCCCCCATAGTAAAAGTTGTTCAGTTTCATGGTCTGATCACGCCTGCAAAGTTTTCGTTACACCCTGTATGACAGACGAGTTACGGACGAATTTCGATGATTGTTTACGACTACTTTCCCCCATTTCATTCCCGTGGGTGTCGTAGAAGCCGACTAAGAGACTCGAGGGTTTCGTGTGTAAATGCAGCTTTAGGCGACAGGCTGACAACCTGTCACTATAGTGATAAACGATTTATCTGAAATGGCCCTCAAACATTTGTCAGACGGGGCGATAACGAACGTAAAATTCGTTCGGTCATTTACGCTCTGCCTACCCCGCCAGGGATATAGGCGTGATTTGTGTATGTGTGTGTGAAAATAAGGCAAGGGTAAAATTTTTGATATGGACTGGCTGTGAAACTGACACTTATTAAGAAAGCTTTTAACGGGAGCGTGTTTATAGGGAGGAAGTGCAATTTTAAAGATTTTTTGATAATAGTAAACTGGGATTTTTTGAGAGATAGTAAATTGACATCACGGGTTGCCATTTGTTTTGAAAATTAAATAGTGATGTGCAAATCAATCATCTGTCATGTTCACTGCATAATAAAAATGAACTATTACGCCGGTCTATGGAGTATCACTTCTGAGCTTATAAATCATTCGTACGTGCATTATCTACTAGGAATTAAAAGAAACTGATTATAAAATTCCTATTTCGATAACAACAGTTGCCGGTATCTGCAAAACAAATGGCAATCCACGATGTCAATTTATTATATCTTATAAAAAAACACAGTATAGTTTATGCAACTGTCATATAATTGGGGACATTAGAATAGGAGTGGCTTTTTATCACTTGAGGCGTAGCCGAGTACGGTTTCTAATGCCTAGGTAATTGCAGTTGCATACACTCCATTACGCTATTTTATGTACACTGTACGCACATAAAACCAAACGCTAGGACAGGAAATAAACAGGCTTACTTCGTTTCATTTAATCGGTCAGAGTTTACTTTCCGGAGGTTATTGTTACATGCGTTTCCAGAAGGCGCTAGGTAAACGATCATTGAAAGGCGTGCGTGTTTGCAAACATTTTTTTATAACGCTGACCTGTCTTAGTGACAACCGGTTGAGTAGTTTTTGCGTGAAGGAGTAACAAACAAATATACAAACTTTCGCATTTATAATATTAGCACGATGTTTGAATCTGTAATACGACCATTACGGAACGACTGTATATAATAGTGGTTTATAGAACCGTCGTATAATATGGGGCGTTAGAATGTGACACGCGAGTGTGTTATTTTTTTGAGCAGTCGCATACACTATATTTTTATATACACTTGTATGGTTATTGTTTTCTTGATTTTACGGGAAGTACTTAATTAACTTACGAGCAATTACCGACGTCGCGCCTAATACACTTTCTCGATATTCCATCGTAAAATATGGGTAAAAACTAACATCTATACATATAATAAAGCTCAAGAGGACCGAAAGTCTGTACATACAAGATATCCAAAAAAAAATTGTTTCGTGATACTTAATATTGATAACAAAACACGTTTCTGCAATTTTTTAAATTTTTGTCTGTTTGGATGTTTAGATGTTTAGATGTTTAGATGTTTGTGTGTTTGTTTGTGGATATGCGGAAGCATCACGCGAAAACGACCGAGTGGATTTTGATGCAATTTGTACCAAAATGTCAAGTAAATCACCGACCAGGTTATAGGCTAAAAAAAAACATACCCCTAAAAGGGGGGTTGGCTGCTACGCATAAAATAAGTTTGTAGATCACGTAAATTTCATAGTGCCGCGTAGTAAAAAGATGTGTATGGGCTTATTGGACCCGAGATTGATTTCAAATTTCGAACTGGCCAGCACGAACTGTGTCACTTTGAATAAGCGCGCGGAAAGAAAAATAACAAGAGGCCGTATTTATTATTTTTAATCTATATTTTTATAACCTCAATAAATGAGAAAAGTAAAAGCTACGAATATGTCTACGACTACAAAAATATCTCTTTAATATTGGAATAATTTTAACTTTTAATAATTCAATATTTACACTCGAAAACAAAAGTTCCGTGGTACAAGACGTGTAAGTTGCATACCAGACGATACAATCTTTATTTATGGATCGTTTTCTTGGTGCGTAATCTACTATTTACCGCGGGAAAATTGCAATAGCTAGAAAGCAAAAGTTTGTGTGAAGGGATACCTATCCTTATTTTTGCCGCTCCAACCATGGTTAAAATGGCTCAGCGGAAATAGATCTGCTTATGATGTAAGTCGGCCAGCGAAGTACCACAATTTTTTGTTTTTAATTTTTCTTGATAATTTTGTTAAGGCTATTCTTTATATCTACGTTACTAGCCAATGTTGTTCTGTTACATACTGTTATTATATGTTTAGCCGACAAATTGTAATACACCAATACCGTCGAGTCCCTTAGTCGCCTCTTACGACACCCGCGGGAAGTTTGTGGGGTGATGCTATTCTAAGCCGGCATCATCTGTGCCCAATTTCATGAAAATCAGTTCAGCAATTTTTGCGTGAAGGAGTAACAAACAAACAAATCTTTTGTATTAATATATTAGTAGGAAGTAGGATAGGATAGGATTTGTAGTGGGATTATTTGGTTTTTAATAAGCTTATGTTTTATTTATTCACACTCATGAACTCGGTCTTTATTCATCCATCACAATGTTAAGAAATGTGGCATCAGTCTACTTCACGGAATTGATACCTTTGGAAGTAAACGCACGATTTAAAAAAAATGCTAAAATGAACTGGAAAGCGAGGATTTGGAACAGGGAGTGACTAATCTGTAACCTGATTCAGCAAATTCAACCTACAGGAATCAAAAAGACCAAACTTATATAAAAGAATCACCGTTTTCTTACTCTTTTTTGCATGTGGAAATTGTAAATTTAGGATTTAACAGTTTTTTTAAATTACATATAAAGTGTAAAAAAATTAGCTGCAAATATTTTGAGGGGTGAATCAGCCCATGAATCTGAACAACTTTCCCCAAGCAACATAGGTCGAAATATGGAAAAAAATTTTGGACCTCCCATACAAAATGTAGCAGCCGAGCAAGTCAACTGTATGGGAGGCCCAAATGTTTTTTTCATATTTCGACCTATGTATTCCTTGGGGAAAGTTGTTCAGATTCATGGGCTGATTCACCCCATTTAAATATTTGCAGCTAATATTTTTACACACTGTATAGTCGGCGAAACCAAGTTTTTGGGTACCTATCTACCAACAATTTAATATAAGCTTATAATATATTATTTTATGGTTCTTAGAGTCTATGGGGGAGGCCCATGTTTATCAGTGAGCTTCCTTTATATAGCTTATATGATGGATGATATATGGCGAAACGAAGTTCGCGGGCACCAGCTAGTTATCAAATAAAATAACAAAGAAACTGTATTTTTGCACAAAAGACACGACACGACATGGCACGGACGGATGACAAGTGTGGGGGAAAATGGCGGCATATTTGAGAAATGTTTTGGCATAGATTATAGTATTACGCGACAAGTCGTTTGATCGGTTCATTTAATTCTTATTAAAGTAATTTTAAATGACCGGCTTTCAGTACTCAAGTACATTTTATAGGCTGTATGTTTTAGTGTGTGTAAAAGCTAAGCATCAAAAGACTTTCGTATGAACTTGAATTCGATATGCTTATTTTATGAAATATATGTGTAGTGTTGATAAAATTGTGTATGCAACTGCATATAGTTAGGCATTAGGCCACTCACACTCTAATGCCGTCAGTTATATGACAGTTGCATAAACTACTAAATGTACTCGTATGCTGCAAGCGTAATATTACTGGCGTAAAGTCTTACCTTCAATAAACTGATGCACGAGCCCGAAAATATGCGAAGTAGCTTCGTCCGTCTCCACCCATGAGGCTGCAGCGACTTCGAGTCGGCCTTCCCTCAACAGTCGACGGAACGCCTACAAAAAACAGATCAGGTGCTGTTCACGTACTTTTAAAACAGGGTTTCTCACATGTCAGTTAATTACACTTCAAACCTTATAACTCATCACATTTGCTACTGTTCTAATTCATCCACATATACATCTACCACATACATACCTCCATAGCATACCTCTATCATTCAGGAACTTTTCCCGTGTTTTCAGTTTGATCTACTTTCTGAGATACACATATATCTACACACGAAAGAATAAAATAAAACACTCACAGATCGACTTTTAGTAGCGGCAGTCTTCCACCACTGGGCAAGATGGGACACCTCATTCCAAGTGAACGTAAAGTTGGTGTAGTATTGGAGTTTTTTCACCACGTTGGATATGATCCTGTGGACCGAGTCGTTGTGGCCCCGCTCGAAAGTCGTCTTCCAAATGCTGTTCACCTCCACACGCGGCACCAAGATCACCTTTAAATGCAATTTACTTAGAATTTTAGTTTTAGCTTCGCTCGTAGGTATATGTTGTAGTATACGACACCGCGTATAGCGATAAAAAAACCTAATATACTTAGAACTCGTGGATAATGTAACTTTTAATAGCGTATATCGAGTATAAAACGGCGGAAAATGAAATGTAGCGATGAATGTTATCTACTATTCTACTGGCTTAATGTTAATCCCTCCCTAACACACACACACATATCACGCCTCCATCTCTTTAGGGGTAGGCAGAGCGTTAACGGCCGTAAAAATACGGTCTCTATCGCCACGTCTGACAAATATTGCGAGCTGTTTGAGATAATTCGTGTACCACTATAGTGACAGGTTGTGAGCCTGTCGCCTAAAAGTTGTTATACACCTGAAACCCTCAAGTCCATCATTCGCCTCTTACGACACCCACGAGTAAGAAATGGGGTGATGCTATTCTAAGCCGGCATCACACGGCACGGCTTAACAAAAGGGAAAGTGGCGGTTCTGAAAATTTTGATCCAGTGTCGCTAAAGCGTGCAACCCGAAGCACGAGGGCACTAATAAATACATACATACATAAATGCGCCTTTATCCCTTGCGGGGTAGATTGATTTTTATGATTTGATAAAACACGAAACCTACAAAAACTATTTCGAATTAGGGGACATTTTCATTAAGATTTATAAAACTCATTTTAATCCCTGTTACATGATATCACACATTAATTCGAAAAGAAACACACTTTTTAATTAATGTGATTCATACGAAACATAATCGCAAGGTGTCCCGGATTTTTTGATGAGAAGTGTATATTTCGTCGACTATATGAATGACAAACTCGCTTATACAACAAAGATGAAGACAGTAAGTAGGTTAGTATTATGGAAACAATGCGAGTAGCTTAAGGATATGAAACAACAAGTTGCATGTTTAGTATCACGAACAAACAACACATTGGGAATTGTGGCTTATGTTTGTGTCTTGCTTGAATACTACCCCTAAGAACACATAGGTACTTTACATAAAAAAAAACCGGGCCAACTTGCAAGTTTATGTCTTGTACGACATACATCATTTAAATATTGTGTTTATTTTTGAATAAATTATCATGTGATAGTGAGTTAAGTAAATGAGGTTTATAAAGCTTAAATTTCTTTAAGCTTTATAAACTTCATGTCAAATATGAAATAGTTTTTTATAGGTTTAGTGTTTTATGAAATTATAAAAACGAAAGCTTCTTGATTTCTATGATGAGAAGTGTACAAAAACCAAATAAAATAAAATTTCCATACAAAATTACGATCAACTGACTGCTTTCACTACGGGAAGTTGTTCAGTAGGTAACTTAACAGATTTAAATGCACCTTATCAGTATTCGGAGGACTGTCTCTGTAGAGGAGTGGAAGTTTCCACCTAGCACCTAGGTACATATAAATAAATAAAGCATTAATTAATAACTACCTTCAGGGGGGGCCACCTGCGGTCCCTCATCAGACTCTCGTAACGGCTATCATAAATACTGTTCCAGTAATGTTTTCTTCTTGCCCAGTCCGGCTAAAACATGAATTTCAATAAATATTACACAGGTACTAGATACGATACGAATAAAAAAGGTGTAGATGAGGATACGAATCCTGATAGAGCTGAGTTAAAGAAGACGTGTATTAGACCTCTATACATACATACACTGGCAAATTTTTAAGTTTCAATCGTTTATTTCCAAGTAGATTCACAACGAATACTTTTAGAATGTCAGTAAGTTACATTACAATCAGCGGCGTAATTACGAAGGGGCAAGGCAGTGCATCGGGACCCTCGGCAAAAAAAAAAAAAACAATGCGTCATTGAAAAATTACCATTTATTGATAGTCAATATACAGAAATTTAATATTCATTGTAAAGCCCTCTATGAATCCATGGGTTTCTACACGGAAGAGTTAAAAAAAGTCCGCACGCTTCGCTCGCGTACCTACTAGTTTTATAAGGAGCCCTCTCAGCTTGTGGGTGACAGTACTTTTCAGAGAATTTCTGCAATGAAGGTATGACCGAAGGGTATACATATAAGGAGTAACACTTAGATTCTATAAAATTTCGGGGGATACAAAACTGTTTTTTTTTTTGCCCCAGGGTCTTTGGCCACCTAGCTACGCCACTGAATACAATAGTGTCACTGAATAAATGTAATAGTCATTGTAAAAAAGAGAAAATTGTCAGATACAATTTTTCTTTTTTATAACAATTTTATGTTCCTAGAAGAAAAGCGGCAGTAGTGGGATAAAATAAAAATAAAGGCACTGTCGGGGCTGGCCAGGCTGACCACACACCATGTTACTTACGCCAGCACCATCAATTTATTTTAAAATAAATAGCTTATTTGATTACAAACCTCTATATCGAAACTGTTGAATTTCTCTTCAGTAACGATGTCAGCTCTGGATTCCCGCACAGGCAAGCACGTGTATAAGTTCAATGAGGTGTTGTAGGTGAGGGAGCGCAGCTCGCCCACCGGCTTGCCCTGTATTATGTAGTCCACTCCGTCACCGTCCAAGTCCACCGACATATCCACTTGAGGACTCGGTGCGAGTGCGGCGATATACGGCTTCGTGTTCATATCAGGATTAGAAATAAACACACCCTTCATTAGTAAGCTTGAGTTATCGCTGGCTCTGTTGCTCGGTATGATCACTACATCATCATCATCGTCGTTGTCACTCGGCGGTGGCACTTCTTTAAGAGGGCGAATATTATTGAGAGGTATTTTAGCATTTTGATTTGGTATTTCGTAAAAATTATGTACAGCCAATTCTTTACCATATGTGGTATTATCATATTTATTCTGATTATCTTTTTCGTTAAACAATACATCGTCTGCCTGCCCTACATCGTTATTAAAGATAAAGCTCATATTTTTTATGGTGTTCCTAGTTAGCCTAGGCTCCTCTGGTTGCACATTTTTTTGGCTTTTGTTTACTTTAATTATTGTATCAAGCGGTATTGTATAACCACTTTTGTCAAATTGTGCTAGAAGCGTGGACGTTTTTGGCCATTGTAATTTACGAACTTTCGTCTTCGGTTGAGCATGTTTGGAGAACATGAGGGCGTCACGGGTTTCTGGATTTCTATTTCTCCAACTTTTAGGAGAGATAGCCGATTCACTGAACGGCCTAGGGACCATTTTTGACTGACTTCGTACGATCTTTCGTAAAGCTGCAAACACGCGTAAACACATTTAGGTATAGCACAAAATTAAATTAAATTAACGTCATACCTACTGACTTATGTTATGTATATCAAATATATATTTAAAAAAAAAAATCATGGTTATGTTTTTTTCGATATACTGAAACAAGTACATGTCCTTACTTTTTTCATAGCTATAAACTTTTATGAATAATAATATGCAAATAAAGAATATCCGATTTTTACTGACACTCATGATTGGAAGTTGAGCACTAATGATTCGGGCGTCTTCGATGAAAGTACTGTTTAAAAAAACTAATGCAACAATGATTGTTTGCGACCATCGTGTTGATGTACCATCCGATACGTATTGTTTTCGTTTCCCTTGAAGCATATAGCAGGGTCTTCTTCTATCATGAAAGTTTGTACATAAAAGAGTATTCTATACATGTACTTTGAACCTAATATATAAGGGATATCGCTTAAGGGGGCGTCCATAAATTACGTGAGGAGTTTTTTTAAATTTTCTGCCTCTCCCTCCCCCCCTGGTGAGATGTCGTGAGATTTTATTCAACCCCCTCCCCCATCTCCCAATCTCACGTGAGATTTTTCAAAATGTGAATTCTTACGTAAACGCGTCGGATTGTTATTGTAAAAAGAAAAAAAACAAATTTGCTTAGTGCTTTTATTTACGACTAGTTATGAACCCCCTCCCCCATCTCCCAATCTCACGTGAGATTTTTCAAAATGTGAGTTCTTACGTAAACGCGTCGGATTGTTATTG
The DNA here is from genome assembly GCA_029255805.1 of Keiferia lycopersicella. Taxonomy (NCBI): domain Eukaryota; kingdom Metazoa; phylum Arthropoda; class Insecta; order Lepidoptera; family Gelechiidae; genus Keiferia; species Keiferia lycopersicella. The sequence goes on along the minus strand of JARACZ010000006.1, from coordinate 13,896,438 downwards.
TAAAAAGAAAAAAAACAAATTTGCTTCATGCTTTTATTTACGACTAGTTATGACTAGTTGAATTCTCTATTGAACGAATTAATAAATGATCTTTATCGTATTATGATTACGCTTAAGATTAAATCTTATGCATGAACAATCTGGATTAAATGGACCAAAATAGGATATATTTTTTTTGTTTCAATAAGAAAAAAAATTGCGTGATATTTGCCGAGACCCCCCCTCTCTCCAACGTAAGATTAGATGAGATTTGACTCGACCCCCTCCCCCCCTTAAACACCTCACGTAATTTATGGACGCCCCCTAAAATATACACAATATCAAGACCTCTGATGCTTTTACGGTTTAACGAAATGGTACTAACTACTTTCTTTATAAGACTTTCATTCGGAAATACTTATAGAAAATACACATGGGCGGTATTAGAATCTAATATCGTAAATGTGTGTTTTGGCGTTTAATATGGTCGTTTTACGTGTATAATTTCTTAAATATTTAGAATAACACTATAATACTAATAATTTGTGTTTGTATATTTGTGTCGGTGGCCAAGTGGTTAGGATACCGGTCTTACAATCGTGATACTAGAGTTCGATCCCGGCCATGAAGGAAAAACATCGTGATGAAACCCATATTGAAATGAAATTTGAAGGATTTCCTAGGGCCAGGTTAGCCTTCAGGTTGCAGAAGTCAGATGGCAGTCGCTCTGTGTAAAAACTTGGTTCCACGTCAAATCCCCTAGGTTAGGTAGGCGACCCCGACCGAGAACGGGATAAGGCAAGGAGAATGACGATGTGTAATAGCCACAGCCACCTGTTGCAAACATGCGTAAAATTATATCTACCTACCTCCACCGATGCGAATTGATCATTAAAAAAAAAGTGCTATTTTTAGTTCTAAGATATAATCGAATCGACGCAATTTGCAAAATAAAAAAAAACTGATCTCCAGTCATTGACTGACTAACCGGTATTTTCATAAAACCAAGCGACATGAGATAAATTTACCAAGGAAATGGGCAGCGCTAGCCAATCCACCTATCATACCAAGAGCGGTGCTAACTTCTAATATCCAGGCTCAGCACCGCAGAGATTTTGTAGTCAGGATGACACATGTAGGTATACAGATTTGAATTAAATATGTCCCAAAAAAATAGAACCTAATTTGTATTATTTAGTACCTTTCAAATTTAGAATTTGTTCCATTTTAAAATCGTTGTACACCGCCGTTTTGACGTCAGGTTGGCCGGTGTATCATAGTAATCGTAACCTACGCATACGCAGGTGATTTGCTTTATGCTTAACTGTAGCGGAAAAACAAATATTTTTATTAGAAATTGTGTGTTTTCGTACGTACAATTTAGGTACATTTGATTGGTCTACAACATTTGATTGGTGTAGGTTTTAGAATGATAGCTGTAACGATTACTAAGATATAACAATACACCGGCCAACCTAACGTCAGAACCGCCGGTGTATAACGATTTTAAAATTATAATAAAACTAATAAGGTACAAATTGTAAATTCAATAGTACTAAATAGAACAAATTAGGTAAATTTTTGGGAATATATTTCATTTAAATCTGTATTCCTACAAGTGCTATCCTGACTCTCGCAGTGATTTGCGGCTAGTGTCTGTGGTTTGGGTAATGCGATATTTAGTGAGCATGAACTTGTTCTTAGATATAAGCCTATTCTTACTAATAGTATGTTCTATGTATTATGCATGTACGTAAGTATTTACATATTATCAGGTAGCAATGGCCGTGAGAAAAATTCCCGGGAATATACAGTGGAGGACGAGAGGAGTCGAGCCAGTGGGTGCCAAAATAAGTATATTAATTTCTTTGTTATAAATGCATTAGAACTACTTGTTTAAAGATATATACTGAAAAAAATTAAACTTGCATCCGGGCTTGAGCGCGCATGACATCTGTGGACGTCTGCCTACCACGTGCCTACCTACATGATATTTTTCGGTAGACGTGCGTATATTCGTTCACCCGGTGGAACTAGAGAAAGAGGGGTTATAGCTAGGAATCCTTTTTGCGCATGCGCGAAAATCCAGACCGACGTTCGCCCTGTTGCGTTTACTATATTACCAACATGAGTCGCGAAGACAGTGCAACAGACTCCGTACAAACAAGTACATGTATAGGGGGTTTCATAGAGCAGCCGGCCGTATTGATCGCTCCACTCGGCACCCCACCCGCGCCGCCCGCCACCCCATCCAGCCGCCGCGTCACCGATCTAAACGCGCGAGCACACCTTATTTTCAACCCCAACAATTCTTGTTGTGAACGCCGTTTTAACTCTTTTCTATGTAGTGCTGTGCAAAAATACTAATAATGGTAAGTTTAAAACTTATATCTGGTTTTTAAAATAAAGTCCGGTTTTTTTTTCATTCCACATCATAGTTCAATATAAACACTGCTAAGTATATAATAACATTGCAGGATCTAACCGCTATGTCCACGTCGGGACTGCTAGAATGGGAGTTCTCGTTGCCTGCCGACCAGATAATCTCCCACGGCTGGTACCACGGGGCTCTCAGCCGCACGGCTGCGGAGAACTTGCTGCAGCAGGACCGAGAGTTCCTCGTCCGCGACTCTTCCTCCCAGCCAGACAACTACGTGCTCAGTTGCCGCTCAAATGGACAACACTTGCATTTTGTTATACAAAGGGTACTTACTGTTTCTGACAAAATCAGAATTAAATAATCAATCAGATTTCTTTTAATAGTAATGTATATATGACATTCTTGTTGCACGAAGTTCTATGCTGTCTACATTTTATAATAAATAGATAATCTATTTATTACGATTACAGATCGTGGTCCATCCCGAGACTGTTTATGAGAGATATCAATACCAATTTGAGGACGAGGCTTACGACACAGTAGCAGACCTTATAACGTCTTACGTCGGGTCAGGAAAGCCCATTTCCGCCGCATCCGGGGCAAGAATCCAGTATCCAGCCAACCGAGTGGTGCCGCTCACGAACTACATACCCACCGACGACGCCAACTCCGTGGTATCCCCAGTGGGCGACAACACAAGCTACGGCAACCCCTACAGTCTGTACAGCCACTTTGCTGCAAAGCCCGGTCTGCAAATGCGCGTGCCTTTTAAAAAACAAAGATCTCATTCTTTGACTCCAATCGATATGAATCAACATAATAACCACGCCAAAAGTGCCAGCGCCGACGGCGTGATTCAGTGTCAGACTAATAAACACAGCAAAAACCTCACAGAATCCATTTCGAATTCAAGTACATGGGACGCGAACCTACCGACCAGCCCCCCGGCGAAACCCGCTAGATACGACGGACCAAAGGCTGACGACCGACGTTTGGAACTACAACGGCTCTACCACGTGTCAGGATCAGATTCAGGCAACGGATCAGGGGATTCTACACAAAGCTCAGCTCATAGCGACCCTAACAAATCGAGAGTTGATTCAGATTACAGCCTGGTAACGCCCACAATAAAACAACAGTTCGATTACGAGTTGTCGGAAGCTAGACTTCTGCAGTCCGAAAACTTGGAATACATCATAGAGTCAAGGATAAATCTTGAGAAGTTCCAGTCGCAGATCATACCGACGGGACTGACGAAACCTTTGGAATCAGAAACTCTTCATAATATAAAGCTGCTGCTACGTACATCAGGTCCGCGAATTCTCGCTAATCACATGACAAAGGTGGACCTACATTTTCTTTTAGACGATGCTGCACAGATTGAGGGACTTAACAGGACTGCTTCAGGTTTAGAGTTGTGCTTCTTGCCACAAGGACGCTCGCTGCGATTGGATGTTATTGAACGGTAGGTCAGAATTATATATTCTGCATATGTTGTCTGGCATACGAGATATTTAGCTATTTAAGACCATGGTTAGACAACGTAAGAAAATAATATTGTTAAATTTACAGAATCGAAACATTTCGGCTGCTAATAGCAGTGACAATTCTGACGTGTCAGACGGACCGGCAGCGCGCCGACACCATCAACGACTGGATCCTGCTGGCAGTGGAGACCAAGACAGCTCTAGGGAACCTGTACGGATTCTCAGCTATCATGTTCGGATTGTGCATGCCACAGGTAAGTGATCCGATCATCCCGATCATCCTATCGATAGTCAGAGATCCGATGCGAAATGCTGAAGGTTCCTGAAGCAGCAGATTGATGTGATTGAAAAACTGTTATATTTGTAGGTGGAATGTTTGGAAAACGCGTGGAACATTTTGAGGCGAGTGTACACCGACAACGCGTTCATGTTCGAGGCGAAGCTGCGTCCCTGCTTCAAGAGCATGAACGAAGGAACAAACCCGTTACCTCCTAACACCACCACGCCCTACGTCCTGCCACCAGTTCTATGCTTCCATTTATTCGGTAAGAATGAAAAAAGATACATCGCATCGTATGGGTTAATGGGTGAGGGAAAGTACTATCTCCTTTAGTGGAAAGAACTGAGAAACATCCCGACTTTAATGTTCGTGTGGAGCAAGCTGGTTATTTTATGGCTCTAATCACTTTTATGGAAGAAACATACGCAGTGTGTAATTTCTGAACTAATTTTTATTTAATCCTTGTTTTAAACGAACCGAAAAATAAGTCTTTAGGTACCTAAGTACTAGAAACGAATTTCTGTTCTTTTATCTAAACAATGTCCGGAAGACTGCTCCTAATTTGTGATTTATTTATTTTCTCTCTTAAAGATGGCGAAGGAGGAGGTCTAATGCAGCCAGACGAAGCTTTCCCGACCAGTCTGTTCAACAGCCTAGAGTTCGATTTCAACGCGACAGCAGCTCACCTAGAGGCAGCCCGCCACTTTCCCGAGCAAGTTGAAATGTTCAAACGCAACGCGAGGACTGTAATACAAGAGATGTCCTCTCTTGGACCCACTTTAGACCCGACCCTCCTCGAGCTATTTAAAGCCGAGTTTCATATAAATTTCCTGTGGGGGGAACGAGGGGCTATGACGACTCCTAATCAAAGGTTCGCGCGTCTCACTGATATACTAACTGCTATGGCGAGTAAGTTAGCAAGCCAGCCCGCCGATATCGATGTAGAAGAATAATTAAGGAGCTAATATTTCGATATCTTTTATATAGAACGCTAAGATAAAACATGTATACTTACTCATTATATTACATACTAGCGGCTCGTACAGCAGCATATTGGCCTCCGATGAGGGTTGGGTTACGAACACATGTTTAACTAGCAAATAGCATTCAGCAATTTTAAAAGGATTAGAAGTTTATGATGAAAACCTTGGACGAAAGTCGAAAAGTCGACATAAAAACATGCCAAACTTGTTCTGAATAAACCATCAAATATTGCTTTTTTGTTTTATACAAAACATGACTCATTAAAAAGTACGCGTATACAGAGTGTTAGGAAAAGTAGTAACTACCTCATTTATCTAGTCATTTTATTTCAAAATCAGTTTTTAGATAATTCGTTATCTCTTTCAGTATCAATAAATTCTTCAGATGAAAGCAATAGTCCATCATCAACATACAAGCAGAAATAACATTTCTTTTAGTTGATTTCAGCCACATACACACATACGGTTTGTGGTTCCAATAACGAGGGGCCTGCTTTAAATCATATAGCGACTTGTTAGCTTGCAGACTTGGCTTTCTTTACATTCTATACCTTCAGGCAGGGTCATATACATATCTCTTCAGGTTCACCATATATGAAGGCTCTTTTCATGTCTAGCTGAAGAATATGAAGGTTTTGTTGGACAGCCACAGATAAACAGCCAAATTGAATCATATCGCACTGTCGGTGGAAAGGATTCGGTCGGTGGATTTTTCTACCAACGTCCGGGTTCCATTTTGGTCATGGAAATCGTCTTCTTCCTTCATAGATTTCAATAGGTTTTCTTTTTCTGTGGAGTTTACAGCTTCTTTGTATGTTATTGGAACATCTGATAAAGCACATTCTTGCTGACACAAATGTGAGCACTATGCTCAGGCTTTTCTGGTTTCACATTTTTGACAATTATAGATCACAGAAGGGTTTTCGGCTGAGGAGACATCAGTTGGACTTGAGATTTATCTCTTACTGTCTGATCCAACCACTGTGTTACAAGAACTATCCGAAGTGGATTACTATTAAGTGTATTGGGTTAGGTTAGGTGAGGTTGGACAAGGTTTCGTTAGTTTGTGTTTTATTTATTACAGAAAACATTATTTTGTACATTTCCTATTATTCTTTAGGAAATGTTTATTTCCTAGTGATTTTAGGAATTGTATAGGTACCTAATCCTAGGAATTGTATACTATGACGGATTTCATACATTTACAATAAATTACCTAGTCAATATTATAAATAAATTGATGTCTTTAAGAACAAGAGTATTATTTCTCTTTTTTTGTGCGGGCACCGAATCGTAATCGACCCGATTAACCCTTGTGTCGAATTGTACTGGTATACCTAATTGAAAGAATATATATTTTAATAAAGTCTTTATTAAACTGAAAACATTATAAACTACAACTGCTGGCTTACATATTGTAAAATATACTACAGTAAGTGTTTGTGTGACCAAACCATTGCACACATTTTACATGCATTACGTAGATATGATTCGTTACAAAAATTATGGTAATGAAAAAATATTTGATTATTAAATCCAGTCAAAAATAGACATAAAAGAAAAAGAGTAAAACGACTTATAATACGTAAATATAATTAATTATGTATATATTTCATGTGGGTTCGGTACATATCTAGCTATGTAGATTAACTTAGTTCATACATATAGTAAACACTAAATATTTCTTTAAATCAGCCTTAACTAATTCAGTTAAATCCATTCGTAAAATGTGAAAAAAATGCGTTCAGTTACTTCACATGAAACATATGTTTTTATTATATTATATTCTTACAAAACCTTTTCAACCTGCTACCCCGAACCTATTAGTTAAAGGCACCTTAACACCTAATAAGTTTGATTTTTTATTTATTTTAGTCTTATATCTTAGCAGCAAGCACATAAAAATAGAATCGTTATAAATTTTTAATTAAAGGTAAATAATTCGTCTTTAAACAGGAAATTGGCTAGTTTTCTGGGTAGTTATGAAAGTACAACGAAAGTATTATTTGTCTTCGTAATGTTATTCAAATTTTAAAAATTACGTTTTTAAATATACACCAGAAAAGACTTATCTGACTAGCAGTCAACAACTCTAGCACATGTTTTAAGCGGCAGAGGGAAGTTAATTCAAAATATTCTGGTCTTATGTAAAAGTCTGTTTTTGTTTTTTGGAATTAATTCATACAACACATATTATACTTATTTGATAAAATTAGCAATGTTCATGTCAGCCTCGCATTTGATAGATTCTTTACCTACCATTACCAAGCACAATTACTGATACATTGAGGTTGAGGTCCAATAATCCTGACTATTGCCCGTTTTTTAATAATTCTATTCGGGGATATATGGCCGTTATAAAGACACTAGTGTAAATGGTTTTTTTGTGACGAGAATCAACCCGTTGTGATCAAAACAAACAGCAGATGGCGTTAGAAGCATGTTGCAGGCATACATTATTGTTTTTGTAAAAGTATCTGTTCTATTAAATAGATCGAAGCTTAGAAACAACAACAACATCAGATTCTAGGTGATGTTATGAAGTAAAGACAGCAATAAATTGGCCATATATTCCCGGATGATTCATTGGTGTAATTTAGAAAGTTTCGTAAATATTCATGAAAAGTTTACCCCATTCGGCGGCTGGCATCGCTCCCTGTATCAGAACTTGAGCGACTTGGCGAACAGCGCGACCGTGGCTTGAGTCTTGTCACCGTTGAAACGACGCAGCTCCACTATAGCCTGAAGACAAAACAAACATTTTATAAGTATAGGAAATTTTTAGACAGTTAAAAACATTTTAAAAAACTTAATATTTTAATGGGTGGACCAGTCTCGGTCAAGACATTTTACTGTACTTGATTTTGGACAAGCACAATTAGAAAATCAGGTAGCGGGTTTAGGGTTATTTACCTGTTCCCTGGTAAATCCTAGAGCAACGATTTCTTCGACCTCGGCTTCAGCGAAAGAATCTGTAGGTAAGATCGTTTGACTTGGATCGCCGAGTCCTAAAAATAAATAATTTCGATATAGTCAGTCAATACCGCGCCGTGACACGAAGCGACATTATAGTGATATGAAAGCTCAGAAGATGTGTTACTAATGTTGCAAATACTAACAAAAAAAAACATGATGATACGGAACCTTACGTACTTGCAATAGGCCGTTATAGAAATAAAACAAATGAAATCATGACACAAATAGCTAGTAGAGTGTTCCAATAACAAGGATCATGATGATGTCCAATGGTCTTACCAAGTCTTTGGGTGCCTGTCTGCGAGCTGGAGGATTGAACACCTGATGTAGATGCAGACTTCTGTTGATTTTCTGCACATAAAAATTGGAGCTCAAGTTGATTTGATTTATAAATCATAATACACTCGACTTCAAAAAAATCGCACGTCCGTAAAAATAGGCTTCAAGCACTGGTAATCCTTAAGACAAGCAGTTATTCGTAGCAATATTGGTATCATTTGAGAGCCCTATAAAAACTCTTTAAAAAAATATCCATTTCATTTGAATAAAGAAAAAGCTTGACACTTCACGTCACTGTGAATGACAATGGAACTGATTCTCCTCTTCAAATTTTGTTTGTATTGTTTTGTTTTTTGGGTATAAAAGGGTCGATACAGCTTATTGGGGGATAAATTTGCTACCAACAGTCGAAGAAGACACAGAAGAATATCTTTAAAAAACGTCCTTGAAGATGGACACTACAGCTGCTGAAGCCGCCCAAGTTATCCGGCCGGCAATTGCACTTGAGTCGCTTTTCTGTTCGAAGAGTGTACCAGCGGTTCCTGCAGACCGGTGGCTTTGTCCGAAGGCGTGGGTCTGGTAGAGATCGCTGCACTTCTGCGAGAGATGACCGATTCGTCGTATCGAAATCTTTGAGAAATCGGTTCTCTAATGCTGTCGAGTTGCAACAGCAGCTTCAAGCAGTTCGTAGAAGGGCCGTGAGTGTCTCTACAGTTAGAAGAAGACTAAAGGAGAGAAATATTGTGGCTAGAAGACCTGCCACGGGTCCAAAATTAACCGCAGCGCATCGGCGAGCACGCTTGCAATTTGCTCGCGCCCACGTTAATTGGACCCTGGACCAATGGAGAACTGTTCTCTTCTCAGACGAAACGAGAGTGTGCCTTTTCTGCAACGATAGACGCAAAAGAGTATACAGAAGACAATGGGAACGTTAAGCCCAAGCCTGCATCCAAGAAACGGTAGAATACGGGGGCGGTTCCTGCATGTTCTGGGGCGGCATATCTGCCGATGGCAAAACTGAACTTTCTTGCTTCTCTCGGACCGGCGGTGCTAGCGGGCAAGGGTCGATGACTGCTCACCGGTACATCACAGAGATCCTGGAAGAACATGTGGTCCCCTATGCTGGATTTATTGGCGACGGGTTCACATTAATGCACGATAACGCTCGCGCGCACACTGCTGGTATTGTGCAAGGCTACCTTCAAGAGGTTGGGATCCCTGTCATGCAATGGCCAGCGAAAAGTCCAGATCTGAACCCGATAGAGCACCTCTGGGACTAGCTGAAACGCAAGGTTAGATCCCGTGATCTCGCTCCCGCGACTCTTCAGGAGCTCCAAGACGCCGTTATTGAGGAATGGGACAGTATCCCTCAAGAAGAGGTCCTAAAGTTGGTGCGATCCATGAGGGAGCGCATGGCAGACGTCATTACGGCTAGGGGGGGTAACACTAGGTTTTAGGTTAGTTTTAAGCAACTTTGTTTTGAAAAATTAATCAGATTTCATTAGGGTTTTTAAGGATTTTTATTGTTTTAAATTTTTCTCAGTTCCTTTTTGTTTTCGCATTCTCTGTTTCCTTACCTTTCAAATGATACCGAACATTACCAATATTTCATGATACAAATACGATTGAAAGATGTTTGAAATAGATTTCTTAAAAGGTGCGATTTTATTGAAGCCGAGTGTATAAATAAATAATATCCTCAGAGCAAGGAAATGTTTCATAATTCTATTAACCACCAGAATAAATCCTGCTGGATCTATTCGTTCTAGCTTTTCAAAGGCTGGATTTCAAACATTTTTGCTGTGAAAATACTGTGAATTTTAAATTTTATCCTCAGTAACAAAGGTACATACCGGCACGATTGTATTTCTTGGAATAGCAAACACTTCATGAATATATGCAATAGCAACCCGATCCTAGCAGTCTCACCAACTGCGTATTCTTTTCGAAACATATTAACAATTCAAAATTATCCTGAGAGATGACGCACATAAGCTATAAAGCAAAGGGTTCGCTGCGTATTTTAATTTTAACATCAGAAAGTACCTACATAATGGGAACGAATTTTGAATTAAAATGAACATCTCCGTGATGTATTCGTTCCAGACTTTAATGTATAGTAAAAGCTAAACTTTGAACATTCATTGTTTTTTAGGCTTGTTGTAGCTAAGTCGCACCGTTTACAGGACACTTTTTAAATGGGAGAGGTGTAGCGCAGTGCGGAGTGGTCCCGGGTGTGTGTTATAATCCACACACACATAGATATCAGGTTTAAACTGCATTTTGAAAATTGGAACGGATACACCACTATTTACGCCGATTTAAAAGCAAAACCTATGTATATGTTAGGACAGTTAAACTATGCAAGCAAATCATAAAATGTTTTTCCCTTTACCATGAAAACTATTGAACAGCTATAGATTTAATGTATTTTACATAAAAAGCAGTCATGATAAGTTCTGTAACGTTGAATTGGCTTGAAGCAAAATTTACCCATTGCCAGTTCATCATCATACCCCTAGCTAGAATAGATTCCGCACATCTGAGAAATTATTTCCGCCGTGGTCGGTGTCCGAAAGCAAAGAATGATAGAACGACGACACGCCAAAGGGTAAATTTTGCGTACAGCCAAACCCGATGTGATGTGAGTAAAAATGTATACATACACTTTTTGCACACTTTTCAGTAGTTAAACATGTTAGCATATCAAAATATCAGCTCAAAGTTACATCGATTTCGAATCTACCACATGAAACGACATTTAAATTGCGATTTTTATTATTAGTACACCTTTTGTATTATGCAGGTAATTACCTATTTACATTTGATATTTGTTATTTATGAAAAGATTTTTCAGTTTTACTTCCGTTTGGAATGCGCACCTTGCTTGGATTTCTCGATGGCCTCCTTGACCTGTCGCTCCTCGTGGGCCCTGGTGGACTGGTTGACGATGTCGTCCTCGGAGCAGCTGGAGAGCCTGGCGCACTCGGGGAGCTCGGACTCGGGCAGGAACGGGGTCTCGGTGCCCGTCGTGCCGATATGCAGCACATTGCGTTTCAGATCAATGTTGCACTTAAAATAAAATGTACACATATGCTAAAACAGGCTAATGCTTCCTCTGTATTATACGCTTATATTTTATATAATTTATAAAAAAAAACACAGGTTGTTTAATAAAATGCGATCGGGAAAACTGCCGGCACTAGCAGCCCAATAAAATTGAATTATTTTTTATTTTTATCACTCTTGGGAAAGCACAGAAACAATTAGGTTCAGCATAAAAGTTGGTAGATAAATACAATTATATATTTTTAAGACTTCTTTAAAAGGTGCACAAATTGTCATAGGACAGAGAAGTATAAGTATTGCAAGGCTATGAATGCTGGCCTGAGTAGTGAGGGTTGTGACAATGATGCACAGTATACCGCTAGCATTCATGAATCATTCCAATTCACATAGCAGCATATAGAAGCAGGGGATTAATACAGGGTGTAACAAAATTACTGCATATATATTATTATATATATATTATTATATATATATTATATATGTATATTTATATATTTTGTCAAATTACCTGATGCCTTTTGAGCATGTCAAGCCCAAGTAACATGTCCATGGGTTGCTCTTCTAATACAGAAAAAGAAGTAGTAAGGAAGTCTTTTTCAATTCTCATCTGCACCATATGGATACGGCCTATGATTCTTTGGACACCAACACCTTTTGCTATGCCTGCCCATCTAAGTGATAAAAGTAATACAAAATTAAAATAAATGCTTACATAACAATGTAAAAAATATAAGACAGCTACAGTATAGTGTTGTTAACAAATGAGTTGCTTTTGCTTACATAAATCGAAACAGATAAAGAATATAAATAGTCTCTTACCTAGTGTCTACCAAGCGCATGATATTACATCTTTCAGCACAAGCTGCAGACATAATTGTAGTCTGAGCTCCTGAATCTATAAATGCTTTTACCGGGAATCTGAAAACATGTCAGGTAATAATTTTAGCACTTTTCAATTATTCAGATTAGCACTTATCACTCACTTTTCACTACAAGTATAAAGTTGCTTCCTGGATCAGTATAAACTACCCAGCCGAGTTTGATGTCAGTTTTTTTAGTAGATAGATAGTGTTTTAAAAGGAAGGTTTACTACATGCTGGCAAAATCTTATTCGCATGGGAAATTGATTAGCGGCATGTGAAAACCACTGGACAGACTGCTAGTAAAATATAATCAAAAGATGAATTTATAGTTACCCATTCACATGGCAGTTAATATACAGCATGACAACAGTACCAAAGGTCTCAGGATTATACTCCATTGCAGCCTCCATGTTAGCTTCAATATTTTTCTGTCTGATCTCTTCTGCAATCATTCTCTGAGCTTCGGTGTCAAAGGGATCGGAATTCATCATTCTAGAATCAAAAGGACGTTTGCCTCTTCTAAAATCCATTGTATAAATTAGGAATATTGAAGCAATGTTTTCCAATAGGTGCATCCAAACTGCCTGAGCAGCCTCGGGTGCTTAACACCGCGCAGCTGTTGTGGTGTTTTGCCTGAGGCAGTGCATGCTCATGCTTGGGGATCATGTGCGGAAAGAGCCAAATGGCGGCCAAAGGGCGCGTCAAAAGCACATCCAGATATTTTTTTACCCAAGAATAATATAATTTGCTTCACCCGCATGCCGCGCGAGGCAGTGAGAATCTGAGGCTGCTGGGGCGGTCTAGATGCACCTAATTCCTTATAGCAACTAGCAATATTACCTAATTCTTTGCTGTTGGCGTTCTGTCCTAGCAGTTATTTGCTCACGGAGTACCGATGCAAATGTATCTGAGAACATAAAAAATAAACTTAGGTGAAAAATATAAAGAGCTATTTTGATAACTGGAGGGAATTATATTATAATGTACTATTAATTAGTGGTAAATGAGGCAACACTTGTATTTTGCAGAGAATTTATAATTATTTAAATAATTATTGTAGACCCGCTTAAAAACCTGAATGAACATATTTAGAAAGTTTTACATCAACTTAGATAGTTTTGGCATTGCCTTATGAAAATATAAATGTAAGTAATGTATTGCTTTGTAGCAAACAGGATTGTGAAACTCATACTTTTGTCATGCATTCATGTACGTAAACAGAACTCAATGAGTGCATACACATTCGCTGAGCAGCCTCAGATGCTCGCTGCCGCGCACAGCATGCTGAGCATTGCACGATCGGTGAGGATGTGTTTCGCCTGAGCAGTGCATGCTAAAATTCTCATGCTCGGGCGAAAAACGTCCACACCGACCGCGCATTCCACTGCATGCTGCGCGCAGCAGTGAGCATCTGAGGCTGCTCGGCTTGGTATGTACGCAGCTATAAAAATCTGTGATCACAGTGAAGGCACTTGCTTGCTTGAGTGGGACACTTAGCTGTTTAAAATGGGCATTTTTCTCACCAAGATTTCCACTAAGTAAGGCGTCAGCTAATCTAGGGTTGTTTTGCTTCAGTAGTGCCAGTTGGTCAGGGTTGGCAAGAAACATTTCACGGATGATTCTAGGGTCTTCTTCCACAGGGGGGCTTCTGGCAGCCATAGATGTACTAGCCCCTGTTGGTACACGTATGCTACTAAAGTCTAGATTGGCCAAGCCGGATGGTAGAGCTGCAAGGTAAAATTTTGAAATTTGGATCAATTTTTACAATACAATTTTCTGATAAACCAAACAAAAACAAGTCAAATTGACATGCCAAAAACAAGCCAAAAAGCGTTTTTATTTTTAAATTGTACCATGCAGTTGTTATAATCATGTGTTAAAATAGCAGATATAAAACAAAAAAGAGTTCGCATTTGCATATCGAGAGATCATTGCCCTGTCAGTCTGTCACGAATGACAACAAGGGGTACATGACAAAGCAAATCGCACATGCAGGCAGCAAGCACGTATAAGCAGCAGTTTGTTACCTTGGTTCGAGTCCGATAGATGGAGATTGGTGCCCGATGGTACCATATGAATGAGAACAAGCACATCGCCATCGTGCACACCGTGATCCTTCAACGATTTCTTATCATCGAGCAGAGGACGCCCATTAAAATTCAGAGTGATTTCTTTAGCTGCGAAACCAGACTCTATTTCACAAAATGCTTTGAAATTTTCTAGCTCCAGATCTTCGGAAACTTGCAGGACGAAAATATCGTCATTGAGTGTAGTTACTGTGACTTTCATAGTGGAATTTTGATGATGTGCCGTCTTCGCTTCGAATGACCGACTAACGTTGGTGAATGCAAGGTAAATGGATGATCTATTTTCGGAGAATGACTGTCTACATTTTAGACGCACATTTTGTTGTTCCACAGAGAAAGGACAACACGAACAAAATATAGTTATAGCGTACACTACTTATTTGCAAATATTTTGTTGTCGACGGCAAAGAGAGAGAAAAAGAAAGGTCACTCACACTAGTGAAAACTACACACCCACAAACAAACAGAACAATAAACAACAACCATAGACTATGCATAGACTATACTCTACTTTCTATGAAAAGGCAGAAGAGTCATACACTGTACAGCCTTTTTAAAGGTTGGGGCACACAGGGTGCATGAGTCGGCGGCGTCTCGTCAATTTCGCCATGCCGTCATGTCATGAAGAACAAGGCTGTATACTCTCAGCACCTAGCCTACTCCGTATTCAAATAAAAAATTATAGTCATTGCCTGGCTGGCTGGACTGTCTGTCTGGTCTGTGCTGTGCTGTGAGTTCAGCAAATGTGTCATGTCAGTCCAGTCCAGTCAGTATCAGTAGGTACCCACGTACAGTAGGTACAGCAGTGACCAGTCAGTGACGTCGCGACGTCTCTGAAGAAAGAAAATCGAATGAAAATTTAATTTGGTGATTTGGTGGTGTTCTGTATTATTTCTATTAGATTTTATGAAACTGCGACTTGCAATAGTGTGAATATGAAGTAATGAAGGTGTTCTTAAAAAATGTGAGATCGTCAGCGACCTGACGTAGTAGAATGGTGAGTGTTTTTGTATTCTTATAATCATAGTCGATTACTCACGTCTTATTCACCTTTAATGTAACTAATTGTGATTCCTAGACACAAATAAGGTCGAGAAAGCATAAGATATATTTGGGCCTTGATTCGTGCTATAGCAGCTGGTAGATTTGCAGTGCATTTAGGGATGCTGTGGAGCCTTTTGTTCGTTACTTATCACGTTCAAGTCTATATATATATATATATATATATATATATATATATAATATATGGTACCTAAGAAACTAAACCTAAGAAGCTCTTACACTAAAAAATAAGCAAATAGGTACACATTTACAAAGTTAGTCAAAGGACAAGTTGCTTATTTCATAAAAAAATATCGTTTATTTAGTCATACATACCTGGAATATTCTGATACTGTGTTCAAAAAGTTTATTTTAAATAACTTTTTCTTTGTTCAGTGAGGTATGTTATTTACAGAGTTTCTACTGGATAAATGATAACCTAACCTAGCTGACAGAACAAAACGTAAGATGTCATCTGCAGGGCAGCTGGTCCCTCAAGTAACAAGGAGTCCTCCAAACATGACCATCAAATTCAGTGGACCCCACATAGAGGGCTCATTTTGCTCGTCAGTAGATCTAAGCTATGACCCTATAATCAGCATCATCTGTGCTATGTATATTGCTTTTGGAATTGTTTACACAATGTTTGGTAAGTTTTATGGTTAAATAATTATTAAAATTTATGGTAAAGTGGGGTATCTAAGTACATTTCATAATACAACATATAGTTTGTACTTTGCCATTAAATAAATTGATACCTACAGAATAATTTGACCTGAAGACATGTCAGTGTTGTCTTACTCCACCTTACCTACATTCTGTGATGAGTTCATGTTCATCCTGACCTAACCTGAGGCATGTACATCTTGGCATACTATCTATGGCTCTGCTGAAGTGGTGAGGAATACAAGAAGGTGCACACTTCAGGATGGCCATGAATTTGAGCTCAATCTTATGTTGTGGTATAAAATAGAGTTTTAGTTTGTCTGACAAAGATTTCTTATTTCAGGGTACCGTTGTTTCAAGGCTAGTATGTTCCTCACAGGTTTTACATTTGGGTCTGCTATAGTTTATTTAATATGCCTGCAAGAACATTTGCTACCCCCATATGGAAATGTTGGTAAGTTGTCCTGTTTATGTGGGCTGTTTATGTTTGCTGTGTGATGCCAGCTCAGAGTAGCGTAACCTCATATGTTTCCTGTCATTGTTGTAAGAGGCGAATGAGAAACTTGAGAGAATCATGTGCATAACAATTTTAGGCAACAGTCACTATAATGATTCACAATTTTTCTGGGTCCTGAAATAATAAAATTATGATTTTCATAAAGATAAGTTATATTTAATAATAGTAAAGCATGATTTTCCAACTTATGTGCTACCTATAGTTGATAGATATTATGATAAAACTAGGGAGATGTATAATAATTTCTTAAATACTTTAGTTAAAAAGAATGATTTAATGACATTTTTGTTTTAGCTGTGGCACTATGTGCAGGACTATTATTTGGTCTCATCACAATGTTGATACAATATGTTGGCCTCTTCATGACTGGTTTTCACACTGGACTGCTGCTGGCATTTGGTGGCCTAGCCATCTATGATCATTTTCTGGACAACAGACCAAATACGGTAAGTTTAGATTCTTATTATTATTGTTCTTTTGTTGTACCTACAATAATTAACAAGACTTTCTTTAAGTGGATTGCAGTTTAGTATAACCACAGAATATCTAATAGTAAAGGGTAATATAATAATAGATTATAATAATTGTTTTAGTTCTTATAAAAACACAGAAGAAAAATATTTTGGCTGCCAGTGCTACCAAACTAGCGAAAAAAATCATATCTCTTCTTGCAAACAATACACCTGAATGTTCTGCCACAAGTATTCTTTTCCCTAAAGCGTCGCCAGTTCTGCGGCACTAGTCTCCTTAAACTTCTTTTTTCATAAAACAAACAGTACTACTTATTAAATAATGGCAAAGCTACTGTCTCATTCCTTTTATTAACTACATAAGATACATTAATTGTATCCAAAATAATTAATAAGTACAATGTATTATTAACTATACACTTATTAATACAAAATTAGAATCGAAGATGATGCCATAGGTCATATTTAAAACTGGTAGGAATCGTATTTTAGATTTATTAAAATATTCTTCTTAGTAAAGTAGGATGTGTAAATAATTGTTGATCAAAAACAAGACCAGAGCTTGAAATAGTTTGAGATTATCAGAATCATCAGTACTATAATATCTTGTGGCGTGTGGAATTGTGGGCTAAAAGCGTTCAAGTACCTCCATATGGGTAAATTAATAAATTGCAACAATGCATACATGCGGCCGATCCAATAATGTGGGTGCGATCTCAATTGCGCGGCGCAATGTGTGCTAAATGCTCATTCTGGCTTCACTTCACACCGGGCGAGCGGCGCGAGGCACGGCCGGCGGGCGGCGGGGCTCACGCATTCACGCATATGTTTTTGCTGTTCCGCTGCTGTTCGCTCCAGCGTGACAACTTCCACAAGGGAAGTGAAATATTAGAATTTTTGTAGAAAAATGCCACAAAAGATTCTTAAATACATAACTATTACAGTTTGATTCAGGTGTAGGAATAATTTGTTAAGAGGAATGGAAATAAACAAAATCCTACGGTTCCATTTTACTTAAATAGTTAGAATGCTCAGAAACAGCCCCCTACATTTTTAAGCCCGCCCCGACATTGCAGGAAGGCATCTTATAGCATACGAATTATTATTCAAATTTTAACAAATCTTCTTGTAGCTAAATCTTTTGAGTAAAGGGTAGTAGTAATTTTAAGGGATTCACTCCTTTTACAACTGCGAAGTCATCAAAATGTAACGCTTTTTCTCCATCTTTCTCATTTCTAATCTACATACTTACTATTACTACTTACTATTGCCTTTTTTGTTTTATGTTTTAAACCAGCTTACATTCACACTTACCTAATTATGAGCTAAGCGCGATACAATTTGAAGTCTTTATTTATGTAAGTACAAAATAAATTAATCTATTGGGATAGCATCACTGTGTCTCCACTTCTTTCCCACGGCTGTCGCAAAAGAAGACTTGAGTTTAATTTTCATTACAATTTTAGGGGACAAGCTGATAAACCGGTTTTCAAATATTTGCCAGACGTATTATGACCACTGATGTAAACATTCTAGAATAATCATTTCATATAAAAATTTATGATATAAGATTTTAAATATTTAAACCTACCTGCCAGTAACAACGAAAGTACAAATTCAAGTTCACCTGGTAGTAGATAGTTATTGAATTGGTAGAACCAGTAGAACGTAACGAACTGGAAAACATTTTCTAATGTGAACTGAACAGTTTCACCCAGCGTGATGGCTGATTGCTACCACTTTAGTTAGTTAGCTATTGCGTCACTCATAAAAAGCCTTGAATTGAATTGCGCTAGGGAACAAACATACTTGTATAGCGTGAAAAAATAAAACTGTGTCGAGTCATGGTGGGTGTTAATAGAATAACATCACATCACACCAGCTCTTTCCATGGAAGCCGTAAAATGGACCAAAAGAAGTGCAGGGGCTAAAGATGTGCATCATCTTCTTTCCCTGGATTTCCTTTGGTGAACATAAAATGTAGTTAATGATGCGTCTGTGTCAGGTATTTAGTAACGAATAATGTACCTACCTATGTACCTATTGTGTGTAATAGCAGTAATAGCCCCTCCAAATCCTGCACCACGTTTGGTTTTACTGACGCCTATGTCCAGCGAGACACTTTCTGAAACTTCGTAATTCGCCGCAACGACAAGTCTAATCACACGTATTTAAATTTCTACTACTACTCAATGATTTATGGACAAGGGTAGGTGTATTAGGGAATGTGTGAATCGTTAATTTTCTTAGAATGTGGGATATTAGCACATATTTTAGTAGAATTTCGCATGATACATGACATTTTAGGATTTGAGCTCCTTATTGCAATTTTTTTCATTTGGTCATTTCCCGTAATATACCAGTACATGATTATCCGACTGTCGTGAAATGTGGGCGTATTTCTAGAACTTCGATTAGTTAATAGAACCACATAGAGATAATATGGATTACATCATCCTCAAGTCTTCACTCAATTAAACAAGTTTCGTATTCGTACAAATAATCACTCTTATTTGTACGAATACGAAACTTGTTTAAAGATGCGATGATGATATTTATTAGAGAAAGTATTTTTAGGCTTGAATTAGTTTTTATAATTGTACCTAAGCGATTGTTGATGCATATTTATGATTTGCAATAGCATTAGTTATTCCTCTTCCGTGCCGACCATAGTTGCGTAACAAAAAATAATAGTGCACTAAATGTTATGGCGTTGCGAAGTGTTTTCATAACCCTTTATTGTATTAGTTTAACTTATTTAATAAATAATTTCTGCGTATGGAGCTCGTATGGAGATGGCAAAGCTGGGCTTACCCCTCTGCCCATTCTTCATAATTCACTGCCCTTTTGCCCAGCACGTTATATGAAACTGACAGGCCATTTTGTATGTGGTTGTCAAGTTGTTGTATGTGTGGTGTACGTGTTTACCACCGCTTCCCCAAAAAGTGGCAGAAAAATTTGTTCGGTAATTGACTGTTTACCACCACCATAGGTTGTATGCTCTAAATGTTTCTTTTGTATGTCGAACTTGGTGCTTAAAAAAGCAGTAAAGCTATTGTTACCAGGTCAGGATCTGATGAGATCCTGGTGAAATAGTCATCTACAGCTTAAGAAAGATTGATGTAAAAATATAGATTTGTTAGTGCACTGGCGAGTTCTATTCAATATTATTTATGTCTGTGTCTTGTATAATTAACACTGATTACGTGTCATAGTAGCAAGAGGGACCGGGTGAAATTATATTATGTGTACATAATAGCCATAAATAAAAATTATTGTCCTTACTGTTGATAATTCGTAAGCGATATTCCTCCAGGTCCGACCTTCCCAGGGTCTTCTTCTTCTTTTCGAGTGGGACACCGAGTCGTCCAACGACCCGATGAACCCTAGTGTCAGAATTTTTCAACCGCCTACTACAAGTAGCAGGCTTCTGACATGGTTGTGTAACGACCGCCGTCTAAGTGATCATAGACAGCAACCGGGACCTACGGCTTAACGTGCCATCCGAAACACGGAACCATCTTACTTACGGACAATCGGGTGGTTCAGCCCGCAATGTCCTAACCAGACTGGGAACAAATTCACAAAGAGATAAATATCAACTTTGTGAGTGACCCACCGAGAATCGAACTCGGGACCTTCTGCGTCAAAGGCAGTCGCGCTACCACTGCGCCACATCGGTCGTCAAAATCGGTTCCCAGGGTTTCCTTACCTAACGTTTCCTTATTATTATTATTTTCAGTACTGGATATGCATTGTTTCGCTACTAGGATCCGGCATTTTCTTCGCCGTTATCAACCTGTATTGGAAAAAAGGTAAATTGAATTTCAGTTTTTTGTGTACCTAGAATAAGTACTGTTTCACATTCCCTCGTTTTTTTACGATCTATATTAGAAGCTTCATACCGGCTTAGGCCGATTAGCGGCCCTCCCAGCGGCTGCGCCTACTGTAATGTATTTTCCCGTGTGAATTAGATGATTTCCCGGCAATTTTTATGTATAAAAACCTACCTCTTGCACCATTCTACCTATTAAAAACTGCATCAAAATCCGTTGTGTAGTTTTAAAGATTTAAGCAAACATACATACAGACGCGAAAAGCGACTTTGCTTTATACTATGCAGTGATAAGAACGCAGCGTCTTATTCTATCACACTGTAGGCAGGTAAGTCTTGATTGATATTCTTGGCAAACCCCATGGAACACAATGAAACACAACACAATGAAACTGAAAGTAATGATAAAAAACTGGTGACGTTTCACGCAGATGTTTCTTTCAATTACTCCACTTTCCTCTCAGGCTCAATTCATTGTCTTTTAATTTGTTCAATAATGACTTCGCTCGTGAGAATCTTCGTATAAAGATGTGATAGAGCTAATCGTTGCATGGTGTGAACATCATAATTTTATTAAAAGAAGAAAATACTTGTTTATAAAACTGGTAAAGTTAGTCAATTCAAGGTCCATTAGAAATGCTCAGTCGACTAAAATATAGGTACGTGTTTTTCCATTTATACCTCGACTAATGTTCGATCGATAAAAGAGTACGAGTACCTTTATTTTTAATCTTCCAGATATTTCTCTCACTAGTAAATATAATAATATTTTTCAAAGTATTTTCTGAAACCTTAACGGCATAGCAACCTGCCTAATTTGTTGGAAAAATATCATGGCAATAACAACGTATAAAAAGCGTTCTAAGCGGCTTTTCTCTATTACCAATTATGCTGCGAAAAATGTAGTAATCTGAAGGAAAATACTTTGAAGCACCGGCAAGGTCGTCTGGGACTGGAGAAAAGCTGTTTTTTGCCATGATGTTATTGTATTTATTATCCAATAATAATTTTGATCTGCTAACACGTGTAGTGTTATGGCCACCGAAGAACTAGCATTAGTTGGCACGAGCAATTCTTAGTAACTGTATCGTAATAAAATACGGTCGCGTAAACTTCTTTATTGCCTATATGCTAATATCAGCTTATATCAATTACGTTAAATTACTTTCAGTTCGCTACTGAATACGGGCGTTGCAAATAGTGCTGGAAGTTTGTTGGTCCTAAATACTTATTATTAATATTATATACCTGTTTATGTAGCTTTAACGATCTTCGGCACGAGCGTGTACGGGGGCGCGGTGGTCGCCATCTCGCTGGACTACTTCTTCGAGAGGATGGTGATGCTCAAGTGGGTCAGTATACTTGAATTTATCAACTCCACGCCCTACACTGCCTCACTCCATTGAACGAGCATCTCTTGAGATGTATATAAATTATTCATTTAAGATGTCTGGCCATTGATCTGCTTTTTTATAGCATATTATGAAAGCCTACTTGAGGATATGCTAAATTGACGAACTGAGTGTATGTGAAGTAAAATGCTAAGCGAAAGCATATTTGTTTCTAGGATGATTATTTATCTGGCAGATAGTTATTACTCATTTGCCAATACGTTAACATATAGGAACTTTCTAATCAAGTGCGTTACGTCAATGTGTTAACAAGAAAGAATGTATAAAATTATTGCAAAGCGTCAACGGTTATAAGAAACTGACTCCTATGACAATAACTTCAATTATGAAAAATATTGACCTCTAAGCGAACACAATATTCAATTTGAAACGAAACACTAACTTTGAACGAATGGACCATGTACCTATATTTTCATATTTCGATCAATTTTTGATCAGTTTAATCGGTTGGTACGGCGCTTGCAACATTTTTATATTTTATACTCTTTTACTTCTCATCAGAGAAATCGAGACACTTCCGTTTTTATCGTTTGATAAAACACGAAACCTATAATAAACTACTTCGGATTTGAAATATTTTCATTAAGATTCATAAACCTCATTCTACTCACTTTTATACGATATCAAAGATTTATTCCAAAACAAAGATTCATTTTAATTAATTAAATAATGGGATTCGTACGAAACATAAACTTGCAAGGTGTCCCGGAATTTTTTGATGAGAAGTGTATATCAGGATGATGGATGACCATGTTTATTTTGGTAGGTGTGGGAGCGTGCCAAGCTGGAGCCGGTGGTGCCGCCGCCGTGCCGGCTGTCGTGGCTGACGCTTGCCGCGTGGCCGGCCGCCGCGATGGTCGGCCTCACCGCTCAGTGCGCGCTCACCGCCACCAACATATACCACGAGCAGAGTGAGTACCGCGACCAGCGTCGCTATCCATTTTATTTATTTCTTTAATAATATTATCTATTTATTAATTAGTTTATTATTAATGTCGTTATACTTAAAGTGTATCTTGCCCGTCTTAACCTATAGTGCCCAAACCTCGTCCCTAACAGAAATTCAGAAGGCCAAACCCAAGGTTTGCCAACGAGTTATGGAACGTAGCATCTTACGCGTCTTAGGCATACGAAATACCACCCTTCGTTCAAGAACTCGCATAGCCGACAAAGGTCGCAAATCTGTCAAACTTAGATGGCATTTGTCGAGGTATGTCAGCCGGATGCACCCAGATCGACGGAAATCGTCGAAGAGGCCGACCCCGTAAAAGATGCAGTGATGACCTAGCTCATATCGTCAAGACTGTTGGGAGCTGTCCAAAGATAGAGACAAGTATGAAAAAGAGGGGGAGGCCCAGTTTGCCCAGCAGTGGGACACCATAGGCTAATAAATAATAAATAAAATAAATATTCAAAATAGTAAATTTTACATTTAATGGCCGGTCATAGCCCATTGCCACATGGCCGATTGTAGCGTTTTGTGAACCGTACTAGTACTATTACTAGTAAGTAAGTAACTAAGTAGTAGGCAGTTGAAAGACTCCAGGCTTTGTTAGGTCCTTCGTTGACTCGATGTCCCATACGGCCGAATTCTTACTCAGTATTTTAAGATTCTTTTATTATATTTTCGCAGGTATAAGTGCGCAAAAGCGTCGTTTGAAGGCGCAGCAGTCCCGGCCAATCACACGCGAGCAACGCGCGGAGATGAAGCAACGCAAATATCGATATCTGTACCAGGTCCGCACTGCACACGGTGACGTCATTTCCCAGGTGACACATTCTTCAATAGAACCCAATTTTTTAAAGCAAGGATCTGTAAATGGCGGCTGATCGTCATACTTTCTCTTTCCCATTGAGGCACAGGCGTTCATGCTTTCTCCCTCACTCTTAGGTCACCGCCGCCATTTACAGATAGATCCTTTCTTTAATTAATGTCGAATAATAACTAATAAAAAAACTTTAATAATTAATGTTTCAGGAAAATTATCCTTTACGATCGAAAAAAGAACGGAAGTAATCATTGACTATTGTCATCCACAGTCATACGTCCAAGCGCTGCAGAAGAAAGCGCAGTGCGGCAACTGGAGCGGCAGCGGGGGCGGCGAGTGCAGCACACTGCAGAGCGACTCGACGCACCTGACCGTGCTGGCTGGGTGCGAGCTGGCGCCGCCGACCGACTCCGACGACGATCTGCACCAGGTCCGGGCCGCGCGCTAGTACCAGGTTAGTGAATACGGATCGCAATCACGCAAATCATCCAATCCAACCCCTCATTTACGCCTCATTTTGGCAATTACGGCACATACCGAGTAGATTCAGAACAACTCCTTAGCCCAGTCTCGCCCCAAGGGCGTGATAATCAATATTCCGGGTGAGCCCTCGCTCCTCACCAGGCCGTCCGGCGTAGTTTTGTTTGCCGCGGGGCCGAAAACGTAGAGTCCAACACAATAAAAAAAACAATGCCACGGGAGGAGGATACATGCCTGACAGGTCAAGTGAGCTACATTTAAATACGAACTAAACGATATTTTATCAAGAGAACCGACTTCAACAGACGTAAAAAGTGCGAACCTCCATTTATTTTGTCGGTTAGTATGCCTAAAACCTTCTTCTAAGTCCAACAAATACTTTTCTAAAATTAGCATCAAAGTCAGTTCATCTAAACGCGAAATAATCGTGGACAAACATACATTCAATTCATACATACATGCAGGTCAAACTGAGAACCTCCTTTTTTTAGAAGTCGGTTAAAAACTGAAAGTATGATGTTACACCGTAAGGATTTGGGTGACTCGATTCAGCTGAGTTAAATGACCTGTGGTCGCGGGTAGACTGAAGTACCAGCGAGTGGTTGTCATAATCGCGAGACCTTTAACTTATATTGTTCTCTCGAATCGAGGTCATTATTGAATTGAGAGTTGCGACGAACCATGCTAAACGCTATTATTTTACATTCCTGTTTCAGGCTGCCGACAAAGTAGCTGCATGGTCCAGGTGGTGAGCTTTATTTTTTCCATTATGTTTACACAGTATTATTATCAAAATCTACATAAATAATTCGCATTGTATCTCCTTTTTACTTCGATATACTTTTATTTAATTCTTGATATTTTATAATATGTTGTACCTAATATTTTATGTAGGTATCTTAAATATTTACAGAATTTGAAGAGTTCAAGGCCTACCGTTTTTTGAGACTGATTGTCAAAATTTTATAATTCATTCCACTAGTGTTAGAAACTGCGTCATATTATTATTGTTATTTTTTAAGGACGCAAAATTTATGATGATATAATATTGCCACTGCCAATTTTACATAGGTCTTGAATTCTACTGTCGAACATTACGGCTGTGTTGCTATTTCTTTTTTATTTCAATGACTGCATGTCAGAAAAAGTATCGAACGAATTTAGTGTTAAGCGTATTTCTTGTGATTGTTGTAATTCTTCTACTTTGGCATGCGGAAAATGTCGCTATATTATATTTCTTGCCAAAATGTATAAATATTGTATATTTCCGGATTGTGCTACAAGCGTCCATTTGTAAGTACCGTCAAGAAACAAATTGTGTATAGCACAAAGCGATTTGGATGTGATGTACGGATTGCTCTTAAAAAGAGATTAGAGGTTAATTGCTAGTTACGGAATAAAAATATTTAATTGGTACATAGTTGTCAAATATAGGGGGTGATTACGCGTCTTATGTTCGATTATTTATGCAAAGCATGAAACAGTTACATCTTGAAAGTTTTGATTAATTTTATGAGCTTTTATTATTTAATCTACATGTGATAAGTTTATTAATTTAGCCAAAGTGTATATTAAATGTTAACGATAGGAGCAGCTATCTCTTTTACCGATTTAAATTTAAATATTTACGATTCGTGAAAATATTGTAAGTATAGATATAATGTTGAACAACATCACCGAGTCATTTGAACTACCTAATGGGATTATTTTATACATTATTTGTATGTTGCAGAATATTCTTGTTTCTTATGATATTTTGTAGACATGGCATAAAAAATATTGAATAAGGAACTTCTAATCACCTATATATTTTTCGTTAATTATTTTAAATAAGGATGCCTATAAATTTAAAATACATTTATCACACACACAAAGATAACTGCGAGTCGTCATAACATTGTTACTGTATGATTTTCGCTGTTTTTTTGTAAAATCGATGGCATATATAGATTCAGCGTGCCGAATCTCTTATTTATTTAACGATTGGTTCTTACAATATTTTTTTATGCTGATATACCTATACTATACATATAAACTCTTATTAAGGTAGTATTAGTAAGTCTCTAGGACGACTGTGGAGGATATGAATTACTTCTCTCATTCTACATTCTGTCCACTTGATCGCTCAATTTCTAGTCTCGATTTGTTTTTTTTTTTTATATCTGTTTTGTTAGAGGTTCCGCATTGTCGTGGTGTCGCTACACGATGTCGAATGCCGATGCACTTACACAATTAGGTTACACACATATACAATTTACGGCCTTGGAAAAACAATGCTATTTTTTAAGCCTACGATTCAACAAAAACATCACGTTTTTTTAATTGTACGTATATTTTGTTATTTAAAGACTGTTTTTGACGATCGTTGAAACATTTTGTAACAGCGTTAATATGAATATAATTTAGATACTGGCGGTGGAGACATCCCATGCAAAAATGTGTATGAATGTATAGAGCAGACGTGACGAATTTATATTGTCTATATTTTTAATATACCTTTAATATTTTATCAATTATTTAACTATTTGTCATGTTATTATATTTTGGATAAATAAGTATATTAATTTTGTTTTTTTTTTACCTTTTTTATTTTATATCTGTTTATTCTCTCTCTGCTGGAATAAATATCTTTAGAATAAGTAGTAATAAAAATAGAAAAAAACGCACTTTCAATACCGAAGATTGGATCGTCCCATAAATTGAAAATATTTTGTCACAATAAAGAATTAAGGCTCATATTTTAAAAAAAACTAGGTTGTTATGTAAGATATGAACATAATTAACAAAATTCAGTTTAAAACGTACAAACGTAAACTAAGCACTGCCAATATTTTTTTTAAATACAATATAATATTAACATAAAAAAGTTTGTGTCAGCCTTCACTCCCGTGACTCTTTTCTAGTTTATTAATTATTTCCTGATAACATTTTTATTAATCTTATTCTGCAGTTAAAAATTCTTAGTAATAAATGTAGAGAATATAATGAATACATATTGTATAATGGAATGGATGATTAGGCTACTGGTATTCTGCTTTGAGGTTGAAATTGAGGAATTCGCTCCAAAGGATAAGAAATTGCATATACACTATTTTTGTATATAGGAAAGTTAGGTGGAAAGATTCTATTTTCAGGTAAAAGACAGAAAATTAATAGCAGTGTGTACAGGGTGTGAAAAATGTTACAAGTGGCATTACGAAACCTTAAACAAACATGCGCTAAGTACGGGTCAGGACTGAAATGTATTCATTCATTGTCCTAAAAACGTGTCAGTGGGTGGATGTTTTTCATACCCTATCTATAAATATTAAAATATTATCATCGTGTAAACTTAAGCTCTTAATTATTGTGTATGTATCTAATTCAGTCCGAATTTTAAAATAAAGAATCGCCTATCTATAACTATTATTTATTAAATATTCAATCGCTGACATTAACACATTATTTATACATTTTTAAATTATGTTCTGACTTACTTTTAATGTTGTTAATCATACTGTTTCCAAACTAACTAAAACAAATATGCATATGTAGATCATGTTCATACCTCTGTAATATTCACCCCATGCATGATACAGTCAAATGTCAGCATTTAATTATTATTAAAACACGTTAGACCGCAAACCTCAAAAAATTCGATAATCCAGTCTCAAAATTTCAATTCTGATAATAGGCTCACCGAAATTTTAAGTCTCAGAATAAATGGCAACAAACACAACAGAAACGAATGTGGCGTACCGGAGTGAGCCTCACTGCAGCACGGGCTATATCGGAAACCACGACACATAGCGAGATAGAATTCGTCAACTTGTAGTTTAGGAGATAATCGCAAATACTTATTAGTACCAATTTCTTCGAGGGGTAACGGCATATCTCCCAAACTTTTCACTAATGCACTGGAAGATATTTCAAGACCTTACAGTGGGATGAACTGGACATCAACGTCAACGGTGAATTCCTCACGCCTCCGCTTTGCCGAACGACATCGTCATAATGGCCGAATCGCTACAGGAGCTGCAAAAAATGCTGTCACGTCTAAACACTGCCTCGAGACGTGTTGGACTCGGGATGAATTCAGATAAGAGCAAGGTCATGTTTAATCAACACGTCATCCCTGAGTCAGTTTCCGTAGAAGTTAAAGTTATCCAGAGGTATGATTAATTTTGGCAAACAATGCAGTTGCGTAGGTAACTTCGAGGCTGAAATAACCAGAAGAGTGCAGCTGGAATGGGCAGCTTTTGGGAATTCACCTTTGCCACAATGAATCCAGACCAAGTTGTTCGATCAGTGCGTCCTACAATGTTCATGACGTACGGAGCCGAGACGTAGAATCTGACAGTAGAGATGAGACTATCCACAAGAAGACCAATCTAACAGATATAGTCCAAAAGTTGTGCAAACTGAAGTTGTAGTGGGCTGGTCATATGTTTCGTAGAACCGACGGCCGGTGGAGTAATCGGGTTCTCGAGTAGAGACCATCAGACCACGCCTCGGCAGGCTGACTTTAGGAGAGCGGCTGGTAGCGACTGGTTGGCAAAAACGGGAGATCGTTTCTCTGGGAGATGCCTACGTCCAGCAGTGGACTGCTATAGGCTAGTGTGATATGATGATGAGTATTTAGTACCTATAGTACAGGAGCTGACTTTCAATTATTACGACTGACTCAAGATATCCATTCATTTATAACGAATTATGTCTCTTGCGACACACGCACAGGGTGATGATATTCTCTAAACCAGCATCATACAGTATTCTTATAGGTACCTACTAACTAGACAAAATACATTTCCTTGTAAAAAACTTTTTCAGTTCATCTGAGCGCCATCTATGTACACTTGAAAACGGGCTAGAAAATTTCTCATTGAGAATTGAATCTCCTACTATCGACCCATACAAATGAGTACCTATATGCGTTTATCTTCTGAACTACAGGTCGATGAATTCTAAGTTTTTGTATTCGACAAATTCCCGACATTTTTTTCCAGAAATCAGTTCTTCGCTACGTGCAGTGGTTCTCGATGGGCCCAGATGCTCTCTCCAGCACGCTACATTATTTTTGTTATGCGTTTTTGTCATCTTTCAACGGTTCATCGAACCTTTCTGATTTATTGCCTGTGGGGTCAAGATTTTTACGACATTTCTTTTTTGAATAATCATATCTCAGCTACATGGTGCCGCTCCCGCGATTCAGGATGGGTCTTGCTGCAGAGAAGCTCTCGCCATCACGCCACATTCTTTTCGTTATACCTAGTTTTTAATAATGGTTTCTGTATGACTAATTTCGACAAATTATCGACAATTATTCTACATACTAAAGCCATGGATCTTCAGCTCCACATGAGCCGTGTTGGGGAGAGCCGCACCAATTTTTGCGATCGTCTCCTGGCAATGGCAAAAAAATCATTACATCATACATATTTTATTTACCTACTCTACTGATTGATAGTCAATTGGACTAAATTATACTAGGATAGAATGTACCTACCGTTTATTTAAAAATGTGAGTTATTCAGAGATATTCAATAAATTGATCTTAGTATTCAAAACATCTTTTCTTACCAAACCCAAATACAGCGTTGTTTATTGAGAGTTTTAGATACGGTCAAATGGGGGAAAATGAGACTAGCGGGTAACTTGGGACATGGTCGACACCAGCTTCTATGAACCAGCTATACCGTTGTAACTGGTTGAAAACTTTGGACTCTACATTTATCAACCAGTTATAACGTTGTAGGCTTATAGCTGGTTCATAGATGCTGATGTCGACCATGTCCCCAGTTACCCGCTAGTCTTATTTTCCTCCATTTGACTGTATTCGATTTGAATAAGAATTCGATAGGCGAATGAATATAGATGTATGATGAAAGTAAAACAACATTAACATTCTTAAACACTCTATTAAAACAATGATCAGCACTTTGGTTTATTTTATATAATAATAATTTAATAAGTAATAATAATTTACAACTTTGAAATAAGTAAGTACTTACATATTAAAAAATACAAGTTATACAACCTTAAATTGAGTTATACGAAGTGTACTCTAATAAAAGAAAATTATAAACATGTCCTACTTATTTTGTAAAATTATTAACATGCGAACAGGTTTTTTATATCATACGTAAAAAATCTGATATAGATGCTTTATTTTAGCACATTTGTGTTGTTACCTGCGTCACTTTAGTCTTGTGAGTTGTGTTCGCATTTTGTATTTTTTTTTTTTTGTTATTGTTGATCAGTTCATATATTCTTAAAACACACATTATTTGTGCCGGAACACAGCATTCAAAACATTTATAAACTAGTAATCTTGTTATCCTGAAGTTGGCATTGGTATGCCATAATTTTTAAGTGCTGCGCTGGTATGTGGTAACCGAAAGAGAATAATAAAATTATGAGATCGATACTAGTGAAAATAATGATAACATTGTAAATTCTACATCAATAATACATGGGCTACTTTATGTAGGTATACTAAGTATTGTTACTGTATTTATTTTCATAAAAATGAACAACTTTTTACGTGAACATCGCGAATACATTCACAAATCCCCTTGACTATAAAATCATCGAGTAATAGAAATTTTAAAAACAACACTTAGACATGTCGTTGAGGACTTACGAAATTACTGCGAAGGATCGAATTACGACGTTTCATTATACTCGGTGTCCCACTCGAAGAGAGAGAGAGAGATCACCAGGGAGTTAATTTCTGAAACGATTCATTCCAATTCACGCACGGAAGTCCGCAAGTAAGGGAAGTCAATTTCTTGAGCTCAATTTCTGAGACGTACTTACGTTTTCGTTTCATTCGAAAATAAGGTACTTGTTATGTTTGTATCTCACGTTCTACTTATCGATTCGCACATACCCTCAAAAATTCTCACATATATTTCACTCTTAAAACATCAAGTAAAAGAAATTTAAAAACGGGTGATTAGACCAGTCGTTTTGGACTTTCCGGCACGAAACTGAAAACGAACATTTCAGAAATTGAGCTCCCGAATTGACAGCAATTTAATTTTCTGTTGAAAATTGCTTATATTTTCTTGCGATGTTCGTAAAACCATGTAATAGGCTTAGAATCGTTCTGGAATGTTAGCATATTGACATGAAATAACCCAGTATTACCATGGTATAGGCCATGCATACATATTATAATGTGCCATGTGCGTGCATGTATCGATATTTCTCATATACCTACATTTTTTATATTTACTAGGTTTTTATTGTAAGTTGCATTCGTATCAAATCCCTTCGATGATTCAGCGGCTTAAACCGTGTAACGATAGTTATAATGACAACGAGCACAAACCACACCCAACTCAACAAACCCGACACTACGGATAGGTCCTCATGATAATTTCGTTACGCCTTTGTGCTTCATATGCAAGTGGTGATCTCCTCGACGTAGGAGGAGGGGAAGATGCCGAAGCAGCCGTCGATGTCACCTGACCACCACCCGTCGTCTTGCTTGTCGTGGATGTTTATTATATCGCCTGGAAAACGGAATATTACTAGTTTATGTATAAAACATGGTACAAAAAGAAACAAAACAAAAAGCATAAAGAAATGTCTTGCAGCAGATTATGTCAAGTAAGAATCTAAGGATAGTTTCAAACATCAAAGTATTATGGCTTTTAGTTTTATGTGGAAGAAAACAAGTCATCGCACATTCCACTGCTCGGAGGGCCATTTCCTTTTGGGGAATATGAAATCACGTTTAAAATACATATGTGCAGGTATAATGTAAAGATTGATTTTTATTACGCTACAACGAAGACAAGATTTAAAAAGCATTATCTACATATTTAAAGAAGATAAGAGTATTCGCTTCGCATATCATGAAAAGTTTGCACAAGACTACAGATATCAGAGAAAGCAGGCGCACAGCGATAACAAAAGTATGTGTAAGTAAACTTAATATATCATATTATACAGATAGATATGTACCAAGGAACATTAATAGGCACTAAGGTACTTAATTAAGCTTTTCTATGACCTATTATGATTAGAGTATCTCTGTATCCGACTTGTTGTACTTGAACTAACCGATCAAATAAGTATGTAGCAGTTGCTTTCTGATGATAATCCGCAGGGACATTTGAAATGACAAGCTTTACTTTCGAGTTGAAGATTCATTCCGAAACCTATTTACTCTGAGTTGATGAGTATTTCCCTGGAGGTAATCAGCGTCCGTGCATCAATGACCCTCGGCTCGTAATTGTATAGCGTGCGCCACTTGTCTTTTCAAGGTATGATCGCCGGCGCATCCACGCCCTCGTTTCTCAATAATTCGCCATCGAAACTCGACTGTTATTCCAATGCCATTGTCATTTTCTATACTTCAAATTGTTAGCAGACTTAGGGCTCAGGTCGGTTTACGTGGCTTTGTGATGAGAATTTATCTGAATGCATGTAATATTCACCTGGAGCCAGCGTGAGCTCGTCGTTGAGCCTTGCCTCGTAGGTGTAGAGCGCGCGACACTTGCCGATGCACGGGGTGATCGCCGACGCGTCCACGCCCTCGTTCTTCAACAAATCCGTCAGGTCGGTGGAACTGTTGCTTTGTGATGAGAATTCATCTGTAGACATAATAACATTAAGTCAGCCATTTTGTAACACTGGTCCAGCGCTTTCATCATCTGTATCCATCCCGTTGTTTCTGTGGGAATAAAAAGTTTTTCAGCATTGGCCTAAGCTTTCATGCTTACCGAAGTCACTGTCTTGTTGGTTGGAGAGTCCGTCCCCAGCGCCTCGCTCGCTCCAGTCCAAGGGGCTCTCTGGCGGGGCTGGCGCCTCAGGCGTCTGGGCCTTCAAGGTGGGCGTGGACAGCTCGGAACACACTGGCGTCACGGGAGCGCTCTTGTGCTCCGCGTTCCTTCTGAACGACAAGTGCTCGATGCGAAGTTTGCTGAACAGATAAGTAATAGTTAAGCCTAGTTTTTTTTTTACAAATCTAACGAAACTACAGCTCCACGAACTGTTTGTCGTTCTAATAATACCTTGAAGCCCTGCTCATGATAGAGTCTCGCCTCTCACGCTGCTCCTCTCCCCCGCTGATGCTCTTCGTAAGCGCTGTATAGTTCGGTTGCAGGTTCTTGTTTACTTCAGACTGATAGTCTGCTTGCAACCACGGTGGGACCTATTCACAAAAATGAGTTTGTTGTTATATTATTCTTTAAGCCTATTTTTGTTATTCTTAAAATATTCTCTGTCTTCATCATTTTCATCATTAACAGCGATGTAAAATGATAAACTAACCTAAACTTCTAAAATGCTTCAAAAACCCACAGGCTACGTTTCGAATATCTGAATGTGTCACGTAATATATTACCTTTAAAATACTCTGCTGCAGCCCTTGCTTGTCCCTAATAATTTGTATGTGCGTCGATAACGGATGCTGCGGTGTAGGTCTGTTGTCTAACTCGTTTAAACTCGATGTAATTTTGAACCGAACAGCTTCTAAATATGTTAGCATTGACCTCATCTGAAAGTAGAAATGAAATATGACAAACTAGTGGGCGCCGCGTATAAGTCCGTTTAGATCCCATAGCATCGCACAACATTTTTTCGGGATAGCAACTATCTTATGTGTTAATCCAAGTTACCCTCTATCTGTGTGCGAAATTTTATGAAAATCGGTTCAGTAGTTTTTGCGTGGAGGAGTAACAAACAAACACAAACTTTCGCATTTAAATATTAATAGGATTAATAAATATAAATAGATAATATGTACACAATTTTACAATATTCACTGTGCTGGTTAGCTGACAGCGAATTTTATAGAGAACAGCGCAACCGTGTGACTACTTTTATAATTTACTAATTCGAGTAAACTTACGTGATACAGTTTATCGGCGACATTTTGCTGCGAATCATCAGTTCCGAATGTCGGCGTTTGTTTGATAGCCATCGACAGTTTCTCAAGACCTTGCTTAGATTTGCGCTCCCTGTCGATATCTTGTTTTACTAGCTGCAGTATTTTCAGCAGTGCCTGAAACAAAATGTTGTTAAAGCCCTCATAGGTCTGGTTACGTGAAGATATTTATGGCAGGCCCTTGACAGCGGCGCAACCGTCAGTTTTATCTCGTGAACTTTTCATAAAAAACTTAAAATCTGCATTTAGTAGGTAAGCTTTTTCCGTTCAAACTGTCTGGCCTAAAATTGTGGAAGACTAAACCCTTCGTCCACACAAAAACAGATTGGGTACCTGTTTGCGTCTCTCTCTGTTCATGGCGAGGGTGGTGTGCTCGCAATAGAAGTCGGGCAGAAGCTGCTCGCTGGCCCCGGCGGGCACCCCTCGGACGCCCCGCACCACACGCATGTCCATGTTAGCGTCTGCGTTGCTTATAGGAGTCACGAGTGTGTTCGTTACCTGGACAATGAATTACTTTAGTACATAGTATTCGTTACACAAGGGTGGACCGCACCAGGTGAATAAAGGATCTCTGAAGTATAAGCATACTCGTCGTACACATAGAACTTCTATATATGTGCTGTTACCCTCGGTCACTTGTGACCACAAACCCTGACACGATAGCTACTCGTTTCCCACCCTTCGTCATTCGGTCACCTGTTACTTACCTCTGCTAGTTGTGGAGGTACAGCAGATGTCAGCTTGAGGTAACATTCGGCAGCGGTCTTCAACTGGGCTAGCCTCTCCTCCTCCAACGACTCCAGCATCCCTGCACCCTTGACTACGCTGGACTCCCATTCTAACCTGGAATGAGTCAGTATTATTCAATGCCCCACTATTAGGGTCACCTTGGGATGACTTTAGGTATTTTATTCCGAGTTTGTACTTCTTCCATCTCACCACGAATCTCAGTTTATCCCCTTATAAAAACCTGCATCCTTTATAAACTTTATTTTCTTCACAGTGTCCCTGACTATCAACAGTCTAAACTTTTCGAGTAAATAAGTAGAGTACATTGACAATAAAAGCTCAAATGGTATACCTGGATCGTTCAGCTTGCACGCACACATTATAATACTCGACTTCAGTCTTCTTGACAGCATCTTCCGTCTTCCTCTTCTTGACCTTGAGCTTGGCGACGTCTCTTTCTGTCGCCGCGTGGGCCGCTCGGTCAGCTCGCGCGGCGCTCAGAATAGAGTGCGCGTGTGGTATGTGTCCTACACTCGAACTACGAGAGATCCCCCTGCAAAGATAACCCTGACTCAATGCTAATGCTTAATGCTCTACAGATTCGCTTAGCCACAATTATAAAACAGCGGTAGGTATTGAGAAATCTTAATGCGGCTAATCACCAGACTAATTAATTATTACGATCCTCGGCACGACCTCCGGCTTCTTTCAAATATGGCATTGTTTTCACTGGTAGGTAATTTTTCCACCCATTGGTGAATCAGTGCGGTACGAACATACTTCAAAAGATCAGTTTTCATATTTTCGCTTTGCTATTAACTTTTAGTATTGTCGATAGTAAGGTATACGAAAATTTTAGGTAAGTAATATTTATACATATCAGGACAATATTTTCTGTTTTATAAAAACACATTCGCTTAGATAACGCTCGGATTCGCTTGGCATTAATGAACAGTAAGCTTATGTAGAACTAGCAGACCTAGAATCTAGTGAAGCATCCTGAAGTTTTTCGTTTTCCCTGGCAGCAACATGCGACTGCTTTTTGGCCTTGGCTTCAGCTGTCCGCCACTCCGACAGCACCCGCGTTGTCTTGTCCACATTGCCTTCGATCTGAAACATATATGATCATCATTGAACAGAGGTGCAGCATCTTCTTTCTTAACCTAAATATTAACCGCGCGATCGATTGTAGAACAGCGTTTTATAAAGAGACGGATCATCATTGAACAGAGGTGCAGCATCTTCTTTCTTAACCTAAATATTAACCGCGCGATCGATTGTAGAACAGCGTTTTATAAAGAGACGTACCAGCGCTCTATCGAACTGGCTGAGATAAGATGTGTTTGCTCGTTGACTCCTCAGAGCGATCAGAAACCAATACGTTTACAACAGATGGACCCAAAATGTACCTACCGTTGCTATGCTTGCTGACAATACTTCTAGAAACATCTATAAAGCGACAAAAAATCCAGTAATTTACATGTGATCCACACGATCCATTTATTGCTCACCTTTTTCCTAAGTTTCAGTTGGTTGTCGATGACTTGTTTCATTGGTTTTACTAATTCTTCTGATAATGCATTGGAATAATTCCTGAAAAAATACAACAATATTATTGCATATATATATCTTTAGGTGTACAGTTGTCGGTCATTAAAACTTCTATTTTAAAACAATCTATTCTATAACAATATTTTGGATGCTTCCCCGTGTGCTTGAAACCCTATTTTTTTATGCCTACTTCTAAGGTCATATACCTATGTATTTCGCCGCGTTTCTCCATTTCCATGGCGACATGCTTCCACGCATCGGCGCAAGAGCCGACGCTCTCTTTGCAGGCTTTGCTCAACTTGGCGCCGAGTTTCGCCATACATTTTGAATAGTAGTTTTCCGCCTCAACCCTGCAATCAATCATAGAAAATGTCGTCAAATAATTTGTCCTACCATTCCAAGACAGCGCAGTTTCGTAATAGGAAGGTACCAGTTTCCATCGTCCATGTCCATGTCTTTAAATTATCTTGCCTACGATGACGAGACGATGATTTCAAAGAACATAAACAGATTATAGCGTGTTTGCTAATTTGTTTCGGCCTTAACAGCCTTGTCTTAACCACTGCGACCGATCCATATAGACATCTAGTTTTCTAAATCAACACAGGATGGATAATCAGTGCAATGGGTATTGGTAAAATACCGAGTATTAAGATTTAGACATCCGGTGTAGAGCAGCCACCAGGTCCGGGTCGGAATTCCGCACTTCACTGCTCGCTATGCTCCACCGACCCAGCCTGTAGTGCAGTCGTGCGCGCAATCGATAACCTATCTTATCGACATTTTCTCTGTGCTGCAGCGCATACTTTCCAACCAGATTTAAATAAGACTACATCCAATTTTTATTTTAACGTAGGAAACGGAACAACGGGGGTTAGCAAAGCATGCATTGTTAGGAAAATGCATGGATACATTAACTCTCTATTCTGATCAGCGCTAGATTGTTCTAGTACTTTTAGACAATTAGATAGATAAGTATTTATTCGCATAGTGTCAGTTGCAGGGCCCGACCCGCCATCACGCAATTCGCTGATGGTGACAACCACCGTCAACTTACAAGGCGTGTGCGCTTTTCCAATAACTATAACATGATGTAAGTGTAGATAATAAGGGCGCGGCAATGGCCATTAAATTAAAAATAATCGGTCGCTGAGACACACACAGCGCGCGCTAAGTGGGCCACCGCCGAGACGCACAGCTTGCAGTTGTAAACAACATAACGCGGTCTAAAAATGCGATCAGCTTTACGAGATACGTGAGTACCAGATGACCAGACGTTGCTGTCTGGGAATTATTGCGTTTGAATACTTTCGCTTAAAAATCATTGGGCATGTCAAATATAAAGAAAAAAGATCACTTCAAGAGTAGGTACCTAACAACGTAGCGATGATCGCATTAATAAGGATCTTGACTTACATATTTGAGTAGGTAAGTATTAAAAATTAAAAGTGACTCGAGAATAGCGTAGATTTTAGCTAGATACGTACCTTTCCTGTAGGATGGCGGCTAACTCTTTGCTGAAATCACTGCCTTGTTTCACATATCGACGCAGCTCGTCGAATCCATTCTGGGCCTGTAATATATGATTCACAATTTTAGTGTACTTAGTTTTAACGCATGAAAGACTCAGGAAGTTACTTACATCGAACCTTCGAGTTTAAGTTTGCCTGATTGATTAATTTTCCAAATCTGGATGTTGCGATCATCGTTCATCGTTTAGTTTTTAGTATGGTTTTTAGATCCTTAAACAGGTTTATTTTTTAGTCAGTACACAAACTTTGTAGGGTGTTTCTGCTCATGATTCGGAAAAGTTGTTCGGAATTATGAGTAGAAAAGCCCTACAAAGTTTATGTGCTGATAAAAAATTAACCCTGTACATCATTCGTCATGTAACAGGTAAAGTTTTTTGGGAAAACTTGGCCTCAAGAAAGGAAAGATGTTACGGATATGACATTTCAGAGACGAATATGGAAAAATCATAATGCCGCATACGGATATAAAAATATTTCAGTTTATCCAAAAGTTTCGGTTACGGATATTAACTAAAAAACACATTTCTTATAGGTTAATCGGAATAAGTACGTACTTTTAATTGTAATATTGCTGCATGATTTAATTAATTGGTGAGTACGCACGCGCCTTGTGTTAAAAACAACTACTTAGTCATAAAGTTAGGCACCGCCCTTATCTGAAATTATTCGAAACTTTTATGTCGGTTACGGTTACGGATATATACCTTAAGGTATTACGAAGGAAATGCATTAAATTAGACGCATTATTTAGGGCATCTTACTGAACAACTTTCCCTAAAAGATCATTGCTGGAAAAAGGAAAATAAGTTGAACCTCTCATATAAAATTTAATGATCACCGGACTAACTGCACTCTTCAGTACAAAATTCTTCCCGGAAAATTCTTTAGTACAGTGCCTTAAACAACGCCTCCAATTTAATGCATTACCTCCGCAACAGGCACGTTTATATCGGATATCCGATAGTTTCGGTTACGGCTACGGAGCGTAGCTCAAAGAGCCTAAATACGTGGAAATATTTAGGTAAGGAGGTAATATTGTATACATAGATCATCAGTCATCACCGATACGGACAGGGAAGTAGTGAGTTGTTAGAGAAATTAGCGCAGACTGAATGAATGCTTTGTTTTGGGGGAAGTGTTCGGAGTTCGCAAATTGATAACGCTAATTGTATTGAACTTCCGAGTAGTTCCGAGCTACCCGGGAGGTTTTGTTGACTCCGGAACTGGAGATATGGTGGCATGCTTCATTCGTCCAAGACTGTACCCCGCCATTATTCCCGTGTCAACTCTACCGTACGCATGTATCATTTCATACTTACCTACTTCTCTACATACAGATAGTTTAGAAAAGGGGGACACAGATGAATACACAGCTGGCACCTACTTGTCTACCTGTGTCGTAAACGTGACTTAGTAGTTTACAAGCCTAGAATTTTATGTTTAGTTTAAATACGGGGCGTAATACCTACCTACCATACGTACCTACATCGAGATGAATTTTGACAGACCGACACTTTGTCTTTACAAAGCAATTCAATAAAAAACGGTTCAATAATAACGATGCATCAACATGTAACAAACATCTGAAGCCACTGAGCAACCTAATAATAGTATCTTCATTCTATCAAAGCAGTATCATTTCTTGCCCTGGCGGGGGACTGCGTTTCTTTCTATTATTGGCAGTTGCTACTTGCGTTGCTATTGACCAGTTGTGGCTCAATCGCGATTACCTACGTTTCTATTTGTTACATTTACGTTTCTATACAATAGAGAGACGTGTCGGCAAATCGCTCTTTATCTGCCGGTCACGCTTACACACGCCAACGGTATACATCAATGGATTAAATTATACCTTCCATACATAAATATAAAATGTACAATAACTTTCTTTACAAACCACTTTCACCACGCTAGAAAATGGCTCGTAACTCGCTGCGCTTATAGTTTAAATTGCGCTGTGGCTGTGTTGGTTTGAAAATGGACTGCGCATGAGTTGAATGGTGACGAGGGCACGCGGCACGCGCTTCCGCCCTGGAAGTGAGCACAATAAATAAAAAATAAATAGGTACAACAAGTACCAAAATAGATCAAAATGAAATGCCAGTATGAGTGAAGGGACACTTTGGTCATTTGCCTCATTTATTTCATTTATGTACCTACTACACACTTTTTACGTTGTTTTTTAAAAGATACCTGCATGTGTTGTATGCATTAGCTACAAAAATTTTGCTACCGAAAATGTCAGTTCCTAATTTCTTATTCAGTGGCAGACCATCTTTCAACGAAGTGAGTCAAGGCGTTTGCTACTTTTACCCCAATTACAGTATGATCGTTTGTACTTTCTCTCGACTGTGGAGTAGTCAGCCTGCCAGCCGAGAACAATGTAGAGTTTAATTGCTATATTCAACAAAAATACTCGTACGTTGCAATTCTTAAATATGTCTGCCTCTCACAGTAGATGCGTACAGAAAAGCAACTTACAGTACCCACTACATGTCATCAGAAGCAAAGGAATCATAATAGTAGTTTTTATGACAAGGGGTTAAAGTGATATATATTTAAAGCGAGGGCGTTATTTTGAATCACAAGCAGAACGAAGGATTCTAGTATAGAATCCTGAATAAAGCGAGGGATTCAGTCAATGTATGTCGCTCAAGGATAAATAACTTTTAGCCCGATTTTACATACTACTTTTCATCCTCTTCTATGAGAAACACAACAAGTACCTTGCTGTTGTTCATTGATTTCTTCACAATTTATTGACACTTCACTTCACTTCTACTTAAATGGCGTTATAGACATCAAATATTTAGCAAAAACACCATCATTTGATTCTTTTCATGTGCCTCTAACTGAGTATGGCCGGATATTAAACCAATATTATCAGTTCATAATACAACGGCTACTGAGAAATGGTCATTGGTTATCTTCTATAAATGCACACCCACACATGCTACTGCTATTAATAATTTTATTTTAGGAAGGATAATAACATAATTCCTTATTAGGTGTGGTTGTTAAGGTTAAAGTATTATGATTGATTACGAATGTTCCGAATGACTAAGTAGGTAGGTACCTACTTACCTACGTATTATAACAAATAGCATTTGCTACAGATAAACGCCAATTATTTAGCAATACAGTTTTTAAACAACTAGGTACCTACATAGTGCAAAAGAAACAGAACGAAAAAATTGAGGATTGCAATTTCTTATTTACCTACCAATCATAATAATTATGTACCTACCTAACGCTATATTTACGTAAAACGTATTTAATGTCTTGTATTTTCCTCATCATGATTCAGTCCTTTTATTTTAGTGATTAAATATATTATTGTAGGTACGCAGCCTCTACGCAGCAGGTTTATTATCAGGAGCTCAATTTCTGAATTTTACGTTTTCGGTTTCGTGCACGAAAGTCCAAAACGACTGCTCTTACCGCGCGTTTTTAAATTTCTTTTACTTAATGTTTTTATAGTCAGAAACATGTGTGTTTTTTGAGGGTATGTCGGAATCGATAAGGTAAAGTAGAACGTGATATACCTACAAGTGGCAGATTTCCGCATGAAACAGAAGCGTACGTTTCGGAAATAGAGCTGAGCGTCAAAGAAAAGAAACAAGCATAATCTTTCCGAAAAATATTTGAGGGGTATAGGCGTACGAATCATGGTACGAATTATCAGTTTGTCACAAGCTATCTTTAGTTGTGACGCCAACCGCGTGCCTTGGGTGCGTTACTCACCTGACACGAACACCTTGGGAAATAAATGGGGCGATGCTAATTTAGGCGGTAGATATTTGATGTAGTTTTTTAAAAATTGCAATCTCTCCTTTTCGATATGACCGTTCAATTTAATATAGACAAGAGAAGTGGGTGGGTAGCGTTCGATCCTTACCCAATAATTGTCTTTGAAGACCTGGTTGTTGGAGGAGCGCAAGTGGATCATCTCTTCCAGGGTGCTCTGCCAGCGATCCATGCCGGCAGCTATCTTGGTGGACACATTCTCCCGGTTCATGGCGTCCTCGGGCTCCTCTGGCGCTTCATGCCTCTCTTCCCGGTCTCTGCTGCTCCCCTGTACCGCCTGGCCGGTGGTGGTCTCTTGTCGCCCAAAAGTCCTGCAACAAGTTATCGACTGTATGTACTACACTATAATGTACATCATGGGAAGAAAGCTACCGAGTGATGTTTGAGGACCGGAAATCTTACTTTAGTATCTCGTCTGCATGGCATAATAAAGATAGTTACCTACTTTAGCGATAAAAACGGTACTAGGGGGGGAAGAGTTATTGAGACGATCACTCCATGGTTAATGCACATTTATTGATCTTAAACTATGGCTTATATACTAATCTTACAATGACGCAAATCACGTAGAGAGGTGATATCTGTAGCTAGCTCTCTACGTGACAAACGTGTAGGAATTGCTGATGTTGCTTCCGCAACAGTACTCCCCCCTTTTGAAGGAAAAACTCAAAAATATTACGACTCCATAAGAAGATAAAAATAACCTAACAAAAACATGTAGGTAGGTACGTGCTGAATTGACTCGCCGCCGTCGTCGATTGGAAAGCGTCGCTGATCAAGCAGATTTGCCGTGACTCCGTGTTTTGCCAACTTGCATTAATTTGTTGGAGTAGTAGTAGTAACAATGACCTTGCTGCATATTTCATTGTCATTATGGATGCGTCGCGTTGCTTAATAAAATGATACTGAGGGAAAGTTTTGTCCTCGTATCTTGGCGTGCTCCAGTCCGGACCGTGGACGAGCGAAAATACTCCAGCTCCTTTTCAATTAGGGCGAGTTAAATCTCAGCTGACTGTCCGCCTTTTGCTGTAGTAAACATGACTACGCAATTTCAAGTGGCGGCGGCGCTGTGTCAGGGAAGTGCGGTGCGCTTGCGACGATAATAATTTCTTCACAATTCTTCATAATTTGTAGATTTCGACGATATGTAGGTTCTGTGACGGGAGTGAAACGTAGCGATTGCAGCATGTGAATTTTACAGCGAGTGTGCGGTGCAGTATGTGACGACTATTGGTAAGCAGGCGATACCTTTCCTTCTTCTGTTGTTGTTGAGTAAGTAGATTTCTGTCTGAAGTGGTGCATTGGAGTGACAGTCGATGAAATAAAATCAGACAGGCGACATTGCGTAGTTCATTGTTGTGTCGTCATCGTGTTCATCGTGCGTCGTGCGGCTGGCAGTGAATGCAGGCGAGCAAACTTCGGTGCGCTGGAGCAGGGCGCGTAGCTGCTATTTCAACCGTGCAGAGTCCAAAACTTCGGGTGCGTTGACGAAGTGTTGTGGATCGGTATCAGTGTGCCGCGTCGGTAGGCGAAGAAACAAACTTTCAGCTAAGGGCGGTGCGTATAAAATTGCTGCGATGAAACCGCGTCTTCAGCGTTGAAGGTTTTCTTGATCCCGCCGTAGCCCGTGACGTTGTGACGACTATGATGCGAACTGATGAGTATGTTGACTCCAAATTCTTGAGGTAGACAGCGCAGCAGCGTGGCCATCACTGAAGGCTGCCATGTTCCTTGCGGGGTCACCACTTTAGCGATAAAAAACGGTACCCGTGGGGGGAGAGTTATTGAGACGATCACTCCATGGTTAATGCACATTTATTGATCTTAAACTATGGCTTATATACTAATCTTACAATGACGCAAATCACGTAGAGAGGTGATATCTGTAGCTAGCTCTCTACGTGACAAACGTGTAGGAATTGCTGATGTTGCTTCCGCAACACCTACTAAACCTGCTGCCCAACGTAACGTAACGCGCTTTAACAATGTTCCTAATAACCAGTTTACTTACATAAAATCCAACAATAACTTAAACCTACTAGTTATATTCACAAATCCAGTCTACATTCGTCTTACGTCTCAAGTTAGGTACCTCCGTCACTGCCGAGTGAGTGTGCAAAAATACTAAAAACCAACGTTACGTGATTCATACTTCCTATTCGGATGTGTAACTTATTTTCTTATTCATCATGAGTCTGATATAGATATGCAAGGTGTATGCATGATATGGCTGTGGTGCACTGTGGTGGTGCATGATATCTTGAGTAAATAGGAAAGTCTGGAAATAATATGATTTTAGATACTTATTCAAGTTATCACCACATTTATTGAATGACTAGCTGAAGGGCGGACCCGCGGTTTTACTTTTGC
Organism: Keiferia lycopersicella; assembly: GCA_029255805.1. NCBI lineage: Eukaryota > Metazoa > Arthropoda > Insecta > Lepidoptera > Gelechiidae > Keiferia > Keiferia lycopersicella. Next base: position 13,851,996 of record JARACZ010000006.1, on the reverse strand, counting down.
ATACATACAGGAAGTAAAAAAAATAGCTGCAAATATTTTAAGGGGTGAATCAGCCCATGAAACTGAACAACTTATCCTAAGGAACATAGGTCGAAATATGAAAAAAACATACAAAATTAGCAACCAGCAAAGTCAATTTGTATGGGAAGTCCAAAAAATTTTCTCACATTTCGACTTATGTTTCTTGGGGAAAATTGTTCAGTTTCATGGGCTAATTCACCCCTTAAAATACTTCCAGCTAATATTTTTATACCTTATATATCACGCCTTTATCCCTTGCGGGGTAGGCTGATCGCTAGCGGCCGTAAGAATACGGTCGTTAGGCGACGTCTGGCAAAATATTGAAGGCCATTTAACATCATTCGTGACAAGTTGTCAGCCTGTTGCATAAATATTGTAAGCTAAACGTTAAACCGTTTTGTATCCCTATCGGGGTAGTAGATGTTTTTATAGTAAAATTAACCATGTTTCTAATAGGTAGTTTAGGCTATGCGGTTGATGAATCAGTGAGTCTGTGAATGAATGAGTGAGGACATTTGTTATTCTAAGTATAGATGTTTGAATATTCATAAATTTATTTTTCATAGGCACGAGTATATGCATAAGTATAGAAGTTACTTGTTATTTGATTGATTCGTCATTAGATCGTAACGTTTAACAGACCGGGCAAATGAAATCACAAGTAACAGACAGGTATGATACAGGTAACGTACGAATGACCAAGTTATTTCGTAACTCGTAAGACGCTCGTTTAGATTCCAACCAAAGCCATGGAAATGATATATCAATGTTTGCTTCTCAACTAATGGCATACAGTGACGTCTGTTTTTGAATTTTATCTTTTTTCTTGTAATGCCCTTTCATAGAGGTCGAGATGTAGTACCTATATATCTATCTATATTATAGCTTCGTTTCTTGCGGAAAGAGATACATGCCCCGCACAGCGTTCACGAATGCAGATTCCCAGGAATCTTCACTGGACTGGAGTACCACCACAGTGTCATCAGCGTAGCAAATCACATCTGCCCCACCAGCTGTTGTTTTGTGAATGTAGCCTATTTATATTAAAAATAGTGTTGGTTCCAGTACGCTACCTACAGAACACCAAAGTCTACTTGCATAGCTGTGCTAAGATCATCACCCACATTCAGGCACTGGCGTCTCTCCCTAAGATAATTTTCGAACCAATTAAGTGGCAAGCCCCTGATACCCAAATGTTCAAGCCTATTTAAGCGAATAGGTACCGATAGGTACAGTATCGAATGCCATTTCCAAATCAAGAAAGACTCCAATATATATCTAAGTAAATCTTAATTGTAGAGTTATTTCCATAAACATACGTTTGCAACGGTCGTTATAATACACGGGAGCATAGTCTGTAATTGTGTTTGTATACGTACTACGATGATCCATATCAAGTCGTTTGGCTGATATAATGGCTCTTTTTCGGCTCGCTAATATCTCGTAGTTACATAAATGGTCTTGTAAATGGTTTCTTGCGGTGTTTCCGATGATGTACGACACGATTAAACAATCGTTTATCAGAAAAATCTTGTTTCACACGGCTGTGAAGGCGGCATTGTCTGTGCGCAAGAACCGGCGTATGTGCGTGTCATTTCTAAGAGCTGGTTGCTGCGCTGAGCCGCTGACTAGTTGACCGGCTCAGCTCTTACGTCACTAACCGTCGCAAGTGACCGTTGGAGCTATTTTGCTTCTCCGCTGATCTACAATTTGTAACTGCGTTTGCTAATACGTTGGATACTTATGTACAGCTGGTATTTTACTCTCTAAGTAAGAAATTCTGTTGAAGATACCTAGTTTGCGTCTATTCTATTCTATTCTAAATATTAAATTCTATAAATTAACAAAACAAAAAGATTATACAATATATATAGGTACCTACATCTGCACTAATATGCGTCCCGCGACATGACCCTAACCCGGATAAGGATTACTATACTGCCCCTTCAACCCCGTATGCTATGATAGGTTTACCAAGTAAAATTTACCGACAATGAAACAGAAATTTCTGCAAACATTGCTTATTCAACAACTGTTCTGCAACACGAAAATAAGTACTGTACTATAAGGAAACTATTCTAAAGTAAACTTTTCTTATCTTTCAAGGTGTGTAGGTAGACGAGGTTGTCTGTGTACAGGTATTTAACGAAAAATACTTTTTTATTTATTTGGTAGGTAGGTATGTATTATATGAAAAGAATTGAAACAGCTAAGCACGAGGCGATTTTATGTACCATTTATGGTGTTTTCACGAGGAAAACCTAGGTAAGAAAGGTAGAGACTTCAATTCGTAGTAAAGATGAGTACTGACTACTGTTACTGACTGATCGATTAAGTAGTTTCACGTCTTTGTAGCTAAGTGAAAAGGATGGCCCACTGCACTGGTCACTGCTTTGCAATGATTCGACGACTGGGAGTTTCACTTTCACTGATTGATTATCAGTGATTCGTCAGGGACGTCATGAAACCATATTTGTGGTATTTATCCATAGCTATAGTGCTTTCACGTTAGGTTGGCTACAGCGATCGTTGACAAATAGGTACTACTCCTATTTCGCTAATAAAGTAGTGTAAGTGAAAAAAAAATTTTTTTACTACCAAATATTTTGCATAACGTTTGAATATGGTGAAAGATTTAATTAATTTGTTAAATGGCTGTTTAGATTCTCGTTTTTTTTTTATTAAAGGACTGAAAAAGTAACCGAGATTCCCGAAAACCCTATGTTCTTCAGTTGATATGTTCTTAAAAAAGTTGTTCAGTTGGGCCGGCAAAGTAGGTCGTTTGGGACCATCCCGAACCTAACTAACTATGTGGCAGTTTATTTAGAGTATTTAAAATACGAATGCATTCTTTACATTAGTTACAATCTCTTAACTGATACAAATAAAAATTTCACAGTTATTTATTAGGTACGTGTAATATCATCATTAGATTGTTTGTTTATAGTAATTTATAGTATACATGGAAATGGCTGTCGTTCTTGGCGCTTGAAATGTGGTTCTAACGCAAATCTGTTTGGAAAACAAACAGATGCATATATAAACAATTAGTAGAGAATATAAGAAATATACGATGTATTAATATATGACATAACAACAGGCAAAAAAAACCTGTCACTATAGTGATACAGGACATATCTAAAACAACCCTCAAATATTTGTTAGACGTGGCGATAACGACCTTAATTATAAAGGCGTGATATGTGTAGGTAGGTATGTATTTATGTTAACAGTCACGACAGTCCACTGCTGAACATTGCCATTTGCCATTCTCACTAAGCTTGGCGGATGAGCGTGTAGTGTGCGAGTTTCATTCACAGGGAATGCTGCTGCCCAATGCCTGGATGAATTATTTATCCCTTAGTCGCTTTTTACGACTTCCACGGATATAAATGGTAGAATGGACGGGAAGCTATTCTAAGCCGGCACCACACTGCAGGTGAAATACGTACAAGATAAAATGATGATTAATAAGTCTGTAATAGGAAGCGACCAATCAGTTTATTATTTTTTGCAACAATTACATAATAGGTATCTGACCCAATGTGAGGCTATACTTCAAAGAAGCGGCATAGCGTGACGGTAGCTACGCGAAACAATGGCAAGTTAGGATCGGCGACCAAGGTCCCATCGAGACTAACCCATTTAATCTACTTTCATAAACAAAGGTAAAGATATACCAACAACTGATCATTAATTATGTTTTTTAATATATTTTTCTCCGAGGTACATTTCTGTATTGGCCTTGTAGTTTGAGACGGGCGTTTAAAGAAGCATTCCCTGTTACGTTCATAAAAACGAGCTGAAATGTTAGGTAATGAATTATTAAATTATAGTTAATAATAATAGCTATTAAGCATCAAATAGTTAGTATTAAACGAGCTTGGTCCCCCATATACAGGAAGTTTTAAAGAGGATTTATTTTACGAGTGTGGTTCGATAGATTACTATTATAGAGAAATTTATGGCCGGAGCGGAAATTGGTAAGTTTACCGATTGCTTAGCTATACTATAGTGTAAAGCTAACTTCACGCAAAGAACTTGCGGGTCTCATAGGCGGTTCTTTTTTTCTATTATATATATTTTTAATTTATTCAATTATTTTTATTGTTCTCTTTCAATTCTATTTGTTTTTTACGATCTCACATACAACAGCTGTAGCAAATGGATCGTTCAACTCCCACATCAATTTCAACCGAATTGAATCAATCTCAATAGGGTACGAAACATATAAGTAGGTAATTGAGTCAGTTTCATAGAAGATGATGGTAGAATTAGGTGTATTCCGCTGATACCTAAGCTAAGGAGAAATGTGGAACATATTTATTTGTTCAGGATAAAATAAGGTAATAGGATGCTCTGTCTCTTCTTAATTAGGTGCTTTTTCTAATATCTCTTTGAATGAAATGGGCTCAAAACCACCATGTAGTAGCAGTATAGTTCGGTAGCAAGTCCAGTCACAGATACTATAAGGTCCAGTTAACCGAACTACTGAAACGTTTTAATAGCAGAGGTTCGGTTGGTTCGGCTGACCGAACTACTGACACTCCTGAATAGCTTTCACACGGTTAAACTTTCACAGCTTATTTTTACCATGGATTTTATTAAATATTCCTTCCCAATCTGTGTAGTCTCATCTCATGTAGGAAGAGTAGATGCCTATGTACAACTTGATGTGTGTGTGTGAGTATGATACTATGATATGCATTTGCTCAGTGGGCCGCAGTGGACCGCTACTGGACCGTATGGCGCGCGACTCTCATCGCATGCAACGATACCGTTAACATATCCGACTTATTTAGAGCTATCATAGTTCAAATCGTTTGTTTTCTTTTTCTTACCCTTCCTGTTTCTAGAGGCAATCGTTTGTCGCACTATCTGGACTACTTATCAAAAATGTTGCTTATTAAATGATTGTGTGTAGACATCGCCGAATTCAGACATAGCGAAAGTTGTAAAAGAAAAATAAGGAAGCTTTCGCAATTAGATTGTAGGTAAATCACGTTTATAGCAACTTATAGGTAATTAAAACTAAAATACCTTATTCATCAAGGTTTCGACTGGAAATGCAACACTAACAAACGCCCATTCCCTGTGGGATGACCGATTATGGGGTCTAAAACAGTAACAGTACACACACTTCGTAGGGAGTTTCTACTCATGATGAACAACTTCTATGAATCTACCTGCGATCTCGCAAAAATTCATACCTACTCGGCAAAAACGTATGGAACATAATTTTTTTTTTGCGATGTCGCTGTTGGCCCCATAGTAAAAGTTGTTGAGAATCATGAGTAGAAACATCCTACAAAGTGTGTGTACTGACTAAACAATAACCCTGTATTACTAAGTAAATAACTTTGAATAAATTAATCAATACCCAACGAGGTTGAATAATAGTATAGTATTACCAATATAATAAATAACATAAATTTAGCTACGTGAAGTACGTAGTAACAATTTTCTCAAAACAAAGAACAAGCTTGCAATGTCGCTACTTACCGTAGCTTTTGTTTTAAAACGACCGACTCGTGCTGAACTAAGCACAAGAATGAATATTATCAAAAACACCTGTATTGTCAAGTTTTGTATGTTTATATTCTGACGTACGTGATACGGCGATTTCACCGTGATTCTTCCTTCGTTTTTTATTCGCGGATTTTATACGATTTTTTCTATAACGAACCTCCAATGTTTTTACGGTCGTTAACGCTCTGCCTACCCTTCAACGGATAAAGGTGGGTTATGTTCCGATGCAGAACGGGTGGGTCTACGCGCCCGCCTCTGCTCACAAACTACTAGTCCTACCTAGGAACTATAAAAATTTATCTCAATTATTTTTGTTTATGTTCAATGACATTCTTATTACTTCGCATGTTTTATAATAATAATACCTAACTTAAATTTTACTCATTCGTAGTATTTCGCAGTGCCCTCAAAACGGCGTCATTATGTGATACACTCTTGTAGTTTAATCAGATGTTAAGATAGAGATAGATAATGCGAATCAAAATTACATATAGTTAAACGTTTCTTTTAATTAGTACAGATGTAGATAGATACTACCTGTAGCCCAATGAATAGATTATAGGTCCTTGTTAAAAGTTTACCACTTCGACCAGTCATTCAAGATTATTATTAACGACAGGAAAAAAATAAAACATTTGAAGGTCAGTCAGTATCGAGTACGACGACATTGAAACATTTCATAAACATCTGTGAATTAAACACGTTTTGTAAGTATAATATTTCTTTTAGCCCTCATTTTATTATTTTTGCAGAAGTCTAAAGTGCTGTATGTGGGGCCTTTTCCAACGTTCTTATTAATCCAAAATCTGGGTAAGAATCTTCTATAGTAACGAAGTACCTACCTACTTAGATTCCGCTTTCATCGAATTATGTTTTTTAAGTGTATGAGGGTGTTTATATGAGTATAATGGACGCTAAGGTAACATGCTACAGTGCCGAATTTCCCTATTTTTGATTTCACTTTTTGACTTATCAAAGAAAAATTCCGAAATAGAGAAACTATAATAATATATCACGTTTCAAGTATGTAAAGACAAAATACATGCATGCGATTTCCCTACAGTGGAAGTGTGGAACGGACTATAGGAGTATTTCCTAGAACATTTTGATCACTTACTCGTAAATCCTCAAAGTAAAATCTCACGTATGGAATTTGAAACTGTCTGAAACAAACATACGCGCGTGTGATCTCATTAAATCATTACATAGCCGTCAGTCAGTACCAACTTACGTATGAGTCTTTTTACGCCTAGTGTATTGCTTAATTAAGTCGATCGAATCACCTGTTGGGGACACTCGATTGCGCGATCAGCGACACTTGATGCTTGCTTACGACAATGTGTTTCGACATAGCCATGATAAAAACAACCATGTGAAAGGTATGCGTTCGTTATTACTTTATTACCGACACTTTTCAAGCTAACTGACTGTTATGTGCAATTGATCCCTTAGATAAAGATCTTGCTTGACTCTATTATTTGCACAAACTACATGATTTCCAATAGTAGGCACTCAGTAATTTTGATAAGTATTAGGATAGCCTACTTTTGGTTTAAAAATCAAATCAGAAAGGCAATAAAAAGGAAAGCAAAGCAAAGATATAGATTATTTTACGATATCAAAACCGAAACAATACAGTTGCTATATTATAAACCTCTGAATCGTACTTGATTACCTACTTTATTAACTAGGAATGTTACAATACCATATGACAATTCCTGTCCACTTCGAAATATTTCCTTATTTAGGCAATTAACCCTGCCGAGATAAACAAAGATAGTATCTGTATGAAAGGTATAAAGTTTAAATCAAAAAGTATTTTTTCTTATGAAGTCTCATTACCTCGTTTAGCTTTCTCAAGAAAAAAACGACTGTACCAATATTGATTGCCCCATTGCTCCGCTAGTCCCTACAGGGTTTTTAGAAAAGTCGTTTACGTATTGAAATGTAAGGCTGATCACCTTGAATGTTCTTTTTTATTTGTGATATCGAAACCGAAGGAAACGATATTTCTTTCATAAAGAACGTTAATTAAACACCCATTTTTGTTTTTTGGTGCAAAGGTAGGTATGGGTTTTGGTACGGTGCCCGCGAATAAAACGGCTACGATATACGTCCAGAATTAAAGAATATATATACAACATAATAACAACGTGAATAGAAACGCATAGGACCTCCTTCATCATCATCAGACAATAATATAATCGGAGTATTGATGTTAGCGATATATGACTATTATTATTGATTAACTAAAAATAACTATGATTATTCAGAGGTTACAATCGGTATATTTAACTTAAGTATACTAACGAGATTTTCGTGCAAGTATATTTTAACCGACTTAAAAAGTGGAGGTGTAAGTTTCGGACAATATATTTCGCAGCAGAAAACGACGCTGATCTGGAGCACAATTTTTGAAACGTTCGTTTTCTTTTCATGCGAAACTCTGCTGCTTATTATGCTTGTATCTCACGCTCTACTTTACTTATCGGCTCCCTCACACCCTAAAAAAATCACACATAAGTGTTTTCACTATGAAAACATCAAGTTAAAGAAATTTAAAAACGGGTGGTTAGACCGGTCGTTTTGGACTTTCGTACACGGAACCGAACGCTTCCGAAACTGAGCTCCTGATTGTTTCTTCAGATACTGTCCAACAAACTATACATTTTATCGCTTACTGTGTTCAACATAACTCCATGTCGAAATGATTTTTCCTTTTTGCTTTAATTGTCACGTCCGCTAGTATAAAATGCGAACAGGGCCAATGATTGCCGGCTATTGTGCCATTCTGTAGGCCGCAGTTATAGTTACCCGATTGCCCGAGATGGAGGATTCTGTTTTTCCACAGTATGTATTTAACTATGTATGTAGGTACCCACACATATGTGTATGTGGATAAGTAAATTCTTTTTAACAGGCTATAGCCAAAAAAACGACCCTGCAAATGTTGACATTAAGCTGTCATTCGCCAATTATTTTTTGGTTCCTAGGGGAAAGTTGTTCAGTTTCATGGTCTGCTTGCACCCTATCAGTATTCGGGACGCTGTCCCTTACGCCCCGTATATGATTCTAAAAGTTCCGCAGTTGGGTTTGTTTTTAAAAAATAGTTATAGTGGTCAACGAAATGGTACAGTGAACATTGCAGTGATTATGATGACAGTTTCAGGTAATTTATTACCACTGATGGGTCGTTATAGAAGAACTCAGTGTCACTAAAGAAATGTATGGCGGCCTGAATTCTTAAAAAACTTTATTGATACGGTTTATTTGAACATTTAAATCTATTTTAATAATTTTGGCTTTCCTAATTAGCTCTGGTTTTGATCTTACAATAGTAGTCTAAAAACCGGAAGCAATGTTCAGATAATAAGGCCAGATGCTAAGAACACGCTTTTTATTTCTAAATAAACCTTTAGTAAATAAAATTACATTAAACTGTGAACATAATACCCCAAAATTGAGAGTACAATAATTGGAGGAGATGTAGACATTCAAAAGTGCACCCAGCGTTTATGTCCTCCCTGTATTTCACTCGACCGCCTAGACTTCATAAATATATCAAGAGATCGATTGAACTTTTATTAGACACTGGCCTTGGCAATGGGTAGAGATAAGAATTAAATAAGCACCATAAGAACCCACGTTCAAATCAACTAACTTCTGGCTTCGGCCTTAAGCGGACGCCGCCGTCTGATTGTTTGTTGAAGATAACAGATAGGTGTATACAGGATGTTAATTGTTAGGAGAAGTACTGTGTTCTTTGTGAAGGTGAAACAATCTGCTCATGATACTAAAAAACTTTAATTTAAAAAATATTGGGTCACAAAGACATAATACAAAAAATACCTTTTTGGGTACCTATGTAGGTTTTCTTAAATGTAGTTTGTTATTGTACGTGGCAACTAAAGCCCCTATTAATATATATTGCCATGAAATCTGCGATCGATCGATCGATATTGATAAATGTCAGCAGTATAAATGACATCTCAAAATCACAATCCAGATCGATCTTTCAATGCGGTTCATTAATACGGGCCGAAAACACAAAATTATTATTCGTATTCACGTAACATGAAAGACAGAGTAGACAGTACAGTACTAAAGGTATATATCAGTAATATACATATGCAGGTATTATATGAATATCAGACCAAAAAGACAAAATATTATTGATAATAGACGCATGATTCTACATTTACACCGTGCATGCATGAGTCCGCACCTTGATTTTAAATGATGACAATTAGCCGCAAAGTGAGTTATGTAAAAGATGAAAAGGAATAAAAAAAACACCTAGGAATTGTTAAGTGTGAGTTAGACGCGCACACGTAGGGTTCTCTACAATTTGTAAAAATGGTATAAGGCTGGTTTCAGAGCGACGCGTCTCGGCAGCGCTGCCCAGCCGCGCGCGCCTCGCATTACACTAGATTGTATGTAGCGTTTCATAGTGACGCGTCTTGGGCCGCGTCTCGGTCGCGCCGCGGTCGGATCTCCTTCGATTGCCAGTAGCGTCGACTTGCAATCTTTTAAGACGTCGTTGTTGCACTCTTTTCCATATAACGTATATAGCTAATATAGTGATTACGTTTGCTGGCATAATGATTCTCTGCACTCGACCGTACACCACAACGAAGCGCGCGCGTCTGAATGTCGTTTCACAGCGAACGCGCTGCCCAGGCGCGCGCCCGAGCCGCGCGCGCCTGGGCAGCGCTGCTGAGACGCGCCGCTCTGAAACCAGCCTAAGAATCAAGTTCTTGAAGGAAAGCCTTTGGCCAGCAGCGGAACGCTTTTTTTCTATTTGTCAGAAAATAAGTAAGGCGTTAGGCCAGCAGCTTTAGGCTATAATAATAATGATTGTTCTAAATATTACCATTTATGAGATACAGCCTGCAAACCATTACAGATGAAATCGAGCAAAAAAGAGTAGTTTATGCAACTGTCGTATAATAGGGGGCATAGGGGCATTATAATGTGGGTGTACGCGGGCGGACAGCTAGTACGGAATATAACTACAACAGGAATAGAATAATTGTCAACTCTCTAACAAAGTTTATAGTTTGTAAAATTTAGCTTGATACCTGTGACGTTTGTGACCTTTGAGTATATGCTATGACATAAGGTCCATTTTCCTTTGTTTACTAGGAAAATGGGCCTTATGTCATAGAATTTGCTCCAAATGTCACAAATTTTAATGTCACAGGTATCAAGCAAAATTTTACAAACTATAGGAAATTCAACCCATGACTGACGTACAGACAGACAGATTGACATCGAAGTCTGACTAACTAATTTACTATTTTGATGCGGAACCCTACAAATCATAAAATTTTATACAAACTGCTTTATGAATTAAAATTTTTTGAGGATTATGATTATGCAAGATGAGCAGAGCACTTTCATCGTAAACCTCATTGTATCCCACTCATTAAAATTTAAGCAAAAATAATTAGCAACATAGCATCCACGTTGAGGGAAAGTGTTGTAATAATGTAAATAAGTATAATATTATAGTATGTAGATATGGACATTCGCCAATTAGGTATTATACCTAATAAACTAACCATCATAGGCTTTGACTCCACTCGACAATGTCCATGACAATGTCATGAAATTATACATAGTTGGAGTGCGTGGTCTGGCTGGTACCTATCTACTTCCACCTGCAGGTATTTTTCGAAGTCAAAGTCGAGAACTGCGAGCGAGTACAACATAGTGAGTAGGTTCATTTTATACAAATAGATTTAGGTATTGCTGGTATTGCGTAACTGTTGGTTGACCGTTGACTAAGATCGATGGAGTATTCAGCAACAAAGTTATCAGCTAGTTTCCTATGTAAGTATAATGCAAAATTTGATGGAAAAACATCCACCAAAGGATGAACACGCAGTCAGTCCGAAGGTTGAAAGAAAGAAGAACAGGTGGTGTAATGTCAAGGTTTTTTATCAACAATGCGTTTGTCATTTAAAACACTCTTCCTACGCCCTATTCTTTACACTAAATAGCTTAGTTCACAGGTGGGACAAAACTTAAGCTTCAATGCGTTTTGTTCACAGGTGGGTACAAACCTTAAGCTTCAATGCGTTTTGTACCTACTATGTACTACAGATGGGCTTTTGTAAGCGTAATCACCTGCCAATTTCTGTAATGACTCGCGTGACTCGCCAAACGCAGGATGGCTCGCTCTAGTCACCTCGCACTAACGGTTCGACAATTTCACAATAAAATAAATTCTTACAGCCTCTTTACAATGTTCTAGATACGTCAGTCAGAGCAATTGACTCCTGTGGAAAGGTCGCCATGATTAAATTAGCTGTTCTCTGCTAATAGGAGACTCAAACTCAAAGCAGCACCGACCGTGTGGTTAAAATATACGTACAGAATCTCACGGGTACTTTATATTATATGCTATAGGTTAAAAGTAAAATTTTCAGTTTTCCTTTTTAAACTTTTCGACGAGGGTGATTCAGAAAATGCCAAATAGCACTTCGACAAAGGAACTTTAGTATTTCATACATCTATTTTTGAAGTAGATAATAACACAAGAAAAATTTAATTATCTTCAGTCTGCAACTCAAATAAACCTATAAAAGTAGGTATTTTTAAGGAAATTGTTTCAGGGCTCCGTGTGATGCCGGCTTAGAATAGCATCACCCCAAATCCTTCCCGTGGGTGTCGTAAGAGGTGACTAAGGAACCCGGGGGTTTCATGTGTACTACAACTTTAGGCGACAGGCTAACAAACTGTCACTACCTACAGTGATACACGAATCATCTAAAAAGGCCCTCAATACTTGTCAGACGTGGCGATATCGATCGTATTTTTGCGGCTGTTAACGCTCTGCCTACCCCGCAGGGGATAAAAGCGTGATATGTGTATACGTATGTATGTTTTAGGGCAATGGAACTATCTCTACATCGCTACGCACAGACTCAAACAAGTAAACAATGAGGAAAGTCTTTTCACCATTACATACTTCTAGTGGGTAAAGTATGTTCGCCTGTCCATCGGTAGTACATTTGGTTAAACATTTGTTTTATACCTATTACTATACTTAGAACATTTTTACAGGTGTTGTCAAGTCACACACAGGTGGCAAAGTGAATAATAGACAATAAAGGAGGCGACGCGTCTTAATTAAATTGCTTGTGGTTATCACGTTGGTACTTCTAGAGTTACGGGAAATCGAGTGACACAAATTAGCTGTGAGTAGTGAGGACAGTCAAGATCAGGCTAGGTTAGACAGGTAGACGGTTTTTCATGTGTATACGTACTTAGTTTCACAGGTTAATTCGTTCTTAATATTTACCTACTACCTAGAGCAAAACTAGTAAGTACCACCTAAAATTGTGTCTTTTTCTTGATGCGCAAGACATAGAATAACCGTATATACTGGCGCAAGAAATTCTTTATCATAAAATGTGTTAAATACTGTGTTACTTCTAACATTATACCCAACGAGTCAATCTTAATGACGAGTATAGTTGCTTCAGTCTGGTTTTTCGTAGGGTTTATCACTATTTGCTCTGTGCTCGCTGTGTTCACATTGTGGTCGTAATTGGAGAGGCAGGTGACGGATGCCGGGCCGGCCGTACCGACACGCTAATACCTTAATCGAGGCCAGTGGGACCCGTGTCTGTTTGAGTCTAACTAAACATCTGAACAACTCGCGGTGTAGTAGTTATGCTTATTTAGAAACCGACTTATAACCTATGTAAGTAAATTACATTAATAAAAAAGTTATAAAATCTTTTTCAGTTAACGGTTTTATGTTGCAGAAATGTACCTAGTTAAAGCTAAATAAATATTTAATGAAACCAGTCATGGTTACCAATACGTGTACATTGTTACATACATTGATAAAACTAAAATAAACCCAATATTTTCGATTATCATGTGACATTCGAGCGGCTATACTTTAACTATTCTCCCGGGCTCGTTCGTAGCTATTCAGTTATGGTGGACGCGAAGGTATTAGTTATAATATAATTAAATTTTTCATAATGTGCATAGTTCTAAAAGTGAACATTAAATTGTAATTAATGTGTATATTCGGCATCGTGTAATAGTGACGAGCGGCCATCACGTAGTGCAGAAAATTTGCAACTTTTTGTTGCTAGTGTTGCTACATAATTTTGCGCAACGCAGCGATTTCCTGTGTTGTGGACTCTCCCTCGGCCTAGAGGTCCGCCACTTGGGAAAAGATTTACGTGGCAATAGGTATTGTATTGCTATTTACATTATTTACACTTAGATTTTGGCAAAATACGCCATTTAATTAATCAAATAATAATAGTGACTCTTCTCCCATTTTTCATGTGGGTACGATAAGTAATTTGCTAACACGACCACTAACTAAACAAATTGTACCTGTAGCCCACGTGCACGCATTTGGGGCACGTGCCGGTTTTGATTGGCAGACAGTATTGAAATTGAAACAGTACCTCCACAATGCACCTGTTCAATGAGTACATTTATTGCATGCCTCTGTGGCGTAGTGCTCATAAGAGAGGAGGTTGTGGGTTTGATTTTCCAGTTAACATAGGTTCGATTCTTCAGCTTTCATGAAATATGTACAATTGTACATGAATTTCGTCAATATTTGTCTCATTTTATTTCAGCCCATCGCCGATTGCCTTTCTCAGAGCGATTTGGTTTGTGTTCAGTATTTGGGTCTCTAGATTTGCCATAATCCTAACTCAGTAACTTCTGCGATACTTTTGGGAGGAAATAAAATTCCTTTCACCAGCATATCCAATTGAATCAAACCCGGGACGCAACACACTCCTCATGTATCCATTTCTCATCCGTTGGGTGGTAGAAGAAAGGGGGGCAGTAAATACTTTTCTAATTGACTGTATGCCCTCCACAACAATTTCATACCCGCAGTTTCCTGACTGCAGCACAATGGTGGAACACGAACATCAGACAATACACTCAGATTCTGTTTACAAAATAGATTTAAGCAGCCATTATGGTTGTATACAATTAGGTACCAGTTACCATAACATTATAGGTCAGTTCATTGCTTGCCATTCTAGTAATTTTCATTCTGACACATAATAGGTTTTGAGGTTTTGAGACATGCAAGAAAGGCGCTATATCCACATGTGAGACGTGAGACGACAGATGTGAGTCAGCGCAACTTTCATACAAACTTTAAAACACTTTTTACCCCCTTTATGGGTTGAAATTCGAAAAGTCCATTGAATGAATGAAGGAGTGAGGACATTTGTTTTATCAGTCAGTTTTTAAATTAATTCTATGGTTTTATTAGTATAGATATACCTATATGTTATGCTCACTTACTTGCAGTGTTAAATTATTAAAATATTTTGAGCACACGGGTTTAATGGACAAATAAGATACATTTTGAATTTGGTGAACATAACACCGGAATATCCACGTTTTTGCTGGTGACTGTATCTACGTACCCGTCCAAGCCTTTGCAACCTTGCCGCTAGCCGATACGCCATCTACCGGCAGCTCATTGTCTACGGTTGACGTGTCGATTGCATTGTATGTAAGGTAAAACAACATTAACAGCAACAACAGTCGTCGGTGGCCATGTGGTTAGGACACCGGTCTTACAATCGTGAGACCCGAGTTTGAACCCCGCCATGTACCAATGTGTTTTTACTCACGTACATTTACCGACTGCTCTTGCCGTGAAGGAAAACACCGTGATGAAACCCACATTCAAATAAAATTTGAAATCAGATGATATTTGAATGTGACTTAATCTAGGATTAGGGCAAGGTTACCCTACGGGTTGCAGAGGTCAGATGGCAGTCGCTCTGTGTAATAACTTGGTTCCAAGTCAAATCCCCTAGGCTAGGTAGATGACTAAGAGCAATAACAGTGCTCTGGTGGGTACGAGCCTCCCCGTATTGCTTTAAACTAACCACGATAGATTATTGAGGGCAGTGTTATGCTTAGAACGCTGCGCCGCCATTCCCTGAATTAACAGTTGCGCATTACAGCTTCTGCCACCAGCAATGGGGAAGCATCTTATCTGGCACAAAACGTGTTTTTTTATGTCGATCGGCTTGGGCGTTTTAAATTATTAATTGGCCCTAGAAATAATATCCTCAAAGTATGATAAGTTTCCATTAGTGTTATCACCAGCAACTATTTTGTCCTTCTGAGTAATTAAGCAACAAAACAACCAAATTAATGTGACGTGCCATTATAACTGGTTTTGTTCTTGAAAAGTGTCAGACATACGAATCTCTGGATATGAATCGATACAATTAATACTTTATAATTTTCCCTTAATCTCATGATTTTAAACCAATGGTGTCTAACCTGTCCGTGGAAGCCCAAGGCCAAACCACTAGCCTAAGGAGGCATCACCCACGTGTTTCCGATCGATTCATGTAAGCGGATACGAAACTAAGTACCTAATCCTCTTTAGGTGGGCAGTCGTTTACTTTGGACATCCAGGGCATAGTATATAGGTACTGGTGCGAATCTTTAAGGCATCGGCCTCGTATCTTACGAGAATTCGGTGTGAGTTTCATCCTCTACGATAGATAAGCTTGTCATCCGAGCCGGGCGATTGCTCAAATTAAGGTGTTCAGTTTTTACGCTGAACTGGTCTTCTTTTTGCGTGTTGACAGCTTCAAGCATACTTAGACAAGTGTGTAGCCACGCGTACAGCCTCATTGGTGGCATCCCAAAGGTCCTTCAGCGAGCATATGTTGGGGCTATTCGGGCAAATCAGCAGGTGGGCCATGTTTTGTGGTGTGGTGTCACAGGAGCAGGATGAGCAATTGGAATAGCCCCACCGTACGAGATTTTCATTACAGTGGCCAACCCGTGTTCGGAGTCGATTTTAACATCTCCACACTGGCCACTGTAAGTTATGACCCAAAGGAAGGTGTTCGGTCTGAGGGATGTGCGGGTGTACCGGGAAAGAAGAGTCTTGGCGAGAGCGCCACCGTCGGATTTTAAAGGCCGTTGGGCCTTCGTTAAGGGGAGAAGCACTATTTAAATAGCTGTTTCTACTAGTCAGACTACGTTGGGCTGGACTGTTAGCCATACAGCGGGTGCTTTGGGTCAGATTCTTGCTTGGATTTTTTCGGCAGAGCTTGCCATATCTCTAAAACACATGGTGGAGAAACGCCTGCCAGTGAATATAGCAACTTTGTATTAGTTGGTTTGAGACAACCGGTAATGATCCTAAATTTTTCGTTGAGTGCTATATTCAACTGGAAATGGAAAGAGAGTACAAGTACGAATAATGAAAAGGAGGAAAGTCCGACGGCAGATCCATTCCAACTGTCATAAGGTTAGGAAGTTAAGGACACTACCTTTACTTTTGCCTACCTTTGGCTTTACATCTTTCGTACTCCAGTACTTTTTTACCAGTTCAGCGAAAAACTGATTTAAACTACATATAGGTAGGTAGGACACGCTATTTAAGAAAATTCAAAGCAAAGTTTTCTGCAGGTTTTCAGCCTTTGTTGGAAATCTTATCTACAATCTTTACAAGGTTTACGATATAGTTGGAAAATAGCACAGTTGTGTACTTTGTTTATCTCGACGACATTCCCACTCTGTTACTTTCTAGTGACATAATTAGCAGATGTAGAGGCCGCACGACTGCGGCATCATATCATAAGACAACGTTGTTAGACATTCTCTACTTGTAAATTATTGTCTATCTTTATAATTTATTCAACAGTTCATCTACGTAAAACAAAGCGAAAAAGATGAGTTGCGTAACTTTATATTTATACGTTCATTTAGCTGGACTTACTGTACCTGTGTCTACCACATCATAAAAATACTTAGGTGTGTATTTTCAATAATATTAAATTTTCAAAATGCATACGCATGCATATTACACAGAACAGTAAGCAGGTATGCTATTTTCAGCTAGTAATATTATTAAATGTACCTAACGCAACTAATAATAAATATTCTATATAATAGCTATGTCCGTTTTATAGGGTAGGTACGTACGGAGATATTTCTCCAATGTTACGAAGCGTCCTCAGGAATATTATTAAAGAACTTAGTTTCCATATGCACCCTGGCTGTCATATGCTTGCCTATCCTATGATGTTTGCTAAAATGGCCCCGGGCCTCGGAATCACATCGTCGCCTGTACCAGGCCTGTGTCACTCCGCGTGTAGGTATTAAAAACGTACCTACAGGCGCCGGCCACGGCGAAAGGGCCAATCTAGTAGGCTGCCGCAAGCGAAAGACGAGACGACACACGCGCGCGCTATTTGTTCGACTACGTTCAACTTTCTCGACATTTTTTTGCAAGATGGACACACAAAGAAAAGCAAAAAAATACTGTGCAGTGTTTAACTGTTTAAATACAGATCGTGATCGGAATTTAACTTTTTTTTGTTTGCCGAAAGACGCTGACAGCTGACAGGTAAGTAAAATCTACTTTGATTGGATTACATTATGTTCCTATTTGAAATGCAGTTAATCCAAACTACAAACACTTTCTTTTTTGTTGAACAAAGTACTATTTCAAAACCCTAAAACTATTTAAATTTTCTCGAAGCACTCGAAGTAACCAACCCTAGTCCGCGGCTTTTTCAATACGTATAACCACGTCTAACTTATTATGAACCGTAGTACAGTGAATTAAGGCCCATATTTCCTCAAAAAAATTTAGAAGGTATCTAAATGACCACGTGCTCGACTGGAACGCGAGCTAAATTAAATCATATTGTCTATCGGATTGAGTACATATTACTTTGAAAACCGTTGTGAAGTAAAGATTCTGTAACGCTAGTTACTAGTTAGTATTCTGTGCCTGTACGATAGTTGCCGTCACATAAACTATACCACTGCGCATGCACTACCGCTCATAGTCTCGATTCTTACACTACCACTTCGCAGACCTTCTGAGTTAAAAGTGTATAGGTATGTATTCATGTACGTTGTTGTTAGGACTGTCTGGCCAACCATACATGTGTATTTTCAATAACACCCGCATCTTAATCTCTTGTCTTTAATAAGAATACATGACGTATATTGACGATACTCATAGCTGGTAAGCATGATTTCTGATAAATGATAAAATTAATGACAATAACTTAGAAGAAGAGAAGATATGATGCATCACGACATGACTAGGCTGATTTGATGACACTGAAGTCTCCACTATTTTCTTCAATGCATGTTTTTTTTTTTTACATTGTTAGAACTTTGAAGTACGAACTTTTTAATTTTTAAAACCAAATCTTGTTTATTATATAGCTCCATCTACTTTATTCGGAGGTCTAGACGTAGAGTGTAGACATTGGTGGATAGTGATGGTTGCGTAAGCGGTTATGTCACGAGGCCACTGGCATGCCACTAGGCCGGCGGGCGGGCCGGCGAGCCGCTTACTAGACCACCTAATCGATTGTCACCCTCGTCACCATCCAATTATAAAGCGTTGCACTTTCCAACCCCACCTGAAGAATACACCGCGATCATTTCAAATTAGACTTTAGAAAATTCCGCAGCGGAACGCTGATCTAACTTTGAGCCTGCCTGTGACTACGGAATATATCTCTATGGTTTCAGATTACAGGACTCTACAGGACAAAATAAATGCTTGGCAGCACGCTTGTCAAATATATTATAAATATATATTCTTCTTTATTATAGTGCTATATTACAACCAAAGAATACTAATTATGGCTACTCGCTGTATAACACATAATAATAATAAATACATCAAAGCACCTAGATGATCTAATCGAAGTCTATTAGTTGCAGTAATCCTCATAGGCCCAAATTAGACCAATGCTAGTAAGACATAATGAACTCTATTCAATGATGTGATAAACAATAGTAAAACATTATAATAAATAAAAATAAAACCGTTTAATTACGTGACATGCTACCTAAGTCTTGTTCTCAATAAATTGCTTACTTACATCTGTCGGTAAATCTGATTCTTTTGAAACAAAGCATTTATTTACATCTAGGTACCTATCCAATTCTAGTTTCTGCGCTGATTCTATATGATGACATTCTCATGATGTAGGGGATCTAGCCATTGAGAGCGAAACGGTTCATTCCATATCAGGTATTTAAAATAGATACCTGTGGGAACGAAAAGTCTGACTTACTCTGAGGTCTTTGAGCAAACTAAGCGAACTTAGAAGATTGTGATTTGTTTGATAAATTGTTTGTTACTAATTTAAAACACATCAAAACAAGTATAGCTAATCGATTACTCAGAAACTACTGACTCTGTTTACTATACTTATTGAATAAATTGCATCATGCATAGTTCTTAACTATTTCATGCAGTAATCAACTCATAATAAACTTATTTTTTTTCATCGATGTTATGAATACGCAATACTACACCTAGGTTTGCTTGCGGCAAAATTTCTAGAATAACAGTACTCTACATATTACACTATCCTTTTATTTATCTCAATATAATATTTTGTACCTACTTAACTATTCCTCTGTGCCACTAAATTCTAGTTACGTGTACTACACTGGGGTCAATGGAATTTGTACAAGTGCCCTTCAAAACACCTGCGTATATCTTGCTACATCCTTTTTAGGACACGGTATTTATTATTTTTATATTAACTTCATACATATGTATTTAATTTAGAGCATGTCGAAAACGAAGTATGAGAAACAAAGGTAGGATAGGTTATTGGTGGTATGTTCAACGTTAAGTACCTACATCTGATGGGATCGCCTATTTAAACCGCCAGTCCTATTATTATAATGTAGGTAGGTAGGTATTGGTTCACTAATCTATACAGCTATTACGAGTAGGTAAGCTGGATTAGGTAGGTAAGCTGGATTAGGTTGATCCCTTAATGCATAGGTTAATGTGCTCTGAGTGTGCCAAGCAAATCAAATTGGCAGTAGTTCAAATTACCAATTTAAGAAAAAAGAAACCTGAATAATATTTTTTATGCCGTGTGTTGCCGGCTTAGAATAGCATCACCCCACATCCTTCCCGTGGGTGTCGTAAGAGGCGACTAAGGGACTCAAGAGTATTGGTGTATTACAATTTTTAGGCGACAGGCTGACAACCTGTCACTATAGTGATACACATGTTTTCCGAAACAACCTTAGAAAACAATACTCAAAAATGTCAGACGTGGCGATAGCGACCGTATTCTTACGGCTGTTAACGCTCTGCCTACCCCGCAAGGGATAAAGGCGTGATATATGTATGTATGTATAATATTTTTTCATTTCGGTTTTATTGTAAAAATCATCAGCACATACTTTTGACATACTGCTGACATTTAGCTGATACATTTATTATCGAATGCAATATCTACTTAGGTACCTATGCACTGCACATGTCTTACATATGATCTCACTATATTAGGCAGGCAACGAAGGCTAGTGACTGTTCATTAACGGAAACTGAATTTATAACTGAAACCTTGAATTTCACAGAATGTTTTCTTGAAATATCACTGAATTGCCTTGAATCAGACGTGTTTTTTGATAATCCTAACTAAGTAGACAGAAGGTAGTCGATGTTCTGAATAGTAAGTACTGGCAAGATGACATACTTTTAGGTTGAAATCGGTTAGAAACCTCTGTCAAAGTAGAGGCTATCCACTTGTTGCCCTGTACGAAAAAAGTTGACAATCGCTTAGCAAGTTGTGATATGCAGGCAAACAGGTCGACGGATCCCTGACGATTGAAATTATTATTGGGTGAAAATTTGAAAACGGTTCTTCAGGTCCCTTTCCTGGCAAATTTGAAATTTTAGTTTTATGGTTATTTTATCATTGCATAATAATAAAGGCCTATTGAAAAGGTTATTTACGAAAAAACACCTAAATCGAACCACAGGTTTCGTCAAAATTTAATTTTGAAATTTGAGATGCCAGTCAACGGGACATTTTACGCCAGTCAAGGGACAAAGTAATTATTTTAACAAAATATATGAGTAAAAGCTGTTCATCTTTTGCTTTTAACTAAGTAGAATAGAAGTAAAAGTTGCCGCAGCCTACCAGACTAACGCCCTGAAGCCTCAGTCTGGTTAAGACACGACACAGCTAGCCCCGACATACGAAATGAAACAGCCACAGTGTTCGACAATCACAGTTGACAGGCGGGCGTACGTGATCTGTCGACCT
Organism: Keiferia lycopersicella; assembly: GCA_029255805.1. NCBI lineage: Eukaryota > Metazoa > Arthropoda > Insecta > Lepidoptera > Gelechiidae > Keiferia > Keiferia lycopersicella. Next base: position 13,830,349 of record JARACZ010000006.1, on the reverse strand, counting down.
CCGGAAGAAGGCTGTGCGTAAACAGCCGAAACGTAGACCCAATTCTCCACCAAAACAATAGTAACGTAAGTCGTTTAAACTTAGGCCATAATGAAACAGCTAACATGAGACAAGAAAAAGCCACCGCAAACATTATGACCTGACAATTAACTGTGTTGAGCCACTTAAGACATTTTGCGAATTGTACATTCTGCTACTGTACAGACGAAGATAACCTTAAAGATGACGCAATCAGCCTGAGACATGCATGACTCAGATAGCCTTAGACATAACTAGGCAAGCAACCTAACACACGACACTGTATACATAAGACACGACGCAATCAGCTTAAGAGACGTCGAAATCAGCCTGACATAACGCAGCCACCTTGAGATTCAACGCACTCAGCTGAAGAGACGTTGCAACTGACCTAAAACATAACGCAGCCATCCTGAGATACAATACAGTCAGCTGAAGAGACGCCGCAATCAACCTTAAACATAACGCAGCCAACCTGAGATACAACGCAGTAGGTTTAGAGACGACGCAGTCAGCTTTAGAGAAGTCGAAGTCACCCTTAGTGAGACATAACGCAGCCGCCCTGAGATACAACGCAGTCTGCTTAAGAGACGTAAAAACAGCCTGACATAGCGCAGCCACCCTGAGATACAACGCAGTTACTTAAGAGACTTTGCATTATGACCCTGAGTGAGATAAAACGCAGCCAACCTGAGATACAACGCAGTAAGCTGAAGAGACGTAGCAAAGAGCCTGAGTGAGACATGACGCAGCCACCCTTATATACATCACAGTCAGCTTAAGAGACGTCGCAGTCAGTTCAAGAGACGTCGAAATCAGTCTAAACCAGACATAACGCAGCCGCTCTGATATACAACGCAGTAGCTTAAGAGACGTCGCAATCAGTCTGAGACATTACGCAACTACCCTGAGTTACTACGCAGTCAGCTTAAGATCGTCGCAATTAACCTGAAACCTTACGCAGAGATCCTGATATACACCGCAGTCAACTTACGATACATCGAAATTAACCTGAGACTTAACGCAGCCTCCCTTAGATACAACGCAGCCACACCTAGAGATATAAAGCAAGTGTTTTTAAACTATGTTATCTGCACGAAAAACAATGCTGTTCACCTCCTGGAAACCCGTTATCTAACTTACAGTACCCATGGGGAGACATGGGGTGGTGCTATTCTACTCTGCAGGCACACCTTTACACACAAAAAATTGCAAAAACAATCATTAAAATAACATTAGTCACTTGACTGGCATAAAATGTCCCTTGACTGGGAAAAATGCCAGTCAAATGGAGCCAGTCAAGGGACAATTTTCTATGTTTTTAGTGATTTATTGGTAAACGCTTGATTGTAATCAAAATTTTTAAACGAATCTTAATTCTCGCTTTATTATGCGACATTATTTGTTCAGAACAAACCCTCTGTAATAACTCTTTCATGAATGAAACATGCACAGGAAAGGGACCTGGCGCGGGTGCAAAAATAGGATCAAAAAATTTAACAACCCCTATTTTATTCTAGAAGTGTCAAGGAGCTATATGCTCCCTCTCCAGGGATGAAGAAGCAATCCTGGCAGAAGGCAGAAACAAGACCTAGCTCATAGTTCTATTAGTTTCAGCGATTCAATCGTTTTAGACCACGTATTCAGAAAACACAAAAACGTGTGACCAACAAAAACTGTCGTTTTTATCGGTATACGCAGTTAAATATTGTCCAATTAATAATTTTCAATGAATCTACATGATATAAGGATTATTATGATGGGTGAAAAGTTATATGATGTCCAGCTAGATAAAACTTTATGCGTGTTTGAATTTCGCAATAGCTGAGTGTGACACGCGAAGAACGCGTGTTTTGGCCCCGATTTCAGGTTTCAGATTAAGTTTTAGTTAAACATATTTCATAATTTGTGGATGGAGTTTTAGTTTCTGAATAGTCAATTTAACATTATTTCGTGTGAAATATAGTATAAACCTGTAAGTGTTATACTTTTGAATAAATTAACGTGTGACCGCAATTTTTACCCTCTCCAGGAATCACCCTATTATAAAAAATGTGCAACGGATGACAAAAGGAGCAAAAACCGACATTTAAGTTAATAATATGTGGAACAATGAATGAACCCAACATGCGTCACTAACACTATATTTACAGTATGCAGGGTAAGTTCGGACCTCGATTCTGATAAGTTTGCCTTAGCCAATTTATAGATATTTATATCTCTTTCATTAAAAAGAAAAAGAGACTGGTAATGTGGTAAAAATCAAATAACACTTTTTTCTCAAACTCATCGTTTTGCTATATACTTATAATTTTGCCTTCTAATTAATCATTTTTAGAGAAAATTCTAGCTCAGGATGGATAAGACAGATTGGACTTTGAACCGTTCTTCGCGCGCATTTTACATTATAGAGTTAGTACTTAGCTAATTGTTTAGTATCAGTGATACTAGAGACCATTGTGAATAATCCTGTCCGAGGAAACGAAAATTCCGTCATCTAAATTACAAGATGGCGGACCCTCGAATTTTTGTAGGTATAGCACGAAAAAATAATTCTTCTTAGGCTCATCCTGCGGGGAATAAAGATGAAAGACTTATACGAGACAAAATTCCCTAAATGGTCTACCGAACCAAATTCACGTTTAGAAATTTATTTACCAATATGTATCCGTCTCTATCTGTCTGACGGATGTTGTGGGTTTTCCCGCGGGAATGGTATGTTTTCCTGCGGTATGTAGCCTACGTCACTCTTCAGCGTCTCATATAAGTAACTACATACAAAAAATCATGATATAAAACTCCCCTAGCTAAAGAAATGGCCTCCCAGAATCGAGAGCCAGGCCCAGTTGCTACTTGTCCTCTGGGAAAATATCTTTAAACCACATTGGTTGTCTTGTCACAGACCACACATTGATATTTTACAAGTTAGCCAGTTAGTTACTTTTGCCTTTCTTGGTACAGCCTACGATTATTATTAGACTGACTATTATAGACGTACTTACTTTAAACTTATAGAGCTGTAGTTTCATAGTAAGTACCTGCTAAATCTTTAAGTTGCTGAATCATTGAAAAAGGCGTCTGTGTGATTTGCCTGTTATCATTTTACGTAGGTAGGTATTACTTGTTGCGCAACCCGGTTTATGTATGCAGTTGCCTTCTGTGTTTGGTAGTCAGTGGGAATCAAGATCCAAATTCATCTTTTCGCGATCCCACACGTCGATGCCTACGCTGCGCGAGCAAGGACCAAAACTACTAATGCTAATTAAGTATCTAAGCTGGAGGTTTCAAAAGTTGTGTTAGGATTATAGGCGATAAGAGATATTCTTGATGTGAAACTAAGCATGATTAGGAACTATACCAATCTATTAGCTGATAGTGCTAATAGTTTATGTAGATTAACTGCCTTTAAAGTTCTTTTTCGTCAATTGCAACTAAGTTAATGTCCTACTGTCGAAAATTTTACTTTTTATATTTATGTATATAGATCTTCCGAAATAATTTATGATGAAAAATAAGGGCTTAGTATTCTATGCCCTTATTTTCATCATCCCATTTCTTTCCGAGTATAGAGCCAACTAAGGGACTCGAGGGTTTCATGTTTAATACACCTTTAGGCGACAGGCTGACAACCTCTCACTACAGTGATACACGAATCATCTGAAAGGGCCCTCAATATGACAATAATCGTCAGACTTAGCGATAGCGACCGTAGTACGCAAGTCAAATTATAAAACTAAAAATTATACTTAATTTATAGATACGCACCTTTTTAGTGGATTAAACATTTTCAGACTTTCACAAATATTTCACTTCATACATTAGTTTTGGAAAAACATTGTTCTTCCGTTCACTAGCAAAGTTGGCAAGTATTTTAGGAGTGGTGATATGTTTTAACTCCAGAGTAGATATTATCTGAGCCGTATCTTGGCCGCGCGTCAATCACACCATCTCCTTTATCTATCACACTTGTTTTGATAATGTTTCAGTTTAGGTAGGCACCGACATCTGCTGCCTTACGGATCGTTTCATTGAAATATCCGAAACTTGGTTTCACCTGCTGCTGCTTATGAACCTGTTTCTCTGTGGAAATCGGATAATTGCCCGTTATATTTTGCGCTTATAGGAATCAGCCATCCGCAACTCTCAAATTCATGTTTTTTAAAGCCACTGTCAGTTGCTGAGATGAGACATCTACCCTATGCATCTTCATCAAATTTCAATAACCCCTATGCCAGTGAATGCCGCCCTTGCGCTTCACTTGGCTCATCTTGGCTGGGCCCGACGATGCCCCAGACAGAAAGCAAAAAAATATCTCTGCCTATATTTTACATAGCGACTTGTCTAAATATAGATAAGAGATTTGATCGTCGACCGCGACCGCGAGACCGATCTGGAGCACCGAACCGTGGTCTCACTTCTGTTCTGAGTGTCCCACTTTACGTAAATATTCCAAAAGCTTTCACAATATAGGTCTATTTACTATACACTACTGTCGTGAAATGTACCCATAGCCAATGTTGTACAGCTGTAGGTGGGTATAAAGTCACTATCAACGGAGTACCGATCTGCTTATTGTGTACAGTCGGATTATGAATAAGCTACACGGAGGTACGCCAAACAAATATGGATAATCTTAAAACAAATTCAATGATTCCCATAATTTTTACATTTCATTTGGACCTATACTATAATTATTTCGTTTGGAGCACCCCAGTGCAGCTTATTCCTTTGCTGTATGTCTCATTCATGACATGACCATGTCAAGAACACTCTTTGGCTGCGTTCCCTTAGCTCGCGAGCGGAACAGTTGACACGGCGCGCCGCGGCGGCCAATAATCTGAGCAAAATCGCTTTGCAATTATCTTCGATTACACAACGACAACATACTCAGTTGGCGGTTTTCCAGAGAGGGGTTTGGTTCGTGCCGCGATTCGTAAAAATCGACTGAAGGAAAGTTTGTTTCGACGCCTACCTACTAATCTAACCCAGTCTCAAATACACAGATAACTACCCCGTTAAACTAAAACTCTTAAAAGTTTGTTTAGCCCCCTATCGTAAAGGTGGCCCTTGCAAAGTTGCAAACATTACATGAGACCGTACCAAGGGACATAAGAAAACAAGCAAGCTTTAAACTCGGGCATAACGTTTATCCTATATTATGTAAAAACTACAGGACACGATAGATTTTGATAATGCTTTATTAGTTCCATCATTTTCGACACAGGTATATATTAAGGTTGTCATGCTGTAGGTCCTTTTCTACTGAAAGTTAGTTCCTTTACAATGGACGGGACAAGACTTTAAGAACAAGGGAGATCTTGTTCTTTGGGGTGAGTTGTTTGTTAGGCATCCTTTAGGCATTAGGCATCTGTGAATTCATGTGAAAATCACCTAGGTACCTACTACTTATTTTAACGTTGTGAGGAGGTAAATATTTTCGGTAGTATTTTACGCTAAACAAAAGGAAAATTGTAAATAGTCTTTAAATAGTAGACAAGGTAGAGCAACGTTAAAGGCAATGTTAAATAACCACCATAATTCTCGCCATTGCCGTATAATTATGTGCTATCAGCAGCACCATAAGTTTCCCATTTAAGGGATCAATCTACTTATTGGTAACTACTGGCTATTGTAAATCACGATACAAAGTGTCTCTCTAAACTGTGGTACTTGTGCGTGGTCTTCATCTTCACTTCACAGACAACTTTACACTGTGATGTCAAATTAAGATATCACCCAAGGAATATCTTTGGGAAAGATGCAGATATGTATAAAAAAATAAGGACATACCGTGATATACTCGAAAGTCGTTTTATAACTTCTGCAGATATTTTGTATATTTTGCGGGTAAGATGGGTAAGACGGATGTGGCGCGCTGTATGAGTACCTATGACACTGAGAACGGAACCCAGAGTTCGATTCTCAGTGTGAGACTCATACAGTTGATATCACTTGGTGAAATTATGTTCCCAGTGAATAAGACATTACAGGCTGAACTAGCATTGTCCGAAAAGAATAGCTACCATTATCCAAAAAGAATAGTAGTTCAGGTTGCTTTCTATGATTTACTTAGACGGCTGTCGTTTCCCAACCACGTCAGATGCCTGCTGCTAGTTGGTGGTTGCAGAACTCTGACATAGAAGTTACTCGAGTCGCTGGACGGACAGATTCGGTGTCAAAAACAAGAAAAAGAAAATAAGAATGGTGGAGATGCCGCTGATCATACAATATACAGGGTGTAAGAGACGGTGTAACGAAAACTTTGCAGGCGTGATCAGACCATACAACTTTTTTTTCGAGTTTCCATACCTACTAAGTCAGTCAGCTGATTGGGAATTTTGTATGGAAAGTCGATTTTTTTTTACGTTTACCAAAATAGCCCATATAGAAAAGGTTGTTCAGTTTCATGGTCTGATCACGCCTGCAGAGTTTTCGTTACACCGCCTCTTACACCCTGTATAGGTAACTAGCAATAGTCTACTGAGTCGTGAGTTGAGTAGTGAGTAGCGAGTAGGCGATCGCGTCACAGTCTTCAAACTTCACCTCATTCATACACCTGTCCGCCTGTTGTTTGCTTATCTCATGGTACATCTCACACATTGTCGGAATGTTTTACAGCTCTTACACTGCTGTACTATCTATAACTAATACGTATATACGTAATCGTTACGTAGGTTTGCATAATTACTCTAGGCTTTGGAATATTTGCTTTTATCAGCACCACCTTAAGTTGCGTATTTCGTAGTTCTGTCTTGATCAATGCGGTTACTATAATAGCCGGTTTAATTTCTCACCCGGAAATCTATCGATCAAGGGACCTCAGGATCCTGAGATAAACGCTCAGACAGCTAAACTGCAGCAATATTTATAGTACCTATACTACCCATAATACGAGTATAGTACACTTAACCTGTATAGCGAAAGTCATCTAGTCAAGTGCTTAAGACATAAGTAACTAGGTAAGTAATAAACATACTTATTTTAATTTTCAATTAAATGTATAGGCATAACTTTCCAAGTGTCTGCTGCAAGGTAATAAAACAGTCACCTGCAAGTCGACTCATTACTTATTATTTACCCACAACAGTTTAAATGGCAGTCAGTTAGATTTCTGTTTCATTACATCACGTAGCGTCAACAAAACAAGCGCAATTTGCTGGTTAAGGTAAAAAATACTTACTATTTACTCACACTCATGTAGAGTAAACAGAACACATGTAAACTCCGCACAGCTCGTTAAAACTAGATTTTATTTCACTGGGTTTTCTTGAGGGAAAACTTAGGAATTATCTTGTGGCGCGTGCGTCGCGAAGCACTGTATGTTTGCGCGAGAGCAGCTCGCGGGCGTCAGCGTGCTGCGCCGCCGGCCGACTGACTGACTACCTACACAAACAAACTGACAACTGGCTGGCTGTGGTGTGTGCCGTGTGGCTAGCAGGCCCGCCGCGCGCCCTTGCTGCAGCGCATCGACGGGATGCACCGATGCACCAAGAAAACGAAGAAAAGTAAAGTGGAGTGGAAAAGAATCGAAGTGGAGAAAGAAACATTTGTAAGGTCACAGGCGCCGTACTCCAATCCTCAGTTGATCCACATCATAGAAAGATGTAGAGACGGCTGATCTGCACTGCACCCGGTTAGGACTAGACTATCGCCTAGGACTAGAAAATAAAGTGGGTACTTTTATAAATCTAGCGCGATTTGCGGTGGTAAACTCAAAGCCACCCAACTAGCAAATGGTCTTACAAATATCCTAAGACCATATTTTTTTACTCTTACTGAACACTAACAAAAGTCTGTAGTGTCGATTTGGGCGCACTTTGTAAATACGTACGTTTGTTCTTACCATTATTGCACTAAGGAGAGTGTTTTCAATCTAACAGTGAACTGCTTAATGTTTTTTAATGCCAAAAGCTCTTCGAAGTGCTTTATACTGGCATAGTTTAAGGGCAAAATGTCATAGTGAAGTCATGGACCAATAATACTAGGTGAAGTCTTGTTAATGTAATTCTTAAATATTATTTATTAATAAACGGAATTTCTTCATGCTTTAGTAAGATCAGTAAGTACTCTAATATATCATACGTAGCATAGCAAGACACTATAAAAAACAAACACCTACTACTAAATGCTCTTTTAAGTATAAAATTTCTTATTAAGCTTATATGTTCTTTCAGTGCGAAACGTCTCTATGCAAGTTTGTTGAAGTAATATGTAACTGATTCCAAGGCAATTTTAGTTGGGTATTTACCTTGCAGGGTAAACAGAGCGTCAAAGCACATTTTTTTAACTGTTATGCTGGTGCAGCTTCATTATCATTTGGTTTTGTTCCTGCATGGTTCCTATACAGGGTTACAAAGGAGACCCTTTATTTATTAGGTGTTATTCCTCCTGTTGTACTTCTAGTTATAAGTTTGCAGGCAGACTTAGCCGTAGTCTTTAGTATTGCGTTGATCTAATCGATTATTATAAAATAGGTAAGTAGGTACACTAGATATTACGCTTAGGGACAGTTTATAAATTATTCAAATATACAAAACCATAGACATGTCAAGATTCTACCAGCAGTGTTGCTGGTGCATAAAATCCCTAAGTGGACATAGGGACATCTTGGATTTGGCCATTTCTTTATGAAGAGTCAAGCTTCTCTGTCCATACTTTTTAAGGAAATAACGGAAATAACAAGTTTCCATACAAAAAAATATAGCCATGTCACATTTTTGACTTTATTTCATTTAATACTCTTTGGTTTGGTTGACTTGGACAAAATTTGACATTATCCCATTAGAGTAAAAAACTAAAATCATATTGCTTCATATTTATTTATTCACGCAATTATTAGGCGTAACAACTAGTTTATCGTTCAACGAAGAGCACGTTTTTCGATAGCTTATTTCAGTATTTCATTTACGCATACAAGGCAACCATGTTACCTAGGATTCCATCTAATTGGACTCCAAATTGTAGTTCCTCGAGACTAATTTCCATGCCTACAGAAGAAGAAAAGTCTCGTAAGACACAGCCGACTGACACCGGAGAGGAAGCGCGGATAGCCAGAGGAGATTGTTATGTGTCATCAAGCTCCACAAATACGCTGTATTTTCGAAGAGATATGACCAGCAAAATGAACAGGATCACCAGAAACGAGTATTGCGGTCACTCTGAAACGATTTCAAGCTCGAGCGACTCCTTCCAATGTGTACAACTAAAACAGAACAAAAAACTGCTAGAAAGAAAATTTATGAAAAAATTAGATCGCATGCCACAAAGTAAGTTTTACTTCTGCGTCTGTCCCAATTCACGTGTCCCATCTGGCTGATCTTTTGAAGGGTAAGCGAAATAGAAAACTGGAGCTCAATTTTTGAATTGTTCGTTTTCGGTTCCGTGCACGAAAGTCCAAAATGACTGAAGCTCAAATTCTGAATTGTATGTTTTCGGTTTCGTGCACGAAAGTCTAACACGTCTGGTCTAACCACGCGTTTTATTTCTTTTACTTGATGTTTTGATAGTCAAAAAGGGTATGTGGGAATCGATAATTAAAGTAGATCGTGAGATACAAGCATAACAAGTGGCAGATTTTCGCATGAAACTAAAGCGTCCGATCGTTTGAGAAATAGAGCTCCTGGAGTCCATTTCTGAAACGACAGACGTCGTTGCGGAAAAATGAAGCTTCATGAACTCAATTTCTGAAAAGTTCGTTTTTGTTTTATACGAAAATCTGCTATTTATCTTCTATCCAACGTTCTAATTTACTTATCCATTCCAACATACCTTAGTAAATTCACACATATCCTTGACTATAAAAACATCCAGTAATAGAAATTTAAATAAGTGTGGTTATTCATTGCGGACGGACGGACATCGAATTACAACGTTTCATAATAAAACAATTAATGATCTATTCTCTGGCCAAAAATGTATGGAGCATTTTTTTTTACATTATATCGGATTTATTCATTATTAGTAGTCTCAGGTCGAATTGATCATAAGTTTATCCCTGTTTCTTCAGTCCTGTAAAAGTACTTTTGTCTATATATGTACCTACCTATTGTTAGTTCTTACCTTGTGTATGTACTTGTACGTATAACTTTCCCTTCCTCGATTCAGGTTTAAGAAAGTTCTACAGATATTGGGACGCTCCTTTTATTGTACCTATTTGAAATTAATTTGCTTTCCCTAACCCAGTTTCCAAACCTAAAACGTAATATTTTATATGTAGGTACCTAGAGTAGGTACTTGACGACCGATGTGGCGCATTGGTAGTGCGACTGCCTTTGACGGTTCCGGGTTCGATTCTCGGTGGGTCAATCACAAAGTTTATATTTATCACTTTGTGAATTTGTTCCCAGTCTGGTTAGGACATTGCGGGCTGAACCACCCGATTGTCTGTAAGAAAGATGGTTCCGTGTTTCGGATGGCACGTTAAGCCGTAGGTCCCGGTTGCTGTCTATGATCACTTAGACGGCGGTCATTACACAACCATGTCAGAAGCCTGCTACTTGTAGAAGGCGGTTGAAAAATTCTGACACTAGGGTTCACTGGGTCGTTGGACGACTCAGTGTCCCACACGAAAAGAGAGGTACTTGCACCATTCCTAAATAGTCGTTAAGTTTTCTAGGTAACTAGTAGGTACGTTGTTTAAATTGCGTTTAAAATAATTTTGGTATCACGTTATTTAATCTCTACACAAAGAAAAACTATAGGTACATATTTCACCACCGAGGTCCTTCTAATAAAACTGACTATGCAACAATTATGTTATGGCTAACAATTCCGACAATTTGACAAGTTATTGTTTAATAAAGCTTACAGGTGACATAATTGTGTAAAAAAGCATCACGCACATTTACTGACTGCTCTTTCAGTGAAGGAAAAACATCGTGATGAAACCCACATTCAAATAAAATTTTCATTCAGATGATATTTAAATGTAACTTAACCTAGGATTCGGGCCAGGTTAGCCTTCGGGATGCAGAGGTCAGATCTCAGATGGCAGCCGCTCTGTGTAAAAACTTGGTTCCATGTCAAATCCCCTAGGTTAGGTAGCCGACCCCGACAGAGAACGGGATAAGCCAAGGAGAATGACAGGTCACAAAATTGTCATAATGGAAAATTTACAAATTAGTCGGATTGTCGTGAAAATTTGACAAATTTCTTTTTTTCTGCTAAAACTTTTTGCGCGACAGGTCACAAGTGACAATTTATCGTGGAAAACTTGAAATGAGAGTGTGAATGGAGACCACCCTCAGCCGCAAAAATATTGAGAGAGTGATTATTATCAATGCGACAACTTTGTAAGTTTGTCGCATTGTCAGCCTTATTAAACGGGGCCCTTGATGATAACGTGAATTTGGCTAACAACTTTACTTTATAGATCCGAAATTAACCGAAGATTGTCCTCCCTCCCACTTTGGCTGGGATATGGCACACAAGTTGGCGTTCCTGGTGAATGACCCCGTTGGAAGCCAGCAGACAGACCGTCTCCAAGAATACCTTCGCGATTTTACCAAAACTTCCAGTAAAGGCTTTGTATCCTTTTCATATCTTCCTTACTATCCAAGGTCCTGCTTCTTGTCGTGGACTGCAAAATTGATATGTGTGTACCTACTTAGGTATTCTATTAAAACTGCTACCACGCTAGTAAGTACTAAGTATTATTTATTCATTATGATTACCTGTAACATCAACATCTGGAGCACCTCGCTAAATTTATTGATTACAATGTATAGAAATAACTTTACCCATTAATATTGTAAAACAGAGAATTGATATTTTGGACGATCTGAGCGTTGTTCTCGACTTCCTAGTGGACTCTTTGATCAAGAAAGAGCCGTATTTTAGGGAAGCGTTTATTGGGCTAATGAAGAATGCTGAGAAACCCATATTACTGACCGTTGCTTCCGATGTCGTGAAATATTTTGACGCACTAAGAAGATTCATCGCTCACTTAGGTGAGTACACTGTAGGGCATTTTTAGATTTAGTTTATTGAATACATTTAAAATATCTATAATTATTTTTTCTTGACCTAGCGGAATTTAAAATGCGATGAAGTGATAAAACCAGGGAATAGTCAATATTTAGCACTTATTCGTCAACTCGTTAATAGTTCAGTTATTATAGAAACAATAGCGGGAGAAACCTCAGGAGGACCAAATATTGTGGGGTTGTATACAGGGTGTAAAAATATTAGCTGCAAATATTTTAAGGGGTGAATCAGCCCACGAAACTTAACAACTTTCCCCAAGGAACATAGGTCGAAATATGAGAAAATTTTTTGGACCTCCCATACAAGTTGACCATCCACCAACCAACCAGGTTGGTAATTTTGTATGGGAGGTCCAAATATTTTTTCGTATTTCGACCTATGTTTCTTAGGGAAAGTTGTTTAGTTTCATGTTCAGTTCACCCCTTAAAATATTTGCAGCTAATATTTTTACACCTTATAAATAGTAGAGGTCCTACACACCACTTCCAATAAACCCCCTGCGATTACGGAACGCTGGGAGTACAAGGTTTAAATCAAGGTCCCTTTTTTGGTTTGCGATTGTAACTCGTAAATGATGCATCGTAGCGTGAATATGTCTATGAAGAAATTGAAGCCCATGACATTTCTCATAACTTTAAACTTTACACAATAATAACCACAAAATGCATGGTTTTAAACTTACTATGACCTTTTCCAAGTAGGTAATTTTTTAACTTTTTTGTCCGTCATTAAAAATTCATTAGACGTTCGTGTATAACTTCGTTATCTTTGATCCATTCTGTCTCAGAAATTAGTAGTAGGTTAAAAAGCTAAAATAATACTTCTAAAATATCTTTCAAACTTTGTGACTATTATAAGTATTAAAATAATCAAAAGGGTTACAAGTGTGTTAAATGTTTGATTGAAAATTCGTTGTCTTTAATGCGGCCTCTTTAAAAATTTGAGAGTAGATCAAATATTCAGTATTCTCTTATCTTCGTCCCCTACAAGGTTACGATAGAAGTCACTTAGAAATCTTAAAAGAAGACTTAATTTGCAACTAAATGAGAACACACGAGTATCGATAAACTAAACAGCTTCAAAGATACAGCTGTTCAAGTGTTTGCAAAATTTCCAATTTACAAACTCAAAAATGATAAAAATGTCATGGTTTTTATAAGTATTACAATGTCCCGGGAGGATTTCGAGGTCGAAAAATTATATTTGTCATTACCACCTCATTATAGTTATACCACATATAAAAAATCAGGACGACGCAATTTGATGCAAATGAAAATTTACCAATTCCATGGATCACTTATATAAACACTATCTCAAAATTTTCGTTTACAATCTCGATGGATGTTTTTCTGTAATCTCGAGAGTTTTTTCTGTAAAGAGGTCATTTTAAATTTCTTGTGAGTAGGTACGCGAGCGAAGCCGTGAGTTATAACTAGTTTAGTTAATAAAAGTACCCCAGAAATAATGCATTCAAAGAGCGTTTGCCACAATATATAGTTAAAGAGGGCAATGCCAGTATCAAGGGAGTTTTCTACCCTTATATAGCCGCGTTAGGTTAACGTACAGTGCGTGCTTACAATGTGAAAATAGATCGATAACCGATCGAAGTAGCACAAAATTGCTTTCGTTTAAGTATGTAACAAATAATATGTCCGTACCTACTAACCTCTGGATGATAATTCGAAAATACAGGACACGAGCAACTACCTACTTAGAAAAAACAGAAATATCTATTTGCTTATGCAGTTGCAATACTTTTTAGTGCTACTTAAAGCGTAGATAAGTTAAATATATCAGTAGATATCATCAAGTAAGTAGGTATTTTCATCAATAAATTTTTCAAAAGACATCAACGCGCCAACTTTGGCACAATCAAACGCGAAATACCTTTTCGCACGCATCTTTTAATGTGTTTGGCTATTTGGCCAACAATTAGTTTGGTAGAACCCGTTAATAATTAAATTTTTCGCATAGCATTTTCGGAGTACGGTACCTGCGAATGTTGTATTAGTGAACAAGGCGGATTGCTTCTCAGGGTTATTGCTGTTGCCTTTGGAGGACGATGACCTGTTCGACCTAGTCTCCAAAGGTCTGTTGTACCAGCTGTCTGCGTCTGACAAGCAAAGAGGGGATGACAGCGTTCGGTTACGCCACAGCCTCATCGCAGCCAGGTTCAAATTTTACACTGTGCAAACTTATCGATCAAGCGCGTAGTATATTGTAGTAGTCCACCTTTAATGGTAAAGCCAAAAAAAGAGCTAAATGTCACATTTTTCAAATTTTATACCTACTTCTGAAGTTTTATTAAAAATAATCATATATATGTTAAATTTTACTCGCTTTAACCCTTAAACAGGCCCCGGAGAACCGCGGGAAGAGTGTCGTATAAGGATTTAGGCTCTGAATCCTGAAAAAAATATTGAAATGTCCGAAAAATAATGTATAATAAAAACTGTAATTCCTGTATTCCACTCCAGGAAGGTGCTGTACCAGACGGCGGCTAGGATGATAGCGCTGTCCAAGCCAAGAAGGTTCCCCACGTTTGTCCACATAGCGCTGTTGCTGGCCTGCGACTGTGAAGATAACTGTAACTTTATTTGTATTTTGAGATAATTGTCGTATCCTATTGTATCCTCCGAATTGAGAGTCATAACCGAGTCATCAAGTCGTCAAACAGGCCACGTGTTTGTGTATGAAGCTACTTGGTATACTTATATCCCATGAGAATGCAATGCCTATAAGATAACCAATTCTTTCATGTCTTACATCATCTCCACTACTCTGTTACAGCCTTATGTAGTTTTTATCATGTTTTTATATTACTGCCTTTTTCACTATTTGGATACACAATATTGAGTAGGAAGGTACAAATATAGTTTTTTTACGCATATCTCTCGTTTATCAGGTGTTGACTTAATGATGGAAAATATATTTGAGGACATTTTCTATCGCTTTAACCCATATTTCCCCGAGAGAGACCTACCTGTATACGATGTGAACCCGTGTAATGTCGATGATATGTATGTTCAATTAGGTAAGTGTATTCTTAATCTTTATACTTGATAATACATATTTGAATTGTACTCTAATAGCTGTACAAATCCCCTCGATCCACAAATAGAGTCTCCAGCTTCAAATGCTGAGTGAGAATCTTTTTTATGATCTTAGTTTTAAAATTTGGAACTGCACCTAATGATCACTTGATTGTTTGATAAAAAAAAATCTCTATTCTATTCTAAGGTAAGGTAAGCTACGGCACCTAGTTCATATAATACGTCAACGAAGCACTGAAAGCATTTGGAGAGACAACATGGTTGTGGGCGGTTGCCTTTTTGCATAACTGTGGTGGTATTGCCTTTGGTGGAACGCAAACAGGGCGCTGTCAATACTACCACTCACTTGCCACCAAAGTAACTTTATGTACCTATTTTGATTACAGGAGAGAGTACTACCAACATGCAACAGGTCCTTTCTTTGATGATGATCCTGGCGCAAACCATGAGGCTCTTTTTAAAGAAGCACCCGGAATACCTAACGATATTTCCGATTCCAGATGATTACTCTCAGAGGTACCTTAACTGAACATCCACAAAAAATCTTATGTATTCCTAATCTTTGGCGATAACAAAATACTCGGTAATTCACTTATTATAAATGGGTAAATAATTAAACAGATGTTTTGTGTGGGCGTTCCGCTACGAATGCCGCGCACCAGGGCATCGTCACAATCGCAACACGCTCGTGGTCCTCATACATGCCCTCATCCACATCTTCGATGGAAAGCTCGTCGTGTTTGGCTGTAATTTGATGCCGGGTATGTGTCTTTATGTTCATAACTTTCGATATTTAGACAATGTTGTGCGATAAAGAGAAACTTGTGGGTGGAATTCTGATACAGTTTCATATAAATAAATCATTCATCGTTTGCTGCACATCACGCGAAACGCATCTGTACCTACCTACGCTTTTGCATGCCGAAGCTAGCCATGTAGTGAAAGAGGGAAAGGCTTTGTTACACCTACGTTACCCTTGTCCAGACATATTGGCGCTGGCAGTTCTGACGGAGATCCCCCTGGAGAAGGGCTGGCTCAGCACGTTGCGCTTCAACATCACCCAACAAGACGCGCAGTTCAAGATATTCCTCATGCATCTCAGTGTTGGTTTCCTCAAGAAATATCCGCTTAATCAATTTGTAAGTTTTTGGACCATAAAACAAATTAACTGTCTCCATTGAACCGATAGCAACGTAAGGAAACAAACAAGAAGACAGAGAGTATTGATGGTAATTGAATACTGAATTAGGGTCCGAATAATATTTATGTTTCTTGTTAAAAAACAGTATATTGTCCTCTGACTAATGACTGCAACGTGTTAGTTTTAGTTGTATAGGTAAACCATCAAAGCGTCTATTTTCAGATGGCTGAAAATTTCATCATAGGCCTTATGTATCTAGTGGACCCAGGACTTTCAAAATTAAGGACGAAATGGGCACCGATCATTTACACCGAGTTGCAAAAATGTGCGTTACAATCCTTGATATACGCCTTAAAGATGGCTCCTCCTGATACCACTACACAATTAAGTTTGATAAGAAGGTAAAATTTAGTTACTTAGTTATAATATCTGCGATGATATTATGCATAGTCCTTGATGATATTAGATAAGAAATAAATAGGAAAAAAGATGTTCTCTACTCTTATACAAAAATATAAATTGAGGATTATCAAATTTTAGGCTAATGTGGTACATAGAGTGGTACTCAGTGAGTCCTTATGAGTTGCCGGTGCTGTACTGGTCGGTGAGGCTGATGCAGACATCTTTGTTCGACCGAGGATCCCCTCAGCGCAATTTTGCCGTCTCCGAACTGCTAAACACACACAGCGTTATCATCATCTTACGTAAGTACGACATAGTGCACTTCTTTCGTGGTGGGTAGGTTAACCCGTAAGTAGTGACCTGCCGCTGTACAAAGCAGAATCCTCGGGTCCGATTCTCTAAAGTTGGAGACCTAAATTATATTGGTCAATGGTCCCGTGAGCGTAGGTATCTAAATGTAGAGACCTCTCAGTAGGTAATTTGCCGTCCAGTCAATCACAGTAGTAATAAAGTTGTTATACCTTGTTACCTTCACTTCAGATCTGGTGGACGAACTGCTAAACCAAAAGTTACCTCCCGTGGAGAAGTGCCAGTCGATAATCGGGCTGTGCTTGCGAATTCTTACTAGTTGTCTTGAGGGCAAGACGTCAAAGCCTCAGTTAAGCTGCTACGTGTACCCGGCAATCAAGTGGCCCAACTCCATCAACCCCCTAGTCATGAAGATGCTGAATATTATCGTATATGCTTTACAGAAGGGGAACATTTGTTCCGACAGGTGGGATAGCTATTGTCTGTAAAGTGGTTCTCTCTCGCACGTTCATGATCGGCATCGCCTTGCTCCGAGGCGATATGTAAAATTTGTATTGGTACAGCATACTATATCTCCGGACTCCGAGTCGCCATCAGTCTACGCCTGCCCCCACTAATTGCCCAAAGCGACATTGCTATTAGTCCTAAAGTCCTTACGGCTCTTTAGCGGCTATTCGTAGTTTCCATTTACATTAAAAACGAGCTGTAGGTACCTCTGACTTAAATCATTTTCTCTATCTGAACATCATCAAGTCATTTGTACCCAGGTATCTAAATGATACGCAAGTTACGCGAAGCTAAAAGCTCCGGTCCTCGTGGCTACCCCCGTAGCGGGTCGATGTGGAAGCGATTTCTACCAGATTTCCGTAGATTCTACGTTCGTTTCCATCCTGCTTTGACGTGATACCAACCTTACAATTTATACAGGGCGTTAGAAAAAGTACTAAATTCCTTTAAACCACGCAAACTATAGATTTGACAAAGTGTGTTCAACGTGTTACTAATCAGCCATTTTACAATCGTGTTTTCGATGTGTGAATCGTGGACCGACGGCCCCGACGAAACGCAGTCCGAAACCACCTGAGATTTCCCACTTGTGCGTGCGGCGACGCGTAGATACCTACTATCACGCACACGTCACGCAACACCCTGTGTAACAAGTATACCTATGATGCAGGTGGCTTTTGTCAGTGATGAATTTAATTTGGGAAGCAATAATTTGGAAACAAGTGAACAAGCAGGCCTTCATTGCAAATAATGGTATTTATCAATTACTGGACATTATAATGGTAAGTGGAAATAGTTACATACCTACCTGAGAACCTATATGTGTGTGTAGTCGACTAATTTCACATAATATACGTAACGCATAAAGCTACTTGGTGATGTCCATCGGTGGACTGTTGTTGCTACACGGCTACTGGTAGTATATCATCAATTAATTTATATTTGCTGGACTAACATAGTCCCTAACCAACCAATATGGACTGACTGCAGCTCCCATGACAGTCAAGTCAACACACAAGAATACCGATACAACTAGCAGGCTCCGCTACGATTCCTAACCACATGATACATAGATAGATTAACACTTTTCCAGTTGACTCGATACCCTGTACAGTGCATCACCCTGGCTCTGATCTGCGACATTATGCGTGAGGGTGGCGCGATCGGCCAGCTGGTCACTTGGCGCGCTAACATCCATGCCAGTACCGCGGTAACGTTACCTATTAAGTATCCTAGTTCCCCATATAAAGAGGGTTCCTATTTCTACCCCAGGCTGTCGTAAAAGTTGACTAGAGGATAAATTCACCCAGTTAATGGGCTTGGGCAGCAGCATTCCCTGTTAACGCAACATCTTACACTGCGCTCACCTATTCACCTGCCAAGCGAGTTGAATAATTATGGCAAATTACCTCCCAATCGGGGGCGGCCCATGTCCAGCAATGGTGTCGCTGCTGAACTTGAAATATAATGAGTAAGAATAAAGGAACTTGTAGTTTCAAGTGGCTACCTAGGTAAACAAAATAAACATTATAAGTCTGCTGCAGGCATTACGTGCTCACCGAATCAACTGTAATGTAAAATTAGTAAAATTACGGTGTAACGGCCTGTTTCTATTAGTGCGGGAGATTAGAAAAGTGTATGAGTGGCTCACGAGTGGCTACTCGCAATTTACATACATACGTACATAAATCACGCCTTTATCCCCTGTGGGGTAGGCAGAGCGGTTACGATCGTAAACTTACGGCAGTTATAGCCACGACTGACAAGTATTGAGGGCCCTTTCAGATGATTCGTGTATCACTATAGTGACAGGTTGTCAGCCTGTCGCCTAAAATTCACTCAATGTCGCAATTTACTCTCACAAAAATAGAACTTGCTTCTATTCTTGGCCTGTATTTACTTTGAATAGTGAAGTCATCAGGGTGTCAAGTGCAGGCATCAGGCTCTGTTGAGTAGTCCTCTGTTTAGTAGATTAACTTTTTGTGTAGTCGTCGACCAGTAAGTATGAACATCAAGAAGTGCGTTTGTAATGGAAGACGTTCTACAAGAAGTACCTACTAAACGCGGTGGTATCTGAAACCCAAGAACATTTGGAAGCTGAACTTAAGACACCAAAAAAATACGAATTCTCAAATAGATACAAAGAAGAACCAAGAAATAAATTCAAGGCGCAAGCTACAAACTTTTGAAGGAATTGGCTGCGGAAGATACGACAAATATTACTTATTTTTTTCTGCCATCTTTGTTTAACGAGCGAAAAGTCTTGCGGAAGATCCTGGGTCCAACCAGACGGCCTGTGGCGCGTGAGGACGAAATTGAACAACTAGTGCCCTGCCTTGCCTAACATAATTGGAGAGACAAGAGCTCACCGACTTCGTTGGCTCGGCCACGTAGAGAGGTTGGGAGGATCGGGGAGCAAAAAGAGTGCGCGTATGCGGCGCCCCAGGTACCGCTGGAAAGACGTGGTAGAGGCTGACCTCCGCGGTCTTTGTATCAGCAATTAGCAAGAGATCGCGCAGGATAAGGATCAATGGAGAGAGCACGTTTTGGAAGCCAAGATCCTCTGTGGGTCACTGAGTCAGCGGAATTAGTTAGTGATTTTTGTTTAACACTTGTGTCCGTCCGATGCTAGTACGCTACAGGAAGGCGCGGTGCCTGCAAGTGAGGTCAGGTGATAGGGAGCGGTGCGCGGGACGTAGCTACCCGCAGGTCACTCTCAAAAAAATATAACACGTTTCTAATCACTTTACTACGCACAGCTTATTAAACACTTGCGCTAATCAGATGCTGTCCAGACGTGTTTTCTACTAATCACTTAATATCTGCACTAATGACTTGCACTCGTACGAATAAAAGTGAATACAGGTCTTTATTGCGCACCCTACTAAACACTTGCACTAAACACTAATCAAAGTGAAATTAGTGCCCCGTTTTTCGAAACTACAGACTACAAGTCTACAGGTAAAGTTCGATTTGCGTAGCGGGTCAAAAATCCTGGTTTTATAATGTCCCATCGGCTACGCAATGTACATTGAATTTCACCTGTAGTCTGTAGTTTCATTGCATGGGGCACAGGCCTTTATTTATCCCCCTTATTGTAGCGCCCAAGTCTCGTCACGCCAGGGTCTACCATAGCCGCGCTGTTGGCAGCTCTCTTCAGGAGGGACTGCTTGTTCAAAGATGTCCAATTAGATGAAAATGGCGTCATACAAGGTAAAAAGCATTGTTACTATTGTGTGATATGTGGGCAAGAAGATTAGTCTCGTCTCCCCTCGGTTCTGCAAGGGTCAATAATCAATATCACTGAATGAAGACAGACAGAAAAGTGGTAAATTCCATATCAGTGATGCATATTTCCAGTACTTATAGTCTTAATACTTGTATTTGGGCCACTTTATTTATCCGATACTTGTTTATTTTAAATGCTAAAAATAAATTCCAGATTTAGAGTTTTAACTATGAATTACTGGCCTTCTCTCAATGATAACTAGGGACCATTGTGAATGATTCTATCCGAGGATGTCAAAATTCTATCCACAAAATCTTGGGCCTATCGTGTGGGGTATCAGATGAAAGCTCTATATGAGCGCTACACTTTCAAAAGTATGTTGCACAAGCTGTCCGCCCGCGGTTTCACTCGTGTTTGGAACACGAGAGTTAACGAACGACCCAAAGAACTCGTATTGTAATTTTAAGTCACTTTTATTTTCACTCGTCACTTCTATTTATTAATTAGGATATCCTATTTAGACTATTTTAGGCTAGGTCCACATTTTTTAACAGATCGCATTTGTAGAAACGATCATACTTTATTAAGACCTTATTTTACCCCTTTAGGATCAAATGCATGATCCTTGATCTTCTTGGCATGACTCTTACGTCAGACCTGAACTTTGGACGCTACATAGAATCTTTGGCCACGACTGCAGCAAAAAAGCTTGGTATCCTCTCAAAGATTAGGCGCTACTTTGCACCAGAACAGCTTTTACAACTATATCAAGCTCAAGTTCGATCTTGCATGGAGTATTGCTGCCACCTTTGGGATGGATCTGCCAAATACCAACTGGCCGCCTTAGACTCCATTGAAAAACGCGCCAAGAAGCTCATAGCAGACGAAGCACTGGTTGAGACTAAGTTGCAGAGCCTTGAGCACCGTCGTAAAGTAGCATGCATGTCGGTATTCTATAGGATACATTTCGGAGAGTGTGCTCAATCACTCCACGACCTGATACCCCCTTCCCCATTCCATCTCCGGGGATCTAGGCGCCGACTGGGGTTCCACCCTTGTGTTGTAGATATACCTCTGATCCGCACTAAGCGTTTCGCTTCAACTTTTATCATGCGTACGGCTAAAGAGTGGAATTCCCTGCCGGCGGATCTTTTTCCGGAACAATATAACTTGGGCCTTTTTAAGGCAAGAGTGAATAGGCATTATCTAGGCAAGCATGTACCATCTTCGTCTGCATCTCCACTTACCACCAGGTGAGATGGCAGACAAATGCGGGCCTATTACTTATAAAAAAATATATATATATATATTTTGAATATTCTAAAACATAAAATCTGGCTTTTAAAGGAGTGCAAACATTAACAAGAAAGTCACAACAGCATTTCTCAAATATTTCAAAAATCTCCTTAGGTATTGCCTAATAAATAATCTACAATTTAATAAAATACAGAAACTGATCTTTCTTGTTTGCAATTTATTTGTAGAGATTAGGTTTTTCATTATGGCTTATTCTACATACATAATTTCTACCAACTAACTATAGTTACCTATATGACTTTCCAGATTTGGATTTTCCTCTCATGTCACCAGCAAGGAAGAAATACATGTTCAGCGCGGATTTCTTACAGAAAAGAAATCGAGAGAATTCTCTCAGTATAGCAGCGTTTTCAGTAGCCGGATCCCGCATAGCTAAGGTGATTTGGTGTAAACAGGCCAGCACGATTAGTGTTTCCCATTCCACTATATCCTCCTTCCGGGATATAGATAATTAGAACACATTCATCATAAAAAGCATTTACACTGACAGCAACAAAAAAAACAATCGGAAAAATTTTGAATATCACGTTAAACGGGGTAAAATTTAGGAAAAACTACTTTAGAAAACCGTATAGTAGTCAAATCGGCTCAAACTACCTATACCTATTTCAAAACATAATACATACAATATACTAGCGGCGCGTCAAGCGGCTGCGCCCGCTGTAAGTCATTTTGCCGTGGGAGTAACTTGTTGTCGGCAAGTGTTTTGCACATATACCTTCCTCTTGAATGTCTCTACCTGTCTATTGAAAAACTTGAATCAAAATACGTTGTGTAGTTTTAAAGATTTAGTTCAGTTATTATAGGAAAAAATAACGGGAGAAACCTCAGGATGACGAAATATTGTGGGGTTGTATAGTAGTAGTACTAGTACTAAAAGGGGAACTGTAATTAACTCTTCTACGCCCAGCGTTCCGTACAATCAAAGGGGGTTTATTGGGTATAGAACCTACTAGTTTATAACCCCACAACATTTGGTTATCCTGAGGTTTTTCCCGCTATTTCTTAGGTGTGTGGATCAGATTAACTGGGTTAATTTAAGCATACATACAGACGGTAAAAGCGCCTTTGCTTTATACTAAGTAGTGAGTGAAGAACTAAATCAGATTTAGGTATTCATGTCAGTCACTATCTCCCACATAATCTTGGTCCACTAAATACTTTACGGGATATCCTGTATGTTGCAGTGCTACGCAATTTTACAAATGTTATCGGAAGATCTAAAAGAGAAGGTAGAGCTGGCTGATGAAGCCTACAACTTGTACAAGAACATCAAACTAAAGAAAGAAGACGAGGTAGGTAGTTGGTATTTCGCATGAAACTCCTCGATGTTCACTGCAAGCTATTCACGCTACCTCATCCAGTATACACTACAGTCCTACTGAGGCAAATTTTATAGAAAAAATGAGTAACATCATTAAAAGAATGTTTGTTTGCAGTCGATTCTGGTGCTGGTTTCTCACTACTTGACCATCAAGTTGAATGAAGTATGGCAGGAGACGCAGATTCAGACCCATGGGTACACTCCCATTGATATGAATATAATGCACGAATTTCTGGAAATTGGCAGGTCGGTTTGTCACTTTTGGAGGATCATCGAGTTTACTGAGCTTTTAGGTAATTCTATAAGAAGTATGTTTACATTTTTTTATCGTTACAGAGGATGGGCCAAAGGCATTCAACAGCAACAAATGCAGGTTCAAGAGAAATTTAAAAAAATGGTAAAGTAAAGATATCTAAAATTAATAGTCCGTACAAAATTTGTTACATTATAAAAGAGTCAATCCTAAAAATATGGCGTTTAGTCTATTTTCACTTTATTGACGCCATTTCTTCGCAGGAGGAAGTCGAAGAGAATAGCTTATATTCGTTCTTGGGGCGCATACGACTCAACACGTCTTTGGACGCACTTCACGAGTTGAAATGCATTGCGCGTTCCACCGACCGAGCGCGCTTCACGCACGCGCTCATCTACGACGCTGTGCGAGCGTACCACCGCCGGGCGGCGTTAGCCACCAAGATCATGGCGCCAGTGATGCAGACGTACCTACCGCCTATAGACGAATACGTGAGTACACGTCACACCCCACCACGATACGTGAAATCGTCACGTAACACTAGTGTTCATCAATCATCATCGTTCATCGTCATACAAAAAAAAATTACGCTGATATTTTTACACCTTATATATCCTTTTATTACAGAATATGATTGGTCAGAACCTGAAGGTGATAAACATCCTTCCCAAACACGCGTACACAAAACGCGACGACTATATGTTCCCAAGTTTAAAAATCTCTCAGTTGACGAAACATGAAGAGGAAGGTGCCTTCGAAGAAGAAGCCAAGCCAAACATCAGCTATGAACATTCCCGCTACGGTGAAACGTATGGAGAATCTCAACAAAGCGTACCATCAAGTCAACAGGGCGATACCAATAATAGTACTAAAAACCTTAAGGTGAAAAAACCATTAAGAACCCTTCCCAAACGTGTGCACACGAAACAGGTCCGTCAGTCAAAAGTTTTTGAAGAAAATGCTGGCGAAGAAGGTTTTGAGAGTGAAAATTTTGTTGAATCGAATACACCCGGACACGGCGAGGAGACTCCTGTAAATGCCCCCGAAACTCAGCAATCTTACCAACACGAATCTCGGAATTTTAATAAACGTGAATCTCAGGATTCTGTTAAACCTGCTCAAAGTGAGAAACTTACTAAACCTGCTCAAAGTGAGAAACTTATTAAAACTGCTCAAAGCGACAAACTTATTAAACCTGCTCAAAGTGACAAACTTACTAAACCTGCTCAAAGTGCGAAGCTTATTAAACCTGCTCAAAGTGAGAAACTTACTAAACCTTCTCAAAGTAAGAAACTTATTAAACCTGATCAAAGTGATGAACACGAATCTCGGGATTTTAATAAACGTGAATCTCAGGATTCTGTTAAACCTGCTCAAAGTGAGAGACTTACTAAACCTGCTCAAAGTGAGAAACTTATTAAAACTGCTCAAAGTGACAAACTTATTAAACCTGCTCAAAGTGACAAACTTGTTAAACCTGCTCAAAGTGAAAATATTAAACCTGCTCAAAGTGACAAACTTGTTAAACCTGCTCAAAGTGAAAATATTAAACCTGCTCTAAGTGATTTGCCTTTAGTAAGAGGCTTATTGGACCAGAAGTGATAAACCTAACACTCGTACAAGTCTTGGGTACGTTGTTATATAAGAGCAGAGCTCTTAAGCACAGCACAGGTGATCTAAACGACTCAATGCACTGGTAAGAATTAAAATAAAAATATTCTTACCCGATTTAAAAATTATAAAAGACAAATTTTATTGACTAGATATCTGTGCTAAGTATGCTCTCGATGAATCGAGATAATTATATTGCAGTGCTCTCCTAAGGTTTGACATCATTCACATCATATTACAAAGAAACTTTAACTTTTTAGTTATATTTAATTTAATAAACAAATACATACAATGTATATTCGTTTCACTTATCGGAGACGATTTTAGGAATAAGTTAGATTATGATACTGTTACATAAAACGGATCTTGTCTGTGTTTGGGTAATAAAAATAAAAAGTTTTTCAAGGAAAGGTTCTTCCATATTTCAATCACTACGCCGCCGTTCTATAATGAATTATTGCAAATAATATGTCAAGAATACCAAGTTGAAACAGAGCATAATTTTTTAAGGGGACCGGCTTTAGCTTAAATGGTGTATGTGATATGATAATTTCACCCATCATTTCGGCACAGTGTATTGTTTGTGTTTCGATTCATTTTCATAACAGACTAGCATTTTGAGCATTTGATTTTTTTATACAAAAGTGCAAATATTCATACATACATACCTACAATATATTTATTATCTACGTAATTATAATTAAGTGTAGTTTAACAATCGTAGACATTTGTTTTCGCTTATGTTTTACACACACTTGAACAAAATTTTAGTTGGCACGTTGTAAAATTAAATGATAATGAACAATAATCAAAACAATTCGCCACGACATCGTAGAGCCAATAAATTATATTTAAAGGTCTCAAATAAAATATTTTAAAATTTTAAAAAATGCCGCACACCGCGTACGATGTAATTTTGTCATCGAATATAAACATAAAACATGGGTACCATTTCCAGCGTTCATTTCGCTTTTTACGTTTCTGTTTATAATGAACACCAAAGGTGGATGAATGCACACCCACCGGAGACGAACGGATCCAACGA
This sequence comes from Keiferia lycopersicella, assembly GCA_029255805.1. Classification (NCBI taxonomy): domain Eukaryota; kingdom Metazoa; phylum Arthropoda; class Insecta; order Lepidoptera; family Gelechiidae; genus Keiferia; species Keiferia lycopersicella. Next base: position 13,804,155 of record JARACZ010000006.1, on the reverse strand, counting down.
ATTCGGATGACGAATCCGGTGATTCGGTTCGAGCGATACCGTCGAATCAGCCGATACGATTGTATTCTGACAGTTGAGTGCTTCTTCTTCTTATATTTAAGAGCTCATTGCTCTTGTCGGTGGAGCATCCGCCAGCTGTTTCTATCCTTTGCAAGTGGAGTGCAAGAGTGACAAAATTATATCGTACCGTGACTTACAAACAAAGAGTAGCACCATAACACTACGTTCAATAAAGTTTAATTTAAGGCACAAAATGAATTATTTAGGTGCAAGCGAAAAAAGCCAATCCGCTGCAAATGATGATGACGCTTTTTCCTTTTATAGGATTGGTATTGGTACAAGGAATGATTTAAGAATCGTGCCAAGTAGTGTATTTATTTTGCAATTTTTTTCCATAGAAACCCAAATAATAAATTTTCATCAATTTAACTGATAGAAAAGTAAAAATCATATATTTACAAAGCCCTTTTAAATTACTTTACAAATAGTGTCCACATGATGTATTTTTACAGTAATATTGGTAGAAGGGAAAAAGCATGAAGAAAAAGACATTTTGTAAATGTCAAGAACAATTTTAAAAGAATATGGCCGCGGCCCGCAACAGTGTCACATTTACGGCAATCACATTTACGGGCGGGCGTGTGTGATCTGTCGATCTTTCTCAAGTATTACTAAAAGGAATTACTTAGAAAGAAAATTCGACTTCTTGAATCATTTTTGTTTGTACCCTAAGGACCAATCCTGCAAAAGGAAAAAGCGTCATCACTGTTTGCAGCGTAATTCAGTGAACACACGTAACTAAATGCTAAATCCATAACGCGGCTACTTCCACCGACATTTTCAGAGTGCCCAAAGCTCGAACGTAACTCATTAGTAGTCTATACCTACGCATAGGTTAACGCGCACAGCAATTATTTCATTAAAAAGTGGTAAGCTACGTATCCTACCAACAGGGATGTTTTTGAAACCCAGTTTATTTTACGCGACATTATAAAATGATGTTTAATTTAAATCAAGTAAAGTCGAATAAAATATTGAGGATACTTTAGGGGAAATGGGGTGAATTGCATCCCGGGTCGGCCGGAACGAGATAGGTTCTAATTGTCCTTATATTTACTTTACCATTCTGCTTCCATTCCATTTAGCAACTTTTTGCATTTCGTTCAAGACTGTCTAACATACTAAAAAAATCCGCATCTTTTTCGAGATTTGGCCATTCTGAAACTTGTAAGTTCGATATTTTGATGCATTCAAATTCTGAACCTAAGTATTTGCTTGCAATTTTTTTCTATTCAACTAAATAAAACTAAACTTGGCATTAAATTTTATTGATATAGATGGGCTATAGCTTATTTATATTCCTAAATGCAATATAAATTAAAAAGAAAAAACAATTTTCAAAAAACAATCAAACATGATAAATTGACCGCATCTACATAAAAATAAATTACACTTTGTTAAACATAATCAATAAGCTATTATGTTAATAACAAACTTATTATGTTCATTAGCTACAGATTTGTCATGTAAGAGCAAAGAAAATGATATTATTTCTGTATTACACTTACATGCATATATCACGCCTTTATCCCTTTCGGATTAGGCAGAGCGGTAACGATCGCAAACTTACGGTCGTTATCGCCACGTCTAACAATATTTGGGGGTCGTTGCAGATAAGTCGTGTATCACTTTAGTGACAGGTTGTCAGCTTGTCACTTACAACCCTCGAGTCCCTTAGTCGCCTCTTACGACACCCACGGGAAAGAAATGGGGAGATGCTATTTTAAGCCGGAATCACACGGCACTACACCCACTGTATTATAACTTATAATTTATGAGTAGTTACAAGGATGTGTGTGCATATGAAGTACGCACGCATTGATCGAATGTAATATGTCGAATCGAATCAGCAAAATAAAAAAAGGCGGAGAAGCAAACGTCACTTCAGAGCTATCCCTAGCCCTAGTGTCGGGTTTTCATAAAATTGTATTCCCCTGTTTTCTTTCCGGGTAATGCCTGTAGAGCCTGTATTATTTATTTTTTTGAGAAATAATTACGAGAGGTACCTAAATATGAGGATTTTTTTTCCCATACAAAACGAAAAATGATTCTTTTTTCTGTTTCATAATATTTTTTGGAATAAAGCAAATAATAGGGGCATGGCCTTAGTAAGCTTTAATGTAATAAAAAAGAACTATAAGTCTAAAGGCATTACTAGGAAGAAAACAGGGGAATACGTTTGTATCAAAACCCGACATTAGGGATAGCCCTTAATGATCCTATCTAGGTGAAATATACACTACACTGCCAAAACTGGCCTGGCCAGCGTTACCAGCGTTAGACATTCAATAATATGGCAATTTATATTTTTTTGCCGAAAAACAACAGTTACATAACAAGTAATATAAGAGTTATATGTTATATAAGAGTAACCTTACGAGTCTGAACCGTGATCAGAGTTGCTGAACATGGAGGCGACCATGTTGTCGAACTCGGGCACGGCGTCCTCGTACATCTTGAGCTGGTGCGCGAGCGTGTCCGAGTCGCTGGAGGCGGCGCCGGCGCACGCCTCCCCCCACTCCCCGCTCGACGAGCGCGCCTGCAGACACTCCTGGTAGAAGTTGGCGAGCTCCGTGATGGGGCTGCCATCAGCGAACGGGAAATCCTGAAACATACATTATTTTGTTCTACATATCTCATACTCTGAAAATAGGTCATTATTGACCAAAAACCCGCTCTGTAAGTTTAAGTTGGACGACTCGGTGTCCCACACGAAAAGAAGTTCAATTTACAGGTCAGGTTTTAAAACTAAGCCTGTACGTAATTTTGAATATGGAAATGTCACTAAACCAATCATAGCATAGCAAATAGAACTGGCTAGTATGAATTGGAAAAATAAAATGTGAAGGAGGTTTTATATTTATAATCTGTATTTTTATAACCTCAATAAATGAGTTAATCAAATCAATACTTACTTAACCAAAGTAAAAACTACTACCTAATATCCTTACGATTAGAAAAATGTCTAATTTATAATACACAGAGATATTGATAGTTACCATAAGACTGACATATCTGTCGTCCTTCCTTGGCACTTCTATGGCCTTGCTAGGAGTAGGCACAATTCCTCCATCGTTGCTTTGGCCTGGTTTATTTGTCTCTAGCTTCTCAGCTGCTAGTAACTTTAACCTCTGTAACGATAAAACCACCCTTACAATAAACTATCTACGATTTTTACTATAGCATCCCTCAGCATACTATATAATTATAAAAAGTTACCAAATTCCACTAGAGGAAGGTTCAATCATACAGAGGTGTGGTGTGTGCAAGGAACATGTCCGTCCATGTGTAATTTTTGGGCTTGGTGTCAGGTCATGTACAGTCTGCAACGGAGAGAGGTTAGCAGGGGTACTCCAATGTTATTTCCAAGTAAAATATTGATAATCTACAAATAAAATTTTATACAAAATGAAATACTTTGCGAGACGATGTAAAAATTTCCATAATTATCACATTTTCATTTGGGACAATATTATTTTGATTTGTTTGGAGCACCCCTGTACACCTATTCCTTTGCTGACTGTACATCGCTCATACAGCTCTAGGTATAGGGGTATAATATGTCATACTAATGTCATAGAGCCTAACTACAAAAAACTTAAATGAGAGTTCAATACATGTCTAATAGCATTTTTTGTATGAAGATATTATTTATATACTCGTTTTACTCGCGTCTAACTTTTTTATGGTAAGGCCCATAGTTTTTTACCTTGGGTTTGCCATTAATATAGGGCATTCTATATTATTCTGGTAATGTTTGAACATACCATGTCCATTTTCTCTTTTTCAGCTAACAACCAGCCCATGGGTGGCTCCGGTGGTAGTTGTAGGCTCAATGTCTCGTGCAACTCCTTCATCTTGTCAGCGTCCACAAATGCACCCATTGATAATGGTTTACTTAAATCCACTTCTTTCTTTTCATTGTGGTGTTTCCTAGTGAATAATTTTGTATAAGATTTCAATAACTTTTTCACAAATTACAAGAGAGCAGAACAGAAGGAGTGGAAGACTTCTGCAATGTTGAAAACTTCCTGCTCTAAGTAATAACTTTCAGTCAGTTTTCACCTAGTAACATTTTTCGTATAAAGGAAGATCATGCAGACACAAGTTTAGAAATGAAAGTAAGATCCTACAATTGCTTTTTTCAAAACTTTTGTATCTGCTTACCTAGGAGTTTCCACTGGAAAATGATCACTTTTGACCATTATGTCACTATTGTTCAGAGAATGTGCATCCAACAACTTTTGCTTGTTGTCTGGTAGAATGGCCATCTTTGTGCGATAAGCAACTTCTATTATCAGGGTACCAATAGGAGTGCAGAGTTCACTAACTTTTATTGTCTTACAGTCTTCACCTTAAAAACATTCATACAAATTGTTATACAATCTTCAGTACAGTATTAAATTGTAATGAGCTGAATTTTATGTGTAGATATAAAAGTATAGTTTAAATTTAGTAACCTTAATGTTTAGTTTGTTTGCATGTGGTGTCAGCGTACAACAGCATCTTCCACATTGGTGTGGTAAGAAACAACAAAGGAATTAATCCAGGGCATGGGCAACAACATTTGCTACGAGTATGGCACCTTGTAATGAATGAGACATGAACTCTCCAGCCGTGAACTGTTGTGGATATTTATTGTATTAGTTGAGGTACTTACCTAATAACTCATAGTTTAGAGGTCCTCCATAAATTTTATGAAAAATTTTGTAGTTCTCCCTATGTTGTGCTCTTGACATTTTATAAGCTGGAGTTATTCGTGAAATGCTTAGCGTAGACTTTAGCATGACACTCATACGGTAATAAATGGTGGACACAGAAGACATGTTTACATCACATCCTGGTCCCATTTTCACTGTCCATAATTCTAGGACCATCTCATCACCTTCTGTAGTTTTCAATGCTATCTCTATACATAAAATATTTGATAGAGCAGATACTACCTCACCATTCAGAACTCGTTTTGTGTCACAGTTCACATCTGGTTCATCAGGGATGGACAGGTTAAACTAAAACAGACAACTAGAAATCAGAACACAAGTCCTTATCATGGTTATATATTTATTTAACTATTTAAAGAGGGATATCTATCAATAATGATCTAGAAACCCCAAAACAAGGGTAAATAAATAATAAGTTTGGGAGAGGTACAGAGACTATGTGTGTATCCACTTGGAGACACTTGTTCTGCAACATTGTATACAGACAAATTTCCCCACGAAATATTACAGATATGTTTCAAACCATCCACACTAGTCAGAAATTACCTAAATTGTAGACAATCTAAAATATGTCTCCGAGACATTTCCTGGGCATATATGTTGAGGAACTTTAGTGCGCATACCTATACAATGTTTAGGTATAAAATGTTTCCGAGTGAAAATACACTTGGTAAAAATAAACATTTGTAAGGCTCCCAGATGCACTCCAAACATTATGAGAACTTACCCATTGTAATGTAGTTGGAGTGGATGACAGCCCATTGTCAGGAGGCTTCGTCACGTTGTGCTCGTGGGTGATTTTCTTCCCTTGTCTGCTCTGAACAACTATTTGGGCAACTTTCAAAGTTAACACTTTAGTGAATTTGTATAACCTGGAGCGGTCTTGGGCTTCTGACGATGCTGCCATTGTAATTGCTACTTATTGAAAAGTACCTAATAAACAATAAACTCAACACATTCAGAAAAGTAATTTATTGTATTTGCGCAGTATGGGAAGCTGCGTGTTGCTTTTATTTTATATTTTATTCCGGTTTATCCCGCGTTTGTCACATAACCATTCCATGTTAGATACTTTAGTACAAGCAACGCCAACAAACACAGGTCAAGTTAAATAAAATGTAGGTATATAGAATTTTTACAAAAAAAGACAACGCAATACGCGTGCAGGCAGAAGCACTTGCAGAAGTCACAAGTTTTTTTTTATTTTGTATGTATTATTGGTTTTTTAGTTGCTGAAACGCCAATGCTTTTATTTGATTGGTTAAACTTGAATCGAATTTTTAATTGAAGAAATTTGATTGGGCGGTAGACTTTAGCCACAATAACCTTATTCGTGGACCGCACGTCACAATAATCTGCCACAGACTAATCAATAAATAATATCGTACTTTTAATTTCTGAACTGGCACATAGACTTTTGGTTTATTGCAACTTCATGCAATATCAAGATCTGTGGCGTGGTGTGTGGTCAAGCGAGGCTCAGCCGGCACGGTCGAGGTGGGTTCCATTCCATCCAACTTCCACGCACTTTTTAGGTCAGTGGTTCAACGTAAACTTTTTCTACTCTGACTTACCGATGTATTGTAAAATCCTTGCATAGGTAGATATATAGATGCCTCTAAAGGTGAAACTGCATTATTCCTGCACACTGCATTGCACGCACAGCGGAGCGGCACAGCAAAAAAGGCGCGGTCCTAGCCCTCGGTTTCGTTGGGGGTCATCAAGGCTGAAGTACCTTAAATTAGTATTGCCAGTTTTTTATGTAGCACATATACAAAACGTATAGCGAGCAAAGCGAGCCCGACTTCTTACTTCACTTCCCTAGTGGTAGCAGCACGAAAGTAGATCAACACAATACGTAATGCGAGTCAGCACGGATTTTTCGGAGCAGAAGTTCTATTTTATCCTACCTACTTAGATTTCGGCAAAGCACCTAGGATTATTTGTAGGTACTGATTTGTATGAAGTAAATTGCACTGTAGTTGTAGTGCTGCACTGTAACTGCACTACAGCGTAGCGGACGAGTTTGTTTTTGCAATTTATGTTCAAGCAGTAAAGATAAATAAAAAAATAACATATAAGTATTATATGTAATAGGTATATTATAATAGGAGCATTTGGCGTAGGTAGTATTTTTTATTTCTATTAACAATTTTTTGCTATTATTTTCTTCGCGCCACATATAGGTACGCTGCAGTGCAATTTAACGGTAGTTGAGTGCAGTGCCCCTCCAAAGCAGTGCAGTGATAAGTTCATATCAATAAGTGCAGTGCTGCTTTAGAGCGTTTTCACCTTAACTCTCGCTCAGTAAAAAACAGTATAAATACCTATTTAATTTCGTATCGCAAGCGTAGCAAGCAATAGCATGTGTGAAACAACCAGCCACAGGTGACTAACTACCTACATATCGCGAGCGAAGCGAGCTCGACATTTCAGGTAAATTGTACCTATTTCAGGTCACTATTCACTACACTACTTACGTCGTATCAAAACAGGTACCTAACTACATGTTAATGATGAGGTCATCTTATTTCGAGAAGTTTATAGGTACCGACTGCCTTTCGAAAATAGGTCGGTAGGTATAAATGTGGGTATGTAATGTAACTAGCTCTTTTGCATTGCATGACCCAAACAGCTGGCCGGATGTCGCCTATATTGAGGTGTCCTTAGATTTGTCTGAGCGGGGCGCGCAAAATATTAACTTTGCAGTCGGGTTTTAGTTTTTTAATAGTTAATCTGTCTTCACCCACAGTAAAATTCAAGAAAAAAAACATCACAATTAGAACCCTCATACTTAACATAATGTACCTATGACATAATATTGCGTTCCATTGAAAAAGGCGTAAAAAATTTTTTGCAAGTATTTTAAGAAGTGAACTAGTATTCAAAATTAACTTTATATATTTAGACACTAGAGGCCCGCCTAGCGTCTCCGCCCGCTGTAACTCATTTTCCCGTAGGAATTAGTTGTTTTCCCGGCAAGTGTATTTTGAATACTTGATACACACTCTTGAATCACTCCATCTATTAAAATAATTGCATCAAAATCCGTTGTGATACATACGTACAGACGCGAAAAGCGACTTTGCTTCATACTTTGTAGTGATTGTGGGCATTATACATTGAACATTATGAAATCTAATTTGTGTAGGTAAGCCGTGTGATGCCGGCTTAGAATAGCATCACCCCACATCCTTCCCGCGGGTGTCGTAAGAGGCGACTAAGGGACTCGAGAGTGTTGGTGTATTACAATTTTTAGGCGACAGGCTGACAACCTGTCACTATAGTGATACACGTTTTCTGAAACAACCTTAGAAAACAATCCTCTAAAATGTCAGACGTGGCGATAGTGGCCGTATTCTTACGCCCGTTAACGCTCTGCCTACCCCGCAAGGGATAAAGGCGTGTTATATGTATGTATGTATGTATGTAGGTAAGTATGCGCAGCAAAGTAGGTACTTATTATAATTAAAAATACATTCAATACTTAAATGTAGATATTTATACAGCTACTGGAATGCGAATGAGCAACAGATCTAACACATATGTAGGAAGTCAGATAGGTACTAATCTACCTACCTATAACATGCCAAACATATTAGTCTGAATTAAAATAATGTAGTACTTAATACGAAAATGTCAAGTAATCATTATTTAATAATAATACAATAAATAACACAATATAATTACGATTACAAACTCATATATGTAGTAGTTACTAGTAAGATACTAGTATGTTCTAATTAAAATCAATTTGTGATAGAGTGATGATTCAGAAACTTAGTTGATAAGAAACTCCAAAAAATTATAGATTTATAGCTTACCCATAGCAACCAACTTTTTCTCAGTGATAAAGTTTATTATATTTTTTACGTCCAAGGAAAAAGGCATGACGTGTTTATGCTATTCCACACCAGCATTGATTAAAAATATTAAGGCAGTTTTCTACCAATGTTTGTCATTTGTAACACCTGAGTCAACGAACAACAATTAAATTATTTGAAATCTATAGTAGTTCTATATCTTAGGGGAGAGGTAAGCCTAGAGTCTTTCTAACGAGTCGCTCAGCGATCTTATTGAATTGCTCCCGATCTTCTCTCCACATTTTAGCGGCATCCACATTTGCCCCACTTTCGTCATTTGGTTCTGGAAAAGAGGAGAACTATTTTAGGACAGACAAATTTTAATAGAAAAATGACAAAGTGAAAGAATTTTTGAAATTTATGGGCAAGTCGGTGGGATATTCTGAGTCTAGAAAAACTGATAATGTCCTAACATGAATAAGCGATAAATGAAAAATTACCTGCTAACATGCTAACAACAGATAATAGTATCTTTTCTACACTTTGTACAGGAGACCACCTTTCAGCACTGCTTTCGTACCCCATTGGGTCATCCCCCGGGGCATGCAGTATAGATATGCATACCCTGCCGTCAGCATAAACTGAAACAATAACCAAGCCTTTAGTGATGTACCCACTCATGTAAGAACTCGAAGTACTGTGTAACAATATAGGGAATATACACACATCAAAAAAAGTTTGTGATCACTTGGAAAAGTGGTAATATTTTTTATTGTGAAAGAATAAAACTCAATCACTTTTTATTTTTTGAGTCCTTATTAAAAATATGAAATTAAAATATAAACAATTTCGTAATTCAAACGTTTTTTTCATATAAAAAGACTATCAACCCTTGCTTGCTACCATTCAGGAATCTGAAATTACGATATTTTCAATTTATTCACAACAAGTTTAGTTGGTAACGATGCCGAGAGGATTAACAGAAGTTTTACGAGCCAGAATCCAAACTTTAAGTGGAGAAGGCTATTCCACGAGGGAAATATCACGCAGAGTTAATGTATCCCAAGCCTGCGTGGTGACCACGTTGCAGAGGTATCGGGGCATGGAAGATTTAGCTGACCGACCTCGCAGTGGTCGCCCAACTGTGCTTACTGCAATGATACGTCAGACCATTCCGCATCAACCACGGGCGCCAATTCATAATGGTAGATGATAATGCGCCCGCACATCGAAACGGACGTGTTGATGCTGCTCTCCAGCAATACGACATCACCCGGTTAGACTGTCCTGCCGGCTCACCTGACTTGAACCCGATCGAGCATGCGTGGGACGCTCCTAAGCGATCTGTTTGGAATCGTCAGCCACCTCCTCAAACAGTGGCAGAAATCAGGGCAGCTGCTATTGAAGAGTGGGACAGGTTACCACAAGAAATGCTGGATAACTTAATTCTTAGCATGCCCAGAAGGCTTTCCGCATGTGTGCGAGCCAGAGGAGGAGTCATTTTATACTAACTTTTTCCTTAATTCAATTTTTTCATTACACCAAATTTCAGCTAAAATTGCATTTCTTAACTTTTGTTTAAAAAAAAATAAAAATGAATACTGTTTTTTTTTAATTTACTTAGTGCATTTTCATTATAAAAACATAAAATATAAACACTTTCTATAAATAATTTATATTTCATAAAATACACCTGCTTTTGCTACTGATCACAAACTTTTTTTGATGTGTGTACATGTTTTGTCAAAGTGTACTTGGAAAACCGTCCAATCCATAGACTTATTTTATAAATTATAATACGCCAGTATATAAGTAATTCATACATACATATATATATGACGCCTTTATCCCTTGCCGGTTAGGCAGAGCGTTAACGGCCGTAAGAATACGGTCGCTATGTCCACGTCTGACATTTTTGAGGATTGTTTTCCAAGGTTGTTCCAGAAAACATGTGTATCACTATAGTGACAGGTTGTCAGCCTGTCGCCTAAAAATTGTAGGTAGTACACCAATACCCTCGAGCCCCTTAGTCACCTCTTACGACACCCACGGGTAGGATGTGGGGTGATGCTATTCTAAGCCGGCATCATCATGTTAAAATGATTGTGGTAAATTAATACTCACTATTTGGATGAAACATTTCACAAACAAATTGCATCTTAGGTGGGCTGAGGGGATAGTCAGGTGGAAATACTAGTTTGGCCGGGAATATACCACCCTCGAAGCAGGTACCTTCCGGACCCCTGGAATATAAAATTATGTTACTCGTATACACACAACGCCTAGGGACGAAAAAAAGGTGTCCCACACGAAAAGAAAGAAAGACTCGTAAAATGTACTTATTCTATTTTTTAAATTAGGTCAAGCAAGTTTAGAATATTATTAGAACCGATGAAAACAGTTGCGGCTATGTTTATAGGCCTAACGTTTAGTATTTTTGACATATGTATCTCAAAAATAATTAGTGCTATACTCGTACAGATAAAGAAATTATCCCGATTTAGCAACATTATTGTTTGTCTCTCTATCAAAATGTATGACATATGAGCGGGATGTCAACAATATCCCTTTCGGGATCGTTTCTTTAAAAATCGAGTTATACAATAGTTATTTGTACAAGAGAGCAAATAAAATTAAATCACGAGCGTAGTGAGGGTATTCAAAAGTAGTATCCTGAGCTCAGTGTGGGATTCAAAAGCACGACTTGTAACAGTATTTGCTCTCGTGTGGTACACACAACTTTTCACCTCTACCAGTGAGAAAATTATGTGGTTTTAACATTTAAACAACTTGTGCGTTTAGAAATTTTACGAAATGACAAGTAGGTAATATTTAAAAGTTATCGTTTGGAAATTGCCGCCATTATTACGACAAATTTTAGAAAGCTTGTTTTAAATGAGATGTTTGAATTTTATGATGATTATAATTATAATATGATTATGATTATAATATTTTTTGTCATCTGACTACTCACGAATAGCTTAGCGCCATCTATGACATTGTAGTACAACTAACAGTAACAGTACATCATTGTACAAGTTGACGAGAGATGGAGGCTTTTCCGTTTTGTGAAGTAGTTCACATGTTTGACCCCGCAAGTCATAAGACGTGGGTTCGAATCCCATCAATGGCGTGATTTTTTTCACTTGTTTCGTTTGTACTAACTTTGTAACGGTTAATTTAATATCAATTTATCTAGTGTTTGATTAAAACACCAAGTGTTAAAAAAAATACTATCTTGTGGACAATTTCCAACATTTTTATACTTACGTTATAAGGGCCTCCCACTCAAAGAAGTTTTCTTCATTAATTGGTCCTGCTATGATACCCTCAGGTGGATTTAGTGTCAGCTCTGTAAAAAAATTATCTTATAAAAACCAAAGTAAAAAAAACACTAGCAGATTCGGCCACTAGTAGGTGGTGGCAGACATAGTTATCTGCCCCGGGGCGGTAGCTGATTGCAACGTCTGCCAACGCCGGGGCAGGCCACGCCGCAGTGGTAAATGAGAATAAACGGTGAAATAGGGGATTACAATGCGTACTGTTCCAAGCACATTAAATAGAAAGACCCCAGCTGAGTTGTTATGTGGAAAGAAATTCAGGACTACTTGGTCACCACTACACCCTGATTTGGATATTATCTTGGACATGGAAAGAGAGGAGGAGAAGAAAGAAGGTGGAAAAGTAAAGAGTTTAATAAAGATGACAATGTTTTATTCAGAATTTATACTTGTAATCAAAAATGGAAGCGAGAAGTGGTAGAAGGCATGATTGCACCAAGCTTGCACACGGTGCGTGGATTAGATGGAATGGGACACCTCCGCCATGTTGACCAGCTGTTGCGTTCAAGACCACCTGGACACACAGAAGCGCAAGCTTACAGGCAACATGCAAGTGATGATGATAACAATGATTCAGTGATTGTGTCACCCCCTGAAGAATGAATAGGCTGAAATTATTGATATTAGTAATCATGCTAACAGTCATAAATAGTCTTTGTTAGTTTGTTAAAGCCTTGATTGTAACTAAAAAGGGAGGTGTTGTATGTGAGTAGTCTTGTGTCGATTTACACCAAATCTCAAAACTATGAGGTTATGATTGTACTGATTTAGACCTAAGATTAAAGATGATATAAAAACATGAGCTAATAAGAATAAAAACATGTGCTCCTATTGAAAATGCTGATTATTTATCGAAAAGCCTTAAAGATGAAGGTCTTCGAGTTTCAACTGAATAATGTCTTTATCCCTTGGTGGGTAGGCAGAGCATTAACGGCCATTAGGATATGGTCTCTATCCCCACATCTGACAAATCTTACTTCAATCAATAAATCTTGCCTCAAGATGTCATGTTGGCACAGAACAGCAACATATTTAAGAACAAACTTGATAAACATGAAAATGGAAAAGACTAAGTGGACTATAAACAGTGCGATACAGCAGGCACTATCAGTTGCTACAACTGCCTGCCTGATAAAATATAATAATAATAATAATAGATCAGGCAGGTGCCATAGTGCTTTCTCTAGTCCAGTTTACCATCCTTTTGGCACCCCACCCTAATAGTCCAGTTATTTATTTTAGCTTCCGTAAATTCCACAATAGCCCTGCACCGTCCAGGGATTGTCCGTGAGTACATTCACATAGTGTACTTAGGGATAAGTCCTGGACGGTGTACCCTTACAACTTTAGATTATATGGTATTAAAAAGGCCTCTGTGCTGTTGGCTTTCGCTCCACACATGCCTCAAAAGGACCGGGTCTCTGTGGGCCTGAGATTCTATAAGATACCAACATAATAATAATAATAATATATGGATAATACCCCTAACTTGTGTATAAAAAATACTTTGCTTGTTTGCAATTTTTTGACTTTCTTTCACTACCTTACTTTGCCTTAACAAGCATAATGTTACTTAAGTACCTTAATTCCCGTTAGTCATCTGACTCCTGTTGGCCACCAGGGTGGTTACTGTTCCTGATGACCATTGGGTATAGCTGGCCTTGCCATCCCAATATTTTTCCATATTTTGATCTATATTCTTTTGGGAAACTCGACTGGGGTGGCCAACTCGGGGACTGACCAATGCAAGTAAAAGGTAAAGAGAGACTAAAGGATAAATTATCCGTAGAATGGACAGCAGCGTTCTCTGAAGATTCTCTTCTCAAAAAATTGACTGCTTTTATTATGCTGATATTCTTATATAATTCTCTTTTGACTGCACTTACATGCCTAGTAGTGCACTATTGCGGCTGATAGGTAGGCAAGCAAACAAGATTTTTTGTAAAATAGCATTGACATAATTCTACATTTTAATACATATTTTCTGAATGTAGTTTCTATCAACTGCACTCCAGAGTACCTACATAAATTGGCTTACCATACAGTAGGAATATATTGAAATCCTCGATTCTCCTATCTTTTATGAGTATAGATTTTAATGGTGATAAGTATATAAATTACCAATATTCACAAATCAAACTTTTAAGCAAGATACAAAGTAGGTACTTACGTTTATATTCTGCCATAAGCCGCCGAAGAGCTGACCCAGCCATATTCATAACGCAAATTATCGCGTCACTGTGCGATGGCCACTTATTTTGATTCACTCTCAAATGTAATTAAAAAAATAATTATAAAAATACGACGACGTGTCGTCTCCCTGTTTCGTTGCAATTATTAAAGTGCTGCCAGATCTAGAGCTAACGTTTTAACTAACTAACATACTTTGATTACCTAGACATTTTTTTTATCAATGATATTTTATTTTATATTTATTGGACTCTTCAGTGACTATTTTGGATAATATTTTATAGGTGAAATGCCTTTATTGCAAATATTGAATGAAGAATTGAAGTTGAAGAGTTTTCTCCACATGCCATCTAGAGAACGCGTTCGGTTCTTACAGACACTATCACCCTGCTACCATTAGCATTACCATCTGGCGCAGCTGCACTGGAATCTTTACCTACTGACGCTTTATTGGTAGAAGTCCATATTATTAAATAATAAACAAATTGTACTTAGTTATTTCATCGATTATATTTAACTCAAGACGTGAAAAATATTTGAAACTCTGGACTGGACGCTCAATGTCCTTGTTTTAGTCTTATTTGAGCCATCGTTAACAAAAATAATAAAACGTCCTATATTTTGAAATAATCTGGCAATGACTGTCTGCATGACAGTGCCAAAAAGACTAGTATCCATGCTAGAAAATCTTACAAACATGACGTGACATGATTGACCTGACACTATTATGTTTTATTTTTGAACTTGGATGCAAGTATTTTGATCTGAAAGAAAAGTGCAAGCAGTGCTATTCTAGAAGGATTTTTTTAGCTGATAAAACGGGCGCGCGCAAGTCACGTCACCGTATTTCGAGTAAATATATTTCCCGTATCAGTATTCAGTACAGGGTGGGGGGTGGGCTACAACAGTCACACGAAGTACAGAGCGAGCAACGGCGATGACAACAGCAAAAGGGACTAGAGTACGAACCGCGAAAACAGTCCCGCGAAAAACGCTTCAATGACCATTAGTCTGACGTTTATAAGGGCCATTTAAACTTTGTTCACAGTACTTCTTTCGCGGCGCCGACTCTAACCGTATTAGGCCGGTCCGTACTTTGTGTTTGACGCGTTTTTGTCTGCTTTATTACGCAAACTGGATCTTTAGAATTGGACATTAGAAAACCGCAAAGGGGGGGGGGGGGGGGGGATAAGGGTAGGGGGCTCTGATTTGTTATGAGAATAATAAATCACAGAGGGCATTAAAATCCTTTTAGGGGTAATAGTTTTCATTGGGCACAGAACTGAATTCACTGAATTCGACAAATTCCTCAATATGCCCATCGAAATAGCGCCACCTAGTTCAGACAGCCCACTGCTATGAGGTTATCATCGTTGTTTTGTCTACGTACTTTCTGACACAATATTTCGACGCGCCTTGGGCTACTGATAATTAACTACAATGTACCAAACTGTTCTTTCTGACACAATATTGCGACGCGCCTTTTTCCATGTAAACGGTAAAAGTTTGACATAAAGTACGCCCTGAATCGTCAGATTCTTGACCAAGAAATCAAAGGAGGCCAGTGACTGTTCTTTTCATTTATAACTTGGCACGCTTTTTTTGAAGGTTTATAGTAATCCGAATATAATTTTATAAGCTCTACATTTGTATTTATTTTTTGTATTTATTATCTTATATCCTCTTTTCGACGTTTGGTCGCTTACTTTGTTCGCTCCAGGGGGACAAAATATTAAACTAACCTAAACCTACCGTGTCGAATTTGCCTTAGAAAATTTTTATAGAGCGGGGCTGCGCCCCCCGTGCCCCTCTAAACCCTCCCGTCCCCCCGCTTTGCGGTTTCTACCTCTAAAGATCCAGTTTGCGTTATAAAGCAGACAAAAATACGCACCAGACACGAAGTACGGACCGGTCAAGTATTATGGTTACTTTACTTCCATTTCTTGTTGTCACCGCCGTTGCTCGCACTGTACTTCGTGTTACTGTAGTAGCCCACCCCGTTATGTTTGACATTAAGTACTGATACTGGAAATATAGTTACACACGAAATACGGTGACGATACTTGCGCAGGCCCAAACAATCCCAGTAGGCACCGTGACGTGACAGATAAAGTGACAGCTATGGCCACCTCCCCGCGTTTTCTTTCAAAGTTTCAAGTCAACATGGCGGATCTTCTGGCGGATTGAGAATTTGTTATTTTTTTAAACGATAGTACGGTTTGTTTGCATTCCTTAGAATTGCTGTAGATGAATTTTGTAGCTCTCACTAATTATTTTTTTGATTATGGTAGGTATTTAAGTCTACGTGGTTTCTTGTTTTGTGAAGGCATATCGATGGAAAAGCAAAGCACGATGAATTATAGTATCCCGAAAACTTCTCCTTCCCAATCTCGTCAACTGCTTCAAAGTTCGGTTCACCCTTTTCAGGTTAGTAGGTACTTACCTATTAAGCGTAACTTTACAACCTTCTGAGCATTGAGCCTACAAAAAATAGGTAGGTACATCACTTATTTACATTCATGATATGGCACCCAAAATGATTTCACACGTGATGTAGTTTATGTCCAGCTTCAATGACAACACCTTAGTAGTTGGGTACGCAGGTGTACCTACCTATCAATAAATGGGTATTCAATCTCTCGCCCAAGTAGGTAGGTACCTCACGCACTCAGCGGAAGTCACTGCAATAGGTACCTATTAATGAGCGTTGTGTGATTTGCCTATAGATTTTAGCTTGTGCACATTTTTAGTGCAATTACTTGTTAGGTATGCGTTTGTGTTAGAATTTTAAAGTGTTCTGCTAATTTACAAAATTATAAACAGCAATTGTGAAAGGTTCTGAAAATTTCATCATTTTATTGGAAACATGCCGTGTGATGCCGGCTTAGAATAGCATCACCCCACATCCTTCCCGTGGGTGTCGTAAGAGGCGACTAAGGGACTCGAGAGTATTGGTGTATTACAATTTTTAGGCGACAGGCTGACAACCTGTCACTATAGTGATACACATGTTTTCCGAAACAACCTTAGAAAACAATACTCAAATCAATGTCAGACGTGGCGATAACGACCGTATTCTTACGGCTGTTAACGCTCTGCCTACCCCGCAAGGGATAAAGGCGTGATATATGTATGTATGTATGTATGGGAAACAATAAAATATCAACCTCAAAAACAAATATAAGCTAACTAGCCGGCCGCTGTAATGTAACTCGTTTTCAGGTGGCAATAAATTGTCCTTGCATTTATCATACATCATATACCTAAGCCTCCTTTTGAAATTTAAGCAAAGTAGGTATACACTAGCGGCCCGCCCAGCGATTGCGCCCTTGCAACTCATTTTCCCGTGGAAATAAGATGTTTTCCTGGCAAGTAGGTATTGTGCATAAAAACCTTCCTCTTGAATCACTCTATTTAAAAAATCCGCATAAAAATCCGTTATGTATTTTATAAGATTTAAGCAAACATACATAGATACATACAGACACGTGAAGCGACTTTGCTTTATACTATGTAGGGATCATCCTATATTTTACAGGCTGTATGTTATATTATTTAGTTACCCTATACTATGTACCTATGTATACGATCTCTATTTATTTACCTACTTTTTAGATGCCTTCAAATTGGGACCCAGACTCAGAAAAATGTGATAAGGATAAATTGACAATGTTTGTGTGTAACTTGTGCATGAAAACATTTTACAACCAGATTGCTCTACAGAACCACAAAAATGTGACTCATGATGTTCACGACACCGACGATACACCTGACTGGAACACGTTCACCAATAAACAGGTTTTTAGATCCATTTTACATCCAGCTAAAAGTAGCTACCTAGGTATGATCCAGCTGACACCTATCACGCCTTTGTCCCTTGCGGTTGCGAGGCAAGCAGAAAGATAACGGTCGAAAAAATCGGTCGCTATAGCCACGTCTGACAAGTATTGGGGGCCTTGTTGTAAAAGGTTGTCAGTCTGTTGCCTAACGTTGTAAATTGTAATACACATGAAACCCTTAGTCGCCTCCTACGACACCCGCGGGAATGAAATGGGTGATGCTATTCTAAGCCGGCATCACACGGCAAATCCAGCTTAAATAGGTGTAAAAAAAGCAACTGCAAATAATCCAAGGTATGCATTTATCACTTAGTCCATGTAAGTGAACAACATTCGCCAAGGAATATAGGTTAAAATATGAGAAACATTTGGGCCCTCCCACACAAATTGACTTAGAGATTGATTTTTGAAACGTCGTATTTCGATTCCGTGCACGGAAGTTCACAACGACCGGTCCACACGTATTTAAATTCCTTCTAGGCACTCGATGTTTTGAAAATCAAGGATATGTGTGAATTTACTAGGATATGTGGGAATGTAGGAATAATATGTAGCAGACTTTCGCATGAAACAAATACGAAAGTTTCAGAAATCGACTCCCTGGGAATTCATTTCTGAAACGTAATTCGATTCATGTGAAAATCTGTATCACACGTTCTACTTTACCTACTTATCGATTTCCACACACCCTCATAAATTCACACATACCCACTCAGAAATTGAGCTCTAGGTCAATCTGTGTGGGAGGGCGAATGCTGTTCACTGACATAGATTCCAGCAGATTTTCTTTGGGCGATCGATTTTTTAAATATATATATTTGGCCAATGTTCCTTGTGAAAAAATGTTGGATTTCATGGACTGGATGAATCACTTTTTCAAATATTTGCAGTTTTTTTTTATACCCCTTGTATATCCTATCTTGCTAGGTGTTATTAACAAGCAGTAATTTTCCTTTATTGGTGCTTCTTGCCTTTCTCCTCCACTCAAAGAATGTTTGAACTGCTTTTTGAATATTTAATTTGAATGCTTTTTGCATATTTAAAACTTGCTGACCTTCCTAATGCAGAAGCACTTTTCGCTAGCTTTTTTCATCTATTGTCTAGTCGTATTTAGATTAGATGGTTGCTATAATGGTAGAGAAAAGACCCTTAGAAATTCTATTATAAAATTTATAAAGAAAAAACTATTAAATAGGTTTGACCCGACTGCCTTAATTGAGGGTTAGGTTAGGTTATTTCAAATGTATGTATGTAGGTATTTATATATGATTCGTCACTTTTAACATCCTGACGCATTGATTGACTGTCGGTCTTCCCTCTCTCTACCCTCTTTCAGTGGTTTCTTCTTTTCTATATAAAAAATTCATTGTTGTATATGGCGGATTTAAAACGCAAACTTTGAAATCACCGCAGTCGGGTTTTTGTTTTCTAATTTACTAAGGTTGTTATAGTATAAGTGAGATAAGTCAGTAGGTAAATTAAATTACATTGTGCTGTTTTCCAGGATATGGATGGGCTATGTGGATTTAAATTCATACCACTGAATTCTGAAGATATTGAAAATAATAATATAGAGAATAGTATCGTAACTCGATGCTTTAGTGAAGATACATCGTATTTATTAGTGAAAGTTGACGATGGAGAACCTGGAAACTACTATGCCGATAAGAAATTTCAAATGGATAGGCAGCAAAAAGACGCAGGAAGCGCCGAAACTCCTGCAGTCGATCTAAGGTAAGTCGATAGATAAAATAAGTACGCACCTAGATTGTTTCACTCATTATCTGGTTATATTTTTTAAGTTAGGATATTGTTAAATACTTAGTGTACCGATCTACTGATTTCTATTTAACCAGGGGTCCATTCACGTGCACTCTTCCCTCAACAATGTGCCCAGAGCTTCAGTGTCGGCAGACATTCATTAGTTGCTGTGAATATTCCCTACACTACCGAGACAAACATACTAAGAGGCGAAAATCCTCATTGCGCTGTCAAGTTTGTGAAAAACGTCTCGAAAAGGAGTCACCGGCAACGAAAATCCGACTCGCAGACGAGTACCATGTGACTAGTGCGATCATGTTCCCTTGTCGTATGTGCGCACTGCAGTTCCCGGACCAAGCCAAATATGAAGAACATAACAGATTAATGCATCCGAAAATGAAACCGCATCAATGTTCAATATGCTACAAACGCTTTGCCCAACTAGGCGGCTTACAGCAGCATCTTCGCATGCATACTGGGATACGACCTTTCGTCTGCACTTTCTGCCCGAAAGCTTTCACACAGAAAGCGGGTCTCGACCAACATCTCCGAATCCACACTAAGGTAAAACCTTTTAAATGTGTTGTTTGCAGTAAATGCTTCTCTCAATCTGTCCACCTGAGACAACACATGCGGACTCACACCAACATCCAGCCATTTGAGTGCTCGGTCTGTGAAAAGAGGTTCAAGCAGAGGAGTCATCTTAACTTCCACTTGAGGTCCCACGTGAACGAGCATTATGACGCTGCAAGACGATTCGAAGCAGTGATGAAACATCAAAGCGAATTGGATTTTAAGTATCATTCTATGGAGGAGAATGAAAGTTTATACTACTCCGGATCTCTCTCACCCGCTCGAGCAAAACCTTATGATAGTCCACCCGCTCCCGACAATGCCGGTAATGTTGTTACGAAGGCTTACAACAAACTACCAGCCCTCGGTCACGATGGTGACATTAATCTACCAAACCTGTACTACAATCCACCTGTGTCATTCCACTCGAACGTTAACTTCCCATTCCACAACTTCAACCAGCCTGCTCTATCTTCCGTTGCTAACGTTTCCATTTCTTATGATAATTCGCACCAGCTTCACCGCGCACTGAACGTTCAAGTTCCAAACTCATACGACAACATGTCTGAACTCCCTTGCAGTGCCAACGTGAATACGAATTCTTTCATCAATGCACCTCCTGATCATGCATCTTACACTCAATCCAGTATCAATATGCCAAGCCTTTATGACAACCCTGCCAGCACCGCACACGCTACTATTAGCATGCCTCTTCTTTGCGACAACCCATTACCATCCAGCAGTGCTGAAAATTCTGTAGATATGTCTGACCGTTACGATCGACCAAACATGCCTGTAACTTTTGATAACAAACCTCCAGAACCTACTTGCGCTGATAATGTTATTACCAACCCTTACGACAACCATTCGCAAAATATGCTGCCACTACTCGAACCCAGTGCTCCGCCTGTTTAAAATCAGGTAGCTTTGTCTAACTAATTTCTTCAACTAATTTAATATTAATGTCCATATGTGTCATGGGCTGGTGTCATTATGGAAAGATATAGGTAGGTAGTCACTTGTACTAGAATGGGCGATTAAAATAGCCAGACTGAGGCATCGGTAGGTACCTATGTTAGATGATTGAAGAAACTTTATGCTTATATGCGTAGATTGGACTTTCCATGCTCACTACAAATATTGACACAACAGGTGATATTATTGTATTACTTATATTAAAAAGTTTCTGCATTAGTTTTCTTCTATTACCTATATTACGCGTTTGATGGTTTAGTTTGTGCCAACAAATGCCTGCTATAAATAAGTAGTAGGTAGACGTACTTTGAAATAAACTAACTAGTATTTTTTTATTCCTTTGTCACTTTAACGTAAGTATGTTCATTATTACTTGTAAGTAATAACTTAATAAATAGATATGCATGAAATATTTTTTTCTATTCCATCCTGTCCCTTCGGATATTACATCCTGACTGAGACTAAGAATAATAATATAATACCTAAGACAGGCTGGTTTACTATACTAAAAAAAACACCCTATACTTCCGTAGCTCTAAATAGGTCAACTTTTACGTCGCTACGTATAATAGGTACTTTACTTTAGTACCCAACATTTTTACATCTGCGGTTCAATGAGCCTCCGTTTTTTTAACTGAGTAGTTGTCAAAACAGCGTCCGTTTGGCGTTTGGTTTGCGGCGTTTGCGCAGCGTGTGGCCGGATCGCGGTTACATTTCGGTCCGGTGTATATTTTGTTAGGGCCGCGCTGGTGAGCTTGAGACAACAAAGGGTTTCCAAGACTTGACGGCTGCATTCACCGTTCACTGTTCTCGACCACTGCCAAAGATCCATTGATGCATTTTATTCAAAGTTTCATTTCAGAATACCTAAATATTTTAAGGTGCATGCTTAGTTTATATCGCCGATACTCTTTACTAAAATCCTGCTTAGCTCTGGTTTTGCCGCTACTACTCGTTTTACAACAGGATTAAGACATTTTCCCGTGCCTATGTAAATCATATAACACGCCTTTATCCCCTGCGGGGTAGGCAGAGCGTTAACGGCCGTAAGAATACAGCCACTGTCGCCACGTCTGACATTTTAGAGGATTGTTTTCTAAGGTTGTTTCAGAAAACATGTATCACTATAGTGACAGGTTGTCAGCCTGTCGCCTAAAAATTGTAATACACCAACACTCTCGACTCCCTTAGTCGCCTCTTACGACACCCGCGGGAAGGATGTGGGGTGATGCTATTCTAAGCCGGCATCACACGGCAAAAAATCCTCATGAAAAATATTGATAACCGAGCAGCTAGGTGATGTGGCTAGCATATCAGTACTTCGGCGATTATCAAGTGTGTGTACGTACATAACTATCTACAAACAGATATCATCTCTGTGATAATTAGTTCAATTGGTACCTGCCTAGTAAAAAAAATCGTAGGTATATCCCTGGTGGGGTAGGCAGAGCGTCAAAGATTGTATTATAGATAGAGTGATCAATACGCTACGTCATCGTCTTTTTCCCAGGGGAAAACGATTAACAATTTAATGTCTAGTGTTATCACGTATGCCCTAGTGGTTGGCATACGTAATGTTAGGTGATGTACTTGTAGAAAGAAAAGGCTGGACTCCAATTCAGAAGGTTATTATTTTTCAGATAATTTCCGGTTTACATTACTAAAGTGTGAGGTGCGCGCGCACAGGCTAAGGTGGGGGAGACGACTGGCGAGCGGGGCTCGCCGCCGCAGTGACTCGATACAAAACTGCTGACAAAACACAACGTGACTAGGTCCCTACAATATTCCCCTCCTTTTTCAAAATTTTGGTAAAAATTTTCAATATTACAAAGCTACAACAAAATCGAAACCAAAACATGACTAAACAAAAGGATCTCATATTACATTGACATAAAGAACGATAACATTGGCTACGCAGAAACTACGAACATATCAAACGTTTACAATTACGCTGACTGACAAATTACAACGAACAATAGTAGGACTTGTATGATTCTACGACTTATAAATTTTACAATGACAAAGGTATGAATTCTTAAATATTGTACATGGTGTTCTTAAATATTTCAACTTACGAATTTCATCTAACAATTACACGACACTTTCTGAAACACGACACACTGTAAGACACTGAGATGTCCTGTCCGATTCATATCCAAACGCTGTCCAACCAAAATCCGCCTGGGCATAAACTTCTCAAGACCTCCCGGTGAGCCTTCTGAGTGGTTCCGCGCCCTACTCCTACTCCAACGCGAGAGTCTTCTCTAAGTTCCATTCCTCCAGACTTGAAGAAAACGGTGACAGTTGGCGTCGACAAAATCTCCAGTGATCTTTGTAACACCCTGTGTGTCCTCAAACGCTCGCAGTTGTAACACGATGCTCGGCGTCCTAGCGCTAGCCACGTGGGACCAAGACGTGACCGCTACACTGCCGTCAGGGAATCTTCATCGCATGTCATAGTTCGCTCATAATCAAGGGCTACGTACAACAGAGGCTTACATTCCGTACACAAAACTGCAGCTAATCCACTCCAACCGATGGCACTTCTTCATTCGGTGAGGAACTGATGAAATTGTCGTGTCGTCTTCTTCGATGATGTTATCCAAAAGTAGAACAGAACACCAGTCACTTTCAGTAACCCCAAGTGACATGGGGGAGTCGTCTCGTCCGGAACAGTTTCTTCATACTTCACGGGAATTTTTCATCACTCCAAATTTCGCTGATCTTGCGTCTTGCGTGTTGCTAGTCGGTGTCACCAATTATCACGTATGCCCTAGTGGTTGGCATACGTAATGTTAGATGATGAACTTGTAGAAAGAAAAGGCTGGACTCCAATTCAGAAGGTTATTATTTTTCAGTTAACTTCCGGTTTACATTACTAAAGTGTGAGGTGCGCGCGCACAGGCTAAGGTGGGGGAGACGACTGGCGAGCGGGGCTCGCCGCCGCAGTGACTCGATACAAAACTGCTGACAAAACACAACGTGACTAGGTCCCTACAGTGTAACGAGAAAACAGGTA
Source organism: Keiferia lycopersicella (assembly GCA_029255805.1). Classification (NCBI taxonomy): domain Eukaryota; kingdom Metazoa; phylum Arthropoda; class Insecta; order Lepidoptera; family Gelechiidae; genus Keiferia; species Keiferia lycopersicella. The sequence continues at coordinate 13,779,873 of JARACZ010000006.1, read as the reverse complement.
GTCTCGAAATACACTTCTAAATCAAGGCACTTTCGTTTTTATGATTTGATAAAACACGAAACCAATAAAAAACTATTTTGAAATTTGGATAATTTCGTTGCGATTTATAAATCTCATTTTATTCACTACATGATTTCAGTCATTTATTCCAAAATAAAAACGGTTAAGTGTTAAATGATTAAATGGTTTTTGAAATGAGAAATATAGTCCAAACAAACTATCACAAAGTAGATATGTGTTATTTATTATGAATGCATTACGTACCTACCTACACAAATATATCTAAGAGTTAAACGAAACCATATCTATAACAAGACCGCTAATATTCAACGGTGTAGGTTCCAAGTATTAATAGTTACGTTCATATCTCGATGTGCGCCGAACAAAAAACGCTGGAGCGAACTAAAAGCCGGCTCGGAACTCCTTTTAAGTCACCGTCGTGTTTATATTCCTGTCGTTAATGGATCGCGTTGCGCGCGCGCAAATGTAGCCGTCGTGATAGAAGCACTGTCGACAACGTACATACTAGCGGCCCGGGGTTTGTCTTTTCTACTCTAACTGCATAAATTATGAACTACTTGCCTGTACGTACGCCTTGCGGGGTAGGCTGTTACAGCCACATCTGCCAAGTCCTTGGGTCTAGTTTAATTTCGATATTGCTAACACACCTAGAACAAGGTGTGTCTGTAAAATCCATTGCGTTGCATGGATATCTACGATACTTATTATAAACAGCAATCACAAGATAGATAAGTTAACACGCCGGTCAATGTCCCACACGAAAAGAAGAACTGAGTCCAGCCGGCGGCATGCCGCTGAAAAATCTATGCCAGAGGTGCCTAGGTATAACCAAAGTTTTAAATGTAGTAAGTAACTAAGTAATTACTTGAACTACAATTCATGCCCGCAGTCTCTTTGCTTTTTCAGCTGCTTAGCTTTATTAGTCCTACTAGTGGGCGCCGCCCGCGGCTCCGCCCGCGTGGATGTCGGTGGGAACTGGGAACCCACAGGAACTTTTTTTTGGGATAACAACTGTCCTATGCTATGTGTCCAAGTTACCCTCTATCTGTCTACCAAATATTAAGAAAATCAGTTCAGTAATTTTAGCGTGAAGGAGTAACAAACATACAAACTTTTGTGTGTTTCCTAGGGATCGAACCAGGGATCTTGGGATCTTTGTGTTCCGACCACTAACTAAAACACGGAGGTATTCATCGTGAAAGTAGGTACTCGTGTTTTTAAAATCATAAAATCGCAATAACCGTAGAGCTAGTTCACTTTCAAACATTTGTTTAACTTCACATTGTAAATCTAAGACGCGGCTTTATTTTTTTAGGGAAGCATGTAATAGATTAGTCAGATCGTGTACGGTTGGTCGGTGTCGGTGGTTCCCGCCGCGTGCCTGCCGGGCTGCGCCTGCGCATGCCGGCTCCTTCGCCCTTCCGTTGACGGACGCTGTGCACATGGCCTCGGCTCCGGCTCGTCCATCATAAAATGTAATTTACAACTCCACGGCTCCCCGGCTGCTATCTGTACACGAAAGTAGGGTCGACGTACCAATCCTAAAATGCATAAACGAATGCGCACCCAGCTTGTATTGGTTTGGTAGGTAACTTAACTAGTTGATCATGCCCAAATGTTGATTAATAATTCATTATTATTAAACTTACCTTATAATATAATTATAGTAGATTACGTACTGAGGTATGTAAGCTATCAATAACAACCGAGGTTTTTTAACGCCCGAGCGGAGCGAGGGCGGTACCTTTCCGAGGTTGTTATTGATGTTACATCCGTGGTACGTATACTGCTTTACATATCGAATAAAAAGTGAGTAAAATACAGCGATAAATACAAAAAAACGATCCATAAATGATGATTTTATCGTCTGTTATTCAAATTGCACCACTCAACTTTTTTTTCTATGATTGAAAAATATTGAATTAATATGAAAGAAAAGTATCCTAACATGAAGTAGTCATTTTTCTGATCGTAGGGATATTAGTCATTTTTACTTTTGTTATTGTAATATTGAGTAATAATTCGACAAACTCATTTATTGAGGTTATAAAAATACAGATTAACAATATAATTCCTGCGTTCAAGCAACACAATTCGTAGCGGCCAGTTCGAAATTTAAAATCGTATACAACCAATTGACGCAACTCCTATTAAAAATAAGAAGAATTTTATTTTAACTTTTATATTGCCGCGATTCTATTGGTTCTTTTTCTAGTTCCATATTTAAAATTACTTACAGGCTTAGTTTCAAAACCTCGCCTGTAAGTTGAACTTACAGGTCGTGTTTTTTGTCAGTAATGACCTACTTTCAGAGCATGAGATATTCAACAGCCTGACGAAACTTCATATTAAAAAAAAACTCAAAGAGTTCACGCTAAAATTTATGGCGTCGTTTATTGTCTCTTTCCTTTTATCCTGCTTCTTTGTCTAGCGCTGTCAGGCTGTCACACCACCAAACAATATGGCGGTTCTTGTCAAATTTGTTGATATCGCAGCATGATTAATTAAAAGTTTTCAGTGAATAACGTGAAATATTGGTGACGAAACTTTAACATTTACAAATAATTTACATTGTGGTAATAAATTAATTACGATTGCATCTCAAGATGCACTATAAAAAGTGTGAAATTTGTGGATTGAAAGCCGGTCGACAATCGGGAGAAAAGCGAGTATTTTTGGCTCAGTTCCCATTATTTGAAAGGCGGTAAGTTATTTTGGTTATCATTTTATCAATTCTAAGTGATTTCGAAAGACTTTCTGTCATTTATTTTACGTATTTTATATCTGGGCTATCCTTGCAAATTTACCATAGAGATGGGTTAGGGTTGTATCGATAAAATTATCGATAGTTTATTTACGGGTCAGAATATACCTCTTCAATAAGGCCTTTAGTATAACAATGCATTTGACAACTGCAAAACCTCATTTCTTCTAATTGTGTTCTGTTGTCTTCTGAAAAAATTTGATGGTTTTAACTTTTTGAATAAAATAAAAACTCACATTCTTCTTCATCTTAGGTCCAATAAAAAAAATGATTCATGCGTATTTGCGAACCCCTTAGAGTTCTTAATTGTATTTTATGCACTATAATGCAATTTTTTTTTTTGTGTTGTACACTTTCTAATAATGTACTATACTGTTTCAGATGCAGACAATGGGTAAAATTGACTGGTAAAGAAGATTTGGCATATGTGCCTATAGAAAAGTTACATTCTTTGAAGTATTTATGTGGAAATCATTTTACCAAAAAAAACTTCAATAGGAAGTTATCTAGGTTAAAACCTTCAGCTAAACCAAACTGTTTAGCGGACGTGATCTGGGCTGATCTACACAAGCAATCTTATTCGAGAGCAAAACCCAAGAAATGCAGTTTACATGGTTAAGGTACTACTGCTACTTGCTGAATTGAATAAAACTGAGTTTAATCGAAAACCGCTAAAAAACGACGTAGGTGTAGTGAGTGTACTAGCCTGAGTAATGAACTTCCTTATTTGCAGTTGCAGAGTAGCCAACATTTCTGATCAGAAGACCACATACAGCAACTAAATAGACTATTGCACAAATCAACATTTACCAATAACAGCAAGTAGCAATTATTGTATCTGTCAGGTAAAAAAAGTTTCCTTGATAAAAAAATTATAAACTTTTATCATGTTTTTTAATAGACATTGCACTATAATACATTGGAAATATATGATTTGGCTGTTTTGAGATAAGGACTGATATTTAGTCGATACGATATTTTGTACATTGTACGATCTAGTCTATGTCATACCGACCCAGGTATAGGAAAAATAAATAAACTTATAAATTAAGAAAATTGAGTTTGTTTCTCATACACCTAATCTTTTTCAAAGGAGCAATTCCGCAAGATGGTGGTGTACTCCGCCATATTGCGAAACTGCTCCTTTGAAAAACGCCCATTGAAAACAGTCTAGGATATTCCAACGCTGTTTTTTTTAAATATCGATATCGATATATTTATCATACCAGGGCATACCACATCTCTATTTTTCTGTCATGTTGGTAGCATTGTTACAATATTGTTAGAATGCTTATATTGGCTAGAGATTTTAGCGTGAACTTGAAAAAAAAACGTTATACGTAAGACCCAACTCTTAAAACGCTAGTTTTATTATATTCTCTTTGATATTCAACTTACAGGCGAGGTTTTAAAACTAAGCCTGTAAGTAATTTTAAATATGGAACTAGAAAAAGAACCAATAGAATCGCAGCAATTAAAATCAATTTCTTCTTATTTTTAATAGGAGTTGCATCCAATTAGTTGTATACGATTTTAAATTTCGAACTGGCCGCTACGAATTGTGTTGCTTGAACGCAGGAATTATATTTTTAATCTGCATTTTTATAACCTCAATAAATGAGTTTGTCGAATTATTACTCAATATTACAATGACAAAAGTAAAAATTACTAATATCCCTACGATCAGAAAAATGTCTACTTTATGTTAGGATACTTTTCTTTCATATTAATTCAATATTTTTCAATCATAGAAAAAAAAAGTTTAGTAGTGCAATTTGTATAGCAGACGATACAATCATCATTTATGGATCGTTTTCTTGTATTTATCGCTTTATTTTACTCTTTTTTCATTCGATATGTAAAGCAGTATACGTACCACGGATGTAACATCAATAACAACCTCGGAAAGGTACCGCCCTCGCTCCGCTCGGGCGTTAAAAAACCTCGGTTGTTATTGATAGCTTACATACCTCAGTACGTAATCTACCATAACATCTACTTTGGGATTTACTTACCTACCATAAAAATAAAGCCAGTCAGTCAGAGTCGGCGAAAACCCTAAATGTGTTTAGTTCATAACATGTGTGTAGGACAACAGCTACTCAACGGTGTGACTATGAGTGATAGTAATGTAATGAGTATAGCTTTTTTTTACCGACTAACTCAATTTTCTCTTATTTTTATTTATTTTTACCTGTGAGTTGTCTGCTTTGCGAACGGTACATCGACTCTACATACCGAACCTACGATGTAAGCTACGCTACGCCTTGACGGCCGATGTGGTGCAGTGGTATTGCGACTGCCTGCAGCGACGCAAAGGTTGCGGGTTCGGTTCTCGGTGGGGTCACAAAGTTGATGTTTATTATTTTATGAGTTTGTTTCTGGTCCGGTCAGGACATTGCAGGCATATGGTTCCGTATTTCGCGTATAAGCTGTACGTCCCGTTCGCCGTCCATGATAACTTAGACGGCCGGTCGTTACTCAGCCATGTCAGAGGCCTGCCACTCATCTAGTAGGTGGTTGAAACACTCTGACACCAGGGTTCGTATCGTCGTTCGACGACTCGGTGTCCCACACGAAAAGAAGGACTGCGTCCAGCCCGCGGCATCCCGCTGAAAAACCTATAAGAGGTACCTATGTATAACCAATTTTTAAAATGTAGTAACTAGGTAATTATTTTAAGACCAAGTCATACCAGCAGTCTCTTTTCTTTCTCAGCTGCTTTAAAGCTTTATTAGCCCTATGAATTAAATAAAACGAAAACATTATTATTTCAAGGTTTAGACTATTACACCAAAAACTGACAGATAAGATAACATGCCCATAATTTGTTGTAGCACCTACTCACTTATCATATTATGTGTGAAAGACTTGCCTACTCACAATGCGTAGGTGGATCACTAAAATCAGACTTGCTGACTAAAGCCTTTCGGTCCGGATGCCTTCAGAAAGCTGACTCAGTTGATGGCTTCTCAGAGCACCAAGTCTATTATCTACATCAGCTTAAGATAGCTACTACCTGGCTATTCTCATTAACAGTTGGTAGGTACCTAATTTTGCAGGCATTATCAGCTTTTCAATGGCCTTTCCCGCGAAACGTTATACGTAGGTGTCCTTGGAGGCGACTGTGAATTACAAAACGTTAGGCGACAGTCTGACAACCTGTCACAAACAACAATTGTCACAATACACAAATCAACCGAAACGGCCCTCAATATTTTTCTGACGTGGCAATAGCGACCGTATTTTTACGGCCGTTACTGCTCTGCCTGCCCCGCGAGGGATAAAGGCGTGATTGTGTGTATGTATGTATGTGTGTATGTAAGTATATTGCAGAGGCATAATGAAGGCATAGCTATGGTAAGGGATAACTTATTTAAGAAAGTTGTTAAGTTACATGCTTGCAGTTTTCTGTGTTCTACGTGGTCGCTGAATAAATATATTTTTGTTCTAACCGTCTCATATCGATACTTTGAATGGGTAACGCATGAAGTTTAGCTGATTTAAGATGATCGGACTTTGGACCGTTCTTATGCCGCGCCACGCTCATAAATAATCCATACATTGACGGTTAATTCAATAGTTTCCTGGGTCATTAAATATAATATATAAGTTGTACGCTTAAAACTGTTGGTCCAAAAATAGTAGGGACTTCATGCAGAATTATTCGAAACAGGTATTCAAAGTGGAAAGAGAAGACCAGAAAATCAGACCCCAATAATTGCCAAGGAGAGAGAGAGTTATAAATTCAAAGTTAGAATTTAATAAACAGAACTATAATAATATAAGTACCTGAGTGTTTTGACGCTACCCAAATACTTTGTGATCATACTTTCAGTTTTTATACAAAATAACGTTTTAGATCGTTTTAAAAAGTAGCTTATTCGACCTGTCAGGAATGTAGCCTACTTATGAACAACAATACACAACATATTTAACTAGCACAGTAAAGGATGTTCTTATCTGTGAGTGTCAGGTGGCACAAAGACCTAAAGTAAAGGCCGCCGTCGCGTCGGCTCAATAATGTTATGAGGCTACTCTTATTTCAAGCAATCTGTAAGTATGCACTTACATACTTAGTACCTACTAAGCACTTAGATGAGTGTGTTCCAAAACATCACTTATACAGAGTGTTAGGAAAAGTACTAACCTTCTCTCAAGGGATGAAGCCCATGAATCTGACGTCCCGTCAGACGTCAACGTCAACTTTCCCCAAAGAACATAAGCCAAAAAATTAAAAAAATATATGGATCTCACATACAAACTGAGTCAGTCGGCTGGTACATTTTGTATGGAAGGCCCAAATTTTTTTTTCGTATCATTTCGACCTATGTTCCTTGAGGAAATTTGTTCAATTGTTTCATCCCTTGGAAGGAAGTTGCTTTTCGTAACACCCTACTGTATAATTAGCTTTTTATTGTGGATATGAATTGCCGTACTTTGTAGTACCGTATTTTTGCTTTCATAGTTTTCAAGCAAATCTATGAAAGGTTGATTGATTAAGTGACTACCATCTTTTACTTTAGAAATAAGCAATTGGTTATGATTTTTCGTAAATGGAAAATCTGAAAAATAATGTACATATTTTTTCTCAACGCTCCGGCCATTGATTTCGCTGAGGCTTGGGTTTCAGACTGGTATTAGTCTTAGGAACATTATGCACTATGACTCAATTCGGGTCGGTCCACTTTGGGGCCTTTCATGAATACAAACTTTTGTATGAAAGGCCACACTGTTTTACCACCTAACGCGATGAACTTTTAATTTTTTTTGTGAATGTTCAGATACGGTAGCTAACTATCCAAAGAACCTCTGTGCAAAATTTTAATATCCTAGGTTCAGTAGCTAGGTATCTATTTTGCGTTGTTGGGAAATTAGAATAGTTTTTTCGCAGCCGCCATTTTATTTTTGAGAACACAACTAGACCTCGGCTTGGCTTAGGTAAACGTTTATAACTTTCACTTAGAGATTCATTCATACCGATTACGATAAGATTTGAAAAATTTACTTAGGCATAGGTAGGTACCGATACATTTTACCTTCGATGGTAGCGAGCGCCGCCCTTATATTCGGGGTATTGGGTTTTGTAAAATGTTGGCTGCGTCCCTTTTTAACCCCAGCCTGTGAAACTGAAAAACTTGCCAAAGGACATAATCGAACAAAACAAAAAAAAGGGAGGCTCCCCAAACAAAAACAGACCTGGAGAAAATAATAGAATTAAATAACTCTTATATAAAATAAATGTCGCCGAAAGTTATACCAAAATTATAGTTTATGTTTGCCGTGTGATGCCGGCTTAGAATAGCATCATCTTATTTCTTTCTTGTGGGTGTCGTATGAGGCGACTAAGGGACTCGAGGGTTTCGTGTATTACATATTTAGGCGACAGACTGACATCCTGTCACTACAGTGATACACGACTTGTCTGTAGCGACCCTCAAACATTTTGTCAGACGTGGCGTTACTGGCCGTAATTTTACGGTCGTTAACGCTCTGCCTACCCCGCCAGGGATATAGGCGTGATTTGTGTATGTATGTGTAGTTTATGTATTTTTAATTGATATAGTATGCGTGACTGTATAACAAAATACTTAACTTAAAATTTAATGCACATTATGAAGTCATAATTTTGTAGAATAATCGGACGGATGGTTCAAGATCAGGAGCTCAATTTCTGAAATGTTCTTTCTCGGTTCCGGGTACGTAATTACAAAACTACTGGTCTTATCATAATTTTAAAATTTCTATTACTCGATGTTTTTACTGGTCTTATCATAATTTTAAAATTTCTATTACTCGATGTTTTTACTGCCTGCAATGGGTATGTGGGAATCGATAAGTAAAGAAGAACTTGTGCTACTAGCTTAATGAGTAGCAGATTTTCGCATGAAACAAAAACGCTCGTTTCAGAGATTGAGCGATAGATCCGGCACCGTGGAGAGAAATGCGCGCTGCGTGTGCGCCATTTTGTAGGCGGAGCCTCGAACCCGCGCCCGCGCCGCGCGGCTCTCCGTGACGTGCACATGCCGCGTGCGTGGCAAACGCGACCACGCTGAAAATTTACAGACGGAGAGAGGAAAAGTACGCTTTGAATACGAGATTTTTTCAACTCAGCAACTACATATTCTTTTTTACATTATAATTTATTTACGTTGCTATGTAACGCATCGACATCTACAGTTTATTTACTCGATACCCCTTAAAAAAGAAATCTGCACTTAATGTTCCACATCTTAGTAAGTTTTATAAAAAAAACTAGTAAACAATTTAGTTGTTAGCAATAACACAAATGTTTACTACGAGTGCGATTGTTTACGGCTGCGATCAGCAACCCGCCGCGGCGGCTCCCGCGTCCCGTCGCGACGTTTACAACGTTTCATTATAAACCGATAACTTGTAGGTACTTATTTGTTATTAAATATTTCTCAGTAATATTACGCAAATTTTCGTCACCAATGTTTCATCACAAGAGAAACCTGCATAATACACGCACGCCGTGTTCAGAAAACATCCAATGGGCTCTGTACCTCTACGCTTTCGTAGACATTCGTAGAGCGCATAGCATTTTGTTATAAACATATATTTTTTAAACGCGTTTCTTATTCTATCTGTTGTCGTTTAATCACATTATCTATTCTCGGTTGCCCTTTCATAATGTTATATTTGTTGTTTATTTTTTGCTTGTGAAATTCTAGATAGAGTTAGTGAGACCCTGTAAACATAACTGAAACCTGTCACCCAAATCTGCTTGTATTGTCTAAATCTCAACTTTATAAAGTGTGTACATATAGACAGTAGCGTCTTATTTAGTTTAATTACAATGGTAGACATACAACTAAATCATATTCGACTGTGTTCCACGGAAAGAAAGGCTAATTTCCTGTTACCGAAATCGTTTACACAACCGCGAGTAAATAAATCCGGCAAGTTTAATGCAAAACTTTTGGTTTACGCTTTATGGTAAATATTTGGTGTAACGTCGTTTAACTGTTTTATAGATCTAGTAAAATGTTTGGTTTAATTGAGTTAGGTCAAGAGCGGCCGTTCGACAGCGTCCTTGTGCGACGGATAAATATTATTGTCTAAGCGGGTTTTCCGGCGGCGCGTTCGGTTTACTTATACGTGTACGAGTTTGTTTGTGGATTCCGCCACCGGCCGGCTGTCGCAGGCGCATGGTGCAATGAACTCACCCTCACATTGTTTGACAATTAGCTTTAATAGAAGCGGAATTTATTCATCTCGTCTTCACGGTACTAAAACAAAAAAACGCTTTAAGCTGTTGTTTTTACATTTTTTATGAACTAATACCAATTAACTTCTTATCATTTTATTGTATTAAGTAGGTAGCTTGGTTGACATGTACTTTTGGTGGGTGGGTACAAGAGACGTGCGGTGGGGGCGGCTAGCGCTGGGCGGCGCGCAGCGGGGCGGCGGAGCGGCGGGGCGGAGGTGCGAGCGCAGCGCAGTGGGCGGCTCAGGCGCGCGCGCACTGTCCGCACGCATGCGCCCCGGGACACACGCGCGCCACGCATGAAGACCGAGAACCAGACCCCAGAGGAGGCGGCGCGCCGGGCCCCGGCCACGCGCCGACAAGAGAAGCCACCCTACTCCTACATCACACTCATCGTGATGGCCATCAGACACTCGCCCAACAAACGTCTCACCCTGAGCGAAATTTACGCTTTCCTTCAGCAACAGTTTCCGTTTTTTCGCAGTTCCTATCAGGGATGGAAGAATTCTGTTCGGCATAACTTGAGCCTAAATGAATGTTTTGTGAAATTGGCGAAAGAGCCCGGGAGACCGGGTAAGGGGCATTACTGGACGATAGATCCTTCATCGGAGTACATGTTTGAGGAGGGGTCTTCACGGAGACGGCCGAGAGGATTCCGGCGCAAGTGTCAGGCGTTGAAGCCGCAGTTCAGCAGCGGGGGTTACTTGTGCGGGGCCGGGGTGGGCGCGCTGCCGCCGCCGCAGCCCTCGGGCTACGAGCTGGCGCGGAGCAGCGCGCCCGGCGCTGGCGGCGGGGGCTCTGTCGACTACGGCGCGTGCTCGTACGGCAGCTCATCAAGCCAGCAGCTGTCGTACGGCGCGGAGTACTGCACGTACGGCGCGGTCGGCGAGCGCGGCGAGTGGAGCGTGCCGGGCGTGTACGGCCCGCTGGACACCGGCTACCGCGCCTCCGCCGGCTCCTCGCTGCATCACGACCTGCCGGACATCATCCCCAACTACCAGTACGCCGTCGCTAACGAGCATGGTGAGTGTTCTCTACTTTTAATTCTATGTTGTTTTTATAGGTACCTACTTAGGTCTTACCTGAATTCATTGGTTAAATTTCATCAACTAAATATCAATGACAGTTACCATTTGTATGTATGTGCTCGACAGATAGATGTATACCTATTCTATCATGTAGGTACATTAGTTTCTTTGTTTAGCAAGACATATTCGGTCTTTTTATTATTTTTAGTCATAATATTTAAGCAAACCTTCATTAAAAGCTTTAGAAATCAAGTTACCAAACCCTACTTGTTTACTATTATATACAAAAAATCATAAACCATGAATTATCGGAAATTTAAAGGAAGAAACCTCTGGGTAACCAAATGTTGTGGGGTTCGTGTTGGGGAAGGTCCTCTACACGATTTCCAATAAACCCCTTTTCAATTACACGGAAAGCTAAAGAAAGGAAAAACCCTTTTAATTACACGGAAAGTTGGGAGTAGAAGCCTAAATTAAGTTCTCTTTTTAGTTTCTCGATTGTAACTCGTAAACGGTGCATTGTAACGTGAATATACGTTTAATTAAAGCTCATGTCTCATTACTCTGGTCTTTACACAATAACCAGAAATGCATGGTAGGAATTCAAGTTATGATCTTTTCATGTGTAGACTACTTTTTAAGTTTTTATTTCGTTATCTTTGATCATCTGTTTCAAAGGCTACTTGATGTATGGTAGAACTAAACAGCTAAAATAATTAAATACGTGTTTCTGAGCTAAATTTTAACCCCTTTATGAGGTGTCAAATGGGGTTACAGTTTGTATGAGACTTCGTTATCTTTAAAACTTTGTGAGGAGACTAAAATATTAAAATAATCAAACACGTTTCAGCATTTTAAAATTGAAAAAAGGGGTTAAGGAGAAATACTGCCCGAATGCACAATAGATTGGGAAACCAAATATCAAATTATGGATTAGCGACAGAAACTAGCCACAAATAACTTTTCGAACCAATAAAACTTTGTCAGAACTTTGCGCTTCGTTATGTGTCCAAACTATGTTCGGTTAACATAACTCATGGATACCAATTACTAACCATTTTGTTAGTTTTTAATAATCTTTGTGGTTGGTTATTAGTGCTGTGTGATACCTTGGTTTCCTGATGACGAGCGTGTCGTTCAGAAAGGGATTTTTTCCTGTTTGGGGTCGCCACTAGTCTTACGTTTAACCTTAAACGCGTTAGTGTGACAGTTGCCGACTTTTATCTTTAGTTATTGGCCGACTTGTTACTAATATACCCAATAGTTGCACCAGCTGTAACTCATTTTCCCATGGGAATAGGCAAGTGTTTTCCCAGCAAGGAAAAACACTTGCCAGAAAAATATCTAAACATTCCTCTCAAATCATTCTATTAATTAAAAACTCCGTTGTGTAGTTTTAAAGATATAAGCATTCATACAAACATAAGGACAGACACAACACAGAAAGCGATTATGATTTATATTATGTACTAATGAAAAATAAAACAAAATCATTTCACTCATGATCTTTGAAAATAGTATATTCTAAATGAATGCGCACGGTAGTGCCCCCGCCAACATCGATGGTGAAGCAAACATTGCCGCACCTTCCTTTACAGGAATCATTTCGCCGCATTTTTCAGGCCCCTATTTGAGAACCTCTGGGTAAGACAAGAATGCAGAAATTTTCGTCATCCAGCAAGCTATAGTCACATACAAACTTTAAATCCAAAATTCCAAGTCTGCGGGTCATTTAGGTAGTACCGAAGTTAAGCGAAAGCAAAATTTCGCATTTATGACGGACACTCACTCGCACATGATCATCAAAATATAACTAGTGCTTCTAAACTCAGATAAGTATTTGGTACAGAGTTAGGGTTTGATTGCCACATGAACGGTAAACTACTTATTAAAACTAGAAAAATCGAAGTTCTGGAGTACCTACCTGGTGACCCGGATCAGACAACACTAGAGCCTAACCAAACTATTAGAGATCGACATATCGTGTGTAAAATGTTAGCTGCAAATATTTAAGGGATGTACTACCATCCCATCAAGCTGAACAACTTTTTCCAAGAAACATGGCGATATAGGAAAAAAATTAGGTCTCCCATGCAAAATGACTTGGTCGGTTGGTAATTTTGTATGGTATGTCCAAAAGTTATCTATATTTCGACCTGTTTCTTGGGGAAACTGGTTCACTCACCCCTTAAAATATTTGCATCTAATTTTACTACACCCTATACAGGGTGTAAAAAAAATTGCTGCAAATTCTTTAAGGGGCGAATCAGCCCATGAAACTGAACAACCTTCCCCAAGGAACATAGGTCAAACAATGAAAAAAAAAATGGCCCTCCCATACAAAATTACCGACCGACCAAGTCAATTTGTATGGGAGGTCCAAATTTTTTTTTCATATTTCAACATACGTTTCTTGGGGAAAGTTTTTCAGTTTCATGGGCTAATTCACCCCTTAAAGTATTTGCAGCTATATATTCAACCTGGTAGACCGCTTCATTTGATGTCACAAATCGAAGGTCTGAAGTATCTGATGAGATGAGGTACCGTACCCTCAGCCGGTCTCAGCTTGTGTAAAACTAAGTTGCTTTTCGCGTCTGTATGTAGGCTTAAATCTTTAAAACTACGCAACGGATATTGATGCAATTGATTGTTTTAAAAGATAGAGTGATTCAAGAGGAAGGTTTTTATGTATAATACTCGCCGGGAAAACATCTTATTCCCACGGGAAAATGAGTTGCAGCGGGCGCAGTCACTGGGCAGGCCGCTGCGCTGGTTAGAGATAAGGTAAAGCTCCCTTCTTATTGGTAGGTACATAAAAAATCGATAGATGTACTTTAAAGCGGCCATACAGCTTTCTACGAATTCAAAAATGCGCAAAAATGAGTGTAAGCGAAAATAAATTGTAGATGACGGAGTTTCGTTCACGGAATTGACGTAAATTTCTATAATTTCACAAATTCTGATTTGTTGTCCATGTAATATAGGTCGTTGAGTTTACTTGTGTTGGATTTCGCAAGATAACTTTGGAAAAAAGTTACAATAATATTAAAAGACAACGTTGAACTAAGTGGCTTACCAAGTAATTGACATGCCCAAAGACGGGTCTTGTCTCTTCCATTCAGTATCTGTCATGCATGATGTACCTATGGTAGAACTCTTGTGGTTAACACTACATGGCGCTTTCACGATTAACTAATCTTCATGTGGTGCACCTCATAAATGTTGATTTCAAGAGTATAAAAGCTTCAGCAATCACCGAATACAACCGGCTTAGGCGTAAATACGGCGCCGATCTTTCAGAAATTAAACCGTCTAAAAAGTGGAAAATGAATGTCTATGGGTACTGTACAAGAATCAGGAACAGAGAAACAAAAAAGATTCGTAATAATAAAAAAAACTACTCGTCAAAATAAATATACTGTTTCAAATAAGAAAAATCTAATAAATTAAATGAATAAGCTCACGTTTCTACAAAAAGAAGTGTAATCCCATCAAAAATATTCTGTAAAAAACTGGCCTAGTCACGAATGAGCTGCTTGTTTATCTCTAAAAAGTCATGAAATCTAGTCGTGCCAAGTCTGAGGTTCCTTACTGCGATTTATTTATTATTGCAGTTTAGTGTGTTTTGGCCGTTGAACGTTCCTTAAACGTTAGTGGGTACATACAAGTAAATTTTATTTACACGTAGTGTTATATCTGTTGTACAGCTGTTTTTACAGAATGTTTTTAACGCGTTTCTCTGTCTGCGCTGACGTACTTAAAGTAAAATTTGTCGCATAATTTTCCGTGAAAAACAATCATCTTACAGGCTGATTATAGACGAATAGAACTTGTTTCACACTACTGAATTTTAAATGGAACTCCCTCCTGAGAGACTCTTGCGAGTCTAACCATAAGTCGCAAGGCACTTAGGTCTTAATCTACTTAGGTACATATCCGAGTGCACAAGTTTCTGCATTAATGTAACAAAGGCTACCTACTGTATGTGCGGGAACACCTTATAATTTATGAGAAGCCGGTGACTGAAGTAGTGGAATTTCAACAGATTGGTGTAAATTTTATCTTGGTGTAAATTAATAAACATAAATAATACGCCCTTACTATTATAACTGTTTGAGATTTACTTCTAGAAGCCATGGTAATCTGTTTATATTTCACCCTAGTACACATTTCTAGGAAAGTAGTGAAGTAAGTATTATTTTATACTTACTTCACATACTAACCCTCTAAAAAAGACAATGATAAATGTCTCATTCTTATAGACATTGGGTTTTTAAAATATAAACCAGAATTTTATCTAAGGATCGTTTTTGTTGAAAATTTTTAGATGGATTTTTATTTAAAATATTTTAATTAAATTAGGCCTGGTTTGATGAGATAATGTGAACTCTTTAAAGTTTATAGATAGTAACATGAAGTTATTTAATGATCTTATCTACGGTTTTGAAGTAACAAATGAGGAGACAACATACCTAACCTACTTGGCGATTCTATAATTGATATACGATGTTCGATACGTTGTTGCGAAACTCGTATCCTCCCTCAGTGAAATCATGTTTTTATTTTAAAATTTTGACAGACCTTATCTCAACTGCTATAACAAATCACCAAGCGTTCATGGGATAGCCACTTGAAAACTTGGCTTCCGTCTCGTTTGCAGCCACTTACGAGTTATGGTTCAGTTCGGGGGTACTCGAGACGAGGTGGTGACACCCGTGCGGGGCTGGCTTACGTCATTATGTCACTATGAGGCCCTCAAGAACCTGGCCATGCTACTCCGTCGGAAATGCTCTCTCGATATTAGGCTATAGGTGTTGTGGCTTATAGATAGTATTATATATCACTA
Source organism: Keiferia lycopersicella (assembly GCA_029255805.1). Classification (NCBI taxonomy): domain Eukaryota; kingdom Metazoa; phylum Arthropoda; class Insecta; order Lepidoptera; family Gelechiidae; genus Keiferia; species Keiferia lycopersicella. The sequence continues at coordinate 13,763,983 of JARACZ010000006.1, read as the reverse complement.
CATAGTTTAAAGCAAAGTCGCTTTTTGCGTCTGTCTCTATATATGTTTGCTTAAATCTTGAAAACTACACAACTGATTTTGATGCAGGTTTTTTAGTAGATAGTGATTCAAGAGGAAGGTTGTTATATATAATACTTGCCGAGAAAAATCTTTATTCCCACGGGAAAATGAGTTGCAACGGGCGCAGCCGCTGGGCGAGCCGCTATACTATTAGGCTATAGCACATCATCGCTCTATTATCGAGTAATTTTGTTTTTGTACCTAGCCTACACCAGACCTATACTTATGAAACAAATTTTTTGCACTTGTGTGGTGCAGTACTATGCTATGTTTTGTACCTTTTGAGTAAGTGTGTGCGTGCAATACACACATTGTACTTGTGCTTAACCTTTGCAGTTTCATAATTTGAGCCACGTAGAGCGAATCGAATCAATGTTTTAAACTCTACATTTCACTCAGCTGGAGAGAAATAGCTGAAAGTCTTAAGGTTCAGGTTATAAATGGCACGCAGGATTCACTTTTCAGTGAAAAATAATTGATTGTTACCTATTTTCTGGCGCACATAATATAGATAGCTTGTACGAAATGAGCGCATGCAAGTACCTACACACGAGCTCAGGCTTATTTCTGTCGGTAACTGCTCCTACGTCAAATTGCGAGTACATAAGCGGCTGATAAATACCGGAGCAGAGCCGGATCATCGACAATTTATTGCCGCCCATGTGCGCAGGCGCAGCGAGCCAGCAGTGCAGCGCCCCGTTTCTCAGAAGCACCAGCACTCCCTCACGACGATCGTAAAAGCTGTGGTAACATGTGCCTGCGCCTGCGCACCGTACGGCCATACTTCACTCAGTAACGGCACTGGCACTGGTACCTGGACTGTAATATCTCTATTTGAAACTCTGAAACAGATTGTAACTTAGTTTCAGCGCTTTTACATCTGTACCATCAAAGAAACGGCTTTGGATTCCAAGCTGTTTAGTGCGTTTGTAATTATTCATAAATAATGTAGAGTGTCCGTCCAATCATTTGTTTTGTCTAAAAGTTCTTGAACTTTCTTGGCTGACCTACAAAATATTAATATTAGGCCTCCAACCTTTAACTGCCTTTGACTCTTCTTTGAAGCGTACCTAAAGCACGGTCGCCGAGCAGGAAGAATTTCGTACATTGACCTGGTTCTACCTGTCTCCCTCTCTCACGCGTGAATAAGTTGCATCCCGCTCACACGGTAGCGTCGACCGCGGGCATCAGGAGTTACAAACCTTTTGTGTGCTTACGTAAGGTTTATATTTGTACGCTAGCATTTTTTTGACCTTGAGTCAAGCCTATAACGCCCACTCGACGCTTTATCGCTTGTTCAAAAATCAAAATTTAACGGACGACATTCCATAACGGGATGCGCTAGTGATCGGTCAATTTGTTCGTAGTGAAATAGTTTCTGCAGACGTTTGTGTTTTGTTTTGTTTTCTTGGTAAATTACTGTTAAGTTATCGTTATTTAGTTTTCTTGTTAGTCGGTTCTACATTGTTAAGTTTTTTTGAAAATGGAACCGGGGCCGTCTACCTCGCGTCCATTCAAAGACTTTGTTTCTCCGCGGAAGAAGCGAAAAATGTCGCACTTTAGTGAAAGTGAGAAGTTGATGATTATCAACGTCTTTAAATACGTAAAAGAATCTTGGCCTGCCGATAAATATCCTTCAAAACAGGAGATGAAAGATAAAACGGCCGATATTTTGGGCATTTCGAAATCGGCGGTGTACCGTATTCTAAACGAATACACTAAAACGGAAACTGTCAAGCCAGCTGCAGCACCAAAAAAACGCATGTCAATTATTGAAAAGATAGATGATTTCGACAAGTCGTGCATTAGAAAAATTGTGCATAGCTTTTATTTAAAAGGAGAGTTACCTACAGCAAAAAAGGTATTACAGGTAGTAAATGCCGATGAATCCCTACCAAGCATGGGCCTGACATCGCTGAAAAAAGTTCTAAAACATTTGAAATTTAAATATGTCAAACGAAGGAGAAATAATGCGTTAATCGATAGAGATGACATAGCATTGTGGCGTATAAAATATTTGAAAAACATGAAAACTTTTCGAGAGCAAGGACGACCAATATATTACTTGGATGAAACTTGGGTGAATGCAGGTAAGACTATATATTTGATTTACATTTAACCCGCGATTTCATTAGTTTTAAAACTATAATAAATATTTCTTATTTTTTTTTTAAATTGTATTTATTTTTTCTATTCAATTTAAACATATAATAAAACAAAAAATATATTTTCAGGGCACACTGTCGGTAAAGTGTGGGAAGACACTACAGTGAAGTCACGCAAACAAGCCTTTTTAGAGGGTCTGTCGACGGGCGCTAAGAATCCTACGTCTAAAGGCAACCGCTTAATTATTCTGCATATTGGAGGCAAAGAAGGATTCGTGCCGGAATCAGAATTGGTTTTTGAATGCAAAGGTTAGCAATAGGCTTTGCCTACACCTTTATGTAAACGTGTATTATTTTATGCTTTAATGTAGGTTATTTTTTGTGGAAATAAACACATTTGTATTTGTATTTAATTTTTAGGTACAGGCGATTATCACGAATCAATGAACGCCGCCAAATTCGAAAATTGGTTCGAAGAAATGTTGCCAAGACTTGAGCCGAACGCGGTGGTTGTGATGGACAATGCGAGCTACCACTCAAGGCGAAAGGAGAAAACCCCCGTCACAAGTTGGAATAAAACAAATATTCAAAAATGGCTCACATCTAAGAAGATTACTTATGAACCAAAAGAAACCAAAGTTCAGTTATTGGAAAAGGTGAAAGGTGTAAAAACAGAGTACCAATCGTACGTTATAGATGAAATGGCGAAAGAAGTTGGTGTGGAGGTATTAAGATTACCTCCATACCACTGTGAGTTGAACCCTATTGAATTGGTGTGGGCAGACGTGAAGGGCTACGTGGCAAGAAATAATACCACATTTAAGATGGTAGACGTAAAAAAATTGCTCCAAGAGGCGTTGAAAAACATTACACCGGAAAAATGGAAAAACTGTATAAGCCACGTAAAAAAGGAGGAAATAAAATTAGGTGGTTTAGACAATAATATCGACAAAACTATTGATTCTTTTATCATCAATGTAACAGGTGAAACGTCGTCTGAGGAAAGCAGCAACTCTGATACCACGGAATCTGATTCTGATTAATAAATAATAAATATTTATTTTTAAAATGATTGTATTTATTAACATCAAATCTAAAATACCTAATTATATTATCTATTACCAAAAACTGTTATTTCAAATAAAAATATTTATTTGCCACTTTTCCGCTATTCAAGGTAGGTAAATATAAAAATCCTATATTTTTAACTAGTACACGACAAAAAAATGTTTGTGACCACTGTCAGTAGGTAAATAGGTCAATGTACGAAATTCTTCCTGCTCGGCGACCGTGCTTTAATTAACCCCATTTCTTTCCCGCGGATGTCGTAAGAGGCGAGTAAGGGACTCTAGATAACTTTATAGCAACTTATACGTACCACCGCCCTCGGATTGTCACCAACAGTATGAAAAGGGACAAAGTCTTGGACTATTCCACTCGGCAATATTTTCCATGGTTTGGCATAACTTTCACATTAATGTACTTTAAAAAAGTTTAAGTGCGAGTTGCCAAAGCACACACAGGGTTCCGTACCATTACGTAATGGTTAAAGCGTAAAAAACGCGTTTGTTATGTGAGAGGCCCCTCAGTTACTTTCATGCTTTTAGCGGCAACAGTACTTTATCTTCTGTGACAATTCTTATTCCAACTATTACTTGCTATTGCCGTTCAAGAAATACGGCCTTACAATAGAGCAAAAGAGAAAAATATATAGGTTTGGTCTTAAAGTATACCTAGCCTATTCATCCGTAGCTACGGCGTAGCAATAATTTCTACCACCGTAGGTTGGGTACCTAGTCGTGTATTTGAACTGTGTGAATACGCCGATTCAAGGGGTCACATGTACCTATGGATGACTTTGTACCTCAGACCGCACTACACGTTTAGAGCTCGTGTGGAACATACATGCATGTCTGAATCGGCCCTCCTATTTAAATAGATTGCCATGCCATATTTTCATTCTGATGATTGTATAAAATGTTGCGAAGGTGCTCGGGCGCGAGCGGCGGCGATGATGTACCTATTTCAGTTTACTTAAAGATAATGGCAGCTCCATACCTACCGCCCGCTGCCGAGAGAGAAAGAGAACACGGTACAGTGTTGCCGTATACATGACAATCAACATTATTTAAATTAACTCCTTTATCTAATTTTGTCGATACAAAGACAATAAACTTTCGTACAAACGCCTAACCCCGTTTTATCCCTTTAGGGTATAAAACACGTATTTAATTATTTTATCTAATTCCAAAATTATAAACAAATCGCTTCAAATACCACGAACTTTCATAGCCCTTTCATAGAACTTACAGCCCCCGTTTTACCCTTTTAGAGTTTAAAAGTCAAAACCCCTGAAAGACGTGTTTAATGATTTTGATTGAACCAAAGAATACCGAGTTTCATACAAATCCTTAGCCTTCAATTTACCCCCTTAGGAATAAAAAACGAAAAAATTCTGAAACACTTAAAAACATTTGTTGTAAAATTAACGTACTGCCCAAATTTAATGTTTGGTAGTAGTTTAGTTTAGGCTCTGCGTTGATGAATCACTGAGTCAATCAGTGACTGAATGAGGACATTTGTTTTTATAAGTAGGTAAGTATAAAAGATTAATTACCAATAATTATTTCTTCATACAAGTTTGAAAAATTAACTTATATGTAAAAAGAGTTTAAAAATTCATGCCAGTAATTGGAAAAATATCGCATTACCTATCTAGCTTCCTCTCCTAATTATAGCAGGCAATACTTTCCAGCGGCGCGCGCGCATGCATGAGCTTGGGCTAGGTATGATGTGTTTACATGAACGCTCGTTTGTTCCAACCTTTTGATCTTTATAAATGCAATAGGTATTTCAAGAAAATTCGGTGCGGAGAAACTTTAACGGATTTCTACTTTAATAAAAAATTCAAAATGATTTTTAAGAAAGACAACCTTGACACGGAGCCAGTTAGGTTATTCTGGGCAATATTGAATACCGAAATTACTTTTAGATTATTATCACTATCAATCTACTATTAGTTTGATGTCTGCGGCCATGTAGGTACACCTGTGTTGTCTGTCGAACTATTTTTCATTTAAGGAAATGGACATACGAAAATTTTTATTACTCCATCCATTTCTATGTTTCTGTGCCTGTGCCATGCAGTCTGTAATAAATATCACTTCTGTACATTAGACTAAAGCATATTCCAAGAGTAGGAATAATAGATAGGTATCCGCCTAAAATTCTTCCAGCAGCGAACCTCGTTACTGAAATTTTATAAAAATTTACATTTAGAAGTTTTCCCCACGTCTCATAATCCACACTCCGAGTGTCGTAAACTCATGATTCTTCCGAAATTAGACCAAAATACAAAAATGAAAATTACTGACAAATAAAGTGTACTGGACAAATAAACGCGGCAGCCATTCTAGGTTTCTCTCTTAGACGGAGCGGAGAGCCACCACCAAGAATAATACATTATCTATTAGTGATTTCTACTACTTATTACTCATCGTTTCACAGAGATATTTCAGTTGAGTGATGGGCAGGAATGATGAAACTGGCTAGTTTACACTCCGGGGAGATTTTTGTTTGATGTGCGGCATGATTGCGGCTGTCGTCGATCATTATAATTATAGTTCCGTGGCGCGCCCGAGCTCAAACCATCGCACTCGAGCTCTCAGATTGCTCACGAAAAAATAAAACGGCCATGAACAAATCCTACCCCTCTACTCATTAGGTAGGTATTTGAAAGTGTTCAGATATTTTCGCCTTGGTAGGGTCCTATTTTTTATTTGACGCGAAAGTCAACTACCACTGCTAGCACGTAACTGTCACACATTCTACTACACAAATCCATTTATTCTACAATCTAGGGACAATTAAGGACCTGTGGTTTGGTATTTGTAGGTACCCATGCTAGGTACTAGTCGTTAGATCAGAAGGCTATTTTTAAAATAGTGTACTATCCGATTCTAAATGCACACCTCCGTTTGGTGTTACCACTCGTATCACTCTTTATACAACTCGATTTTTCAAGGATTACACTATTTTAAAAAAGTGTACCTATCGTTGTCTTTCCGTATGGGGAACCGGATTATACTATTACATATTTCATAAACGCGTTTCCTATTTTTAAAATATGCCTTTTTCTTGTTTTCGAACTCGCTCTCATAATCATCGAAGGATATACCTACCTACAAATAACTATTTTTTCACACGCAAATAATTTCGACAATACGTTAGGTAAATAGCAAGTCTAGTTTTCTACTTGTATCACCTTTAGGTATTCAATTTAAATAATAGCGCTTATATATCATACCTTAGCACCGCCTAAAATAGAACATTCGATATAGTATTCAATATTCCGGTCTTTATTCCCATCAATTGGGTTTTATAAAAATAGTACCTAGCCGCATTTGAGTAATCGACACTGACATCGATGCATTAAACTCTGTGTGCGGTCCCGGGTGCGCATGCGCATGCGCAGCTTTTCCACAAACAAGGGTTGAGGATGTCAGACTAGTGGCGCCCCCGAACTGGGAAGATCCCTGGCTGAATATGCTGGTTACTGAAAACCAAGGTCTTCATTAACGACAATAACTAACTAAGTGACTACAAAGATTACTTAAAATGAATAAATTAGATAAGAATTGGTATCCATAAGGTAGGTATGCAAGCCGATATTGCTAGCATTTATTGGTATTCCTACACAAGCGCACAGTTTTAACAATTTTGTTTCTTAGTTTTGTTTGTCGCTAATTCATAAATTGGTTGAGCTTGTATTCGATAAGTGTTTTTTTTTACTAGGTGTCGCTAGAGGCGCTAAAGGCCTCCGTAGGTAGGTACTCAATTTATCGAAAAATAGCGACCCGCCCAGTAGTTAAATCTGTTGTTAAACGTTTTTCACACATTAATTTATACGTATGCATTTATACATATTTAAACCTTCCTTGTAAACACTATTCAAAATTCTTTGCGGTGTCCATAACAGTGAAATTCAGAAAACGACTTAGTTTTTGGTATATTAAGTATTTGCTCCGGGGTAGAAATAAAAAAAACCTACCCTTTCAGGTGGCAACCCTTGTTCCTTGTTTGCCAACCCTTTTTTACTGTAATCTGCAACTGTAAAACATCTCCGCATCACGTGTTAAAACAGTTAAACCCGTCCCATTTAAATAAAAAATTAAACCTTGTACAACGTTGCCTTTGGTATTTATGTTTCTTAGCGGATGGGATGACAAAAAATAAAAAGAAAAACAAGGATTTTGTAGAAAAAAAGCAGTCGAAAGATTATTTCCTTTTAGATGCATACATCATCCATCAACTATACGATTTAACTAAAATAAAACTGTTTCATTTAGGGAGGATCGAAGGCGCAATACGAGGAGGTTCCACACGAAAGTCGGTGGCTACGACACATAATGTCGGTGACTACGAAAATAAGCAAAGTTTTAGTCAGGTATTCTTCTACAAATAACTAATTGCTCTGCGAAAGTTTGATATAACTGGTATTGCGTCTTCGTGAATCCTTAGTGCCGCAACTGCCGCATACCTAAGTAAGATTGCGAAGCCACTTATATGGAGTCGTTTGCTTTGTTAGACAGAATTTATTGGACGGTAAGTAGACAAAAACATCACGCGTTTATCCCATGTACGTTACGCAGAGAGTTGCTAGACATTTGGTCATGCTAGGCATTCAGGATTCACTAGCTAAAGCGAATGTTCTAGTGTGTGCTCGTTATGAAAGGTGCAAGTAGGTACGTACATACTTACACATACATATTTTAGTGATGGACTCTACGACATCGGGGCCAACAAATCCACGCCGAACGGCTTGGTGGGGAGCAAGCAAGGGCTCACCCGGACATAATTGAATGGTTTTTCAAACAACCAGCCCAATCACGCCCTAGGCCTTGGTCTTGCCGACTTAGGAGTTGTTCTTCTCATTGAAATTGAGGCAAAGTAACAATAATTATCAAGTAGATACCTACAGGGTTTCAGAAACACCCAGCAGGTGTAATGTAAGCTCGAGCTGAGATCACGAAATAATGTAGAGGGGAACGGTGAACAAACTTTATAGATACCACTTTTATTAATTAGCAGGTTTTTTTCTTTCAAAGTAGTAAATTTTATATTTAACTTTTTGTTCGTCAATTTCAGTCATTGTAAAAAAATGTAGACATTTTTCTATTTCTTTTATCAATTTTATGAGCCTAGTGTAAAGGCGGCTATACTAATTATCAACCGTGTGATGCCGGATTAGAATAGCATTATTTCTTCCCGCGGGTGTAAGACTAAGGGTCTCAAGGGGTTTCATGTGTACTACAACCTACAACCTGGCGACAGGCTGAAAACTCACGAATCATCTGAAAGGGCCCCTCAATATTTGTCAGACGTGGCGATAGTGACCGTATTTTTACGAGCAAGTATTATACATATAAACCTTCCTCTTGAATCACTCTATCTATTTAACCAGCCTCAAAATCTGTTGTGTAGTTTTAAAGATTTAAGCAATACATACATAACATACAGACAGACGCGAGAAGCGACTTTGCTTTGTACTATGTAGTGATATGATGAGTAAATTGTTTCTTTACATTCATACTCTTCAATTTGGATCATGCACATATGCAACTGTTCAATTCTTAGCACACTTCATCATCTATTCTTCGATCAAGTGCTCCTTGTGCTAAGTTTAATATTTTGTAAAGTACGTGCCCGATTTGGAACGGTCACTACATTTGTTTAAAGTGCGGCTGTTCGGCGGAGCCGCGGAGTCCGGAGCAGCCGCCGACGGACGAGAAACAGACCTGCCTAAATAAATGAGAACTTTACAACGTGCAATTATAGTTTAAACTGAAATAAAACTGCGCCGTGGCCCACACGTGGCTCCGTGAGCTTTGCCCTGTGAAAAACTAATTTCTCCCGTACTAAATAAGTAGATAGTTTTATATGTGGGAATACCACATCAAATAAAAAACTATTATTATAATTTCTGTTATTGAGCTTCGTGCAATCGTGTCTGTCGCTAATAATATACCGGGTGTAAGGGACAGATACTAGTAGGACCGAAATGCATGTACCTATTGAATCTCATTATTGTCGTGTCTGCGTGCCTCTGCCAACCTGACGACTTAAACGACCCGATTTTGGTATTCTTTTTTTAAAATAAAGACACTATTTATGAGCAAATGGAAGTCAGAAAAATAAATAAATTTCTTCGTCTCAAAATCTAGATAGTTTTTATCCTTTATTATAAACATTAGTTTATCGATGTGAAAAAATGAGTGAAAGAGATGTTCAGATTCAAAGCATGTCACTGTGGGGAAAAAAGCTTAGTAGGTAATCTTACTATGTTTTGGAGTGGTAAGGACACCGGTCTTACAATCGTGAGACCCGAGGTCGATCCCCACCATGTAGCAATATGTTCTACTCACGTACATTCACCTACTGTGAAGAAAATATATCAAGATGAAACCTACATTCAAATAAAATTAGAGTAGATGGTATTTGAATGTGACTTAACCTAGGATTCGGGCCAGGCTAGCCTTCGGGTTGCAGAGGACAGATGGTAGACGCTCTGTGTAAAAATTTGGTTCCACGTCAAATCCTCTAGGTTAGGTAGCCGACGCCGACAGAGCAACGGGATAAGGCAAGGAGAATGAGTGTTACGTATGTTTTCGCAGGTACGGCCCCGATGTTCGCGGGGATGCGCAGCGTGCACGGGCAGATGCTGCAGGGCGGGTCGCTGGGCGGGCTGAGCGGGTTCGGGCTGCCCTCGCCGCCGCACGAGCGCAAGCCCTACGCCACGCCGCCGCCGACGCCGCTGCCCGCGCTGCCGGCGCCCCTCGCCATCGCCTCCTCCGGCACACCCACCTCCACCACCACGACACACTCCTATTACCACACGAACAACCTCTATTAGGGGTTGCTCGTGTGATACTAGCAACCTAGTTTACGATCGTAACGAATTTATGTAGTTTATGTGCTTTTGAACACTTTGAAGATCTTGGACTATCCTGCGTGTGCAGCAACTCACGAAACTAGCTATGTCTTTGAAGAAAAACTTGCACCCAGAAGTCAATATATTTTTCGATGTAGTGTCGTAAGTACGTGTGTTTATTAAAAAGTGCAGCGGGCTACATTTAAACACAAGTAGGTAGGTTATAAACACCAGTATTTAAGTCTATTTAAGTTTAACACAAGGCGAATATTTATACAATATTGGCAAACTGTCTAACCTACTAAGGTAGGTAACGATTTAGTTTAAAAGATCATACAAACATGCCTACCTACCTTTTTCCGTGGTTTCTTATTAATTAGGTACCTATATAAAAAAGTTGTAGGTACTTAGGTACTTATGAATTAGTCATATCATAACGTAACTGTAATGTTGAAGCAAAGATTTTGTGAGCGGTCGTCTACCTATTGGCAATTTAAAGCACTAATTATTATATGTGCATATTTATTTATCGCAAAGACCACCAAAGACGATTTGAGCAATCGACCCTCATCGCAAAGATACATATGAAAAAAACCTACTTATTTATGTGCCTAGAAAGATTGTTTTAGAACTCTAGCGCCTATATTTATAAATGAGTAGGTACCTAATATATTTCGATATTTGTATTCTAACTTATAGTTTAAAAATACGAGCTTATTTCAGCTACGTAGATAGTTAGTACTCTTCTTCTTCTTCTTTTCGTGTGGGACACCGAGTCATACAACGACCCGATGAACCCTAGCGTCAGAATTTTTCAACCGCCTAGTGAAGTAGCAGGCTTCTGACATGGTTGTGTAACGACCGCCGTCTAAGTGATCATAGACAGCAACCGGGACCTACGGCTTAACGTGTCATCCGAAACACGGAACCATCTTACTTGCGGACAATCGGGTGATTCAGCCTGCAATGTCCTAACCAGACTGGAAACACATTCACAAAGTGATAAATATCAACTTTGTGAGTGACCCACCGAGAATCGAACCCGGAACCTTCTGCGTCAGAGGCAGTCGCACTACCACTGCGCCACATCGGTCGTTAGTACTTAATTGCCTACTTATCTGCCTCGTTGGAAAATTCCTTTCTGAAGTAGATACTTTTTTATTTTGCCTACTATTGATCGATAAAGATACCAAAATTTAGTATTCGCGTTTAATTTTCACAACACCTAGTTAAATAAATGTCTTAATCTTAATTACCTTAGTTTTAAAGAAAAGAAAGATATTATTATATTAGGAAACGGCTAGGTGCGTTTTTAGTTTAATTAAATATAAGTTACAAGCAAACTCGTGATAATATAGTCCCAGACCTAGACCCGTAAACAAGTCTGTAAATTAATAGAGCCTAACCTAGCGCCCGGCCCCGGCCCTTTCAATACTATTAAGTAAGTAGATTGTGTGTGTGAAATACCACAGAGCAAAGATGTTACTTACTCGTGTCGCTCGCTGACTTCTCTGGAGCTCAATTGCTGAAACGTTGTAATTCAATTCCGCACACAGAAGTCCGCAACTAAGTTTACCACGTAAGTTTACGAGTGAACACACCGCGCAGATTGGTTATGAACATATTTCGTGGATCTTGGACCTAGTATCTACTTATTATACATAGTGTAAGGGACGGCGTAACAAAAACTTTGCAGGCGTGATCAGACCATGAAACTGAACAACTTTTTCTATGCGGCCTATGTTGGGAAACGTGAAAATTTTTCCGACCTTCCATACAAAATTCCCGATCAGCTGAGTGACTTTGTATGGGAACTTGAAAATTTTTTTTCGTTTCCCAATTTATAAAGTTGTTCAGTTTCATGGTCTGATCACGCCTGCAATGTTTTCGTAAGGGATTACACCCTTTCTAGTTAAAAAGCAACAATGGTACGCAGGTTTTCGCATCGCAACTTTTGGCTGTTAATTTGCCTAGAACCTAGAGTTTTTTCTCCCTACCTATTTGCTACTAGCGGCCCGCCCAGCGGCTGCGTTCGCTGCAACTCATTTTCCCGAAGGTAGTAATCAGATGTTTTCCCGGCAAGTATTATAAATAAAAACCTTCCTCTTGAATCACTCTATCTATTAAAAAAACCTGCACTAAAATCCGTTGAGCAGCTGTAAAGATTTAAGCATACATACAGACAGATATGAAAAGCGACTTTGCTTTATACTATGTCGTGATGCAATTAACGAAAGGTTCGTTCGCCATGTTTATAAATTACCTTAGTACTTATTTAAGAGGTATTATTAATTCTAAGGTACTATTACTTATACAAATAAATGATTAAATCTTAAATAATGTCGTCTTTTATTTCCAAATAGCTTGTAATACCTACCTCATTAATAGTCTAGATATATATTGTAAATCTATGACCACTCTGTAACCTATACCTATAATATGTAAGTACACTGTGTCTCAGGGAAAAATGTCTAGCGTTTTATTTATGTGGTCACTTGGGCAGGGCACTTAATATCTTTTCCTTGGTAACGTTAGTTACTAGTTATTTTATTACTCTGTGCTCTTGGGTACCAGAGCCCTGCCCCGTCTAATAAAGCTAACAATCCAACATAATTGTCGAAATCTGACAAATTTATCACATAGTCATGTTAAATTCGTTTAATAAAGGTGACAACATGTCATGTCTAAAATATCCATGTTACAGTTAAAGTTGTGATAACTTGTCGCTATTGTCGTGACAATTTTGTCAGTTGTACTCACTGTTGTACTAGTCGACCAAGTGTTCTTGAGTCTTCTGGAACGAAATGTCATTTTGCACCAAAAAAAATCTCAGTAACTTTAGTTACACAGATTAAGAACCCATGAAACTACAGTTACTTCGACGTACATAATAGTAACAACCACAGAGCTAAAAAGTCATTCGTGATCGTGTCGCTCACCTGTAAGTTCAAAAATTTTCCAGTAACTTTCAGAGGTTTTGAATAATAGTAAGTATGCGGGAAATATGCTAGCCGTGCCTGCCAACCTCCCCGAACTGTTAGGCCGAAAATCGACAACCCATGATCAGCACTAATCTCGACATCTGAGTGGGTCCCAGCTCTGTGGGATCTCTCTCTTGGACGCTACAGCTGACCGCTCGCGGACGATTGTTTACATTATAAGCGTCGCAATATTATTTAATTAAAAAGTTATATCTTGAAGACACTGTGTTTCATTTAGTGTCTTTTAGCAAAATGTACCAGCCCACCACAGCAGCCGACCAAGTCAATGTGTTTCCAACTTGCTCTTTTGTTATGTTCCATCGGATATTTTACCTCCCGACATTACGTCATTGCGTCTCTTTGGGAGCGTCTGTCTGTAGGCACTTCTGAAACATTTTGCTGAGCGAGGATCTTTTTCTTACCGAATGTTTTGTTGCATAAGACTGTGTACCTACCTATTGTACCTATACCTAATGGTAATAAATAAACATTTTTTCTTTCTTTCTTTCTGCTAATTTAACACTTATTAAAATACCTACTTGTGGGCGCCCGCGGCTCCGTCCGGGTGGAACTCGGTTTCAATCCCGTAACATCCCACAGAAACATTTTTCGGGATAACAACTGTCCTATGTGTATCCAAGTTACCCTCTATCTGCGTGGCAAATTTTATGAAAATAGGTTCAGTAGTCTTAGCGTTAAGGAGTAACAAACATACAAACTTTCACATTTATAGGTAATATTAGTAGGATGAAACACCCTGTAGACTACACTTTACGGGGTGTAAGGGACAGCGTCCCGAATACTGATAGGATACAAGCAGACCATGAAACTAAACAACTTTCCCCTAGGAACATATGTCAGGAAACGTCAAAAAATTTTTGGTTTTCCATAGTAAATACAGTCAGCGATTTTGTATGGGAGGTCGAAAATTTTTTGTCGTTTCCAGACATAAGTATGTTCCTAGGGGAAAGTTGTTTGTTCAGTTTCATGGTATGCTTGCACCCTATCAGTATTCGGTACGCTGTCCCTAACATCCTGTATTTGACTAGCTTCATTCAGTTAAAAGTTTAAGAGGCTATTTCTGGTAAGTAGTACTACAACTGTCACCTTGACTGACAGATCAGAATTAAATGAGCTAAAATGAGACAACCAATTATGGACATTTTGTATGAAAATATTGTAACATAACGCCGTCACATCACATTCCACTACTTTGGGTGGTGTCAAAAGAATATGTTTTTCTAAATTAACTGTTAAAAATTATTTTCTTCAATATTTCGAAAAAAGTTGAATGTTGTTAGTGATATTGACACAGATATCACGCCTCTATCCCTTGCGGGGTAGGCAAAGCATTAAGGGCCGTAATAATACGATCGCTGATAATAATAGTAACACAACTTAAATACTTATTAAATGTAGTTTATTGACTAGTAGGTATTTTTGGACAATATTTTTCATAATGACTTGATCCCGATCCCTATTATTATATGTAGGTACATAATGTCCCGATTAAATTTATATTAGGATCTCCATTATGTAAATTATTATACTCGGGATCTTGGAAACAGCTTCAACGATTTTCATGAAAATGCATGTATAACACAAATCGCGCCTACGTCACTGGGGGGGTAGGCAGAGCGCTGACGACCGTAAAATTACGGTCATTATCGCCACGTCTGACAAATGTTTGAGGATCGTTTCAGATGAGTCGTGTATCACTATAGTGACAAGTTGTCAGCCTGTCGCCAAAAATTGCAATACACATGAAACCCTCGAGTCCCTTAGTCGGTTTTTACGACGCCCATGGGAAAGAAAGGGGTGATGCTATTCTAAGCCGGCATCACACGGCAAAGGTATAAGGTGTAAAAATATTAGCTGCAAATATTTTAAGGAGTGAATCATCCCATGAAACTGAACAACTTTTCCCAAGAAACATAGGTCGATTATGAGATTTTTTTAAATATTTGCAGCGAATTTTTTTACATCCTGTATATAGACCTAATTTTGGTCTTATAATGGTGTACGATCGGAATATTTACTAGGTAAACAAACATGCGGATATTAGATAATGTAAGAACAAAATACGCTTTGGGGGCTATAAATCCGAGTGAGGCTCGGTAAACCATGTACATAGGTACTTTACTGCTATTAGGGGTAAAAATCAACATGTAGCGGGTAACTACATAAAGTTACCAAAAGTAAAAGTCAAATGTCTCGATCTGAGGTCTCGATTTTCTGTCCCTTACCGTGGCACGCTAACTAGCAGTCTATACACGCTAGTTTATTGTTACTGTGTTGTAGTAGCCCACCCCGTGTCTGACATTAATGATACGAAAAATATAGTTACACAAAATACGGTTACTCCATTTGCGCGCGCCCTTCAGGGCAAAGAGTGGGTTTCATCAACACATAGTTCTATGGCGTCATGTTGGCGGTATTGGAAATTAGTTTTGCCGTATTCTCTTGTCGTTTATTTATAATAATGAATGTAATTATTTTTGTTTGTTTGTTTAATCCGCGGCTATTTTTATGTATCCGTAGAATTGAGACATTTTCCCGCGGTAAAAGTAGCCTATGTCAATCTCCCGCCTCTTATCTAACTATATGCCAAAGATAAATACTCGTTTATATACGCACTAGCGGCCCACCCGGTGAATGCGCCCGCTTCAACTCATTTTCCCATGGGAATAAGATGTTTTCCCGGCAAGTGTTATACATAAAAACCTACTTATTGAATTACTCTATCTATAAAAAAAACCTGCATCAAAATCCGTTTAGTAGTTGTAAAGATTTAAGCAAACATACATACAAACAGATGCGAAAAGCGACTTTGCTTTATACTATGTAGTGATTATCTTGCTGTTGTGACATGATTGACCGACAAACAATCAAACACACTTTATCATTTAAAATATTACTACCTAACTAAATCAATACTACACTTTATTTTATTTTTTTAATAATAAATAATAAGGCACACGTAATTTTGAAAATTACGTTATTCCGAGATTGTACATACTTACATAGTACAAAGCAAAGCAAAGTACACAGCAAAAGCAAGTTTTTCGCGTCTGTATTTATGTATGCTATAGCCTATACATATATGTATTGCGTTAAAGATATAACACTATATATTTAATTTTCATGTCGTTTTTTTAAATATTTAGATTTAAGAGAAAACAACTAATTACCGCCGAAAAATAAGGTACAGCGGGTGGATCCGGTGGGCGGGCTACTAGTTATAAATAAACGGTAAGAGAATACGGCAACACTCATTTCCAATACTGCCAACACGACGCCATACGAACTATTCGTTGTAACGCACTCGTATTCGTTATTTTTGGGCACCCGCAAGTCACGTCACCGTATTTCGTGTAACTATATTTCCCGTACCTATCAGTAATTTAGTAAAACATTACATTACAGAGTGGGCTACTACAGTAACACCAAGTAGGTACAGAGCGAGCAACTCCGGTGACAACAACAAACGTACTTGACCGGTCCGACTTCCTGTCTGGCGCGTTATTTTGTCTATTTTATTACGCAAATTAGGATCTTTAGAAGAAAACATTAGAAAACCGCAAAGCGGGGGGACGTGGGGGCTGCAGGTTCTCCGTAAGGGGCGGCTCGGGGGGTGCAGGCCCTATAAAAAACTTTTCTAAGGCACTTTTGATACGGTAGGTTTAGGTTACGTTTGACTTTAGGCCCCCTAGAGCGAACAAAGTTACAAAAAATTAAGAGCTTATAAAAAATATATTCGGATTACTATAAACCTTCAAAAAAAGCGCGCCAAGTTATAAATGAAACAAAGAGTCACTGGCATCCTTTGATTTCTTGGTCAAGAATATGACGGTTCAGACGGACTGTTCGGTTCGAAGTATTTAATTTCCAACTTTTTCCGCTTACATTGAAAAAGGCGCGTCGCAATAATGTGTCAGAAAGTACGGTTCGGTCTAGTACATAGTATTAAGTTATCAGGACCCGACCGGACCACACCGTAGGTAAGTACTTGGTGACGCAATATTGCGACGTAAAGTCCGCGCCGCGAAAGAAGTCCCGCGAAAAAGGGTCCTGCCTGATAAGTCACTACAATGTACTAGACTAAACCGTACTTTCTGACACAATATTGCGACGCGCCTTTTTCTATGTAAACGTAAAAAATTGGACATAAAGTACGCCCTGAACTGCCAGATTCTTGACTAAGAAAGGCCAGTGGTTGTTCGTTTCCTTAACAACTTGGCTCCCTTTTTTAGAAGGTTTATAGTAATTCGAATATATTTTTTATAAGTTTTACATTTGTATTTTTTTATTTTATTTATTATCTTATATCTTTTTTCCGCCATTCGGTCGCTCACTTCGTTCACTCCAGGAGGTCAAAAGTCTAGTCTAACCTAAACCTACTGTGTGGAATTTGCCTTAGAAAAGTTTTTTTATAGTGCCTGCGCCCCCCGAGCCTCCCCTTTATGTATTTGTCTAATGTGCTCTTCTAAAGAACCAGTTTGCGTAATAAAGCAGATAAAAAACGCGCCAGACACGAAGTACGGACTGGTCAAGTACGGTTACTCCCATTTGTTGTTGTCACCGCCATTGCTCGCTATGTACTTTGTTTGTGTTACTGTTGTATGTACTTTGTGTTAATGTTTAACATTACTGATACGGGAAATATCATAGGGAAAATATAATTACACGAAATACGGTGACGTCACTTGCGCGCGGCGGTCTAGTCTAGTTACGACTGTTACGAGTATAATACATTGTAGCTAAGTAACAGGACAGAACGAACTGTTCCATTGTGTGTGACTGACAGATGAGATGACTGACAGATCACAACACAACAAACCCCAAGAGTGCCGCAAGACTATTTTATTTCTGTTCTACCAATCTGCATTATAAGTACGGTATTATAATTATGAGTCTTCGAGATAAACTGAGGGTTATAAAATCACGAATAAAAGCTCTATTCTACGTGAGTTGCAGTGCGTATCTAGTATCATATACCATTAATCAGACTGTAAGGACTGTAAACAAAATTGTGAATTCCAGTGTGCTTGACTGCGAAAAGAAGTCAGTCCCTGAGTATATTTATATCGACGACCCTTCTTACGGCCCCACCTTGATGATGCAGCAAGACAAGGAGTGCAAAAGTTCTTTAGGGTTAGTTTGCTTCGTGAAAAGTTTGAATCATTCTGTTACTTGGAGGCTTTTGTGGCTATGCAAATACGGAAACATACAGCAGCGAAACATTGCGCTCGATCGTCTTGCCAACTATAAGAACAACAAGCACTGGGACTGCTTGAAGCTAGCGCAGGCAATGGACAAGCAGACGGCGCTGCTGCTGGCGCGCACGCGCGGCGCCGACCTGCGCTACTTCCTGCCGCCGCCCATACACGTGCGACGCGCCGCCACCACCGACCAACTCGTGTCTTACAAGCTTAGAGACTTAGTCATTGCAATACAACTGATACACCCTCATAGTTGTATTGAGCACTTCCTCCGTAAATATTTTGCGAATGTCCAAGAGCAAGCTATGGAAGCTGACAGTATTCCAGCTAAACCTGACAGTATTAGTGAACGTGACCTG
The DNA here is from genome assembly GCA_029255805.1 of Keiferia lycopersicella. Taxonomy (NCBI): domain Eukaryota; kingdom Metazoa; phylum Arthropoda; class Insecta; order Lepidoptera; family Gelechiidae; genus Keiferia; species Keiferia lycopersicella. The sequence goes on along the minus strand of JARACZ010000006.1, from coordinate 13,745,326 downwards.
TGTTTACAGTCCCTTGATGCGATACATCATCATCTTAGTTTATTTTATGAAAATGATTATGATAATGACCACTCTACACAGACTCTAGTTCAACAAGGCTTGATCCCAAAGCTTGCAGAAATATTATTAAGGTATCGTGGTGATCATGAAATGGATTATGCAGTTCTCCGTATCCTTACTGTATTAAGCGTACATTGTAATTTAGGTAAAGAAATTTTTGAAAATGGTCTGGTTGGTGAACTATGCAGGCTTCTTAAGGCTAAAGATGTACGATTAGCGAGTTCTGCTGCAGTAACATTGACTAATTTATCTGGAGAACATTGCTACAGGCCTGGTTTATACCTTTTGCATCCAGTATATAGAACCAGAGCTTCACCTGATTGTGATGTTATGCTTGTGCATGGGCTAAGAGGTGGTGTTTTTGTAACTTGGAGACAAAGGGACAGAAAATGTGCTCAACCAGTTGGATTAATAGAAGTCACAATATCTGATCCCGATTGTGAGAATTCTGAATCAAAATCCAATATTCACCAGTTTTTAGATCCAGAAATGACACAAGTTTTGGAAGATTTAAAAGAGTTAGATGAAGAGTCTCTTTTATCAGATTTTGAAGTAGTGTTACATGACATTCCTATAGAAGCTGCTAGAGAATATGTCAATAAAAATTACACAGCAATGAATAGATACTCAGCCATGCTACAAGAAAACCAAGATCGCTGTCACTACACACATTGCTGGCCACGAGATTGGTTGCCTATGGATTGTGACAACTTAAGAATCATAGGAGTAAATTATTGGAGCTCTTTGTCAGAGTGGTTGGAGAGATGTCCTTTACAATCAGCAGAAATTTCAGTACGAGCTGAGGAGTTAGCCGTTAGTTTACTTGATGCAGGAGTAGGAAAAGATACACCTGTGGTATGGCTAACACATTCTATGGGTGGGCTAATAGTTAAACAAATGCTCATTGAAGCAGCAAAATCGGAAGACTTACTTATGCAACAATTGTGCGAAAATACAAAAGCTCTGATATTTTACAGTACACCTCATAAAGGCAGTGCAATGGCTAATATGCCAAGAACCGCAGCCGCTATTCTCTGGCCTTCAAATGATGTCAGACAGTTGCAAGAAAATTCACCTGTCTTATTAAAGCTTCATAAAGATTTCCTTGCTTGTTCTGAAATCTATAAGTGGGAGACCATAAGTTTTGTTGAATCTCTACCTACTTTGGTTACAGCGTTCAAAGTTCCTATCAATTTTGTACAAGCCGCCTCAGCTGATATTGGTAGTGGAGTATTATATAAGCTACCTCTTGACCATCTAAGTATTTGTAAACCTGCAACAAGGCAATCCATTCTGTATACCTCTGTAATTGATGTTATAAATAGGGTGACAAGCAAAGATATTGAACTCAGATACTCAAATCCTTTTGTACAATGGCTGATCAATCTGCTAAGCCTAATATTTAACATAAAAACTGGACCAGTGGTAGACAGAGTAGATGATGACAATTTAAAGTGGTTTGAACAAATTCTTTTAGATACATTCACGGATTTTTGAAAAACCTACAGTTCCTATCTTTATCCTAGTATTAGTTATTTATTTGCTATCATAGCATGTCTTTTATGTACACCAATATCTGTGCCAAATAAAATGTACTTTATTATTGTTTAGTACTGAGTATATATATTTTTTATTGATTCTGTTCTGCTATGGAATTCCACACTGCTTGGATATACAGGGTGATTGGAAAATTGATGCATTCCTTTCAAGGGATGAACCAGCTCATGAAACTGATCAACTTTCCCCATGGAACATGGGTCGAGAAATGAAAAAAAAATTTGGCCCACCAATACAAAATTATCGACTGACTTAAGTGAATTTGTATGGGAGGACCAAATTTTTTTCCATGTTCCATGGGGAAAGTTGTTCAGTTTCATGAGCTGATTCATCCCTTGAAAGGAATGCATCAATTTTCCAATCACCCTGTATATATTTTTTTAATATATTAGCCTAGACTGATAGACTCTCTCACAGCTGGGCAAAGAAAGACCTCTTATCTGGGACTTTATAAAAAAACTAGCTTTAATTAACCCGCGGCTTCGCTTGTTAGTAAAGCTAGTTTATTACATTACATTTACAAATTTACACATTATTTACAAATTATTAAAATACACACTAATTACATACATATTAATTATACACACAGGCTATTTACAAATTATTTGTTAGATCTGTATTTTCTTTAACATATTAATATTATGTTTTTTAATTTTAATTGTTATTTGTTTGACTTTTTATTCTACTATTGTAGAACTTTGACATTGTTATATACTTTTATTTTTTGACGATCGCATTATCCTCTGACATGTTTATTTAGTTTTAGCACTGAGACTATGAATTTGATAATGTGAAATAAATGAATCTAATCTAATCTTGCGTATCAACTCATTAGGATTGAAAAATGAGATGTGGTCTCATCCCTATTTTACCCCTTATTAGGGTGGAATATTTGAAAAGTCTGAAACACGCTATTAAGGGATTAGTTAGTAGGATCGAAGCAAGAATATGTAGGCGGCAAAAAGCCTCTCCCTCTCGTTCTCACTCCCCCTCTCGCTCTCACTCCCCCTTTCGGTCCCACTCTCGCTGTTCCTCTCACTCCCACTCTCATCTCGCTCTCGCTGTCCCTCTCCTTCTCAATCCCACTTCGCTCTCATTCTCGCTTTTCCTGTTGCTCTCCCTCTCCCTTCGCCTTCGTCTTCACTATTCTTTTCTTATTCCCGCTCCCGCCCCCTCTCCCATCCCTCTCCTATTCACTTTCTCACTCTGTACCGTATGACACTTCAATCACCGTTCCCCCTTCACTCCCGCTTTTTCTTTATATCCCCCTCCGAGTTCGTCTTTTCCTCGCTCTCGATCTCCATTGGAAATCGTATTAAAGTTCTTCCGCGCGTGTTTGAAACAACTTATGAAAGAAATAAAAAGTTTTATATTAACTTTAATCCCCTGTTTATCCCGTAGGGTAACGCTAGTTACTAGTTATTATTCTGCAGGATACAGGATCTATTGATTGGGTGGCGACTTGTGGTGAACGTAAAACGTGCAAGATGGTATTTTAGGTACCTAACTATTCACAAAAAAAGCTACTGCGGATTTTAGCTAATCTAAGTAGATGCATTTCCTTAGTTGCCTTTTATGTTTTGAGTCACACGAGAAGGAAAGGGGTGTTGCCTCGAAGGGTCATGCTATTATCAAAGTCATTTCAGGCCCGTATTTAAAAACCGCTCTCAACCCGGAGATCGATCTTGAGTGCGACTTTGAGATGCTGTATGTTAGTATTGACTGGCATTTGTCAAAACCACTCTTGAGATCGATGTCAGAGTTGAGTACGATCTTCGAGCAAGACGGTCTTGTCTCGTTCCGACCCGAGTGCTATTTATACAATCCATAACCGTGTGATGCCGGCTTAGAATGCCGTGTGATGCCGGCTTAGAATAGCATCACCCCACATCCTTCCCGTGGGTGTCGTAAGAGGCGGGCGACTAAGGGACTCGAGAGTATTGGTGTATTACAATTTTTAGGCGACAGGCTGACAACCTGTCACTATAGTGATACACATGTTTTCCGAAACAACCTTAGAAAACAATACTAAAAAATGTCAGACGTGGCGATAGCGACCGTATTCTTACGGCTGTTAACGCTCTGCCTACCCCGCAAGGGATAAAGGCGTGATATGTGTATGTATGTATGTATAACTTTCAAATACGGACCCTAGTTTCTGTTCAGTGAATTAGTGCTTTACTTTACCCCATACAGCCAAATCAGGCCAAATAACCATGGGCCAATAATACTAGTATTATTGAAGTAGTAGTCCATGAAATAACCTCACAACCAGTGCCATCTACAAATTGCTGCCTGAGGTTTCTTGGGTGATGGTTTACTTCACTTTTTCTCGCACTGTAGTACTATGAGTTCGTTCTGCGATGCAATGGTAGATGGAGCTATGAATAATTGTCTTGAAGTTTCGTTTTCGCAACCAAAGATGGCGCTCGGAGCTTGAAATGCTAAAGAACTATTATAGTCTGTCTTTTTAGTTTGGAAAACAGGAAACAGTAGACAGTAGGAACGTTAACCTAGAAGCATCAGTCTTTACGAAATTTCTTAGTTAGGTACCTACATGCTACCTACTGAACCTAAAATTCTTCAACAATGGTAATCTTTTCTTAAAAGTACCTATAGCAGCGAGCCTCTGCAAGCAGTTATGTATGAATGAAATGACATTGCCACCATTATTGCGAACAAGAAAAGACCTTTATATTTTTCAGGTAACGTAATGTAGGTGCCACAGAGCAAAGACGTTTGTTCGATTCATGTAGCTTCGCCCGCGCGGTGTTATCTGGACTTCTGGAGCTCAATATCTGAAACGTCTTTGTTTGATTGCGTGTATGGAAGTCTCCAACGACTAGTGTTAGACTAGTCACCCGTATTTAAATTTCTACTACCTACTCGATGTTTTTATTGTTAAGGGTATGTGTGTGAATTTCTTAGGATATGTGTGGGTCTATATAAGTACCTAAAGTAAAACAAAATGTCCCATACAAGCATGATCAGTTTTCGGTTCCGTGCACGAAAGTCCAAAACAACGATTCTAACACACGTTTTTAAATTTCTTTTAAATAAGTATTTTAAGTTTTAATGTCAAAAATATGAGTGAATTTTTGAGGGTATGTGTGAATGGATAAGTAAATTAGGGAGAAATACAACCATAATACATAGCAAATTTTTGCATGAAACGAGAACGAACTTTTCAGAAATTGAGCTTCTGGTATTACGACTCGTATTTGTCATGGTTAGGCATGTGTTTATTTCTTGGAGAATGTGTGAATGAATTGATCAGTTTCGTATGTAAAAATTCAAAAATACGCCCTAGGCTTATTTTTTTATTTGACATAGTATACATAAAACATAAGAATTAGTCAATACCTTCAAGACATATTTCCGCTATTTATACAACAGTAAAACAGTAAAGGGTGTAAAAAAATATGCTGCAAATATTTTAAGGGGTGAACCAGCCCATGAAACTGAACAACTTTCCCCAAGGAACATAGGTCGAAATATGAAAAAAAAATTGGACCTCTCATTCAAAATTACCGACCGACCAAGTCAATTTGAATAGGAGGTCCAAAAAAAAGCTCATATTTCGACCTATGTTTATTGGGGAAAGTTGTTCAGTGTCATGGGCTTATTCACCCCCTTCAATATTTGCAGCTAATATCTTTACACCTTATAGTCTGCGTAGTGAAAGAATTTCAAATAATCACTTCGCCGCTTCCAGAGACAAGAAAGCAAAATTTTCCCTTGTTATTTGAATAAGTATATTCTAAGTCTACCTATGTTTGAATACCATTAGGTATAATGTAAATTCGGTTGTGGACTGGGTTAATAATAAAATATAAAAGTTGCACGCATAAGACTATTGTCCAAAAATACTACGGAATACATAAAAAAAAATTCAAAATATTGACATTTTGATTCAATAAACAGAAAAATTACTTAAAAATAAGTGTTCTAACGCCATCCTAAATAGCAATGTAGGTGATTGATTCTCGCATTTGGTCCGGATTTGGCCATTTTTCAAAAAAAAAATTTTTTTTCTATTAGGGCTACAATTTTTATAAATGTGATACGTATTTGCCTTTTTAATAATATTTTTTGAAAGGCACTCATGTGGGATAATTATCAATAAAGTTATGTAAAGGATGGTAATGAAGCCAGGGATGGAAATGAAAAGTTCATGGATGATAATGAAATATGACCTCACTGACTGCACTACTGAGGAGATGTCCAGTTCTTACGGTCAGGCTAATGCTTCCTACCATGTCTTACGCCTCCACTGCAGCCCCTGGACATCATCGCTGCGCCTCTGGACTATATCTGCTTGGTTATTCATAACAACGTCTGCTTGGTTATCCATAACAATTCTAGGTATAAAAGTTGAAACTAAATCATTTTTCGTAAAAAATATGGGTAGAAATATAAAAATGATACTTAAAAAAGGATTTTTCTTCATATTTGCTCATTACCATCCGTCAAAATTGGGCCGAAATGGACGGAAATGAATAGGATGGAAATGAAGTTTCGACAGTTTTTTTTTCAAATTCTCACGATACCTAGATGTTTCAAAGTTATGATAAGAAATGGATAAAAGTATAACGAAATGCTATTGTTATATATGGAAAGAAAACATTAAAAGAGAACAGTTAATATAATAATCACTGGATGGTAATGACCTCTCACCTGTGACAAAACCAAAATTTGAGTGCGAGAATCAAAATTTAACTTTCTACGAACGTTTTCACGGAGCCACCTCTAGTCAGATGGTTTGGCTGACTTGCAAGGAAGGGGCTTGTGGAGAAAGCAACGTCTTTAGTAGGCTTATTTAAGGATAAAACTTGATGTCAATTCTCGCGGACGGAAATGAAGGATTTCGTGTGACAAAAATATAATGTTGATTCTCTCTAGGTTTCATTCAGTATTATTGCTTGAACTATTTACTATGCATAAGCTATCTTCATTGATGATCGGAAAACAGGAAAACATTGTGCAGTTTATCGTATAAATGGCTTGATATGATTATTTTAGTGTAGGAAGGACTGAAAATCACACGGATGGAAATGAGATTTTACCTATCTAAAGTTCGATAACTAATTTTTGAAAAGACTTGTACCAAATATCGATCCTGCCACATTTTTTTATTTTTATTAGTGACCTTTTCGGATATAAATAACTTTCGATTTATTTGTTTTCATACCAATTTGATGCCTGCACACGAAATCCGGACCAAATGCGAGAATCACTCAGGTACGTATATGAATATTTTGAAAAATTTTATGACGTCATACATTCTTATTTTCATACAAAATACCGTTAAAGATCGTTTTAAAAAGTAGCTCCTTTGACCTGCCAGTCCACGCAACCCTATTGCGATCACTGGTCAGTTGATCATACTACCCTCCTACCGATCACCAGAAGCGCAATAAGACCGCAAAATTATCGCCATTTTGGCACACACCTTGTGCACAAAGGATTGGGCTGCAAACGGACACACGCACCGACAGCAGCCAGCAAGATCGATAGAGTCGTTGCCATGGAGACGGGGGCTTGGTGGCCCACTTTCCGCAGATCCCACGTACCAAATATACCTAGACCTACCTATACACCCCGAGGGCATTGGGCAAGTCTTAAAACTTAGTCACAATGAAATCGTGAATCTGAAAAACTTACCCAGGCATGGAGGTAGTACCCCAAGAGATAAAATGGAAAAGGAAATTTAAAATCCGAATAAACAAAGTACATGATTCATGGAAGGTCGAAAACATGGCTTTCCGCCCAGCGGAAATTTTTCTTAATTGGACCGAAAAAGGGATGTTTTCTCGCAGCTACAGTCAATTTCGTCTATCATATAAAAAACAGGACACCTTTTTTCAAGAAAAATATTGGAAAAGTACAGAGAAAAAACTTTCCATGTTATAAACAAAAACAAGATTTATAGGAAGTCGAAAACAATTCATTACCTACGCCCAATTAAAGGATTCCCTCGCCCTGAAAAAGGGTAAGTAGGTACGTACCTAAGTAAAAATAAAAAATATTTTTCGTTGTAAAAATTTAATAACGTTTGCTCAACAGGTTTAATTTATTTTTCTTTTGATCGATCCGTTTTAGTACCTATGATAATAATATCTCTTTCTCTTTTCGTGTGGGACACCGAGCCGTCCAACGACCCGACATGATAATAATATGATATCGGGTTGTAAAATAGTGAATGAAAAATTATACTATAGAACCAATATTTTACAGTCACTCGATATCCTTTGCGCTCAAAGGGGTATTAATTACCTCAATAACGTTATTATTTTCATACTAGCTGGTGCCCGCGACTTTGCACGGCGTGAATTCAATTTACGGACCTTTTCAGCGTTGGTAGTCGCTCTATCATTGCGCATCATCGGCCGTCGTATTTTAACCAGTTTTATTCTATTGTGATTATATAACCTCCAAAATACTTTAATGGCGTCATCACACGGCTTAGTTAGAATTGCATCACGCCTTTTCTTTTCCGCGGGTGTTGTAAGAACGGACTAAGGGACTCGAGGGTTTCCTGGTGTATTACAACTTTAAGCGAAAAACTGACAACCTGTCATTATAGTGATACACGAATCACCCTAAAGGGCCCGCAATATTTGTCAGACGTGGCGTTAGCGACTGCATTTTTATGGCCGTTAACGTGCTGCTTACCCCGCAAAGGATAATGGCGTGATATCCAAAATACTTTTTGCATTTATTGTTTGCCATGTACAGAACAGTCACTATTAATGTTTCAGTTTTCTTGTATGTAATGTATAGAGTTATTACCATGTCTGAAATTTCATTACTACAGGGTGACCGGTAAATTGATGCATTCCTTTCAAGGGATGAACCAGCTCATGAAACTGAACAACTTTCTCCATGGAACATAGGTCGAAAAATTAAAAAAAAATTTGGCCCACCCATACAGAAATAGAAAAAATATTTTTAAGCCCGAATTTATAAACCGCACTCAACTCTGAGATCGATCTTGAGTGCGAGTTTGAGGTGCTATTCTTGAGATCGATCTCAGACTTAAATGCGATATACATATAAATACGGACGGACCTAAATGTGTTACCTATATTATAGCCAGTAGAGTTTACGTAAATGCATCACTTAAATACTGTTTAGTTGTGTTTAGTTTGTGTAACTAGTTCTACAGTTTTTATAGAAAGCGGGGATCACACTAGTGATGGATGCACCCTCAGGATGCACCAATTCAACTTCCTCTTTCACACTCAACGTCCAACGCAGCGCATTTCTGACGTCCGTCAAACGGACACTAAAATAACGCTGAACGAACGCAGTGACAGCGCACGACGCACGATCAAAATGTCTAGCGCTGCGCTAACGGTTGCGCCGTCAAGCAACAACGTAGCGGTTTTACGCTGCGAACATACGTTGAGAGCGGTTTTGTATGGGGATTGGGGAGTGACGTTCTAGTATGGATTTGACTGACGGATCCGTTAGCGCAGCCCTTCAAAACAGCAAACGTCCAGAATACGTGTCGTGAAGTCAACCGATGCGGACTTCCGTGCGCGGAATCGAATTAAAACGTTTCAGAAATTGACTCTCTGGGGGACGAATAGTAGCAGCAAAATAGAGCCTGATACCTATCTGCCAAAAATGTCCATTTGACTTCGTTCACTATAAACGGGCAGCTTCCTTCTTCTGATACAGCCTATTTCGGTTGGTCCGTGCCCTAGTAGGTACCTAAAGGTACCTCTTAATATTGTACTCTGTCTACCTACTAAGTCACCATTACTCCTACAAGCATTTTGGTCTGAGTTACCTTCATATATTATGTACCTGCTTGTTCAAGGCAGTAAGTGGCTCGGAAGTTCTAAGCGCAAGGTAACCACTTATTGTAGGCCGGAAGCAGTAGAGGTAACTACCTAATACACACTTCTCATCTGGTAAAGTCACGCACTTATACCTAAACATATCCAGGAAGTTTCAAATTCCGACCATCATTCAACAAAGAATTTATTTATGTGCCTAGTATATATAGTGTAGAGACATGGTATCCATAACTTATACACGTTATAAACCCTGTGTTTAATTATGTGAAGGCAGTAGTTGGTCCGTATGTGAAGGAAGCAGGGTCTAGTTTGGCTTGGCGCGGGAGGAAGGTCGAGACGTGACGTCATGACACGGCAGGCTGATGTCAGTTCAGTCAGTAGCAGAAGGCCGTCCCGCCGCCGTCGCCTCGCATCGCATGCTATGCCCAATGCCCACTCTATAACTATTAAATTGCTAATAGTTTCCTTTCTAATAATGAACAGTTTAAGTAGGTAGGTACCAAACCAACATTTTTCGATTTTTATTTATCTCTGTGAACATTTTTAGCAATTTTCTGTGCCTATAAACTTTTTAGGTTGTCTTGACTATCTACCTAAACTTACAGCAACGCCTCGAGTTGCCCTTGAAGAGGTGCTCTTGATATAAAACGTCATTTTGAAAAATGCCTTGTAGAGGGAAGTCGAGGTACTGCCACAGAATATATAATAGGTACTGCTGGAAGTACGTGAAGGTAGGTCTACCTAAAAGCGTGGTACCTACCTGAACGTTTTCGTAATGGTCATCGAATAGGTTACAGCTACCTGGTAAGTATTAAAGCCATTTCGAACAAGCGAATAATTCTAGTCAGGTTGTGCGTTTTCATATCGGTTCGGCCTCACAATACTTTGATTAGACCGCTGCTGTGTCATAGGTGACGGTTATTTTCCGTTAGTTGTTGTTGTTAGGCAGATAATGATTAATGTAGCACCAAGATAGAGATACTGACATAGTCTTCAAATATAGTAGGTTATACCATATTTTTTATACAGATAGACTAAACTGACAGCTAAGAATGCCCTTTTTGTTTTAAAATGTTGTCATCATAAGTCTAGTGTTGTGGTTTGACTTATTTATTTTATTCATTGAACTGTTGTGAGATGAATTCTGGATGTAGTTATTTTTAAATAAATATGCATAATAAATACTTGACTTTCGGTCACGTAAAATAGTATACGTTACTTTACGTTTATACGCAACAAGTTTAGTTTAAACAAATCAACAATGAATAATATTGTAAGTAATGTAAAATGTAATGTTGAATAAATTGGCATTGGTGGTTGTACGAATATTCCTTGCGCTTATAAATCCAATTTCTGTTATATTTTCTTGTTGCGTTGTGTTGCACTCTTTTCTGCGACTTCTTTCTACTGGCCGGTTGGTGTGGACCTTGACAGACAGACGAGACAGACATTGACTTGACTTGACCAAGAGAACGATCGACGGACGGACACTGACCAATTTATTAATGGAAATTTAAATTAACCTAATTTATTTTCAAAAAGATTCAATCATAATCTTTGAATCATATAACTTGATCATTCAGGGCACAACACTATTTTTTTATTACTTTTAAATACAATAACGTGGCAACCGTGGCAACCCACCAAATGTCAATTTAGTCTATCTGGATAAAAATCATGGTATAGGTACCTGTTTTATTCCCTCCGTCAAAGCATTCATTTAATTCTGAGTTCCGTCTCTTTTCTTCCAGTGTGGGGGGCTAAACGAAGAAGAGTGCGGAAAGAGGGCGCCGACGAATCGAACATTCTGTCCGAGCCTCCGAGGAAATTCGTATAGGAGGGTCGTGCCGAGTATTGATTCTAAAATCATCTTGACCTACTTTTGGTTTTATCTACTGAACTAAGCAACTGGATCTACCTCTCGCACGGCGATGTGTGGATAAATTTTTCGACAAAGAAATTACTGAACTGCGGTAAATCGTCCTGGGTCACCCAGCTAAGTACCACCAACTGCATCGATATCTAGTCTGTCGGGCCGAGATAGGGTAGACGTCCCATCTGTCCTATAGGATAATCCTTATCAGTAGGCCAGTTCTAGTAGAGTAGGTAGGGTAGAAACAATTGATTTATTAAACCTGCTGGGATAATTCCCTTAGAAACCTAAGACCTTAATCCCTTCAACGGATTGAAAGTTCTTGTAGGTAGGTAGGTAGATAGGAGGTAAAGTCACAAGATTAAGTAGTAGTACTTAGCGTGAATATTTTTGCGCTCCGTCATGCGTCAAGTGTGCGATCCGCCTGACAACAGGAATCTCTGACAGAAACATTGACATAACGCCTTCCGCCTTCTAAGAAACCGCCACTTCGAAAAACCTAAGCACCTCAGTAGGTACATTTTTCTCGAATCATGAACTGAAAATATTTCTACGTTGAGTCGTTTTTGTTGACAGTTCAATGAGCGCTGAGAGTAGAGCCATCCATTTGAAATCTGGAACATTTCAATCTGAACCAATTTAGTAATCAACCAACAATCAGCAATTGTTCTGGCTTCCGTTGGAGACCAGGCAACTTTGACCTTCATACAGGGGAATACGAACTATGAAGCATACTTTAGTCAGAACTATAGCCGAGTTAAGCTATCATTAACAGCCTATTGTAGTCCACTGCTGGATATAGGCCTCTCCTAAAGCACGCCACTGAAGCTAAGCTAAGCTATGGTTGTGACTAAAGTATGGCTGTTCGAAGAGGCCATATTTGACAGCAATATTAAATTTTGAAATTAAATAAAAAAAAAGTAAAATAATTAAACATTTATTTTAGGGGTTTTTGATTCTTATACCCTTAAAGATATCAAATGGGGGTTAAACGTTTGCATGAAAGTGATCTTTGAAGCGATCTGTTTTAAATTTTGGAATTAGATAAAACTAAAATAACTAAACAAATTAAAACTAAAATTAGAACTAAATGAATTAAACACGCCTTTCAGGGGTTTTTGTTTTTTACCCATAAAGGAGGTAAAATATTATTAGGTACCTACTTATTTCTTTTGGCCGGTTTTCTGCATTTTTTCTAAATTAGAAATCCCTAAAATACATTGGTTTTAGATCTACTCAGCATTAGCTTTAATTACAAACCACGTCTAGTGTCCATTTTAAGACCTGGAGCTCTATTTCTGAAACGTTCGTTTTCTTTTCATGCGAATCTTATGTTACTTTAAATGTTTGTATCACACGTTTTACTGTACTTATCAACTCCCACATACCCTCAAAAATTCACACATATTTTTTACTATAAAAACGTTAAGTAAAAGAAATTTAAAAACGTGCGGTTAGAACGAAATTTAAAAACGTTTTGTCGATTGAGCCTAGAGATGGGTAGCGGGTAAAAACCCATTCAACCCACCCGGGTAAAAACCGGGTTTTTACCCAAATCACCCGGTTTTAACCCATTATTACCCAAATTGATGGGTGAAAACAGCATAAGTAAAAAATAATTAAAAAATGGTTTTTATTCCAAGCAAATCTAAAAGAATACAATGAGTATTTCACAGCTTTCTAATTATTTCTTTCTTTATAGTAAAAATGGCTAATAACAATCATAATAATAATCACCCGCTTGATTAAATAAGCTTTAGGCGCTGGGCACGTGCGTGAAAAAGTCATTTTGGCTACTAAAAATTATTTTCATTTAGAACATGTTATATTTGCAGTCATTCAAACATACATAAGTTTACTAGAGATGGGTCATTTTAGCTAAGGTACCACATAACCTAGTATCTGCTTTTTTATTATGACTTTATTTAATAGCGAGATTGCGACCTTAGACCTTTCCAAAGCTCTCTGAGTGACATGTTTTATTGCTCGTTTCTCAACTCCGTATGTCATGACCACGATTGATAGAACGCACTGCTCGAACAACATTGTCTTGAAACATAGTGGCAATGCTTTTTAAAGGTACCGCTTAAGTCAAAAATACAACAATACAAAAGCATATCAATTGCTAAAAGGCTTGCGCTGATGACTTTTACCTGGAAAACAATTGTAGGTTCTTCTTAGCGTGTCGATGGCAGACACTACACAGTCGCAGTCCAGAACTTGACCGCATTGACAGCGCTGGCAGACGCTGTCATAAGATCGTCTTTTGTGCAGGTGTTGGGGCACGCTGGACACGATATTAGGTGGTGCATTGTTTGGACCGCACCACACAAACACCTTTCGTCGGCACCCTCCAAGAAGCTCCACTTGGCCATGTTTTCCTTGCTCCGGCCAGTTTGGGTCCGAACTCTATTCAGGGACTTCCAAACCGGCAAGCTTTCAGCGATAGGGACGAAAGGAGCTGGTAGGGTTACCTTTTCCTGATAAAGTTTGCACCTCGCTTGTTTGGGGTCGGTGCAAAGAGGAGACACGACTTTACAAAGTTATTGCGACTTTTCAACCAATGTGGCACTGGGATGTGGTCGTGTAAAGGGTGCCGTGCATCTGACTCCATCCTTGCTCTTTCAAGGGAGCTAGCCACAGTCCTGCGAACAGCTGGGGGCGCCATACCAGCCAGTGGGTATAGCTGGCTAACCGGGGTCGGTTTCAGGCAACCAGTTATGATCCGGCAAGTCTCATTTAAGGCTGTATCCACTAGCTTTGCATTGGCTGAACGACTCCACACTGGGCTTGCGTACTCACCTGCAGAAAAGGATAACGCCAGCCCAGTAGTTCGCAGAATATGAGGTGTTGCTCCCCATCCAGTAGAAGTAAGGCGCTGTAAAAGGTTATTCCGAGCGAACACCTTCTTTTTTATATTTTGGCAGTTCTTACTGAAGGTAAGTGACCTATCCAGAGTAATGCCCAGATATCTCGGATGTTTATTGTGAGCTACAGGCACACCTTGCCACTCAATATTGAGTGGTCTACCTACGATCTGCTTGACTGTTGCGGAGATGGAAAACGCAGGACTCAGTTTTTGATGGGTTGGATTTCAGTGAATTTTCTCTATAGTATTTGCTTAAGTCTTTCAAAGCGTCAGACAAGTTCACCTCAACCTCCTCAAAACTGGTCGCCTGGGAAGTCAGTGCAAGGTCGTCGGCGTATAGAAAGCGGCACGTGTTGGGACAGGATGGTTGGTCGTTAGTGTATATGTTGAAGAGCAACGGGGAAAGAACGGACTGCTTTAAGGCAGTCCGTTCTTTTGCGACCTCCAATGACTTTTGTCCTGAAGAAGATGCACCTGAAAACGGCGGTTATGGAGAAGTTCTCGAAGAATTGAGACGAAATTAAGATCGCCTGTCGTCGTCTCCACTTTCCATAACAGCCGCTTAAGATTTACTGTATCGTAGGCTGCGGACAGATCTACAAATACAGCACCGGTTACCTTCCTCAGTTCAAAACCATCCTCGATGTGTTGCGTCATTTTCAGTGTCTGGCTGCTGCAAGACTTGGCCGGTCTGAAACCCGCTTATTCTGGGATCATTTTGGGGTCAATGAAGCCTGTTAAGCGGGACAACAGTTAGTCTCTCAAAAAGTTTATATGTGTGGCACAAGAGTGAGATAGGCCTGAAGTTTTTGGGACTGTCTGTTGGTTTTCCGGGCTTTGGAATGGCTATGACCTTTGATTTCCTCCAGACACGGGGGATCGAAGCAATTGTAAGTGAAAAACACGTTTGCGAATCGTCAAAATCTCCCGATAAAACCAAATGCAAACAAAGCAAGCAATAAATCATCCGAATAATAAGAAATTGGACTTGTGCTAGGTACTATTTTTTATTATGTGCTTGTACAATTTGTACATACCTATTTACGCCTTTCTTCGAGGCGTTAAAAACCTATTCTAAAACATGTTGCATTTTAAAGAAGTATCTATAAATATTTTGATAAATATAAATGGTCAACAAGAAAGCAAAAAACAACCGATCACTTAATATTATTTTGGATACTAACCTATAACTGACTGTAACATCACTAGGCCTTAAAGGTTCACCGATGTGCCTAACATTTGAATTTCGGTTTTATATTAATTTTTAATTATAATGGCAGATTCCAAATCAATATTTTTATATTCTTGAAAAATAATTTCGACTAAAGTGTAGCAGTGGGACAAATTTATTCGAAGCAAACTCACCTTTTCACGTTTATTACATGTTTTATGTCATTAGGAATAATAAAAACAGGTATTGTGTTCTTATCATACTTAAACTATGATTATATTTAACATTTGCCCTTGCATCTTTTTATTTTTCATCTTATTTTGGTAATAAATCATTTAAAATTTTACGGTGGTTTTTACCCAGTCATCGGGTGCTTTGGGTGGATTGAAATGGGTTAAAACCGGGTTATTACCCAAGCGCGGGTTTTTACCCGGGTGGTTACCCATCTCTAATTGAGCCGCAGGAGCACAATTTCTGAATTGTTCGTTTCCGGTTCCGTGCACGAAAGTCAAATACGACTGGTCTAACCCCACGTTTTTAAATTACTTTTACTTGATGTTTTTATAATAAAAAATATGTGGGATTTTTTGAGGGTACCTATGTGGGAATAGATAAGTAAAGTAGAACGTGTGCTGTAATGTAAGCATAGTAGCACATTTTCGTATGACATGAAAACGAACGTTACAAAAATTAACTTGAGCTCTAAGTAGGCAGTTACGTACGAGCTTACAACTAAGTACCTACACCAGACTACACCTACTATTTAAAGTACCTATAAACCGAACTTCCTTGTAATATTATTGTAGAATAAACGCCATCAAAATTATTGGTACGCGTGGCTTTGTTCATGCGGTGTAGATAATGTATAATAGGTAGATAAGAAGGCACATTGGTACCTAAACATGTAAGAAGTTAGGTAGGAGCCGCTCAAGGCTACTTCAAGCCGTGGAGGAGTAAAAACTTGGTCAAGGCTCTTGACACAGAGTATCTAGTGGTCGTGTTGCTTAGAGTAGATAAAGAATTATGTAGAGAGAGTCCTACGAACCGAAATAATAACTAAGAACTGGCCTAGATTCATGAAATTATATAATAGTGATTCTAAAAAAAACCTTTTATCGATTGCTACTGCTCCAGAAGGATGGGTTTTATTATTCGAGTGTATGTAAATGTACATGTCAGGTATATGTAGTGTAGGTACAAGTAAACTCTTCGCGAAAAAAAAATCGCGGAGGTATAACAGTTCAAATCATGTTTAAGCGAATGTTACCCAAGAGGGGTGTCGTTCGATGGATCTGCTTGGATGACTAATCTGCCCTTTCAAACAAAAACAGAATTTTCTCACTCGGGCTGGGGCCTGGCATAAATGGAAATAAAGTACCTAGTTAGTTACCTCCTCCGCTTTTTTTTCGTCGGTTAAAATAAGTCCTATATGTAATTAATTATTATAGTGAGTAGGTGATGTGTTTTCTGATGGATATTTTTTTGCGTAACGCAAGACTCTCTTTCTTATTAGGTATAGTTTTGTTCTAAGCGTGTTGGTTTTACGTTTCGGTCATCGTAGGGAATATACTTACCAGCTGCCCCTGGAACTTTGTAGAGTGGAACGAATTTGATAATTAGGTAATTAAAAAATTTGTACCTGGTTGACCGAGCATTCATCGGATTCTTTAATGAAAAAATAAAGTGTTTCATTATTGAGTATTGGGTATAAAATAAAATGTCGTATTATAAAAGCCATCCTAAATGATAAATAGAACCTATTTTAGACCCTGCGAGAAAGCCACGACGACGCATGCTTTTTTACAAGTGTCAATCTTTTTTTTTCTGTGGTCCACCTCGTTCTGCCTGTTCTTGGTGTGCAAAAGTTTCAGACAGTTTCCTCATAAAGTCCGAGAACATTTTGGAATGTTGGAAACGGTACACCGACAGTCCCGGTAGTATTAACCTGGCCCCAGTCGGTTTCTAGCATTACGAGTATTCTAGTGAAATATCCAGGTGATATGACATTCTTACAGTTTAAGGGGCTGACAAGAGCTAAAAACCGGTCCCTTTCTGACAAATGTCAAACTGCGCGCGTGCGAACGGGACGGAATCTTGCCGATTCAATGATATTTTCGTATTTCCGATGATAACTCGGTCTAAAATAAGTAATTTGAAAATCAAAAACAATATGTCGATAGAGTATTGTAAGGCGCTCATTCTGATAATAAACACTTAATTATTGCGTGGGGTTTGTTCGTACAGTTTGCGATATAATAGATTTTTAGAAGTAACTTTACGATGTTTTTCTATCAAGCTAAATTACTAATATCATGTTTTGGAAACAATAGCACGTCAGCAAATATCCTGAAGATTATTACCTTTTTTTTTCGTCAGTTTTTCTGCATTTTATCTAGGGTAGAAATCACTTATAAAAGTAGCTTTTAGCTCTACTCAGCCCCTTAAATAGAAACTGTTCAACACAATGAAGATGGTTTGCAGAGTTACTTGAAAAACAGATTAGAAATATAAGCATAAAAGAATGCAGTACTCCCGTGTAGTACCATCTTGGAAGTCTCCCTTTTTCTGGTTTTATTGTTTTATACTATCTCAGAAATTTTAATACCGTCATTTAAATAACACTAAATTGTCTATTAAACACAAGCTTGCTTGCATTGCTTGCTTAGCTTAGCATTGTTTAGATTATTTTGCTAGTTTCCGAGATATTTACTATTTTTCACATGACTAATTCATTGCTCTCCAGTGTAGCGTGTAAATTGAAGTCTTGCGAAATAGCCTCGTGTTAGATTCGTTAATATTTAAATTGATTCAAACTTTAAAGACAGCAGCCAACTGCTTGCTCTGATTCGAAAGGATAGGGGCAGTCTGGGAGATTTGATTACGCCCTTTGCTTACAAATCTATAAAATTTTCACACTATCGTTTAAGGATATGAAATTGTATTTTTTACCAAAAATGCCCTTTTTATCTGTCTACAATTATAATTATATTTTGTGGAAACAAAGCCAGGAAGCAGATGGTGATGATGAATCAAGTTCTTATAAAATGAGCTTTTTGGCTCAAGTCGTTCCAGCCGGTGAAAAGTTCGACCATAGGCTGCTGGAAAGTTTTTCATCTTCAAAACCGTCATTTGCTATATAATAACTCTAGCTGCTTAGCAAAATGTTCATTACGTAATAACTAACGCAGGTCCAACATTCAAAATTATTTACCTACGTGCGTATTTAAAATATGCATATAAAAAAATGGTGTAAAAGTAATCCCTCCACTGTGGTATTTTTTTTAAATCGTGGTCTAAATACATGTATACACTCAAAATAACAAAAGGTTATGTGCGTCCATTTCTTTGGTAGGTAAGCCCTAAAATCCGCCGCCAATCCAGAAAGTTACGTGTGGCTCAAGTCTCCCGGACGACCCCCTCAAACTGTTTGAATAAAAGTGTCCGCGCATGCAGAGTTCTGGGCGTGGGCATGTCAGGTTAAGCTAGTTTACATATGCTGTTACATGTATTCGAGACTCACGTAGATCAAGATGAGTTTGTAAACTGTTTTTACGTCGCATAGCAACAGGCTTGTGGCGCCGGCTTAGAGTAGCATCACCCCATTTCAATCCGTTGGTGTCGTATCGACGGAATACAACATCTTGCACTGCTTTCGGCAATCCGCCTGCCAAGCGTGATGATTGTAGCAAATACCCTTCTTATAATAAGAGGAGGACCATTTTTTACCGTCCCTGCAGTCCGCTCTTGGGGCAGTCCGTATACTATACCCATGTCCAAGGGTGATCTGTTCTTCTTCATCGAATCAATGATGGTAACCTGGTTTATAAGACCTTAGAAGATAGGTGGTCTGTTGTGGCTGTTGTAGTAGTAACTAGTATAGAAACAGTAAGTTGTTAACAAGCCGGGCTGTAAGGAAATATGTCTTAATTTAATTTAATTCACAGCGTACAAGTTATTTATGTCTTTTTAAAGTCATCAATATTTGAGGTCTTAGTAAAAACTACCCAAGTCAAACTTTGAGCTGCTCTAGATTTTTTTGCTTGTTTTACTGTTAAATTGAAGACGACAGCAGCAAGTCCCACCTTATATGTACTACACTTTGTATTCCGACCAGAATTTGTTCATCCGGCCAATGATCCTCACACTGAGGTCCAGCTAGGTGTATGTATATTTACTTAAATCATTGTCATAGCTACCAAATTCCTACATTTAACGAGTAGATGACATGGCAAACGCTGCATCCTCTCTCAGGAAACTGTAGATTTCCATGTAGGCACCTGAGTAAGGTTCTTTTAGTAGATTGAGGATCAGATCGCAACCTTTGAAGTCCTTCGGAAAGAGATGGAAGACCGTGTTGCTCGAAGTTGAAATCAAACTGGTGACAGCGGCGGCGCATTCTGCCGCATGTTTAAAAATTCCTTCATAAAATGTCAGTTGATGCGAGTGGGTAAATATAAAACTGGAGCAAAGCCAACGTACCGCAGCGGGACAACGCATGATTCCCTTGAATATTATATGAGGCAACTTTATATTTACGCTATTGCTCGTTTAAGTAGAAATCATACAGGGAAAACTGAGTAAAACACAAAGGTTACATATGTAGGTACTGTTCAGCTTAATTTATATGGCTGACACTACTGGTGTCAAATATTTTCTATAACTGACTCGTCGGGATTTCTTTTTATTTTCTCGTTGTTTTGTAGATTATTTTGAAGTTTAAAGAAAAACAAAAATATCCAATATCCATACCTGTAGTAATAAAGCAAATTTTTCATAAATACATAACTCTAATAAAGCAATCAATGTGGGCATTCTTTTCTTAACTAATGAAGAACAATGCGAGTTCATTCAACTAAGGCAAAAATATAATTAAGGTATACCTATAGAGAGGTACAGGGTATTATCTTTCAACGGGTTTGCGTGGGTAGAAGGGAGGAGAGATCTTCTAGCTAAATGGATGTCATGACGTCATTCAGACGTATTTTGCCTTTTGCGTGCTCTACCTGCCTACTCTTGCATGTCATATATTATATAGGTAGACTTAGCTATATTCTATAGGCGCCATAAGATTGACGTCATTACACTGCTTTGTATGACGGCCTCAGGTAGAAGAGAAGAACGAGTCTATATTTAGTAATCTAATCCATCCGTGGTTACTATGGTTACAATAAATTATTCGTGTTGCAGCTGTACATTTTACTTGTGTTGCGCGACTTTTACCTTGCCCAGCAGGGCTAGGCCTTTCTACTTCTAAAGCCACAGCAGTCCACTGCTGGATAGGGCCTCCCACAATCGGGGAGTATTGCAGTACTCACCTAGTTTGGTAGACTTTTACGACACATATCGACGGATAGAAGTGGGGTGATGCAATTCTAGGCGGGTATCACACCCGAGGCCACGAGAGGCCTCTATGGGGCTATAAGGGGCCTCACTGTGGCGTAGCGTGTGTTTCTGTAATCTTCAACTTCTTTCTGTATCGGGAACTCAATTTCTGAAACGTTGGTTTTCAATTCCGTGCACGAAAGTCCAAAACGACTGACCACACGTTCTTAATTTTACTTGATGTTTCCATAGTCAAAAATATGTGTAAATCTTTTACGGTATGTGGGAATTGATAAGTAAAGTAGAACGGGTACTACAAACATTATAACTAGCAGATTTTCGCATGAAACAAAAATGAAATCCAGCTCTGGGCCCGGGATTATCTAGTTAACCCTATGTACATACAAAAATCTACAAGCGTTCATAGATAGATTTATATTATAACAAAATTCCGCGTGGCGCTGGGCAGCGGCCACTTCTATCTAAATATCGTTGTAACTAGGCCATACAAGTGCAATGACTTCGGCAATTTTAGGCGCGTCGAGCGCAGGCGGCAGCGGCCAGCGGCTACATTCGGCGCGAGATAGGTACCGTGCGTGCCACGTACATTGTCGCTTCATCATTTAGACATTCAGGCACATAATATCCCAGTTTCTGAGGACCCCAAGTTGCTATTTTTTGTCATTGAACGCCATAT
Organism: Keiferia lycopersicella; assembly: GCA_029255805.1. Classification (NCBI taxonomy): domain Eukaryota; kingdom Metazoa; phylum Arthropoda; class Insecta; order Lepidoptera; family Gelechiidae; genus Keiferia; species Keiferia lycopersicella. The sequence continues at coordinate 13,723,969 of JARACZ010000006.1, read as the reverse complement.
ATAAACGCCATCGAAACCCAACTGTCATTCCATTTCTACTGTGATTTTCTATATTAAAAACTATTAGCAGACTACCAACAACATTATCAAAGCCATCCAACTGAGATACTATCGAGCCGCCACTGAAAAGATTTTTATTTAGCAGACTTCGGCCCCAGATTCTCAACTTCTTACAGCATTTAAGTACCTAAGTACACTACTACTGATTATATGAAATGAAAGTGTGAAAAACCATTATTAACGCAGATCGCCTCTAAGAAGTCCAGAGTTTTCTCGAAATTCTACGCCACAATGCACCCGTTGGATGAGGTAGTAAATAGGTAAGCTTGGCGGTATTTGAACCCTGCACTACTGGAAAAAACTAGGTGGATATGTAAGTCTATGCGTGGAAATGCCCGGACCGCTTTGCACATTAGCTGGTTACGTAGCATTTTTCAGAATGCCATAAGTAACACAAGTAACTCAAAAGTAGCAGTGAAGACCGGTGCTCATGTCAAACCTGCTTGCGTGGCTTGTGTTGGTCTGAGAGATAGCCACCTTAAAAAGTATATGCCTCGCCGCACCGCCACATAACGTTACGAAGGTACGAAAATATTCACTGCATCCTGTAGGCAGGCGGTTTTAGCGTTTTGTCGGACGTAATTCGACAAAAGATTTTTACAAAATCCTATTCCAAACTGCATATTGTGGACAAGTTGTGATATTTTGTGAGTTTGGATTCTTGCTATTTGTAGAAGAAAATTTCTGCGTTTCGTCGCTGGTGGCTGGCTGGCGCTACTCGCTAGTCGATTCATAAGCATTTCCTCGTAGTTGGTTCTTGCGCTACAAGCGAACCGTTACCCAAGCCGTGAAGCTACGTCTCAAGTCATTAGAAATCCGTTTGCGAGTTGCGACACGAGTGTTGCACCAACACACCGACTTGTTAGAAAGGTCGGTACATTTTTTCACGACCGGCTGACGAGTGAAAGTCGGCGTTTGCGGTGAACGGCCGTTTTTAGCGTTGCCAAATCACATGGTGGGTTAGAAAGGTGACCCGCATCGGCTACCTTTAATTTTCAATGTACTGTGGTGCCCTGCAGCGTGGGTAATATCGCGTAAGAACGTGTTTGGCTGGTGGATCGACTGGGCCTCCAGCCCATAGCCTCAAGCGCATGGCAACAATCATTAGTTTAATTTTTTGTACCTACGTATATAGTAGGCATAAACCTGTATGTATGTAGCCATCGCCTCGCCTGTAGCACAGAACATTCATTCATATTTTATTCAACAATATAAATAGCGTGTGACGATTTAGTTTTAGGTATTTAGTTTAACAATAGAAAAAAGAGGTAATATAATAGAGTTCATTAAATCAGGGAGCTGATGATTGAACTCCTACAATTTAATCCCAACAGATTGATTTGCGGATTAATTAACAGCATTATTATCAAAGCCAGGGGTGCGGAAGTCACCTCATTCATTCTATCGTGTGACACAAATTCGACAAACCCTCACCTTCAGCATGCTCACCACGCTTAGCAGGCTGATTGGCGAGCACAGTGCAAGCTGTTATATTCACAGGAAGCTCTTCACCCCTTGTCGCTCTTTACGAAACATCCACGGGTAGTAATGGGGAGATCTTGCTACAAAGGTAAAGGGCATATTGGATGTACTTTTCAATCATGTATAAAAATCATCGCCTACTCGTATCTAAACCTAGCTGTAGTACCTACCTATTCGTCATACAAAATTGTGTTGACTCGTGATACCTACATTTCATAACAACAATGACTATTGGAAATAACCCAGCTCGAGTAGGTACTTATAACCAACACTCATTTACCTACCGTAATACCTATAACATTATTTGCCATGGTGGTTTTTAACGAGCGCGCCGCGTTTGTTAGTATAGAGAAAATTACAGTTGAATTATTAAACAGGGATCGTTAAGCTGAAATTGATCGGTGAGCTTGCCTACTTATAAGAATTTTATAGGCACTGACGTACAATAACATCTGAATAAATAATCATAAGGTTCCGTTCGCACCAGGACGCGACGTGAGCCTTAAAGTCGCATTTCATATTAGGATGTTGCTCCTCATGCTGTGCAAGCCTGCCTGAATTCAAATTAAATGTCATTGCACTTTCACGTTGCTTCTCATCGCGTTGAATACTTCTGAACTCCACCTCGGTATAGATAGTCAGTCGGGCCGGGGCTACAATACAAAGCGAAAAACAATGAATATTGACACGCAAATATTCGTGGCTCACCCGTCCTATTCTGTTCATTAGAAGCGCCTGTTCCTCTCCTTCATACGTGTTTAACCTCCAAATGCTATTCGGCTCCAGACAGGGCAGGACAAGTTAGACCAGTTTCTAAAAATAGCGGAAGCAGGAGATTTTTTGCGAATCAAGGAGGTACGCTGCGCGGTGAACGTTAGATTCAAACTTCAGGTTTTTCGCTGCCTAGTCATCAAAAGATCTAACATTCAAACTGAAAAAGAACTTACAAGATCGTCAGGTTCTGAGTGTTATGTATTTTGTATTGCCCGGGTCCTAAGTAGATAGTTACCTAGAACACAGTCGGCATAACGAGTTTTAAAGCTAGTAACATGGAAATTGATTTCTACTTCTTGATTATGTAGGCACCTATCCATTATATCGGTTGTCAGGCATCGCTCGTACAATCAATATCACGATAAAGACATTTTTATTCGTCCATTATTATTTTTGTGATTCGAAAAGAATACGCAGCACCATCTCGATTCCGTAAGCTGGATTCTTTTTCCATAATATAGATTATTGTTGTTTAGTTTCGGAGATTAGTGTAAAAAAAATCACAAAACGGTTGTTCTTATATGTCATTGTTTGTTTTCTAAAACACGGTATCGGTATGTTCTTTCGAAAACTATACATGGCTACTGGACACCGGCTTTCTACAGTCTTATTATATGTGTAAATCGAATAGATAGATAGATAAATAATAAACAAATAAATAAATAAATACTAAACTATGTTCATTGAAAACTTGTTTCAATTAATAATACAAATTACTAAGTTTTTTAGTTACCTTTTCGACTAGTACATCGACTTTTTAAGACTAGGTATAATTTTTTTGGCCAGTACCCTATATCTAAGATTCAATAATTAATCTTTAAGGGAAAACATACGTATACAACTAGCTAGCTATATTATTAGATTACATTATGAACTTAAACCTTTGTCTCTATTATTTTCTTTTTCGAAATATAATTACCTACTAGAATAAAATATGAGCAATTTGCATTTTCTATTCAAAATGAAAAATGCTTTTTATTCCATTCTATAGTTAAGTTTAAAACAGAGGCCTTACTATGCCTTAATTTAATAAAAAAAAAATAACTGTAGAGGCATTACACTGGAAGAAAACAGGGGAATACGTTTGTATGAAAATCCGCCTTTTCATACAAACGTATTAGTTACCCTGTTTTTCAAGAGCTATAGGTAATTATTTTATTAATATAAAGCCTACTAAAGGCGTGTCCCTATTATTACCTTTTTTTTTTAAATGTAATGGTTAAAAATAATTTTTAATTTTCTATTGGAAAAGAAAATTGCTAATATTTTAGTCTCGTAATTATTTTACGAAAAAGGAAATAATATAGAGCCATGTAGGGCTTAATGTAATAAAAAGAAATTATAGCTCTAGAGGCATTATTCGGGAAGAAAACAGGGGAATACTTTCAATTGCATGAAACTGCCGTGTGATGCCGGCAGTAGCATCACCCCATTTCTTACTGCGTTGTAGTAAGAGGCGACTAAAGGACTTTAGGGTTTTATGTGTACTACAATTTTTAGGCGACAAGCTGACAACCGGTCACTATAGTGGTACCTACACCTACACAAAACATCTGAAACTGGCCTATATATTTGTCAGATTTGTCGTTATCGCTCTGCCTACCCCGCAAGGGATAAAGACGTGAAATGTGCATGCATGAAAACGCCGAGACCCTAGACTTAAAAAACGTTAACTTCAAGTGTTTAATACTTTACAAAATTTTGTTTGATAACTGTGACGTTTGTGATCTTGGAGCAAGTGCTATGACATAAGGTTCATTTTACTTTGTTTACTAGGAAATAGGACTTCATATCATAGTATTTGTTCCAAGGTCACATAGGTATCAAGCTATATTTTATAAACTAAGTATAGTAAGTATCTGTATCACTTTTATATCAGTGCCTCGTTTTTCGAAACTACAGGCTACAATTCTACAGGTGAAATTCGATGTACATTGCGTAGCGGGTCAAAAATCCTGGTTAGATTATGTCCCACTGGCTACGCAATGTACATCGAATTTGACCTGTAGAATTGTAGCCTGTAGTTTCGTTGCATAGGCCACTGGTGATGATTGAAACAAACACAAAGTTGCCATTGCCATCTCGTCAGGCACTACGTTCAGTTCAAATTGGTGTAACGGATTTTAAGCGTTCCTACAGTTGATTACGAAATTCGTTATAAACTGAAAGCTTTTATGTATACAGGGTGTAAGGGACGGTGTAACGAAAACTTTTCAGACGTGATCAGACTATGAAACTGAACATCTTTTTCTATGGCGGCTATGTATTTTTCGAGTTCCCGTAATAAGTCACTCAGTTGATCGGGAATTTAATATGGAAAGTCGAAAAAAATTTCACGTTTACAAACCCACGCCTGCAAAGTATTTGTACACCCCGTATATCCGTTAATCCACTCTAAAATCCATTAAATGCCTGTGTATCCCACCCCCCTCCCCCGTTCAAAAACGTTTTTTCAATGTAGGTAGGTGCCTTTCATAACTTGATGGCGCTAAGCTAAACTAAAAAAGTTTATTTCCAAAGAAATTCTACTAATATAATAAATACGATAGTTTGTATGTTTGTTTGCTTACTAGTTCAGGCTAACATTACTTAACCGATTTTAATGAAATTTGGCACACAGATGAAGGCTAACTTAGATCAACACATAGAATACCTAGTTGTTATACCTACCGAAAAAATATTCCTGTGGGATGCTACGGGATTACAACTGAATACACGCGGGCGGAGCCGACGGCGCCCAAAAGTTTTATATAGTTGAGTATCAAATTGAACTCAACACTACGCCATCTGGCATGGAATTATAAAAATCGGCGAAAACTCTCAGATAGAAAATTTTCTTTTGTCATCATAATCCTCACTGTCATATCACGGCCGTTAGTTAACGCTCTACCTACCTACCCGGTAAAGGATAAAAGCGTGATGTCGAATGTGTACCTATTCCACAGACAACAGATGTCATGCCTGCGCTGACGCACATGTAATTTTTCCTCTGTGGTGTGGTGTATTCTCACTGTAAAATCATGTCGTTTCGTGGTGGCCAGTTAGCCATAATCCTAACTAGAATATTACTTTTTACAAACTGTTACTTAATAATTACTTGGCTTTTACATGATAGGAGTTGTGGAGATAAATTGATTTTCGGAACCTACCGTTTGTGATGTACTACTTAGAAAAAAGAAGTACCTAGGACATTTAGAGCGTAGGCCTCTGACTCAAAATCAAATGACTGCAGGTAGAGTACGCGCCGCGAAAGAAATCCCGCGAAAAACGATTCAATGACCCTTAATCTCACGTCCATAAGGGTCAAATAGACTGCAATAGGCTGAAATAGAAATAGAATAGAAGGGTCATTTAAACTTTTTTCGCGGGACTTCTTTCGCGGCGCGGACTCTACTATTTGAATGAGATAACTAAACAAGTTTCTGAATGAGTATTTTATTAAGGTTCCAATGTAATAGACTACTCCTGTCCTAATTTTACCTAGTCCTACTTTGTGCATACTGTTCATTATGATCTGCTAAATATCTAGCTACGTTTGGAGGTACGCAACTGTGATAAAAATTGTTTAGCGGTAGAAACCTGGTATATTATTTGGTTTGATAATTAACCGTATTATAATAATTTAGGATTTTCATACAAACTTTTTTATGTCACTCATAACATTAAGCCAAAGAAAAGGCGCACGGTAGTACGCAGCGCCAAGTTCTTTATTATTAAGGTTTTTATATTCTGCGTTCTACTTTCATTACTTCAAGATATTTTAATGATCAATAATTAATAATTAAAAGATACTTCAGGTATTTGTTTTTTATTACCTTTAGTAGATCCCTAATCATAATTTAATGTATTGGCCAATTCGCTTGCATTGCTCGATTTTATTTCGTAGGTACATAAAAACGGTTCAAATTGGGTCTCCCAAATTTTCGCCCAGCAACAAAGTTTTTTTTTTACTGTATAGAGGAATTTCGTGGAAGTCTGTCAAGGGCAAGGATGTGCCCTGTGATTGGCTGCTGCCGGGAGGGCGGGGCAAGGGTGCGTGCGCCCACCATTAAACCCGCGTGCCACATGTGCCTTTTGCTGAACTAACTATGTATTCTATCTCAAATATTTATAGTAAAATATAATTTAGATTGTTAGTATGAGTATAATATTTCTAAGGAATAAAAATACTTATTTGCAAAACACAAGAAAAATAAAGACCAATTCAAGAATAAATAATTTAATTAAAAGCAATCGCAATAGCACATGATGTTTATTCTACAAATTGTGTTATATTAAACAGTCGCAAGCCACAGGAATCAAATATTAAACATAGAGGGTCATCAACAACATGGTGCTGATGTTGAATAATGGCGAGCTGAAACAGAAAGAAAAATTAAAACGTTCAGGTTTGTAATTGGTCCGCCAGTTCGTTCTTCGGCGCCGCCGGAGTTGAAATTTTAGGCAGGCGGCGGCAGGGACAAAGGTGCGAGGAGTGGGGAGGGATATCCGTTCTCTCGCGGATTGCCCAATTCCCGCCGCGGGCGAAACCCGCTGTCGGTTACCCAAGTATTCTATAGGTATTTCTATTCCGTTGCGTACGCCTGCGATGACTTAATACTCTTGATTGCGATTACGAAAGGAATATACTATTTGACTGTAGTCAGCAAATTATAACAAACAGTGGCACAATGCAGTAAGAAAGTAACATGTCGAAGACTAATTGGATTTTTGAACAGTCGTGTCTAAAGCAGAAAGTTCAGCGATTTCGCAGCCGAATAAATGGACAGCTTGCGTAATCTCCGACGTCACTGCAGGCAAACACAGACTGTTAGTAGGCGATGTGCGCTGGCGTCGTCGCGTCGAACCGAAGTAGATCCGCAGCTGGTAACTTGCGACGGTTAAATGCCGACCATATAGGAGAGAGAAAAAGACTGACTGATATTCGTAAAGTCAGAGTCAATTTCTCCCCCCGACACGACTGACATTTTCAATCTTCTTTCTTCAGGTCTTCATGTTCTAAGATGGGTAATTTATTATCAAATCCAGCAGCTGTAAGTAAAATCTCAACAAGAAAACTGTCAACTCCACTGAATAAGTAACGTGCATGTCACATGACATTTTACAAATAACTGCGAGCAACCGAACGTTATCCGCGTGTGCTAATGTTGTAACTTCTTTAGGCCGAATGATATAAAAAAAGTTTTAAAATGGCGGCCATACCACATTGCGGAAGTTGCAAAAGTAGGTCGCGAACAACTCACAATTTTTAACTGATGACAATAATGTTTAACACTTTCTTAGTAGTACGTAAGCACGTTGTTCTAAACCGAAAAATATTTGGCCGAAGTCTGAACGAGTAACGAAGTTGAAAGAATTCTAAACAAAGTTAACTCCACAAGACAAATTTAGAAACGATGAGAGCGGCTGTAGCTCACGGCAGCCAAAGAGCGAATGGTGGCGCGTGGCGGAGGGCGATGGCGTAGTGACGACTGGTGCGAGAGGGGTGCGGCAGGGCCGGGAGGAGGGGGCGGGGGAAATGCTGCGCGCGCAGAGAAAGGACGCAAGTGGTGATGTAATCGCGATCGATGCACTCCGCTCCGTACGACGCAACCATCGTCGAACTACTTCGTGAGAACACAAATACTACAACATTTCGGAGAGAGGCTATCCATGCTCTTGAGTTGCGAAGGGCCAAAATCTCAGCTGAAATGTGACTTTGCAATAACCAGTTTTCTGACTCTAGATCTGACAGAAGAGACAGGTCAGTGACCTGTAACAGTGACACGTGCCTCCTCAGTATATATGCAGACTACGCGAAAGTACTAGTAGCTTGCTAGGACTGGGATTGGTAGTTACTAGCGTGCAAAATAGTAATGGTCATCAAGACTAGCAAATTGTAACAAAGCGACTGAGTTAGAACGGGACGTAATGCCGATGCTGATATAATATCAGTCAGTACTAGTCTTTGCTATTGATCAAGCAAGAGTAGTAAGCGGTGCGATCGCTCGGCCGCGGTCGGGAGTCTCCGCGAGCGACTCGGGTTCTTATCTAGGTCACACGTGTAAACGTTATCCCCTCCACGCCGGCCTTGGCTTACTTTAGTAGGCCAAATGGCATAGCACCTCCCCTTCTCCGACGGGTTCGCGCTAGGCGCGCGGCGCGAGATGGCGCGGGATGCAGGGAGTGGGGGGAGGACGGTCAAAAGAGGTACTCAACTAGCTGACGCTCCTCTTGTTTCTTCTGTTCTATGCTGCTTGTCTCTGTCATACTTCGAACAAGAGGCAGCTAGAAGCATAAATTATACTCTTCTATAACGCATAGTTTAGCAATCCTAATAGTCTTTTGCAGCTATACGGATGCAAATTGGGACAGCATACTTTTACATTTAATTTATCCAATTTTTGTGCTCAATTATTATAACACTATTAACACTTACGAATCCCTCAAAATGTCCGTCCCAAGTCATTCCTCGTGCAATTAATTTCAAATGTTGCCAAGATATGACGAAACGACTAACTTCTGCCGGATATTTGGCTTTCCGGCCATTTTGTTGGCCTGATATCCGGTATCCGATATCCGGTAAAACCACTATCCATTTCATCTCTAATAATTATGCTCTCGTCTTGGTGACATTTAACCTAAAATGTTTTTGGAGGGTTTCATTTATTTTTGTATGGAGAAAGATAATCCCATACAAATTTCCTTCCACCCTCTTTTATAAAGGTTAAAGAGTGATTTAGTAAAAATACTAAAAAAATATTATCGTTTTGTTTCTATAAGTTCAAAATTTGACCTCTATTAATATAAAAAACTGAAAGTTAATACAAATTTCTCCGTATAACTATATAAAATGCGTTTAGATATCAATAAAATCTAAAGTATTTATATGAATCTTTGTGTTTAAATAAAATTACTATGAGAAATATATCCCAAAAATATCAAACTAGTAACTACGTACATTGCAAATCAAAGTTATTAAATGAAGAATTCAAAAAACGACAAAGCACTTCGAGAAATGGTACAGGTAGTACCCTCGCTCTTCACCTGACTCTACGTTGCGAAATAAATATTGCTCATCGGTTCTATTTATTCGTGTTTAGTACATTTCAAAAATACCTTTATGAAAATTTTGTCGACATGAAAGTATACAGCCAAATACTGACGAAAAAAAATGAACTATGAATATTTTAAACCCAGCTCAAATCTGAGTGGTATCCCGATGGCTACGTGGGTATTTGGGTAGCGGAACACAATCGTTTGACAATTTGTACCCAGTCCGCACGTGTGCGGATACCGCTCTTGTTTGAATAGGGCCATAGGAATTAAGTTAGATAGAAGGTTAGATAGAACTATTGTTTACGTTCTAACGTTATAGTAACAAAGAAAATTAAAATATAAATGCATTGTTAAGCTTAGCACACGGTAGTTGACATGCCAAGGTTTTTATTCACTTACCTTTGACTTTCCCGGCTCTTGTCCTGAGATGCCCTGAGATGATGTGAAAGTTAAACAAGTTTTAATATTAGCAATTGCAATAAAACTAAATATTGTGCATTGAAGATCATACATAACGAACACAATCTAAGCGGGAGCGTCTACGTAAATAGGTTTGCGTCGGAACGAGGTCGAGCAGCCCAATGTGGCCCCATCGAATAAAACGCACTGGCGATGATGAAAACGGCGTTTCGAGCGACCTCGTCGAATCTAGGACAGCACCCGAAATACTAGGCCAACTTTACTGCGCAGCCGCTAACGCAACTCGTAGTCGAAACCGGTGGCCGTCCAGCGCAGGCTGACCCGCGCTGCAGCACCGCCAGCCCCCGGGCCGGTCTCAGCTCGCCCACGGTGGGGGGAGCCACGGGGTCACCACTACTCAGTTTGGTTGATACCGTTGTCGAAATCGACCTCACTGCGGAAGTTCTGTGCCCTTACATCAAATATTCACTTTCTAGTTTTTATTTCTATGGAGGTTATTGTCTAGGTATAACTGTTTAAGAACAACAATACTTAATGCTCTGGGGAGTCGATAATGAGCTCTAATGTAAATAAGTATAGAAACAAAAGAATAAAGTATTTTATAGTAAAAAAAAAATATAATCAATAATTTGACAACAAAATAAATAAAAAAAACAGAATTCCTGAATGTCAGTTTTTCATACTATTTTCTTTTCTCGTAACAATGAGAGAGACCCCGATACAAAAATCCAACTGACTGGAGTTTTTTTTATGGGAGGTAATATTTTTCATAGATTTGTTGGACCAATATTATAATCTTCTTGAGAGAAAATTGTACATTGTTTGACTTGCTTTCGAAATAGTTGGTCGGTCGGTGTTGGTACCATTAATTAGCAATAAAGATAACATTAAGGAAGTTTCCAGACTAGTATGAAATTTCCTCAAAGATATGTGCACCCCGCCAAAATTCAAATCTTTGACTTCCGAATCCTGAGCCTTACGCGCAGACATATTATCACACACAAGAATTAGATTATACCACAGAGGAGGCATATACCAAACTGACCCACATACGTCTTATCAAAACGTTGCTTATGATATGATAACGTCCAAGTAGGTACAGAAAATTAGAACAAATTCCGAAGGATGCGAATTAGTTCCTACCTATAAACACCAAAACGTTCAAACATGTTCCCTGGGCTATGGGTAAACAATGCAGGATGTAGTATGATACCCGTAGAATATTATGAAAAGCCATGCATTCCCATCAAAAGGTAAAATTGAAAATTCCAAAGGAACGGTCGAAATACGAATTTTAAACACATACTGGGCCCTCTTTTCAATTTGTGTAAGATCTAAAATGAACCCCGTGAAAAAACGATTTGATTTAGGTGACCTTGAAATATTTTCAGCAATTTCACTTCAAAGCAATGTAAAGCCAAACCTAAACCTAATCTGGCGTGACGATCTTACGAATGAAAAATAAAAAAATTACAACCAATATGCAGGTATATAGGAGTCCTAAGAGCTAAATTACAAGTTTACTTAACCTAACCGACCTGTATACCTATCAAATCAAACTGCAAGTAGATGAGGATTTCAGTGGCGAATGGTTACAGTTACAGTTACATAACCAAAGAAAATATCCATCAATGTTCATAATATTGGCTTACTTGTAATGTAAACGAAGAGTGACGTGATGTTGCCTACAAAAAGACCGTAAAAAATTGATTACAATGCCTATGTGTGGAACGGAACGGCAAACGTGCCTGCCTAAGTACTTGCATACTAAACGAAGGCCTTGCGCAGCCACAGAATAAGTATAAGGAAAAGTGCTACGTTGTTTTGAAGTCGAAGACGTGCCTGTAAAACTGATCAATTTTCCCAGTAAATGGGCTGAGGAGGAGAAAATAAAAAAGACTGTACCTCTACATTTGGAGTATCGAAATTATAAAAACGTTAAAAATATTGTACCTAGGTTAGTATTTCGGGCTGATGCGTGGACGTCCCACAATTTTTATTGCGACCAAGATAAGCTGACCCACTGTGATCAGTTAGATCCAGATCACGTGCGTTGTTGCGGACACACTAATAGGTACGTAAATTGTGAAGGAAATATCACTTGAACAATAACCGAGCTGGAACGTTCAGTTTGATTGGTCCGTACACTAACGCGACCTCGGGGCTACATAATGCCTCTTAGCACCGAGCTGTCACACGCAGCCAATCTAAATGAAACAACAACAGATAGTCTGCAACCTCTAAAACAAATTACCTGTCTACTTAAAGGTATGATAACCTAAAATCTCGAAGCACACTCGACACGACAAAGGACGACACAAAGGTTGTTACTTCGGACCCTCATTGAAATCCACAGTATTAAACTAAACAATTTATCAAAGCACGCAAATGTTATTATAGCTCTATATCTCTGTCGTACGACCCAACTGATAACGATTATGATTTTGGTGGAGATATGCCAGCAAGAGTCTGAAATAAATTTGGCAAATCAACAAAAATATACATACATTATACATAATATATTTAGTTTTGGAGCGCACAGCAGGACTTACCTGGAGGAAGCGCTGGAGACGAGCGGCTGGTGGCTGGCTGGGTTGGCTTCTGGGCTCCGGCAGTGTTGTGGCAAAGGGACCGTGCGCGTGTGTTTTATTAGACTCAATTCGCAGCAAGAGTGATGGTACTAAAATTGAACAATATCCCTATCACTTCCAATAAGATTTCAAATTTGTCTACGCTTTTAAGCAGATGACATCCATAATAATAATAACTTTTTACAAAAGAGAATCGACCTCAATGGACATAAAAAGTGTGAACCTACATTTTATGTCGGTTAACATACCCAAAACCTTCTCCTAAGTCTGACAAATACTTTTCTGAAAACCGCATCAAAATCGGTTCATCCAAACGCGTGATAATCGTCAAACTGCGAACCTCCTTTTTAGGTCAGTTAAAAAATACCTGGCTGACCGAACATTGCTCGGCTTTTTTTGCCGTTCAGAGTGATTTTTGGAAAATAAAACCTAGCTAGAGCAATATCGCCTCCGCCCAAATTTTTAATGAAAATCTTTGGAGCTTACAATTCTTGCTCATGAGGTATTAGACATATAGATAAGTATACTTATGTCAAATGACGCCATAATCTTAGACCCCTATGAATAAACCTCACTCACTCAACACGAGTGCGATTTTGAGATGTCATTAGTACTGCCTGACATTTGTCAATATCGCTCTTGAGATCGATCTCATAGTTGAGTGCGATTTATTAATACGGGTCTCAGATTTTCTTCAAAATGTCAAAGCAGAAGCTAGTGTTGATGTTTTCGGTACGGTATATGATTTAAGATGGCGTGAGGAATCGAGTCTATCTAATGTCGGGTGCGGGGCACTACGCTGGCGCGATGCGCACCACGCTACCTCGTGCCGCATTGTGCGCACCACTCACTCCACTCGCACTATCCACGTTTCTCGCCCTGCTTCTCTTAGGAGACTATACTCCCTTGTTGACCTCTCTTAGGACACTATACTCACTACTATCTTGTGGGTCACCAACTGACAGGGCAGATCGTCCACAGTTTTATATAAGGTGTAAAAATATTAACTGCAAATATTTTAAGGGGTGAATCAGCCCATGAAACTTACCAACTTTCCCCAAGAAACATAGGTCGAAATAATATGAGAAATTTTTTTGGACCTCCCATACAAATTGACTTTGTCGGTTAGTATTTTTGTATGGGAGGTCTATAATTTTTTTAAATATTTCGACCTATCTACTTCGGGAAAGTTTTTCAGTTTTATTGGCTGGTTCACCCCTTAAAATATTTGCAGCAATTTTTTTTACACCCTGTATACACACACCTTAGTAGATTCTTATCAATTTGATTATCCCATTTCTCAGATTTACCTCATATTGTTAGATTTCGAAAAGCTGACAGTTACGATTAGCGGTAATTTTGAGAAAGGATTATAGGTATTTTCAGGTACGAATGGTAGTCAATTTACATAACCAAAGGATATCACATAATCATCTACGTATATAATAGGACATTTTTGCAGTAGCCGCGTCTAGTACGTAACCTATTTTTCGGTACATATAAAACAGAAGTACTCACTCCTTTTCCTAATCAGCATAGTTGAAATTTAATACAAATTCGTTGTAATTATGATAAACTTGGCCTTAGGTTTTTCAGCTCTCTTTTAGTTTTAAGAACTCGGCCTCAATTTTTACATTTATTTTCTAGGCGGGATCAGACTATTCTGGATAGTCATACAGTTAAGCAGGATAACTCGTACCTTGTGGTGCTGTTGATAGTATATATATATACGTACTTTGATATACTTGCTTAGGTATTTTAGTTATTCAAGGCAAAGATTGATTAATTCAAAGAACTATAAATATAAAACTGGATGGAATTATATTATCTCATTGTGTATAAACTACACCCTTTGTTGGCGTGTATTTTGTATTACTTGTGTATTACAATGGCAACTGTATTCCTAAACTAGAGCAATATTATTATTTGTAAGCAACGAGTGTGTTAAAAGGAAAGGTTCACTGGTGGAATTTCAACGATCATTTGAACATACTTTCACATCAAATATGTATGTAAAAGAGCAAGGTAAAAAATTATGATGCGTCTACTTATGTACCTATAGGTAACTAAACTAGTATGCTGCATGCTAACAAAATCGCCGAGTAAAGCCCTCAATGTTATCATGCTGTCTGGACATGATTAACAAATTTGCGAACCCTGCCTAAACCCCATACTCTGACGAGGTTTTGGGAATCTGAAGACCGTTAACTAAGTAACTGCAACGTAGTTGTACTTCCATCAATAAACAGAATATCATATATTTACTGACAATTTGAAACATGTTTCAATTGGATCTATACCCTAACCAAACTGAAAACAATGTTACAAATTAATATCCACGAATCGGGTGGAAGCGGGGGGACCGATGCTAGTACATGGTAAAATAGGTCGTTGGGGGGTCATGACGTGACGGCGGAGATTGATACCCGGGGGCTGAGGGAAGGGGGGAACTAGGTGCCCTACATGCAATGCACGAGCCCGCAGCTGCTGCAAGGAGCTTACAGAATATACGGTTGTACGTAATCGTAAATTAAATTGACACTGCTTTTCAGGACTGTGAGCCGAGAAATAACCATTAATCTACAGCACAAACTAGGTACATATATAGGGATGAAAATTACACGAAGAATTGGTTTATAAGCAGGTACTTCATTTACTCACTTATTTATCTTTATCAATTCTTTAGTTAGATTTTCTTTTCACAAACAGTAAGCTATTTTTGTTGTGCATGTAACTAATATCTGCGTAATTAAGATACGCTAATGGAATGTTATAATAATAAATAAGTATGAAAGATAGTCGAACTATGGAGAACAAATATGATCCATGACGTAAATAAGTTCTTTATTGAATGAACCTGCTTTAATATCTTGCGAGACAAAGGCTATTCATGCCATTGTTTCTAACGGCTAAGTACTTCGGCTCTCGTCATCTCGCTACTTGAATGTCGTTGGCCAGTCTATCTACACCTACCTACTCAGATATTATATACTTACTTAAATATTAACCACATAAATGACTACGTAGTACTCGATGCGATGATGATGATGTTGATAAGTGTTGTGTTATCGTCATTTCTGAATGGAAAATTTAGGATAAAATCCGTAGCGAAATATCTTAAATTTATGCAAACTTTCAGAGCGGCTTCAAACTTTTAATATTTCAGGGTAGTGAAATGACAAGATACCCCGTGGTCGTGTTGGCATTGAGCATAACTGGATGAATTAGTAGTTGTTATAATACAAAGGCCAATATATTTCAGACGAGGGTGTTATTTTGAACCACGAGCGGAACGAAGGATTTGTAGAGAAAGTAGAAGATTGGGCGAAGAAAGGGATTCAGTGTACTTACATCGCCCGAGGATTAATAACTTTAGGACCTACACTGCTTTTCACGACCCTATATAAGAAAGACTAAGTACCTAACTTACCTTAATTAATGGAATTTTATTACTTGCGCAGTAGTGCGGTTATCCATTAATTCAGTAGTGGGGTTATTTCACACTACACATAATAAATAGCGTTAGAGATCAATGAGTTGAAAAAAAAAGAATCTACTTATTATAAAAGGGTAAATTTAGGGTTAAATATTCGTATGAAACTCCGTATTATTTGATGCAATCTGTGTCAATAGTTGTGATTAATAAGACCATAAAGCTAACATCGTGAAACATGTGTTTCAGGGGTTTTTTATTGAAGAAGGGGCAAAAGAGACATTAAACGTTTCCGTATGGAAATTCGTGATCTTTGAAGTGATCTGCTTTAAATTTTGGAATTATGAAATAACTTAAATAATTAAATTCAGGGGTTATTGATTTTTAAACCTGGTAAAACCGGGGTTATACGTTCGTATAGGGGGTTACTGATTTTTTTCCTACCTACAGGGGAAAAGCGGATAAAAGTTATAAAGATCGTTCCTGCAAATGCGATCTGCTAAAAAAATTGTGGACTAAAGAATTAAAACAACTTAAATTCAGAAGAAGGCTAAATACGGGGTGTAAGGGACGGTGTAACAAAAACTTTGCAGGCGTGACCATCAAACTGAACAACTTTTTCTTTGGGGGCTATGTTGGGAAACGAGAAATTTTTTTCGCGTTTCTATACAAATCAGTCAGCTAATCGAGAATTTGGTCTGAAAGGTCAAAACGATTTTTTCGTTTCCAAACATAGCCCCCATGCCCCACATAAAAAGTTGCTCAGTTTCATGGTCTGAGCACGCCTGCAAAGTTTCTTGGGAACACCTTACATAAAAATGTTCCGGTAGGATTATTTACAAAAAACTTAAAAGATCATAAAACTTAAAGGTGAAAACTTAGTAATGGCCCAGTTCTGTCTATTTTTTCGTACTATTGTAAAATATGTTGGCTGTAAGTTTTCCTGTCAAAATAAAATAAAAAAAAGTAAGAAACATGGGTAACTTACTGATATAAAGTACAGTAGGTACTTTATTAGGGTACATTGAGTCCTTGGACGACCCGGTGTTCCACATGAAAACAGAGAGACACTATTACTTATTTATTCTGTGAATAAAGGACTGAATCATGCCTCATGGATTTGTATCCATGTAAATGTTAAGATATACAAATAAAAAAAAAAACTGTTAGGTACGGATTAAAATGGTCTACTTTGGTGGCACTTCCTGGCAGTAGAAATGAAAGGAAGAAAGAAAAAGAAAATGTATAAAAGATTTTACAAAAAACATTGTAGTCAGTGTGTCTATTATCCCCTTCAGTTGTTACAGAGGCTGACATCTGCTTGCATCGGCCGATTGAATAGTGCCGTATGGAATGAGTTAATTCGAACGTGCAGTCACACGTCTATATCGTGTCTGCTTATCGTGTTATATACCTACCTATCTACGAGTATCTACCCCTTGCACAAATAAATCAGCGCACGACGTCGATAAGCTAGTAAGATATAGAATCGCTTTTCACACCTCTGTAAATGCGGGAAGGGAACCCCAATATCCGACGTTTTGAGATCGGAATGGACAGTGGGTACAGGATGCCTATTTATACATGTACCTTAAGTAAGAGCTTTGTGAAATTACGCACCGTTGTGACTGTATGGGTACCATTTCACGATAATAGCACTGACTGGAAATTAAACCAGTTATACAACTATTTATTTAAAAGATTCCACAAGTTCTTTGTTAAATCTGTGAGCTGGGAATTGAGATGAGTGTACACCTTGCATCGGTTTCAAGTTTTAAAATTACAACTTACAATAGTCAGAACATCTATACTTATAAAAACGTTTATCCTCATCCATTCACTGACTCACTGATTCATCAACGCACAGCCTAAACTACTACAGCTAAAAACCGTAAATTTACTGTCGTTAACGCCCTGCCTACCCCGCCAGGCATATATGCGTGATTTGTGTGATAAAAACTGGTCATATTTTGTATGCTAATTCGTTATGTTTGTTGCAGTCTTTTTTGGTTTGTAAGTAGATCACTACTTATTTCTTGTCCAAGTTACAAAAATAAAAATCTTTGACCTTTAGGAAAAATTCAATAATTTTGCTTTTACAGTAAATAATACTTAAAACCAACCAACGCACGTAAATAGGGTTTCATAGTCAACCTACAACCGAAATGTCAACGTTTTTATTGTAAACTAATTAAATGCTACAGAAAACCACGCTTTAATAGTCTTAAAACATAAACATTTACTGCAAAGCCGCGGGCAACAGCTAGTAAGTTTATAGAGTATTTTACACCATATAGTCAACGAACGACTAGCGAACCTGTTTCAGAGTTTTTCAACGGCCTGCTACTTACTGCGATACTAGAAAACCTCTTAACGGCGGCGACTTAAATATTTTGGAAATGTAGGAAGGGGTCGATTAGGCACCTACTTCTGTTATGATGTTAGGCATATGCCATCGAGTTTCTTAAAGCAGGCATTGGACTGAGCCTTAAATCAGTAATATCAGGCAGCGTCGTCTCAGGTGTCAAGTAATGAAATGAAATATGTTGGGTCGATCGGTATTGTCCATTCGGAATGTCTAATTCAAGTTAGTTGTATTATTGGATTTTGATCGCGATAAATCAATTGATAACTTACAGTAGGTAGGTACTTTACCTACCTATGTATGTAACAGAAGTTTTATAATTTGAAACTAGATTGACTATGAAGTTTGTAGTACAAATAGCGTAATTTAGGCTAAATTCTAATTAAACAGGTAAATTCAGGCTGCCAAAAGAGTCGGTAAAAAGTTGTTCGTATTAGTTTGACAAACGGTGGTGTTGCTAACGCGATCTGGGTCGACTGGGCGAGCGGTGTACGTAACCAGGCGAACGCAAGTCTGCAGCAGTCGGATTTGGCAGCGGATACTGCGCTCTGGCAAACTTGTGTGGAGCAGGTCGTATGCGACATGCCAAACGCACACATAACCGCGGCACGCCCACATTCGTGCGCAGCATCTACTCGGCCTCGGGTGGAACTAGGCCGAACACCCGCGCATGCGTCCCTCCGCAGCTCCTCACTCTGTCATATGGCCCGAAAGCCCACAGCAGGTTTTCCTATGCAACTTGCCTGACTGTAGGTCTTGAAAATTCTGCAGCAATGCTGTGGTGCTTATAACATAGAAATTTAGATATTTGCCAGTAGGTAGTTACTGTATACTAAATAGGTACTAGGGCTTTATAATGACAAAAATCCTTATTGCGCCTTCGGTGCCTTGCAGACAATGCCACATTTGATGTCTTGCAATCAGCGCCCTCGTACCTGCACCATGACCGTCTTATATGAAACCACCGATATGGTGGCAAATTAATTTCTGGTCTACAGTATACTGGAGTCATCGACACGAATAAAGAAGAAGATAATAACCAACCATCTTTCACTAAAGAGTGAAAGGCCCTGGCTGACAAATATGGGAGATTTTCGAATTATAAAAAGATCACCGTTACAAACCTACAACAGCCCTTATTAGTAAGATAGACTAAAAATAAATATCTTATTACTACGGAAAAACCGCTGCTGGGCTGGTTTCTAGTTCTAATATAAATCGACACACAAATCTGGTCCATCCTAGTGCCTAGAGAACAGGCAAAGCATTAGCATAAATAACGCTATTCGTGCTAGCAGGCCGAGTCAGCCAAGTCATTACGTCATGATAACGGGTCATCGCTGTAGCGCGCTCGACCAGTGTAATGTTTCAGAGGGATCCCTACGATAGCGTTTACAAGCCCAAGAACTAACTCCTCTAAAATCTTCTGAAGTAAATATACCAACTAGACGCTTTATCTTCTATCTGTCAACGGATCTATAGCCAGTGAGATCGAAGCTATGAAAAACTCCTCGCGGGAGCTGAAACAACTAAATTCACAAAGGGTGAATTATAGCGCGCGCCATGTCTGTTTGTGACGACTTTTTCATGGATTCATTTTAAGCATTCGTTGGACTTCCTCTACAATATCTTGTCTGAGGTAGAACGCCCAGTTTAGCTTGTCCAAGTCCTCATGTGCGCGCTTTTACATAAAGTAGACACATCGACCCGAGAAAGAGGTCGCACCTGCAGTACTCATCAGCGGAGCGTTGTAAGTTCCACGTCCTGTATCGTGTTTAGGCATGACAAAAGGCCATCGCAAAAAAGTACTAATTTTACGCAGTGTTTTTATAATTAATGTACCTACTCTATTCGGCGTCACGTAAAACAGCTGAAAACGCGCTTGTCAACCCGTCTGACATAGTGCGTATGGCCGTTATCCCTCAAACAAACACCTTGACAACAGACAAACTCATAACATTCATGCAAAGTCAGCAAACTGTTGAGAAAGGAAAGTGTGAAAGAGTACTTATGCTCACATAGGGAACTATTCCTCAGAATGTTCCAAACTTTTGTGCCACTCTATAACAAACAGAGACCTAAGTTGATAATTTGTGTTGTGAATGATTTTGTACGCAAGAGTAGATTGCACACCTAGGAATATAACCCACCAATTGCAACTCAGGTTAAAAATTACTAATATCCTTCCTTGTGATTACAAAAATGTCTAGCTACTTTATGTTAGGATAATTTTCTTTTACTAATTCAATATTTTTTACTCAAAGAAAGAAGCTTAGTGATGCAATTTGCGTACCAAACGATTCAATCACCAGATCGTTTTCTTGTATATTGATTTATTTTACTCTCTTTTCATTCGATAGGTAAAGCAGTATACACACCGCGGGTGTAACAACAGTTGCAACCTCGGAAAGATATCGTTATATTATATACGTTAAAAAACCTCGGTTGCAATTGATAGGTTCGTAATCTACTATTAAGTGCGTAAAACCGTAGATTGTTACGAGAGTCTACAATTTTGAGAACTCGTGCATAACCGCTTTTGAATGAATGGTGGTTGATAATATTTTCAGCACGGACTGAAACAGTTTTTTTTAGTTAGGTAAAAATCTATTCTGAAATTGAGGTCACGAGTCACGAGATATTTGTGCCATCTAGAGCAGAGAACTTTGTATTTAGTTTGAGCTGTTACCTAATATCGTTGAACTTTGGACAGTTATTTATAGCTTCATCATAAACATTTTGCTACTTTGTCGTACCATTCTTATCCTAAATAATTCTAATATAATAATATTTAGCAAATTATAAGTACGAGCTTCGCACACGTTGGTTATATGCTATAAGAAATTTGTTTTTTTTTTTTTTTTGTAACGACAGTAGGTACCTATCAAACGAATAGGAAACACACTATATTTTTTCGACCTCCCATACAAAATTCCCGATTAGCCGAGTAACTATGTATAGGAAGATAAAAAAAATTCGTTTCCCACCATAGCCCCCATAGTAAAAGTTGTTCAGTTTCATGGTCTGATCATGCCTGCAAAGTTTTCGTTACACCGTCCCTTACACCCTGTATAAGTGTTCTGAGAGGAAATAAATAAAATTATAGATTCTGGCGTGTTTATAATTAACAATATATACATACATACATACATACATCATGCCTTTATCCCTTATGGGGTACGCAGAGCGTTAGCGACCGCAAAAATACGGTCGCTATCGCCACGTCTGACAAATATTGAGGGCGGGTTGAGATAATTTGTGTATCACATGAAACCCTCGAGTCCCTTAGTCGCCTCTTACGACGCCCACGGGAAAGAAATGGGGTGATTCTATTCGAAGCCGGCATCACCCAGCAACAATATATATTTACATATATATAAAATAACTTTGTAGGCGAGTTAACAAGGGCGTGGGAGGTCAGCGGTGCGAGGGCGCGGGGCGGGGGGCGGGGGTGCGCTGGCGGCTGTGGACAGCCGGTGGAAGCAGCGACGAGGGTAGCGTGCTCTAGTAACCCAATTCGTTAAACGAACCACAGGGTACATTCCCGGTAACACCCTTAAAATATATTAAACCACTTTTATACAGCTTAAAATAGATGCACTCAAAGCTCAGCCGTAGGAAGAGAATGAGGAGGAAGAGTATCCAGTGCAATACTAGATAAGCCCTAAGACGAAAGAGTCAATTTCTAACCGAAAGAAACATTTTTCTTTCAACGGCGCCACGTGCAGGACAGGTAGCCGTAAAGTAGCTAATAGTTGGTTATAGGTACAATCTCGAACTTTCACGATTATCACATCAATCTACGAGCAATTATATCATGTAACAAAGAACCTATCGCCCCTCTTCTATAGGTATCGTAGTAAACTGGTTTCTGACATAGTTTAATTTATACACCTATTCAAAATTATGACAGCTTACCTATTTTTGGTGAGACTTAGTAGTGAGATAAAATAATAAAAAATATTCTGTACTGTTATTAAGTACCTAGGTTTTTAAAGTTAATAGTTAACTTTTCATTTGTGAAGACCTCATTTATATTTTTAGGATGGTGGACTAAGAGGCACGCAGCTCAAATTCACAGTTGTGTGGGAACAAGCAATTTTTACGGAATTCAAGTGGGTTAAGTTATGCAATCCCCATTAGGCAACAAGAAAGATGTAGAAACTCGTACACAAAGCACTTTTAGAGCGCCCACTGGTGTTGAGGATCTCGAAAATTAAATAACTATTTTTTTTAAGAGAACCGCCTCTACAGAACGTGTAAAAGTCCGAACATCCATTTTGTCTCGACCTTTAAGTCTGACAAATACTTTTCAGAAAACCGTATCGCAGTGGGTTCATCCAAACGCGAGATAATCGCTGACAAACATATATAAATACAGGTCCAAGTCTCTCCCTTTCTTTTCGTGTGGGGCACAAAGTGAGAACCTCCCATTTTTGAAGTCGGTTAATAATAAGTATGATGACACTGACAAAATAACTCATTCCATTGAATTTCGGGGTGTACCGGTACCACTATTTTAGTTATCTGTTCAATATTATTCACCTCTTCTTGAGAAAATAGCTTTTACTACGCAATATCTATGTAAGGGCATTTTTATCTCTTTGTGAGACTATCTCAGAGAGAGTGTTATTTTCCTTTGGTACCTACTTTACTTTTAATTTTGCACTCTTGGATTATGACAAAAATTGACTATGGCTGATGGATGGCATACCTAATATATGCACTGGAAATGGTTTGAAAGTTTCTTGCAGTGCTAAATACGAATTAGGAGACTAGAGTCCGCGTCGCGCAAGTCCCGCGAAAAAAGTTTAATTGACCCTTATGAACGTCAAAATAGGGGCCATTAAAACGTTTTTCGCGGGACTTCTTTCGCGGCGCGAACTCTATTTACAATTCTATGTAGGTACCTACCTACTTAGGATCGAACAAAAGAAATATGCATATTTTTATTTTTAATGTGCTGACGGCATGTATTCCGCGGATGTAGGTAGGTATATTTGGAATCCCTTTTACAAAGCGCGGGTGCAGGTCTTGAGAAGAAAAATACTTGGCACCGTACCAAAAAGAGTAGAGTACGAAAGAAAAGTGCGCTACGTCTTTTCTCACGACACGGGACGAAGATGACGGTAATATGCGTTTGGGGTGAGAGGATGTTTGCCCACCACATGCATACAGATGAACGTAATCCCCCTTGTGAGGTGCTCGGTTAAAAATTTATCGGGGACTGCCATTGATATTTTCTTTAAAATAAGTATTAACTAAAATTGGTATTTCTCAATAATCAAGTTACTTTAAAATTGCAAAATTCGATTATGCCACCACGCTTTCCAGACGGATTAACGAGCGCTCTACAAGGTGTTGTACAAGTATTCACTGGGACCGCTGCAGAAGTCTACTCCCTGGATTTCATCATTTAGTAGCCCGCCTTTTACGACATCCACGGATAGAAATGGGGTAATGCTATTCTAAGCCGTCACCACAAGGCACGTGGATATCTACTGTTAAAAAATCAATTTGATTTTTATAAAGTCACATGGAGAAGACACGCGTAGATGTTATTTGCGCAATCCTAGCCATGGACTAAATCCATTATTCTACCACATCACACCGGTAGGTACATAGCTGATCTGCTAGCGTGATTGTTATTCAACTCGCTCTCGCTAAGCTAAATAGGTCATGTTAAGTAGAATTTGCAAGTCCAACCTATCTGGGTCGCGTCGATACTCGGTGACACAGGCCAACAGGGATAACGGATGACCGGTTTGCTACTTGTTATTAGATACTTTTGCTACTAGCATCTGCAACAGTAAATAAACTCTTTGTTCCCCCGTCGTCCTAATTCCCTGTTTTCGATCCGGAGGCAAACAAAGCATGTTGATAACTTTTATCCCTTGTTATTGTAGTTTGTGACTGTCAGTTACTAAAGGAAAAGGGGTCCAGATAGTTATAAAATACACATCATCTTATTATAATTAGAAGTTACTGGAAAAACTGAAAGTTCAATAATAGGCTGACACCACCTCTGCGTAGTAGGATATCAAGAATTGCGATATTTGTGAGATATGCCAAAAAGACAGTAAGTGAGTCCAATAATAATTAGTTGGAAACAAGAGACACTACCAGATATGGTCAACAAAGTGATGTTCAGAAAAGATGTCGGCCATACAAGAAACCTGGGTTTATCGAGTGACTCATGGAACCACTCTATGAATATCTCGGTGAAACGCCTACACATCGTACCTATCTCATCGGTTGAGTCGCTGCAAGAATATTGACTTGAACTAATGAGGCCTAAAATTCTTATGTGCCCCAATTCATACAGGTTAGGCGACCTGGAAAATGCGTTATTGAATATCTAACCGCGCCGCGCCCTACATTATAACTGAAACCATAAAGTATAGCTATCTAAGTTTAGTACGTGGTTATCTACCTGCCCTATGCGTAGTATATAAGTATGAATCAGTCTGTTGCATTCTATTAAAGGAGTGAAAAGAAATAGTCCATGAAACTGCACAACATTCCACAAGAAACCTATTTACTTAACCTGACAATAAGGAGCTGATTTCCCATCTGTAAAGAAAGGATCAATAAAAGTGAGTGTGGCGAGGCCAAATTTTCACGTCGAAACGGGTTTAGAGCCAGCAGCACTCAGGGAGAGCGGGAGCTGTTCACATTAACACAACCACAACACGTATAGCGAGCGAAGCGAGTCCGACTTTTCTCGTTAAATCTGGTGTAATGCTAGCAGCACTAGGGGAGCGCAAGAAGGGGGTTTACACTAGCACAATATGTATGTATTGCGAGCGAGGTATTTTTCGGGGTAGAGGTTTATTTTTATCATACTCAAAACTCTATTCATCGACTCATCTCCTAACTCCCCAATCTATTCTTTAGTCGGTGAGGTTCAGTCTCTCGAAGTACATTTAGTTTGGCTTCTACATCTTCAAATTCTACATTTATTTTATTTTTTAGCATTAGCCTTCAAACCACACATCTTCTTCATCCGTTAGGATATGCTGTATTACAAAAACGTATGTCTGACTTTTGCTAAGAAGATTAGACATCAAAAACATAATAATATGGAAAACATAAAATTGTGTGTTTGTCGTGCCATTTTTATGATGGTACAAATGTTCGAGAGGACCAATAATTTGCGGGATTTTATTTTATGATTATGTCCATACATTGAAAAGTCACCGTAGTGATACACATTTACATGATAAGTAAATAATGGAATGTAGTAGAGTTCTGTACTGATGATCTCTATTCAAGCGCAAGGGGCAGAGGCGCAGGTGACAGGGCATGTTGATAATTTGTTCGCAGAGGAAACGGCGCAATAAGGTAGGGACCGGCATGTAGATCAACTAACCAGTATATCAGTACTACTATTGCCTACTTTACTATCTTTCCTGTGCATTCATACGTAAACACGTTTCAGGGATCACTTAAATAAATGAGTAAATTGGTTAGGTATTCAAATAGTAACTACAGCTGCACTTTTGCTATTCATTACTAATGTAATGTTCACATACAAAATTATTAGTTACCTACTATATTTCAGAATCAAATGAAAAAAACATGACACCCAACCATACGTGTATCATTGCAAACTTAGGTAGGTAGGTATCTATTCTTATCTCACCATGCGAATAATTTGACCCACTTAGTTTAATATCACTAATATAGAGCCCAGCATTGAGTGGTGACATCGCTTCGCAACTAGCAACCAACTACTTCGGACAATCAGAGCAATCTCCTCCTCCTATTTAGGTCAAGTTAATCCTGCGACGGAGCTCGTAATCTACAGCTCAGGAAATGCTGCTAACGAATTGCTAGGCCCCTGCCGCGGCCGTAGCCAGACCTAACTGGGTCACGCCAGTACATGACATGACCGACATTCGGGAAGGCTCTAATTTGAAAATGTGCGTCGTGGCAAACGAATCTGGAGCACGCATCAAAATGTGTTGCGTGCGGGTCATGGTATTGTGGCCTAAATAAGCATTAAAATATAATGAACTTCAGCATTGTAGCATAACAAGTCCTAGCACGTAGGATTAGATTCGACTGTTCTTAGGTTGGATTGTAAATTACCTACTTAATTAAATACTCCTTATAAAATTAATTATTCGGTTTAGAATAGCATCACCCCATTTCTACCAGAAGGTGTCGTAAAAGGCGACTAAGGAATGAATCCAGAGAATAGGCAGATGCGTTTCCTGTGAATATCTATAACACCTGCTACTGCGCTCGCCAATCCGCCTACTAAGCGTGGCAAATACTCCCGACAAAGTTAATATTGTCTGAACTAAACAACAAAGTTGAGCTATGTATTGTTTAGGTTGTAAAACAAGCACTGACAATGTGCACCCAACCTTATGGACATTGTAGATATTGGTACGCAATATCAAACTGCGTCATTACAACAGAACTTTACCGGTTTATTAGGAAGAATTTTTAAATACCATGGAATGGCGAATAATATTTACATTATTCCTTAAGTCGTAAGTGGTAGCTATGGTCTTCGCGGGTTTCACATATACTAAGGTTCATTGCAATATATCTAAACTGAATAAGACAGCTCTACTTAGTTGGTAGTCAAAAGGATGGTTCGTCGCCGTTCGTAGGGTGGTTCGTCAACTATCGGATGAGATGACAAACAATCTCGCGCTTGATCCAGAGACCAATATGCGTATCGGCAAAGCGGTAACCATGTTCGGTAAGCTCAGTACAAGAGTATGGAATAATAAATATCTGACCACTAAAAGCATGATTATTGTTTACTAAATTTGCGTTTTAAGCATACTCTTGTGCGGATCTGGGACCTGGACAACGTATGCAAAACAAGAACGTCGACTTAACTCATTTCATATGCGCTGCGTAAGAAACATATTGCCCATGTCGTATAACTTGGCAGGACAGAGTCACAAACAAGCGAGTTCTAGAAATTGCACAGCTGCGTAATTTTACCACCCTGCTCAAGCAAACGCTTACGGTGGCTAGGGCATGTGCATTGCATGGAACCCTCGCGTCTTCCGCGACGTGTTCTGGGTTAATTAAATACGCTGTCAGAAATTTGTGCGATACCATGTGCACACCAAAAGTACTAACGTTCGCCATATCAACGTAACTTCCAAACATAATTTAAAACGTTTCCGCTCAAACAATTAGCGCGATACGAAAAGTGCGTAACGTAACGTTTTTAGTTTTGGTTTTGTTTTGGTATTATCGTTCAAAATTAGCGCGATTGACCCCCTGGTTGGGGCCGTGGCTAATGCCCAAAGAGGGGTTGAAAGGCCCATGCTGTGTTTTAAAGATTGCGCCCAGCGGGATATGGCTGCGTTTGACATTGACCATCAAAGCTGGGAGAAGCTTGCTGAGGATAGGGACAAATGGCGAAAGCGTGTATGCCATGGGCGTATAACTCACGACAACGCCTGGTTCTCTGATCTCGCCAACAAAAGGCAAAAACGACATCAAAATATGCATGTTCCAGTCTCTAATTCCACCTTTACCTGTAGTGTGTGCGGAAAGTCATGCCGCTCCCGCATCGCCTTATATAGCCACTAAAAGTCTTGCCTCAGACACTGATTAAGATGTCTGTCACAGACGTACTCGGCCAATGATGATGTAGGTATTTGGACAAGTAAATTAGTTTTTAAGGGCTCCAGTCTTAACAGCTAGCTAGACGGAGGTTAGCATATTACTGTTTCGTCTCAACAGAGCAAGCGAGCGAGACTACAGTCCGTAAAATTTAGTTTGATACTCGCGACGTTTGACAAATCCACATTAACAGACAAAGAAAGCAAAATGGACCTTAGTTCATCCATAACAAGCCATATTTTAGGCACTGCAGTAATACCTATTTAAGATTTAAGAATTCAAAATGTTGGATTTTAAACGTAGGTATACTCGTAATATAAAACTAGTTACTTCTGTCGGGTAATGTTTTGTTTTTTACAATGACAAAATTTCCTATCAATTGACTAGACTGGTTCATTATGATTTTAATATTAAAACAAGTTTGTCTCTAATGCAGTGCCCTTGTCATGTCATATTCATAAATCATATCTGTGAACAGCGCAGTTGGAGAACAGCTGTTAGCTGTCGCGGCACCTATATTTAGCAAGAATTCTATGCTATTCGGTACAGTTTTCTTTGATACCTATATATAAGCTTCGAGCCTATGAGTTTCATTTTTGACACATAAGTGTGCAAAATTTTGATCTTTACATGGGTTGATTCCACCCAAGAACTAAACAGCTTTGGTTTCATTATTAAATTGGAGGGCTCCTTCCGTCTACTAGTTATCAAGAATACAAGCGTAAATCCTCACGTGGTTTTACTTAGTACACTAATACACTAACACCCTGTATAAAACTAGGGGATGGAAACCGGAATTTAAGAATCTCGATAAACCGGAATCCCAGGCGATTCTTCGCGATACGACAATTTCGGTATTCATAGTTTAAAAATCGTTTAGCAAAATAAAGTATATTTTGTGGTTTTGGTATTTGCCACCTCACATTTGGTCATCACGCGAACTTAGTGCAAGGTGCTGTATGCAGAGAACGCTGCTACTGCTACCCATTTCCTGGACACATCCTTTAGTCGCTTTTTATGATCCCCACGGGTAAAAATGGGGTAATGCCACTTCTGAGCCGTTACCACAAGACATATTGATATACAGGGTGGTATATTATAAGGAAATAGCAATATTGTATGTATAATTTATTCAGTTTGTTTGTTAGCAAGCAGTGTGGCGGCGGCTTTGACGACGTCGCCGTTGGCAGCCATCAGCTCGCGGTGGCAGGCGTCCAGCGGAGCTTCGGCCTCCTCTAGGGACACCTTCACAAGAATCACCTTGATGGCGAGGTGCACGTTCCACTCGCTCAGCTCTAGCGCTTCGAGACACTCTTCAGGAGTACCCTGATAAAAAAAAGAAACACTCTTTTGAGTAGGTATATTTGTACACTGAGAATGAAAGTCATTCGGTAGCGCGACGCGCTATGTTTAAGATTCGAGTTTTTTTTAAAGGGCTCTACCACGAAGGGCTCTCTACCTTAGAATGCTAAAGGTGTGCTAAAGTATATAAAGCGAGTGTTAGTGGAAAAGTTGGAAGAGGAAGGCTTCGAAGAACCAACTAGGACCAAATCGGGGAAGTTTTGAAGTAGGGTCAGGTCAGAAGTATCCTTAACCGACGACCGTGCATGAAAAGACTGATGAGTGTAGAAGAAGCAAAAGGAGTATGCCAGGATCGTAGCAGAAGGAAATAGTAGTTAGCTTATTTATGTACTCTATCACACGCTTATGCAGGAGTCCGGAGTGAATCGCATAGTTCCCACATTTTTGTGGTTAACCCGGGTCACTCGCGATATTTTTTATGTTAATATAAACGACATTTGACCCGTTGATTGTGTGAAAACAATCGCGAGAGCTTAAAAATATATAATATAGTTCCCTCTCATCAGTGTAGTTTACCTTTTGTTTGAGCACTTTACTCATGATCCTGACTTCGTCCGACTCAACTCCTCGCTGTCGGCCGCACGGTTTTTGATCAGCAAACTCCAACAGGTCTTCTACAGACACGTAATCTACAAAAAAATATCACGTTTACTTATGTTACCCTGAAGGAATAGCTGTAAGATTGATGTAGCGCAGTGGTAGTGCGTCTAGGCAGACTTATCTATACGCTCCTAGACCTATTACAAGAATAGAGACCTATTACGCAGATACTTGAACCGTTGATTGAACGCTCGAACTTTGAACGATGGAATAAGTATCTTTTCTCAGTATTATATGGCATAAGAGTTTTAACGTACTGCGTTTTGTCATTAGAAATTTCTGTACCTCTGTCACATGCGCCTGACGGAGACCCCGTTCTGGGTTTAATGTGGATTTTCTCCAGGACCGGTCTTGTATCTGGTTAAGAGCGGAGCACGGACGTTCGGACGTGTTTGGTGTGACGTCCAACAGGGAATCTCATAGAATACAACGTCATCACTGCACGCAGAGTACGCAACCTATTTGTCTTTTGGCAGCTGTACGGCGTAACTACGGCGGTGTGCCGTATCCTTGGACGAAATAACCACTGGACGCGAAACGATGTCATTTCACCCTTTACCCCTCTAGCCACAAACCCTGAAATTTTGCCAAAGTTATCTAACCGCAACCGTCAGTGTCGCTTCAGTGCTACGAGAGAAAACATCGCTTTAAAAATGGTGAAATGTGCTGTATTGCTTTGTAAAAACTATAGCCATCGTACAAGCAATATTTCTTTTCACTCGTAAGTATATTTTTGTCCTGTATTTTGTGTTATTTACGTAGAAAATTAATAAAATATGCAAGACTGGATCGTATAATACGACACAATAAAAAAGGTCATATTTTATAGAACATTTCAACCAATATTTGATCGAACTCTAATTAGTCGGTTATTATCAGTCATTTTTTCATTCGTTCAACAATTACATTCAGTTTAGTGCTATTCAACTTTCGATGAAGGATATCGATAAAAATAATAGTAAAGTCTATTTTATTTAAAAGTGACCTAAAATGTAAACAAACCATTTGCTATAACCTCGTCGATAGATTTTGCCTTATTTCATTGAAACCTCACGTTATAACTGTGTTGCAAGTATGTAGGTACACATTTCGCTTTCTTATGGGTGTTCATAATAAATAAAAAAAATATAGCTTACCATCATCGACGCGTTCTCTCGCTTAGATTTCTGATACGCAGAATCAAGCGCCTTATGTACCTATCCTACTGCTGGCGACAGATTCAAACACTAGACGAAGAAAATTGAACCATTTTTGTCTATTGTCATAACGTACTATTTTATCCGGCATGAAAGTGTTTCTATTTTAAACTGACATCACAGTATTAAAGTTCCATTTTTTTAACACTTAACGTTTTACATGTACTTACCTGTTACATGTTTTTTTAGGAATAAGTTGATCAAAAACTTCATTCAATCATTCATTCGTTGTCGATTATCGACTATGGTACAGCACTATCTTTGACTTACTTCATAAACCGGAAAAAATCAAAACTGTCAGAAGTAAAGAGATGATGATGTAATACGTGTACATTTCAATTTGGAAGAATAATATTTGTCCTTTCCTCCCTCCCCCCCAATATTGGTTGAATGAGTTTTCAAACAAATTCGATACGTTTCGCGTCCAGTGGTTATTTCGTCCAAGGCCGTATCTCATACAGTCCCATACATTACAACGTCATAAATACATGCGTAACTACGGATGAGAGCTGGATACGCAACGGATACGGAGCCGGTGTGCCCCGCCCTTTAATCCCTCGGTCGCCTCTTACGACACCCATGGGAAAAGATCTATTCTATTCTGCCGACACTACACTGGTTAGGAAATAGACATACAGTGAGATCTGTTTTTTACAATTAAGGGCCGAATGTTGCCTTTGCCTACACCATGTTCGTACTTTGCAATACGTTCTGCTTTTATACAGCGTGTATAAAATTTGCTGCAAATGTTTTAAGGGGTGAATCAGCCCATGAACTGAACAACTTTCCCCAAGGAACATAAGGTCGAAATATGAAAAAAAATATGGACCTCCCATTCAAATTCTCCCACTCCTATTCATGGGCAAATTCACCCTTTAAAATATTTGCAGCTAAAATTTTTACACCCTATAGATACAAAATGATATCCGATTTTATAATTTTACTACACAAAGACTTGGTATGTCAGCTCCACACAATAAAAACGTTGCTCGAGAGTACACTTACGTAGCAGCCGTATATCGCAATTTCTTTTTCAAAAAATGAGAGTACACATAAATAAATCATCTAACCTTTCACTAAAGTCCCTTCTTCCAAATACTTGACTCCTTCCGCTTCGTCTTTGAGCTGCGTATAATCCTCGTTGTTTTCTTTGTCGTCGAGGGGCTCCAAGTAAAAATTAAACGGGTTCGCCGAGTTCGGCCCCGTTTGCCTCGTGAAAGGATTCGTCCCAGCTTTTCCCGGGTCCGGCCCATCGAAAACATCGACGCCTTTTTTGTCATCCTTTACTTTATTCTGGCCGTTGACATGCGACTTCACGATTGGACTACTGATTGTGTTCTGATAAATGATTGGTCGAGCCGCCTGGGTGCTCGGTGTATCGTTATTCGATTGGCTACTGTGAGGCATTTTTAGCGGATGCTTTCTGATGTGTCTCGGCTTGTCTATGAGTTTAGGTTTGCTCGTTCTGGGCGGTAATGGAAGTTCGTTAGGCTGAAATTATGGATTTATGTTAGCACAAGTGAATGTAATGGTGATAATTTCATCGTACGTACATGAAACGAATGCAAATATACTTACATCATCTGTATTTGGTTTTTCCTTGTGACTTTCGCTTGTAGAATACGTCCTGAAAAAAACGACAACCATCTGTGTTAATGTTTTGTCCAAAACTACAAACAAGTCTTGTTCACTGAGTCGACGGCAAGATTTCGAATAATTTGTGACCAGTGATTTGTTGCGGAAAGTTTTCTAGTGTCTCCTGCACGTCTTGAGCGTTTAGGTGCAGAATGTCCCTTTCGAAAAATGTCCCCTGGTTCCAAAATGTCCCTTTCTCAGAATGCTCCTTTCCCAGATTGTCCCCTTCCCAAAATGTCCCTTTCACAAAATGTCCCTTTTGCAAAATGTCCCTTTTCCAAAATGGGATTGAGGCATATGTGGGGTGCGTGAAAGGATTCTCCCGATGAACGCATCGTCATTTTGTGTGCTCGGCTGAGACCATGATAATCCGCTACTACTTGACTGACAGGTCCAATTAACTACTTTTCAAAACGATATTTTGTACGGAAATATAAAATTATAACATCTTAAGTTACTATTTTGGATGGCGTCAAAACAATAACTCTTATATTAATTTTCTATTTAAAAATTCCAATTGTCAAAGTTTTTAAAAACGAGTACTGAATCCTAGCTGGCCCACCATGGGCAAACAGTCTGTGAGGAGGGCGAGTCGGTAAAGCAGACCGGCCTTTCACCAATAAACAATGTTAACGCAAAGCATTAAGAGTTTTTACAGTTCGAAAGGCTCACCTATCTCTTACTATCGCCCGCCCAGCGGTTGAACTAAGCGATAATCGATTGATAAGTTTTTTCGAGAAAATATGACGTTTTCCCTGCATCACTACATAGTATAAACATAAAGCAGAGTTGCTTTTCGCGTTTGTATGTATCTATGTATGTTTGCCTTAATCTTTAAAACTACACAACGGATTTTGATGCAGTTTTTTTTACAGATAGAGTAATTCAAGAGGAAAGTTTATATGTACAATACTTGCCGGGAAAACTGATTTCTACGGGAAAATGGGTTACAGCGGGCGGAGGTGCTGGAGGGGCCGCTAGTGTATTTATTATACTATACAGTGGGTTAGGAAAAGTACTGACTTCCTTTCAAGGGGTGAATTAGCCTATGAAACTGAACAACTTTCCCCAAGCAACATGGGTCGAAATATGAAAAAGTTTTTGAACCTCCCGTACAAAATGTACCTGTCAGCTGACTCAGGTTGTCTGTGAGGTCAAATTTTTTTATTTTTATATTCCTTGAGGAAAGTTGTTCAGTTCCATGAGCTGGTTCACCCCCTCAAATATTTGCAGCTAGTTTTTTTAATATACAGGTATATTACTTTATCTAGGTTTAGGAGGAGTTAGCGGATTTCATTTTAAATGATGTCCTGCTTCTATTTAACTCCTGGGACGTACTTACTTACTACCCAAAGGTATACATATATATATTCTTTATTGCACAAGATTAATACAAAAAATTTGTCGCAAAGACCAGCTTATCTCTTAATGAGAGATCTCTAAAGGTATTTGTTTCTGAAGGATATGGCTGTTACCTGGTATTGTAAGGCAATTGTTTCTGCAGGGAGTGGAAGTGTGCCTTTGCGCTGGTGACGGCGCGCGCCGGCTTAGGGACAGTGGCGCAATGCGAGGACACTTGCGATATGAGCGAGGCCGCGGGCGTGGGGTGCTCGATCAGACTCGTGTACGCTTGTTTACTCTCTGCAGTTATCGTAGACTGAAAAAAATATAAGGAGTGATCAGTTTGCCGTGTGATGCTGGCTTAGAATAGCACCCCATTTCTGACCCATGGGTGTCGTAAGAGGCGACTGAGAGACTCGAGGGTTTCAGGTGTATTACAACTTTTAGGCGACAGGCTGACAACCTGTCACTATAGTGATACACAAATTATCTCAAACGGCCCTCTATATTTGTCAGGCGTGGCAATAGCGACCGTATTTTTACGGCCGATAACGCTCTGCCTACAGTAAGGGATAAAGGCGTGATATATGTATGTATGTTGTAATCAGTTTTTTCTTCAACGTCAACATCCTTAATATTCTACTACTACGTACTTCAGTCTCCCGCAATGGTTACATTCCTGACAGGTCAAATGAGCTATTTTTAAAAACGATCTAAAACGGTATTTTATATGACAAACTCAAAGTATGACGTCATTCCGCAAGTATTTCGATGGCGTCAAAATACTTTAATGAACTGTTGGGATGTTAGCGTCCCACACGAAAAGAGAGAGAGAGACTTTAATATTATTTTACATATCTCATGCTCTGAAAGTAGGTCATTACTGACAAAAAACACGACCTGTAAGTTCAACTTACAGGCGAGGTTTTAAAACTAAGCCTGTAAGTAATTTTAAATATGGAACTAGAAAAAGAACCAATAGAATCGCGGCAATTATAAAGTTTAAATCAAAAAGTTAAAATCGTATACAACTAATTGGATGCAACTCCTATTAAAAATAAGAAGAAATTGATTTTAACTTGTTAATTGCCGCGATGCTATTGGTTGTTTTTCTAGTTCCATATTTAAAATTACTACAGGCTTAGTTTTAAAACCTCGCCTGTAAGTTGAACTTACAGGTCGTGTTTTTTGTCAGTAATGACCTACTTTCAGAGCATGAGATATGTAAAATCAATTTCTTCTTATTTTTAATAGAAGTTGCATCGATTGGTTGTATACGATTTTAAATTTCGAACTGGCCGCTACGAATTGTGTTGCTTGAACGCAGGAATTATATTTTTAATCTGTATTTTTATAACCTCAATAAATGTGTTTATCGAATTATTACTCAATATTACAATAACAAAAGTAAAAATGACTAATATCCCTACGATTAAAAAAATGTCTACTTTATGTTAGGATACTTTTCGTTCATATTAATTCAATATTTTTCAATCATAGAAAAAAGTTTTGTGGTGCAATTTGAATACCAGACGATACAATCATCATTTATGGATCGTTCTTTTTTGTATTTATTGCTTTTTTTTACTTACTTTTCATTCGATATGTAAAGCAGTATACGTACCACGGATGTAACATCAATAACAACCTCGGAAAGGTACCGCCCTCGCTCCGCTCGGGCGTTAAAAAACCTCGATTGTTATTTGTAGGTTACATGCCTAAGTACGTAATCTACTATTTCTACTTTGAATATTTCGAAAAATTATGAATGAAGTCAGTACCATTTTTTGACAATAGTTTTCTGCGTACAACTTTTATAGGAAAAAAAATAGGAATAGGAATAGGGGGGGGTGTTACTATGCTGACGACGCTTGGCAGGCGGTCTGGCGAGCCCAGTGTATATTGTGATATTTAACGCTGATGCCCATTCCCTGGATTCCTCCCTTGTCACTTTTTACGACACCCTTGGGTAAAAACGGCGTGATGTATTAGCTTCAAATAAGATCAAGTTCTAACAATCTTTTTCCATAAAGCTATTCAATACAAAGTTTGTAAGAAGTGGTTACCTGAATATCTGGCACACTTTTGGCTTCTTCACTGAAGTTTCGTCGTTCTTGTTTTCCTGAAAAAGATTAATTTTGTTTTTGAGAATAAATATTTTACAATTTGAAATTAAATACTATAACATTATTAAACTAATATTATTTAAGCGTATACTATACTTACCCCGGCACAGTAGAATTGTTAGTGATTTTGATTTTTTGTGGCATGTGGTTAAAGTTTGCATCAGATTTTATAAGCCAAAGAATACAGCCAATTCACATTTATTTTTTTATAAGTTAAAAACATAGCTGATGCCACTGGAATCCAAAAGTAGGAAAAGGAAACTTTTCCTGCTTTTAAGTCTTGGGTACAGCTGTTTCGTGCACTTTTTTCGCTGGCTTCCATGAAAAACATCTGATTTCGAAGAAACTCAATACCACACAATACATTTCTGCTGAGTATTGAAGTTCTTTCATGTGCAATATCTGCCATAATATAAAAAAGCAAGCGCATGTTAATTCAATCGTAGAAGCACAAACGGTTACATGCATAAAGCATTTTTGGTATGTATTCGTTGTTAGGTAAACGCGCGTTAGTATGTAAAAGCAAATAAAAGTGCCAGAAAAGCGAAACTCTTAAACTATCATTATTTTAAAATACAATTTTTTTTTTGCCGTGTGATGCCTTAGAATAGCATCACCCTATTTCTTTTCCGCTGTTGTCGTTGCAAGATAAATATACAATCAAATGTTAAACATATTATGACGAATTTTGGAAAATTTGGCAAAACAGAGGCGACTAAAGGAATAAAAGATTTCATGTGTATTACAACTTTAGGCGACAGGCTGACAACCTGTCACTACAGTGATACACGAATCATCTGAAAGTGTCCTCAATATTAATAAGACGTGGGGATAGCGATCGTATTATTGTTGTCGTTAACGCTCTTACTCCCCGCAAGGGATAAAGGCGTGATATGTGTTTGCACATGTACGTTATTTTATTTCGTAATGTACTGTTTTATAGACGAGTCAGAGGTACGTTACGCTGCACTGTGCCTAGCGTAGGAAATTTAGGGAAAATCTATCGGTCTATCGAAGAGTCATACAAATCAACATCGATAAATTTCAGTCTGTCGAAAACAAATATCCAAATCCTAAAAGCCCATGTAAGTATTATGTTACAGGCAACATTCACTTTACTGGCAATACTGATAGTACAAAAGCGTACGATGGTTGGTATGCAGTCACATATTTTTCAGTAATTTATCTAAAAAACTGAACTTTATAATAATTGAAAATATTTATATCAGTGTTAGGAAATATATATCGCAGTCCTTGGTCGATAAATCGCTATGTTTCCGGTGTCGCCAGGACCGTGTCCATATCCTAAATATCCGATAATTTGATATTTATAACATTCATATTATATAATAGTGCAATATTATAAGCTCGATATATACTGTTAGTCAGATTCACATCCCTAGCGTCGCTACGATCCTAAACACACAACTAGCATACAGGTTGTAAGAGACGGTGTAACGTAAACTTTGCAGGCGTGATCAGACCATGAAACTGAACAACTTTTTTTATGGAGGCTATGTTCGGAAACGACAAAAATTTTTTGAGTTCCCATACAAAGTTAGTCAGCTGATCGGGAATTTTGTAAAGAATGTCGACAAAAATTTTACGTTTCCCATCATAGCCCTCATAGTAAAAGTCGTTCAGTTTCATGGTCTGATCACACCTGCAAAGTTTTCGTTACACCGTCTCTTACACCCTGTATAATGGTGCAATATTATAAGCTCGATATATGTTAGTCAGACTCACATCCCTAGCGTCGCTACAATCCTTATAACACAACTAGCATATTCACATCAGTAGGCACACTGGTCGTACGTACCCCTGTCAGTTTCCTTGTCGGTGTCATGCGGCGCGCTGTGGTGGTGGTGATGGTGTATCAGGGGGAACTTGAAGTGGAACTTGGACTTTTCGTTCGGCGAACTCAGCTGCTTGTGGTCGGAGCCCAAGTCGTTCATGGATCTGTATACATGTTACGATATATGTATAAGGTGTAAAGATATTATCTGCAAATATTTAAAGGGGTGAATCAGCCCATGAAACTGAACAACTTTCCCCAAGGAACATAGGTTGAAATATTAAAAAGAAAAATTGAATATTTTGTAACTTTAATAGCACAAAACCTCAGACACCCCAACTGATTTTAAATTCAATGCTGATTTAGTTGTTCTGGCAATTCTGGCCGTTTCTTTGGACACGCTTTGATAAGGAGTCGGTAACTGTAGGTCGGTAGGTGGTTATCACCACGCACTGGCGGCGTTTGGCGACTTTGCGAGTACATGGTTCGGTTTAAAGTCGTAGCACACATATCAACTCGGAAAGGGATCGTCACCGTATCGCCTCGCCGTCAACCAGACGTCAACCTATCGTAAGCGCGTCACCGTGCCATCAGCAGCTCCGAATCGACTCGGCTACGGCTAGGCGACGCCGCGCTTACGGCTCGCCGGTCGCTGGTTGACGACGGCTGGGCGGGGTGCCTCGCGGTTAGTCAGTATCCGAACGTGAAGTGTAGCGCACGGTTATGTCCCAGTTCACAATATACGAAATGGCTATAATTGCAATGGGGCCGGGGGCGGGAACGAAGAAACGCAACCTAGGGTACGGAGAGTCGTAAGACAGCGTACGGAGAGACGTAAGCGCGGGTACGGCAAGTCGACCACGCACCGTACTGCGGTTTGTGAGCTTGTCCCGAGGCGAGGCGATTACGTTACGATTCCGATAAGTGTGCGTTGCAGTAGGGAGTTTCATACAAAGAATACTGAACGGTTCGAGTTGATACGTTTACGTTCCGTTTACGAGTTGATATGTGTGCTACGACCTTTATTAATATTTCATTTTTTTATAAAGTGGTTCGATCGATTCTGCTCGTGATTCTGAACAAACTTTTTAAGGGGGTTGCGCATTTAAAGTTACATATTGTAGATAAC
This sequence comes from Keiferia lycopersicella, assembly GCA_029255805.1. NCBI lineage: Eukaryota > Metazoa > Arthropoda > Insecta > Lepidoptera > Gelechiidae > Keiferia > Keiferia lycopersicella. The sequence goes on along the minus strand of JARACZ010000006.1, from coordinate 13,685,019 downwards.
GGGAGATTTTTTATTTTGCATATAATTTTTCCTGTTTTCAACGACTGCGACATTCCTAGACTGGTTGTTGATACAATATTGGTAGCACTCATTGAAAATCGCCAGTTTGGCGATATCAGTCAAGGACAGCAAACATCATAGTACCCAGAACTAAAATGAAGTCGCCATTGGGGCGCTGGCAGTCAAGTAAAGCAAATACTCTCGTAAGTGGCGCGTCAATAGATAATTTTCTTTTATTTATTTTTTAATTATTATTCTAGTCGCTGGATAGATGGCACTGTGCTTTGTATGTTACCGCAAAGAACGGAACGTGATATTTAGTTTTAGTTTTTTTTTGAAACTTGGACATGCACTCATTTGGAACAAAATTGTCAGTGTGTGCCAGACTGTCAGCCAGTGTTGCAATGTTTTTTTTTAGTCTTTTGGCTTTGGAATCTACACAAAATCTAGTTACATAGTCGGTTCAACGCCATCTATCGAGTTCTTGGAATACAAGTTATTTTTTTAATGCTCAAAAAGAAAACTTCTTATTGAGTCCGCAAAACTAGCTGTCATTTATATGGGACAACCTATCCAGTGCTTAGACAACTTCATATCGATGCCTTTTACGGAGTGTAGGTACCTGGTGGTGATTTCATTGGCAAGCGCCACGGCAGTCTCTAGCGTCCTCTCCTCGTGAGCAGACATGAGCCGCATCGTACCGGGCTGGCTCACCTTCTTCCGCTCAGCTTTCGTCAACGTTTGCGACCTGCAACGCCCATTTAGTATAATCAGATTGGAGTATAAATTAAGCTGTGTAATGCCGACTTATAGTACAATCTCAGCATTTATTTTCCGAGGGTGTCGTAAGAGGCCACTAAGGAGACTCGAGGGCGTGTAACACAATTTTAGGCGACAGGCTGACAAACTGTCATTCAACCAACAGTAATACACGAATCATCTGATAGGGCCTTCCATATTTGTCAGACGTGGCGGTAGCGACCGTATTTTTACGGCTGTTAGCAGTCCAGCCGTGTAGGCGCAAGCAACAAGGCATGATATGCGTATATAGTATAAATTACGGTATAAAAAAGTAAAGCCTGGCTTAGTCTAAGCGAAATTAAGCAAATGTCTCGTAACTTGGGCTAGCTTTGAGCCGGCAGTAGAGAATCAGACCGATGGACTGGATTCTAATTTAGTGTACGTTCGTAACGTCGAGAGAGTAATTTGACAGTTGAAGGTTACCAGCTTCACACTAATGAAATTGCAGTCGATAAAAAAATCTCGTCTAAAATCTATATTGTCAAAATGTTATAAATAAAGTTAAGTGGTGTCCCGATCTGTAAACGAGGTCATAAAACGTGATCTCCATAAAGTTTTATTTTTGGTAGGTATATGGATCTCCAAGCTAGATTTGGTTACTATAATATTAAATTACGTAAAATTTCACCATTCTTTCTGGTGCAGAATGATCAGAGACATCAGTTTCTAGATAAAATAGTCTTAGGTACGGTGGCTGCAAAAAGGGAAGAAGGTCTATCTTTTTTTGGGTACGGCCTTTTCTCTAGATTATCTGTCAAATCGCTCTCTCAACTTTACAATCAAACGTGTAATCGACTTACCTAAGAATGCTGTCGATATCGAGGTGTTTACTTGATGTACCCTGAAAATATGGAGATCTGTTTGAGAACCAGATTGACTGACTGCATAGTATAAAACTCTACTACTTAAGTATCTAATTCTACTGTCTGTGGATTTGGTGACGCAATAGATAAAATTTATTTAACAAAAATAACTTGTGTTTATATTAGTGAATATTAAACACGTGGAATTATGAAAAACATTACAAAATGGTTCAGGATAACGCATGAATTTACGCATAATCGTGATTTAAAATAGCGTTTATAGAGTGTCTACATAGTGCTATGGCTTAGACGATTTTAATAAAGAAATTTATGAGTATAGATAAACGTGAATAAATAAATAATAATAAATAAATGAATGCAATGATCTCGCTTCTAAAAACTACCTAAGTACATACATACAGTGTGTTAGTAAAAACACCTCGTTGATTTACTCAGGCCATGAAACTGAACAAAATATTTTGTAAAATATGATAAATAAACTATGAAATAGGTTGGCAATTTTCCAAAACTAGTAAAACAAAAGCTGTTAAATTTTATAGGCCGAGTAATTCAGAGGTTTTGTCTTATTTCTCACACGATACAAAAACATTATTTTCGGTAGCTACTAGAATGGATTTCTAATTTAGACATGAAAATGACTTCATGATTCGGTAGTTCCTTACCAATAATCCTTGGAAAACACCTGCGTAAATTGGATTTTTGAAAACATTTGCCGGTTGTTTGAAAAAATAAATTTATATCTTACTTAGACAGTAACGTCAACAGTATGTGCAAACTCAATGTCTCATTAGTAGCGTCGTCAAATTTGACTAACGTTCAGAAAAAATAGCTGGAAGCTACTCTCATTTTTATTGAGTTAAAATAAAGTACTATAACTCCCTGCCTGCCCTGTGTTACCCCTGTGTTACAATTAAATGTTTCTATATCACACATGCAAAACTGTATTTGGGAGTAATTGGGAGCCTACTGTTCTCTATTAGAGTGCTAACATATTCAGGATGAGTTCTAATCGTGCAACTGAGCAACTTTCCCCTTTGAACAATCTTGGATCAAAAAGATAGTATTACACACACATTTTCAACATTGTTGTATTGTTGTGTTCCATTTTTTGATATATCGGCTTATTTTCCTTGGGTAAATAGTTTCACGAGTAGAACTCGCTCTAAAAATATTTGAAATTTAAAATCACCTAAAACATCTAATACCTTTAAACGAGCACGAATTGCATATATCACTACATAGTATAAAGCAAAGTCGCTTTTCGCGTCTATACGTATGTGTGTTTGCTTTATCCTTAAAACTACACAATGGATTTCTCGATTTTTATTGAATTCCGCATATAGAGGGGCTCGGGGGCGATAAACCGATCTAGCTAGGTTTTATTACCCTAAAATCATTTTAAACAGCAAAAATATTCTAATAAATGCGGTCCATAAGTAGTAGTCTTCGCATTCACCGACAGATGGCGTAAGACCTAATTATGGCTCTATCGGGTTTACGCGCGGAATAATTAATAAGTAAACATGCGAATATCAGATATTTTAAGACACAAAATACGATTTGGGTGCTATTAATCCGAGCAAGGCTTGGTCAACCTGATACTTATAAATAAACAATGAATAATAAACACTCACAGCGTCGCTGTCATGTCGACTATCCAGGTAACGCCATATTGACTCCATTTCACCAAGCAGATCTAATTCACCACAGCTTTTCTGAAAATGTTAACGTAGAACATTAAAGTCAAACAAGCAAAAAACTTCTACTAGATGTCGCTAAATCGTCGCTTTGAGACGAGCACCCAGAGATTGAAAATTTGTTAGGGTCGGTCGAGGCGTCGAAAGTTTAGTGGCGGAGCTGTCAAGTGGCACGGTATTCTATGTGACCCGGGTTTAAGCCCCGAACGACGCCAATTTTTTTTGAATTTCTTAGTTTTATTTACCAGCTATGAAGGTTTATTATTTTATAGTGCGATGCTATTCCAACCAGATACTCACCGGCAATCCAGGACTATCAGGTGATGCCAAATTCTCAGCTCTCGCGTTATCATTGCTTTCCTATAAAAAGTACCAATAGGTGGTTTCAGTAACATCTTGAGAAAACATTGAAGCTATTTGTAAGTAATAAAATAACTAATAAGTCCCGTAGTCTTATATCTCCAAAAACTATTAATAATTAGTAGCTCTTACAATATAAAGTTTTATTTAACAAGCTCTTATTTTATTTTGAACCAAGTAAAAGCTATTCTAGTATTTCGAGTTAGATTGTGTCTCTAAGACAGGCGCCATTATCTTGGAGTTATATTCATGGACAGTCAGCAGCTATGGCCGAAAAATAAACAAACCAGGACTTGTTGACAGCCACAGCAACGACTGGCTCCTTAGTTGCTATACCAAGTTATTTAATTTCATAATACATACATACATAAATCCCGCCTTTATCCCTTGTGGGGTAGGCAGAGCGTTAACGATCGTAAACTTACGGCCGTTATCGCCACGTCTGACAAGTATTGAGAGCCCTTTCAGATAATTCGTGTATCACTGTAGTGACAGGTTGTCAGCCTGTCGCCTAAAATTGCAATACACATGAAACCCTCGACTCCCTTAGTTGCCTTTTGAAACACCCACTGCATGAAATGGGATGATGCTATTCTAAGCCGGCATCACGCGGCATTATAATTTCATAAATTTCCCTATTTTCAGTTTTTATAAATAAAGACCTTAAAAGGTCCATTCTCTATTTAAATATAATTAATGGATTAATAGCCGCCGCTATGGTGGTTATGTACACAAACCAAAATACTAAAATAATTAAAGGTACAAATGACTTACAGTATCAGTGTCGGAGATTTCGTGATATTCGTGCACTTCATCAGTCTTATTCGCGGTCCCGTCGGCTTTGTCTGCTTTTTGAGATCGCCCCAGAGTCGCGCATCGCACCTGAAAGAGTACTCCATTGATATACTGATCCGATGGCGTAGCTGATATTACCCCTGCCTTCTATGTCGAGGGTAGTGGGTTCGATCCCCGCCAGACATAAATCTTTGAGTCAACGCTCAAATATTTGTTTCTATGTATAATATGTACTTATTTACAAAAAAAGTATTTATTAATATTAGCTATCTAGTACCCTGTAGTACAAGCTCAGTTTAGGGCTAGATAGCGCTGTGTAAATTGTCCATGAATTTGAATTAATTTTTAACTCTCGGCATGCCAGGTTGGGTATGTGAGACCCACCACAGCCGTTAAACGGTTGTAATAGGGAATATGCATGTTTTTTCTTTTAGTCTTAAATTAATAATTTACTATTTTTTAACTTAGAAAAAAATATTAATGGGCTTCAAAATACTCTAGATATTTTTAAAAATGAAATTTAAAACTTTTAAAAAATTTAAGCAGTTCAAACGCCGCCATTTTGCGCGTACTTTGCGTGACGTCACATGACACGTCCAGTGGGTGTTTTTACCTTAGTATTTTCTGTGGACTTTGAATACAATGTCGTGTCAGATGACGTCACATTTCGTTCGACCGGTAGCGGCGCGTTTTGGAAGTTTGAATTTCGCTTCCTTAGTTTGCACTTTTTGAATATTATTTTAGGGGTTTAAATAATAAGTAAATAAAAAAAATCCTTTTCATTATAATATTACGATAATAAGTACTCGAGAAAAAAATATTTTAGGCCATTTCAAAGTTTATGCATATTCCCTATTCATTGTAATATGAATTTCGCGCTACCTCAGTTACGAAGTAAAAGTTAACCTAAAAATTCAATTGATTTCAGTTTATTACTAGATAGTATAAAACAAAGTTGCTTTTCGCGTCTGTGTGTATCTATGTATGTATGTTTGCTTAAATCTTGAACTCTACACAACGGATTTTGATGCTGTTTTTTTAAATAGATATTTATAGTGGTTACGGTTCGTAAAAGTACCGAACAAATGGAAACCCCAAGTCTACTCTGGAAGTTCTCCATGCCTCTACAGATTACTTACTTTGTTCAATAATCCTTTGCTAGTAGTAGGTTCTGATGACGATTTGTGACCTGACTTTTTCAGATTTTTTGTTTTTGATTCGGGATCTGAAAAAAAATTGTTTGGGCAGTTTATAATGAGTAAAGGGCTATGAGTAAAATTGGTGCCTTTCAAAAAATTCGCTGTCAACGAACGCCGTCTTGATAAATGTGTAGAGTACTTCCATACAAACAATATTTTGTATGACAGCCTAGCTGTCAAGTGTAACCATTTCGAGATACAAGCATCAAAACGTTACAACTGTTTTATTTGAAAAACTTTTCGGCTTCTAACTAGGATGTAGGTTAGGCTACTCTAGGATGTGCGATTTTTAGAACACACAGAAGAGTTTTGTACCGCAGGCAGAATTTGTACTTGCGACTTTCTCCAAGCTGGACTACTTTAATTGAAGTCTCAATTTTAAAGTAAACTTAAGTCACCGGTTTTCAATACGATAATACTTTTTATAGGCTGCTTGTTTTAAAAACACAACTTTATACAACTGGGTTTGAATCTGGACATATAGTAGTATGAAAATCCATTAAGATACAAGCCAGCTGCTTTACTGACACAATACATATAATAGGCCTATACAGGGTGTAAAAAAATAGCAAATAGTTTAAGGGGTGAATCAGCCCATGACACTGAACCACTTTCTCCAAGAAACATAGGTCGAAATATGAAGCCTAAGCCTTCTAATAAATTGACATCTGAAAACTAAACTAATTGACATAAAAATATCTCGACCTCCCGTACATAATTAGGTACCAACCGACCAAGTCAATTTGTATGGGAGGTCCAAAAAAAGTTCTTGTATCTCGACATATGTTTCTTCGGGAAAGTTGTTCAGTTACATGGGCTGATTCACCTCTTAAAAAATTAGCATTTAATATTTTTACACCCTATATACAACTGCTTCCGAATCTGTAATCCGCACATTATGGGATGAGTGTAGATAAAACAGTTTCCGTGATAGATACACTATTTTTATCAATTATGAGTATGATGGCAATTATTGACTTACAGCTGAGGTCGACCTCGTCGCAGCCCGGCTTGAGGAGCGGGAAGGGCGCCGCCGACGCCCCGGACAGGTGCGACGGCGAGTTGGGGCTGATCAGCGGCACCTGCTCCAGGTCCTGATCAGGCTTATAAGGCGTCACTACCTGACGCGGAGGCTGGAAGCAGTGGTTGCAGGTCAACGCATACGATACGTGGAAATTCTCGTGTACAATCGCACATGAGATACCAAGAGAATCTAAAGTACTAAATTATTTGTAATGATAGTTTTAATTAACCATTAGAATTCACTGACAAAAAAAGAACTAATTTTTACTAGTACATATTAGAGAAAGAAATATTGCTGGGATCAAATATAAGTTTTTTTGATTTGGTACATACTGTGTTACAACGTGCCGTACTTTTAAGCCGTGTACGTTGCCAAGCGTATACTTGACACTCAGAAGGGGTGCTCGAGAAACAAACTCATAACCAACCTAGCAAATAACTTGCCTACACGCGCATTCTGACGAGACAAAGAGACGTTACACTCGTCACCATGTTTGGACAGACAGTACAGTACATACAATTTGTAAATCGAGTTAAACAGAACGTCATGCCGTCATCACCCCACATCATTCCCGCGGGTGTCATATGAGACGACAAAGGGACTCGATAGTATTGGTGTATTACAATTTTTAGGCGACAGGCTGACAACCGTCACTATAGTGATACACATGTTTTCTGAAACAACCTTGGAAAAATAATCCTCAAAAATGTCAAAACTGGCGATAGCGACCGTATTCTTACCGGTTCTTCGATAGAGGCGTGATATATGTATGTATGTATGTTAAACAGAAAACACGCGGTCGTGTGCTTGACATTGCTCTTACTCTGTTCCGCATTTATTTACGATAAGGTCATAAACAGAAGATATTATGATATTTCACGATATGATATTGCTGTTGCTAAATGATAAGACTTCACTCAACACAAAAAGCACGTAAAGTAATGAATGAGATGATTAAAATCAAACCAGTTCCCCAAGTATAGCCAGAGGTATGGTTGAACAAAAATTTGCGATGAAAATGTCGTAAAACTAATTAAGTAACGAACTGAATGAACAATTAGGTGGCCTTTTCTCGCATATGTATATAACTTTTTAAAATGTCAAAGATAAAATAATGTGTCCAAGGCCCGCAGACAAATGGCTATTAGGACATTAAGTTCGCATTGTACTTACACATCCAGCGCTGTCCATGAACGGTATATCGCCGAAGTAGGCACCGTCGAGGCCGACGTGTCCCGTGTGCTTGACGCTGCCTTGCGGGCTGGATATCATGCTTCTATTGATGGTCCGTTTGCCGGTGTACGTGTGCCGCTTGACATCCGAGCGCAGAAGCGACGAGCGCAGAGACCGCGCGCTCTGACGCGCCGGGTGCGGGGACAGAGCGGCGGGTAACGCACACACACTTTTCTATGGATCCACACCAAGGTTACAATGTATGGTAGAGAAAATTATCACACCCCAAATGATAAGCCGTACAGTACAGAGGAGGCAAACACGTGTTTCTAATTGATTAGTAAGAAATTGTATCAAAGTGACCTTAAATTTGAATATAACAATATCGAATGGCGTTAAAACGCCAAGGTTCAGCGAACCTTTGACCTATCAGTCTGAGGTTCAATAAAACGTGTTTTTGCCTGCTCTGTTCAATATTGACCATAACACCCAACATAACCAATGAAATGACTCGAATAGTTACATAGAACACACTCAGAAATAGAAAACCTTAGATACCATAAAACAGTAAATGCGGCACTCTTAGATAGGAAATATGAAACTTACCTCTGGCTTGACGTAGGGTTTGGTCTGTGCAGGGTCAAAAAGACCGCAAGCACCACCATTCAGTACACCGTACCACATCGTCGATTTAGTCGTTTCCCTATAATTGTAATTAAACGACTCGCAGTAGGTTAACAATTCGTATAAGGTGTATAAAAATCAACATTTTCAGGGGTCAACCAATCCATGAAACTGAACAATTTTCCCCAAAGTAGGTCGAAACATGAAAAATTTTGAATACCATATTGAGGATATTTTTCCAGTTATCATATCATGACCTGGTTCACCACATAATACATAATGTATTTTGCAGTTTATTAGTATTATTTTTTAGATATTTTCACGGTTGACCTTCACAAGACCTCTACTTACTCTTTTTCTAGAACGGTGATAACTTGACCCATTTTATATTCTAAAAAATTGGATCGGCGTCCCTCTTCAGGCTTCACAAAGTCAGCGGTCGCCTGAACCTGTAAATGTTAATTTAATGTTTGTATACCTATACACTATAACTAGCGCCCGCGTGAAAGGCGGTTTGAATCCCGTAGTATCTCACAAGATATTTTTTTCGGGATAACAACTGTCCTAGTGTTAATCCAAGTTACCCTCTATCTGTGTGCCAAATTTCATGAAAATCGGTTCAGTTTTAGCGTGAAGAAATAACAAACAAACATACAAACTTTCACATTTATAATATTAGTAGGATTCTGAACATTACTCTCTTACATTTAAACAAATTAATAAAACATGTCAAAATACAATTAAATCAAAAGGTCAAAACAAACAAAATGGCTAAAAAAAACAAATTCAGCATCAATCAAAGACGCCGCTCCGAACGGTACCTGAAGCTAATGTGCCCATAAAGATAGCTGAGTTTCCGCGCTGCTCATGCCGAGAAAGCGTTTTATTCCCACGGAAAAACGAATAGTAGCGGGTGTTGGTGCAACCACTCTAGGCCGGCTACTAGTTTCATATACGGTAGGACAATGTGTTACCTGTTCCGGTCGTATTTCCCGCAACTTTGGCCCCAACTCTTTGAACTTGGGTCGGTCGGCGGGCTCGTGCGACCAGCACTCGAGCATTGCGGCGTAGTACGCCTCGGGACAACACTCGGGACGTTCCAGTCTCTGGAAACAAATATTTCATGGACTTGTTACAATACTAGTCTAGCATTTGTAAGCTCTCCTGCCTACCAGCATGCCACTGACGACCAGTATGGCTAACATGCGTGCCACGATAAAATTTTGTCACCGCAATATGTCTTCTGCGGCTAACTTCACAGCGAATAAGTTACGCATTCTTCCGTAGAAACATTGTGCGCATATGAAACGACAAAATATGTCGTGGCACACATGTTAGCCAGACATGGTAGCTTTGTTATAAAAGTTACCCACTACAAATTTGTCATCGACACGAAAAAGGAAGCGCCTGGGGACGCTTATTTAACGGTAGCTAAAATTATTATGATTTTACGGAGACATTATGGCAGCTTTGTTACAAAAGTTAAGTAGTTGGAAGCTGTACGCAATCAGTTTCCAGAAACAAACTCCGAAGGAACGTCAGTCGCCTACATTACTCCACTCACGGCATTAGAAAATTTATCATCACCTGATAATTAGGTGCGTCTATAGCTTCGAGAATCTGCTGTCCAGAGAACGCTGCCCAGGGTTGGAAGCCGTACGTGAACATCTCCCACAGGCACACGCCGAACGCCCAAACGTCACTCGCCGAAGTGAACCGCAGGTAAAGGATGCATTCAGGTGCACACCTAAAAGATTTAAGATGGCAAAAAGAATAGACAGAGTAAGAAAATCAACTGCAAGTATTTTAAGTAGCGGATCAGTCCATAAAACTGAACAACTTTCGCAAGGGAATATAGGTCGAAATTTGAAGAAAAATATTTGGACCTCCCTTACAAAATATAGACCGAGAGACCCGAGTAATTTGTATGAGAGATTCATTATCGTTTAGTTAGCAACTGATCTACCCCTTTTAATATTTAATTTTTTTTTGCACCTGTATCCAAGACCTGTATAATTAGACAAACTGCACCGAAATTAAATTCACGACTGACGACAATAGAACAATCAATTGTCTGTTATAATTTTATTCCTAAAACAAAATGTTCATTCCAAACTTACCATGCCACGGGTAATTTGAGATTCACATTGTAGTTTGTTTGATAGTAGTCCTTGCCGACGCCCAAAGCTCGCGACAGACCAAAGTCGGAAATTTTTACTCTATCCTTACTGAACACTAGAATGTTCCTCGAAGCTAAATCCCTGTAAAAGTATACGCCATTTATATTAGTAACATTAGCAAAACTATTTGTTTAATATGTGGAACTTATTTAGTAAATAGATTGGGTGGTTAATCAGGACTGTTGCAGGCTGACTTCTACTGACCAAAATGGTGGTTTTAATCAAACAATTTAGACAGGTTTTATATAGGGTATCCCTCTTTAAGTGGTCCAAAGAACAAATCTAGATTCTGGATAGAATATTGTTTTTTTAATTTTCGAAGAAATAAATTTGGACACGCCATACAAAACGCCGTACCAGTCAACATTCTCAGATTAAGAAGTGGAAATTTATTTCATCGAATATAAAAAAAATTATATATTCCAGATTGGTAGCTAAGGGTGTCCAGAATCTAGATTTTTTCTTTGCACCACTTAAAGAGGGATACCCTGTATGTTCGTTTAGGTGTAAGGGAATGTTTCGAATCGCAACAGGTAAAATCTAGTCTGATTAAAAATCGTAATCACCTATGAATCAGTCTTTTCTTTTCAAGGTAAGTCATGCCATCACAGATTTGTTCGGCAAATTCGCACAGGTTGAAAACCGGAAAGTTGGGGCGCAGCGACACCTCCCTGAGGCACTCCAGCAGAGACCGCAGGGGCGCTAGCTCGGTCACCTGTAATTAAGAATCGCACACAGGGTCACAAGCTGACCGGAAACTTTGCAGTGCGCTTTTACTAATTAATATCACGCCATATTCTGGTAGCTAAATGAAAAATCTGCTAATCAAATGAAAATTAAGGCTTCCTACTAAGGCCCCAACTTACATGCCCATGTAGAAAATATTATACATAAGAATTATTGTTTTTTGCTTAGTAATCCATTTCAAAAAATTGTTACATAGATATTTTTTTAAAGTATTAGTATCATTATTTTAATAAACTCCCAATGTTCACAATATTGTCCAATACAAGTTTAAACAAATCAAAGTGTTCACAATACAAGTTCAAACAAAAACAGAGTTTTTTCTCATTAAATGCTATCAAACATACCAGCATCAAAGAGTCCATGTGTAGAACAACGCCGTACAGACGTACAATGCTTTGGTGGTCTATACTGTGCATCACAGCTGCTTCCTTCAAGAATTCCGTGGAGTTCGACGTCATTCTTTCATGGCCTAGACATTTGATCGCCACTTGCAGCTAAAGAATAGAAAGGACATACAATAACTTGATTAAGTTCCATAATTCTAGAGGAACAAAATATTTTTGAAATAGAATTGAATAAATGTGAAATCTAGCACTAACTAATTACTTACTCTTTGATTTCCAGTAGTCCATGTGCCTTGCTGGACGACACCGAACTGGCCCATCCCAAGCTCTTTATTTATTGTTATGTCTTCTATAGATATTATGTGTTTAGTAGGAACTTTTACATTGTTTTCTGTGAATGGCTGGATATCAATTGGCAAGGGGCTATGGCCGTGAGGAAACTGTGAGAGAAAATAAGCCACATGAAATGAGAAATCAATAAATGCAGTGGGGTTTGAGAAGAAACCATCACATTTTTCTCCAGCCCCCCCTCCATTTTGTGAAATACGAGCAGAGGCAAAGGAATAAATATGTACTACTAACTCAAAATATTATCATTTGATCATCTCTCCTATTATTTTATGATGAACACATTGAACACCGCCTTGGATGAATCAAATATAGATCTAGCTTCAGCGTAATGTTTAAAGCCAATACAAAATACAAAAGGATGTTTACATTGCCTGACTGCACAATTTTAAACTTGGCTTATTAATATTATCAATCACTTAGTTATGATCACACTGAATTAGTCAACTATTTTTGGTACAGTCATGCTCACATCCAGTTACTAGCAATTAATTGAACTTACCAAATCACTCTTCTTGTTAGTGCTCAGCAGCTTCTTAATTTTCGATATGTATGGATTAGGAAAATATTTCGTATATATTTTTTTATACCGCCGCTGCTCTGGCTTTGAGAGACCAATTTGTACTAAGTCTTCTCTTGCAACAAACTTCAGCTGGGATATTTTTGTTACCTTTAAAATGTCCCTGCAATACAAGGTATTGAAATCAATAGTAGAAGGTGTAAAATATGCTTCTGATATATCTATAAAAGCAAATTAGTTCATGGAACTGAAAAATTTCGGCACTGTTAATGGTTCACTTAACTATTGAAACTGGCTATTATACTAGCTGAACGCAAGGATTTTTTTATTTAGTTGGAAGAATGAAACATGAGCAAGTGTATGTAAGTCTGTAATGAAATCAATCAATAATAATTCACATTGGCAAGTTGGCACATACTTTTTGCTACAAGTAAGAAATCGAAATTCACCTAGCAGTTGAAAAGTTAAAAAGTAGCAGCTATTTAGATTGTAGGGTGTTTTTTACTTTAAAATAGCATCAGTGTGTAATGGACCAAAATAAAAATAATTTTAAGTTTGATGGCAGTATTGTCGAACAGCAGGGTTAGCCTATATAGCATGTGCTGATGAGATGACGAACTGACAGCCACTGTGAGCTGTCCTGTTTTATTATGGCTAGATTTAGGCATTTGTTTGTTGGTACTCTGTAATGGTGGACATAAATTAGTTAAAATACTGTTTCTTTTTTAATTATTTTAAGCAAAAAACTATTTTTTGCACTGCAGAGTTATGGTTGGAGAACTTTTTGATGCTCCACAGTAATGCTAATTCACAAATGACAAGTAATTCGCAAAGCAGAATTTTGCATCCAAAGATACGCCAACAGCATAAATCAGATATGTAAGAACTTCACATCAGCATATTCAGCCTAGCATACAAGATCAATGGTAAGCAAGGTTTCAATAAGGATTTGGCCCTTAACACAAATAGCTGAGTTGAGCTGAGCTGACAGAGGTAACCTGTCTCAGGTAAGGGCCTTTATTTACCATAATTTGAAGCTATGCTCTATATGGATAGTTGTTCAGTTTCATAAACTGGTATCCTGAATAATAAATGTTGAAGAAATGCTTAATCAAGGTAATTTCAGGATTGTTAGTCTATGTAATCAGTCACTATTTCTGTCCTAGTGTCATTAAATAGGTATAAAAATTAATTTATCTTAATTTTCATCACCCTAAAGGTATGCAAGAAATATAAAGCTCAGTAAGTTCTATAGATATTCTCTTAGATTAGGTACTGTGGCTGCCTCGAAAGGAATGATTGAAATGCAAAAGGATAAGATAAAGATAAACCCATGAACTCCTTAGTAGGGAGTGTTTCTAAAAATAAACGCGACAGACGCTGCGCTGCATCGGAGATTCAACATTAAAATGCATAGCTTGCACTGAAACTGAAGAAAACACATGGTACATATCGATTGGATTTCTTCAAATATTACTGCAACTTTACCTGAACAACTCATAATACTGATCGAGCTCCGCTTCCTCTAGGAATTCTTTCAAGCCTTCTCGATCGTCCGCGATATTTCCTGTAAGAAAGAAATCGAAGTTGGGTTGTGCTTGAATGTAGGAAGAGATTTACGGACTTACTAAAGTAAATAACTGTCATAAGTTCTTACCCATTATGCAGGCCATGTATGTAGCGGCAGTTTGTTATCTTATTTTGGATAAAACCCGAAGAAATAACACATTTGCATACCTATATTCTTCGCTTTTACTTTTTGTAAAAAAAATCTCGCTATACACTACACGCACTGCACTCTCTCCTGGGCGAGCAAACAAACAGTCTTGCCAGAACAGACAGACAGCCGAACCACAGAGTATCTTTTAGACAGAGAAGACAGAACACTACCGATTTCGAACGATGCCTACAAAATCCTGACAGTTTTTGACAATAAACAGGAAACGCTTGTTTACTGCGCGTGCGCGTGTTCTCTAGCCAAGATCTATCTTTCTTTCCATGTTTTAGAAGACTACAATTTTTAAAAGCGGCGTCCGTGTCTTAAAAAGGACAAAATGGGACGAATAATAAATCCAGCAAGGAGCAAAATTTGTAGGGCCAGTTCATCGAAAAATATGACGGGAACCACTTATTTGGACAATCTGGCAATAACAAGTTTTTTTTTCTATTTAGGATTTCACATTGGCACAGGCGTTTTGGGTTACAACGCCGTTCATGACCGTTCTCGTTCGAGATTCCATTCCCGAAACTCTGGTAAAAAAAAGCAAAGTCTGTCTGATGTGATGTTGCCAACTGTTGATTTTGGAATTACCCATATTTTCTATCAAAATTACATCCCTACATACTAATTATTGTGTGAAGGTAAACCCACAGGGTAAACCGCACTGTGACTGCGCGGCACAGCGCGGTGAAGGAGCAAGCGGTAACATAATTTTTCCGACATTGCAATACCACCTTCTACTTCTGTAGGTGAACGAAAGCCACGATGGCGTGGTAATAGTGTCCTTATTGTGCGAAAAAGCTGAGAAAACAGAAATGAAAAATGAACGTTGTTGGGTACTCCTAGGGAATGCTATCTAGCAAGTAAATTTCGGTCCCGGTATTTGCGGGACTGGGCACTCTCAATCCCGGTATTTACAGGGGATGTTTAAAAAGTATCAATAATAAAAAATTTGGGATTATAACTAAGACACTTTAATGTGTAAAAAAGGAAAGATGAAAAACCTACCATTAAAAATTATTTTACATATCTTGTGCTCTGAAAGTAGGTCATTACTGACAAAAAACACGACCTGTAAGTTCAACTTACAGGCGAGGTTTTAAAACTAAGCCTGTAAGAAATTTTAAATATGGAACTAGAAAAAGAACCAATAGAATCGCTGCAATTAAAAAGTTAAAATCAATTTCTTCTTATTTTTAAAGGAGTTGCATCCTATTAGTTGTATACGATTTTAAATTTCGAACTGGCCGCTACGATTTGTGTTGCTTGAACGCAGGAATAATATTTTTAATCTGTATTTTTATAACCTCAATAAATGAATTTGTCGAATTATTACTCAATATTACAATGACAAAAGTAAAAATTACTAATATCCCTACGATCAGAAAAATGTCTACTTTATGTTAGGATACTTTTCTTTCATATTAATTCAATATTTTTCAATCATAGAAAAAAAAGTTTAGTGTTGTAATTTGAATAGCAGACGATACAATCGTCATTTATGGATCGTTTTCTTGTATTTATCGCTTTATTTTACTCTTTTTTCATTCGATATGTAAAGCAGTATACGTACCACGGATGTAACATCAATAACAACCTCGGAAAGGTACCGCCCGAGCGGAGCGAGGTTAAAAAACCTCGGTTGTTATTGATAGCTTACATACCTCAGTACGTAATCTACTATTGATTGATGATACCTATGCAAAAATGTTAACTCATTAATTGTGCCGTTATTTAAACGCCTTTTAACTCTACAAATTTGCTAGTTTCCTAGGTCATTATAAAACATAAAAGTTGTACGTACGTTTAAAACTATTGTCCAAAAATACTACGAAATTCATTCATAATTTTTACGAAATACTTTTAATATCTAAAACTGAAAAAAAATTTGGACCTCCCATACAAAATGACTCGGTCGGCTGGTAAAATTTGTATGGGAGGTCCAAAATTTTTTTCTGTTTTAGATAAAAAGTTTTAGACGAAAGTTGTTCAATTTTATGTCTAGAACACACCCTTATAATATTTGTACTTGATTAAATTTAATCTCCTATGTACTCGACTATCTTTGACGATCATTAAGATGTATTAATATGTACCTACTATTTCATCATCACCTCAGTCTATAGCAGTTCACTCCTGGTCAAAGGCCTCCCCCAGGGTACACAAGGCACGATCTCAGGAAATTAAAATAACAGCATAATAATATAGTTTTTACGATGTACGCTTAAATTGTAGGAAAAACACGATAAATTATGGTACGGTTGGCATCACTTTGTTTGTCTTGTCGCGTCACAAATTAGTCGGACCGGCCGGACTGTTGTCGGTCGATCGATAGTAAATAAAGTTGTGCAGCTTCCTACAGGTGTGTTGTTCAAAGTATTTAAATATTCTGACAAGGCACCTTGCTCACTAATATCAAAAGATATAAATCAAGCAATCATCATGGCTGACAACGACGATCTTTTAGACTACGAAGACGAAGAGGCAGCGGACCAACAGACAGCAAATGGAACGGCCGAAGCCGCACCGAAGAAAGAAGTTAAAGGCTCGTATGTATCTATTCATAGCTCCGGCTTCAAAGATTTCCTGCTGAAACCTGAGATATTGCGTGCCATCGTCGACTGTGGGTTTGAGCATCCATCGGAAGTACAGCATGAATGTATCCCACAAGCAGTTCTCGGTATGGATATCCTGTGCCAAGCAAAATCTGGTATGGGGAAAACCGCTGTGTTTGTTTTGGCCACGCTGCAGCAGCTGGAGCCGACCGAAAGTCATGTCTATGGTCTTGTAATGTGCCACACAAGAGAACTGGCATTCCAAATAAGCAAAGAATATGAACGTTTCTCTAAGTACATGGCGGGCATCAGAGTGTCTGTATTTTTTGGTGGAATGCCAATTCAAAAGGATGAGGAGGTCCTCAAAACTGCATGCCCACACATTGTAGTTGGTACTCCGGGCAGAATATTGGCATTGGTTAACAACAAGAAGTTGAACTTGAAATATTTGAAACACTTCATTCTTGATGAATGTGATAAAATGTTAGAATCTCTGGATATGAGGCGTGATGTACAAGAAATCTTTAGAAACACACCACACAGCAAGCAAGTGATGATGTTCTCTGCAACACTGAGCAAGGAAATCCGACCAGTGTGCAAGAAGTTTATGCAAGACCCCATGGAAGTGTATGTAGATGATGATGCTAAGCTGACACTCCATGGGTTGCAACAACATTACATAAAGTTGAAAGAAAATGAGAAAAACAAGAAATTATATGAGCTTTTGGATGTTTTGGAATTCAACCAAGTCGTAGTTTTTGTGAAATCAGTTCAGCGCTGCATTGCTTTGGCTCAGCTGCTAACTGACCAGAATTTCCCAGCTATTGGCATCCATAGAAACATGACCCAGGAAGAACGTCTTTCCCGTTACCAACAGTTCAAAGACTTTCAGAAGAGGATTTTAGTTGCAACCAACTTATTTGGAAGAGGAATGGATATTGAACGAGTAAATATTGTTTTCAATTATGATATGCCTGAAGATTCCGATACTTACTTGCACAGAGTGGCGCGTGCTGGAAGATTTGGTACAAAAGGCTTGGCAATAACTATGGTTTCTGAAGAAGGAGACGCAAAGATCCTCAATGAAGTTCAAGACCGTTTTGATGTCAACATCACTGAACTGCCTGATGAAATTGAGTTGTCTTCTTACATAGAAGGTCGATAAATTTAAATTTCATTTTGAAACAAGTACCTCTGTATGTGTACCAAATTCATTGTTCAATATGTTTCTCTTTAGAATCTACTAATGTTAGTAGTCTGGTATTATTTTCTACTTATATGTCTAGGTTGATGTCTAGGTTAAGATGACATTTAAGATTATCATTGGTGCCAATTCTAGCAAACACCATTTAATAGAGCAAGATTTGAGCTACATTTTTTGAACTGCTGATTATACTATGAGATAAACTCAATTTCAAATTTGTTTGATTGAATAGATTTGAAAACTGCAGTATTAATTAATGTAGAATGTTTCTTTTTTATTATAAAATATTGTAAATGGGTTTGAAAGTTAACCTCTTATAAGTTGTTCTGGTCTAGAATAACATAAATAATAATTATTTATTATTTATTTACTATTAACACATTTGCAAGAAAGACCCTATCGTGAATTTTGTTAAATTCTAGAAAGTGTTTTTTTAATTCTTTTCTTAACTATTTGGACCACTATCATACAGTTGATAATCTCCATGGGGATAGGCAAATCCATACCGACCATAACTATCCTTTTTGTAATAATTCAAAGTTGTATTTGTCTTTTGATGCTATTTGATTATCAATGTTGCGATCATTAACGCTCTACCTACCCCGCAGGGGATAAAGGCGTGATTTGTGTATGTATGCATGTATGATTATTAATATAATCATTTATCAGACTGTATTTTTTTTACTGAACCTGATTCTGCTACAACAAGTCTCCTAAGCTAAACCAATCAACATGAAACAACTTTTACCTACATTATGATTGTCTTAAAAGTAGTTAGTTGCCGTGTGATGCCAGGTTAGAATAGCATGACCCCATTTCTTCCCGCGGGTGTTGTAAGAGGCAACTAAGATACTTGAGGGTTTCATCTGTAATAAAACTTGAGGCGACAGGCTGACAACCTGTCACCATCTGTCACTATTGTGATACATAAATCATTTGGAAGGCCCCTCAATACTTGTCAGACGTGGCAATAAAGACCGTAATTTTACGATCGTTAACGCTCTATGGACCCTGAATCTAACAATGTCTAGCAGTAAGAAAGAAAGAAAGAAAGAAAGAAAATAAATTTATTTCGGTAAGAAAAAATTTAAAACAATTACATACATAAACTAGAAACATGTTATGAATACCGAAAATGGACCTCACTCAGCATATGCGGCAGACAGCAGTAGACGTAGTCAGGCAGTGAATTCGTGAGGAAAGTTAAGCTCACTGAGCCTAAGGGTATCACTTCTCCATTTACTTTGCGGGTGAAACGACGCACTGCAACGATCTCTAAGTTGAAGGAGAGTTTAAAAAAAAAGTTTATTATTGCTCATGCGTAGTGGGACAAACCGCAACACTCCGGTGTTTTCCACCGCCCGAGCTGGTATGTATGCCTTCAGACTGTGCTTCATGAAAAATTCGACATTTTTAAGAAAGTTGTTCGCTTCGATAGCTTGCTTGAATGAACCGCCAACTTTATTGGCGTTTACTCGCTTACTTTACTTAAGCCCTTGAATTAATTTTTAAACATGTTACTGTAAGCTTAATGTTACTTAAGCCCTTGAATTCATTTTTAAACATGTTACTGTAAGCTTAATGTTACTTAAGCCCTTGAATTCATTTTTAAACAAACCTGCCAGCTGCAGCGGATTTCTCTTGCCGAGCTTGTCCGCAGAGTTCATGCTTTCAACATTCCATTTTACCATTCCGCACTCACCGAATTTTCTGGGAAGTTTCGCTTGTAGTCGGATCTTCTATTAGGTACCGTCAGTTTCAAGGGGGTCATCACATCAGTGACCCCTCGAGAATAAAATTAGTCATTTTACGGATGAAACCGCTATATACAAAAATAAAGCACTAACCATATTTAAATCATAATTATTTACAACTTTTACACGTGAAATAACTGAATTATAAAGATTTTTACAAAATATTTTCGGAAATCGCGCCTTGTCTTTAAAAAGCCCGCCAATTGAAACAATCTCGCCTGCCATAAAAAGGATTGCCAGTCTTGAAAATACTGGTTTAATGGTAGTTTTTTTTGGCTTGCCCAATTCGGCTTAAAGGTAAACGTACACCTATTTCAGAGTTATACGTACGCGCCGCATCAGCTATAATTTTTATAGTGTGTCCTTTACCTGTTTGCTTTTCCTTTATCCGGATTTTAGCAGATTCAAAAGCTAGATGATTAGATTCTATCCAATTTAAATAATAAGGGCATGGTAAAAAATCCACCAGTATTTTATTGTAATTTTTCTTTAAAAAAATCAAGGTGGACTGGGTGGGCAGGACAATAATACAATAGACTGAAAAGAGTGTGTAAAGTCAAATAAAGGCAATTCTGGCAGAAATGAGAAATTACTCCGGCTGGCTCTGACGACTTCCGCAATACAAGGTATATTCTGTCTGGACTGTTGCTTTCAGATCTAGGGCATGAAAACTACGCTGATCTGCTTCGGCGGGGGCTCGCCCGCATACTTTTGTATGGTTGTTTATACAACTATACCTATAGCTCATAATATTTTATAGCCGAATCAATCGATATTGGGCATTAGAAGTTGTTCTGGGATAGGACTATATCTACCCGGTGCATGCCTGTCATAACATGCATACATCATTTTTCGCGTACGGCCCAACTAATTCAGGCAACGCACAGACTTTGTATTTAGGTATTGAGGGCCCTTTCAGATGATTCGAGTATCACTGTTTGTCAGCTTGTCAGCCTGTCGCCTAATATTGTAATACACATGAAACCCTTGACTCCCTTAGTTGCCTTTTACAACACCTGCGGGAAGAAATGAGTTGATGAGCATACATACATACATACATACATATATCACGCCTTTATCCATTGCGGCGTAGGCAGAGCGTTAACAGCCGGAAGAATACGGTCGCTATCGCGACGTCTGACAATTTTGAGGATTGTTTTCCAAGGTTGTTTCAGAAAACATGTGTATCACTATTATATAGGGTGACCGGTAAATCGATGCATTCCTTTCAAGGGATGAACCAGCTCATGAAACTGAACAACTTTCCCCATGGAACATAGGTCGAAATATGAAAAAAAAATTTGGTCCTCCCATACAAATTGACTTAGTCGGTCGGTAATTTTGTATGGGTGCGCCAAATTTTTTTTTCATTTTTCGACCTATGTTCCATGGGGAAAGTTGTTCAGTTTCATGAGCTGGTTCATCTCTTAAAAGGAATGCATCAATTTACCGGTCACCCTGTATAGTGACCGGTTGTCAGCCTGTCGCCTAAAAATTGTAATACACTAAAGTTGATGAGCTGTTTTTTTAATTTAGTATCTCCCAATAAAAAAAATGACTTCAATATGTCAATTGCCAGTGCATTAACGAATAACGTCATACGCTCAGCACACGCATTTGGTGTGTTTTGGCCTTGTGGTAGTTTTTTAATTTTTTTTGTGACCACACCGCACTGACTGGTTACTTCGCAAATATGGCGTAGGATCTCCAAAATGCAGTGGGAGATAATTTGATAAACTTGTCAATTTTGTTGAAAGATATGTTTTTAGATTAGGACTTTACATTATAAAAAAAGAAAGTTTGAAGTGAAATGTGAATTATACGCAATGTAGGTATATATAACGTTATTCCTAATTGAATTGGAATTGAACAGTTCTCTTGTTCGTTACATACAATTTTTCACAAATATTTTTTGTTCTATGGTTTAGTGGTTTGTTTATGTTAAATTGTTATTATAAAGTCCATTTATAATAAATGTTCAGAATTGCAACTTGATTTTCAACAGTTTTGTCAAGACAGTTTATTTTGCGAAAGTAGGTGTAAGTTCAATGGTGTTTATGTCTAGTTTCAGAGTAGTTTATGTAATGTACAAAGATGTATCTTATATTAGTAATTATGTATTATGGGATGTTTGTAAAAACGTATTGTAAGCTTAAAAGAGTCTCATGTTTGGAAATGTATAATTTTTTATAGGTTGTGCTAGTTCTAAGTCAGTGTTTATGGACTTTAAAGTTTCTGAACATAGAAGAAATGAGTGGCGGGAGTTACCATTCGGTGAGTACTGTACAATTATTTGAAATGAAAATGGTTGGTATGCATTTCGATAGCTGCCATATTATAAAATGTTTTACAATGTTGTCCCAAAATGTATTCCAACCGTTTATACATACATACAACCATTTCAGAGGTGCTTTGCCACTTATTGGCAGTGTAACCATTCTTCTAGGGCTGTACCCCTATGACTGCATAATGTTTGTAAAAAAGTTTATCTTTGATCAATTCTTTTATTATTTGAAAGCGGCATCACATCTGTGGAGTCGAGACATATTTTGCCAAAGTTACAGTATTGACCAGAGGATGGCCAAAACCCTAGGATTTCAGCCAAATTCTGCCATCTTACTGTGTCATATACACAATTCACAATGCAAAATATATTTGTTTCAAAATTATTCACCAAACACTCAAATAAACAAGAATAATTAAGTTATTACCAATTCATGCCCTTCAACCAGTCATCTCAGGAAAAAGTTGTTCAGTTTCATGGACTGGTCCAACACTTAAAATGTTTTATTTTTATACAACTGATTCAAAATGTAGAAAAAACAATTAAATATTTTGGACCCCTTCTCCAAACTACTTGGTTGGTAGGTACTCATATTTTTTGTCATCATTAACGAAGTGTTGCACTTTGGTGCTTACAGATAAACTGTTTCAGAATAACAAAATTGGTTAATAATCTATTTTTAAACACTATAAAATAATAATTCTGCTTGTCTATTTTCCATTAAGTAATAGATATGTACTGCATGTTAGAAAGTGAGCTGCATATTGTAAAAGTAAAAAGTTATCTTCTGTATGTTGGATATTAGTTTATGGAACAGAAAAACTCCATTATAACTGAATAACACAGCTATTGCTCCGTACAGGAACACAGGGAAGAATAATTAAATAGCCATACTTATATTTTTAGCTAGTATCCAATAAATCATCTTGTGCCTGGAATAGGTATGTAGGTACCAAATACCTATATCAATCCGATAAACATTAAAACTTAGGACAGAATATTCCATTCATTGCTAATTGGACACGCAACTAAAAATGGTAATGAAAATAGATTCCCTCAGTACAACTTCGTAATTCTATACTTTCCTATCTGGTCTCTTTTATAATATAAGCTACCATTTTTTGGATGAAGGGTATAAAACTAAAGTCTTACTTTTCCTAAGCTTTGCTCTCTAATCCTTAGAATAATAGTATCTGGGGAAACCTATGGACAACCCTAGCGGACACAAAAATTACACATAATTACAAACAGTTATTGGATTTATTAAGATTTATAGCACTCACAGCACAATATTGAGAAGCTGACAATTAATAAATATATGGAAAAGAAACACGGTTGGTTGGAATACGATTCAAAGATATTTTATTAATTAAATCGTACTTGACCGTACAAAATTTAGGTTACAAGATAACGCCATAGAAAAAGAATTGCCAACATAACAAATATTCTAAAACAATCTAGCCAACATAAAAACTTTAAATATAAATGTTGCTATTGGCAATACTGACAAAGGTTGACCGGTGCTTCGATAGCTCAGAGGTAGAGCAGCAAAACGGTATTCCATGTGCCCAGGTTTGATTCCCGTTTGTGCATGAAAATTTTTCAATTTCTTATTTTCACATATCAGTTATTGGATTTTATAAAATCTTTCAACAAGTTATTGTTATTAAAATGAATATGCTAACTTAAAATAAATAACAGGTAATAAAAAACCCAGTAACAATTTTGAAAAATATTGTTTCAATATACAAGTAATTTTGTTTTGTTTAAACAATAAATAGTTACCTATAACAACCTATACTGGCCTTACCACAACTTCTACCAAGTTCTGCCTTATTTTACCAAGACATGTGTCAAGTCACATTTATATTTCAATATATTCATTGACCCATAAATATGATTCAGTAGCTTCTGCAAATCAACTAGAATCTTCTAATATAATCCTTCATACATCTAGTTACACTAACAAACATAAATTTTGAAATTCAAACAAGGAGATTGCACCATGTCACCATGACTTTAAGGGGCTACCTATTGTTTTGTTATTTAAATTATTCTTTCTAGGTATTTCTGTGCTTAGATTGAATGCAAGCACACTTTTCTAGTTACAATTTCTTATGTTATGCTATGTATATATCACTTTAAAGTTACAAACCACGTTAGATTACAATATATCTATATCTCGCTAAATTACAAAATGTCGAAATATTGTCAAACGTACACACGGATAACAATTGAACGTACGTTTGTTGTTTACTTTCAAAACCAATCAACCAACGAAACACCCATACTTGGTGCTACTGTTAACATGGCGTTTGACCAATCAGGACGCGAGCTGCATCTCGTATCAGAATTTTAAACTTTTAAATTCATATTGGATTTGTTATCTACGCAAAGTCGAAGTCTATTTTAATCCAATGTTCATCCAAGTTACCCCCTAGCTGCGTGCCAAATTTCATGAAAATCGGTTCAGTAGTTTTGGTGTGAAGGAGTAACAAACAAACAAACTAACATTCAAACTTTCACATTTATAATATTAGTAGGACATATATCTTTCTCTTAAATCACTAAATTAAATCATTAAATCACTAAAAACAATAAAGGGGTGTAAGGGGGCCCAAATTACATCTCTCGGGCCCCAAGCCAACCTCTCCTGCTCGCGGTGCACCCTGCTGGACTACTAACGAGGCTCTGGCAACCAAATCCCCACCAACCCGCACTGGGCCAGCGTGGTGGGTGACGGCCCGTACCCCCCTTATGGATTTTACAAATAGAAATCGGCCCCAAGTGCCCGGCGGCCCCGGTGGCCGGGCAGATTCAGGCGAAAATCGACCCGGCTCCGAGACCAGGGGTGCTAGGAATCCCCGGGCGGCGTGGATCCCTCGCCGAACGACCTTGGCCCTGGCAACATATAACGCGTGCACACTGCGGACGGAAGAGAAGTTAGTGGAACTCGAGGAAGAACTGAGCAGGTTACGGTGGGACATAGTGGGACTGTCCGAAGTCCGAAGAGAGGGGGAGGACACGATAGCCCTGAAGTCAGGTAACCTGCTCTACTTCCGGGAGGGCGACCATCTGTCCCAAGGTGGTGTCGGGTTCATCGTCCACAAGTCCCTCGTGAACAACGTAGTACAGGTCGGGAGTATTTCAAATAGGGTGGCATTCCTTATACTCAGAATAACTAAACGTTATTCGCTGAAGGTCATACAGGCATACGCCCCAACTTCGAAGTACCCCGACGAGGACGTGGAGGCAATGTATGAGGACATATCCAAAGCCATACATACCTCCAGGACTCATTACACGGTGGTCATGGGGGATTTCAACGCTAAGCTGGGCAATCGTTGCGGTGACGAACTGAGAGTTGGGCCATTTGGTATTGGGGTGAGGAACAGCCGAGGTCAAATGCTGGTCGACTTCATGGAGAAGGAGGGACTCTTTATGATGAACTCGTTCTTCAGGAAACGGCCGCATCGAAAATGGACCTGGAAGAGCCCCGACGGTGTTACCAAAAATGAGATAGACTTCATCATGACAGACAAAAAACGGATATTCAACGATGTCTCTGTGATCAATTCGTTCAAAACGGGTAGCGATCACCGAATGGTAAGAGGCACGTTGAATCTTAATGTAAAAGCCGAGAGATCGCGTCTGATGAAGTCTACGCTCCGACCAGCACCTGCCCAAATCCAAAACCCTGAGAGCTTTCAGCTCCACCTGCAAAACCGCTTCGATTGCCTGGGTGAGTGTATAGACGTGGACGACTATAACGACAGGGTCGTGGAAACTGTCCTTACGGTTGGCTCTAAGTTCTTCAAACCCAATCGTACGAACAGAACCAAAAAAATCTCAGACCATACTTCGAGGCTCATGGAGGAACGACGCGAGATGATTCTGCAGTCGTCGGAGGATACTTCCCAATATCGGCACCTCAATAGGCAGATCTCTAAGTCTTTGACCCGCGACATACGCCAATTTAATACTGACCGTATTAGAGAGGCAATTGAGCGCAACAAAGGCTCCAAGGTGTTTGCTAGAGATCTGTCGATAGGCCAGAGCCAACTAGCGAAGCTAAAGACCGACGATGGCAGAATCGTATCGTCCAAGCCCGAGCTATTGGAAGAGGTCGAGAAGTTCTACGGACAGTTATACGCGACAACATGCACACCTGTCAATAATCGGGTCGCAGATCCAAGAGCTCGATTAACCCGGCACTACACAGAAGACATCCCGGACGTCAGCTTGTACGAGATTAGTATGGCTCTGAAACAGCTAAAAAACAGCAAGGCGCCGGGTGATGATGGAGTTACGGCAGAGCTTCTGAAAGCCGGTGGTAAACCGATACTTAAAGCACTGCAGAAATTGTTTAACTCTGTCATACTCGAGGGCAAAACGCCACAGGCATGGCACAGAGGCGTGGTGATGCTATTCTTCAAAAAGGGCGATAAGTCTTTGCTGAAGAACTACAGACCCATCACGCTTCTGAGCCATGTCTACAAGCTGTTCTCAAGAGTCATAACGAATCGTCTCGCACGCAGGCTCGACGACTTCCAGCCTCCCGAACAAGCCGGCTTCCGAAAAGGCTTTAGCACCGTGGATCACATTCATACGCTGAGGCAAGTTATACAGAAGACTGAAGAGTATAACCAACCACTCTGCCTCGCGTTTGTGGACTACGAAAAAGCCTTCGATTCGATCGAAACATGGGCCGTACTTCAGTCTCTTCAGCGGTGCCAAGCTGACTATCGGTATATCGAAGTGTTGAAGTCCTTGTACGAAAGCGCCACCATGTCAGTTCGACTTCAGGACCAGGACTCGAAACCTATCCAGTTGCAGCGAGGAGTGAGACAGGGAGATGTAATATCACCGAAACTGTTCACAGCAGCACTGGAAGACGTCTTCAAGCTTTTGGACTGGAGAGGACTTGGCATCAACATCAACGGCGAGTATCTGACTCACCTTCGTTTTGCCGACGATATCGTGGTCATGGCGGAAACCCTGGAGGACCTCGGTACAATGCTCGATGACCTCAATAGAGCCTCCCAACAAGTGGGTCTAAAAATGAACATGGACAAGACCAAGGTTATGTCAAACTCTCTTGTTGCACCCATTACTCTGACAGTTGGGGGCTCTACTCTGGAAGTTGTCGACGAGTATGTCTACCTGGGACAAATAGTCCAGCTGGGTAGGTCCAACTTTCAGAAAGAGGTCAATCGTCGAATCCAACTCGGCTGGGCAGCGTTCGGGAAGCTACGTAACATCTTCTCTTCTCAACAACTACCGCAGTGCCTCAAGACAAAAGTCTGGGATCAGTGCGTGTTGCCAGTGATGACTTACGGAGTTGAGACGTGGCCGCTAACAATGGGCCTCATAAGAAGGCTCAAGGTCACTCAAAGGGCAATGGAAAGGGCTATGCTCGGAGTTTCTCTCCGCGATCGAATCAGAAATGAGGAAATCCGGAGAAGAACCAAAGCCACCGACATAGCTCGAAGGATTGCGCAACTTAAGTGGCAGTGGGCGGGGCATATTGCTCGTAGGACCGATGGCCGCTGGGGCCGGAAAGTTCTCGAGTGGCGGCCACGGACCGGTAGACGCAGCGTAGGTAGGCCTCCCACAAGGTGGACCGACGATCTGGTGAAGGTCGCGGGAAGCCGCTGGATGCGGGTGGCGCTGGACCGATCATCGTGGAGATCCTTGGGGGAGGCCTATGTCCTGCAGTGGACGTCTATCGGCTGAGACGACGAAATCACTAAATAAAAAAGCATTTAATATAAGATTCAACTAGGTAAAAATAAAAATTCATTCCGAAGTACCTACAGCGAGGTCGAGGTGCGGTATTATTTTTATTATAATAAAATTAAGTACATTATTTAACTTTACTTTCAAAACAAATCATTTCTGATTTTTTACTGTAAGTATATGAAAAAGTTGTATGAAAGAAACTCAATCACGCAAATAAATCTTGATCATAAGACAATGGACCAATACCAATTATCTCTTATTAGGTATAATCTGCGATTACAAATTATTATTCCTATAACTATGAGGAAAAATTCTGCAACACAAATGACCTGTGGAGTCGTCCACAAGCTTTTTCAGTATTCT
This sequence comes from Keiferia lycopersicella, assembly GCA_029255805.1. Taxonomy (NCBI): domain Eukaryota; kingdom Metazoa; phylum Arthropoda; class Insecta; order Lepidoptera; family Gelechiidae; genus Keiferia; species Keiferia lycopersicella. Next base: position 13,656,761 of record JARACZ010000006.1, on the reverse strand, counting down.
CTCCCCAAGTGCTGAAAATATTTCAAGTTTTGTTTTGGACTACCATCACCCCATTTCGAATGATGACTAAATGAATTCAGGGAATGAATGGACTACTGTTATCAGACAGACAGGCGGAATGACACTACAGAGTAACGAAATTCGTGTGGTTTGCTAGTCGATTACATAATCCAATAAAACATGCGTTTGCGAACACCCTTACTCTGACTTACACTTATAGCAAAGAATACTAACCACACCTACTCGCTCTTATAGGCAGTATAAAAAAAGGATATAAATCTAAAGTAGGTACTTATTTGAGTACCTTCCATTGTGACATGAACGTTAAGCAGTTAAATCATGACCAATCGTAAACTATTTGCGTTTAAGGGTCAATTCACAACATAAAGTGACGCGTTACTGATAAAAACTTTACGAAACAAAAATAAATTGAGATACAATCAACCGAAATAAAATCAACCGATGCCGCTTCGAAAAACCCCGCGAGGCTTTTCACATCTTCGCTTTTTGAACTCAACTCTGCCTCTCGCTTGATGTTATTCTTCCAATTAAATAAATGTGTCGCAGTACTTGTATAGTGTAAGGAGTTCCTTCAAGCAAAATCCAAGAGGCACTGCACTGTATCTCAAATGATTGTTACTCGATGCGCTTTTCGAAACCCTACATGCATTATTGAAATGCGTCGCGACGTGTTCTGTGTGAATTAATCCTAAAGCAATTTAATGCTATTTCCCATTAATAAAACTATTTTGTTTACTAAGCGAAGACTGACAGCTGTTAAAATATATCTATCTGCCTACAATGTGTAGTCATGTTGAAAAGTTGTTCAAAAAAGTTTTTGACAAAAATGACTAACTTATGAAACATTATGTCGGGTTGTTTTACTGGAATGTGGCTGCTAACCTTTAAAAATAGAGCGTAAAATCACTTTCACGATTTTTACCGAATTTATGATAGCAAAACACCCTGAAGTGTGTGTAACAAAACAAAACGTTCTCTGAAGTTATAATTTTTTTTAACCAATGAAAGCAATGCTAAAAAAAATGGTCTAATTATTTTTCAAATAACTAACGAACAAAATTACATTTTTTCAAATTTTAGCTGAATGTTATACAGCTTCTTAAAACATTCGTTTTAGAGTTTAGTGGCATGAAAGTAATTGTGGGTTGTAAACTGTTTTATGCCGTTGTTAATATTCTGTTTATTTTATAGCCACATGGTAAACGCTTCTTAGATAGATTTCTTCCCAACGACGCTATCGTTTGAACCTCGAATTTTAGTTACGTATGTCACGTATGTGTAGCTGCTTTTTCCTCAATTATTGAAGTTAGCTTCGAGGTCCTTCCAAGGCGAGGGTCAAATAAAAAATAAGATTAAGTTCTCTTTAAATTTCTTCAAGAATTTAGCGGTAATTATCAACCCATATTCAGGAAAAACTTTGCACGAGCTAGATTTGTAGGCAGATATATTATTCACTGAATTGAAAGTATCTTACAAAATTATCTAATTAGTGAACTGTGCAGAAATAATATCTCATTTGTTTAGGTCTGCTGGGAGAAATTTCTTTAAATAAGCAGTACCTGTTGTACCATTTTTCGTAATGATCTATGATTATATGTTTCTAGCGTACAATAAAATTGATAAATAAATAAATAACATGACCCAATCTATTCGCGTCTGCCGTAAAAGGCCACTGAGGGATATAAATTCCCTTTAATTACGTACCTCTAAAACTCCTCTCGCCGACATGCGCCTGTCTGGAGTTAGTTAGATAAGTGAATATGGTATATTGGTAATTTAATTACATTCCAATAGCGTAAGGCGGTAAGGCCCATGTTCAATAGTAAGTAGACTGTTATTATGACTGTTAACAAAGTGAGTAGATAATGTAATTTTGAGTTCCTTTCATGAACCTTATGAAAATTTTATTATGTTTCAACTAGGTATTTTCGTCTGGGCCTTCTGGGCGTATTATAAGTGAAGGGCTTGTGCGTTTTAAAAGAGAGTACTTTGTGGGGGTGACGTAAGATGGCGGACAGGACAGGTGATTATTTTGACCATACTGCGGACTGCTGCGTAATGTAGTTTTACATTGTTTTCTATAATAAATGATTTCTGAATTTCCTTGCATTTTTAAGCCTTGAGTAAAACAGACTTTTTAAAATATATCTGTTCGTAACAAATCAAGAAGTGAAATACGGATTGCACCCGCCCTGCAAATTATTTGTGTCCATGCTCTATCACTTATTCTATGATTTCTGTGAAGTACCGATTAGGTGTGAGAAATTATTTTTATAGTACACACACACACACACACACACACACACACACACACACACACACACACACACACACACACACACACACACACACACACACACAAATCACGCCTCAATCCCTTGCGGGGTAGGCAGAGCGTTAACGGTCGCAAAGCTACATAGAAAATGCCCTAAAGCTTAATGAAACGCAGAGAGGAACGTAAGTCATTGTTCACGTTTCAAATTAGCGGTAGGAAAAAATCCATACAACCCACTTTCCTCCTCAGAGGAGAAAAGTTGCAACTGTTAAGGTTACGCGTAAAGCGGAACGCAAATCTAATATATTTTTGCAGGCAAAATTTAAGATTTGGTTGAATGAACTTCATGCTTTTGGTTTGTACGATATTATAAAAAAAAACAATACCGCGCGAATTCGCTTAGGATTTTTCATGTAAAGTTTTTAGGTTTATTTAACTGTTCTTCTATTAGTATATCTATAAAAGAAGAAGAAAGAGTATCTCTCTTTTTTGTTTTTGCAGGTGTAGTATTAATGCACTTAGTATCACTCGGAAGAAAATCCGATTGCACACTCGTGTGTATTGATGCCCTCAGCTGCGCTTCGGGCCTCAAACTTGTTACCCTTGTTAGCAATTGGTTCTTTTCTTACCGCGTGTCCAATGTACTATTTCATTTAAGTCTGTTTTTGCTACTATTAGATAGATTGTAATTTAAAAACTGCTTGTAGAATGATGATGAGATGCTCAGGAAGAAGTTGTACGAAAAACTACATACGGACCGCGTTTATTTGAATATTCGCTGTTTAAAATTATTTTTGGGAAATAAAACCTAGCTAGATCGATTTATCGCCCCAGAATCCCCCTCCATACGATTTTTCATGAAAATCGTTGGAGCCGTTTGTGAGATCCTGATATATTCTTGCTCGATTCTTCGATTATTATGGATTATTGCTCGTTTAAAGGTATTAATAGTTTAATGCGGTCTTATTTAGTTTTACTTCACCTGGGTAATTTGCCCATTATACTAACCTGGTCAAAGCACGCAAAAACTCACTGTATTGGCCTTATGATATTTTTGAATGCGACTTCGCAAACTATCAACCGTATGCCTCGGAGAGCTTCGGTGTTTTGGCCTCACATATTCATAGCATACGTACAGCTTGCCGCTCTAATTATTTTTTTGTTTGCGGCAAGGGTTGCGGTTGCGTGCTAGGGGCGCATTTAACCTGTACAGTAATTTCCACGATCAAGGCAGGCGGGTAGGCACACTTGAGTAGTTACCTGTTTTATATTTGTTAGAATCGTACTGTATGGGACGGGCGTACGCACCTACCTATACTTAATAAATCATACATACACACATACACAAATCACGCCTATATCCCTGGCGGGGTAGGCAGAGATCGCCAGTTCTGACAAATGTTTGACGGTCGTTTCAGTGACAGGTTGTCAGCCTGTCGCCTAAAATTGCCATACACATGAAACCCTCAAATCCCTTAGTCGGCTTCTACGACACCCATGGGAAAGAAATGGGGTATTGCTATTCTAAGCCGGCATCACACGGTATAATAAAAGTTACTTACTAAAACGTTACATTAATTCTCAATAAAGTATTGTGTTATTTACTCTATTTATATCTGTATCCCTTGGTAGGCAAGGAGAATATCAACGTGCTTATATAAAAGCCTTTTTCGATGAAGTTAGATACATATATTATACATCTTCATTTATTATTCATGCCTTTGCCGATGAGGGATATGAAGAGAGTCAACCAGCAACGTAGTAATTTTTACACATCTGGCAATAAAAGGATGTAAGTGAACCTACCGTACGACCTATAATTGTATTGAAAGCCTTTTTATCGAGGCCCTTTGCGCATCTGCCTCTTACCACACACATGGAAAAGCAGTGAGGTGATGTTACTCTTCGTCGAAATATCCGGGTAAAAATACCCTTTAATAAATATAATATTAAAATAACATATCACAAAATCTTTAGTGCGTATTGCTAATGTAGTGATCCCATCTCCTGGGTTTAGCATACCTATGTGTACTGGCTGTAGATTCATTGATATAACCAACCGCAGAGACGGAAGTGATCATATTTGAAAAAAGGAAATCTCTTTCCTTTTGCGTTTAAGTATCAAGAACTACTTTCCTATTGCTTGCGAACTACGGATCATAAATATTGGATCTACCGATCTATTTATGAATCCTCCGATCTAGATTTAGCATCGCGAAATGTCGCTCGGATACACTGTTATTCGTACGTCACAAATACTACAGCTACTGTGACTACAGTGAGCGGTGTCCGATGTGATGAGCCGCTAAATTATTTTAAAGCTCGAGCAAGCAATCAATCTATCTATCTATATCTCTATATCTATACAATATATCTTCTATACAAAATCTATTTACCCATACAAAATATTAAGACAGTAACAAGGCCGGTGTCCAGTGACCCTTTATAATTTTGAGAAAGCACTTCGATAGCGTGTTTTAAAAGACCTGCAGCGACATCTATGAACAAGTTTTTTACGATGTTTGGATGTGTATGTGAGGAAGCATCTCGCGAAAACGACCGAACGTATTTTGATGCAAATTATACCTAAAAGTCAAGAAAATCACTGACTAGTTTATAGGCTACAAAAAAAATACCCCTGAAAGGGGAGTTTGCTGCTACACATCAAATAAGTCATAGAGGCGCTTTGTAAAAGAATGGGAAAGGATTTTCTATATGGAAGAACAAAAGTCACAAAATCAACAATTCGATCTCCATGGCAACCAAATCACATAGCATAGCCTGCGCGCGCAAAGAAGCGCTCTAACCTAACTGCATGCATCTATACATATAATAAGACAGTAACAAGTCAGTGTTCAGTGACCCTATATAGTTTTGAGAAAACACAACGATAGCGCGTTTTAAAAGACGTGTGGCGACATCTATGAATGAGTTTTGTACGATGTTTGTGTTTGTTTGTGTATATGCGGAAGCATCACGCGAAAACGACCGAACGGATTTTGAATCAAATTGTACCAAAATGTCAAGTAATTCACCGACCAGGTTATAGGCTAAAAAAAACATACCCCTAAAAGGGGGGTTGGCTGCTACACATAAAATAAGTTTGTAGGTCATGAGAATTTCATAGTGGCTCGTAGTAAAAGGATGTGTATGGGCTAATTGGACCTGAGATTATTTCAAATTTCGAACTGGCCAGCACGTATTGTGTCGCTTTGAATAAGCGCACAGGAAGAAAAAAAAAACATGAGGCCGTATTTATATTTTTAATCTGTATTTTTATAGCCTCAACAAATGAGTTTGTCGAATTATTGCTCATGATTACGACAAGGAAACTAAAATCTATGAATGTGTCGACGACTACAAAAATATCTCTTTAATATTGGAATAATTTTCACTTTTAATAATTCAATAATTATTACCCTCGAAAACAAAAGTTCCGTGGTGCAAGACGTGCAAGTTGCGTGGCCAGACGATACAAACTTCATATAGGAATCGTTTTCTTTATGCGTAATCTACGCGGGAAAATTGCAATATCTTTTTTGTTTTTAAATTTTCTCGCTAATTTGGTTAAGGCTATTTAGCCAATGTTTGTCTGGTACATGCAGTATGTTATAGGTTTTGCCGACAATACAGCTACATTATTTTCAGGGAGCGACAACTTTTTTCTGAAATATTCTTTGGAAATACTAATAAAAATTGGACTTCCCACACAAAGTGACTCAACCGGCTGGTACATTTTATATAGAAGATACATTTTTCCGTATTTCTGTAAAATTTTCCTGACGAAAGTTATATTTTATACGTTTGTGCCAGACGATCAAATCAGTATCTGAGATAAGACTTTTCGTGGCTATAGGTATAAGCCGATTTTCCACAGACAACGTTTTTTGGAAAACGCAGGGTTGCTCAAGACCTGCGCCACTCTCTCGGGCTCCCTGACTGACACCACAGGAACTGCGAGTCGATACGTGCGGAGCCAAATTGACTGCAGGATAGACCTCTGTCACACGCGTCTAACAAAGACTCCGTTCCGGGTTTAAATGTAGATTCTGTTGTCCTTCTCCAGGGCCGCCGGTCTTGGTCAGGTTTCTCCCTCGGTTGATTCTTACGACTCCCACGGCAAGAGAGGTGCTATTCTACTTTGCCGGCAGCACACGACCTTAATTAAATAGCCTTAGGTACTTAATTAAACGTAACCCTAGCCGCGGCTCCGCCCGTGTAGAAATCGGTCATGGCATCACACAGGAACATTTTTTCGCGAAGAAAACTTTCCTATGCGTTAATCCAACTTACCTCCTTTATGTCTGTGTTCAATTTCATGAATATCAGTTAAACAGTTTTTGCGTGAAGGAGTAACAAACAAACATATAAACTTTTTTATTTATATTATTAGTAGGAAGTAGGATAGGATAGGATTAGTAGTATGATTACTTGCTTTTGTTTTTATTTATTCACACTCATGAACTCGGTCTTCAGTCTTCCATCACAATGTCAAGAAATGTAGCATCAGTCTACTTCACGGAATTAATACTCTTGGAAGTAAATATTGCACGGTTTTAAAAAATCTGCTAAAAATGGCTTATGAGGCGGAAAGTTGAAGATATAGGGAAGAGAACTGGAAAGCTAAAAAATCGTAGCAGGGAAAGACGACTTCAAGAAACTGAACCTTTAGGGATTCTAAAAGACTAAACACTATAAACCAACCACCGTTTTCTTACTCTTTCTTGCATGTGGAAATTGAAATTTTATGATTTAACAGTTTTTTAAATTACTTACATATAGTCTGAGAAACCAAGTTTTCTGGTACCTACCTACCAACAATTTAATATTGGCTAATATTATTTTATGGTTCTTAGAGGCCTATGTTTAGCAGTGGTCGTCCTATATATAGCTGATAAATGATGGAAGATATGTTATGGCGAAACGAAGTTCGCGGGCACCAGCTAGTGTAATTATATAGGTACAAATCAAAAGTTTGTGCCACACTCTCTGTAAACCAATAAATATTGAGAATATCTTAAAATATAAATATAAACAAATCAAATGAAAAACAATGATGGCAATCCGGCGATACGCCACACCTATGAGCTAATATTGGACGCAAAATTCGGTTTTTTAATGTATAACCGTAGTAATATCTCAATGCATTAAACGCTTAATTCACATTACTTATTTCAAAAATATTAATAGTGATTAAAGTAATAGGAACAGAACGTATTTATTATTTAAAGAAAGGTACGAACTTTCAGGTACCTAAGAATTAGCTAACATTATAAGTTTTTGGTTGTTTGAGTTGGCGAAACGAAGTTCGCGGGCACCAGCTAGTCCCTAAATATAATCGGCAGTGTGATGTCACCAAGTAAATGTTACGTGTCCGCCCCGCACGCGGCCGACTATGACATCAGTGCGCGTGTGCCCTGCGAAACCGCTGCTATCATTTGGAACTCAATTTCTGAATTGTTCGTTTCCTGTTCCGTATACGAAAGTCCAAAACGATTGGTCTAACTACACGTTTTTTTTACTTCATGTTTTTATGGTCAAAAATATGTGCGAATTTTTGAGGGTATATGGGAATTGATAAGTAGAACGATATATGATATATGATATTTTCGCATGAAACGAAAATGAGCTCCTGATCCTCGAAATAATTACTTATTACCACGGTCGATGTATGTGGTAGTGATCTTTGGACGACTTGGTGTCCCATACGAAAAGAATAAGAAGAAGAAGATTACTGTTTTTGTAGCATTCCACAGTCCACATACGACCGATGAAAATCACCTAAACCACGTGTTACCAATTCATGGTTTTTCATACCATTTGTAAAACTAAGAGTATGAGTAGGCTGGTCCCAAAGATTTCATACTTGATTTACTGCGGAAGTTATTGATGTGGTCAGAAAAGAAAATCCTTGGATCCTTGCTAATGTGGGTGTGGATTGAATAAATTTGTTGAAATGGTTCCAGCTAATTGGCTTTGTACCATCTGCACGTACGTACGCCTGCGGTATATTATATAGGCGATGTGTTAATTTTGTTTGTCGTCGCACTATACCTAAATACCTATCATAGATATTGATATTTATCAATTTATTGTTTATTTTTTGCATTTATAGATAAGGATAAATCCCTAGGTTAGGTAGCCGACTCCGACAGAGAAACGGGATAAGGCAAGGAGAATCATGATGATGATGTATATTATTTTATGCAATTTATTTTGTAACTATCGTACTTCGTATATTATTTCCTTTCGTTGAGATTACGTTCTTTCTTTCGATGCGTGCGCCAATGTAGTGGATCAGATTATACTGGTGGTGACAAGGAAACTAGCATTTACTCATGCCCACCCACAGAGTAACTTGACCTCCAAGCTCGAGATTACGCAGGCGTGTAGAGCTCGAATTCCACTGAGTACTAAGATACCTATTTGCTGGAAAAAAGCAACTTAAGCTATATTAAGTGTACTCTGGAATTGCCTGACATGTTTTACCCGTACATGAGCAGATCAACTCGAAATAATCAGTCAGATATCGCCGGAGCTGTTTCGATCGGTGATAATCACGGTTGATAGATGTCGCGTGTACGGTGTTGGCTGGACGCGGGCCAGCCCACTCAGACGCTAGGCGGCTGTGACTCGCTCATGACGCCGCATATTTTTAACGTAACAAACAACGCAGACACCCTTCCGAGTGCCAAATGTAAAGTTCACTAACATAAATTTGGCAAGAGCCCGCTATTTACGCTAAGTGTCTACGCTTCTTCCAAATTATCACCTTACACATGCCTATTTGTGCGCGTGATGCGATAGACACTTACCTCGCTTTCGCAAGGTTCCCGGAGATAACACGGCTAACAGGATCACACCCAAGTCCGGCACAGGCGGGATGGCTATCGATTGAAATGATCATGCCAACTTTTGTTTGGATACATGTCCTGTTTTTCATTAGTTTTGCGTCGCACTTGCAGGCCCCGCATCAAAGCCAAAGTTATGTAATTAACAGAGGTAAGAATCGCGGCGTCATTACAGGGCCAAAGTAAAAAAAAAAACTCTAATATTAATGAACATTATTTAATACATTAATTTTAAAATTTAAAAGTTGTACGTATATGCTTAAATCTATTACCTTCAAATACTACAGACTTCATTTATAAATCGATTTTCGAAATATTCAAAGTTGTTTTGACGCCATCTAATCTAGAGAGATGTGACGTCATCTATTCTTATTTTCATACAAAATACCTATCGTTTTAAGAAGTAGCTCATTTGAACCTCAAGTCATCATGTCTATTAGCTTGCCTTGGAGGTTTCCGGTCAGAATCGAGTCAATTTTTCATAATCCTTAGATAAAATTAAATAATCTTCTCTGTAAAAACTTGATGTGATTAATTTGTTCTCTCATCTGTGTGCCAGCAGGCTCTGAGCCGTCCGTAGCCAGGAAAACTCTTTCTTTCCGCTACGTATGCTAATTAAATTTTCCTCCTTCCGTGAAAGGATCGCCATCGCCTTTTCTAATAACGTTTTTATACAAAAGTTTTCTTTGTCTGAATCTGCTTTAGTAATTTTCTGAGATTGAAATCGAGGTAAGGATAATGTAAAAGCGAGCTTTGTAGACACCGTGGTCTGAGTTTGATGCTTGTTTTCTTTGTCCAGAAGATAAATGTATATACGAGTATTATATAGGTAAGAATTAGCAATATCGAACTCGCGGGCTGACGGAACAATGCGATTAAGTTTCAGCTCATCTATTTTGAATGACAAAAAGGACAATGTTTGTAATGATAGCTCAGAGCGAGATAGCCAGAGTCAAGAAATTACATCGATTCACAAACCCTGAAATCAATTTACACAAGAACACAAAATAAATCTTCAACGAGACTATCAGCTCAAACAAAGTCTGTTAAAATACTAACGAGTTCTATCTATGACAAACATCTGATTCTCGTGACTCATGTATTGACCAGTGTTCAAAACATACTGCGTGCATTCCTTCCAAGAGGTACCGTATCAATAACCTGAAATTTAGAACCTTCTAGCATAAAAACGCATACTAACGTGACGTGACAATTTGCAAAGCTAAAACTGACAAATGCATTTCGGCCAAAATAATTAAATTTCGAGGGTCATTCAATTAATTAATGACATTGTGGTATGCCGCTGGTGTTGAGTATATTGTCAGTTTATCAGATTGGTCTAAACACTATTATTGAAACAAATTTTGAATATGTTTTTAACACCATTGTGGCTGTGGGTCGTTTGTTGCCTCGAAGCACCGCCCGGTTACCGAAAGATCTCTCAGACCACTGAACCATCGAAGTCGTTTATTCGCAATAAAATATTCTATGGTTTACTAATGCCTGCGATTCGGGAAAACACTTCCCTTGACCTAACTTTTAATAGCACTGTCACTTTCCGTCAAATATGTTTATAAAATAATAGAAGATCTCGAAGTCATGTCACGTCTTATAATGTTACGCAAAATCTGCGTTATCTGTCAAAACAAGGCGTCATATAAAAATATGGCGATTATATTGGCGATATAAAACGGGCGAATAAACGGTTGACAAACTTAAAAAGCTTCATGACTTTTATTTTATTTGAGTTAACTAATAGTTATATACCTACAATAAAGTAATGCTAAACAAACAATAATCAATAATATACATAAAAACGTAACTAAGTGTACATCCGACCAGTTTATCTACGGATTACGCTAAATTTATTTAACGGATAATGTCGTCAGCGCTATTTTAAGGTAGCTTAAGAAAATCGTCTTCCCGAATCGCGGCCAATATCGGAGCCAAAGCAATTTATGAATAAAGCAACGTCTTATTGCTTCCGCTTCCTTGCAGCGATAGAACAATGTCTTATTGATCGTCGTCGTGTCTCACAAGCAGCTCTAAAGATCACCGGCTATTCTCGTCGTGACATCTGGATTGAGAGAATGCTCGTACTCCAACTAACAGGAGACTTATTTTTGAAACAGTGAATATTCGATTTCGTATGCTTATGTCATCATTTGCCTGCCCTAATCCCAATTCATTTGGGGTCGGTGCAACATGTTTTCTTCTTCCATTCATCTCTATCAGCATCGGGTCGTTGGACGATTCGGTGTCCCACACGAAAAGAAGAAGAAGCAGTCAAATCCTCATTTATGGCCTTTTTGTTTATGAGGTCTTTTACACAATCCATCCAAACCTTTTTGGGCCTTCCTCTCCTCCTGAATCCATCCACATTCATGTTCATTACTTTCTATGCTTGTGTAAGCACTCGAAACACAGATTCAATTTATACGAAATCCGACTTGATGTGCATTGAAAATATTTTCTGTCCAAAGGCACAAGTTCTAGATGTCTGACATGACGACTTAACATGTCCACTGAAAAATGATTTTTATAGAAAATCAAATGTTTCGTTTTTCAAATCACACGTAAGTTTTAGTTATGAAATCTAATTTAAGTTTTCGAAACGATATATATAGTATTTAGGTATAGAGGTAAGTAGTTAATAAAACCCTGATTGAATCCTAGTATCGAGCAAGTTGTTTAATATCGGCTTTTTTTGTGCATTTATTTCGATGGCTTCTGTTCTCTATCTCTCGATTTTATAATGATCATGCCATGACTTTTATTGTTAATCCGGTATGTGTGCTGTGCAATGCATAAATAGATCATGGGCGATTTGTTGATAACACAATATAAATTTTTAATTAATTAATGACAACAGAAGCAAAATGTCAACTTTCAACCGTTGCCAAATTATAATTAAATGAGCTAATGCAATGTTGTTGTCAATAGGTACGTCTCCACCGGCCGCGCAGCCTCAGTTGCTCACTGCCGCAGACAGTGTGAATATTTTTCGCCCGAGCATGAGCAATTGAGCATGTGCGAAACACGTCCACACCGGCCGCGGCGGTGAGCACCTGAGGCTGCTCGGCCGGTGAAGGCACACCTAGTAATGCGTTGAAATCTGAAATGGCAGTAGGCGGGGTATACACAGGTGTGTGGGGTAGATCAGATCTAGTAATTAGGCCAGACAGTTCTGGAATGGCAACTATGCGTCGAAAACTGCAGCGCGGCACTGTATAGTTCCTTTACAGATAGCCATGGGATGCAATCGACTCGAAATTGTGATATATGTTAGCGCCCAGAAGAAACGAACACGTATTAAAGAGAAAATACACGACTAGACATGTCACATCATAGCTGTTAACGGTAGTGATGCTGACTAAAAATAACATAATTATATATCAGCCACAAAGAAAGAAAGTATAGTTATCTATCAACAAGTTTTGTGCTATTACTATTATTTATTCTGTGGCTATACCTAAGACTAACACAATAATCGTGGACCCAAAACCCACTGAAATACCGGATGCGAAAAACTCGAAGCGGAGCATTTTTTTATTATATTCCTGACGGGTTAAATTAGTTCGTTAGTTGAAAATTTATTCATAGATTATACGTAGTCGGTCCCAAAGTTCTGTCATATATAAAATACTGATAAAATAAAAAGTACCAATCCGTTTTTAAAAATTTATATATCAATTAAAAATACAATTATCGAAGAATCAAAATAACATAAAACTATTCGAAATGACCTCCCTTGCTTTTAATAACGGCTATCAACCGCGGCGGCCAGTCGTCTATCGCCGCACGCACCATATCCATGTCGATTTCAGCGACTGCTTTAACTATGGCTGACTTCAGGCTCTCCAAATTTTTATGGGGCTTAGCACAGACCTTGCTCTCTAAGACCTGCCAAATTTTATAGTCCAGAGGATTAAGGTCCGGACTGGATGAAGGCCAATCTTCGTGTCTTATAAAGTCAATGTTTTGACGTTCGAACCAGGCTTGAGTGGTCTTGGCTTTGTGAGCGGGCGCAGAATCCTGCTGGAACACAAAGTGATGTCCTGAAAATAGTGTATTGGGCAGGTCTTTGACGTACCGATCCAAAACCGTCTCTTGGTACACTTTTGCACTGGTTTTGACCCCCTTTTCGCAAAAATGAACCTCAGTTGGCCCATAGTAGGAGACTCCTAACCAGACCATGACTGAAGAGGGATGATGCCCATGTTGCACCCGCGGAACTTTGTTTCCTGCTCCTTCAGAGCTGGTAGCGTACACTCTATCGTTTTGTTTATTATACTTTTCTTCTATATCAAAAATTTTTTCGTTTGTAAAAAGTATATCGCGGTGCCGGTTTTTCGCGTACCGTTTTAACAACACCCGGGATATTTTCAGTCTAATTTCTTTTAAACGGGCATTAAGTAAGTGCCCACTCTTTTTTTTGTATGCTCGCAGCTTAAGGTCTTCGTTTAAAACCTTTTTGACTGTTTTTCTACTAACCTTCATCTGCAAAGCCATAAGTTTCTGTTTTCGGACAGGATTTTTTCGTATGCGCTCCTTGATCGCTTTGATCACTGCTGGTGTTCTTGCGGAGCGAGGCCGGCCAGTTCTTTTCTTGTCCTCAACACTAGAGACTTCAGTGTACATACTTATAGTACGATACACAAACCTAAACGTTATATTCAATTTTTTGAGCAACTTGAAAATGGTACTCGGCGAGTGCCCACAGCGATGCAACGCCAAAACTGCTATTCGGTTTTCTTTCAAAGTCCACTCCATCGTGAAAAATCGCGCCAAATGATCATTTATTGTTTTAAAATAATTGTCAAACATTCAAAAACGGAATGCAATAAAACTTTTCCAAATTCGTGTTCTAAATTCAAAAATAATATGCCAGTGACAGAACTTTGGGACCGACTACGTATACGATACGACATATGACATAAAATATTTTGCACAATATAGAACTTGAAACCTACACAACCGATACATAGGTGTAGGTTTGTTAAGGAAATATTGATCGGTATTAAAAGACAGGACAAAATGCATCATTTATAGCAAAAGCAAGGTTATTGGCGGCGTTGAACGTAAGAATTTTAAATTACATATTTATCATTATTCAATCGATGAAATATCCTAAGGTGCAAAACTGCAATGCACATTGCAAGTATTTGCTAGGTGCAATTAATTAGGAAAGGGACGCAAATAGGACTCACATTATGTAGTTATTAGTAGTGATTCATCGGGTCTTTGGACGACTCGGTGTCCTACACGAAAAGAAGAAGTGATTCCTGTGAATATTTATCTTAGAGCATTGTATTTACTGAAACGTACTTAAGTACTGTAAAGCGTAGACCTCTTCTTTATGAGCGGTGGTCGCCATACGCAGCAAAACAATTGCACCACGCTACGCAACCCGGTTTGATTGAGGTGCAAGCCGCTTTTGATGGCGCATATCAATCAAGTGCCAACAGGTAAGAGTACTGTGTTAAATATCAAGAGCATAACTGAAATGTTATTTCAATTACAATTGTGGAGTGACTTGATGTGAATTATCACAACCCGTAGCAAAATCTTACGAGACACGGAAACTTAGCAAATGTTTTTTTATGATGGGGGATCCATTTTTGCAGAATAGCACAACCCGCTTTCCCAACGCGTGTCGCGAATAAGGGACTGAAGGGGTTCAAGTGTGCCTTTTACATTTAAAGTCTTACTACCATTCACTATGAGGAATCATACGGCTTGCCCAGCGATTGCACCCGCTGCTAATCGTTTCCCCTAGAGGCTTTTTTGGGACACAGTTTTAAACATACTAGCACCACATATCACGTTCAGTGGCGTTCCCTTGAACATAGTTGACAATTTTTGCTGCCTGGGGTCGACTGTGTCGAAGAGTCTCACGCTCGATGCCGAGATCAATACCCGTATCGGCAACCATGTTCAGTAGGCTCAGTACAAGAGTTTTTTTTTTATAATGTAATAGGCCTAGATATGAGCGCCGCGCCGGCGCGCCGCCGCCGCCGCAGATTTTCCCGCGCCGCCGCCGCCACGAAATGGCAACGGCGCGCCGAGGGAGCGAGACATAAGTGTCCCATTCTCATCTCGCTCGGCGCACTGTTGCCATTCGCGCGAATATGTTTAGTTACTTGTCGCGTGCTCTTTGCTATGTTGAGACGTGTTATGCGCTTGTTTACTCAAGATGGCTTCAACAACACCCACTTTGGAAGGGAATTTGGACATCTCCAAAGTGAAAATTGAAAAAGTTACTGTGACTGTGTTAGCAAAATTAAAAACGAAGCACAGCTACTGTTGGAACTTTTTTGGAAACCTGAATGTGGAAATAGACGGAAAGAAGAGAACAGTGTTAGGTGATCAGGTGTTCTGTGAAGTATGTTTAAAAACTGCAAAAGAGAAGGACTGCAATTTATTGTTTCTGCAATTGATCGTAGAAATTTTATGTTCTGAAAGCCAGCCAACCATAAATTTGTCATTGGTTTTTAAATCAGAGCTCAAAAGACTGTTACAAGAAGTCGGTGACGCTGAACCTGTGCCTGTAACGTTGCTGAAAAATAATATGATTTTTAAATTGGAACACCACTTCCCGTCAAACGACCTCGTAGTTCCGGCATCATTATTAGACTGTCGTTTCCATTCAATTCAAGAAATTGACCAATATATGGAAACCCGCAATAACACCAAAGTCGCATTCTTGTCGAATATGGCACAAAAATACATTCGTAATACAGAGATATCTACAGAGCAGCCTAGCACGCCTTCAACATCTACGACGCAAGCAGGACCGAGCTCTGTTTCTAGTTTCTTAGCAAATTTGGCGCGCAGACATAGTAGTCAACCAGACAACGAAAGCGTCATTGAAAACGAGTGCTGGAAGTACTTTAGCGTGGCTACCGCTGCAGATTTAGAGCCATACAATGAAGACCTGCTATGTTATTGGAAAGACAGGAAAACATCTTTTCCAATTTTGACAGCACTTGCTCGTGCAATATTACTGATCCCAGCGACGAGTACCCCTAGCGAAAGGGTCTTCTCTGTTGCAGGTCAAGTATTAACAGCAAGGCGATCACGATTAAATCCTTTGAGGGTCAATCGCATTATATTTATACACGATAATTATCATTATTGTAAAAACAGGGACTCTTAATGTTTTATCTTGTTATGATTTGATTAAGTTCGTAATATAAATCAAAACTAGTCGATTCCTTCCTTTTTACTTGTTTAGTTCCTAAAGAGATATTAGTGATCTTGCATAAATATCAGCGAGTCAAATTAAGGATGGCTTCAGCAGTAGTCTCATTTAAGTTCCTATCTTTTTTATACGTTACATTTAATTTACGTTAGATATAATATATCTTTTGTTGATGATTCTTTTAAATATTTTAAAATATGATTGTTACTATTTTTTATATTTTAACTATAACTAAATTTTAGTTCCACAGACCTGATTTATTAGTTGATTTTGCATGGTTTCGTCAGTGAGACTGAAATATTTTTTAGTCATTTTAATAAAAAAACATGACTCTAAAGTTGAAATTTACATTGTTGTTACAACTTATTGTTTTGATACCGTTGATTTTTTTTATTTCATAGACCAAGTATAATGTTTAGTTAAGTTCTTATATATTTTATTGAAATAAATATTTTCATTCATAAATTCGGTAATTTTAATTTGTATCTGTTATTTAAAATGCCTAAAAACAGAAAGATGAAATTTTTGTAAAAAAAAAGAACAAATTTATTCGCGCCGCCGATGACGCCGCCGCCGCCGACCCCAAACAGTCGGCGCGCCGCCGCCGACCTTTTACCCATCGGCGCTCATATCTAAATAGGCCCGCATTTGTCTGCCATCTCACCTGGTGGTAAGTGGAGATGCAGACGAAGATGGTACATGCTTGCCTAGATAATGCCTATTCACTCTTGCCTTAAAAAGGCCCAAGTTATATTGTTCCAGAAAAAGATCCGCCGGCAGGGAATTCCACTCTTTAGCCGTACGCATGATAAAAGTTGAAGCGAAATGCTTAGTGCGGATCAGAGGTATATCTACAACATAAGGGTGGAACCCCAGTCGGCGCCTCGATCCTCGGAGATGGAATGGGGAAGGGGGTATCAGGTCGTGGAGTGATTGAGCACACTCTCCGAAATGTATCCTATAGAATACCGACATGCATGCTACTTATGAGTATGGAATATTATACATCGGACCACAAAAACCAAGATTTTTGTTTATCAAATTTGCGTTTTAAGTATACTTCTTGTATGGAGCTGAAACCTGGACATCGTATGTAAAGAACGTCGACTCAACACGTTTCATCAAGATCACGATCAAGAAAAATCTTGCATTTAACCTGGAGCTCAATTTCTGAATTGTACGTTTTCGGTTCCGTGCACAAAAGTCTAAAACGTCTCGTCTAACCACACGTTTTTAGATTTCTTTTAGTTGATGTTTTGATAGTCAAAAATATATGTTATTTTTGAAGGTATGTGGGAATCGATAAGTAAAGTAGAACGTGAGATACAAGCATAACAAGTGGCAGATTTTCGCATAAAACTAAATCGTAAGTTTCAGAAATAGAGCTCCTGGCAGGACAGAGTTACAAACGAGCGAGTTCTAGAAGTTGCACAGCTGTCTAGTTTTACCGCCCTGCTCAAGCAGAGACGCTCGCGGTGGCTAGGGCATGTGCGTGCACCGCATGGAACCTTCGCGTCTACCGCGGCGTGTCCTGCTTAGCGCCGTATCTAACGCCAAAAGAGGGGTTGGAAGACCCATGCTGCGTTTCAAAGATTGCGCCAAGCGGGATATGGCTGCGTTCGACATCGACTATCAAAGCTGGGAGAAGCTTACTGAGGATAGGGAAGAATGGCGAAAGCGTGTATTTGATGTTCGTAAGACTCGTGACGATGCCAGGTTCCCTGATCTCGCAAATAAACGGCACCTAAAGATGCATGTGCCAGTCTCGAATTCCACCTTCACCTGTAGAGCGTGCGTAAAGTTATGCCGCTCCCGCATCGGCTTATATAGCCATGAAAAGCCTTGCCTCAGATACTGATTAAATCGTCTGTCACAGACGTGTGAGGCCAATGATGATGATAAAGAAAAGATTGTGGCCCATCAGAACCAGGCCTCCATTAAAAATACTTCATCGAAATTCCTTCTGTAGATTTATAAAGATTGAAGTATACAAATACATAGATAATTAGATACAGAAATAGGGACAGACGCGGGAAGCGACTTTGCTCTACTACATATTCCAATTTAATTTGGTGGATATTTGTTTATCTATTTTCTTATTGGTTTTAGCCGTATTGTATTACATATGATCAGGCCCGCCAAGCTAGTGGAATTAAAATTGTTTTAGCACTTTTGTTATTTCCTCCCGTTTAAAATGTTGTTCCCGCGGCCTTCGTTTTGTAATAACACTTTCCTATTGATTGCTTGGCGCGCCACACAGGGAAACCAGCTGGGTTAAGTGATTAAAAAACTGAACGTAAATCGAGTAACGTACAAACAAATGTTACTGTTTAACATATCAACTAATATGTATGGGTTTAAACAGTTATTATAAATAAAATGCAGTTTTTAACAGTTATTTATTATATGCCGTGTGATGCCGGCTTAGAATAGCAACACCCCATTTCTTTACCGTGCGTGTCGTAGAAGCCGACTAAGGGATTTGAGGGTTTCATGTGTATGGCAATTTTAGGTGATAGGCTGACAATTTGTCACTATAGTGATATACACGACGTATCTGAAACTACCCTCAAACATTTATTTGTCAGACGTGGCGATAACGGCCGTAATTTTACGGTCGTCAACGCTTTGTCTACCTCGCCAGGGATATAGACGTGATTTGTGTGTGTGTATTTATTATAAACGCTCTGCCTAACCCGCAAGGGATAAAGGCATGAAATGTGTTTATTGTATACTCAACTTTTTTTTGCATCGTACTTACTTATTATTTTATTATGCCTACCTAGCTACCAAGTAAAGCACTTCAAGCAAAACAAAAGTCTAATGCAAGAGCATACATGTACATAAAGTAAGAGCAATAAATACATGTACATAAAGTATAAGTACGTGTGCTATCCTTTTATGTTATTGAAAATTCAGCGAATATTATTGAAAAAAATTTAACCCTACATAATTTGATGGTGCATTTTGTATGAGAGGTCCACAATTTTTTTCATATTTCGACCTATGTTCCTAAGGGAAAGTTCTTCAGTTTCATGGGCTAATTCCACCCTTAAAATATTTACAGCTTATTTTTTACACCCTGCATAAAAATGATTTTTTTATTTAATCATACTCTGGACTGAAGTTTTTTAGGCAACCTATACGCAATATATTTATTGGCATATTCTATGGTATAAAAAACATATTTCATTCATTAAACAGCTCGGTGAAGTGGCCGGATCTTAGACCATCACATCACGTTACAGTTACTAATGTCTCACTTCAGGTACCTGCATTACATTACTTTACATGCTGTCACAAAAGTCCACTGCTGGACATAAGAGAAAAAATACTATGTACCTTAATAAGTAGACATACATACATATCACGCTCTAATGCCTTATCCCCTTTGGAAGACTGTTGAAATTACCACGTTTGACAAATATTTTGAGGGCCGCATCATATCATCAGATCCTGTAGAAGAAGATATATTTTCAAAGGAGTAGGTTTTTTTTATTATTTATAAAATACCGACTTAGTAGTCGCGTAATAGATATTTTACTTACCTAACTAAAAAAGCTTCTGGGAGTCGAATAGAGAATATCTCTTTTTGAAAACGGTAAAAGAAAAATTACACAAATCTAACTTTTGTTTTTAGCTACCATACCGCAGCTCAGCTGCCTATTTTGCCTATGTATGTCCAATGGCCCTACTTTCATACAGAATAGATTTACACGACAAATACAGTGAGTAGGCCAACAGTGGCGTCAAACCGATATTAACTACCATGTTCGTTGACTACAATTTACAAGTTACCTAGTACTAGTAGCTTCTTTCTGTCATACATGACTACGCAATGAGCATCAATTTGAACATTGACGTCATTCTATTACCTGGGTGAAAATTTGCGTAGTCAAAAATTGCGGTCACACGTAAATTTCTTCAAGTGTACAACACTTACAGATTTTAAGTATCATTCACACGAAAGAATGTTTAATTGACTATTTGGAAAGTAAAACTCCATCCACAAATTATGAAATATGTTTAACTAAAACTTAAACTGAATCCTGAAATCGGGGCCAAAACACGCGTTCTTCGCGTGTCACAGTCAGCTATTGCGAAATTCAAACACGCATAAAGTTTTATCTAGCTGGACATGATAGAACTTTTCACCCATCATAATAATCCTTATATCATGCAGATTTATAGAAAATTATTAATTGGACAATATTTAACTGCGTATACCGATAAAAATGACAGTTTGTGTTGCTCACACGTTTTTGTGTTTTCTGAATACGTGGTCTAAAACGACTGAATCGCTGAAACAAATAGAACTATGAGCTGGGTCTTGTTTCTGCCTTCTGCCAGGATTACTTCTTCATCCCTGGAGAGGGAGCATATAGCTCCTTGACACTTCTAGAATAAAATAGGAGTTGTTAAATTTTTTGATCCTATTTTTGCACCTGCGCCAGGTCCCCTTCCTGTGCATGTTTTCTTCATGAAAGAGTTATTACAGAGGATTTGTTCTTAACAAATAATGTCGCATAATAAAGCGAGATTTAAGATTCGTTTAAAAATTTTGATTACATTCAAGCATTTACCAATAAATCACTAAAAACATAGAAAATTGTCCCTTGACTGGCTTCATTTGACTGGCATTTTTCCCAGTCAAGGGACATTTTATGCCAGTCAAGTGACTAATGTTATTTTAATGATAGTTTTTGCAATTTTTTTGTGTAAAGGTGTGCCGGCAGTGTAGAATAGCACCACCCCATGTCTGCCCATGGGTACCGTAAGTTAGATTAAGGGTATCCAGTTGGTGAACATCATTGTTTTTCGTGCAGATAACATAGTTTAAAAACACTTGCTTTATGTCTCTATCGGGGCTGCTTAAGGCCTCGGGGTAGCTGCGTGATATCTCAGGCTAATTGATAGACGTCTCTTAAGCTACTGCGTTGTATCTCAGGGAGGCTGCGTTAAGTCTCAGGTTAATTTCGACATATCTTAAGCTGACTGCGGTGTATTTCAGGGTGGTTGCGTTATGTCTTAGGCTGACTGCGACGTCTCTTAAGCTGAGTGCGTTGTATCTCAGGTTGGCTGCGATACGTCTCACTCAGGCACATAGCGACGTATCTTAAGCTGACTGCGTTGTATCTCAGGATCTCTGCGTTAGGTTTCAGGTTAATTGCGACGATCTTCAGCTGACTGCGTAGTATCTCAGGGTGGTTGCGTTATGTCTCAGACTGATTGCGACGTCTCTTAAGCTACAGCGTTGTATATCAGGGCGGCTGTGTTATGTCTCGTTTAGACTGATTTCGACGTCTTTTGAACTGACTGCGACGTCTCTGAAGCTGACTGCGATGTACGAGTATCTATGGGTGGCTGCGTCATATTGTCTCACTCAGGCTCATTGCGACGTCTCTTAAGCTGACTGCGTTGTATCTCAGGGTGGCTGCGTCATGTCACAGAATGATTGCGACGTCTCTTCAGCTTACTGCGTTGCATCTCAGGGTGGCTGCGCTATGTCAGGCTGATTTTGACGCCTCTTAAGCAGACTGCGTTGTATCTCAGGGCGGCTGCGTTATGTCTCACTAAGGGTGACTTCGACATCTCTAAAGCTGACTGCGACGTCTCTTAGCCTACAAACAGCCTTCTTCCGGAGGTCAACTGTAATTGTCGAACACTGTGGCTGTTTCATTTCGTATGTCGGGCTGGCTGTGTCGTGTTTCAAGCACGAGCAAATTGTGTGTGACTAGGTGAGTCGTGTCTTAGCCAGACTGAGGCTTCAGGGCGTCAGTCTGGTAGGCTGCGGTAACTTTTACTTCTATTCTACTTAGTTAAAAGCAAAAGATGAACAGCTTTTATTCAAATATTTTGTTAAAATAATTACTTTGTCCCTTGACTGGCGCAAAATGTCCCGTTGACTGGCACCTCAAATTTCAAAATTGAATTTTGACGAAACCTGTGGTTCGATTTAAGTGTTCTTTCGTAAATAACCTTTTCAATAGGCCTTCATTATTATGCAATGATAAAATAACCATAAAACAAAAAAATTAAATTTGCCAGGAAAGGGACCTGAAGAACCGTTTTCAAATATCCACCCACCTATACTATACTTACTTTTTGTGCCATTTTAATTATCATTCATTACATATCTAGTAGAAAATGAAGTCGCTTTTTAGGTTTTTCAGTCTGTTTGTCATGAATAGCTGTAACCCCTTCCACGCAAGGGATTATGATGCGGCTTTTATAATAGATAGGTACCTAAGGGTATTCAAGAAAAGGGATAGCAGCGGGTGTAATGCTCTGTGAGATACCAGTACATCATCATTCTCCTTGCCTCGATTTGACGTGGAACCTTTTATTTTTGTAAGATTATTACCTTCGGTGTAATAGATAAATTGTTGGTTTTCGAAACCCTATTGCAATGATCATTTTTTTCTACAATATCCGCAAATATAAAAATTAAGTACCAGGTAGTGGAGGAGCATTGCCCTGCTTTTTCTGCCGTTCAGAGTGATTTTTAGAAAACAAAACCTAACTAGATAGAGTTATGTATGGCCCCCGAATCCCCGCATATACGAATTTTCATGAAAATCGTTGGAGCCGCTTCCGGAAACCATAGGTATTGGATCAGATTTGGTTTAAAAAATGCATAAGCCCGTGACGATAAATTTTAGATTGAGAATTTTTAAGAGCCTATAAAAAACTTGTGGTGTTTCGCAGGGAAGCTTTTGTGTTACCTTTTAGTTTTTTATATAGAAGGGTCCACCTATTCTTACCTTCCCTAAAAAATCTTCGTATCTTGAAGTGATGCTGATAGTATTTACACCACGCTGATCCGAGGTCGAGACCTGTACAATTCAACAATTAATTTTTCTTTATTAGGAATAAGCGGACTTCGTTTCAACTGACTTTGGTATCTTGAAATGATAAAATATCTTTATTTCCACTGGTGCTCTACTTTAGTTCCTTCAGACCCTCGAGTGGTGACAAAAAGTTGCCTTTATCCGTTATCGGTATCTTACCGAGCTCTGGGTCAAATTTCATCAAAATCGGTTCAGTAGTTTGGCCGTGAAAGCGTAATAGACAAACAGACCTAGTTACTTTCGCATTTATAATATTAAGTGTGGATAACAATAGCAACATTCTTTATTCCTTAGGAAAGTCAGTACTGACTGTCATTTGTTTGTAGTGCAAATTATAAAGTTACCATCATACATAACTAGCTACCTCTCGTGTTTGATGGTAATTAACAGTTGTATCTTTGCCTATTTGGTACACATTCTATCGACTCGCTACGAAACTAACTACGTGCGATAGGTTGAATCTCGGCGGATGGTTCCTTCGATGGTTCATGTATTGGCGCACCGTACTTTCATAGCGCAACGCGACATCTGCCGGCGATACGTGTAACCGTTGTTCCATTGTTAGTCGCAGAGTTTCAGTCGAAGTGAGCTAGATGTCGATACCATCCCTGTTTGTGCACACGGACGGTACGTAACCCACGAAAACAGAAACGTCTGAAACCACCCCAGTAGACCGCCGCCGTAATCTCTTGCTCTAAATCTCTATCACAGATATATGGCCGAGAAAGCTTTTATACCAATTATAATGTCAAGGGATATGTTTCTGCAGTAACGTTTCAGAATAAAGAAGTCTCTGCTTTCATCGTGAAAATATTAAAAATATCAGTGAGATAACTTCAATATTGTCGGTAAATAGTATACAGGATGTAAAAAAAAATGCTGCAAATATTTAAAGTGCTGAACCTGCCCATGAAACTGTACAACTTTCAACAAAAACTAAACGTCAAAATTATCAAGCTAGAACGAATAGACTATTATAGTACGGAAGCGTTACGGCGTTCCTATTCTATCTACGACGAACGACCGAGTTAAAAACCCAACAAATAGGTACAGCGTTTCTTGCGAATGCCACGTGTTGCACTGCTTACCGAGTCCCCTTTGTCAAAGTGCTGTGTAAGTGTAGCAAATAGGTATTATTGAATAGATTTGATAGAAGTCAGAGAGTTAATTAATTTATCTACACACATGCATCCTATAGTATATGTGTATGTATTCGAATAGGCGCTTTTTGGAAATTATAATTGAAAATGTGACTTAAACCGAAATTCAACTTTAATTTTAATATGTTTATTGTTTAACAATTTGATTTAGTTTGATTAACCGGCTGGTACTGAATGAAACTGTTAATATAATTCGGCAAAATAGTTCGGTCAAGGCAGCTGCGTGTTTATGCATTTCTAAGAGTCGTAACGGCATGTGGGTGGCTTGGTAAAAGGTGCTATTAAAATTACCATAGTTATTTCACATTGATTTCGATTCTAGCTGAACTTTCGCTTCAATTTTTCTGAATTTTTTTAGCCGCACTCAACTCTTGAGATCGATCTTGAGTGTGACTTTGAGATGCTGTTATTGACTGACATTTGTCAAAATCGCTTTTTAGATCGGTCCCAGAGTTGAGTGCGGTTCATAAATACGGACATAATCTTATAATTCCTTATGTGACTTCGATAGGCTACTGCTGCCCTCATCACTTAAAATTTATAAGCGATGAAAACGTATTTTTTATTTTCTCGAATATTAGCTGATTCCGGTTAAAGTACAGATACTTATTTTTTTTTATAGAGTGTCCTGTTAGGATAAAAGTTCACTATAGTTGCTGGTACTAGTAGCAACGACTTTGGGCGCTTCTGGTGTCTGCAAGTACCTACCGTGACGTGACCCACCCGTTTATGATTTAAACAACATTATGTAAATTAGTTTCAGTATCTGTACTTCAATCTGAACCAGTGGCTTTTCGACAAATACCGCATCATCTAGTTATAAATTATTTACATTTCATGCTGTATGGTCAGCCTGGCCTGCCCCGAGGTAGTGCCTTTATTTTTATTTATTTTTTATCCCATTCGTACCGCGTTTTCTACGAGGACTGTAAAATTAAAAAGTAATTAATTGTTATAAATTTTTAAAACACAAATTTCTGTTTTTTACAATGACTAATCCATTTATCTAGTGATGATGTTGTACGTGACATTCTGAAAACATTATTTGTGAATGTACTTGGACATAAAAACATTTATGATTTTTGATAGTTGATATGGACAACCTTAACTCTCTCTCTCTCCGTCTCTTTTCGTGTCGGACGCCGAGTCATTCAACACGTAGCTTGTAGGAGTGTCTCAAATGAGGCTAAATGAATAAACAGCAGGTCAGTTTTTTTAGTTGTTGAGACACGATAAGTGTGCATCTTAACGGCCAGATTTTTTAGTAATTTTGAATACAATCGAAATAGTTATGTATTATATAAAAAGGTGTACTGTCAGAATTGAGGCCTCACATTCATCTATTTCTAATACAAGTATGCAATGCAGGCAGTTTATTAGCAGTTTTTTTCTGTGGCCTTGATAATACCTGCAATTTACTATTGCCCCTGGGAAATATTTCTGTATGATAGTGGTTCTGTGTTAAGTCTCGGTTTCTAAATACGACCCAATTCTAACCTGACGACTTATCCTTTCAAGACACCAACGGGATCCCGCTGCTCGTTCACTCCACATTTGGTCTTTGTCATAATCATTGTCAGCCCTGATTCAAAGGCTGGCCGTGCTCTGGTCTTGGAGCTTCAGAAGCTGAAGAAACAATATCATGCCTTTATTCCCATCTGTCACCGCCACGCCTGCCCAGGCGATGGTAGATGCAAGAGGCAACCGCCGGGGTAGATGGCAATGTCTGCTTAGGAGTCTGGTTCTACTAGTACACCAATGAAAAATAAGTATCTAGTGTGTCTGGTAACTATCTAAAAGTATGTTATTTTAAATTAAACGTAAAGATGTATAAGGACCTCCCATACAGTTGACTCGCTCGGCTGCTACATTTTGTATGGGGGGGCCAAATATTTTTTCAATATTTCGACCTATGTTCCTTGGGGAAAGTTGTTCAGTTTCATGGGCTGATTCACCCCTTAAAATATTTGCACCTATTTTTTTACACCCTGTATACAAAACCGTTTGTTTAATGATAATCACAATAAGGTATTATTTTACAAAACCTTAGAGGCCGGCGGCATTCTAAACATTATTGAAATACATTTACAAAATTAATCTTATTAAAACCAAAGTAAAAAAAAAAAACACTAGCAGAAAAGGCACTGGTAGGTGGTGGCAGACATTGCCAGCCATCTGATCTGCCCTGGGGCGGTGGCCGATTGCAATATAGATCGGAATAAAGACAAGTGTATCATGGGTAAAGCTGAGATAATTAAGTTCGCTTCTGTCAATAGAAATAACTTGCCCTTCCCATGCACCGGGCAACTTAGCCAATACCAATCGTTTAAATCAAGAGTTTAAAGGGTTCTCGAGTGTATGGTTATTTGTCTTAAACTGTTATTTAAATATATTTTTGATCTGTATCTGAAACATAAAATAGCTACTTTCATAAAATAATTCCCACTTTTAAGCAATTTCCACCAAAAATAATAAATTAGTTTCCAACCTTTCTTTTCAATCAAAGCGAGACTAATTATTTGTATGTCTGATTTAGTCAGAGGCGACCGAAGTTAGTTACAATAAGGAAAAAAGGTATTATCTTCCAAGCTGATTTGCAATACTTAAGTTATGTGAGTGGATTGCATTTTAAATAGGCAGATTAGACCGATTTTTAAGGTTTTTTGAGAAATGTTACGTTGCCGTCACATAACCTAGGCCTACTTAACCGCTCTCTCATATCTCATAATGATAAGCCATGAACCGGAGAAAAATCCGCAATTTCTCTAACAATTGATTGACATCATCTTTCTACGACAAAATAAAAATTTCGTAGTTTAATTTCAAAGAAAAACGAGCTAATGTGTAGTCAAATGTTGCCCTTGTCTCCCCTTAAATCCCTGTAGGTATTTGTGCGATGTTCAACTAGCTTGCAGCTTGTATTTACTTGATGTCGGCAGCCAACAAGCGCCGGTAATCAGAGAGGTCACTGTTCGTACCCGTGTCGCTCCGCACCCATAGAATACGCAGAGCGTAATTGCAATCTGCACCGTACTGTTCCGAACTTGCTCCACGAGAATCATTCACTCTGCCTGCATACGAAATTTTGAACCTCTAGTAATTAAATGAACGTGCGAATTCATTCTTTATAGAAGATTCAAAGCTGATTCATTTAATTAATTTTATTACTATTTTGAACTTTTCATTTACATTGACATAATGTAAATAATAATTATCCTGGAGAATTCACACAGCGCCATCTAGCCCTAAACTAAGCAAAGCTTGTACTATGGGAACTAGATAGCTGATACTAATACTTATATACTTTTTTGTAAATAAATACATATTATAAATACAAAACACCCAGGATATTTGGCTAGATAGCGCTGTGTGAATTGTCCAGGATATTTATTATTATTATTATTTATATTGTTCTCTATAAGTCAAAATCAAAATCACCTACGGCTTATGAAAATTAAGCCAGTTTTTTTCCAATTCAAGTCTTATTTACTATCATTATCTAGGTTTGAATTTTGAGGTAGGTACGCTTTTTCTACTCTGGATTGACTCTACTGTTATATTTATACTTACATACTCACTCAAGCGCGGTAGTAACAGACTTTTCGCGAGATTAGCTTGGGTGGCATAATCAAAAACTGATCTCTTTGTCTCATTCACATTCGCATAATTTATTTAACAGTATAATTTTCTCACACTCACTAACAACTAAAATAAAATAATAATAATTAATTACATAAGTACTCTATTCCGGATGGGAAGCAAAAACCAAAAAAAATTACATGCTGCAATAACATGCTGTGTTTTTCCCAGAATTTTACCTATCTTTCCAAGTGTTGCGTGCGTACAGTTTTTACTTTTTATTTATAGGCAAATAAGCAAATTTCAAGTTGAAAAACTTTCCATCCCGAAGCATGATTGTTTTAATTTCCTCAGGTGTATAATGATTATAAGCATTTCCATATTTCGGCACATTTTTATTGAAAGTGCATAATATTATTTTGATAGATATGACGTGCTATGTATGTAGCCGTATTTTTCTTTCCGACGGTGCGCCTTTTTACTTGAATTTGATCCACATCACTAGTCTAGGACTACATCGCTTTGTGGAAGATCAGTAACGATTTTTTTTTACGAAGAAAGTGTTTTAAAGGCACCATCGCGAGTACAGTCATACAAGATTGCCAGGCGTACCATTGCCCCCTGAACCAATATTAGCGCAGTGGGGAGTGTAATAACAGTTTTTTGATTGTGCATATTTTGCCGGTTTATAGTGCATATTTGCATGCATATTTTGGCATTTCGATAGTGCATTTATTCCGATGTCTAATTAATGATGATGATAATGAAGTACTATAGAACACCCAGGAAGAAGTACGATTAGAACCTCGTTTATATTTAGACCTTTATTGCCCCTATTTAGCTTGTATTGCCCCTATCTTTCTTCAAGTACAATGTACTATCGCCAGAACTGCCCTGTTTGTCAAATGAGCTGAAACAAACTGCCTCACATAAACTTGAAATCATAGCTTGAAATTATGCTTGTAAATCTTGAAATATTGTACAAAAAATATAAAAAGTTGTGTGAGTAAACAATTTCATTATTCAATTTCTAGTTTGATGAACTTTTACTAATAAACATTTTCGGTATATACATCTTACAATCCTATCTTTACACAATAGTACACAAGTAAATCTATCTAAAGACTAAAAACTGAAAACTTAAATTAAATTACGTTATGATTTATTCAAACTGCTAGGTACTTACACGAAGGATAAACTTAGCTAGATGTAGAAAAGTGTCCTATTATGTTATTATAAATTCAACGTCGTTATCGTTAGTACAGCCGACTGATCATCTGTTCAACTGACTATTAAAAAGGCTGACTCGACTTTTCCGACTCGTTGATGCATTTCTTTTAGTTTTGCTTGGTTGTACATAACCAGTACTATTTGCAAATAATTTTAGTTGTATCCAGAAACAGTATAATTCAATATGCTGCTGATAGTACCTAGTAAGTACCTACAAGTAACAGTATTAGTCTAGGAGTATTAGACATGAGTTTATGAATAGTTAGTTAGATATCTCTTTATACCTATCTTATTCATTCATCGCATGTGTTATATTCACATTCACGCTTTCAGTCTGAAATAATTAAATTTCATGAAGCTAATTTGTATTCTATTTGCGGTTTCAACTGAATATAACGTTTATAGTAGGTATATCGGAGTTTTTTATCAGGCTGTGCTCCTTTCTCTGCTATTCAAAATCGAATCCCTATTTCTGTTGGGAAGTATTGCTGTGTTATTGCTTTCCGGTCCAATAGTTGCACAGGTATTGCAATAAATCTGTAGAGCATGGCGTAGTATTTGAAAAAATGAAAAGAAACGAATGCATAGCGATCTAGGTATTCAGATATTTAAGACTTATAACAAACAGGACATCGATATGAGACCGCATCTTGGGGTCTGGATAAGGAAAACACTACATGCTTTTGTCTTGGGCCAAACTCTGCATTTGCCATATTCGCTCTCACACTAATATTGACAAAAGTCAAACCCAACTGATTAAAACCCGTTTACGAACATAGCCACCCATATGCCACCCCGCCAACCCCAACCCAATATGCTTTGTCTCGATCCTCGCAAAGTTAGGACTTCTCTTTGGGCTTATAGAACCT
Organism: Keiferia lycopersicella; assembly: GCA_029255805.1. Taxonomy (NCBI): domain Eukaryota; kingdom Metazoa; phylum Arthropoda; class Insecta; order Lepidoptera; family Gelechiidae; genus Keiferia; species Keiferia lycopersicella. Next base: position 13,626,721 of record JARACZ010000006.1, on the reverse strand, counting down.
CATCACAGGTTTGTGTGCTTATCGGTATATCACACAGAGAACCACAAATGGACAGGGCATACCGTAATATCCGTTATGTATTGTGACTTGTGATGTTGTGTGCGACCTGACACTTCAATCAGCAAGATGACTGAAACGGAATTCCATCTATCGTATCCTAATCAGTAAGGTATACGTATGTATATCTACTCAATTTAGGTAATGAAAACTTTGGAGCTGGAGCAAATCACGACTTAAACACGTTCCTTTCAAAAGTATCTCGAGACAGGTACACTTAATTTTGATCCAAAGAAACATTTCTGAGTTTTTCTAGGCCTAAAGAACGATTCTCAATTTACGTAGTAGACTGGAATAAATTTTTTATAGTTGTCTTTTCTACATTCACGTCAATACGATCTACCTAAGGCCACATACATATCCGTGTAGTAATAGTTGGTATTAGACTACAAGCCAAATTATATTAATTACGGTATTTTTGGGGTTCTAAGTCTAAGAACAATACTTCTTAGTTAATAGTTTGTAGTAGACCCTACAGACCTACATTCTTAACTATCTAATACTGAAAAGATATCCGGGCATATAATATTGCCAGCATCAACAAAAGCACGCTTTTAGTGGACTTGAATCCTATCTTGTAAATGTATACCTACTTAGGTAATTAGGTACTACATACTTTCGCACTGCAGATACAATCTGAGTTGGTATTTTAAGGTACCATTAAGTAATGACTGCCTTTCCTTCGTCACGTGTAACCTTTTCTTTAACTTTGTTTGTTTTCTCTACATTATTGCCTTGTTTTTCTTAACATTGTTAGATTAGAAGGTTAGCTTACTCACGTAACAAGTATCGATTCGATTCCACAAAACTGTCATTTCAGTGGTAATATGGTTTAGGATAGAAATTATAACTGCTTTACGTATAATCGAAGGCGCATTTTTATTTGGTATTGTTAATCACGTGTTGTGCTTAAATGGCATCAATTTTGGCGCTTAAGGGTAGATAAGGTACCTACCTAGTTAAGGCGACGACATTGTGCATTAGGATCTACCTACATTGTCGTAACGTTCGGAATAGTTGCCTAATTCGTAGAAAGAGAAATAGTAAGACTAATAATGTCAATAAGCTGTAAATTTTAAACTAACCACTGAAAACAAGAGTTAATAAAGTAAAAAGCTGATGTGATATAAATAAGAGCGAGCTCGTCTACGACACCGACAACAAGGTCATGTAACATTTAAAATCGATACCTATCTTCTGAAAGTTAATATTAGATTGTGCTATCTAAAACTAACTTCGTTTTAAGCTTTTACGGTCATGGCGATAAACCTAGAATCTTATTTAGCTTCAGATATTTTCAGTCCTATGCAAGCACGAAGGCGACTTATAGAGCGAGTAGCTATATAGTTATTATTATTTGCCTAAAGTTACCTGAATTATAAGTATACCTGAACCGAAACTAGTCTGGGAGAGTCTGACTGAATTACAGGAATTTCGTGGATTTATGACATGAACGAACATACACGAACGTAAGTATAGGTACGTAATCCGTGAAAACACGTATACAGAACGTCCAAAATTCCAGATCTAAACGCAGAGAATATTACATTAATCACTCGTATAAGTAACTAGCGGGCCGACTTTCGGTTTCACATGCTGCTTTCAAAACTTTCAGCTTGATAATATACATTATTATAAAAACCACATTTCAATCCGTTGCATAGTTTTGTTTTACAAACATACACATTAAAGGATCTTGTTATATTATACTTATTATAGTGATAAAATATTCGTTCAAATACCGGTCCCCTTTGGTAAAAAAGCAGATAACTGCCCCTGCGCTATATAAACAACCAATAGGTAATTGGTAAGATTAATTAAGTATAGGCGCGCCATCGCAAGTTGATAGTCTTCACTGTCTGACTCTGTACTTAGGCTAAGGCTAGGCTAGGCTTCAGCAATCGCGACAGTCGCGCTTAAACGTGTATTTTATTACGTTTGTTTTTACTTAGAAAGATATAGAGGTACAAAGCTACATGTAGAATTGCAAATATCAATGTAAAGCTAATGAAACATCCCCATACTATTGATTCGCCAGATGATTTTCTGTAGACCCTACTCTGGAACAAGCAGTTCGGTTATCGCGGCTAAACGCGTGTTTGTCTCTCCTCGCTCGAACAATGTGCACCTGCGAGTATGTTCCCACTCGGACAGTTCCATCTCGTCCCACTGTTTGTTACAGACAATGCAACCGCGGTGTCAGACCAAGCACGAAGACGGAGTCACGTTTACAGAATGAAGCCGTCAAACTGTTTCTCGGATGACGAGCTTAAATCGAATTTTTGGTGATATATTATTGAAAATGATGGGCTAGTAATGCACAATAATTCTCTGAATCACTCGTAACTTATATCTGACTAGCACCATGACGTTTTAAGTCTAAAGTTGGTGTTGCCATATTTGAAAGCAGATTTTCTCCTCGGGTAAAGAACAGCTTAATTAAGTAACTACCACCGTGCGGCCAAACTTGAACACGACTTGCAAATCTCACTTCGATTCTCACCTACTAAAATATGCAAATTGCAAAGGCGGTACTTGTAAACAGAATAACAATTTAATAGTTTATATTTCGACGCCATTTATCAGATAGGAGGCTCATAAAATGTATCGTGGTACAGGGTTATTTTTGAGTCAGTACACAAACTTTGTAGGGTGTTTCTACTCATGATTCTGAACAACTTTTACTATGGGGCCACCTGCAAAATCGCGAAAAAAAAATTATTCAGAAAAATTTATAAAAAATAACCCTTTATGTAGTTCGTTTAGCCAGTAGTAAAATATCCTATTAAAATGTGCTCGCAACGCGCCATCCAGCTAACTTTGCGGTCTAAGCGCGCGGCTCTACGGCGGCGGCGGCTTGTTTGCTCAATTGAATCGACGCTGGAGTTGCGCTATCTCTCTATTCAACTATGAAGATAAAATGCTCTTGCTATTCCATATAAAACCTTTACGTTTACGACTAAACGAATTACCTACGTCAAATTACCAAAATATAAAAGTTATTTTTACCCGGAAAACGCGTTAAAACTTAAAGCTGCAGTATTTTTCTCAAATTATTTATTTAGATAGTGGTATATAGAGTAATGCCACATGACTCAACTGATTTCATTTATTTATAAAGTGCCTACCTACTAAATTCGTCTAACGATATAATATTATTTTCTAGAATTATAGCAAGTACATACATTTAATATGACTAGCTTACGGTCGAACATATAATGCCGGATAATAAACTTGGACGGAATAGTGTAATAACTGTGAAAGTCTTGTTATATTACCTTTTTACCGTTTGTAGTCGCCAGATTCGGCCCGTACTTAGATTTGCTCGCTGATGCTCCTTTGTTTATTGTAAACGACATTTTTAATTCAAAGAAATGAATTTTAAATGAGTCAAAATTAAGTATGCAATATGCTAAAGTTAATTTAAAATGCGGTCCTACTTATTAGGTTTTTTGTTGTTCAGTTGTGCATTTAATGTCAAACTAAATAAATACTGAACTGAATTGTGAACTGAGTCAGTAAAGTACTTCCCAAAATCTTTGTGGTACAGTACTATAAACGAATTTTCACAAATCACCCCTTTATCCCCTAAGGGGTAGGCAGAGCGTTAACGATCGTAAAATTACTGTTATGGCCACGTCTGACAAGTATTGAGGGCCCTTTCAGCTTATTTGTGTACCACTGCGAGACTGGTTGTTAAATTATGGGAGGGGGGTGTGTGTTTCCTATAAAATCTGATACTTAGATGTCACAAGTGGAGTTTTAGAACGCGACAGCTAGAAATAAATAATTACGTGTATCAAGATTTCTAAAAAGTCAGGGTAGACCTGCTAAAAGGAGGTGGAAGATCGTATTCAACTTCTCTCTACAATAAGAAAATCCTACCAAAAATATATACCTGTCAAAATTATCAACACGAGCATTAACACTCCCTCTTCTCTTTTCGTGTGGGACACCGAGTCGTCCAACGATACGATGAACCCTAATGTCAGAACTTTTCAATCGCCTTCTACAAGTAGCAGGCTTCTGACATGGTTGTGTAACGACCGCCGTCTAAATGATCATAGACAGCATTAACACGATAGAAAAATACATCAGATCTCAAATAAAGCGAAACCTTTTATTCTACACGCCCTAAGTCCACCAACTCAAATTATAAATTACATCTTAGAATGTATGACTTGGCTGTTTCGGCATATAAATACCTACTTAAGGCGCGCTGCTGAAGTAAGGCCGATGAAAAGCGTTACTTTCGATTCAGTTTTTAAGCCTGTTATTGATGCTAATAAGACCTCAAAAAAATATATGACATACTCAAAGATATTGTCTAGTAGTAACACTATCGTATGACTCGATTGGTTTGATATATTTTAATTAAAAAAATCACAAAAAGAGCACTAAAAATATTTTCAAACCAATTTTATTGTAACTTGGACTACTATTTTGATATAGTTTCTTGATGTAGAATATTCCTCTTTTAATGCCCTAAAAATAACACTGTCAGGTTTTAGTGGATGAACAGATTTTAATTCAACAAATCATTTTTTTCCAGAAATTAGAACGGTTCTCGCCGACAAACCAACCTCCCAATGACATCCCGCACCGCCCGCTACCCCGCCAGTACCCAAATGGCTCTTGCCAGCGCCGGTACTGTGTCAAAATTTCCCACAAAATTTACAAATATTTTTTCGTAATTATTACGTCGCTCATTTTACTTATGACGTTTGTGGCATGGACAGATTGATTGATAAAATACTTTATGGCTGACACCAGAAGGCGTAGTTTAAGTATGCGCTTATTATTACGTCGGTTACGTCTTTTGGCGATACGAGCAGCAATTTTATCATAGCTGTCGCTTCAGCTAGCCTTGACGATAGACGATATTTTATCTATAAGATAATGAAAAGCAAAAGTCTAAGTCTTTTTACTTATAATAAGAAAGAAATTATACATAACTAGTAATTCACTATAAATATTTACAGGGTGCATTCTGAACATGAGTAACGTTTTTACAGTAGGTACCAAGTAATTTTTAATAATTTTTTTCAAGATAACTTTGCTTGACAGGTCATCTGAACAATTTTCCCCCAAGAACTTATTACAGAAACCGACACAGCGGTGCGAAATTAGATCCAGTCGGTGGTCATTCAACCACAGACCAGAGATGTCATTTCTTAGTCAACCTTAGTTTCGGAAATAAAGTAGTTTTGCTTTCTTTGGTATAGTTGTATGTTGTGACGAATTCTTGATTTAAGGTGACAGCTGTCAAACTAAAACCGGATTTATCTCGAAAACTATGCATGCCAGACTATAAGTTTTTTAGGGTAATATGGCACTTTCTATGTAAGAGTAGTATAACAGTGAAATTAGATGACGCGGTTCAGGAGCTGGGTATGAACTTTTATGTTCATACTGACGCTTCCACCAAAGAGATAACATTATAGTAATACCCAGTATCCCGTTGCGCACCATCTATATTTCCTTAAAATAACGTGGCACTTGACATATTCTTCAGCACAAAATAAAAAAGTGGCCTGTGGCCCTAGAAAGTCCCTAATTGTGGGCTTGACGAGATATTTTTATACTTTCAATAAATGAGGAAAATGACCAAATGAGAAAGTGGGCCAAATAAAACTTGGACTAACCGAGAAAGTGGATTAAAAGAGGGAATAGAATAAATGAGGAAGTTGACTAAATGTAAAAGTAGACTAAATGAGAAATTGGAACAGATGAGGTAGTGAAATAAATAACTAGAAAAGTAGGCCTTCAATAATGCGCATGTGAGTGAGGTTAGGCCTAGGGCAATTGTGGACTAAATAGGAGCCCGATTTTAATTTTAAGATTATCAAACAAGTTCTAAAATATAAGTACCGAAACTGAGTTACTTTTGCTCTACTTTGCACCGTTTTTGCGGTATTTTCACTTTTAGTTTGCATTCTTATTTAATTTTCAGAAAAGTTATTTTTCTGAAATGTTTCATGGCGTTTGCGTTCCAATTATCTGTCACGCGTACTTTTTTCTATTGTTTATTGTTTTTTTTATTTTTTATCCGACTGGCTGTTTTATATGGGATGGGGCGCTTAACTAAAATCTTTTGTAAGCTTTTTAGTTTTATATTCGCTGTAATAACATAGACCCATGTCCTGGTCCTTGTAACTTGTGGACTTGTAAGAGGGGCTATCAACCGGTGTCCCAAGTCCTCGAAGATGGTAACGGTAACTTGATCACAGACAGCACCAAAATTAAAAACTCATGGCAAAACTACTTCCAGCAATTACTAAACTGTCCCCCAATCACCGAACCTTTGGCCCGCACTGCTGAAGACAATGAAGACGATGTGGAACCTTTGACGTTCGAAGAGGTTCGATTGGCCATCGTCGTCGTCTCGTCGTCGTCGTCTCAGCCGATAGACGTCCACTGCAGGACATAGGCCTCCCCCAAGGATCTCCACGATGATCGGTCCAGCGCCACCCGCATCCAGCGGCTTCCCGCGACCTTCACCAGATCGTCGGTCCACCTTGTGGGAGGCCTACCTACGCTGCGTCTACCGGTCCGTGGCCGCCACTCGAGAACTTTCCGGCCCCAGCGGCCATCGGTCCTACGAGCAATATGCCCCGCCCACTGCCACTTAAGTTGCGCAATCCTTCGAGCTATGTCGGTGGCTTTGGTTCTTCTCCGGATTTCCTCATTTCTGATTCGATCGCGGAGAGAAACTCCGAGCATAGCCCTTTCCATTGCCCTTTGAGTGACCTTGAGCCTTCTTATGAGGCCCATTGTTAGCGGCCACGTCTCAACTCCGTAAGTCATCACTGGCAACACGCATTGATCCCAGACTTTTGTCTTGAGGCACTGCGGTAGTTGTTGAGAAGAGAAGATGTTACGTAGCTTCCCGAACGCTGCCCAGCCGAGTTGGATTCGACGATTGACCTCTTTCTGAAAGTTGGACCTACCCAGCTGGACTATTTGTCCCAGGTAGACATACTCGTCGACAACTTCCAGAGTAGAGCCCCCAACTGTCAGAGTAATGGGTGCAACAAGAGAGTTTGACATAACCTTGGTCTTGTCCTTGTTCATTTTTAGACCCACTTGTTGGGAGGCTCTATTGAGGTCATCGAGCATTGTACCGAGGTCCTCCAGGGTTTCCGCCATGACCACGATATCGTCGGCAAAACGAAGGTGAGTCAGATACTCGCCGTTGATGTTGATGCCAAGTCCTCTCCAGTCCAAAAGCTTGAAGACGTCTTCCAGTGCTGCTGTGAACAGTTTCGGTGATATTACATCTCCCTGTCTCACTCCTCGCTGCAACTGGATAGGTTTCGAGTCCTGGTCCTGAAGTCGAACTGACATGGTGGCGCTTTCGTACAAGGACTTCAACACTTCGATATACCGATAGTCAGCTTGGCACCGCTGAAGAGACTGAAGTACGGCCCATGTTTCGATCGAATCGAAGGCTTTTTCGTAGTCCACAAACGCGAGGCAGAGTGGTTGGTTATACTCTTCAGTCTTCTGTATAACTTGCCTCAGCGTATGAATGTGATCCACGGTGCTAAAGCCTTTTCGGAAGCCGGCTTGTTCGGGAGGCTGGAAGTCGTCGAGCCTGCGTGAGAGTCGATTCGTTATGACTCTTGAGAACAGCTTGTAAACATGGCTCAGAAGCGTGATGGGTCTGTAGTTCTTCAGCAAAGACTTATCGCCCTTTTTGAAGAACAGCATCACCACGCCTCTGTGCCATGCCTGTGGCGTTTTGCCCTCGAGTATGACAGAGTTAAACAATTTCTGCAGTGCTTTAAGTATCGGTTTACCACCGGCTTTCAGAAGCTCTGCCGTAACTCCATCATCACCCGGCGCCTTGCTGTTTTTTAGCTGTTTCAGAGCCATACTAATCTCGTACAAGCTGACGTCCGGGATGTCTTCTGTGTAGTGCCGGGTTAATCGAGCTCTTGGATCTGCGACCCGATTATTGACAGGTGTGCATGTTGTCGCGTATAACTGTCCATAGAACTTCTCGACCTCTTCCAATAGCTCGGGCTTGGACGATATGATTCTGCCATCGTCGGTCTTTAGCTTCGCTAGTTGGCTCTGGCCTATCGACAGATCTCTAGCAAACACCTTGGAGCCTTTGTTGCGCTCAATTGCCTCTTTAATACGGTCAGTATTAAATTGGCGTATGTCGCGGGTCAAAGACTTAGAGATCTGCCTATTGAGCTGCCGATATTGGGAAGTATCCTCCGACGACTGCAGAATCATCTCGCGTCGTTCCTCCATGAGCCTCGAAGTATGGTCTGAGATTTTTTTGGTTCTGTTCGTACGATTGGGTTTGAAGACCTCTGGAGTTGACGGATTGCCGTCGGAAGTCTGGAAATACGGTGGTGGCACAATTCAGTCTAAACTTTTCGAATTGCTGCTGAACATCTGGCAAAATGAACGACAACCAGAAGAGTGGAATATGGGGATTATCTGTCCGGTCCACAAAAAAGGATGCAAAAGGAAATGCTCAAATTATCGCGGGATTGCTCTACTGCCAACTGCATATAAGGTACTGTCGTACGTGTTGCTGAAGCGATTGGAACCCTACGCGGAACAAATCCTAAGTGACTATCAGTGGGGGTTCCGGAAAAACCGCAGCACCGTCGACCAAATTTTCCTTCTGAAGCAGTTAATGGAAAAACGGTGGGAATACGCCCAAACAATCCACGTGTTATTTGTCGACTTCAAAAAAGCGTACGACAGTGTTGATCGGACCGCCCTGTACACTATATTGAGAAATTTCAACATCCCGAAAAAACTAGTGGATATGATCGAGGTTGCCACTAAAGTAAGCAAGATGAAGGTCAGGGTAGAAGGTGAGCTGACAGATGAATTCGCAGTACTTACTGGGTTAAAGCAGGGCGATGCCCTGTCGCCTGTGCTCTTCAATTTGGTTCTGGAGTACGTCCTCAGAAGAGTGCTGGAGCTAAATGTTGGGCTGCAACTGAATGGGAAGCACAAGGTGATAGGGTATGCCGACGATCTGGCCCTGCTTGGCGAAAGTATGGGAGAAGTCGCTGAATCTGCTGCTGTTCTGGAAGCTGAAGCCAAAACGGTGGGACTGGGTATCAACCACGAAAAAACGGAGTACCTTCACATGAAACGCTTCAGATGCACACGCACAAAACGCGCAGACCTACATGTTGGAGGAACTACCTACAAGGGAGTGGCCAAATTTAAATACCTGGGGTGTACCGTCACCGACATGAACACAAGGGAGGAGGAAATAGACATTCGCATCCAAAACGCCTTGAGATGCAGCGCGGCGTTTCACAAAGTGTTAGTGTCCAAGCTCTTAAGCAGAAGAACAAAAATACGAGTCTACAAAACGGTCATCAGACCTATACTTATGTATGGCTGCGAGACTTGGACGCTGACACTTAAAGAAGAGAACAAACTGCTGGTAGCCGAACGCAAAATCCTCCGGAAAATCTTGGGTCCGGTCAAAAACCTGGATGGGAGTTATAGGGTCCGGAAAAACGCCGAAATTGAAGACCTCGTGGCTGAGCCCAACATAATAGGAGAAACTAAAGCACACCGTCTCCGCTGGCTCGGGCACATGGAGAGAATGGAGGAAGACCGTGGCGCTAGGAAGGCGTACCTGGGAAGACCTAACGGTCGACGACCAGTTGGCCGTCCTAGGTATCGCTGGAGCGATGAAGTGCAGTCCGACTTACGCGCCCTCCAAGCGACTGACTGGCGTGAAGCGGCCCAGGATCGGGACAAGTGGCGGAAACTCGTGTCTGAGGCCAAGACCCACTTTGGGTCCCTGAGCCACAGGAGTAAGTAAGTAAGTATGTCCTGGTCCCTGTGGCTGTGGAGAAGAAGGAATAACTAAATTTTCGGATTTTACACAGATAACCCCGGGTTTTTTTCGCCCAAGATACTATTTGAAAAGTGTTCACTCTCTCTTTCACACTCATTTACTCACCTATATTGCTTTTCCGTTCTAGCATCATAGTTCAGAAATTCATGTAACATTTGTCTTACGTTCAAAAATTATCGTTCAATTGTCCATTCGTTTCATCTTTCAGTTGTTCGTCTTATCATACAAATCATCCCACATACCTACATGACGTAAATTCTAGTATTTCACGGTCTACATCCCAAGTCGACGGATGTTGGCACTTGAGCCGGCAGCATAAACAAAACAAAATCAATGAAGTATCTACCTATAGCAAGTTGCAAGCGTGACAGAGGACTCCAATGAAAAACGCCATTTAAAATTTTAGTAAAATATCATTTTTGAATATTAAAAACGAATGGAAACTAAAAGTGCATATATCTTGAGAACAGTACATCGTAGTGCAAATATAACTGAATTTTCGTACTCAAATTTTTGGACCATTTTCTATCAACATTGAAATATTTGTTTACACCTTTTTGATTCATAATCATCTTTAGTACAATCTATTCGTACTTTTTTAAACTTTATAGAATGTAAGTCGGGTCGGCTAGATTTTTTTTCATATTTCGACCAATGTTCCTTGGGGAAAGTTGTTCAGTTTCAAGGACAGTGTGGCGGAGCCGATATGGCCCGCTGGCTGCTTTATTAGCTGGAGCCTGATTTTTGGTGGAATAAAACAACCAACTTTCTCTAGCACGACTATAATGACACTGAGTCAAAATATCTTGTCCAAAATAAAAGGTAATAAAAAATACAACAGATCATACAAAAAAGTGCGATTCTGCACAAACAGGTTCATAAAAAGAACTTAGAACTCATGCTAACATTCTTTGTAATTAAATGTGTGTGTTTTAACTAGACATTGCGGTCTTTTTAGGCCTTCCTCCTCTTCTGCGTCCATCCATCTACCCACATTCATATTCGTTTCGTCGCATTTTCACAAAAAAAAAATAATTCACGAGTAGAAGTAAAAGTTCCACGGCCGGGATAAAGCTCAAATATACTTAAAAGGTGGACGGACTGCGGTCATGTTTATAAAACACACGACATACGGGTGCGTAGTGTACGAGCGCCAGATGATGTGTCAGAGCGCGGGCGGCCCCCCCCACCTCACCCCCTGAAATCGTGATTTGAGCAGTGGATCCTAGCCTTAAAAAACAATTTGAGTAAGAAAATAGATATTTGTAGCAGACAAAATGCGTTCATTCGCCTTGTTAATATATTTTATGAACTTTGAGTTGGTGGGCTTAGAGTGTGTAGATTAAGAAGTTTGGCTCTATTTTGAAATCTGATGTCTTTTTCTCTCGTGTTAATGCTCGTGTAGGCAATTTTTACATGACAATGTTTTTTGTGGGATGTCATATTCTAGTATTATTTGTTAGGATATTTTGAGGTACGTCTCGTCAAAGCACTACGTTCTTCAAAAATTCATTTTCTAAGCATCCTGAATGAGTTTCATATAAAGAATTAACAGAGAATGGTGTAATCCGCTCTTAACGCCTTTGAAACAAAAAGCTCCACGTATTTTTATTTGTGTGTCGTATCGCGCTCGTGTGCATCTCGTAGAGTAAATGATTTCCCCGGAAGCAAAATATCCTTTTAGCGTGTCCAATTTTCTAATGTTCGTGGGCCAAAAAAAATCCTTTGTGTCCATGTCCATCATGTCCAGTTTGAGTTTATTAAATTTTCTAATGGAAAAACTCGCTGCAGGGTAAATAACTGTTTTGAATAATATCGTTAGCCCAGAGGTACATTTTCTGTTTTACCTACATCACATTTCAGTATGTTTATGCTGTAAATGTGAAAGCTGTTTTTTTTTGTTATAATGTTTATGATTTTTGTCATTGATAGACGCTTGCATAGGTTTTTGCTTTTTCTTACCAAGGGTACTTACTTCACAGCTAGAAAGTCTTTTGGACATTTTTCCGGCAAGAATTCATGCCTACTCCGTAATACAGGGTGTAAATATTTTAAGATGTGAATCAGCCCATGAAACTGAACAACTTTCCCCAAGAAACATAGGCCATAGGCATATGAGAATTTTTTTTGGACCTCGCATACAAATTGACTTGGTCGGGCGATAATTTTGTATGGGAGGTCCAAAATTTTTTTTCATTTTTCGACCTATGTTCCTTGGGGAAAGTTGTTCACTTTCATGGGCTGGTTCACCCCTTAAAATATTTGCAGCTAATTTTTTTACACTCTGTATATCTTAAAATACGTAATTAGACGCAAAATATGCGTTTTTGTAGATTAGTTACCTACTTTTTAGGAATCAAAAGCGTCAATAACAGATGCTTGTCTTTAAAAAGGGTTAAAAGCCTTCAGACCATTATTGGTTGATAATAATAGATAGACCTATATGGCTGGTCGTGTTCGTACAACGGAGGACATTATACAATACGTGCTCTACTCTCTTTATTATAAGATGGGCATTATAAACCAACATCTCTCTGTTATTATTAACAACTTATCTTCTTATTTTTTTTACCTATTTATGACATCATTTTATAATTATGTTTATTATTTTGAATTCAATAGGATACATACAACGCTTGTTGAGTAAATAAAAAGACTCATTATAACCTTCTATATATATACCTCTCCCTCTTCTCAATATACCTATTGTTTTAAGGTATTATTCACTTTATTACTACGTATTTAAAGGACGCCGGAAGTGGAACGTGTAGAAATAATATGAATGAAATGCGTCTTTGTTCTTTTGAAAACAGTTTATGAATGTACAGGCTCAGTTAATAAATATTTTTTTGTAGAAGCAGTTCCTCCACGATTGTAGTTAGATTTTCGTTTGATACCTCGAATGAAATAAACATTTTTCCTTTCTCTTTCATACGATAGGTTTCAGCAAAAATGCTTATTGTGATTTCTATACAAACAAAAGAATAATACCTTATTTCCGCGAGCAACAAACAACTTTCAGATTGTTTGTCGCTGGATTGATTGAACCTATTTCATGTAGATATAAATAAATAAAAATACTATTTGGCTGGCAAGGTAACAATTTAGTTTATTGATTCTAAAAGTCTGTAGTAGTCACAAGTAGTAGTAGTAACTTGGTCGAAAGGCGATATTTTAATGAACTCAGCTTGAACAATGTGATAGATAATGGTACTCAAACAAATATACCTACCATTATCTACAATAGTTTGTCAATGGCCAGTCGAACAAGTAGTGTGCGGTATTGTGAACCTACAACCTACGCATGGATTATAAAGTCGATGAATTATCCGATGCTATTTTCGGAATAATCCCGTTTGCTGAAAAGCGATATTCCCGTGCGCTACCGTTATTGTGTTGTGAGTGATTGACACAGCGCTAATTGTAACTCCTGGTAGACAATGGTGTCCATCCGCATAGACCAGACACTATCCTAAGTAAAATTGACAGGAGATCTGAACTGTAATTTTACCCTCTGTCAATTTTACCCTATAGGTAAGTGAATATTTAATCTTTTTCACAGATCAAAGATTTCAGTAGCGTGCGACGCAAATGTCATTTTTTATCTGTGTTTATCACATATCTCGCTGTATGGGGGTAGGCAGAGCATTAAAAATAACGGTCTATTTCACTACCTATTTTTATACAAAAAATAATAGGAAATATAGAACTTTGGAAATCGGAAACCAAGGAAACCCAGCTAAATAATACCTACTTAGTGAATTGAACCTTTCCGTTGAAATTCTCTAGTTAGCAGTAAAAATACTTATCAAGACCAAATGTGATATTTGATTTATCGGTCGCTCATATACTTAATGTACGTAATGTCACAGAGGTGGTTAAGTAATTGAAGTGTTGTTTGGTCTGAATAGTACACTAGTCACTGACCTGAAATATAGCTTCGGACTGGTTGTTGATACAATGTTGGTGGCACTCATTGAAAATTGCCATTTTCGCTGACAGTCAAACAAAGCAGATATGAAAGTACCCGGAACTAAATTGAAGTCGCCATTGTGGCGGTGGCAGTCAAGGAAAGCAAATACAAAAGTACATGGTACTCTCGTAGTGGCGCTTCAATTGAGTCCGCAAAACTAGCTGTCATTTGTGTGGGACAACCGATCCAGTGCGTAGATAACTTCATATCAATGACACTAGTAATTACAGTATGCTGATAGAGTTGCATTGCGGTAACCCAACGCTTTTTGACGCGACTTGGCTATTAATTATGTGTGATTTTGTCACAAGTGGACATGCTTTTATCCTCGTGTGTGTATGATTAAAATATGTAATTTTTATAACGATGGAATCGAATTTGTAGGGTTCTTCCATTACTGAAACGTTATCCGTGTTTTTACAAGAAATAGGACTTATATTAAATTTTTTTTTGTGTAGGTACGTACATCGAACGAAACTTTACGTGCGCGAGTTCAACTGACGTTTAGCCGATTTATTACAAATAAATAGACGGAAGAGACAGGAAATCTGTAGTACTGAATTGTAATGTTCTGTGATTTTTAATTATATCAAACTTCACTTTTCGAACACAAATGAAGACTACAGATTTACTTTGAAAGGAACCGGAAACACCAGCGAATAGTGTAAGCTAGAAGCGAGTCTACAAAACAGCTTGTAAAATAAAAGGTTCGATTTCAAGCTGGGACCATTTTAAAGTAAAATATGTTGCGTAGGCCACAGGGTAGGTAGTGCGAATGATCGATGGCATTGCGTGAGTTTAGGGCACTCGGTGCGGCCGCGTGTGAGGCTCGCCGCCACCGCCAACAGGCTGGTACTCACACCTAGAAAATGTTCCATATTTCCACTAAAACATTAAAAAAACTAGCTGAGATGACTATATCGCATCGTACTGGAATCACCTCATCATTTTATATAAAGTGAAAAGCGTTCCGTATTGAAAATCAGAGGCGATCCGGGCGGGGCGACTCCTTTATGTTACGGATTTTCATACAATGACAATTCTATAGACGAGAGTCGAGCTATTTCATATTATCTGTCTAGTATAGTTTGTATGAATATATGAGGCACTCCAAATGCATTAGGGTTTATGAGGGTTTTTGAGCTTTTGCGTTTTGAGCGTTGTATCGTGAACGTCTACAAGTTTTCGTGGCTCACAATGAAGCCTGTGACTTCCTTCTGAAAGATTCCCTTTTGGCTCAAGCTGAGTGTAGTTCGACGGGAACCGAGTCTAGTAGTCTAGCCAACTATACTATTAAACTTAGTTCTCTGGCAATAATTAACTGATTGCCTATAATTTATAGTCTAAATACCTTCCTCCAAGTCAACGCAATTCACCTGCGAGGAACTGGCATCATTTAAAGGTTTTCGATAATCGAAATAAAAGATCGAGAAGTAACGCTGAGCTCTACCAGTCGGCTGTAATGCATAAGCCCTTGAACCCTAATACCGATACCGAGTGAATGATTGAGCAGGTGGGCTGCCTTTGTGAAAAATATAAATCCCTTATGGTTTTTTATGATTTCCAAGTTTATTTTGATGGCTAAATCATTTATAATAAATCATATAAAAAACCCGTAATCAATGATTGTGACCTTTCATCTCGAATAATTACGATTCTTACAAATGATTCGACTCGACTTTTGAAAAAACCTGTATAAAGGCAAAGGGAAGCTGTACAAGAATATCCAGCTTAGCTATTCCTGAGTTCGTACGGGTGATCTTGATACTGAGCTAAGTAGCCTCTACTCGCTTTGTCCCAGCGCGCGACGACGCCATCGCCTCCGCCGCTTGCCGCGCCTACCGCCCACCGCGCATGCGCCCACCGACTTTCATGCGTCCCCACTACGTCACACATCAAATCAAATATTTTAAGCGGCCGCTGTTGGGTCTAATCGTGATTGGGGTCGAGCATTCTTTAAATTAAGCTGTAAGAAATAGTTTTCTGTCGAGTCGGGCAGAGCGGGTTTGTCCAGCGAGTGTTAAGTGGTGGTATTAGAGCGCGCGGCACTCGGCAGGCGGCTCGGTGGTGGCGGTATCGATCTGAGCGGCCGTATGCTCCGTGCGCCCGCTCGAGCGCGACGTTCTCTCGGGATATTCGCTCAGCGCTCGCCGTCCGCGCCGGCCTTGCATCACTGTTTACGCGACGTGTATATCCATTTCATCCGCGCGATCATGTTCACTAGCTAATTGATAACTTGATTCCCGCATCGTAAACCGCACCTGAGGGCCTGCCAAGGCTCTGTTCTCATTCCAAAAGTCAAGCACCGAAAACCAGAGGTAAGCAAAATTTATAAATGTCTTAGTTTTCATAAATTCTGTTGGTTAGAATCTTTCATTTTTTTAACTTCTTTTGAGCGAATGTGGGTCATAAACGTGTTATCAATACGTTTTATGTGCGTTTATGTGATTCTTTCTAGGTGAAATATACTCTATCAATATTTTTTCAAAACTGTGAGAGCTTTTCTGCTGGCTGTTGGCTAGCCATCTGGTTTATATATTTCTAAAGTTAGCTTTTAGAATCGTAAACTAAAAGGAGTCAGTAGTAAAGGTAATCGAAGTACTTACCGAATATTTGTAGCGATACGGACTGAAAAAATCAGGATCGAAATACCATCGAATTTAATTATATTTTATTATTAGGTACCCGCTCAATGGAGGTAGTGTGTATGTTTTTTTTATTGTTGAGACTGAGGAACTAATTATGTTTGTAATCTCACACGTGATGATTTTGCTTCGTTGTGCTGCGCATGTCTTAAGATTTGATTTATTTGGTGTACCGCTTTGTGGTGTCTCTTCGTTGTCTCCCAGTTCTAGATACCTTTGTTTAAACACTGCGACAAAGAAATGGGGCCGATTTTTTATATCTGCAAATTGCAGTTAGGTAGGTACCTACTTCTGTTAGGTACAGTAACGTATCTAACTCTATCTTATCTCTGTATCATCCAACTCCGGGCCTAGGGCAAGGACAAGAAAAAGAAAACATTGAAATAAAACTATTTTATAATATTATAGATATGGAAAACAATTGAACTTGCCGACGACCTATTACTAAAAATTTTCACATTTGTGCTTAGCTCAAGCACAGTATAATGCAACAAGCATGCGCATACTTTCACTCTTATACATCTTAATTGGCATGAAAGAAAACCTCCGAAACCGAAACCGTAATTTATAACGCTCTGTCTACCCCGCCAGGGATAAAGGCGTAATTTGTGTGTGTAAGAAAGCTTGCCATAGATATCCTGCACTGCACATGGTCAAGAATGGTAAATTGATCACGTGGTGAGGTGAGAAAGAAACCGATTGCTAACGAGGGTGTAGTACTCGTATGAGTATGAGGCCCGAAGCGCAGCTGAAATAAATCATCAATACACACAAGCTTTAAATCGGACTTTCTTCCATGTAATGCATGCGTAGTGCTTTATACTACAACTGCAAGAATAAAGAACAGGAATAAGTACTTATAGAAGGACAGTTCAATAAACCTACGAAATTACATGAAAAATTCAAAGCGAATTCGCGTGGTATTGTTTTTTTAAATAATATTATACATAGCAACATTATTAAGTTCATTCAGCCCAGTCTTCCATTTTGCCTGCAAAAATATATCAGATTTACATTCCGTTTTACGTAACTTTGACAGTTGCATCTTTTTCCCCTGAGGAGGAAAGTGTTTTGAATGGATTTTTGTCTCCCGCTAATTTGAAACGTGAACAATGAGTCACCGTCCTCTCTACGTTTCATTAAGCTAATAGGGCATTTTCTATGTAAGCGTTGTATAAAAGCATTTTCAATTGAGGCTCGACTTTTCGAAATGTTCCAAAAAAGGGTTAGATTATAATGAACTACTGTGTATTTAGCCGACTGCCTCAGAAGATTTTTTTGGGAGAACGTGTATCTTTTGATACGTAAATTCTATTTCACGGGTTATAGATTTGACGGATGTTGTTTGTTATTTGTTCCAGCAACCTATTGCTAAGTAGGTATTTTATTCTCTTGTAGGTATCGATATAAATAATAACTTATGAGATGTCGAGTGTCGCTAGTCTTCTCGAACGCAAATGACACTGGGTAAATAATTCAAACACCAATGTCAGTTCCCATATCTGTCTTCTTGTTTCTTCTTTAAAATCTCTTCTTCTTTCTTTTTCTTTCTTCTTCTAAGTCCTTACGGCCGTCCCGTGAGATAAATACGCATGTTTGAATGCACACAGTGTCGTTATTAGATACGATATATAGTGTACACATTGTAGCCTACAACCCAGAACAGCTTTTATGACCTAGGTCGAACCTAACAAAAACGTACAGAAGAAGTTTTACCGTCAATTTTGTCAGCTGGCGCTCCGTGAGTGGGTTGGGCCGTAGTAGCCGTAGCCGTAGGTCCGTAGTAGTTCTTCACACAAAAAACTGAACACTTTTCTACAATACAGAGCCAGATGACGATTTTATTTTATAAAATATAAAACTAGCGTATTAACTATCATCCAACAAATTTTAAGCCCGCACGAAGTCACTGCAAATATTTTTTGACATGTTCATGTGACCAGCTGACGCATAATCCACCATGGTAAAGCAAGCGGACTATTTTGAAACGTAAAATAATATGAGGTTTTCTTTTCGAGAATAAAAAATACTAGTATTCCAAGAACTCGATCGATGGCGTTGAAATAAGTGATGTTACTGGATTCCAGTGTAGATTCCAAAGCCAAAAGTCTGGCATGCACTGACACTTTCGTTCCAAATGAGTCCAAGTCCAAGTTTCAAAAAAGCCAAAAAAAAGATATAACGTTTCGTCTTTTGCGGTAACAAACCAAGCACAGCGCCATCTATCCAGGGACTAGAATATTCATTAAATAAAAAAAACCTTATTGTCGAAACTGTCGTCTGTAAGTTTTTCAGACGGTACTAATTGACTGAAAACAGTTTTTTTTGTGTGGCTACCACAGCCCAACCCACTCACGGAGCGCGCTAGCTGATACATACGAAAATTCACTGCACGACTATCTGTAACTCTAAGCAATCTGTACGTTTTCGTCCAGTACGAACTTGCTCAAGAAAACTATTCTGGCTTGTAGGCTATTATGTATCCCCGCCTGCCTTAACAACTATGAAAATGGTAGGTAGATTGAAATATTGCAGCAAATCATTACCTGTGAAGCTTTTGCCTTTCAACAGTAGGGTTATTTTCTTAATAGGCTACACAAGATTTGTTTTTTTTTTTTTCTGTAAACGTAAATTGATAAACTCGAAATCGAAACTACTAGAAACCAAGCATTAGGTATCAAAAATATTTTTTTCAATAAAAGGTTATTTTTTCAATTATTCTTATCTTAATTAGCCTACATCATCCCTCTTGCCATCTTTTTCTTTCCATTATTAAGCTATAATATTTTGCAAACGGTTGAAAACGGCTTGCAACAAAAAAACCGGTGGGTTAGGTACCTATAACTCTTTTGCGGCCAAATATCTAAACCAATCTCCGTAAAATTTGGCACAATTGGCACTGAGAATAATAACATATCTGAGACGGACTCCTGTTGGCACATAAAGGTCTGGAGCGGGAGCGCAGCGAATCTGTAAGATGTACAACATTTTACGTTGCGTTTAATGCAGATAATTTTACGGCTGCGTTTGAATTTGCAATACGAACATTTTGAAACGAGTGTAGATATATTGCTTAAATCATCTGGAATGTGTTAATTACGAGTTAAGTCACCCGCATTAAGTACTTGTTTCCATGGTTTTTATGATTTCGCCTTCGATTCTGGTGGTACATTTTTCTTTGATCAATGTTCCTGTTCCTTTTATTTAAAACAAAAGTTAGAGTCATAGTTAGGGACGGGGACTGCAACAATAATAAATTATTATCCTTAGAGTGATGCTTCACTATTTTTACCCGACTGCCACGAAACAAAAGTAGTTATGTTTAACGAGAGTGTGATGTAAGTGCGTAGTATGTATGCAAATGTATGTAGCATGCAAATTATTTTTCTTGGACTACAGTCCGTATGATTGGCTGCATCTGAGGTGCCGTTTGATTTGGATTTTTCTCTATGGGCTTTACGAAAAATGGCGGAGATTAAACGAAAAATAACTTTACATTACCAAATCGAAGTATTGTTTGTTGATAATTTCCCTTGTGTGCTTTGACATTCAAATGTTCAAACACTTTAGGCGGGTGTTTTCTTTTAACTTTTTATAAATAAAATATATGTCAAGTCAAGGCGTACCTAACGCTAACATCGCGGCTAATTTTCAACTAAACTAGTGATAGGTTATTCGTGACAAGGCAATAGTCATCTATGTGTTAATGTTCGTTCAATTGTCCTGTAACTAAGCTTAAGTAGCCTCTTAGAGGATACGCATATTACGTATGGAAAAATCTCAAGGTGAGTGCAACTCTGATGATAATGTACCTTTTCTTCAACAATTTCAGGACGTAGATTTGTATAATGTACCTATGGGTAATGGTGATGAGAGTACGCTTGATTACGCATTTATTGCGCGTGGGTAGAGCAGAGTGTCTAATGTCTATGATTAACTAATTATTGTAAATTGTTCACTTTTCCCGAAAATTCTAATTTGTATTGTGGTGCAGCACCAAAAAGAACAGTTTAGATTGATTAAATGATTTTATAATCAAAATGATTAAAATTCAAACTTTGAGATAATTACCAGTGACCCACGTGATATTTAAATATTTTGGTACGTAGACAGAAATAGTACCGACATAAGCCTTTGGTACAACGTTTATCACTACATAGTACAAAGCAAAGTTGTTTTCGCTGTATATGTATGTACTTATGCTTAAATCTTTAAAACTTCTCAACGGAATTGGATGCAATTTTTTTTATAGATAGAATAATTCAAGAGGAAGGTTATACTAATTCCAAGGGAAACGAGTTAGGAGCGGGCGGAGCTGCTGGGCGGGCCGCTTGTTTAAGATAAAGTCTAATTAACATTCATACATTGGCATAGTTATGCTTGCATGCAGTATGGGTTAGACGGTTCTTACTTTATACGATTCGTATTCCGAGCGCATTAGTCTTACTGTAGCGGTTCGAGTGTCTAACTTGACGGGATCTTGACTTATAGGTATGCATACTTTGATGACATTGCTGGGACAAGTTCCGGACCCAATCAAGTATAGGACCCATAATAAACATCAAGGAGCCAGCCATACGCAGCTACTTACTAAGCTGTACTTGTATAACTCCCTGTTTCGATGTTGGATAAATATAGAATATCAAAGGATACCCGAACAATACCGGCGAGCCTTTGTCTTGTTTGTATAAGGTGAAACAACATGCTAGTGGCTTCCACAATCACTGAAACTGCTAAAAATACTAATTAGCGTAATGTTATCTTATTATAATATAATAATTTGACGCCACCATAATTACTAAAACTTTTTGAGCAACATTCGCGACACATCTTTGTCGAGAATACAGGTTTATAATGTAACTTAACTTTTAATTTTCGTCTTCACAGAATAATTAAGGCAAATATCGTTAACTGTACCTTAACAAAAATATCATTGCTGTCAAATAATCATTCGGCCGGCATGCCACTTGCCGGTAAATAGGAAAACTAGCTAGTCAACATATTATATTGTTAATCTGTGCAGTTTATCTATGAAGAAAACTTAGTACTTAGATATCATAAACTAGTTTGGTCCGGGCATTCGTTGATCTCTTCGCCGTTTCTCACATTAAAATGCCAACGAAAGAAAACGCTACTAAACAATAAAATGAATTCTATGGCTAGACACCACCTCTTTTATCATAGCTTATATTGACGAATAACGCGTAAAATATGTACCCAAAATTAAACGTACTTAAAAACGTAATGGTCTAAACGTATTTTACTGAAAATAACAGTGCTATTTTTAAGTAGAGAGATAATAAGTTAATGAACACCATTATGTAATAAATTAGTTAGACATAAATAAAACATAACAATAAAGCAGTTTCTCGCGGAATGATGTTCGTCCCAACACCCTGATTAACATATTAGTACCTGGTTGACCGAGCCTTGCTCGGATTTATTGCCCCCAGAGCGTATTTTGTTTCTTACGCTGCCTAATATCCGCATGTTTACAACTAGGTAAACATAATGAATAATTTAATTACTAAATTATCCCGCACGTAAACCCTATAAAACCATAATTATATCTTACGCCATCTGTCGGTAAATGCGAAGAGTACTACATAACGGACCATGTCTTACGTCATCTGTCGGTAAATACGAAGACTACTACGAACGGAACGCATTTATTTGGATATTTTTGCTCTTTAAAATGATTTTAGATAAATAAAACCTAGCTAAATCGACTTATTGCCCCCGAATCACCCTATTTACGAGTTTTTGTGATGATCTTTGAAGTGGATTCCGAGATCTCAATATATATATATATATATATATATATATATATATACACGTATATACAATTCTTGCTCGTTTAAAGGAATACCACCTATCAACCTCTGACTTGGAAATAAATATTATACTTACTTGTTTTTTTTTTTGTTTCAATTGGTTGTTTTTAGTGTTTTGTGAATTCATATTATTATTACTCCTCATGAGCTTAGTGTCATACATTTATTACAAAATAGCTCATTATTTCAACAAGTCAATTATAATCAGCCTGTAGGAAAAGTACCGAGGTCCTATTTACTTGATTTGATCATCGCAGCAATATTTTCTAGTATTGGACTCCTTTACTTTTAGGTCTATCTTTATAAATCCTAAGTCTGTCAAAAAGTTTAGGTAATCTGTAGTCTGGTAAAGTTTGGCATGGAAAATCCACGGAAAGTTAGTACCTATATTTTCATAAGTAACTGGAAATGATATGGATACATTTTACACGATATCTACAGTAGGTAATTGTAATGTAACACAGTAAATAATTTGTGAGTGATATGAAGTAAACAAACAAAGTAATATCGTTTACACGTATTATCTTTCTAGATCAAATAATACAAATATTGATACATGAATACCGACATTACCGTTCCCATCTACACAAATGCGAAAATATTTTGGATTGTTTGCTACTTTACCGTCCGATTATGACAAAGCTCGTAATTAAGGTTTTTAAGAACTAATATTTTACATGTGCGTTAAAATAGTATCATCCTTATTTATTTACCATGCTATGAAAAGTAACAATGAAAACATGTAGGAACGTCTTTGTGGCAAAACATGTGTGAACTTAACAAACCCAACAATATTTTCCTAGAATATTCATGGTTTCTGGATTTTAAATACTAAATAATAGAGGTAACTACTAAAAAAGAAATACAAAAACACATCTTTATTAAACGTCTCTACGTATAATTCTTCAAAGGTATTATAAATTTTACCGTACCGTACCAGGGTATCAAGCTAGATTTTAAAATAATCTCGTTTGCCACCGAGAAAACAATTTAAAAGTCTTAGCGGCAAAGTCGTAGATCAAGCTCAGGAAAATATAAGTAAACGGAATTAGGTACCACGCCAGTGCCCGCTCGCCATTATTACGCTGGTTTTACTTGATGTCTTACATCCACACTCACTGAGCGGTATACAAATTACATCATGTTTCGTAGGAAATAAGGGCCCTACCATGAAAAGTTACACTCGCTTTGAACGCATGTCTAGCGTTTTTAGAGTTTCGTAGTCTCATACAAACATTTTTGTTTTTTTCTTGTATCTATGTCCCGCCCCAATTACTTCCGTTATAGTTTAACAGTTTTACATGATTGGTAGAAAATTAGGCCGTGTAGACGCAAATTTAGAAGCATATAATAAAAAATATGCTTGTAGAAGGTGCGTTCTTGGGCCTCTTGTTTTTCAACTTTGATTCCGTAGTATAAATGCTAGAAATGAAAATAAAATATGAAATATACCTTTCTATATGTAGTCAATAAGAAAACTATAATGGAAAACCTTGTATTCTCACATTCAAACGTGCATGATGAGGGCCGCCTCAAAACGTTAAAAATATCTCCTGAACTACATTACTTTAATAAATTATTTCATTTGTTGTGTATGCAGCTAGTGAAATGAAACTTTTTATAAAACTAAAAAAAAAATAAAGTTTTTGTATATTATACGTAGTCGGTCCCAAAGTTCTGTCATATATGAAAATACTGATAAAATAAAAAGTACCAATCCGTTTTTAAAAATTTATATATCAATTAAAAATACAATCATCGAAGAATCAAAATAACATAAAACTATTCGAAATGACCTCCCTTGCTTTTAACAACGGCCTTCAACCGTGGCGGCCAGTCGTCTATCGCAGCACGCACCATATCCATGTCGATTTCAGCGACTGCTTTAACTATGGCTGACTTCAGACTCTCCAAATTTTTATGGGGCTTAGCACAGACCTTGCTCTCTAAGACCTGCCAAATTTTATAGTCCAGAGGATTAAGGTCCGGACTGGAGGAAGGCCAATCTTCGTGTCTTATAAACTCAATGTTTTGACGTTCAAACCAGGCTTGAGTGGTCCTGGCTTTGTGAGCGGGCGCAGAATCCTGCTGGAATACAAAGTGATGTCCTGAAAATAGTGTGTTGGGCAGGTCTTTGACGTACCGATCCAAAACCGTCTCTTGGTACACTTTTGCGCTGGTTTTGACCCCCTTTTCGCAAAAATGAACCTCAGTTGGCCCATAGTAGGAGACTCCTAACCAGACCATGACTGAAGAGGGATGATGCCCATGTTGCACCCGCGGAACTTTGTTTCCTGCTTCTTCAGAGCTGGTAGCGTACACTCTATCGTTTTGTTTATTATACTTTTCTTCTATATCAAAAATTTTTTCGTCTGTAAAAAGTATATCGCGGTGCCGGTTTTTCGCGTACCGTTTTAACAACACCCGAGATCTTTTGAGTCTAATTTCTTTTTAACGGGCATTAAGTAAGTGCCCACTCTTTTTTTTGTATGCTCGCAGCTTAAGGTCTTCGTTTAAAACCTTTTTGACTGTTTTTCTACTAACCTTCATCTGCAAAGCCATACGTTTCTGTTTTCGGACAGGATTTCTTCGTATGCGCTCCTTGATCGCTTTGATCACTGCTGGTGTTCTGGCGGAGCGAGGCCGGCCAGTTCTTTTCTTGTCCTCAACACTAGAGACTTCAGTGTACCTAGTTATATGTACGATACCCAAACCTAAGCGCTATTTTCAATTTTTTGAGCAACTTGAAAATGGTACTCGGCGAGTGCCCACAGCGACGCAACGCCAAAACTGCTATTCGGTTTTCTTTCAAAGTCCACTCCATCGTGAAAAATCGCGCCAAATGATTATTTATTGTTTTAAAATAATTGTTAAACATTCAAAAACGGAATGCAATAAAACTTTTCCAAATCCGTGTTCTAAATTCAAAAATAATATGCCAGTGACAGAACTTTGGGACCGACTACGTACCTTGGTGGCCCTCATGATTTACTCATAAATGCGAGTGTACATAACAGTTTTTCAAGTAGGTACCTAACGCCTAACCTGTCCGAGTGAATTAATCTTTACCGCATTTAAATGAGGTTCAAATCATATATATATATATATAGTTATAGCATAAAATAATTGTATAATTGGGGGTGTCTGTAACGCTCTCGGCCGTTTTATGTATGAACATATTTTTAAAACACGCGTTCAACACTCGTCTGTCTTTTGTTGTAAGCCCCGTAGTATTAAGCCCCTGATACTAAACCCGATAATTTAAACGTTATATTCTGTGTGATCCACAATTTTTTAATTTTTTTTTTTGTACTTTTTTATGGTTATTTTATGTTTAATTTTTTCTCGAATCTTAAGGCGAATCTAACGACTCCTATATGTCAATATCCATTTAGCCATTGTAGCCCGTGAAAAAGAATTTACATGTCTACTTACATACTTTCCTTTTGAGGCAGTCGGGTAAAAAGGTGAAAAGGAATGGTGATAAAAGGTATTAGATGGATCAGTCCTTTACACGCCCCATCGAAAGTTTTTATTAGGTACGGGAAAATTTGTTCGAAGTATCCAAATAGTGTGACAGAAGGCGAGGTTGTCCTTGCGTGAACCGAGCAATTTTGTGTTTATGTGTTGTAATTAAAGAAATAAATGTAAAGAAGAATGAAAAAATGCGCATAGCCAACACACAATAACTGGTCACATATTAATATACGTACATAAACATAACAATTTGAAATCGGTATATAACAATCAAATAGTCATAAAAAGTAATAAAAAGAGCTTCTCATAATTTAAAATGTGATATTGAAAAATGTTGTATCACTGAAAATTCCTAAAAACTAAAATCCTAACGCAAATATGTTTTTAGTATACGCGATCACCAAAATTTAATTATTTGGACTGAAAAATGTAGAAGAAGAAGAAGAAGGACTGAAAATGAAAAAAAAAATACCTGTTGTTTTGGAGCATGATAAATAAGATAGCTAATTCTGAATCATAGTCCACCTTCGGTTTTGTTTGGCATAACATTGCGTAATGTAGGTACAACCTGAGGTGTCTTCTTGCACGAAATAGGTATTAAATCAATTAAATTATTCAGTGCACTGCACCTTATAAATGCGATTCATGTTTAGGATTCGAAACATGGCTTCAGCAAAATTAATAACGCTTTATAGT
Source organism: Keiferia lycopersicella (assembly GCA_029255805.1). Lineage (NCBI taxonomy): Eukaryota > Metazoa > Arthropoda > Insecta > Lepidoptera > Gelechiidae > Keiferia > Keiferia lycopersicella. The sequence goes on along the minus strand of JARACZ010000006.1, from coordinate 13,600,186 downwards.
TCAGTAACAAGACTAACAAGTTAAAGTCGGAAATAGATATTCCTTTTTACGCTGAAGATGTTACAACTCGTGCTATTTCTGCGTTTTGCTTGCCTAAGCAGAATCATTCGCATGGAGTCGTTAGTCTCGTAAGGCAAGCTATTTTAAAACTGGTTTTCTCTCGCTGCTGCTGGTCTCTTGAGGGTCACGTCACAAAACGCAATTCCATTTTCTCCCTCATGTGCGATGTGATTTACTCGGAATAGTTGATTTAACTGTGCGAAGACCAAGTCAAAAGTATCATCAGTGCTAACACGTAAACGTTATATTTATGTAGGTATACTTAAGAGTAACAAGAGCAGACTGACAAACAGCCTGTATAATGGAAATCGGTCACCGTAGCTTCTAGTGATTTATAGTACACCTTACTTGAGAGCTCCATTTATTGTTCCTTTGATAGATGTGGGGATGATATGACGAAAAATTATGCAGGTTGCTCACTTGACCGTTTCAGTAGTATTTGTAGGTAGATAAAACAACTCGCTTAAAATAAGTTTGCTCATATTGTATATCAGGTCGATTCATTGTTTTGTAAAATGTCCCTTAAGCCCTTAAAGTAAATAGTTCGCCTCTAGTCCCTGTTGCGTCGTCGTGTTACCTTACTTAATTGGCTAGGGCCGTGAAGACTAGACAATGGTTATACTTACGTTCACTATATCTTGTCGGGCTTTTATGAGTACGTTGTTCTCGTATAAAAGTAGGATGGATGTTTTAAGCTCGGCTCATATGCGCTAGATACTGCAACTGTATACCTACCTATCTCTAAGACTGAAATAGGTTTGTATATAACACGCCTTTATCCCTTGTGGGGTAGGCAGAGCGTTAACGGCCGTAAGAATACGGCCACTATCGCCACGTCTGACATTCTTGATGTTGTTTTAGAAAACATGTGTAACAAATAGGTTTTGTACCATTTTGAAATTATGTCTTTGTAAAGTATATGTTAAAATACTGTTTTCACTGTTGTGCAGAAAATTTCAACGGAAAGGTTTAAGTACTCGTCCATAATTAAATGGGCGGGGCTGCGGGAGGTCGTCATATGTATATGATTATTATTGCAGAATTAATAAACTGTGAGCTATTATAAATAGCACTTTTATTCTTTGCTACTTATACTTACTTAAAGAGATGCCAACCTTAAGTTCCTTGGCCTAAATTATTATTTTTATACCTACTTATCTATCGGTCTACAATACCTACCTTAAGGAGCCTCTTTTACTGAGGGCTGATTCTAAATTGTACATACTTATTTTTTGTTTAATTGGCGAAACAGTTCTTCGCTTTGAGCCAGAAATAATTCCAACGTAAAGTGAATACCTGGATGAGACTTTCCTAGCGTAGGTAGTTATATTTTTAGAGAATTACATTACGAATACGTATGCCGAGTCAAGTAGCGCAAGCAAATACGGACTCTCGTTTTCATAATAATGTACATTGTGGCTGTTAATATGCATTAAAGTAATCGTATGTTCAAGTCAAAGACATGGCATGTTTCGATTTGAAATCGGTACTATTGAAATGTATATGTCGCATTAAGATAGCTAAATCTGTAATACGGATGAAATCCTAGGATTGTGGCGAAAAGCCGCAGATGGCAAAATCTTAGACTTTATTTTACTATCGTCCTAGCAGGTCCAGGAATTCCTAGATATGTTTAGTACTATGACTAATTGCGGTTCAGGGCAACGAAGTGTGGGGACAGAACGATTTATCAATCAATTAACCAATATTTCCTACCTTTATGAAATTAGTTTTGGCTGACATGATAAACATACACCTCGTTGCCTTTAACTGCAATAAAGCCATATTACTGAACAGATCTATGTTTCGGCCATAATCCTAGGATTTTGGCTGAATTACTCGATTTTCTTAAGACAATGGTCGAATAAAGTCTACGATTTTGCCTCCGCCGGCTTTTGGGCAAAATCCTAGGATTGGCCAAAATACTGATTTTGCCATTATACTGCGGCATATGTATACCTAGATTGTGTTACACTGACTAAGGCTCAATAATGTTTCTAGGTATAAAACCGGGTAGTTATTTTTAGGGCTCTTCTAAAACATGATCTGAAAAGTCATTTTTCAATGTACACAACTCTTTTTCTAATATCCGCAGGCTGTATGTACGTACACAACCTAATTTCTCATAGACTTTATTCTCCCGCTGCCGCTGGGTTCGTAAGTACGCGATTAGACCGCTGCGCTGCTGCTGCGCTTAGGGGGTAACTGTGTTTGACATCGCACTCGGCAAATACTTTGACGAAGTTTCAATTTTGCACCCTGGTATAAAAGTCCCTTTTTCTGTAGAGCAGGTGATGAAAACATCAATGTACGGCGCACATTCTTTATTAAAGTCTCGTCTCAGCTACTTTCATTTTATGAACAAAGTTATTTTGCTAACACCTTTTTTCTTTGAACTTTCAGCATTTCATTGTATAAATTTTGTATTTATTTTACACCTAACTTGTTTTGTTACCACCTACGTAAATAAAATACTAGACTAAAACTCGCGTCGTGTCGAGTTAGTGACACATTTATTGTTAATACCCACTAATAAATACGTAGTCGGTCCCAAAGTTCTGTCATATATGAAAATACTGATAAAATAAAAAGTACCAATCCGTTTTTAAAAATTTATATACCAATTAAAAATACAATTATCGGAGAATCAAAAGAACATAAAACTATTCGAAATGACCTCCCTTGCTTTTAATAACGGCTTTCAACCGCGGCGGCCAGTCGTCTATCGCAGCACGCACCATATCCATGTTGATTTCAGCGACTGCTTTAACTATGGCTGACTTCAGACTCTCCAAATTTTTATGGGGCTTAGCACAGACCTTGCTCTCTAAGGCCTGCCAAATTTTATAGTCCAGAGGATTAAGGTCCGGACTGGAGGAAGGCCAATCTTCGTGTCTTATAAAGTCAATGTTTTGACGTTCGAACCAGGCTTGAGTGGTCTTGGCTTTGTGAGCGGGCGCAGAATCCTGCTGGAACACAAAGTGATGTCCTGAAAATAGTGTGTTGGGCAGGTCTTTGACGTACCGATCCAAAACCGTCTCTTGGTACACTTTTGCACTGGTTTTGACCCCCTTTTCGCAAAAATGAACCTCAGTTGGCCCATAGTAGGAGACTCCTAACCAGACCATGACTGAAGAGGGATGATGCTCATGTTGCACCCGCGGAACTTTGTTTCCTGCTTCTTCAGAGCTGGTAGCGTACACTCTATCGTTTTGTTTATTATACTTTTCTTCTATATCAAAAATTTTTTCGTCTGTAAAAAGTATATCGCGGTGCCGGTTTTTCGCGTACCGTTTTAACAACACCCGGGATCTTTTGAGTCTAATTTCTTTTAAACGGGCATTAAGTAAGTGCCCACTCTTTTTTTTGTATGCTCGCAGCTTAAGGTCTTCGTTTAAAACCTTTTTGACTGTTTTTCTACTAACCTTCATCTGCAAAGCCATAAGTTTCTGTTTTCGGACCGGATTTCTTCGTATGCGCTCCTTGATCGCTTTGATCACTGCTGGTGTTCTTGCGGAGCGAGGCCGGCCAGTTCTTTTCTTGTCCTCAACACTAGAGACTTCAGTGTACATACTTATAGTACGATACACAAACCTAAACGTTATATTCAATTTTTTGAGCAACTTGAAAATGGTACTCGGCGAGTGCCCACAGCGATGCAACGCCAAAACTGCTATTCGGTTTTCTTTCAAAGTCCACTCCATCGTGAAAAATCGCGCCAAATGATCATTTATTGTTTTAAAATAATTGTCAAACATTCAAAAACGGAATGCAATAAAACTTTTCCAAATTCGTGTTCTAAATTCAAAAATAATGTGCCAGTGACAGAACTTTGGGACCGACTACGTAAATAATAGAATACCCAGTTTTTCCAAGTAATACTTTTACCTTGGTGCAGGCCTTGATTTGTCAGTCACGAACTGCGGCAATCTGTCACTTTCCGTTTCGCCGTGCACTTTCATTGTTCGCAACGCAAGTTTCACGACATCGATCGGGTAATATGTAAATATGTCAGTTGCGAAAGTAAAGTTCCAGCCAAACAAAGGCGGGGAACGACGCGCCGCCGGAACTCGCGAGTGTGGGAGTTGTGCGGACTTGTGCCGCGGACAGATGCCAGAGTTACTGTGATTCGGGCGGATCTCAACGAAGTACCAGACTAGAGCGAAGCCGGTAAAAAATCGCCTCAATCACTTTTGACGTGAGTTAAGAGAGAACTAACTGCAAGTAGAAATATATAAATACTTGGTATAGATTATTTTATACCTTTAGATTAAAATAAAAGTACTTTCACCCTGTTTCCAGTGTCAGATCTGCTTAGATTACCTTTGTCCACTGCGTTTGCACTGGCTTTTTTGGCATTTTCATACTAACGGTTTCCCCTGTTTTCTTACCGAATTATCCCTGATGATGATTTAAGAGTTGCACTCTTGTCGGTGTAATGATCTCCACTCGTCTCTTCTATGGACAACATCCTTGAGGTATCTGTAGGTTGTAACACAAATAGAAAAAAACACTTTTAGTTTTCTATTAAAAGAGAAAATGGATTATATTTTCTTCTCGTAATAATTATTCTAAAAACGTAAATAATAGAGGCCCTTGGTAGGCCCTAATGTAATAAAAAGTAAAATTATAGCTCTAAAGGCATTGCTGGAGAAGAAAACAGGGGAATACGTTTGTATGAAAACGCCACAGAAAATGCCGAGACTATGAGGGCTCTTAAAATCGCAATAAAACCAGTTCTCCATGTTTTTATCCTGGTTGCTCGCAGGGTTGCCTTCGAACTGCTAATTTATCTGAGATGGCTGCACGGCTTCAGTAGGAAACTCCGATGCGCGTTTGTCCCGAACTTTATAAATCTTATCGGTGCTCTTTTGTTTGCTTCCCCTCGAGCTGTTTCAATTTCAAGTTCTAATCATCGATTTATTTGTCTTTCTTGCTTCCCAACCAACAACTTCTGTTCAATAAGGGAATTCATTCTATTCGTTCCTTGTACTACAGAATACATAATAATAATACTGTACATAGGATGATTAGTTTGCTAAATTTTATTTTAAACGCCAAACTTACTTTAAACTTGGAACTTATTAAACAACAATTTGTTTTAAATTTCAATTGATGTCTGGGGCTGGTGGCGTTACTTACAAAGTAAGGTTCCCAAGTGAAAACTAATTTAACTTTGTGAAAGCATTCGTGTCAATGTTCAACGTGAGCACTTTAAGTGAACCCTATTTTTAACGTAACTATTTTACATCCTAAACTAAGTTTGTCACCAGCAGCAAATGGGAGTTTAAATTTCCAATTGTCACCAGTGACAGATTTTGTGAGGACAAGTGGGAACATAGGCTAAAAAGCAACTTAGTTCTGAATTTCTGATTAAATATTCGCTTATCCACTGCACGGCACTTAGCCTTCAAAGAGGAAAAAAGCTTTTTCTTTCAACCGGTGGTGTTAGGCTGAACACAGCCGCCATCATCGCCCGGGCTATTATGTACAATGAAAGCTCTACATTTCCGTAGCCCGTCAGGTTGGACGTGTATTGTAAATACCCTGAATAATGTCCCGCCTGCGCGCTCATATACCTACGATTGACCTGCTAACGAGGTTGATTATCCTTTAAATGATGTTACACAGAAATAGCCGTGTGGGGCAGACAGAGTAAAATAGCACCACCCCATCTCCTCCAGTGGGGGGCGTAAGAAGCGACCGAGGGAGACACCCAACCCAAGCAGACCAGGGTCCTGGAGACGAACAACTCCACATTTAAACCTGGAACGGCGTCTCCGTTAGGCGCGTGTGACACAGGTCTATCGTGCGGTAGACTCCTGCAGCCGACCTGGCTCCTCACGTATCGACTCGTTGTTTCTGTGTCAGTCAGCCAGGGAGGCCGAGAGGTTGGCGCAGGTCCTGGGCAACCCTGCGTTTTCCAAAATTGCGTCTCAGGCAATGCAGTGTCTGTGGATAGGAAACTTATCTTATTATCCCGTATCACGCGGATACCAAATCGGGAAGTGGCAGTGACCGGTTATAAATCTGCACATATGGGCGTAAGTGTGGGCGCCTGGTGTCGCTTCCGGCAATTGGAGGGTCCATCGTAGCCCCACTTATCAGTTACCGCCCAGTTGCGCAGCCCCGGACCAATAAGGTACTGTTCTGCCTCGGTGCTGGTTTGCTCTTTTGAGATGTAGAGAGCACCAGCCTCAACTGGAAAATCGGCGCCGTTACATGCATTAAAAAAAGACTCCCTGACAAGGGTTCCTTGCGCGAGACAAATTATACATTCTACTGCAAAGGAAAGAACAGTAGCGCTGTGCGCTAGCATGTTGGTGGCTTTGCAATCCGCAACGACCTCTTAATATCTATAGAGGCTTCCTGCGGCATTCCGAAAGCGTATATTTGATGTGGGTAAGACTCGCAAAGATACCTGGTTCTCTGATCTCGCTAATAAAAGGCAGAAACGACATTTAGGTAAACATGCATGCATGTGCGGGTCTTCAATTCCGCGCAGAAAGTTATGCCGCTCCCGCATCGGCTTATATAGCCACGAAAAGTCTTGCAGACAGATCAGACACTGTTTAAATCGTCTGTCACAGACGTTTGAAGCCAATGATGATGACAGGAATAACAATAGGTATATCCAACGAACGATCCCCGTGTTCAAAGTGTCATAGGAGTTGTAGATATCTTTCTGTTTGAGTTGCTACGCCCTATCCCGGGAAGGAGTCTTAAGTCAATATGTAATGAAAACTGGTTCTCTGTAGTTACAGATAATAAAAGGAGCCAGAAGATCTACAATTACCCGTTCGTTATTCAAACGACAGTCTAGATCATCATCATCGTCATCATCTGCCTGCCCTTATTCCGTAAATAAGTTTCAGCAACTGTACATCAAACTCGGCCAGCGGATTTTTGATGATTTTTTAAAGTGATGTAGTACTCTCAAGATATGGGACTGTAAGTAAATGTGTAAAATTGTGCTGAAATATACTTCTCATCAGAGTAATCGTATTTAAGATTTGATAAAACACGAATCCTACTTATAGAAAACTAATTCGAATTTGTGACATTATAATTAAGATTTATAAACCTCATTTTACTCACTATTATACGATATCAGAGATTTATTTCGAAATAAACACACTTTTTAAGTAATCTGATTCGTACGAAACATAAATTTGCAAGGGGTCCTGGATTTTTTAAAATAGAAGTGTAGTTCCTGTAAAGAGGGTAGGGCAGCTAGTGCTTGTTGCACACTCGGCTTTACCGGCGCAACCATCGTTCTCCCCCATTTTGAACGGGTGAACTTATAACTTTCCTCATTTGATACGTAGCTCAATATATAAATAAAGAGCCAAACGACTTTTAACTAAGCAACTTCTGCTTACCTCGAGCAACTTTCCTAATGTTTGCGTTCTTATTTCTGTCGTTTAAAAAAAACTATAACTTCGATGCAACATTTGACGAGAATTATAGAGCGTAACATTGTTCTAGTAAGGATTTTGATTAACAAAACGACACACCCTTAGCGTTGTTGTTTGTTTTGCTCTAGCTTGCCCTACTTGGAGAGTTGAACAAAGAGGAAATGAGGTCGAAAAACCTGCTAACGAGAATTATTCAAAACGGAGGACAATATATTTACATGCGTAATGATGGTTCTATAAATGTTTGTACAAAGAGGCAAGTTTGAGCCTTAAAGATTGTTAACTTGATGTTGGAATCGTATAATATGACGTACTCGTAGCTATTTCTCACTAGTAAGCACTTGTTAAGACGTAGGAGTGTAGTGGAACGAGTGGCCCTTTCATTTCCACTGCATCAGAAATAAACAGCCAATCAGATTTATGCTAAAAATGCATTGAAGAATGTCGTTCTAAGGTATTTAATAGACTATTTTTCTCTTGTTCTTTCGTGCCGGAAACAGAGTCCTCCAAACTAGGTAGGTAGGTACTCATTTTTTGTGTGAACAAAATTGTTCGGATTATCGTACGTAGCGCTTTATTATGCAACTTGAACTAAACGACGCCGTGTTATTTCAAAAAAAAATTTTTTTTAATAGCTGGACTATTAAACGGATTCAAGTATTAGTACCTGGTTATACAAATTTTCATGAAAATCTTTGGAGCCATTTTCGAGTACCCAATACATAAAATTCTTGCTCGTTTAAAGGTATGTATTAGATAGATTAGCCTCTTTCACAGGTGAGCTGTAAAAAAAGAATATTATTTTAGCCACCGTAGTAAAGTTAAATATGTAGGTACGTACTCGTACAATGCTTACTCGCCTTAAAACTATAGCCACTTCATTGCGGACCATAATATTAGGAAGGTCACACTAAATTTCTTATGCGTGTTTTTATTTTTATATAATTTATGGGCAGTTTATACGATACAACCGTAACTATAACTACCTACATTCACCATGTACTTTTATATAGGTATTTCACCTTTCTGCCTACAATCGCTTTATTATATTAAGCTTCTGTTACGTCACTATTGAAAGAAGAAAAGAGTTATGTAATGTAGGTAAGAGTAGCATCCAGCCATGTAGGTATCAGCTGAGCTGATGACGGGAGTAATTTTATGTTGGCAATAACGAGAGTTCTAGAGTGGAGCAGTGCCTATAAAGGCTTCGCTCGCAGTCGTAGCGGCCTTTTAGAACGTGACACGCATATCTTGTTTGCTTTTCAGAGCGAAGAAATTATCAGAGGTAACCGTACTAATCACCAGGGTAGAGGCACGAGAAACGCATCTTACTCCGAATTTACTTACGCTTATTAGTATTTACCGTGTGGTGCCGGCTTAGAATAGCATCACCCCATTTCTGCTCATGTGGGACGTGTAAGAGGCGACTAAGGAATGAAACCAGGGAAAGGGCAGCAGCGTTCCCTGTGAATATTGTCTACAATATATAGCACTGCGCTTGTCAATCCACCTGCCAAGTGTGTTGAGTATGGTAATATCCCCGCAATCTGGGGGAGGCCCATGTCCAGAAGTGGACTTTTGTGGCTGTAGAAATAGTAGTAGTACAGGTACTTAACGATTTTTTCACGTCACGTCCTTCTTTTAAATTAAAATATGATTGATTTTAATTGTGCTTATATTTCAAATCTAAGTGAGACTAGTTTCTAGTATCACCATCATTATTTTGGTTGTGTGGAAGGTTCCTTCTTACGATTTACTTTCGACGTGGTTTGAATTTATCGACGTCCTTCACTTAGCCCCTGGCGGCTGCAGTGTATGCCTGGTTAGCGCCGCTTGTTACGCTTAATACATCTAATTCCAACACACAAATAGCTTGCGAAAGTACAGGTTTCCTTTACGTCAATTTATCGAAAAATTTATGTAGTACCTGGTTGACCGAGCCTAGCTCGAATTTGTCGCCCCCAAAACGTACTTTGTTTCTTACACTATAATTCTAATTTCCGCATGGCGCATAAATCCGATAAGGCCACAATTATGTCTTACGCCATATGAGAAGACTACTACTACATACATACGGACCAAATCTGAGCTATCGAATACGTTTTCGGCTATATCTTTGGTACTTTGAAGCATGTGCTGTAGATGCCATTAATAGAAGGGAAAATAGAAGGTGTATTATACATACGTACTATCTAATTCCATTTTACAACTTGTTGTATAGCTCACTCAGTCAAAATTATTTTTTCCTAGAAATCTGCTAGATAGCTCAGAAACAATCCCATTTAAAGTTTGTGTTAGCTTACCTAAGGTCAACTGCCTGGTAGTTGATCCGTGCACAATATTCAAATTAATTCAGAAACTATATATATATATATATATATATATTGATTTTAATTTTTAACCTACAAAAGCTTAAGCTACGTTTAATTTTAAAAAAAGTCGACAAGGCAGTTAAAACTCGAAAACTGAATTATAAATATTCGTGGATGGTGAAAATGAACTAAACGTGGTTTTAATAACGTTTAAACTGCGGAACAATCGGCGCTCAATTTGTGTCGCTGAATAGAGTCCCCAGATGTTTAAGTCGAAACAGTTCGATCGCTGGGGCTTTATTTATGTCATCAAAGGTTAACATTTTAAGGTCTTCTTCTTTTCGTGTGGGACACCGAGTCGTCCAACGACCCGATGAACCCTAGTGTCAGAATTGTTCAACCGCCTACTACAAGTAGCAGGCTTCTGACGTGGTTGTGTAACGACCGCCGTCTAAGTGATCATAGACAGCAACCGGGACCTACGGCTTAACGTGCCATCCGAAACACGGAACCATCTTACTTACGGACAATCGGGTGGTTCAGCCCGCAATGTCCTAACCAGACTGGGAACAAACTCACAAAGTGATAAATATCAACTTTGTGGGTGACCCACCGAGAATCGAACCCGGAACCTTCTGCGTCAAAGGCAGTCGCACTACCACTGCGCCACATCGGTCGTCAAAAGAAGATTTTAAGGTCAACAAGTTTATAGGGTGCTTTACGAAAAGGTACGTATATAGCTTCGGCACACCGCTAGAAACTCACTCTAAATCAAGATTTCATTAAGATATAACAAACAAACCATAATAATAATTTGAAGGTACTCGTAAGTGTAACTTTTGTCCCGACAAGTCCTAGCCCGGCTGTATCGAAACGTTTGGTGAGTCTACCTACTACACCGAAAAGTTTTGAAACAATGTAACGCTTAAATTGATGACAAATATTTTACCAGGAAATTATATGACATTTCTAGAACACATTGTTTGTTTTCAATAAACGGCGTAGAGTGTCAGTTGGGAAATGCTAATAAATAAGTGACAAATGGACACTGTTTTGTTAATAAATACTTACGGTAAATAAAAACGTTCATTTGATTTCATTCTCCGCATTTATTTGATAGAAAAAAGTAAGTATCTATTAAAAAATAAAAACAGCCGTCTGATGCAGCACCGTAATAATTAATTAGGCGTAAGTATCTATCTTTTTCATAATTATTGAATTAAGTCGGGCGGGAACTTGGAAGCCGGGACGGAAAAGCCGGATTTACCAATTATGTAAAACGTACGATTTAACTTCTAGCTTCCAGCAAATTATTTCCCGTCTTGTAACTTTTTTCCGATTAGATACCACAAGTGGGTTTTGGTTTGGGCTGTATAAAGTGTAGTTCCTTAATTTAAAATTTGATAACTAAGTTCTTCTTCTTATCGTTTCGATGGCAAATTTTGATTTTATGTTCCCAAGATAACGAAGTTAAAAAACGTGTTGCTGAAATATATATTTTTTTCTCCTTGAAGGGGTAAAATGGGGCAAAGTTAGGATGAAAATCGTTTCTGCGATCAGTATAAATATTGTGGGAAATAACTGAAAAAGTGTAACACCTTCAAAAGTTGAAATTTACAATAGGGGTTCTTTGGGTCTTTTGTTGACAATAAAGTGCGCGAGTGCAACCGCGGGAGACAGCTAATATTACTCATTTGTGAAATCTCGAAAAGCACCTGCGGTTAGTAGTTGCAAAATTGTATTTTAGTACTTTGATCAACTTTGATGTCATATCCATACACGTGTTTGAACTTTTTCATTGTGTTCTACCCACCCTTTAAATGGAAAATAGTAAATTCCAGTTTAAACTTTCAGTGCTGGCAATTTCTGATTCTGAACTCGTTGTATTCTCTTGTTTTATTTGCTACGTCCCTAACTGAACACGAAGTTATATTGAATTTAAACGTTTTCCATTTTTCCGGCTGCTATTTACAAACCTTTCACATGCAATAGTACGTCTCCGCCGAATTCCCGGTACCTAACATTTGCAATTTAAAATTATGTTTTGAATTCGACACGATCGATCCTGGGAATATCACGTCCCATTTCCATTCGGGGATTAATTCCTCGCCCTCAAAGCATCGACTGTGCGGGTTGCGGATCGACAAATAACAGGATAGTGCAATTTTCTAATGGACAGTGAGTGAGGCCCAAAAGTAATCCAAATTATTTCCAATGACGATATTTTATATCTGAAACATGACTTTCCAGTTACACATTTTTGTTTGGCAGTGTCCATCCATCCCCTCCTCCCTGTATATATTTTTTATATACCGCAGTACTCGTAGTCTTATTATTATGAGTGAATTCGTTTCTAGCTGATTGCGTTCCATAAAATAAAACACACTTCGGTAATAATGAATTACTTAGTGCTAGCTTAGGTTTGTTCCATTTTGACATACATACATACATATATCACGCCCTTATCCCTTGCGGGGTAGGCAGAGCGTTAACGGCCGTAAGAATACGGTCGCTATCGCCACGTCTGACTTTTTGAGGATTGCTTTCCAAGGTTGTTTCAGAAAACATCTGCATCACTATATTGACAGGTTGTCAGCCTGTCGCCTAAAAATTGTAATACACCAATACTCTCGAGTCCCTTAGTCGCCTCTTACGACACCCGCGGGAAGGACGTGGGGTGATGCTATTCTAAGCCGGCATCACACGGCATCATCCATTTTGACCCTTATTTTAATTAATATGCATATTCCTGTGCAAATTCCCAGATGAGCTATTTATACCTGCATCATGTTATTCCAGATAATTATGACTAACGATGCATGTATGATCTGATTAATGATGCGCCCCACCAAGTAAACTATTTACTGGCAGCTTGTAGACGGGAACTGAGCTAGGTAATTGAGTTTCTGCCCAAATCTCCCTAAAATGAAGACCCAGTTATCGGTTATAGGGTTTGAAACTGTCAGATCTATTCAAAAAGCACATTACAGGGCATAACGAATTCATAAGCAGGATCGAGGTAAGACAGCTCGCAAAAGTCAACGTCTACTGTAATCCGACCGAAAATAGATGAAACCAACTCTTATGAATCTCTTAGTCATCTACTAATATCTTCATCTCTAGGCCAAACCAAGTCGATAGGTAAGTTAATTACAAGAAATGGTCTCTTTGCAAGAACAGGTAGGATAGGGCCGCCATCTTTTTAAAATTTAGGACAATTTTCATATAAGGTTATTTTTAAATTGATACTATCTACTACAGGTATAATAAGGTACGTAATAGGTATACCTAATAAGCATTTCTTTATATAAGGTCTAAAAATATTAGCTGCAAATATTTTAAGGGATCAACCAGCCAATGAAAATGAACAACTTTCCCCGAGGAACATAGGTCGAAATATTAGAATTTTTTTTGGACCTCCCATACATAATATTGACTTGGTCGGTCGGAAATTTTGTATGGGAAGACCTGGGAAGACAATTTTTTTTCATATTTCGACCTATGTCCTTGGGGAAAGTTTTTCAGTTCCATGGGCTGGCTCAACCCTTAAAATATTTGCAGCCATTATTTTTGGTGGTTCATCTCTTATATTTGTAGCTAATATTTTTACACCCTGTATTTGTTTATTCGATATGCCACGGGTAGACGAGGCATTAAAAGAGCTCCAAGGGTCGATTTTTGTTTCACAATTTGGTACTAGTTTGCAAATAAGTCGCGTCCAAGGATTGCCAATCTCTGTTTGAATATGCTGCAGCACGTCGTTGCCTCGTCGACACTGCCATTGAAACCGACTCACCTTCGAATCCGTAGTAAAACTATTTCGGTAAACGGCTCGTTACTGTTTGATGCACGTAAATCACTTAAAGCTATTTTTTCATGGCGTTTGGAAACATCTTAAAATAACCGCTGAGATATAGGTTGTGTGAAGCATTATTGTACTAACGCGATACGTCACGTAGAATGTAGATACCGGTATCTCAAAACTGTGTTTAATTGTCGCTTATTTTGTTATTGTTACCTGTTGAACTTTCAAAAATAACTTGCTTGCTGTGATTACAAAATCATTTTATCGCTTGTTAATATCTATAACTGGTTGACCGAACCTTGCTCGGATTTATCTCCTCCAAAATGTATTTTGTTTCTTACATTATCCAATATCCGCATGTTTACCTAGTAATTCAGCGCCTAAACTCGATACAGCCATAATTGTGTCTTACGCCATCTGTCCGTTAATGCTAAAACTACTACGAACGGATCGTGTTTAATTGGATGTTATTTCAGCTTAAAATATTTTTTTGGAAAATAATACCTAGCTAGATCGATTTATCGCCCCAGATTTGACAATTATACGAATTTTTACATACATATATCACGCTTTCATCCCATTTATATTACAATTCTTGCTCGTTTAAAGGTATTAGATAGATATGCATAGTTCTCCGAACTCCGTCTATAATCTTAGATGCATCGATATAATTACGTCGGGAAACCTATAGCGGTTCATTTACCGGTTAGTTGGTTACCTACAGATATACCCTTAAACCAAAATTCGTATTCAAAACGCCATCTATTTCTGCGTAAAGCTACTACTCCCGCTGGCAGCATTTCAGCTCAGCAGATTTATATACCTCTTGAATATCATATTACCTGCACCAAAATTCTAGCTATGATGGTTTGTTTCGTGTGGCCAGCTAGATTTAGGATTATTCCGTTTCTCGCTAGCATGAATTTGTAGTTGGAATCTAACGATGGTTTTGATGGGCGGTAGGCAAATTAAACTCACCTACGTTTTATACGTATGTTCCAGGTAATTGCAATAAATAACTGCTGTTAAACACGACAGGAGTTAATAAATATGTGTTAATCTTACTTAAACGGTTAATTTGGGTAACCTACATTGTTAAACGTTGGCTGTGGTGAGGCATTATGGGCTACCGCTTTTGAAAATTATTTGTAAACAAAATAATGTTAGGAAATGCCCCGATGCTCATATTTCGACCTTTGTTCTTGGTTCTTTATAAAAACTAGCGGCCTGCCCTAGCGGCTGCGCCCGCTTCAACTCATTTTCAAAAAGGATTTTTCCCGGCAAGTATTATACTTAAAAACCTTCCTCTTGAATCACTCTACCTATTAAAAAAAACTGAATCAAAATCAGTTGTGTAGTTTTAAAGATTTAAGCAAACATACATACAGAAAGACTCGAAAAGCGACTTTGCTTTATGTAGTGATATATTTCGCATCTTAATTATCTATTGTACTGCCTGCAGTCACAAATTATGAATCTGATTATCTTTTTCGAAGAACTGAGGCTGATATATCAATTGAAACTTGGACATCATCATCAAATTTTGGAGAATACAAAAAATACCCGTATTTTCGGGATGATCTTTAAGTTAGTCGGGATAAAAAGAAGTCTACTATCCGTAATTACATGTACTTAGCTAGGTATTACAGTTAATTTACCTACTCACCAGCTTATTTATACCGGCTAAACTCCTATCCGTTACTCGATAGCTAAACAAAGGATATGATGGATTTCCTCCATGATTTTGCATTTTGCCGAAGGCCCATCGCTAGTCCGGGCTTAATTTATCGAATTTCCCTTCGATACTATAAAAGCTCACTTCGGCAAATTTATCGCCGTATTTATCGGCAGCGGGCCTTTTCATTTGCTACATGGAATAAGGGTTTATTTTTTGCTAGCTTATACTTGTGACCTTTTTGCTCAGACTTTTAAAAAAGAGGCATCTTTAACTTGTACTTCAATACTTTCCAGTGCATACTTTAAAAATGTCGAGTACTACATAAATCTAGGCTGAGGTTGAGGCTGAGGTTTGATTTTCGCCATAGGAGCGCGATATTACCTGTCATCTAGCGTGTGTGTGTCGGACAAGCCAATACAAGAGTTTCTTAGTTAACAAATACCACAGCTTGTTCATTGCCGGTTTAGATTAGCTTACTAAAAAGACGGTGTTAAAGATGACCATCAAAGTATAGCGTACTAAGTACTTCCGGCCATTCTAGGAAAGCAAACCTAGCAACTTTTATTTACACTATGAACCAAGCCCTAAATGCCACCAGTTTCATTACGATGCTACGTAGCGTGAAAAGTACCTCAGCATTGGAAATCCAGAAATCGCCGATATTTTCCAACATCCGGCCAAATTCCTCATGTGATGTAGGAAAATCCTGTAAGGGGCCCATGTACTATTATAACTATTATGACATGAAAGAAAGAAATAAAATACGTTTATTTTAGTTACACTTTTAAAAAGTTTCTAAAATTAAAATACATAGTTTTTATGTGCCTACTTAAAAGGGTATAAGCTCAGCATAAGTTACAAGCAGTGGTGAGCTACATGTAACGCTGGTCTTCCGTGGCGCCGGGTTCGTTACGATGGTACGTTACATGACAGGCAGACCTAACACAGATCGATGACGGCAGACGTACTCTGTTGCAACGCTCACTATAACATGTCATCGGAAGTTAGTTAAGTTTGGGTATGCTATTATTAGTGTGCGTTTAGTTTAGATACACAGGCGTATCGCCACAGGCATTCATTGCCATATATAGAGATTGATCGACGAGTGCGTAATGATGTTGCGTTATGGACGCATGGAATTGCATTGCGCTTCATGTCGTGAGCATGTGATGGTCCCTATATGCAACGCTAAATTATAAACTATCCCGATTATTTAAACTATTCATTCGTTGTTATCATTTTAACAAGCGTCGTTTTTGTTGCAAGCGTCGTGATCACGAGTAAACTGGAGTATCTATCTTGAATTCTAATAAATTCGTCGGTAAGAATCCGTTAAAATTATAACTATGAATGGTCCCTTTATGATTACAAATATTGTGGCGGGTAGGATTCCTTTATGCTGGTACTAAAGTGTGAAGCAGTAAGGAGACGTGCTCAGCATTCCCGACTTCGGCCTGAACCCATCTCAATCATGTGATCTACGAGTATGTGCAACGAAGGGGTTTTGACTGTTGGTTGACGTTGCTAAAATGACGTTTTTTTAAATGCTTAACTCTCAGAACCAAACTTAGATTTGCATTCACATTTATAATAGTTAAGTTTTATTTCTAAGAAATCTGTCCCTACCTTTCGCAGCTTTTTTGTAGCAGTTCGTTAAATAGGTACATAAGCATCTTCTATAGTATAAAATTAATACGGTGGCCTTTATTATGTATTAGTTTCGGGCCCCTAACTCCACTAAGTATTTAACTAGGTAAATCAAGTTAAGACGTAGGGTTGGTTTGAATAAGATTTGCACTCAAGGTGAATGATAAAATAAGGTGTGTTTGGGCGCAGGGGCTGCCTCTGCATTAAAGAGAAATTTCAGTACGAGACCTAAACTTTTTTTTGAGTGGGACACCGAGTCGTCCACAGACCCGATAAACTCTAGTGTCAGAGTTTGTTAAACGACAATTTTTCTGGTTGTTCAGTTTCAGGTTGTTCAGTTTTAGGTTGTTCGGTTTCAAGATGTTCAGTTTTAGGTTGTTGAGTTTTAGGTTGTTCAGTTTCAGGTTGTTCAGTTTCAGGTTTTCCAGTTTCAGTTTGTTCTCTTTTTGGTTGTTCAGGGTCAGGATTTTCAGTTTTGTTTGTTTATTTCTCGATTGATATGACTGGACAAATTGGCTACGAATAAATGCATAAGGCATAATGAAAATGTATCATAAACCTGTATCTAAAACATTTTATCGACACAATGTCTATAAAGTGGGTTTATATACAAATGCTTCCGAATCTTTAATACTTCTGTTGTTAACACTCTGTCTATGCCCCAAGGGATAAAGGCGTGATGAGTGTGTAATTACACTCGTGGAATCACTCGCGGCAAACATAAAAAAATCTTTTTAAGCCAAAATAGTACTAATCTCAAGATGTCTTGAATAAAAAACTCTACGTGTGTAGCATACGCGCGCCTTACCAAAAACTGTGCCTAAATTATGACTTTAGAAAGTTACTGGGCTTATCACTACTTTTCAGAGCTTAGATAATCCATGTGCATAATTTCTGCAATTACACTGCACTGCGATATAAATTCGTATCAACAATAGATCATACAACAAGCAGTATCTTCATGTGGTACTTTGAAATGTTGTTCCTAGTATTTATAGTCTATATATTTCGATCAGATAAAGAAACGATCCCGAATTGGCAACATTTTTGCTTGTTTTTCTCTTAATAGTACATTGGACACGCGGTAAGAAAAGAACCGATTGCTAAAGAGGGTGTAGTTTGAGACCTGAAGCGCAGCAGCGAGCATCAATACACACGAATTTGCAATCGATTTTTTTCCGAGTGATACATAGTGCCACAACTGCAAGAATAAAAAAATAATAATATTGATAGAAGAACTGTTCAATAAACCCGAAAAATGTCATGAAAAATCAATACCAATTCGCGCAATAGGTTTTTTTTCAAAACTATATCGTACAAAACAAAAGCAATAAGTTCAGCCAAGTCTTACATTTTGCCCGCAAAAATATATTAGATTTACGTTCCGTTTTACTTTGTCAGTTGCATCTTTTCTCCCCTGGGGAGGAATTTGTATGGATTATTCCTTCCCGCAAATTTGAAACAATGACTCACGTTCCTCTACGTTTTATAAAGCTTTAGGGCATTTTCTGTGTAGGTGTAGTATAAAATTATGGCATATGAGCGGGATTTCAACAATAATGTTGCCTTTTCAGGATCGTTTCTATAAAAAATCAAATTATAAGCTACTTAAATGGTAGTATATGGGTGGGTAGGTAGTGCCTCGTCTATACGTCTCTTGTTTAGGGTTTGGTAGCAAGTGACGCGTGTCGCGCTTTATCTTTATCGGCGGCGCGTCCGTGACATTTGCCCGCCTTTACCCGCCGTTGCCTACCTTTGCCCACCTCTACCCACCCTAAGCAACCTGAGCAAACCACTGTAGCCTTGTGACAAATACAATTTTTTCATCAGTCCGTTCAGAAAATCAATTCTTACACTTGCGGCTTAAGCTTTTTTCTTTCACTGACCTAGTTACCGTCACTTGTCAAACTTTTGATATTAAACGGCCTCAGCTGGAAAAAAGTGATTGAAAATGTCTAACTCATTTTTGTTTTGTTCCAGTTACCAAAATGGGCTGCTTCGTCAGTAAAGACAAACTTACCAAAGAGGACATGGATTTCCTCAAAACAAACACATCCTATGATGAGACCACTATCAAGGAGTGGTACAAAGGATTTAAGGTAAAATCATCCGGCATCTCAATATAAATTACATCCAAATTTCAGTTATTTAGCTACATTGATTTTTCTGATTGTGTCTAAGATGTTATTATAGTCCCAGAGCAGTTTATCATAATATCATGTATTGGTGGTATTATATGAGTCATGTTTTGTGTTTGTTTACAGCAAGACTGCCCCAACGGCAGACTTACGCCCGCAAAATTTGTCGACATGTACAAGATGTTTTTCCCATCTGGCAACGCGGTCGAATTCTGCGACCACGTATTCCGCACATTCGACATGGATAAGAACGGCTACATAGACTTTAAGGTAACATAACATAGCAAAAATGTCTCGTGAGTTGTATTGCGATGCGAATGTTATAACTTGAATGCTTAGCATTTGTACTGCCAATGCGAGTTCTTTTTGCGTAGCGATCTTTTTACATATTTGGACTACATTTTGTGGCGACCGGCGCTTGCCATAGCGGGCAACCGTGTACATGGAGCTGATGCTGTTGTTTCAGGAGTTTCTCCAGGCGATCCATGTCACCTCCAGCGGCACTCCCGAAGAGAAGCTCAAATGGGCCTTCCGCATGTATGATGTCGATGGAAATGGGGTAATAGATATCCAAGAGATGACCAAAATTGTGCAGGTAATTACTATTGACGAAATTGAGCTTCTTGTTACTTACTACACATTTAATTAAGTGAATATAGCTCCTCAACTAAACCTAATTCACTCCTCTATAAATATTAGCTGCTCTTAAAATTTTCGTAATTCATTTCTTACCTCGCAAATGAACTTTATAAACATTTTTTTTTATGCAAGTGTTGTGATGTTGTCACCTGCAGGCGATCTACGACATGCTCGGAGCGTGCTCGAGTAATCGGCCGGCCGACTCCGCGGAGGAGCGCGCCAAGAACATCTTCGCCAAGATGGACGAGAACAACGACGGTCAGCTCACGCAGGACGAGTTCCTCAAGGGCTGCCTGCAGGACGAGGAGCTCTCGAAAATGCTGGCGCCCTAAGCGCGAGCGGCGCGCGCGCACCCCACGCGGCCCCGTCACCACCGCCACCCACTCCACTATACATGTACCTCACGTTAACCCGACGGCGTCGTCTTGTCCACACGACAGAGCTTACTGATGCGCTCATAATAACTAATAACTTTTTATCTCTATTCAGTTGAAATAATTTTCATTCGAACGCGTTCTTCAAAAATCGCGTACGTGTGATATTCAATGGCCACAAACTTCACGATGTAAATATTATTCAGGGAATATGAGCTACTTTTTAAATACATTTTTATATGAAAATAATACAATGGAAAATTTCGTACTTTCATCCGTTTTAAGATTTAGAGATATTTGAGATATTTATATTCTGCAACGGAAAGATTTAAAAAATATCGATTAAGATTAGATTCGTACTTTTTGGATGACAGGTTTTGGAAAAGCGGAAAGACGTCGTGATACTGTTGTGTTACGTTGCTGTCGTGTAGGCATGGCATCGGTTGGTGTGCACATGGTCGGTTCACAAACATCCCCGCCCCTCCCGCCCGCTCAGCGCTGCATCCTTTGACACGCCCGCAACACTAATTGACTTTACCGTGCTACACAACACTAATTAACAACTTGTAGAACACTGTACCCGCTATATGTACTCGTATAAGCCGGTGAAATATTTTGAAAGCAAGTGCTGAGCGCTTCCTTCTCTTACTCATTGAAGCTACTCTTTCCGATAGCGAATTAAACCCTATTTTTGTCGTATGTAAAAAAACCGTAATGTCTAAGTAAAATATTGGTGTAACGAATTAGTCGTCGATAAATTCTGATCTACCTAATTATAAAATGTCCAAACCTATGAATGTAAGTACAGATGAAATGTCAAAATATATTGTCGCCATCTGTGCCGATTCCGTACCACTACTCACGTTAGAAAATCTACTTTCTTCCCGTGATCCTCGGTCTGTGACTTCACTACTGCACGGTGTAATTTTTGAGAATCTACATGTTTTACTGTTAAGACAACAATTTAGTGTAGTGTTGAATGAGCAGGAACGTTCAGATTGGGTTTTTAATTTCTCTAGGGCTGGTGAATATTTTAAAAGGAAATAAAGAAATACAGAATTTGTGAATTTGTGACTACAAAAATACTTTACTATATAGTCAGGTCACGACAATCTTATAAATGCACGCCCTAAGATCAAAATGCAGTACCCTGGCTCAGTCAGACACTGTCAGAGACTACGATATAATAAGTTACGGTACTAGTCAGTTTAAGTGATTACCAGTATTGAGACTAATTAAGCCAATTGCAGGCCAAGTCACAGCATGAAGTAAAAAGTAAGAAAAAACTAAGATACGACTTCCGTTCAGGAAAATTACCATTTAACTGCACTCTTCTTAACAACTGATTAGTTCTGTAGGCAATAAGTCAAAGTACGTGATTTTGATTACATAAAATAAAACTATCATAGGAAAATTAATCATATTAAAACATTTAAATTTAATGTCACTATTAGCGTCATTGATTTATTTCATAATATTTCATGTCATTTTATATTTACGAAAAGGGATTCTCACTTTCCCTAAATTAAGTTTAGACCTGTCTCCTTTGGTTGAAGGTCGTTAAACGGTTAAGTTTCCGTACTTTTAAATATTTTTTCGAATTTGTGAAATCAACACAAAAAACTTAAAAAAATAATTGTTTAATGCATCAAGACCCCTGTGGTATCTATAGGTACCTACCTACTCAACAATATTGCAGTAAATTAATGACAAATTGAAATTTTATGGATCGAGATGTTTTTGTAATCATTATTATTTTCATACTACTTTTGCTAACCGTTACAAAAAAATCATAACGTTAAAATGTTGTTATTTGCGTAAGTCTTTCGTACACCGAGTGTACCTTCCTAATATAACTCGAAACAAACAAATAAACAGGAAAAACAAGTGAAAAAATCTTCGCCGTTTTGCGGAGCAAATAATTTTAAATCTAAGCCTGAATAAAAAATGTTTAGTCCGTTATACAATAATGATTGATATCTATTGTCTACTATCTTCTAGGATTTATTGCACAAATTCATGGAAATGTTTAAAAACAGAACGTAACTGTACTACGACTCCTAAATTATTTTAAATTACAAGTATTTCTTCCACTTTGCCTTGACCTTTAAATATTACTTATTGTTGGTGTTTATTCTGATTGTGTTTAACTTGTTCTTTTAATGTAACTACGTCAGAATTTTATCGTAACTTCCTAAAAGTCTTAATGACTGTAATGATGTCTGGTGCAGTTCACAATATCGATTTAATAACATATGTTTGTTTATCCTTTTCTGGATTCGAAAGTATCAGGTCAGGGTAGCAGCGATTTGAGATATCCAATAGCCAGAATGAAATCCAATATCAGCATTTGTTTAGTTTCCCACTACTGTGTCTTCTAGTTCTCTAGTATTATGTAGCATTCAGCTCATCGTTCCATACTACTCTAATTATTTACAACGTATATTTTTTATACACTGAATTCATTCTCAAAACACTTGAGCCTAATTTCATAGTCGCCGATTATACCAAAATATTGTAGCACAAAGATTTATCACTAGCCTCCTCAAAGCGAATTCTCTGCCATACTTGTCACTTTGGGAAATAAGAAAGACTAATTTGCACCTGTTTTTTTCCTTATGCGTATTCTTACATCTATTGCGTATTTATAGAACCATAGACAATGCTCTCTATTCAGTCTCATTTTAGGCTTAGAGATTTTAGGTCGCGAATGAAAACATTTTATCAATGCTTGTTTTAAATAGTGACAGTTATGGCTAAGAATACATTGTTAGATCAATATGTAGTGTAATATTTATAATAACACTTCTTAGAATAATATAGATTTTTAAAATATTACTTTCTTAGTTTCTTTTATATGAAACTATGAAATGAAAGGGTCGCGAAGCTATTTATTTAATTATATTACCTACTTATACAGATTGTCAACGGCAGATTTAAGATTTTAAGTTTCAATAAAAGATACATTTTGTCAGTTAGTTCGCAAACTTTGGATGATGATGCTCTTATTATTATTTTAAACTACTTTTATTAGCGGACCATTGTCGAATTCTTAAAAAAAAAAACCAATTCTTTAATACATTTTGGAGAAGTAGATGTTTGTATAATTGCATGCATTTAATTATTATTTATTAGAGGTACATACTGTTGAATCTCACAACAAACTTTCAGCAAAACATTGGAATTTTCATTTAATTGAAATTTAAATTGTAAAGCTGCCGTGGGTAGTCCAGCAGGTATTTAACTGTTTTGTTATTATGTTGAACTGGCTGTTAGTTTGAGTATAAAACACAAAGTGAATAATGAATATTGCAGGGTAAACGCACAACCCAAATTTGATAGCACAAATATACAAATATTTTTTGTACTTAGTTTGAAATTATTAACAAATCTACTTTATACTACTTAATTTGGAAATTATACATTGTTTTGTTTGATAAATTACATTCCAAATACTGCAGTATTCTATAGTGATATAATTTAGTTTACTTGTAATTTACGATCTAAATATACCACGAATATGTGGATGCAATGACGTAGTCATTATTAGTAAGTGCGGGTTTGTCATGCGTGGTAAATGGATAACAGGATAACTTTTCTTGTCCAAAATATTTTGATATGACTAGTCATCGCATCCTATGATTGATGATTGTGTTGTTGGTAACACTTGATTTTAAGGTTCCGTGGTTATTATCACTAAAACTATAAGACATTATAACGGGTTTTAACTCACGGTAGGGATATATCGAGCACCCAATATTTCGGCGGGCCCGGGTGTTAAAAACGGGTGTTTACCCGTGATCATGGCGATTGCAACATCGCCGAAATATTGGGTGCTCGATATATCCCTACCGTGAGTTAAAACCCGTTATAATATCTTATAGTTTTTTTGTGTTGTTGGTGTTAAACATCGACTAAAAATATCTACTTAGTAATATCGATGAAGCCTTCATGTAAGTGTATATTAAATTATAAACTGTTATGTTCTGGGACATTTGAAACGATCCGTATTATTAACATACTTACATAAATCACGCCTCCATCCCTTGCGGGGTAGGCAGAGCGCTAACGATGGTGAAATTACTGACGTTATCGCCACGTCTGACAAGTTTTGAGGACCCTTGCAGATGATTCGTGTATCACTGTAGTGACAGGCTCTCAGGCTGTCGCCTAAAATTGTAATACACATGAAACCCTCGAGTCCCTTAGTTGCCTTTTACAACACCCGCGGGAAGAAATGGGGTGATGCTATTCTAAGCCGGAATCACACGGCCGTATGATTAAAATGACTGATTTTATAAGCGTAGGAAAGAGGGATCAATAATACTCATATTAGACCTGATGGTTGCTCTTGCAAACAGGGTGTCGTGTAACATATCACAGAATGTGGATTTTAAAAACTGCATCATTTCATGAAGGGGGTAAAGAAATATACGATTTGGCTTCACAAACTTCAAATTTGAAAACAAAGGAACGCGAACATATCTCATGAATTGGAAATCCGTTAAGTTAATTTTAGTCATTTATTTAATTGGTTTGACATTAGTTGAACGTTGCGCGACCCAGACTATCCACTGTTTTCTAATTGACACTTATTGCGTAGCATTATATTTAAAAAAATCTATCTTGACTTAACTCATGTAAAGACTTTACCTCTCTCATTCATGTGTACTGTACACTTTTCAGCACCATTTAATTAATAAAAAGCATGATTGCAATGCCATTAATTAAATGACTTTTAATGTTTAGATATGTGTATTTCAATTGATCATTCAAAACTTTGTCACTAAGATGGGCAGACATGTCATTTTGAGCTATTCGTGTATTGCACGTACCTTAGCATTTAAAGTGAACTGTAATGAACAGACTTTAGGATAAATCCATTCAGTGGCTTTTTATTTAAACTTTATTAACCTGTATTTTTTAAAGAGTCGTTTCTCTATTACAAACGAAATTTTACTAGCTTTAATACCTATTACAATTTTTATTTATTTTGTGGTAGAATGTAGTGTATTAAATCAGGATAGCAAAGAAAATATGGCATTATGTTTATGTTTAAAGAATCGGAGAGTTACGGAAAAATATATACCTACTTACTAACCTTAATGTCCAAAAAAGTCTTATTCTTACCTACCTACTATTAGAAAAGTAACAACAAATTCAATGTCAATGAATTAATCATAAGTATGTTTGTAAAAATAAAATAATTAATATTAACTATTTTGAATTATCTTAATCTATTGCGATATTGAAGCCTAAAACAAGAGTAGTGTTTTAACACTATGACGCTTTCTGTGTGATTCTGAGTACCGTTGTTATTTTCTTCCTTATACCAAGTAGATCAATTCTGAATATAGTGATAATAATATTACTTACTATGTACTTACTTATTGTTTATGTAATGTGGAGATCATACGCCAAAAGAATGAGTTAGCGTACCAAACTATTGACAAACAAGTACTACTAGAGAAAAAAATAACTATGGTACAGTCTTTTATCTAACGAGCGCGGGTAGTCATACTTGTGTGTGTTAAATCTGTCTGTTTTCGTTGGATGACTCGATGTCTAAAACGAAAAGAGAGAGAGAGAGATATACAAGTATGACAAACCGCGCTTGTGAGATCAAAGGTCTGTAATAAAATAAATAAAAGCTATCTAATACAAAATTCATTAAAATCGAGACTTTGTGACCTGTACGCTAACAATATTTTCTGCTTAATAATACCTAATTGTACACTAGTGTATAAGAGAGTATTATCTATTTAGCTTATTTCAAAATATTCATAAATGTCACCACACTTATAGATTTTCTTGATACAATTTTAAATGAAGCTGTAGATCCCTCAGACCTTCACATCTTGATTGTAACAAACAAAGTGTATATTATTGTATAAGTGGTAATTTTGCGGGTAACACACTGTTGCATTCGCATGTATCCTGTCTTGACAAAACTATTCTCACTGCTGTATACTTCAAGAATCTCCAAGTCTGATTAAACATTTTGTAAAAGTATTTATAATGGGTATTATAGATACTCATTATGCAGGTGTGAAAAAACTGCTGGAAATATTTTAAGAAGTGAAACAGTCTTAACTTAAGATATAAATGTAGGTACAGCTTTCATCAACCTTGACTGTACCGCTTTAAAATTTGGAAGATCGATCATTATTTCTTGGGAAAAGTTGATGAATTTTATGGACAGGTTGGACACTTAATATATTTCTGGCATATTTTTACACCTTATATACAGAATGATTCTATGTGTCTTGAGTAGAGTTTACAGATCATTATTAGGTATAGATAGGCACGTAATAGATGGAAGTATCACAATGTCCCCGTAAAATCTCTGTTGTAATTCTGAGAATACCTATTTCTAATGGTTCACGTTTTGCCTATTCGTGTATAATATACAAATTACAAAACAAAATAGTTTATAATTTGTGTCTTTATTTAGGATATTATTTTTATCTTAAAGGCACCATTTTTTTAATGAGAAGGAAGTTTATTGTTTGTAACATTTTGACTTACTTTGATTTGTTTTTTTGTTTTTTTTTTTAACTGGACAGCGAAGTTGAAAGTATGGTGAAGATACGTATTAATTATTATATTTTATATTTGTATAATTAATTCTCTTGTAGGGAAGTTTCAGCGCTTTGTATTTATGTTTTAGGGCCCAACATTTTACGAAGTAAAGAGAGCAGGTTGTGTAGTATTGTAACGTCCTATACACATAATAAGAAGATATAAAAATGGGCAAACAGAACAGCAAACTAAAGCCAGAGGTCTTAGAGGACCTCAAGCAGAACACTGAGTTCTCAGGTAAGCCCCAACAAATGTCGGATATCTCATCTCACCTTAAAAAACCTTGTTGAATATTTATTAATAGTATATTTAGTAATACTCATTACAATTAGATTTCCAAAAAATAGGTAATCTAAGGTTCTGTAGCTTTAACACCACTCTTACTTTTCTATGTATGTTGTAAAAAGAGATAGCACATTTAAAATATAAATGTGATAGGTTGCTTGCCATGTCGACCGTGTTTTACTCTCATTCGAGGATGTTCTGCAGGATGTAGGGTGTTCTAGTGACTATTACCGTAAAACAGGACATCTAACTGAGGTTATAAACATAAATTATTAAAAGGGCATTATTAAAATCTTTTTACGGTGTCATTTACAGATGCAGAAATACAAGAATGGTATAAAGGGTTTTTGAAGGACTGTCCCAGCGGTCACTTGTCTGTAGAAGAGTTCAAGAAAATATATGGCAACTTCTTTCCTTACGGAGATGCAAGCAAGGTACTTTTTTGTGCACTTGTTTAATAATCATAAAGTGTTTAATTTGAATGATTGTTACAAGTTATACTCACTTTATACATGACGTTATCATGTTATCAGTGAAAAGGGACCTTGTCAGTTTTTTAACATATGTTATGTTTCGATAGGTAATTGTATTGGGAATATCAATAACTCTATATCGACAGTAAGGTCCTTCTACCTACGCTGATAACGTTATATACATGTTACCATAAAATTACAATCAAAGATAGCGGAAGCTCTTTTTTTTTTAAATATTGGAAGAGCGTGCAAAACAATTTCAGCAATATATCGTATTAGGATATTTACGTTAACTTAAAAAAAACTAAGGTCAAAGTAGTCAAACATGCCATGTTTGGGGGCCTCTAGGTACAAGACGACAAGCGCAATTTTTATAAAAAATTATGCCAAACGGTCCATAAAGCCTTAACTTTGACGTTTTCAAAGAAATTTTCATGGCATGATTAGACAAATTTTTTAGTTGATACCCCACACGATACTTTAAGTACAAAAAAATACTCCGCCATCTTCAACTCACCCCCCTTCACGACACGATTTCTTGGCGACCCCGGATCCTGATTCAGGCCACGACTAATCCAACGATACCAAACATGGATATATAGCCGAGTGTCACACGAAACTCAAGATCTGGAGGACCTTTTCGGAATTTGAACTGCATTATATACCCTTTTCACGTATGCAGAAAAAAGCAAAAGGCATACTATGTATCGATATGTAACCATTAACGAATAATAAAAATTTCCCTTTTCAAACATGAAAAACAATGCAGAAAAACTTGAGCAGATAACTTCTAATTGCATATTAATATCTGCCATCGCTAGTTAGAATGACGTAGGTAGGAAAGGTGCATTGTTTCCCACGATTACAGTCCAACTAACAACGCCATTACAGAACGCCAAGTCCACTCCGCCCATGCATTTGAAACAGACATGCAGATTATCTTGTACTACACCTACATAGAGAGTGGTTTATGAACCACAGAGAGGACCGTCAGTCATTGTTCACCTCACAAATTATCGGAAAGGGATCATCCATACAAATCACTTTCCCCTAGGAGGGAGAATAGATCCAACTGTCAAAACTTTCGTAAAACGGATCTTTAATCTGATATGAAAAAAAAATATGACTTTGCATAATGGACTTACTGTTGCTTTGCATGATTTTATTATTTATCACATAAATAAAAAGTAAGAACTATATCGCGCGAATTTAGAATTGTCCTGCTATTAGTACAAACGTATTCTCTTTTGTCGTGTGATGCCGGCATAGCATCACCCAATTCTTCCCTCGGGTGTTGTAAGAGGCAACTAAGGGTCTCGAGGGTTTCAGGTGTATTACAACTTTTAGGCGACAGGCTGACAACTTGTCACTATAGTGATACACAATATTATCTCAAACGGCCCTCAATATTTGTCAGACGTGGCGACATCGACCGTATTTTTGCGGCCGTTAGCGCTCTGCCTCCCCCGTAAGAGATAAAAGCGTGATATATGTATGTATCTAATTGTCTTAAAATGACAGTCAAATTAGTACCTATATTTTGTTCAATATAAGGTTGAGTAGGTCACTATTTACAGAGTATCATATCAGGAAAAATTATTTTAATACTTTTCTAGAATAATAAATCGTAAAACTTTATTGCTGTGGAGAATTATGAAAATTATAAGCAGATTGCTTGCACTTAGAGAGAGTATTTCTTCAATGAAGAAAAATCCTATCTTCTCTTAGTTCTCTCAAGTTTGTAGAATCTAGTTGATAACAATCTAAATGCCCTCTTTCATATCGAAGCCAATTAATTATAACGAGGAGGAAAAGAAAATACTTGTTATTCTTGGAATCACTTATCATATTTTATAAAGTCTCTGAAGAGTTGAAGTTGTTGATATTGTAAGAATTATTGTAGGAGTTAATCTCTGGAAAGGTTATTGGAACTTCAACGAATAACATGTTTTATGGGAAACATTTATATACCTCGGGAAATATCTTGATACTTATTCAATAATTCTGGATCACTTAATTTAATTATAACATTTAACGTTCGTCCGGGCGCGTTAGTTCTGATTATAACAGTATTGCTTAATTGTTTATAAAATAATGTGCTCGCTAAGAATCGAAACCAGCTGTAACTGAATATATGATAAACCATCGAAATCGTATCAGGTGGCGAGACGTCTATATATCGATGATTGAAACCAATTTTAAACTAGTATTACTCTTCAGTTTGCAGAGCACGTGTTCAGGACTTTCGACGCGAACGGCGACGGCACCATCGACTTCCGGGAATTCCTGTGCGCGCTGAGCGTCACGTCGCGCGGCAAGCTCGAGCAGAAACTCAAATGGGCTTTCTCCATGTATGACCTGGACGGCAACGGCTACATCTCCAGGCAGGAAATGCTCGAGATCGTCACCGTGAGTACCGCCATACCCTCACACAATTTTCACTGCCTAATCCTACTCATAAATGCAAAAGTTGGTATGTTTGTTACTCCTTCACACTAAAACTACTGAACTGATTTTTATGATATGGCACAGATAGAGAGAAACTTAGATTTACATATAGGACAGGTGTTATCCCGTAAAAATGTCCATGTGGATGTTACAGGATTAAAACCGACTTCCACGGAGATGCGGGCGCCCACAAGTGTAAAATAGATAGTTCAATCTGAGATTGATTTCGGTTGTTCACGTAACCAATATGACGTTCAATTCAACCTTAATTTTTAAACTATGCTGCCATCAAAACTCCCTTCTAACATAATAAATCTACTGTTACAGGCTATATACAAGATGGTTGGCTCCGTGATGAAGATGCCGGAAGACGAGTCGACTCCAGAGAAACGAACGGACAAAATATTCCGACAAATGGACAGAAATAAAGATGGAAAACTCTCACTCGAGGAGTTCATAGAGGGAGCTAAGAGCGACCCCTCAATCGTGCGACTGCTGCAGTGTGATCCCCAGTCACAGTGATATCCTACCTACTAACCCATACCACGTACACTTGGTCTGTATCCACACAATTATTATTATAAACATATTGTAATATACCACTATCTTATCTCGCTTTTAAGAGCTAGTGCGCAAATTCGAGCGTTTTAGCACAATATTCATATCGTTGATTGGGCCTGTTTACTATCGTGCGCGTTTCTCTTGCGGCAAAGGCATGCTATTGGCAAGAGGCGTGCTATTTTTGCGTGCAGTTCCGCTGCGCTTGCCTTCATATCAAATAATTAAAGCAATGTCGGTTGGAATATTCTAATTATCGTGTCGATGTGGCTGTGAATTAAGCCAAATTTATAGGTGATAATTCGAAAGTCCCTGACTTAAAATTGCCTTGCGTGGAGTAGTTGGGGCACATAAATCAAGATGTGAGTCTTAAGATTAGGACCACCTGGAATCCTTCATCTGTATGTATTAACCTGCTCCGACTGGTTGCAACGTGGCAAGCCCCGTAGCCCCGACTCATGCTCTTTTACGTAATAGCGCAACGTAAAGACGCAAAATATAATGTGTACCACTGTAAACAGGCCTATTGTCCTGCTGCTTGGCTGTGCCATCTCATTTTGACATAAAAATTGTCATTTATGTAGGACATACACAGACCAGCTTCATCGAGTATAAAATACATAGTATCCATTAGATACATGTTCATAAATAGTCAAAAAATTGGCGTAATTTTATCATCGCTTTAATACGACGGCGATTATTTGTAACGGTTTCAAATGAAAAATTTGAAATTGAAGTAAAAATTCTAAATTAGTAAGGTAATTTTAATGTAAAGTTTACATGTTTTAATTTTCATAGTTCCAAAGTGATCGAAAACTAGTCTATCATTATTTATTTTATTACTATTAGAAAACAACCAAACATCAGGACAAAAGTGCGTTGCTAAAATATAATTAGCATATTTCTCCCACGATATACATTTATTCAAAATAATTAACCTTACACTGTTTTCATACGTATTGGCAAGATGTGTGTGCCTACAAAAAACAGCTTAAAAATAAGTTATATTATAGCTAGACTAAAAAGAATAAATGGAACGATAGTAGCTACCTAAATTGAAAACTGTTACGGTCTTGTTTCGAGTAGATATAAGATTGGTCTATGATATAAGTAAGTAATAACATAGACCAATTAATGGGTCTATGGTAATAATACGGTACCGCAACGTAACTTAGTTTTGGTTTGGTGTGTTGTTTTCGAAAAGATCTATATTCTTCATTAGTTTTAAAAATGGTTTGCATCGTCAACCCAGAGTAATACCTAAACATTGGTTACTGATGTTTGTGTTCCTCGTAAGTAATTGTTTCTCTGTGTTACATACATATCTCCGCTTATACTAAGAAAACGTCTAGGAGCGCCATCTGTGCCAGCCAGTGCAAAACATTTTCATATCCAAAAGTTGCTTGAAACTTATGCGAAGCGCCACCTGTGGGTTCTACCCGTATTTGTGCCACTCCATAGTCCGCACCAGTGTTGGGCACAATCAATTACTTTTGTAATTTGATTAATAATTTAACTACTTTTAATTCAATTTAATTCAATCCAAATTACATGTAATTGAAATTACCAGTAATCGCGATTATTTTTCCAATTATGTAATTATAATACGTAATTCAATTACTCAATTACATTTTGTACTATGATAGAAAGGATCTTTGCTATAGTAATACGGAATGCATGGAACAGCCTTCCACATATTCATAGGGGACAACTTTTCCCTAGGAACATATTATTATGTCAGGCAACAACAGAAAATATTCAATCTCCCATACAAAATGAAATATATTAAGTAGGTACTAGGGGAAATTTGTTCAGTTCATGGTCTGAATGCACCCTATCAATATTCAGAGGACTGGCCTGATGGCGTAGTGGACTGGATAGAAGCCCTGCCTGCTACGCCGAGGGTCGTGGGTTCGATTATTTATATGGCCCTTGTTCATATGTAATTGAGTAATTTAGTAATTTTAATTACAATTACATCAAAGTAATTGTTAATCAAAATTACTTTCAAGATTTATAATCAGTAATTCGTAATTTTAATTACATACAATAATTGTAATTTTGTAATTAGTAGTTAATTACAATTTGCCCAACACTGGTCCGCACCCTTCTTCTGGATGTTAAAATGTTTGCTCAATTTCTCAGCTTATCATTAGTAACTTCGAAGTAAATACCTAATGGTTTTTTCATCAATATTTTATCAAGTGGGTGTTACGTAATTTTATTATTAGGCTAATGTTTAACAGGTGCCTCTAACTACTATTAAGTAGTCTAGTCACCTCTCTATATAGAGGTTTTCCCGACATTAAAATAAAATTTGCATTCAGTTTATGATAGAGGAGAAAAGAGCGCATTGATTCATTCAATTACTTTTTAAAATAATTGAAAAATATAAATGTAAGTATTGATTGGTACTATAATATATATCTAGTATTTCAGATTTTTATCACGTATCGAGTTTATCCTAGTAATTTGAATCTATTTACATCTCGGACACAATATTCGTGTAGAGACGTTAACAATACAATATTCGTCTGATTTAATGGTAACCGATAGGTTCATTGAAGGCATCAGCAAGAAGCAATAAATAAAATCTGTGGTATAGCCAAGTAAAGAGACTTGGTAAAGATAGCGATGCTCGAATAATAAGGTTTGTTTGCTTTGTTTTATCGAATTCGTCGCCATGAACCAATATGTATGTACGGAAGACAAGGAGTGTCGCCTGTCGATGCCGACGCCGCCTGGTAGAGGGCGCCACGGTCCCGTCTAGTTACTGCCCCAAGCTTCGCAGACCGCAGCATAGAGGGCAGCAGCTATGACAAACATTGCCTCTTCACAACTGCCTTGCAATCACCACAGCTACCTAATAATAAGACTTTCTTTTTACGAAAGCTCTGCTTCCCACATCGAACTACATGAGAAAAGGGATTTGGGCTCTAGCTATATGTTTCGGACTTCTTCGATCCTGTCTCTTTTCAAGCTAGTCGAAGCACACATTTTATTTCGTAACCTTTTGTGCTACTTAAGTAACTAAATGTGTTCTGTACGTGTTTCAATATTGATAATACCAACTTACATAAGTATTCCGGTTCGATATTGTCAAGACCATTTCTTAAGAACATTTTTCATGACTTTGAGCAGCATATAGGATATGGTCTGGAATCTGGTATGATATATAACCGTATAGTTAGCATTAAAATACGACATTATACTTGCACAATAAGTACTAAACAAGTACTCAACAAACGATACTGACAAATACATATTCTGACATTCAATATTCATTTATTTATACATATTTAATAATTAAATTATAATTAATGATAATCTTACGAAAATATTTAATCTGATTTCGCTTAGCATGTAAAATAAGCTATTATTTTAAACAAACCGCATTATTCAACATTAAAATTATCATCACATTATTTTAACTTGAGTCAGCCTAAGTATTATTGATATTTTACTACGTACAAATTATTTTATACGATAAAACGAAGGACTGTTGTCGGAATTTGAGAAATTAATAGAGAATTGGTACGTAAATGTATCTGTTGGCGTGGTTGGGGCAGCCTTATTAAATATGTACGTACAGTAATTTCAAGCGAATATAAATATATCCTTTTAGAATATTACTTATTTTGTGGCTGTTTCCCTCAAAATATATGGGAAAGGTTGAATAGATAGAAGCTGATATTCCGGAACCTAGCAGAAAGTAACCCGCGCAGAGGTGTTCCACCCGTCACCCGTTGTAGCGCCCTGTGCGGGTGACGCGGCACTTACACGCGTTCACTACGTGGACACCTCGTGTAGAAGCTGCGTAGGTATCTTTATATAAATCGGGCTGTCTTATACCACAGTGAATGTCACGTTAAGATAAAAGTTCAAATATTTAAAAAAAGATACTGGAACAATTTCTTCTATTGAGCGTGTAGTTTTTTAGGTATATTAAGTAAGCGACAATATTTACATGTAATAAAGTATGAATTGTTGTACCTGTCCTTAACACCACTTCGTGTGTTTGTGAAGACCTAAGCTTATTGCTATGTTATCCATGTTAGTTAACTTTAAGTTTAAGTTAGGTACTTTAGCGGTGTTCATTTTAATAGTAACGTGCGTGTTTACTTGTAGATCTCTGAAATTATTTTTTACATAAGTTTAAAATCATTACGTGTGCAAATAAATACATATCTAAAATTCTGGCAAAGAGTTTGTATGAGTCACGAAACTAGGTAGGCAACACATCTTTCAGCAACGCATGTATTTTTTTCTTCAAAAATATCAATGAGTCAAATACAAAGTAAATACAAGTCTAAAACAGATTCTCATAAAGATACCTCAACTTAACAAAGTGATATAGAAAAAATAAGAAACACGTTTGTTACAAATTGTACAAAAATTTTCAACTAGTATTTTTTCTATTGCATGGCGTAAATTTTTACCATCCTTGTGAAACATGCTAGAAGATTCACATTAAATGCTGTTTCAATAAAAAACGAGCTCTACAAGGAATAGGCATTTCATGGAAAATGATAGAAAACAGTTATGGATTGATAGATTAACATCCGCTTGGTGGCACTAGCCACCGTAAACGTTGACAGTTTGTCGGTCGTGGTTGCATTGTACTAATTAAGTAACTATGTAAACATACTTTAGACTAAATAGTACGAACATACTTAGTTTCGTGAATACAACATTTCTTTGCTGTTTCTTATCGAATCTGAAATTGAGATCTGATAAAAATGAACGCCGTTAATTTATCGGGTGCACACCTTTTTGTCCATTTACTAACAAACAGTTTACTGCCTTGCGGGTTCAAACTTCTGCGTCTACTACATTGTAAGTTTTACCGTAGGAATATTTTTTGTGCGGTCATAAATTTGTTAGTTCTGTTCGGAGCATTATTGTGCCTTTCTTATCGTGCTTTTTTCAAAACGTATTCGATAGACAGGGGCCAACCTAGCTAGCCTGATGTACGCATCATGAAAATGAAACTAGAAATACAGAAAATTATATTACATACTCGTTTTGATTAAAGCAAACAAACAAAAGATATCATAACTACGCGATAAATAAGGCTACGATTTCGCTTTGTTTTCGGTTAGCTTGTTATAACATTTTTAGCATGCGTTTATTTCTTCTGGTCATTTTATTATTTACTTACATTACATCGTTTTATATTGATGTATTACAATTTGTATTATGTAATTTTATTATAAATTTGACTTATTAGTTGATATTTTATTTCTATTCTTTTGCTTTAGTTTTTTAAGATTAATTATGATAGTTCGAAAACATGTGGCTACGACCGCCATTCATTTTGAATAAAAGTAACACATTAGTATACTCACAGCGGTATATGTATGAGCAGAAATTTAGACATTACTTAAAAATTATAGAATGAAATGTAATGAGCCCCCAAACCTATGGAAAACCAAGATTACATTACAACGCAAATATTTTTTCTTAAGTGGCGGTAGTAGGCATTCGCTTTCGGGCTAAGACCTCATAACTGACACTTTCATAGTCCCCGTACAGTCTTTGTGTGGAGTCCTAATGTATTATTTTTAACACAACGAGTAAAGTGTAGGTACTGCCCGGGACTGTGAGAGTGTTACATTCCCATAACTCAAAGTGTTTATCTTAATGCACAATGCGTATTGCACATACTCGCACAATATTGTTTATTCAATTTGAATTAACCTAAAAATGGAATTGAGTGTTGTTAATTTGGTAATAGTACAATAATACAAACTTTACAAATTTATTATTTTAGACGAAAAGTTCTTTTTAGTTCTGATTTTTTGTCATATGCCTTTGCTTTTTCCAAAGTTGTATTCAACATACTACCAGTTTAGTTGTGTGTAAGTACAGAATCATTGACAGCGTAGAGTAACGGGCCCATATAATTCCGCGTTTCGCAGGAAAAACGGTATTTTCTCAGAAAATTGGATTTTGAATTAAGAGCTTTTTACGAAAAAAACCGATTAACATACATCGCAAAATTTAGATAACTCTACGCCATCATTAATTAGCATGTCATTAAGCCTTTCAGTTAGGTATTAGTTGATAGTAATTAATTATATAAAGCCTTAGGCGTCCAACAATCAAGCAAAATCAATAGCTTTATGAATAAAAAAGATCAATATTTTTCATAGAAATTTTCGTTTTCTGTGTTAAGATTCTATAATTTACTAGTTTTGCTGAAAGAGAAATGATTTGGGCGGTAAAAGACAGAGTTAGTGTTTATTTGATAGAACCCGGCGTGAACTGTTGGGAGTGATAAAATCAGTGTTAAATTGGCCTGGTCTCTTTAGTATATCGTCTATTTGAATCCTTTAAATTTACCGATGTGTTCTTGAGATATTATTCCTTCTTCACTATTGCGTAGGTTGACTTAATACATGTATCATGTACGTCATGGGTGCATGTTAAATCCAGACGACCGTGGCTGTTAATAAACATAACATAATAGGTAGGTACAGAATATTTTGATTTCGTGCTTATTTACCGCACTTTCGAGCAAAAGCAATCTCAGAATGAAAACAGCATACGACATGCTTACCTAGGTA
This sequence comes from Keiferia lycopersicella, assembly GCA_029255805.1. Taxonomy (NCBI): domain Eukaryota; kingdom Metazoa; phylum Arthropoda; class Insecta; order Lepidoptera; family Gelechiidae; genus Keiferia; species Keiferia lycopersicella. Next base: position 13,563,200 of record JARACZ010000006.1, on the reverse strand, counting down.
CATCTGCTGGCGCCCATGACAGAAAAAAATGTTTAGGTACCTACCTATACCTAACCTACCTACCTTACCTACATCCATATTTATCCTACGCGGGGTAGGCATAGTACAGGCAGATGTGTTCATTTTCAACTATTTATCGGTGAAATATAATATCTAACTTTCTTTATAGTTCGAGGATTCGAAAAATATTAGAGCAATTAAATTGTAAGACGTTAGTGATGTCCTAATAGCAATATACGTTAGCCCGTAGGGGCGATATTTGTTTGAGATGAACATAAGGAAGATAGTTTTACACTTTACAACCCCCTGTGCATGCGCCTGCGCTGCGCACGGAACGGCAACGTCGCATCGCCCGCCCCAAGCCATAGGGCTTCCGGATGTAATCCTTAAAACAGATAAAGCAATGAACTTCTAAATACTTATACTACTTACTTAAAGACATATTATTTTATAAATTTAAAATTATATTTACTAAGTATAACCTATAAATACTTGTGATGCAATAATCCTTTGCCTATCATAATGACATCGACAATTTCTTAGATAGCTATTATATTAAAATAACTTCTAATCTAATTAGTGTAATTCGTAGATAGGATTCAGTTGAAAAGCTCTGTACTTATGCCCTTAGGGTGCGCACGCACGACGCGGCAACTACACCACGCCATGAAGCAAATACCACGCGACGCGAACTGCAAAACCACTAGTAAATGTATACACTCCAGCGACACGTCTTGTTAAAATGACGAATTTGTGTTCGTCTGTCTATGAGGTGAGCTTGCATACCTATAAACATGTGCGTTGTTCGTGTAGGTAATGGTCGTTTCGTTAGGACGTGCAGTGTCTTGTCCCGTGCTTTCGCTGCCTCGTAGTGCGGTTGGCTCGTAGAATAGGTAGATACTTTGCAGTCGTATAGTGCAATTGCCGCGTAGAGGGTGGTGGGGTCATACAAATCTGTGGTTCATACAATATGTTGCAGTCGCGTCGCGTCGGGCCTACATGTACAGGACTTGCCGCGTAGTGCGATTGCACTCGCGTTTATAGTAGTTTGCGTGTCACTGGTTCAATTGTTCACGGCTAATAAATGCATTGATTTTGTTACTGTCTTCCAATAAGTTAAGCAGTAGATGACTACAGGAGTAAGTTTGATAATAGTTTCGCAGAAGCAAATAATTACTATACCTACGTATAATACTTACAATCGATAACGACGTACAAACAAGCATCGTCAAAACGAATACATTCAACTCTGACAAACATATTCGTTAGCTAATGTAGTTCATAATGATTAAATGCCATTATTATTGTTTTTGCTGAACTCAGAAAAAGATAAGAGATAATCAGAAATTACCCGACTTGTTTAACATCGAGAAGTAAAGTAGGTTAGAATCCTTTCTCTTTTCATTTTCTACGGAAATATCGAGACTAACCAACAATTAGCTAAAAAATAAGTTTGCAAGATTTGTGATCATCAGTAGATTGCTAGACTAGCATTACATCTTAAATACATGGGTGCTAACTACAAAGTAGATGCTTTTGAAAATCGGATACGATGACGCGTTTTTAAAAGTACCATAAAACATATAATTACGAATATTGATAAGCTGTTGTAAAAGTTTTCCAATTGTTCTTAGCACAGACACATTCTCATAGCAACGTTCAGGTGCAGAATGCACTGAATGCGGTTCTACTCGATTACTCTGATTTTGTACACAGTTACTGTGGAGTTTCATGGCCATAAATGCATGAATCCATGATGCTGTACTGTTGTTACCAAAATTTTTCATAATTTAGCAGCAGATTTACTTACTACATAGGGTGAACAATATATTGCTTTTATAAGGGAATATGAATGATCGCTATTTCAAGATGATCGGTTACGATGGTTTGTTTCTTTTACATTTACTCCATATCGCTTGATCACTAGCTAAGCGGTTTGTGTCACCATGGCATATTGTCCTCATCACATTCTGCTACCTTACGTACCTAATATGATATGACATGAAAATGGTAAATTCTGCACCTGAACTTATAGTCGTACTATTTCCACCTACGCTTTATTATGCCTTCTCTTCACTACCTAATTGATAATCTTCACTCAAAAAGATCTGTGGTACGTAAAATATTGATTGAGTCGAAAGATTGTTATTTAGGTGTAAATCTCTATTACTCGTACGTACTGTGTATTTTCTTTTGTAAGTATCAATAGAACAAACTCTAGGATATAATGTTATTACCTACTATTTATAATTTTATTAGTAATATTATACTGATATGTATGGTAACTTAGTCCCAGGGTGCTATAGACCAGTTTGCTCGTAATGGAGAGTCCCAAACGTACCTACGACACTCACCCTTTATTGAGTGTTCCATAATTTCGACACCAAACATCTATGCAACTATGCATGTCAAGTATTTCACATAAATTTAGCTGACCAGTTGACTTTCAGGATCATTTCTCCACCATGCTCTCGTTTATAAAGAAACTCGAGATATTAATATAGATATCTACAGACTATAAGTTTGTACGACATTAGTGGCAAGAACGCGAAATATGAACAAGGACCAAAAATCGCGGTAGTCTTATGTTATGAGTACCTGTAGCTATCATAATGCGTATCGTTACTCTTAATAATCGGGCGGATTCATTGTAGTTATACTTATTATTAATACGTGTGTGCTAATTGTTGTGTGTTATTAGGTACATTACTTACATATCATCATAAATGTCGTTTACAATTATTTTCAATGTTTTTAAAATCAGGGACTGGATAACAGAGTTAGTATGGTGTTTTAAACGGTAAAACTACTGAAACTCTAAGAAATGTTGCAGATAAATTAACTGCTATAGATAACGTATAGTATCTAATTTTCTTGCAGGAGGTACTAAAATAATATTATAGATTTGAATACGTTACACGGTACTGCGAGGTATTCAGTCCCTGCGCATTACACGACGTACCTACCAACCTTCCTTTGCATGTTTAACGTTCACTTGTCGATGTAGTTTGTCGTATCGTCATTCATTTTTACTCGAATGTAATTAAGCTGTTCGATTTTGATATAATAGCACCCTGTTCTTTGAAATTCGTACCTTAATTAAAATCTTATTACGACTCCTAATGGTCTAAAAGTTTGAAGGTTCAGGCAAAACACTATGAATGTGCATTTGGTCCTGACTACTGATTGTTCTATGTAGTTAAACTGTGCTCTCAGATCGGTTACTTTAAAATTTACCTTCTAGTTCTGATACTCTGTTTTACTTAGATTAAAATTATTATAACTATTTATTAAATCTTTCTTCTCTCTCACATGTAGTTTTATTTAGTGTGGAATATCCGTCAAGTACCGGATCGCAACAGCCTTACTTAGGGTTAGTTCTCACTGAAACGCTACGCGACGAAACGCAATGTAATTTCGAGCATGGATGCAAATTTTGTGCTTTTTAGAATATTGCAATCTCAACACGCTTCAACTACGAATCTCAACACGAAGCAGGCAAAGTCGATTGCCTCCTGACCAATACCTACGCAGATTGCATGACTGAGGGGTGTCCCCCAATTGTACGAGTTGCGTTTCAAAGTGAAAACTTCTACCGATGGCAGCACTTGAATCAACGACATGCGCTAAATAGTACTAGTCGCGCTTGAAATGTAGTGTAAACTACGGTAAGGAAACCAACTGGGCTGCAGTGGCGAGAGGTTATACTGATAGCAAAAGTCGTAGGTTCATATCCGGGCTCCGCATAAAATTTTCTAGAATTTTGTAGTGGTTACATGTTCTGGAAATTTCATTAGGTAGGGACCTAGTTATAGCATCTTTTGCAAAAATTAGCATATCAATACCTACATTAATCCCAAAATATATCTTGTAAGTATGTTTCATATTCCTACGGAAACTTAGACTGCAAAAAGAACTACCTAAATAAAAAAAAAAAAATTTAGGAGTAAGCAACTTTCCCCAGCGAGCATGGTGTGGTATGGGTGGAAGGAAATATAAACAAAAATTAAAATTTTATTAGACTCCTTATATGTTAACAATATTGTTTATGAAAAGTTTTAATGTTGTACCTAATTAGTAAAAGTTCTTCAATTTCACAATCCGTTCACCGCAGGAAATATTTATTGCACTTTTATTTCCAACCCGTATTTATTACGAATTAAACAATTTAATTAAGTTAGCATAGATATACATACGTACACGAAGGAGTTGGCGGAGGCTGGTTCGGTAAGTTCTGTGTATGGTGTATAGTAGAACGGGGGGCAGGGGGGTCGGGCGGGGTGGCGCCTAGGGGCTTCGTCCAGAGAAAGTAAAATATCCTGGTATGAGGGAGGCTAGTATTGTCAAGCCGATATATACCTACGTATATATGTATAGCTTTAAACTATATATCGGGCCCTTATCCTATAGGTACCTACTTATTTACATACGTATAAGGTTTATCTATTATGCAGACATAGGAAATGGAACAAGTCGGGAAAGGGAGACGTGAGTTTGGGAGCTTACATGATTTCAACGTAGCAGTGGACACACTTAGTTGCGAATATACATAAATTCTTTTTATGACATGAAAACATAACTATGCACTTCAATGGACATCTTAAATTCTACAGTAAGTACCCAATGTTACTTGGGGAAAGTTGTTAAGTTTCATGGGCTGATTCACCCCTTAAAATATTAGCTGCAAATACCTATTTTAGCTATAGGTACGTATAAATAAGGTGTAAAAATATTAGCTGCAAATACATATTTTAAAGGGTATTCAGCCCATGAAACTTAACAACTTTCCCCAAGGAACATAGGTCGAATTATGAGAATTTTTTTTGGACGTCCCATACAAATTGTCTTAGTCGGTTAGTAATTTTGTATGGGAGGTCCTAAAAAAATTCTCATAATTCGACCTATGTTCCTTATGGAAAGTTGTTCAGTTTCATGGGCTGGTTCATCCCTTAAAATATTTGCACTAACTTTTTTTACACCCTGTATATTTGGACAAGATTCTTTCAGTTGACCGATTTTCCAACTGCGTTGTATAGGTCATGAAATACGGAAAAACTGGGGCCCGACCACAAAAAGTTAACAAAAAAAGTTTACCGCAATAATGTTGAACGTAGGAAATGCAATCTCCAACTCGCGAGATCTCGAAATTACCGAGATCTTAAGCAATTTTTCGAGATTGAGATCTCGAGACGGGCGGTATCGTTTCAGAAATATCGTTCGAGATCTCCAGGTATGTACCTACAGTTAACATTATATTTCAATCACAGTTAATTCTACTTGGCTGCGAATACTCTTCAAGTTGTAAAGGCCAGTCCTCCAAATACTCCGACCATCAGACAACAGACCTGAACAACTTTCCCCTACGAACATATGTCAGGAAACGAAATCTTAAGTTGCCCGCCCGTACGAAATCACGATCAGTTTACCGACTTTTTTTGGGGAAGTCAGAACATTTAAGACGTTTCCAAAGTCTTAGATTAGACGAATGATAGCTCTCGTCGAGCTAAAATTCTTTATCTAAGGTAAAAATGTTCAGTTTCATAGTCTGACTGCACCCACATCAGTACTTGGAGACTTGTTCCTAACAGTAATACTTCTGGTGGTACACATACATATACATATCACGCCTTTGTCCCTTGCGGGGTAGGCGGAGCGATAACGATCGCAAAATTACGGTCGTTATCGTCACGTCTGACAATATTTGAGGGTCGTAGCAGATAAGTCGTGTATCACAATAGTGACAGGTTGTCAGCCTGTCGCCTAAAATCGCAATACAATTAAAACCCTCGAGTCCCTCAGTCGCCTCTTACGACACCCACGGGAAAGAGATGGGGTGATGCTATTCTAAGCCGGGAACACACTGCACAGGTGGTAGGTACAGAAAAATTGCATCAGGGTACGAACATCGGTTCTTTCGTCGACTTCATCTTCGACAAGCAGTAACTACGAATAAGGGTGTTAGGTACCTACATATTTTTTTACTTTTTGCTACGCTACGCTACGCTACGCCTCTTGTAGTAAATGCGCTTCGTTGATGTCTTTTATATCGATTTGCCTTCTCGTCTGTAGTTAGAGGTACCCTACCGCCCAGATTCGAAATTAAAAGGATTATTTTAAGTTGGTTAGTTAACCAGTTCTGATTCCTAAAAACCAACGAGGCGCAGTGGTAGGTAGTGTCTGCGACGAGAAAGTTCCGCGTTCGAATCCGCTGGGGCACTCACAAAGTTGACATTTATCACTTTGTAAGATTTTTAGTCTGGTTAGGACATTGCAGGATGAATGATTGTCTGTAAGAAAGATGGTTCCGTGTTTGGAGGGCACGTTAAGCTTAAACCGTAGTCCCTGTCCGGTTGCTGTCATGGTAACTTGACGGTGATCATTACTAAAATATATCAGAGGCCTGATTTTAGTACTTGGTAAGCGATTGAAAAAACTCTCGACACTGGGGTTACACAAATTCATCGGGTCACAAATTTTCACACGAATTTACGACTATGGCACCCTGGATATAGCTGCTCCGCCAGTAAAACTACTGTGTGGATTCTTGGCTTCTACTGTGTAGGTGCCAATAGTGCGTAATACTTAGGTATTCTATTTCCTAATAGCAGAGACGTTGGCATCTCTCGCTACGCCCAATCAGAGGGGGTGGAGTCCGTCCGCGTGACCGAGCGGCGGAGCGGCGCATGTAAATGGGAACAGCACTGTAGCCTACATCGGGAGGAATAGAGAATATATAGGTACACTCAAGTATACCTACATGTATATGAAGCCGAGCGAAAAGACCACTACACACCCCGAAGGGTGGGGGCCCGGACGTGCGTTCGATTCAAACGAGCCGTGGCCCCCGTCCGGAGACGCTCACTGCTCGCTACTCGTACACACAATTTGAGCCTCCGCTCGAGGCTCGAACCGATGCATAGAAATCACGTCTACTGTGTCCCAGAAATCATTAAAAAACATTTCCTAATTACTTACACTATACAGGGTGTAAGGGACAGCGCCCCGAATTCTGATAGGGTGCAAGCAGACCATGAAACTGAACAACTTTCCCCTAGGACCATAGGTATGTCAGAAAACAAAATTGCGATCAACTGACTGCATTTACTTACTATGGGAAACCAAATTTTTTTTGAATTTTTTGATGTTTCCTGACATATGTTCCTAGGGAAAGTTGTTCAGTTTCAAGGTCTGCTTGCACCCTACCAGTATTCGGGACGCTATCTCTTACAACCCCTATTTTCTTTTTTAAAATATACTTTTTGAAAGATTTTAGAACGCTAACGGTAACCAGGAGCGTCGGCAAGAACCCCAGGAGGCGCATTTTCGAAACAGTATAACATAATTCCGAGGGCGGTAATCCGCAACAGCTGAGGCTCGACTTTCTGACATGATTCACTAACCACTCGTATCTCGTATCACACTTTCTACAACTTGGATTTGTCGATGTCAAGGGTATGTGTGAAACGATTAGGCTTTGTATGAATGGAGTTATGCAGTAGAACGTGTGATACAAGCTCAATCAGCAGCAGACTGTAGCACGGCGCCTCATTTTGGTAATCACCGGCATTGGTAGATTCATTCCGATCCGTTCTTCCCAGAACAACTCCTAAGCCCAGTCTTGCCCCAAAGGCACGATTGTGCTGGTTCTATAAAGAACCATTCAATTAGGTATTTCCGGATGAGTACTTACTCCCCACCAGCCGATAGGCGTAGTTTTGATGGCCCCTGTGCCAAAATCGTACAATCCATCACAAAAAACCAGAATGTCGCATGCGGGTTTGTAGAGATGGGACCCCACAGTCATCGATATTAGTGCTGGGTCATAGTGAGATCGCTTTTTGGTCTAAGCATAGTGTACAGTCTATGTTTAGTCATATACACGTTCAACCGCGTATTCATATCTGCTATCTTAATAATTAAGGGTACCGACCTACATTTTTAGCTGCACGGGCTACAAGAGCCCGATTCTTGTTATTTTAGTCATTAAGGTCATCAACAGTCAACTGTCATTCCATCACCACAGATTTTCTATACACTGTTTGTAGACTACGAAACTGCTGAGACCATCCAACTGACATGCTATCGAGACGGTGTGGTTCTCCCCAGCACGGCCCATGTGGAAATCCATAACCTTGAGTATGTAGAATTATTGTCGATATATATCTCGACAGTAATCGCACAAAAACCAGAATTGTCAAAAAATAATTATAACGAAAAGGCATTGGCGTGCTGGAGAGTCTCTCTGAAACACGGCCCATCAGAAGCGCACCACGTAGAAGGAAACCTGATTATTTAAGAAAAGACATGAATTTTTCGACCCTACAACCAAAAAACCAGAAATGTCCCGTGAATCTTTAAAAAAATATAACGAAAAGTATGAGGCGTGCTGGACAAAGTCTCTCATGAGCACTACCCATCGATGGATCTCGAGAACCACAGCATGCTACCCTTTAAATAGTGTTTCGAGAAATTCTAGTTTTTGTGCAACCAACTATTGAGAATTCTACATACTCAAAGTCATGTCTTTCCACATGGTCCGTGCTGGGTAGAGCCACATCGAGAAGCAACTGAAACTATTTTTATTTAGCAGACTTCGGCCTCAGGTCTACAGGTTTTTTTTATTTTATTTTGGTAGTTACATTGCCTAGACGGTAAAGTTTTCTGTTTGACAATGAGGGGTTTGTAGCTGCTTAATTTCAAGAAAATTTTAGTTAAGTACTAAGTTTTATAATAATTATTGCTATATTTTTCATAGAAAATATAACAAACATGAAACTAAGTCACAAATAAGTAGGTACCTATTTAAAAAAATAGGTACAAATAAGCAAGTCCCGTATATTAAAGTAAGTAGTAAGTTTCATATACTAAAAACAGACCGCGAAGTTTCACTGATAGGAACGCTATTTCCAAAAAATTCTAATAGCCGGACCCTTTAGGTATGGAAATAAAAAAAAAATTGAAAGCAAGAGCCTATACTAAAAATCAGCTAAGAAAAAGCAGATGAAGCTACTGGCCTAAAAACAACCGAGCCAGCCGTATCGCATCGCACTGGAAAATACTCAGCTAAATTAAAACTAACAGCGTTTCCGTACTTGTTTGGACTTCCAGAAAACGCCTTTGAGATGTAATTTCAGATTTTTCCCTTTAGCCCTGAGCAACTCCAGTGAAAAATAAATATGCTTAAACCCGACCCTACGCCGGTAAAAAAGAGGGAAAAATATTAAAAATTAAGAAAATATTTGTTTTACTGTTATGTAAACATCTCTAATTACGACCTATTCAAATTAATATTTTTTCTTTGCACCGTGCGAAGCGGCCGGTGCTCTAATTAACATCTATTACAGGTATTTCAGGAACAGAGGAGTATCATTTGGTGAGGGCGCTGAGTACACTCAATTAAACGAGCCCTCCCGCGCCCTCCGGCCTCCGGCGAGCCGCGTGCCGAGAGCCGTGCGGTGCTGCCGCGATGCCAGTCGCCAGCCAAGTCACAGCGCAAAACTACTACTTTCATTTTACACATTTTTTAGCATCTCTTTTAGCACATTTTAATAACTGGTGACAGTAAATGTTAGTGTCCAAATACATATAAAGGATATGTTTTCAGTGATTGGAGATCTGGAGTCGTGCTGTTGGCTGAGCCTGGGGCAGCAGCGACAGTGCTGGTGGCGGCTGGCTGGTGGCCGCTGGCGCCGCTAGGTGGCGCGGCGGCGGCGAGCGCGCGGCCATCCGGCACGCCGGCCTGCCTCCCCTGGTCACCCGTTCGGAACGCACCCGCCACCCCCGCTACCCCACCACCCTCTTTAAAAGCCAGTGGCGAGCTTCAAGAGAAAGTGCCGCGTGTGTACTCTCACATGCGTAGAGCCATCTTTGGCGAGACCTGTCGGGCGCTAGCGGGGGATGCTTCGGATTATGTGGAGGCGACTCCCGCCGCCCCGTATGCGTAAGTGCGTACACACAAAGCCTTCCTACATACATTTGCATAGTGACATTGTACGGTAATAATGTATGTGACCACTCGGCTCGCCGCCCGGGGGCGACATCTTTCAATAAATCGCCTGGCGCTGGCTCGCCGCGCCACCCGGCCCGGGCCCACTCAGCTCTGTGCTCATCTAGCCGCTTGTACGTAATTAAAATACATTTAGGCACCTTCGAAGTTTCTTCGTAATCATTTTGTAACACACGATATAACTTTTATTGTAGAGATCATTAGTGGTAACAACTTTGTATGGTCCTACGTAACGTAATACTTAGGCATGAATAAGCAGAAGCACGCTAAAAATGTTAAGTAGGTAAACCCGGAAGTACAGGCAAACGTAAAAGAGTCGGATTGGAACCCCGGCACAGGTCATCAAAGTTCTTGCACTCCAATCTCTTCAACTAAATATCAACTCGCTAAGGTAAAGAATAAACTCAAAAGAAACACGATGTCGTCGTCCAGTACCGTAGATACGACGCCGGCCATCATTCGATCACCATGTCAAAATAAATTGAAAGCCTATACGTACCTAATACATACCTATATAATTTCAATTTACATAATGTGTACACATATGCGTATAAGAGGATTTCTTGAAGTTTCGTGGATGTAATAGAAGGGAGGGCGGTGGTGGCTCGGACCCCCCCTGCCCGGCCGCGTATGTGTGAGTATGTCTCGGACATGCACGGTACGCAGATTTCTCTAACGATTTTCCCGGAGTGTGAAATGTAAAATAAGGGGTTAGACGAGGCAGTGCCCGGTTCCCCCCCCCCCCCTCCGCGCCCCTCGCTCGCCAAATTGATGACCAGCCGCCCAAGGGGAGATCTGTCCAAATTTAACACATATCGTATTTAAAAGTAGAGCGTTTCGGAACCTTATCCTCGCTCATTAATATTCCTGTGTAAATTACATAGGCTTAGCGAAGATACGCCCAACGGTCTTTGTTTTCTAATTCTTATTGCTAAGTGCCATCCAGGCATTTCGAATCAATTTTAAATTTTAATTAGTGCTGTAAGACTTATTAGAAAAATAAATACTTAATTATTAAAGGATTGCAGATGTAGGTAGGTAAGTATAGCGCCTCAGAGCACCGATGCCGCCGCCTTCTTAGCACCACCCTCGCTTTGGTAGTCTTCCGTCAGCCCTTCACTTTTTTGATAGTTTTGTGTCATTCTAAAACACGTCATCTCACTTCATATTATCATAATGTCCTCCTGCCATGCCCCTGCCTCCGACCCAAGCCTCCGACGCACTAAAACCTAATTCTCTACAGTGAATTTTCGGCTGCCGATTGAGTTTTGACCAACCATTCAGATGTTGAACTGTTTCTTGAATTGTTTCTCTTACCCGTAAACAAAAATAATACAGGGTGATAGGTACCGAACGAACGACTTACCCGACCAAGAACAAAAGGGAAACTCCTTGGGAAAAGTTGCTCAGCTGACTGTTGAGCTTAGCGTTTTCGAGAAAGTCACTCGATTCGATACCTCTATCAACTACCAAACAATTGCCAACATGGCAATATCCGATCTTTTATTTTATAAATACAGCCTCATTCTAACTGACACACAGTCCTGCCTACAGATAAAAAATCAAACCTATTTCTCTAGTCTGTAAGTTTAGGTACTTATCTTTTTGTAAACAAATTTTGTATGAAACTGACAGTTCAGAAGTGTCACTTTCATACAAAGTTTGTTTACAGAAAGATAAGTAAAGAATAAACCTAAACTTACAGACTATAGATATGAACTATAATAGAAATTGAAATTAACTAAGGGAAACTGTATTTTAAGCTTTGAAACTCTAGGATAGGTATACAGAATTTGCGGGGATTTTATTCTAACAGCGCTAAAATTAACTTTGCTTTAAGCAGCACAGTGTCCCTGAGTGTTTGAAACTGGCATCTGTTAACCCTTTCTTTAAAGGTCATAATTTTTTTGTGTATCTGAATTTTTGCCATTAGGGTCGGTAGGTATAGGGGTGCGTAATAATGATCAGAAATCAGAAACTGTCAACAAGGTTTTAGTATTTAGTACTGAGATAAAGCTTGCCCATGAAGAGTAGATAAATAATGAGGGCGCCACTTTCTTCGCGATTTGTGAAATCTGACGGATAACGCTTAACTATGGCAACAATTTTTCATACAAAATTTTTAGTTCTATTTTATCTCATTTCTACTCTTTTTGGCCAAGCTATAAATAGCGTCTTGTAGGATAGGTACAACAGTGACGGTCGTAAGTTTGTCATCGTCACGTCATACAAGTAGGATCATCTTATTTTATTTAGTAAATTAGGCAGGTTTGTATCACTCTAGTGAAAAGTCAGCCAGTTGCCTGACATACACATGGAATCTCTATTTCCTATGGCAAAGTAGAACGAACAATGCATTGAATCAACAAAGAGGTTAAATTAAACACGTATCGGGTATAACAGTGGTTGTTTGGGGTCGGAACCGGCACGGAGCCCGGCTGCCTCCCCCGCGGGTAACTGTACAACCTCTTTTTATGGGGCGACTGCATTCCTATGCACCCCGACCACCCTTCTAACAGCGAGATGCGTTATGCGTACGAGGCGAGGATCCCACACGAGTTTTGATAGCTTACCAAATCAACCATAAAAAACGGAATTATGAAATTGCCATAAGTGGCTAGGTAAGCCTTAGACAGTTTTATTCTACAGGTACTATTAACTTATAGGTGCAGGATATTAAACTGCATGTAAAACTAGATTCATACGTACATTATCTATAGGTACCTAATACTGTTGAACGAGCAAGTATTTTATCCAAACATATTATATTTATTGTAATCATGATCTCGGAAAGAGTTCCATAGAATTTTGGGGACGGTTATTCAGTTCAATAAAAGCAGGGTGGTGACCAAAAATAGCTACTTATGGCCACCACTAAGTAAAAGACCTACTTATAAGTGCAAGGTGAAAGTCAGCCTACAGATAATACAAGGTGTAAAAATTTTAGCTGCAAATATGGTAAGGGGTAAATCAGCCCATGAAACTAAGCAACTTTTCCCAAGAAACATAGCTCGAAATATGAAAAGAAATTTTTCTCATATTATGTTTCTTACGGAAAGTTGTTCAGTTTCATGGGCTGATTCACCCCTTATAATATTTGCAGCTAATATTTTTACACCTTATATAGGACTTATTGTCGGCAAAACCTGGCCTAGGCTGGCACAGTGTACGGATCTAAGGCACAAAAGAGAGAAGGTTTATTTATTTATACCCCCCAATTGGGGGAGGTCCATGTCCACATGTGCACTGTTGTGGCTGTAAAGGTAGAAGTGGCTGGTATTTTGGCTTTTTAAGTTGGTCCCTCACTAGAGTGGTGAATCAGGTGATGTGTGCAGGTGTGGTAAAATCAGGACATTCTCGTAGGGTAAATAATTATCTATCGCTAATAAATAAAAGCATAATTTAATATCTACTGGAAGTATCACTCAACACTAACCTATCTTAGGTGAAAGCCTTACATTTAAAATTGGTCTGCTGCGTTGGTTGGTGGTAAAGATGCAGCGTTGAAAATAGTGAAGCATTCCTAAATTGCGACGTTGTCAAATTTACAAAGCGCACGACAAAATGCATCTAGCAACATCGCATTCTCCTGCGGGTGTTACACACAGCGGCAAGTTTGACAGGTGTAGCACGCAAGTTGCTCTCACACAACCAACGAGGGCGCATCCTTCACGATCTTAGAGCATTTAAACTATGGAGGTGGCAAAGCCGGGCGTACCTCGCTGCCAGAATTCACTATGATGTCCAACTGTTTGATGCGCGACAGTTGCCATTTTGTATCGCTCTCTGTCGCAAGTAACAAACAGCTCCTAAAAATGCAATCTACAACTTGAAATTTTCGAAATCTCAGTGTATGCAATCACATGTAGGTAAAAATCTCAAAAGATTCATCAAATAATTTGCGATATAAAAATACAGTGGTACGTTGATCATTTTACGTGGAACAGGGTAGTGCATGATTGCATTGCATAATGAGGGGATAATGTAGGAGTCAATATTTTTTTTGATTAGTCCATTAATCCTTGTGTAAGTGATACCGAAATACGTTACATTACTACTTTTATATAGTTTATTAAAAAAAATATTTCTTAAAAAATTTGATGAATGAATTTCTATTAATTGTTATTATGTCACATTACTAGCAATTATCGCGTGACAGAGGTAACTCGCTTATTGAGAAATTTTTGTAGGTGATTGTATTTTTTTTGTTATGTGCTGTATGTGTTTACCTCAACGCAAACCCCCGCAAAAAGCGCCAGAAAATCTTTTTCGGTAATTCACTGCTTGCCACCTCCATAGGTTGAATGATCTAAGTCCACGTTACTTTTCTGAGAAACGAGGAACAGCACGCGCACATGTACATCTTTTCTATTCCTTTCCTAGTGTAAATGCGTTTGTGTGCGAGTGAAAAAATCTAGCGTGCTGCACCGCCTACGTGTTTGCTTCGTCTGCGTTTTACGGCTTTATGCTACCCGTTGCATGGCCCAATTCAGCATACATCGAAGGTTATCTTGAGTTTTTTGCCATGACGCCCATAAAGTAACCAGCAATGGCAAAGGCCCTGTGGCAGGGTAGTTTAATAGCCGGCTTAGGATTACTTGGCCAGTGTTAAGATCAGACCAAATTACCTAGATTTTTTATTGATACTTACCGGCTTACATAATAATTTAGCTTTTATTTCAGTCTATGGATGGGGCAGGCTGCGATTAGCCCGCAGGTCGGGGGCATTTCTACAGAGACGCCGTTTTTTTTGTCCTGGTCCAGAAATCGTGTTAAACATATAAACTAAAATCTCAAAAAAATTACACATAATCCTTAATGTATGTATTATTTGGAGAGCATAATTATTATGACTAATTTAATAATACTTTCTTCTAAAAAAAATACCGAAATGAAAAAAAACACCAAATTTACCTGATTTAGGCCTGTCCCTTTGGCGGAATTGAATCTAAATTGGTCCATAATTCGAAAATTTCCGGAATTTATAATAATGTTCCTATGTTCACATGTATATAGATGTATGACAAAGGTTTATTTATTACCAAGATGGCTATAATGTTTTATTTTGTACCACTTATGTCACTTTAAATATTTGTCCCGAGCTTATCACTTAATTCGGTATCACTCACAAACTCTTACGCACATCTGTAAATACGCGCGATTTGCACATCTTTATCCGATTCACATAAACTGCCAGTTGCGTCCGAGTAGGCGAGTGCCGTGAACCTGTGACATGCTGCCGGGATTTACCATTTTCAAAGATAAGAAATTTTACTTCATCTTTGGTGCAGGGTAATTTCTCAACTCCGGATCATAAATATTTTTGAAACTATAAGAGCTAAAAGTTTGTTACTTTGTGTAATTTGTGCCTCGATAGTATACCAATACGTAGGTAAAATTGAATTTGCACAAAGTTATACTGTGAGAGAGAAATTTCAAAGAAACCAGCTTTTTCTCAACTCCGGGAATCTGAACTCCGTGTGCATTTGTTCACGGAGTTGAGAATTTTGTTCACGGAGTTGAGGTTTTTTATAAAACTGTGATTAGAATGATGTCGTGTGGTACCGGCGTAGAATAGCATCACTCCAATTCTACCTGTAGGTGTCGTAAGAGGCGACTAAGAAACTAGCTCGAGAGATGATTAACGACGATTAACTCTTGTAATTTCTAAACTCCGTGAACAGTCAAAATTCAAATTCGATTATTTCACAATCTGCAAGAGGAAATGGGGAGAAATTTATCTTATTTTGTTTATTCATTTAAAAAACAATAAATCACTTTGAATGAGTGCATGAAAACCTTAAAACAAACGTGCACTCTCAACTCCGTGAACACTCGAAATTAAAATTGAATTATTTCAGAATCTACTGAAGCAAATGATGGCAAATAAAATTAAATATATTTCTATTTTTTTTCCTATTTTTTCAGTATAATAAAGTCAATAAAATGTTAAGAGTAAAATTGCACACGGAGGTGAGAAAAATTTACTCCTGCCGTAGAAATGCTCGGGTGCGGTTTGGTTTTTGTCCCGTAGTAAAACGTAGCCTGGTTATGTCCTTTCTTCCTTCTTTCTTACCTTCAGTTTTTGTTTTCCTTTCGTCTTGTTTATTTAATAGATATTGTTATTGTTAATGTAAAATTTCATTCTCTTACTCTTTTCGTGTGGGACACCGAGTCGTCCAACGACCCGATGAATCCTAGTGTCAGAATTTTTCAACCGCCTTCTACATGTAGCAGGCTTCTGACATGGTTGTGTAACGACCGCCGTCTGAGTCATAGACAGCAACCGGGACCTACGGCTTAACGTGCCATCCGAAACACGGAACCATCTTACTTACGGACAATCGGGTGGTTCAGCCCGCAATGTCCTAACCAGACTGGGAACAAATTCACAAAGAGATAAATATCAACTTTGTGAGTGACCCACCGAGAATCGAACTCGGGACCTTCCGCGTCAAAGGCAGTCGCGCTACCACTGCGCCACATCGGTCGTCATTTTTTCGTCAAAATTTCATTGAAATCGATTTAGTGATGTGAGTACCTAGCAGATTAAGCAGATACAGTTTTACTTTGGAATTTACAATAGTAGTGTGATGAACTATATTACTTTTTTATTGTTTTGAATTTATTATTTTACCTAAGTATTACTATTTTAAACTTTAATACGTATTTAGGTCTCACCTACAACTCCACAAAATACCACGTAATACACTCGTATTTTGGAATTTTCGTAAACGACCATAATATAAAACAATTGTGTAAAACACAAAAATACTTTTTCTTTGTTCTAGGCAACAATAAGACTGCCCAAAACTCTGTTGCTCTGATCGGTTCACGGGGATCCCTTGGGCGAGCAGGCTAGGGGATCCTGGTGGCCGAAATGCAAATTTCGCATGGTTTTAGCTGTAGTAGTTTAGGCTGTGCTTTGATGAATCAGTGAGTCAGTGAATGAATGAGGACAAACGTTTTTATAAACAAGTACTTATAGATAACAAAAATATTTAACATCCATGTACACGTTAAACCTAGTGTTGTACTACTGACAACCGAATTTAGAATCTATGTACACGTTAATCCTTGTGTTGTACTACTGACAACCGCATTTAATAACTTATATAAAATAATAAAATAACAGCCATAGCACCTCAAAATTGTATGTAACAGCATCATCCAGATGGGAATTCTTCAATTGACGTTAATTTCAATATGGTGGCAGTGGTGGCAGCCATACTTTAGATGCTTTTGTCACAGTTTCTGTTTCACGATGGTTTCAATAGGTTCCATTACCTGAAAGTGACCTGAATAGAGGAGGATTCGACTTCTGAGCGCTGAGAATGCCCAACCCCACGACCACCTGTGGTCCTGTTAATCTGGTGTTGTTAGCCTTGGGCTGAGGATTAGACTTAGTTTCTATTTTGACGAATTGTATGACCTAAAGATATGCCGCCGATTGCCGCCCCAGTTGAGCTTTTAATTTGATTTGGTATGGTAATGAATGGCAACTACAGAGTCATCCACGGAGTGCCGTCTCCATATATATGACATGATATGGCACGGCGACTGTACCGACCTATGCATGCAACAACGGTAAAGTAGGTAGACTACACTCACTGTCACTGACATGCCTTCGCTCGCTACGATACGATACGATACGACGACGCGGCGGGTAGAAGGCGTAAGGTCAAGTTTACTGGTGAGGGTGAGTTTACAAACCTACCTAATGCAGCTAAGTGTCGGAATTCACCCGCGTATCTATTAGTGCAGTCACAAAATTTTAGAATCTTTTGAGATTATGAATCCCAAAGAAAATCCCGTAGAATTCCGAAAACTGGGGCTGAACTGTACACAGGGAGGTTTGTTTCTATATTATAGCGCGTCGTCGAGTCGAGACAAACAAACTTTTGTCAAGTTTGTAGCCGTTTATTGTGTGCCCTCATAAAATGTTATGAATTGTTCCCCGGTCCGACATCAACTGCCACTCGCCTGCTTGCCGACCTGTCGCTCTATTCATGTGAACTTATACCTACCAGAAAGTAGGCAATATTGTAGATTAATTAGTCAACTAGTAGATACCTAAGTAGGGAAGAGCTATCTAACAATGAACTTCTTTAGAGGTCATAATCAGATTTACTAGAGTAGAGAAGCACCGATTACTCGGCCACATTGATGCATCAAACCCTAAAATTACAAGTAGGAAGGCATGAGGTACATCGAACGTAACTTAAAATGAAAATCAAGTAAACCTGTATAGGTATAGGTACGGAGGGAGAGTCCGAGTGTAAACTCGAGCAGGGCGCGCAAGGAAGCGATCGGCATAGTCCGAGAAAATCAATGTTAGCACCCCTCATAGTTTGCATGGGCCGCGTGTCCGGCACAAGCGAACTACCGTACGAGCACCTAGGTACTTCGATTCTATTATAAAATCGACGTTTCGAATTTGTTGCATTTAGGTTCTTTGATTAAAAACTAAAAAAAAACAAATAAGTTAACGATGACCAAGTTAAGGCGCTGGAGTCCGCTCTTTTCGATGTGTTTAGAAAAAAATTGAAGGAACCGCGCCTGTGAGCCCCCCGCGCCCCGCACCCCACGCCCCGCGCTCTTCCGCGATGCAAAATTTTTAGAGCCCTGCGCTGTTCTTGGCCCTTCGAATTTATTTAACACTTTTTTTACTCTTTCCTGTGATTTGGTGCATTTTAGAGGAGAAACTGTTAAAAGCTTTTTGTTATTATTTTAACGACTTATAGCTGATTAGATCTTAATTCAGTGGCGGATAAAGGCGTATAAGGCGCGCGCAAAAAAATGCGATTTAAGAATAATTGCAGGCATAAAATATATCTGCCGTATGATGCAGGCTTAGAATAGCATCACCCCATTTCTTTCCTGTGAATGTCGTAGAATCCGACCAAGGGACTTGAGGGTTTTATGTGTATTGCAATTTTAGGCGACATGCTGACAACCTGTCAATATAGTGATACGCGGCTTATCCGAAACCACCCTCAACCATTTTTCAGAAGTGGCGATAATACCCTAATTTTACGGTCGTTAACACTTTGCCTACCCCGCCAGGAATATAGGCGTTATTTGTAAGTATATGTATGTGTAGTATAAAATATCTACAAAAAATTGCATTACTAGTAAACGAGCTGTTTTAAAGGGAGATCGTATGGAGGTATACGATGTCTTATGTATGCCATATCTTCTACATCAGACATGGAAAATAGTTACGAGTCTCATATTTAAAAACGAGATTATATTAACTATGTAAAATAATTATTAAAAATAAAAAGAAACCTTCGTTCTTTTGCTTTTTCATTCGATCTCTATGGTGTGCTGTCTTAAATCATACTTTTAGCAATTAAATTAACTAAGGTGTTATGTTAAAATGTATTAAAGCCTACTTTAGATACTTTTCTTTGTTAACTGACCACAATATTGACCACTTCCTTGTAGAATAAAGCTGAGTTTAAAATTAGTGTTTCGGCGCAGGGCTCTGCCGGCCCGCATTGTAAGGGTGGGTGCTATCGCTATCCTACTCGGACGCAGCATCACCGGACATTTCGACCGGGCATTTCAATTTTGAGAAAGAGTAGGACCAGTCCCGTCCCGCGCGCCGCTCACCTCCCCGCCACCCTCTCGCTCGCACCAAGGACACACAAAAGGTCCAAGGAGCGATAACTTCATCACCACGCCGCGCTCTCGCTCGCACGCACGCCTCGGTGGGGGACGACGTTGCGAATTGTTATTGAAGTCATGCCCCCGAAGGCGACTTCAGGAAGGCTGTCAGTTGCTAGTAAACGTTCGCAGCGTCCATACCCGGCGACTGACCGCGCCGCGCCGCCTTCACTAAAACTATTTTAACGCTTCGTCAATATTAATTTTAATTAAGTGCCAAGTTTTATAACAAGATTAAAAACTGTGATTTTAGTTGAAGACACAATTTATAAGACTTTTACAATCAGTGACAATAACTTGCGAAGGACGGTATAAACAAAACTTTTTGAAAAAACAAAGTGCTTGAAGATTGTTCGTTGTTGTGACAAGTGCGTTGGACGTGTGCCGGTCCGAGCCGGCTGCCGGCTGCCGGCGCGAGCGAGCACTGTTTACGCGCGCACGTGGTTGCGCCAACACCAGCGCGCGGAAATGCCGCGAAAAACTTTCTTGGTAAACACCGCGGAATAACTGGAGTGCGGCGCGCCGCGCTACCGCCATGACTAACCTGTAGCGCCTGACTCTGCGTGGATTATTCATGTACGTCGAAACGAAAAGTGTTGTCTTTTTATTATTTTTTTTTCGTTGGAGGAGACGGTGTTCTCCGTTGGATGAATGATTTAAATGGCTAACAACAGCAACGTATCGTCGACCTTACCCTCGAGAGACTATCATTGTAAGATCTGTGATCTCTACTTGGATACACACGATTCCTTGGAGGTACATTTACAATATCATAAAGAAAATTTATACATGAAATGGGGTGCACAAAACTCGCAGAATGATACCGAGAATAATAATAGCTCAAAAGTGAAAAACGATACGACTGTGTCTGCTGCAGCCGACTCCAGCGACAACATGATTACCAAGCCAAGCCCGGAGTTCCAGCAGCGGTCCACGCCGGAGACCTCGGCCCAGTTCCCGCACCCCGCTACCCCGCAGAGCTACCACAGCGCGCCCTCGCCCTACCAGAACCCGGACCAGACAAACTTCTCCCCCGGACCACAGTTCGGTAACAATTACAGTCATTCAGGTTTCCCACAAAACCAACACTCTGAGCAAATTAATTGGGAGCAATCTCAGTACGGCCAAGACTACCATAAGCCGAACAGGTTTCATCCATACAACATGCAGGAGCGCGTGTCTCAGGTGTCCTCCTCGAGCCCGTTGTACGGGCAGCCCCTCAACCAGCCCACTCCGTCGCCCTCGCCCAACCAGTGCGACAAGTGCGGCTTCGTGTGCGACTCCGCAGTGCAGCTCAACGAGCACTGCAACTCGGCGCACGCAGGCTCCAGTGCCGCGCCACCATCTACGCCATTGTCATTCCAACCTTTTACTGGCAAGCAGTACAACAGCGCCGGGTACCAGAATGAGAACTCTAAGGTAAAAGTTGAACATGAAGAATCGTCTGATATCTTAGATCTTGATTCCCAAAAAGTTGTCTATCAAGGAAACGAGGGCGAGCAACCCAACCCTTCATATGAAGAGGGATCGGCGCCGAACCGCGAAACCAACGCACGCACTGTACCTATGATGCCATGGGAAGCGCAAAAATTGTACAGCAATCCTCAAGTGAACGGGGACGTATCTCTATTCAAAGATCAAAAAATGTTTGGAGAACAAAAGCCGTATCCTGCGGAGGCAAAAATGTTCCACCCGGACCAGAAATTTCCCTACGGACAAGATAAATTTCTCGGCGTGCACGATCAGAAACCTTTCATGCACGTAGATCAAAAAGTATATCCAGGTGTTATGCCACCTATTACGGACTGTTATCCAGGTCAAGTAGTTTCAACTAATCCCGATATGAAACCACCATATCGGCCTTATGATTCTCCGACGGCGCCGCAAATATCAAGCACTCAGCCGGCCAATCCAACATCCTCAGCACTTCCTTCTATTGGAGGAAAAGGCGCGAATTGGAAGTCTAACGAAGCTAGACGACCTAAAACTTACAATTGTACTGCTTGCAACAAGTGGTTTACCAGTTCTGGGCACTTGAAAAGGCATTATAATACAACACTCCACAAAAACGCCGTGAGGTCATCAGGACAACCTGATCCAGCGTCAATGCCCATTTCGAATCACCATCATCCCAGCCGCGATTCTATACGGCAAGCGCAGCAGCAGGCCGCCGACTCCAACACCCAGAGCCCAGTGCCCTCCGAGGACGGGCGTAGCATCGATGACGCCGCGCTGCAGTCACCATACGCGTCAGGAAACTTCGAGCGCTCTCACCGAGTCGCTGCCATGCAGTCCAAGTCACCGTACACGCATCTTCAACAGGGTAACTTAGATAATAATTTCAGTAATAATCCTTTAGCTAATCACCCTTTACAGCATCAAGCCGGTTCTCACTCGCTCAATATAGGTAGTCAACCGCCGGGCATAGGTAATCCTAACGATAGTAATCATCAAGGATCTAAAAGTGTTGCAATTACCTCCGCAGCCAATCCCCCAAACGGGGAAGCAGGTCCCTCTGTTTCTCAAAATCACCATATGAGGGGCCTGCTATCAGTCACAACCAGCAATATTTCAACTCCAGTTCTAACCCAGACTACGCCGGCGCTTACTCCGCACACGCTGCCACCGTTCAGTCATTTGGGTGTCAACCCGTACAATCCGAGGTCTACGGATCCTTTGGGGCCTTCGGTTCCGGACCCCACGCACACCCCATTATATTTGGGTCAGAATTTTCAGCAGACTATAGCACCGAGTTACCCAAACGGGATGGCCCCCCACGTTATGGATATGGCTACCAACAATCTGCCTATAGCCAGTCCGGCTACTTTTGGTGAATCTGCACCAGAAGCTGTCGATGTTATGGAACAGGAAACGTCGAATGAGTCTGCCGGTGGACGCTTGCCGAGCTTCGCACAGCTCCAGACGCAGAGTTTCAGCGTTTATGTTTCTAACTATGTCACACTACCTAACGTGGGGGGTCAAGTTGTCGCCGACGACTCCTCTGCCAGCTATATCATTGTTGATCCGGTCCACTCTCCTATGCCATACAACAACGTGGAGATGATGGATTACGATTACAATAACTTTTCCCCTAGACTGGTCAAGGACAACTTAGTCGGCTATGGTACGGAACCTGCTAAAGTTTATCCTTATTATTACGCGGTAGAGGGAAAAACTATAAAACGCGAAGAAGACTTGGTACGTACCGATACTAGCGAGCTTCAAATACTGAAAATCGAGGATATAATGGATTACGCGAACAAAGAAAACTACGGGAGGCAAATGAAGAGTCCGGCGAGCCCCGAGAGTGCCAAGGCCGAGAATGAGAGCCGGTCGTCCCCTGCCGTCTCGTCCACCGTTAGCACGCCGCTCGTCGAGCGCAACCAGCTCAAGAAGACGGCGCCGGCGACCATTCATAAATGCTACGAGTGTGATAAGCTCTTCAACAAAGCATGCTACCTCACACAGCACAACAAAACATTCCACTCGGGTGATAAACCATTTAAATGTGACAGGTGCGGAAAACGGTTTTCGGACGACGTTTCTTTTGAAGGACACTACGTCAAACATGCCGAAAATAAGCCGTTCAAGTGCCCTGAGTGCCCCAAGTCATTCAACCACAAAACCGACCTGCGCCGGCACATGTGCTTGCACTCCGGGTGCAAACCTTTCTCGTGCGACCACTGTGGCAAAGGCTTCATTCGAAAAGACCACATGGTCAAGCATTGTGACACACACTTGAAGAAAAACATGCGTTCGGCGTCGGCGGTGTCGTCAACATCGCCGACTTCCACGTCTTGAAAGGCTCCAATCTTTTTGTTTGGTAAATTTATTAGAAACAAACATATCATTTCGAAATAAAAGACACATAAAAGTCGCAATACTTTTTTAATTTTATTTATAGTTCTAAATTTTCGTCCGGGACGATTTTACGAAGGTTATGTCCTTAGACTGGTTATAGGGCAGCGAGCGGCGCACTTCGGCGTCCGCCGCATGCGATTAGTTCGCCAGCTCAGATTTTTTGTTCTTCATTCAAAATTAACCTTGTTTTCGATACAAGGTGACTTTACATTCGTGTATGTCTGGGCGTTAAAGGTATAATTACATGACGTCGTCGAAGTAATAGGTATTCCACGACATATCCAAACGAAATCATATCATTTTACATATTAATGAAGTTTTTAAAACTAGTTGGTCAAAGCCGTGCAATGATTTTGTAATCGTCTAAACCAGTATATAAGTAATTCCATGGTCTAAACGAACCGTACGAAAACATATCTAATTTTGAAACCTTTTATAGTACCTACTTAGGTATTTAGATTATTTTTTAGTTAATTTTTCGTTTTTGCGCACAATTGTTAATGTTAATGAAATCTGTGTGTGTATTTTGAAAATTAAATAGAGTATTTTTTTGTAAATAATTATTGGAACTTATCATGCCAGACTATTTTAGGAGCTTAATACTCTACGATGGACTGCAGAGATTTTTTTATTTTTCATTTGAACATACTTTTTACCGGAGAAACTTATGATTTATTTGTATAATCCTTATCCAAAAAAGGGTACAAAAAGAAAGAAAAGAGAATAAAAAATTTGTACTCCGAAAGTCGATGAATTGGTCTTATCTTCATTTTCTCATATTAGTGGTAACGTTGCAACATTTAGTTATCTGCGAACCTACGAGAGTCTGCCCAGTGGGGACTCCTGACGGCTAGCACTACGTTTGTCGTTATTCAATTCTGTTCATTATTGTACTTAATTAATATTGATATTTTTCCGGTGCTTCCTATTAATTATTTCATCTGTTGATATTTGTTTTAGTATAAGCTAGTTAACTACTTTGTTTAGATTATAATTTTTTGTCAAATGAATAAGTTATGTCCAAATAAGTTACCATGTGTTATCTGAACGAATTTAGTTATATTCTTGTTTCGTTAGTGGTAGGAAAGTAGTCTTCCTGAACGTTGCCAAATTAATTCCGCCAACTGTCTGTTGCGAAACAATTTAATTTTAATAATTCTTTAGCCTAATATGATAATGAAATTCTCTAGCAATAATTTAAAATAATAATGTAAATGTTTTTGTATAGATTACTATATAAAATAAAAATAATAAATTGCTAAGTTCATGATGATGAATTGACAAAGACGTTATTTCTTTCTAAATAATATATTGGAAATTGAAAACATACAGTATGACGGGATCACGGGACATATCAAGACTCAAATCACATGTGAGCATTGAAAATACTTGGTTTGTAAAGCATGCTCATGGTCTATCCCTGTCCGGATAAAATAACGCACATGTCGCAAATAGATATATACAACGTGTACTTTAAACGCTCTAAACCACAGACACCCCAACTGATTTTAAGGAATCGGTAGGTAGACTCACCGCGCACGGCCGTTTATTACCTGATCGTATTGATTGCTTAATAAATTGACATGGCAACGCATATTATAAATATTTTACTCAAAAAAATATTTTGTTAAAAAAAGGTTCAATCGATTCTGCTCGTGATTCAGAACAAACTATTTTCTGGTTTTGTCCATTTAGAGTTACATCTTGTATATTACTATGATGAAACGCTACCTTTATCAGCCGAGTATTTTCAAGCGACTTAAGTATAAACTTTATCCATATCATTGGTCTATTCTTTGAATTAGTACCGAATTTTAATTGTTTATCATCGACGTAAATGTGCAATATCAACAAACTATTATAACGACTTACTTACTTTTGATACTGTTCGTATTTAAATGTTAATTATATTGCAGAAATATTTTTATACAAATAGGATTACACTTACAATGTTGATCTACCTCATCATAGTACGATATCCAAATGAAAACAAGCAATAGCTGACTAAAGCAAACTAAATATTGGACCGAAATGGCCTACCTCTTAAGATACGAAAATTTATTGTATATACCTTTATATTAGCTGGTCCGTGGTACATTCAAATTGATGTGTCCATTGCAAATTCAATAACGTGTTGAAAGAATTTCTGAAGTAATGCCTATATTAAATGAAAATATCTGCCATATCAAACTAGCACATTATAGTGATATTTCTTACTCAAAGAAAAGCTTCAGTAAAGAAATTGATGCATTAATCTTACAAGTTTAATAATATTTTACACAGAAGTTGTAGGTAATAACTGTTCTTGGAGTACAAGATTTAATATTATAATTGTTGAAAGATTTTGTGTAACAGAAGTGTTTACTTCATAGCAATAATAATATACCGATGACGCGATATAATAATATTACGAAACTTAACTACCTCAAATAACGAGTAATAATAGATTTAGACGGTGTTGTGAGGGTCGAGGGTGGAGGGGCGCCTGTTGCATCGCTAACTGAATACCTCATCTTGCCTTCATATTGTTAAATTATTAAATCGAGTACAAGTTATTATTTACCCGAGCCACCGCCACCCGACGGCCCCGTACTTAAAAATACATTTATACATATTTAAGCAGATATATTTTGTCTTTCTTCATAGTGTTGAAAGCATCACTACTCGTAGCATCAGGTAGATATTCGAATGTAAATATTATATAACGATAAATTTGTTATTTATCATATTCTATTATCGTATTCATCGATAGACTTATTTTGAATTAAGTTAAAAGTAGTGATTTCAAGTTTATAACATAGATGATAAGATAAAGATAAGATTTTTGTGATGATTACATTTGTGTATAATTGTATTAATTTAATAGTTACCAGATGATTTCTGTTGCATTGAGTTGAGTAAAATTGGGAGAATTAATTCGATAAGATGTTGTTTTCTTTTGTATTGTTCCCTGTTCGGAGTGTGCTGATACCGTCGTGGAACACGTGCCTGACGGTAGGATGCGTTTTTTATGTGACGATATTTGTTTATTATAGGTGTAGCACAAAATTAAACCACATTTTCTAGACGAGGTTCAGGCGAGTGGCTAAGTTCTCTTCACTTGCTAACACCCCCTCTAGAGCTTCCCTTGCTATCGCCACCTGCGCCTGCGCCTCATCTAGAATAGTAAGAGTAAGTCTTGATCATAGAGTATAGTTAAGGCGACAGATCTGTCACTCCGCTACGGCGAATTACTGTTACCACAATCACTGCTATGCGATGCGATATTTTTATGTGTGCTTTTAATTTTGAAATGCCTTTAAATGTTATTCAAACAATATTTGTAGAATGTTATCAAAACGGTTATAAATTCAAATTTTTGAATTTATAGTTAAAATTTATATTGCCACACACGAAAATATTGCAAATAAATGCGAAACTTCATATTGTATCTTCATTGTGCCAAGCGATTTTATTACTAAGCTATGTCATAAAAATAATGTATAAAAGAAACGTTTTTTTGACATAGATTAGAAAAATAAACCTTTAATTTTGTTGATAACATTTAGTTATCATTACCGTACAACAGTTTAATTAGATACTACGAAATGATGTTTTATTTTAGAATTGCAATGTATTGCTGTAGCAGTAGTGATATTTTCAGATCTGTTTAATATAAATTTAATGTGACATCGTTGTTTTATTTATCTACTTAACCGAACGTAACCCCTTTATTGGCCAATGCGAATTCATGAATAATTGATACCTATACAAATTTGTTCATATCTTAGTGCTAATTTATATGAATTACTTACTTACAGTCCTTCCTTTAGTAGGTATTTGGTGCGTTCGCACATGTTTATTACTTTCATGTATAAACAAAAGAACGACACGT
Organism: Keiferia lycopersicella; assembly: GCA_029255805.1. Lineage (NCBI taxonomy): Eukaryota > Metazoa > Arthropoda > Insecta > Lepidoptera > Gelechiidae > Keiferia > Keiferia lycopersicella. The sequence goes on along the minus strand of JARACZ010000006.1, from coordinate 13,535,787 downwards.
TATTTTGTAAGCAATTCAGAATCATTGAAACAATCTTGACCGGACTAAACCGGTAGGTATTATCCTAGTGGATCCAATTTATTATCCCTGTACACGTACAGGGTTACCTACGTATCCCAGAGAATGTTACTCAAATGCTTAAAAAAAGATACTAATATCCGGATTGCCATATGAATCTTATTTTAGGGTTGTCTTTGTATAATGTCCAATAACGTCTTAGAATTCTCTAGCCATCAAAGGTGTGTAAAAATTTCAATGACATCATAGCCATATGGCTATATTAGCTAGGCATAGGCTAATATTAGCGCTACGACGTACCATTTACTGATTATTGTATCGAGTATTAGAAAAAAACTACATTTACCCAGCGGCTCCCTTAATCCAAGAACCACCATTAGACGTTGTGCAGAGGACCTACTAAAAAACAATTCCACTAAGCTTGGCTATCCGAACATTAGTTTCGCAAATTTTTCGATATTGTTTTGATAAATTTACTGGAATTCTGAAAGATACAATTATCAGCAGGTGGCATTACTTACACTAACAAGTTTAGATTCATAGATAAAATACTGAAATAAGTAAATAATGATGCCCTAAAATTTATTCGACAGTATTATTAAAATCGCCTCGTCTCGAAGATTCAATCAAACCTATAACACCTACTTTGTTAAGAATACTGAAAAATTCCATACTTTATATAAAAATCAGAGGTGGATTAATTCCGATTCCTTTGCGTTACGGTTTACAATGTGGTAGCCCTAAAAATGGTTTTCTACCAACAATTTCTACAAGCCCATTTGACGATCGCCCATACAATCACATGCTGCCATCGCCCGACACTGCTTCGGATATGGAACCGAGTTCTTCTACGTCATCAAAAGTTAGCGTAAGTAAAGAGTAAGTACCTGGGTACTATGAAGTAAGTATATGATAAGACCATAAATTACCAACTATTGAAGTAGAGCAGTAATTAAACCAATTTAAACTGACTTGGGTTAGAGTATACTTTAGCTGTAAGTAAAATATCTATTAGTAAAATATAGGGTCGTAACGAGCTTGGATTGAAAAATGTTTTAAAGTATAGCGCAGTCATTCAAATGAAACCTTATATTTGCGATTTTCATAACTAGCATAACATCATTGGAGAGGAGAAAAGCGGTTGAAGCTTATGTCGTAGATATTCAATAACAAACTTTTTAGTAGAAAAATTTCTCCAAACATTTTGAATACTGTACCTTGTGACATTTTCATAAAATTTAAAGTACCACGAGATGGCCTGGTGTCCCAGCAAAATGCTATAGAAACGTTCTTTTTTTCTAAAAAGTAGGTTATTTTATTTTTTGTATAGCTATGCCGCAATAGGTTTTCCATAACGTAAACAAACCGGGGAGTTAATTTTAGAAAGGTTGTAATGGATACCGCAAGGATTGGTTGAACTAGGTACACGTATTTAAATTTGCTAGATTTGCTAGATTTTTCATGGACAGGGGTATGTGTGAATTTATTAGGGTATGTGTAAATCATAAAGTATAGTAATATAAGCACAAAATGTAGCAGATTGATTTCCGTATTGCCTCAAATTATCGTAAACTTAATCAGGCTGTTATGAGACCACATTATCAGTTCCCTACACTTGATGATATCAAGTCAGACCTTGCAGGTGCCAAATACTTTAGTACACTTGATGCTAATAAAGGGTTTTGGATGCTTAAACTAAGCGAGCAGTCATCCAAGCTTTGTACATTCATTACACCTTTTGGCCGGTATAAATTCACCCGCCTTCCATTTGGTATCAATGCAGCACCTGAGATATTCCACAGTCAGATTATAAAACAATTTAGGGACATTCCAGGAGTTAAAATTATGATGGACGATTTTCTTATTTACGGTAAAGATTTAAAAGAGCACAATGATCGTCTAGAATTAGTCTTACAGAGAGCAAGGGAAATTAACCTGAAATTCAACAAAGAGAAATCGGTTTTCTGCCAGTCAAAGCTAAGATACCTAGGTCACATCTTCAGTGGTGAAGGAGTTAGCGTAGATAACACTAAAGTCGAAGCTATATGCAAAATGCCAAAGCCTACCTCAGTCACAGAATTACAAAGATTTCTAGGCATGATAAACTATCTAGGTCCTTATATAAAAAACTTGTCACAAGAGACAACTGCATTACGGAAACTTCTTCAGAAAGACATTACTTAACATCGTGAACATTACGTAACAACAATTATCGTGAAATCCATAAACGGTTACTAGTTAGATGAGTTACCTACTACAAAGGAGTTAACTACCTACTTCATTGTTACAGCGTAGCAGCGTTATTTATGAATAGTGAATAGTTATTCAAATCAACTATTAGTTAATTAAGTAATTAAGTACCCCTTTTTCTAGGATAGTTCGTATGTACACAAACAAATAAAATTTTAAACAACGGAATGAAAAAGAAACAAGTAATCAGTTGCTTTGAATAATATGCATTGATAACTGCAGTGTGACGCCAGCTTAGAACAGCATTACCCCATTTTTTTTTCCTTGGGTGCCGTAGAAAGCGACTAAGGGACTCGAGGGTTTTTATATGTATTGCAATTTTAGGCGATAGGCTGACAACCTGTCTCTAAAGTGATACACGACTTATCTGAAACGACCCTCAAACATTTGTCAGACGTGGCGATAACGACCGTTATTTTATGGTCGTTAACGCTCGTCTTACCCCGCCAGGGATATAGGCGTGATTTGTGTGTGTGGGATAACTGAGTGGATCATCCCGCTCAGCCGTACGAAAGACTTCAACGCGCTCGTAAAGTAAAATTGTGCACTGTGAATTCAAACCCAAAAAAAATCATTTACCAGACCGGGTTAGATAGAATAGCATTTATTCCTAGTCTAGCACCATTTTCAGTCGCAAATTGAAAATCAACTACATACTTAAGAAGAAGTAGGTGATGATCACCTTAGTGCTGAGTATAATGCGTGTGTAAATACTAAAGTCATATGAGTCTGGCTACACATATGACTCAAAAAAAGGCCCCATAAGTCTGTCGTGTGACGCCGGCTTAGAATAGCATCACCCCATTTCTCTTTCAACACCGCGGGTGTTGTAAAAGGCAACTAAGGGACTCGAGGGTTTCACGTGTATTACAATTTTAGGCGACAGGCTGACAACCTCTCACTATAGTGATACACAAATCATCTGAAAGGGCCCTCAATACTTGTCAGACGAGGCGATAACGACCGTATGTTTACGATTGTTAACACTCTGCCTACCCCGCATGGGATAAAGGCGTGATTTATGTATGTATGTATGTGTAGCCAGTTTCGGTGTATGATTTTAGTACCAACACGTTCTCAGCACGCGTATTATGTCTCAATTCATATGAACGGCGGGTCTTAAAGATTCGTTTAAAGATGTAGTACCTAAAATAAAAGATGAAGTAGCTATGTTTGTATGTATCATAGATTAAATAAAGGAAATCAAGTGGATTTGTTTGGTAGGCAGAGACCTTCGATATTTTTTGACGGACTTTTCTTTGAACTTGGTTCCCTGTTTAAAAAGTTATTATAAAATAAAATAAAAATATGCCAATACATATTTTGCATATATATGTTGCCTAAAAAACTACAGTCCAGAATTAGATAAATTTTAAAGATGGAAATGTACATTTATCTGATTCACCCTTTAAAGTATTTGCAGCAAATATTGTAACCCATACGCATATATTTTTTGGCATTTTTTTATTATTAGGGTGTAAAAATATTAGCTGCTAATATTTTAAAGGGTTAATTGGCACATGAAACTGAACAACTTTTCACAAGAAACCATAGGTCGAATTATCAAAAAATATTTGGTCCCCCCATACAAATTAACTTGGGCGTCTGGTAGTTTTTGTACGAGAAGAGGTCCAAAATTTTTTTCATTATTTGACCTATGTTCCTTGGGAAAAGTTATTCAATTTTATGGGCCGATTCACCCCATAAAATATTTGTAGCGAATATTTTTACACCTTCTATGACAACTAAACATATATTTCAAACATTTAACACCTCGCTGACAGATACCGCCTACCCCGCCAGGAATGTAGGCGTGATTTGTGTGTGTGTGTGTGCCTGAAGGTATTATATGTAGATACGGGTTGACATTATGCACGGTGCAACGTGAAGCAGTGTGGAGGTCAGGAACAGTTCCACATTCAGTTTGAAAGCGAGCGTGTTCCAGTTTCGAGGAGTGGGACGCCGGACGGCGAGCGGCGGGCGGCGGCGGGCGCCGGGTGACGACGCTAGTATGCGAGCCACACTGGAGCTGCCAGCCTGCTAGCTATACGGGAAATGGAAATAAAATATGACTATACATACATACATATACCACGCCTTTATCCCTTGCGGGGTAGGCAGAGCGTTAGCGGCCGTAAGAATACGGTCGCTATCGCCACGTCTGACATTTTTGACTATACACTACGTACAATTTTGATAAGAGACTAATTTACTAACTACTTAAATATTATACTACAAAAAATCTTATACCTAGCAAGGTTTATTCGGATTCTAAAAACGGTTATGATAGTAACTTAAAGTTTCCGACTATACTTTCTTTGTATTTTATCCGGTATCAAATAGAAACCACAACCGTAATGTATTTATTTTCAGTGACAGCACAATATACAGCATACTCTGTGTAAAATTGCGTAATATTTAACGAATCGTAACACCAGGAGGTACAATCCAGCAAAAAGAGTAGACAAAAATGAGGGCGCCACTTTCTTCGCGATCTGTCAAACACTTAAATATGGCGACGATTTTTCATACAAATTTTCCGTTCCAATTTATTCAATTTCTACTCTTGTTTGCTGGACTGTACTCGCAGACAAAGTATGAATGATTATTTGCTTCCTAGTAGTCTTTACATAAATATTTTACAGAAGCGCGTTCAAGTAAAAAGTACCTATCAAGATAACTGCTGACAGAATCCTGGCCATCGACCCAGTAAGTATTAATAATAATAAAACGGAAAACACTATGTCTGGCAACACCGCGGGTTTTTTCTGCTGGCGATGACCCGCACTCCAAACACCGGTTTCGCTTTCGTCCGAAGGTCAACACTGAATCACGGCTCCACAGCCTCGGCCAATACCACTCCGTGATACGTATATGTGCTTAGTTCATCTTTCGATAGGTATAGTACGTAGTATGTGATGCGACTAAGGGACTCGAGAGTATTGGTGTATTACAATTTTTAGTAGGCGACAGGCTGACAACCTGTCACTATAGTGATACACGTGTTTTCTGAAACAACCCTGGAAAACAATACTCAAAAATGGCAGACGTGGCGATAGCGACCGTATTCTTACGGCTGTTAACGCTCTGCCTACCCCGCAAGGGATAAAGGCGTGGTATATGTATGTATGTGATGCCTACTATACGCGGTGTTATTGAACAACCGACTTTCCCGACTACCCACAGAAAATTGGCTCGCTCAGTTGACGTTTTTCTACAAGGATAAAAAAATTCTGTACCTTGATTTTCAATCCTTGGGAAAAGTTGTCCAGTTTGTCCTGTTGAAAATAGCATTTTCAGGAAAGTCACTTGTTGCTTTTAGCGTGTGAGGGATATATCTAGTGGAAACCTTTAGTAAAATTTAATGGTTCAGATATGAGACAATAATTTTCGACTGGATTCTCACCTACAAATATGTGAAAACTGGGGAACAAACACTAGAAAGGCATCTGTTTTCGACTGTGAACTTGCTAACTAACTTAAATGTAGTAGCGGCAAGCAGAGTTTAAAATAACGATTTCTTATGTTCTATTCAACTCAACAAGACAGTATATTTACATGATAGGCGATTTTACTTGGAATCCAATTAATTTCCGGTCTCACACGAGCGCAGTTCCCATAAACAAGTGACGTGGGCGGAACAGCCTTTGATGCGGTTTCATTCTCAAAATCTCATGTGATTATTTTAATGGTGAGCACACGGAAAAAAGAAGATTTACAAAGTTATTTTATTTTAAATAAAGCAACTTCAGTCACACCTAAGGAGTTATCAAGGACATGATACATTGACTTCTTGGTTTCGGTTTTTTTTTTATTTGAGTCATTTTCAAGGTTTGTGAAATACCTAAATATAAGCACGTACTTTATTAGAAGGTAATTGAACTTGCCTAATTTGTTTGTTTTTGTTTGTTGGACTGTAAATCCATCGATCGAATATAATAATTGTTGAACTTGTAGGTAGAATGAAACACTGGCAGTTGCAACGTCATACAGGGTGTAAAAAAAATTGCTGCAAATATTTTAAGAGCTGAATCAGTCCATGAAACTGAACTTTCCCCAAGGAAAATATTTCCAAATATGAAATAAAAACGGACCTCCCATACAAAAAGTATCAGCCGAGCGTGCCAACTGCGGGGCAGGTCCAAATTTTTTTTTCATATTTCGACCTATGTTTCTTGGGGAAAATTGTTCAGTTTCATGGGCTGCTTCACCTTTTAAAATATTTGCAGAATTTTTTTTACACCCTGTATAAAACGAAACATATGGTTTGGTGTTGTTTGTGACAAGCTTCGAGCAACATGGTCTTCTGTCCCGAGTCCCGACCGTTCCGTCTCGTTCCGACCCGGAAGGTCCTTAGCTAGTGACCTTAGCCACTTTACTCCAAACAAATATTTCTGGCGTTTTTTTTGCGGGGGGAAAGGTAAAGCTGTCAATTTAAATTAGTGCTGTGTGGGATTGACAATATCGATAATTGACTTTCGAATTTGTAATAGTCCATTCAAAATTGTACAGTAAAATTTCATATTTTAAAAGCAAACTTAGGCTATGAGAATAGAAAAATTTTTAATAAAAAGAAATATTGGCGCCTAATCATTATTTGGTATTACGAAACACAGACATGACCCATTGCATTGACGACCGATGTGGCGCAGTGGTAGTGCGGCTGCCTGCCATGCAAAGGTTCCGGAATCGTTTTCGAGTGGGTCACTTACAAAGTTGATATTTATCACTTTGTGAATTTGCAGTCCAGAAGAAGAAGAAAGAAAAGTTCCAGTCTGGTTAGGACATTGCAGGCTGAACCACCTGATTGTCAGGAAAAAAGATGGTTCCGTATATCGGATGGCACGTTAAGCCGTAGATCCCGTTTGCTGTCTATGATTGATTACTCAGACGGCGGTCGTTAGACAACCATTTCAGAGGCCTTCTACTTGTAGTAGGCGGTTGAAAAAGTCTGACAGTCGCGACCAGCCCACAGCCACTTCAGCTTGCTACAATTCCTGACTATTGAGTTAAATATCAGCATAACTGAAATGTCCAATTTTCCACACAACGCCATCTGGTATGGAATTATAAAAAAAGAAGAGAACTGTAAGATAAAGAGAATCACATACCTACGGTGTTTACATCAAATGGGTTTGGTTTGGATAAAAGAAGTATGGACGTTTAGTACTAACTTTTGACATTAACTTGTAACACGAGCTTCGTTGTAGCCAGATACTTCAAGTCTAAATTATCATTTCTTGAAAAATTTGCCGCAGAATATTTTTTATGTAAAACAATCGCAAAATAACAGTTTCATCTTACTTGTCAAGCTTTTTACAATATAATAATGGTAAAGCAAAACTGAGTTAATGTATTTAACCCATATTATGGCGGAATATTGTAGTATTTTTAGAATCATAAGCAGATTAGTGACGAACACTTTTATTGGACACATTATTCTAATAATAGAAATGAAATTAAAATAGTTTTATTGCAGATTCACCTTCAAAATTAACTCCGAATTATAGTTTAGTACGAATTACTGGCAACACTTAATTAGTTTGATTTTATTTTTCAGTTGCTAAGTTAGTGTATTATTTTGTGATATCATACTGAAAGACTACGTTATTATATGAAAACTTTTATTATTCTGTTGTAAATAAGTATTTTTACATATTTTTTGGCATTAATAGAACTAAAATTCGGGTATTTTCCGGAGCTCATTTGACATGCGCGACTGGACTTTGTAAAAATCTGAAATCAACTAGTTTTTAGAAGCGTCTATACCCAATTTGACAATTTGGGCTTATACCTTGACAGAGGGGAAATGCTTTGTATGACTACTCCCTACCGGGACGGGAGTATGTGTTGCTCGAAGGTGACAAGTATCTACTTATTCTAATGTTTGAATAGATTGCGTTAATGTATTGCTTAGAAATGAGATAGCAATGTGACCCTGTTTGTGTCAGATGTGCACTTGAAGGTGGAATGATATAGGGTCACAAATGCCCACTACTCCACCAAGCCGATACCACTATAGACCAACAAGACTCCCGTATTTACATAGTATTATTTATTATATTTTTTATCGCTGTCAATTCGAAATTGTTGGAAAAAACCCTACTTTAATATTGGAATAGGGGGGGCAACGCAAACTTAGTTTGCTAGTTTTATTGTGTGGTTTTCATATATGAAAATTAAGGACCACGTACCTACTTATGTGTGCCTATGTATACAAAAGGCTGTTGATATTTTCAGTATTCTTTTTACATCTACATTAGCGGCTATAGGCAGATAGGCTATCAAGCACAACCATAATTTCAGTTTTGGCTAAAGTAGGTCTTTCAGTGCGAAATTTTCGCAATATTCTCTATTAAGGCCTTCTATTAAATGAAGGCTGGCGGAATGTGGTGCTGGGTGCTACGACCCTGTGTACTTGACGGCGGAGGTCAGTGTCGCGTTGACGCAAACACGCTTAGCAATTAATAAGTTAGACGCTGAAACGTGCGCCCGCGCAGCGCACCGCGTATGAGCCGGAGCTCGATTTCTAAAACGTCGTAATTGGATTCATGCGAAAATGTGCGACTACAACTTATCGAGTCACACATACCCTTATAGTTTCACACATACCCTCTTTTAAACCATCAAGTACGTAGTAGGCATTTAAATAAGTATAATTAGGCCAGTCGTCGCGGACTTCCGTGCACGGAATTTATTTACGATGTTTATGAAATTGACTTCGTTGCTAGATGACGGCCTCCATTCCAACGAACTAGAAATATTCCCATCTACCACCGCCGGGGCAGGCGAGGAATAAACGTGCGAGCGTTTACCTACGCCAGAATAAAATTGAGGCCTTTCAATAGTATTAACGGAAGTAAAGTTTTTGCTAGTAAAAGTACAAAAAAATGCGTCCCGAACTAACCACTAGTCCTAGACGTAGGCTGTTTTTGTTTCAGTAAATCGAGAAGTATATTCACATCAAGTTGAAATATTCCAATTTGTCCTTGTTGATGACCAGATAACCCCAAGACGGGTGGTCAAGTAAATAAAAATGATTTGATTCGAAAAAAGAGTAAGATATACGAACGATGGTGATTGGCCTTGCCATTTCAAGGAGGCTGCAAGGGGAAGCGTTCCTTGACCCATATAGAGCGCGCGGCGCACGCGCACTGCGCGGTGCAATGCAAATTTGTGCGCTCTGCTTGCACTTGCACTTACTGCTTGCGAAACATACCTACCTACACTATTATTTATCTTAACCACATAAATCACATACTTATTTATCTTCTTCTTATATTGTGTGGAATATCGGGTCGAAAATTAGGTAGTGTAGGTAGGTACCTACTTATACAGATACATATGGCTCACTCAGTTCAGTACTGCACGTATTTACGTCAACTAGGAGTTTTTTTAGTATTTCAAAGGATTGAGGGAAACCGAAACGATTTTCTTACGCACGGATAAAAGATTTTTGAGTGTATCGTATTATATTTGCAAGTCTGAAGGAGTAAAGCAGATATGTATTGTATTAAAAATTTAAAATGTTTCATTAAAAAATACAATATTGAACTCCCGGCAAATATCTCTGCTTAGTAATCACTACATCGATGTGCATTCAATTTGCACTTTATGTTTTAACGAGCACTATAATTTGTACGTATGTGTGTAACTAGGTAGGTAGGTACAAATTGTCGCTACTTGTATTTTAACATTGGGTCTAGCCACAAAACAAATAGATACACGCGTGTCACACCCGTTGTTTTTCGTCTTTTTTGGTATATTTTATTTTAATCGAAAGAACTAACTGTTTCAAGATGATGGCCCAGTAAGTTGATTTAGTTTTAGTCAAACTAATTTTCGAGTTTCAGCTTATTGAAAGAATCTAACGCCATCGCCGTCGTGGTCACTTCTTCACATAGTTTGGCAACAGTTGCTACCATCATCATTGGCGTTATACGTCTGTCGCAGACGATTCAATGAGTGTCGGAGACAAAACTTTTAATCGCGTGACGCAGGTGAAGTTCCTTCTTCACAGACACTGCGTTGCCTGGGACGCAATTATGGACGTGTTGTATGGGATGTAATTTTGGAAAACGCTGGGTTGCCCAGTGCCTGCGCCGCCCTCTTATCCCTCCTCTCCACAGGAACGACGAGTCGATCCGTACGGAGCCAGGTCGGCTGCAGGAGTCTGCCGATAGACCTCTGTCGCACTAGCTCCCGGGTTTTGTATGGAGTTGTCCTTCTCCAGGATCGGTCTTGGGTCGAGTTAATACCTCAGTCGCTTATTACGACCTCCTCGGGAAGAGATGGGGTGGTGCTATTTCTACTCTGCCGGCACCACACGACACAACATTTGCAAACATGTAATGTAATATAGGTACCTATACATAATACGTACCCATCATGCTGATAAAACAGTTGTAGTAGAATGGGAAATATCGTTTTTGTTGGTTTGAACATTTAAACATTTAGGAACATTGATTTCAAGCACAAGCCCGAGTCTTTGTCTTCAGCCTTCTCCTTGACTTTTTTGTAGGACGGGACCAAGATACCTCGTTTATTTGGTCTACAACTCCTTCTTGATCTTCTTTCTCTTTTTCCTTCAATTACAGCCACAATACCGACAATAGCTAGGATACCTATTACGTAAAATTTGATTCCTAACTATAGAGTGGGACCACCGCATTGTTCACAAGAACTCTTCATTTCATGTGTCCTTGACTCTCAGACGACCTTAGGGCGAGCTGGAGTTATGCATAAAGAATTAAACGCTAAATTGGAGCTGAGGCAAAAACTGGTTGTTGGTTTGGTTTGGATCGACTCGTGCGCAGCGTGGTGACGTCACGCGCGGCGGCAGGCGCGACCGTTTCCGATGCCCTCCCAAGATCAGGGGGCTTCCATCAATTACTTGATTTATTTATTCCTTTGATTATATTTATTTCTTCCTACGTATATATATATATCGCTCGCCACAATGACCATCAACCATCTGCTACATATAGGCTTTCTCTACGAGGGGAATTTGCTATACCTACTCCGACTCATGAGTTGAGTACGTAGCTAGCTCAGTGCAAGAGGATAATTTGTAGTGAGACATGAAGTAAAAATTTCTTATGTGTACGAAAAAAAAACATTGATGGCGATGAAAAATGAAACATTAGAATTGACAAACGCAGTTATGTGCAATAAGTCAATTACTAAAACGACACCGATCGGTAGAAGTAGCCTAAAACTAAAGGTTCCGTCTGACATACAATACGTAGGAGATTTAGTTAATAGTTATAATTATAAAATCTGCTCTGATATCTCACATGATTCATGTTCGCCCCCTTATAGAAAACGATAGTTCTTCATGTTTTATGCTTATAACTGTTGTTAGGTTAGATTGGTGGAGTAGGTTAGCTATTTCAAGTTAGGTAGTCTACTTGTTTTAGGTAAGGGTATATTCGATCCCGCTTGTACGTACATACACCGTTCCTTACACCCAGTACGGTTGTGGTGTCCAATTCCAAGAAAAATGAATCAACTACCCGCTGTCGTGAAAAAAGACGAATCCAGTTAATTCACAGCGGCATTCCCTGCAAATTCATGCAATGCCGTGCGGGTGATGGCTTAGAAAAGCAGCAACCTATTCGTTCCCGCCGGTGTCATAAGAGTTTCATGACTGATAATGACAACCTGTCAATACCATGATACACGAATTGTCTGAAAGGGCCCTCAATATTTGTCAGTATGTATCGCTCTATTTCAGCTAACTACACGTCTTGCTGTCGTAAAAGAAGACTTAACGGACAGTCCCAGTAAACCAGCGGCATTCCATGTAAATGCCACATTACGAGGTGAATGGTATTTTTGTGATCCACCGCAAATTGATATAATTCCATAATTCAAAAGAGTAAAACTTTAGGATTTTTACTTTAGCGTGATTTATGATTTAATAGGTCATTGCCATTGGAAGATATCCGACTAAAAGTGAAGAAACCTCAAAAACTGTAGGTTTTACAATAAGTATTTCTTGATTTCCGTTGTATGGGCATCCGATAGTTTCCGGAACGTGTGGTCACTTAGTCAGTATCTCATAGCAAGACCTTGTTGGAACAATTGGAACATTGTGAATTTTATGCTGTCACCTCTATTTGTAATTGACATTATTAATATTTGACATTGTTAATTTTATGCTAAGAATTGTATTTTTTAAATGTATTTTTTTACTTAATTAATATCATTACTTATTAGATATTATAAATTGTATGATAATAATTTTTTATGTCAGATGTAGAGTTGTTATGTTTTTATGCAATCATGTAATATTGTCATGTAATATTTAATTATAATTAAGTCAGAGTAGTGTATAATATCGAACACAATGTAAAAATTGTTAATGATTAAATAAATAAATAAATAAATAACAAGTTTCCCAGGATTTATTGTAGGTTAATCATGCTTTGGTTACAAAAGATAGACAATAATTTCGTCGCCACTGGCGATAACGATTACCTCCGCTCTATTTATGCTACCCTTTCTAAAAATAATTTCCTTGAGTTAGCTATCAGTGGGTACCCCTGTAGATTCTACATTGTATTGTAACAACGTACAGGCTCATTCTTAATGTAAATTTACCTAAATAAAAGAAGCCATCTATATGGAACGCGTCTATCATACATACATACATACATATATCACGCCTTTATCCCTTGCGGGGTAGGCAGAGCGTTAACGGCCGTAAGAATACGGTTGCCGTCGCCACGTCCGACAAACATTGAGGGCCGTTTGAGATGATTCGTGCATCACTATAGTGACAGGTTGTCATCCTGTCGCCTAAAAGTTGTAATACACCTTAAACCTTCAAGTCCCTCATTCGCCTCTTACGACACCGGGTACACACGGGTAAGAAATGGGGTGATGCTATTCTATGCCGGCATCACACGGCCCGGGTCTATCAGATGTAGTTATAATAGAAAACACATCAAAAATATCAAGTTGTGTATGATTTGTAACATCAATCGGTACCTAGTGTGGTCCTAATATCTGTGACAGGAGCTTTTAGAGTAGACATTAGTTTCGTAGGTGCACGATATTCTTTGATTCTTGAGAATAATGGTCAGCGTACAATGCAAGCTTGAACAACATATTTTTGTTTTAGTTTTATTTCATAAGTCCGCGTTTACTCATAGGTCATTGGTTGGTGGGTGCGAGGTTAGAACTCGCATAATTTATACAAGGTAGCAAAAAAATAAACATGTTTAGTTATAGGTACTTTTATCTGAATCGCGTACATTATAGTCTGTAAAGTATAGGATGATACCTGTGACGTTTGTGACCTTGGAGCAAATGCTATGACATAAGGTCCATTTTTCTTATGTAGCATATGGCCTTATATCCTTTGTTTAATAGAAAAATGGACCTTATAGATGCTTTAGAAAGCTGTAAACAACACTTCGTTAACTTAAAAATTCTTACCCTTCTCTAAATATATATTATACAAGTTAGTAATTTTGTCAAAAGTAATATACTATCTTCAAATCAAAAGTAATATAGTATATATACTACCTTATCCCCCAATACTCTCAAGCCCGAACTACAATCTGCGACCAACAACCAAACTAACAGTTCTATCCTCAAAAATGCTTAATACTGAACCTTCCGCAATGGCCGTAAAAATATATAATAAAATTCCAGAATCAATCCGCCAAACTTCCAATCAACATAAGTTTAAAAATACTTTCGAAAAGTATTTGTTGAAAAAATTCTTCTACTCAGTGCAAGAGTTTCTATATTATTAGTTAGATACATCAGATCAGCTGAGATAAAAAAAAGTTTTGTAAATTATTATAGTTATAAGTAAATTAGTAACATGAAGGAACAAATATTTTCTTATATAGATAGGATAGTTTGTTTAAATTTTAAAATTTAGATACCCTTGCACCCTGCATGTTTGTGTCTCAATTATTTTTATGTGTAAAACATTAATAAAGAATTGAATTGAATTTGCTGATGCTCATAAGCATTAATAAACGCGAGTATTCCTACACAATCTGAGGTTTTGCGTTATTTTCTTGACACCTTGTTTATATGTAGGTATTGCCTGTAGGTACCTACAGCTGTTCTTCTTATTGTCGCACTTATGGGACATCGAATATCGAGTCGGTGAACGACCTTACGAATTCATTTAGTTTGTTACTAAAGTCAGTCTAAATCTCCTTCATCATTAATAAGAAACAGGTTTTTCAAATGATTTATTGACACTGCTGTTTATTTTGGTAGTTGTTTATCAATCCGAGTAAACAAAATAATTAGGTACAATTCCAAGAATGAAAATTTTTAAAGTCAAATAAAACAATGTATTTACATCGTAGAGGGTGTACTCATGACATGATAATAAACAACTTTTTTCTAAATAAGTAAGATACAAAAGATTTGACGCAATGAGTTGAACGTCATTATGTCTGCTAATTGAAACCTCCCTCTCTATTTATTAAAAAAGTAGGTAGGTATTTGAAGTTAAAGGACGAAAAAGAGACGAAAGTGTGCTTTCTCGCTTTGTTTCGTACACATATTTTGGCATTGTTAGGGCGATAAAACAAAATTTTCGGAAAGAAATAAAACTATTTTTTCTCTCTGAGAAAAAATAAGTGGTTTAAAAAACTGTGTCATGTCTTAATGGTAGCTCAACGTGCTGCTGATAGTATAATGTTTTACCAGACTATCAATCAAATGAAGCATGTTAGATACACAGTGAGCTCGTCGGTGCACTTCGGCTGCTTATGTTCGGATTACGTGTCCATTTACATCAGGCAACTAATCGCAGCTTGGAGCTGTCGGCGTGTTTGATGTATCACCTCCAGACAACATTGTGCATTGTTACTCGGAACCGATTCCCGCACGCTAATTTAAAAATTAAATTGTTGCAAATATGTAATTTGGCTAAAGGTCATCAGATCAAGCCAACACCAATTTCACGGGAAACGGACTGTAAAAAATCTTGATGTTGATGTTTCCTTGTTTTAGCTATGTTGTATGTGTGTGTATTAACAAACAAAGCATAAGGCGGATGGCTCACTTAACGCACGACGGAGCGCTGAAATATCGCAGCGGTCTGTCAGATCCATAAAACGAAATGTCACTCCCCAATTCCCCATACTATACCTGCACTCGACGGACGACGCTGCGCTATCGCTGCGTCGACAGCGGTTGGGCTCTTATGATGGGGATTCGCATTTCTGGTTTCAAGATTGTCGTCGTGCACTAAGTGTGCGATTCGCTTAAATCTATTGTTTGAGTGGTATAAACTTCGCTAACCAGGTCAAGTTTTTCAAACTGTATCAAAATCTAAAGGATGATAATTCGCCAACAGCTTGGAAACTCTAGAATTAACATGATTCAGTGTTAGTCAGTTCATAACGTCAGTTTTAGTTTAGATGAAGTTAAGAGGCAAATAATTAATATCGTACGTAACGGAACTCAACATCTTTAGAGTAAAAATCACGTAGATATTGCGCATGGTGTTACATAAGTAGCGCCTGTAGATACGAAAAGCTGCATGAAGGATGGCTGGAAGAGGTTTGTTGGTTATAGATACCTGCAGAACGCGATGTTGCGTGCGAGCGCCGTGCTTGATTGCCGCTGCACGCCGCAAACCTCACATCGCGGAGTGCTGCAGCACGGCTCCAACACTCATTACGCTTATAAACGTAAATAACAGCGGTATGATGCCGGATTAGAATAGTATCACCCCACATCCTTCCCGCGGGTGTCATAAGAGGCGACTAAGGGACTCGAAGGTATTGGTGTATTACAATTTTTAGGCGACAGCCTGTCACTTTAGTGATACACATGTTTTCTGAAACAACCTTGGAAAACAATCCTAAAAATGTCAGCCGTGGCGATAGCGACCGTATTCTTTCGGCCGTTAACTTTCGACTTACGGATACAGGCGTGATTTGTGTATGTGTATAAAGGTAAATAACAGCGGTATACCTCTGCACGGTGCTGCAAAAAGTACTGCGTTCCTAACAACGACTCCTAAGGATAAACGTGTTAAACAAAACGAGCACCCTGTGAAGCCATATTTTTTCTCAATTAATCACGATATAGCATCACCCTATTTCTTTCCTGTGGGTGTCGTTGAAGCCGACTAAGGGATTCGAAGGTTTCATGTGTGTTGCAATTTTAGGCGACAGTCTGAGGACCTGTCCCTTAGCGATTCATGGCAAATCTGAAACAACCCTCATACATATGGCAGACGTGGCGATAATGAACGTAATTTTACGTTCGTTAACGCTCTACCTACTCGGCCGGGAATATAGGCGTGATTTGTGTATATGTATCTATGTTATCACGTGTATTTCATGGTGCAGAGTAGTAAGAAACATTTCAGAAAAGGAAACATTTTATTTTACAGTTTCTTTGATGCAGTAACGTCTACGCTTGCTTTGCTAAGGATTATTATTTTAAACACAGTTATGTTCAAATCCTCTGCATTGTAAATTTTAGCAGTAAAATACACGTGCCGATCGTCATGGGCGGAGGCTTAGCTCGGGTTGTTGTTAAAGTTTAGTACCACTCTGCTTAGCATGCTTTGTCACTCCAATTGCGATGGATATGCCGTGTAATGCCGGCTTAGAATAGCATCACCCCAAAATCCTTCACGCGCGTGTCGTAAGAGGCGATTAAGGGACTCGAGAGCATTGGTGTGTTACAATTTTTAGGCGACAGGCTGACAACCCGTCACTATAGTCATGCACATGTTTTCTGAAACAACCTTGGAAAACAATCCTCAAAAATGTCAGACGGGGCGATTGCGACCGTATTCTTATGGCCGTTAACGCTCTGCTAACCCCGCAAGGAATACATTCGTGATATATGTTTGTATGTGTGTATGTAAAATACTGAAAGGAAAATCTAAATAGTTTGTGTAATTGTCATAGTATAGTGATTGAGCATTCTAATGCCTAAACTATTTATATCTACAGTCTACACATTAGTCTATAAAACAAAAAGTGCGGTTTCAAAGAACACCTTCAAGTCACGACCTTATTGTTGTCCAACAACCGAATTACGCTGGGCACACCTGGTGGCCTTTCAGGTGGATTCAGATGCAGATTTAACCCTTAAATGAAAAACTAAAGCAGCTCTGCTACTGACTACTGTCACTTGTCAGTCAAATAGCTATAGTTCATACAAGTTGCCTATAAACTGTAAATACAACTACCTATTGTGCTTTGACTAGCAGTATCGGATTTCGATTTGCCACTTTGCAGGTTGGCAGGCCACGGCAGCGCTCATTGTGAAGTGGTGCTAGTCGGTGTCAATGACCCCTGCACCATTACACTGAGTCTATAGTACACCAACCTGTCATTTAACGTTTGACAGCTCTAAGTACGAGGTAAGGATTTTTGTAGACCCCTGGAGCTGGCAAGTGTTCAGCTAAAATTACATTTTCAATAGAACTATAATTTTATAAGCGAATAATAGTGGGGAATGGGGAATTATATTTCAATATTGTGAACTTTGGGTGCTGGGGGCCTGGAAGGGAATAAAAGTTTAAAGTATACGTCTCAATATCAAATGCACACAAATATTACAGCTAGCGAATACAAAAATATACCAAAGTTTTTCCTTTTAACTGATACTTACCTTACTATAGTTAAAGTGCATCTATCTACTAAAAGTAATGTATGAATATGTCGTGTGATGCTGGCTTAGAATAGCATCTCCCCGTTCTTTCCCGCGGGTGTCGTAAGAGGCGACTAAGGGACTTAGGGTTACATGTGTATTACAACGTTAGGCGACAGGCTGACAACCTTTCACTTCAGTGATACACGAATCATCTAAAAGGGCCCTCAATACTTGTCATACGTGGCGACAACAAGCGTCATTTTACGATCGTTATAGCTTTGCCTACCCCGCAAGGGCGATTTGTGGGATCGAGGCGTGATTTGTGTATGTACGTATGTATCTTTACACTACCAGCGGCTCTATATATTTGCATGCGGAAATGTGGTTCTTGTTGTGCTTATATCATACGTTCTACTACATATATATATCACACATATCCTAAGGAACTCACCCCCATACGTTTTTCTAGTATTGGAAAGTGTGATGCGAATGTTTCGACCAGCCCTTGCATACTTCCCTCGTGAAACCGGATTATGTACTCGTACCTGCTCTATTTAAATTTAAACAATATAAGTCTCCAGATAATTATTAACCCCTCAGAGGTAACCTTTTTTCTATCCTTTCTTGAATAACCAAAATCAACGTAAATTTTTAATTACCACCTAAACCAAAAGACATTACAAGATTACTATCAAGTACCAAAAAGCTATGTAAGATTTTGGTAAAAAAAACAAAACGACCACCCCAAAACGGCAAAGATAATAATAGACAAACAAATGTTTTTCAAACGACACCAAAAGAGAAGACGCTTGCACGACGGTAATAGGTGTGATAGAGAAGGAAAATGCATTTTAAACTTTATGGGTGGTCGAAGACTTTTGACTTTTTTTCGCTGCAATTTATGTTTACAATCCGTTTGGATGGAAATCGGTCAGATCAATTTTATTCTTTATTATTGATACTAAAGGTTAGTAATAAAGAGTCCAGTTTAATAATAAATTAAATCAGACTAGACTTTACCGATTTAAAGAAGTAAATATCATTTACACGCTCACCATGACTTCTATGATGTATTTAGTAAGTAAATTGGTAGGTAGTCAGACATTGTATAAACTGCTGTTTCTGTAAATTTTCAATATGCCTAGGTGCCTTAGTACACTCGGCGGCAGAGGATGATCCAAATATCGTGTTTATTTGAATACGTATGTAGGTATCTTGAGTCTTTGGAGTGTTGTGGTTGTGGGACATCACGATATTTTATCCCGTGTCATGTGAAAAAATATTATGATTATTAAAATTCAAGTTAGATCAATAAAAAATATCAGTAGTTTTAAAGATAGGTATTTACCACATGTTAATCTAACCAATAGGCGTAAGTTTACAAGTTCACTTTTTAACTATTTTATAATTATTATTTTATTTAAGATTAGTTAGATAATAAGATAGATAAGAAGAACACAGAAATGTCAGCGGGTAATACAATATTGCACGCAATTGGAACCCTAGTAAAAACCTGTCTAAAAAAAAATCCGGAAACGGGGCTGTGTTACTTCTGCGGTTGTGTTTCGAATAAATATAACCCAAGGCTAAAGTTTCAAGCATAACATGTCGCGATATGGCACATGGGTACCCACTTCTGAAGTTGGGTCTAGAACAAACCTAGGCCATAAAACACGCATATCTACTCCTAAAGTGGAAAGCTGACTGGCATGAGCCTAGGCCATAAAAACACGAGTTACTGCAGAAGTGGGACACCTTGTGTATGAATTACGGGCGTTAGCGCGCTCTAAGGGCTTGTTCATAATGTACAATCGAATGATATTATGATACGTCATATCCCAAAAGTTTATGATGTAGGAAGACGTTTATATAATTAGGTGTTCAAAGTCAATCTGTGCAGAATCTTCTTTGTCTCTAATCCCATCAAAATGAGAACTTTCATATTATTAAAAGCTTATGTGACAAGTCTGTATGTGTTGTTTTCGGTTTATAACACAAAGTTTTTCTCGTTTTTCGACCTGTGATCCTTGGGGAAAGTTGTTCAATTTCATGGGCTGGTTCACCCCTTAAAACATTTACACCCTGCATTTGTTGCTACAAATTGCTTAGGACTACAAATAAAAAGGAGGCAAATGATTCGGGGCTCCTAAAAATCTAGCCTAAATTGACTGTCTGTGTTGATTGATTTTGACGTCCGTGTTGAAGCGAAAATTGACCGTTAGAAAAGTAACTTACGTTTAACGAATCTCAGGTTTCGGCCATAACGGCAACCCCTTGACTAATGTCTTTTAGTTTTTGATGTTTAAATACTCAATGCTGAAAGCGCCTTAACCCGGTTGAGGTTATGATGAGCCTTATTCGCGCCCTAGTCGCGAGGCAGACACCGGCTGGGCGGTCGGGCCCGGGCGGCGCGAGTGAGACCCGCTACCGTCACACCGCCGCAACGCCGCCGCCACGCCACGCCGCCGCGACGCTAGCCGCCCGCGGAAACGACACATAACAAGGTACCACTTCCCCTCCTTATTAACAACAAGTTATGCTTCATAACTTTATGTTCAAACTTGTTGTGAATCTTTAAATTGATATTTCAACTTTAACTGTTGGATGCACTAAATTAAAAGTTTCGTGTATAATATTTAATTATGTGCCTATAATAAATAGTTAAGTAGGTAGTGCAAAATAAACAAAACAGGATCAGGTTAGATTTGTGGTAGACCTAACTTTAAGATTTTAATAATGATAAAACCTTGGATGGTCTAAAGCGCAGCCTAGACCAATTTTTTAGCTAAGGATAAAACATTGCAACGGAAGATTCCATTGAATTCTATGAATAAATAAATTAAGTTGGTAATATAGAATAGTAGGTTCTAATTATACCCTTGTCTGCCTGTGTGTAGAATGCGTATTAGTAGTCAAAAAACACATTACTTGCGAAACCCACCAGGAGTTTAATTTGCTGGCGATATTTTTCACAATCGATTTTTAATACCTCGAAACAACACCTACTACTAACGCAAACACGCGTAGCGGGCGGCTTCTTTGATGTCGACAGAGTACAAAGACACCGACAAAGAAACCGAACCAGACAATAGATGAACGATTGTAAACTTTTGCAGTAAAGTAATACACTATTTCAGCGTTGTAAAATAAATGAACGTTTTTACTTGAAGTAATTTGTATTTTTTAGAAATGTTTATCACAAAAGATTATTTTTGTTTGTTTCATTTTTATTGCTACAAGCTTTCTAGCAGTACCTATGGCTGGTAGGAACCTAGTACCAATTTGTACCCCAGTTCGATCAAATCAACGACAGTAGGTACTTGGATGAAATGTCCTAAGCAATGCTTCCATCGTCGTACCGTAACCAGATGATAGGTATATGTTAGAGTAGGCTGTTTAGGAATCCTTGCAGTCCTTCCACAAAACATGCATCTATTCCTAGTTCCTACGTGGCGTACCCTGAGGGAGACCAAGCGTCCCGTCGCTTCTTCGACAACGCTCCCCATCATAAAAATCCCCTAATAGTTTCCGCGTCCAACTAACGACTTCCCCTATTCAATCTCGCGTTTCAAACGCCGCCCCAGACACGTCCTTTCGGATGATGATGACAAGATCACCAAAGCCCCCACGGCAGCCATTGCGAGTAGATCACACTCCACAAGCTCTTCAAGCAACCGACGTCCCCGACGGCGGGGCCGCGGAGGTCCCTCATTTACGCCTCATTTTACCAATTACCGGCACATACCGGGTAGATTCAGTCCGATCAGTTCTCCCCAGGACAACTCCTAAGCCCAGTCTCACCCCAAGGGCGTGATTGGGCCGGTTGTTTGAACAACCAACCAAATATTTCCGGGTGAACACGCGCTGACCACCAAGCCGACAGGCGTAGTTTTGATGGCCCCGGGGCCGAAAACGTAGAGTCCATTACAAAAAAAAATGAGGGAGACCTACGTCCAGCAGTGAACTGCATAAAACGGATGATAATGTGTGTGATGATGTGATGTGCTAATTATCTAAGCCTAGATAGCCTTTCAATTTAGATAAGTACATTTGGGCTGCTAATTCAAAGCGTGGAGCAACTAATTTCTCATTTGCCAAACTATGGTTTTTGTCTTTAAATAAATGTGTCAATGTCACGATGTCTAGAATCAATTAAATTAACAACCCAAACAACATTTGATTTGGTCACTCACTTGGTATGGTATCATCATAATTTGACTTTTGAACTTAGCAATAAGAATGCGTGAATATCAAAGTTGCTTCGGCCGTCTACTATACGAAACCAAAATGTATTCATAGTTTTTCAATACAAATCTACAAAATTGTCTAGCAAACAATTATAGAAAGGGACAGATGCAATTATACTGAGATAGATATAAAGGTTCCCACAGCGATTACATACACCTGAACGTCAAGGGAGGGTATAACTTCTTATCTTCAATCTCGATATCGATATTATTTATTATCGATAAATATTTTCTTCCGGCTTGAGTGGATATTGCTAGAGTTCCTGGAATTTATAAGCAACTTCCTTGACTACAACTGCAAAGTATAAGGCAGAACAGTGTGGGCGCTAGAACACATCCTTGTTTCACCCCACAGGTGACAGGGAAGAAATCAGACTGTTCACCGTCTACGGAGACGCAGCACTGCATGTCGTCATGCAAGAATCTTAGGAGTTGCAAATACTTTTCTGTGCACCCTAACTTTCCTAGCACCATCCAGAGAGCTTCGCGAGGCACACTGTCGAATGCTTTCTCCAAAGCGACAAAGCAGACAGAGGTACAACTGGCGACCTTGTTCTGTACTTTTTTATATTTCATAGATAGTAAGAATTTTGATAATTAGTTGATTTTTTATTCGTAGTAGGTAGGCTAACACACAAACAGAATAATAACAAGAGATACTAGCTTTTAGTCACATATGCAGAACCAAGACATGGACATCTCCAAACAGGGAGATGTTAGATTTACATCACTATAAGTCCAAATAGCTATTATATTAGGCAATAGGTGTGATGCTTAAATTATGGAAACTTTCGAAATAATATATTATACTAAATATCGATAGCATATTTAACCCGCACTAAAAAGAATGCACCTTGACGGCACTAAGGGAAATGGTTTTTTTAATCACGTCGGTATTCACTATAAATCATCCCTTTATTTACTCTCTGCGATACATATTCGCGCATCCGGCATTGTCTGTTGCGATACATTTCGTGGCAAAGGGGTTTTGGAAATTGTATGGGCACAGTGTATAGGGCCATCGTTGGAATTGATTGCTCCACATTTTGTGCAACGTGACGTGACACAAAGAGTGATATTGAAGAAATTATTATAAGTATGCGATAGAAAACTCAATGCCTGGGGTCGATTATTTATTATTTTTAGTTTTGGCAAGATGGTGTTTTGAAAATACATATATGCGTTTAGTATGATGGAGATTTTACAATATACTAAGTTACCTAGCTATATACCACGGTATGGTGTCTGAAAAATACCTACTGGTTGGTCCGCGTAGATATCCATATTTAGGTAGTAATAGCGTACTGAAATTTGCAATAGAGTAAGGTAAAGTAGGTGGAAATAAAATTTCGTGCTCATTTCATGTATGACACTTGATTTTTTATGAAAAGATAACAATCTTTTTATAGAGATCGGCATAAATCAAAATCAATATTGCTAATACAATGACAGTCGAATTCTCGAAGTAACTGAGCGTGGTTGGGAAACATTTTTGTACCAGGCCCAGGGGGTCACCTTTTGTAATGGTAATACGGACAGAGGTCCAATAGACTGATCTCCTGAGCCCCTGACTTGGGTCAGACCCTCTATTGTCACTTCCTGACCCGACGACAGGTTGCACTGTGGTCAACCAGGCTGGTCATTGTTATGCTTTAACAAGTGACGCAATTGGCAAAGAGGTTGGTTTAATAGGTAAAGTATCGAAACTTTAAGAACACGGGTGCTAACTAAATCTTAAAGTGCCTGCTAATTACTCGTGTCGTGTCTGTGGTGACACGGAACCCGGTCTTTATAATGTTTCCTTAATATCGCGACCGCATTACAATATCATATTACAAACAAATATCGCACAACAATAAAACTACCACGCGTAGTCGCAAATAAAAGCTTCTTTTCTAACTAAACTTTGCTTCAGTTTTAATATTCACAATGCTATGCTACCCTTTGTGTTAAGTTGTTGAAACTCGTCTACTTACAGCTGCTTTTGTTTTCTTAATATTTTTCAAATAAAAGATTAAAATCTTCCTTAAAGTTGTGACAATGCACCTACCTACACAATCCGGTCAAACCCATTGTTTTGAGTTCCTAGAGCTTTAAAACTTTTGAAAAGTAATTTCTTCTGCAAAGTATTGTCTTACCTTACCTTGGTAAGTAACTTATTTATGATCACAATTTTAATTATCTGAGACAGTGGATAAAGCAAATTCATGTTAAGCAAAAATAAATAAGTAGGTGTGTTATTATTTTTCCTATAAAGTAAAATCACGATCGTGCCAGATCACAAAACTCCTCCGTTCCATGGACGCAGTGCAACGTGCTTTTGGCGCCAACCAAGCAAGATACAGTTTTTTTTACAACAATTATTAAACTTAAATTCCTCAACTAATTCGTTTGTTCAGTAATCCACCATATTTCCTAGGAGAAGAGTAGAGAGTCCTACGGCAGGGAAGCGTGTCAAGGATGAATCTAAGTTAATCGCTTAGAAATGCGGGGTGGCTTATTGTACCTTATGGTGTGTAAAGAGGGTTCGGTTTTGGTTGATGTGATTTGGTGTCCTTGTTCCAGGATAATAATAATGCATTTTTTGTTATCCAAGATGTCGGTGTGCGATGCAAGCACCGATGCACGTCAGCGCTTGTGCGTGTGTGCGTCAAGTCATCTCGCAGCTGTGCCTATTATTTTGTATATGTGTGCGACAAAATGTAGGCCGGCAAAATCAATTTGATCCCTGGCACGTTGTCTTCTCGAAATATTTTTTTTTGGTTTGATTAAGTTATACGGTGTCGCGTGATAGAGTGACATTTGACGTCAGCTGAAAGCTTCCCAAAAGTATAGTTGACGGCACGTCGGCTGAGTAATTATGCAAATGGTTGCCATTGATACTGCCGACATGCCAGAAACGACTACACCACATTTTCATGCACAAGTTTGAACAGAAATTAATGTTAGTAATTTACCAATTTCATTAAAATAAAGTACCTAGGCAAAAACCAGATTCGTTGTACCTAATTGTATCAGAAACTGAAAAGCTATCGAATAAAACACGCATTGCATTACATTTGCGTATGATTTTCAATTACTACTAAGTTCAATTACTTTTTCTTCTTTATTTAAGAGCCATGCTCTTGGCGGTGGAGCAACTGCCTTTCCTTTCTTTTCTCCGCCAGTGTCTTCACCTCCTGATACGACACAACATTCATTTTCTCTTTCAGCTTTTGAAAGTAGATCTCTCCTAGGACATGCTCTTCCTCTTTTTCCTTCTGCTTTTCTTTCTATAATCGTCTTCAGGAAACTGTCGTGTCCACGTCGTGTCGTATCAAGTGGCCTATCATCTTTCCCCTTCTGTTCTCTATGGTTCTCAGCAATGTACTTTTAAATGTTTTTTTTTTCTTTATATACCTACCGTTTAAGTGACCTAATTTGTTCTATAACCATATCGTAAAATCGTATTAAAAGTAAACCACTGTGACTTTCCTATATTATAAGTAGGTACCAATAATGTATTTACCGGTGCGCTATTTTGTGTCTTAAAAGCATCAAAACTCTTTGAGCGCCCTACTTTAAAATAGAGAAACTTTTTCTGCATCTTTGGCGAAGCTTCCCAAGAACATGTGGACCGCTACGTCGCTTGATCAAATACACCATCCTGCCGCCATTGTAGTTCCTTTATTATCAGTACTTTCCAAAAAACCTTGTCTATCATCCGTCTCCCTCTAATTCTCTGTTACCATTGTAGAGTGACAGAGGCAGCTGCTAAGGGAACATCTTTAGACATAATTGCTTTCAAAATGAATAGGTGTTAAACAATGGACCCGAGAAAGAATGACAAAACGTTCCGTAAAGTCTTTTCTTTTCCTTCAATTGCCAATTTTAGCGCTTTACTTACTTACTTATTTATAATTATTTTTATCAGCTTTGTATTTAGGTGTTTCTAGGAATACTTTTATGAAATACATCTGTCATAAAAGTACAAGAAGATAAGCTTAGAAATGTGTTTGGCTATAAAATAGAAGAGAAATAACAGAAAGCAAATAAGTATGGTCGCATGCATGCACTTGTTTAAGTAATGATGTGTCAATCCTGAAAAATATTTAAGGTGGCCCACAAAAACGACGTATAAAGACAAAATTTTAACTTTTAGGTATATAAGTAGCAGTAGATATTAAAATTATACCTATGTACATACGTGTATACATAACTTTTACTTACGTTTTCAACTTTTAAAGTTGTATGGAAAATACTGTACATGTGTATTTGCATACGCTTGTAAGCGTATGCTCAATGAAATATTTTAATTAATTTATTTACTTTATACCTAAAACAAGATAAAGTACCTACTACAGCGTGGGACAATAGGTTTGGCATAAAGATAACGAACAAAGGTCTTTCCCACAATTCAGCGCAAAAATAACGCTACGCTAACCTATGCGCCTGTCGGATCCATACTAGAAACGTCCCTCCCCATACAAAAACCGCTCACGACGCAGGTCCAACGTACGACGCAGCGATAGCGCTGTGTCGCGCGACGAGAGTGGTTTAAGTATGGGGATTGACGTTTCTAGTATGAATCTGACAGGCACAAGCTCAAGCGCAGCGTTATTTTTGCGCTGAAGTGTGATCGAGGCCTTTGTAGAAAATGCATGCATTTTCATGGGCAATGTTGTCAATCCTAGAAATAATAAATCTGCCTATTCAAAGTCTTCAGCACTATACACTACTTTAGTCTGGTATTTTCAAAACCCGTACATAAGCAATGACCCTGATATTTCCTGTATCGATGGATTCAAAGCCACAAACATTTCTACTCAAAGGATTACGAGCGCATTTACAGCTACAGATACGTAGCTCTCTAGGGGAATAAATTCCAAATTATAGTTTCAAAACACGAAACATGTAACACGAAGTATTGAGTGACCTTCATTACAGTTCTAAAATCGTATCTTGTTTGAGGGCTGAGAACTCGCCTGACATAACCTTCCCTGGTTGGGGTTTGATAATATGTAAAGACCTTAAATCTTAGTTTTTGCTGTATTGACCAAGTATGGTGGGACCGACCCGAAATATACTAACGAAACTAGTTATGTATAATTGTATACTTATTTATCAAGTCTGAATTACTGATGCACATGTATGAACTTTTACTTTAAATCTCAGTTTTTGGCTCCATTCGAGGAGGGTAGAACTCATGTGGAATTACTGAATAGCGAATAAGTTATCTAAAAACAATAAAATTAAATATATATATTTTTCACTTGCCATCAGCACACAAAAATGAAATGTGGAAGGGTGCAACTCCAGGAACGAACCAAAATGAAGATCAAGGATGTACGACCTGTAACCAGCGAGAAACCTCGGAGGTACTGCCAGAAGAAGCTGGTCAATCCTCAACATGAAGAGGACCCCAGGTGGATCGACGTACTTGAGAGGTACCGTAATATTAATTTTAAGGCCATACTTATTCGCTAAATATTTCGTCCACTACAGTCATCAGCTTTTCCTGTTCTATTGCATCAGCGAATTGGATAGATTAATTATTTTCTCAGTTAAATCTAACAACGCCTTCATCTGAAGCTATGATTTTAATCATAACAGTCTCAATAAAGATGTGAAATACTAAGGGCCGAGGTGGGCACCCCGTCTCACTTTCTTCCTGATCTTTGCTGTCCCTCGTTCTTGTCCTATAAATCGGCTACTTACCATATCTTTACTAGAACTCGTAGATATTTGGTATTATATTTGTTTCCATCGAAATATTTTTATAACACCACAAGTTTACATGCATATATGGAGTTTGAGGTAAGTTGGTTCTATATTTTAGAGACTAAAGCTGTTGTGTAAAAAACTTAATTGTTCTAGATTCCGCTGCAATGAACCAATACTCAATAAAACTGGTGAAGACGTCGAAGTGCAAGCCGATATAAAACAGCAAGATTTATTTCTCTCCGTTCAAACATTGAAATTCAAAGGTGCAGAGCAACACCACAAGCGAGCTCGAACAGGGTTCAAGTACAGAACAGTGCCTGATGGAAACTTACACCGTATGTTTGTCAAACAAACACTCACTAACGATGAACATTCTGACGACGATGATAGATCATCGCAGCTCACCTGCTATTACTACGACGACTACGCCAAATATTTGTCAAACGCAGAGAGATCCACGCCCCCTTCAGCTAAGTCCAGCTCATTTCTACAAGGACTTAGTACGCGGTTCAAAGCTAACAAAGCAGTGCAAGTTGATTTGGCAAAGACAAATGAGCCTAAAAAGACTAGGCAAAATAAAAAGACTGATATAAAAGACGATGTGAAAACTATAGATGAACCCGACGCAGTCTCCTTAGATGATACAGACAAAGACACCAAGGTATGTTATCACACGTCTGGAAAGTGTAAGAGCTTAACAATATCAAGGACACAAAGCCCTGAGACGGTTCAGGTTATCAGGGTGGATGTGGTCTGCAATAACAACGCCAGCTCCACTACAGCTGAGATCGACGACATCGGATATCGAGATATCAAGCCGCCAAAGGATACCACAGAAAGAATAGACAAAAAAACTAGCACTGCAAATATAAAAGATTACAATTTCGCTAGTAAATACCTTCTGACGAACACAGTGAAATCCCTGGAAGAGCACGTGTCAGGTGGCGCCAAGGTCACTCTACTGTGTAAGACTTTTAAGTTGACAGACAGATCCAGAATGCTTTTTCATAGAAAGCCCTTAGAAATTGCGAAAGTTACTTCGAGCACTAAAGTTAATAAATAAAAATTTATGCTGTCTATTCCGCCAATTGTTTTTGTTTGTGTTTTTTGTGGGAAATGGTCGAAATAATAAATGTATCATGTGTCGGTGTGACAATGCGTAGGTATACCTGCGGGTCGGCCGCCGGCGCGCGGTGCGGCTGACGCGGCCTGCCGGGAGGATCGGTGGCGCCACCCTTATCCAACAACGGGTCTCAAACTTTCCGTTCAACTATTAGATCTCACTAAGGTCTCAACACGTCACATGAGCCCAGTTATGACGCACAACCGCGACTTCGATTTTCTCTACACTTGTAGACAAAATTATTCATTTGTTTTGATAAAATCCCATAGGATTTGACACTTGTGAAGTCTTCTCGCCCGTGAGATAAGTCTATAACTATACTGTGCGCATCATAAAGGGGTGGGTCATTTTAGGAGTACTACTCGGTGTAAGTATTGTTTATGGCTATATTTCTAAATACTACCAGTTTGCTTGATCGATCAAGTGACTTGCATTCGACAGATTGAGCCCATCTAAACCTGGTTATAATTTTACAATAAAAACTTTTGCAGTTATAGAAACACCTACGTCACACATAGGGTTTCCTAATCAAAATGCAGTATAAATTGGACAACCCGGTGTTCCACTTGAAAAGAGAGAGTATAAATTGTTGATAGAACGACTCAAACTTGTATAAACTAAATCGGTTACTGTTTGAGAAGCAGCGTTTTGAAAAGGCCGTAAACTCACGTGAATACCTGTGATTTAGCTCAGTGGTGCGCACGATTAATTTTAAACTGCAAAAAATATAACGACGCTATAACTAATCTATCACATATGAAACCATTTTTAATGGCAAACAAATTTAAAATGGTTTAGGTGCATTTATATTTTAAATGACTCATACTTATAATAGGTGCCTCACAAATATCTGCCTTGTAAAAACGAATCACGGTACAAATAGTCAAGTTTGTCTAATAGAAACCATATAATTTGATTAATTAATGTATAAAAATAAATAAAATTTAATAAATATGTTAAATGAGCTGCATTTTGCAAAATTCAATCTGTCAGTCAATCTTTAATATATGTACCTAGAGTCGAATTAAATAAATAGGTACAGGATGCTTGGCGGAGATATGCAAATATTTTCAGTACATGTTTCAGACGAAAAGCTAAACAAAATTTCTTAATAACATTTTGCCGAAATATGAATAATAATGTTGGACCTACCACACAAAATACAAAAATAAAAAACCGATACTCGTAAAGGTTAAAAAATAATGTTTACTTTTTTGTAGAAATTTTCAACAAGATATAAATTTTAAAACTCGTGTTTTAATCAAACACTAGATATTGATTTAACTTTTGTTACAAAGATCAGACAAATGAAACAACTGGAAAAAATTCACGCCACAGATGAGGTCCGAACCCATTCGATAGCTAGCGCCATCTACTCGTAAGTAGGCAAGCTGCCGCGACTAGAGTCAAACGTAATGTAGCAGTTGACACGTTTGACCCAGCAATTCAAAAGACGTGGGTTCGATTCCTATCGGTGGAGTGAATTTTTTCCACATGTTTCGTTTGTATTAACTTTATAACCAAAAGTTAATGTTAAGAATTTGTTCAATTTGTACATCTCTAGACGTCCTAAAAATATTAACACTCTTCCAGCAAACACCCTGTACATTTTATGTAAGTTTTTAGCAGGGCTACTATTAGATACTATTAGTTATCGTCTGCAGATAAGGTGACTGTGCGTTTACTAACCAGTAAAATTCAGCAAATGTGAATCTCTAAGGGTACCTAACTCAACACACACATATTTGCTACCCCCATTTCCATTGCCGTTTACAGGAGGCGAAGTTGTTTTGCTGCAAGGCCTGCAAGTAAGTAACTGCAAGCAAGTAAGGATAAGTTAACTTAATTACCGCGGTTTGCGTGCTGGGTTCGCGGCGAGGCGAGCAGCGAGCACGAGACGCTGACGTGATACCGCGACGCTGGTGCCGCCACCTAGCGCCTGCCGCCCGACGAGCTTCAAGCAGCGCTACGAAATTATAAAATGCAACTCGATGTACATTGCGTTGTACTTTGAGAAAAGTCAGAGTAAAAAAAATGCCGTGTGATATGATACCGGCTTAGAATAGTATCACCCCACATTCTTCCCACGGGTGTCGTAAGAGGCGACCAAGGGACTTGAGAGAATTGGTGTATTACAATTTTTAGACGACGACAGGCTGACAACCTGTCACTATAGTGATACACATGTTTTCTGAAACAACCTTGGAAAACAATCCTCAAAAATGTCAGACGTGGCGATAGTGGCCGTATTCTTATGGCCGTTAACGCTCTGCCTACCACGCAAGGGATAAAGGCGTGATATATGTATGTATGTACGTAAAAAAAATCTGCTTTTTGTGGTCTAAAAACTGGAACCCTATACTGAAACTTCGTTGTCTATCTGTTTGTCCGTCTGTTCGTTTGTTATTGGACTGTATGTCATCTCATTAACTGTAATAGAGAGTTTTTATTTATAAAATGCTACCCCTTGTTTAGTTGTAGACCGGTTCACCTCTAGTACATTTAAACGAGTTATTAATGATTGCGGTATCAGCAAGGCTCCGCAATGAACTTCAAACTGGACTAGATTCTCTAATGGTAGGACATGCAAAAGAAAAGCATTTTTTTATAGGTAGTTTTGTTTAGGAAGAAGGTAAATATTGTTTTCTTTACCTAGAAATAGCTCCAAGTAAGTTCGTTTGAATAGCATCATTTCATTTCTTGGGTGTATTAGGAGGCGATTCAAGGCACTCGAGGGATTCTCAAACGACAAGATGACAATTTGTTACTATAGTGATACATGATTATTTATTTATTTTCATTTATTTTGCCATACTAAATAACAAAATAGTAATAATTGGCGTCACTAAACCCGAAAAGGTTTGTCTTAACATCAGGCATTCCCGCTCGCCATACATCCAACCTTTCAATTCCACTAAAAAGAGGAAGTACCAGAGATTACCTGGACTGTATATACAATTATGCACATACTAAAACGATGCGAATCGCTCACTTAACGCAAGACGGTGCGCTAAAGCATCAAGCAAGCTAAAGCAGCGGTTAGGTCCATACTAGAAGTGTCAATCCCCATACTAAAACCGCCCAACCGCTGTCGCCGCAGCGCTATAGCAGCGTCGTCCTTCGAGTAATATAAGAGTTAGTAACTATACCCATGTGACTACCGATGTGGCGCAGTGGTAGTGCGACTGCCTTTAACGCAGAAGGTTCCGGGTTCGATTCTCGGTGGGTCACTCACAAAGTTGATATTTATCCCTTTGTGAATTTGTTCCCAGTCTGGTTAGGACATTGCGGGCTGTACCACCCGATTGTCCGTAACGTAAGTAAGATGGTTCCGTGTTTCGGATGGCACGTTAAGCCGTAGGTCTCGGCTGCTGTCTATGATTACTTAGACGGCGGTCGCTACACAATCATGTCAGAAGCCTGCTACCTGTAGAAGGTGGTTGAAAAATTCTGACACTAGGGTTCATCCGGTCGTTGGACGACGCGGTGTCCCACACGAAAAGAGAGAGAGAGAGAGAGAGACTATACCCATCTCGATGACTAAGCCGTAAACAAGTAGGTTAGTACTCTAGTCCTCAAATAATATGTCACCGCATTTTACGGTCGTCTAAGTTCTGATTTCCTCGCAAGGGATAAAGGCGTGATGTAGGTTTGGTATGAATCAGTACCTAAACTATATGTGGGCTTAGATTTATTTGTGCATTATTTGAGAGGGTTGGTAATGGCATGCGAGGACTCGAAGGGTGGACATCGATTTCCCGTGCCGGCAGCGTCCGGTGTCGCCAATCTGCGCCAATACGCATCCGTATTTTAGTATTGGTAGCTATGACTAAAATTTCTACCAATTCTGACCGAGGAAACGTACTTACTTTTTATTAAAATTGTAGAATATCGATTTGTGACTTGTAGCGTTCGAATCAGAAAAGTTTAACTTTATAAAATGCACATTAACAACAGCTGTAAGTACTTTGTAGAAGATACCTCCCTTTCTTTTTTATGTTTTTCTAATTTATTTCTCGATTTTTACATTTGGTCAGGTTCTGGAGAGTCCATTATTGTTACAAATTGGAAGATGAGTGAAGCTTAAGAAAGCTTAGGTAACGTAGTTTTTGATAAGTAGTGGTTGTGATAGTAATATTAGGGGTACTTAATTATACCTAAGACTTCTTAATATTTACAGCAATTTTTTTTGTTTAAGTATTATAATTAGTTTGGAAATGTTCATGTTTAGTGAGTGTTAATTATAATATAATACAAATATCAAATAGTGCGTGGCAGATCAGTCAGTTCGGTAGGCAGTAGGTATATACGTTAAGCCGAACCGAGATCAAGCGCAGAGAAGGGAATGATTAACGATCCCTACCAAAACGGAAACGATTCAGAATATTAATTTGTAGTTGAGGTCGCGGTGACCAGGCCTGGAGGCCTAGCAAGTGTGATACAGCCGCAGCGAAAGGATTGGTACGCCATAGGCCTCCCCGCCCGATGGGGTGAAATGTGTGTGTCGAATTTATAGGTGTGAGATGGAACTTGAGGGTAGCTAAAGGGTGAGGTGGACTTCGGACCTCCCTGACTTGGGGGGGCTGCAAACCCCCCAATTTGCCCTAGTCCGGCACCCCCGCCTCCCCGCTCCTGTCCAAGCGATAAGAGGGAAGAGGGGTGAGCGTCAAATGGACGTTTTACGCATAATTTAAAGCAGTAAATGGATCCGAACAGACTCCATACAGCACACCTCCCCGAGTCTCACGCTTGCTCATTACTGACGACGAAATCTAGTTATTGTATGTGAGATTCACTCGGACAGAAATGGTCTAGCTCTTGAAAATATCAAAAAGCTTTTGCTTTACTTTGATAGTTAGTCAAGAAAAGTGTCGTGATGTACTTCAATATTAGCTCGAGTTACCTATTCAAGGGAACACCATTTAATACTGGTTTTTATACAGTTCTTAAGGATTACCAGTGTACATTGATATGTTAAATGGTAACTCAAGTTTCTGCTAAAATCACCTATCGACGACCGATGTGGCGCAGTGATAGTGCGACTGCCTTTGACGCAGAAGGTCCCGGGTTCGATTCTCGGTGGGTCACTCACAATGTTGATATTTATCTCTTTGTGAATTTGTTCCCAGTCTGGTTAGGACATTGCGGGCTGAACCACCCGATTGTCCGCAAGTAAGATGGTTCCGTGTTTCGGATGGCACGTTAAGCCGTAGGTCCCGGTTGCTGTCTATGATCACTTAGACGGCGGTCGTTACACAACCATGTCAGAAGCCTGCTACTTGTAGAAGGCGGTTGAAAAATTCTGACACTAGGGTTCATCGGGTCGTTGCACGATTCGGTGTCCCACACGAAAAGAAAGAAAGACCTATCTAAATATTGTAGCTAGTCCATTATATTATATCAGGGGACACAATGCCTATCTAATAAGTTTGCGATTTGTTTATTGTAGGTACCTACTAAAGTTTTAGGGAAAAAAATCCTTTATACTCAATTGTAATGATTTTATTAATTGTTATGATGTTAGTACATACACAAATCACGCCTTTATTCCCTGCGGAGTAGGCAGTTGATACAGTTAGTCATACAGATAATTTGTTCCCTGCTGCGGAATTCGAAATGATATACAAAAACCACAAGAGACAGCCAGCTACAATGTAAGTAAACAGCTGAAGAAATAATATTCGTAGTTAAATGGATTCGTGTTGTGCAAGATTAAAATAGCATCACCTCATTTCTACCTGCAGCAGCATAAGCTATCTTCAGATAAATGCAGGGAATTGACAACAGCGTTCCCTATGCCGTGTGATGCTGACTTAGAATAGCATCACCCCATTTTTTCCCGAGAGCGTTGTAAAAGGCAACCAAAGGACTCGAGGGTTTCATGTGTATTACTATTTTAGGCGACAGGCTGACAACATGTCACTATAGTGATACATGCATCATCGTAAAGGGCCCTGAATATTATCAGACAATGCGATAACGACTGTAATTTTACGATTGTTAACGCTCTGTCTACCCCGGAAGGGTTAAACGCGTGATTTGTGTGTATGT
The DNA here is from genome assembly GCA_029255805.1 of Keiferia lycopersicella. Lineage (NCBI taxonomy): Eukaryota > Metazoa > Arthropoda > Insecta > Lepidoptera > Gelechiidae > Keiferia > Keiferia lycopersicella. The sequence continues at coordinate 13,500,792 of JARACZ010000006.1, read as the reverse complement.
TCCTTATGAATGTGCTCGCCAACTGAGTACGGCTAATATTCCCAATGCGGGCAGGCGTAGGGGCAGGCCTATGATCAGCAGAGGACTGTATTTGCCACTGTGTGCATTCAACATGAATACAGGAAAAAATTATAGACAATGGGGATATTATGGTCTGAAAACTATCAAGTAGGTACTAAGCTAGATACGCTGGAGGATAATTACCAAATCTGCTTTGACTTGCCTTTTAGCAGACTAATATTGATTTTAGTGGCTAGTGGATTTGTTAAGTGGCATTGGCACAAAAGTCGTGCCAATTGAGGGACTAACGATGATGGTACGGACGAAAGCGACTCATCTGTAGATGACCTCAAAATTAAATGTAATTATTTTTGTTGCATAACGTGTAATTTTAGTGTCATTCTTCATTAAAATGAACCTTTAAAATATTTTTCATTCGCGATAACTAAAACTTTTCTAAAAATGAAGTTAGTGGGAAATTAATTTTTTAAACTGATATGATTTTTGTTACTGGATTTTTGTGCCCCATGTTATAAAATTACAACCTACAAAACAACAGGAGAAATCCTTAGTACATTGCGTAGCAAAAATTCTGGTATCATAAGAGCCCACTTGCAACGCAATGTACATCGAATTTTACCTGTAGACTTGTAGCCTGCGGTGGTTTTAGAGAGCAGTTCTGGTGGATAGCTTGATACTTCGTTGGCAACACTGCTCAGGGAGTGCAAAGGACTGCAAGTGTAGGGAGCCTGACCAAACCGAAGGGTGGCTCAAAAACCTAATTTTTTTTAGAAGCCTGCGCAGAGGAATGACATACGACATTATAATGATGAAGACGCCACTTGGATAGTTTCGTTTTCCGGTAATATTTTGAAACAGAGATGTATTACGGATATGAACTTTCGGTTACGGATTTGGATTCGAGTATGAATCTCTTAGTGAGAGTTGCGGGTTGCATTAAAATGAGGCATGGTTGCGAAATTTATTCTTTAGGTTAGTCTTTCTTTGTCGTGACTCGGGGCATGACTGTACCACAAAAAAAAGTCAGTACGAAGAAAAGTCAACTATTTCAATACAACTTTTTTATTGGATAGGGTAAATGAACAACAGGAAGAGACTTTAAAAAATCATTCTCTAAGGCAGTAAAACAGAGGGTGAAAGTTCATAGATTTGCTTCAAAGCGTTTTACTCGTAAACTTTTATAATTAATACGAGAAAATATTGAAAATTGTAGAGAAATCTATGTTTACCAAGTTTGCCATACTTTCATTTTTTACATTTAGAAACATGGCCGCCATTTTTATTTCTGAGCACAACTTTGCTCTGGCTCGATATAGGTAACTAAAGAACAGCTTAAGGAGTAGTTATTACCGTGCAGCCAAACTTTAACACCTAACGTAACTCCTAATACGAGTAACAATTAGGTTGGCTATTCCTACGGAGTATTATAATAAACGGGTCACTGTAGTTACAGGTACTAAAACTTCTACCTCTACTGCCACTACAGTCCACTGCTGGACATAGACCTCCCCCAAATTGGAGGGTGTTGTCGCTTGGTAGGCAGATCGGCGAGCGCAGTGCAAGATATTGTAGACATTCACAGAGAACGCTGCTGCCCGTTCCATGGATTCATCCCTTAGTCGCCTTTTAAAACCTCCACAGGCAGAAATGGGGTGAAGCTATTCTAAGCCCAAAGCACCAAACATAGCCAGCTAATCTTCATGGAGCTACGATTTTTTAAGTGATGTGGTACCACCCGGCCTAAGGACGTCTCTAAAGAGTCGATGTTATTGAATTTTCTACACTATCGGTAACTTATTGAATCATGCAATGCCATTTTCTACATTATCGGTAACAGCCGCAAAGAAATGCCACTGTGTTGCACCGTTAGCGATTGCATTTCTCATAGGCCATGTATGTATTTAGATAAAAGATATTGAATTTTCATTCGCACGATAGAACATGTATTTTTTTTAAACATAAATAGAAGTGCGAAAGTGAGAAGAAGTGAAGTGAAATGCCGTGTGATGCCGGCATAGAATAGCATCACCCCAGTTCTTCCCGCGGGTGTTGTAAGTGGCAACTAAGGGACTCGCGGGTTTCATGTGTATTACCACATATTACAACTTTAGGCGACAGGCTGACAACATGTCACTACAGTGATACACGAATCATCTGTAAGGGCCCTCAATACTTGTCAGACATGACGATAACGACCGTAATTTTACGATCGTTAACGCTCTGCCTCCCCGCAAGGGATAAAGGCGTGATTTGCGTATGTGTATGTGTAAATAGAAGTTTTTCCAATTTTTCCAATTATTAAATTGGTATTGTTGAATCAAGTGTGGTGAAGTCAAATCAACCATTCATTAGGTAGGTAGTTGTACCGTAGCGGGTCGTAGCTGCCCCGTAGCGTAGTTGGTGTAGCACGTTGCTACGAGCAATAGAAAAATCTACATAATTATCGTTGTGCTTACATATTTTATTGAGTCACATTTCACCCGAGTGAAGCCGTGGTTGTATCTGTTTTTAAATATAGCAGTCTTTAGTTTCTAGAATAATATTATTAACTAATTTCACAAACGGAGGTTATCTTGACTGCGCCTTATCGCTATTAATTTAGGTTCGATCCAACAATAGGTTCATAAAGCATGAATATGAAGAGGAATAAGTAAGTACTCGGTTTTGAGAGAGGTGACTGAATGTTTGATGAAGGCTTTGTGGGTGCATGGTCTGAGTGTTGGCTGCAGGGTCCGGAGCTTCTAGGTGCTATTCCCGTAGGGTGACCCAAACAAGATTAATTTTTGAATAATCGTGAATTTGTTCCCAATTTCATTTAAAAATGTAGCACTATGTAGTAGTAAAAAAGTGAATATAGATGGTGCGGTTCAGGAGCTAGGTGTGACCATAACATTTACATAACATTATAGTAATACCCAACGGGTTACTACCCGTTGCGCGCCATCAATATTTTCTTGTCATTTAAATTTAATGTTATTTATTAAATTAAATATTTAATGTTAAAATAACGTGGCACTTGACGTATACTTCAAAACAAATACAGGGTGTTAAAAAAGCTGCAAATATTTTAAGGAGTGAACCAGTCCACGAAACTAAACAACTTTCCCCATGGAACATAGATCGATATATGAAAAAAAATTGGCCCTCCCATACAGTGACTCGCTCGGCTGCTACATTTTGTATGGAAGGTCCAAAAATTTCTTTCATATTTCGACCTTATGATTCTTGGAAAAAGTTGTTCAGTTCCTTGAACTAGTTCACCCCTTAAAATATTTTCAGCTAATATTTTTACACCTAATTGCAGGTTGAATATTACCTGATAATTCAAAAGAGTAATGGCTCCATTGCCATAGAGAACACACCAAACCATTTGCTAACCTTAGCAGAGAGAAGCCTACTTAGGTGATTTTAAAAACCAGCTAAGAACGTGTGTGCTTTTTTTACGGCTGAAAAACTCCATGTTTAAAAGCATATACCTATCTTGGGTGAGGATTATTTAAATCGTTTGACTTCTTAGATACCTTCCCTCAGTTTGGCAACAGCTATTAGACACACAACACAATAAATTTTGCATTTAAAAAAATGGCCACTTTTACTCAGGTGTATACATATAAGTTGTAAAAATATTAATTGCGAATAGAAATGCTTCAACTAAGCATTTCTAATTCTTTTTTTGCGTTTGAGCTCTTGCAAGTAGAAATAAATGGATAGATATGGTTTCATAAAAATCCACGGATAACGCTGTCACATAATCATAATAGGAGGATTTCTTTTTCAGAATTTAAAAAAACTAGTATTCCAAGAACTCGATAGATGGCGTTGAGCCGACTATGTTGCTAGATTTTTGTGTATATTCCAAAGCCAAAAGACTAGAAAAAACATTACAACACTCACTGACAGTCTGGCATACACTGACTGACCCTTTCGTTCGAAATGAGTACAACGTTAGTATATTATAAGTCTATGTAGTACAAGTTTCAAAAATACAAAAACTAAATATTACGTTTCGTTCTTTGCGGTAACATACCAAGCACAGCGCCATCTATCACATAATATAAGAAAAAGAAAATTCTCTATTATCAAAATAAATTTACCTAGTGGAGTTCAGCGATCTCTTCGGCCAAATGACAAACATGAGAAATATAATATACAAAACATTAATTTCATGCTTAGCCACGCAAAGATTTGTAGTAAATTTAAGATAGCGTGGAGCACACGTTACATTGGTAGGATGTGAGTTAATGGAAGCCACATCACGTCACATCACATTCCGTCACATCAGCGTCCGTTGTTGCCGCAACTCCGCTCTCCGAGTTTAGCCGACCTATTGAATTTTTAACAATCACGCTACCCTTTTCAATTACCCATCGAAAATGGGGCTGCTTCACTGTCCAGGCTTGGTTGACAATCCTTTTTACCTCGCTTAATTATTCACGAAAATATCTTAATTTAAACTCGCACAAAAATCAGTGCACGACGGGGATGAACTTTTAAGTGTGTTGCTACATTCGTGCCTTTTGTTTTGTATTGGGGTTTCAGATTTCAACTTCTAACCTCAAGGTCTCTGAGGTAATCGAAATAAATGAAAAACTTTACAAGCACCGTTACAAGTAAGTAAGAAGTAATTTGGCAGGTAGGTGCCGTTTGAAAATTATATCACTACATAGTATAAAGCAAAGTCGCTTTTCGCATCTGTATGTATGTTTGCTTAAGTCTTTAAAGCTACACAACGGATTTTGATGCAGGTTTTTTTACCAGATAGAGTGATTCAAGAGGAAGGTTTTAATGTAAAACATCTTATTTCTACGGAAAAATGAGTTGCAGCGGGTTTATATTTGTGTGAGACTTCATCACAGGTACCAAGAACGGAACAATAATAATGAATAAACTAAGTGATTAGCATTGGAAAAAAGACCTAGAATTTACTAATCCATTTGAATTTATGCGGAAACATTTATAATGTAGGTAAATCCATATAAAAATTTAGTCGAAATAATTATGAAGTTAGTACTTTTGATAACGTTAAAACGAAAAGACCTATAATTTTTATTTTATTTTAACGCAAACAAGTCGAACCCCTTCATCTCGTGCGTGGATACTTCCTCGTTATTAGGGGAGGCTATTAAAAAGGCTCGCATACTGGTTGCGTAATTACGGCCGGTATTGGCGGCGGCGTTCTCAAATCCTCGCTTAAAGGAGATACATATTAATACGAGAATTTAAGCCGGGAGCAAGCGTCGTAGCCGGCACCGGGCACCGCTCCACTCCCCCTGGGTCCAGGCTGGACGCTACCCCTGTGTGGAACCCGGGACCCCGGCCACGTATGTGTGCGGCCACCCACTCTGTATGGACACAAATTTCATAATAGGTGTGCGGTGTTCTCAGCTCAAATTTTACATCTCACATCTCAGCACATACAGGATGTTGACTTTCACTTTCGTGGAACTTTCCCTTTCAATATTCCGATATTTCAAGGAAACTGCTTAGAGAAGGCGATCAGCTGACTGAGTGAAGTGAGTATTTAACGATGACTGTTGAATGTTTATGAAGTCTTAGAAATCTTATTGCACTACGATAAGTTTCAATCTGTTTTAAAGACGATTGATCAAAGACAGAGGATTCCGTGCTTTGGTGCGTACTAACGGACGATACAATACCTTGATACTAGACCCCACGGAACTTAGGTCCGTATTTATAAATTGCACTCATCTCTGAGATCGATATTGAGTAAAACTTTAAGATACATACATGAATAGAATAGAATAGAATAGAAAAACATTTATTCATAAATACTGCGACACTCTACACATCAAAGTACATATATCACGCCTATATCCCTTGCGGGGTAGGCAGAGTGTAAACGGCTGTAAAAACGTTTATTTACCCTACTACGTCTGACAAAAGTTTGTGGGTAACTTTAACATTGAGATTAGTATATTGTGAAAATTGCTCTTGGCATCGATCTCAGAGTTGATAAATACGGACATCAAGATGTAAAACTTCACAATCTATTAATGTTACTTGAAAATTAGTTTCAAAATTATAACACTCCAATCACCTACTAACGGACACGCGTGCTGTACCTAGCCATACGTACAGGGTACGTTATTAATTTATCTGTAGAGGAGAACTAACCATCGCCCGAAACCCCCTGACCCCCTCACTACCCCCTTCTCTCCCACTGTTTAAACATTGCCAAATGAGTATGCAGAAGATTGTAGGTACCTAATACATGGCCATGCGAGGAGTGGAGGGCAACCCTGCCCCTCTAAATTACTTGAGCTTTAATTAAAAGCCGGCAATTCTGTACATGACAAGTATTCCAACAACGGCCGCTATGACCTCTGCTAGAGCGAGCACTATGGCCTTACACTAACTGAATTTCACTATTTGAAATTTATTGGGAATATCAGTACACTTCAAGTTAAATTAGTGGCGTGTTTTCTTTCAGCGATTTTTCTGCTCCCGTGCAACTAGACATGGGGCGGGTAGTGGTTTTGCCGGGTACCCTGCAGGCGGGTACCCGGCACAATTTTTGCCGGGTACCCGGCCGGGTACCCGGCAGCGCTTACAGGTCGAGTGTCATGCGTCTCGCTTGCCCGCTCGCTCGGGCGCTACCGACTGTTGCCACGCGCTGATCGCGTTGCGTATTCCGCGGGGTGCGGGGGGGATTGTTTTTGTTTATTCTAGCGTTGACCGAGCGTGACGCGAGTATGAAAATTAATAACTTTTTTTGTTTTTATCAATTTATAGTGAATTCAACTAAATAACTTTCTAGAAACTGATATATACCTAAAACCATGGGCAAAGTATCTCTCCACACCAGCAAGCTCTATATACAATGAGCGGCTGTTTTCGGAAGCAGGCCTAATTTATGAAAAAAAAGAAGCCGCTTAAATGCTGCTCGTGCTGAGAAGTTGGCGTTTTTGCATCATAATTTACCAATATTAAACTACCAGTACTAAAAATATCGTTTTTTCGTAAAAAATTGTCGATTACAGCCTTTCATTACTTATTAATTAGATTACCATTAGTGTTCCAATAAATGATTATAATTAGAGATGGGTAACCACCCGGGTAAAAACCCGCCCTTGGGTAATAACCCGGTTTTAACCCATTTCAATCCACCCAAAGCACCCGATGACTGGGTGAAAACCGACGTAAAATTTTAAATGATTTATTACCAAAATAAGTTGAAAAATAAAAAGATGCAAGGGCAAATGTTAAATATAATCATATTTAAAGTATGATCAGAACACAATACCTGTTTTTATTATTTCTAATGACATAAAACATGTAATAAAAATGAAAAGGTGAGTTTGCTTCGAATGAATTTGTCCCACTGCTATACTTTAGTCGAAATTATTTTTCAATAATACAAAAATATTGATTTGGAATCTGCCATTATAATTAAAAATTAATATAAAACCGACATTCAAATGTTAGGTACGTCGGTGAACCTTTAAGGCCTAGTGATGTTACAGTCAGTAATAGCTTAGTATCCAAAATAATATTAAGTGATCGGTTGTTTTTTGCTTTTTGTTTTCCTGTTATATATCAAAATATTTATAGATACTTCTTTAAAATGCAACATATTCTTAGAATAGGTTTTTAACGCCTCGAAGAAAGGCGTAAATGGGTATGTACAAGCACATAATAAAAAATAGTACCTAGCACAAGTCAAATTTCTTATTGTCGGATGATTTATTGCTTGCTTTGTTTGCATTTGGTTTTATCTGGAGATTTTGACGAACACGTGTTTTTTACCTACAATTGCTTCGATCTCCCGTGTCTGGAGGAAATCAAAGGTCATAGCCATTCCAAAGCCCGGAAAACCAACATACAGTCCCAAAAACTTCAGGCCTATCTCACTCTTGTGCCACACATATAAACTTTTTGAGAGACTGCTGTTGTCCCGTTTAACAGGCTTCATTGACCCCAAATTGATCCCAGAACAAGCGGGTTTCAGACCGGCCAAGTCTTGCAGCAGCCAGACACTGAAACTGACGCAACACATCGGGGATGGTTTTGAACTGAGGAAGGTAACCGGTGCTGTATTCGTAGATCTGTCCGCAGCCTACACTACAGTAAATCTTAAGCGGCTGTTATGGACAGTGGAGACGATGACAGGCGATCTTAAATTCGTCTCAATTCTTCGAGAACTTCTCCATAACCGCCGCTTTCAGGTGCATCTTCTTCAGGACAAAAGTCGTTGGAGGTCTCAAAAGAACGGACTGCCTCAAGGCAGCGATCTTGCCCCGTTGCTCTTCATCATATACACTAACGACCAACCATCCTGTCCCAACACGTGCCGCTTTCTATACGCTGACGACCTTGCGCTGACTTCCCAGGCGACCAGTTTTGAGGAGGTTGGGGTGAACTTATCTGACGCTTTAAAAGACTTAAGCAAATACTATAGAGAAAATTCACTGAAACCCAACCCATCAAAAACTGAGTCCTGCGTTTTCCATCTCCGCAACAGTCAACCAGATCGTAGGCTCAGTATTGAGTGGCAAGGTGTGCCTGTAGCTCACAATAAACATCCGAGATATCTGGGCATTACTCTGGATAGGTCACTTATCTTCAGTAAGAACTGCCAAAATATAAAAAAGAAGGTGTTCGCTCGGAATAACCTTTTACAGCGCCTTACTTCTACTGGATGGGGAGCAACACCTCATGTTCGGCGAACTACTGGGCTGGCGTTGTCCTTTTCTGCAGGTGAGTACGCAAGCCCTGTGTGGAGTCATTCAGCCCATGCTAATCTAGTGGATACAGCCTTAAATGAGACTTGCCGGATCATAACAGGTTGCTTGAAACCCACCCCGGTTAGCCAGCTATACCCACTGGCTGGTATGGCGCCCCAGCTGTTCGCAGGACTAGCTCCCTTGAAAGAGCAAGGATGGAGTCAGATGCACGGCACCCTCTGCGCGACCACATCCCAGTGCCACAACGGTTGAAAAGTCGTAATAACTTTGTAAAGTGCGTGTCTCCTCTTTGCACCGACCCCAAACAAGCGAGGTGCAAACTTTGGCAGGAAAAGGTAACCCTACCAGTTCCTTTTGTCCCTATAGCTGAAAGCTTGTCGCCTGGTCATAAATTAAATAAAACCTAGGTTTGGAAGTCCCTGAATAAACTTCGGACTCAAACTGGCCGGAGCAAGGAAAACATGGCCAAGTGGGGCTTCTTGGAGGGTGCCGACGTAAGCTGTTTGTGTGGTGCGGTCCAAACGATGCACCACCTAATATCGTGTCCGGCGTGCCCCAACACCTGCACAAAGGACGATCTTATGACAGCGTCTGCCAGCGCTGTTAATGTGGCCAAGTTCTGGGCTGCGACGGTGTAGTGTCTGCCATCGACACGCTAAGAAGAACCTACAATTGTTTTCCGGGTAAAAGTCATCAGCGCAAGCCTTTTAACAATTGATATGCTTTTGTATTGTTGTATTTTTGACTTAAGCGGTACCTTTAAAAAGCATTGCCACTATGTTTCAAGACAATGTTGAAACATAGTGGTAATAATAAATTATATAATAAATTGTCCTACCAATCGTGATCATGACATATACGGAGTTGAGAATCGAGCAATAAATCATGTCACTCAGAGAGCTTTAGAAAAGTCTATGGTCGCAATCTCGCTATTAAATAAAGTCTTAATAAAAAAGCAGATACTAGGTTATGTGGTACCTTAGCTAAAATGACCCATCTCTAGTAAACTTATGTATGTTTGAATGACTGCAAATATAACATGTTCTAAATGAAAATAATGTTTAGTAGCCAAAATGACTTTTTCACGCACTTGCCCAGCGCATGATTTTTATTATGATTGTTATTAGCCATTTTTACTATGAAAAAAGAAATAATTAGAAAGCTGTGAAATACTCGTTGTATTCTTTTAGATTTGCTAGGAATAAAAACCATTTTTTAATTATTTTTTACTTATGCTGTTTTCACCCATCAATTTGGGTAATAATGGGTTAAAACCGGGTGATTTGGGTAAAAACCCGGTTTTTACCCGGGTGGGTTGAATGGGTTTTTACCCGCTACCCATTTCTAATTATAATACTAATTGTCTTTTTTCTGGACTTGTGAAATTACCCGGCAGTGCCGGGTACCCAGCCGCATTACCCGGTATCCGGCCGGATCCTCAAAAAAGTGCCGGATCCGCCGGATACCGGATCCATGCCGGGTACCCGCCCCATGTCTATGCAATACATGGAGGTATTTTCTTAAGATAAACTTGAATTTGGCCGAAAAGTCCAACAGAGAAGTAAATTATCTAATGTCAATGTTTGGGTGTCGTAAAGACGAGTGAAGCATGAATACTGGGCGTAAAAAAATAAGCTGCAAATATTTTAAGGGCTGAATCAGCCCATGAAACTGAACAACTTTCCCCAAGGAATATAGGTCGAAATAGGAAAAAAAATTTGGACCTCCCATATAAAATTACCAACCGACAAAGTCAATTAGTATGGAAGGTCAAAAAATTTCTCTCATAATTCGTCCTATGTTTCTAGGGGAAAGTTGTTCAGTTTCATGGGCTGATTCACCCCTTAAAATATTTGTAGCTAATATTTTTACACCTGATATAAAAGTAACGGGTAGTAAAAATATAGCAGTTTTCACTGCGCTCGCGAACTAACCTACCGTACTGTAGTGTGATATGTAACACAGGTTCAAAATGTGACAAGTTGCATCATTTTTACGGATATACTTACAACCAAATAATGATTAAAAATAATATTAGGTAGTCTAGAAGCCTCCAGTTCAGTTCAGCAAATTTTTCGCTGACCTCATATACACTTAGTTATTTCTTGTGGGACAGGGAGTCTTTCAACGACCGGTGAACTCTTATGTCAGAGTTCTTCAACCGCGTGCTACAAGCAGTCCTCCTCTGACGAGGTCTGATGATATAGTAATTATATAATTAAACGTGCTGTTCCGCAAGTTAATGTCTACTTGCGCCTAATTTATGGGCAGGTTTTTTCAGTCATCTACGTTGTATCACTTGTGAGCTGCTGTAAGATTAGGAGTAGCTTTTTTAAACGTTTGCTTGGTCGCTGTTTTAAATCAGAAAGTTATCTTTCAGATCTTTTTTAAATGTGCTACGAAAATGGTAGTAGTAGAATTTCTGAAACGTTCGTTTTCGTTTCATCCGAAAATCTGCTACTTATTATGCTTGTTTGTATCACACGTTCTACTTTACTTATTGATTCCCACATAGGTACCCTAAAAATCACTTATTTTTGACTACAACAATATAAAGTAAAAGAAATTTGAAAACGTGTGTTTAGACCTGTCGTTTCTGACTTTCATGCATAGAACCGAAAACGAACAATTCAGAAATTGTCTCCCTGGAGCTCAATGGCTGCTAGCCCGCCGGCAACGACTTACTGTGCTTACTACATACATACATACATACATACACATATCACGCCTTTATCCCTTGCGGCGTAGACAGAGCGTTAACGGCCGCAAGAATACGGTCTCTATTGCCACGTCTGACATTTGTGAGGATTGTTTTCCAAGGTAGTTTCAGAAAACATGTGTATCACTATAGTGACAGGTTGTCAGCCTGTCGCCTAAAAATTGTAATACACTAAAACACTCGATTCCCCTAGTCGCCTCTTACGACACCCGCGGGAAGGATGTGGGGTGATGCTATTCTAAGCCGGCATCACACGGCAAACGACTTACTAGTTGTATTTAAACTTACCTCTACACGTACCTATTAAAATTTCTACTACTGAGGATGATTTTCTTGTCTAGTATGCAGTGTGTGTGAATTTATAAGGCTACGCGTGAATCGATCAGTAAAGTACAACGTGTAATAGAAGAGTCAGTGGCAAATTTCCGCATGCAAGAATTCAAAAACAGTGCTCCAAGTCCACTAGTTCCACATCTGCGTTGATAAAAGTCCATTGTCTTTTTTTTTTTTTCTAGTTGCGATTCGTAGGTAGTCCTTTTTAGAGGCAGTGCTTTAGGGGCTAGTTTTAAGTTTTTAGTCCACCTGAGCCGCGTTTACACTAGGTTCATAAAATTGTTATTGTTAAAATTGTTAATTTCTGACCATCAAAAAGATAAATGTAAAATTTACTACTTTGAATAAATAATTTGAGTTTGAGTTTGAGTTAGCTTTTCGTAGGTTTTTTCAACTCATCCTACAGCGCCAATTTTATAAAATTATACAAAGTACTAATTTACCTTTAAAGTTTAATAATAGGTGCTAGTGTCTAATAGAGATTGTATTAAAATTATGTCTTATTCATATCAAATTTTGAATGTTTTATTGTAGCCCGCTTTTGGTAAAGAAATAATCATCGGGTAAATGCTCAGACTAGGTACTATAACACAATACGGACCATGCCTTACGCCATCTGTAGCTAAATGCGAAGCTACGAACGGATCGCGATGATTTTTAGAAAATAAAACCTAGCTAGATCGATTAACCGCCCCGAAATCAACCTACATACGAATTTTCATGAAAATCATTGGAGCCGTTTCCGAATATACATAAACAATTCATGCTCGTTTAAAGGCAGGGATGTTACGAATATGAAATTTCGGTTACAGATACGGACAGTGAAAACATATTATTTCAGATTTGGATACGGATACGGATATGAAAATATTTCGGATTATCCGAAAGTTTCGGATACGGAGATTAACAATAAGGTCATTAGTATTTTTGGATTCTATCGCACAAAGTAGTGGAAAGTGTAAATTTGCTGAGTATATAAACTATATAACAAAATTAAACAAACAATCCAAGGGACACAATGCGACATGTTTCAGAAATAGTTACACTACATAACAGGGCTTGGTGAAGCAATGCCCTTATCCGAAAATATCCGAAACTTTTATTTCGGTTTCGATTACGGTTACGGATACACTTGTATATCGGATATCCGATAGTTTCCGTTTCGGTTACGAAGCTCCATAACATCCCTGTTTAAAGGTATTTATATTGGATAGTTATGATGGGGATCTTGGCTCCAACGATTTTAATGAAAATTCGTATATAAGGGGATTCGGGGGGATCAATCGATCAAGCTAGGTTACTTTTTTAAAAATTGCTCTGTACAGCAGAAAAAGCCTAGCAAAATCACTTTGCAGCTTGTGTGGAGACAGATCTAAAATATTTTGCCATCGACTGCTACGACTGCTCACCTTGAACGCAGGGAACTCGAGTTCGAATCCGAACCTCTTATACTTATTTTTATTTTTACAAATATTTTAAGAATGTCTTCTACTCGTCAAACTGAACAACTTTCATCAGGAACATTTTACCGAAATATGAAAATAGTTTGGTCCTCCCATACAAAATGTATCAGTCGATCGAGTCACCTCGTATGGGAGGTCCATTTATCCAAATAACCGCGGTCTATATGTAGTAGTCGTAATCTTCTCATTCACCGCCAGATGGCGTAAGACATAATTATGGCTTTATCGGGTTTATGCGACATGCGGATATAAGATAGTGTGAGAAAAAAAATACTTTTTGGGGGCGATAAATCCGAACTTCTCATTATAGCTCCATGTAATTCGCTCAACCATAGTTTGTTTGCAGTGTGCTCGGAAATATATCCAAAAAGCAAAATTCCTAGATCTGCTAGGACGATGATCGAACGAAGTCTACATACACATTGCCATTTTTCGGCTTTTGGACAAAATCCTAGGAATTCAGCCTGACTGATTCTGCCGTCTTATCACGCCGGAAAAACTACTTATTCCCACGGTAATATTTTCAGCGCTTGCAACGGTAAATAAAGAAAAAAACAAGATCTTTAAATGACGATATGTAGTAGATATAGTACTGTTTCATGGTAATCAGTTGAGTGTTTGACATAAAAAAAATCGATTGAATGATATGATAAAAGAAGTTGCCTTTAAATAGGTAACTATATCATTATTGCCTGATAATGACTATTTTTGGTATAACGCAACATAACAGTCGAGATTTAAAAAATAACTAAATAAATATTAATTACCAATTTCTTAATAGAAACAATTTAAGCTCTTGTGAGGCAAACAACGTTAACTTCATAACATTACGTTTATTATTAATACTACAACTCTTTATTATAAATTACAAACTTGAGTTTCATGAACTGGTTGCTTTCTGAAATAATTTCAGACATTCAATTTTTTCCTCTACTTTGCTTTTGTATTTTTTATTTATTTTGAGAGATAGTCTGCTATTTTTTGTCACGCGATTGAAACTCACCTGTCATTCAATTGCCATTGTGATTTTCTATACATCCTGACTGAGATCCAATCGACATCCAACTGAAACGATTTTCATTTAGCAGACTTAGGGCCCTGGAATGTGCCTGAATATGAGCATTGCAGAAAAATTATTGAGAGAGTATACCATCCGTGCAAATTACTGTATTTTTTCAAATATTGTGTCAAATACTATTAATTTCAGGGAATAGTCGAATTAAATTCAAAATCTTAGTTACTAAATTTATTTTGATCCCTTTCATGTGAAACTCGGATAAAGACTCTCTTACCTTGTTATAAGTTATATTTTTGAACAAAACCAAACTGTTTCGTGAGACTCCGAAATAAAGAGAGGTGGTGATTTTGTCGTCACTTTCATGTATTTTCTTTTATTATGATGTTCGCGTACATGCATCTGGGGTGAAATTGAAAATTTTATTGGATAATCATACAAATACAGATTACCAAACGCGAATTACTTGTCCATTGTACTCCGCTTCCTTTTTCTTTTTAATATTCCTTTCCTCACTATAGTGGTAGAACGTTTGGCGTACTTTTAACAAAATATATGTCAGCTTCTTCTTTTCGAGTGGGACACCGAGTCGTCCAACGACCCGATGAACCCTAGTGTCAGAATATGTCAGCTATTTTGTATCTAGAAAACCCCAAAACATAGGATGATTTAATACATACATACATACATAAATCACGCCTTTGTCCCTTACGGGGTAGGCAGAGCGTTAACGATTGTAAAATTACGGTCTTCATCGCCACGTCTGACAAATGATTTAATTACTTTTAAAAATATACTAGATTAATTTTCAAACAGGCTGAAATGTATTCATGCAATATTTTTGGAATCGTCTCGTGTAGTAGTTTCATTTGATGTCCCACACGATAGGCCCAAAAAGTTTTTTTTTGTGCCATAAAAAATATCGAAGGTCCGAAATATGGTATTTCGCCTTCCTCGGATAGAATCATTCACAATGATAGATATCACTTAGCAAAGCGACTATAGTATGCCAGCAATTAAGTGAGTTAAAGCTGTTATAGTATAAGGCGAATCTCACACGCATCGGACAATTCGGACGGTATGGCAGTTCGGGACATTCACCATACAAATGGCAACTTGTGATATTTTAATGAAAGAAACAAAAGAAAGAAAATATTAATTTACAAATTGATGCGGTGGTAACGTATGCTATAAAACTCGAATGAGGCAGGATTGAAAAGGCTTAGACATGTGGTGCGTGTGAGAACTGCATTACGAATGAACTCATTTTTAGCAAAAACAACTGATACACTTTATGTCAGAGTCATCATAACTATTAATAGGTTTAACAAGCGATACTTGCAAGTAGCAAGTTGCGAAAACAAGTGGCGCGGAGTGAATGAAAGGAAAAGTCAACGGCCGCGGAAATTGTTCACAACAAACAACCTTAATAACTTCGCCAAACCATTCATAGAGCGCCTTAATCTTAGTCGAGACGAGCGGATCGCGCGCGACGCCGGGCGTCCGACGCCGCGCGCTGCAGGGACCGCGAACCATACGCCTCGTAAAGATGTGGACACCAAGTTCGGAACGCACGGACTAGAAATTGTATAAAATGTGGCCGAGCACATTTCCATCGCCAGGGGAATTTGCACAAGGAGGAACAAGGAAGAAGCGGGGGCACCCCTTTCTCTGGGGGGTTAGGGACGTCCATCCGCCCTACATACGTAGAGGGTAGGCTGTTTAGAGCGGCGCGGCGGGCGCGGGGGGGGCGGTGGGGCCGGCGGGGGGGAGCACGGACAGGGGGAGGCCGGGGGGGCACGCACGCCGCTCTCTGTTCTACAGAATCAGGGCTACGAGCCGGACACGAAGGGTTGTCACTTTTCTAACAATCCTTCAATAGATTTTAAAGTATTTTTTAAAATTAACTATGCCTAAAGGTTTTCTTTGCTCTTATTAGTATATCTTTGATATGTAATAACATCGTCATTCAAAGCTTAATTTTGTCAAGAGAACCTATACAATCTGCTCATCAAGTTTATTTAATAAGCATGCAAGGATAGTAATAATTAAAATGATAATTTATTAAAAGTAATGTAAAAAAATATTTTATATTTATAATATCTTTCACTGTACAGTTCCATACCCATACTTAGGTATTACTTCTAAGTATTACTTAGTAAATAAATTATCTACCCAGTAGTACCGACTTAACAAAGAAACCTGGTAGAGTAAGGTTATAATATGTACACCTATCCTTTTGGGTATAGATTAGTTACAGATTAGGCATTCCATCTACTCGAAACCAAAAAATATCACGCTATAACCGAAGTTAGAACTTGATTCAACAATCTTCCAAAAATCTACAATAAAATTATAGGTATGTACTTTAAATATTCTGTAAAACTAGCCGATGTACAAAAACAAAAGCAGCGGACTGCACCGACCCCAACAGAAAAGTGGAAGAGAAAATTTTGAGAATTTAAATTATTCAAATAGTTTGAATTAACCCTAGCGGGCTAGTCATCGGTCGCCGCACTAGATGACGCGGGGTGGGGTTGGGGGGGGGGGGCGAGGGGGCCTGGGGGGCCACCCCCGCTGGCCAGGACGCGGCCGGTAACACGAGTGCGCCTATGCGAGGCATGTATCTTGGACCGGCAGATATAACAGAGAAGTAGCCCCCAGTACCCTGCTTGTAGGCGCTACGTACGCAAAGATACTCTACCTGCTTTTAGGATTTTGAATACGTACCTAAAGAATGATGTAACACACAATTAGATGCGGGACGCGCAGAATAAGTCCACATGATTAGGAAAAGGAAAAGGCCTATGCCTCGCAGTAGACTTATATGATGATGATGATGCGTTGAATTAAGGCTTCTTAAACCTGCTTTAAAAATATTATGTCTCGGGGCTTAGCATTTACACGCTTATTTACTGGCATACTTTATGCAACTCTGCTCAGTGATACCAAGGACCATTGTGAATGATTCTATCCGCAGATGTCAAAATACCAACGACTAGATTTAAATATTTGACTTATGGAGATTCTATCATATTCTATAGACCAAGAACAAACACAAAGTGTAGAGGGTATTACTTAGTTGTTATTATGTTCCCTAGAGCTTTTTGCTATTATAAACCTAATACAAGGCATTCTCTTTTGTCGTGTGGGACACCGAGTCGTCCGACAACCCGAATCACCGTTATAAATGTAACTAACCTTAAATCGAGTTTTCACCGCGCAGACGACGTCACGGGCACCAGCTAGTTAATAAATACAAATGATATTGATAACTACTTATTTAACCGATATAATACATTGAATGTTTGTTATTTTTATTACTCTACCTTCATTGTAGTACTAATATAGCAGGTGTTATCTATGGCGGATCGCACACTTAACGCACGACGGACCGCTAAAATTTCGCAGCGGTCTGTGAGATCCATACTAGAAATGTCAATCTCCATATTAAAACCGCTCAACAGCACTCGACGCAGCGCTTTCGCAGCGTTGTTTTAGTGTGGGAAGTGACGTTTCTAGTATGGATCTGACAGACCGCTGCGATATTTTAGCGGTCCGTCGTGCATGAAGTGTGCGAGCCGCCTATGTGTATCGTCTATGGTCTAACGCACTCTATGAATTGATTATTGTACTTGCTTTTAGAATGGAACAAGGTTTGAGTTATGTATTTCAAATACGCAGAAAAATATATAGTGGGGCCCACGCGGCACTGCACGCACAAAATGAAGACAAAGACTACGTATTGAATGGCGAATACGCTGCCGTAGGCTTGCACTATCGTGACGAGGCACATCGCTGGGTTATGGTTAATCAATCATCTATCGGCTTCATTTGAATTATTGTATTATGGCGTATATACGATAGCAATTCTTTTTACCACGTCCGCTTTATATCAATACTATCTGTAACCAGCGGCTGCGCTCGCGTACTCATATGGCCTTTTATAGATTAAAATCGTTGTTTTACCCCTTAGGGGTCAAATTTCAAATCCTTATTTTTTAGAATGCATGTTAGAAATAGATGAGCAAGATTTCAAGACTATGTCTCCTTTGCGGCTTGCGTGTAGAAAAAAAATTTCATCCTCCTTTTTACCCCGCTAGGGGTTGAAAACAACAAAACATTAAAACAAGTAATTAATTATTTTCAAAGTTATTTCTAAATACGAAATTTGAAGCAAATATATCTAAGAAATAAAAAGTTTCATACTAACTTTGATTCCGTGTTTTACCCCCTTAGGGGTAGAATTTTGAACAATCCTTTCTTAGTGCTTGTCTACGTTGTTCAAAGAAAACGCATGCCTTTCACGCTTCTAATCACAAGGGTTTGGCATGTGCGTTGATCTATGACCAATCAGTTGCCTTTTATATATTAAGATTGCTAACGGTACGTACCTTTTCAAGTTCTATATTATCTTGGTTTAGATCCCGGCGCCGCCAGTGATTTTCTTAGTAGCTACTAGTTATTGTAGTCTGTTTCTAATACCAGCTAGAATTAGAATAATGCAGACCAAAACAGGGAATCTGTATCAAAACAATCAGGAAACGAAGTAGAGCAACGTTCATTGCGCATCAAGCTATTTTACATGTGAACGGACTATAGCTGCCCGCCTAACGTATCGGTAGGTACACTCGGAATAGGTTTCCAACGGCGACGCCGAATACATTTTGCGAAACTCCTGTAGGTACCTACCTACCTACCTACGTATACTATACCTCTCTATCTACTTGCCATTTCTTCGACGCTAGGACTAAATCTCTTTCAATTTTTCGACGGAAATTGTGTTCCATTTTAGTTTACGTATTTCTTAGTTTGATATTTTAAATTGCTTTTGGTTTTAGTATTCATAATTACAAGCGAGCTTGGTTATGAATATTAGCAATATGATTGGGATACCGAGACGATGTACGACCCGATGAACCCTGTTTCTATTAGGCCTCTAACATGACGGTGTAACGACCGCCAAACCAATAAATATCACGTAAGTAGGTACTATAGGTACCTACCATATTTATACCTAATAAAATAATAGACGGCACCGACTTTCTTTGTTGAGTTTGGAATGTCTTATTTCGATAAATTGACAAATAGCTACGATGACTTTCTCTCTTGTAATTGAACCAGTAACCTTCTGAAACGGAGACCTATGCTTACACCACTAAGCAATGAACGCAGAGTTTCACCCACTCTTAGTTTAGTTTTGTTTAGAGTCAGTTTATAAGAACCCGACAGTTTAATATAAATTTCAAACGATTTAGCTTTAGGTAACAGACTAGATAGATAAAAATAGAGCGTGAAAAGTCGAAGTACACGCGCAAATTCTGACGTTGCAATTGCACAAGTGATGCGTTCACTTTTTTAGAAAATGTACTATATTGTAATACTTATAAAGTTCATTTTTACTCGCGGGAGCCAATATTAACTAGGGTCTGCCTGTGACATACCGCCCCGCGGAATTATGCCTTCAGTTTATTACATCAGAGTTCGTTTTTATTTGCTATCAGAATAGAGACGCTACAATTACACATTCTTTACTTATATCTGCGCCTGGTTCTTCTAATTCCAAATGTCATGGTTTTCACAACATATAACCAGAAGACATGTTTCTGTAACAACCACCGTGTAAGTAATCATGGACAGCAACCGGGACCTACGGCTTAACGTGCCATCCGAAGCACGGAACCACCTTTGTTGCGGACAATCGGGTGGTTCAGCCCGCAATGTCCTAACGAGTCCCAACTATGTCAGAAACTTGCTACTTGTAGAAGGCGGTTGAAAAATACTGACACTAGAGCGTTGGATGACTCAGTGTCCCACTTGAAAAGAGAGAGAGACCAGAAGACAGTAGTTATTTAAACAAAATTGTAGTGCTTCGAAGCAGCCTTTCAGCGGGCGTTCTTCGCCGCCCGCGCCTGTCAATAAATGCAAACTTTCATTTTCCTCAATAGCCAAAGGCGTTCACTTCCCCCAAAATATATTTTTAGAGACACAAAAACAAAATTCGCCGGTAAATAAAATAAAAACTCGTCTAAATGCAGACTAATGAAGTAGAGAAGCACGAGATAAAATAACAATAATATTTTTTCAAACGTCATTGTTTCGTGCCAGTTGATAACGGCAACACCCTTTCTCTTCTAACAATGAATGAATCAGCATCGTTCCCTTGTAGCATCTTGTACTGTGCTCGCCTATCCCGCAAGCTCGGTTAGTTAAACAAAGTTCTCGATTGGGCGAGGTTGCCACTAAAAATAAGGCTAGTATAAGAAAAGAAGCCGGCCAAGAACGTGTCGGTTATGCATATGCAGAATATAAACATAATATGTTTATATATCTGAAAATCTAATATATTATCAAAATCTAATATAATATAATATCAGATATATTATATCTGAAAATCTAAAATAATTCAAAAGGCGAATTGCACTGAATGAAAAAGTGGACGTCCTATACTTAAATACAATAAATAAATAACTAATTGATTTTTCGCTAATCTTTTTTAAACCAGTTTTAAGAAAAACCTACCTATATGTAGAGCGTCGGTGGCTGTGTGGTTAGGGCACAAGTCTTACAATCGTGACGTGAGACCCGAGTTCGATCCCCGTCATGTACCAATGTGTTTTTACTCACGTACATTTACTGAGTGCTTTACGGAGAAGGAGAAACATCGCGATGAAACCCACATTCAAATAAAATTCAGATGATATTTGAATGTGACTTAACCTAGGATTGGGGCCCGGTTAGCCTTCGTGTCAGAGGTCAGATGGCAGTCGCTCTGTGTTAAAACTTGGTTCCTCGTCAAATCCCCTACGTTAGGTAGCCGACCCCGACAGAGAAAAGGGGTTAAGGCAAGGAGAATGAATAAGATTTTTTTAATTATTGTGCATAATAATTGTAATTAACACATTTGAAACAGTTTTTATACGCATGGCCCTGAACTGGCGGCGAATTTTTCAAACTGGAGTAATCCACCTTCGCATGCTAAAGACAGCTCCTAGTGATTAACTCGTATAACACATTGTACCAATTTTCAAAATCCTAAAAGGAAATTACGCTATCAGGAGCTTCATTTCTGATACGTCGTAATTCGATTCCGTGCACGGAAGTCCGCGGCGACTAGTCTAACCGCACGTATTTTGATTTCCACTACTCTATATAGTTAATGTCAAGGGTATGTGTGAATTTATTAAATAAGTGTGTGAACGGATTTCTGTAATAAGACGCGTGACATGAGCTCAGTAAGAGATTCAACCACGTCAGAAGCCTGCTGCTTGTAGAAGGCGGTTGAAAAATTCTGACACTAGGGTTCATCGGGTCTTTGGACGACTAGGTGTCCCATACGAAAAAAGAAAAAAGAAAAAGAAGTGAGAGATTCCTTACTACGAAAATTAAAAAATGAAGCAGCTGCCTGGTTTTATTCACTGACCAATGGCTGAACTGAGGAGCAGCGTAGCCAGCGCGTAGCCACAGCGTAGCCATCGCTACGCTGCTACGAGTTGTATCACTATGATGTGCCAGTAGTTTGTACATTAGCTACCAAGTAGATTATTTTCTTCTTAAGAATGAGAACACCACCGATTAAAACCACTACAGCACTGATCACTAGTTTAGTAGAAATGGGCAGAAATCGACCAAGTGCCAGGCAGACTCGCGCACGCAGGCTTCCAAACCATTATGTTAATGATGGAATAAAATTCACTTTTGTTGTATTATAATGATATTTCTACAGGGAATTATTTTTTATGAGCTTCGTTCTCATAATGTTGCAGGGAACGATTACGTTTGAAAAAATTGTAAGTTTTCTAAAATATATTGTATGTCTAACGCGAAAAGTGTTTTTAATTCTAATTATGTTCAATTCGGTCAAAGTCAAAAGTTTCGACTTTGCTGCCGCTTACCAGTATAACAAAAGATACAAAAAAACAGAACAAAGAAATCCATTTTGACACGCAATACCACGGGACACTTCATGCGCGAGTTCGAATCGCGCTTGACCGATGAATTAGGTATAAATTGGCAACGTAGGTGATACAAGTTAGTTAACAGATGGCAGTACTTATTATATGCTAAAGTGTTTTTTATTACCATATTTTTTTTCGTTTTTGTATTGTTTATTTAAGTACCAACATCCTAAGGGAAGACGCTGATATCTCACAACACAGGGAATCCTAGTGTGGGAGTCAGTGCGCAAGTGCGCAATCACTTTGTTAAATTTCTTGTTTGGCAAATAAACACATTTGTATTTTGTTGTACTTTTTTGTTAAAGTAATAAACATGCTTGTCAGACGACCGTAATTTTACGATCGTATATGCAATAACGACCGTAATTTTACGATCGTTAACGCTCTGCCTACCCCGCAAGGAATAAAGGCGTGATTTGTATATGTATGGATGTATAAACATGCTGAAATAAAACTCAGTAAATAAAGTACACATTATGATAACAAACCACAGTTTTACTAAGTTCGTTTGGTGGCCAATTTGTTAGCGGGAAAGAATTGAATGGAATGACGTCACGGGACAAATGAGGACTGACCCAAGGGCTCCAAGGGCTCGGCTAATAAGTGGGGCAGCGTGGTGAAACTACAGCCCTTTTTATCCCTCCGACTCGCCGCCGTGATCCCTACTCTCTATATTACTTTATGACACCTGCTATTTCTGCTACTTCTGTAGTCTCGTAAGTACAACTTTTGGTATATTCACAGCTTGAGGTGACGATTTAAAAAAGCGAGCAAATGACCAATCTTACCAAATTAACTACATGCTAGTAGTAGGTAGTAGATTAAAAAGTATTCCTATCTACATTGCTCTATACTTTGGTAACGATCGTGTTCGTGTTAAAAATATAAAGAAAAAAACATATCGAGCACATTATTATTGGCGTGTCTCATAAAGAGTAATAACGAGCCGTTCCAATAAACTGAGTTAGGTGCCGGCGTGCGTTCCGAAAGGCAAATCTCTAAATTCAATTAAGGGGTGCGCATTTTTCGGACACAGGCGTCCGGAGCGGAGTCCGCAGCGCGCGGGCCGCGGCAGCCCTTCCGCCCGAGGCGAGCGCCCCCGCATTGGAAAATTTTCTCTCGAAAATTGAAGATATTTCGTGCCTTCCTCCCCGGGGGCGACTCGTTTCTCGACACTTATGGTCGGCGTCCTCGGGTGTGCAGGAGGCTTTTTACATAAAGTCCACACGTATAGGTATCGATCGAGGGCGGCCGGACAGGGTGTACGCAGATGACGGCCCCCTCGCCCCTCGCCCCCTTGCGACCCCCTTTCATTATGTAAGTGCGTAACGCGTGCTCGCGTGGACCTGATTAGGGGGCCTCTTTTTTAACTGACCCCCTCACTTGGTGGCGATTAAACTTAATTTGAGAGTACCCGCTGAACTGCAATTAAGTTTACACCAACAACTGGAACTCATTTCGAAGACCACAATTACGATCTCCATAATGTCAAGTTCTTGCCAGTTATCCAAGTACTGAAGGGTCACTTAATTGCTCCAGAAAACGAATATCTATGTACACAGTCTTCTTACTTTATGAGACAGACAGAAAACTTTGTTACTCCCGCACCGGCGTACAATAACAATAAAATTCTTGGAAGATGACCATTAGTTAATAAACTGATATATCTTCGGACATTTGAGGCAAAGTAACCCTTTTGAAACCCTACTGATGTAAACCTGTATGTACGGTCAGAGACAGAATTGGAGCCAGTTCTTAGAAAACTACCTATTTGCGCCTCTCCATTCAGCAATGGACAAAATAGATATTATGTACTTAGCTAACTGACTAATGCATCCCACCAATTTCAACCGACTTCAAGAAAAAAGAGATTCTCTAGATTGTCCGCGATTATCTCGCGTTTTATCAGATCCGATTTTGATAGTTTTCAGCAAAGTATTTTTACTACTTACGAGAAGGTTTTGGGCATATTAACCGAGAAAAAAAAACAATTTTGCCTTTTTACAAGTTCTTTGAAGGCGGTTTCCTTTTTAAAATATTATTATGTAGGTTTATAGTCTTTGGGTGTCGTAAGAGGCGACTTGAGAGTATTGGTGTATTACAATTTTTAGGCGACAGGCTGACAACCTGTCACTTTAGTGATACACATGTTTTCTAAAACAACCCTGGAAAACAATCCTCAAAAATGTCAGACGTGGCGATAGCGACCGTATTCTTACGGCTGTTATCGCTCTGCCTACCCCGCAAAGGATAAAGGCGTGATATATGTATGTATGTATAATCTTCAAGACAACAGCATATTATGACACTGTGAAAAAGATATGAGATGAAGTAGAGCTAAGCTTGTAAATGTGCACGGGCCTAGTTCCACAAATCCAAATTTGACAAGCTCGAATCTCAGTCAAACTGTACGACATTGTCGCGCGACACCTGGAGCGCCCTTTACTTTCGTCAGAAAGAGAGGTGTCCGACAGTCGCGCGACCACAGAATACAAAAAAGTCGCCTGTGCGCGCGTGCCTTAATCCTGACCCTGCGTCCCTGACTGTACCTACCTCTTACTAATACCTAGTTCACTTTTATCTGTCTCTAGCAGTGTGTGTGAAAAGTGGCTACGAGTATTTGCCTGTAGTGGATTTTTCTTTAAATCCCTACAGAGCGCCATTTCCACTGGCCGGCTCTTAAAAGAGCCCGAAAACTTTTCTGTAAAGATGAAAAGGGGTATCTGCATTAAGTATTCTAAAAGACGAATTGTACAAGAAAAGCAAAGTCTTGTTTTAAACGAGGGCTCGGAGCTTATATCGAACTTTTCCAATGAACAAGAAGGAATTTTTCAATATAGATGTTTGGCGCAATTTCTATTATTTATATTTTAAGAATTGGAACAAAGAAAACCTTGAGTCTCTGGTGACAAGGTCATCAAATAATATTTTGTTTAGCATCCCAGCAGGTGGTTGGATCAAGATGGAATTCTGCACTGTGCTGCCACTGTACTAAAGAGTAGAAAGATATCTCTTACACAGCAGTGCTATCATCCAATAATAATTTTTCCAATGGAACTACCTTCAAAAAAGATGTTAAAGCGCGGACCTCCATTTTCTTGTCAGTAAATATGCCTTTAACCATCTCCTAAGTTTCAAAAATATTTTAGTGAAGACCGCATCAAAATCGTTTCAGCCAAACGCAAGATAATCGCAGACAAACATACATCCTACTAATATTATAAGTACGAAGTTGTATGCTTGTTTGCTATTCCCTCACGCATAAACAACTGAACCAATTTTCATAGAAATTGGTACACAAATGGAAGGTAACTTGAATTAACCCATTATATAGTTGTTATTCCGAAAAAATGATCCTGTGGAATGCTACGGGATTAAAACTGACTTCTAAGCGGTTGGATCCGCAGAGCCGCGTACATACATACAAACATACAGGTCAAACTGGGAACCTCCTTTTATTAAGTCGATTAAAAAGAGACCTTCTATTGCGGAGAGTATTGACGACTGATGTGGCGCAGTGGTAGTGTGTCTGCCTTTGACGCAGAAGGTTCCGGGTTCGATTCTAGGTGGGTCACTCAGTTGATAATTATCACTTTGTGACATTGTTCCCAGTCTGGTTAGGACTTGCGGCCTGAACCACCCGATTGTCCGTAAGTAAGATGGTTCTGTGTTTCGGATGGCACGTTAAGCTGTAGGTCCCGGTTGTTGTCTATGATCACTTAGACGGCGGTCGTTACACAACCATGTCAGAAGCCTGCTTGCTGTAGAAGGCGGTTGAATAATTCTGACACTAGGGTTCATCGGGTCGTTGGACGGCTCGGTGTCCCACACGAAAAGAAGAAAGAATTGCGGGGAGAAGTACGCGTGATATATTTATGTATTTCATTTACCTACACCTACTCCTATCTTAGCGCAGACTCTCTATCAGCAGACAACAGACAGATGGTGTAAGGGACAGCCCTCTGAATACTGATGTTTGAATGCACTCTGCATTCAGATCATAAACTGAACAACTTACCAAAAGAAAATATTTCCGGAAACGTATTTATATTTTATCATATTTTTTACTTTCCTTAATAAGTGTAACTGGGCCGGACACGTTAGTCTTATGTACCCGGAGCGATGGGCACACCTTGTGAAAGAAGTGGAAGCAGTGTGGCGAGGCCTTTGCCCAGCAGTGGGACAGTGTAGGCTGATAATATAATATATAATAAATGCTGTCAGTTGATCGTGATTTTGTATGGGAGGCCTATTTTTGTCGTTTCCTGACATATGTCTCTCTAGGGGAAAGTTGTTCAGTTTCATGGTCTGCATGCAAGCACCCTATCAGTATTCGGAAGGCGGTCCCATACACCATGTATACCGTGCGTGTGATACCGATTTACATCACTACATTTCTTTTTCGTGGGTGTCGTAAGAGGCGATTAAGGAATTCGAAGGTTCTATGTGTATTGAAATTTTAGGCGATATGCTGACAACCTGTCATCATAGTGATACACGGATTTATCTAAAATAATCCTCAACTATTTGTTAACACTCTGTCTACACCGCGAGGCATAAAGGCGTGATTTAGTTATGCAACTACGGTATATGTATTATTAAAGTAGGTATATTTTATTTGATACACCCATTTATTAATTTAAATGCATCATGTACCCAGAGCCTTATCACTCTATACATCAAGTCCAATTTAAAACTGAAAAACCCTGAAAATAACATACCTAACACTGAGCAACCTGTTACTGAACAAACTGATTTCAGATTTTCCATTTCAGGTATATCAAACGACGATTTAAGCAGTGTCTGAAGACACTTCGTTGCCTTGGACGCAATTATGGAAAACGCAGGGTTGCCGAGGGCGCCACCATCTTGGCCTCCCTGGCTGGCTGACTCCACAGAAACGACGGGTCGGCTTCAGGAGTCTACCGCACGACGGACCTCTGTCACACGCGCCTGACGGAGACCCCGTTCCGGGTTGAATGTGGAGTTGTTCTTCTCCAGCACCGGTTTTCGGGTTGTGGGTAAACCCTCGGTCGCTTCTTACGACCCCCACGGGAGGAGATGGGCTGGTGCTATTCTATTCTACATTGTTAGCACTCGTATTGTCAGAACAGGAACTACCAACCTGAAATGAGAGCATGTGCTAATTAACTATGTAGGGTCTCGTAGTCATTACACTTTTTTTATAAAATACATATTACCTCACAGGTTTTCTCCTAATTTGAGTAAAGTTGGCTATTAATATAAATTTAATTTAGTTCGGGTAAATTTTTGAAGTAAAACTATAAGACATTATAACGGGTTTTAACTCACGGTAGGGATATAGGGTAATAATGTCTTATAGTTTTAGTGATAATAACCACGGAACCTTAAAATCAAGAATTTTTGAAGTGTTGAAGTGTTTACTTATCGAATGTGTAGTGGCTTAAATGGTTATTTGACTGCGTGTACTTTACTGATACAATACGTAATCTACCTACTGTCTACTGTATTATTTTACATCCAGGATGAAAGACTGGCTTCCCATAGCATAGGGTAACCTAGTTTGGAGGCCAGGTAAACATGTCATGTATCATGTAAGTTTCTTGAAGTGATTCTAAGAAGTGCGTCCTTGTTTATTTGAACCCCCACAACTTTGGTTCCCGATGTACTAAACTAGAGAAGTTCTCGGGATTTGTTGTCCATAGTAATCTTATTAATAATCCAAAGTTTTAATTTTATACTTAACTCCAATACTTTCGATTATTGATACCTTAAATACTATACTGATGATCATCAAAATGTTTGGACACTTCCAGAAGTGCTAGAAAGATGAAATTAGATTTATTTAGTATAAAAACAATACAGAATTAAAACCTATAAAATTCCCCCAGAACCACCCAAATTGGGGGGTGAAAGTTTGCATGAAAGTTTGCATAGGTGGTATAAAATGGGAAAATCTGAAAAATGATCAAAAATTTAACGACTTTTCATTTATACAATATTCGGGAGGGATTTTGAGGTCGATAAATAAAATTTGTATATCCACCTCGTCATTACAGACAAGATATTATAAAATCAAAAGTAACCGATTTGATGCAAACCTAAATGTACCAATTCTATGGATCAAATATATCAGATCGATAATAACCGTATTGAATACCAAAACAATAAAACATTATTTTGACGCTCTGTGATTTGTGTATGTAACAAAAGACATTCGTTTTTTAGTAAAGTGAAAATAGTGTAGGTACCAATAGGTACCTGCTTGTAAAGTGGGTGTTCCGACTCTATTTAATTCTATCAGAGAAAGGATAAATAATATAGTTATTTTAGTTTTAGGTAACTTTCAATATTTAGTTTATTACTTTTCTTAAGAGTTTTGGAAGAAGAATGTGAGTAGCACGGGTGATTAGATATTCCACCGAGACTGTTCTTGATACAGACAACCTGACAGCACATGTAGCTCCATCTCTACAAATATGGAGTAAACCATAGCAAAGTGGCAAACAACGAAGCATCAGCTGGAGGGTGACATCTAGCGGAAGTGTATTGAACTACAACAAAGAGTATTTCACGGGTATTCATTTGGGGCGTCATTTAGGTGCCGGGAACACAGACGCACAGGGACGGCCATGATTCGACTAGTACTGCAATTTCTACTATAGATAGCGCTACTAGCAATATCAGTACTAGTTCACAGAATAATAACTAGTAACTAGCGTTAGTAGTGCCGTACTTTATAGAACAGGGAGTTAGTTCTATTTTTAAAATGTTCGCACGCGGAAATGTGCTATTTATTAATTATGCTTGTATCACAATTTCTATTATGCTTATCAACTCAACATGTATTGGAGTTTAATTTCTGAAACGTTCGTTTTTGGTTCCGCGCACGAAAGTGTAAAACTACTGGTCTAAACACACGTTTTAAAATTTATTTTACTTCATGTTGTTATAGTCAAAAATATGTGTGAATTTTTGGGGTGCGTGAGAATCGATAACTAAAGTTGAATGTGGGATACAAGCATATGTATAGTGAGTGGCAGATTTTCGCATGAAAAAAAACGAACGTTTCAGAAATTGAGCTTCCAAGCCGTTGGAAAAATCCGTGCGCGGAATTTAACTACCACGTTTCAGAAATTTCTAAAACTTCGTTTTGTTATTATATATATACCTATTATTCGTATTCTCGCATGCGAAAGTCTGATATGAATCTTGCTCCTTCTTGTTTTTACACCGAGTCATTCAACGACTCAATGAACCCTAGTGTCAGAATTTTTCAACAGCTGTTTCATACGTTCTAAAAACTACGAAAATCCAATCCATTCAGCCATCCCCTCTTTTAATTAACACCAAAACTCTTGACGTCAATAAATACGAGTAGTAGAAAATGTGATATGAGGGGTAAGACCAGTCGTTGCGAACTTCCGTATGCGAAATCGGATAGCACTATTTCAGAGATGAACCTGTAGTGATTAAAAGCAAACTTTTCGAATACCGTCCTCAACGTCCATAACAAAGCCTGCAACAGTCATGATGCCTTTTTCCAAGATTAGTAAGTTTATATTCAATATTATGTAGGTATACAGGCTGTTAGAAAAGTGCTAACTTTCTTCCAAGGGATGAACCAGCCCATGAAACTGAACAACTTTCCCCAAGGAACTTAGGTCGAAATATGAAATATATTTTGGACCTCCCATACAAAATGTACCAGCCTGAGTCAAGTTGTTGTACTCCAAAATCTTTTTCCATATTTCGACCTATGTTTCTTGGGGAAAGTTGTCCAGTTTCATGGGCTGGTTTATCCCTTGAAAGGAAGTTAGTACTTTCCTAACATTCTGTAGGAGGTAAAAAATAACTGCAAATAATTTTAAGGGGTGAACCAGCCAATAAAACTGAATAACTTTCTCCAAAAGAACATAAGCCGAGGAATGAAAAAAATATGCACCTCACGTATAAATTGCCTCGGTCGGCCGGCATGTTACGTCAAGTTTTGTATGGGAAGACCAAATTTTTGTTCATGTTCATCAGGGAAAGCTATTCAGTTTCATAGACTCGTCCACATCATTCGCAGTTCATTTTTTTTACACCTTATAGTATGGATAGAACGCTACTCAATACAATAGATAACAGGAGGGGGAAAGTGATAGGACACCTGATACGGCATGACCAGTCCTTTAAAGCAATCGTTGAAGGCAAGATTGAAGGATGAAGAGGAAGGGAAAGACCAAGAAGGAGTTATTTGGATCAGATAAAGGAGAAAATAATGGTCACGTCGTACAGAGGTCAAGGAGAAGGCGGAGGACAGAGAAAGCTGGCGGATACTCTACCGACAAGGGCAATGCCCTTAAATAAATGATGATGAATACACGGATCACTATTTGTAAGTAAAGAGATCTATTAAGTATCTGAAGGTATCAGCAAATAACGTTCTGAGTAAAAAGAGGGTGTTCCATAGAAAAGCTCATGCCTACTCGGCAAAAATGTATGGAACAACCAAATAATATTTTTGCGACTTCGCAGGTGGCCCTCTAGTAACACTTGTTTAGAAGTTTTAGAATCACGAGTAGAAATACCCTACGAGGTTTGTGTACTGAATAAAAAATAAACCTGTATAATACGACTCTTACAACACTTCGTAATAAAATATTTGAGCTGTATACAGGGGGTTAGGGACAGCGTCCCGAATATTGATAGGGTGCAAGCAGACCATCAAAATGAACAACTTTTCCCTAGGAACATATGTCAGGAAACGACAAAAAAAATCCAACCTAGTAGTAGTATACTGGTATTACATATAAGATTTATCCCATTCTACCTCAGAGCATATGATAAAATTGTTCACAGTCCTTCTTCTCCTTCATACCTTAAAGAACGTCTTAATTTCTCGCGGTCCCAAGACAAGCCTTGTCGCTTACATGTCAAGTCAATCCTTTCAATCCCTCCCTATCCATCACTCCGATTTCTACAGTTACTCTTTCACTGTGCATGCAGCCAGAGTATGGAATTCCCTCCCGCACACAGTGCGTGTCAGCCCTTCCCTCTCAGTGTTCAAAAAGAGAGTAAAAGAGCACTATCTTTCACTATCAAAATAGTTCATATCTGTCATATCTATGTATGTATATTGTAATATGTATAGTTGTAATAATATTTAGTATATCAGTATAATTATGTAAAATTTATAGTTTAGTGTATGTATTATGTATTATCTTTAAATACCGCATTTAGTACGAGTATTACATATTGTGCACGATCTTCAGCCTCACCTTATGCTCTTTCTATTTACCGTAGCACTGCTGGAAGAGATTTTTTTAAAGAAATAAGTAGCACATGTTGTGTTTTTTATCTACATGTGATTGTCCTGTGTTTTATCTTGTGTGCAATAAACAGTTAAATAATGATCGCTTTCATCACCGACATCAATGCTATAATAGACGCAAAATTGCAAAGTCGATCCAAGAGTTTAAATGAAAATGGAACGGCGGTGGTTAATTGTGGGCCGTAACCTGCACCTCGGTGTCATTATACCTCGGCCTACATTCTAGCTCGGCCCATTACGGCGAGCTGAGCGCCTTCCAGCTTCGAAATAAACCTACAGAATGATCTATAAGTAAATAAATAATATTAACATATCAAAAGATGGCGAGACAATTTGGATGCTTACGACAAGAACTGGTGGGAGGTTGGTAGGGATCGAGATAAGGTGGAAGAAGTGTGGGCCTTTGCTCAGCAGTGAAACAGTGTAGGCTGATAACAACAACAACAACTAATCTTCTGAAAATAGGTCAACACTCACCAAAAACCCGCTCTGTAAATTTAATTAAAAGGTAAGTAAATTTGAATATAGAAACTATCAGTAATAGAATGCGCACCGAGCAACCTATCAATTTGCAACAGAGGTTTTTTAACACCCGAGTGGAGCGAGGGCGGCAACTTTCCGAGGTTGCAATTGATGTTATATACGCGATGTATATACCGCTTTACATATCAAATGACGAATGAGTAAAATAAAGCGATAAATGATAAATTCAAGTAACGATCCATAAACGATGATTGTATTGTACACACATTGCACCACGAAACTTTTGTTTTCTGGGGGTAAAAAAATGACAATTTGAATTGTTATAAAAGAAAATAGATATTCATTACAGGGTGTTTCTATGGGGACTGTTAGTAAACGGGAAAATATTTTCAACCCCTCATAGAAAATTCCAGGTCAGCTGAGTGACTTTGTATGGGAAAAAGAAACGTTTAGTCGCCATAGAAAAAGTTGTTTAGTTTCATGGTCACCTACACCGTCCCTTACACCCCGTATTTGTAGTCGTAGAAATATTCTTAGATTTTACTTTTCTTGACGTTTCGACAAACTCATTTAATGACGTTATAAAAATACATATTAAAAATATTAATACGGCCTCCCCTCCCTCGTCTTTTTTTTCAACCGGTGCGCTTATTCAAAGCGACACAATTCGTGCTGGCCAGGAGCTCAATTTCTGAATTGCTCGTTTCCGGTTCCGTGCACGAAAGTCCAAAACGACTGGTCTAACCGCACATTTTTAAATTCTTTTACTTGGTGTTTTTATAGTCAAAAATATGTATCACTTTTTGAGAGTATGTGGGAATCGATAAGTACCTAAAGTAGAACTTGAGATACAAGCATAACAAGTGGCAGATTTCCGCGTGAAACAGAAGCGTACGTTTCAGAAATAGAGATCCAGTTCGATATTTGAAATTCTGACGAAATTGATTTTACTTTCTTTTTTACTTTAACTCGTTCTATATTCAAAATCATTCTCATGCTTATTTTAAAACTTTAGGGTTTTTGACAGTATTGACCTATATGTAAACCATATTATTACAAACCGAGCACTCAATAAATGAGTTTGTCGAATTAATACTCAATATTACAATAACAAAAGTAATGTACTTTATGTTACAATTTTTTTTCATGTGATTTCAAGATTTTTTACTCATAGAAAAAAAAGTTTAGTGATGGAATTTGCGTACCAGTCGATACAGTCATCATTAATGGATCGTTCCCTTGCATTTATAGCTTTATTTTACCTAGTTTTCGTTCGATATGTTAATCTATTGCAACCTCCGAAAGTTATCTTAATAAAATCATTGCCATTGATGGGTTACATTCCTAGGTGCGTAATCTACAATTACATCACCTTTACTCTACATTCTACGCTCTAGTACCTATCTGAGCGTCGGACTCAGGAGTCAGGATCGGTTCAAAGAAGATTAACTTAAAATCAACTTTGAATCGATCCTGACTTCCGAGTATATTATTCAATTTGAGAGATTTACACTTAAGTTCAGGACTTTGTAAGCTACGCTTCGTGATTGCTTGGAAAACAGATGGTACGCAAAGTGGGAAAAGCACATTTCCGTCGGTCCCGGTCCCAGTATCCATTGCCACCCGATTCAAATATCGTAACCGCTGCGTGTATGCCGTGTGATGCCGGCATAGAATAGCATCACCCCACATCCTTCCTGCGGGTGTCGTAAGAGGCAACTAAGGGACTCGAGAGTATTATTGTATTACAATTTTTAGGCGACAGGCTGACAACCTATCTCTATAGTGATACACATGTAAATTGGTTTTAGTGACCATTTGAGTTCAAATTATAGTGAATTGAAATAAAATGTGAAGTGCATACATACATACATGTTTTCTGAAACAACCTTGGAAAACAATCGTCAAAAATGTCAAACGTGGCGATGGCGACCGTATTCTTACGGCCGTTAAAGCTCTGCCTACCCCGCAAGGGATAAAGGCGTGATATATGTGTGTATGTAACCGCTGCGTCAGTAATGAGACAGCGGCTGTGCATGTAGGTATGGGATTAGCCGAACCCAATGCAAGACGTTGCATTAACTTACTCACACACAATATTTTAAAACTATCGCGGTCACACTCATAGCCTCGAAAACTTCCTACGTACAAAAAAATATAAAGATCGTTCCCGATATCCTGATTTGAAAAGGAAAATTAGATAGATAGATAAAAAGTTTATTTCTTGCCACAGTCACACATACATAAACACTTAAATCAAAATAAGAAAATAACAATTCACAAAACAATAAATTTCCACACAAACTACCATGTACGACAATTTTGGAGAAGGACCCGGACAAGGGCAAGTATGTCTGCCGCAGCAATGCAAAAAGCCATAGCTCAGAGTCAATATTTGCTTTGAGGGCAGATCGCTGATTTTCAGCTATCACCTGCGAGTAATGCGGTGTGACGGTAACCGACTGATACGTGTAAATTTAAAGATTTTTTCGAAATGAATAAATGTAAATTTATAGAAAAAGACACGAAAAAAATTTTTCGTCTCTCCATACAAAATTCCCGATCAGCTGACTGATTCCCCTGGACACTCGAAAAAAAAATTTCGTTTACCAACATAGCCCCCATAGAAAAAGTTGTTCAGTTTCATGGTCAGATCACGCCTGCAAAGTTTTCGTTACACCGTCTCTTACACCCGACGTAACGTACGTTACGAAGTATATTGGACAAAGGACGACACCTAAACAGGTAATAAAATTTCACATGAACATTGAATCTCTCTTACTCGTCTACCCATGCTTGGTGCATAATTGGTTCCCGTACCTACATAGTGCAAATTGTTGTTAGAAAGCAAGTATTTAGTCAACTATTCAACTTTGCACTGGAGGTGTTAATTTTAAACTTGCTCACTCGTTGGAGTTGTCGCTGGCTGGAGGCTGGACGCCGGACACACGGGGGACCGAGTGGCTCGTTTACATTCCCCAGACTGAGGGTCTCCACTGAAGCGGGGCTGCGATAAGCTGAGCTGAATTAACCAATCCAGTGTCTCCACTGATGCAGGGCTGCGCTAAGCTATTAACGAATCCAGTGTCTCCACTAAAGCGGGGCTGCGCTAAGCTGAGCTGAATTAACCAATTGAGTGACTCCATCTCCACTGAAGCAGGGCGGGGATTTTGAGTCTCATAATTGGTCAATTCATGCCGCGCTTAGCTTAGCGCAGCCCCGCTTCAATGGAGACGCACCCTGAATAAGGTTCATATTTAGATGAGACATCTATCGGTCAAACATTTTGAACATGAACTTTTTCCTTAACATATCACTTCTTTAAAAGTGTTTAAAAAGGTTTAATTATTTGTTACGAACAGCCTCTATAAATTTATTTATTTCCATACTTAATATAATTATCATTATTTTGTGTTTCTGCTGGTAGATATTTTCTAACTATGAAACATTCCTTCTAGAATAAAGTCGCTTTTCCCTAAAGGTAGAATTATAGGTGGTCGTATATTTAATTTTGCACAATTATTTCATTTACATCGGAGGTATTGATAAATCTTCTTGAACTCGGTTAAACATGTTTGTATAACGCTCTGCCTACCGCGCAGGGGATAAAGGCGTGATTTGTGTGTGTGTGTGTGTGTGTGTGTACACTGACTATTGCTAATGGGAGAATATATTACTGACTAATATTTTATGTTCTAGTGGGTAAGTAATGCATCAGTAGGTAATGGTTCGTTCCAGTGGTTGTTCCAGCCACTGTCCCGCTGCAAGTGCGGCGCGGCGAGGCGCCTGGTGTCGCCGTTTGATGCGGTAATGAAAATTGCAACTTCACCTGCCCATTACCATTTGCACGGTTTGACACCATTCATTTTATATGGGAGGTTCAATTTTGTTTCATATTTGTAAAACTGTTTTAGACAAAAGTTAAATTTGTTTTGTGAGGCGAAAGGGTATAACACTTATTCTTGCATGTAGATACTTAATGATTGTAACCGAATATTAAGCGAAAAGAGGTTTTATTTTTGTCATCTGCAAATTTAAGTGTGGACACAAAAAAAGCTACACAAAAAAGTTTATAACGTTTAGTTTAAAATTCGCCGGAAATTGAAATAAATACTTAATAAATGTGCCGTGTGATGCCGGCTTAGAATAGCATCACCCCACATCATTCCCGCGGGTGTCGTAAGAGGCGACTAAGGGACTCGAGAGTATTAGTGTATTACAATTTATAGGCGACAGGCTGAAAACCTGTCACTATAGTGATACACATGTTTTCTGAAACAACCTTGGAAAACAATCCTCAAAAATGTCAGACGTGGCGATAGTGGCCGTATTCTTACGGCCGTTAACGCTCTGCCTACCCCGTGAGGGATAAAGGCGTGATATATGTATGTATGTATGTACTTAATAAATTAATTTTTAAAAATGTTTGTACATTTCGAGAACACTAAAGTATCACTAAAATAATTTCAGGCTCTAAATAATTATAAGTATACCCTAATAATTTTAACGCAAGCAAAAATATTCAGCACTATTAATCTTATTTCAATTGAAACATTCAACGCGAATTCCCTGAAACGGAGCCCGCTCGCGTCGAGCTCATTTCCGAGAATCAATGTGTGCTACGACAGATAAAGCGTGCACTCCAGCCTACACCGGATGCCACTACCATTTGCTCCGCGTGATGAAAGTGAATCGCTGTCACGTGGACTTCGATCGACGGCGGAGACAACGGCGGGAATATTAAAAGACAAAAATTGCTAACGGTCTTCAGATTCGGGGATGGTGCGCCGCAAGCGGGCGCGGCGGCGTATTAGGGCGGGTGCGACGCGCGGGGTCGATAAGCAGTGTGGAACGCTAAACTGAGGCGGACGGTCGCGCCGCCACCCTGCGCTCGCAGTCGCCACGCCGCGCGACTCGCGCCCCGCGACTGCGCCCGGCGCCGGCGCCCGCCAGCACGCCGCCACCGCCAGCGCTGAACCCTCTACACCGAGCCGTAAGTGCCCCTGCCCGCCCGCCGCCGCCAGGCGCCAGCGACCGCATACCGCTGTTGTGTGACCAGACATCACACAACCTGTAGGTCGACCCCGAATTCCTACTCTCATTTCACTTTCTTTACAAACGAACATTTAGTTGGCAGCTGAAACCGTCGACTTACATGACTTTCACTTTTCAGGAAGAAAGCTAAACAAAGAAAAATAATATAATGGTTGGATAACTAGCTAACCTAATCATAACCTAACCATATCTACGACATTTGTTCTGTTCTTCTGAGATATACAATATACCAGTATACCTATAGTACTTCTATTGTACAATATTACCTATATTATGTACCCACATACAAATAAGTGAAGTTAGGCACGTAAACCTTACCTTTGATAGCTATTGTAATATAACCTGCAAAGCCTTTTGAACTTCAACAAGGTTGCTTTTAGGTAAGTACGTGCTTTGCTCATAGCTCTTAGTATTAAAGTTTCTCTCATAAGGTCTTAAAACTTTGTTTCCGAATGTGATATATTGATGTTAAGATTAAACGAAACTTTATAATACGTAAGTTGTAACACTCAGAATAATTCATTGGTTCTTGACTTGGATCTCTCGTTCTGGGGGTGTTTGCAATATGTTCTGCATCCCACTGATACTTAGCTCAAGTTAGTTAGTAAGTTAGTCAGCCTGACTAACTTACTTGGTTGCTAAGCTTCAAAGTTCAGGTGTTGCACTGCTGTTACGAGAAGCACTACTCACTCGCTTGATTTACTTTTAGTCTCCTTTAACGACACCTACGATTATTAATAACGTGATAGAACTGGGACTCGGCATCCTTGCCTAGAGAGACAGTGACGCTAATGAGAATGAATTGCCAAGTACAATACTAAAAAAAATAATTTTAATGAGTACGAAGTTATGACAAAAACATGGTTGATAACTATGTTAAAGTCACACTACTTGTCTCTTGATTGTACCTTCAGCATAGATCTAACGGAGTTTTTGTCATGATATATTATGCTCATTACAATTACAATCTTCAGTATTGTAAAGCACAAACATAGGAACAGCTATTATAACTTTAAAATTCAAGGATAAGAACCCGTTTAAATAATGTATCGCCGCCGGAAGCAGGAACTAGGCTTATTAAATTATGAATGTTTGCAATTCCGGCAGACTAAGTGCTTTACGAACGTACAGTATATGAACAAGTTTAAATGATTTGGCCTGAGTCAAATAGTAGCTTGGGTTACACACTACACGTACACAGAATCATCTACGTCCCAACGAGGTGTGTCATCCATCAATTTTCCCACCGCCACTAAACTCCGATGTGACTGAGTAACAATCGACCGCCAGCTATGTTAGATAGTCAAAGACATGCTGGCATCAACTGTTTAACATGCTATCCGAGGCGCGGAATAAACTTTCTTACGGACAGTTAAGAGGTTTTAACAAAATGTGCCTATTTCTCAAGTTTAGGCTTTATAAAGCTAGTAGTGTAGTCCATGACCTTTATTTGTATAATGGTAATTGCTGAAATCGTACATGGAGATCCGTAACGACTGGTGTAAATGTCATAGTAAGATGGCAGATTTAGTAATTCGACCTTCGCAGGCTAGCAGATACAGGAATTTAACCAAAATCCTAGAGCTGTTTAGTAATATTATGACTTAAATTGCGGTTTAGGGCAAAAAGGTGTGGAGGTAAAAACAATCTGCCGTAACAAGAATCTGTCCTTAACCGAACGAGGGGAACGATATTATGTTTATTATGCAGCCAAAAGTAATTAAATAAAGGTAGGAAATGTTAGTTAATTTATAGACAAAGGCACGACTAAGTGGAATTTTTATCTTTGCCTTATTGGCGGTAACTCAAAAAGTTTTTAATGCCAAGTATAACAAAAAATAATTCTTCAGCAAAGGTCTTATCAGAGTATTTCACAGAATTGCACTTAATAATAAACGATGGGTTTTTAACATTTGGTCCCGTAATAATCGAGTTTAACACAATGCCCTACGCGACGTCTTCAATGTAATGTATTTCCACCAAAACACGATGTGTATAAGGTTAATTCAATGTAAGGAAAAATATTTTTAGTGTGCGTTCTACTCATAAAATTTAACAACTCTTCCACTTATGAATAAAAATTAAAAAATCTGACTTCCTAGACAAAGTAACTTTATCGGCTGGTACATTTTTGTATGGAAGATCCAATTTTTTCCACATTTTAGTAAAATGTTCCTAACAAAAGTTCGGTTTTATGAGTAGAACAGATTTAATCCTACATAACTAGTGAGTGTACGTGGCTCAGCTCACGTAGAAATCGGTCATCCTATTTATTGCATCCACAGGATAATTTTTCGGGAAAAACTATGCAAGTTACTTCTCTCCTTGTGTGCGGCAGTTTTTTCTTGAAGGAATAACAAACAAACACACAAAATTTCGCAATTATATTATTAGTAGGAAGTAGGTTAGGATGGGATTAGTGAGATTTTCGCTAATCTAATGTTTATTTGTTCACACTCATAGACCTGATCTACATTCATCACAATGTCAAGAGAAAGTGGGATGTCACAACGTCAGTCTACTTCCCGGAATTAATATTTTAGAAATAAACATTGCACAATTAAGAAATTCTGCTCCAAGTGGCATAAGAGGTGGAAAGTTGAAGAAACATAGAAGAGAGCTGGAAAGCAAGGGATTGTAGCAGATAAAGACTAATCTATAACCTGATTCAAAAACTAAACCTTCAGGGATCCTAAAAACCAGGCATATAAAAGAACCACCGTTGTCTTACTTCTAGTATGTAAATTGAAGGATGCCGATATCGAAATTGAAATTTTACTCTTTGACAAAGTTTTTAATTACCTAGAGACAACGAAATGAAGTTTTCGGGTACCTACCAACAATTGTAATTTTAGCTAACATTATAAACTTTTTGGTTCTTTGAGTCAGCGCAACGAAGTTCGCGGGCACCAGCTAGTAATAGACATAATATCGTTGTCTCCACATCTCGTTGCCTTAAAGCACAATTAAAGCCATATTACTAAACAGATCTAGAATTTTTGCAGAATTACTGGATCTACTTAAGACGACGGTGGGATGAAGTCTACGATTTTGGGACCAGCCTGCTTTTGGCCAAAATCCTAGGATTTCAGCCGAATTACGGATTCTGCCACTTGACTGCGACATAAACGCTTGTATCACACCTAATACACCTCGTGAATCATCAAACATAGAATGTATGTGCGACATGAGCACAAAAGTAGCAGTCGCATACGTCGCGATACTTCAAAAATCGGTCTCCTTATCATGAAAGTCTCGGACAGCTAAAACACTGAGGCAGCAAACGCACACTAACATCAAGTTATTGAGTGACGCTAATTAACTCGAGAATGCTCGTGGTTTCGGGGT
This sequence comes from Keiferia lycopersicella, assembly GCA_029255805.1. Classification (NCBI taxonomy): domain Eukaryota; kingdom Metazoa; phylum Arthropoda; class Insecta; order Lepidoptera; family Gelechiidae; genus Keiferia; species Keiferia lycopersicella. The sequence continues at coordinate 13,460,394 of JARACZ010000006.1, read as the reverse complement.
AATTGTCTACGTGATTGGTTCGTTTGATCTACCAACCTCCTATGGACGTATCGACGTAATCTATTAGGACACAACCACAGAAACAATCGAATTAAACAATTAACAGGCGGCACAGAGTAGTGTAAGCACCTACATTCAATAGAATCAATACATCGTTCTTATAAAAAAATAAAGTCGTAGTTACAATTTCTCGGTCAGTCTATCTGTAATCGATAGTGCTAACTCCTCCTAAACCATTCAACCTATTTTAATGCAGTTTTTTACGGTGAAAACGTCTGAATCCCACGAGAAAATGCATTAATTGATTGATCTCTCCGACCGATTTCAGCCATAGCGACCACCTCAACTCCTAATCAGATCGGCGCTAATGCGCCCGGAGGCGCTAGTACAAACCGGACTACAGCACAGACAGTCCCCGTCAACGCCAGGTTAGGTTAGGTTAGGTTAGAACTGCGACCACAACGCACGAGCCGAGCGAGCGGAGCGAGCGTGCCCCGGCAGGGGCCGGCGATGTGCCAGAACCGACACAGGGCATTTCAAAACTAATGTAATTGCGAAGAGGCTGGTATGAGTGCTCTGTATTGTAGTCGGGTTTGTACGTCCGAACTCTGTACCAACCAGACTACAACACAGAGTATGGATGTCTGTGTTGTAGTCGGGTTTGTATTTACGCCGCCCGGAGATGGCTATTGTTGCGAGTTTTGGCAGTAAACTCACGTGCACAATGTGGACAAGTGCGGGTCCAACCGCTAGTAAGACCGCTAGTACTAGTACTTTCTATGCTAGTAGTACTTTCTAGTTTTTGTTCATTCTGTACACTAGGTAAGTTCTGGAGTGGATGAGAAAGCTGTCCGTAACAAAGCAGGTCATACAGGCTGTAAATAAATCAACTGCAAAAAATTTACGGGGTGAATCAGCCTATAATACTGAACAATTTTCCTCAAGCAACATAGGTCGACATATAAAAAAAATTTGGATCTCCCATGCAAAGTCAATAAGTATGCCTTATTGACTTAGGTATATAAAAAATATTGAGAAAATTTGTTCAGTTTCATGGGCTGATTTAATGGCTTAAAATATTTGCAGCTATTATTTTTACACCTGCATGTTTTATATTATTTTAATGAGAACATTTGTATTTTCTTTCTCATACCTATGAGAAGTATACAAGACAATTCCCGCCATCCTCAATCTATACAATAAGTTGTTGCAAACCGAGTTGTCCTCGTAATTTTTATAGCTTATGCACACAAATGATGTATATTTTCGTGGCCTAGCATCCTAAGCATGCAGTTCGAAAAGTAGAGGTTCCTGGATTCTCAAATTATTATTTACAATATCACTTCGAAGTGTGATTTTATTCCCAGTTGTCAGGACACGCATCACCTTTTCAACTGGGTACCTGTTTGTTCGTAAGGAATATGTTTTTACTTCCGCGCTTATTGTTGACCGCGGTCGTTACACTACTATGTCAGAAACATACTATGTAGTTACCCAGAAGGACATGTAATCATTCAGTAGTTAGTTAGAAAGTAGCCATTCAGTAGCTGTTCTTCAATCCATGATAATACATACACAAATCACGCCTTTATCTCTTGCGTGGTAGGCAGAGCAATAACGAGTGTAAAATTACGCTCGTTCAATTGCATTATAATAAATCAGATACTCATGCTTTTATTCGAAAGAACATTAAAAATAGGTATACTTAACTAATCCTCATAACAAGTTATTGTTCAAAGATCTAAGTTTGTACACATTTTTTTTTTTCATATAATGTTAGATTTTTATGTAAGTGGTTAGACGACTCTGTGTCCCACATGAAAAGACAGAAAGATATGAGTGGTCTTAATAAATAGATCCTGTGCTCATTTTGTATACCAAAATGCACCAAAAGTATGAAAAATATAGCTATAAGCAGAGTTACTTCCAGAGTTACGTAGATTTAATGATGTGAATTTACACCGTAACTTTAATAAACTTCGTTAGCCTTGCTACCTACCGCGCATGCAACCCGGCCAAAATGTTGCGGTACAAATATCGTATTACCAAACTATTTACCGGCTCAAAATTCAGTCCGGGCTTAGATCGTAATAATTTGTAATTAGTTTCGGAGCGCATTTCTTAGTTGATAGCTACGAGCATTTTTCGTAGTATACACCTACTCTGCGGCACGTAACGTTTGCCGTCTGATGTAGGCTTACAATAACATCACCCCATTTCTTATCCGCGGGAGTCGTAAGAGGCGACTCGACGGTTTCATGTGTATAACAACTTTAGGCGACAAGCTAACTTACAACAACAGTGATCCACGGATCATCTGAAAAGACCCACAATATTTGACGTGGCGATAGCGACCGTGTTTTTACGGCCGTTAGCGCTCTGCCTACCCCCGCAAAGGATAAAGGCGTGATATGTGTACATTATGAATGTATGTACTCTACGTCATCAATAGCGGAGAATGTTCTGACATTCGTATCTTAAAAGTTTAACGCAACAGTTAGTATATATTCACCACATGTCTATCGAAGCAGAATTAAAAAATCTTTAACAGATTTTATTGACACATAATAATGAGATACTTTTTAAGGTTTTCTTTCAATATGATATACTTTACCAAACAGCAGCCGTTGTCCAATATTTGGGCAAATTTTCTCTTAGTCTGCACTTGGAACAAAACTCCAGTTGACTTATGATGAAGTGACGTAGGTACCTATATCGGCTTAACTTCAGCTTGCAGAATATCGCGGTCCATGAATATTAATATTCATCCAACTCATCTGCGAACCTCAGAGAGCACGCTATACTTTCCATTTACTGTGAATGGTTGCATATTGCATAATTTTACGTAACCAATTATTTCAACGGCTTTTTAGTAGATAGTTGAAAAATCATCCTTCTCATTAAAAACGTTTTGGGCGCACATATCCAGGGTGTAAGGGACGGTGTAACGAAAACTTTGTAGACGTGATCAGACCATAAAACTGAACGACTTTTTCGATGGCTATGTTGGGAAACAAAAATAACGAGTAGCCCTTACTTAGTATTAGTAGGCCTAACGAAATTAAAAAAGAATTTTATCTCCACAGGCCATAGATGCATTAAAAACAGGGGACTGAATACGTGTGTATGAAAATGCCCAGATAGTAAATTTCTGAAACGACCTAATTTGATTCCGTGCACGAAAGTCCGCAACGACTAGTCTTACCACACCTTTTCTATGCTTGTATTGTAGTGTTTTTAAAGTCAAGGGTAGGTATGTGTGAATTTACCTAGGTATCTTTTATTTTTTTCGTGTGGGACACCGAGTCGGTTTACTAAGGTATGTTATCGATAAGTATAATATATGTGTAGTATGTATACAAGTATTAAGTAGCAGATTTTCGCATGAAACGGAAGCGAATGTTTCTGAGATGAGCTTCAGCTACTAGGGGATCCTCTTAAGACCGAAACTGTTAAAGAATAATTTCAACGCTCTACCACGTAAAAAAAGAGTTTTATTACATAATACAGTCAAGCTAGGGTTACCGTAGACAGTTGGTTGCTCAAGTGTCTAACAGGAGATGAGCTAGACTGTACTGTACAAAAATCACATATCACGCCTTTATCTCTTGTGGGGTAGGCAATGCATTGCATTAACGGCCGGAAAAATATGATCCCTGTTGCCACGTCTGACAAGTATTGAGGGCTTTTAGATGATTCGTGTATCCGTGTAGTGACAGGTTGTCTGCCTGTCGCCTAAAGTTGTAATATATGTGGAACCCTCGAGTCCCTTTGTCGCCTCTTTTGACACCAACGGGAAGGAAATGGGGTGATGCTATTCTAAGCCGGCATCACACGGCAATACACAAAAAAACATATTTTGATGAAACATCTATCTAAAATCATGGAAGTGAAATTGAATACCTATTTTCTTTTTCTTTCTTTTTCGTGGGGGGCACCGTGTCATCCAGTGACCCAATGAACCCTAGTATCTCAACCGCCTTCTACAAGTAGCAGGCTTCAGAAATGGTCGTGTAACCGCCGTCTAAGTAATCAATGACAGAAACCGCGACTTAGGGCTTAACGTGCCATCCGAAGCACAATCAATCGGGTGGTTCAGCCCGCAATGTCCTAACCAGAATGGGATCAAATTCACAAAGTGATAATATCAACTTCGTATGTGACCCACCGAGAATCCAACCCGGGACCTTCTACGTCAAAGGCAGTCGCACTAGCACTGCGCCAAATCCGACGTCAAATTGAAATTGAATAGCTATAATATCAACAGATTTAAAAATCTCGTTCAGTTTTGCTCGTAACAGCAGTATCCTGTTCACAAAAGGGTACTTGGTAAACAGCTAGCGTTTTATTTTTCAAAATCAAACATGTTTATCTCCTATTAAACAAAAGCGCCGTGTGATGCCGACTTAGAACGCCGTGTGATGCCGGCTTAGAATAGCATCACCCCATTTCTTTCCCGTGGGTATCGTGAAGCCGACTAAGGGACTCGAGGGTATCATGTGTATTGAAATTTTAGGCGATAGGCTGACAGCCCGTATTATGACGGTCGTTAACGCTCTGCCTACCCCGCCAGGGATTTAGGCGTGATTTGTGTGTGTGTGTGTGTGTGTGTGTGTGTGTGTAACAAAACCAACCAAGAGCGAGTCAGACAAATATATTAATAGGGTTTAGCAAACAACGTAACCATCATTCTCCTTGCCTTATCCCGTTTTCTGTCGGGGTTGGCTACCTAATAAAGGGGATTTGACGTGGAACCGAGTTTTTACACAGGGCGACTGCTATCTGACCTCTGCAACCCGAAGGCTAACCTGGCCCGAGCAGACAACGTAACCATACTAACATAAATAAAATATCAGGTTTTTCACTTATACAAAGCTTTTTTTATTCGAAGCTGTTTTGTTGGTAGCTATTTATTTTCCAACCGCAAATCGAAATACTTTTGTTTACCCTGAACCTTCTAATTTCCACCCATAGTAAAGTGAATAGGTAGTATTCATTTACTCAAATAGTAACAATATCCGACTTCTATCTCAGCTCAGACAAATTACTGTTAAAGTAGTTACAACAACTATTTTAATATCTACTGCGGTAACTCATTTTCCCGTGAGAATAAGTTGTTTTCCCAGCTAGTATTATATATATAAAAAATTTCTGGCATCACTCAAAAAAGAGATCAATATTCGTTGCGTAGTTTTAAAAATATAAGCATACATACAGATGCGAAAGGCGACTTTGCTTTATACTACAGCTCGTAAAAACTAAAAATCTAGACAGGCAGGACCATTCAAATTTATTTGGTCGTAGAAACATACCTACAGTTTTACAAGGCCTATTTAAGGCTAGCAAGCCCACACAGTAAAGGAAATGGTCATGCCTCCCTTAGTCCCACACGAAATAAAAGATGGCCCAAAAATAAATTATTTTTAATTTCTACCAGCTAATAGCTATCTTTATACCAAATATCCCCTTCGGCCGTTAAGGAAACCAAAGTTTGGAAACTAGTTTCCTGAAAAGATTTTTTTATCCTCCTACACCTACCAATAACTGTGAGTGGCACGCACAGACAGAATTGACAAAATGGTTGAAATAGATTACGAAACACAAAAAAAGAAATTTCGGCTTAGAAGCTCCATTTTTGAGTTTCCGTATGCATGAATCTGCTACATACTGTGCACTACACGTTCTACTACCTATAGCCTAACAAATTCACACATGGTACCCTTGGCCTTAAAAGATCGGATAATAGAAAACACGTGTGATTAAACCAGTCGTTGCAGACTTCCGTGCGCGGAAACTAATTATGACGTTTCAGAAATTGGTTTCCAGTAGTCTGTAGGTGATGCTGCGCTGTAGCCCCCGTAGCGAGCTCGTAGCGAGCGGCCGGCTCGTAGCGCATTCGTAGCGCGGCGCCCTGCAAAGGTAGACGCATCGTACTCGGTTGCACTTGCAGCACTTGCAGCGTTGCATCTAGTGGCTCTCACTGAAACAGCTTTCACGCGCGTAAGTAAAAGCTCTTCAAAGTTTACCTTTTATATTTGCCGTGATTTTTAAAATATAATTGTGTAATATTTTTAATGCGATTTGACTTTTAAGTTACAATAAGTTTGTTGCTCGAGCGGTCGTTGGCTTTTTGGACATTTTGCGTATTTTATACCTCTTTATTGAAATAGGTATACAGATGCATTTCTTTTTAAATAATTATAAGGCGAACAAAATTTTCACGAAAATAAATTTTAGCGTTTTTTTAGAAATAATGTCACCGCCTCATTCTTGCAGAGCAAATTTTTATAAATGGCTGATAAACTTTTTACCTTCATTTAATTCCATTCCATACCGTAGCGTCAATATCCCGACTTCATCTATTAGCATTTACAAATATTTTAATCATCAATCGGTATATACCAACTGTAAATGCGCAAATCAGTCACCACAACTGATTTTAAATTCAAGTCATTTTAAATCAAGAAAAGTTATATTTTACATAGAGGGTGTACAAAAATAAGTTGCAAATATTTTAAGAGGCGAATCAGCCCATGAAACTAAACAACTTTTCCCATGAAATTTAGGACGAAATATGAAAATATTTTTTGGACCTCCCATACAAAATGTAGCAGCGAGCGAGTTAACCTACTATGGGAGGTCCAAATTTTTTTTATATATTTCGACCTATGTTTCTTGGGCAAAGTTGTTCAGTTCCATGGGCTGATTCACCCTTTAAAATATTTGCAGCTAATATTTTTACACCTTATATTTTTTTGTGCTGATTTAGTTTTTCTGGCAATTTCGATCGTTTCTTATGTCTGCGACGACACGCTCTGATAAGGAGTCGGTAGCACTCGGCAGGCAGGTATCACCGCGCACCACCGCTTGGCGGCTTTGTGTGTGCATGGGTCGGATTGGTTTTTTAATAAATAGACATGGCAAAGCTTATGATAAATGTTTAAAAAAAAATCCTATGGTACCTAAAAGGTGGTTCAATCGATTCTGTTCGTGATTATGAACAAACTATTTTCAGGTTTTGCGCATTTAAAGTTTCACATTGTATAAAGCAGAGGACGCGAATGCTTTGTGTTTCGTTTAACTAGTATTTTGCATAAGTGGCACAACAGTTTAAGATCAAAGTGAATTTTCTACAAACGTGTTGTAAAGGCATAACCACTGCCATTGCTTGGTATAAGCGCTTTATTAGAAAGTGTCTGTCTTTTCTCAATAATATATGTTCTATGTTCGTTAGATAACGTTTTAGAAGTGGAATATAAACGATTTCTTTGGTAGGAGTTATTTTTAAGAATTTGAATGAGATCGCACATACGTTTTTATGATTTAATAAAATTTAGTATAAGTAGGTATGCTCTATCAGAAATTGAATCTGAAAGTGATGAAGATCGCATTAGCACTGAGAACACTGAACACTTGTTGCATGATATCGTGTCATGGGAGAGCATTGTGGCTTCTTGACGATGCGGGAAACGAGACAACAGACAATTGAGTACCCTATACAGGGTGTAAGGAAAAGTACTAACTTCCTTTCAAGGGATGAACTAGCCCATAAAACTGAACAAATTTCCCTTAGGAACATAGGTCAGGTCGAAATATGAAAACATTTTTTGGACCTTACTCCTACGACCTGGCTCAGTCAGTTGGTACATTTTGTATGGGCGGTCCAAAAATTTCGACGAAAACGTATTTTGAAAACTTATCATGTACTAAACGTATTTTGAACACGTACCTATGACCAGATTTATTATATAGGTAGGTAATAGTACAAAGAAAAATATTTTTAATTACATTTATCAATAACAAAGGAAGCCAGATGCGGTGAAATGCGATTAATGTGGAGGTTGACCGAGTAGTACAGCAAAATAAAATACGCGGTCGGTTAAATGCTTTTGTGTCGATATATGAACATTTTATTCATTTATTGAACACTCTCGATAGTACTTGTAAGTTACAGTAGGTAGTTATTTTCTTTGATAATCAGCTAGCTAGCTATATACACACTAGCTATATTATAAAGAGGAAAAAAAAAAACATTTATTTTTATCTTATGTAATCGAAAAACTCCAAAACTGCAAGGCGAATAAAAAAAAACTCATTGTGAAACTAAAACATCCCTGAGCAATAAAGGCTACCTTCTACTTTTCTGTGGGAGATGGAATGGTCCAACAACCAGATCAACCCTGTCGTCAGATATTTTCAATCACCTGCTTACTACAAGGCTACTTTTTACGTCCATAAAATCTTTCCTTTTGACAATCAAGTGGTTCAACCTGCAAAGAGCTAACCAGGCTGGGAACAAATTCTGTCAAATTTGGGAGTGCCTGGCCTACCATAAATCGAAACCCGGTACCGTAGGTAATCGTACCGTCCCATGCAAAATGTAGGTCCCAGTCAGCCGAGTCCCATCCCAATTACGAGGTCCACATTTTTTATTTTTATATTTCGTAAAAATATTTCAGATAAAAATTGATCAGTTTTATAATGTTATTTGGCGTATATCTAGTACCAATTCTGAATCCGTGATATCGAAAAACGACGGTTGTGTATTGGTAACAGTGTTTTTCGACTACTCCGGTCCGGCTACCGGATGCCGGAAGTAGCCTTCCGGCAATATTTGAAAGCCGAAAACGCTTTTTCACCTGTCCAGTAAAAGATAGACAGTGATATGGCGTCAAAGAGTAAAAAACGCATGCATACTTTTTGACGTCAAAGGGTACAAAACACATGCATACTTTTTGTACTTCGGACAGCTAAAATTCAAATTTTGGCTACGAAATTTTACGGATTGGCAAAAACCGGATGCCGGAGAAATCGAGAAACAGCCTTAGGTTTGTCTGTGGCAGTCGAGCGTTTGGGCGAGGATTGCCTTGACCGCTCTCTGTCGAGCCTTGCGGTGATAATTGCCTCGACCGTGGTAGACGGAAATAATACTTAGAACCAGAGCGGGCTAATTGTCTAATTTTATCGTCTACTAAAGCCAGCACCTATGACACAAGCCGATCGGTCTCGTTCGGGAAATTCATCTACAATAGGAATTTAAAATTCGAATCATTATCGGCTTCAACTGTCAAAATGAAGCTGATGACGATATCCATGAAAGTAAAAAAAAAAACCAGTTCATGCTTAAGTTACTTTCAACTGGATTGTGGAACTGTTAAAAACATTATTAGAATATAAAGCTTTCGAGAGAAATTCTTATCAGCAACATATTTCTGGTTCAGTGTGAATTAAGACGTAAGAGGTATAAAAAGAAACAATTTTTATAGTATAGTATTTTAAATAGATAAAGTGAGTCAAGAGGCAGGTTTAAAGTTTTCCCTCGGGAAAACAATTAGCAACAGGTGCAATCGCTGGATGGGACGCTAGTTTATAAATAAAATGCTGAAATTTATCTAGCAGTCTAAGTGCAGTTAGAAGATCTCGAATTACCTTACCCAAAGATGTTAACTATGTATGTCTATGTCTAATATTTTTTTAATGAGATTGTTTCTACTTTGGTTATGACATTGTGGGCTCAACCGTCTTTTATTCCGATGTGATGATGAGTCAATTAGTCCATGGCAGTCAGACAAACAAAGGAACACAAAAACCATTTCACTTGTATACTGTGTATTGCCGTGATGTCGGCTTAGAATAGCATCATCCCATTTCCTACCCAAAGGTGTCGTAAGAGGCGACTGAGGGACTTGAGGGTTTCAGGTGTGTTGCAACTTTAAGGCGACAACCTGTCACTTTAGTGATACACACATTGTCTCGAACGGCCCTCTATATTTGTCAGACGTGGCGATAGCGACCGTATTCTTACTGCCGTTAACGCTCTGCCTAACCCGTAAGGGATAAAGGCTTGATAAATGTATGTGCGTATGTATTGTGTATTGCTATGAGCAACAGATGATTTGGAGAGGGTTACTGGGCCAGTGAGCGACCATTGTCACCGACCGCCCCCACTTTGCCATTCTGCGCACACAGACGGCTATATGTACCATGCCTCGGAACAAAGAAGTATACCTAAAGAGTGAAATGAAGACCGAAGTAAAATCAGATATAACAATGCTATTTTATAACATAGCTCGCCAGATCAAGGGAAGGTAGGGCAAGACAAGGACATTGAAGTTTGAAAGTATATAAATTCCAATACATTGGTATTAACCCAAGTTTTTAAATTCGTGGGCAAGCTAAAATCATAAATCAATGAATTTTTACTTCATTAGTAAGTTTCATAAATCATCTTAGGCGTGAATACAAAAATACTAAAAGAATACCTAAACACTATATACTTACCCTATCGTGCCAGTAATTATAAACTAGCGGCCCACCCAGCGGCTGCGCCCGCTGCAACTCTTTTTCCCGTAGGAGTTAGATGTTTTCTCTGCATGAACTATACATAAAAACCTTCCTCATGTACCACTCTATTAATTTTTAAAACATGCATCAAAATTCATTGTGTAGTTTTAAAGATTTAAGCATCCATACATAAACAAATACATACAGACGCGAAAAGCGACTTTTCTTTATACTATGTAGTGACACAACGTTTGCTTTATACTATGTAGCTACTTATGATATTCCTGTAGGCAAGGGGGCAAGATAGGGATTTGTTTTTACCAATAAGTGACTTAAACTGGCAAGCAAAATAAATAAATGTGAAATGACACGTCAAGTATGCTTGTGGATGAAAGCTCGAGCTATCTACAGTATCACAAGCTATCTACAGTACTTATCACATTTTTATATTGTATTGTCATCATCATCAGTCATCCGCCCACCGCAGAGTAAATGCCTCTTCTCTGATGTGCCCATACTCATAATTCTGTGCTGAATATGTCCAACCAGTTCCATTTGACTTGGTGATATCATCATTCATCAGACCACCGGGTGGACCAACCCATTGACTTTTGCTTTTACTCGCCGTCCGCCAAGCATCGTTGCCAAGTGTCCTCCTATCTCAACTTGTATTGTTCGTAGCATAAAACGGTGTAAGCATGATAGATAATGAAGTGATAAAAAATTCATGAGACAGTCTCCTCTAAATTCAATTGGGTTGGGCCGATGCCACAAACCACGCGTGCCGGCAGCACAATTTTCCTTACCCACTGAAGGTCACAGACAGAGCTACCGATATGAGGACGCGAATGTGCGGGGGTGTCTGACAATATTATCTGTGGTATCTCTATCTTTGCTTGTGGGATACCAAGTTGATAAAATACGCAACCAATCTTGATGTGGGTAAGAGAATACTCTAAAAATAAAGCCACCTAAAAAATAACTGAAGCTCAATTTCTGAAACTTTCGTTTTTAGTTCTGTGTACGAACGAAAGTTCAAAACGACTGCTTTTAAATTTCTTTTACTTGATGTCTTTATAGTCAAAAGTGTGTGAATTTGTGAGGGTATAATGGAAAATTGATAATGCAAACGTGTGATACAAGCATAATAACTAGCTGATTTTCGCATGAAACGAGAACGAAGGATTCAGAAATTGGCTCCTGAGGCCTTTGTGGTGGTTGTTTCCTGACTGGCATTTGTGATCTGTTCATAGGCAGAAACCGCTGGACCGCAGCAGCCAAATCACAATGTGGCCTGCCGCGCATAAAGGCTCCAGTCGTATTTGGCATTCAGTTTTCGTGATATTTTTGGCTTTACTTTCTAAATATTTATTTTCAAATATACTCTTTTACAACTTTTAGTAATATAATAACTAATGGTATTGCTTTGATTTGACTGTCTCGATGGCGTAGCGGATAGTACTCCTGCCATGCCTTCTACGCCGAGGCGCGAGGGTCGTGGGTTCGACCACAGGACACAAGTATTTGTTAAGTCAATTTTCAAATATTTGTGTCTGGGTGTTTTCTATGTATAATATGTATTTATTTACAAATATATATATATACGAGTATTAGTATCAGCTATCTAGTTCCCATAGTACAAGCTTTGCTTGGTTTGGGGCTAGATGCCCTGTCTGAAATGTCAAGGACATTTATTTTTATTTCTTGTGAGTTAGGGATTTAAAGTCACAAAATGAATGTTTTTTAGAAAATTTGTTACTTTTTGTAGTCAGATGATTAGTTAAATATATTAGATTCCAGGATACGTCGTAAGTCAATATCTTACTCTACTATACTACGATGGTATAGGTATTTCGGAGTGAAATCTTTGGAAGTCTAGAAAAAGGAGATATTATGTTATGTTTTGTAGACAGACAGGATGACGGATGGACTAATCTACATTCAGAAACTGGTTTTAACTCAATAAATACCTCACTACTGGGACCTATTTGCGTGGAATATGCGGTCGCATATTATATTGTATGAAATTGTAAAACATGAGCGTGAGTGAGCCGCCTGACTAAAAAGCTGTGCTACAAAGTATTCTCACTGGAGCGAGCTTCCCAAAGCCAGAGGTGAATTCAATCGACCTTGGCTCGATTGTAAACTTTAGCACCTATCGTAACTTATTCTAGGCGGTTCTGGTTTTAATACGACCACTATGTTAGGTTAGCTACTAGACACTATGCCGTGTGATGCCGGCTTAGAATAGCATCACCCCAAATCCTTCCCGTGGGTGTCGTAAGAGGCGACTAATGGACTCCAGAGTATTAATGTATTACAATTTTTAGGCGACAGGCTGACAGCCTGTCACAATAGTGATACACATGTTTTCTGAAACAACCTAGGAAAACAATCCTAAAGAATGTCGGACGTAGCGATAGCGACCGTATTTTTACGGCTGTTAACGCTCTGCGTACCCTGCAAGGGATAAAGGCGTAATATATGTATGTATGTACTATGTTAGGCTTATTGAGAGTACAAAATAAATCCGGAAACTGCAAATGTAAAAAAGGACCAATACATTTTTTATTCATAAGAGGCTGACACGAGCTGAAAACTGGTCCCTTTCTGACAAACGTCAAATAGCGCGTGTTCAAACAGGATGAAATCTTGCCGGTACAATGATTTATTCGTATTTTTTTTAAACTCGGTCAAAAGAAGTTTGTTTAAAAAATAAAAACAATGGATGGATAGAGAATTAATGGTAAGGCGCTGACTCAGCTAATTATTATATTATTGCGTGGGTATTAGTCATACATTAAGCAATAAAGTGGTTTTCGAGCTATCTTTTAAATGTTTTTCGATCAAACCAAATAATTTTATATAATAAAAAATCGGTGATTACATAATGGCCGTGATATATGTATGTATTAATAGAATCGGATAAAAACGACCATTATTAAAAGGTGGATTCGGGAAAACAGCGACCAGACATGTTGTGTCGCAATATATGTATTTTTGAAGTCATATCTACGTAGGTTGATAATGTTCCAGCCATCGGTTCTTATTTGAACACAAAACGGGGATTATACCAAAGCTAGTCGAGTAAAAGTCTCAAGCAACATTACTTAGGCGGCGATCGTTACACGACCATGTCACAAGCACTTGTAGAAGGCGGTCGAAAAATTCTGACACTAGGGTTCACTGGGTCGTTGGACGACTCGGTGTCCCACACGATAAGAGTACAGCTAGTTATTATCCTGGCCTTGCCAATGTGACGGTCGGTATGGCATATAAGAGTATGTACAGCGTCGTTATGTCGTTGTGAGCCACGGGCGGCCGGTCAAACCGGTTCAGTCAACTGAAACAGCTTATGTCACCCTAACAAGTTACATAGTAAACTATAAGTGTACTTAGATAAATTGCTCGCAAACCAGGGAGTCACACACACGTCTACACCTACATCTTACATTAATCAATACCTACAAGTGCTTGATTATGGCCATAATTATGGCGACGGCCCATCTGTAACTGTTTCATATATTTTCAGAGTCTTAATTTATAAATTTTCTAATAGAGCCTCATACTTTAACGTAAGCCGTTTATTAACTAATCGTTTTCTAATCGCTTGATATAGTAACTACTCCTAGCACAGACCTCGGTCGTTTTGGACGGTTGTATATCTTACGAATTAACCGCTCACCATAGAGATCGACTTCTTTTTGTCAAGCTTAAGGTGAATTGTGACGTATTTTTTGCATACATACACATATCACGTCTTAATCCCTAAGGGTAGTCAGAGCGTTAACGTCCGTAAGACAAATTTTGAGGGCTCATTCAGATGATTCGTGTATCACTGTACTGACAAGTTGTCAGCCTGTCGCCTAAAATTGTAATGCACATGAAAACCTCGAGTCCCTTAGTCGCCTCTTACGATACTCGTGGGAAAGAATTGGGATAATGTTATTCTAAGCAAGCATCACACAACAATTTTTGTTTTGCATTTTACAAATAAATAAAGAAAAATATGCCGCGTGATGCCGGCTTAGAATAGCATCACCCCACATCCTTCCCGCGGGTGTCGTTAGAGGCCTCAAGAGTATTGGTGTAATACAATTTTTAGGCGACAGGCTGACAACCTGTTACAATAGTAATACACATGTTTTCTGAAACAACCTTGGAAAACATCCTCAAAATTTACAGACGTGGCGATAGTGGTATTCTTATCTCAAGGGATAAAGGCGTGATATTATGTATGAATGTATGTATGTATAAAGAAGAAGAACAAATAAATATTACACAACAGCAGCCAACCTCGTCGTACCCGCACAATGCATTATTTTTTATTAAATCCACGTCTTTGACCAGAAAACTGAACTGAACAAGGCTACTCCGACATTACTGTATTTCGACATTACTTAGTCCGAAATCAATATACCCCGATACCGTTTTACTCCGACGTTGTTTTATTACGTTACTTCACTCCGGCACTGGTTCACCAGCTTGCTCTGCGCCTACTTGTGTGTTTTGATTAGCTTCTACTACGATTTAATGGAGAATTCCCAATGCCAATGTTTCGTAAAAAATCCCTAAGGTTAAATAAATGTTAAGCAATAATTAAACTCTATAATTATATAACTTGGGCCTTGATGCGCGGCCTGCGAGTGTGGCGCAAGACTGATGATAAACAGGACGAGATTCCGAACAAAAGTTGGCATGATCCTTTGTAAATCGTAGTAGAAGTTACATTATGAAAAATAAAATTGTGTCGAAAACTGATAGATCTTATGATGGTCCCCAGACAGTTGACTCGCCTGGCTGATACTTTTTGTATGGCAGGTCCAAATTTTTTTTTCATATTTCGACCTATGTTCCTTGGGGAAAGTTATTCTGTTTCATGGGCTGGTTCACCTCTTAAAATATTTGCAGCTAATTTTTCATCTTGTATTTTTATTTATAGTCCGTTATCTTTTAAACCTGGTAGGTTTTAAAAATGCATATTCCACCATCTTTGATCCTCCCATTCCCACAAAAAAAAAACTGACGATCAGTCATCAACTCACATTCCGATCCACTCCGACGTTCCAAATCCCACCCGCACTATAATTATTAAACCTGACTGATTTGATTGATTTTGATTTGTTATTCATGGATTGGATTGATTATTCATGGATATCAACGGCATATTCAACTTTTGACTATTTACAAATTTATTATGGACTACGATAATGATTAAAATACGTTAACGATAACCACGATTACTGTAGAACGAATAAATTAATTGAATGAATGAGTTATTGCTGACTGTTTGTCCAAATTATTGTCTATTGGTGGGCGCCCGCGGCTCCGCCCGCGTGGAACTCAATTTGCGTACCACAAGAACAATTTTTCGGGATAACAACTTGTCCTTTGTGTTAATCCCAGAGATAGAATCTGTGTGGCAAATTTCATGAAAATCGGTTAGGAGTAACAAACAAACACACAAACTTTCGGCATTTAGTATTCTAAAAGCGAAAGTTTGTAAGTTCGTTTGTTATATGATGTGGGTGCCCGCGGCTCCGCGTGGTACACGGTTTTAATCCCGTAGCAACCCACAGGAACATTTTTTCTGGTTCACAACTGTCCTACATGTAAACCAAGTTACCCTGTCCTATGTGTTGATCCAAGTTACCCTTTATCTGTGAGCCAAATTTCATGAAAATCGGTTCTATAGATTAAGCGTGAAGGAGTAACAAACAAACGAACAAACAAACTTACCTACAAACTTTCGCCCTTACAATATTATTAGGATTTAAAATGAAATAAATGTTTAGCTGTAATGTTTCTGCCGCCAGGTCCCTGGCGCCGCGTGAATGTAGGAGTCGAGGATCGAAGGCAGCTTCCCGCGACCAGCGAGCCAAACCCCCGTCACCATGCAGAGGTAACATATCTTTATCTTCACTTACATATCTTCATCTTCACTTAGATCCCGCGTGGATGCAAGAGACGAGAATCGAAGCAGCTTCCCGCGGCCAGCGAGCCAAACCCCCATCACCATGCAGAGGTAACATATCTTTATCTTCACTTACATACCGCGTGGATGTAGCAGTCGAGGATCGAAGCAGCACGGAATTGAGATTTATAAATGAAATATGATTTTTAAATGTGATGTGAACAGTGCCCTATTGTAGCACTTCGTAGTAAATGCATAACTAAAGCGTAGCTAGTGTCAATAGTGAAGCACTTCGAAGTAAACGCGTAGTGGATAGTGTAGCACTTCGTAGCAAACGCGTAGCCAACGAATAACGTATTAGACTGTAGTCTCGATTCCATAATTATGAATCGCAAAGAAACCATTACATATAAGGAGTATTAGCTGTAAATATTTTAAGGGGTGAGTCGGCCAATGACTCTGAACAACTTTCCCCAAGAAAAAATAAATCGAAAAAGAATATGAAAAATTTTAGACCTCCCATACAAAATTTAGCAGCCGAGCGAGTCAACTGTATGGGAGGTCCAAACATTTTTTTCATATTTCATGTTCCTAATAAATTAAATAAATAAATAAAAATAAATAATTAATAAAGTAAATTGTTCAATGTCATTGGCTGATTCACCCCTTAAAATATTTGCAACTATTTTCTTTACAACCAGTATTTGTAATCATTACATATACAAAATAGTCTATGTTATCCTTAGTAGCTATGAATCTCTAAGTGAGATTTAAGGGTTGTGTTAAAGTTTGACTTAGTTATCCCGAGTTATCCAAGGGTTACGCTACAAAAGAAACTGCCATTACGGACTAACTACTCTATATCCATACAACTTGTATATCAGCGCAAAGGCAAAGCTAATGGACTAGGGGACATGACATTTTGGTCAAAGGTTATGGGGTATATTTTATGAGGTTTATTAATAAATTTAGTTACGTGACCGCACACACGACGACGTGACTCTGCGCTACAGAATTAATATGATTAGTACCTAATAGCCATGCATCGTAGGTAATAGTATTAACTGAGCTTAACCCACTAAACAAGAAACTCAACTAAACTGAACTGAGCTTAACCTTTGACCTAAAATCAGTGGACACCTTTTAATGTTTGCATGTTAGGTGTGCAATTTTATAGAAGACAAGTCGATGCCCGCGGCTCCGCTTACGTGGAAGTCGATTTTATTTCTAGCATCCCACATAAACATTTTTTTTGGGACGATAGAGTCATATGTGTTAATCCAAGTTATCGTCTATCTGTGTGACCAGTTTCATGAAAATCGGTTTGGTAGTTGTAGCATGAAGGAGTAACAAACAAAACTAACAAACATACAAACAGTTGCATTTATAATATTAGCAGGAATATAATATGATAGAATTTATTTTAAATTATGTAACGCTAGTAGCACGTAGTTATTTAATACGCTTATAGCTTTAATAGCTTTACTAAATTAGCGTAGAATACTAATTATAGTGCTATTACCTAAATAGTATGGTAGTAGGCAGGTATCCCTACCAATAATTTGATAGTACTAAAACGGATCGCACACTTAACGCACGAGTGCTAAAATAAACAAACAAATATCCTGGACAATTCACACAACGCCATCTAGCCCCAAACTAAGCAAAGCTTGTACTATGGGAACTAGATAGTTGATACTAATACATATATACTTTTTTTTGTAAATAAATACACATTTTATATAGAAAACACCCAGACTCAACACAAATATTTGAAAATTGACTTAACAAATATTTGTGTCCGGTGGGGATCGAACCCACGACCCTCAGCGTAGAAGACAAGCATACTATCCGCTACGCCATCGGGACAGTCAAAAATACTGCAGCGGGCTGTCAAATCCATCCTAGAAATGTCAATCCCCATACTAAAACCGCTGAACCGTAACCGTCTATTGCGGTTTTAGTATTAGGAGTGACGTTTCTAGTATGGATCTGACAGACCATGCGGCAAGTGTACGATCCGCCTTAAACGCGGTCAATACGCGCACAGCATCCGCATACGTGTAAATTCGCCCTTATCTAACTACCATTTTACAACGCAATAGTTTTAGAAAGTAGATTTTACAACGCAAAATAAAGTAGGAAGTAAACAAGTGAAGGAGAAAAAATAGTTTAAAAATACGTAAATTAAACTAGTTTCGCGCTGTCCAGGACAAGACCGTTCCGCAGCTGTTCTAAGTGAATTTTTGAGGAGAATGGAAAGCTTATCTGTCCACTGAAATCAGATAAACCGCGGCACTGCCATTACAATTGCGTCGAGGTCAACAGTTATATTATAACTTCACAAAGGATCATGACAACTTTTATTTGGATGCTCGCTCGTCCTGTTTTTCATCAGTCTTGCGTCACAC
Organism: Keiferia lycopersicella; assembly: GCA_029255805.1. Taxonomy (NCBI): domain Eukaryota; kingdom Metazoa; phylum Arthropoda; class Insecta; order Lepidoptera; family Gelechiidae; genus Keiferia; species Keiferia lycopersicella. The sequence continues at coordinate 13,441,785 of JARACZ010000006.1, read as the reverse complement.
TTGCAGCAATCGCATTAAAGCCAAAGTTATCTAATAATAGAGATTAAATACTTTTATGCAACATACTAGTTCTGGAGTTATTGAGTGTCAAAGCCAGGCATCGAAAGAGACAAAAGTGCAGATGTTTGGCGCTCTTTAGTTTATTTAGTTCTAAATACGTTATTTTCGGTAAGCAGTGTAGAATTATTATTTTTTTACGTGTTTATGCCTCAGTATTTTTTTTTTGTTAAAATTGGTAAACGTAGATTTCCAATTTAAATTTTATTAATTTTCCGGGTTTTGTGCAACAATTAACGTTGCTATTTTTCATTGAAATTGGCGATATTATATATTACATTCATTTGTTTTGTTACGCAAGACATATGGTTAGCGCATGTATGGGCATTCTCCTTTGTCACCGTTAAAACACAAACTTCTTTGTTGATGCACAATAACAAGTTGCAGTTACAATGCCGTGTCGCATTTATTGACGTTATTTTGCAGGGTATTAAATATTAAGAGTACTGCTTGGTCTCAAGGTTGCACATGTTGTTATTTGTAGATCCATATTTGTAACACTCATTATCAAAAGCAACCAAAAGCCACAAAAGGTTCCTTATAACAAACGAATAATAATAAAAGGTGTTAGGAAAAGTACGTACTGAGTTCCTATCAGTGGATGGACCATTCCATGAAACTGAACAACTTTCCCAAAGGAAATAAGGTCGAAATAAAAAACCAAAACGTACTAGCCGACCGAATCAGGCTGTATGTGAGTTCCAATTTTTTTTTAATATTTTGCCCTTTTGTACATTTGGGAAATTTGTTTAGTTTCATGGATCGGTTTATTTCTTGAAAGAAACTTTAGTAATTTTCCTAATACGCTGTATCATATTATCTAGCTATATACATAAAATTTTAAATGTATCACGTCAATCCACCACCGACGCGACTGAACATTGGTAATTTGTAATTTGTAAGGTGTAAAGACTCTTCACTAAAAAGTATACAATTAGTGATAATAGCGATCTTTTTTAGTTAAACACCCTGGAGTACATTCTAATTCCTTTTTTATGTAAGTAATCCCCAAAAGTAAAAAAGGAGCTTTACCTTGTGTCCTCTACAGAAAAATAGTCCATCTGGACTCTATCCATTGTATTTAGACGTATTTTTAATGTGCAATAAAATGATTGAATTCTGTTTGTGGCAGGGTCAAAGAGAAGGTCGAGGAGGTGGACTGGAACGCGGTGAAGCGTGACGGTCACAACATCTTCACCAAGCTGATCCGGACCCGCGACCCTCGCGCCTCAGAGACCGAAGGGGGGCTGGCAGTGCCCGGCAAACAACGCCTGTCGGTGAGTCATTCACTTCGTATTTACTAGTGATGGGCCGAACATAGATTTCACCGGAACCAAACGTTCGGCAGAATATTCGGTAAAAAGTTTGCTGAACCAAATATTCGGCCGAATAATTCGGCACGAATTGATGTTCACGGGTTCACACATGACCTCTCCGCTCCCTACCCCTTTAACTTTTCACAGGATAACATACTGCTTCACTTCTTGTTTTGACATAACCATTTACACCGAATGATACAAATTTTAAAACAATACGTTTTTATTCGGTCAAATACTCAGAAAATTATTCCGAATGACGAATATTTGGTTTATGTTCGGTACTCGGCCTGTTCGGCAAGTTAGAATTTTGCCGAATAGTTGACCGGATAAAAACGTACTGTTGTTGTTTTGAATTTATTGCAAATGATGATATCAAAACAAGGAGTGAAGCAGTTTTTGCTTAATGTTGTCAATGATTCTTATGTGTAAAGTTAATGAATCCGCAAACTTTTTGTAAATAAGTAAGGCTTTTAATTGTTTATATGGCCTTTAATTCAGCCGAACATTCAGCTTCGGTGAAACATATGTTCGTCCCATTACTAATATACACCAAAGGTATCTCAGCGCCTCAGAAACCAAAGGGGGCTGGCAGAGTCTGGCAAACAACGTCTACCCGCTAGTCACAACACACCAAGGTGATCTGAACACGCTATCCTGATGTGTACTGAGACTTCCAAAGACAATAATGTTTAGTGCTACTAGGGAAGCACCTCATGTATTTAAATAGTTTCACGTCTGTTTAAATCTACCTTTAAAATGTGTCTTACTCACACCTTAGGTAGGTACTCTAAGATTTGTAAACAAAACACTGACTGTAGGTATAAAAAGCACTCGGTACATGTAAGCCACAGAATTTTTATTACTACATAAGGCATTGACAGTAGGACACATTATAGGCTACAAAAAAGCAACGACATGACAGGCGCTACCATAAAGTTTTGCAGATTTACGTGATTACGCGGACAACTAAATTGATGAAGAAATGTCACCTCATTGGCATAAACTCTGTACAAATAAAAACAGTTCTTCTTTTCGTGTGGGACAACACCGAGTCGTCCAACAACCCGATGAACCCTAGTGTCAGAATTTTTCAACCGCCTTCTACGTGTAGCAGGCTTCTGACATGGTTGTGTAACGACCGCCGTCTAAGTGATCATAGACAGCAACCGGGACCTACGGCTTAACGTGCCATCCGAAACACGGAACCATCTTACTTATGGACAATCGGGTGGTTCAGCCCGCAATGTCCTAACCAGACTGGGAACAAATTCACAAAGTGATAAATATCAACCTTGTGAGTGACCCACCGAGAATCGAACCCGGGACCTTCTGCGCCAAAGGCATTCGCACTACCACTGCGCCACATCGGTCGTCATAAAAACAGTTAAGTTAGATCTTTAAGATAGTAATTTATGTGCCTACTTTGATTTTGTACTGAAAAATAATACAAAACATAGGTAGGTAACTGCTTTTGGTATGTATTCGATCCATATAACCGTTCCATCCATCCATTTGGTATGTATAAGATAAACAATTAGACGGCGATCGTTACACAACCATGTCAGAAGCCTTTCTACTTGAAGAAGGTGTTTGAAAAACTATGACACTATGGTTCATCGGGTCGTTGGAGGACTCGGTGTCCCATACAAAGAGAAAAAGAGAGAGGGAGATTAATTAAAGATTCCTACACGCACAACGTTAATTTGTGAGAGATGAGAGAGAATCTGGTTGTCGTCTCAAACGATTAGTGTTTCTTGTGATCTGCGTCTCTCTTCCAATCCAATACATATCAAATATGCGTACATGATAGTATGAATGGCGATCCAAATGAATTTTGGGAGTTATGGCTTTGTCAAAGTTTTTCCGAAGAGTGGTAACCATTCTTTTGTAATCCCGATCCGGAGCAAAATAATAATTTAATGAAAAAAAGTAATTGCTAGTGCTAAAAAAATTACTATAATATAAGTTTATGTTTGTAATCGTATTTTTTGTGACATAACACTGTGCCGGCTCGGGAAAGTTTAAATATAACTAAGGATGGGCTGAACACAAGATTTCACCGAAACCGAAAACCGTATCGGCAAGAATTGATGTCTATTTATAAGCAATTAAAAGCCTTACTTTGTTCGTGGATTCCGCGGACCACTCCGCTCGCTACTCCTCTAACTTTTCAAATTAGAAATTGACAACATTTTAAAAAACTGTCCTTCAGCCACAACGAATTATATATAAATACAAAATATTCGAATAATTTCACCGAATATTCGACCGAAACCGAGTATTCGGTAAGTCTGCCGAACATATCGAATACCGAACATAAACCGAATATTCGGCCCATCTCCAGTTACAATCTTGCGGCTAAACTTTAACGCAATCCGTAACTCCCACTTAGACTTAGAGATTCATAGCAACTAACATAGTTGAACCTCGGCAGCCAACAGCATAGAGAATGCCTTCTATTCTACATAGGTACACCGTACTAGGTACAATACAATACATAACTAGATCATCTGTCAAAGTAAAAGTAAGTTCGCTATCCTTTTCTATCTTGCTATATTTATTTATACACGGTGTTAGAAAAAGTACTGACTTCCTTTCAAGGGGTGAACCAGCCCATGAAACTGAGCAACTTTCCCAAGGAACATAGGTAGAAATATGAAAAAAAAATTGGAATTCAGATACAACCTGACTCCGTCGACTGGTGAATTTTGTATGGAAGGTCTAAAATTTTATTTTTTATATTTCGACCTACGATCCTTGGGGATAGTTGTTTAGTTTCATGGGCTGGTTCATTCCTTGAAAGGAAGTCACTACTTTTACTAACACTAACACCCTGTATAAAGGATTTTCTTCCCCTTTGCACACTATGTGCGTCTATAGAAGTATATTATAAGTCAAATTATGGAGGACTATACTTAACCAACCTGTCATCTGTATTTTATACTTGTACCCATGATTACAAATAAAGTTCTGAGTTCTGAGTCTATGATCTACAATGTAGTATTGAAGCTTTGTTTCTCATTTACATTAGGAAGAACATTATTAAAAAATACCTACCTACTCGTAATAGCAACTTCATAACAATGACCAGGAATGGGAATCTTCTGTTTATTCGTTTAGTTCCTAGAAGATGGCGCTCGGAGTGAATTATACGCTGCAATTTCCCATAGACAGGGGTAATAAATTAGGTTGTGAAATTATATAAAATTATTTTTCATATTTTGACCTATGTTCCATGGGGAAAGTTGATCAGTTTCATGGGCTGATTCATCCCTTAAAATATTTGCAGCTAATATTTTTACACCCTGTATTATGAGTATTATTTTATTTCATTAATTTTTTTTTTAGACAGAATTGTATCTATGAATTTGCTAAGATTTCATGCTTATCGTGTTCTGTCACCTGTACGCTGAATTCCGAGAATTCGCAATATATTTCAAATTGTGCTCGCGTGAAGTGGCGTCAAGTACAGCCGTGTGAGTGTGACACGACATTGCGGGACACAGAGAGTGGACGGGGGGGGGGGGGGGGCGTGGGCTCGGGGGGAGGGTGTCTGACGCTGTCATGTGTGTGACGCTCTGATGCTCTGGCGCGCCACTATCTCGGGATTCTCTGAGCTGGGACCCGAAATTTCCGAAATGCCATTGGAAATTCCTCTTCAATACATAGAGTCATCCGCCTAGCGCTACGGTTTAATCCCTTAAAACCTTGTACGTACCTAACAGCAATACACTGATGTTTGTGTTATATTAGTTTTGTTTCTCTTCTTTTCGTTATAGGATAAATGAGAATTTATTCGTAGAAGCACACGTTTATATGGGTTTTTACTTCAGAACGGTTTGAATGTCAATTGCAATTCAATTCAATTTGTGATATTCGTTTCGTAAAAAGAACTGGTTGAGCGCTCCTGTCGTTTCCCAAACATTGCCCAATAACACTGCTTTCAATCACATTAAATTTAAATTTTCTTTGAGCCTTGCAGGTTTTCAGATATAGCCAGAAAATGTTTTGTTTATATTGTAGAATAGAACGCTTTACAGAACTGATAGAACAGTAAATATGATCGTAGTGTAGATATAGGATTAGGAAAGGCATTAAACAATCCAAGTAAATATATCCTTAAGTCAGAAATGTCTAGGTACATGTTGCAAGTATTGAGATATCGAATAGTTCAGGATGGTCTAAGATCCGGCCATACTACGACCTTAACCGAGCTGTTTAATGAATGAAATATATTTAACAATGAAATATGCCAATAAATTATATAAATATTGCGTATGGATAGCCTAAAAATTTCAGTCCAGAGTGAGATTAAATAAAAAAAAAATTCACGCAGGTTGTAAAAATATTAGCTAAAAAAACTGCCCATAAAACTGAACAACTTTCTCATACGAACATAGGTCGAAATATGAAAGAGGTTGAATTTGAAAGAAAAGTCTTTTTCACTCTTTACGCATATCGCAGCGGTTTGTCAGTTTCAAACTACATAGAAATGTCAATCCTCATACAAACACCTTTCAACCGCTGTCGACGCAGCTGCGTCAAAGTTGGCAGTTAGGCAAGTTAGTAGTAAAATAAAAGTGATGTTTTGTCACCATGGCATTCTATTGAATTGTATTGGAATGTGTAGTTAGAACACAATGAGCATTGTTACGACAGCGATCTTTCAATTAATTTTGCAAAGCTGTTTCTGAGGATTTTTTATTTTGAATATTTCTTTAATCTGTATATATTATAAAGTACAAATTATGCCAATGTATCCATCGAATATATTTAATATAACTATAGCGAGCAAAATTTTTAGCCAGTTTTCATTTCTCAAAAAATCGTACTTTTATCCGTTTTGTTAGTAGTTTTTACTAATAACATCGTCTGTTAGGCGCGCCGTAAAAATACAAATCCGACTGAGTTTGGTCCAATCCGGTACTTTAATTGCATGATGCGATTTTCCCTAGCTAAAAACCTGTCCCTTTATGACAAACTTCAATTTTCGCGCGTGCTTACAGGATAAAATCTTGTCTGTTCGAAGATTTTTTCGTATTTTTGATGATAACTCGGACAGAAATAAGTTATATGATAATCAAAAACAACATGTCGATAGAGCATTAAATTGTAAGGCGCTTATTTTCATAATAAACACTTAATTATTGTATGGGTATAATTCGTGCAGTACCTATGCGATATAATGGTTTCTTAGAGGTAACTTGACGATGTTTTTCTATCGAATCTAATTATTAGTATCACTTTTTGGAATCAGTAAGATTATACCCATTATTCTAAAAAAAATACTGCCCATTTTTTGTGCGGGTTTTTCGAGTTTCATCTTGGTTGGAACCCCATATAAAAGTCGCTTTTAGGTTTACTCATCCTTTAAGTTACTTTTTAAACTCGCGGTTAAACTAACGGAAGCTGGAGTCGACAGGATACAATCACAAGTTTGCAACTCGATGTGATAGCTTCTGTTCTGAGTTGTTTCCCTTTTTATCGTGTAGCGAGCTACTGGAGCTCTATTTTTGAATTTCCGCATGCGTAAGTCTGCGCTATTTACAAGCACATTGTATCACACGTTCTACTAAACTTTTAATAAAAGTTCGAGTAATAAAAGTTGCTCAGGTTTCAGCCTTCTAACTAACTGAAACATCAGAGCAGAAATCCGCTTCGTTGTGACGGGAGAAATGGACAAAATGACACACACAATATTACTATAAATTGAGAGAAACTACTACTACTAGAGAACGCTTTTGCCCATTCCCTGGAAAATTATTCCTCAGTCGCTCCCCAAGCAGCAAAATAGTCGAATAAGAATTTGTTTACTTAGCTTATAATCGTATAATAGCAGTTACTTCGACTATTTGGCAATATTTGCTAATGTGTGCTATAAGGGTGTCGAATAAACGTTTATAACACTATGTCATAGCACTTTTACTCCACCTTTTATCAAATGCTGAGTTAAAGTGGCTAAAATACTCGATATTCGACCGACTGATCTATAACAGTAGTATAATAGCAGTAGAATAGCTGATTCTCTGAATAGGGCGCTTTTATACAGCTGTTATTCAGCATTCTTTTGTTACTATAAAAGCTCCTAATCCTTATAAAGTCTTATAATAGAACTCAAAACATTTGTATAGGATCTGTAGTAATTTTAAGAGCTTTTATACGATATTCCCTAAGCTTAAAGTAGAATTGTAGAGTTTTTTGAAACAGTAATAGCACAAGTCCGTCCTTTTTGTGCGCAATTTAATTTCTGCTAGTGATGCTAGTGCATATCCAAGCGCGAGTCTGCCGAGAGTTTTAAGTGGTTCCGTTGACTCAAGTAACGAAATCATCTGTTACATTTATCTGATAATATAAAAGGTTCCCTATCTATTTGCATAAAAATTTTAGGCATAATATAGGTTGGCACAATGTACATTGAACTAAAGATACTTACGCATAAAAATAGTAGGCATAACACGTTAAGCATAATTTATTAACCTAACCTAACGGAACTTAAACTAACCTAACCTAATGTCTATTAAAAAAAACCTAACCTAACCTAACCTAATGTCTATAAAAAATTGTTAGACATAAATAAACTGTATTATGCCAAGATAATATTATGCGAAAAAATGTTTATGACGAAGATGTAAAAGGGGAAAAACAATTATGCGAAACATGTTATGCTAAAACATATTAGTGGAAAAAACATTATGCTAACGAAAGGGATCCCAATATAAAATGCGTTTCCTTCCAAGGCTAGCGCTATTGGTCAAATTGTTTTAAATCATCACTGTTAAGAAAGGTATCAACATCCAAGAAGTCTGGCATTGTTTTATAAAATAAAATGTTCCTTTAAAGAAAAAAGAAACACAATTTAATTGGTTTTTTAGTCTTGTACCAAAGGAACCCTAAATATTATCATGGCGACACCTTGTGCCATAAATATGGTAAGCAAGTACTCTTATTCGACTTTTAACGGAATAAGTGAGATGTAACTGCAACTATACGTAGATTACCAATATGGACATTAGCTTATACAATTATTATTTAAAATAAATTAATTAAGTAAATAAATTAGTCGTCAAATTTAATAAAATAGGCGGCGCATGAATGTTTATGTAAAAATGTCTTTAGATTTGTCAATAAAGCTTTTTGCGCAAGATGTTTTGGAGTAGCTACACGAATATTAAAAAGAAACACATGTACTGCTGAAAAACTTGATATGAAAGTAATAAATATTACCTTTGAAACTTATTTAGTTCACTTTACAAATATTTTTATACACCACAGCCTCGATCATTGAGATCCAAAATGATCAGTAACTTAGTTCTAAAAAAGCCTTCCTAAGATCTTTTACTGCACTTATTAGTCGAGTAAAAGCATTCTATTCGCTGTCATAGCACTAAAATGGCGAAAAAAAGCGATTCGGCTGCTATTATAGCACATTTAATATGTATAAAGGCAAATCGATTGCGTTTATTCAACTAAATATCCCATATACGCATTTTGGTTACTCTTAAAGCAATCTTAGAGTTTTGCTGCTTACTCAGCGCTTATTCTACTTTTATGGGACTTTAGTCTGACTAATTTGCGCCTTTTTCGAGTCGAGTAAACGTTTACAGCGCTTTTACTCGTCTTTTTTAGAACGTTTATAGAACTTAAGTAGAAATAAAGGAACGTGCTCTCGACCATTATAGCATGTCCATTTGCTGCTTGGGTCTTTACGACACTGGAGCGATGCTATTCTAAGCCATCATAATGTAAATTAATGTATTTCATCCACATTTTGTTCTTCTTCGTGTCAATGGCCGAACTGTATCTCCTATACTACACCTGCATAGGAAATGCTCTATAGCTTTATAAAACATAGTGAGGAATTGTTTCAGTGTTCACGTTTCAAATTAGCGGGAGATAATAATCCATACAAATCACTTGCCTCCCCAGGAGAGATAAGATGCAAATGTCAAAGTTACGTAAAACGTAAATATAATACATTTTTGAAGGCAGAATGGAATAGTTGGCTGAATGGCTTTTGTTTTGTACGATATTATTAAAATAAAAATACCGCGCGAATTCGTTTAGGATTTTTCATGTCATTTTTTAAGGTTTATTGAACTGTTCTTATATTAGTATTTCTATTTCTATTCTTGCAGGTGTAGTATAAAGCACTATGTATCACTCGGAAGAAAATCCGATTGCAAACTCGTGTGTATCGAGTCCCAAAGCCCAGCTTCGCAACTATACTCTCGTTACACAATCGGTTCTTTTCTTACCGCGTGTCCAATGTACTATTCCTGCCAGTAAGTAGCGGCAGCAACGGCATTATCAGTCGCCAAAAGCAGCTCTTCTTTACCAAACGTGACCGGTAACATTTTGTTTATGCAGAGATGCCTGACCACCATGGACCTGACCTCGCTGGGCGTGGGCTCCTGCGTGGGCACCGGCATGTACCTGGTGGCCGGCATGGTGGCGCGCAACTTCGCGGGCCCCGGCGTCGTCATCTCCTTCGTCATCGCCGCCATCGCCAGCGTCTTTTCCGGTACGTAATAGTTTAATTTGTGAAATAACTCATCTTGATTTCTGAAATAACTGGCACAACTCCTCACTGGACCTTGGCAGAAATGTCCCCTGAAACTAGGGTTGACTATTGCCATACAAAAAAAAAAAAAGGTTAGTTTCGGTGGAAACTAATCTTCGCTGGCTGCTAGAAAACAACCTTAAGATTAGTTATCATTATCACCGTGGCTCCAAAATTTAGCACAACCCGTAACTCTCATTGAGAGATTCATACCTACTATAACCTAAAACTTAGCCGTAAGTTTGAATATGTCCACATGTGACGCTTCGTGTTGTCGTATGGATTATTTAGTCGATAAACAACCCATTAAGTACCTATTAACTAAAACCAGATACATTGTATGTATTATTGTAGTAACCTGCTTCATTATCGTAAAAACAATAGAAGCATCTATCCATCTTGTAAAATCCACGACCTTTTATTTGCTTACGAGCATAATCTTATAAAAATGGCTACATCATAAACTCTTGTCGTATTACTTCTCGTTAAAAGTAACGCACAAGAAAACCTTCTTCATGGGAACATAATGCATGATGAAATGTTTTGCAAAGATTTTTGTATGAATACTGAATATAAGGTTATTTCACCAAAACAAGGCAATCAGAAAGAGAAGAATAATTACGAAAATCTATTTTGCAGATCATTAGAATACCCTACTCTTATGTGTCAAATCTTAGGGTAAAAACTCAAACAAGAGGCCTACTTATTGACTTTGGCAGAATTAATCTAGATGCGTTGAAGTCCATAATAATGAAAAAATAAGCACACAAAATTTCTGACAGCTCGAGCTTATCTCTCAATTATCAATTATCTCTGTTTCCTTTATGTACCTACTGTCTGTATTTCTGAAAATTTTGTACTTACCTATATTAGCAGAGACGAAAATGGAACTGTATGAGAAATAGACCATGATACTTACAGTGATAGATCGTGCTACGTACGTGCTGAAGTCATTTCTTGGCGAATCTGAACACACTTGACCAATATTTTTCACTTTATATTCACAAGACATCACTTTACACATATAGGTATGCACTGAAAATGCGCACCTATCACATCACACACAGCATCGCAAATTGAATGAAACCGTAAAGTTTCACCGTTTAAACCTCACCGCTAGGTTAGTATTATGTTCCTTGGTATATACTCGCAAAAAATGCGTCTAAATAGCGCGTTACCTATGCAACTAGTCCGATTTACACAAAAAATACAAAACAACCCGAAGCGAGCGCTTTACTAGAAATATTTCTTTGAGCGCATTCTTGCATTCTACTTTGATTCTACTTTATAGTTAGATTTGCACTGGATTTGTGGCAGAAGACGCGAAATATTGACTGGCATATTAACATCTTCACCTTTTTTTTTGTTTGTAGCAACTTTTTTTATGCCAATGTCTAGTTTGTTTGAATTGATTTAATAAAAATTATAAATAGTAAAGTTAAGGAAACTTTTTATTGTTATTTTTTTAAAGTCTGTAGCGTCCGTACCAGTCAACAGCGTACAGGTTCACAGATAATATGGAATAATTTTGGTGTGGTACTCTCGACCAACAATAAAAACAAACTTGAATCTCAAATACAACGTACATATGTTTAGCTTCATGAGTAGAATATAACGCACCATGTTAAACAGGGTAAAAAAAAAAGATGTAAATGTTTTAACAGGTGAACCAGCCTATGAAACTAAGCAACTTTCCACGTGGAACACACCTCGAAATATGAAAAAAATAGTTGGACCTCCGATACAATATCACCAACTGACCAAGCCAATTTATATGGGAGGTCAAAAAAATCTCATATTTTGAACTATGTTTCTTGGCGAAAATTACTTAGTCGCAAGGACTGATTTAGGCCTTAAAATATTTGCTGCTTATGTTTTTACACCTGATAAGGCGTGAACGAGTTGTTTGTCAGGCGCACAGACAGACAACTGATGTCATGCGAGGCATGCGAGTGATGCAAATGTAATTTTTGCTCTGTGTTCAGGCGCGTGCTACGCGGAGTTCGGCGTGCGCGTGCCCAACACGACTGGGTCGGCGTACACGTACTCGTACGTGACCGTGGGCGAGTTCATCGCGTTCGTCATCGGCTGGAACATGGTGCTCGAGTACTTGGTGAGTCCGCCCTACACACGAACTTAACCGACTGCCTCAGAATGAGGGTTCTCTGGAGGGTTAAGGTGGTATTCCAAACGAAACGGCCGACTTTCGACGGCAGGTGCAGCGGCGGCCGGCCGTCGGCCGCCGGGGCACTATTAATCGTAGTTTGTATGGGTTTTCGAGTCACTATCCGAACGAAGCGGCTGTTCCGGCGCCGACAGGTTCGTTTCGAATACCAACCACCTACATGATTTTCGAGTGCGTTAGAGATAGTACTAACTTCCTTTCAAGGGAGGAACCAACCCATGAAACTGAAAAACTTTCCAAGGAAGGTCAAAGTATAAAAAAAAAATTTGGACCTCGCATATAAATAAACTGCCTCATCTGGTTGGTACATTTTGTATGGGAGGTCTTAAAGATTTTTTCATATTCCGACCTATGTTATATGTATTTTTTTCAGTTATACGAGCTGGTTCATCCTTTGAAAGGAAGTTAGTGTTTTTCCTAACATCCTGTATTACAATTACATGAAATTAATAATGGTGCATTTTAAACACAATATTTAACTTTGAAATTACCACATTTTTGTTTTTAAACAAATTTGGCTTTAAATTTAGCTTCAAAGGAGTTTTTTGTACCTATTCTAAAATTCGTAATGGAAAAATGCACGGGAAAAATGTTATGAAAGGATTCTGGATAGTACGCCAACACGACGTTAAAAGCCGCTTGAGCGCGAGACTAATCCGATCTTTAAAGATAGCTGTCTACCAGCTAGTAACTTTTTCTTAGTACTGAAATAAAACAAACATACTTACATACCTATGTATGGTATTGAAAAGAAAACTAAAACTCCACTGTGTTTTTTTTTATTTTAAACCATTTCAAATATATTGATTTGAATTTATTTCACCAAATAACCGAAATTTACGTAGTCGCTTAATACTTTTTAAAGGAAGAACTGAGAACGAGACTTAGAGCATTCACCCTATATTTCACCGAACAAATTTTTCTGCCACTTTTTGCGGGAGACGAGGTAAACAGGTACAGCACACAACGATAATTTTTATAACTTGATAACAACATGACAACTGTCAGTTTCATGTAACGTGTTGGGCAAATGGGCAGTGAATTCTGGCAGATTAGTAAGCCCAGCTTTGCCATCTCGGTAGGGTGAATGCTCTAAGGAACGGGCAAATCAGATCAGAATGATTGACTTACGTGGTCCGATGTTGTGTAGATCGGCACGAGCGCGTGCGCCCGCGCACTCAGCGCGTGTTTCGACTCCCTCTGCGACGGCACCATCCGGCACCACCTCGCCGACGCCGTGGGCACCATGTATGGTAAGTTGACGAACACATTATTTTCGAACTAGTGGCCCGCCCAGCGTATCCGCCGACTGCAACTCATTTTCACGTGGAAATTATTTCCCCGGCAAGTATTATACATATGAACCTTCCTCTCGAATCACTCTATCTATAAAAAATCCGTTGTGTAGTTTTAAACATTTAAGCACACTTACATGCAGACGCAAAAAAGCGACAGCTTTATACTGTGTACGGATTTACAGGTGCACCCAGCGGTTGAACCATCGTATTTTACCCGTATCCTTCAAATGGAAGGCTATGCTTAAGTTTTTTCTACCTAACTGAGCAGAATAACCTATTATACACGCGCGATACGCAGCTCTTCCTGACGTGTAAATTGGGGTAACTCTAACTAAGCGCAGAAACTCAGCAATACTCCTAACCCAGTCACGAACCATCCCAGTTGATACGCTTCTTCTTCTTCTTAGCGTGTCGCGACGAATTAATTTTATTCTGTGAAGTGGGTTGCCACTTGAACGATATTTAGGGTGGCTACCCATAGGTCTACCCAGTCTACCACATTAGACCACTTCTCGTCTGATGTATACGATGTTTAGAAAACAGGCAAATAGTAGCTATTCCGGTAGACAGTGCCATACCACGCGTTATTAGCGAAAATCCCTTTCATAATTTGGTAGGCAGCGATTGAGCCGCAGAAGCCCAGATGAAAGAGGCGTCATCGTGATGAAAGTCGCAAGTTCAAATTCTGCCTGCAGCAGAAAATTTTGCAATTTTTCTACAAGTTTTCTAGCACGCAGATTGACAGTGTAGACGATTTTCCCCGCGGGAGCAGTTTTCCACTTGAGTAGTACCATTAAGTGTAGAAGTGGGTCAAAGTTATCCCGGTTCATTCATCGTAATATAAATTCTAGTTCCTACCGTGCTTCAAAAAGGTCACCTGTAGCATTGGTAACGCCGTTCTCGCACTTAACGCGCAACGCAGCGCTAATATAAAGCTACGCTGCGTCGTGCGATGGACCTGCGTCAACACCGATTTAAGTTTATCGTTTATATCTTTCGAAGTAGTAAATCTTACATTTATCGTTTTGTACGTAAGTCATTGTAAAAAAAATACTTTAGAGATTCATAACCGTGGGTGCTCAGCACCGAGTGTTTTACCGCCCGTGGGGGTGCAATAACACCCGAACACCCACGGAGTCGCCGCCCCTGCTCTGACCTCTGTAACCCGAAGGCTAACCTGGCCCAAATCCTAGTTTATATGTTTTTAATACATGCCTAAGTAGTATAAAATAAAGTTGCTTTTTGCATTTCTGTCACAGATACCGCTAACTTTTTCCTAAATCACGCAAACTACGATAAGTTTTGATACAGTTTTTAAGGAGTAAGATTGATTCAAAGGTCTTTGGTCTGGTTAATTCCGCAGTCGCTTATTACGACCTTACGACGAAGAGATACGATATGCTATGTACTCTATCGGCACCACACGGATAATATGCCTATGTAAAATACACGCCTGAAAAACGTCTTATTCCACAGAAAAATAAATACAGCGTGTGCAACCGCTAAGCAGGTCGCTAATTCCTTAAAAAGGGGAAAAACTGTATTAAATGAAGAATAGGTGCCTAATATGTATGCGGTTCGTCCACACTAGGCGCCGGCTTTTTTCATTAAACGCGAGGGCATAGTAGAAACTGCTAAATTTGCATTTTTCTGTACAGAAAAATAAATAGAAGGAGCTTTCCATGAAATAGGTACTTTTTAAACAGACTAAGAAATTCTTAAATCCAGTTACAGTTTATACCAGGTTTGTGCGTTGAGAGCGCGCAAAGATTAGTAATATATTTCCTGATTTCCGCAAGTATTTTCTTTCTACAGAAACTGAAAGAAAATAAGATTTCGCGATTTGCTGTTACCTGTCCTTACCAGTATCTTACTATAAATCAAGGAGACAGTGCGCTGGAATCATCTCTTCTTTGTAGTGATAAGTAGATACCTATTTTATATAACGTGGAAAATGATTATCGGATTCAGCAATATCAGGTCAAGAAGTTCCCATTAAAATTATTATTGGCTCTGGCCCCACTCTAGTTAACAAAGCTATTGAAAGCGTTTTCATTTAGTGCGTTTCAAATATTACCTATTCAATTTCTGCTTTGGAGAGATTTTCTCGGAATCCGTGAATTACGTTCATAAATTCTTTCTGCGAATTTGTTTTGCACAGTGCATAACGAACACAATTGGTAGTGGGGTATTGATATGAAATCAAAGGAATTTAATAATATTATCGTTCTCACTTTCGGCAGTCAAACGGGTTTGCTTGGCAAGCGCAGTGTACAATGTTGTAGTATTAATATTGCTGCTCATTGTACGACAAAACACACACACAATATCACGCCTTTATCCCTTGCGGGGTAGACAGAGCGTTAACAGCCATAAAAAACAGCCGCTATCGCCACGTCTGACAATTATTGAAGCCCTTTCAGATGATTTGTGTATAACCGTAGTGACAGGGTGTCAGCCTGGCGCCTAAATTTGTAATACACATGAAGCCCTTGACTCCCTTCGTCGCCTCTTACGATACCCGTCGGAAGAAAAGGGGTGATGCCATTCCAGCCGGCATCACACGGCAAAACTCAGGTTGGAAATGTAGAAAATGGGGTAGAAACAAATTGGATAATACTATTTTAAGTAAACTAACATTCTAACGAAACGTTTCATTCGTAAGTTTCGAAACATATAGATAAAATAACTTTGATACTTCAATGTTTCCGACATTATTTCTCAATACAACCAACATGCAATGCGCTCTCTTTGACTACGTTCAACGCTAGTGAAATAATGCTTGCATTTCAACCATAATAATTCTCTTTGAGGCCAATGCTGCGCTGCAACCCTTTGAGTAAGATTAGCCAACCGTCTTCGAGATGCAGGAAACTGCAAGTTTATTTTGTAGACTCTACGACAGTAGAGCTGCCAGCAGCATGCAATCGCTTGATGCAGTTGCAGTTTGGAAACCTCAATTTACATCTATAGAAGCAGCGATGCAATAATTTGCGATTTCATTAATCTCTCTTTTATAGAGATAGATATAGAGATGCCGTGTGATGCCGGCATAGAATAGCATCACCCCAATTCTTCCCGCAGGTGTTGTAAGAGGCAACTAAGGGACTCGAGGGTTTCATGTGTATTACAACCTTGTGTTACAACTTTAGGCGAAAGGCTGACATCCTGTCACTACAGTGATACACGAATCAACTGAAGAACCCTCAACACTTGTCAGACGTGGCGATAACGACCGTAATTTTACGAACGTCAACGCTCTGCCTACCCTGCAAGGGATAAAATCGTGATTTGTGTATGTATGGCATAGAGCAGGTCCTAAAAATACGGGGGCAATTTGTAAAAATCGCCTCACCTAAGACGCTGTCTGTGCCTACATGAGACGTAAGTCATGCGACGTGCGACGTGTGACGCGAGACAGCGCGAGGCTCAATCCCGCTTCTATTTAAAACTTAGAGACTTCAGAATGTAGTATAGTACACCCGTGGGACGCACGTTACACAGCCGATTACCGTCACTACGAGTTACTTTAGCCCTAGGGAGTAAATTAGACCCAAGATTTGATATCTAAACAGTCTGAAAACACAGATTAGTTCTACCTGGAAATGTTAGATGATAGTATAAGCTAGTGAATAAATGACGGATTGGGAATGGCGGGTAATCGAATCTTTTTCCGATTTGCGTCAAAGTGAACCCCCTGGGGATAAAGTAACCCGCAGTAACCGGTACTTATCCCACGTGTCTCGTCTCACGGCCTGCACGTAGATAGCGCCTAACTAATATTTGGGGGCCGTTTCATAAATAGTGAAAGGTTGTCAGCCTTAAATCGTAATAGGTAAAACTGAAACCCTGAAGTCCCAGTCACCTCAAACACGCGCGGAAAAGAAATGAGGTTTTGCTTTTCAAACCTGGCATCATACAGCAATCTAAGCCGACATCACTCAGCAAAATTCTGATTTGTAATATTCATGTATTCATTTACATTATTTAACTCACGTAATTACAAATAGCACTCATAATAGGTGAGTGCTCCACGAGCCACGAGTTAATCAAGCGAAATATTCCAACGATACGAATCATGGACCTCATCAGGCCGGTAGCGGTAATGAGTTACTGCGGAATACGCTCCCAAATACTTCAATAGACAAATTCTGATAATGATTTACTGGGAAATACGCTTCCAAATACTTCAATAGACAAATTCTGACTAAATCCGTACTGATGGACGTAAAGCCGTACGTTATACACGGTGTGTTACGAAAATACTTACAGGAAATTGTTGCTTGATTTAAATATTCATTAACAACAATGTCAGTAAGACATATCATGAATGGAAAGTAGTCTTGAATTTAGAGTTTGACCAGTATGAGGTATAAATTCTTTAGGTTTTTAGGTATTAAGTAGTTCCATAATTTAAGCCACCGTAAAGGAAGGCATATAATAATTTATTTAACCTGTAAGAATATGTTTTATCTCATGTTACTCGAATGTATATTTTTTATATTACTAACATTTATATTTTCCTAAAGTACAAAATTAAATCAATGTTTTAAAATCCAGTTAGTTCATCTAGTACACCCTGTAAACGATACATTTTCGCATAGGTTCGTGAATGTACCGAAATTCCCTCTCGAAATTTTAGGTGATTTGAAATGCAGCATACGAGGCTAGCACTGAAAATCCTTTTGTTGAGTGAACCTGTATCGATGGACGCGTGTAGTGCTCTGCTTCATTAATTTAAACACTAGTGAGTTCCATCAAATTTATACAGGAATTCATACATTGCATGTTTTAATTAACATATTTCAAAAAATGTTAATAGTCAGCTCAAGTACTTGCCTATTTAATACCTTTCTCTAGTCGAGTGGGACGCCGACTCATCCTACGACCCGATGAAACTTGAAGCCAGAGTTTTTCAGAGTCAATCACTGATAAACATGATACTGATAAGATAAGCGTGTAAGTTACATTTTAAGCTTTCTAGCTTGAAGTGGCCCGCCAGGGTATTTGAATTGGCCCGTCAGTATTAAGTAGTCGTCGCCGGTTTTTGACACGATTTTATTAGGTCGACCTGTATGTATGTGACTATGTAATGAAATCTTAGAAAACTAATTTAACCATCTTGAATTACAACGCCAAGAAAATAAAACAGAAATTTTGCCCGCTTTGAAAATCCGTTGGCCAGCCTTGCTCTAGCAGTATCTTGTGAGCAAAAGATTATTCTTCTTCTTATAAGCCAGACACGTCCCACTGCAGGGCAAAACTCCCTCTCCTTCTTCCACTTTTCCCTATCCTGAGCCATCTCCATCCAGTTCTGGGCGCGGATGTGCAGCTCGTCTTTCCATCTTTTTCTGGGACGACCGCGTGCCCGTTTGGCGTTAGATGGGACCCAAGTAGTTGTTAATTTTGCTAGCAATGCAACTGGCATTTTGGCGACATGTCCCATTAAAGATTCGCTGCCTTCTGACCTACGTCGACTATTTGTGTACGTAAAAGATTATTAGCGTTCAATAAAGTTTGTGATCGTAGGCAAACCCCCTGACTTCCTGGCCTTCGGGATAACTCTGCTGATGATGCTGGTACTGGTGGCTGGCGTGAAGAAGTCCCTCTTCTTCAACAACCTGCTGAACGCTATCAACCTCAGCGTGTGGGTCTTCATCATGGCTGCTGGACTCTTTTACGTGGACATCTCAAACTGGACTGATCATAAGGGGTTCTTGCCCTATGGATGGAGTGGGGTACGTAAATATTATATTTATGCAGTCACTAGAGTACCTACATATTCTTTGTAAGAAACTACTTTTACATTGTTTTCCATAACGCAATAAGATATCGCTAAGGTTCCTGTTTAACCTTCGTTGTTAAGATGTGATCACGCACAACACGATTCATTTCCATGTATTACAATCTTCACATTATAAAGACTGCTGCACAACAGATACGCAACGCACCTACAGAATGACAGAAAAAACGCAGGAATACATACAAAAATCTATACCAACATTTTGTTACGTAAAAATTGTGGTATAAGGTTATTTTTTGCAATTTCTACAAGCTCGTATAACAACAGTTTTGTGTCACCCGGGTGTGGGATTAAAACTTAGTTTTTCTACTTTGATCAGGTATTCAGCGGAGCGGCGACGTGTTTCTATGCGTTTATCGGGTTCGACATAATAGCAACGACTGGTGAAGAAGCCAATAATCCGAAGCGGTCCATCCCATTGGCCATCGTCTGCTCATTGGGCATCATCCTCATGGCCTACGTCAGCAGCTCTATGATGCTTACTCTTATTGGTAAGACTTATATAAAGGTTCATACTGAAAGCAGTTCCGCTATTTTGTATTTACGACGAAGCACTTCGAGAAAAGGCAGGTAATGAACTCGCGCTTCACGTGGCTCGTCACAGCGAGTGCACTACCATGCCCCCAGATAATGCTATTGTTCCAAAATAACGACGTAACCAAAAAACTCCATTGTGTTAAAAATCGTCATAAACTATAGTAAGTATGTTTGGGTATTTTAAATACATAAATGGGTTTAAGGAAAATTAGAAATCTTTACAACAAAATAGAGCGCCTTCAGCCAATCAATGCACAAATTCGAGAGACGAGATTCGAGCGCATTAGATCAAAGCTTCAAAGTTTGTTTTAGTTTCAAACTGATTTCTATCGAGTGAGTACCAACATGGCCATGGGCATGGAAAGAAATTTGAACTAAATATCTAAGACAAATAAAAGACCGGACAGGTCACCTGCAACATGACTGAGCCAGCTGTGAAATGCGTCCAACTTTCTCATTTGAAACTTTCCTTGAAAACTGTGAAACTTGCTTTTTCCCTTCGACATGTTTTAGATAGTAAAAATTTCTGATGAAATCGTTCTTTTTCAGTGCACTTAATGATTTATTTTTATGGAGTATAAAAAAAAATAAGGTTCAACACGTCCCAGGTACCGCCAATATTGAAATTTGATTATGCACACTTAAAGTTATATTACAATGTACCTACCTATATAAGTCTTACTTCAAGACATGAAATGAACATAGGCCACCCGAAGAAAAAAATATAAAATAAATTGCGGCTTCCATAATCTGCTTATAAGAAGAACATGTGAAAAATATAAAGGACTTGTCGTTGTCAGACGCAGGCGGATAAAGCATATTTCCTTTAAAGAATTTTGTAGAAACGACACTTACCCTGGTAGGTACATGCAAATGAATATTTTCATTCAATAACACGAGCAATTCAACGATGGAATGGAATTGAACCACTCTGAAATCATCAAGTCTCGTCCTACAGACTTCCTGGGGTTCTTATGTGAGAGAGAGCTTCTATTTCCTTGTTTGAGTTCAAACTGAGAACTCCTTTAAATTCAAGAAAACATCGAACCGAGAAAGTTGTTGTTGGAGCTGAAAGCAGATCTTATCTCTGTAAACTTTTAAAGGAACGATATCAGCATATTGTAGACTTGGAAATCGATTAGTAATGCAAACTTTGAAATGATTTTGCTCTCGAACCTTCGACAAGTAGGGTAGTGGATACCCACCACAAAGTACTTTAATATATATAGGGGTAATACCCACTCAATAATAGCCAACAACAATGTATGTGTGTGTATACCTAGGGAATGCAATCTCGCAAGTAAATTTCAGTCCCGGTATTTCTGACTGATCGAGACTGGGTACACTCAAATCCCGCATGCTTATACAAATTAGCTTAAAAGTATCGAAGAAACATTATACACAAGGCTTTCTCTTTCACCCTAAGGGCTTGTACACGATGCGATTTCGTGCGGCAAGGCGAGGTTCCTTCAGCGACTGTCAAGTCAAGTGAAATAAAAATAGCGTCAGCAACAAATTACGCGATGCGAATCAATTCGCAAGTTCTTGCGATGCGTCGTGCGTGATCGCAGGTTTTTGCGGTGCGACATCGCATCGCAGTTTTGTGTACAAGCCTTTAGATTGCCTAGTAATGAATGTTACCTAGCATTAAGGCTGCCTAGTTTCATTGTTTCCTTTTGTGTTCTACTGTATTGTTCCAAGATGGAACACAGAGCGACTGCCATCTGACCTTTGCAACACGAAGGTTAACCTGGCACAAATCCTAGGTTAAGTCACATTCAAATATCATCTGAATTCAAATATTATTTGAATGTGGGTTTCATCACGATGTTTCTCCTTCTACGTACGAGTAGTCGGTGTAAATGTACGTGAGTAAAAACACATTGGTACATGGCGGGGATCGAACTTGGGTCTAACGATTGTAAGAGCGGTGTCCTAATAATTTGGCCACCGACGCTCTTGTACATACATACATATATCACGTCTTTAGGCAGAGCGTTAACGGCCGTAAAAAATACGGTCGCTATAGCCGCGTCTGACAAATTAAAGGGCCGTTTGAGATAATTTGTGTATCACTATAGTGACAGGTTGTCAGCCTGTCGCCTAAAAGTTGGAATACACCTGAAACCCTCAAGTCTCTCACTCGCTTCTTACGACACCCACGGATAGTTAACGGAGTGATGCTATTCTAAACCGGCATCACAAGTTCTTGTAAGTGACTGCAAATGGTTGTTTGTCGTGCAGTGCCGTACGACGAGGTGGACACCGACTCGGCGCTGGTGCAGATGTTCGCGCACGTGCAGGCGCCCACCTGCAAGTACATCGTGGCGGTGGGCGCGCTCGCCGGCCTCACCGTCTCCATGTTCGGCTCCATGTTCCCCATGCCGAGAGTCATCTATGCCATGGCGTCCGACGGACTCATCTTCAAGTAAGTTCTATTAACCCTTTAGCAGGCGCGTCTAAAAAGTTATGTTAGTAGGCGCGTGGGGTTGCACAATGTTTGTATATAACAACTACCGTTTCAATTCATTTTAAGAAAAACATAACTAATATCATCAAATATAATTAATACTCAGAGACTTGTTTGATTAAACATTTTTTTACACAGTAAATTTATGTTGTCGTTGCATACAATGGTTCATGGGCGCGTGGGGTCAAGAGGGGTGTTCAACACCTCAATCGTGCACTTTTGACACAACTACTTACACTACAGGGATGCAAAATTTACATAAATTTATGAAGGTAAATGGAAAAATAGCACGGTAACTTAAAAAATCTGAAAGTTCTGAAACTTTGAACGTGTTGTAAACTACCCTACGCGCCTACTTAAGAGTCAGCAACGGTACAGCGACACAACTGTCATTTTATCTATGAGGCATAAATACAGGGAGAAATGTCTATATCTTTCTATTTATTGTTAAACAGTACCTTTAAAAGTCGGGGGAAAAATAAGAACCCGCGTGGTTTCAACATTTTCCACGCGATTTCATACAAAGATGTTTTCTTTCTTACTTACGCCGCTAGAGCATATCATAATATGATATATAACTCCTTTTTTACATAAGACCTACTAAAGGTATGCTTCTATTATTTTCTTTCCAGGGAAGTTTATCATAGTCCTAGGCGTAGGTGTGCGGCCAACAAGAAGGGGAAATATTTTACAGGCTGAAATCACCCATTAAACTGAACGATTTTCTCTGAGGAACATAGGTCAAAACGAGAAAGCTAAATAGGAAAAAACTGCCACCCATACAAACTGACTCGGCCAGCTGGTCCCTACGTTTTGTACGAGTCAGTTAGTGAGGGCGGTCCAATATTTTTATTGATACCTATTCTTCCCATGTTCCTTGGGTTGCTCAGTTTCATAAGTATTTCAGCGTGTAAAGTATGTCGATTTAATTTATTTTATGTAAATTATACTTTCAAAAGTATTCATTGTGAATCTACTTGGAAATAATAGTTTTGAAAATATTCTTGTACGCCGATATTTACTTCGCTAAATAACAAGTATGCACTTACCTGCTTCAATCAAATATCTACGAAAACAATGAAAAAGTTAAAAATAAGTCTACCTTCTTTATACTTTACTACTTGTGGAAAAATGGTGTACCTAAGTTTTCTGAATGCTGCTTTGCTATTTAAAACTGGAAAGTTGTAAAGTTCTATTTTCATGAAATGTAAGAAACACTTGAGTAAAGCTACTTCTACTTTTATACGAGCTCAAGCGCCTCGAGCACGAGTAATTTTAGCTTTTGTTCAAGTTTGTTTGAACTCGCTTGTTTGTTATAAAAATGCAGTTAGTATCGCGGGTACAAAAAAGATAATAAGTAAGTAAAGGTATTTGAAACAATTATAAAAAAAAAAGTAAAGAAGTTTCTAACAAAGAACGCTTAAAAATATACCATAAAACACTAATATAATATAATTATCAATGTTGCAGATGCATTTCCGCTTGTTTTCTTTGCAATCGTATCATATTTCCAAGGATTTTCATGGTGTTCACAATAGTTTTGCTTGTTATTTCTATCATTCAATTACTTACTCATAAAGACGTTTCCATTGTTGGTAAAGAAAATTCTATCAGAGAAAGCGAGTTGAGAAATAGAGGTCTATTACGATTTATGAAACAACGTTTCTTAAGAACTTTATTCGTTTCAAAAGAAAGTAAGTAATGTCATATTTAAAATTATTATTCCGTAGCTGCGCGAAACCCACGTAGGATATTATTATTATTTACTCTTCCTTTCCATTCCCAGTTTCTTCATTGTAGTTTATTGTTATCTCAGATAATTGAAGGGGTGATCAAAATATGTCAAATTAACATCTTACAGGGTGTTATCAACCTATCCGCCATCAGCCAACTACAGGGGATGGGAGGGCTAGTAGAAATCACAAAAATTTGAGTTAAACATCTTTTTTTCATTTCTCTTCTAACAATGTGCCCGGTATTAACCATCGTCATCATCAATATACATATACATAGTGTAGAGGGTATGGCTAAGTTGTTATTCATATATTTCCTAGTGCTTATTACTATTATATAATACGAGGCATTCTCTATTTCCGTGTGGGAGTCCGATTAACTGTTTTAAATGAGCTTAAATCGAATTTACACCGCGAACGACGTCGCGGGTACCAGCGATATATTTTCGTAGACCAAGTTTGTAGTGTTGTATCGTGTGTTATTGTACTCAGGCAACTGGCTGGTATCTCGGAGACGTCGGGCACGCCTGCGCTGGCGACGGTGCTGGGAGGGGTCGCGGCATCAATCTTGGCACTCCTCGTCCAGCTTGAGGTCCTCGTCGAGATGATGAGCATTGGTGAGTTGCGATTTTTTAAATTACCTACTTATTTGTATTTTCACTCCGTGTTATTCTTATGCCACGGACACAGTCAGTGGACATTCCGTTAACCCTTCAACTGCAGATCACTTGAGATTACAAGATGGATGACTACTGGACCGCCCGCGGGCGGCTACCACTCGAATAACTCCGGTTACACAAATAAATAATTCTCAGAAATGTAAAGTATGGTATGTTATATTAAAGAGTTCGTCGTGACACAAGCTTCCATGCTGTGTAATAATATAAACATTTGAGCCATTGTAATTTTGACAATCTTAAGCTAAAGTGATTGAACGAAATATGCTTTGCAGGCAATAGAGCAAAATGCCGACGGCCAAGTCTTTGCTTTTGATAGTTCACGAGTTAAGTAATGGACACACACACATACACACATCACGGCTCCCTCTATGTAAAGTATAGTGCGAGGTATTTTATCCATTTACTGAATCATATAGGAATGAGGTATTACTATTTAATTAATTAATATTCGTAGCTTAAACTGAAATAAACGGACAAGATAAAAATTGCAGAATATTAAAATGATATTAAAATTCCTGGAATGAGGTAACATGACCACATTCCTGTTAGTTACACGAAAATAATTATATTACATAATTATTTACGGCATTTTGACTTTAATTCGGGTTTACGAAGCATATCTCATTTTACTGTAGGTATTCGTTATAAATAATAAATCATCATCATAATCGTTATTAAATGAAGTTGCGGTACCTACGTTGTTTTGTTATGCATGACACTGCTTATTTTTACTGAACCATGCAATAAACTTTGATGTGGTTTCCGTTTATATATTTATATATATATTATGTCGCAGTGAGATGGCAGAAACAGTAATCGGCGGAAATCCTAGGATTTTGGCCAAAAGCTCGCGGATGGCAAAATCGTAGAGTTCATTCGAAAGTCGTTCTAGCAGGTCCACAAGAATTCGGGTAAAATACTATGATTTCGGTTGAATTACTGATTCCGCCATCTTACTGCGACATTTAGATAATTCAAGAAAAAGATTTGTATGTATAATACATTCCTGAAAAACGTTTTATTCTCACGGGAATACTGGTAGCAGCGGGTCCAACCACAAATTCTAAACTTATTCATAAAACGCAATGTCCAAACGAGCTAAATTTAACGAAAAGAGTGATAGCTATCAAACTGAATATAGGAACCGCACATCACTCATTGCAGCTTGAGAAAATCGTAATATCATGCCGTAATCGTAATACCGTCTGAGAACTGCGAAACAGTCAAGAGTCTTGTTTTGAAAAACACCAGCATGCAAAGCGACCTATTGAAACGACCGCTTTTCACTTAAGCTACGTCAAGCTGTGCAGTTTTCAACAGGTTGCTTTGCATGCTGTGTTTCCACACTTCCTTTTGATTCAAAAGAAACAACATAGGTGGGTAACAATGTTTACAAACAATGTGTTATCATACAAAAAACTTGTACCTACCTTTTAGGGCGAAGTTTATTTTGTGTTATGTACCTATACTATTATACTTACCTACCTCAGGCTGAACGACAGAGTAGGTACATCGAAATATATCTGAGGCCACGGAAGTGCTTCGTCTTTTTTTGAACCCTTATAGCTTTGGTTTCTGATGTACTAAACTGATAAAATTTTGGGATACAGGACTTTTCTGACGTTTACCGTAATATTGTCCTTTGGGAAGTAGTTCAGTTTCAAGGTCTAAATGCACCCAATAAGTATTCAGAAAGCTGTCCTTTATACCCTGTATTGTCCATATAAATTTATTAAACTTAGGTACTGAGTTTCAATTTTATAGCTCTGATACTTTTGATTTTATTGATACCAAAACATTACACTCCTTTTTTGGTTCGGCAGTTGTGTAAAAAATCCGCCGATTTCGTTCGACTGACATACTGAAAATCTAACTGATGATCAGATGAATCATCGAAATATTTGGGCACTTCCTGAAGAGCTACAAAGCTGAAATTTGGTATGTGAACTAAGTTTAGTGAACAAAAAGCGGAAAAAATAAAACCTACACCTATTGGGGCGCGGGTGAAGGTTTGCATGAAAGCTAAAATATCGCAGCGGTCTGTCAGATCCATACTAGAAGCGTCACTCCCCATACTAAATCCACACTTGACGGACGACGCTGCGGTAGCGCTGCGTCGACAGCGGTTGAGCGGTTTTAGTATGGGGATTGACATTATTAGTTTGGATCTGACAGACCGCTGCGATGTTTTAGCGCTCCGTAGTGCGTGAAGTGTGCGATCCGGTAGGCATTTGCCTCGCGGTGCGGAAAGTCCATTTCCCGGATTGTCCAGTCGGTGCGCTATGTCTATTTTCCTGAATGTCTACTTCCTTGAACGTCTATTACCCTGTGCGTCCACTTCCCTGAACGTTCATTTCCTTCAAAGCCCACTTATACTTTATACTTTCCATAGAAAATTATACTTTCCATAGGACATAATATAATTAATTAGAAATAATAAAATACGTGTATCAAAATTATTACAAAATTTCTGTGTACCCTCTAGAGAAGGCGGTGTAAGTTTGAATGGGATTCTCCTATTCCTATAAAAAGAAATGAAATCCTACCAAAAACATATTCATGTCAAGATATAGCCAACACCAGCGAAAAAGACTCAAATAGAGCCAAACTTCTTAATCTACACGCCGTTAGTCCACCAACACAAATTTCATAAACTCTACATCTTCATTGTGGCTTGGCTGTTTCGGCCGGGACTACCTTCTTCATATAAACAACTTGTATAGCTCATTAGAAACTAGATATTTGTGTAAGGCAAAATGCGTTCATTCGCTGTCTTGACGGTAGCGAATCGACCAAGTCGGTGCATTTTTATTGAGATGAGAATTTTTTTTAAATGAGTTGGTTGGTAGGGCGCGTTCGTTGACATACTTGGCTGTATTTGAGATCTGATGTATTTTTCGATCGTTATGGCATCTTTGATATAAAAATGTTTTTGATGGAATAGGTTATACCAAGAATACGCCAAACCTCGCACATGAAATAACTGAATCGCGTTCTTGGCAGGTCGAATGAGCTGCTATTTGAAGCGACCAATAAAGGCAATATTATTAAGAGATTTTGTATCAAAACTTCAATCTACAGGGTCTTCCATCCCGCGTTCCGTATTTTACTCACTCAAGTCCCAATCTTGTTGATTGGCATCCATCAACGTGCACACTCACCTTGACACCCACTCAACATCGACTAATCTGGAGCCAATTATGATAGCCATCTTTGAGAAACAGAGTTAATCCTATCAGACAAAAATATGTATGTATACGCGTGGGTTGTAGGTAAAGTAAGTCCCCAGGACAGGAGGTAAATAATTATTCTACAAAGTACCTCTAAAGATTTGAAAACACAAGCAGCTTTTGAAAAGCTTAGAAAGCCAGACGAAAATTAAACAATAGATTGTGTTCTGCGAAATTATTTCCGACGCAAAGCTTTATCTGGCTCAAACAAATACTGGATATAATAAAAGACAGTGCCAACTAATTTCTTTCACAGAGTGCCCGTTTATTATTTTATTTACTCACTGCAAAGTTAGTTTCACTTTAGAGTTTTATAAAGGACTCTTTATTTGTCTTCTGTCCTACATGTCTAACACAGTTGTTTTTTTTCTTTTACCCATACATTTTTCCATACAAAGCATTTTATTTATATTTCACGCACACAAATTTTTACTGTATTTTTTACTTTTTTTGTCTTTTAGAAAGGTTGAAATGAAACACAAAGCTACCACCGCAACTCCGCAAATAAAGTCGCATATTGGAATAGTCATATTTATTGCAGCTTTTCCAAGTTCCCACAACCCTGTTGTGAATAGAATACCTGAATTTGTTTTAATAAATTTTTTACATCTTGTTAGGTAGCCTATTACCTATCTGCCTGCCAATACTGAACGAGGCCAGCATAGCAAGTAGTAGCCGTCAGTTGGAGCGTATATCCAGCAGCGCCCTTTGAGCCGGACCTCGTTAAGTAGGTACACACACGCAGACAGTGCCCCTCAACTAAACCTACGAGTACATTATGAAGATTGAACCGATGCATCCATCCACTACGCAAACGAAACGTGCCGTTACTCTATCCACATAGCTAACGGTTGTAAGCTTTGATAGTAAATCGCGTTGCATTCTACTGTTGATTTACTAAACAGACATCTACGCAATTCAATATGAAACTCTGGATTGTCACCCTGAGAGACAAAAACACAAAGCTACCCCAAAGCTTAATATTCATAAACTTTGTCTCGAAATATATGTTCCTCTGAAATTTGAAATTTCTAACATAATCATATCCATATCATCGGGCTTCCTTTAACAACATTATTGCCATGATAGGTATTTCATTATTGTTCAGCCATCAATATTTACAAAATATGAACGGTAGTAAGATCGTAGCGAAACAGAAGGCTTTCGCTCAGTCCCGCAGCCCGAGGGCATAAAGAAAAATCAAGAAGTGAAAACTGTTCGCTTTTGATCTCTTGTCTTGAGTTATAAACAGGCAAAGTGTGAGAATGCTCGCAATGTGTTCTGTACGTTTTCTTACAAAGAATAAGCTGCGGAAAATCCTAGAATGTTTCGCGCCGGTTTGTGATTATAAATCAATTAATATAGCGGGATTATTGCTGACCTCGACTGATAAAATATATTTTTATATATGAAGTTCACATTACTTACGAACGTCGTAACAATTCTTGGATATTTTTATGACTGAATTGATAACTTGATGGCGGTTATTACACGACTATATTATAAGTTTAATTAAGTAGCCCGGCCACAAAACTAGTTTAAGTGTCGATTCATTTTCAACTAGAGAAGATTGTATTTCAATTCAGTTTACAATTACGAAACGAGGTTTTTATTTTTTATTTGCTAAGTATAGAAATTGACACGCTTCGATTTTGCTTGCGCCGGCTCAATGAAATCTCGTAGTAGGTAAATACTTTGTAGCACTTTTCTACTACCTATGCTACGAAACCCAAGACTCAGTGTAAAGGGTGGTGGAGAAATGTATTAGTAGATTACGCATCTAGGAAAGTAACCTGCCAATGGCAACATAATTTTTTTAACTAAGCAACTAGAATAATAATTAAAAAAAAAAAATTCGCCAAATAGCCAAAAATGCCAAATAGCGGCGTACGTTTAAACTCATCAAATGCATTTATTTAATCTTGGCAACTAAGCTGGGTTTTCGCACGCACTAATTCTAGCTGCATGCAAAAAGTTTCTTAAGGTTTCATTATTGTTTCGCGTGTTTTCTTTAAAACATTCCCTAGATCCTACTCTCCCAGGAAAGATTCATTCGTAAGCCAGCTAGGGCAAAGGTCTCTACCTGTCGGAAGTACTTACTCTACAGTTAAGCCGACAGTTTACAAAGGACTCAAAGAGAGTTTACTTATTTGCAGAAGGGAAACTTTTCTGCCATTTACTCCTCAGTTTATTGGCTGGTTTTTAATTTAAAACTTCACGACAATAGTACAGACATGCTTTGCGTTCTTACTGACCTGGCAATAATTAATATCTGACTTGCGCTTACTGAGAAGGGGTGCTTTTTTATTATTTAGTCAGTACCGACGCAAACTTTGCTGGCTGTTTGTAGTCACGATTACGAAAGATTCTTTAAAAGCGCCTTATCAGGACGTTGCGATATCAGAATGGAGGTATGAAAATACTTGAATAGTTTTGCCTAACTTTTTAATTAAATAATATAATATATTCTTTTATATCCACACCACACCGTGTTCTTTATTTAATTTAAGTTTTTAAGTAATATTTGTGAAGTTATAATTATATAACACTTTAAATACTTTTTCATCCGTTTGAATCGTTTTTTAAAACGTAAGGACCATGGCCTGAAAGTATGATGTATTTACGTTCTCATTTTTAGTTATCGTATAGCATTTGTACGATCTCTCAACTCAAATGTTAAATTTCTGAGTTACATACTTTCACAGTAGTCCACAGCCTCACTCGTTTTCATTTCCTGCGTTTAGTTGGAGGACACTCCAGTATTCCTGACAGTTTGTTCAGGGTGCCCACTGAAACAGACCTCTTCTAGTGGTGTCCGCAGTTTTCCACACTTGTGCGCAGTCTGTGGCGCGGTCTATTTAAAAGCGTCCATGCTCTGCGTGTTTCACGGAAGCGAGGAGGCGTCGACAAGTCGTACTACTCACAAAGAGGGGCAAAACTCCACTCGTTTCTCTAATGGTCCCTAATATTAATTGGGCTATTCTGGCAGTGGACATTTTTTTAATTTTAGCCTTGGTGTGTGGAACCCATTAAGATCTTTTAATATGGGCAGAGGCATATCAGCCTTGGCTTTTCGGCTTCCCGTTCAAGGGCTTCTTACGTACTCCTTGAAACCAAGCACAGCTTTGATTTGATAAAGAAACACGTATTGCCAACAAAGGGAACTCAAAACTTCACGTTATTCTAAATTTATTTGCATTTGGCATGAAGTATATTCATGCACGTTACACTGCTCAACACTAACCTAACATTCCAACGAGCGAAGCAAGCAGTACATTTCACTTTAAAGTAGGTGACAGGACGGAATTCTATTTAGTTTTACTACGGGAAAATAGTGAAACCATGGTTTGGGGCGGTGGGTGTTTCTCTGCTACTTGTAGGTATTTCTAGAAATCCACACTACCCTATATAGTTCACAAAATTGTTGTTACTGCTTGCTATAAGTTATTAGCTATAACGGTGCATTTATATGTCGTGCTAATTACAATATTTCTGGTGACACAGGTACTTTGCTGGCCTACACGCTGGTGTCGACATGTGTGCTCGTGCTGCGCTACCAGCCGCACTCCACCAACCTGATCGAGCTGCTGCCGCAGAGTCTGCGCACACCCGTCGACCCTGAGGGCACGGCCACCACGCAGCGAGAGACCTCCTTCACGGTGAGAAACCATGAGCTCGCACCGCGCTGCTGTAGCTACCGCAGAGCACCGCTATGTCAATTCCCTCTAGCGCAGTCTGTCAGAGAAAGAGACCTCTTTCAAGACTTGATACCTACTTTAGGACTTCAACGCCTGTTGTTTTCTACCACAGGGACTGTGTTAATACTACTTCAGGAAAAAAGAATAAAATATATGAAATACTAGTAATAAATTAATAACTTAATTAAATTCTTATCGTTCACAAAGCTCGAAGATCGGAGCGGCAAAAACTCTTCCAGTAAATAGGCTTTTGGATTAATATTGACCGTAAGCCTTAGGAAATATGTACAAAGGAAAATGAAATGGAATAAATCTTGACGCCGACAAAGCGAGAGTAAGCTATATCTTGCCCCAGGGTGTTTCTGCACGTACCTGGTGCGAACACTGGCACTACATCCAAACACTGGCACACTATCCAAACAATACCAGGTATTTCACTATTACAGTCGGGGAATATACTGTGCACCAATGTGCGGTTTTGACAGGAATTCGTCGAAAGCCTGGATTCGACAACAAGCGGCAAAATCAAATACGGTGGGTGTAAAAACCACCTTATTAGAGTACTGTGATAGGTACCGAATTTTATTCTGAAATTGTAATATATTCGAAATCAACGGGACTGAGTCCTGGAGGTACGAACTAACCACAAGTAGGTAACTCAATTACTATTACTTGAATTCGTTCATTTTAAGGCTATAATATGACATGTTGTGTAGATGGATAATGCAATTAATAGCACACTTTTTATGCAAAAATTCAAAATTGGAGCTCCTGGTCAATGTCTTGGATAAGCACATTAGGAATTACAGGGCTTGTGGCAATTTTTTTTTATAAACCCGAGTTGAAAAGGTCTTTATATTGAAATAATTGGTTTACTTGACGAGGAGGGCAATTTAGCAAAATGGCGGTGGCGAAGATCCGGCAAAATCGCTAGCGGTTGACCCTCACTAACAAATTGAGTCTAATAAAAGCATTAAAATTTGGATGAGTTTTCATTTAGTGGTACGGGATATATTTTTTTAATAATTAAAACATTCGTTTCTAACATTGAATGCCAAAAATTGATGTGATCTATTGTTTAACGATATACACTTGTGTTTGTGAAATAAAACGTTTTGAATGTTTTTAAAAGCCTTACCATTATACTTTACATTTGAAGTAGCTTCGTAAATGGTTTTAATTTAAGACATGAAATACCTAGGTACCTTACCTACCTTTAAACTTTTGGTACAAAAACTTTGACACTAGGTTACTCTGAGTCTAAGCGTACTCAACATGATTGACAAGAATCAGCAGAATTTGAGAACTTGTTTGCCCAAAAACACAATTTTGGGACATGTAAATCAGCAATGAAATTGCGGATGAAACGCAGTTACTTTTAAAAACTACCATGCCATTCTCTAGATAAATGATTTCTAAATCATATAAAAAGCCCAGAACATTTAATTTTTCCTTTTACTGGGAACCGATCACACTCCCAGTAGTGGTTCACTAATTGGGTTTGAATTGTCGACTTGAAGCGCGTCTCCGTCTCCGCGCCGAGTCCCGAGGGGGTCGGAGTCTGTCGGCGAGACGCGGCCGGCTATTACCTATACAGGGTATACAATCTTTCAACGAGCTTACGTGCACTTCAAACTGAACAAACTTCCCAAAATATAGGTTACGAAACATCTCGACCTTTAAATTTGTGTTAGCATATCGAGATACTTTCTTTCTTACTTTTGTTTTACTTTTTCACGTAAGTTTCTTGGTGATTGTTTCTAAAAAACATTTCTTCGTAGATACTAATATAAAACAATCTTAATTACTGTTGGATTTCGCTACATGTCTTTTAAAAACATCCTATATTTAATATTCTATTCTTTGACTGAAGGCTGTTCAGCTGACGCTCAATTCCGAGTGAAAAATACTTATCAAGGGAAGGCGGCGATATTAATATTTCTCGTATCACTGGAGAAAATAATTTGTTGGATAAGGCTGGTTCTGAGTTCTGCCATCCTACGAGTATCTTACACATTAATTTGAAACCAAAAAGTTCTTTAAAATAACATTAAATCCTATAGCTATAAATAAATTTAAAAAACTATTTGAAATCAATCGTAATTAAACGCCCCTTTGGGAGCTTTAAATTAAATTCTGAGAATGTGCGAAAATACATTGATTGCATTGTGAACTTTATATATATATTTTTTATCAAGTCTAGTTTCACTGATTGAACCAAAAAGATAATATTAAAGGTTTTCGTTGTTTATTGCGACCTGGATAGTGGTCCCGATAATCCTCTGCTACCTAAAAACGATAAAACTGAGATTTTTTTCCTGAAGTGAAAGTTTATACTTATTATATGTTTTCACAGGAAGCAATATTTTCTAATTTCTTTTTGTAGAATCAAATAAAGTATTATTACTTTAGAAATAAGAGCAGTATTTTATCTTAAAGAAGATATTAAGTCGAATATCTTTCTTTTGTTAGCTCCCTTCCTAATGAAAACTTGTTACAATTTGTGTTTCACGAGGTGTTTCTAAACAGATAGGTAGTTCACAACAACCATCTGTATAAATAGACTTGGAAACTACTTACTCGAAAGTACCAGGAATCGATGGAGAGATGTTTGAATTGAATCAGTATTGATAACTTTAGAACCGTTGAGTTCGTAGACTGAACTATCGGAAATATGGGTAAATACGTGCTTACTCTGGAATATTCCATTACTTTGAAGTACTGCTAGTTAGCTTAGCAAAGTGGAGAAACAGCTCGCCGATGGAAACCGGTCAAGAACATTTCAGGCTTGCTTTATAAATGCATTCGAGTCCCTTACCTAAAATGTTCAAGATTCGAAATCAAATTAATTTGATATTATTTTTAAATCAATAAATAAATAATATTAAAATTGGCCTAGCTTGGCACTGGACCGAGAGACTTGGAAAAAGAGGAGAGAGGCCTTGGCCCTGCAGTGGGACATTACAGGCTCTTAATAATAATATGTAATTAAAATTAAATTAAACCCTACCCGTAATCTTAAAAGACCTGTCGGAAGAGGTACATTCTCCATTGAACGACGCCTTTAATTTTTTGTTCGTCACTTCTTTCATTTATATTATTTTTCATGCAGAAATGCATATAGGTTTATATTTGTAATACTCTACAACAGTATCCCGTTTACAATAGTGTCCAGAATAGGACATCCGGGAAGAATAAAAATAAAACGAATGTGAAATATTTAATAAACACGGAGTCTCGAAAACAATTGTTCTTATATCAAACAAATAGAGTCCAACTGCGCTACAACTGAGGCTACAATTAAAACAACTGAAGTTCATTTGTTGATATTGTTGGCTTTTGTTTATCTCTGAAACTGAAACGTAACAAGTGAATGATTATACAGAGAGCCCGTCATACCAACCAAACCGAAGAACCAAACAATGCCTGTTTGATTCAGGCTATTTCCGGGTAACGCTATTATTTTTCTATTCAACGAATAATCGGGGCCACTGAATTGAATGCAGATTGCGAAATAAACGTGTTTGTATTTTTGATTGGAAACTTTTAAACTGGTATGTGTACATACATACCTACTCTGTATTGGTGACTATTGAGTAAATACAAGCTGAGTAGGTAATAATCGATCCATGTACTGATCAGTAACAAAGAAACGCGATAGTAGGCTACATCGTTACAACTTAATTCTTCAAGTTTCTTACGGATTGTTTGCCGCGTAGGCGGGTGCAGTCTGTAGTTGCGTGGGATAATGGTACCTACCTAATCTAATATTATATTATGATTTCATACAATGTTGACTAAGTATTTTTATTTATCTACTGTGGCGTTATGATGTGCACATCGAAGAGACTTATCTCGCGCGCGAGTAGATATTATACTTGTCAAATCCTTAGAGCATTCAACGTATGGAGTTGGTAAAGCTGGGCTTACTTTTCTGCCAGAACGCACTGCCCATTTGCCTGCACGTTACATGAAACTGACGGTTGCCGTATTGTATCTGGTTGTCAAGTTGTAAAATTATCGTTGCGTGCTGTACGTGTTTACCTATGGTCCCGCAAAATGTGGCAGAAAAAGTTACCTCCATAGGTTGTATGGTTTAAGGTCAAATCGTATGGATTTTATCAAAACATGTGAAGAATTTTGACGTAAAACGCGTAGAGAAAATCGAAGTTTCGGTACAGTATTATAGTTGAAAATTAAGATTGTATGGTTTATAAAATTGTGTTTTACTGCAGATGCGCGGTCAGACCCACATGATGGCGCCGAGTCAGCGCGTCATGGTGCGCCGGGTAACGCGAAGGTAACCGACAACCGCTAAGCGAATCATTACTTTACATGCCTGCCTTTTATTATAACCTGCATACATCATTTTTTAGATATCTGCTCTAGCTATGGGCCTGCTTGGACCATGGACTTATAGTGCAAAATTTTAATATCAAATGTATCTATTATTACCTATTATTATTGGGTTCTATGAAAAAAATCGAAAAGAGGATGTTATTATAATATATTGTACCTACTTTATTAAAGCGGGATAATATCTACAACGGGGATGTTGGGGATTCGGCATCATACCCTTGTTTGAGTCTATGGTTTGCCCCACATGAAATACTGCCAATACTCTATGTATTAAAAACCCTGCTATAGATACAAAAAAATGTACAAGTGTTCTTTAAAATAGCAGCAGTCCGAATTCACAAATGTGTAACTACCAATATCAATTTCAGACACTTTCTCAAATGAAACACAAAATACCTTTTTCAATAGGTACTTAGGTACTTAAAACTTGTGATAGAATACTAAGAGTGATTAACTTCTGTCTGTTTGAATG
Organism: Keiferia lycopersicella; assembly: GCA_029255805.1. Classification (NCBI taxonomy): domain Eukaryota; kingdom Metazoa; phylum Arthropoda; class Insecta; order Lepidoptera; family Gelechiidae; genus Keiferia; species Keiferia lycopersicella. Next base: position 13,405,384 of record JARACZ010000006.1, on the reverse strand, counting down.
ACTATATGGTAGCGCTATATTATTCATATGTTGTGACTTTAAAATAAAATTCATGTTAAATTCGCGTGAATTTCGGTGTAAAATGATTCTGTTTTCACATAAATATTTGTTTGTGCGCTTTCACACCCCGGAATTAAACTGGAAATAATTACTTACTGTGTAAATATTGTCCGTTGCCTGCGTGTTATGTTATATAGCAGCAGCGTGCATATTAACGTTTACCTTTGCAGTTCAGTCAGCTTGAAAAAAGCTTTCAGTAGCCCAGCATGTAATTACGCTCTCTTGCAAAGTTTACACAATGTAGGACTGATAGGACATCCGCCAACAATATTACTCAACAAAAAGATCGACACAAACAGGATTGGAATAGATTCATTTATCTCAATTTTGTCATCGTTAAAAAAAAATTAATCGCACCACAATTAAATTATACACAAAAACAGCACACAAATCACGCCATTATCCCGTGCGGGGCAGGCAGAGCGTTACTGATCGTAAAATTGCGATCGTTATCGCCATGTCTGACAGGTATTGAGAGCCCTTTCAGATGAAAAATTAAAAAAAGAAATGAAGATGATGAATTAAATTATAGTTCATACAATTAAAACTTACTGGTACTTATGAATTGTAAGATATCCATCGAATGTAAGTATCTGGTGGTGCTGCTGCGGTACAGTACTCTTGTAACGTACCTACCTACTTTTGTACACAGATTGTGCATTTGGACAAGATCTGCTCTGTAATAAAATTAATCGGAAACTATTCGCATTTATTCAACTTTACATAAATACAAAAGGTACATTTAATCAACTTTTTGCACTTTTCAAGGTTTTTGATAAACCAATCAACCATTTTCTTGAACAAACACACACATTTTCTGTTTTGTGAAACTGACGGCAGTAATTCCGGGTAAACTGCTGTATGAATATTTACAAATAATTTATGTGGCGTTGCGAGTTATTTCTAGCGTAGCGAAAGGCCGGCCGACCGTAGTTACCATGTGGCATGTGACGTCATGAGCTGTGAGAAGTCCTTGTGCATATTTCGCCGACTCTGTTGTTATCGTGCTAAGTGTGTTCGCAGCTCGCCAGACTCAGATGACACCTTGCCAGGGGACGAGAGCGAGGAGTTTGGCAGGGATGACACCTTCCTAATGGACTCGCACACGGAAAATAAGTTCTATGGTAAGAAAAAAAAACAATTTTCTGCTATGTAACGTACACACAAATCCTACCCTTTAGGTACTTGATTTGCATTTGCACAATATGGCGTTTAATGTGGCTCGTAGCCTCGTAGCGCTACGAGCTTCAATGGGAACGATAGCTTTGGCTACGACGACGGTGGGCCGCGCATACTGTTGCGGCAGGGCTGCTTAAAAAACACTCTGTTTATTTATTATAATCGAAAATAAAACTGTCTGCTGCTAGTTAATAGGGCGTTTTATACTGTTTTATTAAGTTTTTCTGATAGGGTGTTTTGCTTAAATAACCATCCGATACGAAAAGTCTGAAGCATGTTTTATCTATTTACAATTTTTTGTTTCATCTTTCTACATACATACATATATCACTCCTTTAACCCTTGAGGGGTAGGCAGAGCAATAACGACCGTAAGAATACGGTCGCTATCGCCACGTCTGACATTGTTGAGGATTGTTTCCTAAAGTTGTTTCAGAAAACATCTATCTTCTATCTATCTTCTATACATATAATAAGACAGTAACAAGCCAGTGTTCAGTGACCCTATATAGTTTTGAGAAAACACAACGATAGCGCGTTTTAAAAGACGTGTGGCGACATCTATGAATGAGTTTTGTACGATGTTTGTGTTTGTTTGTGTATATGCGGAAGCATCACGCGAAAACGACCGAACGGATTTTGAATCAAATTGTACCAAAATGTCAAGTAATTCACCGACCAGGTTATAGGCTAAAAAAAAACATACCCCTAAAAGGGGGGTTGGCTGCTACACATAAAATAAGTTTGTAGGTCATGAGAATTTCATAGTGGCGCGTAGTAAAAGGATGTGTATGGGCTAATTGGACCTGAGATTATTTCAAATTTCGAACTGGCCAGCACGTATTGTGTCGCTTTGAATAAGCGCACAGGAAGAAAAAAAAACATGAGGCCGTATTTATATTTTTAATCTGTATTTTTATAACCTCAACAAATGAGTTTGTCGAATTATTGCTCATGATTACGACAAGGAAACTAAAATCTATGAATATGTCGACGACTACAAAAATATCTCTTTAATATTGGAATAATTTTCACTTTTAATAAGTCAATAATTATTACCCTCGAAAACAAAAGTTCCGTGGTGCAAGACGTGCAAGTTGCGTGGCCAGACGATACAAACTTCATATAAGAATCGTTTTCTTTGTGCGTAATCTACGCGGGAAAATTGCAATATCTTTTTTGTTTTTAAATTTTCTCGCTAATTTGGTTAAGGCTATTTAGCCAATGTTTGTCTGGTACATGCAGTATGTTATAGGTTTTGCCGACAATACAGCTACATTATTTTCAGGGAGCGACAACTTTTTTCTGAAATATTCTTTGGAAATACTAATAAAAATTGGCCTTCCCACACAAAGTGACTCAACCGGCTGGTACATTTTATATAGAAGATACATTTTTCCATATTTCTGTAAAATTTTCCTGACGAAAGTTATATTTTATACGTTAGTGCCAGACGATCAAATCAGTATCTGAGATAAGACTTTTCGTGGCTATAGGTATAAGCCGATTTTCCACAGACAACGTTTTTTGGAAAACGCAGGGTTGCTCAAGACCTGCGCCACTCTCTCGGGCTCCCTGACTGACACCACAGGAACTGCGAGTCGATACGTGCGGAGCCAAATTGACTGCAGGATAGACCTCTGTCACACGCGTCTAACAAAGACTCCGTTCCGGGTTTAAATGTAGATTCTGTTGTCCTTCTCCAGGGCCGCCGGTCTTGGTCAGGTTTCTCCCTCGGTTGATTCTTACGACTCCCACGGCAAGAGAGGTGCTATTCTACTTTGCCGGCAGCACACGACATTAATTAAATAGCCTTAGGTACTTAATTAAACGTAACCCTAGCCGCGGCTCCGCCCGTGTAGAAATCGGTCATGGCATCACACAGGAACATTTTTTCGCGAAGAAAACTTTCCTATGCGTTAATCCAACTTACCTCCTTTATGTCTGTGTTCAATTTCATGAATATCAGTTAAACAGTTTTTGCGTGAAGGAGTAACAAACAACTATATAAACTTTTTTATTTATATTATTAGTAGGAAGTAGGATAGGATAGGATTAGTAGTATGATTACTTGCTTTTGTTTTTATTTATTCACACTCATGAACTCGGTCTTCAGTCTTCCATCACAATGTCAAGAAATGTAGCATCAGTCTACTTCACGGAATTAATACTCTTGGAAGTAAATATTGCACGGTTTTAAAAAATCTGCTAAAAATGGTATAAGAGGCGGAAAGTTGAAGATATAGGGAAGAGAACTGGAAAGCTAAAAAATCGTAGCAGGGAAAGACGACTTCAAGAAACTGAACCTTTAGGGATTCTAAAAGACTAAACAAGGACTAAACACTATAAACCAACCACCGTTTTCTTACTCTTTCTTGCATGTGGAAATTGAAATTTTACGATTTAACAGTTTTTTAAATTACTTAAATATAGTCTGAGAAACCAAGTTTTCTGGTACCTACCTACCAACAATTTAATATTGGCTAATATTATTTTATGGTTCTTAGAGGCCTATGCTTAGCAGTGGTCGTCCTATATATAGCTGATAAATGATGGAAGATATGTTATGGCGAAACGAAGTTCGCGGGCACCAGCTAGTGTATTAATATAGTGACAGGTCATCAGCCTGTCGAAATCAATCAAAATGCTCGTAATGACTTGACCGCAGGAGCGGTGCCCGGTGGCTCCGGCGGCAGCAACTCGCGCTGGTCCCGCGCCATGGACGCCATCTCCCGGCGGCTGCATGCCATGTCTTACCTGTGCCCCGGACTGTTCCCCTGGGTGGACCCTGGACCAGCCACCGAGCAATCAGGTACCGGCGCATTACAATCCAAATACCTAACATAGCGAATAGCCAACGTCGTGGTGTGAAAAAAAATATTTGTACGCGTTAGGTAATACTAACCAAAACCTGTATTCTACATACATACATACATATATCACGCCTTTATCTCTTGCGGGGTAGGCAGAGCGTTAACGGCCGTAAGAATACGGTCGCTATCGCCACGTCTGACATTTTTGAGGATTGTTTTCCAAGGTTGTTTCAGAAAACATGTGTATCACTATTATAACAGGTTGTCAGCCTGTCGCCTAAAAATTACAATACCCTCGAGTCTTTTAGTCGCCTCTTACGACACCCATTTGTAAATATTCACACGGCACTCTAAAATCTCTATTCTCTGTGATAAAAAAAGCTTTCATTATTTAAATATTCTTTGATATTATTTCCAAGGAATGTTCGTGATCAAGGCAGTGGGGGTGATGTATGGACTGATCGTGCTTTTCGACTTGTTGGCGGCCTACGGCAGCCCGGGAGAGTCCACTTTCTGCTCCCTGCTGATGCTGCTGCTCATTATAATCATCATCTTTATACTTCTCATGATCTCTAGGAAACCGCAGAACAGGTACATAACTTCTATACTATAAATCCTTATAATTTCGTCAAGTCTGGCTGTCTGTCCATTTACCCTTTCTATTTTAATACCTCTTTTGTAGTAGGTAATATACGAGTATTTTTGTTAGCTACAATACGTATACTATTTACATGCCTAAGTACTTGCAGTTGATGACTACGATAAAAATACATCATTACATAATGAGTGTATTTCTATTTATCGAGTTTTTGTGTCACAACACATCTTGTATAGTGAAGCTCAAGTCCGACTAGGACTAAGACATTCGAACCACCAATGTAACAAACACTAAATGGTGCGCGCGCCAAAGGAACGGTCTAAAGACCAATCTGCTAAACCCAGCCTGAGCATGACAGCATGCATACATATTTACTTCATTGATATTATCACATCAGCCTATGGTGGACATAGGCCAGGGTACGCCACAATGAACGATTTCCCGCTTTCGCCATCCAGTCGCCACCAGCCGCCGTCATCGGTCCATCTGGCCGGAGAGCGCGAACCCGCTTACTCCACCGGCCATCGGTGCTATGACAGATGTGATGTGACCAGCCCACTGCACTTCAGTCTGCTACACTTTTGTACAATATCTGTTACTTCGGTCATTGAAGTACTAAAATGTATCTCTTTCAGGGTTGCACTAATGTACACCACCCCCGGACTGCCGTTCGTGCCAGCGACTGCCATCATCGTCAACATCTATCTAATCCTCAACCTGTCTATCCTGACTCTCGTCCGTTTCACCATCTGGATGATAATAGGTAGGTATACCTACCTAACAGTCCTTTAATCAAAGCATGATTTTACTAGGTCTACGAATATTCTGGCGTCACAATCAGGGACCGGAAGCGGTTTCCCTTTAAGGAGTTTTTACCGGGTTTTCGAAGCAGAATAATATTTTAATTTGATTAAAACCCACAGCGATATTAGTGGACATCTTATTCTTATAGAAAGTATACTTTCCTCAAAGCAACATCAGAGCAAGGTACCACCTGGCTAGTGGCTGGTTAATATAAACACTTGCTACGGATCGTCTAAGTAAATTCTTGGTCCAGTCACCCGATAACTTCGTACGTTTCAATCTGGTTATTTTTCTTATAGTATAACACCATGTTTCAGGTTTGGTGGTGTACTTCAAATACGGCATAAAGAACTCTACTTTGGAGACGAACCCCCCCGCCCCGCCAGCCGCCACTCCCCCCGAGCCGAACCCGCTGGAGCGCACGACGATCCCCCCCGCCTCCCCGCAACCCCCCAGGACCGGAGATCGCAACATTTTCGAGGGAGACGGCAACAATGGCCTGTATGGCGCTAGGAATGATGACCAGTAAGTTCAGTGCTCAGGTTATATGTTACACTCTAATAAAGGTCCGAAGACATGATTAAGTCAGATACTGATGTAACCCCATATATCTAACAAGGTATACTATGTGGCAGATACTCTGACCCGCTGCTGGCGTGGCACGTGGTGGACCTAGAGCACCCGGCGCAGTCCTCGAGCCGTGCCGGCGCCAGCTCCTCTTACAAACAGGTTGAGTCGCGGTAAGAGTTCCAACTAAGACGCCAAATATCTAGTAGGAGGCCATCTCACGCTATGTCCCAATCGAAAATACACAAAAAAAAAACAAAAGTAAAGAATATTCTTTCGTGCCGATTGAAAGAGTTCTCTTAACTACAACTATTTCTTGTGGGTTTCCAGCTACAACACCAAGACGGACAGCACGAGCTCCCACGCCAGCTCCCGGCCGCCGTGGGCCTACCCTGAGGCCAAGCTCAACGCCTGGGACGACTGAACGCCACGATAAACTTTAGCCCGGTTTACACTCCATCAATAAGTCACCCATTTAAGGTATCAAAATATACTGGTTATCATACAGCTACCTACTATGATTAGCTGACTACCTACCCTCACGAAAAGAGAAGAGCTGACCAGAATAGCTTGATTCCTTAAATGAATAACTCCAGGTGCTGCTAGTACAGTAGCCGAAGTATGTGTAAATCAGGCTGAAACGACTGACTCCTTACTTCAGATATAACAAATTCATCACAGGGAACCAGCCATTCAATGATTTTAAACAATATGACGCGCACTCAAACACAACTGAATGCACAAAAATACGAAATAAGTACTATTTTAGCGTCACCCATATGTACCTACGTAATCTTTAGGCTTAGTTGTGGCTTAAAATTTGTTTTCGGTTCTGTGCACGAAAGTCCAAACCACACCTTTTTAAATTTCTTTTACTTGATTTTCTTATAGCCAAAATTATGTGTGAGCTCCTGTACTGTGTTCCATTCTGCTCGTTAAGACGGTTCCCTCTGAGGCATTTGTTAGCTCTGACTTTCTCACCTGGTTGTCCACCATCATCATTATTGGTACTTATTAGTAGTCTATTTTTAAGCGACGCTGCGGATTTTTTTTAGGCATTGTACTGAATGTGCTAAACACATTTTCCGCCATAAATGTGAAGTTCTCGTAACTCTTATTCACGTAGGTACCCTTCCCCAGTCACTACCGCTCTAAAGAATTGCTGAAATTCTGATACAGATACAAACACAAAAACGCTCACTGTTATTTCTATATATTACATGTATATGAGGCAAGAATATGAAAATACAACATGAGTTCAATCCTTATCAGTTTTTAAATAAGTACGTAATGCCCTAAATTAGGTATCTAAAATAAAACATATTTTGGTAGTTAGGTATGAACTTATTGTTTATTTGTAGACGCAACGAAGATTTTAAAAGAAATATTTAAAAATTTAATTAGATGTAAGCCTTGTCCTATCTTTATTATGATATATTTTTGTCGCCAACAATGTTCATAACGTTATACGCAAGAGTATTAATATTTGTTACTTGTTAAAATAACCTCTATTTATAAAATCACTTGTATCTTTTTTTTCTCGGTATTACTTTATTGTATGTATCTTGTATCAGAAGTTAATACTAATTCAATAGTGATCCTCCTGTTGCTTTATTTAAAAATCGATGGCAATTTAGTATAATTACAACAATGGAAATATCAATCAAACGGGCAACGTCTATCATGGCTGTTTTTCCGTAAGTAGTTGTCACTAGCCATGAGAGGTGCCCTTTATAATAAATATAATTTCATATGAATTATACCAACAGGCCACTCCAAACATATCAAAGTTTATTTCTAAGTAGCTATACAATTTTGACAAATTTTGGAAGAATGTTACTAAAAGTAACTATACATATTAAAATATCTGAACTAAACTGTTTTGCCTAGCAAAGTCACAAAACATATACATGGTTTCTACAGCCGACTAAGAACTTACAGATATGAAGTGTTAAGTACTGGTTGTTTTCTAAAAACTTCTTCCGGTCGACCTTCAACATTTTTGTTATATCTATCCATCAACTGTAAGAAAGAGCTCCACATATGTTGTAAAGTGGATTTTATAACATCCAGCGAGAGTGTGCACCCGTGGCACACTTTCCATAAGGGATAAATCATACTTTAAAACAAAAATGAAGGAGGTTATTAAAAAATATATATTAATGTAAACAAGTAGATAGGCACCTATCTAAACTTATGAATAAACTGTCACTGTCGCATTTTTGGAAAATTAACATAAGTAAAGGATATTCTATCTCTGTATTTAACCCACCTATAAAGGTAATAGACCTCGAATATACCTATATTTAGATTTGTGTATAGGTAAATAGATAAGTTTTATTTTAAACTAGTTTTTTTAAACTTGTTTTCTCACCAGAAAGCAAATATGGTTTTTGAAATATTTTTGTAAGATATTCTTACAATAATGTGATATTTTAAGTAATGCATACCTACTTACTTCTTCATCATCATCAAATTTAAGAGCTGAGCTCTTGTCGGTGGAGCAATTTCCACTCTTCTCTCTTTCCTGATAGTGTTTTCATCTCTTGGTACGACACGACTCTTACTATTCTAAAATTTAAGTCTTAATGTTGATGTTACAAATGTTTATAAGATCTGCTTTTCATTTATGGGATCAACTTATTCAACAAGCTGTTGCCGATAGTACACCAAAACGTTCAGCCTCATGCTGCAAGCAGTTTGGTCACCATACTCAATTATATAAATCACGAAAGATATTTTTTTAGATAGGTTTGTAGATAATTTTATTTGCCCTTGAGACTTGAGTATAGGTACTAAAGGAATGTATGATATATTATGTAACACGAATTTGGGAATTAACGGGAATGGTGTCCATCAATGTTATCGTATCATAAGTTCTAGAACTCTTGATCTTAGTCTAAAGTTTATTTTTTAAATGTGATGGATGAATATGATATGATTTATTGTTATAATTAACTTTCATTTGAGCATCTATACATATCTGCGAAAGAGCCTTTTTTATATATTTTTTACTCGTGCTGTATTTAAGGAACATAACTTTTTATTGGTAATTTTAATTAATCGTACATTTTGTCAAAGGGTAATTTAATCCCGATGCTTTAGGATGATAATGGAATAATATCTTGGCCTTATTCATAAAATGTTGTTGTTGTTTGATACTAATAAATAACTAGTAATTATTAATATTTCCGCGAAAACATCGTAATCATTGTGAAAACAAATGGTACCATCTATTAAAATAAGACTAAGAACACTTTAGTCTAATTAAGTTCATTTGAAAACGTGTGTAATCGTAATTACTAATAAATTAACGGTACATATATTTTATTAATAATATGGAAAGAGTAAAAGTTGAATAAATTTTTCAAAAGTATAAATAAAATTGTTAAATGCTCAGAACGAAATTTCAGAAAGATATGTTCCTCATAATGAACAGTCATTATGTTTTCGTAGTAGTTTAGAACATGATTCGGTTTTTTGATAGGAATTGTTTTGGTTTACTCTATAAAAATACTATGTTCTATACAACTTCAAATTTATATATTTTTTATTGAGGTGTAAATAGTTTCTTCGTATTTCTAAAGCTTGAAAAAAAGAAATTTAGATAAGCCGATAATATAACAAGTCTTCCTCTCAGCATTGGTACTTCAGGTAAAATTTCAGTTTCGATTTTTCTATGAATATACGAAGAAACTTTTTCTGAGGCCTAATTACAAGGCAAAGAATCGTTAGCCTAAATCAACATCATAGGCTTAGATTATTAAAGGCCTCGCAACGCCAGTGAGACCTTCAATAATGTAAGATCATAGGTACATACGGATATATATGGACCAAGAGAAAAATAACAGCATCTAAGCCTCCTGTAAACGCATTTGAACGGCCCCGACACGAGTTTTAACAGGCTGCTGAACACTTATCTTTATGTTACCTTACATTATTATCCCCATTGGTCCAGCAAACTCGTTTCGGGATCTTCACTTGAATGCTTGACAACAATGTAAGATTGTGTGCCGTTTGCCACTAGTGCGTCGTTCCATCTCAAAATTACTATTACTGTGTATTTAAAATACTTATTTGAAACGGGGTTTGGTATATATATGCAAAAGTCAGGAGCCCTTAAACCCGTGTCGGTAACCAGGTTAATGGACTACTTTGCTGGGAATAAATCAGCACTTGAACAAAGAAAAAATATTAAAATAGGGTTTAGGAAACTCCAATATTTGAAATACCTTCTCTCCTCAATAGCCCTGTGGTAATAATAACCAAATATTAATGTATGAAATAATCGCATGCTCAAATCAATTTCGGTTCGATATAAGTATTACTTTTAAAAGTTACTGCGCATAGATGTATTTAATTTCATGGTTTTTATATTAGTAGATAGTAAATTTAAGGTTCTATAAAATGTAATATTAAGTGTTGTTATGTAAAGAGAAAAGCGGGTAGATGTGTGGAGCCCGCAAATACTTGTATTTTACATATCTACAGCTACCACAATAGGACACCTTTGTAGCCGGTTTAAAAAAATAACAATGGGTCAAAATAAATGACGAACCATTAAAAATCTGAGGAAAGGGGTCTCCTTGAAGCAGATTTTTTAATGATATAGGTACGTACCCATATCTACCCATATTTTCATAATTTGGCCTTATTGACAGATTATGAAAGCTACTCTTTATTATGAGGAGAATTATCTTTAAAATACTTTTATTTTACTTCTCCCGAAAGAGCCGCGACTAGAAATATAATATTTTGAATTCTAAAGAGTAAACATTGTTACTGTACTTCAAAATTGTTTATAGTTTTTTTACTAATCTGTAGTAGTTGTTCATACTGTCTCCGTGTCTGTTTATCTGTGTGCTTCGTACCACTACACCACACAGACCCTCTTGTCGCAATCGTTGTTCAAGTTTCTGAATCATAGCAATATTTAATCGACAATGTAGACGACAAACACCTTATATTAGATAAGCAGGCGGCAGATAAGCAAGTGGCCTCTTTTGACAGAGTGATTGTCTAATGATACATCCTTGGTACTGGTACATACATCCTGGATTTACCTACGTCACAAGACATCTAAATAAAACGCATGTCAACAGGTTGGAGAAGTTGTGCTAAGCAAGAATTGACACCAGCAATTTGGCCGAAATTTGGAAATAATTGATGATGCCCGGTTTTCCCATATTGAAGTACTTTTTACGTCACGTGGCATCGTAACGAAACTGATGGCAAGCAAAGCGCTTTATTTTTTTATTTCGTAACTATTATACTCTAGATAAAAAGAACAAATGTATGAGAATATGCGGTGTTTTTATCTTAATTTCCTAGGTATATTACCTAAATTTAAAACAAATTAAAAAAGTATTTTAGACGTGGCATTCAATTCGGTTCAAATTAGTGGCGAATGGGAACAAAGGTATCATTTGCATATAAACAACTATATTAGGTTAGTTATTATAAATGCTAATACGACAGGGTTATTTTCCAGTAGGTAACCACGCAATTTGCAGGATGATTCTACTTATCGCCAAGACTAGAACATCGAAATCCTGAAAAATCCTTTAGGCTGTTCTATGCAAAAATGAAATATAACATAGACACTCGACCAATATATCGGGAACAACTGATTTCGGTGATTCTAGGCAGCTATATCTTACTGACAAAAAAATCCCTGTATGTAATAATAATTATGTACCTACTCAGTTATATTATGATGTTTATATGTCGCAGTAAGACAGCACATTCTGCCATATTATTGCGATATATACATCAATTTCATTATTATAATGAACACCAAGCGCTGATGACTATCTATCAGCACAGAGAAAAACTAATATACTAACGTACAACTATCAGTAACCAAGCAATATACGTATAATAAGACTATTTTTAACGTTGCTGTTTGATTAAATTATGTATGCATGTAAATAGATAGACAATATACCTGTAATTTTGGGTGGAATGTAAATCAACAATCTAAGCCAAGATTTTGCAGGCACGATTAGGTCTTGCTAGTTACAAAATATCTGGTATATTTATAAGTTTATTGTTTTAATATTAATCCTGGAAGATGAAGTTAAAAGGTGCAAGTGAAATACGCGACTGAACAAAGTTATATTTTCGTTTTAATACATAAAAACCTTACATGTTTGTATGGACCATAGTTAAAATACAAGACCATAGTTGTATGGGGTTCTACGGTACCAAATTTTCTCAAATGAAATTAATGTTTATTGGAAAATTTAACTTTAGGCCCACTTCTAAATTAGTATTTTAAATAAGAAATGGTACACGTAAGGCGTTGATATAGTATTGTAAAAGATTAAGAAAACAACAACTTAGGTAATGTATAACGGATTATATAGAGTCTATTATGTATTGCTATGATTCAAAACTTATTTTTGTGATAATAATATGTAAACTAAACTAGAATAAAATTACGTAAACTATATTAGAATGTTTAATAAATTACAATTCATTGGTGTTTAATTTGTGAATGTATTTATTTATTGAAATGAAAACACGTTCTAAGGAAGTAAGTTTTTATTTACGATTTTTGTTTGTGGATACCGTGCAATGTGCATTTTTTTACATTTACATTCGGTATTACGTAGAAAACACGATTAGGTTTATTATTTAACAAATACATGTGTGAACAACATTGCCACACTTACGAACCCAAGCCAGGTACATCAATAAAACAATCAGTTAAAGGTCATAAGACGACTAAAACAAGTTATTATCTTGCATGCAGTTATCCGAAAACATCACCCTATAAAAAGTCCCATTAATATTTTTTTCAAGTGCCCATATAATAAATATTAGAAAGGAAATATTTTTATTTGGACAACGGAATGATCATTATAATAAAATTAAAGCAAAATTTTAAAGTGATCACTGTTTCTGTGAATGTGTTCATCGTGAACCCAGTAGTTAAGCATGTCTGAGACGCACTTGGGCAAATCATTTTCAAAACTATATTGGGTTCGAATGTGATGCATGTTTAAAATAACTTACAAAATGCGTAGTGCTCATTGATAAGACACGTACTGCACAGTGAAAAATCCACATACACACAATGTGGGTAGGCCTCTCCGTAAACACGTTTTGATAACATTTACTTCAAAATTGGCTGTTAAGGTCACCTTTTCCAGACACGTCTTAAAATTCACTCAATAATATACAAAAGGTTTAACCTCATAACTTAATTTTGTTTATTACGATATTTACCTACCAATTATTGTGATATTATAACAGGTATATTGCTTACGGTGTAATTATCAACTTCGCACATTTGTATCATATCCTTTACTAATATAACACAATATAATCTTCCCCAAACAAATGTTTCTAGATACAAACATAGTTTTTATTGATTAATACAACACGCCTATATATAGTTATTACCCTATTCATAAATTAACTACACATTTATAATACTTTTAATTAAAACATGTGAGCATCAAAATCATAAATTGTAGGTAGAGGACAATATAATATTAGTTTTAGATCGAACTTGTTCTAAAAACACGCAAAAATATAAATCGCAATCATTTGTTGTCTTCTTCTTCTTCGTGTCAACCTGGAAATCGCTCAACCGATTGCGGACTCAAGTTGGCCGGTGCAGAGAAAATATGGTGAAATGGGGCTTCGCTGACAGTACGCAGACGCACTGCGACTGCGGAGCCCCATCCCAAACCATGGCACATTTACTGGCTTGCCCTCTGTTACCGGTCACATGTAGTAAAGAAGAGCTGAACTTGGCGTCTGATAATGCCATAGCCGTCGCCAAGTACTGGCAGGATAAGATATAGTTCGGCCATTGACACGAAGAAGAAGATTTGTTGTTATAAGTATATTACAAAAAAAATACTTCGGCAAGTAGCCTATTATTCGGGTCACTCTCTGTTTGTTCATATTAGAATGGGACATACTCGACAAATCAGCGCTTCATCGACTAAATTCCAATTATCCGAAAAGGGACTACGTGATTCATTCATTAATTCGACCTAAAACTTTTGCAGCATCTAGATGTTAAGCTGAGTAAATAATATGAGGGGATAAATAATAAGGCTTCATCGGGTCGTTAGACGACTCGGTGGCCCACACGAAAAAAAAAGTTTCACCGAGGCTTATGCAAACAGCTTTGATGACATTAATAAACACCACATTCAGAGCTGTGGGTTCTTGTGATTACGCCGTAACGCTAGCGAACCTAGCTCCTTAAAAAAACTTGCTAGGTGAAAAGCAAACGAGAATGAAGAAGAAATAACTTTAAATCACTTTATTTAGCGTCGTTATTTCTTGTGTTAGCAAATAATTATCGACAAGACCTTTAAATCATCCTTATTTATTGCACAATAAGTGACTAATCTGATTATCGCACGCGTGCCATATCCAAAATGATCTCTATAAAAAACAAAAAGTTAGTTATTTCACAAGGCGGTAGAATAAAAGTTATTCAGTTGTAGTTAAAATTGTAGTTAAAATTTTAGGTAGATCTCGTGTTTATTTATTTTACTATTGACAATGAGTTTACTAAATGACAAGCTGTTTTTCGGACATACACTTCTCATCAGAGAAACCGAGATGCTTTCGTTTTTATTAACATTTTCCTTAAGTTTTATAAACCTCATTTTACTCACTTAAAAACGATATCAGACATTTTATTAAATAATGTGATTCGCACGGAACATAAGCTGGGAAGGTGTCCCGGTTTTTTTGATGCGAAGGATATTTTCTCGCATTGCCACAAAAATATTGCAATGAATTAATTTACAACGCCGGATATCAAACATGATTCTATGAAGAATATTTACATAAAATATTTGTTTGAACTATATATTGCTTGGATATTCTCTGTACAGTATAAATATTCTAAAAAAATATTTACGTTGGTTGGTAAGACATTTATATTGGTTGGTTCATGTCTTAATCTGATAAACCAGACATACTTTGAATATAAGTGCTTGTAAGAATGCTGATTGCTCCAAAAAATATTGCATGCTTGAACAATGCTTCAAAAGAAAGATATCATCAAAACTTTATAACTTTTTGATAGTCAGAACATGAGTAGTTGTCACAAGAGGTCTCTATCGTCTAATATTATTACTAATCCTTTATTAGACCATTATTGTCATATATGTAATTAAATATTTTTAAAAATGCGACTTGTTACAAGTCTTTCAACAACCTTCTTCTTCTTTTCGTGTGGGACACCGAGTCGTCCTACGACCCGATGTACCCTAGTGTCAGAATTTTTCAACCGCCTTCTACAAGTAGTAGGCTTCTGACATGGTTGTGTAACGACCGCCGTCTTAGTGATCATAGACAGCGACCGGGACCATCGGCTTAACGTGCCATCCGAAACACGGAACCATCTTACTTACGGACAATCGGGTGGTTCAGCCCGCAATGTCCTAACCAGACTGGGAACAAATTCACAAAGTGATAGATATCAGCTTTGTGAGTGACCCACCGAGAACAACCGTATGCTGGCTCATATCATATCATAAAAAAGTAGCACGCAAAATAATTTAAAAAATACCCTTACAACCCATAGTTATGTGTTTGGTCATACATTATTACACAAATAAATAAATAAACACATAAATAAATTGTCCTGACTTATCTTAATAGGTACTTCAAATTCTGACTTCGTACGGGTTGTCCGACAAACATTAATTATTTTATTTTAGTTATTTACTCAGATGCTATGTTTATCACAATAATGCAAATATTACCAAAACCCAGTCTGAATGTGAACTAAGGATAGTGACTTAATAGTTGAACAATATAAAATAAATACCTACTAAATTATATAATTATATTACTTAGGTATTTTTTATATTTATTGCTTACTCTTAAATTAGAACTCTCTTTGTATATTTTAGGGTTTACCTTATTTCTTTGATTTTGGTATTTTTATATAGTATGCTAAGTAACGAGCATCATCAACAACGTAGGACTCGTGGGTGACACCAACTAAAATTAAATTAGTAAGGGATTTCACACCGACGCAGTCATTGTTCTCGTATATGAGCTTGAAGGAATAATCCATCACTTTCCTCCCGTGGCGGGGAGAATAGATGCAGCGGTCAAAACTTTAATGAAACGGTACGTGCAATTAATATTTTAGCAGACAAAATAAACTTGGGTGAATAGCCTATTGATTTTACTTTGTACGATATAAAAATAAACTACATCGCGCGAATATACTTTGGATGGTTCATGTAATTTTTAAGGTTATTGAATTTCTCATATTTTTAGTACACTCCTAAACATACCTCTTTTCCTATCGAGTATGCATAAAGCACAATGTACGACTTGCAAGAAAGTCAGGTTTCAGGCCTCAACACACACGAGTTACTTTCTTACCGTGTCTACAATATACTGTAATTTTTGTTTTCGTAACTGATATTCACGGATAGGGATGCAACAGTATCCGGTAAACATCAACATATGGGATTGGGCATATACGTTAGAAATATCGATATATCGAAAAATCATACTCATCATATCAAAAACCCACAAAGCAACGAAATGAAATATCGAATAAAAGGCCCATTAAAATTCGAAAAACTGAGCAATGTTATGTTACTGGCAACAATATGTTGTGTTCAAAAGCGCAAAAAAAGTGTATTAAACTACATTGTTTTTTTAAATAGTTAGTGATTTACTTCTTTAAAAATATATCCATCTAGGTATACTGAGTGCATTCGATATAAATCGATAGCGATTGTTGGATAAATTTTGCACCCTAGCCACAAGTGACCAAGCCGGTAGGCCAGAAGTTATAAAAATACATATTTAGAACTTCACGCTAATATAAGTAAATGGAGATAATAAAAAACTGCCAAATTGAACTAAATGGCATTTAGAAACTGAACATCCATCGTCCGGATGTAACAATACAGGTACCGGATAAACATATCGCATCCGATCGTATTCGTTCCGAAAGTTATCTTTGTCTAATTAATGTCGAGTTGTCGATATGGCTTAATAATTATAGAGAATAGAATTATTATTCTTAGATACTCAATATTTAACCGCATTATGATTACGGGGCCTATAACTTAAATCGCCATTTGTTGGCAAATCAAATTAAGACAGCTTCCCAGCATTGGGTTGCACTACACAATTAATTGACATTACATTATGGAATATACAAATAAATACAGTTCAAAAGTGGAATCGTAACACCGAACTGAGGACTCACAGAGGAACGAGTCGAGGTCCTCCATATCACAAAAAACATTGACACGGTGCCGTTTGGCATGCAACTACGAACAACCTCAGCGCAACGAAATATATCACAGAGCATCTTATGAACATCCTGAATTAATCTATAAAAAACCGCTTCGCAAACGAACTTTATCTACGCTAAAATACAAACAAACAAATATAACTCAACACGTTTTGGTGTATTTGAAGAGTATACTTATAATTCCATAGTAAAAGCGTTTTTGTGTTATCAGTCGTGATACGTCGAACGCTAGTTCGTCAAGTCCATCTGCAAAGATTTCTTCGTGACTTCAATCTGGATCATTTAGATTATTAAATCAAGTCTATCGCGAGTGTTTAAGAAAATATCTAATGAATTTCATCTAATTTTCATCAGCTGTTGTCGCGGGCAGATTAAAGTACAAGTGAGTTGTTGTCATCTGGGCGGTGGGCGACTACATAGATAAATTTACTACTACTTACAATTTTCGCGATAGACCTGATTAAATATTCAAAATGTGTGAAAGTAATCGCAAATACTTAAAATGGCATATTTAATATGGTTGTTCATAGGATGCCCTGTGAAACATTCCCTCGCTTTGAGCGAACAACAGATACGTTTGAAATTATATTTAATCACATTGGCATTTACTGATCTTGGCACTCGGTTTCTGTACCGTCTGTTTGGGGTGGGGTATCAGTGTCACTTTGAGGCTCGGGAGAGTGCGTTTGGGGAGGTTCGGGGGTTTCTGTTTGAGGTATGCCTTGCTCCCCTCCCCCCTCTCCCTCCGCATCTGCCTCCCCGGTCTCGTCGATGGTGTGCTCGTTGCGCAGGCTGGCCCCCCCGCACTCGCCCGTCGGACGAAGAACCAGGTACATCAGCAAGTCCGATAGAGATATTATACCAACCACTTTGTCCTCTTCGTCTACAACGACCAGACGATGCACCTGTAACAAGCATGAGCCAACAATCGGTTCACATTTCTGTAAAATTGAATTTGATATTAACGATACTGAAAGCAACAGACGAATACAGCCGGACTGTGCAGCATTTGGGAAGTTGCGTCATATTTTGGGGTCGCCCATGCTACAATGCTTTTCTGAAACCACCTTGGAAAACAATCCTCAAAAATGTCGGACGTAGCGATAGTGGCCGTATTCTTAACGGCCGTTAACGCTCTGCCTACCCCGCAAGGGATAAAAGCGTGATATATGTACGTATATATATGTATGTATATGGCTTTAATTCATTTTCTCGTGTAATCGTGGTTAATTGGAACCAAATTTCTATACATACATGTGTTAAGTGGTAGGCAACGCGTAAGCCTCGTACTGCAAATCTATGTTTACTATTCACAAGTGAGAAAAAGCTCCATCCCTCGTCAACTTATACATACATAATGTTGTCAGTTGAGTGATTGTTAGTTGTACTACAATGTCATAGCATAGGTGACGCTAAGCTACTTGTTAGTAGTCAAGTAACAAAAAATTAACGATGCAAGTAGATTACAATTTTGTCGCGTGGACCAGATCCAAGCGTGGTGTAACAATTAACACGTTTGACCCAGCAAGTCAAAAGAAGTGGGGGGTTCGAATCCCATCGGTGGCGTGATTTTTTTTACTAGTTTCGTTTGTATTGACTTTGTAACAATGATTAAGTTATAGTATAATATCTACAGGGTGTTAAAGTAAATGCGTGCCATAGCTTCAGGGCAGTTCCAGTATCGCTAAATAGACCCAAAAAAAATATTTTAAAAATTCTTTCAAAACATTTTTTTAAAACAACAACCTTGGAAAACAATCCTCAAAAATGTCAGACGTGGCAATAGCGACCGTATTCTTACGGCTGTTAACGCTCTGCCTACCCCGCAAGAGATAAAGGCGTGATATATGTATGTATGTGTGTAAATATAGAGGGCGTTAAAGTAAATGCGTGCCATAAATTAAAATCAAATTGTTTTTTTATGAATTTGTTAAATATATTTTTTGGGTTCCTTTATCGATACTGGAACTGCCCTGAAGCTATGGCACGCATTTACTTTAACACCCTGTATAATAAGTTGGTCAGTAATAAATATCGAATGAACTCAGCTTATTAAATGCAGTAGAGATGAGATCATTGAGAAGCATGATTAAAAAGGAAATGCTAAAGTGGTTTGGTCATGTTGAGAGAATGAATGAAAAGAGATTAACGAAAGAGATATATAAGGCAAGTGTTACAGGAAATGTTGGAAGGGGAAGGCCGCGAAGAACCTACCTGGATCAAATCGGGGAGGTTTTAAAGAAAGGTCAGGTCAGAAGTACCTTAATTCCACGAGCGGGCGTAGAAGCGAAAGAAGTGTGCCAAGATCGTAGCAAGTGGAAGGAAATAGTCTCTGCCTACCCCAACGGGAAAGAGGCGTGATTTATTTATGTATGTATGTATTAAAGGCATCCCTGACTACTAACCTCTGCGCGAACTATCCTCTCCATGACGTCGAACAGCGTTTCATCGAGCGTGCACTTTTGTACGCCCTCGAACCACTCGTTGCGATGCTCATTGGCGGTTTTCAGAGACACGTCCAAGTTATTGTACGTCTTTTCGGCAGCCAGATTCTGAAAGAAAAAGAAACAGTTTCAATGTTTAGTATAACTGTACATTGATCACGTGGTGAGAAAGGAACCGATTGCTAACGAGAGTGTAGTTTGAGGCCCGGAGCGCAGCTGATTCGAGGGCTTTAATACACAAAAGTTTGCAATCGGACTTTCTTCCGAGAGATACATAGGGCTTTATACCTGCAAGAATAAAAAAAAAACAGGAATACTAACAGAACAGTTCAACAAAAACTCGGAAGAAAGTCCGACTGCAAACGCGTGTGTATTGATGACTTCAAACTACACCCTCATTAAACAATCGGTACCTGTCCCACCGCGTGATCAATTTACTATTCCCCCCTATTTTTCTTTACATGTTGAGAAATGTGATTTGAATGTCGAACACCTCATTTAAAACTAAAGTTTTCAAAAACTAGTCGTAATAATGGCGGCGATTTCCAAACGAAAACTTGTAAATATTGTCATTTCGTAAAATTTCTGAACTTGTTTTTCTGTTCTATCTAGTTAAAACCACATAATTATCTCAGTAGAGAGAAAAGTTGTGTGTACTGAACAAGAGCAAATATATTTACAATCTTGTGCTTTTGAATCCCTCACTGAGCTCAAGATACTACTTTTGAATTTCATTTTTATTTATTTATTTAATTGTTTATTGCACACAAGATAAAACACAGAACAATCACATTTAGATAAAAACACAACAGGTACTGCTTATTTCTAAAAAGAAATCTCTTCCAGCAGTCCTACGGTAGAGAGATAGCATAAGGTAAGGCTGATGATCGTGCACAAAATTTAATATTAACTGCGGTATTTAAAAATATATGTATTTTAAACATACACTAAAATATTAAATTTACATAATTATACTGATATACTTCATATAATACAACTATACATATTACAATATACATACATCAATATGACAGATACGAACTATTTTGATAGTGAAAGATAGTGCTCTTTTACTCTCTTCTTGAACACTGAGAGGGAAGGGCTGTCACGCACTGTGTGCGGGAGGGAGTTCCACAATCTGGCTGCATGCACAGTGAAAGAGTAACTGTAGAAATCGGAGTGATGGATAGGGATTGAAAGAATTGACTTGACATGTAAGCGACAAGGCTTGTCTTTAGTATCCTTTGCTACCTCGGCATTCAAAATTAGCACTCGCAGCAAAAATCAACTTTGCTATCTTATTGTACAAATAACCAGGGATGTTATGGAGCTCCGTAACCGAAACTATCGAATATCGGATATAAAACTTTCGGATAATTTTGGATAAGGGCGCCCCAGTTACTCCATTGTAACTGGTTATTATTGAAACGTGTTTATACATTTAAAGTTTATTCTATTGTATAGTCATAATACTTACCAATTTTACATCTACCAATAGTTAATGCGATAAACTTTAAGAAGCTATGTTTAGCTAATAACCGTACCCGAAACTATCCGAAACTTACGGATAATCCGAAATATTTTAATATTCATATCCGTATCCTCATCCGAAATATATTTTTTTCATTATCGAAATTTATAATCGAAATCGAAATTTCCTACCGTCACATCCCTGTAAACAACTGTTTTCTGCTATTACTTTCTCGTATTGAAATCGGCTCTGAGCATGCACTGTACGATATTACGTTCTCGTATTGAAATTAGCTCGGCGCAACTCACGATGACGTCAAACTTGGCATAGATGTCCTTGAGCCGGCCCTCGGCGTCGATCAGCGGGAGCGCCGACACGCGCCGGTTGACGAACTTGCGCAGCGCGTCGATGATGCTGGTGTCCTCGGTGGCGGTCTCGATGTCGTTCAGGGTGCCGATGCGCACGTCGCGCAGCTTGCTTTGCAGGTACGACGGCTTAGGCAGCTCGTTTATCTGCAAATAGAAAAACATGAAATTACTTATCTACGCAAAGTAATGTAAAACTCAACATAATAGTACATAGTACATTGGACAAATGGTAAGAAAAGAACCGATTGTATTTTTTTATTGTGTTGGTCTCTATGCTTTCGGCCCCGGGGCCATCAAAACTACGCCGGATGGCTTGGTGGGGAGCGAGGGCTGGTAACTTTGACAGCTGCATCATTTCTCCCCTGTGGAGGCAAGTGATTTGTATGGATTATTACCTCCCGTTAATTTAAAACGTGAATAATGATTCACGTTCCCAACTTTTACAAAGCTATAGAGCATTTTCTGTGCAGGGGGAGTATAAAATATATTTTCATTATTAGCCATCGATGGAGATGCGAAGATTCCAAATTTGTATTGTTTGTATCCAATGACTTCTAAGGCTGTTTGAACAATTACAAATCTCCTTTCAAGCAATATCCAATAGTTTATTTTGGAAGTAACAGAAATAAATGTGTCGGCAGTAGGGTAGACGCAAGCACTGATGAAGCTCGACAGTTTTCCAGCTCTAAGGTCCATATTTATAAACCGCACTCAACTCTGAAATCGATCTCGAGTGCGACTTTGAGATGCTTTTAGTATTGACTGATAATTGTCAAAACCGCTCTTGGGATCGATCTCAGAGTTGAGTTCGATTTAATACTAACAGCATCTCAAAGTCGCACTCAAGACCACTCTCAGATTTGAGAGCGGTTTATAAATACGGGCCTAAGGCCTCGGTCTCTGGTTCAGCGGACACGGGGCGGCAGCGACAGGATCTTTTGCATACATACAAATAGTCCGGTTCACACCGTCTGGCGAGCGGGCAACGAGCGGTACACTCCCTAGAAAAAAAGGCAAGCGCGCCGCCGTCGCTCCATCCCGCTGCCCTCAAAACGCGAGACCGGGAGCTAAATCCTCCAATAAAGTGAAGAGCGGGAGCCAGTACTTACGTAGAGAAACAGGAAACGCAGTATCCTCTTGTGCGTGAGTATGTAGAGGACGTTGCCCGTGTCGGGGTCAATGACCGGCAGCCTGTGTATCCGATTCTTGATGAGCATACTGATCGCTTCGTACAGCGACGAGTCCGGCCCGATCGACACCAGCGGCATCACAGAGCCCTTCAGAACATCTGCAGGCAAGGAGTACAATCATATTACGAGGTATCCCATGCAGTGTTGGGCAAAATTTATTTGAAATACAAATAAAGAAATAATTATTTCAAATAACTGTATTTTGAAATACATTCAATTGTAATTACTTTATTTCAAATACATTTATTTCAAATAATTATTTCGTATTTTGTAATTGAAATAAATTTAGGACGTGTAATTGATATTCGTAAAGTTATTAATAGTATTAATTAAGTAATTTTTATTTGTATTTACTTTTGTTGGAGATATTGTATTTTGCATGTCTCTTCCGTAATAAAAACAAACGATTTAACGCTTTTCAAATAATCATTTTTTGTTGAAGTTTCAGTACGGTATTTTTAATTATTTAAGAAAGATAATATTCCTAACAATTCACAATCTTAAAAACACAATGTTTGGGAGTGTTTAACGTATTATTTTGGATATTTTTCATTTCATTTATAAAAGTTAATAATTGTATTCATTAGGTTAAGTACTTTCAATATCAATTTAAAGGGTTTTGATACGATTACACTCTGTATCGTAACTTAACTCGTAACGTATTTGATCAATTACAAATAAAAAATAAAGTATTTGAAATAATAATAATAATTGACTATTTGAAATAAATTAATTCTGAAATAAATCAATTACAAATTACGTTATTTGAAATAAATTTATTTGAATTATTATTTGAAATAAAGAATTATTTAATTACGCCCAACACTGATCCCATGTGAGATGTACAGGTATGCAGGTTACACGGCTGTAAAAAAAATTAACTGCAAATATTTTAAAGGATGAACCAGCCCATCAATCTGAATAACTTTCCTCAGGGTCGAAATATGAAAAAAAATTTGGACCTCCCAAAAATTAAATTACCTACATACCGACCAAGTCAATTTGTATGGGAGGCCTTGGGAGATACAAAAATTTCCTCATATTTTATACGTATGTTTCTTGGGGAAAGTTGTTCAGTTTCATGGGCTGATTCGCCCTTTAAAAT
Organism: Keiferia lycopersicella; assembly: GCA_029255805.1. Lineage (NCBI taxonomy): Eukaryota > Metazoa > Arthropoda > Insecta > Lepidoptera > Gelechiidae > Keiferia > Keiferia lycopersicella. The sequence goes on along the minus strand of JARACZ010000006.1, from coordinate 13,381,517 downwards.
ACTTTTAAGATTTATAGTATAACGATATGGGAACTAGGAAGGGTGCGGGCGGCTTTGAACTAGGTTAGAATGGGCGGTGACGCGGTGTGTTATTAGACGTTGTCGTCTTGCACCCGCACACTGTACTAGCACAAGTACCTACAGTCCATTTGAAGGGATTAATCTAAACAGGTTTTTCATTCGAGTAATTAATTACCTACGAAAAGCTAATAACCTTCAATAGAGTTCGTCTTACATGCCAAAAGAGAAATAATAGGACCATCTTTAACAAACAAATAATACAAAATAAAGCAGGCTAACGGGCTCCATCCAATATATTCTGGTCAAATCTAGTCAATACATGCGAGTCGCATGGACTAGTAAATCTTTTTGTTTCTACGTGTGTGTGCGTGTGTTATTTATTGCGGAAATATTTTTGTTATTCTAATTTAGCTCGAAACGATGTAATTTCCTAAACAAAGACACTATACGTATTCGCTTCAACTCTGACCTTAGGAACCAGTCGATGCGCGGTGTTATGACGCAAGTGTTTTTTTTAAACCTCGAACAATGCAATCGACTGTTTTAAGATATGACTATGTTTTCGAGGCGATTTCTCAGGAAGGCTGCTACTGCCTGCCGCGCGGGAGTCGAGATAGCACATACAATTTGAAAAACGCATTTTGCCCGCGCCATGTCTTTGATTAACAGTCTTAAGTTGGTAAAAAAATCAGTTACTCACGACGCCAGGTCTCCAGGCGGTGCTCCTCCAGCTCCTCCATCGCGACGTCCGGGCTGGTGTAGTACATCTGCAGGATCTTGATGAAGTCCGTGATCGTGAGCATCCCCACGAACTGCTGCCGCTGGGAGTCCCATAGCGGCGCGGCGCGCACACCTGACAGTACACACCAAGTACAAACATTACTACAACTTACTATAATCATTCGTAAGTGGATATATCGCATCGCAGGTTTTGGTGGTTGCATTCCCGACGTTTATTTAAATATTAATAAAATAGATAAAATAATAAAATAAATATCCTGGACAATTCACACAGCGCCATCTAGCCCCAAACTATGCAAAGCTTGTATTTTGGAAACCAGATAGCGGACACTAATACATAAATACTTCTATATTTGTAAATAAATACATATACATAGAAAACCCCCAGACTAGACACAAATACTAGAAAATAACTTAACAAATATTTGGGTCCTGTGGGGATCGAACCCACGACCCACGGCGGCGTAGAAGGCAGGAGTACTAGCCGCTACACTTTTGGGGCTACACACAGTCGACACCTGATAATCACATCGCAAGTTTATAAATAAGGCAGAATTTCAATATTCACCGTATTTTTAGTGATTATATTCCCGGAATTTTAATAGATAAGTAGTCAGGAGATTAGGATAAACAGTTGAAGTCACAAATCATAGTGCACCGCAGATTATAAGACTGCGAAAATGTAGTTTCGAGGATCACATCACTAGTATACACACACGTTGTGGTGGTTGTTGGTGGCAACGGTTCCTAAGATACATCGAGTATACCATTATAATCGAATTTTCAAGAAACAGCAGTGTTACCTTAGTACCAATGTCCAACATAAGTATTTTTCGGTTAATGCAAAACCTTAAGAAATCAATCCTCCCTAAGAAACAATACGGGCTTGATTTCAGTTCAATAAGGAGACTGTATTTATTTTTGTTTTAGCCCGATTTTTAGCTCATAAAATTTGCAAGTACTGTCGAAGTATTGTTAAAGCTTTTTTGAAACAAATGTTACACACATTTTCCAGACTATATCCAAATAGTTTTTTTCAGTAGACGCCAAATTGAATAAAGTTATATGGAATGATATACACCTTAATGTCCTTGTGAACAGGCCCGTATCGTTTCCTACGGAGGGTCCAATGTACAGCACTCGTCGGCTGTGACAACACAAACCAATAGCCATCAGTATTACATCGACAACAAAAACAATTAACAATCGCATACGTATACGTATTTGTGGAACTTAAATCAGGGAATAACTATGCACAATTTTGCACACACTTCGTTTCGCGATTAGAAAACATAATTAAACAGCATTCGCTTTGCACAACAACTCACACACGCGCGCAATAGTAGCCTATTTTACTATAGAATGTTGTAGCTAGCTATGGTAAAGAATGGTTTTTGTCGGTCCTTGCGTTCCGGGGATAATCGATTGCATACAAACAAATGATTCCCGCTATTCATAGTTATGATAAACTTGGGGAACTCAAAACAATGTAAATTTGTCGGTAAGAACCCGTTTAAACATTAACTATGAATAATGTAAACAACCGCGATAGCTTAAAATTAAGTGTTAAATGATTTCCGTTTATAACTATTAAAGTAAATTTAAAAACAATCAAGCTGTGATGGACTTCATCCTCGGCAAAGATACACACGACTATAGACACACTCCGAAACAAACACACAGCCAGACCCAAAAAACATACATTTAAATATACTTCAGCCAGGATTGAACCCGAAATATTTCAAAGCAAGGCAGATGCTTACTCTACCTTGCAACTCGCCATCAGCTGAACCATCTATGTTCTAAAAACTAGGAAAAGCTCTGGTGGAACATAAACTTCCGGCAACACAGTGCGCGTTTTTACACAACAAACGAAACATTTGATAACTTTTATCAGTTTTATCACACTAGCATAGCTCTATAACATTTCGCAGTAAACAGTTTCGATTTATTCATTTTGCTGCATTTTAAAGTCTGAATGAAATAAGAACACATTCGCATTGCAATTTGAAAATAGAAAAAGTAATGGCCAAAAATCCGTATTGTTATAAATAATCGTTATTTTTAACGTAGCTCATCTCAATCTGTTTTATGATAACAAAATCACTTCGGAATATTTCCACAATAAAACTCAGCTGCAGGTTAAGTTTCAAATATTGGAAAATTAATGGAAACATATGATACGAACTTTTCTATTATTACGTGAGTCTTATATGATTATGAGGCTGCTACTGGGACACGAGTAGAGATAAATGGATTGGATACAATCACTTACTTCATAAAAGAGAAGCATTAAACTATAGAATTTAATTGAGTACCAAAACTAACAAAGCTATTATTATAAAACAAAAACCCAACATCGAAAATTATATTTTGCTTTAAAATGTTCGCAGTCTGATTTTTGCATTTTAATAATCTTGCTCGTTTGTATTTTAAAACTTAAGGGTTAGCTTTAAAATTAAACTGACCGTTATAGACGAGTGCGAAGAAGGCCTTCTTGACAAGCAGCTGTGTGTCGAAGACCACCAGCTTGGCGGAGGTGGGGATCAGATCATAGCACTTGTGGAACTTGAAGAACTTCACGAAGATCTGGGATTCATCCTCTTCTGGAAACCAAACACATAAGCAAGTTAGTTTATAGTTATCAATGAATAAGAATGCTTTACAACTCAAATGGTTTTATATTGTTAATACACATTCGAATGCTTATTAAACTTTACTTTGACCTAAATGTCATCAATCAATGAATTAAGGTTTGAATTTTTATAATGTGTGTTTCAAATTTTGCATGTCAAACACTGGCGCATCACGCATACACTTTTAATTTTTTCGTATGGGACACCGAGTCTTTCAACGACACACTAAACTAGTGAAATTGTTTTGAATACTTAGCTCTAAGATCTTTAACTCTACTGTATGCAAGCTAATATTTCTATTTCTACATTTAACCTTATCATACTCGAATCATTTTCTGAAAACTGAGGGTGTGCTGAGGACCAGTTTGGTAAGAGGAAGTACGCACTCAGCCTCGGGCTGTCCCTGTTCTCAAACCCGTGACGATACGTTCAAGCAACGAACAATGGGGATATGGCTGAGCGTGCATACGAAACTGAATATTTTTATACTGCCCCTACAAAAGTGTTATGCCTTTCACATAGTTTAGCCAATTAAAATATTTTGAGTAATCTTAGATACACCGCCATAAAATTAGAACAGGAGGTACTAGTAGAAAATCGATGAACAAACTGTTGATTATACTCAATCAGACGTGTTTGTTGAGAAACCATTAAAATGTATCAATCATCATTACCTATCATTAGTCAGACAGGGTATAAAGCTGGTCAAATGTGGTTGCAATTCTAGCAGACACATTCCTAACCTAATACTTTTTATGACTTTCTTAAATAAGAATGGAAAAAGGCCTGCTGCGACGTTTGTTTGCGTAACGTTTCTAAATTACGTATTTAAACACGAGTCCACAGATTGTGTCCAGTTATTTTGCATTACCCAAGGAAACTTAATAAATTCAATTGGAAATTGTATCTTTCTTATCATTTTTATTTCATTATTTTCATAAAACGGCCAAAATGGCTTATAGTTAGGCAAGCAAATGGCCCTACATAATCAAGAGCAGCATTTTAAATCAACCGTTGATATAGAATCGATTAAAGGATTCTCGATTAATGGATGCGGGGACAAAGTTTTAATTACAGTTTAGGTTTGTTAGTTACTTAGCGAATAAACAAACTAGGTGAACTTATTTTATGCGTATTCCACTTTAAACATTGCTATCCCACTACTCTACAATGATTCGAGACGAGTGATACCTAAAATTTAATACTTAAAGGCGAAATTATAAAATAACTGACCTGTAAAGATATAAATACGTATTGTTAAGTGATATATTACAATGGGAGCTTGAAAATGGAAGGGTATTCCATCCCAAAAGAGATACGTTACGATTTTTGATATGGATAAAAGAAATCTAAAAAAAAACAGAATGTACTTGTTACGAAACGAAATCTGTAGGTACCTATTGTAGTCGATAGTCGGTACCACGCCTAAATTGAACGTAGGTAAACAAAAATAAATACCAGCAGTTAAATACACAATAAGACAACAACAACAACCATTACACACACCACCGTATATGGAACCAGTTATTAGAATGCTTACAAATACGACTAGGAGCTCTATTTCTGAAGCGTTCGTTTTTGTTTCATGTGAATATCATTATTTTCCTTGCCTTATCCCGTTCTGTCAGTGTCGGCCACCCAACCTAGGATTTAACGCGGAACAAATTTTTACACAGAGCGACTGCCATCTGACCTCTGCAACCCGAATGCTAATCTGCCTGAATCCTAGGTTAAGTCACATTCAAATATCATTTTAATTCAAATTTTATTTGAATGTGGGTTTCATCACTATGTTTTTACTTCACCATGCGAATATCTGCTATTTATTATGCTTGTATGACATGTTTTTCTTTACCTATCAATTCCCACATACTTTTGACAAACACATATTTTTGACTATAAAAACATCAAGTAAAAGAAAGTTAAAAACGTGTGGTTAGACCAGTCGTTTTGGACTTCGTGCACGGAAGCGAAAACGAAAGTTTCAGAAATTGAACCCCTGGTTTTCCTGTAGAGAAACATAATGTTCAGTTCAGTATGAATAATTCTGTATTTTGAAGTTTGAATAGCATACGGTAACACGATAGAGTAATAAAAAGGTAAACCTATGTTGTGGTGCCGGCTTAGATTAGCATCACCCTATTTTTACCCGCGGGTGTCATAAAAGGCGACAAAGCGATGTATGCAGGTACTGGGCAGCAGCGTTGCCTGTGAATACAACTAGAGAATGCAAATCCGTTTTATATCCAAAATCCGGATTCTCAAAAACGGATTCTGGGGTCTATCCGGATAATCCGGATAATTCGGATTTTTCATGATTTCTTGTAACTATTTTAAAAAATGTAATGTAACGAACGAGTTATCGCATGATCTAAAAATCAGATAGTTTTTATCAAATAAAACTACTGATCTTTGCCAAATCAAATATTAATATATTTAGGAACTTATAATTTGCCTCTTTTTACCTCTTAAGATAAACATTTTCAACATAAACAAATTAAACAGCAACTCCTGTTGTGTCGCGTACACATTTTAAAATATTATAAAATCAATATAATATAATACGCTTTTTATACTCTGGTAATGGTAAAAAAATATAAAATAATCAAAAACTCCTTGTCACATACAAAGTAAAAAAGCTTTGAAATTTTAACTAAGTATCTAATCAAAATATAAACGTATCATTGAAACATTTTACGCTTTGGTAAACACTGAGATCAATCAAAATTAAAATAATTAACATTAAATAATAATCAACATTACGTACGTACAGTCACTAATTGTGAGATCTAAAATGAGACCTTAAAAATAGTAATGCGTCCAATGTAGTATCATTCAACCGGCTGCGAATGCGATTGCAGAGTATTCCCGCCGCAGAAAAAGCTCTCTCCGATTTTACACTTGTTGGTGGGATGCACGATAGGCGTCTGTAGGCAGGGTGTTAAGTAAATTTCGCACGCGCGGAACGCTCTAGCAGTGCCATCTATCGTCTAGGTATGAAAACGTCAAATGTTCGAAAAATCCGGATTTGGTTAAACAAATTCGGATTTGAAAATTTAGTATAAATAGGCGGATTTCCGAATTTTTCGGATTGCGGATTATCCGGATTGCATTCCCTAAATACAACACCTTGGCCTGCGATTGCCAATCCTCCTGCCAAGCGTGGTGAATATGCCATGTACCTTCCAAATGGGGGAAGGTCCATGTCCAGCAATGGATTGTTCTGGCTGTTGTAGCTGTAGTATATACAGGGTGTAAGGGACGGTGCAACGAAAACTTTGATCAGGCGTGATCAGACCATGAGACTGAACAACTTTTTCTATGGGGGCTATGTTAGGAAACGAATTTTTTTTTTTCGAGTTTCCATACAAAGTCACTCAGCTGATCGGGAGCTCTGTATGGAAAAACATTTTTCGTTTCCCAACATAGCCTCCATATAAAAAGTTGTTCAGTTTCATGATCTGAGCATGCCTGCAAAGTTTTCGTTACACCGTCCCAGACACCCTGTATATGCATAACCCATAAAGCGGGGAATAGGGTTAATTTTCCTATCTACAATATTCAATATCCGCCAACACGGCGAACTAAGTCAATTACCCTGGAGTTCCTCCAGGCATAACAGATTGATGGGATTATGAAGTTATACCTGCATAATATCCTAGAATTGAGTAAAGCCTTGGAGTAAAGCAGAAGCGATGATCAAATACAAATATATGGATCTAGCTCGTGATGATTGATACTACTTCTGCATTATGGTGTTTTGCTTAGTATAGTATATAATAAGTACTCAGTTGACTATTAACCGGGAAAGCGAAAGGCAGTACAAATTAATCCTTGAGTTTCTTAGTCACATCAACACCCGCGGAAAAAATATAGGGGATAATGTTCTAACCCAGCATCACACGGGCATTCCGCTGCTGTCTACCTTAAACACCTATCTATGTATGTACAGTACAGCAGGTGAATTTGCTGCGCGGTTCACTAGTTTGTTTATATTTACGCTCCGTGTCGACTGTCGGTGTGAAGCATTACCGTAGCGTTGCTAAGGCCAGTGACGTCACGATGTACCATCACGTAAGAGAATCGCAGCTCGATTATAATCTACAAGGCAATCTTCATACTTACGGCATGACTTACTATGATGACTTAATACAATAGGTGCTTTCTTTCAGACGGTGCAAACTTGCAGAAGGAATATTTATCAAACACGATCAATATTTTTTTATTATTTGCGACCCGAAAGCCCAATCAATTCTTTGGTGTGGGTATCTATTATACTATTGACATTAACCCAAACACAGCAAAAACTAGACACTGTCTCGATTTTCCCATTCATGAATGGTTGGCACAAAAACAACAAAAAATAAAATAATGGTTACGTCGACCATTTTCCCAAGGCAGAATCGGAGCGAACTTTCATCACCTCGTCATAAAACACACAAGGCACGACGGAACGTCAACATCAGTTTAAGCGTGGGTGAGGTAAACAAAGCCGGCACCTTTGAGGATGGTGTCAGCGAGGAACGCCCTCCATGCGCGGCCTACCGCTTCGAACTCTTTGATAAGCTCGATGGCGTAAACGGATTCTTCTTCGTCGGAGACGACGAGCGCAGGGCTGTCCGAGAAGTAGTGTAGGCGCAGCATGCGCGGGCCCCCGGCGGAGCATCGCCCGCCGCCGCCACCACTCGGTGCGGCCCGCCGCGCCTCCCACGGCTCACTGCTAATTATAACCTGGCGTGGCCGCCGCCGCGCCGCGTTCCCGCGCACTAGCGCACCAGCGCACCCGCACGCACCGGGACGGGAGACACGCGCTCCGTCCGACGACGCGTCTCTGGCTCTCAGGCGCACGCCTTCTCGACCACGATCGTCGGCTGGGTAAAGACGTGCGTCATCTTTACAGAGCTGTAATGTTATATGCAAATACGCACCGTACGAGCTGAAATGAAGGCGTACGGCGGATGCCATGCAATGTGTTGTATGTACACATTCACATTACGTATTTACTTAAAAACCCGTCTTTCCTGACAACCCCTTTACCAATTACGATAATTTTATATGCAACTGCATCACAGAATACAAAATACTCCCAGTGGCATCGTGGATTCGTCGCGAAAACTTCACATCATTTTGACACGTATGTCGGTTACAATTGTGGGCTCTCGGTTGAGGTAAACAGCGTCATGTTGACATGACAACGCCACCCTGCGGTTGTTCCTACATGACAGAACATTTCCTATGTCCACTCGTCACAATTCTACTGAATATACTGAACAGATTCATCATTTCCTAAACGGCCTTAGCTTCCGTGAAACGAAAAAAGCAATCCAATATACAACTTATTTAGATTTCATTTTGTATCTACTAACCGAAGAAACACTAACAATAATATTATAACATATACTTAGAGCGGTCAGTTCAGGCAGGTGAACATATGTCGAAGTTATCAGCCGGCTCACGACGATGCGATATAGTCTATTTTCAGCACGTTCTAAGTTTAGATGTCGACTTGTGTAGGTAGAATAAAGAGGGTACGCTACTCATCCTGCTGCCATGCGGAAGCGATAACTAGGGTACCCTGATATACGTAGATACAGTACCGGAATCAATATGAATTCACCAGAGATGTTGTGGAGCTCCGTAACCGAAACCGAAACTATCGGATATCCACACACACACATTATCACGCCTGTATCCCTGGCGGGGTAAACAGACCGTCTACAACCATAAAATTACGGTCATTATCGCCACCTCTGACAAATGTTTGAGGGTCGTTTCAGATAAGCCGTGCATTACTATAATGACAGGTTGTCAGCCTGACGCTTAAAATTGCAAAACACTGAAACCCTCGAGTCATGAATGCCGTGTGATGCCGGCTTAGAATAGCATCACCCCACATCGTTCCCGCGGGTGTCGTAAGAGGCGACTAAGGAACTTGAGGGCATTGGTGTATTACAATTTTTAGGCTACAGGCTGACAACCTGTCACTATAGTGATACACATGTTTTCTGGAACAACCTTGGAAAACATCCTCAAAAACGTCAGACGTGGCGATAGCGACCGTATTCTTACGGCTGTTAACGCTTTGCCTACCCCGCAAGGGATAAAGGCGTGATATATGTATGTATGTACCCTCGAGTCTCTAAGTCGGTTTCTACGACACCTACGGGAAACGGGTGATGCTATTCTAAGCCGGCAACACACGGCACAAACAAATAACGGATATCCGATACAAAAATATATCCGTAACCGTAACCGAAACCGATATAAAAATTTCGGATAAGGTCGGTGGTGCCTAGCTTACCCCATTATGATTGGTTATTTTTGAAATATGCTTGTTCATTGTTTGGTTTATTCTAGTGTAAACTCATAACAACATTTTAACGAAATTGTTGGGAAACGAAATTTCTTTTTGAAAAAACAATGTCAGTCAGCTGATAGGGAATTTTGTATGGAAGGTCGATTTTTTTTTTTATGTTTACCACCATAGCCCCCATAGACAAAGTTGTTCAGTTTCATGGTCTGCTCACGCCTGCAAAGTTTTTGTTACACCACCGTCTCTTACACCCTGTATAATTTGGCGTTAGAATGCCCCCCAATTGGAATTGTATACAATGCCTGTATTACACACATTTCCGGTAACATAAATTAATAGAACTTTGTAGTAAAGGAACGCGCAAGGTTCATAATAAATAACAATCATGAACATTATTTTCCTCAAAGTGAGCAAACTGAATATTCTCTGCAAGCATTACTTATCGTACTCCGTACTAGTAGTACTGCTATTATAAATGCGAAAGTTTGTATGTTTGTTTCGTTACCTCTTGACGCAAAAACTACTGAACCGATTTTCATCGAATTGGGCACTCACATAGATGGTAACCTAGATTAACACATAGCATTTTACCCCGAAAAAAAGTTCCTGTAGGATGATTTTTAAAACCGATATCAAAGCGGGCGGAGCTAGTTTGTCTTTGTTATGTCTTTTGAGCTAACGGCATAATGACAATGCTCCACTGGGAGTGTGAGTAATGAATTAGGCCAAATCCCATAACTTTTCATACAGCAAGCATTTAAGTTCATATAAAATAAAATCGCCGTGTTCTTACGGCCGTTAACGCTCTGCCTACCCCGCAAGGGATAAAAGCGTGATATATGTATGTATGTATGTAAAATAAAATTTCATGAGAAATCCACCATCGACGTTACTTTTGCCACATAGGATATATCCTACTAAACATACAAACTTCCGGATTTATAATCTTATATGTATGTTAATCTATGTGTTTTAAACTTATAAATCCGGAAGTCTGTATGTTTGTTTATTTGTTACTAATTCACGCTAAAACTACTGAACCGATTTTCCTGAAATTTGGCATACAGATAGAAGGTAACTTGAATTAACACATAGGACGTTTTTATCCCGAAAAAATGTTCTTTTGGAATGCTAAGGGATTAAAACCGACATCCACGCGGGCGGAGCTGGGGGCGCCCACTAATACGTAAAAATATAATGCTAATTAGGTAGGGTACACAAGTTAAGGGTTATTGACAAAAGTAAAGTATACATTGATATGACAAAAATAGTTCTGGATATATAAGGCCCCATTTTATTAAGTACAAATATTTTAAAGGCATGTTCAGAAATATTATTAAAGATGTTTTATGTAAAAACAAAAAGAAAATACACGCTAGTTTTCAAAATAAACAAACATTTTCACCAAAATAAAATAGTGAACGACCTGTACACAGCTTGCGTAGTCCACGTGGACTATTTTACTACGATTTTACTGTCATATATTTGACATCACATTTTATGAATGGAATGGATTGTAAGAGGTGGGGCGATGTACCGCCGCCATAATGAAAATTTTATCAATGGGATCATACATAGGATGCTACTTATAAATTCGATTTAATTTGTTTGAAAAATGAAATAAAAATCTAGCGTATACATTTTTTTGTTTTTTACGTAAAGCATCTTTAATTACGTACATTTCTGAACTTACCCTTAAATATTTGTACTTAATAAAATAAGACCTTATATAAAGGAAAGAAAGCAGGGGGTTGAGGACCTGGAATAATACTGTACACAGCTTGCTGTATATTCGCAAGCGGAAAACATTAATAAAGGCGTCTCACATTACCGAATCTTTGTGGCGCAAACAGACGAGGAGCGCTGACCCTAAACAATGGGTATAACAAACCCACGGACAAGAATGAAAAACCGTCGGTGGCCAAGTGGTTAGGACTCTCTTACAATCTTGAGACCCGAGTTCGATCCCCGCCATGTACCAATGACATGTGTTTTACCGAGTGCTCTTACGGTGAGGGAAAACATCGTGATGAAACCCACATTCAAATAATATTTGAAATCAGATGATATTTGAATGTGATTTAACCCAGGATTCGGGTCATATTAGCCTTCGGGATGCAGACTTCAGATGGCAGTTGCTCTACGTAAAAACGTTGTTTCACGTCAAATCCCCTAGGTTATGTAGCCGACCCCGACAGAGAACGGGATAAGGCAAAGACAATAATGAACGAAAAAGAATGAAAAAGTTGAGAAATTCCTCCATCGTACAAATGATAAATCGGTATGTACGACTGGATAGTCAAATTTTCTTGCTAATCCAATTGTGAGTGTTTACAGAAGTAAGCTATATTAGGTTAGTTTAGAGGTTAGTATTCTTACCGTTTGGAAACAAAGAATTCGCCATCTAGGTCACAGTACAATACAAACACACAAAAGCGATAAAACGTTTTATCGCAATCAAAAATTATACGACCAAACATTAGCTGCAGATAGTCAAGACTGCGAAACGCAAAGTAACTAACCATACCACTCTTTCGACATTCAAGTATGTATACTAAGTAGTTTTAATACACACGTATAGGTAGTCATAAACTTGCCTCCTGTGAGTTAGGCAGAGGAAAATTTCAATGAGATACCACAAATTCGGTCTTATTCAAAATAATAAAGATGACAGCGATTTTTTATAAAACCGTGGAATTACTTCCTGGAATATTTTTAATAACATCAAACAATTTCACGTACAAGGCGCAGGGTTAAAGGGTTTGATGTGAATTGCAGTTTTAGGCCCGGGACTGGCAAGCTGTCACTAATTGGTACAAAAAAAAATTTTAAAATATGATGAAAATGGCAAGTAATTGTTTTCGACGATCTGCTTAGCCCGTAAGGGCTAAGTCATGCGAGACAGTTTATCTGTATAAGTGCAATCAAACAAATCAAACTTCTCTTTCTTTTCGTGTGGGACACCGAATCGTCCAACGACCCGATGAACCCTAGTGTCAGAATTTTTCAACCGCCTTCTACAAGTAGCAGGCTTCTGACATGGTTGTGTAACGACCGCCGTCTAAGTAATTATAGACAGCAACCGGGACCTACGGCTTAACGTGCCATCCGAAACACGGAACCATCTTACTTACGGACAATCGGGTGGTTCAGCCCGCAATGTCCTAACCAGACTGGGAACAAATTCACAAAGAGATAAATAACAACTTTGTGAGTGACCCACCGAGAATCGAACTCGGGACCTTCTGCGTCAAAGGCAGTCGCGCTACCACTGCGCCACATCGGTCGTCAAATCAAACTTTATTTTTCACAATTACTTTATCAAATCACTGTTCGTAGTCCGGTCTGCATTAATGAAGTAATTAAAGTCATATTAGCCTTGAAAAATAGTAATGCTACAGGATACGACGAGATCAGAACGAGTGTGATTAAAGTGTGTGCTCCATATCTTAGTGTCCCATTAGCACACATAATGAATTTATCCTTCGTTTCAGGTGTTTTCCCTGAAAAGTTAAAGATATCAACAGTCAAACCCCTCTTCAAAAAAGGCGATAGAGCTGATCCAAATAACTATCGTCCGATTACATTAGTACCCATTCTTTCAAAAATTTTAGAAAAACTGATGTACACCAGAATATATGAATTTCTATCAAAACACAATGTCCTATGCGAACAACAATATGGTTTTAGAAGGGGACTATCAACGTCACTTGCATGTTTCAATCTAATAAAAACAGTATGCGAATCTATTAACAACAAGACACCAATATTGTCACTGTTTCTAGACCTGAGTAAGGCCTTTGACTTTGTCAACTATTCTCAACTTTTACGAAAACTACATTTGTATGGAATTAGAGGGAAAGCTCATGACTGGATTCATTCGTTTCTCTCAAACAGACTACAATGTACAGAGGTGTCTAGTATAGAGAGCAATGGAAAATGTTTTGTTAGACAAAATCACAAATCAGCCCTGAAAGTAAATGGAACCGGAGTACCTCAGGGGAGTGTGCTAGGACCACTGTTGTTTTTGATATATGTAAATGATCTCCCTGCTACAATACCTTATGAATGTTTACTCTTCGCGGACGACACAACAATATTGATAAAATGTAATGATAGATCAAAAAGGGAGTCAACGGTAAATAACGTATTAATAAATGTAATAGATTGGATGAATGAGAATAAACTTAAAGTAAATATAGATAAAACCAAAGTAATGCAATTCCGCAACTATAAAGCCAGTTTAATGCCTATGAATATCTCGTATAATAATTCTGAAATAGAACAAGTCAACAAATTTAAATTCTTAGGCTTTAAAATCGACGAGCATATCAATTGGAAAAACCATGTGGATGACGTATGCAGTAGATTAAGCCGATTTGTTTTTGCACTGCGAAAACTAAGATATACTGTGACACAGGAAGCAGCGTTATCTGCATATCACGGATATGTTCCGTAGGTGCTCCGTTATGGAATCATACTGTGGGGTAACTCTGTTGATTTTGAACGCGCATTTAAAGTTCAGAAAAGGTGCGTTCGTGCAATTTGTAATGCTGGATTTAGAGACTCGTGCAGGCCTTTATACAGATCACTAAAAATATTACCCTTTCCATGCATCTATATTTCTGAAATAATTATTTTCGTTAAACAGCATCCAAATTATTATAAACTCCTCAAAGAAGTCCAAATGAAACACCTACGTTCCATGTATATACATTTACTGCACAAACCACCTAGTCGCACTAATATTTATAGGAAAAATGTATATAATATGAGCATTGTGCTGTTTAATAAACTGCCAAATGAAATTAAATTGACTGACAACATTAATGTATTTAAATTAGAATTGTTTAATTGGTTATTAACAAATTGCTTTTATAGTGTAGGGGAATATATGAACCATGCTTGACATTTTTATTAAATTGATTTGAACCATTTATAAATTAAATTAAATCTTTTTATTTTGACATTTGTATAATTATAATTTTTATTTGACATTTGTGTAATTAATCATTTTTATTTGACATCTCTAATTAATCAATAATAAATTTCTTGTCTATTGTAATTTATAATGTATGTAAATAATAATGACATTGTTTATCTAAATTTGCACGCTTGAAACAAGCAGAATATTGTAATGGATTATAATTTAAGATCTCATTATGTATTACCATGTATTCTGGCAAATAAATAATTTCTATTTCTATTTCTTTTCGCGTCATTCTCGAAATTTTATTTGCGTAATTACTAAGATTAGACGTTTAGACATGACAGATACATAAATAAACATAAAGGTAGATAAGTTATACCGGGGATAATTTATGACAAGTACCTATTAGGTAAGATAAGTAGGGACGGGATAATAAATATGCAAGACGAAAAGCCTGAAATATGCATGCAAATATGGACAAAAAAAGATTGAAATATGCTGCAATATGCACAAGAACCGGCAAAATATGCAAGATCAAATTACAAGTTATAAAAACGAAATTATAATATTTTTTCTCATTAACTCGAAAAATGTAGAACATTTCCGTTTTTGATAAAAGATAATCAGTTATCCAAGAAGAAACCGGGTTTTTTTTCGGGAGGCAAAAGTTTCGGTAAAATATTATTTTGACAGATTAATGAGCACCCTCACCCACAAACTAATAATTTTAGAAAATCATGGGAAGTAGATGGGACGGCTTAAAAAGAGCGGCTGGCATGGTAATGGATGAGGGAGTCCTACGTCCAGCAGTGGACTGGTACAGGCTGCTGTGATGAATAAATAGAAATGGGAACGTAAAAAGGCGCACTGCGTTCGAATTTTTTTAAAAATATTTTATAAATATGCATCACGGCTAGATACTAGAAAAAAAATGCTATTTGCGATTAATATAATCGGGACGGTCTCTAAAGATAATCATTTTTTATTACGTTTTATCTATACTTGTTTTATATGCATATAAGACAAAGTAAAATAGGAACGCATTTACCAAACATACTTTAGTGAATCCTTACCTAGATCGGAGAGGCTGACTTTTTCTAAGAAGGGGTCAGCAACCGGCAACTGAAAATAAATAACAACATTTAATAATGCTCCGTAGAGACAGCAATACACGTAGGTAATTGAGAATAACTTGTTTTTAACAGGGAATCGCCTTCAAGGAACGAGTAAAAGTGCTAACCTAAACCTAAAACTAAATTTATTGGCGGTAAACCTTTTCCTAAATCTGACAAATACTTTGCTAAAAAACCGCATCAAAATCAGTTTAGCCAATCACGAGATAATCGCGGACAAACATACAACATATACTAACATTAGAACCTCCTTTTAGAAGTCGGTTCAAAATGACTCAAACTCTTCTATTTAAAGATATTGGCCGCTACTACAGCGTCATCAACTATTTTGCAGTCAAGTTAAGAATACTTTAATCAAACTTTACGTACAACTGTACATTGGCGAGTTATCTCCCAGTCTACCTCAGGGCATGTGGAAAGAACAGAAGTAAGTAGTGGTAAGTAATTTAAAAGACCTAACAAAAATGTCGAAATCGTAACTTTTTATAGATGTAAATATAATGAATTACAAAAGCGTTAGCAAACCAAACAGAGGATTTACTTATGGTCCAAACTATTCCACGTTTGCGTAACCGACAATCGATACGAGATAGAACCGATATCGTTCTATTTGGCACAGTCTCAATTGCAAATTAGCGCGGTTCTGCACCCGGGCTGCTTAGCAT
This sequence comes from Keiferia lycopersicella, assembly GCA_029255805.1. Taxonomy (NCBI): domain Eukaryota; kingdom Metazoa; phylum Arthropoda; class Insecta; order Lepidoptera; family Gelechiidae; genus Keiferia; species Keiferia lycopersicella. Next base: position 13,365,078 of record JARACZ010000006.1, on the reverse strand, counting down.
AGCAAACGTTTTAACGCTAACCTCATTTTTCATATTCTTTGCTCTGAAATGCTAACGAATCTATCCGCCTGATAGTCAACAACGTCTTTTGAATACCAATGAATATCTAAGATACCACCCTATTAGTTATCCGTATAAAAAACTTGCCTATGAAACACTGACTCATAATATTTTATAATTTGTGAGACGAGGCCGCTTTTAAACCGATTAAGTAAAGACCTACCCCGTCAATCGATACAAACGTATTAAAAAAGGGAAAATTATTTTTTTATGTTTATATGTAGTCTATAAACTCCTACTAGATCGATTTCTAACGTTCTTTCGACATTGTTCTTTTCCACCTGACTAACATTAGCGACGAAGCACTTCGAGAAAAGCTAGGCAGAGTCGGTTAGCGTTGCTCGCTTTGGCAGGCCACTTCCGTGACACCAGATGTCAAATTATCCACTAGAGCCTCATCTTTTAAAAAAAAAGATTTCATGAAATTAGTACTTAGATAAATTTTCAGTTGAGACCCCACGATAGTTTCTGTATTATATAAGGTTTTTGTCAAAAATTAACTACATTCGTTTAAATATGCTAGTATGCAGTTAGCGACTTTTTACTCTTCTCCCTCTCTTATCGTGTGGGACACCTAGTTGTTCAACGACCCGACTTGTTATAGGTACGGGAGATCTGATTCCCACGACAAAACGGGCAAATAGCAGCGAGCGAAACTGCTGTGCCTACCTATAAACATATCTATGAACAGAGTCCGAAGAGACTGATTATGTCATTGCGATTAAATCTGTGATTTTAATTTAGTAATTTCAATCATACTATTGCTTTACTGTTTTAAAAAAAATCTGCACATTTGCCTAGCCACTGAAACAACGATATTTTAGATGGTTTAAGTAGATAACTGCCCTTCCCACCCGAATCTTTGTTTTTAGACATTTTGCAGTCTACTTACGAGTATATTCTTGTTTTATGTTTACAAGCCCGGAGGCAGGTAAAACGGAAGAGACCCAAGCTGGTAATAGGAGATCTTGTTTTCAACAACCTGTAAAACGGTTTCGTTTAAAGTCTAAAAGAAAGATATCAAAATATCAATCCAAAAGTCGATTGATGGCAAAAGCCCTGCACGTGCTTGTGCTGAACCCGTTCCATGTCAGTCCGATCCGTTCTTCCTCAGTCCGATCCGTTCTTCCCAGAACAACTCCTAAGCCCAGCCTTGCCCCAAGAGCGTGATTGGGCTGGTTGTTTGAACAACCAATCAATTATTTCCGGGTGAGCTCGTGCTCCACACCAAGCCGACAAGCGTAGTTTTGAAGGCCCCGAGGCCGTAAACGTGTAGCCCATCAATATTTTTTTTTAATACCCGTTCCATTTCAATTCACGATGGAAAGGACAAAAACACTAATCAATCTGGCTCTCTTTTCTCGTAGGGAAATACAAGTTTGAGGTGCAGACCATTGATTCATATCTAGACATGAGAAGCATAGTAGCATGGCCAACCAAGTTCAAGTAAAGAAGTATTACACGATCGAATCTGAGGCACATGGCCCAACGACGTCCGCCGCTTCTCCGCTCCCTATGACGGCTGGCAAAAAACTGGATTAACTAAATGATCCCTTACCCCCCGTGAGTCGCGGAACAGCATGGCGGCATGGTGCGGGTCCAAGAACGCGTCGGAGGCGCGATGTCGCATTTGAGGCACATGGCCCAAAGACGACCGCCGCTTCTCCGCTTCTTGAGAGGCCGCCCGACGAAGGTGCGCACCTAAACAAAACAAAACTCTGTTAATGGAGGCATGTTCAATGTTTATAGTATTTACGGAATATTAGGACACCCGCGGGATTTTATGCTATTTTGAGCCGGTATTTCACGGTATTACTCTTGAGCTAACATCACACGCATCGTAAACGGCCTAGCAGTCGCAATCTAACTGGGTGTTCTGACCAAATCCAATCAACGCTGGACACCAAGCTACATGAACTGAGCTACACAATCAAGGAAAAATTACCTGTCTACCTACAGGGAAATTACGACCTTCAGTAATGAGGACAAAATCACGTAATGAGGGGGATCATACGCATCACTTGCTATTACTCTCGGGATTTACTCTAGAATCCTTTGTTTTGATTTTGATTTCAAATAGCGCCCCCGCATTAAATACATGTATTATCAAATACCAAATGCTCTTGTTATAAACATTATTGTTTATCTACCTAGCCAAGTAGAGACAAAAATGTGTACAGTAATCCAATAAGAACGTACAGGTGACTGCTCCTTCACATCAAAGTAGGCTGTTCAAGATCAAAGTGTATATACCTCCGTAGTTGAGGTGCTGAACGACATACCTACAGGTTGTAAGAGCCGCCCTATGAATACTGATGGGGTGCATTCAGACCGTTTCATTCAGAAGTGGCGTCGCCAACTAAAAATAGCGTTACAACTTTCATTAAATATAGACATCGACTGTAAAATTGTCTATAACTATTCGCATTTTATACGGTTATATATAGCGACGATTAAAATTGTTACTAGACAAACATGGAAATATGCGGAATGGCGAAGAAATCGTGAACATGTTTAAACGTAACATAACTAAATATTATATTAATCGTTTTCTAAGCCTGTTTACTGGAATATTTTCGAACGACACCATTATCTATCCAATTTATGCCCTGCACCTAAACACAACCTTAGACAGCTTAGAGTCGGCTTTACTCACGAACAAACAATAAAAATGATATAATATATAATAACATCGAATAAGACGTAGGTACTATACAAAGCAATTACTACGTAACACGGCGTTGCGTTGATTGTTCACGTTATCACAAAACTCCCAACAGTTTCACCTGGGTACACACATTACCCCCAGTCAGTAGACAATCAACTACATGTAAAATATATTGACACGTAATAAATGCTGTGAGCCAGTTAAATTTATTTATTACGGAATATTCAATCCTTCCTTTCATTTTGTGTGGGACATCAAGTTGTCCAACACCACGATGAATCCCGGTGTCATGTACATCATTCAATTTTCAATCAATCAAAAATAATTCCTAAGTTGGCACAAAACAGCTCCTATAAAGGTCACTAAAAGTCGTAAAAACACAAAACAAGTTATGGATTGGTGAGCCAAAATACGAATGCGATTTATTTACTTGTGTTAAAAACTGTAGCTTAGTTGAGCGACTGTATAGCAAGGTACAATCTTAGCGTTCAGTCTCCTTTTATTTCTTTTTTATTGAAAGCATTTTAAAGTACACTTTGAGCATACTTCATTTTTTTTTCAGGCTGAAACGATAAAAGTATTTGATCAAAAACCTGGGACAGATATACATTCTAAAAACCACATAGCTCACTATACGTTAAGTATGTGAAATACATAACACATTAATCAAGAATTCTTCCGAAACACATTTATGTCTGAGCTTTAGTCTTGCTAGCTAGATATTTCTTGGTAAGCATTCTACCGATTCCAAGCCCTCCCTTCGTTCCAGTTTCATTTCGATTTATTGGGGCAGAACCTACTTTTGAAAAACTTCGTTCAAATCTCCTTTTCAACCATAGTCAACCCAGATCTGCTTTTACTACTTCCTAAGCGCTAGATATGCTATTATCCCTTTTAATCCGATTCAAATGCCTGTAAATAGTGAAAGTAATATCCGAATTGCCAAATGTTGCAGTGACCGTTAAACTCCTTTCAATAGGAAAATTTCTATGTAATGGTTCTTTCCCTTTTTATGATTTCCTGCCAGATGATGTAAAGTTGGTCGTGACGTTAGAGTTTAATTGATACTCAACTGAAAAACATTTCCTTGGAAATAAACTTTTTCAGTTTACCTCAGCGCCATATCATCTAGGTACATTTGAAGATTGGCTAGAAAGTTTCTCATTACAGTGGCTGCTTGAAGTGGAAGGTAATTAAATGTCCATATTTCAGTTTACGATAGTAGGGTCAATTTCGCCATGAAGCTCAATTTTGCCATAATTTTGGATCAAATGTCATTACCAGATAGAGCTATGACTTTAAAGTAGGTCATATTATTTATACCAGTCCTTTCAACGAAATTTTAATGAGCAGGGGCGTAGTGGTTGTAAAGCTTTTTGTACGGCATTTTGTGGTCACTTAGCGCCGCTGCGTTGTAATAAATTGTAAGAGCTTATATGAAAAGCACCTTCATAAGTCTTAATGTTGTAAAACCCGCTCTGTAAATATCAATTACTTACAATTTCTAGTTAGTTCTATTTTGAAAATTACTCACAAGCTAACCTGTAAAAAATAGAATAGCGACAATTAAAAAGTTAAAATCAATTTCATCAAATTTTTATCGGAGTTGCTTCCTATTAGTTGTATACGATTTCAAATTTTGAACTGGCTGCTACGAATTATGTCATTTTCAATAAGCACACCGGATAAAAAAATACGTGAGGTAGAAATCATATTTTTTACGTATTGAAAAAAGAGTTTTGTTATGCAATTTGCGTACCAGATGATACAATCATCATTTAAGGATTGGTTTTTTGTAATTATTGCTTAATTTTACTAACTTTTCAATCGATATATAAGTATATACACCGCGGATGTAACATCAAATTGGTAACATTCCTAGGTGCGTAATCTACTATTATTATAATAACCTGAAAATGTGATCTACTAACCAACAAAAGTCATTCCTAGCCTCACTATACCTAAATATTTTGTTAATAAAATATAGTGAAAAATCGTTATTATTGCAAAATAATAATTATGCAAGTTGATTAGTTATGCTATCCTTATTAGAATTAGAATCAAAATAAATCGTAGCATAAAACACTATTTAAAAACGTTTAAAATAGCGTATTCGTACGATTGAAAGACCCTTCTCGAGAGGTCATTCGATAATAAAATCTGGCTGGGACCTAAAAAGCATCTAATTGAACTTAAGTAGAGGCGACCGACTTCATTGTGATGCCAATGCATTTGAACTTTACACTGGCTACGAGGCATGCCTATATTGACCTCAACAGCGATCATAATCATACGTCATCAAGAAACAAAAAATATCCAAGAGCTATCAAGACGGCAAAGTCTCGGTAAAAAAAATAGGCAGGTACATGATTTTTCAAAGTACGGTAAATAGCTCATTCGTTCTAACTAGACAGTCTCCGAATACCACCATTTCTTCCCTACATCATCATCATCATACATCAAGGGAATTTGAGGGATTTTTTTAAACTTGTGAGACGTGTTCTCAACCTGTCTGTTCCGCGAAGGTTTTGTTGTGTATTCAAGAATAGCACAACGCAACGCAAAACCGAATTGATAGTATTATAAGAAAGGGTGTCTAAGTACCTTTGTTTACATTTGGAAGAGCTTTTATTATTGCGAGTCAAGAGCGGCGTATAGAGAGAGCACATAACGAAATTAAGGATATGAATCGAGTCATCACAATAATGAAATAAGGTTTGCGAAACTCACTCACGTCTCATGAATACGGTTCGTTTCACAGACTAGAACCAAGCAATTTGTAAAGGAAGTTCAAGGGACCTATGTTTGAGGATCAATGAACCATGCAGACCATTTTAAATACATAATTTCATTTCAGACCTGGATCTGATCAGGATTTAAGTACTTGGCGATACAAAAGCGTGTTTTTCAGTGTTGATTTTATAGTGTGTGATGAACAGTTATAGTTGGACAGTTGGAATTATCACAAAAAAGTAGGCAATAAACAAATACTCAAAACAACAATGTTAATCAAATTGTTCAACAAATTGAACATCATTCCCCAATAAACATAGGTCGAAATTTATGAGAAGTTTTTTGGACCTTCCATACAAATTGACTTTGTCGGTTGGTAATTTTGTATCGGAGGTCAAAAATATGTATTTTTTTATGTTTCCACCTATGATCCTTGGAGAAAGTTGTATAGTTTCATGAGCTGGTCCAGCCCTTACAATATTTGCAACTGTTTAGCCTTATTGTAGATTTTTCCTAGCAAACATATAGCACAGTCACAGCATTGTTGAAGGACTCGGTGTCGAAAAGAAGAAGTAAGAGCATAAAGATATCTGAACTAATTTTAAAAGATGATGAAAAAGATATAATAAATAATCACGTTAGCAACTCAGGCGAGATCCAGACGATCTAGGCGAAGTGATAGCAAGTGGCGCGGGCGCAGAGGTTATCCACTATCGCAGTGTGAACGGACGCCCGTCTAGCGCCTGGACAATTCACAGATAGGTGTTGTGACTGTTGGCAACATTGTAGTACTTATGTACAAAACACATCATCAAACGGTATATATAGCTTGGCCAGAAATAGTAGAAATTAAATAAAATGGAACTAAACATTTTGTATGAAAAATTGTTGCCATAGTTAGGTGTTACGTATCTGTCAGATTTGACAGATCGCGAAGAAAGTGACGGCCTCATTTTTTATCTACTCTTCATGGTCAAGCTATAGATATAAACTTCGATCGTACCCATGCCAAAATAAGAAGATTAATGTTTCTATTATAGATGAAACCATTTATTTATTTCAATTCGAGCGGAAATAATTCATTGATCTACAGGTAACTAAGCTTTAATCGTTACCATACCAACCATTAAGTGGGTTTAAAATAGAATCCCGTAAGTATGGTTTGATTTACAAGAATGCGGAATTGCGAATACTTCAGAAGTTGTTTGAATGTTGTTTGGTATTCATTGAAGGGTAAACTCTTGACTACCAACGAAAATCCGGACCTGTTTGTTAGGAAGAATTGCGCTGTCTGCTTTCCAATTTATAAAAGATCTGTCCGTTACTAACACGAGACACGACATTTTATAACAAACGTGACCTTACTCCAGTGAAGTAGGAAACGATCGTAGGAAGTTATTTAGTCCTCGCGCCGCCGAGTCGTGTATGAGAGGATTCTAAATATTGTCTCTTGACGACTCTCAGCGTGCGGTGTAAATCGTTAACGCTCTTGGAAGAAAAACAACTACAAAGAGTCTCCACTGCGCTGATAGTTTCAGCCAGGGTACCGTGAGCCTATAGTTTTAGGGAAGTGTCCGGATGTATCATATGTATCAGCAGCAACAAAATAATAATATCTCATACTGGCCATAGTCATTCTTAATCAAAAACCAATTAGAGGTGCTGGCATTCCTCCAATCACAAGTTATCTGGCTTACCTAAATTAAAATACTTTACGTCAAGATTTTAGGCTTTGGTTTTTAAGAGCAGCCCCACAACTACATACACATTCCTTTAAAAACTTCATTGCGTGACAAACTTTTATTACTGTTCCTGTAACATTCACTCATTCTTGAAACACTCCTATTTTTCCCGATTATCATACAGCGAGTAGCTTTAGTTAGTATTTAGATCATACGTACCTTCTTTCACTATTGTTTCGAAAATTTGATAAGTAGCACCGCAATCTTCCAATAGCGGCCTTTTCGTAAGTCTATGGAGATGATCTGCGTCTAATGACTTAGATCGAGATCGAAATTCTTCAGCATTTGCGGCTTTTGCCTCTTCGTTTCCAGTGGAGGGTACGGCGCAGGAGCCGCGGCGTCCCTCGTGACCCTCGTGTCGCCATTGGCCCACTTTTTTGCCGAAAGTTCTGATGAGCTCTTGTATAGAGTGGTGTTTATGTCGTCCGCTTCCACTCGAAGCCGAACCTCGCCTTTCGTGTGAGTGATCTTTGTGATCTTTACCGGTGCTTGCGCTTTCCGCTAATGATTTAGCGAAACTCTTATTATCGAATCGATTCTTGAATGGTATATGGTTTAATTTCGTATTACTAATTTCTCCATAGCGCTCACATTTGCTGTATTCGTTCTCCTGAATGTCGTCCATGGCGTCGCTGAAAAGAGGAGAGACGAACTGGCGGTACTCATGTCGCGGGGCCTGGTACGTGTTGACCCCGATTTGATACCGTTCTCCTTCGCTGCGCTGCCGGCGGTAATCATGGTGAGTGTGGTACGTGTTCTGGGACGGGGAACCCTTCCCTTCCATGACATCGCGGAAGTAGCTCGCAAAGTTAGGATAACGATCGCGGGGACTAGATGCAAATTCAAAAGGACTTCCAGACGACGCTCGAAGACTTCGATGGGTGTAATTGCCCCTCTGGTTGATAGGAATAGCTTTTCCATTGGTGTCTGATTGAGAGAAATTGCGGGAGTCTGATGAGCTGAGCGTGGAATACCAGCTTTCTGTGCTGTCTTCCTTTTCCAGGGGTGGGGTCGACTCGCTTGAGCTGTGTTTGTGCAGGAAATGTGATAGCCCGTGCATTTTGACTTATAGCAGACAGTCATAACACATATTATAATTGCTATTGTAGACGATTGTTTATTTCATTTTTGAGTATTTTATTTTCACTGAAACATTAGGTAATTATTACAAATTATAGCGTTTGAAGAAGAAGAGGTAACACACACGATAAAATGGTGCTATATTTGTTTGATTGGAAGCTCGGTCGCGTCAGCAATGATTTTTCTTGTCGTAATTTATTGACGAACCCGAGATATACTAACACAAATAATAGTTAAGTCACACCTGTATTACTTGGAGGAGAGGAAGAGCCTCAACTGTTTAAATAAACCGTTTTAACGTCATTAATAAAGTCCATGCTTGTTAAGGAATAGGTGAGTACCTACATTACTTTAAAGAAAGTATATGGTATTAAATCTCCCTCTATCGATATGGTATTAAATTCTAATAAAGTATAAGGGCATGTCATAATTGATTGACAAACACAGATTGTATGAGCTAAAACACTAAATATGAGCAATCAAAATACCTAAAGAATCCAGTTGTTATCATTCGAATTAAATTATATGCTATGCTATCATCGAAGATAAGTAGCACATTTCGCTTCAATGTCATCTTCTTGAGAGCGATCCTCAAGGACATCCACGTCGCCAAATGCCGTCTTTTTTTATTAGAAAACTTATTTTATATCAAAGGCAGGATTTGAGCCGTACCTCATTGTGGTAATAAAGTACACTAGTTTAATTTCGCAGATTACGAATAAGCACTTGAAGCCCAGTTAGTTAAGTGGCGTCGCTAGCACTTAGGACGAAAGTCGCTGGTTAAATTGTATATCTAATACCTAGCGAACATACAGAAGCTTTTTATAATTTATATTATAAAATATTCATCAGTTATTTTTTGGCGATGAGAGCGCTACTTAGCCTTGGGAAGTATCTTATAGCGTGGATCCAATTGAAGTGTTACGTAACCCGTTGTACCTGTTTCGTTCCTCTGCGATATAAAATGTGGGCTTAATATTCACGAGGGACCAAACTGTGACTCGAACCGGTTTTAAACGTTCAAGGTCAGGGTTTAGTAGGGCAGGGGTATTGAGTAGGTGTCCAACGTCCCATAAAATACTGTAAGATGATCAGATCAAAGAGTGGTGTTCTTATGGTGACATGTCCAAGTACTCACAAAACATATAAATATTGGCAAATTGCTTAACTGTTCAATAAAAGAAATCCCAATGAACGAAGCTTGTCTTTTTCCTTTACATTGCAGCTTATATGTGAGAGTGAGGCAGACTGTATTTCTGTGGCTCCTGAGTTGTACCTACTTAGATTTGTAAGGGTACTGTGCTGTGGGAGCGATATGGGGAAGCGTAACGACCTTGTGTTGGGGTCCGCACCCGCAGCGTACGCACTCTTAGCCCCTAGGCCTATGCATTACGCATGCGCTTAGAGGGTCACCTTGGCACCACATTTGACCGATTTTATCCAGATTCCTGTCAGTACGCCAGCCCCCAAGCGAGAGTGAACTACGGAACTGTCAGAAAGAGGATCATCCTTGATTCTTGATATATTTATGCATTGTAGTTACTGTGGAAGGACCTACAAGCATGCTACAGACCTGAACCTACTGTTCTTACAAAAAAATGATATATGTATGTAAGCAGTGTTTTAGGCCGAATGCGTCTCTTTGTCTTTGCAAACTAAGCAGAGTCATGGATGCATAAAGATGTAGGTAGGTATAGATACTTACATAATAACGTAAGACTCCAAAGAATTTCGTAAAGAAAGAAATCGTGTAAAAAATATTACGATCAATCAGTACGTAACTTGACTTAGGTGCTGCTACACTGACATACTCGTATATACATCCTGTTTTGTACAAGCACTCATACAACTGAATAAGAACTGATGAACTTCCGTCGCAAAAGGAAATTGTAGGATTTTGCGGAAATAGAGGAAAATACGTCGATTTGAATTCAGAGTACTGGGTACATAGCATAGGTAGCAGGTTGCTAAAAGGAAGGATTAGTGTATTGTTAGAGAAATTACAATAAGACAGGAGCTGGGTGCATCTACATCTGAAATGCCTAAATTAGAACAAACAAAAACACGACGTAAAAATTATACAGTCACGAATTAACTACACAAAGGTATAGGTGTAAAAGAAGTGACACCTTGTTCAAATTACGTTCATTATAAAACGCGCGGAAATCTGTATTTCAGTGTTTTATTTCCGTAGTCTAGCGCTTAATTTTTTACCATTATTTATTATTATTTTATTTTATTATTTATTTAATCATTAACAATTTTTACATTGTGTTCGATATTATACGTACACTACTCTGACTTAATTATAATTAAATATTTCATTTTATTTCATTTCAATTTCATAACACTACACTATTAAATGGCATCACTATTATGTACAATAGTTGCATCCCGTAACTACAAACTCATTCGACAAGCACCTTGACCTAGACTTAAGTTCCGAGTCATTTTGAGCGTCGTCAGAAATTCCACATCTAGGTCGCATGCAGGCTGTTATGAAAATGGTAAATGCAACCCTTTGGAGGATTTCCTTTGCATAAGAAATTGAACGAATTAACCGAACAAACTTTAGCGACTTTTCAAACATCTTTAAACAAATCATCCGTTTTCGATCCGATGAACTGATTGTACTCGATTATTTCGTACGCGAAGTAAAACCAAGTGAGGGGCGCGAGCTTTAACACTTTGTATAGTTCTGTTCCATTTTCGGTTCCCTAGCAGCTTGGTCTGGCTTTTGAAGGCATGCATGCGATGCATCTTGTCATTGTCAGTGCCAAAATGGAAAGCGCAGCTTGGCTGAGGTTTAGTGGCTTGGCATTATAAAATACATATGTATAGTGCTAGCTATTGTTGTAGTCGTTCGGGCTTAACATGGAGTGTAAAATGGGCATTATGACTGGCAGGGCAAATGAGTTACATTTTACAACGATATTTTGTATGAAAATACGAAATTATTCTTTTGTTTGTTAATTCAAACTTTGAATTCTTCGGGAAACTATAAATGGAGTCTGTATTACTTCTGGGCAATAGTTGTGAGCGTACTACTCTTGCATTTTATTAATGACACAGTCATCTAGCAAATTTTAGTTGATTGAGCGCCGCTTAATAATATAATATGATAATGGGGCTTGCAAATAAGTTATTAAACCACATCCTATTGTATTTTCCCTCAATGAAAGACTAATAAATGATTGAAATGCGAAATAGACAGCCTGCATTAATGACATAAACTGCCGGGAATGCCGCCGTATACCTAGATAGATAGGTAACTATACAAATTGATGGTACCTATCTGTTAAGCTACTGTCTTGGTGATTATGTCACTACCCATAGTGAAAAATTGCCATAGCCATATGACGACGCGATTAAGAGACCATGTCATTTCCAGGGCAACTTTGTAACGTGCCTATAATAAATATTATATATCCTGGACAATTCGCACAGCGACATCTAGGCCCAAACTGAGCAAAGATGCACTATGGGAACTAGATAGCTGATGCAAATACTAATTTACTTTTTTGTAAATAAATAGGCACATATTATACATAGAAAAACACCCAGATTAAACACAAATATTTGAAAAAACAGCAAATATTCGTGCCCGGTAGGTATCGAACCCACGACGCTCGGCATAGAAAGCAGGGCCCCAAGTCGACAATAATTTGTCATTGTAACGCCAAAACAATTCAACTGTCATTCTATTACCATTGTGATTTTCTATACTTAACTGTTAGCAGACTACGAAATTAGTAAAACCATCGAACTGAGTGTGTATGGGTGCCGTAAGAGGCGACTAAGGGACTCGAGAGTATTGGACAAAAATTGTAGTACACCAATACTATTGGTGCACTACAATTTTTAGGCGACAGGCTGACAACCTGTCACTATAGTGATACACATGTTTTCTGAAACAACCTTGGAAAACAATCTTCAAAAATGTCAGACGCGGCGATAGTGGATGTATTCTTACGGCCGTTAACGCTCTGCCTCCCGCAAGGGATAAAGGCGTGATATATACGTATGTATGTATGTATCGAACTGAGATCCAATCGAAATACAACTGAAATGATTTTCATTTAGCAGACTTAGTGCCCTCGAGTATTATCCGCTACGCCATCGGGACAGTTAAGTATAATAGTCTATCGCGGCGTGGCGCGCGTGACGCATCTTGCAAGCAAAACTCATTTCACTAAGAATAATGATTAATTAAAATACAGCTCAAAGGATCGACTTTTAGACAAATAGTCAATGATCATGTCCTGATAGTATAATATACACCACATATTATTATATGTTATACTGCCTATTACAGTTATGCTTACTCTTATCAATTACTTAAAACCAGAACGAGCCTAGCAAATGGTAAACATCACTATGATTGACTGGTTTAATACTATAATTGTTCATTGCCATTAGCATTTCATTAATATGAAAATTCATAAATATTTCATTATGAAATGAAATGGCTGTCAGTAGGTACTAGTACTACTCGTATATAGTTGCTAATGTCTCTTTTTGATTCTGTTTTTCTGAACCGCTTGATACAAACAAAACTATTACAAAAGTATTGGCTAGGTTGAATAATAATAAAAGTAAACTTTATTCCAAACTTGGGGTGCGAAACAATAGAACGATGCCAAGAACAGTACAGCTTACCCTAATCACCTTGAGCTGCCAACGGCCGACTCAAGCTGATATCGGTAAACAGCGTATGTGTTATCTATGAAAATGAGGTTTTAGATATCGTGTAAGAGAGTGGATTAAGGATTTTTTCTTGAAATGCGGTTTATTAGGCAATTAGGAAAAGGGTCTTCGGAGGATAATACGTTATTTTTAAGATGTGATCGTAAAAGTAGCGGAGGGGGTAAGAAATTTATTATGAGCCTATTTTCCTGAAAAGTTGGTCCTTTCATCCGCGGTGCGCCAGAAAGAAACAGTCAATCATATTGCGCTTAAATTTTTGCGATATTTACGTTTTTTTAGACACAGAAAGTAAATAAATATCAGTACAACCAACGGCTTATTCAGCTATTTTGACAAAAAAAAGAATATTAATTCTGGCTTATAAATTTTGTTGACATACGAAGGGTAAAGTTGGTCATAGTCGTCCTTTTCGACAGTAACATATTATTTTTATCAATGTTTTGTTTTTAATTGCCAGAATAAATTGTATTAAAACTTGCCCTCACGGCATTTTGAGAGCATTTCTTTTTTAAGAGCCAAGCTTAACATGCAGACGTGCTGGTTTACTCTTGGACCTGACTTTCCTTTATTAAAGTTTTTCCGCTTATAAATGTATGAATCAGTAAGGTTGCCTTATCTGGTATCTAATCGGAAAGTAAACTGAGAAGGAACCTAATTTAAGCTGTGCTGGTATACGTTACTTCGCTATCCTGTGTCATTACATTAAGGCATTCCAGTGTCATATCACTGTGACATGTATAATAATTAAGTAGCATTGTTTACTAAGTTGGTATATCTACTCATATTAACCCCACTAACCTGGTCGACGAAAACATTTAGTGTGCGTAATTTTCTATCAAGAAACTAATTCGTCATAAAATGTGACATCTTTCTTATAGTATATCTTCATAAGATATAGATCAGAAGTATACTGCATCCTGGCGACTAGTTAACACTTGAATGCTATTATTTCATTTTCTTATCGTATCTTGAAGTTATTGTGAGAAACGATAAACAATGAAAATTCGTTCGTTTCCTGGATCATTAATCAAATACAAAAGTTGTTCGCTGTTGTGTTGGAAAAATATACATATATTTCTCAATACTTCGGCAAGACCTTGCTGAGGTTTGGGTTTTAGACTAGTAATAATAGTCTTAGGAACATTATCCACTATTGATCAAAGAGGGGCTGATCGTGGACCACGGTCCATAGAAAAGAAGTGGGGACAAGACGTCACCCTTTGTGACACCGATGCTGATGGCACTACAGCAGGCAGTAGATGCATTAATATGGTTGATTCATTGAATGATTACCGTCTTTTGTTTTAGATTTAAGCGGTTTTTCGTCAATAAGAAATCTGAAAATAATATTATTTTTCTCAATATTTCCAGCAAGGGATTTTCCTGAGATTTGGATTTCAGACTAGTCATAGTTTTTACTTTTTTTGGGGTTTGAATTAAATAATAATGCAAATCCTTCTATTTTATTTCGTATTTTATTTACGTAATAGTGTATTAGTCAGTAATTTGAGTAATTTTGGGGATACATTTTATTTCATATTTACGCTAGGGATTGACTCAAATTCATCGATATAGTAATCGATAGGTACCTCACGTAACTTGAATTAGAATAATATTTACTTTACCTTCTTATTATTTTTCGGGTCTGTAAATTCGAGAATTTATTTACAACATAGCTTTACCTTCCACATCAAAGATCAAGAAATATCAACTTCTTGTGATTAAGACCGTTTGACTTAACAGTGATTTTATAATTTATTTTTATTTAAGCATGAAAAATTAGATATTTTGTATATTTACGTATGAATTAGAAAAACGGGCCAAGTTGTAGGGGTGAATTGAATATAGTAAAATGTGATTCTCTTTTTTAAGAATGATGATCTCAAGAGCAACTTACTTTTTGTGAACTAAGTATTTAAAAATAAAATAATACTATCAAGTTAAACTCAATGTCACTCTTTACAGCAAAATTATCAGCATTGAGGCTTGGCATCTTTTTACAGATACAATTTAATACCTTTGATAATGTAGGTATTCATTCAATGAATCACCCAGCAACAACTTTTTTCGATCTGTTTGTTGAATTCATTTATATTATACGGTTGATAAATAGCATTTGGTTATCTTCAGTAATGCGGCTAATGGAATACCTACCTACCTATCTGTATCAGACAATAAAATGTATCTTCAACTCACGATATCGAGTTTTTGTAAATATGTTTAAGGAAAAACCACTTTGCACATGGTGTCTAAAATTAGAAGGTCATCTCCACTCAGTCAATAAACATTAGACGTAAGCACTTTTTGCCTATAGCCGTGCAGTAAAGTTTATTATGACGATATAAATAATAGTTGAGCGGTGATCACGGCGCCGACGGCCGGCTGCCGAGGGTCCATTATTATCTAACTGGTGTGTTTACTATGTTTGACGCATTGCGCCATACAATACTGTGCCGGGCATCGGGCATGCATGTGGCCGTAAGCGCGCGCGCCATGTGCGGCGCGGTCGCAACGTAAACAAGAAACACCGGCTACCGAGCTTCCAAA
Source organism: Keiferia lycopersicella (assembly GCA_029255805.1). NCBI lineage: Eukaryota > Metazoa > Arthropoda > Insecta > Lepidoptera > Gelechiidae > Keiferia > Keiferia lycopersicella. The sequence continues at coordinate 13,349,541 of JARACZ010000006.1, read as the reverse complement.
CAAAAAACACCGAATTTTCACTACATAGGCACTGATTAACTGCACGTATCACTCGAGTGCATTATGAATAAATGTTCACAGTTCATTGTATCGAGTGCGTTCGCCGTGGCGTCGCGCTACACGTCGCTCGCTCGCGGCCGTCGTGGGTTTACTAACTTAGCGAAATAAGCAAAGACTGCGGGAGGGAGCGAGGCGAGGGCCGCCGCGCCGCTGTCCGGTCCGGCGACGTGCCGGGTGCCTGCCTACCACACAGCCAAAAATGCGACTCCACGGTTTAACAAAGAGTTTTCATAAAAGGTTTACCATAAGTTTGGCAGATGAAGATGCAGATGACAATGTCGGCCACAATTTATTACCTAGGGATCGTCGGATTTAGATTGGCCATTGCTTAGATTAAAAATTGGTCTAGCAGCGAGACCAATCATTTATGTAAGGTTCATTGTTTTACTATCAATGTGATTCTTTTGTTTAAACAATATCGTTATAACTATAGAATTCATGGGTACGGGTAGTAAGTATTAAATGTAGATAGTACTTAGTGTAGCATAATATTAAATGAAATTAATTATAAGAAGAAAAGAAAATAGTTATAATGTAAAATTATCTCATACAGCTGTTCCGACTATAAAAGAAATTACGATAGATCCATGGGCCGCTCTACCTGCGATGCCCATTCTTCCATGACCGACCCTGTCTAAGGGAGCATCCATCAATAACCTAAATTGATTTTGCTTGCTGATCTTTGACATTCCTGAGATCTTCTCTGGAAGATTTTAAAAATTCTCTATTCACTTAGATTCGATTACGCGAGATTTTCACGGACCTTTACTCTCTCCCCTTTTGAGAGTTGTCTACATCCCATTCTTCCTCTCTTAAACACCTCACGTATTATATGGGCGCCCCCTAACTCAAATTATCCACCGAGTAAGACGTCACTTCCTTAAGCCCATCACAATTGTGATTGGAATGCTAAAGAAATCTTAATGTTCTTTCATCTTCTAGAATTTTGAAGGCTCGCCACACTGACGAAACGTCGTAAATGTTAATTGACGATCACATTAGTGTGTGCATTATTAACAAACAACATTCAACTAAGTAGGTAGTTACCCACGACAATGCGCGAGGCCACCGTTTTGGTTCCGCGTCTAATTCAAATTTCCTTAAGTTCGATAAACTGTTTATTAATTTTTCTCATGCAATGCATGCTAGGATATTTTTTTAATTCTTTGTATTTTTTCTTTCCTTAAAAAGCTGTATATAGGCCTCGGGGAAAAAGGACTCGACAAAGTCTACTCGTCAGACTCTGTACCCGTCCATCAAAGCCTTATTTATATTCGAGACCACTGAAACAATCTACTATGATTACGATACCAAAGAGATCTTTGCAACGAAGTTAAAAATGAAAATAAAATATTTTTTTACATACATCCAATTTCCATCCTTCTCCCGTCTATCTATTTCTATATCCTGAAGGTTCAATACTTCTCTTTTCAACATAATACCTTCCTTTTGATCTAACTAATCAATTTCCTTTAACCGGTATTGAACATTGTAACTGTATTTGCTTAAACGAGGCACTAATTTGGAAAATGTCATCCCACCAAAAAGACTTTCAAGTAAATTTGCCAGACGGGCGCTTAAAGACATTAGATGTCAAATATAGCCAATCTGGCCGGGTCTGCTCGTGCATTACGCAAATGGTGCGCGTGTTATAGTCTATTCTACTGGCTTTGGATAAACGGTGAAATAAAAATTAGAGATGGGCCGAATATTTGGTTTATGTTCGGCATTCGGCAGGTTTACCGAATATACGATCAAATTTGCCGAATATTTAACCGAAGAAAAAGGTATTGTTTTTGTATCGAATTCAGTTCTTCTTTTCGTCGCCCGAGTCGTCCAACGACCCGATGAACCCTAGTGTCAGAATTTTTCAACCGCCTTCTACAAGTAACAGGCTTCTGACATGGTTGTGTACCGACTGCCGTGTAAGTGATCATAGACAGCAATCGGGACCTACGGCTTAACGTGCCATCCGAAACACGGAACCATCTTACTTACGGACAATCGTGTGGTTCAGCCCGCAATGTCCTAACCAGACTGGGAAAAAAATCACAAAGTGATAAATATCAACTTTGTGAGTGACCCACCGAGAATCGAACCCGGAACTTTCTGCGTCAAAGGCAGTCGCACTACCATTGCGCCACATCGGTCGTCATAGAATTCACTGTTAATGGTTTAGTCTAAACAAGGAGTGAATATAGTTTTTTAAAAGTTTGTCAATGTTTCTTAAGTGAAAAGTTAACAGGGGTAACAAGCGGAGAGGTCCTGTGTGAATCCGCAAACAAGTAAGGCTCTTATTTTTTTTATCATTCGGCCGAATATTCGGTTCAGCAAACTTTTCGCCAAATATTCGGTTCCGGTGAAATCTATGTTCGGTCTATTACTAATAAAAATCACCGCATGCATATTATATTGTCATTTTGTTTTTATAATACACACTTGTGATGGGCCAAAAATAGATTTCACCGAAACCGAATGTTCGGCCGAATATTCAGTAAAAAGTTTGCCGAACCGAATATTCGGCCGAATAATTATTCGTTAGGAACTGATATCCAAACAAAACAGGTAGAAGCCGTTACCTGTGTCGCTTCGATTGCGGATAAGTACCGTACCTCTTCGCTCGCTAATCCTCTAACTTGTCATACAATTAGGAACGTTGGTTACAGTAAAAAACGCTTTACTCCTATTTCTGCACATGCACATGCACATATCACGCCTTTATCCCTTACGGGGTAGGCAAAGCGATAACGATCGCAAAATTACGGTCGTTATCGCCACGTCTGACAATATTTGAGGGTCGTTGCAGATAATTCGTGTATCACTATAGTGACAGGTTGTCAGCCTGTCGCCTAAAATTGCAATACACTTAAAACCCTCGAGTCCCTCAGTCGCCTCTTACGACACCCACGGGAAAGAAATGGGGTGATGATATTCTAAGCCGGCACACACGACAAATATTGTAATTATTATTTAATCTCCTATTTTTCACATAATTATTTTCAACTAAATGAATTTAAAAACTATTATTTTTTCATTTGGCTACAACCCGAACTCGGTTTCGGCCGAATATGCCGGACACCGAACATAAACCGAATATTAGCCCATCTCTAATACACACGCTCCACCCTACAAGAAAATAAGGTCATATTTGAAACAATAAACGACCACCTGATCCTCGAGAAATAATAAAGTTAGCGGTGGTTTCGTCCTATTAAAGGAACAGAGTATTTTTCCTAGTACCCAATCTTGCACTTAGCCTGGATATGGCATACGTAGTCAGCCACCCGTCAATTTGTAACCTATTTTTTACCAAAGAAAATAAAGACGATGTTTGTTTGCATTAGAATACCGGTGAAATAAATCAATACACCGATTATTAGATAAGATAAAAAGTAATTGTAACGAAGAACTTACCGCCTGTGATATGATGCTGCTGTATCGCTCTCTGAAAATAAACCAAATAAAAACCAAATGAAACAAACGTAAACAAAAGAAACCAGGTTGCAAATAATACAAGAGCAAAATGATAGGTGTTATAAATAGAATGACTATACAATTTGAAATCGTTTAAAGTGGACGATTTGCTTTGAATAATAATAAATAATAAGTACCCCAACATATACTATTTTCTATGGCGCATGGATTACACATAATTGGGTTAAAAAGGCCGAAATTGTCGTATAACAGACCTTCCCAGCTAGTAGCTTATACAATGTTCTCGTCTCATCCTGTTTGGATAAAGATTTTTGACGGCAGACTAATTAAGTCTTTTCCGCAGTTGATCAGTTACCGGAGGTTTATTACTATCCTTTTTTTTCTTCCAGTGTGCTTATCAAGCGACACAATTCGTACTGGCCAGTTCGATATTTGAAATAAAATTATATTAAATTTGTGTAGAGTAGAGATTGGATATTAATTTGAAATAATATTGAATGTCAAGCAAAAAAAAAAAGTAAAACAGGGCTTTACTGGCAGTCCTATATTCTAATTTCCTTACAAGCTAGTTTCAAAACCTGGGCAGAATTGACCTATTTTTAGAGCATGAGATAATATATGTAAAAGTTATTTTTTTCACATTTCGACCTACGTTCCTTGCAAAAAGTTGTTCGGTATCAATAGCCCGTCCTAAGGTTTTGGGTATCGGTCACTAGTAAAATTGCTCCATACAAATGCCTTTGGACATTTAATTAGGAATGGGTCGAATATTCGGTTTATGTTCGGTATTCGGATTGTTCGGCAGATTTACCGAATATTCGGTTTCGATGAAATTCGCTGAATATTTGACCGAATAAAAAGGCATTTTGTTTATATTGTGTTGTGATTCGTTGTGAATGGTTATTTCAAAACAAGGAGTGAAGTAGTATTTTATATATTTATTATTATTTTTTTAAAATTCTGGCGTCACATCTCATGGGTGGAGACGTATTTTGCCAATGTCAAAGCAGTCAGGTCGTCGTCGGTAAGGTTAGAGTGATGTAAAGTTAAGTGGCATTACGCCGAGGGAGAGTCCACAACACAGTGATCCTAGTCTGACGACTAGGGGCTGTGTTGCGCAAAATTATGTAGTACAAAAAACTCGATAGTAAAATTTTCTGCACCACGTGGAGACCGCTCGTCACTATTGCACAATGCCGAATATATGCATTAATTGCAATTTCCTATTAAATGAACACTTTGTTGTTAATGAACACTATTTAATGAACACTTCAGAATAGTTTGTTGCTTAATACACTATCAGAATTATTCACCAAACACTCAAATGAACAAGAAATATCAAATTATAACCAATACACGACCCGCCATGATGGAATACCAACGAGCGACCATCTATTTTATATATGTTGTCAATGTTTCTAATGTGAAAGTTAAAGTAGTAGCGAGCGGAGAGGTCCTGTGTAAATCTGGAAACAAGTCCTTTAATTGTTTTTATATGTACACCGGTGAAACCTATGTTCGGCCCATCAATCATTCTTCTCGATGTTCCAAAAAGCAAAAAGATCTTTCTGAACACGCAGTACTTTATGAAATTATCATCTTACTAGCGGCTGCGTCCGCTGCAACTCATTTTCCCGTGGGAATAGGGATTTTTCCCGGCAAGTATTATACATAAAAACCTTCCTCTTGGATAACTCTATCTATTAAAAAAACTTCCACCCAAATCCGTTGTGTAATTTTAAAGATTTAAGCAAACATCCATACAGACGGACCCGAAAAGCGACTTTGCTTTATACTATGTAGTGATGCTCGTTATACCTACTCTAGCTAGTCAAACTAATTAATCTATAAGTATTCAGACTAATTTCTAGGGTTTAACTAACGAGCCCAGATGAATTGTGGCATTGTGTATTCAGATGCGGTTCCTGGAAATCAAAATCGTGTACACTGTGTTTAAAACCGTCAAACAAATACATAATTATGTCTGAACACTGCAAAAGGTTTACACGGTTCGCCAATGCGACAATCAACAGGTGTTTTTTTGCAATAAGTATGCTTTTGCCTGTTATTTTCTAGTTTGACAAACGTACCTACATAACAGATATTATAGCCAGGGTTTAGTCAGACAACTCTCTAATGCTGAGCACTTCCCTCCCTTTGCGCCTGATCCCTAATGGAAATCTTTTTTTGTTCGTTTATTTTCTAGTAGATGCAATGAATTACCTATACGGTGCAGTTTTTCATAGATAGGGGTAATAAAATAACTTATGAAAGTGTATAAAATCGCATTTTTATTTATTGCATTTTCATGAGAATAAGTAATAAAGCACTAAACGTATTAAAATCCCATTAAATAGAGGTAATAGTGTCGTCCAACGAACCAATAAACCCTAGTGTCGGAATAACGTAGCAGGTATACCAGGGTTCATCGGATCGTTTATCGACTTTGTATCCCCCACGAAAAGAAGATAATTAAGATTGATTTCACTCTTCAGTACTTAGCAGATTGAAGTATACTTACGCCGTGTATTTATTACATTTGAAAGTAGCGTAGCGTAGCCTTGAGAACATTTATTTTTATATTTTTAGACTAGCATTACATACATATAATTATTTCTGATTCCTGAAGAACCGGCGCCGCCGTGGGAGGTTAGTTATTGAGTTAGCAGTAGTTATTATCTAGGATGATCTAATACTGTATTTACCCACTCAACACGACTTCCACACATAAAGATATCATTTTTATTATGAATGATTACTTGCAAATAATCTTGCACACATTTTTGAAATATGCTTAACCTTATGCATCGCAATTAACGTACTTTCAAAATTGACGGATGAACGAAAACAACAAATAAAAAGAAAGTGTTATTCAACGTCTAATTTCATGAAAGATAATTATTGAAATAAGACGCTGCTGTGGGCGTAAAACATATTATGTGTGAAATATAGCACTGTGAGTACATTAAAATCTCGTACACTAAATAAAGTGTGATTTGATGATTTATAGTATTATATGCATTTTTTCCAAAACGATTTTTCCAGCGTCAATATGAAGTGTCTCACCTATGTACTAACTTTTCCAAAACATCAAAACTATTTAAACTAGAGATGATACCTTAGATCTTGACGCTACGTGGTTTTTCATTATTGATATCACCCTATTCGTATTCATTTTCAATAAGAAAATGCATAGAAATGTATGCTCTCTATCTCATTTCCTCTGACAATGAATAGATTTAAAATTTAACACGTGAACTAGTTCCCAGATCCTGACATCGTGATACCTTTACATAATACCGTGTACCGACTTGCTTGCGAAGATACTTGTATTCAAATCTCTTCTGGTACTAAAATTTCGCATACTGATCCTGGAAGCCACTTTGAATATAAACTATAATTAGCACTAACACTCACAGAGTGATTAGCTGATAAATAATCTGCTGATCGTGCACACCCACAATTACTTCCAGTAAGTTGAAAAAGTTGTTCATTTATTATACATATTGGCATGTTCGCCGTGGATAACTTAAACGTGCTTTTCGTTACACCCTGTTGTGAATCCGTAGATACTTGAGTCATGATCATAATATCTTCTAATTTATGACGTAAGACAGTCACGTACAAACGTTACCAAACGTACGTTTAGCCGCAAGGGCCGAATATGCCTGACTGTCTGGACCGAGACAGATATCTGCTACACGGATTCCGAGACGACTAATCAGCATACCTATAAATACATACTCAAACAAAAGTACAGGATGACACCCAGGTGCAATCAGAGTATTAAAAAGTGAGCCATTATAACCTAAGGTGATCTAACTACTGTGTCGGTGCAAATTGTTAGTCAAAACTCTTTAACTTTCTGTCTGGTCTCAACAAACAGTTGGGCACTTCATTCTATATAAGAGGGATCATATGAAATATTGCTTGAATTTTCCATTTTCCTATATTCGAAGGGGAAAGTTTATAAACTATGGTCGGTCAGGCTGACCTTCTGGAAGGAACACAGTATGTGTCATATAAATGCTAAAGGGATTATTCTGTTAAACGTGGCGATGAGTAGGTACCTACGGCGTTCGCCCTTGGAAAATCGAGTGGCATACGGGACAATAGACTCGAGTTCATCGCTGTAAGATAGGCCATCAATCATGATAACTGGAATGGAGTAGCAATAGCTTGTAACCGTCACCACGCTATTAGGCAACTACTACATTATACCTGTACTGTAAACTAGCTACGCTAGAACATAAAAATGATATTTTATTCGTAACAGTCAACGGAATTCAAAATAGTGGTTTTGTGTGACAAACATTGAAGATATTTTCAGACAAAAGATAAGTACTTTAGTGTCTGTAAGACGAAACGGTTGGATTCCTAAAATATTGATATCCCAAAATGGTTGATTTAACTTTTTATTCTTTTTTGTTAAAAAATGACAATCAGAAACTACGTAGCCTGTAGACGGTACTGGAGGTGTAGCAGGGCATAAAGAAAACGGTGTGATTTTCTATGCAGCGCCTGTATCAAACGACACTGTATTTCTATTGCACATAGGTATTCCGTTTACCGGAGGGGGCTGTCAGAGTAAAACAGATTCGCATGTTACTGAAGATAAATTATCAATTTGAGCGCTCGACAGCCAGGGCGAGGCACGTTTAGATTTAAAAATGATCATCGCGTGAGCACAAACGTCGCACTGCAATTGGTTTTGCTCGTTCCATTAGGTATCACAATACAATGTTAGCGGCTTTCAGGCTTGCACTTGTTGCATTGTTAAAAGATTGCGAATACGGTCATCGTACCGCCTACCAATGTTCAAGACACACCAGTCAAGCAAGGTCCGATTCCGCTTATAAATTAGAGAAAATGAAGATTTTGTTATAAAACAGTCATTTTTTTTTTTATGAAAAAAACGAAATATTGCTAGGCGCTTAGATTTATTTTATAATTGTAGGGAAAGCTACGTCGTGGACCCTAAGCAAAAGTATGTTACCATGATCACAGAATATATAATAGTACTATGATATAGGGCTTTATTTCATTGTCAGTGATAACAAAATCACCATTTTGCAATATTGCTCCAATCTGCCCACAAGACGTATTAATTCATTATTGAAATTCCACACTACTTTTCGGCCCTAAAAAAAGGTTCCTTAACTACATACACACTTCGTGAAATTAGGTCTTTTATGGTACACAATATGTTTCAAGTTTAAAGATGTGATTACTCGCTAAAATGTATTACCTCTGTGGTCAGTACAGTATGGATATGTGTGTATTCATAATTTGCGACCTCTCACGACGAATGAGACAAAATGACCCGCTAGCACAGTTTGATATCCGCGTCTTTAGACTTATAGGTCGAGAGATAGCCACTTGAGAACGTGCAACAATGAATTATCAACGGAATTTCAGTAAGTGTAGTAAACTACTCGATCGCTGGTTAATTGGTGCTTAGGTATATTAAGTATACAAGAACATCATTGGATTTTTTCTTTCGCATTAAAGGACTAAATGTAGACTAAACTTAATATACTTTCTTATAATTTAAAAACAAATTAAAACGGTGAAACGGGTAATCAAGTTTTTGGATTAAGATGGAAAGTTTTCAGTTATCAATAAGTGTTATTAAATAGTCACTTTCCGCGTGTCTCTGTTTTCTAAACTAAGCAACAGAATTTGAAGCATTTTATTATCGGTTAGATAGTGATTGGTAAAAAAAAACATGTAAAAAGATAACAAAGAAAAAAAAGAACAGAATAGTATGTCCTTCAAAAATCTTTAATCCTTTTACGAGACTAGCTCTCCAGCTATTGACTGACGAGCTACACTTTACACCTACAATCTTGTTTATTGTCTGTAGTTTAAGTGAACCTTCGGTGCTAAAAAGCAATGTGATATGATAAATAATACTTCAAAAATAGTAATACAAGAGAAACAAAAAAGCAAGTTAAATTAACTCCTCAAATGAGCAAAGTTAGTTCATTTTGTTTGCAACTCGAGTCAGTTTACACTGAACAGATATAGGAAAAGTTGCGGGGTTCCCTTGGCGAAAGTTGCTCCTTATCATAATCTAATCATCTTTTTTGTAATTTTAGTCAATAGTTACTTCAAATCATTTTGTTTAAAGTCATGATTTATGTATGAGTATTTGTTTTTCATATTCCGTTCGTTTCTTAGTTTGCAAACAACCGCATAATGCTATACTTCATAGCATTACCTTGGCCTGCTGATGATGCAGCTGTTGTTGTTGATGGAGCTGAGCTACCAGCCTAATGCCGCTGAGCTCCAGGGAACGAGGGTCCAAAGACCGGCTGCGAGGCTTCTCCGAATAGAACACATCCTCATCCCTCTTTCCTTTTTTCCACTTGAAATAGTTGGCCATATCGGCTCGTCTCCCACATGCGCGGCACTACACTCGCGCACGGTGTTTGTTTAGGTTCGCTCCGTCAGGTTGCGCCGGCGAGGCATCTCGGTAAGGACTGAGTGATAACGGCGATGTCACGAGACGGTTTTGTTATGCAACGCGCTATGTACGGTGTGAACGCGCCCAATGGATCGCTGCTGTCAGTTCCGCCGTGGACGCATATTCAGCGGCGTGCGTCGCCGCTTATGTGGCTAGCCAAAAACTCAAGTGCGGGAAGAAATTAGCTATCAAGCTAAACAACTGTTTCCAAAAATACAGATCGGAACCTCCTATGAAAATTTTATGAGTTAGGTACCACACTTAGTACTGAAGGTCCAATAGTTTAAAACACTTTTTTAAGGCAAGAGTGAATAGGCATTATCTAGGCAAGCATGTACCATCTTCGTCTGCATCTCCACTTACCACCAGGTGAGATGGCAGACAAATGCGGGCCTATTACATATAAAAAAAAAAAAAAGAAAGAGCTTGGATTAGAGTCCTAGATAATATATTACACGGTACATGTTTTTTAGCGCTACTTTGTACTAAACTCAAGTATTTTCTCACACAATTTTGCACTGTACTGATTTGTTGTCGTTATTATTTTTTCAGAACTATCACGAACGATCTGCAAAGTACCGTAGTTACTTGCGAACTCAATTTATCATCCGTATTAGTGTAACACTCGCGTCGCTTTATCGCTTCCAAGTGGTCTAAAGGCTCCCACAGACCAGCAACAATTTCTCCAGACGAGCGACACTTTGCCTGCGACAGACATCGGCAACCGCGGTCGCCAGCCGACCGTCGCGTGTCGGCTCGCTGCGACTGTCACCGACAGCTGTCGCGAACAGTTGCAACCTGTCTCGCGACAGTCAGGGAATATCTTAGTTAGCTAACGCAGGCGATGTGTCGCTCGTCTGTAGTCGCTCGTCTGTGGGAGCCCTGATAGCAGCGACTCGTAAACAACAAACTACAATATCGCTTGTTATCACTTGTCAATTGTGATTTCCATACTCGATGCCACTTGCTTTGTTGTTCCTTCCTAGTAGTACTTTCTTGTGTGTGTACTATCAGCAGCACTTCAACTTACCTCTTTAATGAATAACTTAAACTGGATTAACGTACAGAGTAGATAGTGAAGTTAGATTGCTTAAGAAAGAAGGTTGCAATAAAGAATTTTGTTGTAATGTTGATGTACTGCTAGTTCTGTCGGCAGCAGGTTGATGTCTCATTTAACAATCTAACCTATATTGATATTTTTAAGAACTTTAATTTAAGTATAACCAGCATGACATTGACCCCTTAAATTAGTTACTTACTCTAAATTTTGCCTATTGTAGATACTTACCTTGTATACATATCATGTTTTTTTATGTTAAGTACAGATAACAATACGAAATATTGTTAAGATTTATGATGTTTCCTCGCAAATGGAAGAAAAGCATTATACTGGCCTCAGCCAAAATGCCAATTTCTGGTCTAGTTCACTTCGACTTCGACTCGTCTTTCCAATATTACTCGACCAGAAATTGGTCCATTTTTGGGTACTGTCATAATGTACTATGTCTCATACTCTGAAAATAGATCTGTACGGACCAAACATTTTATTACGGAAGATTTATATTTATAATCTTTTTTAAATACTATCACGAAACGATAACAAGAGTAAAAATTACTGATATCCTTACGATTACATTTTTATTTACTTTATGTTAGGATAATTTTCTTTCATATTAATTCAATATTTTTACTCATAGATAAAAAGTACAAGCTCCGCAAGGGATACTTAAAGGCGTAATTTGTGTATGTTTGAAAAAAGTTTTGTGATACAATTTGCATACCAAACGATACAATCATCATTTGTGGGTCGCTTTCTTGCATTCATCGCTTTATTTTACTCACTTTTCTACGCGGAAAAAGGTTGTGTTTGCTACTCGGGGATAACCTAGCTCAAAACGGTAAAATATTTTTTGTAATTTAATTCAGTACTTCCCGCGTCTATCGTTCACACACAAAAAACAAATCTGTTTTAGCGTAATCAGTAGCTATATCTACTTCTAACCTAACAAAAAAAATCCAGACCAAATAAACAATGAATGAAAACTGCGTCGTAGTATCGCGCCGCGGCCGACCCGAGACGTAGTAGGTGTGCATGTACAGACGCACGTAGCAAATTTTACAGTTGAGTTTGTTTGTCCGCCCGCCGTCTGATTTGTTATTGTTGCGAGCGCCCTCTACGCTTGGCACCGTAAACTAATTTATATAATGAATCATACTGTTTTATTTTAGATAGTAAATTGACCTCCGTTAAATTGACATATTGGGTTGCCATTTTTTTGCAAATCTTAAATAATGTGATGTGCCAGTACCGATAATTGTTGTTATCTAAATGGATTTTTTAAATCTGTTTCTTTTAGTTCCGTTTCATGCCGTGTGATGCCGGCTTAGAATGGCATCACCCCATTTCTTTCCCGTGGGTGTCGTAGAAGCCGTGTGTGTGTGTGTGTTCTTTTAGTTCCTAGTAGATGACGCTCGTGCGAATGATGTAAAAGTGCAGCAGTGATTTACCATAGATCGGAGTAAGTTATTTTTATTATGCATATGCTTGACATGACAGATCCAAGCAGATCAAGCCCGTAGTCTACTTATTGGAGTATGGACAGGAAAAAAAGAAATTTTATTAAATCCCTGCGTATTTATCAAAATGCTTTATAAATGTATGACGGAAAATAACTATGCTAGCAGTCATATTAGCATGGCTTTATGTTATTTTATTTTTTATTAGGACCTGTTATTATTATTACCTTGCCACGTGTACCACGACAAGAGGAGGTAATTATCTTACCATACAATTTCAGCCTTTAAAATTTATTTGTTGTGTTGATATCTTATTCTTTCAGACAAAAAGAAATCTTTTAATTTAAAGATACAAACGAAGACATAATAGTTAGGTACCTAGTCGTGCATAAGCAAAAAGTGTGTAGGTATGTAAGTAATTGCTGTATTGTACCTACTAAACAAGAAATAATATTTTGTGATAAAGGAAAAAAAAGTACATTGATCATTTGTTGAGATAGGAACCGATTGTTAACGGGGTCGTAGTTTGAGTCCCAAAGCTGAGGGCATCACGAGTTTGCAATCGGATTTTCTTCCGAGTCAAATTACACAGTACTTTATGCTACAACTGGAATACAAATAGAAGAACAGTTCAATATACCGAAAATTACATGAAAAATCCAAAGCAATATCGCGTGGTATTGTTTTTTTTATGATATCGTACAAAACAAAAGCCATTCCATGTGTCCATTCAGTCAAGTCTTCTATTTTGCCTGCAGAAATATGTTGCATCTTTTCTCCCCTGTGGAGGAACATGATTTGTATGATTTTTTGTCTCCTGCTAATTTGAAACGTGAACAATGACTCACATGCCTCTCTACGTCTCATAAAGCAATAGGGCATTTTCTGTATAGGTGTCGAATAAAATATATTCTATCGGTATTCAATACATATTAAACACAGTTTAGCCTAAGTCAAAGTGCCGATATTGTCTACTGCCATCATGTTGTGGATTAAGAAATAAAAGGAGAGTATTTGCAATAGTGATGCGTTATTTCTAAAATTATTTAGAGAGCTCAGCATTCTCATCCAAGTAATTTTAAGAATCAAATTACACTTTGAGGGAAATATTACAGCTTTAGATTTCGCTGTATCCTTTTAAATAAAGAAAAAAATGATGAGCTTATGGATTCGTTGCAAAGAATGTTTACATATCTCATTCTCATGCTCTGAAGATAAGCCAATACTGGCTAGAACCCGCACTGTAAATTAAATTTACAGGAAGACCTGTAAGTAAATTTAAATATAGAACTGTCACTAAACCATAAATCACTAGCATATTTTATTTGCTTGACATTTCATATCGATATCCTATCAAATTTCGAACAGGCCAGTATTGAATTGTGTCGCTTGAATGCGAACACCTACATACATATATCACGCCTTTATCCCTTGCGGGGTAGGCAGAGCGTTAACGACCGCAAAAATACGGTCGCTATCGCCACGTCTGACAAATATTGAGGGCCGGTTGAGGTAATTTGTGTATCACTATAGTGACAGGTTGTCAGCCTGTCGCCTTAAAGTTGTAATACACGTCAAACCCTTGAGTCCCTTAGTCGCCTCTTACAACACCCACGGGGAAGAAATGGGGTGATGCTATTCGAAACCGGCATCACACGGCTATGAATGCGAACACCGGATGAAGAATAAAACGTGAAGGAGAAATTTATATTTATAATCAGCTGTATTTTTATAACCTCAATAATACTCAATATTACGTAACAAATTACGTACGTAACGATAACAAAAGTAAAAACTACTAATATCGTTACGATTACAAAAAGTCTATGTTAGATAGAACAGTATTCTATAGAAGAAAAAGTTTAGTGATGCAATTTGCGTACCAGCCGATACCAATATGTATGAATCATTTGTTGTATTTATCGCTTATTTTTACTCACTTTTCATTCGATATCTAAAGCAGTGTACACACCGCGGATAACCGTTAAAAAACCTCTGTTGCCATTGATAGGTTACATTACTAGGTGCGTAATCTATTATTGATTTAGTTTAAAGTGTAATGTAATGATGGCACAACTATAATAAATTAATAAAAACTAAGGATACAAATTGGCTCAATCGACGACAAAATATAAATACCGCCATTCGTTTTTCTTATTAGCGCCATCTGTGCCCTAAACCGCGAAGATTTGATGAGCTTGAAGATTTGCCGTGATAGGAAAAATGGGAAAAATATTCAACTGATGATTCACATAAATAGTTCTGCTTTTCCCTAACCTCCATAATCTCTATGGCACTGCTTATGCATACTTTCAAGTATTTAGATTGAAATTCACTGCTATTTTCAATAAGAGCAATCTTTTCATGGTATAGTCCCCGAAGGCTCAATACGAGACATTATTTACGGTGTTATTATTTGTCTGTCCGTTTGTCACCATGAACTCTACCATCTACCATCTACCACGTAGATGGTAAAACAAAATTAAGACACACAATGAGGTTATTTTAGGCTAGGCTTCTATTTAAGATGGGGAATTTCAGAATCGACCACATACTCAATAATTTTATGTAAAAAAATATCACTACACTGACGAATATACCTCAACTCAATGGACGAAATTTTTTTTTTATACCCCTTCTCAACTATTTTACGCTTGTGGTTTTACGTTTTTTAATGGAATGTTATTGTATGGAAATTGTGGACTACATTATAAGAAGCCTTGACCTTGGCTACCTGGGTCGCCTGCTCGCCTGGCTGTGTGGTATAATGCTGTGTGTGCACTCACCGCCTTCCGCTTGCTGGCGTCGACCAGCGAGGCTCCTCTGAAGATGTCGATGAACTTGGCTCCCTGGGTCACCTGCTCGCCTGTTTGTGTGGTATAATGCTGTGTGGTATAACGCTGTGTGTGCACTCACCGCCTTCCGCTTGCTGGCGTCGACCAGCGAGGCTCCTCTGAAGATGTCGATGAACTTGGCTCCCTGGGTCACCTGCTCGCCTGTTTGTGTGGTATAATGCTGTGTGGTATAACGCTGTGTGTGCACTCACCGCCTTCCGCTTGCTGGCGTCGACCAGCGAGGCTCCTCTGAAGATGTCGATGAGCTTGGCTCCCTGGGCACCTGCTCGCCTGGTTGTGTGGTATAATGCTGTGTGGTATAACGCTGTGTGTGCACTCACCGCCTTCCGCTTGCTGGCGTCGACCAGCGAGGCTCCTCTGAAGATGTCGATGAACTTGGCTCCCTGGGTCACCTGCTCGCCTGTTTGTGTGGTATAATGCTGTGTGGTATAACGCTGTGTGTGCACTCACCGCCTTCCGCTTGCTGGCGTCGACCGGCGACGCGCCGCCGGGCACCGACGCGCGCCCTCTGAAGATGTCCATGACCTTGGCCATCGCGCTGGGCCGCCTGCTCGACGAAGCCGTCACCGTGTGGTAGTACTGTCACAACAATAAATAAGTTTTTGATAGTATTGACTAAAATATACCTACAATATTTATGAGTATCTAACATTAATTTTATCTCGTTAGACGGTAAAACGTGATTGCCCAATAGTATCTATTTTACAGATTATGTGTAGTACGGTAGTATGCAACATTGAGCCCACTCAATGGGAGGATCTGGCAGCACAGCGTCCCGAATGGCGCGGGATGGTTAAGAGGCAAGTCCGCGAGTTTGAGGGAACAGCGTAAAGCAGACCTTACGCTAAGCGCGATGAGCTCAAGGCCCGTCCACCCGTCGCCATTAACTATAATTACGTAAATGGCAAACTCACGTGTTCACACTGTGCACGGGAGTTTACTGCCAAAATTGGCTACAATAGCCATCTCCGGGCGCATCAGCGCCGATCTGATTAGGAGTCAAAGTGGTCGCCATGGCCGAAATCGGTCGGAGATATCATCGTAATCATCATCATCAGTACGGTAGGTAGGATATAATGATGATCGTTAAAATATAAAGTTGTGCTTTGTCAGACGGTAAGAGGCCCGATGACAGACCGTTGACGTCTAAATATCCAACCACGCTTCGTGTTTGGATAATTCGCTAGTTTCCTGAGTCATTGAAAAATATACCAGTTGTACACTTAAAACTATTGTCCAAAAGTACTACGGATTTCATTCATCATTTTTCGAAATATTCAAAGTTTGAATTAATAAACAGAAATATAATAAAAAAGCAAGTGTTTTGACGCCATCCAAATACGGCGTGACTTGACAACTACTTCTAGTTCTTCAAACAAAATACCGTTTTAGGTAGTTTTAAAAAGTAGCTCATTTGACCTGTCAGGAAACAAGCCCTCATTCTCCGCATCGCGGAGACCCTTCCCCGCCACTTTCCAACCAGGTCTTTCAACTCGCGTCGGAAACTATACGTCTAGTCTGGTTCTAAGAATAGCTGTAGGCTTCCAGAGGGTACATACCCTGGTGTCGCTACCAGGATGCGGGTGCGCCGAGCCGTCCCGCGCCTTGACGCCGACGGGCGTGGCGGGCCCGGCCGAGCTGGCCTCGCCCTTCACCGGCGTCTCGCCCTTCACTGGTGTCTCGCGGCCCGAGCTCGACTTGGTTATGCTCTGGAATAATAACAACTTGGTAAACGAAAAAGAAAGTTTCGGTGGAAGTATGTAGGTGTACAAACTATCACGCATAGTTTCGAAGTCTATCACGCTTAGTCCGTCATATTTTTTTTGTTATTATTGTAGTTATAGCATTGTATATAAAAAAAAACAAGTTTCATCTTCTCCTTCAACAGCACAATAGTCCACTACTCGACATGGGCCTCTCCTTATTGAGGGACAATTGTCTAATATGGCCATATGGTCATTAGTATTAGTATATTATGTAATCTTTTTAATAACTATTAGTATAAATATTATTTACAATTTATCAGCATCTCGGTACCGTAGGACTGCTGGAAGAGATAACTTTTTTTAAATAAGTAGTACCTGTTGTGTTTTTTGTCTTAATGTGATTGTCGTGTGTTTTATCGTGTGTGAAATAAACAGTTAAATAAGCGAGTAACAAGGTTAAGGCGGAGGTGGGCAGGACACTTGACGAAACGGAGTGACCATAGGAGGACAAAAGCAGGCACAAGTGGTCAAGACAGTGGTGGAAAAGGTCGGTAGGCAGTCCAGTCCAGCTCAATGGTCTGACAATATCATACAGCTTACAAGCAGGACCTCACTGGACAAAGCAGGCACAGGTGGGCGCTGTAGAGGACTATACTATGCCGTGGGTGGGTATAAGCTAAGGATGTTGACGACACAAGCAAGGCCCTCACCTGAACCGCAGCCTTGACCTGCTGCATGATTGATGGCTGCTTCTTGGCGTCAGCTCGAGGCCTCGATTTGAATATGTCGAACAGGGCCGGCCGCCGGCTCACCCCGGATGTTCCTGCAATAACATAAGACCAGTCTAAAATTACAGATAATACATATTACATTGATCAAGTGGTTGGAAAGGTGCCGATTGTTTAACGAGGGTAGAAGCGCAGCTGAGGGCATCAATACACACGAGTTTGCAATCGAACTTTCTTCCGAGTGATACATAGTGTTGTTCCGAGTTATACTACACCTACATGAATAAAAAAACAGGAATACTAATCGAAAAACAGCTCAATAAAACTAAAACATGGCATGAAAAACCTAAAACGAATTCGCGCGGTATTGCTTTTTTAAATAATATCATACAAAGCAACAGCAATTTGTCCATTCAGCCAAATCTTCCATTTTCCCTGCAAAAATATATTGGATTTACGTTTCATTTTACGTAACTTGGATAGTTGCATCTTTTCTCCACTGGGGAGGAAAGTAATTTGTATGGATTATTATCTCCCGCTAATTTGAAAAGTGAACAATGAGACACGTTCCTCTCTACGTTACATTAAGCTAAAGGGCATTCTCTATGTAGGTGTAGTATAAATATAGTTTATGTCTTATATGCGCGACAAAAACATAGTTTGACAAGGTAGCTTGGATGAAAGTTAGACGCTGTCCCAGTCCACTCTGATTGGACGGCCTTTCAAGTTCACTTTGATGATCGTTGCCATAACCGAAGTATATACACACACACACAAATCACGCTTATATCCCTGGCGGGGCAGATAGAGCGTTACCAACTGTAAAATCCCTGAAACACGTCTGACAAATGTTTGAGGATCGTTTCCGATAAGTCATGTATCACTATAGTGACAGGTTGTCAGCCTGTCCCTCGAGTCCCTTAGTCGGCTTTTACGACACCCACGGAAAAAAAATGGAGTGATGCTATGCTAAGTCGGCATCACACGACTAACGTTAAAAAAGGTAGTTGAATCTGCTTGGTGCAAGCATGGCTTGAGTTTGAACGGGGCGTTAGAGCTAGGGCGCTTACCGTGTATGGTTTGCTGGTACATGAGGTGAGGCTGGCCGTCGTCCGCCGAGCCCCGCCGCCGGCGCTCCCCCACAGACTGCGTGCTTCGCGTGATCGCCGCATCCAGGCGCACCTCTGCAACACCATACAACAACTTATATTACTTCTGTATTCAGGCCGATCCGTTCTTCCCAGAACAACTTCTAAGCCCAGTTCAACAACCAATCAATTATTTCCGGGTGAGCTCCTGCTCCCCACCAAGCCGACAGGCGTAGATTTGATGGCCCCGCGGCTATAATTGTAAAGACCAACACTAAAAAACAAAAAAAAATACTTCTGTTGGATCAAAATCTATACCGATATTCTAAAATCATTAATTTATAGAAACCTGTTATTAGATCAAGTATTTATAAGTAAGTATCTCGCCTACTTCCAATTTAAATAGCTGTTTTCTCAATAAATCAAAATTAAAAATTAAACTAGCAAAATACTTTCACTCGTTGAAATATAATGGAATTTAGTCAGATTTGCTATAGTATAGCCTCGTAAAGCATAGACCTCTGTGAGCTTTTCTGAGATAAAGGCCCGACTGCCTTTTAAAAGGTATGATTCTGCAGAACAAAATGAACCTTATGAGCACTGTGTCGTCCTTAAATATCCTAGGTCTACTCATATAAGCTATATTAAATGCCTCAGGGAACCCCGTATTAATTAGTTCGAACTATAAAATATTAATAAACCAGGATATTATTTACTTTAAAAGTTTACATAATTAAGGGAATACATTAGGCCCAAGTTAGTAAGCTATAAGGTAGCTTTCTAATGTATTGTTTGCAAGGGCTTGGGCCTGAACCACTAAAGAACTACATGCCTTTTAAAAGGCATTTAGGCGTTATGAGGATAGTATAGAAGATTAAACCTGTTTGACAACTCCGAGAAGGGTCTCGGGAGTCTAGGGAGACTTGTGAGTATCCGACGAACCTCTTGGCCAGTTCATTCAAATACCTTAAAACCAGCCAAGACTTAGATCACTCTTAGATCATTCCGGTGCTAATTTTATCATCCTGACATGACATGACGGTTGACTTAGCCGTCAATGTAGTTGAACTTTAGAGGGAGAAATTGAAAATATCCCTTCTCAGTGAATTTTATTGTGGCAAAATGAACCTAGCGCCAAAATGTCATGCTTCTAGCTGTAGTATTTTTGGCTCTGCGTTGATGAATCAGTGAGTCAGTCATTTGTTTTTATAAGTATTTATATATATGAATATCATTCTCCTTGCCTTATCCCGTTCTCTGTCGGGGTCGGCTACCTAACCTATGGGATTTGACATGGAACCATGTTTTTACAGAGATCGACTGCTATTTGACCTCTGCAACCCGAAGGCTAAGACTGTTTTTATAAGTATAGAGTTTTATTATTGATGGGATGCGCTATATTGTTAAACGGTTGCCACAAATATATTATTTATTTACCATTGTCAGCAGTGTCAGCACTGACTGCGGTTCTAGCCTTGGTGGGTGTCCAATATTTCACCACTGCTAGCACTAGCGCCATTTTTATGGAATAAACGAATGTAAATAAGTACGCACTATATTATAAACACGAGGGTAGAAATACAAAAACAACATGTACGCGTCACTGGCCTTAACTAAATTACACAATTTTCTTTACAATGACTTTAGTTACCTACCTACAAAGATTTTGTTAGGTATCATTAAAACATACTTTTGTCCAACCACGCCATTAAAGATGTGATTACACTTTCCTAATCTGGCCCAATTCGCCATTAAAATATTTTATGGATGGCATTCTTATAAACCATCCAGATTACCAGCAATGAATGTTGAATTAAGCCCGATATATCGGAATGTGTAATCGCTGCTTTAGCTAGACGAACGCGTAGAAATGTAATGCAAAACTATTCCAAAATTTTTAAAATTGGCAAGTGCCATTCGGCTTCATATACGCAGCGTTCCGTGCCATTACCTACTGTAAAAATCATGTACATTGTATGGGACCCCATCAGATGTTGGAGCACGTTTTTATTATATATCCATTTTTTTTTTTTTTTGTTATAGCAGTAGGTAACAGAAAAACAGCATCTGCGAAAATTTCAACTCAACTTTCATCAAGGTTTATGAGACACAGTCTGGTGTGACAGATGTAACGGGTGGACAACGAAGTCTCAGTTACATGGCACCGCACCATATTGACTTTTTGGTTACGGAACCCTAAAAAGGAATAACAGTCACGCGCTTCTCTGTGTTTATAAGGAAAGACAAGCTTCAAAGTTTACTACGGTAATTTTCATTTAATCTGAAAACACTGATTAGGTAATATTAGCGAATTCAAAGAAAAAATGTGACTCGCTGAGAAAGACTGCTGATAAAAAGCCTCCTAAGTCAATTCAAGTGAAATACCTGCGTCTTATAATTATAATACTTATTTGTTTTAATAAGGGGTGATGAGAGACTTTTGGTTCTTGTGAAATAATTTTTGCGCGTAACCAACGCGCAAATGTCGCGTTTCTGGTGAATACGTTACGGTTATTAAACCACTACTGTTTGCACTCGAAACGCTATGAATTATGCATGCCCGACTGCAGCAAATTCCTACAGCGCCCGTCATCAAATCAGCCAGTTATTTTCGTATATTTCGACTCTTTTCAATAAGAATAATTTTTCTGTGTGGTGCCGTGTTTGACTAGCAATACGATCATGTTTTTTAGTAAGAGCCTAAGTGATAAATCTACGAAATTATATCGGGTACAATTTTATTAGTGGCGGATCCGTTAAAGGTGTGTTCTGTCAACTTTCTCAAAGGAAAGTAAGTCGAAGTATGAAAAAAAAATCTTTCTTTGGGAAAGTTGTTAACTAATAAAATTGCATCCTATATACGATACATCACTTTAAACTACACTCGAGAGAAGAGAAGAGAGAGAAAGAAGCCAATTTGGATATTAAGTAGTGTGTTGTGTTTGGATATTAAGTAATGAAAACGACACGTAACTCGGCGGCAAGTACTAGTAGAATATCATGTCCCACTGAAACTGCCCGTGATTGAACTCGGTGATTATAGAGGTTCTAGCGGTCATTTCTAACAGGATTGAATAAATCGATCGACATACATGCAAAGAACTGCAAAAAGCAATCTCCTTTATTTGAGAACTAGGTCAATAAAGTTGTAACAGTTCTGTTTCTGAAACAATTCTCAATATTTAGGTATCATGCATACCATTCTAAATTCAAAAATAGGTTTGTTTGCCAGTTTGATAACCCACGCAATAATGCAATCTAGGCGAATAACACCTTATTTGTGTTTGGATTGAAATCTGCCACAAAGGCAACAAAAGAATCCGGAACTTCTTTAGAATAATCTTGAACCTAGATAGATAACAACACTGCACAGGTACTGTATTTTTTTATTACTCATTAGCTTGCTTGCTTAACTACGAGTGGCTTACATAAATAGGTAAATAACTCAACGATAATTTCCCCCTTGCAATCAATCCCCCTTAAAGTATCGCCGCCCGAATCGGCCATATTTGACTGCTGTCATAATCGTGTATGGTTAAGGCCAAATTTTCTTTACTGAGATGTCTTCTAGTATGAGTTTGACAGCTGTCAAGTATGACGGTATTCGGGCGGCATTAAGTATTATAATTTTTCAGAGAATGGGTAATCTTTTACTATTGCCGTTTTTATTACAAATAATGCTAGAACCTGAATAAGCCCCTTAGGAGGCATGTCGCCCGCAAAAAATCTGGTCCGTGGGCGAGATGACTTTTCTTAAAAAAAATGTGGTTATTTGGACCGAATGCTTTTTTAATATGTGTATGGGTAGTATTTAATTTTTATGCAAGAAATGTGATTTTTGTGTCTTTTTTATATGTAATGGGATAGAATTAAGGATAGAACTGTTCGTGCGCGAATCCGATTCGCACCTAGCCATTTTTTATAATGATATTAACCCGAATAGCTACGTTTAAACAACGGGCAGGTACTTTATAGATTTGCGTCACTGGGATCTCAGTTTAGGCACACTACACTATATGGGATCGAAACGACTTTTCAACGGCAATAATTCTATATTTACCACAATACAACTAGCGCAAACTGCTAGTGAATCCTATTAAATTTTCTGAAATTTATTGACTGAAATTACGTTTTTGAAACAATTTACAGTTAAGTTGCAGTAAAACTATTAAGTATGTATATTATACAAACACATGAAAGAGCATGACTCGTGCAAAGTTCGTAATTTAAGTACTTGAATGTCTGTGATATAGATCTAGTAATGATAAATTTGATGTTAACTAATTTTTATTTCATAGAAATAATATTTCAAGTCACTGTCGTTGTCACCGTACCTACTCTCGATTTAGGCTTCGTGGTAGACCAGCGCTACGCTGTAGGTAAATACTACTAAGGCATATGCTAAACGAAGTGCCTTTTCAGTGTCTTCATTAATAAATAGAGTACCTATAAGTCTTATTATTTTCTAAGTGTACCACTTACCTACTACTGTACTGCTAAGACTGGATACTATAATGTCAATACAAACTGTAAGTTCCTATTCCTACACTTAATTCTGTTGTATCTAGCCATTGAGTGGTCACTGAATAAAGTTTTTCTTATTTTTACTTATCCAAAAGTCACTTTAATACAGCACAAGTTAAGTATCTACTATGCAGGGTGTTAGGAAAAGGACTACGTTCCGTTAAAGGGATGAACCAGCCCATGAACCTGAACAACTTTCATCAAAGATCATGTCATAATATGAAAAAAAATTTGGACCTACCTTATAAAATGTACCAGCAGCCGACCGAGTCAGTTTGTATGTAAGGTAAATTTTTGTCTATATTTCGACCTATGTTCCTTGGGGAAAGTTGTACATTTTCATAGGCTGATTCATCCCCCTGAAAGGAACATAGTACCTTTCCTATCACTCTTTGTACTCCTTATTGTAGCCTAGATACTATCTAGTCACCCTTATAACGAATCAGCATTCACTACACCGAAGGTTAAATGCGAAGCACGCGTAGTCTATACTACCCTTCCTTTCCAGCACATTGTTTTTCATCAAATTGCTGTTACCACAAGGTTTAGAGTACATCCTATCAGATTGGTTGTTACCTCGTTTTTGTCGCCTGTCGTCGCTGCTCCTCCGCACATCTCCAGGCTTCTTCAAGGCGCTGGTCTGCGAGCCCCAGGTGCCGGAGCGCCTCCGTGCCGCTCCCGACACTCTTCTTTCATCAAGTGTCGCCGACTTCACGGCTACCTTCGTCTTGCTGTTGCCATCAGGTCTATGATCTTCCTTAGGTGAAACAACCTGAAAGTAGGGATTTATATTTATAATTAAAAATAGCGGCCACGAAGAGAGAAACGGGAGTCACGTTTAAAATTAGCGGGAGACAAAAATCCATACAAAATACTTTCCGCTCATCATCACATCAGCCTATAGTAGTCCGCTGCTGGACATAGTCCTCCCCCAGGATAGGCCACAATGAACGATTTCCCGATTTCGCCATCCAGTCGCCACCAGTCGCCGCTCTCTTTAAGTCATCGGTCTATCTGGCCGGAGGGCGTCCAGCGGTACGCTACCCGAGGCGTGGTCTGTGGTTTCTACTCGAGAACCCGCTTACTTCACTGGCCATCGACAAAACTTACGTATAAATATTAAATTTACCGGAAGCTAAATCTTATATTTTTGCAGGCAAAATGAAAGACTTAGCTGAATGAACATATTGCTTTTGCTTCGTACAATATTATTAAAAAATGTTTTTTTTTTAGGTTTCTTGGACTGTTCTTCTATATTCGTCTTTTTTTTTGTTCTTGCAGGTGTGGTATAAAGCACTCTGTTTTAGCAATAGGTTCCTTTCTCACCACGTGATCAATGTACTATTTGATGAGCAACTATTACCTGCCTGGGCCCTAAGTCTACTAAATGAAAATCGTTTCAGTTGGACATTGATAACTAACAGTTCGAAGAATAGAAAATCACAATGGCAATGGCATGACAGTTGAGTTTCGATGGCGTTACAATTACAATAAAATAGCAGACTTGAGGCCCAGTATGCAAAACAGCCACCTTGGCTTTCAGCACTGCATGAACTAGTCAGTTTCAAAAGTAGTTATTAATATTACCTGGGTACTTATTCCCAAGGAAAATATGGCGTTATTGAAAAGTATCGCATAGCGTCGTGTTCTAAAACCTAAAAATAGTGTAAAAATACTTGCCGGTTTAGGGTCATCCCGTTTAACCCAGATATCTTCTAAGGTTGCAGCCTGTTCCTCATCTACTGGGGATCTAATTTCTATAAGGCTGCTATCGAAATAAGTTTTATCACGATGTAGATGCTGGTCGTCAAAAATGTTTCGTACATTAGGTCGCAACTCTTCGGCTCCTCTAGTGCCGAAATGTACTGTGTGTGCATTATGATGTGTGCGTAGTACCCGTTCTACTGCAGGGGACGGCGACGGCTCTGCTGTTGTCACCAGGAACTTGTGCCGAGCACCCATCACCATGCGTTTCTTCTTCTTATTATCAATGCTCGCTGAGCCATCTTCTGAAGTATCAGTCTTTGCGTTTGCATCCAGATTATCATCCTCTTCATTTGCGTGTTCATCTTCTTCTACTTCGTCAATTGTGGCAGGAGTCGCTTCTGATTCTGACCCCGATGTCGATTTTGGTGTGATGTGTTTTTTGTGATGATCGTTTTCTTTTTTGTCGTCGTCTTCGTCTTCCTCAGCGCACTGAGAGAGGCGACGGCGTTCAGCGAATGGAAACGGAGAGTTGGAACTGGTGTTGCGGCTTGACAGTATATTGCAATGATTCATGAAATAATGTTGGAAGAAACTGTCCGTTTCCGGTGTATTTTCGTTATCGCCTTGGATTATGTCCTTAAGCGCTGCTAGGGATGTGATGGTGTTGTAGTTGATGGCGTTAACGAGATCTTCGCTGTCTCCAGAGCCGGAGGAAGTGTCAGAAGACTCCTCCTCCTCCGCTTTGCTCATTTTGCCTTCGTCCGCCTTTTCCTCGTAGTTATTCATCTCAATTTTTTTCTTCGTCTCATTTTTGGTGTCGGAAGCCATTGAACTGCATGCAAATAACTCGTTATAGCCAAAACTAACTTATATTTACACTGGCACAAGTTAAGGCACTATTATAATTGTTTAAAATTTTATCAAAAAGTCACATGTTAACACCTTGTATCTGAGTCACCAATAGTTAAGTAATATCACAACCAGTTTGAGTGTTCTTGTCATCGGTCATGCGAAGTGGCGCAGTCTTTGATACGTAATTTATTTCCACTGAACATCTTATTAACCTAAATTGGAATAGCAGCATCAGATTTTTGTTTACTGTTTGATATACAATACACGCAATAAATGGTCAACATAATGCAAACCCTCTCGTGGGTTTGGTTAATATTTTTGGTAACCTATCTACAACTTACGGAAACCTTTTTGGATACCCGTAAGCTTGCAAAAGTTATATAGATTCATAGACTAAGTAAACCTACGAGAGGCAGTGCTATTTCCTTAACACCCTGGTGTGGTATACCTACATTTCACCGCATTTTGGTAATTTTGTAGTTCTATTGTTGAGTATAATATTAATAGGCCTCCCCTCGAGGACGCCACAATGAGCGATCTCCCGCTTTCACCATCCAGTCGCTACCAGCCGCTCTCTTTTAAGTCATCGGTCCATCTGGCCGAAGGGCGTCCAACAGTACGCTTGCCGAGGCGTGGTCTCCACTTGAGAACCCGCTTACTCCACCGGCCATCGGTTCTACGACAGATGTGACCAGCCCACTGCCACTTCAGTTTGCTACACTTTTGAACTACATCTGTTACTTTAGTCTTTTTGCGGATAATCTCATTACGGACTCGATCCATCAACGAGATCCCCAGCATAGAACTTTCCATAGCTCTCCGTATGACATGTCCTTTCCATAGCTCTCTGAGTGACATGTAGCTGGTGGGCCAGTTTTACTGTCAGGTTCCACGTCTCGGGTCCCTACGTCATGTCTAGTATGACGCACTAATCGAACACCTTGGTCTTGAGGCATTGTGGCAAGGATGACTCCAGAATACGACGCAACTTCCGAAAGGCTGCCCAGCCCAGCTGCACTCTTTTGGTTATTTCAGGCTCGTAGCTTTCTCTTCCCAACGGCAGTGTTTGCCCAAAATGTACATACTTCTTGCCAATTTCAAGGTCTACCTTCGTCGGAAACCGGCTCAGGGATGACGTGTTGATTAAACATGACCTTGGTCTTATCTAAATTCATCCCGAGTCCAACACGTCAGTGTTTGGACCTGACAGCATTTTTTGCAGGTCCTGCAGGGATTCGTATAGCATGACGATGTAGTCGGCAAATCGGAGATACGTGAGGTATTCACCGTTGACGTTCATGTCCAGTCCATCCCACTCTACAGTCTTAAGATATCCTCCATTGCATTGGTGAAAAGTTTAGGGACTATAACTTCATCCTGTCTTACCCCTCGGAGTAGTCGGATGGGTCCTGTTTTGTGGTTTGGTACTTAAACGGACATCGTCGCTATTCTATTTTATTATAAGATTTCTCAGCACCTCTACTTACATATCCCAAAACTTCCAAGACTCCAAAACATCCCAAGTTTCGATCGAGATGAGACCTTCATAATAAAGACAAAATAGCATTTAGAAGTACAGAAAGACAGGGAGTTATACACAAAACATATTGTTTGAGTAACGACTGCAGTAGGTAGGTAGGTAGGTACGTACGGTAGGTAGGTCTAAGGTTTGAAGACCATATGAATGACAATCAATTAACGGTTTACTTATGGATTCATTGATGATCAATGTCGAACATATCGATATTATATATATAACAATGATGAATGATAGAGGACTATGATGACAAGATTGTAGAAAACACGGAAATTTCGATGTTATAAGATTATGATTGTGATCGAAGTAAACCTTGTGACGAAGTGACGGATGACTTAACACGTCCGAAATTCCGCCTGGGTAACAAATGTCATTATAAAATTACTTTTCCTCTAAGTACTATCTTTTCAAAAATGTGGTAGTCAAAAATATTATATTATAGTATTTTTAGGAACTAAATACGATATTAATAACGGAATAATTTAGTATCGTGTGTTTTTCCTGTACAAATGAATAAGCTAGTTCATATACCTACATCCTCTAACTAAATTATTATGCAGATATTAAGGTTTTTATTCATTGTTGGTTTTTTGTTTTCGATAACTAAGGTGGTTTCTACTTATATAACAACGGATTTACCTCAATTAGGCAGTGAATGCGCTGGGGTCGCCCCAATTTGATAATTACGTATAATTATAGCTCATGTGTAGTCTAGCTGCGGCAGAGTCAGCCAGCCGGTTCATAAGGTCTCAGATTAGGGTCCACTTCGCTCGATGTTTGGAGTTCGAATACATATTCTGGCAAATGAGGAGCTTGTTGAAATAAAATACATACCTATACCTAATCTGGTGTGTTCCCGATCGAATGTTCGTAAATTTGACTATCGGCTATATAGTTTCGGAATACCGTTGTAAGCTCGACACGTCATTAGATGTCTGCCTTTAACATTTCATCTTAATGCAATTAATAGGTAAGTATCATTATGCAATGACTGAACCGATAATATGAGTTTTCCTGTCAGTGCCTGTATCTACTTTACAAGGTCATGAGATTAGCTCATGAAGCTTATGACATTAAGCACATGAGACGGCAGATAATATCCGAAATTCTCCTTTTTTTTACTATAGCAAACGATTTAACCAATTCAATAGACCAGCTGCGCTACAATGATCGACATGATCGTGCGTTGTGTGATATATTAAATTATTCATCACATCTAATTGGTCGTTCTAGCCTGCTACCCGTAGCGGTCCCTCATAGATTAATAGTTGCCGACATGCGTAGGTACTACGTATCTGATGATGAATGTCTTTAATACATAGATAGATACAAAAACAATCATGAGTTTATCAAAAGCCGTAATTATACCTAGTTTTGCAACGTCAAAAGCCACGGAATAGAAATAGGGTGTGTTATTTTAAGCCGGAATCACAAGGCAATATTTTTACGCCTTCAAAAATAGCCACATTACGTATTGATATAACAAGTCCGCAGAACAGACCATGTCTCTGGATATAAGTAATAGAATAGACAAGGTGTGAAGATGTACCTATTGTGAACGCGAGTAGTGCCAAAATAAAGATGACAACATTGTTCTATTAATACTTTGTGTAAACAGAATTCGAAATGAACATCTCTAACTTGCAAAGATAACATTTCTAATAACACACTTTGGGACTAGGTACGAAATAATGAGATCGTTGCAATGTGTCCTCCGAGGCACGAATTCATTTTCCTTACCAATAAGATTAGCAATAATATGATCAAACTAGAAACAATCTCACAAAATAAATTGGGAATCCACAGATATTCTAAACAAGTACCTTGTAGAGTATCTATTCTATATCGGAATCAAACCAGGTTTCTCGTGTCTTGAATGAAACCAGCGCACCGACCACTAAAAAGCGAAACTTCTTTTGGACATTACTTTAGTCGTAAAGACAAAGATGACAGGGAAATTAAAAATTAATGTATTACCCACAGAAATCGTTTTTAACATAGTGGTGACTAGTCTTAAGAGTTTAGACCTTCCATAAAACATTGATTATGAATCTATTCTTTATGTTATGATGCTCGTAAAAAAACGTTACGTAATGTTTCACACAGCCAACCAAACATAGAGACAAATACGAGGAACGCCTTTGCTAATTGTACCTCGGGAATGAGACCTGTCTATCGATGAGGCGTCGGAATAGTGTGCTGGTGCCACTCAATAACAATATTCACTTTATTTAGCTAAACTTGCAGTTCGTTTCCATCAGAGTTTTTCAAGCGCCTACTTAGCAACCAGTAGGCCTCTAACGTGGTTGTCTAATGACAAAGATGTAAGACAAGTAATAATCATAAACAGCAACCGTGACCGACGCGACGACGTCTTAACGTGTTTTTCAGTTTGCTTCTGGAGAATGAGCTAGTTATGTATTGGACTTTCTGATTGATTACTCAGTATAAATACTTACAGCTCCACTACCTACGAAACATACGGCACTCTATACTGAGTAGTCGTTGTTACTAAGTAGTATGTAATACCTACTGCGGAGCCCACATACAAGTATACAACATTAGTATCGCCATGACGTCACTTAGGCCTTTACAAGTGTACTTCACGCGGCAGACATCATGACACACTGAGTGCCGTAAATTATCTGGGTACACGCAATGCTATCCACACAATACCTCTCTGCCTGTACACATGTACGTAGGTACAGGATCACTCTACATGGAACTACTACTTTTTCACAGAAGAAGAAACTATAAATGAAATTAAGCACTGTAACCTAAAATCTAACTGAAATTGAAAACGGGTCAGGGGGATTACTGGGAAGCAAATGGGACTTTTCTTTTGATACAAAAATAATGCGATCCCGTAATGCAAGGTATTCCGACTGAAACCCGCAGGTCCCGGGTTTGTACGCTACCTGACTGATAGATAAAATACAAAAAAATTGAGATGGGCCGAATATTCGGTATGATCGGCATATCTACCGAATATTTGTTGACTATGTAGAGAATCGACACGTCATATTTTAGAAGGTCGAAAGCTTCGGTATTATTTAGTATGGCTTTCCAACTTTCAAGGTCAGGCTGATTGGGATGTCTTGAAAGCAGGCTTACATAAGACAACATAGGCTACAAGCTGAATAAAGCTTCCAGATTAGATAATCTAACAGCATGGGAGTATTATTTATCTGTTTGTTGTTTCTTTCAAAAGTTGGGCACAGAATTTTTTGATTGACGCACCTATTGAGGTATCTTGTAAGTATGTTTCTTCTTCAAACTAAAGAGTTGGCTGTGGAGTAATTTCATGAATTTAGATGCTGTTGAGAATCATCAGATTATCCACCAACATAGTCATTATAATTATGTTTATTTGAAAGAGGAATGCAATCTATCCTGCCTGCAAGAATTATTTAGCCCAATAATGTCATATATTTTATACGAATACATATAATGGGATTATATTAATACGAAATACAGAGTAAATGTTTTCCATTTTATATTGCTGCAGAGGTCTGGGTTAGTGCACTTAGGTCCCGCATGTATTCTGCATTTATATAATATTTATATAACATTCTATCTTTATTTGTATTATATTATTTGCTACCTACTACTATTTTATAGCAGGTAATACGGGTATCAAAAGCAAAATTGCCCTTCCACTGATTCTTTCTATGAAGGTGCAAGGCCCTAGGTATTTAAAAAACTTGTCTAAAATTCTCTAAGGAACAACTATTGATGAAAAGTATTATATTGATAGAATATAAAGCCTCTTCAACATAACATAGACGAAATCAATTTTCTGTAAGTATAGGCACCTATTCCATCATGAGATGATTTTGCACTTTGTTTTTCAGTACCTATTTTATGAAACCTCCATTTTCTTAATTTAAAGATTACAGTACCTGGTTGACCGAGCATTGCTAGCTGTTTTCTGCCATTCAGTGATTTTTAGAAAATAAAATATAATGAAAAAAATAATAAATGAAAAAGAAGCTAGATCAATTTATCGCCATCAAATTCCCATATATAAAAATTTTCATGAAAATTGTTGGAACCGTTTCCAAGACCACAGTTATATATAAATACAATTCATGCTTGTAATAGATGGAAAAAATAATTTACTATATATGTAATGCACCCACCTAATTAAAAAATACCCACAATTTTAAGAAATATCCATTTTTTTGTCTGAGTTGTATCTGCTCAGATTACCTTGGAATTATCAGTATTTGCACTAATCAATCTTATTGCCTACCAAAAAATCATAGAACCTGTTGAATAGATATCTGCAACTAAGTGAAAATGTGTTGTTTGTTATATATAATAAACTAGATTATCAAGACAAAACCCAATTATATGAGCTAGGACTAATGTAAACCTAAATGTTTACTGTCTAAAAGTGACCTTCAATGGCTCCATAACAATTCCCACCTGTGGATGCTATGCCCTGCAGCCAAAACTCATATCTGATGATAAAAAATACATATCCAGGTGGATGATTGTTGTTTAGATAAGGAATCCGTGGCGAATCATGTTTCAAGAAGGCGCTAGTACAGTACTTATTGGTACTAGCTCGATGCCATTTTGCCCAAGAGACTAGCTACCAATTAACTCTTAATTTTTCATTAACCCGACAAATTAGTTTCCGAGACACGTACCTACTTCATACCTGCCTCCTTTCCGCTGAAAGAGGCTGGAGAGCACCGTCTATAAATCTAATAACAGGATGCTAGGAAAACCGAAAGACTTGACCAAATATTGTATAACAAACCGTAAACACATCCACGCCACTGACTAAATTTACATGTAGAGCAACTTATATGACAACATTCTCATCACTGAATTTAGATAGTAATTATTCCGAAAACTAAGTTAAATAGAAAAATTTTATTTGTGAAAAATACAACTCGTGTTTCCTTCACGGACGGTACATTGACAACTAGTGTAGTGTTGTGTTATGTTGTTGTAACCGTAACAGCATTTGACTCGCATGACTGGCACACGAAGAGCTAGTAAAAAAAAAAAAACAAATACTAAAAATCGTGTTTGTTCTGTGAAAGCTTCCATAAATGTTAATTTTATATTTATCATATCTATATCTGTTACGTATAAGTGTAAGAACATAAACCAAACAACCTCAGATCAAACAACCAAACAACAAAATAATGGTGCATCACTATACCCTGTTCGGGTTCGCCGTAGTGTTGCCAACTTTGTGGATTTTCCACTAGATCTGGTGGTTTTGACTTGCCATTTGGTAGACAATTCCTTTGTTTACTTCACTTCTCTTTTAGCATTTAGTATGGATTTGTCTGGCGCCAGAGGTATCACACACACACACACACACACACACACACACACTCAAAAACCACCTAAAAATTGTAATACACCAATACTCTCGAGTCCCTTAGGCTGGTTTCAGAGCGACGCGTCTCGGCAGCGCTGCCCAGCCGCGCGCGCCTCGCATTACACTAGATTGTATGTAGCGTTTCATAGTGACGCGTCTTGGGCCGCGTCTCGGCCGCGCCGCGGTCGGATCTCCTTCGATTGCCAGTAGCGTCGACTTGCAATCTTTTTAGACGTCGTTGTTGCACTCTTTTCCATGTAACGTATATAGCTAATATAGTGATTACGTTTGCTGGCATAATGATTCTCCGCACTCGACCGTACACCACAACGAAGCGCGCGCGTCTGAATGTCGTTTCACAGCGAACGCGCTCGCTGCCCAGACGCGCGCCCGAGCAGCGCTGCTGAGACGCGCCGCTCTGAAACCAGCCTTATTCGCATCTTAGGACACCCGCGGGAAGGATGTGGGGTGATGCTATTCTAAGCCGGCATCACACGGCTATATTTTATAAACATTTTGAAATATTTTTGCGGTTACGGAGTTAAGACTGATGTGACTTCAATGTGCAGGATCCCCCTTTTAATCTGAAATATCGAACACGTATGAAATCACAGTACAAAATTTTAAAATACACAACTTTACTCAAGAAGAAGGATAAACATATGAAGACATGGAAAAACGCTACAAATGTACAAAACTTTAAAGAAGATACCAAAGGGTCTAGCAAAAAAGTGTTTGTAACGGAATAAAATGGTACTAAAAATTTCGTATGAAAAATTGTTGCCATACTTACGCGCAGATTTGACAGATCGCGAATAAAGTGGCGCCCTCATTTTTTCTCTACTCTTTTTTGCCAAATTGTACCTTTTATTATTGGAAGATACTTACTGAAGACTAGGCTGTATGGCCTTAAGACCTTTTCCTGAGTTTGGCTGTCCAATGGACAAAAAAAAGAGATTTTGAAGAAAAGAAAATGTGCAGAAAATAAATAAATTTCTTGTGACTGCTTGCGATTAATTTTTACTTTCTTCCGTTTGTGCATTCTGAGCTTCTGACTTCAGATAATGAAAAACTTTATCTAACCACTGCAACAATGATTCGCCACTTTATTATTTTGTTATTTTCTGCTTGTTTAGCGGAGGAGACGATAAAATATGCTGCAGTTATATTTAGACACGGAGATAGAACCCCGGTGGATACTTATCCTACGGATCCGTACAGGAATGAGTCCCTCTGGCCCGTTAGGTTTGGAGAGCTCACCAACGTAGGCAAACAACAACATTATGCACTCGGCCAGTGGTTCCGCAAGCGATACTCGGTAAGTACGATACCTACTTAGTAAAACAGAAAGTAGGTATACTCTGCCCCTTTTTCAATTTCCTCTGGTAATTATTTTTGCAACCTATGTTTCCACCTACCGCCCCGAAAAGTACACTCTGATCCACCTTTCTAACATGACAAAATCGGTGTAAACTTTTTACCTACTGGATTTTCATACAGTTTGAAAAAATATGTCATCATCATCATATCAGTAATAGGATGTCTGTCCACCGCTGAACATAATCCTCCCCTAAACCTTATGATTTCCACCTTGTCCAATTAGAAGCGGCCTGCATACAGTATTCCCCTGCAGACTTGACCAGATTTGTCCAAATTGCGGGAAGCTGTCCTACAATGCACCAGTTGGATTCATAGAGTGACATATTTGTCCACCACTTCGAGTATCGAGTTCCAAACAAATGTCGTGGTGCCATGACTTTTGTCTTATACATATTCATCTTGAGGCCCACCTTTCAAGTAACCTGATTGAGATCTTGTAGCATTTTCCTGAGGTCTTCAAAAGACTCCGCTATGACCACAATGTTGTCAGCAAACAGGGGCTGCATATCTTTGCCGCAGTTTTAACATCCAATAACCATGCCAGTTTAATATCATTCCTAACAGTGCAAATAACTGAAGCAGCCTCTTTATATTTGTTACAGCATTTACTATCACAAGATTTTGACCCAAAACAGATACAAGTAAGGTCAACTGATGTGGATCGTACACTTATGTCAGCACAAGCAAATTTAGCAGGTATGTTCTATCATCATACTACTAGTCTGCCCTGTAGTTTCTCTTGTTGGCCTCGTGTTCTAGCAGTCCTGGGAGTGGGTATGGCCTTGGAGGGAGATAGACACAATGGTCACAGTAGTCTCTGGTTTATTTCCAGCTAGCAGTGTCAGGTCCTCTCCTCAAACAAAAAAGCCGACGCAAGTTTGATAACATTTTGGAAAAAAAGCCAGACCTCTAGATTTTATGAGGATGGTCGGTATTAATTTAAAACAGCGGTAGTGCTTGTTCGTTTGCAATCAGATCTCGAGTGTTCAATTCAACTTTGCAGCAGCTGAAGGTAGGGTTAAATTTAGGTGCACTACACCAGTAGTAGCCAATAGCCAAAACCCAATATAGAAGTAGCATTTACCCCCTGCGATCATAGAACTGAAAGGCCTACTCTGTAACCTCATTTTCAGATAATATTAACAAACAAATCCTTCTGCTTTATATGAATAGTATTGTAAGCAGATTGCTTAATTACATAACATAGTCAACGTAATTAGATCTGCAATTGCGAATGGGTTCTCATGACATTTGTTTGTTTAGAAATTGCATTCTTTACCCACATTTTGTTATAGAACTGAGTTGTTAATATGAATTTACTACCATAAAAACCTACCTATGTGTGGTATAATCAATGTTATTGCTTTGCGCTAATGGTGCAAGGGATTCCTGTTAGAGGGATGCTGCAAACTAGTCTACTTGGTTAACTTAGCTCATGAACAATATAAACTTCTTATCTGTGTAGCTTATATTCGGCCAATACTTAATAATATGATGTATTTTGTGTAAATTATGCTGTGCTCCCTAAAAACAATCAAAAATATTACAATATGATACTTTTTTATCACATCATTCATCTGCCTCTTTAAGCCTGTCCCAAACAGACGCGGCCTGCGGTGGCGGTGGCGGTGGTGGTCGGTATTAGCCGCAAATATTTAGGGGTGAACCATCCCATGAAACTGGACAACTTTCCATAAGGAACACAGGTCAAAATAAGTAAAAAATATTTTGGACCTCTCATACAAAATTACCAATCAACCAAGTCAACTTGTATGGGCGGTCCAAAAATTCTTTTTCATATTTCGACCTATGTTTCTTGGGGAAAGTTGTTCAGCTTCATGGGTTGATTCACACTTTAAAATATTTGCAGCTAATATTTTTACACCTTATATTATGTTTATGGTAGATCCAACATTGTTTAGTTAGCTTTTTTGTAATAATATTTGATACCACATTCTCTAACACTTAGTACCTATATCTGCAGGCATGTATCCGCCCGTCGGCAAGTCTGTATGGAACAGTAAGCTTATGTGGCAGCCAATCCCCATTCACACCATGCCCGAAGCCGAGGACGAGGTGCTGGCCATGAAGAAGAATTGCAACGCGTACAACCGAGAGATGGAGCGCTACACGCATACTGCTGCATATAAAGAACGACTTGCAAAATACCAACCGCTCATGAAGTGAGTTTTTTAGTTTTTCCGAGGGCTTACCCAATATGACGAAATTGATTGGGAGTTTA
Organism: Keiferia lycopersicella; assembly: GCA_029255805.1. Taxonomy (NCBI): domain Eukaryota; kingdom Metazoa; phylum Arthropoda; class Insecta; order Lepidoptera; family Gelechiidae; genus Keiferia; species Keiferia lycopersicella. The sequence continues at coordinate 13,313,094 of JARACZ010000006.1, read as the reverse complement.
CAGCCAGTATTCAATATTAATTAATTATTATGCTTTTTCTTAGCGCTTTTTGCACTTAGCACCCGGTTTTTAAATACGATCCTGCAGTTTTCTCTTATTTCGGAACTGATTCTGTAATTGAACCAGTAGTATCGTAATTCGGTTCCGGAATCGAAAATCATCCAATAGTACATGTGATTACTCGTTCGTTACATGGCCTTAAAATATTTACAAGAAATCATGAAAAATACGGGTTATCCTCATCTCATCGTATGAAAGGGTCATTAACCATCGCGTAATTCTTCTTCTTTGTCGTATCCTCGTGGCTGAGGAACGTGAATTTTGTGGGCTATATTCGTAACCAGTTTCTTCAAAATTTCACGGTCTTAAGCCATGTGTATGGCCACCTATAAGGTGGTGTGTGTGGCTTCTGGTAAGTACCGTGTCACTCCAACGTGATGGTGCCCGTCCTCGGTCAGAGTATACTTTTCAATAAGAAATACGGTGTCATACTTTTGTATTCAGACTTCTCCGCCATTGTGAATTCATGATCGACAGACATTTTCTCTCATATTGGAAAGATATGTGTGTATGTATGTATGAACCCCTAAACTACTGGACCTATCTATAAAATCCCTGTAACAGGGGCTACATTGTGTTACCAAGGGAAAATATTTAATTTCCTCAGGAAAACAGTTGACAGCAGGTGAAACCACTCAACGGGCCTCTAGCTCTAGTATCCCATATAATTATTGTCCTAACCCACCTGCAGCTAACTATATTATTATATGATTTTTCCCTATAAGAGCTTAATTGTAAACGGATAAAAATCTCCCTTTCAATAATGTCTTTTATTTTCAGTTATTTATCTGCCTGTACTGGGGAAAAGGTGCAGGATTATGTCGACATGTTAGAAATCTACAGCACATTGTACATAGAGACTTTATACAACTTCACATTGCCAAATTGGACGAAAACTGTGTACCCAGACAAGTTAAAAGAACCTGCTTGCTACAGGTAAATAAATGAACCCATACTCACTGAGAGCCTGCGCACACTATAGTCAAACAAAACATTCTCAAGACAGATAGAGATGTGCCGCCGTTCGAAATAAGGCACGATTCTTTCATGGCTTCGGGATTTACGCGTAAATTTAGGGATCAAATATGCAGAGGCGTGCATACAACAACAAAATCCACTGCTGGATATGGGCCTCCACAATTTATGGGGTATTTAACACAGCTTTTACATATTTTGTTTAACCGTAAGCTTGACCATTTCTATTTTAGTTTTGGCACGTCGGCTGCGACGCCACTTCTGGCTCGTTTACGGGCTGGACCTATCCTAAAAGATATCATGAAGAAGATTCACCAAGTCATGGCCCCTGAGAAGGACGACCAGAAAGCGCTAAAATTGTCAGTGTACAGTGGTCACGACTACACCATCGGCACTCTCTTGACCGCGCTGGGCTTGTTCGATGGCAACTGCCCCGTTTACACCTCAACAATACTTGTCGAGCTGGTGCAAGGTAAATGAGACCTTGTTTATGAAAAACATTGGTTTATTTACATACATACATATAATCACGCCTCTTTCCCGGAGGGGTAGGCAGAGACTACATCCTTCTATTTGCTCAATCCTGACATACCTACCTCTTTCGCTTCCTCAACATTCATCAGCCTTTTCATAAATGCTCGTCGGTTTAGATTACCTTGGTTTATTTGTTGAGAAGAATTCCATATAATCATTTAATCTGTTAGACATGGCATTAGAGGAGCTGGTTGCATCATATCGCAAAGTCATAAACGTTTGACAATAACTGTAACTTGTTTTACCGTGAGAATTAATTGTTTTCCCGGCAAGTATTTTACATATAAACTTTGCTCTTGAACCACTCTATCTATTAAAAAACTGCATCAAAATCCGGTGTGTAGTTTTAAAGATTTAGGCATACATAACATACATACAGACGCGGGATGTGACTGCTTTATATTATGTAGTGATATATTGCTATGCACGATAGCTAAGTATCCCGGTTGTTAGGGACAGCCCTCCGAATACTGATGGGGTGTATTTAGTCCACGTAACTGGACAACTTTCCCCAAGGAACATACTTAAAATTTTTGGTTTCCCATAGTAAATGCAGTCAAGTCAGCTGATCGCTATTTTGTATGGCAGGTTGAAATCTTTTTGTCGTTTCGTGACATATGCTCCTAGCGGAAAGTTGTTCAGTTTCATGGTCTGCGTGCGCCCTATCACTATTTGGAGGCCTGTCCCTAACACCAGGTATATAGCACGGTCCGACCCAGCTCGCTCGAGTATTGCAAACACGTGGCTTCATTCATATCCCACAAATAAATCAATTGGTTTATTTCGGCATAGCAATTAACGAATTGATATGATTTATTTTCAGATACTACTTCCAGCTTTTATTACATTAGGATATCGTACAGGAACTCTAGTGAGATCGTGGAGCCAGTCGTGATGTACATACCGTACTGCGGCCACCTCTGCCCCGTGGACAGGTTCGCCAAACTATACAAGAACCTGTTGACCGTCAACTTCAACGAGGAATGTAACAAACAGGTACAAACCCAAGCCAACCAAACCAATACTACATCCATCATTGGTCTCATACGTCTGTGTCAGACGATTTAATCAGTGTCTGAGGCAAGAGCACAGACACTGGGACTCAGGATTCTACTCTAAAATCCTTCGTTCCGCTCCTGATTCAAAATAACGCCCTCGCTTTAAATATATCACTTCAGTCCCTTGTCGTTCTTCTTTCTTTGTTTACCAGCTGTGTGTTGTCGCAGGCGATGTTCACGACGGCGGGGATGTCGTGCCTGCTGGCTGGGCTGTTCGTCGCGTCCGTGCTAGTGGCGCTCAAACTGCACGCCTCCAGGAACAAGCCACAATACAGGTAAATAAACTTCTCATCAGAGGAATCAGGACACTTTCGTTTTAATGATTTGATAGAAGATTTATAAATCCCATTTTATTCACTATTACACAATATCAGACATTTATTCCAAAATAAACACATTTTTCAATAATCTGATTCGTGCGAAACATAAACTTGCAAGGTGTCCCGAATTTTTTGATGAGAAGTGTAGTAAACAAAACTATAGAAGTGTTAGTGTTCAATATAAATGCTTTTTTATTCCATTAATATTGTAATTTAACTGTTACTTCGCTTACTGTTACAGTAACTGTTGGTTTTCCAAAACAAAAGAAAACTGCATTTCTATGGTATATATAATTCATATATTTGGATGCCCACCGGACACAAATATATGTTAAGTCAATTTTCAAATATTTGTGTCTAGCCTGGGTGTTTTCTACGTACTTTTAATATGTATTTAATTACAAAAATAAAGTATATCAGTTGTAATATCAGCTATCTAGTTTCCATAATACAAGCTTTGCTTAGGCTGAGGGTAGATGGCGCTGTGTGAATTATCCAGGATATTTATTTATTTCCTTGCGGTGTAGCGAGAGTTATTGCCCTGATAAAAATACGGTTGCTATTGCCACATCTGTCAAATATTTAAGGCACAACAAAAAAAAAAACAATATTTATAATGAATTATATCGGACATGTTTTCCGTAGGATAAACCCTGCCTAACCCATCAAATTAGAAATTTGTACCTCTTATAGTTACATTTTTTGACCAATGTTTTATGAGGGATGTTGTTTGTACTTAAGACCATTAAAAATCGTTATTTAGTATTTTTTGCCTTTTGTTGACTAGACCAGAGAACCAGGCATTGTCGTGAGTCTTACGCCTATCATATAGACGCTTTCGCTATTCGTCCCTATCCTCACGAGTCGTATTCATAAGTACCTACTAAGTAAGTATTCTTTTTTGTTTCAGATCTCATAATCTGTATACGAAGTTCAATTCATCTGGAAAAGTAGTATTTATTTAAATCGACATGTTTTAAAGTAATTTTTAGATGGAATTTAAAAAATTATTGCATTTATTCGTTGTTCATTTATAACATAAACCATTTATTGAATAGTAAACACAACGCACAAGGTAATGAGTGGACCAAAAGAGTGATCGGGGTTTATTTTTAAAGGGGCCGTCCATTAATCACATGCTTCTCCGGTGTTTTTACCGTTTTGCTACGTGAAAAAGAAAAAAAAAATACATGTGATACACTACTACAACCTCCATTTGACTATAGGGATCCTAATCCCTAAGGGAGTTGGAAGGTACATTGAAAGAAGCTTCGTTTCATGAAATTTAATCTGTCGTAAGCGGTACCCATTTTGTGCCTGCGCTTATTTTGAAATAATGTGTAGTCCTTAGTTCTTACTTTTGAGTTTTACGCGAATCTTCGAAAATGGTGCTTTCTCGAGAAAATCACTCAAGAATTAAATGAAAGACCATAATGTAAACACAGATCATCATCAGTTATCTACAAAATAAGCGCCTTATTCAATAGGGTATTCTTACAATGCAGAAATCAAAGAATAAATCCTAAACTACCTTTTGGTCAACTCTGTATAATGTTATGGTAGTTAAAGTTGCTATAGATGCCTTTAAAATACTTACTTCTCTAGATCAGAATGCCTGACATTTTCTTAGCTATACTTATTTAATTTGTGTAATATATGTACTTATTTTAATTAGCAGGCATACACTTAGTGGTTGTAGCAGATATTCCGTTACATTAAATAGATCAACTTTGAGCACTGATATTAATATAATACGTTTTAGCACATATTTACAAGTTCTTAGCTTTCAAACAAACACAGTGAAAAGTAGAAACTACTCAATGGACGAACCAGCCCATGAAACTGAACAACTTTCCACAAGCAACTTAGATCGAAATATGAAATTAAATTATACCACCCATACAAAATGTACCAACGACCAACCGACTGAGTCAGTTTGTATGTGAAGTCCAAAATTTTTCTCAGTGTTGGATATTTGAAGGGGGATGTTATTGTTTCGTTTCACGGGCTGGTACATAGCTTGAAAGGAAGTTAGTACTTTTCCTGTATATAATTTTTTTACAAAGTTCCCTCAGTTTTTATCATTTTATGGATCCTAGCTAAACGTTCCTGATTTAGACTTTTTCTAGATGAGTTTCTAAAGGTACTGATAAATATATAGTTTTTGGCTATGTGACTTAATGATTTAGTTTAATAAAAAAATGTGTAGAATCAGAATAATAGCGATTTCGCTCTGTTCTCACGCACTCAATTTACTGTTTGTGAGAACGAAGCGGTTTGAAATCCTCTGATTACAATTATTACAAAAAAATATATATTTTAACGGTGGGCATCTAAGTCTTGTTATATGTTTATCAACTAAGACTTAATTAATGTGTCAAATATTAGAGTAGATAGTCAAAATTTATGAACTTGTTGATATGCCATATTAGGCGATATTTTATTTCAATAAGTATACAAGTAATATTTATATTATTTATAGTAATTAACATGCCGTAAGAGTAGCAAACTACACTCGTAGGACTTTAGGGGTGTGACTTCCTAGAAACATAATGTCATTTGCTCAAACACTGACCCACTTCAAAGTCCTGCAATGTTGTGTATTGTGCAAGAAAGTAAAGACACTATCAATTACACCCGAGCGGTTTTTTGCTCCTGATAGAGGTCCAGTAAAATGCAACTAATATCGAACGTTGTAAGATGCAGCTAACATCAAACGTTAGCGCAAATAGCAGCCGCTCATTTCCATGATTTACTTTAAATCAGCGGTCAGAGATTTGGCACGTTATGCGGAAAGTGCTGGGTTTGATTGCCGCCTGTACGAACTGTTCCTATATTTTTTATTGTAAGTATAGAATTGTACTACAAGTGTCAAAAATAGTAAATGTCCCCGTGGTGACGAACAACTATTCATACGAAAAATTAAAAGCGAAGGAGATCTCATTCCATTTTTCTATGCATTTCGCCATCATAGAGACAGCTGCCTCTTTGCTAAGGGATAACTAAGGATTTCTCTCTTGAAAAAATATTGTGAATGTTGTAGAACTGTTTTTATTGTATAACAATGATAAGAATTAACTGAGAAGTATTTTATGATGATATTAACCAACCAAACCAAAGTATTTTAACCCTTGACATAAATTGCCATGTGTGAATTCCAAACCTACGCATATTGAACCGATTAATTAAATGAATCACATCTAAAACGTATGAATATTATTTAACCGAATAAACATGCAAACTCTTAAATCAGGTGTACCCGGCTACAGCTAATGGAAGACTTGGCTGAATGGACTTATTGTTTTTGCTTTGTACGATATTATAAAATATATATAATATACGTATACGGTATTATAATATATATTAAACAAACTCGTGTGTACTGATGCCCTCAGCTGCGCTTCGAGCCTCAAACTACACCCTCGTTATACACACATCAAAAAAAGTTTGTGATCAGTAGCAAAAGCAGATGTATTTTATGAAATATAAATTATTTATAGAAAGTGTTTATATTTTATGTTTTTATAATGAAAATGCACTGAGTTAATAAAAAAAAAACATTATTCATTATTTATTTTTTTAAAACAAAAGTTAAGAAATGCAGTTTTAGCTGAAATCTGATGTAATGAAAAAATTTAATTAAGGAAAAAATAAACAAAATTTATTACGAAAAGATTAATAGTTATTATAAAATGACTCATCCTCTGGCTCGCACACATGCGGAAACCCTTCTGGGCATGCTAAGAATTAAGTTATCCAGCATTTCTTGTGGTAACCTGTCCCACTCTTCAATAGCAGCTGCCCTGATTTCTGCCACTGTTTGAGGAGGTGGCTGACGATTCCAAACAGATCGCTTAAGAGCGTCCCACGCATGCTCGATCGGGTTTAAGTCAGGTGAGCCGGCAGGCCAGTCTAACCGGGTGATGTCGTATTGCTGGAGAGCAGCATCAACACGTCCGTTTCGATGTGCGGGCGCATTATCATTTACCATTATGAATTGGCGCCCGTGGTTGATGCGGAATGGTCTGACGTATCCATCGATTGCAATCATTTTATACATAGCTCCAGTCATGGTGCCTTGGTACGGAATTAAGGGCGTCCTAGCCCCAATCATTATACCGGCCCAAAACACTGATTTCCCGCCCTGCTGAACGGTTCCAGTGGCAGTTCTCTGCCTTTCAGAGTCGCCTCCAGACACGGACACGTCGGTTATCTGGATGCGTACTAATCCGCGTTTCGTCAACAAAGAGGCAGTTCTGCCAAATGCTTTCGTCCTCAATTTCTTCATTTTGACGGAGCCTAGCCCATCGCAATCTGCGCCGTTTCCGTTGCTGTGAGTTCAAAGGTGCTCGCCAGGATCTCCTTGTTCGTAATCCAGCTTGGTGTAAGCAATTTCTAATTGTTTGGGTGCTAACTTCGCGACCGGTGGCAGCTCGCAGTTCTGCTTTTATTTTAGTAGCGTTCATTGTTGGGTCACGGGCATCCAGTAATCTGATATAGCGCTTCTGAATTGCAGTGAGCTGTTGGGCGACCACTGCGAGGTCGGTCAGCTAAATCTTCCATGCCCCGATACCTCTGCAACTTGGTCACCACGCAGGCTTGGGATACATTAACTCTGCGTGATATTTCCCTCGTGGAATAGCCTTCTCCACTTAAAGTTAGGATTCTGGCTCGTAAAACTTCTGTTAATCCTCTCGGCATCGTTACCAACAAAACTTGTTGTGAATAAATTGAAAATATCGTAATTTGCGACTAAGTCAGATTTCTGAATGGTAGCAAGCAAGGGTTGATTGATAGTCTTTTTATATGAAAAAACATTTGAATTACGAAATTGTTTATATTTAAATTTCATATTTTTAAATAAGGAATCAAAAAATAAAAAGTGATTGAGTTTTATTCTTTCACAATGAAAAATATTACCACTTTTCCAAGTGATCACAAACTGTTTTTGATGTGTGTACAATAGGTTCTTTTCTTACCGCGTGTTTAATGTACTATTATAGTCATAATCAACATTAGGAATATGTTTAGTAAAAAATAACACTATTAATAGCGTAGATGTAGTTACTCTGCAGATATGAGCTGATTCTTTACTACCCAATATACTTCAATGTTAATACCACTCTAAAACAAACTGAACCACCACGTCTTGAACAGTCTCAGTTTAAGACCGGTTCGTTATTCTTGCCATTCATTATGAATTCAAATGTTTCTCAGTGGACTCGATTTAGTGGGACCGCTTTCTTAGCTAATTCTTAGTTACTTCCCTGTACCTGCTTGACACTTACATATACCAAAACTAGTCACGAGAGTACTATATACATATATCCATAATATGAGCCCTTTTCCCGATGGGATAGGCAGAGACTATATCCTTTCATTATGTAAAGAAGATAAGAATAGTACATTGGACACGCGACAAAAGAACCGATTGTATAACGAGGGTGTAGTTTGAGGCCCGAAGCGCAGCTGAGGGCATCAATTCACCGAGTTTGCAATCGGACTTTCTTCAGAGTGATACATAGTGCTTTATACTACACCTGCAAAAAGGAGAAATACTAATTTAAGAACAGGGCCCCAAGTCTGCTATTTTTTGTCATTGTAACGCCATCGAAAGTCAGCTGTCATTCAATTTCCATTGTGATTTTTCTATACTTTAAACTGTTAGCAGACTACGAAATGTCCAAAATCATCCAACTGAGATCCAACTGACATCCAACTGAAACGATTTTCATTTAGCAGACTTGGGGCCCAGTTCAATAAACCTAAAAAATGACATGAAAAATCCTAAACTAATTCGTGCAGTTTTTTTATAATGTCGACAAAGCAAAAGCAATAAGTTCATTCAGCCAAGAAAACGGAAACGCAAGGTTTTACCTTCAAAAATATATTAGATTTACGTTCCGTTTTACGTAACTTTGACAGTTGCATCTTTTCTCCCCTGGGGAGGAAAGTGATTTGTAAGTATAAGTATATGGATTATTACCTCCCGCTAATTTGAAACGTGAACAATGAATGACTCACGTTTCGTCCTCTTTACCGTTTCATTAAGCTATATCGCATTTTCTATGTAGGTATAGTATAAAGATATATTAATAAGAACAGTATCTTGTATCGGTGATTGTATAAGTAATACATCCTTCTAGTTGCTAAAGAGTTGCTACGATCCTGACCTGTGATCCTGACACACCTCTTTCGCTTTCTCAACATTCATCAACCTTTTCATACAGCGTAGTTTTGATAGCTCCGGTGGAATATATGGGAGGTAAACCGTGCACGTAAATTATCTTTCCTTGGGGAAAGTTAAACAATTTGACATGCGGAGTCTAGCGTTTTCGGAAAAGTCGGTCGTACGGGTACCTCCTAATATAAAATCAAAGATCATTGTTATGATTATGACACCAGAACTTTGTTTTCTAGAAGATAGTGGCCTATCAAAATCGAGACCCGTGTCGTGTTATAATTTAAATACCATTAGATAACCTGTGCAAATGTTAATAGTCATAAAATATTTGTGCTACTTAGCTACTTTAGTTTTGCATAAATAAAGGTATCATAAACAACATATATAATTACGTTTCAAATTGACATAGAATTAAAGCGGCAGCAATATTTGCCGCGTGATGCTTACAATAGCACCACCCCATTTATTTCCCGTGGGTGAACTCAAAAGTAACCCAAAAAATGTCGCACTGCCTTCCCATATAGAATTGTACTTATACATTAGCAGATTAAGCTAAAGAGGCGACTACCTAAGGGACTCCCAAGGTTTTTCAATTTTAGGGGACAGGCTGGCAACCTGTCACTCACTGTCTATTCTTACGAGTATAAAAACAAATGCCCTCGCTCATTCATTCATTCACTGACTTACTGATTCATCAACGCAGACACGCCTTTAACCCTAGTGGGAAAGGCAGAGCGTTAACGATCGTAAAATTACGGTCGTTATCGCATCGTTGTGACATGTATTGAGAGCCCTTTCAGATGATTCGTGTATCACTGCACTGTAGTGAAAGGTTGTCAGCCTGTCGCCTTAAGTTGTATTACACATGAAACCCTCGAGTCCCTTAGATGCCTGTTACAACGCCCGCGGGAAGAATTGGGGTGATGCTATTCTATGCCGACATCACAAGGAAAAAAATTACATAGATAATATTAATGTCGTTTGATATAATAGTCTTCTTCTTTTTCGAGTTGATAACAACAACTATATTTTATTGAAGCAATATTTGGCCACATTGATAGCCTGAGTGTTAGCCTCCAGCAGGTCCTGCTTACTGCAAGAGCTAGGGCAGTTTGGGCAAGAGAGAAGGTGAGCCATTGATCCCATTGTTTGCTCTACACCGCAGTCACACAGACCATTGTCGGAGAAACCCCACTTCACTCGGTTTTCCCGGCACCTTCCAACACCAGCCCGGAGTCTAAGAGACTTCCAGACTGCCCAAGGAATGTCTACCCCAGGGGGTAATTTCTCCGCCAGAGGAAGGCGAGGTGATATAGGCCGGTGTGCCTTTGGCCACTGTGATGTAAAAAAAAATACTACGAATGTAAGTAACACCGGAGTATATTAGATGAAAGCGTTGAATAATCATATTAAAAGCTCGATTATAGGTTTATTGGCTGACTACATGTTACTTAATAAAGCTAGGAGGTCTATTTTGACCTCTTGACTTGTACGAAAGCTACTGACATCATCTGATTGGTTTAGGGCCTAACCTTTCGGCGACTAGACACACCTGCATTACCTACCTACATCAACCTGCTGCATGCTTGCAGCAAAGTGTTTCGACATTATGGTGGGTGTATGGGTTACATAATATACTTCTGATATTTGTATACCCGAATATGACATTAACGAAAACGTTTCACCGTTTTTCACTTTCATGATATGGCAAAGTAGGGAATGCAATGCCGCTAGTAAATAAATTTCAGTCCTGGTATTTACGGGACTGACTGAGCACTCTCATTCTCGGGATATTTGCGGGACCCCGCATGTTTATGAGATTACGATTGATAAATATTATGTATTAGTGAGCATGACTGATAAACTGTTATTTGTAAAAAAAAAATATATCTCTACCTATCATTAAAATTTATTTTGATAATATCTGCGCAAAAAGGTTCATGCGTAAATTGTAGCGTCATTTAAACGTCTTTTAACTTAATAAATTATACGTGCAACAGCTGAAAATGCGCGTTCAGCTTTTATGCTTGTAGTACTTAGTCGATAAAGCGTTATTTTCACCCTTCGAATACCGCTAACCCCGCGCGCTACCTTTTTCTTATGTGCTTTACTAAATTGCCGCTATTTCAGCATAATATTTGTTTTTTTTTATCCGTGTTATCATGTTATACTATGCATAATTGGGTATTTCATCTTTTTGTTTTATCAGAATATGTAGGGTGTAATGGGCATTCCTCCGAGTACTTCTAGGTCGCATACAGACCATGACTAACCACTGACTTCCGATAACAAAATATTTCAGGAAACATCAAAGTTTTTTTAACTTCCCATTGTAAATTCAGTCGTCTGATTTTGTATGGGAGGTCGAAAAAATTATAACACTCTCAAAGAAAACTAGTTCAGTTTCTTGGTCTGCATATATCATTCTCCTTGCCTTATCCCGTTTCTAGGAAGGGGTCGGCTACCTAATCTAGGGAATTTGACTTGGGAACAAAGTTTTTACACAGAGCTACTGCCTTTTGACCTCTGTAACCCGAAGGCTAACCTGCCTAGGTTAAGTCACATTAGAATATCATCTGAATTCAAATTTTATTTGAATGTGGATTTCATCACGATCTTTTTCCTTCACCGTAAAAGCAGCCGATAAATGTACGTGAATAAAAACACATTGGTACATGGCGGGGATCGAACTCGGGTCTCACGATTGTAAGGCCGGTGTCCTAGCCAACGACGCTCTTTTTCTTGGTCTACATACACCCTATCAGTATTCGGAGAGCTGTCCCTTAAAACCTGTATAATAATAGCACATTTGGTGGCTCTTCACTTCAAACCCCGGTCGCGGTTACTTATTAATTTAGGGCTCTAAGCGAGTACGGTCAACCATTTAAGTGTCCCAGTTGGCGACTTTAGGTACGTGACATCAAGATAAATAGTTCGTCGTATTTCCGCATTGCTGGGGTTATAGCTTTTCGAAAATGTTTTTAAGTCGTGTCACGGCTATCAGCGGCGCGGCGTCACAACAGGATCTACTCTAGTTTTGAGGCGACTATTGCCCAAACTGCACACACCACATGTAAACAATGTTTGGTACGAATTTTAATGTGGCTTACAAGGAAAACAAGAAATTAGCGGCGGTAGCTCAGTGGCAGATCCGTGGGACGGGTGTATTCTGGGTTCAAGCCCCGATCAAAGCCTACATGTTTTCCAATTTCATGTTTTCATTTTTGTTATGAGAATAAATAGTAGGTATACAGGGTGTAAGAGACGGTGTAACAAAAACTTTGCAGGGGTGATCAGACCTTGAAACTGAACAACTTTTATATTCAACTTCCATACAAAATTCCCGATCAGCTGAGTGACTTAGTATGGATCTCGAAAAAAAATTTCGTTTTCCAAGTTAGCCCCCATAGAAAAAGTTGTTCCGTTTTATGGTCTGATCACGCCTGCAAAGTTTGCGTTACACCGTCCCTTACACCCTGTATATAGCACATGAACATGAGCATTAAAATCCCAATATGAGGATTTTATTTTAGTTACAGTTCAAAACGCAAAAAAGATTCATAGATGTTACTTATTAATGTAGGTAGAATCAGAAGCCATCGCATTCTATCAAGTAAGGACTTGTAATTAGAACGCGACAGTTATTCCTTCCGCAACATGGAATGATTTTTAGCTAACTAATTGACGGCATCTGCGTGTCTGTACACATTCACCTATGTAGGTATTTCAATGTTTGTAGAATTGATCATCAGAGTGGAAATGCGAGTCACAACCATAGCTTGATCACTGCACCGTCCAAAATCGCAATATCGAGAAAGTGAGCCAGCCAGCGCTACCGGGGCTGCGGCGGCCGCGGCGGCGGCGGCTCGACGGGTTGTTCGCGACCGTGCTCTACCGAGGCGGCGGCGGCGTGGGCCCCGAGCCCGACCCGCAGAGCTAGCGCGCCCTCCGACCGCTGCGGACATACGATCACCCGCCAAGCGGAGAAAGGATCAGTGCTTGCGACATCGCACTACAGACCACACAACTACCATGAACATTTTACCCTGGTAAGTACAACATTTTTATGCACCTTCTTAAATCTTCTGTGCACTATTTCACCACTTTATGTTAAAATATGTTTTACCATTTTATGGTCTTGTAGGCGGTTGCTAAGCGAGTGCGATTGCGATGTGTCCCATGGACGAATATCATTTAGATTACCCAATCACCTAAACTTGTTACCATTATTTCTAATATTTTATACATAGTAAATCTTACCATTAAATTAATCGTAAATAAATATTTATCGGCCTGTACTTATTACTTAAATGTAGAGCTTATACATTTTTCAACATCTAACCGCAGTTTTGGTCAAGTTTGGCTAGTTTATTGTCTAAAGCCACATTAAATTTCAAAACTTTGTAACTTGTGCAAAACTTAGGAAATACACACACTCTATTACAACTTTTTATACTTATAGTAGGTACCTAATTTACTTCTGCATATTAACACGATTTCGATGCAAATAGTTTCAAATAGATAGATTATGTTATAGAAAGTAGAGTCGGTTGGTGGTGTAATAAGATAAGAGATACATACTATGTAAAGTAATTAGGGTACTTTAGTAGGTCTTGCCGGAGGCGATCAACCTAGATAAACTGAACCAAAGGGTCTAGGATGACGTGTTTAAAACTATATTACAGTATTAGCTCCTCGGTAGACGCAGAAGAGGTCTGGTCATTTAATCACCTTTTTGGACCCTCCATCTATCTATAGACTGCTATAGTACCCCAAAATATTTATGCAAAATGTGTTAATGATTCCATAGTTTTGTCTCGCCTATAAACCTCATTATAAACGCAAATTGACCCAGTATTACAAACGAATTAATTTTCAAATTAATTGAGCGAAACCAAAAAACCGGTTATTCGATCGTGTGGTCCCATGTCGAAAGTTATGTTCGCGACCTACGATTAGGCAACGATTAAATGTTAAATTATATGCATGACTTCAGCTTTGAGTTATAACAATATAGGTATGTTTGTAGGTACGTTAACTTGTATAAAAAAAATACATCCAGTGAACCGTGTGCGAAACAGAAGAAGCACGATCATATGAATAGTAACGAATGCAACTGTCACATAATTGAGGGCGTTAGAATGTGAGTGTCTTTTGATAATAGACACGAGCATTCTAATACAGTTACATGCACTCTACATATAAATTTCATAAAACAAGCAAGTCAAATGCATGTTCACTCAACAATTTCAACTATCTTTATCGTGTTTGTCCATTGGACAGGCGAAAGCTTTAAAACAGTCTCGTCTCCAGTTAGTACTTCAAATGGTTGTACATTTGAAGTCACGTCACGGGTGACATTTGTTTCTATATTTATACACTGATGGGCGCGAAACAACCAAACATGCAAACTTTCGCATTTATTATATTAGTAGGATGCGAAAGTTACGCCTTCACGCTAAAACTACTGAACCAATTTTCATGAAATTGGCCACAGAGATAGAGCGTAACTTGGATTAACATATAGGACAGTTGTTATCCCGGAAAAAATGTTCCTGTGAGATGCTACGGGATTAAGACCAACTTCCACGCGGGCCTAGTTTATAATATTTGTACATTGGTTGGCTCTGGCACAGAAAATAAATGGGCGCTACATAGTTTAATTGCTTCAATACTAAAAGTAAGTAAATAAAGGCAGAATACACCTGCGTTCGAATTTATAACAAGAATCATTATGAAACGAATGTAGATAGGTATATTATGTTCTAAGGCCAGTATTTATAAACCGCTATCAACTCTCGAGATCGGTCTAAGTGAGACTTTGAGATGCGGTTAGTATTGACTGACATTTTGTCAAAATCGCTCTTGAGATCGATCTCAGAGTTGAGTGCGATTTATAAATTCTTCTGCTGTCCCACAAACGAATAATGCTCGTCAGGGTGTTACCTGCTCTCGTGCTTTACCACCCATTCCCATGTAAAGTAATCGAAAACCTTTTGGGAAAATAACTTTTTCGTACAGGCTAGCTAAAAAGAATAAATTTTTGGTAATTCTAACGCTGAAACGATAGGTACAGAAATACCGAAGACGAAACTCACAAGACACTCATGAGAACGATGTCTCTCAAATTTGCATTCAAGAGGCCATCTGCTCTATTCATGTGCTCTATTCTATTTCAGGGTTTTAAGCTACCCGAATAAAATAAACGCATATTTATTAAATGAATGCGGAAACAAAAAATACATGAAATAATGCAGCATATTTATCTCTTTTGAATAACTGCGTCATGTAGATCAACGAACGACCTTTGATTAAGTAAATGATTTTCCCTTTTATAGCAATCAGTATCGTTACAAAGCCGGAAGGCGCGTGACCGACCGAAAATGCTTTTCAAGAAAACCCACCACAAGGCCCTTACAGCCATTTACCTGGATTTTGCAACCTAGGTTTCCAACCGAACACGCTAATTAATGCTGTTACTGCCACTAGCTGGCCTCAATTAATATAGATTAACTATTTTGTTACTAGGCATTTCGAACAGTTTATACGAATAAAGGAATCAAGATTAGTTCGCTGATATTTACACGTTTTACTTGGATGCTATTCCTCATCATTAAACATTAGATTACTAATGTGCTTTTAGGTTTTGCTATGAATTTAACGCACTTAATTAATTTGTAGCAAAGCTCTCTTTAACTGCAATTGTTTGTTCTCACTCAAAACGAAGTAGGTTCTTAAGTAGGTACTAAAACTTCAATAAAATGCTCACTTTGGAATCAAATGAAAAACACTTTAATGTGTATTACCAGCGGTCATAAAATACCTAACCAAGGGGCGCGAAGCACAGACGCAGGCGTGACTATTGGGATGCGCACAAAAATACCTATCACTTGCTCAACGCAACTTTACAAACAATGAACATAGACATTTAGTAATAAAATGCCATTGCACAACCAGACGATTGACATTTTGCCAATAGGAGAGACGAGCATTCGGCCTTTCATGGCGTCTTTTCATTCTTGCATAATAATTTAACTAATGTATTAAAGCGCGGGCCTCCTATAAACAGTGACTTAAATTTTTAACTAATTTTAGCTTAACTTTATCACCTAAGCTTGCTTAACCGTGCTTCATTGTAAGTACGATGAGATGTTATCGTGGGAAGATGTTAGCAAAAACTGATTCATATACGCGGTGTCCCAACACTTTTTGAAATTACGTGAATTTCTACAATCCAAGTCGCGTGGAGAATTGGAAATGACGAACTCCAACAAGGACATCGGTCTGTCGGGTTGTGACACACGACAGAATTAGCGATTGGTAACGCACTTCCCGCTACTGGTACGTAACTCCGTCACGGCTCACAGCTAGTTGGTGGATAGCCGAAGAACTAGCTACGTCATCAAGCGTATGATTAGACAGGCAAAGGAATTTATTTAGTCTATGATCGTAAGCTCATTAGTCATAGCATAGTGTATAAGTATTTTTTTAATCACATCACAGTGTTTAAATATAACTAAAAATAGAGAAAAACTTCAGTGGGACAACCTGCCTTCGGCTAGGGCAGCACCTGGGCCTCCTAGCTAATGCAGTTATTCCAATTTTCTTCCAACTTTCAACTTTCTGATACAGAAAACCTTGAGTGAGTGAAATCTAAAAAAAAAGAATTTGGTGTTATAATTTTATTTAGTACTTAATACTTTTCATGACAACTTTAATACCCTGAGGTCCCTAATTTTACCTAAGTTTCATTTCGCGTCAAATTGTATGCCTTCGAGTGACGCTTGCTCTCAGGCTATGATGGGTGCGCACGCGGCGCCTGTTCGCGTTGGCGCGGTCGTCGTCGTCGTAAGCTGCCGCATTGCATCGACACAACGAGGTCGACTTACTTTTTACCGTTTCAGTTTTTATGCACCTGACCT
The DNA here is from genome assembly GCA_029255805.1 of Keiferia lycopersicella. Classification (NCBI taxonomy): domain Eukaryota; kingdom Metazoa; phylum Arthropoda; class Insecta; order Lepidoptera; family Gelechiidae; genus Keiferia; species Keiferia lycopersicella. Next base: position 13,296,041 of record JARACZ010000006.1, on the reverse strand, counting down.
TGATGTATTTAGAGGTCGATAAACATTCGGAGCACTCAACCTACGTTCATTTGACATTCCTTATAAATAATATATAGGCGACACAAAGAAAGACGAAACTCTTTATTCCATGACTCGATTTAGTACGATTTGTAACGTCGTCGTCTGCTCGGCCGGCATAAGAATGAGGAAAGCGCTTCATTAAATCTGTCGGATATTTCAACTCCGCAACCTTTAAGTTTCGCAAAAGCGTTGTGTTGATGTGCATCATCGTTCTGCCTTCATAAATAATAGCAATGTAACTTCTCAGTCGTGACCATGCATAACATTAGATCGGTGATGCTTCACGCTTGCTCTTCGTGAATTGCATAAAATAGAGAAAGCGAGGGAGGGTGCCGGACTGTCGGCTCGGCGGCCGCGTACTCGGAAGCGGATGCGGAATAGAATGTCCACCTGTCGGCTGACCCGACCCTGTAGGAGGACCAGTTATTCAACAATCTATAACGCGATGCGATGCCCTTTATCAGGCAGCGTGTGAGCTTTAAGTGCTTTTGGAGTTATGTGTGGGATGTGGGCTTTCTGGGTATCCTGCCCTACTGCGCCGTCGTCTGACAAACATTCGCACACCATACTGTAAGCTTTACTCGGTGCTTATTTGACATTTACCTAACGACATCGAACTATGACCTACATTTTAATCCGAATGATAGCTTTGCCCCTTGAACTTAGGCACAACAATTTCGCAGTTCCGTTTACACCTCGCATTTCGTAATGTTGTATAACAGTTCATGTAGGTAGGTACTAATCGCAGAACCTGATTGATGATGCGACGTATATGACGTAACGCTATACCGTTTTGATTCATGAATCCCTACCTAAAATAGAGACATGAATTTAGTCGTTTTTCTAACGGGGCCTTATGTGTCTGAGGGTGTTGAGTTTATAAAAAAGGATTAAATTTGCCTGTCAACAGTTGATTTGAGCACATCTTCAGATAAAATCATGCATGACGCGATTGATACGTAAAGTTTTCCGGTGTACTGCCGACTTCGAATACCATCAGCCGGTTTCTTTCCCGCGGGTGTCGTAAGTGGCGATCGAGGTGACTATAGGAGGTTTCCTGTGTATTGGGCGACAGGCTGACATCTTGCCAAGATAGTGATACACGACTTTATATAAATAACCCATAAATATTTGTTAAAAGATATTTTTTACGGCAGTCAACCTTATGCCAAAAGGGATAATATCGTGATAAGTACACATAAAGCCCAAACTCGAATGGCCCCTAATCTGTTAGCTCGAGTGGTAGATAATGTAAAAATACCACAGGTTTGGCTGAATGTTTTTTGTTAGCGTTTTCCTTATTACTTACAGAGGAAATAAAAAAAAAGGTTAGACCTTACGCGATAAATAACTTACGTCTGATTAGATACTTGAACGTCACTATATAATATAAATGTAAAAGCTCTTCGTTATGGTCCGAACGTTTATTATATATACACTGTATGTAGGTACGTAATAGGTATGCATAGTACACCCAAAATGTTATTCTCACTAACCCCTATAAGATGCGCACAGTATAGAGAGTTATCTCGCGGGCGAGAAGACTTCACAAGTGTCAAATCGTATGAATTTTATCAAAACAAATGAATAACTTTGTCTACAAGTGTAGAGAAAATCGAAGTCGCGGTTGCCGCATCATAACTGGGCTAGAGTAATTCACAATAAAATGGTGAGTTTTGTAAAGCGAGTGTGGTTGATTCCAGGATACTGGTGGCGGCGTGCATAGCATGCGGAGTGGCAGCGCGCGCGCAGGACGACGGGGAGCCGCGGCCGCCGGTGCCGTCGCGGGGGCTGCTCAAGCGGGGCCTGCTCGCCAAGGGCAAGACCACCACCACCACCACGCAGGCTCCACAGGTACGGCATGCTACTATACAGGGTGTAAGGAAAAGTACTAACTTCCTTTCAACGGGTGGACCAGCCCACGAAACTGAACAACATTCCCCCGACTGAGTGAGTCTGGTTGCATGTGAGGTCCAAAATGTTTTATTTTTGACCTATGTTCCTTGGGGAAAGTTGTTCAGTTTCATGGGCTGGTTCACCCCTTGAAAGGAAGTTAGTACTTTTCCTTGCTCCCTGTATACTGGTGCAGGCACGTATACTTTGACTGCTTAAGTCATTCTACGTTGCTAGATCTAATCTTTTCTTTACACTGCAAACATATCATTTTTTCAAAGCTAATCAGATGCAGGGCATTAGTTTTACTGTACAACTATCTACTACAAATGTAACCTGAAAGTATGCCAGTCCTGCGTTATGAGTCAAACATTGGCCGCTCTAGATCTAGAGTGAAGGATATGCGTACCTATACACCTAATCAGAACCTTTCAAATTGTTGCCCTCGATTGAAATTATGCTCACTGATTTCGTAACACTTCGGTATCTACTTGTTATACTGAAGTTCATTCCGCATTTGCTTAGGCGCGATACACAACATGAAACATTAGGAATCTGTAAAATGCTTTGCACTACATAATTTACACCTACTTTTTAACAGTATAATGTTAGTTTGTGTATCGATACTCGGCTATCTCTATCACTGGACCGTGCACGGCGATGTTGTATCTACTTCTTGTAACACGCTTAGGTTACTCAATTCAAATGTTTAAGGTAACTAACCATTTCCTACGTTTAAAAAATATGCCTAGGTACGTCTTATAGTAAGTACATATTGTAAATACAATAGTTCATCGAGTCGCTCGTAGACCACAAGATATAAGGATTATAATAGTTGTCTAGAACTTTCGTAAATCCGGGTTCATAAAAACAGTTTTTTTGGAAGATCCCTACAAAAATTACAGTGATTTTACTTTAAATCGCTGCTATACCAAAAAGAATAAGTGCTTGTCGAACTTTAGAGATACTTAGTTGAAACTTTGAAATATCGAGGTAAAGCAACGAAGACCACCTGAGGTACAGACAAGGTGAGCTTTGATGGTGCTTAGTGCATGCGGTTCAAGGCGCTCCACTCACCCTCAAAGGCCGAATCATCTCATCGCCAAATCAGCAGAGTTTATCTATCAGCAGTTGATGCCATAGTCGTAATAGTAATGGAATCGAACACGTAACATTGGTAATCGGAGAATGGCGCCGATACGATGTAAAGTGCAGTTATATGACTGAATCAGGGTCAGCTTTATAATACGCCTGGTTCAGTAAATGTAAGCTAAGTTTGATCATTTGTGCAAAAATAAGTAAGTAATATACTTAGGTATGAGTTATTATTCTGCGGCAAAGAAATGCTATTAAAACATAATCGCAATCGTTACAATAATTAATTTTATGATCTACCTATTTAGGCAATTACTTGCAAGTATGCACTTTGTTAATTATGATGGATGTTGCAATAAAGAATGAAATGACTATGAAACAGAGCGTTTTATCAGTCTTAGCTCAACTCGATAGTTAGTTGAAACTTTGAAATCTCGAGGTAAAGCAACGAAGACCTCCTGAGACGCAGACAAGGTGAGCTTTGATGGTGCACACTGCATGCGGTTCAAGGCGCTCCACTCACCCTCAAAGGCCGACCTCTTATCGCCAAATCTTATTATTTTATAGTTCACTTTCTATATTCACCTACCTTTTTATAGGCAGTGTCTTTGGCCACTAACGGGTAAATGGATTCGAGAAGTAGAACGTGTACAGTTGACCTACTTTATGCAAAATCGTATTATCTATCACTGTTTCAAAAACACGTAACGTATAGCGAGGTACTGTTTGATGGGCAGGTTTGACGAAGCCCGTTCAGGACGTTCAATTCCAAGGAGCTTGTTAGTTTATACGAGCTAGAGTAAGTTAGCAGTTAGTTGTTGTTGTATATTTTATAGCTTCCTAATGCGTAGTGGATTTTTCCTATTTAGGAGAAACCACGTACTCGTAGTACCTATCACAATTTATATATTAGCGGGCGCGCCAAGTAGTATTAGGTAGGTAAGTAGTATGGCACTGGATTTCACTAGATAGTTTATGTAACTTTAGTAAGGTGAATCTATTTTTATGGTTATATTAAATCAAATACCTGATGAGATCCGTTTTACCACCTTAGCCGAACGGATCGCAGTTGCGTTAGTTTAGTTAGAAATCAGGCTGCAACAAGACGATGCCTAAGGATTAAAAAATAAAAAGCGGGCTTCGTGATATGCTGTGCTCTTCCACCTTGCTACCATCTTGCATCGTGGGCACGTTGGTATCCTTAAGTGACGTAACTAATTTTATCACTATAATTTGATAATCTAGTCAGGACGTAGGGCTGTATTTCCCATCAATAGCTGAGTTCAAGCCGCCTTAGCAGCGTCACGTAGGTCGCGATCGGAGTGATGTGCCTCAAGTGAGGTACCTGAGTGCTTAACCGCATGCTTCGCGAGGCGGAGAGCACGTGAAGCTGTTCGGGCGGTCTAGACGCAGATATTGACAATAGGGCTTATAAGAGACTTCCGCTGTATCCGCATGTACAGAGACTTGATTGAAGCCATACTATAATTGACTTAGAAAAAAACGGTTTCCAGGAGGAAGCAGAGTACGAGGAGGACTACGCTGAAGAGGCCGGGGCTCAGGAACCGTCAACGGAGGCGCCGCCTTCCTCCACGGAAGGCAAGAAGCTGGTGGCTGGCGGGGTGAGACCATTCCGCAGCAACACTGATCTACTAGAAACCTTGAAGAGAAGACGCGCTGAGGCCGCTGAAGGTAATTCGAACTCCTTTACCATACTTTAAAAAATATGACTGGCTTCTATCACGTTTTACTTGTCTCACCTATATCTGTAGAACCCTCTATTGAATAACCTCTTACAGGCCTTATATTCCTCTTGTGAAAATCTACGGGAACGCTAGGTTTAGGGGCATTGTTATTTTCTTTCTTTCTTTTCAAATCAACTTCCAATGACATGTTCTAAACGCAGACCCAACAGCTGTATATGCGCAACAGTTGAAAGATGAGCAGGCTCGCCGCGATGAAGAGGAGATCCGTCGTCTAGAAGAGCTGATTCGTCGCGAGGAGGAAGAAAAGCGTCGCCAAGTGGAGGAAATCCGTCGACAGGAGGCGCTAAAGAAGTACGAAGAAGAAATAGAGAAACAAAAGAAGCTGGTGGCAGAAGAAGAGATTCGAAGGGAGGAGGAGTTGAAACGTCGAGAAGATGAATTGGAACGGCGCGAAAAACAAAAAAAACTCGTCGAAGAAGAGGCAAAGCGAAGGCAGGGGGAGCTGAAACGTCGGGAGGAGGAACTGGAACGCCGCGAGAAAGAGAGAATCCTTGTCGATGAGGAGGCAGCGCGTCGGCAGGAGGAGCTGAAACGCCGCGAAGAAGAAATTATCCGTCGCGAGCAAGAGAATGCACCTCGCGCAGAAGAGGAAGTTCGTCGCCAGGAAGAATTAGTTCGTCGCGAGGAAGACAAAGTACCTCGCCGGAAAGAGCAAATCCGTCGTCAGGAAGAGGTAAAACGCCGTGAAGAAGAAGTTGTTCGTCGCGAGGAAGACAAAGTACCTCGCCGGAAAGAGCTAACTCGTCGTCAAGAAGAGCAAAAACGCCGTGAAGAAGAGGTTGTTCGTCGCGAGGAGGAGAATGCCCCTCGCCAGGCAGAATTATCTCGTCGAGAAAAGGAGAAAGTACCCCGCCGAAGGGTGCAAATTCGTAGACGTGAAGAACTGGAAAACCGTGACGAAGAGTTAGCCCGTCGCGAAAAGGAACATTTCCTTCGCCGGGAAGATAGAGGGCGTCGCCGAGACGAGCATAACCGCCGCGATGAAGAGTAATTTCCTGCTTTTAGGCATCCTTAAAGTCGCTTTGATTGACCAAGGTAGCTTGCTTATATGAGCAGAGGATGCGCTTTGTAGAACACTAGATATGTTTTGTACTTTTATATTTTTTCTGATACATTAGATTCCACGTTTTCTCTGTGTCTTTGCCGTTGTTTAAATTGTGATTTGTGGTTATGTACGTAATAGTACATATTTGTTTAATAATATAAAATTCTTAATCTTCATTTGCCTATTATAAAATTAAGAATTCAGAATATATGTATTTTTGGTAATTATATAATTTTTGTTTTATTATTAGGCATCAACCCATAATCCAATAATCAATCAATTGTCTTCAATAATGAAGTTTCTATCAAATTCAATTAAATTCTTTATTTATGCCCTAAAAGTTGTACATTTAGGAAAGCTTTCATTAGGTGTAATATTTAAAAAGTATTAAAATGAACTAGAAACACAAGTAGGTGTACTTCACCAAAGATTTTTTTTAACATAACGCCTGAAAATTTTATCACAGAATACCTATGTTGTAAGCACAATTAAATTCACACCGCTTCACCAGGCGCTTGCGAAATATGTATGTTACAAACAACTTTTTCACCATACTGTTTGTGCTAATACTGGCCTAGGTAGCCAGTACGTAGAATAATATAGTGGTTCGTGTTTTTAGTGACTTTAGCAGGTTCTAACGACGCCGTATGGCGTCAAAAAAGATATTCGTGATTTCTCAGTATTTCCAGTACCCTATTTGAGACTGGCGCGTATCGCGTATCGCGCGTAGGGATTACTTACCTACATTCGAATCATTCTGACGGTTAGCGTGGTTTGTAACTGACCACACCTGTGTATATTATATTCACCATATTACTGTCTAGTTTGGCTCTGGTGTAACTCGTGTATAAAACTTATGTTTGTATTGCAGCGAAACTGCACGGTCACGGAAAAGCCCCCGCGGCCGCCGACTCTTCGCACGACAGCCCGCCAGAGCCAGCCGCGCCTGCCAAGTCTAGCTACAGTGAGCATACTTATTTCTGACTTACACACTTTGTATCTAACACGTCAAAATATTCTAATTTGAAACGTTCGGCAAAGAAATATCTATTAATAAGATGAAGGACCCCGAATCCCGCAATTTCGAATTACCCGATATCGAAGTAAACACGTAACAGCAACAGTGGGTTCAATCATGTTCAAACCAAGAAGAGCAACTGATTTATATATAGTTTGTTTTTAGAAGTATATTAGACATTACTAAAGGTCAGCGGACAGATTCTTGCAAATATCATTGAAACAATATAATGCCAAATATTTCTCAATAGGCGAAAGATTGCCAATCATGCTATGAATAACCATAACATGCAACGGTTTTTACTTTCTGCATAATTTTCAATTTTGTTTGCGAAAATATCTTTCAACGGAGCGGTAACAAATAGTTTTAATATTAATCGTATTCCAACTTGCGCCACGCGGCAGCTAAGGCAAGCCCGGTGCGGAGGCTCTCGACACAGTCTCCGAATAACGACCAGCTGATGAACACCACCACAAAGAAGCCGGGAAGGCGACGGCTCAATAACTTAGTTCCTCGGGACATTATAGAGACGAGAAAAACCTCTATAGAACCTACTGTAGTGACAAAACGAGCTAATACACGCAATGGGAAGCCAAAACCGACAGTGAACGAAACTCCACACGAAACCACGACCCCATATGCTAGGAGAACGAAGGCCCAACGAAGCGAAACTATTGGTAACTTGTACAAGTATGCAACTTATTACACGTTCACTATGTATCTTGTTACACGTTCAAGTTAGACAGTCACTTGTAGTTACTTGTTGAAAGATCACTATGTTCCTAGTTTTCCTTCTATGAAACTTCACTGTAGCATTTTTTACACCTTCACTATTAGTTTACGCAATGTGATGTTCACTGTTTTTACACCTTCACAATCTATTTTGTTTCGTTTACTATCTATGTAACTAGTTTTCACATTCACTGCGGTGTACATACCTTGTTATACGTTCCCTGTATACGCCGCCGTGTTTCGGAGATAATAGATTTATTTAGACACGTCGTTTACTTTGATTATAGGGCCAATGCTGGAAAAATAAAAAATAATACCGCCTCTCATACAAAATTTAGATTCGGTTGACTTTGAACGGCAAGTCGATTTTTTTCTGTGTCCATCCTTTTCAGCTTTCACATGTTTTGTCACACGTTCTCTGTGTCAAGTCAATAAAGCATCACGAGAAAGCCACGAGATTATCTTATCATTGTGTATGACTTGTTGTGAGGCAGTCTTTTATCGAAATTTTTAACCACTTCTTTTGACGTAGGTAAAAAGCGGTACAACACCGCCCCCAAGGAAATCCAGAATGAGGAGGCGTCTGCGCCTGCGCCAGTCAAACCTGCCAGAGGTCGCTTTGGCAGACGTAAGTCATTTTTTCATGGTATTATACTACAACGATAGATTGTAAGGGAGCAACTTTTCAAACATCGGTTTCGATAAAATGTAGGTAGGTACATTTTCATATCGAAGAAGGAATAAAAAAATCCGTACTAACTTGTTAATGCTAATTTACGAAAATAGCGATTCTGTGCCATAGAAAGAGATAGCAGAGCGGTGTAGGTAAAATGGCGAAGCAGGCAAGTGTAGATATTTTGATTTACATCATTCTCCTTGCCTTATCCGACTACCTAACCAAGGGAATTCGACGTGAAACCAACGCAGAGCGACCTCTGCAACCCGAAGGCAAACCTGGCCCGAATCCTAGGTTAAGTCACATTCAAATATCATCTGAATTCAAATATTTGAATGTGGGTTTCATCACGATGTTTTTCCTTCACCGTAAGAGCAGTCGGTAAAATGTACGTGAGTTTACGAGAGCATTGGTACAAGGCGGGGATTAACTTTGTAAGACCGTTGTCCTAACCACCTGGCCACCGACGCTCATATTTTGTTTTACAAAAAATAATTAGTTGTTATTGTTCCAGCGTCATCTCGATCGATCCAAGAGGAGCATGAGGAGCAGAACGAGTCAGCGCCGGCGCCGAGCCGGACCGGCCGGACCTTCGCCAGGAGGGGGGGCAACTGAACCAACTCTCCCCACTCTCCCTTTCCCAATCTCCACCCCGTCCCTACCACGACTCTTGCCGTCTAAGGTCCGGTATTTATTTAAACAACATTTAACAGGGTAACACGTAGTAATTACAATATAAATGATTTTGCATTTGAGTTCGTCTTTTGGACGAAAAACTTTGAATTGCTTTTTCAGGTTCTGTCAGTACATAGTACTAAGATTGAAACGAATTTCTAAACCTGATTATAAACATTAAGTACCGAATCTGTCGAAAGACCATTTATCGGCAAGAGTGTCGATGGCAGGTCAGACTACCCATTAGCCATTTAATTGTTTGCCAAAAATATCCCGCTAATTTTGGTTTATGAAAAGTGTGTAGTTTGTCTTGCTCTCTCCTTAAGATGGCCAAATTGTCGAAGAGTTAAAATCTACCCTTTACAGTGGGATAGACTTTTATCAGGTAGACCCTAAGGGCTGCGGTTGCGGGTAGCCGGGCCTATGATGTCCACTAGACGAGTTCGCATTGCTGTAAATGATAATGATTCCCTTCAACGACTTGGTCCTCTGCACTCTCCTACTCTTATCTCCTCTTAAAATAATAATACTCCACTGCCATATCCCGGTCAAAAACCTAGTGATGATTTGTGGATTTTTTGTACTTGTAAATTATACTTCTAAGTAATTTTTTTAGTTAAATAATTTTATGTACAACTTTTTTCTTTCATTCCATTTCAATGATTCTCTGAAAAATTGGTTTCTTAGCGCCGGCGGTAACCAGTCAGTTGATCCCTAGAATTAGTAGGTCGGGCTGATGGTAGATACAGACAATATTGTTAATTACTACAAAAAAAGCAGCTTTCGTAAGTTATGGTAGCAAGAAAACAAAAAAATACAAAACTTCAAGGATAATTTATTAGTTTAGAATAATAATAATACGAACGTAATATATAACAAGATCTACTGTAGGAGGGCGTTTACTTGTGCAAAACGCGAGTGACTTCAGCCAGCGGCGTGTTGTAGGTGCCCGGCTTCACCAAGTTGACCAGCTGCTCGGCGATCTCCTGGCCGACCCTCACCTGGGCTTCCTTTGTGGATGCACCTGAGGAAATCAATTTTAAGTTCGCCGTGGTTTTTTTTTAAGCTAAATAAAATGTGATTGATGTAGCGCAGTGGTAGTGCGACTGCCTGCTACGCAAAGGTTCCGGGTTGGATTCTCGATGTGTCACTTACAAATTTGATAGTTATCAATTTGTTAATTTGTTCCCGGTCTGGTTGGGACATGACGGGCTGAACCACCCGATTGTCCGCAAGAAAGAAGGTTCCGTGTTTCGGATGGCACGATAAGCCGTAGGTCCCGGTTGCTGTCTAAGTATGATAATTTAGACGGCAGTTGTTATTCAACCATGTCAGAGGCCTAACACCAGGGTTCATCCGGTCGTTGGACGACTCGGTGTCCCACATGAAAAGAGCTTTGACGGATTTTCATGGGTATCGTCATTGAGCTCATGCCAATACCACTGACAACAGCCGATTGTTTGGAAAATTCCCTTACAGTAGGCTTCATCTGTGAAATGAAGCCAATGCCGACGTCCATGAAAATTAGACAATCAACCCCTGAGTAATATTATAGTAAGTCCAAACATTTTAACATAATCATATGTCAAGAGACTAACAGAACTAATCGAATAAATTAAAGTTGTTTATACTGAAATGATAAACTGTGACTGTTTGCAGCGTTACTTGGTCTTTCTCGCCTCTACACCAAGAACTGATTTTTCCGCTGTGCTTAGAATGAGTTACGTGGTACTGGTACGTACCTAAATGCGGTGTGGCGATGACGGCGGGTTGTTGAATCACTTCCAGCGTGATGGGGTCTGTGGGGGGCTCCTGCTCAAACACGTCTAAGGCAGCGCCGCCAACCTGAATAATAACATACAAAAGAAACATACTAAGTTTGAAAAGTTTGAACATCTCTTCTTTCTAGTAAAGATCGGATTATATTCTTATCCAATCAGATTGTTACGGGTTTGGTTAACACATTGCTGACTGCTAGTTGGAAAGTCTCTGATCCATAGAAATTGCATTCAGCTGAGTTTGGTGGCGTGCGTATAGCGTTGAAATACACACGTCCATACATATATCACGCCTTTATTCCTTGCGGGGTAGGCAGAGCGTTAACGGCCGTAAGAATACGGTCGCTATCGCCACGTCTGACATTTTTGAGGATTGTTTTCCAAGGTTGTTTCGAAAAACATGTGTAACACTATAGTGACAGGTTGTCAGCCTGTCGCCTAAGAATTGTAATACACTAATCGAGTCCTTTAGTCGCCTCTTACGACAACCTCGGGAAGGCTGTGGGGTGATGCTATTCTAAGCCGGCATCACACGGCATAGCGTTGAAATCATTACACAAAAACCATAGTCAGATGTCTACCTACATACTAGTTAGGTACTCGTAGGTACTCATGCGAATCCTTAGAGGACTCATTGTGTTGAATACGGTATGAACGATAGTCTATCAGTGGTTGAGTACATACATGTCCAGACTTAAGTGCGTCGAGCAGATCCCGTTCGTTGATGAGTCCTCCGCGACCCACGTTTACTATTTTGATGCCTTTCTTACATTGCTTCAGGGTGTTCGCGTTTATGAAATCTGAAAAGAGAAACACAAGTTCTGAAAATATTTCAACGACAAAATATTGAGAATGGTAACCTACCGTTGTTTGTAATCTAACGTAAATGTTTCCAAGAGGTTCGCATTTTTCTTCTGACAGTTCTCGCCCTTTTTATAGTTTTGACTTTTGATACCACACTAAATAATTAAATAAGCACATTTCTTTGGAAATTAACTTTTTCAGCTTAGCTCAGCGCCATCTATATAGGTACACTTAAATACTGATTTTTACTACAGTTCCGATGGATAGATAAAAGATGGTTGCGTGTTTCAGAAGTCACATTAAGGCGTAGGTCCCGGTTGCCGTTTATGATTACTTAGACGGCGGCGTTCGTTACACAACCATGTCAGAAGCCTGCTACTTGTAAATTCTGACACAAGGGTTCACTGGGCTGTTGGAAGACTCAGTGTCCCACTTGCAAAAAAACTGAAGTTATGTAGATAAGTTTGAAATGCGCCAACATTTGATAATCATTTCATTACTTATATTATTAATTAACCGAGTCACTTCTATCTGTCAGTTCCAATTTTATTCAATAGATGCAGTATTAAACTATCAACAGGCTAAAGTGAGTCAAGGCTAACTCGTATTCTGCTGCTTGACGACTGCGAGTGACTATTCCATTTATACAGGTCCCAGAACTCAACGTTACCCAAGGTAACACAGACAGATTTATTATTTTAGATTTTTTAAATATATTTTTTTCTTTTTTCTCGTGATGGTTAAAATCAATCAACAAAATGGTTAAAAGCAATGTATAAGATATGTTTTTATGACTCTAGCTTACCTATCCCAGTTTAGCGTGGCTGATCACGTAACACATCGTTCGTTAGAGCTTGACCATAAATAGTAGATAAAAAATGAGGGCGCCACTTTCTTCGCGATCTGTCTGACAGATAACGGTTAACTATGGCAACAATTTTTTCATACAAAATTTTTAGCTCCGTTTTATTATATTTAACTACTTTCTGGCCATGCTGTATGTGGGAACACCGAGCCGACTACCGACCCGATGAACCCTGCTGCCATAGTTTTTCAACGTACACATTCTGTTATATCAGTAACATGTTGGGATAAATAGGAAATCAATATATTTAATCAGATTTTTTGACCTACAACAACATTCCCATTTAAACTGACAGGCTGAGATAAGGAGTCATCAGATAATGATGAGTGCGAATACCTAATGTGTTTTTCTATTTTCCACTTAGGAACATGATAAGTGATAATATTTATAATATTTAATAGTGAGATAAACGTGATATGATAACGTTGCGAGGATATGAGGTAGGTACGTAGCTAAACGTAAAAATACAAAACATATTTATAGTATGTAACTAAGGATTACTTACTTTAACTTATCGATTTTCTTTATCTGTCGGCAGTCGGTTTTCCTACTTGCAAATCGGAAAAGATAGGTTGATAGGTAGGCCCTACTTCCTGTACTCCCTGGGTAGGTAATAGGTAATAGTAGTTTTTATAACATGTGACTGAAGTGATATATTATAGCGAGCGAGGGCGTTATTTTGAATCACGAGCGTAACGAAGTATTCTAGAGTTAAATCCCGAGTGTAGCGAGGCATTTTAGTGTAGAATACTGGGCAAAGCGAAAAATTCAAGGTACATTTCCCAAGGGTAAATAACTTTAGGCCCGAGTTGTACATACTTCTTTTTAACCCCCTCTATGAGAAAAACAACAAATACCTTGCTGTTGTCCATTAATAATCGTTTTTTGCACAGATTATTTGGCAACTAAGGTAGCAATTAGGTAAACACTAGGTGTGAAATATTTAATAAAATTGCAGATAATAGGCAGTATTACAGAAAAAAGATTTCCATCCTTAATAAAATTGTGTTTCATTGGGTGCAAACATTCCTGTTCCAAATTCAAATCTCGATCAAATGAAAAATGTTTTACGTTATTTCGTAGATAAGTCATCTGCCCTATTAGTATCCCAGCCCCAGTATCACAGTTAGAGGAAGGTTTTTCTTTGGGTACTACCTAACCTGCTTACTATCAGACGAGTTGAAGAACAGTAAAATAAATAAAAATCCAATAAGTCATCTCGTCCGAGAGGTAGGTACTAAACATGACGAACGACTAGGGAAGGTATGTCTGACTTACTTCTAGTGGATTCTATGAGTGGTGTGTGTAATGTGATGTAGTCAGCTACCGGCCAGATCTGGCTCAGCTCCATTTTCGTGCAGTGGAACTCTTTGCATTGCTCCGCTGACACGAACGGGTCAAAGCCGACGATCTGCAATCAAAAGTAATCTATAAAACTAGTATTCCAAGAACTCTGTAGATGGCGTTCAACTGGCTATGTTACTAGAGGTTTTATTTACCCAATAGAGTTTTCAGTCACCCAATATTCGTCAGAATTTTAACGTATCTAGTGTTTGTCATACCTTCATGCCAAACGCGTGCATCCTGACGGCGACCTCGCGGCCGACCCTGCCCAGGCCGAGCACGGCCAGCGTCTTGCCGTTGAGCTCGGAGCCGGTGTACTTGGCGCGCTCCCAGCGGCCCTCGCGCAGCGCCGCCGCCGCAGGCACCACGTGCCGCGACAGAGCCAGCATCAGCCCGCACGTCAGCTCGCACGCGCTCATCGCGTTCGCCCCGGGTGCACTACAAGAAAAGACATTGTCGCATACTGTGTAGCTCAATCAACTAATCCTAAACAAAAAAAAATACCTGTTTCCCTGTTTTTCGAAACTACATTGTTGTACATTGCGTAGCGGGTCAAAAATCCTGGTTTTATAATGTCCCACCGGCTACACGATATAAGAAGTTTATATACTTGTCAATAGATTTTATCTATCTACGGGGTTCGGGCTTTTACAGTAACATATACATATAATAAGACAGTAACAAGTCAGTGTTCAGTGACCTTATATAGTTTTGAGAAAACACAACGATAGCGCGTTTTAAAAGACGTGTGGCGACATCTATGAATGAGTTTTGTATGATGTTTGTGTGTTTGTTTGTGTATATGCGGAAGCATCACGCGAAAACGACCGAACGGATTTTGAATCAAATTGTACCAAAATGTCAAGTAATTCACCGACCAGGTTATAGGCTAAAAAAAAACATACCCTTAAAAGGGGGGTTGGCTGCTACACATAAAATAAGTTTGTAGGTCATGTGAATTTCATAGTGGCGCGTAGTAAAAGGATGTGTATGGGCTAATTGGACCTGAGATTGATTTCAAATTTCGAACTGGCCAGCACGTATTGTGTCGCTTTGAATAAGCGCACAGGAAGAAAAAAAAACATGAGGCCGTATTTATATTTTTAATCTGTATTTTTATAACCTCAACAAATGAGTTTGTCGAATTATTGCTCATGATTACAACAAGGAAACTAAAATCTATGAATATGTCGACGACTACAAAAATATCTCTTTAATATTGGAATAATTTTCACTTTTAATAATTCATTATTTAATACCCTCGAAAACAAAAGTTCCGTGGTGCAAGACGTGCAAGTTGCGTGGCCAGACGATACAAACTTCATATAGGAATCGTTTTCTTTGTGCGTAATCTACGCGGGAAAATTGCAATAACTTTTTTGTTTTTAAATTTTCTCGCTAATTTGGTTAAGGCTATTTAGCCAATGTTTGTCTGGTACATGCAGTATGTTATAGGTTTTGCCGACAATACAGCTACATTATTTTCAGGGTGCGACAACTTTTTTCTGAAATATGCTTTGGAAATACTAATAAAAATTGGACTTCCCACACAAAGTGACTCAATCGGCTGGTACATTTTATATAGAAGATACATTTTTTCATATTTCTGTAAAATTTTCCTGACGAAAGTTATATTTTATACGTTTATGCCAGACGATCAAATCAGTATCTGAGATAAGACTATTCGTGGCTATAGGTATAAGCTGCTTTGTCTGGAGTGTAATTTTGGAAAACGCAGGGTTGCTCAAGACCTGCGCCACTCTCTCGGGCTCCCTGACTGACACCACAGGAACTTCGAGTCGATACGTGTGGAGCCAAATTGACTGCAGGATAGACCTCTGTCACACGCGTCTAACAAAGACTCCGTTCCGGGCTTAAATGTAGATTCTGTTGTCCTCCTCCAGGGCCGCCGGTCTTGGTCAGGTTTCTCCCTCGGTCGATTCTTACGACTCCCACGGGAAGAGAGGTGCTATTCTACTTTGCCGGCAGCACACGACCTTAATTAAATAGCCTTAGGTACTTAATTAAATGTAACCCTAGCCGCGGCTCCGCCCGTGTGGAAATCGGTCATGGCATCACACAGGAACATTTTTTCGCGAAGAAAACTTTCCTACGCGTTAATCTAAGTTACCTCCTTTATGTCTGTGTTCAATTTCATGAATATCAGTCAAACAGTTTTTGCGTTTTAGTAGTATGATTACTTGCTTTTGTTTTTATTTATTCACACTCATGAACTCGGTCTTCAGTCTTCCATCACAATGTCAAGAAATGTGACATCAGTCTACTTCACGGAATTAATACTCTTGGAAGTAAATATTGCACGGTTTTAAAAAATCTGCTAAAAATGGCATAAGATGCGGAAAGTTGAAGATATAGGGAAGAGAACTGGAAAGCTAAAAAATCGTAGCAGGGAAAGACGACTTCAAGAAACTGAACCTTTAGGGATTCTAAAAGACTAAACACTATAAACTAACCACCGTTTTCTTACTCTTTCTTGCATGTGGAAATTGAAATTTTCCGATTTAACAGTTTTTTAAATTACATATAGTCTGAGAAACCAAATTTTCTGGTACCTACCTATCAACAATTTAATATTGGCTAATATTATTTTATGGTTCTTAGAGGTTTAGCAGTGGTCGTCCTATATATTATAGCTGATAAATGATGGAAGATATATTATGGCGAAACGAAGTTCGCGGGCACCAGCTAGTTTACAATATTTCACTTCTCTGTATACTAGTACTTGAAAGGAAAAAGAATGTTATGGTCAATATCAATCATACAAGTGTATCCAACAGAACCTTCAATGTGGTTTTGAATCCATTAATTTAAACAATGGATTATAAAGGAGGAATAAGTTTTTTTGGATCAATAAATGGAGCCATGCAATGGATCTAAGTGGACGAAGGGGAATTTCACCTGTAGACTTGTAGCCAGTAGTTTCATTGCTTGGGGCATTGCGATATCATAGCATTAACATGATTCTGATGACTGCCAAATAGGTATAGGTTTTTCGAGCGGCGATACGTAAAAAAGTACCCCGATTTTTATTTAGTACTAATTGGTGGTACATCGTACACAGTGAATGGATCAGCAGAGTAGGTATATTTATGAACATTCTTCTATTTATCTATTTAGTATTTACCAAGTAATAAGTCATTATCATTGTCAGTCAGTCATTAACTTGTAGAAATGTTACGGGGTAAACAAACGCTGCGTCTCGTCAGCTGTGCACGAAGACCGCGGCAGGGCAAGGTCAGCCGATGCTATGACGAAACTCACTTGATAACCCCGATGCCCTTCTCGCCGGCGCACTTCACGTCGATGTTGTCGACTCCCGCGCCGGCGCGGCCGACCACCTTCAGCTTCTTGCCGGCATCTAGCACCTCCTTGGTCACCGTCGTCGCTGATCTCACCACCAGCGCCTCATATTTCTAGGGACAACAATATACTATGTAATGTTAATTGATTTTAAAATATACCATGTTTACCTACAGACACTTAAAATTTTCCACGGTTTATCACAGAAGTCATTATCTTATAAATCATATTGTTGATATTTTATTTATTACGTAAGTAGGTTGTAATGTGTCTAATATAATAATCAGTTATTGAATGAAAATACTTTTAAAGTAGTTAACCATTGAACGTAGATATGGCATGCATGGTATGGCACTGATTGACGGTATTAGTAAGTAAATGAATCTCTTTAGGTAGGACACTTCGAGAGATGATTTTAATCTTACTGATCGGGGTAAGGAGGTAGGTAAGCATTTCGGTACTTTTGATAAAAACAGCAGACACTAGAACTAAAATTTAAAATCTGCAACATGTTTCTAAATCAAAACATGACCTACCGGTATTTCCTGCAACAGCTCTTCTTTTGTGATCTTAGCCTTGTTGACGACGCTGATGCCGTGGCTGGAGAGGATCTCGCCGCAGTTGGCGCCCACGCCGTCCACCACCAGCACCGACTTGATGTCCAAACCCATAGTGACTAGCAATGGAAAATATCATCAGTTAATAATCAGTAGATTAAACAAGAGCTCAGCATCGGTGAAACGACGGGAGGCCGTGTTGCTCGGGGCTCCGTGGGGAATATTATTTCGTGGTGAGGCACAAGACGTACAAAGTAAGAAGTGTTTAACGAAGGCCGAGCTTTGCCGTACGGTACGTGTATAGGTACGAGCATTATTCGCAGAAACATAATCAAAGGCGGCCTTATTACTAGAGCAACAACAAAAGTTACGTGAGAGAAAAAAAAAGAATCGGGAGACTCAATTCGATACCAAGTCTTTGCCTGGTATAACGAGTTTGACCGGTCCAAATTGCCAAAAATTAGCAAATTCCCGATCATAATATTGAAATAAGTACACCTGTCTGTTATTTAGGAAAGTCCCAAACTAATCCTTATTCAGATGAACATTCTTCACAATAATATAACTAGCTATACGAGTAGGTGCTGTACTAATTCGCATTAGCAAAACGAACAAGTGTCACTAATTTATTCATTAAGACAATCACCGGCATATTTAAATTAAACAAAATTGCTTATTATCGTAGGATACAATCAGAAACAATGGTATGGATTTTATCAATAATATGCCGCTGGAAGATATTTTATAAACAGTATAAAACACTTACTTATATTGTAGATTTTCGATGCAGCCGTATGTGAATGGCAGAGGTCTGGCGGGTACTGAAGCAAACAGCGGCCGGCTTGCCGCATGTCGCCTGCGCTGCGCCCGCGCCGCCACACCGCCAACCAGCAGCGCCGATAACCACGCTGTTTGTTGTTGGGCCGGTTATCTTTGCCACAGTAAGCGTGACGAACAGTAATACGGCCGGTACCAAGTTTTGTTATAGCTACATCTGCTGAGGGTTATGTCAGTTCTTGATTCCGTTTTCGGCAGGTTTTCATTATCCGAACATCACTGACACATTAAAAATGTTTTATTCAGTGTGAAAAAATAAGTGCAAAAACAAAATAAAATCCACAGCTAAAAACATAACAACAAAACAAAATTAAAATAAAACTAAACGAAAACTTAAATAGGTATCTGTTATGTTTACGCATCAAATATTGATTACTAGAAAATGATATATATCATAGGGGCAGTATCATCAACTGTACCTATTAGGAAATTATTTCTGTTGCGCTGTACACTCGACTTGTTGGTCATTTCATTACATAAAGGAGACAAAACAGCATACTTACCTACTGTTCATTTTTTACTGTGTCTTAGCGCACAATAGACAGACCAACATACACTCCATCCACTCTTACGTCAGACCGTGTATTTGTTGTGGCTTCTGAGACTGTTTTTGTTACAAGCCTAAATATTTGTACATTATCGTGGCTTAATGACCTAAAGCAATCTTGACCTGATGTAATATGTGTAAGGGATTTCCGAGTTTCCGAAAGCATGTTCACTGAGAAAAAATGCTGTAGTAGTCATGGGAGTATCAATGATAACTTATTGATGCAACGGTTAGTTTCTGGGTCATGTCAAGACGAGAGTCATATGATCATGAGATGACCAATTAATTCTTATGCAATACGTTTTTGCTAGTTTTTGTCATTTTCTAATAATGTAACATAACAAAGTCAGTTTAGTATTGTTATGCAACGTAAATCGGTATGTCTATTCTTTAGTAGCTAGTACATAACATAAAGTTCTAACGATAAATCTATCGGATTATTTTATTTCTTGATGAAGGCATGATAAATTATGTAAGTATGTACTACTGCGTTGGTTGGGGCTATGACGGTCTTCCATTCTCACAGGATAGACGTGACGTTACATACAGCCTACCTAACGACTTTTGACGGTCTTCTAGTATTAGAATAGGAGGCACGTCACAGAGCTCGAATTTATCATTCGTTATGGCCACGAACTCATGAAATTATGGATCAATATCTGACGCAACGAGACGTCACGTCTTATTTAAAGGCCACGACAATATCGCATTCAATTCACAGGGAGGGTATCTTGTTATCACTCAAGCCAAAGACCTCTGTAATAGTATTTTTCCTGTGACCCATCTGACACCGCGGACGGAGGCGTCAGGCGCTATGGAGGCATCTTAACGCTATAGAGATGTCAGACGCTTTACATCTCGCCCTGATAGGTGGTGGGTAGCGGCAGATGCTACAGAGATGTCGAACGCTATGTGGTTTTCGGACATTCCGTAAAAATACCCCATAGCGTCCAACGCCTCCGTAGCGTCCGATGCCCTCGTGACGTCCAATGTCTTAACATAGTTTAACGTAATCCCCCAGCCTCCAAGGCATCAGGAGCATCCATAGCGTCCGACGCTACCGTCTTCCGCACTCCAGGGCGTCCGACGCTATCCGGTTGTAACCTGTACCTATAGAGGGTGTAAGAGACGGTGTAACGAAAACTTTGCAGGCGTGATCAGACCATGAAACTGAACAACTTTTTTTAGAACGCATTTGAAAAAAGAATTTAATTTTTCTTGGAGGAATTATTTTTGAAGCCTTTTCTAGGATACATTCTTTACCTACTCATAAAGTCGTACCTTGTGCCTACTATTTTTTTGCTGTTGTTCTATGGGTTGAAACTTTGGTAAAAGGTTTTGTTAGAATAATAGAGAAGTAAGTATTATCCCACCAAAAACGTAAATGTGACAATTTATAGCCAAGTTCCAAGTACTTAAAAAGTATTGATATGTAAGAAAGTGCCAAGTATAGTTGGCAGACCTGATTAAAAAAAAAACTTTTAATATTGTGTACTGAAGTAAAACAAACAAATAAAATCTAGCCAAGCCGAACTTTGAGATGCTCTACATTTTTGTTTGTTTACTTCATCATTTGTATAATAATTACATAATTATAAAGATGGATGCCAAATTTCAAGTTTCTAGCTTATCTAGAAGTGGGTTAAGTTTTTTCAATTAAATAAATGGCGATATTTGATTGCCAATATTTTTTACCCATTTCATCTATGTTTGTGAAATTTGGAATACTTGTTCCTGTGAAGGGTCTCAATGAATTAACTTGATTTGACTCTGAATAATAAAGGGGTGAAAAGCACCCCAAATGGTTCGTGTATTATAAAACACGGTGCGGCCCGCCAGTTCTTTTCTTTGCTGGAACTTGGCTGGACATGCTACCGCGGGTCTAGATCTAGAATATAGAGGAAAGTTTTCATTTGTTGATCGGCTAATTACAACAATCATGGGGCTTTAAACAAAGGGGAAAATAAATAAAACCACACAACGTCAACATTATTTCTTATTGTTTAAGTTTATTATCACACTTACAAAAGATACAAAACATATCACGATGGCACTAGCTCTCAGTGCTTCAGCGAACGAAAGTCAAATCGATGATTGTTGACGAAACTAGACTATTCGTTAAGCAAACAGGCAGCCATGTCATTTTGCGCACTACGAATTATGACATAATGTGCTTGTGAGTATTGCCACGGTTACCCGATTGGTTGACGAGTGTAACGACTTCTTTATACAAGCCCTACAATTAACCTTCTCTTACAATTAAGAAAGACAAATTGTTCCCACTCTGTTATAAATAGATCAGAGATTTAACGTAGATTATTTTAGATGTGGTGAAAATTGAAATTTAATTAATATGTGGATATCAGGGATTTTCCTTATACGACGTAACTTATCGAATCTTAGTTTTTGATAAACTTTGGTGATTGTTACAATGGAATCTATAAATAAGAGTAGGTCGATTGTCAGAGGACAAGTTAGCACTCGGTTGAGTAGGTAACCCCGAGCGTAATCACTAAAAATATTACATACTACTATGTACATGTATTTAGGTATCATGATAATCAATATTATAAAAGAAAATTTATTGGGTACGATAAAATACAGATCTGCAAAGATACAGACAACAGCTAAAAAGGAATTGTTTAAAACCTATCTAAATTAGAGTATTTTGTAAACCTAAAACTGAAATCTCTTCAAGTAGGCGTGAAGTAAGTAATTACATAGATTGCTAAATTCTAAACCAGGGAGTAAATTGACTAATGTAATGTTAGACTGAGTAGCCAGAAATCTTAATCAGTAGGTAATAAAGTAATCAGATAAAAAGTAGGCAAATAAAAGATAGCACGCGATAGAAAAACCCAAAATAACTATAATATTACTAAATGAATACAGAAGTTTTTGTATTGACAGCGTTCAGTTGCTTGACTACGTATTTGTTAATGGGACGGAAGAACTATTTGTCTTAAAACTAGTATTTCCAGCATTATCTTCCATATTCTACTAGTGGAGTATTATTTTGGGGAACTTGCCATTTTATCATAGAAAGTCGACATAGCAGGTCCTGTCATCATAGTAGGCTTTATGAAGCGAGCCTATTAAATCTCAAAGTGGTATAAGATCGTGAACATTGTCAAGCGAAAGTTCGCGCGGAAAGGTTCTTGATTAATCTGATCGACTTTTATTTAAGACAATGTACTTTAAAATACCGAGGATGTACATTAAATTGCAGAGCGTATAGGAATCTGTAACAGATCCTGGTCACGGCACCAAATTGTACCGATCACTCTTTCTCATGTAAACACTCCCACGTCTGACTAAGGCACAGAATACTAACTGTAGCTACCAAGGTGACAGCTACACACGTACATCCGCCGTGGATGTGGCGTGTCTGTTGAAGTTTGATTGTCGGTCGGTACATGTACTTTATATATCTAACAGCCTAACCTGAGCTTATGATCGCGCGATTTGCTCAATAAGGCCCACGACCTAACTCTGGCTACTAGACATCTGAGGGTGTAGTGCTGTCTACTGCGTGTGGTGCGCTTGCCTGGCGGGGCGGGCGAGGCGCGCGGGGCGGGCGCCGATGCCGCCGGCGGCGCGGCGCCTCGCGAACAGCGCGTCAAGGCCACGCAGCGGCGGCGCGGGCGTCGTCTCCGCCGCCTCGGGCTCCGCTTCTGTCTCGCTCTTCTCCTCGCTCGCGGACTCCTCTGTCGTCTCCGATGATACCTTCTTTGGTGCTTCCGTTGTCGCCTGTGGGGCAAGATTGAATAATTACGACTTTTCAAACACGTGATTTTAATGGTTAATCCAATTAGTCAAAAATATCATCCCGGCTTCTCCTATATTGGACAAACGTATCCATGTCTTCCTTATTCCGACTACAATGGGTCGGAGCGATACAGGCACTCCTTATTTATTCTCTCATAGAGAACACAGGATAACACAGGACTTGTGAGAGTTTTACTTCACCGCGACGCGGGGCTTCGGCGAGGGCTGCACCAGCAGTCGGGTCCTGATGCCTTACCTCTGTGGCAGGTAGCTTCCTCTTGAGCAAGGGGTTCTGCCGGCGCACGGGCGCGGTGGGCGCAACGCGGTGCTTCGGCGAGGGCGGCACCTGCAGTCGGTTCCTGATGCCTTACCTCAGTGGCAGGCAGCTTCCTCTTGAGCAAGGGGTTCTGCCGGCGCACGGGCGCGGTGGGCACGACGCGGGGCTTCGGCGAGGGCGGCACCTGCAGTCGGTTCCTGATGCCTTACCTCAGTGGCAGGCAGCTTCCTCTTGAGCAAGGGGTTCTGCCGGCGCACGGGCGCGGTGGGCGCGACGCGGGGCTTCGGCGAGAGCGGCACCTGCAGTCGGTTCCTGATGCCTTACCTCAGTGGCAGGCAGCTTCCTCTTGAGCAAGGGGTTCTGCCGGCGCACGGGCGCGGTGGGCGCGACGCGGGGCTTCGGCGAGGGCTGCACCTGCAGTCGGTTCCTCAGCTTGATGCCCCCGCGGGCGTGCTGCTCGGGCGCCGCGGTGGGAGACGAACCCTGGAACGTCAGTACTCGATATAAGCACAGAATATCATTCACTTTACTATTTTCAGCTCATATCAATGCATTGCAGGATATAGCACGAAATGTATAGAATGTAAAAAGGGTGTTACCAGGCCAGTTTACAAATGCCAAAATATAAAAAGAGTTTGGTTCTCCCATTAGATCTGCCCGGCCACTTCACAATACTTCACATCATGAAATATTTTGAGATTGCATAGAAATATAAAGAGATAATAATTTGTTTTAAAAAAACTCGTTTGATCTACCTATATTTACTGAGAAAACAACAAAAAATCTTAGGAAATTAGTTATGTACTCGTATAAGTCAATGACAGGTTTCTTAGCTTTGTTGAGCTATGAATTTGCTCTATGTCTAAGAGCCGTTGGTAAACATTACTCCAGTGGCGTGCTATGTATGTGTACCTCAGATTCAGCGTCAGTGGAGGCGGGTGTGGGCGCGGGCGTGTCCGCGGACGTGTCGGGCGCGTCGGTGGGGGCGGAGGCCTGGCCGGGGCGGAGGCGCGCGCCGGGCCGGAGGCTCAGCCGCGCGCCCGGCCGGAGGGACGCTGCCGGTGGACGCAAGCCAGGCCGGCCGCGACTGCAACGGACACGTATCTTCGTTAGTGATGTTCACTCGCACATTAAACATGATGTTTTATGTTATATTTGCATAACATAGCATCGAATGAACGGTGTATCTTACTGACGTTTCTCAAAATTTGCTTAAAAGTCATATGTACAGTCAAGTGTAGGTACCACTGCAAAACGTCCTCACAATTTCACAAAGTGACAAATTCCTGAGACTAAACCCAAACCGAAAAACTGATTTAGTCTACTTATGGGCCAGCCGAGAAAACAGACAGCGTTTTCTGTTCTTGTGTACATCTGTGGGAACAGAGCGGAATCTCCATGTTTTGGCGTATTTTCACTTTATCGACAATTTTTTTAGACATGAACATGTAAAAAAATATATGCGAAGAGAATCTACTAATGTACAAGCTGTATCGTATTCGAAAAAAAGAGGGTGATGTTATTGAGACAACGCGAAAAAGTGCAGAAAATCGTAACTTTTTAGATATTAAATCCATCGAGCATACTTTCTTTAATCGTGCTTTCACGCGAACAAAATCGAGATAAATGATGAAAAAACATTTTACATATCTCATGCTCTGAAAGTAGGTCATAACTGACAAAAAACACGACCTGTAAGTTCAACTTACAGGTCGTGTTTAAAATCAATTTCTTCTTATTTTTAATAGGACTTGCATCCAATTAGTTGTATACGATTTCAAATTTCGAACTGGCCGCTACGAATTGTGTTGCTTGAACGCAGGAATTATATTTTTAATCTGTATTTTTATAACCTCAATAAATGAGTTCGTCGAATTATTACTCAATATTACAATAACAAAAGTAAAAATTACTAATTCCCACGTTCAAAAAATTTTCTACTTTATGTTAGGATACTTTTCTTTCATATTAATTCAATATTTTTCAATCATAGAAAAAAAGTTTAGTGGTGCAATTTGAATACTAGACTATACAATCATCATTATGGATCGTTTTCCTGTGTTTATCGCTTTATTTTACTCATTTTTCATTCGATATGTAAAGCAGTATACGTACCACGGATGTAACATCAATAACAAAACCTCCGTTGTTATTGATAAGTTACATACCTCAGTACGTAATCTACTAATACATCATATCGTATCTCCGAGCGAAGTTGTGTGCATTAAAATAAGTGTCTTACGGAATGGATCTGGCGGGGGTGGGCGTGGTCTCGACGGGCTCGCCGCTGGACGCCGCCCCCGTGCTGTCTTCCGCCGGCGCCGCACTCGTTGTGGTCGTCGTTCTCCTCAGTGGTCGCAGGCGCGGTCTGCACACACGCACATCAATATTACCATTGATTTTATCATCTTGTGTTTCATGTACATGTAAGTATTAAAGTAACGTACGCGTATATATTTGTAAAAAATACTGCTGCAAATATTTTAAGGGGTGTATCAGCCCATGAAACTGAACAACTTTCCCCAAGAAACATAGGTCGAAATGGGGCTGGTTCACCCCTTAAAATATTTGCAGATAATTTTTTTACACCCTGTATACTAAGACATTTAAGGTAAAAATGCGAAAAAGCACTCTTGTCCATGGCTCAAGAAATAAGGTTTAAATCATCAGTAAACATTTACGCATGAATACGCCATTATGGACACTTAAAAGCCTGACTAAGTAATACCAAATAATACTAACTAGTTATAGGTAACATGGTAATATATATATAGCCTCGCTAGTGTATTAGTGGCATATCATATACCTACCATAGGTAGAAAGAAGGACGACACTTACGTAGGTATGAGTAGTCGAGACTGAAACATTATATATACGCCCTGCTCAAATGACGGCCGCTATTATTAAAAGTTCCACATGGATGACAGGGGCATCACTATTATGACAGATGCCACTCACCTCTGCACGGGGGCTTCACTGGAGGCGCTGGCGTCAGTCGGGGGCGCCGGGCTGGTGGAAGTGGGCCGAGTGCGCCCCGCGAACAATCCGCGCCGACCGAACGCCTGCTGCAGCAAAACAATAACGCACGATGTAGGGTGTGTGTTCTACTTTACAGTACAAGAGTTTTTTGATGATAAGTAGGTAGATACCTACCTATTAATAAATAAATAAAATAATAATAAAATAGTTAGTAAATGATGTATAAATTTTGATTAGGTTAAGTAGGTAATAAGTTATGTAAATTTTATTATAGTTATAAAATTAATATAACTAACCCTTAATTTAGATTAAATAAACTTCGTAGGGCCCTACCAGGGTTCATGTTGGTACAATACTGTTAAATAAGACCTATGCAAACCCATGAAACAATAAAGAACTGATTACTGATTACTTCAAGTGCAAGAGCCACAACAGTCAATGCTGAACATGTCTCTCCTACTATTCAGGGGATGTTGCTATTATCACCACGCTCGGCAAGCGTATTGGCGAGCGCAATGCAAGAAGTTGCACTTTCAGATATGGTGCTACTAATTCCCAGGGTGAATTTATCCTTTAGTACGCTAATGCTCTAAATATACGTAACGAGTAGTAGAGTGGCGAAACAGTGCTTGTTTCGAAACATTGGCGAGTAGAGCCCCAGCTTTTCCCTTCTCCGTTTTAGTTCTGCTGATTTTCAATGAAACTTGAATAAAACGCTATCCCGCCTTTTCTGCCATCTCAAATTTTTCAGTTTACCTATTTTAGTTTTCAGGCCTCGTGCCTATAAACCGGGACAGTCCAATGAAATACACGTTTTTGTACCTAAAACACACATAAATTTGCTGCATATATTAAAAGGGGTGGATCAGCCCATGAAAATGAACAACTTTCACCAAGGGACATAGATGGAAAGATGAAAAAAAATTTAGACCCCCCCCATACAAAAGTACTGACCGACTGAGTCAATTTGTATGGGAGGTCCAAAAAATTTCTCACATTTCGACCTACGTTGCACCCCTGTTTCACCCCTTAAAGTATTTGCTGCTAATATTTTTACACCTTATATGTGTTTCTTCTTATTTTTGGTGCGGGAACCGGGGCGTTTTACGATTATTGTACTCATTCATTGTGCTGTGTAGGAAGCCAATAGCAAGGCAATATTAGTTCTTTTATTCGAGTGTCCTGGTGGTGGCCTCGTGTTTAAAACTGAACTGTTAGTCGTAAAAGGAAAAGGGTATCAAACGCTTAGCTCGACTTAATTTTACAACTACAAGTTTTTACAACACAATAATAACGTGTTGCTTTAATTTGGACTGTAAACACTTCGCAATGCAATATAATTCGCTAAAGCGGGCCGCTTAGGAACACCTAAACAAAATCTTATACAATTGTGTGTGAATAGGATATCTTCATATATTTTTAAATTAACTAATTATTTATCTATTAATTAAAAATCTACAATTATAAAATGGAACATTTTTTATAGGTTTGAAAAAAACATGATAAATCAAATTATTCTAGGAATCATTTTAGCTCGAACAATTTTTCTAAACATAAACTTGGTTCCATTTCATGGGTAGGTTAGGTTAGCTTACAGCTAAGTATTTTTATTCCAATGGTAATAAATACCTTGGTGGTCAAAGTTTTCTCAGCCGAGGCAGGAGTGGACGACTCGGCGGCGGGCGCGGCGGCGGTTGCAGCGGTCTTGCGGATGCCGCTGGGCTTGCCGAACCGACCTGCAGCCAATACGTGCACACGTTTACTATACACTGACACAATTTAAAATCATGGCAAGATTTGCTATCGCAACCGCAAAAGCAAATTCTGAGCTTTCGAAACATAATCAAAATGACGATTTCTACGTTATTGGTACCCTCAGTACCATCTGGTACCAACCCTAATTTAGACAAGAAAATTTCGCAAAGAAAGCTGAACTACATTTAAAATAAATTAAATTCATCTTTAGTTCAATCCCGAAGTCCACTGCTGGGTACGGTTCTGTTTTAAGTTTCAGGCTTTGCTTATAACTACTTTAAACAAGAGTGGGGACAGTGTTCTGCTGGGTTATTTTTAGTCAGTACAAATACAAACATTGTAGAGTGAATCTACTCATGATTATGAACAACTTCATGAATAACTTCACCCGATATCGTGAAATTATATCCTACAGGCCTTACTTACTAGGCCACAAAAAGATAGCCGCGTGTACTGTATGAAAACCTTTATAAAACACACGTTCTACTCGCACCAAACTTTTTGTGGGCCATCTCTGATACCTGGGTTCAGTAGCCATAAGAAAAGAGGGATATTTATCCATGATACTAAAAACAGGAACTAGCTTGCGCACAGCATCTAATTAGTTGTTTTACGCAATGCATTAGAAAATTACAAAAATAACAAATAGGTAGAGAGTACAATTCGCAAAGGCAATAACTAATAGACAATTTACCATCCTAGAGGTGGGTAATAAAAATGTATGAGTGGTAAAACGCGCCACCAGCAAGTCGTTTGTATGGCTACAAACAGACTCGACCACTTTCGCCCAGTGGCTCGCATGCTGAAAGCCAGTTTGTGTCTACTCGTGAGAACTAAGAGCAACAACAACATTCTCTGGAACGTAGGTCATTGCCAATTTTCTACAGTTTTACCGGATTGTATTATTAATCGTCTTCTGAACATTCGTTGCTTACATCATAAATAGAACCATCCCCGTAACTTTTAATTTAAAATTCACTTTAAGTCTCTTTTTGCATTTTTCTTTAATGGACGGTCGTCTACCATAGCCACAGCTATGTTGCTAACTCCTCCCATACCACACAACGCATTTTGAAGACGCATTTGACACTTGACGCATTATAAAGGGGCTCGTAAAAGTTTTTAATTATGTTCTAATCTTTAAAGTAATGAGTAAAACATAAAACATAATTAAGAAAGAAATTTCAAATAAGGCGTGGGCGAGGTCGTGTTTATTGGGCGCAAAGGAAAAAATAAAAAAACCAAGAAGTGCAAGATAAACTGATAGAAAACTTACCTCGCACTTTAGTGGATGTCTCCTGTGGTGCTTCGGTGACGGGTGTAGTGGAGGAGGCTCGGCCACGCGCGCCCGGGCGCCCCCTGAAGCGCGAGGGGCGCGTCGGGGCCGCCGTGGTGGTGGTGGTGGGCGCCGGCGTGGTGGTCGTCGTGGTGGTCGTGGTGGTGGTCGTGGTCGCCTCCTCCGTAGTACTCAAGGCCTCGGTGGTGAACGCGTCCTCGTCGCTGGCGGTGGTGGTGCCGTCGAAGTCAGCGGGCTCCGCCACTTCGTTGTTCAAGTTCTCACGCGCAAGGTACGCATACAAGTCTAGGGCGACCTTCTCCATTGCCGTCATAGTCGTGTACTCAGTGGTATCTTGCTCGTAAGGCGTCGTTTGTTTGTAATCCGCTGGGAGTTTGGAATCGTCGAGTATTTCTTGGAATACGATATTGTTTCCGAGCAGCGCGTGACCCTCCCTGTTGGATTCTTTCGTGTGGGATTCTCTGAGTGTGGTGGCCGCTTCGGGGGCCTCGGTGGTCGTTTTGCTTTCTGATGAATATCTCGAGGGCTGATCTCTGTGCTGTTGAGGCTGGTCGCCTGTCTTGAAGCTGTCGAGGTCTACCAATTCTGAGCTTGGCCGTCTGCAAATATAAGTAGAAGTGTGATAAGTTCTCAATCGGTCTCGTTCTCAACGACGCAGTCGAAGGTTTAGTGTAATTCAGTACCTGATGTGAGCGCGGGTCCTACTCCTGGTCTGCCCGATGGACTCGTCAGCTACGTTGTCAGCCTGGTGGGACCGGCCGCGGTGCTTCATTGCTTCGGAAGACACCTCGGGAACGTACGTAGTGGAGCTCGCCGCGGATAACGTGCGGCCGCGTGGCGGGAAACGCGTGCTCGATGGCAGCCTGTTATGAAAATCAATTAGATATCTCTGGACCTGGACGTGCAGCGGTATTTTACCTTACCTAAAGCTTGGATTAGGGTAATATAACAATATGATTTTATGATATACCCAAAAATTAAATTCCAAAATTTAGTGTTTACCTGTCCTCTTCGACGTCCTCCTGGACGGGAGCGGGCGCGACGGTGCGGCCGCGCTGCCGGGGCCTGCTGGCCGCCGCCGTTGGCAACACTTCGTTCTGCAGTTCCGCGGTCGCGGGCGCACTCGTCGTTGCTGGCGTACGTTCGATGGTGCTGTACTTGCTCTTCGCCTTCTCTTTCGACACGTGCTCTTTCTGCGGCCCATCGTGCCCATTGTGAACCGGTGCAGCAGTCGTCGTCACAGGCTTGTCCTTGTCCTTTCCTTCTTTTTTACTGTCCTCGTCGTCGTAGTAGTAGTATACGTATTCGTATTCGTAGTCCTGTCCGTTGGGACCTTTTTTGATCTGAATGCGCGAATGTTGCTTCTGCTCGGAGCCCGCCGTCTCCAATTGCACGTTGGACGACAGAAGCCCGCTGTTTATGTCATCTATGCTGTCGAAGTTAATCGGAATGTATTCAAAGCCTTTTGTGGAAGTCTCCGGTGCGACCGTCGTTAGGACTGGTTTCTGAGTGGTCGTGCTCGCCTTGTTGCTCAGTTTACCAGATTCAGACATGGCTTCTAAAGCCACTGCCATTTTTGGATTCGTTTCTACGTCTCTTACATTCTCTTTAATCTTAATGTCTTCTAACTTCGAGACTGGAATATCAACTTCGATATGTTCGGGGATCTTTCCTTTTTGTCCTTTTTTGAAGGGACCTTTTTTATCTTCTTCAATGGCAACGATTCCTTCCGCAGGATGCTTGCCTTTCCCACTGTACAACTTTTTGATGATCCTTTCGTTGGCATCCTCCTGTTTGATGTTGCGGTGATGCGGATGTTTCTCCGGGATTTTGTGCGAGGATTCAAACCTGCTGACGGAGGTCTGTTGTCCGGAACTAACCAGCACATACTCCTCGCCGGGCCGTGGCTCTGTGATGATGTCTACGTCCGCACTTGCTCCATACACGGTGCAGACCAATAAACATCTGTAAGAAAGGAATACCGCTTCAGATTGTCATCTCTCACAATAGGTTACGAAAGCATGACTGTATTAGGAATCGGCACTCGTGAGTCAGCAAGACGACATCTGGCCGTTGCGCCCACTGCCGCGCGTACGCTACGCAAGTACCTTACCTATACAGAGTGTTAAGATAAGAACTCCGTCTGTTATTAGGGGTATCATAACCCAACTATTAGTTAACTATAAGCTAGTACCATGAGGAAAAAAGGCAGACTACTGAAGGTTTCCTAGGAGAAGGTTATACAGTTTTATGGTCTGGCTCATCTCTTAAAAAGATGGTAATTTATTTAACACCCTGTTTAATCCGGGGCGTACGACCTGTGCCCGCTCGCAGCCGCCTTGCGCCCTCGCAACATGCGCGCAAGCGCATTCATCGGGAGCCATGACTCATCCGCACACTTCATAACCCATCTGAATTCTGTCTTCTTGTAGATACTATAGTACTACAGGCTGCAGGTATACTGACACAGACCTACTTTTACCTAGCAAGATTTTTTCCAACATGAATCGAGGCACAAATCGTTCATACCTACCTACCAATAAGGAGTTTTTGTGATTTATCCGTTTCGCAACATGTCACGAAGTAACTACTATTTGCATAGATCAAACTAGCAACACTTACACTATGTGTCTAATAAGTGCAGTAGGACGGGGGGGTAAAGAAGTTGTGTGAATATGGTAGACGGCTACAAAACAGCATTGTCGAACGGCGCAATAGTTGCTGTGTTGCTAATATGATATAGTCGTGAGAAATTGGCAGCAAAAATCGGAGCGTGGGTGTTTATTACGCATGCCGATTCCGCACAAGTGCAGTTCGATGAGGCAATGCCACATCACATCGCCACATGACGATCACTTTCGCCTACTCCGCGATCTGCGGCACTCTCGCTAGCGAGACGACGCCCGCGCCGCCGCCGCCGCCGCCGCCGCCGCCGCCGCCGCCGCCGCCGCCGCCCCGCGTGTCTTGTACGCATCCACAATACATACTTATTATCTCATAGTCAATTTCATTTTCGCTCCACGCCTATGCGACGTTTGTATCCATTTTGAGTTACGTATACTTCTGACACTGCAATAGGTCAATAATGTCGGCATCACGCTACCGTCTAGTTTTACTCCTCCTAGCTAGACGGACTTGTTTACCGTGGCTCGCAAAAACTTGTCGCTCGTTAGGGTAAAAAGTGAGGTGATATGAATCACGCCATATTGCTTTTAAATTCAATTACTTAGAAGTCGGAAGACAGTCGGCTTCCGCGCAATTTCTTGCGGAGCTTGCAGCGCAGCGGCACGCGGAAACTGATCGAGGGATACGCAGCCAGGGTACTGCAGTTCACTTGCATATTAAAATTGGCAGAAGTGATCAGACTGCATTCTGAAACGAACCAGCGAGTTCGAACCTCAAACTATAGGGTATATTAATAATTTCCAGGGTCGAACGACTAATTAAGTGTCCAAAAGTAGTAAAAGTGTGTAGGTATAAATAAAAATAGTGGGAAAATAGTGTGTAGAGTATGAGCAAGCCAGTATGCAATTGCATTCGCTTTAAATTTCACTAGAAGTAAGGTCAGAACGCAAGGCTAGGTGAGCGTGCGGGCACTGAGCGGCCAATAAGCCATGCAGGAACCGAGCAAACCATCCACCTGCAAAAGTCACATATCTCTGACACTAGGGTTCACTGGGTCGATGGACGATTCGGTGTCCCACACGAAAAGAGAGAGAGTACAGTCTTAGGCACTAACCATTTTGACCAATGCTGGTCATACATATGCCCCAAGATTACCCACTTCCAATTCTTAAGAATGGTCTAGGTATCATTACATAACGATTAGGTGTCTTAGCTTAGCAGACAGACTTCGTCAGGTTAGGTATCTTTACAGGAGACAGAACGACAAATAGACAGGTATTATAGAGTACGGTTTAACGCGTAATTCCTATTTGTAAAGTTCGAAACAGACAATCGTCGATTACCAAGTTAAACGCTTAAAATAACTTAGCAGCCTTTCGCCGGTATTTATCGTCTGTATAGTCAGACATGTTAGGTAGGTATTTACCTACAATTCAATACAACAATTTGTTGAATGCGTGCGTGCGCCGGCGCAAGCATGAATTATTTGCGAGAAATTGTTTTTTTAATCGCTGCAACAACTGACACCAATCGATCGAAAATTTTCTGCAAATACATTTATTGTATGTATATCTAAATATTTTTTGTCGAAACCTGGCGCGACCTATTCATCGAAAGCTTAACCGGAAGTCATTTGCTACATTTTAATCGACATAATAATCGTATCATTAATTTATATTATTTTCATAGCTCACCTAACTGCTGGGATGTTTCGTTTTGAAAGCAAAAGGTGATTTGGAGATCACGAACTCACGAATGTGTAGTACAATGTCGTAATGATAATGAGTTGTAATTCTCATTTCTCGTGAGTAGATTGCATCTGAGTTCGTCAACCGTCAGCCGCAGGCCGCGGGTGGGAGCGGCAGTCTTATTTTCCTGTCGAAAACGACTATTTCCTCATAACTAGGGTCGAAATTCTTTAATCGTAATGATATTTTTATGGCTTAGTATTATTTTCATTAATTTCTATTATATATATATATATATATAATAGTTAATTATGAATGACGCAGCTACTTACACCATTTACCTATGTCAATGATTGGGCAATGCGTTTAATGGCAGTAGTCGCAAGGCTGAGCTCATTATACTTCTTAATTAAGTTGCACGTCGGATTCCACGGTTAATGGCCGTTTGGTGGATTCTTACCACCAGCTGACCTGCGCTTGCGCCCCGCCCGGCTCGCTTCACGCATTGTTTACTGTGTCATTGCTAGACAAAGCGACCATGAAACATGCTACATTGCAGACATTTAATGCTTAGTTTAATTATATCAAATAACTTTTACTAGGTATTGGTTAATGTGGGGCCTGACGTCGAAAAGGACGATAAGAACTGTTTTATTGTTAGACTATTATGTATATAGATGATATTTTACCTACTTTTCTAGCGCGAGTTCAGAAATATCCTGAATATCCTATACGCTGTGGTTGTAGCCTAGGAGGCGCATATTTTAGGATGGTCACGCACTCGCGCTCGATATTAAGATGCCCTCTCCCTTTCTTTTCATGTGGGACACCGAGTCGTCCAACGACCCCCTGTAAGTATCATATTTATCCTACCTATATACGATAATGCCACCAATTTTACAGTTTCCAAAAATGTATTCAGTGTGAAAAGATTATAGAAATTATCTAATTTTATAGATTTTAACTTTTAAAATAATTTAGGCTCCAAGCAAACAGATATATCTTTATTTATGAATATTGACTATAATCTTTGGTTTTATGCAGCGATTGGCAAAAGTAGAGAAACTGCATGCGACATAGCGAACGGGTTTGGTTTGAACCACCGGACCGCTTGGCCAGATGCGTGGTGTGGGTGATCGAAGCCAACAAAAATGGCGATTGTGATCCGTGGGAGACAGAACTCCCCTTGCACACCAGCCACACCACATTAGGCCAAGGACTCCACGTTCTCACACGCTCATTGTATCAACTGCTCAATCGTAGGTTCGTATTATAACACAGTTGTCTAACGTAGAAGCCGATACTATTGTTTAAGTAATATAATGTGGAAGGTTGCGGGGTTTACAACCACAAGCTTCCTTATAGTCGGAATGCGATTCTGAATTTCCGAAGATGACTCGTTTGACCGGTGTCGGACAATACGCGACAGTGGAGGAACAAAGCGATCCTACGTGGACCGGTCACTCACGGTCACAGTTCACGTTTTAAATATCAAGATGGTGCATTTATAGCATTTCCTGTACATTTATATGACTACTAGTCCGATTAATGAAACCCAAAATGGTGGAAATGTTCGTTGCTTCTTGGAAGCTAGTTGCAACAGGTTGAACAAGGATGTTCATGTATTTTAATTAATTACTTATTCTTATACATTACATTGGTCTCGATTCTGACAACACTTTCTTCCTGTTAAAAATAACTTCTCTTTGTATCTGTCATTTAGCTCTAAATATTACCTCATAAGTCAGAACAGAACCACAGAGAATGCAGCCTTAGGCCCTTATTAATAAACCGCACTCAATTCTGAGACAGATCTTGACTGCGATTTTGAGATGTCGTTAGACACTTGTCGATATCACTCTTGAGATCGATCTCACACAACCAATTATTTATCTTATAATTAAATATTTCTGTATCTTCACCATGTGTGGCGTGCTTTTATCTCCGAATACCGATAAAGCTAGCTACTGGTGGGGCTGGAGGCACTACTGTGCCACCCGGATCTGCCTATGTAAACTAATTTCTCCGGATTTGATATTATGTAACAGACTGGTCCTCGATGAACATTGCTGTTGGTTTGTGAACATTTGCTAAAGTATTGACTGCGTGTTAATTGTTTAAGAGGCAAGTTCGCTCACGTACATGCGTTATTATAATAGTTAAATATAAAAGGTAACTAAGTACCTATTATTTATTATCATAGGTCACCATACCTCTTGCTGATTTACACTACTCGCTGAGTAATAAAAAAAACATGTTGCAAAATGTTTATTACAAATGATAACCGCCAATAACTTTTATTTAGTAGAAAGTTTTAAGCGAGATATGGTCAAACCGAGTATTCTACTGAACGAGGTAAATATTCAAGGACAGAAATGTCTAAAATTATGTTGGGAAAGGCTTAAGCAGGGTTTGCTGGAAGTATGATGCAATAGTATGCGGCGCGATCAGATTTTTGAATAAAAAAATAGTGATCGGTACGCATTGTGTTGTGCGTGGTTTGGTGACGCAGAGTTGCGACGGCGACGCCGGCGCCGGCGCGGTTGCAACAGCTCGCGCGAAGAAAGCATTGCGAAACCAGTTTAATAACCTAAGCCGCGATTAATATAATGACTTATTCATGTCACGGACACATTATTAATCTTACTTACGGGGCAAATTATATGGATAGCAATGTGTCACAATTTTCACCAGCATTGTCGTGGAATGCCTTCAAATATTTATTTTGGGGTTGAATGGCTGGTCTTGGTGCAGCGAAGCTAACTTCCTGGAGGTTGAGGTGACGGTAGCCTATTATAGCTCGAGCGCTAAGCGCGTGAAAAGTTTTATAGTACCTTACTACAGGAAGTGATTAATGGACCCTGGTGGTTAAAGTAACTACAGGGTACTAAATACGTTATAGGTAAATCTACAAGTACAGCGAAAACAGTAACGAGAAACTTATGCAATTCAATTCAAATAAACTCATATCAACCTTAGATTTCCCTCGTTGGACTACTAGAATTTGCGGATAAGTAGTTTACTTACTAGTTCCGCTACTTTTTTAGTAGACCTAATCTAAAATGACAAATAGTTTGATAACAAAAAATATCGCACGATGTCAGAAAAAGTCAAAATGTCCAAGCAGATAGTCAACTCGCGCACAAAAGGTCGCAGTGGCAAAATATCAAAGTGGATAATGGCATAGTAGCAAAATGTCCGAGTCCATTTGAGGTCTTTAGTCTCTCCAGCTAGCAAAGTGTGAGTTACAAAGCGGTGTCCTGGCGCAAGGTCTGGCTGCCCGTCGAGCCGGCGGCGCGCGCGCCGGAGCGGCGACTGCGGCGAGGTCGCCAGCAGCGCTGGTGAACGGTCAAACCGCACACCGCACGCTCAGTACACACGCACGAGTATCAATATCTTTTATATACCTACGCAACGACTACTCTCAACAAAAAGAAACTAAAGCTGTTCTGAACATTTTATCAAGTAAAAACAATAGCGACACGAGACACTTGCAAACCAAACATTTTTTGAGAGGGAATTTATCTGTACTGTTGGGTATAGGCAGGGCAGCGTAGATAAAGCACAGATTTTGCCAGGTCAATAGCCGACTCAATGGGACACGAAAGGAAGAAGAGTAATATATAGACGTCGGTCCAAAATGTATATTATACTACTAGTAACTAGGCTATCTTTTACTTACCACAAGGCGAGTTACATTCTTGGTTACCACTACTGCTTTGTTTTACAAAAATGACAATAGCAGTGACCTCATGAATGTAATTCACATGACCAAAGGGCTATAGCCTTCTAATTCTACACTACAAAGCGGAAATCAGATAGAGGTAAACGGTCCTACGGGTCATCAACCCTAGTTAAATGGCAGTCACGTCACAATTAACCCAGTGCGTGCCAAGCACATTAATGGATAACAGAACAGGAATGATCGCTTATCATCGCACTTCATCCGTTGGTTGGCCGTTATCGAGATCCACCTAACTTTAGACTTAGATCTAAGGTGGGTTTGTTTTTGACCCTTGTCTGGTTTAGAAAAACCTCACGAATCAAAGCTGCGAGCATTTTAGAAAATTGAAAGTGCACTCAAGCTATGTTATATATAGAATAAAAACGTACTGTTTTTGTATTTATGTAATTCGTTGTCATCGATTATGTCAAAACAGTAAATAAAGCAGGTATTTCAAATATGTTATCAATGTTTCTAATGTAAAAAGTTTGAGGGGAGCGGAGAGGTCCTGTGTGAATCCGCCAACTTTTTCGGCGAAACCTATGTTCGGGCCGTCACTGCTTTGAATTAAAAATTGCATTATAATTATTTATATATATTTTGTCGACATTTTGACCATGTATGATTTTAAAAAATGCGCATGATGCAGTGGATAAATAAATTGTATCATACGCTAACTTAACAATATTTATATACAGAAGGTATCAGAAAGTATCAAATCACCCGCAACCACAGAGATTGGTATTCACTATTCATACCGCAAATAGATGGGGTAACCGACGCAAAGATCAAGGATTCAATTTGACCTTTAAAAAATAGCTGGAAGGTCATTAGAACATGATCATGACTAAGTAGCTGCTATAAAAATGCAGATATGTATTTTAAAACCTATCCTCGTCACTTAAGCAGGTTTTATAGAATATTGAAACAAGGCTCAAAATGTATAGGTAACCAACAAAAATTCCTAATAGTTTTATAATTAGATATCTAGTAGCAATAGTAGTAAGAAAAAAACATTTTCTACGATAAAAATAACTGCTTATATTTGTTAAAGAGTTCCACGCACGAAATTACACATTGTAAAGGCGAACAAAATAACTTAACTCTTTGGTATGCACCATGAATTTTAGTAGTGTTAGCGCAGTATCTAGAGAATGGTGCAAATTCTGGAAAACATATTCTGTAGATTTTTACAACATAAATGTTTCATTTTAAAAAAGCAATATTCAGTAGGTAGTGTTCGATGCTAGGAGTTCAGCTCTAAATTTATTAAGGACATGTCATAGAAACACAAGATGTCCAAGTAGCGAAAGATTAAATTAAATTTACCAGCTTCATTAAAATCAAAATGAAATTATTTATTCAAAGTAGTAAATTTACATTTATCTTTTAATAAAATATAAAGGTTCAACGGGGATATTTATTTTTATATATATTAAGACTACTAGTTATTTTATGTTTTTTCGGATGCCTTGAGAGATTCTTTTCTTCTTATATGATTGAAAGCTCATTTACTCCCCAGACAGTCCGAGTTATCAGATCGGAATCTGATATACGAGTAAATAATCGAGAAAACAAGGGAGTTCATGCCATACGTTTGATGTTTGTTCCAAAAAGTTATTAAATAGTAAATACGATAAACACTAAGGTGTATTTTAAAGTTTGCTTAGGAATGTGTGCGCGAGAATGCGCAATAATGTTCACAAATGTAGCACCCACATCACGCGCGTCGGCACGGCTGCGCTTGCACACATCATCGGCATACACGATATTCCCTCACTCAATCGCTCTCACAAAATTTTCTTTAATGTTTCGCAAGATATTTATGATAAAATTTGGCTTCCTACTTCTTATTATTGCCTTAGGTGGGTAAGTACTGTCATCTGCAAAGTCACCAACCACCTGCTTACAAATATTCTAATTCTGGGCGGTTCGGTGACTCTACAGCTTTACTTTGATTTCACCCGCTGCTATTCGATTTTTTCTTTAAAATGATATACGAAGTATCTTTTAATAGCCAGGAATGATGTCGCTTTTCTTTAACATTATAAAATATTCTTCACTTCTATCAAACTAACTCATAAATAACAGTCGAATTCACAAAAACACAAGGTATCCAAGAGTAACAAGTTTTTTAACATGTATGACAGTAACACATATTTATAAGGATTACTTTGTCCTAAATAACCTACTGTCTATAAAAGCACACATAGAAACACAACCAACAAACTTTTAAAAGTCTACTGTCGTTCATGTAAAAGACATCATAACGCAATCCGATCGAGCGCACTTCCTTGACGAGCATCGGAGCGATCCGTTTGCGGATTACGGTTTGTCTGTCAACCCGTAGATCATCTTGTATCATTTACAATACGCATGCCAAATGCCAACACTTCCTGATGCAGAGAATCAACTTTTACCACAATACCGACACAACACATAAAACATGTTTCGTAAACAGGAACCGTTCACGAGTAGGCTTTGCAGCGACAATTTTATGTTTCCAAACGAATCAGGGTATTTACTATTATAAACAGATTCGTAAACTGTTGAACATCAACTATCTGATTTATTTGTTTGTAACGCTGAACGTGCGTGTTTAAAGCGTTTATGTATAATTTAAAATCTCTGGACCTTTTTTAGACTATTATTATAAGAAAAGGCTAGAAAACTCTCAGGTACAATAGCATAAGCTATTAAACCACACGAAAAAACGTGTATCAAGTTGGTAAAACTTCAGGGTAGGCCACTATTTATAAATAAAGGTAGGATTAATGGGTGTGTTTTTGGCGATCTCGCATGTGTTCCTTGGTAGGGTCCAGTCCGGGTTCTTTAAACCCCTGGTGTTTTGCAACCAACACTTTCCGGACCGACCAGTTTCACTTTCCTGCTTGCCTTTCCAAAAATACGCAGTGAGATAACGGATGAATAATGCATCGGGGTATTCGTGGATTGCACATACCTACCTCGGTCGAGTGATTATCATTTTAGTATGCTGCTGTAATGAATACAGGCATGTCAATAAATTTACTTATTTATAATTGTTTTCTCAGTTGAAAGGTGAAGAAATTTGTATTGTATGTAAGTGCAGGCAGTGCGCAATTGTAGGCGTTTTCGTACTTTATCTTCTTTTTTATGGATATGAGTCTCAACTAGCTAATTACACTCGTAAATAAACAGCATCGTCGTGATAGGTTGCAGCATTATTTATTCGAGTTAATTAGGTATCTGTGACTCTTTTTTATCTCTTCCCTAACACATAATTATAGACGACAAATTTGTTTCACATACATGAAACAAATTTAAAAAAAAACGGTGCTACTGAATTCTGGTGTCCTGAATACATAAATGTTTCCACTGAAATGAAATATAAGTACGGCAAATGTGTACAAAGATACACCTTCACCATACGTTTTGCACCTCGGGGCATTGGCGACAATGCACTCAACTCAACATATGTTTTATTTTTTTAGTCCCAAACCTGTCAGGACGTTGCACCTATTGAACGAACAGCGCTTACTGCAAGCCAAAATAATAATACAACACTGCAATTCTGCATCAATGTCCCCTTGTGTGTCGATTAGATAATATCTCTTAACAAATATAACACTGTTAAAAGCGACATGTTTCTTTTCGTGTGACACCGAATCGTCCAACGACCCGATATACCCTAGTGTCAAAATGTATGTGTTTGTAGGTTTGTGTTTATTTGTGGTATAAAGAAATATATTACATTATGGTTTTACGTTTTGAAGTCTGGGTATTTTTATCACAGTATTCTTGTATTAGGAGTGTGATCGAACTATTTTATAAAAAATTAATAATACAAGTAAGTTGAGAGCGTTAGAGGTTAAGCACGCGTGTCACGCATATATTAATAGGTGTTGATCGAGTAAAATGTCAAATAATACGAATTAGCATCCAAGCCACATCAAAAATCTCACGAGGCAGTGATTAAACATCGAAGAACCAGTAAAACCAGACTAACAAATAACTTAATACTTATAAAATTGACAAAATGTCAGAGATAAATGTTAACTAGTGTCGATTCTGGGGAAGCATTTCCTTTAATATGCAGTTGTGAACATTTCTATCATTTCCTTCCTCCTGTGAAAATGCGCAGAATCAGATATTGCAATAAATATATAGCGAGCAAACTTCAAAGAAAGTTTTGGAACTAGGTCTTTAAAGACATAAATATTCGGGATGGGCTCACATGTATCCGACTTTGAAATGATAATGGGAATAAGGTCGCCAAAGCAATTCCTATACAGTCGTAAAATAAATTCACTTTAATGTTACTTTCCAAACTATCCGTGCCTTTTGCGAAGCTAACTTTACCTAATGGTAATCGATTCTCTTTGACTGGCCATAAAATCCAGAATAAGTTCTACATCACCTCTGCATGGCACGTCTCGTAACTAAACTGAACGTCTGTTACATTATTTATGTCGTCAAATGTATTGAAGTCACAAAACAATAAAGACAAGGTCTGTTACTCCTCAAGCCGCAGTCCCGTGTATAATATTCGTCTAAGGTCTAGAATAATCAAACTGACCGCATTCCTAAGGCGGCTTCGATAAACTAGAGTTGCATACAACATTCTATCGATTCTATCATTTTAGCTGCAACTATTTAGAAGGTACACCGCCCCGCACGCGCCGAGAAAAGCGCTCCTGCAATTTTCCGCTACAAGCTTGACCGCGCTGAAGGTATTGTGCTGTTGCAATTTCAGCTGAATGTAATTATTAGTGGCTAAGAACCCGGTTCTCGTGTCAGGAATTTTAAACGATGTTATCAAGTAGACACATGTGGCTGAACAAAGAACTTCGTACCAAAATATGCGTTTTACGAGTATGTGAAGCGAGTATGTTGCGTAGCCAGGGACGCAATTATGGAAAACGAAGGGTTGCCCATGATGACACCCTCTCAGCCTCCTTGGCTGATCCCAAAGGAATGACGAGTCGTTACGTCCGGAGGCAGGTCGGAGTCTTACGCAGATAGACCTCTGTCACGCGCCGGGTTTAATGTGGAGTTTTGTCCTTCTCCAGGACCGGTTTTGGGTCTTGTTAATCCCTCGGTCGGCTCTTACGATCCCCACAGGAAGAGAGAGGGTGGTGCTATTCTACTCTGCCGACGCCACACTTAGCATCTCGAGAGTTTATCAGATAACCCTAGGCGTTTTCAAATAATAATAATGTATCAGGGCCTACTTAAATATTCTACTATCGGCCCGATAGTATCGGATCTTTCGATCGAGTTTCGTGTGTTGCGTAAGACTTGCAGTATTAGATGACCCCAGGTCGTGACCCACTGCTGGGTGGCTGTTATCGGCAGCACCGGACCATAAGCCGTGCGCCATGCGCCACTGGCTGCCCTTGACATATCGCTCTGCCAGATGTAGAAAGTGCAAGCAAACAACTCAGACCACAGCTGAGATGCCGCGCCGCCTCTACCACTCGCCGGACAATACTAAGCGCCTGCTGAACAACTGAACATTGCGTAACCGCATACCGTGCTGGGAGATACTGTGTATCGCCTAGTCGCAATATTATACAAACGCTGATTCAATTCAACACAACCCCTTTATCTGTTCTTCTTAGCGAATCAATTCTGGCGCTTAAATATATTTGGAACAATCCTCCCTTGCAGTTTAGGTAGAGACATCCCTAAAATGATAAAAACCCTGTGTTTTCATCACATCTGACTAATATTTGAGGACCATTTTTTACATTGTGTATCTCCAATACCAACAAGTTGCCACCTTATCACTAAAGACTCCAAGATTTTTAGTCAGTTTAAAAATGGCAGATTTCTTTTTCACATCGGTTATGGCCGGTTATCTTAACTATATTATTCTTCAAACTCATAGTCACCGCCAGTTTCATTAAATCACCGTTTAAATTATTTTACGGCCAAAATCATTTTGCATCGTAGGCTACTTATATTTTTCTAAGTGATTCTAATGTTTGTAACGTGTTTGACAATAAGTGAGTAATAGAGGCATTAACATTTTTGTACCTACTTATTAGAGTGTTGTAGGCGCAGTTCGGGCGGATGGTGAGCGCGGGGTGACGTTGCGCTTACGCAAGCACCATTCATTATCATGATTCATTCATTACATTGAATGATTATGGAAGGTTCAGGTGCAGTCAGAAGCTCATCTCTGGCG
Source organism: Keiferia lycopersicella (assembly GCA_029255805.1). Classification (NCBI taxonomy): domain Eukaryota; kingdom Metazoa; phylum Arthropoda; class Insecta; order Lepidoptera; family Gelechiidae; genus Keiferia; species Keiferia lycopersicella. Next base: position 13,252,761 of record JARACZ010000006.1, on the reverse strand, counting down.
GTACGCGAGAGGCGAAAGCGGCTGAAGACGTAACATTTGCGTGACGTGGTACTATCAGCATCGTGTCATGTTACCGATCAAAGGGATCAACTTGTACTGGTTCTACTTATCAAAAGTATGAAGAACGCAGTATACCGAGACGTTCATGCAGTATATCGAGATGCTGCTTATAGTAACATGACGTGCCAACATGACACGCTCGATCAATTGCGACAAATCAACGCTGACATGTTGCAAACAAAAGGCCTAAAATGGGCATGCAAACATTAACTAAGAAAAAACTTAAGAATTTTTACTAAATGATTTAAAATCAAATAACAGGAATCGCTAGATTTTCTGCTACATCCTGCTCTACTACATTAAACATGGAATCTATCGATTGACATGTAAAAGCGAAAGTGAAGGTCGGCGCGCGAGTCGTCTCGTGGAGGTCGGAGGCCGAGGGGCTGATGGCTGGTGGAGGAGGGAAGGGAGGCTGCACGTCAGCACGTCATACGCCTAGTGTCACATCACAGAACGGCTTGTTCCCGGGAATAAAATGTAATCTAAATGCACTTGGATAGCTGAAAAAATATGCTACGTGCTTTTTAATAGCACCTAGATGACTAAGACGACGTTTTGACTGGGACACCTGATTGAAAATAGTCACCACCACGTCAATACGCTTTACACTATCTCATTGGCACTGAATGTCATTATCTCACATTGTATGTGTATCAATAAGGAGAGAAGAGAACTAAGTTTCTCAAACAAAGTGGAAGGTAAAGGGGAAGATTTCATGTGCTAGTAATGTTACGCTATCTGCGATTACTCGTCTTATGGATCTCTACTCTATACAAGCAATCGATTACTAAGTATAAAACTCGTATTGAAAAGCGAAAGTGAAGGTCGTAGGAGACGAGTTTGCGGCTGCGCAGCGAGATAGTCTCTAGCCCACGTGTCGTGATCGTGACCCGAGCCGTGTCCGTGTCTCTTTATCATACAGCCCTTCAACCGTTTAGCACTACTATAACTACGATACATTGATCAAGCGTTTCACCTATTTATAATAATACCTACGTGTTAGGCACGCGGCAGAGATTGTCCTATAATTGCTACGGGTGACACAATGTAAAACAGATAATGTATTGTTAATTGTAAATTTTGTGAGAGTTTTCAGCTAAAACAACATATTAAAACTGAAACAGATTAGTGTAAGATATCATAATGCGAGAGTAAAATTTGGAGATCCTAATTATGTCATGATCCTTTTGCGATATCGGGGATAACAAAGAATGTTTCGCTTCCTTTACTTAGGGCTCTTAGAAATGCGAGCTAGCAACGGACGTCCAGGCCATTACAACACCGGAGTGCCGGGGAAACTAGCCTGCCGCCGGCCCTGGGGGATATCCGCGCGTATAAACAGGCTACTGACGAGCATAACTAGGCGTATCTATACGTACATTCGATAGATGGCGAAATATGCTAACTGCATCGTTCAACAAACGGCCTGCGTATAGAAAGCTATAAGATACACCAATACACCTTTCGCAATAATCAAGGATCCGTACACCTTCTCTTTTTCAAATAGAATGTAATCGGTGTAAGTCGGAATCGGAAGAAAACATAAAAGAAACTATGACTCTGTCTGGCCGGCTCACGAATAATTTATTACCTCCTACTAAGCCTGGAATATTTTGCTCGCGTAGATAATACAAATAAACATTACTTTCTTTGTCGTTTATCAAGAAAAGTATATAAAAAATCTAAACACACGGAGAAATTGCTCACGCGACTTGTGTTTTAAAACAATGCCCGAAACCAATTTTGCATTTACAACATGTCGTCAATGCGTTCGTTCGATTTTCAAAAGCAAAAGTGAAACACACGTAATAAAACACTAGTGGGGTTTATGGTCAATAACCTAATTAGGAAGTGCAGCAGCACAATAACATTACATATTTTTCAACAATTGTCTATTGCTATCAAGATGGTAACATAAGAAATTAATGTTACCAGGAGCTCAATTTCTGAAACTTTCGTTTTCGTATGCGAAAATCTGCTACTTATTATGTTTGTAGTAGAAGATACTTCACTTATCGATTCCCACACACCCTCAAAAATTCACACAAATTTTTGACTATAAAATAATCAAGTAAAAGAAACTTAAAGACGTGTGTGGTTAGACCAGTCGTTTTGGACTTTCGTGCACGGAACAGAAAACAAACATTTCAGAGATTAAGCTCCAGACCAGACCTAGCTTCGTACAAAGGCATACGACTTCACAAGCAACGCACCTTACACCACAATTTATATTTTATTACATGAAAATATTTCTCAGCAGAACAATGTCTAGTTCAGAGTTCCCGCGTTTACGTAACTTTTAGATATTTACACGGCAATAAGATCAATCTAATTTAGCATTCATTAGGTGATTTGTTTTAACTGTTTAGTACAGAGATTATCCGGGTCAAATGGTATAGATTATTAATCTACAATCCTAAAGATAATACTCAGCTTCGGTGGTAATTCGACATATTTTCACAAACCGCCCAAAAACTTGTTCTATCATAGCCAAATGTGTTTGAATGCCCAAAAAGTTTGTAACGTATGGTATAATTGTCAAGTAACAGCCACTAGAAGGTCAACAGTTAACCTTACACGAGTAAACAACCTTCGAGAAATTAGAGAAAACCGCATCCTGATGAATAACTCAGTAACATAAATAGACATATTAATTTTTTACTATGTTAAAAGTTGGTTTGGTTATACAAGGTGTTATGAGACTTTACGTATATCTCTACGAGCTTATATCGATTATAGGAACAAGCCCCGATGATCATTTCGTATAATAAACAAGTTATTCAGTAGGCGCTTGGGATTATTATAATATTATATCTGGGATAATAATAGCATTATCTACGATAAATAAGGAACTTATAAAACAACGTCTCGTGTCGCCTTAAGGATTTTTTTACATTATCCGAACATCTAAATAAGGAAAACCACTCGTCCTGAACCGAAAACAACTTTCAAGCTCGTTGTTCTTTGAAAGGAATGGAACTTTTATAATTCGTGTCTTGTGATATAATACTTTTTTACACAAAAACATTACTTTTTAAGTGCTACCGAAACAGTCCAAACAACCGAATCGTCTGCAAAATTTTTTTCCCTGAAAGAATTGTGTACCCTTGCGTGAATACATTTCCCATAGGAAAAATTATCAACAAAGTGATGAAGTTCTGTCACAAGTTAACGCACTTCGCACCTCTTACACTCATTTAGCATACAACTGTTTTTATGAGAGAAATCTCTCACAATGGAATTTGTTAGATCATCTGTCTAGCGATAGTTCTTCAAGAGTGGATGAATGCAAAAAATACAATTTGATTTTACCATACATTGGAATTTCACTCGAAGGAGAATCATTTGGAATTAATACCAAATACGAATAAGTGACCATTTTGTATCAGTTATTAAAAAAAGGTTAACTATACATAGTTAACCTTAACGTTACAACGTTTAATGCGAAATTAAACCTCACGGGCACCCACAGTCTTAAAAATATTAAACATCGGGATTCTTCAGGTGCTTCCAATAAAATTAAATGAAGTCGGTTTTTGCGTTTCTCTACCTGTCTGGTCTGTCACAGAAACCGCTAGCTAGGAAAACGACGCAAATAATTTTGATACGGTTTTTTCAAAAGATAAAACAATTCACGAAAAGGTGTATACGTGCAATACATGCCGGGAAACGTCTTATTCCCATTGAAAAAAAAAAGTATGTATGTATGTATGTAATAACTTTATTGTACCAAACAAGAAGTATTTACAAAAAAGAAATACTTAAATAAACTAATGGAATTAGTAGGCACAAAGGCGGACTTATCCCATTAAGGGATCTCTGCCAGTCAACCTTTGAGAAATCCAGAGGACATGGTGTGCGCAGGTAAACTATATGGTACAAATTGATGACAGGTAAAATTTATAATAATATATATAACACCTATATGTAGATAAAATAACACGTATTAAATAAACAATGATAAGAGTAAATACCAATAATAAATATTTAATAATACAAAGTAAACAAATAAGTAAATACTTAACATATATAACATAAAGATATGTAGTTGTAGCGGGTGAAAACAATGACGGGCCGCTATTGCGACGATCTTATTGATCGTTTGCTTGACTCTCCTATGGATTTTACGATGTAGGTAGTGATAGTAACTATTCTTTCTATATTTAAAACATGACTTGCATGCTATAAAAAGTAGAAATCGATAGATTTCATTTATTTGTTCTCTGGCATTTCTTTTATTTCCGAGAACACATAGCAATGCACATAAACTATTGTTACATAAAACGTTGTATCACGAAAGCTAAGGAACGAGTTAGCCAGATGCCACAGTCGTTTTACAATTAGTTTTAAATGTTACATTTTGGGCGACTTTATGCCTTCTGATTCAAAATTTTATTAAACGGGTGAAGTGGATAGCTCAGGCATGTTGTTTTCTAATTACTTTTGTAGAGCGCGTAAGTCATAATACTCGAATATACAGTTTTTTTTATGTCCAACAACTCGAATTGTAATAGAATATCTAATATATGCAAAATTACATCTGTAACTCCCCAGAACTTCTGGAAATTCCATTCCTCCTTCAAAATTCCCGAAAAACAAGACAGTCAGACCGACAGACAGTTCAGTTTAAGTTCTAAACAGTGATCAAAATGACTGCGAAGAAAGCCACAAAAGACAGTTGTGTTGCGAAAGCCTTCGGCTAGCTTAATTGAGTCGATTGTGAACTGCGATTCGGTTTTGTGTTTAGTAAATGAAACTGCGTAAGGCGTTTAACTTAATCGAGGTTTCCAGACCCTAGTACGTAACAATACTTCATATAAGATAAGATACCAAAAGATCATGCAAGTTTGAGCAAGTTATGTATAGCACATACAGCAAGCCATATTTAAAAACGTTATTGTAAAAAAGGTAAATTGCAATAAAGAGAAACTTTGGTACAACTGCACAGTAGGGATGCTATCTCGACAAGGTGACGTACATCCTGCGCGATTTGCATAAACATGCGACTGCGCAGGGAAATTGAGCGACGAGCTTTTAGCCGGAGAGGTAGGCACCATACGGATATTACGGTAGCCATTCTAGTTAAATCGCAGAACTTTCCTGATAATTTTAAAGTTACAATCTGTAATTAATGCATCTACAGTGCTGTAATACTATTCTTTATATGTACCTACTAATATTAAAAAGGGAAATATCATCTGTGTATGTATGTATTTTAGGCGACAGGCTGACAACCTGTCTTTACAGTGATACATGTATCATAGAAAAGTGCCCTCAATACTTGTCAGACGTGGCGATAACGACCGTAATTTTACGATTGTTAACGCTCTGCCTTCCCCGGAAGGGTTAAGCGCGTGATTTTTTGTGTGTGTGTGTGTGTATACAATAAATTTTGAACGATGTTAAAAATTATTTCATCATAACAGTAAACAAAGGCTTCTTGTAACCACTATTTATATTTAATTCGCGCAGGATAACGGTCAGCAGAAATTAAACTCATATTTTTTTAGTACCTGGTTGACCGAGCATTGCTAGGCTTTTCCAGCCGTTCGGAGTTATTTTAGGAAAATAAAAACCTAGCTGGATCGATTTATCGCCCCGAACCTCTTACGTAAATATATCAGGTGCAAATATTTTAAACCCCATTGAAACTGAATAACTTGCCCCAAGAAACATAGGTCGAAATATAAGAAATTTTTGTGGACCTGCCATTGACCCATTACTATACAAATTGACTTGTTCAGTTGGTAATATTGTATGAAAAATAAATTTATTTTAAATTTTTTACCTTGTTCCTTGGGTTAAATTTTCTTATAATTTAAATTTTAAAATTAAAAAAGGTTCTTTTAATTTAAATTGTTCAGTTTCATGGGCTGGTTTACCCCTCAAAATATTAGCAACAATTTTTTACACACTGTATTACATACAATTCTTCGTTCGTTTAAAAGTATTATTAGATAAATATTATGCTTTGAATTTAACATATATATCTCAGTAAATAAACACAGCCTAAATCGTATAAGTTATCAAATGGCTAGCTCTCAGTCTATTTTCCATGCAGAAAGTTTACAACACAGAGAGATGACGCCGCAAATTTGCGGTAGCTAGTCTTCAATATTATACGCATTCATTGTGAAAACGAAAGGTAGGTATATTATTGTAAAGAAAACTCTCTACCTAACCTACCTACATAATTCTTTGTGTTGGTAGCGGCCAAAATATAGCTGTACCAAAGTGTGGTCGGGAAGTTTAAGCCATCTATATAGCACAATATATGTATACTACTCCTAGTAATCCTAGTACAGTCTGCCCCCATCGGGCATATTATATTATTGGCTCTTCCGGTTCCGTCCTTTACACTGCGACAAATAAAAAAATATGCGACGTAATTCCCAACCTTAGGCAACGTTAACGTTATTTTATTTTGAGTTAGGTTATTGCAAATGTTAAAAATAACTCGTATTAAGGGCGTATTTGGCAATGTACGGAGGGCGTTCTGTACATTAGTTAAGGGTGAGCGACGACGCCACGCGGCACGAGGCGCGGCGAGGCGTCGAGGCGGCGAGGCGTCGAGGCAGCGCGCGAGGGCGGGCAGGGCATGGTGGCGGCGGCGGCGCGCGCGCAACAGGGCGGGAGACAATATGCGCGCGGCAAGTCGTGCATATTTTAAAAGCAATGTTTCGCAGCCTTCATTGAGAAACACGCGCCCTCATTCGTGATGCCAGCTGGCTGCTGTTAAGCAATGAAAACCTGATTTCCACACGAGAAATCTGATCGAATTTTACCTATTTTTTGTGTTGAGAGATGACATTCGACATTCCTTAAAAGTGACGTAAACTAGTGAGAAGCTGAGAGCGTGTTATTTACTTTTCGGTTTTGCGTTGAAAGAAAGAAATAAATTAATAGAAATCGCATGTTTTAAACTACTTATTAATAAATCAATAGCAAGTCGAATTTCTAATGGATTAAAGAAAGTACCTGAAAAATGCAATACCGCTAACATTTGGAGTCTTAAAAACAGAATTAAAATACCTAATCAACAATACAGAAAAATAAAATTGGACACTTGAAATAAAATCTCCGTAATTAATGAAATATAATATAGACTAGATACTCACAGCGCTATCCTGGCGGTCATGGTGCGGGCGTAGCGGCGGCAGCTGCGCGTGTGCTTGAAATGCGTGAGTGTCCGTCGTCCGTGCGCGACGGAGTGCCGTGCGGCGGTGCGGTGCGCGGAGCCTGGTGCCTGTGCCTGCCGTGCCTGTGCCTGCCCGACTCGCTCGCGCTTCTGCTGCAACAGAGACTCGAGTCAGCGCTCGCGCCTTTCCCAAACGACACCAGTTGCGACAGTAAAGCTCAACGAGGAAGCTGCATCGCTAAATGCAACGTTAATGTCAGAGAGCGTTTAAATGCCAATAGCGACGACCTTTCGGGTTGCGCAAGCGAGGATCGCCGGTCGTGGTGTGAGTAAGGAGCGTATGTATGGATGGTGGTGGGCAACTGGGCGGGGGTGGGACGCACCGGAGGGGGGATGACACCGCTGTCGGCTGGCGACGCGGACGGCAACTAACTTCGCCGGCGCGCGCGCGCCTCATATTTATAGCCGCACGCCCACTTTTCGCCGCCGGAGCCTGCGCCGCCGCCCCGGCGCCCCGACGCCCCGGCACCCTTGCGTAGCTCTGGGAATAGCCTAACCAACTGCACCCAACCTATTATATCCACCCTCCACCACCCTGATAAACATCGTTATATCACTTTCGATCTAATCTTTCGAACCTAATAATAAATAAATAATTTGCATACCGAAAACTCCTCTCCATAAACGAGAACACTTCGTAACCTTAGCTTTTGTTTGGCCCCATTGTTCTTGCGTGCACCATATTACATAAGTAGAGTAAGGTATGATCTAGATCAGCGTGACTGCAAAAAAACCGATCAAGTTATTAACTGTTGCGAATGTTTATCAACAAAAAAAACTATGGAGAACTATTATTATTTCTGTGTTATGGGATCAGCGGGTTGGCTAAATGTCGTGTCATGCATGTCATGTCATAGCATAAATTAAACACATTTAAACCGTTGATTTAAAGGCAGTATTCGTAGTGTTATAAAACATAGTATAAAAGACATCAACGCGCGATAAAAAGGTATGTAGGTCTGCGTTTGATAACACAAATAAACTTTGCATCCCCTCTATTCAAAAAGTACATAACAGGCACACATAAGTGCGCGCAAAATAGGTCAAGGGACCAAAAGTTTTGTATTTGGAACATTAATATTTCCAGCCAATCAAACGCGAATTTGCTAAAGATGAAATGCTTTTTACTGTAATGCTACCTAGTACATTATGTTCTATTTTATTGAGGATCTAACACCTAGTATTTACCTCATTCCTACCAAAACTTGAAAACAAAAAGAAATTATCAAATTTTATTTATATTTTGGCACTATTTATAGTAAGCAATAGTCATCGATCATACAGCGAATGATGGTGTTTCGTTAAAATTTGACGTCTTTAACGCAATTTATTAGGTGAAGTGTAAAATAAACTGTGTAGAAACGATAATTAATGGACAACAGCAAGGTATCTGTTGTTTTTCTTATAGAGAGGGATGAAAGTAGTAAGCATAACTCGAGACTAAAGATACTCGTATTTATCATCGGGCGACGTACATTGAATCCCTTACTCAGGATTCTACTCTAAAAACTTAGTTCCGCTTGTGATTTAGAATAACGCCCTCGATTTAAATATATCACTTTATTCCCTTGTCATGAAATCTACTATTAGGTGAATCTATTCGAAAAGGGTAGGTACGATGTTCTGTTGAAGAACAACTTACTTACTACAGTCTTCTACAGTCACAACAGTATGCTTCAGGACTTTGGCCTCTCCTTATCATGCGGATTGGGAGCGCAGTGAAATACATTTTCACTACCCCATGTACTTTATTAGGTACCTAGTCACCTGTGTTAAGAGAACATCTAGGCTCATAGGTGTCATTAATAGTAGATTACGCACCTAAGAATCTAACCTATCGATTGCAACAGAGGTTCTTGTAACTTTCCGAGGTGGCATTTGATGTTACATCCGCGGTCTGTAGTATACATATTGAGAAAAAAGTGAGTATTCGATATGTAAAACAGTATACATGCCGCGGATGTAACCTAAATTGCAACCTCGGAAAGATACCTCAGTTAGTTAAAAACCTCAGTTGCAATTAGGGACTTTCTAGAGCCACAGATCACTTACTTACTATACAGGGTGTTAGGGACAGCGTCCCGAATACTGATAGGGTGCAAGTAGACTATGAAACTGAACAACTTTTCCCTAGGAACATATGTCAGGAAACGTCAAAAAATGTCGACCTCCCATACAAAATCGCGACCAGCTGCCTGCATTTACTAAGGGAAACCAAAATTTACTGACATTTCCTGAAATATGTTCCTAGCGGAAGGTTGTTCAGTTTCATGGTTCACTTGTACCCTACCAGTATTTGAAACGCTGTCCCTTACACCCCGTATATTTGTTCTGAAGTAGGTATATGTCAAGGGCCACGTTATTTACAGAAATTTTATTTATTTATTTTATTTATTTTAATTTTTTGAGGGAAGCTAACAGCACTATAGTAACATATTTGACAATGAAATTAGTCATAAAGAGGCTAATTACAAGCATCCACATTTGGATAGAAAAATACAAAAACAACGTAATTGACTAAAATAATAATTAATGTAGTAATTATAGATGGCGCGCAACGAGTTACTGGGTATTGCTTAACGTTATCTCTTTAGCCGGGCCGTCAGTATGCACTAAACAGTTTTTACCTAGCCACCGAACCGCGCCATCTATATTTTCTTTTATATTACTCCTACATAGAAGCTGCCATATTGACAGGTAACATTCCTAGGTGCGTAATCTACCATTTCCATAACTTAAAATAGCGCTGTCATTTTCCGTCAAACAGGTTTACATTAGTATTGCAGCAAAATGCACGTTGTCTGTCAAAATAAGGCGACTGTCAAGATAAGGCGACGAATAAAAAGATGACGATGACCAAATGACAAAGGGCAAAAAACCATATACTTACCTACATTTTAAACATGACATCACTAAGACATCTACGTACTATCCTTTTTTCAACCTAGTTAACAAAAATAAACAGTGCTATTTTAAGTTTACCGAATAGACATTATAATATGCATCATGCATGTAATCAGTAGGTAGGCAATGAACCCAGCTGTGGTTCAATGCACACAAAATAATAAGACGTCCTGAGAACTTTTCATTGTAAGGCATGAACAATATCCATGCTAAATGCAATGCAATTTAAATAATGATAAACTTAGTTAAGTATGTTCTAGGTACCAATGCAATATAAAAGTATGCTCACACAAAAAACTTGTTACGAAAAACATGGTGACGTCACATCAAATAACTTCCCTTAATTCAACTAGTAAATCAGGTACCTCAATTATAATGTCATCAAGATATATATTGTGAAATATAAAAGAACTTGTTATTATTTTTACTACGCCAAATTGTGACTTCTTATAATAGCATCATTAAACAGGATAGTTAATACCAAATTAATAGTGCACAATTATACGTAAAATATTTGCAACATTAAGCACAGAGATGTTAGTAATAAAAAAAAATAATCAAAGTTTAATTAATTTCGCATTTAATGAAAATAGCAATTATCTATATTGTAATTTCTAATGTTATTGAATTCAATGTTTTTTGATTTCGAAATAAAAAAAGAATAAAGTACACATCAGGTGCTGACAAAAATATTTCACAATGGTATCACAATACACTTACGAGTACTTATTAAGTTTAAAAATTGAACTAATATTTACAAATTTGGTTTAAATTGAACCTGATACAAAAGTGATGTACACAGCAAGATGTACAATCGACCAAGCCAGCTAGAGGAATGCAGAATGGTGGCGAGCTGGGCCCCGATACTATTATTTTTTAGCAATTGTAATATCAGCAGACAACTTGAGGATTTTTATTTAGTAGACTGCGGAGGGCCATCCTGTCTAGTTGGCTTGTTTCGTAGGTAGAGTGAATTTCTACCAGTGACTGCTTGTCCTTAGTTATCTTATTAATCAGTCATTAGTAAAATTTCACGTGTGCCGCAATGAGCAAATACAGCTTATGCATGAAAGCGGCTTTTTTATATGAAGACTTTATAAAATTAATTTACAGTCAGTACCTGGTTTACCGAGCCTAGCTTGTATTTATCGACCCTAAAACGTATTTTGTTTCTTACATTACAATATCTAATATTCACATGTCGCGTAAGCCCGAAAAGACATAATTATGTCTGACGCTATCTGTCGGTGAGTGAGAACTGAGAAGACTACTATAGACGGACCGCGTTTATTTGCGACTGGTACATTTTGTATGGGAGGTCCAATTATTTCATAATTCGATAAAATGTTCCTGATGAAAGTTGTTCCGTTCGACGAGTAGAACACATTCTTAAAATATTAATAAGAATAAATTATTAAGAACAAAAATGAAAAAAGAGGTCATGTTGTTCAGATTCGAACTGGAGTCCTCTTGCGTTTAGGAGACGGTCTTACCAATAAGGTCTCCACTCAAGATGCAACATGAATTCGCTCGACTTTTTCTGTCGTTTGCTTTTTTTTTTTGTAAACAAAACGTAACTAGATCGATTTATCGCCCGCGTATCCCCACATACACGAATTTTCATGGAAAATCGTTGGAGCGGTTTCCGAGATCTCGATTATCTACGGGGCACAAGGGACGATGTAACAAAATCTTTACAGGCATAACCAGACTATCAAACTGAATAACTTTTACTATGGAGCCTATGTTGGGAAGCGAAAAAGATTTTTCAAGTTCTCGTACATAGTCCGGCAGTTAAATCGTGAATTTTGTATGGGAGGTCGAAATTTTTTTCTCGTTTACCAACATGGACTCCATGGAAAGTTGTTCAGTTTCATAGTCCTGCAAAGATTTCGGTACTCCATCACTTACATCTATACACAATTCTTGGTCGTTTAAAGGTATTAGATAGATTAGATTTTATAACATACAAGGACAAACATAAAATTGTATTTAAAAAAATATTATTGGCACTTACATTTTGAATCGGTCTTACTTGAAAAAGCTTTTTACGTTCCAAAAATATTTACTACGAAAATGAACAACATCCTTGATTCATTGTAAGCTTATATGTTCTAAACAACCAAACCAACAAGACTAATGCATGGAATGCGCCCCACCCGTCCCAGGAAGTCAATTTCTGAAACGTCGTAATTGATTCCGTGCACGGATGTCCGCAGCGACTACTCTAAATACATGTACCTATTAAAATTTCTAGTACTATGTAGTATGTGTGAATTTTTGAGAGAATGTGTGAATCGATAAGTAAAGTAAAACGTGCGATACAAGCATAATAAGTAGCAAATTTTCGCATTAAACAAAAACTAACGTTTCAGAAATTGAACTTCAGTTGTCGCATTCAATTTAGACCGACATACAACGTGCGCGGACGGCGACTGTATAAACTTTTTGGGCGTGTTCTAAATACGAAACTGCACAACAAATCTTATTAACTTTTTCCAGCTTAAAAAATATATATTTGTCTCATTTTACATGGAAGGATCTATTTTTATCCCATTTTATAAAAATGTTACTAAGATAATAGTTGTACGATCAGAACACGCCCAAAAGTTTGAACTGGTTCGAAAAAAGAAAAAACAGTCGTCGCTCGGACACGTTCTATGTTACCGATCATGTTTTTGGTCGGGTGGTACATTCAGATATCGAGGAAAAGCCACTAAATGAACAAACTCGCTGGAATACTACAACAGCACATACATATATTTCCGTAGCAAGTAAATGAATTTGTGAAACGTAATTACATTGATAAGCGAGACATGCTGCTTTATTAGCTGTTCCTGTCAGTTTGTTTCAAATAGTGATAGAAAGGATCTAAGTGCTAGGAATAACTAAGAAATTCACAAAAATATACCACCAGAACTATATTAGGCAGAGGGTCAACTTACCCATTCGCATCGAAATAGCTAGTTTTCTGGACTACTAGAGAATAAGATTTGTTGAATTCTATCGCACGAAATATTGGCTACCCTTGAGTTTTACACCGATGCGGGTAGGTTGTCTTGCTGTCCAAGATACTTTACTACATACAGAATGATTTATAACATAAAACACATCGCAGATATTACTTATGTATAAAAATAAACAGTATAATATTTATTATTTCATTATTTATTTAACACTCAATATTTTTACAGGCAAATATAAGACAATTTTTATCACAATTTGTCAAAAATAGAAGGCGAATGTTACGCCAAACGCTGAGTAATGGATGAAATAAAGAGTGAAGATTCATGTCAAATAAGAAATATTTTAAAAGTAGTGTAAACTTAAGAAAACGTCTAGTAACTAAAATTAGAGAAAACATAAAAAAATATTAAAACACACTCGCTATGACTGAGAGACAGTTATCATTCTGTCCTTATTTGTCGCAAACTATCACGTCGCCCGACTTTATCTTAACAATGTTTCGTTGGGCTTCATCGAAATACATACAACCTAAATCGGCCATATGAAAATTTACAAATCTTAAGGCCCATACTATCATATTCGACGAAGGAATTTTCTACTCCTGCTATCAAGGCATTAGATAACTGCCAAATTGGTCTACAACTTGGGTTGTTTTCAGTTTGTTATGTTGTACAAAGATGATGTTGTAATATTATCGGGCGTAAATTTTGAAGGGGTGTGAGTGAGTTGATCCAAAAGGAGGACTGATTTGACTTGAACATTGTCCCCACAGATATGTCATCATATCAAAAACTGTAAAACATTTATTATAAACTAATACTTAACAAAGTTCCCAAAAATAGCATCAACACATTAATAATTTCCTTTGATATATATGAAAAAGAACTCTTCCTTGTACTTAGTGTCGCATCACAGACCATTCACTTGAATTTCATGCCAATATACTTTCGAGTATTAACTTAAATACATAAAAATGTGCGTCAATTGATTTCTGAATCCTAACGGAATAATATAATTTTGTGTGACTTCAACTAAAATTACTTACAAATTTAATTTAATCAAGTACCTATTATTTATCTCCAGTAATAAAAGTACACACCAGTCAAAATCTGACCAAAATATTTGATAATATAAATCAAGATCAAAATTGAAGATTTATTATTGTGACATCGATTTAGATAAGGTAAAATTTAATTAAGTACAAATATTTTAAGGGCGTATTTAACTCATAAAACTGAACCACTTTTGTCTTATTTCTTCGAAATATGAAAACATATATATTTGAAGTGTGTGAGTCGTTCGGATGGTACATTCTGCATGGGAGGTCCATTTTTGTCATATTTCGAAGAAATGTTTCAGACGAAAGTTGGTAAATTTTATGAGTGGAACATAACCTTAAAATATTTGTACTTCTAACCTTATACATATATTTTATTTAGCTGGTGGCACACAAAATAGATCAAGATGAAACCGCACTACGACTGCACTGCAGTGATGCAGTAGCGGTCACCTCTATAGTATGATAAACAAAACATTTTATACTACACCTACATAGAAAATGCCCTATAACATACTGAAACGTAGAGAGAAACGTGAGTCATTGTTCAGTTTTCAAATTAGCGGGAGGTAAAAAAACCATACAAATCAATTTCCTCCGAAGGGGAGAAAAGATGCAACTGTCAAAGTTACGTGAAAGGGAACGTAAATCTAATATATTTTTAAGGTAAAATGGAAGTCTTGACTGAATGAACTTATTGCTTTTGCTTTGTCGATATTACAAGAAAACTGCGCGAATTCGTTTAGGTTTATTTAAATGTTCTTATGTTAATTAGTATTTCTCTTTTTTGTTCTTGCAGGTGTAGTATAAAGCACTATGTATCACTCGGAAGAAAGTTCGATTGCAAACTCGTGTGTATTGATACCCTCAGCTGCGCTTCGGGCCTCAAACTACACCCTCGTTATACAATCGGTTCTTTTCTTACCGCGTGTCCAATGTACCATTGTTTCACTGTCAACGCTATCGCGATCTACGCTAAACTACACAGACACTCCGTCCTACACATCCACATTACTAACATTGAAATAAACATTCAATATCATCTCTTTCTCGTATTATTTTAGAATGTAAGTAAGAGGACTAACTATTTCAGCATGGGATGACAATGATAGCGACGCAACTAAGCGCCTTTGCATATCTGAGCGCCTACATATCTGCCTGTATTGCATGTGAATTTTTACAGTAGCTTACCGAGAGAAACTGTAAGTGAAGACTGGCAGTTCATAGTACACAGAGACTAGAAAAGCTAGAAAGAGATAACATTAGATGGGTTTTGGCAACAATCTACTATCGTATAGTATAGAGCACGAAAACGCTCCACCACTTCACCTTTGTGCCCTTGCTCTTAGACCTTAATCCTCGCATGGGTGTTTCTCAATACTCCGACAGTTAACACTCACGACACATTCTGCCTGCTGGTTGACTACCGAGCCCTCATAAACTAAACCAAACAAAATTATAGTAAAAAAAAACTATGATTTTAAAATTACCATCAATACGATCAGTTTTTTATACAAAAATAGATATTATTACAAGAAACACGATTAAGAAATCATGTAATTTTTTTTTGCGGCAATAGCTTATCGTTGTAAGTAGGCATGATTTATTTCTGATACAAGGCAGCTTTGTACTTTACACATAAAAGCTGTAGTCAAGATATTGCTTATCATTTTATCACTTAAAATACCTATATTTTTTTAAAGATATTTTTATACACTTTTTACATACCAGTCACTTTATTTCATAGTCAGAGGTACGTACGACCCTCGAGAAATACTATTCATCAAAACATACAAACAATACGCACACACATGCCTCTCACTTAGCTAGCCGCGCCACGTGCCATGAATTTCACATGTTGAACTTTCTTTTTACTATCTGAAGAACACAATTTTACACATTCACTATACTCAATCTTGCTCACAAATATTACGATTTGAGCGAGATGAATAATGCATAAACCTAACCTAATTTAACTCAGATCACGCCTATCTAGACTTTATTTATTTTTAATTAAGGTGTCACAATTAATCACTAAATGTATAGAAAACTTAAACAGTTCAATCGTCCTCGAAACACGCAAAAATTTCACAACACAATTATGCAATCAATGTATTTCAATCATTCAAATATTCAAAACCATTGTTCGCAACACTCTAAAAGTCAAAACACAACACTTGGAAGATTTTTAATAAAGTCTGCGCCCAGTAGTCATTGGTAGGAACCATGCAGTTACATAACATAAACATTTGGTTGTTCCCGAAGAGTTCATTAAAAACTATAGCATGTGTAAAAATATTACGGAAAGTTGTTAGGTTTTATGGGCTGGTTCACCACATAAAAATTTGCGGCAATTTTTTTTTAGGTTGTTGAACAGGTTGTGTTCCAAAATAATATTATAAATAATATGGTTGCCATTTAAAATTTTAAAGTATAAATGATTTCAAGGTATGTTCTCTCTGGAAACAAACGATAAAAGTTTAAAGTATGTACCTGCATGTAATTGGTATCGATTCTGACGTAAGAACTTCTCATTTAATATTAAGATACTCTTGTCGCTCAACGTTCTGGAGACATACAGAACATCTGTGAACAGCTATCACTAACTCTGTTTGATTACTAAAGTGTAACTAAAAATTGGCTCTCATCTAAGTAATTTGAGCACTGAAAGTTGTTACAGCACAAATAATGAGTGACAGATTTAAGTCTTGTTATAGCTATACGAAAAAATGAGCGATTATACTGTGACATTGACATTAATGAAAAGAAAAATATGCACATTTTATTCGTTTACAGACAACTTGCCTAAACACGAGTATATACTTTGTATATTTTTTACTGAAGTGACAAGAGCATTATAAAATTGTTTGAGAAATTCATACATTAGAATGAGCACCTAATTAAGGCTGGTTTCAGAGCGGCGCGTCTCAGCAGCGCTGCTCGGGCGCGCGTCTGGGCAGCGAGCGCGTTCGCTGTGAAACGACATTCAGACGCGCGCGCTTCGTTGTGGTGTACGGTCGAGTGCGGAGAATCATTATGCCAGCAAACGTAATCACTATATTAGCTATATACGTTACATGGAAAAGAGTGCAACAACGACGTCTAAAAAGATTGCAAGTCGACGCTACTGGCAATCGAAGGAGATCCGACCGCGGCGCGGCCGAGACGCGGCCCAAGACGCGTCACTATGAAACGCTACATACAATCTAGTGTAATGCGAGGCGCGCGCGGCTGGGCAGCGCTGCCGAGACGCGTCGCTCTGAAACCAGCCTAATGTGTCGCGTTATACCCAGACGGGGTGCTTAGCGGGCGGGGGCGCGCGAGCTGAGGCGGGGGGTTATGGCCGGTGCAGCAGCGGCGTGTCCTCGCCGCTCTGCCAGCGCGCGTCGCCGCGAGCCCCGCCCATACCGCCGCCGATACCGCCGCCCATACCGCCGCCGATACCGCCGCCCATACCGCCGCCGATACCGCTGCCCATACCGCCGCCCATACCGCCGCGCTCGCTGCAGTTGTTCGTGCAGCACGACACGTTCCCGCTCGCCTGTAACACAAGATCAGCATTCATATCACTCTCGCCCCAATTTAATTGAGCTGATTGTTTGAACAATTACTAGACTAGGTACTACCTTACTCGACTAGGTAGGTAGGTACTACTATCGGCTGAGCCCTCACTCTCCACCAAATGGTTACTTGTAGATTTGATAACCGAGACCTTAGGTTTTTACATAAAAACACATTTTGAGGACATTCGTATACTGAAGTTAATTGAATAACATGATGGCATAAAGTTTTGGATAACAATATGGCATAGTACCGGAGTTATTCTATTCTCCTCTCCCTATTGTCTACCAGGCTCGGGCCCAGGGTGCACTTTTAAGCCCGGGCCCGGTTTGCAATCTTTACTAGTGCACATGGTCGAGCATGTGCGGATAATATTCACCTGTGACAAGTGCAAGTCGTAGAGATGCAGCGTGCTGACAGACATGTCGCGCGCCTCGTCGGGCGGCGGCGCGGCGGCGGGCGCGTCCAGCCCCAGCGCGCTCGCCCCCACGGCCGAGCTCACGCCCGCGAGACCCATCGCCGACACCCGCGGACTCCGCACCGCCGTCGCCGACGTCTCCCCTTCTTCCTCGTCGCTCGTTTCATCCATATCCTGATTTATAAATAATATACGTTACGGGACGCACTACGATTAGGGCTTGGCAATACCCTATGTTCCTATTTGTCCCCACAAAATCTATTACTAGTGACAAATGGGAACAATTTGTCCCCACTCGCATGTGAGGTACATTTGTTATGCCTATTTACATCTTAACACTGTACCACTATAAATATACCTTTACAAACCATAAATTTAACACACGGCTCATCTCTATTAAAATTTTAATGGTACAGTGTTGAATTGTAAATAGTTTCATTAAACTTATGGCGCACTGACGATGGCGCGAGCAATGTGCATCAAATGCGAGTGGGAACAAACAGTTCCCATTTGTCACTGGTGATTAATAAATTTTTGTGGGAACAAATGGGACCATGGTGGCAATACTTTGCTTGCGACCGCTCTGTCGGCTACGATCGCCTATTGTCTACAGTCATACATAATTGTCGCGAACTGTCGAGCGTGTCAACTGTGTGAGAGGTCCAAAGATTTTTTCATATTTCGACCTGTTTCTTAGGGAAAGTTGTTCAGTTTTATGGGCTGATTCACCCCTTAAAATATTTGGAGCTAATATTCTTACACCTTATATATCAAGTAAGTGGATGAAAAGCAGACACCAAGATTCATCTGGTGGTTTGTTGATTTAGCGTCCCACCCACACGTTATGAACGATCAGGCGCATTGTGTCCAAATCGCAAATGGTCCAGACGGTTTGAATTTGACCACCTGACCATTCGCGAATTGGATACAATGCCTTTAAGACTGATACGAAGCAGTCGCCTTAGACTATCTGTTCCACTATTTCCCTTCCTTCCAGTTTCAGTCGTTTAAAACTGCAAACTGAAGGTTTTTTTTAGTAAACATGTCAAAGAATTATAGAAGAACAAACCGGCAATCTGAACTGCGGCTCCCTCTGGTGTTGGTAGAACGAGAGCACAGCAGGCAGGGGTGTATTCGTGCCAAATATGCTTTGCTGAATGTATGAGCCCAGCATGGTTGGTTTCTGAAAAACACACCCATTATTAAGATCTTAAAATTGATGAAAAATATTAAAATGAAAGCAAATAGAGAAGTATTTATGCAACTGTTGCATACATACATACATACATATATCACGCCTTTATCCCTTGCGGAATAGGCAGAGCGCTAACAGCCGTAGGAATACGGTCGCTATCGCCACGTCTGACATTTTTGAGGATTGTTTTCCAGGGTTGTTTCAGAAAACACGTGTATCAGTATGGTGACAGGTTGTCAGCCTGTCGCCTAAAAATTGTAATACACCCATTCTCTCAAGTCCTTTAGTCGCCTCTTACGACACACACGGGAAGGATGTGGGATGATGCTATTCTAAGCACACGGCATCACACTGTTGCACACATGCTTTTTCATATAACTTTTTCATAGAGCTCCCAAATGCTCAAATCAAAATGTACTTATACGGGAATATAAAAATTTGTCACGCATAATCGCTCTGTCAAATTTGTCTACACGCCGGTATATAGCGAGTGTGTGGTTACCAATATACAATGTGGTGCCATTCAGAACAACATCACCCCATTTCTACCCGTAGATGTCGTAAAAGGCGACTAAGGGATGAATCCAAGGTCTTCCTAAGTCGCGTTTCACGACACCCACGTTTACGATACAATAGTATTCTGTGCTTGTAGCCTATGAATACAACACCTTGTACTGCGCTCGTTAATCCGCCTGCCAAGCCTGGCAGTTATGGCATATACCCCCACAAATAGGGAAGGCCTATGTCCAGCAGTGGACTGTGGTGCTGTTGTAGTAGTGGTTACACTAGGCTCATAAAATGTGCCCTACATTTTTCTCTATTTTATAATGACTAATAACTTTTTGATCGTCAAAAAGAAGATGTAGATGTATAATTTACGTCTACACGCCGGTATACAGTGTGTGGTTACCAGAGGGTTGGTGGCGGGCACGGCGTGGTGCACGCTCTGTCGCAGCGAGCGCAGGAAGTGGCGTTGCGCGGGCTCGGCGGGCTGCCAGCCGGGGTGGCGGCAGGAGAACGCCACCAGCGACAGCTCCGTCTTGCCGCCCTCGCCCTGGTTGTACTGCGTGTTCGCACCTAACAACACAAACATCAATCCTAAGTAAATAGTAAACATTCACAAATTGGAAAAAGCTCCATCTCTCGTCAACTTGTACATACGTAGCTGAGTAACAATGTAGTTTTACTACAAAGTCATAGCTGGCGCTACAAGCTACTCGTAAGTACACTTCGGTCCTCGTAGGCCTGAAAAAAGGTTCTTAAACTTCACATTAAGTCAAAAATAGGTGTTTGGTATACAATTTTATTTGAAGTTTAAAGGCTGAATGTGATTTTGCCGCGCATTCTCTTTTTTTTTTAATCAACGGAACGTAAGCAAATCCAAGACATGTTGCTTGCGTGTTTAAATTTATCACGATTAAAATGTGGATTTATGATGTTTCCTCGCTAATAGAAAAATAGGGTATTATACTAGCCTCAGCCAAAATGCCAATTCCTGATCTCGTTCACATGGGAAGGCCTCGGCTTTGTCTCGTCCTTCCAATTGGCTACTGGCATAATGTACTATTACATGTAATTACCTTTTGTCTTTTCGCCATATTTGCCTGGAGTTTGCCAGTCTGGATGTCCGTGGCGACGAATGTCCAACTGAAATAAAAAACAAAACTGTTAGCATTTCGTCAGAGACACACACGCACACAAATCACGCCTATATCCCTGGGGGGGTAGGCAGAGCTTTAACGACAGTAAAATGACGGTCGTTACGCCACGTCTGACAAATGTTTGAGGGTCGTTTCAGATAAATCGTGTATCACTATAATGACAAGTTGTCAGCCTGTCGCCTAAAATTGCTATACACATGAAATCCTCAAATCCCTTAGTCGGCTTCTACGACACCCACGGGAAAGAAGAGGTGATGCTATTCTAGGCATCACACAGCAACCGTCAGAGACCTACAAAAAGATAAACGCATCCATCTTTCATAATCCTAATCAGACGGCTCATGCTGAGATAATTGAAACAAATGGGTATCTTTTTTGTGGGTTTAGTTCCTAGTAGATGACACTCGGAGCGAATTATATGGTGCAATTAGATTAGATTATAGATAAGGGTAATTAATTAACTTATGATATTCAAATGATCTCTTTTTAATTATTAGGATAATAAAGCAATGATAAGTAATAATGGTAATACTATTTAAAAACTTAGTATGTTTTGTTTGCCGAGTTCTATACTAGATTGATTATTTTAAGCCCTCACTACTATTTTTTTTAATTCCATTAAATCTAAGGGAAGAGGAGGCACTGAATAACAGCGCAGACAACATTTTGGTTTAGTCTGAGCGGCCCGCTTTTGCCTATTTACTTTATTTCTGTATTGCTTGTAACCACGTTGTAACTAAATACAGGGCGAAACAAAATTGTTGCAAACATTTTAAGGGGTGCATCAGCCCATGAAACTGAACGACTTTCCCAAAGAAACATAGGTCTAATATGAAAAAAGAATTTGGACCTCCCATACAGTTGACTCGCTCGGTTGCTACACTTTATATGGGAGGTCTTGCATATTTCGACCTATCTTTCTTGGGGAAAGTTGGCCAGTTTCATGGACTGGTTCACCCCATAAAATATTTGCAGCTAATATTTTTACATCTTATATTTAAAAAGGCGATAATGACTTTTTAATATAGTTTTAATGGAAGTACCTGCGCGAAGGAGCAGACGTCGCCGATCCCGAGCACGCTGACGGTGAAGTTCCGGTAGAAGTCGACGATGTCGAGCGCGCGCGTGCGCAGCGACAGCAGCACCAGCGGGCACAGCAGCGGCGACACCAGCTCGAACAGGATGTACACCTGCCAAACAATGCTCTATTGTATTTCTATCAATTATTATTATTAGTCTATTAGATCCCACTGCTAGGCATAGGCCTCCTCGTCGTCCAAAGACCCAAAGAACCCTAGTGTCAGAATTTTTCAACCACGACCGCCGTCCAGGTAATCATAGACAGCAACCGAGACCTACGGCTAAACGTGTCATCCGAAACACGGAACCATCTTACTTGCGGACAATTGGGTGGTTCAGCCCACAATGTCCTAACCAGGCTGGGAACAAATTCACAAAGTGATAAATATCAACTTTGTGAGTGACCCACCGAGAATCGAACCCGGAACCTTCTGCGTCACAGGCAAGACTTTGCGACACATCCGTCATCACGCCGGCAGGGCCCTAAGTCTGCTAAATGAAAATCGTTTCAGTTGGAATTCTATTGGATGTTTTTACTAGTTGAATGATTTTACTAGTTTCGTAGTCTGCTAACAGTTTGAAGTATAGAAAATCACAATGGCAATGGAATGACGTTGAGTTTCGGCGGCATTACAATGACAAAAAAATAGCAGACTTAGGGCCCAGGTAATGCACGTGGCCGAGCACCTGGACGTGCACCTCTGCTGGATTACTGACCGCTCTGAACTGGAACAGCTGCTGGAAGTGCTCGGCGACGTCCTTGGTGTGCGCGCGGCCGCGCCACGCCGCCGGCAGGTAATGCACGTGGCCCAGCACCTGGATGAACAGCTCCTCGCCGCGCGCCGGGCCCGTGCACCCGCCGCCCAGACGCTCCTCCGAACCAATCAACGCTCTGCAAACCATAATTATACAGAGTGTAATAAAATTAGCTGCAAATATTTTAATGGGTGAATCAGCCCATGAAACTGAACGTTTCCCAAGGAACATAGGTCGAAATACGAAAAAAAATTTTGGACGTCCCATTTCATATTTCGTCCTATGTTTCTTGGGGAAAGTTGTTCAGTTTCATGGGCTGATTCACCCCTTAAAATATTTGCAGTTATTTTTTTTAAACCCTGTATATTAGTGGTTATTTTTGTCTTATACAGGGTGCCCCTATTAAGTTGTCAAGAAAATAATCTAGATTTTGAACTGCCGTAGCTAGGTAGCTGCTGCTTTCCAGGTGGAAAATTATTTGGACACTCCAGACAAAACGCTTTATCAGTCACCATATTTTTTTTTCGTTTGGGACACCGAGTCGTTTAACGACCCGATGAACCATATAGCATTATTATGATTAGAATGGATGGTCCTAATATTTTTTCTTTCAATATTAAAAAAAAAACAATATTTTTATTTCGTAGCTAACAGTGTTCAGAATCTAGATTTGTTCTTTGGACCACTCAAAGAGAGACACCATGTATTTTATAAACATTAACAGCCACAACACAAGGCAATATCCCTGATAGGGGGCGGCACATGTTCAGCAGTGGACTGTTGTGCCTGTTGTGATAGTTATAGCTCTAGTTTAGAGGGCATTACTCGGGAAGGAAACAGGGGAATACATTTGTATGAAAAGGATGAAAACCCTGGGCACTAGGGAATACTCTTAAAGATAGTTAACCTGGCGCCTGCTAGTACGCAGCCAAGGATCGTGATGATGGAGAGCACGTGTTCCACGGTGAGCACGTCCTCGTCGTACACCGACAGCACCACCAGCACGCCCAGCACGCTCGCCGACAGGAACACCACGTTCCTGTAAACATAACATTACATCTTATATTTAAATTTAACCCATACATGACAACTCAGAGACGACATATTGAGATGGCGGGGTCTTAAACCGGCCCTAAACTATTATCAAAGATGACTTAATTGACATGAGATGTAAAGCAGTATTGAAGGCTGAATTTCATGCAAAAGGTTTTGGCGAGTTTTGATGTTCTTTGACTGAATCATTATTGTCAAAATGAGCTTTGTCTGTTCTGATACTATTTGCTACAACGTTCTCGGTTTTAGAGTCGATAAAAACAAAAAGTTGAAACCGTTTGAACGTCGCCGACTTCATGTGCCTTATTTTGTCGAAGACAGCCCCACAATTTAACATTGAAAACGAGGCAAAACAGCAACAGCTCTCTCATTAATAGAATAGAAACAGTAGAAAAAGTAGTGCCA
Organism: Keiferia lycopersicella; assembly: GCA_029255805.1. Classification (NCBI taxonomy): domain Eukaryota; kingdom Metazoa; phylum Arthropoda; class Insecta; order Lepidoptera; family Gelechiidae; genus Keiferia; species Keiferia lycopersicella. Next base: position 13,228,443 of record JARACZ010000006.1, on the reverse strand, counting down.
TTATTACTTACTACCTACTAATCTAATAAAAGTAATTTTCCACTTTAAATTGCCTATTTAACTTATTTTCTTTACTATGTTGAATATTTTCTTTGACAGGGGTCCGTGAGACTATTAATATTGTGAAAGGGGTCCGTGACTGCAAAAAGGTTAAAAAACTCTGGTCCGATGGGTCTGGAAATGCTACCATGGCCCGAAAATAGTTGTACTTAAAACCTTATATACATAAATATATCACGCTTTTATCTCTTACACGCAGTACACCGGGTACGCAGAGCACTAACAGCTATAAAGATATGTTCGCAAAAGCCATGTTTGCCAAATATTTGAGTGTTGTTTAGGAAAACACGTGTAATAAAACCATAGTCCTTTAGTCGCCTTTGGCTACACCCGAGGGAAAGCAATGGGGTGATTGAGGTGATGCCATTCTAAGCCGGCATCAAACGGCGAATCTTCTGTATGCAGATCATAAAAACCTTGTATATTCGGTGAGCTTTGTTATAGGCAACTAAAAAAGGACGCACAGGTTTTCCTCATAAAACATTTGATAAATCACAGGAACACTAAGAAAAATAATCTGTTATGCAAGATATCACACAACAAACAGTTTACTAAAAATAAAGCATTACCTTGTTTTCAAGTACAAGGTCAAACCAAATTGAAATAGTAACAGGTCTAAATGTAACAAATACGCGTCATGAAATACCTACGCAATACCATTGTTTTTTTGGGCTCAAGCCAAAAATTATAATACTTGTAAACAGTACAACAAAAGATTTGAATTTATTAGAATTTGCATATATCATCGAGAAAAGATTAGATAATAGAATTGAAAACCAAATTTGTAACACTTCAACATGTTGAGACAATATTCACGAAGTGTGTGATGTTTAATTTAAGAACCTTTTATTTCTGAACGAGGACTGCAATCAAATTTGATTTTTCTCGTGTCTGCGTGTCACTGCCAACCGGCGCCTTGAATGAGTCTATTTACGAACTATTTTTTTGAAATGATGTTTGTTATAGAATACGCAGAATGCAAGAACAATAGGCTATTTGACACTAATGAAAATATGCGACGAATTGTGGCCATCCTAGTAAATTGCAGTGTAATAAAGCGTTTTTAACAGAAATTAGTACTAAAATATGCATATTTTTTTCATATTTTACGTATAAAAATTGAAATATTTTTGAATATTTCTAAACGACAGGAACGCCCTGTGATTGGTTCTAACTTTGGTGACGTCACACGCTAGTAAACGCCGCCATACCCTGTGTTACGTTGTGTGTATTTACTACTATTTACCTAGTTTTACCATTGATTTGTTTATTCTCGAGTTAATTTGAGATCTTTTTATTGAGTCAGTGACATTATTAATAGTTTTTAACTTCATTATGGACGAACATTTTGTGCAAGCCGACAACAGAAACTTCCCGAAGTAGATCTGTTTATGGTCGCATTATCCTTCAAAAATAAAGCAGATTATTATGCTCCAGAACTAAAAAACGTTAAAACAGCTGTGTAAGTACATAAGAAATTATATAATCAGAACTATATAGCATTTAGCACTTTGTGTACAAGTTTTGCAAAATCGCATTTTAGGTTATGTTGTCACTTGCTTTGGTCACTTGTGAATAAACAATGATGTACTAAATCTCTTTAAGTCACTGTCCTTGCTTTTGTTTTACATATCTGCAAGACAATCTTTACACATAAACACATTTGTATGCGATGAAATACTTGTAGGATCACTTATTTCGTCTTTTAGCATTCATTGGAACTGAAATAAACACTTTTTCTGGATTTCGTAATGAATTGTTTTACATTGTGGTACTACACACCATTTATAAGACATTTTGTCCTATAAATTCACAGATAAATAAGAAAAACGCGAAAGATCGAAGCTTCTGCACCTTGTTGTTGCCTTGTTTACTAGCATGTGACGTCACTCGAATCATATGGCGTCCGCCATTACAAAGACAGCGTTTTGAGCGCCAATTTCATAATTTAAACTTTAACATAAATTTTTGTTGAAAATACTGCACGTTCTACGGAAATATTAATGTAGTGTGTTTATTATGCTTTACAGAATTATTTACAACTGTTTTCCAAAATCAGTCAAATAGCCTATTTGCATGTAATAAAGAAACACGATCACAAAGCAGATATATAAAAATTAAATCGCTAATGCTTCTATTCTACACAATTGCGCTGCAACCAAAATACCTACGCTTCGTCAGATATTTTTTATCTAAATGTTCATCTCAGTCTTTGACTAGATGTAGGTAAGCCAACAAATACACGCCAACTACAAGAAACATTTTTTTTTATGCTTGCATCACCGCGGTGTGCGAGTAAACAAAAATATATGTTAGAACGGGAGAGAATGACATCCGGGTGACATTCACAGATCCTTTCTTTAAACGATTGCGCTATAACCGTGTTACGGAGCTAATGCATTAATTTGGAGACGTTGTTTACAGGATCATACTGAGTAACTATTACTATGGGGCCAATGTTCGTAAAAGAAAAAGTATCGGCCTCCCATACAAAGTTAGTCAGCTGAAGTCCTGTATTCACTTTGATTAGTGCAAGTGTTTAGTAGGCTGCGAAATACGAAGAACAGAAGAAAGTTCTATATTTTTGCGAGTAAACTGCGAGTAGCCCCCATACATTTTACTGATCACTCGCACTAATCAAAGCGGATACAGGCCTTTAAGAGCTATCCCTAGTGCTGGGTTTCCATACAAGCGTATACCCCTGTTTTCTTTCCGAGTAATTAATTGCTATAATTCTTTTTTATTACATGAAGGCCTACTAGGGCTATGCCTATATTATTTTATTTTTTCAAAGGTTAATAATATAGTTATTTGTACAACAAGATAGCAAAGTTTCTTTTTACTGCAAGTGCTAATTTTGAATCCCGAGTTAGCAAAGGATACTAAAATAAGTAGTATCCTGAGCTCAGTGAGGTATTCGAAATAGTTGTAAATGTATTTGCTCTCGTGTGGTACACACAACTTTTCGCCTCTACCAGTGAGAAAATTATGTGGTTTTAACTAGCTAGAACAGAAAAACTACTTGTGCGTTCAGAAATTTTACGAAATGTCAATATTTAGATGTTTTCATTTGGAAATCGCCGCCATTATTACGACAAGTTTTCGAAAACTTAGGGTTAAATGAGATGTTCGGCATTCAAATCTCTTTTACCCACTTCTTTTCTCCACATGTTGAAAAAGGTTATAAGAATTTCGGATGATGGATGAAGACCACCTTTGCCCACTGCCCATCAAAATAGTTATTTTCAAGCTGGAGAGGTGAAAAAACAATTATTGCTCTAAGGCATTACTCGTGAAGAAAACAGGGGAATACGTTTGTATTAAAAGGCTAAAAAGCAGGCGCCCTCAGGAGCGCTGTTAATGCAAGCATTTGTAGTGGAACCCACTTGGCGATGACGGTGGTGATAGGCGAGGAGAAGCTGCCGAGGTACTTGGTGGCGGGCTTGTGCGCGCGGTTCAGCCGGTCGCGCAGCTCGTGCTCCAGCTCGTTGAAGTGGCGCAGCGTGACGCGCGCGTACAGCGACCACGTGCGCAGCCCGAGCGCGCCCGGCGAGCGCTTTATCAACTGCAAATATAATAGGCATTATGACGGACAGCTCAAATGAGTATTTTATAGTGCAACGTGTTTTTATTCGGCTTTTTTGCCGTGCAGAGTGATTATTGAAAAATAAAACCTAGCTAGATTGATTTATCACTCCCGAATACCCCTATATACGAAATTTCAGGATAATCGTTGGAGCCGTTTCTGAGATCCCGAAAATATATTTACATATACCTATATTACCCTGTAAGGGACAGTGTATCGAAAACTTTGCAGGCGTGATCAGACCATGAAACTGAACAACTTTTACCATGGGGGCTATGGTGGGAAACGAATTTTTTCGATTTCCCATACAAAGTCAGTCAGCTGTACGGGAATTTTGTAGGGGAGGTCGAAAAAATTTTCAAGTTTCCCAACATTGCCCCCATAGTAAAAGTTTTTCAGTTTTATAGTCTGATCACGCCTGCAAAGTTTTCGTTACACCGTCCCTGACACAAATTTCCAATCCTATTATCACCTCTTTCACGTATAGGTATTTTTTTATTCTCTCACTATTCTACTTCGACCACTTTTGTACAAAATTCTAGATTTTATCTTTAACATTTCAAGTTATATGTGCAATGTGCATTGATGTGTAACTGTCCTGGTTTATAATTTAAGAATTAGATATTGACATTCGCTTTCACCGAAAATGTGCACCAAACACGAAGATCCATCTAAGCAGCCCTAAGATCAATCCTGCTAATCTTGTAGTCAGGACGAGCTGCTTTATGCCGAACAGTCTTAAGGAAAGGTGCGTGAAGAACTTTTTAAGCAAAGATTTCCACTCAAAATTTTAATTGTAATTAATTTAGAAGTTCAAAAGCACACACGCGCTGCGATGGAGCACGTAGAAGATGATACAGTTGCATCAAAATAATATACAGTTAAAATCGCGATCTAAAAAAATTGCCGTTGCCCCGGTGCGGTATGCACGACTTTGAAAAGCAGTAAGTACTCGTACAAGGCGTGTTCGTACCTCCGCATAATTGAAGAAGAAGTACAAGATCTGCCAGGCCTGTATGAGCGGCGACAGCAGGAGGTTCACGAGGGCAAGCATCAGAATCTGCCGCTCAAGTTGCCGCGCGAGTATCATGCGTTTAGAGTGGTCCTTGTAGCACTGACGCAGTTGCCAGCAGTTCTCCCAAGGACTCCAAGGACTAGCTGAAAAACAATTTACCGATGTTTAATGAATTATTCATATCATAGGTGGAAAATAGAAGTGTCTTCCTAACAAACAGTACTTTTCCCGACAAATACGTTTAAAAATAGACTTGATAAGTGGTTCAACGACTATAAACAAACTATCAGCAAAGTTCACTGTACTGTATCTCTATTCAAACTTACGTTTTTTGCAACAACATAAGTCAACAATCATATTTGTGGCCATTGCACTCGCCCAGATTTCGCCCGAGAAAAGAGGCATATTGTATATGGTCTGACCCATCTACCTGTGTTGTAAAGATGTAAAAAAAGTGTACATTACGGTACTTTTTTCTCAATAGTGTTTTGGGGGCTAGTCCGTCCCTTACAATTTTACCGGCTATTGTACCTAAGGATACTTTTCAGCTGCTGAAAAAAAATCTGTCTCATTGAATAAACAGTGCCATCTCTTCTCTATCATCGATTTTTTGGGATGTCTAGTTACGCTATATTTGTACTTATTGCCGTGTGATGCTGGCTTAGAACAGCATTACCCATTTCTTTCCCGAAGGTGCCATGAGAGGAGACTAAGGGGGTTTCACCTGTCACTACAGTGATACACGAATAATTTGAAAGGGTCAATATTTGTAAGACGTGGCGATAGCAACCGTATTTTTACAGCCGTTAACGGTCTGCCTACACTGCAAGAGATAAAAGACGTGATATATGTGTGTGGTACTTACAAAATAATAGAAACTCCAGATTCCACTTTAAGCCTCTAGATAAGTAATGGAAGTCTCCGACACAGGGCACGTGTACTTGCAGAGGTAGTACGTTCTTATTCACCATCGCCACCATGTAGTTATTAAACCTAGCAGAGGAACACAGGGTCAGTATGTGGTCTTATTTCCTTTGCTTATTCAAAGTGAGGGGCAAGGAACTGACAGTGGACAAGGTTGCTGACTCTCTCATGCTACCATACTACTAATACCGAGGAGTGGAAGGGTCTGAAAGATGCAATGTAACTCATTGCTGTTACCTAAAAGAAGAGAATTTTGTACCTTACCTTAATATCCTATGATATATATCTAATTCATTGATTTCTTGCTTATGTACACACATATGGTGTTCTGGTTGTGCTTCTCTTACTCTGTCTTGTATTGTTGACCAGTTTATCCAGGCCAAATCACTCTGTAAAAATTATTATACAACATTAGAAAATTGCCTCATAGGGAATGTTCAAAAAGAGGCTTACTGGCTTGTTGCCTTGTTGTATTTGGCATTTGATCAACGTAGATAGGTTGCAACTGGGCATGATGCAACACAATAACTTATTTTAAAGCATTAGAACTTTTATTTTTTTTCCCAAGTGTAAAATGGGCATGCAATGAAAATGTCCCATACAGAAATATTAGAAATCAGCATATTCTATACCAGAGGACATTAGCATTGAATGCTACAAATTATACCTTTTAGCACTGGTAGCAATAGGGAATAACTACTGAACGCTTAGTTAATAAGTAGCTTCTGAGGAAAAATAATGCTCACCTCCTTAATTTTCAATGCATTCTTATAAAATAGTTTAGTGTCGTAGGCATAATATAAATGATACAACGACAAAAATAATCTCATTAACCAAATAAGTGCACACAAAGTTATGAGGCACCACCTGAAAAATAAAAAATTATCCTTCAACATGAATTATCAATTCATCATGAATTCTCTATATTATAAATAATGTCAAATAAGTAAAGGTAGGTAATGGTGCAATCACGAATTATTGGTAGGTATCCAAATTAGTACACTTTTTCTTGTCTCATCATGTAGGTTGTTTGCACCTTTAGTGTGATGGATCAATAGAATAGAAAGAAATTACTCCATATTTCAACAGGAAGCTATGCATCAACTTTTAACGAGTTATAAGTAAACAAAGGAACTGATAATAAAGAAATATAGTCACAAATTGCTTATTCTTGAAGTTGCATACATTGAAGGGATATGGCGAGAGGTATGTATATATAACTTACCACTTCCAAGATATTCTCTCTACGCATTCAGATGAGGAATATATGACATCATTTAAACTAAGTTTCTCACTTCTGTTTGCTTGTGGATCATCTCTGAATAATTTTGGATAATTTACACAATGTACTAAGAATGTAGAGAACCACACTATAAATATAAATTGCATCAGGTAAAAAAAATCAGACATTATCATGGGATAGAAGCCCCCTCGTACATAGTATCTGTACATTCTAGTGAAAAATGAATCAAGGTCATCTATGTGTGTCCATCCTCCTAAAACAAAAAAGATCATAAGTAGTTATATTTTTTTTCATTTACATAGCTAAACAAATTATGGAACTATGGCAATTTATTATGCTCCTCAGCCATTAAAGCTACTGATTACTGTAATAGCCATCTCCTGGCGCTTGTTTTAAATTATGTTAGCAATATCTCGTCAAAAAGAAATCAGGTCCCAAATACAGCCAAGCTTCTAATTCAACACACCCTAATGAAGTAAGTAAAAGTACTTTATTGCACAATAAGAAATAACATGATGCAGGACATATTATACAGCATTTATAGTAGTTTATAGTAGCGGGGTAGGTAGCTTCTGTAGAAGGCGAAAAATGCCAAGCTGCTGTAAATGATGATGATGTTTTTTCCTTTTGCGGAATTAGTCCTAAGACTGGACTAATGAAATATCAAATATAGTGTTCATAATAAAATATCAGCATAAGAACACAAAATGTTTGTGAAAATTCAGGATTTCTTTTTACTCTAAATCCATTAATCTCTGAAACCATATGTATGCTTTATGACTTTTTATTGTAGGACATTTTTGGTTTGTATTTTTATGCCTATATGCCTAATCTATTGTGATATGTTTCAACTATTGCTGCACAAATAATTTCTTTTTTTTTTGTGATGTCATGGGTATTCCAAGCTTCATAGTCCGATACTATTAAGTGACAGGACACTTGCTCTCACTATAAAAAATAATATTTTTTTTCAAAATTAAATGTGGCTCGCCTTCTTACAGCATGCTTTAGATCTAAGGACTAATCCTGCACAAGGAAAAAGTGTCATCACTGTTCACAGCATAATTTCTTTTCTTAGAGGAAAAATATTCAATACAAACTTCAAATAATCCTGAAACACATGCCACATGCCCCCAGATAGGGTTGCAAGGTCTTTTCACTTGAAGGCCGGACAGACCGGCCAGTTTGGCCGAATATTTTGGTAAAAAGGTCTGCATTTCAAGACTTCTTGCATTTTTTATGATTTTCAGTTTATATATAAAACAAACTGTAAAACCAAACTTTGTTTGGTGGGACTTTTGCGTAAAATGCCAGACACATTATATTACATTTTTAAGGAATTTTGTTGTTAAAAAATGTAAATTCAAGTTTTAATAAATAGTTGATCATCTTGGGGTTGGGGGAGCGCAAGCAGTCCATATGCTCACTCCATACAAAAATTTAAATATAAAAAGCCTAACAAAAGGCGGACAGGCCGGACGCTGCTTATTTTGGCTGGACAGGTCAAAAAGCAACAAAAAAGGCAATAACCCTGCCCAGTCCGGCTAATGCCCGATGCCTGGCAACCTTACCCCCAGATACTAATATTTTATTATTAATTGCAGAGCTTCAGACAAATAAACTAACAAAATATTCTACAGTTGCCTGCACTTGCAGGGCAAAAAACACCAGGCATTGTATTTTAAGGATGTAAACAAAACAACAATAAAAGAAACAAATGCTTTTGGATTGAAAAGGGTACAGGGATACCTACCCTTTATACCTGTGCTGTATTCACCCATTTCAAAGGGCCATTCATGCATTGTTTACATTTTGGCATTGAAAAAAAATTGCCAGCAAAAAAATGCGCAGTAGATAACAAAGACCACGCGCGCAAAGTTTCCTTACCTTTTGTTTGGGGCACTTTGTGGATAATAACATTGGTGGCATCCTCATGGTCGTGGTCGAGCGCAACTAGCGTTGGCGCGGCTGCTGGCTCCTCAGCGAGGCTCGCCAGGGGCGCAGTCGATTCATTGTTCAACGCCATGTACGAAATTGGTATATCACGTCTTACATTGAAATAAGCCATCTCTATTCACAGCAGATTTGCACACTCACGAATACTGCGTCTCATTTATAATAAAGAAGGTTAATTTACTATCTACACGTTCTTGACTTTGTCCCAGGAGTGTGAAATATATTTTTTACCTAGAGCAAGGTTCGCATTCGCAGATCTATACAATACAAAGAAATTTATTATGTTAAATTATTTGGGTCGATTAAAAAGGTCTAAATTTGTACAGTACGTTAGGGACGATACGCATAAAATATCTTCTAAGAAACAACGAATTTTGAAAGACCCCAAAAACTAAAATCAATTCACACTTCACACAAATCAAACGACGAAAATAAACCAACAACGAACTACAGAAAATGACTGAATGACTGACTGAACAGAACTGACAGCTACGTATAGTGTTGCCAGTATAATTTTTATTTTTGTGCGAAAACACGATTCGTGATAATGTAGAGGGCACTATAAAATATAATTGTCGTTGCAAACCATATCTTCGTGACCTTCATTTACGTGTCAGATTGCATAATCTAATGTTTAATTCCATTCAATTTCTTTTTCTGTGAAACTTATGTTACATTGCATAGACCTTATAAGTAGTTCAGGTCAAAATTCGCAATTCTGTCGTTTACATACAGTGCAGCAAAAAAGAATAGACAAAACTATCTTTTTCGTGCAATAGGTGGTTTATCCTATGATATGATACCGTAACCGATTCACAAAGCGATAATTATATACACTTTTTGAGTATCCCACCGAGAATTGAACCCGGAAACTTTTCATCGCAGTCAGGCAAACTGGCAGCCTAAGTATTGTATAAATAAAGATAATTAAAAATAAGAAAATATACTTATGAAATATACAAAAAAAAACATTTTGCCTTGGTAACACCATCTAATACTGAGATATTTGGCCAAATGGCGAGTTTCCAACACAAACTATATACATACGGATACCAAATGGATACTATAAAGTCCCGCGAAACTTTTCAATTAACCTTGTTTCGATGCTGATAAGGGTCATTTAAACTGTTTTCGCGGGACCTCTTTCGCCGCGCGGAGTCTACCCATCCAGCGCTATGGTCTTTTTTCTGCATTTTCTTCACTGACCTCAAAAACTCTAAAGTAATCAATGATTTTCTATGATGCGATTTCAAAAAAATACAGAAATGAAATTGGCGTTAAAAAACACGCAGTCGGTTGATGTCATGTCACGATTACCCCAATTTCGGGTCTGCACAATATATGTCGCAGAATATTTAGTGCACATTTTCTATCGCGCATTTTGGATGTATGAAAGAAATCCTATGAAACCTCGCACTTGTCCTGAGCACTTGTCCGTACCGAATCGGTTACGTGAGAGGTTTCATAAGATTTCATATAAAAAATTCTAAAAAATTCGGTTCGTTCGATGCGGATAGTGTGCGTTCACCCTTAGCCAGCTCTTTCATCCTTGTTTTTTGGTGACACGCACAGCCAGCACATAGATAGTGCACCAAAGAATGTGCACACCCGTGGTGCACACACAAAGAGGATAGAGAAATAACAATAAAATTTGGTTGATCTGTGCTGTGGCTCTGTCCTGTCAGTGCGGCGGCGGGTAGACTTCGTAGACCAGCCTGACGAAACTTCATATTAAAAAAAAACTCAAAGAGTTCACGCTAAAATTTATGGCGTCGTTTATTGTCTCTTTCCTTTTATCCTGCTTCTTTGTCTAGCGCTGTCAGACTGTCACACCACTAAACAATATGGCGGTTCTTGTCAAATTTGTTGATATCGCAGCATGATTAATTAAAAGTTTTCAGTGAATAACGTGAAATATTGGTGACGAAACTTTAACATTTACAAATAATTTACATTGTGGTAATAAATTAATTACGATTGCATCTCAGGATGCACTATAAAAAGTGTGAAATTTGTGGATTGAAAGCCGGTCGACAATCGGGAGAAAAGCGAGTATTTTTGGCTCAGTTCCCATTATTTGAAAGGCGGTAAGTTATTTTGGTTATCATTTTATCAATTCTAAGTGATTTCGAAAGACTTTCTGTCATTTATTTTACGTATTTTATATCTGGGCTATCCTTGCAAATTTACCATAGATAGAGATGGGTTAGGGTTGTATCGATAAAATTATCGATAGTTTATTTACGGGTCAGAGTATACTTTTCCAATAAGGCCTTTTTTATAACAATGCATTTGACAACTGCAAAACCTAATTTCTTCTAATTGTGTTCTGTTGTCTTCTGAAAAAATTTGATGGTTTTAACTTTTTGAATAAAATAAAAACTCACATTCTTCTTCATCTTAGGTCCAATAAAAAAAATGATTCATGCGAATTTGCGAACCCCTTAGAGTTTTTAATTGTATTTTATGCACTATAATGCAATTTTTTTTTGTGTTGTACACTTTCTAATAATGTACTATACTGTTTCAGATGCAGACAATGGGTAAAATTGACTGGTAAAGAAGATTTGGCATATGTGCCTATAGAAAAGTTACATTCTTTGAAGTATTTATGTGGAAATCATTTTACCAAAAAAGACTTCAATAGGAAGATATCTAGGTTAAAACCTTCAGCTAAACCAAACTGTTTAGCGGACGTGATCTGGGCTGATCTACACAAGCAATCTTATTCGAGAGCAAAACCCAAGAAATGCAGTTTACATGGTTAAGGTACTACTGCTACTTGCTGAATTGAATAAAACTGAGTTTAATCGAAAACCGCGAAAAAACGACGTAGGTGTAGTGAGGTACTAGCCTGAGTAATGAACTTCCTTATTTGCAGTTGCAGAGTAGCCAACATTTCTGATCAGAAGACCACATACAGCAACTAAATAGACTATTGCACAAATCAACATTTACCAATAACAGCAAGTAGCAATTATTGTATCTGTCAGGTAAAAAAAGTTTCCTTGATAAAAAAAATTATAAACTTTTATCATGTTTTTTAATAGAAATATATGATTTGGCTGTTTTGAGATAAGGACTGATAATTATTTAGTCGATACGATATTTTGTACATTGTACGATCTAGTCTATGTCATACCGACCCAGGTATAGGAAAAATAAATAAACCTATAAATTAAGAAAATTGAGTTTGTTTCTCATACACCTAATCTTTTTCAAAGGAGCAATTCCGCAAGATGGTGGTGTACTCCGCCATATTGCGAAACTGCTCCTTTGAAAAACGCCCATTGAAAACAGTCTAGGATATTCCAACGCTGTTTTTTTTAAATATCGATATCGATATATTTATCATACCAGGGCATACCACATCTCTATTTTTCTGTCATGTTGGTAGCATTGTTACAATATTGTTAGAATGCTTATATTGGCTAGAGATTTTAGCGTGAACTTGAAAAAAAAACGTTATATGTAAGACCCAACTCTTAAAACGCTAGTTTTATTATATTCTCTTTGTCGTAGACTTTTTTGATTTATTAGCACGGATTTGGGATTTGAGATTTGGTATTGCAGTTTGTGTTGTGTGTAATTAATTTGTTATTTTAATTTATCGTTAGCGCAAACCAAATGTACTAACGATAATATAGTGTAGACCATAGGTACATAAAACCTAAAACCATACCAAATCGTACAGTGAAGAAAAACAAAAAATAATCATGTTTATAGTGGGCCTCACCGGTGGTTTAGCGACGGGCAAAAGTACAGTTCTATCAATATTTCGGGACAATAATATAGCAGTTATAGATGCCGATGAAGTAGCTCGTAAAGGTAAGCATAAAATAACCTTTTCAGATGTACATATTTGATTGCAGATATGCTACCTACGTGTGTGAAACGTGGAATTCGGTCCAGCAGGGCCTTGGGGACCAGCTCAGTTGACTATAATTGATGACATGACTCGTGAAGCCTGTACCTTGTATATACTTTGCTCTGTTTAGTCGAGGTCAAAGTAAATCCCTCTCCAAAAAGTTTATTACTCTTTGATTTGTGTAGCAGTATATTCTGTTTTTAGGCTTTTAATAAAAACACACCTGATAAGATTTATTTTACAGTTTTAGAACCTGGGACCAAAGGTTGGAAAGAACTCAATGAATATTTCGGTGATGAAGTTTTCCTCCCTGATGGCAAAGTGAACAGAGCCCGACTTGGAGAGCTAGTGTTTGATGACATTGAAAAGAGACGCAAACTAAACGCAATAACACACCCTAGAATTCAAAGAGCAATGATGAAAATGGCAATGTCTTACTTCTTTTCTGGACATAGTTATATTGTCATGGAAGTGCCTCTGCTGTTTGAAACTGGCAAAATGCTGACTTTTATGCATAAAATCATTACAGTTGTTTGGTGAGATTTAAATACTTTTGACCTTTAGACTTTAACTTACTTCTGCCTGCTGCTTCTGACCTTTAAAAAGGTTCTGTAGATGGTGCGTCAATAAACAAAATATTACAGATATTTTCAATATAAAATATCCTAAATTTGGTATTGAATAAAATATTACTAAAATATCATTTACTTTTCAGCGAAGATCACCAGCAGTTAGAAAGGCTATGCAAACGGAATGATTACTCTGAAGAGGTTGCAAAGAAGCGAATAGGTTGTCAAATGCCATTGGAACACAAAGTGGCAAACTCACATTTTGTCATTGACAACTCAGGAGATATTGCCACCACCAGAAATCAGACTGAAAGCATTATAAGACTCCTAAGAAGATCTAAATTTACTTGGTAAGTATCAGGCATAGACTGGAAACATTCAACTTTATTACTAACTGATTTATCTTCCTTGTTCTGAGTTACCACTTGGCACAATGTAAAGTTTTTATGGGGCATAGAGTTGAGTTGAGTTTCTGACTTTCATCAAATATATTTTTTAAATGTTGTTGCTTTATTCTGCTAATTCAAACCTGGGTCCTAAGCCTGCTAAATGAGAATCGTTTTAGTTGGATGTTGGATGATGTCGATCGCAGTTGGATGATTTCGGTCATTTGTGTGTTGTCCAGACACCTCTTTTGAGAATATTGTTAACAAAATAGCTGTAGGGAAATTCGATAAGCACACTACAATTATAATCATGATAGGAAATCATTCCAATATTAGTCGTAGGACATTAGACAATAGCATTGAGGTGTTGCTTAATTTACACGATCAGACTGAGTGCAGGTTCATTTTGTGCAACTTCCCATATTGTTCAAATCTATCAGAGCAACAGAACAAATGTGTGCATAAAATGAACATGCATTTGTACAACAGGACATGTCATCATAGCGATGTTATTTCTTATTTTGATGTGAATAATTTTATTCACAAATTTATTTTGACTCAGGATACTATGTACCTGTCAGATTACTATAAGAAACAAGTAGCTACTTTGTTCGCATATAATATAATTGACACAAAATATGTGTCTCCTTCTATATTAGTTAGTAGTGGTAGTATTAATAATTTAAACTAGATTGTAAGACAAAGGAAAACCCCTCTTTGACTGATGTAAATAGCATAGGCAATCCGGGGTCTTCTTGCATTCAGCCTCAGACAAAGGAAAAGCAAAGTCAACTACAAGTTTTACATCAAAACATTCAGGGCTTTTCCAGCAAAGTATTAGAAATTGAATTGTTCTTGGAGAAGCACAATTACGACGTAGTCTGTTTTACTGAGCACTTCCAAAAAGAACCTGATATTTTGTTAAATTATGAAAATTACTGTATAGCCAGCTCTTTCAACCGAAAATCCGCGATCCATGGAGGCTGTTTAATACTAATTAGAAACAATATTAAATTTAAAGAACGTAAGGATGTGGTCGGACTGTCGGTTGAGAGTTGTACTGAAGTGTCTTGTGTTGAGCTGGAAAGTCATGTTACAGTATGCGTATACAGACCACCTATAGCTAAAAATTTTACCACACTACTAGAAATACTAGAAGATGTACTAAAATTAGTCACAAAAACAAATAAACATGTTATTGTTTCTGGAGACATTCTAGAAAAAAATGCACTCAGTGATAAATTTTTAGGACTTTTTAAATCATTCAATTTGTCTCATGTATTTTTTGAACCAACTCGTGTGACGCCTACTTCAGCTAAATGTATTGATAATGTATTCAGTGATTGTGAGCCTGTAGAAAAATGTATTATAAACTCTCTTCAATCAGACCACAGAGGTCAATGCGTAATATTCCCATTTAAAAATCGTATTAAAACAATTAAGATAGAAACTAGGCGCATCACTGGTAATAGGTTGGAGAAATACCGAAACGTTTTAATGGAGAAACTGCCAGTCCATAATTATAACTTTGAAAATCCAAATAATGTATATCAAGACTTCTTTCATTTAGTGAGCGAAGAATTTGAATTAATTTTTAAAATAGATACAAAAGAAATTAGTACGAAATTTAAATTTAGTGATTGGGCTACCAAAGGTCTTAGGATTAGCAGAGATAGGCTTTTTGAACTTTATGAGCTTAGAAACATCACAAATTCTGATAGTTTTAATGAGCTGGTAAAAAAATATTCTAAAATCTTTAAGACAGCTTGCTTAATTGCTAAAGCCAATTTTATTACAAATAAGATAAAGTCTTCAGACAATAAAATAAAAGCTGTCTGGAAAGTTATTAATAGCGAAACAGGTAAAACGAAACCACGCGAAAATAACTTTTCACTTAATACTGACAATGGAATGATTAGTGCAAATTCCGATGTAGCGCAAGAATTTGAAACATTCTTCACAAATATACCACTAAAAACGACTGAGGCATTAGATTCTTCACCTTCAATTTCATCGTTCTTGCTTAAACAAAATGTAGATGCTTGCAATTCAGAATTTAAATTTACTCCTGTGAGTCCCCAGTATATTTTAAAAACTTTTAAAGACATTAAAGTTAAGAGCACCGAAGATTTATGGGGAATGTCAGTTAAAGTTTGTAAGTCAATGATTGATATATTAGCACCATACTTGGCAGATATTTTCAATGAATGTATTGAACATGGCATCTTTCCCGATTTAATGAAAGATAGCAAGGTAGTTCCGCTGTTCAAAACTGGCGACAAACAAGATCCCAGTAACTATAGGCCTGTATCTATTCTGCCAGTACTCAGCAAAGTCTTTGAAAAGATCATACTCAATCAAATGCTGTCCCATTTTAATAGCAACAACTTGTTACACAACCAGCAATTCGGTTTTACAAAGGGACGTAGTACCACAGATGCTGGTGTTGCTCTTGTCAAACATGTATTTAATGCTTGGGAGGAATCAAAGGACGCCATTGGTGTTTTTTGTGATCTTTCCAAGGCATTTGATTGCGTAGATCATGAAACTTTATTGGTAAAACTAGAACACTACGGTATTCGAAGCGCAGCTCTGAAATTTCTGAATTCGTATTTAGATAATAGAACGCAAAAAGTACAAGTAAACGGCACCAAATCACAGGGATCTCGTGTTAAAATTGGTGTGCCGCAAGGCTCTATATTAGGTCCATTTTTATTTTTAATTTACATTAATGATTTGCCTTACATGGTAGAGAATTTGTCCAAAATTGTTTTATTTGCTGATGACACATCCCTTATATTTAAGGTTGATAGACGAGCGCATAATTATGACGAAGTAAATCACACTCTTGGGCAAATTCATAGTTGGTTTACTGCAAACAATTTAGTTCTAAATGCGAAAAAAACTAAATGTATATTATTCACTTTGCCAAATGTAGTACATTCATTGAATAACTATGTTGCACTTAATAATGAAAAATTAGAGTTTACTACCAGCACAGCTTTCTTAGGGATTACTCTTGACTCAAAGCTCCAATGGGGCCCTCATATTACATCTTTATCGGGAAGATTAAGCTCAGCTGCCTATGCAGTACGTAAAATTAGAGAAATTACAGATATTTCAACTGCACGACTTGTTTACTTCAGTTATTTTCACAGCATTATGTCCTATGGAATTTTGCTGTGGGGCCGCGCCGCTGATATTGAAACAATATTTATTCTTCAGAAAAGGGCCATTAGAGCAATTTATAAACTAGGCAGTCGTGATTCTCTAAGAGAACTGTTTAAGGAAATTAATATTATGACGGTGCCGTGTCAATATATTTATGAAAATATCACGTATGTAAGAAAGAATATTCATACGTTCACAAGAAATCATGAAAGACATAATCGTAATATAAGAAGTAAAAATAAATTAGATCAACCCGCGTATAGACTAGCTAAAGTAAGAACTTCATTTGAAGGTTTAAGTATACGATACTATAACAAAATACCGGAAGATATATTAAGTTTATCTGAAAGTAAATTTAAATCTATTATTAAGAAAACATTATGTTATAAAGCTTATTATAAGTTAGATGATTATGTTAATGACAAAGAGGCATGGTCCTCTGAAATTCCAGCACAGCACAAGAAACATGCAGTCATTTTTAATACCAAATCAGGACGTGCATGGAATTTACAATTGGCATAATTAGTAAGGAAGACGAAACAGTTAGAATTATCTACTGTAATACTTTTATTTTATTTTAATTTAGCGTAGCCGATTTTTTGGGCTAATAATATATATATTTATAAAACTTAGCTAGGGTAGCCTAGGGCCTATTCTATAGGTACAAATTGTAAATTGAGATTAGAAGCACTTCTGAGCAGGTTTTTGGGTGGTTTTCCTGTTCAGGGGGTCCGGCTGATTAGCATGTAACATGCTTTTTTTTTAAATATTGCTTTTAATTTGATTGATTGAATTGATGGTGGTGACGTAAGTTACATGCTGTGTGGTCAGCCTGACCAGCCCCGAGGCAGTGCCTTTTTTTTTTTTTTATCCCACTCGTGCCGCGATTCTATTAGGAACATAAAATTGTTATTGCTACTATGACTAATTCACTTATTCAGTGACCGTATTGTAATTTAACTCTATGACATTCTAAAAGCATTCATTGTGAATCTACTTGGAAATAAACGATTGAATCTTGAATCTTGAATCATTTCATAGTCTGCTATGAAATGACCGAATAGTTTGCCGTGTATTTCATAGTTTGCCGTGTGATGCCGGCTTAGAATAGCATCACTCCACATCCTTCCCGCGGGTGTCGTAAGAGGCGACTAAGGAACTCGAGAGAATTGGTTTATTACAATTTTTAGGCGACAGGCTGACAACCTGTCACTATAGACATGTTTTCTGAAACAACCTTGGAAAACAATCCTCAAAAATGTCAGACGTGGCGATAGTGGCTGTATTCTTACGGCAACTATCGCTCTGCCTACCCCGCAAGGGATATATGTATGTATGTATGTATGTATGCATGTATGCATTTTACATTTTAAAGTATAGAAAAATCACAAATGGCAATTGAATGACAGTTGAGTTTCAATGGCGTTACAATTACAAAAAATAGCAGACTTTGTCTTTATGCTCCTTTTAGCTTCGTCTGTTTTGTTATTTTTGCACCATATTAAAATAAGAGCAGTTGCTACTTTATTAGTATTATAATAGAAAAAATGTTTAATTACAGCATTTGAAACCTGCTTTATTTAAGTTTATTTATTTTATTGTAAATGAAAGTGAACTAACAGTATTTTTCTTAATTATTTTCAGGTATTTCCGTGCAATATTTTTGATTGCAATCCTATCAATTGCATTTGGTGTAGCCCATATAGCAAGCAAGTTAATTGTAAGTCATACTTGAGCAATATTTAGTTGTTGGTTTTGCTAAGTCTGTATATTGTAGACTGTTGTTTGGTAATGGCATGATAATTAAATGTAATTATTTTAGCAGAAAAGTAATAATGGGAGCCTCATGGATAGGTATTAATTTGTTATTTGTTTATTATATTATACCTAATAGTCGGTTTATGAATAATCCATGTAGGATTTTAATATAGTTATATCAAA
Source organism: Keiferia lycopersicella (assembly GCA_029255805.1). Taxonomy (NCBI): domain Eukaryota; kingdom Metazoa; phylum Arthropoda; class Insecta; order Lepidoptera; family Gelechiidae; genus Keiferia; species Keiferia lycopersicella. Next base: position 13,209,724 of record JARACZ010000006.1, on the reverse strand, counting down.
TGCAATGTGTGAGAATAATAAAACCAGTTACAAATATGTTAAGTCTTTTTATACAAGCCTTTAGATGACACGATGTTTCAAAAGATCAAACTAATTGGACAAAGGAATTCCTCAAATTTGTTTTGTGGGACCATCAATTATCACACACACACACACAGATCACGCCTTTATCCCTTCCAGGGTAGGCAGAGCGTTAACAATTATGAACCTCTCTTTATCTGCGTAACAAGCATTATTATTAAAAAACAAACCCAACTGCGGAAGTTTTAATGTTATAATATTTCACGTTAGAAATGCACCATTTCGAATGTATGACGCCTCATATGATCATAAAGAGTAGATAAGAAAAGCGCGGGAAACATCGTAGGTGTTGGGTGTTTTCTGTGTATTGGGAAATAAAATTTAATTTTAAAATAGTTTAATCTAATTAGGATAGTATATATTATACTACTATACCGATAGTGTATACGGGGTGTAAAATATAAGCTGCAAATATTTTATCGGGTTAACCAGTCCATGAAACTGAACAATTTTTCCCTAGGAACATAGGTCGAGACATGAAAAAAAAAATTTGAACCTCAAATATAAAAGGTAATACAAAAGGTACCAGCCAACAAAGTCAATTTGTATGGGGTATCCAAATTTTTTTTCATATTTCGATTCGACCCTTGTTCTTTGGGCAACGTTGTTCAGTTTCATTTGGCTGATTCACCTCTTAAAATATTTGGAGCTAATATTTTTACACCCTATATATTATTTTTTTTGTGTTTATTCGCTGCTTTTCTGGCAAGTTTTGTAAATAACGTGGGCTCGCTCTATGGGCGAGCCTCCCGATAAAGATCGGGGGATTTAGGCGGGCTTTGGCCTGGCCTGAATCTGCCTGTGGGCTCTACTATTAGTGTTGTATCAAATGATGGCAGTAACGGTCAGCCGATTTCGGGTGAGTTTTTCAAACCACAACTACAAATACATAACCCTCCTTTTGAGATAGTTGGGTATGAAATAATGAATACAAGGGTACCTAGCTAATTCAGATAAGTTGTAGGTAAGTAGGTTCTTTATCGCGGCCATCTGTTTTACTTTGTTTCATAAATGGTTTCACTCTATGGTTTTAAAAATCCCTTTTCAATCTCAACTATAAAAACCTAAACGTTCGGTATTCCACTTTCAAGGTTTTGCTTTTTTGTGATGGTCTATTCGTTTTTGGCCCCGGGCCCATCAAAACTGCGCCGGTCGTATGTTTTTGCAATATTTCAATACAGATTCACGGGAATAACGTTTTTAATTAAATCTCCGGAGTTATAACACTAGGTATTTCTATAGCATGCCGCGCGGTACCTATTCCGAATTTGAGCTCTTCTTCTTTTATACAGTGTATTGTGGGTAGCCCCTTTGACAACCTTAATACAGAAGCAAAAAAAAGTAAAACATGAATGCCCGTCTGATGTTCAATACTTACAACTTAAATATTTAACTCGGAAACTAAGTACTAGGTACTTTTTGTAACTTACTTCAGGTACAAAAAATCGCGCAAAATACGTGAGGGTGATTTGGATACCCTCGGTATAATAATTAATAATAATAAAATCACTTACTTTCCCACAAATACTTAAGTAAGTATAGGTACATAAATTATTAGTAGATATCGGATTATATGCACTATCTAAATGCCGAAATATGCACGCAAATAAGCACTATGATATGAAGCGGCAAAATATGCACTAAAAAGGGGTAAAACATGCAAAATATACACAATCAAAAACAGTTATAGAGGAATCAACGTCAATTTTCGATTTAAATTATATCATGATATTCATGTACTTACCTATTAATTATAAGTACCTACTGCTGATATAATAAAATAGATTTACTTATAAACTATGTACCAAAATTATTTGTTATAATTTTTGCGAGAGTAGACAATGTATTTTTCCCAGCTTTCTACAGCAAACTTGTGATTACTTTGTAGGCCTTATATGACCTTTCGACATTATACCTAAGAAAGACGTCATAAGTCATTTTCAATTAAAAAGTGCCAAAATATGCAAAAAACGCTGTAGAAATAGCATTATATGCATTTGCGTATGCAAACATGTAAATGCATTAATACGATGTCTAGTTATTAGTATAATATATAAAACTATAAAATACCCTACAATGAATTCTAAAAAAGCCGCCTTCGCCTAAAGCCGCGATTCTATTATACAAGTCTTGCATTCAAATATGACGTCCCACTTGCATACAAGTTACTTGCATTGGAAACCTCTTTTGAACCTTGCGTGCAAGATTTAATTGGCATGCAAGTATTTGTGCGACTTACGCGCGTAACTTGCATGACACTTGCACATTCTGCGACTTACGCGCGTAACTTGCATGACACTTGCACATACTAGCGTCAGTTGCGCATTTTGTTCACAAGTTCGAACCTAGCGCATGCAACTTGCAAATTGCATGCATGCTACCTTACTATTAGTCAAGTAACATTCAACTTGCGCCTTGCACGCAAGCTACTTGCATAATGGATCGCGGCTTTAACTAGGTTTCGGTGAGAAACCAGGGCCCCAAGTCTGCTTATTTTTGTCATTGTAACGCCATCGAAACTCAACTGTCATTCCATTGCCATTGTGATTTTTCTATACTTCAAACTGTTAGCAGACTACGAAAATACCAAAATCATCCAACTGATATCCAATCGACATCCAACTGAAACTATTTTCATTTAGCAGACTTAGGGCCTTGTATGGTCACCATGCCCCCATTCTAACACAGTTAGAGGTTGGTATGTACCTATATGGCAAAAGGATTTTGTATTTACGACTATATTAATACATACATATATCACGCCTTTATCCCTTGCAGGGTAGGTAGAGCGTTAACAACCGAAATAATACGGTCGCTATCGCCACGTCTGACATTTTTGAGGATTGTTTTTGAGTATATTAATAAAGTATTATATTCAAAATACATATTTAGAAAAGCTTAGAACTACGTAGTCGGTCCCAAAGTTCTGTCACTGGCACATTAGTTTTGAATTTGGAACACGCATTAGGAATTTTTTTATTGCATTCCGTTTTTGAATGTTTGACAATTATTTTAAAACAATAAATCACCATTTGGCGCGATTTTTCACAATGGAGTGGACTCTGAAAGAAAACCGAATAGCAGTTTTGGCGTTGCATCGCTGTGGGCACTCGCCGAGTACCATTTTCAAGTTGCTCAAAAAATTGAAAATAACGCTTAGGATTGTGTATCATACTATAAGTAGGTACAATGAAGTCTCAAGTGTTGAGGACAAAAAAAGAACTGGCCGGCCTCGCTCCGCATGAACACCAGCAGTGATCAAAGCGATCGAGGCGCGCATATGAAGAAATCCTGTCCGAAAAGAGAAACTTATGGCTTTGCAGATGAAGGTTAGTAGAAAAACAGTCAAAGAGGTTTTCAACGAAGACCTTAAGCTGCGAGCATACAAAAAAAGAGTGGGCACTTACTTAATGCCCGTTCAAAAGAAATTAGACTCAAAAGAACGCGGGTGTTGTTAAAACGGTACGCGAAAAACCGGCACCGCGATATACTTTTTACCGACTAAAAAAATTTTAATATAGAAGAAAAGTATAATAAACAAAACGATAGAGTGTACCCTAGCAGCTCTAAAGAAGCAGGAAACCAAGTTCTGCGGGTGCAACATGGTCATCATCCCTCTTAAGTGATGGTCTGGCTAGGAGTCTCCTACTATGGGCCAACTGAGGTTCATTTTTGCGAAAAGGGGGTCAAAACCAGTGCGAAAGTGTACCAAGAGACGGTTTTTGATCGGTACGTCAAAGACCTGCCCAACACACTATTTTCAGGACATCACTTTGTGTTCCAGCAGGATTCTGCGCCCGCTCACAAAGCCAAGACTACTCAAGCCTGGTTCGAACGTTAAAACATTGACTTTATAAGACGCGAAGATTGGCCTTCCTCCAGTCCGGACCTTAATCCTCTGGACTATAAAATTTGGCAGGTCTTAGAGAGCAAGGTCTGTGCTAAGCCCCATAAAAATTTGGAGAGCCTGAAGTCAGCCATAGTTAAAGCAGTCGCTGAAATCGACATGGATATGGTGCGTGCCGCGATAGACGACTAGCTGCCGCGGTTGATGGCCGTTATTAAAAGCAAGGGAGGCCACTCCGAATAGTTTTATGTTATTTTGATTCTTCGATAATTGTATTTTTAATTGATATATAAATTTTTAAAAACGGATCGGTACTTTTTATTTTATCAGTATTTTCATATATGACAGAACTTTGGGACCGACTACGTACATTTAAATAGTACCTAATACAATAAGGAAGTGACAAAAGTACTGAAGTTTGTAATACTGAAGTATAAGGCCAAATTTCCTTAGACATCATTGTACGGGCACCCAGTATAAGTATGATTTTTATATTGGTAGATACTACAACAACTTGCGATGTTGAGATTATGTGTGATCGTGGATTAACCAAACAAAAACCGAAATCATCTGGGAATTTTCACTCTCCAACCACTAGTCTATTCGTTTGTGATTATTATTGCTCAGTATTTTCAGTGGCAGAGGCGAGGGAGACCTCCCCGATAAACTGTAGCTTCATCGAGACGCGGAGGGCGGCGCCGCGCGGGCCCCGCCTTGGGGCTGCCCCTCGCCGCTCGCCGCCCGCTCCGACAACCCTCCGACATTACTACAACAAACTCCGTCAGAGCAGGTCTAGTGCATACAATGTAAAAACAGAAAAATGTTTAACATGGACAGTGGCAACCACCGGTGCCCACTGGTGGACAGTGCGAGGGCCGTCCCCATGTCCATGAACGGGTCGCCCGCCTCGGGGCATAGCTCTGACATGTTCCTTTACGACGACTCTTCCTTGTCCGACGGGAGTTTGTACGCCAGCGATCAGGAGAATCACTCCACTCCAAGAAAACGGTGAGGATACCTATTTTTACTTAATTAAGGCTACATGCCCGCCCATGATTTGGGACAAAAAATGTGCATGATTTTATTTTTATACTTAAACTACCGACCCGCCCAACTGTTTCCCGACCTGATAATCGTTTTCCTGTCCGACTTTTTTTCGGCATTATATTAAACTTAAATACATTATGAACCTTCTTCAATCACCCTATCAAAGGAACAACATCAAAATCTGTAGTATTGTTTCGGAGGAGTTAGCGGTGTACATTATAGACAGAACAGACTGAGAAAGGCATAAGGCGACTTCATTGTACACGATATACCTCCTACATACGTATACATTGATTTTTTCGTGAACTCTATTCATTATTAAGCTAAGCGACTGTAATTTCTACAACTGTGAAGTGAATTTTATTTAAAACACTGTAGATAGTCCATTGAATGAGTACCTCCAAAGGGGGTCTAGAGTGCGCGGGTAAGTAACGTAAGATGTTTCTTCGGAAACATGTCAAGAGTCCCTAGGTAATAAACATACTAAAACCCCGGGACACTAGGAGGAGCCCCGGAGTGGGGGGAGGAGGGGAAAGGGTCCATTTTTTCATTTTTCGCTTAAATCTCAAAAACGGTACATGTTAGAGAAAAACGTTCAAGGAAAAGTTGAAAGGCCATAAAATTATCTACAAGTTATACCTAAATCACTTTTTCCTATATCCTACCGTTTCTGAGTTACACGCATTAAAAAATGATTTTGGCTCAAACAATTTTCCCATACTACATACCCATGTTTATCACATCAATCGATCAAAAAATATTTCTTTCTTCCATAAAACTCAAATGTGCAACTTGTGACCGGTACTGATAGATTGCTCTTGAATAGGTCTATCATTGGTAAAATAAACACATTCCTCCATGGAAGCCTTTAGGAGGAATCGATTGTCAAAATATTATATTAGGGTAGTTTTAGTTACTGAACTTTAACTATTAATTTTTTTTCTTTCAAAAAAACTCAAAAGTGCAACTTGTGACCGGTACCGATAGATTGCTCATAATTAGGTCTATCATTGATAAAAATACTAGATTCCACCATGGAGGCGTTTAGGGGAAGTTGAATTTTATAAGGTTAGTTACGATACCTGAACATTTTATTTTTGTTCTTCCAAAAAGCTCAAAAGTGCAACTTGTGACCGGTACTGATAGATTGCTCTTAATTAGGTCTATCATAGGTAAAAAAAGGACATTCCTCTATGGAAGCCTTTAGGAGGAATTGATTGTCAAAATATTAATTAGGGTAGTTTGAGACGTTTGAGTTACTGAACTATAACTATTTATTTTTTTCTTCCAAAAAAACTCAAAAGTGCAACTTGTGACCGGTACCGATAGATTGCTCATAATTAGGTCTATCACTGATAAAAAAACCAGATTCCACTATGGAGGCGTTTAGGGGGAATTGAATTTGGTGTGGAGTGGTCAAGTGGAGTAACTAGCATAATATAATATTTTGACAATCAATTCCTCCTAAAGGCTTCCATGGAGGAATGTGTTTTTTTTTACCAATGATAGACCTAATTAAGAGCAATCTATCAGTACCGGTCACAAGTTGCACATTTGAGATTTTTGGAAGAAAAAAAATAAAATGTTCAGGTATCGTAACTAACCTTATAAAATTCAATTTCCCCTAAACGCCTCCATGGTGGAATCTAGTATTTTTATCAATGATAGACCTAATTATGAGCAATCGATCGGTACCGGTCACAAGTTGCACTTTTGAGTTTTTTTGGAAGAAAAAAATAAATAGTTCAAGTTCAGTAACTAAAACTACCCTAATATAATATTTTGACAATCGATTCCTCCTAAAGGCTTCCATGGAGGAATGTGTTTATTTTACCAATGATAGACCTATTCAAGAGCAATCTATCAGTACCGGTCACAAGTTGCACATTTGAGTTTTATGGAAGAAAGAAATATTTTTTGATCGATTGATGTGATAAACATGGGTATGTAGTATGGGAAAATTGTTTGAGCCAAAATCATTTTTTAATGCGTGTAACTGAGAAACGGTAGGATATAGGAAAAAGTGATTTAGGTATAACTTGTAGATAATTTTATGGCCTTTCAACTTTTCCTTGAACGTTTTTCTCTAACATGTACCGTTTTTGAGATTTGAGCGAAAAATGAAAAAATGGACCCTTTAGCCCCCACCCCCCCCTCCGGGGCTCCTCCTAGTGTCCCGGGGTTTTAGTATGTTTATTACCTAGGGACTCTTGACATGTTTCCGAAGAAACATCTTACGTTACTAACTCTCGCACTCTAGAACTTTTTATTCATTGGACTAAGAAACCTAGATAAATTATTCCCTCTCATTGAAATAGCACCTAACCTACTCCCATTATTGCTTTAAAATCTTTGGTATTGTAAGAAATTAAGGTGTAATAGTTATTTGTACAACAAGAGAGCAAAATTGCTATTTGCTGCGAGTGCTAATTTTGAATCCGAAGTAGCGAAGGATACTAAAATTGAATCACGAGCGTAGCGAGCGATTCAAAAGTAGTAAGTATCCTGAGCTCAGTGAGGGATTCGAAAGCAACTTGTGTTTTTGAATCCTAATACATATATATTATTTGCTCTCGTGTGGTACAAACAAAATTATGCGGTTTTAACTAGATAACACAGAAAAAACAGTACGTACGTTTAATAATTTATTTATAAAGTACCTAAACATAAAGCACATAAACAAAGTTTATTTATAAAATGAGATGTTCAAAGCACAATTTATATGTAAGCAACTACTATGAGCAACTACGTTTTCTCTCTTTGCTGTTACCCGTTTTCTCGTAGAGTCCCTACATACATAATACATATTTTCCTAGTAAATAAACGAAAGTGGATCTTATGTCATAGCATTTGCTCCAAGGTCACAAACGTCACAGGGATCATCCTATATTTTACAGACTATCGTTTTAGGTTTTTCGCCTAGGTATAGTATTGTATGTAGCTTTCGAACGGTAAAAGAACAAAAAAGAAGAAAGAAATAGTTATATTAGGTACTTTTGGAGATAATCAGTTATAAACAAAAAGAATTAACTCTTACTTTTTCCTGTGTACCTATTATGTCCATACATATGTAGTATAATAGTCGATTTTCGCGTCTGTATGTATGCATGTTTGTTCAAATCTTCAAATATACACAACGGATTTAGATGCAAGTTTTTTTAATAGATCAAGTGATTCATGAGGAAGGCTTTTATGTACACACATCAAAAAAAGTTTGTGATCAGTAACAAAAGCAGGTGTATTTTATATAATATAAATTATTTATAGAAGGTGTTTATATTTTATGTTTTTATAATGAAAATGCACTAAGTAAATAAAAAAAAACATTATTCATTATTTATTTTTTTAAAACAAATGTTAAGAAATGCAATTTTAGCTGAAATTTGATGTAATGAAAAAATTGAATTAAGGAAAAAATATACAAAATTTATTACGAAAAAATTAATCCACACTAATAGTAACTAAGAAAGTAACTCTGTCTGTCTGTCTGTCTGTTACCTTTTCACGCCTAAACTACCCAACCGATTTTGCTGAAATTTGGTATGTAGATAGTTTGCATTCATGAGAAGGACATAGGCATATTATTTTTTGGAAATTCAACCCCTAAAAGGTTTAAAAGGGGTGGCAAAGTTTGTATTATAAAATATTTTTATTGCATATTTTTGCATGAAACTTTGAATTAATGCTTTTTAGTACAAATGATGAAACACGTATTTCAGGGATTTTCGAAGTTCTCCCCCATTGGTTATGGGGGTTAAAGAGGGTGGCTAAGTGTGTATGGGAAATTTAATTCTTTTTTTGAAAATCAACCCCTATGGGGGTTAACGGGGGTGGCACAATTTGCGTAGGAAAAATATTTAACAGTAATGGAAATGGAGTGGGTGCAGGAGATGGAGTGGGAGCAGGAGATGGAGCAAGAGCGGGAGATAGAGCGGCAGTGGGAGTGGGAGTGGGAGCGAGAGATGGAGCGGGAGCGGGAGATAGACCAGGGGAGAGAGCGGGAGATAGAGCGGAAGCAGTAGTGAAGGCAGGAACGGGAGTGGGTGATGGACCAACAGGGGGAGATGAAACGGAACAGGGAGATGGAGCGGCAGCGAGAGCGGGAGAGCGAACGGAAGAGAGAAGGAGCGGGAGGGGTGGCATTAGTGGGACCAGGAGAGGGAGACGCAGATAGAGCAGGATCGGGAGAGCGAGCGAGGGCAGGAGGAAGTGCGGGAGCAGGAGATGGATTAGGAGAGGGAGATGGAGCAGGAGAGGGAGTGAGAGATGAAGCGGGGAAGGAAGTTTAACGTGTTCCAATGTTTCCAATATTCATCCCTTAAAAGATGTAAGAAGTAGCATAGATCTTTGTATGTATGTGCAACAAATCACTCGAGACAGTAGGTACCCTAAAAGTACGCGAGCAAAGCCGCGGGTAACAGCTAGTAGTTAGTATAAAATGACTCCTCCTCTGGCTCGCACACATGCGGAAACCCTTCTGGGCATGCTAAGAATTAAGTTATCCAGCATTTCTTGTGGTAACCTGTCCCACTCTTCAATAGCAGCTGCCCTGATTTCTGCCACTGTTTGAGGAGGTGGCTGACGATTCCAAACAGATCGCTTAAGAGCGTCCCACGCATGCTCGATCGGGTTTAAGTCAGGTGAGCCGGCAGGCCAGTCTAACCGGGTGATGTCGTATTGCTGGAGAGCAGCATCAACACGTCCGTTTCGATGTGCGGGCGCATTATCATCTACCATTATGAATTGGCGCCCGTGGTTGATGCGGAATGGTCTGACGTATCCATCGATTGCAATCATTTTATACATAGCTCCAGTCATGGTGCCTTGATACGGAATTAAGGGCGTCCTAGCCCCAATCATTATACCGGCCCAAAACACTGATTTCCCGCCCTGCTGAACGGTTCCAGTGGCAGTTCTCTGCCTTTCAGAGTCGCCTCCAGACACGGACACGTCGGTTATCTGGATGCGTACTAATCCGCGTTTCGTCAACAAAGAGGCAGTTCTGCCAAATGCTTTCGTCCTCAATTTCTTCATTTTGACGGAGCCTAGCCCATCGCAATCTGCGCCGTTTCCGTTGCTGTGAGTTCAAAGGTGCTCGCCAGGATCTCCTTGCTCGTAATCCAGCTTGGTGTAAGCAATGTCTAATTGTTTGGGAGCTAACTTCGCGACCGGTGGCAGCTCGCAGTTCTGCTTTTATTTTAGTAGCGTTCATTGTTGGGTCACGGGCAGCCAGTAGTCTGATATAGCGCTTCTGAATTGCAGTAAGCACAGTTGGGCGACCACTGCGAGGTCAGTCAGCTAAATCTTCCATGCCCCGATACCTCTGCAACGTGGTCACCACGCAGGCTTGGGATACATTAACTCTGCGTGATATTTCCCTCGTGGAATAGCCTTCTCCACTTAAAGTTAGGATTCTGGCTCGTAAAACTTCTGTTAATCCTCTCGGCATCGTTACCAACTAAACTTGTTGTGAATAAATTGAAAATATCGTAATTTGCGACTAAGTCAGATTTCTGAATGGTAGTAAGCAAGGGTTGATTGATAGTCTTTTTATATGAAAAAACATTTGAATTACGAAATTGTTTATATTTAAATTTCATATTTTTAAATAAGGAATCAAAAAATAAAAAGTGATTGAGTTTTATTCTTTCACAATAAAAAATATTACCACTTTTCCAAGTGATCACAAACTTTTTTTGATGTGTGTATAATATTTGCCGGGAAAACAACTTATACTCAAGGAAAATAAGTTACAGCGGGCGCAGCCGCTGGGCGGGCTGCTAGTTAAATATAACAGCACAATACCAAACAGTACTTTGTATCTGGTATGTTTGCATAGAACGATTGAACGCATTTGACCTGGGCTTTTTCATATGTGCAGTTCCGATTGCCGACGGCTGCACAAACGACGATCGCGTTGCCCCCAGCAGCAGATACAGCAGCGGCAAGCAGCCAACCTGCGCGAGCGCCGGCGGATGCAGTCGATCAACGATGCCTTTGAAGGGCTAAGGGCACATATCCCCACGCTGCCGTACGAGAAACGACTCTCCAAAGTTGACACACTCAAGTTGGCTATAGGATACATCAGTTTCTTAGGAGAACTGGTTAGTTTGACATAGTTTCACCCTTGGTATTCGTCGTATAACGACGCTTTCGAAGGTCTCCGGCCACAACTCCCCACGCTTTCCCTAACACGACTCCAAAGTTTAAACGCTGAAGTTAGATATAGGATACATCAGTTTCTTAATAGAATTGGTTAGTTTTACATGGTCTTGGGCGCTCACCAATCTGCCTTTCAAACTAGGTAAGTGTGCTTAATAGCCCCCAATCGGGGGAGGTTCAAGTCCAGCAGCTGTCTTTCAAGCTACCTTGGTACCTACTTTGTTTAACGAACACGCCTTCTAAGGGACAGGCTTTCGCTGATATCCCCGCACTGCACTGCTGTGCTGGACACAGTCATTAGTTTCTAAGGAGAACTGGTACCTACCTACCTATTACTTATGTACCAAAACAAAGTAGCAAATCCACAGCTATTGCATAATACTGACACCAGAAACTTGCAGGTGCGAGTGGACCGCAGCGGGCCAGAGTCGATGCTCTCCGGAGTCGGAAACGCCAAGAACAAAGATGAACAGAGAAAAGTCATCGTTAGAGGTCAGTCCATATTTATAAACATTGAACTAAATTATCCTTTGCAACCACTCTATGACTGAAGGGTAGCAAAAGAATCAGTGGATAGATCATCGGTGGTTCGATAATATCACCAAGTCAATGGGATCTCAATGGATGATAAATGGCACAGGACCGTGAGAATTGACGCAATAGCGAAAAACTTAGGTTTAGGTATACATGAGATATCGGTTGCGTTCCGAACTATTCAATGTAAAATCGAGCAACAAATATCACGTTTTTGGTGTAGGACTACCGTTAAATTTTCATTTTTAAAACGCTTTTATTAGGTCGGCTTGTATGTATATAACTATATATGTAGGTAATCTAAGAAAACTGACCATCTTCTAAAGATCGTACCGTCATGAAAATTGGCACTTGTACGTGAATTTGATGGCAATACAATAATATGGAACTGTCGAGCTGATCTGATGATGGAGCCGAAAGATGTGAACTGTTACTTCATGATGGATGACCGTATCATAGCCGTGCTAGGACTTGTTACAAAGGTCTTGTTATTGTTTAAATTGTTAATATTTGACCAACTAAATGTAAATTTACTACTTTTAATAAATAATTTGAATTTGTCTTGTAATTTATATTCAAATCAAAACGGCATCGGTGAAAACTCAACTCACTAGCTATGACGTTTTGTGTGGTGCAAGTACAGCCTGGTGACAGACGGGTACACTGCGAATTTTCAGTAACAGGGTCCCGTTTTGTTTCGGATCCCTAATAAATGAAAACAATATATACCGTTTAGTGTGGTATCCGTGTGCAATGAAGCATACAGTGATGGGACCGCCGCCGGTCGTGTCAGGCGCGGTCCCCTGCCCCTAACAATTCGCAGGTGCACCTTGCACTCTACTTCGATAACGCAGTCCGCCTGCACCCACGCCTCATGTGCTACAGTGGCAAATATGCGACATGCACGCCATGCCGCGCTCATGGAAATGCTTGACTGTAGGTACTATCCACCACCTTGATTTACCTACCAATCCACGTAATCTTTAGTACATACATACCCACACATAACACGTCTTTATTATACCCCTTCCGGGTAGGGAAATTTATTTAAAGTTATATAACAATTATCTGACGGTATTTCGCCTTTTTATTTTTTCGTCTTCTTCGTCCTACAGCTGTTTGACATTATAAGATTACTTTTTTTATTACACTTATAACTTATAACACTTCTTTTTCTGTGATATTTTTGGACATTCCAAAGAACGTCACGGCGCACGTTCTTACTATCGTCGGCGAGGCAAATCTAAAAAGCGTTGTCGATTTTTAAAACGATAAAGATTATATAGATCTTTGGAAATACTACTGTACCGATTTTGATGTAATAAAGAGTATCGTAATCATAAAACGCTAGAGATTTGAATGTGATATTAGGCTTTTCTAGGCTTCCGCATCTCATAATGTTCATTTTCACTTCATGCCATATTACTACGCTGCCTCTACGCTGTAAGTTGTGTAGCAGGCAAGAGCAACTGCTACGAGACTACGAGTTCTCTTAGTTACTTCTACATAACAAACTTTCGTAAAGAAGCATTGTACTTTTTTTTTATACCCCTTTTTTATTTTATTTTGCTGTTACTAAAAAAGTGCACGATATTGTGTGAATCTACATTTCAAACTATTTGACAGGATTGTCCACTATACAGAGAACTTATATCAACCAGATGTATATGAATGGGCCACCTTTTTTTTTGTTCGTTAATTTCCTAATAGGTGGCGCCCAGGGATGAGGGAAATGCTTAGTATGGATTTCCCATAAGTAGGGGTAATGAAATTGCGTTAAAAATTGTATTTTATTTTAATATTTTGTAGACATATGTTTTAATTTAGGATAATCAACTCATAATTTATAAAACTGCTTACTTTCCGTACCTCATATGGAAAATATACGCCAGTAAACTTACTTTTGAAGGACTTGCGATTTAGAAAGCGGCAACATTATTGTTTATGGTATTCATGCATGATGGTGCAAGTTGTTATTATTAAGGTTATTATCTGTCCTTCTCCTTCCTGTCTGTCTTCAGTTCAGTCATCGCTTGTCCGCCCATCAGTCGAGATCGTTTTTACGTACTGCTGTAAGCCTGACAACGTTGACTACCTACCGAGAACTCATCATTACCTATTGAATAACTTTAGGAAGAAAGTTACCAAACAAAACCACAACACAACAAAGTTTTTGTTTTGACGTCACGGGCGTCTCGGCTCATAGATAATACCGTAGTTTTTTTTTGTCAATTGACAGCTTTTCCTCAGTTTAGGAGCGCCATCTAGTTCCACCCAAGGAAGCTACCAGTCCAAAAAATCCTCATTGAAGCTAATGACCATGAAAAGAATTTCATATTATGTTGTGGTATCATTAAAATCCATCCCTCTGGTCAAGAGATATAAGCCTGTTTTCATACAGTAATCCTATATTTCAAAGTAATTGACAGAATTGCACATAATATACAGAACCTCCACCAAACAGATAAATATGAATCGAAGCTCCTGATCATGAAGAGCATTTCAATAATGTTACCATCGTAATTCATCCCGAAGGTCAAAAAATATAACATATTATTTATGGAGTGACCCTTTTTATTTCAGAAATAATAATTAGTTTTTAAGTTAGAATATTGTAAAAACCAGTAGCTAGACTTTGACGCGCTTTTGAACAAAGCTACCTAAGTATACTAGCTCTCCAACAAGGGTAGTGTCAGCACTCAAGGGCCTGGGTGCTGAGCGCGCCTAGTGATTTGCCCACCATCCTTTGTTATTTTTTTCGAAGAACAATATTTGGACACTCCATGCAAAAAGTTCTATCACTCATTATTATTAGTTCGCCCACAATTATATTGATACATATTAGGTCCAGGTGCCATGGGTTTCCCACGCAATCGGGCATTGCGTGACGCATCTCGTTCATCCCGTGGGATCCCATGGATGCGTGATGCGCCAAACGAATCGGTCGGATGTTCCGAAACGCCATAATTGATTCGAGGGGTAGATATACGTCATGCTAGTGTCCGTTTTCGGTAGTCAGATTGTTTGTTACAGTTTTTTTTAAATTGGGGAAACACTATTCATTGATTATGGGTACTTTGGTACTTAATGTACCTAATCCTATGTAGCTGTTAGTAACTCAGTATCATATGTTATCTAACAAATACTACTTTTGAACGGGCAAACCACTCAGCATTTGTAAGCCGATAATTAGGTTAAAGAGAATCATATTTTACTTTTTCTACGTTATAGAGAAAGTCGTTCAAACTGTAACATACTTTCCTAACCTCGCCTGTTATTTTAATCACAGGAATAAGATTTTATAAGATACTGCATGCAAGTGTAGATGAGTAATACATTAGTAGTTATTTGTAATTGTTTGTGCAAGTGCACTATGAAGTTGGGGGCGGAGGCCGAAGGGCGGAGGGCGACGAGAGTAAAGTAAACAACACTTGAGGGGCGAAGGGCTGATGGCCGCTATTTGTAAATCACACCACTGATAAATGAGTCCTTTCTTAATTAAATCCTAATACACTTATAACTGCTTCGCTGACGGGCGATCCGCAGGAAGGGAAGACGTAGACCAGTAGAGGTCATCCGAAGGGATATGAGTTCCTGCAATGAAACTGAGGAAGATACGTCCAACAGAGCGAAGTGGAAGTCTTTGTGATCACTAAAAATACTACATTTAGGTGATAGACATAAAATCAAGAGGTTGATACATAGTATAAAATAAAGTCTCTCTTGCGTTCCTCTGTCTATCTGTCATGGACTTATTTATTAATGAAGGTAAACAAGGCTTGCTTAAAAGGGATCTAATAGCCCGCAAGCCAGAACAGTTTTCCAGACCAAGTTCTTACCATTATTGTTATTTATCGCACAATAAGATAATTAGCTTCATTCTCCGTTAGCGGAATTCGATATTTTACGTTTGTGGATGGCTACAGGCGAATGTGGTGACGATGAAAATATGTATACTTAAAGTAAAACTAATAATGTGCCTACGTGTATAGGTATCTACTTATAACGATATTACATAGTTAATATTCCGTTATCGCTTGCTTACCTATCGCTATCATACATAGTCTACACTTAATAATACTGCCAGGTTCTATGATAAAAACTCAATATACAAGTGCTTGGCGATTATCTTTTTTCCAATTAATATTAACACTTTATCGAAGTGTAACGTTGGATTTACATCGCGATTATGAGTTTAGGACGCACGTGTGTGGTCGCCCCTCGCTCGACACTCGTGCTTTTCTAACCCTCCTCCACTAAACTTCATTAATAATTCTGAAGTATGGAAATCACATGTTTATTGTTTCCCGCTTCTTTATGATCTGGCCCTTATACGTAGATCCGACAAAGAAATCTACCCCACCTGAAGCAGAATTTTGGAAATTGTGCACAGAAATCCCCAACGACCAACTATCGTGATCGTAAAAGTTTGTAAACAGTGACCTTTGATTCGCAAAGATGTATTAGAGAGTCAATCCTAAACTAAAAAGAGTAACTCATTTTTGTCATTAACTTAAAGAATATTTGAAGTGGATAATCAGGTATGTAATTAGTTAGAGATTTGTCTTATACTATCCATAGTTTAAAAAGTACTGGTTCGTGAAGTAAATGTCGACACATTTTCACAACATGCGGTCAAATTACCGGAAGTTATTATTTTATCCTCTATACGAGTACACGTTGGACAGTTATTATAGCTCCTTTAAAAGTACGCCAACTACAGGGCTTCATTCACTGCTGCAAGGGGATCGTTTTGATTGCAGGTACTGTCCGTACCCGTACTTTAAAATCAATATTTTAAACTTCAACCCCTCGCGTCAAATTAAAACCAAACAAATAACACGTCCAAAATCAATAAACATCTAAAATCTAGCTTAAGACTATTAGCCGTGTGATGCTGGCTCAGAATAGCATCACCGCATTTCTTTCCCGCGGTTGCGTTTTTAGGCGACAGGCTGACAACTTGTCACAGTCATACACGAATCATCTGAAAGGGCCCTCAATATTTGTCAGACTGGGCGAAAGCGACGTATTTTTACGGTCGTTAACGCTCTGCCTACCGCACAAGAGATGAAGGCGTGATAATATGTGTATGTATATATGTATGACTTTTTACATACCTGAGTGAGATGCAGGTACTGGATTTAGGTATTATTAAGTGTTAAAAAACATCTCGAATTACTTCTAATCTACGAATAAATTATTACCCACTTGGTTATACCAAAGATTGAACTCAGATGACCGTTACGAGACGTGATGTCGCAGATGTATCGAGAAGATTCGAGACAGAACCTAAAATGATCCAATAGACAATAACTCTCTGGTGTCACAGCAGCCAGCACGTAAACGTAAACCACACCATCTTCTACAGCCTGTTCTTACTTAACAACGTAATTTAGTCTTAGTTCAGGTAAATACTTAATAAGCGACAAATAAGGGTCTCGCAGGCCAAGAGGGGCAACCCTATGACACCGGTATCGAAAATGCCCATTTCCAGGGCTGTGACCGGGGTGCCGCCGGGAACTATGATAGTCGGAGTGCAGGTTACGTCACAGTGCGTACCATTCCACCATAAAAGAAACCTGTGTAGTGGTATTGCATTGGAACGTTCGGTAATATCATTGAGAGAAAAGAGTTTGGTAGGACTTTAGGAGTTGTGTAACATTAGATATCATTGTTTATTACGTAAGGGTCCTACAATTTCGCGATCAGCTGACTGCATTTGCTATGGGAAACCAAACATTTTTTCATAATTTTGAGGAAAGTTCTTCAGTTTCATGGTCTGCATGCAACCTATCAGCATTCGAAGGGCTGTCCCTTTCAATCGGTATTTTATTTGAAAAGTCCCTACAAAGTGTAAGAAAAGCAAAGTCGCTTCCTGTATCTGTCACGGTCAAGGTCACGGTGTATGCTTACATCCTTAAAATGGGTTTATATCCCACCAACAGCATAAGTAAATGTTAAAATTGGTAGCCAAGTTCCATGTTTAATTAAAAAAAGTTTTGAGTTCGGACCGTGAATATTAAATACGTATCATTCGTCTATGATCGAATCGTATGCTCTGCAGTGTATTGAGATCCGGGACTAGCACGCACGTGCGTGCCCCTCGGCTTCACCCCACACACAAAGGAATAAACACCCCGTCATGTAAACCACATCGAGAATGGTTTAGTTAGCCCCCCGGGTGCCGGGTCTTTACAGAATAATTGCAGATAAATAAACTTAAGTTTGCACACACTTATGGGTACAATAGGCAAGATTATGCGCACTCAATTGAATTAATTTTATGTATCGGATTGATTCGTCGTATGACTGAATTATTAGATTAGAACTTTGATACGTGCCTTAAAAGTATTCTCAACGCTAATGAGTTGAAACTCATGTAGGTAACGTATAAAAAAAGCTTTTGTGTTAAATAAAAAGAGGTTACTTTTTAAGTATTTAGGGTATTTTAAGTAGATATGTATGTAAAGTGCCTCATACAAGTGTACAGGTAAAATACGCTGTAATTCATTGCGCAGCGGGGGTTGTCATATGAGGCCAGGATTTAAAACACTTTACGCAATGTACCTACGAATAATTGTACCCGTAGACTTTTCATATGAGGCACTGGAAGTCTCGAAGTAGGTACCTACTACACTACTGAACCGAATAAATACTAATATTGGTCATTTTCCTCTAAATAGGTTTCAGAAATGTAAAAACAGGACTCTACTTACTAAAGCTAAAGTGGTATCTTGGGAATTAAAGAAATTGCTGCTATTTATTACGTAGCGAAGTCTGTCCGTGCTTATACCGTTTTAACCGCTTGAACCAAACCGAATATTTCTGTCTAGGAATTCTGGGATCCTACCGGATTCGTCTGATTTGGTTCAGGCATAAAGTAAATAAAATTAAAACGACATTTATTCAGATGCCAAAAAATACAGACAGTTAAAGTATGACACATTAATTTAATACACATAAAATACAGGGTGTTGGGATACAGCGTCACGAATACTGATAGGGTGCAAGCAGACCATGAAACTGAACAACTTTCCCCTAAAACATATTTCAGGAAACGACAAAAAAATTTCGACTTCCCATACAAAATCGCTATCAGCTCATTGCTTTTACCTACTATGAGAAACCAAAAATATTTTGTAATTTCCTGACATATGTTCCTAGGGGAAAGTTGTTCAGTTTCATGGTCTTCTTTCATCATTATTCGGGACGCTGTCCCTTACACCCCGTATAGCTTCATAGGATTTCATATAAAGAATTCTAAAATTCAGTTAGGTTCGGTTCCTTCGGTGCGGATAAGTGTGCGTTCAATCTACACTGTTTCTGATTTTTGATAATTGTTGCAGGTAGCAATTTTCAAAGCCACTCGTTGTCCTGGTCGCGGCGAGGAGAACGGCCGCCCGGCAGCACCCTCCACGCCAAGATCTGGGTGCCCGAAGACCCCAGGATTTTCACCAGCACCAACAATGTCATCGACAAAGAGGAGCTCAGATGAAATACTAGGTACAAGCCCAAAACGTTTAGTTAGGATTTATCAAAAACTAGCGGTCTGCCCAGCAATTGCACCCGCTGCTAACCGTATTCTCAACATGTACACATAATTGGATAACTCTTATCTGTATATTTTAAAACAAAATATTGAAGTTACGGTGTCTATGAAAAACATGGTGTAAAAACATTAGCTGCAAATATTTTAAGGGGTGAATCAGATCATGAAACTGAACAACTTCCCCCAAGAAACATAGGTCGAAATATGAAAAAAATTTTTGGTTTCCCTTACACATTGACTTGGTCAGTCGGAAATATTGTTGGTTGCTTTTGTGGGCTGGTTCACTGCTTAAAATATGTGCAGCAATTTTTTTTTACACCCTGTATAGAAGAAAAGCAAAAAGCGACTTCATTTTGTACTATTTATTGATGAGTGCATATGTATAATAAAACATAGTAGAAAAACCGCGTCGATGCAGTGCCGCGCCGCGTTCGTACACGGCTCGCGAAAACGCCGTCGACCCTGCGAATTGTTTGGTAACACTCTCTGTACCTCTAATGATCTCTAATTTAAGACAAATGAAAATATTCGTCAATTCAAATGTACTTCCTTTACCTAGGTGAGCAAAAAGGTTTGGTTATTTTAATTACTATGTATATAGGTACCTACTTAATTTTAATATTTCTGTATTTTTTCAATCTTCCTAAATAAAGCTGTAAAAAACTGCTTTTAAGCTAGTGCACTAAGTTAAGGCTAAGTTTCATGATTGGTCAAATTATTCGCTCTTTGACGTAGTCCTATTTGGTATCATTCTTATTTTTAAGCGGATCCCCTAGGGTCGTATTTTTAAACAATTTTAATACAAACGTATTCTCCTGTTTTATTTCCGAGATATGCCTCTATAGTATAAACACAACTAAACAGGGGAATACGTTTGTATGAAAAGGCTGAAAACCACGAGCACTCATGAACGCTCTTAAATGTTCCGAAAAATACGTATCTAGAACGTTATCAATTTTATGAATATTTTTTCTTGTTGTCTTGTACTTACCTACATTACTTAGAGCATTCAACCTTTGGAGATGGCAAATCTGGGCTTACCCCTCTGCCAGATTTCACTGCCCAGTACGTTATATGAAACTGACAGTTGCCATTTTGTATGTGGTTGTCAAGTTTATTTAATTATTACTGTGTGCTGTAGGTACGAGTTTACGTCCCCTCCCTCAAAAATATCAATAAAAATTGTTCGGTAATTGACTGTTCATCATCTCCATAGGTTATATGCTCTAAATCTACAGTATAACATGACCGTGTAACGCTGTAGTCTTGAATGTGCGTAAAAGTAGAGTCAGCAAGCAACTATCTAGTCATTATCAATTCAATTATAAAAACGATTTTCTATTGTGAAAACGTAATATAATATCAACTTACCAAAGAAATTAAAATAGTGGATATTGGATATTAATTTTTTGTTGTTATTTGGTACTACCTTTAAGCAGTAGAAAATAATTTAGATAGTAAATTCAGTAAGTAGGCCTGTAGCCTTGGGCCTATTTGCTATGAGCAACTGTGTGCCTACGCGCCTAATCATTACGGGCTTACGTGCTACGGCTACGTAGGAGGTGTTTGTAAGGGTGGAGAATAATATTTATTGGAAGTCAGATTAAAAATATACTATCTTAGTAACCAATCTCCGGTAGGAGACGGTACCCTAAGAAGAAGGTTCCTTTTTGTTGGGAGGAAGGTGTCCCTCCCTCCCTTTTAATTCGCAGTACGAGTAGTACCATCATGAACTACTCAATAGTACTACTGCGAATGATTGTTTCGTGCGGGACACCATAGAGTCATACAACGACCTTATTTCTGATTATGTTGTCCATAGTGCAGAGAGTACACCGAACTACGTCGCTACGTCGAAGTTGCACAGACACCGAGTTAGGCATAAGCATTAGCCAGATGTGCGGGTTCCCAAGGGGGAAACGCGAGCCTTCTACAGCGGCTCGCCATTTTGTTTTATACACATACATACACACAAATCACGCCTTTATCCCTCGCGGGGTAGGCAGAGCGCCGACACGCCGCAAAAATACGGCCACGTTTGACAAATACTGAGGGCCGTTTCAGATGATTCATGTATCATTGTAGTGATAGGTTGTCAGCCTGTCGCCTAATGTGGTAATACACATGAAACTCTCGAGTCCCTCAGTTACCTTTTACAAAACCCACGGGAAGATATGGGGTGATGCTATTCTAAGCCGGCATAACACGGCATTTGTTTTGTTGTTTGTATATTACGATAGATAATGCAGATCTACAGTTAACTAGGTACCAGCAAACAATACCAACTATAGCTTCTCGGTACTAGGTACCTATTCATAATATTGCGGCTTATCATATTGTTATCTTACTTAGGTGAAAATATTAGATTCTCACATAGATTTCACCAAGTCTAAACTTCCTTGACAAACTAGGTGCCCTAGACTAGGTATGTGCAATCGAATAGCCAAAACATTTCGGGCCTAACCACAAAAAAGTTAGATACGAATTTAAAACTAAATTTCATACAAAAAAACGTCAGACACGCGTTCAACTCGCGTCTAACTTATGTCCAGTCAGAATCTAACTTTATGAACTTTATCATTGCCTAATAAAATGTTTTAGCGAAAAAATAAGCCGGATTCAAATTTTTGCGCTTCGAAATTTGAAAAAGAAGCTTGTTTGGGTTTTGCACTAGTATCTGAATTTCGTTTTCATTCTCCAATCATTAGGCTTTCGGAGCAGATGGACTGACTAAATACTTGTTATAATTTCTAATATAAGTAGCAGTGAAGCAAGCTGCAGGAAAAAAGGTTCCGTAGCTGAAATCCAAGTGGGCGGGGCGCCGGGCGGGCAAACCGATCAATACGGGTGCCTACGTCGCCAGGGGGGTTGGTCGCACCTGTGCGCTCCCACGACCAAGGTGGCGCAGCGGCGGCGGCGGCAGCGAGACGCGCGGCTCAAACTCCGACACCCACGTTGTCTGTCGATATTTGCATCGATTCTGCAAACTGCTTTAGCCATTTATAGCATACTAGCTGCAACTTATTTTCCCGCGGGAATAAGATGTTTCCCCAGCAAGTATTATACATAAAAACGTTCCTCTTGAATCACTTATCTATTAATAATCCTGCATCATAAAAGATTTAAGCAAACATACATACATACCGACGCGAAAAGCGACTATGCTTGATACTTGTAGTGGTAGGTAGTGATTTATAGTGATGTGATATTATAACACATCTGCGCCACCACGTCTGATCATGATGAATTTTGTACCTACCATGTATTATTGTACGTCCAAAGTAAACAATGACCGTAAAACGCAAATACAATACATGGTACAAAAATCATCATTATCAGACGCGGTGGCGCAGATGCGTAGTATTTTCTCAGATTATAAGAAATTCACAGAGTAGGTATATTGTGCGCATTGCGTCCCATCGTAACAAAAAGATCTGGGATGGGAATAAAATAAAGGCTACAAAGTGTGTGTGTGTACTAAAATATAACCCAGTATGTTTAGAGATACCTACTACCCTCGTATCGTAATATTCTAAAAATGCGTTATGATAAGTAGTGTATTCATTATCCAATATTGAAATAACAATCAGTGATGTACTTTAAAGAATAGAATTTATTTATTGATTTATCATTAAATAAAAATTTGCTAACAATATATAAACATATACTTTTAATAGGCTCCAATATTGGTGTTACAGTTACTTAAAAAAATAATCATGCATGATTGGCTGACAATGAACAATTTTCCCCTAGGAACTTGAAATACAATAAAACATTTTTGACTCTCCACTTTTATTAACCCGTTAGCGAGTTTTGGCGATGATGGAATTTTTTTCTAATTTGTCCATGTTGGGGTAAATTATACTGTAGCTTCTCACATCACCAGCCAATACCGGCATTCTGGTATCATACACAAATCCAAAGTTAACAATAATAATTATATATGATTTACCATGATTGATTCTCTAAAGATAAAATAAATAAAGCATTAATACATTACCCTACAAAATAAAAGAAATATGAAAATACATTGTACTATTAAAGTGCATTGAGCAAAAATAAAACTAATATAATCAATTCATTTAATATCCATTCTTTGTAGTTTCATTAGCTAGCTAGCAAAGCCTTAAAAGTTAATATGTAGGTACTATCAGCAGCACCCCAAGCTCCCTTCAATTGATTTATTATGGGATTAATAGTTGTACTGGTTTCATACATTTTTCTATAACGAAGTAAGGACCGCCCAGCGGTTTCACCAGTCATGCTCGATAAAAGCTAGTCTATGTAACTCGATTGTCACAGTCACGTTCCAGGTGCTCTATTTCTGAAATGTCGTAATTCGATTCCGTGCACGGATGTCCGAAAAGACTGGTCTGATCACACGTATTTAATTTCCTACTACTCGATGCCTCTTGATTGACTCTATCGATAAAAAAACTGCATCAAAATAACATAAATATCTTATCATACATATATCATCGTCGCTGGCCTCATACGTTTGCGACAGATAATTTAATCAGTGTCTGTGGCAAGACTTATCCGCGAGACGCGGGTGAAGTTTTCTCTCTACATACAGACGCGGAAAGCGAGTATGCTTTATACATACTATGTAGTGATGTAGTGATACCAGTACAAATTGATGTCATAAATTGCAACCTGAGGCACTTACCGCACCTACCTTGCTATAAACTATCTTACTATGGCCATTCTCACATTGCACCGCATGACGCTGCATGTTGCGTGTCGACGCACTACGCGCGTATCTGCGGGAGTAGAGATCTAAGATACATCATCGTGCGGGTTTTTAACGCGCTCACGCGCGTAGTTACGTTTTGTTGTTTCACGCACGGCGGCTCTCATTTCATTAAAGCCGTTCTCTGTGGTGATAAATTCTTACAAAAGCACGCGCGGCATTGCGGGACTCGGTGTACCATACCTTGCGTCTCGCCCCGCACCTATGCGCGAGAGCGTATGTTTCTCCGCTTGCAGGTACTAGGTATGCGCGTGATCCAGGCGTGAACCGCATAAACCCGCGTGGATGAATTTTCTGTGTGTTACACTCTGCGTGTTTTCTATATAAGTAAACGAAGATATATAAGCAACATTGAACACGAATTCACGCGCTACGCTGCATGATGCGGAGCAGTGTGAGAATCGCTATAAAGGAGCCTTGGAGCTCAATTTCTGAAACGTCGCAATTCGATTCCGTGCACGGATATCCTCCACGACTGGTCTTACCACACGTATTTAAATTTCTACTACTCGATATTTTTATAGTCAAGGGTAAGAGTGAATTTATTAGGTAGTGGAAATCGATAAGTAAAGTAGAACGTGTGATAGGTATAAGCCGAATTACGACGTTCCAGAAATTTACCTCTTAGACCGGCGTCCTTCCGCTACGTTCCGGAATACACGCCTTTACATCTAAAACCCGGCATTAATTAAGTTTCACTGGAACCGCATTATATTATATTACCTACTTACTATACAAATGGTACTTTCATACAACATTTCAACTAGCACGTCTTGATTGCAGTTGTCTACCAAAAAATGCATATTAAATGGCTCTTACACTTACCATACCCTGGGACCCAAGAAGACATACATTGCCGGTTATCTTGATTATTTTGTAATGTAATGATGCCCATTCAATAAACAGAAATGTATGCCAATTAGGTCCTGTCGGCAGGTTATTTTAATAGTCACTTTAGCGAGTCAGACGAGGCACTCTAGCAGCCCACGTGTTGAACAGGGATTGACACTAAAGGCGGAAACAGACTGTCAACACGCCAGGCGTGTTAGCAGTCTGTTTCTACCATAACACGCATAATACTCTTAGGGCCCGCGTACGTCTGAATCTACGCTATGTGTTTTGAAAACCGTACTGTATTTCTGTTTAAAGGTTATGGATTCCTGTGAAATCTTTCCCAGAATCTTTGAAGGAATTGATTCATTTTATGAAATACATTTCTGATCAGTTGACTAGCTGGACTTCATTTCGCTGACTTGTTATCTTAAAATGATAAAACACTTAACCTTATTTCCACACCAGCGTCCTAAAATTTACATGCTCTGGGAGTAATATCTATTAAGTAAAATATGTACATATTAATTATTTTGCCAAACACATTTCTCAAACCAAAGATAGAGCACAGGAGTTAATAGATATCAAAGGTTTCGAGTACCTGATATCTATCTGGGTGCCCAGCTGAACTATAGGAGATACAGATATAGCTCCCAAGCCAAAATTGTTCAGCTTGGTGGACCGCTTCTGTTAGCAAGAAGTCATTGAAAGTTTCGCGTACCTGATGTAGACCCAGGAGAACCATCAGGAGCCCGGGTAAACCATCAGGAGCCCAGCTCATAGAAGACAGAGATATGCACCAGAGCAAAAGTTGCTCAGCTTGATCAATCGTTCTGATGGCTATGACAATGAAGGTCTGGAGTAGGTATGTGATGTGAATAAGCAAGGAATGTCGTCAAGTTGAAAATGCAAATGGTTTTATTATAACGGAAGTTGTTCAACTTGATAGACTGCTTTGATGGTAGGTACACAGGAATCAAAGATCGTGATTTGAAATGGATTTGAAATCCGAGTTAAGGTGTAGAGCAAAAAAGTTTTAAGAAATATGATTGCAAAAATAATCGCTAATTAGCTTGATAGATATTGTTTTACTCCCAGAGGATGTAAATTTTAGGATGCTCGTGTAAAAATAAGAGTTTTTATAATTTCAAGGTATAAAGTCAGCGAAACAAAGTTCTCGGGTACCGGCTAGTTTACAATAAATCTTTCCGAGGCTATCCGCATGATGCGGTGTGCTCCTTTCGGAAAATAGGTACAATTTCCTAAAACCCTTAACCAAAAATCTATTGTCTCAGTTTTAGTTTTCGCAAATAGGTGATTTAAAATTATCAATTTCGCACTCTTTAAATTTGTGCGCAGTAAATTATTATGTGAATAATATTAACGGCTATCCATAGGTGGTATCGCTTAAGAGGCAATAAAATACTATTTATTAAAGATATCCTAAATAACCCACTGTTAGTGACGACATCTATCGCATCAGCTCTGCAGTAACTTCCCATGAAGACGCTTGAAGATGATCTAAGGATCTAAGTGCAGTATGCACTGAGAATACGTCGTGTTATTACTACTTACCGACAGATGGCACTACTTTCCATACAAATTGTATTTTTTCTTTCTTATTGGAGCTCTGTGCTCACACTCATCATACGAACGTTACCTAGTTAACACCCTATGTTTTATAAGAAGCCTAATAAAGCTTATTCGTTGAAATTTAAATATACGCCTCATTTCTGCAACCCTGGAGTCAGCCCCTACACACCAGCGCCAAAGGAAAACATTGGTCCATCGAGCGGATGCTGAAGAAAACGACGACGTCATCACCATCGTCTGTGAAGGGTCTGAAGAAAATCGTTCCTTTTCCAACCTCTCCAGTGGTTTCTATTGATGCTAAAACCGTTTTTCTTTAGTAGGTTGAAGGTGTACCGTGAGTTTCTGTGTGCTCCACGTAGCAGTGCGCATCATTTCACCGCGTGGTGGTTCCAACCGTGAGTACCCTCTTCTTATAAACCGTCATTATGGGTGAAGAACAAAAGAAGGACTTAATTAATGAATTAACTAGAAAACGAGGCACAGTTAAGGGCAGATTAACGTTTTTCCAAAATTACGTAGGTACTTTGACTGCACTTAAGAAAAAACTAAATAAAAAACAGTTAATTGAGTTAAATTTGCGTAAAGAACATGCTATTTCTTTGTTCTCTGAATTTAATGCCATTCAGGATCAAGTTGACCAGTTAACTACTGTTGAGGATTTGCCAAGTCAGTTAGAAATACGTCAAAAATTCGAAGAAACATATTACACGGTAATTTCTGATGCTGATCTGTTGCTTGGTAAAGATGTAGCTAGTGGCAGGGGCAAGCCAGAAAAAGAGACAACTCCGTTAATTAAGTTGCCTACTATCTCGCTACCTACTTTTGATGGCACGTATGATAATTGGCTCGAATTTAGAGACTCTTTTCAATCCATGATTCACAGCTCAGATAAGCTAGATGACATTCAAAAATTTCATTATTTGCGTTCAGCTCTTACTGGTAATGCATTACAAGTTATAAAATCAATCGAGTTTTCGGCAGATAGTTACGAAACGGCATGGGAGTTACTAGAGAATAGGTACAACAATACTAAGTTGCTTGTGCATAACCATGTCAAGTCCCTGTTTTCAATGCACTCAATAAATAAAGAAACCCCTTCGCATTTACGAAAATTGATTGATACTGTTCTTAAGAATTTACGCGCATTAACATCACTCGGTCAACCTACAGATTCGTGGGATACCCTAATTATATACATTATTCTCACAAAATTGGATCCCGTGACGGAAAAAGAATGGGAACAATTTAAAATAAATTCAAGTAAAGATTGCCAAGAGTTGCAAGACTTAATTGATTTTTTAAAAGACAGAGCAGACATGTTGGAGATGATTAAGGCTAACAGTTCAACAAGTTCAGCTCCAAAAATGGTGCAAGAAATGGCTAAAAAACCATTTCAAAAATCTCACAGTTTTATATCTACTAAAAAGTCGAAAGACACTACGCGAGTAAAGCCTTGTCAAATGTGTAATGGTAAACATTCATTGTACACTTGTTCTGCTTTTCTGAACTTAAACGATAAAGACAAATTAGACTTTGTGGATAATAAGCAGCTCTGTCGGAACTGCCTGAGATATGGGCATTTGGCAGATACCTGTTTTTTTGGTCCCTGTCGTCAGTGTTATTTAAAACATAATAGTATTCTGCATAATGAGTGTAGTAAGAACAGCGCATCAACATCTGTTCCGCTACAGGCACCTAACGGGCCAACTGAAACCAATACTTCAACTGCCTTGCATACCTTGACTCAAGAATCGCAAATCCAAATCAATGAGGTCACCAGTCTGATTAGTGCACACAAACTGGGTACTTCTCTGTTATCTACCGCGTTAGTAGACGTACTAGGTAGTGACAATAAATACTATAGGGCTAGGGTTTTGCTTGACAGTGGAAGTGAGCATTGCTTAATCACTAATTCGTTTTGCAATAAAATAAACGCTTCATCTAGACAGTCCACTTGTAAAATCGCAGGAGTAGGTAATTCGGTTACTGAATCTAAACGTACTTGTGAAATCCAACTTAAATCTTTATACGGAAATTATCATATTGACAAGATTGTTTGTTTGATTTTATCAGAAATAACGGCCAATTACCCTGCTGAAATTAAGAATTTAAACGCTTTATCAATACCCGAGAATGTTCAGCTCGCTGACCCGACCTTCAATGTCCCGTCAGAAGTAGACATATTGATCGGTATTTATTACTTTTGGGATCTTTTCCTTAAAGGCAGTATACGTTTGTCTAGCGGTACATATTTAAAAGAAACTGTACTTGGCTGGATTGTGGCTGGTCCACTGGATAACCACAACATACATAATGAACGCATCACTCAAGTACAATGTAATTTTGTACAGTCTAAAGAATTAGATGATCAATTTAAACGATTCTGGGAAATCGAGGAATTACCCAGTACCCTCAAACAATGTCTTACTCCCGAAGATCGCGCGTGTGAGGATTTATTCGTTTCTACTCATAAAAGAACAGAAGAAGGTCGATTCTCTGTTCAAATGCCATTAAAAGAATCACCAGATTCACTCGGTGATAGCTATGATATTGCGTACAGTCGCTTCATATCGCTGGAACGTAGGCTAGATAAAACTCCACTTCATAAGGAAATGTATAACAATTTTATGAAAGAATACATAAATCTCGGACATATGACGCGTATCGAAAATGTTAATTCGCCTCATTACATTTTACCACACCATGGTATTTTCCGTGAGAATAATCTTACTACAAAGTGTAGATCAGTGTTTAATGCCAGTCAACCGACTACCAGTGGCAAGTCACTTAATGACATACAAATGACTGGTCCACCACTGCAAAATGACTTATTTTCGATCCTACTTAGATTTCGTCAATACAGATATGTAGCCTGTTCAGATATCGAGAAGTTTTTCAGGCAAATATTAATACAGGAAGAATTTAGAAATCTTCAATTGATTCTGTGGCGTGAGAAACCATCAGAGCCTGTAAACATCTATCAGCTCAACACAGTGACGTATGGGACTGCCTCCGCACCCTATCTCAGTATTCGCTGCGTGCGTCAGTTAGCTTTTGAGTGTGATGATGCAGAAGTAAAAGAGGCACTTTTAAACGATTTCTATGTCGATGATTTTATCACGGGACACGACTGTAAACATAAACTGTCAGAATTGTGTAGGAAAGTTACGGAGGTGTGTAATTCGGGATGTTTTCCATTAAGAAAATGGATTTTTAATTCGCCTGACATTGCTTTAAACGTGATCCAAGAAAATGACCAAATAAAACATTTGGCATTAGGTGAAAATTGTTCCAGTAAAACCCTAGGCTTGGGCTGGAATAATAAAACCGACGAGTTACATTTTATCACTAAATTAACGGAACCCTCTAAATTATTGAACCCCTCAGAATTAGCGAACACTAGTCTTGCCAGAGTTACTAAACGTGAAATTCTTTCAATCGTATCTCAGATTTATGACCCCATAGGTTTGCTTAGTCCTGCCGTTATTAGTGCTAAAATATTATTGCAAAAACTTTGGCTCTGTAAAGTAGGCTGGGATGACCCATTACCCAGTGGTGTGGTGAAAGAATGGGAAACATTTTTGTACTCTCTAACTAATTTACCTAACATTCGCATTCCACGGCATGTTGTAGGTCAAAGTCCACAACAAATCGAGTTGCATCTCTTTACCGACGCGAGTGAAGTCGCGTACGGGTCTTGCGCCTATATTCGCACTGTCAATTCTGACGGACGGATTGAGGTTATGTTGCTGTGTTCCAAGACACGAGTCTCCCCTTTAAAATCGCTTTCGGTACCCCGGTTAGAATTATTGGGGTTACAAATTGGTGCCAAAATGTGTCACAAAATAACGCAGGCCCTGCGTCTGCAGTTCGATAAAATCGTCATGTGGTCGGACTCGACAATCGTGCTTGGTTGGATGAAAACATCGCCACATTTACTCAAAACGTTTGTAGCAAATCGCGTTGTGGAAATAAACGAGTTAGCAGGTAATGCAATATTCTTGCATATAGATGGTAAACATAACCCCGCTGACATCCTGTCTAGAGGTCTAAACCTAAATGACTTATCCGAATGTGATACATGGTGGCATGGTCCAGCAATGTTGCATGATCTAGATTTTACCACAAGTTCATACCTCCACAACAAAGAGGTAGATTTACCCGAGTTGAAATCGAAATGTAGTGAGAAATTTTCATTGTTTACTACCACATCACAAGCGGATAAATCAAACAGTGAGTCAAGTGTTGATTTTACTAAGTTTTCTTCATTTAAACGACTTCAGCGTGTTTATGGTTATGTCATGCGCTTCATTTATAATATTCGTGCTAAAAAACAAGTAAATGAACGCCTCTCAGGCACTTTATCAGCAAAAGAGCTCAACAATGCTATGCTGGTTCTTACTAGAATTGTACAAAAACAATCATTTCCTTTAGTATATAATTGCTTACTAAACAAGTTACCACTGAAATTATCTAGTTCACTTGCTAGTTTAAATATATTTATGGATGAGAACTTGATTATTCGAGTAGGTGGTAGGATTTTATACAGATCTGACTTTGATTACAACAAAAAACACCCCATATTATTGTGTGGGAAACATCATTTTACCAAACTTTTGTTTCAACAGGAACACCTGAACCTTTTACACTCAGGACCCCAGTTAATGTTGGCAAATATAAGAGAAACTTGGTGGCCATTGAATGGCAGGAATTTGGCTAAAATGACTGTTCGGCAATGTGTAACATGCACACGTATGTCAGGTAAAACTATTCAACCTATTATGGCTCCATTACCTAGTCAGAGATTAGAATCTGGATATTGTTTTGAATACTGCGGTGTTGATAATTTTGGGCCAGTTTTCTATTTGAATAAACGCGGAAGAGGATCCAGGTTGATCAAAAGTTATGTATGTCTGTTTGTGTGTTTTTCTACTCGTGCTTTGCACCTAGAACTTGTCACTAGTATGTCATCTGAGAGCTACATATTAGCATTGAAAAGATTTATTTCTCGGAGAGGAAAACCTAAAGAAATTCATTCAGATCAGGGACGCAATTTCATAGGTGCAGCCAGAGAATTTCAGGATTTAATAAACAAAAATAAAGATTCTATCATTAACTATGCCTCTGAAAATCAAATAAATTTCATTTTTAACCCACCAGGGGCACCACATTTTGGCGGTTTGTGGGAAAGGGGTGTTCGCTCATGCAAACACCACATTAAACGTGTAGTAGGGAATACTAACCTCACTTACGAGGAATTCAGTACGGTTTTAGTGCAAATAGAAGCAGTCCTGAATTCCCGTCCTCTATGTCCACTGTCCGCAGACCCCAACGATTTCACACCGCTGACGCCGGGACACTTTTTGGTGGGACGGCCGCTTACAGCACCAGCATCAGATGACGTCACATCAAAACCTTTACTCAGCCTATCGCGCTTCCAAAGAGTGGAACAAATGAGACAACATTTCTGGAAACGCTGGTCCAAGGAGTATGTGGCAGAACTTCAAAAGCGTGTGAAGTGGAAGACCAATCGAGATGACATCAAACCTAACACTATGGTCCTCATAAAAGAAGACAACTTACCTCCTCTCAAGTGGCGCTTGGGCAGAATTATGTCTGTGTTCCCAGGTCAAGATGGAGTGGCTAGAGTGGCCAATATACGAACTTCAACTGGAATTATACAGAGGGCTTTTTCCAAGATTTGCCCCCTCCCTGTCAGCACGGAATCTGGTACAGAGGAGCAGCTGGAATCCGGTGCAGACGAGCAGCTGGAATCTTCAGAACCTGTTGAGAGTCAAGCCTCTCAAGGCGGGGGAAGATGTTAGTGACGACATCTATCGCATCAGCTCTGCAGTAACTTCCCATGAAGACGCTTGAAGATGATCTAAGGATCTAAGTGCAGTATGCACTGAGAATACGTCGTGTTATTACTACTTACCGACAGATGGCACTACTTTCCATACAAATTGTATTTTTTCTTTCTTATTGGAGCTCTGTGCTCACACTCATCATACGAACGTTACCTAGTTAACACCCTATGTTTTATAAGAAGCCTAATAAAGCTTATTCGTTGAAATTTAAATATACGCCTCATTTCTGCAACCCTGGAGTCAGCCCCTACACACCAGCGCCAAAGGAAAACACCCACCAACATATTTGAGTGTCACAGCCTACAACAGTATTTTGGCATTTGATCGAACATGCTCATTGATCCTACGATTGATTGACTGTGTTTAGAGCTAAGTTATTTTACTATTAAACTTCATAAGCTGAGCACGAGAAACTGTCTCAGCTATAACAATCTATTCAGTGTTCCTTTTAGTTTCTCGCTTGTAGTACGGCCTCAACAGACTTTTAAGAATAGGTTTGTGTACTATAGGCCAGAGCCCGAACAATAGGAATCCCGAGAAGTATAGGCTGTAATAAATGCTAAACCATTTCGTATACACTTTGACGTCAAATGGAACGAGACTCCACCCCATGAACACAATCGTGTAAGTTTTAAGTATGACATAGAGTACGTACTTCGCGATGTTGTTATTCCACATTTTATGATAGAACTCTGTTTTGTTGAGCATGGATTCGAGATCCTTTTCCATGTAGATGATCATGAACTCGTTCAGGAAGGTCATGTAGTAGCCTGACCTGATGCCGTGCCACACCGCGAGGAACATGAGCGTGAACAGTTGACTAAGGTTCCTGTTGCCGAGAAACTTGAGTCGTTTGTAGATGTACTCGGCGGCGAAGTGGTTGGTGTTGCAGTTGAAGCTGTCGATGTAATGCTGGAACTTGGTGGCGCTCTCGAAGGTGCCCAGCTTGATATTAGTGCAGCCATCCCAGGACGACACAGTCTGCCCGGTCGCCGTCTGCTTGGTGCCGTTGTATGACAACCCGAAACGGATGCACGACGCTGTGGACAACATTGTGTATTATTGCATACCACATAGAAAATATGTTTATACTACACACACATCCTCACATCCTCCTTGCCTTATCCCGTTCTCTTACTTGACGTGGAACCAAGTTTTTACACAGAGCGACTATCATCTGACCTCTGCAACCCGAACGCTAACCGGGTCCAAATCCTAGGTTAATTCACGTTCAAATATCAATTCAAATTTTATGTGAATGTGGGTTATACTACAGTTACATAAAAATTGCCCTATAGCTTTATGAAACGTAGAGAGGAACGTGAGTCATTGTTCACGTTTTAAATTAGCGGGAGGGAAAAATCCATAGGTACAGAGCACTTTCCTCCCCAAGGGAGAAAACATGCAACTGTTAAAGTTACGTAAAACGAAACGAAAATCTATTAATATATTTTTGCAAGCAAAATGGAAGACTTATTGCTGAATGAACTTAATGCTTTTGCTTTGAACGATATTATTAAAAAGTAATACCGCGCGAATTCGTTTATGATTTTTCATGTAATTTTTTAGGTTTATTGAACTGTTGTTCTATCTGCGCTTCGGGCCTCAAACTACACCCTTGTTAGCAAGCAGTTCTTTTCTTGCCGCTTGTCCAATGTATTGGTCATTGAGGTTGATTTGGACATTTCACATTGTGCTACTTCAAACACCTATTTAATACTCAATTAACATTGAATAACATTAAAATTCAAACAATGATAACTATTTATTTGCTGTAGTTACTGATTCACAAATTAATTTGGAATACAATACCTACTTGCTATAATTTATACAGGAAAATGAATTTAGGTAACCCAGTCAGTGCGTTGTATGTACTGAATAATATAATATTGCATGTAATAGCATATCTACTCTACCACTATTAGTAGTTTCATAGTTGTCTACCTAAATAATCAAACATGAATATTACATAACATAGTAATTCAGTATTGAGATAAATGACCTTGCAATAATATATTTACCTTCAGTTAGTAACCAACATGAGATGTACTTGTAGAGAGCAAAATGAGCCCAAAGTCCACAGTAGATGTGACGGTAGAATATTGAGTTTTCCCAAAACTCGTCTGATAACATGTATTGCATGTTAAACACCGAAACTGAAAGTAAATGAAATATATTTTAATTGAATTGATTGATTAATAGGTTCTTATGAAATGTAAAATACACAGACACATATCACGCCTTTATACCTTGCGGAGTAGGCAGAGTGATAACGATCGCAAAATTACGGTCGTTATCGCCACGTCCGACAATATTTGAGGGTCGTTGCAGACAAGTCGTGTATCACTATAGAGACAGGTTGTCAGACTTTCGCCTAAAATTGCAATACACTTAAAAGTCCCTCAGTCACCTCTTACGACTCCCACGGGAAAGAAATGGAGTGATAGTATTCTAAGCCGGCATCACACGGCATGAAATGTAAAATGTAATGTGTACCTATAATCAATCTATACTTAAAAAAACTAGTGTCCTTTCTCATTCACGCGCTAACTGCTAACTCACTGATTCATCAACATAGAGCCTAAACGACTATATCTAGTAAGATGAAACATTTTACTACAAAAACATCCACTAAGAATGGATTTTTGGAATTTTTACCCCTAAGGGTGTTTCAGGGTTTTTTTAATTTTTACCCCTGGAGGGGTAAAGTTAGATAAGGTTAGGGGGTTAAGGATTTGTATGAAACTCCAGTGTTCTTTGATGCAATCTGTCTTAATACCTATTTGTGATTAGACCATAAAGCTAAACACGTGTTTCAGAGGTTTTTTATTTTTATCCTCTCTGTAGAGATATTTTACCCCTATGGGTAAAAAAGTATGTATGAAAGGGTTTGTTTCATAACTTTAAGCTTGAGGAGTTAAAAATTTAACAACATGTTTCAGCATGTAAAAAATTATTGTCCCTAAAAAGGTAGGTAATGTGGGGTAAATAAAAGTTAGTATGGAGATTGTTTCTACAAATGCAAAAAAAAATATGGGCTACAGAATCAAAATCCCGTTCCATACAATAAAATGCGCGAGTGAAACCGCAGGATTTCCGCCAGTCATACTATATGGTCATTATGATCAATAATAGAATTAACTTACCACCAACTTGGAAAGCAGTTAGGTAGAGGATACCCTGAATAAGTCTTTTCATTGCCTGGCCGACGTACATATCTTCATTTTCATCTAATGGGTATTTTTCATTGATAAAATCAGAATATCTCCTGAATGAGAAAATTGGGCCTACTAAGAAACACGATGGAAAATACAGAAAACCAATCATTTCTACAAATGTAGGGCTTTCCGTTAGAGCAGTTTTCTTGTTGTTTGCAGACAACTCTTCACCATTTTTCATCTTTTTGCCGTCCCACAAATCAAATGACAGAGCTATTAGTTTCAAAGTCAGGACACATTGTGGCATCGTCCAGGTTATATCATAGTCCTCAGATTCTGTCATAGCATATCCAATAAGTAAATAGCCCATATTGAATACAAATGTTATTATAGCATTTTCTTTTCCTGGCCCAAGTAGCAATGTTGTGCCATACAACACAAGCGCCGGTACTGCATTGTGATACATTGACAGTCCAAAGTTGTAAAAAGCCATGTCAAGGCCGGTTGCTATGAAGTAGAGATTACGGTACTCTTTATGTTTTCTTACATATTTATGATAGACTATAGCTAAAGGATATGCTGCTAGGATAGAGAGGAGCAGCTTCAGAGCTGGTTCTGTGGTACCGATTAAGCTTGCTAGCCCCGGTATGGGGCTAAGCCCCACCCAGCCCAGGATGGACAGTGTCAGACCCCACATAGCGAATCTGAAAAGAAGAACAGAACAGCTATCAATTTATTATCATTTCAAGGAAAATCCTACATAGCCCTTCAATTATCTTGTCCGTTGGGTAACTGAAGCTGGATGCCTCTTAATTACACAAATACTAACTAACTAAT
This sequence comes from Keiferia lycopersicella, assembly GCA_029255805.1. Classification (NCBI taxonomy): domain Eukaryota; kingdom Metazoa; phylum Arthropoda; class Insecta; order Lepidoptera; family Gelechiidae; genus Keiferia; species Keiferia lycopersicella. Next base: position 13,173,459 of record JARACZ010000006.1, on the reverse strand, counting down.
TATTAATATTTTTTTAAACTCTCACTGTTTTCACACATTTTTATGGTTCACCCATGTCCTATACCATATTTTTATAATATCGCGAGTGATCCGGGTTAATACACAAATATATTTATTATAGCATATAAAAACATACTCACATAAGATAAATATAATTTTGTTTGCAATAGCACATAAAAAAAGAAATGGACATTACAAAAAGAAAACAGGGCATACAATGTTGGCGGTCTTAAAGCTAGGTAGCTATTTCTGCCAAACAACCATAATTTACTAATAAATACTAACTTTATCATTAATAATTTGGCACATCACAGGGTAGTACAATAACCTTTGTTGGGCAAATGACCCTTAATTTCACAATGAGGTAGGTTCATTTTTACATATACTTGTATACATTTCAAGGGTGGAACTAATTTTGGTCTAATTTTTTGGGCTTGCTCGTGTCTTGAAAATATTTTCAATCTACTAAGTATATATTTATTGCCATTTTTTTTACCATTTTTTGATATTGTAAAATTATGTTTTTGGTCTAATTTTTTGGGCTTGCTCGTGTCTTGAAAATTTTTTCAATCTACTAAGTATATATTTATTGCCATTTTTTTTACCATTTTTTGATATTGTAAAATTATGTTAAGTCATGGCCAGCCTGATTATTTAATTCTAATATCAACTAGTGTAAGTATCAACATATTATTATTTATTATAGTTAACTATTTTTTATTTGATGTACTTTGTCTACTTTTTGATCTAGGGTGATGGCTGATTATGTGCCATAGTTAAGACGGGCTGGTAGGTGGGGCTACAGAATAGACCTACATATCATATATATTTCTTAAAGAACATAGTGCAAGAAGCCAATTATATGCAAGAGTGGGACTGTTTCATCATCCTCATCTCATTTTATTTACTCCCTACACAAATTAAATCTGAACAGTGTGGTTTCCAGGGTAATTTCCTGATTGTGCCTGGCCTGGTATGGTGATGTAGGCCAGTGTCAGTCCGCTAATATTGGAAGACTTTCAGCAGGTGCAAAGTTGTCTAAGGTACATAGATCTACTTTTCAGCAACAGGGTTTGCCTTATTTCTATGGCACACTGGCCAACTAGCCAGCCCCTGCAAGTGCACCTAAGCTAGATGATCATTGCACAACAACTGAGTAGGTAGGTATGATATACATAACATTACAGAATTAAGACAAAAGGAGAACAATGAATGATACATTATGTGCACGTAAATGCGTCTATTATATTTATCTGCATTCATACTTAGACAAACCCACCACTAAACTTATCATACTTATCTCCTTATCTTATTAGTGCTCAAAACAAAGGGATTTCGACTTACCGCAATACCCGAAACGGTCCTAAATAATGAATGAGCTGTGGCTTGATTTACGCTGAGATTTTGATGCAGTGCTTCTGACCTTCTCCTGAACCTAGATGTGGCTGTTCGAAGGTCTTTGATGCAGTGCAGTCGAATGATCGACCAATACGTACTTAGTCGAATCCGTGGATAGCAAGTGGAGATAGAAAATCAAAATGTCAAACAAACGTGTATAATGCGCAACAAATATGGCTCAAAAATAACGTGTTCTACCAAGCGACACAGCTGACTCCAGCAGCTGCTGACTGTTTGATTTGTTTGTTAAAATATCCTAACAAAACACTAGTTAAATTAAAAAAATGTATGATCTGTGTATTACTTCCATGGTACGACATCAATCATTATTGATCATTTGATTCATTATCTATATTGACCATAAATTACTTGTGTGTGGGGGTGGAATTTCTGTGTGGGTGGTTATTCGTTTCGTAATTGTAATGTGCATATTATTAGTTGAACAAAAATAGTTGCACATTCAGCGCGCCCTAAGCTGCCAGACGGCACCAAAACAAATGACCTTTCATCTTTGTCAGAGTATTCTACCAAAAAAATCCTGCGAAAGTATCTGTGTTCCGTCTATGAATTTAAAGTTAGTCTTGATTTTCGCAACAGAGCCTTCGCAATCTATTTCTATATTAAATTTATACTGAGGTTGACATCTTTTTGACAGAAAATGAATCCTCCAGCCTTTTGGAAGACAGAAGCCACATCCTAAAAAAATTAATTGAATTGGTTAGCTGTTTTTGGCCGATTAATCTGGCAGCACTTAAAAAAAAAAACAAAGAAACTTGTTCTTGTCAGCCCAAAATACACGCTTCCACGCTAGACATCCTTAAAAAAACCAGAAAAATAAACTCTTTCATTATTTTTATTTACCTATTTACGTGCTGTGATTATATTGGTGATTGTTGTGTTGAGTTGGTTGAAATGAGTCTTCATAAAGCCAGGTAATTATACATTAGGTACAGCTTTTAATTTTTTTATTGCAGTTGTATTCAAGGTACATGTTAAAGTTAATAAAATCATGGAAATGACAAACCTGCATACGTTCTTACCTCCAAGCTACCATACGCCCCTATCTTACCTACTACCTCAACTACACGCTGCTGTAAACAAGGTGTATTTATTGTTGGCCAGATTCTGCTAGTTAATACAGATCGGCTGGTTCAATTGCAGTAGAGAGGTCAATTTCTTTTTCATTGTTTGACCTATGTTCCTAGGCGAAAGTATTTACTCAAATCAGCTGGTTTGAGATACTCTTAGAGGTTTCATTTTTCGGCCTATGCTCTTAGGCGAAAGTTTTTTCTTCAAATCAGCTGGTCTGAGTGAGTATATTAAGGTATTTTATATGTTAAATTTCATACTTATCCGCACCAAACAAACTAAATTATAGACTTTTTTATCTTGATGATGCAATGGGATCACCTACTCAAAATTAGATTTGTTTGATATGAGTGTTATTTTTTTCTAATTTAATTTGATGTTTTAGGATTAAAGCATTTGAGGATGTGCTCGCACAAGATGTTATCAATATTGAACAGCTACAGAAACTAGCATTTAATGGTAAGACTTCACACTATAAGAGTTTTATGTATATTTCAATCCAAAATATAAGATAACGCCATTTATTAAGAAAGGGTCTTTATATATATAGCTCTATCATATATTTGTGTTTACTCACAAATTTACTTGCCCGCATAACACATTATTTATCTGCCCTTTCACCCACTAGTTTACTTAAGTTTTGTTCCTCGTATTCCCTTGGATAATTAAAAAGATGTTTACACATGGCAATCTATTTTGCTGTCACTGCTGGAAGCCACGGCCGCCATATACAGATCCTATCTTAAAAAATCTGGCTATAACTGTAGCTACTTAGGCAATGTTTAAAATGTATTGTGTTTTTATATATAAGTACTATTTGAATTATATTTAATTAGGGATCACTTAGAACTACTAGAATAGTCACTTATTAAAAACTAGCTGGTACTTGCGACTTCATTTCGCTGAATTATTGATGAAAAATATATATTTGGATTAAAAACCTAAAGAAAAATATTTCATATTATATTAGGAACGTAAAAGTAGCTTTTTCATGGTAAATCTGCTAAATAGAATTTAATTACATTTCATACAGATGCCCTGCGAAAAACTTAGCTTTATTCCCTTAGTTCATTATAATTAGGTGATTTTCAATATTTTTAGTAAAATTTTGTTAAATGCGCTCCTCAAAAGTCATAACTAAATTATCCGGATAAGTGGATACCCACTAAAATTCTCTTTGGGTGAGGTTAATTGACCAAAACCCATCCAGCCTTTTATCAGTTAACATTATTATTTCCAAGGCATACCAGATGAGAAGGGGCTGCGGTCTCTAGTGTGGAAGATTCTGCTGCATTACATTCCACATGAGAGAAGTGCTCGAGATGCAACTCTCCAGAAAAAGCGACAGCTGTACAAACAATTTATTGGTAAGTTGTTTTATAATAACCTCTATATCTATGATTAGATTAATTAGCTGTCCGGTTTTACTTGCGCATTTTATTGTGCATGGAACACAGATTCAACGAATGACCCAAAAAACCCATTTGACTTAAAGTTATTTTCATTGTAATGAATTCCACAAAGTTTGTAACCCCATTAAGGGATAAAAACAAAAACCCCTTAAACTCACCTCGTTTTTTTCTACCTTTTGATACTCTGCTCTATGTTGACTACTTCCGAACCAGACCAATTTCAAAAATTCTTAACATTTTCTATTACAGAGCTGTAACATCCCTTAGTGACATAGGGTATTTTTACCACAGGATAATGTTTAATTATTGTGGTAAAAAAGTCAGCAGTGAGTGAAATCAGTGGGCTGGCCTTTACTCATTAACAAAAGCCTATTATTTTGAAATACAGACCTTATACTATCTGTGTTTATTTTATAGATGAAATCATAGTATCACCAGGCGGAGAGAGTGACCACCCACTGAGCATTAGTCCTGACAGCTCCTGGAGCAACTACTTCAAGGACAATGAGGTGCTGCTGCAGATTGACAAGGATGTGCGCCGCCTGTGTCCTGATATCTCCTTCTTCCAGTCTGCTACCGAATTTCCTTGCGCTGAGGTACCTACACAAAAAGATTCACTAGTAGCTTTGGTTTTTAGGTTAATAATATTGTCATCATAGGCACAGTTTTTTATTGTTAGACTCGTTTTGCTCGACTCGATGTTTTTGGTACAGGGGCCATCAAAACTACGCCCTACGGCTTGGTGGGGAGCGAGGCCTCATCCAAAAATAATTGATTGGTTGTTCAAACAACCAGCCCAATCACGCCCTTGGAGCGAAACTGGACTTAGGAGTTGTTCTTGGAAGAACGAACTGATATTAAATACAGTGTATTTTTAGTTAAACAATGAGTACCTGCCTATTTCGGAAGATTGTGTGAATCGAGCCGGTTACTAGTGAGACTTCTTTTTAGGAATTTTCATACTGTAAAAATAATAAAGTTTACTCATAGCATAATAATTCTACAACTTGCAGATTGTGAACAGCAATGGTGTGAAGCGACTTCACAAGAGAGTTGAGCAGTCTGTTTTAAAATACTCCACATTGGAAAGAAGAGGACTTGGGGTCGCAAAAGTAACTATTAACTTCATTTGGCATGTATTCCATATGTAACAGGTAGGTATAACAATCGTACCTATCGGCATTACGTACCTGATAGGGCACGGTTTGAGGTACGTTTTTCGTTATCTTCAGTTTATAAAGAAACATACATACACAAATCACGCCTTTATCCATTGCGGGGTAGGCAGAGCGTTAATTATTGTAAAATTACGGTGGTTATCGCCACGTCTGACAAGTATTGAGGGCCCCTTCATCTGAAGGGGCCCTCAATGATACACGAATCATCTGATTCGTGTATCACTGTAGTGACAGGTTGTCAGCCTGTCGCCTAAAGTTGTAATACATGGTAATCCACATGAAACCATCGAGTCCCTTAGTTGCCTCTTACAACACCCGCAGGAATCATTTAGGTGATGCTATTCTATGCCGGCATCACACAGCATATGAATTTATAAAGAAAATTTTAAAATAATCGGCAATGTATGACAAATCGGGTCTAGTCAGCAGTGTAGTGACATCACTTCTCTACACTACTGATAATGACCCAAGTTGGTGTACATAAACATTACCATGATTGTGTGTGAATGTTTGCCGTGTGATGCCGGTTTAGAATAGCATCACCCCATTTCTTTCCCTCGGGTGAAAGCCGACTAAGGGGCTCGCGGGCTCTATGTGTATTGCAATTTTAGGCGACGGGCTGACAACTTGTCATTATAGTGACACAAGACTTATCTGAAAGGCCTCTTAAACATTTGTCAGACGTGGCGATCACGACCGTGATATTACGGTCCTTGACGCTTTGCCTACCCCGCCAGGGATAGAGGCGTGATTTGTGTATGAGTGTAGATGTTGTAGACAGCCGAAACATCTAAGCACCGAATGTTGTAACAGTTAAGCAACGAGATCCACCGGCAAGACATGTCCTGCGGCGACTACGCGCCCCTGAGCGAGGGCTGCGAGGCGCACTGGGAGGTGGTCGAGCGCATGCTCTTCCTCTACGCCAAGCTGAACCCCGGCCAGAGCTACGTGCAGGGCATGAACGAGATCATCGGGCCCATTTACCACACCTTCGCCATCGACACCAACAAGGAGTTCCGCCGTGAGTAAACATGATCAATTCGCTAGTTTCCTGGGTCATTAAAAAATATAACAGTTGTAAACTATTGTCCAAAAATACTACGTATTTCATTCATCATTTTTCGAAATATTCAAAGTTTGAATTAATAAGCAGAAAAATAACTATAAAAGTAAGTGTTTTGACGCCATCCAAATACTTAGGGCGTGACGTCATACTTCTAGTTCTTCATACAAAATACCGTTTTAGATCGTTTTAAAAAGTAGCTCATCTGTCAGGAAACAAGCCTATTCCTGTAGCTATCAATACACGATAGATATACAATTAAGTCGCATTTTGCGTTTCTTTGTTTGTCAATCTGTCATGGACATCGCTTAATCCTCCAAAACCGTGAAACAGTTTGCCGTTGCCGTTTTTTTTAATAGAAAAAGTGATTCGGAGCGAAACACTAGTGTTAACGTTGACACTTTATTCACATTATCCAAATCACAAAGCACACTAGTCCGTTAAACACACATAGCTAAAACGTCGGGGAAACATATTTCGATATCGCTTCGAACTGATTCGTATCAACCAACCATATAAACTAAACTATAGAAAACAGAGCAGTGCGAGAGTTAATAGTATATAGAAAATTTTTATGTAACTTATAGAACGCAATAAATATACAGGGTGTAAGAGAAGGTGTAACGAAAACTTTGCAGGCGTGATCAGACCAGGCCATGAAACTGAACAACTTTGACTATGGGGGCTATGTTAGGAAACCCTAATTTTTTTTCGAGTTTCCATACAAAGTCAGTCAGCTAATCGGGAATTTTGTATGGAAGGTCGAAAAAATTTTTTCGTTTCTCAGCATAGCCCCCATATAAAAAGTTGTTCAGTTTGATGATCTGGCTGAGCACGCCTGGAAAGTTTTCGTTACATCGTCCTTACACCCTGTAATACAAATAAATAAAAATGTACATATTAACTTAAACTGGTGTTGTATCCAGAACACGCAGAGGCAGACTGTTTCTTCTGCTTCACGAACCTGATGTCGGAGATCCGCGACTTCTTCATACGCACGCTGGACGAGGCGGAGAGCGGCATCAACTACATGATGAGCAAGCTGTGCGAGTGCGTGAAACGGAACGACCCGGCCGTGTGGGCCCGCCTCGAGATGCAAGAACTCCGCCCACAGTATTACAGCTTCAGGTGATATCCATATTCCACTACCGCCTCAGAAATAGGATTATGTGTATGCTTGCACAAAAAAGAGCGGGACAACGGCGGCGCGCGCTATTCAGGGTGTAAGGGACGGTGAAACGAAAACTTTGCAGGCGTGATCAGACCATGAAACTGAACAACTTTTTCTGTGGCGGCTATGTTGGAAAACGAAAAAAAAATTCGAGTTCCCATACAAAGTTCCTCAGCTGATCGGGAATTTTATATGGAAGGTCGAATTTTTTTAAAGAAAAAGTTGTTCAGTTCATGCTCTGAGCACGCCTGCAAAGTTTTAATCTAACTGGGTGCTAAGATTGGAAGACAATCCAAAATTTTATTTATTCATAACATCGTTTAACTTTATTTGGTATAAAATAATCCAAACAACCTAAAAACTACAGCAACTTAAAGAATGTCTTGGCTAGTTTTCGTGTGTTTCGGTCCTAGGGTTCCGTTCCCGGGTCTCGGGAACCGGGAACTCTTTAACCATTCCAGCCGGTGCCATTCTACAAATTTCCGACCTGGTGACACTCTACCTTCCAAATCCACTCTCGAACCTTCCAAACTAGCGCTACTTAACAACCTTTCGACAGAGTGCTACTCGAGAACATTCCGACGGTGCCATTTGAGAACCTTTCACCCTAGTGCCTGCCGTGTACCTTCTGACCCGGTGCCACTAAAGAACCTTCTGACCCCGTGCCTGCCGAGTACCTTTCGACTTGGTGCCACTCTAGAACCTTCCAACCACGTGCTACTCTATAGCTTTCCGACCCTATTCATCCCTCTTCAGAGCCCCCGATTTTGTGTCACTCGAATTTTCCAACCCAGTTTTACTATACTTCAACTCAACCCACAAAAGACCAAAAAAATTCACACATATTTTTTTACTATAAAACATCAAGTAAAAGAAATTTAGAAACGTGTGGTTAAACCAGTCGATCTGGACTTTCGTGCACGGAATTGAAAAAGAACACTCAGAAATTGAGCTCCTGATCTCTTCACTTGTAAGTTTCGTATCAAACACTTCATTGCAATTGTTCTCTTTGCAGATGGCTGACGCTCCTGCTCTCCCAAGAGTTCTCTCTGCCCGACGTGGAGAGAATCTGGGACTCTCTGTTCGCCGACCCGCGCAGATTCGACTCGCTTATCTACATCTGCTGCGCCATGATACTGTGAGTACTGATCACTGACCTGAAACCTGAAAAAGTACTGTGTTCCTTTAAGGCCCCGGTCTCGGATTTTGCGGGCAGCGGGGCGGCTGCGGCGTCGTCGCCTTTTTTCTTTGGTGTACCACTTAGCTACAGTGGTTCAATACAACTGGAGCTGAAATTGACTGTAATGGTGCGATATGTTGCGTTCCGTAACATTTAAACTAAAATAATTTTTGTAACCTTTTTATTATTTATTTCAAGCATGCATAGGCTACTTTTATACCTACAGAACTCGTGTTTTAAAGGAACCGAGTACTTACAACAAAGAACACATAACACTAAGAACCAAACCAACCATATTATTGGTATATCTTGCTCATTGTCCCTCATTCCATCTTAAAGCGATCGAGAAAAATCGGAGAATCTAATTTAATAAAATTATAAATAGGTTAGTGAGAGAGAATCTGCTGAGTGGAGACTTCGCTTCTAACGTGAAGCTGCTGCAGAACTTCCCGCCCATGGACGTGTCGCTGATCCTCAACAAAGCCGTCGAAATCTCCAACAGATAAGCTCTCTTACAACACCACCACTGTCTACATCTTAGTTTAAAACTCGATCGGATAAAGAAACGATCCCAATATGCCTTCATAAAATAGGTATACGATACAGCGACATATTATATCAAGTATGTTTTCGTATCGTTTATTTATCTGATCGAGATATTTTATAGAATTTTACGCATTTACCTTTTGAGTAGTTTTTCTATCTATTTTTATACATTGATAATATTTCTATAACTTTTAGTATAAGGCTATTCTACTACCTACTAGTCTCTTATCTAGTAGGTACTTCATATACTGTGGTTATGCCTAAATGGCCTATTTGTAGACAACTAATAATACCGATGATATATAACATTCTTTCGTAATTAGTTTATACTTGATTGTTGCATTTGCTGGTTTTTTTTTATTGTTGGGGATTCGTTTTCGGCCCCGGGGCCAAATGCATCTGCTCGTACGATATGATAATGGTCAAATCGTCTAATTTTTTTGCCAATAATTGATCGGTCGAATATAATTTATAGACGAAGCAAATTGATACAAGGCATAGGTGTAGCCTTAAATTAAATAGGCCTCCCTAGACTAGGTGCCACCATTATATCTTGATCAAAACGTAATATATTGAATACCTGCTGGTCAAAGTTGAAGTACAATTAGTTGTATTAGTAAAAAAGGTTTATTGTAGTTACAGATAACCACTTAACCCGTTTATTACACCTACATTGCTAAAAATAAAGCTGGGCACCGTTAATCAAATAATTAACTTCGTTAATCGATAATCCATTACTAAAAAAGTTATCTTCGTTAATCGTTACATCTCGAAAGATTTAACGGAAGTTAACGTTAATCCGTTAACAAATGATAATAAAATGCATTTTCTGTCATGACATCATGATGATTTCTTCCCAGTTTTCTTTCTACCTCACACGCACGTCAAGAAATAGGTATTTAACTAGTTTCATTTACTCGCACACATTGCACTGGCAAGCCATTGGTCCGAACCTGCCCGAACGCCTTTTTCTCGACGGCGGCGGCGCAACCAGAAAGATGATCGACATAGAAAATGTCCTATAGACTAATGAAACGTAGAGAGGAACGTGAGTCATTGTTCACGTTTCAAATTAGCGGGAGACAAGAATACATACAAATCACTTTTTGTAAGCAATCGGTTCTTTTCTTAGCGTGTGTCCAATGTAACGGAAGTTAAGGAGTCCGTTCACAGGTTTCAAAGTTAACTTAAAAGTTCATCCGTTGGTACAAATGGTAACTTCTTAAATTAACAATTAACGAGTTAACACCCAGCTATTTTTTTGTTCGATAAACTACGTTTCCATCGAGTAATCATTTATTTTTATGAAGCATCACCTATCCTAGGGAGGTCCCCATCCTTAACGCTGTTCTAAAATTGGGAACAAAATTAATGAACTCATGTATGACTGTGAGAGTGAGGATTGAAATCAACATGCAATAAATAGAAGGCAAACGAAAGCTTAAGATTTACTCGCAATCTTATAGGAATATGTAAGTAGTTTGAATCATCTTAAAATTATTCCAGAATATGCACCACTGTCCAAATCTCTAAAGTAAGTAGGTGTTTAAAGGTTATGATAAGAAAAAACAATTCTCTTGAGCATGATTTTCATATTTCATGAAACTTTATAAAAATCTAATTATTTATGAGAATTGTACAAATTTATTTATATTTTTGACAATAAATTAATATTTGCATATCTCTCTTAGCCTTTTTCCTATAATGTAGTTATGTTTCTTGAATGTAGATTTTATTTTTAATTTCTATAATGTAGGTATAAGATACTTGAATGTTAGAAGTAGATATGTGGTTAAATTAGCACATTAAAATCATTTTAACAGTGTATGGGTGGGAAACTCTGGAAAATGACAACATAAGCAACAGGAAGTCATTTTCTGAAAAGTCGTGATTCTGTTCCATGCACGGAAGTCCGTAACGACTGGTCTAACTATATGTTTTTAAATTTCAAGGATATGTGTGAATTTATTAGGGTACCTATGTGGGAATCGATATGTAAAATACTAGTGGCAGATTTTCACTAGAAACGAAAACAAACGTTTCAGAAATTGAGCTCCAGGCCTAAGGCAATACTTTTATTTAATTTCGTTCGAGATTTTTTATCACATTTGCAGGCAGATTCATGTGTCGCTCTTCAGAAATCCATAACCTGGAGTATATATTCGAAATTCTTCGCACAATAATCAAATTTAGTTGAGACGCTCTCTCCAGCTTGCCTTGCACTTTTCGTTATATCTTTTAAACGGCTCATCATTCTGATTTTTTGCATGAGGGTGGGGTCGACTAATTGTCGATTTTTTTTTAGAATAATCATATCTTCGCTATGTGGTGCGGTTCTGATGAGTCGTGCTGCAGAGGTTCTCTTCAGCACGCCACATATTTTTCGTAATATCTTTTAAACGGTATCCCCGACTAATACTGGTTTTTGTGCGACTAATTATTCTCAAGGTCATGGATTTCTACATGGGCCGTTCTGGGGAGCACGACACTGCAGATACTCCAAGCTTCTTGGATACTACCTTACCTTTTCTGGCAGATCGTCTCGAATATAATTATACCTTTCATAGAAAATCTTAAAATATCAGAGGTTCAGAAATGATAATGAATGACACAGACGAAATATATAAAGGTTACCGAATATTGTGAACTGTGATGTGATAGCAGGCACGAAGAAGAATCAATTTAGTTACTTCTCTTATTTTCGTGTAGTTACCTACCTATTACAGTAGGTACGCATCGTATGTAATATACTTTTTAAATAATATACAATATTTTACATTAAATGCCATTTCATTTTGGATATCCTACGACAGCTCTATGTTTTCATATAAACTGTACGAATTTGATGAAAATGTTCCATTTTGAAAACATTCAATTTTGAAAACATTCTTCATTGGTATAGTCTAAGTAACCCAGTGAATCTGATCCACACGCCTAAGAAATAGCGGGAGAAAGCTCAGGATGACCATATGTTGTGAGGTTATATAGTAGGTCCTATACTTAAATTCCAATAAACCCCCTTCGATTGCACGGAACGCTGCGCTGGGAGTAGAAGCGTTAATTAACGGTCCCTTTTTTAAGTTTAATTACTGTAACTCGTAAATGGTGCATCGAAGCGTGAATATGTCTATGAAGAAATAGAAGCTCATGAAATGTCTCATAACTTGTGTTTACACAATAACAACCAGAAAATTTATGGCTTTAGAGTTATGACCCCTTACTATTGCTTATTTCGTCATCCTGAGGTTTCTCCCGCTATTTTTCCTGACTACCTGACTACTTGACTTGAACTGAACTAAGGCTGTTGGGATTTCAAGAGGAAAAAAACTCACTGAAAATGAAATTACTTTATTGAACTTCTCATTACAATAAAGTAAGGAAAAAATTAAAGTTACTCATCACATCATGCACGTACACGGTTTAGTCTCACTTTCTTACTCATTATAATTCGTGTGATTGTCACTTATCATTTTCACTTAATATCATTCTTTACCGTCACTATTTTCTTTATAAAAAATATACCTACCCATTCCTTATAAATACCTACTATTTTACTAAGTCTGGTAGATACTTTTATAATTTAGAAACTGATTAGTGACAACACACTTATAAGTCCTTACAAGAATATGTATGGGTACGTGTACACACTACTGGACGCAAGCGTGAAGTAGGGGACATCAATCAACTACGCAGTAAAAATTAGCAAATATTTTGCCAATCCAATTAATTACATTTAATATTTCCATCCAATGAGCTACAGTTTGTGAAGAATAATTTGTAATAACATCACGAAAAGTCAATTACACTTGCAGGCGGTATCAAATAGAATTTTCAGGATAAACATTGTACCTATTGTATCACGTAAAGGTAAAACACGTAGACTGTACAAAAGAGGACTGATTTAGCGTAACTTGCAAAATTTACATCAACAACAAAATACTGATATTCATGTTTTATGCATATTTAGGACGAGTTGTGTGATATTCTACTTCTAAGCGTGAGTTGCTGGGATATGAACGACAATTATCTATTAAAACTTTATAAAAAAGCAACGGTCACAGTCCTCTCAGCGTACTAACATTAACATTTTATAAGATTTTGACAAAAGTAGATAGATTGACCATTGCGTTTAATACTTTTTTATAAATAAATATAAACAATATACTTACATTTTAAATTATGTATTTTAACATTATTCAACTTAGTAACATTCTTAAATAAATTAGTAGGTATGGATTGTTCTGATTGATTTTGGATTTATGAGCAGAATATCCATTTGTCTTTGATTTACATTGATTGATTACATAATCAATAAATCAATTCATTACATATAAAAATATTTTAAGCCTGTACAATGCTAAGCTGTAACTCCCTTAATACTTTTTGGCTGAAGTGCAAAATAGGTTAAAGGGATGAAATATGTCATTATAGTTTGTTTTGTTTGATTCCAACAACAAAAAAATAGATTAAACAAAAAAGAATTTGGTTGTTATTTATTTAGGTACTTAAAATAAGAAAAACAGTAAGTTTTCTTACTGATTTCTTAAATATTGATATATATTACAAAAAATCATCGGATAAATACCATGATATATATCCTTCGAACCCCGGTTGCTATGGAACTGATACTGATATTATTTTTCGTGTGGGACACCAAGTCGTCCAACGACCCAATGAACCTGATATTCGAAAACCCTTTTTGATATACATAATTGTCGTAAAAGCTTTTATTTATTGAAATACGTCACAATGGCGAGGATGTTCTATTTTGCCTGATGTTGATGTTCGCTACATGATATTAAATTGAAAAGAACCTATTTTGCACTCATAAGTATTGAAATTGCGTCCTTGTTATTAACTATCAAATCACCGCTATCTCCAATTTCTAATCAACCACATGTGTTTCATAAATTAGCTGTTTTTGACGTTGCTTTTAACCCTAATTTACATAAGTAATTATTTATTTTTAATCTTAGAGTGAGATTGAAAATTGGAGAAAGTGTCAATCCTGTATGCATTCCCACATACAGACGCACTAGCGGCTCCTGTTCAATCCTCTGGGCTATCTACACGTGACAAATGCTCGTACGAATGCAGATTTGCTGAATAGTAGAATAATTGTTGTACTAGTGTTTACCTACAATTGACAAGTTCGCTCGCAAAGCGTTAAAAGATGGCCATTGCAATCACATCGCTTTAACCCGACCTGCGGCGAGGGTAGGTGAATTTATGTGATTAAGTTAGGCCATCATTTCTCTATTAAGGTTTGTCGTTGTAATTGTTTTTTGTTTCATGCAAACATTGCTATCGCCTTGATTTTGACACTTTGACACTCGATTGGGACTTTCTTTGCTAATAATATTCCTGAGAAAAAAATCTTAAGACTTCAGCTGTCATTTGTTTCGTTACTAACGATAGCTGTTCTATGATAGCTGTAGATTTCATTTCGCCTTTTGAAGGTGACAGGAATAGTTAGGGATTAGCTAAGGTAATGGTCCCGCCGTGTTGAGAGCGTCGTGAAGATAGCCCGGTAGCGTGTGGCTCTCCCTAGCACGGCTCATGTGGAAATCCATGACCTCTTCTTCCATGAATTCTGGTTCTTGTGCGACAAATTATCGACAATTTATTCTGCATACTCAAGGTCATTGATTTCCACATGGGCCGTGCTAGGGAGAGCCACATCCCGGTAGCCGACGACGGCCGGCTGCTTTCGTGATGAGATGAGATTCTCTAGTTGTTGTCAGTCTATCATCTATCTCGTGAAAGCCGAAACGGATCACAGCTTTCAATATTTTAAAAAACATCCAAACTATTTTCGTCAGACTATCTAAAAATAAATACTTTTCAGTTTGTACCCTACTAGTTCTATAATAACTTGATATAAGTATAATTGAAAACAATATTACATTAACAGTCAGAATCTAAGCTGCTACAGTTAATCAAATGCAACTATGAAATTGTAAATAAAACATGTGTAAAGTAAAAATAGCACATCATAGTATTTAACGCACACTATTCGGGCTTCGCTAATATTTAGGATTACGATTAAGTAATTTAAAATGGAGGAATGGTCTTTTAGGGCGGGGGTATTGTCTGGTTTGATCCGCACGCGGATAAGCTCTGGTTAGGTTGGTCGACATACGAAGTCCATAACGCAACGAACTCTGTCACGATGGACGTTACAGCAGGTGAAGTTACCCTGTGCTCAGAATATACATGAAAGTTGATATTATAACCTAACTGAACAGTATCGCGCACGGTTCACGCTAGACGATGCTCACAGTACACTTATTTCAGTTCTCTAAATATATTCAATCGGCTTGAATCAGGCCACTTCTTTCTAGTAAAATCAGTCTTGAAACTGAATAAGAAACGAAGCCCGCGACAGTTACTATTATAGGGTAAGAGCCAGGTCAGACATTATGCTTTATTAAGATAATTTAACACCGGCATAGACGAAGAGAAATATTTATGAACGCGGCATTGTATTTTTTTTTAAACGCTCGTTTGTCGCGTTACTAGAGTGTTTGTACCGTTTGCAATCTAGATAAGGATACATTTCGACTTTAACATGATCTAGCTTCCTGCACATACGGTAAGTTTAACTATTCTTGTTTAATACAACTTCACTGACATTCTATTAGACACAGTAATGGTTCGCAATTGGTACATTCACCCTACACTTAATTTCCTCTAAAACGACCAAGTGGCTGTCCGCAACCAAACGCGCGCTTAGAACAAATACACGTTTGAGATACGATCGTTTTATAATGAGTCGCAAATGAAGTAGCACCAAGTAAACACCCCTGTTGATTATATGCGCACGAAGCTAGCGTGTTAGATACCGGTGTTGTGAGACTGCACGCTGCGCCGAGCGTGATCACGGGTTCAGCTTATACTGGTAATAGAGCAAGTATATGTGGGCTCAGAATAACCGGATCTCCACTCCTGAGAGATTAGTAAGCGAATAATCACGCACGACGATGCGTTAGCCCTGAAGCGCGTATTAGCGGGGCCCGGCGGGAGGGGATTACTGGATGACGCAGCACTTGCACTTGGGTTTTTTCTTGAGGGTGACGTGCTCGGCCTGCTGCGGCTCCTGCGGGGCGGACCGCTGCACCTCCACGTGGCCGGGGCGCGCCTCCGCCACGGCCGCGCCGTTCTTCGTACCATTCATCGCTTTCGGGGTGCTCTGTTGAACGGGGCTCGAAACTTTCGTTTGGGGCGATGCGCTCTGAGGAAAACGAACAAAGATAATTGATTTAGTCGTGATGTATAAACCGTTCACGCGCCACATGCGCATTTAATGTCATGAAAAATTTACTTATCAACTGGCATAGAATGAGTTATCCCGCGCCTCACAAAATGAGACGATTTTCATACGTGATACTCACCACATTGTTGACGTGTAGCGGCTCCTCGTCGGCGAGCTGGGGCTGCGCGGCGGGCGGCGTCGGTGTGATGGGCTTGCCCCCCTTGATCAGCGACACGATCTCGTCAGCCTCGCGACTCAGGTCCCCGTCCGGCCGGAATGGGTTATCCCAACCACTTTCCGTACTGAAAATTACAATACATTACTGAATAAATTCGAACTATAGAAAGATGTATTTGAAATTCTTCTTTCTCCCAAAAACTTGCAGTATTAAATTGGCAATCAGGTGGCAATGCAATGCTCACACAGATTTGATTACCCAATCACTATAAAAAAAGTTGCACTGAGACTTAGGTAGGTACCTACTGTTACGTGAACAACCAACTGTATGTACTTACCGGAAACAACTAGCAACGATTGCGTAAGGTTTATTAAAGTTTCTACTCGATCTAGGCCCTATCTAGAATGGTAGTTAGGATACCTTCGTAATTTGGAATGTTTTCTGGAGACAACATTTAAAAATTTACTTTATTAAAATATAATGTATCTATAGTCTATAAGTTTAGGTACTTATCTTTTTGTAAGCAAACTTTGTACTAAACTGACAGTTCTGAAGTGTCACCATCATACAAAGTTTGTTTACAAAAAGATAAGTACCTAAACTTACTGACTATAGTCTCTCGTATCATACATAAAGTCTACTATTAAACCTACATCCGATTTAATTCTGTGGAAGTTACCTCATCGATCAATATGTATTATTCGCATGGAATAGAATAGACCGTGCTGTGATTAAAACCACTAAAACTCCACAGCAAACCATACAGACGGATGACCACATCGCTTGACATGGTCCTCGGCGTACGTACAATACATCAAATCTACATCAATGTCCATGGAAACTGGGAGCACTTTGTAATTCCAATAATGACTAATCCAGCGTTACTCAAAGTGTGCTCCTGGGGCTCCGCAAAGCGTTTGTAGGTGCTCCGCGAATCTTTTCAATAAATCGTAATATACTCCAATTGATGAAAAATAACAAACAATTCATGCATCCCATTATTCTATGTACTGGGGACAGAGGTTACAAAACTACGTTGTCTATCAGTCACTCAGTTACGTTACCTATTTTCATATCTATTATAGTAGTACCTTTACACTTAGTGATATCATTACGTATTATTAATCTTTGATAATAACAACTAAATTAAGGAATGGACTGTAATTTAAGCTTTTATTTTGGAGCTCCGTCAAAAATACCGCTTTTCGAAAGGGTTCTACCACCAAAATCATTGAGAAACGCTGGACTAATCAATTGTCCGCAATGTAAAGTGGGTTGATGTTATTTGATGAATTGATGACTGCAGTCTGACTGTAGGTACTTACCTTGTATTTTTTAGCAAATCGGCTTATACGAAAAAGCAATGACAATGTTGGTAAGTAAACTACTAAATTAGAATACTGCAATTACAACGCCTTTGCACTAACGACCTTAAACGAACAATGGTTTTCAGGATGTTTGGTACTAGGTACCTTTTCGAGCTGTTATGCAGTAACATTTTCTGACATAGCCGGTGCCGGCGTGCACAGCAATGACTGTCCACATTGGCTGGTACTGGCGTACAGCACCTGGGTCTGGAATACACCAGATCACTTGTTTTACTGCTTCTTACCTCATCTGTCGGTTGTAGCCGGCGTGCTCGGCCATGTCTGCGTTGGCTGCTGCTGCGAGCAGGTTGGCGTACAGCACGTGGGACTCTTGCGCCGGCGCGGGGGGCGGGGGCGACACACACTGCGGGCGCGCTCCAACGAAAAACGAGACGCGGACTTTCGAGCGCTCGGAACTGGAAAAATCAAAGCAATTGCCGATCAGCAAGGTCACGTATTATCCTCCAAAATCAACACACCGCCAGAGCACATTACATGGATACGGTAATTATTGAGGAAAATTCGTAATGCCATAAGGAAACACTATCGCCTAATGTGTGTGGGTTCATCTTGAGATTATTTATTAAATTACTATTGCAATTTTTTAATTATACATATATTCGCTATTGCTGCTTGTTAAAACTAACGCCATAAATGTATTTTTCTGGATCTTTAGCGCCTTGAATAGCAACACTCATACACTCATCACAGACTAACGGTCACCCGGGTCCTTAGAGGTTTAGGAAGCTCCGGATATTAATTCGATTAGAATCGCTAGACCGCACTATTCACTCCCAAATGTACAATGATGAATAATGCGTCTCTACCTGTATCGTACTGATTGACCCGGCGGAGAGCATGCTCGAATAATTAACAAGTTTCTGCATCATTGGTTTGCTATACGTACAATATGTGTGTGGAAATATCTTAAGTGTTCTACGTGCAATCTTCACAAATATCTGTCTGGTCGGATCCATTACGCTATCGATATGTAAAAAAATATTTTTGATTTAGATCTGGCGCGATCTTGCGTAGCTATCATATCAATAACTCATCAAACTGAGATAGGTGTTGGAGGCCAGATCGTGGGTGAAACAATTTAATTTCCAGCATTCAATTTGCCGAGTGATGCCAGTTTAGGATAGCATCACCCTTATTCTACTCGTTGATGTCGTCAAAGCGATAAAATCATCGAGGAGGCGGCAACAGCGTTCCCTTTTAGAGCTTCGCTCGAAAAGTTTGATGAGAAGTATGGCAAGTAATAGCAATAGGTGATGTCTATGCTCAGCAGTGGACTGCTATCCACAACTATTTGCGTCTTTCATTTTTATATTGGTCATTAGAAACGACTATAACAAGAGAGATGGTTCTAGAATTCTAGATGTCGATTATAAACAAAACCGGGCCAACATTCGCTTGGCAATTCCATAAATTAAGCAAATTTGGAGTGCATGGCCTGGTGACGCACAGCTGCGCTCGCTCGGCGGACACCACGCGAGTGATGCATGTGTGCTCTAGAGGCGACTCAATGGCATTCAGCGTTCGGGAGCGGCGCCTCTGCAAGCAGGTGACGAAATCGTACACCCACACAATCTCATCTTCATGAGGAGTCTAAACTTGTTGATTGGCGGATAAATGTTAAAGTTCCCTGTTGTTATTCAAATAGGTGCAACAATACTTTAGAAAACATATGGGACTTTACTTTATTCTACTATTTAATAGACCTTGGTGTATTGTAAAATCAACCTTCTTGCTTAACATACACATATAACGCCTATATCCCTGGCGGGGTAGGCAGAGCGTAAACGGCCGGTAAAAATGGTCATCTGGTCTGGTACATATACTTGAATATATTCCACAACTTAAATAAATTTTCTAAAGTATCGCCTATCGAATAGGCTATATTTGACAACTGTCAGACTCATACAAAAGAACATGCCAACAAAAAAAAAGACCTAATGAAAGACCTAATGTCATTAACATGATTTCGATATCTGGCCAAATATGGCCTATTCGAACGGCGATACTTTAGTGATCACAAAAATAGATACATTCGCAATAAATAATCACAGAATAGGTAGTCACAAGGCCATAACATAACCATCATAGTGTACACCATACACAACTAGTCTGTTATTCAACAAACATTAAATGTGTGTATGTACAAGTACAATACCTACACATGATATTTTGTAAGTTAAGAGCATGGGTTTATTTATTATTATTATATTAGCCTAAACTGTCCCACTGCTCCCTGCTGGGTTTATTTAGTGCATAAATAACATAGTTAATTCTTTAACAAGAGAGCAAAGTTGTTTTTTGCTGCAAGTAATAATTTTGAATCCCATGGTAGCAAAGGATACTAAAATTAAAAGTAGTATCTTGAGCTCAGTGAGGGATTCTAAAGCAGGAGTTGTAAATGTATTTGTACACACAACTTTTACCTCTACCAGTGAGAAAATTATTTTCAAAATAGTTCTTTTCAAGCTGGATAGGTGAATAAGTTATATTTTCATCATGTGATTAATCTTATTAGGGTACATATATATTTTTAAATTTATGAAAATGTCCAATGAAGACAAAAATGTGTTATGTCTCCTTAATGTAAACACTCCCTTTTCAGATTAAACTCTATAAACTCGCCTATCTTCTATTGGGTCTTACTACAGATGGATTAAATTGCTGCTTTTCTTCAAATTGCTACAGGTTTATACATGCATGATGATCATTTAGTGCATAGCTAGTAAGTGGCACTCATGCAAATGATGAAAAAATATAGAGCCATCTGGTTTAGTCAGACTAGTATCAGTACCAATAAATCTCATTGCTAGATGGTAGAACAAGAGGGTTGGTTTGAATACAACACAAGGAGAAGGTGCATCTTATGAAGAAGTTGTGTGAAGGAACACAACTAGTATAAAAACTTGTAGTATGTGTGTGTTGCAGGATAATAAGGACTGTACTGTAAATGTGCATGTGTTAAAGAAAGATTATAAAGACAATCTGAAGTGGGCTAACAGTGAGCCATCTCAAGATGAAGGCTTATCATGTACCAAATATCGGGGTACATGTAGAAAAAGCCAGTGGTACTGTCAGTTGAGTACACATGCTTTCTCTTCCTATTTCAGTAGATTTTCAGGTTTATAATAGAAATGTAGAGCAACCAAAATCACTTCAATTGATAATAAATTTAAAGTATGATTTTGAAAAGAGGATGTACTTATACAGTATAATCTGTGGAATGTTTGGATTACTGGATTATAGTGAAAAAGTTATAGGTAATGAATAAAATAAAGCATTTTATAGAGGGAATAAATGTATGAAATGTATTAAATGACAGTGGCCAGGTATAGAGGAGCTACGGAAGAGTGTGTGCCATGCCATGGATATAGCAATCTATCGAAGTGATGGAATAGTGAGATTATAACATAGTCTTCAAATAAGAAGTCCAAGCAAAACTTGAATTTATAGATCTGCCACGTCACTTATAGTAACTGCATCACATCAATGATTTATTTCAACTAAAGGGCAAATAGATTCTACAACACTCATAATTATGAGTGGCCATCACAATTTTTATGGTTCATGAGAAATAGGTCAACTCGTACTGCAGCTTCAACTAGATCCAACCTTGTTAGATAATAATACAAGACTGTAGAGTAGAACATATTAGATCATACCTATCAAGTCTCATCATAATTTTCTTAGACATATATATATGTATATAACAAAGAGTCCTGTTATGATGGTTTATATAGAGCTTTATGTTCTCAGCAAGTAGCAATTTTGGGTTTTAAGCTGATAATATGATAATTGCACGAGCTTTCATGGAATAACCTCAGTGGGACAGATTGCATTATTAGCAGGTGCTTATTGCAGTGCAGCGGGAGCAGGCAGGGCGCGAACGCGACTCTTCATTGGGGGAACATGGCATTGATAGCGACATCAAAAATAGAGCTTCCTTAATGATCACCCATGCCTGTTTACTACTTGTAGTGCTGAGCGGTGACCTTGTGCTCCCGACTGCGGGATGGACTCGAAATGTTTTATGTTTATAAATCAGACGTGACGTCATGCTCACCGATTTATTCAGACAATACAACTCACGGTTATTCACGGCAAACACGATTCGATGTGGTGAATTTATACGTAACCGTTATAAACTAGGAATATCACTATACCTCCAAATTCAGGAATCACTACGAAATCTTGAAAAACCATCGGCGAGTCTACACCCAGTAAGAGAATGACGTGATTCTTATTACTGATCTAATGAGACATACCTGGCAAATATTCGTTTCTAAAGTAGGTACCTAGATAACACTTGCACTTGCACTAGATAGTTATTTGTTACAGTCACAGTTCACTACAGAAACACTAAATAAAACAATCAAGAGCGTAATTTGCGATTTAGGGTTTGGCCTGTTCGACTTCGACGCTTTGCAATGTATATTTCCCACAACATCGATCTCGGAACTCGGAAGTCGCGCGCGGTCCCGTACCGAATGAAGCGAGCGCGAGCGAGTAGGAGAGGCGAAGCGAAGCGTTGTTCGGTCGGTTCGGTATGCTTCGGTTCTCTCGCCGCCGCCGCCGCTCTCGCCTCCTCGCTCCTCGCCTCATGCCGCCTCTCACAAGAAGGTTTTCCTTCTCGTTCCGACCGTTCGCCGTTCGCTTTAGTTCGTCGGTCGCGTCGTCGGTGGGCGCCCGGCGGCGTTCGGTCGGCAAGCTAACAGCTGTCAAATATGTTTACGTTCCGTTCCGTTCTAATTTTCTTTCATTGGTCCGTGCGTAGTCCGTGCGATTCAGGGATCATTTTATATTATAGTGATCTGTGCGATTCAGTGCGATTACTAGAGCCCGCGCCGCGAAAAAAGTTTAAATGACCCTTATGGACGTACCTATTGGACGTCAGATTAAGGGTCATTAAAACGATTTTCGCGGGACTTCTTTCGCGGCGCGAACTCTTTAAGTACAGTCCGTTCATACTGTCCTCCGTGGTTCATTGGAACTGAAACCGGGTAGTTTGGTATATGGTAGAGTCGTCAGATGGATAGTGGCATATAGAACTTTTACTTCTAGTAACTTTTATTTTGATAGTGGGTACTGTGTAGTAGAGTTTGCGGTCACCGGACCCCGGTACCTACCTAACTAACCACGGCTACTTGCCATTGATATGGAGTTATCTACGCACTGGATAGGTTGTTCCATACAAACGACGGCTAGTTTTGCGGCCCTAATTTGTAGTGCCAATACAAGAGTACCGCGTACTTTTCTTTGTTTGCTTTCCTTGACTGCCAGCGCCAATGTGGCGACTTCGGAAACTTTCGTATTTGCTTTCGTTGACGGCCAGTCCCAAAATGGCGATTTTCAATAAGTGCGACGTGCGACCAATATTATAGCAACAGCCTGTCCAATATTTTGTTATATACTTACAGGTTTGGAAGAGAGATCACTTCCTTTCAAGGGATGAACCTGCCCATGAAACTTAACAACTTTCCCCAAGGAACATGGGTAAAATCAAGTTATTGACAATTATGTCAGAAACCGAATTAATTGTAACGTTAATTCGGCAATTTTGTCACCGACTATGGTCAAGCGACTCGACCATGGTTTTTGTTAGTTGTAGAGTTTTATATAACAATAGCGACAAGTTGTCGTAACTTTGCCTGTCGATTATGGATATAATTGTCACCTTTATTAAACGGATTTACTATGAAATGTAATTTTGTAAGTTTTCGACAATTCTGAAAAAGACAAAGACTTTTTTAATCATTACGATTTATTTTGTTTAAAACTGATAAGTACAAAAACGTTTGATTAGATAAGCATTTCATTTTATTATGTAATAATTTGTAATAAATAAAACTATGTTGAGATTTAATTGATGTCTGATTTCAACATATTTTGCTGTACATTATTATATGTAAAACTACAATAAAAATGATACTTTATTAATAATGTGCACTATTAGTTTTACAAATTTGCATCAAGGATAAAGGAGTTCATTAAAATATGTGAGCATATTTTTGTGCACATTCAGTATTTTTGATGAAACAAAGACAAAAAATTATGGAAAAAACTCTAATTAATTGAGGAACAGTTAAATACCATGCCTTAATTAATAGGCATGATGCCTGGCAGGTCAATTGAGCTACTTTTTAGACCATATTTAGTATAAATACGAAGAGATGACGTCATGTCTCACTAATTTGGATGGCGACAAAACACTTTCTTTTATATTCTTTTTCTGTTTATTAATTCAAACTTTGAATATTTCTAAAAACTATAACTGGAGTAAGTAATATTTTTAGACAATAGTTTTAAGCGTACAAGTTTTATATTTTATTAATGACCCAGTAATTTAGCGAATTCTATTGTATATAGTATATTTATATTAAATGTTCCAAATTTTCAGACTTGAGGAAATATGTCATTTTTAGGTTATATCGCTAAATACACAACCCGGCCGGGCCGAGAGGTAGAGTTACATATTAATTAATATATTATTGTACAACAAATAGAGTACGGTACAGACGGACACGACCGTGCCCCCAGATTGAGAAACCTTTATTCAAATCATGATCGTGATGTTATACTTATAAATTATAATCATAAAATAAAATCAGCAAAGTAAGTAACTCGCATAGGCAACAAAGCAACAAAGAATAAGCAAGTGCGAAGTT
This sequence comes from Keiferia lycopersicella, assembly GCA_029255805.1. Classification (NCBI taxonomy): domain Eukaryota; kingdom Metazoa; phylum Arthropoda; class Insecta; order Lepidoptera; family Gelechiidae; genus Keiferia; species Keiferia lycopersicella. Next base: position 13,148,939 of record JARACZ010000006.1, on the reverse strand, counting down.
TAGGTAGGTAGTCGGTTTTTGCAGACGGACGATATAGGTAGATACAGTTTTCAACACGAGTTAAAATCCCTGAGCTGGAAGTGTTTTTTAGTTCTGAAGTTTTCTAGGTTATGGTGGGTGGGGCGGACCCGTAGGTATGATCATGCATTATGCACATTGTTATACAGGATGTAAAAACATTTGCTGCAAATATTTTAAGGGGTGAATCAGCCCATGAACCTGGACAACTTTCCCCAAGGAACATAGGTCGACCTCCTATATGTACAGGTTGACTCGCTCGGCTTTTACAAATTGTATGGAAGGTCCAAAAATTTCTTTCATATTTCTTGAGGAAAGTTTTTCAGTTTCATTGGCAGATTCATCCCTTAAAATATTTGCTTATATTTTCACATCTTATAATATATGGATTGACAAAAGTAAATAATGTTGTACTTACTCGTCGTCGGCTGGCATGTAGGGGAAGGCAGTCTCCTGCGGCCGGGGGGGCGGGGGGCTGTTCTCCGGCTCCTCCTGCAGCGGGCTCTCGTAGATCAGCGTCTCCACCATCGAGCCCTTCGAGCTGCCGAACGATACCCTGCAGGACAATACACCTTTAAAAAAGGGTTTATTTGTATGGAAGATCACGTTTTTAAATGCAATCTTTTTCAAAATTTGTTCTCAGACTAATATTATAAAAAAAATAAGTATTTCAGGGTTTATTAATTTTTAACATCGAAAGGGGTAGGATTTGTATGAAACTCCATGTTCTTTGATGCAATCTGTTTTAATATTTTTGTTTAGACCATAAAGCTAAAATAGTAAACGCGCGTTTCAGGGGTTTTTGATTTTTAAATCCTAAAGGGGGAAAAGGGGGGTTAAACATTTGTATGAATAACCCTGATCTTTGAAGCGATCTCTTTTAGATTTTGGAATAAGATAAAAGGGCCTTAAATAATTAAACACGTGTTTCAGGGGTTTTAAAAATCTAAAGGGTAAAAAGTAGCGATGGGCCGAACATAGGTTACACCGAAACCGAATGCTCGGCCGAATATTCGGTAAAAAGTTTGCCGAACCGAATATTCGGCCGAATAATTCGGTAGAAATTGATATCCATACAAAGAGGTAGAAGCCGTTACCTGTGTCGCTAAGATTGCGGATTAGCACCGTACCTCTTCGATCGCTATCCCTCGTAACTTGACATAAAATTAGGAACGTTGCTTACAGTAAAAAAAAACTCTGGCATAACGTTTCAACTAAATAAATTTAAAAACTATTCGTTTTTATTCGGTAAAATATTCGGCATTTTTAATCGCTGCTGCTGCGGTAAAGCTGCCGAATACCGAACATAAACCAAATATTCGGCCCATCTCTAGTAAAAAGGGCGTTAAACATTAGTATGAAAAATCGCGATCTTAGAAGCGAACTGGTTTAAATTTTGGAAATTGATAAAAGAAATAAAAAAAAAATATAGTAAACACGTGTTTTAGGAGTTTTTGATTTTTAGCGTTTATTAGCGTTTAGGGCTAATGATATTTGATACGATCTGTTCCGTAATTTGAAATCAGATTAAGTAAGTTAAAAGCTTAACAACATGCTTCACCATGTACCTACTTATACAAAAAGTTTGTCTCTAAACGGTTAAAATGGGGTAAAAGTTAGTATATCGTTTCTGCTAATCCGATCCGTTAAAAAAATTGTGGACCAAGGAATGAAAATATCTTAGAGTGAAAGTTTGTTGGGTCGTTCATTGACTCTTGTGTTCCATACACGATAAAACGCGCGAGCGAGGCCGCGGGCTGACAGCTAGTAGAAGACAAGTTTACTAGAGAGCTATTTGCCGGCGACTATAATATTGTATCGTACATAAGGCCCCGGTCTCGGATTTTGCGGGCAGCGAGTGGGTGGGGGGTGGCAGCGAGGGCGGCCCGCCTTTTTTCTATAGTCTGTAAAATATATTTTGTCCCTGTGACGTTTATGGTCTTGAAGCAAATGCTATTACATAAGGTCCATTTTCCTAGTAAACAAAGGAAAATGGACCTTATGTTTTAGCATTTGCTCCAAGGACACAAACGTCACAGGGATCATCCTACATTTTACCGACTATATATACTTACGTAGTGCGCCGCTCGTTGCTCGCTCCCGTGCCGCTGTGTCCGAAAATTTGAATGTATGCAAAAGATCGAGCCGCGCCGCTGCCGCAAAACCCGGGCCCGAGGCCTAAGGTGTACCTAGTCACTTTAAGGAAACCCGATCAGATTATTTCAGCAAGCGACAATGTGTGTCAGATGCGCCGATGAAGCCTGACGGCACGACGCGGCGGTGGCACCGAGGCACGCCGGCCGGGGACTCCACAGTTAGTTGACCGACTTCATTCGATACACCGGCTACACTGACATATCTTCCCGAATGAATGAATTCAACTAAAATTTTTTTCTAAGATAAACTTAGTTGTTTAAAATTAACTCTCCACCTGTTGACTGTGCTGTGCTGAAGAATTAGTTTTAACGCTCGATTTTCCTTTTCAGACAGTACAGTCTCGAGATAAGGTCATTAACTCATAAGATACTATATTAAAATTTACTTTTCCGAAGGAGCATAGGTCGAAAATTCGAAATATAAAAAACAAAATTTGGCCCTCCCATACAAAATTACTATAACCAAGTCAATTTGTATGGGAGGTCCAAAATACGCCATATGGTCCATCATATCCTCAATACTAACGTGACGAAAGGGATTCTTAAATATATAGGGATTCTTAATAAAAATCGACAGGGTTATTGTATATTTTTCAATCATAAGTCTTAGAGAATTACAGTATGTTAGTAAGACCTGCTTGTGCGCCTCCAAAACTATTTCCAGAGGGAATTTTCCCGCGACAATAAGTAGCCTATGTCCTTTCCCAGGTTATTATCTATGTTAATGGCAAATTTCATCAAAATCGGTTCAGTAGTTTAGGCGTGAAAGAGTAGCAGACAGACGAGACAGACCAAGTTACTTTCGAATTTACTTCTTCCCTTTAGTTCCGTATCTTAGGTCTGCCAGAGTCAGTGAGAAGCGCCAGGTGGTGGCTCTTGTAGGGTAATTCGATTCCATGCACGGATGTCCCCAACGAGTGTGATACAAAAAGGTACTCTTACTAACAGACTTTCGCATGCGCATATTATAAATTCAAAAATAGAGTTCCTGATCACCATAGCGATCAACAACGCGCATATGACATCTCAGGTCTATGATCATGACATTACTTGAAATAGCTAGGTAAGTACCTACATGTCATAATGATGAAAATGTGTCATTGACATTCGCATGACAATCGCCTACACAGAACACTATTACTCCATAAATAATATCCGAAGCGCCTATCGCTGAACCTACCACAAATTATTAATATTTATAAAAATATATGCGCTTTTTTGTTTACTTTAGTTTAATTTTTGATAAGACAGGTACGTATCTGGGGCGTGGTACGTACTATTTTATTTACATACACATTTTTTTATTCATTAATTAGTTTTTTCCTTGCGTTCAGTAAAACAAAAAAAAAACGAAGATATGTGAGCCAACAGCTGCAGCAGCTGAATCAGTCTTACCCGCAGTATACCTAGGGCTTTTTGACAGCAGACTGATCCAGTCTTTTCCGCAGTTGAGCCGTTATAGCTAATTTCTAAGTGGGAAGAATATTTACTGAATGGCAGAGAGTGCGAAAGAACTTTGGGCTGATGATAATGACGATGATGAGAGAGAACTCTACAGATAGATAGATACCTTCAATATTAGGGTGTAAAACTTGTTAGGGGCCACGAAATATAGAAGCTTGGAAACCCCTGCTATAGTTCATAGTTCCGCTTCCAGGTCGGAAGCTACTTATTATTCCATGAATCGCGCGGCCTACTTCGCCTACCTAATAGCCTCTTCTAGGATTCCTTAAATGTCCAACCGACCTATTGAAATTGATTAGCTAGGAAAATAGTAACGGATCTTTAAAAAAAATGAATAAGTGACTACGTGACATACGCATGATTTTCTAAAGAGTCTGCATCCATAGGTTACTCTTAGGCACTGCATTCTTTCAATTAAGGTGGTTGTTGAGTTATTGTACATCATAACTTTGACAGCGCCACGATGGTTTCTTTTCATGTACCTAAGTATAGCAGAATGAATAAATGGATGGCATGTTTTATCCATGTAAATAAACCTTCCTCTTGAAAATTTAAATACTCTTCTATAAGAAACCGCATCAAAATGCGTTTCGTGCTTGAGAAAGAGTTTACGGTGTTCATGACAGATAGAAGACACGAAAAGCGACTTTATTTTATAGATACTGTGTTTTGAAGACAAAGATTTTCGAGGGACAATAGATAAAACCCACGAAATCCTAGGTGGTGCCAACAGGGTGCTAATATGAATACGGGGTGGTGTAAGGGACAGCGTCCCGAATACTGATAGGGTACAAGCAGACCATAAAACTGAACAATTTTCCCTTAGGAACATATGTCAGGAAACGACAAAAAAATTTCGACCTCCCATACAAAATCGCGTTCAGCTGACTGAATTTACTATGGGAAACCAAAAATTTTTGTCGTTTCCCGACGTATGTCCCTAGGGGAAAGTGTTCAGTTTCATGGTCTGCTTGCACCCTATCAGTAGTCGGGGCGTTGTCCCTAACACCCTGTATGTTTAAACGTTGTAGGTAGTATCGTATTCGCTGGGACAATGACGGAGCGTGAGCGCGTGACGAAGTATGACCCCAACACGGAAGCGTTCCAGATGCGAGCGCAGTGGAAGAAAACGGATTTAGGCCGCAAGTTGTGGCACGAGCGCTGGGAATGGCTGCTGGAGGAGCAACGGTCTGATATTATGTTAACTTGTCCTAGCTGTCCGCCCGCGTTCTCATTCGTGCATGGAACACAGAGTCAACGAATATCTTCAAGCTCTAGGTTTTCATTTGCTTTCCGTACGGGAAAGGCAAAGGTAACTCACAATCTGAGCAGAGGTAGTATGGCCATACTGCCAAGTGGATTCTATTCAACCAGGTTTCTTCGCCGACATATTTATAGGAATCTCGGAAACGATTGATTGATTTTCATGAAAATTCGGAAATAGAGGGATTCGATTCGGGGACATAAATCGATCTAGCTAGGTTTTATTTAAAAAAGACGCTCAGTGCTCGATCAACCAGGTATCTATCCACTTACTACACATTATATACCTACCTAAGCACATTTTTGGTATTTTATTGTTTTGCAACATAATCTACCTCCCTTCCTTAGTAAAGCGCACGAGGAGGCAGAGAAAATTCGGCAGTCCCACAAGAACGCGCTACCGCAGCCCAAACTAGAGCTGGAAACCACGAGGTCCCTCAAGCCGGTACCTGTCACTTCTAACGGGGTTATTGGGTGGCTGGCTGCCAAGTAAGATTTCACTGTCAATTCAACACCAACTATCTGCATACATACATACATATATCACGCCTTTATCCCTTGCGGGGTAGGCAGAGCGTTAACGGCCGTAAGAATACGGTCGGTATCGCCTCGTCTGACATTTTCAAGTATCTAGGTACCACTAAAACTTGACTCCAAATCTTCTATATATGTTATTTTAGGTTAGGTATGTTTCTCAAGGGTTACCTTTGCACTTGGCTTTCTAAAAATATTAAGAGTTATGTTACGTTTATCGCCACGTGAAAAGGTAAGTTAGGTAGGTACATCGAGGTACATATTACCTCGATGGGTAGGTAAGCGTTTTTATCGCTATGCGCTGCATGGTAATCTTATTAACCCCCGTATTTAGGTTCTTCAGTAGATGCGTTGGTTCGGTACATCCTAAGTATTTTGAACCAAAAACGATTTTATTCATTTTATTTCAGACCCGAATGTAAATTGGAGATATATCCACACTTGCTCGCGCAGCCACCATTACGACTGCCTGACGCATGGGAAAATAAAGACTATACCGGACCCACCAACCCCAACTAAGTAGTTAATAACTGTTTATGTTGAACGGATTGATTTTATAACATTACGATATTTATGGCTAAGTATTTCATACAATGCCATCTGTCTGGCTACTATGTCCTATACGAAACCCTAAACTGGCACAGCAATACCTATATTATAAGTACCTATACTCTACCTACCTACTTACTTACCAGGTAAGTAAACCTAGCTAAATAATTAGTTTATTTAATAAAACGCGTAAATTTCATTGGTTATACTATCTAACTAACTACGACAATAAATTATCGTCAATAATAATTGATTTTATTAATCCTGTATTGCTCACCCGAGTAGCTATTTGTTTTTAATTTTGTTTCTAAGGCTTGTTATAATTGAAACAACCGCGTTATCCGTATTTATTTATAAATACCACTTTATGTGTGTAGTTTGAACTAATAAAATAAAAAATAAAATAATAACTATAAAATTAATATAGTTACTAATATGTACTAAGGTTAGATTGAATGATTTTACATGGATTTATAAATAGGCAACTATGCAGCAAAATCATTATCTAAGTGCAAGTGCATTAATATAGGGGTCGGCTGATATCAAAAACAGAAATAAATGCATGTTACTGCGCTTGTGTGCTATCTTTATTTATACCAATAGCCCAGAACATGCATATTGCGTGATTGACTGATTGATTACATGTTTGCATACATCCCGAATTTGACTCTTAATGGCTTGCCAATCTGGACCGACAATATCCAGGTGTACCAGTAGCCAATCCACCGCTGAGTGCATGGAGTATTTAAGGAGCTCAGATACCATTAGCTAAATGCAACATAATGTAATAAATAGGTTAAAAGGGTTGCGGAATGCTATCAAGAGGCTTTTGTACATCTTATTTTACAAAAACATTTTTTTTAGGAATGCATCTGTTTAAGGATATATAAAATCTGAAAGGACAACGACGAAATCAAGTTCTATTTGGAAATAAAATATTATGTTATTTATTATTAGCAGCACTTACCTTTTGAGAGTGGTGTGTTTGGTGCCATTAGTGAGGAGCTTGTGCTTGGGTTTGTCAAGAGCGCCGGTCGGAGTCGAGGAGGAGACGGTCAGGTCGCTGGCGAACGAGCTGGAGCTCGACTCCTTAGAGATGTTGGAGCGCAGGCGGCGCTGGGGCGCCTCGGGGCTGCCGGGCGCCCCGCCCTGCAGGTCCAGCCGCTCCAGCGCCAGCCGCCCCTTGCCTGCCCCCGCCCCAGCCCCCGCCATCGGCACCGGCGGCGGCTTCTCCTCTACTGGCACCATGTATGACAGCATTGCTGCTTACTCTACACTCTCCATTACCAGTCTTCAATTACGTATACAAAGGTAATATTGTTCATCGTATATGATATAGTAATCTATATATCAGCCTGCCACTCACTGTCGTACCAATGCCGCACCCGATCGAGATCTGAAAGCAATTATCTAGCGTTACTTGCGCAACAGACGACAGAGTTATTCATTGACCATGATTGATATAAATAAATATTATGCCGTTATTTATAAAAATTGCGCTTATATGCCAGATGTGCCCAACTGCCTACCTACCTATAAAATCTTAGGCTGCGAAAATATTTCAAATCTAAGTGATAAAGATTAAAGGTATAAAGCATAATATATGAATGTATAGGTAGATGTTACAGAAAATGTTTGAAATCCAGGAATTGTAAGTACTTATATAACTCCGACGTCATTTAGTCAATGTATGAAATATTGTTTGTAATATGTATACAGGGTGTAAGAGACGGTGTAACAAAGACTTTGCAGGCGTGATCAGACCATGAAACTGATCAACTTTTTCTATGGGGGCTATGTCGGGAAAAGAATATTTTTTTTCGACTTTCCATACAAATTTCCCGATCAGCTGACGACTACGGACTTTGTATGGGAAATAGAAAAATATTTTTCGTTTACCAACATAGCCCCCATAGAAGAAGTTGTTCAGTATCATGGTCTGATCACGCCTGCAAAGTATTCGTTACACCGTTTCTTACACCCTGTATACATGTCCTAGGAAATGTACTATACAAGCCCGATATCCTCTTATGAAATGTATAAAATAATGCTTTCTGTAATAAAATAGAACCTAACCAAACCTTACTTAACCAACAGCGGGTGGGTATTATGATTGTTACTTGATTCTTTTAACCAAAGGTTAGGTTAGGTTCGTTTATGTTTTATTTATTACAGAAAGCATTATTTTATTGCACGTAATATTTATGAAATCACTGCACGTATTGAAAGTGAAATAAAAAGTGTAATGTCTATGTACATGACCTACACTACGATTAGATGAATAGGTTGTAGGTACAATTTGTTATTATTGTAAAATTTTGACCCTCAGTGGTTGTCCTGGTATGTAATATTTGATGATGAATAAAAGTAATAGTAGATTACGTACTGAGGTATGTAAGCTATCAACAACCGAGGTTTTTTAACGCCCGAGCGGAGCGAGGGCGGTACCTTTCCGAGGTTGTTATTGATGTTGCATCCGTGGTACGTATACTGCTTTACATATCGAATGAAAAAAGAGTAAAATAAAGCGATAAATACAAGAAAACGATCCATAAATGATGATTGTATCGTCTGCTATTCAAATTGCACCACTAAACTTTTTTTTCTATGATTGAAAAATATTGAATTAATATGAAAGAAAAGTATCCTAACATAAAGTAGACATTTTTCTGATCGTAGGGATATTAGTAATTTTTACTTTTGCCATTGTAATATTGAGTAATAATTCGACAAACTCATTTGTTGAGGTTATAAAAATACAGATTAAAAATATAATTCCTGCGTTCAAGCAACACAATGCGTAGCGGCCAGTTCGAAATTTAAAATCGTATACAACTAATTGGATGCAACTCCTATTAAAAATAAGAAGAAATTGATTTTAACTTTTTAATTGCCGCGATTCTTTTGGTTCTTTTTCTAGTTCCATATTTAAAATTACTTACAGGCTTAGTTTTAAAACCTCGCCTGTAAGTTGAACTTACAGGTCGTGTTTTTTGTCAGTAATGACCTACTTTCAGAGCATGAGATATGTAAAGATAATTTTCAGCCAAGTGCTTCGACCACATCAGAAACATCGTATAAGTACAAATTACTCATTTTTATACCCGGCGTGACCTTCACGAACATTCTTTCACCTTAAAATTATTTACGGCTCGTGGCAAGCGATTTTCCACGTGTCTGACTGAATGAGTCGGACAGAATGAATTTGAGAAAACAACATGCGTATTATTACTACGTGTACTTTTTAGCAACGTATAACCATATCCTATTTTAATTTCTGATGTCCATAATAATGCAAATGAAAAGAGGAAGGAAACGGCCGTACTATTTCCCGCTCTCCGGCTTGCATCGGTCGGATATGCACCATTGGACGCTATCAAGATTGTTCCATTTAATGCCTTGGCCAAGGTCGGGCGTTGTTTGAAGCGAGCGGTGTGGCGTCAACGCGATATCTAACTGTAATGTAGGTACAGACTGTGTTTTCGTTCTATTCTGAACCTGCTGACGCGCGCCGCAATGCCCATCATCACTTTAGCAATTCAGCAGTCATAGCCATTTTTGATTAGTTGGCTATACCTGCTCTCCAGTATATTCAATTCAATTTTCCATCCAAATTTTCTCGAGAATTATCTCCTGACTCATGTGTTTTGACCTGTTACTGATCTCTCCTCCATCACTCTCCAGTGTTAGCGGAGGCTTATGAATTCATGATACAGTTTACGTTCCTGTTTCCATTGTTGGGCAGGTAAACCTGGCTGGGCACAAACTGTAACTATACTTACTGGTCAGGGCCGGCCTGGTAGGAAAGGGAGGGGAAGGTCATTCACAAAATACAGGTAGTTTCAGCCTTGTCGTTCTCGGAAAACGAAGAATGCTCCGTAATGATACGTAATTTTATATCCGCCCGCCCAGTTTGCACAGAATTGGGTCTAGCTAGCAGCTACGTACTTGTCTAGCTACGCTGACGGTTAGGTCAAGTTGGTTGTAAAGTTTAGTTAGTTTGAAGAAGAATGATAAACTATCATATCACCATTTAGTTACTACCAATATCACTATGACAAATAACTTAACCGCCTCGAGCCGTAATTTTTGATATAACTTACCTCAAATTTTATCCCGTAACGTATTTAATTTTCATAACCTTTTATTCCACTTTCAAGCTCTTCATGGCGTGATATATCCTGAAATAGAAAAAATCAATTAATCTTGTTTCCCTAGAAATAGAAACATGGTTGAAGACAAGAATACTGTGAAGGCTACCCCTATAAGACCTCTAGTTTCAAAAATTATAGGTAACGGCTCATCTCTGCTCAGCAAATCAAGTTAAACCTTGTACTAGAAATCTTTGAGTTTGGTAATTTTTTTACTTGCCCGTGACGTCGTTTGGGCCAAGTAAATTTGATTTAAGTTTAGATATTTATTAATCTTAAATTGAATTATTATTTAAAACGGTGTGTATTTTCATCGGGTTATTAGATGACTTGATGTCGCACACGAAATATCCTTTAAGCAAAAAGCTATCGAACATGCATAATAATAACCCAGTCATGTCATGTCCCTCTACGTTTGGTAGATGTTTTTGATCCCTATTTCGCAATAAGATTTATGGTTGATGGTATTTTAATAAAATACTTTTATGCATTTGAAATCTATAAACAGAGTAATCTGGAGCAACCTGACCAAACCAACGAACTACTGATTATTTCCCCCTTTTTATTTGTGAAGAGGAGAGCCACTTTATTCCCGTGTGTCGTAGTTTTAAGCACTGCAGTTGCTGTTTATTATTTTTTCTGTGATTTTTGTTACTGCCAGCCCTCTTAAGACCGTTTAGTTGGTTGATGGCGGTTATACTATTTAAAACTACGGCCATAACAGTCCACTGCTGGACCTGAGTCATAGGTAAATATTGTTCCCTGGTTTCATTCCTTAGTTGCCATTTTCATTCAAAAGGTACACATAAACAATATGTAGTGATATTTTACGGCATCGATACCACGCACGGAAAATAGCCTATGAAATTGAACAACTTTCAACGACGAAATATAAAAAAAAAGGTTGGCGCCGCGCTGGATTACAATAGCGTCACACTATTTCTTTCCTACGAGTGGTGTCGCCCGAGGTTTTCATAGGTTATGCATGTGTATTACGGTGACAGGCTGACAACCTGTCACTATTATAGTGATAGGTACACGATTTTTCTGAGTCGTTATTTTTGAGCCGTAATCGTATATCCAAAAACTATTTCACTAAACTTAATCTAGTGATATAATTATATCACTAAACTCGGAGGGTTATAACTATATTCCTAGTGAGATAGTAATAAATTGCTATCGTATAACTATGTCACGTCACAGGGATCATCCTATATTTTATAGACTATAGATACAAAATGCAGAGGCACGATTAAAATTTGTCGCCCCATCTCCGCGCTGCGTCGTCAAAATACGGCGAGAAGACACGCACCCTGTCGCATCTGTTTATCTGCGTATATGAATCGTCTTTGATATCATGCCAATGTTTGTTTTGCATCTAATAAAAAAAATCCTAATACCTAAAAAGGTAGAGTCTGTGGGGAAATAGAACCATCGCGGGAAAAAAGTGAACTTGTATTCATTTTTACATAAAAACAAACGTCAATGGGTTCTCTTTTCACTACACGTTAGTATATTATAAGTCTATGCTTTTCACACAGACTCTAACATATCTATGGTCTAAATTTTTTAAGGCAACCCATACATATAATGGCATATTTGATTGTATTAAAACATATTTCATTCATTAAACAACAGCTCGGTGAAGGTCCTAGTATGGCGGGATCCCCCATGTCATAAAAACGCATCTTGTTCAAGAATATTATTTTACAAAGAATATTATGTCCGTTTATTAGGTAGGTACCTACGCAACCGAACTCTGACAAAGGCTAGGAGGTAAACAATGGAAAGCTACGTGTGTATTGATTTATTAACCGAGACTTGTAGACTCAGAGAGGGAAAATAAATTATCCCGTCGGCGAGGGTGGTACAAAAAGAACGCACCCCACCACTCATGGTGCATCACAGATTTGGAACCCAATATACACTTAATACATTGATAAAATTGACAGGTCCTACCCCTACCGTCCTCATCAAGACAGTCAAAAATCCTGCCACTGCTTTAACTAACTATCGTTTGCTAGGTGGTTAGGACACCGGTCTTACAATCGTTAAAGCCGAGTTCGATCCCCGCCATAATACCTATGTACCAATTGGTTTTACTTACGTACATTTACCGACTGCTCTTACGCTGAAGGAAAAACATCGTAATGAAACCCACATTCAAATATAATTTGAGTCCAGACGATACTTGAATGTGAATTAACCTAGGATTCGGGCCAGGTTAGCCTTCGGGTTGCAGAGGTCAAATGGCATTCTCTCTGTGTAAAATCCACGTCAATTCCGTCATTGTTCCACGTCAATTCCTCTAGATTAGGTAGCCGACCCCGACAGATAAACGGGATAAGGCAAGGAGAATGATGATGTTTGCATGTCCCCTTAGGTACCTTTTTTATAACTCCTTTATTTTTCGTATTTTCCCCTTTCGGATGTTCGGAGGCGCTGGTTTTGTCACCATACGCATAATTATAAACAATTTACTTCATTTATGTATTTTGCGGATTTCCATTTTATTTCTTCCCTATTTTTCGTTGTCGAGCAGCCACATTACTGTACTGGGACGTCAACTTAACGTTTAACTAGTGGCATTGCTTTTTAAGAACAAAAAGCACCTACTTAGGTATTTTTCTTATGATTAATGTCCGGACAAAAATAACTCGACAGAAACAACAGTTTGATAAATATCCAAGCTTCCTGTCCTGCCCCCGCCTTAGCGAGACCTAGAATGTTTTAGTTAGGACATGACCTCACCCAATCATACTGGCCGAAATGGGTCACAATTCACAAGGCCCCGGTGGCCTATTTAAAAGCTCGACAGGGGAAATAATTGACACTTTTTGACAAATATCTCGGATTGACACGACTAGTTCTGCGTTTAATTCACATACATATCAAACTAGTAGCCGCCCGCGGCTCCGCCCGCCCGGAAGTCCTTTTTAATCCCGTATTATACCACAGGAACATTTTTTCAGGGTAACAACTTATCCTGTATATTAATCCAAGTTACTCTCTATCACGGCCCTAAGTCTGCTAAATGAAAATCGTTTCAGTTAGATGTCGATTGGATCTTAGTTGGATGATTTCGCTCATTTCGTAGTCTGCTAACAGTTTGAAGTATAGAATATCGTAATTAGTTTTATAAGTAGCTTTTACTAAAAGCTATAATAATATATTATCATATCTGTGATTTAACTTTGCATTATGCATTATAGCCTCATTCGAGCAACACGGCCTTCCGTCCCGTTATAGCCTCCAAATAACTTTGACATTAGGTGAGGGTTCTGTCAAAAATCTGACAATGGGGAATTTTCTTTTATTTTTTAATTATTATTCTAGTCGCTGGATAGGTGGTGCTGTGCTTGGTATGTTACCGCAAAGAACGGAAAGCAATATATATATACATATATATTTTAACTTTGACTCGGACTCATTTTGGAACGAAAGTGTCAGTGCATGCCAGACTGTCAGTCAGTGCTGCAGTTTTTTTAGTCTTTTGGCCGAATCTACACTGGAATCTAGTAACAGTCAGTTCAACGCCATCTATCGAGTTCTTGGAAAACTAGCTTTTCTTTTAATTCTCAAAAAGAAACCTTCTATTCTGTAAAAATATTAGCTGCAAATATTTTAAGGGGTGAATCAGCTCATGAAACTGAACAACTTTCCCCAAAGAACATAGGTCGACATATGAAAAAAATTTTAGACCTCTCATACAAACTAACGATCGACCAACCCAATTTGTATGGGAGGTATAAAAAAAATATCATTTTTCGACCTACGTTTCTTGAGGAAAGTTGTTCAGTTTCATGGGCGGAGCTAATATTTTTTCAACATGTCACGTCACGACCATGGCACGACAGAATTGCTAAGTTGCTATGCTAAGTTGTTTCGGACAAGTTATCACCTGCCGGGTAGCCTGCCGGTCAGGAAAAATGTTTATCAAACATGAATATGTTTTCCACCATGACAAATTATATTGGGCACTTCCTTCTGACACACTAAGTTACTTGGCGAACATAAACGAAACATATTGGTCTAAGATCCCGCCATACAATGATCTTCACCGAGCTGTTTAATGGAAGAAATCATAGATATATTGCTTAATAAGGGTTGCCTGAAAAAATTTGTCCATAGAGTATGTATGATTAAATGTAAAAAAAGTTTTTTACCGCAGGGTGTAAAAATATTAACTGGAAGATTTATTTTAAGGGGCGAATCAGTTCATGAAACTGAACAACTTTCCCCTAGAAACATGGGCCTATTCGGAAAAAATGTTATGGACCTCCCATTACAAAATGTACCGTGAATTTGTACTAGAGTAATTAATTTGTACGTGTAGTAGTAAATACGTGTGGTTAGACAAGGAGCTCTATTTCTGAAACGCACGCTTTAGTGTCATGCGAAAGTCTACCACTTGTTATGCTTGTATCTCATGTTCTACTTATCGACATACCTTCAAAAATTCACACATATTTTTGACTATCAAAACATCAAGTAAAAGAAATTTAAGAACTTGTGGTTAGAACAGTCGTTTTAGACTTTCGTGCACGGAACTGGAAACGAATATGTTATTCAGAAATTGAGCTCCAAGTCGCTACGGACTTCCGTGCGCGGACCCGAAATACGAAGTTTCAGAAATTGACTTCCAGGGGAGGTGTCTTAAATTAAATTAACCTTAGGTAAGTTAAGCAGTCTTTGACGAAGAGCAAGTATAGGGCTACTTCTTTCAGTACCTATCGAAGTAGTTATTTGCAGAAGAAATTGAATCTATAGACGTAAATATAGAAACCTAGACCGTGGCGTAGCAGAGGCGTAGATTCGACACTTAAAATAGGTCATTTTAACCCAAGGGACTAAAAGTGATTTGAATTTGGAACATTAAGATTTTGCAGCCAATCAAACACCTTCCTCATTTACCTCACTCCGACCAAAATTTTATTTTTCTTTTGGCGCTATTTATGGCAAGCAATGATCATCGGCCTAACAGTCTCTCAATTTCCAAGCAATAGGAGGTTTCCTTTTTTAAAAATGTTAAAAACTACTCGTCCAAGAAATCTGTAGATGGCGTTGAACTGACTATGTTACTAGATTTCAAAGCCAATATTACGATAACAATAGTAAAAACTACTAAAAACTACTTACGATTACAAAAATTTCTACTTAATGTTAGTTGTATCATATTTAATTCAATATTTTTTACTCATAAAAAAATAAAATTAGTGACGCAATTTGCGTACCAGATCGTTTTCTTGTATTTACCGCTTTATTTTACTTACTTTTCATTCGATATGCAAACCTCGGAAAGTTAAAAAAACCTCTGTTGCAATTGATAGGTTACATTCCTAGGTGCGTCATCTACTGTTAATCCTTCATTACATAAAAACAATAACGTATTAATTTTCGTACAAAAATATTAATGGGTCACTGAGCTAGAGAAGTTTGATATTCGGTATTACCTAATTGTAATCAATCAATTTCAAATCCGATTTTGTACCTTTGTGTCGTTAAAGTAAGGTTGTTTAGATTTTGGTTTTATGTTTTGTGTGTTTGTTTTTAGGCTCGTTTGCTGCCTCAGTAAGCGTAATAATTTGTAGATGTTTGGCGTAGGTAATCTATTTATTTTTGTTAATGGTCTTTAAGTAAAATAGATGCGTATGGGACCGCGGACCCCCTACTAATATACCTATAGTCACGGACCCCAGGGGTCCACGGTCCACAGGTTGGGACATAATGGGACATAAATGATTGTAATTATTAGAAGTTCACCAAATAAAATCAATAAGATAAAAATCATTACCTACTTATTCATTAATCATTAATCACACACATCACATTTAATATCGAATAGAGCAATATCATTAATAAAAATAACAATCCAAAGTCAAGTTCTAATAAGTACAGGTACATTAAGTAGGTAAGTACATTATGCCAAATACCTAAATATCATTTAGCTTAGACCGCAGTTTACATTCCAATCAATCCGAGTCGCATTCTTGCCTGCCCAGCTGACACGTTGCACTTCCATTTAATTTGATGGTCGTGAATTTTTGTCGGCGAAAAGGACGTGGCGAATCAATCTGCGAGACCGGCGGGGGAATGGAGTCTGTATGTATATGCACCCTGCACCGGCTGCAGTGCACCCTACGCACGCACACTGCACCGTGGCCAACCAAATCGTTGAATGACACTAGACACTACACTACATTCAAAAGCGGGATCGATAGAAGAGCAGGGTAAGGCAAACTTCTACGTGGGTAGGTGCGTCGTACGTACTCTGCTGTAATGTCATATCATAGGTGCTTAATACTAGACACGTTATATACGTTAACTACATACGTTGGTAGAGATGTTCATGAGAAGTTAATTCGCTTAAGAAAAAGAAAAATAATGTTATAGGAAATGTATTCTCACATATGGTTGTGTACATAGGTTCATACATACCTTCTTGTGGCAAGGCTGAATCCAGAGCAAGCTTGAGTTGAAGCAGGCAGTGCAGCCGGTGAATGCAAGACCCGGATCGTCCACTGTCATACGAACGTATCAAGAGGAAGCGAGTAGATGCGGCCGGCTGTTTATAAACATTGGAACAGACGGACGGAACGGGATGCTATCTAGTCCTCAAGTCCACTTGGGGCGCACTCCGACCGGCCGGGGCCACGCCGGCCCCAACCTTACCTGCCGGGTGAAATCTGCGGTGCGGATAATACGCGGTAAACCGAGCCGTGAGTGAAGCAAGTCGGCGAGTGCAAGCGCGGGAGCGCTAGAGCTCAGCTCCGGACGTACAGAGCGGGCGGCTGGCGGCGGCCGTATGTGTGCCGCCCTAGCGGTTACGTCACACAGACTTGACAGCTGGCGGCTGGCGCACGACGCGAGGCTCATGAAACGAAGTCCGCTGCATGGCGCCACTTACGCGGCCCGATCAATACGTAAATCTAACCTTTCGCCAGCGCGCGCCGCTGCGCCGTACGCTGGCGGCGCCGACTGCCGCCGCCGCCGCCGCCGCTGCACCCGTAGCCATCGACTTAGCGACTGCCTGCACCGCGCATGCATGCATAATTGCATATAAGTACCTATATATACATATATGCAGTGAAGATAATTAAATTTTGTTGTGGGTACCTAGCAAGTCTCGCTAGTCGCTACTTTTGACTCTCTTATACCTACGCCACAGAGTAAATAATAGTATTCTACGCGTCGGTGGCAAAGGGTGCCTACCAATGTATTAAGACAATAAAATATGCCGACAATATACGATGTGATATTCATCAAATTTCCAAGTAGGTCATAGAGTCCACAAACGCCCCAAGAGTTGAAATATTGATTTCCAAATTACACGTTGAGTACGTTAAAATCTTAAAACTTTTAGACATAACATAACCATACCCTTATTAGGAAAAGCTTTCCCATTCGTCACCCCGGTTCAGCATCGGGAATTTTTATTCCCAATATTCACCCGGGGTGACGAGACGACAGGGGGGGTACCAACGGGACTAAGGGAGAAGTAGGCTACCTACTCATTCAATACGAGAACGTAATATGGCTAGATTTTAAAAAATTAATCAATACGAGAGCGTAATCTGGATATAAGCCTATTTCAATAACGGATGTAGTGTTCAGGTTATTGATTGTTCAGTTTTTCAGTTTCAGGTTGTTCAATTTTGAATTTGTTAAGTTTCAGGTTGATCAGTTTTTACCTTATGTTTAGAGATTGTTCAGTTTTTGGTTGCTCTGTTTTAAAATTGGCTGGATTTTGAATTTGATAATTCAATACGAGAACGTAATATTCGTAACGTGGTGAGATATGAATGAACCCCGCAGAGGGACTCCTAGCTCTCCCTCCGGACTCGTGGCCCCACCGGCGGAGACTTGGCTGTATGATATTTCAGGGGTGAAGATGGGGCGGGGGCGGGCTTGCGGGGAAGTGGTTTCCGTTCTGTATGTATATATTTATCTATTATAAAAACGTTTGTCCTCATTCATTCAGCTAAAAACATGAAGTTTGGGCAGTAGGGTAATTTTTCCTCCAAAAACACCCAATGTTCCCAGTAGTCCCCTCTACCCCTGTCCCCCGGGGTGACAGCTGGGATTTGTCTTCCCGGTTGTCACCGGGGTGACACTTCGTGCCAACTGTTCCCTTTGAAAGCTGACTAGAAGGGACAAATGGGAAGTATGTTTCTAAGTTGTCACCGGGGGGGTGACAATTGCTGCGACTCCTTCCCAGAAAAAAAAAATGTACTTACGATAGATTTCAGCTTTTTTATTTGTTGTGTTATAGAATCAAATAAAAAAAATCAACACAATGTTTGGCTTACAACATTAGAAAAATATGTCTGTTGGACATTTTCTGGAAACACTTAGACATTAAGTTTCTGTCTAAGTAGGTATAATCCTTAGTGTTTAAAAAAAAAACATTGTAAATATTATTGAAAATCTGTGATTATCAGAAAATAATAATTATTAATTATGGTTAATAATCTGTGATTTTGCCTATAAGTACCTAAGGGAAGCATAATGTTGACTTGTTTTATTTAATTCTACAACCTTATTGACATTTTAATAAAAACTGTATTAATTAGTGATTATCTGTGATTATCAAACAACGATTAGTATAATATTAATCTGTGATTGATTGATGAGTGTAGCTATAATAAGTAAGCGGAACATAATGTTGATATTTTCAATTTTTTTATGTAAATTTTTGACGTCATATTTTTCTAATGTTGTAAGCCAAACATTGTGTTGATTATTTTTTATTTGATTCTATAACACAACAAATAAAAAAGCTGAAATCTATCGCAAGTACATTTTTTTTCTGGGAAGGAGTCGCAGCAATTGTCACCCCCCCGGTGACAACTTAGAAACATACTTCCCATTTGTCCCTTCTAGTCAGCTTTCAAAGGGAACAGTTGGCACGAAGTGTCACCCCGGTGACAACCGGGAAGACAAATCCCAGCTGTCACCCCGGGGGACAGGGGTAGAGGGGACTATTGGGAACATTGGAAAAACACCCACTAAGAACGGAATTTGAACATTTTAACCCTTAAGGGGTTAAAAAAGCGGTATAACGTTTGTATGAAAGTTTATGGTCTTTGCCGATTTGTCTCACAATTTGTTAGGCCTCGGTCTCGAATTTTGCGGGCAGCGGAGCGGCAGCGGCGGCGGCGCGGCAGCGGGGCGGGCAACGCCGACCCGTTCTCGAAACCAGCGGGCAGATCGCGCGGCGCTACAGCGGCGTAGTGTTGTGTTTGTTATTCAATGTCGGCGGCGTAGTGTCGATTGCTGTTATTATTTGTAAGGCGGAATGTCTGAACAACGACGACAATATCTTTCTGATTCAAATTTATTCCTAACGCTCGATTTATTGTGGACAAAAGAAGAAGTGGATCCCTACTATAGGGCAAGGAAACGAAACGGCGAGTTTTATCGAAATTATGAAGATCAGAGACAAAATCCTGACAGATTTTACGACTATTCGAAAGACTATTGAGAGTGCTTTCGGCATTTTAAGATCCAAGTGGCATATTTTCAGATCACCCATAGAAACAAATAAATGCCACGCAAGATTGCTCATCAAAACTTGCTGTTTGTTGCATAACATTATCCGAGATAAGGACGGTGAGAATGATATTGCCTATAATACTGTCAATATGAATCAAGAAATAATACAAACACGATTACAAGCAAACGCCCGGACGTCTCATCAAGCACAATATATACGAGAAAAATTTAAAGAATATTTTGTAAATAATCGCATTAGTTATTAAGTACCTACCTAGTTGATTTGTGTAACGTAAGAAACATATTATATTTGACATAATAAATATTTTTTTTATTTACCTTCAATATTCAGTTCGTTTTTTATTTCTTCCCATAATTGGTTAATTATTCTTCTATTTTTATGGTTTACATCTTTGCTGTTCCATATGGGTGTCCTCTCAATTATAAGTGAAATGAGTTGTTCTTGCACGTCAGAGGACATTTTGACACGTCACAAAGAAAGTAGGTACAACACTAGAGACGCGCAGCGCGGGCGGTCGCCGCTTGAATGGAGCGCACCGCTCGTTGCCCGCCCCCGCGCCGCTGCCGCGCCGCTGTGTTCGAAAACCGGTCCATTTGAATACATGCAAAAGATGCTGCCGCTGCCGCGCCGCCGCCGCTGCCGCTCCGCTGCCCGCTAAATTCGAGACCGAGGCCTTAGGGATTATATATATTAAATAAAAGTGTGGTTCTCCCCAGCACGGCCCATGTGGAATTCCATGACCTTGAGTATGCAGAATAATTGTCGATAATTTGTCGAAATTTGTCGCACAAAAACCAGAATTTGTCGGGACACCGTTTAAAAGATATAACGAAAAGAAGGTGGCGTGCTGGAGAGAGGCGCTCTCTGCAGCACGCCACCTTGTTTTCGTTATATCTTTTAAACGGCTAACCGGATCTTTCTGAGTTTTTGCATGTCGGGTCGACAAATTCACGACATTTTTTTCATATATTCAGCTCTCCGCAAAGTGGTGCGGTTCTCGAGATTCACGATGGGCCGTGCTGCAGAGAGCCTCTCTCCAGCACGCCACCTTCTTTTCGTTATATCTTTTAACGGTGTCCCGACAAATTCTGGTTTTTGTGCGACAAATTTCGACAAATTATCGACAATTATTCTGCATACTCAAGGTCATGGAATTCCACATGGGCCGTGCTGGGGAGAACCACACAAAAAGTTTCAAGGGTTCAAAGTTTGTAAGGAACATTGCGTTTTTTTTAATTTAATTTATTATACTACCTAATAAAAAAATTAATAGTGTTTTAGAGTTTTTTTTTATTTTTAACCGCTAAAGGGATAAATTATGGATAAAAGATTTGCATGTTTCTGAAGAACTCATTGTTTTTGAAGAAATCTGGTTCTAAATTTATGATTAGACCGTAATTTTGAGACCCTATGAGTGAAATGAAAACATAACATATTTTATAAAATGTATTTTTAATAGGACATCGTCATACTTGAACCATTTTACAAAAAGAAAGAAACAAACGGAGCAAGCCATTTCTTCCGAAAAAAGTAACATAACGTGATGAATCTGTAGCAGATTGGAAAAATGACAAGAGCATTTTCATATTTAGTCATTATTAGCTAATAAGGCTTGTTTAGACTACTTGTACAAAAAACACATTACTTTACTAGGTGGATATTGGATTTAGTTAATCTTGCGTTTATCATTTTTGCCGATCTGCTACCACCAGAGCGTTTCGTATCCGTAAATAAAATAAATTTCCCACACTAATGGCGATATAAATGATGATCAAATCTTTATCTAAAAAAGACTCGAGTTAATTATGAAAACCACAAAAATAGCATAACCAACGCAGGCTTTTGACTTAAGCGCAGAGCACACCGGCCGGTCAAATACCGATTTGTAGAGGAAATAGTTATTCACGGTTACGAAACGTATTTTATTAATTAAAACAAACACATCCTTCTCTACAAGATGGAACAAATGACAATTATTATAATGCTAACATAATCACAACTGCCAAGCTAGTAGGTACCATAAGATAATTTTCGTTTTTATAAAAGAGTTGATCTATTTGCTGAAAAAGAACATTTTCGGTCTGTGGACTTTTTAATAAGAAACAATTATTTTCCCCTCTAACGAGGGATAGTATTGGGATATACCTATGCTGAGGGATAGAGATGCACGGACGATGCCCATTCTTATGGAAAATAAGTACGTATTAAAATGAATGTTGTACCTTGTTGTTGGATGGATAGTATCCAGCTATTAAAAATAAACATTTGCCATCGCTGCTGCCAAGAAAAAAAAACAGTGAAATGTGTGCTGGATTATGATCGGAAATGGAAATTAGTGCTATGATAGGCACGTGCATCTCTAAAGACATGAATTTAATGTATACCTATCGGATGACTAGTATTCAGAAAGACAATAACAGTAATAAATACTAATATACAAAAGAACGTTTTCATTACACTGAACTATGTGACTGTGGATTACTTTACATTGATTGGCATCTACCTGCATCAGAGGAACATAAACACTGTGTTCGGTTTTCTTACAAAGTGAAAGTAAATGTATACAAAATATAAAAAATAAAAACATTATAGTAGGTTATCACGAATAAAACAATCTACTGCAGTACGTTGATACGCTGATCTAACACTTAACCCAGAAACTGTAATCTTAATTACTATGTCTTCGCAAAGGACTAAAAGCTTGGCAGCATGTATACGTAGGTACCGAATAAGAATGTAAATTAAAATATTCAAAAATGTATATAAGCTTTACACACTTGTGAAAAAGAGAGACTTACTGAACTTTGAATGCGGCTTGTCCATTTGTTTCAATAAATCTAAATAACATTTAGTGAAAAATAATTTAAATGCACAAACATAGCTAGAAGGTGTTTTAAATGGCCAAAGAGGTTCTGTACAACATACGGATGGGCACGGGCGAGGGGGCGCGAGCGTAGTACCTGAGGGCTCGGGCGGCACCAGCTCAGTACACTTTGAGCTGGTTCTTGTCGTCGAAGCCAGCCGAGTGCCCCGCGTTACGAACTATGAACGAGTTGCCGTCAAAATGCATTCGTCGCTCGCCACGTCTGTAAGAAAATAATTATAACTTTTTTATTATTTTCGTAGCTTCCACAGTCTTCTAGCAATTCTAAGTGTATATTTTGTGCAATAACTTCATGTCAAAACTCAAACTATTTAAGTCTTGAGGAATGGCAGATACCGCGGGCAGATACCTTTGCAAAATAACATTATTTTTCAGATTTCTCACTGACGAAAAACCATAGTTAACCATTGCTGTAAAATAAAAGATAGTAATCACTTAATCAATCAACCATTTTGATCAATCTCCTGGCTCCTGGAGTACTTGACGTCTTGTCACCACTTCATGTATAAATATACTGGCATTGAGCTTCTACGGGAGGAAAGACCGTGGTATCTGAATTGGTCGACTTTGCCACCGAAACTACAATCATGCACCTAGTATGGTCGGTTTGTAGTCTTAGATGAAGACAACAAGAAACAACCCCTAAGTCTAGATAGTGGGAATTTTAAAAAAACGCCCTTATTTTCGCGCCTTTGCTCATTCCTCCCACGTTACGGTTTGTTATGCCGAGTGGCAAAAAGGATCATGTGTGCTTGAAGTTTTATCCCTGGAGAGTAGAGAGGAAGGAATATCACAAGGTGTGATGGACTCCCACTCATTTACGACCTCCGTAATGAAGGTGACGTCAACACGTCTAGTATGTAATGTGTAGTAAAGGAATTGTCTCCAGATCTTAACCCTAAAAGTGTTTCGGGGCGGTGAAGGGGAGTTGGAGTATAGGCCAATATCTCTAGCCAATCCTGCACTGCACCAGCGGCGCGGTGCAGTGCAGGAACGGGTTGGCGATGAGTGATGCTTCCCAACAGCGCCCATGTCTGATTTTATAAATTTATTTATTGAAAAAAATGTTCGTTTATTGTACGATTACGTACCTACTACAGTTTTAAAAATATGTACGAAACGCATTATATGAAAAAACTATCCTTGATTGGGCGCTGTTAGCAAGTATGCTTTCCAACAGCGCCCCTTCGGATTAGCACATAAGTATACAAGAAATAAACGACATAAAACTATGTAAAAATTGTACAAGAAATGTACGCATGTAAACTGTATTGATTTTAAATTTACAATCAAGCATTTGCTCGAAATAATGCATTTTAAGACTTATGATTTTCAAAATCGAGCCGCGACTGATGAACGTATCCGATAGTTTAATAATTGTCAAGTACCTAACAACTTTCGTTAAACCCGGGATCTCGGCGCAGAAAGCAGATACTTTAGCCACTGCGCCAAACTAGTCGTCGGTGGTATTACTATATATATAATTAGAATATTTTACGAGAAAGTAGCTTATTAGATAAAATATATTTACCGGTATAATTAACATTCGATTACTATAAAATAAAATAACAATGCAATTAAAAACCTATACATATAAGGTGTAAAAATATTAGATGCAAATATTTTAAGGGATGAATCAGCCTATGAAACTGAACAGCTTTCCCCAAGAAACATAGGCCGAAATATGAGAAAAAAAATTTTGGACCTCCCATACAATTGGACATGTTCTTTGGGGAAAGTTGTTCAGTTTCATGGGCTGGTTCACCCCTTAAAATATTTGCAGCTATATTTTTTACACCCTGTATACCTCTGGGCTCGAAAGGCGTAGGTAGGCGTAACTAAATTTCATTATATCAGGCCAATACTTGATTGATAATTGAATAACAATGTAGTTTACGTATGTACATATAATGTACAATATGTACATAGCTATATCCTTTATTACTTGTTTAATTTTGTACCAATCCAAAGGGGCGCTGGTGGAAAGCATACTTGCTAACAGCGCCCAATTAGGGATAGTTTTTTTCATATAATGCGTATAGTACATATTTTTAAAACTGCAGTACAATAAACGTAATTTTTTTTCAATAAGTAAATTTATAAAATTATACATGGGCGCTGTTGGGAAGCATCACATTTGGCGATGGACGCAGACCCGTTGCTGGGCTAATAGTTGGTATACAAGTGGCGCTCACCGCACGAACAGGTGCTGAGTCTGCCCCAGGGACGCGGTGCAGTGCAGGAACGGGCTGGTGATGGACGCAGACCCGTTGCTGGGCTAGTAGTTGGTATACAAGTGGCGCTCACCGCACGAACAGGTGCTGAGTCTGCCCCAGGGACGCGGTGCAGTGCAGGAACGGGCTGGTGATGGACGCAGACCCGTTGCTGGGGCTCGTGCGCAGCTGGTACTTGTGGCTGCAGCGGTGAATCCTGCAAGTACGACAAAATATTACCTACATCGTCAAATAATAAGTACAGGGTGTAAAAAATTAACTGCAAATATTTTAAGGGGTGTACCAGTCCATGAAACTGAACAACTTTCCTCAAGAAACATAGGTCGATAAAAAAAAATTGGGCCTCCCATACAGTTGACTGGATCGACTGCTACATTTTGTATGAGAGGTCCAAAAATTTCTTTCATATTTCGACCTTGTTCGAGGAAACTTGTTCAGTTTCATGGGCTGATTCACCCCTTAAGATATTTGCAGCTAAGTTTTTTACACCCTGTATTTCCTACATCGTAAAGTAATGAGTAGTCTATAAATAGGCAGATACAACTCTTGACTTCAGGGTCGTCATGGTCGTTTTAATTAATAAGAATTACAGATGCTTAGTGTGATAAAATGTTTCCATCGGGTTCTTTGCCTTTAAAATGGATTTCATGCTTAAGCTTATTCAGTAATGTTGGATAATCAGCGATTAAACAATACTTAGTAGGTCTAGCCAATTAGGTAGAGACAACAGAGACCTTTACAGAGTTCAATTTCTTGCCAATAGCCTTAGCAAATCAGTGGCCTAACTACAGGCTACAATTCTACAGGTGTAATTCGATGATAAAGCCAGGATTTTTGGCCCGCTACGCAATGTACATCGAATTTTGACAGGTAGAATTGTAGCCTGTAGTTTTGAAAAACGAGGCACAGGTAGAGACAAAAAAGAACTTTTCAGGGTTTAATTACTTGCTAATATCTCTAGTCAATCAGGTAAAGAAGACAAAGACCTTTTCAGAGTTCAATTTCTTGCCAACCAACTATGAGTATGTATACCTACTGCACAAACTGCAAAAATCTGATCTCTATCAATCAAACAGAATAAGCTTTTCATCACAACAGGCCTAAAAAACATACTGGCTACTGGCTGTTAGTTAGCCAATCAATATACGTAGTCGGTCCCAAAGTTCTGTCATATATGAAAATACTGATAAAATAAAAAGTACCAATCCGTTTTTAAAAATTTATATATCAATTAAAAATACAATTATCGAAGAATCAAAATAACATAAAACTATTCGAAATGACCTCCCTTGCTTTTAATAACGGCCATCAACCGCGGCGGCCAGTCGTCTATCGCAGCACGCACCATATCCATGTCGATTTCAGCGACTGCTTTAACTATGGCTGACTTCAGGCTCTCCAAATTTTTATGGGGCTTAGCACAGACCTTGCTTTCTAAGACCTGCCAAATTTTATAGTCCAGAGGATTAAGGTCCGGACTGGAGGAAGGCCAATCTTCGCGTCTTATAAACTCAATGTTTTGACGTTCAAACCAGGCTTGAGTGGTCTTGGCTTTGTGAGCGGGCGCAGAATCCTGCTGGAACACAAAGTGATGTCCTGAAAATAGTGTGTTGGGCAGGTCTTTGACGTCCCGATCCAAAACCGTCTCTTGGTACACTTTTGCACTGGTTTTGACCCCCTTTTCGCAAAAATGAACCTCAGTTGGCCCATAGTAGGAGACTCCTAAACAGACCATGACTGAAGAGGGATGATGCCCATGTTGCACCCGCGGAACTTTGTTTCCTGCTTCTTCAGAGCTGGTAGCGTACACTCTATCGTTTTGTTTATTATACTTTTCTTCTACATCAAAAATTTTTTGTTCTGTAAAAAGTATATCGCGGTGCCGGTTTTTCACGTACCGTTTTAACAACACCCGGGATCTTTTGAGTCTAATTTCTTTTAAACGGGCATTAAGTAACTGCCCACTCTTTTTTTTGTATGCTCGCAGCTTAAGGTCTTCGTTTAAAACCTTTTTGACTGTTTATCTACTAACCTTCATCTGCAAAGCCATAAGTTTCTGTTTTCGGACAGGATTGCTTCGTAAGCGCGGCTCGATCGCTTTGATCACTGCTGGTGTTCTTGCGGAGCGAGGCCGGCCAGTTCTTTTCTTGTCCTCAACACTAGAGACTTCAGTGTACCTACTCATAGTACGATACACAAACCTAAGCGTTATTTTCAATTTTTTGAGCAACTTGAAAATGGTACTCGGCGAGTGCCCACAGCGATGCAACGTCAAAACTGCTATTCGGTTTTCTTTCAAAGTCCACTCCATCGTGAAAAATCGCGCCAAATGATCATTTATTGTTTTAAAATAATTGTCAAACATTCAAAAACGGAATGCAATAAAACTTTTCCAAATTCGTGTTCTAAATTCAAAAATAATATGCCAGTGACAGAACTTTGGGACCGACTACGTAATTAGCTAAACTCCTATTGTTCCACCGTGTTCTACAAGTCTGCGATCGACCCGATAACCCCTAATGTAAAGGACTCGCATAGTTGGGTAGCTTATATACCTACTTCTCATCGAAAAATCTGGCACATCTTGCAAGTTTATGTTTCGTAAAGTGTGTTTATTTTGGAATAAACGTCTGATATCGTGTGATAGAAAGTAAAATGAGGTTTAAATCTTAATGAATTATTTTGTATAGGTTTCGTGTTTTATCAAATCATAAAAACAAAAGTGTCCACATTTCTTTTATGAGAAGAGAAGAAGAAGAAGAAGAGACAGCAACTGGAACCCCGTCACGCCACACCGGCTTAACGTGCCCTCCGACAGACCGCCATAGAATTTGGCCACCATCTCTCGAAAATTTTATCATCTAACAGTCTCGGTTAACGACTTTTTACCAATGCTTGCGAATTTAATCAACATAGTATAAAGCAAAGTCGCTATTTGCGTCCATATGTATGTATGTTTGTTTAAATCTTTAAAACTACGCATCGGATTTTGATGCAGGCTTTTTAATAGATAGAGTGGCTGAAGAGGAAGGTTTTCATGTATAATACTTGCCGTGAAAATATCTTATTCCCACGAAAAGATGATGATGATGAAGAAGATGATGATGTGGGGGACGCTAGTCTACATAGTATAAAGCAATCTATACATACAATAAGACAGTAACAAGTATTTTTTTTTGTGATGGACTTTACGTTTTCGGCCCCGGGGCCATCAAAACTACGCCTGGGGAGCACGTGCTCACCCGGAAATATTTTGATTGGTTGTTCAAACAACCAGCCCAATCACGCCCTTGGGGCGAGACTGGGCTTAGGAGTTGTTCTGGGAAGAACTGATCGGGCTGAAGGAAGAACTGATCGGGCTGAGGGAAGAACTGATCGGGCTGAGGGAAGAACTGATCGGGCTGACAGAAAACACAACGATAGCGCGTTTTAAAAGACGTGTGGCCACATCTATGAATGAGTTTTGTACGATGTTTGTGTGTTTGTTTGTGTATATGCGGAAGCATCACGCGAAAACGACCGAACGGATTTTGAATCAAATTGTACCAAAATGTCAAGTAATTCACCGACCAGGTTATAAGAACATACCCCTAAAAGGGGGGTTGGCTGCTACACATAAAATAAGTTTGTAGGTCATGTGAATTTCATAGTGGCGCGTAGTAAAAGGATGTGTATGGGCTAATTGGACCTGAGATTGATTTCAAATTTCGAACTGGCCAGCACGTATTGTGTCGCTTTGAATAAGCACAAGAGAAATAAAACATGAGGCCGTATTTATATTTATAATCTGTATTTTTATAACCTCAACAAATGAGTTTGTCGAATTATTGCTCATGATTACGACAAGGAAACTAAAATCTATGAATATGTCGACGACTACAAAAATATCTCTTTTATTAATATTGGAATAATTTTCACTTTTAATAATTCAATAATTATTACCCTCGAAAACAAAAGTTTCTTTGTGCAAGACGTGCAAGTTGCGTGGCCAGACGATACAAACTTCATATAGGAATCGTTTTCTTTGTGCGTAATCTACGCGGGAAAATTGCAAAACTTTTTTGTTTTTAAATTTTCTCGCTAATTCGGTTAAGGCTATTTAGCCAATGTTTGTCTGGTACATGCAGTATGTTATAGGTTTTGCCGACAATACAGCTACATTATTTTCAGGGTGCGACAACTTTTTTCTGAAATATTCTTTGGAAATACTAATAAAAATTGGACTTCCCACACAAAGTGACTCAATCGGCTGGTACATTTTATATAGAAGATATATTTTTCCATATTTTTGTAAAATTTTCCTGACGAAAGTTATATTTTATACGCCTTTCGGTCACTTAGGTCCAGTTCCTGATACGTCCAGTGGTCCTTTCCATTTCCGCGAACGTCCATTACCGCGAACGTCCATTACCGCGAACGTCCATTTCCACGAACGACCATTTTAGGGTCTAGAATTGATTCAACAAATATCGTTCCTGTGATCTTTGCACTACTTCCAAATAAAAGTGAGGAGACCTACAGGCGACTATTTCATTTGATAAAAAATTTAAACTAGGAGTCGATATTCGCAAATATAAATGTGATTACGAAGCTGCACCAATGAATGCTATTAAAGCAGTTTTTCAGGAGGTAGAAATACGGGGCTGTTTTTATCACTACAATAAAGCCATTTGGCGAAATGCGAAAAAACTTGGAGCAAACAAATCCAAAGAGAATAGACATTTGCTGAGAATGATCGCGTTGCTTCCTCTTTAAAGAAGCATGCGTACAAATTTTTGACGATGCCCCTGTATCGCATGAAATGAATACTGTTTAAAAAGAGAAAGTAAACATTACGAATATAAGATCAGGAGAAGCTTGTTTACGGAATTAAAAAAAAAGAAGTCAGCATTTAATTATTTTTTTAAGTTCTTTACGCTACTTTCTTCAATATGAACGAAAATGTAACTACGAAGTTTAGGAACCTATGGCACTATTAATCACTATTTCATAACTAATGCTTCTGCTATATACCTACTTGAATAAGGAGCAGACTTTCTCGAAACTGGACAGTCGAGGAATGAACGTTCGCGGCACTGGACTTTCGCGGAATGGGCGTTAGCGGTAATAGACTTTCGCGGAATGGACGTAAGCGGAAATGGACGTAAGAGACCACTGGACGTATCAGGAACTGGACCTAAGTGACCGAAAGGTTTATACGTTTGTGCCAGACGATCAAATCAGTATCTGAGATAAGACTTTTCGTGGCTATAGGTATAAGCCGATTTTCCACAGACACTGCTTTGTCTGGAGTGTAATTTTGGAAAACGCAGGGTTGCTCAAGACCTGCGCCACTCTCTCGGGCTCCCTGACTGACACCACAGGAACTTCGAGTCGATACGTGCGGAGCCAAATTGACTGCAGGATAGACCTCTGTCACACGCGTCTAACAAAGACTCCGTTCCGGGATTAAATGTAGATTCTGTTGTCCTTCTCCAGGGCCGCCGGTCTTGGTCAGGTTTCTCCCTCGGTTGATTCTTACGACTCCCACGGGAAGAGAGGTGCAATTCTACTTTGCCGGCAGCACACGACCTTAATTAAATAGCCTTAGGTACTTAATTAAACGTAACCCTAGCCGCGGCTCCGCCCGTGTGGAAATCGGTCATGGCATCACACAGGAACATTTTTTCGCGAAGAAAACTTTCCTATGCGTTAATCCAAGTTACCTCCTTTATGTCTGTGTTCAATTTCATGAATATCAGTTAAACAGTTTTTGCGTGAAGGAGTAACAAACAAACATATAAACTTTTGTATTTATATTATTAGTAGGAAGTAGGATAGGATAGGATTAGTAGTATGATTACTTGCTTTTGTTTTTATTTATTCACACTCATGAACTCGGTCTTCAGTCTTCCATCACAATGTCAAGAAATGTGGCATCAGTCTACTTCACGGAATTAATACTCTTGGAAGTAAACATTGCACGGTTTTAAAAAATCTGCTCTAAATGGCATAAGAGACGGAAAGTTGAAGATATAGGGAAGAGAACTGGAAAGCTAAAAAATCGTACCTAGCAGGGAAAGACGACTTCAAGAAACTGAACCTTTAGGGATTCTAAAAGACTAAACACTATAAACCAACCACCGTTTTCTTACTTTTTCTTGCATGTGGAAATTGAAATTTTACGATTTAACAGTTTTTTAAATTACTTACATTTAGTCTGAGAAACCAAGTTTTCTGGTACCTACCTACCAACAATTTAATATTGGCTAATATTATTTTATGGTTCTTAGAGGCCTATGTTTAGCAGTGGTCGTCCTTTATATAGCTGATAAATGATGGAAGATATATTATGGCGAAACGAAGTTCGCGGGCACCAGCTAGTTTCATATAAATTAAAAGGCAGCCAGCCGGTGACGATTGGCGCGAGAGAGGGGAGGCCTCTGCCCTGCAGTGGGACGCTGAATAGGCTAATTAAAGATAAAAAAAAAACGGCAGCCGGTCTAAGTACTAACCTGACGAGCCCGTCGGCCGTCTGGCTGATGCGCACGTTGTTCACAATCCAGTTGTCGATGCCGTCGTCCGTCAGCCAGTACTGAGCAGCTTGCAGCAGCGACAGCGCCTCGTTTACGTACGACGGCCCGTGACGGGACTCGCTGGTAGAGAAATACAAATTTGTCACATACATACATACATAAATCACGCCTTTATCCCTTAAGGGGTAGGCAGAGCGTTAACGGCGGTAAAAATACGATCGCTATCGCCACGTCTGACAGATATAGAGCCGTTTAAGATAATTTGTGTATCATTATAGTGACAGGTTGTCAGCCTGTCGCCTAAAAGTTGTAATACACCTGAAACCCTCAAGTCGCTCAGTCGCCTCTTACGACACCCACGGGTAGGAAATGGGAATTTGTCACATAACTTTGCTAATGCCTTTACTTTTCCCTCTGAAACTAATCATCCTTGATCCGGTTGGAGTTCATTCAATTTCTATCTAAACTTACCATTGTACAGGGTGATGAACCAGCCATGAAACTGATCAATCAAACCACGAGACAGGCAGAAATATGAAAAAAAATCTGGACCTCACAAACTGACTTAGTTGGTCTTGGTTGGTACATTTTGCATGAGAGGTCCAAAAAACTTTTTCATATTTCAACCTATGCATCTTGGGGAAAGTAGTTCAGTTTCATGGGCTGGTTCATCCCTTGAAAGGAAGTAAGTACTTTTCCTAACGCCTTATATGTTAGCAAGAGCATTAAATCAGACCAACTTGTAAAAGACGTTGAGCGTGAAGTCCTGGCTCATGTCTAGGAAGGTGTCGGTGGTGGTGCGCGTCCCGGCCGCATCTACCAGGTACACCAGCGCGCACTGCTCCGCCGTGAACGACACGCCCTTGTACCACATCTTGGCGTACCTGGAAAAAACACGTTTTGATTACTCTAGCTAGGAAATGTATCTGCCGTTTGATGCCGGCTTAGAATAGCATCACCCCATTATCTACCCGTGGGTGTCGTAAGTGGCGACTGAGGGACTTCGAGGGTTTCAGGTATATTGCAACTTTTAGGCGACAGGCTAACAACCTGTCACTATAGTGATACACAAATTGTCTCGAACGGCCCTCTATATTTGTCAGACGTGGCGATAGCGACCGTATTTTTACTGCCGTTAACGCTCTGCCTACCCCGTAAGGGATAAAAGCGTGATATGTGTATGTATGTAGCTAGGAAATAAAAGTAATGGTCATCTACTTATTGTAATGCTCTGGAAACTACCTGCTACTCACAACTGCAGTCTCATCTGCCGTGAAGCCGTCGCGTTCGTCGAACGAAACGTTTGAGGGAAAGGAGGAGATACGAAGCTCATATATCCGTGTCATTCTCGTGTAGAGTCTAAATTGTTTCTTACTTATTGTTTCCGTGTTGGTGGCGAGCTTGGATCTCGACGCGGGAGCCGTAGTGGTAGACGCGTCCGTTGGGGTGGATGAGGGCGGCGGCGGCGCCAGAACGACACAGCGCGAGAATTATGTTGTTGTTCGCGTTGGTGATGCGCACCGCACCGTCGATTGTCATGTCCACCCTGAACAAACATTCTATTAGCTGAGCTCGGACTCGGTACTGATCGGGCTGCCTCTAGCTAGAGCCCTCGTGGTTTCCATACATACATATTCCGTTGGTTTCTTCCAGAATAATGTCTCTACACCTTGGCTCTACACCTAAAATTCATTTTTCATCCCCTCTACTCACAAAACTACGCTTTAGGCGCACAGAACTGCGCGCAAAATAGGTCATTTAGAGCCTAGGGACTAAAAAATATTTAAGCCTTTATAGGTCAGCAGACAAATTAATACGTAGGTTGAAACCACCCAACATGATGTGCAACTAGGCCTATATTTCAAACCAATGTGTATTGGGATGGGGGTCAGCCTTATTGGCAATGCAACAACCTTATTACCTAGTTTGTGAACGGGCGTAAGGCACAAACAAAGCCTCCGAAGTGCAATTAGCCACATTGCTTCCTAGGGCACACTAAGGCCGTGTCCGCACTGCGGATATTTTCCGCGCGTATTTTTATCCGCAATTCTATAACACATTGAGTACAATGAGAATATCCGCGCTGGTGGAATAAAATCCGCATTTGTTAATTTTAGAAGTCACAAATCTGTGATTTGGCGCAGATTTCGCGCGATTTTTTCCGCGCGGTATTTTTTGCAGTATGGAGTAGTATGACTATGTCTATGTCCGCACTGCGGAAGAAAATCCGCGGGTTTTGCTTGTCAGTCGTGCACTGACAACGCTACTACAAAGATGTCGCGCGCTTCGTCTTCCGCCCGATCGGCAGGTGCGCAATCAGTAGGTAGATGACATTCTTGTATAGCAACTTTTTTATTGCTCTAATGCAACAAAGACCTGCGTTATGGGATAAATTCGAACCCAAAATCCCACAACACATTATCGAAAGCATAATTGTGGGAGGAAATCTATCAAGAGATATATTTTACTTACTTATAAGATTACTATAAGAAAAGTAAAATAGGTTATTCATTTTAGACGTTCCTTTTGTACGGCGAACTGCATTGAACTGACAAATTCCGCGCGGAATTTATCCGCAGTGCGTATAGGTGTAATTTTGACCGCGGATTAAAAATCGCGTAGATTTTATTCGCGCGGAAAATATCCGCGGTGCAGACACGGCCTAAAAGTTTTGCACTTCTGGCTTCTTACAAATGTTTGAATTTCGAATGCTACGCTTTTTGAAAGAAGAGAATTCACTAATAATTTTAAAGAAGAATTAGAAGAGAATTCACTAATTAATTCTAAAGAAGAATTGGCGGGAAAACACTTGTCACAATTTTTTTATTACCTATTCGTTGATGTACGCTATCCGATATCACAATTGAATTAACGCGGAAAGATTTTAGGGTGACGATTTTTTATCATTTTAAAAGTTCACTCCCTCCCTACTCTCTCAGCAAGATTGCTACGCTCGTCTTCAAAATGCTTTTGGGACAAAAATGCCTCATTTGAGCACCGTAAGGCGTTGGTACTGAAAAGTTTAATTGTGGCCGTGTATCTCTCTACGATTAAATTTGTAACGGGGCTACT
The DNA here is from genome assembly GCA_029255805.1 of Keiferia lycopersicella. Taxonomy (NCBI): domain Eukaryota; kingdom Metazoa; phylum Arthropoda; class Insecta; order Lepidoptera; family Gelechiidae; genus Keiferia; species Keiferia lycopersicella. Next base: position 13,114,582 of record JARACZ010000006.1, on the reverse strand, counting down.
GTTCGCAACTTATCGAAGTAAACCGGCGCATCACCTATGAGGAGATTCGAGGACATTTTGGCATTGGTCTGAGCCAAATTCATAACATTTTACAGACGCATTTAAAGAAAGCTTTGCAGCCGATGGATTCCTCGAACAAAAATAGGCTCGAGTTGATTTGTGTAAAAAAATCTAATCTATCTATTTAATCTAATACCTACGAGCAAGAATTGTATATACATGGTTTGACCTTATTTGTTTAGTTTGACGAGTAGAACACAAAAAAAAATATTTACAAAAAATATATACTACCTATATAAAATAATATTATTAAAATATTACTGTAAAAATAAACGAGCAAAAATAAAAATGTAAAAGAGATGTTGAGGTTCGGATTCGAACTCGAGGTCCTCAGATTTATAGGCAAGCAGTCTGAGCTACGTTCGCTGACAGCTGAGGCGGAGACAGCTGACGAAATAGCGGTCTTTTCTCCACACAAAATGAGCTTTTTATTAGACTTATTTTGCCGGTCAGAGTGATTTTTGGAGTTGTTAAGGTGTAGAGATGCAAAAATGCAATAACTTGCCTGAGTTGAGCATGTACATTTTAAGACGCTGGTGTACAAATTAGAGCTTATATAATTTCAATTTTAAGGTATAAAGTCAGCGAAACAAAGTTCCCTGTATAAATAATAAACTAGCAATTTTACTTGACTCGCTCCCGTAGCCTCAGACAGATGGTGCCGTGCGGCGTCACGGACGCGTTGTATCCAGCGCCTCCCACGACGTCAGTCACCTGTGAAGAATGCATTATCAACTTGTATTTACTTCAAGCTTGCTAGTTCTAGAACGATCGGTTTACCTACAGCATACAAGGAGGCCTAATGGTTCCATTTCTGCCGCCCTAGAGTACCTACCTACTTCGATGACCACGCACTAGGCACTGGTCAACCTAACAGTAGCAGTACAGTGCGTCAGCTTTAGAACACGTTGCAATTTTTGTAAAGCTAAAAGTTTATGGAAAAACATCTCTTCGGTTAAAGATCCCTTTGAGTTTGAATGAGTTGATCATCGGTATCAAATCAATCTAAATTAGGTACTGCAGTGGAGTACCCTCCGTTAAGAATGTTGTTGCGATCAGAGGCCACCCAAATCCCGGCTGCTAATGCGATGCTAAACTACTATACCTCGTTTAGAAAACATAATTTGAGCTTTGAGCTAATTCGCCTTGACAGTTTACAGTCCAATCAACTGATTTGTGAGTTGGTAGGTACGTACTCCGCGTGAGCTATGGTGGTGGTGCGACGATAGTGAGACTCACCTCAAGTTCCCGCCAGGTGTCGGCGTGGTAGATGTCGTCGCCGGGGTAGAAGGGTGCCTTGCGTGGCAGCGGCGCGCGCCACGGCGGCTGCCAGCCCGCAGCCCCGCCCAACTCCGCTTGGCCCAAACCACCTTCGAGAAACTTGCTATAGTCTTGGAACGACAAGTTCGACTCTTCCTGTTCAATATACAAGTGTGTTAAGCTAAAGCAACCAGCCCAGCGGTTTTAACCGCCGCCAACTTCCTAATAGTATTGTATTTTCCCGCGGTGAAAAGGAGCTCTTCTGAGTATCCTGAGGTTCAATTCCGGGACGTTTACCTAGTTACTATAGATACCTAAGTAAAACTCTCGACTAGCGCTACCGTCTATTATTTAGCTAAGATTATGGCTGATGTGTGAAAAATTCTTGCGTCTAAGAGCACGCCGTCCGTCATCTATAATTACCGTCATCTATAATTAAACTGTTCGTTACAATTCAAAACTGTATTTGTGGCTGTATACCTAGGTAGATATTCGTTTTTAGGGTGCTTTAGTGACGACATCCAATGTATCACTTCATAAGCAGGTAAGAAAGTAGGTACCTATAGTATGATTGGCCTGATTAACTGATAATATTTGTAAGATGATTTGGTAGATAGCAATGATAATATATTGTTACTGTGGTAAGTACCTATGTAATTACCTGATTATACGAATGCGCTGTGTACACGCTCCTCGGACGAACAGGCACAGTCATATCTTTTCTAAAATCTGCGGTAGCCATTTTAACACTTTCTTCAACTTAAATTTTCACTTTCTTCAACTTAAACTGAACGGTCACACACTATTATAAAAATCATGAACAACAGTGACTATCTATACATGAAAATGCTACATATCACTCGATCGGACGGATGAAAGATAATTATTTTGAAAATAAAAATGTCAATTTGTCATTTATTTTATTCGATATTTAAATATTTGTTTATTTGTTTTTATTTCTCAGTGGCAGCGACGACAGCTTTTATTTTGTAGCCATGAGGTTTTATATAATAAGCAAATCGCGGATCTCAATCCAGAGGCGAATATTTGAAACACCTACTCCGATTCCGCGTAGTTCCTGCGCACCCCAGGCGTTGCCTAACTGTTATGTAGGTGTACAGCTAGAGAACTCGACGTTATAACGTAGAATCCTCTGAAGCAAGCATAGCAAGCAAGAAATATGACCCCACCTCTACCTCACTGTCTCCACTACTGAGGAGATGCCCAGTTCCTACGGTCAGGCTAATCTGATCCATCAACGCACAGCCTAAACTACTGGATCAATCAAGCTGTAGTTTGGCATGCAGGTAGCTACTATGATGTAAGCATCCGTTAGGAAAGGATCTTTCAAAATGCCTTTAAGGGGGTAAAGAAGGGGTTGAAAGTTTGTATGAAACTTTTTATTCCCTTGATATATTTACTTGCGTTACGGAAGATCTTTGGAAATAATTAGTGACGTACTTCAGCGTTTTTCAATTTTCAACCCCGAACGAGGTAAAAAAGGGATCAAAGTTGGAATGTCACAAACGGCAAACACTTGGGGCGTTTGAGTTTTCCATAAGCTAAGTTAGCATCCACTAAGAAAGGATTTTTCGAAAGTCAACCCCTAAGGGGGTAAAACAGGGGTTGAATGTGAATATAAAACTTTTTATTACTCTAATATTATTTGTTACAATTTACGGGAGCGGGCATGGGCTTGGTAACAGAGAAGGCGAAGAGAAAGCAAGAGGCAGAGCGAGAGCGAGGGAGAGCGAACTAAGTACTTGTCATTGTCACCGTCACCGGTTTCATGTACGTGTAACTATATTTCCCGTGTCAGTAGGTAATGTCAAACATAACGGGGTGGACTACACAGTAACACGAAGTACAGAGCGAGCAACCGCGGTGACAACAACAAATGGGAGTAGAGTTCGCGCCGCGAAAGAAGTCCCGCGATCAACGACCCTTGATCTCTCGTTCATATGGGTCATTTAAACTTTTTTTCTAGGGACTTCTTTCGCGGCGCGAACTCTAACCGTACTTGACCGGTCCATACTTAGTGTTTGGCGCGTTTTGTGTCTGCTTTATTAAGCAAACTGTATCTTTAGAAGAGAGAGGACATTAGAAAACCGCGTTACTGATACGGCCAATAAGTATAGTTACCCGAAATACGGTGACGTCACTTGCGCGCGCCCGTTTTCCCAAACCGAGAACACGCACACTCCTGAATTCAAATATTTGAAAGTGGGTTTCGTCACAAAATAGACATCCAGTATTTATTTTGTGGTTTCGTCACGATGTTTTTACTTCCTCTAACTTTGAATCAAGAAGATTTTCCGGTTAGATAATTAGCTCTCTTCACGAATTTTGTAGTTTGGTACCTACATTTAGCGGGTAGGTCGCGCCTGCAAGCTTTTTACACTGCGCAGTGCGCAGCGCTTAGCGCGTGCGGGCGCGGCGCGGCGTGGGTCGACACGACAGGCGCAGTGAGAAGCCGGCTTGATCGTAGCTTGTTAGCAGTCTTGACATATACAGGGTGTATGGAAAATTGATGCATTCCTTTCAAGGGATGAACCAGCTCATGAAACTGAACAACTTTCCCCATGGAACATAGGTCGAAATATGAAATAAAATTTCGTCCTCCCATACAATTGACTTAGTCAGTCGGTAATTTTGTATGGGTGGCCCAAATTTTTTTTTCATTTTTATACCCATGCTCCTTGGGGAAAGTTATTCAGTTTCATGAGCTGGTTCATGCCTTGAAAGGAATGCATCAATTTTCTAATCACCCTGTATATACCACGCACTTCCTCATCTTTGACCCTATAATTATTATTATAGAGTCTGCGCCGCGAAAGAAGTCCCTCGAAAAAAGTTTAGAAGACCCTTATGAACGTCAGAATAAGGGTCATTGAAACGTTTTCCGCGGGCTTCTTTCGCGGCGCGGACTGTACTTTAAATGTATCATGGCAAGTGAAAGCATGGCGGACAACTCCTCAGATATGAAGATGATCAGAAACGACACATGAGCAGTTAGATGCAACTTTGAGCCTACTCAATAGGAGGGTCTGGTAGCAGCTGTGCTGCCCCGAATGGCGCGGGATAGTTAAAAGGCAAGTCCGCGGATTTGAGGTACAGCGTAAAGCATACCTCGACGCTAAGCGCGATGAGTTAAAGTCCCGTCCACCCGTTGCCCGTAACTATAATTATGCAAATGGCAAACTCACGTGTCCACACTGTGCACGGGAGATTACTGCCAAAATTGGCTACAATTGCCATCTCCGGGCGCATCAGCGCCGATCTGATTAGGAGTCGAAGTGGTTGCCATGGCCGAAATCCGTTGGAGAGATCATCATCATCATTAGCTGGTGCTCTCAGCTCAGCTCTGCGAGCATAGTAAAGTAAAGTCGTGTTGTTCAGTGTTGCCAACGAAGTATCAAGCTGCTACCAGAAGCGTCTTCTAAAACCACCAGTGGCCTATGCAACGGAGCTACAACTACAATCCTACAGGCAAAAAAGTGGCAACATCGCGCCAAAATTAAAAATTAAATAGCAACACTGATGAAAATTACAACTACAGGCGTTTTATGAAGCAATCAGTCTACAATTTTACAATTTACAAGTGCAGCTGCCTGTAGCTTACCAGCGACAAACCAAAGTGTAAATTTTGCTTTTAAAAACACAAACGAGCCAGTTTTTACAGGTGTTTTTCTAAAGACTTGTAAACTACAACTGTAAAAACTTAGAACTTGTGAATAATTTTACAGGTCCTCAGACGTAAGTAATTTCGTTACAAGTTAAGGATTTCCTATTAATCTCTGCGATAAAAACTAACAGAGTACTCAGAAGGCTTCAAATATGTTACAAAGTTGGAATTCTGACTCAGAAAACAAAGAAATAAAACGAAGACAAAGAAAACAAAATCATAATAGCCAAAAAACATTGAGCCGAAATTACTCAATTTCCTATTTTTATTTTATCCTATTTATTAGTTATATCTATGGAAAATTGGAGCTGAGCTTTTCCATCATTCGCACCTAGTGCCACCTACAAGGAACTAAACAAACAAAACAATAATTTCCCATTTTCTTGAACAATGACATTGACATTTGAATTTTGAGTGAATGAAATGAATGAATCGATCCATAAAACAAGAAATTGAATTGAATTGAATCGATAGTGTTGTATTTCGACTTGTGAGGTTTACTTGTAATCTAGATTTTGAAGCGGATCTGAGGCCCATGCAACGAAACTACAGGCTACAATTCTACAGGTGAAATTCGATGTACATTGCGTAGCCAGTGACATATTATAAAACCAGGATTTTAGACCCGCTACGCAATGTACATCGAATTTCACCTGTAAAATTGTAGCCTATAGTTTCGAAAAACGAGGCACTGGCGAACGTAACATTACAAGAGTCTTCATTGAACGCCTGTAACCTGTAGATTTTCGCCTGTAATTGTAGGATTGTAGTTGTACTTTCATTGCACGAGCCACAGAAATCCACTAACAAAAACTTCATCTGTTAAAAAATCGCAAAATTTTCCACAAAAATACCTACATTTTTAGCTAATTTTTGTTCATCAATTCATTTTATTTCAGTCAACAAAAAAATTTGTGGTCGCTTTGCGTCGCGTCGCATCACGAAAAAAAAACCATATTTTAAAGACCCATTTATTGGAGAAATAATATTAATAATTACACATTAGGTAACAAAATATATTATTTAATCATCTTCAAATAAGTCGTTTTCAGCCGAACCATCATCGTGAGTTTCTCGATTGGTACGACTCTGGTGTCCATAAATTCCACTATTCCACTAAACAAATTCACTAAGCACAAGAATCGAAATTTGTCCATTAAAAGGCAAATCAAATCCACCAGATTTAGTGGAAAATCTGCTAAGTTGGCAACACTGGTGTTGTTGACACGCATGACCACGTCCTTAAGAAAATTTAATTTTACTTTATGGCAACACTGACGGCCCGCCACGTTTCGCCATCGGTAGTCTTGTCTTGTTAGTTGTCCGTCCACACATCAGTAATTCAAATCTTCTTAGCTATTTAGCACTTTAACAAACCCAAATCTATCAAAAATGAGTGCACCAGCACCAGCCCCTGCTTACAAAATCGGAATAGTAAAGCAGGTAATACATCAAATTAGTGTTTTTCGAGTATTCCATCCACTGTGCAAAGTGCCTCGTGCCCATTTCGCTTAGTTTGCCCTGTTGGCACAGTACCGCATTCGATTTCTGTACAACAAATTTATACTTAAAATCAGTGATTGAATAAAGGGTTGCATTGCATCTAGTGAAGATAAAGTGGCAAAACCATAAGCAACCAGTGAACCAGCTGGTCAATGTTGATTTGGTTGGGCTGCCGAAGTAGGGGGTCGCACTCTCACTATCAAATCTCGGGACGGTCCAATACCCGATTGTCTAAGCTGTGTTGAAAGGTGGATATTATAAGATTTGTTCAGGGTGTAACTAAAGTGAATCCTATGTTATTTTCAGGTGTTGTCAGGGGACACGGTGGTAATAAGGAGGCAGCCCGTAGGCGGCCCGCCGCCAGAGAAAGTGATCGCACTCTCTGGCATCACTGCGCCTAAGCTAGCGCGCCAGAGAACTGCTAACAAGTATGCTAAAAACTTTTTATTTCTATATTTTTAGCTATTTGTCTATTGTAAATTTCATTCACAAATCTCTGAAAAACTGGCATATGTAATTAATATTTTTACCCTTTGGCTGTATACCACTTTTGTGTTTGCAGTTGTTAAATTTTACATTATTTCCTGTGTGAGCTCTCTAATTTCGTGTAGGACACCAAGTCATCCAATGAATGAAGCCTAGTGTCAGAATTTTCAACCACTTTCTACAAGTAGCAGGCTTCTGACATGGCTGTGTAACAACCGCCATCTAAGTAATCGTAGACAGCAACCAGGACCTACTGCCTAACCTGCCATCCGAAACATGAAACTGTGATGCATACCGTGTGATGCCGACTAAGAATAGCATCACTCCATTTGTTGCCCTCGGGTGTCGTAAGAGGCGAATAAGGGCTTAAGGGTTTCATGTGTACAATTTCTAGGTGACAGGCTGACAACCTATCACTATAGTAATACACAAATTATCTAAACTGGCCCTATTCATTGTTAGATGTGCCTAAAGCAACCATATTCTGTACAGCTGTTAACACTCAACCTAGCCTTAAGTGATATAGTAATATGTGCGGATATTTGTGTGTGTGGGTGTGTGTATTTATCTTTTACACATTAAAAGAATATTGGCAATACACATTTATAATAGATACAATGAGTACCGGTGTTGCAGTCTCAAATCTGCCATGTGCCACAGAACTTGTGTAACTCTGATTACATAAATTACATTTAACCTGTCTTAATTGTTCCTTTAGTGTCTAATTTATAAGGGACATTAGAAAAAAATATGTGAGATTGAGCGAAATTCATGTAACTCAATTTTGCAGCTAGTTTATTTCGCCCCTGCGTGTAACTTACACTTACACGATTAAGGCAAGATAGTTGTAAGCGTGAGCCTGGTTTACGCTACTTGAGTTACATGATACAGGCTAAAGAAAGCTTCTTGATTGTTTAGACTAATTTCTTTAAAAACTAATCTCGCAAATTTTACTTCATTTTATAGAAATTTGTTAGTTTTTAGTTACCTATTTTACCTATCCTGTGTAACAGCAGGTGCTGCTAAGAGGCATGAACTAAATATTTGAATTGAATTTGCTGCGCGAATAGCATGTATCTAAGATACATGGCATCGCGTAACACGAATTGTATGAGATTCTCAGATGGGCTAAATATTAAATTGCTGTTACTGTATGTAATATAAAATATTTTATATGACCTTTAACTCAATGTAAACATTTCGCGTTTAATTTATAATTTAAATATTTAGAGCCAAAAAACATTTTTTTTGTTAGCAATCAGAGAGAAAAGTCAGTTTTTTGCTTTAAACTTGTTTTTCTTGAGCATGCCATACATGAGATCGGTGGCACACAGCAGAAGTGTTATGTAAAAGTGAAAGTAAAGGTATCAATTTTGATGAGTTGGTTATTCTTATTGTAAGAGTATGAAATAGTGCATTAGCGAATTCATTATTTAATCATAAACTTGTTAAATATTATGCCAGTATACCTAATGTCTCGGTATAACGAAAACATAAAATGCTAAATTCAGTGATATGTTTTTATAATAGTATTTTTAATTTTATATATTTGAATATGGACCCCCTCAATATATATGTAAATAACTCCTTTTGTCGACAAGAGAGTTAAGTAATGACTGCCATTAAATTAGCTGTCATTTCCTTTTTAAAATGTCAATATTTGTTTCATACTGACTGAAAACAAGATATTTTTAAGTCACTTTATAATGTAACTTCTTATTAAATTAATCTACATTGGGATTTAATGGGTGGAGGATTAAAATAAAATTTAGGAGTACATTCTTAAAGTAAACGTAAAAAAAGTGCTCATTTAATAAATAGGTGTAACAAAATTGTTAAATATTTACAACAGGTATTAAATAGGTGTTTATTATAGAATGTATTTGGAAGAGAATTATATTTGAAGAAGATATACTGGCGCACATTCAGTATTTTTGGTGGAAAAAAAGTAATTTGAGATTTAGAAACCCAGAATAAATTGATTCAAATACCATCCCTGGTTAATTAAAACTAAACACAATGTTGCACTGGGCAATAAGGAAAACTTAAACTAATGATATGAGATAAAGTACAGTGCAGTAGCAAAGATTCCATACAACATGATTCCAAGCACCCTTTTCAAACACCATCCTTACCAGATTTTATTTAACCTGTCATCTCATATATTTTTAATGAAAATCACATATAAGGTGTTTGAAAATATGGGGAATATGATATTAGTATCCTAAATTGCTTTGAAACTTCTTCATTTAATTTGTTATTGGTATTGTACTACTACAACTTACCTTTTGCTAAACCCTTTATTGACCTCTATGATTGACCCAGTGTGTGTGTGTATACTGGACCTAATAAAGAGAAACCTTAATATTTTCATCATTGTCATCCAACTTTTTTATTAGGTAAGCTCAGCGAATACTCACATCAATGACCTCAACATACCGTCTGATTTAATGCTACTACGAACACTTAGAATGAATACTAGTTTAGCACTTGCATACACCTCTCTTCCTTATATCTAATACTTTTCGCGAGAGAAAGACATATTGTAGAAGGAAGGAAAGGAAAAATAAAATTAAAGAATCAACCACATTCTTCTCTTTTTGTGTGGGACACCCAGTTGCAAGCTTGCAATGCCACCAAACTAAAATAATACTCAGTAGTTACACAGGAGGGAAAACTCAATTAATAGAACACTTAAGTTTCAAGTACGCGTAGCGACGCAAGGACGAAAAAGTAACGAAATAAGAGCGCATAGCTGTATATTTTACTTGAATCGTATAGAAATCATCAATACCGTAATCCCGGTATTACATTTTCAATACCGGTATTGGAAATACACCAAAATACTTCGGGATTCCGGTATTAGCCAATACCGGGATACCAATATTGGAAGCCCTAATACATATACCATAAATCCAGATCCTCACATAGGGAATAACATGAATCGGTTCTGTGTTAAATTAATACTTGTGTAGAATACTCAAGTTTTAGCGATAAATAACAGTCGAATCAACATCTTATTTCCCTGCAATTGGCTGACTCATTTTAAGCATTAAACCACAAGTAAAAGGCATAAAAACAAATTCTGAAGCAAGGGTCATTCATTGCCTAGTTAAAATCTATACATACCGGGTGTAAGGGACAACCCACCGAATACTGACAGGGCGTATTCAGACCATAATACTGAACAACTTTCCCCTAGGAACATATGTCAGGAAACGACAAATTAGTAATTAGCAGTAGGATTACTTGGTTTTCATTAAGCTTATGTTATTTATTCACACTCATGAACTCGGTCTGTAGTCATCCATCCATAACAATGCTAAGAAATGTGGCATCATACTTCACGAAATGGATATCCTTGGAAGTAAATATTGCACACTTTAATTTTTTAAATTTAATTTTATTATTTTTTGTTAAAAATGGCATAGGAGGCGGAAAGTTGAAGTTATATGGAAGAGAATTGGAAAAGCGAGGGATCTGATCAAGAATCTGAGAATGACCATTCTGTAACTTGAACCTACAGGGATTCTATAAGACCCAACATATTATTATAAAAGTTTTTTTTTTTTTTTTTTTTTTTTTTCTCTTTCTTCTGCAACATGGCAATCTGTTTTACAACAATGAGCCACTTGTTTGGTCGAATACTATTCTTCCTGTGTTGGTGTTTAATTTTCAGAGATAGTCCAATGACCCATCTCTCAAACTGCTGTCAAATCAAATCTATGGGACAGGTTTGATATACTGTGTCTTTTTAGTCTGGAGAAGCATATGCTGCCAGTACCCTTCAGTTTCGTGGCTAGTTCATTCACATGTTGAGATAGTCTGTTCTGGTATTTTGTGCTGTGTAATGCTATTTCCTGCTTGACAGTCTTAATGCCTAGGTCCATTTGGATGTATTTATTGCTGATGTAAGGTGGTATGTTGAATATTATCCTTATAACTTTATTTTGGAATCTTTCTAGGATTTCCAGGTTGCTGTTGCTTGCTGTACCCCACAATTGGATACCGTAGGTCCATATTGGTTTTAGGATAGCTTTGTATATTAATAATTTGCTGTTATGGTTCAGTTTAGAGCTTTTTCCTATGAGCCAGAGCATGGTTCTCAGTTTCGTGTCAAGCTGTTTTCGTTTTGTCCATATGTGTTTACGCCAAGTTAGTCGTCTATCCAGGTGCATGCCAAGATATTTGGCGTTTTCACTTTGGGGTATGTCTTCATTGTTTAGCTTGACTGGTGGGCATGTTTCACGTCTTAATGTAAAAGTTACGTGGGTTGATTTGCTTTGATTGGCTTTAATTCTCCATGTATGAAGCCACTGTTCTATTGCTTGCAAGTGGTTCTGCAGATTTTCAGAGGCTGTGACTGGGTTCTCGTTTGACGATAGTATAGCTGTGTCATCAGCATATGTAGCTGTTGTAGTATTTCCACTTGTTGGTAGGTCAGCAGTGTATATAAGGTAGAGGATTGGCCCCAGTATACTTCCCTGTGGTACTCCTGATTTGATTTCGTGCAGATCTGAGTTTGCTTCATTGATGCTTTGAAGTGAGATCACTTCAAAGCATCTTTTGGCGAGGTAGGATTTTATGATGCGAAAGAATGAGTGAGGCAATTTGGTTTTTACCTTGTAGAGTAGACCATCATGCCATACCTTATCAAAGGCCTGTGCGATATCTAAGAAGACTGCAGAGCAGTATTGCTTATTTTCAAAGGCTCTATTGATGTTGTCTACTAGTCGATGGACTTGCTCTATGGTACCATGTTTCTCTCTAAATCCAAATTGATGTATTGGGATGATATTTTGCAGGTGGGGTTTCATTCTATTTAGGAGGATTCTCTCAAACAATTTACCCAGTACTGGTAGTAGACTAATAGGTCTATAAGAAGACGTTTCTGTAGGAGGCTTGCCGGGTTTCTGTATCATAACTATCTGAGCAATTTTCCACTGGCTTGGGAAGTGTTCCAGTCTGAGGCAGGCATTGAATATAGCAGTTATCAGCATAAGTCCTTTTCTTGGCATTTTCTTTAATATAGTTGGATCTATCAAGTCGTATCCTGGTGATTTACCTTCTTGTAGTTGTTTAATATGTTTTACCACCTCTCGAGGGCTCACACTTTTGAGCGGCTGGCACATCTGTATCGGGGACTCGAGGTAGTTATAAACCTCAGTGTCCTGTTCTATTCGCGTGCTGCTTAGTGGTTGGAATACAGTGTGCAAATGTTTTGCAAATGCTGTAGCTTTGTCTATATCTGATCTAGCCCACGTACCAACATGGTTTTTGATGGGTGTAATGTGCGCTTTGGGGCCTTGTGCTTTTCTTGTTGCCTTATTATAAAAGTAACCACCGTTTTCTTCCATTTGAAAATCGAAAGGAGAATGACCATACATGGGCTAACCATGTGTCTTGCGTAACAAAACAAATGAATGCAATATATAATATCGCCAATTTTAATTAAAAATAGCAACGTTAATTGTTGCACAAAACCCGGAAAATTTATAAAAATAAAATTGAAAATCTATGTTTACCTATTTGAACAAAAAAAAATACTGAGGCGTAAACCTTTTCTACACTGCTTACAGAAAATAACGTATTATACACTAAAGAGCGCCAACCATCAGCACTTTTGTCTCTTTCGATGCCCAACTTTGACACTCAATAACTCCAGAACTAGTATGTTGCATAAAAATTCCATAAGCTAAAATGATAAGCAATATTTAATCTCTACGTATTATTATATAACTTTGGCTTTGATGCGATTCCTGCAAGTGTGACGCAAGACTGATGAAAAACAGGACGAGCATCCAAGTAAAAGTTGTCATGATCCTTTACGATTTAACAGTTTTTTTAAATTACATATAGTCTGCGAAACCAAGTTTTATGGTTCTTAGAAGGGAGCCCTATGTTCAGCAGTGGGCGTCCTATTTATGGCTGATATGATGGTATATGGCTAAACGAAGTTCGCGGGCACCAGCTAAAATATATTAAAATTATGAAAAAATGCTGGAATTTCATAACTAAATAGGTATTAAAGTTACAAATAAAATATTAATCTGCCGAAAAAAAAATCCTGCAATAAATAATTCTACGAGTATCTTAGGATAGAAGCTATTACTATTTCTTTTATTTGGTGGGTCATTTTAATATTCAATTTTGAGAAAAGGGGTGAAAAGAGAATAAACTTTGGTAATTGTACCTCGAAAGTGACAAGCACAATATAAATTAATTCAAGACAGTTATTCCTCTTGAGGGATACGGTACGATCCCATTCCTCAATAACGGCGTTTTGGAGCTCCTTAAGAGTCGTGGGAGCGGAATCATGTTCTATTGGGTTCGGATCTGGACTTCTCGCTGGCCACTGCATGACAGGGATCCCAACCTCTTGAAGGTAGTCATTCACAAGGGTGCATTTATTGTAGTTCATAACTATCCTCTCATAGATGGCGATTGACGATTGACCAATGACGATTGTAATATTTAAAAATATTAAGCACACCACGCTTTTTACTTTAATTGAATCACTGTGTTAATAACTTAAATATTATTATAATTTTGTTTTGTGGTGATTCATTATGATTGATTGTTTCATCTGCAACTATAGTTACATTAAACTTTTTGCCATCAAAAAATATTTTCTAGTTTTTAGTTTAATTTGCAATTAAAGCGTGTTTTTTTAGTTATTTTAAACTATGATTATTCATTCACAGTGACTTGTAGTGTCATGCTTTTTCATTAGTCAAAGGAAATGATACCAGTATTGGTAGGAATAATTGCTTGTCTTAAGAATTAAGAGTACCTACTTGAAGTCTTATCTTTGCGGAGATGCGGTTTTTTTGATGTCGAGTGTACTAAGGCCCGTATTTATAAACCGCACTCAACTCTGAGATCGATCTTGAGTGCGACTTTGAGATGCTGTTAGTATTGACTGACATTTGTCAAAATAGCTCTTGAGATCGATCTAAGAGTTGATTGCGATTTATATATATGTTGCAGGGATATTACAAAAGCCGTGGTATTGAAATTTCACTAGTGCCACTATAATTGCACTGATTTATTGTAAATCGTTTGCATTACTAACAATTTAACGGGCTAGTTTCAGTCACATTATAATTTCACTAGACAGATACAGTGAAATTGTAAGGCAGTGATATATTGACAATAGCACTGGTTTTAGAAAACCGTTAGATTATCAGACCGATCGCTGATTGGTCCGCTTTCATTACCAACTGAAAAAATGGCGACTGATTAACTCTATTGACCAATCAGATCACGCGGGGCTTCCTCCACAAACATAACTCATAATAAACCTTAATTTATAATATCACTTTTGCGGTCCAGTAAAACTACAATATCACTGAAAAAAGCCCGTGAAATTATACGAATCTGTCGTTATTGACAATAATCAGTGTAATTAAAATTTCACTAGTGAAATTATAATATAACGTCTTTGACTAAATCCCTGCGACATATACATACCTAAGGGAGTTAGTCAATAAGTGCGCCCAGACCGCCAGAGCAGCCTATGGTGCTCACTGCTGCATGCTGCAGCCGGTGTGGGCTTTTTTGCCCTTGCATCGCATGCGAGTGCGCGAGGACCGAGCCAATCGGCTTCAGCAATACGGCGGCTGAAAGGCGCGTCAAAAACACGTCCAAATACGGACGAATTTACCTCAACCAAACATGCGCCGCATGTCGCGCGCGGCGGTTGTTTTTTGAAGCGTATATCTCGTAATGGTTACACTTGACAGCTGAGCTGTCATACAAAATATTGTTTGTATGGAAGTACTCTACACAACTAAAAGGATGGTGTTCGTTGAAAGTTTAAGAAAAAGAAGTTTTTCATATAAAACTGTCGTGTTGTTTTGAAGCGTATATCTCACTTAAGAGCTGAGCTGTCATACAAAATAATGTTTGTATGGAAGTAGTCTACATAACTAATGGGTTGGCGTTAGTTGACAGTTACAATAAAAAAGGCACCAACGCTCCATACATTTCCCGCAATGACCTTTGTAACTAACTCTATATTTTCTTGTCTTCTTGCCGTTAGTGGGCGGCCATGGAGGGTGTCGCCAATAGTGTTTCCGGTAGTGTTAAAATTCTGGGTCCAAGCGAGTATAGTTGCATTGCTTGGTGCTTCCCAAATATTCCACAATCCATCATGAAATACGAATAATTGTCGAACTCGAATCAGAGATCGATTGTTTTTTTATTAAACACAAACATAAAACGAACGGTGTTTTCCCGCGTAAACTATAAACGTTTTAAGACGCCCTGTATAAAGATTTAGATGAAAGGCAAGAAGAATGATGATATCATAGACTTAGAATATACTACGGATTATACGTCATAGTGCATGCAAATACATGATACTTCTTATGTTTGCAGTGACACTGAAACAAAAGACGAACCTTTTGCTTGGGAAGCGAGGGAGTATCTGAGGAAAAAACTTGTAGGCAAAGAGGTCATATTCACTGCTGAGAAACCACCAAACTCTGCAACCAGGGAATATGGTCAGGTGTGGGCTGGCAAAGACCCCACCAAGTCAGAGAATGTCACTGAAGGCCTTTTAGCAGAAGGTCTAGCTAAAGCGAGGGAGGGAGGCAGAAACAAGAGATTCGTGGAAATTGAGGAACAAGCTAAATCTCAGGGCAAAGGTATTTGGGGACAAGATGTTCAGGTAATTATTGAAATTCATATTGCAACCCTTAGAATTTTATAAAAATTATAATACCTTTATTTTATGTCTTTAAATGACTTTTGTGACCTATCTTTTTTCTACAGGACCACATAAGAGATATCAAGACAACAATCGAGAATCCAAAAGCATTTGTGAACAAACACAATGGACAGCCAATCAAGGCTATCATAGAATATGTCAGAGATGGCTCAACAGTCAGACTTTGCCTGCTGCCTGATTTCTACCAAATCACTCTGATGCTGTCTGGAATCAGAGTAAGTACATCAGCATATTTTAGTTTTGTAAAATTGTAGTAGTATATTCTTGTTAAGTATTATTTTAATTTTATTGTCAGTACTTTTAAATAAACCTGTCATATTTATAGTGTCCAACTGTGAAACAAGATGGCGAATCTGAACCTTACGCGGAGGAAGCCCGTTTCTTCCTGGAGTCGCGGCTGCTTCAGAAAGATATCGAAGTGATCCTTGAGTCCGTGAACAACAACAACTTCGTGGGCACGATCCTGCACCCTCAGGGTAATATTGCTGAGGCGCTGCTGCGGCAAGGGTTCGCCAGATGTGTCGACTGGTCACTCGCTGTCATGAAGTCAGGTCAGTTCACAATATTATACAGGGTGTAATCCTAGGATTTTGGCGAATTCTTGGATCTGCCTAGGCCGATGGTAAAATGAATACGATTTGGCCATCCGCCGGCGCCTGGCCAAAATCCTAGGATTTCGGCCACATTACTGATTCTGCCATTTTACTGCGACAGACATATTTACATATTTTTTTTGATTCATGGGTTTGTAACCAAAAACTTAATTTATAATGCGATATATGCAATTGTAATTTTCTACTCGACTTAGTCCGTCGTTTTTTTTTTAATGTAGATCTGTCCATTGCACAAAACAATCGTTGAGCCATAAGCATGACATTATTACATGTTCCACTGTAGGTGCGTCGACGCTGCGTGCGGCCGAGCGCGCCGCCAAGGAGCAGAAGCTGCGCATCTGGACGAACTACGTGAGCAACGCGCCCATCATCGCGGCCAAGGACAAAGAGTTCACCGCCACCGTGCTCGAGGTGGTCAACGGCGACGCGCTCGTTGTCAAGCTGGCCAACGGCACCGTCAAGAAGATATTCCTCGCCAGCATCAGGCCGCCGCGCGAAAAGTCAGTGCTTCATGCGTTTATGTATAGGGCCCTATCACAAACAGTAATGCTACTGTCGTATAATCATATAATCTAATCGCCTGAGGATAAATAACTTTAGGCCCGAGTTATACATACTTCTTTTCATTCCTACCATAGGGAATTTTATAATATATTATTATACAAGGGAAAAACAACAATACCTACCTAGCTTTTTTACATCAATTACCATTTCTTCACAGTTTATTTTACACTTTACCTAATAAATTGCGTTATAGACATGAAATAGTTTGCAAATATTGGTAGGTAAATACTATGCTTTAAATACTCTGTAAAATAGCAGATACTAGGTAGTATTTCAGTCAAAAAAGTTCCATCTCTAACAAATTCGCGTTTGATTGGCTGCAAATATTAATGTACCTACCAAAACTACCAATTTCAAATAACCTTTAGTCTCTTGTTAAAATGAACTATTTTTTTCGCACTTATGTGCGCCTAAAGCGTATTTTTTGGATAGAAGGGATGAAAAATGATTAAATTTCTATTTAAAAGCTGCCGCCGTTTGAATCATGAATTTAAAATAAATACGTCTTTATTTTTATCTAGGAACAGCCCCGATGATGAGGAGAAAAAGTCACCCAGGCCTAAGGGATTCAAGCCACTATATGACATTCCTTGGATGTTCGAGGCGAGGGAGTTCCTCAGGAAAAAGCTCGTCGGCAAGAAAGTGAATGTGACTGTCGATTACATCCAACCCGCGAAAGACAACTACCCAGAAAAGACATGTACCACTGTTATTGCTCAAGGAGTGTAAGTACTACAACAATTTACCACAAAAAGTCTAACGCGCGATGAAATAAAAAAACTTCATATTTTTTTGAACGGCCTTATATGTTTCTAAAGTGCAACGTCAAATTCCCCGACGCCGACAGAGAAACGGGATAAGGCAAAGAGAATGAGGATGAATAGAATCATTCACAATTGTCTCAATAATATTGAGTAAAGCGGCATAAAGTATGCCAGCAATTTAAGTGTGTGAAAGCTAAGCACCAATACTATTTATAGTAATGTACTACTCTTCCATGTGTAGTGTTAGTGTTAATGCTGTTTTTTTATTATTATTTTACAGGAACGTAGCAGAAGCGCTGGTAGCTAAAGGCTACGCGACAGTCGTGAGGTACAGGAACGACAACGACCAGAGGAGCTCGCACTATGACAAGCTGCTCGAAGCTGAACTGAAGGCCCAAAAGGCGGCCATCGGAGTCCACGCCAAGAAAGACATCCCAACGCACCGCGTACAGGACACTAGCGGAGACTCCGCCAAGGTAAATAGACAATAAATAACAAACAGCTACTTGTCTCGCCCGCACTTGTTGCAACCTGCTCGAGGCTGAACTGAAGGCGAAGAATGCAGTTGAAACTACAAATGTGGGCAATATCTTTCGCTTTATTTTGTAAACGCCAAATCACAATACCATGTACATCTCAGCCAAGCTAACTTGGATCACGACATGACAATTGTCAAACATTGTGTTTGCAGCATTGAACGTACTAACGTACTAGAACAGACGCCGCGATAAAAGTCACGGTAGCAGCGCGGGGGTGTTGATTTAAAGTCCGATACCAGATGTTCTGGACAAGCCGCTAATAAGAAGCAGCTTTCCCTAAGAAACATAGGTGGAAGTATTATTAAAATAATTTTTGATCCGCAAAACTTATTAATTCAGGCTTAGAGAAAAGACAGCAACGTCCCTTGGTCATATCATAGACGGCTCATGCCAAAACACTTGTCAAGCATGTTCATTACACAATAGATTGATTATATATTTTTTTTAATCCAGGCGAAGAAGTTTTTCCCGTTCCTGAAGCGCGCGCAGCGGACGGAGGCGACTGTGGAGTTCGTGGCGAGCGGGTCGCGCATGCGCGTCTACATCCCCAAGGAGTCCGTGGTGATCACGTTCCTGCTGGCCGGCATCAGCTGCCCGCGCGGCGCGCGCCCGGCCGTCGGCGGCGGCGGCGGCATGCAGGTAGCCTACACAATACATACACAATTATTTATTCTCTAGCGACCTCTGGTGCCTACAACTTGAAGCTCACTCAAGTGGTTCACAAGCATACAAGACTCAACAGGAGTTCTCAACATATCGGAGAGATGGCGCCACGTGACAGAACAATGGGCCTGAAACGCGGTATCGAAGTGTTCACCGCGCAACGCATATATGCAATTACTAAACCAATCCAGGCGGACCCGTCGGTCCCCTGGCCACAACACCCGCCCAGGCGGGTAGCTACCCTTTTCCCGACACCACCTGGATACTTCCTGTCACCCGCCATAATTCAATGTAGTATAAAAAGAACTTATTGATAGTCAATATACAGAACTATTTTTTTGGGAAGCGTTTTTATGCATGAATGGACCACCTATACGAAGTGACTCGGTTGACTGTACATCTTGTACAGGAGGCCCAAATTTATTTTCATATTACAGTAAAATGATTCTGATAAAAGTTGTTCAATTTGACGTTTAGAACACAAAATATAT
Source organism: Keiferia lycopersicella (assembly GCA_029255805.1). NCBI lineage: Eukaryota > Metazoa > Arthropoda > Insecta > Lepidoptera > Gelechiidae > Keiferia > Keiferia lycopersicella. Next base: position 13,095,219 of record JARACZ010000006.1, on the reverse strand, counting down.
ACATATAAAAGATAAATATGTACAATACATACACAAATCACGCCTTTGTCCCTTGTCATAAAAACAACTATTTTTACTTCGTCCAGAGCGCAGAGCCGTTCGGCGAGGAGGCGCTCCAGTTCACGAAGGAGAAGTGCCTACAGCACGACGTAACCGTTACCATCGAGGAGATGGACAAGGCGGGCAACCTGATCGGGTGGCTGTGGGTGGACAACGAGAACCTGTCCGTGGCGCTCGTGCAGCACGGCCTCGCCAGCATGCACCACACCGCCGAGAGCACCGAGTTCGCCAGGCTCATCAAGCAAGCCGAAGAAAGCGCTATTAAGAAGCGCATCGGTAAGTTTGTCTACGTTAGTTAGGCTGCGTCTCCATTGAAGCGGGACTGCGCTAAGCTAAGCGCGACATGAATTGACCAATCATGAGCCTCAAAATCCCCGCCCCGCTTCAGTGGAGACACTGGAGTGGGCAATTCATGCCCCGCTCATCTCTGCTTAGCGCAGCTCCGCTTCAGTGGAGACACTGGAGTGGGCAATTCATGCCCCGCTCATCTCTGCTTAGCGCAGCTCCGCTTCAGTGGAGACACTGGAGTGGGCAATTCATGCCCCGCTCATCTCTGCTTAGCGCAGCTCCGCTTCAGTGGAGACACTGGAGTGGGCAATTCATGCCCCGCTCATCTCTGCTTAGCGCAGCTCCGCTTCAGTGGAGACACTGGAGTGGGCAATTCATGCCCCGCTCATCTCTGCTTAGCGCAGCTCCGCTTCAGTGGAGACACTGGAGTGGGCAATTCATGCCCCGCTCATCTCTGCTTAGCGCAGCTCCGCTTCAGTGGAGACACTGGAGTGGGCAATTCATGCCCCGCTCATCTCTGCTTAGCGCAGCTCCGCTTCAGTGGAGACACTGGAGTGGGCAATTCATGCCCCGCTCATCTCTGCTTAGCGCAGCTCCGCTTCAGTGGAGACACTGGAGTGGGCAATTCATGCCCCGCTCATCTCTGCTTAGCGCAGCTCCGCTTCAGTGGAGGCACTAGAGTGGGCAATTCATGCCCCGCTCATCTCTGCTTAGCGCAGCTCCGCTTCAGTGGAGACACTGGAGTGGGCAATTCATGCCCCGCTCATCTCTGCTTAGCGCAGCTCCGCTTCAGTGGAGACACTGGAGTGGGCAATTCATGCCCCGCTCATCTCTGCTTAGCGCAGCTCCGCTTCAGTGGAGACACTGGAGTGGGCAATTCATGCCCCGCTCACCTCTGCTTAGCGCAGCTCCGCTTCAGTGGAGACACTGGAGTGGGCAATTCATGCCCCGCTCATCTCTGCTTAGCGCAGCTCCGCTTCAGTGGAGACACTGGATTGGGCAATTCATGCCCCGCTCATCTCTGCTTAGCGCAGCTCCGCTTCAGTGGAGACACTGGAGTGGGCAATTCATTCCCCGCTCATCTCTGCTTAGCGCAGCTCCGCTTCAGTGGAGACACTGGAGTGGGCAATTCATGCCCCGCTCATCTCTGCTTAGCGCAGCTCCGCTTCAGTGGAGACACTGGAGTGGGCAATTCATGCCCCGCTCATCTCTGCTTAGCGCAGCTCCGCTTCAGTGGAGACGCACCTTTAGGCCACGCCTTTTAACCTTTCCTTGAAGTTCCAAAGTTTTCCAGTGTGCCGTTATTATTTCAATTTCGCGCTTATCAGATGAATTGATTAGAAACGAAACAGGTACCAGAAACTCAATTCTGAATTGAGAGTAATCTAGGTCGATTTTGTGAACGGAAATCCGTCGTCCACGATTTTATTTTCACTTACACCCATTTTTGCGCAAAATAGTAAAGAGCTGTGTTGTCTTTTTATGAAAATATCGTAAACTTTTTCCTTTTACGCAGGAATATTGACACCCAACTACCGATTTCTCTAACAAAGTTCATTGATTTAACAAACCGGTAATCTCCGACAGTGAAACGAAACGTAATTTAAATAATGTTGTAACATCTGACGACACGTTTCGAAGCCAGCTAAAAAAAACTTTTGTTGGATAAATCGTTTTTCTCTGTAAAAAAGTATTTAGATTTTAAATTTAATTGTTTGTCATTGTTTTTTAATATTCTGTTCGTGTTGATAATTTGTCTATAAACCCCACAGGCATATGGAAGGACTACGTTGAAGTGGAAAAAGAGGCGGAAAAGGAACGCAACGCGCCCGTTCAGGATCGCGTGGTGAAGTACGAGAAGGTGATCGTGACCGAGGTGACGCCCGACGGCACGTTCTTCGCCCAGAGCGTCGACCTCGGCACCAAACTCGAGAACCTTATGGAGAAAATACACCATGAGTTCCAGGTATAAGATAATATGATAATTAGCTAGACTTTCTTTTCGTGTGGGACACCCAAGTCGTCCAACGACCCAATAAACCGTAATGGCAAGTTACAAACCGCCTTCTGCAAGTAGCATGCTTCTGAAATGGTTGTGTTGGTTGTGTAACGACTGCCGTCTAAGTAATCATTTCATTAATTTTTATAATTACTATAGAGGGTAATGAGATCATTCCTTCTTAAAAACCAATGAGATCATAGATAGAACACCATAAAATAAACAAAAATACCTTGTTAGAACAAAATTAAACAAGTATTACAATACCTACAAGAACAAATGCGTTAATAGCTGGGTCTCAGCTGAGCAGCCTCGGTGTGGACGGTTTTTCGCCCGAGCATGAGAATTTTAACATGCGCTACTCGAAACACGTCCACACCGACCGCGCAATGGGCCGCATGCTGCGCGCGGCAGTGAGCATATAAAGCTGCTCGTTCAATGGAGACCCACCTAATAACAAATTACTGTTCTGACTGCTAATGCTATGGTAAGGTTACCGCAATTAGGTTTTATTTTACATGATGTTTGTTTTGCAGGCGAACACGCCGCTGCCCGGTTCGTACGTGCCGCGCAGAGGAGCCCTCTGCGCCGCGCGCTTCTCGCTCGACGACCAGTGGTACCGCGCCAAGGTCGAGAAGGTTGCCGAAGACAAGACTGCTCAAATATTCTACATCGACTACGGAAATCGTGAGGTAACATCTGACTGAAACTGTTTTTAACATATTAAAATATTCTTTAATTGTCCGATTCGCCGCTGGCTAGAAGGCGCTCGCTGGGCTTCCCTGGGTTGGTCCTGGGTTCCACCCGGTGTGCGCATCGTCGGCGGCACGCTCGGACCGAGTGTGGCTGGTTCTGCCCAGCCACACTCGGTCCTAACTTGAATTTTTCAGGCCGTGGTTTCGTTTTTCCCACTCCAACCACGGCCAACACCCCATGACCCGCCGGTTTTAACAGGCGGCGATTGAAATTACGCTCGGGAGGCCTAGCCTCGATGGCGTCTCCCCGAAGACTACTCTGGCGTTAAATTTTCCGATATTTCTGTGCCTGAATAATCACGAAGCAGAACCATTTTCAATATGTTGAATCAATTATTGAAACCGAACGGTTTTTTACACTAAGAAGCCCTCTGCCAAGATCATTTCTCACCCATCATCGATAGCCAAACGTATAGATACTAGCTATTATCTGATCTGTGTATTACACATGTGAACTGTAAAGTAAGAACGTGTAGAGTGAAAGTGAGGGAAGGTTGCGTTCACTTAACTTGTCGTTTAGTTCACCTTCACATATGCAATAATCTGCAATTTACACCTGACCTTATTTACATTACTGGTAAAAAGTGAAGGCGCATGTAATACAGTGGTTATAACAATAAATAATTGATAAATTATTTTTAAAAATGTTGCTTGAATTACATTGTGCCAAAAGTTTCCGCTCTTTTGTCCTATATGCAGAGTGGTACCGAACGATTGACTTTCAAACTGACTGTCAAACTGAACAACAAAAATATCCATCCATAGAAAATGTCAGCTTACTTTGTATGGGAGCTGAGAGGACCATTTTCTACTTGAGAAAGTAGTTTCAATGGGCGTGATGACTGGCTGGCATGAGCTACTTTTTAAAACGATATTTGTATGAAAATACGAAGAGATGATCTCATGTCTCTATAATATATTATTTTTCTGTTTACTAATTCAAACTTTAAATTTTCGAAAGACTATAAATAACTGGGTCTCCATTGAACGAGCAGCCCCAGATGCTCACTGCCGCGCGCAGCATGCGGCGCAATACGCGGTCGGTGTGGACGTGTTTCGCCTGAGCAGCGCATGTTAAAAGCATGTTAAGAGCATCTGAGGCTGCTCGTTCAATGGAGATCCGCCTATTGGAGTATGTAATGTAGTATTTTTGGACAATAGTTTTAAGCGTAATACTTTACGATAAGCGCGTACTTTGTTTTATTAATAACCCTGTCTCTCTTTTAATAACCCAGTCATCTAACGAATTCTCCTTCCTGTATGTTTTTCCCTGGGTAATACCTTAATAAGATGTTTGTGTGTGCGTGCAGGTGGTGAGCAGCACGCGGCTGGCTGCGCTGCCCGCTGGCACGGAGACCGACCCCGGCTACGCGAGCGAGTACGCGCTCTGCTGCGTCAAGGTAACGCGTGTTTATGTGAGCGGAATAGTACATTGGTCACGTGGTGGGAAAGGAACCGATTGTTGACGAGGGTGTAGTTTGAGGCCCGAAGCGCAGCTGAGTAAATATTTCCCACGGATGTCGGAAGAGGCGACTAAGACACTCGCGGGTTTCGTGTGTGTAACAATTTTTAGGCTGACAACCTGTCACTATAGTAAAACAAAATTTCTGAAGCTGCCCTCAATATTATCAGACGTGGCGATAGCGATCTAGTTTTCATGGCTTAAACGCTCTGCCTACTCCGAAGGGATAAAAGCGTGATATATAAGGTGTAAAAATATTAGATGCAAATAATATTTTACATATCTCATGCTCTGAAAGTAGGTCATTACTGACAAAAAACACGACCTGTAAGTTCAACTTACAGGCGAGGTTTTAAAACTAAGCCTGTAAGTAATTTTAAATATGGAACTAGAAAAAGAACCAATAGAATCGCAGCAATTAAAAAGTTAAAATCAATTTCTTCTTATTTTTAATAGGAGTTGCATCCAATTAGTTGTATACGATTTTAAATTTCGAACTGGCCGCTACGAATTGTGTTGCTTGAACGCAGGAATTATATTTTTAATCTGCATTTTTATAACCTCAATAAATGAGTTTGTCGAATTATTACTCAATATTACAATGACAAAAGTAAAAATTACTAATATCCCTACGATCAGAAAAATGTCTACTTTATGTTAGGATACTTTTCTTTCATATTAATTCAATATTTTTCAATCATAGAAAAAAAAAGTTTAGTAGTGCAATTTGTATAGCAGACGATACAATCATCATTTATGGATCGTTTTCTTGTATTTATCGCTTTATTTTACTCTTTTTTCATTCGATATGTAAAGCAGTATACGTACCACGGATGTAACATCAATAACAACCTCGGAAAGGTACCGCCCTCGCAATTTCATTCGACTCTCACTACATATTGACTTGGTCGGTTGGCAATTTTGTATGAAAGGCCATAATTGTTTTTTCATATTTCTATCTGTGAGGACAGTTCTTCAGTTTCATAGGCTGATTCGCCTCTTAAATATATGCAGCAAATTTTGTGCCCCTGTAGTATGTAAGCAGTATTTCTTAGTACTGAATAAATGTATGTGCCGTGTGATGTACCGTGTGATGCCGGCTTAGAATAGCATCACCCCACATCCTTCCCGCGGGTGTCGTAAGAGGCGACTAAGGGACTCGCGAGTATTGGTGTATTACAATTTTTAGGCGACAGGCTGACAACCTGTCACTATAGTGATACACATGTTTTCTGAGACACCCTTAGAAAACAATCCTCAAAAATGTCAGACGTGGCGATAGTGGCCGTATTCTTACGGCCGTTAACGCCCTGCCTACCCCGCAAGGGATAAAGGCGTGATTTATGTATGTATGTAAATGTATGTGTGTAATGTGTAGTTCCCGTCGGACCCGGACGACCGCGCGGAGGCGGTGCGCGCGCTCTCGATGGACACGCTCAACAAGAAGCTGCTCCTGAATGTGGAGGCGCGCGGCGCTCCCCCGCTCGTTACGCTGCTCGACGCCACCACCAACCAGGACATCGGCAAGGTACGCAGCATAGTGCATTGATGAAAGAAAACAATTGTTAACGAGATTGTAAATGAGAGTTTCACTAATCAATGTTGTATTATAATTCGTAGAACCTGATCAAGGAAGGTCTGGTGCTGATGGAAAGCGTGCGTGACCACCGGCTGGCTTCGCTGGTGAGCGAGTACCGCGCGGCGCAGGAGCACGCCAAGAGCTCGCGGCTCAACCTGTGGCAGCACGGCGACATCACCGAGGACGACGCGGCCGAGTTCGGCGCGCGCCGCTAGCAACACCCGTGCCCCCCGCCGCCGCACGCCCTGCCCCCGCTCCCCGCTGACTTCCTCGCCCCGCGCTACGACGCCACCGCGCGCCCAGAGCACACGCGCCACTGCGCCACCTGCACGGCGCCGCACGTCGAGACAATCGTCTACACACTCATCTACGAGTTCTTGTAAAGGCAGCATGGTTGATATATCACCTGCCAACGCCGATTCCATCGCTCTTAACCTTTCTATCGTTATAAACAAACACCGCGACGGAACTCTTGCAACTGTAGCATTTACTCGCTTTTCCTTACTCAGAAATTGTGGTTATTGTGAGCAAAAGTAACGTTGAGACGACGCAATCGGTGGTGGCAGAGATGGGCCAACTTTCAGTGCGTTCTCCTTTTTTACTACAGACAATTCAGTGTACAAAATGTTGTATAAAGTTGTGAACACATTTGGGATGTATGTATATGTATTAATGTTGTCTTCCCCAAAACCTTTGTAATTTCTGTTTGTAAATCATGAATTCGTAATTTTAGTTGCAACCGTGAGTATATATAGAGGAAATAGATAAAAGTATATAGTAGTATTTATATATGGGCAATAAATTAATATTCTGTGTAAATTTGTTTAGTGCTTGTGTTTAGGTAGAGGCGCGCGGGCCGGGCGAGCTCGGCGGTACATACCTGTTACAAACAACGCTAAGTAATTGATAATTTATGGTTGTTTAATACTCTGTTATTCGGAGGCATGTACACGTTTAAGATGGATATAGTAATCCATAGGTTAAAATGAACTGTCTATATTTTTATGGCAACAGAAAATGATCATGAGTTTTATATAATTATTAAATTAAAATGTTGAATATAATTTTATTATTTGATTTTAACAGTTTATCATTTATCTTCAATAATATTATTACACATTTTCACATCACTTTCGTAACTTTTTATGAAAATAGCATGCATTAGGTAGGTATTTGATGTGTATTTATTTGTGAAAATGAGTAGTTTGTATAACATGAATTTATTTTATTTTCCGGTAGATAGTACGTACATTTACTAAACTGAGAAGCTTTTGAATATCTGACTCACCATCATGCTACTCTATGACCAGAACTTGTCTACTCTTATAATTTCCTACTCAATTTTTTCCCAATCTTATAGAATAACAACCTACCTCTTTTTCCGAGAAGTTTTTTAATAAGTATATAAAGTTTTATGTAAACTTATGTAGTACCATTATGGTGCGTGGATTGTTATATGACCTGGTATATTAAATTGAAATACATATTTTAGAAAATTTATGGTGTTTCAGTACAACTACCAACACAATGTGTGCGCCATTTTGACATGGCCACCATGGAAAACCATAACTTTGATCTCTAACTAATTGACCAACAAGTAAAATAATTGTCTCCTCCCCACCGGTTAAAATATATTTGCATGTTTATGGTGGCCATGTCAAAATGACGTTTCTAAGGCTGAGCCACTCCCCAAGCGTCCACATCCGTCTACGCCGCGAAGATCTCATAATACCAAAAATTGTCCATTTAATTGACTATTTCTCATGCAAAATTTCATCAGTCGTCGATGAGCCGTTACAGAGATAGCTGAGTTCTTTTTTGCCTATGCCAAGATGACATTTCCGCAGCTGGGCCACCACAGACATCGTCACTGAGCGAAGATGTGTTTGGTATCAAAAACTACCCATTCATTTTAATTGTCTTGCTTAATTCTTTAATAAGTCTTTAAACAGACTCCGGACTCAAGACGACGGCCGTAGTAAAGAAAACATGTGCAGGTGAGTAGGATATAGCTCAGACAATCTATGCCTGTGTGGTATCTTGCCCCCAATCGATGGCACATCTTTTGTCTTGCCCTGGTGCCCTGTCTCGTGCACAGTAAAGGAACTTTATGATGAGCAGGAGGACGACGCTGTTTGTATGGCGGCGTACTGGTCGAAATATATCGAATCGCCAGAATCGACTCGCTAATAAGAAGAACGAGAAAACGCAGTTTTCATTTTCTTTGTTAGTTTATCAAAATAGTCCAGGAGCTGACCTAACATTTACATTAAACTACATTGGTTAATTAGTTTCATAATGAACTAGTCATCAAACAAAAGTAATAAAAATACCTTCCAAGTGTGTACTTATCTAGATAGATAAATGTGTGTGTATCATATATTTTAAGGGATGAATCAGCCTATGAAACTGAACAACTTTCCCAAAGGAACATGGTCGAAATATTAAAATAAAATTTGACCTCCCATACAAATTGACATGGTCGGCTGGTACCTTTTATATGGGTGTCCAAAATTTTTTTTTCATATTTCAACCGACCTATGTTCCTTGGGGAAAATTGTTCCCTAAAGCCTATACAGGGTGTGAAAAAATTAGCTGCAAATATTTTAACGGGTGAACCAGCCCATGAAACTGAACAACTTTCTCCAAGGAACATAGGTCGAAATATGAGAAAAATTTTTAGACCTCCCATACTATGAGTTGGTCGGCCGGTAGTTTTGTATGGGAGGTCCAAGATTTTTTTTCATATTTCTGCCAATGTTCCAGGGAAAGTTGTTCAGTTTCATGGGCTAGTTCACCCCTTAATTTTTTTTGCAGCTAATTTTTTTTTTTTACACCTGTATTGCTACATCGCAATTGCTTAATTAACAGATCTGTCCGAGTCAATGATGTTATTTTTTGTTTAAAGCAAAAAAAGGTTTTGTTTTTCTCTATATTTTGTGAGCGTCAGGATACACATGTAGTTATACAGATTTTAATAAAATATGTCCCAAAAAATTTAATAATTTTAAACCTATTTTTCATTCAAATCTGTATACTTACCTATAGTTTGTAAAATTTAGCTCGATACCTGTTACGTTTGTGACCTTGGAACACACGGTGCAAGTTCCTATGACACTCATCATAGTAACTTATAATTTACTTACTTAATTTATGGTTATATGGTTCATCGGGTCGTTGGACGACTCGGTGGCCCACACGAAACGAAGAAGACTATGACATAAGGTCCATATTCCTAGTAAACAATGTAAATGGACCTTAAGTCGTAGTATTTGCTTTAAGGTCACAAACGTCACAGGTATCAAACTAAATATTACAAACTAGGTATCCTGACGCTCACAAAAAACCTATCGATTAAACAGCTTGGTAAAGGTCGTTCTATAGCGGAATCCTATATGTACTATTATTATTTAATTAACGTGGATAAATTACCGAAATACATATAAGTACAGTAAAAAGCCAGTAGGTTATAAAAATATTTATTATTCATAAAAGATTTCGCATTTTTTAGTGATCGCGCTTAGCTCTCACTAATTAAATTACAATCACCGTAAGTATTGCTACCTATAGTATTGCTTTCGTGAAAACTAAGATAATTTGGCACTAGGTATGAAAAATATGAATGATAAAATATTTGCAGGATTTCAAACAATAGCGCACTGACTGATAAGCAGAAACCTAGCACATTAAATGTTCCTATGGGATAACCGATTTTCACTAGGTAAATGGGTAAAACTCAACAAGTTTCGTTAGGAACATGTTACATAAATATGACTAAATAATGTACAGGCTGGACATAAAGGTTGGGTGTTGTACTATCAAACCAAATTTCGGGTTATTATGTTCACAGTTTTATGGAATTTTATTTAATAGGAATTTATTTAGTGGTATAGGGCGTGTTCTGGCCTCATTATTAGAATACTACCTCTAGGTTTTTGGACCGCTATTATAAAATAAAAAACAGAGCTAATTAGGAAAAAATAAGCTCCTAATTAATTTGAAAATAGATTCAAATGTTAAAATAAACCATATCGAGATTAAGAATTCAAGCTTCCATACGTCTGTTAAGTATTCAAAAAACTCTGTTAAACTATTAAAACTGAAACAAAAAACTTAGCCAGTTAAACTTAGAGTAAGGCAGTTAGCATTTAAGAAACAACTGTAACACCGTATCTTTAACAGAAATTTTTGAACCTTATAAGTTTGAAACCTAATACATATCTGTAGATACTTATAAATTTAAAACTATTGATGATGAAAACCAATACATCATGTAAAAAGAATCATGGGGCGCCTTACAAGCTGTTAGTGAGTGTCTTCCAGTGATAACAACAAAGACTGCTTCCGTAGAAGCCTAAATCATAGATTTTTAAATTATTTATTTTGAGGCTTACTGAAAACAAGGTGAATATGAATTAATCTAAGTTATTGGAATCCATCTCAAAGCAATTTCTTACTTACTTGTAATCGAGATTTTGAAGCAGTACCTACTGCCAGTACCGCTTGAAGCACGGAGGTGGCTTGAAGACACTTGTAATGCTACCTTTGCCAAAGTTAGCATTACAAGTGTCTTCATAAAACACCTGTAACCTGTAAATTGTAACTACAAGGGTGCTACAGGCCGAATTTCGCGTGTAACTGTAAGCTTATAGTAGTTGTATTTTCATTCCACTGGTCGGTTATTTTCTTGACATATTCAAAGTATAAGGAAGTGGGAAGTAAGCTATCTTCATCGAACGCACACGCGGCCAAACTCGGGTGATGACCCACGCGGGTACGACAAAAACCACGATTTCAAAATGGCTGATTATTGCAAAAGAAAGTATTGCTGTGTGTTTGGATGTTTTAATTCCGGATTTGTCTCTTTTTAAATTACGTAACGACTATAAAAAGTAAGTAATTCGTTTGTTTTAACATGACACACAATTTTTAGGTTTCGTTATCGTGTGGGTAGGTAAAACTGATATCAGACACCTTGATTGGACCAACACAAGTGTAACTTCTGGTCGCTTGCGAACTCCTAGGCACTGAAAAGACATTTTAATGAAAGTGACAGCCCTGAGAGAGTAGGCAATTATAGCGCAGATTGGGCCAGAGTTGCCCTACTTCCCACCTTATTTATACTTTGACAGATTCGTATAATTTGCATCAAAACCCATTCGGTGCTCTTCGCGTGATGCTTCCTCATAATACACATCCAAACTGTGAAACAGTTAGACGTGTTTAGTTATGTTATTAATTTTAAGTAGGTATCACCAGACATTTTTTTTTCGGATACCTTGTAAGTAGAGACTTTCGACCCTCCTTAGCTTTATTATATGTATATAAGTTATTTATCTTGTGCTAATGGCATAGGATAAATACATAATACCTAACTAGACCTCAATATCTGAAAAGTCGTAATTTGATTCCGTGCACGGAAATCTGCAAGGATACCCATCAATACGCATTAAAACTTCTACTACTCGATGTTTTTACAGTCTATAAGTATGTGTGAATTTCAATTGTAAGGAAATTGTGATGCAAACAGAATAAATAGCAGATTTTCGCACGAATTCTGACTACGTTCTTTCAAAAACTGACCTTCTAAGACAAGTGCATAATTAGAATGCCACTTCTACATAATTGCATAGATTTAAGGGCTTAACAACTTAAGCCAGTCACTAGTCAATCACATAGGCGGAGAGAGATGAAGTGTTTAAACACTTACGCGTTTACTTTTGTCCATGTTAAAGCCTACCACTACTAAGTATAATATTACAGAATTATTATTATACGTATAATCTAAAAGAATGTGGTCAAAGTTCTTGCCCGCCAAAGTTGACGCATTTTCTCAGAAACACTGTGTCATCATTTATTAATAGCATAGTTTGTGCTATTTGTGCATCTAGAAAAGGCTTAGGACACTGAAAAACTCCAAAGCCTGTAATAATTCTCCTAAGGATCGGCGCCATTATGTATAGTCTAAGAAGTGCAATTCAAAATTGACTTATGTTACCTACAGATGGAATTTGTATAAATGGGTATATTGAGTTTTTTGTAATAATTGAAATTCGGCTCCTGTACTACAGGCACACAATAATTATATCATGGGCTTATCTTCTAAACTAAAGGTCGACAAATTCTGTGTTTTTTTATACCAGTTCGACAAATTCCCAACAATGTTTTCCCTCGCTATGTGCTCTGATTCTCGAGATCCATCGATGGGCCGTGCTGCAGAGAGGCTCTCTCCAGCAGACCACTTAGTTTTCGTTATATTTTTTTATACAGCTCACCCGTTATTTTTTTGCATGCACTTTGCATGTAAGGTCGACAAATTCACGACATTTTTTTCAGAATAATCAGTTCTCCGCTATGTACGTGGTGCATTTCTCGAGATTCACGATGGGACTTGCTGCATGCAGAGAGACTCTCTCCAGCAGGTCATTTTCTTTTCGTTATATGTATATTTCAAACGGTTTATTTCCTGATAAACCTTATTCCCACGGGAAAACAGCAGCGGGTGCAATTGCCGGATGGGTCGCCAGATTCAAATAAAATTATCATTTTTTAAATTTGAATTACACAGGCAAACACTCCGGCTATTTGTTACGATTCAGTTCATTTCGAATTTGTTAGCGACCGGGCAACTAGGGTGATCCGGGATGGCCGGGTGGCGCTAGTACAAACCGGAATACAGCACAGACAGGGGACTGTCTGTGCTGTAGTCGGGTTGGAACATTAAATTATGCTACAAAGGCGACTACAACACAGACATCATCGATTAATGATCAATGCCAAGTTAACGATTGTGATTGTTATTATAGTTCAATGATACTTTTAATGATTAATCACACTTCAATTATTAACGAGATTTTAATGATAAATTATATTTTTAATGGTTAATGATCAATACAAAAGCCACTCAAGCTCAAACATAGGTTTGTTAGGCACAACCTATCGTAAAACCTGGCGTCCAGGTTAGGTTAGGTTAGAGCTGCGTCCACGAAGCACGAGCCGAGCGAGCGGAGCGAGCGTGCCCCGGCAGCGATGTGTCAGAACCGACACAGGGCATTTCAAAACTAATGTAATTGCGAAGAGGCTAGTATGAGTGCTCTGTGCTGTAGTCGGGTTTGTACGTCCAAACTCTGTACCAACCAGACTACAACACAGAGTATGGATGTCTGTGTTGTACTCGGGTTTGTATTTACGCGGCCGGGTGAATTACCTAACTAGTTTATCCCTATTCACACAGCCATCCTTACTCACCCCATTCTACGTAACGAAAACAACGTGTATTGTGCGTCGGTCTTAGTACAAGCCATAACATTGAAATCGCAGAGCTATGTGGGAAAGGAAGTGTAGCCTACATATTTCAGGAGGTGTTACAAAACTACCGCCACTTCGTGAAAATATAATCTATTCTATTCATGTAAATAGGGAGCATCTTTTTACAGTTGTTTTGGAATGGATAGAAAGTTACCAAAAATATGCTACTTTAATCTAATATACTATGTCTAATTTATTATTTGTTATAATTATGTGGGTGGAGTTCATAAGATTCTAAATACATTCAATGTCTCAGCCATTGCCTGTTGGATTACTATGAAATATGAATCTTACAGTCCAGCATTTTATGGAAACAAAAACAATATTTAAGGTTTCGTATCTACTTACATACAACAAACCATTATTTTATTTCTTTACTATTGCAGAAATAATTTGAAAACTCGTTTTATGAATCTGTAGCACACGTTCATCTGCAAGGCATTAAAATTATGGTTGACGAGGAAGCTATTATGAGGAAGAGGAAATAACACGCTCAAAGTTGAAGAATGTGGATGAGGAGTTCTTTATGAGAAGAGGATGCGTATGAAGAAGAAGAGGAAGCGGTCGACGAAAGAATCTGAAAGCGGCTTCTTAGCCCTGACTCCTGAGTGCCCTTTTCTTGAATACTTTTTCATACAGTTTACCATCTAAGGGGCTAGGGAATTTTGTAAATCTATGAGGATACGGAAGCGGAAAAGGAATTTTAAACATTAATTTTTGTGGAAGAGGTAGCGGATGAGGGACCTCAAAAATTGCGAATTTACCTCTATTTGAGGAAACGGAAGAGGATTCCTCATCAACAGTAATATGAAATATAGATAAATTCATGTTTAAAGGCTACAAAACCATATATTTGGGCGTGTCCGACATGCTCATGACCGGTTTTTTTTTCTATTGGTCAACATCTTACGAGGTTCAGATCATGTGTGTGGGACTATTGTTATATTGTGCTCGTTTTTTAAGTATTTATTTCCTATCCTACTCCATCTGATAAGTTTTTGCAAATGCTTTTATTGAGTTTCCCTACCATTTGAATACAACATCTACCTGCTTTAGATATGTTGCTGAAAATTCTTAAAAATTCTACACATTTCATCATTAATATCACCAATTCGCCACAGCATACCGGTCTATCATTTTGTACTAAACAATTATTTGCCAATTTTTAATATAAACCTACCTAAACTGAATTATACTTACTTACTTACTAATATCCGTTCTACACAAAAAATCTACTATCTAAATACATATATAAAACGCAAAGGTGACTGACTGATCTATCAACGCACAGCCTTATCTACTGGACCAATCAGGCTGTAATTTGGCATGCAGATAGCTATTATAATGTAGGCATCCGTGAGTGGGACAACGAGAGGGAGAGTGAGTAGGACAACGAGGAAGAGGAAATGCGAGAGCGGAAGAGAAACCAAGAAAGGGAGGGCGAGAGCGAGGGCAAGTGAGAGAGAAGCGAGAGAGAAAGCAAGAGGTAGAACGAGAAAGAACGAGGGAGGGAGAGCAACAGCTAGAGCGGGAGAGAGAGTGGGAGAGCGAGAAAGAAAGAGAGGGAGAGCAAGAGCGGGAGAAAGAACGACAGGGAAAGCGAGCAGTAAAGCGGGATGTAAAAGGGGAGAGAGTGGGAGGAAGCGCGATAGAGAAAGTGAGGGGGAGAGAGAGATGGAAAGTGAGAGGGAGAGGCTTCTTCGAACTTACAATTACCTAAATAACGTGTTGCAGCTTTTTCCAGTATTCACCCTAGAAAAGGGCTAAAGAAGAGGATGAGATCTTTCATAAATCACACAAAACATGATGCTCATTTTCAATTCCTTATGAGTACGCGGGCCAAGCCGCGGGTTATAGCTGGTTGTAATCTAAACTTCATGTACAATAATTTTGTGTCTTACAGTTGGGTCTTTAGCGTCGTCATCAAAGAAGGGACCAATACAATCGGGTAACGGCGGGACATTGACAAGAAACTGTTGGATGCTGGTGTAGTAGTCCCTGCAGGTCCAGGTGTCGTCGTGCCCGCCGCCTGGCATCACCACCAGTTTCTTGCAAACAGCGCCACATCTCATGTACAATTCTTTTGCCATTGAAGGGGGCACCAAAGCGTCATTCGAGCCACAAATAACTAGTGTTGGTGTCAAAACAGTCCCTATCTTCCGTAAAGATGTATACTGAAAAGTAAACATTGTTTTTCAATTTATTGATACACTCGCTAGCTTTTACATATCACTGATAGGCTATCAGTATTCCTAAGGAAAGGAGGTGCTTTCTGTTAGACTAGTACATTGTACACGCAGTAAGAATAGTAATTTTATGATGAGTAGGTGTAGTATAAAGATTGTTTATGTTACTGAGTGAGTGTGATCCTCAAGTTTCTGGAAATCATGAAAATTCAGTAATTTTAAACATATTATGTAGGGCATCTATCTACCTTGTTTTTGTGGCAGAACTGTGGTAACCAGAGCAAACATTTCCATTTGAGTATTATCTGGGCCATATCTGGTATACTAGTGAAAGTATTTTCAACTATGAGTGCCCAAATCTTGTTGCGATACTCCATTCTTGATGCCAAATCAATGGCTACTGCCCCACCTATAAAACACACTATATCAATAAAATATTTCTTCACACTGCTTAAGTACACAAGGTACTTTAATTAATAATGGGTGTTAGCGAAAAACCAAATACTTGCCATGTGTTAGCTAGTCTTGGAAACTGAACTGTTTTTGTTGAATAATTAGTGTTCAGAGGTGTCCAGTTTAATAGAATAAGTACCTATATCCAAACCTATTGATAACAAAGATAGGAATAATTCATCATAGGTTGTAAACAACCAGTTTTAAAGAAAAATACATACCCAATGATCTACCAAAAACTATAATTTTAGAGCGATCAATATCTGTCCTCTCTAATAGATAATCCAAAGCTGACTGAGCATCAACATACAGTCCATGCTCTGAAGGCGATCCCTCTGACAGTCCATACCCTCGATATTCAACTGTCAGGATATTAATGTTTAATTTATGATAAAAACCAGATACATTTGATAATCTGTAAATAGAAAACATGTTAATTAGTTTTTTTTTTAACATCACATTACTTCAGACAGGATTGTGATGAATAACCATAATCCTGTAAGTGAATGTGGTACTTTTTATGCCTACCTTTGCCCCATGTTCCCTGCATTTCCATGGAAGAAAATCATGGTCGGTATGTGATTACTGTTAGTCGGCTGTTTTATAAGAAACATGTGTATTTTCAGGCCATCTCTATTATTTATCTTGATACTCTCATAAGGCAACTTGTAATTGCTTGGTTGTAGGACAAATACTCTTGAATCTGGAGGGTCATTTGGGTAGTACAACAGCAGATCCTGTGCACTATAAAATATACCTACAAAAAATAAAAATACATTTCTTATGATGACTGATAACAATCTGGTTCAGAGGAGAGCATTCAGTGATAAGTGACAACATCACATGGTAACCAGTGTCATAACTAGTCACAGTCACTTCAACAAACACCTCTCAGTCATAGGTATCACCGACAGTCCCCCCAAGATCTAAAGATTAGCCGTAATCATTGCACAAAAAGCCTTGTCTACCAACTAATAAACAGTTGTGATGTCACATATACAAATAGACTTTTATGAGTATTGCTGACAGACTATGGGATGTTTGAAGTATGTCTCTCAGGGAACTTAAAAAGTAGGTACTTCTTTTTCTAATGATATTCATACATTATTGCATTTTATTTTACTAGAGTGAACCGTGTCCTTATTAAGGGATAACATGATAACATGATAGCTTCATGTGATAAAAGTTTTAATTTCAAGTAATGTGCTTTATTATTCAAGTAGTAGATAAGTATGTTTACGTATGCAGCTTCACATATATATTTTTTAAATGGGGAAAATGCCTATGTGCAATACTTTCACGTGGCATCAAAATAGTAATAGACATAGGTATGTCACAGATTAAGTATAACACCATAGATACAGCAGTGTAGCTGGTCCTTTTCTGACCCTTCATTTATTAGGTTGTTTTTTATTGTGATACTTACCAGATATACCCAAAAAGAAAACTGCGAAAGCTGTAAACAGTCCGTGAAACCAGAAAACGATAACGCTGGAAAACAGAGTAATTGTGGAGACTACCCATAGTCGGTACAATATGACACGGATTATATGAAACATTCCTATTTATTTATTATTTAGTTTTTACTACTTGGATACATTTTACATTATTTACGTGCATTTTTGTTTAAATAATGGTAACAAATTATATATTTTTTTCTTTTGTCTTGTTCTTGTTAGACTGGTCGACTCGGTTGTCAGGTTGTCTGCTTAGCGGGGTGACCGTCTCAAAAGTAGGGAATCTGCCACACACTAGCCAAAAATCTGTCAAAATCTTCCCAACTTGATGTCTTTTCTGCAAAAAATATGCCTTCGAAAGCATATTCTAAGGAGTTTCTGTGATGAAAAATACAAAATTTACAGTGTTTACTTACAAACTAAATCTTTAACTCGTCTTTATGTATCAACATTGACTTTGTTTTCCTAATTTTTTGCGTTTGACGCCATTTATTCATCATTACTACACTTGGTTTGAAAAAAAAACATAGTCCCCTTGTTCCTTGATTGGCGGAGATAATATTTCTTTAGAAATATTCTACTAATTTTGAATCGAAACATAATTTCAGTGTAAAGAAAACTTCATCGCAATGAATATTAGTACTTATTTTCTTGGGATTCCGTAATCTGCTAATTTTGTAAATCGCCAGCATAATCTACAACAGGTAAAATTATAGAGCCAAATCTGCCAAAATGGCAGAAATCAGCTACAAATGGTCACACTGCTGCTCAGGTTGTCTGTCTTATCTGTCAAAACTACTGAGTCCTGTTACTTTCAGGTTAGGTACTTTACTACAACGTAACAGACCACACCGTAGTTGGTGACACGATATTGCGAGGCACCTTTTTCAATGTAACGTAAAAAAAATATGATAAAAATACTGAATAGTCAGATTTTTGACAGAGAAATCAAAGGAGGCCAGGCGAAGGCCAGTGACTATTCGTTTCATTTATTACTTGGCACTCTTTTTTAGGACGTTTATAGCAATCAATTACAACCACATGACGACCGATGTGGCACTGTGATAATGGCACGCAAAAGTTTCGGATTCGATTCTCGGTGGGATACTTACGACACTAAGTTGATAGGTACTTATCTTTTTGTGAATTTGTTTTTATTATGCTTATCTTTTTTGTGAACCACCGGATTGAAAGTAAGAAAGATGGTTCCGTGTTTCGGACGGAATGTTAGCCCGTAAGTGTCAGTTGCTGTGTATGATAAGCTTATATTTAAGTGTTTGTATCTATGCTAAGATAAGCTTAAATCAAAGGAGGCCAGTGATCACTCCACTCCAGTGACTATTTGTTTTATTAAATGAAACAAAATAAAAAGCGCGCCAAGTAATAAATTTAATTACTTGGCGCGCTTTTTATTGTACTTTCTTTTTACATGCTCTAGATTGGTATTTATTATTTTATATCTTCTTTTCGTCGTTCGCTCCAGGGGGTCAATTTATCAACCGTGTCGAATTCAACTTAGAAGTTTCTTAAGCGGGGGCTGCGCCTCCGAACCCTCCCGATCCCCGCTTTGGGGTTTTCCAATGTCCTCTTCCAAAGATCCATTTGCGTAATAAAGCAGACATAAAACGCGCCAGACACGAAGTACGGACCGGTCAAACTCTCCAGTGGACAAAAACTACATTTCCTTGGATATAAACTTAGCTCAGCGCCATCTATGTACTCTTAAAAACAGGCCAGAAAATTTCCTATTAGTTCACACCATGAAAGTTATGGTTTCCCATGCTGGCCATGCCAAAATGATATTATGATTTTATTTTTTAATAAAAACGCTACGAGAATTATTTTTTTACTGAAGCGCGGTAACTCGCAACTCAGAGCGCCCTTCCCTACAGCGCCCGCCCGAGCCTACCCCCCACAACGTGCTGGAAAGTAGGAACATGTAACCGGAATCAAAAACCAGATTGAGTCCCTCTACACGCCCCTATATCGGTAATATCCATTAACAAAAATTTATACCCTTCCATACATTGGCCAGAGTCACATTCCTAACTAACAGAAAATATTAGAGATAATCAATGCTAAACTCCAGAAGCGTGCCTGTCGACCCCGTTTTGATTCTTGAAGTGATTCTATACAAAAAATTTACTTACAATCTAGTTGAAAAAATAATACGGTTGAAAATGATTAAATTACATTTAATAAAGTGAAACACGCTCCAGTTACTTATATTTAAAAATGTACTTTTAATATAATACGAAGTACGAACACTTTTACACCTCTGAAGAACCTATAGTCGATGTATAGTTAAACTCAGCTCCACCCATAGGCGCTGGTTTTTTAAGGTGAACGCAAACTTATCCGCGCCGAACGAACCGAATTTTTTAGAATCCTTTATATGAAATCCTATGAAACCTCGCACATTTGCCAGAATCGATCGATTTCGGTTCAGACAAATCAAATCAAATAGGTTTCACAGGATTTCATATAAAGAATTATAAAATTTGGTTCGTTCGATGCGGATAAGTGTGCGTTTACCTTTAATCGCATATTGCAAGCGGCTTACGGTCATGCTAGCGTTGAGTCGAAGCGCATCGAAGCGTCATATTCCTCACAATTAACGCGAAGTCGCACGAAAGCACGCGTATTTGTGTAAATGCGCGAATATTCACTCCGACACAAGTCAGTTTCCAATCAAATAGTATCATTTAGAGCTGCTCGTGCTCAGACGCGCGAATTCCGCCTATAGTCTGTAAAATATAGGATAATCCCTGTGACGTTAATGACCTTGAAGCAAACGCTATGACATAAGGCCAATTTTCCTAGTAAACAAAGGAAAGTGGACCTTATGTCATAGCATTAGCTCCAAGGTCACAAACGGCACAGAGATCATCCTATATTTTACAGACTATAACGCGCGTGTATTCCCGCGTCTTTTTTACCTTAGAAGAAAATTACATTGTGGAGATAAGGGTGAATTTGCTATATAGTTTCATATTGGCGCTTTGATGCGTTTCGACTCTACGCTAGGTATGGATTGACCCTTATGAATATTACAAATATTCAACTCGAGCATGACTGTACCCACTCTCATTTTGAGCTCATGACAATATGATACCAATTACTTTTTGGGCGCCGCCTTTGTTGTTTCTTAACTGAGTTAAGTCGAAAGTAGGTTCCTACATGGTTCATACAGTTAATAAAATCAATGGAAAGAAAAACGTATTTAATTGAGATGCATAATCATTTCAGATTCTCCGCATTAACAAGCAAATACCTACCTGTCAGAGACGGGAATAATAAGGCCTAATCATTGAGTTGTCATTCTCAGTAAGTTTATGTATGAACAATAGGACTATGTTTATAGGTTATATTTTGCTTTCAGTGTTCTTATAAATATGTACTTATTTTTCTATAACAAAAACAGGTAGGTGTTTACAATGCTCTTAAAATTGTCGTGTAAAATAAATAACTTTCTGAATGGTACTTCAGTGTCACAAGCAACTATTAGTATTTTTAAAATTAAGTATCTGTAGCAGTACCAACTTGTCCTAACCAATCATGTATTCCAGTAAATTGTATTTTTGTCAGTAAGACGGACATAGTAATAATGACGTGAATTCAATGAGGTCTTTGAGTACACGATTGTTAACTTATTTCTAAAAGTATCTGTACAACATTCAAAAATGCATATAAAAGCACAGTATAAATAAATAATTGATTATTCTCATCTCACCGTTACAGAAATTTAGGTTTTATTTTCAAGGATTCTTTCTTACATACAAACTATCTTTGTGATAAATAACTTTAAAATCGATCAGGCTCCAACAAGTTTTCTACACCTTTACACATGATTTTATATAAAATTTATTTATAAGGGACAGTCAGGTTAATGATAATTATTTAAAAAATAAATTCATTTAAATCTGTTACGCCATTGTTAATCTATAGATGTGATGTCATGAAATATCTGTATATTGAAATAACTAGCCACCAAACTAAACATAGAATTACATAAAGTGTACTTATTTCACTTTCTAGCCTTTACGAAAGATTTTAATAGAGAAAGGGCTTCTTTCTTTATCGGGTGGCAAAGTTGTAATATCAATAAATATTCGAGATTAAGCTATTAAATCTTGATACAATACATAAAGCAAAATCATAAACTCTATCCACTTTTAATGCTGTACGTAATGTAAAGAGATCGCCTAGTGCTCGGACCTGTATACAAGTAAAACAAGAATATTGGCCGTCTAAATTATGCCAAGGTAAGAAAATTCGATGTGTTCTCTTTACGTTGCAATTTATGTGCGGTAGGCATTAGCGACCGCGCTAGCAAAGAAATCCCGCAGCGCCAGTTAGAGAATCAAGAAGCTTACATCAGGGAACTCACAATATTTGACACTTCACGTGTTTCACATAAGGCACATTATAACTTTAGTAGATTTTTCACAGCGGGACTGCTTTGGTGGCGTGTCGCAAACGTAACTCGAGTTACAGATGATATGTTATACATAAGACTGAAAAATGGAGTCCCAAATGTTTAAAATTATCTATATTATCATGCTTTATTTTTACCACAAACTCTCGAGTCGGGGAACCTCTATTTTATTGTGTTTATAAATAGAGTGGTCGCTCATAATTAAATTAAATTAAAATAAGGAAAGCAACTTGATTGTATGTAACGTAGTTTAGATTCATATGTATCGAATTTGACAAACATGATTTTTAAATTCGTTTATTAACTAGGTATATAACGGGATCTACTAAATTCAACAGAATTTTACATTTATACACAGTTGAAAAAACCTGTAACTTGTTTGAGTCATTAAATCTTATTAACTAAAATGCCAAATCAAATATATATATATTTATAAACTACATAACTAATTTTACAACAACAACAAAAAATTGATTATCTTAATTCAACTAAAAACAATAAAGCGCATGAATGTGAACATTGTTCGTTCTAGTTTTGTTTCTCTTTTTGTTTAAGTTTTTTGTATTCTGTGAACAAATCCTGGACGTCCTTCAAGGATCCTTCGATCTGTTTCACGAAGTTTGATGAACTCTGAAAATATTAGAAAATTTAGTCAGCACCATGGAAAACCATCCCGGGATATTTAGTATGAATGTATTTTAGGATCATAGAGTAAAAATTCTGGAATTGTATTTATTCATTACCACCACATTGTAATAAATAATATTTTATAGTTTTATATACTGCGTAATAGCGATGCGTGTTGTGCTATAATATGTAGATAAACATTTCCCCCTGAATGCACAAGCAACATTCTCTGCTCGGCAACCCTCGGATCTCTCGTTCTTCCACGTGATAGTGGACTTCCGATAAGTTGCTAGCAACTATCTCCTCAGTTTTTGCACTCTCTTACTCCACCATACCACTGATCAGGTGGTGTAGGGTGGTGCATCTGTTTCTGGATATCTTCAGGGCCCCCAACAAAGCTTCGACCAATAAAATAATAAATAACTTTTTTAAAAAGGAAACCGAATTCAAAGAACGTGTAAAAGTGCGAATCTCCATTTTGTAGGGTAATATGCCTAAAATTTTCTCCTAACTCTTACAAACACTTTACTGAAAGCTGCATCAAAATCGGTCGAGAGATATTCGCAGACAACCATACCGTGATGGGGCAGCTGCGCTTGCTGGAGACGTGGAAGAAGATGGTGTTCTCGCCGACGATGATGTAGGAGACGCCGTAGCCGTCGTCGGCCACCGGGCCGAACCCGCCACCCGCGCTCACGCAGTTCGGGTTCTTCTTCAAATCCAGCATGCTCGTTTGACCTGCGGACCGTGTACACTCAAATCATTTACGCCTCATTTTGGCAATTTCCGGCACATACCGGATAGATTCAGTACGATTCGTTTTTCCGAGAACAACTCCTAAGCCCAGCCTCGCCCCAAAGGCGTGATTGCCTCGAGCTCGTGCTCCCCACCAAGCCAACAGGCGTAGGATTTGATGGCCCCGGGGCCAAAATTGCAGTGTCCATCACAAAAAAAACGTACACTCAAATGGGCTGGAGATATAAACAATAGGCTACATTCCTGGCAGGTCAAATGCACTACTTTTTAAAACTATCTAAAACGGTATGTATGTATTTGTATGAAAAACTGAAAGTATGACGTCACGCCGTAAGTGATTGGATGGCGCCAAAACACTTCCTTTTATATTCTATTTATTAATTCAAAACTTTGAATATTTCGATAAATTTTCAATAAATTCCGTAGTATTTTTGGACAATAGTTTTTAGAACAACTTTTATATTCTATAATGACTCAGGAAACTACTGAATTTTCCCATAGATTGTCACGCACAATCCTTGTCATGGCGCGAAATATTTACTAGACGTAACATTTTAGTTAAGCATCGGAATTGGATTTTAATGAAGATAATTCAGAGAAAAAGATATCTTTTATTTAAATACTTTTCTCACAATTAATTTAAAATCGATTATTTTCTATGATCGACACTCACGATTCTTTCTACCTAGTATTGTGGCATTCAGCCGGACTTGAATTGAACATAGCCTCTTAAGATAGTGCAGTAAGTAACTGACCGTAAGGCGTCTGACTGGTGGAGAGCCTCCAGGGCTCGTTGAACACCTCGTTGAGGAAGGGCGACTCGATCTCGAGGTACTTGGAGACGACGTAGAGGCAGAACAGGTGGCGGTCGATGCCGCGGCCCGCCATCGCGTCCTGGTAGCCCAGCTGGTGCCGCTGGCTCGCCTTCACGAACAAATCCACGCGCTCAGCGATCTGGATACGGCAAAATTATAATTGATCAGAAATGATTTAACCGTTTTAACTACGCTGGCTCGGCGACCTGGAGTGGATCTTTGCCATCGATACAACTAACTAAACAAAATATATTTACTATTAATATTTAAATGATTATCGAAGGTGTTATAAAATTATTGATATAATTTTTATTTGGGATAAAAACTATCCTATGTGTTAATCCATGTTACCCTCTGTCTGTGTGCCAAATTAAATTAAATTAAATCAGTTCTGCAGTTTTTACGTGAAGGAGTAACAAATAAACATACAAACTTTCCCATTTATAATATTAGTACGATGTGTGTCAGGTGTTGGGGTCCTGCTCGGCCTTCACCCACTCCGAGGCTTGATATTTGTACAAGACAAAATGGGTTCACTCGCCTTCTTGACGGTAACAAGCGGTCAAGGGCTGACCGTCATGCCATACAATATCTTATTACTTATTAGTGGGCGCCCGCGGCTCCGCCCGCGTCGAAGTCGGTTTTAATCCCGTAGCATCCCACAAGAATATTTTTTCGGGATAACAACTGTCCTATGCGTGAATCAAACTTCATGAGTAACAAACAAATAAACATACAAACTTTCGCATTTATAATCATACTAGTAGGATATTACTTGGCGACTAAGGGACTCGAGGGTGTTGGTGTATTACAATTTTTAGGCGACAGGCTGACAACCTGTCACTATAGTTTTCTGAAACAACCTTGGAAAGCAATCCTCAGAAATGTCAGACGAGGCGATAGCGACCGTATCCTTACGGCCCTTAACGCTCTGACAACCCCGCAAAGGATAAAGGCGTGATGTATGTATGTACGTATATTACTTAGGCATAAAGTTTATGAAATTTGAGTTGGTGGACTTAGGGATTAGGGACTGTAGATTGAAAAGCTTGGCTTTCTTTGCGATCTGATATCTTTTTCTCTTGTGTTAATTCTCTTGTTGGCAATATTTTGACATGAAAATTATTTTGGTGGGATCGTAATTTCTTAACGGTAGTGGAGTGACAGAGGTCTGGTATTATAAAACTATGTGTACCGTGGTTTTGGGGTCCTGCATGGCCTTGACCCAGGCCGAACTCTCGATGGTGCAGGGGCGCACGGTCTCCGTCCGCCCCTCGCGGTACAGCCGGGTCATAGACGCCTCGTAGGTCAGGCAGAACCGGCCCGCGTCCCGGTAGTACGACAGTTGCAGCACCAGTTGGATGAAGGCGTCGGGCGACACGCGACAACTCTTCATGAAACCTGAATGTTATGGTTTTTGTTGGATATTATGGTTTGTAATTTTTGATAGATGAAATTGTTGTTGAGACTTGTAGCATGAAATTGTCAATTTGTTCTAATTTAAATGAGTTTTAAAATAGCATCACCCCATTTCTTTCCCGTGGGTGTCGTAAGAGGCGACTGAGGGACTCCAAGGTATTAAGTGTATTGCAATTTTAGGCGACAGGCTGACAACCTGTCACTATAGTGATACACGACTTATCTGCAACGACCCTCAAATGTTGTCAGACGTGGCGATAACGACCGTAATTTTGCGATCGTTATCGCTCTGCCTACCCCGCAAGGGATAAAAGCGTGATATGTGTATGTATGTATGTAAATGAGTTTTTATGAAAATTATGCCAAAATTTGTTAATATGTTAATAACTCGAGAATAATTCTATATCCTATACCATTATGGAAGAGCGAAATCCCCTAACACAACCATTTTACTTGCTTAAAAGGGGACTTCAAACCCGTCTTTACCCGTATGTGTCACCACCAGGGACGATAGCGCACGAACTTACCTTCTAACTATATAGTAATATACGGGGTGTAAGGGACGGCGTAACGAAAACTTTGCAGGCGTGATTAGTCCCTGAAACTGAACAACTTTTTCTAAGGGGACTATGTTGAGAAACGAATTTTTTTTTCAAATTTTGTATGGAAGGTTGAAATATTTTTTTCGTTTCCCAACATAGCCCCATATAAAAAGTTGTTCAGTTTCATGGACGCTTGCAAAGTTTTCGTTACACCGTCCCTCACACCCTGTATGTAACGCACGAGGCGATTTGAGTAATAATTGAGAAGAAAAAATCCAAAGTTTCTCAATGTTACCTTTTCCATATTTAGTGTAGTGCAGTATCCTCAAGTCTACGTCATTGAGTAGTTTCTGCGCGACGTTGTAGGAGACGTCGATGGCCGCCAAAAGCTCCTCGTTGTTGAGATCCCACTGCATCCGTATGGGCGCGGGCGGCGGCGACTCGCACGTGCCGTGGCAGTTGCCGTCGGGGCCGTATCTAGCAAAACAATATACATACATACAGTCACGCCTCTTTCCCGGAGGGGTAGGCAAATACTACATCCTTCCACTTTCCTCTACCTATACTATACCGCTTTCGCTTCCTCAACATTCATCAGCCTTTTCATATATGCTCGTCGGATAGAGTATTTTTGACATGACCTTTCTTTAGAACGTCCCCGATTTGATCTAGCTGCGTTGGTCTAGCTAGTTCTTCCCCTTCCAATATTCCATTCACACTCGCCATAAACACTTGTTTAGTTAATCTTCTTTAATCCATCCTCTCAACGTGACCAAACCATCTTGGCATTCCTTTTTCTATACCAGTCACAACATATTTTATCACGCTATTCCTTTCCTGTCACTCAAGTTTACGCTCACATTTCTACTGCATTTATTATGCATTCATGCTTTATCTGCAAGAGGATGAGTGAAAAACTTCGATAATCATAAAAAAGGCGGTAATAAGTAGTAAGATTTACTATAATTAAGACATAAGCATTATTGTGTTACTTACCCCATTTCTGCCTCAGCACAAACCACGTATTCCCACAAGTGTCCCATAACTGGCGCGTCGGCCCTGAAACAGAACGATTTTCGTTAAATATACTATTATTTATTCTGTGGGGTAATGTAAATGGTGGGCCGCGGATTTGATACAAATCACAGCCATCAGAAATATTTCAAAAGTGGGAAATTGAACATGAAACGTTATAATCGATTTTGTATCAATCTTACCATGTGTGTTCTGCATTAAAGCCGACCTGTAAAATAAAAAGAAATCTATTATATTATAGGTAAGTACTATATGATTATAGTACATTGTCATTATGGCTGAGAGGCTAGTATAATGTTTTTCTTCCATTTGCGAGGAAACATCCTAAATCCATATTTAAATCGTGATAAATTTTGAAAAACGCAAGCAGCATACGTTGGATTTGGATGAATGAGTGCGCGGCAAAATCACATTCAACCTTTAAACTTCAATAAAAATTTTGTACCATAAAACACTTTCTTAGCGAATTATTTTTTGGACCTACAAGTAGGTGCTGATGACTTAAACGAGCCGATTTTGGTATAGTTTTTCAATTAATGCTGGTATTTACGAGCAATTGGAAGGGGAGGTATGTAGTGTACTTACGAAGCCGTTGGTGCTGAAACAGAGATTGAAGGACTTGTCGAACCAGCGGTCGTCGCCGCGGCCGTGCAGCAGCACGCGGCCGTACTCGTCCAGCTTGGACGGGTCGCTCGGGTCGTAGCCGTACTCCCGGTCATCTGGAGACAACGTTTTGCAGTGTATTGCTGGATCTCCATTGAACGAGCAGCCTCAGATGCTCACTGCCGCGCGCAGCATGCGGCGCAATACGCGGTCGGTGTGGACGGTTTTTCGCCCGAGCATGAGAATTTTAACATGCGCAGCTCAGGCGAAACACGTCCACACCGATCGCGCATTGCGCCGCATAGTGAGCATCTGAGGCTGCTCGTTCAATGGAGACCCAGCTAGTAACACACCTTCATGCCATTCTACACTTGGCTCTAAGTATAGTATAGTCATAGCTGTAGATCTTTATCATACAATTAGTCAATAAACGCAAGATCGTGTAAAGATACACGAGGCGGTCGTTTCTTTCCTTGGTCGCTCCGAATGCTAACATCGCAGTGTTATGCTATGGTGTTTATTTAGAAGATTTCCTTTTTCACATGAGGCTACTCCGGCGGTGTAGACGGAGCTGTTGAAGTGCATCTGCCGGAAGTGCGCCCAGTGCGAGCCTCGACCTGCTAAGGCTAGGCCCCAAGTATAATATTTTTTGTCATTGTATCACCATCGAAACGCAACTGTCATTCCATTGTCACTCCGATTTTCTATACCTCAAACTGTTAGCAGACTACAAACCGAGACAAATAGAAAATCAGTCATTTTTGGAAAAGGTTTTTTTGGTGTTTGTGCATTGTGGCGATCAGTACATTAAGACATTCAGACTTAACCGACCGGAGGGTACGAAATGACCGAAACCATCCAACTGAGACCCAATCGACATCCAAATGATACGATTTTCATTTACTTAGGGGGGTCCTGACATACCGAGGCACACGTTGAAGGCAGCGCGCTCGATGGTGTGCAGCGAGGTGCGGTTGTGTCCGCGGTTGAAGTGCGTCTGCCGGATGTGCGCCCAGTGCGAGCGCTCGCCCGCCGTCAGCGCCGCCAGCCGCGCCTCGCACCCCACCGGCTCCGACTTGTCGTCCAGGATTTGCTGTATTTGCCTGCAATAAATAAGTAACAACTGTGCGTGTAGCTGAGTATTGGTCCAAATATATTTGAGCGCCAGAATCCATTCGCTAAGAAGAAGTAACAAATGCAATAAGGCAGCGATACACAGACCGCGTTCCGTGGGGTTCATGCTTGCGGCCTGCGAGCAGAGATCATATCGCCAAATTGCTATACAGAAGAGAAACGCTAGTTTCAAGAAATTTGGACACAGAAATATTTTTCGTTTTGCGTTTCGCACAACAAAGGCGTTTTTATTAATTGGCAACTACGTTGTCTACTAGTGTATTTTTATAATATTTTAGGCAATTTCGTGATTTTTATTAGAATTGACCACCCAGCCATTAGTTCGGAAATCGCGCGAGTGGCCCGCAGGCCCAATAGGTCTGTGCATCCTTGCAATAAAGCAATAAGCTAAAATCTATATTTTCGGTTTCATTTAATAACTACATGCATAAGAGAGTGTTTAATCTTGTTTGTATGTAAGTAATCGATTAACTCCAAAACTATCGAACCGACAACATGCCCGAGTAATAGGCTACTTTTTACTACGGCCAATTATCTTATGCTCACGGGAAAACGGATAACAGCGGGTGAATTTAGTATCAGAATAGTAATTTATTTTTGTGTTGTGGTTGGATGCTGTTGGTGGAAGTCAGGTGGAGGTGGTCTACTTACACCTGTATCTCGCAGGGTTTGAGCAGGCGGCCGCGCGAGTACACCAGCACCTTGAAGTAGCGTCCCTTATGAAGCACTGTGATGTGGTTGGAGTCCTGATAGTGCACGATCTTGTCAGTCTCCACGCCCGGCACACGCACCGTGTTGAAGAGCCGCTCGTACTGCCATGAACACAGCGGGACCATGTTTTGCAGCATTATCTGTATCAAAATTAAATTAAATTAAAAAATTATAAACACCGCTGACAATCGTTTAAATATTAAAAAATAATTTCATATAAGTACGAGATAATTATACAGGGTGTAAGGGACGGTATAAAGAAAACTTTGCAGGCGTGATCAGACTATGAAACTGAACAACTTTTACTATGGGGTGGGTAACCAATTTTTTTTGAGTTCCCATACAAAATCAGTCAGCTGATCGGGAATTTTGAATGGAAGGTCGAAAAATTTTTCATGTTTACCAACATAGAAAAAGTTGTTCAGTTTCATTGTCTGAGCACGCCTGCAAAGTTTTCGTTACACCGTCTCTTACGCCCTGTATAAACGTATAATGTACTCCTAATATGCCCCTTAGTCATACTAATATTACAGCTTGAAGTGTACATACTACTTGAGTTGTATATACAAATGCCGCATTTATTCGATGGTGACATGAGACAGTGCAGTATCTAGTCGAGCGCAGCGAGACCAGTTTTTAATCTAAAAGGGTTGGATTTCATAATTTTCCATTATATGGCATACAAATATTTTGGCCTTAAAACTACTTAACAATATTATAGTAGTTAGATATGTCTTTGTTAGGTACTTATTGCGATAAGTGTTCTTTCAATGGCTACGAGCCGAAACTTCTTCATCGAATCGATTGACAACAAAATGCTATTGGGCCTATAGTTAAGATGGGCACAAGTTTTTAGTGCCTTTATATATTTATTTTTTATCCCGCTCGTGCCGCGGTTTTACTAGGAACATAAAACTGTTATTAAAAAGAGTAAATTGTCAGACACAATTTTCTCTTTTTTTACAATGACAATTATTTTTCTGACAGTACTGTATTGTAAATTCCTGACTTTCTGAAAGCATTCGTTGTGAATCTACTTGGAAATAAAGGATTGAAATTTGAAAATTTGATATTTAAATTTGAAATTTGCAGAAACTGACCGGTTCCAATTCCTGGCGGTC
Organism: Keiferia lycopersicella; assembly: GCA_029255805.1. Classification (NCBI taxonomy): domain Eukaryota; kingdom Metazoa; phylum Arthropoda; class Insecta; order Lepidoptera; family Gelechiidae; genus Keiferia; species Keiferia lycopersicella. The sequence goes on along the minus strand of JARACZ010000006.1, from coordinate 13,064,471 downwards.
TATGAGCCTGCGGAACAGCAGGCAGAGGTGTATGACGTTGCCAGCGCGCGCCGCCTGCCGGTCCGTCGGCTTCATGAGGATCGCGTCCGTCCCGTAGAAGTTGGAGTTCACCATCAGCGGCGACCGCCCGCGCAGGTACACGTACTCCTCCCACCAGTCCGACACGTAGTTGCTTGACCACCTGCCACCAACATATATTATTCATATTTGTATTTTTAAAACAGTCAACTAGGCTTTAAAGCGGAATATATTTTATACACACCTGCATAGAAAATGCTCTATAGCTTAATGAAATGTAGAAAGGAACTGAGTTAGTGGTAAACAAAACTCACGTTCATATCACGTTCCTCCTACAAATATGCAACTGTCAAAGTTACGTAAAGCGGAACGTAAATCTAATATATTTTTGCAGGCAAGCAATATGGAAGACTTGGCTGAATGGACTTATTGCTTTTCATCGGGATCCAGTTAAATTTACTTGATATTTACTTTAATACTGTGTGGTCCGATTAAATAGGTAACCTAAACGACGGAACATCTTTATCCAAAAAAAATTAACATAAAAATTGTATGTATCACTACCTACTTATGTTCGAAAGGCTCACAGGCTGGATTAGGTCTACAAAATTTCTTACTTCTTAAAGGATCATAGGTATCGATCGACATTATCGACTTACCACGACTTGAGGACCAGATATCTCTGAAGCCTGGGTGCGACCTTTTCCTCAAATTCTTTAGCTAGCTTCTCTACTCTTTTGTAGTTTTCGTCGTCCAACAGTGGACGAACACTGTTCAAATACTGGAAATAAAAGTTACGATTATTTTTTCCGGTACATCTCAAATACCCGTAATAGATAAATAATATTAATTCAAGTAGGTATGCTATTCAGTCAGAATGGCCGCCCAGGGCCAGTTCATACGATTTCTATGGTCAAAACATAGCAGTGGTCGTGTAAGCAAATTGTAATGGTGATTTGAAGACTTGTGTGGAGCCGGTGTGTGTTTGTTTGCCTACTGAGCAGAACTCTAGGATTCATCAGACATTTGATGCCTTTGACAAATATAAGTGTAAAAATATTAGCTGCAAATATTTTAAGGGATGAATCAGCCCATGATACTGAACAACTTTCCCTAAGAAACATAGGTCGAAATATGAAAAAAAAAATTTGGACCTCCCATAAAAATTTATTTGGTCGGTTTGTAATTTTGTATGGATGGTCTAAATTTTTTTTTCATATTTCGACCTATGTTTCTTAGGGAAAGTTGTTCAGTTTCATGGGCTGATTCACCCCTTACAATATTTGAAGCAAATTTTTTTACACCCTGTATTTCAAGAATAATTGTATTATCAATGGCCGGGTACGGGTGGTCTGTGCGTGTGTATCGCGACGTGAGCAATGAGCGTGATCAACTTACCCTCCTCATGGTGTCCTTGACCGCGGGCAGCGGCAGCCTCGGCAGCGAGCCCTGGAAGCTGTACAGCTTGGGCTTGTTCCAGCCCGAGAGCACCTTCACCACGCTCACCCACAACATCGTCTTCCACGAGATCTTCGAACCGGGCGCGCGCGACTCGTACATCCATCCCTATAAGCAAATCACATGTACACAGTATCCAACGAAAGGTAGACAGATTTCCACTGTGTGAGTTGCTTGTTTCGTAGGAATGTAAATATAGTTTAAAAAATACGAGAAAAAAGGGGATGTTAGAGAGAAACGCATGCGGTTAGGTTAGGTAACTGACAAGCATCTATACATATAATAAAGCTCAAGAGTATCGAAAGTCTGTACATACAAGATATCCAAAAAAAAATTGTTTCGTGATACTTAATATTGATAACAAAACACGTTCCTGCAATTTTTTAAATTTTTGTCTGTTTGGATGTTTAGATGTTTGAATGTTTGTTTGTTTGTTTGTGGATATGCGGAAGCATCACGCGAAAACGACCGAACGGTTTTGATGCAATTTGTACCAAAATGTCAAGTAAATCACCGACCAGGTTGTAGGCTAAAAAAAACATACCCTTAAAAGGGGGGTTGGCTGCTACACATAAAATAAGTTTGTAAATCACGTAAATTTCATAGTGCCGCGTAGTAAAAAGATGTGTGTGGGCTTATTGGACCCGAGATTGATTTCAAATTTCGAACTGGCCAGCACGAATTGTGTCACTTTGAATAAGCGCGCAGAAAGAAAAATAACATGATGAGGCCGTATTTGTATTTTTAATCTATATTTTTATAACCTCAATAAATGAGTTTGTCGAATTATTACTCAATACTACGACAAGAAAAGTAAAATCTACGAATATGTCTACGACTACAAAAATATCTCTTTAATATTGGAATAATTTTAACTTTTAATAATTCAATATTTTTTACACTCGAAAACAAAAGTTCCGTGGACGTGTAAGTTGCGTACCAGACGATACAATCTTTATTTATGGATCGTTTTCTTGGTGCGTAATCTACTATTTACCGCGGGAAAATTGCAATAGCTTCAAAGCAAAAGTTTGTGTGAAGGGATATCCTTATTTTTGCCGCTCCAACTGTGGTTAAAATGGTTCAGCGGAAGTGGATCTGCTTATGATGTAAGTGCCCATACATACATACATATATTACGCCTTTATACCTTGCGGGGTAGGCAGAGCGTTAACAGCCGTAATAATACGGTTGCTATCGCCACGTCTGATATTTTTGAGGATTGTTTTTCAAGGTTGTTCAAGAAAACATGTGTATCACTATAGTGACAGGTTGTCAGCCTGTCGCCTAAAAATTGTAATACACCAATACCCTCGAGTCCCTTAGTCGCCTCTTACGACACCCGCGGGAAGGATGTGGGGTGATGCTATTCTAAGCCGGCATCACACTTCATCTGTGCCCAATTTTATGAAAATCAGTTCAGCAGTTTTTGCGTGAAGGAGTAACAAACAAACAAATCTTTTGTATTAATATATTAGTAGGAAGTAGGATAGGATAGGATTAGTAGTAAGATTACTTTGGTTTTTAATAAGCTTATGTTTTATTTATTCACACTCATGAACTCGGTCTCTATTCATCCATCACATTGTTAAGAAATGTGGCATCAGTCTACTTCACGGAATTGATACCTTTGGAAGTAAACGCACGGTTTTAAAAAATCTGCTAAAATGAACTGGAAAGCGAGGATTTGGTGTTCCAAATCAAGGGAGTGACTAATCTGTAACCTGGTTCAGCAAATTCAACCTGCAGGGATTCAAAAAGACCAAACATATATAAAAGAACCACCGTTTTCTTACTCTTTCTTGCATGTGGAAATTGTAAATTTAGGATTTAACAGTTTTTTTAAATTACATATAAGGTGAAAAAAAATTAGCTGCAAATATTTTAAGGGGTGAATCAGCCCATTAATCTGAACAACTTTCCCCAAGGAATATATAGGTCGAAATATGAAAAAAAATTTTGGCCCTCCCATACAGTTGACTTGCTCAGCTGCAACATTTTGTATGGGAGGTCCAAAATTTTTTTCCATATTTCGACCTATGTTGCCTGGGAAAAGTTGCTCAGTTTCATGGACTGATTCACCCATTTAATTATTTGCAGCTAATATTTTTACACACTGTATAGTCGGCGAAACCAAGTTTTTGGGTACCTACCTATCTACCAACAATTTAATATGAACTTATGTTATTTTATGGTTCTTAGAGTCTTTAGAGGAGACCTATGTTTATCAGTGGGCTTCCTTTATATAGCTGATATGATGAATGTTATATGGCGAAACGAAGTTCGCGGGCACCAGCTAGTAATGAATAACAACACAGAACCTGATAATGGTAATTCCGTCCATTTAGAGTTTTTACTATCCACCCATGTCTTCTTTTCCTATCACCTCATGCTGGTGCAGCAAACATTATCAACAAATCAACAAACATGACACTTGGCATGATCTAACATTTCATCTTGAAAAAATATTTATATATTGCTATAAAGATTCAAGACTGCGTGGGAAATGAGTCCGCAAGGCCGCCGGTGGGTTACCCGCTCCTTCTTGTCATTAGTTCTCAACTTAGCTCGAACAAATTAGATCTATTAACCTCTGGCGCTCACAAAAGGCCGCGGCATAGCGTGAATGTATTTTTCTTCCATTTGCTCGTAACTGAAATCCCATATATACACTTCGGTCCTTATCCCGAAAAAAAAATGTTCTTAAACTTCTCACTTCGTGAATAGATGTTTTATGGTAAGCACACAAAAGTTTAAGGCTGATTGTGATTTGCCACGCATTTATTTTATTATGGATATTTATTTTATTTATTTATTTTATTTAAAATGTGGATTTATGTTTTCTCGCGAATAGGAGAAAAGCTAGCTTCAACCAGAATGCCTATTTCTGGTCTCGTTCACTTGGAAAGGCCTCGACTTCATCTCCTTCCAATATTATATAACCAGAAATTGGTCTGTTTTTGGCTACTGCCATAATTGTACTATTATGAAAGAAGTATAAAAAAGTGCGTAGTTTTATTCACAAACTAGAATAAATACGAGAAAACATGATAAATTTATCATCAGAGAAATCAAGACACTTCCGTTTTAATGATTTGATAAAAAACGAAACCTTTAAAAATCTTTTCGAATTTGGGACATTTTCATCAATATTTAAAAATCTCATTTTATGTACCGATTCTATTATTCTAACTAACTATTAACCACATGTACCTAATCCAAAATAAACACACTTAAAAAAAAATGAAATTCGTAAGAAATATAAACTTGCAAGATGTCCCGGCCTTTTTATAAGAAGTGTATTTTGCAGCAGATAGTTTGCTTTTTCGGTGGCATTTATTCCCTTTAAAAGTTAGCCCTGACTTTAGTGGCACCGCCTTGGTAACAGAAAAATATTTGTAGAACGGAATGGCCGCCGTGACGAAAAATACCACGTCTAGATTAAACGTAAATTATTTTGATTATTATTGTTTATGTTCAATTCAATTATTATTGAAAAATCAGGAAAATATGGCAAAGTGGAACTTCTCGGATTGGTTTATGTAGATACCGTTCGATTATTGGTGTTCATAGGATGGAGCATCTACTATCGTGTCCGGCGTTTGATCTAGGGTTTCTAACTGTTTTGGACAGTATTTAACTATATTTGCGTCTATTACAAAGAATATCCAAAAGTACAATTTTTTCGCAGCGGATGTACTTCCGAGCGAATATACAACTTATCGTAAGTCTTATTAAAAAAACTGTTTGAATTCTTCAACCCTCTTCTCGCTTTTTGTGTCGGATACGAAGTCGTCCAACGACCCAATAAACCCTAGTGTCGAAATTTTTCAACCGCCTTTTACAAGTAGCAGGCTTCTGACATGGTCGTGTAACAATCGCCGTCTAAGTAATCATAGACAGCGACCGGGACCTACGGCTTAACGAGCTATCCGAAACATGGAACCATCTTACTTACGGAGAATCGGGTGTTTCAGCCCGCAATGTCCTAACGAGACTGGGAACAAATTCGCAAAGTGATAAAAATCAACTTTGTGAGTGACCCACCGAGATCGAGCCCTCTACCTTCTGCGTCAAAGGCAGTATGGCTATACTACTGCGTTCATCGGTCGTCAAACCTGATACACTGTATTTATAATGAGAAATATCGGTAACCCTCAGCACTGTCAAAGTACCAAGTTGTGACACCAACACCTTAATTATTTCCGGATAGTACTGATAGCTCTCACTTTGTTGAGCTCAGTTATTGTCTACGAAGAGTTTTGACAGCAACGGCATGCTTCTCGTTGACACTAGAAATGGTTTACCTTATACATTAGGAGTAATTTTAGAAGATACCGCATCATGAAGATCACGGTCAGCCACATGGTGAGCGCTGCTAGCAGACAAGCTATCACCTGCCACATTGTTGAATGGCTAAAAAATAAACAAGCAAAACTGTTAGAAAAACAAAAACCCGATTTAAAAAACTGGCATTACGAATCGATGAAATTGTAATATAGCCAGTGTCAGACGCGCTGTTGAGACGAATCTCTCGACAGCTTGTCAACATCCACCAAGCTGTTAGTAATAGTAGTAGTGTGGTAGTAGCTCGTGAAAAACAATTAAATTGTTTACATATGCTCTCAGGTGTACAAACATGCATACTGTCGTAAAATTGACTTCTGTTCTGAGGCCGTCGGGTAAATGTGGAATAACTGTTTGGTTTTTCAACAAATAAAACCAATTCTGAGTTAGCAAATTCATACAATAGTAAAGTATATAGGTTTTTAACATATTCCTATGATATTATTTTGTTGTATAAGATAGATAACGAAGTATACTTCCTTGTTGACTATAGATAACAACAAAACATGTGTGATAGATATGGAAATATGAATTGTTGAGATGAACGATTTCCTGAATTAAAACTGATACCTCCTAGATCAAACCCGAAAACGTTACGCTAGTAACAATTTAATATCATTGCCGAATACACTCGAGCGAAGTGTAACTCATTCCAATATGATGTACTATTGGCAGCACATAATTTACTCATTTAAGGGCTCAACTTATATTATTATTACTAGCGGCCTGCCCCAGCGGCTGCGCCCACTGCAACTAATTGTCCCGTGGGAATAAGGATTTTTCCCAGCAAGTATTATACATAAAAACCTTCCTCTTGAATCACTCCATCTATTTAAAAAAAAAACCTGCAGTTTTGTAGTTTTAAAGATTTAAGCAAACATACATACAGACAGAAAGACGCGATATGCGACTTTGCTTTATACTATGTAGTGATTAATAATTAGGTAAAATATAACAAGATAAGACTATAAATTTACCTATATCCGGATCGTACGTATTGATAATAATATGTGCCTCAAATTCTAATCAATTACTATTATAATGCGGAATTATGTTTGTATAGTTGAAAGGAATTTATAAATAAATAAGTAGATTGAATTTTAGTTTGAATACGGAAGCTAGGTACATTGGTTTTAATTAGATATTCAAAAATAATGTGATTCGGAATCACGCACGTCGGATTCTGTACCAGTATGAATAAAAATGGCATCAAAAATCATATTGTATTCATCCCATCTATTCAAAAAACTACGCTTTAGGCGCACATAAGTGCGAACAAGATTGGTCGTTTAAACCCGGAGGGTTTTAAAAATGAGATATGAATTTGGAACATGAATGTTCGCACCCAATGAAACACAATTTTACTAGGGTTGTAAAACGTTTTTCTGTAATACTACCTAGAATCTGCTATTTTATTGAGTATTTAACACCGTGTGTTTACCTCATTCCTACCAACATTTGAAAATAAAAAGTTGTGTCAAATTTTGTTTTTCCTTTGACGCTATTTATGGCAAGCAATGGTCATCGACCATAAAGCCTCTGAATTTTCTTGCAATTATATGAAAAGAACCAAAAGCTGGATTTTTTGTAAATATTTGATGTCTATGACGCAATTTATCAGGTGAAGTGTAAAATAGACTGAAGAAACTATAATTAATGGACAACAGAAAGGTATTTGTTGTTCTTGTCATAGAGGGGGATGAAAAGTATGTAGTATGATAACTAGGGCCCAAAGTTATTTTATCCTCAGGCGGCGTACATTGAATCCCTCGCTTTACTCAGGATTAAAGCAAAAGCCTTCACTTTAAATATATCACTTTGGTTCCTTGTCATAAAAACTACTATTGTTTTTAGAAACCCCTTCAAATATTGATTTAACTTTTTTGTTGCGACAACGACGAATATTTTGATTGAATATACATGTTACGTGATTTAAACTGTATAGACTATTCCGGTTTAGAATAGCATCACCCCATTTCTTCCCGTGATCAAATTAATATTTTTAAAATTGATTGATAATTGATGATGAATTGATTTCCGTCGATAAAATTCGGTGCAGTTTCATTTTAATCTGTATAGCGGTATAACAGAAATACACAAACTGTCAAATAAGAGACCTGCACTATAGACAGCAGCGTTTACTATTTTAGGATCCCGGTTTGGGTACGGAAACCTAATAATAGCAGCTTAATTTCCCCTTTCCAGTTACATTATTTTTGTATACTCATTAGTAGCTAAAATCCGAGATTCATGCTTCTACGACAAAAATGATTTTATCTTACGCACAATGTGACGCACGCATTTGATATGATACGCAATCTAAAGATAATTTTAATCATGTTACCTTGGAAGAAAGTGCATGGCCTTCTGCACCAGGCCGAAGGGTATTTGGTAGCCGCCAAAGTGCGCGGCCACGAGCAGCGCCCACAGCACGTACAGGGACTGCAGGTGCCCCGGGTACACGCCATTGTGCACGCTATTCTGTAATAAATGAATAACGTGAACATGCAAACAGTATGAAAAATACAGAACTGCAAATTAGTAATTTATTTCATAAAACTAAGAGATTACATACGGGATAGATCAACTCCACCCGAGAATTTTTGTAATTCCGAAGCTGTGGTGATGCTGATGATACTGATCAGATTTCGAATGGAGTAGTATTTATGAGTTTTCGCTTGCGGAAATCTGCGACTAATTTGTTCTTATATCACACGTTCAACTACACAAATACAAAAACACATACCCTAATAAATACATACACATACTGACTGAATAACTCTGACACCAGGGTTCATCGGGTCGTTGGACTACTCGTTGTCCAACATAAGAAGAAGAAGACAATCATCCTTGACCTTAAATAATCGAGTAATAGAAATTGAAATCGTGTGATTAGACCAGTGGTTCCGGAATTCCGTGCGCAAATATTGAGTACGAAATTAGATTCCACGCACGAAAGTTCCCAACGGCTAGTCTAACCACACGTATTTCAATTTAAATTTTTTTGAAGTCTATGTTAGCATTTTAGGACACGTGTGCATGGATTTGTGTACGGAAACTCAAAAATATGCATCGGTCACGATATCTTGGACCTTTTCTTTTATGTTTAGGTACGACTATCATCTACATGACGGCAATACGAAGACCTCAAGGCCGTGTGCACTGGGCCGCCTGAGTATTAATGCGGAAGCATTTATAATCGCCGGTCCGCGTGCCTCTTACGTACAGACCCCAGTAAGGGATTTCGGGATTTATATCACACTATCATGTTTTCTATCATACTATTTACACCACCAATTTTTATATAAGCAAAATGTCGAGCTCGATTTGCGAGCAATACGTGTGCGGTAGTTGTGTAGAAGCACTGGAGCAGCGGTTCCTCGCTGCGTGACCAATATCTCGAAAAGGTATCAAGCCTTTGAACATCCATCCATCTATCCACATATTGCACCTTTGTCCCTTGCAAGGTAGGCAGAGCGTTAGCGGCCGTAAAAACAGCCACGTCTGACAAACATTGAGGCCCTTTCAGATGATTCGTGTATCACTGTAGAGACAGGTTGAAGCCTGCTACTTGTAGAAGGCAGTTGAAAAAATACAATAGGGTTCAATGGGTCGTTGGACGTCTAAGTGTCCCACACGAAAAGAGAGAGAGAGTGAATGTAATGATTGTCTTACCCTGAACCTGGCCAGGCGTTTCTTCCAGGAGCGAAGACCGGACTCCCAGACTAGATAGAGAACCTCACGATCAAAGTTTACGTCCCAGCCGTCGTGCGTGATGGCGAACGAGAATGCCACAGCCGAATGGGCTTCTGCCATCCTTGCTTACTGAAAAATACGCACTAATGTTGTAAAATGCGAAAACAATATCTTATTTAACGGTAGACTGGCGCAACAGCTTGATGTGATTTTTTGCGGTAGATAGCTCGACAGTTTGTTCCAGATATATATAGTTATACTAAAGCAAATAAATCTGTATTTAGATTTTTAACCATGGCAAAATATCTCACCCTTACAATACAAATACAGTGCAGTGACTGTTACGCTATAATTTCATTATAAACCTGTATCCAAGGCAATATACGTATATAAAAAGGTTCCTTATTTACCAATTTAAGGTGAGACACGTTTACTGCAAATATTTTATGACGTGGACCAATCACCAAAACCTACATGAATTGGACAACTTTCTCTAAAGAACATAGGTCGAAATACACCGTGTTTCGGAAGATATGCATTCAATTAGGCACTATTTAGGGCATTGTATCGAACAACTTTTACTATGCATCAACAACACTGGGAAACGAAAAGTTACGACCGGCTGACTGACTTTGCATGCGAGGGCAAATAAAGCTCGTTATTCAGCATTTGACCATGTCAAAAATTGTTGAGTATGCCCAAACAGTGAATCTAGGGGTTATCTTTATCCATTTATAGCTGTAAACAAGATTGAATATATAATATTCTCCAAATTGTTTTCATGAAAATTTTAATATGGGGGCGATTAATTGAACTACAAGGTTTTATTTACCAAAAATTAGCGAATTTTTATACTCAGTCAACTAGGTACTGTATAGGAGGCCCAGTTTTTTTTTCATCTAGATACGAATTTACCTTGTGATAAGTTCTTCAGTCAGTTTTGATGCCCAATATTATTGTTATTCACCTTCAAAATTATTTGCATTAGATTTTTTATCATCTTGTATGTTGACAATATTTAAATCCTAAATCTAAATTTACACTCTTGTAATAAAATTAGATAGGTATCATATCAACGCACAGCAGTTAGATTTCAGTTTTATTTTAAGTATAAAGCATGGTTACAGACAGATAGACAAGAAAGAGATCAGTACATGCAGGGTTTTTTTAGCTTTTGGGGTATGGAGTCCAAAAAATAAATACCTAAGTATGTAATAGTTTTCATACATATTACCCAGGATTCATAAAAAATATGCTTAGGTTCAAAAGTAGTCCTAAAATAAACCTTGGTCAGGACAGGAAATGTCATGGTCTGAGAAAAGCCAAGACAGGGCTTGTACCATCTCATCAAACCCATTGCATGCATGGTCAGAGTATATTTTTCAGGGTGGTAAAGGGGAGTTGGAGTATACGCTTTGGGGCCCTATGAAATGCCAAGAACACATTAAAAAAAATATATTTTTTTACTAAGAAAAATTTTGGAAACACAGAGATTTATTTGGTACCTCCGATGGTATTGAGCTGTATTTCCTTTCAGCTATGCATTAAATCTTTATATCTGTTTCAGCAGGTTTATATTATTGTATGGACTGTATGCAAGTCTGCATTCAGAATACTCTGACCAACTAATCTATCCAGTTTTAAGGAATTTCAGCTCTTATATTGCTTTTAAAACCTGATGTTGGTTGGTTTACATTTATAAGTTGTTTATTCGCAGTTCAAAACAAATTGACCATTTGATAAAGTAAACTAAAAGAAGTTTATATTATTTACCTACATTTCATTAACAAGAGGGAACAGAAGTTCAGAATCCAGAAAAACTGAGTAAATAGTCATTCAAAGTTTAGATTTATAAATAAGTACACGTTCGCACAGCAGACACACACACGCGCGTCCGTCACACACGCACAAGCGCACACACGCGCGCTCCAGCTGCTGGTGTCAAAGTCTAATCGGAGGAACGTGCTACGATTTATGAATGTCGACACTTTCAACACCAAAACAACCTCGATTATCCACTAACCATATAGAAGCAACCTGTCGTTTTGTTATTTATTAAAAATACTTCGCTAACACATGAGAAAACGGAAGAACTACTACATAAAGTCCAAATTTTTAATTCTAACGTCGTCGTTACGATCGACGACTCGAAAGTAAAGTATTTTTATTTTTTATATGAAAGTCATCATAGTTGTATAAATATCAATTTCTAATGAGTTAGCTTATTACTTATTCTTAAAATGATACCTTACCTTTAGAAAATGCGAAGGATGTTTCGAAGACACCAAAAATGTGATCAACCCTGCAGGTACCGTGTAACAGTATTGTAGGATACAATAATTACACACCACCGTCAAACATTTGTTAATTTATATACACCTAATGTACAAGTTGTTACTATTTATAAAAAGAAAGTATAAACTAGAAGAATGACCTAGAAACTAAAATATTTTGAAATTAATAGACAGACAACAAGCAGGCACAACGCGAGCGAATGAAATCCATGCACACGTCCGCATTTGTCAAACCCTCGCTCGTGTTTGTGTGGGTGGTGTCGGATAAACTGAGTGAATGATTCTCAAACATGTGTGCGTGACCATATTGCCATATTATTATGTAATCCAATGAATTTTGTGAGTTTTTTTTCAATGTCCGTTTAAAGATTGATGGTTCTATCTTAGTGCTAAGAAACAAACTTTTTTACTTATAAGTAAATAAAGTAGTTTGATTGTGTATTTTGAGGGCAGCGGGGCGGCAAGATCTTTTGCGTACATTAAAATGTACCGGTTCTCGGTAACAGCTACGCGGGAGCGGGCAACTATATAGGCCTAGTAATTTTTTAAACCTACAAAAAAAAGGCGAGTGCGATGCTGCCCCGCCGCCGTCTTCAAAATTCGCGACTGGGGCCTAAAAAGTAGGGTCTCTAAAAGTTTAGAATATTTGTACTTAGTAAATGGTAACATTGAAGAATGAATGGTATATATTATGTTTTGACTTTGACAGATGAATGAAATAAATGTTTGTTTACATTAGATTACCTTTCTATTTTTTGCTTTGCTGTTTTGTTGAGTGGTTTTACAAGTAAAATTATTGGGTAATTTTGTAAAGCAGAGTTTAATTTAGTCAGTAAAATATTTTTTAATAATGAGAACGGTATACCACTAATAAAAATCATGTTTAAAAGTAAGGAAAGGCTCTTGATATTTTTTATAACTGTTACATTACTGGTCAGTGTAGTTTATTTATATTTAAATCATTTACAAGATACGTATAAAAGTGCACAATGGTCCGAAGAAAGATGCTCGTCCGAACTAAAATCGGTAAAATATCAACTTAATGGTAAGAACACCATAGCTAGATATATATAAGCTCACTTGTTTCCATAGAAATTGCATAGTTACGTTACAAACTGGTCAAGAGTTTGTGCATTCGTGAGTGTTCTTGATTTGGGAAACCTTCTCAATTGACAGTTCTTAAGCCCCCATTCGAGTAGTTCCCAAGACAAGTAATTCCCAAGTTTTCTAATTTTGACACTCTCAAACTGGGGTTTAAGAACTGTTAATTGAGAAGATTTCCCATATCAAGGACATTCAATGGTGCACTTTAAATGCAAAGTAAATACAAACCCTTCGCATTTGACTAGTTAGTAACTTATTATCGAATAATAAGAAAGGACTACATAGGTAACCTTATTTTATTTTTTGTAGTGGTGACCGAATACAAAAATAAGTTGGACAAACTGCTAAGTGAGTCACAAAAGGCACATGAAGCTGACAAGGCCAAGTTTCAAGATATGATGGAGAACTGTGTGGCAATGAAACAACAGGCAGCCATCTGTCATGTGAGATTTTGTTTATATGCTTCTTGATTGTGTGTAGATAGATAGAAACAATCTATTTTGTATTCTATACCTAAGCAATATCTAAATGAATGAACTTTACTTCCATATTCCTGCAAGGTTTGGTCTAGAGATGACCTGTGCCAGGCTAATCTGTCTCGAGTCTAGGTCGGTTTCTAAGTTTCATCCCACAAACTGTACATATTTCAAATAAAATGGTTCCAAAATTTTTATAATTTCTATTTATTGCAATAGTTTGAATGATTCATTCTGTACGGAGTTGTTTTAATAGTTTTATCAATAAGTAGAAACGAAGAGTCATGTCTGTCTACCTATACAGCCATGTTGTATAGTCTACCTACTTTTCTTATCAGAAATAGACAAAACACTGGACTCCCACTTAATTATGAATAATTATTATTGTTGCGATATTATATTATTTGACCTTTTTATTACTTTCAGAGTCAGTTTGAGGACCTTCAAGGTGAATGCAAGAGGGTTAGAGAAGAATATGACAAAGCTGTTAAAGATCTAGAAAAATATAAAACATCAAGATAAAGAATTACATATTCAATGTAATCTGGATTCAAGTTCTGAGGAATGGGAGAGTGATGTAACCAATGATAACCAACCAAGGGTATCTTAACTTATTTAGTATATTATTTATTTACTTTGTATTTGTATAAATGTACTCATCTAGTGGCTATTGGTAATGAAGTGTAATAAATAATTAAAATTTTACTGTATTTATTTAACTTTATACACAACTGTACATTAGTCTCATACATACTTTAATAATTATATCATAATTATCTAAGTAAAACATTCATTAAAATAATACATTGTTTAAGACTTATACACATAGACTTGTACACATTATTGTAGTTTCATTGGATCAACTTTGATTGTTGCGTTATTGGTCTACAGAAACTTTCTACCTTAACTGTGTGTAATTAATTAACTATCGAATTACCCTTGTTTGGTAGGTACATGGGGCCATGAAGGAAATGGGATGCAGTAATTTAAAAAATCCAAATATGCAATTTCCAGAGCTGAGATTTTTGGGTACATTATTTAAAGATTGTACTCGATATTTGGTATATAATTTATGGTTGCCTCGGTGTGCCGCCATAGGAGAGATATTTTACTTGTAAGTTCTGTTGATGTATAATATTGTTGTTTTATTCTTTTGAAATAAATAACACAGAGTGGAAAAAAAAATGGTTGTGCTTAAATTATAGTGTAAATTAAACAGTACCTACAGATACCTACGAATGGCATACATAGACAATAACATGTTATGTTTTACATGAGGACTTGGAGACTGAAATGGTTTGAGACAATTTTTTTTCAAAAGGGCGTTGGGGAAATGTAAGGAGCATAAGAGCCTTTTTTATGACAGATATTGATTGTCAATGAACGCCAACCTGTCGGATGTGATGTGTATATTACTCCCATACAAAACCATACAAACAATATTTCGTATGACAGTCAGCTCTCAAGTGCAACCATAATGATATACACTTTAAAACTTCCTTATTATGACAGTTCAACTGTCGAGTGTTACTATTACGAGATAGACGATAGAATGGAATTTCCCGAAAATCCTAAGTTCTATAGATCAAACTGAACAACTTTCCCTTAAAACAAATTTCAAAGTATTAAATAATTTAACCTCTCATACAAAAGAATCAGCTGACCTATCAATTTTGCTGTGGGAGGTTTCTCCGTCTTTCATGTGGGAAACCAAACAGCAAGCAAACACCGGACTACACCCGGGCACCTTCGTTCGGGGAGACTGCAGCACACAGCTGGCCGTCATCGTATATCGAGCCCTCACGTGTAGATGTCGCTAGGTGCCATATCTGGTCTGAAGCTTAAACCCCAAGCATTTTATCCTTTGTTCCCCAAAAAATCCGTCACTATCACTAGTGACAAATGGGAACAATTTGTCCCCACTCGCATGTGATGACTCGAATGTTGCTCGCGCCATTGCCTGCGCGTCATAAGTTTAATAAAATTTCATTTAGACAATTGTACCGCTATAATTTAACGGATGCATTAGCGGTGTGTTAAATTTATGGTGGTGTATGTGTATGAATGTGTCCATGACAGACTAGAAGCGGCTTTATTTTATAATATTTTTCGTAATTTTGTGTATTAAGACGATTTTCAGTAGGTACCTACAGATCAAACATAAATACCTACCTAACTGTAAGTAGCTAGAGCATTTCCCAAATGCTTCGGAAGATTAGTTACGCGCTGTAAGTCTGAGTACTTAGTTATATAAACAATATGTTTTTTTATAGTTATACTTAGATAAATACTGACCGTTATACCTACTTAGATAAATAGTGATCAAAAAATTCAAAAGATGTTCTGTTAACCCTCACTAGGTTCTAGTTTCTAGCAAACCATACTCATATGCACAGGAGGGCCTTCACCGCCCACCGCTAGATGGCACTACTCGGCATATCTGGAAACACGAGATATCACTCTGAAAGTACTGAAAATCAACCTTGCGTTGCGTAGGTATCTATTGTACGTTACGTATCATACCTTATTATGTCCTGACTAAAACCTGTTGTGTAGTAATATTGAGACTTTTTCGCCATCTTCCTAAAGGACTTCCGCCACACAAAGCTATAGTGCTCTTACCCTTCTTCTTCCGAAGGCAGTCGTGGTTCTGGAGTTATTGAAAGTTAAAGTTGGGCATTGAAAGAAATAAAAGTGTTGATGTTTGTCTCCTGTTCTGACGCCAATGGTGAGAACGCTAGGCAGTTTGGAACAACTCACTCCGCTGGCTTAGTTACCTAAAACGGATCTAGGCCTCTAGTTATCGCTGTCTGTTTTGTGCCAACTCCCGCCATTGAATGTCCTACAAAATTACAATAATATATAGGTACTAAAACGAGAGGCCAGATAAATCTTTTAAACAGATCGTCCGTAACACAGATTTAGGAATAAAGTAAACTCTTTCATTAACAGGTTCTACATTTGAGTACTTACTGTAGAGCGGAGCCCGGGCATTGAGGCACCTTCGAACATCAAACCATCCACCGGAGCAAGCTGGTTCCCACCGCTCGCGGATAGATGTCTCTACTCGACACATTAGAACTGATATTATAATGGTAAGTTCCTTTTCACAATTTCCTATGTTTACGATAGCCAGGCGATGTGTATCGGCTGAAATACCGTACGTAAGGGAAAGTATATCGAAAATTTTGCAGGCTTGTTTAGAACATAAAACTGAACAGCTTACCCTATGGAGCCCAATTGTGAGAAACGAGAATAATATTCCAACTTTCCATACAAATTCACGGTTGACTGACTGATGTTGTGTGGGGAGTAATTTTTTTTTCTAAACAATATAAGCTCTATGGGGAAAGTTGTTCAATTTTATTGTCTATTCAGTGTTCACGTCTGCAGAGTTATCGGTTCAAAAACATGCGTTTTAAAATTATGAAACCATAAAAAATGATCTTTAAAGGAAAAAACTCAACACTAAATTCTTTCCGAATAGATAGGAGGTCAAAAAGAATACCTATTTATTACTAGCTGGTGCCGTGATAGCGTTCGCGCGGTGAAAATTCGATTTAAGGTTAGTTACATTTATAACGGTGCTTCGGGTTGTCGGACGTGTCCCACACGACTAAAGGGAATGCCTTGTATTAGGTTCATAACAGCAAAAAGCTCTAGGGAACATAATATACAACTCAGCCATAGTCCCACCCTCTATAAAAATTAAATTCGGCTCGTTCGACGCGGATAAGTGTGCGTTCACCTTTACGGTAGGCGTGCTCTTCTGGAAGCGAGTAAACGTACAACGCACATGCGCAGACGGACTTTTTCCGCCCGCGGCTAGATGTCTCCACTCGACACATTTCAACAAAATGTTATTGATTGGTGAGCTCCCCCTTCCACCACCTCGTCATCGCGTGTACGAGTATTTAGTTATTATATATAGGTATATATATGTATCCTCTATACTCCAGAAATATATTTTTTACTAGTTGGTGCCCTCGAACTTCGTTTCGCCATAAATCATTATTTTCGCCATATTCCATATAATATATTTTTGAATTACACATTTAATGCTCTCAGAGTTTTTCGAAACTATTCAGACATTTCGTTTATTGGTAACTCAATTGGTAAAATAAAGACACAACTATTTTGGATCGCCATTATCTAAAACACAACACCAGTTATTTTCGGTACCAGACCAGAGAAAAGATAATTAAAATGAAACATATGATACAAAATACAAGCACAATTTGTGAAAGTTCAAAAATCGTGATCTTGGAATATAGGGCCAGCCGGGGAGCTATTAGCACCCCCCGGAGCATTTGCGCTTACAAACCGTCCACCCCCGCCCACGGACGCGGGCATGTTTCCTCCTACCCTCAACTAGATGTCTCTACGCGACACATTTGAAAATTTTATCACAATCAACCTACAAAGTATTAGAAGTTTCCGTGCTGTCGGCTAAAACGTTTCCCATGTGCTTTGGTATGCAAGTTTATTACATAAGTAGGTGTAGCCATTATTGATCAAAATATTCAGATTTTAAAATGAAAATAAGCATAATGTCATGTTTCTTTAAAGTGGAAGAGAAACTAGGGAATCATTCGTGCACCCATACCATAGGTTATCGAACCATAGGAAGGCTGCTATTCTGTACCTACGCAAAATGCCCCACGAAGTACGTAACTAATTAACTTGCTATTCGTACAATCGTGGTTCAGTCTGCAATGTCCTTACTTACTAATCAATTTAGGAACTTGGGAACATGTGGGAAAAGTGCTAAATATCGACTTTGTGTGATTCGCCGGGAATCCAACCTGAGACTACCGATTTACGGCGGCAGTTCAATAATATTTAGGTACAGACTGATTGTAAGGCAAAATTAGGTAAGAATAAATTATTTGCCATTAATGTGTTGTCACAAATCAGATGTCTATTTTGTGGTACTAGAATACCGAAATATGGCATCCGGCGCGCATTAGCTTTCTCATAGTGTCTGAAAAGCAAAAACATTTTAATTTTAATAACTGCAAGCATACAGCTATTTTCGGAAATAGCGAGGTGATAGTTTTGTGAACCTCTTTATTTGGTCGCAGAACCCCGACCGGGCACCCCTCGCACCAAACCGCCCTCGGTAGATACTTCTAGATGTCGCTACCTACCACTTCTGAACTGGCTGTCAGAGTAAGTTTCTTTCTACCATTTCCATTGTATTGGTTACATTACAGTAACAGTCAATTACTGGATACGCCATGTAGGTACTCATCATGCTTAGCGGGCGGATCGGCGAGCGCAGTGCAATGTATTGCATAGGGAACGCTGATGCCCATTCCCTAGATTATTTTGGCTTCTAGACGCGTTTTACGACTAACAATTGAAATTTAAAATTTAAAACCTGGGTAAAATTGGGGTCACGCTATTTTAAACCGACTTCGCAAAGATCTTTTGAAAACTAGCAGAGGCGAGTTCAAAGTTTCTTGAGAAAGGTTGTCTTGTCCTGCTAGCACATCCTCAGATACCTATTAAAAAAAATATCATAAAAAAAAACATACTAACATATTCAAAATCTTTCATAATAGCAGATTTACTAAGTTCATCGGGTCGTTGTACGACTCTGTGTCCCACACGAAAAGAAGAAGACTAAGTGTTTCTTGATATTTGCACATTTTGTTCAGCTTTACGAGTATAGTTCACTCTGAAAACTAGACGTGCCTTTTTGTTACGAGCCGACTTTCAAACTCAATCAAAATTTTAAACATTGTATCAATAATACCTATTGCGTAAGATAGACTACTGTTTTATAGTCAGATAGATAAAGTACATACACGTCGTTAG
This sequence comes from Keiferia lycopersicella, assembly GCA_029255805.1. Classification (NCBI taxonomy): domain Eukaryota; kingdom Metazoa; phylum Arthropoda; class Insecta; order Lepidoptera; family Gelechiidae; genus Keiferia; species Keiferia lycopersicella. Next base: position 13,045,255 of record JARACZ010000006.1, on the reverse strand, counting down.
TTACCATCAAGTAAAAAGACATAACGAGGTTTTTGAGAGAAATAAAGTGTACCAAGAGCTCTATAACTGAATAGGTCATCACACGTTATTAAATTTCTTTTACTTGATATTTTAATAGTCAAAAATACGTGTGAATTTTGAGGGTATGTGGAAAGTGACAAGTAGAGTAGAACGTGTGATATAAGCATTTAAAGTAGCAGATTGTCGCATGAAACGAACGATTCAGAAAATAGAGCCCCAGGGTTCTACGTTTCATTACCGACACATTTCGATCATAAACCGCCCTCCACCGCACCAGGCAGGCTTCCGCTGCCCGCGGATAGATGTCTCTACTCGACACTGAATTGAATAAATATAGTGCAAGTATTTTTCCACCTTTTTAGCAGAAACGTAGGCTGGCCTTTTTCTTGTGACCGATTGTTATTGAAAAGTGAGAATGCTGGTGATAAGTAGCATTTTTATCCATGAAAAATACCTTTCATGAACATTTAAAGTTTTCGAGTTGCGGATAGTATAGTAAGTAGTATTGGAGTAAAAAAAAACATTTGCTCGTTGCATTTTGGTCGATAATAATCCCACGGGAAAGTAGTAAAATCCGAGAGACTGAACTACTAAAGACCCCAACCTTTTGACGTCTTTTCATATAATGCTTAACTTACTGATTGTAAAACATTACAACTTCCTCTCTCTAGGTTCTTTCATTTTCTATTATGTGCCACTGTAAAGCACCACACCTACATTTAGTACGCATGACGCCGCAATACAAGCTCAATTTCTGAAACATCGTAATTTGATTATGTACCTAACCTAAATCTAGAAAATATTATTACATCGAATTTTGCTTGTAGTGTCTATCATTGTAGCAGCTCTTTTTAATTAAGTTGTTAGTTTCAGTAATGGGTTTTTACATTCAGATCCCGGGCTTGAGCAGGCAGGCAGGCACCCATCAGACCGCCCACGGAAGATAGATGTCGCTACTTGCCACATCTTGACTGTGTAGGTGCCTACGTCACGCTACAACATACATACCTACATGTACATCGACTGCAAGCGCGAATGCCTACGTGAGCGCAAAGGCAAGGCGATAGAAGCGCTACCTACAAGCATTTCGCCGTACACCTATCTAAGTCGAACCTACGCGTGTGACGTCACATTCAGGCAGCGAGTATACCTACTGGGCGTGCGAGAAGCAAGCGACGATAGATCTGCTACACAGTACTGCGCACTATCATGAAGCATTACTACAGCTACTATCTACAAGCAAGCACTACGCATTCATCACGATAGATAGACCATTGAAACTTCGCGCCATTCCACGAGGAACAGCTGAGATGGAGCCCTGAAAAGAGCTGTTCGAAACTTAGAATGTAGCTCTGAAAAGAGCTGTTCTAGTGATCATCATCACAGCATCTTCATCTCGACTGGCTTGGTGCGACGCGAGACGCGACAGAACTGCGCAGACGTCCATCTTCCACGGCGAGCGGCGAGCGAATAGGAAGAGCGCGGCCGCGATCGCTCTATTTATAGAATCGACAGATTTCGCGACCCGCGAAACGCCACGCTCCGCCCCTCGCGTCCCGCGGTTTCGCGTATGTGTGCGCGCATGATTTCATGTGTTTGTAGATTTAATTAGTTGATAAGCTCTGTATGTAAATAGCTAAATGAGAACCTACTTTTGTAAATATAATTAGGCACTTTTTGTAAATAAAACACACGAATATTCGCTCCTGAATTAGCAGTTTTACTTGTCTACTACCCAGACACAAACCGCTAAAACTGCATAAATTGTGATTGGAATTTCTATTTCATCACTAGTAATTTTGTATAAGTACCTGTTACAGCGGAGGCTGAAACTAGCAGGTATAAAGTTATCTCTTTTGTTCGAAAGCGCTTTGGAAATGTTGCTCTTCATTACTTTATTTTATTTACTTTATTTATTTCTTCTTGGAAAACAATTCTCAAAAATGTCAGACGTGGCGATAGCGACCGTATTCTTACAGCCGTTAACGCTCTCCCTAACCCGCAAGGGATAAAGACGTGATATATGTGTGTATGTATGTATGCTCTTCATTACCATACCACGTCGTGCACGAAATGTCACACGGTTTCACATTTATACAAAAATAATAATAATAATAATCAATTAGTAAATGGACCGTAACCTACTTCATGATTTTTTTATTGTCAGAAAGCTCAGTTTCTGTAACGATTTTGACGTAAAATTAAATAAAAGTTACAAATCCTCACTAGTAGTGAAAGAGAGCTCCGGGCACTCGGGCACCCCAATCGGTCTACGTACCGCAAACCCGCGCAACACGGCCTCCACCGCCCACCGCTAGATGTCGCTAATCGACTCATCTGGAAATGTGATAATGTCTCCGAAAGCTCTCAAAATATAGGTAGGTGTAAATGTAGGTGTAGGTATTTACTATAATATAGCGTGTACATAGATGAGCTGCAAATATATTGATGGGTGAATCATTTCATGAAACTGAACAACTTTCTTCAAGGAATATAGGTCGAACTATACACAAAAAAAATGTACCTCTCGTACAAAATTAAAGTCCGACTTGTATGGGAGGGTCAAAATTTTTCTCATATTTCGCCTTATGCCCCAGTGTTCAGTTTCATGGGCTGATTGACCCCTTAAAATATGTGCAGTAAATATGTTTACACCTTATATAATGTCTTATTATGTCAGGAGCTCAATGTCTGAGATTTGATTCTTGCGAAAATCTGCTACTAATTAGGTATGCTTGTATTACACGTTCTGCTTTACTTATCGATCCCTACATACTTACCCTAATAAATTCACACATACCCTTGACTATAAAAACATAGGCTAGACTAGTCGTTGCGGACTTTCGTGCACGGAACCGAATTAAGACGTTTCAGAAATAGACTCCCTCAGAGGTAGGTATGTGTGCATGGAAAAAGTTTAGTAGGACTTGTGATACACATTAAGTAGTAAGTAGTTTAGTTACAAAAATTTAAAACGGGCAGGTTGCTATTTACGTAGGTACATAAAGAAGGTTGAAGGAAATGGTTTAATACAAAACTTTGCTACGACCGCGTAGCGAGCGGCGCGGGGCGCACGTAGTAGGCGCGGAGAAGAATCTACGAGTATAATAATAAATTTTAAAAATGTAAGTAGTTAAACGATAAATTGTCTAAATTGTTCGCATAAATATTTTTCACTTACAGTGCTACTTTTTTACTTTTACTGTAAGTAGGAATAGTTTTGAGAATAAGTAAACACCCTTTTTTCTATTTACCACCGTAGTAGAGTGAACCACCTATTCACAAGCGCGGGCACGATTCCAGCCATACACTACTAGATGGCTCTACTTGGCACATTTGAAGAATATTTTCATGGAATCAACAGGGTTTTTCTATGTTGTTTCTGTTTGTTTCCCACTTGCTTCGATATGCAAGTTGACGCACGAGTTTGAGTACGATCGACTGCGTCAGTAAGAGCGATTATGGTTTTTAAAATAATGTAAAGAAAATATGCACTTCCCTTACAAAGTGATTAGTCTTTGTGATTAGATTTTTTAGAAAGTGATTAGATTAGTGGTTGGTACATTTTGTATGGGAGGTTCATATTTAGAAAAAATGTTTCAGACGTAGGTGCAGACTGTAAAATACGTACAGAATGTAAAATAATACTATAGTAATAGGTTGTCTGTCTACCTATGGTTTATAATTTTAATACACAGGGAACCATAAATTAATATTGATGCTTGTTTTGTTTAAATATTATGTTTGGCTTTCTTTAACGATACTGAACATACACGGCACGCAATTAAACGGACGACACCCTGTATAGACTACAGACAGATAGTAAAAATAGCTGTGTTTTTGAACCTGGTTTTGTATAAGAGAGAATCCGCCCCATGCACTGTTCTCTATAATCTCTATACAGGGTGACCGGTAAATTGATGCATTCCTTTCAAGGGATGAACCAGCTCATGAAACTGAACAGCTTTCCCCATGGAACATAGGTCGAAAAATGAAAAAAAAAAATTGGCCCACCCACAGAGGGTCATTTATGTGATCTAGCTGGACAAAATTAAATATGCCTTTTAACTTATTGTATGGGTTGTTATTGTTGGTATTTTATATAAATACGTTCATTTTGTGTATTAATTAGGCTTTAAAACATATCCAGTCTAAGTTGACCTCTATATGCAAGTAACTGGTACGTAAACAGAGGTCACGCTATACTGGTTCTTGATATAGCCCACTTTTTTTAAAGTATTTTATATTGACTTATTATGGATGATAAATTTTATAATAATAAGAAAATAAAACAGCAAAGTATATAATAAACCTGTTAATTATTTTAAAAAATATCACTCCGACTGTTCATCACCGTCATCAAAACTCGGCAGACTATCATTTTGAAAACTCCGTATAAATATTCCGTATGGAATCAGCAGTAGCTTGATCTAAATCAATTCTGTTCGAAAGGTATTTAAAACATTTGGAATTTCATTATTTATTTTATTTTATTTTATTTGGGTAGCTTACAGCCTTAAAAAACATTATTAACTTAATGTATAAACAAATGCCAATTACAAGCTTCCACATATACATAGAAAAAAAAGTTTTCGAACTAAGATTTAAACGATTTAATAAGATTTAATTTCTTTCAGATTTAGGGTACTTTATCCACTGATCAAAAAGTTGCTTCCTAGTGATAGACACTTCACGTTTTCTGAAGAAAAAAAAATGATGAACAGCACTCCGCTGTCAAATCTTTACAAAAAATTTATCTATATAAACACAGCTCGTATATATAAAAGTTACAGCCCGGGTACAAAAGGGGAGAGATAACTTTTGTTCCATGAAACATAAAAACTAACGAAAAAGTGAGTACCGATCATGATCGATGACGATTTTCTATTACACTGGATAGTTGTATTCAATGTAAAGAACGGAATAAATAAGTACTTAACATGCACTTTAGGATCCATACCGAAAATAATGTTTATAACTTTCGCACTCACTTTAACAAGTTGGGCACCGAAGAGAAAGACGCGATTAATTTCATTGCAAAGTGAGGTATTTACTCTACTAATAAAATCATAGTTATTTATAGGAGAGTAGTTGGACAAAATGATCACTGGGGTCGTGACTTCTAGACTACTGGTCGTCTGTTTTGCTAATTGAGCAGAAGAAATGAAGTGACCCTTTTTGTCCACCTAGATCGCAAAAATGACCCTTTGTGCCACCCATACAAAATTACCGACCGACTAAGTCAATTTGTATGGGAGGACCAAAATTTTTTTTTATATTTCGACCTATGTTCCATGGGGAGAGTTGTTCAGTTTCATGAGCTGGTTCATCCCTTGAAAGGAATGCATCGATTTACCGGTCACCCTATATAATAGGTCAGTGGCGCCATGTTATGAAACTATAGGCTTATAGGTAAAATATGATATCGGTAGGTATATTGCGTATTCGGTGTCAGCCGTAGCTAATTGTACCTGTGGGCTTGTAGCCTGAAGGTTCATGACATGACAAAATTGTGCTGGGTGTACGAACAACGCACATGCGCAGACGGACTTTTGCCGCCCGCGGCTAGATGTCTCTACTCGACACATCTCAACTGAATGTTATTGATTTGTAAGCTCCCCGCTCCCCCTGCCACCACCTCATCATCTCGTGTACGCTGTCAAATATGGTGAGTTACCTATTTTTATCCAGTACCTACCAACTCTTTGCATGGTGCTTTTTACTCACTTCTGCTACATGGGCCATATAATCAGATCGTGAAAAAAAAGGTAATCATATTTTTTTTCTATCTCGAAGATGATCCCATTATTACTAATACTTGTTCATAGGAATGATTGATTGTCATGAGTAGGTACAGGTAGAGTATCCTGCAGAGTTTACGTTTGTACTATCAATTAGATTAGGTATGCACTGACGAATAATAGTAATAATAACCCCACGTGCTGAAATAACTAATGAGCTACGGAAAGGTACTGAAAACTAAAGAGCGGCTGGTGATATCAAACAACTTTCTCTCGGGAAGATTAGGCGATGATGAAAAAAAAATTGCACGTATATGACACGAAAAAATCGTATGATATAAAAAGAATATCGTTTCCTTTTTATTTTCCTTGCTTGAGTTTGCATGTCTTTGGTTTCAACATCGAAGGCAAAAATAGCACCCCCTTCTCCCGGAGTAGACGGAATTTCTACCTACCCACAACTAGATGGCTCTACCTACACGACACATTCGAATATGGCATTCAACATAATAATGCTTGTATTCGTTTGCGTGACGTATTTCGGTTGGTAAGCAAGATATGCCATTTGTTACTGAATAAACTATCGCGGTTGTTTACACTTTACATTACCATTTATTTGTTTATATTTATTTATATTTGGAAGATTTACAGACAAATTTCAACTGTAAAAAAAGAGGATAGAATATTAACTTAGTAGGTAGGTACTTAGTACATACTTAACTTAGTTATGATTTAACGGGTTCTTACAGGCTCATTTTTATTATTATTACTAGTATTTATGTACGAGCTCCCGATATTTCGAAAATGTTAGATTAAAGAAGACTGAAAATATGGTATAAAACGAGAGAGTACTACGTCGTAGTAAGCCCGTAGTAGAATAAATAAATCTATCTATACATATTATAAAGCTAAAGAAGATCGAAAGTCTGTACATACAAGACATAAAAAAAAATGTTTCGTGGTACTTAATAACAAAACACGTGCCTGCAAATTAAAAAAAAAATGACTGTTTTGAACGCATCACGCGAAAACGAACGAACGGATTTTGAAGCAAATTGTACGAAAAAATATACCCCTAAAAGGGGGCTTAGCTGCTACACAAAAAATAAGTTTCTAAATCACGTGAATTTCAAATTTCGAACTGGCCAGCACGAATTCTGTCCTTTGAATATGCGCACAGAAAGAAAAAACAACATAATACAAGAAAGTAAAGTCTACGAATATGTCTACAGCTACAAAAATATCTCTTTAATATTGGAATAATATTCACTTTTAATAATTCAATATTTTTCACCCTCGAAAACAAAAGTTCCGTGGTGCAGGACGTGCAAGTTGCGTACCAGACGATACAATCTTCATTTATGGATCGTTTTCTTGGTATGTAATCTACTATTTACCGCGGGAAAATTTCAATAGCTTCAAAGCAAAAGTTTGTGTGAAGGTATATCCTTATTTTTGTTGCTCCAACCGTGCTCAAAATGGCTCAGCGGTAGTGGTTCTGCTTATGATGTAAGTCGACCAGTACCTAGATGTCAACACTTTTTTGTTTTTTATTTTTCTCGATAATTTTGTTAAGGCAATTTTTACGAAATAAAGTGCGATATAAAATGTTACGTGATAAAATGTGTGAAAGTATAAAGATTCTTCAGTTTCTGGGGCTGAATACAAATCCAGGACCGTAGCGTAAATAAAAAAATAAAATATAGCTAAAAAAAATGCTTTGTGAATAAAATGAAACGGTATAGTAGGGGATAACGCCATATAACGACCTTCACGGAGCTGTTGAATTAATAGTAGATTACGTACTTAGGTATGTAAGTTATCAATAACAACCGAGGTTTTTTAACGCCCGAGCGGAGCGAGGGCGGTACCTTTCCGAGGTTGTTATTGATGTTACATCCGTGGTACGTATACTGCTTTACATATCGAATGAAAAGTGAGTAAAATAAAGCGATAATTACAAGAAAACGATCCATAAACCATGATTGTATTGTCTGGTATTCAAATTTCTCAACAAAACTTTTTTTTCTATGATTGAAAAATATTGAATTAATATGAAAGAAAAGTATCCTAACATAAAGTAGAAATTTTATTGATGCTAGGGATATTCGTAATTTTTACTTTTGTTATTGTATTATTGAGTAATAATTCGACAAACTCATTTATTGAGGTTATAAAAATACAGATTAAAAATATAATTCCTGCGTTCAAGCAACACGATTCGTAGCGGCCAGTTCGAAATTTAAAATCGTATACAACTAATTGGATGCAACTCTTATTAAAAATAAGAAGAAATTGATTTTAACTTTTTAATTGTCGCGATTCTATTGGTTCTTTTTCTAGTTCCATATTTAAAATTACTTACAGGCTTAGTTTTAAAACCTCGCCTGTAAGTTGAACTTACAGGTCGTGTTTTTTGTCAGTAATGACCTACTTTCAGAGTATGAGATATGTAAAGTTACATTATGTACCTACGTACCTACAATAAAATGTACCAATAAGCATATTGGGTATGGGTTGCCTAAAAAATTTTAGTCCAGCCAGAGTATAATTAAAAAAATATATATAGTATTTTTCTGCAAATAGTAGTTGCAATAATTCTAAGGGGTAAATCACCCCATGAAACTGAACAACTTTTCGCTTAGAACATAGATTGAAATATAAACAAAAAATTTTAGACCCACATAAATCACGGGGCCTGATAGATTTTTATCATATTTCGGCCTATTGTTCCTTGGGGAAAGTTTAATGGGCTGATTCACCCCTTAAAATATTTGCAGCTAATATTTTTACACCCTGCGTATTTTTTTATTTATTTAATTGTACCTACTCTGAACTAAAGTTTTTTAGGTTACCTACCCATACGCAATATATTTATTGGCATATGTACACATACACACACACATATCACGCCTTTATCCCTTGCGGGGTAGGCAGAGCGATCACGATCGCAAAATTACGGTCGTTATCGCCACGTCTGACAATATTTTGAGGCTCGTTGCAGATAAGTCGTGTATTACTATAGTAACAGGTTGTCAGCCTGTCGCCTAAAATTGCAATACACTTAAAACCCTCGAGTCCCTCAGTCACCTCTTACGACACCCACGGGAAAGAAATGGGGTGATGCTATTCTAAGCCGGCATCACACGGATATGTTATTGCATAAAAAATATATTTCTTCCATTAAACAGCTCGGTGAAGGTCGTTGTATAGCGGGATTTTAGATTAGTACCTACAATTACTTGCCACCGTTGAGCCAGCCCCGTGTCATCGGGAAACCGACCGACAATTCGCCCCGCCCACCACAAGCGCGAATACGCTTCCTGCCACCCACTACTAGATGGCTCTACTCGACACTTTTGTAAACTTGCGTGATGTTAAAATAACTCTGTTGAAACGTTTCCCACGTGCTTCGCCATGCAAGTTACCCACGAGTTGAGTAGGTATTCCATTCAAATATGCTGATCCTAAAATTTTAATTAAATTAAATTTAGTCTGACCTCATTACTTAAAAAATCTACGTCATTACTTGACGAAAGTCGAAAACGTTATAAATATTTACATCTACCTATATTAAAACCTGCAAATTCTGGGGTAAAACTGTTTAATTAATGATTTACCATATCTAGTGAAAGAAAAACATGATATAGTTTTGTTCGCCGACGATACCTCATTACTTTTCAAAGTAAAGAGACAACAACTCGATTATGACGACGTGAACAATGCTATATCTGAAATAGTAAAATAGTTTACTGTAAATAACCTCTTATTGAATGAAAAGAAAACTAATTGTGTAAAATTTGTTTTAACAAATGTTAAACCGAGTACCTCAATTGTTAAGGTAAAGGATGAAAAGTTGAGCCTTGCTGACTCAACTATATTTTTAGGCATAACTTTGGACGCCACGCTCCAATGGGGGCCACATATAAAAAAATTGTCGAAGAGACTGAGTTCAGCAGCATACGCAGTTAAAAAGATAAGATACCTCACTGATGTGGACACTGCTAGACTAGTATACTTTAGTTACTTTCATAGTCTAATGAGTTATGGCTTACTATTATGGGGCCATGCTGCGGATGTGAATAACATTTTTGTTTTGCAGAAGCGGGCTGTTCGATCAATTTATAAATTAGGGCCAATGGTCTCCTTAAGGCAAAAATTTAAAGAGATTAACATATTAACATTTGTGTCTCAATATATATATGAAAACATTATGTACCTACGTTAAAACAAATATAGATTCTTTTAAGAAAAATTGTGATAAACACAATTTTAACACTAGAAATAAGGATAAGCTTGCTGCGCATATAAGCAGGCTTAGTAAAGTAAGCAAATCTTTTAAAGGCAATTGTATACGCTTTTATAAAAAAGATTCCTAAAGATATCCAAGATTTACCATTAAATAAATTTAAGTGAGTGATAAAAGAAAAATGTATAAGAAAGGCTATTATGAAATATCAGATTATATGCAAGATAAATCTCCATGAGAGTAGTTACAAATGTACAATGTAGACTTTATATGACGACACAGGTAGAATTATCTACTGTATATGATATATATTTTATCTTTTTAACGTAGCCGCTTTTGGCTATTAATATATTTTTGTTTCATATTTAGAAATTTAGCTAGGGTAGCCTAGGGCCTGACAAATTGTATATTTAGAATAGGAGCACTTCTGGGCAGGTTTATGGGTGGTTTACTGTCCAGGGGGTCCGGCTAACCATACGCATGTAACACAACATTTTCTCTTGGCATGAACTCGATGTTATTTTATTTACCACCTAACGTTACATGTTGTTTGGTTAGCTTGGCCAGCCCCGAGGTAGTGCTTTAGGGGCTAGTTTTAAGTTTTAGTCCACCTGAGCCGCGTTTACACTAGGTTCATAAATTGTTATTGTTAAAATTGTTAATTTCTGACCATCAAAAAGATAAATGTAAAATTTACTTTGAATAAATAATTTGAGTTTGAGTTTTGAGTTTAATGCATATTTTGACCTATAGGTATATTCCTTTAGGAACCTTTTTAATTTCATGGACTTGCTCACCTTATGAATTAGTTTTAGCATATTTTCTTATTTCTCTCTCTCTTTTCGTGTGGGTGTGGGTATACCTAAGGTATATTGCAGGCATATTGCAATTTTAGAAAAAATAAATTAGTTACATTTACATTGCTATGTGCGGTTGCATTGCGGTCATTGTGGGAGCGAACTATCGAAGACATAATGATTAAATATGTTTGCAGTAACCAGCCCTTTTGTTTGTTCCGATAATGGCGAGGTGCCCTTTTCAACCTCTTTATTTTACCGCAGCACCCCAGCCGGGTAGTCGACTGGGCACCAAGCCACCAACGGCAGATGTCGCTACTCACTACGTCTTGATCTTGACTGGATATTGGGGTAAGTTTCTATTCCATCTCTTTTTATTTTGCATGTAAATGCAGAGGATGAAAATTCTCTAAAGTACAAAAAAAATATTTCCATTTTCTCGTAAAGTTTTTTGTGAAGTAATGTTTGTTTTTACCAACATACTGACCTTCAGATTTCAATACTGGTAACTAGTAAAATATCGCCTTACTGTTTCCTAATTCATTGAGTCTAATAAGATTTTGTAGAATTTTGTTTTGTAATATTTTTTTCCTCCGAGGATTTGGAGCTGTATTTCTGAAAAGTCGTAAATGGGCGTAACTCGGTTCTGTGCACAAAAGTCGAAAACGACTGGTCTAACCATACGTTTTAATTTCTTTTGCTTGATGTTTTTACTGTCAAAAATATGTGTGAATTTATTAGGGTATGTGTTTAAAATAGAACGTGTGATACAAGCAGATTTTCGCATGAAACAAAAACGAACGATTCAGAAATTAGGATCCTGCTATCAGTCCTAACAATCCTAATTTTTGAATTGTGTAAATTAATATTCGGTATTCAAGTCTAGTTGCACTCTGTATAAACATGTCGTCAGTCGTACGTAAGGCCTGGCTCTGTGTGATAGCGGCGGCGTGTTTTCCCTCGTTATCGAGAGCAGGCGCGCTTCTGGCAACACCGCGTCCTTTCAGTACAGACCGCCGCAATTTACATTTTAATTGAGCCCCCGGGCCGTGCACTTCCACCGGATAATTTCCAAATGGATTAATTGTGTTCGCTTGTGACGAGAGACGAATTCAGAAATTCAATGAGGCTGAGGATAATAGGATTGACTGCTCCTCTTTCCTCTTACTCTTTTAAAAGTTAAATTAGTCTTTGTAGCGCTTGTTTTATATTTTAGGTAGATACTTAGGTATTTAGTTTCTGTGTTAGGTAGTTACTAAAGGATTGTATACATTCATTAGTTAAATACATTAATTAGTTTTGTTGCGCTTGCAACCCGCAGTGGTTGGCATGTCTCTAGAAAATGGAGAGTAGGTAGTGGTACGATCCCTCTCCTACATCTACGTCAGAAGAAAGATTTGCGCTTTTTTATGGCAGTAATTGTTGTTATATTGTCTTGTCAGCAATAAAAAACTAGAGTAACATCCTTTAGTAACATGGGCTACTTTTTACACGTGAAAATATCTTATTTCCACGGGAAAACAAGCACGATGGACGCCGCTAATTTCTCTTAAACCACGCCACCGGTTTTGATGCGACTTTGGAGAGTGAATCAAGCAAGGGGAAGGTTTATAGATATACGTGCTGGAAAAACAAGTTATTCCCACGGGAAAACGACTAGCAGTGGGCGCTACTGCAGGTGGCGGCCGCTGTGCTAAACAATTTACTTCTATTATAACTACGAATTTCGTTTTTTTTCCTTCGTAATTTATCTCATCTGGACTTTCAGTCCCTTCCCCGTGTGTTTTTAGAAAGTTTTTTTCCAAGATATTAATAAATCTGGTCCAAATGTTTAACGACTTCTCTAATGGCTTCTATCCGGTGCCGGCGACAAGCTGTCTGAGACACATTTTACTAAATAAAAAATATGTCACAAAGATTTTGAGGTGATCTGCCGTCTTATAAGTAGGTGAGATTATAAGAGACGTCGGCTATTTTTGGGTTTCGGTAAGAAAGTTTTATACATGCATCATCATCATCGTAAATAGTTCTGTTGCTGCTACTCCTAAATGTTATTGCACCTCGATTCGCTAGTTTCCTGGGTCACTAAAAAAATATAACAGTTGTACGCTTAAAACTATTGTTTAAAAATACTAGGGACTTCATTCATAATTTTTCGAAATATTCAAAGTTTGAATTAAATATTATGACGCCATCCAAATACTTACGGCGTGACGTCATACTTTTAATTCTTCATACAAAATAACGTTTTAGATCATTTTAAAAAGTAGCTCATTTGACCTATCAGGAAACAAGCCTATTGCACCTCAATTATTCTTCTACTAATATAGAGCAGCACTAGGGTAGGATTCATAATAAAACTTTTGTACAATTTAAATTATTACTCACGTACATTTACCGATTGCTCTTACGGTGAAGGAAAAACATCGTGATCAAACCCACATTCAAATAAAATTAATTTTCAAGGACTTGGGACAGGTTAGCTTTCAGGTTACTGAGGTCAGATGGCAGTTGCTCTCTGTAAAAACTTGGTTCCACGTCAAATCCCCTAGTTAAGTTTACCGACCCCGACAGAGAACAGGGCAAGTTAAAGAGAATGGAAAGGTACATCTGCGCATTTTTGATATTGTATTCGGTTCCGTGTAAGAGAGTCAGCGACGGGTGGAGTTCATTTTCTGATAGGTAATCGTTATTCGCATCTTGTCCGCAATGTATAGGTATAAAAATTAAATATTATATGTATAATATAAATAACCGATGAAAGTGGTAGTGCGACTGCCTTTGATACAGAAGGTTCAGAAGGAAAGGATACGACTCGGTGTCCCACACGAAAAGTAAGAGAGACATATAAATTATCTTTAATACACGAATCATCTGAAAAGCCCCTAAATATTTGTCAGACGTGGTGATAGCGACCGTGTTTTTACGGAAGTTGACGCTCTGCCTACCCCGCAAGAGATAAAGGCGTGATTATGTGTATGTGTAGGTATGTATGTTTGCAATTTTTTTATACTTTATACAGGGATGGAAGCGAATTATTGCGGTCTATGATGATTTTTGCCGTGTGATGCCGGCTTAGAATAGCATCACCCCACATTCTTCCCGCGGGTGTCGTAAGAGGCGACTAAGGGACTCGAGAGTATTGGTGTATTACAATTTTTAGACGACAGGCTGACAACCTGTCACTATAGTGATACACATGTTTTCTGAAACAACCTTGGAAAACAACCCTCAAGAATGTCAGACGTGGCGATAGTGGCCGTATTCTTACGGCCGTTAACGCTCTACCTACCCCGTGAGGGATGAAGGTGTGATATATGTATGTATGTATGACGATTTTTTAATGGTCCAGCCTACTGCGTGAATTATGTTGTGAATCGATATGTTTGGAGGTTGGCTAGGACTTATGTCATACCAACACAATGAGCAGTTTTCCGCGTGCAGAAATTAAAAATAGTGCTCCTTTGTCTTATCACTCGCTTGAGTAGGTAACACTTACTGTTACCCGAATTTGTAAATGTCAAGAATGTGTGAAATTATTGGGGTATGTGTGAATGGATATGTGTAGTGGATAAACAAATCCTTGTGATGCAAACACAATCAGTACCTACTCAGATACCGTCTGGTAAAGTCATAGGAAAAAAATATAGAGCTTCTGATACAGAAAATAATAACGACGGAAAGGCGAAATCCTAAAGGCCTACCTACTTCGATTGACGGTTTTTTGAGGAATGTTGTTCAGTTTCAAGCACTGGCTTAGATATTTGAAGAATTTTTTTACTTCTTGTTTATTCAGTTGCTACTTTTTACAATCAGTCCGGTTATTTTGTTGGTGAAAGTAAGTAGGTACCTAATTTGTATTCATCCCAGAGTTTACTTTAAAACTCAAAGAAATAAGTATTTAGTACGCCACTTAAGTAGGTAGCTATGGTGTTCGTGATTTGAGAGCGAATTCTGTTGAATTTCCGTCAAACTACCCGCTGGCTGGTTAAGTTTTGTTATTGTACATGATGGAAGGTGCGGCGTGTGGAAGTGGCGATCAATACAACGGTGCGTGCGAGCGAAAGGTCCGATATGTGCGTGGGGTGCGAGCGAGAAGACCGACAGTATGGGGTGCGTGGCCCCGCCCCGTGCCCTCCCCCTTTCACGCCAACCCCTCGCTAGCTCTCCATCACTCTTAAGCTAAATTACTTACGGATCTACCCTATGGTAAGTAACGCCACAATTTTATATACAAGTCTGATTACTAAGTCAATCTTACCCTTAAGTTCGTCTTCTTCAGGTCGTGTGGCCTTATAGACTTCTTTAAATAATCGGTCTGAACGCAATCAATCAACACTGAAATAACAATTGAGTGAAATAATTAATATCCTTAAAAATCACCTGACGTTATGAATTTATATTGGTAAAATATTCCTGAACGTAGATATTCAGAAAATAGCTACATATAAAACCTCTTGCTTAGTCATTTTATATCTCCTTATTTAGTTAGTTCAAGTTAGTAAATGAGGTGACCACCACATTTGGAAAAACAGGTTTTAACGGTAGCACTTGTTAAGCAGGGTAGCCAGCCATCTAACTAAGGGCTGGTTCGAACGCACCTCGTCTGTAGAGGTTTGTAACGTAGGCAGATAATAATAATACAATGCGAAGTAAGTACGTAGCATTACATTACATAGGTATCTGTTATACTTGCACATAAGTACATTAATAATGCATGTGTTGTGTGTGTAGTGCAGTGAGTTACATTATAATATAACATGTATCGTAAATGTATCGCCTAGCGGCTGGCCCAACGATTTCACTCGCTAACGTTTTCCTGTAGATCAGTTAAGTTTTTTCCCCAAAAATGCAGCCTGTGTTACTCATCAAGGATGTTGTGCCTTGTGATCTAAAGAAAAAACAAACGGTCCGTCAAATTTTTACGGATACATTATAAACTCGTTTCTCTTTTCAGTAAAAGAGTATAGAAGTAGTAGGTACTTAAATAAACTAAACGACTTAGCCCACTGAAGATCCAGGCTTAGGAAATACATCAGCTGTAAAATGTTCAACTATCTTACTATCACGGTTTATGAAATCCGGCCGGTGAGAGACCGATAAACTGACGGACTAGCGGGTAGTTGGTACCAAATTTCGCAAAAAATATTATTGACTCATTAGACAGACGCTTGAACAAAAGCTGTTTGCAGGCCTGCGTGCGCGCATCGCTTCGAGAGTTTGTTGTTCTAAGCCATATGGACGCGGGACGCGGGACGCGGGACGCAGCGAGCCCAGCTTTTGTTACGAAGAGTTTACGCCCTCTAAACAATGGGACACATGCTTACAGTTTAGATAAATTATTCCGTGAATAGAGCAGAAACCGTCGTCGGGTAACATTTTTCGGGTTAATGTGTATTTTTTGCGTCAGCAGAGAGACAAAATCCGTTCGAAAACCCAGACGAGTAATGAATATTTTACCGCAAAAACAAACAGATTTTATATTATTACCGGTCTTCGTAATCTATCAGTTTAATCTGCTTCCAGCGAACGGCGTATAATCCTTACAGAGCTGTGTAATATCGACAAGTGGGCAGATTTCTAATGAAGTTGGCGATATTAATATTCGAGAAAGTTTTGAGGTAGAATAGAAAGGCCGCCGGCGGGCCCGGGAGGAGTAAGCCCGGGACAGGAGCGCTCACTGGGCGGCAACGGTGTAACTACCCTCCAACGCCTCGGGCACTTTCCACGAATCCACTTAAGTTGTGGATCGATGCTTAATTTATTCCAGTATTTTACAAGCCTCGGATTATACTAAAATTTTGAATATCCACGTAAAAGTTACGCCCCTCTCTTCCCATCAGTACCGAGATATGAAATGAAATAAGTAATCACGTATTACATTCACATATAAGTGAATAATAATTAGTACATTGGACA
The DNA here is from genome assembly GCA_029255805.1 of Keiferia lycopersicella. NCBI lineage: Eukaryota > Metazoa > Arthropoda > Insecta > Lepidoptera > Gelechiidae > Keiferia > Keiferia lycopersicella. Next base: position 13,028,528 of record JARACZ010000006.1, on the reverse strand, counting down.
CGCGGTAAGAAAAGAACCGATTTCTAACAAGGGATGTAGTTTGAGACCCGAACGAAGCGCAGCTGAGGGCATCAATACACGTACGAGTTTTCAGTCGGATTTTCTTTCGAATACTGCTTTATACTGCACCTGCAAGAATAAAAAAAGAGAAATACTAATAGAAGTACCTACAGTTTAATAAACCTAAAAAAAAAATGTCCCAAACGCATTCGCGTGGTACTTTTTTTATAATGTCGTACAAAGAAAAAGCAATAACTTCATTCAGCCAAGTCTTTCATTTTGCCTGCATAAATATATTAGATTTACGTTCCGTTTCACGTAACTTTGACTGTTGCACCTTTTCTCCCCTGGGGAGGAAAGTGATTTGTATGGATTATTACCTCCCGCTAATTTGAAATGTGAACAATGACTCACGTTCCTCTCTAGGTACGTTTCATTAAATTATAGGGCATTTTTTAAGTAGGTGTAGTATAAAAATATTTATTACGATGAACGCAACAATAGCTGTGTAGTAACTTATGCAACCTACATGAACCTAATCAGTGATCATGATGATATTCAAAGTCATAAATGTGATGGATAATATCACAGATAATATAGGTTGTACGAGTATCTGACAAAGCACAATATAAGACCCGAACGAGCAGCCTTTATAAAATCGAACTACGTGCGGGCGATACCCGTCGAGTGTCACGGATCAAATCGACAATATCTGTCGAGTATTTACTTTAAATTTACTCTTGTTCGTCTGCGGGGTGGAGAGCATTTCAGTGATGACAAAGCTGTTTCTTAGGTAGCCAATGTGTGAATGTTGTCTTATAATATTACGGGGGCTGTAGAGATGATGACTGAATGGAACTCAGAAAAAATCCTAAAGAAGCGAGCCCACGCACGTCGCTTCGTCCTTCGGAATGTCAGGATAAGTTAACGACAGGTTGAAAAAATGTAGGTGTACAGTGTAGTCCGATTATTACGACTTCGCATAGTTATAGCAACTTGATGGCCTTTATAGGCTAGTGCCTGGTACTCGTCCCTCTTAAAATATTCATTGCATTTTTTAAATATATAATATGGCCGTTTCCGAGATCCCAATCATCACTACATAGTATAAAGCAAAGTCGCTTTTCGAGTCTGTTTGTATGTATGTTTGTTTAAATCTTTGAAACTACGCAACGGATTTTGATTCAACTTTTTTAATAGATAGAGTGATACAAGAGAAAGGTTTTTATGTACAATACTTGCCGGCTAAAAAAATCTTATTTCTGCGGGTAAATGACTTGCATTACAGCGGGCCCAGCCGCTAGTATTTCTATACCTATATAAATAATATAATTAGAATCTCGGAGACGGCCTACTCGATTTTGATGAAATTTTGTATATATAGGGGGATTCATGGGCATTGAATCGATCTATTTAGGTTTTATTTTCCATAAATCACTCTAAACGGCAGAAAAAGCCGAGCAATGCTTGGCCAACCAGGTACTTGAATATAATTACTTATATACCGACTCACTCATGAACAAAACGTAGCATCTCAAGGAAAAACGGAGGGGTCGTAAAGAGGGAGTGGTAGGCATTGGCGCCGCTCGATACATCCGCGGAGAGAGCGCGTGCGTAGCAGCCGGGCCGCTGTGGTTACCCCACAGGCCTGTACTCGGTACTCAGCCCAGCACCAGCCCGAACAAAGCCAGCGGCCTTCTCTGCTGCCCACCCTAGGGCAGCACTCGAACTGTGCTGGTTTGCATATAATACGATATTGGACTCGAGCTGCGTCAGTTAAGTTGCTGTAATTACATTGAATTGAAACTGAACACGGAACGCACACAACAACATACATACTTATATCACGCCTTTATCCCTTGCGGGTTAGGGAGAGCGTTAACGGCCGTAAGAGTACGGTCGCTATCGCCACGTCTGTCATTTTTGAGGATTGTTTTCCAAGATTGTTCCAGAAAACATGTATACGTATATCACTATAGTAACAGGTTGTCAGCCTGTCGCCTAAAAATTGTAATACACCAATACCCTCGAGTCCCTTAGTCGCCCGCACGCACACAACTCCTTTATTTAATAATCAGTTTCTATAGTAAGTCTCAAAGTATGAAATGGAAAAAGATGTTTTCACGTTTCATCATATCCTCAAATCATAAGTGGACAATTCTCGATGGTATTCTTATTATAAGTTTATAAGCCTTAGCTTTTTTACTGCAAGAGATAGCTTTGATATCATCACTACAGCACACCATGTATCATACAGTGTCGTCCTACTCTTCGTTTTATCTAGAAGTATCTGTATAAATTTTTCATGATAAATATCTTTCAGGACGTACCTAACTAATACCAGATTTTGTTCCTTATAAAAGAGGCAGGGTTGCAGGAAGATTTACTAATTTCTTTAGTGACAGATCGCATATTATAAAAAAATAAATGTGCTGAAACTCTAGAATCCCTTTAGGTACGTTCTGGTCCTTTATACTTAAATTATTATTTTCGTATAATTCTACTTACCTATTTAGTACCTATTAGTAAATGAAATTGGTGCATTGTGTGGGAGATAGACAGACAAGCCAATTATGCGTCCGCAAAGGAAGTGGTCCAGAGCAGGTTGAACAAACATCTCCTTCTCTCACGTCGACGTTTAAAGTCATTTGAACAAATAAAGAATAATCCTCATTGTAGTGCGCGGCGCAATAACACCACAGTTTAAATTCGTTCGCGGCACAATGGGAATTAGAAGTGTGGCCCATTGTCGCCAATTGGGCGTTCCTCGACCGTAAAATTGTAGTAGACTAGGGCCATCGCCAGCGGGCGTAAATAAAAACATGACAACATGTCAAAACTGACCAGATTTGGTAGGCGACAAGTGACGGGCTTTGTTAGCGGGCCATTGAATTCGGTGTGGGCTCCTCGCCGGCTACGTGGGACGTCGCGTCGCGGCTGAGCGCTGAATACCTCGTGACAGTGTTTGCACATCGGATTGTTACTTCTAATCGTTTAGCCTCAAATTTGAGCACGCCCTCAATTTACTATAAGAATGCTATTGTGGAATGTTGCTCATTCATACTTTCAACGTGGGTTATGGATAGATTGACTAAATCCTTATTACGAACTTTCCCACCGTCTGCATCACCTGCGTCTAGACTAGGTTAACGATACTTGTAGGATTAGAAGCCCATCCAGCAGCGGCTGTACTCTCTGCCAACCGTTTTTACGTGTTAAAACGTTTTCGAGGAATATTAACGTATACCTAACTAGCGGCCCGCCCAGCGACTGCGTCCGCTGCAACTCATTTGCCCGTGGCAATCAGATGTTTTGCCGGCAAATGTTGTACATAAAAACACCCCTCTTAAATCACTCTATCTATTAAAAAATCTTGCATCAAAATCCGTTCTATAGTTTTGAAGATTTAAGCAAACATACAGACAGACGCGAAAAGCGACATTGGTTTATACCCTGTAGTGATAAACCTTCCTGTTGCTTCACTGCTATAAAAAAAGACTTAATTTTAAACTATGATATTTTGATATTAATGCCACGATAATCTATGTCTTCTTGGCTAGTGCCTTCATTTCCTATGCTTAATATTACCAAGTATTAGGTACTTACTTGTATCCCACTTGTGGAAGTGTGTATGTAAACGGTAAATTAGCCGGATTATTGCGTTGACAGCGGCGCCGGCCGGCGCTAGCGCAGCGAGCACGTGGCACCGCGTTCACTTGTCAACGGAGATCACTAAAGGCTTACTACGAAATTTACTCACCACACATAATTATGCCTACATTAGGTGCATCCAATACTTACCATCTAAAATACATATTATTAGTTTGTGTTGTGGTTATAAAAATTGGTCGGGTAGTAAAAAATTATCTACGTGTTATTGTCTGTAAAATAAAGGATGATCCCTGTGACGATTGTGATCTTGAAGCAAATGCTATGACATAAGGTCTATATTTCTAGTAACAAGGGAAAATGGACTTTGTCATAGCATTTGTTCCAAGATCACAAACGTCATACGGATCATCCTATATTTTACAGACTATAAAGTTTGGAGAAGTTATTAAGCAGAATTTTTTTTCGTGTACTATATAGGTATTGATTTCGTTACTTATTAGTTCATACAAAAGTAATTGTTAATGTACGTGTCTGACACGCTCTTGGCCTCTTATCCGTGGTACTTATTTTTCATGGTAAGTAAATGTTACACCAGTACATTAGTAGGTAGACGTTAGCATCTATTTAGTCTATATCACGATCCAAATACAAATAAAAACTATTCGGTACCTACCTATACAGACAGGGTGTAAATTTGCTGCAAATATTTTAAGGGGCAAACCAGCCCATGAAACTCTACAACTTTCCCCAGGAAACATATGAGTCGAAATATGGAAAATCTTTTTAGACCTATTCAAAATTACCAACCGACCAAGTCAATTTGTATGGTATACCTAAAAAAAATCTCATATTGCGACCTATGTTTCTTGGGGAAAGTTGTTCAGTTTCCTGGACTGGTTCACCCCTTCAAACATTTGCAGCTAATATTTTTACACCTTATATATGTTTATTTATATGGAGTCATCCAGATGAGCCCCGAACGCCGAAACCCGGGTCATTGAGATAGGCTTCATAAAGCTATACAAACAAATGTGGTTGCAGGAGGGAGCGGTGCGGAATAGGTATAGGCTTTGTAGTCAGAGAGATAGCCACGACGAAAGGCATACAAGTTATTGAAATCTCCGAAACCCGCTTATGCTACATAGTACATAATATAGTTGGTTAGTTGTACAAACTAGTGGAATTTTGTAGGAGAAAGAATACATAGGCTGAGTTGCTGGGGGAGAGCTCTTAATGACCAATTGTACAATTTTTGTCTTGTTTTTTATTTTTCTGTAATGTTTTGCACTTTTGTGCAACAAAGTAAATTAATGTTGTAACCTCCCGAATTGGGGGGTGAAAGTTTGTAGGATTTTCATGCTAGAGGTTAGATATTTAGTAAGTATCCGGATATATAATTAGAAATAATAACATACGTGTATCAGAATTTTTGGAAAATTACGCTCTACCCTTTAAATACGGCGTTTTTATAGGATTTTACAAGAAATGAAATCCCACTAAAACATTTTTAAGAATAGTCCAGATATAGCCAAAGCGAGGGAAAAAAACATCAGTTTTCTAATAGAGCCAAGCTTCGCAATCTAACGCCCTACGAGTAAGTCCACCAACTCTTTCATAAACTCTACATCTTATTTAAAATGTATGATTTGGCTGTTTGGGCAGATGACTACCTTCTAGAAACCATTTGTTTAAGACAAAATGAGATCATACGCCTTCTCGACGGAAGAGAAATGGCGAAGCCGTACAGGCGTAGAGTTTATGAAAGAATAGGTGGACTTAGGGCATATAAATTGAGAAGCTTGGCTCAATTTGAGATCTGATGTCTTTTTCTCTTGTTTTAGCTATATCTTGACATGAAAATGTTTTGGTGGTATACTATTTTACGTAGCTTCCTCTCCGACTAAGATAACTACAAAATATAGTCGTCATTGTAGGGCTGTCTACGTCTGATGACATGTTGGAGTCTTTCCTTGAACTTTGTCTGATTATGATTTTACATTTAACAGCCTAGAATTAACGCTTTATTTATTTTATTCATTCCTCTTAAAACTCAAACTCAAATAATTTATTCAAAGTAGTAAATTTTACATTTATTTTTTTAATGGTCCAGTATTAGTCATTGTAAAAAAGAGAAAAATGTAGGATGAGTACCTACATTTTTCTATTTCTTACAACAATTTTATGATATAGTGTAAACGCGGCTCAGGTGGACACTAACAACTTAAAACTAGGCCCTAACGCACTGCCTCGGGGCTGGCCAAGCCCAAATGAAATAGTTAGATTTGGTTAGCATATCTGATTGCGTTTGATTTCCGCCATCTCAGTCTTATCAAGCTCCGCAGTGGAAACCCTTCAGTAGAAAAGTACGTAAAAAGTAACTAAGTAAGTATAATTAGTATAGTATTTATTTTGTGTAGAGCTTGATGAAGTTTTCGGGCATCCCTGGCGGTGCGTACTCGGTGCAGTCGGTCGCGCGCCGCACTGCGGCGTGCACCGCGGCGCGGCGGCGGCGGCTGGCTTATCCAAACAAACTGCACTAAGTTTAACCGCGGCTTAAGCCCAACACTTCACTTCACATTCCCAATGACATATTTTTCACTCCCTTTTCATCCCTCTCAGTAATTGATTTCCCTTGTTGGATGAGAATTCGCGCGAAAACATCAGAACGATGCATAACAAGTTTAGAATTTTCCTATTTGATTTCCTTTATAGAAATCATGTAGAATTGCGCTAAGGAACCTGTCTGCATGGCAATAAAATATTAACTAGAGGTGCAAGGCTTAATTTTTTGTAAATACATATGTACTTATTAGAAGGCCTAGCTAGGTTAAACTGCCTCATTAGTCTGAAATAATCCAATTTCGCTTCTTATTTCGATCTAAGTCCCTTGCAGTAATATTTTTCAGTTTCAATTTCATTCATCTCATATTATGTTTTATTTAAACAATCATTTTAACAATAAAAAAATAAATGGTTTAATGGTTTAAATACAAATTTATACTATTAGATAGATATATATACCTTATTTAGACCTAAATAAAAATCAAACTGATGGATAATTGATGAAATGATATTTGTCGAAATATATCAATCCGAACGTAGTTATTCTACGTTATTTATCGAGAGAAATGTAAACATAAGCACGGGTCGCGCGAGCCCCGAGAGTGGCTCACACTACCACCCTGTTTATTTTGTATCAAATATAAGCATCTCCAGATTGTGAAGTCCAAGTTACTAGAAACTAGGATTTAGGTAGTTTAAAGTTACCAGCAGGTACGTTGTATTTGTAGGTACATATCTGTAGGTACTATCATATTTTTACAAGAAAAAAAATTTCGAAGCCAGCCTGCAAAATGGATATAATGAATGAATGAAGCAAATCTGTGATTATAAAATGACAGGCAAATTGGGACATAATGTTAGGTTCGCCATATATTATTTTAGAAAAATATGTTATTGAAAATGGCATAAATATCACTTTTTTTGTATGGGTGCCCTATTGATTTTGATTTTTATACTGTATTTTTGTGAGTAGGTTTATATTATTAATAGTAGTTGGTATGTAACAGTCGGAAATACAGACAGGCAGTGAAATATGGTTCAGATTAGGCCCTTTGATTACAAAACACTAAAAATGCAATTCCATTTACGACTTTTAAAAGACATCAACGCGATAAGTGCCATACCATACGTTGATCTTACCTTAGTACGAGCAAGAATTGTAAATATAAAATATATAAATTGGGAGCTCGGCAACGGCTCCAATGATTTTCATGGAAATTCGTATGTATATACGTTCCGACTCGGGCGCGATAAATCGATAGCTAAGTTTTATTTTCCAAAAATCATTCTGAGCGGTAGAAAAAGCCGGTAATGCACGGTCAACCAGGTACTGTCTTAAATATAGTAACTAAATGTAAGGAACTTTTGTAATATTTAGAAATCTTTGCTTTAACGCATTATTAATTATTTAAAAAAACTCAACAAAATGTCTAAAACTAAATTTTAATCTACATAATTATTTCATATACAAGGAGTTTACATTTCCGTGTATATACGACATCGTAGCCCTAACCCAGTATTGTTTGTCCTTAGTGAAACAAACTGAAGCGAGAGATATGGTTTTAGCTATCAGCAACCGCACATGTGCTTGCCATATTGCATTCCATAGCTACTTACATCTAACCTTTTAATTCATGCAAAATGTAGGAATAGATTTAAATATGAAAAATACGGATAATATAGTTTATGGTTCTAACCGAGCACTGATCGACACTGCTCAGAATAACTTTGATAAAGTATGATTGGTGGAACTGAGATAAAAAAAGTTACTCTACCTCGTAATCTTGACACTAAATTAATTCCATACCAATCCAGGCGTTGGACTAACTTCCGATCTAAAATAAACTTTTGTGCAATCGAAAATAATAAGAATCCTTTGCCAAAAACGGTGGCCGAAGCGTCCTAAATTTAGAGTTGTGAATCCCACAGCAGGGTTTAAGCCCTTGTTCCTTTCGTCGACGCTTATATTAAGGGCGTTGTGTTTATACAAGGGATACATGGTGTGTATATTTAATGTTAAAATAAGTCTACCGACCGAAATTAAGCGTGGAAGCTAAATCCAAATTGCAGCTGTTTGCTTTTTGAGCGGAGACGGGCCTCGATACAGTACCCTATTTTTGTTGAACCTATTGTTTTCAATCTATTTTGAAGGCAACTGGACGTTGTGTATATTTTGTGTAAGAAGTTATTAGTTCTTTTCAACTTTTTGAAGCTAGTTGTGACCTAATGTTTATAAAACATAGCTAATACCTGTGTTTTTGACAGATCCATACTAAAAAACAAGTAAAAAACGGAATATGGACCTTATGTCACAGCATTTGCCCAAAATTGATAGACGTCAAAGGTATCACGCTAAATTTTATAAAGTTATAATGCAAAGCTGCCTAGGTATTAGAGTATACTTAAACCTCCTCGTACAATATAACACTCTCACAATTGGGACATGATACCTACTTCCTTTGGTAAGTAGAAGCTAAGGCAATGAGCTACTAGAATCGATAGCAATACTGATATTATTTCCTCCTGAAAGTCCAGTACTTACCAATATGGAAATTCGACTCATACTTACTCCCAAAGTCCCGATATTACTGTAGTACAGTGAAGCTGAAGCGGGTGCCGCTGCAAATTGGGCGTAGCGGGCGTGGCGAGCCGTGCAGCGGCGTCGTCAGCGCCTCGCCACTTGCCACCACGCTCAATTGACCGCGGCGGCTTTCAAGTATTACGAGTGGAGTGCAGACGCAATAACACCTATCTCCAACCGGACAAGGGGTTTTCCTTCTTATTAGTTTAGTTTATTTGATGGTTGGAAAACTTCAATGCGTATTGAATATCTATAGATAGGTGTGCCACAGAAAATTGGTGCCCACACTTATTTCAGGATGACTTCCAAGTAGAGCTCTTTCATAATGCGATAATCGTTTCATATAGAGATGAATGTCATCAGTGGCGAGGTCCAGTATTCGCGACGCCGTTTGATCAGCCTGGACGACGACGGATTGATGCGCGCTCTCACTGAAATCGATCTCCCGTTTCCGCTCCACATATTTATGCGTTAAGTTTGGCAGACGTCGAAGCAGTAACCGTATCCGGTGGCTAAAGATATTAACTACTTGGCAAGAAATATAAAAGCAATTTTAAAATTAATAAAGCTCGTCCGCAACTCAATTTAACGAAAGATGACTCAATCGTACTGCACACAATGAGAATCGCGTAAAATATGCTGATCCGCAGACAATTTAAAATTGAAACCGCACGGAAAGCAAAGAATAAAGGGGTCGGTGGCGTGGTGCGGCGTGATAACGCGGCGCCAGCGATGCGTGCGCGCTCATCTCCCGTTGCATGCGCTGAGCAAACCGTGAAGTGAACAATGTGAACAATATGAACAAACCTGCACTAATCCCCGCATTGTCAGTCGGCGGGCGAAACGCGGGCGCGCCCGGCACCGCGGCCGGCGCTCCCGACCCGATTCCAGCGGCCCCATCCCGCGTCAACAGATCGCTAATATCTACACTTGTTACTAATTAAATCGATCTATTATTTTTTAATAGTATACAGAAAACTAAAATATGCGGCTTACCAGATACCTTCTTGAACTACTTACCTGCCTTGCTGGTTACTTATAACAAGCTAGCCCCAATTCAAAATTAGGCAGACGCACTTACAAAATCTACCACGTCATCCTCGCCCTAAAATATTACTTATATTGAACATATTACTTGAAGTCTCGAACTCTACATTATTAGTTGCCATCGAAAATATGATTTAAAAATTTGACGAAGGTCTTTGTTTACTCAACGACGTGACATGAATGGGTGCTGGACGGATTCATTAAGAAATATTGCTGGGAAAAAACAGCCTACGCCCTACGCAGTGAGTATGCTTCTTTGGGAATACTGTACATTGTAGACCTTATTCTGGTGGCGTAAAGAACCGTGTTTAGCTTGCGGATAGGAAGGAAGAAAAAACAGGTTGGAGTCGGCCGGACGAAGGGATGAATGGTGTCAAAATGACATGTCAGTTTTGGTTTTTTGCAAGTTTTTTGGCAGACCCCACGGCGCACAGCTACTACGCCTTCGCCGTGACGCCCGTGGCCCACGGAGAACACCAACCAGCCGTGACCCTACTTCATTATAGAGCTTTAAGTGCACATTTCAGGAACATTACAATGTCAGCCTCTTACTCAACCAGGATTGAGAACCAATCTTCACCTACTCAACACAGCTTATGAGATACAAAATAAGGTCATTATAAAAGTTTTACTCATAATTAGTTTGACAGAGAGCAAAAATTACAAGTCGTTTATCTACAACTCATCGCATTCCTTCCGTTCACCTCCCACTATTCTCTGTCTATAAGGCAGGTACCTAGATTGGTAGATATCCTCGAACTAGAAAAAAAATACATTTTATAACTTATAAACTTACCTCTCCATTTTATTTGTCTATCGTAGAGAAAAATGAGCATGCAACAGCACAAAATCCTACAAGTATTACACGGACGATTTCACACAATTGTGCCATCGATGAAAAACTCCAGCGCAACCAGACCAATTTTATAATCTAAGTAAAAAACTTTAAAAACTGCCACCAACACATTCAGTTTTTGTAACAAAATTGAATTAAGCCCGCGTAAAATGTTAAGTTTTTACTTTACGAAATGCTATTGTAATTTTTTTTGCCGTGCATTTTGCTGTCGTATTGAGACGTAAGATAAAGGGATTTCAATGATTGAAAGATTGGATGTGTTCGGTAGGCAGACAGTGGCTTTGTTGGTTTTTGCAGTTTATTGCGATGCGTGTATTGTAGCGGGCTTGGTTGGCTGCGCTGCGGTATGACGTAGTGTGGGGGGGGGCACAGAGCGCGCGAGGTGGATTACTCGCCGCATTACCCCCGGGTGCGCGCCCAGTCGCCCACGGCTCTATTCTCTGTGTGGGCTTGATCCTTATCGCAAAAATGTTACGCATTTAGATTATTGTGATCCTGCTTCACTATTACCTCCGCTAAAAAAACCTTTTGATCAATTTTTTGTACCGTTTACGAATCGATATTTTCATTGTTCAAATCGCCTTCATATTAACGACACCGCAGTATTGAGAACCGGCCGTTGTGGTGGCATTAATCACCCACAAAATTATCACAATATTTATATTCGAGCTCTGTAAATAAATTACTCTTAGTATAAATACATTGATGTGGGATATAATGAAATATTTAATACAATAGCCTACATTCTTTTTTTATTAGGTAAATCGTTATTGAAAAGCATAGTGACGACAACGAGGTGTTCCTAATGATGAAAGTTTAAAGTAACTTATGTTATCTCAGGTTTGAGGCGGATGGAACTTGAAGACACCTTCTTAGCAAACGACATAATTTGGAGTTCACGATTTACGACTTCCAGATTGCGTAAAAACACATCTATACCAAACTAAACAAACACAGGCGCGCGCGCACCCGTCTGTCTATAAAGCGCAAGTTATCCACATTTAATTACATTCTAGTATTTTTGTAAGTACGACCGGGACCGCCGGCGAAGGCGCTGTGGTGGCCGACTAGTAAAATCTTTCAGTCTATGAATAGTTTTAAACAAACACAGATTAAGTGAGAATAACCTAAATATTTTGCATCACAACTTGGCGGTGCTTGCTACGCCGCACACCCAAATTCCACTGCAATATTTCAGTGTATAATCTTTTTTATAGACGACAACAATATGCTTTACACATAAATAAGTGAGAGTTGTCTGGATTGATGTTCGACACGAGTACAGACTAATCTCCGTGTCAAAACAGCGCGCGATCTCGGCCGCCTTCGTCGCTGCGCCCGCGCCGCCGCCTCGCTGCCTCGCTGGCCTTTGTTGTTACATTCGTGTTTATTATCCCCATCAATCTAATAGTCGACATTTTATAGTATAAGCCGAACTGTTCTTCGCAATTCAATTGAATTAATTACACAGTTTAAAAGTCTGAAAATTCGGCCACAGATAATTTGGATATCAAATGAAACTAACGAGGGATTAGAATGTCGAATTCCCGGTTATTTTTCGATATGCGTGAAAAGACATTCAATAAGCGGGACCCCATATATTCGGGCAGTTGCTTATTTGACGAGGTGGGGAAGTTTACCTATGGTTAAGTACATAGGGGAGAGTGGGCAAACATTTGGCTATAAACCGTTTCCAACGAACGCCCAGGGCGGCGCGGCGGCGCGGCGGCCGGCGAGGGTTGGCGGGAACAGGCAAACACTCGCCGCGGGCCTGGGAGCACCCAACTAATTGTTCTTTAAATACCTCAGGCCCACCCTTCAGCAAACAATTTCAAAATCGATTTATTGAAGCCAACTCCCTGCGTTTACCTTTTTTCTGTGTGTTTGGAGCCGCACCGACGACGGGCTTAGGTTACCAAATAGATCAATATTTTAAGTACCTACCTATGTAAACTTTGAAAAATGTCTTCCTAATATCTCTGTACCCTTAAATTTATGTGTATTTAACCTTACCACTGACACTTACTCATACAAATTATTCAGTTGTATACATACCTGTACCTCCGTACAATTAACGTTTACAAATTCTGACACTTGGGTTCGTCGGGTCTTTGGACGACTTAGTGTCCCATGCGAAAATAGAGAGAGATTACCGTTTACCTATTTCACAAATCGTAATACTACGAATCATTTTAGGTTTAATAGTACACTCGAGAGCAATGAAAACAAGTAACTTGAAGAATCCGTCATATTTTCTAAACTAAGAATACTAGATTAAATAACGGAATGTTCTTTAATACACTATTTAAAAACCTTTAAAGCCAGTAGTAAAAAGTCACGCATGTCATAAATAAAAAAGAGACTTTCGATGATACTGCCACAATACTGCATTAACTTTTACTTTCTATACTCTGTAAAATATAGGATGATCCCTGTGACGTTTGTGACATAGCACTAGGAAAATGGACCATAGCATTTGCTCCAAGGTCACAAACGTCACATGGATCATCCCATATTTTACAGACTATAATGGCTTAGCTTAATTTTGTAATATTCAGTATACGTAACTCAAATTCTAAGAATATTTTTTTTTTCTGATAATGCGCCAGAATACTTACAATGACTTTGATCACGATTCATTTCATTAAGCTAGCATTCTTAGTTTCGGATATATTATTAAGGATTCGTCTAGTGACTCCTTTTCATTGCTCTCGAGTGTAGGTGTAGTACTAACTGGGGCAACAAACGTAGTGCTATTTTTACTTTAACATGAAAAATTTAATGCTCCACCATTAGCAGCAGATCGCTGTGTGTCGGACGTAACAGGTGCTTCCACGGTGCTCCAAAACTTCAAATATCTTTATTACTCTCACAACACAAAACATAAGGTAGCACAGCATTCAAAAACACAGCAATATTTTAAAAACACCGCAGCATCGCGGAGCACAAAAATGAAAAAAACAATCACAACATACAGCATTTATAACCAAAACGCAGGTGGTGGCTGGTGCAGTATAATTTTTATTTATCATGTTATCATTCATCATCAGTCAGTAACGGCAACGTAACGCTCCAATTTCAATACAGTCACATTATCACACTAATAAGTTTTTCATGAAGATTTGGAAACGTTATTTTTTTTTTACTTTTGTAACTCTACACATTTTTTAATATTAAAATAATTACTTCAGTACCTAAAACAATATCTACTTAATAAACATAGTTTTAGTGTACAAGAATAGCGCAGGTAAAATTTTAATTTCATTATCTTGTCAATAAAAACAGTTATAACAAAACATATAAGGCTGAAAAAGTTGAACATATAAAGTTTCGGAAAAGTTTGTCGGTTATGTTGTATTTGTTCCAAAAAAGAATCCTTAATTCATGTTTTTATTCTTTCAATTATTCAAATATTGTTCTGGCTTCTTTTTATCCGCTAGGCGAGCTTCGTTTGGAGCATCCCTCATATTAAATAGGTTTCTAGCTAAATGCCTTAGCTAGGAACACAAATTAGGGGGACGATTCTAAAAATTCTAAAAAGCTGATAAAAATAAGATTTTGTTACGGTGTGTGTGAATCGATTAGGGTGGTACTGTTTGAATTGATGGAGTAGTAGAACGTGTGATACGAGCTCAGTTTAGTAGCATAGGTTTTGGAGCGCCGTGTAGCAGCCTGGCAGATCGACGTATGTTCGACTGTCAGCAATGCTATTCTCGGCGCGTCTATTTGTCACGCCGTTTGTCTAATTTGTGTTCACGTTGAAGCGAAGATTTATTGTTCTGTTACAAATTACGACTCCGAATTCCTAGTAGATGTAATTGGTCAAGTAAAATTTTGTGTTTCTGTTTTTCTGATTCATATTCAAACATGCTTTACGAGTATGTGAAGACGTGTTGTGTTTTTGGTTTAAATGTTTTGAAGAACGTTTTCTTCAATGTAGAACAGTAAGTCAAGGGACGACCCGATGAACCTTAGTGTCAGAGTTTTTAGACCGCCTACTACTAGGCCTCTGACATAGTTTTTGTAATGACAGCCGTCTAACTATCATATATAACCTCCGAAACCGACTGGTTAGCGTGCCTAACGAATCCTCCATATAGAAACCAATTTTTTCTTCCGGACAATCAGCACAAACTAGGATCAAATCCACAAAGTGACACTATTAACTTCGTGAGTCCTCTAACCAACACCAACGCAACGCAACGGAGACAGTTTGGTGGCAATCCTCGTTAGAATAAGTTCAGTTAAAGTCATTTGCGTTTGTATGAGAAATAAATATGGTAACATAATTTCTCTTTCTCAAAAATCGTTCTCAAAACGTAATTCGTTCAAAACAGAAGGAATTGCCTAAAAAACAAATGAAACAAAATGAGCGGGAACTCTTAGATGCGTCGGCGGCCGACCGGGCGGGCGGGCGATCCATATGGCCCGTGTCTTAGCCTACCCTTTCTGGGGCCACTATTTTTGTAATGACAGTTTGCAGGTGGCCGAACCGCTCCACGATGAGACTTCTTCATGGAAAACACCTAATTTTGTTGTGTAGTCACGTCTTTAGCTAAAACTATGCTTTCTTATATCATTCAAACATGCCGCTACATCAATAGAAATAAACTGCAGTATTTTTGGCAAATAGTGCAAGACGATCCATACTCCAGCAGTCATAATACTTAATATCCAAATAAAAACAATATATTCATTAATCGTGCGAATATGTCATGTGCTGCCGGCTTAGAATAGCATCACCCCATTTCTACCCGTGGACCTCGTAAAAGGCGACTGCGGGATGAATCCATGGAACGGGCACCAGCGTTCTCTGTGGATATCTACAATACGTTTTTCTCTAACATGTACCGTTTTTGAGATTTAAGCGAAAAATGAAAAAATGGACCCTTTCCCCCCCTCCCCCCACTCCGGGGCTCCTCCTAGTGTCCCGGGGTTTTACTATGTTTATTACCTAGGGACTCTTGACATGTTTCCGAAGAAACATCTTACGTTACTAACTCTCGCACTCTAGAACTTTTTATTCAATGGACTACACTGAAAGTTTTAATTTATTGCTCAGATTTTCGCATGAATCGAATTACGAGTTTTTTATAAATCGAGCTCCAGAACTATTTTGTTGTACAGTCAAGCTCTAAGGTGGGTTGTATGTACTTGTTGTCTTGTATATTCTAAGTCTATTATGGTTTATTGTACTTGTACTTTGGAATCATTTTTATCTATGGCCTGCGAATAAGACTGACATTGGTGGTTCGAACATAACCCTGTAAATTTGGTTTTTAAACTATTATTTTTATTGATACTTACACTACCTTACATTATTTACCTTACCTTCTTAACAGCCACAACCAGGCCACCACTGCTGGATCTGGTATCCCCCTTTTTTGGTATTCTATACTCAGCATGCTTGGCAGGCGGATTGGCGAATGAAATGCAAGATGTTGCATTCATAGGAAATGCTGCTGCCCATTCCCTTGATGATTATCCCTTAGTTGGTTTTTACGACAGCCATAGGTTAAGCATAGGTTATATTGGAGTGATGCTATTCTAAGCCGGCAGAAATATATTTTTTTAAAGAAGTTGTTTTATAATCCTAGATATTTCAAGAAAAGACTAGTTGAACAGTTTTGCACTGTTTTCTTTATCTTTGATTATTATTATTTCATATAGAATTGTAAAAGAAGTCCGTATTCTCCGAAGCACGCACTAGCGCAGCGGGATCTCACGGTTACGTAAACGTTACATTAATAAAGTTTACTTTAAGTCGTGTGTATTTATTTATTGAACAAGTGCTTAGTAACGTGAACGTAAACTACGCAATGCAGTGCGCTTGCGTCGTCGGTGGCACCGTCTATCTCGTCTTCGCTTTTATTTCTTTAGCGGTACCCAAGTCTACCAACTTTATTGAACTTATTTATAACATATAATGATATAAAACACAGCTTTTATTCTAGTGGTGTAAGTACTGAAAAAGCCTATTTCGCACGGCTTTTTACATAATAGGACCCATCATTGGCCTCTTCTCGGCAAGACTATCCGCATATTTGACAGCTGTCAAAAACATGTTCTGTTCTATTTCTTGTATATGGCGTTACCGTAAAGATTTCGCCAGTGTCGTAGTTAAAGTAGTGCTAAGTTTGTGGCATTACGCTGAGGGAGAGTCCACACACAAGTACAGAACACAGAGATCGTACTCTTGAGCTACAGAAACTTCATAGTAAAATATTCTGCCCCACGTGGTGACCGCTCGTCACGATTACGATGTTGAATAGGTATGCATTGATTACAACTTCCTATTCAATGTTAAGTTTAAGAATAGTTTGTTGCTTAAAACACTATTAGGAGCTCTATTTCTGAAACGTACGCTTTAGTTTCATGCGAAAATCTGCTACTTGTTATGCTTATGCCACATGTTCTACTTTACTTATCTATTCCCACATAATACCCTCAAAAATTCACACATACATTTGACAGCTGTCAGATATAGCCAATTCGAACGGCCATACAGTACTTTAGTCATTCAATCAATCAACCGTTTTTATCAATCTACTAACCTCCGGAGAGCCATCATCGCTGTACCCAGGGTGTCGTCTTGTCCTACTGTCTTTTACTATTATGGATCGAGAAAACATTCTGGAGAAAATTGTCTGAATTGAGCGTGTAAGTGAATGTAGCGAGCGCGCAACGCGGCGCGCGGCGAGGCCGGGCGGGCGCTGCGCTGCGCCGCCGCGTCCGTGCCAAATTAGACTGGATAAACTAAATATTTATCTAAGTTTCAATATAAACGTAGGAGGTGAGATAACCGTCAATTCAAATTGCTTACGATTACGCTGCGGGTGGCTGCGCGCGGGAGTTCTGTAGTCTTTAATGAAGACCTTTTTGATAGTTTAACGTAGGAACTTTGGACTATGCGCGTTATGTAAAATGATGTGCGAGTACTGATAGTATAATTTTGCGTAACTTACTGTGATACTCTTTTGTGGAAGTTCTTCTATCTTACAAACACAATTCCACCGTACCAGAAAAAACGCTCAATGTCCTAAATACGGGTAGGTACTTTACTTTAAAATTTTTACACCGCACGGGTGCCAAAATAAATAAAACATTTATATACTTCAACAAAGTTATTACCGCTAAAGTTTTAAAAGCAATAATTTACGCTTTAATGGAGACTTCCACAAAATATTTTTGTTGGTTGTTTTACCGTACGTCGTCGTAACTTTAGCCGAGGATTATTTTCCTACGTGTATGATACATGGATGATTCGTCGGGATGCTTGCCGTTCGGATGCAGCGGGACTATTAGAGGCATTGGATAAACAAAGGATTAATTTATCGCGCTTAAGACAGAGATAATCCATACAGATGAGATGGTTGTTGACCTCTGCTCCCACCGGGGCGTGAAGCTTGACTCATCCTGCCGCGCTGCGACCTACGTGAACATTTCGTTCAAGGGCAGGTAGTGATAGAGAACTGTCAGCGGCACATTAATCTACTAATTTAAAAGATCAATGTCCACTAGTTACTCCTGGAACCTTATCCATTGAATGGATGACTTTGACAGCAGCACCTCCGGTAGCACCTTTCTATAGGTACCTACTTATTTGCAGATACAGAGTACGTGAGCTTAAGAGCTCTAATTATGAATTTTCACGTGCAAAAGTCTGTTACTAAATTGTGCTTGTATCCCAGGTTCTACTAATCGAATTCATACAAACACACCCTAACCAATTCACACACACACACCCTAGACGTTAACCATTTCGAGTAGTAGAAGGTGTGATACGAGTGGTTGGATCAGTCATTGCGATATCAGAAACCACTAGGTGAAGTTTTACAAATCAGAACAGGCTGGTGATACGTGGGTGGTACTATCCTATGAAGAAACCAGAATCACATCTTCAAGAATCCTCACACTTTCAACAATTGAGCTCCACTTACACCTTTGAACATGCCTGTTCAACAGACCGATCTTTTTTGTAAGGTCACGGTTATGTAACCTACCTGTCTGTGGGCTACGCTTTCAAACAAATACAATTCGCGCCAATAACAACACCGATCTTTTAGAAAAACAATAAACAGAGAAGACGGGTTCATCGACCGCGGTAGGTACACACGCCGCACTCAGATTGTATGCCAAAGTAAGCAGCCTTATCTTCTACAATTGTTGGCGATTCAGACAGACCATTTCCAGTACTATTCAAACTACAGCAGTATTGGGATACTTGGGTGGCGGAACCGAACCAATTTGTACCGATCAGAATGCCGCGCACCCGACGTACCACGCGGATGCCGCTCAGGTTTGCATAGTATACTCGTATTTAGTACAGGTTTGGTTACAGGTTACTCGTACCAAAGACCTCTATCACACTTCAGCGCAAAAATAACGCTGTGCTAACGTATGCGCCTGTCAGATCTACGTATATACTAGAAACGTCAGTTCCCATACAAAAACCGCTCTCGATGCAGGTGTGACTGTGACGCACGATGCTACGCTAGCGCTGCGCTGGGTCGAGAGCGGTTTTTGTATGGGGATTGACGTTTCTTTCTAGTTTGGATCTGACAGGTGTATACGTTAGTAACCGCAGCGTTATTTTTGCACTGAGGTGCCCACACTTGCTAATTAAGTTTTATCAGAAATACTTTCACTAATCTAGTTTTAAAAGAATAATATGGAGAAAAAGTTATTAAATATTTCGGACTTTGCTGCGTTTGAGTTGTTCAAGGCAAAATTATAAATACATAAAAACATAACTATGAAGGACAGAAAATAAAGAATGATAGCCTGAAGCACAGCATGAAGCTCTGTCTCATTTTCTCAACAATAGCTAATATAATGTGTCTCGTTGGAATCAAGGCCGAAGACAGATGAATGAATCGCGTGGAAGTGTAATTGGACAACAAATACGTATTTGTACTAGGCGGCTGAAGAACTCTGACACCGGGGTTCATCGGGTCATGAGTTGGATCGTAGATAATAAATTTACAATCCCTTTTCGTGTGGGAGATTGAGTCGTCCAACGACCCAATGAACCCTAGTGTCAGAATATTTCAACTGCCTTCTACAAGTAGCAGGCTTCTGACATGGTTGTGTACTGCCGTCTAAGTAATCATAGACCGCAACCGGGACATACGGATTAACGGGCCATCCGAAACACGAAACCAACTATCTTGCGGACAATTGGGTGGTTCAGCCCGCAATGTCCTTACCAGACTGGGAACAAATTCACAAAGTGATAAATATCATTTTTGGGAGTGGCCCACCGAGAATCGGACCCGGAACCTTCTGCGTCAAAGGCAATCACACTCACTACCACTGCACCACTATCATGGGTCAGACATCCAGCAAGCATAAATGAAATAAATCAGTCATATCTTTCAAACAATAATTTCCACGACTGAACAACGATATACGTACCCAAATCACCTGATCTACCTTATCTTGAAATCTTTACTGTCATACGACTTTTCATACTTACATAACAACTTACATCTTCAGGTAGGTACCCAATTTTTACCAATGACATATTCCATAAAAATACGACCACGCGGGCGACGCGTCGTGTCAAGCTGAAGATTCCACTACTGTGACAAAGAGGCCTCTCGAATTACCTCCGTAGATATAAGCTTACCAGCCTCTATTGAACCCTGACTGAAGGTGTCTTCATCTAGGTTGTAAGGCAAATAAGCTGGATCATGGGGCTATTTAATGTGGTTGATAAATCACATTTTATTGTTGCATACGGCCATCGCACGGGCATGCTTGAAAAGACACTTGATTTTTTAGTTGCTCTCAGAATTCGAGGTCCGAATCGAACTTGAAGTGCCACTACAAGGCCACCTCGTCTATAATGTCACGACCATAAGAAAGATTTTGAATTCAAATCAGATGGCTGTTGTATCTACAAAAAGAATTTGATCTGCCTTGGTAATAAAAGTTTTGGTACCTACCTACTTCTCACAAAAACTAGGTAAACTATTAGAGCTATTAGTTCAGTCCCAGACTTTTTTATTGGATAGAATATGAAAGAAAGGCTTTAAAAACAAATACATATAGCTACTTACTGTGATTAATTCTTGGGATTTATTGCTGCTCCTGTCTGGTCTTCAACTGTAGGTAATTATAGCTGCAAATTCACTGCATTAATCCATTTAATAGATCAAACAAACATAACTTATACTGAATTTGCATAGAGACAGGTATGAAAAAAAAACCTAGTGTAAGTTGGTCCCGTAAGACGATCCCCTAGCGTTGTATTTTCATACAAACGTATTGCCCGGTTTTCTTTCAGAGTAATGCCTCTAGACCTATAATTCTTTGGCCTCCTAAAGCCCTTCTGTATATTTCAGATGCTGAACGCGGTTTTTTTATGATGGTATCGGGCTGACGTAGGCAGCGTTTCCAATCAACTAGGTACACAAAACAGTTCTCTGTTACGACGTAGGCATGCCTTTGTTTTTTTCTTTTTCGAAAAATAATTGTGACAAGAGCATTTTATTTGTCCATAGAAAATGTAAAATTGCATGGCTTTTGTTAGCCTTGTCATTACTCGGGGAGAAAACAGGCAGGGGATAACGTTTATATCAAGAGGCTAAAAACCCGCAGCACTAAGGTAAAGAGTGCTCGTAAATGTATAGGTTGGTGTGTCGCTAATGTACAGTGGTGATAAGGAGATTTCCACCACCATTGCTTTCTAGATATTGGTTTTGAACATCATAAGCCCTTCTAGGCTTATGACGTGCGCAGTTGAGGTAGTGCGTGTCCACATGGAAACGTCAAGACGACGTCAACGGCAAAAAACAGGACGTCGTGATTCGGTGCATCACGACTGCGTCACGACGACATCATGCCAGCGTCATGTCGTTTTAACTTGACGCGGCTCGATGAGTAATATATGATTTGGAAACCCAATAATTATCTACTTCTCTTTTCTTCAGTATATAAAATTCGTCTCTTTCGTCGAATTTTAAACGGCAACGCAACGGGTCACGTCACGTTGTTTACCGTGAATTTCCACGTTGTAATCCGGTGACGTGACGTGCCACGGCGTCGTGGTTTTTCGCGTTACGACGTCGCGACGTGTTATTTGCGAAAATATCAAGGGTTTCTTAGTCATCTATAATAAATTAAGTCGGCATAGTTTAACAATTCTTACAGACAGACAGTACATGGTACGAAAATCACCATGACACGAAGTGGTGGCATAGATGCGTATAGCTTGATCTTAAAGAGTAAATAAAAAATGAGGGCGATTCATTGTCTTTCAAATCTGACAAATAACACTAACCTAACTATAGCAACAATTTTTCATACAAAATTATTAGTTCCATTTTATTTTATTTCTACTCTTTCTGGACAAGCTATACTACTTACCTACTACTGTATCTACTGCTAAGACTTGATACTACAATGTCAATACAAACTGTTCCTACACTTAATTTTTATAATTATCTAAGGCGGATCGCACTCTTAACGCACAGCGGAGCGCTAACATATCGCAGCGGTCGGTCAGATCGATTCTAGAAACGCCACTCCCCATACTAAAACCGCACTTGACGCTGCGACAGCGCTGCGTCAACAGCGGTTGAGCGGTTTTAATATAGGGATTGACATTTCTAGAATGGATCTGACAAAACGCTGCTATGTTTTAGCACTCCATCGTGCGTTAAGTGTGCGATCCGCCTAACCATTGAGTGGTCATTGAATAAAGGTTTTCTTACTCTTATAATAGAAAACACATGGAGTAAGCTGTGAATGAATAGGTAGGTAACCTGCTTACGGGAAATGTTTTTAAATAAAATCAACGGATTGATTATGCTATAAACATTTATTAAATACATTTATGTACACACAATTTCAATAATTAGGTATCACAAAGTCATTATCTAAGATAACTTTATCTAAGATTCGGTACATAGTGTACGTTTAGCCAGATTTTTTAAATTACAATACCAACACAGTGGTTAAAATGTCATTCAGCACGCAACATTGAGTTATATACATTTAATTTAAGTACTTTAAATGTGAACAGATGGTACAAACCGATTTATACTATACTGTTACCTAAATAAGCAAACATACATACATACACGTAGTCATATTCTTTATTATACATGCACGCTCTGGTATTTCACTGTGTCGCTTACTTTACATTTTGAAAAGAGGACACACCTCAGCATAAGTAAGGTTATCCACAAACATTTCATTCTTATTTACTACTTTCAAATAAGGAAAGATTACTTTTATTGTATATTTTTTATGCTATTGGTACATAGTATGTAGGTAATAAAACAACTAAGGCTACATATATTTTATTCATCTGAGTCTAGATTATTTTAGAAGTGTATCGGGTGGTTTAATTCAATAATAAGACATTCTCTACATTATATATCTATTGAGATAAATAACATGTTTCAAGGCAGTATGCTGCCAATTCAGGCAAATACATTTCCTAGCAATTTCTAAGACAGCTTAACACTTTTTCAATTAGGAAAAACATTATGGGTAGGTACTGTCATAGTACCATGGTACTACCAACTTTTGTCTTTAACAAGTTCTTAATAGTCATACATAATTCATAATATGTACCGTAGATTTTCTGTTCCTTCCTTTTTCTTTACTGTGAGAACCGAAAAGAGAGAATGAACTAAGGAATATATTTACCTGAATTAAATCATCATTTGGGACCATATACATACGTATATACACTTCATAATGTATATTTTGTTTTTTAAATTATATCTACTGGCTACTTTATTACACTACATATGTAATAATAAATATTAATCATAGTAACATCGTACCTTGGTTGGATACAGATTTGTAAGTTTATAAATAATACAGTACCTACTTACTACCTCACCAAACGGAACCTTATAAAATTTACTGGTTGCTCTAAACAAATACGGACTGATTTTTTTTTTACAAATCGGTACTTGTAAGCTACGAATAACTATCCAATTTTTACTATTACTTTGGTGAGGTACTAAAGCGCTAATAATGATGATTTTATTTTAATAGTAGGTATCTGGAATAACACACTATCAGAAATTGAGATTAATTTAATACCTCTCTATATTTTCTGGATGCGAATACCTTTCCTAAAATTAACCCTGTCGCTTTCAGTTTCATAGAACTTAATAAAGGCAAGACTATTTCACGACTATAAAATAATACTTTGTCCGTGTAAAATATGTTATACCTCCAAAAACATTTTCATAATATTGTCAAGACAAAAGCAGATACCCTGTGATAATATTTGACTAAGATGTAGAGTACTATAGGAAATTTGGTTTGGTGGAGTTTATGAGTTCTTCTTGAGAGCTTGTTTCTTTTTCACTGGATATCTGAGCTCGTCTTGGCAATATTTTACGTGAAAATATTCATGGTGGGATTTGTAGGAAATAACCTACGAAGAAAACAACCTTTAAATGTACACCCCGTTTTTTAAAAAATGTTTTTTTTTTATTTAATGCTTTTGTAAAAATCTTATTCTCCCAACTACATCCCCTTGCACAAAAATCTGTGAAAGTTTCATACAAACCTCCACCTGGGATTTGATGGGAAATGTATTTACCAAGAATACTAACTATACTACTTACTGTATCAGGTTTTGTTTGTATAGGTACAAACAAAACCTGATACATTGATGGTTAGTGACAAAATCGCCGTATTTCACATATCGATAAAATCTCTAAAACATCAGAACTATTCAACTGAAACTTTGTTTATTAAGATGACTATTGAAATCTCATCTCAGGGCAACATATTTCGAAAATTCGATCAATCTAGTACATTGGAGCCCAAAATTGCGATAGTTCAAAAAACGACGAAGCTCTCTTTCAGAAAAGATTGGGTGGTTAGTGTCCCCAATTTGAGTTAAGGAACCAACGTCTGCACATAATTTCAACGTAGTGCAAGTTGAAAGTACATTTTAAATAGCACCAGTGTTAGACTAACTGACAGAAAGGAAATAATAAAAAAAATATTTACTAAGATTTAATTTTTGTTAACTAACATCAATGTAAGTATGTAAGTACTTTATTATTTTTGGTCCATAAAAACGCTTGAGATGTTCTAAAAACTAACCGTACTTTTTCACTTTTTCGACTTTTTATATAAACGTATTTCCCTATTTCCTTCCCGAGTAATGCCTCTAGAACTTAAATAAATAATAAAATACCTATATCATATTATATTTTACAAAAAATATGACACAAGAAAAATCACTTTAACATTTCTATTGAATGGAATAAGAGAACTACTCCTAATTTGTGGATACGAGGAGTAAACCGCAGTACTTAATAATTTTCTAAAATAAAATAAGGGAGAGGGGGGCATGTCCTTAGTAAGGTCTTAATTTAATTAAAAAAGAATTGTTGTTCTAGATAGATTACTCGGGAAGAAATCAGAGGAATATATTATTTATGCCCAGGAATAATTAAGTATTTAATCCCTTTTTTTTCTTGAAGTTGAAAATGGCTGAAAGTGACAGCGTTATTTTAGCAAACTTTTTAAGACAGCTGTCTGAAAGCGAATCTTACCCCATTTTTAGATGGACGTACGTACCTATCTTATAAAATTATAAAATTAAAATTATAAATTATTGCTTTGACTGATTGGGAAAATAGTTCGACTAACAAAATTCAATTGTTATATAGTTATATGTATACGCAAATGAAGGACTAGACTCGAGAAAATATTTATCAGCAATAATCCATCGAAATATGCATACTAATACATTTCACATGTACATCTTTGACCACATGTCGTTACAGCACTCTTACAGATCCTGAAAAACGTCGCCAGCTCTGCTACTGAGGTCAAATGACTCTAAGCTCTTGAGTCCTAATTAAATTATTAACGAAGGGCCGAATATTCGGTTTATGAAAAATCGGTTAATTTAGATTTTGAATGAACTGAATATTCTTAGAGTGTATTTTAGCTCACTTTGGATTGGTATTGTCTAGTCCTAGTATTATTAGTCAAAAATTCAACGGCATCAAATTAGTGTAGTGTGTGTGCATAAAATTACAAACGTACATGTTAACATCACCATTACAAACGTACTTACATAGGTATCCAGACAGTGCATTTATGAGTAGATGTCAAAGATTGAAGTAATCACACAAACAGATCACGCAGGCAGAGCGTTTTAAAACGTCTCTAGCTAGGCTATTTCATAAAATAATACTTTTAGAACACATTGTTTTCGATGCGCCTAGTTCGATAAAACTCCTATTTCACACATTTCGGCACTCTCACTGGCCACTCATTTCATAAAGTGGTGCATTTCTTTGATAGTCTTGCGTTCGGCTTCCCGATGTCTCCTTGGCCGTGCAACCCTACGACAAAAGAAAAGAATGTAAACAAAAACATTTAAACCGGACCGCCGCCTCCCCAGGCTAGGTGCTGCCTCCAAAAGAGAAAGTAATTTCGTTATCGAAAATCCGCTGGTCGAATTTAAGTGCAGGAGCTCAATTTCTCAAAAGTCGTAGTTCGATTACGCGCACGTAAGTCCGCAAAGAGCGCGGTCAAAATTACGTAGGTAGAGTGAATAAGTAAGTATGTGTGAATTTATTAGAGTATGTCTGTGTGTGAATCGATAAGGATAATATTTAGAACGTAAGATAATTAAGATAAGTACAAGCACAATTATTACCAGATTTCAGGATTGAAATATTTATAAATGGATCTCCTGATGAGCTCAAGCCTATACGTTTATATAATGTTGTAATAGTAGAAATACCTAATCATGCTATTAAGATCATTTTTTATAACGTTTTTGATTAACGATTCAATATATCACACGTTTTACTTTACTTATCGTCTCTCGAATCCCCTAATAAGTTCGCACATACCTTTAATTATAAAAACATCGTAACCTAGCAGGAATTTAAATAAATGTGTAGTTAGAGTTAGACTAGTCTTTGCTGACTTCCGTGCACGAAAACGAATTACGACGTTTCGGAAAATGATCTCCAGTTAACATTTCTGTTATCATTCTGTTTGTTCTTGTTATACATTATTTTATTTTTGTAATTTTTTATTCATTTCGTGCAATAAAGCATTATGTTTTAAAGTCATTGCTATAAAAATGTGTCACAATTTGAACGATTTCAATAATTGATATTTCGTATACGACATAGTTAGAAAGTTGAAATTTTCACAGATGACGGTATTTCTGTTATCTACTGATCTATAACAACAAAAAGATACAATACATCTGTGAATACCCTCCGACTGCAATTACTAGTCTAGCAAAAGCATAATATTTAACCTTCATTTACGGTAAAGATAAGTATTAAAATATAAGAAACAGTTTTTGTGCCGAAAAATCTAGGTGTCTTGTTCCAGTTTCTAATGAATAAAACTTGTTTTGTACATTCCAGAGAACTTTTTTCTCCTTTATATTTTTAAATTATTTATTTTATTTATAACTTTTTTAAAGTCAGCTCATTTGTCGGTGGAGTATCCGCCAGCTTTTTCTGTCTGACGAAGTGACCATTACTTTCTCTTTTATCTGATCCAAATAACTCCTTCTTGGTCTCCACCTTCCTCCTTCTTCCTTCAATCTTGCCTTCAACGATTGTTTTAAGTAACTGGTCCTGCCGTATTAGGAACCATCATTTTCCCTCTCTTATTCTCTATTGTATTGATTGTTCTTTGTCCCCCTACTTTTCCCCTTCCCCTAGTAGGAGTACTTCCTCATTGGACAAAATCCAGCTTATCCTTTCCATTCTTCGCCAGCACCACATTTCGAAGGCTTCCAAAATTTTTCCTGTCTCTCTGCGTCATAGTCCACGTTTCGCAGCCGTACAGTGCTACACTCCAGTCAGACATACACCATTATTAGCTTTTTATGGGCGTTACATGAAATTTTGGCTTTATGTACTTTCTTTTCTTTCCTTTGAAAGCTTTTTTTGCCATAGCTATCCTTGCTTTTATAACGGGTATACATCTGGAGTCATTTGTAATGATGCTGTCAAGATATTTGAAACTTCTGACCTCCTCAAGTAGTGTTGTACAAGTTAATTGCTCTATTTTTCTGTGGATGTTTTGAGTTTTATATTTAATTTAAGTCCATATTCGGTAAATTATATCGTCCATTGCAGTTATTAGTTTTTTCCAGTTCTATTGCACTATTTCTTACGGCAGCTATGATGATCATAGCTTCAGCGAAACGGATGAATTGAATATTTTCGCCGTTTAATCTAACACCCCCTTCACCTGAAGCTTTGATTTTTTTTATAGCGATCTCAATAAAGGTCTTAGACGAAAGTGGGCACCCCTGTCTCGCTCCCTGCCTGATCTTTGCTGTTCCTTGTTCTTGTCCTATATTTATCAATGTTTTTTGCTGTCAAATATTATTTTGCAGTCCCGATAGTCCAGTGCTATGTTTTTCAAAACCTCCATCATCCTCAATTAACTTTATCAAAGAACTTTCCTAAATCTATAAATGCAATCTCCGGTCTACTATTAGCCGTAAAGCTCTTCCCCACTCCTAAGCCATATTGATCTGATCCTATGAAGTTGTCTGAAATTGGCCTAATTCTATTTCGCACTTTTTAAATCAAAATTTGGCCTATGATATCAAACTAACTTTCCGGTGTTCTTCACATTTCATGGTACATATTTGATTTTTTTGTAGCGTAACTGGTAGAACTCGATTATATTCTCAAGTCCTTCCTTGATCCCCTACCTTGTGCGATTCTATTATCACTGTTTGAAATACGATTACGATTCTATTGTCTGTCTATGAGCGGGCAAGCCCCCCTCTACCCCAAATGTTGGCCAGCCTGTAGAACTCTCCTTGATTCTATTATATGTCTATTTGATGTTGGCCACCCTGTAGAACTCTTTACGATTCTTTTATCCGTCTATGAACCCGCCAATGTTTAGTTCCTACATACTTGTTGCACTGTCAACAACTTTACTTGAATATTTTCTCTTTCTATGAGGCGGGAAAGAGTGAGAGCGGATGCGCCGCACAATCCAAAAGCTATTTCACTAAACTTAATCTAGTGCTATAAGTATGTCACTAAACCTGGACCGTTTTATAACTATATACCTAGTGAGATAATAATGAATAGCGTTCGTATAACTATGTTACGGTATATAATTATATACTTTGGGATATAACTATATTACGGCATTATCTATCTTACTACGACGACATATACAATGTTTGCTCGTTTAAAGGATCTGGTTTGGCTCATAACTAATAACATTCGAATACGAATTTTGGAAAAAAGAACCAATATTGTAAAAGTTGTACCCGCCGCGTCACTGTACGTGCATGCTCGCTTGTAATATTCGGCAGGGTTTATTAATTTTTTACAGAATGTTCTGCAGCACTTGGTCACCAGATGGTCAACCCCGGTTACCCGGCCGTTGTTTGACAGACACAAGCCAGAAACAACGCCGATGTTTTTATCACTTCCAGGATTTCACATCACAATGCCAAACATAAATATCCTTCCCCGGGAATCTATAGCGTAGTGGATACCAACCACAAATTCATAAATACTTAGGTATAATAGTAAGTATCCTTCATAGTTTATCATGGAGATTTTAGAGTTAAAACTATACAGGGTGTAAAAAAATTAGCTGCTAATATTTTAAGGGGTGAATCGGCCCGTGCAACTGAACAACTTTCCCCAAGAAACATAGGTCGAAATATGAAAAAAAAATTTTTGGACCTCCCATACGAGTACAAATTGACCAGGAGCTCTATTTCTGAATTGAGCGAAAGGTTTTGCGTCGACGAAAATTTTCGTAAACGAAAATCCGTCGTCTACGATTTCACTTTCGTTTACACCCATTTTTGCGCATTTTTGAAATAGTAGAAAGCTGTATTGCCATTTTATTAAAATATCGTAAACGTTTCCGTTTTACGCAGAAATGTAGGGCACCACACTACCGACATTCCTAACCAAGTCCACTGATTCAAAAACCGGTAATCTCAGACAATGAAACGAAACGTAATAGTTTTAGTTTTAAAAAGTTATAGAGACAGTTTGTGACTTACTGTAGTTTGTCTATTATTTGGTAATTTTTAATTTTGATCTCAGCAAACAAATTACGAAATAAAAGAAATATTTCAATACCATTACTAAATGTCTTTATTTTTTAAAATTTAATAACAAATCGTTATATAATCTAATATATTGAATTAATTATTAATAACTTTGCCTACACTGGAAGGCCGTGACATAATGTATCTTTAAAAATAATTTTGAACAATTCTTCTTTGAAATTGTTCGCCAGCGACTAAGTCGCGATTGCGACTTCGAGCCGCGGGTTCTGCTTGGTCTCGGTCTAGTAGGTCGGGGCCATATAAACCGAAATCTGCTTCATCATCATGGACATTGTCATCCTCATCTTCATCGCCATTGACGCGAATGTTGGCGTCTATACACATATTGTGCAAGACACAACAACTATTTATTATTTTTATTGCCTTCTCTGGTAAATAATGTAATACTCGGTGTTTTAATAGGCACCGGAATCTTGTCTTTAAAACACCGTTGCACCGTTCTATTGTTGCTCTTGCAGTTTTAAAGGCTGCATTATATTTTCTTTCCTTTATTGTATT
This sequence comes from Keiferia lycopersicella, assembly GCA_029255805.1. Classification (NCBI taxonomy): domain Eukaryota; kingdom Metazoa; phylum Arthropoda; class Insecta; order Lepidoptera; family Gelechiidae; genus Keiferia; species Keiferia lycopersicella. The sequence goes on along the minus strand of JARACZ010000006.1, from coordinate 12,998,273 downwards.
CGGGTTGGCTAAAGGTGTATGCAGCCATGGTCTCAAAGCGTAACCGCTGTCACCTAAAAAAGTATATCGATTAATCAAAAACAGAACCTTCCCATAAAGTAATATGAATAAATCATTACTATTTATTTATAAACGCTGCCACTAAAGTTTGTATTAGCATCTGCAATGCAACATAATGAATGAAATCATAACACAATAAATTGGATTTATTTAGTTTAGATTATACAAGAATAGGAATTTGTTTTCCTCACCTATTAAGTAGTACTTTCCACGTAAATTTAAGTTTGTCATTAAGGAATGCACTGAGCTGTGATTCCATATGAATGAATCATGGCTTGACCCAGGGTACAAGGCATTCACATTCAAAATCCTCAGGTCAGCATCACAAATCTGAAACAATAAGCAATGTCTTAAGATACCGTACAGCTGAATACTACACTACAACAGCCACAACAGTCCACTGCTGGACATGCCATATTTGCTACTCTTGGCAGGAGGAATGGTTCTATCATACAAAAAGAAGTATTGAACACTTACCAATTGTGTGTTGATAGAATGGTAACCTTTCCTATTAACATAGCTTTTCTCATTTGTACGACGCATGAATTTTTATGGTTTGCAACAGAGTTTTGATATGACCCTGTTGCAAAAAAATTCAATGCAAGCAGAACCTGTAAGAAAAAGTAGACTTTCAACTCAAATCTTGATAAGAATGTAGGCACCTAACTGTAACTACCTACACAGAAATGGTGACTTCTCAGACTTATTATGAGGTGAATTATTGATAGGTACCTTCTTAGTTTGATTGTAAAATACTAGCTAATAGCTACCTACCTATTTTACACACTGACATAATGTTATTAAACAGTTTCAGTTAAACTATTGACAAAGTTGTTTATTGATACATAACTCAATTGATAGGTAGGTAGATACCTAGTGATGTACATCACTTAATCAACATTACCTATTAATAATTAAGTAAATGAATGTAAAAAAGCGCCAGCGAAACCTCCATAATGTCTATTTATGTTTGTATTAGAATGTAGTTATTGTTTGATTTACCTTGGTCTCCACCGTAAGATCGGATGTTCGACGGCCTTCCGCCATATGAGGCCTAAGTTCTTCAATCAGAGCTCTTGTTAAAGGCTTAGAAAGTCTATAGTTTTTTCTAAACTTATACTCATTCTCTGCAAAGGCGTCGTCTGGGTTTCGCTTTGCTTGCTCTTCCTCATCATCACTTTCTTCTTCGTCTATATGGTTCATCAGTATGTATTCTTCCATACTGACCATGATGGATGATAAAAACCACTAAAAACCTTCTTAAATCCCGAAAAACCGCAAGACAAATTTGAAAAGCAGCAAACAAAGCTATTTCAACATCAACTGTCATTTTGATAGCTCTTGGATCCGTGCACGGATGTTGAAATAGAGTGGTCTGACCACTCTTTTTTCATTTTCGTCGACGATTTTAGTTAAAAAATGGCAATTTTAGGATTTCGCTTACGAAAAAGCGCTTGCGTAGTACGCAATCAAAAACGTACAATTCAGAAATAGAGCTCCTGGTCGGTCGGTAATGTTACACTTGATTTTTGGTCGGTAATGTTGTATGGGAGGACCAAAATTTTTTTCATATTTCGTCCTATGTTCCTTGGGGAAAGTTCTTCTGTTTCATGGTCTAGTTCACCCCTTAAAATATTTGCAGCAATTTTTTTTACATATTTTTTTAACAAAAGCATTTCAATCGTTATATTATAAGTAGTTATAGCTGGGAGTCAATTTCTGAAACGTTCTCCGTTTTTATTGATATACGAAAATCTGCTACTACTAATTATGTTTGTATCACACACACATTATACTTATCCATTCCTACTTACATACACTAACTAAATTCACACATAACCTTTACTAAAAATAGTCGAGTAGTAGAAATTTAAATACGTGTGGTTAGAACGGTCGTGTGGGGACTTTTGTGCACGGAACCGAATTACGACGTTTCAGAAATTGATTCCCTTGAGCTCAATTTCTGACAGTAACTTTGAAATGATTTCTATCATTCACAGAAATCTTCCCTTAGTTCTAGACTTTTTCGACAATCGAGGCTATACTGACGAAATTATCAATGCGAGACAAACAGACGGACAGACAGACTTGTAGTAGATCTACAAGTATACCTATGGGAGGGAATAATGGACGTTTTCACCGCATGCATTATACATTTATGTCTATGTCTATTATAAAACGTTGTACTTTTTATAAAACCATTTCTACCCTTATTTTACTGGATCATAAAAAATCGTCGTGTCCATTACTGGTGCCACCACGATACATCGATTGTGTAATTTAAAAGATCTAAGGTGGAAATTTGTTATTTAGTTTGACGTTATATTTTGGTCTATGCTAAGAAATATAAAATAAGCATAGGTACATACCTACTCGTACCGGACATAGCAACAGACGCGGTAAGTGACTTTGCTTTATATGTTACTACCTAGGTATGTAGTGTTGATTTCCTAGTTCATTGATTTTAGACTGGTTAAGTATTTAAATAAAGTAGAAGGATGCCTAATATAAAAGTTGTATGCAAATCGGGAGAATTTTGCTTCTATTTAACGACCTTTTTGTACGTAGGTTCTATTTTTGGTTCCCGTAATCCGAATACGAACGTTTATGATTTTGTCAACGTCTGTTTTCGTAATTTTCGTAGATCTGTAGGGATTTATATTAGAATCAATATCTACTGGCAAATCGCAAGGCAATGCGCCTGCCAAGTTCTTTGTCGCTATGATTATTGTGATTCTGATATGAGGACCTGGAAGCTCATGATAACAATTAATTGGAAACATTAAAATTTGTGTTAGCTGTATCAAACCACAATGTTTAGCTCTAATCCTGTAAAAGATTACCTATGCAGCGCTGACAACAGCTATTACTACTTAATCGTTACCAACGTTCTTTTAGCTACATACAAACTCGCCAGCATCATACCGGACCAGCTTCTCTGTCCACATGTGAATTTTCTCGACATACCTATGGACATGAGCGGTGCGGGAGCGGGAGCCGGCAGGTCGGCCACCGAGCCACCGAGCTGTAAACAGTTGTTATCGACGCGCCGCCACTTGCCTCCGCGAGATCTCCGGCTACTGCTCTATATTTATCCTCTCTGGAACTGATGCGTCGGCAGCTACATTCGTTCGGCGCCGTATGATTCCGGCCTCCTGCAACCACAACCACGTCACGAACTACCCCGGTGCGCACCGACGACCACCCTTTAGTCAGGGATAAAAACTCGCAACGCCTCATTCGCATTTGCCCTACAATACAACTAATTTCGCACAGCGTAACCGTTCTAATTCTAAGTTATAAAATATTAGCAGAAAGAAACTTACCTGTTAGCAGTGTCTCAGTAGGACTTGTGAGCAGGTGCAGGAGCGGCGGCGACGCAGGCTTGGTGGTGATAGTAGGAGGGCGTCGGCGTACGGTAGTGATGGTGGTGCGGCGGGGGCGACGCTCGGTACGAGTCCGGCGGTGGCGAGCCTCCGCGGAAGCCCGCCAGCTGGCAGCTCGGCGGTTCGAACAGGTCGCGGAATGCCGGTGGCAACTGCTCAGCAGGAGGCTCCGGCGCCGTGTACCAGCCCGAAGTAGCCGCACGAAACTCTTCGGCGGCTAGCGAATAAGGTTGAGGGGAACAATACACCGCCGACGGCGGCGGCAGGCGAGGTTCACTAAAGTCATCAAGGGAGTCGACCGGCTTGTCGTAGCGTGCGCACTCCGCGCCGGGCTCCCGCTTGGGCCGGCACTCGAAGATGCGCGGTTTCACATCGGGCTTTACGTCCCGCGTGTGTCCGAGCGCATCGGCCGCGCTCAGCGCCTCCTGAGCCGCCAAAGCCTCCTGCGCTTGCTGCAGCTGCTGTTGGCGTTTCAAAGCTTCTTCTTTTTCCTTCAAAGCATCTTTCTTCTTAAAGCGGCGTCGCCGTCTTAAATATGACCCATTATCGAACATATTGTAAGAATCTGGATCGAGAGTCCAGTAACTGCCTTTGCCTGGTTTTTTATCGTCCCGTGCCACTTTTACGAAGCACTCATTAAGACTCAGATTATGTCTAATCGAATTTTGCCAGCCTTGTTTGTTCTCTCTGTAGTAGGGAAATCGCTCCATAATGAATTGATAAATGCCGTTTAGTGTAATGCGACGATCAGGAGCATTCTGTATAGCCATAGCGATGAGAGCTATGTACGAGTAAGGCGGTTTGACCATGTCTTTGGGGGCTCCGATCTGCTGCTGGTGCGGGTGCAGATAGGGCGCCCCGTACCCATACCGGTACTGTTCGTAGGCATACGGCGTGACGCTGGCGGAATAGCCGGCGGCGGCGCCTCCGCGGTACGAGTACGGACTCTGCTCGCCGAAGAGCGCGTGCATGGTGCCGGCACTTCACTCACACACCATGCTCAGAGCGCGCGCGGACCGCCGACGCGTTGCTCCCTCGGCAACAAGACCACGACTGACAGATTTTGTTTGGATTCACAACAAGGGACGTTTACATAGCGGACGCAAAAGGAGAGACGAATGAGCATTGCCGTGGGCGCAGCGGGTGCGTGATGTGGCGACTGGGGCTCCGCCCTCGCGCAGCTGTCCTTGTCTGGCGGGCAGGCTGCTTGCGCCGTCCCATTCGCGCGCGCGCTTTGTTGCACGCCCAGCCCGAGGGGCGGCGTCCACTCACTCCGCCACTCTGCGCCCTTGTCGTAGCACCCATTGTCTCGGCACAACTGTCGTTTCCAACGGCCATAAAGCCAATGCACTCAAGCCTTGACTGTAAAGAAGTACCAACCATTATTGAACTGTCAATCACTTTTCAGGGAGTGGTACGAGGAGGTACGTGGTAACATTAATTTATGGTTATTATGATAAGGCCCTTAGAGTATTAAGTACTTTAGTAAGTACCTAGCTACCCATTTATATTTTGAAATTAAAACTAGGTACCTACCTACTTTTTTTAAATAAAATAATAAAAACAAACATTTATTTACACAGAAGACACGATAGCGCGGATTAGAAGTGTGACAGAACTAAAGACACGACATAGGTAATAATGGCGGCATATTTGAGTTTTGGTCAGATCATAGTGGGTATGTACCCATTACGCGACAAAATCGTTTCATTGGTTCATTTACTCGAAGTCTCAACTTGTATGTTTTCAAAGCCACTTGTCACAAAGAAACAAGTGGGTATGAGTCTGTAATAGGTACGAACATTAATGATGATGATGATCTCTCCCACCGATTTCGGCCATGGCGACCACATCGACTCCTAATCAGAGAGCATGCATCCTATGCAGCCAATTTTGGCAGTAAACTCCCGTGCACAGTATGGACACGTGAGTTTGCCATTTACATAATTACTAGCCATAACCCGCAGCTTTGCCCGCGTACACATAAGGAATTAAAAATGAGCTGTGTATTGTTTGTGTGATTTTTTGAACCTAAATAACTAAATATAAAGAAATAAAAAGTCTCATACAAACTTTCATCCCCTGTTTTGCCGCCTTAGGGGCTGAATTTAGAAAAAATCCTTTCTTAGCGGATGCTTACATCATAGTAGCTATCTGCATGCCAAATTACAACACGATTGGTCCAGTAGTTTATGCTGTGCGTTGATAGATGGATGAGTCGGTCACCTTTTCGTTTTATATATTAAGATACCTAAGTAACTAACTAATCACTACAAAACAATAACTGAAACTTCACGGTCGCTACAACAATCATCTGAGAAGATGTCGTGATGATGATAATAAGTTACTATTTTATGGCGACGAGTGGACAGGCCTTTAACTCATCGAACATTAAGGAGCGAGTGTAGGTAGATAAAATACTTTAAAAAATTCCACCTTTTGCGATTACAGTATAGTAGCTGGGTACGTTTGTGCAATCTGCACGGATTTCAATTTACAAAATTAGTCATTTATTGTAGGAGGCAAGACAGGTAGATAAGTATGTCTAGGTTATTCTTCTTCTTCTTTTCGTGTGGGACACCGAGTTGTCCAGCAACACGAGTAGTTATTGCAAAACTACTTCGAAGCAGCAAAATTGCGAGATCTAACCTTATTTTGGTTTGGATTAACGGATGGAACTTTATTTATGTGTAGAAAACTTAACCGTCTGCGGGCTAGTAACGCAGTATATCTATTCTATTATATACATATAATAAGACTGTAGAATGTAGATGTCCAGTAACCCCTTATAGTTTCAAGAAAACCCACCGATAGCGTGCTTTAGAAAACAAACAGCGACATCTTTTATAATCGATCAACAACCGTTTCCTGTTTTGTATTCACGCTTATCTTCGAAACAACTGGACGGATTTGAACGAAACTTTTTGTGGTGTATAGCTACTAGCACTGATCAACATCTAGGTTACTTTTTATCCGAGGAAAATCACTTATTCCTACGGCAGAATACGATCAAACAAGCGGCATGTAACCAGAACTGTATGTCTTTCTGTTTGTGGGTTGGCCACGCTAATTTGTGAAACTACGGGATGGATTTGAATGAAACTTCTTATGGTGTATAGCCACTAAGCCAACATAACATATAGGATACTGTTTTGTGGAAAAAATTTTTTTTCCTGTAAAAAATACTTTGATCATTGGTTACAAACATCTCATAAAACTAAAAAACACGGGAAATAAAACTAGGAAACGGGACGGGAACGATAACTAAGAAATAGAACGGGAAGCAGCGGCGGCCCCAATGAATGTCCATGGCTCATTTCCAGCAGTGGATTATTATGGCTGTATTTTTTTGCAAAGTAATCGCCACAACTAACTTACACGGGTACAGAAATTAGAGTAAACATACATACATACTTAAATCACGCCTTTATCCCTTGCGGGGTAGGCAGAGCGTTAACGACCATAAGAATACGGTCGCTATCGCTACGTCTGACATTTTTGAGGATTGATTTCCAAGGTTGTTCCAGAAAACATGTGTATCACTATAGTGACAGGTTGTCAGCCTGTCGCCTAAAAATTGTAATACACCAATACCCATCACACGGCAATCTAAGCCGTAAATTAGAGTAAAAGCTCATCAGTTCTCTTCTCACAATGTGCCCGGCATTAACCATTAATATAAACTTCTACGTTGCAAACATCACAGAAAAAAATATTATACAGCCACTGAGTGAAGTTGACTTACCTACCACTTCACATAAATAACAAATCGATAGTAGTTCGTACCTATTATGATTTAGGGACCAACAACAAACACAAAGTAGTTATAAAGATTATGGCAGAGTTATAATTATACTTATTCCCTACAGCTTTTTCCTATAACATAAAACAAGGCATTCTCTTTTGTCGTTGACACCGCACCGAGTCGTCCAATGACCCGTTGAACGTGCGTTGAACCGTTATAAATGTAACTAACCTTAAATCGAATTTACACCGCGCAAACAAAGTCGCGGGCATCAGCTAGTAGAATAATAATATTACGAGCTGTTTCAGGATCATGTGGTCCTGTAGTTTTAGATATAGGTACCTACCTATGCCGAAAATGCTAAGTACCTAAGCGGGAACCTATATTATTTCACTTGTGCATTTTATTTGACCTATATGACAAACCGCATGATTTTCCGGATTTTTGGAAAAGGAGTTTAAAAATCCCAGATACAGTCGCAGCATCAAAGTGATGCTGTCATGTCATGTCACATCACAGATCATTCGGTTCATTCGTTCGTAGATTGGTGGCTGTTTGTCACGCAAAGGACCTTCTACTTGTATTCTTCTAACGTATTTCTATTATTAATTAACATAACATCTACAGCTTATACAATAACTAAATCCCTTACATAAATCTTATAAATAATACTACCCAATAAGGCAATGTACCTACTCGTCGTATCTTTTCTGTTTGTAAGTAAATAGGTATTTTCAGTCCAATAACGCGTGGCATCTGCCTTTCAATTTGCGATAAATATTAGAAAGTTCATACCCTTCAGACACAAAAAGAGTTTTGTTTGGTAGGTTTACTTATTCAATATAAAAGTGTAGGTTCAGTGTGAGTAGAAGTCAATTTCTGAAACGTCGTAATTTAGTTCTGGGCCCGGAAGTCCGCAACGACTTCACTGGTCCAACCACACGTTACCTACTTAATTCAATTTCTTTATAGGTACTTTATTGATACAAGCATAATAGGTAAGTAGCAAATTTTCGCATGAAACAAAAACTAACGTTTCAGAAATTGAGCTCATACGATAACATACCCACCCACACAAAACATAAAAGTAGCTTAGTTTATAAAAAAAAGCAGCAATAACGACTTAGCTATTTATTATACTAATTATCAACATCAGACGGAAGTCGCATCGAGGTGTTGACTCAAGCAAAATGTGCGCGACGAAAGTTGTTTGTCTACTAAACTGTAAGTAGGCAAAAAAGGGATGACCGGGATCAGTGAGGATAAACTCTCTGCAGCCGATTACAGAACTTCCGCCTTTGACTGCCGCATTCGGGTAGGATTCACGAACATCTTGGGCCATGGCACCTACAACAAATTACTAGAAGGGGATGACTAAGTTGTAATTGTAAGCCCCATAATGTTAAGGAGGTCTGGGACATAATAGGTTATCCTTAGGACCTAAGGTTTAGGTTACCCATCCCATCAGTTATAGGTAGGTACTGTCAGATTTTTTATCCTATTTTGAGCTCATGAGGGATATTGACGTCCTACACTGTTAATTTGTGTTGACGGCACATGGGCGGCACTGACTGGTAAAGATAATAGCCACAGGAATGGCCACAGACCATGCACAGGCCAGAGAAGTCATCTCATGCTGTTGCAATGACAGGTTTAAGTATCAATCATACGCCCAACGTTGTTTGGATGGCGTCAGAAAACGTACTGTTATATAGTTTTTCTGTTTATTAGTTTCAACATAGAATATTTTAAAAATTATGAATGAAGTCCGTAGTATTTTTGGACAATAGTTTTAAGCTTCAGCCACACCTGCGCGTTAAAAACGCGGGACGCGAAACGGGAGCGTCTACGTACAACGTCGTGATAGCGTAGATGTGTAAGGTCACGGAATAATAACTAGTAACTAGCGTTAGTCCATGTCATAGGTAAACACTGGCAGCGTACGCCGCGCCTCTGACGATCCCGCTTTGCAGTCGCTTTTATATTTTATTAATGTCCATAAGCGAATTCAGACATTGGGGCCAATTCTGGCGCGCACCGTCTAAAGCTAAAGCTAAAACTAATTCCTAAATTTTACGCGGATTTTAATCTTAGCTAAACCATTTGCTATTCCAAAACACTCATCAAACTAAATTTAGAAAGCGTTTTAACACTCGCTAAGTTGTCTATGGTTGGCTAAGTGCTAAGTTATATATTATGTGTTACCATTTTAAAAATCAGGTTACCGAATAAATAAATGATATCGATTTTAATTTCATAGTTTATTAATTTTTATGATTAATTAATACTTTTTGATGATCTTACTCTCGTTTTTATATTTATTTTATTGTAATTATCAAGTTTCCCTCCATATTTTACATAATTTTCGCGGCATTTGACAATTTACTGCTATCTGTGCTATAATTTTTTTAAAGTGGTCAGGAAATTGCTGTCATGACATGACTTCTTTCGCGGCGTGAACTCCAGCTAGAGTCCACCATAGTTTGTGTATTGTTTTGTTTGTGTGGTAGACAGAAGTCAAAGAAGTAAATTTGCGCCGCAATGGACGCATTTGCACCGCCTCGAAAGAGGTGCAGCAAAGCGCAGCAGGCGATGCTTGCTGAGTATATGCATGCCAACATGGGATTAGCCCGTGGTAAGTATGATTGCGTACTGAAACTATAATTATAGCAGTAATATAATTGAATTTTACCTAATTTGTAACATGGTTATATGTTATACATACGTATATAATTCTTCTGTTCTTTCAGGAAACACCGCTAGCCCAGAAGTTGCGGCTTTTTAGGCGGGTGTGGCAAGTAATTTAAATTGTTCAGGGTGTCGAAGGACAGTTGTGGAGTGGCAAAGCGTAAGTTTCTATTATATCAATAATACTTGTTATATACTAGCTGACTGCCCCGCAGTTTCACCCAGGTCCCACGGTAAACTATAGACATAGTTAGTTTTAAGATCTAAGCATACAACAAGACATTAGTAAATTTGTTCATGGCTTTTCATATTTATCTTTTTCAAATTCCAGATTTGGACACAGTGGGTACAAAAAGTGAAGGCGAAGTACAGGAAGTACAGAGACCAGTGCCAAGGAACTGGAGGGGGTCCGGCTACTGTGAAGCCATTAACTGATATAGAGCTAAAAGTGTTGGAGGTGGCCGGCAGACCATCAGTTGATGGCTTTGCTAACTTAGAAACCCCTTTGGTAAGCTTACAATCTTGTAGATATTCAATTATCTCATAATGTTTCGGCCTCTGTAGCGCAGGGGCGCAGCAGTTTGTTCAAATTACCGAGGTCACGGGTTCAAATCCCAAAGAGACAACATAGTGATGTTTCACTTTGTGAGTGTTTCCCAGTTTGGTTAGGACATTGCAGGCTGAATAGCCTTATTGTACAAAAATAAAGATGGTACCGTGCTTTGGATGGCACATAAGCTGTTAGTCCCGGTTGCCTTCGGGTAGTGGTTAATGAAAAATCACGTCGGAGGCTTTAAGGCAGTTTCGAAACTGTCACCACGACTTGTGAGGTTGACCAACTTTACCGTCCACTCGCTAAGATAAAGATCTCATATTGTATTAAGTCTAAAATTTTTTTGTTAATCAATGCATTTATGTTATAAATATTTTGTATTACAGAAATGATTACGATATATTTGTTACATTCTAGGTTCCCTCTGCACCTATCACAGAAGATGCAGCTGCAGATGCACTGCCTGTATCGGTCCAGCCTCTATCTGCACCCATGCAGGGCCCAATTCGGCATACACCAGTTCCGGAGCCATAACAACCAGATGTCCAGCTTGCAGATGCTCTTCAATCTTCCAACCCAGGTCCATTCCGAATGTTAGGTACCAGTACTAGACTTAGTACTGATATTCAGCAGTCGAGGTCACATACCCATCATAATCACCTCAAAGAACCAGACAAGACGTCAGCGAATCCAACCAGCTCACTTGTTAGCTCGAGCATTAGACTAATGACCAGTAGAAACAATGAATGGTTCCGGTCCACAATGGCATAAGCTGCTGACGCCTTGGCCGCTGCCATCCGGGATGCAGGTCAAACAATTGCAGTAATACTGACAACAGTATGGGTGAAAATTGAGGAGCATCTGGAGGAGAATTTCGATGATGTTGTTACATTAATTTAAAATGTGTGTCATAACTAATATTTTAGATTATAACCTATTGATTTTTTTATGTCTGTATACTAGATTATCACAGGTTGATAATTTTTTCATGTGATTATTAGATTAAGTATAATGTGATGATTATTATTAGGTAGTGTTCTGTGATTATTAGTTTCCTATGTGTCTTGATTATGCTTAGCATAGCAAAATTGTATTGTTAAAACTTGAAATTATAACTAACAATAGTTTCAGTTCTTATAATTGTTGATTATTTTATTTCTATAGTCTGATTAGATTATAACATGTTGATTTATGTAAGGAATATTGTTACTCCCTACTTTTAAACATAGTTGTAGTCACAGCATAACGTTGTAACTGGTTGAAAACTTTGGACTCTACGTTTATCAACCAGTTATAACATAATTGGCTTATAGCTGGTGCATAGATGCTGGTGTCAACAATGTCCTAAGTTACCCGCTAGTCTCATTTTCCCCCATTTGAATGTACCTATGAATGTGATATGATTTTATTGTTTTTATTGTCTGATTGCCACATAACATACTAATTAATGTAAGCAATAAACAAATACTTCAAACATGAAACTTCTTCTTCGCTTATTATTATTAATAATAATAGAACCAAATGACAAGAAAACTGCTATGCTGTCCCAGCTCATTAGATCACATTCTCAAAATGTTATTTGTTACCTCCGACACAAAAAGAGGGGAGTTATAAGTTGATGTGTGTCTGTGGCATCGTAGCTCCTAAATGGATGAACGGATTTCGATTCTGTTTTTTGTTTGTCTGAAGAGTGTTAGCTATGTTTCCAAAATATTGATCCTGCCGTTTGAAAGATATGAGTGAAACCAGGGATGAAAAATATATTTCTTTGAAATATACCTCTATATACAGAGTGACTGGAAAATTGATGCATTCCTTTCAAGGGATGAACCAGCTCATGAAACTGAACAACTTTCCCCAAGGAACATAGGTCGAAATATGAAAAAAAATTTTGGTCCTCCCATACAAATTGACTTAGTCGTCGTCGGTCGGTAATTTTGTATGGGTGGGGCAATTTTTTTTTTCATTTTTCGACCTATGTTCCATGGGGAAAGTTGTTCAGTTTCATGAGCTGATTCCCTTGAAAGGAATGCATCAATTTTCCAGTCACCCTGTATATATGTTGGGTATCAAATGAAAGGTATAAATAACGTATACATCACGATTACGATCACCATTAAGCAAGTTTTATGAAATGGGTTTAGAAGTTATTGCACTTCAAACCATTTCAAATTGACGTATTTACATACAGTTTAATTTTAAGCGGCACGTCTGGAGGTCCCGGCTAAAATTAGCGATGACAGTTCTTATTTCATGCTAAAGTGACCATCCTTCTATAAATATTCAAGAATTAAGTACTCACTAAAGACGAGGCTGTATGGTCTTAAGACTTTTGCCTGTCCAGAATGGACGAAAGAACAAAAAAGTGGCCACCCTATGACTAAAATTAGCGATGACAGTTCTTTTTTCTTCCTAAAATGGCCATCCTAGAATAGCTTTTGAGCCGCTAAGTCTAAATTGAGTTTAAAATTTAAAATTAGAAACGTCATACTCAATTTAGTCCTGTCATTTGATTTTGACAGATATTTCAGAATAACAAAGGTGTTTAGGGGCTGTCAACTAAAGCTAATTATATTTAGCGGCCACTCAGAATTAGCCCCATTGACTAACCACACGGTAGTCTCGCTCCTTGGGCGTGATTGGGCTAGTTGTTTGAACAACTAATCAATTATTTCCGGGTGAGCCTGAGCTCCCCACCAAGCCGCCAGGCGTAGTTTTGATGGCACCGGGGCCGAAAACAAATAGCCAACACAAAAAAAACTAACAAATTTATTTTCTACAACTACTCTATGTTTTATAGTCATGAATAATTATGTGTGCATTTAGGCTGTGCCTCCACTGCCGGAACCGGCAGCCAGAACAGTTGACGATACCGGAATCACAAAACTGTTGCCGGTATCGGCTGCAGTGACGGCTGCCGCCCGGGTATGTTCCTTGCTGCCGGCGGCACCCGCAATAAAGACTTACAGAGCCTAGAGCCTCGGATTTGTCGCCCTCAAAAAGTATTTCATTTCTTACACTACCTATCCAATACATGTTGCGTATACCCGATAAAGCCATTATTATGCCTTACGCCATCTGTCGCCGCATAAGTAGACCACTTCACACGGACTGCGTGTGTTTGGCTGGATAATAAATGGACCTCCCATACGAAGTCGATTGGTACATATATTGTATGGGAGGTCCTAAATTATTCATCTTTCCGTAAAATGCTCCTGATGAAAATTTAGTCAAACACGAAATAGAAATAAAAAAATACTTATGTGATTTTTTTTAAATTAAAATAGGTGTTTGTAAAAATAAATGAGCATAAATAAATATGAAGATCGTTTCAACGAATGTTCCTGTGGCGTCGTGTTGGCAGTATTGGAAAATTGTGTTGCCGTATTCTCTTACCGTTTATTTATAATAGTAGGTATAATTTGACCGTGGCTTGACCATAAAGATTATATCGGGGTGGGGACAGCTAAAATAATGAAGTTTCGTAGAAGTATTTTGTTGTAAATTCAGTATATATTCATTAACTTACGATATATTTTTATACTTACTTAATCATTAATATCATATAATTTCCCAGAAAACTACAAATCGCAAAAAATTAAAAATAATTGGTTTAAATTAAACTCTGGGGACACGCCAAATATAGGGGGTTATGCTCAACCTTTGAGCAAGGTAGCTGCCTGACCTTGGTTTGCCCGAGAGTCACGGAGACGCGTAGAGATCTCTTCATATTTTTGTTAGTTATATTTAGTCAGTGGGATGAAGTTCGCAGGTATAGCTTTACCATAAATAGTAGATAAAAAATGAGGGCGCCCCTTTCTTCGCGATTTGTCAAATCTGACAGATAACGCTTAACAATAATTTTTCAAACAAAATTTTTAATTCCATTTTATTTAACTTCTACTCCTTCTGGACATTTTATACGTAAAGAGGCGAATCGTACCTAAGAATCTATTGCTTGCATTTATTAAAATAATAGTTTGTATTCAAGGAAATTAATTATATTTGATTCGTATGAGTGAAGTGCGTATTGTATGAGCTATAATCCGCATAACTATTACTAAAACTCGGACATCGTGGGTGGAATAGGATCATGTAAATCGCATTTTCTTACATATTTTGACCAGTTGTTTTCTCGTTAATTACAGAAGATATGGCTTTTTGGTTGTAGCTTTGTTATGTAGGTACCGCTTATATTGTTACTCCAGTTTCTTTTAGAAGTTTTGTAACGCCAGATTTACGGAGATATGAGAAAGGGTAGTAATAAAAGCTCCGATAATAAATTTTAAAATGTCCTTACTAAAAATATAATATTTACTGCCCGAAATACTAAATCTCCGACTACTTCTGTTCGACTAAAAATGACGAAACGACCGAATGATATACTTAAATCTCAGAAAAAATATTATGACTGTTAATTGCTGTAATACTTTTTTACCATATAAAATTATGTTCTACTGATAACAATGCTTTGTAATTATTACCTTTACTTGCCAACTAGAAATTCATCAATTACATTTAATTTTTCCTTAACGCTGTGCTATTTTTACTACAATGTTATACTTAAATTTCTATTGTTGGCGCTTGCCCAGAAAGTTATTAAAAATACAAAAATGTACTTACTATAATCATGAATATTAGTTACTACAGGTACAGGGAGCAAAGAATAAAATAAAATTCAGAGTAATTTATATCTAAAATATTCTTTAATCAGTAGTAGAAAATGTCATCATTTCTTCTTATGACCTAAAATAAAGAGGTAGGTAAGTAGTACCTAATCTTAATAATATTTCGCGTTATAAGAATTCATTGAATTATAAGAGCAGGTCTGGATTTAGTAGGACGACCCCGTCTTCTTTTTTGTCCTATAGGTAATGCTTTCGCTTCCAAAGGCGGAGTCGCGAGTTTCAATCTGATAGCGAGCCCAAGAAGGTGTTTACAAATGTATTTTTTATATAACTGCGGGCAAGTGCAGGATCCTTTTTTCCAATTTACATCTTCAGTTCCATTTTTTGGGACCTTGACTTTCCAGAAAGCAAAATGTTTCCTCTTGTAATCATCGAAGTTTAACCACTGTTCGCCGTAATTTACGTCTCCCACTTGGCTACTTGGGATCAAGTATTCTGTGTATGCTGTGTTGGATGATAAAATCTTTATCTTTAAATCTTTTTTTGCCCAGCAATAACCATCAGTCCAATCCTTTAGCTCAATAGTAGGTTCTTCAGGTAAAGATTCTTTGCAGCTTTGTATAGACCATTGACCAAGCATCTCAGTCGCAATGGCCAAGAAATGTGAAAGCGGAAAACGTTCACGTAAGGTGTTGTGGTCTTTAATATTCCGATTAAAAGCTTCTAACGCATTATTTGTGACAGGTGAACACGGCGCTGCACCTAAATACCAATTCGGATGCTTTTTTAACCATTCTTCTTGGAAGTAGTTAACAAACTCGGTTTGAGTCTGCCATTTCTCAACAAATGCTTGTGACGCAGCATTAAATACTTCATATGATGTAGCATTATGTAGCGTGTCTATGTCCTGTATGATTTCTTTCTGTTTTGTTTTGTGGACGGTTTTCTGAACTTTCTGTTGCATATTTTTCTTCGCGTGAGCCCAGCACATACGAACAACAGGTGCATTACCAAAAACTTCTATGAAAGCATTTATTATAGCCTGAGCAGCGTCACAAACTAAAACTCTAGGTTCCAATATGTGATCAAATAAACTTAGTGCCTTTTCTTTGAGGCCACCAAAAATCATTTGGAAATCTTCTTGACGTTCATTTGTGGAGATACCAAGGCAAAGCGGATGAAACTTGCGGTTCTTGTCAGTGGTACCAAGAACTAAAACAGGGAACCCTTGCCATATGAGTTTGTAGGTGGCGTCTATGTGAAGTAAGTCAGTGGAACAAACAATGTTGAGTAATTTTTTTGTTGACAATGCAAGACGAAAAGTTGGTACTTTATCTTCTAGCACGTAATAGCTAAACACAAAAACTTCATTTTCATCATCGGGAATAGTTGTTCGATCGAAAATCCACTTTTCAAGTTCACATAAGTAAATTGTAGCTCTTCCATACTTTTCGCGCCTTCTGTCATGTAAGTAGTTATTAAGTTGCCTTTTAGAAGGGACCTTTATCCCTTTAATCTTGTTCAGAGCCTCTAATATAGCTTTTGGCTTTAGACGTAAATCAAACAGCTTATTTATTTCTCTTTTAACATTTTCCGAAATTCCGTAATCACTTCGCGTATCAATCTGGTCATGGTTGTGCTCTGAAGTAGTCTTAAAAATAAGAACATCTTCGCAATCGTTCACAAACAATAAATACAAGGCACAATCACACTGTGGCCCTTTGGATTTTACTTTATTCCAACGATAGAACCGTTTTTAGCCTTCTTCACTATCCCGCGTACCTATAATTTCTTGACCAAGTCTTTTCATCATTCACTAATTCTTCTGCTTCTTGTTCACTGCACCGTTTGATTAACACCCAACTTTTAATATGACGGCTCTTCTTCGCCGGTACTGACGATTTAGCTCCCACTTCTTCCTCATCAGAGTCAGAATGGTACACAGGTACCTCATCCATACTTCAGTGTCCTTAGTTTCAACTACAAATACAAATAGGTATTATAATTATTTATGTAAACAAACACACGAAACACGCGGCGAGCTGTCGTTGCAAGCGCACTGCGCTCGAAACTTCCGACGTCACGCCGAACGTACGCGAAAACACCCGAACGCGACCCAAACGCCGTTCGCGCGGTCAGACCAGTTTCGGTATTTTCATCAATGTTGAGAGGTAAAAAACATACTTGGTAACCAACACTAGAAAATTAAATAACTCATAATATTCGTAAAAGAATGATTATTTTGACATGACCTCTGTTGTCAGTAACCCAGTAATCTCGTCGGAGGTTCAGTATTTTATTCAGAAGTTTAGTTTTGTTATTCGAAGTTATATTTTTAAGTAGAAATGTAATTT
Organism: Keiferia lycopersicella; assembly: GCA_029255805.1. Taxonomy (NCBI): domain Eukaryota; kingdom Metazoa; phylum Arthropoda; class Insecta; order Lepidoptera; family Gelechiidae; genus Keiferia; species Keiferia lycopersicella. The sequence goes on along the minus strand of JARACZ010000006.1, from coordinate 12,980,859 downwards.
GATTGTGTTCATAGGTGTCAGCAAAATTTAGGTATTTTATTCGGTATGCCTTGAATATTTTTGTCGGTATATTATTATAACGCTGGTAAATTAGAATAAAAGTCGGACAGAGATAGCTGGAGATTTATTTATTTGTCGGAACCATTATTATTTCCCTATGAGAAAGCCGTCCAACCAAGGTTCTGAAAGTTTTGATCGGCATTTATTCTTGTATCAGGTATTTAGAAGGGATTAGAAAACGGTACAAATAAATATTTACGATTTGTGATGGCATCTATGTGATCATTTTGTTTGTAGGTCATTCCTTTGCAGAGATATTGAAGCATTTACAATTTTTAGATTAGAAAAACGTTTGCTCCGACGCTCTAATTTTCATACCGATACCACAGAATAAATAACACTACACATAAATTTATTTATTTTATTTATTGAAATCTAAGTATTACAATCATAACATAACCCATTAACATTATCGCCAAAATATCACTCTTTGCCTGTTTAATATTGCAATACCTATGCCTACATAAGTGCCCGGTTCACCGAGCCAAGCTCGGGTTTATCGCCCCTAAAAACGTATTTTGTTTCTTACACTACCTATCTAATATCCACATATTCACCCAGTTATTATTCCACGCGTAAACCCGATAATACCATAAATTATGTATTACGCCATCTGCTGCATAAAGCGAAGACTATACGGGCCATGTTATGGATAAGGTGGTTTGCCCTTATTTGTTTAGTTTGACGAGTACAACACAAAAAATAGACATCAATAATTACAAAATTATTATTTTTTAGCCTGACATGTCCCACTGCTGGACCAAGGCTTCCCCTCTTTCCTCCTCTTTTCCCTATCCAGGGCCTCCTCCATCGATATAAAATTTATAAAAAAATATTAAAATGTAATTGTAAAAATAAACGAGCAAAAATAAAAATGAAGAAGAAATGTGGAGATACGGAATCGAACTCCACTAATTTATAGGCAAGCAGTCTAACCAACTGAGCTACGTTCGCTGCCAGCTGAACGACGAAATAGCGGTTCTCTCTCCACACAAAATGGAATGTTCGGCTTATTTTGCCATTCAGAGTGATTTCTGAACAATAAAACCGAGCTGGAACGATTTATCGCCCCCGAATACCTCATATAAGAATTTTTAAGAAAATTGTTTGGAGCCGTTTTAGAGTTCCCAGAGATATATATATATGATTCTTGCTCGTTTAAAGGTATTAGATAGATAGATAGATTATTTAAAGGCTTATGATGCGTCCCGTAAAGTGACATAAATATCTCGCGTGCGAGTAGTCCTGACATGTGTCAAATCGTGTGGGTTTTATCAAAACAAGTGTAGAATATTCACAAACGTGTAGAAGAAACTAATTCTAACTTAACAGTATTAATTAAAGTCGCTTCTTAAGAGAAGCCTTACTCATTTTTATGTTTTGTAAAATCCAGCCTGTTATACACTTTAGGTATAACGTATTTATCATTTCTTAGGCCATAGTAATTTTTAGTTTTATGACAATTATGTATACTTGCTTTCCCGTAACCTTTGTGTTTTATATTTAGGTACCAGGCCGCTCTGAAAGTTTTTCGACAAACAGGTTTTTACCAAGAGACACTGGATGGTTTTTGCTAAGTTATAAAATTCGATTATATTGAAGATAAAATATGGACATTCTAAATTTAAATCTCCTACCATATTTCTTAAAAATGGATCTACAGCGAGAACGTTATCGTACGTTGATTTTTTCTCTCCGGACTCGTGGCCCCACCGGCAATCCCCACTAGTGGGGCCACAAGGATTTTTCAGTCTTGATTGCTCCACTGTAGTGGATCAGTGGGGACACGAGGACTTATTTATGATTTCAAATGTCAGTTGAAACCATAAGAAGCGTTTGAGTGAGATCCTTTGAATGACATTCAAAGACAAAAGCTCTTCTAAAGCGACTGTTTACCGCTGGTTCAACGAATTTAAACGCATCCCAGTCACTTTTACGAACGATGAACGAGGTGGCCGCCCTTTGACCGCAGTTACGGAAGAAAACGAGCTGGCAGTGAAAAACTTAGACGAACTACATACGAAGAGATTCAGCATAGACTCCAGATTGGATCGGGAAGTGTCGATGAAATTCTTCACGCACATCTTCGTGTGAGGAGGATAGTTCCACAATGGGTACCGCACAGTCTCACGCAAGCGCAGAAGCATGAAGCAGGCTCGTCTCGGCGCGTTTACAGGTGATAAATCATGGATAAATTAGTACGGCAGAACAGACGCAAAAAATCGCAGGTTTAAATCCTAGTAGCGGTGCAATTTGCAAGTTTCTTAAAGTAGTTAGTTAGAGTAATTTTAATCTAACACGTAGGTTTATAGGCTGTTTGAGAGTTCTATGGTTTTCATTTCACCAAGCTAGCATGCAAGAATATTTTTCACTCCACTTAGAGCTTTAATTTACTTATTTTTAAGTTTTAATACCATCAAACGTTTTCACCCACAAAAATGGGTTATAATAGGTGGAAACTGGGTGATTTGGGTTTTAACCCAAGTGGGTGGAATGGGTTTTAACCCATTACCCATCTCTAACTGTGACTATGTCTCGTTATGCCTGAATGTCATAATAAGTTAGCTGAATGACTATAGTCTGTAAGTTTAGGTACTTATCTTTTTGTAAACAAACTTTGTATGAAAGTGACACTTCTGAACTGTCAGTTTCACACAGAATTTGTTTACAAAAAGATAAGTACCTAAACTTACAGACTATAGGTATACTTAGGACTAATTATCAGTTTGCTTACTTCTCATTCGGGCTGATTCTGTATCAGCCTAAATATTTACTTGCTTGCATCGCGTTATGCCTAGAAACCTAGAAACGAATAATTTAATATACAGGGTGTATGGGACGGTGTAACGAAAACTTTTCAGGCTTGCTCAGACCATGAAACTGAACAACTTTTTCTATGGCGGCTATGTCGGAAAACGAAAAATATTTTTCGTGTTCCCATACAAAAAAAATACACATTTACCAACACAGGCCCAATAAAAAGAGTTGTTCAGTTTCATGGTCTGAGCACGCCTGCACAGTTTTCGTTACACCGTCCCTTACACTCTGTATGTAATCTTCTTATGTAGCAGGCGTGGTCTCCACCACATCTCCACTCACGAACCCGCTTACTCCAAAGGCCGTCGGTTCTATGACAGATGTGACCACCCCACTAGTGCCTGGTAGGACGCACTGATCTAACACCTTGGTCTCAAGGCATTACGACCAGGGTGACTCCAGAACATGACGCAACTTCCCAACTGCAACTCTAAACACAGAAGGATATTTTGTGCAACCCTTCTTATTATTTACTTGTTTTTTCGTAGAATAAAAAAAAATCCGCAGAAAAAAGTGACCTATGTTTACCAGGGATATCGTGTGCTACTCCCTAGCCGGACCACTATTTAGTACTCACTTACTATTATTGTAAACACATGCTACCTTATGTCTACCTTTACCTCATTAGCATAAAATAAATAGTACCTCCAAGATTAATTAGCTAAAAATCATTGTTTGTGGTTCTGCCACGGAGTACTGCTCTACAGCCGGACCACCATCACACCTCCGAAACTTCTTTATGAAGCCGATTTTTCGATATGCTGAATAATTGTACTGAAAGTCTACCTCAAGATAAAGATGAAACAATTTAAATATTTTCTCAAATTTTCAAGTTATTAGATAATACAAGTGGTCCGGCTGGGGAGGCGTGCTCCGCAGCGACACAAAATGTTTAAAACAAAGTTTCAGCGTAAATATGTTCATACAAATAAATCCACAGTAATTATACTCTTCGTATTAGCTGTTTTTTTAGTTCTGCCTATGTATTAAATTTTTTAAATTTAGTACTAAAGTTTAGGCTCCGATTCCGTTATTCTTAATTAGCATATTTTACGTTATTGAACAAATATACGTGATAACTTACCGATCGTCGAATAGGAGACAAAAGTTTTGTGCTATTATGATCATAATATAATCCTCAAAAGGTAAAGGGATTCTTCGCAATTTTAAAATTTAACATAGAAACGGCAAGTGCCTGATAAAATGTTACAAGCAACATAGTGCTATTTGGACCACTTGTATTATCTAATAACTTCCAAATTTGAGAAAACATTTAAATTGTTTCATCATCTTGAGGTAGACTTTCGGTACAATTATTCAGCATATCAAAAAATCGGCTTCATAAAGAACTTTCGGAGATGTGATGGTGGTCCGGCTGTAGAGCAGTACTCCGTGGCAGAACCACAAACAATAATTTTTAGCTAATTAATCTAGGAGGTACTATTTATTTTATGCTAATGAGATAACGGTAGACATAAGGTAGCATGTATTTACAATAATAGTAAGTGAGTACTAAATAGTGGTCCGGCTAGGGAGTAGCACACAGGGATATCATATTGTAGGATTGAAACAGTAATTAAAAGCATTTTTCAAATCTACACATTTCGATACTATTGTATTAGTAGTTTCGTAAATCTAATATATTTTTGAAGGCAAATTGAATTGCTTTTGTTGTGTATGTTTATTGAAATGTTCTTCTTTTAGTAGGTATCTCTCCTTTTTTTTATTACTGCAGTTGTAGTATTTATTATAAAGCAGCACTTTGTAAATACATGACATTCTGAAAAGCACGATCTAGCGGTGGAAAGATGTACTTTAAGCAGCACCATCCATCTAGCGCAGGAAAGCTGTACTTATAGCAGTGCCATCTAGCTGTAAGAAAACGTACTTAAGCAGCGCCATCTAGCGGTGGAAAGCTGGACTATTATCAGTGCCATCTAGCGGCAGGAAGCGGTACTTCTAGTAGCGCCAGCTAGCGGTGGGGAGCTGTACTATTAGAGCGCCATCTAGCGGTGGGAAGCTGTACTATAAGCAGCGCCATCTAGCGGCGGAAAGCTAAACTATTAGAGCGCCATCTAGCGGTGGGAAGATGTACTATTAGCAGCGCCATCTAGCGGTGGGAAGCTGTACTATTAGCAGCGCCATCTAGCGGTGAGAAGCTGTACAATTAGAAGCGCCATCATACTATAAGCAGCACCATCTAGCGGCGGAAAGCTGAACTATTAGAGCGCCATCTAGCGGTGGGAAGCTGTACTATTAGCAGCGCCATCGTACTATAAGCAGCACCATCTAGCGGCGGAAAGCTGAACTATTAGAGCGCCATCTAGCGGTGGGAAGCTGTACTATTAGCAGCGCCATCTAGCGGCGGGAAGCTGTATTATAAGCAGCGCCATCTAGCGGCGGAAAGCTGTACTTTTAGCAGCGCCATCTAGCGGCGGAAAGCTGAACTATTAGCAGCGCCATCTAGCGGTGGGAAGCTGTACTTTTAGCAGCGCCATCTAGCGGCGAAAAGTTGCAACTTTTGCCATTTTCGTGGGGCGCAACTTTTAGCAGCGCCATCTAGCGGCGAAAAGTTGCAACTTTTGCCATTTTCGTGGGGCGAAACTTTGTAAAAAGCGCCACCTAGCGGCCAAAAGTTGCAACTTTTGCCATTTTCGTGGGGCGCAACTTTTAGCAGCGCCATCTAGCGGCGAAAAGTTGCAACTTTTGCCATTTTCGTGGGGCGAAACTTTGTAAAAAGCGCCACCTAGCGGCCAAAAGTTGCAACTTTTGCCATTTTCGTGGGGCGAAACTTTGTAAAAAGCGCCATCTAGCGGCGAAAAGTTGCAACTTTTAGCAGCGCCATCTAGCGGCGAAAAGTTGAAACTTTTGCCATTTTCGTGGGGCGAAACTTTGTAAAAAGCGCCATCTAGCGGCCAAAAGTTGAAACTTTAGCAGCGCCATCTAGCGGCGAAAAGTTGCAACTTTAGCAGCGCCATCTAGCGACGGAAAGATGCAACTTTAGCAGCGCCATCTAGCGGCGGAAAGATGCAACTTTAGCAGCGCCATCTAGCGGCGGAAAGATGCAACTTTAGCAGCGCCATCTAGCGGTGGGAAGCTGTACTTTTAGCAGCGCCATCTAGCGGCGGAAAGATGCAACTTTAGCAGCGCCATCTAGCGGCGTAAAGATGCAACTTTAGCAGCGCCATCTAGCGGCGGAAAGATGCAACTTTAGCAGCGCCATCTAGCGGTGGGAAGCTGTACTTTTAGCAGCGCCATCTAGCGGCGGAAAGATGCAACTTTAGCAGCGCCATCTAGCGGCCAAAAGTTGAAACTTTAGCAGCGCCATCTAGCGGCCAAAAGTTGAAACTTTAGCAGCGCCATCTAGCGGTGGGAAGCTGTACTTTTTAGCAGCGCCATCTAGCGGCGGAAAGATGCAACTTTAGCAGCGCCATCTAGCGGTGGAAAATTGCAACTTTTGCCATTTTCGTGGGTCGAAATTTTGTAAAAAGCGGCAACTAGCGGTGAAAAGTTGCAACTTTTTCAACTTTAATGGGATGAAACTTTGAATAAGGCACCACCCAGCGGAGAAAAACTTTATTTGTTTTACTACTTCTAGGTTGTAATGTAAGATTGTACGGGAGACGGCATACCGCCTACGTTGCGAAATCCGTTGCTAGGTCACGCGAACGGTGTGCCGGCTGTCATACAACCCCTTACATTACACTCGTGTACACGTGCTGCATCACGCTGGCCGGTGTGCTCTGCGAAGTGTGCCATCTTGCTGCGGAGCGTTGTATTATTAGCAGCTCCATCTATCGCCTGCGCTTTGTAAATACTAGTAAATAGATGACGCCATGCCTTCAACACCATCACTTGTTGGAAACGCCGTCTCTTGAGCTTAATATTCAGCGAATAATGCCATCTATTTTGTCTCTGGAATACTAAGAAAACATTTTAAAAACCTTCCATGTATAGTAGAGTTCAAGAAATATAATAATACAAATATATACATTGCAGTAATAATGACGTCTTCTCAATAAATGAATCTTGACAAGGAATACTAAAGAGTTACTAGTTACATCACACCTCCACACTAAATGTCAACATAGGACTAAATGTCAACAAAATTAATTAACTTAAACTAATTACCTTAACAACACTGACTTCTTCTTAAATAACAAAAAAGAAATAAACACTTTATATCATACATCCTCGAATAAACCGAACAGGCGGTCTGCGAATCCACTCAGAACGTCTCACTGGCGGCGTACCCAACGGCTGCCGTGGTGTCGTTGCTGGCTGATACTTCCGTTTCGTGCAAGTGGACTCTTACATCGGGCCTCCTGACTATAAAACCGACAAGTGATAAGTGACATGTGACAGGTGATAATTTACATGTTAACAATTTTCTGTCCCATAAAAATTACAGGTGACAAATTTGTCATGGTGGAAAAATTAAAAAATTGTCGGATTGCCATGACAATTTTACATTTTTATGTTCAATAAACATTTTCTTGCGACATGACAGGTGACAGGTGACAATTTCTAAGGGAAAACTTGTAGAGTTTGCTTTATAGGACAACAAATTGTAATTACAAATTTACAAATTTGTAAATATGTCGTGACAAGTTGACATTGGTTATAAGGCAGTGAGTTGATACGATTGTTGAATCGAAACAGTAAAAAAAAATGTTGGACTCGACACCACGCACCTCATAACTTCACTAAATTAGCGTGCGTTAAGTTATTACTGAAACGACCGAATAAAATCTTAGTTAATTTGATTTAGTATGGTTAATTTTTGGTTTTGCTCCATGTTTGTTTTTAATGGCATAAAACTGTTATTGACGAATGACCAAAAACCGCTTAGTAGCTGAAGTGATTTTACATCTACCCTTAACTAAAAAAAAAAATACAAAATTGTCATAGTATTTTGCACATAAGTGTAAAAATTCTACAATTACTTATCAATATAGGACAGATTTCAAAAACATTGTTTAGTTTTATATTATGATAGATTTACAAGTTCACAATGTGACTGCTATTTAGCAGTAAACTTTTTACAAGTTTGTCTCGTTTATGTACGTTCTTATGTTTATTGTGAATAAAGCTACTTTGTACACAGTTTATTACACACTAGCACAGTCTATAATAAGTTACGGTTTTTTACCGAACATTTAAGCCTTATTTAGATTAGTACAAATGAGGTTTATTAAATCATTAGTTAACAGGCAGGTGAAATAATTTTGTAACAGATTATTCCATATTAAGTAGCAGATTTTCGCGTGAAACAAAAACGAACGTTTCACAAATTGACTTCCTATTAGCACTGAAAAATATATTGTGCCTAGAGTTTGTAACTGTTATGGGCAGAGGGCAAGATGTTATCTAGTACCTAAAATGTATATCTAATAATTTATCTGTAGATAAGAAAGATGTAGCTTTCTAAAACAAATTGTTTCCGAACATGAAAAAGGAAGAAGAGTAGAACAAGTATATTTTAATAATACGTAGATAAATATATTGTGTTATGTAGGCAAAATTTGCAAGTAAGTTTGTACGAGAGTGAGAGTCTGCTCTCAAACTGCCAGGTTCTTGATTTGTCACCGAGTTGTGCTGAAAAAATAAAGACTTCTATTATTATGATTAAGACTCGGATAAGCCAAGCTTGATCTACTGGATCGGCGCCTAATTTGATCAATGTGCCTGGTCAAAGAGCTTTCGTCATCATTAGCTAAAGTATAACTCCGAGAAGGCGAGAACCGTCTATACCGACCACAGTACAGTCTTTTCATGTCACGAGTGCGCGTTAGCCATACTTGTGTGTGTTATCTCTCTCTCTCTTTTCGTTGGACGACTCGGTGTCTAAATGTTGTTGTACATGCATAACACTAGGGCTTACAATACCAGTATCGATGAATTCTATAAGATTCAAGTAAAATATACAGTTATGCGCTCTTATTTCGTTACTTTTTCGTCCTTGCGTGGCTACGCTGTCAACGTTTATTTAATTTTCATTAATTTTGAAGTTAAAATAAACTTTGCATTTTAATAATCTTTTAATGTTATACTTATACTTAGTGTGATTTTCGCAAAATAAGAGGAAAAAGGCCAATACCGGAAAACCGGAATCTCGGTATTTAAAGAAAATAATCCGGTATTTAGTCACAGGTGACAGACAGGTGACAATTTACAAGTTAACAATTTTCGGGCCTATAAAAATTACAGGTGACAAATTTGTCATGGTGGAAAAGTTACATTAAATTGTCGGATTGTCATGACAATTTTACATATTTCTGTCTTGTAAACATTTTCTCGCGATAGGTGACAGGTGACAATTTGTCAGGTAACACTTGTAGAATTTGCTTTATAGGACAACAAATTTTAATTACAAATAAATGACAACTTTTGTTTGGATGCTCGTCCTGTTTTTCGTCAGTCTTGCGTCTCACTTGCAGGAATCGCATCAAAGCCAAAGTTATATAATAATAGAGATTAAATATTGCTTATCATTTTAGCACAGGGATTTTTTATGCAACATACTAGTTCTGGAGTTATTGAGTATCAAAGTCGGTCATCGAAAGTGACAAAAGTGCTGATGTTTGGCGCTCTTTAGTGTATTTAGTTCTAAATACGTTATTTTCGGTAAGCACATGGTTAGCCCATGTATGGGCATCCTCCTTTGTAAATATGTCGCGACAATTTGACACTGGTGATAGGGCAGTGTCAACAATCGAAGCAGTAGAAAAAAATTGTTCGTTTTTGACAATTGATAACTTACATCCTCTTTTTTACAACTTTGGGGGTTGAAAATTTAAAACGCTAAAATCTCACTAAAGATTACTAAAATTCTTCCGTAATTCAAAATTTGAAGTAAATATATCAAAGGAATAAAAAGTCTCATACAAACTTTCAATCCCTTCTTTTACCCCCTTAGAGGCTAAATTTCGAAAAATCCTATTAGCGGATGCTTACATCATAGTAGCTATCTGCGTGCCAAATTACAATCTGATTGATCCAGTAGTTTACGCTGTGCGTTGATGGATAAGTCAGTCATCTTTGCGTTTCATAAATTTAGATTTTTTGTTTGTTTAAAATCTGCGCAGATCCAGATAAATCCATTTTTCTTAACCACGGTCCAATCAGAACGGCCTCAGGGAGTAAGATTGTTGCCACGCACCAGCTGATCCAGCGCACGCTCCACCGGCTCCCGTAACGAATACGCCAGAGGGCGCGCGCGTATGAAACGACCTGCGTACCCTCACGAACGTGGAATAGAAGCTCACCGTACCGCCAGTGAAACGCCCCAAACCATCCGCAAACACATCACATATCTGGAACGGAAATGTTCTAAGTTACATAAGCTACGTAAGTTACATGCTTGGTCAGCCCCTAAAAAAGTGCCTTTATTCCCGCCCGAGACGCATTAACTCGGATAATAAAATTGTTATAGAAAGAGACAATTTTTTCACCTTTTACAATAAATGACTAATCTAATACCTTTAAACGAGCAAGAATTGTAGCCGTAAAATCGCAAACAACGATACATTATTATTTATAATGTATCCAGCCAGCTACATCATGATCTCTCGAAATATTGTGAAATGGTTATGATTTAACGTGTGATTTCGAGACATTACGATCTCTCTAAACAAAACCGTAAAACTGTGAAACGGCATGCAACAAAACGCACCTCACGTTCTGGTTGGTCGAGCAACATGTGCCCCGCGCTGCCAAGTTTGACTGTCAATTCGTTTGCTCTCGATTGTAAATAAACAGTGTCTTACGCTATTATTTTATGTATTTTATCAATTTCGTATTAAAAGGGAGTGAAAAGTGTCAAATTTATAATTGATAGTCATTGTAAAAAGTCTACCCACAGTCTCATCAAATGAAACCAGTGGATTTATAGTGACAAAAGTCATATATAAACGAGTTACTTTCTGAACAGAAGGTAGACTTTGTTTTTGGTATTTTTTGTAATGAATGCGTTTGAAACTGTGTAATATCATTATTCATCTATTCCAGTTACTTTCACTAGGTTATTATAATTGTAATTTACCGTAAGGCCGACCAATCAGGAATCGCCTTCAATCATGTCACAATTTCACAATCGACATACTGTAATGTAACTGTTTCAGCTCGATACATTATAATCTCACTCACACACAATGTGCTTCGGTTCACAATATTCCGACAGATCACGATGTTGCTGGATATAGTATAATGTATCGTAGTTTGCGATTTTACTGTGACATACAGGGTGTAAGAGACGGTGTAACGAAGACTTTGCAGGCGTGCTCAGACCATGAAAATGAACAACTTTTTGTATGGGGGCTATGCTGGGAAACGATGAAAACATTTCGCCCTTCCATACGCCAAAATTCCCAATCAGCTGACTGACTTTAATTATGGAAACTTGTTTTTTTTTTTTTTTATTTAGCCGCCTTTGAAAAAGTTGTTCAGTTTCATGGTCTGATCACGCCTGCAAAGTTTTCGTTACACCGTCTATATTTTCGGGATCTCGGAAACGGCTCCAACGGTTTTCTTGAATATTCGTATAAGGAGGTAGTCGGGGGCAATAAATCGATCTAGCTACGTTTTATTATGCAAAAAACACTCTGAATGGCAAAATTATAGTCCGAATACGAGTAAAAACCACTGAGTGGAAAGAGAACCACTATTTCGTCGCTAAGCCGTCAGCGTATGTAGCACAGTGTTGGTTAGACTGCTTTACCAATAAATCAGTGGAACTCAAGTTCGAATCCGAACCTCAACATCTCTTTTACATTTTTGTTTTTGCTCGTTTATTTTTACAATAATATTTTATTTTATACAGTATACATTTTTTTGTAAATATATTTCTATGTTTTGTATTCTCTCTCTCTCTTTTCGTGTGGGACACCGAGTCGTCCGACGACCCAGTGAACCCTAGTGTCAGAATTTTTCAACAGCCTTTTACAAGAAGCAGGCTTCTGATCTGACATGGTGGTTTTTTGTATTATACACGTCAAACTAAACAAATAAGGTCAAACCACGTTATCCAAGATATGACCCGTATTGAAGTAGTCTTCGCATTTTCAGACAAATGGCGTAATACATAATTATGACATTATGGCTTTATCGGGTTTACGCGCGGAATAATAACTAGGTGAATCATTATGCAGATATTAGATAGGTATTGTAAGAAACAAAATACGTTTTTAGGGGCGATAAACCCGAGCTAGGTGCGGTGAGCCAGGTAATTTATTTAATTGTGACATTCAATGAGCTAAATGCAAAGAGCTATAAGTAAAATTGGTGCCTTTCAAAATTTAATTGACAACGAACGCCGCCGTCTTGATAAATGTGTAGAGTACCTCCATACAAACAATATTTTGTATGACAGCTCAGCTGTCAAGTGTAACCATTACGAGGTATACGCTTCAAAACATTACGACGGTTTTATATGAAAAACTTCTTTTTTTAGAACTGTCAACGAATACCACCCTATTAGTTGTGTAGAGTACTTCCATACAAACAATATTTTGTATGACAGCTCAGCTGTCAAGTGTAACCATTCCAAGATATATGCTTCAAAACATTACGACAGTTTCATATGAAAATCTTCTTTTTTTAAACTGTCAACGAACACCACCCTGTTATTTGTGTAGAGTACTTCTATACAAACAATATTTTGTATGACAGCTCAGCTGTCTAGTGTACCCATTACGTGGTATACGCTTCAAAACATTACGCCTGTTTTATATGAAAAACTTCTTTTTTTTAACTGTCAACTAACGCTAACCCATTAGACGTGTAGAGTACTTCTATACAAACAATATTTTGTATGACAGCTCAGCTGTCTAGTGTACCCATTACGTGGTATACGCTTCAAAACATTACGCCTGTTTTATATGAAAAACTTCTATAATTAAAACTGTCAACGAACACCACCCTATTAGTTGTGTAGAGTACTTCCATACAAACAATATTTTGTATTGCAGCTCAGCTGTCAAGTGTAACCATTACGAGATATACGCTTCAAAACGTTAAAACTGTTTTATATGAAAAACTTCTTTGCTTCTAACTGTCAACTAACGCCAACCCACGAGACGTGTAGAGTACTTCCATACATAAAAAAATTTCTATGACAGCTCAGCTGTCAAGTGTAACCATCTCGAGATATAAGCTTCAAAACGTTGGAACTGTTTTATATGAAAAATTCTTTTTTTTAACTGTCAATGAACACCAACCTATTAGTTGTGTAGAGTACTTATTATTGTCATATAAAAACAATATTTTGTATGACAGCTCTGCTATCAAGTGTAACCATTGCGAGATATACACTTCAAAACATTTTTCATATAAAGCTGTCGTAATGTTTTGAAGCGTATATCTCGTAATGGTTACAATTGACAGCTGAGATGTCATACAAAATATTGTTTGTATGGAAGTACTCTACACAACTAGTAGGGTCGTATTCGTTGACAGTTTAAAAAAAAGAAATTTTTCATATTAAACAGGCGTAATGTTTTGAAGCGTATACCTCGTAATGGTTACACTTGACAGCTGAGCTGTCATACAAAATATTGTTTGTATGGATGTACTCTACACGTCTAATGGGTAAGCGTTAGTTGACAGTTAGAAGCAAAGAAGTTTTTCATATAAAACAGTTGTAACGTTTTGAAGCGTATATCTCGTAATGGGTACATTTGACAGCTCAACTGTCATACAAAATATTGTTTGTATGGAAGTACTCTACACAACTAGTAGAATGGTGTTCGTTGTTGTTTAAAAAAAGAAGTTTTTCATATAAAACCGTCGTAATGTTTTGAAGCGTATATCTCGTAATGGTTACACTTGACAGCTGAGCTGTCATACAAAATATTGTCCTTATGGAAGTACTCTACACGTCTAATCGGTTGGCGTTAGTTGACAGTTAGAAGCAAACAAGTTTTTCATATAAAACAGTTGTTACGTTTTGAAGCTTATATCTCGAAATGGTTACACTTGACAGCTGAGCTCGCATACAAAATATTGTTTGTATGGAAGTACTCTTCACAACTAATAGGGTGTTGTTCGTTGACAGTTTAAAAAAATAAGTTTTTCATATAAAACCGTCGTAATGTTTTAAAGCGTATATCTCGTAATGGTTACACTTGACAGCTGAGCTGTCATACAAAATATTGTTTGTATGGAAGTACTCTACACAACTGATAGGTTGATGTTCATTGACAGTTAGAAGCAAAGAAGTTTTGCATTTAAAGCAGTTGTAACGTTTTGAAGCGTATATCTTGTAATGGTTACACTTGACAGCTGAGCTGTCATACAAAATATTGTTTGTATGGAAGTACTGTACACAACTAGTAGGGTAGTGTTCGTTGACAGTTTTAATTATAGAAGTTTTTCATAAGAAGGCGTAATGTTTTGACGCGTATTCCTCGTAATGGTTTCACTTGACAGCTGAGCTGTCATACAAAATATTGTCATTGACAGTTAAAAGCAAAGAAGTTTTGCTTAAAAAGCAGTTGTAACGTTTTGAAGCGTATATCTCGTAATGGTTACACTTGGCAGTTGAGCTGTCATACAAAATATTGTTTGTATGGAAGTACTCTACACAGCTAATATAGGTTGGTGTTGGTTGACAGTAAACAAAAATTGGTTTTCATATAAAACAGACGTAATGTTTTCTTTCTTAGCGTGTCGATGGCAGACACTACACCGTCGTAGCCCAGAACTTGGCCACATTAACAGCGCTGGCAGACGCTGTCATAAGGTCGTCCTTTGTGCAGGTGTTGGGGCACGCCGGACACGATATTAGGTGGTGCATCGTTTGGACTGCACCACACAAACAGCTTACGTCGGCACCCTCCAAGAATAATGTTTGTAATATTTGTAATGTTTTGAAGCATATATATCGTAATGGTTACACTTGATAGCTAGCTGTCACACGAATTATTGTTTGTATAGAAGTACTTCACACATCTAACAAGGTGACGTTCGTTGACCATCAATAAAAAAAAGGCACCAATGCTCCATACATTTCCCGCAAAGCCCTTTATTACTTTGAATAAATATTTTAACTCTGAGCTGATTTAGGCGCCTCACACACTGGGAACGCGCCCCGACGGCCCTGCGCCAAACAAAGACTTCACTACACTATCGATCGCCGTGGTTCGAGCGGCACTGCGGAGTAGTGTGTTATACCCCGCGGAGCCCTCCGCGCCCCCGCGCAGATAAACAGAATCTGCGCGCGTGACGCGCCACCGCGCATTGACGCTTTGTCGGTGTTGTACTAGGCGGTTTTTCGATACTGTACTGATGTACTTACATACAACTTTAAAATCTGCGCTCCCGCGCTACGCGACGGCGTGCGGTGCAATGGGAAAGCCGCCTTATAGTTTCATGCGTCCGTTTTATATCCAATGCGGAAATCCACTGCCTGCCCAAAAGTGTGGTCTTGCCTCTTTTGATTACACATTAAAAAGAAGTTGAAAACTTTGCTACTTACCAGCCAGCCCAAATTGTATGCAGGACAGCTCCTGTCTGCTGTAGGTTGCTATTCCTTCCTATTTAAGTACATTTTCACACACACTCACATGTTCACACATACATATATTGTTATGGCGATAGCAAAGAAGACTAACTATAACTACTCGTTGTTCGTAGGATGTAGATTATTATATTCTTGATTTGATGTATTTACCTACCCTCTGTTCATTTGTGTTGATTAGTTTCATTAGGTTAGAACTGAAAATCAGGGCTGCCTATGTTGAGTAGAGCAACATAGCAGCGGACATGCTGAGCTCCTCACGGTTTGCTCTCTGCATTTACCACATTCCATATCGAGGCTATGACCATGCACATTCAAAGGAACGCCTTTGGGCTCTTCATGCCCAATAGACTAATAATTAATATCAACGATTATTACCTCGTCACTATCTGGATCTTGTTCTTCTACTTCAAGACTGTGAGGCTCAACCAGGTCTGGGTACCAAACGAATTGATCCCTAAGATTCTCTCCCAAGTTCCTATTGAAATCGTTATAGGTACCTACCTTCCAGTGACGATACTTGGTTTGGGCTGCTAATGGTTTTGTGACAACTCTTTGAAGATTTTTTTCTCTCGGTTTCTTTGGCGTGCATAAACTCGCCAGCAACTCATAGCAGTTTGCCTGCGCCAACCACTGTTATCAACGTGGATATCTGCAAAGCTTCTTCACTTTATTGGCTTTGAAAAATTCCTCCAAACGTTCCACATACGACGGCGACCCAAGGATGACCATTTACCATTTTGTAAATCAAACTCTTCCAATTTGCCGATTGACATTTTAAATTATCGCGTACTCCGCCACATAAATGAAACACGCGTAAAAGGCTCACAAAACTTCGTCGCCATTGAAGACTATTGTACGAAATTGTATCGATCGTCCGTCTACCAGCGTTTGCGTTCGTGATGTACGCGATTTGCGAAATTTTCGCAATTGACAGTTCTTACACCCTATAGTGTATTCTAAGTTTATGTTTTTTAAGACCGTTCAGGAAATCGAGAGTGACCAGTGACCTTGACAGTCATAAGACTGACAAAACATGGAGTGAGCCATGGAAATGAGAAAACATGGATAAAACGAATTACTGTCAATTGATTGAGAAAATGTCGCAAACCAAGAACATCACGATCGCACCCAAGACTCATTAAGGCTAGAGAGCTCAGCTAGAGAGCCATTTAGAGGTCAGTGGTTAAGGCACACTCGTCACACATCCGCGGCGAATGCAACGAACCGAACGCATTGAAGTTCCGCAAGCGATCCGAATTTTAAAATAAGCATGGCCTCTCATGGTTTTTTGTTCGTTTAGTTCCTAGTTCACGTTATTACGCTGCGTTAAAGGTGTAAATAAAAGTGAAAACTATTCCTTTAGCGCGGTCGATTCGTTCTGTTCTTTCGGTGCGTCGGTTCGTTTCGTACGTTGCCGATAGTCTGCGAGGCCTCCGAAAAACCGGTTCGTTCGGTTCATTCGCTGCCGATTAGTGTGCGTTTACCTTAATGTGCAAACCCTCAGGATTCAAAAAGAACCAAAGAGTTCCTGTATTATGTTAATGCTATAACTTTTGGATTATTTTTCTCTGTCTAGATGTCCTTTAGTATGGTTTTGACAGCTGTCAAATAGGGCCTATTCGGGCGGCGATACTTTACAAGTAATAATCTGAATCGTTATAATGACATTTTTTTGTTACCCTTACACATAGGTAATAATAACAATTTATCAGAAAGGACTCAACCCTCCTTTCTTAAAATAGAAGAAACACGCTTATCAAAACTCGATTTTTTTAAAGATTCAATAAATTATTTTGTCATTGATATACAACAAATAAAAACCATGAAAACCTCTTCAAAAGTGACGATGTGGCCTAATAAACAAAGGAAGAAAGAGTGTTCCTAGTAAACAAAGGAAAATGGACCTTATGCATTTGGTCCAAGGTCACAAACGTCACAGGGATCCTCTTATATTTCACAGATTATGATTTCTACTCTGCCGTGTGATGCCGGCTTAGAATAGCATCACCCCACCTCCTTTCCGCGGGTATCGTAAAAGGCGACTAAGGGACGCGAGAGTAATTGGTGTATTACAATTTTTAGGCGACAGGCTGACAACCTGTCACTATAGTGATACACATGTTTTCTGAAACAATTTTGGAAAACAATCCTCAAAAATGTCTGACGTGGCAATAGTGACCGTATTTTAACGCCCTTTTGCTTAATGCTTTGCCTACTCCGCAAGGGAAAAAGGCGTGATATGTGTATGTGTATAATTTCTACTCTTTCTGCCCAAGATAGTAATAAATAAACGAAAAAAAATACGGCAACACTCATTTGCAAGCTTGCCAATATGACGCTATAGGTACTATCGACAAAACGCACTCTGATTTTGTGATTTTAGTGATCTGTGGGTTTTCCGGCTAGTGATCTGCCTGTCTGTGGTTTCGGCTTGTTTGTTTGGTGTCCCGTTGTTATGATATTATTTATTGAAAATATTGACAAATAAATTATTTTATGCTCATATGGCTTGAGTATCGATATTTATCACACTAGTTGTAGCGGTATGACGCTTGTTGAATTTTCAAAATGAGTCTTGCAAATTCGTCTTGCTTGTATCTGAAATTCTGAACTGAATTAGTGTTTTTAGATAATTTAGCTACACTATGAGGACCGTACCGAAATGGGTTAATAAAATTCATGAAGCCGACAGGGTCGAATTTTCAAGGTATTGCTGTGCTTATATTTATGTATAGTGTTTGCTTCAGCTAGCGTTTACCAACGTTAATTGGACAAATTACCTCCTTTCCCAACAGAATTAATATTTTCATGAAAAAATTCCAGTGTCCACACAGCCTGCTTCAGTCCTGATGGCACTCAGTTGGTTGTGGGAGCCGGGGAGAAAGTGATGGTGTATGATCCTCGTGATGGGGCTCTAGTGCAGTTGTTACAAGCACACAAAGGGGCCGTCCACTCAGTGGCCTATTGCGGGGACGGCAAGAAATTTGCCAGTGGAAGTGCTGATAAAAATGTCATCATTTGGACTTCGAAAATGGAAGGAGTATTAAAATATTCGTAAGTTTTCCAAGTATTAAATAGAGTCTACATTTCTGATATTCAAATGTAAACCTTTTATGATATCTTTTGATTACAGACACAGTGAAGCAATCCAGTGTTTGGCATACAATCCAGTAACGATGCATTTGGCTTCATGTGCCATCTCTGACTTTGCATTCTGGTCAGCAGATGTGAAGGCAGTGCAGAAGTACCGAGTGTCAGGGCGAATCACTTCCTGTGCTTGGTCACCAAATGGTCAAAACCTGGCTATTGGGTTGGCAAGCGGCGCAGTTTCAATCAGAGATAAGGTAAACATACTAATTTCGTAAATATATCAGTAAACTCGAGATTAAAATTTCTTGATTGGAGGGTATTAAGGTTTTTGCACTCAGCAGTGCTGATTTGCTTCCATAAACAGTAAAATATGATTGTATCTTAAGGAGGCCACATTTAAAACTTTTTTAATTTCTTACATTAATGGAATAAACTGTTTCAATAACTGGCTCTACTCTTATTTCAGCAAGGAGACGAAGCACAAAGAATTACAAGGGATTCCGCTGTTTGGGCAGTGGCATTTTCAAAATCAACTTTGTTGGTAGCAGACTGGAATGACACACTTTCATTTTATAATCTGCAAGGGCAAATGGTTCATAAAGAAAAGAATATTGGTAAGTAAATTAAATGTGTTTAATTATTAAAAGTGCTAAGTACTGCATTTGTAAATCTACTGCATTTCCCACAATTTCTAAGATCTGTTAATTAGTTTATCTTATGACAAATATCCTGGTTGACTGAAAAATGCTCTGCTTTTTGTTCCTTGTTGACAACTTAGCTAGAATAATTTGTGGACTAATTGTAATTATCGAAATGTATTTCTGTTACTACACACAGTGTGATATTAAGGTTTCTATTTACCACTGTATATTATGAATTTGTAGGTATGGCAGCATTGTCAATATCTCTGCTGGGGGCGCTGGTGCTGGTGGGAGGTGTGGGGGGGTGGTCGGTGCTGACTGCTGAAGGTGTGCCGTTGCTGACCACGCCCCAGGAGTGGGTATGGGCCATTACACCTTCACCTGCTTCTAATACTATAGTAAGTAAACTGGTATATATAATAGTTACTCAACACTACTGTAGTTAGCTCAATGAAGTGATTGAGGTGAATAACTGGAAATAATTTTTAGTAAAACTCTTTTGAAAGTAATTCTTCTTGTTTACTTTTCATTTCATTGCTTTTACACATGAAAGAATGTAGATAAAATCTTTGCTTAGCCTATCAAGAAAATAGCCTACCAATAAATTATTATTGATTCTAAAAAATACCCTAAAACATTAGTTCAACATGGCAAAATTGAGCATCTCGGAAAGATAAAGATAGGAAGCCAAAATACCAACATTATTGTGGACACAAGAAATAGACATGGCTACAGTTATAACTTATAAAAATATTTAAAAAAATACCTATGGTAAAAAGTGGTTCAACCGATTCTGCTCGAGATTCTTAATGAACAATTTTCATGTTTTGCGCAGTTACACCTTGTATATACATGCAATTACCATGTTCCAGGCTGTTGCGTGCCAGGACGGCACGCTGTGGTGCTACCAGGTAGTGTTCAGCACGGTGCACGGCCTGTACCGCGAGCGGTACGCGTATCGCGAGAACATGACCGACGTAATCATACAGCACCTCACCACCGGGAATAAAGTGCGCATCAAGTGCCACGACCGCGTGCAGAAGATTGCTATCTACAAACATCGGTTGGCTGTAAGTGTCACTTCACCAAGTGTTTCTTTTTTTAAAGTTGTTCTGTAATGAACTATGCATTACCCACTTCCACAGTTCCGAACATCCAATATAAATGAATCCCTCAACTTACGTTTTATTACATTTTTACTGACCTTAGGACTAGCTCTCAATATATCACATTTATTAAATATTTTGGGCACCATATACTCACTCACCCTTTCTCCATAATAATTTTTGCTTTACTTTATGTCCAGGTGCAACTGCCAGAGCGCGTGGTGGTGTACGAGCAAGGTGACTCGGAGGGCATGCTGTACAGAGTGAAGGAGAAGCTTCCGCAGAAGTCAGAGTGCTCGCTCCTCGTGGCCACCAGCGACGCGCTGCTGCTCTGCCAGGTCACATGTATAACGTACTAGTGAGCGCCCGCGGCTCCGCCCGTGTGGAAGTCGGTTTTGATCCCGTAGCATCCCACAGGAACATATTTTTGGGATGACAACTATACTATATGTTGATCCAAGTTACCCTCTGTCTATGTTCCAAATTTCATGAAAATCCGTTCAGTAGAATTTGCGAAAAGGAGTAACAAACAAACACACACACTTTCGCATGTATAATATTAGTAGGAAGAACTAGATTCAGATAGAAATTTTCTTTGCTGATTCATAACATTTTTTGTCTCTGTTTCGCCTAAAACTGGCAGGATTAGTTGAATTCAATTGATCATCGCTCCGATCGATTTCGGCCATACCAAACAGTTCAACTAATAATTAGGGAAATTAGTTCCAAGAAAAAATGTAGTAGTTTTTGACTGTCAAAAGAAAAACAATCGTGCTTTTGGGTTTTTGCTATCAAAGTGAATAAGTAACTCTTTAGATCACTACTAATACCTACAATATTTTTTAAAATTTTCAGGACACGAAACTAACCATGATAGATCGCCGCTTACCGAAATCGTGGACTATGCCAGCTCCCATCAGATACGTCAAAGTAACGACGTTGAATTTTGAGGAAGCGTTGCTTTTAGGGCTGCTAAACGGCCAGGTAATTGTGTTTTATAATTTTGTATTCACTATATACAAATCTCTTGTGCCTTTTCTTCTTGAAGTGACCTAAATCAGTAGAGATTTTATGTCAATTATCTGACATAATCATTTAAATAAAATTACAAAATATTCTAGAATTTATACTAAGGCCCGTATAACAGAAGGCAACTCAGATCACTTCTAATCGTTGATCACACAAAATTTGTTTTAAGAGCAGATCAAAACATAAGCGGCGATTGTATTTTAGAACCCATTTTAAGTTCCGATCAGGTGAATCTAATCTCAAGTGCCGATTTAGAGTCGAGAATGATTGAAGTCTGTTTTCATTTGCATTTTTGGAGTGATTGACAAGATGTTTCTATTTTACGCAAACATCTACCTCAAAAACCTTTTTCCCAACACAAATTTATACGGAACGGAACGTTTTTTTGCCATAATCTGTGCTTGACTTTTGTGACTGGTAACTTTTTTTTTTGTGTTTGTGGCACTAGTTTGCTTTGTGCCAATGTCAAGTAAAAGGTAGGGAAACAAAACGCGTTTAAATTATTATGAAGAAATAAATTTTGTAAGGATAGTCAGGTATAATATATAATATTAATTTTTTATATTATTTGTTGTAATAAATGAAAATAATACATTAAAATACAAAATGGGATACATAATAAGACATGAGACTCGAGTAGGAAAAGGAGCTGTTTCTGGGAATTTTATAAATTGCCTGTGTTTTTGTGCTAGCGACTTTGAAATTCTTGCAATTATAATTGATAATGCAGGCTGAGACATGGATAACAGATCACCACAAACTATCTGAAAATTAATATAATATTAAACACCATAATAATAAAATATATAAATACCTAATGCTCAATCACATAAGACCATGAAATCTCCAAGGGTTGAGTGCGGGCATTTAGGCTGTTTATAAGGCAGTTAGAAGTTCAGTATGATGATCATTGATCACCATGACTGTGACAATTTCTATGTAACTATGCATAAGTATGTAGGTACCTATTATTTACCACAAACTGTACCTATTTAAACCTATTAATGTACCTAGGTACTTACTTGGAATGATGCTGTGGCATAGAATCGCAAACAAACCAATATCTGCAGTTCTGGGGCTAACGGTAGTCCCCTATTATTTAATTTTACCAGATCATTTGCAATTAACGGTAAAATATAATTTTTCACAGTGTCTTGATTGAATCTGTATCGGATTTTAAACTTGTCTGGGTTTGTTGCGTATGGATCTTGGGCATCACGGATATATCTTAGGCTGGTTTCAGAGCGGCGCGTCTCAGCAGCGCTGCCCAGGCGCGCGCGGCTCGGGCGCGCGCCTGGGCAGCGCGTTCGCTGTGAAACGACATTCAGACGCGCGCGCTTCGTTGTGGTGTACGGTCGAGTGCAGAGAATCATTATGCCAGCAAACGTAATCACTATATTAGCTATATACGTTATATGGAAAAGAGTGCAACAACGACGTCTTAAAAGATTGCAAGTCGACGCTACTGGCAATCGAAGGAGATCCGACCGCGGCGCGGCCGAGACGCGGCCCAAGACGCGTCACTATGAAACGCTACATACAATCTAGTGTAATGCGAGGCGCGCGCGGCTGGGCAGCGCTGCCGAGACGCGTCGCTCTGAAACCAGCCTTAGTGGAATTTCGGGAATGTCCAAATTAAATAAATCTTCATAATTATCGTGAAATAAATCTTCCATGTCGTCGAAAATATCCATTATCCTTCTTTTGAAAATCACTGATCAGTATTTCTTGTTGATTTCTTGTCGAATAACCGTTAGAATAACCTTACAAAGCCTTCAAATCATTTCTCAAGACAGGTACGGACCTAACTTACGTAAACAAAGATCACATCTGTCAAAATCTCGACTTGAGTAAAGATTATTACATAAAGAACGTTCTGAAATAAGATATCACTCAGCTGAGTTTTGATTCATGAATCTTGAACTGAGTGACGTTCTAAAATCAAATCTCCGCTTAAAACTAGTTTTAAGTCTAGATCAGCGACTGAGATACCTTCTGTAATACGGGCCTTAGGCCGAAGATTCAAGATTCATGAATCAAAACTCACCTGAGTGATATCTTATTTCAGAACGTTCTATATGTAATAATCTTTACTCAAGTCGAGATTTTGACAGATGTGATCTTTGTTTACGTAAGTTAGGTCCGTACCTGTCTTGAGAAATGATTTGAAGGCTTTGTAAGGTTATTCTAACGGTTATTCGACAAGAAATCAACAAGAAATACTGATCAGTGATTTTCAAAAGAAGGATAATGGATATTTTCGACGACATGGAAGATTTATTTCACGATAATTATGAAGATTTATTTAATTTGGACATTCCCGAAATCGATATATCCGTGATGCCCAAGATGGATACGCAACAAACCCAGACAAGTTTAAAATCCGATACAGATTCAATCAAGACACTGTGAAAAATTATATTTTACCGTTAATTGCAAATGATCTGGTAAAATTAAATAATAGGGGACTACCGTTAGCCCCAGAACTGCAGATATTGGTTTGTTTGCGATTCTATGCCACAGCATCATTCCAAGTAAGTACCTAGGTACATTAATAGGTTTAAATAGGTACAGTTTGTGGTAAATAATAGGTACCTACATACTTATGCATAGTTACATAGAAATTGTCACAGTCATGGTGATCAATGATCATCATACTGAACTTCTAACTGCCTTATAAACAGCCTAAATGCCCGCACTCAACCCTTGGAGATTTCATGGTCTTATGTGATTGAGCATTAGGTATTTATATATTTTATTATTATGGTGTTTAATATTATATTAATTTTCAGATAGTTTGTGGTGATCTGTTATCCATGTCTCAGCCTGCATTATCAATTATAATTGCAAGAATTTCAAAGTCGCTAGCACAAAAACACAGGCAATTTATAAAATTCCCAGAAACAGCTCCTTTTCCTACTCGAGTCTCATGTCTTATTATGTATCCCATTTTGTATTTTAATGTATTATTTTCATTTATTACAACAAATAATATAAAAATTTAATATTATATATTATACCTGACTATCCTTACAAAATTTATTTCTTCATAATAATTTAAACGCGTTTTGTTCCCCTACCTTTTACTTGACATTGGCACAAAGCAAACTAGTGCCACAAACACAAAAAAAAAAGTTACCTGTCACAAGAGTCAAGCACAGATTATGACAAAAAAATGTTCCGTTCCGTATAAATTTGTGTTGGGAAAAAGGTTTTTGAGGTAGATGTTTGCGTAAAATAGAAACATCTTGTCAATCACTCCAAAAATGCAAATGAAAACAGACTTCAATCATTCTCGACTCTAAATCGGCACTTGAGATTAGATTCACCTGATCGGAACTTAAAATGGGTTCTAAAATACAATCGCCGCTTATGTTTTGATCTGCTCTTAAAACAAATTTTGTGTGATCAACGATTAGAAGTGATCTGAGTTGCCTTCTGTTATACGGGCCTAAGTCTGTTAGTAGTTTAGGCCATTAATGACTTTTGACCACAACAGTTTTTTTTTTGTGGCGACTGATGATAAGGAGTAACGTTTTGTATGACCACAGTTTGGACTATACAGAAACATTTTGAATGTATACTAAATTGTCGACCAGCTAACTTGGATTCCTATGATATTTCTTTCTTTTCTACTTATGTCACAAGATCGTCGCTTCGAGTCGAGCATCAAGAGATTGAGAAATTGACGAAGGTCGACCGGTGCGTCGATAGCTCAGTGGCAGACCAGTGGGCCGGTACACCACGCGACCCGGGTTCGATTCCCGGTCGACGCTTGTAAATTTTTCAATTCCTTATTTTTTCATTTATAAATAAGGTGTAAAAATATTAGCTGCAAATATTTTAAGGGGTGAACCTGCCTATAAAACTGAACAACTTTCCCCAAGGAACGTAGGTCGAAATATGAGAAAAAAAAACTTTTCCTCCCATACAAATTTACCAACCGACCAAGTCAATTTGTATGGGAGATGTAAAAAACTTTCTGATATTTCGACCTATGTTCCTTGGGGAAAGTTGTTCAGTTTCATGGTCTGATTCACCCTTAAAATATTTGCAGCTAATGTTTTTACACCCTGTATGTTACATGTATCAATTTACAGATCTGGCAAGTGTCGCCTCGCGACGGCAGCTCGAAGGTGGTGCTGCAGACGGGCGGCAGCGTGCGGTGCTTCGACGTGAGCGCGTCGCGCGGCCGCCTGGCCGTGGTCGACGAGCTGTCCCTGTGCCGCGTGTACACGCTGCAGGGCGCGCTGCTCTACACGGTGAGTGGAACGCTCCTTGCTCGAGGTTGGTGCTGCAGACGGGCGGCAGCGTGCGGTGCTTCGACGTGAGCGCGTCGCGCGGCCTCCTGGCCGTGGTCGACGAGCTGTCTCTGTGCCGCGTGTACACGCTGCAGGGCGCGCTGCTCTACACGGTGAGTGGAACGCTCCTTGCTCGAGGTTGGTGCTGCAGACGGGCGGCAGCGTGCGGTGCTTCGACGTGAGCGCGTCGCGCGGCCTCCTGGCCGTGGTCGACGAGCTGTCTCTGTGCCGCGTGTACACGCTGCAGGGCGCGCTGCTCTACACGGTCAGTGGGCGAAGCCTCCAAGACGCAAGACGCAAGTCTTCACTTGCAACATTTGTGTACTAACATTTAAATACACATACAGGGTGTAAAAATATTAGCTGCAAATATTTTGAGGGGTGAATCAGCCCATGAAACTGAACAACTTTTCTCAAGGAACATAGGTCTAATTATGAAAAAAAAGGACTTCCCATACAAAATTACCAACCAACCAAGTTAATTTGTATGGTATATCCAAATATTTTTTGTTGTATTTCGGTTCTTAGGGGAAAGTTGTTCAGTTTCATGGGATGGTTCACCCGTTAAAATATTTGCAGCATTTTATTACACCCTGTAAAAATGGAATTGAAGTGGGCAGCACAAATATGTAAATGGGATACTCACTTTGCAAAGTAGCAGACTTTGTCACATTGCCGGTGTTCCCTCCCGCGAGGGTCGAACACGACTACGAGTGCAGTGCAGTGTAGTGATCTCGCTTGCTCACGTTGATACTGTTTAGGAAGAAAATGTTTTGAAATATATTACAACAGACCTTCCTTTCTTACGAATGTGGTTTATTAAAATGTTAATTGTGTTTTGCAGGAGGAGAACGTGACGTCGGTGTCGTGGAACTCTTGGTGCGAGGAGCTGGTGAGCCTGTCGGGCGCAGGGCTGCTGGCTGTGAAGGCGGGGCTGTTCCCCGCGGCCGCGCAGCCGCTCGCCGGCTCGGTGGTCGGCTTCCAAGTGAGTCTACTACACACACACACACACATGTAGCTACTTTAGAAGACCATTTATATACAAAAAGTATAGTAAAATCAGGGATGTTTTGGAGCTCCGAAACTGAAACGATTGGATATCCAATATAAAAGTATATACGTAACCAACCGTAACCGAATTAAAGCTTTGGATAATTTCGGATAAGGGCATTGCCTCACTAAGCCCTGTTATGACCAACTAGTGTGAAACATGTCGCATGTGTCTTTTGGATTGTTTGTTTTATTTTGTTGTGAAGTCATTATTACTCAACAAATTTACACTTACCACTACTTAGCGCGACCTATTCTAAAAAAGTGTTATTTTAGTTAATATGCGTATCCGAAACATTTGGATAATCCGAAATATTTTTATATCCGTATCCGTAAACGAATCTGAAATAATATTTTTTCCAACCGATTTTTTTTATCCGTATCATCCCTGGTAGAAATATAAGTGATCAGGTGGATAACATTCACTCTCTGTTTTGTGACCTTTTGAACCGAATTGATACAATCAAAGCCTACTTAGACCAAGTGCACAACCATTTTGGACGTTACTTTGATTATAGCTGCACGAAAACAAAGTGAACTTGGTTGACCGTCCGTGTATCCAAGCGTCTTGGCTAAGTTTCTTCAACGACTGAAGAGAACCCAACTTCGCATGGTAACCAGCGTCATAACAGGTCACGGTCACTTCAATAAACATCTCTCAGTCACAGGTATCACCGACTGTGCCCCATGTACAACATATGTATGAAAGAGGAAGAAACAGCTGCCTATGTGGTGTTACACTGCAAGGAGGTGCCAACAAAATACCTCGGAAACCCGAGGTCAATCCCTGAGGCACTCAGTGATTTGGTAGGGTTACTGGGCTTCCTCGGGGAACTAGGATGGCTCGAGTAGAGTGCTCCCACCCTTTATGCAAAATAGGCGCATGTAGACGTAGAGTTGCGGCAAATAGTCCGTTTTACTATTGCCATTACTTTCTCTAATTATGCTTTGATAGTTACAACTCTGCTTTACTAATCTTTGTAATGTTTTCACGCGACCATTGTTATTCAACATAATGATCCTTAGTCACAGGGGTGTATAAAACTGGAAGTGACATTGTGGTTGTTGCCAGGGCGGGCGCGTGTTCTGCCTGCAAGCCAACGCGATGCAGACCGTCAACGTGCCGCTGTCGCACGCCGTGCATCAGTACACGCAGCAGAAAATGTTCAAGTAAGTCTACTTTCTTTGCGAGTGGGACATCGAGTCGTACACGCTTGACAGGCGGATTGGCGAGCGCAGTTTAAGATATTCACACATAACGCTGCTGCCTGGATTCATCCCTTACTCGCCTTTTACGACACCCACGTGTTTTTACCTAAACTAAATGGGTTGATGCTATTCTAAGCCGGCACCACACGGTTACCTATTTAGGTTACTTACTCGTTATAATACAACGTGTAATTTTAAATTCGCAATACCTCAGACACCCCAATTGATTTAAATTCAATAAACCTAAATCAAGAAAAAATAATAAAAAGATATTGGGTCTTTCCGCAAGAAAGTTCGACGCGCGTTGAACGCATGTCTAGCGGTTTTTTGTATGTATCGCGTCTAACTTATTTTTGTGGTAAGGCCCATTATGTTTTACATATCTATTGCGCTGTTTAAGTTATGGTCTGATAAGGAGTCGGTAGATAGGTCTAGCCGCGCTCTGCTGCTGTTTGCCTATGTTAAAAAGTAGTTCAATTCTGGTTGTAATTCTGGACAAACTATTTTCAGGTTTTGTGCATTTAAAGTTACACATTGTATAAGCGGCTTAGGTACAATAATTTCGGTTGTTTTCCAGCGAGGCGTACGCGGTGGCGTGCCTGGGCGTGACCGCTCTGGACTGGGAGCGGCTCGGCATGGCCGCCTTAGAGGAGCTATCCTTCGAGGTCGCCCGTAAAGCCTTCCAGCGCAGCGAGAATATCATATTCCTCACGTTAATAGATCACCTGCAGGTATTCAGCCTCAATGTTCTGTACCTGTGTGTTCCTGCCGTGTTATGCCGGCTTACAAGAGCATCACCCCATATCTTTCCTGCGGGTGTAGTATGAGGCGAGTCGAAGGTAGTATTTCAGTCTAAAGCGTTTCAACTTTAGCATATTCACATTTGACTAGCTGCAAATATTAATGTTCCAAGTTCAAATCACTTTTAGTCCCTTGGGTTAAAATAACCTTTTTTGCGCGCTCTTATTTGCGCCTAAAGCGTAGTTTTTTTAATAGAGGGCATAAAAAGGAATTATTTTCCGTCCATATACATACTCTCGAAAAACATAAACGTCTGAGACAGTCGGGTTATAATATTTTTTTTACATACACACATAAATCACGCCTTTGTCCCTTGCGGGGTAGGCAGAGCGTTACCGATCGTAAAATTACGGTCTTTATCGCACATCTGACAAGTATTGAGGGCCCTTTCAGATGTTTCGTGTATCACTGTAGTGACAAGTTGTCAGCCTGTCACCTAAAATTGTAATACACATGAAACCCTCGAGTTCCTTAGTTGCCTTTTACAACACCCGCGGGAAGAAATGGGGTGATACTATTCCACGGAGGACAATAACCAGTGGAGAACGCATGCGGGGGCGACCGCACTCACTTGATGTATGCTTTATAAGGCTGACGCATCAAAATTTTGATTAGTCGGGTTGAGACTGTGCGAAAGAACGGACGTTCCGCGCTTCGTTTTTTGGCGTATAAACGTAATCAAGAATGCCTTCCTGTGCAGTGAAATGGTGTGGAAAGCGTAGTACAACATCAAGTTCCGCAAAAGACGGGATAACATTTCATAGGTAAACATTTTTATGCTTGATTCTTTCAAAATTTCATTTTAATGAAAAATAATTCCATATTTATAATTTCTGATGCGCTCCCGTTGATGTCTTTCATTGCTATCCCTTTCTAACGCACGGGTGTGTCCATACGTAGGCTGGCTCTTTCTTCGTATTAGTGCTATAACACTGTTCTCAGAAGTATAGAATGATTTTATCGATAATTCTGGGATCGTCATAAAAGAATTATGTTAATGTACGTACTTAACAACTTACCTACAATGTATATTATATGAATGAATGCATTCGGGGTATATCCCAACAAACAAAAGTTGCTCTTATTGTGGCTTATATAGCCAAAAATAATATACTTATACAAGCCGTATTATCGCTAATAAGGGTGTGTTTGGGCACAATTTATAAAGGTTATATCCTTGTACCCCCCTTATAGTTACCTTATTGATCGCTTTTTTCCCCTTATACGTGTTATATTATGGCAAGGGACAAGGAAGATAAACTTATAATGGCAAAGAAATAACTTCTATATAACCAATACACATATAAAAATCATATGAAAAACGTTAATAAGGGCGACCACCCTTATATGTGTTTTATCATAATCCGATACAAAGGAGTTAAACCCATTGTGGCAAATCAAAGGCTCTTAAAAATCCGTAGGCCCTTATAGCCGTCTGTTTATGATTCTGCAACAAGTGTTTTGGCGTGGAAAGTAGGTACATGAACGATTTAACTGAAAAGAGAACGGTAAGTATAATTATATTAAGTAGTTAATATATTTCTGATTTGTGTGCTCATATATAGTGAAAAGTAACTGGGAATTCAAATTCACGGTAAAATGTGGTACGCTGTGTGTTGTGGTGTCAACCCGCCCTCGAATTTATGCTTTTTGAGTGCTAAAAACGTAATAAATTATTTACTCATGTTATATACGTAGTCGGTCCCAAAGTTCTGTCATATATGAAAATACTGATAAAATAAAAAGTACCAATCCGTTTTTAAAAATTTATATATCAATTAAAAATACAATTATCGAAGAATCAAAATAACATAAAACCATTCGAAATGACCTCCCTTGCTTTTAATAACGGCCATCAACCGCGGCGGCCAGTCGTCTATCGCAGCACGCACCATATCCATGTCGATTTCAGCGACTGCTTTAACTATGGCTGACTTCAGGCTCTCCAAATTTTTATGGGGCTTAGCACAGACCTTGCTGTCTCAGACCTGCCAAATTTTATAGTCCAGAGGATTAAGGTCCGGACTGGAGGAAGGCCAATCTTCGTGTCTTATAAACTCAATGTTTTGACGTTCAAACCAGGCTTGAGTGGTCTTGGCTTTGTGAGCGTGCGCAGAATCCTGCTGGAACACAAAGTGATGTCCTGAAAATAGTGTGTTGGGCAGGTCTTTGACGTACCGATCCAAAACCGTCTCTTGGTACACTTTTGCACTGGTTTTGACACCCTTTTCGCAAAAATGAACCTCAGTTGGCCCATAGTAGGAGACTCCTAACCAGACCATGACTGAAGAGGGATGATGCCCATGTTGCACCCGCGGAACTTTGTTTCCTGCTTCTTCAGAGCTGGTAGCGTACACTCTATCGTTTTGTTTATTATACTTTTCTTCTATATCAAAAAAATTTTCGTTTGTAAAAAGTATATCGCGGTGCCGGTTTTTCGCGTACCGTTTTAACAACACCCGGGATATTTTGAGTCTAATTTCTTTTAAACGGGCATTAAGTAAGTGCCCACTCTTTTTTTTGTATGCTCGCAGCTTAAGGTCTTCGTTTAAAACCTTTTTGACTGTTTTTCTACTAACCTTCATCTGCAAACCCATAAGTTTCTGTTTTCGGACAGGATTTCTTCGTATGCGCTCCTTGATCGCTTTGATCACTGCTGGTGTTCTTGCGGAGCGAGGCCGGCCAGTTCTTTTCTTGTCCTCAACACTAGAGACTTCAGTGTACCTACTTATAGTTCGATACACAAACCTAAGCGTTATTTTAAATTTTTTGAGCAACTTGAAAATGGTACTCGGCGAGTGCCCGCAGCGATGCAACGCCAAAACTGCTATTCGGTTTTCTTTCAAAGTCCACTCCATCGTGAAAAATCGCGCCAAATGATCATTTATTGTTTTAAAATAATTGTCAAACATTCAAAAACGGAATGCAATAAAACTTTTCCAAATTCGTGTTCTAAATTCAAAAATAATATGCCAGTGACAGAACTTTGGGACCGACTACGTACAGTGCCATTAAGAGAGCAAAACGATAAGCACATTGTCTACAAGGGGTCAATGAGAGTGGAAACCTTATTATGGCCACATTTGTTGCTTATATTCTATCGCCATTTTGTGTTATCGCCATTTAACATATTTTTAGGGTTCCTTTGACACGAACAAAATCCCATTATGTACTACTTAAGTTTTTAATTTTTAAATTTATTTATTTTTAATTTGAATCCATTTTTTAATGTAAATTCCACTCCGTAATAAATCCACACAACCTGCTATGCTTTCAAAATGGCAATCTTAGTTATGTAAACCATTTTAATATAACCATAAAGAGAACAGTTCTTTTGAAATCGCTGTATTAGGGAATATGGAATGCTTTCATCCTTGTAAAGATTTTATAAAATGTCAAAATTTGTTTGCTGGATAGACGTCCTATCAAATGCTCCTATAAGTTGACAAGCATCATAATTACCTTATGCATGTCTTTTATAAGAATAATTTATCATATTAAAAGCCTTTATATATCTTTGAATATTATAAGGCTGAAAAGCAATGTAGTTAGCCTCTATAAGAAGAACACATTTCGAGCCCTTATAGTAGCCATATAATTTGGATTTATTGACGTTTAACCAGCCAAATTATAAGAGTAAAGGTAATATTAACTAAATCTTCTTATAATGTGCCATTATAAGGAACATTGACATTATTAATGCTATTTTATGACAAGTATAAGAGTATAAATCTTATAGACTTAATTTTATAAGTTTAATTTGTTTGTTGGGATGGAGTGGCGCGGACGCATTCCCCCCGCGCCAAAACTTCGTGTTTCATTATTATAAATAAAAGATCTTGCGCTAGTCGAATATCAATTTGTAACATACATACATACATACATACATACATATATCACGCCTTTATCCCTTGCGGGGTAGGCAGAGCGTTAATGGCCAATGGTAAGAATACGGCCACTATCGCCGCGTATGACATTTTTGATGTTTGTTTTCTGAGGTTGTTTCAGAAAATATGTGTATCACATCACTATAGTGACAGGTTGTCAGCCTATCGCCTAAAAATACACCAACACTCTCGAGTCAATTTGTAACTATTTCATTTATTATGAAATCAGAACAAAATATCAATAGGTAGGTCAATATATCATCTTGTCATGTCCGTCTGTCTGTCTGCTGACCAGCATCGTCTCGCCAACCAGCCCTACCATCCAAAATGATCGTAACAGGTCGTTTCCAATTCGGTACAATTATTTCAATACATACCCTAAAATTACAATGTAAGTAGGAGCTTATTATTATTTTTTTTATACATATATCGCTATATTAATATTAGCATGCACATGTTTTAATAAATTTTCTTACCTACACATAATATGAGTAAACTTATTAAACGGTGATATAAAATATCGATATAATTTTACATATTTATTTTTCCCATCTCTACAAAATATGCGGTCATTGCGAAAGCCAATTGCGTCTAGCGATAATTACCTCTCCCCCCGCAAAAACCAGTGAGCTTGGTTTTGAACAAAATCGTACCGACGCGTTCTCCACTGGTTACTCTCCTCCGTGTACTATTCTAAGCCGGCATCACACGGCAAAATATTTTTTTAGTTATTATATTATTATTAACATGCTTTTATTATTGCATGTATGTAACTATGCAATGAACTCTAAGAAAACTAATTTTACCATCTTCTAAAAAGATCGTACCGACATAAAAATAGGCAGTTGTATGTGATTTTGATAACAATACAATAATATGGTACTGTCGAGCTGATACGATCATGGAGCCGGAAGATATGAACTGGAACTTCATGATGGATGATCGTATCATAGCCGTGTTTGGACTTGTTAGAAAGGTCTTGTAATAAAGCGTGTTTTTTAGTGTTTTTAACGACCGATGTAGCGCAGTGGACCGGGTTAGATTATCGGTGGGTCCCTCACAAAGTATTTATCACTTTGTGAATTTGTTCCCAGTCTGGTTAGGACATTGCGGGCTCAACCACCCGATTGTCCGTAAGATGGTTCCGTGTTTCGGATGGCACGTTAAACCGTCTGTCCCGGTTGCTGTTTATGATCCCTTAGACGGCGGTCGTTACACAACCATGTCAGAAGCGTGCTTCTTGTAGAAGGCGGTTGAAAAATTCTGACACTAGGGTTCATCAGGTCGTTGGACGACTTGGTGTCCCACACGAAAAGAGAAAGAGAGTGTTTTTAAATTATTAATGTATTTTTCTGTATGTTTGTTGTTGCCAGGAGCGTTTCGAAGCGGGCGAGAAGCGCGCGGTGATCGTGGGCGACGTGCTGGCGTACCGCGGCCGCTACAACGACGCCGCGCGCACATTCCGCGCCGCAGGGAACGACGACAAGGCGCTGTCCCTGTACGTCGACCTGCGCATGTTCAACAAGGCACAGGTATCAAGAGAAATACGGTTCGCTCACTTGCCTGGTTCAACAATACATTCTGTAGCCTACGCAACGAAGCTACAGGCTACAATTCTACAGGTGAAATTTTATGTACATTGCGTAGCCGGTGGGACATTATAAAACCAGGATTTTTGACTCGCTACATTGCGTACATCGAATTTCACCTGTAGAATTGTAGCCTGTAGCTTCGAAAAACTAGGCACTGCTTACATCTTTTTTTTGTCTTATTTTGTGGCTAACATGTGATCGGTCTCTAGACCATAAGCAGTTTTTTTTTGTGTTTCATGGCAGGTAGGCGCGCCTTCCCACTGGTAGGCCAATACTGCATAGACCAATATATAACGTCAAACTAACAAACAAATTTCCACCTATTTGGTGCATTTAGTTAGGTCAGTCAGGTTTTGGCGTTATCCCATGTATGCAGCTGTTTTAAGCGTCTTGATTGCAGGGAACGCTGAGACACTGAGCAAGCTTATTTTGGTGGTGCGTTATTTTGTCCTGATAGCGTTTAGAGACATTGGATATTTCTTCCTTGATGGTTACGATTTTTAGGTGCTTGTAGTTTTCGTCCATTCTGGTAAACGATGGAGCATCTACGATTGCTTTGAGCACCTCATTCTGGAACCTTTGAACTATTTCTGTGTTTGATGTTTTGGCATGGGCATTGATATCCAAAGTAATACCATGATATTAGTTTGTATTGTATTATTAGTTGTTCTCTCTTGTTTTAACGAAAGAAGTGTCAAAATGTGTTGTGAAGCGCTTGATAACCCGCAACGTGTATACCCTCAGGAGTACGTGAACGAAGGGTCAGGCGCGAGCCTGCAGGCGCTGGCGCGGCGGCGCGCGGAGTGGGCGCGGCACATCAACGAGCCGCGCGCCGCCGCCGAGATGTACCTGGCGGCCGGCGACGTCAGGCGCGCCGCCGAGCTGCTGGCCGCCTGCCAGCGCGAGGATATGTGAGACACACACACACACACACACACACATCAACGAGCCGCGCGCCGCCGCCGAGATGTACCTGGCGGCCGGCGACGTCAGGCGCGCCTCCGAGCTGCTGGCCGCCTGCCAGCGCGAGGACATGTGAGACACACACACACACACACACACATCAACGAGCCGCGCGCCGCCGCCGAGATGTACCTGGCGGCCGGCGACGTCAGGCGCGCCGCCGAGCTGCTGGCCGCCTGCCAGCGCGAGGACATGTGAGACACACACACACACACACACACACACACACACACACATCAACGAGCCGCGCGCCGCCGAGCTGCTGGCCGCCTGCCAGCGCGAGGACATGTGAGACACACACACACACACAACAACGAGCCGCGCGCCGCCGCCGAGATGTACCTGGCGGCCGGCGACGTTAGGCGCGCCGCCGAGCTGCTGGCCGCCTGCCAGCGCGAGGACATGTGAGACACACACACACACACACACATCAACGAGCCGCGCGCCGCCGCCGAGATGTACCTGGCGGCCGGCGACGTCAGGCGCGCCGCCGAGCTGCTGGCCGCCTGCCAGCGCGAGGACATGTGAGACACACACACACACACACACACACACACACACACACACACACACACACACACACACACACACACACACACCAACGAGCCGCGCGCCGCCGCCGAGATGTACCTGGCGGCCGGCGACGTCAGGCGCGCCGCCGAGCTGCTGGCCGCCTGCCAGCGCGAGGACATGTGAGACACACACACACACACACACACACACACACACACTAACACACACACACACACACACACACACACACACACACACACACACCCCAACGAGCCGCGCGCCGCCGCCGAGATGTACCTGGCGGCCGGCGACGTTAGGCGCGCCGCCGAGCTGCTGGCCGCCTGCCAGCGCGAGGACATGTGAGACACACACACACACACACACACACACACACACACACACACACACACACACACACACACACACACACCAACGAGCCGCGCGCCGCCGCCGAGATGTACCTGGCGGCCGGCGACGTCAGGCGCGCCGCCGAGCTGCTGGCCGCCTGCCAGCGCGAGGATATGCGAGACACACACACACACACACACACGCACACGCACTCAAAGTATATTTCCTAAAGTGTACCTCAGAAATTTTGTTATAGTTTAGGAAATAGAGTCTGAACGACTTCCGAACAAAAATTTTCTATTGTGTTTGTCTTTTGCGCATTCATAGCCACTCAAATTATATTTCATGAACATGTTCCTATGTATGAACAACATTTTCATCACCCTTTGTTCGTGTGGTCAGGTTGATCGAGCTGGCGCGCAAGCTGGACAAGGGGTCGAGCGAGTCGCTGCGGCACGTGGCCGAGGCGCTCGTGTCCGTCGGCGAGACCACCACCGCCGCTGACGTCTATACGCGCCTCGGCATGCACAAGTAATGTCTACTACATAAAGATAAAGATAATTTATTTCAAAATAAAATAGTGCTTACAAATAAAAAATTTACAGATTTAAAAGTAAAGTAGTGCATAAAATTATTAGTTATACCTAAACTAAGTAAATAAATGCCGTGTGATGCCGGCTTAGAATAGCATCACCCCACATTCTTCCCGTGGTTGTCGTAAGAGGCGACTAAGGAACTCGAGAGTATTGGTGTATTACAATATTTTAAATATTTTAAATTGTTGTATTCAAAGAGTTGTTGGTTCCAGGAACGTGGCACACTTGGCGGTGCAATCGGGCGAGTGGTCTCGCGCGTTCGAGATCGCCAAGCAGCACCCTGAGTGTCGCCGCGACGTGTACCTGCCGTACGCGCACCGCATGGCGCAGGAGAGCAAGTTCATTGAGGCTCAGAGAGGTAACGTTGCTTCTACAACCATCTGGATTGTTCGAGAACATTCTGGAATATTCGTGTGTGTGCAGTCGGGCGAGTGGTCGCGCGCGTTCGTGATCGCCAAGCAGCACCCTGAGTGTCGCCGCGACGTGTACCTGCCGTACGCGCACCGCATGGCGCAGGAGAGCAAGTTCATTGAGGCTCAGAGAGGTAACGTTGCTTCTACAACCATCTGGATTGTTCGAGAACATTCTGGAATATTCGTGTGTGTGCAGTCGGGCGAGTGGTCGCGCGCGTTCGTGGTCGCCAAGCAGCACCCTGAGTGTCGCCGCGACGTGTACCTGCCGTACGCGCACCGCATGGCGCAGGAGAGCAAGTTCATTGAGGCTAAGAGAGGTAACGCTGCTTCTACAACCATCTGGATTGTTCGAGAACATCCTGGAGTATTCGAGACTCGTCTAGAACAGCTAGGAGTTTAGTTTACTGACTAATACATCATAAAGACCTGATCCACTCAAAATATATGAAGTAATAACAGTTTGTTGATTGTTATAGTAGATTACGTACTGAGGTATGTAAGCTATCAATAACAACCGAGGTTTTTTAACGCCCGAGCGGAGCGAGGGCGGTACCTTTCCGAGGTTGTTATTGATGTTACGTCCGTGGTACGTATACTGCTTTACATATCGAATGAAAAGTGAGTAAAATAAAGCGATAAATGCAGAAAAACGATCCATAAATGATGATTGTATCGTCTGGTATTCAAATTGCTCCACTAAACTTTTTTCTATGATTGAAAAATATTGAATTAATATGAAAGAAAAGTATCCTAACATAAAGTAGACATTTTTCTGATCGTAGGGATATTAGTAATTTTTACTTTTGTCATTGTAATATTGAGTAATAATTCGATAAACTCATTTATTGAGGTTATAAAAATACAGATAAAAAATATAATTCCTGCGTTCAAGCAACACAATTCGTAGCGGCCAGTTCGAAATTTAAAATCGTATACAACTCCTATTAAAAATAAGAAGAAATTGATTTTAGCTTTTTAATTGCCGCGATTCTATTGGTTCTTTTTCTAGTTCCATATTTAAAATTACTTACAGGCTTAGTTTTAAAACCTCGCCTGTAAGTTGAACTTACAGGTCGTGTTTTTTGTCAGTAATGACCTACTTTCAGAGCATGAGATATGTAAAATAAGTTTCATTCTATTACTCGTAGTTATCTTTGCCGCCGCTCAACACTGTTCAATTAATTATTGAACGAAAATCTTTTGCTTTAGTTGGTAATTTTATATAGTTGTCTGTGGCAACACTTCTTCTGTCAATACAGTTTGAGTCAACGTGCCTATGTATTTATAAATTATAAATTAAATAAATCCATAATTATTTAACAGAAGTTTTAATAAGGACAAGTTTTTTAACTGCCCTAACCCGTGATTGACTGGAAAAGGTTTCACATTTTACATACATACACATATCACGCCTCTATCCCTTGCGGGGTAGGCAGAGCGTTAGCGGCCCTAAAAATACGGTCGCTATCGCCACATCTGACAGATTTTGTGGGCCGTTTGAGATACTTGCACCGTTTCATGCAATTTGCCAAAAAAAATTGCTGCAAATATTTTACGAACTGAATCAGCTAATGAAACTAAACAACTTTCCCCAAGAAACATCGGTCGAAATATGAAGAAAAAAAGGTGGGACTTCTCATACAGTTGAGTCGCTCGGCTGCTACATTTTGTATGGGAGGTCCTTAAATTTTTTTCATATTGCGACTTATGTTTCTTGGGGAAAGTTGTTTAGTTTCATGGGCTGCTTCACCCCTTAACCTTTTGCACGCCAGAGTTTTTTTACGTCGGCACACCCCCGACGCCAAGCATAGAAAAATATGAAGATGGTAAAAACTTATCGGCAAGCAGCCCGGTGTCTTAAACAAGACAGAATTTAAGTTATAAAAATAGGTAAATTTGGACTACTTTAGTCGTCAGTGGCGTCGTATGTACGCGAGCGTTTAGCAACTATAGTGGTCATTGGCGTTCAAAAGGTTAAAACATTTGCAGCTAATATTTTTACAGCCTGTATGAAAATAAATTATTATGAACTATTAAATTGCAGCGTACCACATGGCCGGCGAGACGTCGACAGCGATGCGCGTGTTCGCGGTCCTGGTGGGCAATGCGGTGTGCGAGGAGCGATACGCAGACGCCAGCTACCTGCACCACCTGCTAGCCTGCCAGTGTCGAGACAACGCTAACACGCCTGCCACAGACAAGTGAGCTTATCAAATGTCTATATATTTTATTGCAGGATGTAGAAAAAATTGGTTTGTTCCTGAAATATTTTCAGTTAATTGTTTTACTCATAAAAAATCATAGCACAAATACATAAGGTTCAAAGTTTCATACACTAACAAATCACGCCTTTTTCCCTTGCGGGGCAGGCAGAGTGTTAACAGCCGTTTCACTGTAATGACAAGTGGTCAAACTGTTGCCTAATGTGGTAATACACATGAAACCCTTGAGTCCCTTTTATAACTATATTGATAATAATAGGCTACATAAATTCCTGGCAGGTGAAATGTTTATTAACGACATGCCAATACCATGCGTCTTTTTTTTTGTTTTGGACGATTTCGTAACGGGGCCATCGAATCTACGCCACGAAATGTATCAAGCGGCCTCACCAGCCGGGCACGCTATTCACTGTCACAGATAATATGTATAATACTACCAGAGAAGTACAGATACGTAACGGCACACGAGGGATCGATTCCCTAAGATGGCTATTGGTGTGGCTATTTGAGATGTCGATTCAGCGCGTGCGTTGCTAGCGACATCTAGGTTATTTATTGGATACTTCGTATTGACGTTATTTGCATTGAAATATTGCTTTTTCATCTCAAAACATCTTAATAATTTATTTATAATTGTCTAATACTTTGTTTTTGTAAACTTTCCTCTATTTCAGACTCTTTAAGTTATACTCACTACCCGTATCGCCATATATTGATATTTTTTGGACTGATTTCGTTTGGTAAGGAATGAGAGCCCATGTCACTGTAGATGTTTGCACAGACAGAGAGCGGGGCGCGCGCGCGTGGGTGCGCGGCACGAGCGGCTGGCGCGCGTGTACCACGCGTACGACGCCGTGCACTGGAGCGTGCACGAGCCCTTCTCCCTCAGCCAGCCGGACACGCTCCTCAACGCGGCGCGCTACCTGCTCGCGCTACTCGACGACGCCGCTGCTGAACCCCCGCCCGGCATTTCCATGTTGTATCCTTTATAACAGGCTTAAATAAAAATGAGGTTATCAGCTTGACCTGTATGTATGTATTAATGTATGTGTCGCAGTAAGATAGATATAGCCGTAGTATACTTGTATCCCTAGGAATATAATTATATGCTGCCATCACTCGACGGATAAAACAATAGTTTGATCAATCATCGAAATAAAAAATAGATACATATATATATATATATATATCACGCCTACCCATGTAGGGTATTATGACTTACGCCACGTCCAACAAAAATTTCAGGGTAACAGAAGATTGTGTATCACCACAGTGACAGGTTTTCAGCCTGTCGCCTAAAATTGCAATACACATCAAGCCTTTAGTCGGCTCTTACGACACCCACGGGAAAGATATTGGGTGATGCTACCCTAAGCCGGCATCTCACGGCATAAAAATAGATATTCGCGCATATTCCTGATGTTTTATAAGGGAATTATTTTAAACGAATTTCCAAAATCGATGGTACTAGTGACCCCGGGGGAATCGTTTCCGAGTGGATTTGAATTGGAACTAGTATTAAACATATATACCCTACAAATAAATTGATTTTTCTTACATTGACCGATCCAGCTGCTTATACCTCTGTCTAGCGAAACAAGCTAAGGCGCTGAATGCAAATTTCCTAGCGCGACAAATGCTGGACAAGTTGCTCGGATTTCAAATTCCACAAAAATTCCAGGTGTGATTTATCATTATACAATATTCATTGCCTTATCCCATTCTCTATCGGGGTCGGCTACCTAACCTTGATTTGATGATTTGACGTGGAACCATGTTTTTACACAGAGCAGTTTGGCAGTTTCAAATAAGTAGTTTAAAAAAAGAGCGGTATCCTGTTTTCATTTCATGTGTTTACTGACTATAATGATACAAGCATGAAGTTGTTTATATTTTAGTTTATATATTTTTTTTATTATCAAACAGACTTACCACCAGAACATACCTTTCTAACAGAATCTTCTGAAAAATATTATATTTTGAGAGTGCTGAAGATAATGAATATACAATGTACAAGGTGTAACTTTAAATGCGCAAAACCTCAGATACCTCAACTGATTTTAAATTCAATTAACCTAAATTAAGGAAAAAATAATAAAAAGTATTATATCTGGTGAGACCGGCGTTCCTTATATCTGCGGTCACGGTCTGACCGGAGTCGGTAGGTTGGTATGGCCGCACAGCCGCCGTTTGGGGGCTTTGCGCGTGCAATGTGTGCATAGTTCGGGTCGAAATCGACCCGAACTATGTATGTATGTATAGGTATGTATTTCTATAGAAGAAATACATACCTATACATACATACATACATACATTTTGAAAAGAGGTTTAATCGATTCTGCTTGTGATTCTGATCAAACTATTTTC
Organism: Keiferia lycopersicella; assembly: GCA_029255805.1. Lineage (NCBI taxonomy): Eukaryota > Metazoa > Arthropoda > Insecta > Lepidoptera > Gelechiidae > Keiferia > Keiferia lycopersicella. The sequence continues at coordinate 12,939,334 of JARACZ010000006.1, read as the reverse complement.
AGTTTTTGCGCATTTAAAGTTATACATTGTATATCCTTGTCGTGCTTGCTATAAAGGTTTAACAAAAACAATAAATTTAAAATAAACACGTATTAATAACAGGAAAGTGTGGAGCTGTTGATGGTGAAGACCCGAGGCGGGTCGGGGAGCGCAGTGGGCGGCGGCGGGGGCGACGGCGGGGGCGGGGGTGACTCGGCGCGCGAGGACGACGCGGCGCTGCTGTGCTGGCGCTGCCGGCGCCACACGCCGCCGCTGTGCGCGCTGCGCTGCCCGCACTGCCACCACAGGCACGCGCACGCGCTCAACACGCACGGTAACGCTTCAAACACGATGTACATGCAACACTAAATGTTTAAAAAAATGTTACACCGTATGATGCCGGCTAGAATAGCATCAGCCCATTTCTTTCCCGTGGGTGTCGGTAGAAGCCGACTAAGGGACTCGAGGGTTGCGTTGTGTGTGTATTGCAACTTTAGACGATCGCTGACAACCTGTCACTATAGTTGTTCGATACGATACAAAATTATTAAGCACAAAAATAGGATTCTATATAAAATTATAAAAAAAAACTCGCTTTTGGGCGTAGACAATAGTGATACACGACTTAACTGTAGCGACCCTCAAACATTTGTCAGACGTAGCGTTGACGATCATAATTTTATGGCTGTTAACGCTCTGCCTACCCCGCCAAGGATATAGGCGTGATTTGTGTACCGTCGCATCGTCGTTACTGTACAATAATAATTGATGAGATATCGCTAAGAAGAAGAAGACGCTAAAGCATCATTAAAATCGTTACGCTAGGAGATGAATCCCGAAGTATAAGTTAAAACAACCTTCGAATCCTTCGAGTGACTACTAAACGTTAATTTATTTCATAAAAAGCATGCATGAGATAATGATAAATAGCTTACTAAGCCAACTTATTATTGGCTCAGTGTTTAGGTATTACGAAATGATAAGTACATGCGTAGCTTGTACACATAGTAGTTCCAAAGTCGATTTCCCAATCGTTACCACCAGCAGCAGCCTTCTACAGAACAGCATTTAACCTTTTAAAGCACATCCAATGCTATGCTTGCCGGCGGATTTGAACTTTGATATTGACACTGTTTCGACCACTTACCTAAGACACAGTCGAGAGTGACGCCCTTAGTTCCTCAGATTTACTACATCGTTTCTAACTTTACATTTTCCCGTTGACAGAAGTGCTACCTCTGGTGGAATTCGTGCCCGAAGACGGCATCAGCATGAAAGAGGCGCTGGATCTTATAGAGCGCACGCCGATACCGCAGTCCCAGGGCTCCGCGTACGATGAGGATGCGGGCGCCGAGGTGCTGCGGATAGACCACCAGCTCGACTCCTCCGACCCCTTCCTCGACAGGCTGGATGAGGTATAAACGCATGACAGTTTGTCACAGGCAGTGCAAACCTCAGCTGTGATTCCAATGACCAGTGATAGTGTACAAGGGAAAATTCAATACGAGATTGTAATTTAGCTCTGAACAAACGCATCATTCATAATGATGATCTGTACTATTTACGTGTGTCATGATTTGGTGATTCTAAGTGCAAAACCGGTCTATTACGATAATATTTAGGTGAATAATTGATCCAAGTAATCGCGAGAGCTCTCTCTCTTCTCGTGTGGGACACCAAGTCGTCGAATGACCTGATGAACCCTAGTGTCAGAATTTTTCAACCGCCTTCTACAAATAGCAGGCTTCTGACATGGTTGTGTAACGACCGCCGTCTAAGTCATCATAGACAGCAACCGGGACCGAACTTAACATGCCATCCGAAACACGGAAACATCTTCCTTTCGGACAATCGGGTGAGTCAGCCCGCAATGTCCTAACCAGACAGGGAACAAATTCACAAAGTGATAAATATCAATTTTGTGAGCGACCCACCGAGAATCGAACCCGGAACCTTCTCCGTCAAAGGCAGTCGAACTACTACTGCGTCACATGGGTCATCGAGGCTAAGAACAGTAGTTTTTATGACAAGGGACTAAAGGGATATAAGGCGAGAGCGTTATTGTTTTTCACGAGTGGAACGAAAAGTTCTAGAGAAAAAGGATTTTAGAGTAGAATTCTAGTTTACCTCGCCCGAGGTGAGATCCGAGTTATACATACTACTTTTCATCTCCTTCTATGAAAAAACATTGCTGTTGTGCATTGCTTTTCAGTTTATTTTACACTTCACATTATTAATTGAGTTATAGACATCAAATATTTACAAAAACGCTATCACTCGCTCGTTTCTTTTCATATAATTGCATGAAAATTGAGAGTCTGTGTTGTCGATGATGACCACTGCTTGCCATAAATAACGCCAAAAGAAAAATATAATTAGACACATTTTTTTTTTAATTTTGTAGGATTGAAGTAAATGCTAGGTGTTAAATACTCAATAAAATAGCAGATACTAGGCAGTATTTCAGTCAAAAGCGTTTCATCTCTAGTAAATTCGCATTTGATTGGCTGCAAATATTAATGTTACAAATTCAAATCACTTTCAGTCCCTTGGGTTAAAATTACCAATTTTGTTCGCACTTATGTGCGACTAAAGAGTTATTTTATGCCGGCTTAGAATAGCATCACCCCATTTCTGCCCGCGGGTGTTGTACAAGGCAACTAAGGGACTCGAGGGGGTTTTATGTGTATTACAATTTTAGGTGACAGGCTCTCTCTTTCCGTGTGGGACACCGAGTCGTGCAATGACCCGATGAACCCTAGTGTCAGAATTCTACAAGTAGCAGGCTTCTGACATGGTTGTGTAACGACCGCCGTCTAAGTGATCATAGACAGCAACCGGGACCTACGGCTTAACGTGCTATCCGAAACACGGAACCATCTTACTTACGGACAATCGGGTGGTTCAGCCCGCAATGTCCTAACCAGACTGGGAACAAATTCACAAAGTGATAAATATCAACTTTGTGAGTGACCCACCGATAATCGAACCCGGAACCTTCTGCGTCAAAGGCAGTCGCACTACCATTGCGCCACAACGGTCGTCACCTCGTAAGGCTGATAACCTGTCACTACAGAATGATACACGAATCGTCTGAAAGGGCCCTCAATACTTGTCAGACGTGGCGATAACGACTGTAAATATACGATCGTTAACGCTCTGCCTACCCCGCTTGGGATGAAGGCGTGATTTGTGTGTGTGTGTGTAAAAGTAATATGTTTGGTGTAGGAGGAGGAGGGCGGTGTGGTGGTGTGTTCCCGCGGCGCGCTGCTGGCGCTGTCGCCGGGCTGCGTGGTGGTCGCGCACCGTGACCCGCCGCGCTTCTACCGCAACATGCTGCCCGAGCTGCCCGTCATAGCCTGCCCGAGCTGCCACAACGTGAGTATTGAGTACCACACCGCGCTCGATGTACCGTGTGTTTCCGGATCCCAATAATAGTGTAATGTACAATCACTACATAGTATAAAGCAAAGTCGCTTTTCGCGTCTGTCTGTCTGTATGTATGTTTGCTTAAATCTTTACAACTACTGAACGGATTTTGATGTAGGTTTTTTTTAAATAGATACAGTGATTCAAGAGGAAGGTGTTTAAGTATAACACTTGTCCGGAAAACATCTTATATCCACGGAAAAACGAGTTGCAGCGGGCGCAGCCGCTGGGCCGGCCGTTAGTTACTAATAATGTTTAAACCCGTAGAATCCTACAGGATCATTTTTCGGAATAGAAACTATCATAGATGTTAATCCAAGTTTTTCGACTATCTGTGTGGCAATTTATGTGCGGAAATCGGGTTAGTAGTTTGAGCGTGAAGATATAACAAACAAACATACAAACTTTATAATACTAGTTGGTACCCGCGACTTCGCTTCACTGAATTTGTATCATAAATGATAAAAATAACCTTATTGCCACACCCGCATCCTAAAATGTACATTCTTTGGGAGTAATATTTGTTGAGTTATATATTAGGTATGTACCGTTGTTGCAACAACATTTCTGAAACCAAAGATTGAGCACGAGAGTACTCCTGGTGGTCATCATTTGGGAATCAAACCTTCAATGTCTATTTGCCAACAGAAGCAGCGCATCAAGCTGAACAACTTCTGCTTTGGTACCATATATGTATCTCTTATGGTTTAGGTGGGATCCTGGTGGTGCACCTGGCGGTCTACTTTAGGTACTTACTTTAAACCCTCGAATGGAGACCAAAAGTAGCCTACGTCCGTTCTCGGTATCTTACTAAGCTCTGTGTGAATTTGCATGACAGACAGAGTTACTTTCGAATTTATAATATTAGTACGGATTTGTAGGATGCGATCCCTTTCTTATAGCCTTCGTGACCCGCTCAGGGCACCCCCCAGAGCCAATTTTTTCGATATGTAATTTTTATAATTGCGGTTTGTAAAATTCATAATCGATGGCCATATGGGCAGCCAGTGGGAGTCAAAATGACAATCTTCAGTAGAAATTAAACGAAGATGACATTGATCTGAAGATGTAATTTTGAATCATTTAACATTTTGACTTCCACTGGCTACCCAGATAACAATCGTCTACTTGACTTGTGGTAATTTGTGTGCAGTTGCTATACGCGGATGACTACGAGATCCAGCTGGTGAGCAAGGGCTACTGTCCGTTCTGCCGGCACCCCGGCGAGGCGGGCGAGGCGCCGCGCTCGCCGCCGCCCGACGCCTCGCCGCCCCCCAGCCCCGCCACCGACACCATCTAGAGATAAGTCACGTGTAGTGTACTCACCAACCAGTCATGTACAAATATACATCGTTTTGGGTTTTGCAGCCGGTGTAATACACTTCTCATCAAAAATCCGAGACACCTTGCAAATTTATGTTCCATACGAATCACATTATTTTAACAGTGTCTTTATTTTGGGTTAAATCGATGATATCATGTAATACTGAGTAAAATTATGTTTATAAATCATAATGAAAAATGTCACAAATTCAAAATATTTTTTTATAGATTTCGTGTTTTATCAAATCATAATAACAAAAGTGCTCGATTTTTTTGATGAGAAGTATAGTTGGCTCAAAATTATATGTAGTTTAGGAACTACTAATTTGATCCGATTGGAATTATCGCATTATTCTGTTGCTTCTTTCGTGTCGACAACTCAATAGATGTGAAACATATTTGGACTAGAAATTTGCCACTGCTACGGCACTGTCGGTGGCTTCATATAAGTCGGACAAGGTGCAGATGCTAGGGCACCGACTGCAAGACATCAAGCGTACGTCAATAGAACTAAAAACTTACGAAACAGAAAACTTTGGTTCGGGAGTCGTTTTTAGATAACATGCATTGCCTCAAATTATACTTCCTAAACTTACTATAATTTGCTACTGGTAACAGCTCGAGTTGGAGCTAGATTAGCGCAGTATAATGTAGTATATGTGAATGATTTGATTGTAGAACAATACAAAAAGACGTAAGTAATTAAAAGCAGCACATCTCAAACACAAAACCGGAAAATACAACGACGCAGTACTCTCAACAAAGAAGATAAAGTTGCGTTTTCGTAGCGGGGTTGTTTAGTTTTCGAATTACATTTTATTAATTGGTATTATTTCTTGTACATTAGCCGTTTGATTCGTCCATATTTTTAGACCTTGTTTAGTTTTGCAGCCACACCGCTATGTTGACATTGTTATGAGAGTAGCGCATGCGATTGTGAATTGTATCAACTGTAATCGCATAATAATATGGTAATGTTTTATAATGATTTGGGCATAGTACAGGTGAGCAGGTGAGACTGCAAACTTTTTGTGAAACCTAGAATATGTGCTAAGCAGTGGTCTATATATGTATAAGCATCACACCGCAGGACTACGGTAATGTGAGAACCCTTTGCCACTTCAACGGCTAACGCGACACCGCTGTCGAAGCCCAAAATTGTCTTTTTGTTAAAATAATAACATGTCACGGCCGCTTAGTCTAAAATTGACGAATATAAATATTAGAACTAGATATTTAATTAAAATATAATTTTATTAAACAGTTCGTAATTCATATCAAAGCGGAAGATGACATTAAACAATTCATTACAATAGCTTCCTTCAAGGATTTGGTGCATTTATTAAAATAACGGCGTAATAATTTTCCCCAGAATAGAGTGAAACAGCTACGAGATAATGATCTGACCTATTATTTTATTTACTTTTATTTCTGAAATGAACTTGTTGAGATTATTTTTAGATCAAATTGATTCCTATCTATTAGTTAAAGGAAGTACCTGTATTTATGTATTTTCTGTATCAGTGCAGTGTAACTTTGAGGCCGTCCACTAACACTTAAGTAATATGCCTATTATAATAAGTTGTAAATAGTGCACATATCATATCAATATAAAGTACAAAACGTAGGTACGTAATTAGTAGAGTCAACAAAAAAAGTATCCGAACAAAAAGCAGTTGTCGAGCACCTTCAACAGCGGCCGAGACTGCCTAAGAACCTATTTCTGAGACGTAGTAAATCGATTCATAAGTAAACCTGTTACTTATTTACTTTCACATAGTCCCGCATACTCTTGTAAATTGACACATACTTAAAAAATATGGAGTAGTAGAAATTTTAATACGTGTGGTAATGTGGTGAGATACTAGTCGATGCGGATTTCAGTGAACCGAATTGCGACGTTTCAGAAATAGCGCTCTTGTTCGTCAGTTTTACGGACGGATTTAGCGATAAAAACGGTACTAGGGGGGGGAGAGTTATTGAGACGATCACTCCATGGTTAATGCACATTTATTGATCTTAAACTATGGCTTATATACTAATCTTACAATGACGCAAATCACGTAGAGAGGTGATATCTGTAGCTAGCTCTCTACGTGACAAACGTGTAGGAATTGCTGATGTTGCTTCCGCAACAGTACTCCCCCCTTTTGAAGGAAAAACTCAAAAATATTACGACTCCATAAGAAGATAAAAATAACCTAACAAAAACATGTAGGTAGGTACGTGCTGAATTAACTCGCCGCCGTCGTCGATTGGAAAGCGTCGCTGATCAAGCAGATTTGCCGTGACTCCGTGTTTTGCCAACTTGCATTAATTTCTTGGAGTAGTAGTAGTAACATTGACCTTGCTGCATATTTTCATTGTCATTATGGATGCGTCGCGTTGCTTAATAAAATGATACTGAGGGAAAGTTTCGTCCTCGTATCTTGGCGTGCTCCAGTCCGGACCGTGGACGAGCGAAAATACTCCAGCTCCTTTTCAATTAGGGCGAGTTAAATCTCAGCTGACTGTCCGCCTTTTGCTGTAGTAAACATGACTACGCAATTTCAAGTGGCGGCGGCGCTGTGTCAGGGAAGTGCGGTGCGCTTGCGACGATAATAATTTCTTCACAATTCTTCATAATTTGTAGATTTCGACGATATGTAGGTTCTGTGACGGGAGTGAAACGTAGCGATTGCAGCATGTGAATTTTACAGCGAGTGTGCGGTGCAGTATGTGACGACTATTGGTAAGCAGGCGATACCTTTCCTTCTTCTGTTGTTGTTGAGTAAGTAAATTTCTGTCTGAAGTGGTGCATTGGAGTGACAGTCGATGAAATAAAATCAGACAGGCGACATTGCGTAGTTCATTGTTGTGTCGTCATCGTGTTCATCGTGCGTCGTGCGGCTGGCAGTGAATGCAGGCGAGCAAACTTCGGTGCGCTGGAGCAGGGCGCGTAGCTGCTATTTCAACCGTGCAGAGTCCAAAACTTCGGGTGCGTCGACGAAGTGTTGTGGATCAGTAGCAGTGTGCCGCGTCGGTAGGCGAAGAAACAAACTTTCAGCTAAGGGCGGTGCGTATAAAATTGCTGCGATGAAACCGCGTCTTCAGCGTTGAAGGTTTTCTTGATCCCGCCGTAGCCCGTGACGTCGTGACGACTATGATGCGAACTGATGAGTATGTTGACTCCAAATTCTAGAGGTAGACAGCGCAGCAGCGTGGCCATCACTGAAGGCTGCCATGTTCCTTGCGGGGTCACCACTTTAGCGATAAAAACGATACTCGTGGGGGAGAGTTATTGAGACGATCACTCCATGGTTAATGCACATTTATTGATCTTAAACTATGGCTTATATACTAATCTTACAATGACGCAAATCACGTAGAGAGGTGATATCTGTAGCTAGCTCTCTACGTGACAAACGTGTAGGAATTGCTGATGTTGCTTCCGCAACAACGGACATTTATGGACATATTGTAAATTTTATACTGATATATTTCTCTGCGTACAGCAGCTCAATTTCTGAGATATTTAGTAGAAATTTACGTTGAATCCGTAAACGAAAATCTGTCGTTCATAATTTCATTTCAATATACGTTTACACCCATTTTTGCGCATTTTTGTAATAGTAGAAAGCTGTATTGCCATTTTATTAAAATATCGTAAACTTATCCGTTTTAGGCATAAACATAAGGCACCTCACTACCGTCATCCCTAACGAAACGAAACGTGATTTAAAAAGTTAATGTAGTCTATGGTCGAATGCTTATTTCTCATTTTAAGAATGAAGTCTATGGTCGAATGCTTATTTCTCATTTTAAGTTTTACAATTTCGACGAATAGTAGAAAATTTAATTTTTTTACTGATTTGACCACTCTTTTCAACTTCCGTGGTCGATTTTGATTTCGCTTACGGAATAGCGCTTTCGTAGCACGGATTCGTAAATCAACGTTTCAGAAATTGAGCTCTTGGCCCTCTTTGTAACATGGATTTTTGCAGCGTTCGCGATTTGGGTAGCTTTATTATTTTAGGGTTTATGTGCGCGGTTTTTTACGTATTGTTTGTTTCGTACAAAACTGGGTGACAAAACTGTAGACTTTAGCCAGCGGCAGACTTGATATTTTCAAATATGTATGATATGATATGAAAATATGATCAATTAAATCAACGACCGAACTTAAACTTTCTTTGTTGAAACTACTATTTAATATGTTAGCTCATTGTGATAAACACCACCGTCCACTAAATGAATAAATGGATTTATTATAGTAGCAGTGTTTTTGTTTCAAACATACCTACTATGAGATAATTTGTGTATCACTATAGTGACAGGTTGTCAGCCTGTCGCCTAAAAGTTGTAATACACCTGAAACCCTCAAGTCCCTCAGTCGCCTCTTACGACACCCACGGGTAGGAAATGGTGACCTAATTGCTATTCTAAGCCGGCATCACACGGGGTTTATGTTTCATCACTCAATTTGTTACTTGTTAGTTGTTAGGGTTACATATGTAATACAATTTTAGGCGACGGCCTGACAACCTATCACTATCAAGATTACGCAATACGCAAAATTTTGAATGATCCTCAAATGTTTGTGAAACGTGGCAAAAACGACTATATTTTACAGCTCTTAACACCTGGAGCTATGCCTACCCCTAAAGAAATTAAGGTGTGATATGCGTATGCGTGTCGTAAATAATGTGTATTAAATATTCTTTAGTCATTACATTTTTTATTTATAATTTTATTGCCATATCTCAATATTTCCTTAGATATACACGGACATTTTATAAGAAGGACTAACTTATGCACGAATAATGAAGATTTTTTGGTCTGATAGCAACACTTATCGCTGTTGAAAGTTTGTAGATTGAGGGGATTATCTGTCAATTTCAGAGACTCCTAATCTATGGCAAATCGCTTTACATTCGCACTCTGCGCCACCCTGTCTGCTAGGAACTAAAGAACAGATTAATAATTTCCTATTATAGCGATGTCGATAATTCTTTATCATAGGGTGCCGCGGTATCATTTTCTCGACTTTGTTTTACGAAATCATCGATTTAAACCACTTGTGGTAGTTCTAGTAGAACAGGTTGATAGAACCATTGGAGGTTCTAACTATAATGATAAAAATTGTAATACACCAATTACTCTCGAGTCGCCTAAAAAATTGTAATACACCAATACTCTCAAGTCCCTTTGTCGCCTCTTACGACACCCGCGGGAAGGATGTGGGGTGATGCTATTCTAAGCCGACATCACACATAGATAGGTACCTATTATTTATAGTGAGAGAACGCGAAAGTAAAGCGAAGGACTTACCCAATTATAATAAGGTACAGACGTGAAAGCTACTTGAAGGTGTATCGAAAGCGGACAAGAGGATCAATAAGGCAGGTGATGCGTATGCGCCTGAGTGTTCGTTTTTGGCGAATCAGAGGCGGCGGCGGCAGGTGCGCGCGCGCAGCGCAGGTGACGCGGCCGCCGCGATCTCGCCCGATATCCTCCTGATACAGGTTGCGCTAATCACTGATACCGTTGCCGTAAATAAAGGTTTTATTTTCGGTATTTTTTAGTGCGTTCACTGCGACACTAATGTGTATTTTACTTTAAATTCACGTGCTTTCCTGGTATTAATGTACCTGAATGTAATTAAATAACGTCAGATTTAGTTGTTAACCTTTTATTGGATACAATCGGCAACAGCTCGAGCTATGTATTTAACAAAATAAGGTACCTAAGTGATCTTCTTTTTCGTGTGGGACACCTCCAACCACCCGATGAACCCTGGTGTCAGAATTTTTCAGCCGCCTTCTACAAGGATCAGGTTCTGACATATTGTGTAACGACCGCCGTCTAAGTAATCATAGACAGCAACCGGGACCTACGGCTTAACGTACCACCCGAAACACGGAACACTCTTACTTACGGACAATCGGGTGGTTCAGCCCGCAACCTAAGTGATATTTATTGATAAAAGTTGTCTGCCTGTATATTATCTGATCTGATTAGGAGTCGAAGTGGTCGCCATGGCCGAAATCGGTCGGAGAGATCATCATCATCACATAGTCGTGTTAGTAAGCATATATCGTGATACGTAGGTACTAGAATTTAATTTGTTTAAGCTATAGGTATGTAAAACTAAGTATACATTTACGAGCAGAAGGCTATAATTAAAATTATTACTGACGACGCCCTGTAAGTAGGTATGCGGTAGATATATATTCCCGATTAAATCACCCTGTATTTATGAATATAAATGATATTGGTGCGTAGGTAGGTATACTTAGTTGCGCACGAGACAGACAGATGCGCAGCGCGATGCAACAGATGCGTGCGCCGGCGCAGGGCTCGCTAGCCCCGCCCGCGCGCCGCTTGCCACATTTTCGACCGATCAATTTGATTGAAGTTGAATAGAAAAATATTATAGAAGTATGATTTCTTGCGGCTTAAGAAAGCACCACCTCATTTCTGCCGTATGCTGGAGTCTAACTAAAATAACTGTTTTTTGGGTTTGGTACCTGTAAGTTTCGAGTATACGTACTTATCATTAGAAACTGTACCATATAAACTATCGCGTAGCCTATAATTAGCAAATTAATTTATGGTGCGAAGCTATACTCTTTTCTTTCTATAGACTACTTATTATTTTTTTGACCACATTGTAGACTTCACTACTTACTTTTTGGTTTAATAGATATTTAGTGAACTATAAATAATGTAGAGTGGCAATGGCAACATGCACAAAGGATCCAAAAACCTGTGCCACGCCAGGCCAGGTAGACGAAGCGCATTGTACGCTTCATTATTAGGGTCCCGTAGCAAGTTCAATATTCGAAATTAGTAAGACGAGACGAATAGACACTAGATTAGTAGCACAGAAGCAGGTTACAAACCTCTAATGAGTGTAACGGGCGACATTTGAAATTAGGAAACAACTTTTCATGTAGGTACTTACATAGGTAAAGTCAGTCAGCCGATGTGATGTGCCAAAGTAAGCCCGAATAATTTTACTCGTTTCCCAGAATATATTACATACCTACTTGAGGAAAGAAAAGTTTTCAGTAGGTAGGGTACGCCTTCCCTTATATGTAAAATAAGGTACTAACTATAAATGTAACAAGTAAGGACCTACTATAAATCTTATAAGTTTTTACGGACCATAGTTGAAAAACAGGATCACAGTTGTATGATTTTCAGGTAGGGACTTAACACGGCAATTTTAAAGTGGATAAATCTTTCACATTCACGGGTGCATAGTCTGAAAAATATACCTAATTTGAGCCGATTCGGCTTACCGTGAGTACAATACAACAATAGAAAACATTCGTTTAGAAATAACATTCATCGCCTCAAATTATACATATTTCCTGAAATATACCTACGTGTTATTTAAGTAGGTACCTAATCCATACCTTAAAACTGCTCAGGATCCATCCAGGTCGTCTAATATCGGGACATGACGCAATCAAATGAAAAATCGTATAAGTACCTGCGGGACCATAAGGACCGTTTCTGATATACTCTTCGTCATTCTGTTATTAGAAGTAACAGCTGCCCGTAATAACAATGTTTTAGGCCCAAAAGTGGCCGCGAAGGGTCGGGCAGGACACGTGCGTGGTGCACTGTGCCACGCGAGAGCCCGAGCCGGGCACGGGGCGCGCTCGCATGCGCTGCGGCCTAGGCGGAGAGCTGGCGAGGCCAGAGTGCGTCGGTGCGTTTGTAGAAACGAAGACTTTACACAACACATTTTTATGGCTAACCCGTGTCACTCGCGATTTTTTTATGGTATAATACCTACTCGTATAAACAAAATTACCTCTGCCCGACGTTTGACTACCTATCCTACCTACCTAGTTTTTATTACCTCAAACTTTACTTAACTTCTCGTAACAGCAATGCAATATATGTTTCCTTAGAAAAGCGCTGTAAATCGGTTGTGGACTGAGTCATTAATTGTACGCTTAAACTTTTGTCCAAAAATAGTACATACTTCACTCACCATTAACTTTCAAAGTAAACAGAAAATTTATATAAAAGTAAGTATACTGATGCCATCCAAAATAGCAATCAATGACGTCATACATTGCTGTTTTCATACAAAATACCGTTTTAGATCGTATTAATAAGAAGCTCATTTGACATGCCAGTCCACAACCATAATTTTAGGAAATTATAGGGAGGCTGTCATGATGGCATATTTTTATTTTGTTGCTATTATCACGTTTCCGCCTCTGGTATCCCTTTCACCCGCTTACACTCTGTAGATTTTGCTTGTGTCCAATCATATGCAGTCTTATGTAGCCGACTCCTAAGCTACTTTTTTTCAACCTTTGGACACCGACAGCTTCTCCCGCTACCCTCACTTGCCCAATTTCATAAGAAATTAACACACTCCAACTTTCCATACAAAATGATACACAGAACTGAAAGCTTATTATTTCATCGAAGTTTTATATTCCTCCCTAAGTAGGTACATTACTTTGCATATAATAAGTAGACACATAGGACCAACCTTCTTATACCTACTTAATTAGGTACCTAGGACAGTAGGTAGATATCTAGATACTAGCTAAGAATTTTACTTGTTGATTTTATTCTTTACTATGTGAGATTTCTCGGGCTAGGTAGCGAACTGCATTAGAATAGAATATTTCAGGCTGAACCATCTGATTATCAATAAGAAAATTGGTTCAGTGCTTCTAAAGGCACGTTAAGCCGTGTGGTCCCGGATGCTGTCACCGGCTGGCGCGGGTTGCAACATCGTCACAGTCCTATTGAGTAGTTAGTTACATTACGGGTTCAAAGAGCCTGGTACCTGGGTTTTTAGCGTTTTTTTCGTCTGTGTGTCATTCGACATACGGGTCGAAAGACAAGACACGGTATACCGAAATCTTTGCAAGCATGATCAAACCATGAACCTGATCAACTTTTTCTAAGGACAGTAGTCAGTAGGTACACCGAACCAGCGCCCGGTATGTATGCGATGCATGGTGACGTTGATTTTGTTTACAAGTGAATTATACATTGGGAAACCATTTATGCATTCGGAAATGTCGCTTTCAGATCACGCGAACAGACGGCAGGCGAGGCAAACTATCCGTACCTACCGCACTGCACTTTGATTGAGTTTGAAACTATACAACCACGTAGCCACTACCTGGAACTAGAACGTGCATGCGGCCACGCGTGAGTAATATTCATACTTGATTCAGTTCAGATAGTGAATAGATTTCAACTTGAACACGAAAAATCCATTGCATAATTTGAAAGTGCGGCCAAAAGTCGGTGTCCACGCCTGTAAATGGGATTGATTCTAAGTAACTCACGAAAATTCTTAAGTATTCTTAAACTTAGATTAGCATAATCCCATTTCTCTCCACGGGTATCGTAAGAGGCGACTAAAGGACTCGATATATATTACAACTAGGCGACAGGCTGACAACCTGTCATTACATTGATACCTACACGAATCATCTGAATAAGCCCTCAGAATTTTTCAGACGTGGCGATAGCGCCGGGATTTGTACGGCCGTTAATGCTCTGCCTACCATGCAAGGGACAAAGGCATGATATATGTATGTAATACATGTCGGCCAACGCAGCGCAATGACAGTGCACCTGCCTTTGGCGCAGATGGACCCGGATTTGATTCCTTCACGGCCAGAGCAGATACATGAAGACCGATTTTCAAATATTTATTCCATATTATGAGCTTTCCCTATCCTGAGCCATCTCCATCCAGTTCTGGGCGTGGAAAAGTGGAAGAAGGAGAAGGAGGCCTTTGCCCTGCAGTGGGACATGTCTGGCTAATAATAATAATAATAAATAATAATTATGAGCTTTCGGAATACGTATTACCTTGTACGAGTATGTGCCCCCATATTATCACCCCTATAGAGGGTATCCTAGTGCAGGCTATGAGTTTGAGCGGCCTGTGTCGGCACTGACTGCGTTTTTACGGGTTCCGTTCCGTATGAAGACTACATGAGCTGACAAAAAAATCGGTTCATTCTTCTGGCTTCGCTTAGTATAGCTCTGGCGCAAAAGTACTGCAGTTGTTGTGTTGAACTGCAGTTCAAAACAGAATGGTAGTGCAACTTTATGGAAAATCAGATATTGGTTATTGGCTGTTGTAATAGTTATTATCGGCCTCTGGATACTAGTTAAATTACGTAGAATATATCATCATCATTCTCCTTGCCTTATCCAGTTCTTTGTCGGGGCGACTACCTAATTCATTGATGTGGAACCACGTTTTTACATAGAGCGACTGCCATCTGACCTCTGCAATCCGAAGACTAACCTGACTCGAATCCTAGGGTAAATCACATTGGATTGAAATATCATCCGTCTGAATTCAAGTTATATTTGGATGTGGGTTTCCTCACGATGCTTTTCTTTCACCTTAAGAGCAGTCGATAAATGTACCTACGTGAGTAACACATTGGTAGATGGCGGGGATCGAACTCGGGTCTCACGATTGTAAGACCGGTGTCCTAACCACTTGGCCATAGAAGATAATAATAGAAGATAATAATGCCTTGATTCTAGATTTCAATTGAAACGATAAAATAGTGTGAAGTAAATGTTGTCCTTGAATAATTTGAAGGCTATTCGTTATGTTGCGCAGCAGCTGCCACCTGGCGACGCACTAGGCGCGCAGCTGCTGACGCGCGGTGATACCAACCCATATCAGGGGTATCTATCTGCAGAATGTTTTGTGCGATCAAAACCTTAGGATTTGCTCTATAAAAGACGGAAGATATTTAACTGTTTTCTAGTGTTGCGGACTGGCGGGTCAAATGGGGTACTCTTTAAAACGAATTAAAATGGTATGTTGTATGACGTCATACATTGCTATTTTGGGTGGCGTCAGAACACTTACTTATATGTTATTTTTTCTTCAAACTTTGAATATTTTGAAAAATTGTAAATGAAGTCCGTAGTATTTTTAGACAATAGTTTTTATATATAGCATGTAAAGAATTCTAAAATTCGGTTCTTTCGGTCTTTATTATGACTTTGCCATTTGTCGATCGTGGGTTTCTATGTAAACATGAATAGTTCAGTTTATCCCGCGACGGTTCTTTTTCCGCAGACTCTATTACTGTCAACAGCGAAAGAAAATACTTATATTTTAAATATTTTTTGCAAAAAGTAGTTTTGTGTAGTTATTTGTCTTGGTTAGGGTTGAAATGGAATCCAGAAAGGACTGGTTATACCTACAAGTAGTACTCAATACTCTACGATTTCAAACCGACACAGTTGGCAGTACTTAAGAGGCTGCGCTGGCGCTGTATTTATATAGATTCCTCCCGTAACAAACATCAACGTGCTTTTAAATGAAACTTATTTTAACTTTGTACGGTCATCATTAGACCCCTTAACAAATCACCGCATACGTGCTGTTTCGAAGTCATCTGTCATGTTGGGTAATTCAAAGTACTGCAAAATGAAAATGATTAATTCTAGAAGTAAGTACCTACTTACCTTCTTCTTTTCAGCATAATTGTGTACGCTGTTGAACCTACCTACTTAAAAACTTAGGACGTGAAATTGGGTACTTGACTTAGTAAATAATTTTACCTATAGTGACAACATAATTATGTTTTCCGATACATTGATCAACTAGTGAGAAAGGAACCGATTGCTAATTTGTTTTTGGCCCGATGTTTGAGGCCCGAATTCGGGGTATCAATACCCATGAGTTTGCAATCGGACTTTCTTCCGAGTTATACGTAGTGCTTTATATTACACCTGCAAGAATAAAAAAACAAATACTAGTAGAAGAACAGTTCAATAAACCTAAAACATGAAATGAAAAATGCAAAGCGAAATCATGCGATTTTTTTTAAATAATGTCGTACATAGCAAATACAGTAAGTCTATTCAGCCTAGCCTGCAAATAAATATTAGATTTACGTTCTGTTTTACGTAAATTTTGACAGTCGCATCTTTTCTTCCCTAGGGAGGAATGTGATTTGTAAGGATTATTGTCTCCCGCTAATTTGAAACGTGTCACGTACCTTTCTACGTTTCATAAAGCTACAGGGCATTTTATATGTATGAGTAAGTGTAGTATAAAGATAAAGTACTTTAGACATATCAGCCAGCCTTAGGGATTCAAATGTACTACCTATCCTTAGTACAGGTCTAAGATTCATTACTATAATTGCTCTAATGTCGATTTAACTAGTTAATTATGAATTACTTACGTAGCTAGTTCGACTAGGGAATTCTGGCAAAGTCTAACACTTTACGACTTCAATCCACGTGAATTCAAGCCTCCGTAGAGAAAATAAGCACAAATGTAGTTACTTACCGCTATTGAGGTTTCTTTATGAACTAAATCCGGGTTGATTCACCCAGGCTTCGGCTAGGAATTCTTGAAAGCTAAAAATAAAGCGGTGTGAGTTGAGTCGGTTCGATAAATATAAATTCTTATCTACTTACACTCATAATAAAGATGCAAGATTTGTGTCACGCTGGCTTAGAATTGTATCACCCCATTTCTTTCCCGTGGGTGTCGTAAGAGGCGACTAAGGGACTCAAGGGTTTCATGTGTATTTAAGTTTAGGCCCCAGGCTGACAACCTGTCACTACAGCGAAACACAAATCATCTGTAAAATCCCGCAGTAGACGTCAGAGTAGTTGCCAGACATGGCGACATAGCGGCGGTATTTTTACAGCCGTTAACTCTCTGCCTACCCCGTAAGAGATAAAGGTCTGGTATACATACATACATATATCACGCCTTTATCCCTTGCAGGGTAGGCAGAGCGTTAACGGCTGCAAGAATATGGTCGCTTTCGGCACGTCTGCCATTTTTGAGGATTGTTTTCCAAGGTTGTTTCGGAAAACATGTGTATCACAATAGTGACAGGTTGTCCGCCTGTCGCCTAAAAATTGTAATACACCAATACTCTCCGAGTCCCTTAGTCGCCTATTACGACACCCTTGTAAAGGATGTGGGGTGATGCTATTCTAAGCCGACATTACAGGACAGGTGTGATAATGTGTGTATTTATTTGTATTTTTGTTGTATGTAATCAATAAACTCCGGAAATACAGGACCAATTTCAATTTATTTTTTTTATATTTTGACGTTTTGCTTAAAATAGACTACTTTTCATACGGGAAGGAAAATATTTTATTCCCACGGGAAAACGCCTAGGCGCGGGTGATATTGCCGAACTGACCTAACGATAAAAGCACCCGAAGGGATAAAACAACTTATTGCTGCCGTTGCCATTATTTTTAAATACAAGGAAGTACGTTTCTATTTCCCGGCAATGTTTTTTTAAGCGTAGAAGAGTTTTTATAAGCTAGGTAGGTATATTGCAGGTACCTACCTATAAGTATATCGCTGGCACCTGGTACCTGCACGCAGTACCAGCACTCCCGGGTTAATGACACCATACAAGTATGATTGTAGTTGCACGCTGTATATAATTAGTTAAACCGATATAAAAGACACATGGCAAGCACATGGATCAACAGATTTTTATTTCCACATTTTTTTTTGTTATTGAAACTCTTTATTAAAGTTGTAAACCATTGCTATTCTTATAATTTTCTTAAGTTTATAGAAGCTTATGTAATAAAACCATGACGAATAATATTTTTTTAAGCTTCATTATTTTTTGGGTGCATACCCTGGTATCAGCACAGAATAAATACTTAGTACTAGTTATCAGGTACAACACCGCGTTCGTATATTATGTAGGTAGATACATACATAGTACAGACGTGTATGGGTACAGCGTGTATGTAGCGTAGACCATTGTATAGTACAACTCATCTCCCGAGTGCTCAGGCCCAGAATGACAATAGATAATTTAAAAACACCCAACAAAAACAGTCGCAATCCCTGCCTCACATAGGTTTTAAATTTTTTGGCTACCTACTTATATGTAAAAAGAAATTACTTGTTTTTGTTTTTACCTTATTTGTCCTTGTTTAAACCGTTTTCGAAACATAGTTATTCAAACGTTAAATTAAATAAAGCAAGCAGCAGTTCAGTTTACGAACATTTGCAATTTCACGAATACATGTACTTTTATCTCGATATCAACTAAGTAATTGGTTAAAAATGCGAATGTGTTTCAGAATTTGTAGTTCTAGAGATTATTGTATACGATACGATACGATACTAACTAGGTAACTTTTTACTGCGGGAAGATTTGCACTATTTTATAGATACCTACCCTAGGTATGTACCTACCCTTCGCAACGCTTCGCAATCAGAAATTGTTAATTCGAGGTCTCATTTAGTTTTGTTAGTCTTACTAAAAATAACTTTTTAAGCTCTCGTGATTGTTTTCACAGCTGATGTAACTCAGCTGAAACGTCGGCCAAAGGTAATTTCGTTTATATTACCATAAAAACTACGTATAATTAAAATAACTATTCACAATTGCATGTAAGATCGAGAGTGACCTTGTGCGGCACGGTAGGTAAAAAGAAAGCGGCGATGAAAAATTTTAAGCATTTATCTGGAGAATTACTTCTTATTATCCCGCCAGATCAACGTTGAGTAAAGATACGAATGCAATGCGCTGGCACTTACGAGCAGGTGTACTTTTGAAGTGTATTCATAAGATAATTTTGCAAACTGGTCTGAGCAGGATTCGAACCGGGAATTCGATGCGCGGCTGACTACGTCCAGATGGTAACCAAGTGGATGCCCTTCGACTAGGCTTTACTTGCAAGTAGTTATTGATTTTCTAGCCTGCTTACAATTGGCACGTTGTTTTGGTAGAAGATACGCTCCATTAAAGTGTAACTATTACGCTAAATCGTCTTTCAATTAATAAAACTGCTCAACGGTTACCCAGCTAAAGTAGTACGAAACTAAGTATGTACATACTTTCATTTTTCTATCATGTATCTACTATTGATTATGGGCGTTTGCGATTTATTTAGATGGCACGTCTAGTCCCACCTCACTCAACCAGGTAATATGCAACATAACAACAAAATTTACTAACGAAATAGTTACTATAATGAAATGATGGATGAATGCTGTTTGTCTCATTTTGTATGTATTATGAGATTAATACAAATATTTGTATACACGCATTATGTGGTCGGCTCACGTGGCTCTAGGGGGTCTGAAGCATTGCGTTGACTTGTGGTTCTTAAACCTGGCCGATTCACCGCCTGTCACTTGAGTGACAGATGTGGCGAGTCTGCCAGGGAAACAGAGTTGGTTTTGCAACTGGCAGGGTCTACGTACCGGCAGCGAACCAGGCACCACTCACGAATATACTATTAAATGAACGAGCATAGGACCTATTAAATGAATTCGTTTTTATCGTGAACACCGCTGGCTCCTTCTATCCCACTCAACGATTACATGTGTTTTTTGAATGAGTAGAGTGATTCAAGACAAAGGTTTAAACTTACTAATACATGCTGGGAAAACTACTAGCAGCAAGTAAATATTATTTTAATTTACTGTAGATAACTACTTTAGTCTACTTCTAGTTTTTTATTCTTTACCATTCCATGTCCCATTTGTTTCTAAAAACGACTCGCACCATACCATGCCAGTTGTTCCAACGCTGTCAGAATCGACGCCTCTGTAGTAACAAAATATGAAAATGTTACTATGTATCGCTTAGTTGATTACACACAAAGGTTCACACACATGTGAAACCGCAGGCCGCGGCAAGCATATGCCGCGCGGGTCGCGACAGCCCCGCTCAGAAGTAATTAAGTGCTAAATGAACACACGTACTCAAAAGGCTTCTCCTCACGAGCTTACTTAAATTAACACAATAATTAAATTATTACTACAACTTAACATGGCCATAATTAACGTAATACCTGTAATAAGCAGTTTTCGGCTTTCGCTGTACCTAGGATTATTGCAGTTTGTAGTTCGGCACTTACTTCGCTACATACTATAAAGCAAAGTCGCTTTTCGCGTCTGTCTGTCGGTATGTATGTTTGCTTAAATCTTTACAACCACTCAACGGATATGGATGCAGGCTTTTTAATAGATAGAGTAATTCAAGACGATGGTTTTTATGTATAACACTTGCCGGGAAAACATCTTATTTTTACGGGAAAACGAGTTGCAGCGGGCGCAGCCGCTGGGCGGACCGCCAGTTTACTATAAAATCAAAACAACATCATGATTGTCCCAGGAATTATTTTATATCAATAGCAGGCAGTCTTTGCTACACTTATCTATGTATTTATAGTTAGTCAAACGACTTCATGAACACTGGACCCGATGGAAATGATCGGGTTTCAGAGTTTGAAATCTCTTACTGCCAAATGCTATCTAAGAACACAATCGTAGAGAGCAACTGTTAAGACGACTATGCCTACGTGCCCTCTGAGGTTCATACTAAACTATTTGTCTTCCATCTCTCTTCGATAACCGAAGCAGGAATCCAAAAGCCCATACCTATAATATCAAAACCAGAGCTATGGCTCGCAGAGGGCTATAGGAGCAGTAGTGCAAACCCCGCAGGATACTTCTGTGAAACCTTGCTTTCGATCACTGGGGGCATACCTACGACATGCAAACCAGCAGAACTGCTGAAAGGATGCTATTAGTACGACCACATGAATCAGAAGATCGTGCGCGAGGCCAGGTAGGCAGCATCTCAGGATCATCAGTCGAGAAACCTGCTTCACCTCGCAGATTTTCAGGAGCGGGCATTCGCTACCAGAAAACGGCGAAGAACACGAAGCACGGCGAACTGTTGATAACGAGGCACATGCACTATCGCGAGAATCCCGCCCGTTCACTGATAGGGAATCGCACTTGAGCTCTACGTAATGTTTATGTTACGTTATTTTATATTATAAGTATAAATTCTTACCTATGCCGTGTGATGCGGGCTTAAAATAGCACCCCACCCCACCCCATTTTTTCCCTTGAGTGTAGTAAGAGACGACTAAGGGACTCGAGGGTTTCATGTGTACATTACAACTTTAGGCGACAGACTGACAACTTGTCACTACAATGATGCACGAATCATCTGAAAGGGCCCTTAATACTTGTCAGACGTGGCGATAACGGGCGTAAATTTACGATCGTTATTGCTCTGCCTACCCCGCAAGGGATAAAGGCGTGATGTATGTATGTAAATCTTACCTATGTATGCATGGATAAGTAAATATAAAAATATTGATTAGGTAACTTTCTTTTTATTTAACGAGAGGTATTGGTGTTAGGTGTAAAAGCTAAACTTCACGTGGACGACGTCGCGTGCATCATCTAGTATTAATATTATACATAGGTACACATAAGTTGCTGAAAGTTAAGCTCTCAATTAGGAGCTGCAAGTGCACTCTTGTTAGGTTTTGCAGAATCTCAGAAATATCGCGCTTTTCCAGTCCCGTTCAAGAGGTAGTTAAGTACGTACGAAGAATACGAACAAAGATCCTTCTATTAAAAATATCTTTGATGATTTAAGATTCTTGTTTCCTTTTTTACAAAATGTACGCACATCTTATTCATAATGAAGTAAAAAAAATATTAAGTTACATACATACATACATATATCACGCCTTTATCCCTTGCGGGGTAGGCAGAGCGTTAACAGCCGTAAGAATACGGTCGCTATCGCCACGTCTGACATTTTTGAGTATTGTTTTCTAAGGTTGTTTCGGAAAACATGTGTATCACTATAGTGACAGGTTGTCAGCCTGTCGCCTAAAAATTGTAATACACTAATACTCTCGAGTCCCTTAGTCGCCTCTTACGACACCCACGGGAAGGATGTGGGGTGATGCTATTCTAAGCCGGCATCACACGGCATATTAAGTTACAATTTAAATTTATACTGGAGATAGATTACTATGTACCTACACGTATTTTGTCGATATCTAATATCAAGTAACAGAATGCTTTGGGGTCCTAAATCATCGCTGCGGTAGTGCCTGTCTAAAATGTGGGCGAGACAAGCTGTGCTCCGAGACACGAGGCCCGAAGGCTTCGGAACTATTGATGGGCGGTTCCCGGGAATATTCCGCAAGTGGAAATATTCCCAAAGGAAACTTTCCGGTGCCCGGGAACATTCCCAATCGCTGGGAACGTGTCGGCGAAACAACATAAAATAAAAATTATTATTAAACAATTAATAAGAGTGTAATGTATAATAAAGAAAATAAATTATTTCATAAATAAACCATGTCAAAATACAATTTAGTCAAAATAAATTAACAAGATGGCTAAAGGGCAATGAGTAAAATTGGTGCCTTTCATTTGAAACGTTTTTTTTATTGTCAATAAACACCGTCTTGATAAATGTGTAGAGTACTTCCATACAAACAATATTTTGTGTGACAGCTCAGCTGTCAAGTGTAATCATTACGAGATATACGCTTTAAAACACTACGACAGTTTTATACGAAAAAGTTCTTTTTTTAAATTGTCAACGAACACCACCCCCATTAGTTGTGTAGAGTACTTTCATACAAACAATATTTTGTAAGAGAGCTCACCTGTCAAGTGTAACCATTACGAGATATAACGCTTCAAAACGTCACGACGGTTTTATATGGAATATATTTTAAAGCGTAGGTATATCTCGTAATGGTAACACTTGACAGTTGAGCTGTAATACAAAATATTGTTTGTATAGAAGCACTCTACACAGCTAATAGGGTATTGTCCGTTGACAGTTTAAAAAAAGAAGTTTTTCAAATAAAACAGTTGTAATGTTTTAAAGCGTATATCTCGCAATGGTTACACTTGACAGTTGATCTATCATACAAAATATTGTTTGCTTGGAAGTACTCTACACAACTAATAGGGTGTTTTTCGTTGACAGTTAAAAAAAGAGGTTTTTCATATAAAGCAGTTGTAATGTTTTGAAGCGTATATCTCGTACTGGTTACACTTGACAGCTAAGCAGTCATACAAAATATTGTTTTTATGGAAGTACTTTACACGTTTAATGGGTTGGCGTTAATTGAAAGTCATAAGCAAAGAAGTTTTTCATATAAAACAGTTGTAACGTTTTGAAGGTTATTTCTCCAAATGGTTACACTTGACAGACAGCTGTCATACGAATTATTGTTTGTTTGGAAGTACTTTACACATGTAACAGGCTGGCGTTCGATGACCGTCAGTAATTGGCATGAAAAAAAGGCACTAATGCTCCTTACATTTCCTGCAAAGCCCTTTACCCTCAGGTAAAAAGGCAGCCCCGAATGGTACCCGGGACTAATGTGTCCGTAACGCTGGTTGCGTTTCCGCGCTGTATTGCCAGTGATATGCGCTGCACCAAGTACCATTCGGCACGGGAATCTGAACCCTGGTTTCTTAGGCGCTGTCCCAACCTATGGACAAAGTCCTTCTTCTTCTTAGCGTGTCGATGGCAGACACTACACCGTCGTAGCCCAGAACTTGGCCACATTAACAGCGCTGGCAGACGCTGTCATAAGGTCGTCCTTTGTGCAGGTGTTGGGGCACGCCGGACACGATATTAGGTGGTGCATCGTTTGGACTGCACCACACAAACAGCTTACGTCGGCACCCTCCAAGAAGCCCCACTTGGCCATGTTTTCCTTGCTCCGGCCAGTTTGGGTCCGAATTCTATTCAGGGACTTCCAAACTGGCCAAGGTAATCCATGACCAGGCGGCAAGCTTTCAGCGATAGGGACGAAAGGAGCTGGTAGGGTTACCTTTTCCTGCCAAAGTTTGCACCTCGCTTGTTTGGGGTCGATGCAAAGAGGAGACACGCACTTTACAAAATTATTGCGGCTTTTCAGCCGTTGTGGCACTGGGATGTGGTCGTGTAAAGGGTGCCGTGCATCTGACTCCATCTTTGCTCTTTCAAGGGAGCTAGCCACAGTCCTGCGAACAGCTGGGGGTGCCATACCTGCCAGTGGGTATAGCTGGCTAACCGGGGTCGGTTTCAAGCAACCAGTTATGATCCGGCAAGTCTCATTTAAGGCTGTATCCACTAGCTTTGCATGGGCTGAACGACTCCACACAGGGCTTGCGTACTCACCTGCAGAAAAGGATAACGCCAGCCCAGTAGTTCGCAGAACATGAGGTGTTGCTCCCCATCCAGTAGAAGTAAGGCGCTGTAAAAGGTTATTCCGAGCGAACACCTTCATTTTTATATTTTGGCAGTTCTTACTGAAGGTAAGTGACCTATCCAGAGTAATGCCCAGATATCTCGGATGTTTATTGTGAGCTACAGGCACACCTTGCCACTCAATATTGAGCCTACGATCTGCTTGACTGTTGCGGAGATGGAAAACGCAGGACTCAGTTTTTGATGGGTTGGGTTTCAGTGAATTTTCTCTATAGTATTTGTTTAAGTCCTTCAAAGCGTCAGATAAGTTCACCTCAACCTCCTCAAAACTGGTCGCCTGGGAAGTCAGTGCAAGGTCGTCGGCGTATAGAAAGCGGCACGTGTTGGGACAGGATGGTTGGTCGTTAGTGTATATGTTGAAGAGCAACGGGGCAAGAACGCTGCCTTGAGGCAGACAAAGTCCTTTGCCTCTGCACACCATGACCCGCTCACCTCCACCGCAAAGGGTACAAAGTGGCAGGCACTCCTCAGTGAAGCATATCTTTGATGCTTCTGAGCTGCTGCGAATTCCGCAGTTGTACCCGGAGCTCGAATTATGCGTGGGAGATGAGATGCCGCGAACGTGCTTACACACGCCGCGTCCCACACCAAAGAGAGCCCTTTCTCTCACGGGATCATTGTGAGCCCATTCGGTCTCTTACCGTCATCGCGGCTTAAACCGGGAGGCTCTAGAACGCAAGGTACACCAGCGGACACCAGGGCACGGCGGATAATCTCATTGAGCATGTGGTGCGGAGGAAAAAGACCAGCTGATTTGGCACAGCTCAAGTCGTGGTGACCCCTGGCGTCCACCTTTACACCACAAACATGCGGCTCACAAACCTTGCATCCAAGCCTCAGTGCTACAGCCACCCTGAGAGAGTCATTATCAAACGCCGTACTCATGTGGGGTGACGGGAGGGCGTAAAGCCAAGCCCCTGACTCTGGTCTAAGAGCCGCCTCAAGGCGAGCAGAGCCCAATCCTGATGACGCCTCAAGCAATTCCATCGCTCTGGCCTTACACAGCTGCTCATCCCATTGTCGCTGCACGTCTGGTTTAGTCGGGCGATCCGCATCAGGTCAAACCAAGTCCCAAGCGCTCAAAGCCTCCCCCACAAATGGAATGTTAAGACTGTCACCATGTATTTTGAGTATATTAGTGACGAGTGACTACTCCGTGGAAAGAGGCCAAGCCCAAAAGGTTGGTGTCCTGCACACACCTCACGCCCAAATCTCCATGTCGGATCGGCAACGACGCTTGCAGCCACTGCGTCTCCTCTAACTGTACATTGAGGATCATCTCCAACGTGACTTTAATGTCTTGATCTAACCGAGAAATTTCATCTGGAAAAAGCCACGTCGGAGACAATTTCAAGAGGTACATGAGCTTGGGTACTGAGAGACAGCTGCGGAAGAGAGTGAGGACGACACGGGCCGGCAGTTGCTGCAGGTGCTCTCGAACGCTTAGAAGCATCTCACGCTTTGCAGCCAAACTAGCCTCTACTGCATCCCTGAAGGTCGGCGCCCCCAGCAGCTCAAATGACTCTATTAAGGATTTTCACTCCCGAAAGAATATGCTGGAATTGAGCTATGCAACAACTGAAGACATCGCCGCACGGATATAGCTCGCATTTGTCGCGGTTGATGATCAAATCAATCTCCGCCAGTTTTGGAATGAGCGTACTTATATCGCGACATACGACATCTGGTACACCACCCACCAATCGTGCCGTCGTCCAGGTACCACTTACTTCATTCATTTCAGTCATTGATTCTTTTTAAAGTTATTTATAACGTTCTCAGGACACTTATCACACTTATTTGCCAAATGACGAGCAAATTTTGACACATTTCGACATGTGTATGTTTTGTTGCAAAATGAACACTTGAATATTGTCTTTTCATTAACAACAGTTTCGTCGAAGTGACTATACACTTTGTTTTTAGGCTTCATTTCGAATTTCAGTTGTTAACTGGACGAGGGTTGCAACGAAACTGACACAGTTTTAAATGGCCGCCAGGCAGGCTAGATACAATGATAAAAAAAAATACAATTCTGGAGTTACCCATTGTTTAGTTTTTTTTGTCACGCCGACCAAGATAAGCTCCAGGCTAAACAATATAGCAGAGTTGTCTTCTCAGACTAAACTGCCGAATATATTACGGATAGGTATAAAATATATTTCATTTACCTAATTATTTTAGGCAGTACGTAGTAATTTAAAGTTTTATAGGTGATGGATTCACTTGATGTTCTAAATCAATTTACTTTCGATTTACATAGAAATGAAAATAATTAAAGTTTAAAGATTTATTTATTTGTAATATATAATCATTTGAAAGGTACATAAATAAGGTGACCTTATGATAAAGAAACCTAAAATATGCCTTAAACTTCAAGAAAACTAAACTTATATCAAAATGTTATTGTTCCCAGTAACTGGGAACGTTCCCGGGCACGTGGGAATATTGCCGGGAACATTTCCATTGGGAAGTTTCCGGGAACGGAAATGTTCCCGCGGCCCATCACTATTCGGAACAACTGTTGAATGCATCTGCTCCAGGCTGCTCGCTGCCCGTCGTGTCCACGCACCCTGTATCCTATCGTATATGAGCGGGCGGGAGCGCGCCGCCTCGCCATTTGAGAGCTAACCGCCGACCGAGCCGCGCGCGACCCGCGCCTCCGCCCCACACGCGACGATCCCTCAACGCGAAAATGACGTGTTTTTCTTGTGTTACCTTTTTCTTTTTATTGACTTTGTCGCTGAACTTTGTGGATTGTGAACAAGACCCCAAAGTGACGGAAGAGATCCAAAAGCTGACTGAGCAAGTTGAACAGCTGAAAACTTTGCATCTTACCGACTCCACACGTATGAGAAATGAGTTCGAGGAGTTTAAGTAAGTGCCTCATTTTTTTAACTTTTAATAACTGTTTAGTTAATTTACCTGTTGTTACCTCATAACATAAATAAGGAGTCCAGTAGTAAGTAAGCCTGGTTATTTCAGTTTTGTCACGCTTTAGTTCGTTGAAAGTTGGATTACCAAGCACCGAGGCCGGGTCAATCTCTTGGAAGCAAACTAAACCCAAAGCTGGAGTTTTGTAAACCATATATTAGGTATATATTATTTAAACAGAAAGACGTGCGGGTTTTTATAGAAGTATAAGATACACATTTTAGGCGAAATGTTGCATTATTCTTATTTTTAACCAAGTAGTTTATAAAATATTTAGTTTTAATACATAGTTAGATAACTAAATAATTAAGTAGGTATGAAAAAATTGTTGGCGGCGCGTGTTTTCCAGAGCGAAATTTATTTACCTTTTAGCCTGGCGAAGTTTTACCTATGTAACATAATGTAAAAATGAGGATTCGTTTCATTTTGTGTTTTTATATACAGTCCCTTTTTTAATATTACTTACGCTCAGGGAGATTTTTAAGCGGTCCAATAGTTACAATTCGAAGTTACATCGTAACTACAAATTATAGCATATATTGCTACGAGTAGGCAAGAATATATTGCAAATAAAATGTTTAATTTATATTGAATACACCCAAAATGAAGACAATACAGTATTTCTTTTTATTTTATACTCATTTTGCTGGCGTTAGGTATGATTTTGGTAGTTAATTTTCTGTAGGTATTTAAAACACACATACTACAACCAATAAACAGGTACGTAGGTAAGTAATACGTTTGAAGTGTTGTAGTAAAAAAAATACAGAAATCTAATATCGAGCGTATTGAATACATTTCAGTATTTAATCAAAAACTATATAGTTTACGAATTTATTACATTTTCCTATAACTACATTTTTTCATCCCCGGAAACCCATCTCAGAAAACTGTGGTTGGCAGATTGTGATTAAAAATTAACTAACAATTACCGGTGCGAGGGGGGAAAGGGGGGCGGGTGGAGAAGATTGCATTGCACCCCTCTCGCCTAGGTTCTACGAGGTGGCGTAGCGGACCGGCCGGCCCTGTAGCCTACGGGGCTACAAGCTAATGCTGTTCTCATACAAATCTGAGCATGCCCCTTTACTGAAGTACGTTTTATAACCATAATACCTGTCGACCAGGGATGTTATGCAGCTCCGTAACCGAAACCAACACCAACACTCTTTGCTTTATTCATTTTGGGCTAGGCCCTCCTACATGGAGATATAGGTCCTTGAACTTTTTTTACATGTTTATGATTAGGGAGGCTACTACGGCTCAACCCACGAAAATTCATTGCATGACTGTTTTGCTTGAGAGGAAAATTGGTCACGGATACCTGTTGCTGGCTTGTGGTCTAAAACTTCATATCCGTAACATCCTGTCTATCGACTGTACATAACACCGATAGAATGAAGTGTCTACTACTCAACAAGCTTAAACCTAACAATTTTCCTTCTATTTTTCTGCTTTTTACAGGGATAGATTTCGATTCGAATCCAAAAAAAAGTATGTATTAACGAATACCTTCAAAATAATATTTAAATTAGGGATAGAGAAATGAAAATTTACAAATATAAAATTTTAGCATATCTGTAGGCACGTTTATATTCCAGAAGATATATATTTTACGTTGCTAGGTTTGTATGTGTAATACATTAACGACGCCTCGTGTCTCGTGTTATCATACCCCTTGGGCACCCCTGCAAGATGCCTCAGATTAAGGAATGAGCGTCGACGACGTACAGTTATTTGTACTGAAACAAAAAAATATAATTTTATCATTTTAATTGCCGAATGTTAACATGTTATCAATCGATCAGGGAAAGTATTTTTGAATTATGAAAGTGTGCCACGAGTTGTCTTATAACAAGCCTTTGTGTTATTTATAGTTTACACATACCCATCCATAACATCTATTTTCGAATACGTAGAACCAAAAAAATATAGAATTTGAGTTGGTGGACTTAGGGCGCGTAGATTGAGAAGCTTGGTTCTATTTGAGACCTGATATCCTTTCGCTGGTGTTGGCTATATCTTGACATGTAAATGTTTTTGTTGGGATTTAATTTCTTTTTTAGGGATTATCCCATACAAACTTCCCCTGTTATTTAAGGGTTAGAGAGTCATTTTGTTAAAATCCAGATACTTACACGTATAGTAAAAGCCAAAAAAAGACACGTGATTAATGGAAAGCTGCTTTATAAATTCTATGAAGACATTCTGCCATTATTATGAACGAAAGCATGTTTTATGCACCTACCTACATAAAACTTTGCTATATTTATTAGGAGTAGGAGTAGAATAAGGGATTTAATCTACTGTTGACGTCCTCGACTACTAGTTATTATCTAAATAAGTAGAACGGTGCTAGCCAGCCAGTCCACAAAATCATGATTCACATACTACGTTCTACAAGGAGGTTTTTTGTACAGCAAAGCATGTAAATAAGTGGGCATGTTTTGTGGTTGGTCCCCTGAGCTTAACCAGTCTTATTGAAAGCTTATCTAAGTTATTAATGAACCAATTAATGAACTATTTCATTATTCGCTGACTTAACGTATTATTTCGTTAATACTAATAACAGCAATTTCTCCTTTTTTTCCTGTGGGATATGGAGTCTAACCAACCGATGAACCCTGGTGTCAGACTTTTCAACTGCCTACTACTAGGTAGTGGCAGGTCTCTGACATGGTTGTCAAGTCCTCTAAGCAAGTAGGTCTCTCTTTTCTTGTGGGACACCGAGTCGTCCAACGACCCAGTGAACCCTAGGGTCAGAATTTTTCAGCCGCCTTCTACAAGTAGCAGTAAGTAATCATAGACAGCAACCGGGACCTACGGCTTAACGTGCCATCCGAAACACGGAAGCAAGTGGGTAAAATTATGCGACAAGGATTTATGAAACGAGAGATCCTTTCTCGTCACGAGTTGCGTGTCCTGTAAAATTGTAACTTGTCGTGGTTACGTGTTGTGTAGTCATGCTACGGCACTGCTACATCCCCCGAGATCAGTTAAACTTTGCGCGCCGTGTCATAATATAAAACTCGTAAAGTGAGGAGGAGTGAAGCGTCGTGAGAGGTCGCAGTCGAGGGCCCTCCGTGAACCAGGCCATCTGATCGAACGCCACAGATCTGAAGCTCAAACACAACTTGTTTTGTTTTCGCTATTTAAAAAACTCGTTTTTTCATTGAAATGACTTCCTGCTCCTAGGGAATACTTTATATCCGTCTCAAAAGTCTGATGCAATTCTACCTCTAATTATAGATTAGGTTATTTTTAAGATGTAATTCTTCAAGGGTAAATTATATTTAGATGATTTTCTAAGATCCATATCCAGCGCTGTATTTTCAGTAGCGGTGACACCGGGTTATTATAAAAGTATCAACAAAAGTTTTTTCTTTTTTACAAGCGGTTAGACTTTGCTAGAGGCGTTCTAACCTAGTTCTTAACAAAGTTTTCCTATAAAACACGCTTCACTGACGTCTGCCGTTCGTCTGCATCTTGGGTCAAAACGCCACCGTCACACCACCGCAACCTGCTACCGTCACACCACCGTGTTTCGGATGGCACGTTAAGCCGTAGGTGCCGGTTGCTGTCTATGATCACTTAGACGGCGGTCGTTACACAACCATGTCAGAAGCCTGCTACTTGTAGAAGGCGATTGAAAAATTCTGATACTAGAGTTCATCGGGTCGTTGGACGACTCGATACCGTCACGGCGCAGCGCCGCCACGCGCTCGCACGTAGCGTCTTCACGTAAAGAAAGTTGAGACTTGAGTCATGACGCTCCCTAAGGCAAACTCTCCCCTCATCGCTTTTATTCCACTTATGAAATGGCAAGAAGTCTTTTTGTTCTATTTTTTTAAGTAAATAAATTAATGCTTCAGCTACATTGTACTCAGCCGCCGCATGTTTTTGCGATAACGTGTTTGTATAGAGTTTTACAAGCTTTAAATTTCTATGTGGATAATACGGTAAAACATCCCGTTTTAAGTATCCTCTCCAAGGAATAAATCAGGAATAATAGTGTACTGACTAGTCCTTGATCCCAATTACTGCAGCATTAGTGAGGGAATATTCTTATTGATAAAACCTAGTGACCTTAGATGAATGCTCTGCCGCTAGCGCTCGACTAATGACGATATTAATTTTTTTCAGATAAAATCATAACTTTCAAGAAATATATAATGCTAGTAGAAAGGTTCATCGCTAGAAGTTACATTATTTAATATAATTTAAAGACTACTTTATACTTACGAAAAATTTCCTCAATCAAATATTGCTGAAACACGATTCTGCCGGTTCTGCTTAATTCCATAAGAATCAACTTTAGATACTTTTTTATCGCGGACTATAAAAGCTATTTTATGCTTAGAGCTGATTTGTCATTCAAACTTATTCCGGTAAACAGTAACTACTTTCTACAGTCTTATTATATGTTAAGATAATTCAACTTTTAATTTTTTGTTTTTCTCAGTCTACACATTTTTAATAGTGCAGGGGTAGGTACGTTATTTCAACTCTGAGATGCTACGGCCGCCTTCCGGTTCTGTCATCAGACCCTGACTACCATGTATTTAAGGAGTGATGGTAAGACGATACAAGAACGAAACCAGACTTAATTGGGGTACCTACGTAGTTTCATCTCTGAGATGCTATGACCAACTTCCGGCTCCATCATCAAACCGTGATGAGGCTACCATGTAGGTATATGAAGAGTGCTTGGCACGCCGATTCCAACGAGCCCAAACTCGATAGTCCTACGCAGTTTTATCGTTGAGATGCTATGAGCTATGACTAACTTCAGACTCAGAAATTTCAGATCAATCGGAAGTCGATAAGTGGCGCAAATTTTGCTTCGAATATTTGACCCGTACAGACAAACCAACAAACTAAGGAACACGGCAAGACAAATAAATAAATACATACGTACATACACAAATCACGCCTTTATCCCTTGCGGGGTAGGCAGAGCGTTAACGATCGTAAAATTACGGTCGTTATCGCTACGTCTGACAAGTATTGAGAGCCCCTTCAGATGATTCGTGTATCACTGTAGTGACAGGTTGTCAGCCTGTCGCCTAAAGTTGTAATACGTGGTAATACACATGAAACCCTCGAGTCCCATATTTGCCTCTTACAACACCCGCGGGAAGAATTGGGGTGATGCTATTCTATGCCGGCATCACACGGCAAACAAAAGCTTGTAAAAATAATAACAAAAAGGAGAGCCTTGGTGTATGAGGTGAGTCGAGTGCAAACTGCCCCAGCAGGCCCAGCGCTCTGTTTTTGGAATGTGAGCTGCCAGCTGGCATCGTACTGGTTCTGTTGCTCGATTTATTCCAGTTATTATTAACCGACTTAAAAAGACAATATCAATAAGCGTATAGTATAGGCATGTGCTATCCGGTGTGGGATTTCTTCCTTTGAGCTTCTGTAGGTAATTCGTGTGTTGCTAAAGTTATAAAAGCTTGTAAAAAGGGGCATTATTTATTGTTGTATATTAATATTTGATTATTTCTTATCGTATTATTATCTAATAGGTAAATAATTTCGAGATCGGTTGTATTTTAATCGCTGTGTCATTCATGGAAAAAAGTGTTTGTTTTAGGTAACGACTAGTTAGGTACCTGAGTTCTATCGATCGTAGTCGCGTCTAGTGGTCTGAGCGTCGCTCTCATGATCCAGAGGTCCTAATTCGATTCAGGTAGGATAGGACTGAGGATACAAAGAATGTATTTCTTGATTAATCACTTTGTGACATTGTTACATGGTTGGGTGCTACGGAGAACATGGTAAACCTTGGGTTCCAGATTATGTCCAGGATGATTTTAGTACCTAGATCTTCTCTCTCTAAGAGAGAGAGAGAGAGTACCTAGATATTTAGATATATGCTCCAACTTCGTAATAGCAACAGTAAATGGATAAAAAACTGAAAAGCTGAGGTTAATCAGGTCGTCTGTCAACTAAACGTCTCAACAAGCAAGAGACGATCGTTTACAAACGAAGCCGCACTGGTTTTCAATGCTGCGTAACTTGAATAAACCATGCTCTTCGTAACAAAGAATTTCCTTGACTTTGTCCAAGAAACCTTTCGATAAAAGGTATGGGAATAGCAATGGCGTATGAAAGGCTTGCCTACTTTTATTTCTTATTTGTTTGAGCAGCAGCTAGTACTAATAACAGCTCTACCACTTTTATTTATTTTGCATAAACGCTGAGTCAAAAGAGAATTCACGAGTTTTTATGTGGTCGTGTTTATGTAAGGAGCGCCTGTGTAAAATTCTCAGTAGGTATTCTAAAATAGCTACCTATTTATATAGAGTCTCTGAATGTTTTAGTGGGTTTTAAATTGGAGGAATGTGCCCTGTCGACAATCTATTCCTAATTATTAATATTCCACCTTCTCATAGGCATCCGTTCGGATTGTGACGAGATGGTCAATGTTTTGCAAACTCGAAGTGTTTTTTAGCTAATTTCACGATGAGCAATGTTCGATTCGTTCGGGTATCGAACACGTTATAGGTGGGTCTGGATCCGGTAGAGCTGCCACGCGGCAATAAGGGCGAACATCTGTCCCTAATGGTATGTTTATTTATATTCCGCACTCTCAGGAAGTAATGTGCCGACTGCTGGCTCACATCCGGTGCAGAGGTACACTAAATAATGCCACGCAAACGGATCATACACACCACAAATAAGGCAAAACGCCATATTGATTACTTATACCTATCAATAGCTGTTTCGTTCGATTTATTTGAAGACTTATATGTACAAACAGAGGGGGAAAAAGCTATACAGAACAAATTGGATATTTTTCTCCGTTTGATATTCGCTATTTATTTTTACTCAAATAAATTAATTCAAAGAAAAGTGGGTACCCACCTAGTTACTTAGGTACGGATCGTCATGCTCTGTACTACCTACCTGTTTTATGTACATAGCTACCCTTATAATAAAATATGACCTAGTTACTTAGTAGCTTTCTGCGAAGGCATTTGATACGAATCGCTATTTTATTTAATAAAAATCGTCGAAAGAGGAGCTGAGCAGGTAACGCTAGTGAGTATGAAATGTGTTTTCTCGTGAAGGCAAAGGGCTTGACCCTTTCCATTTATTAAGGCAAGGAAGAACGTGGCTGGCAAGGGTTGGTCCTGGAACCCGAAATAATAACTTCAATTTTATATTCAAATAGAGCAGCTCATTGGTCAGCTTTTTATTTCCCCCTTCTCGACATGCAACGTGGAAATAAGGTAAGGTAGCCCGCGGATCGCACACTTGACGCACGACTGAGCGCAAAAATATCGCAGCGGTCTGTCACATCCATACTAGAAACGTCACTCCGCATACTAAAATCGCACTCGACGGACGACCCTGCGATAGCGCTGCGATGACAGCGGTTGAGCGCTTTTAGTATAGGGATTAACATTCTAGTATGGATCTGACAGACATTTACATAAATGCAAGACAAATCCAACCCTAGATTTAGATAATCTAAAATAAAAAAATATGAGATCCTATCAACTCCGTGTTCCCTAAACGAGACACCTGCCGTTTCTGTTTCTTCCTAATGATGACCAATCGCAGTTCGGCCCAATTTGATCAAAATGACCCCTCCCTTCAGTCTAATTCCGACCGAAATATTTGAGCATTACGATACACTTTTGTGATAGTTGCTGCGGCAGCCGCCAAGAGCCAGGTAAAATTTTGGTTATCAAAAGTGCTTTCGGCGTTGGATTATAAAAGGTGTTGGTTTTTTCAGTGGCCTGCTGCCACGGCACATGGCACGTAGCATCTGTCTATCCGAGACGCGGTTAGAATCGAGTTAAGTCAATATCGCGGAACCGTGAATAAAGTACTTAGGATCTACTATTATTTTGCCCGTATACCTTTTCTAAAACATCGCCAGAGCCATACGTTTTGTGAGTCTAGTCAAATTAGGAAGGAAATTCTGTCTGCAGAATACCTTTTTTGATTTGCCTTGCGAAGTTGGGTTACATTATCTTAGTGAAGTTTTGCGTATATGTTACTATATGAACCAGTCAAATCAAGTTGATTTATTATTTCGAACTGGAACACCACATCACATAAAAAGGAAAATACATACATAACATTAACCACGATGCAAAGTGCCGAACAGTTTTTATTCTACTACAGAAAAAGCGCTTATTTTAATTTATAGGTAGTGCAATATAGCGTGCTACATGAGTTTTACCCAGAGTTTATTAATAATAATAATTTACAGTAGGTATTAAAGATTGAAATACATAAGTTACGATATAAGAGCTTTTACAATTAATATTGTAAAAAAGTACAGGCTGGGAAAAGTAAATGTTACGTGCATTAAAGGGGTAGCTTAACCAGTCCATTAAAACTGTACAACTTTTGTGAGGTCGCAAAATTGTATCATAGTTTTAGTTGAAATAATTTTATCTGTCGTTTTGTGTTATTGTTGACTTGTCGTGTACCTACAGCAACGAACGAAGAGTTACGCGACTATAATAGAATAGTTAATAACGCTAGTAACAATATAATAGCGTTGCCGAACTATCGATAGTAAAACAATCGATAGTTTTCCTATCGAAACCCCTATACAATCGATAGGCCAATCGATAGTATCGATACTATCGATACTATCGATACTATCGATTGTTCAGAATGAGGCAATACTATCGGTCAGCTTCGATAGTATCGATAGTATCGAAGCTGACAATCGAAAAAACAATCGATAGTATCGATAGTATCGAAGCTGACAATCGAAAAAACAATCGATAGTATCGATAGTATCGATAGTATCGATAGTTTTGGTCTATCGATAGTCGGCCGATGAGCGATAGTATCGTTCAGTCAGGTTATTTTATTTTACATACATATAATTATCATGACTTTATCTCTTGTGGGGTAGACAGAGCGTTCACGGTCGTAAAATTACACAGTAAAGCGACAGTAATCATTGCTGTCGCTTGCTATCGCCGCGTCTGAGGGCCGTTTCAGTAATTCGCGTATCACTAAAGTGACAGGTTGTCAGCCTGTCGCCTAAAATTGCAATACACATGAAACCCATGGGAAAGAAATAGGATGATGCTATTCTTACTCGGCATCCCACGGCTAATGGGTTAATTATTGTTATGGATTATTTTAAAAGATTTTTAAATTTTAATAATTAAAGTAAATTCATTTAGCCATAGTATTTAGCAATGAATGAATTAGTTATACAATTAGATACATAAAAATACACCTATAGTTTTAAAGGCATTTGCACACTAGATGCGTGCGCCTGCGTCTGCGTGCGTGCGGGAAAAAATAGTATGGATATGACAGGAGAATGAAATCGACGCATCACGTGATGTATCACAATAGATACCTACGCATCACCTGTCATGTCAAGTTGTAGCGACCTCTGGTGGCTACAACATGAAGCTCACTCAAGAAGTTCGCATGCATACAAGACGCAACAGGAGTTCTCAACATATCGGAGAGATGGCGCCACGTGACAGAACAATGGGCCTGAAACGCGATATCGAAGTGTTCACCGCGCAACGCATATATACAACTTCTAATCCAATCCAGGTGTACCCGTCGGTCCCCTGGCCACAACACCCGGCCAGGCGGGTAGCTACCCTTTTCCCGACACCACCTGCATTCATCCTGTCACCCGCCATAAAGTAATAAAACAAAAATTGTACAAGAAAGGCTATTATGAAATATCTGATTATATGCAGGATAAATCTCCATGGGAGTAGTTTTAAATGTATAAAGTTGACTTTAAATGACGAAACAGGTAGAATTATCTAC
The DNA here is from genome assembly GCA_029255805.1 of Keiferia lycopersicella. NCBI lineage: Eukaryota > Metazoa > Arthropoda > Insecta > Lepidoptera > Gelechiidae > Keiferia > Keiferia lycopersicella. The sequence continues at coordinate 12,901,829 of JARACZ010000006.1, read as the reverse complement.
TGTATACATATTATATTGTATTTTATGTTTATTTCAGCATAGCCATTTTCGGCTATTAATTTTTTATTATTATTTTTTTAACTTAGCTAGGGTAGCTTAGGGCATGAGCAATTGTATTTAGAATATATATTTAGAATATTTATAATATATACTGAAACGGCCCTCAGACGTATTCAGTATTCAGTATTCAGTCTTTTATTGATAAAATAAATAAATTTTACATGTCAAACTTATGAAATGAACAATAAATAGTAAATAATTTGATACACATAAGTACGTAAGTGTACATTAATTTTTAAGACGACATAATATACCTAAAATTATTGCTGATCAGTGTTAATATTAATTCGTTCTTAATTCTAAAAACTCATTCACACTGTAACACGCCAGATCAAGAAGCAGTTTTTTAAGTTTACTTTTGAATATTGAGTCATTTTGGCTGTCCTTAATATCGGTCGGGAGTGCGTTATATAGCTTGATACCCATGACAGTAAATGATTTTCTCGACTTAGCTAGTCGTTTACGTGGTACTAGTAGGTGGTTACGATGGCGTGTGTTTATACTATGAATATCTGCGTGAGTTTTATATTCATTTATGTTTGTTCTTATTAGCTTACATGTTTCGAGAATGTAGATGCTAGGCAAAGTTAGTATTTTTAGTTCCCTAAAGAGGGATTTTGCAGGAAAATCAACTGGCTTTTTTAACATAATGCGCAGTACTCTCTTTTGTAGTATAAAGGGTTTCCCACAGTCAGCAGCAGTGCCCCACAGCTCAACTCCGCCCTTCAGAATGGCATGGAAGTACCCATAGTACGCTTTGAGTAAGTTATCAATAGTCAGACTAGGTACTAACCTTGATATAGCGTAACAAGCGGATGACAGCTTTAGGCATAATGCTTCAATGTGTGGAGCCCACGTTAAACCGGAGTCAATTGTGTAGCCTAGGTATTTAACGGAACTTACTTGCGGAACGCATGTGTTATTTAACTTTATGTCTAGATAGGGTAAGTTTGCGCTTCTTAGTTGAAAGTTCATGATATTTGTTTTTTCAGGGTTTAGGAGTAGTCCATTCGCTGAAAACCACCTCGATATTTGTAGCATGGTTTTCTGTATTTTGCTAATTAATGACATCATGTTCTCAGCATTTACTATTAGGCAGGTGTCATCAGCAAAAATCACAAACTCTGTATCATCACAGGCAGCAGTTACATCGTTTACCATAAGCAGGAACAGGTTATTTCCCATCACGGACCCCTGGGGGACGGAGCAGTTTCCTATGTAGGCCAAGTCTGACTTGCTGCTAAGTACATGAGTACTTTGCTTGCGACCATTTAAGAATTCGGTGATAGTGGAGAAAAAGTTCGAGTCAAAACCATAGCGAGATAACTTGTTCAGCAACAGAGAATGGTCGACCATCTCGAAGGCGCGCGATAGGTCACAAAAAATAGCTGCTACCTTTCGCCCGCACTCGAGATGAGTCATCACCCTGCCCACTACGTCACGCGCGGCGTCGCCGGTCGAGCGGCCGGGCTGGTACGCGTATTGCTGAGTGTTAAGTAGGTTATTGCAAGTTAGGTATTCAATAATTCTGTCACTAATCATTCGCTCAAACACCTTTGATATGATAGGTATAAGCGAAATGGGACGATATGAACTTGGAACGACAGCCTCCCCCTTACCCTTATATATCGGTTGAACTTTGATATGTTTTAAGTTATCTGGGTACTTGCCGGCGTCCACACACTCGTTAAATAATAGCAATAGTAATGAGACTACTATTGGAGGTAGATAGTCAAGTACATACGTCGTCATGTCATTGACGTCCTTTGACTTCTTACGTTTGATTTTACGAAATGTTTTAATAATTTCATGAAGTGTGAATGGTTTAAATGAAAAACATAACTGTGACTTTGAGTCTAAAAATTTATCAAGATAATCAAGCGCGTTTTGTGTGTTAGGTATAGCGGTGTTGTTGTTTACTTGTGTGTAGTGACGGTTCAACTGGTTAGCAGCAGCTGCGGCGCGCGCAGACTCGCAGTCGCCCGCAGATTTGTTTACCAATATGCTAAGTGCATTATTTTTGTTGCTATTCCTACAGGTCTCAGAGGATATTACCCGCCACACATTACGACACATATTATAACTGCAGCTTGATATGGCCGTGTTTAGGTAGCTAGTTCGTGTGGTATTTAGCAGTGAAGAATATGATATTTCTGTCTGTTCTAGTTGTAAATAGACGTCCGGGTCATTAGGGTTATTACATAATGTTAGTTTTTGTGAATGGATGGTTTTACGGAGTCTTTTAATATCATCACCGATCCAGCAATTTTCTCTATTTTTAAGTGGATATTTCCTCAATGGGAAAAACACGTCATAATAAAAATAAATTACATTTAGAACAAATTCTAGTTGTATGCTGGGATTGTCACTTTTAGTTAAAAGTTGATCCCAGTCATATGAATTCATACATAAAATAAAGTTTTGAATATTATTTTTTGAGAATAATCTTTTAGTACATATCCTGTTTACATTGTTAGGTTTATAGATTTTTAAGGAAATGCTAACACCAAGGTGATCAGAAATATTTAAATTACAAGCGGATACATTTGTAATATCATTATTAGGGGTATTTGTATATATGTGGTCAATACATGTTTTAGTAGAATTTATTTTTGTTGTTTTTAACCTCGTGTGGAAGTTCACTAATTGTCTATATCCATACAATTTTAATGTCTCTTTTACTGATTTTACATGGCGCAGTATTTCAGGTTTTTGAGTTTTAAAATCAATATTTGTGTCACCAATCACTATTGTTTTATAGTTTTGTAGGGCAGGTAGATTAAATAGTTCATGCATTTTAGTGATAAAAAGTGATACATCACCGCTCGGAGGCCGGTATACACACACTATTAGGATGTCGAGTCCAACGCATTCAATTCCGCACACTTCAAAGTGCATTTCTTCAGAAAGAGCTTTCACCTCCCTGCGCTCGATTGCTAGAACACCCGATCGAACGTAGATACAGGATCCGCCTCCATCTTTGTCAGGACGGCAGTAACCGGAGCATAGTGTGAAATCCAGGATGTTGACCGATGGTAGCTCATGCTGCTTAAGCCAGTGTTCAGTTATGCACAAGACGTCAACTCTATCCCCGCTCTGTACTTGTAGTTCAGCTTCGAGTCTGAAGGTTTTTTTACCAAGTCTGTTTATATTCTGGTGGAGTACACGAACAGAGTCGCTAGGTCCTCCTTGTGTTGGTGTCAGTTGGGGGTGCGGCGGCTGGGGCGGCATCAACTGTGTCGGAAGCCGGGGCAGCGGTGGCGGGGACAATACTAGCGTTAGTAGGCGCGGAGAGGGCGCAGATGGTGAGTGATGTGAAGTGGGAGCCAAGGAGCTCCTTATGGGTACCTGGAGCAGTAATGATTACTGTCGCTTTACTGAGTAATTTTACGACCGTGAACGCTCTGTCTACCCCACAAGAGATAAAGTCATGATAATTATATGTATGTAAAATAATCCATACCTGACTGAACGATACTATCGCTCATCGGCCGACTATCGATAGACCAAAACTATCGATACTATCGATACTATCGATACTATCGATTGTTTTTTCGATTGTCAGCTTCGATACTATCGATAGTATCGATACTATCGATACTATCGATTAAAAATCGATAGTTCTTACTATCGAAAAACTATCGATAGACTATCGATTGTCTATCGATAGTCCACTATCGAGCGGCAACGCTACAATATAATATCATTGGATTCATTGGTTAATAATATCATTGTCATTTTCCTCCCAGAAGCGGGTGTATTTTTATGATTTCATTTAATTAATCTGAATCCTATTCTACCGGATACATACAGCCTTGACGCAATAAAAAATTTAGACGCGCGTCGAACGCATCTTTCGTTGGAGATAGGTATGTATAAACACGCGCTCAACGTTGATGGCAGTAATAATAGGATAAAGGATCCGTGATCGCAACAGGTAGCGTTGCGCAGGTCAATGCGCCGCGCCGCTCGTAAACAAACATTTGTCTCCATGCAATTACCTATAGGATCAAATCCTCCCGTCGACAAATGTCATAATAGCGAAATATCCCGCATGTAGCTAAATATCACAGTCGCGTCATGTCATATTCACGTAATAGATCAAGTCAAGATAGCATGCCAATACTCTTTATGGCAGTGTAAACACTAACATCAAGAGGAAAAATTATAATATTCTTTTACAGAGAAATTGATAAAAACAGACTGGATTTAAAATTACCTATAGAATTGAATCTGTATTACGGCAAAACAAAGTTACACAGTTTGAAGTGGATACGTCCTTTTCAGATCGCCTGTTCATTGGAATAACCTGGTGCGCGTCAGGCACGCAGACCCTACTTATTTCACTCGTTACGGCCTTTGACACAGTGTGCACCGCGACCGCGCTATTATTCATGAACGCAATTCTTTTGCGTCATTTTGCGTCTATTGTGATTTTGGTCGTGCTTTAATGAGTATCATGGGACCCCGATTAGATGGGTACCTTCACCTTTATCATGCAAAAGATCTATATCTACTGCCAATTATTCAAAAATTGTTAATTAATTACCTACCTAAATATTTCTGTAATTGTTCTAAACTTTTCTGTTCTAGGAATGTGGTCTAAACGATCTAAAATTTAATATATCTAACGGGAAGCTAGCGAGAAGAGAACACATAGTCGAGTTTTGTTTGAGAGATTTCAGTACAGTGGATGCAGCTGAGCTATACACTTTGACTGAGCCTTTTGTGGGGTTAGTAGAGGGACGTGTAGACAGATGTTTGGTTATACTCGGTATCTGATACTTTGCCTCAGGCTCAGAGTATAGATTTAATACCAATTTTTTTTATACAAATGCCCTAGACACCTGAAAATGCATCACTATTGAAAATGTAATTTCGAATGTAGTCGCAAATGCAACAGTCGAGATTCAAGTATAGATACTGAAGTTATATATTTTGTAGAAATAATTCAGTGTAGTTAGTTACAGATAGCAAAAGTGCTAAGTGGCACACGTCTATTATTCAAAATACATTCTGTATATAGGTATTATTGTCTGTAGGTACCTACAGCCTACTCCAATCTCGACCGGCGGATTTCTGATTGATTACATTATCATTCAGTAATGAATTCGTAAGTGATGGGGTCAGCACATATGATCTGGCTGGGAGCATCTTAAAGGATGACTATTGACCAGTAAACTGTAATATCTGTAGTGCCGCTTTGAGTGTCCTAGGTGCGCCGTTCATCTCAAAGAGACCGTTCATCACTGTATTTGAACGCCAGTATGTAGATGCACCATTTGTTTAAGGCATCATCGGGATTGTACCTATAGCAGGTAATACCAAAACTCAGTAACAAATATGGCGTATCTAATAATTTGGCACACGTGTTGATAACATCAAAAAGTTCGATGGTTGATAAGGTAATGGTCGGTAGGGTCAATAAGGGCGACGATTATTTGGGTCTGCATCACCCCTTACCTAGCTTAGATAATTAGAAGGCATCTAGATAATTAGTACCTACCTACTAAAATACAAATACATACCGTATTTGTATTTGCATTGTTTGTGGTTTGATTAAAATGGAGTTGGGTTGGATACATAGTTTTGCGTTAACTCTTGCGTATATTAACAATACTTTTACAATGAATACTTAATACAATAACTTTGATATTTTCGCTCAAAATATGAAGCGAGTGCAGTGCATGGACTGTGGGCATATCACACCTGGGGCTTTCCTATCCTAGCCTCGCACGCACCGCCACGCCTCGCGCGCGCCGCTGCCTCGCGGCTCATAAACTGCCAACAGAAAGATATATTTAACTCTGGAATGGATTGCAACCTCGTGTAGGAATAAAATTACCTCCCCCAAGAGAATTTCATGATTGTTTCGACTTGAGGAAACTTCCAGAGAAAATATTTAAATTTAATGAAAGTGTCCCTCGTTGTTTTATAATTAAATTTCATTTTTTATTGGGATATTTTTGCTTCCAGTTCGGGAAAAAATTATGTAACGGTGGAAAATATAAATATACGCCGAAATTTTAAGTACGATAGGCTTATTCGGTAGATTGTTGGGAATCCAAAGGAAAAAAATGCTCATATAAGTAAGCTAAGAATGATATAATCTTTTCCCGCAAATGTCGTACGTGATGATTGGAGTTACCCAAGGGGCTTGATTTTATATGATTCGTACTTTTAGGTGATATAAATCTCAGAATGTTTTGTAAGACAAGTCGAAAAGACGTCATAACCAAACCCATACTGACTAATAATTCATTGTACCTACTTTTTATAGTAGATACCTACATAACCCAATTCGAATGCGAGATAAGATACCATTAGCTTGTTTACTTTCGTTTCCTGTTTCTACCTACGGGTGGATTGATAAGATAGGTTATCCTAAGCATTTTCTATAAGAAATGCCGATATCTCCTTACAGTAGGTACTATGAAATTGAACCAAAAGTTAACTGATTAAAATCGCCTTAAACTTTTTAAAGGTGGGCAAACATACATCCATTCCATAAGGTAGGTACTTACATGATTTTCATAACAAAAAAATTAACGGTACAAGTAGACAAAACAAAATTTATAAGTTGAATTATTTATACTTATAATCAATCGTAAGATTTACCGATGTTTCGGTGCACGTGTCCCCCTGCTGCCAGCAGCGGATGCGGATTTCATTAATTATACCGAGTATTATGAGCAGTGCAGCCTTCCGGTGCGCGCGCGGATGCAGACACGGTGGTGTGCGCCCACCTTTACCCCTACTACACTATGTACTATCTACCACGCATCAAGAGCATAGAATAGTGGGTAGCAAATTCAGGAACTAGGATTTCCTAGCATTTAAATATGAGACTTCCAAAAATTGGGAACTTAAATACAAGTCAAATGACCTAAATAACATTTTTTATGAAAATAATGTAATATGACACCACACCACATTACACTATTTTGGATGGCGTCAAAACAATAACTTTCATTTTGATTTTCTGTTTAAAAAGTCTGTTCTTCAATATTTTGAACAAAGGAGAATGGGGCGCGTAATATTTTTGGACAATTGCCTTCCCAATGTTACTTTCGAATTTTATTACTTAACCTGTCATATACCGATTTCTACCAGCGACACCAGCTGACTGAATGTATTTTCACGCCGAGCACCAAAGTCTTTTGCCAAACGCTCCATGACAATGTGTTTGTGGCCGAGGCGGACGCTTGCGCCTGAAAGCTACGGATTTTCCTGACGCTTTCCATGGCATAGGTGAATTTGACAACCGCATCGCAGTTAGCTGAAAGCTGCATTGCCTTCACAGATGATCGGATGGAACATTTGATGAACATGTAGACACGCGGAATATTGTATGTTGGCGTTTGAATATTGACAGACAGACAGCTCGTCATTTTGTTAAACAACTTTAGGTTCTACAGCAGTATTTATCTCTGCTTACCTTTTTAGGTATGTTAACCTTCGAATTTTAGGTAGTTAGTTTTATTACCTCGGCGAGGAACACACTTGACGCACGACGGAGCGCAAAAATATCGGAGCGGTCTGTCAGATCCATACTAGAAATGTCAATCCCCATGCTAAAACGGCTCAACCGCTGTTGATGCAGCGCTATCGCAGTGTCATCCGTCGAGTGCGATTTTAGTATGGGGAGTGACATTTCTAGTATGGATCTGACAGACCGCTGCGATATTTTTGCGCTCCGTCGTGCGTCAAGTGTGTTTGACTGTTCATTGGTTTATTGAACGACTTGGAGTTCCACGCGAAAAGAAAGAGAGATATAGCTAATCTATTCCTGAAAATGTAGTACTGTAAAGTTATCCATAGTAATATAGGTATCTTACCTTGTTTTTGCCGTGTGATGCCGGCTTCGAATAGCATCACCCCATTTCTTCCCCGTGGGTGTCGTAAGAGGCGACTAAGGGACTCAAGGGTTTTACGTGTATTACAACTTTTAGGCGACAGGCTGACAACCTGTCACTATAGTGATACACAAATTACCTGAACTGGCCCTCAATATTTGTCAGACGTGGCGATAGCGACCGTATTTCTGCGGTCGTTAACGCTCTGCCTACCCCGCAAATAATATAAAGGATAAAGGCGTGATATATGTATGTGTATGTATGTTAGCTTGTATTAGGGCTCAAGTGAACGAATACTAACTATAGCTTGCTCAAACGAAAAAAAACTATGTTCAAAATCATTTCCATAAGCAAAAACAAAGCATGTAGTACACTTGAAATAATGTTTTTTTTTTTCCGTAGGCAACAGTTGGGTTTCCGGCCAAGTATCGGGGAGATGGCTCGGCCTTCCATGGAGGACCTTCGCGCCGAAGTAGGCGAGCTCAGGGACGCCCTCAACCATTCCACTCACACTCACCACCAGGAGCTGCAGGCCTCCAGGAATGAGGTCAGTATACAAGATGCACAAAAAAAAACAATTACAAATATTTTAAGAGGTTAATCAGCCCATGAAAATGAACCTTTCCCTTAGAAACGTAGGTCGATATTAATATTATTTATTACTAGCGATGACGTGTGATGCCGGCTTAGAATAGCATCACCGTGGGTGTCGTAGAAGCCCACTAAGGGACTCGAGGGTTTCTTAAGTATTGCAATTATAGGTGACAGGCTGACAACCTGTCACTATAGTGACACATGACATGACTTATCTGAAACGACCCTCAAATATTATCAGACGTGGCGATAAAGACCGTAATTTTACGGTCGTTAACGCTCTGCTTACCCCGTCAGGGATATTGCCGTGATTTGTGTGAGTGTGTTTTATTACTAGCGGCCCGCACAACGGCTGCGCCCGCTTTTACTCATTTTACCTTGGGATTAAGATGTTTTCTGGGCAAGTATAATACATAAAAACCTTTTTCTTGAACCACTCTTTCTATTAAAAACTGCATCAATTTTTTTGTGCAGTTTTAAAGATTTAAACAAACATACATACATACATACATGCAGACGCGAAAAGCGACTTTTCTTTATACTAGGTATGTAAGTAGTGATTATTTATTATTTATTTACACTAGCAGCACATTGTGCTGACGCATGTCTGTCTATTACTGCACTTGAGTCAATTGTTTGTCTAGTATATTATAAGTGTATGGTTTGTCTAGTCTGTTTAAAAAATACATTGAACCTCCCATGCAAAGTTACCAGCCGGCAACCGACCAAGTAAGGTATGGATGGACGGGGTCCAAAATTCTTAGGAAAGAGTTTTATTGCCTGATATATTTACACGATGTATAAATGGATCAAACTAAAATGTGATTGTGCTGTACCCATATCCTGCGGGATAACTAATGGATGCTTTGAATAATGAGTTCTATGCTATTCACTTTGTTAGGTAGCACACGCGACACAAGTCAACAAAACCCTTTTCTTGAATCGCTTCTATTAAAAAAAAAGCATGAAACTCCGCTGCGTGGTTTAGGAGGAAGTAGTCGGTGTGTAGATAGAAACGTACTTTGTGTGTCTGATGGGCCTTTTTGATTCGATATATTGAGATTTGCCGTTACCGATATATCGATACTCTTTGGGCCTCGATATATTGATCTTTATCGAATTTCGACGTACCAATACATCCCTAAGAGATATACAACCATTTTCTTGCTTGTATTCTATTGCTTTATTAACTTTGAGGTGGGTTTATAAAAGGTTTTTTCCTTCTGCAGACTGTAGGTAAAATAATAAAGTAAGACTTCTCATAATATCGAGTTGTTTCAAAAGAAAATAACATAGCAACAGTTATGTAGGTAGCATTTTGTTTTTTGCATTGGAAATAGGTAGGTACGTTTGATTTCTTTAGAGAGTATTGTATTCCATGGTAAGAAAACATCAAGGTAATAAAAACAAAAACCGGCCAAGAGCGTATCGAAAACGCCCAAACATAGGGTTTCATAGATATCACATGAATCAAAAAGATAATTCACCTTTTTGAAAAACGGTTCTCTGCTATTTGCTAGGAACTCCGTTATAGTTTTACATTTTACAGCTTTAACATACACAGTACGATTTCAAACAAATTGTGGACGAAAAACGCTCTCTTCAAACGCCAAAGAACATTAGAAGAGACGTTACCAACGCTAGTTTTACTAGACCTCTGCAATGGTCCTGCTGAATACCTATCTTCTTCTATACAGAGTGTAAGGGACGGTGTGACGAAAACTTGCAGGCGTGCTCAGACCATGAAACTGAACAACTTTTTTAATGAGGGCTATGTTGGTAAACGTGTTTTTTTTCCGACCTTCCATAGAAATTTCCCGATCAGCTGAGTGACTTTGTATGGGAAATAGAAAAGTTTTTTTCAGAGAAAAAGTTGTGCAGTTTCATGGTTTCTTGCAAAGTTTTCGTTACACCGTCCCTTACACCCTGTATATTTAAGAGTTTAGCTCTTGTCAGTGGAGCTTACTACATCCTACTGAATATAGAAAACGGAAAAGAAATTGCACCCTTTCACATACGGGAGAGCTAAAAAATATTTTCATATGAAACATGATATTAAGTACAAACCATAAATAATACAGACGAATATGGAGTCAGATAGAGTTGACAAAACGGACGAAATATTGGGTTTAAGGTAGACAAAGGTCTGTATTTATAAATCGCACTCAACTCTGAGATCGATCTCGAGAGCGATTTCAACTATGTCAGTCAACACTAACAGCATGTCAATCTCGAACTCAGGATCGATCTCCAGAGTTGATAGCGGTTTATAAATACGTGCCTACGATACCCAAAAACAAAGCAAATGAAAGGCTTCACAGGATTTTTCCGCTTCTGTTTTTAATAATTAGTATAAAACAATAGGCCTTGGGGTGTTGTGTACCGAAGTACTGACTAGCTAGGAAGTTTGTGAACGTCTTCATAAAATACATAATTTACCTCAAAAAGGGTCAGACAGCCGTCTCGAGGAAGGACGTTTTTGCTTGGTAATGGTTCAGCGGGAAATAAATGGCTGGTTCTCCGTGGTTGGGTTGGACATGTTCCCGAAAAATTTAATGGATTGCGTGCTTATGTTTTTATCTCGTGTTTCATTTTTTTAATGGTATGTATCCATCAACCAGGCCAGGTACAATATAATTTAAAATTTTTCCCTATGATTCCATATAAATTACCTTAATATCTGTTAGCAAAAAGGGATGCTTTTGATGATTGGAATGGAAGCTAGGGAGCTCCCAAGCCTGAACTAGTTTTTGACGTGATAATATGATGTTAGACACATAGCCAAATCTGGGTATATAAATAGGTAGATAGAGGTACCTATAGGTAGGTATTTTTTAGGCGACAGGCTGACAACTTGTCACTATAGTGATACACAAATTATGTGAAATGGCCCTCAATTTTTGTCAGACGTGGCGATAGCGATATTGTTCTTGTACGCCCGCTAGCTCTCTGCCAAACCGTAAGGGAAAAGGCGTGATATATGTACGTATGTATATTGTATGTAATAGTATGTACGAGTACCTATTTAAAAATGTTTCCAGCACTCGTATGGCAGCGATGATAGGTGTACGTTGTTGTTGCAGCTGAAGCAGGCGCTAGTGGAGAACTCGGAGCTCGAGGATATGGTCCGCGCCCAGCAGGAGCGCGCCGACCGCATGCAGCACCAGCTGGACCGCCTGCAGCAGGAGCTCCTGCAGCTGCAGAGCCAGCTTGCCAGCCTCGACAAGGTCAGTCTCTGCTGCAACACACAGGGATGTCAACATAAACTGGTGCTTGGGCAGGAACTAAGAACAACGGGTTTCAAGTTGAACCCTTAAATTAGCAACAGATTAATACTAAGTAAGTACGAAACAACATTGATTCTGATTGGATACTGTTTTGCTCGGGCTGTTAATGTTTGATTGACATCGCATTCATTATATTATTCTAATGCTAGATAATTTGAAATGAAATGTCATTGGATTTCAATTTGAAACGTAAATATAATTTTATTCACGTAAACTGCATAACTCTCAACGTGATTTGGCGACTACACTTTCAGATTTTCCGCCAGTTTATTAATAGACCTGTCGTATTCAACTTGTCTACATTTCGCTTTAACTTTGTTTCGCAGCAAAATTTGTAGAGTTTCATCGCTAATGCACTCTCGTAGTCGGTGTCGGTCGCCTATATTGAGAAGGTGTGTGTCATTAGGACACGTGCAAACCCGTTAAACTACAGGATTAGTTGTACAACTGCGGCTTCAGAGTTTGGCGTACTTACCAAGGCTAGGATTTCAATTAAGTCACGTAACTAGTCAAGTGGAATCCGACCCTTACGGAGTATAGGTACCGTACCTACATCTACTTTCTTATTTTGCTGAGTAGGTACCTACAAAAAATAGTAGGTTAGTAAATATTATAATCCTTATTTAGGCGAGGATCACACTTGACGCACGAGACGGAGCGCAAAAATATCGCAGCGGTCTGTCAGATTCATACTAGAAATGTCAATCCCCATGCCTAAACCACTCAATCGCTGTTGACGCAGCGCTATCGCAGTGTCATCCGTCGAGTGCGGTTTTAGTATGGGGAGTGACGTTTCTAGTATGAATCTGACAGACCGCTGCGATATTTTTGCGCTCCGTCGTGCGTCAAGTGTGTTCCTCGCCTTAGAATTGGGTATGAAGACACCTAGCACAACAAACAAGTACCTAACTATCGAAGTAATTGCCATATCTAATATTAACTTCAATGCCAAGGAAGTGAGTGAAATCCATCAAAACAAATATCAATATGGAACCGCCAAGCATCCCTTTGATATACCCACACTTCAGTAAGCACACGCTGCGAGCGCCTGGCTCGCCACCCGAAGTAACCCTACTCAAAACATAGATGTACGTAGGTACCTACATAGAATATTTAATTAACTATCTTCGTGTCAAGGATATATCAAATAAATATTTATACATTTTGCAAAAATACATTAACTCCGAAGATGGTTGTAAAGCTTAAAATTATGTCTTCCGTACTCTCCAAAGCAGTTTTCGTCATTGCCTGACATTACAAATTATAAGTTAGGAGCAAATAGTCGCTAGGTGCAGAAATAATACGTTATTAATCAAGGGTTGGGACTTCTAAAATGTTTCAATCCCAAATTAAAAATGGTTAATTCAATCTCCATTATATTTAACTCTTAACTTCAAAGTACAGCCTTTTATTTCGCAATATAGGTGAGAAATTTTACCGTTTTTGATCAGCTAATCATTGTTGATACGTAGTCAGTTGTTATTCTTGTAGACGATTATTATTATATTACTGGAAATGGCGTCGGGCTTGAATTTACGCTGATCCTTACCCTTATAAACTTCGTGACCAGACGTCTCATGCTCATGTATGAATAATTTAATTGTAAGAAAATTGGTTCAGAAGGGGAACACAAATTATTTACTTTGTAAGAAATTTGTCATAACTATGAAGGATTCAAAATGTTATAGTACCTAACTGAAGTTAGGTACCTGAATAATAAAATAACGGTAGGCTTGAGGTTAGCTATTCGCATCCTTTTATGTCGAATTGTATATAGTTATAATTTTAATAGATAGATTAATGGATAAGTAGTGCATACATATTTAAAACGGTGCTCCAAAACGTACGTTTTTATGGTCAATATTTGCGCTTGTAGGTACCTATATCTTAAAAATTGGTCCAGCTGTCTGTACCACTGCTGAAACATGTGCCCCGGCGCGCCCGATTATACGTAATCCTAATTGTAGTTTGCTCGCCCACCAATACGTAATCTGTGATGCGATTGAATGGTGGTTGTTAGGTGCATATAGACATGGGAGCTTAATAACAGGTGGTTCCCTGTTCACGGTCGCTGATCGTAACCGTCGCCGGCCGCCGGGGCGCCGACCGTTGCGCTGCGGTCACCATTTTTTACTGGTCAATATGCTTCCGACCGAACGAATACAATCACTCCCTGCACTTTGAATATCAAATGAACAATGCAATCCCTCGGGCAGGCTAGCTCTATAATTTAAGGAAAGGAAGTACTCGTTCATTGGAAAATTAGTAGGCAAATAGCGCCCTAAGGAATTATACACAAATGAACTCACCCCTGTTCGTTTTAAATTTTATCATGTGGCTAAAATTTTCAATGATTGTAATTTGCAATAAAAAATTATGTGCACTGCGTATAGTGTACACTACGGGGCACACCCACGCGCCGTTCGTAGAATCTGTAATTATTTTTGTGGCTACGAAGAGCCATCTCAATAGGTACCGCAACCGCAGGGATATTGTCCTGTACAAGTAGAGAAGACTTTTTACAGAAAAGATAAAACGATAAACGGTTTGCCTAGTCGTACCGAGACATAGTCACTGTACGCTTTAGGTGTACCCAGCTCAAAGGGCTTATCCTCCGCTAGGCCTTCCTAACTAATAATTTAAATAGATACCAAAATGTTAACGATGTAAGTTGTATATAAATAAACAGATCAAATCACAATATCTTTTTATGAAATCGTCTTCTCAAAGTAAAACACCATATGTGAAATCTAACGCATTGGTTTCATTACTAACATCGAGATGAAGACTACTTGTTTGAACCGCGAAATGTTCTAATTAAGAATCGAGGTCCCGATGTATCGCTATGCCTATAGTAGGGATAGATAGAGAGACTAAAGGTGGTTGGTTATCGGGAGGAGCGCAGGTAATTGGCACTTTTGTCGCGGCTGACGGAGTTTCGATGAAGTAATTTAATCGACCCTCGGAACTTCGCACAAAGGTACCTCTTAACCCCTTCCACTTATAACAATTAATAAGTTTATCTGCCTAAATCGTTTTCTGTGCTCATTATGGTTTTGGTGTTGGTAAGGATATAATGAGATAGGTACAAGTACAGGTACAAGACTGGTAACTACTTTTTATCGAAAATGACGAAAGATCACTATAAAAGCACTCTTCATTTCATACTCCTCAAAACTTCAACAGTCGTCTGAAACTAAATTACGTGGTTTCCGCTTTCCTTTGTTTCTTGGATAAATACAAGTACCTAGCAATCTCTGCTCACTTGTTTGTTCCCTTTGAAGATTTCTAGCGATAGCCAGCCAGACAATACACCGGAGCTAGGACCAAACAGTTCAATTCCCTCGAGCTTGTTGTTTTATGAAACTGTTGAAACTTGCTGTGTCTCTGAAAGTTTCAATTTTAAAACCTGGCTTATACTCGTATCACAGTAGTTCTGTCCACACTGTAAAATAGAGTAAGATTGCAGCCTGGAGGCGATGTCAGAGTAGTATATGTTATTTTAAATCCTTCTGAATTCACACCTACTTTGTTTCTAAATTAAGGCAAGAAAATATATTTGCAGCATCATCGGTTCAACTATTGTTAATTTACCAAACTTGATTTTTACAGAGCGACATAAGTACTTTCTAAGGTTAAGTAATACTTGTCCGGTAGCCTCTGTCTATAGAAGCAAACTTAGCTGGCGTTGGCGTCCTTCACTTTGTCCTCCTCGAGACTACTTTGGGCTCCAATGTTGCATAATGAATGAAGATCCAATACTGTTTGATACCACCGAGGGTTCTTTTTGTCACGGGGAGTAGAGGGGGGTGATGAAAGACTGCCAACTCCGCCCTCCAGTCTCAACAAGCATTTTTGTGTCTGTTTATCTTCAGTCGTCATCGTCTGTAGTCTGTGTTGGACAAGGAATGCTATACTCCCCTACCGTGTGTTGGACATCTAAATACACGGATTGGGCTAGTGGTCAGATCTACCAATGTCAATATGTTGATGGTGCTGTGATAGATGTGGGCAAGAAATATATTATTATAAAGGTATCTTCATATTTATGTCGTAAGGTATGTGTTGCAATCGCAGTTTAGTATGGTATATTAGCAAAACGAAACCATAGGGCGACCTCTCCTCACTAACACAAACCGCGCAAAGAATACTATATAGCTAATCGTTGTATTATTTTTTGCCTTTATTGTGGTTGTAGGATTACTGTCCGCGTCCTTACTTTTTAAAAAGAAGTTTGCGGACTCGAAATGGCCCTTTCACTTTCCTTTTGGAATGCGTCGCCGCAAGTCTTGCAGCGTGTTCGTATGCGTGAGACCGCGAACGGAGTCGCATGCCTGTGGGAAACCTTGCCCCGGTCACAAAAACTGAACAAGGAATGAAATTTGAGCCTCTGGGGGCATTGGGTCGCATATAACACACTTTGCGCATGCATCGCAGATTAAAGTAAGTAATTTTAGCGAAAAGAAAAAAAGAAAAAGAATGGTCAGGTGGAGAGTACGACGAACATGTATGAAAGGGTTGATGAATGCTGAGGAAGCGAAAGAGATGTCAAGATCGTAGCAAGTGGAAAGTTGTAGTCTCTCCCTACCCCTCCGGGAAAGAGGCCTGATTATATGTGTGTATGTATGTATGTATGTATCCTAGCGATTTCAAACCTGGTTTCAGTACAAAGAAGTACAAACTTCTTTTAAGTAGCTGACCTAGCTGATTCCTTCCCATGCAGAAATTCTTATCTAGTTAATCGATAGTCGGTAGACAAACTCATTACCTATGTTCAGGAAGAAAGCTAATCACTTACTTAGTAAAATGAGATGGATCACAGGAACTTCACCTAGTGTTTTCTTTGAGAAGTGTTCATCTAATCCATTTGGTATTGGCAAGTACCTGGGTCTATTAAATGCATCTGCATTATAAATCAGCCTGCTGTCTGTCTTGCTCGGGCATGCCCCAAGGCGATTATGTACTACGGACTACATATAGTTATGTAGGATGTCTAATCACTAATAGACAGTTCGCATGATCCTAAATATGTTTGATCCTGAATTAAGGCTCTAGTACGATCCCACTCTCGCCTTTTGAGTTAAGTAGGTTACCTAAACCTCCCTTTTAATTGGACATAAATAGGTACCTAGGTACTGAAACTTATAAAAGGTCGCACCTAGAGTCATATATAAGAACTTAAATTTCGCAACAAAACATGTCCTACTAATAATATTATAAATGCGAAAGTATGTATGTTTGTTTGTTTACTACTCGTTCTTTCTTTCTTTCTTCTAAAAACTACTGAACCGATTTTTGTGAAACTCGGTATGTATAGAGGGGGTGACTGCGATTAACACATAGGATACGGCGCCAGTCATACGGCGAATAGTCAGTCATATCATCATTTCGTCGCACAAGAGTAGATAAAGATAAGTACCCTTCTCGACAGGTACCTGTAGCGTTTAACATTTCCACGCCGTGTCGAACAATATCAATATTTAATTCACTGACATTCTGAGGTACATTACATACAAATAAGGTGGACAGTAGACAATTGAGGGAGCTCCGACAAGGCCCCGACACAAAGCTTGGTTTTAATATTTCATTGTAAAAAGGGATCGGGCGCGTGCGGTGGGACGTTGCCACGTTTTCCGCGCCTCGCCCGCCTCAGCCTTTGTACACGCGGAACACAAAACCCGCAAGATTTCTGTAATTTATTTTACCTTGTAATTTGATATATTAAATGCCTACCAGGAGTAAAGCCCGCTGTGGGGTAGGTAGGCGAATACTACACCTGGCGTTCATTTGTGCAAAGGGAGGCAGATGCCAAATCTTGCGTTGGTACTGCGTGTACGTCAGTTTGATTAGGATTAGGATCCAACTATAGGATTCGCTTTACAGGATAAAACATATGTTCACGCACGATGAGTGAAGTTGAAGAACCTTTTATTCGGGACTAGGACTAAAAAGTTGTATGAAATTTAATTTTTGTCGTGTCTGCGTGCCTTTTATCAACAAGACGCCTTGAATGAGTCCATTTACGTATTCTTATTTTGAAGTAATGACACCCTTTACGAGCAAATGAAAGAAAGTGTTATTGCCGTGGGAAAACGATCAGCAGCAGAACAGGCGCAACGGCGATTGAGCTGCTTGTTTTATATAAGATGCTCGTAATGACACTATTTTTCTGCAATATTCATAATATATCTAGATAATTTTCTAGGCTTCCCATCTCTTACAATGACTGCCTAAAGAAACATGGTATTATATCGTTTATACTACACCTACATAGAAAACTGAATACTAAAATTAGTAAAAATTTAATTTCCACATTGGCACTCTTCAATTTTCGTACACTGGGAGTAAGACAAGTCTTTTAGGATCCCTGTAGGTTCAGTTTCATGTATTTTACACTTGGTTGAAATTGGTACTGGACTGAACATGTCATTGGCATCCAGCGATCGTTTAATTTAGTAAATGTAGTTTTATCTGGAGCTCTATTTTTGAAACGTCGTAATTCGATTCCGTGCTCGGAAGTCAGCATCGACTGATCTAACCACACGTATTTAAATTTTTACTACTCGATGTTTTTATACTCAAGGGTTTGTGTGAATTTATTGGGGTATGTGTGAATGGATGAGTAGTAGATGTGTGATAGAAGCATAACAAGTAGCAGATTTTCGCATGAAACGAAGCTTAATTTCTGACACGTCGTACATTGCTTCATGCGAAAATCTGCTACTTGTATTGCACATTCTACTTAACTTATCAATTCACACAAAAGTCACACATACATAAATTTTAATACGTGTGGATGGACTATACGTTGCGGACTTCCGTGCACGAAATCGAATTATGCCGTTTCAGAAATTAAGCCTCATCACGCGGCAGGTGCAGACCCTCGCAGCCTCCTTCACCAAACCCGTTCTCATCTCAGATGTCGCTTTATATCTAAAAAACATAAAATGTAGACATGCCCATTCTTAGCGTTCATATGAAGTACTTTTAAATGGATACTTTTGTAGCAAGTACGTACATAAATCATAATTAGATTACATAATAAATTAGATGATAGGTAGAACTTAAATTGCTAAATTTTCGCTATTTTGCAAGACAATTTTATCAATATATGCATTAGGATATTTAAGTTACACCTTCAAAAAACTAAGGTTAAAGTTGTCAAACATGGCATGTTTGGGGGCCTCTAGGTACAAGACGACTAGCGCAAAGAAATTTTCATGGAGTGATTAGACAATTTTTCAGTTGATTCCCCACACGAAACTTTCAGTACCTACAAAAAATATTCCGCCATCTTTAATCCCTACTCTCCCCCACAACATGATTTTTTGACAACTCCGGATGCCCTGAATCAGGATTCAGGGCATCACAACAAATCCCACGATAGCAAACATCGATATAATTATAGCCGGGTGTCCCACGAAACTCAAGATCTAGAGGATCTTTACGGAATTTGAACTACACTATTTACTTACAATTATTCGTTTACTTACAATTTCTGTAGCTTACAATACATTACGCTACAGACGATCAGAATCAGGTACTATATTGTGCTACTTCAGCCATTCGTCCCGCATCTATTAACATAGGACCCCTACTTCCACGGAGACGTTGAAAGATATTTTTGGTGCGGGCGGCGAGCGTGTAACGTCCTAGACCAGCATGCTTGCTTATGCAAGCTTGCACAAGCCAGATATGATATAGGTACGTACCTAGTTGCACATCTGTATTCGTGGCGTCCCGCTGGCTGCACACCTGGCGAGGCTATGATTATCCGCCGACACCTGGCCTCTCGCCCGCACCAACCACTCAGCTAGATTACGAGATGAACCCTCCCTGTACGAGTACAAAAAACTCAGCACATTGCTCTAACGCGAGCGTTTTTAGGAATTCTCGGCGCTAGAGTAATTTGATGATTTTCGAAATGGTACGTTATTTAACATATAAACTAATACCTAACTAACTAAAACTTACCAAACCAAAACAATATGGACAGATAAATATTTATGTCTACCTACATGATGAAAAGTTACTACATAGATAGATATGTAGTTTAAAAAAAATCTATTCTGATCTAAACTCAGACGTATAAAATAATAATACAACGGTAAATAAAATATTTAACTTTATTACTATGTACGGTATTACTGCGGTCCATGAAATAAAACCAAACTCTTTACTGCTTCGGAAATGCTTCTGTGCTGTGGTCTGCGGTCATAATATTGATGGGCACTATATTTTGTTGATATTCCAATATATTAGTATGGTAAAAGCAGTGGTTGTTCAAAACAAATTAAAAGCTAATAAAAATATTTACTTATGGTTATTAAATTAACACACCGAACTACTTACTGGTTTTGAACGATGTAAATATAGTTTGTTTTTTGTCCGTAGGTAAATTAGATAGGGGCTTTCAACTACACTTTCCAATATAGTATTGTATTGTAGCACATCAACCAATAACTTACTGGGATTTTAATCTACTTTAAAACAAATATAGAAAATGTAACTTAAGATCTCGTGATTGTTTTTATGGTAATATAAACTACATTACCTTTAGTTCATTTAGTTCAATCGGGCCAAAGGTAATTTCGTTTATATTACCATAAAAAATATCGCGAGTAACCATAAAAATAGAAAATTTTGGAGAGTCAGTACGTAAATAAAGTAAAGTATGAGTAGAAGACAAGATTTGTTCGTGACCTATTCCATTCGTTTGCAGCAATGTTAGTATTTTTCTTAGGTAGGTAAGTGAATGTAGTTGCAGCGGTTTATGTTTTTTTTACAATGTAGGCTTGCTACAGACGGTGGCGGCGGCTGGAGGGCGGCGAGGCGCTGATTATTCCCTTGTGTCGAAGCAGCGCCCGGCGCCCTTTTAACCCGCGCGCGGTACGTTTGAATATTCCTCCGTATATATCCGTCCTCAAGCCACCGCCACACACAATCTTCATTAGCATCTCTTTCTGTGACTTCCATTTGTTTCCCAACTCTCTATTAACTGCACTAGATACGTAGGTATGATGAGATGGGCTCGTGCTTACCTCGCAATCTGAATTTCTTTCTAGTCTGTTTGTTTATAGGATTAAATACGAGTACCACATGAATATTTCCTTAGATATTGCAGATTTATTTGAGAATCTGTATCTCTTCACTCTGATAATTGCCTATTTTAGTTTTGTGAATTATTTTGTTATCCCACTAATGGCACCAGTGTATGTCGCCAGTCACTGGTGGGGCGGAGAGTTCCGTTTTGCTGTTGTGCACGTGGCACGTAGCGCGCAACGCACGGAGCGACGCACGTCACTGAGCGTGCATTATTGAGTTGCCCGCCGGCTTCCTGTGCCAACCTTTGTGCTCAAATCGTTTCACAGCAGCGTCTAAATAGCGTGCCGTGAGAAAGAAGCGGCTATGTGTTCACTTGTTGGATGTGAATTTATCCATTATTCCACCAATAAATACCACATGCGTGGACAATTTCAGAACTTATTAATTTCAAAACTTAACCTACGTAGGCAGTTAACTATGGCAAATATTAAACACGGCAACTGTAATCGTTTTAAGGCAAATTTCTATTAAGTCAAAAAAAACTAACTTTGCAGTGATTAAATATCTTGGCAATTATTAACTATACAAGCAACAACATCCTAGGATCAAAAAACTTTAGAAATGGCTGCTACTGTTAAGTATCAAATATATCAAGCGGGATCAGCGTAAAACTAGTTAAGGTATTATAAAATCAAATATTTTTTTTACATCTTGTTTGTATTTATTTCAGACCTTAGTCAAGTTTATAGACAACCCCATTTTAGAATTTATGAAAGCCTATTTTAACTTTTATATCCGCCAATAATTTGTCACTTTAGAAGAAATTCAGTTGCCACAAAAGAAAATCAATGCCAGATAAAATTAAATAAAACCTCAAAACTCTTTAAAAAGCCACCGCTTTAAGTTATTTCCATTCTCTGATCCGCAACTTTTTAACAGATCACATTCGCAGGAATGATCTTCATTCTAACATTTTACTCCTTTAGGAAAAAACATTTTGAATTTTATTTATTTATTTATTCTTACTTAACCTAATGTCCATTTTAACACCTACTGGGAGAAAAGCACTCAATGTATTTTCATATATTAGGGTGTTCCCCGTCAAAATAGCAGCCCAAAAAGCATAAAGCCTGAGCTAGGGCTAACTATTACAAACGAAAAGAGGAAAAATTACCATTCTTTCGTTGGCAGTCTGTAATAGGGTTAAGTTATATGGATCCATTCTGGGCACATCCATATGACAAGCATGCAGAAACATGGACATACCCATTTACTTGGCAGTGTGAAACAGTAAACTAAAAACTAAAAAGAAGAAGAAACAGATATATAAATTAAACAGTAAATTTGTTTTTATGCTTCTGCTGCAATTCGGTGACTGTGTGGGTTTTACTCAGTCTTCGTGATTTTTTCCCACAAATATACCATCTGCTCCCGATCATGTGTCAATAAATAAGCTGTCAATTTCTTTTTTAATGTATCTGTATTTGACAATTTATACAATTCAGGATCAATTAAGCAAGATACATTTTTCGGTAGAAGATAATATAAACGTGGTGCGATGTTTGTGAAATGGTTTCGTGTAAATGTACTAGATCGAAAAGGTACAACATATTTTCGTTTGCTTGATTCACGCTGTGATCGTGTTTGCTTAGTTAGCTTAAAGTGATGAATATTTTTAGACATATATATTCCAACCTGTAGTAAGTATAGTTGGCGAGGACATAAAACGTTACACAATTTGTATAGTTGGTCTGTTGGAAAAAGGCGCCTTTTCCTTTTAATGATCTTTAAATTTAGTTTTTGAGCCACTTCCAACGATTCCATTATTGTGCTTCCGCAAGAACCCCATGCTAAGACACCATACAGCAGTAAAGATTGTGTAAGTGCAAAATAGATCTACATTAGGAGATCGTCAGACATTAAATTTCTGATATTACGATAAACATATCCAAGACTTCGGATCTTATTGGATAGACTATCTATGTGCACGTCCCATTTTAAATGTTGGTCTATTTGAATGCCTAAATACGTAGTGCTGCTTACTACCGATAATTCTCTGCAATTACTACAATTAGATTTATTAACAATAGAACACGAGCTGCAATAAAGTTTAATTTTTGGTGTTATTGTTGGGAGACCGCTAGCAGTAGGTGAGAAGCACATGCAAACCGTTTTGTCCTCGTTGAGTGTGAGTAAATTTTCGTTAAACCAAGTTTTTGCCTTTTGTAGACCATTTTCCGTCTTGCTTTGTACAATATCCCAAGATTTATCGGAAAATAGCAAAACGGTGTCATCAGCAAAACATATCGTGCGACAGTTTGGAATAAGAGAACAAAAATCGTTAAGATATATATTAAACAGTACCGGTCCCAAAACACTCCCTTGGGGTACACCATATTGAATGTCAAAAGAGCTTTCTGGACTTAGATGTTCAGCAACTCTTACAATTTGTTTTCTATTAGAAAGATATGACCTGAACCAACTGAAAAAATAATGCTGAAACTCCTTCATCTTATTTCAAATTATGAAACAGATCGTAGTTTTGAAAACCATGACCAAGGGTTGAAATTCTAAAAATCATTTGGTTTTATTTATTAATAAAATTAGTGAAATTTTAGTGGTAAATTGACCCCTACTGCCCAAAGTTCATGTTTCTGTGAGTCAGTTACATTAAGTACATGACACCGCTGCGCGATACGTAACAATATATTGATAATGTAAATAGGTACATATTACATTCGAAAGATCAAAGTCAGCATTGTGCTTGACACGTAAAGCGTAATTACCTAGCGTAGGATAATGCCCACTGCGGCTGACAGCGAGCAGGGGAGAACTGGGGGAGCTTACTGACTGTGTCGTTGTTGCAGGGACACGGCAAGAAGCAAGACACGCTACCTGAAGCCTTCAACGAGGTAGAGGAGGACGCCTGGCAGCGGCACGCGCACCGCCTGCGCCATCAGAAGTCCATCGCCACCCACGTCAACAAGATACTCCACGAGCAAGAACTCCTGACCCACCGCCTCAACGGCCTCCAGACTCAGATTTTCGACGTGCATACTCGATTGGACCATTTCGTCGAACCGAACTGGAACCTCGTTTCCACCAAACTGGACTTGCTAGAGCTGGAGCAGAAGGTGCAGCGCGAGGAGCTGCACAACCAGACGCTGAGGCTGTCGGACTGCGACAAGCTGCACGCCTCCATGCTGGAGCTGCGCGAGGAGCTGGAGGCCATAGAGAACAAAGCCGACAACACCATGCCCGAGATCAGGAAGGAGATCTCCAAGCTCGACATCGACTACGCTCAGGTAAGTTCCTGCTAAGAAGACTTCTATTATTTTTATCAAACGAAAGCTTCCAAAAGCAGGTACGTGAATATAAGTAAAAATATTCAGTGTATATCAGGTAACTCCGATGGATTGAAAACCTCTTTCTTTTTCTAGTCGTTTAAAAACTGGGCAACAATATCTGGGTGATTCCTGAAGAAGGTAAAAATTGCGGTCACACGTTAATTTCTTCAAAAGTATAACACTTACAGGTTTTTACTAACTTTCACACGAAATAATGTTTAATTGACTACTCAGAAACTAAAACTCCATCCACAAATTATGAAATATGTTTAACTAAAACTTAATCTGAAACCTAAAATCGGGGTCAAAATACGCGTTCTTCGCGTGTCACACTCAGCTGTTGCGAAATTCAAACATGTGTAAAATTTTATCTAACTGGACATGATAGAACTTTTTACCCGTCAAAATAATCCTTGTATCATGTAGATTTATAGTAAACTATAATATTGACAATATTTTAATGAGCACACCGAAAAAAAATACAGTTTGTGTTGGTCACACGTTTTTGTGTTTTCTGAATGTGTGGTCTAAAACGACTGAATCGCTGAAACTAATAGAACTATGAGCTGAGTCTTGTTTCTGCCTTCTGCTAGGATTGCTTCTTCATCCCTGGAGAGGGAGCATATAGCTCCTTGGCACTTCTAGAATAAAATAGGAGTTGTTAAATTTTTAGGTCCTTTTTTTACACCTGCGCCAGGTGCCTTTCCTGTGCATGTTTTCTTCGTGAAAGAGTTATTACAGAGGATTTGTTCTGAACAAATAATGTCGCATAATAAAGCGAGATTTAAGATTCGTTTAAAAATTTTGATTACATTCAAGCGTTTACCAATAAATCAATAAAAACATAGAAGATTGTCCCTTGACTGGCTTCATTTGACTGGCATTTTTCCCAGTCAAGGGACATTTTATGCCAGTCAAGTGACTAATGTTATTTTAATGATTGTTTTTGCAATTTTTTTTGTGTAAAGGTGTGCTTGCAGATTAGAATAGCACCACGCCATGTCTGCCCATGGGTACCGTAAGTTAGATTAAGGGTTTCCAGGAGGTGAGCAGCATTGTTTTTCATGCAGATAACATAGTTTAAAAACACTCTAGGTGTGGCTGCGTTAGGCCTCGCTCAGGGTAGCTGCTTGATATCTCAGGCTGATTGATACACGTCTCTTAAGCTACTGCGTTGTATCTCAGGCAGGCTGCGTTAAGTCTCAGTTTAATTTCGACGTATCTTAAGCTGATTGCGGTTTATTTCAGAGTGGTTGCGTTATGTCTTAGGCTGACTGCGACGTCTCTTAAGCAGAGTGTGTTGTATCTCAGGTTGGCTGCGATACGTCTCACTCAGGCACATTGCGACGTATTTTAAGCTGACTGCGTTGTATCTCAGGATCTCTGCGTTAGGTTTCAGGTTAATTGCGACGATCCTAAGCTGACTGCGTAGTATCTCAGGGTGGTTGCGTAATGTCTCAGACTGATTGCGACGTCTCTTAAGCTGACTGCGATGTATCTAAGGGTGGCTGCGTCATGTCTCACTCAGGCTCATTGCGACGTCTCTTAAGCTGACTGCGTTGTATCTCAGGGTGGCTGCGTCATGTTTCAGAATGATTGCAACGTCTCTTTAGCTTACTGCGTTGCATCTCAGGTTGGCTGCGTTTTATCTCACTCAGGGTCATTATGCAAAGTCTCTTAAGAAACTGCGTTGTATCTCAGGGTGGCTGCGCTATGTCAGGCTGATTTTGACGTACTTTAAGCAGACTGCGTTATATCTCAGGGCGGCTGCGATATGTCTCACTAAGGGTGGCTTCGACATTTCTAAAGCTGACTGCGACGTCTCTTAACCTACTGCGTTGTATCTCAGGTTGGCTGCGTTATGTCTGAGGTTGATTGCGACATCTCTTCAGCTGACTGTATTGTATCTCAGGATGGCTGCGTTATGTTTTAGGTCGGTTGCAACGTCTCTTTAGCTGAGTGCGTTGTATCTCTGGATTACTGCGTTATCTCTCAGATTGATGGCGACGTCTCTAAAGCTGTCCGCATTGTATATCAGCATGGCTGTGTCATGTCTCGGGTTGGTTGCGACGTCTCTTTTACTGATTGCATTGTACGTCGGAGTCTTTTTAGCTGAGTACATCGTGTCTCAGGCTGATTACGTCGTCTCTAAGGTGACTGCGTCGTGTCTCAGGTTAGTTACATTATGTCTCAGTCTGATTGCAATGTCTGTTAAGCTGATTGCGTCCTATCTCATGTATACAGCGTCGTGCGTCAGGTTGCTTGCCTAGTGGTGTCTAAGGCTATCTGAGTCTTCGTCTGTTCAGTAGCAGAATGTACAATTCACAAAATGTTTTAAGTTACTTCTCAGGTCATAATGTTTTCGGTGGTTTCTTCTTGTCTCATGCTAGCTGTTTCATTATGGCCTAAGTTTAAACGACTTACGTTACTATTGTTTGGGTGGAGAATTGGGCCTCTACGTTTCGGCTGTTTACAAACAGCCTTCGTCCGTAGGTCGACAGATCACATACGTCCGCTTGTCAACTGTGATTGGCGAACACTGTGGCTGTTTCATTTCGTATGTCGGGCTGGCTGTGTCGTGTTTCAAGCACGAGGAAATTGTCTGTGACTAGGTGCGTCGTGTCTTAACCAGACTGAGGCTTCAGGGCCTCAGTCTGGTAGGCTGCGGCAACTTTTACTTTTATTCTACTTAGTTAAAAGCAAAAGATGAACAAGAAACATTTTTTCCACTTGTTTCGTTTGTATTAGCTCTCTAAGTTAAAAGATGAACAGCATTTATTCACATATTTTGTTAAAATAATTACTTTGTCCCTTGACTGGCGCAAAATGTCCCGTTGACTGGCACCTCTAATTTCAAAATTAAATTTTGACGAAACTTGTGGTTCGATTTAAGTGTTTTTTCGTAAATAACCTTTTCAATGGGCCTTTATTATTATGCAATGATAAAATAACCATAAAACGAAAATTTCAAATTTGCCAGGAAAGGGACCTGAAGAACCGTTCTCAAATATTGACCCATCTACAGATTCCATTTTGCTTCCACTATTTTGTTGGAGTATTTTATTTACATTTACGTAGAAGCAATTGAAAACAGCAGCGGTCGGAATAAAAAGGCCAGTGAAATTGAATTCCTAACCAATAGATGAACTGGTCGTGGTTTCATAACATCGTACATAACTTACTATCTATCTAAGCTAATAACTCTTTTACACAAAATAATCGGGTCTTGGTCTAACGATTTTTCTAAAATTTTGTTTATAGGTACACAATTTCAAATTTTACTAAAAACAATAACGCAATTTCAAATTTACTCGTAATATACGATTGAATTCCTCCCACGCCCAATTACAGAGCTCTATTGCGAAAGTCTGCTACTAATATTTTGTGCTCGTATTATACGTATACGTTTTACTAAGCTTACTCAGTCACACATACGGTCAACATTTACAAATCTGAGTTGTAGAAAGAGTTACACAAGTAGTTAGACCAGTCGCGGCGGACTTCCGTAAACGATTTCAGAAATCACTGTTCCAAAAATAAGCCCCAGAATGCTAGAGTTAAGACCGCATTTAACCATGAAATGACCTCTCATGTCTGCTCGCGAGTACAGGCAACCGCTACTCTATTGTGTTAGTAAATACTGTACAGGCAAAATTTTGTTTCCAGCATCCTTTGTAGCGCATTATGAATAGATTGCACATTACATAATACTATAACCGCAAACTATTTAGCTCAAGGTACTTCGCTGATACAGATTAACGTTTACCACGTGAAAGTGGGACACCTATTAGTATCCGAACGATCTGATGAACCCTGACGTCAGAGTATCTCAACCACCACTACTTACATATCAATCTCATACTTCTCCAAAATAGTGATTGATGTTGAATCTGACAGTTTTAGTAGGTTTTAAACTGTACGAGTCATCTTGCCACTTTCGAAACTAATGAAAAAAAGTGAGAATAATTGTAAAGATTGATTCGTAAAATAAATACCTTGATCAAAATGAGTGACACAGAGTGATTCCTGTCTTACCTTTTGCCTACCAATCAATCTAATTAAGAAATTCCTGTCGTAGCTGAACGCCCAGTCGTCGTACCTGAAGGAAGACCAGGAGAACCTGCGTCAGTCGGTGAAGGCGATCGCGGTGAGCATCAGCAACGCCATCGACCGCGCCGACGCCGACCGGCTCGCGCTGCACCAGCTCAACGAGTCCGTCGCCGAGCTCGACTCCCGCGCCAAGCAGCACTACTACCGCCTCAACGACCACATCCTCAAGGTAAACCTACACGCAAAAATATATAATGATTATCTATATATCATCCACTTTTTTTGGCACGTGTGGAACACCGAGTCATAAAGTTAAAGCGACAATCTTTGTTATAGAGCGAAGCAAACCGCAACTTCACTGAAATGGAAATTTCCTTACCTGAGTTAATGGGTGAGGTAAAAGAACTGCAGCCTGTCGAGAGCGAGTACCAGGACCTGGTGAAGCAGCTGCCCCGCGACTGCTCCCACGTGACCGGCGCGCCCGGCGTCTACCTCCTCCGGCCCGGACACTCCCCGGTGGAGGCGTGGTGCGACAGCGGCAGCACCCTGCTTCAGCGCCGCTTCAACGGCACCGTTGAGTTCAACCGCAAGTTCGCCGAGTACGTGCACGAGTTCGGCGACCCCGCCGCCGAGTTCTGGCTCGGGCTGGACGCCATGCACCGCCTCACCGCCGACAACTGCTCCTCCATGCGCATCGACATGACTGACATCTACGGCGGCGGCTGGTACGCGCAGTACGAACACTTCTCCGTCGGCGATTCGGGCTCCGGCTACGTGCTCGAGGTAAGCGGTTTCAAGGGCAACGCGAGCGACGCCTTCGAGTACCAGAACCACATGGAGTTTTCGGCGATCGACCGCGACCGCGACATCTCGAACACGCACTGCGCCGGCAACTACGAGGGCGGATGGTGGTTCTCGCACTGCCAGCACGTCAACATCAACGGCAAGTACACGCTGGGGCTGACCTGGTTCGACTCTGCGCGCAACGAGTGGATCGCCGTCGCCTCCAGCGAGATGCGCCTCTACCGGCGACCGCGCTGCGGCTGAACCACGCACTTATTCACGCTGGAATATTAGAGTAGATACAATTTGTGAACAAATCTTGATGTTTAATAGCGTTTTAGACGTTAATTCAATTTTAATCATGCCAAAGACTCACTAGTAAGCAAAAATATTTATAATAATTACCTACGTAGAGTTAAGCATAAGCACGTAGCAGCTTCTTTATTGAACGCAAGCATACAGGGTAGCGTCATAAGAGAAAATTTGAATATTTAAGAAACTACAACAAAATCGTGAAACAGATGCGGCTGTTTCTAATGCCCAGATTAGAGGGATTAAATTTTCTTTTTTCACGTCTTTAAGCATAGGGCACCCTGTATCTTTAGCAAAGTTTCTCTGGCAATAGTTAGGTTTCGCATTTACATTGTCTCTAATTTAACTAGTTATTGCATAGTTCCAAAAATAATATGGTATGAATTTATGTAGCTTGGTCGCGGTCCTGGACGGGAAGCACAAAATTAATATGAAACGGCTTTGATGAGCGAAGTTTATGTTGGTTTCTCAGAATCAATAGGTAGGTGTCGTAATAATATATGCATGTTATAGTGTGAGTATTAGCGAAACAAAGGCTGGATAATTAGTTCTCAGAGCGCGCCTCGTGGCGTCGCGCGGGAGATGGGACGCGAAGTCTGTCAGCTTCGCAAACATACCCGTGCGGACAACTAAACACAGGGCGGGCACCTGGAAACTTCTCTGTTTCATACTACAAAATGCTATATAACACAGAAAATGAGTAATAAAATCGCAACTCTAACGCCTACTATTAGTTGTCACTGAGATCGTCGCTTCGAGATGCATCAAAGAGATTGAAAATTTGCAATGTCGGTCGAGGAGTCGGTAGCTCACGTGGCAGAATAATGAAACGGTAGGAACTCCACGTGTCCAATCCCCGGCCACAGTCGACAATTTTTTTTCAATTTCTTATTTCATTTATCAGAAAATAAATTCTAAGCTAGCATTAATATGTAGTTGAATTAATAATCTGCCATGATTACTCGTCGATGTTCAGCAAAATGTGTGTTAACAATAATTACCTATTAAGTAGGAATCAGTAGGAAATTTTATGTAACTATAGGTAGTTACCTAGATATCTACTTGTTGTGGAAATATTTTACCACGTTCTGCAAACTCAATTGATTATCATTGTTTCGTGATTATTTCATTTTATTGATAACGATTATGATTAGATTACTGCCGTAAGGTTTCAGTTGTATCTTAAAATAATTAACATTAGTTATAAAATTCTTATTCAACATTCCACCACGAGCTTAAGAAAACCTGACTCATTTGTATATAAAAATATGATAAAATTAACGCGGTATACAACATCGTAGAATTTTACGAAAAAAACTATTTGCTATAAAATACGAATGTTGGTTAAGCCACATTCATAGGTGCTCTAAACAAAAAACACTTCTTTTTGTAAGTTAGAGACCCAGGGGTTTACAACCGTTACCCGCCGTTAACCATTTCCCGTGGGAATGAGCCGTTTTCTTGGCACGTAATTTACATTTATTATTCTTCCTCATGAATCACTCTATTAAAAATAACCGCATCAAAACGCGTTGCGCGGTTTTAAAGGCGAAAATTAAAAGGAGTTAGCAGTGTTCATAATAGACAGAAATGGAAAAGAGACTTCATTATATACGAAGTTATGTTTTATGCAAAGTACTGATAGATAACAGTTGTAAAAAAACAAACGTAGGTATCTTTTAATTAAAATGAAGTTTTTCAGGACTTGTGATAGGTGATACCTACGTACTAACGTAATTGAGCGAGACATTAAGAAAATAATGGACAGGAAGAAAGTTTTAATATTTTTTTTGTGTTTCGACATAATCTTACATTACTTGTTTTTGCTAACTACCTATACCTTTTTAAACGATGTACCAATGCATAACCAAATAAATGTTTGAAAGTCAATTATGGTGTTTTATTATAAGTAAGTACAGTGAACATACCCTATTGGTATTGGTTTATGTTAGGAACGATGTTGCGTATGACACTTTGCTGTAAAGTACAAAAATGGTTAAAACTCAAGTTTCAATAAACAGTACTATCAAAATATTACCTTGAAAAATAAATAGGTATGTAAGTATAGCCTCTGATCAAGCCTATATATAATTTCAATAATAAAGATATAAGTATAGTTGAACATAAACAGGGGTGTGCCTAAGTGAGGACGTAGCCATACTTCACGTACTCGAACCCATCATAATAGCTGTTTCTTTTGATACTAGGTATACTTAATTAATAATACTCGGCTTCCG
Source organism: Keiferia lycopersicella (assembly GCA_029255805.1). NCBI lineage: Eukaryota > Metazoa > Arthropoda > Insecta > Lepidoptera > Gelechiidae > Keiferia > Keiferia lycopersicella. Next base: position 12,870,258 of record JARACZ010000006.1, on the reverse strand, counting down.
TTGGAGTGGGGGTCGCATACGTGATGATGTCCTCGTTTTCGTTGGTCTTGGAGCTGTCATCATCCTCTACTACCACCAAGGGGTATTCGACCTCGTAGTCGCTGTTGTCGCTGGGCTCCTCAGTCGGCTCCGTACTAGGTGTGGTGGTCATGTTCTTCATTGACAACTTGTCTCTCCGCTCCTCCATCTGGCTCGCCCGGATCATCGGATACCTGGAAATAAGTGCTGCCTTACCAGCTGTTTGCTGCAGAAACTAACCGAGATGTAGAGTATATGAAAGAGTTGGTGAACTTGGGGTATGTTGAGAAGCTTGCTCTATTCGAGATCTGATGCCTTTTTCTCTTGCTTTAGCTATAATATATACGTATTATTGAAATGAAAATGATTTTTAAATTAAATTCACAGTGGTTATATTATAGCAGAGAAAAAGTCATACCCATTCATCTTCTCCTGGTGGTAGCCCGGCTTTCCGTAATAGTCTCGTACGTCGTAGATGTCCCCATACAGAAATGCCAAATCTTTGTCTATCTCCCAAAGCTGTATCTCCAATTTAGTATGGTCGTGGTCCACCCTGCCGACCGAAGATAACGCAAGCCATTCCGTGATTATACTAAGCTTAGTTACTGTATAAATTTGCTCAAACTTTGTTCGGTTCATGTGATTAATTATTTCGACGTTTTTCTTTATCCAACTGTAATAAATAAGTGATATAAATATTATATTAGAAGATCCGTTCTCTCAGGAAGCAATACTTCAATATATGTAGAGGTACTTTAGGTACAATACATGTCTTTATCACTAGCATGGTAGGCAGAGCGTTAACGGCCGTTAAAAAACGGTCGCTATCGTAACGCCACGGCTCACAAACATTCAAACACAAGGGCCTTCGATGAGTTATGTAATACTGTAGTGACAGGTTGTCAGCCTATCGCCTAAAGTTATAATGCAGATCAAACTCAAATTCCTTAGTCGCCTCTTACGACACCCGCGGGAATAAAATGGGGTGATAAGCCGGCATCACACGTACGGGTACTTTAAATACTCTCTCTCCGCGTACCTAATTAAATTGCATTGGACAAAAAGCTTACGTCTTTCCTGCTTCGATTTCGGGAAAATGCTTTAAAAGTTCTATTGGTTATTGGTTCGCTACTTATAGCGTTGTATCCACTTCGCACGCCCTATCTCGCGCACGTGTCTGTATACCTACTGACCCGTTGTAGAATCGAATGTCTGTGTAGATAAGCGGCAGGTCGGTGTGGTAGCCGCAGCCGAAGCCCCAGGACAGCACGCCCAGCAGTCTGCCGTTCACGACCAGCGGCGCGCCGGGCACGCCCAGGCAGGGGCACGTGTGCTCTTCCTGCCGCGCCGGGCCCACACATAGCATGCCCTCGAGAGTCTTCATGTAATGCTAAATAAAATGTTAGATCTAGAGTAGGTAAGTAATATCTGTCGGCACACGACACATAAAGAATCAAAGCAAGAAAATGCAGTTGTGACAGCTGCTGAATCTAAACCTTAATTTAACCCCATTTTAGGTGGATAACTTATTTGATGGATTGTATAAAAGATTGGATGGATTGTATAAAAGATGATATGACTCAAAAAGGTGTAAACGAAGATTTGACTGCAGATCGAGATGAATGGAAGAGGAAGACATGTTGCGCCGACCCCAAATAAATTGGGATAAGGGCAGGCAGATGATTTAGGTGGATAACTGCTTGAGATTTTTTCTGAAAGCAAGTTTGACTTACACTTTGATATAGTGCACAGTGGGACGAGTTGTGCATGATGTGAATATTGATGGAGCGCAGCATGGGGTCCGCGATCTCGTCTCTGAAGAATGTGGACGCGCGCGGCAAGCACAGCTCTTTACCCTGCAACAGAAATGGTCAATTTACAACATTAGACTTGGTGATTTTAGCTTTATCACCTTGGTCGTTTTAGCACTGTGGTCCGGTGGCGAAGTAGTTAGGACACCGGTCTTACAAACTCGAGACCTGAGTTCGATCCCCGCCAATGTGTTTTTACTAACGTACATTTACCAATTGCTCTTACGGTCAAGGAAAAACATCGTGATGAAACCCACATTCAAATAAAGTTTGAATTCAGATCACATTTTAATGTGACTTCGGGCCAGGTTAGCCTTTGGGTTGCAGAGGTCAGGTGGTTGTCGCTCTGTGTAAAAACTTGGTTTCACGTCAAATCCCCTGGGTTTGGTAGCCGATCCTGACAGAGAACGGGATAAAGCCAGGAGATTGAATGGTCATCTTGGCAATAAGGGCATTTCGCCACTTGGTAATTTTAGCAGTTTGGCACTTTAACATATTATTGAACATTTCACCCCTGAAGGCTTGCTAGTACTGGATGCATACAAACTCTTACGCAGTCTTCCCGGTTTTACCCGTTAAAGAAAAGGAAACTACGATGTCATGCGTTTGTAGGTCAGTTTAGAATTTTTCAGTGGTTTGAAAGGCACACCAATCTCGTCTGTTGTGCATGCCTAGTAAAGTGTAAATAGTATGGTTGATTGACTGGTTGTTCCCTAGCCTATATACACTCACCGTGGTGTCGCAACGGCCCCAACCCGTGACGAAGGCGCTGGTCGTCTCACCAATATGGAAGCTGTCGGTCAATTCCGACTTAATCGGCTTTATGGACAACTTCATACTGTAAGGTAACCAATCTAGATTCAGGTTATCTATTAAAACATAACACCCTAAACTATTACCGAATCATCGACGGCTTTTACAGTTCACTCGACATTTGGCCTAAAGTAGGGGTGCTTGGGAGTATGCAGTTTTCAGGATTAAGAACCTTGTCATTATTCTGTAAAAAACATTTGATATTCTGCCATACGATTAAATAAATAAGTATGCAGTACTCTTTGCCAGTCGAATTAAGCATACCATAAAAAAAATATTTAGTAGGTGAGGTGGTTGTGTGGTGGTAAAGAGAATAGCATTTCCTTTGTTTTTGTACTCACTTAATAAAGTCCAAGGACTCGTAGGTTTTGATTAGGGCCAGATCGGCGCGCAGTGTGGCCGGGTCGAAGTTCTCGTGGATGACCACTAGGATCACCGTGTAGAGGGCGTCCCCGCGGTCGTTGTAGTGCTGCCCCAGAACCACCGTCAGCTCGATTATCGGAACGCTTTACAAAAATAGGTTAGGTCAGCATCTTTCCGAATCGCGGCCGTCAACCCAAATTCATTAATAGGAACCTAATATCAAAGTTATAGTTTGCGTTTAGAATCTACTATTTTGAGTTTATTTAATTTTAATTTATGCTGTGTCCATCGCGCTGTTTGCTCATATCATTTTTATTTTAAAGCAATGAAAAGAGAAACAAAAGTACATTGTCATAAAAATAGAACAAATTATTTGAAATATTGCTTGGCCTCTCACCAAAAGGGAAGGTCGGAAGGGACATGCGTCTGCCTGCTGCGGGTGTTCCCTTCCGCAATACCCGACCAGGTGGTCCCAAACGGGGATCAGTCGGGTGGCGCTGACGACAGCGACATAGTGTGTAACTGGAGAATGTGCAGCTAGCAGAGTCTGGGCATGGGTCCACGTGCAGAGGAAGTCATTATTTTCAAAATCGTGCTTTGCACCGGGGGGACGATGTTGCCGACGCTGGCCGCTAAGACGAGCTGTCAAGCAATATTTCCAATAATTTGTTCTATTTTTATGACAATGTACTTTTGTTTCCCTTTTCACTGCTTTCAAATATGTGACATGAGCAACACACAAACAATTCATGTCTCACTCGATGAGGGGATGAGCCACAGACAAGATCAGATTGCCCTTGATGAGCGTGCCTGTGAGGTAGTGCGATATCTGCCGGCGAATGCTCGCTATGTACGGGTGCTCCAGCGCTGTCACGCGTCTTCCTCTTATTATCTGTTAAAATAATTTCATTTTACTTCGATACCTAGCTTTTAGAAATTGAAAACTGAACATGGGCGTAGACGGGTGCCCTATTTCCATTATTTATCACGTTTGGTTGGCGGGCGGGGACCGCAACAGTGCATGTGCTGCTAATTCTTTGAATACAAACCTTTACCACAAGTAGTCACTATGGGGTAGAAATGGGCGATGCAATGAAATTCTAAACTGGCACCTTGCGGCACCATACAGCTGATGTTTGAGGTTAATTATGTTGTTTGTTATATTATGATGATGATTGCAAGGTATCCAGTACAACTATATTTATTTAACATTGATTCCAGTAAGCGTGTAAGCAGCGTAGTTGCAATACGCATATTGTTCATAGGTCTCAAAATATTCTAGATAGATTGCACGTTCTCGAAAACTTAGTAAAAAATGAGAGTGCCTACCTTCCGGTTCAGCAATGGCAGATCTCCGCGGTTGGGGTAGCCCCCGTACTTTGTATCTTTCAGTAGCTGGCTACGGTACGTGCAGTTGACGTGATGATCCAAACCATTACATGCAGACATTAAGCACACTGCAAAATCAGCGCAACGTTGCAATAGATACGTAGGCGAAATGTCTGATCCACTAAACTTTTCTTTATAAAACAAATGACCATGTTGCTCTAGCAATTTACCGCTCTCTTTCTCTCTTTTCGTGTGGAATGTGTGGATGTACCGCTAAGATAATCCTTTGTTTCATTAAAAACATCGATCATTCGCTACCATATTAATGTAAAACAAATATTTACCAATAATTAATATCCCTGAAAATTCCATTGCGATAATATCTCTCATATCAATGCGACAAATATGAAAACGTACAAAGGTAGAAAGTAGTTGGTTTCGAAAATCTATGTGGCTTTGTCAATGGATAGTACCCAAACCATACACTTCAATATTTCAGTGCATTTTAGTAAATTAAATTGTGATTAACGAATTTAAAATTAATTATATTTATATGTGTAATTTTGCGGTGCCTGTTACAACAAGTACACTTCAATAAAACAATTATTCTAACAATATTTATGCATAAAAATATATATTGCTAGTTATTGCTAGTAGAATGTAAAATTCACTATGGGTTGTCTGAATGTAGCGTAGGGTACATGCCGGGGTCACGCCAGGGTGAGCCAGGCAGTAAAGGGTAGTCAGTCGCGCGCCAAGGTAGTGACGAGGCGGTCTTCAGAGCTGGGCGTGCCGAGGTGCACGCAGGCGCGCGCGGGCCACGCGCCCGGCCGCGCGCGCTCCATGGCCCCGAGGCACGACGCCGCCGAGCACAAGCTCGAGCTCGACACCGGCGTGCTGCCTGTCCGCAACGAGCGCACAGATATCACCTGCAGGGTAACACTCAGATACAACCACCATAAAATATCGTAGTAGTACACTAATTAGGCGAACCTCACACTGGCACCGGACACCGCAATACCTCCGTCCCGTTCTGTCGAGATCCTTGTCATTACCCTGCTGAATACTTCTGCAGCCGTCGCGCACGCGGGTGTTCCGTGCGGAGATGCGGTGTCAGTGTGTGGTACCATGTGGTATTTCTACAAGAACCGGATCACCGCATATGTACCAGACTTAGATTTGGACTTTTGTAATGGCGAGTAAAGGGACGAATAGGTACTTAAAAGTAAAAAAAGGAAGAAGTAGATGTATTAAGATATATGATGTAGGTAAGATGTACTTAATTAACCTTGAATTATGTAACTACTTGAGTAACGACTTCGGCTCCATCAAATTGATATTACAAGGTGACCAGAAAATAATATAATCCATCCTTAGCATGGTGGTGATGATGAAAATCTCCCCTTACCCCTCATCCATCCATGAACATAGTACGTAAAAGTTATTGTTCTAAGTATAAGACTTTCACGTTAGCATGGCAATAGAGATCGTAACCATTGACTACCACTCATACTTTAGTGTACGATATATCGTTTTCCTCAATAATAGTCGAGCAAGCCTCTGCGTTGAACTTGGCAAGTATCCCTATACTCAAGTGATAGTCATATCGCATACATTTACGTGGCGTATACTAAGGAAAACGATATACTTATCGCTATTTAAAATACGAGTGCAGTGTTAGTAAATGTCAACAATCGCTATTTTATTGCCATGCTAACGTCCATAGCTCTATAAGTACAAGGTGTAAAAATATTAGCTGCAAATATTTTAAGGGGTGAACCAGTTCATGAAACTGAACAACTTTCCCGAAGAAACATAGGTCGAAATATGAGAAATTTTTTGACCTCCCATACAAATTGACTGGGTCGGTCGGTAGTTTTGTATGGGAGGTTCAAATTTTTTTTTCATATTTCGACATACCTTCCTTGGAGAAAGTTGTACAGTTTCATGGACTGGTTCGCCTCTTTAAATATTTGCAGCTAATATTTTTACATCCTGTATAATAGGACCTTAGATTGATGTATGAGCAGCGGCTTGCTCTCGGTGGAGGAGCCGTCGGGGTCGACGCTGCGGCTGCGGAAGCTCGAGGACATGCGGAGGAACAGCAGCATGGCAACCAGCAGCACCGCCGCGTACACGAAGAACTCTGTCGCCTGCTTACACAACACCAACACTTTGTACCCATAGAAATACAAAGTGACTCAGTCGGCACAAATTATATAAGGTGTAAAAATATTAGCTGCAAATATTTTAAGGGGTGAACCAGTCCATGAAACTGTAGCAGCCGAGCGAGTCAACCTGTATGGGAGTTCCAAAATTTTATTTTATATTTTGACCTATATATCTTGAGGAAAGTTGTTCAGTTTCATGGGCTGATGCACCCCTTAAAATATTTGCAGCAATTTTTTTTACACCGGTTATGAGAGCTTTAATTTTTTTTAAATCATATTTCTAAAAAATGTTTCAGACGAAAGTTGTTCAGTTTTATGAGTAGGTAGAACACAGCGTGATAACATTGCTACTTAATGAAAATGTAACCCTCCCTATAAATGTAGATAGATTATATAAAGGTATGTACATACCCTAGACTCAAACAGCTTGGTCTGAGCGACGAGGATCACTATCAAGTTGCCAATCGCCACTGACACGTACCACGCCGCTATAGTGATCGTTTTCATACTCTTCGGGGCCTTCAACAAAGTTTATTTCATTTTCAGCGTATCAATCTAGATATTCAGGTACATATTATCAAAGTCAGTACAACCATAGACTTATAATATACTTCGTATAGATGAGCATAGTGTGCAAGATACTTTGTATAGACGAACTAAGTGTGCAAGGGAGAAGAAAATCCTTTACCGAAACATAGCAAAATAGAAAAGGATAGCGAACTTTATGAAAATGAGATCGGTTTTGTGTGCAATCGTGTCACAACACAAGTGTCACAACTCGTCACGCGGTTTCCACTCGAAAATTATAAGTTTATCTCGTATATCCTGATTTATTTTCAGTAGTTATATTAATATACAACAATGTTAATTGTTTTGTGAGTGAATGGAGCGTTGGTTATCGAAATAACCCTGGACTTTTTTCATTAGGAAGTTATCACATTTATGTCGTCTTTATTTTCGGTTAAAATTAGAGTTTATTGGTGAGAAAAATATGAAATAACACAAATCTTTGCTATTACTGTAATATTTTCTATAAGTAAAAGTGTGTTGGCTAATATATTCACAAAACGGAAAAATCAAAATCGCTCTGTCAGTTCTTCTATGCAACAGTATATAAGTAATTTTATGAGTACAACTAGATAGTTAGCCATGGAAACTATATCTGGCGACGGTAATAAATATGTATGTATAATATTAATGACTAAAATATATCTACAGGGTAACTAGAGATTCGTCAATTAGGATTGACTCTTTAAAAAAATGAATGTACTCCAGTTTCACTAGCTGGTTTACCCACGACGGGATCGTATATTAACCTGCGTGAAAGCGAACTCGAGCCCCGAAACGGCGAACATGATCTCCGCGATGGAGATGAGTATGTACTGCGGCACGATCCAGAGCAGGTTGAGCTCGTTGGGGGGGTTGGGCGCGTGCAGCACGGCGGTGTCCAGCCGGCCCAGCCGCTCCCGCAGGCACAGCGCGTAGACGCCGCCCATCCGCAGCGCGCCCTCGCCGGACCCGTCCACCGAACCCAGCGATGACTGCGCGCGCCACTTGAACCTGCACAGCGACGGCATGAGCTGATCCACGAGGCCAGTGCGTGCATAGCACCCAATTCCAGTAGGTTAATATTAGAGATGGACCGAATATTCGATTTATGTTCCGTATTCGGCATGTTCCGCAGATTTACCGAATATACGGTTGTCATGTTTCTAACGTGAAAAGTAAAGGGGGTAGCAAGCAAAGAGGTCCTTTGTCAATCCGCAAACTTTACGTGGACCACTTTGGCTTTTAATTTGATTGTACATGGACATCAGTTCCTGGCGGATTATTCGGCCGAGCATTCGGTTCCGGTAAAACCTATGTTCAGCCCATCACTAGTTAATATGTGAAACAGCAACTAAAGCAGAGATCAGATGACATGATTGATCGTGATTCGGGCCCGATTTGATCGATTTTATTAAAAAGCTACCTATAAAATAACCGGCATTCGGGCTCGATTGAATCGAGACGTGTAATGCTGCACAAGTGCATTACAGGACGAACACCTCCAAACAGAAGATTCTTCTCTTACTCTACAAATAACTTTCGTACTCTCCGAACAACTTACGGTAGAAATTTGATAAAACGTTATGGCGGGTGACAGGAGGAATCCAGGTGGTGTCGGGAAAAGGGTAGCTACCCGCCTGGCCGGGTGTTGTGGCCAGGGGACCGACGGGTCCACCTGGATCGGATTAGAAGTTGTATATATGCGTTGCGCGGTGAACACTTCGATACCGCGTTTCAGGCCTATTGTTCTGTCACGTGGCGCCATCTCTCCGATATGATGAGAACTCCTGTTGCGTCTTGTATGCTTGTGAACCACTTGAGTGAGCTTCATGTTGTAGCCACCAGAGGTCGCTACAGTACTCCCCCTCAAGACCGGAGGTCGATACCGTAAGCGAGCGTAGTGGGGCTGATGACGTCATTGTAGCGTGATGATGCAGTCTGGCGTGGTGAAGCAGTGTTGGTTCCAAATGTCCACGGTGAGTCGGGATGATGATGGAAGACCAATGAAGCTGCCGGTCCTGGTTCCAATGTCCACGGTGAGTCGGGATGATGAGGAAGACCAGTGAAGCCGCCGGTGCTGTGACTGTGGTAGTTGCTGATGACGAAGTAGTTGGCTCCATGCTGTAGTGGTTGATGTGTGGTTGAAGGCTGCGAAGTCCATCACGTCGGGGTCACCAATATGGCGGGTGACAGGAGGAATCCAGGTGGTGTCGGGAAAAGGGTAGCTACCCGCCTGGCCGGGTGTTGTGGCCAGGGGACCGACGGGTCCACCTGGATCGGATTAGAAGTTGTATATATGCGTTGCGCGGTGAACACTTCGATACCGCGTTTCAGGCCTATTGTTCTGTCACGTGGCGCCATCTCTCCGATATGATGAGAACTCCTGTTGCGTCTTAGTATGCTTGTGAACCACTTGAGTGAGCTTCATGTTGTAGCCACCAGAGGTCGCTACAACGTAAATAACTTAGGTGGATACTAAGAAAAGTACGAATAATAATTGTCGGTTGTATCATGTCGCTTTCAAAATATAGTATTGTATTTACATACGTGTTTATGTGGAAAAATATATTATTTATTTATTTCAAAGTACATAATACAATGTCATAAATAAAAATAAAAATAGTCACAATAATAAAAATAAAAATAAAAATCAAATTAGTCAAAAATACCACCCCGGCTCACACCAGCCGCAAAGGTGCCCATGACACTCGCCGCGTTGCCGCGTTGAATGGCGATGGACAATCTTTGCATCAGGTAGGATCCGGAGCGGGCGTCAAACCCTCGCTCTCGAAGTCTGCGACCGATCTCTTTGACCCACTTTAACGCCTCTGACCCCCAGCAACCCGTTGTCTCAAAGGCAAGCGGAACAAAATAATAATTTTCCGACAAAGCGGAGTATTTTAGAGTTTTCCTGTCGGCTGCAAACTCAGCAGCGGCCCCCGCAGCTCTTTTCGTGCGGCTGAGATGCGAGGCAGCGAAAGTGCTGACGCACGTAGCGTCCCACAGCAGGCACTTTCCTTTTTGCCAAGGCACCAATGTGAGACCGTCAGGTCTTTTATTTGTATTTACATTCACTCGGTTTTTACCCGCATATTTACCAACTATGTTTATTAATATTTACTTGATACATCGTCGTAAATTAATAACTGGCAACCTGCACTATTTGCCTTTGTGTATGAATTTATGAAATTAACATTGCTTCAAAAAGGTTATGGTTCAGAGAACAAAATTTTATTTGTGTACTTAACTTTTATTAAATTCCAGCATGTCGTCGACATCCGACATATTTAATAATTGATCGGTTCATGATGATTTATTTAAAGTATTTTATTCATTCACAGACACATACAGAACTTACAGTATTATTTAACGATAATGGGAGAGACCCGATTGGTAAGAAGAAAGTTCAGCCTGCCAGTTTATATTAAATGATGTCCACAGTAATCAGTTGCTGCCGTGTGATGCCAGCTTAGATTAGCATGACCCAACTGTACCCACCGGTGTCGTAAAACCGACTAAGGGCTAATCATCAAGGTAATGAGCAGCAGCGTTTTCTGTGAAGGCATCATCTTGCGCTGCGCTCGCCAATCCGCCTGCCAAGCGTGGTGAGCAATACTCCTCAGTTATTGGGAGGCCTGGTGTCCAGCAGGGGACTGTTGCGGCTGTTAAGAGCGTTGCTGAGGGCGCCTGGTTTTCATCCTTCTCATACAAATTTCCATGTTCCCGAGTAAAATTAAGCCTACGATATGCATGCCCCTATTACTTTCTTTTTTTTTAAATATTATGTAATGGAAAAGAAAGTACATATTTTTCATGTTGTATGATAAAAGATAATTGCTCATATTTTCTTCTCGTTACTATTTTTCTAAAAATAAATAGTACTTACGGCATGGCCTTAGTAGGCCTTAATGTAATAAAATAAAAATGTAATAAGAAAAGAATTAAAACTCCAGAGGCATTACTCGAATAGAAAACAGGGGAATATGTTTGTATGAAACCCCGACGCCAGGGACTAGGCAGGCTTTAGGGTCAATGTGAAGCAAACTGACTTGCTTCAGGCCGATCCGTTCTTCCCAGAACAACTCCTAAGCCCAGTTTCGCCCCAAGCAAGGGCGTGATTGGGCTGGTTGTTTGAACAACCAATCAATTATTTCCGCGTGAGCACGTGCTCCCCACCAAGCCGACAAGCGTAGATTTGATGGCCCCGGGGCCAAAGCAGAGTCCATCACAAAAAAAAAATCACTGACTTGCCAGGTTGCAGCGTCATGTACGCCGACTCGCCGACGTGGTCCACCGGCGTGTTTGACACGTAGTAGATGTCACTCGTGCGCTTGTCAGTATCGATCGCTATCGACACGTTCTTGTTCGGTCCAGTATCGCCGATGTACACAACCCTTAAATATACACAGTGCGATATATGAGGTGTGAGGGCAACATAGCCTGCATATACAGGGTGTAAGGGACGGTGTAACGAAAACTTTGCAGGCGTGCTCAGACCATATAACTGAATAACTTTTTGTATGGGGGCTATGTTGGGAAACGAAATAATTTTTTCCACCCTCCATTCAAAATTCCCGATCAGCTGAGTGACTTTGTATGGGAACTCGAAATAATTTTTTCGTTTCCCAGTGTAGCCCCCATAGAAAAAGTTGTTCAGTTTCATGGTCTGATCAAGCGTACAAAGTTTTTGTAACACCGTCCCTTACACCCTGTATAACGAACCTCCCATATAAAATTATCAACCGACCGAGTCAATTTGTTTGGGAGGTTCAAAAAATAATTCTCATTTTTCAACCTATGTTTGTAGGGGAAAGTTGTTCAGTTTCATGAGCTGCAATATTACCCTTGAAATATTCGCAGCTAATATTTTTAAACCTTATATAAAGTTGCGCGGTTGCGCATTATGACTGGGATGGTCTGATTGCAATGTTTTCAATCCACCGTTCTTTACACCCGGTATAGGCAATAAATATAATTTAAGCCGATTCGGCTTACCCAGACCACAATATTTTATATAACAAAAGACAGTGAAACAGGCGTTTAAAGATAACATTCATCGGCTCAAATTATATATAATTATATATCCTGTATGTATACTATTAATCGTACCACTGGCATTATTCCTACGAAAAATACGAAATTTATACAAATAAAGTGGTACAATATAGCCAATTTAGCCAACTCTCCCCTATAATGAGGTAATTTTACCGAATTTTTTCTCTACCTACAATGTAAAAACTATAAAATAGCTCTGTATAATTTACCTGTTACAAGTACTTGCACCCGTATCGTAGTACCTACCTACAAAAAATTCAAGGTACTCACTTTAATTTCGGTTTTCCTGTTAGAGATTTTGTAAATGTGTTTGGATCCATAAAGTACAAAGATATTTCATCATCTGAATTCTGTCCCACAATAACCGGCATGAACTGAAATAATATCGAACATTATTAACTTGTACAAGTACACTTAGAACTGAGCGGAACTAAGAGAGTCTCGTAGTTTGAAGGTCATTACGCGCAGTTGGAAACGGAGAGTGGTTACATGAAAGCTCTATTCACATAAAATAACATACATACATATACATATATATCACGCCTTTATCCCTTGCGGGGTAGGCAGACCGTTAACGGCCGCAAGAATACGGTCGCTATCGCCAAGTCTGACATTTTTGAGGATTTTTTCCAAGGTTGTTTATGTGTGTATCACTATAGTGACAGGTTGTCAGCCTGTCGCCTAAAAATTGTAATACACCAATACTCTCGAGTCCCTTAGTCGCCTCTTACGACACCCGCGGGAAGGATGTGGGGTGATGCTATTCTAAGCCGGCATCACACATAAAATAAATTTTACATAATTAACTAGTTGTAAAACTAAAACGAACGAAGCGAAACGCGACTAGGACGCGTCGTAGTCACGTCGCGTCGTAGCGGTGTTCTTGTAGACATAATCGCGTTGATGTCTTAGACGTCGCGTAGCAATCCGTAGCGGTGTCGTAGCTCCCATATTAATTCCATTTAATTTCTATTGTATGAAAATATTAATGCCATGTGATGCCGGATTAGAATAGCATCACCCCACATCCTTCCCGCGGGTGTCGTAAGAGGCGACTAAGGGACTTGAGGGTATTGGTGTATTACAATTTTTGGGCGACAGGCTGACAACCTGCCACTATAGTGATACACATGTTTTCTGAAACAACCTTGGAAAACAATCCTCAAAAATGTCAGAAGTGGCGATAACGACCGTTATTTTGCGATCGTTGACGCTCTGCCTACCCCGCAAGGGATAAAGGCGTGATTTGTGTTGTTGTTGTTGTTGTTGTATGAAAATATTAATAAAGTATGACTTTCAGCCACAGCTTCCAGCCATGAGTTCCAGCGCCTGGCTGAAAATTGTATTCATTCCATAACTATACAGATAGATATTTTGGTGTCGAAATAAAGCCGTCACTTTCCGTCTAGACGTCAGGTCAGGTTACGTCAGTCTCTGTCTATGGGTGAACGCACACTTATCAGCAACGAACGAACCGCATTTAGAATTCTCTGTATTATGAAATCCTACATGAAATTCTATGAAATTTCGCACATCCCTCGCACAATTGCCCGATCCGAATTGATCGAATCGGTCGAATACGGCAGGATTCCAGAATTCCTGGACGGAAATTCGGATTACGTCACCGGATTCGGTTCGAGCGATGCCGTCGAATCGGAAATGAGTATTATTGGCTAAATAGAGGACAGTTTCACTCATAATTTACGTTATTACGCTGCAAAAGGTATAAAGGAGGATAAAAACTATTCTTTCAGCGCGGTCGATTTATTCGGTGCCTTGACAACCGATGTGGCGCAGTGGTAGTGCGACTGCCTTTGATGCAGAGGGTTCCGGGTTCGATTCTCGGTAAGTCGCTCACAAAGTTGATATTTGTCACTTTGTAAATTTGTTCCCAGTCTGGTTAAGACATTGCGGGCTGAATCACCCGATTGTCCGTAAGAAATATGGTTCCGTGTTTCGGATGGCACGTAAAGCCGTAGGTCCCGGTTGCTGTCTATGATTACTTAGGCGGCGGTCGTTACACAACCATGTCAGAAGCCTGCTACTAGTAGAGGGCGGTTGAAAAATTCTGACACTAGGGTTCACTGGGTCGTTGGACGACTCGGTGTCCCACACGAAAAGAGAAGAGATTCGGTGCGTTCGATGCGTTAGGTTCTCGTTAGTTCGGATTCAGTGCTCATGGTGTGCGAGCTCTCCGAAAAAAAATTATCGTTTCGTTTCATGCGTTTGGTTCGTTCGCCACTGAAAAGTGTGCGTCCACCTTATAAAATCTAATTATGATCACGATTAAAAATAAGTTGACTAAATGATTAGAAATGGCAAAGAAACCATCATTAGCAGTATAACTCTCTACAACAGGGATTTCCCATCATGCCGGCGATCGTGTGCAGCTGGTGAACCAGTGAGCTGCGCTTCATGAGGCGGCCGGCGCAGTCGGCGGGGCAGCGGCGTCATCACAATCAGCACCGTGCCTTGCTCCACTACCTACAACAGGGATATCCCACCATGCCGGCGATCGTGTGCAGTTGATGAACCAGTGAGCTGCGCTTCATGAGGCGGCCGGCGCAGTCGGCGGGGCAGCGCGCGCTCACGGCGTACACGCGGCGGGGCAGCGGCGTCATCAGCACCGTGCCTTGCTCCACAACCTGCGAATGCCCACGATTATTTATCATTTAGTAGATTTTTTTTAAATTATTCTTTCATTATTTTTTTCAAAATTGTGCATAGAATCTTTCCATGGACTGCACGTGGACTCTAAGTGGACTCTACGTGGACTCTACGTGGACTATACGTGGACTCGATGGGACTCTGCATAGTGGGATTCAGAATAATTCGTATATGGATAACGGCTCCTGTTATGGAATAAAATTCTCCAAGGAACTTAGTTCGAAGTATGAAAAATTTTGTTATTCCATACAATTTAACTAAGTGGGCTAGTAGGAACATTACCTAACCTAACCAAACCCAACTTTTTTTTTTATGCGACCTAGGTTCCTTGGGGCGGAACTTGATCCTAATCATCAAGAGTTTTCGGTATATGAGCCATTAGTAAAATTATATAGTTATGTATTTATATTTTAGACACAACGTCTCTCATCTAAGTTAAGGATCTAAGTCGTTTATGTTAATCACGTTGGAGTCAAGGGAATCAAGTGTAACTAACCCGCGCCACTCCCTCCCCGCGCACCTCCACGTCCACCGGGCAGTCCAACGTGTTCATGAGGATCAGCCCCGTCTGGTGGTGCCCAGGAGCTTGCAGAGTTGAACGCTGACAATGCAATTACAAACGTCACTGCGGGTTACTTTAGCCTTAGGGGGTACATTTACCCAGAGATTTGATTTCCCATTATTCCCTAACAGTCCGAAAACACAGTTTAGTTCTATCTGAAAATTTTAGATGGTAGTTTAAGCTAGTGAATAAATAACGTTTTGAAAATGGCAGGTAATCGAATGTTTTCCAGATTTGGGCCTAAGTTACCTCCTTAGGGATAAAGAAAACCGCAGTAGCCGGTATGTAGTTCTAGGGTCATGACATGCTAGTAGTATTTTAACACTAAGCATCAATTTATATTCTTCCAAACTCTAAGATTTTGTTTAGAATCAAAGTTAGTCACTCTACGAGAAAACTAAACAAATAGTCCATTGAGAAGAAAACCCCGTGCCTGTAATAAAGTAACAGATATAAATAGAATTAAGTAGATAAAAACATCTGCATTATAGAGTAATAACTTCACTTGAAGTTTGTGAAAAAATTTATAGTTAATTTTTTCCACTTTGAGCAGATATTTACGAGATTTTTATAATACGAAATCTAATCAAATCATCATAGCAATATATACAAGAGTATATAAAAAGCGCTTTCCACTTGAAATTGCGCAAATTAGTTTTCAAATCACTTTTCATCAAGAATTCGGAACGCCACTCATTTTTCCAGCTGTGAAATTCCAACTAAATGAAAATGGACACTCGTGCCTGTTATTGCGGCGTTGAAATTAAAAGCTGGACTTGCTAAAACTATTTTTCCAGAAACTTTGAGTGTAGACAGTTGAGCGTCGGTGGCTAAGTAGTATGAACACGTGTTCGATCCCCGTCATGAACGAATGTGTTTTTACTCACGTACATTTACCGACTGCACTTACGATGAAAGAAAAACATGTTGATGAAACCCACATTCAAATAAAATTAGAATTCAGATGATATAGGATTAGGTTCGCCTTCAGGTTGCAAAGGTCAGATGGCAGTCGCTCTGTGTAAAAACTTGGTTCCACGTCAAATCTCTTAGGTAGCCGACCCCGACAGAGAACGGGATAAGGCAAGGAGATGAAATAGGTTGTGCGTGCAGTGGCAACGAGTGGAACCGCTGTAAAGGCCGCTAGTAAAATTTAATTTGTGTCAATCTTGTTCAATCATTTATAAAGTTCAATGAAGCATTTATTTGTTTCAGTTTTAACCGGATATATTATAATTAATGACGGAAACTGTTGGAATGATTTAAATTAGTGTTAATGTGTGAATACGTCGGAATATACAGGGGTGGATGTACCTATACCAGCACAGGGCCCCGTGTATATAGGGGGGCCCTGGACCCTGTTAAAAATAATAATGAGAGACAAATCGTAAGTCGTAAATAAGACGTGACGTGTAACAAAGAAGAAAGCAATCGTTAGGTTGACTACGCAAATCGATCAACCTGTGTGCGCGACTATAAAATTTGTATTGCGTATGGGAATTCACTGAAGTTTTTCTGATAAAGTACCCATGCATGAACCATAGAGGAAAAGGCGCCGAACAGTTTAGGCCAGGGCCCCACAAAGTCACGATTCGCCCCTGGGAAGGTAATAAAAAAACAATCAAGTGCGCGTGTAGTAGCAAGTAATAGTATATCGTAGTGCGTTACCTCAATGCCGATCTGCAAGATCCCCGCCGCGAGGAAGGCGAGCGAGGCGAGCACGCCCCCGATGAACATCTTCTGCAGCGGCGGCAGGTCCGGCAGCAGCGAGCAGGAGCCCCCCGGGCACAGCGGCATCATCACCAGCACCATCGCGGGGTTCATCACCTGGGGTATCCACCACAAACACAATAAGTTACATGCCGCGTGAAGCCGGCTTAGAATAGCAACATACTATTCCCGTATCGTAAGAGGCGACTAAGACTCGAGGTTTAATGTGTATTATATTACCACTTTAGGCGACACGCTGACAACTTGACACTACAGTGATAAACGAATCATCTGAAACGGCCCTTAATATTTGTCAGACGTGGCGATGGCGGCCGTAATTTTACAGCCGTCAACGCTCTTCCTACCTCGCGAGGGATAAAGGCGTGACAATGTATGTATGTATGTTAAAATTTGAGTAAATCGGAAACTACAAAAATCGCGGTTGTGGATGATTCAGTTACCCCACGGTACATATTTTGACTTTGCTATTCGGGCCGGTTGTTGTCGGAATTCTCATACCTAGACTACCATAGCATAGTGATTCTAGTCATGATTACTAAAGAATACAAATTAATAAGAATAAACATAAATATAATTGCTCTTCAAACTTTGCGTAAGTACTAATGAAGCTGTGTACCTGAACGCTAAGATATTTTATATAGGGATTCCGTTTCATCAAATTACGAAGATACACACTGAAAAGACAAAGTTTATAGCACAATATCGCTTGTTTAAAGTTTAGTAGAACTGTCCTCAATTATCGAGCAATCGAAATTGTTCATAATAGAGACACGTTTCATTTCTTTGAGTCGCGTTTCTGGGAGTCAATTTCTGATTCGTTCGTTTTTGTTTCATGCGAAAATCTGCAACTTATTATGCTACTTTATACTTGTATCTCACGTTCTACTTTACACTTATCAATTCCCACATACTCTTAAAAATTCACACATATTTTAACTATAAAAACATCAAGTAGGTAAAAAAAGACTGAGTTGTTGGTTTCCGGTTCCGTGCATGAAAGTCCAAAACGACAGGTCTAACCACACGTTTGCAAATTTCTTTCACGTGGTGGTTTTATAGTAAAAATATGTGTGAATTTTTGAGGGTACCTATGTGAAAATTGAGGAGTAGAGTTGAACGTGTGATACAAGCCTTTAAAGTAGCAGATTTTCGCAAATGTTTCAGAAATAGAGCTCCAGAAGCAAAATTTATGTCTGTGAACTTATTAAGGTATGTGTGAATGGAAAGACATGTGGGAAGTTGAGTAGAACGTGCGATACGAGCACATTTTTAGCTGACTTAAAAATGCGAAAATTTAATAATAGAGCTCCTGGAGCTCTATTTTTGAAACGTTCTAATTCGAAACCGCGCACGGAAGTCCGCACCGACCAGTCTAACCACACGTATTTTAATTTCTACAACTCAATGTTTTTATAGTCAAGGGTATGTGTGAATTTTCACTAGGGTATGTGGAAATTGGTAAGTAATGTAGAACGTGATATTAGTACTCGTACAAGCATATAACTTATTTAAAAGAGAAACGACTTCAACGGACGTAAAAAATGCGAAGCTCATTTTTTTGTCGGTTAAGACTGACATGTACTTTTCTGAAAACCACATCAAAATCAGTTCATGCAGACGCGGAGTAAACGCGGACAAGCATACATACTCGTTCAGGTCAAACTGAAAACCTCCTTATACGGCTAAAAAGTAGCAGATTTTAGCATGAAAATGACGTTTGAAAATAGTTTACTGGGTCCTTAATAAAATGTAAAAGTAGTAAGCTTAAAACTATTGTCCAAAAATATTACGGACATTCATAACTTTTCAATACATTCTAAGTTTTGTTTATTAAACAGAAAAATAATATAAAAGTAAATGTTTTGACGTCATCATAATACCTACGGCATGGCGTCATACTTTCAGCTTTTCATACAAAATACCGTTTAAGATCGTTTTAAAAAGTAGCTCTAAAGACTAAGGGACTCGAGAGTATTGGTGTATTACAATTTTTAGGCGACAGGCTGACAACCTGTCACTATAGCGATACACATGTTTTCTGAATCAACCATGGAAAACAAACCTCAAAAATGACAAAAGTGGCGATAGCGACCGTATTTTTACGCCCGTTAACGCTCTGCCTACCCCGCAAGGGATAGAGGCGTGATATATGTCTTAAAAAGTGGCTCATTTGACCTGGCAGGAATGTAGCTTATTGAGCTCCATCTCACCTGCAGCTGGTCGGGCAGCAGCGTCACGCCGAACACCTCGCTGTGCAGCCGCGACGCCTGGAACGTCCACCGCGAACCCTAGCCCAGAAACATGTTATGGTTATTGTGAATGTTATTATATCGACTTGGTCGACGTGGAAGTCTCTAAACAGACTCCGGACCCAAGTCGGCCGGAGTAAAGAAAATATTTGCAAATGGGGGTACAGCTCGGAAAGTGCTTGCCAGTGCGGTGTATCACTCCAGTCTATGGCACATCTACTTGCCCCGCGTGCCCAACTACCAGCACACGCGAGGACCTCTACAAAGCAACGGACAACGCTGTGCGTGTAGCTGAGTATTGGTCCAAATATATTTGAGCGCCAGAATCGATTCGCTAAGAAGAAGAATATTATTGTAATCTACATTAACGAGTTAGGTGCATTGCCGCCTTGGGTGCGCCTGTATGGCAATGTGTATGTGATTTTAAATAAATTGAAATTGAAAATCGAAACATTTAAACTACATGCTAAATAGATGCTAAACTATTGTTATGGGATTTCGTAACTATACAAAAATTACTATCATCTGACTAAATTCGCATTCGGAGGACAAAATTGTTTTATCGTTTACCCCCGTTTAGCGCCGTATGATGCCGGCTTAGAATAGCAGTGCCGTGTGATCCCCCATTTCCTACCCGTGGGTCTCGTAAGAGGCGACTGAGGGACTTGAGGGTTTCAGGTGTATTACAACTTTTAGTCGCCAGGCTGACAACCTGACGCTATAGTGATATACAAATTATCTCAAACGGACCTCTGTATTTGTTAGACGTGGCGACAGCGACCGTATTTTTACCAGGGATAAAGGCGTGATATATATATATGTATTACACCCCGGGTTGCGTTAGTACAAACCGGACTACAGCACAGACAGGGGACTGTCTGTGCTGTAGTCGGGTTGGAACATTAAATAATGCTACAAAGGCGACTACAACACAGACATCATCGAAAAATGATCAATGTCATGTTAACGAACAATCACAAGATTGTTATTAGTTTAACAATTACCTAATGATGTTTGAATGATAATTTATAGTTTAATGATATTTTTATGATGAATAACCAAACATAATGAATAATTAATGAAATGGTTAATGATAATTTTAATGATTAATCACACTTAAACGATTAATGATATTTTAATGATAAATTATATTATTAGTGATTAATGAAATGTTAATGATAAGTACAAAAGCCACTCAAGCTCAAACATAGGTTTGTTAGACACAACCTATCCTAACCTGGCCTCAACGCCAAGTTAGGTTAGGTTAGAACTGCGTCCACAACGCACGAGCCGAGCGAGCGAAGCGAGCGTGCCCCGGCAGGGGCCGGCGATGTGCCAGAACCGACACAGGGCATTTCAAAACTAATGTAATTGCGAAGAGGCTGGTATGAGTGCTCTGTGCTGTAGTCGGGTTTGTACGTCCAAACTCTGTACCAACCAGACTACAACACAGAGTATGGATGTCTGTGTTGTAGTCGGGTTTGTATTTACGCCCCCGGGTTAGGGGTAGGAAGGCGGCCTACGCATTATTCTTCGTACTTCGTTTTCTGGCAGCTCTTCTGTTGCGTTAGCATCTGAAGTTAGCATGCAGGAAGCATGCAGGTTAGGTTTGTCAGCTTCGGGCAAATGCTATGACATAAGATCCATTTGCCTTTGTTTACTCTTAATATGGATCTGTCAAACGTCACAGATATGAAGCGGAGTAGGTAGTAGCAAGGAATACTATACTCTCCTACGTGAGGTAGTAGAGTGAAATTTAGCGGAGTAGGTATAGATGTATTTAGTGAACTGACCTGCTGGTCGAAGAGCGACCAGAATATGGGCACGGGCAGGTACACGTAGAGGATTGAGCAGACGACCTTCATGTCAGCGATCAGCTTCTCGCCGTACTCGTCGACGGAGTAGTCGAGCCAGTGGTCCCGGGGGGGCCCGTCGCGCCGGGGGTCGTGCTGCAGCTTCTTCAGGAACGAGGACTGCGCCAACCAATACCTCTTTTATGGCTTTAAAGTTATGTCGATAAAAAAATACTGTACCTACAGAATGTGATAGACCAGGAGCTCAATTTCTGAATTGTGCCTTTTCGGTTCCGTGCACGAAAATCTAAAACGACTGGTCTAACCACACGTTTTTAAATTTCTTTTACTTCTCGTCTCTTTTCGTGTGGGACACCGAGTCGTCCAACGACCCGATGAACCATTGTGTCAGAATTTTTCAACCGCCTTCTACAAGTAGCAGGCTTCTGACATGGTTGTGTAACGACTGCCGTCTAAGTGTTCATAGACAGCAACCGGGACCTACGACTTAACGTGCTATTCGAAACACGGAACCATCTTACTTACGGACAATCGGGTGGTTCAGCCCGCAATGTCCTAACCAGACTGGGAACAAATTCACAAAGTGATAAATATCAACTATGTGAGTGACCCACCGAGAATCGAACCCGGAACCTTCTGCGTCAAAGGCAGTCGCACTACCACTGCGCCACATCGGTCGTCAATACGTCATACTAGAGTCAAGCCTTTAGGAAATTATACCATATCTAACTCAATTAACGTAATGAATAGAAACTATAACTAATTAATGCCTATTATAATTATATAAGTTGTCATATTTAAAATTGTCACACACGAGGACTAAATTAAATGCATATTACGTAAACAAAAAACATATACAAGAATATACCCTGTTTTGTTATATCTGCCTAACATTTATGTTATTGGCAGTGCATGCCTTCCTGATAAAAACGCGTAGTTTATGCTATGTAAGACAAAAGTTTACAATTTATCCTATTATTGCAATAAAATCAGTTAGTTAATCATTAGGTAGGTATCGTAAAGTAACAGCAACCGGGACCTACGGCTTAACGTCATATCCGAAACACGGAACCATCTTACTAACGGACAATCAGGTGGTTCAACCCACAATGTCCTAACCAGACTGGGAACAAATTCACAAACTGATAAATATCAACTTTGTATGTGACCCACCGAGAATCGAACCCGGAACCTTCTGCGTCAAAGGCAAACGCACTACCATTGCGCCACATCGGTCGTCATTCTTTTACTTGATGTTTTCATAGTCAAAAATATGTGTGATTTTTTTAGGGTATGTGGGAATCGATAAGTAAAGTAGAACGTGAGATACAAGCATAACAAGTGGCAGATTTCCGCATGAAACAGAAGTGTACGTTTCAGAAACAAAGCTCCTGTTCTGTTCTGGAGCTTAAGTTCTGAAAAGTCGTTATTTGATTCATGCGAAAACCTTCTGTTTTTTATTATTATTGTATCTCATATTTTACTTTGCTTATCGATTCTCATAGACCCTTATAAATTCACACAATACCATCTAGTAGAAAATCATCGAGTATTAGAAATTTAAATTCGAGTGCTTTGCCCAGTCGTTGTGGGCTTCCGTGCGCGTAATCTACTTATGACGTTTCAGAAATTGAGCTCCTGATCTATATACACTAAAAATGATTTCCTTTTTGTATGTATTTTACATAATATTACACTAGAAACACACCGAAAATAGTAGACATATTTTACAATGTTATATTAAAATATTTTGCCGTGTGATGCCGGCATAGAATAGCATCACCCGACCTCTTCCTGATGTTGTAAGAGGCAACTATGGGACTAGAGGGTTTCAGGTGTATTACAACTTCAGGCAACAGGCTGACAACCTGTCACTACAGTGATACACGAATCATCTGAAGGGGCCCTCAATACTTGTTAGACGTGGCGATAACGACCTTAATTTTACGATCTTTAACGCTCTGCCTATCCCGCAAGGGATAAAGGCGTGATTTGTGTATGTATGCATATTTTACTAACTCTTTCATTGTTTGGAATCGGCAACTATTTATGAGATGTAATTTTATACACGGGTAAATAAATGATTATCCACAGGGGCGGGACAACGGTAAGGTGCGAATGAAACTACTGGACTGGCCTCTAGTATTTAACAATTTCCCTTTTAACAAGTTTTAACCCTACAAAAATTTAAATATTTTCAAAACAATAAAGTTCTTCTCTTTATATTTTTATCTTTTTATCTATAATGCTGCTACTGAGATGGGTAAAACAGTTATAAATTATAAACATTAAATAATAACTCTCGTCACTTCTCTCTCAATGACACAAAAAGGCTAGATTAGATAGATGTATTATATAGTAAGTAGGAACTGAAAAAAAATCGACGAATAGTAAATCATTCGTCACGTGTGAAATGGCGGGGCTTGACGATAGTTAGTTCTAAATCTATAAAATTTTCCCATAATTTATACTTGGTTCATCGTATGGAGCCTTAAACTTGGTTAGAATAGATACCTCGAAGTTTGTGTATGCTACGGGTTCCGGTGTGCGATGTACCTGTAAAAGAGTACCTACCGTACTGACATACAATAACATTTTGCGCTCGTACATACACGGAACCTATCATAAGAATCGTTGAAAATTGTAATACAACGCGATATTTACTCTCCTCGCGGATTTAGTGAATCGGCTGCGTATGTACAAACCCGACTACAACACAGACACCCATAATGTAGTCTGGTTTATACAGAGTTCGGACGTACAAACCCGACTACAACAGAGAGCACTCATAGCAGCCTCTTCGCAATTACATTAGTTTTGAAATGCCCTGTGTCGGTTTTGAAATGCCGTTGTGGACGCAGTTCTAACCTAACCTAACTTAACCTACGCCAGGTTATCATAGGTCGTGCCTAACAAACCTATATTTGAGCTTGATATATTTTGACATTTGTATTTATCATTAAAATATCATTAATCATTAAAAATATCATTTAACATTAAAAACATAGCTAATCGTTTAATTGTCATTAAAATTATCATTAATCATTTCAATGTCATTATTCATTATGATTGGTTATTCATCATTAAAATATCATTAACATCATAAGGTAATCACTAAAATAATAACATTCACAAATAATGTAGTTTATCATTAACTTGGCATTGATCATTAATCGCAATCATACGCGTCGGTGAGGCGTTAGATGTCTGTGTTGTAGTCGCCTTTGTAGCATGTTTACTGTTCCATCCTGACTACAGCACAGACAGTCCCCAGTCCCCTGTCTGTGCTGTAGTCCGGTTTTGTACTAACGCCCCCCGCCTTGTAAAGTTAGCTTAGCTAGCGAGCGAGGGCTCTTTGTGGATGGATAAACGTAGTAAATACCGAAACTTTACGAGTCTACAACAACTACTACTACTACGTATATATTAGGACGTCGCAGGAAAATGCATGTATTACACCACACTAAAATTGAAGCGAGGTAAAAATTATTACACTGAGGTAAATCGGTATGTACAAAAATTTAACATTTTCATAAAATTTCGTCAAACGTATTGTGAAATTTGGGCTACCGTACATCTGGAGCCATTAAAATAAAACTTTTTATTATCTAACAAAACCAATCGACTGAAGGCAAATGCATAGCTGCCACGTCAGAGTAGTAAATTAAAATCGAGCTATAGGTATGTACTTTTGTACAAAATACATATAATCTACCTAAAGCTCGGTTTTAATTTGACTGAAAACGTCGCGTTGTGGAGCTAAATGTGCGCTGTCTCTGATACCTTTTTGTTGCGTTTTCATAACAATGAAGTTTGGGTTGATATCAATTTAACGACGTTTTCCGAAAGGGTTCGTAGTAGGGTTATCAATCTCGGATAGTTTAGGTGCGTCAGATGTTCTCAAACGCCGACAGAAAGGATTCGCATGGAAATAGGAAATTGATTGATCTCTGAAGTTGATGCCAGCCTGCCAGCCAGCGCAAACCATTATGTTATAGTTTGGTTGATGAATTACGTATTTACGCTATTATATCACGATGATGCTTCACTTTATAACCACTTTGTGGCCTAGTTAAGTTCTTGCGAAATTTCACGCTATTTATCTAGTATTCTAGTAGGTACCAAACGTCATCATTAACAGCCACAACATTTCACTGCCCTTATTGGATGTCTTGCAAGCGGATCGGCGAGCGCAGTCACAAGTTATCTTATTCTCAGGTCACGGCTCTGCGCAATGCTCAATCTACATATTAGTACAGTATCATGTGTTTAAGATGGATACATAATCAATCTTAAATAAATAACATTACACTTGATTTTAAGGTTCCGTGGTTATTAACACTAAAACTATAAGACATTATTACGGGTTTTAACTCACGGTAGGGATATATCGAGCACCCAATATTTCGGCGATGTTGCAATCGCCATGATCACGGGTAAACTGGAGCGGCTGCGGGTGACGGCTAAGGGCAAACATATCTGTCTACCCTCATTCTTCTGCGTTTTTTCGGAACACTTTGGTCACTATCGGTACTCACTCGAAAGTCATCTCGACAACACACACTAACGGTATCGCATGATTTTATTGCAGGTTTAGACACAAACTTATTTTTACACAAATTTACCACTGGATTCCATGTACTTGACAATTTGAAGCCATCTTCTCTATTGAAATTTTTGTACTTGGTGATTTCAATAGCCTCGCTTACCAGTCTTGGTATGTAGTGGCGTTCGGTCGAAAGTACTTTTGGATTATGTAATTCGATCCAGTGGTTTGGACCAGACTCAAGCAGGTGTTCCGCAATGCAAACACATTTTTTATCGAAACACAGAAACACAAGACTAGGACACCAATTCCCAAGGTTGAGCGTTCAAAAACTGTGTTCACTCCTTTCAAGAAGATGTCGCAGTTTCTACGGTCACCAAAGGATCGATTTCCATTAGAATGTCCAGGGGTGTATAAAATAGACTGTAGTTGTGGTAGTTGTTACATTGGTCAAACTAAGCGGACCATATCCATCCGTGTCAAAGAGCACATAAAGGCAGTGAAAAACAATGAAGCACATAAGTCTGCCATTGCGGAACACCTGCTTGAGTCTGGTCCAAACCACTGGATCGAATTACATAATCCAAAAGTACTTTCGACCGAACGCCACTACATACCAAGACTGGTAAGCGAGGCTATTGAAATCACCAAGTACAAAAATTTCAATAGAGAAGATGGCTTCAAATTGTCAAGTACATGGAATCCAGTGGTAAATTTGTGTAAAAATAAGTTTGTGTCTAAACCTGCAATAAAATCATGCGATACCGTTAGTGTGTGTTGTCGAGATGACTTTCGAGTGAGTACCGATAGTGACCAAAGTGTTCCGAAAAAACGCAGAAGAATGAGGGTAGACAGATATGTTTGCCCTTAGCCGTCACCCGCAGCCGCTCCAGTTTACCCGTGATCATGGCGATTGCAACATCGCCGAAATATTGGGTGCTCGATATATCCCTACCGTGAGTTAAAACCCGTAATAATGTCTTAAATAACATTACTTTTAAAATACTTAACTTTTAGTCGGAACATACACTAACATTATGAATAATTTCGGTTAATTTGACGTTTATATATACACGTCACC
This sequence comes from Keiferia lycopersicella, assembly GCA_029255805.1. Lineage (NCBI taxonomy): Eukaryota > Metazoa > Arthropoda > Insecta > Lepidoptera > Gelechiidae > Keiferia > Keiferia lycopersicella. Next base: position 12,843,499 of record JARACZ010000006.1, on the reverse strand, counting down.
AACATAAAAAGAATGACGCAAAGTAATTAAAAATCCATTATAAACTGAGGCTATAAGATACATACACGAACAAAAATTGCAAAGTACATTGATCACGTGGTGAGAAAGGAACCGATTGCCAACGAGGGTGTAGTGTGAGGTCCAAAGCGCAGCTGAGGGCATCAATACACACGAGTTTGCAATCGGAATTTCTTCCAAGTGATACGTAGTGCTTTATACTACACCTGCAAGAATAAAAAAACAGAAAAACTAATGAAGAACAGTTCAATAAACCTTAAATATTACATGAAAAATCCAAAGCGGATTCGTGCGGTATTGTTTTTTAATAATATCGTAGATACAAACCAATAAGTCCATTCAGCTAAGTTCAACATTTTGCCGGTAAAAATATTTTATTTTAATTAGATTTGTCCATGTTTCAAATTAGTGCGAGACAAAACTCCATACAAATTACTTTCCTCCTCACGGGAGAAAAGATGCAACTGTCAAAGTTACGTAAAACGGAACTTAAATCTAATATTATAGTATAGGTGTAGTATATAATTATTATCCGCGTCATTCTCATAATAAATGTTTACATTGTGTTGTTCAGTTTATTCTGCTCGTGTCGCTCACTCTCGCCCACCGTCACCGCTCGCCGCACTATACACGTATGTTGGCAGAGTCGGAAGCAGCATATTGTTATAATATGAAATTACAGTAAATATTATTCCCCCATAATATTCAAAAAAATCTCTAAATACATCTAGATATAAATAATTCGAAACCTGCCTTATAAAAATATGGTTAGAGCCAGGAGCTCATTTTTGAATTTTCGATATCAGGGTATGTGTAATGGTCAACGGAGGTGAGTAGTAGAATGTATGATAAAAGCACAATAAGCGGACTTCCGCACGCGAAAGCTATTTTTAATTGTTTAGGACGAAAAATCAAAAACTGAAAAAAGAAACAGTCCAGATATTTTTCAACAAACTAAACACAACTCACCCAAGCACATGCGATGAATTTCAGAGTAACGTTGTCCCGCGGTTTCTTTATTTTGTACCATGGTTTACCGGCAACGAGTATTACTGGAAAAGTAAACAATTTTAAGATTTGCGAACAAGTTTAACGAAATGTAGGTACTGTGTGCCATTCATGAGAAGAATCAGCAAAATAATACTGGATGACTTCCTCAGACGAACATACGAATGTCGAGCTTTCAAGAAAAAGGTACTTAGATCCATTGTTTGCAAGCACGTAGTTACTTGCCCCATGATAGACGCACAGTATCTTACTTTTTCTGCCTTAGATACTTTAAATGGGAACTAAACCCGGCCAAGACCAGACAAAGTGTCTATCCAACTTATCTACCCGGTCACTTACCTAGTAACTAGTAATTTCAATAAAAAATCGATTGCTTACTCGTAAGACTGTTCAGGATGAATAACTTAGTGCCTGGTTGATCGAGCATTGCATTTAAACACTTAATATATTTTTTTAGAGAATTCGCAGATCGCCATTTTAAAATTTATTCACCGGAATGCCATCAGATTTTTTAATAAATTTTTGTGTAGGTTTTTCCACACAACTATTGCTCATAAAGAAAAGTGTTATTGTTACCTAACCTAGATATCAGAAAAGCATGGCGGACAACTCCTCAGATATAAAGATGTTCAGAAACGACACATGAAAAGATGCAACATTGAGCCCACTCAATGGGAGGGTCTGGCAGCACAGCGTCCCGAATGGCGCGGGATGGTTAAGAGGCAAGTCCGCGAGTTTGAGGAACAGCGTAAAGCAGACCTCGACGCTAAGCGCGATGAGCTAAAGGCCCGTCCATCCGTCGCCATTAACTATAATTATGTAAATGGCAAACTCACGTGTCCACTCTGTGCACGGGAGTTTACTGCCAAAATTGGCTACAATAGCCATCTCCGGGCGCATCAGCGCCGATCTGATTAGGAGTCAAAGTGGTCGCCATGGCCGAAATCGGTCGGAGAGATCATCATCATCATCATCATCATCATCAGAACAGAATAAAACGAGACATAAAAATAACCACAATTTCAGGTAGGTACTTTTATAATTATCATAACTTCATAACTATGGTTAGGTAACAAGTATTATGTTTATGTTATAGAGATCCATTTAGGTAATCCAGTCCACTATGTGAACCTAATTACCTTAAAAAATTTAAACTCGTTAGACTGATAACATAATCGAGTCAAAATGCTTTTAGAATACCTAGACCTATAAATAATATTCTTCTATATGTCTCTGACTTCGGCATGTTTTAAGGGTGTGTTAATATATTGACCCGTTAGATTTTTATTTGATCTGAGCATCGTGTTGGAGAGCCCCCGCGTGATCGTTTACCCTCTACCTTCCCTGTGATCATTAGCTTCACTAGGCTGTCAGTTTCACGACGAGTTTCAGACGTAGTGCAGTATTATTGTTTTTATGACAACCGCACCTCCTCGCCTCCGCGCTCGGGTCGCTCGCTCGCTTCTCCCATTGAGGTCATATTACGCGGCTCTTAATGCTCTGCCTCTACCTTTTGGAGTGTCTCCGCAACGCGCAAAGCTTTCAACGTCAAATGAAACGAGAAAGGAGTTATTGAAGCTATTTCCAAAGTAAAATTATACCTCCCGCATATTGCACAGGATCAATATAATGCCATCGGAGCAGTGAAAGGTTTCTTAGAACTCTATCTAGATAGAGTACTGGGAAACCCGCCTAGAAAGATTGGAAATTATTTATTCATCCCTAGCTTGCACTGACAAATAGCATTTTGGCATAAAATAACAGTAAGTAATTACAAAATGTTTCATCCTTAAATGGGTATCACAAATAGGAGAGACAGCGCGTGATACACCATCAATACAATCGTCCTGTTAGTAGCACCAAATTTATGTACATGTCGGCTGTTGCGGCCACTGCTTTTGTCCAATTTGTGCTGTGTCCAGGGGTGTAACTAACTTGTTTGTCGAGATTTGCATTTTACCCCAGGCTCCGTTAAAAAAAATATTAGTTACCTCACACACAATACGAAGGACATTATACTCTGTATCAACTGAAAGTTATACTTTATATTTAACTTGATACCTGTGAGGTCTGTCAGTTTCGGGCAAATGCTATGACATAAAGTTCATTTTCCTTTGTTTACTTCTCTTTTGGTATGGATCTGTCAAACGTCACAGGTATCAAGCTATATTTTATAAACTATAGTCCATGCTATAGTATTATCCTCGTAACCTCGGTTTGCTCGAGTTGATATCTTATTTTTCAAGTCGTACCTAGTTGTAGTTGAATGTCGTATTATTTAAAGCCTTAGTTTCGCAAATAATACTAATTTGGACTACGCAATTTGGCAAGTCGGGGTCAGTACGTAGCAAAAATCACCTTCACGTAAGTTTGGAGTGAGGCCGGGGCTCCGAGCTACACCGAGGCGGTGGCGTGGCCCCATCGCGGCTAGATCTTTCATCGGTATAGAAAAGAATGGCGAATTGTATGAGTCTGCTGAACTGGGGCCGCTTGGCTAGAGCAAACGTTTGTTTCCCGCCGTGCCGCGCGTTTCAGGTTTTTGTATGGTTCGAAGATACACTTGATATACGGGGTGTTAGGGACGGTGTAACGAAATTTTGCAGGTGTGATCAGACCATGAAACTCAACAACTTTTTCTATGGGGGCTATGTTGGTAAACGAAAAAATATTCTCGACCTTCCATACAAATTCCCGATCAGCTAAGTGACTTTGTATGGGAGCTCAAAAATATTTTTTCGTTTAGCCCCCATATAAATAGTTGTTCAGTTTCATGGTCTGAGCACGCCTGCAAAGTTTTCGTTACACGATCCCCTACACCCTGTATACAAGGGGTAAAAAAAATTGCTGCAAATATTTTAAGGGGTGAACCGGCCCATGAAACTGAACAACTTTCCCCAAGGAACATAGGTCGAAATATGAGAAAATTTTTTGGACATCCCACTCCCATAAAATTTACTTGGTCGGTCGGTAATTTTGTATGGGAGCTCCAAAATTTTTCCAAAGTCAATTTAAATATACGCAAAAAAAACCAGCTGTTGCCACGTCAACCCCAACGCCGCCGACCGCTGTAGCCCGGCACCCGGCTTCAAAGCCCCATCTGCTCACATATGGACAGCAGCATGAGCATCGCCGGGAAACCGAAGCCGAGCGCGTAGCAGGCGTCGTCGCCGAAGCACATGACGCTCCGCCGCAGCGCCGGCGTCAGCACCATGCCCAGGAACCCGCCCAGGTTCACCGTGCAGTAGAAGTTCGAGAAAAACTGCTGCAGCCGCTGGTTTTCCTCTGGCAAACGAAACTGCTCGAATGTTTTACACAGTTACAGTTAAATACATATCAGCTGGGAATTTCAGTAAAAACATTTTTGGTATGTTAGGGCTCGGCGGCGGCGGTGCGCTTGACAGGGAGTGTACCGCTCGTTGCCCGCTCCCACACTACAGTTTAAACCGAGAACCGGTCCATTTGAATGTAGACAGATTTTGCCGCTGCCGAGCCGCCGCTACCCGCAAAATTCGAGGCAGAGGCCTCATGTTAGACACCAGAGTTTAAGATATCAAATCTCAAAAAACTAGAGATAACATACTGATTCCAAAAAACCCAACCAATATTCCATAAAAAAGTATCAACAGCATTAAGACAGACCCTATTTATTTAATATTAAATTTTAAAGTTGGAACCTGGTCTCCACCGAAGGCCGCTACGCAAGGTTTGATCCCTCCATTGCCTATTGATATCAGCACAAGTCCAAACATTGAGGTAGTTCTGTCAATAGGTAAAGGGTACTTAGACTTCAAATACGAATTAAATTGTGTTGTAATCTACAATTTCATGTTTTTTTTACTACAAATTGATAAACAATTTTTCATTGCGAATAGGTGATGTAGGTGTTCGTAGGTATGGCATATGTCGTCAAGTAGGTAGGTAAATTATTTTTCATGGTACGAAATGTGAATGTTGACATAAAACAAAATATGAGGTGTCGCGAGTCCTGTCTCAGCAGCGCAAGTACGACTGGCTATACAGGGTGTTAGGAAAAGCACTGAGTTCCTTTCGAATGATGAACCACCCCATGAAACTGAACAACTTTCCCCAAGGAACATAGGTCAAAATACGGAAAACAATTTTGAACTTCCCATACAAAATGTACCAGCCGACCGAGTCAGGTTGCATGTGACGTCCAAAATTTTTTTCCGTATTTCGGCCTATGTTCCTTAGTGAAAGTTGTTCAGTTTCATGGGCTGGTTCTTCCCTCGAAAGGAACTCAGTACATACTTTTGCTAACACCCTGTATATCATATAAAATAGATCAATATTGAATTTTATACGAAAAAACTAATATTGAATGTGAACTTACAGCAATCGGGCTTTTGTGTTTCATTCTTTATGCTTGTTAGGTAGGTAACTAGTCCAACTTACGTGGGAGGCAACATCAGTGGGGGAACAGCAGACGCACAGGCCATAAGCACGCCAAACAAGTATAGTATAGAGAAGTAGAGTATCACTCTGAAACACACATCGCCATCATTCCTTACGGGTTGAATCATATTAGCAAACTATTGATTAGTTCCGTAGGTATTGTATTCGTCATTTCCCTAATTCGCCGTATTCCAGATTCGTCGTATAACGTGTACCTACGTTATATAGTGTCGCCATGAAAGTATTGATTGTAAAAATATAATTAATATTTGTTAAGATAGTTTATTTAAGTAAATTGTTTTAATTCTGTGTTTTTGCATACCGGTTCGACAAATTCCCGACAATTTTTTCCCGCAATCAATTGCTCCCTACGTGCTGTAGTTTTTGAGATCCATCGAATCTGGAATACGACTAATTAGGAATATGACAAATACGGAAAAAATCTGCGGACGTCAATTTCATATATGAAGGGGTTTTGTCGCATTTGCAGCCCAATTTCAAACGGATGGCACGATGAACATCAATATTAGAACTCAAAATTCTTGCACCTGTATCGTCCAAGGAAGTTGTCTGCTAATATGGCGCCCATCAAAGGCGTAGTGTAGCACATCATAATAAATATATGGTATACGACGGTGGCCGCGTTCTCGTGGAAACACAGAACATTCCGCAAGTACAACGACAATATTGCTGGAAAATATTGCACGATATTAAACTCCTGGCATAACGTTTGCTGAATGCTATTTACTCTTGGACGAATACCTAGACTACACATACTGGAAGTATTTGTATAACAAACAAGCATATAGATAGGTAGGTACCCACTACCGAGAAGTAGGAGTTAATAAAATGAAGAATGTCTCCTTCCTACCTTGAAGATGTTACTTATTTTATTACTATTATCTAAGTAGAATACAGATATAGACTGAGAAATATAATGTTAGCCGATTCAGCACTACAATCGTTTAGAGATACTATTCATCGGCTCAAAGGATTATACTAATTTTACTTCAAGGTACCTACTACGTAGTCACTACATTTTTTGGAAAATGCTGATACTTCAGCGCAAAAAACTATTATTGGTTATTATTGGTAGCCATAGGGTGGATCTTAATACGCATTGATGCGCGTGGGTAGAGTCAACACGACTAAGAAAATTAATTATGACCCCGTGTAGCGTGCATTGACCCGTAACAAATTGGAAGGCGCACGTGTGTGTACGATGTTTGATATACTGACGAAGTAGTTCAATTCTACCCTCCATTTTACACCCGAAGAGTACCCCGCAACCATTCTTTTTCATGAACTTGCTGTATGCTTCGTCTCCTCTGATACAGGCAAGATCCAAGTCAATTACTGAAACGACGTAATTCACTTCCGTGCACGGATGTCCGGAACGACTGGTCTAACCACAAGTGTCTATATTTCTATTGTTGGATGTATTATATTCAAGTATACGAGTATGTGTAAATTTAATAGGGTATGTGGGAATCGACAAATAAATTAGAGCGTGAGATAGAAAAATAATAAGTTGCAGATTTTCGCATGAAACGAGAACAAACGTTTCAGAAGAACATTTTTTGAATTTTCGTAGTACAGAAGTCTTATTCAACACGGTCAACTGCACACATCCATTCCCTAGGTGGGATTCCCTTGACATTAAGCCATTGCAAAACTTCGTGAACAAAACCGAATTACAGCTTGGAACTCCTGAAGCTTTATTTTTGAATTTTCGCATGCAGAAATCTGCTTCATATTATGCTTTTATCACACGTTCTAATGCACCACACTCTATCACTCACACATACCCTGAAGCTCTTTTATTGAAATTTAGTAAGCTACCTACTTATTGTGCTTCTTAGCCACAAGAATTTTTCTATTACCTATGTTTTATTTTACTAGGGTATGTCTGATTATGTATGTAAAGTATGTTTGCCGTGTGATGCCGGTATAGAATAGCATCACCCCAATTCTTCCCGTGGGTGCTGTAAGAACCAACTAAGGGACTCGAGGGTTTCATGTGTGTTAGCACGTATTACAACTCTAGGCGACAGGCTGATAGCCTGTCACCACAGTGATACACGAATCATCTGAAAGGCCCCCAATACTTGTAAGACGTGGCGATATCGATCGTATTTTTACGGGCGTTAACGCTCTGCCTACCCCGCAAGGGATAAAGGCGTGATTTGTGTGTGTATGTATGTATGCCTGAATAGATAAGTTTAGTAGAACGTTTGGCAAACACTCAAGAATAGAGCTACTTATCGTTGGGACGTTGGGACTATTATTACCTATATTACTATTATATGGTATTATTACTCACGCCGCCACATCAGATAGAATAAATACTTAGGATCTATGCATAGGAAGGACTCTTTAATTATTGAAGTTGGAACTGCGTACTTACTTCTTAGACCACAAAATGAAAACCGTTCACAGAATTCTGCGGCAATGATACAAAAGATGGACACGGTCTGTCTGTGGACCATCACCGTCCAGTTTATATGCTTAAATGAAAGCTAAAATATTTACAGGTTGATCTAAGTATTCGATTTCTGAATTCACGATGTTTACTTAGTTTATATCAGGGTATTCTTCAAAGAGATATATATTAAAGATACAATGAAAGACTTGAAAAGTAAACCAAGCAAGAGTAGGTAAACAGCTTGATTGACGATTGAAAGCCAAACTGACGAAACGCAAGTCAAAAGTTAACAAAGAAGGACAGCATACAGATCGAAATGCAGACTTCATTTGAATGAATGCTCAGAATGAATGAGAGACGTATTCCATCTTCGACCGTCGGGTCGCAACGAGACGGAAGAACGTGAAGGTCTCGCTTGTTCACTTCATAGACATTCTATGATTATTGAGGTCGGTGGTTCACTTCTACGTTTTCACAGTTTCCGCAGTTTCCATACCTTCAAAAAAAAAGACTTCGTAAATCCCCTTCTTATTTAAAAAATGTACCAATTTTCATTCTTTAGAGCTATGTGCCGATGCCGCTATAAACTATTATAGTAGGTACAATCAGTGGTACAATTCGCCGTGATTGCTATGATACAGTACCCGTCGAACTTCTTGGCCATTGCGCGAGGTGGTGGGGGCAAAATGCCGTCGCGCTTTTGCCGACCAAATATTGGTAGTGCGGAGCCTGACGGCACTTGCCCCACCACCTCGCACGATAGTCAAGAAGTTTGACGGGTACTGTACTTCGAGCAACATCAGCCGGAACGGGACGGAATAAAACCCTGTAGCTCGAAGCTCGTTTTTTACAATTATACTAAACGCTCCTTTTGTGTAACTGTACAACTCTTTTGAAAAAGGCTCTTATCCCACCCGGAAACATTAGGTTTGATTAAAATAACAGAGTTGACTTTCCCTTAGTAATAATTTATTTACTCATATACCAAAAAACAAAAATAAAATCTCATTTTGTAATGACACTAAAATGTTTTAATAACAAAGCTATTTGCATGAAAATAACATGAAAATCAAAAGAACGGTGCAGCGGATAAATTTCTGTTAAATATCTATACATAACTGCCTAACTTTCGTACATACCTTTGATTTTATTTAACTATGTTACAGTAGTATAAAGCGTCTACAAATCGTATGAAAATAGTTATTTGTACAATAACAAAACAATTTTCTTGACTGCGAAATCCTGTGAACGCAGCGAGTCTAATCTAATCACCCTATTGTAGAATCCTGCACATAGACGGATTCAAAGGAACTAAGCATGAACAACTTTGCCCTCGTGTGCAACATACAACTTTTCACCTCTTCAGCTAGAAAATAACAGATTTACCGGGCACAATTCGTGAGCATGTATTTTTTTCTCTAATATTTATTTACACAACGACTAAGAAAAACCAGTATACTCGTATAGCTAGATCCTTTAAATGGATAGGTTGATGTGCCCTTATTTAAATACCATATTTGTATTGTGAGAAACATAACTCTGAAGGTGTACAATAATACAGTTTATAAAAAATCTTTTACCCACTTAACTATTTAGTAAAAATATCTGTTTATTTTTTAAGCTGGATGAATACAAAATTTATAATATTCTCGATATTACACAAACCACTTCTGAAGTTAGAGAAACAGGCAAGTGCTATCTAACTATAGTAAGGAGCTTTGCAGTAGAGTGGATTGCAGATGTTAAGTAGTTAACTACTTAGTCAGTTCAAGTAGCGCGTAGGTTGCGCGTAGGTATTTGCTGCTCATATATTTGCTGCTCATGGGTTCTTGTTCTTGTGAAGAATTTCTGATTATAGGAAGGACAGAAAAGGCAGCATAGCATTACAGTGACAGCCACATCAGTTTTAATTTACATTTACGTATGGGCTGGACAATTGACATAGGAATTGTCATTTTTTTTATAACAGTGATACAACTATTGAAAGTGATACAGAAATTGCACAACCATTAATATCTGTAAATCCCTGTAACTTGACGTGAGTATATTTAGGTAAGAGGTTCGGAGTCAACCAGCAGCGCATAGAACGATTATTTACAACATTTAAAGGTAAATAAGGTCAGCATAGGCCGACATGTGGAAATAATTACCACTTAGCCTCCTAGCAAACACAAAATGCGCTACCTTGCCGGCCGAACCTAGGCGTAAGCTGTTCTTGTTTTTAAAGGCGAGTTATCACTGTGTTTTTATACTCCACAATATAAACATTATTGGTTGAATTAGGAACTGGGCAGAACATTTAAAGTTAACCTTGCAGCACTACACCACCTTACTTAAAACCTAACCTAACCTAATGTGACCTTGGTGTTTTAAAGTAAATCATATGCAATAATTAGTAAATAGTAAAATTAATTATGTACGCTTTTATGACATGAAACATGCATGACACACAATGAAAAATGGTACATATATTCAATGATAAACTTATGGTAGCGCCCAGGGATGTTAAGGATATGGAATTTCAGATATGGATAATAGAAAAATATAATTTTGGAATCGAATATGAAATTATTTCGGATTATCCGTAAGTTTCGGACATTTTCGATTACGGATATTAACTAGAAAATACAATTTTCTGTAAATGTATTGCACTAAGTGTCATTAATTGAAAAACTGTTAAGTGTTCCAAACAATGAAAAAGCATGTTACAAAAATAACCAATCATAACGGGAAAAGTAAGGCACTGCCCTTATCCGAAACTTTTATATCGGTTTCGGTTACAGAGCTCTCGAACATCCCTGGTAGCGACTTAGTGACGGAGTTTATACTTAAAAGCTTCTTGATGGTAAAAAATAAATATCTACGTACTATCAGAACTACTTCGAGATGAAAAAGATCAACCAAAACTGGACATTTCATTTATTCAGTCCCTTTGTTGCATGTATTAAGGGTACAATAGTACTATATGATGAATTGATGATATTAATTGTTGAAGTACAGCTGATAGCGCGAATATATTTAAAACACGTTAGCTACATTTATGGACATAAATAACGAATGATTACAGACAATTATCGTCACATTTTCAACATTTTCTTGATACAGACATTCAAGTACTTTATACTAGTGGTGTACGTATAACATCATGTCCAAAAAACACTTTGTAAACAGTTCAAAAATATGTCTAATCCGACGCACTTTATTTTCAAAGCGCCAAATGTTTTTGTTATTTTAACACGTAGCACAGCCGCTTATGGTATCAAAAATAATTATGTATTTACTAATAATAGAAAGAAAAATGTAGGGGTAATCAACAAGTAAATAAAGAATCATAACATAATATTAAAGGTGCGTTTACACCAAGTAGCTCACTAGCGATACTGGCGGTTTTACTATGCAAATATTTCTTTATTTACATTTTGAAGCCGCTACAACGTTCATAATGAATGGTCAAGCCTCGCCACCACATGGCGCATTGTACCGTTTTAACGCGAAGTGTGACCGCACCTTCAAGATAAAACAATGAATAATAATTGTGCTTTCACTCGTTGGTGACACGGGCAGAGACTTCGGGCAGACATTTTTAGCATACGTGTTTGCAAAAGCAGATTCGTAACTAGATTTTTGTATTTCACTCATAGTTAGTAACTTAAAAAAATTACGCGATTTATTGAATACGAACCTTGGCATTATTCTGTAAACGATATTTGATATTCTGCCATACGATTAAATAAATAAATAATTAGGATAACTGTCGAAATACAGCTAATCATGGCGTACAGGGCCATCTACGTAGTTTTAGTTGAAATAAAAAAGCTTTCTGCCCCCATTAGGATTAATTTAACTATTGGAATTGTGAGTAAATACATAGGCATAGCGCGGCTGATTCAGATCAACCGCTCTCAGTCGGTGGGGCGCTGGTCGGGGCGGGGGTTCGCATCCCCGCCGTCCTGTTCGGCGGGGGCGGGTTCGGGCGGCGGGGAGTCGGGGGGGAGCTGGCCCGTCTCGTACACGTTCATGATCTGCCGGATGGCGTTGGTGACAGCTGCCACCGACATCACGAAGTTGCCCTGGTCGTTCTCCTCGTGGCCCTCGTCGTCGTTATCCTCTGTGTCGGTCAGAGTGTCGTATTCTGCCAAGTCCGCTGCAAGATAATATTGAAACACGGTAGTGTAATCGTTTTTCGAACCAATTTAATAAAATAAAGCTATTTATATTTAAGTGTTACAAAAGGTGGCCCATGCAGTGACATATGAAGATAAAAAGATGCCTGGTAAAGAATGTCACTTTTACACGTAATTAGCGGCCGGCTGGGAGGCACTCGCTGCTAATCGTTTTATACATACAAACCTTCCTGTTGGATCACCCTATCAAAAAATTTCATCAAAACCTGTTGTATAGTAAGATCTAAGCAAACATGCAGTACCCGGCTATCGTGCGAGTACCCGGCAAACTTGTTGGCTATCGTGCGGGGTGGTGGGGGCAAATGCCGTCCCGCATTTGCCAACCAAACTTTGGTAGTGCTGCGGGGCGTGACGGCACTTGCCCCCACCACCTCGCACAATAGCCAAGAAGTTTGCCGGGTACTGTACATAGACATGGAAATCGACTTCGCTTTATACTATGTAGATCTCTTCTCTTTTCATGTGGGACACCGAGTCGTCCAATGACCCGATGAACCCTAGTTTCAGAATTTTTCAACCACCTTGACAACCAACTGAACAACTTTTTATACGAGGGCTATGTTGGGAAACGAAAAACTTTTTTAGACCTTCCGTCCAAAATTCCCGATCAGTTGAGTGACTTTAAATGGAAACAGGGAAATCAAAAGTTTCCCTACATAGCCGCCATATAACTAGTTGTTCAGTTTCATGGTCTAATCACGCCTGTAAAGTTTTCGTTACACCGTACATTTCGTACACAGTTTTTCTTACACCCTGTAATGGTGGTTATAGCTAGACACGGCAGGCTCACCTATGTCGACGAGATCCGCCAGGTCGGCCAGGTCGGCGGCCGGCTCCAGGTTGTCTTCCACTGGCTGCTGCGGCGCCTGCTCGTTGGCCACCGCCTCCACTATACGCCGTCTGCAACATACATACATATATCACACCTTTATCCCTTGCGGGGTAGGCAGAGCGTTAAGGGCCGTAAGAATACGGCCACTATCGCCACGTCTGCATGTACCATCTTCGTCTGCATCTCCACTTACCACCAGGTGAGATGGCAGACAAATGCGGGCATATTACATATAAAAAAAAAAGTTTGACATTTTTGAGGATTGTTTTCCAAGGTTGTTTCAGAAAATATATGTATCACTATAGTGACGGGTTGTCCGCCTGTCACCTAAAAATTTTAATACTCTCGAGTCCCTTAGTCGCCTCTTATGACACCCACGGGAAGGTGATGCTATTCTAAGCCGGCAACACACGGCCACACATTAACATACGGTATGATATGGTGGTAAATGTTAATCATCATTGGGGCATTCCACGAAAAAGTCAACTTTGGTCCGCACGTGACTGTAATGGTAGCACCTAGTTATAGCTATAGATAGAGCTTACGGTCTCCTAAGTATGGACCTCACTTTGCTGGCATACTTTATGCCGCTTTGCTCAGCGATAGTAGGGACCATTGTAAATTATTATATCCGAAGATGTCAAAATTATCGAAAGAGACAAGAAACGATTAAAAACATAACACAATACTTTTAATTACACTACTGTTCACCATAAACTATGGGTGAAGGTTGTTTCGTAATCTGTGAGGAAGCGGAAGAGGAATTAAAACATTATTTACATATCTCATGCTCTGAAAGTAGGTAATTACTGACAAAAAACACGACCTGTAAGTTCAACTTACAGGCGAGGTTTTAAAACTAAGCCTGTAAGTAATTTTAAATATGGAACTAGAAAAAGAACCAATAGAATCGCGACAATTAAAAAGTTAAAATCAATTTCTTCTTATTTTTAATAGGAGCTGCATCAAAAATTTTTAAATTTCGAACTGGCCACTATGAATTGTGTTGCTTGAACGCAGGAATTATATTTTTAATCTGTATTTTTGTAACCTCAACAAATGAGTTTGTCGAATTATTACTCAATATTACAATAACAAAAGTAAAAATGACTTATATCCCTACGATCAGAAAAATGTGTACTTTATGTTAGGATACTTTTCTTTCATATTAATTCAATATTTTTCAATCATAGAAAAAAAAGTTTAGTTGTGCAATTTGAATAGCAGACGATACAATCATCATTTAAGGATCGTTTTCTTGTATTTATCGCTTTATTTTACTCTTTTTTCATTCGATATGTAAAGCAGTATACGTACCACGGATGTAACATCAATAACAACCTCGGAAAGGTACCGCCCTCGCTCCGCTCGGGCGTTAAAAAACCTCGGTTGTTATTGATAGCTTACATACCTCAGTACGTAATCTACTATTAATGAAGCGGTAGCGGGTTAGAAACTTCAAAAATTGCGGAACCTTCGATTATGAGGATGAAGAAGATTAATGTTCATTAGCGTGTATAGACTCACTGTAAGTCCTGTGGCGCGGCGTACTGCGGCAACACCGACCAGAACAGCTCGTAGAGGGGCGAGTGTGCAGTCGCCGTCGCCGGTGCGGTGGCGGGCCGGTCGTAGCCGTAGCGGCTCAGCCCGTCAGCCGGCGGCACCGGATCCCACGCCCGCGCGCGGTTCACGCGCGGCACCGCCTGCCACACGGCAGTAAACAGTTATTTCTTGATGGATCTCTATATTAATTTTATTATTAAAACACTTTTTCACTAATTCCATAATGTATATTTGTTTAATAATAGTAATTAAACTAAATGTGGTTTCGAACATCATCATCGGGCAATTATTTAAAATGAAAACCTTTATTATTAAACAAATACAGGGTGTAAAAAAATTGCTGCAAATATTTTAGGGGTGAACCAGCCCATGAAACTTTCCCCAATGAACATAGGTCGAAATATGAAAAAAAAATTTGGACCTCCCATACAAAATTACCAACCGAGCAAGTCAATTTCTATAGGAGGCCCAAATATTTTTTCCATATTTCGACCTATGTTTCTTGGGGAAAGTTATTCATTTTCATGGGCTGATTTTCACCCCTTAAAATATTTGCAGCTAATATTTTTACACCTTACGTATATATACATAGTGTAACTAATGAAAAAGAGCTTTAATAATAAAAATATAATCAATGCCATTAACATAACAACAACTGCATGTGGTCGGGGTTCTTTTTCTGATGGTTCGACACTTTCAATACTTTTATACCAGAATGGCATCGTGTTGACATTTGAGTTATATTGCTTACGTGATACCTATGTGATTGGTACTGAACTAGATAAATTACATTTGCTACATTACAAGACTGAACCATGAGATTGTCCGTCAGAAAGATAGTTCCGTGTTTCGGAGGGCACGTTAAGCCGTAGGTCTCGGTTGATGTCTAAGATAACTTAGACGGCGAACATCACTCAACCCTGTCAGGAGCCTGCTACTTGTAGAAAGCGGATGAAAAATTCAGACACTAGGGTTCATCGGGCCGTTGCACTACTCGATGTCCCACTCGAAAAACAAGATGAAGACTATGCTTACCCCATCCACCAGGAAGCTGGACATGGGTTTGATGACGCTGAGGTGCCGGAGCACTTGCTCGGGTAAACCACGGAACAGGTTCAGACTCTCATTCGCCAACTTCTTAGCGCGCTCCTAAAACATTCACACAAAAAAGTTGAAGGTTGGTTCAACATCAGAAAAATTATATTAATTATAGTCCTGTAAAAGTATTTCATACATACATACATACACAAATCACGCCTTTACGCGACCGTATTTTTGCGACCGTTATCGCTCTGCCTATACTGCAAAGGATAAAGGCGTGATATTTGTATGTATATTCTCTAACAGGCAAGTAGAAAATATAGAGATCCTTACCACAAAAAAGTTAGACTCGCGTGTCTAGCTTTTTTTTTGTATGGAGTTTTACTTTAAACACGCGCTCGACTCTTGTCTAACTTTTTGTGGTAAGGCCTGTAGTCTTTTGTTGATGTTAAGGCCTGTAGTCTTTTGTTGATTTTTTTGTAGTAAGTTTTGTAACGTACCTGCAGCGCTGTGTCCTGGCTGAACTGTTCGGCGAGCTGGTTGGCGTTACTGGTCAGCCACTCCATGACGCCCGGCTCGCGCCACTTGGACCACGACAACTTCGCGTACAGCCCCATCAGATCCTGCAGGTTTTTGCCGGTGCTGTGAAACACAACATTAGTATCAGTGTTGCCAACTTAGTGGATTTTCCACTAAATCTGGTGGTTTAGACTTGCCTTTTAGCGGACAAATTTTTATTTTAGTGGTTAGTGGATTTATTTAGTGGAATAATTGACATCAAAATCGTACCAATCGAGAGACTCATGATGATGGTTCGGAGGAAAACGACTCCATCAGAAGATGATTAAATACAATTTCATAGTTTTTGTTACATTTGTGTTGTAATGTTTAATGTTATTTCTCTAATCAATGTATATTATATTGTTTTTTTTTCAAGGTGAACATATGTTTTTTTGTTAATGACTAAAATAAATTGGATTGAGGCAAAAATGCTAAAAATTAATTTTAGTGAAAAATTTAGCGATTTTTGTTTGTGGATTTCTGGTGGTTTTAGAGGTCGCTTCTGGTGTGTAGCTTGATTCTTCGTTGGCAACACTGATTACAATAGCTTAGGCAATATTATACTACGAAATTACTTAATAATGTAATCTATATTATGTTGGTCTTTCATTTTCCGTGAGTGACATCGATGGCTGTAGTGACGGTGAAATGGCAGACTTAAAAATAGCAAACCATAACAAACTGGTGTTTGTATGAGATAGTGCTAATTGAGAAGCGAAATGTAACTTTAGCTAGCATATTGTATGTATGTATATTTATATTGGGTACGTTCTCCTCCTAACATATTTTAGTTCAGTCCTCCCTAAGCCCATGATTGGGTTTATCACGTATGCCCTAGTGGTTGGCATACGTAATGTTAGGTGATGTACTTGTAGAAAGAAAAGGCTGGACTCCTTTTCAGAAGGTTATTATTTTCCAGTTAATTTCCGGTTTACATGATTAAAGTGTGAGGTGCGCGCACATGCTAAGGTGAGGGAGACGACTGGCGAGCGGGGCTCGCCGCCGCAGTGACTCGATACAAAACTGCTGACAAAACACAACGTGACTAGGTCCCTACAATATTCCCCTCCTTTTTCAAAATTTTGGTAAAAATTTTCAACATTACAAAGCTACAACAAAATCGAAACAAAAACATGACTAAACAAAAGGATCTCATATTACATTGACATAAAGAACGATAACATTGGCTACGCAGAAACTACGAACATATCAAACGTTTACAATTACGCTGACTGACAAATTACAACGAACAATAGTAGGACTTGTATGATTCTACGACTTATAAATTTTACAATGACAAAGGTATGAATTCTTAAATATTGTACATGGTGTTCTTAAATATTTCAACTTACGAATTTCATCTAACAATTACACGACACTTTCTGAAACACGACACACTGTAATACACTGAGATGTCCTGTCCGATTCATATCCAAACGCTGTCCAACCAAAATCCGCCTGGGCATAAACTTCTCAAGACCTCCCGGTGAGCCTTCTGAGTGGTTCCGCGCCCTACTCCTACTCCAACGCGAGAGTCTTCTCTAAGTTCCATTCCTCCAGACTTGAAGAAAACGGTGACAGTTGGCGTCGACAAAATCTCCAGTGATCTTTGTAACACCCTGTGTGTCCTCAAACGCTCGCAGTTGTAACACGATGCTCGGCGTCCTAGCGCTAGCCACGTGGGACCAAGACGTGACCGCTACACTGCCGTCAGGGAATCATCATCGCATGTCATAGTTCGCTCGTAATCAAGGGCTACGTACAACAGAGGCTTACATTCCGTACACAAAACTGCAGCTAATCCACTCCAACCGATGGCACTTCTTCTTCATTCGGTGAGGATCTGATGAAATTGTCGTGTCATCTTCTTCGATGTTGTTATCCAAAAGTAGAACATAACACCAGTCACCTTCAGTAACCCCAAGGGACATGGGGGAGTCGTCTCGTCCGGAACAGTTTCTTCATACTTTACGAGAATTTTCCATCACTCCAAATTTCGCTGATCTTGCGTCTTGCGTGTTGCTAGTCGGTGTCACCAATTATCACGTATGCCCTAGTGGTTGGCATACGTAATGTTAGGTGATGAACTTGTAGAAAGAAAAGGCTGGACTCCAATTCAGAAGGTTATTATTTTTTAGTTAATTTCCGGTTTACATGATTAAAGTGTGAGGTGCGCGCACATGCTAAGGTGAGGGAGACGACTGGCGAGCGGGGCTCGCCGCCGCAGTGACTCGATACAAAACTGCTGACAAAACACAACGTGACTAGGTCCCTACAGGTTATTTGACTATACCATGATTTTTATCCAGATAGACTAAATTGACATTTGGTGGGTTGCCACGTTATTGTATTTAAAAGTAATAAAAAAATAGTGTTGTGCCCTGAATGATCAAGTTATATGATTCAAAGATTATGATTGAATCTTTTTGAAAATAAATAAGGTTAATTTAAATTTCCATTAATAAATTGGTCAGTTTCCGTCCGTCGATCGTCCTCTTGGTCAAGTCAAGTCAATGTCTGTCTCGTCTGTCTGTCAAGGTCCACACCAACCGGCCAGTAGAAAGAAGTCGCAGAAAAGAGTGCAACACAACGCAACAAGAAAATATAACAGAAATTGGATTTATAAGCGCAAGGAATATTCGTACAACCACCAATGCCAATTTATTCAACATTACATTTTAAATTACTTACAATATTATTCATTGTTGATTTCTTTAAACTAAACTTGTTGCGTATAAACGTAAAGTAACGTATACTATTTTACGTGACCGAAAGTCAAGTATTTATTATGCATATTTATTTAAAAATGACTACATCCAGAATTTATCTCACATCAGTTCAATGAATAAAATAAATGAGTCAAACCACAACACTAGACTTATGATGACAACATTTTAAAACAAAAAGGGCATTCTTAGCTGTCAGTTTAGTCTATCTGTATAAAAACTCTTCACTAGTCAGATTTACTATCGCTATACATATTACTTACTGTGCTACACATTATCATCATCCTCCTTGCCTTATCCCGTTCTCTGCTGGGGTCGGCTACGTAATGGGGAATTTGACGTGGAACCAAGTTTTTACACAGAGCGACTGCTATCTGTCCTCTATAGCCCGAAGGCTCACCTGTACCTGGCCCGAATCCTAGGTTAAGTCACATTCAAATATCATCTGAATTAAAATTTTATTTGAATGTGGGTTTCATCACGATGTTTTTTTCCTTCACCGTAAGAGCAGATCGAACAAAACTCGTGGCGGGGATCGAATTCGGGTCACTCGATTGTAAGATAGGTGTCCTAACCACTTGGCCACCGACGCTCTGAGCTGCACATTAATGACCGCAAAACTTTGTCAGGCGTGACGTACTTATGACCATTTTCGCTCAGGCACAGATAATATAATACTACTAGAGTAGTACAGATACCTAACGTCATAGAGATGATTTTTTTTTCGAGTGGGACACCGAGTCGTCCAACGACCCGATGAACCCTATTGTCAGAATTTTTCAACCGCCTTCTACAAGTAGCAGGCTTCTGACATGGTTGTGTAACGACTGCCGTCTAAGTGATCATAGACAGCAACCGGGACCTACAGCTTAACGTGCTATCCGAAACACGGAACCATCTTATTTACGGACAATCGGGTGGTTCAGCCCGCAACGTCCTAACCGGACTGGGAAGAAATTCACAAAGTGTAAATATCAAATAAGTGAGTGACCCACCGAGAATCGAACCCGGAACCTTCTGCGTCAAAGGCAGTCGCACTACTACTGCGCCACATCGGTCGTCAATACGTCACACTAGAGTCAAGCCTTTAGGAAATTATACCATATCTAACTCAATTAACGTAATGAATAGAAACTATAACTAATTAGTGCCTATTATAATTAATTATATAAGTTGTCATTGTCATATTTAAAATTGTCACACACGAGGACTAAATTAAATGCATATTACGTAAACAAAAAACATATACAAGAATATACCCTGTTTTGTTATATCTACCTAACATTTATGTTATTGGCAGTGCATGTCTTCCTGATAAAAACGCGTAGTTTATGCTATGTAAGACAAAAGTTTACAATTTATCCTAATATTGCAATAAAATCAGTTAGTTAATCATTAGGTAGGTATCGTAAAGTTTTTTTTATAAATACCTATATTTTTTACATTGTAAGCTGGAAAATTCCATGATTTAATGATACAAAATTAGAACTAACTATGACGAACTAGAACTACGCTAGTACTATTATTTATTCTGCGCTAGAACGTGAAACTTGTATGAGCCAAAAGTTCGCTTAAAAATCCACGTGCGGAACGGAACGGTAATGTTCAACTTAAGGACTTCTTAAAAGGAATTGATATTTGATTATGACAAGTTAATTTACGTATATTGTAAAATCTACTCGTTTACCAAGTTGAATATGGAACTCTTTAAAAAATATTAAAAATAAGCGACAATGGTGCTGTTTTTTTTAAGTTGTGAAATTAGCATTAGGTACCTATACCTACATCCGCAGTACTGAGCTGAACAGACTATCTACAGGAGAAAACGACTCATTTACCTTATCAAAAATTGACATGAACCAATTATTTGCGTCAATGGGTTACACACACCTAAACCTCCTATTTATACGCACATTATTATTGTAAATTTAAACACGCCATATTGAAGATGGCTATTGGCAGGCTATTTGATATGTCGACTCAGCGCGTGCGTTGCTAGCGACATCTAGGTTATTTATTGGATACTTCGTATTGACGTCATTTGTATTGAAAAATATTGCAAATATGTGAATAATTCGCGTGTTTTCTGTGTCAAAACATCTTAAATAATGTACTTATAATTTTTCAATACTTTCTTTTTGTAAATTTGCCTTTATTTCAGACTCTTTAAGTTACATTCGCTACCCGTATCGCCATCTATTGATTTTTTTCTGGACTAATTTTCTTTAGTAAGGAATGAGACCCCAAGGCGGAGGCTATCCTGCAAGTGTACGTAGAATGGCGCGCACCTCTCGTCGGCCTTGGTGAAGAGGTGGCAGGCCTGCACGGCGGCGCTGGCCGACACGCTCGCGTTCTGCAGCAGCCGCGGCAGCACGCCCGGGAACCGCAGCATTGCCTCGCGCACCAACGCGTCCGCTTTTGACGTCTCCTCTGCACATACGATATATAATTAATGACAAGGGACTAAAGTGATATACTTAAAAGCGAGGGCGTTATTTGAACCATGAGCGCAACGAAGGCTTTAAGAGCAGAATCCTGAGTAAATCGAGGGATTCAATGTATGTCGCCCGAGGATAACTGTAGGCCCGAAATACACATTCTATTTTCATCCTCCTCTGTGAGAAAACCACAAATACCTTGCTGATGTTCACTAATAATCGTTTTTCCAGTTTTTTTTTTTACATTTACCTAATAAATTGCGTTATAGACGTTAAATAATGACAAAAACAACATCATTCGATTTTTTTCATATAATTGCAAGAAAATTGGGGTGCTGTATGGTCGATTACCATTGCGTGCCATAAATAGACCATAGAAAAATAAAATCCGACACATTTCTTTTTATTTTAAAATTTTGGTAGAAATAAAATATTAAGTGTCAAATACTTAATAAATTTGCAGATACTAGGTAGTATTTCAGTAAAAAGCGTTCTATCTGTAGAAAATTCGCGTTTGATTAACTGCAAATATTATTGCTCCAAATTCAAATCATTTTTAATCCCAATGGAGAGCCCAAAGCCCAAACAATGCATATCGTACCGGTTGTACTGTCCTCTACAGGTGGAATTCCAAAGACGCTGAAAGCAAGCTTAGTGTCGTAAGATGCGACTAAGGGACGGGTTTCATGTGTATTACAACAGGCTGACAACTACAGTAATACACGTATCATCTGAAAAGGCCCTCAATATTTGTCAGACGTGCCGATAGCCCCATATTTCTACGAACGTTAACTCTCAGCCTACCCCTCGCAAGGAATGAAGGCGTGTATGTATGTATGTACCTTTTATTCGCTAAAGCCTTAAATTTTAAAACACAATTAATCTTATTAATCAGTCAAAAATAGATCTTGCCGCACGGCGTACGTACATCCAGGTTTCCATTTGTTACGGGGTGGAGAGGACATACACAGAAACACTCAGACACAAGAGCAGTTTTATACTACTACTTCTAAATGACACCCGCGTTGGTCGCCGGGAGTCGAACCCGAAACCTCCATAAAGAGCGCGTGCTCATATATACCGTCAAATAAACGAAACAATTCAATATGCCGTGTGATGTGGTTTAGAATAGCACCACTCCATTTCTACCCGTGGTTGTCGTAAAAGGCGACTAATGTATGAATCCAGGATGGCTAACATGCGTGACACGACATATTTTGTCGTTTCATATGCGCACAATGTCACGACGGAAGAGTGCGTAACTTATTCGCAGTGAAGTTAGCCGCAGAAGACATATTGCGGTGACAAAATTTTATCGTGGCACGCATGTTAGCTATGCAGGTAATGGGCAGCAGCGTTCCCTACAACACCAACTGCGCTCACCAATCCGCCTGCCAAGCGTGGTGAGTATGACAAATACCCCCAATAGGAGGAGGCCCATGTCCAGCAGTGAACTTTTGTGTTTTTTAGTAAACGAAACAAATCTCAGTGGTGAACCAGACCTGGTCTTTTCTCTATAGTCTGTAAGTTTAGGTCCTTATCTTTTTGTAAACACACTTTGTATGAAAGTGTCACTTCAGAACTGTCAGTTTAATACAAAGTTTGTTTACAAAAAGGTAAGTACCTAAACTTACAGACTATAGTATACTTTGCATTCGATATATTCCGAAAACCATTTAGTAAACATTCGCAACGCCTAAAACGCAAATAGCCGATCGCGCACATGATTTGGCCATAAAAACTTTTATTAGATAACACCAACAAAGCCAAAAGTGCAATAAATTAATAGTTTATGTAAGTTATTGCAATGTACTCAAATTTAAAATATATTTATTACATTAAAAAAAAACACGCTATGGCTCTTCTGGAAGGTACATAACAAAATAATTTCGCATAACAAGTGTATTGGCAAGTGCATCGCAAACTTTTGCTGTCGCTTCTTTACTCATACATATATCATAATGTTAATTAACATTTGTAAATATTACAATCCAGTCATCAAGCTTCCATTCGCATTGCCCTAAGTAACTTAAAATTATTTCTTTATTACTGACCTTTGTTTTTGGTAGCAACATGAAAATGCGCCATAGCGTTTGAGTATTGTATATTGAAGAGGAATCCGGCGTCTCTTTCCTTTGACCAGTATTCCACCGCCTCGGTCAGCCACTCATGCTCCCTGGCCCTCAACGCCAGGGTGTCGATGATGAAGAGCACCGCCAAGGGGTCCGACGGGTCCAGGTTTAGAAGCAACTTGGCCAGTTCCAAGGCAGTGCGGTGACAGGCCCGATTCGTAAGAAGATATAGATATTTTAAAATTGCTATGTGGAAGGGACGATTCTCCGCTATTCTGTACTCCAGACGTACTTTTGGCTGTAACATAATTGAAAACATTAACATTTAAACAACAGTTAGTTCGCATTGCTTTCGAAAGCATTTCCTTTCTGTGTGGGTTGACTCGTTGACTTACATCAGTGAGGTTGAAGGAGGGATGTGCCACATATTGCATGTAAGCGATCGCCTCTTCGATCACGGTGTTTGCCGCTGAGTAAGCTTCAAATCGGAACAGGGAGTCAGTGCTCTGGAAAACAAACAAAAAAGTACTGTCAAACAAATTATATTACGGGTGATAGTTAGCCTGTGCCTAGTAAGTTAAAGTCTCTTTTTACAAATGTCTAAAACAATTTCCTGTATGATCGATGAACATACGATCGCATAGTATAAATAAACTGTGACGTCAGTATTGACGTCACAAATAAGCCGGACTCAAGGTTGGGTAACTCATAACTACAATAGAAATATAGCATATTGTACAAGAAACAACACAGGCTTTAAGGTAGCAATTTCTTCACAGTAATTTCTACACAGTAAAGATATAAAGGTGTAGAAATATTAGCTGCACATATGTTTAGGAGTGAAGTGAATCTGCCCATGAAACTGAACAACTTTGCCCATGAAACACGTCGAAATGTAAGAAAACATTTGGACCTCCCATACCAATTGACTGGGTCGGTTGGCAATTTTGTATGGAAGGACCAACATTTTTTATCATGTTTCGACCTACGTTCCTTGGGGGTTGTTCAGATTCATGGGCTAGTTCACCCCTTGAAATATTTGCAGCAATTCCGTAACTCCTTGTTTAAAAGAGATACATTGAATTGACATATATATAATACCTTTACATATCTCATGCTCTGAAAGTAGGTCATTACTGACAAAAAACACGACCTGTAAGTTCAACTTACAGGCTAGGTTTTAAAACTAAGCCTGTAAGTAATTTTGAATATGGAACTAGAAAAAGAACCAATAGAATCGCGGCAATTAAAAAGTTAATAGTAGATTACGTACTGAGGTATGTAAGCTATCAATAACAACCGAGGTTTTTTAACGCCCGAGCGTAGCGAGGGCGGTACCTTTCCGAGGTTGTTATTGATGTTACATCCGTGGTACGTATACTGCTTTACATATCGAATAAAAAGTGAGTAAAATAAAGCGACAAATACAAGAAAACGATCCATAAATGATGATTGTATCGTCTGCTATTGAAATTGCACCACTAAACTTTTTTTCTATGATTGAAAAACATTGAATTAATATGAAAGAAAAGTATCCTAACATAAAGTAGACATTTTTCTGATCGTAGAGATATTAGTCATTTTTACTTTTTTCATTGTAATATTGAGTAATAATTCGACAAACTCATTTATTGAGGTTATAAAAATACAGATTAAAAATATAATTCCTGCGTTCAAGCAACACAATTCGTAGCGGCCAGTTCGAAATTTAAAATCGTATACAACTAATTGGATGCAACTCCTATTAAAAAGAAGAAGAAATTGATTTTAACTTAATTGGCGCGATTCTATTGGTTCTTTTTCTAGTTCCATATTTAAAATTACTTACAGGCTTAGTTTTAAAACCTCGCCTGTAAGTTGAACTTACAGGTCGTGTTTTTTGTCAGTAATGACCTACTTTCAGAGCATGAGATATGTAAAATAAATTTCTTCTTATTTTTAATAGGAGTTGCATCCAATTAGTTGTATACGATTTTAAATTTCGAACTGGCCGCTACGAATTGTGTTGCTTGAACGCAGGAATTATGTTTTTAATCCGTATTTTTATAACCTCAATAAATGAGTTTGTCGAATTATTACTCAATATTACAATGACAAAAGTAAAAATTACTAATATCCCTACGATCAGAAAAATGTCTACTTTATGTTAGGATACTTTTCTTTCATATTAATTCAATATTTTTCCACCATAGAAAAAAAAGTTTAGTGGTGCAATTTGAATAGCAGACGATACAATCATCATTTTTGGATCGTTTTCTTGTATTTATCGTTTTATTTTACTCTTTTTTCATTCGATATGTAAAGCAGTATACTTACCACGGATGTAACATCAATAACAACCTCGGAAAGGTACCGCCCTCGCTCCGCTCGGGCGTTAAAAAACCTCGGTTGTTATTGATAGCTTACATACCTCAGTACGTAATCTACTAATAATAATAAATATAAATACCTGTAACATCGACTCGATGTGCATGTGGTTCCGAGCGTCTTCTATGGAGGCGGCTATTCCTACGTTAGTGCTCCTCAAACTTTCTAGTTGTACGAAGTTTCTGTGTATAGTTTGGTACTCTTTGTTGTGGTCGAACTTAAAGTACACAAAGCCATTTTGTCGCCGGTCTACGGACATCGATAGCCCTGCAAACATTTTATTTATTGGCCAAATTCATAAAAGGAGGTTATCATTCTGATGAGAGATTTGTTTTCTGAAGAAATATGCAAATGTCTTCAATTCAGCTATTTTGTTTAATAAATCTGCAATATGTACTAAAAAATACAGTACTCACCTGATTTACGGAAATTATGATTCTCTGTCACTGGTACAATAACTGCTTTCCTAATTATTCTGTTCAGATTAGCCTGCCGACCGCGTCTGTAGGTTTTTTTTTTAATTAGTATTGCACAGTTTTCATTAGATGAACTATTACAGTTTTTGATTTCTCAGCCGTATTTTTGTCATAAATTGAAACGAAAACTTAACAGAAAAATATATATTCAATGATTTGATTGTTTGAAAGATTCTTGATTTGTAAACTTGCTTACCTTTTAGCACCAGGCTCTTCTGGGCCGAACTTTTTCCTAAGTTCATTGGCGGGGTTGAGGTGTTTGGCCTGGATGCCCAGCAGCTCCAGCTTGGGGTCGGCCGCCGCCGACGACGCACTCGGCGTCGGCTCGGGCGGCGCGCCCAGCAGGGCATTCACCTCTAGTACCGATTTATCTATTTCATCCAAATCCTATGGAATAAGTACATAGTATATTACGGGACTCTGTAAAGCTACTGTTTAGCTGATATGTATAAACTTGAATTGTAGGCAGTAAATCCAGGGTCATAAACCACAATATACATACATATATCACGCCTGTATCCCTTGCGGGGTAGGCAGAGCGTTAACGGCCGTAAGAATACGGTCCTATCACCACGTCTGACATTTTTGAGGATTGTTTTCCAAGGTTGTTTCATAAAACATGTGTATCGCTATAGTGACAGGTTGTCAGCCTGTCGCCTAAAAGTTGTAATACAACTGAAACCCTTAAGTCCCTCAGTCGCCTCTTACGACACCCAGGAGTAGAAAATGGGGTGATGCTATTCTAAGCCGGCATCACACATACCACAATATATACTTAAAGAATTTAAATCTACCATTTTTAATTTCTTGTAAGCATGTGAAAAGAAATTACATTCATTCAAAACTCAGTTCAAATCAAGTATATACGTACCCGGATGTTCTTACTGGACAAATCAAAATCAGGAAAAGAACAATACTTACTTCAAGATTACTTTTTGAGAATGATTGAGGTGTCTCTTTTAACTTGCGCTGTTGCTTTTTCTTCTTTTTCTTTTTCTTTCTTGCAAGAGGGTCAAGAGGGGCACTCTCCACAGCCACTACATCAGTTGGCTCATGTTCTGACTCCGAATGGGAACTCAAAACAAACTGTAACAAACCATAATGTTTAGATATAGGATGCAAATAAATATGAAAAACAATAATACTTTATTAATTTTTAACTTTTTAAAATGTTTTCCAATATTTATTTAGGTACAAGCTAGACAGAACTAAACATTTAAGAGATGATTGTATAACATATTTGCTAAATGCTCTCTATGTCTTCAGTCAAGGAAACTATAATATGAAAACATTCCCTTTTTTACCAGGGTTTTGTACTCATAGGGTAAGAACAACTTTGCTGTCTGTTTCTCTGTCTGTCTTCAACCTATGTGTCATCATGAACCATGATAGCTACTTTAGCTAGATAGCTAAAGAGTTGAAATCAGAGAAGACAATAATAGTTACAGTCATACCCCACAATATGCGACTAGTTTTTGATTTACTTTGTGGAAAATAAGTCATGGCGATATTCAAAATTGTTTCAAATATAGACTATACTATGATTTTTATCCAGATAGACTAAACTGACAGACAAGAATGGCCTTATTTTTAAAATGTTGCAAGCATTAATCTAGTGTTGTGGTTTGACTCATTCATTTTATTCATTGAACTGTTGAGAGATGATTCCTCAATGTAGGTATTTTTGTAAATAAATATGCATAATAAGTACATACTATTCTCCGCCAGATTTTTTAAAATGCGTAGGTAGGTCAAATAGAAGACTGTAACAGTAACCCATATGGTAAAGAAACTTTACAACTTAATTCGCTGCTGTGGTGAACCTGGTAAATAAATTGTAATCCTCTGACGATAACAACAAAAACATATTGTTGTCTGGTCAGACAGGAAATAAATGTAAAGTTAGTTTGTTACAAACAAAGTAGTATGTTTGTCTTTTAGGCCAATTTATTAACGCAAAATGAAATTAACTAAATTATTTTCAAAAAGATTTAATGACTATCTTTGAATCATATAGCTTGATCATTTGGGGTACAACACAATTTTTTTATTATTTTTAAATACAATAACGTGACAACCCACCAAATGTCAGTTTAGTCTATCTGGATAAAAATCATGGTTTATATGTTTCTCATAAAGACAAATTAGAAAAGAAGAAGAAAATCCTTTATGGCAATATAGCAAGATAGAAAAAAATAGCAAACCTTCTTTTACTTTGATTGGTTTTTGAGAGATAACTGTCCTTTAGTTACGAGACTTGAATATCATTCTTATGTATAGCCCGCTTTATAAAATAATTTCATCATGTGAGATTGCTCTGTCAGTTCTTCAATGCACTAGTATATAAATAATTCAATGGTTTCAATCCACTGCTGCGTTATGCCTTGAAGTATCTTGAAACAATTATAAATATTGCCGCGAATTATTTAAGAGTAGATAAGCCAAAATTGAGTCGCATAAAACAGGATATGACCATAGTATAGTTACAATGGTCATATAATATTATACCAAACTAAAAATAAAGTTTAGTAAAAATCATTAAAACAACATTGTGTAATCCTTAATTAGCCTCATCAAGTCTCACCCCTTGATAGCTGAATTTGGACGCAGACCCTTTGGCGTAGAGCGGCTCGTATTCCTCGTCCGACGCGGGGTCTGGGGGTGGCAAGGAGTTCCCTCCATGTAGCTTACGAATGTTGCGCATCGACATGGCTCTACAACAAAATATAAACTATACAAACGATATACTACACGAGTCTGGTCGTCAGCTGTGTAATCTAAAACTACTGGAGTATTACTTACATATTCAGTTAGACACGTACACTAGCAATTTTATAAAGGTCATAGGCTTTTCGTTTATTGTTACATGCCCCTAAGGGTAAATTAATAAAATTTTAGTACCTATTTCTTTGCTGTATTTCTTAATTTTGCAACGCAACACATATGCACAAATGTGTGATTACGTACGAAACAAACACGCACAAGAAAAGTAAGTATAGATGACATATGGATGACCATTGGGGCGCGTTCGGAAAGTTCCCTTTTTTATAGACCTTGTATAGCCCGGGCGGGCGCAATTGATGTCACCGTATTTCGTGTAACGGTAGGACTTTTATTTGTAAGTTGTAACACAAAAGAGACCTACGCAAATTAAGAAATTACAGTAAATTTACAAATATACACAACTTAATACTAAATTAAAACTAAGAAATGTATAACTAAAACATAGACTTAAAAACTAGTCGAAAAGCCCGCCCCGCAGCGTACCTGGCTCAAAAGTACCCATCACTCCAGCCGCGTTTCCGCGCTGGATGGCAAGCGATATATGTTGTATAAGGTACGCTCCGGAGCGGGGGTCGCAGCCACGGTCGCGTAAACGTCGGCCCACTTCGCGAATGAACTTTTTGGCCTCCCTGCCCCATGGTCCACCGGTTTCGACTGCAAATGGAACGAATAAATAATTACGCTCGAGCTCTGCATATTTTATATGCTTTTGCCCGGCTGCGAATTCTGCCGCAGATCCCGCCTCACGCATTGTTTTCGGCAAGTGTGATGCTGCAAACGTACTTACGCAAGTGGCGTCCCAGAGCAGACTTCGGCCCTTATCCCAAGGGACGAGAGTTAGACCGTCAGGGCGTTTCCCGTCTGACCGGCAGAGGCCTGGAGGTTCTAGGACGCAAGGTACGTTTGCAGACACCAGAGCTCGACGAATTATCTCGTTCAATGCGTGGTGCCTCGGAAATCTTCCCGCGCATTTCGCACAGCTTAAGCCGTGGTGACCTGTAGAGTCAACAGAAGCTCCACATGGGCAACTGTGAGCTTCGCAGACTCTACAGCCCAGACGCAGAGCAACTGCTACCCGTAAGGAGTCATTATCAAGGTGTGTACCGAGCTGAGGTGAAGGCAGAGCCTGGAGCCAGGCTCCAGACTCTGGGCAGGTTGCCGCCTTGATACGAGCTACGTCGCTTCCTGTAAGTGCGTCTGACAACTCTGATAAGAAAAATTTGCAGCTTATGTCGTCCCAGGATCTCTGTGATTCCGGTTTCAACGGAGGATCGACGCCAGGGCGCGTGGCCGCCCAAGCTTCCATTGCGTCGCTTTGAAAGGGGATGCTGAGTCTGTCACCTTGTAATTTAAGTATGTTAGCTACAAGATCAGCAACCCCGTTCGACGAGGCAATGAAAGCCGGCAAACCAACGGTCCCGATGCTCCGAATACCCAATCCACCGTATCTGATAGGCAGCGCCGCTTGTCGCCACTGGTTATCATCGAGCGAAACGTTAATGACGCTCTCCAGTGTGTTGCGGATTGCGCAATCCACCACAGAGACCTCGTCGGGGAAAAGCCACGTAGGAGTTGTACGAATCACGTACGTCAATTTGGGGAGGGAAAAACAAGTTCGAAAGAGAATAAGTGCAACATGAGCTGAGAGGTGTCCTAGATGTTCGCTTACTTGTGTTATCATTTTATGTTTGGTTTCTAGGGCAGTCGGAATGGCGCTAGGGAAGAGTGGTGCACCGAGAAGGGAAAAAGTATTTTCGGTAAAAATTTTTATATCCGGAAGTAAAGAGTTAAAAGTTGTAATTTTGTTTTTGGCCTCCTCGCCGCAGGGAAAAATTTCACATTTTGAAGAGTTCACCTGGAGCCCCATTTGTGTTAAGCCAGCTATAAGAGTGCCTAAATCCTCCGCCACAGAATCACAAGTTCCGCCGATTGTGCCATCGTCAAGATACCATACATTAAGCCTGGACTTCAGTGAGGTAACCACTTTATGTATCGCCAAACTGAAGATAAGTGGGCCTAGAGGGTCTCCTTGTTGAGCGCCAACCTGAGAAGGGATTTGGGACCCATTGAAGGAAAGGTTACTCGTTATGGCGTAGCATTGGTGAAGAAAGGGATACAAGGAACGAACTAACTCCTTGGCTTCCGTCAACATCGTATCCCTCTCAACACTGTTAAATGCATTCTTTAAGTCAACCTTGACGATGACACAATCCGCATTGTCAGGGTTCATAGCAAAACTTCTTGTCGCGTGGATCGCTGCTTCGCATCCTAATGGTGTACCGAAGCCTACTTGGTGGGGTTGCAAATGAGTAGCCATCTCATCTCTTACAGCATGGCATCCTAGCTTGGCCACGAGTCGTCGGAAAGTGCTACCCACCGCTATGGGCCGTATACCACCATCTTTTTTGGTAAGTGCACACAACGATGCACCATACAAGAAGGGACAAACTTCGGGATTAAAAGATCCACATAATAGAAAATTACATAGGTCTGTCAAAAGTTCGAGCAATCGCGTTCCATTATTTCCTGCGGAGTACGATATGCACTCTTTTAGATGTTGCGGTCGGAGACCATCGGGTCCCGAAGCTGATGAGCTATGGAACGTGTTCAGTGCTCTGATCACGTCATCGGCAGTAACAGTCAATGGGGGAAGGGACACGTCAGGTGAGTCAAATGTGAGCAGCCGCGTTGGAGTAGGATGCTTTTCCCTAAGTGCATCAAGAGTTTCCTCATTGGCAGGTGCTATTTTGCAGTCAGAAAGAAGAAGACGTGCTGCACCACCCAAATCACCCTCGTGTACCTTAGCCTCCACCTTTCTGTATAGATTAAAGGAACGAGCACCCGAATGATCTACAGGTTGAGGGTAGGAGTTATCTAAGTTACGTTTTACTTTGGAAGTTAATGAGGTGTTTCCATGTTTCTCGGGCACTCTTAGACCTGTAAATGCAAAAGACATAAGACTAAACCAAGCCTCTTTGGTGTTGGATTTGAGACATTCTTGCAACAGATCCGCCAGTTTGCCAGCCGCTAGGCTTCTGGCGCCTTTTGGTATACGCTTCAAAACGGGGATGTTCTTTTTAAAATTAGCCAAAGTCTCGAAACCCAGACTGATAGAGGACTGATCTGTGGCTAGGTCAATCGCAAGTGGGGTTGATAGTTGTAGATCTAAAGGAATTTCTGAACTTTTATGTTTACGGCTAATGTGTATATTTAGGCCACGAGTACCAGCGAAACCGCGATTGGTTCCAGGGGGGCAGTGAGGACAAAAAGTTGAATCAGAGTTGGTGCCTTGGCTGCTGCTATTTCGTGTAACTATATTTCCCGTATCAGTAATGTCAAAAATAACGGGGTGGTCTACTACTAGTAACACGAAGTACAGAGCGAGCAACGGAGGTGAACAACAACAAATGGGAGTAACCGTACTTGACCGGCCCGTACTTCGTGTCTGGCGCGTTTTTTTGTCAGCGGTATTACGCAAACTGGAACTTTAGAAGAGGTCATCAGAAAACCGCAAAGCGGAGGGACGGGGGTGGCGCAGGCCACAAAAGACATCAAAAAGCAATATAAAACTTTTCTAAGTCACTTCCGACACGGTACGTTTATGTTAGGTTAGATTTTTGACCCCCTGGAGCGAACGAAGTGACCGACTGAACGGCAAAAAAAAGATATAGGATAATAAATACAAAAAATAAAAAAATGTGAAGCTTAATAAAAATATATTCGGATTAAAAAAAACAAAACACAAATCACGCCTTTATCCCTTGCGGGGTAGGCAGAGCGTTAACGATCGTAAAATTACGGTCGTTATCGCCACGTCTGACAAGTATTGAGGGCACCTTCAGATGATTCGTGTATCACTGTAGTGACAGGCTGTCAGCCTGTCGCCTAGAGTTGTAATACGTGCTAACACACATGAAACCCTCGAGTCCCTTAGTTGGTTCTTACAACACCCACGGGAAGAATTGGGGTGATGCTATTCTATACCGGCATCACACAGCAAACCTTACGCACGGATTACTATAAACCTTCAAAAAATCCTGATTATATTCTCGTACCGTTTATTTATAATAGGTAATGGAATTGATTTGGTTTTGTTTGTTGGTTGGATTCAAAACGGCTGTGACGTCACTTGCGAGCATACGATACTCGATTAAATAACAAATAGCAGATAACAATCTCCTCACGTGTTAAAATCAATTTACGGTCATTGGCAAAATATGTCTCAAATAAAGAGATATGAAGCCATTTGGGAAAAAAAAGCAGATATATGACACTTTGGTTTTTGAATGGCACCACTATGGGGCACCACAGATATACTGTAGTAGAACGTCTGCAGAATAGAAGCTGGCATTCATGTTCTTATTCTGTGCTTGTCACCGTTTGTCATACATAAGCGTTTTTTCCGTTATCTATGTGCAGCCAAACAGCACTTTTACTTTTTTTATGTATATAGTATTTCAAAAGACACCACAACAATTTTAATAGTAAAATATTATGTTATTCAAGTTATATGTTTTATATTTATGTCTACAAATAATTTAATTTAAAATTTTACGTGTGGAGTGTGTAGTCAAAAAATCCTGGATAATGGTAAGTCAGTCTGTTGTAACGTGTTATGGAATTTTGACGAAACTCCATCGGCTGTATCTTTTTGTTTTGCTTTTTTGGGTTTCGTAGTCTACTTTTACTAACCCTTATAATTTCGTCAAGTCTGTATGTTAGTCTGCCCGCATGGAATAATCGCCCTATAGGTATAATATGACCCACATAACCCTACCCTACTTTATAGCTAAATCGCATCAGATGGCCTTTGGCGGGATTCATGATATTTTGTATGCAGGGGGTACTGTGGGAGTGATAAATTGATCTTTACCTACCTGACTCTACATATTGTTTTTCACACAGCATTTTCACATAAATAATATCTGTTGTGTGTGTACCTTCAGGATGATGATTTTGATCCTATGTGTGATCCCAATAAGCCTAGAAAGGTATCGTTTAAAGATATTTCGGCGGCAGCATTTACAATCCAAAGCGGAATTATGAAGACACCCTGTGTGGTGGGTAATATAACTAAATGATATATTTTCAGCAACAGAATAGTTATTATTTCCCATGGAACCAAATTCTATACGTAGGCACCTATCTAGCGTGCTTCGAATGACAATCAGAACCATTACCGATGGATCGAAGAGAACTAATCTTTTTAAGTAGGTAGAAAAGTTAGGTACATTATCTTTGAAACCTTCGAATTTTAGGGTGAGTTAGAGTAATTATTTTTGCTAATTTTCAGCCATCTCATATGTCAGAAAAGGCCGAACTGGAGTTGTATTTAAAATGCGAATTTTTGCAATATACTGGCAGGTAACTCGATAAATACTACGATATTCTTGTGGAGTACCTACTATGGTCTGTAAAGTATAGGACGATCCCTGTGACGATTGTGACCGTGGAGCAAATGCGATGACATAAGGTCCACTTATTTGTATAGGTACTAGGAAAAGGGACCTTATGTCATTGCATTTGCTCCAAGGTCACAAACGTCACGCGTATCATCCTATATTTTACAGACCATAAACTACTAACTGCCCCACTCTGCAGATTAATAAATCGGTAGCAGCGGTATCGGCGACATTTTCCGTGTGTTATACTTAATACCTATTATAAGTTTTCTTCTTGAACCACTCTACATATTAATAAATAACTGTATCAAAATCCGTTGTGTAGTTTTTAAGATCTAAGCATACATGCATACTAGATAGGGTCAGACACGGGATGCGACTTTGTTGTGCAACGTTTATGATAAGATTACATTATGCTATGACTGGCTTGTGCAAAAAATATTCAATCCCCTCAAAAACATTAATATATAAAAAAAAAACAAGTCTCGCTACTGAGCTGTTCAACCGTAAAAAGGTATGAGATCCATTTGAAACCAAGTCGGCTATCGATTTGTTCATTCCCCACTTAAGAGATCTATCTTAATTAATTACGTAATTAGTTAATAAGCATTATTTTATAGTGACCATATCAATATTTTCAATATATTTTAATGTTTACAATAAATTGAATGACTTAGCCATCGCACTAGAACAGAAGGTTAACGTGTAATACGTATTAAAATTAATACATTCAGTGCGATTGCCAAGTCATTCAATTTATTGTAAACATTAAAATATATTGAAAATATTGATATGGTCACTATAAAATAATGCTTATTAACTAATTACGTAATTAATTAAGATAGATCTCTTAAGTGGGGAATGAACAAATCGATAGCCGACTTGGTTTCAAATGGATCTCATACCTTTTTACGGTTGAACAGCTCAGTAGCGAGACTTGGTTTTTTTTATACAGCGTGTAACGGAAAGGGGGTATCAAGCCGAAGTGCACCAACTCTGGTATTGACTAAGAACAAAATAGCAAAATCTTAAACTTCTAAGTTGACGTTTTAATGAACAAAACCTTATTGAAATCCAGGTCCAGATGTTACAAAATTTGACTTTGCACAACACTAGTGAGCTATCAGCTGTTTTGGGGTCAACCACCTCAGACCACCTCTTTCGAAATAGTTCCCACCTCCTTTTCTTCGACCTGTGCTCCTGGTAATCTAATAAATCACATTTGGTTCCGGATACCAACTCGGCCTATTGTTTTATTTTGTATTTGTAGGGGAAATGTCGTGACAGATAATAAAAAATTACGCTGCCTCACGCGATAATCGAGAAACAATATCATTTCCACTTTTTTTTTCAATAAATCATGAATTTTTTAAAAGAAAGTAACTGTAGATTTCTTTAAATTGTCTGCAACAAAATGAACCCTAAAAGGGCGTGGTCTAGTTATCCTACAAGTGCGTATTTGTATTTCATAGAAAGGGTTCCGGATTAGAATTACCCATAGAGTGTAATAAGACTGAGCGTTCAGGAAAACTACAGCAGCGTGACCGGTAAATGTAATTGTGATGCGCTTGCCAACCCACTTTTCAAGCCCGGTGAATATGGCAAACGCTCCTGATAAGGGGGCCATTGTCCAACCGTCTAAGGCCCCGGTCTCGGATATTGCGGGCAGCGGCCTCTCGGGTCGCTTTTTTTTCTAGGGAGTGCGCCGCTCATTGCCCACTCCCGCGCCGCTGTTGTTTCCGTACCGGTCCATTTGAATGTATGCAAAAGATTCTGCCGCTGCCGCCCCGCTGCTGCCCGCAAAATTCGAGACTGAGGCCTAAGGGATTGAATCCGTGATCCTTACTTGAATATTTTTCAACGCTACCGAAAATCGTATTTTTTAAATCGTTCGCGCTCGTAAGTATCAAAACTCACGGGTTTCATAATCGATAGATGAATGCGTGCACGCATAAATTTAATAATACACTACATCACTTGAAATAAAATTCGGCACGCATTATTCCATTCCACGGTCGATTTCTACACAAATACCCCTAGGAAATAAATTATTAGACTGAAAATCCGATTGGCAGTACCAGGAGTACATAAGTATGAAAGAGGTCAAAGCTGTGTCATGTATCAATTTCAAAATTTAACCCTAATTTATTGGCCCCGCCCGTTGTCCAATAATAATAATAACATCAAATCAATAACCAATAAGGATCAACCACTAAAATGGCCGACCATAGTGGTACCATCCCTTAGGTAGGGGCTAGGGGTGTCAAAAAACCTAAACGATAGCGTTTAATGATTTTCCTTAAAATAATGATGGGTATTTTATTTTTTATCATCACAACGCTTGGTTCCTTCTTGATGGGAAGGATCAGGATTCAATAACCAGTGTGTTCCTTAGGTAAAGCAAACTAGGTAGTTCGATATTACAGGCACGGAAAGAATCTGATTGCCCGCAAATTATGATAAATTTTTGTTTCGAAACGCACTTCTTTGACTATCCTCAGGCATTTAACTCGATACGTACTACTTATCAGATAGTAGATTGCAATCATTAACGTGTCTTCCGAAGCACGGATTCCAATAATTTAAAAAAATCATATTATCCAGCCTATTATGCCCTTATCATACATACATACACATATCACGCCTTTATCCCTTGCGGGGTAGGCAGAGCGTTAACGGCCGTAAGAATACGGTCGCTATCGCCACGTCTGACATTTTTGAGGATTGTTTTCCAAGGTTGTTTCAGAAAACATGTGTATCACACAATAATATCCCACAATGACTAACAAAGTACCTATGTATTATTTCAGATATTGGATATTCGATGGGTAGTTGTTCATCTTTGATAAACTTGGGATCCAGCGTAATTTTTACGCCAAACGTTTTGAATAAATGCCAACTATTTTACTGAAGTGTTCGTTGACCGATGTGGCGCAATGGTACTTAGCACGACTGCCTGTGACGCAGCAAGCTTCGGGTTCAATTATTACTTTGTGAATTTGTTCTCAGTTTAGGACATTGCGATTAGAACCACTCGATTTTCCGTAAGAAAGATGGGTCCGTGTTTTGGATGGCAAGTTAAGGCTAAACGCTCCCTTACGCGGATTCCCGCGCGGCGGTTTGACAGCCCCCCCTTTATTATCAGTCCGAATTTATAAGGCGCATAGTAGCTGTAATATGGCAAGGGTGTCATCGTGTACGTACGGGTAAACAGGCACGTGCCCGCGCCGCGGTTTGTCGAATTCGCCGCTCGCGCGTGAGCGAGTTTTGGGCCTAAACCGTGTAGGTCTCGGTTGCTATCTATGATTACTTAGACGGCAGTCCTTACACAACCACCACGTTAGAAGTATGCTTCTTGTAGAAGGCAGTTGAAAAATTCTGACACTAGAGTTTATTGGGTTGTTGGACGACTTGGTGTCCCACACGAAGAGAGAGACTGACATATTAATAATCATTAAAGGTTATTCTAAAATGAATCACGTAACTTTTGATTTATTTTGCAAGTATCAGTAAATGTGACAGCCCTACCGGGAGCGGGAATCCCTGCGGTCACTTTCTTTCGGGAATAGTTGGTGGGGGCTGGTAGGCAGGACCAAATGAGTTGCCAGTACTTTAGTATTGGAGCAAAATGCGTATTTTTTTTTGTTCATAATTGTTGTCTAATTCTGTGACATATGGCAGAACAAAAATTTTGTGTGGCGTATGTACTTAATGGTGTTTAGGTATGTGAATTTCGATAAAATTACCATACATACACATACACATATCACGACCTTGCGGGGTAGTCAGAGCGTTTGCGGCCGTTGTAATACGGTTAATATTAAATAGGTAAAAAAATATGTGAAAATGACAAACTATTTTTTTAAATCGTCTAGACCGTTCTGGCAACACCTAGGTCCTTAAGTTTCTTTAGTTCATCTGCTGCGGCGTAAACTAGTGTACCTAATTGTAAAGTTAAAATAATCTGTGTCGTGCGGACTCGTGCGTGACGTCTTTGAGTAATGCAGAATATTATGAGATGATTCTGTGCGTCGGTGCCACTCACGGCAACTTGAGTGCAGCACGGGAGCTCTCTCGTGAGCGA
Source organism: Keiferia lycopersicella (assembly GCA_029255805.1). Lineage (NCBI taxonomy): Eukaryota > Metazoa > Arthropoda > Insecta > Lepidoptera > Gelechiidae > Keiferia > Keiferia lycopersicella. Next base: position 12,805,105 of record JARACZ010000006.1, on the reverse strand, counting down.
TTCTTTGAAGGAAGACGAGCTGCTGAAGCAAGGCATCTGCCTTTATTGCGGTGCTTAAGGCGCATGGTGAATCGTCTGTATTCAACGGGTTCGTTTCACGCGACAACTGCGTCTGGCCGCACTACGACCCGAGATCCGAATTTTGAAGAAGCCGTACTGGAGCACTTCGAAGAGAACCCGCGGACCAGCACGCAACGTGGTGCCGAGGTGTTGGGGGCTGCGAACCACATACAAGTGTCGAGAATGTTCCACGAATCTGGACAGCACCCTTATCACTTCGCAGGACCAGGACGCAGGAGCTGATTCCTGCTATCTGCCGCGTGTGACATAGCCACGCGCCGCCGCAGATCACTTTGTGCGCCGCCGCCGCCGCCGCGCCGACACCTTTGAAGATGCCGCCGCGGCCCGCGACCCGCGCTTCCCCGCGCCTCCCGCGCAGTGCTATAATGCGAATAAAGTGCGAGCGTCAGGTACCAGGCGCCCAGGACGCGTAGAAAGTGTAATGGGCGGTGCTAGTGATAGTGCTATGGGAATGAAATAAAGATCAGTGACCTCAATAGTGTTGTGCCACATTTGTTTACATGCAAATACTTTAAAATCGTATGCTGGATTTTTTTTTCAATGTGTTACAAAGTTGGGTATATTGGATTGAAATTTTGCATAACTGATCTACGAAAGGTATAGTTAATTTTCACTTCGGCTTGATACCCCCTTTCCGTTACACCCTGTATATTAATGTTTTTGAGGGGATCTCATTTCTTTTTGTAGGTAGTCTTCCTTTTTTTCTTTTGCGGCTCTATTTCTTGAGCCATAGCCCACTCTCTATCTTTATGTGGTTTTCTCGGAATCGGTCAGGGGCGCGGGGGGAAGGTTGACGACGGTGCGGGGGGAGGTTTGATGAGTCACCCCCCGTCGCTCGCTGCGCCAACGTGACGTTGGTGAGGCGTGCGAGGGGGGTGCACAGGGGCGCGGGGGGAAGGTTTGATGAATCACCCCCCGCCCCGTCGCTCGCTGCACCAACGTGACGTTGGTGAGGCGAGCGGGGGGGGGGATGTACATACAACACGGAGGACAGTAACCAGTGGAGAACGCATGCGGGGGCGACCGCACTCACTTGATGTATGCTTCATAGAGACGCATCAAAATTTTGATTAGTCGGGTTGAGACTGTGCGAAAGAACGGACGTTCCGCGCTTCGTTTTTTGGCGTATAAACGTAAACAAGAATGCCTTCCTGTGCAGTGAAATGTTGTGGAAAGTGTAGTACAACATCAAGTTCCGCAAAAAACGGGATAACATTTTATAGGTAAATATTTTTATGCTTGATTCTTTCCAAATTTCATTTTAATGAAAAATAATTCCATATTTATAATTTCTGATGCGCTCCCATTGATGTCTTTCATTGCTATCCCTTTCTAACGCACGGGTGTGTCCATACGTAGGCTGGCTCTTTCTTCGTATTAGTGCTATACCACTGTTCTCAGAAGTATAGAATGATTTTATCGATAATTCTGGGATCGTCATAAAAGAATTATGTTAATGTACGTACTTAACAACTTACCTACAATGTATATTATATGAATGAATGCATTCGGGGTATATGGAGTGGCGCGGACGCATTCCCCCCGCGCCAAAATTTCGTGTTTCATTATTATAAATAAAAGATCTTGCGCTAGTCGAATATCAATTTGTAACATACATACATACATACATACATATATCACGCCTTTATCCCTTGCGGGGTAGGCAGAGCGTCAATGGCCAATGGTAAGAATACGGCCACTATCGCCGCGTATGACATTTTTGATGTTTGTTTTCTAAGGTTGTTTCAGAAAATATGTGTATCACATCACTATAGTGACAGGTTGTCAGCCTATCGCCTAAAAATACACCAACACTCACGAGTCAATTTGTAACTATTTCATTTATTATGAAATCAACAAAATATCAATAGGTAGGTCAATATATCATCTTGTCATGTCCGTCTGTCTGTCCGCTGACCAGCATCGTCTCGCCAACCAGCCCTACCATCCAAAATGATCGTAACAGGTCGTTTCCAATTCGGTACAATTATTTCAATACATACCCTAAAATTACAATGTAAGTAGGAACTTATTATTTTTTTTTATACATATATCGCTATATTAATATTAGCATGCACATGTTTCAATAAATTTTCTTACACATAATATGAGTAAACTTATTAAACGGTGATATAAAATATCGATATAATTTTACATATTTATTTTTCCCATCTCTACAAAATATGCGGTCATTGCGAAAGCCAATTGCGTCTAGCGATAATTACCTCTCCCCCCGCAAAAACCAGTGACCTTGGTTTTGAACAAAATCGTACCGACGCGTTCTCCACTGGTTACTCTCCTCCGTGACATACAAAGGGTGGGGAGGGGGGAAAGCTATAAGGCAAGCGGCAGGAGCGGGGGGCTTGCTGAATGAAGGCAAGTCTTGACATGGAACATATGACATACAACTCTGGTGAACTATAGTCTAATCTAACAGGTTAGACGATTTTTCACTGAGTTCCTTACCATTAGCACTTACCAGTGAGAGGTGGCGAAAGGTACCGTGACATTAATTTCGGTCGACACCTTATATTTTTCCCGAAAACAAAACGATAGCGTGTAATTTAGAAACTAACAGCGACATCAGTGATTATTATGCTGGACCAAAACAAAGTATTTTAGGAGCGACAGCAAAATATAACTTGGTAAACAGTACGTTTCTATGGAATTACAAAGTTATTTATGCTATCGGTTTATCTAGAAAACTGCATTGAAATTGCTAGATTTTTAAGTTTTTCCTTGATTTATACACTAAACCTAAATTATATTCTAAATTAGAAGTCTCTATTTCTGCTAGAAGTGCCTTAGAATTTTGATGATCGGTCAGTGAGTGAGTCAGTCAGTCAGTCAGTGACAAAATTAAGAACTTTGACTAGCTATCATTCCTAAACCACTGGTTCAAAGTGAACGAAATTTGAAATATACCGTATCTACAGGGCTTTTGATTGATTCCTGAAGTTTCAAGTCTTTTGTTTTATCCACAAGAAAGTTATAAGATGTTGAAAATGGCCTGAACTGCTTCGAGAAAAGGATGGTACGGCTGTGCCGCTTTCCAGCTCGACTTGGCGGGGGCACTGCCGTGCCTCCAGATTCTTTTGATTACAACAGCTCTACACTCGTAAAATAACCAGCATGGCGTGATTCGGCATATATTGCTTGCAGTACCAGCTTCTCTTGAACTATCTTACCTAGTTTTATCCAATTTGAAGTAGTGACCTAGTGATAGTGAGTGATCTCCTTTTTTTGTATAAGTTTTAATCCAGAAATTTTAATCTATTCTAATAACATCACCATGTTTTAACAGTTTCAAAGAACGAGGATGTCGAAATGCAATATTGCGTCTCACACCAGAACAAAGGAAGAATGGTGTTATAGCCGCCTCTCTCGGAAACCATTCACAGGTCAGTCGCCTATGCAACAAAACTACAGGTTACAATTGTACAGGTGAAATTCGATACACATTGCGTAGCCGGTGGGACATTACAAAACCAGGATTTTTGACCCGCTACGCAATGTACATCGAATTTTACCCTTGGAATTGTAGCCTGCAGTTTCGAAAAACGAGGCACAGGGGTATGTTCCCGTAGTCCCCAGTAAAAGCAGAGCAAGCCAGGGTGGGGCAAGGTGTGACAAGGCGGAGCAGGCACAGCAGGTGGGGTAAGTTGTGGCAGAGGGCGCAATGTCTTTCCATGCTACGCCTTGCCCAACCCTGCCAAGCCTTGTCCCACTTTTAACGGGGGACACGGATATCGGGGACAACAGGAACACATCAGGGGCACCGTATTTGCCACGCTTTTATTGCACGCTATTTAAATTAGTAAAAAAGGAGTATAAAACTGACATACAGCACTGGAATAAACGAACCTACCTTTCCTACTTTGAGTACTTACCTAGATTTACCAACAATACTTAAGTTTGCTTATTCAAAATAGGTAGTTTCATTTAAAGTTCATATAAATTAGGGAAGAATAATAACAAATAAGATAGAAAAAAAAATAGATTAAGAATAGTTTTTGATCATGTCACAATTTGGTTTTTTAGATCCTTACCTAATGTACCCAAAAGTAGTCTTTTTAAGAGCTTGTTTGTATTTATTTCAGACCTAAGTCAAGTTTATAGACAACCCTATTTTAGAATTTATGAAAGCTTATTTTAACTTTATTATACGCCAATAATTTGTCGCCTTAGAATAAATTCAATTACCACAAAAGTAAATCACTGCCAGGCAAAATTTTAATAAAATCTCAAAACTCATTATAAAGCCGTCGCTTTCTAGTTAAGATGCTACCTCAAATTAGTCGCCAAAGTAGTTTTTTACTGTCCACTTTCAGTTTTTTTAAGACCCGAAATGGTAACAATTTGTCACCGTTAGCGCGTTACATGCCGTAAAATTTACGTCTAATTCCAGAAAGAAAATGCTTTCAAAGAATGCCATTTTTATCATCCTACTTTCTACATTTTCAACAATGAACGCAATAAAATTTGCTTCCTTCGTGGCGTGCGCATTGAAGCGCCTTCTTACACTGTGGTGTGTGAACTACTATAAACTTTCGGAAAATATACAGTGTGAATCCTCAATTAGACAAAACATTCTATATTAAAATCGTCACTATAACAAATGATTCTAAGCATGATGTAGGTGGACCGCCGGAATGTTGTAAATCAAAAAGAAGACCACATACTTGAAAAGTTTGGCCCCCCTTGCCGTAAATAAAGCGCCTCAATTAGAGACAGAAAACACGACAATCGGCCGCCATTTTCAGATCCTTTCTTTATCTGATGTGATTATAATTATAACTACCTAATCTAATTCACAGGGTATGAGCTACCATGGGGTTAAGTTAGGTGTACCAACGACTGTGGTCATGCCATCAGTGGCGCCAATCAATAAAATTCAGAAATGTCGTTTATTTGGAGCCGAAGTAGTTATCAATGGCATTAACATGACAGAGGCAAAGAAACACGCTCTTCTACTTACTAAAGAACGTAATGCTACTTATATTAACGGGTACGTGTGCAAATTTACCATAACAAAATCAGTCCTTCCTAGTATTTTTAAATTTTAGAACACCTTGACGAATCTAGCCACAGCTGGCGCTCTATTTCAGAAACGTCGTAATACGGTTCCGTGCACGATAGTCCTCAACGACTGGTTTAACCACACATCTTTTTTGTCCTCCTATAGCTGGGAGTTTATTTTAATAGTCACCTACTAAATAAGTGGTACTAACTTTATTTTTTTAAATTATCCACGAGCAGATACGATCATCCGGATGTATTGGCTGGCCAGGGTACAATAGGCCTGGAAATATTGGAACAGGTACCAGATGTAGACGCTGTTTTAGTACCTGTGGGTGGCGGTGGTCTGCTAGCTGGAATCATCGTCGCCGTGAAACATCTCAAACCACATATATTGGTCTACGTAAGTATCGAATGTAATTTCAAGTAAGTAGTACGGCGACTGAAGGTGACTTTCCAAAATATCAGATCATACTATAAAATTAATACAATGAGGTGCTTACTGAGAGAAGTTATTAAAAACCAGTGCTCGACAATGCGTATACAAAATCAATCATACATAGTAGGTACATTGCACTTATTACTAAATAATCCACACTAAACACTTCAAATTTAATGTACAGTTGGAAGATTCCCCGGAAGTATAGTTCAATAGATGGTCGGAAAAGAGGCAGATCCACTTAGAATGTTGTTTTAGACTATCAGCTAATTCACAAATGAAAAAATCCACGGATGCTACGTAGTAAGCACTTAAAGACATCATGGATTTGATTTTATTTTATGTACCTAATTCCGAAGAAGCAACTGGCGCAAAAAAAATGTATTGGGCATAAATACTAAACGGGATTACCCGTAATATGCAGGTTCCTAATTTGCAATACGGACCAGTCAGTGTTTAAATCAAATGGGTCTGAAACTTAGGCGAAACAAAAAGTGTTGATATTTTGCATTAGTGCGCTCGAGGTCCCCACCCAGCACTAACCCTTGACACTACTTCTGACTGACGAGCTTCGGTGTGGCCCAATACTCTAAGTACAACGTATGGTTTTTTTTTTTAAATAGCGACTGAAAATAGACATTTTTTTAAAGTAGAACAATCTTCGAAAGACAACATTCAGTTTAAGCTTATCAAGCTTTTTATTTTTTAATACAGGCATAGGTAAATAAACTGAGTTCGTATTGGTTGGTATATTGTAGTATTTTTTAGAAAATTAAACAAATCAATGACGCACAATAAAATGACTATGGGAACAATATTATCTTAGTCTATAATATATTGTAGATTCACCTACAAACCTAATTCTGAATTAGATTTTTGTAGACAGACTTACTGGCAACACTAATGTTTTGAAAATTGTTTTTACGGTGGCTAATTTAAAATAATAATTTAGTGATAAAATACTGAAAGACTACTTTCAGATGATAAGTTATATTACTCTATTGCAAAAGGGTGTATTTTCTTTTTATTTTTAGGCATTGATAGATAGCATTACAATTTCGGGATTTTTCCGGAGCTCATTTGGCATGCGCGACCGGGCTCACTCTACGAAAAATTCTCAAAGCTACTAGTTTTTCTAAACGTCTATGCCCAATTTGACATGTTGGGTTTATACCTTGACAGACGGGAAATGCTCAGTATGGCTACTGGCTACTCCCTTTCCGAACGAAATGCCTGTGTTGCTCGAAAACTATCACGGATTCTAATCCGCCAAGCGTATTCTCTAAAAGGGCCCAGTGGGTTAGTACTATTTTATTCTGCGCCAGTGGGTAGTTTGAACAGATTGTTAACTATCCCGGTAGATAGAGTTAAAATATTTTTAATGCACCTGCCCTTTTCTTTCCACAAGCCTTAAGATAGACTGGGAGACAACTAACAAATAATAACTTCTAAATAAAATAAAAAAAAACTTTCAATTCCTTCCAACATTTACTTAACTGTTTATTGCACACAAAATAAAACACAGGACAATCACATTTAGATAAAAAACACAACAGGTACTACTTATTTCTAAAAAGAAATCTCTTCCAGCAGTCCTACGGTAGAGAGATAGCATAACTCGAGGCTGATGATCGTGCACAATATTTAATACTAAATGCGGTATTTAAAAATAGTACATCATGTACTTACTTACCTACCTAAACTTTATTTTTTGTGTTTCTCAGGGTGTCGAAACTGACAAATGTGCAAGCATGACAGAGTCGATACAAGCGGGGAAAATTGTTCCCTACACTATTACGAGAACATTAGCAGACGGACTAGCTGTTGGAGTTGTGGGTGTCAATTCCTTCTTCAATATTCAACCACTCGTTGATAGAATGGTATGTACCTGTTTACCAAAAGTACAAAATGTGGCCACTTATACCCATTTATTTTACATCATTTATCGACTTCTGATTTCTTTAGCTGCGGGGGCAACATCCATCCATGCATTATGATCATTTTCAGCGAAAGATACATTTCATAGAACATGCACCTTGGTTGGGATTATTTCCGCAGCAGAATTTTTAGTCCACTAAGTAATTAATCATACGGAGATGCGTTGCCCGGGTGGGTATGATTGAAACCATTCTTGGGTTTTTAGCAAGTTACTAGGAAGAAAAAGTGTCAAATACGAAAAGTGAACGGAGTGGAATTGAAAGTAAATACGAAAGGATGGTATTTAAACGTACCACAATGTATTCGGATTTTTGCATCTAAGTTTACCCGTCTCCTCCAAAAATACTGAATATGCACCAAAATATGTCCTCCAAATACGAGTACATTCCATAAAATTTATATATTATTTAATATTGAGCAACTATTACCTAATAATACCTGTTGTAAATCCACACCACAGAATAAATAAGGGTTGAACCAGCACATGAAAATGACCAACTTTCCAAATAGGTCGAAATATAAAAAAAATTTGGACCTCCCGTACAAAATTACCAACCCTATAATTTGCATGGGAAGTCAAAATTTTTTTCTCATATTGCGACCTTTGTTTCTTGGGAAAAGTGGTTCTGTATCATGGACTGATTCACCCCTTAAAATATTTGCAGCTAATATTTTTACACCTTATATTTATTTTTCATCCCCTCTATTCAAAAACATAAGTGCGAACAAAACACGTCATATTAACCCAAGGGACTAAAAGTCATTTGATATTGGAACATTAATATTTGCAGCGAATCAAACGCATATTAGCTGGATAATGAAAATTCAACCTAGTTATATCAACTATTCTATTGAGTATTTGACACCTAGTAAAGGAGGTAAATACCTCATTCCTACCAAAATTTGAAAATAAAAAGAAATATGTGAAACATTTTTCTTGTGGGGCTATTTATGGCAAGCAATGTTCATCGACCATACAGCCTCTCAATTTTGTTGCGATCTTAGGAAAAGAAACGAATGATGGTGTTTTTGTAAATATTTGACGTCTATAACGCAATTTATTAGGTGAAATGTAAAATAAGCATGGAGAACACCAAGATATTTGTTGTTTTTCTTATAGAGAGGGATGAAAGTAGTATTTATAAACCGGGCCTAAAGTTATTTATCCTCGGGCGATGTACATTGAATCCCTCGCGTTTCTCAGGATTCTTCTTTAAAATCCTTCGTTCCGTTCGCGATTCAGAATAACGCCCTCGCTCTAAATATAGGTATCACTTAAGCCCTTTGTCATAAAAACTACTATATACCTTCTAAAATTGTATGAATTTAGGGCTAGGGATCTTGGCGCTTCTTTGAAATGTCTAGGTCTCTTCAATAAAATCGGACTTGACTCACGTTTTACAGCGTTTTATTTCACTTTGTCACAAATTCACAATATGTATCACAGTTTTTACATAAAATTAGCAGAGCACAAGTAAGCAATCGATTCCGAATCTATCAGTTAGTCCCTCTCATGTCTACCCTGCCTTTTTCTAAAAATGTCAACAAGATTTTAATAATTGTAATTCTAAATTCCCATACAAACTACCGCCACACCGTGTGGGTACTTCTAGTACTGGTGCATAAAGCATGTCACCAGCGGAAGCTATAAATATATCGCTAAGCGATTGGTACTTGGGTACGACATACAAAATAAAATAAAATAATGTTTAACAAAGAAGTGGTTCGGGCCATAGTGTTGTCGTCAACATACCACCCCCTGTTGATGGTTTCAGCCTAACAACACATCATCGGTAGGCAACACTATGACCTTAACCACGGGGCGACGCAGCATCCCTGTCGCAGTTCTTACATCTACCACACGCACTCTCCCGTCCCGACCGGGGTACACTTTTTTAACAATGCCTTTGGGCCACATATTTCTTGGCAGATTGCCATCGCAAATCACGACCACATCACCTTCGCGCACTGCCGGATTGTCAACAGTCCACTTTTGTCGTTTCTGTAGGGTGGGGACGTAAAGTTTTTGCCAGTTGCTCCAGAATACGTCGGCCATCGCATTGACGCGCTTCCACAGCGCGCGCGCGTTAAGGTCAGCGGGGTCAGGAGCGGTCATCGCCGTATCCCCTGCGGCCGTACCCAGCAGGAGATGGTTCGGCGTAATCACGACGGGCTCATCGGGGTCGCAGGACACGTAGGCCAGCGGCCGGCTGTTGATCACCAGCTCAGCCTCCGCCAGCAGCGTTTGCAGCATCTCTTCGCGCGGAGCTTTCTCACGCAGTGTCACCCTGAGTGCGCCCTTCACTGAACGCACTAAGCGCTCCCAGCAGCCGCCCATGTGTGGAGCAGCGGGTGGATTGAACACCCACTGAATCTGTCTGTTCTCAGCGGCTTCTCTCACTCGGTCATGGTCGAGGGTCTGCAGTGCAGCTCGTAGGTCTCGGTCGGCGCCCACGAAATTGGTTCCTCGGTCGCTGAAGATTTTTGCAGGTTTCCCACGTCGTGATATTAGCCTCCGCAGGGCCAGTATTGCCGAGTCACTGGTCAGGGTTGCAGCAAGATCCAGGTGGACGGCGCGGGTCGTGAGGCATGTAAAGAGCACGCCCCACCTCTTCTCTCTCCTTCGCCCCACCGCAACCTCCATAGGGCCGAAGTAGTCAATACCACAGAAGACAAAACCTCGACGGGTGTTGGCTGCGCGCTCTGGTGGTAGGTCACCCATCCTCGGTGGCACTGGCCGCGCACGTCGCAGTCGACACAGCTGGCATCGCTTCACGACGGTTTTCACGGTCGGTCTCGCTCGCAGGATCCAGAAGCGTTCCCGCAGTTGGTTCAGCACGGCCTCGTGGTTAGCATGCAGGGCACGCAGATGGTAAGCGTGGACTAGCAGCCGTACCAGATGTTCACGGCCGTCCAGGATGATCGGGTGTCTCTCGTCGAAGCTGAGGTCTGGCGCAGCGCTCAAGCGTCCGCGCACACGCAGCAGGCTGTCTTCAAAGATGATAGGGTCGAGGGCGCGCAGGCTACTGTTAGCCGGCAGCGTACGACCAGCTCGCAGCGCGCCGAGTTCCGTCGCAAATGACGCCGTCTGCGCTTGCATCAACAAACGCAGCTCGGCATCGCGTAGGTCCTCAGCGGTGATAGCGGCGGTCCGCCCACCTCGGCAGACTCTGGTGAAGACGAGCACGCGCGCCATGACACGCTGTGCTCGCGCCCATGTTGAGTGGCGCGTTGTATCGATGAGAGGCGGTGCTTGTTCAGCGACCACATTGATGTGAGCGGTCTCGCCACCATCCGCTTCCTCCACCGACTGCATGCCTTCTGGTTCCGCCCCAGGCCACTGCTCCTGTGAATAGCGAAGAAACAGAGGACCCGAGACCCAGTTGCTCCTACCACCCGGCCATGCCAACTTAGTGGCTTCGTCCGCGGGGTTACTTTCTGAAGGAACCCAGCGCCAGCCACCTCGAGAAACACATTGGTCAATCTCGGCCAATCGATGTGCTACAAATTTTGGATAGTCACGGTTGTCATTTGCTATCCAAGAAAGTACTGTTTTCGAGTCCGACCACAAGACAGTCCTACTTATGGACTTACCCAACTCTTTTTCTACAGTGCTTGCGAGACGGCACGCCAGCACAGCAGCCTGCAGTTCCATTCGTGGGATGGACACGATTTTCAATGGGACTACTCTCGCCTTCCCGGCTACCATGGCAACAGAGCGTTGCCCATCCTCTCCTTCACCCACAATATACGCCACAGCTGCGTACGCCAACTCACTGGCGTCTGCAAACACATGAAGTTCAACTTGCTCCCCTGTGATCCTGTACCACCTCGAAATACTCACGTCTTTGAGCAGCTGCAGATCCTTCAACCATTTGGCCCACAGTTCCGACTCCGGCTCCTTTAGCTGTTCGTCCCATCCGATACCAGATCGCCAAACTTTCTGCATGATGATGCGCGACTGGATCGTACATGGACTTATTAGCCCAAGGGGGTCGAAAATACTCATGACGAAACTCAAGAATTGTCTTTTCGTCGGCGTTACATGGCCCTGTACGATTTCAGGTGGCAGTCTTTTGAATGACAAGTCGAATGAGAGTGTGTCTGACCTAGGTGACCACATCATGCCCAAGGTCCTCTCCTTCTCGTTGCTCAGTTTTCTCTCTTCTATTCTTATAGGCTCCGATGAGACGGTTGGCAGCCGTTCCCGTAACTCAGGCGAGTTCGACACCCACCCCCGTATACAAAAACCACCTGCTTTGTGTATCATGCTGACGTCTAAATAGTCATCCATATAGTGTTTCTCATGAATGGCACTTACCGCCTCAGGGTAAGTATCACGGAACTCGTCAGCATTTCGACGCAGCACGTAATTAGCAGAGGCTGGGGAAGAGGTCGCACCGAATATCATCGACGTCATCACGTAGACGTCGGGTTCACGGGTGCGGTCCATGCCTCTCCACAGGAACAGCTGAGCCCCCCGATCAGCCTCACGAATCTTCACTCGGAGGAACATATCCACTATGTCCCCGATGAAGGCGATCGGCCCCATCCTGAACCTAAAAAGAACCCCCAAGAGAGAGTTGAGCATATCTGGTCCACTTAACAGGTTGTCATTCAAACTGGTACCTTTATATCCTGCTGCAGCGTCAAAAACAGGCCGTAGCTTGCCCGGTTTGTTCGGGTTCTTGACGCCAAAATGAGGCAGGTACCAGATAGGTGAGCTGCTCACACCTTTTACTACCTTCGTAGCGTAGCCTTCCCTGACAAGTCTGTCCAACTGCCGAACATAGGCTGCAGCGAACTCAGCATCAGCGTCCATCTTGCGCTCAATGCCCTGGAGTCTTCTGCGTGCGTACGCGTGGTTATCAGGCATTTCCACTGCTGCCCGATTCCATAGAAGACCCACCTCCCAGCCGCCTTCCACTCGTTTGGCTGTTGAATCCAGGATCCTCAGCGCCCGCTCGTCGTCGGCATTCACCCGAGGCACCCTACTCACACCGATGGCCTCCAACTCGAACTGTGCCTTCACGAGGCCATGGAGATCCGCATCTGTCACCTGTAGGCAATTAACTATCTCGGTCGGACTCGAAAAGGCACCCACAGGGCCATGTACTACCCAACCTAACCGTGTTAGTGAGGCAACTGGCTTACCGGATTTACCTTGCCTGAATTCGGTCCCAACTATGAGTTCCCAGTTATCCTGGCACAGGAGCAGCTTGGGTCTCACACCCTCCATCGCCTCGCAGTCCAAGTCGCGCAGATGGGGGTTCGCCTCCAGCACAGCAGCCGGCAGAGTATGCATCGGCAGCTCAGCGTTGCGCAGGGTGCGCACACTGACCTCATGGTACTTCCCACTTGTGCCTCGAAGTGTGATCTTGACTGTCCTTGATTGGTTGTCTTCTACGATGTTGCCCCCCGTGGTTACCAGGCGTAACGGGACCACAAGCCCGCCAACGCCTCCGGCGCAGGACTCATCAACCACGGATACTGTGGCTCCGTCATCGAGAAGTGCGTATGTAGGCGTCTCACGCCCTTTGTCGTCAATGATGGTGACAGGGAGCACCTTCAGCAGGGCTCTCGATCTCTCTCCACCCAAGATTGTCACAGCCTCGGTCGTTTCTTGGGTTACCGGCGCGGTACTCTGCTCGGCAGCCAGTCTCTCCTCATGAAGCAGCGTGTGGTGCTGCCATCTACACCTGTCACATCGTTTGGCTTTACAAAACTTCCTCAAATGTCTTTGTGTAATGCATTTAAAGCACAATTTATTATCCTTGATCAGTTTCCACCGGTCTTTAATGTCCATCTTTAAAAACTGTTCACATTGTGGTAACTGATGAGGTAAGTTGCACAATATACACTTACAGTCTTTCACCGGGGCCTCTGTGTGTGTACTCGGTCTGATGTGCTTTCGTTCCTGGTGTTCTTTCGGTGGTGCCACCTCAGCCTGCGTCAAGATTTTGTGTTGGACAGGTCGTGTGGTTTTCTGCAGCTCTCGGCTTCGTCCTGCAGGTACATTTGTAGACGGCAGGGCGAGTTGGTTCATAGGGGCATAATACACCGATGCACGGGATAGTTGGCCCAGAAACTCGACCATCAGCTCAAGGCTCGGCGACACTCTCAGGTCTACGTTACTGGTGCTGTCTTTCTTCATAATGAATTCACCATATTGGGCGCGCTGGTACGGAGTCAGTTTGTGTAAAATGTCATTTACTATCTGAGGATTGTTCAAGTAACCGTCCGCGCGCACGGCTTTCAACAACGACACACAGTTTCTCACGACCGCGGTGAAGGTACGTATTTCACGTCCACTGTCTGTTACCCGTGGTAAGCTACGTACCTTGCTCATAGCACATTCTAGGAGGAGGGTAGGATGGCCAAATTCTTCTTCCAGAACGTTCATGATCTCCTCAGGATCGTCAGATGCCCTCAGCAGGTCTTCTACCGCCATTTTTGCCGCCCCTTGTAAGGCTGCCTGTAATCTTGTAATGTTCTCAAATGACGTGAACTTGTACATTTTCGTCGAGACATAGTAAGTGCGTTCAAACGCAAGCCAGTCTGCGGGATTTCCATTAAAACAAGGCAGTTCATAAGTTTGCTTCGGTGCCGGTCTAGGGCGTCGCAAGGTGACGTCATTAACGGCGGCGACGAGTTGGTCAATACGCCGAAAGTATTCATCAGACGTAGATGGCACCAGCGGCGGTGGTCGGCAATTCACTGTCGAAGATGTCGTAGGCGGTTGCTCTCTCACCTTGACAACGTCTTGGAGATTCTCATGATTTTCTTTATTGTGGGTAGGTACATATTTTCTGCTGAAACCGTCGCGCTGTGTCGCGGTTGTGTATGGCAGGTCAAATTCTACCGTCGGGCGAGGACGCGCAGGGGGTTCACCAGATTCGCCTCCACGCTTAACCCACTCCTCTGTCCGACTAATCTGCACTGACCTGACTGACCTTTCCTCCGCAGCTTCTTTTTCAGCAGCGATGCGTGCCATGTCATGGGCTAGCTTCTTCTCCAGTACCTTTTTCTGACCCACTGCCCTCTCTATGATCGATTCTAACTGTGTTAGCTTGACTTCTGCTTCATACTCCTTACGACGGCGCTCAACTTCCAGGTCAGCACGGCTGGAGCCACTACTCCGGATGCTCATCTCCTTCCTTCTCATCGTGTCAGGCGTGGAACAGGTTATCACATCTCTCGAAGTCCGCTGCGGCACACAATAGCTATGGTCAAGGTGACCTTTAGCCTTTCCAATCGGCGTGCTATTTTTTTCAGCTGCATCCTCACTATCCACTAGAGATGGCTCCGAAACATGTTCCAGGTCATCAACAAGCCTGTTCTGATCCATCGCGTCACGTCGCTTTTGACTTCTTGTCTTTACTCTACTCATTTTTAGTCAAAGTCCGTTTTGACCTCTAGCTTCCGTTACAAAGTCGCGATCCGGCGTAGAACAAAGGACCAAAGATTGTATGAATTTAGGGCTAGGGATCTTGGCGCTTCTTTGAAATGTCTAGGTCTCTTCAATAAAATCGGACTTGACTCACGTTTTACAGCGTTTTATTTCACTTTGTCACAAATTCACAATATGTATCACAGTTTTTACATAAAATTAGCAGAGCACAAGTAAGCAATCGATTCCGAATCTATCAGTTAGTCCCTCTCATGTCTACCCTGCCTTTTTCTAAAAATGTCAACAAGATTTTAATAATTGTAATTCTAAATTCCCATACAAACTACCGCCACACCGTGTGGGTACTTCTAGTACTGGTGCTGTAGTGTAGTAAGTATAGCTATAAGGTATGACCAAATCAATGCCTATTACATATGTATAATCGTAGTATTCTTTGACAATATATTCAGTCTTACTCACGCATCTGTTGGTATCATTCGTCTCCCCAACACTACACCCTACATGGCGATCCTGCCATTTATGGGTTCGCGCGTGCGGAGTCTTACTTATAATAAAGCCGAACTTTATGAATTAAAATAGAACTTTTTTCGTTTTTGTGTTGTAAATGTGATTTAATCGGACATAAAAATAAAATAAAATGAACTTGTGGACTTAAAATAACCAGTGATAAAATAATAATAAAAATATAACATCAAAATGGGAAAAGGCGCATCGAAACCTGAAGCTAGCAAGCAGCAAGATATTATGACACAGATTGGTTACAACAATAATATATCAACCACAAATGTTGAGATGCATATTGGTATGATGTCATGGGGAATGTTAATAATCACTATAATCGTTGCATTAGTCTGTATAGTTTTCACGATCCGTTACTGCATCAAGTGTTTCAACAAACGAGTGGAACGTGGAGTGGACGCTGGTATGCTGCGTATGCAGAGAGTATGAGAAGGCCCAGACTACGACGATCCCGTCCTCGTCCCGTCTTCAGGAAGCTCGCAGGGTTATCAACATTAACACACAGATGTAACAATATTGGAGTACTGAGAACGTCAGGAACAGCTCTGGATCAACGCGTCGAGTTTCTACAAAATTTGGACTATGGAATTTGGAAAACGTGACAACTTATCCGCCCGCTCGCAGCGCTGTGCTGAAGAAATATGAAAAGCTGTTTACCACTACAGGAATTTTCGGCAATGGGAATTGGACGACAACTTCGCATCGTGGACTCAAGGAACTGGCAATCTTCATAGGAATTATAGAACTTTCGGATTAGGATTGAAGGACAACGATGGAAAACGATTTAGGACTGTGGAAACCAGACTAAAAGTGACGGAAAATAGACTGAAAGTGTATCTTCGTGTCAAATACTGATGGAAATAGACTTCAACTCAACAAGTGAACGTGCGGAGAATTATAAATAATGTTTCTAGGAATCAAATTTTTAAATAATTTTTGGTAAGGTATTTTATTTTTATAATTACATAAATAATTAATAATGATAGATTTTTTTTTTTTTTAGAAAATAATAACGAACTTATAAAGTTACATTTAATAATTAATTAAGGTACGTGCGATTTTTATGGCTGAGTATATAGACACGCTACATGAGGCTTTATATAAAGTACGTAGATATCTTATTCGAATTGGACCAAAAAGAAGGAAAGGGAAAATATTAACAAAAAAGTTAGGAGAAGCTAAAGTGTTGCTCTTACAGTATAATACGTATATAGATAAGGTGAATAAGGTATTACAGTTTAAGGATGAGCAAGAAAAAGAACTAATATTTGAATCTTGTTCTCGTTTTAAGAAATTATACCAGGAGGTGTGTGAATTGTGCACACCCGTGAAGAAACCTAAGGAAGGAGATATCAGCCCTATTGAGGAATTAGAGGATTCCGGTGAGGAGGAAGAAGTCGAAGAAGAAGAAGAGGTAAGTCAAAATAGTAATAGTGACCCTGAACCGCATAACGAGATGGCGAAATTTGACCTTAAGGTGGCATTAAGCCTACTGCCAGTGATGAACGATAAGGAGGACATCACTAGGGAATTGATAGATAGTATCGAATATTACAGCTCCAACATAGACGAAGCATCGAAAAAAGACCTTGTTACCTTTGTTTTAAAAACACGACTATCTCGATCCGCTAAACTGAAGTTGTCATATAAATATGAAACTGTCAAGGCTCTTTTAGATGACATGCGTAAACAACTTTTACCCCAGAAAGCAGCGACTGCCATACAGGCCAAGCTTCAAACATCTCAACAGCGAGAGAGGTCTGTAGCTGATTACGGTAGGGAAATCTCGGAATTGTTTGTTGACTTGACAATTTCGCAGGCCGACGGAAACTCAGAACATTATGAAGTGCTCCGTCCACTCAATGAAAAGTTGGCAATAAAGAGATTTGCCGATGGCCTACGAAATAGTCGATTGAGCACCATTATTGCAGCACGTAATTTCAGCACCCTCAAGGACGCGATTCAGGCTGCACAAGAAGAAGATATGGCGTCTACGTCATCAGCTCAAGTAAACAGCATATATAGAAAGTTTCCACGCGGAAATGGAAATTTTCGTAGACCATTTAGGGGACAGCGCAGTCTAGTGAACAGAGGTCAGTGGAGACCATATAGGCAACCAGGCAACCAACCGCATTTTAGCACCAACTACAGGGGTGACCATGGTGGTATGGCCCGTAGTACACGTGGCAGAACATCAAGAGGTAGATACCGTAGGGCAATGCACTCGCAACGGAACGTGTATGCAATAGATCCGCAACGTGACTCGTCACATCAACAACGTGACCCGTTGCCAAATCAAGATCTCGAATCATCATTGAATCACTTTTTTCGAGCCTAATTACGTATATGTATGCAATAGTCTAAACAATGTATCAATTAAAGTAGGCGATAAAGATTGCAAATGGCTCATCGACTCGGGCGCATCGATCTGCGTCGTCAAGCGAGATCTCGTTCGATGTTTACAAATTCATACCCATAATGAGCAACTGCGTATCAATGGAGTTGGAGGTAGCGTTTATTCCTACGGATATGTTTATTTGAATCTAAAAATAGAACAAAACATATTTCAACAAAAGTTCTATGTTTTTGATAAATTACCTTGTAAGACAGATGGAATTTTAGGCCAAAATTTTCTTAAAAAATATAGAGCGCATATAGATTATGAACTTGACACACTTTTATTGAAAACTTTTCAAAGTCATTCAGTCACACTTAACATCGATTACTCGGATTCACAGAATTTTTCATTTTTAACAATACCAGCTCGAAGCGAAAAGTTTTACTATTTAGATACAGATATGCAGGATGATTGTGTTATTAGTTCTCAAGAATTATGTAACGGAGTTTTTATAGCAAATAGCATAGGTAAACCAGAGAACGGTAAAATTGTAGTCAAAATAATGAACACAAGGGATTTGGATGTTTCATTAAATTATTTTAGACCTCAAACTACTAAATTGAATGAATATTATGTCTGCCAATTTAATAAGCTAACTATGAACTCAGATAGGGTCAAATCTTTGTTTTCCCTGTTACAATTAAACAATTTGAATGAGGAAGAACAAAAGTCGATAGAAAATATCTGTGCAAAGTTTCCAGATGTGTTTCATCTGCCCGGTGATAAATTAACAACAACTTCTTTGTATGAACAAACAATAGAGCTAGAGCCTAACAGTTCTCCCGTATACGTCAAGCCATACAGGTTACCACATGCACAGAAATCAGAAATAGATAAACAAATTCAAGGTATGTTAGATGATGGAATAATTGAAGAGACTAGAAGCGCTTGGTCAAGCCCACTGTTACTAGTACCGAAAAAGCTCGACTCATCAGGTATCAAAAAATGGCGAGTTGTAATCGATTATCGGAAATTAAATCTCAAAATTAAAGACGACAAGTTTCCTCTGCCCAATATAACAGATATTTTAGATTCGCTATCGGGAGCTATGTATTTCACAACTTTAGACTTATATCAAGGTTTTTATCAGATAAATTTGGATAAAAACAGTCGAAAATATACAGCATTTACCACTAGCAAAAATCAATACCAAATGACTAGGTTACCAATGGGACTCAAAACAAGCCCAAGTGCCTTTTCGAGAATGATCACTGTCGCAATGTCTGGTTTAAATTACGAACAATGTTTGGTATATTTGGATGACTTGTGTGTTTTTGGCAGAAATTTAGAAAATCACAATAAAAATTTAATGGACGTATTAAACTTAAAACTTAAACTTAAACTTTTAAACTTAAAACTTAACCCAGCCAAATGTAAATTTTTACAGAAAGAAATACTTTACCTTGGTCATGTAGTTTCGGAAAATGGAATTTCTCCCGACCCAGCAAAAACAGTAATAATGGAAAATTATCCCCGACCCCAAAATAGCGACGAAACTAAGCGTTTTGTGGCCTTCGCAAACTATTACCGAAAATTCATACCGAATTTTGCAGAGAAAGCTTGTCATCTAAACAAATTATGTAGCAAAAATGCACCTTTTATCTGGAACGAGGACTGTGAAAAATCATTTCAGTGTCTGAGAAACGCTCTTACACGGCCACCAGTCCTACAGTATCCAAACTTTTCGGAAAATAATCAGTTTTTACTACAAACAGACGCGAGTGGAACCGCAATTGGCTCAATATTATGTAACAGTGATGGTAGACCTATAGCTTACGCTAGCAGAGGTCTAAACAAAGCTGAAAAGAACTATCCCACTATAGAAAAGGAGCTTTTGGCTATAGTGTGGAGCGTAAAGTATTTTAGACCTTATTTATACGGCCGTAAGTTTAAAATACAAACCGACCATCGACCGCTAGTCTATCTCTTTGGAATGCGTGATCCTTCAAGTAGATTGTTAAAATTTCGATTACAGTTAGAAGAATATAATTTTATTATAGAATACATAAAAGGTACGAAAAACTCGGCCGCAGACGCACTTTCAAGGATAACAATAAGTAGCGAGGAGTTAAAACAGTTGAATGAGCGAATTTTGAACGTAATCACACGAGCACAAGCTCGAAGGATGAAAGAAAACCATAGGGAAAAGCAAGAAACAATAAAATCGACGGCTGATAATGATCCTCAAAATCCAAGGCCTGATCAACCAAGGATTGTGGAGATTATTAGAAAACCGAAAGATTTTGTTGAGTTAGCATTAATAAGTAGAAAAAAATTAAATAAGCTGCAGCTAGATGGCTCAATAATAGAAAAATCTAAATTCTTTATTTATGTAAAAAGTAAGTCAGTAATATACTTAAATGGATTTTCTCGATCACCAATAACGCGAGTCGAATTGGTGAGAGATTTATCTATGTTTTGTAAAAGAATAAATATAAATGAGATATGCGTCATACGAGACTCCAATAACGAAGAATTTATAGCTAGTTTAATTAATGAAATAAAGTCGCAAGTAAAATGGTCCGGACCACGAATATGCGTACTAAAAGGAGTCCAAAGAGTAAATAATATTGATGATAGACGCGTCATAATTAATGACTTTCATCTTCTGCCGACTAGTGGCCACGCCGGCATTAGAAGAATGACCAGTAATATCAAAAAATTCTACTATTGGCCTAGCATGCACAGGGACATAGCAGAGTTTGTAAATAAATGTAAACAATGTCAAACGCAGAAACACTCTCAGAAAATAAAACAACCGCTCGAGATTACAACTACATGCGATAGCGCACTGCAAAAAATATATCTTGATATAGTAGGTCCTTTACCTAAAGATGAGCAAGGTTATTGCTACGCGCTCACGTTGCAGTGCGAGCTCTCTAAGTTTGTGGAAGCGTATCCATTACACTCTAAGGATGCGTCATCTGTAGCTAAAGCGTTTGTAGATAATTATATATTACGCTTCGGTATACCTCGCGAAATAGCGACCGATAGAGGGTCAGAATTTATCTCAAGCACCATGAAGCAGGTATGCGAATTGTTACAGATCAAACAGTTAACTTCCACAGCCTACCATCATGAGTCGATCGGTGCACTGGAAAATACGCACAAGTCGTTAGGAGCATTTTTAAGAACTAATTGCGAAAACCATGCAGATACATGGAGTAGTTGGTTACCCTACTGGTGTTTCTCGTTTAACAATACGGTACACACTGAGACCCAGTATACGCCACACGAATTGGTCTTCGGGAAAACATGTAAACTTCCCAATAATTTCGATTTAGGTAGAGTAGATCCTTTATATAACCATAATAGTTATCCTCTAGATTTTAAGTTTAGGTTACAAACAGCACAGCGAGATGCAAAGAGTAATTTAGAACTGAGCAAGGCCAAGAGAAAAGAAGTGTATGATAGAAAAGTAAATAAGGTTGATTACAGAAAAGGTAATTATTTACTTTTGAAAAATGAAACAGGCGATAAAATAGATACAATATATTTGGGTCCATTTCAAATAATTGATGATTTAGGTTGTAATGTAAAGATATTGAAAAATGGTAAAGAGGAAATTGTCCACAAAAATCGCACAAAGCCTTACAAAATTTGAAAAATATGTTTTAGAAGGAAATTAAATGTAAAATGAATATTTAAGAACAAGTCGGAACTGAATATGATTACAGAATACGATTGTTATATACTTATAAGTACATAGTAAAAAATAAAATAAACATGTAATTTTATTTTATTTTTCCCTTACGGGGAAGGTGTAGTGTAGTAAGTATAGCTATAAGGTATGACCAAATCAATGCCTATTACATATGTATAATCGTAGTATTCTTTGACAATATATTCAGTCTTACTCACGCATCTGTTGGTATCATTCGTCTCCCCAACACTACACCCTACAGTGCATAAAGCATGTCACCAGCGGAAGCTATAAATATATCGCTAAGCGATTGGTACTTGGGTACGACATACAAAATAAAATAAAATAATGTTTAACAAAGAAGTGGTTCGGGCCATAGTGTTGTCGTCAACAAAAATTTATTTTGATTCTACCAAAGTGTTTTGTTTGGCTTTGCGTGCCTAGGTAGTGGTCACAGAAGACAACGCAGCACAAGCTATCCTACATATTTTGGAGCAAGAAAAGTACGTTGTAGAAGGAGCTGGGGCGGTTGGAGTAGCCGCCATAATGACCGGGGCAGTTCCAGAACTTCGTGGAAAAAAGTAATTGATTTCAATACTTCTTGGTAACTACTTACTACCCTTAGCTATCAGTCATAGAGTAACATAACTCAGCTAGTGACCATGTAGTGACCCACCGAGCGATTTCAGTGATCAGACTCGTAGTTGGTATAATAGGTAGGTATAGTTTAAGAAATATAATTTGAGCTGATTCAGTTTAGCGTCTTTTTTATTAGAGCAAAATAGACCAAAATACTTACACAATTGAAAATTGGAGTCGCTTGGAGATAACATTCATCGGCTCAAATCGCATTTCCTCAACTGTAAAAATAATAGGTATTTAAATTTCTTTACTCGTAACAATGTCCTTTCTTAGCATATTTATCAATGTTTATTATGATTTTTTAGTATCAATGTAACTTCTTGAAAAAAGCGGCGCAGTAGGTCTTAACTTGAAAATAATTCCGAAATATTCTAAACGACGGTCCGAAAAGAAATTACTCACAATTTTGATGCCTCTCAGGCTGTTGTCGTATGGAAATAAATAAGTAGGTGATACGCCTGAAAGAAAACGCATAGCAAACTGCACAACACGAACCTTGTGTGTATTGTTTTCGTAGGTTGCTATTCGCACCTGATAATAATATAATTATTGATTTTACTATTTCCCAAGAGAATTTTTCCCGGAAAAAAGTAGCCAATGTTCGTTCTCAGGTTATTACCATTCATGCGAAATTTCATCAAAATTCGTTTAGTGCTTTAGGCGTGAAAGTGTAGCGAATTTATTATGTATGGAAGTATGATATGAAATAATAAAAAGAAGACCTGCTAGTGTAATTTATCGTATTGCAGAGTTGTGTGCGTATTATCTGGAGGAAACATTGACACGTCGATCTTGTCAGCCAGCTTAGACCGAGGTCTAGTGGCCGAGCAGCGGCTGGTGAAATTCAAAGTCAACATAAGTTCTTCTCCGGGCGGTTTGGCTAAACTCTGTACGCTAATAAGCAGTATTAACGTATCGATTAAAGATATTAATCAGGAACGTACTTGGATGAAAGGAAATATATTCACTATTCGGGTAAGCGAATGCAGCCTAAATTAATTATAAGACGGCTACTTACTCTACCTTGGCATATCTTTCATTATGTGGGCTGGGCGTCAATGTTCTGCAACGTACCGAATTCTAAGACCGAATCGGGTTCTGGCGGCATCGGCATTATGGTCTATTCAACTACTACATTGACTTGTTATGGACCTTGCCTCGTCAAGCAATCTCTTTTATCCATAAAGACCACTAGTCCGTAAACTGTTAGGATTACATATTTTATTTATACGATATAATTTTTTCATGAGAAAAGAACAAATCTTTCCTCTGTATGAGTGTTGATGTAGATATACAAGATGTAAAAATATTTGCTGCAAATATTTCAAGGGGTGAATCAGCCCATGAAACTGAGCAACTTTCCCCAAGAAACATAGGTCGAAATATGAGAAAAGTTTTTGGATCTCCCATACAAGTCAGTCGGTAATTTTGTATGGGAGGTCCAAAATTATTTTTTAAATTTTGACCTATGTTACTTGGGGAAAGTTGATCAGTTTCATGTGCTGGTTCAAGACTCAAAATATTTGCAGCAATTTTTTCTACACCCTGTATAAGATACAAATCACACTCCAAATAGTTACTGCTATATTTTCCGCTAGTACAGGGCCCCAAGTCTGCTGTATTTTTGTCATTGTAACGCCATTCAAACTGATTTTCTATACTTTAAACTGTTAGCAGACTATGAAATGACCGAAACCAACCAACTGAGATCCAATCCAGACTTAGGGCCCAGAAGAGACGCTTTTATTTTTGCAGGTTAAAGTTGTATGCGAAACGACAGGGGCGAATCACGTACGAGAGCTTCAGGACCTTATTTCAAAAAATTTTAAAGAGTGCTTCTTTATGAGAGAGTATGTTGGAAAAGACCAAAGACATGTGTCACTTACTGACTCCTTGATACAAGTAACTTCTCAAAAATAAATACTAAATATTTACGTTGAATACTTATTAATGTCATTTCATTTCGGTTACCCTTGGCTTTTTGTGCAAAGAAAAAGGTTCAAACAAACCGGACTAGAGCACAGACAGACAGAGGACTGCCTGTGCCCTAGTCGGGTTGAATGAGGGTTGGAACCGCTAGGTTAGTATTATGTTCCTTGGTTGGAACAGGAAACAGTAAACAAACGTGCTACAAAGCCGACTACAACGTCACAGACATCCGACGCCTCTCCGAATACCAAGTTGATGATTACTGCATTAGGTATTTGTGATTGTTAATATTTTAACGATTGCCTAATGAAATGCTGAAAACCTAGAAAAATGAGTATCACATTCAAATCTCTATTTTTTGTACGCTTTATTTCATCAAAATCGGTCTAGTATTTCCAAAGATATGGCGTTATAAAAATCAGAAACCGCGTAACTATTCAGATTTGCCGCGTGTGCCGTGACGTCATCATGTCCTTATTCTGGAATGTCCAAAAATATCACAGAATAAGAACATAGATAAATTAGTCTTCTGTAATCTCTAGGGTGTCCATACAATAGACGAATATCATACATAATACATACAGCAACAATGACGAAAAATACAAAGAGAACAGTCGAAATATATTTATTTATAGGACAGTGGGGGCACAATGGAACAAGGGGCACAGTGGAACGACGGCAATAAATATTCAAACTTCAAGCTGATTCGCGCGCTTTCTTTTTGTCCAATAGCAGCGCATCATGTGTCACGTGGTGCCGCAGTAAAATATGGCCGACTTGCATAAACAAAGTTTTGCGGAGAAAAAAATTGTTTTTAGTGGATAAAACTTAGAATTTCGTATAGGAGTGGTTTTCTTCTCGAAGGAAAAGTTTTGATAGCAGGTATGTGGTATTTTTTTTTATAAATTTCCAGGATTTCAGACGTTAAATACAGTTGAGTATGAAAACGAAAACTTAACCTAAATTTTTATTTTTTTTCTTTTAAATTTTGAAACCGTTTGGGGCAGAATGGAACGGGGTTCTATGGAACAGTGTTTCATTGTGCCCCGTTCAGATACAAAGAACCACATCGATATTTTTTTGGTTTTTATTGCAGATTTTGAAGTCATGGTGAGAAACCGTGAAAGAAAAACTGATAAAGGTTTGCACAATGAAGCTGATATGCGAGAAGCTGTACAACTCGTACAAAATGGAATGAGTTTACGAGCTGCAGCTGATTTAAAAAACGTGAAGTGCACTACATTGTATCGCTATGTGCAGAAAACAAAATCGGCAGGGACTGTAGAAATACCAATGACACCTAACTACGCAGTCAAAAAAATATTTTCGAACGAGCTCGAAGACGCATTTGAAGAGTACCTGGTGACTTGTTCAAAAATGTGCTACGGGCTGAACACTGTAGAAACAAGGCATTTAGCTTATGAGATGGCAAAGTTTCACAATCTTAACATTCCTCAATCTTGGGAAAAGCGGGAAATGGCTGGCATTGACTGGCTTTACGGCTTCAGAAAGCGCCACCCAGAAATAAGACTTCGTAAGCCAGAGGCCTGTAGTCTGTCAAGGGCAACGTCATTCAACAGGCACAATGTGCAAACTTTCTTTGACAACTTGTTTGCGCTTTTACAAAGGAACCCCAGTTTTGCAGACGGAACAAGAGTGTTCAGTTTAGATGAAACTGGAACAACCACAGTTCAGAAGCCAAAGAAAGTATTTGCGTCAAAATCATCAAGGCAGTTGAATAAAGTGACGAGTGCTGAGAGGGGAACATTAGTGACCACTTGTTGCTTTGTTTCCGCCACTGGCTCTGCCTTGCCGCCAGCTATGGTGTTTCCAAGAAAGAATTACGTAAAACATATGGTGAGAGGAGCACCCCCCGCCACCTTAGGGCTTGCTCAACCTACTGGCTGAATGACCGGTGAATTATTTGCAGAGGTGATGAAACATTTCGTCAAATTGACTTCTTCTTCGAAAGACAATCCAAGTCTAATAATCATGGACAACCATGAAAGTCACCTTGCTCCAGGTGTATTAAATATCGCAAAGGAGAATGGAGTAACACTTCTTACAATACCTCCACATACGAGCCACAAATTACAAGCACTCGATGTTTCCGTATTTGGTCCATTCCAAACTTATTACAATGCAGCGGCAGATTCTTGGATGGTCCGGCACCCAGGGCAGACATTGACCATTTATAATGTGGCTGAACTCGTCGGACAAGCGTTTGAAAAGGCCATGCCTCCAACCAACATAAAAGCTGGATTTAGAAAAACCGGAATTTTTCCGTTTGATCGAAACATCTTCACCGATGATGACTTTCTTACAAGTGAGGTGACAAACAGGACAGTGACTGAGGAGACAAACAGACCAGTGACTGAGGAGACAAACAGGGCAGTGATTGAAGAAGATGAAGAGACGCAAGTGCAATCCAGGGACCTTATGACACCTCTACCTACCACCTCTACCTCTGCTGTAGCAGTACCAACCTGCGCTTCCACTTCTTCCTCCGCTGTCGCCTCTACCTCTACCACCACTGCGCTCCAAAGAATTGACACTCAGCTAATAAGTCCTTTGCAATTCAAGGACTATCCTCGAGCTGGGCCCAGAAAGACAGCCAGTAAAAGAAAGAGAGGAAAAAGTTCTATTTTGACTGACACTCCAGTGAAAACTGAATTAGAAGAACGTGCAAAAGAAAGAGAAGAGAAGAAAAAAAAGAAAGCAAAAAAGACTGAGAAAACCATCAATATAAAGAAAGAGAATACTAAGAAAGTGACCAAAGTTTTAGATTTTGCCAATCAAACATGGAATGAGGATATGAAAAAAGATAAAAAAATTAAAGTTATATCTAAGAAAGTGACCAAAGTAATAGATGTTCCTAGTCCAAAGAATAAATTAGATGATAATATATCTCTAAATGAGTCAAGTGAAGAAGAGATGCCACTATGCATCTTTAAAACTCCTAAAGCTGGGGACTATGTCTTGGTAAAATTTGAGAGCAAGCAAACCAAATATTTTGTTGGTCAGGTATTGACAAATATGGACGCAAATAACGAGTATGACATTCAGTACATGCGTCGGAGTTCGAAAATCGACAACCACTTCTATTTTCCATTGGAACCAGATATGGCGACTGCATCAATTCTGGATATAGAACTGGTTTTGCCAAGTCCAAGCTTGTCAAACAAGACAAAGCGTCAATCCCATATCTTTTCTTTCCCCGAGAAGTCATTAAGCAAATATTTCCTTGGTTAATATAAAGGTCTGATGTACTTAATACGATTTATACCACCATTTATTAGTCTTGTTCCAATGTACCCCAGATACCGTTTCACTGTACCCCAGACCTGGGGCAGAATGGAACAATGGAAGCCTTGTCAAACAATGGAAATTTCTTAGGTTTAAGTTTGATTTTTGATCTCGTTATTGTAGTAATCAATAGTTTAAGAAGCATCCTTGATTGTCTAAAACAAATATTGTGAAAATAAATAGAACTGATTTTTTTAAAAATATAAATAAATTTTCTGTTCCACTGTACCCCAACTGTCCCTACTTTCACGTAATACAAGCAAATCTTTCGTGGTTTTTAATATAAGTTTTTGATCAGTCTAATATTTCAAAGAAAAGGATTGTAAAAATCAGCTACGCTTTTCCAATTGACCAAACTGAATCAACGAATAGTCAGTTGTTTCCTAGAACATATTACCTCGATGGTTGTTTCCTCGTTTTACTTGTACTGCCAGGTAAAACAGGGAAATTGTACAGGAATCTTTTTTATTATGTACACTACTCCTTTTTTAATTTGAAACCGCGAGTTGACGAACGATCCGATAAACTCTTGTGTCAGAGTTTTATATTTAAAACCGCATCTTTATTACTACTAATACCGCTCTGAATTATTTGTTGTTTTGATAGCTTTTTAAGAAATCGTTGACGGTAACCAAAACCGACGGATTATGTATGGTGCCCTCCGAATCCCATAGATCTCACTGTTTCAAAAGGAGGATTATGCTTTTCAAGTGTAAGGTTTTCAATAATTTTTAATTTTATTAATTTTCAATTATTCATAGTATTTTTGCCAGTATTCTTTTGTAATTGTCCCAAAAATAAGGGTAATGGATTGTGCAGGGAGTTTTGCCGAGAGTAAGGGAATTGTAAAAGAAGGCTGGCAGTAGAGGTGGGTCGGTATGCATTTTTGCAATATCGAAACGGAACTAGTTATGCCATACTCGATAAATGGTTTTGAAACTATTTATTTTTATAACTATGTGGAGATACCAGAAGCGGTATCGATATAGTTATGTATGCTTCTGTCGTTTCGCGCGCACCGAGTGAACCGAGTTGCACTGCACCGATCATTGACGTACCGAGCCGGTATCGTATATAATAGTTTCGCCCGATAAAATATTTTTGGGAATGCCGAATACCGTAATATTGTAATACAAAGTATTTATTGCACGAATACATAGTTTTAAAACTATTTATATTTTATTTATTTGAAAATAAATAAGTACTGAAAATATTGTATATTGTAGACATCTAAATTCTATTTCCGTAAATAGTTTGGCAGATTTTGACATTATGTCACAGAAAAAGCTCCTTCATACGGTCACCTTAACTGAAAGGGATAGACGGCGCTTAACCTGTTTGTCAGTTCCTAGAATATGATCTGTGGTAAGGTGAGTCCATTCAGTTGACAAGTAGAGTTCGTTTCGTCAATTAGTTTCTATGTACACATGTTGTCTCCCCTGTCTGCTGAGTAGAGCTGAGGGGGGGAGCTAAAAACCGGTCCCTTTCTGACAAATGTCAAACTGAGCGCGTGCGAACGGGACGGAATCTTGCCGGTTCAATGATATTTTCGTATTTTCGATGATAACTCGGTCAAAAATAAGTAATTTGAAAATCAAAAACAATATGTCGATAGAGTATTGTAAGGCGCTCATTCTGATAATAAACACTTAATTATTGCGTGGGTTTTGTTCATACAGTTTGCGATATAATAGATTTTTAGAGGTAACTTTACGATGTTTTTCTATCAAGCTAAATTACTAATATCATGTTTTGAAAACAATAACACTACAGCAAATATCCTGAAGATTATTACCTTTTTTTTCGTCAGTTTTTCTGCATTTTATCTAGGGTAGAAATCACTTATAAAAGTAGCTTTTAGCTCTACTCATCCCCTTAACCAACACCGTCAATAACTTACTACTAAGTATGTACTAGACCAAACCGTACTTTCTGACACATTATTGCGACATTAAAGGCAAAAAAAATCGACCTCTTTGTCAAGAATCTGACGGTTCAGGGTGTACTTTATGTCCAACTTTTTCCGTTTGAAAAAAGGCGCGTCGCATTATATTGTGTCAGAAAGTACGATTTGGTCAGGTACATTGTAGCAAATTATCAGGACCCAGTTTCATTTATAACTTGGCTCGGTTTTTTTGAAGGTTTATAACAGTAATCCGAATATTTTTTTTATTAGGTCTATCTATATTTGTTTATATTATCTTATATCATCTTTTGGCCTTTCGGTCGCTCACTTCGTTCGCTCCAGGGAGTCAAAAGTCTAAACCTTCCGTGTCGAATTGGCCTTAGAATATTTTTTTATAGTCCGCGCGCCTCCCGTCCCCCCGCTTTGCGGTTTTCTAATGTCCTCTTCTAGAGATCAAGTTTGCGTAATAAAAAACGTGCCATACACGATGTACGGATCGGTCAAGTACGGTTACTGTCATTTGTTGTTGTCACCGCCGTTGCTCGCTCTGTACTTTTTGTAACTGCAGTAGCCCACTCTGTAATGTTTGACATTATTGTACCGGAAATATAGTTGCACGAAATACGGTGACGTCACTTGCGCGCTCCTCTCCCCTCATAGCATTAACATGATTTTGACAGCTGTCAAATATGGCCTATTTAACGGCCATACTTTAGGACCAGTAGTACTACACTTTGGTTTCGTTCGTACTATCATGTTTTTCAATCCTCAAATGTATTGAATCAAATCGAAATCTGTCAAAAATATTGAAATATTTAGTTTCGTGATTACTTTATAAGTTGGCGTGACGTATCAATTTTGTACGTTTGAAATGAAATTAAAACTGTGATTGTTGGAACAGTTGTAAGTCCAGTCAGTAAGGAAAGAGCCGCCGTCGGTTGCAGTTGCAGCCGCTACTTTGCCACAATATCACTTTATTGTTGCTGCTCTGTACAAGTGTACCTATAGCGTGCACCATGGGCGCCATGTACCTATTATTAATAAGCTTAACAGTATTCGTGTCTCTAGTGAAATGTGCTGTGATTCCGGAAGATGAGCCTCAGCAACAAGGACTGTACAGTAAGTCCGACCACGTACATATTCTAACCAAGGCAAACTTCGATAAAAAAATATATGGAAAAAAATATGGACAACTGGTGCAATTTTATAATAGTTACTGTGGTCATTGCAGAGCTTTCTACCCAAAATTCAGAATGTTGGCTTTTGAGGTACTACCCTGGAAACATGTTTTCCAAATCGGCGTTATTGACTGTTTTAATGACGATAATACTGAAATATGCCGAGATTTTGATGTAATGTCTTACCCTTCCATGCGTTACTTGCATGAAAATTATGTCAAAGGAAATACGAATGTTGGAGAAAAGGTGGAATTGGCAGAATCTCCTGAAGGTGTCAAAATCAATATAATAAGGAAGCTGCAACAGGAGCAGCAGAGGGGACGCTTTTTGATGGGCCCCCAGCTTAGCATTGCTTCTTATGAATCATATGAAGATGCTCTACACGATGTGCCAAGAGATACTCTGTACACTTTCTTAATATTTGAAGACACTAACTCCACTATTGGATCTGAGATTGCATTGGATATCAGTGCATTTCCTCATGTGAGGGTGAAGAGAGTAAATGCCTACAGTGATCTAGCTAATTTAGCCAACATTAAAAGTTACCCAGCTTTAGCTGTAGTAGGAAATGTAATAAAGCCCACTGTAATTACCCCTCCTTCTCCTGGCCAGCATACCATGTTACAAGCCGTCCTCCAATTCTTAACTGACCGTGGTTATCCAATCCCGAGGGAAGATGTAGATGATACAACAACTGAAAAGCCTGTAACTCCATCTGTTGACAATTCAAAGAAAGTATATTACAGTGATTTTGAAAGAACCATCAGATCTATATTACATACAGAGATTACTACCAAGGTTGTCAGTGGTGAATCACATACAGCATTAGTCAACTTCTTGCAAGTGCTTGTGGATGACTTTCCATTCAAAAGCAATACACAGTTGCAAGCATACTTAGAGGAAATTCTTACAAATGTCAAATCTATCTCGACCTGGAGCCCAACAAGACTTGGTAAATTGATAAGAGACTTAGAGAAAAAACATAACCCATACCAGTCCATGGCGGCTGATTACATTGGATGCAAAGGTAGCCAGCCTAACTATCGTGGATACACTTGTGGATTATGGACTCTATTTCACACCCTAACTGTTGGTGCTGTATCTAAGTCAAATACTGAAGGTCCTAAAGTTTTAAGTGCAATTCATGGATTCGTAAAACATTTCTTTGGATGCACAGAATGTGTAGAACATTTTACAGCAATGGCAGCAAGAAACCGACTGTTTGATGTGAAGGACAATGATCGGGCAGTCCTTTGGCTTTGGGTATCGCACAATGAAGTCAATTTGAGATTAGCTGGTGATGCTACAGAAGACCCTGAACATCCTAAAGTGCAGTTTCCAAGTGTATACCAGTGTCCCCAATGCAGGCATATAAATGGTGCCTGGAAATTACCAGATGTGTATGATTTCCTCCTATCATACTATAGCAGTGGGAGAATTGTTGACGACCAAGTAGAGATCTCAGCAGCACAAAAACCTGGGCAACTCTCCAACCTGGACCTCGGCATGCTCAGCTTCCTGTACATATTATCTTTTATTCTTATTATTCTAGTTGTAAGATTTTTCATAACCAGGCGACTTTATAGAAAACGTGTTTACAAGCATGGACGGGGTAAAGTATAACATTATCATTAATGCTAGTAGTTTTGTTTTGTAATTGTTTGTTGTTATGGGATCATGATTTCTTGCATTTGTAGTCCTTTGGGATAAAAGTAATATTCCTATTAGGCTTTGTGGAACCAATTATATCCTGAAAGTGTCTTTTATACATTATCCAACCCTGCATGTGTTTCACTCCAGCCAGTCTCAACTCATAACCAGTTCACCAATCTAAAAGTCAACTGCTTTCACAGGATGAGCTCTCTACTTAGAGATTAGCCTTTTAATTTTTTTTAAACGAAGGAACTGTCCTAGAAGCTTAAAAAATAATTGGTTTCACATTATTGTCTTATGTTGATAACATTTATCGCAATTTATATCTTTAGTGCTAATAATACACACCTACATTCACATTATTTTTCTGCTGGAACCGAATACAGCATTATCGGGGTAATTGGAAAACATGTGAACATGCATTTTAAAATTAAACCTGGGCTCTGTAACTCAACAAGAAAATAGAACCATTATAGATTCACTTTTTTCCATCTATATCCATAAACAGAAAAAATGAGTGTTCGGACCTTCTTAAGAGAAACAAAATTCTGCTGGCAAAATGCATAAAAAAAAACAATTACACATGCAAATACAGGGTGTTTTGAAGCTCGATGCGAAGCCGAATAAGGAGGAGGTAGTTCTTTTGCAACTATTTGACCTATACTTGTCGTAGACGAAGTTGGTTTCTTATATTTTTTATAGTCACTACGAGTATTGGTGAAAAGTCTCCGAAAAATTTGCAATTAATCGCTTATAACATTTTTTGTTACTTGATATTCCTTGTTTTTATTTTTTACTTTGTACAAGCAATACATGACTGATTTATTTTTTTATGCGATTGTCGTATAAATAGTATATGACAATTGCATAAGCTGCTATTAACAACGAAATTTATTATAAAAGCGACTGTGATGGGTTCAATAAAAAAAAGCATAAATGGGCATGTTACGGCACCGTCGTCGGTGCAGGCGACTGACTGGCAATAGTTCGTTTCTTTCGTAAGTTAGTTAGTAAAGTGAAACAATTGTCTTACGGTGTTTTGCTTATGGGCTTACTATTACTGTTACTGCAGCCGTCCAACCATAGTCTGTAAAATATAGGATCATCCCTGTGACGTTTGTGAGCTAATGCTATGGCATAAGGTCCATTTTCGTAGTAAACAAAGGAAATGAACCTTATGTCGTAGCATTCGCTCCAAGGTACAAACATCACAGGGATCACCTATGTTTCACAAACTATAGGTTATTATTAAACTTCTCATCATTCACTTTTAACTTGGGCGTGTTTACTGTGTGTTAATTTTCGAGTCTCTAATGAGAGGAAATAAGAGTACCTACATAGGTCTAAAAATGAATAACTGAATGAAAAATCGTAAAATTCTTATGTACTGTCATATTTTTAGTTTTTTCTTATTGCTCCATTCGACTCCTAAATTAATGTTTATTGTTCTTTTTCTTCATCAGCCACAACAGTCCATAGCTCGAACTGGTGTCTGTGTATAAAATAGGTTATTTTTCTCTTACGTAAATATTTCTGTTAGTACATATTTTTTATCCTAAATGATCCAGTTAGCAAAAAAGTTCCTAATATTCTAACCTACCTACGTAATGAGTCCGAAATTCCACTGCAAAAACCACGCAAAATCCAGATCATTAAAAAAAATCTATTATTTACTTTCTATTTGTTTTTTATTCTTAATTTTCTTGTTAATCTTGATGACCTTTGTTTATCATATTAATCTATTGGCTTTTCTCTATAATGCCGTAATTCGATCTACTAGAAAAATATTTAATCAACTGCCACTTAGCATATTTATGAAAATTAAAAGACTACTTCAACATGCCAATTGCCAAAATTAAAAGACTCAAAAGTAAATAAAGTAAAACAATTCCGGAGCTTAATTTCTGAAAAGTTTGTTTTTGTTTGTAACCACTTGTTACACACGTTCTACTTTACTTATTAATTCCCACATACCCTTGACCATAAAATAATCGATCGAAATTTAAAAACGCGTGGCTAGTCCAGTCGTTACGGACATCCGTGCACGGAACCGAATTACGCTTCAGAAATAGAGCTCCAGTTCATTGGCCTAATTTGTTAATTCATACTTAAATACTTTATACCTAATGAGGTTAAATTTTAAAATAATAAATATCCTATATTGTACTGATTTCATTACGTGACCTTTAGTAAACTCAATCCCACATTGAAACTTCTATTCTTATTAACAAACTTAATTTCAGTACATTTACAAATATGCACAACTTAATACTAAACTAAAAGTAAGAAATGTATAACTAAAACATAAACTTAGTCGTAAAGGCCGCCCCGCAGCGTACCTGGCTCAAAAGTACCCATCATTCCAGCCGCGTTTCCGCCCTGGATGGCAAGCGATATATGTTATACATCTAAGGTACGCTCCGGAGCGGGGATCGCAGCCACGGTCACGTAAACGTCGGCCCAGTTCGCGAATGAACTTTTTGGCTTCCCTGCCCTATGGTCCACCGGTTTCGACTGCAAATGAAACGAACAAATAATTACGCTCCCAGATTAGATATAATATTCTGAATTGGTACTTTTCACGACCTTTCTCTCTTTCTGTCCTTAGCAATTATTATTCCCAACTGATGGTAAGGTCTGGCTTGCTAGTCTGCTCTTCCCACTTCGCTGTTGGAGGTATCTTCCTCAGCCGATCCCATATCCTTTCGGATGACGTCTAACCACCACCCGGTCTTCGGTCTTCCCATTTTTCATGACCGATTTCATAATTTTTAGTACGTAGGTATTTGAAGAACAGGATACCTAAAAAGTATTAAATACACAAGATTTTTCTAATGTCATTTAGACTTGACTATATTTAAACAATTCGAATACGAGTAAGCTGAAAAAAATCTTATGTATAAGCGTTCATTCCAAAACATTTGTACCAATTTTTACCGATTAATTCCTGAAAGATATAATGAAAATAATAAACTTTCCTTTTTATCTAAAAATTGATTCTGAGAATCGGATTAAAGCGGGTCAGAATTATATCGTAGTAGTTATTTATAAACAAAGTCGAATGGATACGAAGTAAAAGAGCAGTCGCCATGATGATGATGATTAATACGCTATTGTTTCAATGTCCCATCGCACTCAAATCATTGATACACTGAAGTGCCAAGCAGTTGATGTAGCGGTTATCTAATGTCTATTGTTTTCAGAACAGCTCTACCTATATAGTTACAATTAACTATATAAAACTACTTAAAAAGTAGAAGGCGCTTCTTTTTTATTGTTAGTAATTACTTGATTAGTCTTATTGTAAAAGTAAATGCCAATCACAAACTCATTGAAATGGCATAATCTAATAATACCAATGAATGATAATATCTATGAAGTATTTTTTAAGAAAATCATTCAGTGCATGCCCATATTCAGGTAGTTAGGTACCTATAGATAGGTAGTAGATAATACTTCTTAAATTGGAGACCATTGTTTTTAAGTATCTACACTGGAGAGCTATGAATTAGTGTCATGTGAAAAATAGCAAATATCTCGGAAACTAAGAATACTAGCTTAATGAAATAAATTGCGTTAAGTAGACAATTTAGTGTTCCTCAAATGCCGGTAATAAAATTTCTTAGTTATTGTAAGGATATGCCATAAAACAGCAAAAACTGAAAAAGGGGGACATTTGGAGATGTTACTACGAAACTACTTCATTCGTTTATACTTTTATTTCTAATCTATTGTTGAGTATGCAAACTATGTTATTAATGTTGAATATTTCCTATTTAGGCAGTAAAAATTTCATTAACACCTGTATATTGCACCAGAATACTCACGATGCTGGAAACCAGGTGGGGTCAGGTACTACCAGGACTGTCGGAAATACCGTTTTCAACAGTCCAAAATGTTCTTGGATGTTATGAGGAAACCGGCTGGAACCTTTGCACCAGGTGGACCAGGTGGACCACAGAAAGAAGTATTGATACTTGTAGGGAACTGTGAGTTGTAGCTATCTTACAGGATTTGAATGCATTTATCAGTTAGGACGGCTTGGAGGAAGTAAGCCAAATTAATGGAAATGGAAAACGACAACTTCTTGAAGTTAACTTGAAACCACTTAGACCTGCAAACATCTCAACTTGAGTTTTGCTGGCATTTTGATATTCCGAAAACCACTTAAATTGGAATAGTTACACCGTTTTGGCACTAGTCATATCCTCTAACGAGTAAAAATTTGTGCTCTACAAGCACGATAGAAGACCCAAAGTGCATTTGTACATGTTTTAATTCGTTTAAGAATTTTAAATTTGTGACCAAACGGTGTACTCCACTTTAAGTGGTTTTAGGCATATTATCAAAATGCCTTGAAATTCTAGCTTGGCTCCAGTTGAGATGTTTGCTTGCAGGTCTAAGCGGTTTACTTCCTCCAAGCCGTCCTAACTTATAAATAGGTTCAATCAAATCCTGTAAGAAAGCGACTACGACGCATAATTCTCTACAAGTATCGATATTTTCTTTCTGTGGTCCATCTAGTTCTGCATGTTCTTGGTCTGCATTGGTCACAGCCAGTTTCCGCATAACATCCAAGAACATTTTGGACTGTTGGAAACGGTATAACGACATTCCTGGTAGTATTAATCTGAACCCAGCAGGTTTCCAGCATTGTGAGTATTCTGGTGCAGTATCCAGGTGTTAACGACATTTTTACTGCTTAAATAGGAAATATTCAAGATTCAATCGTTTATTTCCAAGTAGATTCACAAAGAATGCTTTTAGAATGTCGAGAGAGTTACAATATATTACTGTCACTGAATAAATGAATTAGTCATTGTAAAATAATATCAATTTTATGTTTCTAATAGAATCGTGGCACGAGTGGGATAAAAAATAAAATAAAAGGCACTGCCTTGCGGCTGGCCAGCTTCAACATGGTTTGCATACTCACTTGAACAACGGATGAGAAATAAAAGCATAAACGAATGAAGTAATCTCGTAGTAACATCTCCGAATATCTCCCTTTTCAGTTTTAATTGTTTTATGGCATATCCTTAAATTAGGTAAGAAATTTTATTACTGGTATTTAAGGAGCACTAAATTGTCTACTTAACTCATTTTATTTCATTAAGCTCGCTTTTTTAGTTTCCGAAATATTTGCTATTTTTCACATGACCCTAGTTCATCGCTCTCCAGTGTAGTTATTCGGTTTGCACAATTGTTGTGTGTTGTATTATGTAAGTATTCTATACATAATATGGCGTGTTTAAATTTACAACAATAATGTGCGTATAAATAGGAGGTTTAGGTGTGTGTAACCCATTGACGCAAATAATTGGTTCATGTCAGTTTTCGATAAGGTATAAATGAGTCGTTTTCTCCTGTAGATAGTCTGTTTAGCTCAGTACTGCGGATGTAGGTATAGGTACCTAATGCTAATTTCACAACTTTAAAAAAACAGCACCATTGTCGCTTATTTTTAATATTTTTTAAAGAGTTCCATATTCAACTTGGTAAACGAGTAGATTTTACAATATACGTAAATTAACTTGTCATAATCAAATATCAATTCCTTTTAAGAAATCCTTATGTTGAACATTACCTTGCATTTTTAAGCGTTACTTTTGGCTCATACAAGTTCCACGTTCTAGCACAGAATAAATAATAGTAATAGTTCTAGATGGCCATAGTTAGTTCGAATTTTGTATAATTAAATCATGGAATTTTCCAGCTCATAATGTAAAAAGTATAGGAATTTATAAAAAAACTTTACGATACCCACCTAATGATTAACTAACTGATTTTATTGCAATATTAGGATAAATTGTGAACTTTTGTCTTACATAGCATAAACTACGCGTTTTTATCAGGAAGACATGCACTGCCAATAACATAAATGTTGGTAGATATAACAAAACAGGGTATATTCTTGTATATGTTTTTTGTTTACGTAATATGCATTTAATTTAATCCTCGTGTGTGACAATTTTAAATATGACAATGACAACTTATAATTAATAATAGGCATTAATTAGTTATAGTTTCTATTGATTACGTTAATTGAGTTAGATATGGTATAATTTTCTAAAGGCTTGACTCTAGTATGACGTATTGACGACCGATGTGGCGCAGTGGTAGTGCGACTGCCTTTGACGCAGAAGGTTCCGGGTTTGATTCTCGGTGGGTTACTCACATAGTTGATATTTATCACTTTGTGAATTTGTTCCCAGTCTGGTTAGGACATTGCGGGCTGAACCACCCGATTGTCCGTAAGTAAGATGGTTCCGTGTTTCGGATAGCACGTTAAGCCGTAGGTCCCGGTTGCTGTCTATGATCACTTAGACGGCGGTCGTTACACAACCATGTCAGAAGCCTGCTACTTGTAGAAGGCGGTTGAAAAATCTGACAATAGGGATGTCCCACACGAAAAAAAAAACTGTAGTATCTTATAAATAGTAGTTTTTATGACAAGGGACTAAAGGGATATATTTAAAGCGAGGGCGTTATTTAGAATCACGAGTGGAACGAAGGATTCTAGAGGAGAGCAGAATCCTGAGTAAAGCGAGGGATTCAATGTACGTCGCCCGAGGATAAATAACTTTAGGCCGAGTTATACATACAATATACTACTTTTGATCCCCCTCTATGAGGAAAAACAACAAATACCTTTCTGTTGTCCATTAATTTTCGTTACCTCACAGTTTATTTTACACTTCACCTAATAAATTGCGTTATAGACATCAAATAATTACAAAAATACCATAATTCGTTTCTTCGCTACATAGTGTAAAGCAGAGTCGCTTTTCGCGTCTTTCTGTATGTATACTTAAATCTTCAAAACTACACAACAGATTTTGATGCAAAACGGTTTTTTTAATAGACAGAGTGATTCAAGAGGAAGTTTTTTATGTATAATACTTGCCGGGAAAACATCTTATTCCCATGGGAAAATGAGTTGGAGCGGGCGCTACCGATGGGCGGGCCGCTAGTGTCTTATAAGAGACAATAATTATAAAACATAGCAAGGTAGTTATAAATGATGTTAAAAAATCAACAATTTCACTTATCTGAACCTACTCAGATATTTAAAAATAACACCCTCAGGCTCCGGCTGCGCCCTCTATAAATCTTTTTCCCGTAGAAATAAGTTGTTTTCCCAGCAAGTATAATACACATACACCTTCTTCAATCACTCTATCTATTAAAAAATCTGCAAAAAAATCCATCGTGCAGTTCTAAAGCTTTAAGCTTACATAAATACAGACGCAAAAAGCGTTTTTGCTTTTACGCGAGACACCCTGTATATTATTATATATTTACTTTGATAAGATTACAAAATTAGTTATTGTGATTTCATGTTAATTATTTTTAAGTTATAGGATATTACAATAGCAAATAGGGTAAAAAAATGTCAAACAATACATATCAGCCGGAAATCTTAGAACTTATAAAAACAATTATTGTTTTTATCTTATTCGTAGGAAATAGTAGGAATATATTCTTGTTACCATTAACTTTAGCTAGTAGTAGGTAAACTAAATTAATTGATGTTATCGTCTGAATATGAAAATAATATACGTTTGTATGACAGGTATTAAAATAGTCTAAATTTCAAAAAAAATACATGCTTCTGTGTGTGTCTTTGGCTAATGGTTTATTTTTTATCTGAACAGTGCATTGCAACGCCTGTGGGTGGAAAATGGACGGTTATTCTAGGGTAAGGTTAGTACATTTCGAAACAGATAAGCGGTGGCGGTATAATTGTTATTTACATATTTTGCACTATTTGAGGGAGTGGTTGCAACCAGTTGCTACTTTGTAATAGAGATAATAAATTGTACGAAAATAGTTAAGTTCACAATTTCACATGCATAGCTTATTGTCTATATTGCATTACCAAACCTAATTGTAAACAAATAACAATGCTTTAAAATAAACTTAACATCATCAGATAGGCGTGCACTGCAGTATTTTAACAAATAAAAATGGCAGTTATGGCGTACCTACTATTAAATAGGGGATGAATTAAATATGAATATTGGTAGGATAGTGTTATATAGGCCATCAGAACTAGCTGTTTCCCGCGACTTCATACGTTAGTTAGTTGTTGTGACTTCAAAATGCTTTTAAATTATTAATATTAATTATGAATATATCGAAAGACGCCTCATTCGATGAAACAGCCTTCTGTAGACAAATTTTTGAAACAGTGTAAGCCGAGTTCGGCTGGTCCTTGTATCCCTTTTTTTCTACTCGAATTCTTAAATGTCGAGTGTAATCATATGTGATTTGATTAGGGTATGTGTGAATTGATTTGTGTAGTAGAACGTCTCATACAAAATACTTTCGCATGCGAAAATTGAAAAGAAGAGATCTTGGATAATGAAATTAGCTCGCAGTAAGTGCAACTAAGATGATAATTGATTACGTAGACACGTAGATTTTGTTTTGTCTCTCATTGATCTTTTCTGACATATCGTACATG
The DNA here is from genome assembly GCA_029255805.1 of Keiferia lycopersicella. Classification (NCBI taxonomy): domain Eukaryota; kingdom Metazoa; phylum Arthropoda; class Insecta; order Lepidoptera; family Gelechiidae; genus Keiferia; species Keiferia lycopersicella. The sequence goes on along the minus strand of JARACZ010000006.1, from coordinate 12,764,573 downwards.
CTTAGTGGATATAAACATTGTTTTTTTTTTTAATTTACTTTATAGTTACAGAAAAATATCACTTGATTTTAATAAAATATTACGCGTATAAAGTAGGTACTTATATCATACTATTGACAACCGTGAAAGATCAGGAAAGATCGCACAACACGTGTGTATTAACCAATACGTATACCGTTAAGTGGGTAGCGAGATTCACGCCACTAAAACTTGCTAGTACCTACAATATGATAGACTCCTCACCTCATATTTACTATAATTTTCCCACGTTCTATATTTCAAGTAAACTGCATTAAGTTTAACTAGATTTACTTCTCATTACTTGGTAGGTACTACCCAACCTACGTCAGTTTGTCCTTGGGTTCGGCTATGATCCTAGTCGACCACTTTGTTTACATTTTATTATATTCACTTGGATTCAACTCTTAAACCTTATCTCTAATAGATATCTATACCTATGCAAAGTAAAGCCTATATATACGTACCTACCTACTTTTAGATGGGGACCTATACCTACTGTCTACCTAGGTACCACTTATTGGGATGTTGAAGGGTGTTAGTGGTGCTTCCAGTTTCCTGTTGCTTTAACAATTTGTTACTAATATAAATTGGTTTTCACACTAATCACACAATATTTTTAATGGGAAAATAGCGCAATTCTTGCGTTCTCGTGGGTGCTCTTACTACCTTGAAATATTGCAAATTAACGCTTCTTAAAAAGTTGAACAGTATCAAGAGAAGACCTAAGTTGAGATTCGTTTTTTAGAAGATAGATATTAAATATTTGTAATTATTTCCCTATTTATTATTTTTTATGAATAGTTAACGTCCCGCAAGGGATAAAGACGCGATATATACTTCTCCATCAGAGAAATCGGGATACTTTCGTTTTTATGATTTGTTAAATTAGGAAACCTATACAAAACTATTTCGAATTTGTGACATTTTTATTAAGATTATAAAGTTCATTTTACTCACTATTACATATTATCAGATATTTATTCCAAAACAAACACACTTTTTAAATAATCTAAATCGTACGACACATTAACTTGCAAGATATCCCGGATTTTTTTATTAAAAGTGTATTATATATGTGTGTGCGTGTGATATAAAAAAACTTGTTAAAATCACACCAGCTAATAATCAGCTCACACACGTCTACACAGGGCATAATTCTAAACTATTTGTACAAGGTTTAACTGTTTTTTTATGCAGGACACTTCACTGAATGACTCAAGTTTACTAGGTTTTTAGGTAATTGATCACTTAAAATTGTTTCTCACAGAGTGTATTTTACGTGTATATATTACTAAATTATGAAATGCTTTGGGTTTGTATTTCGTAGCCTAGAAGCGTATAAACACTAGTGCCACTTCCTGAAATATAGTAATTTCTTTTAAATATTGAATTATTTAGTTTAGAGCATACTTTTCTAACAAGTAACCGCTTTCTATTTATGTATACTATACTTGAATGGTACCTACATTATCAACAATTTCCATTGCAAAATTATTCTCATTTGAATTCAATAAGTACTTACTTACCTATGTTATCTACCAACTTCAACACTACTATCAATAGCAAATGGTTAGCGAGCGTTTTTTTAATTATTTCATTAACTTGCAGGTACAGTCTGTCAGCTTAGTTTCGGTGACGAAGTGACGTAGAACAAGAGTCTCCTCATCACAAATTGCATGATAATGTACAGCCTGGTTCAGACCTTCTGTATCATCCTTGTAGTGTCTGCACTGCACCACAACGAATAATACAAATACTGTTGTAATATCATATCCCTCACGAGAATACCTCGTGTCAGGGTGTGCTATTGGACTTATTATACACGCATACGAAGCACAGCCATATCCAACAGATATTTCAATATAACCCAGTACTCTGCGCAGATGTCCAACCATCAGAGATCTCATCCCTTTACTCAGTTTAAGTTACCCAGTGATTTAACATGTGAGTATATGATAAAAATCTATGTCGTTTAGCAGCGCAGACATTATGGTTTCTGAAAAAATGTAATCGTGCAAATTGCTTCAATTCTGTAAAAAAAAATACGTGTTAATACAAGATGATTGGAAAATAGCACAAAACCAAAACCGCGATATATGAGCCTCTGGTTGATTTCACTTTTACCTACGAAGAATCTTGGCATTTGTTTGATATGCAATAATCTCAATGTTATCTGAAATTTATTATAAAATATGTACTTCTTATTTACATGTCACCGTAAAATAACATCCATCGCTAGATCATCTCGCTTGATTACAATCGAACGAAAGATTACAAAATACATACTGAAATGATTCAACGTATTATTTTTCAGCAGATTACAATATTACGGAACTAAAATCGTAAAGTTGTGAGACGATACGATACGCGTTTTGATTGGCTAAGCGATATTCCAACGACGACGACATGTTTGGTTGTTATTTTTATTAGTTCATGAATGTGTTTGTGCTTTTATTAAAATAATATTATGTCATAATCCGCCAACACTGTTTGTTTACGTTAGAGAACCAGTGAAATGGCAATAAGCTGTTAAATAAACATAGCGGCGCGGGATGACTACATGACGTTCTACCAATCAGAGTTCGAGAACTCAATTTTAATTTTACTTCGTAATATTGTAGTCTTCCGAAAATTAATACGTTCAATCGCTTATGGTCTATGTGTACGTTTGAAAATATGTCGATGAATAGTTAGCAAGATATATTAGAATCTAGCGTGCATACACCGTCTTACAATATATTGTGACGCGGTTTGTAGGTATAGCCATACATATAAGTGTTATTTTCATACTCATCCATTATAATGTAACTTATCATTATGCATAAGAATATCTTGTGTTTTTAATTAATCAGCTAAGGTCTACTATATTTATATTATTGGTCCATGATATTTCTATGTCTTATAATTATCTATTTCAATAATCAAGATCATAGTTAATATAAATGTTCAGTTTTATACCTATGCCCGTAGAAGTACGTACATACTGCAGTAAGTTTGCGCCTATTTCTGTCGGTAAATCAGCGCTAAGGGTCAGCGTCATTTATTGTATCGGTCGGAGACGGAGGACAGCAGACGGTGCATTCCATTCTGACAGCGCATTTCCATAGTTAATTCCAACCTATTTCTATATTTTTCTTTAATAAGTAGAATACAGGCAGGAAGTCTGCATGAACGTAGGCTTTTATTTTTTTTTACTCTTTATTTTACTTGCTTTTTTTACACATGACTCAAAACTCTGTCTTATTTAGGCATATAAAAATGTCAATTCAGCTCAGCATGATAAAATAATGTTTAGTTTGTTTTTTAAATTTGCAATACGTCAAGATTAGCTCAGGAAAAGGGGAGGAAACGTGCTGCCAGAATCGACACTAGTAGGTTCCTCCTTAGCAACGTAACTGACCAGGATATCCATAATATGTTTGACCCACCTAAACGTATCATTCGACGAAGTATAGAAGCATAGCGTTATAGTTCAGTTAATATAAGGAAAAATTGCGGGAGTAACCTCAGGTTGACCAAATATTGTGGGGTTGTTTAGTAGTAGGTCCTATACACAACTTCCATTAAACCCCTGCGATTGCATGGAACGCTGGGAGTACAAGGGTTAAATCAAGGTCAAGTCCCTTTTTTTAGTTTCTCGATTGTAACTCGTAAATGATGCATGTGGTATGTATATGTCTATGAAGAAATTGAAGCTCATGAAATTTCTCATAACCAGAAAATGCATGGGTTAAAGTTATGAACTTTTCAAAGAAGGTTACTTTTTACTATTTTGTAACGTCAGAAAAATTTAATTAGACGATCGTGTACATAGACTTTAATAAATAATAGTATATAACTTATTCTATGATCTTGTATATTTGGTAGTAGATTAAAAGGCTAAAATAATTATAAACGTGTTTTAGAATATTGAAATTTTTATCCCCCTAAGTCACAACTTTGTATGAAACTTCGTCAATTTGTGAGGATACTATTATATATTAGAATATAACTAAATACACGTGTTTATGCATTTTGAAAAATTCAATCCGTAAAATGTTGAAAAGGGTGTTAAATGTTTGTATGAAAATTAGTTTTTTACCTACTTAAAAATAACCTACGTTGCAAAAGTCAATTCGAAAACCATACATTTTCTGGTTATTGTTTAACGACCAAAGTTATGAGAAACTCAATTTCTTCCTAGACATTTATACCGCTACGATGCACCATTTACCAGTTACTGTATAACCCCACATTTGGTCATCCTAATGGTTCTCCCGCTATTTATTAGGCGTGTGGATCAGATTTACTGGGTTATTACTGCGTATAACTAGATAGGTACCTTCCTACACTGGCGCTGCTTTAAGAGATCATAAATTGACTCTTACGCATCACTCATCTCAACACAGTTCGTCGAATTTAAAACTGTCGATAAAAAGTTGTAATTTCTATTATTTATTTAGAGAGTATAATTCTTTTATGATTTTAAGTTAAATAGCTACGGACGCAGTGCCATAAGCTCATACGGACATAGGTAGTAGTTATTGTGTGTGGTTCTCCCCAGCACGGCCCATGTGGAATTCCATGACCTTGAGTATGCAGAATAATTGTCGATAATTTGTCGAAATTTGTCGCACAAAAACCAGAATTTGTCGGGACACCGTTTAAAAGATATAACGAAAAAAAGGTGGCGTGCTGGAGAGAGGCTCTCTGCAGCACGGCCCATCGTGAATCTCGAGAACCGCACCACTTTGCGGAGAGCTGAATATATGAAAAAAATGTCGTAAATTTGTCGACCCGACATGCAAAAAATCAGAAAGATCCGGTGAGCCGTTTAAAAGATATAACGAAAACAAGGTGGCGTGCTGGAGAGAGCCTCTCTGCAGCACGGCCCATCGATGGATCTCGAGAACCACGGCACGTAGCGAGGAACTGATTTCGGGGAAAAATTGTCGGGAATTTGTCGACCACGTATGCAAAAGCACAGAATTTGTCGACCTTTAGTTTAGAAGATAATTGCATGTACTTATTTTCAAGGGCCTATATAGTGCAGGAGCTTACTTTCAATAAATCTGTTTATTGTTCGTAGCCTATATATTTTTTTATTATTTATATGGACTTCTACCCTATCTAGGGTAGTTCTGCCAGTGTCAGTGAAAAAAGATTCCAGCGCTGGACGGTGACTCATGTAGGGTGATAGTGTCATCTACAGGATCTGAAGGGCTCCTCTTGATACCATCCGGAAATGTGGTGAAAAATCTTCAACTTCAATTCTTCATTCAATGTTTACTATACGGGCACTTCATTGATTAAGTTACTATCGAAAATAAGCACTGAAGGCTCCAGTAAATATAAAATAAAAATTTGCAATTAAAATTTCGTCTTTCATTGACGGATGAAACAAAAGAAATCTTTTTATTGTTCGTAGCTTCTCAATATGGCTACAAAATTATGTCGCTGTGACATTCTGTTAGATACTAGATTTAGATCACAGGCTAGATTTGAACCTGCAACTTTCGCTATTAGTACTGGCGGCGATACCTTTTCTATATGGGCTACCACGAAATTGTCTTGTTTGAAAAACGCTATTAACGTGATCACGCTATTTTCTTAGCGCCTTGTACAAGGTGAAATTGCATTTTTTTAGGAACAGGTTGGCAAAGCCACAAAATAAAACACAATCAAAACATTAAAATATTATATTACTAAGTTCTATCTATTACTAAGTTCCTTTTTTTTACTTTGACTATTTCACAGAGAATGTTGGAAGCTAAAATATGACAGCACACAAAATTGAGTTGTTCCCGTCCGTCCTCACACCGTCGTCACAGTGTAGGCGAACAGAACGCATCTTTCCCAGTCGTACGCACCTCGTTTCATGACTAGTTTAAGAGTCAGTATAAACATAATTCAAAATTCACAATTTTTTTTTTTAATATGTAATAGGCCCAATTATAATAATATATTAAATGTAAATTAAAATTTTTATAATTTAAATTGTTAATAAATTTTAATTTTTTATAAATAATTTTATACCCCGCATTTGTCTGCCATCTCACCTGGTACAAATATAAACATAATTCATTAATTCACAGATCAACATAATTTACACTAAGTATAGGGCAATATTTTAATTAATATTTTTGTTTTGTAACGTTACTTGTAAATTATGTATCAATAAGTTTGTTTTTAAATACTTTGACTATTTAACAGAGAATGTTGATTGGCCGCTAGAATATGATAGCAGTAGCGCCCAATCCAAGTAACTATGTCTGTAAAAAAGTTATTATTCTGCAACATACAGGCTTTGTTCTCACAGGGACAGGGTCTCCCCTGCCCCTTATTATTTCTTCAACCGTCGTCTTAATATCTGTTAACTTTTTGTTTATCAGTCAGTCTTTTCATATTTAATAACTTCGTCAGTTTCGCTTTTGCACTAACTAACATTTAATTTGGTAAAGATAGGACCATGAGGATTGGCGCAGTAGAAAAGAGGCCGTGGATGATGACGATGAGAACCTTCCATACAAAATTACATAGGTACTAGGTCAATGAAATGAGATATATGTATAAAAACAATTAAAACAAATAAATTTTTAGGGTCACCTGCCTTTGTCCATTCGGTTTCATTCAATTCTATTTAATACATTTATTATGATTAAGACTTCATTGGTGGGTTTCATCATGTCATGTTGTATATTATCTTTAACATAGAATATTGTCAAATATTAATATGCATTGCTTAATTCAAATATAGTTTATTAATGACATAATTAGAATGTTTTCATTGGCATTTATATAATATAAAAATGATGCTTATTTGTGTAGAATATAAATTATAAGACTCACCTGAGACTTGCGTTAGCAGCTTTTCACCATCGTCCATACCTTGATTCGCAGTACTTATATTGTAATTCTAGAAAAAGAAATGTTTTAAATTCATACATCAACCAACAAGTTACAAACAAAAAGACTAGAATTAAAGTACCAAAATCCTACATAAAAGTTTTTACCGGTGATTATTTTAAAAAAATACAATTTAGAAAGGCACTTTATAACATTTATTTTGTATTTTTCGCACTATCAGTGCTTTTACTATCAATATTACCTACTACTTCCATCGTTAAAATGCTGGTTTGTTGTGAATCTTTTAATTTAATTTTGCCACAACATTTCTTGTGACCTCTTTTGGAAACTGTTCTACCAACGGACCGTTTATTGAAAAGAATCAATCTTGATATTTTTTTGCCAACAAAAATAGACTTGCCGACAAAATGGACTTGCCCTCAAAATAGACTTGACGCTAGTTTAGGTAGTAAAAAAGAAATTGCAACTACGTAAGTTCACAAAACTTGTGAACTATGCACATACAGAAAAACATCACGCTGCGAGGATAAAACACACAGCTCAAGACAATTCTAATTAATTTGTTTAATAAAAAATGTTATGGTATTTCTTACCTTTTCTTAGCGCCAATCTTGTTTTTTTTTTAATTAGCCTGAATATAGAAAAAAAAACTATCACCATAAAGTTCGAAGCTATAAAGGTAAGTAAGTAGGTACCTACCTCGTACCTACGTTAGACCAGTAATTACTTCTCCAAGGAGGTTCAGTGCTGCCAATATTACTATTCTTAAAAGTAATGGATGGCGCGCACGGGTGACTTTGTCATATTTGATAATAGGGAATATTCATGTTTTTTTTGTCTTAATTAATAGTTTACTAATTTGTAACGTAAAATAAATATTAATGGGCTTCAAAATACTCTAGATATTTTTAAAAATATAATTTAAAATTTTTAAAAAATTTAAGCAGTTCAAACGCCGCCATTTTGCGCGCGCTTAGCGTGACGTCACATGACACGTCCAGTGGGTGTTTACCTTAGTGTTCACTGTGGTTTTGAATACAATGTCGTGTCAGATGACGTCACATTTCGTTCGACTAATAGCGGCGCGTTTTGAAAGTTTGAATTTCGCTCCCTTATTTTGCACTTTTTGAATTAGGGGTTTAAATAAAAAGTAAATGAAAAAAATCCTTTTCATTATAATATTACGATAATAAGTATTAGAGAAAAAAATATTTTAGGCCATTTCAAATTTTATGCATATTCCCTATACGAATGGATCTCTCCATTTTCACCGAATATGAATGAGACTTTCGGTTAGTCGCATGCAATAAAATCCCTTACTTTTAACAAGCGATTACACATCCCGATACCGATTTGACATAATTAGGTAGTAGGGTACTTATTTGAAAATGGTACAATAAAGGTTGTTTAGTTTCACAAGTAGATTGAAACATTTGCACTGAATTAAAAATGTCCTTAAATAATTTATTATCAAGGTCAGTTCAGTGCCCAATAAAAACTTATCTCTATTATTATCTCTATTTAATGGGATTGTTATACGTTCAGTGCTTTATTATTCTCATAATTATATTTATAAAAATATGATTTTCTACATACAATTTAACAAGTTATACCCCTATTCATGGGAAATTGCACCGCATAATTCACTACGAGTGAAACTGGGATCATGAAGTCAATATATTTGCCCTCCGGACTCATGGCCCCACCAGCAATCTCCACCAGTGGGGCCACAAGGATTTTTCAGTCTTGTTAAACAAAAAAAAACAAAGAAAAAAGAAAACATTTTATTTTAAGTATAAGCAGATCTCCCTATCCTATATATCACTTTACTCTTTGAAGCAAATATTGTTGTTGGTCAGCTCCTATACTATAGGCACACAATAAATACATGCGATTATCTTCTAAACTAAAGGTCGACAAATTCTGTGCTTTTGCATACGTGTTCGACAAATTCCCGACAATTTTTCCCCGAAATCAGTTCCTCGCTACGTGCCGTGGTTCTCGAGATCCATCATGGGCCGTGCTGCAGAGAGGCTCTCTCCAGCACGCCACCTTGTTTTCGTTATATCTTTTAAACGGCTCACCGGATCTTTCTGATTTTTTGCATGTCGGGTCGACAAATTTACGACATTTTTTTCATATATTCAGCTCTCCGCAAAGTGGTGCGGTTCTCGAGATTCACGATGGGCCGTGCTGCAGAGAGCCTCTCTCCAGCACGCCACCTTCTTTTCGTTATATCTTTTAAACGGTGTCCCGACAAATTCTGGTTTTTGTGCGACAAATTTCGACAAATTATCGACAATTATTCTGCATACTCAAGGTCATGGAATTCCACATGGGCCGTGCTGGGGAGAACCACACAGTTATTGTAACTTCATATAAAATTCCTACATTGTAATTTATTTATTTAAGCTTGTATACTTTATCCAGATCGTGTTAAAATAAACTATGTATTTATGTTAAACTAAACCTTCCATGATGAATTGGTTGTAGATACGCATTTTTAGTAACATTTTTTTGTATGATACTCGGTAAAAATGTTCGTATATAATACCTACATGTAAAAACAATGAAATATGTTTAATATTTTTTATCTAATTATATTGTATTCATATATACGTTTGTTTGATTAAACAAATACCCATTTTTTTTTTTGTTGGAACCTACGATTTCGGCCCCGGGGCCAATCAAATCTACGCAGGACTGCTTGGGAGGATAGGGATAGAGCAAGGGCTCACCGGAAATAAACTGTACTGTTGTTCAAACAACAACAATCACGCCCTTGAGACGAGACTCGACTTAGTAGTAATTGTTCTGGGAAGAACAGATCGGACTGAATCTACCCGGTGGGTATGCCGGTGCTAGACTGTAAATGTAAGTTTTGAAATAAATAAATGATAAATGATAAATGGTAATAGCCAAAAAAGGGCACAAATAAGGGACGTCGGTTGCCTGAGGAGCCTCGATGTGTTTCGATATTAAAACACCCCCTGTTTCGATTATACAGCGCGAGGTCCTGTCTTGTAACATTTAACTACTCATGTTTTAACGCTAACATTGTTTTACTTTTTAATATTTGGTTATTAATAACTGAAACGAGTTAACCTAACAAATAAATCTGGTTTATTTCGTTGCCCCTACTCATTTCAATGAAAAGGAATGAAAGAAAATCCGATTAATAGTCTGCAATTTTATTGAATAAATACATTAATAAAAACCACGTCAATACACATACATTGTTCAAAATTGTGATTCACACAGAAAAGAAACTAATTGTGCCACTCTCAGTGCAACAATTTCTTATCAAATAACACCATTTTCTTATTCAAGATTCATAAGAGCGGCCGCTGCGTCGCGCGCGATCATGGCGCGAGGTGGGTCAGCTTACGCCCATTTCGTAGTGATTAGTAAACCTCTCCGGACTATCCAGTCGGTATTTTATTCTCGCTCACTGGTGAAGGTGAAACTGCACTATGACAGCACTGCAGCGCGGCGGCGCGGCAACTGCAGCGGAGTGCGACCATATTTTGCATAGTTTTGTCAGATCTGAACTTTAGCAGATTCAATTCAAAAGCAAAATTATCAGATTCTAGGAATATTTAACCAAGTCGCATAAGTAGGTACTTATGGTTCAAATGTGCTAGAATCTGATAATATTGCTTTTAATTATTTTAAGTTCTTTTATTGTTTTGCCGCGCCGTCAGTCTTAGGTCCGTATTTATAAAACGCACTCATCTGAGATCGATCTTGCCGACTTTGAGATGCTGTTAGTATTGACTGACATTGGTCAAAATCGCTCTTGAGATCGATCGCTGCGTTGAGTGCTATTTATAAATATGAACCTTAGTGCGGTTTTACCAGTAAGCGTTCAAGCTCAAGCTGCGCTGGGCAATATAAATAGCTAGTTCCGTGTGACCCAGCATGAAGTGAGCCAGCTCGCGCCACTCGGAGCTCCTCAAACGCCAGATACCACTTACGTAACATTACGTCACTCGCTTACTAGGTGGCAGTCACCACGCACTAATAAGTTTCACGTTTCATTTACCAGAATCTACATAATAGATACAGGATGTAAAAAAAACCTTTTCATCCGTCGTCAATGTTTCCATGCCGTTTCTGTTGTATGGGATCGACTTTTTTTTCACCCTGTATCCATAAAATGAGATTCTTGGTCAACTTTCGCATTTCTTAACAAACTAGTCTAATAATTTGCATTTGATCGTGGTGAGCTCACCTCTTTTACATAATAACAGATCATGATATACAAAGCTAACATGCAAACAAAATTTGTGCAGATAAAGAAGCAAACATTTCACACATTTATTATTAATCCAGCTAAATAAATGTATATTCTAAGTTATCTCCTTTGTACTTCCGTCATAATATTTTAAATCTATATATGTAAGAAAAACAAATCAAATATAATCTTGTAAAATATAAAAATAATTCGCACCAGAACCAAAAAGAACTGGCCACAAACCTGAGGGGACGTATTTATACGTTGAACTTACGATATAAGGTGGATTTCATAGCTCCGCGTGCTGCAAAGGTGCGGTGAGCTGGCGGACGGCCCGTTTGAGAGTAACTACACCGTGTTTATTACATTGTGTTTTTACCCTAAGAAAAAATGGAGGCGGTTCTCGTGTAATTTTATAAGACGTTGTGGGATACCTTATCTACCTTTTCTCGGACAATCCGCGCCGCCATTCCACCGCCACATGCAGAACAATGAAAACAACCGAAATTCATACCTACACGTTGGCCAAAACCACGCTTAGAACCTAGTGGCCCAAAATGCAATTTTTTTTGGTAACTCTTTTGTTAGTAGTCAAGATCAGAAAAAACACAAAAATGGCCTATTCGCCAAAATGAAAACTACAATCCCAGCGGAATCAAACATATCAACTATATGTTTTATTCCCCAACACGTATTCTCCTTATCTACTAAATATTTAATTTTTGCAAATACTTTAATGTACTGATCAAAGTACTTACATTTTAGAAAGCATTAACTCAGCTAAGTAATCAAAAGGAAAGAGTCTGATGAAATTTTTGGGCTCTACACCACTCAGGTCCCACATCAGAGTAAGGATTTTACAACACCTTATTTACTGCTTAGAAATGTATGTCCTACTGCACTATTTACAAGCTTCTTCTATTCTTACAATCCGGTCAGGAATTTTCAACCTGCTTCAGTGCTGGACCTGTTGTAGTGCACATACATTACAATAGACGAGAACAGTCATAATCAGTAGTTGGTTATCTTATGATAGTAAACAGTTCATTAAAAATTATACATCGTAAACAATACCAATGCAGATGAGAGGATAGATAGATTGATAGCACAACGAGGTTAGTAACCAATAAACTTGTTTCACCTTATATAAATGCAGAGCTTTGTGAGTTGTGAGTCCTTTTAATCATAAGATAGTTTTACTGGCTGCAGCTGCTCAGAATATAGGAAACTTGTGATGTGAATGGATTTAAATGTATATATTGAAATATAAGGCGTAAAAATATTAGCTGCAAATATTTTAAAGGATTAATCAGCTCATGAAACTGAACAACTTTCCCTAAGAAACAGGTCGAAATGTGAGAATTTTTTGGACCTCCCATACAAATTGATTTTGTTAGGGATAAATTAAAAGTTGTTCCTTAAAATATTTGCCCCAAATTTTTTTTACACCCTGTATACAGTCACATTGTACCTTAAATTTACAAAAATAATAAATAATTTCACGTATAGTAGGTAAACATAACAAATAATAACATTAAAGTTTGAAAAAATAGACTTGGTAAACTGTACGTTCATTACTTCGTTATTTAGACCTCCAAATACAGATAAATGACAAAACCACTACATACCTAGGCAGAATAGTACCAGAAAATATGATCTTAAATAGTGACTACAAATTCACTAAATTACAATAAGAATTTCTATACTGCACTTTTTGAACACCAAATATTATCATTTACCCTAAAAAGAGTTTAGCTAATTAAAAAAATATAGGTATTATTTTGTACAACAGTCGTTCGTAATCTTCTAATTTTGAAAATAATTTAGGCGATTGGTCTCCCTCTTCCCGTGAATGCAACACTCCAACGAAATCGTGAGGTTATATTAATGTGACAATATTTATATTTACCTAATTGTAAACTTTACCTCACTTTACAGCCATAATAAAAAAGACATCAAATCTCTAGCAGTCATTTACGTCTTAAAATTACGTTTGATTCATATAACACATTTCTAGAGGGCAATATATAGGGAGCAATTTTATTATAGTCTGTAAATATAAGGTCCATTTTCCTTTGTTTATGTCATAGCATTTGCTCCAAGGTCACAAACGTCACAGGGATCATCCTATATTTTACAAGCTATAGTGGCGGATCCGTTAAGGGGTGAATCAGCCCATGAATCTGAACAACTTTGCAAAGAAATATAGGTCGAAGTATGAATAAAAAATACATACTGTAATAACAGCTAACCGCCAAAGTTGAATGACCGGACGAACGGACTTAGGCACAGTGACCTAATTACTGGGTCGCCGCGTCAAGCAAGGCCAATGATGCGCTTGTCCTGCCCCGCCGCCTGCGCCGGTTATTACGTCACACGGGAGGCGCTACCTACAGTGCGCGAGGACATTCACCCTAGCCTGGCCGGCTGGATAGAAATCATTTTTTTTTTACTAATTTTCCTTTGGGAAAGTTGTTCAGTTTCATTGTCAGAACACACCCTTAACGGATCCGCCTCTAGTAAAATTGAACCCGATATAGAATATGTGCTTTCTTGTTTTTAATTAACCAAACGTCACTTTAGCAGGCAAAGGGCAATTGACTCATTAAATGAGATTTCTCATGTCTTTTTACATTATGCAAGAAAATACCAAGAATAGAGGGAACTGTCAAATCGATTTTTTAAACAGGGTAGCGTAATAATAGACAGGCATTCCAGCATGGCCTCACAAATCATCTAGATGTTTCATTTCATTGACAGCAGCTATGCGCCTTATCTTTCAAGCTATAATATCATTTCATAAAGCTCAACTTTAACCTTGTTGAATTTGAATAGATTGAATTTTTGTATCATATTTCATACATTTATTTAGTTTACTATTGCTAAAGAACGACGGCCATTATTATTCTTCATTTAATTTTACATTAAAAAAATATTCTTAGCAGATAATTATTTTTCTACTGTGAAATATATAATAATAAGCAATTATTATTCTGGGTTTGCAAAATGCGTTCATAATATTAAACCCGAAGGTCGAAATGGTCTCGATTTTCGCAAACATTTTCTTAGCAATTCCTCTCGCTTTCAACATGGAAAAGAAAAGAGAAACTTACAACTTTAGCAGTCAAATGATAGCTTTAGGTTTCATATCTTATTTATGAAGGGGACAGTAGTAGTTTAGGTCGTCACGTATCCTGAAACTTGCTAAGAAATGCGTTCGCAAGAATCGACTCCAATAGCTAAATAATACATTCCATCAAGCCTTGTTGTTGTACTGAATGCATTTACTTTAACATGGTTGTCTGCTCGTAGAGTACATAATTATTCTACTGCTCGCCATTTAGGTAACTCCGTAGATACAACAGCTAATCATAAATTTCATCAAAAATAAAAATTATCCCCTAATTATAACCGATTAAATGCAGTACCTCTGGTTTTGCTAAATAAACTTTTTAAAGTGGCACTTGATTGAATACATTTTTGCTTATGTTTTAATACTAGACACTTACTTCAATATAACGAAAATATGCAGGAGTTTGTTGTTATGAGCTCGCCATGAGGTTGCTGTCTACGTAGAATGCACAATTACAGAGCGCGAGCCTGAAAACAGATATATCAGTTAAAGTAAGTACTACGCTGCCAAGCTAATTAAACCTTTAGTGCCTTTAGAGAATAATCTATCTTTTGATGATCATTCGGTCACAGCAGATATCAGTCCATTTTTTTATAAAAACACAGTTTGGGAACTATGAGACTGGGATAGCCTTTCAAGGTTTAGTCTACAAAGCTATTTCTTTCACTAGCCAGAGGAAGGGGATACGAAGATTGTCGCCAACACTGATTATTAAAAAATCAAGTTGCGAATTTTTCTGAAGTTCTCGGCAGGAGGCCATCTTTGTAATATTAAATCCTACCCAGTCTTAGCAACAGTTACGGTTTAGTACCTAAAGAATAAATATCCTTCCCAGTGTACAGAGCTCAGCACCTCCTGTGAAACTGAACAACATTCCAAAAATACCATGAAAATATTAGTTTACTATACGAATTGGACGCGAACCGGTGAGCATTGTTGTAACGAAACAAATCGATTTTCTTAAACGACAAATAACTACCTGAGGTTTCTTTGCGTCCATTTCGTACCAAACAAAGAGTGAACTAGTCCATAAAACTGAACAACTTTTACCTAAGTTTATACGACAACAAAAAATGTAAACCTTTCATACAAATTGACTTTTTCTGCAGGTACATTTTGTTTGGGAGATCCAAATATATTTTTTCATAATTCCCTACCTACTATTCAATATTGGGCTGGTTCACACCTTAAAATATTTGCAGCTATTTTTTACATCCTGTATACACGTGTTGTGTTTATTTTGAGTATATTGTTTTAAAGTGAGCGTAATGGATTATTCTGCTAGTTTAGCGTTGGTTAATGGTGCAGAAAATAAACGTTGCAGAAATAGAAAGGATTACATAAAATTATATGGTCTTGTATATAGATACGGTATAGCTAGAGGCGCGAAACTCTACAGCGACATGCTGATGCTAATCAAGATGCTAAATCAATTAACTAAGTATCCTACTGTCACTATGGGCTATAGGGCAGACGGTAGACCATACAATGAAACTATACTACTATTATACATTACCCAAATAATTCGCATACATAATAGTTAGTACCTGGTTAACGGAGTCTAGCTCGGGTGTATCGCCCCCAAAAACGTATTTTGTTTCTTACACTACCTATCTAATATTCGCATATTCACCTATTTATTATTCCGCGCGTGGACCCGATAAAGCCATAATGTAATAATTATGTATTACGCCATCTGTTGAAAAATGCGAAAACTACTACAATACGGGCCATGTCTTGGATAACGTGGTTTGACCTAATTTGTTCAGTTTGACGAGTAGAACACAAAAAAAAATATTTGAAACAAATATATACTGTATAAAATAAAATATTATTGTAAAAATAAACGAGAAAAATAAAAATGAAAAAGAAATGTTGAGGTTTGGATTCGAACTCGAGCTCCATTGATTTATAGGCAAGCAGTCTATCAACTGAGCTATGTTCGCTGACGGTTGAGCGACGAAATAGCGGTTCTTTCTCCAAACAAAATGCAACGTGTTTTTATTCAGCTTATGTTGCCGTTCAGAGTGATTTATGGGTAATAATTGTTAGATCGATTTATCGCCCCCCAATTTCCTCTATATACGAATTTTCAAGAAAATCGTTGGAACCCTTTCCGAGATCCCAAAAATATATATAAACAATTCTTGCTCGTGTAAAGGTTTTATTAGATATATTAGATTAGATTCGTCCCCTTCAAGAATTAATTTTCAACCTAAATTCCATTGTTATCAGGCAACAAATTAGCTGAACTTGTAATTAATTATGCGTCAGGAACACTTAACGTATCGCACAGGCAAGCAAATGAGCCAAATTAATTAATGAGATATATTATTTTATATTCACAACAAGTTTTACTAATAGTATATTAAATCATGCCATTTTGATAAGGCAAAATGCGTCAGTGCCAGCGTTCAAGATTGATTTATGTTTGTACGCCACGCTTGCGCTGCATATTTGTTACGGTAAGCAAAAAACCCTTAAAATACCTATATAAATTCGAAAACAGGAAACTTTATGGATTTAATTTAATTGAAATATGCATAAGTGAAGTAATACTACAATAAAAATACAATAATAAATAAATAAAGTTACCGCTGATCATTACAATACAAGAAGGTTTAATTTAAAGTCAAACATTTCACGGGCATCGACGATACATACAAAACAGCAAAAATATTAAAATTTATCACATGAATGAAACGGGATAGGGGGAATGATGATATGAATGAATTTTCTTAGACCTCCAGGACTGACTTTCACAGTCATGTTAAGGTAGAATACAGACATAAAAAAATTGTTATTTCTTGAGTACGTCTCGTCGATACCCAACCAAAGAAAGTGAGATTTGCATGAACTTTGTCTTCGGCGATTGATCGCGTCAACCATTATACATGAAAGAATCATACAATTTTTCGTTTAAGGAAACAGCGAATTATTGAGTAGATATTTTATTACAGGTTGTTAGGGACAGCGTCCCGAATACTGATAGGGTGCAAGCGGGCCATGAAACTGAACAACTTTCCCCTAGAAACATATGTCAGGAGACAACAAATAAATTTCGACCTCCCATACAAAATCGCAATCAGCTGACTGCATTTACTATGGGAAGCCAAAAATTTTTTGACGTTTCCTGACATATTTTCCTAGGGGAAAGTTGTTCAGTTTCATGGTCTGCTTGCACCCTATCAGTATTCGGGACGCTTTCCTTACACCCCGTATAAATGATACGTTTACATGCAATCATAATCTAAGCGAAGATGGAATTAAATGCGAAACGTAGATCGACAGCCTTACCTCCACAAGGTTTAAGTAAGTGGTCTAGGTATCTTCGATAGTTATCGAACCTTTCTGGCGGAGTCGCCGCGCGCCGTGGGCGTGGGCACCGGCGCGGGTTCCAGCGAGGCTTGCTGCGCGCCGCAAGTGTTAGACAAGCAAAGCGTTAGGACAGGTGAAGTGAAGGTTGTACAACGAGCTATGGAACCAATGCAAAACCTCTTTTTGGCTTACTAAGCCTATGCACAAATATTGAATTCATCAAATCGCATTTTTAAGAGTTGCCTTTTACACGAGCGTACTTCATCGGCGATATCGTCGCTGCAATACCGAGTGCCAACATACATAGGATTCAGACAAGGAGCTCCTACTACCGGTGACATCGCCGCGTGCACACCGCGATTACGCTCAGCCGAGAAATCGCCGGTAAAATCGCTCGTGTGAAAGGGCTCTTTCTCAGATTTCTTTGCAACAAAATCCGTTAAATTATTCCTTTAATTTAAAGAGGCCGTTTTTGAGGTTCATTTTTGACCCGCTGTAACTCCCAAAGTACAAACGCAAAAGATAAAAAAAGGAATACATATAACTTTTTATCTGCAGTTAACAAGGTTGTGCATTGATTCCCAAAGATCTTGATAAAAGCTAATGATACGATTCAGTTCACAAAACTTTCCCAATGCAAATACTTGCTTTAACCAAATTACTACAATTTCTCTTTTTAAATTATCTTTTTGAAGTGGGTACTCAAGGGAAAGTTTATGAAACTAGCGTAACTTCAATTAAAATTACCGTTTAGACAAATATTAATAGATCACACCATTAAAGTCACCCTTGTGAGTACGACAATATACAAGAAGCAGACAGTTAGAAACATACAGTAGAGTGATACGGACTTCGCTGAAATTATCCAACGAAACGAAATCCGAGGAAACGAAATTGTGCACTCTACTTATAGCTCGTTCGCTTAGTGTCGCGACTAGCGTAACTTGACCTGAATACCAGCTCGTACTCATAGTACAAAAATTTTCGCTACAGAGTCGAAGGTACTCTGTAGCGTGGTGAGGACCACATTCAGGCAGGAGTCCCTCAGGGCTCTTTACGCTGTACACCAGCGACATTCCCAAACGTGTTGTTTGGACAACCATTCAGTTATTTCCGGGTGAGCCCTTGCTCAAGCCGTTCGGAGTAGATTTAATGGCCCCGGGGACAAAATCATAGAGTCCATCACTAAAAAAATAAAAAGAAACTTGACCTGACTGATAGTAAAGTTACGCTGGTAGTGACACTATGCTATACAAAGCGAATAAGGTATACATAACAATTTATTTACATAATATGTCCATTATACCTACACACCTACTAACTGATATAATTTGAATATACTGGAATAAACATAACTTTGTTCTCGAAGTGAGAGGTCAAGAGAGCGCGATACGGTTCACTACAACCGAATCAACCATCTCGCATAACTAACCTAAGTACCTAGTGTGATAAGAGCATGCTTGGAAAAGTCTACTACTAATGAATAAGTAAGTAGTATAACGAGAAGAAATCTATACGAATTGATTGTGTTGTTTCTATGACAACAATGATGGTGGCGGGTTATGGAATAGCTTCTCCCCATTTCACCTTTACCTAGATGTTGCAATAAACTAACCACTAAGGGAAGGATCTAGGGAATTGTCCCTGCCTGTCATACGAGCGTGGCGAGTATGCCATATACCATGCCAAATAATGCCTTTGTCCAACAGTGGAGTGGCTTTTTATGTCTAAAGTTTTCATAAACACATTTGGTTTTCTAACTTTATTTGTATAGGTACTAGTTTATTCGTTTGGAGTACAGCTGTTTTGTAAAATTGGTTTTAAAATAATATTTATTTTATATGAATCTACGAGTAAATTTTCCAGAAGTTATTTGTTTACACTTACGTGGGAACAAATTGATGAATATAAATAATATTTCTAATTTGTTTGGTACAAATCGATTTCTACGGAAATTGTTGGATTACCGTGACTGTAACAAACAAGTACCTAATTATGCTACTGCTAATTATATTTTAAGTAAAACTGTAGCATTATAATTATTATTCTTGATAACATTGCATTTTCCATTGCTATGGCAACATTTATTAAATTAAGGATAATAAAATAGTGAGATTGGTAACATTCATATCTCACAGAACTAGAGCCTGATAGAAGGAGTCCTAAAAACATAATATTATGTATAGTTCATTGTGTTTTCAATATTTCGTAAACGTCTTGCAGCAATTCTACCTGGCAAGATTATTTTGTGTATCAGATCAGTTGGTAGTACTTAAAAATCAGCTACGTTATATACGAATAACGTTGATTTTTCCACTTCATCTTATTTACCAGCGCCATCTAGAATTAAGAGGAAATTTTCGAGGCACGCTTTTTACTACAGGATTGACCCTCCTGTCATTTCCTCCATGTGAGTATACTGTTTTTTATGAGAGATAGTAAATTGACATTGTGGGTTGCCATTTGTTTTGCAAATCTTAAATAGTGATGTGCTAGTACCAGGAACTGTTGTTATCAAAATTAGATTTAAATAATGTTTCTTTTAGTTCCTAGTAGATGACGCGTGCTAATGATGTAAAAGCTCAGCAGTTATTTTCCATAGATCGGCGTAAAAGTTCTTGGCAGATGATTGGCACATCATCATTTAAGATTTGCAAAACAAATGGCAACCCACGAAGTCAATTTACCATCTCTAAAAAAAACACAGTTTAGTTTATTGGGCTGGGTGTCTTGGTTACCTTGGAGATGTCGACGCCGGTGACCCCCTTGACGAGCTCGGGGATGCACTGCACGATGCTGAGCACCTCGCCGGTGAGCTTGGCGGCGCCCACCTCGCCACCGCCGCACGACACCATCGTCACCTTGCGCGCCTGCGACAGTGGCGCCGCCACCTCCGCTGCCACCTAAACAATACAAAAATAATTTATGTTTACTTTACTGGAAAGAGGACGCCGTGTGGTGCCGGCTCAGAATAGCATCACCCCATTTCTGCCCGTGGGTGTCGTAAAAGACGACTAAGGGAGAAATCCAATTGTCAATATCTACAATATCTTCGACTGCGCTCGCCAATCCGCCTGCCAAGCGTGCTGAGTATGGCAATACCTCTCAATTTGAGGGAGGCCCATGTCCGGCAGTGGACTGTTGTGGCTGTAGAAGAAGAGTAGTATTTTTTTTTCGAAGCAAGCATCCTCAATACGCTTTGACGCGCTGGCTACCCCGTAAGGGATAAATGCGTGATATGTGTCCGCATAAATACTAATACGTATAAAGTTAAATCAGTTTAAAGGTGAAAACTTGTTAATGGCCCAGTTCTGTCTATTTTTCGTGCTATTGTAAAATATGATGGCTGTAAGTTATCCTGTAAAAAAAAACTTGGGCAAAAATTTCAAGGCCTATTCACATTTCAGACATCCCACGTACCCACTGGAATACCACCATGAATTGGATAGTCCCTTATTTAATTACCAGCCTTATGTTATTGGTAAAGACGTGTGTCCCATTGTGTTAATTAAGTTTACTCAGCCTGACAATAAGTACAATATGGGATAAAAACATATGTTTATTTAAATATGTATTTAGCATATTATACAGATTAATAATAATATTATATAGATTTATTGTGATAGAAAATCGGTCCTTGAATCGTGTTACCTATTTACAATCTTGGATTTTTCGAGCTTGGTCGATTCATTTGCGAACATGGTAATTAATGTCACGTTTGTTATTTCTTTAAATATTTCTATATAATTCGACAGTTATAAAAAATTTTCGTCACATTGACCATGATCCAGATGCATTATAATTTGTATAGCTTGTACTGAAAAGGAGAGTTTTCATATACCTAATAGATCGGATCTTGGGAAAAGGACTAATAAACTCAATTTAATTCTCTCATTTGAACTATTTTTGAGGGCCGTTGCAGCTGTCCACACCTTAATTTGTTTTCTTCCCGACTTAATATTTACAGTAAAGCTTTTCCCCATTTCTGGCACCATGACATTGGTTAAAACTCTTTCAATATTGTTTCAAAAGCTTTCGGAACCCAAGCCAGCGATTTTGATTTTCTCATAGATTCTGACGAATTAAGCGACTATCGCCTACCACCTAACGCATCTGTATCTGTACATCTTCTTCAATAATAGCCTTTAATATAGCGCTCTCAAGCTAATGACTATTTAACTGGCGATGTTGAGATAAGAGTAGTATCACTCTGTATCACCAACCCTGTAGTGAAATCACTTAAAAACACGCGACATACCTTAGGCAGAGTCTCGAGCATCATGTCGACCATCGCCGCGGATCCGTATTCCTTCCAGGCTTCAGCCTTCTTGGCCATCTGCTCCGCGTCAGCCGCAGCCTTCGCCTTGATAGCGTACGCCTCCGCCTGCCACACAAACACTCACCATTAAGAAAACTTTTAGAAAGACTAAGTATAATAGTTTGCGTTCATAACTTATTAAAAGGAGAACCGCCTTCAAAGTACGTGTTAAAGTGCGGTCCTCCATTTTTTTGGCGGCTAATATGCCTAAACCTTTCTCCTAAGTCCGAAAAATACTTTGAAAACCGTATCAAAATCGGGGACAAACATACATCCAAACGGTTCGTAGTCGGTTAAAAAGGATAGCTCCTACAATCGCATGAAAGATCGATTTTGTAACACCTCTATTTCTTTCTTATGTTTTATTCTCTTCCCTTTATTTTTTACTTAATAAAACGTACATATGTAGAGTTAAGTGTAAAAAGTTAAAACGTTTGTCTATATGTATTTAAAAATATGTTGGACATTGTTATAACGTACTGTACAAATATTTATTTCAAATAAACATAAAAATGCTGTTTATTTGTTGTGTACAGAACAGAGTAAATAAAACATCTGACGCGTGGATTATGTGTCACAATGGCCGTGTTACCGAGCCTTATGTTACCTAACCTATTGGATCGAATCTCTCTAATCGTGTGGGACACCGAGTCGTTCAACAACCCCATGAAACTTGGTGTCAGAGATTTTCAACCGCCTACTACTAGTAGCGGACATCTGACATGGTTGAGTAACGACCGCTGTAGGTATCTTAGACAGCAACCGAATACGGGACCATTTTTCTGCCACCAGCCTGCTGTGTCCTAACCAGACTGGGAACCAATTTCACAAAGTGATAAATATCAAATTAGTGAAGGTACCTTAGAAGTCCTTCCGGAACCAGATAGTGCGGTACTTAGTGGATTCTTTACAATATACAGGGTGTTAAAAAATTTGCTGCAAATATTTAAAGGGGCGAAACAGCTTATGAAACTGAACAACATTCCTAAAGGAACAAAGGGGAAAATGTGTCAAAAAAATTTTGGACCACCCATACAAAAATACCGACCCACCAAGTCGATTTGTATGGGAGTCTTAAATTTTTTTTTTCATATTTCGACCTATGTTCCTTGAGAAAAGTTGTTCAGTTTCATGGGCTAATTCATTAGACAGGCCTATGTCTATCTTAGGACATCATGCTATCTTTCGATGATAATGATAATGCGAGTGTACTGTACTGACACCATTGTAATATTTATAAGATCCCAATAACTGTATTCTGGCAAATAAATATCTTTATATCTGACCTCTCCGCGCACTTTGACCGCCTCCGCCTCTGCCTCGGCCTCAAGCACCGTCTTCATGCGGTGCGCCTCGGCTAGCTTCTCCAGACGGAACTTCTCTGCCTCGGCAGGCCTGACGAAGTCAAATACAGAAAAATATACAAACAAGTAATTTGGTAGTTTCCTGCGTCATTAATGAAACATATAAGTTGTAAGCTTAAAACTATTGTCCGAATTATATATATATAATTAATATATATAATTATATATTTAATTTAATTATATATATATATATATAAATATATATATTTAATAATATATTAATTAAAATATTTCAATACTTCGAAAAATTAAATGACGATTGTAGTATTTTCGGACAATAGTTTTAAGCTTACAACTTATATGTTTCATTAATGACGATTCAAGGGATAAAGGCGGGGTAGGCAGAGCGGTAACGGCCGTAAGAATACGGTCGCTATCGCCACGTCTGACATTTGTGAGGATTGTTTTCCAAGGTTGTTTCAGAAAACATGTGTATCACTATAGTGACAGGTTGTCAGCCTGTCGCCTAAAAATTGTAATACACCAATACCCTCGAGTCCCTTAGTCGCCTCTTACGACACCCACGGGTAGGATATGGGGTGATGCTATTCTAAGCCGGCATCACACGGCATGCCATCCAAATACTTACGGCATGACGTCATACTTTCAGTTTTTCATACAAAATACCGTTTTAGATCATTTTAGTACGTAGCTCGTATCAGTAATGTAGCCTATTAGGTACTCGCAATGTGTAGTTAATAAAAACATGTTTGTTTAAAACTATTGTCAATCTTTAGATAACTCAATGGAAGAGACCGATGTTATCTTACATATTTTTTTATAAAATAGCCTCGCATTCGTCAACTATCTCACCTGATGGTAAGTGACGATGCAAACGATGACGGAACATGCTTCCCTGCATAATGCCTATTCTCTCTTGCCTTCAGTGCTGTTGATTCTGATGATGAAATAGAAATAGATTGCGGTACCTGCGCACGGTGGCCTCCAGCTCCTTCTCGCGGCGCTGCACCTCCCACTTCTGCACGGCGATCTCCTGCGTGCGCTCCACCACCGCGATCTGCATCTTCTCCTCCTTGATGCGCTGCTTGGTCTTCGCGGCTTGCAGCTCGTAAGCCATCTCCGCTTCCGCCTGAAAAGTGGGTAAAACAGTTAGCATGGCAAGTTTTAACCTGAATTGCATTTTCATTGAAGGAAGGTATGTATGTGTACATGTAGTTATGTTCGTGTGTAGACCAGTTAATTATTTTCCATTTTAAGCCTTACTGGCCAAGAGGATGAGGTGAAGTGTTCATAGTTTCAGGGTTCGAAATATCCGATATTTAAAATAAATATCAAAATATCCAATATATATCAAATAAATTGCATAAACAGTAGAATCTGTTTAATATGACGTAAATATACAACGTAGTTGATTTCATATAAAATTGTTTCAAATTGGTCGGCTACAAAGACTTCTCTTATAGCGAGATGTCGGTTATTATCATAGAATACAGAAAAGAGGTTAGAAAGGTGATCGATCATCGGCCGTTCGGACGGGAACCGATGTCGCCGATGTAGCCCCGACTTTCACCCACCACTACATTTGTACCTAACTGCTTTAGCAGTACGATCAATTTTGTTTTTCTTGCAGTAGGAAAATCTTCTCTTTCTTCAAAAAAAGAATACCAAAATCGGCTCCTTTAAGTCGTCAGGTTGGCAAATGCACGCAGATACGACATCAATGAGATTCCATACATACATTTCGGACCTACTAGTAGGTCTTTAAAAAAAGTTTCTTAAACTTCACACTTCGTGCAGAATAGGTGTTTCAGTGAACACAATTTTAATTGAAGTTTAAAGGCTGAATGTGATTTTAACGCGCATTCTTTTTATTGATAATCGACTCCAAAAAAAGGAGGTTCTCAGTTTGACTTGTATGTATGTATGGTATGTCACCCATTATCTAGCGTTTGGATGAACCGATTTTGATACGGTTTTCGGAAAAGTATTTGTCAGACTAAGGAGAAGGTTTTAGGCATTTTAACCGACAAAAAAATGTAGGTTCGCACTTTTGACGTCCGTTGAAATCGGTTCATTCGTCAAATGGAACGTAAAAAAATCCAATGAATGCTGCTTATGTATTTTAAAATTTATCGCGATTAAAATGTGGATTCGATTACATATAAATAAAATTACTTCGTAGGAAATTACTATGAAATTACATTACGAAAATACGGCATTTACATAGATATAAATGAAATAACTATGAAATAAGAGCCGTGTTCGATTACCAACCGAGTAATAAAATTTTGATCATTCGAAGTTCACTGAATATATTATTGCGTTTGACATGTAGCCCTGTGACTATTTATATTGGAATCGTGCCTGACATAAACGTATTAAATTTAGTACCTGGTTCACCGAGCCTAGCTCGGGTTTATCACCCCTAAAAACGTGGTACCTGGTTGACCGAGCCTAGCTCGGATTTATCGCCCCCAAAACGTATTTTTTAAGATATTCGCATAATAATGCCCTGTTTTGCCGGCTTCGAATAGCATCATCCCGTTTTTTTTCGGTGTCGTAAGAGGCTACTAAGGGACTAAAGGGTTTAATGTATTACATTACAACTTTAGGCGACAGGTTGACAACCAGTCAGTACAGTGATACACGAAACATCTCGGCAAATGAGAAGACTAGTACACACGGACCGCGTTTATTTGGATAAATGGACCTCCCATACGAAGTGACTCGGTCGAATAGGGAATCTAAACAGGGAGGAAAAACGCGTGATCAATAGGGAAGGTTGCTTACTTTCATGGATAGTTTTGCCATGTAAAACATTGTGTTTACACATGTCATTTAAACGTGTATGTATGTAAATATTTATGAAGAGGTAGCGTTCACGTAGTATCGTAGCACGTGTGGCAGTGGCGGATAAGGATTACTGTACGGTAGGAGGGATAGGGATTACTGTACCGTATGCGTAGGCTCCTCACCATTTTATGCTAGTCAAGCTCGCGATACGTGGGCGACGTGACTTGCCCGATGGCGTAGCGGATAGTACCCCTACGCCGATGGTCGTTGGTTCGATCCCCACCGGATACAAATATTTGTTAAGTCAATTTTCAAATATTTGTGTTCAGTCTGGGTATTTTCTATGTATAGTATGTATTTATTTAGAAATAATAAGTATATAAGTATTAATACCAGCTATCTATACGTAGATGTATTTTTTAGCAATTTCATAGTTTGAAATTAGTGACTTATTGTTCATTCATCTGATTGAACGCATCACTATTACTTTTAATATGGCAACATTAGTATACAGAGTGACGACTTTAGAAAACGGAAGTCGGAGTTTACACCTTCAAAACCGCGAGTGTAAAATTTATAGACACGCACGTTGCATACGTGCAAATATACAATGCAAATATAAATTTATATAAATATCCTGGACAATTCACACAGCGCCATCTAGCCCCAAAGTAAGCAAAGCTTGTACTATGGAAACTAGTATAGTTTCAACATGATGTATTTATTGAAAATGGGACAGCCTAACAAGTTTCCTCGCAATGTAGTATAGTCGTAGATACTATAGGAACATAGACGTCGAAAACTCGTTGGTATGTACAAAGCACGACTAAAATTCAAACCCGGCACCCGATATCAGCAGTTCCGCACACTAATTATTATTGACTAGACAATCGAGGCAATTTTATTCATTCAGGAGTTCTTAAATCGTTCAATTTGCCAAAACACTATTTTTATTTCATCAAAAACTGATAACACTGTAAACGTCAGCCAGCTCCATCTAATTAAAAATACGACTTTAGACCTCAATGTCACAATGCGCCTCGCAAGCATGGATATCATTGCGGTTCTGCGCGGCGAATTCCTGTTTAACCTTCTACTCGCTACTACTACTGACCTTCTTGGTGTCGACTTCCACATCGTAGGCAGCTTTCTTAAGCTCGAAGTCTCGCTGTGCCTTCGCAATCTCGGTGTCATTGAGGATACGCGCGGCCATGCGTTGCTCCTCGGCCATCGCTTCTTTGATCTTCGCTTCGGCTTGCGCTTCGGCCTCACCGATGCGCGCGTCGCGTTTCACTTCGGCTGTTCGTGCCATACCCAGCGCTTTCAGGTAACCCTGGAGAATAGATTCGAATTAATATTACCCGTATTAATACCTATGTAAGTGTTGTGTATTTGAACATTAACCCGAAGATAAAAAATCATATTTGAGTCGAGACAAAGAGTTCGCAGAAGTCCCGCGAAAAACGTTTCAATGACCCTTAATCAGATGTCCATAAGGGTCATTTAAATTTTTCTTGCAGGACTTCTTTCGCGGTGCGGACTCTAACGCATTTATATCGATTTTTTCAAATAAACGAAGGATTGTCCAGGGCCACATAATTCTAAACAAAATAAACAGATGGCGCCGCGCTTTTATATCAGCATCCGAAGCGCGCCATCTACACTTTCTTTTCAATTACGTGGTCCTCGACAATCCCTCATTGCCATTTGAATACTAAATTAAATCTTTTAGCTCCTATTTCTGGTAGAGGCCTCAGCTATAATATAATTTGATCACGAATGTGTCATATTAGGCCTATGGCTTATACTTTGTAAAATTTAGCTTCCTTTCTTTACTAGGAAAATTAACTTTATGTTATAGCATTTGTTACAAGGTCACAAACGCAAAGGTATCAATCAAAATTTTATAAACTATAATATACTATTAAAAGCAACTTTGTAAACCTGTAACATAATATTGCAACCGACTTTATCCTGGCAACGGATAAAGATAAACACCGCCTAAGCCTATAAAGCGCCTAGCGCAAAGAAACTAGAACATTAGACACGAGGTAAGAAAAGAACCGATTGTATAACGAGGGTGTAGTTTGAGGCCCGAAGCGCAGCTGAGGGCTTTAATACACACGAGTTTGCAATCGGATTATCTTCCGAGTGATACATAGTGCTTTATACAAAGATTATGATTATGATTATGATTATACTACACCTGCAAGAATAAAAAAAGAGAAATACTAATAGAAGATCAGTTCAATAAACCTAAAATATTACATGAAAAATCCTAAACGAATTCGCGCGGTATTTTTTTAATATCGTACAAAGCAAAAGCAATAAGTCAATGGACTTAGCCAAGTCTTCCATTTTGCCTTCAAAAATATATTAAATTTACGTTCCCTTTTACGTTACTTTGACAGTTGCATATTTTGTCCCCTGGGGAGGAAGGTGATTTGTATGGATTATGACCTCCCGCTAATTTGAAACGAGAATAATGACTCACGTTCCCCTCTACATCTCCTTAAGCTATAGGGCATTTTCTATGTAGGTGTAGTATAAAATAATAAGCTTGCCTTTGCATAGGCCTAAGTAACAGAATATATTCAAGCTAAGACAGGCTAAACCCACAAATCTTGACATAACATAAATGTATTAAGCTTTCTGCACGCAAAAGATAGTAAGGTATGCAGCTAAGGACCATACACAACCAGGACCTAATATGGCCCATTTGTATGTAGTCTATTACTACAAAAACGTATATTTTTGCGTTTCTGTGCCTCCGCTACTGTCAGCAGATCTTAAACCTACATAAAATATTTAGGAAAACTCTGAATACATCATGAATACTTTTCAGATAAGACTCACATTCTTTGAGTTTATAAATAAAGATTGCTCAAATGCTCACCCATACATTACATTCGATGTCTATTTTAACTCATCACTGAGTTCAGATTGTTGCTGTAACATCGAGTGAATACACTTGATTCATATTCCTCCATCGAGAATAGTAAAGTAATGGTAGGCGAAACATCAATAACAGTCGCACTTGTTTAATCAAATTGATTTCTTTAAAGCAACAATATGTATATGTGTTTCACTACACATATGTAGGGAAATATACAATAGCGAAAATTATCTAGTGGGTTTATTTTCCCACTATCCTGATCGTCTTATTTAACTTTTAGTAAATCCCAAGGATGCATTAAGGCATTTTCTTTCCAAGTAAAATAAGCTCGGCACATTTTTGTAATTATTTAAAAGCAGTAAAACGAAAGATATTCAGTTTCATAGTACTAGTAATGACACGATGTATATTTTAAACATGTATTGCAGAAACATAATACAGGAGATAGTTGGCTGCATAATTCATATATTCAATTAGACGTACTATCTCACGATTATTTTTAGGCGACAGGC
The DNA here is from genome assembly GCA_029255805.1 of Keiferia lycopersicella. NCBI lineage: Eukaryota > Metazoa > Arthropoda > Insecta > Lepidoptera > Gelechiidae > Keiferia > Keiferia lycopersicella. The sequence goes on along the minus strand of JARACZ010000006.1, from coordinate 12,735,174 downwards.
TGACAACCTGTTATTATAGTAATACGCATGTTTTCTGAAACAACCTTAGAAAACAATCCTCAAAAATGTGAGACGTGGCAATAGTGACCGTATTTTAACGGCCGTTATTGCTCTGCCTACCCCGCAAGGGATAAAGTCGTAATATGTGGATGTAGGTGTACGTATTTTTTAATAGTGTAACAAGTGAGTCAGGGTTAGCGTCCATCCCGCCTTCTTGCCACTCGGCCCGAAAACAGACATAAAAACTGATATATAGAAATTACTTATTGAAGTATATATATAATTACATACCTAGTAATTATTTTAGTACAAAAGTAACTATAAAGATATAATATTACATATTTAAATTAGACGTAAAAAAGACTTAATTACAGAAAATAATTTAAAAAGGATTTCAAAATTGCTATTACTTGTACTGAGTAAATCAACTAAATTTATTATATTTGTTTGACTGTACAAATCACGCATGACTTGATCATCGGGTCGGGTGGCAAAAGGGCTGTATGGAGCATAACCCTTACAAGTAAGGCGAACACATATGTATACGTATAAATATGTATGTTAAAAATGCGGGTTGCTTTCAGCAACACTAGAGACAGCTTGAACACACGAAACCACATACCTTAGCTCCCTGTTGTCACGATGTGAGTACAATAAAAATTATCAACTAGAGTTATTTTAAAAATATAGAAATTGACCAATGTCATCAGGCATTTTTAATGATCAACTTTAAATAATCTCCATTTACCTTTTATTGGTGCAAAGCTCTTATGCGTGAACTTATTAAGTATAATAATTATGAAGCTTTAATTACATACCCAAACATAACTAAAGAACACAACAGGTAAGTGGAGAATAGAGAAGTTAGAATGCGAGTGTGAAAAGACATATTTTTATAATTTTTGTGTAATAATAAGTGGTCTAGGAGCGGGTTTGTATATTTCTCAACTGCTAGATAATTAAACAAAAGGTATCATTACCTTAATATTTCGTACTTGTCCATTGAATAAATCATTTCTAGAGTGCGTGAGCGGTAACGTTAGATCTCTCCTTTGAAAACATGTTCAGAGACTTTCGGTTATAAGCTTACTTAGAGTTCGGAACCCTGGGAGAATCTAAAAAAATTACGATAAGTACCTACCGCCAACGTACTGTAGATATACCACTATAGGCACTTATTTGAGGGCCAATACCTTCAGCTCTTTTTTAATAATCAATATTTTAGATGTATAAAATATAATGCCGTGTGATGCCGGCTTAGAATAGCATCACCCCACATTCTTCCCGTGGGTGTCGTAAGAGGCGACTAAGGGACTCGAGAGTATTGGTGTATTACAATTTTTAGGCGACAGGCTGACAACCTATCACTACAGTGATACACATGTTTTCTGAAACAACCTTGGAAAACAGTCCTCAAAAATGTCAGACGTGGCGATGATAGAGAGCGTATTCTTACGGCTGTTAACGCTCCGCCTACCCCGCAAGGGATAAAGGCGTGATATATGTGTGTGTGTAAAATATACCTAATACTATTACGACCGATGACAATGATCGATACAAATAGATGAGTGAAAGGAGGTACGATTTTAGTTAAGCTAGAAAACTACAATTAAAACTACAGTTAGGAAGTCTTTAAAACAAACAAAATCTAAGATAATTTGAAAATGTATTCTACTAACCACTGCCGCTAAATATTCATTCATATGCATCGGTTTAAAAACATACCTATCGATAAGGCTCTAACTAAACTAATTTAGCTTTTCATACAAAGACAGTGATACAAAGTTGAATGAGACTACTTCATCAGGTGAACCAGTCCATCTGGATTAGTCTCCCCAAGAATCATAAGGTTAATACATATATGATACATAACTTGGGACTTTGAACACAGTTGTTCCACTTCAAGGGCTACTACTACCAATGAAATTATTTTCAGTGTTATTAAAATCCATGGATAAAAACTATTTTTACAACCAATTTACTTCAGTCCTACCTTGAAAATACATAAAAAAAATTATGTACCTCCTCATCTCGGATGTCTTTCAACGTGTAAGAGACGACTGTGATGCCCATGTTGATTAGATCGCTCGAGGCCACCTCAAACACCTGTAAATGACACAAGAATTTGTTATTAAGTTATTCATGGCTTACTGACTGACCGTAAATATACCAGTTTACATCATACAGTTTAATAGATAAGTATATTCGTAACCAAAATGTATGGAAATGTAAAATGGAAAACTACAGGGTGGACATAAGTTGGGTGGGTGCACTTTTAAATGATTATTGTTAAATTAAAAACAAGAAAACAATTTGGAGTTTTTAATTTATATGTTCAGTTCATGGAATTTATTTATATAGTTTATTTAGTGATAAAGTGCATGTTTTTTGCAGCTGACCTTATTATTAGAACATCAACACTAGTTATTTAGACTGATCTTTTGAAAATGGATTTAAATGTATGAATATACCGTATGAATAACATTAGTATATCTGTTTTAATTGACAAACCTGTTTTTATTCGTTAATATCTTTTTTTTATTATGAGGCTAACTGAAAACAATGTAAATATGACATTTTTTTAAGATCTTGTGTCTGCTTTAGGGTGATTTCACCACTAAAACGAACTAAATATCGGTCGAAGGTTGTGGTTGCGTTTTCGGGAACTAATCCAAACTTTTAACAGTGCTGGAGACGTCATAGTTGACACACACAATATTTAATCAGAATATTTGGCAATAAATAACATTACATTATTGAGTTATTTATTTTATGAGCCCTCAATAACTGGTCCCAATCTTTCTGTCCATTATGTATATCAGATTGTCTGATAGTTAACCGCCTGATTAACTCAAACCGAAATATAAATAAATGCACAAAAAATAATTATTATTATTTAAATTTAAGTCGTGATTGGTTCAGTATAAGTAAAATAATCTACATGGAGGTTCTCAAAACGAATTGAAATAATATTTTCTTGCATATGAAGTAATTTTATAGCGAAATATTTTAAGAAATATTTTTAGTTTCTTCTAATTGAAAAAAGAATACGATACAAAAAAAGTAACCGTAAGTAGCTTATTATTATTACGTAATGTATGCTGTTTTTTGCGACCGATACGTCGAAACATAGAATAAAAATTACGGCCCACAAGTATTGAGCCACAGTGCCACGTTTATTATAGTATCTAGTTTATGTTATAATATATAAAAAAGCCTACCTTCTTCGAGAAAATTTTCCTGTCCTTGTAGATTTCCTCGACCGTCATGGATCCCATAATAGCCCGCTGGTGACCTTCGAGGGTTACCAGCGCTATGTGCTGGATCTCGTTCTCCGACTTGCCCAGGAACTGCTCGCACGCGGAGAGCAGCATCTCGGCATTCTGACCCTGGATCTTCACCTGCAAGTACGACATTACGAACAAATTAAGACTTAAATTTATGTATAACATGAACATACACACACTACACATAACATGCATAATTATTAAGGGATTAATCCAGAACTATTAAAGACTAAGGGATTAAGAGCTATACCTAGCGTCGGGTTTTCATACAAACGTATTCCCCTGTTTTCTTCCCGAGTAATGCCTCTAGAGTGATAATTATTTTTTTATTACATTAAGGACTACTATGGCCATGACTCTATTGTTTTCTTTTTTCGAAAAATAATTACAAGAAGAAAATATGAGCAATTTTCTTTTTTTATACAAAAAGTAAAATTCTTTTCTTTTGCATTTCATAATTAAAGTTGGAAAAAAGAAAGTAATACTGGCATGCATTTAGTAGACCTAATTTTAATAAAAATAAAAAAAAAAATATTGCTGGGAAAAAAAGGAATAGGTTTGTATGAAAAGGCTGAAAACCAGGCACAGGAACGCTCTTAATCCAGGGAACGGTGCTGACCGTTTTCCTGTGAATATCTACAATATCTTGCACTGCGCTCGCCAATCCGCCTGGCAACCGTGGTGAGCATGGCAATACCGGGGAGGCCCATGACCAGCAGTGGACTGTTATGGCTGTAGCAGTAGTATAAAAACTTTTTACACTAGAGTAAATCAAGTGTTTCTCATACTCAGTCTCCTTCACGACAAGAACGAGTCAAAGACCAATGTGAAGCGTTTGAGTCCTGTCTACTAAAATACATAATCGTTTATTATTGATTCGAAATATACTTATTTACATCTACGATTCTAAAAGATTATTAGTAAGTTGTTATTGTTAATCATGTTTATTGTTACAATTATTGTTTATGCGGTAATATTTGTCACCTATGTATCAATTTAAAATTTTGGTGGGTTTTTAAATAGTCAGAAATAAGATCATCTCTTTAATGAAGAAATAACTTGCTAGCTATTATAGAGTTATTGCGATTTCGCCATAGAAAGACTCCATATTTTTACTGGGGTATTAATACTCGTAGAAGTCTACCTACTATCGGAATAGCTTTGGCCAGGGCGTTTAGTCAATTCAATTTATTAAACAAATGGTGCGGCGCTATATAGGCGATGAAGTCATTGTTTGCCATTAGCAATATTGGTTGCTACTCCCAAAAAGAACTAATGAAAATGAGGCCATGGCTGACAAATAACTACCTACCTAATGCTAATCTAAACAGGGCTTAGAGTATATAACCTATGGCGGTGGTAAACAGTCAATTACCGAACAATTTATTCTGCCACTTGCGGGAGGGGAGGTAAACACGTACACGCACACAACCATAATTTTACAACAACTTGACAACTACATACAAAAGGGCAATTGTTAGTTTCATAAAACGTGCTGGGAAAATGGGCAGTGAATTCTAGCGAAGGGTAACCCCAGCATTCCCATGTCCTCAAGGTGACTCCAAGGCACAGGAACGATTTTTTCATTTACCTTTAAAGAAACAGTATAACCTGGGGCCTTATTTAACTGTTTATTGGACACAAGATAAAACACAGGGCAATCACATTAAGACAAAAAAACACAACAGGTACGACTTATTTCTAAAAAAAAATCTTTTCCAACAGTCCTTAATGATGGGTAGGGTGACCCTAAGGTTTCCTGGTAAAGAATGCTATCTAGCATTAAAGCCGCTTTATTGTACCGTTTCTTTCGTTAGTGTTTATCTGCTGTTGTTCTTTTCTAGTGCAACAATAATTTTGTTATATTGATTGTTTTAAATAGATTTTAATAACCCGATTTTTTTAAATTTATGTGATTGATAATCTTTATAACAAAGTTCATGTCATATTTGTATTATAAATAAAAAGAAACTTACGAACTTTACTAAATTCCAAAATTGTTGTTTTGGTTATACTCTACAATTATACCTACAAATACTTGTAATTAAAATGTTATAATCATAGCCTCTTGAGCATAACTTATACAGGGTGAACTTTTAAATGGGCGCTTATAGATTCGAGGGCGGGTGCAGTAGGTATCGATATGAGAACTAAGAAAAAATATAAAAGTATCACTAAAAAATATAACGCACACATAAACATAACATAATTGTGAGGAGGCTTAGGGCTCTGTATCGGTGTTAGAGTCTGGTTTGTACGTCTGAACGTTGTAGTGACCCGACTGCAGCACAGACTAGGGTGTGTTGTTGTCAGATTTGTATTGAGGCTGCCCGGCCGACCACAACAACACGTTACCTGCGCGATCCCAGTGACGGAGATGGGCACGCCCTGGCTGGTGTACACCGTCGGGGACTCCACCTGCAGGGTCATCGTGTTGAGCGATATCCGCTGCACGCGCTGCACGGCCGGCCAGACGAACGCGCGCCCACCAGGCACCAGCAGCGGCTTCGAGTAGCAGCATCCTGGTGAAAGTAAATGAACAGGATTATCGTCACTATACGATTATTTACAAATATACACTAACTCGTAAAAAAATTCACACCGCCGCATTTACTAAAATAACAATAGAAAAGTGTCTTAGTGTAGAATATCATGGTCATAAATAGCCAAAATTTCTTATCTGTTATTTATCATCTGTCTACATAAAAAGAAACTCAGCATTCAAAACCAAGATACACAAGAATAAGTATTTAAGTAAACTATTATCTTAATAGTTATAAAAATCATCATTTACACCTTAACAACCAGATTTTAGACATGAATCACTAAAGTCTGTATTTATCACTCGCACTGCTGAGATGCTGTTAGGTTCGTATTTATAAACCGCACTCAACGCTAAGATCGAGCTCAAGAGCGATTTTAACAAACGTCAGTGAATAATAACAGCATCTTAAAGTCGCACTCAAGATCGATCTCCGAGTTGAGTGTGGTCTATAAATACGGGCCTTAGTATTGACTGACATTTGTCAAAACCGCTCTTGAGATCGATCTTAGAGTTGAGTGTAATTTATAAACACGGACTCCTTAATAACCTTCAAAGAAATATTTGCAGAATCTTTCTTGAAACTTCAAAAAGTAGAAGTATTACAGGGGCCTACTAGCAGGGGCTAAAACCATAGTAACTATTTGAAAGTGAATCACTCAATCAAGCCAATTGAGACTAATTGCGATAGTGACCAAAAGTTGAACACTTCATTTAATAAATGCAAAAAATATTACACAAGTATAGTTGAACACCATTGTCGTATAATTATAGTTGTTATACTAAAACGAATGTCGAAAACTGATGTACGGAGCGTTCAAAAAATTAAGTGATTTGGACAACTGCCCCATTTCACTCTATTATATTAATCTACACAAAATATTGAGGTATTTTATGTGTGGCGTTAGCATAGAATAACATGGAGTATTGTAAGGAAGGAAGGGTTTCATGTGTATTATGATTTTATGTCTACTAAGCTATCTGTAGTGTTAGGCTGAAAACCTAGCAACTGTTTTTATGGGCATTTTATGAACTGCTTATCCTGCAATGGATAAAGTGGTGATGCCTATGCATGCAAGTACTTGTACATTTAGTTATGTTTGAAATGTTGCAATGAATGAAGACTGGTGACCTTGAATTCTGGGATAGTGTCTCTTTGGTTAGGACATAAACAGACATCCACTATTATTATTATCATCTTTAAACAGGCAGCAGTTGAAACAACTGATTATGCCCATATCTTGTTGTCCTCTCATTTGGATATCTCAGATAATTTTATTTGTCAAACCAACTTACAATCTCTGCAGATACCACATGGTCTGGCAGCCTGCTTCATGGAGGATTGTTGTGTGCTCTTGTCTTGGTTAGTTTCATTAAGAGACCTCGATTAATTGAGATTTCTAGTGCGATGATTCGGACATAAGGAGACATCCTCAAACACTTTCTTGATTGCTAATTAGTTTTAAAATGCATTTATTCAGAAAAATGTTAAAGACATTTTGAAACTAATTAGCAATAAGGAAAGACGTGTTTGAGGATACATTGTTGCAACTCTTATACACACACATATCACGCCTTTATCACTTGCGGGGTAAGCAGAGTGCTAATGACTGCAAAAATATGGCCATATCTTGACAAATATTGCAGGCCCTTTCTGATGATTCATGTAATGTAATGACCAGTTGTCAGCCTGTTACCTAAAGTTACAATACACAGGACACCCTTGAGTCCCTTAGTCGCCTCTTAAAACAACCGCGGAAAAAAATGGGTTGATGCTGTTCTAAGCTGACATCACATGGCATTCAAAGCCGGCATCATGCGGCATTCAATTCTTCATAACAAAAAATTCATAAATAACTTACCTCATAATAAAATAATGGTTTGAATCATATGCTTATCAGAGACAGAGGCAAGTAAACAATTTAGATGTTATATTGAACATTATAGATTACAGGAATCCCTGAAAGACTGACTCATGCTCAACTACACCACTATTATAAAAAGGAAAATTTGTTTATACTACAGCTACATAGAAAATGCCCTATAGCTTTATGAAACAAAGAGAGGAGCGTGAGTCATTGTTCATGTTTCAAATTAGCGCAAAGTAATAATCCATACAAATCTCTTTCCTCCACAAGGGAGAAAAGATGCAACAGTCAAAGACATGTAAAATGGAACGGAAATCTTATATATTTTTGCAAGCAATATCAAAGACTTGGCTGAATGGACTTATTGCTATTGATTTGTACGAAAGTATTTATTTAAGCACTATGTATCACTTGGAAGATAGTCCTATAGCAAATCTGTGTGTATTGAGGCCCTGAGCTGCGCTTCGGACCTTAAACTACACCCTCATAAAACAATTGGTACCTTTCCCACCATGTGATCAATGTACTATTGTTTTGTGTATCAATGTAATCAATTAGCTGTGCAACTAAAAGACCATCTACAAAATTTCTTTCACCATTAGAAGGCTGTAAAATCCCTGAGTAACACAGGCTACTTTTTAGTTTTTACCATATGAAAATTAATGTCTTATTTTTCTTGAGTGCGCTAAACAATGACTGAAAATGCTGGACTGGCCTATAGTTTAAAATGCTTCCATTTACAAAATAATAGTAACAAACTAATCAACAAGGAATATATAGAAGTAAGACAAATTGGATTGTATCCATCACATGGGCACTTGAGAAAACCTGCATAATTATTCTTAGACAAGATTGCATTGAACAACCAACTCTTAGTACAGGAACAACAAAGGTGCCTTCCCGCCTAAATAAGTAAAAACTTGCCTGAAATTAGTTAAGATCTGCTCTGATTACTATAGTATGTGTGACTCATTGTTTCAGATCTTCAGAGTGGGTATGTACATACAATAAGCAGATGAAAAAGTGAAAATTCTAAAGTAATGAAACACAGGTCCATAACCTACTGTTTTGTGGTGTTTATAGTTTGTATACCAATGGACCCTCTTTGGAAACATAAACATGTTTTGAAATTATAATTTGGAAGAGAGTAACATCTACTGGGAACTAATGGAAATTCGCAGAGCCATAAAAGTAACAAAAAGGAACGAAACACCTGTACAGTTTTGCGCACATACGCAAAGTGTAAAACAAAACAACACATAAGCAGCCTAAAATACGTTTTCCTAATAGAGAACTTCATTTACATCGCATTCATCCAAATAAAAAACGAAAAACCATTTGCTTGCTTACCAGACACAACGAGAGCCTCATTTGGCCCGCATGTAACAAAACCCCAGGTCATTTTCGAAGTACTTAACCAAAAACTAACTCTGCACTAAATAAACTGCGTAAAGGATAAATAAAACCATAAGATTTTTATTTATTGTAAATATCAAAACACAAATCGGCTTCACGCGGAAATGGTGGTAGGGCGAGCACCGCGCAAAGACATTTGAGTGAAACTGAGCGTTTCGTTGCTGCAATATTAGCATACCTCTTTATGGATCTGTACAAGACAATATGCAGGATTCTGCTATTTACATATTGCCCTGCCCATTTACAAACGAAAATAAGCATTGGATGGTCCAGTTAAAGAAATCACTAAGTCCAAAATGAGCTTAGGCTTAATAAATTTGTTTGAGTAATTATTTACGGAAGAAATAAACATTCTTTTAAATTTATTTTGTAATCGATAAAATGTCATATTTTATTCTTAGTAAATATAAAATCGGTGGACTTAGTTTTTTCAAATCTAACTAATGAACTTATCGATCCGCGTAGTTTGAAAAACTTAGAAACATCTTACAAATAAATCGGATAAATAAATCGATAGACAATAATTTCGTTTCTTTATTGGCATTAACAGTGCAAAAATCGTAAAATGGACTTAGTGCTTTCTTGAACTAGACATTGGACCATCCATAAGGTTTTTATTTTTTAATTTTGGACTTGGCATTATGTACACGGCAGAATCATACGTATTGCTACCACAGCGACATCTACATTCGCATTTCTTGACATGGCAGACCACTGTAGGAACTAGCCTGCGCCGCGAGAGAAATCCCGCGAAAAAAGTTTAAAAATGACCCATAAGTGCGTCAGATTAAGGGCCATTTGAAACGTTTTTCGCCGGACATCTTTCGTGGTGTTGCCTAGGCCCTTGCCCTTGCCGTTGCCCATAGAGAAATTATTGAGGTTGTCCAAAAAAAAAACTGGATGTAAAGTCAAAATTGCCAACCAATAGACATTTGTCGAGTTATAGGTTTTTTTTTACCATGGTTACTCAAAATGTTGATGAGTAAAAAACAGTGAGCATAGGTGTATAGCCACAGGGTATATATAGGGCATTAAGCCACCCTGTTGTTTGTGTTTTCTACTTAAATAAAATAAATAAATAAATATCCTGGACAATTCACACAGCGCCACCTAGTCCCAAACTAAGCAAAGCTGGTACTATAGGAACTAGACAGCTGATACTAATACTTATATACTCTTTTTTTGTAAATAAATACATATTATACATAGAAAACACCCAGACTCGACACAAATACTTGAAAATTGTCTAAACAAATATTTGTGTCCGGTGGGGATCGATCCCACGACCCTCGGCGTAGGCAGGTGTACTATCCGCTACACCATCGGGACAGTCAACTTCTATATCTATTATGGATTAACTGCAATTTTTTTTATGTTATGCTATCTTCTATATTAGAAATGTCCTCATTCACTCACTGACTCACTGATTCATCAACGCAGAGCCTACTACAGTTAAAAGCATGAAATTTCTGCAGTAGGTTCATTTTACCACAAAAACATCCACTAATAACGGATTTGTAGAATTTCAGCCCCTAGGGGGGTAAAAAAGGGGTATTATATGAAAGTTCGTGGTCTTCAAGCAGACTTAGAGATAATTACCAAGGGAATGGACAGCTGCTTTCCCTGCGAAGCAACATCTTACACTGCGCTCGCTAATTCGTCTGCCAAGGGTGGTGAGTATGGCAAAACCCCCCAATAGGGGGAGGCTCAAGTCCAGCAGTGGACTGTTGTGGCTGTTAAGGTCAAGGTAAGGCGGAAACAGCCTAATATAATCTTGATTTTTTGTTACTAAAGCCTGGTTTACACGGTGCGGGTTAGCATGCGAGTCAGCCTGCAGAGTAGCTGCAGTGCAGTCCAGCAAAAAAGAGTAGACAAAAAATGAAGGCGCCACTTCCTTTGCGATCTGTCAAATCTGGCAGTTAACGCTTGAATATGGCAACAATTTTTCATACATTTTTTTTAGTTCTATTTTATTTAATTTCTACTCTTTTTGCTGGACTATAATTCGCACGTCGTGAGAAAACACGCGTCGGGTGGCATCGGGTGTTAATAGTCTCCACCTTTGGATCTCTCGTTAACCATGTTTTTCTTCTTCGTCAGTATATGTAGTTCTCCTCATAGGGCGCGGGCGGGGAGAACAAAACTCGGAACGAAAGGTGGCAACACTTTGACACCCACCACACCACTGAGCCCACCACACAAGCCCAGCCAGCAAAGTGTTACCATTTGTGGCGGATTTCTGCCATTTTGACAGATTTGGCTCTGAACTGAAATTTTATTTGTGGCATATTATGCTGACGATTTACAAAACTGGCTGGCAGCTTTTGGCAGATTTAAAGGATCCCCAAGATAATTAGTACTACTAATTTGCAAATGGGGCTACCAAATATTGCAAATTTTCCATTATATCTCTTAGCTTTGCCAAAAAAATAATTAAGCAAACATGTCTCGATCTTAGTCTTAGACAGTCTAACCACAAAACAAGGGAATCAAGAAGATTTCTTTAGTATCCTGCGCCATTGATAGAGTTTCGCCGAGAGGCGGTTAGTGGGGGCTTAGGGGAATATCTCAGGGGAAGATATACTCACTTTTTCCCTTCAGGGGACCTTCAGTCAATGCCGCAGGACACTAAAGCCGAGCCGCAGAAACGAAGTCAATTTTGACACATAAAGACGAGTTAATGATACTTTTTCAAAGGCATCGGTTTCTTGGCAGTTTTTGACGTCAAGTTGGGCAGATTTCCCACTTTTGAGATGGTTACCCCAATCTGGCCAGCCAGCCGGCCGGGGACTGCGCCAGCCAACGAAGCAAGGGCCAGCCCAAACCGAACTCTGGAGCCTGGGGGTTCTGGTTGGTTTGATTGTTTTCGATTTACAATAGTTTTACTGTGGTACTTTTATTAGATAAACATAAAAATAATCTCATTCAAATATGTGTGGAAGCTACCTGCTTAGAAACCACACGGTAAGTGTTTTGGAAATATTCAGTAGGCTTTATTTTGTAAATAAATTGATGCCAGTATCCCGCAAAGACGTATACTCTGATCCTAGAGTAGGTGGACTTATAAGCGTGCCTGCTTTAAATGGACGTTCGAGACATAGTCACAGTACGCTTTAGTATACCCGGCTCAAAGGTTCATAGTTACCGCAGTTTTCTGGACGGAAAAAGACTTGCGAATGCGACTACATGCGTAGCTCTGCTTTTTACGGTGGGAGTGCTCTTAGGTGGCCTGGGCCCAGGGTACTACACTAAAAGCATGTATATAGGTGTTTCATATGTATCATCATATCACATCAACCTATAGCAGTCCACTGCTGGACATAGGCCTCCCTCACGGTACGCCACAATAAACGATCCCCTGCTATCGCCATCCAGTCACTACCAGCGGCTCTCTTAAAATTTTCGGTTCATCTCGCCAGAGGGAGTCTAGTGCTTGCCAAGGCGTGGTCTCCACTCGAGAACCCGCTTACTCCACTGGTCATTGATTCTACAATAATTATATATGCATAATAATAAAAAAATAAAATAAATAAAGATCTATCTATCTTTAAATCACCCTTCAATTTGTCAGACGTGGCAATAGCAACTGTATTTTTATGGTTGTGTATGCTCTGCCTAAAATGAATGAGATAAAGGCGTGATACATGTATGTATGTATTAAGGAACTATTTCTGTTTGCAGCATCTTCATGGAACAACAAGGAGCTGAGAGTGGTAAGTTTATGTTTGTTACCTACTTATTTTCTGGTTAAGATTACCTACCTACTTGTTTTTCTTCTACCCTGTGAACATCCCAGAAGAATTTTGTATTTTGAAAAGACTTAGCTGTGTTTGCTATCGTAGGCCATAGGCAATAATTATGTATGTATATGCTCCAACCCAACAAAATATGTTGCATTGTTTAGGAAGAGTTTGCAGTGTCCGTGACATGAATTGGAGAAAGTGATTTCATTTACAATATGTATCAATACATCATTTACTTTTAAAGGATATTGATATTATTTCTATTACTCACTAATACTATGCCAAAGACTAAACAATAAAAAAAAACACTGAAAAAGTGGGGGTCAATATTATTGCTTAAAAATTAAAAAAAATAAAGTAAGCTATTAATTAATTAAAGTACTATTGATGTATGAAACTGTCCTGTAGATTTTTTCTCAAGAACTTTGATTAGTTATAAAATATCTACACTCTTGATTGAACTTTGAATCTACAGAATATCTTAATGTAAATATTTTTGCCGGAATAACTTAAGGAAACTAAAAACTAAGGTATGTTATATACATTTTGACTACAAATTTTAGTATATTAAATGTATTTTACTTAAAATGCAATTGATTCCATGTTGCTTCTTTCATTATTAATTGTTGCTTTCAAGTCAATATTGACCCGACAGAGAATGGGATAAGGCATGGAGAATGATGACAGTTTTCTGGAGCCATATTAATTCATTAAATTGTCTGAATGTGTAAGAATAAAAGTATTTTAATAATATTTAATGCCTTGTGCTAAGAGTTTCCTCAGTTTATTCTATTTTGCTTTTATCCTCTATGTTTTTATTTGAAAGTTTGTTTGTAAGCACTCAACAAAATAATCTGTAAACAATATTGCTACAGTAAGTACCTACTGCTTGCGCTTGGCATAGTCCATATTATCAGCTTCTTAGGATATTGCTTATTTAAGGCAGATGGCAGTACTTTCGCATTCTAGGAGTAAAGACACAAGTTTTGGTGGGAATTTCTACTACGCACTTTAAATGGAGCAAAATTAACAGTTTCTTGCAATAATTAACAGGTTAAATTATTTTTGTTTTAAATCTGTGTGTTTGTGAGATATTTTGTTTAAATGCATGAATATAATATGTGGTAATCCGATCGTACTTTGATGCGCAAGCAATTTTTTTTAATTACCTTACTTACCGTCTAGATATTTCGGTGTTGCCCAAACTTATTCTGATGTATTTGCCTCTTTCCTCGCGGTGCGGGAAGTACATTCACCGGGATGTCCACTGTGTCCGTTAATTCTATTTCCCCTAACGTCTATTCCTTGAAAGTTCATTTCCCTGAACGTCCACTTCCTTCACCTTAAAATTTTATACCGCAGGCGGATACTGGCGACTCTTTCATTTTCCCAACGCGGCTCAATCTTTGCCGGCAAAATAATGCAAGTGTATCTTGGCAAATAACGCCAACGTCTATTACATCAAACCTCCACTTTAAAATCTCATGAAGGTGTAGGTCTTGACGAGATCTACGTAATGACAAACTTCAAATTCGTTCTCTTCGAAGACTATAAGCTCGTAGGTCCGTATTTATAAATCGCTCTCAACTCTGAGGTCGATTTCAAGAGCTATTTCAACAAATGTCAGTCAATACTAACAGCATCTCAGAGTCGCACTCAAGATCGATCTCTCAGTCGCACTCAAGATCATAAATACGGGCCTTAGACTAGGTTGGCATAACGAACGGCGCACCGCCGCCGTTTGGTGGCTTTGCGTGTGAAATTGTGCATGGGTCGGATTTACTAATTAAATTAATAAATAGACATGGCAACGCTTATGATAAATAAATAAAAATGCAGATGTTAAAAAGTTGTTCAATGAATTCTGCTTGTGATTCTGAATGAACTATTTCAGGTTTTACGCATTTAAGGTACACGTTGTATAAATACAGGGTCCAAAAATATTATCTGCAAATACTTTAAGGGGTAAACCAGCCCATGAAACTGAATAACTTTCCCCAAGGAACTTAGGTTGAAATATGAAAAAAAAATTGGGCCTCCCATATAAAATTGCCAACCGGTTCAAAGAATTTTATCATAATATTTCAACCTATATATTTCTTGGGGGTTCACTCTTATGGGCTGATTCACCCCTAAAGTATTTGCAGCTAGTAATATATTTATAAGTATACAAAAGTTGCACGTTTAAGGGTATTAGATAAAAGCCATGGTCATGGCTAATCGGTCGTTAACCGGAACGTTGAACGCGTTATCAAACATTTGGCGAATTATTTGTTTGCCTCATTTGTATCTATCCATCGTTGTTTGCCTTTTTTTTATGTGTTGTTGATGCGCTACTGAAAGTAACTTTTGTATATGTGTATGCAACTTCATTTATATGCTCTGAGAATTTAATAACTAATTAATATTGTTTTTTTACCCGACTCCCTCAGAACGAGGGTAATGTTTTTCGTGAGTATATAATGTTGTAGGTACGTAAGTAAGTACGTGAACTTTTTTTTTTCAAGTGATACATACTGTAATAAGACGTGTTCGTCTTTACACTGCTAGTTACACTGGCTATGTTAAAATATCATAAATTCAAAATATGCGGATTTTTAACGCAAAATTAAACTTTGAAATCACCGCAGTCGGCTTTTTTTTTTCATTAATCATGTTATAGTTCCTCGGGTCGAACTCCTAGGGAAGAATTACTCGCACCTCAATGGTCAAAGCGCGCTGATTTAGACCAGCGTTTCTCATAGTTTTTTTGGTGGAACCCAAAGCAAAAAAAAAGTTACGTCCATTCTTTAATGTTATTCTTTGTCAAAACAACTTAATTCTTACTACTGAGCCGATTAAAATTCAAAGAAGCATCGCCATTCGCCAAGTAGGAGCGTCGGTGGCCAAGTGGTTAGGACACCGGTCTTACAATCGAGAGACTCGAGTTCGACCATGTACCAATGCGTTTTTACTCACGGACATTTACAGACTGCTCTTACGGTGAAAGAAAAACATCGTGATGACACCCACATTCTTGAATGTGACTTATGTAAGATTCGGGCCAGGTTAGCCTTCGTGTTGCAAAGGTCAGATGGCAGTCACTCTGTGTAACAACTTGGTTCCACGTCAAATCCCCTAGATTAGGTAGCCGACCCCGACAGAGAAACAGGGTAAAGGAAGGAGAATGATGATCTTTCAAGGGGATGCACTGAGCCCAATGTGGTTCTGTTAAGCACTGAACTCACTATCAAAACTACTAAATGATACACATGTAGGACTAAATCTGAATAACTTGAATTTGAATTATACATGGGCGACATCAAAATATTATCGGAGTTGTTTAAACTTACACACATAACTCAAAAGTTTCCTAACATAATGGGATGTATGAAATTGTTCCTTATTTTTCATCAATTGGTCGAAAGTACGTTTAATAGAAGAGATTCGCGGAGCCCCTACGAGTAGTGTTTGAGAAACGCTGATTTACATAATAGAAGGTGGGGCTTTTCACGAACCGCTTTAAAGGAATCGCTTACATGCTGGTTGTAAAATATTGTACGATTGCTTTTTCAAAGGTTTTTTTAAATTAGCCTGTTCAGCGTCCCACTGCAAGGCAACGACCTCCACTTTCTTGCGCATTTCATAGGTTATCATTAGTTAAATTTATTTAAAATTATTGTTTGTCCTTAACTATATTATTAAATATTTTAGGCGACAGGCTGACAACCTGTCACTATGGTGAAACAAAAATTTTCTGTAATGGCCCTCAACATTTGTCAGACATGGCTATAGCGATCGTATTTTTACGGCTGTTAAGGCTCTGCCTACCCCGCAAGGAATAAAGTAAAATACACATTTAAAATTTTATAATTTTGTGTTTAAATAGCGTTGTACGTATTAATCTGCTGACGAAAAAGGGCGAATCAGTTCCACAATTCGGTCACCATTTATTTTTTGCTATTACTGACGCAGGCACGACCGAACACGGCAGGGGCTATAAACGAAATGACAAAATTTCACAAGACATTCCTAGACAAGAAATTGCCTAGCGAAGGTCACGAGCATTTGCCAATGGGTGATGTCGGTTGACTTTCTTTCAGAGTTCTTTTCGTGGAACAGAGTACAGTAACGAATATGTCACTTTCCTCACTGCTTTACCTAAGCTCAGTTCATAAGATAATATTAGCAAACAAGCGTGGTGTTCGCTTATTCACAAACCGAAGCGATTATCGCACTCCCAGGCAGAAGGTATTCAATAACGTTCCCAAGAACATTTATTGCATTCCTCTTCCATAAACGCATACCTATTCAACCTATTTGTTGTATTGGAAATTATATTGTATTAAAATATGTATTGTATTGGAAAAGTCAAGGTACCGTACTAGTAGATGGAATTTAACAAACACCGGTATGTCGGACAGATTTTAAAATAGTTTTGTAAATACTTACCTTTTTGGATTACTTATTTTTTCTAGAATTTTCAAGGCATAACTATTCAAAAGAAAACATGCCCTATAGCTTAGCTATGCATTATGATATGAAGCGTATTTTGTTGGAATTATATAAAGTTCCTTTTAGGTCAATGAAGAAATATCGTAAACAGGTAAATAGGTTCGGCATCAAATCGTTTGGTGGTGACAGTATTATTTTATTACGTACTTGACAAGCATTCTTCTTCATGCTGGAGTCAGTTAATAAATTTTCGCAACAGGCTCTTAATAATTATCAGGCGCGCGAATCGATGTGAGTCGTCGCCGAGGGGGCTTGAAGACGTGCGGGGCCTGAGGGGGCGTTGTCGACGGGGGCGGGGGCTGGCGGGGTGGCGAAGGACGCCGCGGCACCGCGCAAGTCGCCGCCCGTTGCCCGTATCGACCGCCCCGGATGTGCATTGCAATGCCGTCGGAGAGATCAGGCGACCCACCTACTCGCGGAATACCTCGGCCGCGTTTGGACTGAAAGAGGAACGAGACCAATCGAACATCCAGTGCTCGGCCGAAGAGGCCGTCAATCTGGACTGTTCTGATCCTTCAATCCCTTTTCCCCACAGTCCTCTAACGATTTTTTCATAACTTGAGTACTTGCTTGAGAAAATCCTTAAACTAAATCTCTAGCAGATATTTCGTAACAATAATTTGGACGCATTCGTTACACAACCGGCCATGTCAGATCACATATATGACTACAACTAGCAGGCGGTTTAACCTTTTGCACGCCAGAGTTTTTTTACGTCGGCACACCCCCGACGCCAAGCATAGAAAAATATGAAGATGGTAAAAACTTATCGGCAAGCAGCCCGGTGTCTTAAACAAGACAGAATTTAAGTTATAAAAATAGGTAAATTTGGACTACTTTAGTCGTCAGTGGCGTCGTATGTACGCGAGCGTTTAGCAACTATAGTGGTCATTGGCGTTCAAAAGGTTAACCTTTTGCACGCCAGAGTTTTTTTACGTCGGCACACCCCGGACGCCAAGCATAGAAAAATATGAAGATGGTAAAAACTTATCGGCAAGCAGCCCGGTGTCTTAAACGAGACAGAATTTAAGTTATAAAAATAGGTAAATTTGGACTACTTTAGTCGTCAGTGGCGTCGTATGTACGCGAGCGTTTAGCAACTATAGTGGTCATTGGCGTTCAAAAGGTTAAATAGTCTGACATAGTTCATCAGATTGTAAGTCAAAATCCAACACGGAGACTCAATAAGCTAATGAATCCCTACAAACTCAGAATTTCAATCAGCTTCTCTTCTGGGCTCAATGCTTCATTAGTTAGTTGCACTAATGCATTATGACTATGACTAGTATAAGTAGGTAAGGTGCTCCCCGCCGGAACTGCCGGGGGAGCATATCTATTCCCGACTGTGCCGGTCGTTGACCCTGATCCGGAACTATAGTTCAGCGATTTGGTGGGGTGCAGCATTTAACAATTGGCATTCATCTTCCGCGCTTCGTACTAGGCCACCCATGTTCGTCAGTTATAGGGATAGGTTTATAGGAATAGATAACGTGATCTGTTTGTTTCTCACACAAAAGTTAAACGAACTTACGTCTGTAATATAGGCTTAAGTCTGAATAAAAACTGTTTAGGAATAATAATTTTAAAACCCTAAGATATATTAACCCTGTTGGAACCGCTTGACGCCAACAGATGGAGCCAATGTTGCAAATAACAATTTATTATGTGGACAAAAATACTCTTTGCTTTACTAATAGTAGTTTTGCTTCAAATTTACGTGTGACTGTAATTTCATATAAGCTTTAATTTAGTTTATTTATATGAAATAATAACGGTGTTTAACAAAATCTATACATATAATAATAATATAATATAATCTATCTCTTCTCTATCTATACATATAATAAGACTGTAGAAAGCCGGTGTCCAGTAGCCATGTATAGATTTCGAAAGAACATACCGATAGCGTGCTTTAGAACTAACAGCGATGTCTATTGTTATATAAAAAAAAAGTTTTGTGTTTTTTTTTCACGCTTATCTCCGAAATTAACCGACAAATTTTAATGAAACCTTTTATGATGTATAGCTATTAGCCTGTTCAATGCTAAGTTACTTTTTATTACTGAAATATCACTCATTCCTGCGGGAAAATACGATCAACCCAGCGGTATACAACCAGAACTATATATAATGTCGCTCTGTCTGTGGGTTTGTCCACGCTAATCTCCGAAACTACTGGATGGATTTGAATGAATCTTTTTATGGTTTATAGCAAATAAGCCAACTTAACAAATATGGTACTTTTTTTTTGTTTCATCTGGGCTACCGCGGCTCAGTCGCATCCCGCGAAATAATGCAAGTCTTGGCCACTTCCTTTTAATATTATTAACCAACATTACAGAACGATTTTACAATTTTAGGCGATAGGCTGACAACCTGTCACTACATTGATACATGTATCATCGAAAAGGGCCCTCAATACTTGTCAGACGCGGCGATAACGACCGTAATTTTACTATTGTTAACGCTCTGCCTACCCCGGAAGGGATAAAGGCGTGATTTGTGTATGTGTATGTATGTACAGAACGATTTTAGCTTCTATCCCTGCAAAAAGTTTTGTACTCTATGAACAACATATAGCTCGGGATACAATTACGTCCGCGTTGCTTTGTGATATGCTAACTGAAGAATTTGGCGCGTGTAAATGCAGGCCAGTCTTCCTAGAAAGCGGCGCACGGCGTGGTGACGCGGCGGCGTGCAAGCACCACTTCTCAGAACCAGAAGGGCGAGCGGAGTGGGCGCCACATCTAGGGATGAAGAATTACACTAAACTAGTGATATGTTATCGATATATCGACCTAATATTCCGATATACCAAACTTTAATAAATCATTATAATTTATAAAAAAGTTTTAGGAGATGATTACGAATTACTCAAAACTGGGACAACTAAGTAGCAAGAGTGTGATAGTACGTAATTTTACACATTTTTGTGGATTTGATGAGTTTTCTATACGATTACTATATTGATATTTTTAGATATCGATGCATGACTCTTCTCCAATATATTGATATTTTGTACATCTCTAAATAACTCTACATAATCTTTTTCTCTTCGTATACTTTGTCTGCCGCCGCGCCTGTTGCAGTTGCAGCAGTGCGCTGATCTCGTTAGATTAGAGTACCAACCAACCGACAAAATATACAATATCTAAGCAGCAGTCGACCTCGCTGGCACAGCACACCTCAGTCCTGTTCATGATAGTTGAAAAAAATTATGACCGTGTAATATCTCGCTCTCAATAAAATAAATATAGCTACTTACTCAAACATCCAAGCAGAAATACACGACCTTACGAATTGTGTGGTTACGTTTCCGAGTTCCTCCGACCGCGTCTACAATACAAAGTGATTAGGGGTAAATCCACGGTAACTTGCGTTACATTTGAAGCAGTTTATTGTCAAACAAAATATGTGAATGTTATTATTATAGGATATATCCGTTTTTTTATTTTCGTATATGAGAGATTATATGGTAAACTAATTGCTGTTCAGCAATACAACTTGAAACTACAGCAAAGTTTTGAAACAGTGCACTTTTCATTCTGGTAACTGACGTTACACAAAAAGGCCGATATAGTTTACGTACTTCGTATAATCAGATATTTCTGTGATTCCTTGAACTTAAGATTTTTTTAAAAATTATAGGCGATTAGATAAATAGTCAATGTATTTTAATCAACAAAAAATAAAGATATTGTCTGCTCCAAATAATTAAAAAAAAATTAAACATTGGTAACTTGCGTTACACAAAAATAGTAACTTGCGTTACATCAGATTAATATTTCTCTTTCCACTCAGATAAAGGCAGGTTATCTGACTCATCCCAGTTGTAGTTATTTTCATCGTCAGTTCCAACGTTTACTTCATCTTCTTCATCAAAGTCTTTGGATATTAGATTTTTTTTGAGCTCATTATTCTTCCAGAACAGTATGTGACACTTTGTTCTAGGTATAGGAGCAGCCTTTGTAAAACTTTCTTCCAATTTCAGAACTCTTGCCCTCTCTTAAAGGACTTTGCTCCTTACAAACCCATAGAATGCATGTATATCAAGAATCACACGCTCATCCAAAGCATTTGCACCGCGCAAATGATAAGAGATTTCCTTTGGGCATTCATCTAATAGCTTTGAAGCACCAATTATTTTTTTTAAGGGACAAGCAGGCAATGCTTTACGAGCTTGAATTACAGCTTTGCCAATGGACTGCGGTGTTACACATATGGAAGGTTCATTTGGAAATGAAGGCGATGCTTGATTCTGTTGTTTCAAAAGTCTGTGCTTTCTTACTCTTTCCTTGGTTTTCCTTCGATTTTCTTTAATAACCTTTGCCTTTTTAGATAAACTTAAGGTCTCTAATCCTCCTTTTTTCTTTTGCCGTGTTTTTCGACTAGCTTGCTTTATTTTTTCTTTATATTCTTCATATTTTCCGGCCTCTTTCAACTTTTCCCTTCTTCTTCTCATCTTTTCCGCAGCACTGAGTGGCATAGTGACTGCAAATGGATAATACTTAAAAGGTAACTGTCGTTACATTCGTGTAACACAAGTTACCGGTAACTTGCGTTACAATCTTTTGACAAAAATAAAAAATCAAAACATTTATTTTAAATCAAACCGATTATGAAGTTTTGTCCGCCATGCCCATATTTAAGAGAATTATGAAAGTCATTAAGATTGTTTTAACGCAAGTCCTTAAATTTGAAAAATTATTAAATAATGGTAACTTGCGTTACAAAAAACATTAAACTTTTCATTTGGGTATATCTTAGGATTCTTTTGATGAAATAAGCATAGGGCTAAAATTTTACACGTATCAATTCGTATATTCGAAAATAAATACATATACTTACCAATAGTTACCATAAAACTATACTTATTAGATGTTTTTGGTATAGCTATTTCACGATATTTTCACAAAATCAAATAGGGTAACGAATTGCACTAGTTTTACCTGGGATATACTAGAATATTATAAAAACGGAGTTCATAATAAATGACTACTACCCTCTAAGAAGAATTTGACACAAAAAAAATATCAAAATACCCGCGAAAAAAAATTGTACTTTTTCACTCTCCGCCGTGGATTTACCCTTAGGCATGATCAACCTAGCGCCACGTCGCCGACAAGAAGGGAATTTCCTTCTACGCAAATAATATTATCTGTCACCTCCCACCGAGCATCATAAAAAAAGTTACCGCAGAAAGATAACTTCACTCTTTCATTGGTTTACTAAAACATAATGAAACAAAGTAAAAGAAAGACCTTTTCTCATTTTTATAATTTCGCTTGCAAGGCGCTATCTACCTATACTAAACCAAAAAATGAAATCGAAACTAAACTTTACCAGAATCCTTCTTACTCAAGCTTAGACTTGACCATAATTTACGGTTACGGGGGTCTACCGGTAAAGCCATTTTGTCTTCGAAGTACAGAAAGCGGTATTGCTTATTTATCCCCATCCTCAAACTTAAAGGCGCAACTTGAAGCTCTTTGATTATCACTGACGGATCTTGCTGATGCAACATGAGGTCTGGCTAAATCATGTAGCATGCGGTGCATACGTTACATTCGTTGTCTAAAAACACGGTACCTAAAAGAATATCAATAGCAAAAGACGAATAAAATAAACCAGCCGCAGAGAAGGTTGTTTGCTTCTCTGCGATCACATCTGCCGCTTAAACTTGTGTGTTGCGCAGTATGTGCCTTTTCACGGGTGTTTGTCCTTTTCGCCGTTGGTCGCCGTTTAGTAGGTAGCCGAGTTGAGAAGCGCGCTCGATGAGCGACGCAGCCGCGTTTCTTTTTTGTCCCCACGGATTCCAATGCCCCATGTCCAACCTGTAAGTCCGGCAGTTTACCGAGCGTTGACCGCGCGTCTTGCCTTGCCACCAAGCGCAAACTTGTCCAACAACTACAGTAGTGGACGCTTTCAACAGCTCCTGTACTACTTAAAATTATATTAATCGCTTAAATTCTAGTCCTGTACTAGTGACATTCCAAAATTAATAATGAAAAAGAATCCAAGAAAAAGACAACACTTCTTCGTTATAAGTAGGTAGTTGTAGCAATGTAGCGAATTTTCAAAAGTACAAAGGCCCTTGAGTATGCGTAGGTGTTCTTTGTAGCTGAAGGTAGGTACCTATTTAAACTCGCTGTCCAGAAAACCAAAACAGTACCTGATTGATTAGTGATTGATAACATAACAAACAATGTAAAAATAAATTGGACGCACGCGAAAATAGGAACGTTTGATAGCAGAAATATTTTTAGTTCTGAAGTTTTAGAATGTTAATTTATGTTTCCCATTTTATTTTCAATTAATGTCGAATATTATTTATTGAAATGTTCTTGTAACTTTTTTAGAAGTGTTATAAAAGTTTATACATAATAAAATAAAGCACCGTAGAAGGTTTGAGTACTTATTATGAGGATAACATGCTGTACCGTTGAAGTAAGCAGAACAAACTAATGGCGGGAATAGAATGGGTAGATAGTGGACGCGACCGCGAAGGTGGCTGCGCGGCCTGCGCGCGCGCCGTTCATTGATGGCCAGGCGCTGGCGAGGGCCGGGGGAGGGCAAGAGGAATGCGGCCGCGGCGAGCAATGACCGCGCCAGGGTCGCTTCCTTTACGAGAAGCGCGGGCCGTCGTACTACACTCGATCCCCCCTCCGCACCTGCCCTGCCCTGCGCCGCGCCGCACCGCGCCTTAACCCGTACTACATGGCATGGCCCTCTTGGCTGCGACGACGCACGTTTTTCGACCCACAGTCCGTTACAAAAATTAAGTGTGCCGCATTCCACGACCGCAAAGGCGTCTCCTTTACACTCAAAAAATATCTGCGCTTTACTTTAATGCAAAAAGTACATAATTTTGATTTCTTTTTCACAAATATTCAATACTGCTTAGCGGCCAAAGTGACCATAATTTATAGAAACATAAAATAATTGAAAAAAGTATTCACGAAGACATTGAAATAATTAATAATATTTTTGAATAAGAACTTAAAAAATAATAATTAGAAAATAGATACCGTGGCACCTAGTAGCAAGTAGTAGTGCGGAGGGTGTAGGCTACTGGCCTGAAACTACAAGTACTGCTAATAGTACAAATGTACCTGTGTTTAGTCTTTGTGGTTATTACAACTGAGCTCGTTTCTTTTATACAGCTTAACATCAGAGTAACTAAAGTGTGCAAGTGCTAGCGCATGCGTGCAATACGTGTGTGCATGCGTGTAATGCGTGCGTGCGTGGATGGGGTGCAGTGCACGCATATAATACTTACTGTAGCTACCATAAACTCAAATAAGCTGAACAAAGCCTAGTTAAATTAATTGACCACAGAGTTGAAAGCTTTACTTTGATATTGGCTTCATGTCATGACTTATTTCCTCTACGATAGTGAATGTTAATCAGAAGCTGTGAATTATGTATCAAATATATTATGAATCAAAGCGATGCATAGACTGCCCTAGATCAGTGTCCACTATCAGACTACTGGAACAAATCTCCTTCACAGATTGTCTGATTTGGAAGTCATAGTGCCCGCATATGACTATATTATTCTAGTAAACTTGAACTATTAGTCAAATTTCAAAACGCTTAGTTCTACATCACACACACACTTTCATATAAAAACCAAAAACATATTAGCCCAGGCGTATGTTGCATTTTTATGGTTGGAAATGGATAGACAAGATCACTGATAGATAATAATATAATAAGATAATATTATATTAATTACATGTAATTTTAAACATAATTTATAAATAAATATAAATCTATTCCTTTTCGCTCTCAGAATAGCAAGTGAAACACTATAATGGATATCTACATTTTTGGAATGAAATGAACATAAAAAGCCATTTCATTAGATGCGTAACACGCGATAGTTTTCGGTTCTAGTTTTAATTTTATTTAAAACCCTGTGTTTCAACAAGATAGATGAATAAGATTCTCATGACATGACATACGTGGCTGGACATTTCTGTTGGTTTTTTTTTGTGCTAATAATTAATCAAATACGATTTGCGTTTACATAACCCTTGGTAGACATTTGAGTTATTTTGTGTATTTTAATTGAAAAGTCAACCTTATTTCTGGTAAATAAATTTCTATTGAAAGTATAGAATAATGCAGTAATTATGCCTAATTATATGCAGTCGCGTACACTATTTTATATACACTCTACACACAAATTTCATAAATTATACAAGTGCGATTTGAAGTTTACGCAACAACTTCAAGTCTCGTCCCGGGTATAATTTTTGGGTTATTGTTGGCACGGGAACCACATATTCATTAACTGACATTACCTATAACTAACAGTTATTATATGACAGACTAAGTAATGTTTACAGGTTGAATGCTTACAGATAAGTAGTGTATCACATCACTATAGTGACAGGTTGTCAGCATGTCGCCTTAAGGCGAAATCGGCTCAGAAACCGTCGCGAGAAGGTAAAATAGTGTTCGGAATTTGCTAAACCATTTCTTGAAATCTCAATAAAATGAAATGATATTAATTTTAGTAGTACTTTAAGATATTTGCTACAAAACTATGGGGCCCGAAACACGATCTAATAAAATTGCCTCGATAGAAAAAAATCGCAAAGTAGGCTCTGATTTTGCGTTTTCCGGCCACTTTTTACACTAAAAAGCTGAACGATTTGATTGTTATCCAATATTTCATAATTTATTTTGTGTCTTCTTTTTCCTTATTATATGTGTTATCAACGTATGGCGTCAATTTTCTGATTTTTTCGTTAAAATTAATTAAAAAATAACACAAACGCAATAGTGTGTTGGGTTTGCGCAAGAGCATGCCCACTTCCACCGCGCCCGCGTCCCCTCAGTCGGCCGCCGAGCCTCGTCGGAAGCAGACACGTACAACTTTTTTCTAGCAGCGTCGTGTTTACGAAACTTAGTTAGCGGGGAAGAATAATGCCTAATAAAAGAAAAAAAGGCGACGCTTTCCAAGCGTGCCTATAAAAAACAAAGGATTAGTAACTTGAAAGGGTAAGTACCTATAAAAAACATTGCTTGCGTAAAGTAGTTCTCACTAATGTTTACGTATTCTAGCGATGTATTTTTTTGAAAGTAGGGTAGAAGTACATTGCAAGGACTAGATTTTTTTTTATGGTAAAAATACAATTATATCCATATAAATGTGCTGCAAATATTCTAAGGCATCCATGAAAATGAAAAACGTTTCCTCAGAAACACAGGACAAAATAAAAAAACAAAATAAAAAAATTGTCCTCCCTTACAAAATTTGTTGGCTGGTACGCCCGTCGCCGCCCAGTTTTTTGTATGGGAGGAAAAAAAGTTGTTGTGTTTCGACTTCTGTTTTTTTGGAAATCTTTTTTAGTTTCATGGACTGATTTACCCCTCAAAATATTTGTAGTAATTTAAATTTTTACATACTGTATTGTAGTACCCCCCAATAGGGGGCGGCCCATTACCAGCAGTAGATTGTTGTGGCTGTTATGGTATGGTATGGTATTTTGCCTTCCTGTGCCTCGCGGTTATACCTACGGGGCAACGCTATCTATCTTATTTACAAAATTAGTGTGGATGGATAAATACCGGTTTAGCGCGAATTAGATTCGTGCGAGGAGGGTTCCGTACAACCTTGTTTTGTACTTCAAAAAATAATTTCACATAAATCAATACGTCACTGGCGAGTTCCGAAAAAGCAAATGTATATTTTTAATCATAACAAATTATTATCAGCAGGTGACCATGGATAATCGTGGGGTTTGATAGCATCCTTTATAGTTTTCGTAAATGTGGTAAGAAAAATAAGGGTAAGAATGCTTTGCATGGATAAACGCATTTTAGCTTGGCTTTGGGATCGGGATCATACCTACTCGTCGGATTACTAGACATTATCCATTATTCATCATCATCATCATTAACAGCCTATTGTAGTCCACTGCTGGACATAGGCCTCTCCTAAAGCACGCCACTGAACCCGGTCTTCGGGTTTACTTCTCCAGTCACTGCCCGCAGCTTTGCGTATGTCGTCGCTCCACCTTGCCACAGGGCGTCCTACGCTACGTTTGCCGATACGCGGTCTCCACTCAAGGACCAGCTTACCCCAGCGGTTATCGGTCCTTCGGCAGATATGACCAGCCCACTGCCACTTCAGCTTGCTAATACGTTGAGCTATGTCGGTCACTCTAGTTCTCTGTCGAATTACTTCGTTTCGGATACGATCCCTTAGAGAAACCCCGAGCATAGCTCTCTCCATAGCTCGCTGAGCCACTTTCAGTTGATGGACCAGTCGTACCGTGAGTGTCCACGTTTCGGCTCCGTATGTCATGACAGGTAGGACGCACTGGTTGAAGACTTTCGTCTTAAGGCATTGCGGTATTGGCGACGAAAAGACTCGACGGAGTTTCCGAATGCTGCCCAACCCAGCTGTATTCTTCTCTGGACTTCCTTCTCAAGGTTGTTTCTACCTAGTTGGAGCGTTTGCCCTAGGTAGACATACTGTTGAACAACTTCGAGTTGGATTCCATTTACGGCAATCGGTTCCGGATCAACGTGTTCGTTGAACATGACTTTGGTTTTATCCAAATTCATCCGGAGACCGATGCGGCGAGAAGAATCAGCTAGGTCATCTACCATTCGTTGTAGGTCTTACAGCGTTTCTGCCATAATGACGATGTCGTCTGCAAATCGTAAGTGAGAGATGTACTTGCCGTTTATATTAATACCACGACCTTTCCAGTCCAGCGTCTTAAACATATCCTCCAGAGCGTTAGTGAACAGTTTCGGGGATATGATGTCCCCCTGTCTCACTCCTCGATGGAGATGGATAGGTTTAGTCCGCTGGTCCTGTACTTGTACGGTCATTGTGGTGGCTTCATACAGACATCTCATCACTTCGATGTATCGCCAGTCGACTTGGCAACGCTGCAAAGACTCCAGAACAGACCAGGTTTCGATGGAGTCGAAAGCTTTCTCATAGTCCACAAACGCTAAGCACAGGGGCCGATTGTACTCTTGAGACTTCTGTACAATCTGCCGTACCGTGTGAATGTGGTCTATGGTGCTATAACCCCTTCGAAACCCGGCCTGCTCGGGAGGCTGAAACTTATCGAGTCTTCGCGCATGACGGTTCGTGATGACCCTGGAGAACAGTTTGTAAACATGGCTCAAAAGCGAAATGGGGCGGTAGTTCTTCAATAGGGTTTTGTCTCCTTTTTTGAAGAACAGTACCACCATGCTTCTGTGCCATGCCTGCGGAGTTCTCCCATGGAAGAGAACGGAGTTAAAGAGCTGTTGGAGCTGTTCCAATAAGGGAATTCCTCCAGCTTTTAGGAGCTCTGTCGTGATCCCGTCCTCCCCTGGGGCTTTTCCATTTTTTAACTGTTTCAGGGCCATTTCGATCTCGTCTCGGCTGATCTCGGGCAGGTCCTCGGTGAAGTGGCGTGTGAGGGTGGCTCTGCAATCCTCAGTATCGGGTACGGGCTTTGAAGCTTGCGAGGCGTAGAGCTTGCCATAGAAGTCTTCCACTTCCGACAGAACCTCCGGCTTGGATGCGACGACTTCCCCAGATTCAGTTGTCAGCTTCGTCAGGTGGCTCCTACCCAAAGGCCGTGCGAACACCTTTGGTCCCCGATTCTGCTCAATTGATTTTTCAATCAAGAGCGTGTTTGCGGATCGGAGATCACGTCGCACGAGCCTCTGGATGGTTTTGTTGCGCTCTTGACTTTTCGTCGAAGCTGACAATGGGTCTGTACGTCTCTCTTCCATTAAGCTGAGAGTTTCCGTCGAAAGTTTGGACTTTTTGCTCTTACGTCTAATCTCGCAGAACTTCGTCCCTTCATCCCTGTTCGACACACTTGATATCTCTACAACGTTGGCACAGAGAACCTTATTAACCATAAATCCGACGCCACCTTGGGAGGGCTGATCTCCTTCTCGGTTATACAGAAGATGGCCCGATCCCAGAGTTATGGTGTCCTCCCCCACTCTTCGGACTTCACATAACCCTAGAATGTGCCACCTTATGTGCTTCAGCTCCTCTTCTAATTGCGCCAGGTGTTCGTCCAGTCGTAACGTGCGTCCATTGAACGTAGCCAGGGTCAATTTGATTCTTAGCACCCCCTGACCCGCCGTTACCATGACCGCCGCCTTGGCCAGGAATAGCGGGGCGGCCGGGGACTGGGGGCCTTGGTCCGATGGCTTGTTTCATGAGGGTTTGCCTTTAAAAGATAATCGCCCCGCCAGGCGTGCGTCTTGGCGATCGCAGGACGCAGCTCTTCGCACCGGTGATGCTGCTGCCCATCACCGGTCTGTGGCATTTAGCTACGCCATCATTTCGAAATGGTTATACCGCCATTTGTCGGTCGCCAGAGCCTCGTTCGCTGTTCGGCAGGATGCACCGCGGGCAGGTGAGGTTGGCTTGGAGCATTGAGCTGGTGTTTGTGCCCCCTTACATCCCATCCATTATTATTCTTCCTATACCCAACTAACTATGCGCGGTTTCAAAACAATAAGTAAGTCGATACATAGGTATTATCATTATGTAGAACTAAATTTTGCTGCATTAAAAAATAAAATAACGTCCTGGTACGAAACATTTATAATATTACATAAAAAATTACTACATATCGATAATACAAAATAGTTCTACTATTAGTACGTTTACCCTAAACCTCTCGCCTATACCGTCGAGTCGTGCGCGGGAGCCTGCGCTACGCTGCGCTTGCTATTTCCCCGTACCCCCGCGCCTGCTCCTCCCGCGCGCTGCTTCACCCCCTCATTAGCTCGGCTTCCTCGGACTGATTTCGCCTTAAATCGCAATACACACCCTCGAGTCCCTTAGTCGACTTCTACGACACCCACAGGAAAGAAATGTGGTGATGCTATTCTAAGCCGGCATCACACGGCAAATTAGCAATCCGAACATTTAAAACGTGTCAAAGAAAAAAAATATACCTAGAAATCATGTCTGGCTCGTAGATAATTTCGCCTTGTTATTATCATTGAGTATTATCAATGTCATTACCACTACTCTGCAATCATTCATGGTCAACAGACGTCAACGACATGAACTCGGCCGGTCACACTCACACATCATCACGGCCAACCAAACAACGTTTGAAAGTGATGCGTTAATTTTATATTACGGTACTTGTACGGTCGGTAATTTTGTATTATTAATGGTTATTTTAGTCAGCAAACTTTGCAAGTTTTCTATGGATCTCATTGTCTTGGAACAGTGTTTAGTTGGGAATTTCGATACAAATACCGGCTAAGATCGTTTTGGACACGTTCATGACATATAAAAGGTTTTATAGTTATTTGAAAAACCTTTTGCTAATCCCTACGGATTAGGTACCTTGAGTACGCGACCCTAGTAATGTTCATTTCGCGTAAACATGCGTCAAATTTGCCGCTACGTTGCTCGATCGGCTACTTCGATCGGCTAAGTTTGAACGGACATCGCCTTAAGAAAACGCGGCGGGTCTAACCGGAGCCGGACGCACGACGCGGCGTCCTGCATACTCAGACCACTATGTAGATTGAACTGCATTCGCTGTCGCTGCATGTAGGTGTAGGTATGTAGGTTGTTTGTGTCCCAGCGCGCGGTGCAACGCGCGGCCCTGACGCGCCCGCGGCCCAAGGCGGCGGCCGGCGGCCCACGACCGATGCGATCGACGTAAACACCAAGCAAGGTCAACCGCCTTGCGCTTGCGATCCCCCAGTCACCACCACCAACAACGTTACCAAGCTTTTTTATTTTATTTAAACGCTTAAAAGCCATTCCGAACCGATTTGAAGGTCATCAATTCCACCTTCCACCCGACCCAGCATTCAGTGAATTGTACAATAATTGTGTCTCTAAATAGGCTCATTCAAGTCGTCAGGTTTGCAGAAGCACGCAGACACAACAAAAATTAAATTCCATACAAACTTTCGGTCCAAGTCCCGGAAAAAAGATTCTTAAACTTTACACTTCATGAAGAGAATTACACAATTATATTTGAAGTTTAAAAGCTGAATATGATTTACCCGCGTATCTTTTTTATATAAATGAAATGAAACCAATCATGCTGCTTGCGTATTTAAAAATTTATCTTACCACGATTAAAATCTAGATTTATGATGTTTCCTCGCACATAGAACAACAGCGCCAGAAAAGAGAAAGCAGTCCATTCTAGCCTCTCCCAAAATGACAATTTTTGGTCTCGTTCTCTTGGAAAGGCCTGGCATTCGTCTCGTCATTCCAATATTACTCCAGCATAAGATCATTGAAGACGCAACATACAAAAATTGGAGGTCAGAAATCTCTATTCTGGGAAAGAATCGCTTGGCACTCTGTCTTGGACACTATTTAGATTTCTGAGCCTTTGCGTCCCTGTTAGATTCTTCCAACAATGATATGAAATATTTTTAACCACGGTGTCGTAAGTTCTCTTTCAGTTTATACGAATTTCATGTACACTATTTTTCACTACTGAGATGACTAATATTATAGTGTAACTAATATTATATCGAAATTACTGAATTTATGGGTTCCACAGCTGATATATTGCTACACGCGTTGGTCTATTTGCCGTGGTGGAGTAGTTAGTGGAGTGTCGACATTGATAGTAAAAGTAGTTTGACAAAAAGCTTCCACTTGTTACTGCGCTAGGTATAAAATGGCGCGGGGCCAAGATATAAATGCGAATTGTCGTTATAATAAGTCACCGGTGGTAGCGTAATCAGATTCTGGGAACAATAACATTATTTAAACCTCTCTCTCTCTCTGTCCTTGTAGAACACTGCTTCGTTTAACGACCCGATGAACCCTGGTTTGCGTTTTTCAACCGCGCTCTACCTACTAGTAGCAGTCCTCTGTTATGGTTGTGTAACGACCACCTTGAAACTTATCATGGATAGCAACAGGGACCTACGACTTAACGTGCCCTCCGAAGCAGGGAACTTCTTTTAATTATTATATACGTATATGCCACTGCTGTTTAAGTCAGGGTGTATTTTGTTTTTTTCATAATAATATTTTGACAGGAAGTAAATAGGCGTTCAATTCGTTTTTTGATTTAACTGATATAATAAAAAAATCATTTTAATTATAATCTAAAATAATTATAATAAACAAGTACGTATTGTTGTAAAGTCTGAAAGGGCCCTTAATACTTGTCAGACGTGACGACAACGACCGTAACTTTACAATCGTTAACGCTCTTTGTCGTTAATTTTTAGCAAATTTCTTCTATGATACTATGAATTAGTAATTTTTGGTGCTGACGATGGAAATGATCTTGGGGCACGTAGTATCTTACACAAGCCTTTGATCCATTATTAACGGGACACCCTGTATAAATACAACTGTTTCCGGATTTGT
This sequence comes from Keiferia lycopersicella, assembly GCA_029255805.1. Taxonomy (NCBI): domain Eukaryota; kingdom Metazoa; phylum Arthropoda; class Insecta; order Lepidoptera; family Gelechiidae; genus Keiferia; species Keiferia lycopersicella. The sequence continues at coordinate 12,702,463 of JARACZ010000006.1, read as the reverse complement.
AATCCACACCGCACATTATGAAACGGGTGCACCACAATAAAAATATTTTAGACATAAAATAGTTTAAATACTTTTTTGCTGTAGAGGAGAGAAGATTTAGCGAAATGCGAGTCTTTTTTGAGTTTTATGTCACCCAAACTTGTTACCGGTCACGTGGGAAACATTCACGACGAGATTGGACATAAACATAAGTAGGTATTCATTTTTAAAATCAGAGAAATCCGTTATGTTCGAAAACCTTTTAAAAAGGCCAGAGCAGAGTGCACGGACTGCTTTTTTCCAGAAACTCGAAGCCTGAATTGCCTAAGGCAAAAAATACAGTCATACTTTGTTGCTTGGGAGTCGGCTACATCAGAAGCTTTACAATTTACCGACACGAAGCCTAAGTATGTACGTGCTGTGCAGCACAAAAAAATGCACCTCGTGTATGCGCCAAATTTATAAAAAAAAAAATTCGAAATATTTGTAAGAGTTATAAAAACCGAGTTGTAGTGTGAGAGTTTGATGTTGTCACAATAATTATTGATTAGATATAAATAGGGTAGTAGTCAGCTTTAAATTCTGATCATTTAATAGTGCGCCCATTCACTTAGCCAGCTCCTCGACTACAGTTGTTGTTGAAGTCTGATGTGTTCCCACGCCTGATTCGGACGTCTCGCTCTTACGATCAGCATCCTTCTCGCATATCTTGAGAAGCAAGAGTTGCAAGTACCAAGTCAACATTCTGGATTGTATCTATTGCATCTGGGCGACAGCAAAGAGCGCAGATCAGACAACATAATATTCTGTAGTTTACGCTTTTGAATTGATCTTGTAACGATCACCATTTAGAGAGGGAATTTACTGGGTGGTTAATAAAATGCAAAGCTAAAAGTTTATCTGATGGCATACCGGTATAGAGTTTCAGATTCACATTTTAAGCAACCTAACTAAAAAACGGAGCCGAATATCAACGTAGTCTCCACCGTTCTTCACAATTTCGTCTTGTACTCGTATACCCCACATTCTCAGTAAGTACTTCCCGCCCGCCAAAGCATTTTACTTGAACATAACAAATAATGCTAACTAACTTTGTATAGTCCCGCTTTATTACTCGCTCATTTTTAAACCTACCACAAGCCAGCATTGGCCTTCTTTCTTAATTTTATTTTATTCTTTTAATACTCAACATTATTTTGCGATGGTTGCACGCACGGTTCAATGTCTCTTGCTACAGAGTATGGTATTACCGGATGTATGTGTGTGCTGTAGGGTAGATGAGTATGGTTGGAAGGAGTTTGTTTGTAGGTACCTGTGGTAGCGGTCGAGAATGCCGCAGGACCAGTCCGCCGCTGCCGATGGCAGAGTAAAAATATTCACAGCTCGTTCACGTAACTGCTTGCCCCATTCCTATACGTTCAGGTACCTATACCTACTGTCTTTCGCTTCATGCTTGTTTGTTAGGACCTTTATACTTTATTTGTATTATCCTTTGTATGTCTTAGAAACTGACGCATTCCAGTCGCTAATCTGAAACGTGTTGTAATTAATAATCAATTTGTGTTATAAATTAATTTATCAAGTTGAAGTATTGATTTAAAAATATTAACATAAACAAATATTATTGATATACAAAAATTCGAATACGGTAATTTCAACGTTATATTTTATGTTTAAAATTCACTATTTTGAATTTGTAAAATTTTCTATCACTCGCAGCTTGAGATAAACTTAACAACACCACAATATATCGAGCCTTTTCAGGAAGAACATCGTAAGCGACAAAATCGATATTTTACAGGGGAGGGTTTTTTTTTAATAAGTTACAAAGTAGTAGAGCTAGCGTCTTGATTTTTGTATATATTTATCTATTTTTAATTGTCGACAAGGTAATTTAGAAGAAATAACATAGCCTTGAGTATTTCAGTGAAAGTTGTCGCTTACGATAATTTTTATTGGTAGAATTTCACAAGTGAGTCGCTTACGATTTCAATAATCAGTCATGTATAGTAATATTGTAGTTTTGTATATCGTGTCAAAATGATCAATATTATTAATAAATATTACATTACTGGACCTTTTGAATGACTCAACACCATTATTTGAAAAATTTTGTTTATTAAAAAATGGTAAGTAACATTAAATTAATCATCTTCATCTGTTTCAGGCAAATTGTCTCTTTCGTTTCCATCATTGGGTAAATTTAGGGCTAGTTCTCTTCGGTGATGGATCTGATGAGTAGCACAACAAAACACATAGCCAAGATAATGGAAATGATATGCCATTTTTTTCATATGAACCTTCATTCTCTAAGTTCCGTGGGTGGTGTCCATTCCTAGTTTGGCCATTGAACGCCTTGAATTGGCTATTGTTGTAAAAGATTGCCTCATGTTTTGATAAATATAGATGAACTAAACCAACGTATCATATTATGGTACCATGGACCAATAATACTAGAGGACTTGCAACCCCATACGCAAGAGCGTAATCTCATTATTAGTTTACGCGTAAAAAATAGATGGCTCCGGTAGTAGCATTTGTAAACAAACTTCGACTTGTGAAACTGAGCCGCCATGTATGACCTACACAAGTGTGAAATAGTTCAACATTTTTATGATAGATGTCACCGTCTAAGTACAACCGCCATGGAAAATAGTAGATTACGTACCTAGGATGTAACCTATTAATAGCAACCGAGGTTTTTTAACGCCCGAGCGGAGCGAGTAGATTAAAAAATATTGAATTAATATGAAAGAAAAGTATCCTAGCATAAAGTAGATTCTTTTTTTATCGTAGGGATATTAGTAATTTTTAGTTTTGTTATTGTAATATTGAGTAATAGCCCCACGTCGGAATAGCCCGCCCGCTGCACCTTGGGCGCAAAACACACAGATGAGACGACGATGAGACGCGTCAGAATTCGTGTGAGTGTGAGTGTTAGATGAATAATTTCGAAAGTAGTAACACACACACACACACAAATCACGCCTATATCCCTGGCGGGGAAGGCAGAGCGCTGAGGACCGTAAAATTACGGTCATTATCGCCACGTCTGACAAAAGTTTGAGGGTCGTTTCAGATGAGTCGTGTATCACTATAGTGACAGGTTGTCAGCCTGTCGCCTAAAATTGTAAAGTAGTAGCAATTCAAAATAATGTAGTCACGATAAGACTCCTCTCTTTATAACAGATCTGAATAGGTAGGTAGGTACCAAAGGAACATTATCATGCCTAGCGCGTCGGATATCGTGAAGATACTTTAATATTTTATAAACAAACATAGGTTTTACAATATCATAACACACAAAATATGTAGGGTAGGTACATATAATTTAGCACTTGAAATATTATCACTTCACCGTGTACTGTACAACTAGCTTTATCCCAGAAATCATTCTTGTAAAATCTAAGTGCCAAGCATTCAACGATCTTATGTAGGTAAGTACTTATTTTCATAAGGGTGAATATTTGAAAACGGTTCTTCAGGTCACTTTCCTAGCTAATTTGATATTTTCGTTTTATGGTTATTTTATCATTGCATAATAATAAAGACCTAATGAAAAGGTTATTTACGAAAAAACCACTTAAAATAAACCACAATTTTCGTCAAAATTCAATTTTGAAATTATAAGTGCCAGTCGTGACATCTGACATCGTGACATTTTGCGCCAGTCAAGTGACAAAGGAATTATTTTAACAAAATATACGAATAAAAGATTTTCATCTTTTGTTTTTAACTAAGTAGAATAGAAGTAAAAGTCACCGCAGCCTACCAAAGTGACGCTCTGACGCCTCAGTTTTGGTTAAGACACGACGCACCTAGTCACAGACAATTAGCTCCTGCTTGAAACACGACACAGCTAACCCGACATCCGACATGAAACAGCTACAGTGTTCGACAATCACAGTTGACGGGTGGTCGTATGTGATCTGTCGACCACCGGATGAAGGCTGTTCGTAAACAGCCGAAACGTAGAGGTCCTTCACCAAAACACAGTAATGCAAGTCGTTTAAACTTAGGTCATAATGAAACAGCTAACACGGGATAAGACAAAGCCACCGAAAACATTATGACCTGAGAATTAACTATGTTGAGCCACTTAGTTATAGACCACGTATTCAGAAAACACAAAAACGTGTGACTAACACAAACTGTAATTTTTATCGGTAGGTATATGCAATGAAATATTGTCCAATTTATAATATTCTATAAATCTACTATATCATATCATCGAGGTAATATGTACTAGCGTACTAGAGGCAACCGCAACTTCAATTTTGTAACACGCGTTAGAGTACATGTGCTCTAACTCGCTTAGTTTGAGCCCACCGCTTGCCGCGACGTCACGTGTCAGTGCTAGTTTCAAAATGCCTGGCTGTGTACTAAGATACTGCTCAAACAATTCGAGAACCACAAGCAAAGCCCAAGGAGTAACATTTCATATGTAAGTTATCTAATTTTATCAGTAAACCATGCATCGGAAAATTATTTTCATAATTTTGTAAAAAATCACCGCGCGCTCGGACGCGGCGGCCATATTTCGGCGAAAATCATAGATTAACAACATTACAGTATGTACAGACGTGACACTTTACATGAGTCATTTTAATAAAAAGCAGTCAATTTGCTAGGAAATGTTATTGTAGTATAGATTGTAAATATTTATACTTGTAACTGACTACGCAAAGTGAAAATGAGGTTCAAATTAATAAATATTTCCGTTCTTGCTGTTTATTTTTATTTGAGCTTGTTTAAAGGTTTCCGCATCCGGCCCATGAAAAAAGAGAGGCGTGGATTAAATTTGTACAGAAAGATCGCAGCGAAGAAACGTGGTTGCCATCAAATTATTCACGGATCACTACACAAAACGACAAAAACTTACAAAACTTGTTTTATTTAAAGAAAATTAAAATATAATATTAGATAATATCCTCTTTTTATTATATTCTCAATCATTAGTTCCTACTGACAATGTCAAGTAGACGTAATGCAAAATTTGTCGCATCTGCGCGCATTACTCGTTTTCTATGACTTGCACCGCCGCTCCCGCGTGTCCCGCGCGGGCCCCGCCGCAAGGTCACGCGCAATGCTTTCATTGAGAATAACTACTCCAGTACTCTAGTACATATTACCTCGATGTATCATATAAGGATTATTTTGATGGGTGAAAAGTCATATGATGTCCTGCTAGATAAAACTTTATACGTGTTTGAATTTTGCATCAGCTGAGTGTGACACGCAAAGAACGTGTGTTTTAGCCCCGATTTCAGGTTTCAGATTAAGTTTTAGTAACACATATTTCATATTTTTAATTAAGTAAGTGTTGTACACTTGAATAAAAATACGTGTGACCGCAATTTTTATCCGCGCAAATGTCCACGCAATAAATGACAGATCCCCACACTCCATCTATCCTTGATATTAGGTATGATTTGAGACCTTAGCTGTCTTAGCGCTTACACCGCCATCTATTGATATTTGGTTCTATTACTGCGAAATGGGTTGTTACAAGAAAATTTGAATTTAATTATTTTCGGAGTATTCTGTGACATTAAATAATTCTAAAACGACTTTTTTAAAGGTAAACTTCCAAAAAAGAGCCACAGTTCATGAACATACGCAAGTTTTATTCATTGTGAAACAATTTTTTGGCGCCATCTAGGTTTAAGACCAAAATAGTAAGGTACTATGGGGCTGTCAGTCCTCTAGTATTATTGGTCCATGATGGTACTAATATTTTTTTTAGAGCCATAGACTTAAAAACAAGCTAACTACAACAATGGCGTCCAATATCTAACTCAGATCCCTAAAAACCCACACCAAAAGCCTATTTCTCCTCAAACATTAAACCTAGACATGATTTTATCCCGCCAGGACGTAACCTAAAACTTATTTAAGAAGCCCCATTGGTAACATCTGCGTCAAATTTACAGAATTAGGCAAAATTATCGTTGATAATTCAGATCCGTATTTTTGTTTCCTCTTTTAACATATCTAGGGGCGATTTTCTTCTGTTTATGTTATATTTAATTTTTTTTACCCTGATTTGTCATAAATCACTGTTGACTGAAACTAACCCTATGTAGGAATTTTACCTAACTTTTAGTAAGTTACTAGCAACTTGAAAAAATATGCTTTGGTTGTCAGATCCATCATCTCAGATCCGCAGTTTTCCATCATCCTTGTTGTGCTGGATCTAATAAGGTGATGACAGAATTAAGAGAAATGATAAAAGTGGTCAAAAATTGGTGTCCACAGTTGGACAATTTTATCATTTGCATACCAAATCAATTATAAATTGAAAGTTATCCTGTTTGTAACTCTTTTGTAACCATACCGCTTTAACGATTAGCTTAAAACCTTTTGGTAGATATTACTAGTAAACCAAAGATGGACAAAGGCTACTTTTTGTTAACATTCGAGAGTCTGGAGTATTTGATACAGACCTCAAACGCTTTTTTGGAAATATGTAACCCCTGGATCGTCCTTCGTTACTTAGAAAGCCTAGATAAATTATTAAAATGCAAAAATACTTTTCTTCCGCACTAATGCACAAAAAACAACCATATCGAAACGCAATTGACGTAAAAATTATTATCGTAAACGACGAGTATGTAATTTAAGTTAAAACTAAAACAATAAAATTGTATCGCAAGCGCCAAGTACTTCATTGACGATATTCATAACATGGCGTGGCGGGTACGATATAAAAATCAGAAGTGTTGTCATTTACGATAGAAAATTCAAACTTAAATAAAAATGGTTGTAGTTTGAATTTGAACCTACGGGTCAGCGTAATAAGACCTAAATTTGCTGAATTTTCCAGTTCCGTTAGAATATAATTTTCCTTAAATTGTCGCTTACGATGTTCTTCCTGAAAAGGCTCGATATCAACATCCGCCTAGCCGTTACAGTTGTAGCCTGTGAAAAAATTAGCTATCCGCCCGTGGTTTTACTCGCGCATTTTATTGTGTATGGAAGTAATTAATTTTATTACTTATTTAATTATTATTATTTATTTTTCAACGTAGTTTCTCTCTGAGTCAGTGCTCTTCATTCAGCTTTTCTCTAACTTTTCTATCCCTGACATCTAATACGATTTAGGCAAGCCTTTGAAATATAGGCACTGGTTTCGTCCATGATCTCCTCATTTTATCAAAATCTTTTACCACCCAGCCATTTTTTTTAAATTCAGCAACAGATCAGTCGCAGGGCTATGTCTATTACTTAGGCCACACCCTGCAAGCTTTTCAGTTTATTCGTAAATTGATAGGCGGTTATTGTGCATAGGCGTTGGCGGTCGGTGGCGAATAGCGTGTTAGAAAGCTGACTGGGTTCCCATTGAGACCGCATCGCAAATGCAAAACTTGACCGAGGGGCCGTCTAGGGTTGCCAGGTCCTCTCACCTGAAGGCCGGACAGACCTGCGAGTCTTGTCGAACATTTTGGTAAAAAAGCCGGACATCTTGCATTTGAGGAATTTCAGTTTTCATGTAAAAAAAAACTGTAAGGCCAATCGTTGATTGGCAGGACATTTTAATAAAATATCCGGACAACTAAAATTTTTGATGATTTTCGGTGTTGATGTCCAAAAGTGAAAAACCAAGCCTGGCGACGAGCTTTGGGGCGACGCAGCACTCACGCCCGGCCGGTGCTTGTTTCTTTACAATTCAGCCTCGATCCGCGTGAATTTAGAAATATAAAAAGTCTTATAAAAGCCGGACACGCCAAAAGCCGCTTATTTTGGCCGGACAGGCAGTCAAGAAGCCTGACCCTGTCCGGCTAAAGCCAGGCGCCTGGCAACCCTAACCGAGGGGCCCGCCGACCGCCGGCCTTCTACTTCGACTTCCTTTCTGCAAAGGCTAACACCGTTACTGATTGACGGCCTTTGTCACCCCATCGCTGTGTATGCTTAAGTACCGTACTAAAATTAATATGTGTCCGGCGTACTGCATTAGTATTTACCGTGTGTGTTTACTGAGCTCTCAAGTTGAGAATTAAATGTTTTAAGCAGCTACCAGCTTTTTAAGACTAGGTACAGCAGAAGTAATTCTTATTTGTGATAAAGCTAAAAGAAACCTTTTTATGTAGGTGCCTACATTGCCTTTGGTGATGTAATTAATGTTTCCAGAGGAGTTAAATGTACGGTTAAAACTATTGTCCTAAAATACTACGGACTTCATTTATAATCTTGCAAAGCCTATTTTCATACAAAATACCATTTAGCTCGTCGGACCTGCCAGTCCACATCCCTATAGTACAGCTCTTGTTTAGCGTTTGTTGGTTTCTTAGCGGTCTGTATCTATCTGCAATGAAAGTATAGGATAGGCGCACACCACGCGCACGCCGCGCCTACGCAGCACGCACAGAAATAGCTGCGCGCGCCGCCCGTGACTCAGCCAGCGCAGACAATGGGCCAGGCGCTGCTGGCGTCCCCGCACTCCGCGTGCGCCAGCTTTCCATTTTGCTAATGGAAAGGTTAACTCTGGGTATTGCAAAAAAAATCTTAAGAAAATATGGTACATACACAAATCACGCCTTCATCCCTAGCGGGGAAGGCAGAGCGTTAACAACCGTAAAATACAGTCATTATCACCACGTCAGACAACTTTTTTACGGTTGTTTCAGATAAGTAGCGTGTAACACTATAGTGACAGGTTGTCAGCCTCTCGCCTCAAATTGCAATACAATAACCCTCGAGTCCCTTGGTCGCTTTTTACAACACCCACGGTAATGAAATGGGCTGATGCTATTGTAAGCCAACATCACACGGAAAATAAATGATAATTTCAGTAACTAGAGGTCCGTGTGTGCAGCGTTTCCACCCGCTTTTACCAGTTTCCCGGCTGTCCTTTTTCCAGTGGGAAGATATGATCCTTACGAGTGATCCTAGTAAGATCCCTAATTATTCCGGAACACTTTTAAGTGTCTCTAAAAAGTAACCGTACCGTTTGTGATATTTAGTGGTACGTGAACCGACAATCAACCAAGCAAGCGAAGTAGATGAACGGAAAGCATTTTTATATTATATACACGTTATTCAGCGCTAATCGTCTACGACCTTGCGATTCAGCGATTACACAACGTATGTAATCGTTGGCTGGCTGGTATTCTAACTTTGAGAATATTTGCCTCCGATATTAGAAGTCGCCACCTGCCTCTGTCTTGTTTTGATTGGATGCTGTGCTGATTACAGAATCTGCGGGGTTTTTTTTGCATCGTTGGACCGTCGTGCGTTTGGCATTCGATTTCCCCACAATATCATTGCATGATCCCTTACCTTAATTTCCTAATTTAGGATCAAGCGGACTTCCAATTGTATTGTAGCAGAAGCTTTATAATGTACGAAAGACAGCTGTAGGTAAGTTGTTCTCAATTAGAAGGTTAAAAGAACGTGAACCGGCACCGCACAAGCTAGCAAACGAACCAACCTTTCGTTTTCAATATTATTTAATGAGAGGTGTTAGGAATGTTTTTTTATAAGCGTGATCTTCTTCCGTCCTTTCTACATGTTCGTGCGAAACAACGGAATCCTGCTGACTTTTAAATTCGTCTATTATCATCTCCTGGTCTTCTGCTTATTCTACAGCTCCTTCAGTATTTTTTGGGTGTTCCCAATATCTTCAGGAGGATCTTCTATTAACTCTCCAAGCACAAATTTTCGTAAGATTGTTTCTGCTAATCAGTGTGAACACCAACTGACTCTAGCTAGACTGCGGAATATCTTGGAAATAGTATATAATCGTACAGCTAACAATTTTTTATCCCTTTCGTTAATATCTAGATACTTGAATTTATCTACTCTTCTTTACGTGTTGGTGTTAGTAGCATAAAACGAATACCTTATAAAAAATTGTGAAATTGAGATACTGCTTCAGAACTGTTACCAGAAAATGTCTCATTACAAGATTTTCTATGGTATAGGTAATCAGTGGTGAAATTCGGTCAGCTCGAGGGTGTTTGAGTTGACATGACACGACACGGCGGCGCTGCTGTCGCGATCCCTATCTAACGATTCGCCGATATGGACATTCGCGGGGCAACTAACTCACGTTTTTGACACCCCATCAATTAACACTGGCTGTCAGTTGTAGTATAGCTTTTTTGTGCGCTATGTTAGTAGTTCGTGTTATGTTACCGTTAAGTTTTTTAGTTTCGTTTGGAACTCGTTTAGTGCGTTAGCTGTTTTTTATTTATCTTTATTCATTCCTTTCGTAAGTTTCTCATTTTCTAGTGACTATGTTGTATTGATGCACACGCAGGCTATTGAAATGCAGGTGCTCAGCACTGGTTTTCAGTATTTACCAGCATCAGCAGCTGAAGAACATGAGAATGCCGCGTTGCGGGCTGCGGCTTGCGGTGGCACAGTGAGAGTGGCATGGATCATGGATGGCTCAGCACCGTGGGCCGCAGCGAGGGCGCGCGCGGTCGATGAGCCCGACGCAGAGGGCAGCACGGAGCTGGTGCGGGGGGCGCTCCCTCGACCCCCCGCCCCACTCCTGTACACCGCCCTGTCTGCTTGCGCACTCTGTCTATACTGCCGCGCCGCGCGCTCACTAATGCGTCATACCGCCATCGAAGCTGACGTGCGTTTAGTTAAACCTGTGTGTTCGTGCGCGCCATGTGAACTTTTGTGTTGACTTACGAACAATTTGAAAAACATTTAATAGATAATCCGTGAAGCAGTTTACGAATTTATCCCAAATTAAATTAAGGAGACAGTGACTCTGGTGCTCATGTGCAGAGACTTGTGGTGCACGAGGTTGGTGCACGTGGTCGAATTTTATACCATAAACGAGTAAGTTAGTTAATTTAATTTAAAAGTGTGAGACGTCAGTGACGTCGACTGGTCCGAGAAGCGGTAGGATGCGCGTTATTTTCGCAGCGTGCGGCGCCGGCCGCCCGGAATGCGGCCTCCGCCCCGCCGCGCGTTGCCGGCGCCGAGCGTGCCGCGCGTAGCGTAATAAATAAAGGCGGGGCGCGGTTGCGTGCGCGGTGCGCGCGCACCCTCCTCGCCCTCGGGTCATTGACTCGCGCCCGACCGCTGCCGCCGACGACGCTGCGAAGACAACAATTCTCAGAATCGACACCGCGCTCTTGGCCCCGCTGCGCTTCTCATGCCCAGCGCCACCTGCAATGTCAATGCCGATAGTTTTGCGTAGCGTTGTGGAATGCGGAAGTTTATCATTCATTACATCAACGAAGCGTCTCTTTGTACGGTCTTATGTATAGAAGATCGATCTCTGTATTGTCTACTTGTCGTTCTTTCTCGGCTATTGACCTGATCATGGTACACCCCTTTCATTACATCGCACACACGGCACACTGTACACTTACAACAAGTCTGGTCTTTTGTGTACCTAGCTAGACCGGTTTTATATATAGTCGACCCAACGCTTTATTTCCTGTCGACAGAGAGGTACCGATTCGTTCTTTCGCCTCGCTTTAGCGGGCTTTTTTAAATTTTTTATCACACTATTGGCAGCCGATGTTGGTTTCTGTGTATTTTCGCACCCACGCAGAATTTGATCCATTTAATTCGTTAGTTATATCTTATCATTTGCAAACACACCGAGATATCATCATTGGATTCTGTTATTATTCTACTTGCATTCATCTGAATGCAAGTAGAATAATAAATTTTTACTAACTTGTTCATCAGTATATCTATACTGATGAACAAGTTAGTAAAAATTTACAACAATACAAAATAATAAATACATTGTTGTTTCACTCATCAATTTCTGGTGCATATTTAGTTTTTGTTAGGTACTCGCAAGTTATTTATTAAACCAACTAATCTTCTTTGTACAACGCTTTCATTTCATAGATTGCTAAAAATAAAGCGTGAACTTCCCGGTTGAATGGCGTCGTCGACGCGGCAGCGCGCGGGGACGGGGAGTGGCAGCCAGCCATTGCCCTCGCCAGGTTTGTTTACAACTTGGGTCCAAGGCCCGACTCGAGCCAGATACCACCCTACAGGCCATACCTTATGGTGCACAATCGCATCCTAATTGAGAAAACGTGCGACCCCTGCGCTCGCGCCATCTGCGCGCGCACGATTAAAATAAACTGCCACCGACAGAGACCTAGCTAGAACAAAAACAGCGTCGCTGAAGCCGATCGCCAGGTGCGATCCGACCCTCGAGCCGGGGGCTTCGTATGGCTGCTCGGCTCGGCTCTTGGGTGCGCTAAAGGTGTGCCGGCCTAGTGCTAGGTCAGTTATAACCGCGAGATGGCGTGGCGCAAAGATCGCCCCCGTCGTGCCAATGACCAGCACACACCGACCGTTTGCCTCGGCGGGCCTCTTGATCGAACGGTTTTATGCCTCCACGTGTGCTTTCAACTTTAAACAACACCTACGCGCTTACTGGACGTGGAGTACAATGATACTGATTATGATGATGTCTGGTGTGATGTGAATGACCAGAAGTTGCTAATCGTAAAATCATTCTATAACGTCGACGCTAAAAAGTTTTGCTATTCTCACACATACAGGTAACCATAAACAAGATACCCAAACCCAAAGCTTAAATATAACTGGGTAGACCATTTCTTTAAAATTATAAAACGTGTCTCAGCATTTAAGTCTCATACGGGAACTAATACTTGCTAATAGACAGAATTGAGATACTTTTTGCGAATAAACCACTAGAAAGATTTTGAGAACTTGATTCTCTGGGCAATCGGGTAGGTGCTTTCCTATTTTTTGACAAGCAGTCACTGGCACTGTTCATATGCCTACCAAAGAAAGCCTTATAAGGGTGTTTGAAGACTCTTCTTGGGCTCTTTTTCTTCTACTTCTAAACTTTTTGCAAACTTTTTTAACCAAAGCTGTGCAAAGAGATTTTCTTTCTCGTTCGTCTTTGAGATATAAGACCCGAAAGTGAGAACTTTCCCAGGGTCAAGAAATAAAAGGTTTTTCCCAGGGTCAAGGATTAAAATTTGCTTATTGGCGAAGGGCTGCGGTACATGTTACCGAAGAAAAATCTAACTCATGAGATGGTTACCTACGGATGGCTGGTTAAATGGTTTACTAATGAGTGAATTAATAATACCTGAGAACGAATATTTAAATTATACGCTCATATAAACACCCCGCTCAGGAATCAGACCCAAGATGTAGCAGGCAGGCGCACTATCAATGTGCCACATCGGTAACCTACAGTATGATCAATCATTTCTATCCATTACTGCTACCTTCTATCCATGAAATTATTCCACAGAATGAAACTGATTATTGTTTTCATTGCTAACTTCATTTATCCTTCACAATAAACCTGACTCGTAGGAACGTGGAGTGACTTTGTATAATTGTTTTTTAGTGCGTTGAGTTTGTATTGTAGGGTAGACGGGCACCGCTAACCTATGCTCTTTTAAAGCTTCAACAAGTTGCGCGGACCGGGGTAGCTGCGCGCGCATCGACACCTACCTACGTCGAGGGATGAGGGGGCTACTACGTGGCTATCCATTTCATTCTTTCATACCAGGGTGCTAAGGCAGCGATGACATGAATTGGTCACGTGGTTGCGGGCTCTATCACATCGATCCCGCAAGAGCGAGTAAAACGTGCCGTGCTTGTCACATCTTTTACGAAAATGTGTTGGCTGTAAATTTCAATATTATCGATTTGCGAGAGACTATCACACATTTATAAGCTAGTTCCGTGCGAAGTGGAGTGCGACGAAGCTGCACACGCAACTCTCGGTATGCGAAGAAATCTCCCCTCATTCGACTAACATGGTTTCAGCACGAAAATCGCTAAAATACACGAGGTACTTTCTTCATATGTACCTGAGTCGCTGACGTTGTTGATTGAAAATTATATGATTTGTTTGTTTTGATTGATCGTCTCCAAAAAAAACATATGAATATCACAATATCCATGAAAACATTTTATTCGAATGGTCATATAAAACCTGCGAATATTTTAATCCATAACTACGCGCTTTGATACTTAAAAGTAACTACGTAATGTGTTTTCATAATAAATTGGTATTTGCTTTCAAAACCTGATACACTGTAATTGGAACACCCTGTAAGTCATCTCATCATTAGCTATGCCTATACCTATAGTACTTGTCAACTGGCATTGTTTAGTGTCAGCCAGTCAACGCCTCCAGACTGGCATGCCCTGGGAACTTCAAGCGTCGAGTTACGTGACTTGGATTTATATAATGAGAATAAACAACTTTACATGCGCCACCGGTCGTCCGGTGGAACTGGCTTCATGTTACAAGACAACCTTGCCAGATTCACCACTTGAAGATATAGATAATGGATATTTCTGAAACGTCATAATTCGATTCCGCGCACGGAAGACTACGAGAGGGTCTAACCACACGTATTTGAATTTCTTGATGTTTGCTGGTCTAAACTACGTTCGAATGAAATAAGGGAATGTGTGATACGATACCTTTAGTAGAAGGGTGATTCCTGGAGAAGGTAAAAATTGCGGTCACACGTTAATTTCTTCAAAAGTATAACACTTACAGGTTTTTACTAATTTTCACACGAAATAATGTTGAATTGACTATTCAGAAACTAAAATTCCATCCACAAATTATGAAATATGTTTAACTAAAACTTAATCTGAAACCTAAAATCGGGGTCAAAATACGCGTTCTTCGCGTGTCACACTCTGCTGTTGCGAAATTCAAACATGTGTAAAATTTTATCTGACTGGACTTGATAGAACTTTTTACCCATCAAAATAATCCTTGTATCATGTAGATTTATAGTAAACTATAATATTGACAATATTTTAATGGGCACACCGATAAAAATTACAATTTGTGTTGGTCACACGTTTTTGTGTTTTCTGAATACGTGTTCTAAAACGACTGAATCGCTGAAACTAATAGAACTATGAGCTGGGTCTTGTTTCTGCCTTCTGCCAGGATTGCTTCTTCATCCCTGGAGAGGAAGCAAATAGCTCCTTGGCACTTCTAGAATAAAATAGGAGTTGTTAAATTTTAAGGTCCTATTTTTGCACCTGCGCCAGGTCCCTTTCCTGTGCATGTTTTCTTCGTGAAAGAGTAATTACAGAGAATTTGTTCTGAACAAATAATGTCGCATAATAAAGCGAGATTTAAGATTCGTTTACAAATTTTGATTACATTCAAGCGTTTACCAATAAATCACTAAAAACATAGAAAATTGTCCCTTGACTGGCTTCATTTGACTGGCATTTTTCCCAGTCAAGGGACATTTTATGCCAGTCAAGTGACTAATGTTATTTAAATGATTGTATTTTGCAAGTTTTTTGTGTAAAGGTGTGCCTGCAGATTAGAATAGCGCCACCCCATGTCTGCCCATGGGTACCGTAAGTTACATTTAGGGTTTCCAGGAGGTGAGCAGCATTATTTTTCGTGCAGATAACATAGTTTAAAAGCACTTGCTTTATGTAGAGACATACCTAGAGAGGTGTGGCTGCGTTAGGCCTCGGGGTAGCTGCGTGATATCTCAGGTTAATTTCGACGTATGTCTTAGGCTGACTGCGACATCTCTTAAGCTGAGTGCGTTGTATCTCAGATTGGCTGCGATACGTCTCACTCAGGCACATTGCGACATATCTTAAGCTGACTGCGTAGTATCGTAATGTCTCAGACTGATTGCGACGTCTCTTAAGCTACTGCGTTGTATATCAGGGTGGCTGCGTTATGTCTCGTTTAGACTGATTTCGACGTCTCTTGAACTGACTGCGACGTCTTTTAAGCTGACTGCGATGTATCTAAGGGTGGCTGCATCATGTCTCACTCAAGTTCATTGCGAAGTTTCTTAAGCTGACTGCGTTGTATCTTAGGGTGGCTGCGTCATGTCTCAGAATGATTGCTACGTCTCTTCAACTTACTGCGTTGCATCTCAGGTTGGCTGCGTTTTATCTCACTCAGGGTCATTATGCAAAGTCTCTTAAGCAGCTGTGTTGTATCTTAGGGTGGCTGCGCTATGTCAGGCTGATTTTGACGTCTCTTAAGCAGACTGCGTTATATCTCAGGACGGCTGCGATATGTCTCACTAAGGGTGACTTCGACATCTCTTAAGCTGACTGCCACGTCGCTTAACCTACTGCGTTGTATCTCAGGTTGGCTGCGTTATGTCTGAGGTTGATTGCGACGTCTCTTCAGCTGACTGTATTGTATCTCAGGGTGGCTACGTTATGTTTTAGGTCGGTTGCAATGCAACGTCTCTTTAGCTGAGTGCGTTGTATCTCAAGGTGGCTGCGTTCTGTCAGGCTGATTTCGACGTCTCTTAAGCTGACTGCGTTGTATCTTAGGATTACTGCGTTATGTCTCAGATTGATGGCGACGTCTCTAAAGCTGTCTGCATTGTATCTCAGCATGGCTGCGTTATGTCTCTGGTTGGTTGCGACGTCTCTTAAGCTGATTGCATTGTATGTCGGAGTCTTTTTAGCTGAGTACATCGTGTCTCAGGCTGATTGCTATGTCTCTTAAGCTGATTGCATCGTGTCTCATGTATAGAGCGTCGTGTGTCAGGTTGCTTGCCTAGTGGTGTCTAAGGCTATCTGAGTCATGCATGTCTCAGGCTGATTGCGTCATCTTTAAGGTTATCTTCGTCTGTTCAGTAGCAGAATATACAATTCGCAAAATGTCTTAAGTGGCTCAACACAGTTAATTCGCAGGTCATAATGTTTTCGGTGGTTATTCTTGTCTCATGCTAGCTGTTTCATTATGGCCTAAGTTTAAACGACTTACGTTACTATTTTTTGGTGGAGAATTGGGTCAACGTTTCGGCTGTTTACGAACAGCTTTCTTCCGGAGGTCGACAGATCACATACACCCGCCTGTCAACTGTGGCTGTTTCATTTCGTAAGTCGGGTTGGCTGTGTCGTGTTTCAAGCACGAGCAAATTGTCTGTGA
The DNA here is from genome assembly GCA_029255805.1 of Keiferia lycopersicella. Lineage (NCBI taxonomy): Eukaryota > Metazoa > Arthropoda > Insecta > Lepidoptera > Gelechiidae > Keiferia > Keiferia lycopersicella. Next base: position 12,685,605 of record JARACZ010000006.1, on the reverse strand, counting down.
CTAGGTGCCTCGTGTTTTAACCAGACTGAGGCTTCAGGGCGTCAGCCTGGTAGGCTGCGGCAACTTTTACTTCTATTTTACTTAGCTAAAAGCAAAAGATGAACAGCTTTTATTCATATATTTTCTTAAAATAACAACTTTGTCCCTTGACTGGCACAAAATGTCCCATTGACTGACACCAGAAATTTCAAAATTGAATTTTGAAGAAACCTGTGGTTCGATTTAAGTGTTTTTTCGTAAATAACCTTTTCAATAGGCCTTTAATATTATGCAATGATAAGATAACCATAAAACGAAAATTTCAAATTTGCCAGGAAAGGGACCTGAAGAACCGTTTTCAAATATTGACCCAGAAACTATGGTAGGTACCTTCTTGCAGAATAAGTAGCAGATTTCCATGCAAAAATTAGGAACTCAGTTTTACTCACGGCTTATTTTCCTTTATTATAGAACCGTAGTTTAGTTAATTTATCTGAGAAAATTGAAATGGTGAGTGTAAAGGTGGTATTCGTAAGGATAGGATGGAATGTATCGGGAACGGAATCTAATAAATATAAACAGTAGTGATAGTCGATACTGGCTACGACCCCGGGCGTTAGATTTGCCCAACACTTAATGAAAATGTGCGTAGCTTTTTATACCTAAAATTAATAATAAAACATCGAGCATGTTAGTTGATACTAAAATTCGTATTTTCAAGCCGCCGCCTTTACCTAAAATCCCAGTCTTAATCAGCCAAGTAACCCCGTAACCCGCATAGGCATACCAACCTACATTTTCACTATTATTCCGTCTGATCAAACGGTACGCCCCTCGTGTCGCCAGTTACCTAGCCGTGATATTGTTAATTTAAATTAAAAATTTAATTATACCTACATCGTTAACTCTAATAAAGTGTGTGTGTGTGTAGTTTCTATTATAGTATTTCATTACGTGTATGAATGAATTAACTGTTTAAATAGCTATCTAGCTTGGAATAGAGATGGTAAACGCTGTGCCTTTGAGTAGGATACTTATTTCTGCTTCGGTAGAAACTTGCGCATGCAAAACAGTTATTCACAAAATATTACCAAAGTGCTAGAATTCGCTAAATCAACAACACGTGTCTATAAGTCTGCTAAATGAAAATCGTTTCAGTTGGATTTCGATTGGATCTCAGTTGGATTATTTTAGTAGTTTCGTAGTCTGCGAACCGTTTAAAGTATAGAAAATCACAATGGCAATGAAATGACAGTTGAGTTTCGATGGCTATACAATGACAAAAAATAGCAGGCTTGGGGCCATGGTGGCTTGTGCTAGCGGATAGCTGTCTGTGGGGCCGTGGGGCTCCACGCGACGTTCCGTTACCTACACCAACTAGAGCATCTCCACACACGCCACCAGCGCCACGCCATTTTATAGTATTAACATTGCTAAATACGACCACGCGCGCTTACAGTCACTTCTTGCCTGTATGCTTCATTAGCGCACAGATTAATTTCATTCCTGTTACTAATTCAGAATCTGTTAGTAAACTGAAAGCTTAAAATTTCCGCTACCAAATAAAGTCTAGCATAAAACTTAGGTCATGTTCAAGTTAAATTTGCACGTACTCACAAAATGGTCCCCTCATACAAAATGTGTTGGCAGGTTGTGTCAATTTGTATTCCTTAATTTTTTCAAATATTCTACTGTATAAGCCTTAGGAAATTTTCTCAGTTACATGGACTGATTGACACTTTTGTGAATTAATTATGATGAAATGTTGTAACAATAATCGTAAGAATATTAAAAATATAATAATACTGTTGAGTGTTTTCTGAAACAACCTTGGAAAACAATTCTCAAAAGTGACAGACGTGGCAGTAGCGCCAGTATTTTTTTTTGCGGACGTTGAAGCTCTGCCTACCCCGCAAGGCAGAAAGGCGTGATATATGTATGTTATGTATGTATTTTGAAATGTTTAGGAAACCGCCTCTTTCAGCACTTTTGCTACCTGTAAGTACTTACATTGTACTAAAGTAGTATCACCTGAACCCCTTGCTCCAAGTAAGCATTAATTGCATATACAGCAACCTGACCAAACCTGATAATTATGATTACGTTTTCATCGAGTCATTTTCAAGTGAATAAAGCGCTTTCTATCGTCATGGAGTCTTTTAATGGCTGAAAATAACTAATTTTAAACAGACTTGACACAAACTAGAAACGAAACGTACGAAACAAGAAAGACAGAACATAAAAACTGTTGCTTAGTTTTTTTCCGTTTCACGTAAAGAAAGGGAAGGTCCCCGTTATCCCGTTTTAACCTCTACGTGCAGGTAGTCGAGCGAGCGATTGTTCGCTTACCTTTACCAAAAAGAAGTCCATACATCGATTGCGCAAATTATACAATTTGGCTATGGATTGAGAATCGCAATAGCTTCATCGAAATAGGTTGATGCGGTTCTTCAAGATCAGTATCTTCTTACAATACTTACTTGTGCTTTGTAGAATGTGAAATAGTAGGTAGACTACTTATACACTGCATTTGGCTTGCTTTGTTATAATAATATTAGTGAGCAAGTAAGTAGCTAATATTGTTAGTAATTTTCCTTTTCTAAAGGTATAAGTACCTAAAAGTTTCCGAAACTGATATTACACGTAAGTTTTAATCGGGAATGAATGTGCACGCTATGACCGTCCTGGCTCAGGTACCTAAAGCAGAAAAGGGCGGTGGGGTGGTACGGGTGCCGGCGACCGGGGCATCGAGGGTGCTGGGTGCTGCGTGCGGGGCGCGGGGGGCGCGGTGTGCCAGGCTTCCATGGCTGGCCGCGGCAGCCGGGGCGGGCGCTCGCGTCCTGTCGTCGCGTCGGCACTCGGCCGGCGCACCGGTGTGCGACTGCCATGTTGTAAGCATACCACGACGTACGTTGCTTGCTGTCTCTCATATACATGCGCAATATAACCAACAATGTATGCTCAATCGAGCTGTGTTGGTCGCGTAGTAGGGGTCCCGCGCGCCGCCACCAGCATCGCATCGTTTCCACTTCCACAACACATGGCTTTTTGTGTCGATGACCGAGCCGACTCTCAAGGCCATTAGCGCATTATGGAACTTTCTGAAGCTTTTATTTTAAAGCTAGGTTATAGACCTGCACGAACTTTGTTTTAAAGCTAGGCACGCACGTATACTGTTTTTTTTTTAGAGAGAGCGAGAGTAAACTGACATTACTGGGTTGCCAGATATTAGCAAATCTTTAAAAGGGATGTGCCAGAACCGATAACCATTGTTGTAAATTATCAAAATGAAAAATAATCTAGTAATTATTTTATCGAAATTACGGTGCTTGAGCATCATAAAATCAAATCGTAGTTTTAAGAACTAAGCATACATATATACAGATGTGAAATTGCGACCTTGCCACGACTTTGCTTTAAACTATGTAGTGATTGGCGGTATAGTGTCTGATGGGGAGACGATTAGCAGCTGGTACAGCCGCTGGGCAAGCCGCTTGTTATTTATAAAAGCAAAGGAACTATCTCGTTCGGTCATTAATATTTTGATTTCTTTTATATTTCTAGATGTATGTACTTATTTAATTTCTGCTTCCAGGTACGATGGCGGCTGACATCAGCTGAGTTGCAGCAGAACAAAGATGACAGACTCAACAAAACCCACCCGAGGTCAGTGATTATGATAAGAACCTGGTTGACCGAGCCTAGCTCGGGTTTATCACTATCGATTTATTTATATTGTTAAAATTGTTATAAAAAAGAGAAACAATTTTTTACAATTTATTTAATCAGTGACACCATTGTATTGTAACTTACCGACTTTTTAAAAGCTTTCGATGTGAATCTATCTAATCCTGAAATCTCGCCCCAAATCGTATTTTGTGGTCATAGTGAATATTAGGTTTATCTTCGATTTCGGCCTAATATCGTAGCACCTACCTACCAGAACTTAGAGTTGATTATTTCCGATAAGCTCAGCGTTCTTTCTCTACTTACTGACACTGGAGACTTCCTAGAAAACTTCCTATTATTATAAAATTTATAAATGTAGCAATTTGTACCGAATAGTTCAATATTATTTTCGTCCGGCTTGTCGTAAACGACAAAAAAATTTGAAATCTTAAAAATCATTTGTTAGGAGTTTTCTTCGCCGACTGTACTAGGCAAGGCCTTACCTACGTATAGTAGACTCGAACCCTTAATAACCGTTTTGGAATTTTTTGCCCTCTCTTCTCACTAAAAGGGGCGTAAAGTATTCGGGTAATTCTTATTTATTTTTACCAGATTTTACCTGAATCAACGGCCAACGCGCTATTGTGTAGCTAATGTTAGTAACGGTAACGGTGGTTCTCAAATTACTGTCACTTTCTTGCATAAGTTAAAAAAACGAGACAACATCTACAACTACAGTCTTTCCCTGTGCTCTCTGGTTTCTTTTCAATACTCAATTCGATAGTTTAAATTTTGCGTTCCTAATGCAGGCCGGTCTACGCATGTAAACAGTTGCAAAATAGAGTCCGCTTACGTTTGAAGCCGCCCTGAAAAATCTCGGTTGCAGTGTCTACACGGTAAGCCATTGCATTGGTATGCATCTGTGCTGTGAGTGTTAGACTATCTTGAGAAGTAAAATAATTAATACGAAACACAGTAGTCCATTGAATAAAAAGTTCTAGAGTGCGAGAGTTGGTAACGTAAGATGTTTCTTCGGAAACATGTCAAGAGTCCCTAGGTAATAAACATACTAAAACCCCCGGACACTAGGAGGAGCCCCGGAGTGGGGGGAGGGGGGGAAAGGGTCCATTTTTTCATTTTTCGCTTAAATCTCAAAAACGGTACATGTTAGAGAAAAACGTTCAAGGAAAAGTTGAAAGGCCATAAAATTATCTACAAGTTATACCTAAATCACTTTTTCCTATATCCTACCGTTTCTGAGTTACACGCATTAAAAATGATTTTGGCTAAAACAATTTTCCCATACTACATACCCATGTTTATCACATCAATCGATCAAAAAATATTTCTTTCTTCCATAAAACTCAAATGTGCAACTTGTGACCGGTACTGATAGATTGCTCTTGATTAGGTCTATCATTGGTAAAATAAACACACTCCTCCATGGAAGCCTTTAGGAGGAATCGATTGTCAAAATATTATATTAGGGTAGTTTTAGTTACAGAACGTGAACTATTTATTTTTTTCTTCCAAAAAAATTCAAAAGTGCAACTTGTGACCAGTACCGATAGATTGCTCATAATTAGGCCTATCATTGATAAAAATACTAGATTCCACCATGGAGGCGTTTAGGGGAAATTGAACTTTATAAGGGTAATTACGATACCTGAACATATTATTTTTTCTCTCCCAAAAAGCTCAAAAGTGCAACTTGTGACCGGTACTGATAGATTGCTCTTAATTGTGTCTATCACTGGTAAAAAAAACACATTCCTCCATGGAAGCCTTTACGAGGAATTGATTGTCAAAATATTATATTAGGGTAGTTACGCAACTTGACATTTTTATTTTTTTTCTTCCAAAAAGCTCAAAAGTGCAACTTGTGACCGGTACTGATAGATTGCTCTTAATTAGGTCTATAATTGGTAAAAAAAACACATTCCTCCATGGAAGCCTTTACGAGGAATCGATTGTCAAAATATTATATTAAGGTAGCTTGAGTTACTGAACTTGAACTATTTATTTTTTTCTTCCAAAAAACTCAAAAGTGCAACTTGTGACCGGTACCGATAGATTGCTCATAATTAGGTCTATCATTGATAAAAATACTAGATTCCACCATGGAGGCGTTTAGGGGAAACTGAAATTTATAAGGGTAATTACGATACCTGAACATTTTATTTTTTTTCTTCCAAAAAGCTCAAAAGTGCAACTTGTGACCGGTACTGATAGATTGCTCTTAATTAGGTCTATAATTGGTAAAAAAAAACACATTCGTCCATGGAAGCCTTTACGAGGAATCGATTGTCAAAATATTATATTAAGGTAGTTTGAGTTACTGAACTTGAACTATTTATTTTTTGGATGGAAAAGTATGAAAAAGTAGTCATCATCATCATCATCATCATAATCATCATCACCATCACCGTCATTTCTTACAATCTACAACAAAAACGGAGAAAAAAAAGGTCTTCTGCGGGCACCCTAAGTTGGTAAAATAAAAAGATTTAGAATTTTTCACCTTTCATGGGATGTAGCTCGAATACATAATATTTTGACAATCAATTCCTCCTAAAGGCTTCCATGGAGGAATGTGATTTGTTTACCAATGATAGACCTGATTAAGAGCAATCTGTCAGTACCGGTCACAAGTTGCACTTTTGAGTTTTTTGGAAGAAAAAAAATAAAATGTTCAGGTATCGTAATTACCCTTATAAAGTTCAATTACCCCTAAACGCCTCCATGGTGGAATCTAGTATTTTTATCAATGATAGACCTAATTATGAGCAATCTATCGGTACCGGTCACAAGTTGCACTTTTGAGTTTTTTTGGAAGAAAAAAATAAATAGTTCAAGTTCAGTAACTAAAATTACCCTAATATAATATTTTGACAATCGATTCCTCCTAAAGGCTTTCATGGAGGAATGTGTTTATTTTACCAATGATAGACCTAATCAAGAGCAATCTATCAGTATCGGTCACAAGTTGCACATTTGAGTTTTATGGAAGAAAGAAATATTTTTTAATCGATTGATGTGATAAACATGGGTATGTAGTATGGATAAATTGTTTGAGCCAAAATCATTTTTTAATGCGTGTAACTCAGAAACGGTAGGATATAGGAAAAAGTGATTTAGGTATAACTTGTAGATAATTTTATGGCCTTTCAACTTTTCCTTGAACGTTTTTCTCTAACATGTACCGTTTTTGAGATTTAAGCGAAAAATGAAAAAATGGACCCTTTCCCCCCCTCCCCCCACTCCGGGGCTCCTCCTAGTGTCTGGGGGTTTTAGTATGTTTATTACCTAGGGACTCTTGACATGTTTCCGAAGAAACATCTTACGTTACCAACTCTCGCACGCTAGACCCCCTTTGGAGGCACTCATTCAATGGACTACAGGTGAACGACGTTTTCTGAAAATTTCATCTAGCTCGTTCTCATTATCGCCTCCGAAACATACAAAATTGCATATAAATGTTAACTATCGATAACAAACAACATGCGAATTTACTATAACTTCTATTAAAATCGCAGATTTGGCTTATTAATATTAAGTCTGCTCTCAAATCACATATTGTGTATTTGTCTTATAAAAGAAACAATAATTGTAAAACATAATAGGCTTTATCATCATAAAACATTAAACAAATGAACTTCAATGTAAATTTTTCAAAGTAACACTTTTTTTTGCAACGGTCCCGGTTGCTGTCTTGATCACTTAGACGGCGGTCGTTATACAACCATGTCAGAAGCCTGCTACTTGTAGAAGGCGGTTAAACAATTCTGACACTAGGGTACATCGTGTCGTTGGAAAACTCGGGTGTCCCACACTAAAAGAGAGATTTGCAACGGTACTGCTTATGTTTTTCAAACGTTGCAGACGGGGGCGTCGAAGTTTGGGGGCTTCAGGGTAGCCCTCTTTCTGAGGCAGTCGGGCAAAAGGGAGCGTACGCGCCCGACAGAGGTCATTCAATTATTTGTTGTGATGGTAACCTTTGTTTCGAGGCTTGAATGACGCCGCTTTGGTTCTTTGATCGACCCATATCCCCGTCACCAACATTAAACGGCAATCAAAATCGTTACGTAGTAACCTTGCTACGGTTTTTGGATGCTTTTAGCTATTAAGGATCACTTTCTTCTAGAGGTGTCATAAAACTTTACTTTTTAACCGACTTTGAAAAAGGATGTTCTGTTCGACCCGTATGCATGTATATATACATATAAATATTCTTGTCTGTGATTATCTCGCGTTTGACTAAACCGATTTTAATGCGCTATCTGCAAGGGCTTAGTCAGACTTAGGAAAAGGTTTTAGGAAGTTGAGGAAAAAATAGATGTTCGCACTTGTACACTTTAAAGTCGGTTCCCTTTAAAAAAAGTTATCAATGGAGTGGTCAGTAGTGTAGTAATTCTCTATACAGAATGTTAAGAAAAGTACTGACTTCCTTTCAAGGGATGAACCAACCCATGAGATTAAACAACTTTCCCCAAGCAACATGGGTCGAAATATGAAAAAAAATATTGGACCTCCCATATAAAAATTGTACCAATCGGCTAAGTCAGGCAGGTTGTATGTGAGGTCCGAATTTCTTTTTTCATATTTCGACCTATGTTCCTTGGGGAAAGTTGTTCAGTTTCATGGGCTGGTTCACCCTTTGAAAGGAAGTTAGTATTTTCCTAACACCCTGTACAGGGCAAACTAATCTTCAGTCCAACAAACAGTGTGGGCTCTTTTGGCTGTTGACTGACTGTACTCTGCTTGTCCACTGAGTTACGTTTGATGATAACGATAAGAGGTCGATATCAAGGTGACATAAAGAAAATGTTTGCAAAAAATACAAAGATATGTAGCTTGTATTCCGTGCAGAGCCGACAGCGCGTAAAAACTGTTATCACTACATATACTTACAGGGCACACTGTGTACCCTTGGTCTCGCGACCGATTAGGGCCCCGATTTTCATTTTATTTGGTACAGCAAAAGTTACCATATGTTCACAAAGCACACTTATTTGAAGCATGACAGTAACAAGCTGTTTCACTTTCTTTTTCTAGCGAGAGATTGAAGTATTAGTTAGCTATAGCTAGAACCTATATTAACTAACTAACTTACACTTTGCTGTGTGATGCCGGCTTCGAATAGCATCACCCCATTTCTTCCCGCGGGTGTCGTAAGACGCGACTAAGGGACTAGAGGGTTTCATGTGTATTACAATTTTAGGCAACTTTTTTTCTTTATCTGGGTAAAGTAAGTGCGTCTAGGTCTACCTCTGCCTCTCTTTCCCTGTATTTTCCCTTCAATGATATTTTTTATGAAGTTGTCGTGTCGTAGCAAGTGGCAATCATCTTTCCTCTTCGGTTGTCTATGGTCTTCAAAAATAGTCTACTGGCGGTAAATAAATGGGAAACTGCAACACTCGTATACTATGCTCGCTCATAGGGGGGCCTCATTATCCTAATCTGCCCAGGAACTCTTAAGATCAAAGACGGGCCTGGTTTAACCCACTTCATAAAATTATGTACCAAAAAGTTTTTTACTTTCATTACAATTCATTATTTGCGCCTTTGTTTTTCTCACAAGTGTTAAGAAAATATTATGCATGTCCGATAAGGGTTCACACAGCTATAGGTACATCTATATGAAACAGACTGAGTTCTGCGACTTACTACGCAGCATTCTATTCTATTTACAGTTTTATACCTACCTATTGGTATGGTAGTGGATAATCCTTTGGCTTACATTACGGAATCAAAATGTAAGAATGAACTTTGGCAAGTAGATACAGATACCAATAGCCATTAAAGCATAATTTTATGTAATAAATAAATAAATAAATAAATAAATATCCTGGACAATTCACACAGCGCCAAATAATGATGGTGTTTGTTGCTTTACTCTGTTTTTTTTAATTCGGAAAAATTGGACACATGGGTTCCAGCGAGAGCCGTTATGAGGCGTTCGAAAATTTGCAAGTAAATGTTATTTTATATCATTCGTATTTAAAAAATCATTTCATTCTATGGCAAATATTTGTTAAAAAAAAGTGCAACCAGGAAAAAATATCATGATATAATAAATAAATATACAGACGACGTTTTCTTTGCGGATGTTTTTAGGGTATTTTTACCTTACCTTAGTAACAAGTACCTACTTGATTGAGCATTGCTCGGCTTTTTCTGCTGTTCAGAGTGATTTTCGGAAAATTTAGCTAGGTTTTACTAGCTAAATTGATTTATCGCCCCCGAATGCCCCATATACGAGTTCCGAGATCCTGATTATATATATAATATATACAAATTGAAACTAAGATCCTAAGATTTACTTATCTTTACCTACAGAACATACTTACCTAGCTAGGAATGAGTGTGTCAGACGCATATTCGAGGCCAATGTCAAAGTCAGACGAACCTCGTAACTGCGCCAACCAAACAGAATGTATAACTTACAACCTTACGATCCATTCACGAAGTTCAACTGTCGCCTACAGCTTCACCATAGAGAGTAGATAAAAAATGAGGGCGCCACTTTCTTCACGATCTATCAAATCTGACAGATAACGCTTAACTATAGCAACAATTTGTTTATACAAAATAGTAATTTTTTACTTAATTTCTACTCTTTCTGGCCACTCTATACGTCCTGCTGATAACTGATAACATACTAGTAAAGTTCGTGTAATCTACGTGTTTACTTTTTATGTTATTTATTATTAATTTTATTATTTTCTGCCTGATAGTAACGTTACAAACGTTTTGTTACGTTACAAATGTTAGCTATTTCATTCGCATTTGTGCATTATTTTAATTAAATGTAGTAATTTTAATAGAAACAGAAAATATTTATTGTGTTATATAGTACCTTTTATGTTTAAATTGAAGATAGTTTGCAGTAACGAAACGTTAATAAAAGTACGTAAGTAAGTACTTTACGTATTTCAGAATAGCAACACTTAATATCGAAATTATTGTCCATAGACAAAACCGGTTACTTTTATTAAGGCCGTTCGAATAGGCCATATTTGACAGCTGCGTGGTAAAAATAATTATAACTCTTTAGAGAAGCAATACTTGCGAGCTCAGGACCCGCGACTTGGTTCAGTTAGTTACCCTTAGCTCAGTAACTATTTACGGTAGTCGTCTTTTTTAGAGACGACGGCGACGGCAGAATATTTTTTGTGCTGAAACTTTCGTGTGCGTGTGGATCATCAACTGAAAATTTGTCTAATCATTCCATGAAAATTTTCTTTCAAAACGCATTAGATGCCAAAGATTCAACGCCGAAGATGAGGCTTTAGTGGACCATTTGGCATATTTTCACGAAATTTGCGCCTAAGTAACTACAGTAGCTATAAAGTATTCTAGAGAACATAACAAAAGTACTCATATTTACTTCAGGGATTGCAATGAAATTTAAACGGTCGTTTCTTGCGGCGATGGTATTACTTTCTTGTTGAAAACATAATGCGTGTGTCATCCAAGTAGTGTCGATGATCGCGGTCATCCGGTCGGCGTCTGCGCACAAATTGGGTACGTCTGATGCGTGGTTCGCCAGCACAGACGGCTCATTTCGTACTTAGCCGGCATTTTTGGCACGAACAGTACGCACCCGCGTCTAGGCACTAGACAGTCGGTATGCCACAAATAATCTCATTGAAGGAATTTGCGAGTGCTTGGCATGGAGGGAATCAGTTTGTGAGGGTTAGGTTGTTTGGAGGGCAGTCAGACAGGCAGCACGAGGAAACTGGTAGGGTAAATTGACTAAAACCAAGTAGATATTCCTACAATAGCCGAAGCTAGGTGCTGATGATAACACATTTAGTAACATTAACTATCTACTTACTGAAAAATACATAAGTTAATGAAGAGCACACCCATTAATTTTAAGCGTAAGTTCTAATGCGTACATTCTTATTTTCGTAAACGGTGACAGTGAGCCTTCTGCAAACTTGATAATTTAAAGCTTGCTCGCCCCTCCTATCCTGATACGCTGCATCATGCACGCGGGCGCAGACGGCTCCGCCGCGGCCGTTGTGACTTGACAAAAAAACGAGTGCCGTTGAACTCGCCACGGTGAATGCACCGGGGCCGTTAGCTTTAGCCCAGGTCAGGGACGGGAGGTACTCGTATGAGTATTAAATATCTTTCTTCTTCTGTTCGTCCTATAAGAGGTTGGCCAAAACGAGTCCAAAGAGAAATCCATTAGCTACTTAATCATGATCCCCGCTGGGTTACGTATTCTATTCGCATAAAATAAGGGATAAAAACAACCATATAATACTTAATGGTTCGGGGGGCAATAAATATTAACAAAGATTGAACCATCATCAAATCGACATGACATTACACAGGAAATGGACACGACAGTATCGCTGTTTGTTTATAGGCATTCGCAAATTGTTCTCAACACAAAGAAACTGTTTTAACACCGGTGATTACACCGTTCAATACATAGTATATCTGAGGATGTGTCTTGTAAAGCTCCGTTTGTTTAAACTATTCGGTTAGCCCTTACGGGTTTTTGCATGTTCACAATAACAATAAATTCGATAAACATGAGCGGGATGCTGGAGTTAGCTCCTTGTTAGCTCGTACGAGTGATACCTACGGTACTGAGAATTTGAGGCAGTATGACGCAACAAGTAGCACGAACCAAAATGTTTGTCTTCCACATGTACGTTGGCATAACGAGTTGGGGGATCAGCCTCATCAATTGGTCATCCTTAATATCTGTATAGAAAAAAAGTTGCTGTACAGTGCGATTATTTCAGTGAAGTATAGACCTAACAACAATGTTATGTATGGTGATACACATAATACAAACAATACATTTAGTGGATTTATTGGGTCCTTCCGCTGTAAAAAGAAGATTCTTATGATGTAATGAATGTGGCGTTTTATTCAGTCTAGCGATAGTGTAATGTTCGTCGATTACATAGAAACTCGATAAAATAACAATCAAAGAAATCTCTCCTCTTCATAATAATAGTGTAGAAGTGTAGATAGGTCAGCTCAGTAGACAGACAGGAGCATCGAATAGAGACCAAAGGACACACGCATGCGCCGTGGCTACAATCGATTTGAGAATCGCACCCACCTTTTCCAATATTCACCAATGCTGTTCAGAGATGAAATTTAACCTTGTGATATACCCGCAAGGTCGGTCTTCGTATTATCATTTTGACTTGGACGGTAGTCTCACTTATTTTTAAGTTTGTAGTGCCCCGGTTAGAAACCTTAACCGATTCGCCAGCTCTGTCTGCCCGCCATCATTGTTGGCCCCCTTTAAATAAAATCATTAGCTCAAGAAAATTTGTGTCATGTTGAGACAAAGTAAATCACGCTTTTATCCGTCGCGCATTCGCCACGCGTCCGCCTCCGCTCCGCAACCGCTTGTATGATAAGGCCCTAAAACATTACCGACCCACCCACGCCTATTTCTCATTATTGTCATCTATCAACAAAATAAATAACAGGAATCCTACTAACATTAAAAATGCGAAAAGTTTGAATGTTTGTTACTTCTTCACGCTAAAACTAATGGATGAATCGATTTTCATGAAATTTGGCACACAGATAGAGGGTGCCTTGGATTAACACATAGGTTTTAATCAGAAATCATGCTCTTGTAGGATACTACGATATTAAAATCGACTTCTACGTCGGCGAAGCTGCGGGTGCCCACTAGTATTATATAAAAATGATCTTCACTACAATAAACACAACTTTTGATAGATGCCAACCATTTTCTCCGCATTTGTCGACACGTATTTCGGGACTATGCACCATTTTGTAAGTCTTTATATTTGACATCTCTGTACCGTAATAGTTAATTTAAAGAAAATATACGCGCCCCGGCTTACGAACAACAGGCAACAAAGCCACAGTATATAAACAATAGTACTAAAGTACAAAGCGAGTCGGCGGCGCGGTGCGAAGCAATCCAGGTATGGTGACGTCACACATGCGAGCGCGTTCGAGCGTTTCTACCGTACTTTAGAAAATTAATACATATCTCGGTAACTACTTATCGCATCGAAGTAATTCTTTCGATGACTTTTTATTCTTTTTATGAACTATATATATATACAAATTATAACCCGCTGGTGTAATTTTCGATAACGTAAAAAATATCTATATTTCTGCGAATGATCATGATGCCCAGTGCCCAGTAGTCCAATATTACCAGGCGCGCCAAAATTCTATAGGAAAAGTGGGTATGAGGTCATACCATTCATACCAATCTCCTTTTTCGTACAACTAGAAGGTATATCACAAATCAGCCAAGCAACATTGTTTGGAAAGTAAGACCACATGTTCTTTTGACATGTTCTTCTACGTGGTTCAAACAAACTAACCAATCATAAAATTATACAAAAATCCGGTTAGAAGAACCTACTGAGTTAAATCTGTTCAACAAAAAATAAGTTAAGATTTTTAGTGGGCATTTACGCGGGAAATTTCATGTGTCAAGTTGAAGGTAACGCGAGAAAATTTGGTACCGGACATAGCATACTAACCCAGCCAATCTGTGTATTGTGTAAAGACTAAAGTTATGAGAAATTTCATGAGCTTCTATTTCTTCATAGACATATTCACGCCACGATGCACCATTTACGAGTTACAATTGAGAAACTAAAAAAGGGACCTTGATTTAACCCTTGTACTTCCAGCGTTCCGTGCAATCGGGGGGGTTTATTGGAAGTTGTGTAGGACCTACTACTACTGTACAACCCCACAATATTTGGGCATCCTGAGGTTTCACCCGCAATTTTTCCTATAATAACTGAACTATACGGCGAGACGAGGTGGCCGCGGACACAATTCAAGGTGAACACAGACGACGCTATAATACATATTATATTAGATTAGATCTCATAGTGGTGTTGCCAGTATGTAAGCGATAGTCCATCGAAAATTTCGAGTCATTGGGTAAGGTATTATAACACTCGTTTGTGGTCACCTTAAGGCCTCGGCCTCGGGTTTTGCCGGCAGCGGCAGGATCTTTTGCATACATTAAATTAAATGGAACGGTAGTCGGACACATCCGTGCGGGAGCGGGCAACGACCAGCGCACTCCCTAGAAAAAAAACGTCGAGCGAGCCGCCACGCTGCCCGCAAAACCCGAGACCGGGGCCTTTCGTACGACACGCGGCGCCGCACCGCCGAGCCTCTTTCATTACCCGCTCGGCCGGAAGACTGCACCACGCGCGGCGGCAGTTCCCAAGTAATATTCACCACGTCACCAAATCATACAAAATGTATTTAAATACCTAAATTATTTAGAACCTTTGTTTTAAATTCTTCAATTTCGATTTTAGATGTTGGAAGCTTCTTATTGTTATTAAAAATACTAATATTTTTTCTTTCGGCAGGTAATCGAAGATAGAGAAGATCACGCGTAGGATCCAAGAAAAATGGATGAAGACTACATGAATACCGCTGGTAAGTGTTCCTTTTTTTCACTGTAGGGGGTTACAGGAAGATTTGATTTACGTTAGATTTAAGAGCATGTAGGTACTTGAACAAATGCGCTAGCGAATGTCCACGTCCAAAAGCAATCTATCCGTATTTACGAAGCTGTGCGATTTTATTAAGATTGATTTTCGATTCAGAGCCGGTGTGAATGACTTTTCTTTTGTTCTAGACGCTTCTTTGGGAGTAGAACAACAAGACCTGTCGACGCCGGCTTCGGGAGCTGGTGACCGGCTGAACCACGCCCTGGCTGAACCTGACTGACTGATCTGCTACTTTAACAGGTAAATCAATTTCACTAATTGTACGATCATATTTTTAAGTTTATCCATATTCCTTTAGTATAATTTTTTGCTTGCGAACTTTTATGCCGTTGCGATGTGTTTTTTATTTTTACCTTGCATTGCGAAACATCCAATATTTCTGAAAGCTGTAATATATTCTTTTGAATCCTAGAATAAAATCGATTATTAATCTTAAATAGATTAGTTTTATACTTATCGAGGGTAGTAAGAAATTTTGGATCGTTTTTAGATGCAACCATTTTGCTCTGCGGCATACTTAAATGTGGTCTTAAAGAATTTAAGGGTGGTTTTAGCTTTATCCCAAAGACATAATATGGCTATCTAGCAGTAGAACAGTCGCAAAGGTCTTGGCGAGTTACACTATGTTCCGCCGCCATCTTTTAAATACCGTTTAAAATACCTTCAATTACAAGTTTCTTATACTTATGTAGATAACTAAAATTTATGAGGTTTTTGAGAGGCTATTCTTCTGTGAATTTCAAACTGTTGATTTCTTACCCTTAAATACGTATGCCTATGTCTGTGACGGACGCGCTCCGTGGAAAGGTCGCCGAGTGCGGACAGGGTGTTCATTTCCTATTCCATCACAAGCCTCGTCGTATTGCCGTTCGATCGGTAAAAAACACTATCAATGCGAAAATGAGCTGTGCGAAACATTTGTATGACTCTTTCGTTAGGAAGGTACCGGAAGGTTAATTTTTGAGATTTTAGTTGCAACAATTGCGTACTTTTAAATGTATTTTACTCTTTACAATTTAGTTTATTTAGATATGCTTCTGAAACTTCTGACTGTACTTTCTTAACGGTATAATATTCATCAAGCTTCTATTTCTTTTGTGGAAGAAGGTAGTTGGTAGTTTAAAGTAAAAAAAACGTTTAAACGTCGACTTCAGCATTCATAGAATATTATAGCAGTAGGTTCATTGAGAAGAAGCTTAGCGTACGAGCGTAGTTTAGTTATCTTATCTGGGTGCGCGGGGCAATGGGCCCGGATAAAATGGTCGTTGTGAGTTTGAATTTCAACTAGCCTGGTGCGATGCGGCGATAAAGACCATCCGGCGTGGCATGCCGTGACGTGCCCCGTCACCCACGTGTCCATGTTAGAAGGGCACACAAAACAACGCAAAAAAGAATAAAATAAAAATAGAAATCGAAAAATTTCAATGAACAAAGACAAATAAGTAGGATATGTTTTCCGATATTATCGCCGAATATGTATTTTATCCCCTGGTTAAAACCGTTAGAATATGTCTTCCAGGACTGTATAACTATAATGGTTATAGTTATAACCATTATAGTTATACTGGGTTATTTTTTAGTCATTACGCGCACTTTGTAATGTGTTTGTATTCATGATTCTGAACAATTTTTACCATGGGGCCACCTGTGTAATCACAAAAAGATGGGGTGTTCCATACATTTTATATATTGTATGAATTTTCCTATGAAACACTCGATATTTTTTTGCAATTTCGCAGGTGGCGCCATAGTAAAAGTGGTTCAGAAGCATGAGTATTAACATACTATAGTGTGTAAAATATAGGATGATCCCTGTGACGTTTGTGACCTTGGGGCAAATGCTATGGGTCCATTTTCCTTTGTTTACTAGGAAAATGGACCTTATGTCATATCATTCATACTATACAAAGTTTGTATACTGATTAAACAATTTATTTTTGTAACTGAAGGCCATAAAAAATATGCAATGCCTGCCTTCGTTGTGATAAAAAGAAGACTTATATATATATTTGTATTTTGAGCAAAATACAGCGACCTTTTAAAACATTATTGTTTTCCATCTCCTAATTCCAGGTCAATTTATTTTGAGAATCCATTAACTGTCCATTAAATTTCAAAGTTAATTAGTTGACTGACATTGATATTCCAATCTTTTTCAGCGAATAATTGTTGTTTTTTTCGTGTGGGACTAGTCTAAATCCGTTTAGTCTAGACTAAATACGTTCTTATTATAAAATTCTAAAAATAGAATCACAAGTTTGAATTATTCGCTAATACGTGTTTTTTAAGAAGGCCCACGGTTTTAGCTTGCGTTGTTGTCGCAACTCTGATAACAGTGACGATAGTTAGTATTCTTTGGCTCTAATCTGATGAGAGAGAAAATTTTTGAGATGTCTTGACAAAAACTGACTCTAGAGGCATACAGCCTAGACCCAGGCCTATACCTATTATTGCGATGACTATACAATTTTTTGGATGCAATAACAAGTCAATAAAGAGCGCTTAGGACACTGATCTTACAATCGTGAAACCAGAGTTCGATCTCCGCCATGTATGGTACCAATTTGTTTTTACTCACGTCATTGTTCCACGTGAAATCCCCTAGGTTAGGTTAGGTTAGTTAGTAGCTGACCCAGACAGAGAACGGGATAGGGCAAGGAGAATGATGAATAAAATGTCAATAACGTGTTTTTTTTATCAGTTTGTTTAGTTCCTAGTCGGTGGCGCTCGAGCGAATGATTTTAAAGCTCAGCTTTGATTTCCCATACATCAGGATAATAGTTGTTTTTATTATGTACCGAACTTGACAGATGATCCCATAATCTGAAAAAGCGCCAACAGCGCCACCTGGTTAGATTTAGTGTTGCTATCAGTCTAAAAAATCCCCATTATCAAGTAAGAAAAGATTTAGTTAGAATGAGGTATCATATAAAGATTGTTACCATTAGGTTACAATAGCGGAGACATCAGTCATCAGTGATTTTATTTTGCGATAATGGACACCACGTAGCAAAATCGAATTGATATCTCAGACACAAAAGAGTCCTATCAACATTATCATGAAGTCCTATCATATTGCGCAGAAATAGTTACAATAAAGCTTCATCCTGGGAAAAGCATGAGAACAATGTTAAGTCTCGCCTGTGTGTACAATGTACGTTACCTAGCGTGTGCACTGATTGATCGGTATAGCTATTGGTAGGAGATAGATGTTGGCGGCGATTCTAGCGTACATGTTTCTTTGCGAATTACAATTATACGTTCCTGTCCTAAATATGTTAGAGATATCATCGTTGTAGGTAATTTGCAACAAAAACTGAGGTTGTACATACAAGTGAGGTTATAATCGAAGATATATGCATACTTCTAATTAGCAGGCGTCGCGTCATACTAGATCACAACTTTCGGCCCAGAAACTTACATCGTTTCTCCTAACGTTATAATCAAGTTTTGAGGCTTTTTATATGATGTAAATCAAATTTCGAGCTCCATCTCGAGTTGGTCAATCGAGCCCTGAGTTATGGTTCGAGGTATCGAGTTGTTAATCTCGGCCCGAGCTTGTATTATTTAGTCACCTTAGTAGAAAAATTACAATTGCAGATTTTGATTTGCTTATGACATGACAGGAATAGCTAAATAAACTTTAGTTATCAATTGTGTACGTTGGAATCGCGGGTAAAATGCAGCCGCGGCTCGGGAACGGGGTGCGGGCGTCTGGCGTCCACGCCTGCGAGGGTATATAACTGGATGCCAGACGGCTGCTCCGTCAGTGTCCTCCCGGTCCTCCGAGCGCTCGGCTCCAGATACCCTCCGGTACTCTAGCCCTCCCCGCCAGCCTAGCAGGCACCCCAGGACCGACTACACCAATTAAACTTGTTGCAGATATGCGCGCATTTTCTTCTTCATAAATACGCTTTTGAACGTAAATATTTTCTTAAATTTTTAATATGTTTGTGATTTTCAACAAATTCCAATGTAAGTTTGTATAATATTCCTGTCTGTTAAATGTTTGTTTAATATAAATGTTGTTGGCTATGAATGTATGTCACTTAATGTACTACTTGTTCGTTGCTTTTATAAACACTTATTGCACCCTTCATGTGGGTATTTTATATAAGCAGGTTAGCTGGTCCGTTATTAATTGTAAAATTAATTTATACAGGGTGTGCGTCGTTTTTTTTAAACATTTGAAAATAGTTAAATGACCAAAACTTCTTGATCAAAAGTTACCTCTAGGCATTTAAAATCCTGTAAATTCTAACGTTCATGCTAACTTTTAATGCAGATCTCTCATAAAATTATGCTTCGGGATTGTACTAAATTTTGTTAAATATACACCGAGTATTATCTTAAAAAGACTTCCACAGTCTGAGTTTGACGTTAATTATTTGGCTGATCGTCTTCTTCAATCATCTTGATGATTAATAGGTTGTTAGGAAAATCATGGAAAACCTGTTTGTTATTGTTAGTCTAATGGGCGAAATCAAAGTCACTTTGCACTTGTAATCAAACAATTAAACTGGACACGCTTAGGAAATATGTATTTTATTATGTTGATGATGTGCTATTAATATTTCAAGATATCGATTTTGCCACTACGAAGATACCTGGACCCGCGAAAGTTTTCGTTGTTTAATCTTTCTCATATCATGTACATAATTTTTCGTATACACTGCTGGTATAAACATGTATTTTCAAATGTTTACTTTTGTTTGACATAGTGGATATTTCTGGAACCTGAACATGTAATTGGAAGAGTTTTGTGTAAATTATTATGTATGTGTGCCTACTTTATATTGTTATGATATTATTTAAGGTGACACCAGCTCCAAAAAGTAAGTCTCTTTCCTTTCCGGTGAGTTACGAGAGAAAGTTCAGTTTAGATATCCGAACATTTCCTTTAATATTGAATGATATATTGAATTATTTGAAAAAATAAGCCTATAGATTCATTATAGATATTTAATGAGAATGAAGAGGGTACAAAAGAAAAAGTGAAACATTGAATAACAATCAAATCGTTCAGGTTTTTAGCCTTAAATCAGGCCGAAAAAACGTGAAATTGGAGCTCACTTTTGCGATTTCCTGTAAATCCTACCCCCATTTTCATTAGCACGTCGGACAATAAAATTTGAGGTTGTTTAATTTCGCAAAATTCTGTATCAATCAATTAATTACACAGAACATATTGAGTTTATACAAGGATTACGCAGAATGTTGGATTGAAACTGGGCTTACCATTTATCGAAAATGGATTGGTCACTCTGTATTCCGATATTGTGTAATGTAATTATTTTAAATATTTGAATTAACCGCAACAGCATCGCATACAACGCGGTAATGTAATTAATATTCGGTGTGGTTATTTAACGAACAGGCCAACACGTTGTGGTGCTCTTTTGAGCCTGTTATTCGCGAGAATTATATTTCCAAAATGCGCACTTATATTAAAACTGGGTACTTATTTTGTGGCCTTTTTTAGCTAATTATCAACTAGCCCGTCACTGTTACTTTTGAAGCAATCACAATCACTTTCTCTCACGTTCGGGAGACAGGAAAATTATAAATATTTATACATACATATATCACATTTTGAGGGCCGCTTCAAATAAAGTGTGTATCACTATAGTGACAGGTTGTCAGCCTCGCGCCTAAAAATTGTATCTGTTAAGTTTGGTGAATAATAAAAAATAACTATTACGCCGATCTATTGAAAATCTCTGCTGAGCTTTTACATCATTTGCACGAGCGGCATCTACTAGGGAGTAAAAGAAACAGATTATATACATTTCATTTCGATAACAACATTTTACTTCATGAAATTGTAATTGTATTTAATATTATTACCTATGTAATCACATATAACAATTACGACAAATACATTTTCTCTAACGATAGTAAGCCATTTTGTTGCGTGTTCCCAGTTATGGGGCTGTAAAGCGCTTCAATATTAATACGAATTACGGATGCTTTCACGAAATATAGGTACGAAATAAAATCATAATTTAATAAGGCGGTCTAAAGCATGTCCAAACCGTGTGAGTAGCGCCATCTCTTGGTTTTTAAGGACCCTAAGAAGCAAGACTTCTGATTTTAACCTTCTAAAAGTTCTTTTTAAAATTTTATAGTTTTGTAGAAATGTCCACAAGAAAGTAATTTCGAATAATTGATGTTTTTATGCATTCATACATACATACACAAATCGCGCCTATAGCCCTGGCGGGGTAAGCAGAGCGTTAACGATGCGTTTTTTATCAAATACTAGATATTGATATAAACTTTTTGTTAGAAAACCTATGAAACAAATGGAAAACAAATGAAACAAGTGGAATAAATTCAAGCCACCACCGATGGGATTTGAACACACGTCTTCTGAATTGCCGGGCCAGACGTGTTAACCGCTACACCATGGTCGGCTCTATGTGTTGTTTTTTATTTACATCAATGGTTTATTTCTGTCACATATAATTAATCTATTATTGTATCTGTAAATAACTGCCTATGACACATTTAAATTTAAAATACATAAAAACGTAAGAAATTCGCTGGCCAATATACAAAGGTACTATAAATACAGGACCTCAATTTCTAAAACGTTTGTTTTTGTTTAATGCGAAAAACTGATACTTATGCTTGTAGTACACGTTCTACTTTACTTATAGATTCCCACATACCCTAGTGAATTCACACATACCCTTAAGTTAAGAAACATCGAGTATAACAAATTTAAATACGTGTAGTTGTGTAGTTAGACCAGTCGTTACGGACTTCCGTGCACGGAATCGAATAACGACGTTTCAGAAATCTACTTCCTGAATTTTATTTACAGAATAGATCAGTGGTCACATTTAGCACTTTCGCTGTCTGTAATGTAACTACATACAGTTGCCCTTTATTATTAAAACAAAAACCTGTAAAAAAGCTTCGTTATCTTTACTGTACTGTAATTACTTTTATCTCGACCAGCGGCAATTTCGATATTCAATAAATTACATTATCATCGCGCTATGAATTTTCAACTCGAAATAGCAGTACCTATGCCTGGATACGTACGCCATTTAAAAGAAATGGTTTGTGCCATGTGATGATGTGTAAAACAAAAAACTTACTTATAGGGATTTAGGCGTCGACAGGGAATCGAACCCGGGCCGCGTGGGGTACTACTGGTCCAGAGCTTTATTTGCATTTATGACAAAAAATTTAGTTCATTTAATTTTTAATATGGATGCTAGGGTAGATAGTTTAGAATGGTATGTTTGTCAATTGTCCTGTAAATATTTTTTCCTCATGTTGATGTGACGTTGAATGTTGTGTGGATAAATAATTTGTGCCAGTCGATATGCCACCTTAGCAGTCGTCGGACGTCGGTCATCGGACATCACTCGTCAGTATTTGCTCTTTGCCTCGTGAAAGACACGAGTAGTGAGATGTCCCGTACATCACAATTCTCACTACCTTGTCTTTCATGCGGATCGAGCATCCCTCCTCGAGAGCCAGAACAACTACTGTGTCAAGATACTGCAACAGATTATTATATTTCTTCAATCTCAACAACGCGACGCCGCGGAAACCCCGGCCACTTGGTTGATAACGATCCAGAAAGATCTGAAAGAGTCAAATATGGACGCTGAAATTATAAACGGCAGAGAAAAATGGAAAAGACGGACTAGGAGAACCAACCCCAGGTGAAGGGATAAGGCTAAAGAGAAAGTTAATTCTCAGCGATCAAACGCACGCGACCTATTGCACTAGTAGGAAGTATGTTGGTACGATAGCGCGGCGATCTCATTTTCACTTCTGTTTTTTTTTGTTTTGATATCTTATGGAGACCTATAATCCTTGGAAAATGGTATTTAGTCTTCCTTTGAAATTTTCCTGATATTATTTATTAATTAACGTGTATAGTTTAACATCAGGCAGCGCGTTCGGTCGTGTTTCTGATTTGCCTGTACTGCGCCTGTGTGCGTCTCATTTATTTTTGAATTGTCTCACAGCATATAAAATATGTGTTTAAATATGTAGTATAATTTTCCGCATTTTCACTTAATGGGCTCGAAATACCTTCAACGCTATAGTCTGTAAGTCTAGGTACTTATCTTTTTGTAAACAAACTTTGTATTAAACTGACAGTTCTGAAGTGTCACTTTCATACAAAGTTTGTTTACAAAAAGATAAGTACCTAAACTTACAGACTATAGTTAGATAGACATGGTACCTGCATCGAAACATTTTTAAATTGTATATGTCGGAGATTGCAGCGCTATTTATGGCGAAAAATAATGAGCATTCGTTATATCTTGGAAGAGCTCGAATGTGAGCTGATTTCGAGTAAATTGTATTCCTTGACTTACCTAGTTCCTGGTACACTTCAATTCATACTTCAATTAGCAACTTGGTAATGAATGATCTCGTTCACTGCACTGCACACTTTGACATACATGTGCTTGTATTACTTGTGATTCTAAATAAAAGTTATTGTTCCTAAATGGCGTTTGATTTGTTTTATGCGCTACAGGTATACTTCCATAATATTGGATTTGTAATTTTTACGAATAGATACTTATGTTATTTTTTTATAACTGTCCATTTTAATTCAAATTAATGTTTTTTTTATAGGAATCTGAGCCACGTCTATAAAATCTGTGTTCACTTTTTTATTTTGCATCAGAAGATACAAAATACGAAGTTTTATAAATAATTCAATGCACTATGCAGCTATTAGAGCTTTCAAAAAGCTTAATATCATATTAGATATTGTCGTATAATATTAGCTCCCATGAATCGTTTCGACGAGTTTTGATTTTTCAGGATAGCTTTCACATTTTTTTGCGTTGTTCACATTGAAATTCTGTAAATGTTATGCACAAACGAGATTATGTTTACAGCTTTTTTGATGCAATCTTGCTTTGCTGTTTGTTTGTAGCTATGGCCAATGATATTTTGTTACTAGCTCGGTATGGCATTTGTTTTTATTGTGTTGATGTGACAATTATTGTTGTGTGAATAACTCATTTGTACCAGTCGATATGCCCCCATTACTATCCAATCACTAGAGATATTGTTGCTATGACGTTTATGGGATTATTTATAGGTGCTAATGGATTAAGCTCCGCTAGTTATTCGTCAATTATGAAACGAGGTGCGCTAAATTACGGGAATATCCATCTATTTATTAAGGTAATAGGCAATGGTGATAGATTGGTAGTAATGTAAGGGATTAACTTATTAAGTAATACAGTAATTAAGTTAAGACCAACCATAACCATGGTAATAGCTTAAATTAAAGATATTACGAAAAGTCATTTGAGATACGTTTTTATACCTACTCGTATTTGTTATTCCCATATTCACCACCCTCCTATCCTTACCTATCAGTCTTTTATAAAAAACTAGTGGCTCCGCCCGCTGTTACTCATTTTCCCGTGGGAATAAGTTGTTTTCCCGACTAGTATTTTACATATAAACCTTCCTCTTGACTCACTCTATCAATTAAAAAACTATATCATAATCCGTAGCGTAGTTTTAGAGGTTTAAGTTTACATACAGACGCGACGCGAAAAGCGACTTAGCTTTTTAATATGTAGTGATAACCTATAAATAAACTTATAAATTAATTTTTATTCTTATCAAGAAAGTGGACTAATTTGTTATGTCAGAAATGTAGGTACTAGGTAGGTAATTCGACCAGATATTAATTGTATTTAGTATGTGCGGCAGCTTGTTTCACTGTACTAATCGCATTGATTTTGAAAAGCCGGTAAACAGGCGCCACAACGATTACTAAAAGTGGTGTTGATAAGACCTATATATACATGCGCGTATACACAGTTTATTAAACACTGCTCTTGTTTAGACGGAGGCTTGAAGTAATTATACTTACATACATACATATATACATACATTACGCCTTTATCCCTTGCTTGCTTTATCAGCTTGGAATCTCTTCTACTTGGACATCAATGGTGTTGCAAAGCGTCTCTTTTTGACGATCGATGTGGCGCAGTGGTAGTGCGACTGCCTGTGACGCAAAAGGTTCCAGGTTCGATTCTCGGTGGTTCACTCTGTGTGTTCCCAATCTGGTTAGGACATTGGGGGCTGAACCATCCGATTGTCCGTAAGAAAGATAGTTCCGTGTTCCGGATGGCACGTCAAGCCGTAGGTCCCGGTTGCTGTCTTAGATCTAAGACGGCGGTTACACAACCATTTCATATCAGAAGCCTGCTGCCTGCTACTTGTAGAGGAAATTGAAAAATTTTGACACTAGGGTTCATTGAGTCGTTGGACGACTCAGTGTCCCACACGAAGAGAGAGAGAGAGATTCCTTGCGAGTTAGGTAGAGCGTTCACGACCGTAAAAATACGGGCGCTATCAAAACGTCTGAGAAATCTTTTACTATGGGGCCGACTGCAAAATCGCAAAATAAAAAACCATAGTCAATTTCATACCTACTCGGACAAAATGTATGGAACATCCTAATTATTTTTTGCGATTTCTTAGTAGTAAAAATTGTTCCCCATAGTAAAAATTTGTTCAAAATCATGAGTAGAAACACCCTACAAAGTTTGTGTACTGCTAATAAAATATTACATTCCTTTTTTGGTTCGGAAGTCGTGTAATAAACCCTGTATTATATTGCTGCTAAGCCGCTATCCTGCTACCGGGCGTGATATCTCGTTGACAATACCTACCTACTTACCTATGCTATTTACCTGTTTTGGTATTGAGTTTCAATAACAACTCCTACTTGCGTTCGATCATATATTATGTCTACCATATTTATTACATGTTCCAATGCCCACAATTTTATTCTGTGGCTTGGTAGATTCTAAACTGCCAATACTTTGACTCAGGGAAATCTAAACACTTTCTAGTAAACAAAATAATGTCTAAGTACCTAGACAATAAAGAAACACGTAAAAGGCTTTGCGAAGCGCGATATTTGAACTTTCTACAACTTTTTACTTGAGTGAAGTAACACGAACGCAAGTATCAAGTAAATAAAAGTATATCGTCTTCACAATAAAATGTCAACATTGTACGACACAGTGTTTGCTTATTTACTAGCCCTAAAGTACAAAATTGATTTCATGTTTTTGTGAAATAAAGCAGATTGCCTTAGGCTCTCGCCTCAGCGATCGTGGGAGGGCAATTTACAGGGGAGTACAATTACTTTGTTGTTTTGCTATCATCTTTAGCACATTTGAACCACCCACATTCAACGTCTTTTAGCTGTTGATTCTAAGTCACGTGGTGGAGCGTCAGTGGCCTAGTGGTTAGGACACCGGTCTTACAATCGTGAGGCCCGAGTTCGATTACCGTCATGCTCCGTGCCGTCATGTATCAATATGTTTTAATTAACGTACATTTAACGGCTGCTCTTGCGGGAGTCTCGTGTGGACATTGACCGGGGGTGGTCGTGCAGCCTGCGCGCGCGCTCCTTATATTAAAATTTTTTGGCCGCTGGCTCGGTGAAAATTTAAATTTTTAAATGATCAGTAGTGTTTGTGATTTGTTTTGTTTTCTCGGGAAGAGGAAGTTGCGGCAATGTTCGAGGAAAGAAAAACCTGGTGATAGCTTTCTCATTTTATTTTTCATATATCCGGCAAAATGGACAAAAAATGGACAAAAACTGACGCAATAGCAAAACAAAAGATATCCACTTTGTAGGAATCGTTGCTTCATATCTGTTGGCATCCGTGAAAGAACTTATCAAAGTCCACTCGTGGTTTCAAAGCGCCTTCGCTCTAAATGTTTTGCCACTTATCATGAAGACTACTATTATTAAGTCCTTAATAAGTGAATTAATCCTAAATTTTTGTTTACTTTATTGATTGTAATTCAGCGGGGATCTTTGTAGATAACAAGCGCTCACACTATTTTATCTACACCTTGTTTCATGTTGTTTTCTTGATTTTACGCGAAGTAACTCACGAGTCATGTCCGAAGCCGTGTCCAATATATCAGGAGCTCAAATTCTGAATTGTTCGTTTTCGGTCCGTGCACGAAAGTCTAAAACGACTGGTCTAACCATACGTTTTGAAATATCTTTTACTTAATGTTTTTATAGTCAAAAATATGTGTGAATTTATGAGGGTACCTGGGAATCGATAAGTAAAGCATTAGCACATGACAAATTTTATATTAATTAATACCCTAGCCAGAGTATTGATCCATAGCAAAGTCACATTAATTACGATAATCGTTCGGAAATGCATTGTAACCAGAGAATACATAAAATTGCTAGCTCATACCAAAGAATACTAACTATAGCTACTTAGACACACCCTGAGAAAATGCGCTTATTATTTTCATAATTACATAACTAATTGACGAGCATTATATTGTGACCCCGATCTTAGGGAAGAGTTTGTTTTATGTAAGGTTACATTAATTCAGTTTAATTATTTTAAGGGTTTGTTCTACTCATAGAACTAGACAACTTTCGTCTGAATGTTTTTTTCGAAATATAAAAATCAATTTCGACGTCCCATACAAAGTGACTTGGTGGCGGGTACATTTTGCATAGGAAGTATTTACAATATATATATTTTTTCATATTTTCAGCTTATCAGTAACGATCTCAAAAATATCCATGAATTTCGAGAGCGAGACTACCGTTACTCTCCACATGCCACACAAAATATGGGCGTGATGAATTCTGAATATACTGATCTGTCCCTACTCCCTATTATTAAGATACGGCTATACCTAGTTGCTATAATTTAAATATATTCTAAGATCAGATCACTTGCTGGCTACCAGATCTATGACGCTCTTTTTTCTGTACAACTGAAAGCCTAGATTTTGCTCTACTTATGTATGTACATAAATAATGAGTAGATAACCCGGTGCTGCACTGTCCTCGACCGTGCTTCACGAGTCACTCACTCATCACAATAATAATAATTATAGCGTCCATTGAACGCCTTTATCAATGAACGAACGAATACGCTTTTATTCAGCTTTCATTCACTCGCTGCCGCACCGACAAGTGAGCCAGGCTTTGATGTAGACATAACTAACTGTTTATGTATGAGTAATTTATATATATTTTATTAAGTTTATTAAAAACTTCAATAAAAAGCTGTATTATAGTGACATAACTTAGGTACTTTTGACCGTAGAATAGAATATCGAATTAACAAGAAAGCAGCGCGTAAACGCTACGTTATGAATCGCTGGTTAAACTTTTATTCATATTTTAAAGTGTCGATTCTGATAAATAGATTCATAACGAAAACAGTCAATTAATTTATTCTTTTATATTACAATAATTAACTAGAAATAAAAATATATAAGGTGTAAAAATAATAGCTGCAAATACTTTAAGGGGTGAAGAATCAGCCCTTCAGCAGTTCTGGTTGTTAATTTTTTCAATTTATTTTAAGAAATCTGCAATGATGTTGTCTAACTAGTGGTCTCCGTGCCGTAAAACTTAGAAGCCGCTGCTGTTAGTTGCAATAATTGGGTATTGTCATTCTTTTTCTGTATGTTTTTAAAGCACAACTTTATACAACAACTTGGGTTTTAATCTGTATTAAGGAATGAATAATGCCAACTCTACTTCTTATCGTGTGGAATGTATCCTAATAGACTTTATGCTCTACTTAGTACATAATAAAGTCTAGGTACTACATATAAATTTTACTGACAAAACCTTATGCTGCCCACGTGTTGTATAGGTACTTGTCAATTATTGAATATCGCTTCAGTTACCATTTGTTTTTGACTCAAGAGGTTTTTGAAACTTAGATATAGAAGCTTGATTAAAGACATACATACCTTCCTAATACCTTCCTAGGACAGTAGTCTGTACTATGTGTGTAAGACTAGTAGCATAATATTTCAGTATAATATTAAGAAACACATAGTATCGCAAACCTTTTGCACGTTCATATTTGAGAGATTTCTGTCAAGGACGCGGTAGCATAAATCTACTGCTAGATAGCCAGCTGACGGCCAACGTTCGCAGAATATGTACACCAGTCTTTGTTTATCTCTCAGATTCCATCTCTGCCGGCTCTGACTAGATTTCTACTCTTTCACTGTTACGTGATCATTTAATTAATTCATCTAATTTACAGGCAATGCGAATTTTATACTATTATTATAAAATGTTTTCAGCTTCATTCGATGTGGCCCTGCCATCAAAGTCGGTTTGTTATAGATCATTGCGCAGCTATCACAGCCAGCTTTGATGAGCATGGTCTCATTTGTACGACCACCTAGAACCGACACACTCCAAAATCTCCGTATCAGGAAAAACTATAAGTTTCTCGGACCTAGCCTGTCAAAGCGGCGGTGAAATGTATATTGCGTCTTCATATCACAGCCACTTTGATGTGGTCGGTTTACGGAGACGCTACATCAACTACAACATCAACAAGAACACAACTAGTCTGTGGCCCATTCGTCAAAATGGTTGTGCCATGTATATAGTGATTCATATCACAGCCATTTTTGACGAGTTGGGCTGTAGAAGTATGCGACGAGTCAACGACATCTTCAGCGGAAAATCCAAACTTTTCGCTCACAAAGTGGTTGTGGTATGCGTTTCTGGTGCCATATCACAGCCAGCTTTGAT
The DNA here is from genome assembly GCA_029255805.1 of Keiferia lycopersicella. Lineage (NCBI taxonomy): Eukaryota > Metazoa > Arthropoda > Insecta > Lepidoptera > Gelechiidae > Keiferia > Keiferia lycopersicella. Next base: position 12,655,857 of record JARACZ010000006.1, on the reverse strand, counting down.
GAGCGGCAAGTGTTGAGAACTGTCAGCCGCGCACTGGACCGGCGCAGGAGTGGTTACCGCGACCGCGCACCGGAGGAGCGACGCGGGGCTGGCAAAGGGGTTGTGAAATGGTTCATTCTGCATATCACAGCCAGCTTTGTTGACTCATTCGTTGCGGGATATCGCCGTGAAAATCATACCCCACTGTGTTACTTTCATTCTTCCTTCCTATCTTCTGTTGCTTCTGTTGTCTTGTTTATAATTGCAAAGCGGATATGTGTATCCATCCATGATAGTATACAGGGTTACTGGTAATTCGTCACGTCCCGCCAAGGGGCGAACCAGCTTATAAAACTAAAAACAAAAATATATTTAATAAATATAATAAAATATATGACTATTTTGAATAAGTATGGTCTTTCACTAAACATTTCTAAAATATACATACATATATGACGTTAAATCCATGACGGATAAATAATGCCACGTCTGACAGAAGTTTGAGGGTATCAAAAGACTGTGTATCACCATACCGACAGTTTGTCAGCCTGTCGACTAAAAATAAAAAAGCACAAAGGGTTTCTAAAATATTAATTGTAACAAAAGTACCTAATATTGAATTATTGAACCGAGTCATGTTGTATGGGAGAACCAGATTATAAAATTCAGTAGGTCGAGAAACTTGCAGATATGAAATACATTTTTAATATTATTTTTATTTAAGGCCCTTTCTGCACAGTTATGTCATGATGTGATCTTGTCAGATCTCCAGTAACCCTGTACCTATCTATATTTTTGTTTATTTTGTTCTCGTGTCATGTACCTATCATGTTTAGATTATCTTTAATTTCATGTTTGTTTGCAAGATTTTTGTTTTTGTCAGGTATATGTTTTTATTGCTTTAAATTTTATTTTAATACTATCAACTTGTCCTTTTGCCACACGTACATAATAAAGTTGAAAATATTGAGTAACTTAAAAACTAATCGTAATATTTTTTATACATTTCAGATTGCAACTGCGGAGGATCATCCTTAGTGCGGCTGGTTGACTACACGTCAGAAACCGATTTAATTAAATATAAATAATGTTTTTGCAAATCTTATTTGTTTTAATTTTACCTGCGCTCACATTACTAACACCTCCTGGAGCCCACTTTCTGAAACTTTGTTTCATGCGAAAATCTGCTACTTACTTATTAAATTATGCTAGCTAGTACCACACGTTCTACATATCGATTCCCACATACACTAGTAAATTCACACATACACTTGATTTTAGGAAATATATGTTAGTAGAAATTTAAATACGTGAGGTTAGACCAGTCGTTGCGGACTTCCGTGTACGGAATGGAATTACTATTGAAAAATATTCACATAAAGAGACCTAGGTACCTCTTTCAGTAAAAACCTTTATTAATTATTGGATCTTAAACTATTAAGTACTAGTATTGAGTAGAAAGGAGATTAAGTTTCATGAATTAACAAAAAGAAAAAGAATCACCGATTTTCATAATCAACCTCAAGCAAACTACCCTTTTAGAACTGATTTACTGCGGTGTAGGAATGATGTAGCTTTCTTTATAATGTACCTACCTAATTAGTACTATTCAAGTACCTTTAAATTTATAATAAGATAATTCAGTGTATAAAGCAGAGTCGCTTTTCGCGTCTGTAAGCATATGCTTAAATCTTTAAAAGTAGAAATGAATTTTGATGCAGTTTTTTTATAGATTGAGTGATACGACAATACACCGGATTAACTGACGTCAGAACCGCCGGTATATATTAATCAAAGTATTAGGGTACGAGTTATCAAATCAAGGGTACTAAATAGTACAAATTGGGTAGGTACATTTGTTTGGGATAATCTGTATTGACCTACCCTTCATGTGCCATCCTGACGCTCACTGGCCCAGGCTGAACAAGACGGCTACATATCGATGGATACTTCATTCACTTACCTACACAGTATCGCGACTAGCTTAATTTTACCTCAATGCCCCATACTCGCAAGTACTGGCGCGTACTGACAATCACACTGGTCGTGCGTGACACTGTAAGCGAATGAAGTTTAAGCAGGCATAGTTGTATTGTATCACCGTCATTACATATGGTAAGTAAGGCTAGCCGTAACTACAACAGAGACGTCCACACCAAATAAATCCTTCATCCAACGTGGAATGGTCGAATCAAATGTAAACGTTTGTTCGAACAAACTTGATTGATTTATTTGGAATCATGGCTGAAAATAAACTGTTCGTTCATTCGGGATAGTATAATGGGTATTATGACTGGCAGGTCAAATGAGTTAATTTTTAAAACGATATTTTCTATGAAAATACGAAGAGATGACGTCATATCTCTCGAGTTTGGCTGGCGTCAAAAAACTTACTTTTATATTATGTTTCTGTTTATTAAACCAAATTTTTAATATTTCAAAAACTATGAATGAAGTCTATAGTATTTTTGGACAATATTTTTTTAAGCGTACGTACTACTTTTGTATTAAATTAATGACCAAGATCATGGATATGACAGCATAATATACTATACTTGCAGTAAGATGACAGAATCAGTAATTCCGCCGAAATCCTAGGATTTTGGCCAAAAGCCGGCGGAAGGTAAAATCGTAGACTTCATTTGACCATCGTTCTAGCCGCTAGAGGAATTCGGCCAAAATAGTAGGATTTTGGCGGAATTACTATATCTGCTTAGGACGATGGTGGAATGAAATCTACGATTTTGCCATCCGACGGCTTGTGGCCAAAATTCTGTGATTCCCATTTTACTGTGACAGATACTTGCATTTCCTGGTAGGACGTGATTGGCCAGATTCATTGTGTAAATTCCTTTCAACCCCGTCGCTCGTCTACCTGCTCCACCGGCCATAATCAAATCATAAAAAACACGCAGTGAAAATTCCTGCTGGGCGAACAGTCCACTAAGTGTACAGGGTGTAAAAATATTAGCAGCAAATATTTTAAGGGGTGAACCAGCCCATGAAACTGAACAACTTTCCCCAAGAAACATAGGTCGAAATATAAGAAACATTTTTGAACCTCCCATACAAATTGACTTGGTCGGTTGGTAATTTTGTACGGGAGGTCTAAATTTTTTTCATATTTCGACCTGTTTCTTGGGGAAAGTTGTTCAGTTTCACGGGCTGGTTCATCCCGTAAAATATTTGCAGCAATTTTTTTTACGCCCTGTATATTAAGCCTCAGTATAGCACATTCGCTTAGATGAAGTAGCGACCAGTGTAACCTGATCTCAATGCTTCATAAGGTGCATCTCCACAGGGCGAGCAGCCTCAGATGCGGTCGCTGTGGACGTGTTTCGCGTACCGTAGCTCATGCTCGGGCGAAACACGTCCACACCGACGACCGCGGCTTGCGGCGCATGCCGCGCGCGGCGGTGAGCATCTGAGGCTGCTCGGCCGGTGGAGACGTACCTATACACGCAGCACATACACGCATGAAATTGCGCGTACTGACAGTTACGCTGCTGGCCTTGCCACTATGTAACCGAATGAATTGTACATAGGTAAGTAAGTACTCGCAGTAAGTATCAATCTACAGTTTTAGATAGAATGCTTTATTAATGCAGGACAAGGTGCAGATATGGTATGTAATGTATAAACAAACAGAAAACAATATACAAAAAACAAGAAAATGAAAAAAATTATTATAAAAATCGTTAGATAGCAAGGTAAAAAATGGGATCATTGGATAGCTACATGAGACCAAGCAAATAAAAGAACATTACATATCTTCATAAGATTTATTTTCTGTGATTTGGAATCAACAATGAAACATACATATACTCTGCCCTCGATATGTTCCTTATCTATCTACATAGCTCGAGAAATATACGACTGAACAATTATTTAATAAGTAACCTATGTCTGAAATAACAACACTTGATGTTAGAGTAAAAAGCTCAAGTTGAGGTACAGTTGAACAGAGGCCGTGGTTTATAATACAACTAGATAGTAAAATATACAGTGAAGTGCTACTTACAGATATCGTTGCACCAGATAGCTACACCTTTAGATCTAACTAAAACCAATTAAGGTTATAGTATAGGAAGTATAATTTGAGCCGATTTGACTAATGAAACGTCAAGTTGAATCGGCTCAAATTATATTTCTTCAGCTATACCAATGATTATCAAATCAATGTCACAATTATTTAAATTACTAGAAGTCACAGACCAGAGACAGCGTCTTGCGCGCGACGCAAATGTCGTCTTTCTCTGTGCTTGAAGTCTTACAATTTGTACATAAAAGTATTATAGATGGATGAGTAAATACACAGCATGGTAAAAATATTCCTGTTGAAATAAGTAACGTTGTTTATGGTACCTGCCTATTTCATATTATGCATTTATTTAAATAGAATCGTTACCTACTCTGAGCCAGCTGTATTCCTATTTTTTCTTTAAAATATCAGTTAAAGTAAAACAGAGACAAGAACCAAAACTTGTTTTAAATAATCTTTATCATTGCTATAAATTACGGCAGGCCATCATATCACCTTGTATATTTCTTAACTATTGCTGTTAATTTTGTTAATAAGAAAATAGATTCATTAGTAGGTACTTAATTCTCTTTAAAATAGGTGTTTTAATTAAAATAAATGTGTAAGGTGTGTAGGTATGTTAAGTGACCATAATTGACCATCTATACATATAATAAAGCTCAAGAGGACCGAAAGTCTGTACATACAAGATATCCAAAAAAAAATTGTTTCGTGATACTTAATATTGATAACAAAACACGTTTCCGCAATTTTTTAAATTTTTGTCTGTTTGGATGTTTAGATGTTTGTGTGTTTGTTTGTGGGTATGCGGAAGCATCACGCGAAAACGACCGAGCGGATTTTGATGCAATTTGTACCAAAATGTCAAGTAAATCACCGACCAGGTTATTAGGCTAAAAAAAAACATACCCCTAAAAGGGGGGTTGGCTGCTACGCATAAAATAAGTTTGTAGATCACGTAAATTTCATAGTGCCGCGTAGTAAAAAGATGTGTATGGGCTTATTGTACCCGAGATTGATTTCAAATTTCGAACTGGCCAGCACGAACTGTGTCACTTTGAATAAGCGCGCAGAAAGAAAAATAACAAGAGGCCGTATTTATTATTTTTTATCTATATTTTTATAACCTCAATAAATGAGAAATGTAAAATCTACGAATATGTCTACGACTACAAAAATATCTCTTTAATATTGGAATAATTTTAACTTTTAATAATTCAATATTTTTTACACTCGAAAACAAAAGTTCCGTGGTACAAGACGTGTAAGTTGCGTACCAGACGATACAATCTTTATTTATGGATCGTTTTCTTGGTGCGTAATCTACTATTTACCGCGGGAAAATTGCAATAGCTACAACGCAAAAGTTTGTGTGAAGGGATACCTATCCTTATTTTTGCCGCTCCAACCATGGTTAAAATGGCTCAGCGGAAATGGATCTGCTTATGATGTAAGTCGGCCAACGAAGTACCACAATTTTTTGTTTTTAATTTTTCTTGCTAATTTTGTTAAGGCTATTCTTTATATCTACGTTACTAGCCAATGTTGTTCTGTTACATACTGTTATTATATGTTTAGCCGACAAATTGTAATACACCAATACCGTCGAGTCCCTTAGTCGCCTCTTACGACACCCGCGGGAAGGATGTGGGGTGATGCTATTCTAAGCCGGCATCACACATCATCTGTGCCCAATTTCATGAAAATCAGTTCAGCAATTTTTGCGTGAAGGAGTAACAAACAAACAAATCTTTTGTATTAATATATTAGTAGGAAGTAGGATAGGATAGGATTTGTAGTGGGATTACTTGGTTTTTAATAAGCTTATGTTTTATTTATTCACTCTCATGAACTCGGTCTTTATTCATCCATCACAATGTTAAGAAATGTGGCATCAGTCTACTTCACGGAATTGATACCTTTGGAAGTAAACGCACGATTTTAAAAAAATTGCTAAAATGAACTGGAAAGCGAGGATTGGAACAGGGAGTGACTAATCTGTAACCTGATTCAGCAAATTCAACCTACAGGAATCAAAAAGACCAAACATATATAAAAGAATCACCGTTTTCTTACTCTTTTTTGCATGTGGAAATTGTAAATTTAGGATTTAACAGTTTTTTTAAATTACATATAAAGTGTAAAAAAATTAGCTGCAAATATTTTAAGGGGTGAATCAGCCCATGAATCTGAACAACTTTCCCCAAGGAATACATAGGTCGAAATATGAAAAAAACATTTGGGCCTCCCATACAGTTGACTTGCTCGGCTGCTACATTTTGTATGGAAGGTCCAAAATTTTTTTCCATATTTCGACTTATGTTGCTTGGGGAAAGTTGTACAGTTTCATGGACTGATTCACTCATTTAAATATTTGCAGCTAATATTTTGACACACTGTATAGTCGGCGAAACCAAGTTTTTGGGTACCTATCTACCAACAATTTAATATAAGCTTATAATATATTATTTTATGGTTCTTAGAGTCTATGGGGGAGGCCCATGTTTATCAGTGAGCTTCCTTTATATAGCTTATATGATGGATGATATATGGCGAAACGAAGTTCGCGGGCACCAGCTAGTAATTTATAAGGCAGAATCAGAGAAGACGAGAAAAAGAGCATATAATTCATGGCCAAGAGGACAAAATGAAGCATTTTTTGTAAAGAATGCAGAATAACAATAAAAACATAAAATAAATATTGATTTCTTAGTACATTTATGTCTCTTTAGTTTTGCTAAGCTACAAATCGAGAGGAAAAAAATATTTAAGATTTTGCTAAGAGTGTGTTGAGCCCATTTAAGTCTAAATAGAAGTCTATTTCAATATTCATCATACTTAGTCCAAATAAAATTTACGCTATATTTCATACTATAAGAAACAAACGTTTATACTATGCTTACAGAGAATAAATACATAGACGATAATATACGTACAATAACATTTTAAAGAATGATATTAATTACATACAAATTATGTAACACGCAGCTAACTAGAATTCTGATAATTAATGTAACATTTTTTCAGCTAGGTAGGTATATGAATTTTTAATTTTATATCGATACGAATTATAATACCCACGATCATATTTATGCTCTTACGTAATATACCTTGGTAAGTAAAGTCGTTTAGCAGAAATATTTATGATCCATCTTGATGAAAACAGTAAAAAAATATAATTATTATGGTGAAAATGTGGATGGAATGTGTTATCAACGTAGTGGACACTTGTCATCACAGGGTACGCGGATTGTAAATATATTTTATTTACATTCTGAATATTTTTAGTTTACTTAGGTATCTATTAAAGAATGTGTTATCAAAAGATATGTATTCACTATCACTCTAATAGTGAATAAATTCGACTGTTGCGTCGATAGCTCGGTGGCAGAGCAGTGGGACGGTACCCAGTGTTCCCGAGTTCGATTTCCGCCGAGGCTTGTAATGTTTTTAATTTCTGATTTAGCAAAAGTAAGATTTCCGGGAAATGCAAACTGAGCAAAATATTTGTCGTTATTGACATGTATTTTATATCTTACTACATCTACCCCGAGGGTACCATAAAACATTTAAATAACTTCTTCCACATTTGTCAGATAATCAGCGTATTGGATCCAGAGTAGGCTGTTGCCCTTCATAGAGGGCGCCACAATCTTACAAAACAGATGTATTGAAAGTTAAGGTACTGGAACTTAGATATTTTCGAATAAGTAAGAAATTGCTTTTTACAACTAAAAGCTACCTTAAAAAAATTTTTTTTAAACTTCGTGAGTAATGGAAGGGAGCGAGATGAGACAACCTTATTAATACTATTACAAAGCATGTGCGTGCGAGTTTTGTAAATTTGAATTTGAGTAGATAATTTGTGCAGATATATATTTTTTTGTTTGTAGAGCTACGCTAACATGTAACAGCCAGTTCAGACAATACACGGAAATTTTAATAATACTTCTACATCAATTCCACATTGATAAAAGACGAGGTAATTCACATGATTTAACTGACAACGAAACATCTAGAACATCTACACTATATTCTAAAATACTTAAAAACTATTTAAGCTGTCGTAAATAAATATTAGGCCGCGCGCCATTTTAATTATGAATTTGAACTAAAAAGTTCAACTTTCAATGATAATTACTATTCCGATCAATATGAATTCGAAGTAATACGAATCGTTAATAAAATTGTAAGTATACTAATTGGTAGACGGAATTAAAGTCTCACAAACAATGGGTATTATAGAATAACTATCCAGTACTAAGTCGTAAATTTTTAAACATTTTGTGAATATAACAATGTTTCTTAAGTCGTTATACCAAATTCGATCTCTCATTTTTTACTACATACCTACTACATTATTTTGATGCTATATTTTTTTAGTTTTTTCTAACTACAAAAGGCCTCACCTTTTAAAGCAATAAGAGATACGGTAGCATTACATTAATTTAATGTAGCACTAACCATACCGTTGTGCGTTTTCATATAAACATCAACACACCAATACAAGGTTTTAGGCACTCATAGTGCTATTATGATAATTTATTTACCTAAAAATAAGTAATAGTAACATTCGACTGCGGCGAAAGCTTGCTTGAACACGGGTCTCTCAGTTTATGTTACCACAACGGTCTATTAACAGCTACCCTAGTCTTCGCTACTTCTTAAGCTCTTACACAGTCGAATTTTACGCATCATGATTTAGCGATATAATTTATACACATCGGCGGGATGCATGATTATTTCCAAATCTGAACATTCAGTTTCCCAGCATACTTTCGGATTTATTATATAAGTATAACATAGTTCCATTGGCCGACAAACTCACATAAGTTAGGTTGCTATTTATGCATTTATTGCTATTTATGAAATTCGTTTTTTGTGACATTTCAATGGACAGTAATGGACACTTTGTAATAACCAAATTAAACTGCTAATACAATATTTCATTATAATATTGCTTTTTTGATGAGCAATATTTCTATATAATTGTAAACGGCCATATTTACTTCATTCTTTAATATACAAAGTGTCGAATAAAGTACTAAGTTCTTGTAAACCACGCATTCGATAGTATGACAAAGTGTGTTTAACGTGTTTAAAAAAGAATATAAGACGTTTGTAATTAAATGTCGATGTACAAAAACATTTCATTCAATTGTTCAACTTTATTCCTGAACGCGACATAGCGAGTTGTTACAGTCAACTATGGCGCGCATGCTTTTTACCACGCTTACTCTACAGTTGGTACAACCGCAGCTGAACTTGACTGTAACGACGTGTTTTGTCCCGTTCGGCCGTAGAGCTAAACAATTGAATAATAAGTTTTTATACAACGATATTTAATCACCGATAAGCAGAAATTTACACTCACATTTTCGACAATTAATTGTTGAAATTGAAATTTCGACAAATAATTAATACCAGTAAATTGTTTTGATTAGCTTACGAAAAAGTGTAATAAAATGGCCGTCTCTGCGCTCCGTGATTTTCCCTGTTATATGTGAGTGGCTTTTACTGATAACTTGAATTAAATTCTGTTAACATAGAAACAATAAAACACAAAAATAATTCCTCCTTATAATATTAATATAAGTATACAATATAGAAATATAGATGAATCACCAAAAATCATAGACTATCTAAAAACACTGGAAAAATAATACTAGAAAAGAACATAATCTAATATCGAAGTCTTTCGCTATGCCCTAGTCAGTCGTTGTACACTATCAATGTACACTATACGTTTAATCTATAAGGGTCGGCGCACATCTCGCGCATATTTCGTGAGTGCCGTTTTCAGAAGTAACGTATAAATATTATAATTATATTTTCATATCGATATTAGCTGGTCTGGTCGGCACAAACTAGTCGGCACAAACTAAAGACAGGGTCAGCGCCAATATGATTTAAATCGGCTTGCGCTCTTGTTGTAACTCTACTTAATTCAAGTAAGAGGTTTTAGAGTGTGAGGCCACAAGATGTTACATCCCACCATAACTACTAAGTTAATTTTAATTACGATTAAGTTTATTTACATTTACAACGGAAAACGGCACGTATCAAAATTCGCCAGTTGTGCACTGGCCCTAACTTTCATACACCCCACCCATTCCCGCCGGTTCAATATACATATCACAACTTCGGGCCAAATGACATCGCGACTCGGCGCGAGGTAAGCCTCGCCTCGTCGCGGTTCAAGTTGACCCTTATTTTAAGTTGATGTCAAATATTTTACAGTTCAAGAACTCAGTCATGCATTTTATTTACAAAACACATTTCTTGATAAGATTAGTAGGTATACTTTAGAGATGAGCATTATGTTTACAGTCGTTTCGTCACTTAAACGCCGCAAGCATCGATGCGGCAACGGTCAAAATCAGTACCGCGATACAAAGTGCGTGTCCATTTCAATAATACGACCGCGTTTAATTTTAATGTGACTGTTTTTGGTCAGAATTTTGTACCGGTCTCAAGCGGGCCCGGAGAGTATAGTTGGCAGCTTTGGTTAGCAGGAGATTACCAGACTTTCCACCGCTTTTTAAGTTATTTTCGTACTCATACTACGTTCTTTGGAGATGACAGTGGCACATCTGCCATCTCCAATACATCTGATTCTGAGTTGCGTGGCCTGAGACTTCTCCCAAGTTCACAGTTTCACTAGCGTCTTGTTAATTTAGGATGCCTCTCCAGACTATGTGCTGCCCTCAGAAAACATCATCACCCAATGGAAATTTCAGAAACACTGCATTATCCAAAATCTGCTGGTCGATATTAAAGAACAGATACTAAAGCTAGTTTACACAATGTCCGTGTCATAATACGAAAAGAAAAAGAAGAAGATTAAAAAGATCAGAATATCGTAGATATTAGTAAAAAAAATATCAGTCCAACACAGTTACCCGTTTATTATTAAAGCGACATTCTGTAAAGAAGCTTTAGTTTTTGTATTTCAATCTCGATCAATTTAGTGAATTCTCGAGAAAATGTGTTTTCATTTAGTAATGAACTTCCAAGAGGGCAGCAACTAGCCTAGGGCGGCCACTTAACTTAGTGGTTCAAGTACATTACATCAAATCAAATAATAAAATTATTATCGTCAATTCACCGAAAACTGTTTTGAAATAACAAAACCATTTGAGGTAAATCAAGAAAGTAATTCCTTACCTAATTAAAAAATAAATCTCAATAAAAACATCATTATACGGTGGCATGTACTTTTAGACTGCAGAATGTTTGTCTCAATTCAGATCGGTTATATGAACAATATGCCGCATAGTCAACAAACAGCCTTATTAGAATAATTCTAATAATAAAATATAAAAGACTGAGTGGACACAAAAGTGATCGTGTGATCAGGTTAATTCGCTGGTCTGATTCGAAGGCGAAATCATTATCATTGTCATTGCAATCACAATTTCACATGACGAAACTAAATATCCACCTGCTGGTGGTTTTGAGCTTCATGTTTGCAGAGACACGACACCTCATGAAATAGTTTGAGCGCAGGACTGCTTAGCTATTGTCAAGCGTCGGCAGCCCTAGCTCGTATAAAATGTTTAGTGTCAACAATATCATGTAAATATTGTGGTACAGTACAAACTGCGACTTGACGATGTCATAAACGGCGTTCCAAACGCAAGGTGACGTCGCGCGGCACAACTAGGAATAACAGGTCAGCTAACACGTATTAGATTGAGAAAACATTGAACATTCAACAGTAAAGAGTTTAAAACACTGAGCAATAAACATTCAACATTTAAGACTTAAATGTCACTACGTTTTGATACTACGCGTCACGGCGTGAGCCGACCTTTCAGAAGTTAGCACAGGAAGTGCGTGTCGCAAAGAAAGCCAATGTATTCCGGCAGCTGCAGAAGCAGCGCCTACCCGAGGTTGTATCTGGCGCAGGCGGCGAGGTCCTGCGGGTCCAGCTCGGGCACGGGCTCGGGCAGCGCGGGGGGCGGCGGCGCGCGCTCGCGGGGCGCGGGCGGCGGCAGGTCGCCCGGCACCGGCGTCGCCGGACGCTCCACGCTGCCCGTCCGCTCTAGCGGACCTCGCTGTCGAATAAAATACAACTTTTCACGGACTGTGAAACCGATGGCCGATGTAACTAAACAACTTTCTGGAAAGGAACATGGTCCGAAATACGATAAAAGTTTTTCACTCATACAAAATCTCTCAGCCAACCGAGTCAGGTTGTATGTGAGGTCATTTTTCTTTCATATTTCGATCTATGTTCCATGGGGGAGAGTTGTTCTCAGTTTCATGAGCTGGTTCATCCCTTGAAAGGAAGTTATCACTCTTTTAAACACCCTGTATTACTGAAGCGCAAATGTTATCTAGTTTCACATCATTCCAATATCGAATTCAGCATGTACCAGTTTTCGCCAAAAACGTTATTATTTCCATAGTAAATCACGTCGCCAAAACAAATTTTGTACGAAAATGAATATTTAAAATTTATCTGCATTGCACTTTAAGGACTATTTCACCACTTGAAAACATACTTCCACCATACATACACACCACTTGAAAACATACTTTCACCATATACCTACTACATATTTCCACCATTAAAAAAAAAACTAATAGTTCAGATACTGACCGCGAGCGGGGCCGCCGAGTCATCGTCTTCTAGTCATGTGTCCTCACGCTTGACGTTCATGATGGCCGCCCTGCACATCGGACACTCCTTCAGCAGCGACGTGCACAACGAACAGAAGCCTCTGTAACGCATAATGGAAATCATCAGATTTTAAACTCAATTTTAGACTCCCCAATCAGTTTGCTGCCGTGTGCCGACTTGGAATTGTATCGCCCTAAGTGATGTGGACTGGAAGGTCAAATGAGCTACGCTTTAAAACAATTAATAGACGTCATATATCGCTATTTTCGATGGCGTCAGAACAGTTACTTTTACGTCTTTTTTGTTTATTCACTCAAACTTTGAATATTTTGAAAAATTATTAATGAAGGCCGTAGTATTTTTGGACAATAGTTTCAAGCGCACAACTTTTATATTTTATTAGTCCCCAACCGAATTTTCAAGTGGGTGTCGCAGGTCGTAGCAATAAGCGATTACTTCACCCAAGGGCCAGCAGCGTTCCATGTGAATACAACTCATCTTGTTTGCTTAAGGGCGCGTCTCCATTGCCGATTGGCTGCGCCAGGCTAAGCAAAGCGCGTCATTAATTGACCAATCATGAGCCTCAAAATCCCCCAATCCCCGCCCCGCTTCAGAGGTGACGCTCCCTGATTGATCAATTCATGCCCCGCTCAGCTCAGGTTAGCGTAGCCCCGCTTCAGTGGAGACGCACCCTTATCCGCCTGCCAAGCGAGTTGAGCATGGCAACTGTACCCCAATCGGAGGAAGCCCACATCCAGCAGTGGACTGTGGTGGCGGCTGAATCAGCTTGCTTAGTACTATGTAGTTGTCGGTCACACTTACTGCTCAGTGATCGAAGAGATCTTGCCTTCCTTCGCCAACAGAAATCATGTTATTGGGTATTTATTATTCGGAATATGGTCATAAGCTATAGACTGAAGTAGTCTTATTTTTATTTAAAAAAAATGTCCTCACTCATTCACAGAATCACCGATTCATCAACATAGATAAATATTTTAAGGGGTCAGCCCATGAAAGTGAACAACTTTCCCCAAGAAACATAGGTCGAAACATGAGAATTTTTTTTCTAATTAAAGGTCAATTTTTTTCATATTTTGACTAATGTTTTTTGGGAAAAGTTGTTCAGATTCATGGGCTATTACACGTCCTAAAACATTTGCAGCAATTTTTTACACTCTGTATAGTCTTCTTACATTATGCTAATAATTAAAAATATGACTTTACTGCTCCTTGGTATATTCTGGGCGTATTGTGCGGTTACCTGTGTCCGCACGGCTCCAGCACGCAGCAAGCGGTGTCGTCGAAGCAGAGCGTGCACGAGTCCTCCTTCACGCTCGAGCACCGCAGCTGTTCCAAGAATATCCTCCGCGGGATCACCTGAGGAGTACACGCACGAATAAAGCACGAATAAACCACGAGCAAAAAACTACTTTGGTAAGCGAACTAGGCAGCACATAATTCCTAGAATGTATGACAGTAATCCTGCATTCAGTAGTGAGAAGAAATTCAAAAGTCTAATCGGCTGTTAAAGCCGCATTAAATAAGTATTAGGTAGTGTGATAAAAAAGCATGTATTAATTTCTAAGTAAATAATGGTGTTAGTATAAGTGTTACATAACAGCATGTTATTTATGAGGGCAACGCCGACAAACTACTGTCGTAGTTTGGCGTGAGTGTATTTTTGTAATCTTTTTGTAACATTTGATGTACCTTAATTTAAAAAAAGATAATAATATATAATACAACTAGAGTAGTACAGATACCTAACGTCTTTGAGGGAGTTCGATTGCCCTAAGATGGCTATTGGCAGGCTATTTGATATGTCGACTCAGCGCGTGCGTTGCTAACGACATCTAGGTTATTTATTGAATACTTCGTATTGACGTCATTTGTATTGCAAAAATGTGAATAATTTCGCGTGTTTTCCGTGTCAAAACATCTTTAATAATGTATTTATAATTTTCCAATACTTTGTTTTTGTAAAGTTGCCTTTATTTCAGACTCTTTAAGTTACATTCGCTACCCGTATCGTATCGCGATCTATTGATTTTTTCTGGACTAATTTTCTTTAGTAAGGGATGAGACCCCATGGTACACGCCAGTTTACTATTGACAGGGTAGCTTGGAGGCGAAATTAAAATGCAGCGGCGCGTGCAGATGTTCATAGCAGTTGCTTCATTTTTTCTACTACACAAATCCATTTTCGCATGCCCTGGACATGGAAAAAGTACAAATCGAAATACACTGTTTCAAGAATGGAGCTACATACATACATAGACAAATCACCCCTATATCCCGGGCGGGGTCGGCGGAGCGTTAACAACCGTAAAATTACGGTCCCTAATATTTATCCCTAAATTTGTTTTCAGTCTGGTTAGGACATTGCAGGCTGTATATGTATGTTTGTCCACGATTATCTAGCGTATGGCTGAACTAATTTTGATGCCGTTTTCAGCAAACTATTTGTCAAGCTTAGGTTCTCCTAGGTAAGGTTTTAGGCATATAACGGACAAAAAAATTGAGGTTCGCTTTTTTACAGGTTCGTTGAAGTCGGTTCCCTTTTTAAAAAGGGTATTTGAATTTCTTGTTTTGACGTACCTTCTTGTCCTCGTCGGCCAGGTGGCCGTGGTCGTTGAAGGAGCTGAATGGCCGGTCGGAGGGCGGGAAGCGGTAGGGCTCCGCGCCGAAGTTGAACCGGCACTGTTGGAACGCCATGAAACTCGCCGCCGCGAAGAAACCGTACCTGATCGATCAATGTTTTATTTATGATGTAAAAATATTAGCTGCAAATATTTTAAGAGGTAAACCAGCCCATTATACTGATCAACTTACCTTAAGGAACATAGGTCGTAAAATGAAATAATAAATATCGACCTCGCATTAGGCTCACATACAACCTGACTCAGTCGGCTGGTACCTTTTGTATGGGAAGTCCAAAATTTATTTCATTTTTCGACCTATGTTTCTTGGAGAAAGTTGTTCAGTTTTATGGGATGTTTCACCCCTTGAAAGGAAGTTAGTACTTTTCCTAACACCATGTATAATTAGTTGAGGCAATTGTAGAAAATCTCCATAAGATGTTATCAGCACTGCTCTTACCGAGTGGTGTCAAAGATCTCCGTCTGCCTCGCGACCAGAACTCCATTCAGGTAGAACAGCACCTCCCTGGCGTCGAGATCTATAAGGCAGCCGAGCACGTCCCCGGGGCGCCACGCTGGGACCTCCTTCATGGCCACGGGACGCGCCTTGTACCACACCAGCTTGCGGCAACCGTCGTACGACAGCGAGTACAGGTCGTCGCCGATGCCGTAACCTTCCTGGATGGATAACAACTAATAAATATCGAGAGTGAAGTTGTGAACTTGTTAATTATCAAAGACTCGTACTTCTCAAATCAACAAATGCATTGAAAACAACTTACGTGGTTCAAGAAGTGACTGTTTTTGGTTGCCCATCCAATCTGCATGACACCGGGCGTGACGATCACCGACTCGTAGTACCAGCAGCCCTCGTCCACCTTTAAACAATATGAAGCATTATTTGGAGTACGTCGTTTTCCTGTGGGAGTAAAGACGTTTTACCGGTACGACATACAGGGTATGAAAAATTAGCTGCAAATACATTAAGGGGTAAACCAGCCCAAGAAACTGAACAACTTTTCCCAAGAAACATAGGTCGAAATATGAAAAAAATTTTGGACCTCCCATACAAAATTGCCGATCGACTAATTTAAAACGTGAACAATGACTCACGTTAATTTCTACGTTTTATAAAGTTATAGGGCACTTGCTATTTAGGTGAGGCCTATTATAAAAAAGTATTTTAATTCAATTTGCTCGTAAAGGCATTAGTAAAAAAAAGAATACTAAAATCAGCTCGTTTAAGTCGTCAGGTTGACAGAGGCACGCAGACACTACAACAATGAGATTCCATACATACATTTCGGACCCACTAGTATACCCTAAAAAAGGTTCTGTGTTTTATTGTACACTTTAATTGAAGTTTAAAGGCTGAACGTAATTTTGCAGCGCAATCGTTTTTTTTATTCTTTAGAACGTACGCAAATCCAATGCATGCAGCTTGCGTTATGATGTTTCCTCGCAAATGGAAGAAAAACATTATACTAGCCACAGCCAAATTGCCAATTTCTTGTCACTTTCACTTAAGAAGACCTCGACTTCGTCTGATCCTCCCAATATTACTCAACCAGAAAATGGTCCATTTTTGGCTACTGCCATAATGTACTATTTTTACCTGGAAGGTGCACCGCACGCTTTCGAAGGAGTAGGAGTCGCAGCGAGCTTCAAGTCCATTGCTGGATATCTTGAGGTACTCGGAGACGTCCTGCGTGTTCAGGATCGCGTTGTAAGGCGACATGTCCACGATCTCGTACGCCAACTTGCGCCCCTCCACTATGACTGAAATATCAACAATAGTACATTGGACACGCGGTAAGAAAAGAACCGATTGCTAACAAGGGTGTAGTTTGAGGCCCGAACCGCAGCTGAAGTAAAAAATATATTATATTTAAGTTCCAAAGTCAAAGTCAAAGTCAAATTATTTATTCAAAGTAGTAAATTTTACATTTCGCTTTTTGATGGTCAAATATTAACAATTTTCCGTATATATCCGTGTCACGTAACTTAGACAGTTGCATCTTTTCTCACCTAGGGAGGAAAGTGATTTGTATGAATTTTTGTCTCCCGCCGTACTCCCGGCTATTTGAAACGCAACGTAACATTTCATTTCTTTAAGCTATTTTTATATGTTGTAGTATAGCTACAATTTACATTCCTGACGGGCTCCAAATGAGCTCTTTTTAAAACGATCTAAAACGGTATTTTGTCTGAAAATCAGAAAGTATGACGTCACGCCGTAAGTATTTGGATAGCGTCAAAACACTTACTTGTATATAAAAACAATATTGTTTTTCTATTATTAATTCTAACTTTGAAAATTTTGAAAAAGTTTGAATGGATTCCGTAGAAATTTTGGACAATAGTTTTAATCATACAACTTTTATACTTTAGTAACGACCCAGGAAATTAGCGAATTGTAATTAGGTTTTCGTGCATTTAGGCTCGGCTACTGACGCTAATATTTCAATCCTCACGGTTCTAAGCAAAGTTATTATCTGTTTAAATTAATGATTCTTATTTACTTGTAAAAGAGAGAAGTACATGGCACAGGCCACATTTCTGGATTCGTTAACTTTGGAAGGCCTCGACTTCGCATGTCTCCTCTCCGCTCCGCCACTCGGTCCTAAATGGTACATTTTTAGCCTGTCACGTAATGTACTATTATTTTAATAATTTTATCAAAAGGCGGAACACCGGCATTACCAAATATTTACCTATTGATCCAGCATGGTTATTTGTAAAGGTGAACACACACTTATCCGTGGCGAAAGAACCGAATTTTTCGAAGGCCTCGCACACTATCCGCACCGAACGAATCGACTGCGCCGAATGAGTAGTTTTTATTTTTCTTTACACCTTTATTTGCAGCGTAATAACCTAAATTATGAGTGAAACTATTAAGCCAGTAATACTCATTTTTGTATTGATCAAAATAAAGTAGCATTGCTCTGTTCCACTCATCTGTCTGAATAGAAGCGTATCGGCCGATACCATCGAATCGAACCGAATCAGGTGACGTCACCCGAATTTCCGTCTATAGTCTGTAAAATATAGGATGATCTCTATGACGTTTGTATAGCAAACATAGCATTTGTCATAGCATTTGCTCCAAGGTCAAAAACATCACAGGGATCATCCTATATTTTGGCCGGATTCGACCGATTCTGTTTGGGCAAATGTGCGAGGTTTCATAGGATTTTATATATAGAATTATAAAATTGGTTTGGTGCGTTCGGTTCGTTCGCCGCGGATAAGTGAGCGTTTACATTAACAATGCCACTTACACAAGTTGTCGAGGGCCCACTTGGCGCAGAAGCCGACCTGCCTCCACACGTAGTCGGCATGCTCGTCCATCTGCTCCAGTACAAGCAGCGGGTTCTCCGCCAGCGCCTCTATCCGCCGCTTGATCGTCAACTTGTTCTCCGTCGTGTGGGCGAACTTCTCCAGAGCTATAAGCGCGAACAGCACCACGCACGCCTCGCGTCTATTAACCTGTGAGCAATGTGTACAGTTGTCCTATTATTTCTTTAAGGGGCAAATAATGATTATTAAATATGACTTTTTTTGCCGTGTGATGCCGGCTTAGAATAGCACCCCTTTCTTTCCCATGGGTGTCGTAAAAACCGACTAAGGGACTCGAGGGTTTCAGGTGTATTGAAATTTTAGGTGACAGGCTGACAACCTGTCACTATAATGATACACGACTCATCTGAAACGACCCTCAAACATTTGTCAGACGTGGCGATAATGACCGTAATTTTACGGTCGTCAGCGGTCTGCCTATCCCGCCAGGGATGTAGGCGTGATTTGTGAATGTGTGTGTATGTATGTATGACATTATTTATTTATTTATTTAATCATAAGTCATGTTTCTTTTGTGTATTCATACTAGAAACTGGTTTTTATTTGATTCTACCAAAAATGAGAATCGTTTCAAAAATATTGAGTATCTCTATAGTGGCAGATTGTCAGTCTCTCACTAAAATTGTAATAAGTATACATGAAATCTTTGAGTCCCTTAGCCGCCTCTTAAGAAATGGGGTGATCTTATTTTAAGCAGGCATCACACTTCATCGCCTGTATAAATAGTGTAAAAGATAATGATGTTCAAGAGGCTATGATTATAATACGTACGTATAACATACCAATTACAAGGAATTTTAGGTAGATAGAGTTTATTAAAATTCATTTCATTCAATAGAAATACATGTAATTTTAGGTATTACCAAAACAACAATTATTAAATTAAATAAAGTTAAAAATTTGCTTTTTTTCATGAATTTTATATTAATTTCCAAATATTTAAATTAATTATTAAAATAAGCAAATAACTTGATTTAAATCAATGATTTCATTCGATGGATTTAAATCAGTCGTTTCAATCAAATGATTCAAAAGATTTCACTGATAAGTGTGCTCCCACTGTCATAATTCACCACAAAAGGGATGAGGGAGATATAACACCAGAAATTTACGGTCACTTTCCATCAAATTGGATAAAGATAATTAAAGTTGATGTCGATATCATAAACATTTATTCGCAATCATCGTCCATCCTTGTTTTTACCCGAGAGAATTTTCCCACTATAACTTACTAGGAAAGCGAGGAGGTAGTCGAGAGTGGCGTCAGTGAGCACGGCCACGCTGTTCGGTCCAGCCAGCTTCTCAGCGATGCAGCCCAGCACCACGCAAATGTTCCTCTCCACTCGCACGTTCAGCTCGCCCGTGCTGGCGCGCGCCGATGTCAGCCCTAGCAGCTGGGTCATCTGGAAACGGCACTCATATCAGTTTTTTGGGGTGAATCGTAAACGTGCATTTTTAAAGCGCGAACCATATATTAAAGTATAAGATAAGATTTAACCAGTGTACAATTAGGCGACCTTATTGCACATATGCAAAGCTCTTCCAGGCAACCCGGTCACAGGAAATTATATATGGAGTTGCGGGAGCAGTGCAGAGTAATAATTAAATTAGGAAATAACTTGTTATTTATGTAACTTGCAAAACTTTGTTTTTATTCAGATTTTACTTACTAATATTCCAATTTCAAGAGCTTTGTATATTCTTTACGCTCAAAGGGCTTATCGAATTTATACGAAATTTGGTACACAAATACTGCATAACCTGGGCTAACCAGAGTTACTTTATAACGACAGAGGTACTGGAGCAAAAAAGCAGTAGATATTTTTGGATCTGCATTTTCAACCATTTTATAGCACAACCATCATTCGTGAACTTTTCTATGTTTCTGAACTATGTTTTGAATGATCAGGGAAGACCCACGCAATGAGTTTGGTGATTAACTCTCCCATCAGCTGCTTTGAAAGGTATAGGTGTCAAACACCTACTCATGCACTTACTAAGACGGTACTTCTGTAATATTAGTGATCGTTTGAGAGTACGTCATATGACGTAAATTATTCATTTGTTACTAAGTGGTTGCTCACTCCGGGAACCTTCTAATATTCAGGATGCAGCATAGACCATGAAACTAAACTGGGGCATAAACACGATGCTTTAAAATTCCTCTCTCCAAAATACCACAAATTTAAAGTGAATCAAATTGATTGAAAAATAAAAGCACTGATGCTTATTTCAAGGACGTCAAATCTGTGCAAACGTACTTTTAGTGTTTCTCTGTTTGTCAACACCGATAACTTTATCTAAGCCACACAACGGATTATGATGCAGTGTTATGGGTAGGCAGAATGATTCAAGAGAAAGCTTTATATGTACAATACATGCCGGCAAAGCGTAATAATAATGTCCCACAGGAAAATTATTAGCAGCGGATGCAACCGTTGGACCGGTTGGTAGTAGATTATTAACTTAGGCTTACTCTGATAACATTCTCCTTGGAGGGCAGCGGGCAGTCGTCAAGCAGGATGGTGATGGCGGAGGGACCGAAGGGGTCGTCCAGAGGGATGACGTTGACTATGGACGAGACCACCTGGATCCAGCCCTCTTCCTTGTCAGCGATCACGTGGAGCTTCACCAGCGATACTGGGGACTCTTCGTCACTGTAGTTTATAATATGAGGGACAGTAAGTAAAAGACATTCAGTTTCATTGAATGATCGTGTCTGCAAAGTTTTCAGTTCATTGTCTTTTACACCCTGTTATGCTTGGTCTAACGTCCTAACTGAGGAAACCCGTAAGGTACAAAATATTATTGCTCAATTCAAGAGATTGAAAAGTACTTGTATTCTAATTGATTTTTAACGGTTAATATTTAGGCAGGCTTTTGTCGGAAATGCGTCACCCGCCCAGCTTTCAGGGGCTTGCAGGTACTGATGTGCCGTTCCCGGTAAGTTTCCCTAGCGTGGGAATATTCCCAGTAGCGTTCCCGGGCACATTCCCAAAAGTGGAAATATTTGGGAAAGTTGCTCAAAAATGTTGTTGAAAGAAATAATATTTTGTTAAATTTATTACTTTTGCCTTTAAAACAAGTCTACTATATAAACACAGTTAATAATTAACGCGATTTATAAATTCCCAAAGTTACTGGAAACTTACCGGGAATATTCCCATTTACTTTCCCAGGAATATTACCGGTAATATTAAAATGTTTTTTTAATTCTTTGATTTCTATATTTCTAATGGGTAACTACCTAGTGTTGAATAAAAAATTTAATGAAAAATAAAAATCAATGTAAATGGAATAATTTTAGTTTAATAATCTATACATATAATAAAATTATAACAACCTCATGTCCGTACATTAAAGATATTAAAGAAAAACTAAGATGGGGGATCTTCATACAACCAATAAAAGCCAAAAATTTGATTCAAAAAAATTTTGTCTGTCTGTTTGTTGTCCGCTTTTCACGCAAAAACTACTGGACGGATTTTGATGAAACTTTTTTTTGTTATATGGATAGGTATTTTATTTTTATTTGCTCTCTAACGGGGTAAAAGGGGGGTGGGGGGATAAGTTTGTATGAAACTCCGTCAGTTTATATTTGGCTATTGGGTTAGAAATTAAAAATGACGCAAAAAGGATCTGCCTTAGAGGGGGTGAAAAAGGGGGGGTAAGTTCCTATGAAACTCCATCCGTTTTGAAGCTAAAGCGATTAAAATTGAAGCTGTATACGTGAATACTAAGCTTTTCTGCCCTTCGTTTTGTGACGGTTACCTGTTTAAAGAACCATAGTAATCCTAATCCTATTAATATTATAAAGGCGGATGTTTGTGTGTGTGTTTGTTAGGACTTGGCGCTAAAAGAGCTGAATCGATTCAAATGATACTTTGTACATACAAAGACGAGAAAATGCCCAGAATAGGACATACATAGACTACTCTTTACCCCGGTAAAATGTCTCATTCCCACGTGAACACGCATTTTCCAATATTTTTGAAATGACGGCGCCATTGAGCCAATTCGCGTTTTAGGAAACAATTTTTTTTAACAGTGACATCTATTGCTCGAGACATTTGACTTACTCAATTGAGTAGCTGCACCAAGATTTCAGTTTAAGTCACAATACACAATCCATAAAAAATATGTTTGAACAAGATGTTGAAATAAAACCTTTTACATATAAATATGATATCCCAGTTAAGATGTTTTAACAAGATCATCAAAAATTTATACACGTAATATTTTGACAACCAGGGTCACAATACATACTCCATACAAAATGTGTTTCAACAAGATGTCGACTTTATTAATTTTACAAAGATATTAAAACATTTTGCATATAAATATGACATGCAAGTTAAGATGTTTTAACACGATCTATCCAAAATTGAGACACGTAATATTTTGACAACCAGCGAGCCATTTCCGGTCACAAAATAAATATAAGTAAAATACTGGACTAAAATGTATTATGAACAAGAATGAGGTTATTCTATGGTTTATGGGCGGATTTTTCTAACGTTGTCCGCTGAAAATTTGCGTGTCGCACGTGTTCAGATTTATTTAGCTGCGACCGGCGACACGAGGGTTTAAAGAAGCTTACCCAGCATCGACATGGGGGGTTGAGGCCCCCCTCAGAGAAAAAGAGAAAGCAAACATTTGATTGCAAATCGACACCAGCTGCAACGCGCGACACAGGGATTTACGGAAGCTTACCCGGTGCCGACACGGGGGTTGAGTGTGGCTTGGCCACCTCAGAGAGAAAGTGAAACCAGCAGCTAGCATCGATGGAATATAAAAATAATAGGAATCCTAGGAAAGGTCCAATAAATTTCATCTGTTGTGGAAATGTTATAATTTTTGACGTGTTTTATTTTCCAAGCAATCGTTAAAATCTAACAAACGCCACAATGACAAGGATTTTTTTCGTACCGACGTTTATATTTAAATCCTTTTATTTATCTTATTTGTTTGGTGAATCATGTTTTTTACCAATAGAGTATTATTTTATTTATTAAAAGTTTCACTAAGTCGCGGGTGAAACCGCGGGGCGGGCATCTAGTAATATAATGAAGAGAGTGTTGAATGTGTACTTAAAGACATAGAAATGATGTCTTATTTCAAAGTTAAAACAAAACAATCATACATATTGAATGTTCCCGCTAAGGGAATATTCCCGGGCACATTGGAAAAATACTGGGAATATTCCCGGTAGTAAAATACTGGAAATTGGAATATTCCCCACGGCACATCACTACTTGCAGGTGCTTGCCGTAGTCACTAAGCAGGATCTTGTTATAAGATACTGTGGTCAAATATACTGCTGCCCATTTCTCAGATTTATTCGTTGATTGCTTTTTACAGCAGTGGAATGGAATGGTTTTATGATATTATAAGCTTCATACATTATTCACGCCAAAATCAGTAGCTCGCTTGCCAGTACAATAAACATGCACAAGGCTAAACACCAGTCTTAAGAATTTGCAATACATGATGTTATAGAAATATTCGAGAACGCTTTGCACGCAATAAGGGTTAATTTAGACCAACACGTGAGGCGAAATGTATTTTTAAAGTAAAGAGATATCCGCAAAGGGCTTCTTATAATAGAGAATGGAGATACAAGCAGCGCTATTTTGTGGAGCCCGACATACAAGCGTCTCACGTGTAAACCAATTCTAAAACACGGTTATTTTTTGCAACCACGTTGGCAACTACAAAGAGCTGTCAGAGATTCTACATAGCACTTCGCTTAGCTAGATTTTTAAAGTTCATTAGAACTGTAAACGCAACCGCGTAATCCAAAAAAAAAAAACAAAATATAATATAACAAAATAACAGTCGCAGTGGCCAGAAAGCATGCTACAAAGATACTACATAATAATTGCTTTATTGCATGTTATTGTTTCCCAACACGCGTGGTCATGGCCGGAATGTATCTTCGCATTTGCGGGTTAATTTTGGAACGAAGGTAATGTCCATATTAAATATAATGAGTTAGAGTATTAATCCACTCTGCCGATGTTTTTATACAATATTTCAGCCGAGTGCATTGTCTCGGTAAATTTTTCGATTTTTAATTTTCATTTATGAGAATAATATAGCACTGTGAGTACGGTAAATCTAAATAAATTGATATGTAGATTGGAGGTACTTTTATCGTCAAAGTAGGTATATATATCTATAAGAGAATAAATTTAAGAGTAATTGAATACATTATTCACATGACTAGACTGAGTAGGAAAGGAATAATTGAAAATTAATGAGTAATGAATATAATTTTAATTGATTTGTTTGTTGTCAAGTCCACCATGCAACAACATTATTGAAATCGCCTCAGAACTGGATCTTGGCGGCACAGATAGACCGATACCTACGCACTATGAGTAGTTTGGGAGTATTAACGAAAAATAAATAAACAGAGGCATCCCACAGAAGTTACACCAGGTACTTGGCAGAATGTCCAAGTTGGTAATAGTAATAAATAACAAACTTGAAAAAAGTAGCAAATACATATATCTCTGCAGGGCCATACAAAGGTTCTAGGAAGAGACGCTGTCGGAGTGCTATAAGTGGGCTCTGTCCTACTCCAAACCAGGGAGCTAGGTGAAATGGTTCCAACAGAGCTGATTATCCATCTACGACCTCGGCGGACGCCCTGCCCCAAAGAAGATCCCGTAAAAATACTAAAAAGTACTTTGCTTACCAAGACACTACATGGACTTGAATATAAGAAATAAATAAAACCAAACTCAAATAATTATTTTATTTTGAATTTTGTGCTAGCTACATAATCTACATATCTATACATGTATTTTATCTACACTACCAACCCAAATGAACCATTTCACATTTTCTGTAACAGTAAACTTACTTTCTTAATGCAGCCGCAGTTACATTTAATAAAAATTACTAGGCTCTCAGAGATTGATGATCAAATTCTCTCATAGAAACTATGTCACCCAAAAATTACCCCGAGCATACACAGCAGTAAAGTTTGGTTGGGTTGAAAAGAGTCCCTTTAGCGCTAGTAAGTATAAGTTTGGTAACAAGTGTCGCACAATCATAATCTATGTAGTACGCTAGTGAGTACATATAATAGAGATCCTGGTATTTTTAGTGAACATTTTATTTGTATTGCAAGTGTATAAATTAACACATAAATAAAGTAAAGCCAACAAATCAAGATAAAGAATGTAAACAAGTTTACTATGACTGCATAACAACTATTATCTGTATCTGCATTTAATGAAGTTTGTCTACATTGTATGTGTAACTAGTTTTGTTGGCTTAACTTGTACTTTGACAGCAGAAACTTACTTATCGACGAAGGTCGCAATTAGCGACAGCATCTCAAGCACGAGCTGGTCGATCTTGCAGGGGGCGCGGGGCTGCGGGTGCGCGGGCGCGGGGGGGCGGGGCGAGCCGGCGAGCGTGGGCGCCGGCACAGACACCCGCGCGGCCATGGTCGAGGTGGAGGACGATGCCGGCGAGTAGGCTTCGTCTCCCTGCGCGCCCTTCTCCTTGCACCAGCAGACACCCATCACCTGCAAAGGAAAATCATTATTTGCTGGCTGAATAGGTGGGTTTCCATTGAACGAGCAGCCTCACATGCTCACATGCGCAGTGCACGGTCGGTGTGGACGGTTTTTCGCCCGAGCATGAGTAATTTAACATGTGC
The DNA here is from genome assembly GCA_029255805.1 of Keiferia lycopersicella. NCBI lineage: Eukaryota > Metazoa > Arthropoda > Insecta > Lepidoptera > Gelechiidae > Keiferia > Keiferia lycopersicella. Next base: position 12,629,527 of record JARACZ010000006.1, on the reverse strand, counting down.
TGCTCAGGCGAAACACGTCCACACCGACCGCGCAATGCGCCGCATGCTGCGCGCGGTAGTGAGCATGTGAGGCTGCTCATTCAATAGAGACCCACCTAATGGATGGGCTACCTTCTGAATAAGATGGCAAACTGGCTAAGGACAGCTATGAAAATAGACAAAGGAAAGAAGTTAGAGGAGGCCAATGTGTCAACAGGACACACACAGGTCACCGGACTGCTGTGCAAAAAGTGTTATTGATATTACATTCTCTGCTTTCAAATAATACAACCAATAAAAGTAGCTAATTAGAAATAGTTATTGATGTACACTGGAACACCACCAAATAAAAACTTAAATGGCAAATTATATCATAAATTAATTAGCTAGATTACAATACAATCAACAATGGGCCGACAATAAGAGGTGCCTATGCTCACCCTTAAAAGCCTGTAACCATCTCACAGTTTTTTTGACAATCAAGTAGTTCTTTGTGACTGCAATGCTTTGATCTCACTAAAAAAAGCACGCACAAGCAATCAGAAATCAAATATCAGGACTGTGAACCTAAAGATTGAATTACTGATTCACATGTTCGGCAGAGGTATATGTAAAAAATTTTAAGTCAGGGGTACTCATCTCAGCCTTTGATCGAGGACTGTGATGTGGTATACGGGTATGCGACCCCGGCTTCCCGAGCAAGCAGTTCCCTCCTGCTTAACAAATAAAAAGTCTGTTTCGGCGAGAATGGCAACCCAATGCAGATATGCACAAGGGCTTGGCGGACTCGGCGACTCAGCAAGGCAATGTGGATGGCCTAGGGCGACGGTAGAGGGCGCGGGTAGTTACTGTCGGCCAGACACTGCGTCTGACCTCTCCTTCAGTCGTAGCGGTTTTCCGTTCCACTGAATCAAGGAGGGTGAGGACTAAGTGCGTGCGCCTGCGTTTGCGCGAACGTTTGCGCACCGAAATATATCCTGCGCAACTGACCGCTTCCGAATAATGGACTCCGATGACGCAAAGTCCTGTGGCGATGGGTTGAGGTAGAGAGGTCTGGCGTGGTGCAAGCTGGGCTTTGTCTGATTCCTGCACATAGGCGGTTCTAGGGGCGTGAGTACATGCCATGGTCGCTTTTGCATTGCAAATCGGGACGACAATGCGAATTCGGCAGCACCTGGGATGACAAAGCAGCCCTTTTAAGGGAGGCACTGCTTTCCTCGCCCAGCCGAGGAGGGGGCTAGAAAATGTGCCCTTAATCGAAGTGGTGGAAGTGTTGCGGTGGTCAAAGAAAGTGACCAAGAGTTACGCAGGCTGTCTCGACAAATAAAAGACAAGTGGTGGCAGGACAAGGCTTGTCAAATGCAGTGGCTCGCCGATACAAACCAGCTTGGTGAGTTTTACTGTGAAGTGCGTAAGCTGATTGGTGCTTCCTACCGTGCAAAAGTACCTTTAAGGTCTTTAGACGGTATGCACCTCCTGACCAGCAAGGAGGATGTACTTAAACGTTGGGCTGAGCATTTTCACAACTTGCTCAACGTAGATCGATCAGCTGATCTGCATCATATCAGTTTAATGCCTCAACTCCCGTTAGCCACGGAGCTGGACGAGCCCCTGTCATGCGACGAGGTTGTTACTGCCATCAGACAGCAGCATAATAACCGGGCGGTTGGCATTGACCTTATACCGGGTGAACTACTTAAATATGGTGGTACGGAGTTGCACACGTCGGTATGGAAACTTTTCGTTCGAATGTGGGAGGAGGAGAGGGTCCCTGAGGACTTCAAAGTGTCTCGCATTTGTGCCCTCTACAAGAACAAGGGTGACCGTTCTGACTGTAACTCATATCGCGGTATTTCATTGCTGTCAGTCCCTGGAAAAGTCTTTGCCAGAGTTTTACTGAACCGCCTCAAAGATTTGTCGGAAAAAATTCTGCCCGAAACCCAGTTCGGCTTCCGACCTGACCGAGGTACATGTGAAGCTATTTTCTCGGTGCGTCAACTACAAGAAAAAAGTAGAGAACAAGGTCGCCAGTTGTACCTCTGCTTTGTTGATTTAGAGAAAGCATTCGACAGTGTGCCTCGCGAAGCTCTCTGGATGGTGCTAGGAAAGTTAGGGTGCACAGAAAAGTATGTGCGACTCCTAAGACTCCTGCATGACGACATGCAGTGCTGCGTCTCTGTAGACGGTGAACAGTCTGATTTCTTCCCCGTCACCTGTGGGGTGAAACAAGGGTGTGTTCTAGCGCCCACACTGTTCGCCTTGTACTTTGCAGTTGTAGTCAAAGAAGTCCTAAATACTGTTTCCCAAGGAGTCCGCATCCGTTTCCGCACAGATGGCAGTCTTTTTAACCTGGCTAGACTTAAGGCGCGCACTAAAGTCTCGTATGCATTGATTACTGAGATCATGTATGCTGATGACTTGTGCTTTCTTGCAGAATCCCCAGACGGCCTGCAACAGCTAATGTCCGTTTTTCACCAAGCATGCTGTAAATTCGGCCTGAAGATCAGTGTCAAAAAGACGGAAGTGATGTCCTTAGACTCGCATGGTCGCGAGACACTGGCGATTATGCTTGGTGAGGATATGCTGAAACAGGTTGATAAGTTTCGTTATCTGGGGAACACTATAACATCTAAGTGTAACCTTGATGCTGAGATCAACAGCAGAATCAGTGCTGCAGCTGCAGCATTTGGGAAGTTGTGTTCCAAGGTTTTCTGCTCGCACGACCTAAAGCTAGCCACAAAAATCTCTGTATATATGGCGATTGTGCTGCCAAACCTTCTATACTCCTCCGAGACTTGGTGTGTGTATCGTCACCACATACGCACTCTGGATCGCTTCCACCTAAAATGCCTTCGCACCATCATGAAGATCAGATGGTCCGACCGAGTGCGCAATACCGAAGTTCTGAGACGAGCCAATGTTGGTGGCATTGAGGCCTATCTAATGCGTCGTCAGCTACGGTGGTGCGGTCATGTATCCCGGATGTCGGAGGAGAGAGTGGCGAAGCGCATCTTTTATTCTGAGCTAGAGGAGGGCAAGCGAAAGCATGGCGGACAACTCCTCAGATATAAAGATGTTCAGAAACGACACATGAAAAGATGCAACATTGAGCCCACTCAATGGGAGGGTCTGGCAGCACAGCGTCCCGAATGGCGCGGGATGGTTAAGAAGCAAGTCCGCGAGTTTGAGGAACAGCGTAAAGCAGACCTCGACGCTAAGCGCGATGAGCTGAAGGCCCGTCCACCCGTCGCCATTAACTATAATTATGTAAATGGCAAACTCACGTGTCCACTCTGTGCACGGGAGTTTACTGCCAAAATTGGCTACAATAGCCATCTCCGGGCGCATCAGCGCCGATCTGATTAGGAGTCAAAGTGGTCGCCATGGCCGAAATCGGTCGGAGAGATCAATCAATGTAATAAATTTACTCTCCATCATGAGAAAGAATTGGATTGGAGTTTATCTAGGAGCCTGAGGTCCCTTTAACGTAAACAAGTTTTCAAATGCATTCACATTATGCTGTTGTTCATAGCAGTTGTAATGGGGGCATTATTTGCGCAGTACTTGACAGATAATAAAATATTTTGTGTTGTTTGACTGGTAGGTAAGGGGCATTGCACTGCATGTTAATACAAATGAGACCAATGTAATATACAGGTAAGATTCCTACCCACTATGTATGACTACATTATGTACTACTTGTTATAGCTCCTATGCTTAATATTTGTGAAATTTCTCACTCCATCCTGCATAGACCGTTTAGGAATGACCAACATGACATCTTAGTTGTTCACTAGCACTACATACAAGTTTATACAGTCCTAAATAACAAGCCATATGGGCCTGAGTCACACAAAAACAAACTTTGATACCATACTCACTCTATATTGAACACATTTGCAAGTGTTTGAGTAAAACACATCAGGACATTAATTATCACAAGAAATCGATTTTGACTGGTAAATCTGCGTAGGTATCAGTTAAGTTTTTGATAATAAAATCCGTATCCCCATGCGAAAGCGACAGCCCTCACCAACGAAAAATAAAACTTAGTGTTGCCAGCATATGATGAACAAAATATATCTGAAACCATTCCGAAACCGAGTAAAAATAGGAATATACTTTTTTGTTCGTTTAGTTCCTAGTAGATAACGCTTGGTCGAACTTCGAAGTGAATTATATGGTGCAATTTCCCATAGATAGGGTAATAAATTAAGTTATGAAATTGTATAAAATCTTATTTTTATTAGTTATGAGACTATAAAGCTATGAGTCCCATTATGCGTCGAACAGCTATATTTTATAACAGTTCTTATGCCAGGATCTTAGCAAGTGTGTGTATGTCCGGTGAGGCTTGATTTATTTATGTATGTATGTCCTTATAAAAACAAAAACAAGAGACTTCCCGACAAAAAGACAAGTCTATCAACGGATATCATAAAGTGCAGCGCTAACCTACTTCATACAGGTTCGGTTGGATGCGCATGCATATTCAGTAACGTGGAAGACGCCCCCACGGAGTATAAAAACGCTACAGATCAAGAATATTCTTGAATCTGATGGTAATGGTTATGGTAAAACTGGCTATTTTCCGCAACTCGACGTCTACTTGCGCCTATTTTGCGTGCAGGGTGGGGGCTCACTACTCGTTCAATCCAGTTCCCCAAGAAAGTTCAGCAACCCTACCAAATCGCTGAGTTTCTCAGATTTTAACCTATATTTCATGATATTTACTCCTTCATAAATGACAATGATAAATCATGGATATTATAGCAATTGATATCACCATCTTTTAGTAAGAAATAATGAAGTATTACGGTAAAATTAAGTAAAAACTTTCTCGCTACTACGCCGCTTATACATGTATCTAATTGAATATATTTTAAAACCCTTTTGCCAGATGTGGATCAGAGAATAAGATCTAATTCATATTTTTGCTGTTGACGCTCTGCCTAACCCGTATGGAATGGAGGCGTGACGCGTATCTGTTTCTTTCTTACTGGTCTTTTGGTATTTATTTACACTTACTCACAAATTGTTTATTTGGGTATGGTAATAGAAAATTTATTTTTCAAATAAAATGTAACATATTTTAATACAAAAATACAATATAATTATTATAATTTCATCAGTTTAACAAAAATCAGACTATATCCGATTTATCTGATAATTATTATAAATATTGGATATTTTCGAACCCTGATTCAAAGCAAAATTATCTGTAATCGAACAAAACTTAGTATGCATCAATGCTAAAATACTAAATTTAATGTGTCACTTGGCGGATATTAATTTTGATGCACAGCAAGCATCATAAAATAACCGGAAGTGTGAGATATTGTGTTAAATATTGTGTTAGATATTGTGATATTGTATTAACGACAGTTAGACTTAGCACAATTTATGTAAAAAATTACTAATTTAATTAGGAATAGTTAAGAGGCGACTGAAGGCCACTACACATAAATCCGCAAAAGGGTTTGCAGTAGAGGTTTTAGACTAAGACTCATGTAATTAAAAAAAAAAAGGGCTGTATGAAAAAAATACCTACCAAAAATTTACAAATGATTTGTTTTTGCTGTGTGGTTGGCTTAAAATGGACGTACTTAAACAAGAAAAGCAATAAAAATATGTCTTCGCTAAATTATTACATAAAACATTGTGAAACTAGCGGACTGGCTTGGCAACACTCACAACTAACGTCATTTGCTGCCAAAAAGACTAGTATCCAGGCTAGAACACTTTACTAAAAAAATACGTCATTTGCTTTTTTCTATACTGTCTTTATTATATTCTCTTTGATACTGTCAGTGTAGGCAAATAAATTAAAGCACATGCAGCCTTATATTATAGTAATTTTTGTATGGGGTACTTACCCTGGTTGAACTATTATTTTTTGTTCTGAAGAATTATTATTCTACGGATATTCCAAAAATGTTCTGTTTGTGTCAGGTTACGTTCCGAGATGGTAGGTAGATGGATGGTCTTGGAGGACTGTCTTGATGGACTACCTACTTACGTGCATGCTGGAAAACTATGAGAACTGAATCGCAAATCTCAAGACTTGTATTGGCGGACAAGTTATTTTTATTTTAGGAGGAGTGATGGATGATGAGGCCAGTAAGTACGCCGAGTGACGACGCAGGAGGGAAAATGGTAGCTGCCCGCCTGGTCTGGTGTTGGGACGCATTGGTCCAACGGGACATATTTGGAGGTTGTTTTGGCGGAAACACTTCGATGCCGTGTTTCATTATTTGAATGTGGAGCGTGTGCGCGCCGCCTTATCACTCCCCCTTTTTGGAGTGCCAAAGACGCTGTTTAGTTGTTGATGTCTTGAGGCAGTTGAGGTATCATCGTGCAGTCAGACGGCGAGGCTAGTAGTAGCAGGCATGCAGCCGTGGTAGAGCAGGCTGCACGCTGGAGTGTATCGATAGTCGTGGCTGCGCTGTAGATAGACCCTGAGATGCTTGAGTGCCGACCGAGGATAGAACGCATGTCGTACTGTAGATCCATTATTGGTACTGGGCTGGGGCGATTGCCGAAGATCAAGTGGCTGGTTGGTGCGTTGAGGTTTGAAGTCCAAGTTTCGCTGTGTCCGATGCAGTTGAAGTCATTTTGCGTGGTGTTGTAGTCTGGCGAGACGATACGGTGAGTAGGTTTGCAGAGGTGAGCAGGGTGTAGAGTGACAGCTGCTGTAGGCCATGCAGGTGCTGATGCTGGCACCATGTCTTCGAGATGTCGATGACTTATGGAGTCAGTGATGATGCCGCAGGGGTGCTGGAGATACTGTGCAGTGTCCGCTGATGATGGATGACGTCTGACTCCGGTGTTGTCCGTCAAGTCGTCGCTGTTGAGCACTTCGGAGACTCGAGCTCGAGTTTTAACGTAAAAACTGGTGTGGTGCAAGTAACACTCAGAGGAAGCAAAAAAAATGCTGCTCTGACCGAAAACATATTGCGAGCGCAGCGAGCTCGACTTTTTATGATAAAACTAGTGTTACAAGCAGCAGAGCGGTCAATGCAGCTGTAAGAGAGTTCAGGAGGAAGGACTGGACTAAAACAACAAAAGTATACGTATTACGTACGAGCGAAGCGAGCTCGACATTTCACGTCAAAATTAGAGAAAGACGGCGGCTGGCTCCTTGGCGTGCTCGTGCCTATACAGTGGAGTATCGTTGTGCAAAAATATTTACCTAACGAAAAAATGTGCTTACTTTCCCCCCAATACGTGATGCCCTAAGAAATGCTTAGTGGTTAAAATATTTCCAGATTTATCAAGGAGCTAGCAAATCTAGCTTAGGGCTTGGTATATGGACACCACTTTCCATTACTAGTAAATGTTTCAACATAAACCTTCAAAAGTAACTTTGAGGCAAAAATACAATCGCACAATTCTTTCTTATTCAAACTTTGCTAGAGCGTGCGGATGATTGACTTGTATGAAAGTAGGAAATAATGTGATTTGAGAGTCGAGGAAAAAAAAAAATATTGCCGTCCTATATATGACAAATAAGCGTGAGTCAAGAGTATCCGGCCAAGTAGCTGATGGTTACCTGACACTACGTACCTACCTACCTACGTACCTAAATTCCATAACTTCATTTAATTTATTTCCTACAATAATAAAAAAGTTTAAAAAACATTTACCAAGCTGACAGGTTAGACAATTTACCTACCGACTCTGAGGGTTAGACGCATACAAATGATGCGTAACGCGTTTTTTGAGCGAGTCGGAGTCGGTGGCGGCGACGGTAACGAGAACGAGGAGGCGGCGTCGCCGGATCGATACCCGGCGGCGCGGCGCTGCAGTCAGCGGCTCGTCCGCGTCGCACACCGCGCGGCCGCCCAGCTGCCGCCGTCGCCGCCACCAGTGCCGTGCGCCTGCCGCCTCTGCCGTGCCACTCGGCACTCCGGCGACCGCCCGCGTCGCGACTCCACGCGACGATGCGTGGCGACCGCGCCACTCGCGACACGCGACACAACAAGGACCATGACAACTTAAAGTCCTCACTGAAAAAAGGAGGCAAATCTAAGAAGCACAGAGTAATTTTTGACGAGAGCGCGAATGAGTTTTTCGAAGCAGATTATATTATTGTGGTGCGAGATGAGTGCGGGTACTCTGATGAGGGCGAAGGCGATGAGTGCTCCGGGTGTGGAGCGTGCGAGCGGTACCAGGAGCCGGAGCCCGGAGCCCTTAGCCCGCCGGAGGGGTACAAGGATATGGGATTATTCAATCGCGATGGCACCCTTCGGGAGCAGGCCTGGTGGGAGGCGGGCGACGTGCTGCTGGTGGGCGAGCGCTCGGGTACCGTGTTCACGCCTCAGCACCTGCAGCTGCTGCGTCGCCTACAACGCGAGCGCATGCTGCGGTCCACCATCTGTGCGGACTGCGACGCACACGCTGCGCTCCACCAGCCTCTCGGTGAGTCACCCATGCCCTTCCCAAGGACGAGCGCCGTCCGGTTGGCCTTGCTGGACCGCCAACCCGGCGACGACACGGACGGCTCATATTTCTACACCGTTTTGTCACTGCTGATCCACGGCGAGACGAGCGCGCCACGTCCGCGACGTATATCAGCTGCAAAAGGAAACCTTACAATTTGTTACTAAACATTTTCAATGGATTGCACCAGGTAGTTGAACTACTTATAGCCCTACTCACTGATGTCTAAATATGTTAAGGTATTTTACATTATTGCATTGCAAATGCGAGTTGTACCTACCTATTGTAGTGCTCTGCGGAACTTACTATTAATTATCATCCATCATTCATTCATTGTTAATGATAGCTTATGCGAGAACATACTTTCTTTTGATATTTATGTTTGAGAGTAACAATGAAGAGAACAACTTGAACTCGTCTGAATCACAACAATGCTGGACCATTTTAGATCGTTATTAGAGCAGGTGACGCAAGTTACACCGTGTTTCCTAACAGCGTAGAAATCTTTTGTCAGACACTTCAGAAAAGAGAGCTTCTTTTTTCCACGCTTAGTTTTCACGTCATGGTCAAGTACCTAGAGCATCCACTCGACCTCATAAATCCATACAATAACTTACATTTTAGTTTAGAAATAGTTTAGAATTTAAATCATTATAATACGAGATGAGTCAAAAATAGTAAGTAAGTACTATCGGATACGTATACCAACATATTAAAACTTTTATGATTCTAATAAACTTTGTTTCGTAGCAAATCTGACTACGCAAACAAAACTAGATTCCAGTCAGACAGAGGTTTGCATTTTCGGGGTGTCCGGCTTTTCACGGGTTTTTCATAATGCCTAAATTTCAGTCACGCCTGGAACTTTGGAGACTAGGCAGAGTTTCGTAGGCTAGATACGATTTCTTTTTAGGCAACATCGCGGCAACTTGATCAATCCATCCTTATTGCATCAATTACTTTACTGTAAATAGTTTTCTCTTAGAGTTGTCAATTTATATTAGGGTTGTCACAAAGTCTTTTAGTGTGAATCACAGAACGTGAATCTTTGTCTTATTTAATTCCCAGATTGAAGGCGGGTGTTCATAGGGTGATAAGATCATTAGGATTTACGGTATTATGCCAAAAGCATAAAAAATTGTCACTCTATGTAACAAAGTTGTGTGGTCATGATACAAAACGGAAAATCAAATTATTACAATATCTTCGTATAATTTGTGCCTCAAATGAATAGTGAACGCTACGCTAGTATCACTCCACGTAGGTCTTACTCCACTATGGTTGCGCAAGCCGACCATGCTACAAAAAAGAAAAAAAATGGCTGTTTGTTTCACATTGACATCATTATGACGTTTTCACAATGCAAACGCTGCTAATAGTTCGCACTATTTGGATGTCTGATATTACTTTGAAACTTTTGGAATCAAAAAATAAAGACCAACGTTGGATAAACCGCCGAACCGTAGAATTTTGTAGCTTCTTCCTTGACCGTCAACATTGAAGGAAAAAACGAAGAACTCTTGTATTCTCATTCCATAACATTTGCAGACAAAGACATCGAGAAAAAGTATGCATAAACTTACAAGATGTTTGAAACTTAGTTTACGAAACTGTACCGAACGAAATATACATTTAGGTACTTTTTTACTGAACGCAGACAAAAAATCTGAAGTAAAGAAATCTCGCGATGTGCAACTAAAAGAGATTGTGTCATCCGCCGACACTCTCAAGGACCACAACAACTGTCGCCGTCAAAAAATTTATGAATTCGGATTGTATGTCGCAGCTTGTATGCCTAAGTATGTGCAGCAGGTACAAATACAGCATAACGACGAGGTGGAAATATGCTGCTGTCCAGAGGGAATGTACCCAGTGCTTAGTTTCCTGCGCGATCATCAGCACGCTTGCTTCGCGGCGTTGTCGTCCGCCACAGCTGTCGACGTGCCTTCTCGTCAATTTCGCTTTGAAGTAGTCTACAATCTCTTAAGCCTGCGATTTGCAGAGCGTATACGTTTTAAAACCTATACCGACGAATTGACTCCACTCCACTCCGCCTATGAGTTGTACAAGGTTTGCGATTTATTCGAGAGAGAGATTTATGATATGTTTGGTATAATATTTACTCATCATCCTGATTTGAGAAGAGTCCTTACCGATTACGGTTTCACAGGCCATCCTTTGCGAAAAGACTACCCTCTGACAGGTTATACTGAGGTCCGCTACGATGATGAATTGAAGAAAATAGTGTATGAACCTGTTGAGTATGCGCAGGAGGACAAGAGCTATCAGTTGAAATCGCCTTGGGATTATGCGAAGAACTTCGACAAGAATTACAGCAATCCGCCGTCGCCACCAAAAAAAGACTAATGTGGTAAATATATATCTTGCGTCTATTTAATATTTCTTTTGAATGCTTTGGTGAATTCAGTTAATTAAGTACCCATGTCGTCTGATTTCGATTACTTACTTAAAATATACGATTTCTCTTTATTTTAAATTCCATTGTCTTCGCAACAGCAGCGTAAACTGATATTACCAAAAGTATCCGATTAGGGGTATATTGTATTATCATTAGGAGCTTCAGCAGCAATCACCAATAATTGGCGAGCTCGAATTTTCAGAGAGAATAAATACTATTATACTAATTACCATTCCCGTGCCCTTTGACCAACTTAGACGCTAAGACGACATAGGACGACAGCAGCTAATGTATTCAACCAGACGTCGACAGCACCGTACAAGTTGAATCTAATTACACTACTGTGACTGCCGATGTGACGCGTTTGTTTGATCTTAGGTGTTCTCAATGCTAGTGTTTCTGTGTCCACCTAATCGAGTAGGTTAACATTAGCTCAAGCACAACCCTCTACCTTGGCGATGACTGTGGCTATGACACCTACGAGTAGCTACATAAAGCCTCCCAATGCTCTTGTCTCCTATAAAATAAATCTCGTTACAATGCGTATATTGCCCTTACCATGCCCTAGCCTTTAATCTAATATTATTTAAAAATTCGACTAAAAAGAACAGAATTGACTTATGTTGAATTCAGACCCCATTGCAACGCGATGCCACGACGAATCGAATGATTTTTGAACACAATGGTTAGTGGTGACGGACTCGGCACGGCACGTCTAAACCTACCCACTATACTGAGTATATGAACTACCTTAGGTAACCCGAATAATTTATGGAGAAATACGCCTTTATCAGAATACCAGATGAGAAAGATGATGACCTTATATTTATAAGGATTATTCTCGTTTTTCAATAGATATAGTCCGTCACGTTGCGTCTCGGTGTAAACTGGCCCTAATATTTCAGCTGTGCAGTTAAATTGCCAAGAACGAGTATCTCTGCAAAAAGACGAGTCGTTACCCTGTCGACACGGTCACCTTTCCAAGGCGAAGGTTGAGTGACTAGGCTTGAGAATGCGCTCCTAAGTAGTTGTACGAATGACTCCTTGGCGTCTGTCGTACGCTTCGTAATACTTAAATAACGCTCCAGCTGCGTTATTTTCAAACAAATCTCTCAATAACCGACATAATGAATGAATAAATTTACCTTTCCTAGTGCCTACACTGACATCGTCCGACAGGACTGGCGTTTGTCCCAACGAAGAAAAAGAGACACCTCTTTCAGTCACTTACACACGAGTCTCTACCAGGCAATCTCTGTGTAAACAAGATCCAGCTGCATACCTACATTGATGCTCTCAATTATCCAAAGTCTACAGAGGTTCGGAGCTCTTTAGAGTGCGATGAACTCAATGACCCATGCGATGCTATTCAGCCTGGGCCTTGTCTTGGTGATATCTGAATTCACAAACGTGTAAAGCTTGAACGCTAGTGGCGCTCCAAAAGAAAAAAAAGCTATGGCTGAATACGCCGGTCATCTGGAAATTACTACAATTAAATTCGTTAACTTCGGTAAGCAGTGTAAAAAAGGTTTATACCTCAGTAAAATCTTTGGTTAAAGAGATTTTTAAGAGATTTGGTTTAAGAGATTTAATTTTTTTTCTTATTTTTTCTGTTTTGTGCAACAATTAAAATTGCTATTTTATTTAAATATTGCATTAATTTGATTTGTTACGCAAGACGCTTTGTTAGTCCATGTATGCCTTTTACGGAGTAGGTATGTATGTATAGTGTAGCTGCCGTTGCCCTTACGAACGATTGACCTCAGCTACGCAGCCGTCGCCCTGCGCCGCGCCACCCTGACCCGAAGTACAGCCCAAAATTTAATTCAGCCAAATACTTCAGATAAAAATGTTTACTAGACTATTGAGGTTAGAAAATAGGCACCTAAATTTAATAAGTACCCGATATAATTTTTATTGCTTCAAGCGATGATGTCGAGTTATTTAACCCTAATCCTAACGCCGCGTTTTACTACATTACAGTCTGTAAGTTTAGGTACTTATCTTTTTGTAAACAGACTTTGTATTAAACTGACAGTTCTGAAGTGTCACTTTCATACAAAGTGTGTTTACAAAAAGATAAGTACCTAAACTTACAGACTATAGTTGCTCTTGCTTCACAAGTGGTGGTGGCACGTTCCTAGGATGTGTAAAATAAAATACAATTTAATATGCTCTTGGCAGTTGGCACCTATCTAGATATTATGCACTACGTTACGGGAGTAACACTATATCAGGTGCTGTTACATAAGCTGGAAGTGGATAGAAGAATGGCGTATAAAACAAACCTGTTTGAGATCAATGTTTTGTAAGCGAAACAGGCTGTTTTGTCCACAAAACGATCAAATCACTTCATATACATAGGTACTTAATGTATACCTACTCGGAAACGGTTCGGCGCTTAATTGACGACGGAAGGCTGATCGTCAATGACACTCAATGCCCCAATAGGTAATTCCTTAATAGTTTTTGCCATAGATATATCGACTATAGGTGCTATAGGATAGGTATATAAGTAGTAGATCCACAAACCATACAAGTCATCATGCGCAAGCGAAAGACACGAATGTTTTTGCTCTGTCTGTAGATCCCTTACTGCTTAAAAGTGTAGCTCGAACTGCTGCCTGTTGTGCCTACAGTTTTAGGTCGCCTAGTTGTCCAACGACCCTATGAACACAGGTTTCAGAGTTCTTCGACAGCCTATTGCAATGCAAGTAGCAGGGCTCGGACACGGTTGTGTAACGGCCTCCGTCTAAGTAAACAAAGACAACAATTTACGACCAACGACAACAACTAACAAATTCACAAAGTGCTTTAAGTGCTACATACGTAGGTATTAACTTTGTGAGTGCCCTACAGAGAATGTAACTCGGAACCTTTGCGTCGCAAGCGGCCGCACTACCACTGCGCCACATCGCTCGTAATGTAAAACGCTAGGTGTTGGTATGTGTAAGGGACATCTTTCCGAATACTGATAGAGTGCATTCAGACCACGAAACTGAATAACTTTACCCTAGAAAATAAAAATCGGGATACGACTTAAATTTAAAAAAAAAGTTTTTAAAACCTATTAACTATGTATTATTTTATCGTATTTTTTAAAATTATCTTACTCCTTTTCTATGGTAAGTGAAAAAAGAAGTATCCTAAAAAAGTGGGAAGTTTTTCAGTTGCAAGGTCTGTATGCACACACACACACACATATCACACTTTTATCCCTTGCGGGGTAGGCAGAGTGTTAACGATCACTGTATGTATGCACACTATCAGTATTATTCAGAATTCGGAACGCTGTCCCTTCTAACCTTGAATGAATAGGTAAATCGAGTGCATTGAGCTGTATGTACGCGGTCGACCTTGGGACTAAGTTAGGGCTAATTAATTGTGCCATTGCCATTTTTAAATACATAGGGCCGTCGACTTATAAAAATATTTCATTTTAGCCAATAATACAATCTTATTGTTCAAGTCGTTATGTAAGAAGTTTGTTTAATTAATCAATCACTGTAGGATTCCGAAAGTCAAAGGCTAGGTTTGAAATCAATAATTTGATGTAGGTTGAGAATTTAATTGTAAACAATTTTAAAAATTAAACAATATACCTACACAACCCCCCGAAACTGACAGACATCACAGATATCAAGCAAAGTTTTATAAAGTATTGGCCGCACGCGCCTCCGCCCAGACTTCAAAAACACCTGTTTTAGCTATGTTTGGATACGGCGGCGTCTAACCATTATTTTTGATTCAAAACACATTATAAAACTCTTTACTCAGTAATCACCAACTTCTAGAGCACATGTTCTTTCTTATTCAGATTTATGGAGAACCACAATCACAACGCAATAGGCTTGTGGGGTACGCAGAGCGTCATAAAAATACGAACGTTCGTTATCGCCACGTTTTAATATGAATGAAAAAAAAACTCTTTTTTTCGTTTAAATTTGTAATACTTATGCACGCATGAAATCCTCTATTTTCGGTCCTTAGGCGGCGCTTATTCCAAGCGATATGATTATACCTAAGTACCTAATAGGTTTAGAAATTTGGCAAATTACCGCCGCTTGTCTTGGATTAAAATTTTCATGTAAATTTTGGTGGGACATTATATTTATATTTATTTATTTATAATCTTAAATATTCCCTGTTCCTACTTACCTGAAAGAAAAGGGAAAGGAAATATTGTATGCGCATGAAAACGAAAAAGGATTTGATTATAAAGAGATTGCGGTTTATTTTTGATGTGATTTTGTCATTTCTTAAATTGTTCTTATGCAGGAAGCAAGAAAAGTTCTTGGTTCGAGAAGAAAAGACTACTTGTTTTTTTTTTAAGTTCTGCTTACGAAAGAACTTCGAGCAACACGGCCTCCCGTTCTGGGTCGCAACGAGACGGAAGACCGTGTTGCTCGAAGTGAAAACACGATTACGATGATGACGTTTTAATAAAATTAAAAAAGATTCAGGAAGCTAAGCGTTTCATCAGAGTTAGCGCTATTAGGTACACTAATTGCGCTATTAAAATGTTTAAAAATGTTTTTTTTTTTAAATTTTCAATTAGTATGTTAGGATTTACGTGACTGAAAATGATGAACTTTTAACTTTAAGCTGCTGCTCTAGTGTACCATTTTCTAAGCAAATAAATATCTGAATCTAACGTTATATGTAGATAAATAGTCTATAAAATTTTCAGCATCAGCAGCCCTATTAACGCGGCGGCGAGTGAGTAAATTGGATGATAACAAGCGATTATTGGGGCCAATCTTGATGAGGCGATGTGTAAGTGTTGGCTGACGCGTGGATGTGCTACGTACACAAACAAGTGCTGGTTGTAATTACTGCACTATGCCAGCAGCTTGAGCTAAGCAATAAAGACCCTTTTCGCATAGCGAGGAAATACGGTCAATTCATACAATATAACAACCATGTCAGAAGCCTGCTACTTGTAAAAAGCGGTTGAAAAATTCTGACACTAGGGTTCGTCAGGTTGTTGGACGACTTGGTGTCCAACACGAAAAGAGAGATACAAAATATATTATAGCGCAAAACAAAGAACTATGCAGTGCGAACAGTAAAGGGCTTCGCGAAAGTTGATTTGACTGCTTTCAGAATCAGAGTAGGTAGGTAGGTAGGATACGGAATCTATGAATAACTTGAATTCCACTGAGGATAAAGTGTTTTACGAGTATACTCCCACAAAGAAGTTGCACCCGCTGCTAATCGTTTTCCCGTCGGAATAAGACATTTTCCCGTTTTTTTAAATTGAACGTCTATTAAAAAAAAAAATACATCAAAATCCGTTTTTAAATTTTAAAGATCAAAACATACATACATAAATACAGACGCAGGAAGCGTTTTTCTTTTATACTATGATGACTTTTAGTGATAGTGATACTGATGATGACATGACGGTACTTCAAAATCTTGGATCGATCACCAATTTCTAAACAAGAAAGTGCGATACTACGATATTAGCGTAGAACTAGTAGATACCCATAAGTATTTTATTTTTTATACGAGTTTTGGTTCAGTTTGATTAAGTAGGCATGCTTATTAGAACCTCGAATCTATGGTACGAACTATATTCTAAACGAACCTACTTTCAGTGTCAAGGGACTCGAGGGTTTTGGTGTATTACAGTTTTTAGGCGAGAGGCTGACAACCTGTCACTATAGTGATACACATGTGTTCTGAAACTACCTTGGAAAACAATCCTCAATAATGTCAGACGTGGCGATAACGACCATATTCCTACGGCCGTTAACGCTCTGCCTACCCCGCAAGGGGTAAAGGCGTGATATATGTAAGTTATACTTTCAGTGTTATTAAAATCCCAGTTAATTGAAATCGTCCTGAGTTTGCGAATGTTCATGTGACCCTTGTATGACCTCACAGCTCATGGACCACAAGCTATGCAGGTCAAGGTGGCGACGGGCCGCGAGCGTAATAATTAGATGGGGTACATACATACATACATATATCACGCCTTTATCCGTTACGGGGTAGGCAGAGCGTTAACGGCCGTAAAAATATGATCGCTATCACCACGTCTGACAAATATAGAGGACCGTTTGAGATAATTTGTGTATCACTATAGTGACAGGTTGTTGGCCTGTCGCCTAAAAGTTGTAATACACCTGAAACCTTC
Source organism: Keiferia lycopersicella (assembly GCA_029255805.1). Lineage (NCBI taxonomy): Eukaryota > Metazoa > Arthropoda > Insecta > Lepidoptera > Gelechiidae > Keiferia > Keiferia lycopersicella. The sequence continues at coordinate 12,612,542 of JARACZ010000006.1, read as the reverse complement.
AAGTCCCTTAGTCGTCTCTTACGACACCCACGGGTAGGAAATGGGGTGATGCTATTCTGAGCCAGCATGACTCGGCAAATGGGTGGAGTACACACTTCCATAATCGACCGCACTCCACGGAGGAATACTGCACAACAGTCCACTACTGTCCCCAGATTGGGGATTTCGCCATACTCAACACGCTTGGCAGGCGGATTGGCGAGCGCAGTGCAAGATATTGTAGATAATATTCACAGAGAAAGCTGCTGCCCATTCCTGCAGCATCCCTTTGTCGTCTCTTACGACACTCACGTGCAAAAATGGGGTGATTCTATTCCAAGTCGGTACCACACGTAATATTTAATACGAATTTATTTAATCGGTAGCTTCCATTGCCCTATATAAGGTATCAAACAACAGGCTAGTCTACAAAATTCTTCGTAATTGCGTAGCTGGTTAAATAATGAGGTCATTGTGGCTAAACGGCTACGTAACTTACATCGAATTTTGCCGTAAACTTGTAGCCTGTACTTTGTTAATATTCAAACTAGTAGTTTATTATTCGGCGTGGCAGCAGTTTCAACCGCACTGTTCTACCTAGAATGCTTTCTAAATCAGATTAAACTCGCTTTTCGCTGCTATGTTTGTTTTGAGTTACATACATACACACCACGCCGTTATCCCTTGCGGGGTAGGCAGAGCAATAACGGCCGTTAAAATACGGTCGCTATTGCCACGTTATTTGTTTCGAGTTGGTGTGGATAAGACGTGTAGAGTCAGAAGTCTGGCTCTACTTGAGATCTAATTTCTATTAAATTGGACCAGAGACTGGATTATTAACCCTACCAAATGTACAGCCTTTGGCAACATGGATGCAGTTTTCCTCATGCCGGCTACCTGATTGACAATATACCTATAACTGCAGTTAAATCACAGATGGATCTTCAAGAAGAAGACCGACGAGGAAAGACCTAAAGATAGAGTGCGTATGAATGAATTTGTGTAGTTAGAATATTATGTGATACCTACATGCAGAATACTTACATGTGCCGTGTGATGCCGGCATAGGATAGCATCACCCCAATTCTCCTCGCGGGTGTTGTAAGAGGCAACTAAGGGACTCGAGGGCTTCATGTGTATTACCACGTATTACAACTTAAGGCGTCAGGCTGACAACCAGTCACTACAGTGATACACGAATCATCTCAATACTTGTCAGACGTAGCGATAACGACCGTACTTTTAAGATCGTTAGCGCTCTGCCTACCCCGCAAAGGATGAAGGCGTGATTTGTGATGTATGTACAAGTAGAATGTCTGAAATTGGGACTACTGCAATCGTACACGGAAGTGTGCGATGTTTTCGGATCCCAATTTCTACTACTCGTACTTTTCAAGTTAATAAGGGTTGAAATGTGTGAATGGATTTGAACGTATGATACAAGCACAATTAGAGTTCCAGGAAATCTATTTATGGGTATTCGGGTGCGCCAAGCTGGTACTAATTGTGATTGTAGTAACAGTTTATGATGTGTTGGAATCGATTAGGTATGATTGAACGGAGCTGAGTGGTATTACACGTGATACAAGCGCAATTAGTAGCAGACTTTCGCATATAAATATATTCAAATTAGAGCTTAAGGGCTTGCGATAAAATTAGTATCGTGGAGTAACTCATAAGTTACTGAGTTAAGTCTTTACACTTCACGGGTAGGTCACTGCTACTTCACCTTCAACTGTTTCTTTTTTATATAACGGCAACGGGTAATGTGGTTAGTGATAAGTATAATCTCTTTTCGTGTGGGACACCGAGTGGTCCAACGACCCGATGAACCCTAGTGTCGGAATTTTTCAACCGCCTTCTACAATTAGCAGGCTTTTGATTGATGGTTATGTAACGACCGCCGTCTAAGTAATCATAGACGGCAACCAGGATATACGGCTTGACGTGCCATCCGAAACTCGGAACCACTTACTTACTGACTATCGGGTGGTTCAGCCCGCAATGTCCTAACCAGACTGGTAACAAATTCACAAAGTGATAAATATCGACTTTGTGAATGACCCACCGGGAATCGAACCCAGAACTTTATGCGTCAAAGGCAGTCGCACTACCACTGCGCGACTGCGCCACATCGGTCGCCGTGGTCGCCAATATAAAAATAGTCGTTTATAAATGCAACTGAATGTACGTAAGTGGCTTTTTATCACACTCGCGGCGGGTGTGTTAAGAGTTGGACACGAGCATTGTAAATTTCTAATGCCCAGTTATATGCTATGTTACACTATTTTATCTACACTCTACACATCATCATTCTCCTTGCCTTATCCCGTTCTCTGTCGGGGTCGGCTACCTAACCTAGGGGATTTGACGTGGAACCAAGTTTTTACACAGAGCGACTGCCATCTGACCTCTGCAACCCAAAGGTTAACCTGGCCCGAATCCTAGGTTAAGTCACATTCAAATAATTTTTATTTGAATATGGGTTTCATCACGATGTTTTCCTTCACCGTAAGAGCAGTCGGTAAATGTACATGAGTAAAAACACATTGGTACATGGCGGGGATCGAACTCGGGTCTCCCGATTGTAAGACCGGTGTCCTGACCACTTGGCCACCGACGCTCTATCTACACTCTACACATCAATGTAGAATCTACACTCTACACATCAATTTCATAAAATAAATCAAATCGAATTCAAACTCCCACAACAATTTAAATTGTTTTAATCATGTTTGTCCATTGGACGGGCATTTTCTAATCATACAACTCATCTCATTCTAGATTTGAAGTCACGACATGAGTTCTTTCTTCATTAGTTTATCGCAGGCTGATACAGGATATAATAACTTTTTTCAAAAGGGAACCGACATCAACGGACGTATATAAAAGTGCGAACCTAATTTTTTGTCGTTTAATATGCGCAACAGCTTTTCCTAAGTCAGACAGATACGATTATGAAGACCGCAAAATCAAAGCAAAATCGGTATATCCAAACGCGAGATAATTGCAAACAAATACAGGGTGTAAAAAAAATGTTTTCTTGCAGAAAGTTGTTCAATTTCATGGGCTGATTCATCCCTTAAAATATTTGCAGCTAATATTTTTACACCTTATATAAATAGAGGTACATACCTACATACATACATAAATACATACAGATCAAATTAAGAACCTCTTTTTTTATTCGGGTAATAAGGCTTTTCATTCCTTTAATTTTAGAAACAAGTAATGATTTTTTTTCAAGTTCCACTTTTGTGTACGAAAGTAAACTTAGAGGCGAATGCTTTTATTGCAGATCATTTTATTTACAACTGCTTGCGAAGTGTAATCCAAATTTTAAGAAACATACATACATAAATCACGCCTCTTTCTCGTTGGGGTAGGCAGAGACTATTATCTTTCCACTTGCTACGACCCTAGCATACTTGTTTCGCTCTTCTACATTCATCCGTCTTTCATGCACGCTTCTCAGTTTAAGAAACAAGTGTATGTAAAAGTTTAATCATTTATTTTTTTATTAGCTTCTTCCTGTTTACTAACTTCTTGCGTCACTACATACTGTAGCGTACTTACATTACATAGACCATAGAAATCGCAACAGCTGGCCTTGGGCTGCCTAGATCATAGGCCTAGATGGTTGCCTACATAATTGATGGCATAGCTATGCATAGGTGGATTTGTGTTGTATCGGCTCGACTACCTGTACCAACTACTTTCTTATTGAAATACTAGCCTTCTAACTAGCGTATTTTTATCCGCAATTCTGTAACACATTGAATACAATGAGAGTATCCGCACTGGCGGAATAAAATCCGCGCGGAAAATATCCGCGGTGCGGACACGGCCTAAGATCAATGTCACACATAATGTTTTTCACACTAGAGTACTGGTTAGGCCGTGTCTGCACTGCGGATATTTTCCGCGCGAATAAAATCCGCGCGATTTTTTTTCCGCGGTTAATATTACTCCTATACGCACTGCGGAAAATTCCGCGCGGAATTTGTCAGTTCGATGCAGTTCGCCGTACAAAACGAACGTCTAAAATGGATAACCGATCAATTTTGATTTACTTGCTTGCTACTACAGCGGCGACGTAACAGACGTATCAAAAAAACGGTGAGCACTGAAATTGTTCCCAAGTAAATAAGGCTATAAATATATCCGTTGATAGATTTTCTACCACAATCTTGCTTAAGACAGTCTGTCGTGGTATTTGGGTTCGAATTTATCCCATAACACAGGTCTTTGGAGGCATTAGAGCAATTAATTTCTCTACATCAATGTCATCATCTACTGATTGCGCGCCTGCCGATCGGGCGGGAGACGAGGCGCGTGACATCTTGGAGCAGCGTGACAACGACGACGTGCACGACTGACAAGCAAAACCCGCGGATTTTATTCCGCAGTGCGAACATAGTCATACTACTCCGTACTGTATAAAATATCCGAGCGGAAAAAAAAACGTTCGAAAACTGCACCAAAACTCAGATTTGTGACTTCTAATTAGCGAATTATTTTCCGCGCGGATTTTATTCCGCCAGTGCGAATAATCGCATTGTAATCAATACAAATTGTGGATAAAAATACGCGCGGAAAATATCCGCAGTGCGGACACAGCCTTAACGACGACTGTGATGCGAGTAATGATGAATTTGATAATGGCAGAGAAGAACGTACCTACAGATAAGCATTTGAAAAGTCAAGCCCTTGTAGGATGGCCAAGTGGTGTGAGCAGATAAATGTGCCTGATAGAGAATAAACAAATCTATTGCCCGTTTTCGTAGAGACGTATGTCTTACAACTTTGTCACATCGCATTAGGCATGAGCTTGAGGTATTCTTGTTTGTTGGAATGTGTAACGATCGTTCTTGCCGGTCTAGCCCATTGAGACGACCGCCCCCCTCCCTCGCCCCGCGCCCGCCCCGGACGTTTCCGTTCGCGAAACATGTACCACTGTAGAGCACAGTACAGGGAACGAATAAAGCGGTAGAAAAGCGACAGCAAACGAACTGGCTTTATTCAGACATGCTGGCAGTTTTCAACTCAAGATATTTAACAATATTTTTAGCCAACTTCAGGCCATCACAATGTTTGTGTACAGGGGGTAATGGTATGTGGCGCGTACTTAGTTTGTACTTAGTCTGTATTTCTCACATCTGGCGTTGCATGGCCTGTACCTTGCCTGTACCACCTCGGACATTACATTTCTATATAGCGGGCTGGTTTTGGAAAACTGTCATTTTTACTTTTAATAAAATGTGCATGTGTGTGTAGGCGAGCTAGGGTTGTTTTATTTCCCTCTCTTCACCTTATTTAGTTGTTATCCGATTGCCTCTGAAGGGATACGTTTGTCGAGAGATGTAGCTTGACCATAAATGAGTAGATAAAAAATGAGGGCGCTACTGTCTTTGCGATCTGTCAAATTTGACAGATAACGCTTAACTTTGGCAACAATTTTTCATACACAATTTTTGCTGTTGTTTTATAATTTCTACTCTTTCTGGCCAAGCTATATAGTGGTCAAGTAAATTGTTTTTTACGGGCTACAGCCCAAAACGCTAAGCCGGATGTTGATGAAGTGTCGTTAGATTTGTCCCAGCACCGCGAGTGATAATGGCATGAAATTAAAAATGGCGCATTTTGAACACAAAATAAAACTTTAAAATTAGTGCACTCTGGTTTTTGTTTTGTAAATAGGTGCTTCTCATTAAAAATCCGGAACATCTTGCAAGTTTATATTTACATACATACATACATATATCACGCCTTTATCCCTTGCGGGGTAGGCAGAGCGTTAACGGCCGTAAGAATACGGTCGCCATCGCCATTCGTGACATTTTTGAGTATTGTTTTCTAAGGTTGTTTCGGAAAACATGTGTATCACTATAGTGACAGGTTGTCAGCCTGTCGCCTAAAAATTGTAATACACCAATACTCTAGAGTCCCTTAGTCGCCTCTTACGACACCCACGGGAAGGATGTGGGGTGATGCTATTCTAAGCCGGCATCACACGGCATAGCCAAGTTTATATTTCGTAAGGATTATCAGAAAAATGAGTACTTAAGTAAGTATATTTAGAAATGAATGTCAAATGCAGTTTCATACTCAGATTTATGAGGTTTTCAAATCTGAGTTGTTCCGGATTTATTTATGAGAAGTGTAGTTATGCTTTTTGTCATTGCCTACTGTGGCCAATGAAACCGATAAAACGTGCGTTTATTTCCTTCGCGATCCACACCTACGACCTTGCGTGGCTTGCGTGCCTTGCGTGGCTTGCGTGGCTTGCGTGGCTTGCGTGGCTTGCGTGCCTTGCGTGGCTTGCGTGGCTTGCGTGGCTTGCGTGGCTTGCGTGGCTTGCGTGGCTTGCGTGGCTTGCGTGGCTTGCGTGGCTTGCGTGGCTTGCGTGGCTTGCGTGGCTTGCGTGGCTTGCGTGGCTTGCGTGGCTTGCGTGGCTTGCGTGGCTTGCGTGGCTTGCGTGGCTTGCGTGGCTTGCGTGGCTTGCGTGGCTTGCGTGGCTTGCGTGGCTTGCGTGGCTTGCGTGGAGGATTACGTAACGAGTGTTGTCGCATAAACTTTCTGTGATATAGTATAGAGTATCAAATCCATGAATCCAAGAAGTCTTGGAAGCATTCACAGTAGAGTATAAAGTACCAGTTGTTGGTCCCGTCTGTGATATTATGATCTCTTAAACAGCAAATGTTTACAACTATGTTACTTATTGTAATAGTAAGCGGCTTAAAAACTCTCCAGGGTTCGCCGGGTCGTTCATCGACTTGCTGTTTCCACACTGCAGAAGTGTGAGCGGTACCTACTTTGGTGCGGGATAAAATAGCGTTTTTTTTTGTAAGAAGAACATTTTGAAATAGTTTAGCCCCTCGATATACTCTAAGCTGCTACTCAGTAAATAAAATGATAGTCTAGTACGTGGGCGTTGATTCGATAATACCTCTTAGAACAAGATAAGTAGTAGATATCATAAACCGTTTTAGTAACGTGACTAAAAGTTGTTTGAAAATGTTAATTCGCATTCATTTAGTCGTCATATCTCTTGACAGTCGCTTATAGATATTTTTTTTTCAGTAGTTACCAGACCTATACGGTAGAAGAGGGGGGACAGTTTTTTTTTCGCAAATTGTTCTTGTTCAGTGGCCAAGTAATAGTGGCCTTAGGGTTAGAATCGACGCTATTATTTCTTCATTATTCACTTTACTTCAGGCTATTATTTATTCCTATTTGAACAAAGTGTTTTTAAACGGTTGTCCAGTCCGGCCAAACATAAAATACGTGTCACGAATAAAAACATTATCGCACTGTCGAATCCATAAAAATACAACTTTCAGCAAAGCGTTCGTAAAATGAAAATATAGCGTAGACACGTGTTTAGGTGAGGCGGAATATACTATTCATTGAATTCATTTCGTATCCCGGGCGGTGAGGAACGCGGATACAAGCGTGGCTGGCACCTGAAAGAAAACGCTCCGAGCGAAACAGAAGAGGTTTATGTATCATCAACCTACTGTATGCTACTAGGTGTAGAACACGAGTTTTTACAGAACGGTTCGGCGCATCTTCTTGTAGTTTTTGTACTTTTGGTCCGCATTTTGTCATCCTTGCTTTTATGGGGACGTTACTATGGACTGGTACTTTAGGATGAACACACACTCTTGAGGTGGTAGATCGGACAGAATCAATCCGGATAATCTGATCTTTCATCCCATGGTGTACATATCGACACCCTAGATCTAATCTTAACGCCCTAGAATATTCTAGGGCGTTCCCTCCGGACTCTAGACTTACCCCCTAAATAAATTGTTTGCCAACGATATTAGCCGACGGCTAAATACATTACATTTGATAAAATATTACGGAGTAAAATTACTTTCCGAGCTTCTGATAAAAATATATTTACTCCCTTGCGATACATAACAGAAATGCTGCGAATTCCAGGAAAATAGCAGAACGTTAGTTGCTGTTACTTCTAAGAAGGCTTCCTTATTGGAAATACTTCGAGAAGTTTTACAACGGAATAGCATTTAATAAAAATTTAATCAGCTTGAATTTTATCTGCTGAAGAGCCAATAAATAGCCATCATATTATCCGTATAATAATTTTAAAAAGCTTTACTGTATTATGCGCTTTGCAGTAGTTAAACTTATGTTAATTATATTCTTGTTTGATTTACTGATGCGGTAGATGTAAATAACAATATAAATGCAGCCGTAAAAAAATTATCCATTAAAAAAGTGCTGTTAATTTTTTACTTAATACTAGCAAATACAGAAATGTTTGTGTAAGCAACGGTTATTACAACAAACATAACATAACAAAATTCTTTATTGCACAAAATTTAACAATATGAAGAAAACACAAACAAAGGAAACAGTACAACAAGGCGGCCTTAATGCTAGGTAGCATTCTCTACCAGGCAACCTTAGGGTGAAAGAGAGAGTACGATTATGGAAGCGGGATAGTGCAAATATTACCTACTACATAAATAAATAATAATAAAACGTGCCCTCCGAAGCATAAAACCATCTTCCTGGCGGAAAATCATATTATTGTGTAACTTCATCGATGCACTAACCAAACTGGGAACATTATATTTGTACGTTAGTATATTAGTTTTTCTCTGTGATTATATTTACAATGTGATAAGTTGACATTAATCATTCTTCATGCACATCAAACCTGGGACTTTAATACACCAAACTACGGTTATTTTGTTCAAAGCAAGTGCTAGCACAAGAAAATTTTCCGTAGTAATATTCATTCATGAATAGATTTATTTGCTCTCGTTTGAATTTCAATAGGTATGTTGATTGCACTATTTCTATTCAAGGTAAGGTAGTATCATGCTTATTTCAATGGGAGTGGGGAAATGTCTTCGCATCCTAACATCAACGACTGTTTGCTATATCACTGGTTGATTATATGAATTTGTGCCGGTGCGAAATACTTTTAAACATTTTATTATACCTCCCTATTTTTATCAAAAACATTTGGGAAAATTCTAGTTATTCAAAATTAAATATAAGTACATGCTGTAACTAAAGCTACATGTTAGTAAAACAGCTTTTAGTTTAAATAAAACGATAAATGTGGTCAATGAACAATGTGTTTGTAAATGAAGAACAATCTTTAAAACGCAGCATGGGTCTTTTGGCGTTCGCTGCGGCACCAAGCAAGACTCGGTAGACGCGGAGTTCCCATGTGGTGCACATGAAGCGTCTCTCCTTGAGCAGGGCGGTACAACTAGGCAGCTGTGCAATTTTTAGAACTCCTTTGTGGTTTGTTAAAAGCATAGACTGAACAGGTTTTAAAATCTGCTTTCAAAAACGACCCGACTTGTATCAAATAAAATAAAAACGACCCGACTTGTATAAAGATATAGTCGCCTTGTATCAAAGAAAAATCGGTCCCTGAGAAAAGCTTAGCCCAAATCGGTTTACAGGATTTTCTATTTTCACAGCATCTAAAAAAAAGGGGGGGCGAACCACGGGCGAACTGTTTGATACTACTGACGCTTTTGGTTTTACTGAAATAATATATTTCACCGTGATAATATATTTGCCGTGTGATGCCGGCTTAGAATAGCATCACCCCACATCCTTCCCGTGGGTGTCGTAAGAGGCGACTAAGGGACTCGAGAGTATTGGTGTATTACAATTTTAGGCGACAGGCTGACAACCTGTCACTATAGTGATACACATGTTTTCCGAAACAACCTTAGAAAACAATACTCAAAAATGTCAGACGTGGCGATAGCGACCGTATTCTTACGGCTGTTAACGCTCTGCCTACCCCGCAAGGGATAAAGGCGTGATATATGTATGTATGTATGTATATATTTCACAGTTAGTCAGTATTACCTATTATCGGATAGTTTTAACTGACAACTATTTATTGATGATTTAGTTTTGGCGGCGTTTGCTTGTGTGTGATGATACTGATGATGTTATACCGTTGTTTCGAAGACTTGTTTACATTGTTGCCTCTGTTCAGTCAAATTCACTTTTCACTCTACATAGATGCCTGTGTTTTCCAGTTCGTTAACTGGATTCCCTGAATAATTGCGTACCCTGCGGGCAGCTTTTGGTCATCCATGTTAATTTCCCCATCAGTTTGCGCCGGACACGTCACGTTTGAAGGGATAACCAAAGTGAATGAATTAAAGTTTGTGTGTGATAAATACTTGTATAAAGGATTTTCGACCGGTGTTGAATATTCGAAATACTATGCGCTACCGGTATCTAGCACTGTCGTAGCATGTCTTATTTTTAAGATCATTGTTTTTGTTACCAAACATCACATAATTTATGAAGGTATTTGTCTCGTATCAACATCTTGCTTGACTGCATATAAAATTGCAAAATCCCTTGCGTAAACCTATTGTATCTGCTGTGTGGTATTAGCCATTTTTTGAAGAATTTTATCTGCGAATTTTCCTATCGTACTTTTCTTTAGAGACATTCTTGGCAAATGCGAAAATATTTTTAGCTTGTGCCTCAAAGAGCCAGCGTAGAACTACTAAACTAAACTAATTCTGTATAAAGGTATCTCACACAAGGATGAAACATAATAAGCTACCTATTTTCGCTTTTCTCGTACATTGTTGAAGTTGATAGTATCAAGCAAGGTGACAGTGTCATTATTTCACTACACTATTGTATCTTAGGTTATAAAAGTAGGTCTTTGAGAATTCATTTAAATGTTTATTTATAGATGTATACCTTTTAATCCTTTATAAGGCCATGGGAAGACTGTTACCACCTAAAATTGAACTTTAACTCTGCCCTCAATAGATTTCAAAACGAATGAAAAAATTAAATTAAAGGGTTAAATGACAAGCGCTCTTAACTTGCTTCCAGGGTCTGATATTCATTGTTGGTTTCAGACATGGAATACGGCTACGAGGAGGAGGAGAGCAGCGACGTGGACCGGGAGCTGCGGCCTCTGGCGCGACGCACTGGCAAGCACATCGCGGCAGGGGAGGAGCGGCCCAGGATCAACTCCAGCCAGCAGACCACCCCCACAGATGGTGAGTGATCTCGAGACCTCACAAGCCATCAGCTGCGGTCGCTGGTGCGATGTACCCTCCAGCACATCGCGGAAGGGGAGGAGCGGCCCAGGATCAACTCCAGCCAGCAGACCACCTCCACAGATGGTGGGTAACCTTGAGACCTCACAGGCCGACAGCTGCGGCGCTGGCGCGACGCACCGTCAAGCACATCGCGGCAGGGGAGGAGCGGCTCAGGATCAACTCCAGCCAGCAGACCACCCCCACAAATTGTGAGTAGTCTTGAGACCTCACAAGCCTACAGTGCGGCCGCCACATCGCAGCGAATAACAATCCAGGTTCAACTTCGCAAACACATCGCACAACAACAACTTCAGATCACTGCCAAAAAATTCAACTGCGGCTATTAGTTCAGTTTCCACACTTGTTTTCCTCTAGGTTCTTAATAATAAATTGTTTATGGAGCTTTTAGATGTGCTCGCATCAGTAGATAAGTCGGCCTCTTCAAGCTCATTAAAAATTAATAAATCACTGCTATTACGAAATGTCCACACGTTTGTAGATCAACAATAATTAATACAACTCAAAAACCGAGTGGAACAAACTGGCTGTGTGTGTACTGTACATAAACGCTAAACTATGCAGGCAGGAAATCACCAATAGGCATTGCAGGTATTCACTTTCTCTAAAGCCAAGCGCATTGTGCCACTCAGGCATAGAATCCCGCACAATATCTATTCATGCTGCAATCGCGATACACACATAACTGCACCCGTAGTGAGCTAAAGTTTACTTACACAGTGGAGTGGATTAAAACCTTCGACAGAATTTCATTTCGGACATTAATTCAACTTTGTTCAGTATAACGGCCCGGAAGGCTATACTTTTTCAATGAATACTCGTACCAATTCGAAAACTTTTACCATTGCACTAACTTGGCTACGCTCACTGCTATTTTAAACATTGACCTGAACTTTTCTGTTTCACTGAAAACTGTTATTCTAATATTTCACAACATGTCGCTAATAAGTTGAATGAACAAAGTATTTTCTAGAGATCCTAGAAAAATAAGTTGCAGATTATATTTATATAAAAAAATCCCGTTGGCTACTTGCGAAACCACTTTATTAAAAACCGTAGTTATAATTTAACTTTTTCAGGCAAGTTCTTGCTAAATTCGACAGTTTGGACCGATCTGACTTACATTGGCGGTTCGGGTGTCTAACCGGACGTGGGCTTGACTGGACGGAAAATTTATTTTAACCGTGGTCCGGTATCCTACCGTACCATGTGCAAGAAGGGATGTATGAGTACTTGAACAATTTGATTAGGTATTGCAAAACTATAAAAACTAAACGTTTATAAAAATTAATTTGTAAATGTTGCCATTTGTCTAGTTCGTGGGAGATAGATAGGCATTAGTTGAAGCAGTGATCTGGGCCGCGTATTGTGGCTCACTGTCGGCTTCGTATTGTGTCTGCGGGTCGCGTAGGCGGGACGAGAACAATGCGCCATCGAATAAACAATAAAAATATTATTATAGGTAAGGTGAAGTCGTTTCCGTTAAATTTAACGTCAAATAAGCGTTCTTTTTTAACGGGAAACGTGTCATATTTTCCGCTCAAGCATCCCCCAGTTGCGTACTTAAAAAGGTTTACAAATTAAATATAAATTAACGCGATTCTCATTTGCCAATAAATGGTAGATATTTGTTAAGTTCACTGCAGTTCATCTGGTATAACTTAATCAAAAACACTTCAGGTCATTCGTCAATACTGTAATACTACATAAAGGTGATATACCGTAGGTCTCTGCTACGAGAGTGCAGTACCAGAACGTTCCAGGCAGTTAATTTTTGAAACGTTCGCTTTCATTTCATACGAAAATCTGCTACTTATTATGCTTATGGTACACGTTTTACTTTACTTATCAATTCCCACATACATAGGTCTCCTCAAAAATTCACACATATTTTTGGTTATAAAAGTATCAACTAAAAGAAATTTAAAAACGTGTAGTTAGACCAGTTGTATTGGACTTTCGTACACGGAACCGGAAACGAACAATTCAGAAATTGAGGTCCAGGACCTGATCGACACGCCTAGAAGATGAAATCTATCAACTTTAAATCAGTAAGGTACCGACCCATCAACCTTACTGATTTAAAGTTAATTCAGACTTTTTTATAGCCCGGGTCAGTCGCGATATTTTTTATGGTAATATCAACGAAATAACCTTTGGCCCGACATTAGCTCAAAATGAAATGTGTGAAAACAATCGCGAGAGCTTAAAAAGTTTTAGTTTCAGTTTCATCAGCTAGGCGTATCGATCAGGGTCAGGATGCAAAGGATCTACTTTCATATACTTGTGTCACTAAGAAATTATTAACGTACCAAAGGAACATTTTTTCGGGATAACAACTGTCCTATGTCTTAATTCAAGTTTCCTTCTATATGTGTGCCAAATTTCGTAAAAATCAGTCAAGTAGTTTTACCGTGAAGGGGTAACAAACAAACATACAAACATTCGTATTTATAATATTAGTAGGATAGATGTAAAAATGGCAAGTATTTTAAGGGGTGTGGTGTACCGATTCATGAAACAAAACTATTTCCTTCAACTTGATCCTTTGCATCTAATAAAAACTTTTTATTATTACAGTGAAAGGGTTACTTAAATTTCCCGATCTCGGTTTCTACAATACAATACATTACAATACAATTTTGTGTACAAAATTACAAGAAAGTTAACTTTCCAATGTCGAGAACAGTTTGCATCTTCCGTAGAAGTTTCATACAAAATTTAATTTAATTAGTACCCTTTTAGAGCAATATAACACAGTTCCTCTTATTTCTAAAAAGAAATCTCTACCAGCAGACATAGGTTAGTGAGATCGCATAAAATGAGGTAGTTGACGTGTTCACCGTACTACTTACTTCTTATTTTATTTTCCAGAGATCTGAATCAGACTCAATTGGATACATACATACATGCAGCCCGTCTGTACTTAGCAAGTGCCTAGTTAGTTACATACACAGAAAACTTGCGTTGCCATGGTCACTCTAACAGAGTTAGAAAATTAGACCCGGAATCAGAAGTGGAGTTTGCCGTGGATTTGAAAGAGGAGGTCCGCACGATTGGATCTCTGCGTGGTCACAGATCAAATTTAAACTCACAGAACTGCGTGGTCACAGATCAAATTTAAACTCACAGAACTCTATAAGCTGCAGACTAGACTCCGAAAAGCTGCGAAGCTGAAGCTCCAATTGCTAGGATTTTAGCAATGTTTAGTTAGCAAACGTTTAAATTAATAGTGAATTCTACACAGGTTCTATTCTAATTAGTCCGCAGCGCGAGCACGAATAGTGAGAAGTTAGGTAACCTCATCAAATCCACCAACATGGAAATTTAGGTTACGCAAATACAGAAAATACTCTGATCGTTATTAAAGTTGTTAATAAAATTTGAGCTTTTTATTCCTGTTGTATTTTACTTGTCAAGCCCAAATCTATGAGATATCTCATACAATCTATCGTTTGCTTCAATCGCGTAGCAAATATTTGCATTTATGTGAAGAACCTAAAGAAGTCAGTGGAACTTTCGATTGCACCTATTAGGATGCCGTCTGATTCGCGTTCACTGCAATCGAACCCACGAACCTGCACGTCATACGGGTAGTCGCCGTAGCGTTTGGATACGCCTGCTACGCCTGCTACGCCGCAACTACGGCGTACATTTCTCTGTGGATTTAAAAAGTTTTCTGTTTTTACTTCCATAACTTTGTGAAAGCGAATGATTGATTTACCAATAAAAATGCGAAAAAAGTATGTCGACTACGAGCCGACTATTGAGTTGAACTCCAGTCGATATCGATGAATAGCCAGCGTAACAGCATTACCATGATTGGACGTCGACCGGTATGTACACGACGGGCGTGTCGCACCGCGGGGCGCTGAGCACGGCGTATGCAGGAAACCTTGCAAACATCAAGCTTTTGAAAAAACATGTCAATATAAAAAAGAGGACAAATCACATCGGATTTTCAATTGGCATTAGCCTGTACAATTCATTGATGTAAAGAAGCAATTTGTTTTAATTTCTTACCTTAATTTTAATCACCCGCATTTTTAAGCTCATCTGCTAAAACAGTGGTAAGTCGCTAAAATAAAACACAAATATTTCCGCTGTTACCTGCATAAATATAGAGGCACTTAGCGGCGGGTGCATTCGGGGAATGGGGGAGGTGTAGTGGGGGGGGGGGGGGGGGGGCTTGTGCAAACGAATTCAAACAGTCCTCGCCCTCTCCCGCCGTGCGAAATTTACACCTGCAATCAAATAACGAACTTTTTTAAACCATACGAAAAACTAGTTATGATGTACACACATCAAAAAAAGTTTGTGATCACTTGGAAAAGTGGTAATATTATTTATTGTGAAAGAATAAAACTCAATTAATTTTTATTTTTTGATTCCTTTTTTAAAATTAAGAAATTTAAATATAAACAATTCGTAATTCAAATGTTTTTTTCATATAAAAAGACTATCAACCCTTGCTTGCTACCATTCAGAAATCTGACTTAGTCGCAAATTACGATATTTTCAATTTATTCACAACAAGTTTAGTTGGTAACGATGCCGAGAGTATTAACAGAAGTTTTACGAGCCAGAATCCTAACTTTAAGTGGAGAAGGCTATTCCACGAGGGAAATATCACGCAGAGTTAATGTATCCCAAGCCTGCGTGGTGACCACGTTGCAGAGGTATCGGGGCATGGAAGATTTAGCTGACCGACCTCGCAGTGGTCGCCCAACTGTGCTTACTGCAATTCAGAAGCTACTATAGATTACTGGCTGCCCGTGACCCAACAATGAACGCTACTAAAATAAAAGCAGAACCGCAGTTCGCGAAGTTAGCACCCAAACAATTAGAAATTGCTTACACCAAGCTGGATTACGAGCAAGGAGATCCTGGCGAGCACCTTTGAACTCACAGCAACGGAAACGGCGTAGATTGCGATGGGCTAGGCTCCGTCAAAATGAAGAAATTGAGGACGAAAGCATTTGGCAGAACTGCCTCTTTGTTGACGAAACGCGGATTAGTCCGCATCCAGATAACTGACGTGTCCGTGTCTGGAGAAGACCAGGCGACTCTGAAAGGCAGAGAACTGCCACTGGAACCGTTCAGCAGGGCGGGAAATCGGTGTCTTTTTGGGCCGGTATAATGATTGGGGCTAGGACGCCCTTAATTCCGTATCAAGGCACCATGACTGGAGCTATGTATAAAATGATTGCAATCGATGGATACGTCAGACCATTCCGCATCAACCACGGGCGCCAATTCATAATGGTACATGATAATGCGCCCGCACATCGAAACGGACGTGTTGATGCTGCTCTCCAGCAATACGACATCACCCGGTTAGACTGGCCTGCCGGCTCACCTGACTTAAACCCGATCGAGCATGCGTGGGACGCTCTTAAGCGATCTGTTTGGAATCGTCAGCCACCTCCTCAAACAGTGGCAGATATCAGGGCAGCTGCTGTTGAAGAGTGGGAAAGGTTACCACAAGAAATGCTGGATAACTTAATTCTTAGCAGGCCCAGAAGGGTTTCTGCATGTGTGCGAGCCAAAGGAGGAGTCATTTTATACTAACTATTAATCTTTTCGTAATAAATTTTGTTTATTTTTTCCTTAATTCAATTTTTCATTACATCAAATTTCAGCTAAAATTGCATTTCTTAACTTTTGTTTAAAAAAAATAAATAATGAATAATGTTTTTTTTATTTACTTAGTGCATTTTCATTATAATAACATAAAATATAAACACTTTCTATAAATAATTTATATTTCATAAAATACACCTGCTTTTGCTACTGATCACAAACTTTTTTTGATGTGTGTATGTGTGTGAGCATGAATTTAGGAGTTTCATGTTGAACTGCTGCTCTGATTCGATTCTATGAAACTGACTTACAGTTTAAGGGAGTTAAACTATTAGACAGTATTTTAATATTCAGCTTCACATTTGTTAATCATGTGAATGAAGTAGCTTTTTACCATTCTCTGACTTTTGTCTGTATGTCATAGATACCGTTAACTCCTCCAAAAGTACGCATCAGATTTCTTTGTGGTATTTTTTTATTTGATAGAATAATCAAAATGCTAAGGTTACATGTAAAATATACGGAAAAACGTCTTCTCCCCATGGTAAATCGGTTTGCAGCGGGTTCAACCACTATTAACGGGATAAATCCAAGCTCAAACTCGGCTACCAACTTTTTGACGACGCTCTACCAAACCAAGTTTTCGAATACTCGCAGTATGTGCATGTGCACTTTATACCCGTAATCTGAAAAGGAATATGACAGGAACTATGCCAAAGTACCGTTGTTCGTAGAATTCAGAAGTTCATTACATATTTTCTAACTGAAGCAAAGCTATTTGCAAGCTAGAATATATAAAGTATTAGAGATTTTCTCGTATTTTGCACTTCCCGAGTGTTTGTGACAAAGTTTTTGTGCAATATTTGTTCTTTTTGAATAAAGAATGAACATTTAATTTCCTGATCTAGCTTTCTAGCTCAGCTAGGCATCCAATCAGTTCCGACGAAGTATTCTGACAACGCGGACGACGTCGCGACGCATGGGCGACCGACGCTGAATCCAAATAAGAACACTGCAAATTAATTCCTTGAAGCCGTTTTATTAAAATGTGTAAATGGTTTGCAGTGTTGCCAACTTAGTGGATTTTCCACTAAATCTGGTGGTTTTGACTTGCCTTTTACAATAGAATAGAATAGAATATATTTTATTTGCATAGAACACACGTTTTATATTGATGTCAAATATTACATATAGGGTAAAATATCATTCTTTTAGTGGACAAATTTTGCTTTTAGTGGTTAGTTAGTGGATTTGTTTAATGGAATTTATTGACACCAAAGTCGTACCAATCGAGAGACTCATGGTGATGGTTCGGACGCAAACGACTCATCTAAAGATGACTTAGCAATATAACTCATATTTTCGTTGTATATTTTTGTTGCACAATGTGTAGTTTTTAATATTATTTCTCCAATAAATGTATCTTTAAAATATTTTGACGAGAGACAATATTTTTTGTGAATGACTGAAATGAATTGAATTGATGAACAAAAATTAGTTGAAAATGAATTTTAGTGGAAAATTTAGCCATGTTTTAACTGATGCTATTTAGGTTAATGGATTTCTGGTGGTTTTAGAGGTTACTTCTGTGGCCTATGCAACGAAGCTACAGGTTACAATTCTACAGGTGAAATTCCATGTACATCGCGTAGCCAGTGGGACATTATAAAAACAGGATTTTTGACCCGCTACGCAATGTACATCAAATTTCACCTGTAGAATTGTAGCCTGTAGTTTCGAAAAACGAGGCACTGGTGTGCAGGTTGATACTTCGTTGGCAACACTGATGGTTTGGGAGGACACAAATATATTCGTGTTGACACGAATAACATATTATGATTTTCCGAGGTATCATTTCAAATTTTACATTTTGTAAATATGTATAGATACATTTTTAGCGGAAGTGGAAATAATGAGTTCAAATAGTTAGTAGTATCCATAATAATAATTCATAAATAATCAACTTTACAAAAAATCAATTAAAATAGTGGCTGACAAAGTACGCTTTATGTTTCATTAATTAGTAAGATACCAAATTTCTTATCTTTACATGATGGTAAATAGAAAAGCTACCAACGCTATGGTTTTCGTGACAGATATTTTATTCAGATACATAAACAAACCATAAAATGAAATTGATCTGAGAAGAAGATAAGTAACAACATTTACTTCTTGTAAAAAAGGTTTCCCATTTTACATCTAGATCGTATCGTTGTACGCCTGAAAATTATTGTGCTTTTCCGCCAAACATTCTATATATGTAGACGATAGATGACCTAAGCTAGAATTAGCTTGAATGAAGCTAGCTTACGAAGGTTAAAGATTCAAACAGCCTTTGCTATATCAGACGCAAGTCTGCCAGCCCGTGTCGAGACGAGAACTATTGACTCGTGCCCTCGTGCCTCCTGCATGTGGCTTGGTAGGGATGCTAAACTTATCCCACTACCTATACTCGATATCGCTACATAGATACAAAGTTTACGTGTATGCTTAAATCTTTAAAAGTATACAACGATTTTTGTTCCACTTTTTTTAAAGATAGAGTGATTCAAGAGGAAGGTGTATATGTATAATACTTGCTGGGAAAGCAAGTAATTGCCACGGGGAAATGAGTTACATACAGCGGGCGGAGCCGTTAGTAGATAAAACTCTCAACCAAGGACTCCAATGTACATATATTTTTTTTAAATTAAGTAATATAAATCGTTAAACTCTGCACAGAACACCCAGCAAGCGCACCTATGCGCTTTTGAACGTATCACTCACTGCCAATGATGCAAGTAACATAATTTTACTCACTTTTGTAGGTCTTATGAGAATATTTCGTATAGATACCTACATATTTTTTCATTTCTATATAGGTGTCGATATTTTTGAACGTCGATAATTATCGAATTTCGATACATCGTTGCATCCTTACTTGCATCCCTACATGTGGCACACTGGTGTTATATTTCTAAGAAATCCAAGCACATTTTGCTCTTTGCAGTTATGCTGTTATTTCTGAGGGAATTGCTTCCCGGGACTTTCTCCCGGTACACTTCTACAATTCAATACTATTGAAACGTATTGTGAATCCTATAAAATGCACCCATCGATGCTCTCCTTGTAACTTACTTGTATGTTTCCAAGAATAGTACAAGAAAATTGTCTTTTATTGATTGATTGTCAAATTTAGGTGTAAACAGACAAATCCCATCTTTGAAAAAAACGTTCTATTTTTTTTACAAAATACTATTCTGCGCAAACCATGTTGGTTATTTCCTTTAGTTTGTTATTCATCTAACTAAAAATAGCAGTAGGTCCTTCTTAGTTAAACATCTTCTATTCCTATCCGTTCCCTTATCCAATAACAATAAATTCAGGCGGGAAGTCTTCATGAGATCGAAAGGTACTTTGGATAAATTATGTTCCGATTACGATACTCTCGAGACCCAAGCTGGAACCCTAGTGCGGACCACTTCGTAAATCCTGCTACCATACAGAGTACTTGTATTTCACTCTTGGATTTCACTGCATTCCACTGTTACTGATATTAGTACTTTTTTGCATAGAATTTAACAAATTGGATTGATTTCCCAAAACTTAATAAAGTATTTAGTCTCAATATTCAAGCGATTAATTTTATACTGGATAAATATCGAATTCCCAGTAACTCCTATAATACCTAGGTACCTACATACTTTTCAATTCCATTAATTGTGTCGGTGTGTATTTATTTAAATAACTATAACATTTCGCCTATTTCGGAGAACTCGCGCCATGATTGGTTTATGTATCAGATATTTACCAAATGATTTTAATTGAAATCATTGGTAAGTTATTAATAAATTCTCATAACTTAAGTGAAATGAAATATTATGCTGACCTTAAATAAATATCGGCAGATGATGATGGTATTTGGGAGATATTCGAATATTAAAAGGCTTATTAACATTTCCGTTACGTAGTATACATAATTTTGTGCTTTCCGGTAGGCAAATACGAATAAAACTACGAGTATATTTATTTCTTCCTATGCTGTGTGATGCCGGCTTAGAACAGCATCGCCTCGCATCCTTCCCGCGGGTGTCGTAAGAGGCGACTAAGGGATGCGATTGGTGTATTACAGTTTTAGGCTATAGGCTGACAACCTGTCACTATACACATGTTTTCAGAAACAACCTTGGAAAACAATCCTTAAAAATGTCAGGCGTGGCGATAGCAACCGTATTCTTACGGCCGTTAGCGCTCTGCCTACCCCGCAAGGGATAAAGGCGTGATATATGTATATATCTTATTTCTGCCTTTTGGTTAAATAATTTCTGAATACAACCTAAAGGTACTTGCCTAATCCTAATATTAGCTAAAACCCCGGGGGTTCTGTGACGCGGGGCTGAGGGGTACAGGGGGGTGACCTTGACCCTCCCGGTTATAGGAGTAAATCGGTACCCAGGCAAATTTCAGTGCCATAATACCGACCGGCACTGTTACTGCTACAAGATTGTAGGGCAACTTAATGAAAACTGGAGTATATAATGTTGTTCCCATTGTTGTAGTATTTTGCCGTGTGATACCGGCTTAGAATAGCATTACCCCACATCCTTCCCGCGGGTGTCGTATGAGGCAACTAAGGGAGTCGAGAGTATTGGTGTATTACAATTTTTAGGCGACAGGCTGACAACCTGTCACTATAGTGATACACATGTTTTCTGAAACAACCTCGGAAAACAATCCTCAAAAATGTCAGATGTGGCGATAGCGATCGTATTCTTACGGCTGTGAACGCTCTGCCTACCCCGCAAGGGATAAAGGCGTGATATATGTATGTATGTAGTATTTGAAAGTTAAGGTAGATGGTCGTAAAACACAGACCGTGTACGTGAGCCAAGTAACTTATTATATTATAAACGTACGACAAATGAGCAAAACCTTTATTTCCCCCTTGGTCTGTGTGATTGTACACATGTTGATACTTTACTACTAAATAGAACTACCAGGTTTGAATGACTACTTAATAGAATTTAAAACAGAATGGAACATAAAAGCAATCACATTTTTTGTCTACACATCTTAAACCCGTTTACTAGTAAAAGATGGTGGCTGAAAGAAATGAACGAAGATCTAGAGTATATCCTATCTATTTCCCGTTTCCGACCGTATTCAACTGGGACAGACAGGACTATTTTTAGTTGGCGACTTAAGTCTGTAATAATATGGAGTCGAGGCTAAAACTTTTCTAGAATTTATTGTCTTTATACAAAAAAAGACAAAATGTACCTTCCAGGACCCCTAGCACCACTGACTTGTTCCCCCAGGGGTACAGCTGGGGTAATTATGCCCCTCTAGTACCCTCGTTTCAAGATATTGTTTCTCCTGGTTCTGCCGGTTTAATGATTAAAAAATATGATGATCAAAAATAAATTTTTGAATAAATATCGTCAATTTTAAAAACGGTATTTTTTAAAATTATATTTTAAAGTACGGAAATATTTATTACTAAAAATTACAAAAAAATATAACGCGTCGAAAAAGGGGTACCTACACACTTTGTGCCTTCTACTGTTGGGGCGCCCATGATACAAATGTTCCTTTCCGTACGAGGTGCGAGCCACGTGACCCTGTGCGGCACATGGTACCCTGACTGCGTAGACGTCAACCGCCAGTCAGCCGCCAGGGCAGCCTAGCCGCCCAGCCGCCCAGCCGCCCAGCCGCCCAGCTACATACTCGTATCTGAAGCGAACGCAATGCCATTTGACCTGGGCCTCTCTTATTAAAATGAAGAGGCTATCGTGATTTAATTAATAGTACATTATGGCAGTAGTCAAAAATGGACCAATTTTTGGTCGAATAATATTTGGGAATGAGACCAGATATTGGCATTTTGGCTGAGGCCAGTATAAGGCATCCATTTGCGAGGAAACATCATAAATCCGCATTTTAATCGCGATAAATGTTGAATTATTGTTCACGTGTAAAGTATTTTATTTTTGAGCCTATGAGTAGGACCGAAATGTAGGCATGGAATTTCATTTTTGTCGTGTCTACGTGCCTCTGTTAACTTGACGGCTTAAACGAGCCGATTTCGGTATTCTTTTTTTGAAATAATGCCGCCATTTACGAGCAAATGGAAGAAAAGGTATTTTTCCTTCAAAACGGCTCGCGTGAATTTCAGACTGAGCCGGCCCAACTGTCATGTAATATTGAACTAATCAATCCTCATTATTGCCATTTTATTTGCTACTACAATTCAAACGGCGCTAGGTAAGTTGTGCGTCGGCCCTAACAGTATCAACCCATCGGATAATTGATGGACGCCTTTGATGGACGCTGATGGCAATTTACGGAACCGACAAATTCCCGCTCGATGTTCGCTACGCTTTATCTCAAGTTTCGCTCGTTATCTTCTTTTGTAAAATGTGGGTACATTACAGTTAGACTATTTTAGCAAGCGTGATTAGACGTCTGTGAGATCTACTCAAAAGAGTGCTTATAGCATTCCAACAATACGATAGCAGCTCTCCAATCGATATTTTAACTTTGTTCCACTTTAAAAATAAACAAATTTAAAAAGACCGTGAACGAACATCAGGATGCCAAAACTTTCCTCCAACACAGAGGTTGTTAATGCATAGGCAGGCAATTTGCAATTTGCGGCGGGGAGCTAAGTTAAGTACATCTATTAAAACTTTCCCAGTTACTTGAAAGTATGTTTACAACGGAGTCGAGAACAATCCCGTTCGATATTTTTTAATTACGGCTAGGTGAGGAGCTCCGCATCTTTGTATGGGGAGGACTGGCGCGGCGCCAGCTCCTCTATCTCGAATTTTAAGCCGCCAGATTACTGTGACATGCTGCCCCTCCTCAAATCAGTCGGCACGAAGACGGATGAGGGGGATGGCACCCTACATATGAGGATCAGCCTCTGTTGGACGACCATTCAACCATTGCTTTATACAGCCTGTTGTTTTCTTCATTAGAACCCGTGACAGAGAAGGCGTTGGCGTCGTTTTTCTAATTTCGCAACGTGATATATGAAAGCGGTTGTG
Organism: Keiferia lycopersicella; assembly: GCA_029255805.1. NCBI lineage: Eukaryota > Metazoa > Arthropoda > Insecta > Lepidoptera > Gelechiidae > Keiferia > Keiferia lycopersicella. Next base: position 12,588,850 of record JARACZ010000006.1, on the reverse strand, counting down.
GAAACAAAAAAGGTAGACTACAGTTTAATGAAAGATACAGTGCCCCGCCGCTGCTAGGAACTCGACGTGAATAATTTTACCTACATTTATTTAACCCTTATCCTTTTGAGGTGGAAGCGAAATAAACTTTCAAATTTTAAATTGGCTTCCGCTATCAACAAAGCGTTACGATCGTGTAATTATTCTCCAAATTTTATATGTTAACCTTACCGGATTTGGTTCACATTTGCCTAGGAATTCGCTTTTATGTTACAACACAAAAGCTATGCTTGATTAGGCATTATACATAAGTATAATTGTATGGATGGGAATTATGTTAATTAGGATAAACACGTGGTCAATTAGGTTTGTAACATTTGTGGCTACGTGATTATGTGAACGTAATTTGCTACGTGACTAAGTATTAGTGGTAGAGCGTCGAAAGACTAAGTATTAGTTATTATAGCATCTAGTTGAAAAAGGAAACATTATCAGTACTAGAGTAGGTAGCGTCCTATCGCGTTACTATAATAAAGCGATCTGTTTTGTTTAAACTTGTCAACTATATCTAATCTAATATAAAATAAGCTCTTTAATCCCCTTTCCCTGCTCCCTACACCACACGATTTTTTGAGGACTCCGGATTCTGAATCACGACGGATCCAAAGATTCCACACAAAAAAAACAGCAGCGGCTTTCTCTCACTTAGAGGAAAGTAAACACATTAACCAAATTCTACATGTATATCTATAGATATACATGTATCATGTATGTATGCCTTACATACATACATGATACATGTATGTATCATGTATGTATGTAAGGCATGTATATCTATAGATATACATACATGCCTTTGATCCTTGCGAGTCTGGAAGAACGATTAACAGCTGTAAAAATAACGTTGCTGTCTCCATGTGAAAAATAATTGAGGGCCGTTTCAGAAAACTCGTGAATCATTGTTGTAATATTCGTGAATGAAATCTTCAAGTCCGTTAGTCGCCGCTTAGGACAATAGCCGGAAAGAAGTGGACTGATGCTATTTGAAAATGGCATCACACGATTTATAATAAAATAATACTACTATTAATTTAAGCATCACACGTTAGTGTGTAAATCAGACTTTGATCTGCTTCCTGCAACCGTATTACCTATATTGACCATAACTTAACCCGTAAACGCATCGTTCGGTTTAACCGCAGGGTTAACACTCTAATTTAAATGATATTTCAACTTGATTCAATAGGGCCAGAGCAGTGTGTGCAAATAACCGGTATGTCACCGTTGCGGGCTGGCCTCGTGCCAGGGCGGTGAGAGTCGCGGCCGCGCCCGCCGCCCGCAGGGGACGACCTGCGGGCAATTTTGTTCGTAGAAACGCTCCCATTCGAGGGATGATGTGTCGCTGACATACCGGAATTGAAGCCTCGCTTTATGGAGAGGGCCTCGCTTTGTACTGAATGTAGCCCGTCACACCTATCGTAAAATTCGGGTCGCACACTTCTTACGTACTCTTATTTTTTTTGCTAAGCTATCGTTTGTACATACATACATGTGTAAAGTCGTAAAATTAAACTAACATTCTGAAATCCAATGAATTTGTTGTCGCATATTAACTACAGCCGTGAATTTTGATTGCACTCAAAATGTTCGTAAAGCGTTATAAAAAAATACTACTGCGATTTTCCGATAGTCGAGAACAAAAGTAATTTGGTTTCATGGCAGGGTTTATAAGTTTGTGCGCTATTTTTCCTAACATAACATACCTTGTATAGAGCGAAAAGCCAGTCGCAAACTAGGGTCGAAATTCTATTATCGGGCGAGCAAATTGAGCGAGTTGCTAAAGTTAGCTTGTCTGTCTGGTTGGTGGGTGGCTGGCCCTGACTTAGTCCCTCTCCGCACAGCGAATTTTCTTCGCGCGAATTCTCTCTCGCAGTTCTGTAATTTGATTTATAATATACATACTTACCTACAAATATACGAAAAATATTCGTTGTGTGGACAGGGCCTGTTATTTTGGTGTGGTTCGGCAGGAAGCGGCGGCTGGGTCCATTTTAACCTAACCGGTTGGTTCACATTTGCCTAGGTATTCGCTTTAGTGTTACAATACAAAAGCTATGCTTCATTCTGTATTATACGTAAGTATATATTATTTGTATGGTTGGGAATAATGTTAATTAGGATAAACACGTGTTCAATTAGGTTTGTAACATTTGTGCCTACGTGATTATGTGAACGTAATTTGCTACGTGACTAAGTAATAGGTGGATCGCATAACGCACGACGGACGGCTAAAATATCGCAGCGTCTACGTGCGCGAAATAATTCCTATGTAAAACATGCGGATATTAGATAGTGTAAAAAACAAAACATAACATTGAGGTAAATAGCTAGGTGGCTCTGAGCTGTCCCTTTATTTGTGATCGGTAGGAAATGCATCAATGTAAAAAAAAAATATTTCTCATTGTTGCATTTGGTCTAAACAAAATATGTTCTTTGAGCGATAATTCCTTGCAAGGCTTGGTCAACCAGGTACCTACTGTTACATTAACAATAAATCGCGGATTAAATGGTTGATCGAAAATTTAGTTATAGCACAAAGAAAAGTTATACATAGAGGCATGTATAAGGTGTAAAAATATTAGTTGCAAATATTTTAAGGGGTGAACGAGCCCATGAAACTGAACAACTTTCCCCAAGAAAATTAGGTGAAATACAAAAAAAATGTTGGACCTCCCATACAAAATGTAACAGCCGAGCGATTTACTGTATGGGAGGCCCAAATTTTTTTTTCATATTTCGACCTATGATCACTGAGGAAATTTGTTCAGTTTCATGGGCTGATTCACCCCTTAAAATATTTGCAGCAATTTTTTTTTACACCATGTATATTGTTAGTTTTGCTATTTGTTTGCCCGCTAGTTGACGCTAAGGCGCACGCTAGTTTGTCCCGCGGGTACTCATGCATTGCAAATGTCGACGGGAGCGCAGGCGAGACAGGTACTGAGCTCGGGGCGAGACCTATCTACCTACTTAATCTAGCTAGCTTGACGCTCATAGTAGAACGTTTAAAAACTAGGATTTAGAAGAACAAACAAACATAATTATTAAAAATGGCCGACCTGGATATTTTGCGTAAAAATCCACTATGTTGAATTTATAAAATTTAAATGTAGTCAGTGTCTTGCGGTGCGGAGACAAATCTAACGACACCTCATAATATGACAAAACCCACCTTGTGCGCATCATAAAGGGGCTAGCCCTACGGATAGCCCTACAGCTACCTGTAGCCCGTGAACAATAATTTATCTACTTGTTCACGCACACACAATACCTACCTACAATCGAAAACTGAGGCAGTCGGATAATAAATAACATAGCGATAAGCAGTATTTTTGTTTAAATTCATAAGCGAAAACGGTTGCTTATGCCGTTCCATTCTGGTCGGACGTAAAAAACATGTATATAAGGCCCCAATAGGTAGGCAGGTACTAAGTCCTGGATATAGGCATCTCATCTCATCCCCTCGCGTAGTAGTTCGGCGGTCAAAATTGGAATTCGTTTGACTTCCGTATTTTCCGTACGATGCTAGACGATCATATTTGCCCGCCCCTATTAGGAGACTCACATTTAATTACGCTCTAGGATTTGCTTTTCAGAATGTTTAAAAATCAACCATTTAACTGAAAGGACGAGCCAATTTGATTTGAGCGGCCGCTCGGAAGGAGCGACCATGTTTATAAATTTATAATACATGCTAAAACTCGTGTCGTATATATCGTAGCGGGTTAAAAATCGTACCCAGTTATGATGCGCACCACGACTTCGATTTTCTCAGCACCTTTATTTCAAAATTCTTCACGTGTTTGTTTTGATAAAATCTATACGATTTGACAAGTATGAAGTCTTCTCGAGATAAGTCTCTCTACTGGGCATATCGTAAGCCTACTGGTCTCATAATGAAATGACCCACCGGCTACGCAATGTACATCGAATTTTGCCTGTAAACTTACAGCCTTTAGTTGATAACATAGGGCACATAAAGGTACTTAACTAACATTTGTGTGCTTAGAAATCCCCTCACGATTATTACTTAACCACTCTCTTATTTTATTAACTAAATGTGTTTTCCCTCTAGCAACACGTAGTATGTACCTCTACAAAGTTTTGCGGAGAATATTCTGCTGGAAACGTTCACTTTACGTGACCACGAAACCAATGATTGGATAAGAAATTAAACGGATTATGTAAAGCATTTTATCAAACAAAGGTGTTGAAGATGGTGCATTTTGAGACGTGTAAGTGTCCACTACTGGTGCCAAATAATTTCGCGTTATACACTCCGAGCAACACGGCCTTCCGGTCCAGGACGAAAGACCGCATTGCTCGAAACTTCTACAAGACGATCACATCAAATAACTTCAATACCTATTAAGAACATTACAGAACGATCTTACCAAGATTATTAGTGGCTAGGGCACAGGCCAAAAAGTAGGTAATTAGTAGGTACCCGTATCCAAGTAACAAAGACCGGAAAAGAAGGTTTTTTTCATGTCAGTGTACGTAAGAGTTTAGCTATTTTATAATACTTAGATATAGCGACCCGTACACTGTTCGAAGTTCCGTAGCTAATGTGAAGAGACGAGCAAGAAGTAAAATACGAATTTGAAGTAATCCAAAGTTTTTAGAACTATAAACTTTGATCTTAGTATTTTACTTCTGCACACGAGCACGAGTTGCATTGCGTAATCTAGGTACCTACCTACCTAAATGCCATCCAACGTTAGGGCACGTACGTATTCATGACTATTAATCTTGTTACGTACTATCATTTGATTTGCAGATGCCTATAGTAGACTCAATTCATGATTTAGGCGAAAGCCATTTGGGGTGGGACAAACATCAAAACAAAACTATCCTATCGGTGGCGTGCATCCTTTCCACTTGTATTAACTTTGTAATTAAAATTTAAAACTATCAAAGTCATAATGACCTAAACGCATAATGACTTTAACGCATAATGTCCGAAACGCTTTCACATGATTTGCCAAGTCAATGCCTGAATTTCTTAACATGCATATAAGTAGAGAAATTTCAAAATGTTGTCATAATTTTGTTATCTCTATAGATCTTTACGACACCATAGGGATTAAGCCAAGTGTCTAATTTTCTATCTCCCTGCAAGAATATGCTTGAACACTAAAATTGAAATAAGAGCAAAAATCGCCATAGCTAAAGCCATAAAAGTACCTATAGTTTACAGAGCTATTTGTATTTAACAATATAAGATGGTTCTGTGTAATCGAGTCCAATGTGTACAGAGCAATGGCGCTGTATATATACACGTTATACAGAGATTAAGCAAAACGTGACGGCTCGTCCCATCGGAGACTTACAGTCCGCTTCTAGGAACAATCTTCGGCAAACCAATATTGCATAATCATGATCACCTAATTAGTTTTCCCTACGGTAATTTATTAGCCTCCAAGTATCTACAACGAGTGTTATTTTTGCTCTTGACGCAAATTCTAACTCCCGCGGTGTGGTTTCACGTCTCCCATGGTTTGAAATGGATAATTTAGAATTGTTGCGGGCTCAATTAATTATTTAATTCACAAAAGTAGATAGTACTGGATATAGTACAGGAAATGTAAAAACATAAAAATCACTCTACAGACTCTGCTTAGTAATTTTCATATACATACTTAAATATTGCTTAGTTTTTCTTGACTGTCGAAGCTCTCTTTATAATGCTCCGTCTGTGAATCGAATCAAGTAGATAGTACAGTGATAGTACTGTTACAAATAGTGAACTGTATATTATTTTCGGCATATTGTTATGTACCAAAAAGGAATCTTTCACGAATGACAATATAGATCAAATTTTTTTTACAACATTTGTGAAGTAAAGTTGCCATTTCCGGACTGTCGGCATCGGCTCGCTTTGTGTGGTGTGGACCGAGTGCCTAACGTGCTCTTGTCCTCTCACTACAGTGAAGGGCTTAAATTGAAAGGAAAATGGAAGCGCTATTGTTCGCTTTAAATGTGTTTGTGAACAATATAATGGGCAAAGATGCAAAGGTCCAATTGTTTTAGGATCAAATTGAAACTAGTTTTGTTTATTCATTACTATTTAGAGGTTTCATCTATCTGTATCAATCTATTAAATTGATTATCTTTTGAGTTAAATTGTATTACATATTTTATGGAAATTAGATTTTTGATTTGTACTTTGGAACAACATTCATTAGTGAATTTATTTAGTTATTCAATGAAATTACGGAAAATTGAGATGGTTTCGTGCTACTATCATTCATTAATGATATTTTCATTAGATACGTTCCAAATAGGTATTTCTCTACTCTCACACACACACAGTCTAAATTTTGTACAAATATTCTATAGTTGAGTTTTTAAAATTATTTTTTAATTAGTTTAATTTCCTAGGTACCAACATTAAACTGTGTAGGAATCTGTTTTGGCTGTGCATTCTAAAGAATACTAATTAACTATAGCAGTATAAATGTAAAAAAAACTATAATACATACTTAGGTGAGTACAAAACCAAAAACCAGAACATAAAATGATAATAATATTCTTTACAGATTGTCCTCCAGTGCTGTGCATAGAGGAGGCGAGGAATGAAGTACAGACAGCTCCGCTTACAAGTACGTATTAGGGTATTAGTTTTTCCTGAATGTTTGTAGACCAAAGGCGGGTCGCACACTTGACGCACGACGGAGCGCTAAAACATCCCAGCGGTCTGTCAGATCCCTACTAGAAACGTCACTCCCCATACCAAAACCGCACTCGACTCGGAGAATGACACTGTGATAGCGCTGCGACAACTGCGGTTGAGCGGTTTTAGTATGGGGAGTGACGTTTTAGTATGGGGAGTGATATTTTAGCGCTCCGTCGTGCGTCAAGTGTGCGATCCGACAAATACGCAAGTAAGCAACCTTGGCGGATCAGGTCCATTTGTGCATCCCGCTCTTTATCATTGCTATGATGGATAATTTATCTCCACAGTCCACACTTATACCTAATCTGTAAATAAAATAAATACTGGTAAGTAACTTTGCGCTCTTTACGCAGGTTGTGCGCGTGTTATCACAAATTCACCTGCCCAGACCTCTCACAACACAACCACCTACGCGTAGTAATAAAATAAGTACATACTCTTAAGCCCGCGCAAAGAACGCGTACCTACCTACGTCTGAAAAAAGCTGATTTTCAGACTTTCAGAAAAATTTACTCGTAATATTAAATTTTGCGTATTAAGGTTTATAGTACGTATAAAGACGTATTCTTGTTCTATGTGATTTTAGAACTACGTCGGTTCTGTTTTATTTGTTTGACTTCATCCCATGCGAGTGGCAAACAATGATGGACACGGGCAACAAGGCGCAATAGTGCAGGAGCATTCATACGTAAGCCGTATCTTCCGTTAGCTCCACATAAGCCGCTTATATCGGCCGGCTCGCTCCAATCGTATCATACAATACGAGGTTTTATCAGCTAGAAAGACGCTGTACTGTTAGAGCAATAATACAATGGCATCTGTTAACAAAGGACAATTCTGTACATGTCGAAGGAAGAAGTAGGTATAGTAGTGCAGAAGGCGGATCGCACACTTGACGCACGACGGAGCGCAAAAATATTGTAGCGGTCTGTCAGATCCATACTAGAAACATCACTCCCCATACTAAAACCGCACTCGACGGACGACACTGCGAAAGCGCTGCGTCGACAGCGGTTGAGCGATTTTATTATGGGGATTGACATTTCTAGTATGGATCTGACAGACCGCTGCGATATTTTTACGCTCCGTCATGCGTCAAGTGTGCGATCCGCCGAAGTTGATGAAATTAAGAACTCCAAGATATGTCTTTGTACTAATTTCGAAACTGACTGCATTTTTGGTGTAAATTATATAGCGGGTGATCGACGACTGAAGTTTGTACATCTCTGTACCCGCAGCAAAGCAATTAAGCTACACAGGGTGCTCCAAACGAATCGAAATATTGTAGTGCCAAAAAAAATATAAATTATTATGGAAATCAGTTCCCGTAAAGAAAGCCATTCTGAATTAGACATTATTTTGAGAATAGTAATATTTTACTCGGAAATAAATATATTTTAATTTGTTTGGAGTACCCCTGTGTAGCTTATTCATAATTCGACTCAAAGTCAATGCACGTGACAGACATAAACATGTGTCACTCTACTTAAACACAAAAAATTAACAAACTGCATGAAATCGTCGGTATAGCTAAACTATTGGCTATATTAGGAATATTATCCATTTTATTGAGGTAATAAAAAAATGAGACCCTTTTTGACTCTTTGGGTACTTACCTACAGAACCTTAAAAAATATCTGTCTACTATCTAGTCTAGAGAGAGGCGATGGCGGATGTTTTCAATCGTATTAATTAAAAAGCTCTTCTTGGTATTGGAACTAGCTGCTACGGCGTTGATTTTATTCAATTGCTATCATTTTCTCAGTTAAATTGTTTACCATTTTCGCTTTCTTCAGAAGTGAGAGTTCCCAGAAGTGTTTTCCTTGTTTATCAAACGTTTGATAATAGAAAAAGTCCGTAGTATAAATATATTTTCCTTGTCATTATTTTCAAAATGTAACAATATTTTCTAGCGCTTACTTACATTTGTATTGTCAAAACCTAGATCTAGTATTCCTAATATCAGAGCTTTTAAACCGTCAAGTATATAGAACTCTGACAAAGTTTCGTAGGAACCGTTATCAGTAGGTACTTATCTATCCGGCTTATAATGTGCGTCGTAGAGAGACTTATCTTGCGCTTGAGTAGACTTCAGACGTGTCAAATTGTATGGGTTTTATCAAAACCAGTGAAATTTTTTTCCTAAAAGGTAGAAAGTGAAGAGAAAATCTATTTGTTTCAAAAGTATTTACATGACGACTAGAATGCCTGTAGTCAACACAAACCTTTTCAGGTTTAGTAACGTCTTTCAATGTCTTTTTGTATATTACGATGTAAAAACGATATAAATGAAAAAGAAAATTGATGATTCGACATGTCTTAAGTCTACTCGCGCTCGAGATACGTCTCTCTACTTTGCACAGCTAGCTAATGCTAGCGAGTACATTTTTTAAATAATCATTAGAAGTTGTTCATATGCCTCTTCGCAGATCAGGCTCAATCCCGTAATGAGAAACCCAATTACCGTTTTACCCGTAAACGTAATAACCGGGCAGTGAATCATCGTGATCGGTTGTAGGTGTATATATCGCATATGTGTAGGTGCGCTACACGCTCGCGTCGCTCGCTGCCGCCATAACGTAATTAGGACCAAAGGTGATTAACTAGATTGATCTATTTTGCAGCATAGGAAAAGTGAGAATCAATATTAACAACAGCCTCACGACCTTTCAATATCAATTACAGGATGATGAACGTGAATCGTTATTTATTTAGAACACCGGTCGTCGTTTCATGAAAGTGCTAACGATGTTTTTAAAGGATTAAGGCGAGAAACACACTTGACGCTCGACGGAGCGCAAATATATCGCAGCGGTCTGTCAGATCCATACTACTCGTAGAAATATCAATCCCCTTACTAAAACCGTTCAACCGCTGTTGATGCAGCGCTATCGTAGTGTCATCCGTCGAGTGCGGTTTAGTATGGGGAGTGACGTGGATTGATGGATTTGACAGACGCTGCGATATTTTTGCGCTCCGTCGTACTGTCCTCCGTGGTCGTGCGTCAAGTGTGTTCCTCGCCTTAGTGGCTAATTAATTCGCTGCAAAAAGCTGCAATTCTGGATAAATGCAGAATTGTTAGAAATTTTTTACTACTTCGGTCACTTGTTTGTTAACTCGTAAAAAAAACCATCCATTTCGTGTCTTTCATTATCTAGCTGCTAGAAAATAAACTTAAAAATTGTTTAAAATTTTGAATATGGCTAACCATATCTAGCAGCAGCGCGGATTAAACTTCAAGTTTCTACATTTACTGGTGCGTTTATCCAGTTATTGACAATAACCAGTGTATTTTGATCTTACCTAATGGGTGAGCTCAAGTCTCTATAAAATAAAAATAAAAATAAAAGGTAAAAATCTATACGTATATAATGCTTATGAACAATTTAGGAAATTGACAAATGACATTATCTAATTCCAGACTACATAAACAATGGGACGTGACTCAGCTTAGTGTTGCGTAGAACCAGTCAGGCTGTACGCAACGCTGTTTTTCAACGCTGTTTCTATCGATTTCTTTGTCTTAGGTGAGGAGAGTGACACGGCAGACAACGAGGGTCGAATGTCCAGCGATAGCTCCCCCCTTCGGCAGCGCCGGGGGGGGATCCTCAAAGGCGGCCGGCTGTGGAAGTCTTTGGATATGGACGAAAACAATGAACAGGTAACCTGCAGTTTAGGCATGTGCATATGTCATATGCTGATGAACACCTGTAGACCAGCTATCCGCGGTTTGACTGCAACTCTGCGGCTGCTTTTCCTATAGGAATGAGATTTTCCCGAAGCAAAAAGTATTTTATTTCACTTATTTAAGCCATCAAATACTTGTTATAAAGTACAGTTGTCAAAATATATCATTAGAAATCAATGTAATTTTACCTAGTAGGTGTAGCTTACGATAAATTTAATTTAACAATAATGAAAATATAGTTACCTATCGCAGAAAATTGAATATAATACAAATCAATGTCATACTTTTGAATACAATGTCAATACACACATAGTTAGTCTCTCACTCATACCTATTTCACTTCCAGTCCCTGAACTAGAAAGGAATTACAAAGGAGGACAAACAAACTTTCCCATTTATAGTTATTTTATATTTATAATCTTCAGTTATAGTCCACACTTAGTTAAATTGCGAATAAATAATAAAACTAGCAGAAGAGCGACTAGTATCCATAAACGAGTCTCTTTTTGCTACTTGCTATTACTTAGAATATTTATTGTTTAACCTGGGGCTGCCATAAGGTTTGCTGGAGGAGTAAATTTAAAAAAAACTATTTTTCAGCTTTGTTTGAAGAGAAGTAATATTCGTAAAAGGTTTGAGCTGCACAAGTTGGAGGCGGGTTTTCGCCTGCGTTCCGTCGGTGTTCTTCTAAGGCGGATCGCACACCCGCTAAAATATCGTAGCGGTCTGTCAGATCCATACTAGAAATGTCAATCCCTATACTGAAACCGCACTCAACTCTCATCCGCCGACAGCGGTTGAGCAGTTTTAAAATGGATTTAGTATGGGGATTGACATTTCTAGTATGGATCTAACAGGCCGCTGCGATATTTTGGCGGTCCGTCGTGCGTCAAATGTGCGATCCGCGTAAAATGTACACAGACAGAGTCATTCACTGTTCACGCTGAACGCTTATGAAACAAAATTCCTTCGGATGTGAAGGAAAACAAAAATGAATTTTCTTTTATGAGTCACATTTAAAAAATCTGAGGTCATGGGTCGGAAAACTCGGACAATTTGTAGGGTAATATTTTATAAATAAGTATATTTTAGGCTGTATTTATGTTGTTATATTGTAGGTAGTTATTAAATTGCTTTTATGTATTTATTATTATAATATAAGTAGGTATGTTCTTTTGAGTACCTATTTATTTTTAATCTTTTTAGTTTATTTGCTCATGACATAGGCTCAGAGTTTCTCAAGGGTTGACTGGAAGAGATCCCTTAATGGGATAAGTCCGACTTTGTGCCGTATCTTATTTGTATTTTAGTGTATTCTTTTTTGTACTAGTTTTAAGAAGGTGCAATAAAGTGATTATACATACATACATATTTTCTGTCGGTTTATACCACGCTAAGTCTTTTGGCTCCCATGATAATAATAAAGTCGTCTGTATTGCAAATTTTCTGCGTTACCTTTATCAGTTTATCTATTAAAGTTATCTATATTGGAAACAGAACGATGACCAGAGGTCGACGGCCACTGCGAGCGACGAGGACGGGTCAGTGACCCCGCGGTCTGTGCGGTTCGTGGACCGCGCTAAGGAGGCTGAGGACGCTAAGGAGCCCGCCAGGACACCAACCGCGCCACAGGAAACAGAACATCCGCATAAAGACTACAACACTACCTCCACGCACAGCCACAGGTACTCATTACAGGGCAACTATAGCGGAGCGGCTGCACATTTGAGCACGCGTACACTATAGACAAAACAGTCTCAAGTCAAATAGAGATGTGCCGTCGTCCGAAATAAGATCAGGGAATATTCCCAAAGGAAATTTCCGTTGTCCGAGAACGTACCGAATTGCCGAAAAGGTTTTGAAAAAACAAATAATTATCATTGCAGTTAAAATATATGTTTTTTTGAAGAATATGTCTCTATTCATAATAATACTGCAACGGCTCGCACTGACGTGTGAATTACGGTATAAATATTACAAAAAAAACAATGTTTTAAGTATAAGGCTGGTTTCAGAGCGGCGCGTCTCAGCAGCGCTGCCCAGGCGCGCGCGCCTCGGGCGCGCGCCTGGGCAGCGCGTTCGCTGTGAAACGACATTCAGACGCGTGCGCTTCGTTGTGGTGTACGGTCGAGTGCAGAGAATCATTATGCCAGCAAACGTAATCACTATATTAGCTATATACGTTATATGGAAAAGAGTGCAACAACGACGTCTTAAAAGATTGCAAGTCGATTCTTTTAATGCTACAAGGTTGTTGAGAGGAGCCTTTGTCACATCGTTTTCTGATTTACGAGAAGATGGTTACAGATTTAATAAACATTTTCGACTTTCGCCACCAACGTTTGACGAATTACTGTGTAAACTACAAGCAACTTTATTGCGATGCAATATGCGTCCCTATTTTTATAATTCGCATCAGATGTATTCCACAAACATTCTCGATGACGAACTTCATCAATCAGTCGGCGTGGCGGCGCGGCCGAGACGCGGCCCAAGACGCGTCACTATGAAACGCTACATACAATCTAGCGTAATGCGAGGCGCGCGCGGCTGGGCAGCGCTGCCGAGACGCGTCGCTCTGAAACCAGCCTAATAATGGTTTCATGTCGTTTTCCCGAAATATTCCCAGCAAGTTGTGATGTTCCCGGACAGCGGGAAATTTATTTGGTAATATTACCAGTTATGACTTATTTTGAACGACGACGGCACATTTTTTTCTGTCTTGAGCCTGTTTTGTCTATCGTGTATCGGCCATGCGGCCTGGAATTTTGCCGATATTGCGAGCTAGTGAGCCGTCGTCGAGACGCCTCACTGTATCCGATAGCTTTTATGAAAGTATTTTAATTAAACCTAGTTAATACATACATACATGTGAATACATACAACTTGGGCAGAAGCTAAAGGAAAAGCCCAAAACCGTAATGTCTGGAGGAAATTTGTTGAGGCCCTATGCTCCACGAGGAGTTAAAGGATCAATCATCATCACATGTGAATGAGTTATGGCAAATGTGAACTGCTAAGATTGCTGACTAGATGTTCGATCGGTGGAATATTACGAAAACGGGTCAGACGGGGGTCAGTGTCCACTCAGTCTGTGTTTTGAGATATTAGAAGAAGAATCCTATGCTCGCTAAAAATGCGTTCGCCACTTATACAAGCAAATCCTTACAGCGTTTCTCAACTTATCCGGTCCGGCTGCCGTATGTCGGAAGTAGCGTCCGGACAATATTCGAATGCCGGATGATGCTTTTCCACCTATCCGGTAAACGACGGACAGTGAAATGACGTCATGGTAGAGTTCAAAGAGTACCTTTTATATGCATACTTTTTGTACGTCTTGTCACTTCGGATCGTCAGGATCAGGACCCAAATTTCGGTTTGGAAAGTTCCCGGATCGATAAATACCGGATGACGGAAGAGTGGAAAAGCATGTATAGTAGTGTAAAAGATTTCTAAATCGGATCGGAAATTCATGGACCGGCAAATGACGGATTCCGGATAATAAGAAAGGCCCTTAATATTTCACTGGACAACATTATCAGGAGTATATACCTTGCTGTCCTGATTTTTTTCGGCCTAAATTGTCAACCGGGCAGGTACTCAAATTATTGATGTCAATATATTTTGCGTGTGTTGCCGCTCTATTTCTTTCCTTAAAGGGAGTGGGCAGATAAACATCCTCTGCGAATAATAACATCAAAGCGTGGGATTTTTAGTGGCTGTTGTAGTAGTTGGGTACATCGTTCATTCGGCCCTAAGCAATAAAAGAAACCTTTTGTCTTTGAGGCAGTAGAACGGAATGCTACGCTCTAATAATTTCTCGTTAGGTATAACAACTTTTCAGAACTTTCGTATATCTTTTAGTCCTAATAGCCAACTAGCATCCTGCGAACTAGCAGTATTCCTATGTAGTTATATACGGGGTGTAAGTGACAGCGTCCCGAATACTGATAGGGTGCAAGCAGACCACAAAACTGAACAAGTTTCCGCTAGGAACATATGTCAGGAAACATCAAAACATTTTTGGTTTCCCATAGTAAATGCAGTCAGCTGATCGCGATTTTGTGTGGGAGTTAGGCTTCTGACATGGTTGTGTAACGATCGCCGTCTAAGTGATCATAGACAGCAACCGGGACCTACGGCTTAACGTGCTATCCGAAACACGGAACCATCTTAATTACGGACAATCGGGTGGTTCAGCCCACAATGTCCTAACCAGACTGGGAACAAATTCACAAAGTGATAGATATCAACTTTGTGAGTAACCCACCGAGAATCGAACCCGGGACCTTCTGCGTCAAAGGCAGTCTCACTACTACTGCGCCACATCGGTCGTCAAATCTATAGTTAGTATTCTTTGATACTAGACACGAATTGAGCGTATGTCTGAGGCTTAACCTTTTATCATCTTTCGAATGGCAATTCCAAGTTATTGGGTGTCGCCGCCCTCGCAGGCCGACGGCGGTGAAGGGCGCAGAGGCGGTGCGGTGGCGAGGGATGCAATATTACCATAAAAACGACAGAGTTTCAGCTTTATGTTCGCTTTTTATCATCAGAATATTATAGAAAGCTATATTTTGGATTTTGTTTGTTTTCATCGAAACTGCCACTCGAAATTCATTTTTTTACCTTTATACAGGGTGTAAAAATATTAGCTGCAAATATTTTAAGGGGTGAATCGGCCTATGAAACTGAACAACTTTCAACTTTTCCCAAGGAACAATAGGTCGAAGGTCAAAATATGAAAAAGAAATTTGGACCTCCCATACAAATTGATTTGGTCGGTCTGTAATTTTGTATGGAAGGTCCAAATTTCTTTTTCATATTTTGACCTATGTTTCTTGGGCAGTGTTGTTCAGTTTCATGGGCTGACTCACCCCTTAAAATATTTGCAGCTAATATTTTTACATCTTATATGCTCTAACTTTACAGGGTGTTAGGAAAAGTAGGTACTAACTTCTTTTCAAGGGATGAACTGACCCTGAAATTAATATTTATTCAAAAAATCCAATTTGTAAATATAAAATAAGCATGTCAAAATTAATAAAATGTCAACTTAAAACTAAAATAAATAAAAAAATTAAAATAAAAACAAGTCAAAATAAAATAAATAAATTCAACATAATTTTCGTCAATTAAAAATTCCGCCCCGAATCATTCCCGGTCCAAAAGTACCTAACAGACTAGCGGCATTGCCACGCTGAATAGCTACTGAGATACGTTGGACAAGGAATGACTCGGAACGGGGGTCTCCACCTTTCTCTCTTAATCTTTGTCCCATCTGAGACACAAAAGCCCTGGCCTCCTTGCACCAGGGTCCTACTGTCTCTACCGCAAATGGAACAAAAATGTATGTGGCTTCCAAATCGGCGTACTTTGTGTGTTTCAACTGAGCACCAAATTCTGCCGCCCCACCAGCCACTCGTATCGTTCTACCCAAATGAGAAGGCGCAAACGTGCTCAAACAAGTAGCATCCCAGATGAGACACCGCCCCTTCTGCCATGGCAGCATCGTCAGGCCATCTGGTCTTTTGCCATCAGACCGGCTTAAACCGGGTGGCTCCAGGGTACATGGAACGTTGCAGGATATCAATGCCCGACGAATTAAATCGTTCAAGGCGTGGTGCCTTGGAAAACGTCCTGAACAACGTTGGCAACTCAGTGCGTGGTGACCATTAGCCTCAACCATTGAGCCGCAAATGCATACGTGAGGTTCACAGACATTGCAGCCCAACCGAAGCGCCACCGCCACCCGCAAAGAGTCGTCGTCCATAAATGTACCCATACTGGGAGATGGCATGGCATGCAACCATGCACCGGACTCGGGGGTTGCAACTGCTCTTAACCTAGCCATATCCGCTCCAGTCGCGTTATCCATTAGGCGCTCAAGTGTAGCCTTACACCCGACATCGTCCCAAGAGCGTTGCACGTAGGATGGGTCTGGTTGGCTCTGACCGGGGTTGGCTGAAGTCCAGGCAATCAAGGCATCCGCCTCGTAGGGAATACGGACCTCGCAACCTTGACATGAAAGAATACGAGCAACAAGATCCGCAACCCCGCGGGCAGAAGCAATAAACGCCGAAACTCCAACGTCCCGGATTCGCCGAACTCCAATTCCACCATGACGGATCGGCAACGACGCCTGAGTCCAATGTTCTCCCTCTATCGAAACGTTGAGTATGTTCTCAAGGGCCAGACGTAGTGACTCATCGATGACATCACAATGATGAAGATGAAGCCACGTAGGGCAAGTTCTTACCAGGTAGGTCAGTTTTGGCATAGAAAAGCACAAACGCAGCAAAGTAAGAGCGACATGAGCTGGTAGATGCTGCAACCTCTCGAAAGCCGTGGATAGTGATTTGTTTTTTGAATCGAGGGCCTCTGGTATTGCCTCTTGGAAGATTGGGGAACCCAAAAGACTAAAAGACACGGGATTCAGTTCCCTCAAACCGGGTATCAGAGATTGAAACCGAGGCAAACACGCTCTAGCCGTTTCAGAACAAGCGAAGAATTCACATTTGGCAGTGTTTACCTCCAATCCCAGACCCTGAAATCTAGGGAAAAGAATTTGTAGGTCTTGTTCTAGAGTATCTGGATCTCCCCCAAGCGTCCCATCGTCCAAATACCACAGGTTGAGTGGCGACTTCAGCTCAGAAACAATTTCGTTGATCGCTAAACTAAAAATTAGAGGACCCAAAGGGTCCCCTTGCTGTGCACCCACTTGCGATAAAATAAGGTCCTCCTCGTAGTAAAGATTGCTGTTTGTAGAATAAACCTGATACAAGAAAGGAAACAACGCTGGGATGTGCTCTTTAACTGCAGACAGTAAGACATCTCTTTCCAGGCTATTAAATGCATTCTTTATATCCAGCTTTACTATAACCTTATCATCGTTTTCCGGCGCCATGACAAACGCGCGGGTAGCATGAATAGCAGCTTCACACCCCTGTGAAGTTTCGAAGCCGAGTTGGTGAGGTAAGAGGATGGCAACCATGTCCTCCCGCACGTATTGGCATCCAACTTTAGATGCTAGCCGTCGCAAGGTGCTACCAATCGCAATGGGTCTAATGCCTCCATCCCTTTTGGTCAAAGCACACAGGGAAGCACCATACAAATAAGGGCAGATCTCGGGATTTAACCGCCCAGTGAACAAAAAATTCACCAAGTTAGTCAAAGATTCGACAAGACGTGGACCGCTTTCTCCAGCAGCAGAAATAAGCTCCTTCAAGTGCTGGGGTCTTATGCCGTCCAGACCCGAAGCAGAACCATTATGGAAGGTGTTCAAGGCCCGGACAACATCCTCACCTTTAAAAGAAATCTGATCACCTGATGTATCTGGTGGAGGTGGAAAATTGAGTGGTCGAGATGGAGCAGGACGCTTATCTCTTAGTGAAGATAAAGTATCTTCACCAGGTGGCGCCATTGATCCGTCAGAAACAAGGAGCCGTACAGCACCCCTCAAATCACCCTCGAAAACCTTTGACTGGATCGATTTAATGACGGAATACGGTCGAGAGCCAGTACACTGGTCGGGGGAATCGAGGGTACCGCCTGCAATATTCCTCTTCACTTTAGTGGTCAGAGATTCCTGGTCAGCTTTATCCGGTACTCTCAATGCACTGTATGCAAAAGAAAGGAGTAGGTACCAGTCATAGACGCTATTCGTACGCAGGCAATTCTCAATAATTTCGCTGAGTTTTGCGGCTGCTTGACATCTTGCTCCTCTTGGTATATGTTTAAGTACCGGCACGGTCTTTTTTAAATTGGACAGTGCGCCCAACTGACCTAGTGAAGCTAGTGGAGCAGATGTTGGTAAGGTGGGGTCACTGTCAGATGGTGGAGCAGCATGATAATTTAAAACACCTTTGTGTTTACGCCCTATATGTATTTGGAGGCCACGGCTCCCAGCGTATAGTTTTGTAGAACCCGGGCAGTAGGGACATAAGACCTTATCAGGGTCACACATGGTAACTACTCTTAGTTACCAGTTCATAATTAATACATTTACAAATGTACCCGTTATTTAACATTCATACCTAAGTTAACAAAAAAAACTACTCATAATCAGTAGATAATCAAGCAATAAAATCATAACAATAATTCAAAAACAATAAAATCCGAATATGTATAAAATGTCAATTTAAATTAATGAATAACCTAAAAACAAAATAAATAAGTTCAGATTTGAATAGGAAAATGTCAAAAATCAAAATAATTATGTCATAAGTATGCCTAAACTCAAGAACAAAAGTAAACTAAATATATAAAAAAAAAAAAAAAAAAAACAAAACAGGATTCATTAATAATATCGGTTTGATGGTGTTGACCCTTGGAAGGTTGAAATATGAAAATAAAATTTGGACCTCCCAACAAAATGTCCGACTGAGTCAGTTTTTAAGTGCAGTCCAAATTTTTTTTCATATTATGACCTATATTACTTGGGGAAAGTTGTTCAGATTCGTAGGTTGGTTCATCCCTTGAAAGGAAGTTAGTACTTTTCCTAACACCCCGTATATTAATGGGGCCTTATCACAAAAAAGATGAACACGAATCGAAGGTGTATTAAAAAAACAAAACTTTTACAAAAAAAAGGCTAGACACGTGTTCAACTTGCGTCTTTTTTATGTGATAACGCTTATATTTACTTTCATAGACTTGAGACGCCTCTGATCCTGACCATCCAGCACCCGAAGACCAACTCCGCCGTGCAACAGTTGTTTAACAACAGTAGGCCTCCGCCCCCGGCGATAGAACCCCAGCTCGTCACGTCGGAGACACTCAGGTATTGTCAAAATGTATTATTTGTTCTTTCCAATAATACGCTTATTTTTTGTAAGAACTCACCGCAGCGCTTACACCTAGATGATACAGTTTGTATTGTAGACGCTTCGTAGCCCGTTGCTACGGCGTAGCAATACTGCGATCAGACGAGCGGAATTGTTTACTCGTACTTTTTAGTTTATTGTAGGACATTTTTCAAATAAAATGAGTAAAAATTGAAATAAACTGGGTGCCCAACTAAGTGCCCAAGGATCGACGCACAACGAAAAAATTCAAACTCCTTGTAGTAAGGGGTGTCTCAATCGTCTGTCTGTCTGTCAAACCCTACCTACCTACGCAAATTCATATCGTGCGTGGGTTTTCCTGTCTGACGACTGATAACTTTATGTGTCTTCTTTGTTCTTCAGAAACACGGAAAATGTATTACAAACAAGGTTTTAATATAAAAAAATAGCGATAGATAATTATAAATTCAATCAATAAATGATAATTGGAGACAACAAGTTTATTTAGTCTTCGGTCGTATCGGAAACATTGAAACCGAGAGCAAAATAATTATGTACGTACTTAATTTGCCGCCTCGTTGCTTGGAGCTACAGGCTTACTTAAGGCTGCGGTTACGGGGACAGCTGCGGGGAATTTCAACACTTAGTTCTCCATAGCTTTCGTCTTTTATATAAGCATGTGTAGAGAAAAGCCTGTCAACCAATTATTTATTATCAACCTCAATTTGCTAGTGTTTTGGCCTTAAAGGATCGCCCGCTTCTAATTAAAATATGGAAACACAAAACCCAGCCTGTAGCCAACAAAAATCAACCCATTTCCATATCTCTTACAGTTGTTATAATAATAAATAAGGCTTGATCAAAATACGCACATTTTCTGCTACTAATATTAAAGTTTTTTTTTTCCAAACTCTCTTGCTACTTTTCACATGATAGTCGAGGCTTAAGTAACGCGCCAGACGAGCTTTCAACATCTACTCGTAGGCACTTAACAAAAAAATATTCGTTTTGTAACTGTCTCTATTATGAACGCGAGGAACAAATCCCCGACTCTCTGGCCTGGTAGCAACATAATATGTACTCTACACTTCTTATCAAAAAATGCAAGAAACCTTGTAAGTTTATATCACTAGAAATCACATTATTTAAAACGTGTGTTTTTTTGGAATAAATAACTGTTATCATGTAATAGTCAGTTTATTGAGGTTTATAAATCTTAATGAAAATGTTACATAATATTCGAAATAGTTTTTTTAGTTTTCGTGTTTTATCAAATCATTAAACCGAAAGTGTCCCGATTTCACTGATGAGACGTATAGTTAGAGCTAGCCATATGTAAGTCGTCAGCACCAGGATTAACCATTTTGACGGCAGGTTTGCAGGAAAAATGGGTGGCTTGGTTCAATATACTTACGCTAGAGAGCAATGGAAAAAGTTACTTGAAGAGCACCTACTGAATATTTCCTAATCTTAGAAAGTCAGCTTTATTTGTGTCTAATAAACTATTGAATAACTCTTACAGAACCACGATTTTTTTTACATAAGAAATGGTTTCTATTAAATAAACTCGCTATATCTGTACTAACAGCATCATTTTGAGTTACAGATTTCGTTTTTTAGATTGATTTTGTTTATTTTTAGTAACTGTATGGAGACCCAGTATATAAATGTTGAATTGACTCGTTAATAGGAGACATGAGTTTTAATTTCTGTTTATGACAGGGCATGGGACGCCGGCGTGAAGCCGAAGGCTGAGGAGGCAGCAGTAAGGCGCGTTGCTGAAAGAAACGCGCTGCGATGCTCGCTTCTGCGCAGTGAGGCCAGGAAGAAACAGCAACCCAAGGTCAGTCTGCTCAGGGAAGTTAGTGATCCTGATCCCAGGTCCGATTGATCGCGGGAACGGAGAACCGAGGTCCAAGGGATTACCCGACCGAAGAACCCAACAAGTCCGGTGCGATACATGATACCGATTCCCACCGAATTTAGATCAGACAAAGATATCCCTGTCCTTGTCACCATTACTTATCTTCTGTTAAAAGAAACGGTATAACTGTTTGTTACTCCAGTCTTTGTATTACTTTATCGCAAGTGGGCGGAATTTATACGATCTTTTGTCTTCGTTCTAGACCAAGCTGGCTAACCCAAGTGGCCCGCCAAGGCATTTGAATTGGCCCGACGATCGCCAGTTGTTGGCGCTTTGTCCTGATTAGTTACTTAGAAGGAATAAACACAGATGTCAACCCTCTTAAGTCGAAGGAATAAACACAGATCTTACGGTCAGGCGTGGACCTAGAAATTTGGCAAGTAGCTCTGTTTCGAAATACCTACCTAAAAACTGAAAAATATGGCCTGCTCCCAAAAAAAAAATTAAAAATTGGCCCGTGTGGAAATTCGCTGGACAGCCTTTTTCTAGACGCTTTGTGACTGTAGGTTAGCCCGCCTATAGCTCTTAGCTTATAAAAATAAGAAGCTGTATTCAGAGAACACTCCGTCTATATAAAATAGATTGTGTAACTCAACGGATGTTGAAAATCGAAGCACTTGATTATTACTGGGTTATTTTTTATTTCGTACACAAACTTTGTAGGGTGTTTGTACCCATGATTCTGAACAACTATTACTATGGAGCCACCTGCAAAATCGTGAAAAAAAATTGTTTTATTGTTTAGTTGGATAGTGTTTGCTTGATGACCTACTTCTAGTTTTAGTCTTCTCAATCCGCCGCTTGGATGACGTAACTATCATTTGGAACCTGACAAGCCACCACTGATTGCAGTCGTAACAGCTGAGAGGGGAGAGGGGAAGTAGTTTTGAGAAAACTAGGCCATCTTTATTTATCTTAAAGCATCGTATACTTATCTTACGAGATAGCGGTATTACTTTGGAAATATGGAAGGAGGAATACAAAAAAGGACGGTGTGGAAGCACTCCGAAACTTTTACCTATTACAATAAAATTGATAGTATTTGTTGTTATAGCGGCAACAGAAATACATAACCTGTGATTCAATTCTATGGTCATCGCGGTTTTTAAGATACAGCCTCAGACGTACGCACAGGCGGATAGATGGACACTCAGACAGACTGCGAAGTCTCAGTACTGGTATGGTATTGGATCCCGTTTCATCCCTTTGGGTAAGGCACCCTAAAAGTATCTTATTCAGCTAGGCTTCGTCTGACAGGGCCTTACCTTTGAAAACCATATTACTGTCTGTCTGAATACTTATTCACGTTGCTTTTAAGATTGCTAAATTCACGAGGGATGATATTTGAATAATTTTTCTTTTATACATATTTTGCCAAACAATTACGCTTACGTTGATGTAAAATAACATGTGTTTTCAATGATTTTATTTATCTTACGAGATTGAAAAGAGTCTTTCTTTGTACTTCTATGTGTGTAAGTAGGCTTAGACTTTATCAAAGAATTCGTTGAAAACAATTTACCAACCTACACGCTAGATAAATATATACTTAATTATATTGAAACTTTTGCCAAAGTATAAGCTTAAACTTTTTCCTGACGATAAATTATATAAATTGTTACTGTTTCTTTCTTGGTAACCATTCCTCTTGTTTAACATAAAATATAAACCAATAGGTACATTAATTTTCAATAGTACATACTAACAGTTTCATCCACTGCTATGTTACTCGCGGTTAAAGATGCAAAGATATATCGAAATTCGATACATGAGTATCGATATACAGAGTGGAAGAGACGGTGTAACGATAACTTTGCAGGCGTGATCAGACTATGAAACTGAACAACTTTTTCTATGGGGGCTATGTAGGGAAACGTGAATTTTTTTTCGATCTCCCATACAAAATTCCCGATCAGATCTGACTGACTTTGTATGGGAACTTAAAAAAATTTTTTCGTTTCCCACCATAGATAGCCCCCCTAGTAAAAGTTGTTCAGTTTCATGATTTGATCACGCCTGCAAGGTTTTCGTTACGCCGTCTCTTACTATTAAAGAGTCAAAATTCTTATCGAAAAACTATCAAAATCAAATATCGAATCGAAGGCCTAAGATACTCACGAAATTGGGTAAAACGATATGCTCTGCTTACCCCGTACTACATAGATATGATGTGTGTATAATGTGTGTATGTTTGTGTATGTGTGTTTGTGTGTGTGTATTTTTTTCAATTTTGTGGTGAGGACCTATTACTACTCTCTCTACTAGTATAATTTTATGGACTTTTTTTTGTTACTGTCGTTATTGATTCTGTTCCATACATATCTATAAATTAATGAATATTACATGTCTTATCGTGGCGATATTTTCGCGTTGTAAAAGGCGGGTTTACTGTACCTGGCTACAATAGGCAATCATTTTCCGAGGGCAGCGGGTAACTCCGTGTAGATCTGATAAATAACAGACAAATACAAAGGAAATTAGGTGCCTACCCCAAGTAGATCTTCCCTTTTTAAAACTCCCAACGACATTGTGTCCCATTCCGAGGAAATTAATACAAGTTTTATTACAAATTCTTTTATACCAACCCATTACAAGTTGTAATACCTTTTGAAGACGGTAAACGTAATGGCGCTGTCTAAACTGGCATGCCTGGCATTAATATACTAAGCGTAAGTACTTAGGTCGGTATCTACTATCAGCCAGCAATTCGACCATTGTATGTTTTTTTAAATAATTGTAATGTATGAAGAACAATTAGGGTGTAAGGGACATATAGGTATTGATAGAGTGCATGCAGACCATGAAACTCCGGTGTGTGGTGATCCAGTTTTAAACTGTGGTCGTGAAGTCGTTACTTGTATACAATAACCGAATGGTAGGTAGGTACCACACCAGCGTTTCCGTACCGGGTTCCGGCGCGCGCGTTTGATTCGCATCTCCGATAGAGCTAGCGCGAGAGTGCATGCATGAATCTCGACAGAGCAGGACGGAGCGTATTCTGATCGTCATGCGCTGGAACTCCGGACGGTCTCTGGGCCCACCGTATCCGGATTCCGGAGCGGTGCCCGGTAGTCCAGTGTAAAATCCGTCTTAGACCATACTTACATGGTACGGTATATCATTTCGATTGTCCCAGGAGCAAGCCTCCAATATCAAAGATTCCCTTGTGTGTTGCAGCAAGAGACGACATCGCTGGCGGAGCGCATACGTCTACTGACGTGCGACGTGGAAGACGAGCCAGAAGAGGCGCGGTCTTCCCCAGCCGGCGCCAGCGTCGACAAGTTCTCCACCAGCAGCGAGAAGTCCTACTCCAGCGACAAGAATAACGAGAAAGCCTTCGGGAGCGCCTCTTCGAGCTCGTCATCCTCCACGATCTCTGCGCCGGCACCCTCGAGACAGCAGCCGCCTGACCTTGGAGACATGCATCAGGATTCACAAAAGGTATCTAACAATGTTTCCTTGATTTGGCACAAATCAAATCAAAACCTACCCATCACTACAATTCGCTAGTTTCCGGTCATTCATTAAATACAAAAATTGTACACTTAAAACTATTATGCAACAATACTACGGACTTCATTCATAATTTTTCTAAACATTCAAAGTTTCAATTAATTAACAGAAGAATAATATAGAAGTTGTTTTGACGCCATCCAATTACTTACGGTATGACGTCATACCTTCTGTTTTTCATACAAAATACCGTTTTGGAAGGTTTTAGAAAGTATCTCATTTGACCTTTCAGGAATGTAGCCTATTCGTGTTTTACTAGATGATTCCATATCCTTCTATGTTTTGATCCAGTATCCTTTACCACGGACTCTGTAAAGTGATTGAAACTTATATAGCATACTGGCGGCTCCCAGCAGTTACACCCGATTTAATTTTCGTGTGGGATTAATTTATAATATAAACCTCATTCTTAAATTTCCCTATCTATTAAAAACTGCACCAAAATCCGTTGTGTAGTTTTAAATATGTAAGTATACAGGACAGACGCGGGAAGCGAGTTTGCTTTAAACTTACGTCAACGTCTTGGATAGAGATCCAAGCTGTAGATTTTATTTTAATCCACATCTACAGCCACAACAGTCCACTGCAGGACATGAGCCTCCTCTAAATTGGGAGGTATTGCCATACTCACCACGCTTGACAGGCGGATTGGCGAGCGCAGTGCAAGATATTGTAGATATTCACAGGGAACGCTGCTGCCCGTCCCATGGATTCATTTCGTACTCTCCTTTTACAACAACCACGGGTAAAAATGGAGTGATAAGCCGGTACCACACGGCTATTATTTTGTTCATCACATCAATGTATAATGCGATTACATGTCGCTACTTTTCATTAGATATCCACCAATAATAGGTATGTAGGACTGCAACAATGTTCAGCAAATAAAATAAAATTCCATTTGATGCGATGCGAACTGTATCAGAAAAGTTTCCATTATTAAATGCTTCGATGCGCCCTCTGTCCAACTAATCGGTTTCTAATGCATGCATTGAAGTTTCAACGAGCAGATAAATTGCTATTCTGAAATGCCATGCAGCCGGACGGAGCAAATAACGGGCGTAATACGATTTATTGGAAAATAAGAGCGGCGGAATAAACCGATTTTTCTATTTTATCCACTTACCGACGACTTGCCAAGAGAGAGCTCTGTTATTTTTACAATTACTTGCTCCTATCTACGGCAATCCACCGCAATATGAATTATTAGTTTTTCAATGATAAGATTTACTTTCTTTTGTACCTGTGGGCTTCGATAGCTAAAAGCAAAATCGTGTTAAGAGTATTTTCATCATTTTATATTTTAGTGAAATTTATCTGAAATAAATAAACTTGAAACAATAGAGGCTTGTAGGACATCTATTTCAATAAGGCCTAAAATGCATTAACAAGTATTCAAACTGCAGTATCATGTACTAGAACCATCTATTTCAATTATGATGACGAAGTAGATAGGTACTGAGACATCTGCATCAATCACCTGATCTAACTAACCTGAGGAGTAAGTTTACCTTTGCGTGCCTATGTACGTACAAGTACATACATGGGTAAAAAGGGGTGATGCTATTCTTATCCGGCGAAGTCGCCTTGCAGACATAAAAAACAAAAATTACCCAATAATTTACTTAATCTACATAGAGGTATTAAAAAGAAGATAGATGCATTTGAAATGTGGTGCTGGCAATGCATGCTACGTATTCCTTGGACATCCAAAAGAACAAATAAATCTATCTCGAACATATATAATATATAAATAATATATCTCGAACAGCTGAGAATAAAAACTCGTTTATCCATCATATGCTACCAAAGGATCCTCAGCTATTTTGGGAATATAGTGCGCAGAGAACCGGACAACCTCAAAAAGTTGATCATATTTGGGAAAGTGGAAGGAAAACGCTCACGTGGTCGATCTCCATCGAGACGGGTGGAACAAGTAAAACAACTGGTCAGGCCCTAATAACTGATGCCCTAAGCCGACAGTAGAGAGAAATGGAGAACCTTGACTTCAAACGTGCTTGAAAAACTTTGTAGACACGACCTTCAGCAATGAAGAAGACGATTAAGAAGATAGTGGTATTATTTGGACGAAATCATCGCTGCGTCTGTAGGATCCCTTTCGTGGCGTGGACTCTATGCGGATTTCCACTGCAGCTGAGCTGAGAAGATACAAAAAAATCGTTGTTTGAATTGTGAGATATACTTACTTGTGCCCTCGGGTTGGATCCTTGACTTAAGAAAACAATCAGTCAAGTGCGACTTGTGCGAAGCGTTCCATATCATCATCATAAAACATAAAAATGGCATAAAAATCATGTCTGTTGTATGGCAGGAAGTCCCATTAAATATATATATATATATATATATATATACTAGCTGGTGCCCGCGAACTTCGTTTCGCCATAATATATCTTCCATCATTTATCAGCTATATATAGGAAGACCACTGCTAAACATAGGCCTCTAAGAACCATAAAATAATATTAGCTAATATTAAATTGTTGGTAGGTAGGTACCAGAAAACTTGGTTTCTCAGACTATATGTAAGTAACACTTGATTTTAAGGAAATATTGGGTGCTCGATATATCCCTACCGTGAGTTAAAACCCGTTATAATGTCTTATAGTTTTATATGTAAGTAATTTAAAAAACTGTTAAATCGTAAAATTTCAATTTCCACATGCAATAAAGAGTAAGAAAACGGTGGTTGGTTTATAGTGTTTAGTCTTTTAGAATCCCTGAAGGTTCAGTTTCTTGAAGTCGTCTTTCCCTGTTACGATTTTTTTGCTTCCCAGTTCTCTTCCCTATATCTTCAACTTTCCGCCTCTTACGCCATTTTTAGCAGATTTTTTAAAACTGTGCAATATTTACTTCCAAGAGTATTAATTCCGTGAAGTAGACTGATGCCACATTTCTTGACATTGTGATGGAAGACTGAAGACCGAGTTCATGAGTGTGAATAAATAAAAACAAAAGCAAGTAATCATACTATCCTATCCTATCCTACTTCCTACTAATAATATAAATACAAAAGTTTATATGTTTGTTTGTTACTCCTTCACGCAAAAACTGTTTAACTGATATTCATGAAATTGAACACAGACATAAAGGAGGTAACTTGGATTAACGCATAGGAAAGTTTTCTTCGCGAAAAAATGTTCCTGATGCCATGGAATGACCGATTTCCACACGGGCGGAGCCGCGGCTAGGGTTACGTTTAATTAAGTACCTAAGGCTATTTAATTAAGGTTGTGTGCTGCCGGCAAAGTAGAATAGCACCTCTCTTCCCGTGGGAGTCGTAAGAATTAACCGAGGGAGAAACCTGACCAAGACCGGCGGCCCTGGAGAAGGACAACAGAATCTACATTTAAACCCGGAACGGAGTCTTTGTCAGACGCGTGTGACAGAGGTCTATTCTGCAGTCAATTTGGCTCCGCACGTATCGACTCGAAGTTCCTGTGGTGTCAGTCAGGGAGCCCGAGAGAGTGGCGCAGGTCTTGAGCAACCCTGCGTTTTCCAAAATTACACTCCAGACAAAGTAGTGTCTGTGGAAAATCGGCTTATACCTATAGCCACGAAAAGTCTTCTCTCAGATACTGATTTGATCGTCTGGCACAAACGTATAAAATATAACTTTCGTCAGGAAAATTTTACTGAAATATGGAAAAAAATGTATCTTCTATATAAAATGTACCAGCCGATTGAGTCACTTTGTGTGGGAAGTCCAATTTTTATTAGTATTTCCAAAGAATATTTTAAGAAAAAGTAGCTGTATTGTCGGCAAAACCTATAACAGCAGTATGTATCAGACAAACATTGGCTAAATAGCCTTAACCAAATTAGCGAGAAAATTTAAAAACAAAAAAGTGCTTCTGCTTTTAAGTTATTGCAATTTTCCCGCGTAGATTACGCACAAAGAAAACGATTCATAAATAAAGTTTGTATCGTCTGGCCACGCAACTTGCACGTCTTGCACCACGGAACTTTTGTTTTCGAGGGTAAAAATTATTGAATTATTAAAAATGAAAATTATACCAATATTAAAGAGATATTTTTGTAGTCGTCGACATATTCATAGATTTTAGTTTCCTTGTCGTAATCATGAGCAATAATTCGACAAACTCATTTGTTGAGGTTATAAAAATACAGATTAAAAATATAAATACGGCCTCATGTTTTTTTTTCTTCCTGTGCGCTTATTCAAAGCGACACAATACGTGCTGGCCAGTTCGAAATTTGAAATCAATCTCAGGTCCAATTAGCCCATACACATCCTTTTACTACGCGCCACTATGAAATTCACATAACCTACAAACTTATTTTATGTGTAGCAGCCAACCCCCCTTTTAGGGGTATGTTTTTTTTTAGCCTATAACCTGGTCGGTGAATTACTTGACATTTTGTTACAATTTGATTCAAAATCCGTTCGGTCGTTTTCGCGTGATGCTTCCGCATATACACAAACAAAAACAAACACACAAACATCGTACAGAACTCATTCATAGATGTCGCCACACGTCTTTTAAAACGCGCTATCGTTGTGTTTTCTCAAAACTATATATGGTCACTGAACACTGACTTGATATTGTCATATTATATGTATAGATAGATGTATAATATATATTATGGGGGTAGGTAGCTTTTGTGCGAATAAAATCGATGACGGTTTATGAAACAGTCGTATACAGCAAATGTCAGTACTTAGTTGATACTGGCCCATTTTTACCCTGTAGGTACCCCCTACGGAACACTAAAAGCTGATTTTAATTACTTACCCACATTGCCTAGCAATCTTTTAAGTCGTCCTATTGGAAAAAAAAATCATGAAATAGCATCAATATTCAGCTTGGCAATGCAAGAAAAGTAGGCACGTAGGAAAAATTAAAGTATATTATGTTTGTTCCCAGCTAAACAATGTGTGATAATGTTTATTAGGTATTTACCTACTTTAACATATTCACAGACTTGCCCCAACTACGAGTACAATATTCTGTTTATTTGCCAAGCTGACGGGGGTAGTTGAGAAAGCTGAAATCGTGGCCAATGTGTTTCCTAGAAATAGTGTTAAAGAATTTAGCTCTGTGCAATTACTTCAAGTGCTTTGCACCCACACTTGGTTGGTGGCTGGTTCATACAACGTGAGGTCGTAGTTTCCTAGCTTTTCAGTGGATGTTATGGCATGTAGACTAAATGCGTGTAGATCGTAAACTAGCGCCACAGAATTTTGTTTTTGAACATGTTACGGCGCGGATTGCAATGAAATATGAAGTGAAGCTGACAGTGTAAACACAATACGTCATACTTGACATAGAAGATTAGCAATCAGCATTGAAGGCCTAAAACGCGGTTACGAAGTTTATCGAAAAGCTGGACCGCAGTCTCCGAAATGAACAACTCGCTCGGCGGGAATTCCCCTTTTCCATACTGCAGCATGGAGCCAACTGGCTAACAACAATCAGTTATCCGCCAAAACATTCGGGCTGTAACGTTTGTACCCTTTGTGAAAACCGTATACTTAAAAATACAAGATATTGAAGTATATAAATACGGAATCGACCACTTTTCGTATTAATTGGCAAATATTTCATCTAGTTTGCTGGATCAAGTCTGGATTTATATTAGGTTACTTTAATTATTAATTATACCTACTTTCTAAGTTTGTTTGCAAGGTACCTATTGTACATTTTTAAGCACTCGCCTTTACTTTCACAACTCGCTGTAAATACAACCTTAAAAGTTTAATAACTCTTAAACTAAATCAGACGTGGAAGTGGAACATCCATGGGGCTGATTCGGGAACTCTTCCCTCCTCCCATCAATAAGCCACTTGGTCTCTGTATTTGGATGACACTCCTTGGACCACCATAGATATAAATAAACTGTTTACCGGGATTGGCTTATAGGGTCACTGACGATAGTTTTGAGTAAACGTAAGTAAAGAATTTATCTACATCCCGACGTTCTGATCTGTGTCGTTAGTTTCGTGGCACTCTACCTACTCGTTTTAATAATTTCCTTATGCAAGCTTAAATGCAGACAGATTTTAAGTCGGCTTTAGTGTCGGTTTTAATGGAGCTGAGTTAGTGAATGTCAGAAATTGTTACTGTACTGATGTGGTCAACGTGTAGTTTGGAAAAATAAACTCAAAAGTAATCCACAAATGCTATGTCAAAATACAGTTTTTCATTAAACAACCATGGCATTACCATACCATAAACTTACTTAAACACGTTTGAACAAGTTCAACGCGAGTCTTACTTTTTAGTGATAAGGCCTGAAATATTTACTGTGCCGAACGTCAACTCGCCCGGACCAGTTTAGTACCTATCGGAGATGACGAACGACTCACTGTGCCGTCCAAATCACCAAATCATAATACCTGTTACAAGTAGCAACCTGCGAACTCTCTCAATACTTACACCCTTACCTTTGCCTTAAATATATTTACCACTGGTTAGATTTGAAGCTACAAGTACTGTGCAACACAACATCCTCATAGTTTGATATTGTAACAGCCACGAGGCGAGCCCCGGCGGCCATTCCTTTCGACCCTGGCACCTCTGACGGCATGTGTAGGCAGCGCCGCTCACCACGAAGGATTCTACTACGTGCCGCCAGGAGACAGAACCTCTGCATCATCAGCTACGACCCTCGACCTACAAGAGCACAGCGACGCACCGGCCCCCGACGTCGTTGCTGGTACACCAGGTGGGTGGATCAGTTGGTGTTGTTTCAGTTTGGTTTAATCGTTGCAAAATTCAATTCCGGATTAGATCCCTTAATATATTTGTGTGGGGGTTTCTGGACATACCGACACAGAAAACTAAAAGAAAGTACGTAGATAATCCCTCACTCACACACAAGAATACCTAGATTATTTAATTCCAAGTAATATATTCTGTTCCGGTAGGGACCTGCCGCTCAAAGTGACGTCCGCTATTTCAAAATATAAAGTCAAATTTGGGACTTAAGTGGGCCTACTGCATATCACTCAAGTCTGCAACTCTACGTAGATACATGTCCTACAGTAGGACTGAATAAGTAATACATATAATTTTATTTACGAGCTGGTTAGGTTAGGTTAGGTTAGTTTATTAAAAATAATAAAAGCTGATCCTCTGGTCGATTTGTTTCCGAACTTCTTTGAACTACGGATTAAGCTGTGTACCTTAGTTACTTACGACACGTTTTTAGGCGCTGGGGACGGCGACGACGGATTGGCCGCGTTTGCGCGAGCGGCGGCGCCGAGAACCGAGCGGCTGCGGCAGCGCTACAGCCAGGACTCCCAGCAAGTCAGCAGCGACGACGAACACGACGACTACGGTATACAACGCCTTTTTAACTGCAATCTAATGTTAAAAGAGTTGAAAAGAAAGAAAAATTGAACCCAAAACAATAGCGTAGCGTGCATATATTTCTTTCTTAGAACTAAGTGCTTTAATGCATGGTGTGCACTATTAGAGCCTTAGGGTGCGTCTCCACTGAACCAGGGCTGCGCTAAGCTGAGCGGGGCATGAATTTACCAATCAGGGTGCGTCTCCACTGAAGCGGGGCGGGGATTCGGGGATTTTGAGGCCCATCATTGGTCAATTCTGCCGCGCTTAGCTTAAGCACCCTTATCATCAAATCATATTCCAGGATTCCACCGGCGGCCGGCGGTGCGAGGGATAGCCGTGAAGCAGCAACTAGGCGCGTCAGACGAGATCCTGCAGCAGATGCAGAACGAGCTGCAGCCATCGTCTGGCGCGTCCACGCCGGCGCCGGCGCACGCCTGCCAGCGCACCAACAGCAACTACTCCTGGCCCTACTACTCTGAGCAGAACTTGAACTCGCGGCCACAGAGCAGGGCTAGCGCTTCGTCCAACTTGTGAGTATCTGCGCTGCTTATAAAAGGGGAATTATTATACAGGGTATAAAAAATTGGAATACACTAATACTCTCGAGTCCCTTAGTCGCCTCTTACGACACCCGCGGGAAGGATGTGGGGTGATGCTATTCTAAGCCGGCATCACACGGCAATTTTTGTTCTAATAAACTTTTATTCGATTCTCAGCAGTACAAAGAACCCGGAGTACGTGAGCGGGCGGCAGTGCGGCAGCACGCCGGTGCCGCAGCAGCACAGCGACGCGTGCTACGCGCACGCAGCCAGCATGGCGCAGTACGCGCACTACCAGCGCCAGCAGGAACTCTACAGGAACAGCTGCTCCATCTACGCCAACGTCGGGTAAGAGCCTGCGCACACTCACACAGCACAGCGACGCGTGCTACGCGCACGCAGCCAGCATGGCCCAGTACGCGCACTACCAGCGCCAGCAGGAACTCTACCGGAACAGCTGCTCCATCTACGCTAACGTTGGGTAAGAACCTGCGGGCTCCCGCTTATCGCAGTTTCAGCCCTAAGGTGTAAAAATATTAGCTGCAAATATTTTAAAGGGTGAACCAGCCCATGAAACTGAACAACTTTCCCCAAGGAACATAAGTCGAAATATGAAAAAAGAATTTAGACCTCCCGTACAGTAATTGACTCGCCCGGCTGCTACATTTTGTATGCAGGGTCCAATTTTTTTTTCATATTTCGACCTATGTTCCATGGGGAAAGTTGTTAAGTTTCATGGGCTGATTCACCCCTTAAAGTGTTTGCAGCAATTTTTTTTGCACCCTGTATAGTTAAAACAGTCTCAAGACAGATAGAGATGTGCCGGTGTTATAGATGTAAATTAACGGTTAATAACGGGTATTTAACCAAAAGTGCAGTTAGCTACCATAACTAACCGGTTATTTAAGGTTAATTAACCAAGCGCGAAAATGAAAAAGGGTGGTAAAATACTCGGTTTTTAGGTTTTTTGTATCGTAAGATACTCAAATAGTTAGTAAGTAACAATAGTTAGTAAAATCTTTGGTTGAAGTGCACTTAGGGGGCTGCTACACAAATGTGTTTTTTCAATCAAAATTAAGAAATGTGGCTGGATGCTTTAAGCAGCCTATCTAAGGGCAACCCAATTAAAACTTTTGTGAGTGATTTTATTTAATACATAATTTAACACACACTTTTTTAAAATCTACATTATTAATTCATTAAAAAAAATATACATTAAAGTCATATTTTTACTGTTTTGGTATGGCACTAAGTGTACGAATTAAATTTGACTGTAAATATGAATTATTTTCCGAATATGAATTAATTATATTTTTTAAATCTATTTTTTTACAATTCTTTTTCTTGCTTGATATTGGTCCATTTATCCACCCACCTACTTTTAAAAGCATTAACTAAAAAATCCATAGAAGCAAAAAATACATGATATTAACCGTAGTAACCCGGTCTCAGTGCTTATTAACCGTTATTAACCAAAAAATCCGTTAATAACCGGCTGGTTAAAAACGTTAATAACCGGCTTTCCATCTATAGCCGGTGTCCAAAATGAGTTCCAAGTGGGAATGTTCCCTAATTAATTTTCGCTGTTCAGGTAGGAACAATACAAATTGCTGGAAATATTTCGGGAAAACAACACAAAACCACAAAATAAATACTGGCTCGGTGATAAAACTGCCATTATTATAGTTAATGTTTTTTGTTAGGATTATACCGTAATTAATCATACGTATGTGCGATCCGTTTCAGTTTTTTTTATCAAAAGAGGCATTATATTTACAAAAAATAACTCGACGAAGAAGAATACCGCTAGCTATTACTTGACTGACTTTCTGCGTATATCCTTTCATGTAAGCTACATAGGGTCTATAAATGAGATAGTTTTTTTTCATATAAGTGCCTAAATTAATTGTATTAACCGGATTATCACCACGATTATGTTTGTTTTTACCTCGATATTTCGCAGCGGTTACACGCTCCATGGTCACGAGTAGACTGTTTTGGCGAATGTTGTCATCTTGCTGTGAACAACCGCGAAAATCTAAAAACATTTAAGGTGTAAAAATATTAGCTGCAAATATTTTAAGGGGTGAATCAGCCCATGAAACTGAACAACTTTCCCCAAGAAACATAGGTCAGAATATGAGAAAAATTTTTGAACCTCCCATACAAATTGATTTGGTCGGTCGGTAATTTCGTATGGGAGATCCAAATTCTTCTTTTCATATTTCGACCTGTGGTCCTTCGGGAATCTTGTTCAGTTTTATGGGCTGATTCACCCCTTAAAATATTTGCAGCTAATATTTTTACACCTTGTATATAAGTGCCTTGCTAAAAGCTACTGTTCGCCTCCAGGTGTTCAGACAGCAGCCAAGAGCTGTACAGTTCGCAGACGTCGTCGGAGCAGACGTCGCCGGTGCGGTCGGGGCGATGCCGTCGGCCGGAGTCGCCGCCACCCATACGTAGCCACCACCAGCTGCTATACGTGCCGTATAGCACCCACTACCACTACCAGCATGATTATGGCGCGCATTGGAGCTCGGGCGACTGTACGTAGCTAGATTACAGACTAAAAAATCCTGTAAAATTATAAAAGACGCTATTTTATTTTGCATACTCCAACAAGGATGAAAGTTGTTGTTGATGTGATAGTTCTCTAGTTAGAGAACCTTTTCCTAACCTTTTGAATTTTACATTCCAGACACGAGGATGTATTACCAGCAGCAAGCTCAGCCACAGCCGACGCAGCAGCAGCAGCAGCAACAGCAGCAGCAGCAGCAGCACAGCGGCGCCAGCACCCCACAGCCCACGCAGTCGCAACAGCAGCCGCAGCGCGCTCAGTACACGCATGCGCTACATCTGCAGGTAACATGCCACTGACCTGAAACTAGCTCTGGACTTGATGCTGCTACAACATTTTTGGCATTCATTGAAAATCGCCGTTGTGGCGCTGGCAGGCAAGGAAAGCAACTATGAAAGTGCGCGGAACTAAATTGAAAGTCGCCATTGTGGCGCTGGCAGGCAATGAAAGCCATAGGAAAGCAAATACGGTAGTTTGTAGAACTAACATTTCCATTAACCCCACCGATGTGTTTTTGACAACCGATGGACACCGAGTCGC
Source organism: Keiferia lycopersicella (assembly GCA_029255805.1). Taxonomy (NCBI): domain Eukaryota; kingdom Metazoa; phylum Arthropoda; class Insecta; order Lepidoptera; family Gelechiidae; genus Keiferia; species Keiferia lycopersicella. The sequence continues at coordinate 12,553,227 of JARACZ010000006.1, read as the reverse complement.
TACGACCCAACGAACTCTAGTGTCGGAATTTTACAACCGCATCCTACAAGTAGGAGGCTTCTGACATGGTTGTGTAAAACCGCCATCTAAGTAATCAATCAGACAGCAACTGGGATCTACGGCTTAACGTGCCATCCAAAACACGAATCGGGTGATTCGGCCCACATTTTCCTAACCAGACTGGAAACAAATTCGCAAATAAACATCAACTTTGTTAGTGATCCACCGAGAATCGAACCCGGAATTTTCTGCACCAAAGGCAGTCGCACTAAAACTGGTTTAGGGTTGTTACCCCACAATCCGATTATGATAATGAAGAAAGATAAGAGTGTAAGACTAAAATATTCTGTTGCAGACGCTGTGTCCCGTGCCGGCCCGGTACCGCCACGTGCCTGCCTCGCAACCAGGAGGTGGCAAGCAAATGATATGCTATTCAGAAAAAGTAAGCATGTCACAAACAACTCAAAATTTGCGTTTATTATATACCAGGTATATCACACGAGTCACCGAGTCGAAACACCCGATCAATCAACAATGGTGTTTTAATTTAACAGAACAAACAATTCACAAGGTTAACTGCAGCGTAACATCTGGCATCAGATCAAATGTACTCTACCTCAGCTTCAACTTTTTAAGGGAATCTCTGAAGTTCATGCAATCTGTTGTCTCCTTCACTCTTGTGGAAACACAAACAAGAGAGGTAGATCAAAGAGTTGAAGTTCGATCGTGTTAATTTTTCGTTTTTGTCGCAGTGGCTCTGTTTAGTGGTTGAAAAGTTCGTCGATGGATTGAAATCTCTCCTTTTTTTCCTCGGGTCTCATCTGCAAACATCCTATTATATGGTATTATGTTTATTATTTGGTTAAGTAGAAGTTGGTGCTGAGAAGACCAACAGCCACTGCGACCTTTGCGGATCTATTGTGGCTCAAATTGCAAACAACCTAAAGTATATTAGAGAGATAGTAAATTGACATATTGGGTTGCCATTTTTGGGATTTTTTAAATCTGTTTCTTTAAGTTCCTAGTAGACGACGCTCGTTCGATTGACGTGAAAGCTCAGCAGTGATTTTCCATAGATCGGCGTAATAGTTATTATCTATTATGTACTGAACTTGACAGATGATTGGCACATCAATATATAAGATTTGCAATAAAAATTACTACCAAAGATGTCAAATTACTATCTCCAAAAAAACACACACTTTAATATTATTATTGTTTCTATCTCAGGTGGCAGCACCTCTGTACCAGCCGGCGCCGGGGTCTCCGTCGCGCGCGGCCCGCGGGAACCCCGAGGGTGCTCCGTCGGCGCTCGGCGCTCCCGCGGCGACCTCGCCCATGGCGCCGCCGCCCAATCCTGTTTACTACGCTATGAACGTCTGACGGGGGGACTAGGTGCGTTCACTCTTGAAGTACACTTTTCATCAGAGAAATTGAGACACTTTCGTTTTTATGATTCAATTAACCGTAGCAATATGCTACGAAGTGCTACGCGCTGTCATTCGACCAGCAAGAGATGGTTAGGCCAAAATCCAAAGAAGGTAAGGGTACTTTCGTGTGGTTTCTTTGGTCCGTGCGTGGGCCCGGTGCCCACGTAGAATGGGCAGAAGTATGGACAGATAGTAGTTCTTTTTTTATGGTTGAATGACGATAAGAAAAGACAGAATGTCAGATTTCCAACAATTTTGGCCTTTTGATATTGGTGGTATAACATAATTTTGTTATTTTACAGGTGAAAATCGTGGTGGGCCCTACAGGTGAGGTCCGTATCAGTGTGCAACCGCCAGCAGGCGCCGCAGACGAGCGCGAGCCGGAGTGACTCACGGAGCACAGAGCACGGCCCACGGCCCACTGCCCACGGCCCACGGCCCACTGCCAACGGGCCACAGCCCACTGCCATCGGCCTACACGCTCCTGCCAAGTTCAGCGTCCAGCATCCTAGATCAACCAGCTATACACTACATCATCCTCAGTGGTTGTATGTCTCCGTTTTGCTCGATACATTTATCTAAACAAGACATGTACATAAAAGCGGCTACTCAAAGTAGCTTGACGAAATTTATGAATCGACATTCCGAAATAGTAAACGACTGCCAATTCGAAGTTGCGCTTTGCCTATACATTTTTTCTTTGTTGAGGGTAGGTATTACGCAACTTTTAATTTTGACAATAAATAACAGCTTTTGTTCAACGCGCGGTTTCTTTTAGATATTAGCGCGAGCCGGTTGTAGTATGCGATTAGTATTGTGTGTTAAGTTTGTAAACGAGGACATTTAGTGGACACGCATGGAGATACCACCCCATGGCTTTTACATCATTCAACTGTACCGAAATAGTTCATTCCAATTAGCAAAAAAACCTGCTGTTGTGGCAGTTAAAATGTCGGTAAATCCGAAGAATTGCCGACGGCAGTTTTGGCTGGTAATTTGCCACTAATTTTCGCCACGCCATGGATGTATAAGATTAGGTATATAGCGAATTATAAATAATACATATATAATCTCCATTGATCACTAGATGATAGTACATCCTGTCACGCACTGCCGTCGAAATTGAAGTACCTATAATATGCAGCAATAAATAGTATTATCTCGTTATAACTTTGTTAGCAGCTAGAGGCCTTACACCAAAGAGAGATTAGAAATAGCCAATTTCCAAATATTCGCCAAAATAATTTACTAAATTAATTTTAAGCTTTGCCTTTTCTTGTCTGGTCGCCGACCCTCTCTGCTTTGAATTACTTCAAAAATCTTCTAACGCAACTCGTTGCGTCTTATATTATTCCTTTTACCTTTGAACTTGCTTTTACTTGAAGGTTCTCACAAGTTTTACAATATACGATCATGTAATTTTCCACTTCTCATTTAAGTATTTTATTCGTAGTCACATAGAAAGTTCTTATTTATTGTTTTTCCTTGTTATCAATCAGTATTATTCACTGAGTATTATTATTGACATTTTATGGTAGTTAGAAATAGGTATTGGTTTAATGATAATGAAATAAATGAGTGCCAAAGATTCAGTATTATGTAACTGTGTTACAATTTTAGGATTGTGCGTTACACAACCAACTCGAGCCTGGTAATAGTTTGCTAACGGCCTAGCTAGTGGTTATTAAAACTTATATTCTTTAAATTAATAACGCGATAGTAACGGGTATGTACACCAAAAAAATTTTTTTCTTATGTTTTCGGTTAGTCGCTCTGGATTCTTTAAAGGTTGTCTTAAATGGTGTCGGTAGACATTCAGAATAAGTACGTAGTCGTTAGGACATAAATCGGATAGGTACTGTTATATACTTATTAGAAGCAGTCCTGTAAAATAAGCAAATAGCTACACAACGGAAAGACCAAAAGGGAGACCAAAATTCAGCCTCATTCCGAACATAAAAACTAATTTAGGTATATTTTTGGACATAGTGATGACAAACCAGGTTAGAGTAATCACTCTTCAGATAAAAAAAACAACGCTGTTTTGAGTGAATTCGTTAATCGTGATTTAAATAAAAGCTAGTACGTTAGTCTACATTTTACTTACCTACGAATAAAAAAATATATTTTAAAATGTATATATCCACCAGAAATTCCAATAAGTAAATGTATTTCCTGGTGTTAACACATGTCGTCATTTAATACCCATTAATCAATCGGGAATATTGTAGTTTTGTACATATACAAATAACACGATCAGGAGGCGTATTTTTACAAATTTAGTTCGAATTCGCATGCGGGTCACACAGTTAGTCTACGAAGAGTGGTCTAGCCACTCGCGTCGCGTTGCAATACAATGCCTCTTTGATAACGACAACATATGGGCCTCGACATTTTCAAACCTTACTCACTCACAATAAGAAACAATATAATTGTTTTTATTTCGAACATGCCCTTGCTTGATATACAGGACGTGGTTAACTTGATTAAATAGCACGTGTGTGGTGCGCGGCGTACACTGCATGCATGCGAAATCGGGTTTCCACTAGCTACCTTATAATTATATCTGACCCAAAGGCCTTCACATCATTTTTTTAATGTTAAAACCGAAATAAAACTAGCGTACTAGCTAGACTAGTCGTAACTAGGTAGACATTGATTAAATAAGTAATCAAGGCCTTAAGATCTGTTCTTAGAGAAAATTTAAAAGAACTTAATTTTAGCTCATTGAAATATGGATAATACTGCTCTAGGAAAAGATTTTCAGGTCTAGTGAAAGTCATTTTTATTGTATTATAGTATGTAGGTAATGAAAAGGATTTTAAACTATAGGTTTATATACGACGATCATAAAATATGACAGCTATCTAATAGTAGAAAATATACTTGAAAAATTTGTTCATAAAATAAACATTTCAAAAATAACGAACTTAGTTTAGCTAGTTTAGAGAACGTTCTATTCTATTATTTCATAGTAAGTACTAAAACGTAGCACCTCGAGTTCCCATTCAAGATGCCGATCAACACACCGTTTTATTTCAGATTTTTTATGTAATTGAATATCTAATAAATACCAGGAAAGTTTAAGGTCATAAATGGGTTACAGGAGGCGCTGCTGCTGTCTATAGTACCTAGAATCTAGATAGTTTCTCGGTGTAACATCGAAAATCAAAACACCTAAAATTACCTTCTTGCTATGAAATGGACCGAATAGAATTTAATTTTATACTTAGTAAATATTTTTATTACATGTCTGTCTATTCTATTAATGTTATCCCTATTGATTGAAGGGGTAAAATATTGGCTCCTTGTACAGTATCGAAATGCTGTATAAAATTCAGTCAAGTGCTGCGAGTCAAACTCGCGTACGAAGGGTTTTGTCATTTTATAAAAAATAGTCATAACTGACTTTGCGACTAAATTTGAATGAAATATAAAATGTTTTCGTATTGAAATACTTATAATAAATATTATTATCACACTCTTAGTTTTTTGTAATCAAAAATGAATCAAGCGAAAGATGAAAATGTAGTTGGTATGGCGGCTAAGACACAATGTCATAATATATTCGGCTAAAATTCGGGCAAATTATCCGTAGGTAGGTAAAAGACTTGATTTCTCATATTATCGGAGTAATTTAATTATGATAATTTATTGATCTTCATTCTGTGCAAGGAGCCTTATATTACAATGCTTTCAATGTTTAGGTTATTGCAAGTTTATTGTTTAGTAAAATAAATAAATTAGCTTCTAGTTGCATAAGATACTATAAACCTAGTCGTCATTTTGTTTAGAGAATAATTATGTATACCTGTGTTTTATTTATATTATACGCTTCTCAAGCCAAAAATATTAACAGATGTTATAAATATCTTTGTTATAAGTAATTCTTTAGTAAGTAAGTACTTTAGATATTGAACGTACAACGTTTTAACGTACGTAAAACGTAAAACTTTTAACGAAAGTAAATCGAGGATGTTGAACTTAATCTTATGTATATATCAATCACGCAAGAAATAGAAATAAAAACAAGATTATAATCAAGCATAATAAATACTGAAAAATAATAATCAGCGGTGATTGCAATTTTATGTTTAAAATCGGCATTTTTCAATTCAAGTAACTTTAATATAGCTGGCGTTACTCGCGCTCCTGAGTCAAAACTAACGATAGCTCATGTCAACACCATTCAGGTTGTAGCCCGTGAAAAAGAAATTAACTTGTCCACAAACATACCTACATAAAAACTGTCGAAAAACATCACCCTCCTCCGGAAGCAGTCGAAAAATACCTATACTCAATAAAATCTAGCTTGATACCTGTGATAGCTGTCAGTTTCGAACAAATGCTATGGCATAAGGCCCATTTCTCTTGTTTACTTCTTTTTCAGTATAGAGCTGTCAAATGTCACAGGTATCAAGTTATATTTTGTAAACTATACTGATCTCGGTTTTTTTTATATAAGTTTATTATAAGTGCCAAAACGAGTTATTCTTAGTTCTGTACTTTTTTTGGGCAATCCTGCTCTATACGCATTATCTTGAATACATCATTTAGAATCTACGGTTTGGCTATAGTCCATTGAATAAAAACTTCTAGAGTGCGAGCGTTAGTAACGTAAGATGTTTCTTCAGAAACATGTCAAGAGTCCCTAGGTAATAAACATACTAAAACCCCGGGACACCAGGAGGAGCCCCGGAGTGGGGGGAGGGGGGGAAAGGGTCCATTTACATAACTACCCTAATAAAATTCAATTCCCCCTAAACGCCTCCATGGTGGAATCTAGTATTTTTATCAATGATAGACCTAATTATGAGCAATCTATCGGTACCGGTCACAAGTTGCACTTTTGAGTTTTTTTGGAAGAAAAAAATAAATAGTCCAAGTTCAGTAACTAAAACTACCCTAATATAATATTTTGACAATCGATTCCTCCTAAAGGCTTCCATGGAGAAATGTGTTTATTTTACCAATGATAGACCTAATCAAGAGCAATCTATCAGTACCGGTCACAAGTTGCACATTTGGGTTTTATGGAAGAAAGAAATATTTTTTGATCGATTGATGTGATAAACATCGGTATGTAGTATGGGAAAATTGTTTGAGCCAAAATCATTTTTTAATGCGTGTAACTCAGAAACGGTAGGATATAGGAAAAAGTGATTTAGGTTTAAGTTGTAGATAATTTTATGGCCTTTCAACTTTTCTTTGATTGTTTTTCTCTAACATGTACCGTTTTTGAGATTTAAGCGAAAAATGAAAAAATGGACCCTTTCCCCCCCTACCCCACTCCGGGGCTCCTCCTAGTGTCCCGGGGTTTTAGTATGTTTATTACCTAGGGACTCTTGACATGTTTCCGAAGAAACATCTTACGTTACTAACTCACGCACTCTAGACCCCCTTTAGAGGTACTCATTCAATGGACTACTAGGACATGTTTTATAATTTTTTTACTATCTACGGCAAATGCTTTGCGTTTACCGATTTCTGGGTTTACATATATCACGCCCTTGCGGGGTTAAACCAATCCAAGTTTTTCAATTTCAATGTCGCCATGACGGTTTGGAGAGCTTTTAGGCGCCTCACACACTGGGAACACGCCCCGTCGCGTAGCGCGGAGCGGCAGATCCCGCGCGCGGCGACGGAGAAGCAGATCTCACTTCACTATCGATTGCGCGTTAACGCTTTGTCGGTGTGTTGTACTAGGCGGTTTTTGCTGATGTACTTACATACAACTCTAAAATCTGCGCTCCCGCGCTACGCGACGGAGTGCGGTGCAGTGGGAAAGCCGCCCTTTGACCCCGTCGCATAGTATGTAAGGAATATGATCACGTCTTATAACTTTAGACGTTATAGTGAAATAGTTTTAAATAACCATGGGGAGCTTTATGATAATGCAAATAGAATTCTCTAGTGTCTGTTTAAAAATTAATTAGGTAATTTGTGTTATTGTTAAAACAATTGCTTTGATTTTGAGAAGAAAACTTCAATTAATTTGACATGTTTTACGAGAAACTTGGATTAAAGTTGCCTTTTTCGTGCACAATCCTATGGTATTTATGAGTATTTAACCTAGGATGGTGCCTAAACGTGTATGTACTTAGACCAGTTCTTTATGCAATAAAATTACGTTAAAAAGGTTGTATCACGGTCCGTGAGGAAAATCAAAATACACGGCGAGGCATCTCGTTTAGTAGCACCGACCTACACGGCGGTTGGATTGTGTTACGCTTTTCGAAAACGTAGCTAAAATATACTATTAACTATTTTATTATGATACCTAGCTCAGTTTAATTTTTAGTTCTAGCCACGGAAAACCCATGCTCTGAAAATTTTATGTGTCAAATCTAAAAGTGTCGATTATTACTTTATTGTTACAAATTACCAATATGCTAATAAATTTTAAAACTACGCATTCTGGAAAAATCCCGTTAATGAAATTTTGCGTGAAAGTTTTAAAGCAGTTTACGAGCTATCTTGTTTAAAGAACAGAAGGATGTTGTGAATCGGTTATTCTCATCTTTCGTAGAATCAGTCACTGGTAGGCGGTGGCAGACTATTCCCATCTACCACCCCGGGGCCAATGGACAGTCTGCCACCACCGCCGGGGCAGGCGTGGCGGTGGCACATGGGAATAAACGTTGCGAATAGATGTTAAACTTAAAAGAATAAGAAATTTTGTCTCAATGTGTAAATATCGGGATTTCTGTATTTAAACTTATATTCATATACCTACTCTTCAAAGCATTGGTATTTTAAGCCTTGTCATCATTGGCCTCACACGTCTGTGACAGACGATTTAATCAGTGTCTGAGGCAAGACTTTTCGTGGCTATATAAGCCAATGCGGGAGCGGCATGACTTTCCGCACGCTCTACAAGTGAAGGTGGTATTATAGACTGGAACATGCATGTTTAGGTGTCGTTTTTGCCTTTTGTTGGCGAGACTAGAGAACCAGGCGTCGTCGTGCGTGAGACTTTCGCCCATCAGATACACGCTTTCGCCATTCGTCCCTATCCTCAGCAAGCTTCTCCCAGCTTTGATGGTCGATGTCAAACGCAGCCATATCCCGCTTGGCGCAATCTTTGAAACGCAGCATGGGTCTTCCAACCCCTCTTTTGGCGTTAGCTACGGCACCAAGCAGGACACGCCGCGGTAGACGCGAAGGTTCCATTCGGTGCACATGCCCTAGCCACCGCAAGCGTCTCTGCTTGAGCAGGGCGGTAAAGCTAGGCAGCTGTGCAATTTCTAGAACTCGCTCGTTTGTGACTCTGTCCTGCCAGGTTATATGCAAGATGTTTCTTACGCAGCGCATATGAAACGAGTTAAGTCGACGCTCTTGTTTTGCATACGATGTCCAGTACCGTACAAGAGTATGCTTAAAACGCAAGTTTGGTAAACAATAATCTTGGTTTTAGTGGTCAGATGTTTATTGTTCCATACTCTTGTACTCAGCTTACCAAACATGGTTGCCGCTTTGCCGATACGCGTATTGATCTCAACATCAAGTGTGAGATTGTTCGACACAGTCGACCCCAAGTAGCAAAACTTGTCGACAATGTCCAAGGGAACGCCACCGAGCATTATATGTGGAGCTTCTGCGCCTTGAGCTAGCACTACTGTTTTTTTGGCATTAATAGACATGGAGAACAGAGAACACGCGTGGGAAAACTTATCGATAATGCTTTGAAGCTCACTTTGAGAATTTGAAACGAAGGCTGCATCGTCAGCAAACAGAAGGCTACCGACAAATAAGTCATCGCGGTTACGCTTAGACTTTAGAAGCGAGATATTGTATAGCTTCCCGTCAGCCCTTGTGTGCAGGTGGATACCCTGTTGGTCATCGCCGAAAGCAACTTTGAAAAGCAATGAAAAGAAAATACCAAACAGCGTAGGAGCTAACACGCAGCCTTGGCGAACACCTCTACGCATTTCGAACGGCTCAGATGTATTGCCGTTAAAAACAACAGAACCTTTCATGTCCTCGTGGAAGGATTTAATGAGACTCAGGAGTTTTGGAGGGCACCCGATATTTAAAAGTGCAGTATAAAGTCCCTCTCTGCTAACGGTGTCGAAGGCTTTGTTAAGGTCTACGAACGCCACAAACAGAGGTGTTTTCTGCTCTCTACACTTTTCTTGCAGTTGGCGAAAAGCAATAGTATTTAAAGTTAAATTTGTAGTTCTACAAAAATGACATTTGGCATTGGTATTATAAACGTGTCTATCGAAATTCGCTGTAGTGATGTTAAACGTTACTATGATGACAATGTAGTATGTAAATGGGCTCTGTCCATTAAATGGTAACTTTCAAAAAGTTTAGCCTGACATGAACGTGAGCTTTATTTATTACATCATTAATCAACAAAACGAACATTAATGAACATAAAAATATATCAAGCCTAAAATAGATTAGCTACAAGGACATTTGATAGGTACTATTCCACCTAACCTTATAATAAAATAAAATTCCTACGCGACTTTAAAAAAAATTCAAGTTTTGACTCTTTAAAAAAAAAAGTTAGACCGCCGATGGCAGGTAATCAAACGCACAGCTAGAATCAAATCGTTGAATAAAGTTTAATAGGTACGTCAAAACTATAGTTATATATTTACAAGGATCCAGTTGTTATGTGGAACTTTCCACACCATAAGATGGTTTGTTTACCCAGTTAAAAAGCGAGGACATATTCATAGTACTTTATTATTTTTTAAAAATATTTATGTTTTTTAATTTATGGAAACACTCATAAATGTTTTTAAAGCTTTAAAAAGTTTTTTTTTATCACCGCTCAATCAGTAAATCATTATACCTAATGGCGGACTCACCAGGAGCTCTAATTTCGGATCTCTTTGATTTTTCGCATGCGAAAATCTGCTACTTATTGTTCTTGTATCACACGTTCTACTAAACATGTCGATAATGAAACATCGAGCTACAGTAATAATACCTAATTTGCTTTTACTTTATGTTTTGATAGTCAAAAATATGTGTAAAATTTTGAGGGTATGTGGAATCGATAAGTAGAGTAGAACGTGAGATATAAGCATAACAAGTGGCAGATTTTTTCATGAAACTAAAGCGTACGTTTCAAGAATAGAGCTCGGTGCGGCTACCAAAGAGAAACTAGTCCATTCCTGCCTGTAGGTAGATTATATATAGCCGTTGGAGTCAGATTTTTATGTGGTTAATATAAGTGTGATCGCATATTGAATTAACATCGTTAAAAAAAGATTTAGTCGCTTTATGCCGACTTTCTGAATTTTGACTACTCTGAAAATCAAGAAATACCTATATTATACTGCAAATGAATTATGTATGTTTAATAAATAGATAAGTATTAGTGAATGTTAGGGCAAAAATTCGCCAACCATTGTTTCAAATTACCCATGTACAAACGTATTTGTAGATTGGTAAATGAATAAAGTACTTATTGAAAAATGTAATGTTTTTTCTTCTTACCTAATAGGATATGCGATTTATGGTATCTGTTGTAGAAAGCTGCTTGAGACATCGAGTGAAACCCGTGGAACCCTTTTGTTTAACGACCATCATCTAAACCCGCATCATATACCTACCTATCAACTGGAACCGGGTGCGAATCATACCTACACCGTGTTTCGTAGCAAATGTATTTAATGAAAAACGTTGATTACGGCATCGTACTGAACAGTTTCCTGTATTAGAAAAATGCTGGAACCAAAAAAAATGGTGGAATGTTGATTTTTTGCCACTCGATATCATGAAAATACATCTAACGGCCGGTAGTGGACCCCATCACGGCAAGGTACTTTGGGCAACATGGTCTTATGGCAGAAAAAAACTGTACCCGACGCCACCCCACGACACGCATGTTGGTTGATCGAGCTTAATTTCAATTGTTCGTTTCCGGCAAAGAGAATATAATAAAACTAGCGTTTTAAGAGTTGGGTCTTACGTATAACGTTTTTTTTTCAAGTTCACGCTAAAATCTCTAGCCAATATAAGCATTCTAACAATATTGTAACAATGCTACCAACATGACAGAAAAATAGAGATGTGGTATGCCCTGGTATGATAAATATATCGATATCGATATTTAAAAAAAACAGCGTTGGAATATCCTAGACTGTTTTCAATGGGCGTTTTTCAAAGGAGCAGTTTCGCAATATGGCGGAGTACACCACCATCTTGCGGAATTGCTCCTTTGAAAAAGATTAGGTGTATGAGAAACAAACTCAATTTTCTTAATTTATAGGTTTATTTATTTTTCCTATACCTGGGTCGGTATGACATAGACTAGATCGTACAATGTACAAAATATCGTATCGACTAAATATCAGTCCTTATCTCAAAACAGCCAAATCATATATTTCCAATGTATTATAGTGCAATGTCTATTAAAAAACATGATAAAAGTTTATAATTTTTTTTATCAAGGAAACTTTTTTTACCTGACAGATACAATAATTGCTACTTGCTGTTATTGGTAAATGTTGATTTGTGCAATAGTCTATTTAGTTGCTGTATGTGGTCTTCTGATCAGAAATGTTGGCTACTCTGCAACTGCAAATAAGGAAGTTCATTACTCAGGCTAGTACCTCACTACACCTACGTCGTTTTTTCGCGGTTTTCGATTAAACTCAGTTTAATTCAATTCAGCAAGTAGCAGTAGTACCTTAACAATGTAAACTGCATTTCTTGGGTTTTGCTCTCGAATAAGATTGCTTGTGTAGATCAGCCCAGATCACGTCCGCTAAACAGTTTGGTTTAGCTGAAGGTTTTAACCTAGATAACTTCCTATTGAAGTCTTTTTTGGTAAAATGATTTCCACATAAATACTTCAAAGAATGTAACTTTTCTATAGGCACATATGCCAAATCTTCTTTACCAGTCAATTTTACCCATTGTCTGCATCTGAAACAGTATAGTACATTATTAGAAAGTGTACAACACAAAAAAAAATTGCATTATAGTGCATAAAATAAAATTAAAAACTCTAAGGGGTTCGCAAATTCGCATGAATCATTTTTTTTATTGGACCTAAGATGAAGAAGAATGTGAGTTTTTATTTTATTCAAAAAGTTAAAACCATCAAATTTTTTCAGAAGACAACAGAACACAATTAGAAGAAATGAGGTTTTGCAGTTGTCAAATGCATTGTTATAAAAAAGGCCTTATTGGAAAAGTATACTCTGACCCGTAAATAAACTATCGATAATTTTATCGATACAACCCTAACCCATCTCTATGGTAAATTTGCAAGGATAGCCCAGATATAAAATACGTAAAATAAATGACAGAAAGTCTTTCGAAATCACTTAGAATTGATAAAATGATAACCAAAATAACTTACCGCCTTTCAAATAATGGGAACTGAGCCAAAAATACTCGCTTTTCTCCCGATTGTCGACCGGCTTTCAATCCACAAATTTCACACTTTTTATAGTGCATCTTGAGATGCAATCGTAATTAATTTATTACCACAATGTAAATTATTTGTAAATGTTAAAGTTTCGTCACCAATATTTCACGTTATTCACTGAAAACTTTTAATTAATCATGCTGCGATATCAACAAATTTGACAAGAACCGCCATATTGTTTAGTGGTGTGACAGCCTGACAGCGCTAGACAAAGAAGCAGGATAAAAGGAAAGAGACAATAAACGACGCCATAAATTTTAGCGTGAACTCTTTGAGTTTTTTTTTAATATGAAGTTTCGTCAGGCTGGTTTCCGGTTCCGCGCACGAAACACCAAAACGACTGGTCTAAACCACACGTTTTTAAATTTCTTTTACTTGATGTTTTAATAGTTATGCGGGATTTCACAAGTAAAGTAGAACGTGTGATACAAGCATTTAAAGTAGCAGACGCATGGAACGGATTACGAACATACATACATTGGCCGGAAAAATGTAATTTGAATTGAAAATGTATGGCCGGAGCTTTATTGTATGGGCCAGAACGGCCAACAAGCGTGTCTTGGGGTGTCGGCCAATGTGCTTCCGGCTTTATAGTTACATTACTGTCTTCCGTCCCGTAATATTATCTCTAGAGTCCGCGCCGCAAAAGAAGTCTCGCGAAAAAAGTTTAAATGACCATTATAGATGTCAGATTAAGGGTCATTGAAACGTGTTACACGGAACTTCTTTCGCGGCGCGAACTCTAGATTATCACCAAAGTACTAAAACAATAAAATATATTATAATCTTATTCAATGGTAGATGGGTGGTTTTCAAATCTTCCAAGAAGTACCGCTACTCATCAAAAGATGGCTCTGTCCACTTTTCACCGGAAACATTGCCAGACTGTTTAAAACCTGTTCACATTATAGTTAACGTTTATTTTATTAAATATACTCTATACCCAGGAAATATTAATTTCATACTATGAAGAAAGAATCAGTACTCTTGACATTCACCCATTTAATAAAGAACTTCATAAAGAGCTGTCGACAAAAACTGCCCCTATTTAAGAGTCACACCAGTCGAAATTGGTGAACCAATCTGGCAGCACTCATTCACTCACCCAACACCTGACCTGACACGTTTCTTTCTTTTTTTGTCGTCAATCATTCATTCTCATTCCGGTCTGGTGCGACTGGTTCGTGTTGATAAAAATATACTTAGTTTCCATAAAAAGTTTAAATCATAATTTTGCCTAATAAAAGGAAAAAATGAGTTCCTTTCGTCGTGACAAGAAAGGGGAAGATGATGGAGGTACTAATATATTCCAGAACCTCAATAAAACAACGTTATTGCAAGAATCCAGGTATTTCAGTGCGTCTTCAATAAATCCACGAAAATGCGTTGTTATCTTGACTAAAATACTGTATTTGCTGAATCAGGGAGAGATTTTGTCCACGCAAGAAGCTACAGATATATTCTTTGCCACAACGAAATTATTTCAATCAAAAGATGTATCGTTACGCCGTCTCGTTTACTTAACGATAAAGGAGCTTAGTTCCAAGGCACAAGACGTAATAATAGTGACTTCCTCGTTGACGAAGGACATGACCGGCAAGGAGGACTTATTCCGAGCAGCAGCGATCAGGGCGCTGTGCAGTATAACCGACAGCGCAATGCTGCAGGCGATCGAGCGCTACATGAAGCAGGCAATAGTGGACAAAAATCCTGCCGTCAGCTCTGCAGCTCTCGTGTCTGCTCTGCACTTGTCGGCGACTAACCCAGATATGGTCAAAAGATGGGTGAATGAAGCACAGGTATGTCCAGAAATATATAATTATTATTAGCTATAACATACATACATACATACATATAACATCAACATATTCAAAAATAAACTAGACAAACATAAAAAGCAAATAAAAATTAATGAAATGAAATCTTATTATAAATAACGGGATACAGGTACTATCAGTCGTATAGCGACTGCCTGCCTGATTTAATGATAATAATAATAATAATAAGTCCGCCACCACGGACCCGAAGTACTCCTGGGTTGCCCGGAATGGGTCCCGCCTTTGTCTTGCCTTAACCGGCCGGGCAGAGTGGAGTCGCAAGAGTTTTTCAACTCGAAGGGTGGAAGTGTTAAAGGCATAAAGCCGCGAGTAATGCTGACGGGAGAAATCCCCGAACTTGAAAGCGCAGCACACCTCTCTCAACCCTTAGCTACCCGTAGGGCAGCTTGTGACGAGCTGTTGGGGAGTAGCGACCCCACGGACCCGAGTACCCCCGAGAGTGCAGACTGGCCGTCTCCGGCTTGCCGGAGTGGACCCCAAGGCCAGGACTCTCACCTTTGGCTTGCCTTAGTTGGCCGGTCGAAGTGGAGCCGCTAGAGTTCGAGCCTCGAGGGGTGGAAGTGAAACATGCGTAAGTCGCGAGTTGGTGCATGTTCTGGCCTTCGTCCAGGACCTCTGCGCAGAAAGCGGTGTACACCTCTCGACACCCCTCAGTCGCCCGCACCAGTGTTGCGTCCCAGGGCACCGCGCATCATGCGCAAAAGCCCTTTAGTGGAGGCCCACCTAGCGGGCGGCGAGTCACCGTCTGCCGAGATTATCAAGATTGGGACATTTGATTTGGCAGGCGTCCCGGTGTCTCAATCAATAGCCCAGCAACCGGTCCAGCAAATTCCTCCCCATAGTCCTAGTAATCCGACCCTCACCTGCAATAGTCCTTGCATCAGGCGTGTGCTGGCTCTGGGTGTACTCTGTAGTGCAGACAGAGCGAGTATGCGCTTGATGTACACATCACACAATTAGATTATTTGGAATAAAAAAGGCCTCTGTGCTGTTGGCTTCGGCCCCACACATGCCTCAAAGGACCGGGTCCCTGTGGGCCCGAGATTTGAAAAGAATTCCAACATAATAATAATAATAATATATCACGCCTTTATCCCTTGCGGGGTAGGCAGAGCGTTAACGGCCATAAGAATAAGGCCGCTATCACCACGTCTGACATTTTTGAGGATTGTTTTCCAAGGTTGTTTCAGAAAACATGTATATCACTATAGTGACAAGTTGTGAGCCTGTCAACTAAAAAATGTAATACAATACACCAATACTCTCGAGTCCCTTAGTCGCCTCTTAAGACACCCGCGGGAAGGATGTGGGGTGATGCTATTCTAAGCCGGCATCACACGGTTAAGCTATAACAATGGCTGGTTAGGTCATTTTAAACTAAAAATAACATTGTTATTTCTTCATTATTTTCCTTGTTGCGGTATTTTTACAATTTTAGTTTTAGAACACTAACTTCGTATTGCAAGGTATTTTGTATACAAAAAGATATAATAATTAATGGTATTTCTTTTTCAGGAACAAATAACATCAGATGACCCAATGGTGTCCTATCATGCCTTAGCTGTGGTAGCAAGTGCAAGGAAAAATGATCGTGTTTCATTGGTAAAGCTGGTCACAAAGCTAGCTCGTTCTCCTCTTCGGTCACCATACACACTCTGCCTGCTTATCCGTTATGCAGCTAAACTAGCTCAAGAAGACCCAAGTGAAGCTTCAGAACCATATCTGGAATTTATTGAGTCCTGTCTCCGACATAAGTCTGAAATTGTTGTCTACGAGGCAGCTCGCTCAGTAATACACTTACGAAAAACTACCAGGGAACTAGCACAAGCTGTATCTGTGCTGCAAATTTTATGTGGATCATCTAAAGCTACCCAGCGATTAGCTGGTGCCAGAAGTCTGGCAAAGCTGACTGCTGAACACCCTGCTGCTGTTGCCGCTTGCACAGTTGCTTTAGAAGTTCTTATTAGTGACCCAAACAGATCAGTGGCTACTCTAGCTGTCACAACACTTCTTGAAACAGGATCTGAAAACTCCATCGACCGTCTCATGAAAGTTATGGCAACATTTGTATCTGATGTATCAGATGAATTCAAAATTGTAGTTGTGCAAGCAATACGTCGCCTTTGTTCGAAATATCCTAGGAAACATCAAGTATTCTTGTCATCCTTAGCAGGAATGCTAAGAGAAGAAGGTGGCTTGCAATACAAAACTGCTATAGCTGATGCAATTATTTCTTTGGTGGAAGAAAATAGTGATGCAAAAGAGGCGGGCCTGGCACATTTGTGTGAATTTATCGAAGATTGTGAACATACATCTCTTGCAGTTAAAATACTGCATGTTTTAGGGAGGCTTGGTCCTAAGGCTAGTCAACCTTCTAGATACATTAGATACATTTACAATAGGGTCATATTGGAGTCAGGACCCATTCGAGCTGCCGCTGTAGCTACAGTTGCTCATTTTGGAGCTTCTTGCCCAGAACTGCTGCCAAACATAAGAGTGCTGCTGTCTCGCTGTCAACTGGATGACGATGACGAAGTTCGCGACCGAGCTATGTATTACAGTGCTCTGTTAAATTCAGAAGATCGTCAACTGATCAGTGAATTCATACTAAATGTACCAACTCTAAATATAATTTTGTTAGAACAAGCACTAAAAGATCACCTATCTGCCTTCCCTGATAAACCGTTTAATATTGCTGCAGTACCTACTGAAGAAATGCCACAAAATACCAATGAAAGTCCTGTAAACATTCAGCCTGCTCGTAAAACTATTGTGTCCTTAGAAGAAAGTTATGCAGAAGATTTGAAAACAATTCCACATATTGAAACTATAGGACCTCTTTTCAAGACTAGCGAACCTGTTGAATTGACTGAACCAGAAACAGAGTATCAAGTGCGGTGTGTAAAGCATGTGTTTGCTCGTCATCTGGTTCTGCAATTTGAATGTACAAATACGCTAAGTGATCAGTTGTTGAGAAAAGTACATGTCCGTCTTGATGTTCCTGCAGGCTACAGATATGTTGGAGAAGTATCATGTGATGACCTGGTTTATGATAAAAAAGCAAATGTGTTTTGTATGCTGGAATTCCCAGAAGAACCCATTGAGTCTTTGGCTACATTTGGTGCAGTCCTGGAGTTTATGGTACATGATTGTGATCCAATCACAGGTCTACCGGATTTGGGAGATGGTTATGCAGATACATATCCAATTGAAGATATTGAACTAGGTTGCACAGAGCAGTTCCGTATGCGCCCAGCTAGTGATGACTTTGAGGAGACGTGGAATAGAGCAGAAACATATGCTGATGCTTGTGACACATTTGGACTAGCGCATACTGACGTGGGGGTAGCTGCAAAGGCAGTTTGTGCTCATTTAGGTCTCTCCAAGACAGCAATTTGTGGGGATGCAGTGACAGAAATAAAGGGAGGAGGTCTGTGGAGGGAGGGTGTTCCGGTGCTAATTAAGGCCCGGCTAGTTCCCAATCAAGGGGCAGTCACAATGCAACTTTCAGCTCGTTCACCTTGTGAAGACATTGCTACTCTTGTGCTAGCAGCGGTAGGCTAAATATTATTTCCATGTTATTACTAAGAAATGTTCCACAGAGTGCCTTTAATTTAATAAAGATGTATCATTGAAGGTCCTAATTTTTAAATTTTTCTCTCCACTTTTATATCAACTCTTCAGCATGAAAAGAACTGTTTGACTACGTGAAAGCAATGCTGCCTCCTGTTCTACGCATCCAAAGATACATAGAAAATCGTTGGAAAATTCTGTGAACGAGATAGCTAGACTGGAATAGCTAAGAACGCGCTAAGTTAAAATCGAAGCGAACTCTACTGGCTTATTTTTGAGTAGGTATGTACCATCGATATGAAGAGCCGTCTGCGATTTCTATGGTAGGTAGTTAACTAGTTACTCATGGTTATGAAAGTATCAACTATAAAAAGTTTATAAAACTGGCGTTGTTATACAGAAACGGTAGGCAGCACAAATTATGTAAGCGCGTTAAAGTAGGTTATTATGTAGGTACCTACTTACCTGAAATATCGTTTCGCGGATGTCCCTAACGACCCACACGTTTTTAAATTTCTATTACTCGATGATTTTATAGACAAGGGTGTGTGTGAATCGTTATGTAGGTACCTGAAGGAGAACGTTACGTCGTAATTGGATTTCTTGCACGGATGTCCTCAACGACTAGTCTAACCTAACTACACGTATCCCCGAAAAGTATACCTACTCAGACCCGTATTTAAATTTGTATTGCATACACAAATCACGCCTTTATCCCTGCCGAGGTAGGCAGAGCATTAACAATCGTAAAATTACGGTCGTTATCGCCTCGTCTGACAAGTATTGAGAGCCCTTATCGATGATACATACATGTATCACTCTGTAGTGACAGGTTGTCAGCCTTTTGCCTAAAATTGCAAAATATAATAAATTTCTATTAGGTACTCGATGATTTTATGGTCTCCCTCTCTATAGGTACCTAGTTACTAGGGTGTGCGGGGATCGATAAGTAGGTAAATTAGAACGTGTGATACAGACAGATACAACTCAAATGAGCCTAATAAGTGGTAGATTTTCGCATAAAACTTAAACGACATACATACATATATCAACGAAAACGAACGTTACAGAAATTGAGCTTCTTATACCCCCGATTTACCTTATTACCTACTCTTATAAATTCACACATTCTAGTATAGGTATAGAGAAACATCGATTCAGAAATAAATACGTGTTGACCAGTCGTTGCAGATTTCCGTGCGCAGAATTGAATTAGTTACGATGTTTCAGAAATTGACTCCCATATAGACCATTTTGCCGATCCGTTGCAGTTTTGATTTCAACTGCAAACTGCAAGTGCAGTGCAGCCCCAGTTCGTGCAGTTTCACCACCTCTGCTATCCCTTTTCCTCGCTATAGCTGTGTTGTTTCTTCGCCGACAACTGTTGCGGCCACGTGTGTGTACATCTCGCTCCAGTTATTATTTTGTCTCGTTCTACGACGTAAAGCCGATGAGGTGCTCACGTGTTTCTGAGCGTGAGGATTATGAATAGTGATGAGATGAATAGAATTAAGTTTATCGATATTATATCGATGAGTAAGAAGCGTAATTATTTAGTAAACGGGACCAGCGACTGAACGAAACACAATTTTTGTAATAAATTTATAATCTATAATCATTTGCATAAGACCAAGCGCTTCTTTTGCTTAAGAGACATGAAAATAAGTGAAAACATGTGAAACACATTAGGTATACCTACATTTAGTATAATCCCCGCGGCTAGATGGCACTTAGTTGTGCTCTAACATATATATATACCTGCCCATATCTGTTTATAGTCGCACTCGCACACTACCCAGCACACCACTGTAATTCAAGAAAAAAAAAGGTGGTAGTTGCTTTGTAGTTTGTTGGAAGCGCAGTGTTGACGTTGTAAGGAAGAATACTGTTGTCGGATGTTTAAAATCATGGATTCTCGTAAGCGAAGCAAGGTTCTGCGAAACGATAAAAAATGTTTAGGTAACTAACTACAGTTGACAAAATATTTACTGCCTCTACCGGATGTAACTGCCGCGAAACCGCATATCAGGGCCCTAAGTCTGCCGAATGAAAATCGTTTCAGTTGGATATCGTCTGGATCTTAGTTGGATGATACCGATCATTTCGTAGTCTGCTAACAGTATGAAGTATAGAAAAATCACTATGGCAATAGAATGACAGTTGAGTTTCGATTTTTTTTTTTTTTTTTTTTTTATATGTAATAGGCCCGCATTTGTCTGCCATCTCACCTGGTAGTAAGTGGAGATGCAGACGAAGATGGTACATGCTTGCCTAGATAATGATTATTCACTCTTGCCTTAAAAAGGCCCAAGTTATATTGTTCCGGAAAAAGATCCGCCGGCAGGGAATTCCACTCTTTAGCCGTACGCATGATAAAAGTTGAAGCGAAACGCTTAGTGCGGATCAGAGGTATATCTACAACATAAGGGTGGAACCCCAGTCGGCGCCTCGATCCCCGGAGATGGAATGGGGAAGGGGGTATCAGGTCGTGGAGTGATTGAGCACACTCTCCGAAATGTATCCTATAGAATACCGACATGTCGATGTTGTTACGACAACAAAAAATAGCAGACTTGGGGCCCCGATGCTTTCTCTGAGTGCGAAGGTATAATGTATTATATTATACATACACTGAGCTATCCGACGACCGATGTGGCGCAGTGGTAGTGCGACTGCCTTTGACGCAGAAGGTCCCGGGTTCGATTCTCGGTGGGTCGCTCACAAAGTTTATATTTATTACTTTGTGAATTTGTTCCCAGTCTGGTTAGGACATTGCGGACTGAACCACCCGATTATCCGTAAGTATCCGTGTTTCGGATGGCACGTTAAGCCGTAGGTCCCCGTTGCTGTCTATGATCACTTAGACGGCGGTCGTTACACAACCATGTCAGAAGCCTGCTACTCGTTGAAGGCGGTTGAAAAATTTTGACACTAGCGTCCATCGGGTCATTGGACGACTCGGTCTCCCACACGAAAAGAGAAGAGACTGAGCAATTCGTATACCTACACAATATCTTTTTAGTACCTATCTAAAGATGACGTATTGTTTTTTAAAGAAGTGTTTCTTAGCAAATGTTAGTTTACTTACATAGGAGGTCTTCTTTTTGAGAATTAAAAAAAAACCATTATTCCAAGAACTCGATAGATGGCGTTGAACTGACTATGTTACTAGATTCCAGTGTAGATTCCAAAGCCAAAACACAAAAAAAGAAACATTGTACTGACTGATTGACAGTCTGGCATGCACTGACACTTTCGTTCCAAATGAATCAGAGTCCAAGTTTCAAAAAAAACAAAAAATAAGTATTACGTTCCGTTCATTGCGGTAAAGTACCAAGCACAGCGCCATCTATCCAGCGGCTAGAATAATAATTAAAAAATAAATAAATAACTTCTTTTGTAGTTGTTTCATCTATTCTTTTAAAGAATACTTCCTTTTATGAAATAATTTATTTCGTTATCGGTTTTCAGTACAAAAGTACATTTTACAGGCTATATGCAGTATGGTTTTAAAGCACAACTTTATACAACTTGATTTGAATGTTTAGATTCAATCAATATACGAACATTGGTGAACGAGTGTAGAGAAAATATATTTCATCCATTAAACAGCTCGGTGATGGTAGTAGTATGGCCGGATCTTAGACCATTACAATGGTTGCAATGGACAACCTTTGAACAAGGAGCGAGGGTCGAGGGCCCTAAGCGTGCTAAATTTAATTTAATTCATTATATAATTATCTTTAAGTAATACTTACTTAAAATAATTTCGTCCCCTTTTTTTGGAGATTTCGAGAAAAAGGGTAGAAAATTCCGGACACTACTTACTTTTTCCGGGAGGTTTCTGAAGCTGATTTGGCCTTATTTAAACTTCTTCTCAACTCTCGATATCGACAACTGTTGAACGATACCCATCACTACAAATGTCATTTGTTGAGTAGGTAAAGTTCACTTCTTCACCCACCAGTGACCAGAGTTGTTTGGTCTTGTGCGTGTTTTGTAGGCATTATTGAAGAAAACTGTTGTTAGCTTTGATAATATAACGAAATACAAGATATCATACCAAACATAATCAAATATTTGTGTACCTAATCAACTTGTTTCCATGAGTTTACTTGACTTGAGTGTTTAACTTGAAACAAACTATTTCTTGAGTTGGTGACTTGAACATTTTGTTGATAAATATTGTGACGGAAATACTTAATTGATTTCTAAGAGGCGGCCGTAATAAGAGCGACGAACGAAAATGTAATCTGCGACGCAAAGGAATCTCTAAATACTGCGAACCTACAGGTAAAAACTTCTTCTTTTGAGTTCCATACGCAAAGGGTCACGTTTTTAGACTTCGCTATCTGTCTGATCATCTTTCACCAGGCTGAATCATATAAAATGTGGTACTTATATACACTTTGTGCACAAGTCAATTTGCATTTGACCAATTTTTTTAACTGCCTACCTTGTTCTCATCTGAATGAATGGCATCTAAAAGACAATGTCTGGTCTGATGAATAGAGTTTTCCGAAAAGTAGGTATACTCTGACCCAAAATTCTTCTATGTTTAGATTCAATCAAGTTATGAATATAAATTTCAATTGTTATCTACCTAGTTATAATATAAAAACAAACAATTTCACCTTAAATCCAGTTTTATATAATCTACCATGCCTCTGCGAATACCTACTTGTATAAAAAAAACAAAACATGTTATAGGATGGTTAACACGGACAGACAGCTAATAATAATAGTTTTAACTTGATACTATTGTTTTGTGTAATACCTATCCTGCAGCTAGTGGAGTGGAGTTCTTCGATGTTTGGTGTCAGCGTCGTACAATAGCATAACCCCATCTTCCTGTGGGGTCATAAGAAGCAACCAAGGGATTAATCCAGGTTAACCTGACCCAATATCGGCCCTGGAGAAGGACAACTCCACATTAAACTTAGAATGGTGTCTCCCTCAGGCGCATGTGACACTGCTCTATCATGCAGTAGACCCCTCCAGCTGACCGGGTTCCGCACATTGTTCCTGTGGAGTCGGACAGGGAGGCCAAGAGGGTGGCATAGGTCCTGGGCAACCCTGCATTTTCCACAATTGTATTCTAGGCAATGCAGTTTCTGTGGAAAGGAAACTTAAAAGTCTTGCCTCAGACACTGATTAAATTGTCTGTTATAGACATAGAGGCCAATGATGATGATTACCAAAGCCTATTGCAAGCCTAACACAGTCTGTATATTAGCTGACCAATTAAGATAGGCACTGATGAGGTGCAAAGTTAATTCCAATAGCACAGAACATTTGTGTTTTTGTTGTTGAAAATATTCAATATAGGTGGAGATTACTATTCGACTTCTGTTTTGTGCACAAATGAAGGGCAACATACATACCTATTTTATGTCAACAACAATAATGCAATGAATTCTTGTCAAAAGTCTGATCCCCAAAATTTTAAACACTTTCCTATGGTATACAAGTTGAAGAAAACTTGAAATTCTTTCTACCTTAGACAGTATCCAGAGCTATACCATGCATTTTTGCAGTTAAACTTGCGTAATTTCACAGGCGATAATCGAGACGCCCACAAGCATAGTAGTCCATACCTATGTATAGTAGAGTAGAGTCTTTGCTAGTACAGTGTAAGTTGCAGGTTAAAATCCTGGCTAGGTTAGAAAATTGGGTTTATTTCCCTACCCGATACTCTGCCACGGAGACATTGTAAATGACTGTGGCAAATCTGGAAGGAAATCTCTGAACAGGTTGCGAACGCAAGTTGGTCGCTGCAAGGAAAGTATGGCAAAGTGAAGCTTCAGCGACATAATGTAAACAAGTGCAGTGCGATTGTGGAGCCCTATCTCAACAATTTACAAATCACATCACATGTACAAAATAAGAATCAGGCAGGACCTATCAACCTGATGAAGATCATCATTGGCCTCGTATGTCTGAGGCAAGACCAAGACACTGCATTGCCTGGGACGCAGTTATGGAAAACGCAGGATTGCCCAGGACGTGCGCAGCCTTTCCGGCCGCCCTGGCTAATTCGACACAGGAACGACGAGTCGGCTGCAAGAGTCTACCGCACGATAGACCTCTGTCACACGCGCCTGACGGAGACCGCGTTCCGGGTTTAGTGTGGAGTTGTCCTTCTCCAGGAACGGTCTTGGGTAGGGTTAATCCCTCGGTTGCCTCTTAAAACCCTTACGGGAAGAGAGGGGGTGGTACTATTCTACTCTACCGACACCACACTGATGAAGGTAGATTCGTCAGATACCTCATGCCTGTAATTGTGTCGCACTCGCTAAGCGAAATTTGTTTTATTACTGCCCCTTCTAGTAATAAGGTGCATTGCTATGCACAAAAATTGCACTGATTTTTTGTTTGATGTTTATTTACTACGAAAATGGACCCAATGGCTCCAAGGTCGCAAACGTCACAGGGATCATCCAATATTTTACAGACTATAACATCCTTTAATCCTGAGACTATTTAATAATACGTGTCCTTTAGGCCAATGGGCAGGTTGCTATCTGTTAGGTACCTACCAACCTTAATTTACACTATTATCGTTCGTTCGTAGCCGTGTGATGCCGATTTCGAATAGCATCACCCCATTTCTTCCCCGTGGGTGTCGTAAAAGGCGACTGAGGGACTCGAGGGTTTCATGTGTATTACAAGTTTTAGGCGACAGGCTGACAACCTGTCACTATAGTGATACATATCTCAACCGGCCCTCAATATTTGTCAGACGTGGCGATAGGGACCGTATTTTTCCGGTCGTTAACGCTCTGCCTACCCCGCAAGGGATAAAGGCGTGATATATGTATGTATCGTTCCTTGGACGAATCGGTGTCTTACACAAAAGACCAGAGAGACCATTGTGCCATTACTGGCGTAGATATTTACTATAGGGGCACGAGGCGTACGTTTACGTTTTGTGTTGGTGTGGCACCTCTATAGATTTTCCTTAGAACTGTGATCACACCAGTTTTATCGTGAAAAGTCGAGGTCGCTTCGCCCGCAGATTCACTTGAAGGCAGGGATTATAGCGTGTCTGTAATTTCAAACTAGCTTGCTTGCGATCGTCATTTGGCGCCTACGTGTATTAAAATAAAATTTCTCGTATATAATAACAGGAACACAGAACACGGAATAATTTATTTTATACTACATAGAAAATGCCCTATAGCTTTATGAAACGTAGAGAGGAATGTGAGTCATTGTTTACGTTTCAAATTAGTAGGAGACAAATATTCATACAAATCACGTTCCTCCCTAGGGGAGAAAAGATGCAACTGTCAAAACACACGTAAAAAGGGAAAGTAAATCTAATATTTTTACAGGCAAAATGAAAGACTTGGCTGAATGGACTGAATTTGTACGATATTATTAAACAAACAAATCTTGCGAATTTGATTTAGATTTTCTCGTAATTGTTTAGATTTATTTAACGACGACCGATGTGGCGCAGTGGTAGTGCGACTGCCTGAGACGCAGAAGGTTCCGGGTTCGATTCTCGGTAGGTCACTCACAAAGTCGATATTTATCACTTTGTGAATTTGTTCCCACTCTGGTTATGACATAGCGGGCTAACCACCCGATTATCCGTAAGAAAGATGGCTCCGTGTTTCGAATGGCACGTTAAGCCGTAGGTCCCCATTGCTGTCTATGATTACTTAGACGGCGCTCGTTACACAACCATGTAAGAAGCCTGCATCTTGTAGAAGGCGGTTGAAAAATTCTACAATTAGAGTATATTAGATCGTTGGTAAACTCGGTGTCCCACACGAAAAAAAAAACTGTGCTTTTATTAGTCAACAATCACGGAGGTCGCTTGGATGGCTATATTACGGTCGCCGGTAACTTTAACCATAAATCATGCGTGTGACGACCAGTAACACATTCATTGTCATCATCATAAGATATTTACAAGTAGGTATGTTTCTTGAATATTTATTTATTGAATTATTATATCGAAACATTTATTCCCTGCTAAATATTAGGATGCTATATTAATTACATATACACTTTTCGTAGATAGGTTTAAATTGTTATCCAATAAGGTCGCCCTGATTTTTGATCATCATCAGTGACAGATGCAACGAAACTACAGGCTACAATTCTACAGGTGAAATTCTATGTACGTTGCGTAGCCGGTGGGACATTTATAAAACCAGGATTTTTGACCCGCTACGCAATGTACATCGAATTTTCACCTGTAGAATTGAAGCCTGTAGTTTCGAAAAATGAGGCACAGCACGTCCTTAAATTGTCATCTCATCCTTTAAACTCATCACATCACATTTATCATCACCCGCATAGCCTTCGAGCTAGCCAGATGAATAGGATCTCAGGATCCGAAAGTCCCCGGTTCGATTCTCAGCAGGGAGAAACAATATTGAAAAAAATCCTCATAAAATGACAGACGTGGCAATAGCAACCGTATTCTAACGGCTGTTAACGCACTGCCTACCCCTCGAGGGATAAAGGCGTGGTATAGTATATGTGGAAATAATATTACCTGTTAAGTTTTAATTTCTGACTGAGACTGTTCTCAGTTTGATAGAATATTGCGTGCTAAACTATCTGACTGTTCGTGACAAAGATGGTTTGTTTAGAGTTTAGTTAGACGCTAGTACTCGTTACTAGTATTCTCATCTTTGACGGCAGGGAATGAAAGGATGATGCTGATAATTTTTCCAACCGTACACTTAATTTAACCGCACATTGGTCCAGCCAGCGGGGGTTCGCACATTTGCCTGTGGTTACGTCACATCACGTCATCAAAGAGGGCTCTGAAACTGCTTTCAAACGTGACTCACCCACTCAGTGGATTATCATTTTGTTACCCTACGTACACATTGTTGCCATTGCTACAGGGCCGTAGTAGTATTATAAATTACAACTTGCAGGAGTTGCCTATTTACCTTTTTCGTTACTGCAATTATTTAGAGACTGGTTTTCCGGAGTGCTTTAATTACACCTAAACATTAAATCTGCAGTTAGGTACTACTATAAGTAGCTGAGCGAACTTTTGAGGTATGTAGGTAGGTAGAGCGTGCATGGCAACATTTGTAGTACCTACTTTTCCAGTAATTTTCTTGCGAGCTTTTCCTTAAAGCCGAGTTTTGGAAGAGTTTTCAAACACGTGAGACGGATTTCGGTTATGAGAGTTTTGAAGAAATCAGAAAGCCTTTAAAAAAGCCGCGTACCGGTTTGGCAATCACAAGTTTTTAAATTGTATACTTAACTTATGTTTTTTCTTTATTTTTCTAAACACTAGTTTTTCCTAGAGTGAGTCAGAGTGAGGGTCACTTCTATTATCGGATGAACATCGAGATTAATCCGAAAACCTTCGGAGTTGTTACGCGGAGTGTATGAGTATAATTGTATCGTTCCTGAAACACTCGTCGTTAATGCTCTACCTACCCCGCGAGGGATAAAGGCGTGATTTGTGTGTCGGTAGCTACTAAAATCGAAAATAAAGTGTGAAAAACGTATTAATAGTAAAATAAAAGTAAATAATCATAACAATAAAAAAACTTTTTTACATTAATAGTAGGTTGCATCGGTACATTCATGTTCACATAACTAGCTTTTTTAAATTTCATACAAAAGTGGCAGCTAATTGTAACTAACCTAAGAAATGTTAAGGAATTGCATCTATCGGACTTTGCGTTTATGATCTGGTAAATATAACTTACACAGAATACACGGAAAATATTTATCGTAGGTATATAGAATTTTTCTTGAGAAAGTTGTTCAGCTTCATGGGCTGATTCACCCCTTAAAATATTTGCAGTTTTTTTTACACGAGAAACACACCGTTTGCTTTGACTGGATTAATTTAATAACAAATTATTGCAAGGTTTCGTAAATTTATTAACTGCTTACTCGATTTGTATTTGTTTTATTTGTACCTACATCAGTTGGCAATACTGGAGCACGTTACTTTGAGCGGCACACATTTCGAACCACGTGGCTCGCTCTCGTCTCTCTGCTTACGTGTTGGTCGCAATAAATGAAACAAAAGAGGATTATTCGCATCTGCGCAAAGCCTTGTGATTGAGATGCTATGCCGGCTCCCGCTTTTTCGTGGGTATGCCGGAGGTTTCATTGCACTTTATATTGTAGAGAACGTGATGTAAGGACCTTGCGTGCTTAAAGCGAGTATTCCTACGGGCGTGGAGGTAATACAACAAACAAACACAAATCACGCCTTTACCCCTTCCGGGATAGGCAGAGCGTTGACAATCGTATAATTACGGTCGTTATCGCCACGTCTGACAAGTATTGAGGGCCCTTTTTGATGATACAGGTGTCATTGTAGTGACAGGTTGTCAGCCTGACGCCTAAAATTGTAATACACATGAAACCCTCGAGTCCCAGTTGCCTTTTACAACACCCACGGGAAGAAATGGGGTGATGCGATTCTAAGCCGGCATCGCACGGCAAATAACACACACACATCAATTATGTGGATGTAATAAGATAGATAGATAGATAAACTCTTTATTGCTTACAACAAACACAATATTAAAATACAAAACGGTACAATAAACTACGTATAACTAAGAGTAAGCAAAGGCGGCCTTATCGCTTGTAGCGATCTCTTCCAGGCAACCTCTACCAATAAACCTCAAATAACCTCTAATAAGTATAATGTATTATGTCAACTTGGGAATGTTTTAGTCTGTTTCTTTTAGTTTCTAGCTTTCTAGTAGATGTCGCTTGTGCAAATGATGTAAAAGCTCCGCAGTAACTTTTTATAGGTCGGCGTAATAAAGTATAGCCGTTCCAATAGGCCATATTCGACAGCTGTCAAAATCATGTTAATGCTAGGAAAAGTATATTTTTCTTTGTTGATATGTCCTTTAGTATCTAGGGGGCGCCCAAAGCTCCGCCCGCGTTAAAGTTTGACTTAATTCCGCAGCATCATTTGCATAATTTGCATTAATTGCATATAATTTTTTTCGGGATAACAACTGTCCTATGTGTTAATCCAAGTTACCCTAAATATGTGTGCCAAATTTCATGAAAATCGGTTCAGGCGTTTTAGCGTGAAGGAGTAACAAACAAATATACAAACTTTCACATTATAGTATTAGTAGGATTCAAACGGCCATACTTCAATTGTTTTTTCCTACTCGCTTAACTTGATAGATATGATTGGCCCATCACTATTAAGTCGTATTCAAGTCATACAGCAATTTCTATTGTCTTCAATGTGTAGTATAACTTTTTTTACACTGCCAGTTTTGAGTATGATAATTAATATTGTAGACTGAACACAGGTTGTTTTAACACAGGTTTTGAATGCAGATAATCTTATAACTGCTTTTGAATTTGCTAAAAAAACTTTATCGAACGACTTGCCTCTAAAGTTTCTGCTTTCAAATCTGTAAAATATCTACTTATATTTATTTATATTTCCTTTGTTCACAGTTTTTACTGTAACCCTCACGTAATTATGGACAATTTGGATCAAGATTCTGAGAACAATGCGAAGGTTTCGGATTCAGCCTATTCTAACAGCTGTAGCAATAGTCAATCGCGACGAAGGTGTGTATAACGCCGTACCATTGTGTATGGCATTGTTTATACCTGCTACGATGAACAAGAAGATGGTAATATGTACTATGATAGATAACATAGTTGACCCTATGTCAACTGTAATTAGTGCGGTAGTATCAACGGCCCCATTTAGCATCGATATCAGAACAGCCAAAGTTTCGAAAGTTTACCTAGTAAAACATCGAGGAAGGAATGCTCTCACATCTATATTCTCAATATTTTTGTCTGTTATTTTATCATAATTTTTAAACAACTTTCGATATGTAATTTTGTTTTTCAGTCACAGTTCGAAGTCGACAAACTCTGGCAGCCATTCCAGTAGAAGTAGTGGTTATGGAGGGAAAACGTCATCTAAAACCTTCAGGTGAGTGCTAAATTAACCATAAACTTTAACAGTCAGAACGGTCCACTGCTGGACATAGCTCACCGGCAATTGGAGGGTAGTAGTATACCTATTTACCACGTTTGGCAGCGTAGAGGCTACCCTACAAGGGATAAAGGCGAGATGTGTGTGTGGATGTGTGCGCGAAACCCTATAAAATATGTGAAGTTTCCGTCGCGTACTTCGCCAGGTTTTTAAATTATTATCAACATTTATGTGATATTTTAAAGTGACAATAGCGGTCAGCCGGAAGAGAAGAGGTGCAAGGAAAAGGAGGTGAAGCAGAAGAAGCTGGTGCGCCTGGAGAACACAGCCGAGCTCGAGAATGACGCGGAGAGTCCAGCAGAGCTCACCGTCGTCCAAGAGACCATCCAGGAAAAAGCCGACACTGGTAGGTGTCCACATTTCCTACAAATCTTATCTACCTCGAAATCTACACAATACGAGCATTGAGCGAGGACTGAATTTTAGACCTGTCTTCTATTCGGTCGCAGGATTTGGCTACAATATCAAAGTAATCACATTTCGTAAAATTAGCTGATTAATTTTAGAATACAGGTAGAGTTCGAATATAAAGAGGAATATATTTTCGATACAAATAATACTAATAAGCGCTGCGATTTATGGTCCAAAGCAGTTCAACGTAATATTTTTGTGAAACAAAAACTTCTAAACAGTTACCAGTCAATAGATATTTTATATTCTAAGTACTTACAAACTGTTACAATTAGGTTTGTTTGAATAAGTCATCGCAATGTAAGTAACATTAAGGTATATGTGTTTTGACTATCATGCAGAGTAAATTCTTTGATAATATGCATCCGTCCCACTTGCTGTTTATATTTGATTACTTAGATGCTGGTCTTTAAACCATATCAGAGCGAACCAGGTTGGAAGACAGCAGGGGAATAATATTTTATTACTTTTTCAGCTAGGGTAACCCTTTAAAGGTAGGTAATTGTATGAGGAACTGACACTGGGTCGGTCTTCCACAAGACAACAAGAAGAAAGTCTATTAATTTGCATATTATCAAGAATTAGTCTGTATGGTTTTGCTTTAAATATTTTATACTACACCTACATAGAAAATGCCCTATAGTTTAACGAAACGCAGAGAGAAACGTGAGTCTTTGTTCACATTTCAAATTAGCAGGAGACATAAATCTATACAAATCATTACCCAGGGGCGAAAATATGCAAATGTCAAGGTTCGTGAAACGGAACGTAAATCGAATATATTATTGCAGACAAAATGGAAGATTTGGCTGAATGGACCTATTGCTTTTGCTTTGTACGATATTATAAAAAAAAACAACACTGCGCGAATTCGTTTTGTTTGGATTTTTCATGTCGTTTTTTAGGATTATTGAACAGTTCTTCTATTATTATTCCCGTTTTTATATTCATGCAGGTGTAGTATAAAACACTATATATTACTGGGAAGAAAGTCCGATTACAAACTCGTGTGTATTGATGCCCTCAGCTGCGCTTTGTGCCTCAAACTACACCCTCGTTAGCAATTACTTTCTCACCACGTGATCAGTGTACTATTATTTGTTTGAGTAAATATTTTCGCATCACCGTTTTGGAACTCGACAATGATTCCATGCATAAATCCCGTACGTAAGTAAGTAATGTAATTAAAAATAATTTGTTAAATAGTTTGTTTTTCTTCAGCCATACATAATTCAAAGATACGACGACGATTATTCTAATATAAATTAATTCTGTAAAAAAGACATTTAAGAAATTGATTCTACACATAATGGCCCTTCTAACTAAAATATTCTATGTGATGATGTGGGTGAAAAGCAACATCACAAATAGAGAAAACATTGCTAATTAATTTTTGCTCTTCAAATATTTTTCAAAGTGATAGATTTGTGATCTAGCTGCTATTCCTATTCTTTTTAGGTAGAAAAAAGGTGAAAAAAAAATTCGCAGTCGTGTAGCTGATTAAAATATTTAACCGATTATTTACATTACAGGGGGAGGGCCTGGGGAAGGGAGATCCGATCTCCGTGTCACTTGATATCACGTACTGCCACTATAAACTATAGTAGGGGTGGCCAACACGTTGACCGCGGTGACTTTTTCGGTAGCCCGCAGTCAGTTCTAAAAAAAAACATAGAAACAAGAGAAGTTCCCATTCCTAAGAAAAGTAGCTTTGTATTTGACAGAGTTTTTTGATCCAGATTTTCGCCTTTCTTAGATATGAACGCCCAGTTTTGGTTGACAGCTTCTTGTGTGCACATTGCAGTAAGTAACTATTTACATTTGTGCAACACGATAAACTTCTAGATTTAAAGTGCCAAGCCCCAATGACTCATAATAATTTTTCTTAAAAAATCAATCGACATACCGTTTATTTTTCTAACCTTTTGCATGTGACGGGTAGACTGCTGGAACATAGTGAATTAAAAGGTAGACCGGATATTTGAAAAGTTTGGCCACCCCTGAACTATAGGTACCTCCTGGGCTCGGTTGCGGTATTGATCCCAGGGCACGTGCTTTTCAATGCACTCAGGTAATGTTTTCAAGGTGTTGTTGGACGCGCTAGCGAGTCGTGACTTTTTTAACTTGACATGGTATGTACTTTATACGTATCCTAGCCCCTATATTTAGTCTTTGTTTTCTTTTACTTTTTCAAGGAGGCATAATAAGGCAGCAAGACTCTTTTATTTCTTCAGGTTTGCAAAGCTTGTTCATGAGGGTTGCAGTCGTCGACCCGTAATACATATTATTGCGTAATGAAATTGGTGTAACCTAGTTATGCATTTTATATCCCGTTATCTGAGAATTTACAAATTTTACTTTTTGCCTAAAGCTACGTTGGGAGTGGCAGTAGACGTCATAATTTCCTCACAGTTCATACGCATACTACATTATACATATGTTACATAATATATGTTTAATAGTTATATTTAAACACGTCATACTTGTAACTTATATACCTGCCAAAAGCTTCGTAAGTGAACCTTATTCCGGCAAAAATGTTGTATTTGAAATGAGATCTCCTTGATCAAAGGCGGAACGGTTATGCGCAATAAGATATTGGTAACTAGGTACCTATAGCTACTCAATTTGCTTTGTTCTTACCTTAAAACTCCAAAGTCAAAAAGTAGAATAATTACGGCGAAAGTATTTTCCTCTCCTTTAGGCATGCACATTCAATATTCCTAGTATTTTTTATGTAGTCGTAGTAGGACATTTTTTCCAGATATTTAATTAAATAATGTTAAGTTCATGTTTATCTTCCTTTTGTATTTTTGTTGTACAGCTGTGGAGCATATGCCATCCCCTCAACTGGCCAAAGCAGAGAAATTGAGCGATATCGCGGAGTCAGCGACACCTGCGGCGGCCACAAAAAATGAAGAGGTTTGTATGCACTAAAAAGCTCATATCGGAATATGTAAAATATAGGCGTAAATTGGGTATTTTTTTTTAACTTAAAACTTGTCTTTCTCAGGAATTATCCTTTTCAAACGATTAAAACGGGCTTCTTACTACGATATTGAATTATTATTATGAATGAATTTCTGAATAAGCCGGTTAAGTTTAGGTTTTCGAAACGTATTTGAGTAACAGAGTCATTTTAAATTAAGAGAAATTACCTACCTAGTGACACCATTGGTTGTATATTTTTGTAAGGTTCTGTAATGATTTTAACTAAATACTTATTTGAAATCAGGTATCTCAAGCAAATTTGCAGCTCAAGGCGGGCATGGTGCCGCTGAACGCGACCACGATATGTACTTTTACTGGAACTCCTACTCCTGACCCTGATGTGAGTCAACTTATTCTCTCGTTAATTGCCGTGTGGTATCTGAAGAGTAGAATAGCACCTCCCCCTCTTTTTCCGACGGGGTCGTAAGAGGCGACCGAAGGATTAACCAGACCCAAGACCGGTCCTAGAACCAACTCCGCATTAAACCCAGTACGGAGTCTCCGACAGGCGCGTGCAAGGAAAATGAGTCGAGAATAAAATGGAAAGCTCAATTTGTTTTAGCACATGCTTCCTACTGTTTGAAGGATATGCGTTGCAGCTATCCAGATAATGATAGGTACACTGTATTGTCGTTACGCTCTAACTTCATCAAATGCGCAATAATTCGGTTGTGCACTGGGTCATTATAAAAAAAATTGCACGCCTAAAACTATTGTCCAAAAATACTACTTTCATAATTTTTCATAATATTTATAATTTGAATTATTAAATAGAAAAATTCATATAAGTAAGTATTCTGACGCCAAAATAGCTATGTATGACGTCATATATTCCTAATTTCATACAAAAACCCTTTTAAAAACACTTGACTTGCCAGTCCACGACCCTATTATCTGACCTGTACACGACCTGTGCCTCTGATTTATTTTTTCAATAACATAGTCGTCTTTCAGGGTGGATTCTCGTGCGTGATCTCAATGCATGACGGCGTGGTAATGTATACCACGTCTTCGCTGACAACGTCTCTCGGGTTCCCCAAGGATATGTGGATCGGCAGGTCTTTCATCGACTTCGTGCATGCGAGGGTAAGTCCGTTTGTTCTATCTACATTCACTGATTTTGCAGTTAGAATTTATTTACATCCGGTCAGTATAAGACCAATTAAAGGCGGGTTGGAAAAGTTTCGCTACGGGTATTGATTGGGCCAGGTCACAAAAGGACCTTCTTATTTCGGTCGGACGAAAAAAGACGGATTCTGAAACGTTCGATTACGTTTCATGCGAAAATCACTCGTTCTACTTTACTTATCGATTCCCACATACCCTCAAAAATTCACACATATTTTTCACTATTAAAACATCAAGTAAAAGAAAACGTGTGAGTAGACCAGTCGTTGCGGACCTTCGTGCACGGAATTGATTTACGACATTTTATAAATTGAGCTCCAGAAGGCGACTTGTTACTCTTCTACTAAACGATATTCTGTCAGGTGTCTCGAAAACTATTTCGCCCACCGAGTTGAGAAACAACTAAATGAAGACTACACCATATAATAATAATTAACATTTCTTAACTGGAATGTTAATATTTGAATTGGAGAATATGACCTGTCACGCAGAGTCTCCTAGATTATCAGTCTTATTATCTATTTGCATATCCATCTTAACCTATAAAACATTGTATTATCCACAGGACCGCAACACTTTTGCGTCGCACATTACTAATGGTCTATCCGTCCCGAAACAAGTAAATGGTACGAATATGAATAATAATAAAGAAGGTAAATTTTATATACTCCGAATCCATAGTGCCATTTAATCCAATGTTTGGTTGCTGTAGTATTTATAACCCTCGACTAACCTCGACTTGTGTTTACCTGACTTTTAAAACATGACCTTTCTCTGCGAAATCGAATTTAATTCAAATGTATGCAAACCTTTCGTCTTGGATGAATAGTTGAATATAGTTGCATGAAAGTAGGATACACAAGATATCTCATACGAAAACCTAGTGTACTATGATAGTTGATAAATATAGATTCCTTTTGTTTCAACAAACTTTAATGCCTTCCTCGCATGTATTATATGGATAACCGAATTCATAACAATGCTTCTAAATTCAGAAAACTATTGTGATGCCCAGTTTCTATAAATGCATCACCCCATTCATTTATGCATCTAGGTTTCAAGGAATGCTCTCTGTGAATAAAAAGTGTACCTTGCTCTGCGTTCGCCAATCCGCCTGACGAACGTGGTGTGTATGGCAAGTACACAGGAGAGGCCCATCCCTAGTAGTGGAATTTTGTAAATATCGATGGATGATGTTCTCCAACTATTCAAAGACGTTTGAGCTTGACATATTTGCAAAAAAGTACCTTGTATCTAGTAGCTCGCATTTATAGGAATTCGAGGGAACTTCATATATACTTTTGATTGCGGTCTTATTTAAAACATGAATATCTTCACGAATAATTGGCACTTGGATCTACGAATCGTAAAGGAAAGAAGAATAAACTAATTACAGTTACATTTAAGTAAGTACTGCAAATATTTTCAGGTTGTGTTCTAGTTATAAAACTGAATAAGTTACGTCTGAATTTCGAAAACATTTTTTCGGAATAAGATAACTATTGAACCTCTTATAAAGTGACTCGACTGGTACAGTTCTTATGAGAGGTCCACATTTTTCATACTTTGTAAAAAAGACTTAACGAGATTTGTTTAGTTTTATGAGAGGAACGAACACACCCCCAAAATATTTGTACTAAGATAAATGTAACCGTATACAGCCATAACTTTTTTTGAGCTACTTTTATTTATTTAGCATGTTTTTGGCACTCATATTTCATTTATGAATCGTGATACAACTTGACACGTCCGCTGTTCTTTTAAAACTTACTTTCCTTTTACTAAATACCTAACCCATTTTGAAAAGTTTGTAAAGTTACGAGCACCCTGTAGAAAAAACTATACTGCTTTAGTATAGTAGCGTTCCCACCGGTTTTAACAAATTTCTGATAATTCAGAGCAAATATGAAAAATCTAAAGCGGTAAATTTGTTGTCCTATACTCGTAGAATATGATAATTTAATGTGTACATATAAATTAATCCTTGAGTATTTTTTTTAGTTTCATCATCACAGAATGCAGTTGGATCGATGGTGTGTCGAATCAGGAAATATCGAAATTTGTCCAGTGGCTTTGGAGTGAAAGAGAAATCTGTTTCTTACATGCCCTTTTTCCTAAAGCTGTCCTTCAAAAACGTTACGGATACTGAAGGAAAAGTTACCTATTTAGTGATTCAAGCTACGCCATTTTTCTCGGCATTCAAAAGTAAGATTGATGTTTTCTTTATAGTGTGTACTTACAGATTAGTAATGTAGAGTTTTATTTTATGGCTTAACTCTTGATGGGCTCTTGGCACCCTGGGCGCGTAGTTGTCTCAAAGCCAAGAAAAATATTTTCCTGTATGCTCCCTTTTAAAAAATGATTAACACTACGCCAATTTTCAGCACCTAACGAGATAGTAGTGAAAGCAACCCCGTTCGTGATACGTCACTCCGCCAACGGCAACGTCGAGTACATTGACCCGGAGGCGGTCCAGTACTTAGGGTTCCTCCCGCAAGACCTGGAGGGCAAAGACGCGTTGCAGCTGTACCACGTGGATGACTTACCCTACCTGCGCCAAGTGTATGAAACCATTGTGAGGGAGGGCGGCGTCGTTAAATCAAAGCCCTACAGGTTTGCATTTGTCTAATACCTTTATGCCGTGTGATGCCGGTTCAGAATAGCATCTGTCCATTTTTTTCCCGTGGGTGTCGTAAGAGGCGACTGAGGGACTCGAGTATTGCAAATTTCACGAGGTTTTCCGTGTATTGCAAATTTAGGCGACAGGCTGACAACCTGTCACTATAGTGATACACAACTAATCTGGATTGACCCATAAATATTTGTCAGACGTGGCGATTACGACCGTGATTTTACCAAACATGATGACGAGAGAGTGTGGTGATTCATCACATGTACAACGCTCAAATACCGGATATTAATATCCCCTATTAAGAGGCGATTATTCAATGGCCTTTTTCAGATTTATTTGGTTCCCATACTTAGTACCATTGACAGGTAGGTTGATAGGTTCTCACCTTGCCAAGGATCTTATCTAACTGGTCGCCATTTATAGCTGTTGTGAAGTTTTTCTAATATTCATATTTTTTATATTTCAGAATCATGACACAAAACTGGGATTTTATAAAGGTTGAGACAGAATGGTCCTCTTTTATTAATCCTTGGTCGAAGAAACTCGAATTTGTTATCAGCAAACATTGCCTGATCGAGGTGAAAATTTTGGTTTTTCTATACGGCTTCAGAATTTGAAAATAACAGGTTAAGGGGGCAGGAAAAGCCCCTACAAGCTTGTGTTTTGCCTTATGAATTTAAAAAAAAAATGTTATTTCAGGGACCAACTAATCCTGACGTTTTCCAACCACCAAAAGTTGTAAAACCAACAAAAGTAAATATAGAAGAAATGAAAAGGGCACAAGCTCTTCGAGATAGTATTCTCAGAATTATGAACGAGGTTTGTACTTGTACACTTTCAAAAACTGTTAAAAATACTCCTTTTCTTACTTCATTTTATCTTTTTAATTAATAATTATAGCAGTGACAAAATTAATTTGTAAATATCAGTTTACTACCCCTTAATATATACTGATTGCTGGTGATAGCAATGAAGACCTTATTTTTCAAACTGTTAAGTAGCCTCTTTGTTCTCATAGATAGGTGAGTGTCTTTATAGCTACTTTACCTAATCCTTTTCTTGTTTATAAACTTCCTAATTTAAAAAGTTTCGTCTTAATCGGTTCTGTAGTTTTCAAGACATTGTTCATTATTATATTATAAGTGACATCGCATACATTTGTCCACACCAGGCGCTGACGAAACCTGCGGAAGTAGCGAAGCAGCATATGACGAAGCGGTGCCAGGACCTGGCTTCCTTCATGGAGAACCTGATTGAAGAGAACCCGACGAAGGCGGCTGCTGATGAACTGCATGTGGAGATCCAGGACCCAGACAGCTATTACGTAAGACAATGTTTATATTTATTATTTTTCATCCTCTCTATTAAAAATACTCTGCTTTAGGCGCACATAAGTCGAATAGGCCTTATTTGACAGCTGTCAAAATCTTGTTAATGCTATGAAATAAGGTCTATTTTTCTTTGTTGACATTAGCTTTAGTATGCGCTTGACAGTTGTCAAATATGACTAATTCGAAGGGCTATTATACTTCAATCTAAGATATTGGAACAATCTTAAGGCAATTTCACCATTAAAAAGGCCGAAAAATCGTTTGATAGTTGTGATTGTTTTGTCAGGAAATTTTACTCCAAACTTATAACAGCACTGGAGACTTCATAGTTAATATGTAGACAATGTTTTCTGTGCTAATGAATAACATTTTTAAGTAATTTATCGTTTTCTAATACAAGCCTTTACAAGCAGGTTCCAAACTTTCAGTCCACCTTGTTGTTTTTACAATTTGCGTTTACTTAAAAAGTGAGAAAGAATTACCTGGTTCCAGCATTTCAATGTAATGTATAAACTTTAACAAGGTGTCATTAAAGACCAATGTTTGTTTTTTTTTAGCTACATTCGTTAAATAATTGGCATAATCCTTACGCTTGGTGCATTTAGGCCTATATTAGTAAGGTTAATTTAGCGACAGGTCTACGCTAGTTGCCAATAAGGACGAAGAGCGAGATTTTCCAATGCAAGCAAATGACAGCTGCAACTGCATGCCACGCGGTGTTAGATATTCGGAGCTTTTCGTTTTTTTTATTGGATTCCCATTACAAAAACTTCTATGGTCAAATACCTCCTCCGACAAAAAATACCACACGCTTGCGTGTTTTTGTATGTATAAAACGTTCAAATGCGCGTTGATATGTTTTACTTTGCTGTTGTAAGGCTCTAAGGGTTTCTATTCTTATTATACCAACATCACCATCCTTATTTATATATGTGTATGTTTCAGGAGCGGGACTCTGAGATGCTGGGCGGTATATCGCCACATCACGAATACAACGACAGCATGTCCAGCGTTGAGACCCCTCTCAGTTACAACCAGCTCAACTATAACGAGACGTTAGATAGGTGAGGCCACAGAACACTTCCTTATCTGCAGTGATAATGGCATGACTGTAACAATGGCGTAGTGGATAGTATCCCTTCCTTCTACGCTGATGGTCTTGGATTCGATCCTCACAGACACAAATATTTGTTAAGTTACTTTTCCAATATTTGTGCCTAGTCTGGGTTCTTTACATAATATGTAAGTATATAAGTATTTTATCAGCTATGTAGTTGCCATAGTACGAACTTTGCTTAGTTTGGGCCTAGATGGCGCTGTGTGAATTGTCCTGGATATTTATTTATAATGTATTTTCGTCAGTTCTGTTTTTTAGAGTTTCATCTAGACATAGGCTTATGGGGGAGTATTGACATACTCACGCTGTTTGGCAAGTGGATTGTAAGATGATACATTTACAAGAGACTTTGAATTTAGATTATGATTTGTTATCTCTGCAGATATTTCGACAGCCATCAGCCTTACTCGTATGAAGATTACAACACAGTGAGCGGAGAGAACATACTTGGAATAAAAAACGCCAACTCTAAGAAGGAGTAAGTCAAATCACATTCTGATTAAACCCTGTTTTTGTTAGAGATAGTAAATTGACATTTGGGTTGCCATTTTTGTTTAGCAAATTTTAAATAGTGATGTGCTGGTACCGGTAACCGTTGTTATAGAAATAAGATATTTTTAGTTCCTAGTAGATGGCGCTCGTGCGAATGATGTAAAAGCTCAGCAGTGATTTTCCATAAATCAGCATAGTATTTTTTTTATTATGCACTGAACTTAATAGATGATTGGCACATCACCATTAAAGTTTTCCAAAAAAATGGCAATCCAAAATGACAAATTACTATCTCTCAATAAAAAACAGGATTTAGTGTTGCTGGGCCCTAAGTCTGCTAAATGAAAATTGTTTCAGTTGGATGTCGATTGGATCTCAGTTGGATGATTTCGGTCATTTCGTAGTCTGCTAACAGTTTGAAGTATAGAACAATCACAATGGCAATGAAATGACAGTTGAGTTTCAATGGCGTTACAATGATAAAAAATAGCAGCCTTGGGGCCCTGGTCTGTTGCTTTTCAACACAAGCTTATTCAAATACTTCGTCGTGTTTCATCAGAACGGTTTCGACGATGGCAGAGACGTCGGCGATCTCCGGCGAAATAAGTTCCAGCGAGTCTGGCACGTTCCCCAACGGAAACAGCCCCGCGCCCCCTGTAGGGGACCTCCCGCCAATAAGGCTCACAGAGAGCCTAATTAACAAGTAAGTAGATAAATAGTACATTGGTCACGTGTTAAGAAAGAAAATAGAAAAACAGTTCAATAAACCTAAAATGACATGAAAAATCAAAGAGAATTTGCGCGATATTGTATTTTTTTATAATATCGTAAAAAGCAAAAGCAATAAGTCCATTCAGCCAAGTCTTCCATTTTGCCTGCAAAAATATATTAGATTTACGTTCCGTTTTACGTAACATTGATAGTTGCATGAAAAACCAAAGAGAATTTGCGCAGCATTGTCTTTTTAAATATAATATAGTACAAAGCTAAAGCAATAAGTCCATTCAGCCAAGTCTTCCATTTTGCCTGCATAAATATATTAGATTTACGTTCCGTTTTACGTAACATTGATAGTTGCATGAAAAACCAAAGAAAATTTGCGCAGCATTGTCTTTTTAAATATAATATAGTACAAAGCTAAAGCAATAAGTCCATTCAGCCAAGTTTTCCATTTTGCCTGCATAAATATATTAGATTTACGTTCCGTTTTACATAACATTGATAGTTCCATCTTTTCTCCCCAAGGGAGGAACATGATTTGTATGGAGTTAAATAATTTAAAATTTGAAACATGAACAATGACTCACGTTCCTATCTACGTTTCTTTAGGCTATGGGACATTTTCTATGTAAGTGTAGTATAATTATATTTTACATACATTTATTAAATACATTTCTTTCTATGACCCAAAGAATGGTTGGTAAAAAAAATCTATAGGATATTGAATCGCCTAGGAATATATTGCAAGGAACGCCCAAATTTTTAGAGTCAACTCATAAAATATGTTTTCCTCAAATAGACACAATGAAGAAATGGAGAAAGAACTGATCAAGAGCCACCGGCAAACGCGGTCCAGCAGCCGAGGCGAAAGGAAAATGGTCACCAAGGAGAACAAACGCAAGAAGAAGGAACACCTGGAGCGATGCAACGCCACCTTCCAGCCCACTTCTGTCGTCAACCCTACCAACACTTCTGAACATGTAATCATACAGTTTATTGCCAAACTAGGGCCCGTATTAACTGCGCTCAACTCTGGGATGGATCTTAAGAGCGACTTTGAGATGCTGTTAGTATTGACTGACATTTGTCAAAATCGCTCCTAAGCTCGATCTCAGGGTTGACTACGATTTATAAATACGGACATTACTTACTCGTACTACTAGCGGTGGGCGGAATAATTGGTATTCGACATATTCGGCAGATTTACCAAATATTCGGTGAATTCGCCTAATACTAGGTCGAATATTAGGTTCGGAAAACATTTTACCGAATAACCCATCTCTGCGTAATATACCGCGATTTTAACATCGATTGTTTTTCCCGTGGGAATAACGCGTTTTCCTATGATATTGAGAGATCGCGTGTGGTTATCGATATGTGTGTGTTGGCTTTCTATACAGGGAGTAAAAAAAATGCTGCAAATATTTTAAGAGGTGAATCAGCCTATGAAACTAAACAATTTTCCCCGAGGAACATAGGCCGAAATATGAAAAAAATTTGGACCTCCCAAACAAAGTTACCGACCAACCAAGTCAATTTGTATGGGAGGTCAATATGTGCAGCTTATATTTTTACACTTTATATATAGCGCGTGCATGACAACTATCTGATCTCTCCATCCTACTTCGACACTAGAAAGAAAAGTTCTGCTTAGTTATACCCTACCAATTAAAAATCAAAATTTGTTTCGAGTTTTGGAAATAGTCGTCAATCACAAACAGAAAAGGCGTCGTGCCGTATTTGGATGGTGTCACTTACTTTTATATTATTTTTCTGTTTATTAATTCAAACATTGAATATTTCGAAAAATTATGAATGAGTTTGTACCATTTTTTGACAATATCTTTAAGCGTACAACTTTTATATTTTATAAATGACCTAGGAAACTAGCGAATTGATATTGATAGTTGTTTTAGAAGTGTGTTTTTTGTGCAGCAACCACATGGAGTGAAGCGCATGTCGAAGGTGACGGAAACGGAAACGCGCGCCAACAAGCACCACTGCCGTGGCGCCACCTCGCGGCGCTCCAAGAAGAAGCCGCCGAGCCCCCGCAGTTCCGCCCCAGCTGTGCCGTCCGGGACTATTACTACAACCACAGCTGTTGGTATGTAATTTAAAAAGGGAACCGTAACTTCAATGAACGTATCTAAGCGCAAATCTCCATTTTTTGTCGATTAATATGCCTTCTCCTAAGTCTGACAAACACTTTGCTGGAAACCTGATCAAAATCGGC
Source organism: Keiferia lycopersicella (assembly GCA_029255805.1). Taxonomy (NCBI): domain Eukaryota; kingdom Metazoa; phylum Arthropoda; class Insecta; order Lepidoptera; family Gelechiidae; genus Keiferia; species Keiferia lycopersicella. The sequence goes on along the minus strand of JARACZ010000006.1, from coordinate 12,509,935 downwards.
TTAGCCGCAAGCGAGATATTCGCGGACATACAAACATACATACGTACATGCAGGTCAAACTGAGCACCTCCTTTTTTTTTAAGTCTGTTCAAAAATAATGGCGAATATTCTAGGGGTCAGTTTCTGAAACTGAACAACTTTCCTCAAGGAACATATCGAAACACGAAAAACTACTTCCCATACATAATGTACCAGCCGATCAAGTCAATTAGTATTAGGTCTAAAATATATTCCATAGTTCGAGCTATGTTTCTTGCGGAAAGTTTTTCAGTTTCATGGCCTGATTCACTCCTTGAAATATTTGCAGCTAATATTTTTACACCTTTCTTGTAATACCACCTACCACTTTTTACCTTTATTTAAGTTTATGATAATTGTATAGTATTATTTCATGTTTTGTATTTTATATTTATTATAGTTTGGTGGTTATATTCTGTTTACCTTAGATACAGGAATATCTATTCTTAGTTTAGGGAATAGATCGCCATAGCTATTTTCGTATGTTTGGAAAATTTTGCTGTTTTAAATGATTTTTGAGAAATAACACCTAGCCATGGACCAATAATACTAGAGGACTGACAGCCCCATAGTACCTTTCTATTTTGGTCTTAAACCTAGATGGCGCCAAAAAATTGTTTCACAATGAATAAAACTTGCGTATGTTCATGAACTGTGGCTCTTTTTTGGAAGTTTACCTTTAAAAAAGTCGTTTTAGAATTATTTAGTGTCACAGAATACTCAGAAAATAATTAAATTCAAATTTTCCTGTAACAACCCATTTCGCAGTAATAGAACCAAATATCAATAGATGGCGGTGTAAGCGCTAAGACAGCTAAGGTCTCAAATCATACTTAATATCAAGGATAGATGGAGTGTGGGGATCTGTCATTTATTGGGTGGATATGTGCGCGGATAAAAATTGCGGTCACATGTACTTTTATTCAAGTGTGCAACACTTACATGTTTAAAAACATGAAATATGTGTTACTAAAACTTAATCTGAAACCTGAAATCGGGGCCAAAACACACGTTCTTTGCGTGTCACACTCAGCTGATGCAAAATTCAAACACGTATAAAGTTTTATCTAGCAGGACATCATATGACTTTTCACCCATCAAATATGTATGATACATCGAGGTAATATGTACTAGCGTACTGGAGTAGCTATTCTCAATGAAAGCATTGCGCGTGACCTTGCGGCGGGGCCCGCGCGGGACAAGCGGGAGCGGCGGTGCAAGTAATAGATAACGAGTAATGCGCGCAGATGCGACAAATTGTGCATTACGTCTACTTGACATTGTCAGTGGGAACTAATGATCGGGAATATAATAAAAAGAGTATATTATCTAATATTATATTTTAATTTTCTTTAAATAAAACAAGTTTGGTAAGTTTTTGTCGTTTTGTATAGTGATCCGTGAATAATTTGATGGCAACCACGTTTCTTCGCTGCGATCTTTCTGTAAAAATTTAATCCACGCCTCTCTTTTTTCATGGCCCGGATGCGGAAACCTTTAAACAAGTTCAAATAAAAATAAACAGCAAGAACGGAAATATTTATTAATTTGAACCTCATTTTCACTTTGCGTAGTCAGTTACAAGTATAAATATTTACAATACTATACTACAATAACATTTCCTAGCAAATTGACTGTTTTTTATTAAAATGACTCATCTAAAGTGTCACGTCTGTACATACTGTAATGTTGTTAATCTATGATTTTCGCCGAAATATGACCGCCGCGTCCGAGCGCGCGGTGATTTTTTACAAAATTATGAAAATAATATTCCGATGCATGGTTTACTGATAAAATTAAATAACTTACATATGAAATGTTACTCCTTGGGCTTGGCTTGTGGTTCTCGAATTGTTTGAGCAGTATCCTAGTACACAGCCAGGCATTTTGAAACTAGCACTGACACGTGACGTCGCGGCAAGCGGTGGGCTCAAACTAAGCAAGCGAGCACATGTACTCTAACGCGTGTTACAAAAAGTGAAGTTGCGGTGCCTCCTCTAGTACGCTAGTCTGGTGCATATTACCTCGATGATATGATATAGTAGAGTTATAGAATATCCCCTCAAAAACATTAATATATAAAAAATTCCAAGTCTCGCTACTGAGCTGTTCAACCGTAAAAAGGTATGAGATCCATTTGAAACGAAGTCGGCTATCGATTTGTTCATTCCCCACTTAAGAGATCTATCTTAATTAATTACGTAATTAGTTAATAAGCATTATTTTATAGTGACCATATCAATATTTTCAGTATATTTTAATGTTTACAATAAATTGAATGACTTAGCCATCGCACTAGAACAGAAGGTTAACGTGCAATACATATTAAAATTAATACATTCAGTGCGATTGCCAAGTCATTCAATTTATTGTAAACATTAAAATATATTGAAAATATTGATATGGTCACTATAAAATAATGCTTATTAACTAATTACGTAATTAATTAAGATAGATCTCTTAAGTGGGGAATGAACAAATCGATAGCCGACTTGGTTTCAAATGGATCTCATACCTTTTTGCGGTTGAACAGCTCAGTAGCGAGACTTGGAATTTTTTATATATTAATGTTTTTGAGGGGATCTCATTACTTTTTGTAGGTAGTCTTCCTTTTTTTCTTTTGCGGCTCTATTTCTTGAGGCTCAGCCACGGTTTTTCTCATAGCCCATTCTCTATCTTTATGTGGTTTTCTCGGAATCTTTGTAGTAATGATTTTTGTCAAGTCTGGACGGTAAATGCTTCTTAGTCTATTGTATTCACAAATTGCAGATTCTTGCGCTTTAATATTTCCAAAGTCTATGTTTATAAAATGTAAGCCGCCCAGACTTGTTACTCTTGATAGTGCTACATAAGCTTGACCAGATGTAAATACAGCTGAACCTATATCCATCAGCGCATTATTCAGACTGAGGCCTTGACTTTTATGTATAGTTATAGCATAGGCTATACATGTGGCGGCGCGCATGCGCTCCACATACAAGTCCTGAAACGCGGTATCAAAGTGTTTCCGCCGATCGCTATATATACAACCTCCAAACATGTCCGGTTGGACCAGTCGGTCCCCTGGTCACAACACCCGACCAGGTGGGTAGCTACCCTTTTCCCTCCTCCGTCGTCATTTGGCCTACTGGCCTCAACATCCATCACTCCTCCTAAATTGGTGACCCCGACGTGATCAACAGCGACGACGTGACGGACAACGCAACTCTTCATCTTCATCATCGGAGCCTGACGTCATCATCATCAGCGGCAACTGCAGTCACAGCATCTCCAGCACCCCTGCGGTATCATCACTGTCTCCACATGTCATTGACAACTCGAAGACCTGGAGCCAGCATCAGCACCTGCATGGCCTACAGCAGCTGCACTACCCTGCTCGCCTCTGCAAACCTGCTCACCGCAATACTCGCCAGACTGCAGCACCACGCAACATGAAGTCAACTCTACCGGACAATAGCGAAAACTCGGACTTCAACTTCAACGCACCAACCGGCCACTTGATCTTCGATAATCATCGCAGTACCAGCAATGGATCTACAGTACGACATGTGCTCTGTCCTCGGTCGGCACTCAAGCATCTCAGGGTCTACAGCAGCCACGACTGTCGACACACCCCAGCGTGCACCTGCTCTACCACTGCTACATGCCTGCTAGCCTCACCGCCTGACTGCACGATGATACATCTACTGTCTCAAGATATCAACGGCTGAACAGCGTCTTCAACACTCCAAAAAGGGGGAGTGATGTGGCGGCGCGCATGCGCTCCACATACAAGTCCTGAAACGCGGTATCAAAGTGTTTCCGCCGATCGCTATATATACAACCTCCAAACATGTCCGGTTGGACCAGTCGGTCCCCTGGTCACAACACCAGACCAGGTGGGTAGCTACCCTTTTCCCTCCTCCGTCGTCATTTGGCCTACTGGCCTCAACATCCATCACTCCTCCTAAATACATATTGGAAACTGTTCGCGATGGACATTAAAATAGCGATAGCGTGTTTTAGAAACTAACAGCGACATCTGTGATTATTTTGCTGGACCAAACAAAGTATTTTAGGAGCGACAGCACAATATAACTTGGTAAACAGTACATTTCTATGGAATTACAAAGTTATTTATGCTATCGGTTTATCTAGAAAACTGCATTGAAATTGCTAGATTTTTAAGTTTTTCTTTGATTTATACACTAAACCCAAATTATATTCCAAATTAGAAGTCTCTATGTCTGCTAGAAGTGCCTTAGAATTTTGATGATCGGTCAGTGAGTGAGTCAGTGACAAAATTAAGAACTTTGACTAGCTATAATTCCTAAACCACTGGTTCAAAGTGAACGAAATTTGAAATATACCGTATCTACAGGGCTTTTGATTGATTCCTGAAGTTTCAAGTCTTTTGTTTTATCCACAAGAAAGTTATAAGGTGTTGAAAATGGCCCGAACCGTTTCGAGAAAAGGATGGTACGGCTGTGCCGCTTTCTAGCTCGACTTGGCGGGGGCACTGCCGTGCCCCCAGATTATAAATTGGACAATATTTCATTGCTACCTACCGATAAAAATTACAGTTTGTGTTAGTCACACGTTTTTGTGTTTTCTGAGTACGTGGCCTATAACTAAGTGGCTCAACATAGTTAATTCTCAGGTCATAATGTTTTCGGTGGCTTCGTCTTATCCCGTGCTAGCTGTTTCATTATGACCTAAGTTTAAACGACTTGCGTTACTGTGTTTTGGTGAAGGGCCTCTACGTTTCGGCTGTCTACGAACAGCCTTCTTCCGGTGGTCGACAGATCACATACGATACGACCACCCGTCAACTGTGATTGTCGAACACTGTAGCTGTTTCATGTCGGATGTCGGGCTGGCTGTGTCGTGTTTCAAGAAGGAGCAAATTGTCTGTGACTAGGTGCGTCGTGTCTTAACCAAAACTGAGGCGTCAAAGCGTCACTTTGGTAGGCTGCGGTGACTTTTACTTCTATTCTACTTAGTTAAAAACAAGAGATGAAAAACTTTTAATCGTATATTTTGTTAAAATAATTCCTTTGTCACTTGACTGGCGCAAAATGTCACGATGTCAGATGTCACGACTGGCACCTCAAATTTCAAAATTGAATTTTGATGAAAATTGTGGTTTATTTTAAGTGGTTTTTTCGTAAATATTTCTCAATATTACAATAACAAAACGAAAAATTACTAATATCCCTACGATAAAAAAAGAATCTACTTTATGTTAGGATACTTTTCTTTCATATTAATACAATATTTTTTAATCTACTCGCTCCGCTCGGGCGTTAAAAAACCTCAGTTGCTATTAATAGGTTACATACCTAGGTACGTAATCTACTATTTTCCATGGCGCTTGTACTTAGACGGTGACATCTATCATAAAAATTTTGAATTATTTTGCACTTGTGTAGGTCATACATGGCGGCTCAGTTTCACAAGTCGAAGTTTGTTTACAAATGTTACTACCGGAGCCATCTATTTTTTACGCGTGAACTAATGAATGAGATTACGCACTTGCGTATGGGGTTGCAGGTCCTCTAGTATTATTGGTCCATGACCTAGCTATATCGATTTATCGCCCCCGAAACCCGCTAGATACGAATTTTGAAGGAAATCGTTGGAGCCGTTTCCGTTATACCGATTATATATACAATTCTTGTTCGTTTTAAGGTATTAGAAGATTAGATTTGGACTATACTTATCAGTGTGATTGTTTGGTATTACAGCTCAGTCGTCCCCGGTGCCGTGCTGGCAAGAGCCCAGTCAAATAAACACGTACATCATGGGCGTGGCGTTCCCGCCGCAAATGCCCATCATGAGCCCCATGAGCGGCCTGCCCTCTGTGTCGGAAATGTCCGCCATGCAAGCAGTGTCAGGCATGCAAGGAATGTCAAGCATGCAAGGAATGTCGGGAATGCAAGGTTTGTTCATACAAGTAGTAGTTTTAATTAGACGGAGCTAGCTGACAGTAGCTAATGTCACTTTGTAAAATACAGTTGCCATATTTAAAGTAATATTCATGTGTTCAGTTGTTAATACATCATTATGAATGAACAACAAGTCACTCATTTCACAAATTCTAACTATAAAATTGATATATTGCTATTTTTATACATCTATAGTTTCAACTGCACGATATATTGAAAAATAGGACAGTGTAACAAGTTTCGCAATAGTATTTAGTATTGTCGTAGATACTATAGGAACATATTCGTCGAAAACTCGTTGGTATGTACAAAACACAACTAAAATACGAACCCTGTACCCAATATCGGCAGTTCGGCTTACTTATTTATATTCACTAGACAATCGAGACAATTTTATTCACTCGTGAGTTTTTGAATCAATCACTTTGTCACAATAGTACTATTTTTATTTCATCAAAACTGACAACGCTGTAAACGTCACCCAGCTCCGCCAAATTAAAAATGCTACTTTACAACCTATCACAATCACGGGATCGTTATGTGATCGACATCCCCTAGACCTTAATCGTTTAGTAAAGATTATTATTTAAGGAACAAAAAAATGCTAGCTTCGATTATTACTGACTAATAAACTTGTATTACTAATACGTTAGTAGATAATGTTATTTTTAATCCGAGATCTTAAAAGTTGGAATCTCATTCAGTAGGTGCTTACGACTGACTAAGTCACTTTTGCTTACGACTAGTTCGTAAGACCGATCGGTTTCTTTCCCATGTGGTGACAACGCGTGAAAATGCTCTCGCTCCCAAGTCTCGCTCTTATTCCAATATATTTATGTTCTGCGTATGTATGCCAAATGTAATATTACAAAGACTGAGAATAATCGCGACTGTTTCATAGTACATAGTGCACGTGGTGAGAAAGGAACCGCTTACAAATTAAAGTGCAGTTTGAGACCTGAAGCGCAGCTGAGGGCGTCAATACACACAAGTATGTAATACGACTTTCTTCCGAGTGATACGTAGTGCTTTGTACTACACTCGCAAGCATAAAAACGAGGAAACGAGTGTACTAAAATTAGAACAGTTCAATAAACCTAAAAAATACCATGAAATAATCCAAAGAAACTTCGCGAGATTTACTTTTTTGTGGTATCCTACAAAGCAAAAATAAAAAGTACATTTAGTCAAGCCTCTAGGCAAGACATTAGAGTCACCACGTTCCGTTTTACAACCTACCTACCTGTAGAGCGTGCGGAAAGTTATGCCGTTCCCGCATTGGCTTATATAGACATGAAAAGTATTTCCTCAGACTCTGATTAAATCGTCTGCCACAGACATATGAGGCCAATGATGATGTTCCTCTCTTTTTTTCTTAAAAAACTACTTTCTATGTAGGTGTAGTATAAAAATATATTTAATTTATTTTTGATTTCTTTGGGAAACCTACAGCTTACATAACAACATTAGTTTAAACAAACAATATAAACTTATAGCTAAACCACATAAAAAGATGATAAAAAAATAAATTACATTAGTTATTGCATAGTAATGAAAACAAAATCATAATGCAAAATGCGACCGTGAAATAAATAAATATTGAAAGAAAAAGTAATTTGCGAATTATGTTTGCTTTGTATCTTTTCTAGCCATGATACCAGTGTACTACACACCGATTGGCAGCCCAATCGGCAGCTCGTCTGCCGCAGACGACTTGATGCGGAACGTCACTAGCTTACAGTTTCAACAATCAAGTAAGTCTTGCCTGCCTGCGCACTTGCTTGAAAACTGTAGCAGTAGTGGACCAATATTATATAAATAAACACTAATTACTCCCTCTTTTCGGGTGGGACACCGACCCGTCTGACGACCCGGTGAACACTGGTGTCAATAGTTATTCAACCGCCTACTACAAGTAGCAGGCCTCTGACATGGTTGAGTAACGACCGCCGTCTAATACATCATAGACAGCAGTCGGGTTCGACGACTTAACGTGCCCCCCCGAAGCACAAATAATAAATGCACGATACTATAAAATTCTCACAATAATAATTAAGCCTTGCTCTCCAAATACATCTAAACGGCATGATATTTCAATCCTAATATTAATGAAATTAGTTTGTATTTTAATTAAATCCTACTTCTTAAAAAATCTACAACATTTTTCAATACAAACACTAATGATATGCAACTAGCTTACCAACACAACAACAACATATTTGTGAACATTTAGCAATTTAGGCACCACTTAACTATTTACTTCCCCTTATGTACGCATTTTAAATGGAAAATATTTTTCAATTCCAACTATGATCTTAGAGTCTGCATCACCAATGCTCGACATTATAATCGAATTCTTCCAAATCTTTGTATTTAACGATAATTGGTGCTATACGTGGTCAACCATAGTCCCACATTACCTCAAATCATATACTAGAAAAAAATAATTGGCCGAAAGCATCATGAGGCATATGTTCAGCAGTGGGCACAATTATGATGAAAAGAAGAAAAATATCTGACAGTTCCTGCAAGTTGTTGTAGCTTTTCTTAGTTAGAATTCTTGAATTGTGTTAATATTTACTCAACTTGATAAAATATATTTCCTTGCTAATAAACTTTTTCAGTGAGCATGTATACTTGAAGATTGGCTAGAAAAATATTAAGTAGTTCCGCAATACACTAATGGAATTAGTCCTCTGTATACCGATTTTACAGTAAATCATTTTGAAAAGACCTTTATTCATTACAACTATCAAAACCAAAGTAATTTTTAAAAGTCCATTTTCATTTGTCAGTTTAATGGATTTGCCAGATTTCATTATGGGCTTTTAAAAGTAGCTAGACAGTATGCAACAACTCTTTTTGAACACTCGCGATTATTCTCACTCATGTTAAAAACCTATCCATACTGAACCGAGACAAGGTTGCGTTGTAACCATGTTGTAACTGACAGAGTCGGTAATAGAGCGAGCTTATTAGCATAGAAAACTATGTGGCCCCGGTGGTTACTAATGGTACCGTAGTAGTTGCAAGTCGTAATTCCTTACGGATCCTACAACTTTTTGCGCCATTTATAAATCCATTTTACCCCATAATTTATCAATTCTTATGTGTTTGTGTTTTAGTGCCATGTATGATGTACGGGCAAGCAGTTTACGGGTCACCGATGATGTATTCACCCATGAGCCCACAGCTAACGTTCAATACAAATGCCATACTGAACTTGCAATCGACGCAGTCCATGCATTCGTCCCCTTCGAATCTCCCGCTCAGTCTCGCTGCCAACAATTATGAAGAGGTATGTACGATACACAAATTGATTCATAATGGGACACCTCGAATAACTCTTAGTAATCACTGACACTTTCCATGAAATCTTCGTATAATATGGACAATATAAGAACGTCTAAAATGTAATCAAAAGCTGTTACCTACTTGCCAGAAAATACTATAATTGAGAAATCAGATGTTCTTTTAGCAGACAAATGACAGCTCGAAATTTTGCGTATTCTTTACTTTACCTATTAAGACAGGATCATCCAAGAATTACCTGAGAAATGTGCTCGCAGGATTAGAACGATTTACTATTTCACAAGTGTACAGAGAATTAGTTTATTAGAACAGAAGGATTTCACGGAGCAAGCATGTGCTTACAGGCTTTCACAAACACGGCATCAATAAAAGCTTGTAAGGAAACAGCACGTTGAACACAAAAACTCGGTTTCTGGTATCGTACAACTAATATGACTTAGTGGCTTGCTAGTCGCGTGGAACCAGTGTTAACTTATTTTCACATCGACGTGTCTCTTTCCACGCTTAGGCATGCAAACTAACTGTAGCGGAACAGCAGAGGGAATCCCCTAAAGATAGATGGAGCAGCAAGGTTCCGCTGCTGCCGTCCGGTTGGGACCCGTCGACGAGCCCGAGTGCGCCTCCGACCAACCGCCTCTGGCGTAAGAAGCAGCAGATCAAAAACCAGAACCAAGTCACCTCCAGCAGGAGCAAAGGCTCTGGCAGCAGCAATATCTCCTCGACCAACACTTTCAGTCGGGTATAACAAGTTCTTTGCATTGACGTTCACTAAGCTTTTTTCAGTACCTACTTCGGATGCTTTTCGTGTTACTGTTTTTTTTTGTGAATTTGACAAATATAATTTACTACCCCTAGAATAGCACCGCCTCCTAGCATCGCATCTAGTGGTAGTAAATTGTATTTGCCAAATTTTCGCATCAGTAGATATGTTTTTATTACAACGCGTGTTCTAAAAATTCGTATGGCATAGTGAATCCATTCAAATAAGGGGTATGCGGGAAATAATTCGTTTTGTATAACGTGATAGGTGCAAAGTTTAGAAATCCCATGCTAGACATGCGCATGCAAAATAAAGATTAAACTCCAGTATCCAAAATATATTTGCAACAATTACAATAACGTCTTTTCATGGGTCTTTTCCATATACATGGTTGTAAGCGATTTACCATTAGCTTAAGTATGAGAAGAGAAGCACCACTAGTGTATGAAATAATGTAAACAAATTAGATAAGGAGGGGCGACATTATGTATGGTGTATGATAGACAAGGATATAATCACCAACAATACCGGATTGAGAAATTGAATATTAGTATAATATGTCACGAAACCATAAGACTGCCTAACAGTCGTACATCTAGTGCGGTATGTGGTAGCAAAATTATTGTATAGTTCTCTGACGGTTGAAGCCATGAATATTTCTACTTTATTACTTTAATGGAAAAAAGAGGGAGTTAATTTTTAATTAGAGATGGGCCGAATAATAATTTTATGTTCGGTATTCGGGGTGTTCGGCAGATTTACCGAATATTCGGTGTCGGCCATATATTCAGTCAAACTTGTCGAATATATGACCGAATAAAAATGTAATGTTTTAATATATAATTCGTTTTAAATGGTTATGTCAAAACAAGCAGTGAAGCAGTTTTTTAATATGTTGTCAATGTTTCTAATGTATAAAGTTAGAAGGGTAGCCAATGGCGAAGTCCAGTGGAATCCGCGACAAATAAGGCTTTTAATTGCTTTTTTATGGAAATCAATTCCTGCCGAATTATTCGGCCGAAAAATAACATTCGATCTCGGTGAAACCTAATGTTCGGCTTATCACTCTTTTACTTTAAACTACAAGTGCCAACTTGTCTATCTATATCGTCCCCTACAAAACGTATGGACGTAACTACAAAAACTGAATTTTACAGGAGAAGCGATTGAAGGTTGGCGAAAAGTTTAAAATTGCGTCACATATTTGTGATTAGACTTACGTCCACAATTTTTTTTATACAAGGGTGTAAACTTGCTTCGATTGTGAATATGTGTATGATATTTGGAAAACGCAACAGGTTTTTTTAAAAAAATATATATATATTCGACTTACGTCTTTATGCAAAATAAAAAATGTGTGCAATTTTAAGTTACGTCTATTTGAATCTATGTTACGTCAATTCGTTTTGAAATATAGTGAATACATTTTTGTCAAACTCAAGTCTTCGTAAAGATATTTTTTAGAAGTTTTAGCGCGGCAATAATGAGATTCCGTGCGAGGAAATTTATTAATGTGATTTGTAATATTTAGACGTAACTTAAGATACCCCCAAAAAAATTAAATAAAAATCTGTGACGTAAAGAGGTAAATTTAACTTACGTCCCTACGTGACAAACCAATATTTTGTGATATACGATACAACTTACCTTATAACGGAAACTAAGGTACATAGAGATACATCCATTAGATATAAAAAAAGTTTAATAATTTCTAAATCATTTAGTGTATATAACTCATTTTCGCAAAAAATCAAGTTACGTCCATACGTTTTGTAGGAGACGATATGTGCTGCTAGATTTTTAGGGTCTTACCACGAAAAACTTAAATTTTACTTTTACTAAAAGTTAAATTTTACTTCTTTGTGGTCAGACCATCAACTTTCAATGTTTTAATTTCCATTTGTGTTGCTATACCCTTTCATGATAAGTTTTTCTAAAAATATAATTATTGCGTTATTAATTTATTATTAATTTTGTTTATTTATGTTTCATTGGTTCTTAGAACGGCGAGAATAGCGATAGTCTCGGAACGGCGGATATGAAACTATGCTCTTCGGCAACGCAGTCATCGCCCGATAACTCCGCTCCTACGGTTAGACTCAACACTTCATCCTTTTTTATTACCAAGTATACAGGGTGTAAGCTGTGTTTAGCTGATCGGAAATATTGTATGGGAGGCCATGAAACTGAACAAGTTTTTATATGGGGGCTATGTTGGGAAACAAAAATTTTTTTCGACCTTTCATACACAATTCCCGATAAGCTGAGGGACTTTGTTTGGGAACTCGAAAAAATTTTTTGCTTCCCATCATAGCCTCCATAGAAAAAGTTGTTCAGTTTCGTGATTTGATCACGCCTGCAAAGTTTTCACTACACCGTCTCTTACACCCTGTATACTTTTTTAAACATGAGCATATCAAAATACCCTTGAATTAATTCATGGCATTCATTAGTATCCTGAGCAAACTGAGTAGACTTTTTTTTTTTTTATAGTAATTATTAAATATTTGATTTGCCAGTTTTTTGTAAGATAACAGCGATAGGGTTATTTTTTTTCTTTATGAACTACAAAAAGTGCAATAGATTAGAATGCTGCTAATAGTTTTAATTATTTTTCTTGCTATGTATAGTTAATCTGTAATTTTTCTTTTAAATCAACCTGAGTGAAGTCTCCAGTTCAGTTATTTAAATATTGTAAGTCTGTAAAAAATCGACTAAGTAGGTAGATATCAGCCAACACAATTTGTAACTCGAAGTTTTTAAATATTTTTTAAAGATATTTAAATCTTATTCTGGTTTTAAAGCAAAGTTGCTGAATTAAAAGTCTATGCTGCCATACTCACACCAGCTCAATCCATTAATTTATAAGCTTATCATCTTTTGTTCATTATTTATGTAATTATGTTCGATGTATGGAGCTTGTCTTATTTATATCTATTATCATATGATATATATAATAAATACAAACAATCACATCACACTGCTCTGTAAATATTGAAGCTATTGGCAAACACATTCTAATGACACGAAATCGGTCTAAATACGACTAAAATAATGTATGGTTTCCAGAGTTTCGATCCGTCGCTGTACCGCGAAGGAAAGAGCAAAGGCAGCGGCGACGACACGGTGGACCGCACCGACGGAGAGTCCAGCTATTCTTCGTTCTACTCGTCGTTTTTCAGAACCGACGCGTCCGGCAGCCAAGACGAGTATAGCGACGCCCAGAAAATGGAAAAAGTGAGCGATACCCACTTTTAAGCAAGTTCACAGATCGAGCATTTGGATCTTAGCAACAGATTTACGTTTATTGCTTTTTCATCAATGCTTTTTTTTTTTTACAGGCCTTGGGCACGAAAAATACTCACTATGTACCTCCGAGTCCAATTGCTAGAAGGAAGACTGACCCTCCATGGACAGAACAGGTTATTTTTATATTTTTTTAAATAATATTCAATAGGTTTTTTATGCTGCTGAGGCTCTTAAGTGGCCAAAGAAACATCATTTCTACTGAAGTTCGCATCAAGACGGACATCAAGAGACCAAGAATATCGCGACAGCGGTCGTGACTCCGGTAGCATAGATGGCAAAACAGTGATGGGTGTCCCAGGTTCAAGTCCTGGCTACAGTACCTACATTATTTCCATTTCATATTTTCTAAATGTTGCCAATAATACGTTACGAAATAGACAGATAATTATCTTGTGTGACACAAGTTTTTTACTGTAAAATTATGTTGTTGACTCCTGACGCCTGACTAACAAAACGTGCATAATAATTTCCAGGTGTGTGTCACCTCCGAACTAGTGTACAAATATCAGATCTTAACAAAGAACGTAGACGATGTACTGAGAGCCGACAAAGCAAAGATGGACAGCACTGAACAAGTAAGTGGAAATCTTTATACCACATAGTAAAAAATGCCCTATAGCCTTATGAAACGTAGAGAATAATGTGAGTTATTGTTCACGTGGCATGTAGATTTAGAAGCTTGGCTTTATTTGAGTTTGGATATTTTCTCTTGCTTTGGCTATATCTTGACGTGAAAATGTTTTTGGTGGGATTTATTTTGTCTGTGCTCCTTTGCTGTTTAAAATGAGTCCATTGACGTACCTATTCTTGTTTGAAAGAATGACTCCGTTTCCGAACAAATAGCGGAAGAGTATAGAGTGATCTTATTTGTGATTAGAGGCCAGCCAGCTCCGCTGCGAACCGTTTTCTACTTCCAATGCATACAATTGAAGATGTTTAAGACACCATAGTGAATAATTTTCACTATGGAACATATTTCCCTTAGATCCTTTCGCTTTCCAGTTTTGGCCCCACAGTGAAAATGGTTCAGTCTTTTCTGAACAACGTCTCCAATTTAATGCATTTCACCTGAAACACGGTGCATTCTCTAACAATAATACACTTCAGAAACTATTTTAGCGTCTGTTATTGGTACAAAATAATGAAAAATTATACAAAAAAAAATTATTGTACTTTATAGCCCGGGTTGGTGAATGAACAGCTGGACCAGCTCTACCTAGACCTGCAACTAGAGGGCGTCGCTGCGAGGCTTACTTTAGAAGAAGGCATCACCAGCTCCAGTGGAAGCTCAGGAGAAGAAGGCAACTCACATCCCAACAAAGTAAGCAACAGCTAATTCGGTCACATGGCGTTACGACCAGCGTAACCATCAGTGCGCGCCCGTACGTGACACTATCTGAGCTAATAAAGTACCTATCTACAATATTTATCTCCATTGCTGTTACTTAGTATAAGACCGACTGCGACGCGCGTTATTTGCACCTGATAGCTGATAATACTAAAATTAGTCGGCGTTTGATTTTACTATACTCAACTCCCAAGCAACAAAGCACAAAAAGAAAAGAAGCGTAACTAACTTATATGAACCGTTCTACGGCCCTTAGGATTAACGACGGCGACTAGTTGGTTTTGCATTTAGCGCAGTGAACTTAATGCAATATCATTGTTTACAGAACCGTCGGAAACGCAACTTCAACAAGTTAGCTATTTTCTACGAGGAGGATGCACCGTTCCCGCCTACGCCCGCCGAATCGCAATCGCCCGACAAGTCGCCTACGCCTAGCGAGTCAAACAACGACACGACAATGGCCGGCGATGCAAGCACGCCCGTCGACTCCGGTATGGCCGTCGACTCGAACAAACCTGCAGATACGAGCATGTCCTGCGAGCAAGACTGCGACTCAAACACACCTAAAGAATCCAGAGCGCCTATGGGTCCTCCTCCCATCGTCATCGTATCGTCCCCATCCGCACCCGCGTCTCCCACGCGCGTTGTGTCGCCTGCGCCTGCTACGATAAGTTCGCCCGTCAAGATGCCTTGCCTTCCCGCACCCATTACGGCGACTTCGCCGTAGATCTCGCAAGATGTCTTTGAACGGCAAACGAGTGATCAATTGATCATAATCTGTCTTGACATGTTATATTTTGCATTTCTTCCCGACTATGTACCCAACGGTATTAGTTCAATTGAATTGTATAGAATTTGTGTTTTAACATTATGAAAATGAGGAATAAGTGTGAAAACTTGAAGCTCTATTACACATCATATTATATGCTAGTACTATCAGCTACAACTTCATGGAAGTCGACGAACGACTGAGGCAATCCTGATGTCAGAATCTTGAAACGACTTATCCCTGCTAGTATTCACATGTATGAAATACAGTTTACGTTGATTCTTAAGATACGTATCTCGAGGTGCTGTAATAGTAAATACTCATATTCTAATTATAAATATTCAGATATTTTCGAATGCAGTGAAAGTGTTGTATCATGAATGAGTTTTTGTTAAAATGGTAGGTACTTGGAAAACTTTTCCGAAATCGGTGTGAGAACCCTCGTAAGATCCTCTTACGAAAGCTTCAATATCTATACTTCAATCTCGACCAGCGGAGTTTTGATAAATGACTTTTTAATCTGACTATGAATGTGAAGGTAGTACCTATCTAGCTTCGGGTGGCGTCTTATGTGGACGATTTACTAGACAGATAATTTAATTTTATGAATGACGCTGTCAATTTTTATATCGAACAACGCTTGAAAAGTGTAGTTTCTTAGCGGTTACACAGCGAATGATGGAGGTTAGTGATAATAAAAAAACTTGCATTCTATTTAAAGTTAACCCTGCCACTTTCATATATATTTAAAAGTATAATCTGACACGAATTGAAATCGTAACAAAATAATCACGAATGGTGAAATGTACTAACGTTAGTAATGTCAAACGAAATTTTGTGTACATAGTTTTAATAAGGTCGATAAACTATTTCGTCTTATATCATGTGGGAGACCAAATCAATGAACGATCCAAAGTACCCTGGTGTCACAGTTTTCAACCGCCTATTACTGTTAGGAGGCCTATATGGAAGTTTTTGATCGCCGCCCTTTTATTGTACGATGGATTCCAAATAGGAATATGGGTGAAGAAAAAGTTTACTACCATTCTTATTGTCACACTATCTGTCTTCAGAAAGTGGAAGGGTTAAAAATAGTTTAAATTGATCAGAAAAATTATTGCTCAGATTATTTATCATGAATATTTTATTTACTTACTTTTTTATTTATCAAATATCTTGTTATCTAAGTTTGTTAGTAAGCATATGAATTATTTTAAGTTTTTAGTTTAAGCTCTTGATTTATGTTTTCATATCGTGCTGTACTTACAGTTTTTATAAAATAAAATTATTCATGTTATTTTATCAGTTTAATTGTTGTGTTTGTATTTATCCAGTCTTAGCCGCATGCTTTAAGATATTATTTATAGTATAGTAATAATTACTGTTAGTTAATATTACTCATAGATAATATTTACTGTGTCTTAAGCTGAACACTGCCAAACTGAAATTTAAATTAGCTGATAGGAACAACTTTCCGCAATGAAGAAAGATTGAAATACAGTACTGCGGGCGGGGCAATCTGGCCGGCAAAGAAAAAATAACTCTTTCGAAATCATCATACCGTAATATACGGAATATAAAACAGATAGTTTAACGTATGTAAAGTGTAAAAATATTGGCTGCAAATATTTTAAGGGGTGAACCAGCCCATGAAACTGAACTTTCCCCAAGTAACATAGGTCGAAATACGAAAAAAAATTTGGATCTCCCATATAGTTGACTCGCTCGGCTGCTACATTACGTATGGGAGGTCCAAACATTTTTCTTATATTTCAACCTATGTTCCTTGGGGAAAGTTGTTCAGTATCATGGGCTGGTTCACCCCTTAAAATATTTGCAGCTAATTTTTTACACCCTGCAGTTTAAATAACAGCCCAGTCGAAATTACCCCGCTGCTGCTGCACCTTACATGAAAATGATTTATCTCTTTACCAGTTAGGCATCTAATTTCTGCATCAACTATACGGAATAAGCTGGTATAAGTAAGCTTATTTTATGTTAGAGCCTTCATTTGATTACATAATCATATAAGATGGCCAAAGTTAGGAATTCATGTACATATTAGCTAAGTAGAACCAAATATAGGGTGTAAAATATCTGCAAATATTTTAAGGGGTGAACCAGAACATGAAACTGAACTACTTTCCCCAAGAAACATAGGTCAAAATATGAAAAAAGTTTTGTACCTCCCATACAATATTTACAGACTGACCAAGTCAATTTGGGAGTTCCATAAATTTTTCACATATTTCGACCTATGTTTCTTGAGGAAAGTTGTTCAGTTTCATTGGCTGGTTCACCTCTCAAAATAGTTGCAGCTAATATTTTTATACCTTATAGACATAAAGTTTCGACTTTAAAATCGTTGCGGTAGGTAGTTAAAAATAAGCTTTCGGTACGGAATGTTTTAACTCTATTCTAACTACAGTACGTTGGTACACGGCACTCAATCGCTTAACCTTGTATCCATGGTATAATTCTTTTCGAGCAAACAAACCATTGAGGCCCGTCTGCCTACCCCGGTAAGGATGAAGGCTTGATCTGTGTACAATGTATGTAAACTGTAAGTGAAAAGTCAACCTGTCAAAATAGTACATTATGGCAGCAGCCAAAAATAGTCAAATTTCAGGTCGAGTAATATTGGAACGATACCAGAAATTTGAACAAGACCAGAAATTTGCATTTTGGTTGAAGCTGGTATAATGTTTTTCTTCCATTAGAGAGGAAACTTCACAAATCCACATTTTAATCGAGAAAAATTTTGAAATCCACAAGCAGCATGCGTTGGATTGGAGTTAGCAACGTTCAATTTAATTTAAAACCAAATACGTAGGAAAATCACATTCAGCCTTTAAACTTTAAACAAATTGTGTACCATAAAATACCTAATTTCACGAGTGTGAAGTTAAAGAACCTTTTTTATGGCCAAGTCCGAAAAGTTGCATGAAATTTCATTATGGTCGTGTTTGCGTGCCTCTACAAAACTGGTGACTTAAATGAAATAGAAATACAAGCAAATGGAAGAAAAACTAATAACGATAAAGTCTTCTGCTCTTGTTATAAAACTTTGGCTGGGAGACCAGGAGCATCGTAACCATATCATATACTGTTTCACCTATTTGGGTGACATAGTGTCATAAGTAGTTGTGTAAGAGGAGACCCTACCACGCACCAGGCATCAGGCATATCACATACATAATAAGATATGTGCTATTATATAGGTAATTTAATAATGTTTATAGCTTCTTATTATGGTTATCTGTATTTTGAGCTCATGTTCCTCTACAGTTAGTTGAAAATTAAAATAATTCGGCTATGTGAAAGTAGGAGAAGGGTTTCGTGCCATAAATACAAAATGGGGGGTCTTTATAATAAATTCAGTAGAACTTAAAGCAATAGTTTTTAATTTTGTCCTATGTTTAAGAGTGGGTTTGCGCACATCCGATATAAATGGTGGATTTCAATGAAGCTTTTTGTGGTGTAATCCAACTATACCATGTGCTATTTCGTTCTACGGGAAAATTGCTCATTACCACGGAAAAATATTTTAAAATAACTAATAAATACATGAGATAATTATTTAATCAAACCAAAGTACAATAAGTAGGCATAGAATTAAGAACATATCTTTTGTTATATTTTTATATGCATCATTCTATTATTATTGCCTTGAGCTGAATTTCTGAAAAGTTGTACTTCGGTTCGGTCTAACCACACGTATTTAAACTACTAAGTACTTGATGGTTTTATAGTCAAGGGTATGTGTCATTTTATTAGTGTGAGAATAATACGTAGAAAGTGTGATACAAGCTTATTTAATAACTAGCAGATTTCCGCATGAATAAAATTACGACGTTTCGAATTGAAGCTTTGAGGTTTTAACTTCGTAAAAAAACGCATTTAAAAAATTGCTAAATATGAATATTAATATATGAATATTAAGTGATCCGAAGCTGAAAATCCAACATAATTGTCAAACATTACCTGTGTATCCTTTACCCTGTAACATAAAATCATGTTTTTGACAATTACGTCAACAACTGACAAAATTGTTAATG
Source organism: Keiferia lycopersicella (assembly GCA_029255805.1). Lineage (NCBI taxonomy): Eukaryota > Metazoa > Arthropoda > Insecta > Lepidoptera > Gelechiidae > Keiferia > Keiferia lycopersicella. The sequence continues at coordinate 12,490,434 of JARACZ010000006.1, read as the reverse complement.
ACAGTTGTCAAGAGACTCGGTCATGGTTTTTGACAAGTGTACAGTTTTACAATTGCGACAGGTTGTCACAACTTTACCTGTCGATTACATAATTGTCACCTTTACCTATTAAACGAATTTACCAAGACAGTGCGACTTTGTAAGTTTTCGACAATTATGTCCGATTGTCAGCATTATTAGACGGGGCACAGCTGTTTTAGCCAGATAAAAACAATGCCCACGGCATTCTCCAAAAATAACTTTATACTCATTACTAACTAGCGCATGAACTATCATTTGCAATATCATTCATTAATCACTTTTTAGATGTAGTTAGTGTTACTTTATATACATGTATCCATTTTGTAACCACTTGTCACGTAGTAGTAATCCCATATCTTAGGTTGAATGGAATACAACATCTACATAACCACACATCCCAAGACATGGTATTAGTACTGTACTGGCTGTTCGGCTCACAACAAAAAAACTTAAAATACACCATTGGATGTGATTGTGTAAACTAGCAAACCATTGCAACAAACTTCCTCAAGGGACGAAGGTGCAAACCAGAGCAAATTTGTATCGATAAATTTTTCATTATGTTAACATTATGTTCTTTGGGGAAAGTTGTTCATTTAGATAGTAGCTAACTTTTTTGCCATAACATGAATATGAGAAAGGGTGCCTTAATGAAATTCAATTGGTCCATATCATAAACCTATCTACCTACCTAGAAAGTAATTGACAATAAAGCAAATCAATATATTTTCTGATATACCTACCGTAGTCATTATAATAAAAAAATCATATAGCACACTGGGTTCGATTCTAGCAGGATACGACCTTTGCTATTCACGATACTTCTTGTAGAAAAGAAAAGAGGCATGAAATTTGCAACTATCTAAGTACATGTGACTTTAGAATGTAAAGATGATGTAAATTATTACAGGCATTTCCATCCGTATTATTTGTATGTCTTTATACTTGTGTTTTATAACACAGTGATCTTTAATATATCCTATAAAAGGAATCGAACGTCACGTAAGTAAGAAAAAGGGCCAGTAATAATTATTCGTCTCTTTTCGTTTTCTCGAATTAATACATTCTTCTTCTATTCATGTGCGTGGGCCATCCATTCTTCCAACTGCGCTGGTATAATTCAATATATTAATCAATAATTATTAGGTAATGGAAATGTCCTGCTAGCATCGTGAGAAATAACAAATTGGTTCCCAGTTAAAAATGTTTAGATATATCAACCGTTACCTAATTATTTTGTAGCTATAGTTTAAGAAGTACGTACAACCTATCTAGATATACACATTCCATTATTTTATTGCATAATGTTTACTTACACTGTGGATTAATAAAAGCTAGAAGCGAATGTAAAACTAAGATTCTATGAAAGTTTAATAAAAACCTATAAATATTTACAAACTCTATTTTATTTATATGCATATAAAGATATTTCTAGAAACCATAAAGTGATGGAAAGCTAAGGCGAGGAACACACTTAACGCACGACGGAGCGCAAAAATATCGCAGAGGTTTGTCAAAACCATACTAGAAACGTCACTCCCCATACTAAAACCGCACTCGACGGATGACATTGCGATAGCGCTGCGTCAACAGCGGTTGAGCGGTTATAATAAGGGGATTGACATTTCTAGTATGGATCTAACAGACCGCTTGCGATATTTTTGCGCTCCGTCGTGCGTCAAGTGTGTGTTTGGCTATAAACATAGACACAGTTAAGAAAAGAGCAACTTCTCAAAGAAAACTGGTTTCTTCTTTAACTGAAGAACCTGGTGAATGAACATGATGAAAATAGATATATTTATATATTTTTTACCGGAGGGAGGTAACGGGAACCTATCTCGGGACAGGCAGCAAAGCAACAGAAATGTTGAATTCGGTAATATCATCATCATCATATCATTGTGACACACCATTTAATCAGTGTTTGAGACTATCCGCATGGCGTGGGTGAAGTTTCCTCTTCACAGACACTGCGTTGTCCAGGACCTGCGCCACCCTCTCGCCCTCCCTGGCTGACTCCACAGGAACGACGAGTCGATACGTGCGGAGCCAGGTAGGCTGCGGACTTCGGTAGGTAGCGATATTTAGTATATAGTTTGATACAAAAATATATGTAGGTATCCTCCGTCCTCCTAGTCCTTACTAGCATGCAGATTTTAAAAAATGCATTGTAATAGTTTTGTTATCCACATAACATTGTACTGAACAGGTGTTATCTCCGTACGTGCTACTAAAACTATGGAGGTTCTTGATTTTAACTGCGACGTGCGTACACAGAGACAAAAACGTGTTTATACAGTGTAACTACACGCACCCACACAGACATCGGATTCATTACGTTTCACTGGTTATCGAGCTCGAATCGGCTTACATTTCTGGTTATCTTCAGTATGCATGTAATGACTCTTAAGATAACCAGCAAGGTATGCGTAATCGGGCACGATATTCAAGGCAGTTTAGTAAGAGCAACAAGCTTGACTCTTTACCTGCGCAAGAGTGGCAAGAGTCGCATTCCGTCACCCACCTCCGCTATTGGCCGGCTAGCCTGCGAAGGCTTCGAGTTCGAATTTTAAATTTAGAAAGTTATTATTAGCGCTTGTGTTTTCGTTTGGTATTAGCAACATGTCTTCATTATGAGGTGAGTTGAGTGTTTGTTCAGTTTTATATTTTTTCTGTTTAAGTGAGCCAGGTAGTTAAGTCTATGTTTACGCGAATAGTTTGAACTAGTGCGACTCAACGACAGCGCGAAGGAAAATCGTTAGGTAAGTACAAGATTTTCATATCGCTCGCTATGATATCAACATCACTTACAGATTTTTATTACAGTTATTATATATTTTTATAATAAACAGTGAATAATTTTCGATAAAATTAATAAAAGAACATCAACCAAAAAAATAATAATGAAATCACACAAAATCACGTGCTGTGACGTTGTACCACTTACCTTGTAGAGTAGGTAGCTAATTCATATATTGTTTTTATATGGAATTTTTGTGCGATGAGTAATATTTACGACATAAAACCATTAACGAGTGTCGTTTACTTCTGACGTAACGGTTATTTTAAATCAATTTGTTCTCAATATAATTGTAATTAATGAGTCTCTTTCTCTATTGCAATAAATAATTATAACGCCGTGCCTACATTACCTAACTAAGGTATTTTTTTATATATTGACCAATTAACTTTAGCTCTACTTAGTGTGTCTCATCTTGGTTTAGTTTTTGGAAAAAGTATAGTACCTAGTCACTTCGTATTTATGTTAAACTATTTATGAGAAAAATATAGCTACCCACTTATTTTATAATGATCAATTTACTTATACCTAACCTACTATGTAGATGCATAGTTACTACCAAACACTTGAATCACATATTTTCAACGAAACTTGCGAATTTTCTTTCCAACGCTAACTAGAAATATTTCTGCCAACTTTTCTACGGGTGCACATTCAGCTACTCATACCTCCTACTTTACCTTTTGCAAGAAAACTTAGTTGGATTTTCTACCAGAACTGAAACAAACTAAAGTTTGAATCCTTACGACAAAGTTAACGTTAATATGATAGAGTTGATTTCAAGAAACGGGTTAGGCTCTTTCAACATACATAAGTACCCTACCTACACCAGTAGGAAGGTGCCTAAGTTGTGTTACATATTGTTACCTATCACGTTACTTTACCGATTTACCTACTTTATTATTATTTAGTTGTTATTTTGCAAGGAAAACTAACAGTCTTTTTCATTTTGTTGTAACTAGAGGTATATCCAAAGAATACTAAATAAGCTACTCGTATAGTAAAATACGACGTAATGGATAAAACTTAAATGTCTTAACTGTAGCATTAGTTAGAAACTCGTACATATATATCGTCAAAGATAACATAAGTAAGTATTCGGTGCATGCGCACCGGGTAAAATCTATTGATATTGGCAGGACTCTACCCGAACCCGCCAATACATAATTTGTGGCAGGGCTTCAACCTGGCAATAAACACAAAACACTCCTGTTCTGTTGTAGAACTCCAGATTCTTTTAATAAGTATGACGTCATCAATAGATATCGCTGTCTGGGCCAGCTGATGACGTCACAGATTTTTTGCACCGCGTAAGTATCCTATCTTAAATCAATAATTGGTGAGCTCCTACAGTGGCTCCAACCTTACAAAGAGATGGCTGTAGTTCTAGCTCTACTGTAGTTTCCGTCCTTTTTTTGTTTAGAAAAAGATCCTCTCGGAATCGACGCCATTGTAAGCTCAATATTAGTCGCCTGTCGAGTAGGTACACAAATAGTATAAGTAAGTGCCTACTTGCTTAGTGTCGACACTAAACTCAGAAGCAGCTAATGAGCTCCGACATCTATACAATACTGTTTGAGAACGTTGTTTATCAACAAACCTTGCGATGCGACTGCTTCACAGGATAAACATCCACCTGACATTGTCATCTACGTGTACTCTGTACACATACACACACACACACACATCACGCCTCTACCCTACCTTGCGGGGTTGGCAGAGCGTTAACAGCCGTAAAAATATGGTCGCTATCGCCACGTCTGACATAAATTGAGGGCCGTTTGAGATAATTCGTGTGTCACTTATAGTGACAAGTTGTCAGCCTGTCATCAGCCTGCATATTACAGAGAAAATCTAGAGTATTTCAGTTTTTTGTATATTTTTCATAAGATTTTTTTATATGCTCTCCATTTATTTGTTTGGTATACTATTACATATCGATTCATTTATGGCACTTTAAATTGAAATTTTTGAAGTCTTGGATATTCAGCCACTTAAAGTTTGTTACACGTTGACTCCTCAGATATGCCTATTTGTACTCGACGGATGCACGACGGAGCGCTAGAACAACGCAGCAGCCTGTCAGATCGATACTAGAAATGTTAATCCCCATACTAAAATCGCTTAACCGCTGTCGCAGCGTCGTCCGTCGAGTGCGGTTTTAGTACCTATGGGGAGTGACGTTTCTAGTATGGAGCTGACAAACCGCTGCGATATTTTTGCGCTCCGTTGTGCGGTAAGTGTGATATCCGCCTTATGTGTTCGGCGACCATGTAGCGAGAATAACAATACTATAGAGTTTAACACATTTACTTACTCAAATATCAACGTATTTTTACGGCCGTTAATGCTCTGCCTACCCCGCAAGGCGTGATACATGTATGTACGTATGTAATATCAACGATAATATTTATCTTCGTATGACACTATTGTGTGTGATTCACGTTAATAAAAGCGTATCTTTTGTAAGAAAATAATCTAATCCAACGGAAATGTGGATTTTAATCTGACTAATGTTTGAGATAAAACAAAACATGGGAGCCGAATATGCAACGCGCGGCGGATCGCACACTTAACGCACGACAGAGCGCTAAAATATCGCAGCGGTCTGTCAGATCCATACTAGAAACGTCACTCCCCATACTAAAACCGCATTCGACGGACGACGAGAGCGGTTGAACGGTTTTAGTTTAAGGATTGAAATTTCTAGTATGGATCTCACAGACCGCTGCGATGTTTTAGCGCTCCGTCTTGCGTGAAGTGGGCGATCTGCTGAGTTATAGGTAGAATTCCTTTTTGTTTACTCGACGGTTAGATAGGTTTAAAAATAATAAAACATAGTTATTTATTAATCAACATTTTAAGTATCTACTGTTAAATATCCTGATACTGTTCTGTGCAGAGTTTTGACTAATTTATCATTATACTTTATATTATAGTATATATAAAGTATAATGATAAATATCCTTCCCGCGGGTGTCGTAAGAGGCGACTAAGGGACTCGAGGGTATTGGTGTATTACAATTTTTAGGCGACAGGCTGAAAACCTGTCACTGTGATACACGACTTATCTGTAACTACCCTCAAATATAGTCAGACGCGGCTATAACGACCCTAATTATACGATCGTTACCGTTCTGCCTACCCCGCGAGGGAAAAAGGCGTGATTTATGTATGTATGTATGGTAATGATTAAAGAAGCCCTTTTAGCTCTTTCCACTAGTCAACAGCAAGCTAGCACTCACAATATCTGAGTATAAGTATGAAAACGGGTATGGAACAGTTGATTTGCCCGTGACAGCCGGTTGTAAGGGTATGCGGGTTGCCGGATTGTCCGGCCGCCGGGCGGGCAGGGCGGCCATGGGCGGGCAGGTGATAGTAGACAGCGCGGCGCAATATCCGGCGCTGGAACTGGGCGCCACGTCATATCCGCCCGCTGAACGGAACCTGGCGACAGCCTTATTGCATTGCTCGCCTTGCTACCATTCGAATTATTTATCACGGTGATTGTACTTCCCATTGCTGCGGTAACAGTGTTTACATACAATCTGTGAGCGCTATGTATAGGTAGGCAGCTACTGCATATGAGGTTTCTATGTTCACTTTTCAAACGTGCTTAAGAGACGGCCGGCAGGTTTCATTGTGTTATCGTTCTATAATTTTTATATTCTACATCACCATGTCAGTAGGAACATCAGATTGAATCGCAGTGGAAATGAAATATAATCTAATCATAGCATCAACGTTAAAATGTAGATTTTTTGCCTTATCAATTTCTTATAATTAAAAACAGGGATAAGAATAGAGTAATGAAACCTCTGCCCGATAAAATGTCTGCCTTATCAATTTTAACGGGCTGTGTAAAACTAAGGTCCGTATATATAAATCGCACTCAACTCTGAGATTGATCTCAAAAGCGATTTTGACAAATGTCAGTCAATACTAACAACATCTCAGTCACATTCAAGATCGATCTCAGAGTTGAGTGCGGTTTATAAATACGGACTTAAGACTGCAACAAAGCATTCCCAAGTTGACGAACATGGGCACGAATAGCAGCTTAAGTCACCCACCACTATACGAGTAACGTTTCTTGCATACAAATGTAGAATGGACAATAAGTTTCATACGACTTATTATTCTAAATAGGTAAGTACTGGTTTCTGCGCTTTCCTTGACTGGTATCGGTGAAAAACTGTGACTGTGTCATCTAACAGGGATATTTCCGATTGAAAAATACAGAGTGGCAAGAACTATACGTAGGTACTGATAAAACTCAGTTACCTAGATAATAAGTACCTGCGCCTAGTTGAATCCGTCCCATTCCTACCTAATCGTCGCCACTCTCATATTGTAGAGCTCATTATTATCTCTCAATAGCGTACCTAAGCCAAAATAATAAGCTACGCGAAGGAAAATCAATAAATCGATGAAATTAATGTGAAGATCCGCACAATGAGTAGGACACGGCTACACATAGGGATGAATTTTTTTCAAAAATATCGATATCGATACATATCGAATGCAATCGATATCGATATTCGGTCTAGAGCTCCGATATATCGGCCGGTCTAGAGCTCCGATATATTGATATTATATCGATATTTTTTTGAACCTTAAGAATAGTTTTAATTATGTGAAAGGAAATGCGTTTTATTGTGATTTTATAACTTACACTCAATAATTAGACTACTAATTAGCTATTTTTTTTTATCCATACTTGACAATATCTGTGGATGCTTTGTTTTATAAATTAAATGCTAAATTAAATTAAATACTTAGCCAGCGTTTCGCGTAGTTTTGAACGCAACCGTGTCAAGTGTTGCCAGCCAGTAATTTTACCCAATTTAGTGGGTATTTATTTTCAGTAAGTAGGTATTTTGGTTCGATAGTTTATATCAATATTGGTGACTCTTCGATATGTCAATATATCCATATTTTTGGGCGTCGTTATTTCGATTATCGAATTTTGATAGCTGCATCCCTAGCCACACGTCATGCAAAGCAATAAGGCAAGGCGCGTAGAGCCACCGTTGCTTCATCAAGGTAATCTGGTCTTACATCATTGCATGCCGTCGGATCACGTCCAAACCTCCGCCACCAGTACCCGATCGACAAAAAGACGTATTTTAGCGTAACTTACCTGCGAAAAATTCTATCCTTGAATGACTAAATTATTGCCGTGTGATGCCGGCTTAGAATAGCATCACCCCATATCCTTCCCGCGGATGTCGTAAGAGGCGACTAAGGGACTCGAGGGTATTGGTGTATTACAATTTTTAGGCAACAGGCTGACAACCTGTCACTATAGTGATACACATGTTTTCTGAAACCACCTTGGAAAACAATCTTCAAAAATGTCGGACGTGGCGATAGCGGCCGTATTCGAAACGGCCGTTAACGCTCTGCGTACCCCGCAAGGGATAAAGGCGTGATATATGTATGTATGTATGTGTACTAAATTATTGGACATTGGGTAATATGTTATGTTATGTTCTCAATACAAATCTTTTATATCTATACATAATACATATCTATATATGTTCTACCTATACATCTATACTGTGAGCTTATATAATGTTCAGAAAACACTTCGATAGCGTGTTTTAAAATACCTGCAGCGACATCTACGAACAAGTTCCTACAGTAATCCTAAAAGACGTAACATATTATGAAAGAACCACCGTAATGTATACATACAGTACCCATCGAATTTCTTGGCCGTCTCGCGAGGTGGTGGGGGCAAGTGCCGTCCCGCTTTTGCCGACCAGACTTTGGTAGTGCGGAGCGTGATGGCACGTGCCCCCACCACCTCGCGCGATGGCTAAGAAGTTCGACGGGTACTGCATGTATATATATTGACGGGTGGCGATGTGGAAATTGAAATTTTACTATTTAATTGTTTTTTTTTTTTTAATTTCATGTCTTAGTCAGCAAAACGAAGTTTTCGGGAACCTACTATCAACAATTTTAGTATTAGCTAACATAATAAAGTTTTTGGTTCTTTAAATGGCGAAACGAAGTTTGCGGGCACCAGCTAGTATGTATATATGTATGTAAGTAAAGAAGTTATTGTTAAAAACTTGTATCCCAGAAGGCGTATCTGCCCTTTCAAGCAGGCAACGTACTAAATACCTACCTAGATACCTACAGGAATACCCACTACACAGAAAAAACTTAGAAAAATGCTGTGCTTCTATTATTTAATCAGCTTATGTACCTAAGTAGGTACCTACATTTTCTAATTAATTTATGAATGTTTGCGATTAGATCTGATTACTCATCGGGTGTTCGCCAAGAGTTTCAAAATTGATGCACTAGTTCTGGTATTTTTTGTAGTTACGGCTACACAAAAGTGTAAAACCAAAACTAAGATAAAGCTTCTAAGTTTTATCTTAGTTACTTACCCTAAAACTTAGGGTAGCATTTTTCACTGTGTGAGTTAACGACAAACGCAAAAAATCTTTGACATCATATTCAAACAATTTCAAATTCAAATTCCCACGAAGGTGGAGTGAAGGTAGGTACATGAGTTTCGACACAGATAAGTCTTTTTTAACTGACTCAGAATAATCAACCCCAAGATCGACCTGTGTTTTCGCTGAGTGTGACCCGTTGCCTAGCAACCGCAGTAAAAACTCATGCTTCTTTGTGGATCGCATACAATGCTCTTGTTGGCAATAATCATGAAAAAACATACCGAAATGTGTAAATCTACATTCCCTCCTTGAATCGCTAACATTATCTTATTGTGCGTCTATGCATTATCATTATCGTAATGTGCTAAAAACTGTCAACTGGTGAGTACAAACTTTCATATAACACTACAAAGTACCAATTCCAGAGAATGTCTAGTTTCCCACTGCGCTAGCAATCCAAGCGTTCTGGGTGATCTAACCTAGTACACCTGAATCTGACCTCAGGATTGACCCTCACTCTGCCTTATTCAATAATGATGTCAATGTTTTTTTAATCTTTACCGACCGTAGCTGTAGTTTATGTCTGTCATAAATGTTATATCATTTACTAGATGTTGCCCGCGGCTTTGCTCGCGTTTAGTCAGTAAATGTTTATGTGTTAAGAATGTTAAAGCGTGGTTTTCTGGTATATGAACTATCTAAGCATCGTCACATGGCAGTCCATATAATACCAGTGTATTTAGTATTCTAACCGCACGAACTCCTGTTCGTATATAATAATATACACGGTAATACTGAACAATCCCGACAACATTAAGCTCTATAGGTCAAACTAAACAACTTTCCCCAAGAACCAAATGCAAAATATTTAAATAAATGGACCGCCCATACAAAAAGGTTTGCTGACCGAATCTTTTCTATTAGAGCAAGAAACATAGGTCGAAGTATCAGAAAATTTTTAGACCATATAAATAGACTTGGTCGGTTGTTTATTTTGTAAGGGACGTCCAAATTTACAGCTAATATTTTTACACCTTATGTAAATTAAATTTATACGGCCGTTAATGCCCTGCCTACCCCGCAAGGGATAAAGGCGTGATATATGTACGTATGTATGTTATGTAAATTAAACCGTTTTCTACCTGCACTGCACCTGTACCCCTGAGTCTTACTCATCTCTACCTGCTTTTCGGTTTATCAAAAAATACTAGTATCAACAGATAAGAACAACCCGCATTTTTTTCCATATTCAACTTGCTAGCTGCTGCTCGCCCAGCTATTGCTAATCGTTTTCTAGAAGGAATAAGTCGTTTTGCCGGCATAATGGTTAAATACATAATTTATTTTTTTGGCTTATATAAACCGCATCAAAATCTGTTGCGTGGTTTAGGAGGAATTTCAAGTGTCTCTTGTATGGGTTTACGTTACATCACAGATTGACTTTTTTAACGTCAGTATAAATACCCAATATAAAATTATTCAGTATATATATATGTATATAGTATAGTAAGTAGGTAATCCACGATTGTGTAAGAGAGGTGTGGTAGCATTAGGCGAGGAACACACTTGACCCACGACGGAGCGCAAAAATTTCGCAGCTGTCTATCAGATCTGATAGATGACACTGCGATAGCGCTGCGTCAACAGCGGTTGAGCGGTTTTAGTATGGGGATTGACATTTATACATTGACATTTATTTATTATTATTATTATTGTTATAGTATGGATCTGACAGACCGCTGCGATGTTTTTGCGCTCCGTCGTGCGTCAAGTGTGTTCCTCGCCTTAGTGCCTACCGGACGGCGGCGCAGCGCAGCCCTACCCGCAGGGTGCCTACCTAAATCCCTATTTTGTAGTAGGGACACGGGGTATTATGTTATGATGACTCACCCTTACTACTCGTATACTGCAATATACATAATATCAAATTAGTTTGACAGACGGGCACGAAATACAATATGAAGGATTTATTGTACGTACTGCTGCGGAATCGTAAACATAATACATACACGCCCAGAGATGTACAAAATGGTTTAAAAAAAGCATACTTAAATACAAAATGAAAAAAAAGAGGTTTGTATTTCAAATGCTACATGCAAAATAGGTATTTTCAAAATACTTTTTTCAAAATAAAATACCTTTTGACCAACTTTTTTATCTATTTTTTATTTTAGTTATTTATCATGGAGAGAAATGGAATAAAGATAGGATGTCGAACCAAATAGCACTTTATGCGTGCCATTTTGGTCATATTTATCGGTATTCCTATGAATTAATTCTGTTGTTAGTCTAGAGAAAATGTAGACAAACAATTAGCATAACTGTGTCGATACTCATAGATTTCGCCTTATAGTGTGAAAACTGCACGTTATAACTGTCACGAATTACCTATTTCGAATTTTGAAATAATTTAAAAAATGGAAATTACATCTCAACATTTATTTTTACTTAAAATATTTTTGTATTTTATTTGAAATACCTTTTATTTCAAAAGGTAATTCGTTAAAATTGTTCGCGGGGGACTATCGTAATATAATATTATCGATACTGCTTGTACGAGTATGGAAGCGGTGAACCGGTTACCAGCTAGCATGGCTTTACTAGCAGCATGGACAGATGAGTCACCTACCCACGCCACGCGAAATAAATATTTAACTACTCACCTTCATGCTTATGGCTACCTACAAAGTGAAAGTATAATAAATTTTCTATACATATACTGAAGCTAAAGACGATCGAAAGCCTGTACATACTAAATATAAAAAAAGTTTCGTGATTATTCAAACTGATAACAAATCACGTTTTTGCAATTTTTGAATTAGTTGTCTGTTTGGATGTGTAGGTGAGGATGCATCACGCGAAAACGACCGAACGCATTTTGATGCAAATTGTACCAAAATGTCAAGTAAATAACCGACCAGAGCCCCGTTTTTCAAAACTACAGGCTGCAATTCTACAGATGAAATGCGATGTACATTGCGTAGCTGGTCAAAAATCCTGGCTATGGCTTTATGGCCCATAGGCTAAAAAGAACATGCCCCTACATACCCTTAGTTGACTGCTAAACATAAAATAAGTTTATAAGTCACGTTTCATACTGGCTCGTAGTAAACGGATGAATGTCAAACTGGCCAGCATGAATTGTGTCGCTTTCAATAAGGAAGAAAAAAAACACGAGGCCGTATTTGTATTTTTAATCTGCATTTTTATAACATCAATAAATGAATTTGTCGAATTATCACTCAATATTACGACAAGAAAAGTAAAATCTACGAATATGTCTACGACTACAGAAGTATCTCTTTAATATTGGGATAATTTTCTCTTACTTTTACCCGCGAAAACAAGAGTTCCGTGGTGCAAGACGTGCAAGTTGTGTACTAGACGATTAAATCTTCATTTATGGATCGTTTTCTTGGTGCGTAATTTACTATTTAGATGTAGGTATATAGCGAAACGAAGTTCTTGGACACCAGCTAGTTATTAATGTTTAGATAACAAGCAGAGAAGAATGGCTATATTGAAGATGAAACACCTGAGAAAAGATCGAGGAAATAACTTGCGAGATATAATATTATGAGCGCTGTTAAAATTATTTAGAATAAAATGGCTAGGTAACTACGATTAGGTAGATACGTATTTAATACTTGTGACACTTAGAAAATCTTATTTTGTGCAGTTGGGTACCTAATGAAGTAGAACTATTAACCCAGATTCTTAATCGCGTGCCTTCTAAAAACTTCCTAATTGTTTACTGTGACCACGCACAGTGCACAGTAAACGATTAGGAAGTTATATACCTTTGTATTGACTAAATAAAGTACAATCACTCAGCTCTTCCATTTATGATCATTTCCATTTTCTACATTTCAATTCTTCTTTATCCCTAGGGAGGCAATGTCGCAAGTAGCGTGCGTGCTGGCGATGGTGGGGGCGGCGGCAGCGCAGTTGGCGCTGGACGGCGTGCGCTGCGGCCAGCTGACCTGCCAGCTGGAGGAGTACTGCTCCCAGGACACGCAGCGGTGCGCCCCTTGCAGCGTCGTGTGCAACCACACCAGCCACAACTACGACTCCGGCCTGTGTAACAAGGACTGCCTAGGTATGTTTACTGCTGCACCATCTGACCTTGAGTACCTTACTTGCTGCACTCACAAAGTCAGTACAAGCAGCTCCCTGTAACGCTGTGGGCAAACATATCACCTACAACTTCGACTTCGGCCTGAGTGGTTAGGTATGTGCGCTGCTAAATCAGCTAGTTCTTCTTTGAGCCCTTTTTGTGAAGGTCTGACATGTACCTACATGCAGCCAAATAAAAATGTATCAATAAAAATAACGAGTATAGACCATGATAGGATCCCAGGAAGATCTCGAAACACCCAGATTTGTCATAATGTTTTGGCGATGACGATTATTTTGTCGTAGGTATATTTGTAACTGATACTCTTCAAAAAGTGTGCCCTCTTGCCTTATTTTTACTTAAATACCTCTATAGTACTCAATCAAAGTAATCGGAAAATTTATTAATTTTTCATTGTATCTTCATCGGAAGGTAATCATTTAAATTACGAAGAAACGCTGACTACACGATGATTTCCACCTCAAGGAAATCCTCAGTCGATGACTCATGGTTATTCTCAGATATAGCAGCCTCTTTTACTCAAGACATTTAACAATTGACTTAAACGCCTCGGTAATAAAGTCTCTTATCTTTATTCAATGACAACCTGTACAACCAGTTTCGTGACCGCAGACCGCCTACTGTCGCCCGTCCTTTACTGTGTATAATGCTGCCTCTCTCGCACTAAGGTGAAGAATGCAGGTTTCAGGTCAAACATCTTTGAGGCAAGGAACCGAGGACCAAGTTGTACACCTGGCTACCTTGGCTATTGTGTACTTACATACTAGGCTAGGATGTCATGGAATGAGCGTTTGATGTGTGCGCGTGCCTCAAATGTAAGGAAGTTTGCGAGTAAAATACTTACATCCTTGGTTGCCTTGGTAGAGCACGTTCCGTTTACGTTATCTTCAAGCGGAACATGTTAGTTGCTGGTCGATGAATCTGAAAAGAATTTTATCGTTCTAAATACAAAACGGCTTGTTTTATTCGCGTGCATAGTCCGATTGAGTTCCAAATACGTACAAAGAGCGGTTTGCTGATGGAGGGTGCAACAATAGCGTAGGCGTTACGGTCTGTTGACTCTAGCAGGTACTGGTGTAGAGCACACACACACAAACGCGCGTTCACAAACACAAACGCGCGTACACACACTCACTCACTTTTATCAGGCAGTGAGCCGGTGAGAGTATCGAGCCCGGTGCAGGTGGCTTATTGTATAGATGGTGCAAGTGTAATTCCCAGCTCTAGGGATGTTTGTGCACTGGCCGCTCACCACAGCACAGGGTATTCTATTGGCTTGTTTACTCTTAATCCTTTTATTTAAAAATGTAGTTTGAGCAGTGTAACGGTTTACCAAAGTTACAGGTTCGAACCTCATTCCTTTACTAATTAGATTTTCACTTACTTATTTTAAACTCTGCTAGAAACTCTTTAAAAAACATGAAAAGCCATCTGAATAGCTTAACTTTAAAAAGAAAGACAAACACCTAGTGCCTCGAAGCAGGCACAAAAAGGATGAGATGACTAGTATGAAATTCTACATATTTATTTTTGCAAAGTTAAAAATTGTCTCAAAGCTTCATAATATTGTCAAAAGCATTGCTCTCGCTAAAAAAGTGTTCCATTCAAAGCGTAAGTACATAATATGAACCAGCAGGGATGCTCATTCAAAGCAGGAGCAGGACCTGTGAAAGTTTATAATTATTAAAAGCTGGAAACTGCAGTAGCAAAGTTACATTGTACGTAATTGAGAACTATTTACGAGGAACGAGAGGATCTACCCTTTGAAGCAGGTAGCATTGAAATTGTATGAAAAGCTTTGATATCAGCTAAAAGGGAGTCTGAACTGAAACTAAAACTTCCTCATAGGAATAGGACGGTGTTTCACAGGCAGAGAATGTACATCTAAAGCGGAATCGTTTTGGAATTTTATTGTTCTGTGAAATGCAGAGCTAAATTTTGTAGATATCATTAAAATTCAAAGTCCTTTGAATTTCTAACAGACCTAAATACAACACAAACTATGTTCAAATAGTATCTATCTAAAGCATTTTATCAATTTCACAAGTTTAGTAAGATAAAGTACGTGCGTACATTTAGTAAACATTGATTTCTGGTTTTCAATTTCTGAAAGTATGATTTCTGAAATTGTGCCCGTGTTGGTGAAAAAGTTTACTAATATTTAGAAAAATAAGTCTTGTAATCGATCACTCCTTGGTAACAGGTGATCCATGGTTAATATGATGTTGTTTAGGTATTTTTTACTTAGGAAATCAGCCCGAGTCGAATCTCACTACTCTCTAGCAACCGAAGTATAAATTGGCAAAAACTCTTTATTAATTTATTCCTAAAAGGCAAAGAAGGAAGTTTTCAATGACGGGTGGCACCACCCGTAACTATATTAACAAATAGTAGTGAATTAAGAAAGTCTAAGATGGATGGATGAATTAACAAAATCTAAAATGTCAGACGTGACGATAGCGACCGTATTCTTGCGGCCGTTAACGTTCTGCCTAACCCACAAGGGATAAAGGCGTGATAATATATATATATTTTTTTCTTATTTATTTATTTCATTTCTTAAATATATATTTTACACAATACTTGGTGCCATTAAACCTAAGAAAGGTTTGTATTGGCACTGCACATTCCTCATTAGGTAAGATACTAAATAAAGACAAACTTAACCTACTTTAAAAACTTAGACATAATAAACCTAGTTAAAAACTACCTACGCATGGGTTGCAAACTGCGAGAAGACGTCGCCATTAAACAAAAAATACTTGTTTACGAGTCTACAGATTTGCGATAGATACGGTTTTCTTTATGATTTGCGATAGATATGTATGTATGTAAGATGGATGAGAATGGCTTTTAGTAAGATCGTGTGATACGAGTACAAGCACAATCAGTGGCAGACTGTCGTCGACGAAAACTCAAAATAGACCGTTACCGTTTACCCGTGATCATGATTCATGACGTGACGCTTCAAACAGCGTCGAAATATCGGGTACTCAAAACAAAATAAATTCGTCGGTAATAACCCGTTAAAGTCATATAACCATGAATAGTTAAAAATAGAGCTCCCGAACCTAAAGGATTATAACTACAACTAGTTAACTAGTTAACTAGTTTGTGAATTTCACAATAAATAATTAGATCATTTAGATTATCTCTGGAAATCATAAAGGCCTTCCGCACAAGTTGTAACAACAAAAAGTTTAAATGTTGTGCATCATAACTATACCTGGTAACTAAACATAGCATGTGGAATTCGCACAATGGAGTTTTATTGAGCAGTGCAGACAGTAACAACGTACCAACTCTAGGTTCGCAATATTGCGAATATCTCACAAACGGAATAATGTGAAACGCGCTTTATGTCTGCCTGACCAACTGCATGCTGCAGCTTTGAGCGATTTCAATTAGCAAATTTTTCATTTCTCCTTTACGTCCTTTGTATTTTTGCATTTGCATTTGCATTGACTAGTACTTTGCATTTTTAATGGGAAACTTTCTAGCCAATCTTCAAGTGTACCTAGATGGCGGTGACTATCAATACAGGGTGTAAAAAATTAGCTGCAAATATTTTAAGAGGTGGACCAGACCATGAAACTGAACAACTTTCCCTAAGGAACATAAAAAAAAATTTGGACCTCCCTTACAAAATTACCAATCAACCAAGTCAATTTGTATGGGATGTCCAAAAAATTTTCTCATATTTCGACCTATGTTTGTTAGGGAAAGTTGTTCAGTTTCATGGGCTGATTCACAATATTTGCAGCTAGTTATTTACACCCTGTCTAATTAAAATGTCGTCAACATAACCGTCCGGTATGACATTATACAAGAGAGGAGAGGTGTCAGTTAGATAATTTCCTATTATAAAGTGTTGTATTTTTCTTATTCCAGGTTACCTCCTCGATCAGAGATACTTGAGAAAATCCGAGGCCGGTAGCGGCTCCCCAGATCTATCTAGTGAGTATTTTTTTGCACTTTATATCATTAAACGGCCAATGTGGCGCAGTGGTAGTGCTACACTACTGCCGTGACCGCAACTGCGATGCGAGGTTCCGTATTCGATTCTCGGTGGGGCATCCTCAAAGTTGATACGAGTATTAGTGATAGTTAAGTATGATTGCCGTGTGATGCTGACTTAGAATAGCATCACCCCATTTCTTTCGCGTGGGTGTCGTATAAGCCGACTAAGGGACTCGAGGGTTTCATGTGTATTGCAATTTTAGGCGACAGGCTGACAACCTGTCACTATAGTGATACATGACTTGTCTGAAACGACCCTCAAACATTAGGAAGACTGGCGATCATGACCGTAATATTACGGTCGTTAACGCTCTGCCTACCCCGCCAGGGATAAAGGCGTGATTGTTGTATGCATGTATGAAATATGATGATTTCTTGATATATGATGACTTCGGTCCCGGTTGTTGTCTAAGATTACTTAGACGGTGGTCGTTATATGTACATGCAACCGCTTAGACAGGGTGTCCCTCTTTAAGTGGTCCAAAGAAAAAAAACCTAGATTTTGGACAACCTTAGCCACCAATCTGGAATATTGACTTTTTCTTTGGACCACTTAAAGAGGGACATCCTATATAAAGAATGTCAGAAAATATCTTGATTTGTATGAAATACTTAATAACAGATGTTTGATGTTTGATGAAGTACTCGAATTTAAAGTTCAATATTAACTTTCAAGTCTTATGTACGTATGTAGGTACAGGTTTTGTGCTTCTGCGATTTATTATCTCATTTCTTCACTTGATCTATCAATAAGTTTTTTTCATAATTTATTATTTTCCAATCATTCTCATTTCAATGACGTGTGACGCCGCCTATAATAGCATCACCCTATTATTCCCGTGTTAGTCGTAAAAGGCGAATCGAGGGAATCAGCAGCACCGTGTATTGCGCTTACCAATCCACCTACTAGGTTAGCTGAGCACGTCAAACACACAGTAACAAAGGAAGACCCATGTCCGGCAGTGGACTGTTGGAGCTACTGCTGCTGTATTCTCCAGCTATTGCCTATTAGCTATCATCGTGTACGCTCTGCCTAACCCGTAAGGGATAAAGGTGTGATGTTATGTATGTGTGTATTATCTATTTAACTCTAGTGCATTGCGATTGTTGCCATCAGGTTATGTAATATAAATAATTTAACCCTATTTTGTGCGATGAACTGACAACTAGTCACTTTGGCATATGGAAGCTCAACCTAAGCTTTTAATGGATTCCTCATAAATAATAAATATATGGGCAACCAGTATACGCTGATCCCTAAAATGGGTATTTAGAGGCAATTCTGTCTGATATTGGTTTCTGTTCATTACTCTTACCCAAAAATAGCGTTGTCACTTTGCAGTAAACATTAAGGTTTGATTATAGCTTGTAGAATGTAGTACGATACATATCGTACTTAGAACATTTTAAGGCATTTCATGTTTTAAAAAGTCAGCGGTTTCTTCTATATTTAGTCGCCATTTCATAAATAGTCGCTTTATAGTTCGTTCATAAAGTCGATAGAATAATTTGACAGCTGGTGAGGGTTACCAGCTTCATACTGCCGAAATAGGGAATTTTCTTATTTTGTTTTTATTATTATTATAGTCGCTGGATAGATGGCGCTGTGCTTGGTATGTTACCGCAAAGAACGGAACGTAATATTTATTATAGACTCATTTGGAACGAAAGTGTCAGTGTATGCCAGACTGTCAGTCAGTGTAGCAAAGTTTTTTTTAGTCTTTTGGCTTTGGAATCTACACAAACGTTCAACTCCATCTATCAAGTTCTTTGAATATAGTTTTTTTATTCTTAAAAAGAAAATGTCCTATTGCAGTCGATTAAAAAAATTATTCCTAAAATCTAAATTGTTAAAATAGTACCTATGCAAGAAGTTAAACAGAGTCGCATGCATGTTAATGAAATGACGGCTATTATTAACTATGTAATATTACAATTTATTCAGCAAGAGAAATTTCATTTAGATAATACCATAATAGGAATTGGTAATGTCTCGGTTCCATTAACGTCCTAAATATTACGTTCGTTCAAAGCGGTAATGACCATTAATGCGAATTTATATATAAGTACTAAGGTATAGTATATTTATATAGGTATATTTTCTGATGTAGCGTGCGTGTATGTATATTTAATCAGCAGTCAACTTTGTTTATTGCATGGAGCGTCGAGTTTATGAACGTCCCGGCGTTGCCTGGTGAGAGAGTTTTTATATCGCTTCAATGAATTTAGAAAAAAATCTTTGTTATTCCTATAAATGGTAAAATAAATAATAATAAATTTGTATTTGTGTAGGTGGGTATTAATTATATTGAAATGCTGAGCGAAATATTAAATAACATGTGCCACTATTTTCATTACTGTGTAGTGTAGGTACAATTTGGTCAAACAATAATATTTCCCAGAACACAATCTCCTAAATTCATTTATTACACTGCTCACATACACGCCAAAAGGCTTGCGGGGACCCACCGCATGAGGTATGATGAGATAGTACGAAAAAGTTCATAGAAAATGAGAACCTGCGATGCTGGCATGTCTGTGATACGGTTTGTCTGCTATTTTGTACGCAATAGCTGATATTCGTGGAAATTCATCAGCTCTCTCTGCCCGGGATTTCTGCGAATGTACTGCATTTACAGTAATAAATACTACTATTTGCAATTCATCGATCTAATACTGGCTTTACCCGGAATACCTCAAAGGGAAAATACTCATCAATGGTTAATTGGGTTGCTACAGAATAGATAATATCGTAGGTTTCGTAGCTTTAGTTTTGTACTGGCTCAAAATTATAATAATAATAATTACAGGTTAAATCTTTTAGAATGTGCCAATGATTTTGCGAATTACCCTTATCTCTAAAATGCAATTTTATGTACCTATCGTGCTTGTGTTTCTTTCTAGTCTATTAAAACAGGTATTGTCTCTAACTACAAAAGCACAACCACTTGTCTGTCATCTATTACCACGTTTTCCATGCACGACTTATTATTACACGACTGCCGAACCAAAAAAAGGAGTGTAATGTTTTACTATGTTTTACCTATAAACCTTTCCCATCCGTGCCCGAATTATAGTCCCAAAATTTAAATGGATAGCTTAGGTATTGTATTGTAAGGTAACTGCATGGTGCTTTGTCTGTTTCGATTCATGCAACAAGCCGTGCGAATATGCAGCCCTTAAGGTACTACACGCAAAACAAATTAAAACATTTACTCAAATTAAAAAAAAACATTTTACTATCTGATTGTCAATATAAAAAAAATGGTAATTAATTCAAAATTATTAATTGTATAAAGTTTTGTAAATTGGTGGTAATTGTACCACCAGTACTCAAATGAAAAAAATATAATAATAGTAACGTGGTCTGTGCCTATAATCAGCTGCTCGAGTTATTATCATCTATGCTATTAACATACAGGGTGTGAGGGTGTTGTAACTTTCCAAACCAAACACTGACAGGGTGGTAAATAACTTTTTCCTGGATACATACGACAAAAAACAAAGACGTCCAGTACAAAATAAGGATCAGGTGACTGGTACATTTACAATGGCAATAAATAAATCGCCCGTTCAATTTCATTCATAGTTTAAAAGGACTTCATCAGTATTTGGAGGGTTGTCTGTCACTAAAGGCCCGGCAAACCTGCTTTCCAAATAATTTTAATCACATTCGGTATAAATTGATTTCTTAGTTTGAGGTCCTACTATTAGTACAGCATAGGAATTTGTACCTACGCTCTACGATATAAGTGATAAACCAAATATTTGTTTTACCGTGAAATCCGAGCAGAGTGGGATTTGCTGCAAAGCTCCGACGAGGTGTATGCTGCCGAGTTAGGCAACTACATCTCGTATGGCTTCCAATATCCAATACTTTGACTCTAGTTAGTTTGGTTCGGTGCACGGGGTGCACGAATTGGTTGGACTACATGTGAAAACTATTTCACCTTCCTTACAGAATATTTAAACTAGTTTACAAAATATTTACTTTAAAGGATATATATTTACATAAATGAATATGAATATATACATTACCAAATTAAAAACTAAGTAAAACAAAAAAATAATCTACAAAACTAAAATGTAAAACCCAAAGACTAAAACTAATCAAAAATCCCGCCCCGCAGCGTACCTACCTGTTTTAAATGTTCCCATTACTCCGCACTGTTTTCTCAAGGCATATAGCAATAATATCAAAATTCCTTTGTCTTGACACGGTTTCGTTTCGACAGGTTACCAGCGTCAAGCCCAGGCGGCGCTGATCGTGAGCGGCGTGGCGCTGGCGGTGCTGGTGCTGGTGCTAGCAGTCGTGTGCCGCGGCAGCTTCTCCTGGCGGTACCTCAAGCAGAAGCTCCAGCCAGCCAAGGTAAGACTCTCTTGGGTCACTAGCAGCGTCAAGCCCAGGCGGCGTGGCTTGGGCGGTGCTAATGCTGCTTCTCCTGGCGGTAAGTACCTACCTCAAGCAGAGGCCCCAATCAGCTAAGGTGTCATTACCATGGTATGTTTTTCATGGTACAATAAGGTGATTACATACATACCATCGGCAAGCCCAACAGGCTGATCGTAAGCGGCGTGGTGTTGGGGTGCTAATGCTGCTTCTCCTGGTGGTATGTGTCGCATGTACCTATCTCAGAAGCTTCAGCGAGCTAAGTTAACTCCCTCTCTTTATCATTACCATCGTCAACCCCCAACAGGCTGATCGTAAGCGGCGTGGCGTTGGGGTGCTAATGCTGCTTCTCCTGGTGGTATGTGTCGCATGTACCTATCTCAGAAGCTTCAGCGAGCTAAGTTAACTCCCTCTCTTTATCATTACCATCGTCAACCCCCAACAGGCTGATCGTAAGCGGCGTGGCGTTGGGGTGCTAATGCTGCTTCTCCTGGTGGTATGTGTCGCATGTACCTATCTCAGAAGCTTCAGCGAGCTAAGTTAACTCCCTCTCTTTATCATTACCATCGTCAACCCCCAACAGGCTGATCGTAAGCGGCGTGGCGTTGGGGTGCTAATGCTGCTTCTCCTGGTGGTATGTGTCGCATGTACCTATCTCAGAAGCTTCAGCGAGCTAAGTTAACTCCCTCTCTTTATCATTACCATCGTCAACCCCCAACAGGCTGATCGTAAGCGGCGTGGCGTTGGGGTGCTAATGCTGCTTCTCCTGGTGGTATGTGTCGCATGTACCTATCTCAGAAGCTTCAGCGAGCTAAGTTAACTCCCTCTCTTTATCATTACCATCGTCAACCCCCAACAGGCTGATCGTAAGCGGCGTGGCGTTGGGGTGCTAATGCTGCTTCTCCTGGTGGTATGTGTCGCATGTACCTATCTCAGAAGCTTCAGCGAGCTAAGTTAACTCCCTCTCTTTATCATTACCATCGTCAACCCCCAACAGGCTGATCGTAAGCGGCGTGGCGTTGGGGTGCTAATGCTGCTTCTCCTGGTGGTATGTGTCGCATGTACCTATCTCAGAAGCTTCAGCGAGCTAAGTTAACTCCCTCTCTTTATCATTACCATCGTCAACCCCCAACAGGCTGATCGTAAGCGGCGTGGCGTTGGGGTGCTAATGCTGCTTCTCCTGGTGGTATGTGTCGCATGTACCTATCTCAGAAGCTTCAGCGAGCTAAGTTAACTCCCTCTCTTTATCATTACCATCGTCAACCCCCAACAGGCTGATCGTAAGCGGCGTGGCGTTGGGGTGCTAATGCTGCTTCTCCTGGTGGTATGTGTCGCATGTACCTATCTCAGAAGCTTCAGCGAGCTAAGTTAACTCCCTCTCTTTATCATTACCATCGTCAACCCCCAACAGGCTGATCGTAAGCGGCGTGGCGTTGGGGTGCTAATGCTACTTCTCCTGGCGGTACCTCTAGCAGAAGCTTCAGCCTGCCAAGGAAAGTAGTAATTTTTTGTAAATTATTGTATACTTTTGTATGAAGCCCTCTTAATATTAATATTTAGACGAATCGGCAATGCAAGTAAGTAGCAAGTAACCATATTCTGTTGTAGCAAAGGCGGTTGCATTATGTCAATAAAATCGAACATGATTGATGACTTATCTAAGTAAATTTTCAGTGCATTGATATATCGACATGGTGAAATTTACATCATAATAATCATTTTATCGCCGCCGCCACTTGCGCCTTATATTACAGAAATATTTACCGTGCCGATGGTAGTAACAAGGAATACCTCACTAACGTAGTAAGTAGGTACAATCAGCAACATATCGAGTAAATCAATAAACGATACATGAACCTACATATTCCATAGGCGAACATTCCAGCCAGAGCTCGGTCCTTGATGTGGTAAATTTCGGTACAGCTAATATACCTAGACCTAGCTATTTATATTTTCTGTATTTAAACGAGATATAAATCATTGTCGCTACACGCGTAGTCTCGCACAACAACGCTCACAACAGATCGTTTGTCTTAATAGCTAGGAAAAAACTCTACCGTCTGTTTAGACTTGACGCACGCAGCGCTAAATATAATATTAGCCATTGCATCATTGTTAAATTTTCGTTTATTAATTTCAGAAGCGTGCGAAGACATATCCGTCAGAGATTCACGCCAATCCCCACGCAGAGATGCCGAAGCCTAAACACGAGTTGAAGCTGGAGATAAGGAACCCTGAGCCTCCGCGGCGGGCGCAGCCACTCAATGTGCGGGACCTCGACGCCAGGACCTCTCACACGGAGAAGAGCCAAGGCGCGACCACGCCGAAGACTATCAGCACGGCGCTGAGCAACAGGCACCCGGCCGAGGACACCACGCTGGACTTCTCGTACGACAACATGGCTATGAACGTGACGCCGCCGGAGCAGCCGGCCGCCAGCCACAAGTTCTAGCAGATCCTCAGTTTTGGCGGGAACAAGTCTACATGTTATACAACCTCGCGACTTTGCTCACACGAACCGACCTAATATTCCAATCATCCGATCCGATTTCTAGGTTCATTTAGGTATAATTACCTACGTTACAACAATTAAGGGGTGTAAATCTGCGTCAACATCTCAAAAAGCATCTCTATCTTGTTATCGAAAGAAGAGTTTACAATACAAAACCACCTTTAGTAAGTCATTGTATTTTGGTAGGTATACCATCAACTCATCACATAAATCACAACAGTTAGTTACTTATGAAATTATTTACTTATACATATACGATTTTAGAATAGTTGATGTAAGTTTTTATGTATTTATAACATTTTTGTAGATAATGTTTAGCAGCCCAACAGGCAGCTCAAGAATAGGCAAACCTAGCAAAGAAATTAAAATAAAGGTTTTAAGCATTAAGAAGATTATTATCTGATTACAACTAGGAAATTAGAGTAGGTAGATAAGTAACAATAAATTATAACTTCATTAACGATTTTTGTCGATTTGGGTGATTTAGCAGGGTAGGTTTAGAAGGTGTTGATTAAGTAATTTTAGTTTCATCTAAGTACTTAGCACTCTACGGAGGTACAGTTTCTCCGCGTCACTTATGGAGAATCCACAATTTATTGTTGCGGTTTTTTAAGATTGTTGCGTTTTTCAGCAATAATTATTTCTTTTTTTGGTGCAGTAATATTTACTGCATCGTGCATCATCATTTCTGTTTGGTATCGATCACAAGAAAATCAAAACCTTGAAAACTGAATTTGTCATGAGTTACGTTCACCGACTGTACATCAAGATGCACCTATCCATTAGTTTAATATTAAAAATACAGTTCGTAGAATGCATGTGACGAACATAAGCAAGAGGTACTCGAACAAGGTAAATACATGAACTAATATGAGAAAAAGAAATATTCAGGGTGTACTGTCTACAAAGCTGTAAATCCGTTAGGCCATGTTTCGTCATCAACAACTTGGGGAACTAGTAATAAATTATAATAGATATATTACGCCCCATGTGAAATTCAACAATAAAAAAAGTATTTTTTTTATTCTTTATTCGGGCAATATTTCTTGTAGGTATCTTAGCATGAAGATATGCCCCCCCACACACACAGACGTAAAGGTTTGCACCTTTTCAAACACTCCTGTTTATCTGTTTTTGTATTCTAGTCCGAAAAAAGAAGTCATTATCTACCGTCGCCTATGTATTTTTATTAGTCACTTGATTTGTTAAATCTTTTTAATATGCTACAGAAAATGTATGAAATCCTTCATCGTATACAATTTGAAATACTTCTATTTAAAATACAAATACAAAATGCAAAATTCGTATTTTGAGATTGCCTTTTTTGAGATTTATTTTGAATTTTAAAAATTAATTTCTAATTGTAAAATAGTTTATGACAAAGTTTTGCCATTAATACAAGTTGAACAAGATGAATAAATGATGTAAAATTTGTTTTGGTTTACATAAAAAAGAAACAGCTTAAACTGGTCGAACGTACGGTAGGGATCTTTTGCGGATACTAATGTCAAGCGGATTTTTTTATTTATCCGAAATTATCGGACAATTTTATGACAATCTCTACAATATCGCCAAAACATTCACATCCTGAGATAGAGCAAACCGCAAAAAAAAAATCTCGTTCGTTCGTCGTTCGGTTAAATTCAGTTAGGTCTAATCTTTAAAAGGTATTTTGAAAATATTTATCTTGCATTTAGCATTTGAAATTCAGAACGTTAAACTATTTAGTATTTTGCATTTGAAATAGGAAATCTGAAATGTACTTTACATTTTGTATTTAAATGCTGTATTAAAACCATTTTGTACATCTCTGACTGAGGAAATGTAAAAAAATATGCTATCTGTAATTAATAAAATAAAATAAAATCTAACCTAACCTAACCAAACTTTGTCTAACCTCACCTAACCTAAACAAACCTTTCGTTGAGACAATCAAGTATCAATCTTAATTCCCACTGTTGGTTAAGTTAGGTTAGGTTAGGTGTTCTGTTTTTTTACAGAAAGCATTATTTATACATTTCCTAAGAGGATAAGTATTATAACTGTATACAAATGTATACATTTCCTAAATGGCGGAGGAATCGTATACATTTCCTGGATTTCACACATTTCCGGTAACAGACACATTAATGAAAATCTACCAATATAACTTTTCGTTATGTGTAGGTTTTTATTTCCTTAATCTGGAAATTAAACAATATTTATTATACCTACTATATATGAACTAAAGTATGTACAAAAATATCAAATATAACTGACTTCTTAAACTGACTATTATAAAATTAAATAAAACTATAGTAGTTAGGCAAATCTAGTGAATAAATACTTCACTATATACGTAATAAACTACATAGTGTTTCTGTATGCTGAAAAAGGACACAATAATGTCAATAGATTTTCCTTTATTTGTATTTCTCTGCCAATTTAGCTTTGGCTGACTAATTTAGGATTATTTCTTAGGTTGGGTTTAGACGTACGAGCGCTCTTCACGCGTGCGTCTGAAGTCATCCTAAGTAATGTTTAAATTATACAATATATTATGCATAAGGTATTACATTGTTGCTAAGCAAGCTTGTTTATCTTTAGTTATATTAGTATTTACAAAATTATTACTTAGTTCGTTTCTATTTCGGGTTCTACTCGGGTAAAAATAAATAAATCAGCTTGGCTGAGGTCGATTTTCATTTTGATTGTACTTTTGTGTATGTTAATATGTGCTTTGACAAGTAAAGTAGGTAGTACCTACCTACTATGTTATGTATATGTCTAACTGTGCCTAATGTTGTCTTTGGTTTTACGACTTATGTGGTTTTTTACTGGATTCCACCTGCGCTTATCGTAGGTACTTACTCGTATAAGTAGGCATCAGGCAGTTGAAAAATCACTTACCCCAGGGTCCACCGAGTCATAGATAGAAGAAGAAGTAAGTTGCCAACTTGCACTGAATGTAATTGACCGCACTTGTAGTGTAATTGTAATACTTATAAAGGTACTTCTAAAATTTTTAATTTAAAAGTTTTAATTCAAAACAATAAACGAATAAATGAATGTATGATCAAAAGAAATTGATATCGAAGTCATAATAACTAAAGGTACGTGTCCGTGTCATGTTGGACAAAGCTCAAGGTTTTGGCAGTGTTAGGCCGGCATCGCTGTCCGCACAGACCGACTACAATCAAATCACAATTGCATCGAGTTCAGCAGTTCACAAAAAATAACAATACGAGTATTAGATTTTCGCCCCACGGTTTCATACTTGAAACTAATTTATCGGTTGCCCTTGGGAAAGGCTAGTTTTTTACGACATTCATACCGCGAATGAAAGTATATATTGGTTGTCAGAGAGAGTTAGTAGACCCAGTTAGTAACCAGACGGTCAGTTTCAAATGTATTGATCTTTATACTAAACTCATTACAAAATGTCAAACAATTTTCATCTATGATTTGGTGACTTTGGATGCAAAGATGCGTTTGTTGCAATGCGGTCAGCCCGCAGTCCGTCTAGCACTTCACAATTTGTCGGCGATGCTACAATGCTCTCACTCCATTCACACACCTGCAAAATTTCTTTCCGCACTGTTTCTACTGGTCTATTTTTAAAAAACGAATCTTTTCAAACACACGTTGATAGAAATGGCGAGTGATGCATATCAGTGACACTCGAGATGCAAGTAAAATGAATTGGATTTGTCTGCCTTACGTGAGATCTAACATCTAACATTTTATCCGCACACTTCACAAAAAAACGACAAGATCACAATGGCTACCGACTATTTTTGGTATTTTGTGATAAAGCGAGAAAAAGAATTCTTAAATTAGAGCAAAGCTATCTGATTAAGCATGTCTTGAATATTTTTTAACGCATATCCTAAGTAGGCAGGTTAGAATATATACTGTACGTATAGAGTTTGTTTGTATTCTAAACATCACAATGATTAAACTTAACTAATTACTATTATAAATAAATAACACTTGAATTTACGAATCTCTAAGTTATGTTAAAACTACTTAATGGATACTTAGATACTTAATTAAATTACTTACCTAGCTAAACGTAGGTAGGTACACTAATGGTATCGATTCTGCCTGGCACGTTCTAATCTACGAATGATTTAATTAGCATTCCGTGCTTCGGAGAGCACGTTAAATTGCAGTTTGCTGTCAATTATTAACCTACCTATATATGTGTTAGTAGGCCGCCATCGTCACATATCGACACACAACCTAACCCTTAGTAAGTACATTTTTTTTTAAGTCACTTAATACTAGGGTGCCTCAGAATCAGAAGGGGAGAGGAAAATCGTTCTATGGAAATCATGATGCAGAGTTAATACCATTGCAGCATTTACCTATATTAAATTTAACTTATTGTACGTTCACACCGTCCATACGAAACATTCCAATACGTAATCTATTTTAGGCTAAGTTCTAAGGTATACAGCGTGTCCCGTGACAAAAATGTAACCAAGAAATTGAAAAATTGAAATGTAGTTACCTACCGCCTATGTATCAACCGGCTGGTTGGTGCATTATGTATCTGAGGACCTGACTTTTTTCATAACTTATTTAGTTCCTTGGGGAAAATTGTTCAGTTCCACGGGCTGGTTATTTTTCATTTCGGGGTTGCATTTTGTCCGAGACAGACAGGCGTTTGATATGTCATAGGTGTTTAGGCCCGTATTTATAAACCGCGCTCAACTCTGTGATAGATCTTGAGTGCAACTTTGAGATGCTGTTAGATTGACTGACATTTATCAAAATCGCTCTTGAGATAAATCTCAGAGTTGAGTACGATTTATAAATACAGACCATAGTCTATAGGAAATCTTCGATTTGTTTTATGTTAAGTAGGTATATGAAAACAATTTTAAATTTCACGATTTATACATAAACGCAGATGAAATCCAAATATACAAAAAAATATTATAAGGAAACGAAAGTATTTTTCTTCCATTTGCTCGTAAAAGGCGCCAGTATTTCAAAAAATAATACGTAGGTAAATGGAGTCATTCAAGACGTCGTCGGTTTGAAAAAAAAAAAAACCATACCACTTTTCGGTTCTAGGCCGGAAAAAGAAGGGACTTAAACTTCACACTTCGTGACTAAGGTCCGTATTTATAAATCGAACTCAAGTCTGAGCTCGTTCTCAAGAGCGGTTTTGACAACTGTCAGTCAATACTAACAGCAACTCAAAGTCGTACTCAAGATCGATCTCAGAGTTGAGTACGGTTTATAAATACGGGTATTTTATGGAACTCAATTATGTTTAAAGTTTAAATTTTAAACGTTAGCAAATCGAACGCGGTTGCGTATTACAAAATGTATCAGTATTAAAATTTGGATTTATGATGTTTCCTCGCAAATGGAAGAAAAGCATTATACTAGCCTCTGCCAAAATGCCAATTTCTGGTCTCGTTGATTTGGGGAGGCCTCAACTTCGTCTCGTTCTCCCAATATTAGTCGACCAGAATTGATCTTTTATTATCATTAGTGTTAAAGAGTAAAAAAGATGAACAGTTCATTTTAATTGTGGCTGCGGCAATAATGTACTTATTTTTTGTTGTTGTTTGTAATGATTTTTAATTAGTCTGATAAAGTTAGGTTCTATGTTAGTAAATTTATGTATTACCATATACCATCATCGCAATAATAAAAAACAACGGATTGCGGTTACATTTGTTTAAGTCGTGCTAGATCAAGGAAATATTATATTTACTTACCTACTATAAAATAAATCTAGATTTGTAATTTTATTGAATAACTACGTCAGCCTCGGTCGTAAGTCTTAAAGAAAAATTGGCAAGAGCTGTATCCGAAATGACTGTTGATTTTTTTACCGTTTGGGTTTTGTCTTGTGACGCTGGCTTAAAATAGCGTCACCCCATTCAATTCCCACGTGTGTCTCAAGAGGGACTGTTGTTAGAGAGACTCCTGGATTTCATAAGTGTTACAATTTTTGGAGACAGTCGGATACAGCCTACCATACAAGCTCAAAACATATAAGTTTTTTTCAGAAATGGTGATCGGTACCATATTTCTACGACTGTTAACGCTTTGCCTACCCCGCAAGGTAGGTATATGAGGTTTTAGTTTTTATCAAGATTATGCGTAAA
Source organism: Keiferia lycopersicella (assembly GCA_029255805.1). Classification (NCBI taxonomy): domain Eukaryota; kingdom Metazoa; phylum Arthropoda; class Insecta; order Lepidoptera; family Gelechiidae; genus Keiferia; species Keiferia lycopersicella. The sequence continues at coordinate 12,460,021 of JARACZ010000006.1, read as the reverse complement.
ATGCAAATGCAAAATTTTCACCACACCTGGTCCCGTACCTATACCTCCCGGTATACATTCAAAATACTGGTTGAGTACCTATGCTGCTGTTACTAGGTAGGTACCATTATTATTTTACTTGACTAATGCTTTGCAAAAGTAGGTAAGTATGTATATGTATATAAGCACTCATAAATAAAATTCTTTTTTTATAATTTATATAGGTACTTACTTAAAGTTAGTTTGTCTAGATGTAATTAATTACTCGTGCAATGTGTATGTATATAGCGATAGCCTTCAGGTCATCCGTCCATTAATTAAGGAAAATACATAGGTAACGTAGTAGCTATTCTATGAGTTTTAGGTAGGTATGCACAACAAATATTTACATTACGTGCAATGTTCTAAGATTTCGTATCTAAATCATTTGTAAAACCTCTAATATTTACATAATATTTGGTAAAAACTGGGTTATTTTTTAGCTAGTACAATCACTTTGTAGGGTGTTTCTGCTTATGATTCCGAACAACTTACTATGGGGCCGCGCGCAAAATTAATATTCCATATAGGTATTTTCGCCGAGTGGATAAGTATGATTTTTTCTATAGGACACCATATTTCAATTGCGATTTCGCAGGTGGCCCCATATGAGTAGAAATACCCTACTAAGTGAATGCAATGACTAGATAATAGCCCTGTATGACAGAACACATGTTACTCTTAGTAATTAAGTAGAAACAAATAAAATAAATAAACGGTTTTTCTGTTTGATATCATGTGTTTCCTTGAAAACCCTTATTTAGTGTAGTTGATTAAATTAATTATAAGAGGAGCTGTACCGAGCAAAACGTATGCCAGGAGCCAGGTATCGTTCCACGAAAGATTTCGAAAACTTGCTGAGCGCGTCAATAGACTCCGTTTCCAGATTAAAGGGGATTTGATATTTTCAATACAATATATCCTGAGACATTAACGTAGGTAGGTTAGTTTCGATTAGGGAATGCAATCCCACAAATAAATTTCAGTCCTGGTATTTGCGGGAATGGGCACTCTCAATTCCGCGGGATCCCGGTATTTGTGGGATCCCGTGGTACCTTGTTTAAATTTTATTATTGTAAACTGTTGTCTGCGTCTTAATTAAAAAAAAAGTATTAATGTCTTAAATTCGATATAATTTTTATAGGTTGCGTGTTTTATAAAATCATAAAAATGAAATTGTGTCGATTTCTCTGGTGAGAAGTATATTAGTTGCGGTGTTTTAAGGTGTAACGTTATTATGCATACTTATGTAAACTTTTCGCCACACACTATTGTAAAATCTAATATGAATGCAGCGGCATATTGTTAGGGGGGTAGGGGCGGGCTAGTCTGTGGACTTAAAGGTTTATTGATAGGTACCGTTTGATACCCATCGCTACATATCAACAATTTTAACAGTCATCAGTTAATAGTTTGGGGAATATATTAACCTACTAGAGGTAAGAAGAAAGCTAATTTTCAGTGCCTATAATGTGAGTTTTTGTTTATTTATAATTTAAAAAGTATACAATTTCACCAGGCATAAAAGTAGTTCAAAAATGTGTCACCTTATATTTTCACTTCAGTATGTAGGTACTGCAGTAAATTAAATTCTATACTGTTGTGCCAAATTGAGTTTCTATAGGCGTTTGCTGCCGTGCCATTTATGTTTCTTATTGTATTTGTCTATTATATATTGCATTTCTTTTCTCATCATTTTTTGCTTATGTTTCTCAAGCATATCTGAATAGGGGTCAGAAAATGGCAGTATATTTATACCACCATCTCGAGAGACCATTCCACTTACACCTGGCATGAACCCGTAAGGTTGAGGCATAGGGAATGGCGGAGGTGGCATAGGGAACGGCGGAGCTGGCATAGGGAACGGCGGAGCTGGCATAGGGAATGGAGGATGTGGCATAGGGAACGGCATAGGCATGGGATAGCTGTTGGAAAGCACTGGTATGATCGGAGCCGATGGTTGAATAGGGATTCCATACGGCAATGGTGGCAACGGCATGGGCATGGGCATAGGAAGCAAAGGTGCAGGCATAGGCATGGGGCCTGGCATCGGAATAGGCGGCATAGGTGGCATCGGAAGTGGTGGCATGGGCACCGGGTAGGGATATGGCGCAATTGGTACAGGTATTGGAACTGGCTCCGGCGGACGTACTTCTGTTTTTGGCAACAAGGGAGGAACCTTATGCATACAAAATTCAGGTATATCTCTTGGGTACCAATAAGGAGGATTGCAGGGGTCTTCTCCTCTTAGAAACTTTTTATCTGTATCAAGATATCTCTGCTTTATATCGTCCATATAGCTCAGTCCATCTATGGTACATGATATCGAGTTGTAAGCTGTGATAACTAGAAATAACTGAAAAATAATAATAATAATAAAGTGTGTGGACTTCTCGAATGTCCCTGTCCCTGCCCCACAGCGGGATCAAATATTTTACAGGGCAAAAATATTCATGAATAAACTCAACAACTATCCCCGGAGAACATAACAAAATAGATGTCTCAACCTGCAGAGCCAATTTGTATTTAAGGTGCGTCATTTATTTTATTTCAGCCTATGTTCTATTTTATTTTATTGGGGAAACTAACAGTTTTTGCGATTTCGGCGGTCTCTCCAGTTTTGTTCCGGTAGCGCTCGATGACGAACCCTTACCAGTCTGCTCCGACTTCCGGTACCTCGGTTCGCTCCTACAAAGCGATGGCGAAATTGACCGGACCATCAAGCACAGAATAAATGCGGGATGGATGAAATGGCGACAGGTCACAGGCACAGTGTGTGACCCCCGAATGCCCCTCAAATTGAAGGGCAAGATTTAAAAGACAGTGGTGAGACCTGTCGTCATGTATGGATCTGAGTGTTGGCCCACTAAGGTGACGGATGAAAAACGATTGCATGTAGCTGAGATGAGAATGTTGAGATGGATGTGTGGTGTGACCAGGATGGATAAGATAAGGAATGAGTATATAAGAGGAAGTTTCAAAGTTGCTCTAGTGACAGATAAGATGAGAGGGAACCGTCTTTCTTGGTATGGGCATGTTATGAGGAGGGATGAGGAGCATTTGCTAAAGAAAGTAATGAACATGAATGTGGATGGATGCAGGAGGAGAGGACGGCCCAAAAAGGTTTGGATGGATTGTGTAAAAGACGACATGAACAAAAAGGGCATAAATGAGGATTTGACTGCTAATAGAGATGAATGGAAGAAGAAAACATGTTGCGCCGACCCCAAATGAATTGGGATAAGGGCAGGCAGATGATGATGAAACTAACAGTTTTGTACATTCCTTAGTATAGACCATAGACCAATGTCTAGGAATTAGGAAAGTTTCAAGTTTAAAAAGGGCCAAGCTTAAGAAAGTGTCAAAGTCGTCCGGAGGGTAAATAACGTCAAACTAATAACTAATTTCCACCTATAGTAAGTATATAACACTGTTGAACATGAGATGATGAAAAATTAATACAAATGAGAAAATTATGACGAAGGAGAAAGATTGGAAAGTTGGGGACTGAGGAAAGTTGTTTAGTTTCGGAGGCAGGTAAATTTTGCCCTGTAAAATATTTGCTATATCATATCATTTTATTTAGTATTAAACATACACCGTCACAAGAATAAAAGTATTTACATAAAAGTAAATTACAAATCAAAAAATAAATAATAAATAAGATGTCAAGCTAGCATGAAACAATTTTCTTACATCATACCTACTTATAATTATCATAATAAAACAAATTCATAATCATGATTCTCATCATTTAAAAACTGCGTATAAGTGCCGTATGATAAACGTACCAACTAGGAATAACACATCACTTATTTTTTTCCTGTTAAGTAAGGGAGTGGAGGGTTACGTATATGTATTTATCTATTTTAGTTTAGGCAATAGGCAACCTACTAATAAGACTGTAATGTATGATCCTCCACTACCATTTTGTTGGAAGTGGTGCACAAAAATCCGTGTTACGGCCATTTGTGCTATGCCTACACCGCCATCGATTAAGGCGTGATAAAGCTATAGCGCTGCATCGTAAGTTAGGCAGAAAAAATAGTTTTTCATCCCCTCTATTCAAAAAACTCTGCTTTAGGCGCAAGTAACTGCACCTAAATTAGGTCATTTTAACCCTTCGGGTAATAATGAGATTTGAATGTTTGCATTCAATGAAACACATTTTACTAGGGATGCGAAAGTTTTTTCTGTAATGCTACCTAGTATCTGCTATTTTATTGAGTGTACAACACCTAATATTTACCTCATTTCTACAAAAAAAAATAATTAAAAAGATGTGTCAATTTCTATTTTTCTTTTGGCACCATTTTTGTTGAGCAGTGTTCAATGTTCATTGACCTAACAGCCTATTTTGTTGAAATGATATGAATATGATAATATAAGTTTTTGTAAGTATTGGGTGTCTATAATGCAGTTTATTAGGTGAAGTGTGAAATAAATTGTGAAACTATAATTAATGGACGCACGGCAAGGTATTTGTTGTTTTTCTTATAGGAGGGGATGAAAAGTAGGTAGTATGTATAACTCAGGCCTGATTTTATTTATACTCAGGCCACCTATATTGAATGACTCGTTTTACTCAGGATTCTACAATCCCTCGTTCCGCTCGTGATTCAAAATAACGCCCTCGCTTTAAAATTATCACTTCAGTCCCTTGTCATAAAAACTATTAAAAAATATGCCGTTTGAACATTGATAGATAGGAAGGTACTTACTTTTAACATTTGTTTCATAATTAGTTAACAGGTGTATTGTTGTTCACAATGTCTACTTCCTCACTACTCTAAGCCGTCTTCTTAGATAAATGGAACGAATAAAACCGTTTATGAAAAGAAAAAATATTTCCTCCCATTTGCACTTTAACAATGGGTAGCTTTGTTTTGAAGTACAATAGGTTTTTGCAAGCATCATTATGAATTACAGATTTTTGTTTTGTCTTTGGCGGCGTATTATGTTCTTAGGTAATGTAAATGCTTAACATAAGTAAGCCTTGGGCTTTAAAATTAATGTAATGTTATGAATAACCGAACTAACATTCACATCGTTAGTTAATAAAAAATATCGACATTCCTTCAACTTGGCAATACAACCTACGCAATTTAATTATATCTGATTTAAACCATCTGAAATTACTATAATCAGGTCAATTCAAAGGTGCAGGGGTAGATTGTTTATTCAGATTAGGTCGTCTTGAGCTCTAGGAAAAACACACATATACAGATTTGTGTGTTTTCTGGGCAACCGGTGTCCTTCTTCGCCGATTTCTCCTTAAAGACAATAAGGATTTCAACGAATAACTAAACCTACCACGACCAACAAAAGACACAGACAGCAACAATTTAAAAAAAATCTTATATTTGTCTAAAAAAGATTACAAAACCTTATGATCAATTACTTATAGACTTCTCACGACGGTCCCTACGTACAATCGCGTAACTGACACTTAAGTCATTTGCCTTTTTTCTTTGATTTCGCCTCAGTTTATCATAAGGGTATTGTTAGTAAAGATAGCGAGTTTCAATATAGCCTGATTCTACTCGAAATCGACTCCCCGTAACTGCAAAATTTACACAATTCCAACGTAAAACAATAATATCATAGTAAATATATCATAGTATATATAGTATTAAAAACCCACGTGACAACACATCTTCCGACGTAAAATGACAGTAGTTACGCTACGTTACTTTACGCCTTTACGTCTATCTCGTATCTGGCACTTACGGAGTAAAACCATTTCTTTTAATATTCTCTATACTGTTGATTTTATGAAGGTTAAAGCTGTTCTCAAACAACAAGTTACTTTTCTTTTTACAATTCCTAATCGTATACATTTGTAAAACGTAAAATACGAGGTAAAAACCTATTTATAATTATGATACGTGTGCACTAACTCCAACGTAAAATCTCTTAAATGACAGTTACGATTTTTGGTGGCTTAAAATTTAAACGCATAAAATTTTAAGTACCACATAAGCTTTCTACAGCTTAATTTTTTGTGCCGTAAAACTACGGATGTGCTTATTTTTATAGAAATAATTATTATTTTCAATTTTTTATCCGTTATTCTAATAAATGACGACCAAATACATCTATGTTCAAATTTTCAAAGCTCTATCTATAAAATGACTTGAAATATACTCATTCGAAACTGTAAAACGCTCTCCTGTAAAATTTGAAAATTTCACTTGCGTCATTGTACGTAGGGACTGTCGCACTAAGACAAGCTTGAATCGCGACATTCGCGACCGTTATACATTATATTGCATTTAACTGTTTTGCAAATAACACAATAATAAATTAAATTTGTGTGCTTTTAGATAAGTAAACACCAGTGAAATAGGTAGGACCGTTGACTATCTTTCTCAGCGCTGATGAAAACTTCTCGCCATGGTACCTTGAAAGAGAAATGTCATTTTCGTATGTACGAATTATCTACTAGCATTTCTGAAATCTCGTATCGGAGACCAAGACTCACTTTGGGTCGTCGAGCCGGCGAAGTAAGTAAGTATTTCTGAAAATCTTAGATAGATAAATTCTACTTACAAGCTGAGTAAATTTCATAGGCGAGGTAAATGTTTTCTGAAAAACAATTATTATTACAAGCAGAATGTTTTGACTTATATTTTATGGGGATTATTGTTCAGTTATACCTGTTGCGCTTAGCGTTTTCGAGAATGTCCGTCTTTTTTTACCACCCTGAATAAGTGTAAAATAAAAAAAAATTGAGAGTTACGAGAAAAAAAATACATTCATGGCAAATCTCTTGTCCATTCAAGACAAGGAATAAGAGTATTGAAATAGATTTTGAATAATTTAATACAACTCTAGGTTTCTATTTTGACACGCTGGCTAATAAATAACCAACCACTCTAGGGCCAACCTCCTTAGAGCGTCTCTCCACTTATCCAGTCCGGCTGCCGGATGTCGGAAGTAGCCTTCCACTTGCTTGCAATGCTTTTCCACCTATCCGGTAAAATACTGACAGTAGAATGACGTCATAGTAGAGTTCAAAGAGTACCTTGTATGTGCATACTTTTTGTACGTCTGTCACTTCGGGCCGTCAGAATACAAATTTCGGTTTGGAAAATTCCCGGATCGATAAATTCCGGATGCCGGAAGAGTGGAAAATCATTCATAGAAGTGCAAAGGTTTCTAAACTGGATCGATAATTGACGGACCGGCAATTGACCGATGCCGGATAAGTGGAGAAAGGCCTTGATTCTCAAATTTGCCAGTTTTTAACTATTATTACTAGTAATACATACACCATGTCGGAAGCCTTAGCAAGGTCGGGAAAACTCCTAAGTAAGCTTACGTTTACTTCAATTAACAAAATAGTTTTTAATGTAAGTAACAGTGTCACCATTGTCAATTTTTTTAACAAAATTGTTTTTGTCGTCTTTTTTGAAGTGATTTTCATTCTGAGCTGTATTCTTAAGTTTTTGTTTGAGAAGGGGATGGAGTACTTGATTTATTCCATGTTTCAATTGATTTTGAGCTTCATTGCCATTATTGCCAAAATTTTGATTCATTTTTTGAATTCCCGTCTGAAATGTATTTTCCACTTCTTTATTTATTTCAAATTGAATTTTATTTTCCTCATCTTTATTTATATCATCAGTTATATTATTTTTTCCATTATTTATATTAGGATTTATTCCACTTTGGTGGATATTCTCTGGGTGGGGATACAAATTAGAGAACAGATCCGCTGTTTCTGCGTAAGAATCTCTAACCGCTAAAGCGTAGTTAGCTGCAATTTTCTTAATAGTCTTTTTAGTTTTTTTAGAAATCGGCTGACGGTAGATAGCGGCAAGGCCAATGTTTGGCACCATCCCGACGACGGGCATGGCCGGTAGCACTAATGCATCCTCTCTCATCTCGTTAAGCATTTGCTGGTATGGGGATTCATTCAAATTCGGATCTACATACTTGAAGTACGTACTTGCGTCGTTGTCTGATTCAACCGTTTGTACTGAGTTAAATTCTTCTGTACTGTATGAGTCTTCCTTATATTCGCTGGTACATTCAGTAGATTCGGAGGACGACTGTTGACGTCGGCGCGTTTTGATTTTAAGTTTATGTTTAAGTTTTTTTATGTTTCTTTCATCTTTCAGCATATTATTATATGGATGTTTATTGTGTAGATTGTTACGGATTAGTTTTTCATACATTGCCGTGCAATGGTCAGGCATGTGAAGCGGGTGCCAGTACATAGGATTGCACTCATCGTGTCTATTCCTCTCCTCAAAATCGAACTTATCCCTATATGTGACACCGACGATTGACTGTCTTGCTAATATGAAGAATTCGCAGATGAACAGACCAACAAAACAGTGCTGCAAGCAAAGAAGAAAGAATGTAGTGACTTAAAGTATTGGAAAATATTACGAAACCTGTTATGGGTGAACCCTTAAAAGAGTAGTTATTTTTGTTTTGCCACTTTGAAAAATCCCAATAAAGAATTGATAAAATAATAATTCTTTCAAATGAAAAAGCAATATAGTATCTAGATACTTATATTCGTTCCTTTTATTGCTTTTCCTTTTTATCCATTGAAAAACTGTAAATTTATTCGTATTTTATGACACACTTACTTTTGACAACATTTTGTTTAGTTTTTATTGGCACGCGTAGTATTTTCATGGGTATAATATTGTACTAGCACATAGTCAGTGTTCGACTGAGAACTCTGCACAAGAGAATTTTCATGGTTTGATTGAACAGAGCGTTATGTAATTAGCACCTGCATGATTGGCAATAATACTCATTCCTATGAAAAGTTACATCATGAAGTAGCTCACTCACATAGGACATACCATAATAATATTGCGCATGAGTCGCTCTTAGTGTAAGCCAAATTTGAACGAACTTGGAGACTATAACTTTCACCACATTTGTTATAATTTAAAAACTTACTTCATAGGCACTAGATAAGTATCCAATCTATGTTATTATTATTATGAACCGAAAACGTAAGTTTCAGAAATTGAGCTCCAGAGCTTTTATCTAATAATAAACACTAAGTGATAGAAATTAGAAAAAAATTGCATTTCATTGATTTATATATATTTTTTTATTAATTAATTTTCATTTATTAAAAATTTAATGCAAAATTATTTAACAGCTGTATCTTTACGACAAGGACCGTTTCTGTGGCGTTCCAGATGCATTCTATACCATGTTCTTGGAAATATTTGTCTCACTCTCTTTCCACGACGACATATCAATCGTGTTTGGGAAGCTACGTAATATATCTGCTATAATGTTACGCCGTCGTTTTGGATTCTCTTGTGTTTTGTTATTCGGGACAGGAGGATAACGTCGCAATTTTAAAATGACTGGCACCATGACGATCGGTGGATGACAAGGTTTAAGAGCTGAAAAACTTGTAAGCATCATCATCTTGTAAGTATGTATATTGTTATATGATCCACATAGGTTGAGTACGTTTTAGTACAAAGCCGCTCGCGCTCAAGAATAACCAATAAATAAGTTTAGGAAATATAACATTTGAGCCGATAAATGCGCTATCCCTAAATTATTGTTTTCTGTTGTGTAAGTCTTTTGTTCTATTGTGCTCACGGTAACTCGAATCGGCTCAAACTATATTTCTCAGAGTATACCCGCGTTGCCCACGCGCTGCACCCAACCTCGCAGTTCACGAGTACTTGTGCAACGTGTCGTGTCTGTACTGACACGCGTACAATAATATTTTAGGGTTTCGTAGTCTGAATATTACACAGTTGGTTTTCTTTGGTATGACAACCCCTTCTCATTTCGTCTTTTGTGCAAGTCCGTAAGCTTGGCCAGAAAGAGTCGAAATGAAATAAAATGGAAATAAAGATTTTATATAATAAATTGATGCTACAGTCATTGGGTCTCATTCCTTACTAAAGAAAATTAGTCCAGAAAAAACTCAATAGATAGCGATACGGGTAGCGAATGTAACTTACCCTTAAGGTCTGAAATAAAGAAAAAAATACAAAAAGTGTTAGAAAATTATAAATACATTATTTAAGATGTTTTGAGACGGAAAACATGCGAATTATTCACATTTTTTCAATACAAATGACGTCAATACGAAGTATCCAATAAATAACCTACATGTCGCTAGCAACGCACGCGCTGTGTGGACATATTGAATAGCCTGCCAATAGCCATCTTAGGGCAATCGAACTCTCTCTATGACGTTAGACATCTGTACTATTCTAGTAGAATTATATTATCTGTGCCATTGTTAAGCGTTATCTGTTACATTTAACAGATCGCGAAGAAAGTGGCGCCCTCATTTTTGACTACTCTTTATAGTCAAACTTATAGCGTGTAGAGCTATAGGTAGGTACTTATGTATGTCTGTATGCCACGCCTTAGTAACTTCATCTATTGACGCAAAATCTAGACTGGAAACACTGACCTCTATCTGGAACGCAAAATGTCACCTTCAAGCCAAGCCTTCAAGCTAATATATAATAATAATTTCTTTATTAAGCCAACTTAGGACCATTTAGTTAGTACAACAAACACACTTAAAAACTATGTTATTTAGAAAACAAAAAATAAAAGAACTTAAAATTAAAATTAAACATGATTTTGGCCCCGTACCCTTCTCACCAATGTATTCTGCCAATGATCAAGCATTGGTGAGTCAGGTAGGGCAGCCAGAGTTTTGAGGATGCTGTTGTCGCTGCCGCGCAACCTGGCAAGTACAGACGCTGTTCTTTTGCGTATTATAGCAAAGAAGTCGTCTGTCCTTGCCTCAGCGAACATACCAGATGCGCTGCAGTAGCGCGACAGCCCAATCAGCATCCTAAAACCATTATTATATTGAACACGAAGGGCGTTGAAAGCCTTCTGCGTATAATTGGTCCACAAGCTGCACGTGTAGAAGGATTGACAGTATGCTTTAAAAAGCGTGATCTTTACTTCTTCACTACAACGTGCAAACCTGCGGGCCAGCATGTTGCATCTAGCCGCCAACGCCCTCCGCTCCCGTTCTACATCTGCATTGTCCTTAAGGTCCTCGGTGATAAGATGCCCAAGGTATTTAAATGTTTCCACTCTCTTCAGAGGGATACCATTCAGGTTAATTACTGGGTCATAATTTATTTTTCGACCGGGGGTCTTAATGACCATGTACTCACTTTTTTCACGTTATAGAGCAGCCCATGTTTTTTGGCATACTCCTCACAAACTCCAAGTAAGTCCCTGATTGAGCCGGCCGTGGGACCCAGCAACACCATGTCGTCAGCGTAGCTTAAGTTATTCACGCTGACCCCGCCGATACGACATCCGACTGGTTTGTTGCCGAGTTCCACGATCAGCTCATTCATATACAGTTTAAACAGTCTGGGGGACGTCAACCCCCCTTGACGAACCCCACACTCCAACCCGTACGTCTCCGACATGGCCCCTCCCCATCGCACATTATTCTCCTGATTCTCATACCAAAACTTCAGGACCCATATCAACTCCTTAGGCACACCCGATCCTTCCAGTTTATCCCACAGAACATCATAAGCGACAAGATCAAAGGCCTTGGAAAGATCGAGGAAACACACATACACCGGCGTGTTTTTTCTGGTGTAGTACTGGACAGTCTGCTTGAGGCTAAGTATGGCGCTTTCTGTAGAAAGTTTTGGGCGAAACCCAAACTGCGCGTCATGTAGTTCAATGTACTTATCAAGTTGCTTATTAATCAGACTGTCCAACACCTTAGCCAGTATCGTGGCGAGTGATATGGGTCTGTAGTTGTATATCCTCGTATATATATAATAATATGTTTTATCCGATCAATAGCATTAACTTTAAATTTTTTTTTTTTTTAACGGCCCGCATTTGTCTGCCATCTCACCTGGTGGTAAGTGGAGATGCAGACGAAGATGGTACATGCTTGCCTAGATAATGCCTATTCACTCTTGCCTTAAAAAGGCCCAAGTTATATTGTTCCGGAAAAAGATCCGCCGGCAGGGAATTCCACTCTTTAGCCGTACGCATGATAAAAGTTGAAGCGAAACGCTTAGTGCGGATTAGAGGTATATCTACAATATAAGGGTGGAACTCCAGTCGGCGCCTCGATCCTCGGAGATGGAATGGGGAAGGGGGTATCAGGTCATGGAGTGTTTGAGCACACTCTCCGAAATGCATCCTATAGAATACCGACATGCATGCAACTTTACGACGGTGTTCAAGGCTCTGCAACTTAGCCTCAACCAGTGCTTCGTCTGCTATGAGCTTCTTGGCGCGTTTTTCAATGGAGTCTAAGGCGGCCAGTTGGTATTTGGCAAATCCATCCCAAAGGTGGCAGCAATACTCCATGCAAGATCGAACTTGAGCTTGATAGAGTTGTAGAAGCTGTTCTGGTGCAAAGTAGTGCCTAACCTTTGAGAGAATGCCAAGCTTTTTTGCTGCAGTCGTGGTCAAAGATTCTATGTAGCGTCCAAAGTTCAGATCTGACGTAAGAGTCATGCCAAGAAGATGAAGGTGGTCAGAAATCGGTATGGATACATCTCGGATAATGCAATAATGTCAATAGAACAATTATAATATTATTACGTATTGGCTTACTTGCCGTGTGATGCCGGCTTATAATAACATTACCCCATTTCTTTCCCGCTGATATCGTAAGAGGCAATTAAGGGACTCGAGGGTTTCATGTGTTTTGCAATTTTTAGGCGACAATCTATCACTATAGTAATAGACAAATCGTCTAAAACAGCCCTCACCTTGTCAGACGTGGCGTTGGCGACCATATTTTTATGGCTATTAGCGCTCTGCCTACCCCGCAAGGGATAAAGGCGTGATATGTGTGTGTGATATATGTCTTACTTAATTGATTGACAAAATAATAAAGAATTTAGTTAACTTTACTTACTTTGACTTTTATTACAGGCACAAAGGCTGTGCTTTACAAATAAGCTAGAAATAATATAAAGGAATAATAGTTTCATGGTACTCAGATATGGTTTAAAAATGTTACTACCAATCACACTTTATAGGCCCGCAAAGTTTCTACATACGTGTTTAAACTGAAATAGCATAAATAGAGTTATAAAAATATATCAATGCTACGAGTAGGTATATCTATGGTAATACTCATTCGCTAGGTGACTAAGGATTCTTGAATACAATGATTTGAACAAAAAAATCGGATAAATCTAAAAGTGTGATGAATGTGTGTGTGATGCCTTAGTTTAATGAGACTGTACGAGTAGAACACAAAAAAGTTGAAATATATTAAAATCTTAGTGTCAAAATAAACGAGCAATAATAAAAATGAATAAGTGATGTTGAGGTTCGGATTCAAACTCGCGCTCCTCTGATTTATAGGCAAGCAGTTAACGAACTGAGCTACGTTTGCTGACGGTTGAGCGACGAAATAGCGGCTCTTTCTCCACACAAATGCAACATGTTTTTATTCGGCTTATTTTGCCGTTCAGAGTGTTTTTTGGATAATAAAACCTAGGTAGATCGATTTATCGCCCCCGAATACCCATATCTACGAATCATATCGAATTTTCAAGAAAATCGGATGCCGATCGGCACCCGCTATTCTGACCCTTATTGCGACGAAACTAAGCTTCCTATTGCTTTGAAATGTTCTGAGAGTTTTGACCTTGGGATCTAAGCTGTCAAATGACGTATAAACCATAGCAACGGATGTTGGAGTGAGGTCGCAATCTGCCGCCGGAAACCGGTCCGCGAGTTTTTTTTTGACAGCTACATTGGCTCGATTTATACGCACACACAGTGCGACTTAGCTTTATTTTATTTTTTTTAAGCGCATTGATGCGTTCATGAATTTTTAGACGAAAAAAACCGCTTGACAATTGGTGAACGAAAACCAGAGCTACAAGGGAATTTTCGGGAGCGCGCGCTCCGCCATTTAGTATGGCGCGCGCCGCCATATTTGTATGGGCTGAGCCAGACAGGTTAAAAATTCGAATAATTCTGGAGTATGAGTACCGGCGTGGCAGTAAAGCAGCGCAAGCGGCGCGCAACATCAACGACGTTTACGGTGCAAACACTACAAACGAACGCACCACCCGTTATTGGTTTGCCCGCTCCCGTTCTGGAAATTTTGACCTGAAAAATGAACCACGTGGTCGTCCGAAAACTTTAGTGGACAATGACGAATTAAAGGCGATTTTGGAAGCTGATGATACTCAATGTACTGATGAATTAGCAGCAGCGTTCGACGTTAGCATTAAAATAATATTGGTACATTTGCGTCACATTGGCAAGGTAAAAAACCTTGACAAATGGGTACCCCACGAACTCAATGATCGCCAGCGCGAAGTACGGGTCGAGACGTGCCTGGCACTGCTCAACAGGCATACAAATGAAGGCATTTTGAATTGAATTGTTACTTGTGACGAGAAATGGATCCTGTTCGACAATCGTAAGTGCTCAACAAGTTGGTTAGACCCTGGTTCAGCACCCAAACAATATGCCCTAAACGAAAACTTACCCCAAGAAAAGTGATGGTCACTGTTTGGTGGTCTAGCGCCGGTGTAATTCATCACAGCTTCTTACCAAAAGGGAAAAGCATTACTGCAGATGTGTACTGTAAAGAACTGACCACGATGATGAAAAAGCTCGCACGTCTCCAACCAGCTTTGGTCAATCGTTCGGCCCCACTGCTTCTGCACGACATACTCATACTGCACAGCAGACGCTCTTTAAGCTACAAGAGCTGGGGTTGGAAGTTCTCCGTCATCCGCCGTACTCACCGGACCTAGCGCCTACAAACTTCTACTTTTTCCAGAATTTGGATAACTTCTTGGCGGGAAAAAAATTCGACACTCAAGAGGCAGTACAAAACGCCTTTGAAGAATTTGTTGCCTCCCGTGGATCAATAAGCTACCAATGCGTTGGCAATGATGCATTGATTGCATGGGTGATTATCACGATTAATATACATAAATATAAAATATAGCAAAAAAAAACCGCTTATTTTATAAAAAACGGCGATTTCATAGGTAAAGACCTAATAATATATATTAAAATCTTAAATACATATATATACGTTTAAAGGTATTAGATAGGTAGATAATGATAAAATAAATAAAGTATTACAAGTAAGTATCAGTACAATTTTTCATTATCATAATCACCGCTAGGCTTCAAATGCCTTAATAGTTATTGACGAGCTGTAGTACCTAACTTCTTGGAAGGTAGCAGGCAAGTAGGAAAGATATGCGCATGTAGAAGCGTAGAAATGGATTTACAGTCTCTCGTACTGCTGTATGTCCGCTTCTTGCTTTTATTTGGCACTCAGTTAACACACACTAAAATAAAGTCTGTCTTTACCACGTCTTATCTGACTGCTACACTTTAGACGTACTATTATCACTTAACTTTAAAAATGCCTTATGATTTCTGATTCGCAACCAATAAGATGCACCTAATCGGCGGTATACACTACGATATAGGCCCGGTGTTTAACGAACACTGAAAGTTTTGATATTTCCTTCATTTTTTATTAATAGGGTTAGGTACGATAAAGATTTTATTTAACTACTCCGCTGACAGGGCTCGATTTGTTATACAATGCTGGCTAAGGTATGGACTCAAGACAACCAGCAATGTATAACATACTAGTGGGCGCTAAGTTGGTTTTAAAAATCATCCCGATGCATTCCACAGGAACATTTTTTTCGGAATAAAAACTATCCTATGTATTAATTCAAGTTACTCTCTATGGGTGTGCCAAATTTCATAAAAATCGGTTCAGTTCTTTTTGCGTGAAGGAGTAACAAACAAACAAATAAACAAACATACAAACTTTCACATTTTATAATATTAGTAGGATTGGATATCAGAGCAGAGTAAGTAAAATAGCTAGCTTATCTCCTAGTTTTAGATATATCTAAAGACATGTTCAATATGCTCTGGCCTGTTTACGAGTATTGCCTTCTTCTGTTCTGACTGTAATTCTGATTGTGGCGGTGCTGGTAGTGTTCAAGCAAACCTCTCCAGGAAGTCATTATATTTTCGATTTGAGATGAAGGCAGGAATGACGAGAGTGCGAGTAGGACAGCAACATTCAGGTTTCGGTGTCGTTATCTCTGTTGGCATGGTTTCCTCTTCTGATGATACTAATTGTCTAAGTGAAAGTTCCTGTCTTTTTATGTTCTGTGACGCTTCCTTTGTCGAACTTAAATATGTTTTTTCAAAATTTCCTTCATTTGTTTTGAATTTTGATTTACATTCTGTAAATAAAATAAAAATGGAATTTAGTGCCTTCAACACATTCTAGGGTTAGAACCTGAAAACTTACACTGATTCCAGTTTACCATTCGGTAAAGTGTACCTACAAAGAAAAAGTACCTTTGGAAGGCGGACATTTGCAATCAGAATTATGTGTTCCATACGGTATGGTGTCTCTTTTCCTCAAAAAGTGCTCTATGGGCCCTTGGGGTACAGACCACGACGACTTCTCCCAGAGTAATTGTGCCCCTGTTGTACTCTGCTCACACACCATGACTAAGCAAAGCAATGTTATTACCTGCAATAACATACTACGGTAGGTAATATAATACGTGGTTACAAGTTAGAGGCATTCGAGTAATCTTGGCGCAGATTTGTACCGCGATTGCAAAAAAATATGAGTGTGAGATAGAGAATTTATCTGCATAAAATAAATTGTATGTGAGATAAATGCTATTACTACTGGTTCATAACTGTTTCTGCTATAATTCCATTGAAAGAAAGTACCTGGTTAACCGAGCCTAACTGGGATTTATCGCCCCAAAAACGTAATTTGTTTCTTACACTACCTATCGAATATCCGCATATTCACCTAGTTATTATTCCGCGCGTAAACACGATAAAGCCATAATGCAATAATTATGTATTACGCCATCTGTCGGAAAATGTGAAAACTACTATAATACGGGCCACGTCTTGGTTAACGTGGTTTGACCTTATTTGTTCGGTTTTACGAGTAGAACACAGAAAATAAAAATAATATATATTCACAAAAATATATACTGTATAAAATAAATTATTGTTGTTAAAAGAAACGTGCAAAAATAAAAATGAATTAGAGATGTTGAAGTTTGGATTCAAACTCGAGCTCCATTGATTTATAGGCAAGCAGTCTACCAACTGAGCTAAGCTCGCTGACGGTTGACCGACGAAATGCCGGTTCTTTCTCCACATAATATGAAACGTGTTTTTAATTGGATTATTTTGCCGTCCAGAGTGATTTATGGGTAATAAAACATAGCTAGATCGATTTATCGCCCTCGAATACCCCTATATACGAATTTTCAAGAAAATCGTTGGAGCCGTTACCGAGATCTTGAATATATATTTGTACAATTCTTGCTCTCCTATTAAAAATGGTATTTCAGTTTTTGTTTCAGAGTCTCATTGGGTCAATGCACGAATCGGTGTCCCACACAAACAGAAAAAGAAGTTTCTAGTTTTTGTTGCCTTTATGTCAGTAATAAATATATTAATTGCTTAGTTGGATCGATTTTTATCTTCCAAAACAAAAAGTAACAGACAGTGTGGAAATGTTGGACCCTCTACAGTCCGATGGACACTGGTAACGGATTGTGGCGTACCCTGGGGGATGGAATTCGCTAGAGGCTGATGTGTGATGTGATTTTAATACCATTATGAAGTAGATAGCTAGATAAACATTGTATTGTTTTATTACAACATAAATGTCTTGCATCGACTAGACTAGAATAAATATTTTATGGTATCTAATGGCTTCTTTTTTTTATCTTGTTTGAATTTTCTCTGTTCATGGAGGTAAAAGAATTCTTAACTATCTGGACGAATAATCCTCCTTTACGTATTTTAGTACATCATGACGTATCGTTGGTTGTCTGTTAAATAAGTTTTCTAAAATCCTTCTATAAACATTTGCTGTGGAGAGACTGGAAAATTGTATCAGATGACTCTTCTTTATATACTCGTAATTTAGTGAATCGTGATGTTTCATTTTTGGTTGTTGTTTGCATAACTTTTTTGAATCATCCTATTAACATTTGCTATGGATATTCATAAAAATTGGGTCGGATAATCCTCCTCTTCATAATATTCTAGTACATCATGGCGTTTTATAGTTGGTTGTTTGTTGTATAACTTTTCTAAAAACCTCCTATAAACATTTGCTGTGGAGAACCTGGGATTCTGTATTGGATGATTTCCATTTTCGTGTTTTAATGAGTTATGGTGGTTTATTTCTAATTCTCTAAACCTCCTATTTACATTTCTTGTGGACATGGTTGAATATTGTGTAGGATCGTACTCCTTTTCATAGTTTAGAACGTCATAATATTTCGTAGTTGGTTGTTGGTTGGACAATTTTTCTTGAATCTTGCGATAAATATTTGCTGTGGACATGGTTGAATATTGTGTCGGATAGTTCTCCTTTTCATACTTTAGAACATCATAATATTTCGTAGTTGGTTGTTGGTTGGATAATTTTTCTTGTATCCTACTATAAACATTTGCTGTGGACATGGTTGAATATTGTGTAGGAATATTTTCTTTTTCAAATTTTAGTTCATCATGGTGATTCGTAGTTGGTTGTTGGTTGGATAAGTTTTCATGAATCCTTCTATTAACATTTGCTGTGGACATGGTTGAATATTGTGTAGGAATATTTTCTTTTTCATATTTCAGTTCATCATGGTGATTCGTAGTTGGTTGTTGGTTGGATAAGTTTTCACGAATCCTTCTATTAACATTTGCTGTGGACATGGTTGAATATTGTGTAGGAATATTTTCTTTTTCATATTTCAGTTCATCATGGTGATTCGTAGTTGTTTGTTGGTTGGATAAGTTTTCATGAATCCTTCTATTAACATTTGCTGTGGACATGGTTGAATATTGTGAAGGAATATTTTCTTTTTCATATTTCAGTTCATCATGGTGATTCGTAGTTGGTTGTTGGTTGGATAAGTTTTCATGAATCCATCTATTAACATTTGCTGTGGACATGGTTGAATATTGTGTAGGATTATTTTTGTGTTCCGTAGTTCTTGTAGTTTGTTTTTTGATGCACAGTCCAGGTAAATGTGGACACCATGCTTTTGTTGTTGTTGTGGGGATGGTAGTTTCCTTATTTTCAATTATTGTAACACATGTTGCAGTTGTATTTTCAATGAAAGTAATTTGATGTATTATAGTCACGTTGCACACTTGGACGGTTGTGCTTCGTCTGGTACTACGCTTCTTGAACGGCGCGTTTGGTCGCTCATTGTCAGGAAAAGATGCAAAATCTTTGGGGTATACTTTTTGATAATAGCTTTTAGCTCTATTTCCGATGTACAAAGGAAACCTCAGGATCAGGTTATCATCCGCTGAATTATTACAACCACCTCTACAAAGCCTATATGGTGCCGTAAATATTAATGGCTTCAATGCGTCATTTTTCGGCTCTAGAATATAAAAGTTTTAAGTGAGTAAATACTAATTTATAACATAAGCAGTAAACATTTTTTAAGTTGATTTAAAAAAGAAAGATGATCTAGGCACAAATAAATATTGTAAAAAAATTGCATATTTTAATGAGGTTCTATAAATAACAATATTTTATATTGTGAAATTAACTAATTCTACATGAATGAAGTTTAGACCTTTTTACTTTAATGCTTAGTATAAAATGCGACGAAATGCAAGAAACTAATTTATTATTACACTAGCTGGTGCACGCGACGTCGTTCAATTTAAGGCTAGTTACATTTGTAACGGTGCTTCGAGTTGTCGGACGACTCGGTGTCCCACACGACAAAAAAGAATGCCTTGTATTAGGTGTATAATAGCAAAAAGATCTAGGGAACATAATAACAACTCAGCCATACCCTCTACACTTTGTGTTTATTCTTGGTCCCTATCAGTCCCTATCTATTCTATCTACACAATAAACTGTAGAAAGTAGGTGTCCAGTAACCCATTATAGTTTCAAGAAAACCAACCGATAGCGTGTTTTAAAAAACTAACAACGACATCTATTGTTATCGATCAACAACCGTTTTCTGTTTTTTATTCACGCTTATCTTCGAAACAACTGGATGGATTCGAATGAAACTTTTGCAGTATATAGCTACTAGTACTGATCAACATCTAGGTTACTTTTAGTCTGAGGAAAATCACTCATTCTTACGGGAGAATGCGATCAAACGAGCAGCATGTTTCACGTACTATACGTTTTTCGGTCTGTGGGTTTGTCCACGCTAATCTCCGAAACTACGGGATACATTTGAATGAAACCTCGTATGGTGTATAGGTAATAAGCCAGCATAACATATATAGGATATAGCATATATCTTTTGTGGGAAAATTGCATTTTCCTACGGGAAAAGTGCGTATTTTGAGCAACAGAAACCTTTTCACCATAAGGGATATGGAAACGCGAAATTAGCAAATGATTTTTGTTGGCTACAGGCTGGTATAACATCTTAGATATAAAAATCACGCTTCAACGGCAGAAAAACCAGAAATATTTAGGCGATTAGATAGTGATGTCGCTGCAGGAAAAAAATACTATGGTTACAAGCATTTCATAAAACTAAAGATTTGAAAACATTAAATGGATCCCAGTAGATATGTGCAGCCTTCAACACTTAAAGTTCATAACTCGATCAAAAAATAAATGTCGAAAATCTGCTGGTTGACCACTTTGAGCTAATATACAACATTATATAAATATTCATACATGCACATATCACGCTTATATCCCTAGTGGGGTAGGCAGAGCGTCAACGACCGTAAAATTACGGTCGCCATCCCCACGTCTGACAAATATTGAGGCCTGTTTGAGATTATTCGTGTATCACTATAGTGACAGGTTGTCAGCCTGTCGCCTTAAAGTTGCAATACACCTGAAATCACGAACTGTTGCCGACCCTTGGTGTCGTACGACACCCACGGGCAAGAAATGCGTTGATGCTATTCTAAGCCGGCATCACACGGCATGTAAATATAAGATTCGGTATCTGTACCTCATCTTTTAGAATACTACTTCGGAATTGATACCAGCATCGACAGCGCTGAAGAAGCTTTGAGCTGTTTTGAGGAGGTAAACATAATACCAACATCTGTTTGGCGTGTGGTGTTAGCTAACAATAGCATCCAATGATATTTTATTGTTACTAGCATAGCATCACTCTATTTTTACCTGAGCGTGTTTTTAAAGATAACTACACTCGAGAGCGATGAATTACGGCCATGCGAAAAATAGCAAATATCTCGGAAACTAAGAATGCTAGCTTAGTGAAATAAATTGTGTTTAGTAGACAATTTCATGCTCCTTAAATTCCGGTAATAAAATTTCTTAGTTAATGTAAGGATATGTCATAAAACAATAAAAACTGAAAAAAGGAGACATTCGGAGATGTTACTACGAGACTACTGCATTTGTTTATGCTTTTATTTCTAATCTGTTGTTCAAGTGAGTATGCAAACCATGTTAATAATGTTGAATATTCAAGCTGTATGAATGTCATTTACACCTGGATATTGCACCAGAACACTCACAATACTGGAAACCGGCTGTGATCAGGTTAATACTACGATATACATATATATTGTCGATATACCGTTTACAACAGTCCAAAATGTTCTCGGATGTTATGAGGAAACCGGTTTTAACCTATGCAGACGAAGAACAGGCAGAACCAGGTGGACTACCATAAGAAAATTTCGATACTTGTAGAAAACTATGCGCCTTAGCCGCTTTTTTACATGATTTGAACCCATTTATCAGTTAGTACGGCTTGAGGAAGTAAGCCAAATTCATGGAAAAAGAAGACGATATCTTGTACGAGGTAACCTGAAACTACTTTGACCTGCATGGCTAACATGCGTGCCACGATAAAATTTTGTCACCGCAATATGTCTTCTGCCAGAACTTCACTGCGAATAAGTTACGCATTCTTGCGTAGTGACATTGTGCGCATTAGAAACGACAAAATATGTCGTGGCACGCATGTTAGCCAGGCTGGAAGCATCCCACCTGGAGCCAGGCTGGAATTTCAAGGCACTTTGATAATATGCCCGAAACCACTGAAATTGGAGAACATCGTTAGCCAACACCACGCGCCAAACAGATGTTATTATGTTTACCTCCTCAAAACAGCTCAACACATCTTCAGCACTGTCAATGCTGATATCAACTCTGAAGCAGTATTATAAGATGAGACACAAATACCGGACCTTTTACATATATTTCAAAATGGTTAACCAGCAAATTTTCGACTAATTACTTTTTCATTGAGTTATGAATTTCAAAATGTTGAAGGCAGCACATATCTACTGGGATCCCGTTAATGTTTTCAGTTCTTAAGTTTTATGAGATGTTTGTAACCATAGTATTTTATACCTACAGCGACATCACTATCTAATTACCTATCTGTTTCTGGTTATCTGCCGAGTCCCCTTACGTTGAAATGAGATTTTTTATATCTGAGACGTTACGTCAGCCCGTAGCCAACAAAAATCATTTGCTAATTACGCATTTCCATATGCCTTATGGTGAAAAGGTTTCTGCTGGTCAAAATACGCACTTTCCCCGTAGGAAAAAGCAATTTTCCCACAAAAAAGTATCTTATATATTAAGTTGGCTTACTTATTGGCTATACACCATGAGAGGGTTCATTCAAATCCATCCCGTAGTTTTAGATATTAGCGTGGACAAACCCACAGACAGACATACAGTACTGGAAACATGCTGCTGGTTTAATCGCATTCTCCCGTAGGAATCAATGATTTTCCTCGGATAAAAAGTAACCTAGATGTGGATGAGTGCTAATGGCTATACACCACAAAAAGTTTCATGCAAATCCGTCCAGTTGTTTCGTAGATAAGCGTGAACAGGAAACGGTTGTTGATCGATAATAATAGATGTCGCAGCTAGTTTTCTTGGAACTATAAAGGGTTACTGGATAACTGGACACCTACTCGTACTTTATAATGTATAGATGAAATATCAGACCACAAACTGGAAATTAAAGTAAGAATAAAACCATTTTGAGTTCCACGATCTGATTGATTATGCCGTAGTTGACCTTACAACCTGTCACATTAATTTTAGTTAATTAATCTTAGGTACTTTGTCCTTCGGCGAGTTGTTTCATAAAAAGTTCCCCGTCCATGTCATCGTCTTCAGAAGCCACTATGGTCAGCATTTGTAAAGTTCCAGAGAGAACAATCAGGAAACTATAATGAACAAATACAGTAAAATGCTTTCGTACCACCACCATGTTTCATATCCTCGATTGTTATCGCGTAACTTTATTTCTCCTCAGTTTTTATTACTTCGTTTTATTTTTGTTACAGGCTCTACTAGTCACGATATTGGTTCGCCATTCAATTTCATCTCATAAATTCTTAATGTAAATGCCAAGCTACATATTTTATGGGAGGCATATTTATGATATTTTTGAAATTGTTTTTAGTTTCACAGTCTCTTAGCGTTAGACAAATAATTTTACCATTGGAAATAGTAATTTTCGTTTATCTAAAAACTGTCAATCTCTGTTTATGATTTAACTAATGACCTATTTGACTATGAAAAAATACAAGGGCTATGAATTATTTTTATTTCATATTTGGTAAAAGCTTAAAGGAAATTCAATAGCTTAGATCTTTTCACCCATTATTTTTACGGCATTTACCGCTCTGCTTACCACAAAAGGGATACAGGCGTGATATGTGTGTGTAAGTATGAAGCTGATTAGATGCAGCTAGCGTTCACAAACACGATAAATCTTATGCCATTACAAATGTTTCACGCGTTTCCTAATGGCTTGAATCTGACATTGATTTGACTACGAATAATATAATTATTTGTCATAGCAAAAACCAGGGACATGTGATAAATTGAAAGCCGCAACTGCCAAAACGTGGTATCGATTATTCGGTCATTTGTAATTCGTGAATGAAAATTAAATATGGTGCCGTTATGTCTATGTGTGGATAACGTAAAAAATAAACTATCTTTATGTATTGAAATAGCGCTTGCTTGCCGTGTTTGACACTGAGCCGATGAACTGGGTACCCGAAGAACCATAAGGTGTGAGTGAGGCTCATTCAACAGCCGAGGATTGTTTCAGTGAAATAGATTTACATGTAAGTCCACTGTCAAACTTACAGTCCTTCTAGAAGAAAATATACAATGAACATCTTCTAAACACTTATTATCATCAACTGACAGGTGACACGTTACAAATTAATTTCATTTGTACCATAATTTAGATTCATTTATCAGTAACTTATATTAAATTACAAAGAATACATCAAAGCCGCTCATTATTGATTGTTGCTGTTTAAAATTAATGTGATTTCATTAACAATTTGCTAGTTAGTCATCAGTTAGTGCCACATAGTTCTCATTGTCCACCTGCCTGTGTCGCAACTTGTCTATTTGTGACCATCGCGCCCTATCGGTTATCGGTGTCTAGGCTCCCTTGCTCATTGTAACATTTAATTATCTTCAATTTGGCTGATTGCCTGCTTTACCTGGTAGGTGGCTACCCCAAAGTTTTGGCCGGCACCCAAGCGATTATACTCTCTGAACTGTCAAAGATAAGTTATTTTAGATATCGCGACATTGAAATCTTGTACCGCTAGTGTTGAGTGGATATGCCACTCAAACAAGAAATACTAAATAGCAGAATAAATTGTATTTTCTGCGCGTCGCATATCACAAAGAGACAGGTGACAGGTAGTTGTAGTTATTAACTAAGAGTTATGATTATGAAGAATTGTTAGCAAAACAAAACTAAATAATATGGTGAAGATTAAGACAATGACAACGTATTTATTACATGGCATCTCAGAATAATTTATTACGTGGCATCTCGAACGGCCCTCTATATTTGTCAGACGTGGCAATAGCGACCTTATCTTTACTGCCGTTAACGCTCTGCCTACCCAGTAAGGGATAAAGGCGTGATATATGTATGTATGTATGTATCTCAGAATCATGAATAAGTTCATAGGTATATTAAAATAAATATGGCTGAGTAACATTTATTGTATTTCTTGACAAGACAAATTATGATTTTATGTACTGGATAAAAAGTAATGCATATGTATCATCATCATTCTCCTTGCCTTATTCCGTTCTCTGTCGGGGTCGGCTATCTTACCTAGGGGATTTGACGTGGAACCAAGTTTTTACACAGACCGACTGCCATCTGACCTCTGCAGCCCGAAGGCTAACCTGGCCAGAATCCTAGGTTACCTAGTGACCTAAGTCACATTCAAATAACATCCGAATTTAAATTTTATTTGAATGTGGGTTTTATCACGATCCTTCACAGTAAAAGCAGTCGTAATGTACACGTGAGTAAAAACACATTGGTACATGGCGGGAATTGAACTCGGGTCGAACGATTGACCTAACCACTTGCTTGGCTACCGACATTCTATGTATCATAGTTTTAAAGTAGACTACGATTTTTTTTCATATTATGTTACATAAGCGATGTTCGGTATGCATTGAGTGTGTGTTAAATAAGAAAGTAAGATTTAAAAAATATGGTTTTTATATTAATTTATAGATTTCTTATTAATGAACTATTTCTTCTTCTATTGGTGTAAGATACCGAACGCTTAACGACGAATTATGAATACTATGTAGATACTTATAACATTATCATTTAATAATAATACATAAATACACACCTTTTGATGTGTATTTATGTAATACGATACAGACTGTACCTAATTGACGATCTAGCCGGGAGCTTAATTCCTGAAACGTTCGTTTTTGTTTCATGGGGTAATCTGCTACTTATTATGCTTGTACCACACTTTCTACTTTACTCATCAATTCCCACATACCCTAATAAATCCACACATACCCTTAAATATAAAAACATCAAGTAGTAAAAATTTCAAAACGACTAATTAAATTTAAATTAGACTAGTGGTTGCGGTCTTTTGTGCACGGACGGACCCGAATTACGACGGTTCAGAAATAGAGCTCCAGGTACATGAAGCGAAACATTCATGACATACTCTACCTATATTTTTAGACGAAATATTAATAGCAAACTTGAATTTATGTGAAACACGCGTTTACACAGAAGATCGTTTAACTGGTGACTGGATTTATTAAAACAAAGGAAGAGGGAAATTCTTGTCGAGTGAGACGCCGGCAACTCAATTTCAGAAAGTGTGATTTCGAAGGCGGTGTAACTACTATGCCGTGTGATGCCGGCTTAGAATAGCATCACCCCTTTTCTTCCCGCGGGTGTTGTAAAAGGCAACTATGGGACTCGAGGGTTCATGTGTGTTACAATTTTAGGCGACAGGCTGACAACCTGTCACTACAGTGATACATGAATCATCTAAAAGGGCCCTCAATACTTGTCAGACGTGGCGATGAAGACCGTAATTTTACGATCGTTAACGCTCTGCCTACCCCGTAAGGGATAAAGGCGTGATTTATGTATTATGTATGTATGTAACTACTCATACACTTTTATTATGTACTCGAGATTTGTTTTTGCCTACACTAGAGGGTTGGATTTGATAAGAATATGCATCGATGTATTTGTATAGCACACATTTGGTAGCAGACTTTTGGTAGCATGGGGACCTTTAAAGGTCGTCGACGAAGACGAGACGAGCGAGTTTCAGTCTGTTTCCTTGCAATGTCCTTTTCAAACATTAAAGGCACTAAACTAAGAAGTAAAATTTTATTTTTGTTAAATGATTGTATTGTCAAATAAATGCAGTTAAAATCAAGTCGAAATATTAGTGATATCTTGATTCTAATACAGATTGCACAGTGCAATTCTCCAAGCGAGTTCTCCAGCGAACTAGATCCGAATGTTTATGTAGCGCTAATACCATTGCCCTGCTGGTTTCAGCTGGCTGACTGGATCTTTGTGGATCTGTGAGGAATTTTGTGTGCTTTAAATGTATTTTTAACTTAAAACCTAAAAAATTGAGTTATCAAAGCCAAACATGCCAATTTTATACCTTTCAAGTATATAAGCATAGTACAAGGCAAAGTTCCAACAGTTATCTATTTACATTTAGGATACCTACTTTATAGGTATTAAACTAACTACCTAAAATGTCCCTAAAGGATAAAGCTAACAGAACTTACAGCCTGGATATCTTCTAACGCTAATTTTTATTTTATTTTTTTAATTAGCCTGTTCAGCGTCCCACTATACTTTATCAATTTGTAACTGTAATACCAACCGTACCTATTACATCAAATTGTAAGCTTATATTGCTTGGTAAACTTTGACCACTTTATTCAGTTTCATGAAGTGCCAGCATGTATTGTTTTGACACGTACGCTATCGCCCTATCTGTATACGGTACCTATATAGGTGGTTTTAAGCTTAAGTATATTGTAGGTGATGGTAGTATGCCATATTGTATTTTACCTATACCTACTATTACTATTTTTTTTGTATTATACCTACTATTAGCCAGTGGCTGCTCACCTACTATTGAAAACTAAAAATATTGTGTTAATACGTACTTACATTAATAATAATCAAATAAGTGGAGTTTGATTATTGATAAGTAAAATGTGAACATATAAACCGCTTTGGTATTTGAACTAAATTCAAAAAAGAAATGCTTTTTTTACCATCACGGAATCAATAATACCTAGGTACCCCGCTAATCTAACTTTTAGGGTCCTATCTGAGGTATATAGAGTAGAAATGAGTATTATAGTATCGCTTTAATATATAATAAAAAATACATATAATTAATTTATAACATCGCATTGCGGCTGTTCAGAATGAATGTCGCTTATTTACTTTGATAGTTATTAAAGTTACTTATTAGTTTCATTAGAGATATCGCAAGCGGGTTTAAATAAAACTAAAAGTAAGTCGACTTAAATGTTTATTGTCTTACCCAATTAGGCATTAAAATAGGAATGCGGACGGGTTCCGATCAGAGCTCAAGTAAATAGGTCAGGCTGAACCAGGCGCCAGGTGCGCAGGCGTGCGGGCAACAGGGGCTGCGTCATGCGTCACGACAACGAAATCCTGCAACAGGGACGAGAAGGTCACGCCGGAGACCGGAGCGAGGTCCGCGGAGCCAGGTCAAGCGTGGGGTGTTAGAGCGAAGCTAGATGGAAACAGTGTTAAACCCAAGCCTTGAATACTTCCTCGCAATCAGGGATTTTGTGTGGTAGCGGTGGAAGCGCGCGCCTGTCGATACTGCACGGAGTAGGCGAGCGTCCCGGGACGAGCGTGCTGCGAGCGGCGACTGCGTGTTGGCCAGGTAGGAGCGCAGCGCGCGCTCGCTCCACTCCTGCGCGCGCGGCTTCTCCGCCGGCAGCCCGCGGTTCCGCCGGTCCAGGTAGTCAATCACATCATCATAGTAGTTCTTCTGGTACCGGTACAGGTAGTTATATTGAAGGAATTTTGGCCTGCAATACACACCAGCGCAAGCGTCACAACTTAGTTTACTCACTATTAAAAACTTCACAACGATTGCATTGAGCGACCCTAACTCACCTGACCCAGTGTTGGAATATGAGTTTCTTGGGTTCTGTTCCTTTGACGACTTCAGGTGGAGGGGGCTCAGCTACTTCTGGTGCGGCTTCGGTGGCGGCAGCTTCGGGGGCGGCTTCGGGCTCCGGCTCGGGCGCTGGCACGTTGTCCTCTTCGATCACGTCATCCCACATCTTGATAGGGGGTTACTCTATGATCAGAAACCACCACGTTATTTTAGTGACCACCTCACGATATTATTGTTGTACACTTGAACTCGATTGACCACAGTATCACTCCGCGTCAAGCACTGACCTAACTGGGTTGAGGAGAGGCGTGTGAAGCGGCTGGTCGTTCGTGTGCGACTGGTGAGTCTGATTGGTGAGCACGTACCCTGAACGCGCGCGCAGCCTCCCGATATATCTCCTTTCGACCCAACCTGGCTGTCGCAAGCGTTACTATGTATGTTAGAAGCTGCCAAAGATGTGCTGTCAATGCGTTGACCATGCATCGGACTGGCGAATTCCTCATTGTCTCGTGCCAAGATCTAAATTTTTAGTTTGACCTGGGCCTTCTTTTTTATTTCCTGTTGGTTCAGTCTGCGGATAACAATCCATTTTCGGTCTTCGAATTTTCGGCAAACAACATTACATTTTATTTTTAAATTGCTGAAGGTCAAGCTCGACGCGACCGTGATGTAGGTGCGTTGATCTCTATCTAATCGACACTTCTAACAGTTGACGGGCCACCTTTACTAGCATATTTGCAAACCCTCCATCATCTAAAGGTTTCGAAAAGACAAAGTGTCAAATACCTAGCTAAAAGGTATCTCTCCCATTCCCGTCGCGCAATGTAAAAGGCCGTAAAATAGCCGAATCACGCACATACCTTATGCTCAGTTAAAGTATTTTGACTCGACACAAGTTTCCTGAGTAAAATACATTAATATCATCGAATTAGGAACCATATTCTTTAGGTTTGATCTTTAGCTTCTCAAATTCTTTAAATTTTGGTGCACCCGTATATTATTGTCTATTTTCTCGAATATAAAACGTTTCTGTTAAAACATACGGGATATTATTGGACTACATATTACAAAAAATTCAACGCGTATAATAATTTAGGTAGATTGTTTTTGTAATATCACACACGTAATTCAAAAAACGACAAAAATATTAAGCCAGGGAAGCAATTTACACGAAAATTGCATGGAAGAGAGCCAGCTGTCTCTGCACAGTAGGGTTGCCAGGTAAAAAAAACACATATTTATATAATTATTTCTTCTTTCACTTCGTTGTTTTATGCAAAAACGCTATTTTTAAATAAGTCAAGTACCTGGTAGTTTTGAGCGAAACATTTTATTTTAGTAAACATAGGTACCTATCTGCTTACACGGTTTCTGACTAGGGAACCATCTTATACTGGTCATTATAACTAAGATAAATAGAACAAATTATTGATTCCATAAGCGAGCTGCAGACATTTCAGTCACTTACATATGGCGAAACATGAAGATCGTGAAAAGTTCTTATTCTAAATTATATCTGTATCACACGATATACTTTACTTACCGATTCACAAATACATACCCTAAAAAATTCATACATGTCCTTGACTAGAAAAAAAAATCGAGTAGTAGAAATTTTAAAACGTGTGGCTAGACTAGTCGTTGCAGACTTCCGTGAAGGAATCAAGCTTCGACTTTTCAGTAATTGACCTCCTGGAGCTCAATTTCTGAATTGTACGTTTCCGGTTCCGTGCACGACTGGTCTAACCACACGTTTTTAAATATCTTTTACTTGACCTTTTTATAGTCAAAAATATGTGGGTATCAGGAAATCGATAAGTACAGTAGAACGTGTCATACAAGCATTCAGAGTAAGTAGCAGATTTTCGCATGAAAAGAAAACGAACATTTCAGAAATAGAGCTCCTGGACCTGTCTAGATGTAGAACATCTACATTTTTCAATGTCTCTCATCCCTGCGCGCAGAATAATAATACTACACGGCTTCTTTAATCAGTGTTCATTCTATTTTAATCAGTTCATTGATAAGATTCTTCAGACTATAAAATAGATTTAGACTTCGATATCCGCCCAAGTACTTAATACCCAATATCCTTTTATTTTTTGTATCTAAGTTGTTAGGTTAAATTTTTATAATATAATTTTGTATACCTCAATAAATAAAAAGAGTATAAGATTGTAAATCGTAATAAAATATATATCCGAGTGTATATCGCATTTTAAAACATAAACTGCTGAATCTAATCTATATAATTATGAACTTCACATATGGCAGCTACAGTTATTTGCTCCAGTGAATCTTTTTTTGTCATGATCGGTGAGTGAGTGTTCCAGAAAACTGAACTTCAGCATACGCTACTCCGGCAAAACACATGATCGGCAAAACACATGATCGACATAACAAAAGTTTGACACTACGCACGTTACTTCGACAAAAGACTGAAACCAACCCTGGTTTAGCCCCAATTAGTAGCTAATGCCGTGTGATGCCGGCTTAGAATAGCATCACCCCATTTCTTACCCGTGGGTGTCGTAAGAGGCGACTGAGGGACTTGAGGGTTTTAGGTGTATTACAGCTTTTAGGCGACAGGCTGACAACCTGTCACTATAGTGATGCACGAATTATCTCAAACAGCCTTCAATGTTTGTCGGACGTGGCGATGGCGACCGTATTTTTGCGGCCGTTAACGCTTTGCCACCCCGCAAGGGATAAAGGCGTGACATATGTATGTATATGTAAAATTGAGTAGGCACAATTTTTCGAACACTTACTACGAGTACTTCTAGCTCGATGAATCTGATGTGATTATGTGACTAACTCCGTCTAAGTGATTATAACAGCAACCGGGATCGAAAAACTCGAACACTTGGGTTCGTTGGGTTGGGTTAGGTTCTTAAACGGCTCGATATCCCACTCGAAAAAAACGAAGAAGACCGGAATCGCAGATATAGCACGGAACGGAAAGTCATTAAGTTGGGAAATTTCCTACCGGTTAAACCTAATACCTTGAAACGAGCGAAAAAATGTTATATATATATATAAGACTATATACAATTATATACATATGTATATTTTCGGGATCTCGGAAACGGATCCAACAATTTTTTAAATTTTTTGTTATATTGTTGGAGCCGTTTCCGAGATTATTCGGGGTCGATAAATCGATCTAGGTAGGTTTTATTAGCCATAAATCACTCTGAATGGCAAAAAAGCCAAATAAAAACACGTTGCATGTTGTGTGGTAAGAATCGCTATTTCGTCGCTCAACCGTCAGCGAACGTAGCTGAGTTGGTAGACTGTTTGCCCTATGGGCTCCACTCTATGGGCTCCACACATCTTGCTCCAAGAAAACCACCACTCAAAGTCAAATATATATTAAGCCAGTTCGAAGCGATCCGGGCCCTACCCAACGGGGTTATCGGATATTGTGATGATAAGTCTGTTACCGATGAAGACAAAGAAGAAAAGTGAGAAAAATAGAAGGGAAAAGGGGACGGGGAAGAAGGAGGATAAACTGGCCTCTTTTTTTGAACCTCCCATAAAAATTGTCTTAGTCGCTTGGTAATTTTGTACGGGAGATCTAATTTTTTTTTTCATATTTTGACCTATGTTCCTTGGGGAAAGTTGTTCAATTTCATGTGCTAGTTCACCCCTTAAAATATTTGCAACAATTTTTTTACACCCTGTATTTGTTCGCTGTGTGATGCCAGCTTAGAATAGCATTACTCCATTTTTTTCCCGTGGGTGTCGTAAGAGGCGACTGAGGGACTCGAGGGTTTTTAAGTGTATTGCAATTTTAAGCAACAGACTGACAACCTGTCACTATAGTGATACACGACTTATCTGCAACGATCCTCAAATATTGTCAGAAGTGTCGATAACGACCGTAATTTTGCGATCGTTATCGCCCTGCTTACCCCGCGAGGGATATAGGTGTGATTAATGTACGTATGTATGTATGTATTTGTTATTTTTGCACGCGAATACACTTTCTATCAATAGAAATTGTTGAACGTTGCTTACAAACACCTATCTATCACCACCTATCACATGATTTATCAGCAGGTAAATAAGCACTTAGTAGATACATAATTAGAAAGTTATTTTGGTCACTTAGGTATTGTTCTAGATTTTACGGTACTATTGCTGTAGCTGCGCAGTTTTTACAGTGAGTTTTTAGCTATTTCCTACGTACCTACTATTATACCAACTTCTTATTAGTTTTCTCTTTTATGAGGACTATATCCGAAAAATAATTGTTGCTGTAACGGACCAGAGGTGCCATGCAGGCGGAGGGACAAGCTACGCAAAAGTCATTGGTTCTCTGTGGTTGCTGCAAATATGACATGCAGAGTATAAAGTTTATTTTTACTTTTTTTATCTATATATCTATCTATCTAATACCTTTAAACGAGCAAAAATTGTATATATATTTTTTTATATGTAATAGGCCCGCATTTGTCTGCCAACTCACCTGGTGGTAAGTGGAGATGCAGACGAAGATGGTACATGCTTGCCTAGATAATGCCTATTCACTCTTGTCTTAAAAAGGCCCAAGTTATATTGTTCCGGAGAGAAACAGCTCCAACGATTATCTGGAAATTTCGTATATAGAGGTATTCGGGGGCGGTAAATCGATCTAACTAGGCAAAATAAGCCGAATAAAACCAACTTGCAATTTGTGTGGAGAAAAAAACCGCTATTACGTCGTTTCGTGTCGCTCTGCTGTCAGTAAACGTAGCTTACTTGGTTAGACTGCTTCAAAATCAGTGGAGTTTCAGTTTGAATTGAAACCTCGACATATCTTTATTCTTTTTATTTTTTTCGTTTAGTTTTACAATAATACCTATTTAATGTATATATTTTTTGTAAATATATTTATATATTTTTTGTGTTCTACTCGTCATACTAAACAAATAAGATTAAACCACGTCTCGGATAACGTGGCCCGTATTGTAGTAGTCTTCGCATTTTTCGACAGATAGCGTAATATATAATTATGACATTATGCATTTATTAAGGTGATTATGCGGAGATTAGATAGGTAGTGTAAGAAACAAAATACGTTTTAGGACCGATATACCCGAGCTAGAATCGGTGAACCAGGTATTTTTAACCCTGATACGTAGGACTGTTGGTTTCATTCATAAGAAAAAATTAGAATATAAAGTATTGTCTGATTTCTTCTGTCATTCAGTCGAATGCAAAAGGAAGAAACGTCCGAAAGAAAGCAAAAGACAAGTGTCATTTCTACACTTTAAGTAAAACTTACCTTGTTTACATCGTTACATTCGTAGAACACTAGGAAATTGGCTGTTTCACCAGACTTGTTTGCTTGCTTTCGGTTCACAACAACACATTTTTTTCCCACAATAATGCACTTTTATCCCTTAGCCCACTCACACCAAATAAATACTATCACTCACTGGTTTTTCACCATGGATTTAATTTCCACTAAATATTTTCACACATTGTCCCGTTATATCTAGCGAGGTAGGCAGAGCGAAAAAGGGTAATTAACTAACATTGACGTACGTAGCTAACCTATTCGATTTTAATTATGTGAGATAAACGGAAAACGCGAAATTATCCTTGTATTAGTAGTATTCAGATTTGTATATATATTATTATTTAAATTATATGGACTTCTACCCTATCAAGGGTAATTCTGCCAGTGTCAGTGACAAAAGATTCCAGCGCAGCAGCTGCGCCGGACGGTGACTCCTGTAGGGTGATAGCGTCATCTGCAGGATCTGCTGGGCTCTTCTTGACCCCATGCGGAAATGTGGCGAAAAATCTTCAACTTCAATTCTTCTTTCCATGTTTGCAATGCGGGCACTTCATTGATTAAATCACTATCGAAAATAAGCACTGAAGATTCGAGTAAATATAAAATAAAAATTTGCAATTGAAAATTACGTCTTTCATTGACGGATGAAACAAAAGAAGTCCTAAGATTTGTATAATTTTTACTTTGTTTGTTTATTTAATTAATTAATATGGACTTCTACCCATATAGGGTAATTCTGCCAGTGTCAGTAGATAAGGATTCCAGCGCAGCTGCGCTGGGTGGTGACTGGTGATGTCATCTACAGGATCCGAGGGCGTCCCCTTGATGCCATCCGAGATGCGAATGATGATGAGAATGCGGAGATAACTCTTCAGCTTCAGTACTTCATTTAATATTTGCAATAAGGGTAAAAAGTACCTACCTACTTACTTTACTGGTTAAAATACTATGCAAAATAATCATTCTAAAAAACTCATTTATCATTGACGAATGAAACAAAAGAAGCCATCTCTAACCCATGTCTCTAAATTTAACGTTGTTGTGGTTTACTGTAAAATTCTGTAAAATTTGACAGTCCAAGTCACAGAAGAGTGTGAAAAGTGTCAACATAACGTCATATCAGCAATAATTTGGCGCAAAAAGTATAGATCAGAAAATAATTTCGGAAAAGACTTACAGGAAAAACGAAACAGAGTTTTTGCCAGGCCTCGAACTTGATGATCCTACCCCGGAACCTCAAAGCTTGTGGTCCTGGCTCCCTCGATTAATCCAAGGACCTTATTTACAGAGCTTTGTCAATAAGACTTGATTTTTTTTGTCAATAAGGATTTTGACTATGGTTTTGACAGACACCATCAGTCAATAAGTTAAGGGCTTTGACTGTAACGTATACAATTCGCTAGGCTAGGTTAGTATTGTGTTCCTTGGTTTCCTGGGTCAATAATAAAATATAAAAGTTGTACGCTTAAAACTATTGTCCAAAAATACTTCGGACTTCATTCATAATTTTTCAATTTTTTGTATTAATAAACAGAAAGATAATACATAAATATGTGTTTTGACGCCTTTTCGTTTTGATGCCCACGTTTTGGGATTTTGCCTTGGAACTCTCAAAGCGGGACACATAGTAGTATCATTATCATGTACGAGTGTAGTAGGTATACTATTCTTTCTCGTTTAATAGAAAAAAGTAAAGATTGGAGCTCTGTCACTTCCGTTTACCTTGGCAACCTACAGTACCCATACTATACACGTTTGTTTCTTTAATTCAATTAAACTATCTGACTAGTTTATTTATAAATTCACAAAAATAAATAACCTAGCCGATACGATAAGGTATTGATAAATACTTTGGCTTCAATCATTCGGTTACTCCGCTGACCTGGTATTCATGCCAACCTACAGGAGGGATCACTGACAGATAAACTCTTTGATCATCGACTTGGTGATCCACTAGTAGAAAAGGGTGTTCAGAATTTTATCCAAAGCAGCATGTTGGAGAAAACTTTCAGGATACCTACTTATTATATGATTTTGACGACTGAGTCCGATTCATCATAACCTCACCACAACACGTTTGCTTTATTAGATCTCTTGCGTACGTTCATCGCCGTCGAAAGGGCTCGTACAAAAGAGGCACAAGTCTAGTAATCGGCAAGTAGGCATTTATTAAAACTGGTGACTTAGTTTAGGAACAACTTTTTATGGGGATTTTGCAACAGTTAAATAAATGATTGAGTTTTTAATCTGCGTGCAGATACGAGTATAAGCGCTGTGAAGCGCTGACAGTTTTCCAAAGGAATGTGGAAATGACGTTATGCTGCCCAGCAGGACACCTACAGTATTATTTTCAGACCGGAACGGAATGAAAGACCATGTTGCTCGAAGTTATTTCATTTTTACTTACATGCATAAATCACGCCTTTATCTCTTGCGGGGTAGGCAAAGCGTTAACGGTCGTAAAATTACGTGGCGGTTTTCATTTTTGTCTAGATAAAAAGGGATCGTTTTCAATCCTCACAAACAAAACTACACCCCATAGTTTTACTTCGATATTGGCGTGATATTGGTTTTGATTCGCGAAACGTCCGTCTTAATTAGG
This sequence comes from Keiferia lycopersicella, assembly GCA_029255805.1. NCBI lineage: Eukaryota > Metazoa > Arthropoda > Insecta > Lepidoptera > Gelechiidae > Keiferia > Keiferia lycopersicella. Next base: position 12,423,626 of record JARACZ010000006.1, on the reverse strand, counting down.
CCGGCTCATGAGTCATGCTCATAAGCCGACCTTGTCACGGGCCACCCGGCAGCATTTCATGATGGCCGTGAAGTACCATCAATCTACAATATTATCTAGAGACGCGGTAGCGTAGCGTGTCTAGCTAAGTTCTAACAAAGAACTGGCGGGCGGCGGGCCGCACCGTATGTTATATTACACGAACCATGGGCTACTTTTCACCCCTTTATTTTTATTTGAATCTATTCAAGTTAGACACAACAAAACTAATATGTCCGATACTGTTTAGCTCATTTATTGAGACCCTTTACAGGAACTAGGATAAAGGCTCATGCCAGCTTTTGTTTAGATGCTCGTCCTGTTTTTGATCAGTCTTGCGTTACACTTGCAGGCCGCGCATTAAAGCCAGAGTTATTTAATTAAAGACTTTATTTTATTACTAGCTGTTGCCCGCGGCTCTGCTAATTGCGTGAAAGCGTGTTTTTCTGGTACACGTTTATGTAAAAGTAATAATAAACAGTATTTTTGGTTTTAATATTTGATTTAAACAATGTTTCATAGAACACCTACGAACGATACTGACCGTGGTCTTCTTCTCGGGGAGACGGCCTCATTGGCGATTGTTTTTTTGTGATGGGCTCTGCAATTTTGGTCCCGGGGCCATCAAATCTACGCCTGTCGGAAATAATTGATTGGTTGTTCAAACAACCTACCTTATCACGCCCTTGGGGCGCGGCTGGGCTTAGGAGTTGTTCTGTTGTTGAAGGACGGATCGGACTGAATCTACCCGGTATGTGCCGGTAAATTGCCAAAATGAGGCGTAAATGAGGGAGGGACCTCCGCGACCCCGCCGGCGGGGACGTCGGTTGCTTGAAGAGCTTGTGGAGTGTGATCTACTCGCTATGAATGCAGTGGCAGCTTGGGTGATCATCATCATCATCATCCGAAAGGACGTATCTGGGACGGCGTTTAAAACGCGAGGTTGGATAGGGGTAGTAGTTGGACGCGGCAACTATTAGGGGATTTTTATTTATGGCATTATGGTTTTATCGGATTTACACGTGGAATAATAACTAGGTGAATATTAGGATATAAGATAGGTAGTGAAGGAAACAAAATACGTTTTTAGGGGCGATATACCCGAGCTTGGCTCGGTGAACCGGGTAGTCCGGGTACTAATATTTAAGTACTTACCTATGCTATTATTTTCTGATATTTTTAATACTTATAATGATTGCCTGGAAATATTGTACCTATTTGTTACCAATCTTTTAAGTAATTTCAGATCGCTGTTTTTCTATTTGTAAGTAGGTACTGATGATCGATTACAGCGCTAAACTCAATGAGTTATGTATGTTAGTTAGTTTTACTGCGTATTCCTTAATTTTCCTGACAATCCTTAATTACATACACATAAGTACGCCTTTATCCCTTGCAGGGTAGGCAGAGCGTTAATGGTCGTAAAACTACGGTCACTATTGCCACGTCTGAAAAATATGAAGAGCTCCAGCAATTTTAATGAGTATTCGGTTTTAGGGAGGATGGGGGCGGTAAATCGATCTACCTAGATTTTATTTTCCAAACATCACTGCAAATATATATACAAATTATAGCGGTCCATCATCCGTAGTAGTCTTCGCATTTACGGACAGATGGCGTAAGATATGGTCCGTATTATAATAGTACTCACGGTTACCGACAGATGGCGTAATACAACATTTATGTCTATATTGGATATCAGATAGTGTATAAAATAAAATACGTATTCATTTTAAGGCAATTAATACAGGGTGTAAGAGACGGTGGTGTAACAAAAGACTTCGCAGGCGTGATCGATTTTCGAGTTCCCATACAAACTCAGTCAGCTGATCAGGAATTTTGTATGGGAGGTCATGTACCGACACCAAATTTGTTTAGTTTGTTGCAGTCTTTTTTGGTTTGTGAGTTATAATACTAGCACCACTTAATATCCACATTACAAAAATACAAACTTTAGACCTAGCCATTACAAAAACTAAAAATTGTATAGGATAGGGATATTTCATATATAGGGCGGTACCGAACCAATTTTCCCCAAGGAACGTGGTTTAAAACAGAATAATAAATCGATCAGCAATTTTTTTGTATGGGAGGTCCAAATGTTAAAATTATTCTGCATTTGATTCTTGGGGAAAGTTGTTAAATTTGACTTGTCGGGATTGTTCAGTATAACCCTATGTTTATTATTATATCTTGTTCGTGCGGTTAGAATACTTTCCTCAAATACCAGTCCATTGTGATGATGCTTTGATTAAGCAGGCATAGCAGAAAACCAAACTTTAATATTTTTAACACGTTAACATATATTGACTTAACGCAAGCAAAGCCGCGGGCAACACCTAGTACGGAATATACTAAATATAAGTACCTACGGCAAAGGGTTTGAATAGGTGAAATTAGGTAATTATTAAGTTGATGCAGTATCTCGCTTTATATTACGGTAACAAAGATTATGGAAAGATTTTTGTCAGTGGAATGTTGGTCATCTGGTTGTTTAATTAAACAGTACATACGTGGTGAGAAAAGGAACCGATTGCTAACGAGGGTGTAGTTTGAGGCCCGAAGCGCAGCTGAAGGCGTATCAATACACACGAGTTTGCAATCGGACTCTCTGCCGAGTGATACAGATAGTGCTTTATACTACACCTGCGAGAATAATAAAAGCTGGACTACTAATAGTAGAACATTTCAATAACCCTAGAAAATGACATGAAAAGTCCAAAGCTAATCCGCGCGATATTTTTTCTAAAATAATATCGTACAAAGCAAAAGCAAATTCAGCCATTTTGCCTACATAAATATATTAGATTTACGTTCCGTTTTACGTAACTTTGACAGTTGCATCTATTCTGCCCTGGGGATGAAAGTGATTTGTAGGTATGGATTTTTGCCTCCCGCTAATTTGAAACGTAAACAATGAGTCGTGTTCCTCACTACTTTCTTTAAGCTATAACACGTTTTCTATGTAGGTGTAGTATATATTAAATTAACTATAATTATGTAAATGGCAAACTCACGTGTCCACTCTGTGCACGGGAGTTTACTGCCAAAATTGGCTACAATAGCCATCTCCGGGCGCATCAGCGCCGATCTGATTAGGAGTCAAAGTGGTCGCCATGGCCGAAATCGGTCGGAGAGATCATCATCATCATATATTAAATTATTACTTAACTGTTTAGGTGCTATTAGTGTGGAAAATTATTGGTCAGATAAGTTTTGATTCGCCTCGACACGCAAAAAAGAAGAAGAAGAAGAAGTGTACCTACTCCAATAGATGTTCTACTTCTAACTACCTTTATATTATTACGTATTTGCCACCAACGTACATACTTTTTTATAAGAAAATAACGTCACAGAAACAAATTTAATATTTTTATTTCGTTAATATATATAAAAAAGACAGGGAAATACTTTGTTCTATCCAACAGCATATAAAATAGACATTAACTTGATTAATGTACAAAGACAAATGCAGGGACACACGTTCTACAAAACTTATCTAACCCCAATGAAACTCCAGTTGGTGTAAAACTCACGGTTTTAGACCAGAGAGCAAGTTCAGGCTCCAAATTATTGAACAGTTCGTAGTGTCGGAGAAAGAGATGTTCCTGGGAACCTTCAAATGACAAACGAAGACATGAAAATCTCGTCTATTTCAGATTTAAAAGGCACTTTTTACACAACTCAGTAAAAATCGAAAAAATGATGCATTCCAAATCTGTATACAGACAAAATTCGTGATTTTCTGCATTCACTTACCTAATTGAGTACGTTTCAAGTCTGAGTTACACGAGATTTTCATGGCTTGAGTCTGGAACATTTGCTTTGATATGTATTCAGTGTGTCTAGAAAGTGACCGTTTTCTTCTCTCTCTCGGCGCGTACGGTGATCTTGGTGGCGGAGACGGCGTTGTCCGAGCAGCTGTCTGCGTCGGCGACGAGCGCGCGCAGGCGGGCGGCCCGCTTCTCGCGCGCCGCGCTGCGCTCGCTCAGCTCCGACATCTCGTCCTCCAGGTCGCTGAGCCGAGCCCGCGTCGCGCGCGCCCGCTGCTGCGCTGCGCTCTCGTCGTCGCTCTTCAGCGCGGTCCACTTGGTCAGCGAGTTCTCCTCGTTCAGTCTGCGGGCGATGCGCTTTTCCGTGCGCTCCTCGTTCTCAGCCAGCGCGCGCCTGGCGCTGCTGATGTCGCTCTGTCCGATGCCGACGCTATCCAGAATTTTGTCGGAGATTTTCATACGGCTCTCAAAATTGGCGACCGAGTTCTCGATGTCCAAGTCTTCTGCGAAACGAGATTGCTTTTTGCCAGCGCGCAGGCGTTTCAGCGATTCTGTGATCTGAAATTGAGAAAAGATTAAAACTTTAGAATGATTTCGCAATTTTCTATATAGAAACAAGATATATTTAATATTACTCAAGAGTTGGACAACTCGGTGTCCCACGCGAAAAGAGAGAGAGACTCAAGAGTTTTTTACTTAATAAAAGGTATCAAAATCCAAAGTGTTTTTGTTATACCACGATACCTTCTTACCTATCATAACGTTTGGTTTCATATTTATAGAAAGTCAATATTCATGTAAAGCTGGCATATCATTTAGCTTGTTGTGTTTCGAGCAGCTTGGTATTCAGCGTGGATTGGCAGTGCTATCAGGTATGCGGTTAGTTGAGGAGCTATTTCGAGCCGACCAACAGTTGACTCGGCCGCCATGTGGGTAACGGTGTCTAGGGACTGCCAGTTAAATATAACAGTTCATTGTTACAGATTTTATCTTAACTATATTGTTATATTGTTAAAATCTTTAATATAAAACACCAAGCTTGGGTGTTTAAAGCAAGACTCATAAAGTATTGGTTCTAATTTTTTTTTGTAATCTGTAACTAGAAATTCATATTCATGGAAAACTCATCAGCTAAGCTTTGGGCTGCCAGCATTGAGTTTATTGAGGTCAGTTGCTGCCGGCTACATTAAAAAAAAGTTTTAAACTGAGAATCGCAGTCACTACAGTTTCTCATGCCCAGTTCGTGGAAATTTCACTTGAAGTTTCTATGCTCAGGTTCCTAGAAACAAGCGGGTAATTTCGTAATGTAATAAAATATGTTTGTGAAGGTATATACTTTAAACTACGTAGTTTGTAAAAATATTAGTCTAGATGTCCATGTCTGTGTCTTTTCATCTCTAATTTGAATATAAAACCAACATTTCAGATTTCTAAAATACTTAGCGACGACGTGGTTTAAGGTAAAAGGATTTTTTAAATCAGTCCCGTACTTGCGGAGTTTTTCAACAACACACAAACATAAACATTTTTGTAATATTACTAGCAGCCTCACCCACACTTACATCCACTGCTATAGTTCTTCCCGCTCGAAAAAGTCTTCGCATGCCCGTAAAAGTATTATGTACATGCCAGGACAAGGTTAATATAAGTTCAATAAAGGGTGTTTTACGTGCTGCTGCTAACAGTCCCGGTCGCGACACTCCGGTTTTCAGTATGTCTCACATGTTATATACAAGCCAGGGTAAAAAAAAACCACGCTTAGTAGACTTAAATAGGTATTCTTAACAGATAACCACAAATATTTATATGATTTTTAAAAAATTAGGTGGAAATCTGCTTCGACACATCCGACATCAATAGCAGCACTGAATAAGTTTTGAGCTATTTTGAGTAGGTAAAAATAATGACAACATCTGTTTGGCGTGTGGTGTCGGCTAACAAATAGCATCACTCAATTCATAAAACTTCTAAAGACAACTAGGAATGAAACTCGGGAACGGGCAGCAGCGGCGGCCTCTTTGTATATACGTATATATATATATCTATGGCTCATTTTCGGCAGTGGATTGTTCTGGCTGCATTTTTGCAGTGTAACCACCATCAACAAACTGACCGTCAGAACAGATAGAAGGGATGGCAGAAATCACATAAATTAGAGTAAAACATTAGTTCTCTTCTCGTAATATGCCCGGCATTATTAGTTGCAGAAAGTTTGAGCTGTGTTGAGTGTATATAAAAATAATGACAACATCGAATCGAATTTACAATGTCGCGGGCACGAGCTAGTTACAAATAAGATTAAATCAATAATAGAATTTACTGTTCAATTCTGAAGCTAAAATGGTGATACGTCAATAACTAAACTTGCATAACTAAATGGTATCTAATTTCTCAGTAGTCGTCTCCGATTGCTACTATCTCTATCAAGAAACCAAATAACAGATAATTTAATATATTTATTGAGACCAAGTCAAACGAGAACTTGGTCCAATGTTGCACATTCAACAAACAGTATCTGCGACACTAAACTGATAGTTATTCGTGGAGGTATTGAATTATTTGGAATCAGAAGTTAGGAATAGGGGGAACTAATAAACTACCCCAGGGGAGTCCCCCTCCAGACCAGGTTCTGACGCTGAGAGAACTGTTTGCACTCCTTCCGGTCCAAAGGGCAATTAAGCTAGTCACGAGTCACGACATCAGATATTTGAACTAGTTATGTACATATACCTAAGTAAAATAGGGTCACGAGAGAACGGACTCACACTGAGAACAGTTTGTATAATGTTATACAGGTTGTAAAAATACTTAGCTGCAAATATTTTAAGGGGCGATGCAACCCATGGAACTGAACAACTGTCCCCAAGGAACATAGGTCAAAATATGAGATTTTTTTGAACCTCCCGTACAAATTCACTTTGTCGGTTGATAAATTTTGTATGGGAGGTCTAAATTATTTGTTTATACTTCGATCTCTGCTCCTTGGGGAAAGTTGTTCAGTGTCATGGGCTAATTCACCCTTTAAAATATTTGCAGGCATTTTTTTTACAACCTGTATAGGTTTACGCGACTAACTTACACGGAGCGGAAGTCTAATATTATGGTAGAGAAAATAGGTTTCTTTTATATCTTTGAAATAGGTACTATGACAGTAGTCTAAGGCACATAATCAGTATCACTACATAGTATATAGCAACATCGCTTCCCGCATCTGTAAGTTTGTACGTACCGGTCAAACACGGGAACTTTACCATAATTTTGAACTTCAATTAAAATAAAAACGTAAATATTAAATATATTTTTTGAGTTATAACTATAACATGTAACTTGTTAATTATGCTTTTAACAATAAATTGCGCTAATAGATACTTAAATCACCCAATAGTTATAAATTTAAATGATATTCAGCTCGCGGTAAAGTTGACACATTTTGTGGCATCTTTACCTAGCTATATTTTTCGTATTGCTAGTACCTATTGGAATTAAACTTAGGTAAAGAAAACTGGAGAATATTTTTAAAGTTAGAATTTTAATGACTTTAAAATTAAAACTCCTCCATTTTAATATGGCATTACATAGGTAAAGTTGAAAATATTTGTCATTCCTTACTAAAGGAAATTAGTTAGATAAAAACAAAATCAAAAGATGGCGATACGGGTAGCGAATGTAACTTATGAGTCTGAAATAAGCATTGATCTACAACACTTACGCGGCCAGCCACGCACTGTGGAAAAGAAGTGCTCGCTTGCAAATTGTGCACTCCTTTACCGGCCCAACTTTTGAGCGTACGCGCGTAATCTAGGGTTGTTGTATATCATTGTCCAGTGTACTTTAATGCTGACTATATATTATATAGGGTGGTTGGAAGATTGATGCTTTCCTTTCAAGGGATGAACCAGCTCATGAAACTGAACAACTGTCCCCAAGGAACATGGGTCGAAAAATGAAAAAAAAATTTGGCCCACCCATACAAAATTACAGACTCACTAAGTCAATTTATATGGGAGGACCAAAATTTTTTTAAATATTTCGATCTATGTTTCATGGGAATAGTTGTTCAGTTTCATGAGCTGGTTCATCCCTTGAAAGGAAAGCATCAATTTTCCAAACACCCTGTATATGTAAATAAACAAAAATCGTACCAATATTGATTTTTCTCAAGGTAAAAATGCGTACAAATTAGCTCCTGCTTATTTAATATGGGTTTAATAGGTCATCATTTTGAGAAGCATATCTCGCCTTTATCCCTTGCGAGTTAGGCAGAGCGTTCATGACCGTAAAACACGGTCGCTATCACCACGTCTGACAAATTTGAAGGCTATTTCAGTTAAATGGAAAAGTAGTATGAAATGGGAATTAAATAAGAAATAGGTTTACAGATCTATAGAAAAATAACTAGTTAGATCTAGTAGAGTAATTAAATTAATAATAGGTATACTAAAATATTAAGCTGAGTTTTGGACAAAGGTGTACAACAAACGTAGGTACAACTTTTTGTACATTTAATATTATCTCGGTTTTGAAATACTTATCTACTTACTAGTGACATACTGAAGAGCGGACAGGCAGAAAAGTCTCAGTAACAGGGATCCGTTTATTTAAAATTTTGACTCTTTGTACGAAATCTGAAGACGTTTAGCTAATTTGACTTATGCAGTACCAATCAAGCTGTTATTTTCTCAAGGTTTAACAAAAGATAGAACCTATCAGTAGCACATCAACCAAGACTTTTAATGAATCAGTTTATAAACTAGTTTCTCATTAATATAATAACCTGGAATAGTCATTGGTCAGTCCTCTGTATAACCAAAATATTATTGATGCTCACCGTCAGCATTCATGTTCAATGAATGTAAACTCAGTTTGTTCCAGATTAAAATGTAATTTTAACGACTACACAAGTTCAGAATCAAATTACACGTACATAACACACATACAGACAGTGCAGTGAGTCTATTCTAATTATAAGCGTAAGTAATCTAAATTGGCAACAAATTCGGCCATTTTGCTATTTGTGTCGTCCTTTCAATGCTGCTATTTCGGCCAGTCCGTACAATTAATCATTTTCGGTCAACGTTCAGAGTCCATTTTCAGCGCCGCACGATGTTTATGATGTTTATTCTATTTTCAGTTCGGGGAAACAAATTTTCAGGCGCATGTTATCCATCGGACGATGTTTTCGTTCGACCGTGTTGAATAATATTTTTGTGAATATGATTTCGTTTGTAGAGTTTCTTTTTTCAATGGTATTGGTATGTCATAGCAAATAATTAATATCTTTAATCGCTTAATAACAGGCAGTTAGGCCAATTATATAAAAAGTGATATTGCTGAGTTAGTTTTAATTAGTTACAAAATCGCTTAGTTATAAATCCGAAATCACTTGTACTTGTTAGAAGTAAAATTTTTCTTCTTGATAACTTGAAACGATCCAAAACAGCTTAAATCTGGAAAACAAATAATCAAGAACTGCCGAGGTCAACAACGAGAAATTATAATACCAAAACCCTTTACGTTCATACATCAGTTTTGATCAGTAATAAAAACGGAAATTTTCTGTCTTATGCTTACGCCTAAGATGACCCTGCTGACTAAGTAATAAAACTGGACTACGTCTTAATCAATACCAACAGATACGATTTTCTATTTGACGCCTATTTCTGCTGTTTTCGGTTTTAATACAATACGTTTTCAAACCCGCAAGAGCATTGTAAGCTGTCGTGTCTATCCGTTACGAACGATGACAGAGAAACGCACAAAGGGAGACTAAGGGCGTTATTGTATGTATGCACTGGTGATTTTCATCAGTTTTAGTGCCGCCGGTATTGAAAAGGTGAAAATTTCAGAAGTGGGGTGGGCAAAATTTGCTCGCAAGTTTGCATGATTTTTAGTACCTTCTATACTGTAATGTTAGACTTCTTTGGGCACTGGCCTGAGGCCCTTTTTTGAGTAGTCACATTGACTGAATGCAGCTTGTCACGTACGCTCTTTGTCTTTTCGCCGGATTGTTTGTTTTGATCTATTTAATGTAATTATTGATAATATTATATATGTGTATAATTGATTCTGCGTACCACCACCTTGTACTGAGCGTTACAGTACCTACGTTTTTGGGCTAGTTGCTTTAGATACTTGCCAACCTAGTCTTCCATAAAATGTTTTGAGATTTTCGCGGTTGTTCACAACACTTAAATTATTAGTGTTAACGGGATTATCACCACGATTATGTCTGTTTTTACTTTGATATTTTGAAGTGGTTACACGCTCCATGGTCACGAGTCTCGTAATCGAATCAAACATAATCGTGGTGATAATCCCATTTATACTAATAATTTTAGTCTTCCATAATTATTTCAGAACAAGAAAAGTCAGGAAATCTGTGCCTGTAGGTATCAGAATGACGAGCATTACATGCTGAATTAAACGTATGTATACGTACATCTTCAGAGAGCTCTTCTTCTTCTAGAGCGGAAGACAGAGGCCTGGACCTTTGCACGCGGGCTCCCCTGGAATCGAACAGCTCCTGGTCCTGAGCGAAGTCCTCATCCAGCGCGCTGCGGATGCGGCTTTCCACGTCCGAGCGGATCCTCTCGCGCTCCGGCTCGCGGCCCAGGCTGGTCTTCCCGTCCAGCCGGTCCAGCACCGGCCGGTAGTAGCTCTCGCCCTTGTTGTAGTTGCAGTCGTAGACGCGCGTGCGCCTGGTTCTTCCTAAGCGGCTCATCTTCTATTTGGTCCTGTGAACTAACGAGTTAAAAGCTCATAAGTACTATTATGGTACGGTCATAGGTGATACAAATCTATAGCTTGGACAAAGTTTATTTGTTTAAACCCTTATTGTACCTACGTATATATATATATATATATATATATATATATATATATATATATATATATATATATATTTTATATGTAATAGGCCCGCATTTGTCTGCCATCTCACCTGGTGGTAAGTGGAGATGCAGACGAAGATGGTACATGCTTGCCTAGATAATGCCTATTCACTCTTGCCTTAAAAAGGTCCAAGTTATATTGTTATATAGCCCAAGTTATATAGCTCTCTCTCTCTTTTCGTGTGGGACACAAAGTCGTTAAATAGCTTTTATAAGTACGTAACAATAAAAAGTAACTTGTCTTTTATTACTTAACTACTTACTAGGAAAACTATTTTTCCTATTTGCATTAGAGTCACTACTCTGAGTGATACTACTGTACAGTAGATAGCTAACTAACTGTACTGCACGCATAGATATGAATAAATAGCATACTTTATGAATTTTTGGAATGACGTGCCTGCCTCATTTCATAGTCCGTCGTCAATGAAAAACCGGCGCCAAAACATTAAAGGATTAAACTTTGACTAACAACACAACACAGAAATATTGCCAAAGCGTATAATGTGTATCTCATTCGCTCCTGTAAAGGCTTAAAAAGTTTCTCACTGCAGCCTCATAACACACCTATCTCATGGTCCTGTTCTCGCTTTCAACTCATTCATTATTGGCGACTGGAAATGCATTACTGGGCTATTATATATATACTGGGCTATTATACAACCGGGTTAACAATGTGACTCAAAGGGCTAACAACAAAGGCTAGACGACGACTAGCAATCTAGAGCGTGATGCAAGTCGAGAGCAAATTAGCAAGTATAGAACAGGCGGCTATAGGACATTAATGGAAATTAATCTGAAACCCAGGAGGCACCGACATCAAATAGACGCAGTCAGTTTGGTTAAAGCCTGTATTGATTCAGGCCATTTCGAAAGCTGCATTCAGGGCACGAATAGGTAGTGCGAACAGCTAAATTAGATTGAAGTGAAACGAGACGACCAAGTTGATGTTGTCTACTTTTGAAAGGATTCTATATTTCATTCATTCATGATAAATATTTTCCATTTCAATTAATGATAGACCGAGTAGAAGTAGTAAATGAAAACAAATCAATATAATTTACCCGCGATAAACTCATGTATTTGAGTTTCACTATTTTACACATGATATATCCGACAGAAATATTTGAATATGAAACACTGCAATATTCGAACAATTTCGCGATAAAATTGAAAATAAATTGGTAAAACGCTTATTATCAACAAACTCTGTATCTTCCTCCGTGCTTTTGCATACAGATTGGCATTTTAATTAATGCATGCTCGCTTCGTTTAGGCCTTGTTGTGGTATTTTATTTGAGAATAAAATAGATTATTTGCGTATTTTTTTTCGTTATTTATAAATTCCGCAAAACAATGCTTGCATAATTTGCATATTCTTTATGGAGATAGGTACTTGCCCAATTAACAACGGCGCGTCGCGGCGGCTAACACTAGTCGGCTACAAATAAGTTCTTTTTAAATTCATAGCAAAACAGAAGTTATAATTTTGTATTTCATTTGTTAGTTTGTTTTGTCCCACCCAAAACAAGGTTACCGCAACAAAAATGTAATAAAGCCCTCACTTGCCCTTGTGAAGAATTTATATCCACTAAGGATTAAGGCGATTGGTTTGTCAACAGCTGCTGGGTATAATAGTGTTGTTTTATCTATCATAGTCTTTTGAATTGAAAATGTATCAATAAATGACTTTAGTTCTTAAACTTTTATTTACTATTCATAAATTTTAATTGTCAGTCAAACATCAAGTCGCAACCTACTCACTTTGTTAATTTTAATTAAACGAAATGTACATGACAGGAAATTGACAAACTTAGTTTGTCCGAATACGTAGGCGTAGAGCATCACACTCGTGATTTTGATTCCCGTAAACAATTGTCGTGCTTTCGTACACACGTCCAAGGGCAACAATTCAGCATCATCATCACATGGCGTCGTCGTGCCAACAATGTTTAATTTATTTAGAATTACGAAAACATCTTAAAATAGAGTAGCCGGGTTTTATTGTCTAAGACCAAACATAAAACACCATTGACGTAATTTCAATATCCAACGCACTAGTTAACAAACACAGTATTTCATGAGATCACATCTTTTCATAATGTTCAATAATTTTGATACATTTTCACTACATTTTAAGTTTCCGTAGTCGTTTTTATTAGAGTTAACTTATAACAAATGTTATATCCTATTGAATTTACGTAGGTATTTCTATTTATTGAGGATTTGCGGTTTTCTCAGTGACGGTAAAAAGGAATCACTCGAAGAAACGACACGTATATATATGTATAGGCACTAATTTCGAAATAGAATTTGCAAACATTCGATACAGGGGTATTTTTAGTAACAAAAACCCGGTTTTTGTTCGTCAGTAACACCGTATTGTGTTATAGGTACGCGCAGTGAATGTTGAACGAATCACCTAATTATAGACACGAGATTGAAATTCGGTCACAATATTATTGTAATGATTACATTTCGGTTACCTATATACTTCGATGAAAGGTAATATTTATGAGAAATTGGACATTTTTTTTTTAATTTAAACTTTTGTCGCACAGCAATTTGACCAAGTTCATATAATTCGCTGATATGGCTTTGATATTTATTGAGTAAAACACTGGAAGGAATGTTGACCTACCTGGTGCGCAGTGTCCGGCGTGCTGGGTCGTCGAGAAGGAAGATGGGACTGGGGTTCGCCGGGTGCGCGGGCGCAGCGCGGGTCAGTGTGGGCGAGACTATGTTTAACCGTGAGCCACACAGAAATACACTGACTTTTGTTCCAAGCGCTTTTCTCGACGAAAAGAAAAGTTACGCGCGTGTCGATGCCGTTCGCTAGAAGCGCGACGCACAGCACTACTTCCGTTTTCACAGCAATTTAATGCTTCTAATGAACATATTTCATCACATTTCTTGGCTTCCCAATTCAATTGAGCCACGTATTAGTGGTTTTGTATACATACTATACTGGATAGAGAAGAGAGACTTTATTTATTCCTAATAATATCTGTCTATCTGTCTCATATCTGTCTTCGACTAATATAGACTTTTATCCTATCTAGGGTAATTCTGCCAGCTGCGCTGTGTGGTCTCCGGTTAGGTCCCCATGTCTTGTAGAGTAATAGCATGGCGATAATGTCATCTACAGGAACCGGGGGTATCCTCTTGATACAATCCGGAAACGTGTAAAACGTGTAACGAAACTACGGGATGCATTTGAATGAAACCTCTTATGGTGTAAAGCCAATAAGCCAACTAGGACACTTTTTGTGGGAAAATAGCTTTTTCCTAAGGGAAAAATGCGTATTTTGACCAACAGAAACCTTTTCACCATAAGGGATATGAAGATGCGTAATTAGCAAATGTTTTTTGTTGGCTACAGGATGGAGTAACATCTTAGATATAAAATTTACGCTTCATCGTAAGGGAACATGGTAGAAAACCAGAAATAGATAGGTGACAAACAACACAAGAAGGTTTCTAAATCAATTATAAACATTAACATTGTAAAGTTTACTTGTAATCGAGACTTTGAAGCGATACTGGCCAAGGTAGCTTTACAAGTGTCTTCATAAAACGCCTGTAACCTGTAAATTGTAACTACAAGTGTGCTACAGGCAGAATTTCGCCGGTAATTGTAGGATTGTAGTTGTGGCTTCGTTGCACGAGCCACTGGTAGTCTATACACGCTAGTATATAGACGAACATAGTGTGCAAGGGAGAAAAAAACCTTTATGAATATATAGCAAGATTGAAAAATTGACTGGTTGTGTATGACCTCCACGTAGGGGAGTATAGTATTCCTTTTGTATTACATTCTACATCGCGGCACACAAATTTCGGCACGTAATAATTTTGATTTTTTCATAAATCCCGAATTATTGTCTTCAATATTATTAGTGTGCTACAATCATTACGTTTTTAGTGCCCGAATGTGGCGTTAATCAACGAAATAATGCGGAAAATTGCACATTTCACAAGTACGTTCTCGAAAAGTCGTCGCTGGTGTTACGCGTGAATTTTTGGTGGAAATTTACTTTTTGGGGTGTAAAATAAAGAAAAAGCAGATCCTTCTATTTCCTTACGTAAAAGTGAGTAATTGACAAGGGTGCAAAATACATGATACCGACTTTTTCTATGACCATTTTGGAGATTGCCGATTGTAGATTCATAATGAAAAAGTTACACATATTTCTGTTCATAATTTACAAAATAATAATAAATTTTTTGAAATCGTGCCTGTAATGTCACAATACGATGATAATCCTGCAAAAAAAAAAACATATCCATCTGCTTACAGTATAAAACATAAAACGGAACATAACATAAATACAGGGTGTAAAAAAAGTAGCAGCAAATGTTTTAAGATGTGAATCTGTCCATGAAACTGAACAATTTTCCCCAACGAACATAGGTCGAAATATTAAAAAATGTTTTGGGCCTCCCATACAAAATTACCGACCGACCAAGTCAATTTGTATGGGAGGTCCAAAAAAATTTCATATTTCGACTTATCTTTCTTGGGGAAAGTTATTCAGTTTCATGGACTGACAAATAATTGCAGCTAATATTTTTACACTTTATATAATATTTTTTTCTCGAGGGTATTGCATTTTTCTAGTCATATCAAACTCAAAATTTAGCAACCTCTAAACGAAACCTAAATACTCAGGAACTGAACAGCCTGCAAATGAACAATCTAAAACTAAACGAACTTAAAATGAGCTATCTTGAACTAATCAACCTGAAAACTATGTAACCTAAAACTGACTGAAGCTGGTCAAATGTAATAAAAAGTGTAGTCAATATTATAGACATATAAAACTTATTTTTGAACTGCGTCAAGATAGGTTGTCATTTTAAAAATTTAAACATACGGAAATACATACAAACAGACATAGAGACAGACGCGAAAAGCAACTTTGCTTTATACTATGTACTCTTCTTCTTTTTCTTGTAAGACACTATGTAGTGATTTTATCACCAATAGAGATATGGTCCTTTCCTTTAACATGCAATTAAGATAAATAACTAAAATAATAACAATAATAATAACGACACTTCTTACCTCAAGAGTCAAGAGGGACAGCTTTAGCTTTAATAAACAAATAAATATGTTCTATTTCCTACTTTCATAAAAATTTAACAATGAAAGTGTAGGCAGCATATTTCAGTCACTTTTTTTTAGTTACTTTCACCCATGTATTGCGTGAGTCTGGTTTGATGGGAAATCTACGATAAAAAAACTTGTTACAATTATTATGTAGGTGTCATATTCCATAGGAAACTAGATATTTTATTTACGTATAATAACATCAGAATATAGCGGAATCATTCTAACAGGCAAAAGATCCATCGATAATTTTCTAAGTAGTTATCTGAACAAAAAAAATGGTCGGTGTTTTATTTTCTTTTTAGTTATCTCAACGATACATTTTTAGTACATTTTTACAGTACCAATATCATTTACCCCTAAAATAGGGAATATCTACTTGACTTACTGGCAACTCTAAGAGCTTTGAGGTCATCAACATAATAATCTTAATTCACACATAATCACGCATTTATTGTACTTACCTCCTAACACATTCATATGTCATGATGAAATACTTTCATAGTCGTTTTAGTTGCAACTTTGAGGGAAAAGTTTAAATAAAATATAAAGCTACACTTGCGCATGAAAGGACAATCCGGCCATTTTCCTCCCATTGTCGCTTTTGCAAGAGCGTTGGTGGCCAAGTGTCCTAACACGCCGGTCTAACAATCGGGAGACCCGAGTTCGATTCTCGCCATGTACCAATGTGTTTTTACTCACGTACATTTACCGACTGCTCTAACGGTGAAGGAAAACATCGTGATGAAACCCATATTCAAATAAAATTTAAATTCAGATGATATTTGAATGTGACTTAACCTGGGATTCGGGCCAGTTTAGCCTTCGGGTTGCAGAGGTCAGATGGCAGTCGTTCTGTGTAAAAACTAGGGTTTCTTTAATCTGAGGTAAAAACTTGGATCCACTTCAAATCTCATAGGTTAGGTAGCCGACCCCGACGACAGAGAACGGGATAAGGCAAGGAGAATGATGATGTCGCTTTTGCAACCAAAAACACTACAATATATCATTATTACGCAATAATCCCCAAGCTCCCCAAGACATTTAGCACAAAATAGTAACAAATTTCGTAACGATATTATAAAATAATTGAAAATTTCGCTAGCGATTTCTTTTGATATGCCGCTAAACGTCAAAATAGTACGCTGATCTTGGAATACGTCAAGGAATACGTGTAACGCAGTAAGGGACAAAAACTATGACGCTCTGTCCCTTTCTTTTACACGCATATCGCATATTTATTTCTTTTGCGTGAGGAAGTGAAATAAAAGAGTTCCAGCAGTCTATAGTTTTCTACGGCTATTTTATTTATTTATTATTTAATAATATGGACTTCTACCCATTAAGGGTCATTCTGCCAGTGTCAGTAAGTAGGGATTCCAGCGCAGCTGCGCCGGGTGGTGGTTCCTGTAGAGGATGATGTTGGTATCTTCAGGATCCCCGGGCCTCCTCTTGATGCCATCTGGAAATGCGGAGAAAATTCTTTAACTTCAATACCTGATTTAATATTTGCAAGAAGGGCACTTCACTGATTAAAATACTATCTAAAATAATCACTGTTGTTGAAATAAATATAAAATAAAAAAATCTATTTGGAGAGACGTCTATCATCGACGGATGAAACAAAAGAAGTCCCAAATCTATTTTTAGTTGATTGGCCACAAACAAAATCAATGTCATTTGACTTGCATTCGACATTCGACAGCATTCAAGAAATTGAATTGATGTTTATACCACGTTTGACGCCATTTTGACGCACCATATAACGTATCATACAATGACACTTTGCAAATTACAAGGAAAATATAAATCATGATTTATTTTAAATTAAATTTAATATTATTTGGATTCGTTGCCGCTGAAACTGTGGAAGACGGTCTAAAAGATGGGGTCTATGCTCAGAAGTCAACAACTCAAATACTTTAAAATGTTTGTGCAGGAGGATCACGCGTTTTGCATTTTACACCACCTAGGCGATCTAGGTTGCGTGCAATTGGAAGACGTAAGTAGTGGGAATCTTAATCTTAGATTCAATTGTGATTCTAAGAGGAATCAATGAACGCGTAGGTTTAGATTAAATTATCGGGGTGAATATTTGTTTCTTTGTTGCCGTGCTAGCTATGCCAAGTGATGCTGGCTTAGAATAGCATCATCCCATTTCTTTCCCGCGGGTCTCGTAAAAGAGGGTTTTATCTTATGTTTACAATTTTAGACGAGGTGATAATGATCGGAGTAGGTAGAGTGATTTGAGGTCAATGACATCAAAGGCTAAGTTAACATTGAGATGGATTCAGAATTTTGAACTGTTTTTGCATCGAGCACTGACGCGAGTTTGCCAGAGGCGGATATTGTGCTGGCCAGCGATCCATACATCAGATAGGCTATTTGTAGCGATCGTTCCTTCCACTCGCTCTCACTGGCTCTTGTCATGCGTCCGCGTATTCCAGACTTTCTCTGTGGTGTGTTTTGGAAAATAATATTAAGCATGTAAAATAATATGCTTTTTACAACTAGTTTTAAGTGTAACCAAATTATTAAAAAAAATTGCTGTTCGGAATTCTCGGGAAAAAAAGCCGTTTCTATAATATAGAACTACATCGCAAGTACGTAAAATCACTCTACCCACTCCGATCACTGTCTATGTAGTAGTATGTAGTGATAGTGATATTGAGGCGAGGTAATAATATCTTTATTATTGAGTTTAGTGTAGATTGTGACCTGTTGCTTATAGTATCGTAAAGGGTTTCGGTATTTTTAATTAAAACTTCTATATCGCGAACAAATAGATTTTTTTCTTGAAAGTAAATTATACAGGGTATACAGAGAAGCCCTTCGAATACTGATAGTGTACATGCAGACCATGAAACTGAACAACTTTCCCCAACAACAAATACAACTGAACTATATCAAAAAATGACAAAAGAATTTTGACCTCCCATACAAAATCACGATCAGCCGACTGCATTTGATATAGATACTCTAATAAAAGGTACATAATTGTATACTTTACCAATATTGCCCTGTACCACAGATAATATAATACTACTAAAGTAGTACAGATACCTAACGTCATAGAGGGAGTTCGATTGCCCTAGGACGGCTATTGGCGGGCTATTTGATATGTCGACTCAGCGCGTGCGTTGCTAGCGACATCTACCTTATTTATTGGATACTTCGTATTGACGACATTAGATTTAAAAATATTGCAAAAATGTGAATATTTCGCGTGTTTTCCGTCACAAAACATCTTAAATAATGTATTTATAATTTTCCAATACCTTGTTTTTGTAAATTTGCTTTTATTCCAGTCTCGACAGTTACATTCGCGACCCGTATCGCCATCTATTGATTTATTTTTGGACTAATTTCTTTTAGTAGGGAATGAGACCCCATGCCTGTACACAGGTGCGTGGAAGGTCGAACCAAAGCCTTAAGGAGGTTGTAAAAATAGCCCTTTTAAAGCCATATATATATTTTTATAAAGCCATATATATATTTTTATTTATATTTATGGTTGTTCATATTTAATCAATAAAATCTGAACAACCATAGCATTTTTATTTTATTTTTAAAGTCTAAACATAAGTTTAAACATAAGCTCGATTTTCGACTCCGAAAAAAGTTTTTGATCTTAAAATACCTATAGATTTGTTTCCAGGTGGCACAAATGCATGAAAATTAATCAGTACATTAGTCATGTATTGTGTGTAAAAAAATAATACAAAATAAAAAGATAAACATGGAACATAAACTTTAAAAAGAACGTTATGAGCTATTAATTGCTAAGTTATGGAGATTTCCGCCGAAAATCGTAAAAAGACATACAAATCATCAATCAACATCTTCTATGACAATAATATGAGTATGACTCACGGTTCTAAAAGAGCAATTTTACCACCACCTCAAAGCTTCGCGTCGGCATTTCACACACCCTGTACTACTGAAATATTTGTCCATGGCCTTTACTGGCCTTTATTTCGTAACTTTACTATTAAAAAAAAAATGAGTTAAACAGCTATCAAAAATATAATAAGACTGTAGAAAGTGAGTCATCGAAAAGGGCCCTCAATACTTGTCAGACGTGGCGATAACGACCGTAATATTACGAGTGTTAACGCTCTGCCTACCCCTCTCTCTGAAGGGATAAAGGCGTGATTTGCGTATGTATGTATATATGTTTGTTGAAAGCAGGTGTCCAGGTAACTCTTTATACTTTCAATAAAACCAACCGATAGCGTGTTTTAGAAAACTAACAGCGACATCTATTATTATCGATCAACAACCATTTCCTGTTTTTATTCGCGCTTATTTTTAAACAACTGGATGGAACTGAATTAATTTTTTTGTAGTGTATAGCTACTAGAACTGGTCAACATTTAGGTTACTTTTTATCCGAGGAAAATAACTAATTCCTACGGGAGTATAACGATCGATACGATCAAACCAGCGGCATGTTTCACGTACTGTATGTTTTTCCGTCTGTGGGATTGTCCACGCTAATCTCCGAAACTACGGAGTGGATTTGAATGAAACCTCTTATAGTGTAGCCAATAAGCCAAAATAACATGTAGGATGCTTTTTTGTGGGAAAATTACTTTTTCGTATTTTGCCCAACAGAAAACTTTTAGCTATAAGGGATATGGAATACGTAATTAACAAATGATTTTTGTTGACTACAGGCTGGTGTAACATCTTAGACATGAAAAATCACGCTAAACGCAATGGGACTTGGGAGAGAACCAGAAATAGATAGGTAATTAGATAGTGATGTCGCTGCAGGTTAAAATACTATGGGTCAATGGTTACAAATATCTCATAAAACTAAAGAACTGAAAACATTAATAAAGGGAACCCAGTAGATTTGCTGCCTTCAACACTTAAAAATTCAACTCGATGAAAAAGTAATTTATCAAAAATCAGCTGGCTAACCATTTTGAGCTAATATACAACATTATGTAAATATACATACACATCACACTTATATTCCTAATGGGGTAGGCAGAGTGTCAACGACTGCATTTTTTGCAAAAAACCGCCACAAGCAACTTTTTTTTTTGGTCTATGCAATTTTAGCCCCGGGCTTATCAAATCTACGCCTGTCGGCTTGGTGAGGAGCACGTGCTCACCCGGAAATATTTGATTGGTTGTTCAAACAACCAGCCTAATCACGCCCTTGGGGCAAGACTGGGCTTAGGAGTTGTTCTGAGAAGAACGGATCGGACTGAATCTACCCGGTATGTGCCGGTAATTGCCAAAATGAGGAGTAAATGTGGGACCTCCGTGACCCCACCGGCGAGGGCGTTGGTTTCTTGAAGAGCTTTTGGAGTGTGATCTACTCGCAATGGCTGCAGTGGCGGCTTAGGTGATCATTATCATCCGAAAGGACGTGTCTGAGATGGCGTTTAGGGGAAGTAGTTGGACGCGGCAACTATTAGAGGATTTTTATGATGGGGAGCGTTGTCGAAGAAGCGACGACAGGCCTGTGTCACTCCGCGTGTAGGTATGAAAAAAATACCGTCAGGGACGTCCAGCCGGTTAGAGCCCCTACGAAAGTGCACTGCTGCACTTTTTTCGGGGTCGACCTCGATTATCCATTTGCGGAACCAGCTCCCGAGGGAGTCTAGTGCGCTCTGGACAGTGTCGACTAACTTGACATGGTTACGGTAGGATGCGTTAATGGCGGTGGCATCAGCGAACATTGCAAGCTGAGACCCGGGTGATTCAGGGATGTCACTGGTGTAAAGCGTGAAAAAGAGTGGGGACAGGACGGAACCCTGAGGTACTCCTGCCTGTATGAGGTGAGGGGACGACAAAGTACCTTCAACTCTATAGCGAAAACTGCGGTTCGACAGAAAGTTTCGTACTAGAAGTACGAGGCGATCGGGCACACCGAGCTGGTATAGCGTGTATATCAGCCCGTTGTGCGAGACCTTGTCAAAAGCTTTCGCTACATCGAGGAAGACTGCTCCTGTGAGCGTTTGTTTGCACGAAGCATTGAGCTTAGTAAGAGTGTGTTCGACAATGCGATGCACTTGTTGTACACAAGAGTGTCGGCGCCAAAAGCCAAATTGCTCCGCGGGGATGAGGTTATTGTTTTCAGCATGATCACGCAGCCGAGCGTAGATCATGCGTTCATAAAGTTTGCAAGAGACTATGGCGGGTGACAGGAAGAATCCAGGTGGTGTCGGGAAAAGGGTAGCTACCCGCCTGGCCGGGTGTTGTGGCGAGGGGACCGACGGGTCCACCTGGATCGGATTAGAAGTTGTATATATGCGTTGCGCGGTGAACACTTCGATACCGCGTTTCAGGCCCATTGTTCTGTCACGTGGCGCCATCTCTCCGATATGATGAGAACTACTGTTGCGTCTTGTATGCTTGTGAACCACTTGAGTGAGCTTCATGTTGTAGCCACCAGAGGTCGCTACAAGACTGATCGGGCGATAGGAAGTGGGCTCGTTGGCCGGTTTCCCCGGTTTGTGAATACCGATGACCGTGGCCTCTTTCCAGCATGCTGGAGAGGTGCAGTTGGCCACGGCGGCATTCAAAATAAGGGTGAGCAGGTTGATCAAGTGATCGGGCAGGATTTTCAGGACTCGCTTGGTGATGCCGTCCGGTCCTGGAGCCTTTCTGGGCGCCACAACCAACTACACGGATAGGAGGGCTGGCAAACCTCAAAGAAATTAGAGTAAAACATCAGTTCTCTTCTCACAATGTGCCCGGCATTAACCATTCATACGGACAAACTTTTTCGCTCAAACATCATGGAAAAAAAAAAATTATGTAGCAACAAATAAAAAATCGGCAGTAGTTCGTAGTTTTTCTAGCTTTCTAGGTACATAGGTATCCAACCCAACCCGTAGGGAATTGGAATCATGAGAGACCACCAACTACGAGTCGTATTATGATTAAGGGTCCAACAACAAACACAAAGTGTAGAGGGTATGCTGAGTTGTAGTAATGTTTCCTACAATTTTTTACAATTATATAATACAAGACATTCTCTTTTGTGGGATACCCTACCGAGTCGTCCAATGACCCGATGAACAGTTCTAAATGTAACTTACCTTAAATCGAATTTCCACCGCGCGAACAAAGTCGCGGGCACCAGCTACTTTAAAATAAGAATGTATAAAATAAGGAATGTTTATTATAAGAAATTACATTACATAATCTCCCTGCGTTTACTAGAAAATTATTAAATACTTTTTTTTTGCATAATGGATTCCAGATGACTCCAACATTACCCAGTGCTTATAGACGATATACTGCAGCTATGTGTCGTTACAGAGATCTGGAAAGATCTTTAACTTTCCTTAAACGGGAGATAACAAAAGACAATTTATATATATTTCCGGAACATAATGATCCTCCTCCTTTGACGACAGATGAGTTAAACTCATTAGAGGTAAGTGATTAATTGTTTTCGGTAAATATCTGCACAAGTTAACAAATTCATCGACTACCGGTTCCTTCAAGATATTAGGACAAAATAATAGTTTTTAATAATAATCGATTCTCCGTGGGTTGAATGTTGATATTTATCATATCACTTTGCAAATTTGTTCCCAGTCTGTTTATGACATTGCGGCCTGAACCACCTACCTAGTATAGAACTGCTATTTTATTGAGTACTTAACAACTAGTACTTACCTCATTACTACCAATATTTGAAAATAAAAAGAAAGGTCTCAAATTTTATTTTTCTTTTGGCACTATTTATAGCAAGCAATGGTTATAGACAAGTAGTATGTATAACTAGGGCCTAAAGTTATTTATCCTCGGGCGACATAAATTGAATTTCTCGCTTAACACAAGATTCTAAGAAGAATCTAAGTAGATTCAGGATTTTACTTACAATCCTGTGTTATTCAAAATTCTGCTCGTGATTCAAAATAACGCCCTCGCTTTAAATATATCAATTTAGTCCTTTGTCAAACAAAAGTACTACTAGCAATCTTCACGTAAGTAGGTAGATCATTTTCTAATGAACGACAACTCTTTACAGAATGATGTGGATCAATGGATTGGAAACATTAAAGAAGTCAGCCAAAGACTGCAAAAACTCTTGCAAGACAGAAATGAGTTGATGGAGTTGTTGTATGCAGTAAACAATTTTGATCCTATTGTTGGAAAAGAAGAAATGGAGCGTGGAAAAGCTGAACTTAAAGGCCCAAAGTAGGTGCACAAAAATAAACAAGGGTAAAAAATGGGGTCAGACCGTTAGGCCCAAGAACTTCCACGCCCCCTTCTCCGACGCCCCTGCTTCGAAAAAAGGGTGTGCTACTCTCTGGTCGGACTACCATTCAGTACTCACTTCAGTATTGTTGTAAACACTGCAACCTTATGTCTACCTTTATTTCATAATATTCATAATACACCAACACATTGCACACACAACAAAAATCATAGATAAAAAATTGCTTACTTAAAATACAAACCGGAGATAGTACATAAAAAAGACAGATTTAAACTTTACTGGGACAGGACAGGACCATACTGACCGACACTCAAGACAATTCACTTGAATAGACCTGACATTACGTTCTATGACAAAATTAACAAAACTGTCTACTTGATTGATATTGCAATCCCAAACACCCAAAACATCCAACAAACCATAAAACCATACCACGAACAAACTAGCTAAATATCAAGATCTTGCCATAGAAATTAGAACATAGTGGAAGTCCAGACAGATCATATTGTCCCCATAGTAATATCATCTATCGAAGTCATACCTAAAACAATACATAATAGTCTACAATACGTAATAGTCTACAATACACTTAAAACCCCCAAACCCTCAATCCGTACTCTGCAAAAGGCTATGCTGTTAAACACTTGCCGCATTGACAGAAAAAACATCAGTTATTTCGACTTCATCATCAGACCCCGTCACACTTGGTTAAGGCCCGTGTGATAAGGGAGTGCCTCTGAAAGGAGAGATTATCAAAAGATATAAATAATAATAATCTTATATACGTATATATAAATAATAATAATAATAATCTTTCCAAGCCGATTTCGGCTACAGCGACAGACTCGGCAGCTGGCGTCTCGTTGGTCCGCGCGATCGTGTGCTCGCATGTGGCCGCAGTAGCGTATTTATGGCCTCAAAGGTCCTTGAGCCCTCAGAGCAAGTGAGCACGCCGACACTAGCGATATTTCAAAATATCATTCAGGGATTTGACTTAGTCGCAACTTATTAGATATTTTCAATTTATTAAAAAAAAAGTGTAATTGGTAACGATGCCGAGAGGATTATCTGAAGATTTACGAGCCAGAATTAGAAGGCTATTCTAAGAGGGAAATATCACGCAGAGTTTATGTATCCCAAGCCTGCGTGGTGACCACGTTGCAGAGGTATCAGGGCATGGAAGATTTAGCTGACCGACCGCGCAGTGGTCGCCCAACTGTTCTTACTGCAATTCAGAAGCGCTATATCAGATTACTGGTTGCCTGATTGCGGCGCAGATTGCAATGGGCAAAATGAAGAAGTTGAAGACAAAAGCATTTGGTAGAACAGCCTCTTTGTTGACGAAACGCGGATCAG
Source organism: Keiferia lycopersicella (assembly GCA_029255805.1). Lineage (NCBI taxonomy): Eukaryota > Metazoa > Arthropoda > Insecta > Lepidoptera > Gelechiidae > Keiferia > Keiferia lycopersicella. Next base: position 12,398,279 of record JARACZ010000006.1, on the reverse strand, counting down.
TACGATAAGTAATATATTTTTATGAAATACACTTACTTTTTCTACTGATCACAAAGTTTTTGATATGTATACAGGGTGTAAAAATATTAGCTGCAAATATTTTAAGGGGTGAACCAGCCCATGAAACTGGACAAGTTTCCCTAAGGACCATAGGGCGAAATATGAAAAATAAATTTGGACCTCTTATACAAAATCACCGACCCACCAAGTCAACTTGTATGGGAGGTCCAAAAAAATTTCTCATATTTCGACTTATGTTTCTTGGGGAAAGTTGTTCAGTTTCATGGGCTGAAACATTCTTTAAAATATTTGCGGCTGATATTTTTACACCTTATATATGTGGATGATATATGGCGAAACGAAGTTCGCGGGCATCAGCTAGTCACGACATAGTATAAAGCAAAGTCGCTTTTCACGTCTGTCTGTCTGTACGTATGTTTGCTTAAATCTTCAACGGATTTTGATGCAGTTTTTTTAAAAGGTAGATTGATTCAAGGGGAAGGTTTTGAGTATAAAACTTGCCGGAAAAACATCTTATTCCCACGGGAAAATGAGTTACAGCGGGCGCAGCCGCTGGGCGGCCCACTAGAATGGTATAAATACACTCTATTGCACATAACATCATAGTCACAAAAACGACTTGACTTGTCATTCAGACACACATTCTTTGCAGAGTTTTGTGTAGAGCTAGGTCACAATAATGCAAGTAATTATTTTATTTAATTAATTTGATCGACACGTCTATTTCGAACGAAGAATAAACTAGTTTTGTTTTTATTGTTATTTTAAGAAGCAGGCCTTTTTCTTTATTTACTGCTTATATGTCTTTTTAAAAATAAAGTATTAAAATATGAAACTAAAAACATATCTTAAGGCCGATTTACATTATCTTAGTGTTTAGGAGAGTAATTTAGTACAACTTGAAAGGCAAGTACTTTAGTGCTTTAGTGCGCTGCCAGTGAACGTTTACATTTTTCCAGTAGATTATCATTTCGACGCCACAATGAATAAATAAAATAAAAAATAAATAAAATCATTTATTTTCTCACAAATTAGAATTAGGTACATGAGAACACATAAAAGAACAAAATACACTAAAATGAAGAACTTATTGATACAGTTTGAGCCAACTTGTGAGACTGGCGCCTAAACCAGGTTTCGGTATGAAACCTGTATCATAGGTCACCAGGCCCCCATTCTAACACAGTTAGACTATTTCTATGTGAAATGTATGCTGCATGTAAATATAAGAACAACTTAATATTATTATAAAAAATAAATGGTTAATCTTAGAACTAGACTATTATAATAATTAGGAATTGACAAGAAGTACTGAAGTTATTGTGCAGTTTGAGTAGCTAAAACATACTTATTAGACAGTTATTTGTAACAAGTCTTCTGTCTCATCATAATTGAGCTGCAAGAGCCAAGACGTAAATTTTTTCTTGCATTCAAACAGAACGAGTGGGTACAGGTCAATGTAACCACTCGCCCGATTCTACAGTCTAGGACCCAGTACTAGAGATGGGTAACCACCCGGGTAAAAACCCGCGCTTGGGTAAAAACCCGGTTTTAACCCATTTCAATCCACCCAAAGCACCCGATGACTGGGTGAAAACCGACGTAAAATTTTAAATGATTTATTACCAAAATAAGATAAAAATAAAAAGATGCAAGGGCAAATGTTAAATATAATCATAGTTTAAGTATGATAAGAACACAATACCTGTTTTTATTATTCCTAATGACATAAAACATGTAATAAAAGTGAAAAGGTGAGTTTGCTTCGAATGAATTTGTCCCACTGCTACACTTTGGTCTAAATTATTTTTCAAGAATATAAAAATATTGATTTGGAATCTGCCATTATAATTAAAAATTAAAATAAAACCGTCATTCAAATGTTAGGTACGTCGGTGAACCTTTACGGCCTAGTGATGTTACAGTCAGTTATAGCTTAGTATCCAAAATAATATTAAGTGATCGGTTGTTTTTTGCTTTCTTGTTGGCCATTTATATTTATCAAAATATTTATAGATACTTCTTTAAAATGCAACATAGGCGCTAATACAAGCACATAATAAAAAATAGTACCTAGCACAAGTCCAATTTCTTATTGTTCGGAAGATATATTACTTGCTTTGTTTGCATTTGGTTTTATCTGGAGATTTTGACGATTCGCAAACGTGTTTTTTACCTACAATTGCTTCGATCCCCCGTGTCTGGAGGAAATCAAAGGTCATAGCCATTCCAAAGCCCGGAAAATTAACAGACTGTCCCAAAAACTTCAGGCTTATTTCACTCTTGTGCCACATATATAAACTTTTTGAGAGACTGCTGTTGTCCCGCTTAACAGGCTTCATTGACCCCAAATTGATCCCAGAACATGCGGGTTTCAGACCGGCCAAGTCTTGCAGCAGCCAGACACTGAAACTGACGCAACACATCGAGGATGGTTTTGAACTGAGGAAGGTAACCGGTGCTGTATTCGTAGATCTGTCCGCAGCCTACGATACAATAAATCTTAAGCGGCTGTTATGGAAAGTGGAGACGATGACAGGCGATCTTAAATTCGTCTCAATTCTTCGAGAACTTCTCCATAACCGCCGTTTTCAGGTGCATCTTCTTCAGGACAAAAGTCGTTGGAGGTCGCAAAAGAACGGACTGCCTCAAGGCAGCGTTCTTGCCCCGTTGATCTTCAATATATACACTAATGACCAACCATCCTGTCCCAACACGTGCCGCTTTTTATACCCCGACGACCTTGCGCTGACTTCCCAGGCGACCAGTTTTGAGGAGGTTGAGGTGAACTTATCTGACGCTTTGAAAGACTTAAGCAAATACTATAGAGAAAATTCACTGAAACCCAACCCATCAAAAACTGAATCCTGCGTTTTCCATCTCCGAAACAGTCAAGCAGTTCGTAGGCTCAATATTGAGTGGCAAGGTGTGCCTGTAGCTCACAATAAACATCCGAGATATCTGGCCATTACTCTGGATAGGTCACTTACCTTCAGTAAGAACTGCCAAAATATTAAAAAGAAGGTGTTCGCTCGGAATAACCTTTTACAGCGCCTTACTTCTACTGGATAGGGAGCAACACCTCATGTTCTGCGAACTACTGGGCTGGCGTTATCCTTTTCTGCAGATGAGTACGCAAGCCCTGTGTGTAGTCGTTCAGCCCATGCAAAGCTAGTGGATACAGCCTTAAATGAGACTTGCCGGATCATAACTGGTTGCCTGAAACCGACCCCGGTTAGCCAGCTATACCCACTGGCTGGTATGGCGCCCCCAGCTGTTCGCAGGACTGTGGCTAGCTCCCTTGAAAGAGCAAGGATGAAGTCAGATGCACGGCACCCTTTATGGGATGTGGTCGTCATCCCAGTGCCACAACAGTTGAAAAGTCGCAATAACTTTGTAAAGTGCGTGTCTTCTCTTTTCACCGACCCCAAACAAGCGAGGTGCAAACTTTGGCAGGAAAAGGTAACCCTACCAGCTCCTTCCGTCCCTATCGCTGAAAGCTTGCCGCCTGGTCATAAATTACCTTGGCCGGTTTGGAGTCCCTGAATAGACTTCGGACCCAAACTGGCCGGAGCAAGGAAAACATGGCCAAGTGGGGCTTCTTGGAGGGTGCCGACGTAAGTTGTTTGTGTGGTGCGGTCCAAACGATGCACAACCTAATATCGTGTCCGGCGTGCCCCGGCACCTGCACAAAGGACGATCTTATGACAGCGCCTGCCAGCGCTGTCAATATGGCCAAGTTCTGGGCTGCGGCGGTGTAGTGTCTGCCATCGACACGCTAAGTAGAACCTACAATTGTTTTCCAGGTAAAAGTCATCAGCGCAAGCCTTTTAACAATTGATATGCTTTTGTATTGTATTGTTGTATTTTGTATTTTTGACTTAAGCGGTACCTTTAAAAAGCATTGCCACTATGTTTCAAGACAATTGTTCGAGTAGTGGGTCCTACCAATCATGATCATGACATACGGAGTTGAAAATCGAGCAATAAAACATGTCACTCAGAGAGCTTTGGAAAGGTCTATGGTCGAAATCTCGCTATTAAATAAAGTTATAATAAAAAAGCAGATACTAAGTTATGTGGTACCTTAGCTAAAATGACCCATCTCTAGTAAACTTATGTATGTTTGAATGACTGCAAATATAACATGTTCTAAATGAAAATAATTTTTAGTAGCCAAAATGTCTTTTTCACGCACATGCCCAGCGCCTAAAGCTTATTTAATCAAGCGGGTGATTTTTATTATGATTGTTATTAGCCATTTTTACTATAAAGAAAGAAATAATTAGAAAGCTGTGAAATACTCATTGTATTCTTTTAGATTTTCTTAGAATTAAAACCATTTTTTAATTATTTTTTACTTATACTGTTTTCACCCATCAATTTGGGTAATAATGGGTTAAAACCGGGTGATTTGGGTAAAAACCCGGTTTTTACCCGGGTGGGTTGAATGGGTTTTTACCCGCTACCCATCTCTACCCAGTACCCAACACTGACGGGATGCAAAGGTTGTTCTATGACGTACCCTACCGCATACGAGGTCTGTCCTGCGGGATGAACGCACAACGACGTCGCCAAATACGCGCTATTTTACGCAAAATGCTGTCTGTAATAATGGAACAATAACTTAAATGCTACATAACTATAATAATAAATCACATAACTTGAATACTTTGAAACAGGAACATATTTCGAATGCCTAGCCTGTTTGTTTTTATATAGGTAAATTGTTTTTAACGTTCCATGAACAACATATTCAGACACCAATTTAAAAGTTGTATCTTCCGCCCATTTAGCCACCTTTAAAAACACGCACGCGTTTCACGTCACTTGTGCACTCTCCTAATGATTTGACTTACGTGTTTACACATAACGAGTGAAGAGCCGAGTGATGCGCGAGGGTTGCGCGGGCGCGAGAGGGGTATCACCTGCAACAAAGAATAGAGAGCGATCCTATTTTGATTTACTTGAAAGGCAACTAAAACCGTACTAAAGCGAGTAGAACTGTACTAAAGCAAGTAGCGTTTACACGTTTCAACTAAAGTACTCTCCTAAAGCACTCTGCTAAACACTAAGATAATGTAAATCGGCCTTTATGGTAATAACCGTGTAATTACAACTTAGGCCCGTATTTATAAACAGCACTCAAGTTTGAGATCGATCTTGCATGCGACTTTGAGATGTCATTAGTATTGCCTGACATTTGTCAAAATCCCTCTTGAGATTGATCTCGAGACTTGAATCATCATATCAGCCGGAAGACGTCCACTGCTGGACATAGGCCTCCCCCAAAGATTTCCGAAGTGAACGATCCTGCGCAACTTGCACCCACTGGCGTCCAGCGATCTTCACCAGATCATCTGTCCACCTTGTGGGAGGCCGTCCAACACTACGTCTTCCGACCCGGGGCCGCCATTCGAGAACCTTTCTTCCGCATCGGTTATCGGTTCCTTGAGCTATACGGCCTGCCCATTGCCATTTCCAGTTGCTTATCCTGAGAGCTATGTCGGTTACATTCGTTCTTCTACAGATTTACTCATCTCTGATTCGATCGCGCAGAGAAATCACGAGCATAGCTCTCTCCATCGCTCGCTGAGTGACCTTGAGCTTGTGTATGAGGCCAACAGTCTTCTCTCTTTTCGTGTGGGACACCGAGTCGTCCAACGACCCTAATGTCAAAATGTGAATTTTTTAACCGCCTTCTACAAGTAGCAGGCTTCTGATATGGTTGTGTAACGACCGCCGTCTAAGTGATCATAGACAGCAACCGGGACCTACGGCTTAAGGTGCCATACAAAACACGGAACCATCTTACTTACGGACAATCGGGTGGTTCAGCCCGCAATGTCCTAACCAGACTGGGAACTCCGAAGTCTTCTTCTCGACGGCTGCGAAGCAGCCGGCGGGGAGACGCCTTCGAGACAATGACCTCATGGGCGTGGGCGGCGGGGGGCACTTCCGGGTGCCAGGAGGACTTCACGCCGCGGCGAGGTCGTACCAGCCGGGTGATTCCCCATTCCGGGAGGTCCAGCTAGGGCCCGTCAGCGCTCGTCCCCTGGTGGTCGTATCCTGGTGTGGCTGCCTCGTCCTTCTCGCGTGGAGGTCCCGAGGTAGCAATCAAATCCGGTAAGCGGCGGATGCCGGGCTTTCCTGGGTTCATCGTGCGTGCCCACGATCCTGACTACTCGACATGGAGTAGTGGATGTGGACAGGCGACGGCCACGCCAGGCTGTGCTTGACAGTACCGCCCTGAGCAGACTATCTGAGATCCTTAGCCTCCAGGCCGCCCCTGGCAGTTGTGACATCGCCGAAGGATGACATCAGACGCTGGAGGCTAGAGCTGATGATGGGGGCCACGTCTTCGCCTTCACGGAGCGTGGCCAGAACATCAGTGAGAGTCCTGATCGCTAGCATCAGGACCTGTCTGTCCTCTTGTAGGACGGCTGCTCTTATCATCTTTTGTCTTGGGGCCGGTTGGGGCTTCGGCTTCTCCTCCTGAGGTTCACCCAAAGGGGTGCCGACCGCACCCAACGGACCCGTGGGTGGCACATGACGTGGATGGCCTGGCTCTTCCACGTCCTGGGGGGGCGGGGCGTTGCTTGCCTCCTCCGCCTCCTCGACTTCCGCTTCTTCGTCGATCCTGTTGGGGCGTTAGCGGCCGCCATGAGAGACCCTGCCACGTTGGTCTCTCCCTGCGATGCCACTTCCGTCCTCTTCATGTCGACGGGCTTCGTAGGAGGCGCTGTACCCGCTCTCTTGTTCCGTACCTCATGGCGCAGTACGGGGCGGTGGTAGTCAGTGTGATTGGCGGGCTGTGCCCCGCCACAGTTGGCGCAGGTGGCCGGTTTCTCACGGGAACGCCGGCAGTCCCGGGCGGCGTGCTCGCCGCCGCAGGTGCCGGAACTGCAGGCAGCGGTGGCACTGTGGCGGTCCCTGCTTGCCACGCCATCCCTCGATCTTCACGCCGTGCATGTTCATCAGCTCTGCGATGTCGTAGATGCCCGGGGCGAGGTTTGGCGTGCGGGTCAGCTGGGCGAAGAAGATGCACCCTGGGCGTCCTCCGCGGGCCTTGATGGGGCGCACATAGTCCACCTCGTAGCCCAGGGTGGTCAGCTCCTTCTTTGTCTCCTCCAGATCGGTGTTCACGGGGAGGCCTCTTATAGCTACCTTCAGCGGTCGCTGCTTCGGGGGTGCGTAGGCAAACCAGGAGATCCCTGCCCCGGAGCCCTCCAGCGCGGTTAGGTAGCGCTGGTAGACACGGAATTCCTGTTCGCTCTTCTCCAGGAATTGGAACCCTGTGGAACCGTAGGGTCGCACATTTGGCGCATGGCCGAGCTCCTCCTTGAGCTTGCCGACGTGGTGGCCCCATTCTGGTAGCACATCAACCACTATCGGCGGCGGCTTCTTCGAGCACCCCGTCAGCTTCATGCCGGGTGTGGGTGCAGGTTTCTTGCCCACGTCCTGGGTAGGCGTGGGCGGCGATCTGGTAGCGCGTGGTGGTGGCGACGGGGGCATCGCCAGCACATACGCGTAAGTGGCCGCGTTTGCCGACGGAGCGGGAGCGCTCGACGTCGACGGCGACGGGCTGTCCAGCAGAGGCATGGACAGCGGCGGCGTGACCCTTGTAGCCGGAACCGTCCGGGTCCTCGGCGGGGTCGGTGAGGTGGAGGGGGGGGCGCGCTTATCGGCGCGTTGCGGCTTCGGCACGATTGCCTGCACGGCTGAAGCACTCTCCCTGAGGGCTCTCAGGGCTGCTTGCCGTGCTGGCTCCTTCTTGCTGGTCTTAAACTCGCGTGGAGGAGACGCAAGCAAAGAAGGCAGCGGTGGCAACGGTGGGGCACCGGCGAACGAAGCCACAATGGCTGCCGCTCGCGGCGAGGTAGCGGGGTGCCTGGGACGGTCCCGGCGTGTGCGGCGCCAACGGAGGCGCAGGCGTCATCAACGGCGCCGGCGGCGCCAACGGAGGCGCGGGCGTCATCAACGGCGCCATGGCGTCGATAACGCGTTGCATAGCGACACCCGGGTTCGAACGAACGAACACCCGGATGCGCCGAGCAGGTGGGCGGCCAGTAGGCGGCGGCATCTTCAGCTTTCAAGGAGCCTCCAGTATTAGCCTGGGCCGCGCGAGGCGTAGCCCGCCCACAGGACGCAAGACCCTGGTAAGACCCGCTGGTGGGAAGCCGGGGTTACGGGGTGCTCAACAGAGCCCTACGCGACGACCGTGGGAGGGCAGAATCACTGGGCAGTCGTCTAACTCCGAGCGCGAAAGCGACTAGGCGGAAAATCAAGACTGGGAACAAATTCACAAAGTGATAGATATAAACTTCCACCCAAACGGCCCACCGAGAATCGAACCCAGAACCTTCTGCGTCAAAGGCAGTCGCACTACACTGCTTGCACCACGTCGGTTGTCGAGGCCAAAAGTTAGGGACCACGTCTCAGTAAGTACCATAAGTCATCACTGGCAAAACACACTGGCCTTATTTTGACAGACTTGAGTCCGGTTTAAAAATACGGGCCTAAGATAACAGATAGGTAATCTTTGGAAGCTTTGATATAAAAAAAAATATTATTTGGCAAAAGTAAAGTTCTATTTTATTTGATAAACAAGATTATAGACTCTTAACAAAATATAAAACATCACGTTGGCTTTGGTTACCGGGTCCGGTCCGGTTGGTGCCTGAAATTGCTTTCTCTCTTCGTTACCAGTCTATATTTCATTCAATTATAATAATTCTTTATGAGCTATTATTATTTTTCCCTAGAAATGCGGACACACAGGATATGCAAAATCTGGAGATGATCACCGGCGTGGTGAATCGGAAGAAAGCTTTCGCCATGGAGGTTATGATTTGGCGAATGACTCGAGGAAACGTTATCGTCCGCCCCGCAGACGAAGACCAGCTGTTTGAGGACCCGCAAGGGGTAACCCACTATATACTTCTTCTTCTTTATTCTTTTTCGTGTGTGACACCGAGTCGTTCAACGACCCAATGAACCCTAGTGTCAGAATTTTGCAACCGTCTTCTACAAGTATCAGGCTTCTGCTATGGTTGTGTAACGACCACCGTCTAATAAGTGAGCATAGACAGCAACCGTCTTAACGTGCCATACGAAACACGGAACCATCTTACTTACGGACAATCGGGTGGTTCAGCCCGCAATGTCCTAACCAGGCAATGTCCTATCCAGTGATAAATATCAACTTTGTGAGTGACCCACCCAGAATCAAACCCGGAACCTTCTGCCGGTGTTCTTACCGATTTGGCGCAGTGGTAGTGCAACTGCCTCTGACCCAATATATACTTTGGTATTATAACGTTTTCAAGACAGCTCAGGTCAAGAACTTCAGACGCTTAAGGTCCCGATCGCAAAACCGTCCTTAAACCGACGAGCGTGCATGAAAAGATTGATGACTGTAGAAGAAGCGAATAAAGAATGCAAGGATCTTAGCAAGTGGAAAGATATAGTCTTCGCCTAACCCTCCAGGAAACAGGCGTGGTTTATATATGTCATACGTATTATATTATCACAAATACAATGATTTGTACCGACTAATTCAACGATCTCTTCAATAAGAGGCGTCCGGGAGGTAGGCAGCAGCGCCTCTCGAGTTGACATGACAGTCCAAAATACTAACTACACTACGGTCACCAACCCGCCTGCTCAGCGTGGTGAATATAGGCATAAATCTCTTCTGGACAGTCCCGCACGCTCTACTTCACCGGGCCATGGTAGCGGCCCTGGTCGTGGTGGGGCAGGGTGTGCAAAAATCCCCGGTTTAAGGACGGTAGCTACCGATACAAACTTCATTTGGCTATGTACAACGGACGCACGCTACGACTTGTTACACACGACACGAGAAAAGCTCACTTCACTGATGTCATGGGAGACTTTAAAGCCAAAGTGGGAGAGGAGTACGGCGAATCAGATCCGGGACCACATGACTACCTACAGGAGCAGAAACCAGAGGGTTGCTGCTCAATTTCCTCAGCAGACAAGGACTGTTCTGTATGAACACCTATTTCCAGAAAATGCCCCAACGGAAGTGGACCGGGAAGAAAATGCATATACAGGGTGTAAAAAAAAATTGCTGCTAATATTTTAAGGGGTGGACCAGCCTATAAAACTGGACAACTTTCCCCAAGGAGCATAGATAGAAATATAATAAAAAATTTGGACCTCCCATACAAAATTACCGACCGATCAAGCCAATTTGTATGGGAGGTCCAAATCTTTTTTCATATTTCGACCTATGTTTCTTGGGGAAAGTTGTTCAGTTTCATGGGTTGATTCACATTTTGCAGCTAAAATTTTTATAGCTTATATTTAGGGACGTCTCTGTGATCAATAGGTTAAATACTGGAAGCGATTACCGACTTGTAAGATATCTTTAATTATTAATATTATATTATTAATTTTATATTATATTAATCTTAAGCAGAAAAGAAGCCGCATGGTCATGCTCATGCCTGTTCTACGATGAACTGGCAGTTTAGGACGACCTAACCTGCCCCAAACCGGACATGGCAAGTTTCAACTTGAACTGAGATTTGCTGCCATGAAGACCCCGGAAAATGTTGATAAGGACTTAGAAAGCATAATTGGGGCTATAACCGAAATGGGAAGGAGGCACTTTCGGAACAGGCGAACAGACAAAAGTATCGACTGAGAATAATTGGGGGATGAAGGTCTTTACCAAAACACGGGGAAGAAGTCATCTGGCAAAGTTAACGACCTCAAATGATGAAACTGTCACGTCAGTCCCACAGATTCTCGCTGAAATCGAAGAGTTTTACAAAAATCTGTATTCCTCGCACGCGCCTAAGGCTCCATCTAACGCAACTGATCCCAGAGCACTTCCTTCTTGAGGTTCTCGAGGAAGACGGAGTGGCCTCTGAACTGTTGAAGGTTGGTGGGAAACCAGTCCTTCGAGAGCTGAAAAGACTATTTCTACTCCGTAATCGCCAATGGGACAATCATTCGACTTTATTAAAACTTAGGCTGTTTTGAAAACCTCGCATCGGGGCCAAGTTGAGTGGCGATTTATGTAGAGGTATTGACAAGCCTATACAGAATGGCGACAATGTCCGTTCAAGTACAAAACCACAAGACAAGACCCATCCAACTACTCCGTGATGTGATATCCCCCAAAAATTTCATCAATGCAATGGAGGATATCTTCAAGACCTTACAGAAGAATGGACTGGGCATTAACGCCAACGGGTAATTTCTTACTCATCTCTGCTTTGCCAACGACATCGTTCAGAACATTCATAAAAATATTGTCAGGCTAAACACTGCTTCGAGACTTGTTGGACTAGGGATGAATTCAGTTAAGAATAAGGTCATTTTTCATCAACACGTCATCCCTGAGACAATTTTCGTCAAACTTGTCGAACGTGTAGAAAGAAAAACCAGTTGAAAAAAGTGTGCAGCTGGGCTGGGCAGTGTTTGGGAAGTTGTGTCATATTTTGGAGTTACCCTTGCTACAATACGTCAAGACCAAGGTGTACGATCTGTGCGTCCTACCAGTCATGACATAATGGAGCGGAGACGTGGAACCTGTCAGTAAAACTGGTCCACCGGCTACGTGTCACTCGAGAGCTATAGAAAGGTCTATTCTGGGGATCTCAGTGATGAGACTATCCGCAAAAAGGCCAAAGTAACAAATATTCTTCAAAAGTGTAGCAAACTAAAGTGGCAGTGGTCTGTCGTAGAACCGATGGCCAGTGGAGTAAGCAGGTTCTCGAGTGGAGACCTCGCCTCGGCAAGCGTACCGTTGGACGCCCTCCGGCCAGATGGAACGATGACATTAAAAAAGAGAGCGGCTGGTAGCGACTGGATGGCGAAAGCGGGAGATTGTTCAGTATTGTGTACCCTGTAGGAGGCCTATGCCCAGCTGTGGACTACTATAGGATGATCTGATGTGATGATGTGATGAAAGACTGTGTAAAAAATCTAATACCTACTAAATTAATTTGTATTAGGGAACTGCGACTCGAAAAGTGGCTTTTGTAGCTCTGTGCCAAAGCACAAATTTGAAGTACCTTACATTGAAAATTTGTGATGCCTTTAATGCCACTATTCATGAATGTCCGAATACTAGTCAAGAGAGACGCAGATTGGTAGTACAGTTGCAACAACAGATTGAAGACATGGACGAGGTAAGAATCCAGGCTTTTGTCCTTGTCCACACCGTATGCCGTTCTTCTGCCGGCGCTTCTGCACACGAACAAAACTGGATTTCCTCTTTTCCACCGGTAAAAACCATTTAAATTCTAACTTTATCTCTTAAGTATCATACATACCATAAGTCATACTGTTTACCGGGAGAACTTATAATTTCCAAGGGAGAGCGTAATATTACTCAATGAGTATCGTACGACCTGAAGATAAGGTACACGTTATTTCTTCTAGAATGGATATGCTTGGGAAAGTTTATACCATTATAATTTCGTAACCCAATTAAAATCTATATCTGATCCTTCTATAACCGTAAAACATTTTCAGGAGTTAATAGAAACAAAACGGGAACGATGTAATCAACTGAGGGTTATTAGTAAAGTTATAGAGGGGTTGATTATTCGTGTTAGAAAAGCTAAAGTAATCTGCTTTATGATGAATCGTTTAAACAACGACATCACAAGAAAATGTCTAGTCGGCGAAGGATGGGTTATAACTGAAGATTTTGCGACACTTCAAAATATATTAGTGCAATGTGGAGTAAGTACCTAAGCACCTTTTTCAAGTGCTGATCTTATAAAAAAAGTGAAAACACTTCGACAAGACTGCTGGACACTTTGGTGCTGTGTGATGCTGGCTTAGAATAGCATCACCCCACATCCTTCCCGCGGGAGTCGTAAGAGGCGACTAAGGGACTCGACAGTATTGTATTACAATATTTAGGCGACACGCTGACAACCTGCCACTATAGTGATACACATGTTTTCTGAAACAACCTTAGAAAACAATTCTCAAAAATATCAGACGTGGTGATAGTAGCCGTTATCGCTCTGCCTACCCTGCAAGGGATAAAGGCGTTATATATGTATGTATGTACTTCGACAAGACTAAAATAGGCTATTGAACGTAGAGCAATAGTTATGGGCTACTGACTAAAACAGGCTATTGAACGTAGAGCAATAGTTATGGGCTACTGACTAAAACAGGCTATTAAACGTAGAGCAACAGTTATGGGCTACTACTGTACTGTTATTTTTTATTATTATTTTGTAACGAAATAATAATGTATAATTTCAGGAAAAGGATGGTTCGACCCGAAAGTCTATTGTAATGGAGATAGATACGCCTATAACGCCACCTACTGTTCACAGGACCAACCGGTTCACTCACGCTTTCCAGGCGCTTATATTCGCCTACGGAAACCCCGTGTATGGGGAACTGAATCCAGGTAGGTAAGTGGTTTTTGTAATATGCTTACTTACGAGGCAAGTAGTACATCTCTCGAAAGCATTTTTGGGTGCGTTTCCATTAAGGAGCTGGTCGGCACAAACTATTCTATTTCAATAAACAGAGTGTAAAAAAATTAGCTGCAAATATTTAAATGGGTCAGGTAGACCATGAAACTGAACAACTTTCTGAACATAAGTCGAAATATGAAAAAATATTTGGACCTCCCACACAAAATTACCAACTGACCAAGTCAATTTGTATGCGAGATCAAAAAAAAAACTCATATACTTCGACCTATGTTTCTTGGGAAAAGTTATTCAGTTTCATGGGCTGAGTCACCTCTTTAAATATTTGCAGCTAATATTTTTACATCTTATATATTATACAGTTAAAACTCATCATAACTAGTCAAAATCTATATTGACTGAAGGTATCGGTTAAAACTAATTTTGACGGGTTTTTGTTTTTAAAATCAGTCAATATTTGTTTTGACCGACGTGACCAGTCAAACTCATTGCGCTCCGCTGGAAGGGAGTAGGAGAGCCTTACACTTGATCTCTTTTTCTAGAGCCATCATGCAGTACCTACTGAATTGCCCTGTACTGCTTTCCACCTTAAGGACGGCTTTCGAAGGGCACTATAATGTCTGGTATATTCTGGGAGTTCCTCTACTACTGTTAGGGGTTACTCTTGGGCGGGCCTGGCCTGGCCATTCGTCTGCGTTATCCCTTGCGTTGCGGGGAATAGATTCAGACAGACACAAACTAGACACAGTTAGTTACCTTAGGGAACTTCTACAGCGATCCTTTGGTCTTGGGAGACGGCTTTTTCTACTGCCACCTGGTAGCGCTTGTTCTCCAAGCAGCTAATTGTGTGAATCTAAATCTATTCCCCGCAATGCAAGAGATGACGCCAACGAATGGCCAGGTAAGTAGGTAAAAGCGCTTTATTATACAATCAAACACAAACACATAACTAAAAATTCGCATGAGAGTCTCAGGATCTTATAGGCTTTGTCTCAAAACCTGACCTGTAAGTTGAACTTACAGAGCGGGTTTTCGGTCAGTAAAGACCTATTTTCAGAACATGAGATATGAAAAATTTATGTTTTTATATTTGTTATGATTATTTATATAATGCATATTATCATTTTGCGTATTCACTTATGAAAATAAGGATTATGAAATCGGAGTATTTAATATATGCTGACCTACTTTCTAATAAACCGTGTTACGGAAAAAATATGCATACTGAACAATTACCATCATACTGAATAATTTTCACTATGGGGCCAAGTTTTAAAAGCATTTCGCTTAGAATTAATTATCAGCTTAATATTATTAGTGAGACACAATAGTTACGTATTCAGTGTGGCGATGTGATTTTAGTCAACGAAATAATTCGGCTAATGGGCTAGTTTCCTGGGTCAATAAAAAAATATACCAGTTGTACGCTTAAAACCATAGTCCAAAATACTACGGACTTCATTCATAATTTTTCTAAATATTCATAGTTTGAAAATTATAAACAGTAAAATAATATAGAAGTTAGTGTTTTGACGCCATCCAAATACCGAGGGCGTGACGTCATACTACGAATTCTCCATACAAAATACAGTTTTAGATAGTTTTAAAAGTAGCTTATTTGACCTGACAGGAAACAAGCCTATTGCACATTTCACAAGCAAGTTCTTGAAAAGTCATAACTAGTATTACGTGTTGATTTTCGGTAGAAGTTAACTTCTTTTGGGGTGTAAAATAAAAAAAAATGCATTTTTTTCTATTTCCTTTCGTATTTCATACACGTAAAATTGTAGTGGGGTGTAATTTGCGTAAATTTTGGGGATATTTTTTATTGCATATTTGGGTGGATATTTGAAAACGGTTCTTCAGGTCCCTTTCCAGGCAAATTTAAAATTTTAGTTTTATGGCTATTTTATCGTTGCATAATAATGAAGGCCTATTGGAAAGGTTATTTACGAAAAAACACTTAAATCGAACCACAGGTTTCGTCAAAATTCAATTTTGAAATTTGAGGTGCCAGTCAACGGGACATTTTGCGCCAGTCAAGGGACATAGTAATTTTTTTAACAAAATATATGAATAAAAGCTGTTCATCTTTTGCTTTTAACTAAGTAGAATAGAAGTAAAAGTTGCCGCAGCCTACTAAGACCTAGACTGAGGCTTCAGGGCGTCAGTCTGGTTAAGACACGACGCACCTAGTCACAGACAATTTGCTCGTGCTTGAAACACGACACAGCCAGCCCGACATACGAAATAAAACAGCCACAGTGTTCGACAATCACAGTTGACAGGCGGGCGTATGTGATCTGTCGACCACCGGAAAAAGGCTGTTTGTAAACAGCCGAAACGTAGACCCAACTCTCCACCAAAACAATAGTACCGTAAGTCGTTTAAACTTAGGCCATAATGAAACAGTTAGCATGAGACAAGAAGAAACCACCGAAAAGATTATGACCTGAGAATTAACTGTGTAGTACATTCTGCTGCTGAACAGACGAAGATAACCCTAAAGATGACGCAATCAGCCTAAGACATGCATGACTTAGGCACCACTAATAGGCAAGCAACCTAACACACGCCGCTGTATACATGAGACACGTCGCAATCAGCTTAAGAGATATTGCCATTAGACTGAGAAATAACGTAACTAACCTGAGACACGACGCAGTCACCTTAGAGACGACGTAAACAGCCTGAGACACGATGTACTCAGCTAAAAAGACTCCGACATACAATAATGCAATCAGCTTAAGAGACGTCGCAACCAACCTGAGACATAACACAGCCATGCTAAGATACAACGCAGACAGCTGAAGAGACGTCGCAATCAACCTCAGACAACGCATTAGGCTAAGAGACGTCGCAGTCAGCTTTAGAGATGTTGAAGTCACCCTTAGTGAGTCTTAACGCAGCCGCCCTGAGATGTAACGCAGTCTGCTTAAGAGACGTCAAAATAGCCTGCCATAGCACAGCCACCCTGAGATATAACGCAGTTGCTTAAGAGACTTCGCTTAATGACCCTGAGTGAGATAAAACGCAGCCAACCTGAGATGCAACGCAGTAAGCTGAAGAGACGTCGCAATCTTTCTGTGACATGACGCAGCCACCCTGAGATACAACGCAGTCAGCTTAAG
The DNA here is from genome assembly GCA_029255805.1 of Keiferia lycopersicella. NCBI lineage: Eukaryota > Metazoa > Arthropoda > Insecta > Lepidoptera > Gelechiidae > Keiferia > Keiferia lycopersicella. Next base: position 12,381,685 of record JARACZ010000006.1, on the reverse strand, counting down.
AGACGTCGCAATGAGCCTGAGTGAGACATGACACAGCCACCCTTAGATACATCGCAGTCAGCTTAAGAGACGTCACAATGAGCCTGAGCGAGACATGACGCAGCCACCTTTAGATACTCGTACATCGCAGTCTGCTTCAGAGACGTCGCAGTCAGTTCAAAAGACGTCGAAATCAGTTTAAACGAGACATAACGCAGCCGCCCTGATATACAATGCAGTAGCTTAAGAGACGTCGCAATAAGTCCGAAACATTACGCAACCACCCTGATATACTACGCAGTCAGCTGAAGATCGTCACAATTAACCTGAAACCTAACGCAGAGATCCTGAGATACAACGCAGTCAGCTTAAGATACGTCGCAATGTACCTGAGTGAGACGTTTCGCAGTCAACCTGAGATACAACGCACTCAGCTTAAGAGACGTCGCAATTAACCTGAAACTTAACGCAGCCTCCCTGTGATACAACGCAGTAGCTTAAGAGACGTCTATCAATCAGCCTGAGATATCGCGCAGCTACCCCGAGGCCTAACGCAGCCACACCTAGAGACATAAAGCAAGCGTTTTTAAACTATGTCATCTGCACGAAAAACAATGCTGTTCAGCATCTGGAAACCCTTAATCTAACTTACGGTACCCATGGGTAGACATGAAGTGGTGCTATTCCACTCTGCAGGCACACATGTACACAAAAAAATTGCAAGAACAATCATTAAAATAACATTAGTCACTTGACTGGCATAGAATGTCCCTTGACTGGGAAAAATGCCAGTCAAATGAAGCCAGTCAAGGGACAATTTTCTATGTTTTTAGTGATTTATTGGTAAATGCTTGAATGTAATCAAAATTTTTAAACGAATCTTAAATCTCGCTTTATTATGCGACATTATTTATTCAGAAAAAATCCTCTGTAATACCTCTTTCATGAAGAAAACATACACAGGAAAGGGACCAGGCGCGGGTGCAAAAATAGGATCTAAAAATTTAACAACTCCTATTTTATTCTAGAAGTGCCAAGGAGCTATATGCTCCCTCTCTAAGGATGAAGAAGTAATCCTGGCAGGAGGCGGAAACAAGACCCAGCTCATAGTTCTATTAGTTTCAGCGATTTAGTCGTTTTAGATCACGTATTCAGAAAACACAAAAACGTGTGACCAACACAAACTGTCATTTTTATCGGTATACGCAGTTAAATATTGTCCAATTAATAATTTGCTATAAATCTACATAATATAAGGATTATTATGATGGGTAAAAAGTTATATGATGTCCAGCTAGATAAAACTTTATACGTGTTTGAATTTCGCAATAGCTGAGTGTGACACGCGAAGAACGCGTGTTTTGACCCCGATTTCAGGTTTCAAAATAAGTTTTAGTTAAACATATTTCATAATTTGTGGATGGAGTTTTACTTTCTAAATAGTCAATTAAACATTCTTTCGTGTGAATGATACTTAAAATCTGTAAGTGTTATACACTTTAAGAAATTTACGTGTGACCGCAATTTTTAACTGTGCAAATTTTCACCCATTTACGCTAGGGATTGAGTCAAATTTATCTTGCATAGTTTCCACTTTCTTTGAATATCTTTGTTTCTGAGACAGTACTTTATGTAATTTTCTTCAAATAACAGTTTCTTTTGAGTTCGTTTTTCTAGGCGTTCTTAGCGCTCTGAAGCTAAAAGAGTAGCTGTAGCAGTAAAACTATATGGATGTAACAGCAGTTTTATTTAAGTACTTAGCTAGAGGTCCATAGTCTGTAAAAGCAAGTATAACCTATTAAAACAAACAACCCATAAAAAGCTGCACTTTACCTAAAATATCATTGATATTATCGAAAAATATATAGGTACTTATATATTAGATTTGGCGATATAATCAATGTAGGTAATAAACATAATCGAGAGCGGACGGGGTGGCCCGAATTGGAGCGAATTTTTAAAGCTTTTTCCCAAGCTTTTCTGTGTTTAGCGGCCTTTGGAAATGTATTCATGCATTATTTTTGCAATCACGAGCACAACACTGTGTCATTTTATTAAATAAACTGTTAAATAAAATATTAAATAATTAACAAATAACACGGTTTGTTTACAAATAATCTATAGAATTTGAAAAATGGCTGGCTCACTTGCTTATGCGACACGTAACGGGAGTAATTTGCAGTTTTTCACCTCATTTAGCCAACCATAGACAACTTAACGGATGTTAAACCCTTTCTAAATTTATTTGGGTGAGAGTGGAATAGCAAATAGTTTAGCTAAGATTTGAACTCGCGTAAAATTCAGGAATTAGCTTAAGCTTTAGACAATGGGCACCAGAATTAACCCAAATGCAGGTAGCATTTAGTTTGTATGAAAATTTAAACTTTTTTATTTTAAAGAATTCAAACTTGGCCCCATAATGAAAATGTTTTAGATTGGTGGTATACACTACGTCTCCAATTTAATGTATTTTCTCCGAAACACAGTGTTTCCAAGTCATTTGTTTCATTTACGGAAACATAAAACGACGCAAAAATGTGGTTTCTGTTAAAAAAAGGATAAGATTATATTAGGTCTTTACCTATGAAATTGCCGTTTTTTATGAAAAAAGTTAAGCGGTTTTTTCAGCTATATTTTATATTTATATTAATTGTGATAATCACCCATGCAATTGATACCTTTCTTGAAAAAATCAGCTGGACGGGGGGCAACAAATTCTTCAAAGGCGTTTTGTACTGCCTCTCGAGTGTTGAATTTTTCTTCCGCCAAGAAGTTATCCAAATTCTGGAAAAAGTAGAAGTCTGTAGGCGCAAGGTCTGGTGAGTACGGCGGATGACGGAGAATTTCCAACCCCAGCTCTTGTAGCTTGGAGACCGTCTGCTGTGCAGTATGAGGTCGCGCGTTGTCATGCAGAAGCAGTGGCGCCGAACGATTGACCAAAGCTGGTTTGAGACGTGCGAGCTTTTTCATCATCGTGGTCAGTTCTTCACAGTACACATCTGCAGTAATGCTTGTCCCGTTTGGTAAGAAGCTGTGATGAATTACACCGCCGCTAGACCACCAAACAGTGACCATCACTTTCCTTGGGGTAAGTTTTCGTTTAGGGCATTGTTTGGGTGCTGAACCAGGGTCTAACCAACTTGCTGAGCGCTTACGATTGTCGAACAGGATCCATTTCTCGTCACAAGTAACAATTCGATTCAAAATACCTTCATTTGTATGCCTGACGAGAAATGCTCAAATGCGACGAAAACAAAACTCTAATTATTAAACAAATTAATGAAGGTTTAAGAAAAAAGAAATTCGTGTTTTTAAAATAAACTTAATTTGAAATCGGAATTACCAGCCAAGAAATAATAATTTGGATTTGAAATGGCTAGTACGGCAGAACGGCAATTGCATAGGAAAAGACCTATTATTTGAAAAAGTGAGACTCTAGAAATTCAAGTGAGTATAGTTGAAAAATTACAGTATTTTTCGCGTTTTTTAATAATTTTAATTTATTTTTGTTTCCGTAGGTCTTTACACAATAATAACATTTCCATTTTTGTTTGCTGTAATGTTCGGAGACGCTGGTCATGGCTGCCTTATGTTGGCAATAGCGTTATGGATGATTATTCGCGAACGCAAATTTATAGCACAGAAATCTACAAATGAGATTTGGAACATTTTTTTTGGTGGTGAGTGGCATATTTTTTCTTTGTATTTTATTCTAAATTTTTTACGAAAATAAATTCTGACGCATAGATTATTAAAGCCTCGAGACCTTCAAAAATCTAAGTTCTAAAGAAACTGTAAGAAACAATACAACCTGTTATTTTCTAGGTATGATTTACATTTATAATGATAGTACAGATAATACAATACTGCTAGTGTAGATGATAGTTATTATTTGAAATCAGCGGACCTGGAATTCGGATGGGTGACATACATTACATGATAATTATATTAATAACTAGCTGGTGCCCGCGATAGTGTTCGCGCGGTGGAAATTCGATTTAAGGTTAGTTACATTTATAACGGTTCGTCGGGTCATTGGACGACTCGCGGTGTCACACACGACAAAAGAGAATGCCTTGTATTATGTAATAGCAAAAAGCTGTAGGGAACATAATAACAACTCAGCTATACCCTTTACACTTTTTCTTTGTTGTTGGTCCCTAAATCATAATACGACTCGAGGTTGGTGGTCTTTTATGTACTTACGTACGGATTGGGTTGGAGACCTATATACAAAGCTAAAGAAACTACGAACTATTGTCGATTTGTTTTAAGTGAAGTGGTACTTCACCTTCACTCAGTGGCTGTATATTTTTTTTTGCTGTGATGTTTGCAACAAAGAAGTTTGACCATATCAATGGTTAATGCAAGGCTTATTGTGAGAAGAGAACTGATGTTTTAATTTCAGTGATTTCTGCCAGCCCTCTTATACCCGTGTAGGTAGTTAGTTGTGGCGGTTACTTTGAAAAAAATACAGCTAGAATAGTCAACTGATGAAAATGAGCCAGGGACATTCACAGGAGCCGGCCACCGCTGCTGCTCGTTGCCTTTCCTAGATATATTTCCTGTCCCGTTTCCTAGTTATCTTTTAAAACACGCACAGGTAGAAATGAATGATGCTTTGCTAGTAACAATATAATATAATATTGCTAGCCATCACCACACGTCAAACAGATGTTGTTTTATGCTTACCTCCTCAAAACAGCTCAAAACTCCTTCAGCACTGTCGATGCTGGTATCAATTCCGAAGCAGTATTATAAAAGATGAGGTACAGATACCGAAGCTTGTTCAATAATGTTGTATATTAGCTCAAAATGGTTAACCAGCAGATTTTCGATAAATTACTTTTCATCGAGTTATGAATTTTTAAGTGTTGAAGGCAGCACATACCTACTGGGATCCCCTTAATGTGTTCGGTTCTTTAGCTTTTTCGAGATGCTTTCTAACCAATGACGAATAGTGTTTTTTACCTGCAGGGACATCACTATCTAGTTTACCTATTTTTGGTTCTCTGCCAAGTCCCCTTACGTTGAAGTGTGATTTATTATATCTAAGATGTTACACCAGCTTGCAAATTAAGCACTTCCATATACCTTGTAGTTAAAACGTTTCTGTTGGTCAAGATCACGTCAAGATTCGAACTTTTCCCGTAGAAGAAAGCAATTGCCCCACAAAAAGTGTCGTAAATGTTAAGTTGGTTAATAAATCCAACGTGTCGTTTCGGAGATTAGCGTGGACAAACCCACAGACAGAAAGACATTCAGTTCTGGTCACATGCCGCTGGTTTGATCGTATTCACCCGTAAGAATGACTGAATTTCTTCGGATAAAATATTACCTAGATGTTGATTAGTGCTAGTAGCTATACACCACAAAAGTTTCATTCAAATCCGTCCAGTTGTTTTGAAGATAAGCGTGAATAAAAACATAGGAAACGGTTGTAGATCAATAATAATACACTCGGCTTCAAAAAAATCGCACCTTTTAAGAAATCTATTTCAATCATCTTTCAATCGTATTTGTATCATGAAATATTGGTAATGTTCGGTATCATTTGAAAGGTAAGAAAACAGAGAATGCAAAAACAATAATTCATTCAATGTTTTTTATTGGAACTGAGAAAAATTTACAAAACAATAAAAATCCTTAAAAACCCTAATGCAATCTGATTAATTTTTCAAAACAAAGTTTCTTAAAACTAACCTAAAACCTAGTGTTACCCCCCTAGCCCTAATGACGTCTTCCATGCGCTCTCTCATGGATCGCACCAACTTTAGGACCTCTTGAGGGATACTGTCCCATTCCTCAATAACGGCGTCTTGGAGCTCCTGAATAGTCGCGGGAGCGGGATCACGGGATCTAACCTTGCGTTTCAGCTGGTCCGAGATGTGCTCTATCGGGTTCAGATCTGGACTTTTCGCTGGCCACTGCATGACAGGGATCCCAACCTCTTGAAGGTAGCCTTGCACAATACCAGCAGTGTGCGCGCGAGCGTTATCGTGCATTAATGTGAACCCGTCGCCAATAAATCCAGCATAGGGGACCACATGTTCTTCCAGGATCTCTGTGATGTACCGGTGAGCAGTCATCGACCCTTGCCCGCGAGCACCGCCGGTCCGAGAGACGCAAGAAAGTTCAGTTTTGCCATCGGCAGACATGCCGCCCCAGAACATGCAGGAACCGCCCCCCTATTCTACCTTTTCTTGGATGCAGGCTTGGGCAAAGCGTTCGCATTGTCTTCTGTATACTCTTTTGCGTCTATCGTTGCAGAAAAGGCACACTCTCGTTTCGTCTGAGAAGAGGACAGTTCTCAATTGGTCCAGGGTCCAATTAACGTGGGCGCGAGCAAATTGCAAGCGTGCTCGCCGATGCGCTGCGGTCAATTTTGGACCCATGGCAGGTCTTCTAGCCACAATATTTCTCTCCTTTAGTCTTCTTCTAACTGTAGAGACACTCACGGCCCTTCTACGAACTGCTTGAAGCTGCTGTTGCAACTCAACAGCATTAGAGAACCGATTTTACAAAGATTTCGATACGACGAATCGCGCGCACCCTGCTGGTATTGTGCAAGGCTACCTTCAAGAGGTTGGGATCCCTGTCATGCAGTGGCCAGCGAAAAGTCCAGATATGAACCCGATAGAGCACATCTCGGACCAGCTGAAATGCAAGGTTAGATCCCGTGATCCCGCTCCCGCGACTCTTCAGGAGCTCCAAGACGCCGTTATTGAGGAATGGGACAGTATTCCTCAAGAAGAGGTCCTAAAGTTGGTGCGACCCATGAGGGAGCGCATGGAAGACGTCATTAGGGCTAGGGGGGTAACACTAGGTTTTAGGTTAGTTTTAAGCAACTTTGTTTTGAAAAATTAATCAGATTTCATTAGGGTTTTTAAGGATTTTTATTGTTTTGTAAATTTTTCTCAGTTCCAATAAAAAAACATTGAATGAATTATTGTTTTTGCATTCTCTGTTTTCTTACCTTTCAAATGATACCGAACATTACCAATATTTCATGATACAAATACGATTGAAAGATGTTTGAAATAGATTTCTTAAAAGGTGCGATTTTTTTGAAGCCGAGTGCATAAAGAGTTACCGAATACTTACTTTCTACAGTGTTATATGTATGGATCGTTTTTTTTCAGGACGCTACGTAATTCTTTTAATGAGCTTGTTCACCTTATACACCGGATTTATTTACAACGCCTGGTTCTCGAAGCCTATACGACTTAAGAGTAATTACTGGATCAACGTGTACCCTGCTGATGTACTAAAACAAGAAAGAGTTTTGCAGCTTGATCCAGCTGGCAAGACTAAAGGAACTTACATGCTGGGAGTGGACCCTGCTTGGGGAGTAAGTTGAAACGAGGAGGCGTAAAGCGGTGCTTCGTTTATAAAAACCATACTTGTACCTCAGTAGCCACCTTCACACATTTATTGATAACCTAACCTAACCTAACCTAACCTAACCTAACCTAACCTAACCTAACCGCTTTTAGTACCTGATCAGGGGTCTAGGTAGTTTGGGTCTGGGTAGTTTCGGTCTCGGTCGTTATGTAATAGTACATTAGGGCAGTAGCCAAAAATAAACCAATTTCTGGCCGAGCAATATTGGAAGGACGAGACTAAGTGGAGGCCTCCCAAATTAAAGAGATCAGAAATTGATACTTTTAATGAGGCTAGTTTATTGCATTTCTTCCATTTGCGAGGGAACATTAGAATTCCACATATAATCGAGAATAATTTTGAAATACACATGGTGCATGCGATGGAATTAGCAAAGTAAAATTTAATAAAAAAGTAGGTACCCGGCTAACCGAGCCTAGCTCGGATATATTGCACCCTAAAACATATTTTGTTTCTTGCACTACCTATCAAATATCCGCATATTCACCTAGTAATTATTGCGCGCGTAAACCCGATAAAGCCATAATGCAATAAATATGTATTACAACATCTGTCGGATAATGCAAAAACTACTACAATACGGGCCATGTCTGTACCGTAATAAACCTAATTTCACGAAAAGTGAAGTTTAAGAACCGTTTGAAGGCCAGGAGTCAGGACCGAAAAGTAGTATGGAATTTTATTATTGGAATCCTGTTGACATATTATAATGGATTCCTTAAATGTATTTTTTTTAAACAATGACGCCATTTACGGGCAAAATGTAGTGCTTACCTACATACAATTCACAGAGCTCTATTTTTGAATTTATGTATGCGACTTATTTTACACGTTCTACTAAATACCGGGTGTAAGGGACGGTGTAATGAAAACTTTGCGGGCGTGATCAGACCGCAAAACTGGATAACTTTTTGATGGGGGCTATAATTTTTTTTTTACTTCCTTTAGAAAGTCAATCAGTTGATCAGTAGTTTTATATGGGAGGGTGAATTTTTTCTCGTTTACCAACATAGCCCTCATAGAAAAAGTTATTCAGTTTCATAGTCGTATCATGACTGTAAAGTTTTCTTTACACCGTCCCTACATCCGGTATCATCATTGGCCTCATACGTCTGTGATAGACGATTTAATCAGTGTCTGAGGCAAGCTTTATCCGCAGGACACGGGTGAAGTATCCTCTCCACAGACACCGCTTTGCCTGGGACGCAATTTTGCGCCACCCTCTAGCCTCCTTGGCTAACTCCACATGAAGGAAAAGTCCATACGTGCGGAGCCAGTTCGACTGCAGAAGTCTACTACACGGTAGACTTGTGTCACACGCGTATGACTGAGACCCCTTTCCGGGTTTAAATGTGGAGTTGTTCTACTCCCGGACCCTGTTCTGCTTGGGTGTCGGCTTTGGGTCGCTTCTTATGACCCCCACGGGAGGAAAGGGGCTGGTGTTTTTCTTCTTTGCCGGTTACCACACGGCATAATACATACCCTTTAAATGCACACATAACCCTGACATTAAAAAACCAGTAGGTGGTAGATATTGTGATAAGATTGACGATTGTTTACACCACACTTTCATAAATTTGTTTTAATTTCAGTTTGCTATAAATAAATTTACTTTTGATAATTCGTTAAAAATGAAATTGGCTGTAATACTTGGCATTGTTCACATGATGTTTGGTCTATGGCTGAGTTTATTCAATCACATGTAAGTTAACAATCTGTAGTTAATTAAAATATTTTATTTTGTTTTGTGGTAACTACATGAAACTCTTTTAACCACAGCTTTTAACAGAAGAAGTACCCGGTTAACCGAGGCTAGCTCGGATGTATCGCCCCTAAAAACGTATTTTGTATCTCATATTACTTATCTAATATCCGCATATTCACCTAGTTATTACTCCGTGTGTAAACCCGATAAAGCCATACTGCAATTATTATGTATTACGCCAACTGTCGGAAAGTACGAAGTCTACTACAATACGGGCCATGTTTTGGAGAACGTGGTTTGACCTTAGGTACTTGTTCTGTTTGACGAGTAAAACACATAAATAAATATTTTTACAAAACATATAGACTGTATAAAATAAAATATTTAAATATTATTGTAAAAATAAAGGAGCAAAAATAAAAATGAAAAAGACATGTTGAGGTTCGGATTTGAACTCGAGCTCCACAGATTAATAGGCAAGCAGTCTAACCAACTAAGCTGGCTGAGACAGAGATTCGCTGATGATGGCTGAGCGACGAAATAGCGGTTCCTCCTCCACGCAAAATGCAACGTGTTTTTATTCGGCTTATTTTGCCGTTCAGAGTGATTTTCGGGTAATAAAACCTAGCTGCAGTGGGACGTTGAACAGGCTATGTAAAAAAGAAACCTAGCTAGATGGGTTTATCGCCCCCGAGTCCTCTACATACAAATTTTCAAGAAAATCGTTGGAGCTGTTTCTGTGATTCTATATATATATTGAAGAAAAAGGGTATAGAGAAAGCCTGGCTTACAAGGGTTAGCATGCGAGTCAGCCGCACTGCAGCTCGCACCGTTTAAACACAACTTACGAGTTACTCGCACGTGCGATTTGAACTTGCATGCGAGTTACTTCAAAATTTTTTGTTTTCACTCGCCTGCTCGCACGGCAGCACCTCGCACATAACAGCAGCTCGGCTTTTACTCGCATTGTGTGAATGCGTTCGAAAGTGGCTTGACACGTATCACAGTTTTTTAATTAATAAAAAGCTTTCACTCGCCATAATGACAACTCGCAGAATAGGCAACAGCTGGCATCGTGTAGACAGCGAAGGCGAGCCGAACTAGTGTCATACGAGTAGACGAGCCGAGCTGTTATGTACTGGCTAGGCAGCAGCTCGCACCGTGTAATACAGGCTTTATGCCATGCTTTGTAACATGCGACCTCGCACCTCGTATGGAAGACCATTAAATTTTGTATTTGTATGAGGAACCACGTACGGTTGGCAACCCTGTTAATGTGTAGTAATGTCACTGTCGATCATTTGGGAATCATTCAATTTTCAGAGTTGCTATTATATTTTACTAGCTTTTGCCCGCGACTTCGTTCGCGTGGACTTCAGGCTCGTCCCGTCTTCGTATAATGCGTTATGTGTTATAATCCGCCTATGTGTTATTCTGATGTATAAGCTATATTGTGGTAAAGTTGCATTCAAATCCATTCAGTAGTTTTTACGTGAAAGAGTAACAAACATCCATACATCCATACTTACAAACTTTCGCCTTTATAATAGTAGTAGGAAGGATTATTTTTAGTGATACCATTTTTATAATCGTATTCTGACGTCATCATGCACTTAAGTCCTTTTAGAATGAGCAATTTTAAATTATTGAATAAAAAGGAAAAGTTGTGTAGTTTTTTCTAAAATGTGGAACCGGTAGGTTTATGAAATAAACTCTTGTCAATTAGCACACTGGATGAAAAATAAAACTTGAAGGCGAATTCATATTTGTAATCTATATTTATAACCTCAAATGAGCTTGTCGAATCCATACTCAATATTACGAAAAAAAAAGTAAAAACTACTAATATCCTTACGATTACAAAAATGTTTACTTTATTTTAGAATAATATTCTTTCATATTTTAATTGAAATATCTCTCTAATAAGTTCACTCAGAAAAATAAGTTTAGTGATGCAATTTGCGTACCAAACGATACAATCACAATATATTTTATGAATACACGATCCTTATCGCTATATTTTACTCATTTTTCATTCATATATAAAGCAGTAGGCATAAACACCGCGGATGTAACATCAATTGCAACCTCGGAAAGTTACCGCCCTTGCTCCGCTCTGGCGTTAAAAAACCTCTGTTGCAATTGATAGGTTACATTTCTAGGTTCAAAAGTGCAGTAGTCGCAGGAGCAATGTTTACTTTACAGCGCCACCTGGCGGATCGCTGGACGCTGCACTTGGACTGCAGTGGTAAAAATACTATGTCAATAACCTTCGATCGATTTTTACCACTTGAACATGAATTTAAAAAACAAACGCCGCTCTCCTGCTGTTCAGTAGTAACTTGCATTCACGCACTTCCTGGTGTTCCACTATGTACCTTCGATGTAGATGTGCTAGCCAGTGGTCTATCACACTGAACAACTTTTGCTATGAAACTATCTCAGTATTACTTGGTTTAAAATTAGCTTTCCCGTGGGAATGAGCACTTTCACCCAAGTAAAAGTAGCCTAAATGTTGACCAAACTCAGAAAATATACAGTCAAAAAAGTTTAACTCAAATCCGTTCAGTAGTTTCGTAATGTGAGCCCATTGACTTCCTTTTTCTACGCGCCACTAAGTTTCACGTGACTTACAAAGACTTACTTTATGTGTAGCAGACAACCCTAGTTTTAGAAGATTTTATTTTAGCCTGTAACCTGGTTGGTGATTTTCTTGACATAGAAATAAAGGTTTCACCAAAATCTGTTCAGTTGTTTTTGCGTGATGCTCCCTCATCCGATTATCTAAACATCCAAACATCGCAAAAACTTACTTTATGAGTAGCAGACAACCCTCCTTTCGGAGGCAACTTTTTTTTCTATATCCTGGTCGGTGATTTTTTTGATATATTATCAAAGGTTTCATCAAATTCCGTTCAGTCGTTTACACGTGATGCTTCCTCATCCAAACATCTAAACATCCAAACATCGTACAAAAACTTGTGCAATCAGCGAGCGTAGCTGCGGAGACTGCTTGCCTGTAAATCAATGGACCTCAAGTTCGAATCCAAACCTCAAACTCTTTTTAATTTTTATTTTAGCTCGTTCATTTTTACAATGATATTTTATTTTATACAGTATATATTTTTTGTGTTCTACTCGTCTGACTGAACAAATTAAATCAAACCACGTTAACCAAGACATGGCCCGTATTGTGGTAGTTTTTGCTTTTTCCGACAGATGGCGTAATACATAATTATTGCATTTGGCTTTATCGGGTTTCCGCGCGGAATAAGAACTAGGTGAATATGCGGATTAGGTAGTGTAAGAAACAAAAGACGTTTTTGGCGGAGATAAATCTGCTCTAGGCTTGGTTAACCAGGTACTAATAATATTAAAACAGACAGCGAAATATAAAAGCGGTGAAGCTTATGTTTCTCTAAATTAAATTGGTTTAGGTATTTAATATTTTTGAAGTCACTATTCTTCTTGCTTTTGATGACCTACAATTGCCCCAGTGGTCTCGCCGGTGGTGGTATCGTGAGTCAATCATGAAATTTCTACATGACTATATCTTGTCTTGCTCTCCGTTCTATACCTACAATTTCAAAGTGTAGAATTATGAGGATTCTCCAGTTGAGTGTTTTATAAGAACATATTCCCCTGTTTTCTTCTTGAGTAATTCATCTAGTTCTTCGAAAAATAAACTACGAGAAGAAAATATGAGCAATTATCTTTATCCATAAAAATAAATTGCCTTTAAATTATTTTAATAATTGTATACTAATGTCGTTCACTCAGTAACTTTAATAAATATTTTCATGTAAAGATTGCTAACACGAGCATTAATACAAGAGAAAAAGACCTCATATCTCAAATAGAGCCTGCTCATTCTGCACGCCCTAAATCCACCATCTCAAATTTCATTACTCGGGAAGATAACAGGGAAACACCTACGATTGCATAAAAATATTAACCTTTAAAACGTTATTTGCAGACATTTAAAAAAGTATTACGCAATTGCATTTGAGTTTATACCCCAATTGTTAATTTTGACTTGTCTTTTTGTGTGGCTAGTCGTATTGATATTTATGAAATGGATCTTATATGGAGCGAAAAACCGTTAGTTCACTTTTATTTAGCATTTTATTATAAAGTAGTCACACACATACACGTTCACTGGTACTCTATTTTGTAAAGACTTGTAACAACTGTTGATGAGGCTTCTTTAGGGCAACGGTATAATTATGCAATTAATTTAGGTTAATTGAATTTGCCGTGCGATGCCGGCTTAGAATAGCATCACCCCATTACCTACCTATGGGTGCCGTAAGAGGCGACTGAAGGACTTGAGGGTTTCAGGTGTATTACAACTATGAGGCGACAGGCTGACAACCTGTCACTATAGTGATACACACATTATAGCAAACACCCCTCTATTTTTACGGACAGCGAACGCATTATTACGGTCGTTAACGCTCTGCCTACCCTGTAAGAGATAAAGGCGTGATATGTTGAATTTGAAATCGGTTGGGGTGTCTTAAGCTTTTGCGTATATTTGAAAGTTACCTGTTATCGTTAGTTACCCCTTCGGCCGCGTACGAAACCAATGCTATGTAACCAGTTACATATGAAGAAACATCTTTCTTGCTACGAAACTAGTTACCTACAAAGAATGTTTTTTCTTCCAACGAAGCCGGTTGCGTAGAAAGAAAAATAATTCTTTCCGTAAAGTTTATGATAGTTTAGCACGATTTCCTCCTGGACACCTGGAATCTGGATATGAGTATGTTTTGCCCAAAAGCCCATCCAAAAAGAAAATTGACGAATTTAACAAATACTTTCAGAAACAATGGCTTGAGAGATCTGACTTTACCGTATTATGTAGTTATGATAAAGAGAAAATTAGGACTACTAACAACATTGAAGGATGGCACAGTAGATTAAACAGATATATTGGACGGACTAATCCTTCACTGAGTCAACTATTAGAAGTTTTCAGCAAGGAAACAAGAGTTGTTGACATTTTCGCAACTAAAGCTCACAAGAAGAAAGCTGAGAATTATATAGAGATCGATCATGAAATTGAAACTGCACTTGAAGATTTGAACGCGGGAAAAATCACTATAGGACATTGTTTAGAAATCATTTTTCCTTATTATTTTAAAATATGAGTCTATTGAAACTAGTGCTTAGAATTAATATTTTGTTTTAGCAGTAGTCATACTGTTTATTTACGAATAAAAGTTTTAGTTTAACGCGGTTTTTATTTTCTTAGCTAGAATAATCACAATGTAGAATAAAACGCAATTAATATAATCTTGATTTCTGTGCGAAATTAGTTTCATATCAAGAAACATTGTTCTTCAAACATAACTGGTTACGTAGCACTGGTTTCATAGTCAATAGTACGCAACCGGTTTCGTTGGAAGAAAAAACATTATTTGTAGGTAACTAGTTTCGTAGCAAGAAAGATGGTTTTTCTTATGTAACTGGTTACGTAGCATTGGTTTCGTACGCGGCCGAAGGGTTAGTTACGGTGTCGTAAGAGGCGACTAAGGGACTCGAGGGTGTTGGTGTATTACAATTTTTAGGCGACAGGCTGACAACCTGTCACTATAGTGCTACCCATGTTTTTTGAAACAACCTTAGAAAACAATCCTCAAAAATGACAGACGTTGCGATAGCGACCGTATCCTTACGGCCGTTAAAGCTCTGCCTACCCCGCAAGGGATAAAGGCGTGATATATGTATGTATGTATGTACTACTACTACCACTACAGTCACAACAGTCGACTGCTGGACATGGACCTCCCCCTATTTTGTATACCTAGGTAGGCAAAAACGGCTCCCGTTATGCCGAAACCTGGGGAGCCTACGTCAAGCAGCTGCAGGCTGAAATGACGATATGTACCTGCCTACTTACCTTCTAAATACAAATAAGAAATTATAAACCTCTAACTAAGAAGGTAGGTAGGTATTTACCTACACCTCAAGAACGCGGCACGGTGCCGCCGCAGGTGGGTACCTGTACCTACATACCTATCATTCATATAAATATAAACAGGAAACAGGTAGGTACTTGAATTGAATGACATACCTACAAGCCAGGTAAGAAATGAATAACCTAATCTTGGGTAGGTACGTAATACCTTTTGATGTCACTCGGTAACGTGGAACGTAAGTCCCAGTCACTACTTTTATTCAAACATCCTATTAGCCACATCGGCTAGGCAGTTCGTAAAACGCCGGCACATCGCCGCCTACGACATATGGACCGGGCTGACTCGGTGGTGCGACCGTGTGCCCGTGCGTTCGTGCCCTTGCGACCACCAACCACTAGGGACGACTCGAGTTGTTTTGACCGGGTTCTCGAGTCAAGCTGCGACTGGGTGGTGTAACCGTGCAATCCGTGACTCATATTTGCCGAGTTATAAAATAAGAGATAGAATATAGGAAATATAATTTAAGCCTTGACGTATCGTAGTCAAATTGGCTCTAGTTATATTTCCTAAACTACATATCTCATCAAAACATCCGGGACAAGTCAGTTTTACTTGGTTCTTGCCAAATTTAACACAATAGAGTATGTATTTTATAAACAAAAAGGTTATGGTTGTATAGCTGGCAGTTCGGCCATTTCAGTGATGAGTGATGACCGAAAATTTGAAATGCAAAATTGGAATTTCATTTGTTTCTTTTTAAAATAAATTGAATGTCTGATACACGTTTACAACTGGCGCCATTTCAAGTTTTAAAACCTTTCCAAAACTAAAACTTTGCGGACTCTATTACAAAATTTGGTTTTTAACTGTTTTTTGGTGTTTTGGGACATCTGGAAAAACTTGTTTCCTCTAAAACATGAATGACTTGCCCATAGAAGCTGCACAAGTGGTGGTATTACTGGACACTGGCCTGAGCCAGCGTGTTTTGGCTGAAAAATTGTCCTCTGCTAACAGAGTCTACTTACGCTATTGAGAGACTCGTTTTTTTACGCGCCGTTCGGGATGTGGGATAAAATCGAGTTACGTCTGAGCGAGATGATCGATTTATTGTATCAACTTCTTTGCGAAATAGACGTCTTAACGCTCCTCAACTGCAGCAGAAGCTTTGTGAAGCACAAAGGGTGGCTGTCAGCAATACTACAATAAGAAGAAGCTTAAAGGAACGTGGACTGGTACTTAACTGTCCAAGCCAGCAAATGGACCATAATAAACTGCAGTTCATCGAAGAGCGTGCCTTATCTTTGCAAGAGAGCGCCTAAATTGGTCATACTCCCAGTGGAGCAATGTCCTGTTGTCTGATGAGTGTAGAATTATGCTGTATGGTAATGACAGACAGAATAAGATCTACAAAAGACAAAAAGAACGCTTTCCGCAATGCTGCATTGATGAAAAGGTCAGTTATAGTGGCGATTCATGGATGGCTTGGGAAAGAATCAGCGCCCACGGGAAGACGGAGCTTGCCTTCATGTATGGGCCACGTCTACCTGCATTAGACTGTCATCGGTACGTCAAACAGTGACTTAAGCCTCATATAATGCACTATGCCTACTTTCTTGGCAATGATTTCATATTTATACATGACAATGCTAGAGCCCATACCGCGGACGTCGTACAAGAAAACCTTAACCGAAGTCGGTATCTCATGAATGACTAGCAAGAAGTCCAGACATAAATCCTATTGAACATGTACAGGACGAATTAAAGAGACGAATTCGAGCAAGAAATCCCACCCCAGAAACACTTAGCCAGCTGCAAAATGCAATCTAAGAAGAATGGGACAACGTGATCGTAATTTACATCCGATCGATAAAGAACCGTATGAAAGCAGTGAGATGAGAAGAGCTCGGGGAGAGAATACAAGCTAAAATAAACTTTTTTAGCTTATTTTTCAATTTATACAGGGTTAAACGTCCTGAATAAAGAAAACACGAAACCTATGAAAATCTAATTTAAATTTGGAACATTGTTAGTCGGATTTGAAAATTTCATAAAACTAAGTATGAAACTGCATTTGACATTTATTTCTAAATATATTTATTTACCTGATAATCCTTATGAAATATTAACGTGCAAGGTGTACCGGATTTTTTGATGAGAAGTGTTTAAGTAGGTACAAGGGTCAATCGCAACTCGATCCATAACACTCACTTGCGAAGAACTGCACGAGCAGCACGCCAATCGAGTTCACTCGTGGTTCAACTGGTCGTGATAGAGTTGAAAAACACCGAGTTGACCCATTACTATAGTATAGAGACAAACAATGATTTTGCGGTCTACCTCGTCAATATTATTATTTTCTTTTTCAGAAAATATAAAGATGCAACCAGGTTGTGCTCCTTCAATTATATTGTTATTTATCAACATGTGTCTACTCAGAGAAACAAAAGTAGAACAACGTTCTGAATGTGAGCCCTACATGTTTGGGAGTCAAGCGGGTATTCAAAGAGCTTTAGTTTGTATAACAATTTTGAGCATACTGATATTGATGTTTGGATCACCTCTTTACCTTATGAACACCATCGCAGAGAGAAAAAAACGCGCTCAGGTAAAAAACTGCTAACTTTATACAGAAAGAGAACTTTATTACACTGTCTCTTACATACATATACACACAGAAGAATATATGTCTGTCGATATCGCTGCAATAATATTTATTGTTTTAGTTCGGTACCAATCGAGGGACCCGGGCTCTTTGTATTAATCGCCCTTTATACGTGGAATTGAGCTTTGTTTGGTTACGATGGGAACAAAAAATTACACTTAATACAACCGCATTTTTAGGCCTATTTTGAAGTGCAAAGTATAGACTTGTGTATTTAAGCTCACTACCAAAATACCACACAATCTTTTAAACCTTCTTGCCTGGAACAAAAATGTACGGGATGCGTACGTTCAAGCATTTAGCCTGTCCGTTAGAATTGTCGCCTCATACAGTAAGCCTCTTAGTTAAATTCTTCTCGATTGCCGCATAATGCAATAAGCCTCTTCTTCAAATTCATGTCAAATTTCGCTTAATACAATAAGTCGCATAAACTAATTAACCATATTTTTAGTTATAAATATAAGTCCAAGGGCAGCTGCTATCCCGCAAAGAATAGAAGCGTGATATGTATGTATCACCCTAAAACGGTGGACTGAATAAGGGTATCTACATTATATTATGTCCGTTTCAGTAAGTAATTACCATTTAATGATTTCTTACAGAATGCACTTGTGTCGTTTAAAGCGCTTAAGATGAGATTGGATTTAGATTCTAGTGGAAAAACCGAAAAACACTTTGAACGTCAAGTGAAACGTTACAGTATATCTACCAAAGACCTCATGATCCACCAAGGATTTCACACCATTGAGTACGTCTTGATTACAGTATTATCCACCGCATCTTATCTTCGACTTTGGGTTTTATCTTTAGCGCATGGACGTAAGTATATAAAACTAGCTGTTGCCCCCCGCGGTTTTGCTTGCGTTAAGTCAGTACGACCAATTAACATCCTATTAATTTAAAAAAATGCTGAAATGCGTTTTCATTTAACTACCTTTTATCGAAAATTCTGAAACAGATAAGATCAAAGATCACGAACTTTCATACAAACTTTTAACCCCTATGGCGGGTGACAGGAAGTATCCAGCCAGGTGGTGTCGGGAAAAGGGTAGCCAGGGGACCGACGGGTCTACCTGGATTGGATTAGAAGTTGTGTATATATGCGTTGCGCGGTGAACACTTTGATACCGCGTTCCTAAAGCCAAATTGTTGGTCGAATAGCAAACTACACATATCAAAAAGCTTTGTGATCAGTAGGAAAAGTAGGTGTATTTTATAAAATATATATTATTTATAGAAAGTGTTTATGATTTATGTTTTTCTTGAAAATGCACTAAGTAAATAGAACAAAGATTATTAATCTTTTTTTTTATAAATTTCGCTGGAATTGCTGTAATGTAGAATTTGAATTAATGAAAAATAAACAAAATTTATTACGAAAATATTAATAGTTAGTATAATATGACTCCTCCCCTGGCTTGCACATATGCGGAAACCCTTCCGGGGATGCAAGGAATTAAGCTATCCAGCATTTATTGTAGTAAGCTTTCCCACACAGCAGCTGCAGCAAGCAGCAATTATTTCTGACACTGTTTGAGGAGGTGGCTGACGGTTCCAAACAGCTCGCTTAAAAGCGTCCCACGCATGCTCGATCGGGTTTAAGTCAGGCGAGCCGGCAGGCCAGTCTAACCTGGTGATGTTGTATTGCTGGAGAGCAGCATCAACACGTCCGTTTCGATGTGCGGGCGCATTATCATCTACCTTTTCGAATTGGCGCCCGTGTTTGACGCGGAATGATCTGACGTATCCATCGATTGCAATCGTTTTGTACAAAGCCGCAGTCATGGTGCCTGGATACGGGATTAAGGGCGTTCTAGCCCCAATCATTATCCCGGCCCAAAAGAACACCTCAAAGAGGCAGTTCTGCCAAGTGCTTTCGTACTCAATTTCTTCATTTTGACGGAGCCTAGCCCATTGCAATCTGCGCCACTTCCGTTTCTGTGAGTTCAGAGATGCTCGCCAGGATCTCCTTGCTCGTTCTTAGTCCAGCTTGGTGTAAGCAATTTCTAATCATTTGGGTGCTAACTTAGCGTACAGTGGCAGCTCGCAGCTCTGCTTTCATTTTAGTAGCGTTTATTGTTGGGTCACGGGCAGCCAGTAACCTGATGTAGCGCTTCTGAATTGCAGTAAGAACAGTTGGGCGACCACTGCGAGGTCGGTCAGCTAAATCTTCCATGCCCTGATACCTCTGCAACGTGTTCGCCACGCAGGCTTGGGATACATTAACTCTGCGTGATATTTCCCTCGTGGAATAGCCTTCCTCACTTAAAATTAGAATTCTAACTCCTAAAACTTCAGTAATCCTCTCGGCATCGTTACCAACTAAACTTTTTTTGAATAAAATGAAAATATCGAATAAGTTGCGACTAAGTAAAATTTCTGAATGATATCAACCAAGGCTTGATTGTCTTTTTACACGAAAAAACATTTGAATTACGAAAATTGTTTTATATTTAAATTTCACTTTTTAGGAATCAAAAAATATAAAGCGATTTAGTTCTGTTCTTCCACAATAAAAAATATTACCACTTTTCCAAGTGATTGCAAACTTTTTTTGATATGTGTATTTGATTCAGATAAGAGGGAACAGAATCGAATTTTGACTATTTTTCAAAAATTTTACATACACTTGACAAGAGTGAAATTGGCCTATAGCTAGCAATTTCAGAACGAGAGCCTTTCTTAAACAGAGGCACCACAATGGCACTTTTTAGAACCTTTGGAATCAGATTTCGTGCTGAGATTAATAATAAACACAAAAGTTGTGACAATACGAGTATGTTTTGCCACAGACCTCAGGATCTTTCCTGAAAGCCCGTCGAAACCAATGGAATTACGAGTATAAATTTTTGGTGTTTTTATTAATTGAAGTACTCCTTTATCGATGGTAGGTTTTATAAAAAGCGAGCCTAGCTAAGGTTCCAACTGGACTTTATTAGCTAGTTCATCCTCTGTCACATTCAAAGCTTTTATATGTTTCAAGGCCAAATCACTTCCAACATTGGTATAGAATTCGTTAAAGGCATTTCTTACACTTACGGAATTATCTGAGACATTGACCATTTTATTGCCCATTGCCTAATTTCTTTACTATGATTTGTACTTATGTAGGTACTCCTAATCGCAGCTCAGGCGCTAGACGGCATATCTTTCTGACAACGCAAATGTACTTATTTAATTATATAATTTAATACTATAATTACTTTATTTTTTCCAGTATTATCTGACCTACTTTGGTCAATGGTTTTGGTAAAGTTAGCTTTATCTGACCACACATGGACCGGCTTACCCAAACTGTTTATTGTATTCGCAGTATGGGCATCTGTTTCATTGACTATTTTGGTGATACTGGAAGGCTTGTCAGCGTTTTTGCACACTTTACGACTGCATTGGTACGAAATAGGGCTTTTTAATTAAAATTTTATAAAACTGATAAAGGTAAATACTTAATCTAAACATTTGCTTTTCAGGGTAGAGTTTATGAGCAAGTTTTTCATTGGAGACGGATATACATTCAGGCCCTTCAGTTTTGCAGACCTGGTCTACGGGAATAGAGTAGACAAAACTATAAAAGTTGATTGCTCTCTGAAGTAGTAATCGAAGAAATGATATTATTTTTGCATTACTTTTTTTTGTGTAGTCTGTTCAATGGGCCACGTGACAGGGTTTCTTTTTGAGAATTAAAATATACTAGTATTCCAAGAACTCTGTAGATTGAGTTGACTATGTTATTTAATAGGGAAAAGACTGACTGACAGTCCGGCACGCACTGACACTTTAGTTCCAAATGAGTCGTTAAACTCTGTTTTGTGTTAGTGAATAAACCCAAAAAATGTTATGTTCCGTTGTTTGCGGTAACGTGACAAGTATAGCGTCAGCTATCCAGCGACTAGAAAAAAACCGAAATAATCTTATCCTGACTAAAACTAGTGCTGTCTAAAGACTGTTAAGAGATAAAGATGATACAGAGATAGGAAAAATTCAACCCATCTTCTTTCTTATTTCTGAAAAAAAGAATAGATTCCATTTATTTAGTCGCCATCATCTTATATGCCGCTAATTATAAATCATTGCCTATTATGGGGACTGCAGCTACTCGCTCGCGTTTTGTGCGCGTGCTTTTTCATAGTGATGTTCTGTGGAAACCTACCTTTTTGAACCAATTTCACGAAAAGTGAAAGCGCAATTTACTTAGGTATGAGAATTTGCTCGTATCCTGGGTCAATAATTAGATATAAAAATCTGACACTTAAAATACTACGGACTTCATTCATGATTTTACGAAATATTCAATGTTTGAATTAATAATTTGAAAAATAATTATAAAAGAAAGGTTTTTTACACCATCCAAAATAGACGATATGTCGTCATACTTTCAGAATTTTCATACAAAATACCGTTTTTACACGACCTGTCAAGCATGAAGCGTGTAGCCTATTCATTTACCATTTGGGCCATTGTCTTTTGACACGAGGCCTGACATAGGGTAAAGGTAAGGCCTATAACATTTACATTCCCGAAACTTTGCGACAACTAACTAACTGCGTTTAAGGCTCCATCACGAGTCGCTATACCTTCCGACTCGAAATTCAAATAAAATTCCAAAGTCCTGTCTCAGCTTCTCAAAGAAGATTTTATAAATTATAAATTTTACATACAATCTCAGAATATGTATCTACATACCATTAGTAGCACTTCAACCTACCCATTTGCTGTTTATAAATTAGTACATACATTTATCATGCCCTTATCCTTTGTGGGTTAGGCAGAGCGTTCACCTTCGTAAAAATAGGGTCGTTAGCGCGTAAAATATGAAAAAATAAAACTAAGAAAATGTATGTATCGGGTTTGATTCTCGGTGGGAGGCCCATGTCCAGCAGTGGACTTTTCTGGCTGTTGTACTAGTGGCTAGTAGTATGTTGAAAAATCCAAGAGGAGATTTGCAAGCGCTTAAACTACATGTAGTGTTTGTAAGACCTAATTAAAAATCCCATTATTTATATTTTTACAATAATTAATTGTATCAGGTCAGTCGAAGCCATAAAATCAGAAAGCAAACAAACAATATTGTTGTCGCTTGAGTCACGGGATAAGCAATTTGGAATTGTACCTGAACTCCAGGAAGGAAAGGTTACATTAAAATCACCCGAAAATACAAATACATCATCAGGGTTGTCAAAGACCTTTCGGTCACTTAAGTCCAGTTCCTGATACGTCCAGTGGTTCTTTTACGCCCATTTCCGCGAACGTCCATTACCGCGAACGCCCATTACCGCGAACGTCCATTACCGCGAACGTCCATTACCGCGAACGTCCATTTCCACGAACGACCATTTTCGCGAACGTCCACTGATGTTGATGGATTGTGACCGCTGATTGGCATAGACGCCTAAATTCAAGAATACCAAAGTCGCCTAATCTATATCTCATCTTATGCTGTTTATAAAGAGAAAGTAAACATTACGATTATAACATCAGGAGAAGCTTGTTTACGGAATTTAAAAACAACAGAAGACAACATTTAATTAATTTTGATAAACATTATAAGACACTATTGAAAAAAATTAAAGAGAATGAAACAAACATTAAGGCATTTCAAAAAAAATTATATACATGCGGCTCAACCTGAAGTCCAAGAAGAGACACTTAAAAAACAAACATTAGTATAAATAACTACAAGTACCTACTTAAAAATTATCAGTATTAGTCTCCACTACTTTAAATTTAGTTTTTATTTTCAAAATTGTTCATATTAAGAATATTATTTTTAAGTCACACAGTAAAACAGTTTTACTAGTACATTTTTATTTATTTGGTCTGAAATTTTCCATATGGTATTTAAATTTTCCTCTGGATGATTTATACATACAATTGAACCCGGTGGCACTGCTGTCGGTATGTCAACTACTTTGTATACAATTAAATTAAAAGACAAGTCAAGGTAATATAATCTACTTTTTACTGCAGAAAAACGCCGCGGGTAACAGCTAGTGGTAAAATATTTTTTAAGTTCTTTACGCTACTTTCTTCAATATGAACGAAAATGTAACTTCGAAGATTAGGAACCTATGACACTATTAGTCACTATTTCATAACTAATGCTTCTGCTATATACCTACTTGAATAAGGAGCAGACTTTCTCGAAACTGGACAGTCGAGGAATGAACGTTCGCGGCACTGGACTTTCGCGGAATGGGCGTTAGCGGTAATAGACTTTCGCGGAATGGACGTAAACGGAAATGGACGTAAGAGACCTCTGGACGTATCAGGAACTAGACCTAAGTGACCGAAAGGATCAAAGAAACATTGCTATGAACTGTAGTGGTTATCATTAGTGTGACGGTTAGTCAGCCAGGGGAAAAAAGTGTGGAACTTTGTTCCTAAGCCTCTTACATTTTGATAGTAAATAGACAAGTTATTATGAGTCATTCAATATAAGGTGATTTTTACCTAAACTTGCGAGCATACGCTTAACAGACGTTTTATAGTATTGATCAGTATTTGGTGAACAAAAACAGAAGGAAACTATGTAAAGTTTCCTAAATAGCATGTAATACTATCTTGGTATGTAAACCAAGATAGTATTACATGCTATTTAGCATTGCTTGATCGAAAAATACGGTCTATTATGTAACATAGGATATTTAGCACACAAAATGCTACCAAAATATAGGTAGTCACTTGGCCATTTTAAGTTTCATAAAATCGGCATCGTTTTTGATACAGTACACATCACTGTTTGTTGGACTCTAAGTAGATAAAGTTCAGTTCCTTCTTGGGTTCACGGGCTTGGCTTAGCAACAACTTATTGGCAGCGGTGAAGTGCTCATTCACGTACCTACACGGGAGTGGCAGGGCCCGGCAGGCCGTCCTCCGCGGTGGTGAGGCTGCGGCGCGCGCACCCCTGATATCAGCTCGTCTTTGCGTCAAAAAAACGGACAACGGGTTTACTATCAGCAGCGGAAGTGAATCTACGAACTCGATGAATAGTATCGATATCGGTGTCACGCAACTGGAAACCTTCAGTAGTAGCGATACTATTAAAAGTAGACATTAGATTCTCGCCGTGTTTTTTGGGGAATGCCACTAAATTTCAACATTGTTGGCCTGCAAAATTGGTCACGCTGGCGTTCATTCTGCTGCATAGCCACAGAGTCTGATTCCAGCTTCTTTAAGTTAGCCACGAGGGTGGGCAGAAACTTATGCTTGTTTCGATGACGGTAAACGGTTTCGAGGTTATCCAAGTGATTTTCGATGGTTAATATTTTGGGATTAATTCCAATTATGCCAGAAATGGCCTGATCCAAACCGCTTTGCATTGTCTTCAACTGAGTTTTAACCTTTTATCTCCTTCAACAGTTCAATTAGGGAATCTGTATCAGTTTAACGCACGTTTAACGACACGAAATGTAACGCAAGGCGGCTTTCTTCTTAGAACTTTTATTTGTTGATTCAAGCAATCCTGAACAACGGAAGTAATAATAACCAATGCCCTGGGAACATTTCCATCTTCGTCAAAATTTTCCGCAAACTTTTTGCAAGTTGACATATTCACGCTACACATTAGCCAGCCAGGAAAACTCAAGTTCAAGTTCAAGTTCAAGTTCAAGTTCTTTATTGCATAGTCAAATTCACTAATAGTCATAGTCAAACTCGCACGTTATATACCTACTGCAAAAAAAGATCTAGATTCTATGAAGCACACGAATACCTAGCGATGTTTACCTCACACAGAGAACCGGTCAGTACCGCGCTCGGCGAATGAATACGCGCTCGGCGAAATCTTACAGTTCTCTTCCTTTTTTATATTACAATACCACACGGCGTTATATGGAAATTTGGACATTTGAGTTATACTGATATTCAACTCAATAGTCAGGTAGTGTAGCAAGCTGGCTGGTCACGACTGTCGTAGTACTGACGGACGGTGGAGTAAGCGGGTTCGAGTAGTTCTCATTTGTTCCATGGAACTGACGTCACTGGGTCAAAATTGGACAATTTTGTTGTATTTTGTTCCGTAGAACTACATACAAGTGTTTTCTCCCTGATTCACTCTTTCAATATTATGGATTGGGAATCAATTTTTCTAAAAAAGTTCTATGTAATGTTTTTCACAAATGTCTGTCATTCTTTTACGCCACTATCATCACTATAAGGAGTCTTGTTATCTTGTTCTATAGAACTCTTTGGGATAGCGAGATATTAATAGTTCTATGGAAGACATGAGAATTATATTTCCCTATTTGTTCGAGTGACGCCAAAGCCGGAAGCCACGCCTCGGTAAGCGTAGCGTTAGACGTCCGTCGGGGCCCCGGCACGCGGCGTTCGGCAGATTCGGTATTAGGCAGAAACTTGATTAGGCAGAAATGGTACAGTCAAACAAATATTGAAATATTTACTTATTTATTTATACGAATTATGATCATGCGACGATGGCCGAAATCGTAAACAATAATATTAATACCCTCACGCAAGAATAAAAGTCTGTATATTACAGAATTTTGAGAAGGCCCGTGGTGGCACAGGCAAAACTTTTTTGACTAGACTGCTAGCAGCTGAAGTGAGAAGATAAGAAAAAATGGCACTTGCGGTCGCCTCTTCGGGTATTGCGGCCACTTTACTTCCTGGAGATAAGACCGCCCATCCCATGTTCATGATACATTTGGACCTGGATATAAATGAAACACCAGTTTGTGCCCTATCTTGAAATAGCGAAAAGGCACAGATTCTTGCAGAGTGCTGTCGGTGTCGACCTAGGACGAGCTGTTTCTCACACAGACAGCTTTATGTAGCTTTCTCGCGCGTCACTATAGTCTGTAAGTTTTGGTACTTTTTTTTTTGTAAACAAACTTTGTACGAAAGTGACACTTCTGAACTGTCAGTTTCATACAAAGTTTGTTTACAAAAATATAAGTACCTAAACTTACAGACTATAGCTCCGATAATTTGTTTGTATTGGCTCCTACAGGCAAAACATCAAATGTGGTTCTTCAGGTTTTATTGCGACGTATTTGACGTTTGGTATGGCGGGAGTAAAAGGTGTCTTGATCAACATCTTTATCTTTGAGAAGTGATTATTTTAAACCTCTGGAGGCATCCAACACCAAGAGCACGGCTTCACTTTAAAGACATAAGGAAATGACTCTATTACAATAGTTTTTAATCTTCTGTTGGCGCATTAACATCCCTGGGCGAGACGAAGTTCGCGGGCACCAGCTAGTTTAAAATAAAATTATAATTGAGTGTACTCTGCCGTAACACGATTCTGCCTTATCCAGTTTTTGCTAGTCAAGTTTCTGCCTAATCCTGAACCTGCCGAACGCCGCGTGAGGGGCCCAGATGGACCGATAATTTAGAAAGAGCGACTGGTAGCAACTGGATGGCGAAACCTAAACTCTTTTTGCAACTGGCTGTTACGTGGACTTTGACAAGCATAAAATATACATGCAAAAAAAATTGCTGCAAGTATTTTAAGGGGTGAACCAGCCCATGAAACGCAACTTTCCCCAAGGATCATAGGCCGAAACACGAAAAAAAATTTAGATCTCCCTTACAAAATTACCAACGACTTAGGGTAAAAGAATTCGAGATTTTGTCTATAAGACCTATAGTCTAATTTTTCTAGTCACGAGCATCGAGGTAATATGTACTAGCGTACGCTAGTACATTTTACCTCGATGGTCACGAGGTTTAATTTTTGACTGAGTCACTTTGAAAGTACTCCCATGTTTAAACGACTTAAGTCGCTACGAAAAGGTTCGAACCCTTACGGCTCGCGGGAGTTGTGAGTCGTGAGGCGCGTGCATTGTGCATATTACAATTTATTGCAGACTTAGGTCAGGTACTGGTATGTACTGTTTTAAATGTACATATATACATAGATCAGGGTAGGCAGAGCGTTAATGGCCGTAAGTAAGAATGCGGTCGCTATAGCCACGTCTGTCATTTTTAAATGTTCTTCTTTCATATGAGTTTTTTAACCTGATAGTAAAGTCAAAAGTAATCATAGGAACCGGAGCCGGCAGTTGAAGGTGCCCTCTATTACTTATGCCATTATGGTCAGGCATACATACGTAATAGAAAGGAATGGTAATGTTGTAGATATGACGGTTGGAGTCCAGGTTCTTCTATGGTCAGCGCTCTAGCGCGGCCGTCGCTGAAGGCTGCCATGCTCGACGCAGGTTGATGATCAGTAGCGGAGCGATATTATAAAGACCGTAGCTGTTTACTTAATGCACATTTATTATTAATACTATACAGCTTATATACTAACGAATCCGGATTCTAATCTAGCTACAACTATGACGTAAATCACTTAGGGCATTAAGACACGATCAAAGTCCCCTACGTGAAAATACGCTACAATGTTGCATCCGCAACACCCTCCGATGCACGGAACCATCTAACGAAAAATCTGGCAGTTCAGCCTACCATGCTGCCTGAGATCTGATACCGCACGAGCTTATTTGATCAATGAAATGCAAGGTTCCTAAACGACTCATGTGCATAAACGACTCGAGTTCTTTACTTAAACGACTCGCGACTGAGTCTTGAACCTTTTAATAAAAATCTTGAGGCGTTTTATTTCCGAATCGACTGTCAAATGACTGGAGTTCTTTCACATAGTAACAAGCCTCAAGGCGTATATTTAAAGCCGAAACTTCGAAATTAAGGCGAGCCTATTAAGATTTAAACACCTCGAGTTCTTTCATCTTTACCAACGACCAAATCAATTTGTATGGGAGGTCTAAGTTTTTTTACCGTATGCTAGTATATTCTAAGTGTATGGTATTTTTATACGTTTGACGCAATAGGGAATATGCATGATTTTCTTTTTGTTTTAAATTAATAGTTTACTACTTTTTAACGTAGAAAAAAATATTAATGGGCTTGAAAATACTCTAGATATTTTAAAAAATGTAATTTTCAACTTAAAAAAAAATTAAGCAGTTCAAACGCCGCCATTTTGCGCGCGCTTTGCGTGACGTCACATGATACGTCCAGTAGGTGTTTACCTTAGTGTTTTCTGTGGACTTTATATACAATGTCGTGTGACGTGTCAGATGACGTTACATAGCGTTACATACATTTCGTTTGACCGATAGCGGCGCGTTTTGGAAGTTTGAATTTCGCTTCCTTATTTAGCACTTTTTGAATGTTATTTTAGGGGTTTAAGTAATAAGTAAATAAAAAAAAATCCTTTTCATTATAATATTACGATAATAAGTATTCGAGAAAAAAATATTTTAGGCCATTTCAAATATTATGCATATTCCCTATTGAAGCCATTTGATGCACCGTCGTCGTATCACAAAATGTCGCTACGTAGGGGAGTAAAAAAAAATGTCTTTGGATCTGTCCGTCGTTCTTTTGTGATCCCAATAATGTATGTCAAAGTCATTGCCGAAACTTGATACTGGCGAAATCATAATGAAAAAGCCATTAAACAAGAAATTGAATTAAATTACATGACATAAAAGGAAAATAATAATAATCAATTTGTTATTATTTGGATTCGTTGCCGCTAAAACTGTGGAAGACGGACTGAAATATGGGTAGTATGCTCAGAAGTAATACCTTTACATACTGTAAAATGTTTATACAGCCGGATCACGCGTTTTCCATTATACACCAGCTAGGCAGTAGAAGTTGCGTGGAATTTGAAGACGTAAGTAGTGGAAATCTTAGATTAATTTAATCATTCTAAGAAAGAAAGAAAGAAAAATAATTTATTCAGCATACAAAAAAAATTCATACACCGAAACGGTTGCAACTCAGCATAATGCCACAGCCGGGGCTGTGACGCTGATTTTCAGTTGCAACCGGTTTGGAGATCGCCAAGGCTACAACAATAAGAATATACACTTTATCAGACTTATTTACACCATGAACATCAGCAAAAAAATCAATAAGAGGAACAAATGAACGTAATGAAATAATCGGGGTGAATATTTACCTTTTTCTTTTTTGCCATGCTATGCCCAGTAATGCTGGCTTAGAATAGCATCATCCCATTTCTTTCCCGCGAGTCTCGTATAAAAGGAGGGTTGGTAATGGTAATGGTATTGGTAAAACCTTAACGGTGTTGGCCATGTGGTGCCGGCAGAGTAGAATAACACCTCCGCATAGCCTCCCGTGGAGGTCGTAAGAAGCAACCGAGGGAGACATCCGAGCCAAGCTGACCTGGGTCTTGGAGGAAGACAACTCCACATTTGAACCCGGAACGGAGTCTCTGTCAGGCGCGTGTGACAGAGGTCTATCGTGTGGCAGACTCCTGCAGCCGACCTGGCTCCGCACGTATCGACTCGTAGTTCCTGTGGAGTCTGCCAGGGAGGCTGAGAGGGTGGCGCAGGTCCTAGGCAACCCTTCGTTTTCCAAAATCGCGTCCCGTTCTCTCCAAAAACGCAGTGTTTGTGGAGAGAACACTTCACCCGCGTCATGCGGATACCAACACAGGAAGTGTTAGTGACCGGTTATAAGTCTGCGAGCGTCAGGAGTCGCTTCCGGCAGTGCGGGTACAGATGTGCCGTTCCCGGGAACGTTCCCAGCAGCTGGGAATATTGCCGGAAGCGCTCCCGGGAGCGTTCCCTAGCTGGCAATTGTCTGGGAATTTTGGATTTATATTTAATTGAAATTGAAAAATCTAGATGTTGGGCTTTCAGAGGAATATCAATACACATGTATTTAAAACAGAGCATAAATATGATTAAATACGAAAATACCCAGGCTATTGGGATTGCTATTGCTACACATGTATTTAAAACAGAGCATAAATATGATTAAATACGAAAATACCCAGGCTATTGGGAATATTCCCGGTAATTGAGTAATTTATTTAGTTTAAAGGGTTATATGGGGACTTACTGATTATTAGTCTTTCGTTAGCATTTTCGTTAGATTATTGCAACTTCTTGAAGCTTCTTAGCTTTGGGTGTTAGTTAACATATTTTTATTATTTTGGATGGAGTTTAATGAGATTTTCGGGTAAAATATAGGTTTTCTGAATTAATGGAGGGTGTTTTAACCTTGATTGGGTTACTTAAATTAGCAGTATTAACGGGATTATCACTACAATTATGTTTGATTTTACCTGTATATTTTGAAGCAGTTACACGCTCTATGGTCACGAGTAGACTGTTTTAGCGAATGTTGTGATCTTGCTAAGGGCAAACACATCTGTCTACCCTCTTTCTGGTACTGATTTCTGAAGGGTCAGTTTTGATGGCGGTTTATACAACTTATTTACGTATCCTTAGCCTACTGACGTCTATTTGCTGACGAAACAATTAACTGTGCTTATAGACAAATAAACAAATCTCCAATATATATAAACGAGGAGGTGGTGAAATTTTATATATTTTTTTAACTGGACGGCATGAAGCTCTTCGACTTATATTAAATATCGCTCGAATACAGAGCTTTTGCAAAAAAAAATTCTTTGAAATCTGCGGAAATACCCCACAAAATAATTTCATAACGTAGTATAGACGAAACATTATATGCCACTATTGCTGTTTGGACAGATGCTACTCTGCTTAACTTACGTAAAGCGTACACAAATGAATTAGTTCTTGTGCAGACGTTTTTAATGGACATGGTCTTTCCAATTGCACTGGGAATCCAAAATAATGCCTAGAAATGTTGTTTTATCGACTTCTTCTAAAACTGTGCTTTTTTAAAATACTTTTACAGAGTTATTACAAAAAAATGCTTTAGGCACTCGATTTAGACACGGTTTATTTTGAGGTAGCTTGTAAATTTAAGCTGCTTAAAATTTTAAACCTGTCAAGCGTGCCTTTGAAATGGCAACAATAATAAAAACATTCATTCAGATATCTGTCAGACGCTCTTTTATCAGATGTCTCTTTGTTTACATTCTTACAAACAAATTCTTATTGGAAATACCAATATATTTATAGTAAAAACGCCATAAAACACCAGTGATTGTGCCCGGGGAAACAGGTACATACCCGAAGCGAATACCAATAGAATAAAAACGAGACCAGCCTTGTACATAATTAAGTGCCAGTTATAATGCTAGAAAAAGTTGCCATGGTTGTAAGTATTTCGTTTCAGTTTATTAGCTATACTCAAAGGAATATTCGGTAATTGGCAGTCCAAAAGAAGTAAAATAACTTCTTTTATACTCATAGTCCCTTCTTTGCATTATTAAGCGAAAAATTTTCTTTTCAGAGTTCAGAAAAGTAATGTGTGCGTGTATGAAACATGCAAAATTCTTCTTCTAGCGTGCGTCCGATACACCAAATCAATGAACGACGATGAAATCTCTGATCAAGAAATCTGAATTTTACCTACAGAGTGTTACAAAGAATCAACAGTCTTCCTAACATGGTACGAGAAATACATTATTTTTTATTGAAATCAAGCGTATGCAAACTCATGGCAAAATCATGAAGTGGTCGATCATCGATGGGTCTCGCCAACCGAAAAGGTTTTGGTCATGCGAGTGTAGGTAGAGCAAGGATGGATTTTCCCTTAGTCGTTTTTGAAAGGTGTTTTTAGTGTAAGTAGGTATACAGGGTGTAAAAAAATTAGCTGCAAATATTTTAAGGGTCATGCAACTGAACAACTTTCTCCAAGGAGCATAGGTCGAAATATAAAAAATAAATTTAGTCCTCCAATGCAGTTAACTCGCTGAGCTGCATTTTGTATGGGAGATCCAACATTTTTTTTCATATTTCGAATTATGTTTCTTGGGGAAAGTTGTTCAGTTTCATGGACTGGTTCACCCCTTAAAATATTTGCACCTTATTATATTTTTACACCTTATATTTTGAAGAATACAAAAGGATAAGTTTAATATAATTATTACACTCTTTTTCTTCTTCGACGAGGCGACGGTAACAAATTATGTTTTTGTTAGCCAAAATATGCCAACTGTAATGTCTCTTGAGGCTTGCTTCCAGTCCTGAAGTACGCAGGAATTCGGGCAATCAGGACAGACTAGTAGGTGGTCCATTAATATTTATATTCTTCTGTTGTGACTTAAGTAAGTCAGTAAAATACTTTATTGCTTTTTTTGTTGTGTTTAAACAAACACAAAAACAATCTGGTAATGTATCTTTAATGTGTGCAATAAATTTGTATTTATCTTATCTTTTTCTATTCTGGCAACCAAATGAAACCTAGGGCAAAATATCGGTGTATCATACATAAGTAATAATAGGTACTATAGATACAAAACGCAGACTGTTTATGTGCAACATAAATGAACCAATAATACCATAGGTATTTAGTTTTCTGTGGGAATAAGACGTTTTCGCGACATGTGTTATACATAATATAACTCTTCCTCTTGAGATAGAAAAAGATGCGGGAAGTGACTTTGCTTTATACTAATACTATATAGTGATGGTCATTAGTATAATACTCGTAAATAATCTTTATTCTAGTTGCGAGCTGAGTAGTTAAGGCCCGAGTGGATACCAAACTACCTCACTAGTCTCCCTGGAAGAAGGCTTTAGCCATTTAAAGGTATTTTAGGTGAAAATTAAAACCACACTATAACTGTATAGCAGCGGAGCGGAGGAACGCAACTATATGCTGCAGATTTTATCGGTACTTTTTAGCAAATTCAAAAGCATAAAGACCAGATTCTAATATACCCAGCTGCTTACTTATGGTTAAAATCTGCCTGAAACTAATAAAATAACATTTGCTTTTAGATTTGTAATTTTAATATCTGTGTTTTATTTGACAATACTCTGCAAAATGTGGCTACTCTACAGTCTATTTCGGAATATGGCTTGTTGTCTTACAGTTATACCTTTTTAAAATGTATTTAGGTGTACTTACAGTACTCATTATTAAAATGACAAACAAAATAATATCTCATGATAATTTCTGTTCATATTCTAGCTACACGGGGTACCCACGTTCTACCTGCGTGGACGAAGTGCGAGCAAATTTCACAGCAAAATGCCAGTTCACACAAACTTGGTATTTTGTGCAAGGATTCCGATGCCTACTTCCAAAAGGATTACTTGTGCATTATGCAGAAGACTCGACACCCTCTCCACCGCAAACAAAAATACCTAACTCTATTAGTGTTTAATTTTAATAACAGTGTACTGTTCTATTTTTCACAATGTATTATTAGGTATCCAGAATAAAATTAAACTTTTTTATAGATTTGTATCACTCAACATAGTATCACATTTTATTAGGCGCCCAATAGATGACAGGCGCAGGAAAAATATTGCATATTACTTTCGTTTTATTCGCTTAGTGAAGTTATATACTAACTAGCAAAATCTGATCAAGAAATCTGAAGTTTTTTCTATTTCAGGCCATTTTGGGTTAGTGGTCATGGTTATATAGAGATCTCCGATGCTGGGTTCGCTCAGCCATGTTGGGATCACCAGTGAACGTAGAAGGAAGAATTACTATTCGACCCAAGTTTACTGGATCTAAATCTTGCTCTAAGTCGTCTCATCAATTTAATTTTCCTATTGAAGCGTCCTTTGATTAGTGCGTATGAATACTAATCGTTCAGATTCTAGTTTGGTATAAATGTCTACTAAAACTGATTAAAAAGGCCCCGAAACCGGTGTAAATAAGGCTGTTATTCTGATGCTTTATAATATAATGGGAGTTTTACATAGTATTGAACTGTTACCGCCTTCACCGCGTGGAGGTACACTTACCCCTCCATTCCTTTTACCCCCTTAAAGAGCGAATATCCAAAAAAAAATAGTCTACATGTTAGCGAGGACTAACAGCTATATAACAAAAAAAGTTTCATCAAAATCCGTTCAGTAGTTTTTGCGTGAAAAGCGGACAACAAACAGACAGCAGAACGACGTACAGTTGTGGTTGTTTGCCGCTAGTTTGATCGTAGTTTCCCGTAGGAATGAATGAATTCACTATGTTAAGTAACCTAGATATTGATCAGGCTAATAGCTATACATCACAAAAGGTTTCATTTAAAGGGCTTTGCGGGAAATGTATGGAGCATTAGTGCCTTTTTTTAAATGTCAATTATTGATGGTCAACGAACGTCCGTCACCTTGTTAGATGTGTGAAGTACTTCCGTACAAACAATAATTCGTATGACAGCTAGCTGTCAAGTGTAACCATTACGAGATATATGCTTCAAAACATTACTTGTGTTTTATATGAAAAACTTCTTAGCTTCTAACTGTCAATGAACACCAACCTATTAGTTGTGTAGAGTACCTCCATACAAACAATGTTTTGTAATGTTTTGAGCTGTCATCAGCTCAGCTGTCAAGTGTAACAATTACGAGATATAAGCTTAAAAACGTTACGACGGTTTTACATGAAATTTTTTTGTATAGAAGTACTCTACACGTCTAATAGGTTGGCGTTAGTTGACAGTTATAAACAAATTAGTTTTTCATATAAAACAGATGTAACGTTTTGAAGCGTATATCTCGCAATGGTTACACTTGACAGTTGAGCTGTCATACAAAATGTTGTTTGTATAGAAGTACTCTACACGTCTAATAGGTTGGCGTTAGTTGACAGTTATAAACAAATAAGTTTTTCATATAAAACAGTTGTAACGTTTTGAAGCGTATATCTCGTAATGGTTACACTTGACAGCTGAGTTGTCATACAAAATATTGTTTGTATAGAAGTACTCTACTCTACACAACTAATAGAGTGGTGTTCGTTGTCAGTTTATAAAAATAAGTTTTTCATATAAAACCGTCGTAATGTTTTGAAGCGTATATCTCGTAATGGTTACACTTGACAGCTGAGCTGTCATACAAAATATTGTTTGCATGGAGGTATTCTACACATATATCAAGACAGCGTTCGTTGACAATTAAATTTTGAAAGGCACAAATTTTACTCATAGCCCTTTTTTTAGTTTCGGAGATAAGCGTGAAAAAAAAATCACAAAACAGTTGTTCTTATATAACAATAGATGTCGCTGTTAGTTTTATAAAACACGCTATCAGTATGTTCTTTCGAAAACTATATATGGCTACTGAACACCGGCTTTCTACAGTCTTATTATAAGTATAGAAGAAAGATAACGTCATCACATCACATTACACTACTTTTGGTGGTGTTAATACAATTTTTTTTTATTTTAAATTATTGTTGAAATATTATGTACTTCAATATTTCACTATAGTGATACACAACTTATCTGAAACGACTTATATTAAACATACGCAAAATGTATATTGCATGCTTATTTCGAAAAAAGATGAATGTGGTTAGTGACACACATACATACATACACATATCACGCCTTTAGACAGAGTATTAATGGCCGTAAAATACGGTCGCTGATAATAATATTGACACAACTTAAATATTAAAAAATACTTTATTAAGTAAAAGGTTATTGGACCATATTTTTCATAATGACTTGATTCCGATCCCGAGATCCCGATTATATATATTATGTGCATTTGTCCCGATTAAATTTATATTAGGATCTCGATTATGTATTATTATACTCGGGATCTTAGAAAAAACTCGAACGATTTTCATGAAAATTCATATATAAGGTGTAAAAATATTAGCTGCAAATATTTTAAGGAGTGAATCTTGCCATGATACTGAACAACTTTTCCCAAGAAAGTTAGGTCGACTATGAGAATTTTTTTTAAACCTTCCATACAAATTGACTTGGTCGGTTGGCAATTTTGTATGAGAGGTATTAGTTTTTTATTCATATTTCGACCTATGTTTCTTGGGGAATTGTTCAGTTTCAAGGACTGGTTTGCCTCTTAAAATATTTGCAGCGATTTTTTTAGTGTAAGAACGAAATACTTTTTGGGGGCTATAAATCCGAGTGCGGTTCGGTAAACTATGTCCTTGCTTTACTACTATTAGAGGTAAAAATTTACGTGAAGCGGGTAATCCTAATGATTCATATGTCTCGATTTTCTGTCCCTTACCGTGCGTGGCACGCTAACTAGCAGTCTATATACACGCTAGTAAGTTCCAAGTCTATGCTTCCAGCACGACGTCCGACGAGCTACGTACGACGCAGACAGAGAAAAGGTTAGTATTATGTTCCTTGACTTGACCAGACCACAGATAATTTCACATCAGCGATTTTTACCGTATGCTAGTATATTCTAAGTCAATGGTATTTTTATACGTTTGACGCATGTTTGACGCGATTGAAGCCATTTTGATGCTCCGTATACCGTATCACAAAATGTCACTACATGACAGTAATGTTCCTTATACATGATATACAAGGAAAATTTGATATTATTATTTAATTTGATATCATTTGGATTCGTTGCCGCTGAAACTGTGGAAGACGGACTGAAAAATGGGTAGTATGCTCAGAACCACTAACCTCACATACTGTAAAATGTTTTTACAGCCAGATCAGGCATTTTCCATTGTACACCAGCTAGGCTATATGGAGTGCGTGGAATTTGAAGACGTAAGTAATGGAAATCCAAGATTAATTTAATAATTCTAAGAGAAATCAATAAACGAGGTTTAGAGCAAATAATCGGGGTGAATATTAGTTTATTTGTTGCCGTGCTATGCCCAGTAATGCTGGCTTAGAATAGCATCATCCCATTTCTTTCCCGCGAGTCTCGTATAAAAGGAGGGTTGGTAATGGTAATGGTATTGGTAAAACCATAAAGGTGTTGGCCATGTGGTGCCGGCAGAGTAGAATAACACCTCCGCATTGCCTCCCGTGGGGGTCGTAAGAAGCGACCGAGGGAGACATCCAAGCCATGCTGACCTGGGTCTTGGAGAAGGACAACTCCACATTTGAACCCGCAACGGAGTCTCTGTCAGGCGCGTGTGACAGAGGTCTATTGTGCGGCAGATTCGTGCAGCCGACCTGGCTCCGCATGTGTCGACTCGTAGTTCCTGTGTCTGCCAGGGAGGCCGAGAGGGTGCCGCAGGTCCTGGGCAACCCTTCGTTTTCCAAAATCGCGTCCCAGGCAAACGCAGTGTCTGTGGAGATAATACTTCACCCGCTTCATGTGGATACAAACACGGGAAGTGGCAGTGACCGGTTATATATAAAACTGCAGGCGCCAGGACTCTCTTCCGACAGTGGGAGTTCACATGTGCCGTTCCCGGGAACGTTCCCAGCAGCTGGGAACATTGCCGAAGCCCTCCAGGGAGCGTTCCCTAGCTGGAAATTTACTGGGAATTTTGGTTGTATATTAATTGAAATTAAAATATCTAGATGTTGGGCTTTCAGAGGAATATCTATGCACATGTATTTAAAACAAATCACAAATATGATTAAATACGAAAATACCCAGGCTATTGGGAATATTCTCGGTAATTATTTATTTTATTTAGTTTAAGGGGTTATATGGGGACTTACTGTTAAGATTATTATTAGTTTTTCGTTAGCATTTTCGTTAAATTATTGCAACTTCTTGAAGTTTATAAGCTTTGGTTGATAATTTGCATATTTTTGTTATTTTGGATGGAGTTTAATGAGATTTTCGGGTAAAATAAAGGTTTTCTGAACTAATGGAAGGTGTTTTGACCTAAATTGGGTTACATTAATTAATAGTATTAACGGGACTATCACCACAAATATGTTTGATTTTACCTCGATATTTCGGAGCGGTTACACGCTCCATAGTCACGAGTAGACTGTTTTGGCTAATATTGTGATCTTGCTAAAGGCAAACATATCTGTCTACCCTCTTTCTGATACGTCGACTGCGATCCGTTTGGTTGCTCGTAGCACTACTATTGTCGCTCACTAATTTCTCACCACACACTGTGCTTACAGCATCCACCCGCGAATTTAAAACAGCCTTTGTGCCGATTGTATGCAGTTAATAATGGATTCCACGCACTTGATAGTTTGAAACCATCTTCACGATTAAAGTTTTTGTACTTTGTGATTTTGATGGCTTCATGCACTCAACGCGGTGTACCGTGCCGTTCCGTCGATAGCAGTTGTAGGCTGTGTTTTTGCGCTGAAATTGAAAAAGAATTTTAAATAACTTATTTTAAATTAATTGTTGGTATTAAAATTAGAATACTAAATAGTTAGTTTGGGCTATATTTGGCTTTTATTCATGGTTTTAAACACTTCTCAAAAACAATCCTCAACTAAATTGACAAAACGTAGTAATTTAAAAATCTAATAATAATCAGAACTTAGCTTCGTTAAAAATGATTTGCACATAATTATATTCGAAATCAACCAAAACAATAAAAACATTTACATAAATTACTTCAAAATTTTGACTGGGAGCCTAGGGGAATGTTCCCAGTGTTCCCGGGAGCGAGAATATTCCCAGCGGCGCATCAGTCAGTGGCCGGCCACTGATCAGTTACCGCCCGCTCTATATCCATAATTATCTCCTTTTAAAATCAGTTATTTTATTTTCCTGTAACTTGTGTATTTATATATATTTATTTAAGTATATATCTTATTTATTGTATATATATCTATGTATGCTTGTATGTATGTATGTATGCTTGTAGATATATTGATATATTATTTAGGTATTAATTATAATTGTTGTAAAATTTAACTTTCTTTTGCTTCTGCAACTACTTCCAAATTGTTGAGCTGTCTCTGTGAAGGTAGAGGTTGCCTGGAAGAGATCGCTACAAGCGATAAGGCCGCCTTTGCTTACTTTTAGTTATAGTATATTGTGCCGTTTTGTGTTTTAATATTGTGTTTGTTGTAAGCAATAAAGAGTGTATCTACCTATCTATGGGCAGCCCCTCACCATTAAGCCACTGTTCCGGCCCGGCAAGGCTTGATTACCGGTTTATTTTTCAAACCGGTTTCTGCACAAGTACAAAAGGGGCTTTTTGTTACGGTTTGGCTCTACCTTAACCTGAAAAACCCAGTTTCCCAAGTCGAATTGAATCGTGCGAGGTAATAGGGTGGGTAAGTGTCGTCTTGCTTTTGCCGATCAAACTTTGGTAGTGCGGAGCGTGACGGCACTTACCCCACCACTTAGCGTCAATTAATTGACCAAGTCAATTCGTATGGGAGGTCCAAAAATTTTTCGCATTTTTCCCCGTTTCTCGGGGAAAGTTGTTCAGTTTCATGACCCTTAAAATACTTGCAGCTAATATTTTTACACCCTATATATTATTATAACTGTAAGAGATATGGAAATGGGTTGATTTTTGTTGGCTTGAAACACATGTTTAAAGATTTTACCTTTACGGTATACCTACTCGTAATCATAAATTTTGAAACGGATTTCTTCAAAGTACAAAGAGTTACATGCAAATAGTTAACCCCTTATTAACCCCTTAAGAAAAATGTATTCAATTATTTAATTTTTTAGTCTAATAACAAACATTTAAAATTAAATTAAAAAAACGCGATGTTCCATACAAACTTTGCACCCTCTTTTTACCCCTTTATACATCATAACAGATTGTGAGACATATCGGTTGAAAGACCACAACCTTTAATACAAACGTTAAACCGCTTTTTTACACCCTTAGGAGTTGAAATTTATAAAATCCGATGATTTTTGAGTAAATTGTACCCACTGCCCAAATTTCATGTTCTCGGTTTTCATTGTTCGGTTCTAAAAGAGCAATTTTACCACCTCCTCAAAGCTTCGCATCGACCCTGTACTATCGAAATATTTGTCCATGGCCTTTGTTGGCCTTTATATTTAGTAATTTTGCCTATTTTATTTTTTATTATTGATAAAAGAAACAGCTATTAAAATAAGAATGATTAAATTAAGAACTAAATGATAAGAAATTGCACAATATCCCGCGTTTGTCAGAAAGTTATTACCTAACATTTTTTTTGCATAAATTGTGGTATTGATTCCAGATGACCCCAACATTAGGCGCTGCTTATAGACGATATACTGCAGAGCTGTGTCGTTGCGATGATGTGGAACGTACTTTGATATTCCTTAGAGAAGAGATAAATAGAGACAAATTATGTATATTTCCGGAAAGAAGTGATCCTCCTGCTTTGAGGCCAGATGAGTTGACCTCATTAGAGGTAAGCGATTAATTGTTTTCGGTAAATATCTGAACAAGTTAACAATTTCATCGACTACCGGTTACTACAAGACATTAGAACAAAATAGTAGTATTTATGACAAGGGAATAAAGGGATATAATTTAAAGCAATGCCGTGTGATGCCGGTTTAGAACAGCATCACCCCACATTTTTCCCGCGAGTGTCGTAAGAGGCGACTGGGGGACTCGAGAGTATTGGTGTATTGCAAATTTTAGGCGACGGGCTGACAACATGTCACTATAGTGATACACATGTTTATCTGAAACTACCTTGGAAAACAATCCTCAAAAATGTCAGACGTGGCGATAGCGACCGTATCCTTACGGCCGTTAACGCTCGGCCTACCCCGCAAGGGATAAAGGCGTGATATATATATATATGTTTATATGCGTATATGTATATATGTTTGCTGAGTAAAGCGAGGGATTTAATGTAATTATGTCGCCCGAGGATAAAATAACTTTAGCTCCGAGTTACACTTACTCATTTTCATCCCCCTCTATGAGAAAAACAACAAATACCTTGCTGTTGTCCATTAATTATCGTTTCTTTACAGTTTATTTTACATTTCATCTAATAAATTGCGGTATAGACAATATGACATCAAATATTTAAAAAACGCAATTATTCGTTTCTTTTAATTGCAAGAGAATTGAGAGGCTCTATAGTCTTTAACCATTGCTTGCCATAAATAGCGCCAAAAATTAAATAAAATTTGACACATTTCTTTTTATTTTCAAATTTTGGTAGGAATGAGGTAAAGAGTAGTTGTTAAATGCTTAATAAAATAGCAGATACTAAGATGTATTACGGAAAAATAATTCGCATCCCTGCTACCATTGCGTTTCATATTAAATGCAAATATTCATGTGAAGTAAATTGAAACATAAACTGTAAACTGTGAAGAAATTATAATTAATGGACAATAGCAAGGTGTTTTGTTTTTCTCATAAAGGGGGATGAAAAGTAGTAAGTAAATCTCGGGCCTAAAGTTATTTATCTTCGGGCGACGTACATTAAATCCCTCGCTTAACACAGGATCCTACTTAGAGGCCTTCGTTCTGCTCGTGATTCAAATTAACGCTCTCGTTTTAAATATATCACTATAGTACTATGTCATACAAAACTACTACTAGCATCCTTCACGTAAGTATGTAGATCATGTTCTAATGAACGACAACTCTTTGCAGGGTATTGTGGATAAATGGATTGCAGACTTAAATGAAAACAGCGAAAATCTGCTAAAACTCTTGCAAGATAGAAATGAGATGATAGAGTTGTTTTATGTAATAAACAGTGTGGACCCTATTATTATAAAATCGGAGGTACAGCGTGGAAAGGCCGAACTTGAACAAAAGTAGGTGCACAAAAAACATGGATAAAAAATGGGGTCAGGCCGTTAGGCCCCTAAACTTCCACGCCCCCGTCTTCGAGGCCCCTGCTTCGAAAAAAGGGTGTGCTACTCCCTGGTGGGACTATCATTTAGTACTCACTTCAAAATTTTTGTAAACACACGCTACCATATGTCTAACTTTATGTCATCATTATGAAATAAATAGTAAGTACCTCCAAGATTAATTAGCTAAAAATGTTTTCTGTGGTCCGGCCAAGGAGTACTGCTCTGCAGGCGGAGCACCATTTTATCTCTGAAACTTCTTTATGAATCCGGTTTTTCGATTTGGTAAATAATTGTATCGAATGTAAACCTCTAGATAGATAGATAGATAGATGAAACAATACAAAAGTTTTCTCAACGTTTTAAGTTATTAGACAATGCTAGTGTTCTGGCTGGGAGCTCTGCAGCCGGAGCCACCATCATCACAAAATTAATTGTACAGAAAGTCAGGCTCAATAAATAGATTAAACAATTTAAAAGTTTTCCCAAATTTTGAAGTTATTAGAAAGTTTTGCCGATTAAAAAACCAAAAAGTTTAAAATGTTAGCTAGTACTAAAATTGTTGATAGGTAGGTACTTGAAAACTTCGTTTTGCTTACTACATGTAATTAAAATAAAAAAAAAACAAATAGTAAAATATCAATTTTAACATGGGCACCCTTCAATATACATGCAGTACCCGTCGAACTTCTTGGCCATTGCGCTAAGTGGTGGGGGTAAGTGCCGTCACGCTCCGCACTACCAAATTTTGATCGGCAAAAGCAAGACGATACTTACCCACCCTATCACCTCGCACGATAGCCAAGAATTTCGACTGATACATACAGTATGTATACAGTACGGTGGTTTTTTCATAATAAATGTTTGGTCTTTTAGGATCCTTGTAGGTTCAGTTTCCTGAATCAGGTTAAAGATTAGTCATTTCCTGCTCCGATCCATCGCTTCCTAGGTCTCTTCTCTATTTTTTGAACTTTCCGCCTCTTATATGCCAATTATAGCAGAAATTTTGAAAGAAGGCAATGTTTTCTTCTAAGGATATAAATTCTGTGAAGTAGACTGATCCCTCGGTCTCTTAAAGTTATGAATGATTAATGATCGGGTTCTTGAGTGTAAATAAATAAATCATAAGTTCTGAAAAAACCGAGTACTTACTTGTAGATCCCTGGTCCTGGTGTTCCACTATGTATCTACCTTCGATGTAGATGTTCTAGCCAGTGGTCTAACATTTTTGTTATGGAACTATCTCAGTATTACTTGGTTTAAAGTTTAGCTATAAGTAGTTTAGCCATGTTGAAATTTTCATTTTTAGTTGTATTTCCCGTGGGAATGAGCAATTTTTCCAAGTAAAAGTAGCCTAAATGTTGACCAAACTCAGAAACTATACATACCAAACTCCTTGAGAAACAGTATTTAGGACTTCTTTGACTACAACTGCAAAGTACAAGGCGAGCAGTGTGGGCGCCTCCAGTTGGTTTCCAGCATTGTGAGTATTGTGATCCAATATCCAGGTGTTATAGACATTTATTTAATACAGCTTGAATAGGAAATATTCAACATTATTAAAATGATTTGTATACTCGCTTTAACAACAGATTAGAAATAAAAGCATGAACGAATGCAGTAGTCTCGTACTAACATCTCCGAATGTCTCCCTTTTTCAGTTTTAATTGTTTTACTCGTATGGCATACATATCCTTACATTAACTAAGAAATTTTATTACCGATATTTGAGGAGCATTAAATTGTCTACTTAATGCAATTTATTTCATTAAGCTAGTATTCTAACTTTCCGAGATATTTGCTATTTTTCACATGACCCAGTAATTCAATCGCATTCCAGTGTAATCTTGAACCGTTAAATAAGTACTAATTTGCAGTTCCCACAAAAGGGCATCATATGACGTGATACACTATTAGATCTCAAGATACCATACGATAAGCAAATAAATAAATTATGAAACTTTTAGATCTCGGCTACTTTTTGCCGCCGAAAAATTGATCATTCCCTCGGGGATACGAATAAACGTAAAAACGTCAAGTGGCTAAACTGCTTATAGCTAAACTAAAAGATTTGGAACACCTGGAGGATTTGGAGCCCAGCTAACTGAAAAGAGATACTGAAACTGCTTCATCATGAAAGTCGCTTAGAGTGATGCTAGCATGTTGACATTAAGTATCTGGAGTACATCTCATGCCGAACATCAGGAGTCCGGCTGATCTATACGACGTACGGAAATAGCTTCATAGCAAAAGTTTGTATGAGAGCAGATCCTTATTTAAAACCGCTTTAGCGCTGTAAAGTTACGCTTGTAATCCAAACGCTGCCATCTCTTTCTTTCATTTTTATTTTTGCTCGCTTATTTTGATTTACATGTTACAAGCCCTGCCAATCTGTGTCTGGAACTGGGAAAGATACTGTTATATGTTTTTTCA
The DNA here is from genome assembly GCA_029255805.1 of Keiferia lycopersicella. NCBI lineage: Eukaryota > Metazoa > Arthropoda > Insecta > Lepidoptera > Gelechiidae > Keiferia > Keiferia lycopersicella. The sequence goes on along the minus strand of JARACZ010000006.1, from coordinate 12,337,210 downwards.
AAAATGCCAACAGGATGCAAAAAAGTCAAGGAACAGAGGTCGACACATGGAAAAGAATTTTGAACCTCCTATACAAAATGTACCTGACAACCAAGTCAATTATGCTCCAAATTTGTTTACAATTTCAACCTATATTTTTAATTCCTTAAAATATTTGCAGCTAATATTTTTACGCCTTATAGGTAGTTATGTGGATGGATACAATGAATTAAGTACAAATATTTTCAGTGTTCGTTCTAGTCATAAAACTGAACAACTTTTGTCGGAAGCTTTTACAGAAATATGAATAAAAATTGGATTTCACATACAGACTGACTCGATTGACTGGCACATTTTGTATGGAAGATACATTTTAATTTCATGAAAATCAGTTCAGCAGTTTTTTCGTGAAGGACTAACAAACAAACATACACTTTCGCATCTATGTTATATGCAGGAAGTAGGATAGGTAGGATAGGATTCGTGGGATTACTTGGTTTTCATTAAACCCGATCTACAGTCATCACAATGTTGAGAGAATGGGGGATTCACGGAATTGATACCCTTATAAGTAAACATTAAGCACACGCTTTAATAAATTCAGCTACAAATGACATAAGAGGCGGAAAGTTGAAGAAATACAGAATGGAACTGGAAAGCGAGGAATCGGAGGAGGACTAATCTTGAACCTGATTCAAGAAATTGAACCTTCAGGGATCCCAAAAGACGAAACATAAAGAACCACCGTTTTCATCTTCCAGATAAGATGGAAATTGTAGGATACCGATGCGTAAATTAAAATGTTACTATTTAGTGAAACGAAGTTTTCAGGTGCCGTGTGTTGCCGGCTTAGAATAGCATCACCCCACATCCTTTCCGCGGGTGTCCTAAGAGGCGACTAAGGGACTCGAGGGTATTGGTGTATTACAATTTTTAGGTGACAGAATGACAACCTGTCACTATTGTGATACACATGTTTTCTGAAACAGCCTTGGAAAACAACCCTCAAAAATGTCAGACGTGGCGATAGCGACCGTATTGTTACGGCCGTCAACGCTCTGCCTACCCCGCAAGTGATAAAGGCGTGATATATGTATGTATGAAGTTTTCAGGTACCTAAGAATTAGCTAAAATTATAAGTTTTTGAGTCAGTGAAACGAAGTTCGCGGGCACCAGCTAGTTTATTTAATAAATTAACCTAAAGTTCTCAAGATATAGATGAAACAAAATAAAGATTTATCAAATTTTGAAGTTATTAGGATAATATAAGTGGTCCGGCTGGGGAGAGTTGCTCTGCAGGACCAAAATGTTTAATACAATGTTTTTGCGTAAATACTCGTACGCACATACAAATAAATGCACACTACTGAATTCTTCTCGTCGTATTAGCTGCTGTCGTAGCTCTATGTACCTATAGATATATAAAATATTTTTCATCCCCTGTATTTAAAAAAACTACCTACGCTTTAGGCGCACATAAAATAGATGATTTTTGTGTGGTGTGGAGTTGGGGTGGTGAAGATTTTGAATTTGGAACATGAATGTTTGCAACCAATGAAACGCAGTTTTACGAGGGATAGGAAACGTTTTTCTGTAAAATTACCTAGTATCTGATATTTAATTGAGTATTTAAGACCTAGTATTTACCTCTCTTCCCTCTTCGTGTAGGACACCGAGTCGTCCAACAACCCGTAGAACCCTAGTATCAGAATGTTTCAAGCGCCTTCTACAAGTATTTACCTCATTCGTACTAAAATTTGAAAAAAGAAAATGTATCGACTTATATTTTTCTTTTGGAGCTATTTATGGCAAGCAATAATCAGCGACCATACCGCCTCTCAATTTTCTTGCAAATATTATATATAAAAAGAAAAAAAATATGGGGATTTTGTCCTATATTTGCCCTGATTTTTTGTTTCCATGTCTCCGACCGTAGGTACACAGGTGGCTTTTTGAAAATGGCTTCTAACTGCGGTCTGTTTGTGGTTGATGTTGTCATTTTTAGTTGTAATTTTTGGTCGCTCTGATTAGATTATAATATTACGTTTGGTTAGGTTAAACAAAGTTCGGTTTGGTTAGGTTAAGTTGTTTTTTTTTTATTTATTACAGAAAGCAATATTTTATACAATTCCTAAGAGGATTTCGAAATCGTATACAATTCCTGGATATCACACATTTCTTGTAACATATAGACTCTTAAGAGGGCTATCAACTTTTTCTAGCAAATGACCGAAAATTTGCGTTATAAGCTAGCGTTTTTCAGTTAAAAGTTAAGCGTGTTAGTTAAAAAAAAAAATCTTATAAATCTTATCAAACATATCTGTAACTAAAAACTGTATTATGAACATTTTGATATTTTAGTTTATATAACTTATAAAAGCGAAAACTAAAACAAGTTACTGCAAATGAAGAAAAAGACCTCAAATTAGGCCTGATTTTCAGATCTGTGGTACATTGTAACAGAATACCTATTTCGCATATAAATTGAAGATATCTTTGAGAACAAACATTATTTTGTAGATTTTTCAATTTCAATTTAAAACATAGTTTAAAATTTATTTTTCTCATTCACATTTCGGCGAAATATCTCGCCGTTTGAATGGCTTCTGTATGAAAAACTAGCCATAGGATACTTAAAAAAAAAGAATGTGTTTTAGGAAGGTGTATTAAATCAAATTGCAAAAGAAATAAATTTTTATTTTCATTAATATTTTTGTTTAAAAAAATCAAAAATCCCTATATATTTCGCGCATCGACGACGCTCATCAAATACCTACTATGCGGCCGGGCAAATTTTCAATAGCATTCTTAAATATATTATATAACATTATGTTGGCTTTATAAGTAGCCGTGGCTTGGATAACCAGTCCAGTCCGGTTGGTGCCTAAAATTGCTCTCTCTATTGGATACCAATTTATACACTTATCATCAGAGAAATTTGAACACCTTCGTTTTTTTTATTTGATAAAACACTATAATATTTGCAAGGTGTTCCGAATATTTTGATGGCAAGTGTATTACTATAATAACATATAATTCTTCATGAGCTATATTATTTTCCAGTACAAAAGAATCGGAGGAGGAGGAGGAATCGCAGGAAATTCCTCTGGAGTTGATCGCCGGCGTGGTGATACGGAAGAAGGCGTCGGCCATGGAGGTTATGATTTGGCGAATGACTCAAGGAAAAGTTATCTTCCGCCCCGCTGACGAAGACCAGCTGTTTGAGGACCCGCATGGGGTAACCCAATATATACTTTGGTATTATAACGTTTTGATAAATGGTCAGGTCAAAAACTTCAGACGCATAAAGGCCCAGCTCGTAAACCTGTCCTTAAATCATACCTCAAACCGACGAGCGAGCATGAAAATGTTAATGAATGTAGAAGATGCGAATAAAGAATGTAAGGATCGTAGCAAGTAAAAAGTTATAATCTTCGCCTAATCCTCCAGGAAAGAGGCGTGATTTATATATGCCATACGTATTATAATATAACAAATAGGTACAAGGATCTGTAGCTGTACCTGTTACTTTAACAATCTCTTCAATTACGCGTGCTATTATCTCTTTATTTTCCTTATGTAGGACCCCAAATCAGCCCGTGGGTATCGTAAGAGATGATAAAAGGCTTCCGGAAGATGGGCAGCAGCGCCTCCCTAGTCGACATGAAAATACTACCCTGTGGTCACCAACCCGCCTGCTCAGCGTGGTGGCTATGGGCATAAACCCCTTAAGGCCGATTTACATTATCTCAGTGTTTAGGAGAGTAATTTACTACAACTTGAAAGGCAAGTACTTTAGTGCTTTAGTGCGCTGCTAGTGAACATTTACATTCTTCCAGTAGATTATCATTTCGACGCTTCAATGAACACACAACGACGTCGCCAAATACGCGCTATTCTACGCAAAATGCTGTCTGTAATAATGGAACAAATAGAAGATGACATTTTATACGAAATAAAAAAACCGAAACGAATATGGGAGCTTAAATGTTTTTATATAAATTGTTTTTAATGTTCCATAAACATTCATGAACAACATATTCAGACACAAATTTAGAAGTTGTATCTTCCGCCCATTTAGCCATCTTTAAAAACACGCACGCGTTTCACGTCACTTGTGCACTCTCCTAAAGATTTGAAAAAATTACGTATTTACACATAACGCGCATACAATAATAAGTGACGCGCGGGGGTTGCGCGGGCGCGAGAGGGGTATCACTTGCAACAAAAAATAGAGAGCGATCCTATTTTGATTTACTTGAAAGGCAACTAAAACCGTACTAAAGCGAGTAGAACTGTACTAAAGCAAGTAGCGTTTACACGTTTCAACTAAAGTAATCTCCTAGAGCACTCTGCTAAACACTAAGATAATGTATACCGGCCTTTATGGATAGTCCAGGCCGCCCTATGCCTTACCACGGTAGCGGCTCTGGTGGTGGTGGGGCAGGGGGTGCAAGGAATCCCCGGTTTAAGGACGATAGCTACCAAAACAAACTACATTTGGCTATGTACAACTGACGCACGGTACGACTGGTTACGCACGACACGAGCAAAACTCACTTCACTATTGTCATGGGAGACTACAACGCCAAAGTGGGAGAGAAGTGCGGCGAATTAGGTCTGGGACCACATAGCTAGCTACAGGAGCAGAAACCAGAGGGGCCAAATGCTGGTCAATTTCTTCAGCAGACAAGGGCTGTTCTCCATGAACACCTTTTTCCAGAAAATGTTACAACGGAAGTTTACCTGAAAGAGCCTCGATGATAAGGAATAAAAAGCATTATGTAGACGTGCTGACAAGCCTATGAAAATGGCGATGATGCTCGTTTAAGTACAAAACCACAAGACAAGACCTATCCAACTAATTCGAGGGGTAAGAAAAGGTGACGTTATATCCCCCAAAGTTTTCATCAATGCAATGAACGATATCTTCAAGACCTTACCACGACTTTATAGTAGGATGAAATGAGCATTAACGTCAACGGGGAATTTCTTACGCATCTTCGCTTTGCCAACGACATCATCCAGTACCTGCGAAAAACACTGCTTTAGGACGTGTTGGACCAGGATGAATAATTTAAATAAGAACAAGGACATGTTTAATCAACAAGTTATCCCTGAGACGGTTTCCGTCGAACTTGTCGAAGGTATAGACCTTGAAGATATCCAGAAGTATGTATACATACATTCTTATTCAGAAGAGGGGGAAATAGCCAGCAAGAAAAACTAGCTGAAAGAAGTATGCAGCTGGGCTGGGCAGCGTTTGGGAAGTTGTGTCTTATTATGGAGTCATCCTTGCCAAAATGCCTCAAGACCAAGGTGTTCGATCGGTGGGCCCTACCAGTCATGACGTACGGAGCGGAGACGTGAAACCTGACAGTAAAACTGGCCCACCGGCTACATGTCACTCGAACAGCTATCTAAATGTCTATGTTGGGTATCTCGCTGATGGATAGAGTCCGTAATGAGACTATCCGCAAAAACACCGAAGTAACAAATCAAAAGTGTAGCAAACTGAAGTAGCAGTGGGCTGCTCACATCTGTCGTAACTGATGGCCAGTGGAGTAAACGGGTTCTCGAGTGGAGCAAGCGTACCGTTGGACGCCCTCCGGCCAGATGGACCGATGACTTAAATGAGAGCGACTGGAGGGCGAAAGCGGGAGATTATTCATTGTTGCGTACCCTATAGAAGTTCTATGTCTAGCTGTGGACTACTATGGGCTGATCTGATGTGATGATGTGATGAAAGACTGTGTAAAAACCTTATACCTACTTACTAAATTAATTTGTATTAGGTAAAACGTCCGACCCGAAAACTGGCTTTTGTAGCCCTGTGCCAAGGCGCAGAGATGAAGGAACTTACATTGAAAATTTGTGATGCCTTTAATTGCACCATTCATGAATGTCCGAATAATTTTCCAGAGAGACACAGAATGGTAGTAGACTTGCTACAACAGATTGAAGACATGAGCGAGGTAAGAATCCACGCTTTTGTCCTTGTCCACACCGTAAGCCGATCTTCTTCTGGCGCTTCTGCACATGAACAAAACTGGCTTTCCTCTTTTCCACCAGCAAAAGCCATCATAAATCTAACTCTTAACTTAAGTATCATATCACATGTCATACTGTTACCGCGGGAGTACTTATAATTTTTAAAGAGAGGGTAATATCACTGGTAAGTGTTATCATGGGTACATAATGGGTACACGTTATTTCTTTTAGAATGGATAAGCTTGGGAAGGTTTATACCATTATAATTTACTAACCCAACTAAAATCCATATCTGGTCCTTCTATAACCGTAAAACATTTCCAGGCGATAATAACAACAAAAACTGATAGATGTGTTCTATTGAGGGCTATTAGTAAAAGTATAGAGGGGTGGACTATTCGTGTTATAAAAGCTAAAGTAACATACAATGAGATGAATAAGTTCAACAACGACATCACAAGAAAATGTCTAGTCGGCGAAGGATGGGTTAATACTGAAGATTTAGAGACAGTTCAAAATATATTACAAGGTGAAGTAAGTACCTAAACTCAGCACCTTTTCAAGTGCTGATCTTGTAAAAAAAAAGTGAAAGCAGTTTTATCAAAGACTAATACATAGGCATGCCATTAAAAGTAGAGCAATAGTTAAGGGCTAATATTCTCTTAATATTTTTTTGTAACGAAATAATAATATATATTTCAGATAACGAAAGGTTCGTCCTTGAAGTCGTTTCTAATGAAAATGGATACGATTCAAACGCCACCTACTTATCACAAGACAAACCGGTTCAATCACGGTTTCCATCGGCTCATATCCGTCTACGGAAACTCCGTGTATGGGGAAATGAACCCAGGTAAGTGGTTTTTATAAATGCTTTCTTACAGGCAAGTAGCATCTCTCGAAAGCTGTTTTGGGCGCAGTTCCATTAATAAGGAGCTGGGCGGCACAAACTACATATTTTATTTCAATACTAGCTGGTGCCCGCGACTTTGTCCGCGTGGAGTTAATTCTTTTATTTTTATGAATCACCTAATTGAGTAAAAATTAACGCATATATATGTACATAACATGAAGTAAAAAGTAAAAGTTCCTGGTTGACCGAGCCTAGCTCGGATTTATCGCCCCTAAAACGTTTTTCGTTTAGATATCCATATAATGCCCTGTTTTTCCGGCTCCGAAGACCATCACCCCGTTTTTTCCGCGGGTGTCGTAAGTGGCGACTAAGGTACTCGAGGGTTTTATCTGTATTACATTACAACTTTAAGCGACAGGCTAACAACCTATCAGTACAGTGATACACGAATCATCTCGAAAGTCCTCAATAGATCTTGTCAGAAGTAGCAATGGCGTCGGTATTTTTGCGGCCGTTGACGCTCTGCCTACCCCGCAAGGGATAATGACGTTATATGAGTATGTACGAGTAAATATGTATTAAATTAAATATGTATCCCTTAGACTAAAAATTGGTCTCACTTGCTCTATCCGCATGTCGTGTTAACCTGATAAAGTCACGCCATCTTTCGGCAAATGAGAAGACTACTACACACGGACTGCGTGTAGATGGACAACGTCAACAGTGAATGTCTCACGCATCTCCTTTTCGCCGGCGATAGATAAGAGCCAAATCGCTGCAGGACCTACAAATAATGCTGTTCAGTTTAAATGCGATCTCGAGGCGTTTTGAACTCAGGATGAGCTTGGACAAGACCATAGTCATGTTCAATCAACTAGCTAAGCTAGTCTCTTGCAAAGGTTTAGGCCTTGAAGTAATCCAAAAGTACCTTCGAGGCTAAAATCACTGAATATTGCAATGCACAAAGGATTGCAGTTTGGCTGGGCAGCATTTGGGAAGTTGCGTCAATACACAATGCCTCTAGACCGAGATGTTCGTCTTACGATCAACTACGGGATGGAGAGGTAGAACCTGTAGTAAAACTAGCCCACCGGCTACATATCACTCGGAGATCTCGCGTATTTATATAACGTACGGAACGAATATAAAAAATGATCAGAGCAACAGGCATGGTATTGAAATGTAGCAAGCTCAACAGGCAGTGGTCAAACCACTCTGGCGGTGGTCCGATGGATGGGTGAAGTAATCGATTTCTTGAATAAAGGCATTATTATACTTAAAAACACAGTGTCAGTTCTTTTTGGTAGCCGTCGTCCTTAGCCCGGCGATAGTTAGCATCCCCTGCCCTACCACGACCAGGGTGGCTACCTTGGTGTAAGGGGGTGTAAGCCGGAAACTAGAAGCTGTCTACCTTGGTGTAAGGGGGTGTAAGCCGGAAACTAGAAGCTGTTTTTCTTCGGCGCTACCCATTGGGGGTTTTTACACATAGTCACCACGCTGGGCATGCGGGCTGATCATAGTGGATTATTTAGGACTATTATGTTTGTCCTATAGGTATATCGAAAGTGTTGAAGTGTTATATAGAAACGGCACAATGTTAGTTCGAATACAAAATCAGACCATGGAGGCAGTTCCACCTGCTCTTCACCAATGTAATGGAGGATGCCTTCAAACTCCTGAAGTGGGAAGAACTTTGCATCAATATCAATGGCGAATACTGGGTGTTAAGAAAAGCACTGAGTTCGTCTCAAGGGATGAACCAACCCATGAAACTGAACAATTTTCCCAAATAAATATAGGTCAACATATTATGAAAAAAGAATTTTGACCCCACATACAACCTAACTCGGTTGGCCCGTACATTTTGTATCGGAGGTCCAAAAAAAATTTCCATATTTCGAATCATGTTCCTTAGGGAAAATTGTTCTGTTTCATGGGGTGGTTCATCCCTTGAAATGAGCTCAGTACTTTTCTTAACATCCTGTGTATCACTCACTTTCGGTTTGCCGACGATATTTCGAAGACCTCAGCAAATTAGACTTGGGTGATAAATAACGTCACAGTGTAAAAGTCACGGTGATCAGGTGCCTGCAAAAGTCACCGTGACTTTTTAGAAATTAATAACGTTCCAAAATATATACTTACCTACTTTCTTATATAGACCCAATACACAATTTGCGAAAATTTACCGAGTCATTTCTTTCATTTAGGGAAGCTTTTTTCGCGCTTTTTGATTGATTGGATTTTTTTTTTTCGTAGCTCTTTACACAATAATAACATTTCCATTTTTGTTTGCTGTAATGTTCGGAGACGTTGGTCATGGCTGCCTTCTGTTGGCAACAGCGTTATGGATGGTTATTCGCGAAAAAGAATATATGTCAGTGAAATCTAGAAACGAGATTTGGAACATTTTCTTTGGTGGTGAGTAGTATATTTTTCTTTATATTTGTTCTAAAACTTTTACGAAAATTAATTTCTTAAGAAAGTGAAAAACAAAACAGCTTGCTATTTCCTAGGTCTGATCTAAATTTACGATGATAGCACAGAGACGATAGTTTATTTATTTACCTACCACCTAACGTACGTTACATGCTGTTTGATTAGCTTGGCCAGCCCCGAAGCAGTGCTTTAGGGGCTAGTTTTAAGTTTTTAGTCCACCTGAGCCGCGTTTACACAAGGCTCATAAAATTTGTTATTGTTAAAATTGTTAATACTTGACCATCAAAAAGCTAAATGTAAAATTTCCTACTTTGAATAAATAAATTTGACTTTGACTTGACTTCCTTACATAAACCTTCTTCGAACTTACAAGTATCTACATATAGTGTTTCAGCTTTTCCAATATCCACCTTAAAAAAGAGGATTAGATCTTTATATTTATAGAGGTTCAAAAACAATACACATTTCTGTTTCGATTTCTTATGAGTACGTGAGCAAAGCCGCTAAGTTATACCTAACTAGTTATATTAATACTACCGCCACCTTTTCTTACAGGACGCTACGTACTTCTTTTAATGAGCTTGTTCAGCTTATACACCGGATTCATCTACAACGAGTGGTTCTCGAAGCCGATACGACTTAAGAGTAATTACTGGATTAACGTATACCCTGCTGATGTACTAAAACAAGAAAGAGTTTTGCAGCTTGATCCAGCTGGCAAGACTAAAGGAACTTATATGCTCGGTGTGGACCCTGCTTGGGGAGTAAGTTGGAACGAGGAGGCGTAAAGCGGTGCTTCGTTTCTAAATGCCATACTTTTACCTCAGTAGCCACCTTCCCACATTTATTAATAGACCTGTTCTAACCGCTTTTAGTACCTGGACTGTAGTCTTGGCCTAGATACGAATATACGAGGTTTCGGTCGTAATGTACTATACATTATGTCAATAGCCAAAAATAGACCAATTTCTGGTCGAGCAATATTGGAAGGACGAGACGAAGTCGAGAGTGAACGAGACCACAAATTGGCTTTTTTGATGAAGCTCGTGAAATACTTTCTTTCCATTTGCGAAGAAACACCAGAAACCTACATAATATAAATCGCAAGCTAAATGCGTTCGAGTTAGCAACGTTCAATTTAATAAAACAATGCGCGGGAAAATCACATTTAGGCCTTTAAACTTCAAACTTATTGTGTATCATAAAAAACCTGATTTCACGAAAAGTTAAGGTTAAGAACCGTTTTCAGGCCAGTTGTCAGGACCGAAAAGTATAATATAATATCATTATCGAAGCTCTAATTTTAAATTTTTGTATGCGATTATTGCGCTCGTATCACACGTTCTACTAAATACCGGCTGTAAGAGTCGGTGTAACGAAAGCTTTGCAGGCTTGATCAGACCACAAAACCGAACAAAAATTTCATTGGGGCTACAAAAATATCTTTTTTGGGTTCCCATAGAAAGTCAGTCAGCTGATCAGGAGTTTTGTATAGGAAAGTGTTTTTTTTTTAGTTTACCAACATAGCCCTTATAGGAAAAGTTGTTCAGTTTCATAGTCTTATCATGATTGTAAAGTTTTCTTTACTCCGTCCTTACACACGGTATCATAATTTGGCCTCATACGAATTTAATCAGTGTCTGAGGCAAGCTTTATCCGCATGACGCGGGTGAATTTTCTTCTAGATAAACACTGCGTTTCCTGGGACGCAATTTTGGAAAACGCAGAGTAGCCCAGGACCTGCGCCACCCTCTTGGCCTCCCTGGCTAACTCCACATGAAGGATAAGTCCATACGTGCGGAGCCAGGTCGGCTGCAGAAGTCTGCTGCACGATAGACCTGTGTCACACGCGTATGACGGAGATCGCTTTCCGGGTTTAAATGTGGAGTTGTCCTACTCCCGGACCCTGTTCTGCTTGGGCTTCGGCTTTGGGTCGCTTCTTATGACCCCCACGGGAGGAAAGGACTGGTGCTCTTCTACTCTGCTGGCACCACACGGCATAATACATACCTTATAAATGCACACATTGACATTAAAAAACCAGTAGGTGGTAGATATTGTGATACGATTGAAGATTGTTTACACCATACTCTTAAATATTTGTTTTATTTTCAGTTTGCTATAAATAAAATTATGAATGAGAATTCGTTAAAAATGAAATTGTCTGTAATACTTGGCGTTGTTCACATGATGTTTGGTCTATGGCTGAGTTTATTCAATCACATGTAAGTTAACAATTTGTAGTTATTTAACATATTTAATTTAATTTTGTGGTAACTACATGCAACTTTGGAGTCGATACGATAATTCTTTTAACTAAAGAATATTCTAGAAGGATACTCTAAATAGGTTCTAACCGCTTTTGCAAAGGAGTTCGCGGACTAAATAAACATATCCGCAAAAAATACAGATAACTCAAAGATAGAAGAATCTTCACCCGCAAATAGTTCTAGTTTACTGTTCGGCTAGATTTCGAGAGCCTGTCAAATCTGAAAAATAATATTATAGTTTTAAAGCGAATACCAAAAGGGGCCAGAAGTCTAGCAGCTGGAGAACTATCTGATCTGTTCTTGGATCTGTTGCGAGAATGTTTAAAATCAAATACTAAAGAGGCTTGGTTTAGTTTGATGTCTTTTGCTTTTGGGTGATTCGAGAAACGTTTTTGTTCAAAAGATATAAAAAGCCTTAAAATAAATAAATATAACTAATTACTTAATTAAATTATATAATTTTATTGCTACTTTCAGTTTGTGGACGCTGAAGTCTGTAGAAGATGGTTTAATATTTTATTTTGAATTTTTTACATTAAGAAGTACGTTTAGTTCAAAACATACCTTAGTAAGTTTACAATGTCAAAAGTAAACCAATCACACTGACTATCTTTCTTTTCATCGCATTTTATTTGGCCATTTTCATTTTATTTCCCGTTCGCATATGTTACAAAGATCTTGCGTCTTTTCGGTGGTACCAATAATGAGGCCCATTAAGTTGATTTAATTGTTAGTAGACGCATCCATAGGCTTCAACTGCATTTTATTCTGACTTTTGAACACCAAAGATGGCCGTTTGAGATTGACGTTGGTTGTCTGAGTGCAAAATTATTGTTCATTTGCACAAATAAATATTTCTGGAAAACCTCATCCCCTCAAAAACATTAATATATAAAAAAAAACCAAGTCTCGGTACTGAGCTGTTCAACCGTAAAAAGGTATGAGATCCATTTCAAACCAAGTCGGCTATCGATTTGTTGATTCCCCACTTAAGAGATCTATCTTAATTAATTACGTAATTAGTTAATAAGCATTATTTTATAGTGACCATATCAATATTTTCAATATATTTTAATGTTTACAATAAATTGAATGACTTAGCCATCGCACTAGAACAGAAAGTTAACGTGTAATACATATTAAAATTAATACATTCAGTGCGATTGCCAAGTCATTCAATTTATTGTAAACATTAAAATATATTGAAAATATTGATATGGTCACTATAAAATAATGCTTATTAACTAATTACGTAATTAATTAAGATAGATCTCTTAAGTGGGGAATGAACAAATCGATAGCCGACTTGGTTTCAAATGGATCTCATACCTTTTTACGGTTGAACAGTTCAGTAGCGAGACTTGGTTTTTTTTTATATATTAATGTTTTTGAGGGGATCTCATTTCTTTTTGTAGGTAGTCTTCCTTTTTTTCTTTTGCGGCTCTATTTCTTGAGCCTCAGCCACGGTTTTTCTCATAGCCCACTCTCTATCTTTATGTGGTTTTCTCGGAATCTTTGTAGTAATGATTTTTGTCAAGTCTGGACGGTAAATGCTTCTTAGTCTATTGTATTCACAAATTGCGGATTCTTGCGCTTTAATACTTCCAAAGTCTATGTTTATAAAATGTAAGCCGCCCAGACTTGTTACTCTTGATAGTGCTACATAAGCTTGACCAGATCTAAATACAGGTGAACCTATATCCATCAGCGCATTATTTTCGGTCGACACCTTATATTTTTCCCGAAAAAAAAACGATAGCGTGTTTTAGAAACTAACAGCGACATCTGTGATTATTTTGCTGGACCAAAACAAAGTATTTTAGGAGCGACAGCAAAATATAACTTGGTAAACAGTACATTTCTATGGAATAACAAAGTTATTTATGCTATCTGTTTATCTAGAAAACTGCATTGAAATTGCTAGATTTTTAAGTTTTTCCTTGATTTATACACTAAACCCAAATTATATTCTAAATTAGAAGTCTCCATGTCTGCTAGAAGTGCCTTAGAATTTTGATGATCGGTCAGTGAGTGAGTGAGTCAGTCAGTCAGTGACAAAATTAAGAACTTTGATTAGCTATAATTCCTAAACCACTGGTTCAAAGTGAACTAAATTTGAAATATACCGTATCTACAGGGCTTTTGATTGATCCCTGAAGTTTCAAGTCTTTTGTTTTATCCACAAGAAAGTTATAAGGTGTTGAAAATGGCCTGAACCGCTTCGAGAAAAGGATGGTACGGCTGTGCCGCCTTCTAGCTCGACTTGAGATCAGTTCTATTCGGTTACCGACATAAAAATGTAACTATGTGATGTTTTATATCGTTCACACAATTTGATTGTACATTCTATTAATTTCTTCATAAAAAGGTATGTTTATCCTATAAAAACTCAAAGATTTGTAATCTACGTCCACTTTTGTGCGAAAAATCTATTCAGTGGTCTTCTTTTCGTTAGTCACTCTGTGCCGTTTGGTGTTAGGTAGTGTTGTTCCGATCAGTCGCCGACCCACACCCGACAGCGTTACCACTGTTACCAGCGTTACCTTGGTGATAGTCGGTGTAAGTGGGTAACTATCGGAATAGACGGCCACAGATATGTAGAATGTAGTATGGATTTAAAATTTTAATAGTTAGAAAATGAAAGAGTAGAAATAACTTACAGATGGGTATATTGTCCATAAATCTCATCACACGCACTGCAATTGTGTCTTACATATGTAGGAGGAATCACTGGCCTTAGCGAACGCGTAGTGGCGCGGATGACACGGCTTCTAGAATCTTCGGTAGCTTGCAAGGCAGGCCGTAGTCACGGCAGCGAAGCTCAGCAGGTAGGGCAGCAGACTAGTAGCAAGCCGAAGCGATAATGCAGGTGGTAGGTAGCCGGTAGGTAATTCTTAGCCAGTAGGTACTTTAAGCCGGTAGATAGTTTCTAGCTCGTAGGAAGTTCCTGGAATGTTCCATAGATCTAGTAAGCCGGTGTTCGAAAGCGCAAGCGTGTCACGAAGGTTAGGATTAGGCCAGTGAGATTGCAAATAAAAGATAGGAATTTATGGCAGCAGCTTGCGAACAAAGAACAGTTTACAAAGGCAGGTAAATTGTGCAATTCAGAGCAAAATAGCAGTTGAAACTCACCCCAGCGGGAAGTATAACGATTGTAGATAGAAGGCACACTAGTGAATATCTAGTAAATCCACTGGTAGGAAAAAATAATAGAAAGTAGGTCAGTACGACCACGTGTAAAAAATGGCGCGCGGAGCGGCACGTCCTCTCGTCAAAGTCGTTAGCGGGAAGTGAATCTAGCAGAGTTCGAGGCAGCGGCACGGTTGGTCGGAACGCACCGTCACTACCTACGTCATACCTAACCCGTTTTACGCAGATATGGAGTTGAACTGCGTAAGCAATATTTAAAATTAGATTTAGGTTTTGTAATTTCTATTATCTATTTAGTTTAAATTTGTTAGTAGTTAATTAATAAGATATTAGAACTTTATTATAATATTTATGTTTTATTTATTTATAGTATATTAATTTTTAGATTTTAAAGATCTGAAGTTAGTAGCAATCTTAACCTAAAATGGAACGTGTGCTGTCACAACGTCACAACTCATGGTAACCGAAAAGACGCTTAGTCACCAAAAAGATGTTTTAAGGCACAATGCTGTTAAAATTATATTAAATGAACCGATAATACAGATTAATGTTACTTTTATTGAATGTATTACTTACTTATTTGCAAAAGAATCCGTATTTATAGTAGTGAGGTATTAAAATAAAATCGCTCACCATTCCAACACGCGTCAAACTGCTCTCATAAGATTGAGGCAAATTGGTAGGTGTAAAGGCAAGCGAACTTCTTGTTGCGTGAGCCTTCGGAGTCCCGCAGGACCAGTTGTACACTTGAGCAGTACCATTAAGTGTACAATTGGGACAAAAAGTTGCCAACTGTACCATGATAAATTATACTATGGTTCGACCCGTCGTTACTCGCATTTCTGAATAACGCCATAAGACCTGTAGAAAAATATCCTTGTATCCGGGGTATCATTATATGGCGGTAAAAATTCCGGTTGGAAAAAACTGGTGGGCTGCGACCTCGGAACAGAACCGGACCCGGCACCCGGATCGAAAAAACGGATGTTTGCGGCCAGCCTAATGCTCTATACTTAAAGTATTTGACTACCAGATTCTGAAACAAAACTGCGAAATCGTTTTTTTCTTATCTTTGCATGCTCAACTACTAGTTTCTTCGAAAAAGTTGTAAGTATTGACAAGATCTACATTTCAGATGGCAGATGTCAAACTAAAATTTATTTTTTCTCGGAAACTATGCATGCTAGACTACTAGTTTCTTAGAGAAAGTTGTAGGTATTGACAAAACCTACATTTCAGATGACAGATGTCAAACTAAAAAGTAATTTTTCTCGGAAAATTTGCATGCTAGACTACTAGTTTCTTAGAGAAAGTTGTAGGTATTAACAAGACCTACATTTCAGATGACATGTGTCAAACTAAACTGTAATATTTCTCGGAAACTATGCATTCTAGACTACTAGTTTCTTAGAGGAAGTTGTAGGTATTGATGAGACCTACATTTAAGATGACAGATATAAAACTAAAATGTAATATTTCTCGGAAACTATGCATTCTAGACTACTAGTTTCTTAGAGGAAGTTTTAGGTATTGATGAGACCTACATTTAAGATGCCAGATGTCAAACTAAACTGTAATATTTATCTGTAACCTTGCATGCTAAAGTACTAGTTTCTTTGAGAAAGTTGTAGGTATTGACAAGACCTACATTTCAGGTGGCAGATGTCAAACTAAAATGTAATGCTTCTTGGAAACTATGCATGCTAGACTACTAGTTTCTTAGAAGAAGTTGTAGGTAAGGATGAGACCTATATTTAAGATAACAGATGTCAAACTAAACTGTTATATTTCTCGAAAACTATGCATACTACACTACTAGTTCCTTAGAGAACAGGTTGCCCCTCATCCTCCAGCTGGACCGTTTTATAGCTAAAAGACCGAACTATTGTGATCGTTGTGGATTTCAATGTTTTGTTTTTTTTGTTGTTAAGTCATTTTGTATGTATTTGTAGGGTAACGGTACAACTGGGACAATTTTTGTACCAGTAGTACCCTTAAGTGTACAATTGGCACTTCTTTGTCCCAATTGTACTCTTAATGGTACTGCGCAAGTGTACAACTGGTCCTGCGGGTTCGGAGTTTGCAGGTGTGATATTGTAGGAACTGGAATATTTTATTTTATTCTCCGACATCACGCTTGAAAACTGAATCGCTTGAACAATGTGCATAGTTGCATACCAAACCTTGGTCCATGCTTGCAACTGCAAAGCAATACTACATCGTCCTGCTGTCTACCAATATGTTTGCCTATGATATGGGGCTCTCCACAGATTCACTCGCCATCTTGAAGACCTATGCCAAGTTAAGTTGGTCAGCAACCTATCTGAATTTTCTTGTTAAATTACACACTTCCTTTCTGAATGACGAAATTGAATCGCCAGAGACGACTGATCTTCTAACTTAATTGCCTTTGATGCTGGTTTTCTTTACGAATATGTTATCACTTAGACTTTCTGCTGCACAACGATGACCATCTTTAGGTGCGCAAATAAAGGTACATGCCGTGTGATGCCGGCTTAGAAAAACGTCACTCCATATCCTCCCCGCGGGTGTCGTAAGAGGCGAATAAGGGACTCGAGGGTATTGGTGTATTACAAATTTTAGGCGACAGGCCGACAACCTGTCACTATAGTGATACACATGTTTTCTAAAATAGCCTTGGAAAACTATCCTCAAAAATGTCAGACTTGGCGATAGTGACCGTATTCTTACGGCCGTTAACGCTCTGCCTACCCCGCAAGGGATAAATGCGTGATATATGTATGTATGTATAAAGGTACAGTCAAAAAGTGATAGTTTTGGTTTGAAAAAACAGGTGGGGATGAAATGCCTTTGTTTGTTAAGAATAGCCTGCCTCCCTTGTTAAGGATAAATTAGAGTGAATAAAATGAACCATAAGTCAAGTCTTCTAATAAGGTGATAAAAATTTGGTATTGTTTAATGCCACCAAGCGAAACGCGTGTCGTAACTTCAATGATAAAAATAATCCTCTTTAAAGAGCATCTTTTTTGGGATAGGTAATATACCTGCACTGAAAAGTTTAAGTCTCATCTCAAGGCATGATCATCCAATCTTAAAGCTCAAAAGGTAAAAAATATAGGGACTCTAAACAGGGTGACGCAGTGTTGTACACCTATACAGCTGAAACCTCTTAACAAGGCTTAAAGATCCTGCATTAAGGGGCTGAGTAGAGCTAAAAGCTACTTTTATAAGTGATTTCTACCCTAGATAAAATGCAGAAAAACTGACGAAAAAAAAAGGTACTTAATAATCTTCAGGATATTTGCTGTAGTGTTATTGTTTCCAAAACATGATATTAGTAATTTAGCTTGATAGAAAAACATCGTAAAGTTACTTCTAAAAATCTATTATATCGCAAACTGTATGAACAAAACCCACGCAATAATTAAGTGTTTATTATCAGAATGAGCGCCTTACGATACTCTATAGACATATTGTTTTTGATTTTCAAATTACTTATTTTAGACCGAGTTATCATCGAAAATACGAAAATATCATTGAATCGGCAAGATTCCGTCCCGTTCGCACGCGCGCAGTTTGACATTTGTCAGAAAGGGACCGGTTTTTAGCTCTTGTCAGCCTCTTAACTATTGTAGTTTTCTAGCATCAGCAGTTCATAAACACGCACTAAAAGATTTTGGTTGCCATTCCACCGATTCGGACAAAGAGCTTTCAATAATGAACCAATGCAGTTACGCACTGCTAGAATTCATAAATAAAATGTGCTCATATTTCCGAATGTATGCAACCTGAATATCTTCAAGGTGGCAGCCTTTATTCACGTGAGCTCAAATCATCATAGGTCCTGTCTCTGCGACCAATGTGCGTGTTTTTGGATAACCAAAAAGTTGTTTTTTCGGTGGTCTTAAAAACATCTTAACATTTTGCACCTTTTTTAGATATTTATAGAGGTTATTATCGTAAACTTTGATTTGATGAAGCTTTTTCTTTCGAATTCTTTTAAAATATAAACTACAAAGAGTATATTATTAAATAAAATGTCTATCTGGTGGCCATTGCAACTTTTCGGTGGTCACAAAGTTTCTGTGCTATCTGAATTAATGGCAAACAATCTCAAAAAATTATACTCTTAAGGAAAGATCTTGTATTTCGCACTGAATAACGTAAAAAACTTGGCTGTACCGTATTTTTTATTTTAAAATTTTCTATCCCTTCTCTTTCTTTTTGTGTGGGAAAAATTTTAAATGCCATGATTCTAGTAAATATTTTAATGTAAAAAATTCTGAAACGAGCATTAATACTAGAGAAAAAGACCTCAGACCTCAAATAGAGCCTGCTGATTCTGCCCACCCTAAATACACCAGCTCAAATCTGGGGGCACGGTAGTGCCCCCGCCAAGTCGAGCTAGAAAGCGGCACAGCCGTACCATCCTTTTCTCGAAGCGGTTCAGGCCATTTTCAACACCTTATAACTTTCTTGTGGATAAAACAAAAGACTTGAAACTACAGGAATCAATCAAAAGCCCTGTAGATACGGTATATTTCAAATTTCGTTCACTTTGAACCAGTGGTTTAGGAATTATAGCTAGTCAAAGTTCTTAATTTTGTCACTGACTGACTCACTCACTCACTCACTGACCGATCATCAAAATTCTAAGGCACTTCTAGCAGACATAGAGACTTTTAATTTAGAATATAATTTGGGTTTAGTGTATAAATCAAGGAAAAACTTAAAAATCTAGCAATTTCAATGCAGTTTTCTAGATAAACCGATAGCATAAATAACTTTGTAATTCCATAGAAATGTACTGTTTACCAAGTTATATTTTGCTGTCGCTCCTAAAATACTTTGTTTTGGTCCAGCAAAATAATCACAGATGTCGCTGTTAGTTTCCAATATGTATAGCCTATGCTATAACTATACATAAAAGTCAAGGCCTCAGTCTGAATAATGCGCTGATGGATATAGGTTCAGCTGTATTTACATCTGGTCAAGCTTATGTAGCACTATCAAGAGTAACAAGTCTGGGCGGCTTACATTTTATAAACATAGACTTTGGAAGTATTAAAGCGCAAGAATCCGCAATTTGTGAATACAATAGACTAAGAAGCATTTACCGTCCAGACTTGACAAAAATCATTACTACAAAGATTCCGAGAAAACCACATAAAGATACGAGTAGAGAGTGGGCTATGAGAAAAACCGTGGCTGAGGCTCAAGAAATAGAGCCGCAAAAGAAAAAAAGGAAGACTACCTACAAAAAGAAATGAGGTCCCCTCAAAAACATTAATATATAAAAAAAAAACAAGTCTCGCTACTGAGCTGTTCAACCGTAAAAAGGTATGAGATCCATTTGAAACCAAGTCGGCTATCGATTTGTTCATTCCCCACTTAAGAGATCTATCTTAATTAATTACGTAATTAGTTAATAAGCATTATTTTATAGTGACCATATCAATATTTTCAATATATTTTAATGTTTACAATAAATTGAATGACTTGACAATCGCACTGAATGTATTAATTTTAATATGTATTACACGTTAACCTTCTGTTCTAGTGCGATGGCTAAGTCATTCAATTTATTGTAAACATTAAAATATATTGAAAATATTGATATGGTCACTATAAAATAATGCTTATTAACTAATTACGTAATTAATTAAGATAGATCTCTTAAGTGGGGAATGAACAAATCGATAGCCGATTTGGTTTCAAATGGATCTCATACCTTTTTACGGTTGAACAGCTCAGTAGCGAGACTTGGTGTTTTTTTATATATTAATGTTTTTGAGGGGATTTCATTATTTGGAAAAAAAACAGGGAAATTCCTTCGTTTGCATAAAAATATTAACCTTTGTTTGAAATTGTTCTTTGCAGATATTTTAAAAAATATTACGCAATAGGATTGGAATTTGTACCAAAATTGTTAATTTTGACTTGTCTCTTTGTGTGGCTAGTCGCATTGATATTTATAAAGTGGATCAATTATGGACCTAAAAACCGTTAGTTTACCTTTTACTTAGCATTTTATTATACGTAATCAAATCACATACACGTTCACTGTGACTCTATTTTGTAAGGACTTTCAACGACTGCGGATGAGGCTTTTTAGGGCAACGGTAAAACTATGCAATTAGGTTAATTGAATTTAAAATCAGTTGGGGTGTCTAAGGTTTTGCGTATATTTTAAAGCTACCCGTTGTATGGACCGGGCTGAATCGGTGGTGCGACCTTGTCCGTGCAACCACCACTAGCGATGGCAACTCGAAATTATCCAGTTCTCGAGTCGAGTTGCGACCGAGTAGATTTACGTTGCTTTTTCTATAAACCGAGCTGACTAGGTGGTGTAACCGTGGCAACCCATGACTCACACTCGCCGAGTTTTTAAATATAATATTTAACAACTCTGTCGATATCTTATATGGTTAAAACTCTCTTTATACATATAAATTAATTTAGGTATACATATAATTTAAGCCTTGACGTTTCATAGTCGAATTGGCTCGTATTCTATTTCCTAAACTATAAGATGGTACACGGCTCGTTATTTTGACACAGTTAAAATTAATACGCAACGAAGAACTGCACGAACAGCACGCCGATCAAGTTAACTCGAGTTGTAAGCCTCCGAGTCAACTGGTGGTGACCGAGTTGAAAAAATACCGTGTTGACCCATTACTATAGTGTAGTGACAGAGTCCAGAACGGCGCCATATAATTTCCGGTTAAGGTACCTCGTCCGTCATTATATACATTTTTTATTTTTTTAGAAAATATCAAGATGCAACCAGGTTGTGCTCCCTCACTTTACATGTTATTCATCGATATGTATCTATTTAGAACAACAAAAGTAGAAGAAGGTTCTGAATGTGACCCTTACATGTTTGAGAGTCAAGCGGGTTTACAAAAAGCTTTAGTATCTATAACAATCGTGAACATACTGATATTGCTGTTTGGATCACCTATTTACCTTATGGTGACCAACCCAGAGAAGAAAAAACGCGCTCAGGTAAACAACTACTAACTTTATAGAGAGAGAGAGAGAGAGAGAGAGAGAGAGAGAGAGAGAGAGAGAGAGAGAGAGAGAGAGAGAGAGAGAGAGAGAGAGAGAGAGAGAGAACTTTATTACACTGTCTCTCTCACATTACAAGTATCTGTAATTTGTCTGTCTAAATGTTTCCTAAAACCCTTCCCCAAAAGCGATATCGATATCGCCGCGATTTTTAGTCCAGCACCAATGTTACCAACTGTGAGGTTGCCGGCGGTAATAAAAAAATCCAGGCGAAATCGCTGCATGACTGCGTGCACGCCGCGAGCCGCCGTCAGCTCGCCGCGATCGCGTTCTTCAGATAAAATCACCGAGCGCAATCGCCTTTCCGGGCTCTTAGGTCTACGGTTTTAATGTTGTAAAGTTTTTAAAACGATTTGTATCCCTATTTACTACCCCGCAAGGCGTGATATGTGAGTGTATATATGTTTCACCCTTAAACGGTGGACTGATTAAGGGTACCTACTTAAGTAGGTATGTTCGTTCCAGTAAGTAATTATCATGCAAAGATTTCTTACAGAATGCACTTGTGACGTATATTGCGCTTAAAACAAGAATGGATTTAGATGCCAGTGGAAAAGCCCAAAAGCACTTTGCACGTCAAGTGGCACTCTACAGTGAAACTTTTGGAGACCTCATGTTCAACCAAGGAGTTCACACCGTTGAGTACGTCTTGAGTACAGTATCACACACTGCATCTTATCTTCGACTTTGGGCTTTATCTTTAGCTCATGGACGTAAGTATATAAAACAAAATTAATGCATTGCACATACATGCACAGTACCTGGTTCACCGAGCCTAGCTCGGGTATATCGGCCCTAAAACTTATTTTGTTTCTTACACAAGGTACCTATACTATATCCGCATATTCACCCAGTTATTATTTCGCACGTAAACCTGATAAAGCCATAATGCCATAATTATGTATTACGTCATCTGTCGGAAAATGCAAAGACTACTACAATACGGAGCATGTCTTTGATAACGTGGCTTGACCTTATTTGTTTATTTAAGTATGATGAATAGAACACAAAAAGAAGAAATATATTAACAAACAATATAATAATAATAATAACCTTTATTCAGACAAAAAAAAATACATACCATAACAATGACAGGAATCTGATAAGTATTTTCATATAATACCTACATATATATTTGAATTAAATTAGATTATATTAAAGTATGCATTGTTTAATTTTGTGCCTCTGTATGTTGTGCGTCTGTGTGCCCCCTATTGGCAAAGGCCTCCTCCAATTTCCTCCATTCTTGTCTATCCAAGGCCGTTCTGGACCATGTACCTCCCGCTATTGTTCTTATTTCATCAACCCATCTTCTGCACGGTCTTTTGCTTTTTCTTTTTAAAATTTACAGTAAACCAGTGCATTATGGACTTTAACCATTTTTCTGTGCCAATAATTATGTGACCCGTCCATTTCCATTTAAGCCTTTTTACTGTTACTGTAACGTCTTTGGTTCTTGTGTGTTTCTTTATTATGGATGTTTTTATTTTATCCGATAGTCTTTACTCCCATCATACTTCTTTTCATTGCATTCTGGCAGACACGGGCTGGCTGCCAAACACAGGCCACTAATTAAAGCACATGAAAATAAACTATAGTCTGAAAGTTTAGGTACTTATCTTTTTGTAAACAAACTTTGTATGAAAGTGACACTTCTGAACTGTCAGTTTCATACAGAATTTGTTTACAAAAAGATAAGTACCGAAACCTACAGACTATAGTTTCTTTTCATGTGTTTTATTATAGTCTGTAAGTTTAGGTACTTATCTTTTTGTAAACAAACCTTGTATGAAAATGACACTTCAGAACTGTCAGTTTAGTACAAAGTTTGTTTACAAAAAGATAAGTACCTAAAGTTACAGGCTATAGTGGCCCGTGTTTGGCAGCCATTGTAAGTACCTATGGGTAAAATGTAAGTGTCAAATAATTTTCTACACACACACACACAAATCACGCCTATATCCCTTGCGGGGCAGGCAGAACTTTAACGATCGCAAAATCACGGTCGTTATCACCACGTCTGACAAGTATTGAGGGCCTTTTCAGATGATTCGTGTATCACTGTAGTGACAGGTTGTCAGCCTGTGGCCTAAAATTTAATACACATGAAACCCTCGAGTCCCTTAATTGCCTTCCACAACACCCGCGAGGAGAAATGGGGTGATGCTATTCTAAGCCGGCATCACACGGCAGTAAAAATAATTTTAGCTTGGTAGCTATTTAAATTTCTTTATTTTTCATTACCTTTTTCATGCTCCAGTATCGTTTACATGCATTGCCTATACATCTATCAATCTCCTGAGTATTTAGATTTGCTGGTGAGATTGTTTGAACTAAACAAATGTAATCGTTTCCATAGTCTATCAAGTTATTATTGACAAAGATTGGTTTTTGCTTGCAATTGGTCATGGCTTTAGTTTTTAGTGTGTTTATGACTAGTCCAACTTTGCGGCTTTCTCTATCTAGATCATTTAGCATCGTTTGCAGTCCTTTCTTCGATGGAGACAGAATGATCAGGTCATCCGCGAATCTTAAGTGCGACAGTTTTTCTCCATAAATAGAAAGACCACAATTCTCCCAGTCCAATTCTCGAAACACTTCCTCCAGGACTGCGGTGAAAAGTTTTGGAAACGCGGGATCGCCCTGGCGGACCCCTCTTTGAATATAATTTCGCCCTCTCTTTCTAATTTGACTTTGCTATTACTGTAGATGTTTTTCGGTATTCTTATGTATTTATTTTCCACCTCTTGATTTTTGAGCTCCTTCCAGATCTTCTCATGTTCCAGTGAGTCAAAAGCTTTGCTGTAGTCAACGAAGCAGCATTAGAAGACAATATTAAATTCTTTGGCTTTTTCAAAAAATTACATAACGACAAAGATGTGATCTAGGGTTGAGTATCCGCCTCTAAATCCTGCTTGTTCTCTTGGTTGGCTCTCATCTAGTGTTTTGCTTATTCTGTCTAAAATAATTTGTAAATGTTTGACATAAGGCTGATGGGCCTATAACTATTTATGTTATTTTTAATCTTTTCACATCCAGCGCCACTATGAGATTCACGTGGCTTCCTAAATTATTTCATGTGAAGCAGCCAACTCCCCCTTTTTTATAGCCTATAACCTAATCGGTGATTTTCTTGACATAGGTATTGGTAAAATTTGCATTAAAATCCGTTCAGCCGTTTTCGCGTGATACTGCCTCATATACACATCGTACGAAGCTTGTCCATAGATGTCGCTGTAGGTATTTTAAAACACGTGTTTTTTGAAAATTATATAGGGTCACTGGACACCGACTTGGAACCCCAGGATTAGACGCCTAGTCGCGATCGCGCACAGAAGTTTTCTTTTGCCCAAGTGATTCTGCCTACCCTCGGTCGTCGCCTCGGGCTCTGTTGAGCACCTCGCAACCCCGGCCTCCCACCAGAGGGTCTCACCGGGGGGGGTACTCCAAGGTCTTGCGTCCCAAGGGCGGGCTACGCTTCGTGCGGACCAAGCCCACAAAAGCTTCCAATTGACGATGCCGCCGCCTTCTGGCCGCTCAACTGCTTGGCGCACCCGACTGCAACGCGTCCGCGCCCTCCACTGGCGCCGCCCACGCCGGGACCATCCATGGCACCCACGCGCCCCGCTACCTCGCCGCGAGCGGCAGCCATCGTGGCTGCCTTCGCCGGCCCACCACCGCTACCATCGCTGCCTTCTTTGCTTGTGTCTCCTCCGCGTGAGTTGAAGACAGCAAGAAGGAGCCAGCACGTCAAGCAGCCCTGAAAGCCCTCAGGGATAGTGCTACAGCCGTGCAGGCAATAGTGCAGAAGCCGCAGCGAGCCGAGAAGCGCGCCCCCACCTCCACCTCAACGACCCCGCCGAGGACCCGCACGGTTCCGGCTACGAGGGTCACGCCGCCGCTGTCCATGACCTTGTTGGATAGCCCGACGCCGTCGACGTCGAGCGCCTCCGCTCCGTCGGCCACCTACGCGACGGTGTTAACGACGCCTCCGTCACCGACGCCACGCACTAAATGCCCACACTGGACACGGGCAATAAGACTGCACCCACAACCGGCATGAAGCTGACGGGGTGCATGAAAAAGCCGCCGCCAATAGTAGTTGACCTGCTCCCTGAGTGGGCAAGGAGCTCGATTTTGCGCCAAATGTGAGGGTTTCCTGGCGCGGACCGAAGAGAAATTCCGTGTGTACCAGCGCTACCTAACCGCGCTGGAGGGCACCGGCACCGGAATTTCCTGGTTCGCCTATGCACCCCAGGAAGACATCGCGAAGTAGCTGACCACCCTGGGCTGCAGAAGAAGAAGAAGAAGAGACGCGCGGAGCAGGCCCGGGGTGCATCTTTTTCACCCAGCTGACCCGCACACCAAACCTCACCATGTGTCATCTGCGGCGGCGAGCAGCTGCGACGCCCCCGTGAGCAGCTGGCCACCTGCGCCAACTGAGGCGGGGCACACCCCGCCAATCACACTAACTGGCCCGTACTGCGCCGTGAAGTACGGAACCGGAGAGCGGGAACAGCGCTTTATATGGTACAGTTGGCACTTTTTTGTCCCAATTGTACACTTAAGTGTACTGCTCAAGTGTAGAACTGGTCTTGCGGGCTTGGAACTGTCTTATAATGTGTATAGAAGATATAAGGTAGTATACATAAACAATATTGGTAATTCCTTAAGTATAAGTGCGGGAAATATTGTTCTTAGATATTTTCTCTCGAGTTTCTAGTGGAATCAAATTAATAATAGTTGGCACTAAGTACTCAGGAATATGTTCGTTTTCCGTAGAAGTTATAATATTCTGGTATTTTTAGGAGTTTATTAGTAACTTGCCTCGTGACCTTTAAGTGACTTATTGGGTTTTATAATTCTGTTCAGAAGTACTATTCATTTAAAATTTGTATTTTTAAAAGAGTTTGAACAGGTAATACCTTTCAGAACTCAAACAGCTCAATGTCGTCTGTAACGTTAAATTTTACGTCAAACGGAACAACTAATTTGAGTATTCTTACTTGAATGTTATATATTTGATCCAAGTAAGTTTAGGTAACACTAGCTAAAGAATTCAGGTGGCCTTTAGATGCTGGCTTAGAACTTACTCGATCTCAACAGTAGGTGAAGTAAAGTCGACTAAGATTAAATCCCTTCGTGGTACCCTTGCACTGCTGGCTATGGCCAACCTGCCTGCCAAGTGTGGTTAGTATCGCAAACACCAAGTAAGGCTTGTGTTACGTGAGCAATGGATTATTGTAGCTGCTGGTGCACTGATGATGACAAGGTCCAAAACTAGTTTTGATTAGAACACAAAACGTCCTCTGTATGCAGAAATACCCAACTAATGGACGTTAGTACTTATTTAGGTACTCTTAATCGCAGCTCAGGTGCTAGACAGCACATTCTTCTGACGACGCACTTGTCTGCCATAATTACCTACTTTATGTTTTCCAGAACTATCCGAATTGCTCTGGTCATTGGTATTGGTAAAGTTAGCATTATCTGACCACACATGGGCCGGCATACCCAAACTGTTTGTTATATTCGCAGTATGGGCAGCTTTATCAGTGGTTATCTTGGTGATAATGGAAGGCTTGTCAGCGTTTTTGCACGCTTTGCGACTGCATTGGTACGAAATACTTTTGACTAAAATTTTACAAAACAGATGTAGGTAACTAAATACTTAATCTATACATTTACTTTTCAGGGTAGAGTTTATGAGCAAGTTTTTTATTGGAGGTGGAGAAATATTTGTGCCGTTCAGCTTTAAACAACTGGTTTACGGAGATAGACTAGATAATATTATGGGAGTTGATTGCCCTAAGAGGTAGTTGAAGAAAATTTTTTTTGCACTTCTGTTTAATGGGCTACATCACAGGTTTTCTCTTCGAGAATTAAAAAATACAAGTATTCCAAGAACTGTAGATGGTGGACTATGTTTCTAGTTTCCAAAGGGTAAAGATTCTGGCTGACAGCCTGGCACGCACTGACACTATCGTTCCAAATGCTTCGAGCAACGCGGTCCGCCGTCTCGTTCCAACCCGAAAGGTGGTGGCCCTCCTTCCGGACTCATGGCTCCACCGGCAATCTTCACCAGTGGGGCCACGAGGATTTTTCAGCTTAGCCACTTACTCCATAAAAATATTTCTGGCATTTTTTGCGGGGCGAGTGGTAAAACTTTATATTTAAACTAGCTGGTGCCCGCGAACTTCGTTTCGCCATATATCATCCATCATATAAGCTATATAAAGGAAGCTCACTAATAAACATGGGCCTCCCCCATAGACTCTAAGAACCATAAAATAATATATTAGAAGCTTATATTAAATTGTTGGTAGATAGGTACCTAAAAACTTGGTTTCGCCGACTATACAGTGTGTAAAAATATTAGCTGCAAATATTTAAATGGGTGAATCAGTCCATGAAACTGTACAACTTTCCCCAAGCAACATAGGTCGAAATATGGAAAAAATTTTTGGACCTCCCATACAAAATGTAGCAGCCGAGCAAGTCAACTGTATGGGAGGCCCAAATGTTTTTTTCATATTTCGACCTATGTATTCCTTGGGGAAAGTTGTTCAGATTCATGGGCTGATTCACCCCTTAAAATATTTGCAGCTAATTTTTTTACACTTTATATGTAATTTAAAAAAACTGTTAAATCCTAAATTTACAATTTCCACATGCAAAAAAAGAGTAAGAAAACGGTGATTCTTTTATATATGTTTGGTCTTTTTGATTCCTGTGGGTTGAATTTGCTGAATCAGGTTACAGATTAGTCACTCCCTGTTCCAAATCCTCGCTTTCCAGTTCATTTTAGCAATTTTTTTAAAATCTTGCGTTTACTTCCAAAGGTATCAATTCCGTGAAGTAGACTGATGCCACATTTCTTAACATTGTGATGGATGAATAAAGACCGAATTCATGAGTGTGAATAAATAAAACATAAGCTTATTAAAAACCAAGTAATCCCACTACAAATCCTATCCTATCCTGTCCTACTTCCTGCTAATATATTAATACAAAAGATTTGTTTGTTTGTTACTCCTTCTCGCAAAAATTGCTGAACTGATTTTCATGAAATTGGGCACAGATGATGTGTGATGCCGGCTTAGAATAGCATCACCCCACATCCTTCCCGCGGGTGTCGTAAGAGGCGACTAAGGGACTCGACGGTATTGGTGTATTACAATTTGTCGGCTAAACATATAATAACAGTATGTAACAGACCAACATTGGCTAGTAACGTAGATATAAAGAATAGCCTTAACAAAATTAGCAAGAAAAATTAAAAACAAAAAATTGTGGTACTTCGCTGGCCGACTTACATCATAAGCAGATCCATTTCCGCTGAGCCATTTTAACCATGGTTGGAGCGGCAAAAATAAGGATAGGTATCCCTTCACACAAACTTTTGCTTTGTAGCTATTGCAATTTTCCCGCGGTAAATAGTAGATTACGCACCAAGAAAACGATCCATAAATAAAGATTGTATCGTCTGGTACGCAACTTACACGTCTTGTACCACGGAACTTTTGTTTTCGAGTGTAAAAAATATTGAATTATTAAAAGTTAAAATTATTCCAATATTAAAGAGATATTTTTGTAGTCGTAGACATATTCGTAGATTTTACTTTTCTCATTTATTGAGGTTATAAAAATATAGATTAAAAATAATAAATACGGCCTCTTGTTATTTTTCTTTCTGCGCGCTTATTCAAA
Source organism: Keiferia lycopersicella (assembly GCA_029255805.1). Lineage (NCBI taxonomy): Eukaryota > Metazoa > Arthropoda > Insecta > Lepidoptera > Gelechiidae > Keiferia > Keiferia lycopersicella. The sequence goes on along the minus strand of JARACZ010000006.1, from coordinate 12,307,762 downwards.
GTGACACAGTTCGTGCTGGCCAGTTCGAAATTTGAAATCAATCTCGGGTCCAATAAGCCCATACACATCTTTTTACTACGCGGCACTATGAAATTTACGTGATCTACAAACTTATTTTATGCGTAGCAGCCAACCCCCCTTTTAGGGGTATGTTTTTTTTTAGCCTATAACCTGGTCGGTGATTTACTTGACATTTTGGTACAAATTGCATCAAAATCCGCTCGGTCGTTTTCGCGTGATGCTTCCGCATATCCACAAACAAACACACAAACATCTAAACATCTAAACATCCAAACAGACAAAAATTTAAAAAATTGCAGAAACGTGTTTTGTTATCAATATTAAGTATCACGAAACAATTTTTTTTTGGATATCTTGTATGTACAGACTTTCGGTCCTCTTGAGCTTTATTATATGTATAGATTAGTGCTGGGATTGACAATATCGATACCTGATTTTCGAATTAGTCCATTCAAAATTCATATTTTAAAAGAAACTTAGGCCGTAAGAATAGCAAAGTTTTAACAAAAAGAAATGTTGGTGCCTAATTATTATTTGGTATTATGATATAGACATATCCCATTGCATTGAAGACCTATGTGGCACAGTGGTAGTGCGGCTGTCTGCCATGCAAAGGTTCCGGGTTCGAAAAATATTTATACCTCCCATAGAAATTGACGTAGTCGGTCGGTAATTTTGTATGGGAGGTATAAATATTTTTCTCACATTTCGGCCTATGTTTCTTGGGGAAAATTGTTCAGTTTCATGGGCAGCTTGTTGGTATCTGAGGTTTTGCGCATTTAACGTTACACGTTGTATATATATTTTAAATAAAACATCACCAAAATGAAGGAAAAGACAAATGTTTTTAACCCATTTTATGGTAGAATATTGTAGTATTTTAATTATAAGCAGATCAATGACAAACACCTTTGTTGGACACATATCATCATTCTCCTTGCCTTGTCTCGTCTCTGTCGGGGTCGGCTACCTAATCTAGGGGATTTGACGTGAAACCAAGTTTTTACACAGAGCGACTGCCATTTGACCTTTGCAACCCAAAGGCTAACCTGGCCCGAATCCTAGGTTAAGTCACATTCAAATATTGTCTGAATTCAAATTTTATTGCAATCATCGTTGGGTTTCATCACGACGTTTTTCCTTCACCGTAAGAGCAGTCGATAAAATCTACGTGAGTAAAAACACATTGGTACATGCCGGGGATCAAACTCCGGTCTCATGATTGTAAGACCGGTGTCCTAACCACTCGGCCATCGACGCTCTTTGTTGGACACATTATTCTAATAATAGGAGTGAAATAAAAATAGTTTTATTGCAGATTCACATACAATACAAACTCCGAATCAGAGTTTAGTACGAATGACTGGCAACACTAATGTTTTGTTCGAATTTTTTTAGTTGCTAATTTAGTGTAATATTTTCTGATATTATACTAAAAGACTACTTTTAAAAGTTATATTATTCTGTTGTAAATAAGTATTTTTACATATGTTTCTAGGCATTAATAACACTCAGTTCGGGTTTTTTCGGGAGCTCATTTGACATGCGCGACTGGCCTCCAAGGAACATAATACTAACCTAGCGGTGAGAAGAATTATCACTTCATACAAATGAACGTGATACAAAATATGACTAGCCGCGCCATCTATTGAGGCCCCCCTCAACTAATTCTATGGCGGGGAACTGTGGTAGGTACGCTAAAATCCGATGATGTTTACTTTTCTGATTTATATTATTTTTTAAGTAGTTGTTTATTATTATTGCTGTATTATCAATAGCTTTTATCAGCTCGATTGAAGCATACATCAGACTTTGTTTGATTGTTGTAAATTATTTTATACTAATAAAATTATGTATCAAATCACAGTTTTTTAAACTAAATTCTTTTTTTTATGGTTATCTACAATTATTTTTATTTATGCCGTGTGATGCCGGCTTAGAATAGCAGCACCCCACATCCTTCCCGCGGGTGTCGTAAGAGGCGACTAAGGGACTCGAGGGTATTGGAGTAATACAATTTTTAGGCGACAGGCTGACAACCTGTCACTATAGTGAAACACATGTTTTCTGGAACAACCTTGGAAAACAATCCTCAAAAATGTCAGACGTGGCGATAGCGACCGTATTCTTACGGCCGCTAACGCTCTGCCTACTCCGCAAGGGATAAAGGCGTGATATATGTATGTATGTATGTATTTTTATTTATTTTAAAAAAAACCGCACACATAAGCACACGCTTACAACTCTCCACTTAATTCGTTTTCATTTAAATTAATAGGTAAATATTCGTTAATTCGTTCTGAAGAACTTTTTGGAAAAATATCTGTAATAATTTTTGTTCTACATAAATTTTTCTTTGGTATTTTGTATTTTGAGTGTATGCCAAATTATGTGTGTAAAATGAATTTACTTACTCTCTTTTTCAGTATTTGTAAGGTCAGCTAATGTTTCTGCTGGTTGTAAAAGTTGAGAGGCATTAGGGCGGCACAAGCACCACTAATCTCTGAAAAAAATAATAGTAGATTACGTACCTAGGTATGTAACCTCTCAATAGCAACAGAGGTTTTTTAACTTTCCGAGGTTGCTATTGATGTTACATCCGCAGTACGTATCCTGTTTTACATATCGAATGAAAAGTGAGTAAAATAAAGCGATAAATGCAAGAAACAATCCATAAATGATGATTGTATCGTCTGATATTCAAATTGCACCGACAACCTTTTTTATGATTAAAAAATATTGAATTAATATGAAAAGTGTCCTTTCATAAAGTAGATATATTTTTGATTCTTCATGAGCAACGGCGGTGACAACAACAAATGGGAGTAACCGTACTTTACCGGTCCATACTTCGTGTCTAGCGCTTTTTTTTGTCTTCTTTGTTACGCAAACTGGTTCTTTATAAAAGGGCATTAGAAAACCGCATAGCAGGGGAACGGGGGGCTCGGGGGGCGCCGACCCCCGTTATCAAAAAACGTTTTCTAAGGCAAATTCGACACAGTAGGTTTCGGTTAGGTTACATTTTTGATCCTCTGGAGCGAACGAAGTGAGCCATCGAACAACGAAAAAAAGATATAAGATAATAAATACAGATGTAGAGCTTCAAAAAAGCTTTTTTGAATTACTATAAATCTTCAAAAAAAGCACGCCAAGTTATAAATGAAACAAACAGTCACTGGCCTCTTTTGATTTCTGTCGGTTTAGGGCGTACTTTATATCCAACTTTTTCCGTTTACTTGGAAAAAGGCACATCGCAATATTGTGTCAGAAAGTACGGTTCGGTCAAGTACATTGCAGTAGATTATCAGGACCCCCTCGCAGATCGGCGGATTACATCTATCACCTGTCAACTCGCAGCAGTAGTTAACACGACGTAAATTTATAACGAAGAACCGATAACGGTTATAATAGGTACCTATAAACATACCTCTCAAACAGCATCAAACCAGAAACGTTGCCAGAAACAATGGCGACGCTTTTTATAAGACCCTCAAGTTTTACTCATGAAAACTGATCAGAGGGATAATCGCTTCGATAATCTTGGAAACTGTCTTGAATGTCTTCGAGCTCCCAGTGTCCTCTGACGCTCACAATCGAGAAATATCATTATTTCTGCGAACGTATCGGCGGATCGCATGTTCACCGGCAACCGGAAACCGACGCTACGCGTTGGAAAAACAAAAACCGCGGAACACTTGAAAAACACGAAATAACACTGTTTCATAATTTTAAGAAGGACCCCAGCACGCATGTAGAATAAACATGCGTGTGTAATTTGAACTCGAATAGAAATATAATTTTAAAAGCACAAACACGATTTGGCCATATATAGGATGATTATGAAGAAGTTGCCATATCAGAAAATCCCAGTACCTAGGCTTTTTACAGTGTTGCTAATATAAAACAAGTAGCAGAAAATAGTTTTTATCTAATGTTCATATTTGATTGAACATACGTCTGTGACAATTATAGCTAAGAAAATCGTCATTAGTCTGCCTGTACGAAAATGGCCAGAAGTACTTGTCATTCGGTGTTAAATAAAGATTCCATCTCAGTATTAAGTGTATATGTTACAGTCAAAACCCTTAACTCTCTTTATAGTCCAGACATTTGCCCTCAGAAAAACGTTCGGAAAACCTCCTAACGGCTGGAAGCAGTAAAGGACAATTCAATACTACTAGGAGGCCAGTGCAACGAAGCTACAGGCTATAATTCTACAAGTGAATTTCGGTGTACATTGCGTTACCGGTGGGACTTTATTAAACTAGGATTTTTGACCCGCTACGCAATGTACCCTGAGTAGAATTTGTAGCCAGTAGTTTTAAAAAACGGGGCACAAATGTCGCGGCTCTCCTACTCCCTCCCAGTGAAGCGCAGTTACAGTTTTGACTGGGCACCTCGGACAATAAGGATATTGACTGGACGTGTCGGTCAATAAGCTTATTGACTAGTTTTAATAGATAGAATCAGATAATTAACCGAAACCTGAGGTCAAATCAGTGACAACCGGTACCTATTTTGAGGTAGGTTAGGTACTAATTACGTCATGTGACATCTTTATGAAAGGTGAACAGGTGGCAGCAATTAGGGCTTTCATCTAAGAAAACCGACATTAGTCTGTTTGTTCGGAATTAGTCAGACGGTGTAGATGAGTATTTCAGTATAACTGTGATAGATGACTATCTCAGTATAAGTGTGACTATGGTGTGACTATTATCTCATTATAAGATTTGACTGTAACATAATATTATATAGTTTAACTCAACATGGGTTGGTGGTTCTTTTATTGCAGATAGATAAAATTCTTTAGCCACTATACAGTGAGCCCGCTCTAAAATAGCCTACGCCAAATTATATTACGACTCGAAGGTTGCTTTAGTACATGGGCCGATCCATGGTTAGCCTACGTCACATGACATCTAAATGAGACCCATTGCATCAAGTAGGTAGAGGAAGTTGTGCTACCCAGTCAATTTAGGACATGTGGACCTACAGTGCAGCAAAATAGAGTAAAAATTAAATAAAATGGAACTAAAATTTTTGTATGAAAAATTGTTGCCATTCATAAGCGTTATCTGTCAGATTTGACAGATTGCGAAGACAGTGGCGCACTCATTTTTTGTCTACTCTTTTTTGCTGGACTGTATGTATATTTTCTTTTCTAGTAAAGCGCTTTATGCCATCAGTTTCGTTACGATACCACATGTCGTAAAAAGTACCCCAGTATTGACTGAATTTGTTAAGGGAAAGCAATGGGAACTTTTCTATCTGTCTGTATTTGGGCATTTTTACAGCTACAGTAAAATTTTAAAATTAAATTATATAAATATCTAACTAATATTTTAATTTCAATTTTTTTTCGTAACGTTTACGATCGTTAACGCTCGTCCTACCCCGCATGGGATAAAGGCATGTATGTATGTATATAGTAATCCGTGAACCAATTTTTTTTTTTTTCCTTTTTTCCCCATTAAACTATTTTGTGCTAATGATAATGAAAAAATCCTAAAAGATATGTTCAATAAAATGCTGCTATTTGCCACAGATTGCTCTGAAATATCCAGATTTTAATTTTGTATGGTCACGGAAATCAGAAATTGTTCACGTACTTAGTTGAGAGTTTTCAGTTTAGTTATGGTAGGGGATCCCGCCATACTAGGACCTTCACCGAGCTATTTAATAAATGATATTCTCATACTCTGGCTGGACTGTCATTTTTTATGCAACCCATACGCAATATATTTATTGGCATATTTTATTTTATAAAATATATTTCATTGATTAAACAGCTCGGTGAAGGTCGTAAAATAGCCGGAACTTAGGCCATTTAGATTCCCAAATCAAGAAAAATATAGTACATTTGTTAAATAATCTCTCACTTGTCATGTTTGTGTGTTTCCGCGATGTTTCGAACAAATCGGTGGTTCTTCTTCTGGCGGAAAGCCGTGCGTGCCTATACGTCCACGCCGCGGACGCCAGTTCGCCGCGTTTTCGACTGGTGCGCCTCAGCGCTCGCGGGGCGCGGGAAGAGGGGGCAGCGGGCAGCAGGCGGGGACGCGGTGGCGGCGGCGATTCTGGTGATAGCAGCGATTCAGACGTACGTGCAATGTCACTGTCGGCACGCACGACTCTCCGCCAGACGAAGAACCACCGATTGGTTCGAAACGTCGCGGAATCACACAAACATGACAAGCGAGTGATCCGGAACATTAGTCATGACTCATGACTCATGAGTCACTTAAGTATAATAACAATTTAATCACATTTGTAAATTTAAAATCGAGTTAATAGCCTTCAATTATATGTGTCAAGTTAATAATTTAAAACGCAATACAACTATAATATCAAATTAAGAAATTGGTATTCAAATCCCTGGTTTGAATTGAACGCCGCGCTTGCTGCTTGCTCTACTGGCGGTCTTGCTGATGGCGCCACCGCTGGACTTGGTGGACTTGACGTCGTCATCTTCTTCCTCAACTCTCTTAACCTCGGAAGTGCTTTCGAGGGGTAAGACTGGAGTCACGGTCATGTCTCTTTTAGGCAGTGTAGGTTCCGTAGGTAGATAGATACCGAAACGGTCCTGAAAAAGAATACCTAATAAAATTACTTGTAAATAGCGATGTAGTCATGCGGTAGATAAACGTAAACCTATGGTACGATCACCAGCAGAGTTAACGTGCCCCCCCTGTTTACAAATTACATTACAGGGGAGTCCGGTGACTTTGCAGGTGACTGTACACACGCGCGCGCACGAGTTTGACTTCTCTGGTCTGTGGGGGTCACAGGTTTCCAAGACCTGTTTTCCTTGCATACTTTTTTGGGTTGTACTTACCTTCGGGTACCTGTTATAGTTCCATTGCGGGTGGCAGGCGCAGGGCCGCGGCGGAGCACGCTTGAAACTCGTGGGAAGAGATTGTGGCATCTGTTAAAGGGGGCGATTCGTATCCTAGCAATTAGACAAGAAATCATGGTCTATAACATGCCAGAAAAACGTTTTATACATGTTAGCAGCGGGTGCAACCGCAGGGCAGGCTGTTAGTGTAGGTGATATAAATACACTTCTCATCAAAGAAATCGGGACACTGTCTTTTTTTATGATTTGATAACACACAAAACCTATAATAAACTATTTCGAATTTCGACATATTCATTAAGATTTGTAAACGTCATGGGATTTTACTCACTTTCACACGGCATCAGACGCTTATTTCAAATAAACAGACTTTTTAAAAAATGTGATACGTACAAAACATACACTTACAAGGTGGCCCGGATTTTTTAATGAGAATTAGGTATATTTGAGAGCAAGAAACGGACACACCTCTAAATTTCTCTACGTAAAAGTCTTCTTCGTCTTCTTTATCATTCGTTTCTCCCACGCGATTTCAGCAGCTGGGAAATTCCCCTCAATTTGACAAATTTAACACCTTGTACATATTTTTTAAATAATTTACACATAGTGCGCATTACATGATATTACTTTTAATCATGCATGAAATTCTTGATGACAAGTTGATGTACGTACCTATTTTATTTCTGATTTGTGGTTCCCACCGAGGCTGTTAAAAATTTTGGTTATTGAATGGTCTCGCCAGCGCCGCAGTGAGACCTGTAAATCATCTAAGTCAAAAATGTTAGACGATTCCTTTCCTATTCCTGCACCAAAGTCCTGCACTACATGCTTTGATAATCTACCAAAATACCTGAGTTGTGAAATTCTCTATTTTGTGATTCATCCGAAAGTAAAAATTAGCCGTATCGGTGACTTGAGTGATAAGCTGCCACGGTACAAAATTTGTTAGAAATCATATAGGAGTTCTTGCGTTTCAGAAGGAAAAGTAATCAGACAGACAAACAAACAATTTGTTTAGCTTATGTTTTGAGGCCTATTTATCCTAGACCTATCTTGAACACAGTAAGAAAGTGACCCACCATACCCCTGGCAATACCCCTGGGGGTAGGGTGGAACTGAACCATACCACCATAGTGTTGGCTGAAGAACATTTAAGATATACAATATGTATTGTTCATACTTGATCAAACGAAATGTGCGGATATTAGACAATTAATTATCGATGAAAAATAAAAATATCCCGATATTTTAAAAGTACCTACCTACCCGGTGTTAGTATCATTCTATGACAAAGTAAGTATTAAGTTTTATTTTATTAGTTGGTTACATCTACACTACTGCACATGTTGATAAATTGTTTGATGAGTGACATTCAAAAACCTTCAATAAACGCCGACCGGAGCAAATTATGAATGATGATTTTATTACAGAAGTCCAAATGAAATTAGTGCACAACGAAGTCACCATAGGGCATGCGTTAGATCAATTTAGATAAGAAATTTATTATTCGAAGCTTTGTTTGTTATTTTTATGTCTGCCTAAGAGTACGTTTTATAAATTTTAAGTTTCGTTCAGTAAAGTTCCTTTGTCGTATTTATTTTATCAATTGTTTAAATCCCAACACTACTATGGTGGTATGGTTCAGTCCCACCCTACCCCCAGGGGTATTGCCAGGGGTATGGTGGGTCCGAAGTGAATTTTTTTTTCATAAATCGTGTAAGTACCTACAGAATTGGTTTCGTTTCTGTGTTCTTGTATGTATAGATTACATTATCTATATAAATCACTAACCTGGGGTGGGAAGCGTTGTATCAGAAGTCACGAATGATAAGAAAGACGATGAATTTATCTGTCGTTTTAAGAATCCCTGAGGACGCAGACACTCCAAGGCTTCGGTGGAAGATGTTTTTCAACCTTTTTAATTATTTCGTCTTCAGATCCCTCTTCAGCATGTTGTAATCATCTATCTTAAAAGTTTTCCCATCAGCTTGTGATGTTTATAAACGTATTTACTCGTATGATTATTCAATAAAAAAAAGAACTGTTCTGAATAAAGGAAGTAGATAAGTAAGCACATTATTTTGTGGTGCCATAGTGAAAAATACTCCTCGTGATTAGCCACTTCGTTTCCGATGCATGATTTTGGCCAAAGCACTGGGTATGTTTTTACCACTATCCAACCGCAAAAAATCTGTGGCCCATGCAACGAAGCTACAAATGTAATCCTACAGGCAAAAAAGTGGCAACATCGCGCCAAAATTATTAATTAAATAGCAACACTGCTGAAAATTACAACTACAGGCGTTTTATGAAGCTACTAGTCTACAATTTTACAATTTATAAGTACAGCTTCCTCTAGCTTACCAGCGACAAACCATAGTGTAAATTTTGCTTTTAAAAACATAATCGAGCCAGTTTTTACAGGTGTTTTTCTAAAGACTTGTAAACTACAATTGTAAAAATTTACAACTTGTGAATAATTTTACAGGTCGGCAGACGTAAGTAATTTCGTTACAAGTTAAGGATTTCCTATTAATCTCTGCGATAAAAACTAACAGAGCACTCAGAAGGCTTCAAATATGTAACGAAGTTGGAGTTCTGACTCAGAAAACAAAGAAATAAGACGAAGGCAAAGAAAAGTAAATCATAATAGCCAAAAAACATTGGGCAGAAATTATTCAATTTCTTATTTTTTATTTCATCCCTATACACGGAAAATTTCTACTGAGCTTTTCCATCATTCGCTCCTAGCGCCACCTACTAGGAACTATTCAATTTCTTATTTTTATTTCATCCCTATCCACGGAAAAATTCTGCTGAGCTTTTCCATCATTCGTACTTAGCGCCACCTACTAGGAACTAAACAAATAAAACCAAAATCTCTCATTTTCTTGAACAATGACATTGACATTTGAATTTTGAGTGAATGAAATGAATGAATCGATAGTGTTGTATTTCGACTTGTGAAATCTACTTGTAATCGAGATTATGGAGCGATACTGGCCAAGGTAGCTTTACAAGTGTCTTCATAAAACGCCTGTAACCTGTAAATTGTAACTACAAGTGTGCTACAGGCAGAATTTCGCCTGTAATTGTAGGATTGTAATTGTATCTTCGTTGCATGAGCCACTGGTGCTGCTACAAGTTTGGTTCTTTTGTCACCAATTTCCTATTCTGATATCTCGGCATTTCAGTTTTAGAAATATATGTATACCTATACTAGCTGGTGTCCGCGACGTCGTCCGCGTGGAGCTAATCCTTTTATTTTTATAAACCACCTAAACCAATTTAGGTAACTCACAAATTAGAATACCTACTTTATTATTAGACGAAAGGTATAAAGTAACAAAAACCGTAAGTAGGTACATAATATGAAGTAAACAGTAAAATATGAGACAGGTAAAAGGTTAACAGTACAGAGTTTTAACACGGCAACTGAAATCCTTTTTAGGCTACTTTCTATTAAGTCCCAAGAAACAAAATTTGCAGTGATTAAATATCTTAGCAACTATTAAACTATATAAGCAACAAAATCCTAGTATCAAAAAACTTAAAAAACGGCTGCTACTGTAAGGTATCCAATATATCAAACGGGAACAGCGTAAAATGGTTAAGGTATTATAAAACCTAATGCGGCGACAATTTTTTCCGATTGAGATATCAAACATTCTTCACTGGCAAGTATTGGCTTTCTTTTTTTAAATACACATCTGGCAGCGTTTGTTAGGTAGCTTTAAAACTAAAAATGGGTATTATAATAATGTATTTGGATATAAGAATATTGTTTGCAGATTCTCAATTTTTGAAGAAGGCGGAAAATACGCTTTTAATTAAAAAAAAAAACTGTACTTACTTATAGCTGAAATACAGCACTAGAATAAATGAACCCACCTTACCTACTTTGAGTACCTAATTAGATTTACCAACAACACTTATGCTTGTTTACTAAGTAGGTAGGTTCATTTAAAAAAAGGAAGTATAATAATAAATAAGATAGCCAAGGAAAAAAGAAATAGACCAACAATAGTTTTTTAGAATGTCATTATTTGGTTTATTTAGATTCTTACAAATGTAGCCAAAAGTATTTTTTTAGATCTTGTTTGTATTTATTTCAGAACTTAGTCAAGTTTATAGATAACCCCATTTTAGAATTTATGAAAGCTTATTTTAACTTTTTATCCGGCTATAATTTGTCGCCTTAGAAGAAATTCAATGGCCACAAAATAAAATCACTGCCAGAAATAAATTAAATAAAGCTTCGAAACTCATTAAAAAGCCGCCGCTTTCTAGTTAAGATGCTACCTCAAATTAGTCGCCAAAGTAGTTGTTTTCCTATCCATTTGCAGTTTTTTAAGACCCGGAATAGTATCAATTTGTCGCCGCGTTAAATACATGCCATACAAAATTACCAACCGACTGAGTCAATTTGTATGGGAGGTCAAAAATTTTTTCTTATATTTTGACCTATGTTCCTTGGGGAAAGCTGTTCAGTTTCATGGGCTGATTCACCCCTTAAAATATTGACAGGTAATATTTTTACACGTTATATTTGAATCTCGATCATGTATTATTATATTATTATACTCTGGGTCTTGGAAACAGCTTTGACGATCTTCATGAAAACTTATATTATAAGGAGAAAAAAAAAATGCTGCAAATATTTCAAGGAGTGAAACTGAACAATTTTTCCCAAGAAACATAGGTCAATTATGAGAACTTTTTTTAAACCTCCCATACTACTTGACTTGATCGGTTAGTAATTTTTTATGGGAGGTCTAAGTATACTTTCCATATTTTGACCTATGTTTATTGGGGAATTGTTCAGTTTCGTGGACTGGTTCGCCTCTTAAAAAGTTTGCAGCGATTTTTTTTACACCCTGTAAAAGCCTAATTTGGGTTTTATAATGGTTTACGACCGGAATATTTACTAGGTAAACATGCGGATATTAGATAGTGTAGGAACAAAATACGTTTTGGGGGCTATAAATCCGAGTGCGGCTCGGTAAACCATGTACATACTTTACTACTATTAGGGGTAAAAATCAACGTGTAGCGAGTAACCCTAATGATTCATAATATGTCTCGATTTTCTGTTCCTTACCCTGGCACGCTAACTAGCAGTCTATACACGCTAGTATATTCTAAGTCTATGGTTATGGTACGCGAGTATTATATTTCTTCTAAGTCTATAAGTCTATGATGTTTTTATACGTTTGACGCCATTTTGATGCACCGTATACCGTATCACAAATTTGATTACAAAATGTCACTTTGCATGACATACAAGGAAAATACTTTTATTTAATTTGATATTATTTAGATTTGTTGCCCCTGAAACTGTGGAAGACAGACTGAAAGATGGGTTCTATGGTCAGAACTAATCACCTCACATACTGTAAAATGTTTATACAGCCGGATCACGCGTTTTCCGTTGTACACCAGCTAGGCAGTATGGATTGCGTGGAATTCGAAGATGTAAGTAGTGGAAATGTTAGATTAATTTAATCATCCTAAGAGGAATCAATGAAGGTCTATCGAGCGGCAGACTCCTGCAGCCGACCTGGCTCCGCACGTATCGACTCGTAGTTCCTGTGGAGTCTGCCAAGGAGGCCGAGAGGGTAGCGCAGGTCCTGGGCAACCCTGCGTTTTCCAATTGCGCCCCAGGCAAACGCAGTGTCTGTGGAGACAACTATGTCTGCACGTACAGACGTAAGTGCGGGCGCCAGGAGTCGCTTCCTGCAGTGGGAGTACAGATGTGCCTTTCCCGGGAACGTTTCCAACAGCTGGGAATATTGCCGGAAGCGCTCTCCCGAGAGCATTCCCTATTGACTCTGTGTCGGATCATCGATATTTATATGCTAGCAGAAGTGAACCATCATTTTGAACAACTTTTGCTGCAGGAGTATCCGTAACTCTCAGATTAGCTGGAGTACTGGTGGCCTACATTTGGTCTAGACCATAGAATTATAATATTTCGTACTTATTAATATATTGCGACAGTATATGAAACAGTACAATTATACAGAGACTTGCTAGTGCCCACGGCTTTGCTCGCTTTTAAGTCTGTAAATGTTTAGGTGTTAAAAATATTAAAGCATGGTTTTCTGGAATACGTACTATGAAAAGTAAAAATAAACAGTATTTTTGATTTGATAATTTGTGCTTATTTATTTTCAATCAAATCTAAATTCTTGAATATTTTCCCTAAAGGCCAAAAATAGGTCTAAAGTTTGTATTTTCGTAAAATGGATAATGAGAAGTGATCTACTCACAAACCAAAAAAGACAGCAACAAACATAACAAAATTGTATACAAAATATGACCAGTTTTTATCCTATTATTTTTATTAAATGCTCAAACACGTGTTTATTTGCCTTTTTTACTCCGTAGTCTAAACAAAAATTTTATTATGAAACAGATAGCATCAAAGAGTTATACAAACTTTTAACTCCCCTTCTACCCCTTTAGGGGTAAAAAACAGAAATCTATGAAACACGTAATCAATTATTTTAATTCTTATGTCTAATTCCAAAATTTGAAACAAATCGCTTCAAAGTTTTTTTTTCATAGAAAATTTTAACACCCCTTCCCCCCCCCCCCCTTCAGGGGTTAAAATTCAAAAACCCTTGAAACGCGTGTTTAAAGATTTTAGCTTTACGGTCTAATAATAAATTTTGAAACAGATTTCATTTAAGAAAAATGTATTCAATTATTTAATTTATTAAGTCTTGTAGCAAGACGCGCGCACAACGCACCGCGCATTGCCTCGAATACTCGCCTGCTCCCACACGGACTATCTGTCTCACTCACCGCGGTGTGACGTAGCTACCTGCCTGCGCTCGGAGCATATAAAAGGCCGCGCTTGCCCGAATTTTATCATTCGGATTAGCCGCCTTGTCGCATACGCGCACGGAGTTTTTGACGACTGCCCATAGATTCTGCCTACCCACGGTCGTCGCGTAGGGCTCTGTTGAGCACCCCGTAACCCCGGCCTCCCACCAGCGGGTCTCACCGGGGGGGGTACTCCAGGGTCTTGCGTCCCGTGGGCGGGCTACGCCTCGCGCGGACCAGGCTCAACCATTGCTGCCTAAACAAGACGCTCAAGATGCCGCCGCCTACTGGCCGCCCACCTGCACGGCGCACCCGGGTGTTCGTTCGTTCGAACCCGGGTGTCGCTATGCAACGCGTCATCGACGCCATGTCGCCGCTGATGACGCCCGCGCCTCCGCTGGCGCCGCCGGCGCCGTTGAGGACGCCCGCGCCCCCGCTGACGCCGCACACGCCGGGACCGTCCCAGGCACCCGCGCGTCCCGCTACCTCGCCGCGAGCGGCAGCCATCGTGGCTTCGTTCGCCGGCGCCCCACCGTTGCCACCGCTGCCTTCTTTGCTTGCGTCTCCTCCGCGCGAGTTGCAGACCAGCAAGAAGGAGCCAGCACGGCAAGCAGCCCTGAGAGCCCTCAGGGATAGTGCTTCAGCCGTGCAGGCAATCGTGCAGAAGCCGCCGCAGCGCGCCGCGAAACGCGCTCCCCCCTCCACCTCACCGACCCCGCCGAGGACCCGCACGGTTCCGGCTACGAGGGTCACGCCGCCGCTGTCCATGCCCTTGCTGGACAGCCCGACGCCGCCGACGTCGAGCACCGCCGCTCCGTCACCCACCTACGCGACCGTACTGACGACGCCTCCGTCACCGAAGCCGCGTACAACCCGCCCGACACCGCCCATGCCCACACAGGACACGGGCAAGAAGACTGCACCCACGCACGGCATGAAGCTGACGGGGTGTATGAAGAAGCCGCCGCCGATAGTGGTTGACCTGCTCCCTGAATGGGGCCGCCACTTCGGCAAGCTTAAGGAGGAGCTCGGCTTTGCGCCAAATGTGAGACCTTACGGGTCCACAGGGTTCAGATTCCTGGCGCGAACCGAAGAGGAATTCCGTGTGTACCAGCGCTACCTAACCGCGCTGGAGGGCACCGGCACCGGAATTTCCTGGTTCGCCTATGCACCCCCGAAGGAGCGACCGCTGAAGGTCGCTATTAGAGGCCTCCCGGTGAACACGGAACCGGAAGACATCGCGAAGGAGCTGACCACCCTGGGTTACGAGGTGGACTACGTGCGCCCGATCAAGGCGCGCGGAGGACGCCCAGGGTGCATATTCTTCGCACAGCTGACCCGCACGCCAAACCTCACCCCGGGTATCTACCACATCACAGAGATGATGTGTATGCCCGGCGTGAAGATTGAGGGATGGCGAGGCAAACAGGGACCGCCACAATGCCACCGCTGCCAGCAGTTCCGGCACAGCAGCAGACACTGCCACCGCAAGTTGGTATGTGTCATCTGCGGCGGCGAGCACGCCGCCCGGGACTGCCGACGCCCCCGCGAGCAGCCGGCCACCTGCGCAAACTGTGGCGGGGCACACCCCGCCAACCACACTGACTGCCCCGTACTGCGCCGTGAAGTACGGAACAAGAGAGCGGGTACAGCGCCTCTAACGTCGAAGCCCGTCGAGCCGAAGAGGACGGAAGCGGCACCGCAGGGAGAAACCAACGCGGCTGGTTCTCTCATGGCGGCCGCCAACGCCCCCGACGGAACAATGACGAAGAAGCGGAAGCCGAGGAGGCGGAGGAGGCGAGCATCGCCCCCGCCCCCTCAGGACGTGGAAGAGCCGGGCCAGCCACGTCAAGAGCCACCCACGGGTCCGCTGGGAGTGGTCGGCACCTCTTTGGGTGAACCTCAGAGGGAGAAGCCGAAGCCCCAGCCGGCCCCGAGACAAAAGAAGACACGAGCAGCCGTCCTTGAAGAGGACAGACAGGTCCTGATACTAGCTATCAGGACCCTCACTGATGTTTTGGCCGCGCTCCGTGAAGGCGAAGACGCGGCCCCCATCATAAGTTCTAGCCTCCAGCGCCTGATGTCGTCCTTCGGCGATGTCACGACCGCCATGGGCGGCCTGGAGGCTAAAGCTCTCAGATAATCTGCTCAGGGTGGTGCTGTCAAGCACAGCCTGACGTGGCCGTCGCCTGTCCACATCCACTACTCCATGTCGAGTAGTCAGGATCGTGGGCACGCACAACGAGCCCTGGATAGCCCGGCACCCGCCGCTTACCCGGATTGACCGCTGCCTCGGGACCTCCTCACGAGGCAGCCACCTGGATATGACCACCAGGGGACGAGCCGCCGCTGGCTGATGGGCACTAGCTGGGCCTCCCCCAATGGGGAATCACCCGGCTGGTACGACCTCGCCGCGGCGTGAAGTCCTCCTGGCACCCGGACGACCACCGCACTTGTCCAAGTGCCCCCCATCGCCCCGCCTGTTTTAGCAGGCGGCGATTCGAGCCCACGCCCAGGAGGCCGTTGCCTCGAAGGCGTCTCCCCGCCGGCTGCTGCGCAGCCGTCGAGAAGAGGACGAACTGACTGAATTTTATCATTCTTAGCGTAGCGGTCACTTGGACGATAGCCACATATGCAGTCTCCAAGTAGTACCACGAGCTAAGGGTGCGATAGCCACATATGCAGTCCACCCCTACGCTCAGTTTTCTTATACGGCAAGGGTTGCGATAGCCACATATGCAGTCCTCCCTTAGTCGTTTAGCCTAGTATACCTACCTAGTATGTAAACGTATGAAACTCTGTTACTTAAGTTGTTCACTGAAATACTGAAATATACCATCTTTTGTATGTGATTTGGCGCTTTCTCTGACCCCCCTCTTCAGTCTAAGTTAAATTTAAAAAACGCGATATACCATACATACACTCTCTGAACCCTCTTTTTACATCTTTATACAGGGTGTAAAAAAATTAGCTGCAAAGATTTTAAGGAGTGAACCAGCCAACTAAACAATTTTCCCTAAGGAACATAGGTCGAAATATGAAAAAAATTTGGACTTCCCATACAAAATGTACCGGCCGACCAAGTCAATCTGTATGGGGGGCCAAAATTATTTCCAAATTTCGACCTATGTTCCTTGGGGAAAGTTGTTCAGTTTCATGGACTGGTTCACCACTTTTAATATTTGCAGCTAATATTTTTACACCTTATAGGTTAAAATAAAAAAAAGGCTAAAAAAACGTGTTAAAATATTTTTGTTTTTCAATATAATAACAAATTCTGAGACAAATCGGCTGAAAGACCACAAACTTTTATACAAACGTTAAACCGCTTTCTTACACCCTAAAGGTGCGTCTCCACTGAAGCGGAGCTGAGCTAAGCTAAGCTGAGCGGGGCTTGTATTTTATTGACCAATCCAGTGTCTCCACTGAAGCAGTGCAGGAAAATTGAGGCTCATGATTGGTCAATTCATGCCTTAGCTTAGCTTAGCGCAGCCCCGCTTCAATGGAGACGCACCCTTAGGGGTTGAAATTTATAAAACCCGTTCTTAGTAGATGATTTTGGAGTAAAATGTACTCTGCCCGTAATTCATGTTTTCGGTTTTCATGTTTCGGTTTTAAAAGAGTAATTTTACCTTCGACCAATATAAGTAGATATAGACGGGCCGTACCGAACAAGTATTTTGATCCGGTCCAAGTGAGTGCAGGTGTGTGCACGCACCTCGCCCTCGCTCAGTCGGTCTTTGCGCCGCTTACAAGAAACACGTGCGGCACATCGTTTACAATTCGCAAAACTTTAATCAGTACGCCGTTGTTAAAGTGTGTCAACAATTCAACAAACATAAATAAAGCATCAGGAATTACTTATTAGAGTTATAAAATATAAATACTTACCTTATGAAATTATTACTTTTATTTTTCCTAACTAGAGTTCGAAGGATGGTTTTACAGCAACGCGGTTCAGGCGCGCGCTTCATGCTAGGTTGCGCTTTTCGCATGCGACCGCTGGATAAATTTGCATACGAAACGCGCAAGCTGGCGTGAAGTGCGCGCTTGAAGCGAGTTGCTGTAAAAGGGCGCGAACATAAAAAGCGAAAGTCGCTGACATAATGCTTGCACTTCAGTGCAAGTACGTCTCCCTATCTCTGTGTGTGATAGTATATTCACATGATTAGAGCGTGTGTAGCTGTGTGCGCGTGTTTATATGTAGTTGTGTCTTGGGACATTTTTAAAGACCTGTTTATATGCGCAAGGCATGTCCATATCTACTTATATTGGTCGAAGAATTTTACCACCTCCTCAAAGCTTCGTATCGATTCTGTACTAAAATTTAAATATTTGTCCATGGCCTTTGTTGGCTTTGTTGGTTTATTTAGTAATTTACCTATTTAATTTTTCATTATTGAGAAAACAAACAGCTATTTAAAACAAAAAATATTAAATTAAGGAATTAATGATAAAAAATTGTACAATCTTCCGGGTTTTCCAGAAAATTATAACTTCAATTTTTTTTTTTTTTGCATAAATTGAGTTATTGATTCCAGATGACCCCAAACATAAGCGGTGCTTATAAACGATATACTGTAGACTTGTGTCGTTGCGCGGATGTGGAACGTGCTTTAAAATACATTAGAGATGAGATAATAAAAGACAATATGTATATATTTCCGGAGAAAGGTGATCCTCCTGCTTTGAGGCCAGATGAGTTGACCTCATTAGAGGTAAGTGATTAATTATTTTCGGTAAATATCTGCACAAGTTAACAATTTCATCGACTACCGGCTTCTACAAGATATTAGAACAAAATAATAGTTTTTATGACTAGGGAATAAAGGGATGTAATTTAAAGCGAGAGCGCTATTTTGAATCACGAGCGGAACAAAGTGTTCTAAGTACAATGCTTAGTAAAGCGAGGGATTTAATGTCCATAGCCCGAGGATAAAACAACTTTAGCCCCGAGATACACTTACTCATTTTCATCCCCCTCTATGAGAAAAACAAAAATACCTTGCTGTTGTCAATTAATTATGGTTTCAGTTACTTTTACAGTTTATTTTACACTTCACCTAATAAATTGCATTATACACATGAGATATTCATAATATAGTTTTCAGTTTTTATTTATTTTCTTTGAGAGCATTGTTTAATAAAAATAAAAATCAAATAAAAATTATAATCTGTTTTGTTTAAAAATAAAATTATCTGGGGAACACTATAACATCTAAGTGTAACATTGATGCTGAGATTAATTACAGCAGAATCAGTGCTGCAGCTGCAGCATTTGGGAAGTTGTGTTCCAAGGTTTTCTGCTCGCACGACTAAAGGTAGCCACATAAATCTCAGCATATAATGGCGATTGTGCTGCCAAACCTTTTATACTCCTGCGAGACTTGGTGTGTGTATCGTCACCGCATACGCACTCTGTATGGCTTCCACCTAAAATGCCTTCGCACCATCATGAAGATCAGATGGTCCGACCGAGTGCGCAATACCGAAGTTCTGAGACGAGCCAACGGTGCGGTTATTTATCCCGGATGTCGTAGGAGAGAGTGGCGAAGCGCATCTTTAATTCTGAGCTAGAGGAGGGCAAGCGAAAGCATGGCGGACAACTCCTCAGATATAAAGATGTACAGAAACGACACATGAAAAGATGCAACATTGAGCCCACTCAATGGGAGGGTCTGGCAGCACAGCGCCCCGAATGGCGCGGGATGGTTAAGAGGCAAGTCCGGGAGTTTGAGGAACAGCGTAAAGCAGACCTCGACGCTAAGCGCGATGAGCTGAAGGCCCGTGCACCCGTCGCCATTAACTATAATTATGTAAATGGCAAACTCACGTGTCCACACTGTGCACGGGAGTTTACTGCCAAAATTGGCTACAATAGCCATCTCCGGGCGCATCAGCGCCGATCTGATTAGGAGTCAAAGTGGTCGCCATGGCCGATATCGGTCGGAGAGATCATCATTCTGTAAATAAATGATTAAAATTTTTTTATCCTAGGGGAATAATTTTCTATTTTACTCCCTGTAATGTGCGCCCAAAGCGTAAGTAGTTTTTTGAACAAAGGGGATAAAAAATACATGTGCGAACAAAATATATCACTTTAACCCGGAGGGTAAAAATGAGATTTGAATTTCGAACATAAATATGGTATTAGGGATGGGAATAATTTTTCTGTAATACTACTTAGTATCTGCTATTTTATTAAACATTTAACGACTACAATTTACCCTTGGACGAAATAACCACTGGACGCGAAACGTATCGAATTTGTTTGAAAACTCATTCAACCAATACTGGGGGGGAGGGAGGAAAGGACAAATATTATTCTTCCAAATTGAAATGTACACGTATTACATCATCATCTCTTTACTTCTGACAGTTTTGATTTTTTCCGGTTTATGAAGTAAGTCAAAGACAGTGCTGTACCATAGTCGATAATCGACAACGAATGAATGATTGAATGAAGTTTTTGATCAATTTATTCCTAAAAAAACATATAACAGGTAAGTAAATGTAAAACGTTAAGTGTTAAAAAAATGGACCTTTAATACTGTGATGTCAGTTTAAAATAGAAACACTTTCATGCCGGATAAAATAGTACGTTATGACAATAGACAAAAATGGATCAATTTCTGGTCGAGTAATATTGGAAGGATGAGACGAAGTCAAGGCCTTCCCAAGTTTCTTTCTTTCTTCGTGTGGGTCACCGAGTCGTCCAACGACCCAATGAACCTTAGTGTCTGAATTTTTCAACCGCCTTTTACAAGTAGCAGGCTTCAGACATGGTTGTGTAACGACCGCCATTTATAGATAGCAACCGGGACCTGCGGCCTAACCTAACGTGATATACGAAATACATAACCATATTTCTTGCGGACAATCAGGTGGTTCAGTCCGCAATGTCCTAACCAGACTGGGAATAAATTTAGAAAGTGACAAATGTCAACTTTGTGAGTGAACTACCGGGAATCGAACCCGGAACATGCTGCGTTGCAGGCAGTCGCACTACCACTATGCTACGTCGTTGTTGGACGTCACATGTGGACGGAAAGAGACCAGAAATTGCCATTTTGGCTAAGGCTGTATAAGCAATGCTTTTCTTCCATTTGCGAGAAAACATTATAAATCCACGTTTTAATTGTAATAAATTTTGAAATACGCTAGCAGCACCGATTGGATTTGCTTATCTTGAAAAAACCTAATTTCACGAAGTGTGAAGCTTAGGAATCTTTTTTACTTACTCAAAAATGTAGTGCGTAAACAAATACATTTACGCGTGTTTTTAAATATTTCAAACAATTTTCTTCGTCTAGTGTTTGGATCTGTCGCCAGCAGTAGGATAGGTACATAAGGCGCTTGATTCTGCGTATCAGAAATCTAAGCGAGAGAACGCGTCGATGATGGTAAGCTATATTTTTTTTTATTATGAACACCTATAAGAAAGCGAAATGTGTACCTACATACTTGCAACACAGTTATAACGTGAGGTTTCAATGAAATAAGGCAAAATCTATCGACGAGGTTATAGCAAATGGTTTGTTTACATTTTAGGTCACTTTTACATAAAATAGACTTTACTATTATTTTTATCGATATCCTTCATCGAAAGTTGAATAGCACTAGACTGAATGTAATTGTTGCACGAATGAAAAAATGACTGATGATAACCGACTAATTAGAGTACGATCAAATATTGGTTGAAATGTTCTATAAAATATGACCTTTTTTATTGTATCGTATTATACGATCCAGTCTTGCATATTTTATTAATTTTCTACGTAAATAACACAAAATACAGGACAAAAATATACTTACAAGTGAAAAGAACGATGGCTATAGTTTTTACAAAGCAATACAGCACATTTCACCATTTTTCAGCGATGTTTTCTTTCGTAGCACTGAAGCGACACTGACGGTTGCGGTTAGATAACTTTGGCAAAATTTCAGGGTTTGTGGCTAGAGTGGTAAAGGGTGAAATGACATCGTTTCGCGTCCAGTGGTTATTTCGTCCAAGAATTTACCTCATTCCTACCAAAGTTTGAAAATAAAAAGCAATGTGTTAAATATTTAACTTTTGGCGCTCTTTATGGCAAGCAATGGTTATCGACCATAGAGCCTCTCAATTATCTTGCAATTAAATCAAAAGAAACGAATGATGGTGTTTTTTAAAATATTTGATGTCTATATTATTTATCACGCAATTTATTAGGTAAAGTGTAAAATTAACTGTGAAGAAACGAATAGCAAGGTGTTTATTGTTTTTCTCATAGAGGGGGATGAAAAGTGGTATGTAAAACTCGGGCCTAAAGTCATTTACCTTCGAGTGACCTACATTGAATCACTCGCTTAACACAGTATTCTACTTAGAGTCCTTCGTTCTGCTCGTGATTCAACATATCATCCTTCACTTAAGTCCTTTGTCATGCAAAACTACTACTAGCAACCTTCACGTAAATATGTAGATCATGTTCTAATGAACGACAATTCTTTGCAGGGTCTTGTGGAAAAATGGATTGCAGACATTAATGAAAACGGCCAAAATCTGAAAAATCTCTTGCAAGACAGAAATGAATTGATGGAGTTGTTTTATGTAATCAACAGTATGGATCCTATTATTGGAAAAGAGGAGATAAAGCGAGGAAAAGCCGAACTTAATAACCGAAGGTAGGTGCACGAAAAAACCACGGGTAAAAAACTGGGATCACGCCCCCAAAATTCCACGCCCCCGTCTTCGAGGCCCTTCGAAAAAAGGGGTTGCTACTCCCTAATCGGGCTATCATTTAGTACTCACTTCAGTATTGTTGTAAAGACATGCTACCTTATGTCTAACTTCATATAAATAGTAAGTTAAGTACCTCCAAGATTAATTAACTAAAAATACTTTTCGTGGTCCGGCCAAGTAGTACTCGTACTGCTCTGCAGGCGGACTACCATCTCATCTCCGAAACTTCTTTATGAATCCGGTTTTTCGATTTGCTAAATAATTGTACCGAATGTATACCTCTAGATAGATAGATAGATGAAACAATTCAAAAGCTTTTTCAAATTTGTAAGATATTGACAATGCAAGCTGGCTGGGGGTTCTGCAGCCGGGCCACCATCACAAAATTAATTCTACAGAAAGTCTGCCTCAATAAATAGATGACACAATTCATAGCTAATACTAAAATTGTTGATAGGTAGGTATTCGAAAACTTCGTTTTGCTGACTGTATGTAATTAAAAAAAAAAACAATTGAATTATCAATTTTCACATGGTCACCCTTCAATATGCACGCAGTACTCGTCGAACTTTTTGGCCATCGCGCAAGGTGGTGGGGGCAATTGCCGTCAAAGTTTGATCGGCAAGAGCAAGACGGCACTTACTACCCTATCACCTCGCACGATGGCCAAGAAGTTCGACGATGGCCAGGTCCTTCTTAGGTTCGAAAAGACCAACGTCTTCTGTAGCCAGATTTTCGGGGGCTTCCCGCAGAGCTTTGCTTTAAAGTATATCCCATCCGTGCTCAATGAAATTTAGATCTGGTGATTGCGCAGGCCATTCTAAGGCCCTAACAGTATGGTCCTGCAACCAAGCTGCTACCGTTCACGCAGTATGTGCCCGGGCACTTACGTTCATGAGCAGGAAATCTTGCCCCATTTGTGTTCTGTGTATCTTCCTGCCGTCATATTGCCTCGGACCCAAACGAGGTCCGTCCGTCCTTCAAGGCGAATCCCTGCCCAAACCATAATTTGTTCCTCCTTAGTATGGGTGGACTTCCTGTGGGTGCTGAAGCCGGCTCCATCGCCTAAGTACGCTCCAAACACTTATCTTTCGTGTATCAGGATGGAAGCCGTACCTGGATTCATCCGTGAACAATACATGGGACCATTGCTCACGTTCCTAATCAACGTGGTTACAAGCCCTTTCTAACCGTCGTCCAGGATTGCCTCTCCGTAAGGCTGGGACCCGGAGTGGTCTACGAAAGCGTAAATTGACTTCATGCAGTAGCCTCCTCATAGTTTCGTCACTCACAAGCACTTGGTGATCCACCCGCAGCCTTTGGACCAATTGAATCGCCGTTACATTTGGTTGTCCTCTTGTAGCTTGTAAAAATCGGTCTTGTCTGGGGGTTGTGATACGACTTGGCCCCCAATGCTTCTCCGCTACTTCACCTGTGGCACGGTAGCGTGTCCACAATCTCAAAATCACGTTCTGTTGTGTTCCTATTGAATGGATCCAGCTTCCAGCATTCCTACAGCCCGTAACATTTCCTCCCTACGTAAATGTCGGCATTGCATAGCTAGAACAGCTCAATTTGAGTGTTATTTTTCAGACTTTAAACTTAAAAGTGGTTATTAAACGTCATTTAAATATATTTTTTAAATCACACTTGGGCGAAAATTCGCTTTCCTACGAAACAAGCATTTTATTGCCTCAAAAACAAAAAAAAATTGGAATAGCTCCGAGATAAATGACAAATAATTTGGTGTATAAAAGATTATAATGCGGCCAGTGTTTTAAGAGATTTTTATCAAAGTATGAAATATCCCTAGACCGTGTTGATGTGTCTAATGAGACAGTAACAACTCGGTGTCCAGTGAGCCTATATAATTATCAGAAAACCGCGTTCGATAGCGTGTTTTATAATACCTAGAGCGACATATATGAACAACATGTCTTTCTCGTATGTAGAATCGGAGCAGGACTAATCTTGAACCTTATTCAAGAAACTGAACCTTCAGGGAAGCGCTAGTTAACTTAATAATAATTTATATTAACCTAAAGTCCTCAAGATATAGATGACGTTAACGCTCTGCCTACCCAGCATGGGATAAAGGCATGATATATGTATGTATGTCTGTATATAGATGAAATAAATTAAAAGATTTGTCCGATTTGGAAGTTAATAGATAATATAAGTGGTCCGGCTGGGGAGAGTTGCTCAGAAGGACCAAAATATTTAATACAATGCTTTTGCGTAAATACGCACATACAAATAAATGCACACCACTTAATTCTTCTCTTCGTTTAGCTGTTGTCGTAGCTCTACCTATGTACTCGTACCTATATAAAATTTATTTTTCATCCCCTCTATTAAGAAAACTACGCTTTAGGCGCACATAAACGCGAAAGGGGTTTTTGTGTGGAGTGGAGGTGGGGTGGTGGAGATTTTGAATATGGAACATGAATGTTTGCAACCAATGAAACGTAGTTTTACGAGGGATAGGAAACGTTTTTCTGTAAATCTACCTAGTATCTGATATTTTATTGAGTATTTCAGACCTAATATTTACCTCTCTCTCTC
Organism: Keiferia lycopersicella; assembly: GCA_029255805.1. Lineage (NCBI taxonomy): Eukaryota > Metazoa > Arthropoda > Insecta > Lepidoptera > Gelechiidae > Keiferia > Keiferia lycopersicella. The sequence goes on along the minus strand of JARACZ010000006.1, from coordinate 12,282,770 downwards.
TCTTCGTATGGGACACCGAATCGTACAACGACCCGTAGAACCCTAGTATCAAAATGTTTCAACCGCCGCCTTACATACACACATATAAATGTTGTCTTTTTTAGTTGTAGATTGTGGTCGCTCTGGTTAGACTATGTTACGTTTAATTAGGTTAGACAAAGTTCGGTTTGGTTAGGTTAAGTTGTTTTTTATTTATTACAGAAAGCATTATTTTATACCTTTCCTAAGAGGATTTCGAAATCGTATACAAGTCCTGGATATCACACATTTTCTGTAACATATACCTAGACTCTTAACTAACAAGTTCTTGGTTCCCCTATTTTTCCATCTTCCATTCCGGAGACTATCTTGTCAAGACAAAGGCTTCTCATTGCTGCGCAGGAACGCCTTTCAAATTTGTCGGCCCACACAGCTTTGACTCTGTTACGGATGTGCTTCGCGGTCCCCAAGCTTATGTATCTGCTCCGTACCGCTCCGACTTGGATGTACCCCGACAGTCTCACGGCTTTTGACAATGTCCTTAAGGGGCTGAGTAGAGCTAAAAACCGGTCCCTTTCTGACAAATGTCAAACTGCGCGCGTGCGAACGGGACGGAATCTTGCCGATTCAATGATATTTTCGTATTTTCGATGATAACTCGGTCTAAAATAAGTTATTTGAAAATCGAAAACAATATGTCGATAGAGTATTGTAAGGCGCTCATTCTGATAATAAACACTTAATTATTGCGTGGGTTTTATTCATGCAGTTTGCGAAATAATAGATTTTTAGAGGTAACTTTACGATGTTTTTCTATCAAGCTAAATTACTAATATCATGTTTTGGAAACAATAACACTACAGCAAATATCCTGAAGATTATTACCTTTTTTTTCCGTCAGTTTTTCTGCATTTTATCTAGGGTAGAAATCACTTATAAAAGTAGCTTTTAGCTCTACTCAGCCCCTTAAAGACTCAATAGATATTTTGAATGTCAGCGTGAGTGATGTTCAGTGGGCCCAGGCATCTTTACCCATACGGCATGGGCGTCTGGGAGTTCGGCAAGCTACGGATGTGAGTCTGCCGGCTTTCTTGGCGTCGGTTCCTGCGGTGTCAAACCTTCTCACTACTATTCTCCCTAAAGGTGACAGGGTGAGCATTCCGCATGGATCTGACGCCCTTGGAGCATGGTCGCCTCGCTATTTAGGGGAGTCTTTGCCCTCGGACCCCCAATGTCAGCGTGCGTGGGATGAAGTCGGTTGCAAGGCTATGTCTTTTCTGCTGCTTGCTGGGGCTGCGGGTGCGGATTTGGCCAGAGTGCGGGCGGTATCGCGGTTAGAATCGGGGGCGTGGTTAACGTTCCATGCGTATTAGAGCCTCCTGGGTTGAGTCGTATAGATGGCAAAAGACCGGACGGACTGACACTTATCCCATGGCATAAAGGCAGATGCCTGCTATGGGATGCGACTTGTGTCAGTACCTTTGCCGCTTGCCACCTAGACCAGACGACTCAGGCAGCAGGGACGGCCGCTGAATCCGCAGCCTTAAAAAAGAAGGCAAAGTATGCCGACCTTGTGCAAGGTTGAGAGTTTGTTCCTCTGGCGGTGGAAACACCTGGAAGTTGGTGCACGGAGGCTATAGCCTTTGTTAGGCAGATAGGGCGTCGGATGAGGGAAAAGGGCCTAGACCATCGCTCTGGCTCGTTCCTGGTGCAAAGGTTGACCATTGCAATACAACGTGGTAATGCTAGTAGTGTAATGGGCACCTTTGGACCGGGGGCGTCCTGGGGTGGTATTTTTAGCTAAGTTTATTTTTGTTAAATTTTATTGTTTTGTATTTTTGACTGCAATTCTTGTAATGTTTTATATCTGTGACAATTATTAACTAACAATATACGTATAATATAACTTTACGTTGGCTTTATAAGTAGCCGTGGTTTGGATACCGCGTTCAGTTTGGTTTGTGCCTAAAATTGCTTTCTCTATTCGTTACCAATTTACACACTTCTCATCAGAGAAATCTGATCACTTTTGTTTTTTTTTGATTTGATAAAACAATAAAATTTGCAAGCTGTCAGAGTTTTTTGATAGCAAGTGTATTTATTTCATTTACATATTTCATTCATTTCATAATCATTTCACAATATGCAATTCTTCATGAGCTATATTATTTTCCCGTAGAAATGAAAATGACATGGATTCTCTGGAGATGATCACCGGCGTGGTGAAACGGCAGAGGGCCTTCGCCATGGAGATTATGATTTGGCGAATGACTCGAGGAAACGTCATCTTCCGCCCCGCAGACGAAGACCAGGTGTTTGAGGACCCGCAAGGGCTAAAGGTAGGCTTCACAGACGCAGCGTCTATAGCGTCACCAACGCCGCGTCACTAACGCCGCGACACTGACGCTCTGGTGACTTTGAATACCCACGACAGACGCACAGTCGCATCACACTTTCGTCGCGCACCGCCCTGACCAGATTGATCTTTATAGCAGTCTTATCATAAAATAATATGGATTTGCAACTTGTTTGTGTGTCTGCGCTAAAATTCTCATGAGACGCCATTTTTCTTTCTTTCTATCCTCAAAAACAGCGACGCTGCAAGCGCGGCCGAGCGACTGACGCGGGCGTCTGAAGACGCGCTCACGGCGTCGTTGTGACGTCACAGACGCCGCGTCAGTGTCGCTGCGCTCGAATGACGTTCTCGAGAATTTCATACATTTGCATAGAACATCGATCAGTCGCACTGTCGCGGCGTCACAGTCGCGGCGTCTCTGACGCTATAGACGCTCAGTTCGAACGGCTACCTTTACCCAATATATACTTTGGTATTATAACGTTTTAAAGAAAGATCAGGTCAAGAACTTCAGACGCATAAGGCCCAGCTCGCAAAACGGTCCTTAAATCATACCTTAAACCGACGAGCGTGCATGAAAATATTGATGAATGTAGAAGATGCGAATAATGAATGCAAGAATCGTAGCAAGTGGAAAGATATAGTCTCCGCCTAACCCTCCAGGAAAGAGGCGTGATTTATGTATGTTTTATAACAAATATAATGATCTGTAGCTGTACTTATTACTTTAACAATCTCTTCAATTACGCGTGCTATTATCTCTTTAATTTCCTTATATAGGACCCCAAATCAGCCCGTGGGTATCGTAAGAGACGATAAAAGGTTTCCGGAAGGTGGGCAGCAGCACCTCCCGAGTTGACATGACAGTCCAAAATACTACATTGCGGTCACCAACCTGCCTGCTCAGCGTGGTGGCTATGGGCATAAACCCCTTATGGATAGTCCCTGCCTCCCTAGGCCTTACCACGGTAGGGCTCTGATGGTGGTGGGGCAGGGGGTGCAAAGAATTGGTTTAAGGACGGTAGCTACTAAAACAAACTACATTTGGCTATGTACAACGGACGCACGCTACGACGCATGACACGAGCAAAACTCACTTCACTGTTGTCTTGGGAGACTACAACGCCAAAGTGGGAGAGAAGTGCGGCGAATCAGGTCTGGTACCACATGGTTACGGGAGCAGAAACCAGAGGAGCCAATTATAAAAATATTAATTTTAAGTAGGAAAGAAGCCGCATGATGAGGCCAGTTCTTCGTCCAAACCTGCCCCAACTCGAACTAAGTAATCGATTTTCTGCCTTGAATACCCCGCCAAATGTTGATTAGAGAGCATAATTTGAGCTATAAGCCAAACGAGAAGGAGGCACTTTCAGAAAAGGCGAACAACCAAAAAGTCTAAATTGAGAAAAACCGGGGGATGAAGGTCTTTACCGAGACACTGGGAAGGAGTCATCTTGCAAAGTTAATAACCTCGAACTGGTATGAAGCGCCTGCATCGAAGGCTCCATCTGACGCATCAGATCCCGGAGCACCACTTTCTCGCCACTTAACGGACGATCTCACGGACGTAGATATAGACGAAGTCGATTTAGCTGTTAGGTAGCTTAAGAATAGGAAGGCTCCCGGGGAAGACGGAGTGGCTTCTGATCTATTAAAGGTTGGTGGGAAACCAGTCCTTCGAGAGCAGAAAAGGCTATTCAACTTCGTAATTGTCAATAGGACAATCCCAAAAGCATGGATCAGCGGTAATGTGGCTATGTTTTTCAAAACAGGAGACAATACACTGTTCAGTATTTCTGAACAGTAGGCCGATCACACTGCTGAGCCACGTCTATAAGCTTTACTCGGTCACTAAGTTATATAACGAATAGTCAGGCATCAAGGTTTGACACAGGAGCACTGGTTCTCACATAGTCATACAAGTGAGAGTTCTAGATTGGGGACCACGTGTCGGTCCCCCACGAGATGGACCGATTTGAGACAATCTAATCAAGCCCGCGAGGAAATGCTGGATGCAGGCCGCCTGTATTCGGACAAAGTGAAAATCTCTAGGGAAGGCCTATGTTCAGCAGTGGACGTGTTATGGCTGAAATGATGATGATGAGCCTCCAAAGCATGACGGGTTTCGTAAAGGTTACAGCACTGTGGACCACATCCACACATAGAGGTCAGAAGAATACAACAAACCGCTGTGTATGGCTTTTGTGGACTACGAAAAAGGATTTGACTCGATTGAAACTTTTTTTGTTGGGCTAGGCTGTTCTGGAAGCATTTCAGCGGTGCCAAGTTGAATGGCAATAGGTAGACGTGCTGACAAGCCTATAAAAAATAGCGACGATGTCCGTTCAAGTACAAAACCACAAGACAAGACCTATCCAACTACTCCGAGGGGTAAGAAAGGGTGACGTTATATCCCCCAAAGTTTTCATCAATGCAATGGACGATATTTTCAAGACCTTACCACGACTTAACAGTACGATGGACTGGGCATTAACTTCAACGGGGAATTTCTTACGCATCTCCGCTTTGCCAAAGACATCGTCCAGGACCTACGAAAAATGCTGCCAGGGTAAACATTGCTTCGGGACGTGTTGGACTAGGGATGAATTTAAATAAGAACAAGGTCATGTTTAATCAACACGTCATCTCTGAGACGGTTTCTGTCAAACTTTTCGAAGATATAGACCTTGATGATGTCCAGAAGTATGTATACATACATTCTTATTGGATAGAAATGGAAATAACTAGCAAAAAAAAGCAGCTGAAACTCAAGACCAAGGTGTTCCATAGGTGGGTCCTACCAGTCATGACGTACGGAGCGGAGACGTGAAACCTGACAGTAAAACTGGCCCACCGGCTACGTGTCACTCCAACAGCTATAGAAATGTCTATGCTGGGACCGATGACTTAAATGAGAGCGGCTGGTAGCGACAATATGGCGAAAGCGGGAGATTGCTCATTATTGCGTACCCTGTAGGAGGCCTATTTCCAGCTGTGGGCTACTATAGGCTGATCTAATGTGATAGTGTGATAAAAGCCTTTCGGTCACTTAGGTCCAGTTCCTGATACGTCCAGTGGTCTCTTACGTCCATTTCCGTTTACGTCCATTCCGCGAAAGTCTATTACCGCTAACGTCCATTCCGCGAAAGTCCAGTGCCGCGAACGTTCATTCCTCGACTGTCCAGTTTCGGGAAAGTCTGCTCCTTATTCAACTAGGTATATAGCAGAAGCATTAGTTATGAAATAGTGATTAATAGTGTCATAGGTTCCTAAACTTCGTAGTTACATTTTCGTTCATATTGAAGAAAGTAGCGTAAAGAACTTAAAACATATTTTACCACTAGCTGTTACCCGCGGCGTTTTTCTGCAGTAAAAAGTAGATTATATTACCTTGACTTGTCTTTTAATTTAATTGTATACAAAGTAGTGCCGTGTGATGCCGGCATAGAATAGCATCACCCCAAATCCTTCCCGCGGGTGTCGTAAGAGGCGACTAAGGGAATCGAGAGTATTAGTGTATTACAATTTTTAGGCGACAGGCTGACAACCTGTCACTATAGTGATACATATGTTTTCTGAAACAACCTTGGAAAACAATCCTCGAAAATGTCAGACGTGGCGATAGCGACTGTATTCTTGCGGCCGTTAACGCTCTGCCTACCCCTCAAGGGATAAAGGCGTGATATGTGTATGTATGTATGTGTATGTGTAGTTGACATACCGACAGCAGTGCCACCGGGTTCAATTGTATGTATAAATCATCCAGGGGAAAATTTAAATGCCTTATGGAAAATTTCAGACCAAATAAAAAAAAAAGCACTAGTAAAACTGTTTTACTGTGTGACTTAAAAATAATATTCTTAATACGAACAATCCTGAAAATAAAAACTAAATTTAAAGTAGTGGAGACTAGACTGATAATTTTTAAGTACTTGTAGGTATGGATTTATTTTTAAGTACTTGATGTAGGAAATGGACGTTCGCGGTAATGGACGTTCGCGGTAATGGACGTTCGCGGTAATGGACGTTCGCGGAAATGGACGTAAAAGGACCACTGGACGTATCAGGAACTGGACCTAAGTGACCGAAAGGGATAAAACCTTAAGACTGTGTAAAAAATCTAATACGAGTACTTACTAAATTAATTTCTATTAGTTAAATCCGACTCGAAAAGTGGCTTTTGTAGCCCTGTGCCTTGGCCCAGAGCTGAAAGAACTTACATTGAAAATTTGTGCTGCCTTTAATGCCACCATTCATGAATGTCCGAGTACTTATCCAGAGAGACACAAAATGGTAGTAGACTTGCTACAACAGATTGAAGACATGAGCGAGGTAAGAATCCAGGCTTTTGTCCTTTTCCTCACCGTATGCCGTTCTTCTGCCGGCGCTTCTGCACACGAACAAAACTGGCTTTCCCCTCTTCCACCGGTAAAAGCCTAATTGAATGAAAAATCTAATTCTAACTTAAGTATCATATCACAAGTCATACTGTTTACCGCGGGAGAATTTATAATGCTTGGGAAGGTTTACACCATTATAAATTTAGTAACCCAACTAAAATCCATATCTGGTCCTTCTATAACCGTAAAACATTTTCAGGTGATAATAGCATCAAAATATGAACGATGTACTCAATTGAGGTTTATTAGTAAAAGTATAGAGGGGTGGACTATTCGTGTTAGAAAAGCTAAAGTAGTCTACTATGAGATGAATAAGTTCAACAACGACATCACAAGAAAATGTCTAATCGGCGAAGGATGGGTTAATACTGAAGATTTAGAGACAGTTCAAAATATATTACAAGGTGAAGTAAGTACCTAAGCACCTGTTTCAAGTGCTGATCTTGTAAAAAAAAAGTGAAAACACATAGGCATGCTATTTAACGTAGAGCAATAGCTATGGGCTAATGTTATCTTAATATTATTTATTATTTTGTAACTAAATAATAATATATAATTCAGGTAACAAAAGGTTCGACCCTGAAGTCGTTTCTAATGGTAATGGATACGGTTCAAACGCCACCTACTTTTCACAAGACCAACCGGTTCACTCATGCTTTCCAGGCGCTCATAACTGCCTACGGAAACTCCGTGTATGGGGAAATGAATCCAGGTAAGTGGTTTTTGAAAATGCATACTTACTTACAGGCAAGTAGCACATCTCTCGAAAGCAGTTTTGGGTGCGTTTCCATTAATAAGGAGCTGCGCGGCACAAACTGTTTTATTTCAAAATATATGTTACAGTTACAACGTACAGCTCATAACTAGCCAAAACTAATATTGTATGGTTTTAGTTTTTAAAAGTCAATATAAGGTTTGAACGAAGTGACCAGTCAAAACTCATTGGGTTCCGCTGGAAGAGAATAGGAGAGCTTTGACCATTGAGTTTTATAGCTTATGGCACTAGACTTGTTGTCCCATACGCATGACAGTTAGTTTTAAGTGTTCAATTGAACCGCAACCTGTGATGTTCCGCTGTACTTATTCGACGGTTCTTTGGCAACTGTTAGTCTGTGATTTGGCGTCAACTATTAACATAGTTCCACAACAGCGTTATCTTTTGAGATTATCGTTTTGATTCGTGAATTATCATTTTGACGTATCATTTTGTTCAAAGTTGTGTTATTAAAGCTTATCAAAGATGAAGAAGTGTGTTTTTGTAAAACCCGGTACAAAAATGGGACAAAAACGTCATTTCACAGGTACGTGTATTTTTTTGTCATAATATTTACTCAAAATACTTAATGCATGAAACTGTGCCAAAAATATTGAAATGCTTTATGAAGGCTGTTTGCAATAATATTCAAACAATATCTGAGAAATATTATATTACATACATACATATATCACGCGGGGTAGGCAGAGCGTTAAAGGCCGTAAGAATAATGATTTTCTAGAAAAAAGTATTTATGCGATTTTTTTTTATTACATTCACTAGACTAGTGATGGGATACGTTTTGTCGACAAGCAAATTATTTATTAGTCCACTGAATTTCGATATTGTTCAGATTGATTATGTTATTTTAGAATATGTAGAGTGCAGTTTAAGGCGCTGCCTAGAATTAAAAAAAAAATGTTTGATGGTACTTCAAAAAACTTTGAACACTGAGTCGTCATAAAGGCGTCCATACGTACAAAACAGGAGATTCACGTGTATATGCCTTAAGTCCTCTCATTTTTTTCAAGGGAGTGCGCCGCTCGTTGCCCACTCCCGCGTAGCTCGTTACCCGCTCCCGCGCCGCTGTGCCGGAGAACCGTTCCATTTAAATGTGTGCAAAAGAACCTGGTGCGCCGTAGCAGCTGCCGCTGCCGCCTACCTGGCCGCAAAACCCGAGGCCGGAGCGTAAGGGGAAGGCCTGATAACCTAGATACATTGAGCAATGTTTTTAGTGGAAATTAAATTATTGGAATTTATATAATTTATTTTTTTCGTCTCAGTATTACATGACGTTGTTGTATATTAAAGAAATTGTTCATGGCATAAATTACTGTTGATACTATAATAAGAAATTCTAAAAAATAGAATGAAATTGTTATTGATGATGGTTTCCATTGAAACTATGTGATGTTAATGCCATTTTTAAACATTATAGTAAAAAACTTATGCTTGGTCGGTTTATTATTGTCAACCTACATATTCCACTCCTATTTTTCGTCCAAATCAGTATTTATAAACAATTGTATAGGTTTATATGTTGTACACTTCGAATCATCGATATATTGTCATATTCATTCGACTTATGACATTACCTACAAATTATAGTTCCGCGGAAGTTCGTTTCTGCCTTCATCGCCGAAATGGTGATTTTCAATGAGTCTCAAAAGTGTTGCAGTAGCCCCCGGTCCAGTGATACCAATGACCATAGAGTGATTATTGAGGTCAATGGCCTTGCGCTTGGTCTCTTTCTCTAGAGCCAAAAAACAGTACTGGATAGTGTTTTTTTTATTATTATTATTCTAGTCCCTGGATAGATGGCAAAACAGATAAATCTGAATGATATTTAAAAATCTATTACTTTTAAAAGACCTATTTATATTCGACGATACCCTAATATATTCAGAAGACGAAATAAAAATGAACAATTTCTCACGTATGAAATTTTATAAAACAAAATAAAATCAAGATTTTAAAAGGCGTCTCTCAGAATTTATAAAATTTCATGTGTGTGAAATGTAACGTTGTGTTTTTAAAATTTGTTTAATTTTTTGTGATTATTAAAGTTATGCATCATTATGCGTATTCATTTATGAAAATTAGGATTGTGCAGTTTTTATGCGACATTCAATGTTGGATTATTTAATATATACTTTGTATTTATTAGTATTTAATATAAAGATTGGAATATTTAATATATACTTACCTACTTTTTAATATAGATCCACTACACAATTTGTGAAAATTTACCAAGTCATTTATTTCATTTAGGGAAGTATTTTTCTCTTTTTTTGATTGACTGGTATTTTTTTTGTTTTTACAGGTCTTTACACAATAATAACATTTCCATTTTTGTTTGCTGTAATGTTCGGAGACGCTGGTCATGGCTGCCTTATGTTGGCAGCAGCGTCATGGATGGTTATTAACGAAAAAAAATTTATAGCACAGAAATCTACAAATGAGATTTGGAACATTGTTTTTGGTGGTGAGAGGCATACCTATTTTTTCTTTATATTTCATTCAAAAATTTTTACAGAATTAAATTGTAAAGAAAATAAAAAAAATAGCTTGTAGCAAAAAAGCAGCTAGGAAATACCTAGGTCTGATCTAAATTTACGATAACAGCACAGATAATATAATACTACTAGAGTAGATGATAGTTACTATTTGAAATCAGCGGTCCTGGAAATCGGGTCGATGGCACATTACATGATTATTTAAATAATATAAAACGCAAAGGTGACTGACTCATCTATCAACGCACAGCCTAAACTACTGGACCAATCAGGTTGTTATTGGACATGCAAATAGCTACTATGATGTAAGAATCCGCTAAGAAATGATTTTGCAAAATTCAGTCCCTAAAGGGTTAAAACAGGGGGTGAAAGTTTGTATAAAACTTTTATTTTTATTTGATATACAGGCTGTAAGAGACGATGTAACAAAAACTTTGCAGGCGTATTCAGAACTTGAAACTGAACAACTTTTTCTATGGCGGCTATGTTGGGAAACGAAAAACAATTTTCGAGTTTCCATTCTCAGCTGATCGGGAATTTTGTATGGAAAGTCGAAAAATCAATTCACGTTTACCAACACCGCCTCCATACAAAAAGATGTTCAGTTTTATGTTCTGAACACGCCTGCAAAGTTTTCGTTACACCGTCCCTTACACCCTGTATATACTTCAAACTTTGCATTATGAACGAATTTTAGGAATCATTAGTGACGTATTTCAGCGCTTTTAAATTTTCAACCCATAAAGTGGTAAAAACGTAGATGAAAGTAATGAATTGTCAAAAATGGCAAACACTTGAATCTTGAAAGCTGCTTGCGCATTCTTTAGGCATGGTAACTGTCCACTAAGAGAGAATTTTCCGAAATTCATCCCCTAACGAGATAAAACAGGAGATGAAACTTACTGTTAAACTTTTTATTGCTTTTATAATTAATTGTTTTAACTTATGTGGAAAAACTTAAAAACGATTTATGACAGCAAGGGACATGACACGGAGAGGGAGAAAGAGAGAAACTGGGAGAGAGAAATGGAAAAAGAGAGGTAGTGAAAGAGGAAGTGGAAGAGGAAATGAGACCTGGAGTGGGAGAGGGGGTGGGAGTGGGCAATAGCTTGATATAGTGAAGGCAAAGGGAAAGCGAGAGGAAAAGCAAGAGCGAAAGCAGATAGGAGAGTCAGAGGGAGAGCAAGGGCGAAAGAATGGGAGAGCGGGCGAGAGAGGGAGTGAGAGGTAGAACGAGACCGAGTGAGAGAGTGGGTGCAAAAGCGGAAGCGAGAGCGGTAGTGTTGGCGAGCGAGCGAGAGGAAGAAAGAGAGTGAGAGTGAGAGGGAAAGCGAGAGCGAAAGAGTGGGAGGGCGGGCGAGAGAGGGAGTGAGAGGTAGAACGAGACCGAGAGAGAGAGTGGGTGCAAAAGCGGAAGCGAGAGCGGGAGTGTTGGAGAGCGAGCGAGAGAGAGAAAGAGATTGAGAGTGGGAGGGAGAGCGAGAGCGTGAGAAAGAGTGGGAGGGAAAACGAGAGCGAGGGAGAGTGAGCAGGAGAGCGAGTGAAAGGCAGAACAAGAGGGAGACCGGGAGTGAGAGTAGGAAAGCTAGCAAGAGGAAGACTGAAAGACTGGGATAAAGAGCAGGAGTGAGTGCCAGAGCTAGACCAAGAGTCGGAGAGAGAAAGAGAGGTAGAGGTCTCCTCTTACATAAACCTTCTTCGAATTTACGAATACCTACATATAGTGTTTCAACTTTTCAAATATCCACCTTAAAAACCTCTTTTTTAAGGTGGATATTAGATTTTTATATTTATTTAAGTTCAAAAAATTACAAAAACAATACACAACTCTGTTTCAATTCCTTGTGAGTACGCGAGCAAAGCCACGAGTTATAACTAGTTATATTAATACTACCGCCACGTTTTCTTGCAGGACGCTACGTGATTCTTTTAATGAGCTTGTTCACCTTATACACCGGATTCATCTACAACGACTGGTTCTCGAAGCCGCTACGACTTAAGAGTCATTACTGGATCAACGTGTACCCTGCTGATATACTAAAACAAGAAAAAATTTTGCAGCTTGATCCAGCTGGCAAGACTAAAGGAACTTATATGCTCGGTGTGGACCCTGCTTGGGGAGTAAGTTGGAACGAGGAGGCGTAAAGCGGTGCTTCGTTTCTAAATACAATTTTTTTACCTCAGTAGCCACTTTCTCACATTTATTGATAGTCCAGTTCTTAGTATCGCTTTCAGTACCAGTCCTGGCCTAGATACGAATATACGTTTGGTTTCGGTCTCGGTCGTTCAGTAATAGTTCATTATGGCAGTAGCCAAAAATAGACCAATTTCTGGGCGAGCAATATTGGAAGGATGGGACGAAGTCGAGAGTGAACGAGACCACAAATTGGCTTTTTTGATGAAGCTCGTAAAATACTTTCCTTCCATTTGCGAGGAAAATCAGAAATCCACATATAAATCACAAGCTACATGCGTTGGAGTTAACAACGTTCAGTTTACTTTAAAAAATTCGCAGGGTAATTAATCACTTTTAGGCCTTTAAACTTCAAACTTATTGCGTATCATTAAAAACCTGATTTCACGAAAAGTGAAGGTTAAGAATCGTTTTCAGGCCAGGTCTAAGGACCGAAAAGTAGAATATAGTATCATTATTGGCGTGCCTCTTCAAACGACTGTAATCATTCCTTTTATGTATTATTTTTTTTAAACAATGAAGCCATAGTTTGAAAAAAACTGCAACGCCACACAATCTGCGAAGCTCTATTTTTGAATTTCTGTATGCGACTTATTGTACCCGTACCACACGTTCTAATAAATATTGGGTGTAAAAGACGAAGCAACGAAAACTTAACCGGCGTGATCAGACCACAAAACTGATCAAGTTTTTAATGGGGGCTACAAAATTATTTTTTTTTTATTCCCATAGAAAGTCAGTTCGCTGATCAGTAGTTTTATAAGGGAAGGTAATTTTTTTCTAGTTAAAAACATAGCCCTCATAAAAAAAGTTGTTCAGTTTCATAGTCTTATCATGGCTGTAAAGTTTTCTTTACACCGTCCCTACACCCGGTAGCGTAAATACAAACCCGACTACAACACAGACATCCATACTCTGTGTTGTAGTCTGGTTGGTACAGAGTTCGGACGTACAAACCAGACTACAACACAGAGCACTCATACCAGCCTCTTCGCAATTACATTAGTTTTGAAATGCCCTGTGTCGGTTCTGGCACATCGCCGGCCCCTGCCGGGGCACGCTCGCTCCACCGCTCGGCTCGTGCGTTGTGGACGCAGTTCTAACCTAACCTAACCTAACCTGGCGTTGACGCCAGGTTAGGATAGGTTGTACCTAACAAACCTATGTTTAAGCTCGAGTGGCTTTTGAATTTATCATTAAAATTTCATTAATCATGAAAAACATCATTTATCATTAAAATTTCGTTAATCATTTAAGTGTGATTAATCATTAAAATTATCATTAATCATTTCATTAACTATTCATTATGATTGGTTATTCATCATTATAATATCATTAAACTTTAATTTATCATTAAAACATCATTAGGTAATCGTTTAATAACAATTACAATCGTTAACTTGGCCTCGATGATGTCTGTGTTGTAGTCGCCTTTGTAGCATAATTTAATGTTCCAACCCGACTACAGCACAGACAGTCCCCTGTCTGTGCTGTAGTCCGGTTTGTACTAGCGCCACCCGGTATCATCATTGGCCTCATACGTCTGTCACAAACGATTTAATCAGTGTCTGAGGCAAGCTTTATCCGCATGACGCGGGTGAAGTTTCCTCTAGACAGACACTGCGTTGACTGGGACGTAATTTTAAAAAACGCAGAGTTGCCCAGGACCTGCGCCACCCTCTAGGCCTCCTTGGCTAACTCCACATGAAGGATAAGTCCATACGTGCAGAACCAGGTCGGCTGCAGAAGTCTGCTGCACGATATACTTGTGTCACACGCGTATGACGGAGACCCCTTTCCGGGTTTAAATTTGGAGTTGTCCTACTCCCGGACCCTGTTTTGCTTGGGCTTCGGCTTTGGGTCGCTTTTTATGACCCCCACGAGAGGAAAGGGGCTGGTGCTCTTCTACTCTGCTGGCACCACACGGCATAATACATACCCTATAAATGCACACATTGACATTAAAAAACCAGTAGGTGGTAGATATTGTGATACGATTGAAGATTGTTTACACCATACTCTCAAAAAATTGTTTTGTTTTCAGTTTGCTATTAATAAAATTATGAATGAGAATTCGTTAAAAATGAAATTGTCTGTAATACTTGGCATTGTTCACATGATGTTTGGTGTATGGCTGAGTTTATTCAATCACATGTAAGTTAACAATCTGTACTTGTTATATATATTTTATTTAGTTTTGTGGTAACTACATGAAACTTTGGAGACGATACGATAAATTCTTTTAACTAAAGAATATGGATAACTGTTCCGGTTCTAACCGCCTTTAAAGGAGATCGCGGACTAAATAAACATATCCGCACAAAGCATAAAAATACAGATAACTCAAAGATAGAATGATCTTCACCCGCAAATAGTTCAAGTTCACTGTTCCGCTAGATTTCGAGAGCCTGTCAAATCTGAAAAATTATATTCCAGTTTTAAAGCGCATACCAAAAGGGGCCAGAAGTCTAGCAGCTGGAGAACTATCTGATCTGTTGCGAGAATGTTTAAAATCAAATACTAAAGAGGCTTGGTTTAGTTTGATGTCTTTTGCTTTTGGGTGATTCGCAAAAAGTTTTTGTTCAAGAGGTATAAAAAGCTATAAAATAAATAAACTTAACTCATTACTTAATTAAAATATAGACTTTTATAGCTAATTTCATTCTGCGGACGCTGAAGTCTGTAGAAGAACGTTTAATATTTTATTTTGAATTTTTTTACATTAAAAAGTAGGTACGTTTCGGTGGTCGTACGTTTCGTTCAAAACATACCTTAGTAAGTTCACATACATACATATATCACGCCTTAATCCCTTACGGGGTAGGCAGAGCGTTAACGGCCGTAAAAGTACAGTCGCTGTCGCCACGTCTGACAAATATAGAGGGCCGTTTGAGATAATTTGTGTATCATAGTGACAGGTTGTCAGCCTGTCGCCTAAAAGTTGTAATACACCTGAAACCCTCAAGTCTGAGGGCAGTCGCCTCTTACGACCCCCACGGGTAGGAAATGGGGTGATGCTATTCTAAGCCGGCATCACACGGCTAAGTTTACAAGTTTACAACAGTAAGTTTACAATGTCAAAAATAAACCAATTACACTATCTTTCTTTTGTAACTTTCAGGAGGTTCAAAACATGTTCAAGATTATTTCTTGAGCCAAGCATCACATTCTATTAGGCCATTTTCATTTTATTTCCCGTTCGCATAGGTTACAAAGATCGTGCGTTTTTAGGTAGTACAAAAAATAAGGCACTTGTTCTTTTTTAGTAAATGCACCCATAGTCAACTTCATTTTTGTTTTCGTTAGTCGCTCTTGGTAACCGAAAAGACGGTTGGTCTCCGAAAATATGTTTTAGGGCATAATGCTTTTAAAATTATATGAAAAGGACCAATATTACAGATTAATGTTTCTGTTATTGAATGTATTATTTACTTATTTGCAAGAAAAGCCGTATTGATAGTAGTGAGGAAGATATTCAAATAAATCCGCTCACCGTTCCAACACGCGTCAAACTGCTCTCGTAAGATCGAGGCAAGTTAGTAGGTGTAAAGGCCAGCTCATGTGCCAGCATGATTTTGGTTTGAAGAGGTAGGAAGTTCTGGAGTAGTTTGAGAGAATGGAAAGAAAAATGCATACCTGTCGCTTAAGTGATGCACGGCTTATCTGAAACGACCCTCAATCATTTGTCAGACGTGGCGATAACTACTGTAATTTTACGGTCATTGACGCTCTGCCTGCTTCGCCAGGGATATAGGCATGATATATACCTACATATGTGTGTATGTGTAATTATATAATACTAAAATAGACAGCGAAATCTAGAAATCATAAGAGATAAAGCTTTCCTATTGCATTTTAATTTGTTTCTACAAATTGAATAACCTTAATAAATGTGTTTCGGTTTTTGACAACCAACACTATTCTTCTTTTTTCATCTGAAAACCCACAATTACTCCCAGTAGTATCGCCGGTGGGGTGCTATACGTCATGAAATTTCTTCATCCATGTCTGTATCTTATCTTGCTCTCCATTTTATACCTACTGTTGGTTCAATATAATAAATAGTTAACACCATTGCACATCTTTATTCTCCAATGTCCTAATCAAGAATGTGTGGGCACTGTCACATTTTATTTTTAATCACAATTATTAAATTTACTACACCACCGCATATTCATCTGTTGCATTGCGATTCATACTTTGGGCCAAAGGCAGTGTAGACAACTCGATAGTGCTATCTTTTTTTAGTTGACAACCAAATGCAAGGGGTAGAACATGTTCGTCCATCATGCGTCAAAATACAATACAGTACAATATAATATATACAATAAATACCGAAAAATAAATCACGACAAAAAATATGCGCATTTTATTTTTGCACAAAAATAAAATTGGCTTAATTTTTTTTTAACGAAATTGTTAAAGTCATGACTCTAGTAAATATTATCATTTGAAATATTTAACACGAGCATTAATACAAGGGAAAAATACCTCATAACTCAAATAGAGTTAGCTCATTCTGCCCGCCCTAAACCCACCAGCCAAATTTTCATTATACGATGAAAAAAACAATGAAATACCTTCGTTTGTATAAAAATATTAACCTTTGTTTTAAAATGTTCTTTGCAGATATTTTAAAAAATATTACGCAATAGGATTGGAATTTATACCCCAATTGTTAATTTTGACTTGTCTTTTTGTGTGGCTAGTCGTATTGATATTTCTGAAATGGATTTTTTATGGACCTAAAAACCGTTAGTTTACTTATTACTTATCATTTTATTATACGTAGTTACATACACGTTCACTGTTACTCTATTTTGTAAGGACTTTCAACGACTGCGGATGAGGCCTTTTTAGGGCAACGGTAAAATTATGCAATTAGGTTTATTGAATTTTAAATCAGTTGGGGTGTCTAAGGTTTTACGCATATTTTAAAGTTACCCGTTGTATAGACCTAGCTGACTCGGTGGTGGGACCTTGTCCGTGCGACCACCACTAGCGATGGCAACTTGAAATGATCGAGTTCTCGAGTCAAGTTGCGACCGAGTAGATTTACGTTGCTTCTTCTATAAACTGTCATCTGACTGGGTGGTGTCACCGTGGCCACCCATGACTCTCACTCGCCGAGTTATAAAATATAATATCGACAGATTTGTTAAATACTCTGTCTGTATGGTTAAAACTCTCTTTATACAAATAAATAAAAATATAAATATAATTAAAGCCTTGACGTTTCATAGTCGAATTGGCTCATATTATACTTCCTATATTATAAGTCGGTACACGGGTCGTTATTTTAACCCAGTTAAAATTGCAACTCAATCCATAACACCCACTTGCGAAGAACTGCACGAGCAGCACGCCGATCAAGTTAATTCGAGTTGTAAGCCTCCGAGTCAACTGGTGGTGACCGAGTTGAAAAAATACCGAGTTGACCCTTTACTTTATTATAGTGACACAGTCTAGAATGGCGCCATTTGATTTCCGGTTAAGGTAACTCGTAATTTTTTTTTTTAGAGGATATAAAGACGCAACCAGGTTGTGCTCCCTCAATTTTAATATTATTCATTGATATGTGTCTACTTAGAACAACGATAGTAGAAGAAGGTTCTGAATGTGACCCTTACATGTTTGCGGGTCAAGAAGCTATACAAAAAGCTTTAGTTTGTATAACAGTTGTGTGCATACCGATATTGCTGCTTGGATCACCTATTTACCTTAAGATGACCAATCCAGAGAAGAGAAAACGCGCTCAGGTAAACAACTGCTAGCTTTATAGAGAGAAAAAGAATTTTATTACACTGTCTCTCTGACATATATACACATACAAAGAATTGAATCTGTAATTTGTCTGTATGAAGTTTTTATAAAACCCTCGCCCACAAGCGATTTCACTCGGCAAGTGATTTCACTCGGCGAGCGATATCGCCGCGATTTTTAGTCCGGTACAATGTTACCAACTGTGAGGTTGCCGGCGGAAATAAAAAAGTCCTGGCGAAATCGCTGCATGACTGCGTGCACGCCGCGAGCCGCCGTCAGCTCGCCGCGATCGCGTTCTTCAGATAAAATCACCGAGCGCAATCGCCTGTATCGAAGGGCTCTTAGGTCTTAGGTTTTAATGTTGTAAAGTTTTTAAAATGATTTGTATCCCTATTTACTACCCCGCAAGGCGTGATATGTGAGTGTGGACGGTAGACTGATTAAGGGTACCTACTTACGTAGGTATGTTTGTTTCAGTAAGTAATTTATCATACAAAGATTTCTTACAGAATGCACTTGTGACGTATCTTGCGCTTAAAACAAGAATGGATTTAGATGCCAGTGGAAAAGCCGAAAAGCACTTTGCTCGTCAAGTGCAACTATACAGTGAATCTTTCGGAGACCTCATGATCCACCAAGGAGTTCACACCATTGAGTACGTCTTGAGTACAGTATCACACACTGCATCTTATCTTCGACTTTGGGCTTTATCTTTAGCTCACGGACGTAAGTATAAATTGAATGCATTGCACATGCACAGTACGTGGTTCACCGAGTCTAGCTCGGGTATTTTGGCACTAAAACGTATTTTGTTTCTTACACTACCTATCTAATAACCGCATATTCACCTAGTTATTATTCCGCGCGTAAACCCAATAAAGCCATAATGCCACAATCTTTTGCATTGAGTTGAAGTTAGACACTCAATCAACTTTTTGTGCATTTGATAACAATATTGGCAGTTCTTCCTTAAGTATACGGGAAATATTGTTCTTAGATATTTTCTCTCGCGTTTCTAGTGGAATCAAATTAATAAGAGATGGCACTAAGTACTCAAATATGTTAGTTTTTCGTAGAAGTTGTGATATTTTAGTATTTTTAAAAGTTTATTAATAACTTTCCTTGTGACCTTTAAGTGACTTATTGGGTTTTGTGATTCTGTTTGGAAGTAATGTTCTTTTAAAATTTATATTTTGAAAAGAGTTTGAATAGGTAATACCTAACAGAACTCAAACAGCTCAATTTCGTCTGTAGCTTTCAAATTTTACATCAAACGGAACAACTTATTTGAGTATTCTTACTTTAATCTTATATATATATAATATAATAATAATATATATATACATATATAATTGACCCCAGTAAGTTTAGGTAACACTAGATAAAGAAATCAGGTGGTTTTTAGATGCTGGCTTAGAGCTTACTCTATCTCAACAGTAGGTGAAGTAAAGTCGACTAAGATTAAATCCCTTCGTGGTACCCTTGCACTGCTATGGCCAACCTGCCTGCCAAGTGTGGTTAGTATCGCACACACCCAGTAAGGCTTGTGTTACGTGAGCAATGGATTATTGTAGCTGCTGGTGCACTGATGATGACGAGGTCCAAAACTAGTTTTAATTAGAACACAAAACGTCCTCTGTATGCAGAAATACCCAACTAATGGACGTTAGTACTTATTTAGGTACTGCTAATCGCAGCTCAGGTGCTAGACAGCACATTCTTCTGACGACGCACTTGTCTGCCATAATTACCTACTTTATTTTTTCCAGAACTATCCGAAATGCTTTGGTCAATGGTATTGGTTAAGTTAGCTTTATCTGACCACACATGGGCCGGCATACCCAAACTGTTTGTTATATTCGCAATATGGGCAGCTTTTTCTGTGACTATCTTGGTGATAATGGAAGGCTTGTCAGCGTTCTTGCACGCTTTGCGACTACATTGGTAAGAAATATTAACTAAAATTTTACAAAACAGATATAGGTGGTAACTAAATACCTAATCTGTACATTTACTTTTCAGGGTAGAGTTCATGAGCAAGTTTTTCATTGGAGGCGGAGAAATATTTACGCCGTTCAGCTTTAAACGACTGGTTTACGGACATGCTTTAGATAAATCTGTGGAGGTTGATTGCAATAAGAGGTAATCGAAGAAAATATGATCTTTTGCAATATTTTTGCAACACAGATCACAGGTTTTTGACATTCACTTGTAACACTAGCTTCGGTGTGGCCCTATACTTTAAGTCCAAATTATCATATCTTGAAAAATTTGTGGCCCAAAACCTATATATAAAGAGTGTAAAAAAATTGGCTGCAAATATTTAAGGGGTTTAACCAGTCCATCAAACTAAACAATTTTCCCCAAGAAACATAGAAATATGAAAAACATCTTTGACCTCTCATACAAAATTACCAACTAACAAAATCAATTTGTATGGGGGGGACCAAAATTTTTAAATGTTTTGATTTATGTTCCTTGGGGTAAGTTATTATATACAAATATTTTAAGGGTAAGTTCAGAAATATAATTAAATATGTAATATGTAAAAAAATGTATACGCTAGTTATTTTTTCATTTTTCAAACAAATGAAATCGAATTTATAAGTAGCATCCTATGGATGATCCCATTGATGAAATTTTCATCATGGCGGCGGCGGTACATCGCCCCACCTCCTACAATCCATTCCATTCATAAAATGTGATGTCAAATATATAACATTAAAATCGTAGTAAAATAGTCCACGTGGACTTCGCAAGCTGTGTACAGGTCGTTCATTTTTTTGTGTACGTCAGAACCACGGGTGTAATGTCATGAAATTTGATGCAATATTATTGAATATTTAGTACTGTTTTGCTACTATTTACTACCTATACTTATATAATTGCTACCTCAGTATATTCTTAATTATAAATTATTTAAAGTGAGCCGCCACTCTGACGTCAGAATGGCGGGTAAAATCATTCAAACGCTAAGAAATTTAATAATACTTACTCCAATATTTAATACCTTATTTAGTACCTCTCAAATTAGCTATTAAAACCTGCTTCAAGCGATTAGTTACTAGTTACAGAATCATATAAAAAAACTTCGAAAGAGCTTGTAGTTATTTTACTGCAATGTTGATGTCCGTCAGAATGACTGCCCACATTTTTTATTATATTATTATAGTTTTATATAGGTATATGATTTTACCAAATTATATATATAAATATTCAATAATATTGCAACTGAGTTACTGTTTTTAACCCATTTTATGTTTAGAATATTGTAGTATTTTTAGAATCATAAGCAGATTCATGGCAAACACCTTTGTTGGACACTTCTCCTTGCCTTATCCCGTCTCTGTCGAGGTCGGCTTCCTAACTTAGGGGATTTGACGTGGAACCAAGTTTTTACACAGAGCGACTGCCATCTGACCTCTGCAACCTAAAGGCTAACCTGGCCCGATTCCTATGTTAAGCCACATTTAAATATTATCAGTATTCAAATTTTATTTCAATGTGGGTATCATCACGATGTTTTTCTGTCACCGTAAGAGTACTAAGTAATGTACGTGAGTAAAAACGCATTGGTACATGGCGGGGATCGAACTTCGGTCTCATGATTGTAAGACCGGTGTCCTAACCACTTGGCCATCGACGCACTTTGTTGGACACATTATTCTAATAATAGGAGTGAAATTAAAATAGTTTTATTGCAGATTCACCTACACAACTAACTCTGAATTACGTATAGAGTAGTACTATTTACTGGCAACGCTAATGTTTTATCTGATTATTTTCTTGTAAAGACTACTTTTCTACGTAAAGTTATATTATTCTGTTATAATTAAGTATTTTTAAATATTTTTCTAGGACTAATTTTTAATACAACATTTCGGGTATTTTCTGGAGCTCATTTGACACGCGCGACTGGACTACAAGGAGCATAATATAAAACTAGCGGTGAGTAGAATTACCATTTCATACAAATTAACGTGATACAAAATATGACTAGGCGGGCCAGCCATTGAGGCCCTCCTGAACTAATTCTATGACGGGAAAGGTAGGTACGCTTAAATCCCCGATGATGATTACTTTTCTGATTTATTAAAAATGAAACGGTAAAATAAACATAAACACTTTTTATAGTTAATAAAACACAAATCATCTGCACACTATCATTGTAAAGATACATAATATTAGCAATCTTATACAGTATTTTTTAATTATTTGCCGATATTGAAAACTAAGAAAAGAATATTATGACAATGAGGGCAAACCTTCCCCAAGAATGAAATGTGAAAAGAATATTTTGATCTTCTAAAGTAACCAACATCAGCTGATTGGGCTACATATTAGAAGGGCCAAAGTTTCTCATCACCAGCAATCACATCTCAAGTTTTTTCGCTTCTTTCACTTATTATTATTATTATTATGAGCCTGAAGTGTCCCACTGCAGGGCAAAGGCCTCCCTCCCCTTATTCCATTTATCCCTGTCTAGAGCCACCTCCTTTCACTTAAATTACAATTTATCTAGTCATTTTTAAATATCCTATCCTATTGTTTTACCATTGGGGCCATTGTCTTTTGACAGAAGGCCGTTCATATGGTAAAGGTAGGACCTTAATGTTTACTTTCCAGAAACTTTGATTTCGCGACAACTAACTGCGTGCGTTTAAGTAATTTTCAAAGCTCCCGGTCAGATTATTCTAAAGAACGTGTAAAGAGTAAATACGTAATTGTGCGAAAATAAAAAGTGTTTATTTGATATTTACAGGTAACTGGAAACTGTGGTCGAAAAGTGGGTGTAACCTAAACCTTTCTACGTTTACGCTTCCTAAGCTTCGCACTTTGCGATGCTCGCTCCGATCTTTTTCTTAATTAATTTGATTTTATAATACTTTTTATCTATTGTAGTAATGCTTAGGTATTGTAATAGGGAATTTTCTTTTATTTTTTTAAAATCATTTTAGTCGCTAAATTGTTTGATTTGATTTACATTATTTGATTAATTTGACATTTTGTTTGTATTATTAATGATTGGTAATTTTGTAATAGCTGTAATCATTTTAGCATATTAAAAATATTAATTTTATCAAACTATTTATTGATTTACAATATTTTATTGACATCTATATATATACTAAAGCTGTAGAAGATCGAAAGTCTGCACATGCATGATATCCGAAAAAAATATAGATCCGTGATACTTAAAAGGAGAATGCCCATACATGGGCTAACCATGTATGTGTCTTGCGTAACAAAACAAATGAATGCAATATATAGTATCGCCAATTTCAATGAAAAATAGCAACGTTAATTGTTACACAAAACCCGGAAAATTAATAAAAATAAAATTGAAAATCTACGTTTACCTATTTTAACAAAAAAAAATACTGAGCCGTAAACCTTTTCTACACTGCTTACCGAAAATATCGTATTTAGAACTAAATACACTAAAGAACGCCAAACATCAGCACTTGTCTCTTTCGATGGCCGATTTTGACACTCAATATCTCCAGAACTAGTATGTTGCATAAAAATTCGCTATGCTAAAATGATAAGCAATATTTAATCTCTACTATCATACAACTTTGGCTTTGTTGTGATTCCTGCAAGTGTGACGCAAGACTGATGAAAAACAGGACGGGCATCCAAACAGAAGTTGTCATGATCCTTTATAACAAAACACGTTTGTGCAATTTTTAAATTTTTGGTTGTTTCTCTGTTTCTTTGTTTAGATGTTTGTATGTATAGATGAGAAAGCATCACGCGAAAACGCCCGAACGGATTTTGACGAAAATTATACTAAAATGACAAGCAAATTGACTATGCAATAAAGAACTTGAACTTGAACTTTTACTAAATCACCGACCAGGTTATAGTCTAAAAAAAACATACCCCTAAAAGGGGCTTGGCTGCTACATACAAAATAAGTTTGTAAGTCACGTGAATTTCATGTGTGCGTGTGGATTGAGTGAATAATTGTAAAAAATATTTTATTGTCACAGTCATTTAGTAAAAGTTCTAAAACAATTGTAAAATAATCCCTCTAATTGTAAAAAACTACAACAACTATCAAATGTATATACAAGTTTTTAGTAAAAATCCAAGACAAGTAGTAAATTTTAATGAATAACAGACCGTATAATAATTTTCTTGTGCTCACTCAATCCACACACATTCAAACGACCGTATTTCTCACGAATCAATATTAGAATATTTTTTTATTAGTTAGTATAGTTATAGTAAAAGTAAAGCAGAATTTTGTGAAACAAGTATAACAACCCGCTATCATGATAAAATGTTCAATTATATTTGATTGAAAGTACTCACTCAATCCTCACATATTTCGAAAATAAAAAAACTTTTATATTTTAAGTATCGTGTGCATAAGGGAAATAATAAATAGTGTAAGTTTTAGTAAGTATTTTTACTATAAATCCATCAGGAAACATTTTAGATTTTGCCATTCTGACAAGTTGGCATAATGAGAAGTTGGCGTTTTGTGAAGTTGTCATTATGAGCTGAGAAGCTAAATTCCATCAGTTTTGTTACGATACCACATGTCGTAAATAGTACACCAGTATTGACTAACTTTGTCAAAGGAAATTAAGGGGAACTTTTCTATCTGTCTTTATTGGGGCATTTCTATAGCTACAGTAAAATTTTAAATAAATAATAATTAAATAACAAATAATAATTAAATATGTTTTGTTTTTCGTAACTTTTTCGATCGTTATCACTCGGCCTACCCAGCATGGGATAAAGGCGTGATTTATTTATGTATGAAGTAATATTTTGGCACCTCCGTGGACAAAACTTTTTATATATTTTTTTCCTTTTTTCCTCATGTCTCAACTATTTCGTGCTAATGATAATGAAAAAATGCTAAAAAATATGTCCAATAAAATGCTGCTATTTTGCAACAGATTGCTCTGCAATATCCAGATTTTAATTTTGTATGGTCACGGAGTTCAGAAAATTGTTCACGTACTTGGTTGAGACTTTTCAGTTTAGTTATGGTAGGCATCCCGCCACACCAGGACCTTCACCGAGCTGTTTAATGAATGATCATACTCTGGACTGTCATTTTTTATGTAACCCATACGCGATATATTTATTGGCATATTTTAGTTAAATTATTATAATTTAAACAGCTCGGTGAAGGTCCTAGTATGGCGGGATCCAAGTCGTACTATAGCCGGAACTTAGACCATTAGGATTTCCAAATCAAGAAAAATATATAACATTTGTTAAATAACTATAACGTTCCGGATCTTCCACTTGTCATGTTTGTGTGTTTCCGCGACGTTTCAAACCAATCGGTGGTTCTTCTCCGGGCGGAAAGTCGTGCGTGCCTATACGTCCACGCCGCGGTCGCCGGTTCGCCGCGTTTTCGACTGGTGCGCCTCAGCGCTCGCGGGGCGCGGGAAGAGGGGGCAGCGGGCAGCAGGCGGGGACGCGGTGGCGGCGGCGATTCTGGTGATAGCAGCTATTCAGACGTATGTGTAATGTCTTCCCCGACGAAGAACCACCGATTGGTTCGAAACGTCGCGGAATCACACAAACTTGACAAGTGAGTGATCCGGAACATTAGTCATGAGTCACTTAAGTATAACAATTTCATAACATTTGTAAATTTAAAATCGAGTTAATGGCCTTCAATAATATGTGCCAAGTTAATAATTTTAAACGCAATATAATTAAATATCAAATTAAGAAATTGATATTCAAATTCCTGGTTTGAATTGAACGCCGCGCCTGCTGCTTGCTCTACTGGCGGTCTTGCTGATGGCGCCACCGCTGGACTTGGTGGACTTGACGTCGTCATCTTCTTCCTCAACTCTCATATCCTCGGTAGGGGTCTCGGGGGATAAGATTGGAGTCACGGTCATGTTTCTTTTAGGCAGTGCAGGCTCCGTAGGTAGATAGATACCGAAACGGTCCTGAAAAAGAATGCCCAATAAAATTACTTGTAAATAGCGATGGAGTCATGCGGTAGATACACGTTAACCTATGGTACGATCACCAGCGGAGTCAATGAGCCCTCTGTTTACAAATATTACATTACAGTCCGGTGACTTTGCAGGTGTCTGTACACACGCGCGCGCATGAGCTTGACTTCTCTGGTCTGTGGGGGTCACAGTTTTAAGTTTCCAAGACCTGTTTTTCTTGCATACTATTTTGGGTTGTACTTACCTTCGGGTATCTGTTATAGTGCCATTGCGGGTGGCAGGCGCAGGGCTTCGGCGGAGCACGCCTGAAACTCTCGTGGGAAGAGATCGAGGCATCTGGTGAAGGGGGCGATTCGTATCCTAGCAATCAGACAAGAAATGATGGTTATCAAACGCAATCCGTATCTTGTAAAATTAAGGTGGCGTTTCATATCTATAATAAGTTATATAACATGCCAGAAAAATGTCTTATACATGTTAGCAGCGGGTGCTACCGCAAAGCAGGCTGCTAGTGTAGTGTAGGTAAATATAAATACACTTATCATCAAGGAAATCGGGATCTGTGTATGGAAATCTGTCTTTTTTATGATTTGATAAAACACAAAACCTATAAAAAACTATTTCGAATTTCGACATATACATTTGTAAACCTCATTTTACTCACTTTCACGCGATATTAGACGCTTATTTTAAATAAACAGATTTTTTCAAATAACCATGTGATAGGTACGTACAAAACCTAAACTTACAAGGTGTCCCGGATTTTTTAATGAGAATTAGGTATAGCTGAAAGCAAGAAACGGACACACCTCTAAAGTTCATTTCTCTACGTAAAGTCTTCTTCGTCTTCTTTACCATTCTTTTTTCCCACGCGATTTCAGCAGCTGCAAATTCAATTTAACAAATAAGGATAACAACTTTTACATATTTTTTAAATAACTTACACATAGTGCATGATTACATGATAATCCTATTAATCATGCATGGAATTCTTGATGACAAGTTGATGTAGGTACCTATTGATTTCTGATTTGTGGTTCCCACCGAGGTTGTTAAAAACGTAGGTTATTGATTGGTCTCGCCAGCGTGCAGTGAGACCTGTTATTCATCTAAGTTAAAAATGTTAGACGGTTTCTTTCCTATTCTTGCACCAAAGTCCTGCTCTACATCTTTTGATAATCTACCAAAATACCTGAGTTCACATCTTCTTTGTGTCTAATATGTATTTTTAAAAGGATATGACTCACTACATTTATGAAGCGAATAAGTTAGCAACTATGTTTCGTTCGCGTTTCATATGTACACGCTTACCAACTCTCTTTTTATCTTCAATAATAGATTCAAACGCTGCAAATGCTTGATTGTATAGAAGATTAATGTCTGCTTTGATATCAGCTACCGGTACTTCCATAGCTTCTTCAACGGCTTTGCTAACAGCCACGTAAGCTGCGTCGTAGTGTATAGCCAGGTCGTCAAATCTGGTGTATATGGCCTTGTCCACCGTGTTCGAAATGAGCGTCATCAAGTGTTCCGATAGCGTTGGTGTTGGAATCGGCGTTGACTCTAAAACGTTTATGAATGAACATTATTCCGGAAGTATAAAGTAGCCTAATTGTTGACTTGAGTGATAAGTGCCACGGTACAAAATTTGGTTGAAATCAGTCTAGGAGTTTTTTTGTTTGAGAAGGACAAATTATCAGACTGACAAACAGACAATTTTTTAGCTTATGTTTTGAGATCTACACCTATCTTGAACACAACCAGAAATATATTTTTTTTTAAAATCATGTACCTTCATAATTGGTTTTGATTCTATGTTCTTGTATAAATAGTTTGCATTATCAATATAAAACATTAACCTGGGGTGGGAAGCGTTGTATCAGAAGTCTCGAATGATATGAAAGACGATGAATCTGTCACTTTAAGAATCCCTGAGGACGCAGAGGCACTCCAAGGCTTCGATGGAAGATGTTTTTCAATTAACGTCTTCAGATCCCTCTTCAGCTTGTTGTAATCATTTATCTTAAAAGTTTTTCGATCTGCCTGTGATGTCTATAAACGTATTACTTTACTCGTATGATTATTTAATAAAAACATAGTTCTTTCTGAATGAAGTAGGTACTTAGATAAGTAAAAACATTAATTTGTAATGCCATAATGAAAAATACTCCTCGTGATTAGCCACTTCGACTCCGATGCATAAGTTTCGTCAAAGCACTGGTCATGTATTGACCACTATCCAACCCAAAAAAAACTGGTGCTACTACAAGTTTGGGCTTCGTCAACGATTTCCTACTTAATTTTGTTATCTCGGCATTTCAGTTTTAGAAAAATATGAAGGTATATAATTCAATTTTTGTAAATAAATCTACAAAATCATACCCTTTGTTTGCTGGGCTCCATCACCTTTACATAAGGCTCTCCAGGTTTGATGGGCTCCATCACCTTTACATAAGGCTCTCCAGGTCCAATACTAAGCCTTTTCCGAATAATATTGTCGAATTCTTCAAACGGCTGAAGGAAAAACTCGCCTGCTTCTTTTGTAATACTGACAAGTCTCTTCATCTTCGTCACTTGTTGACTTATAAAAATCTCTAGCATTGCAAAAATCTGATGAGTAAAGTTCATAATGTTTAAATTTTAAACTGTCTAATAATGTAACTGTAATTAAACTGCAATTTTAAATCTTTTCTTTCAATAGATGCAGTTTAACTAGGTCCCTTCGGCTGCCTAAAAAACCAAGCTACATAACTGTTTTTGTGTGAAGTATATTTTTTCATGCTATGAAGCTAGTTACGTGTAACGAAGTTTCCTCTGAAGAATATGAACTAGTTTCCTCTGGAGAATATTTCCCTCTTAATACGAAACTAGTTATTTGCGGAGCCTCGCACTGCGAAAAATCCATTTCCAGGAATGTCCACTCGGCTCCAATGTGTCCATTTGGCTCAATCTTTGCCGGAGAAATTATGCAAGTGTGTCTTGGCCAATAACTCCTACGTCTGGTTCTCTAAATATCCACGTTTAATTCACTTTTAAATCTCAGCATGGTGTAGCTCTTGACGAGATCTACATAATGACAGTGTCAAACTCTAAATTCGTATATCTCGAAAACTAAGCATTCATAGGTACAGCGCAAAAATTTAATTTGTGTAGGCCCTACTCTTTAGGGGCTGCACGCGCATGATATGTCTGGTCTGTGATTCTAGGGTCTTACCGTCGTATTCAGAGTCCTTTCTAAGCCAGTATCAGCCAAAGTAGATCGTACCTACATAACTTCAATCAAATACGTTTTCTTAGACCTTGCTTAGTCAAAGTACCTGGTTAACCGAGCCTAGCTTGGATTTATGCCCCCCAAAAACGTATTTTGTTTTTTACACTACCTATCTAATATTTGCATATTCATTTAGTTATCATTCCGCGCGTAATCTGTACGTATAATGGTAATATATGTATGTATTCTAATACGCAATATTATGATAAAAGTCACATGAGCTTGAAATTGATTTGTGATATATTTATTCTAGCGCGAACGTATTCTGCGATCCTTTATTTCCTATACTCACCAAGTTTGGTAAGCGGATTAACGGGTACGGTGCAAGTGGTTTTTCTTATTTTGCTTTTTTTGTGGGACACCGAGTCGTCCAACGACACAATGAACTCTGGTGTCAAAGTTTTTCAACCGCCTACTACTAGAAACAGGCCTCTAAGATGGTTGTATGACGACCACCATAAGGTTATCATGGACAGCAAATAGGATCAATGGTTTTACGTACCTTCCAAAGCACAGAAGAGCTAGTAGTAGCTGACGGTATAAATACTCCGACACAAGGGTACATGAAACCGGGTCATTCGTCGACACGGTATCCCACACGACATAAGAAGAACAGATACCAGCATTCCTGGGTATGGGTACGATACCCACACGGGTAAAATTTACAGGGTAATGATGAGAATTTTACTACTTTTGTGGTGTAGCAGCCTGAGCAGTTTTCAGTATCCACATTTTCTTAATTTGGTTCTCAGGGGAAACCACAAAATAGATATTTATCAGTTTACTATTTTGTGGGATTGTTCATAACTAGTTCTGGATATGATCGGCTACTGCTTTACATTTGCATGTGGGAGGCCTACCTGCTTGTTGCCTAGTAGAATAGGACATTGAAAATTCTGCGGACAGGATTAATCGGGTCATTCGTCAACACACATTAGAGGTATGAAAATGGTCATCAAAGTCTATTAAAAATATTTTTCCTGCGTTCATCCGATATCTCACACCGAGAAGTGTGACTAAAACTTACGTTAAGTTTTGTTCAAGTTGTCAAAACAGGCTACTCAGCGAAAATTTACAAAAACCTTTGAACTGAAAGAGTTTGTCAAAATTTTTGCTCACAATTCTCACAAATGTCATCTGCTAAGTGTAACTTTGATGCCCTGTAAATTGTACTTTATACTCAATTATTCTAAGCTTAATCTCACTGGAGAGAAGTCATAGCATTGATAGCATAGTCGTAGCATTGATTTCGTAGGCGGCCGAAGGGAACTAGTTAGACCTATTTCCACAGGTCTTTTAGTTCAAGCCCCTGAATTTCAATCTTAACTGTCAGTTGACTTTGCAAGCACTTATTACGATCGTATCAAGATTTAAAAAATAGCGATGCGTGAACGGATGAATTCATGGGTAGGGTAGGTTCATAGTAGGTTGCAAAGCCTGATTGTCTTGATTGGTCTGTAGTCGTAGTAGGCTGTAAATTTTGCTCTGACTGAAGTAGCTTGATATAATGGGAGATCAAATTATAGTCGGTTTTTCTGCGAATTGTTTTGGAGAGACCCTGCCGACTCGCTGCACCAGACGAAAAAAAAAGGAAATAAAGAGAACCTTACTCCGGGAATGGGTTGGCCATGGGTTGACGATACTAACTAACGGCCCCGCTTTAAAAAAAAACTAATAATACCTATATATAGGTAATTTTTATAACCTCAGGATGTTGAGACAAGTAAGCCTCATGCTCAAGCTGGTAGGTCATGCAAAGCCTCCTGGTGCACTCACGTTGCCACTCCGTCAGCGCCTCCAGGTCATGATACATCAGACCTTCGGCAGGCAAGGGCTCCTGGGGTATACCCCTCATCACTTTTCTAATTGGCATTTTGTGACAAGAAGAAATAAAAATTAAATTTAAATTATAAGATCAAAATCTAGTATTTTTTTTTGGGTAAGTAAATTATGTACGTTTTGTATACAATGGTTTTGTATTTTCTTTTGACAGATGCAAGTCTGACACACGTCTGACATCCACAAGAATTATAGAATGTTCCATAGAGTAAGCTAAGCTAGAGATTATAGAGGTCAGTGAACATAAAATAAATATTTTTGGCACAGTTTCATGAATTATTTTGAGATTATTTTGAATAAATATAACCAAAAAATACACGTACCTGTGAAATGACGTTTGACGATATCACTTACAAGGTAATAAAGCATATTCAGTGAGTGTATTATACTCATAAATTAAAATCTAGGACTTTAACGCTTATAACAAGGAGTGACATCCATAGAGTTTACGGTATAATCATTGACTTCAACCTTCTTCCTGTGGTCAACAGATTATGCCCGCCCGTAAGCTGTGTGTGATCAATGCCCCATGCAACGAAACTACAGGCTACAAGTCTACAGGTGAAATTCGATGTAGGTACATTGCGTAGCGGGTGGGACATTATAAACCCGCTACGTAATGTACATCGAATTTCACCTGTAGACTTGTAGCTTGTAGTTTCGAAAAACGAGGCACAGATCACCGAACACTGTTGCGGGCTGCACCGAGCTCGCGCCGACACGGTAGGTGACGCTGCAGTCGCCGCAGATGGTAGTTAATCACAGCATTCGGGATAGTATAATGTGATCTGTCGACCACCAGAAGAAGGTTGTTCGTACGCAGCCAAAACGTAGAGGCCCAATCCTAATCAAAACTACAACAACGTAATTCTTATACTTACCACCCGGCCGCTCAGAAAGTTTTGCGACAAACAGGTTTTTACTAAGAGACACTGGCTGGTTTGTAGTTATTTATAAAATTCGATTATTTTGAAGTTAAAATATGGACATTCTAAATTTAAATCTCCCATCATATTCTTTTACGAGTCAAATTAAAATGTTCAATAGGACTAAAAATAGATCTATAGCGAGAACATTTTCGTACGATAATTTTTTATGATTTCAAATGTCAATTGAAACCAGAAGAATCGTCTGAGAGACTTCGAATGGCATTCAAAGACAAAAGCCCTTCTAAAGCGACTGTTTACAAACCATTAACCAGTTAACGTATTACAGTAAGAATTCAAACCATAATATGAAACCATAGATGAAGCTATGATTATATCAATTTATTGGAATTTACCGCTTTCACAGTCTACATCACTCTCATAACGTGTTGTACTTTATCATTTGATTTTTTTCTGTCTCGTTTGTACTGCGCGCACCCTTCGGCAGCAGGACAATATTCATAACTGAACCGACGCGAGCTAAATTAGTTAATAAAATATGCATAACGCCATAAGTCCTGCTTTATTTGTACAACCATTATAAGCAAATTTTAGTTAATCAAAAGTTTGTGAAGGGGAACCTTCATTATCTTTCTTTTTAATAACGAATTTTAATGGTAAATTAATGAAACTACACCGTACTATGTTTTTATTTCAAAATCACAAAGTTTCCAACATAAGAAAAAACAAAATACATATTTATTTACTCATTATAGGTAATTATCAAATTTTGTGTAGGTAATATTTTTTACTAATAGAAAGTTTTTTTTTTAAGTCGTAAATATTGTACGAAAGTTGTTTCTACTAGTACTATCAACAAAACCCGCAATACTTCAACAATAATTAAAATCAGTCTGTCCTTAATTTCAATCCAAGTTTTGATAGCAACGAGAATTGGCGAGGGTTAGGTCTAGAGATCGGAGCAGAAAAGAGCTACATTTAGAAGCTTAATATTTTTGGGATAATTGCTACAATGGTAGATACAGGATGTCTGGCGGCAGATTATTTTGAATGCAATTAACTTAAAAAGTAGCTAATAATCGATGCGGGGGGAATGGATCGTGCGTATTTGTTAGTCACGATATCCTAGTGATCGGGAACGCATCGGGTATTTGCAGTCAAGGCCACTTCAAAAGATGGCCGTTCTTACATTAAGGGGCTGAGTAGAGCTAAAAGCTACTTTTATAAGTGATTTCTAACCTAGATAAAATGCAGAAAAACTGACGAAAAAAAATGGTAATAATCTTATGGATATTTGCTGTAGTGTTATTGTTTCCAAAACATGATATTAGTAATTTAGCTTGATAGAAAAACATCGTAAAGTTACCTCTAAAAATCTATTATATCGCAAACTGTATGAACAAAACCCACGCAATAATTAAGTGTTTATTATCAGAATGAGCGCCTTACAATACTCTATCGACATATTGTTTTTGATTTTCAAATTACTTATTTTTGACCGAGTTATCATCGAAAATACGAAAATATCATTGAATCGGCAAGATTCCGTCCCGTTCGCACGCGCGCAGTTTGACATTTGTCAGAAAGGAACCGGTTTTTAGCTCGTGTCAGCCTCTTAATGCTCGCTGACAGTTTTGTACACTTCAATATCCGACGATTGACTGATGGATCGAGTGCGAATTTGATTCAATCCTGGATGGGATGGGCTAATGAACATGGGTTTTTTTTGCCGAGACTTCGAGCTCGTCCCTCTTTCTCATCGCACATGTGGTTTCAACAGCATTGTGCTACCCCACACACAGCCAGAACTTCAATGAGTTTGCTGCGAGAAGCTTTCTCTTGAAAACTCATCACGCGTTGGGGATATCCCATGGCCACCAACATCACTAGATTTGGTCCCTAAGTCCCTTTTTTATGAGCCTACTTTAAAGGGAAGGTTTATTACAACAATCCGCAAACTGTTGGGCCTTGAAAGAATGTATTGGCGCGGAAATCAGCAAAAATTCAACCGAACTTATAGCGTGTAAAACATGAAGCTCCGATTGTTTTGAACACTGTGCATAACTCGAAGAAAGTCATATGAATCTGACATTATCTTGAAAAAATTTTTGATAATGTTTTTATTAAAAGTATAAGTTTATTTCGAGAGCCAAATTGAACAGAACAGGCGAAAGGGCGTCGCCCTACTTGAGTCCGGTCACTACTTCAAACTCTTCCGTCAGTCCCCCTTCATCTCTAACCCGCATTTTATTGTTCCCGTAGCCATTTTTATCATTTTTACAAGCTTTTTCGGTACTTGGAAAGATGTTACTATTTGATAGAATACATCATCCGAAAAGTAGATGGGGGAGTAGAGTTGAACGGAAAGCACAAAATTGTAGGGTATGCCAATGACCTGGCGATCCTTGGGCAATGTGAACGGGAAGTTGTACAATACCCAGGCCCTGTAAATTATTTTAAAATCATTTGACGCGTTTGTTTCCTGCCTGGGAATAACAAAAAGCACTACCTCTTGGTCTATGTGTGCGGATGCAAGTGCAACAACGTTCGCGGGTGGGGAAAAGGGAGTCGGGCAGGCGCAACTTTAAGTATTTGATCCGGGCTCTGTTGTTGTTGCAACTCAAACAATATTCCACTAAGTTTAATACTTTGTCTCAAAATATTAGCGGATTTCGTAAGACAAACAAGATGCACACCAACTATCTATATATATATATATATATTGGGTACGAATTCTCGCTGAAAATGAATTAAGGATGAAAATAAATACTTTCTAGCGCGCTCGATTATCTTATCTATCTATATATCTAATCTAATACCTTTAAACGAGCAAGAATTGTATATATATATACAATTTGGGATCTCGGAAACGGCTCCAATGATTTTCTTGAAAATTCGTATATAAGGGCATTCAGGGGCGATACATAGATCTAGGATACTATTTAATACAGTAGGCACATGCTAGATACCTATTAACCTTTTAGTGTTTACTATCCGATAAAAGAGATAACATTTGCATCAGCTATTCGAAAAGTAGGCAAACTGAGAAAGTTGGCAAAGATCTCGCAGATCACCTGAGCACCGGAACGGGTGGGCAGGAAAGTAAGATCAAAATGCAGAGCAGGGTGAAAGGCAGGGCCAGCCAGTCCTCACATGCACCACCTCATGTTTTCCCCGTGGTGTTTTGCCAGATCTGGTTTGATCTGGAAAAAACAGATAAATATATCAATCAATCAACATATTTGTCGAATCGTCTCGTAGAGCAGTTTAATTTAACATCTCACACGATTTTTAGTGCCAAAAACTCGAGGGTTTGCCATTTTGAAATCTAGTGGATGGAAAGTCATTTTCGGATAGAACGCTAGGTCCTATTACGAATATTTACGTAGGTACATTTATGTACATTGAACAGGGTGTAAAAAAAATTGCTGCAAGTATTTTAAGGGGTGAATCAGCCCAGAAACCTAAACGACTTTTCCGAAGAAATATAGGTCGAAATATGAAAAAAAATTTGGACCTGCCGTACAAAATGTAGCAGCCGAGCGAGTCAACTTGTATGGGAGGTCCAAATTTTTTTTTCATATTTCGACCTATGTTTCTTCGGGAAAGTTGTTCAGCTTCATGGCCTGATTCATCCCTTTAAATATTTGAAACTAATAATTTTACACCTTATATATTACAGCCAAGGTTACAGCTATATTTAGATACGTAGCTACCTAGTATCTGAGTGTGAGTGATGCCTGCGGTGTCTTATTGCAGAGTGAATGTTCATACGTGAATAATTAATGGATGTGAATGGATGCAGGTATCCGGTACCGTCAGTCAGTTGTTTGGCTCAAATATAACGTAGCACGGAAGCTCGTAGTGTAATTATTTCTCTCAGCTATTCGTGGAACTCATCCCGGGACGATGTAGGATTGTAATATTCGTTTTCGTTGCTTCAGAAATTTGTTCTTTGTAACTCGCCGTCGGTACCTGTAGCAAAATTTGCTGGGCAGCTTTGCCTTTTTGATAGCATGTTATGTACGTTAAATTAAATTAAAAATTATTTATGATGAAATGAATTATTTGTCTTAAAAACTATTAAAAAACTATTGGTAAAGTGTAAGAAGGAGAGGGCCAGGCCTTTGCCCTGCAGTGGGACGTGTCTGGCTGATAATAAAAAAAAACTAGTACGCGTAGTTTTAAGTTAAACAGATTTCATAAATAAACGTTTTGCATATTGTCATTGACCCAAAAAGAAACTAAGAAAAAATCTTTACTACCATGTAGGTAAATACTTACTCCAATAATTCAGAATGCAAAAGTACTGAAGTGAAGTCAGTTCGTCCACAGGTCAAACAATGCCCGTCCAGGTGGTGGAAATTGAGCTAGAATCATTTATAACCAGGAGGGGAGGGGAGACACTACGCAAGAGAGCAGTACTGTCGCAGTCGGAAACTTTGATGTTTTTGACGCTCACTTTGTTGCCATGTGATTCCGGGAACAGCATCCATGGATGAACTTACCCGCTCTCCCTACTCTGCAAGGTATGCATATTTATAGGTTAGTGATAAATGTACTTGCGTAGGCCTCCTATTTATTGTAGAGATTGTTTATTGTACTGGCGACCCACTCCGGGTAAAAGACATTACGTATTCGCAGCATTTCCAAACATCCTGACCAGAAAAATAAAATGCCTGGGTTGAGGGCGCTAAAACCTGCTTCTATATGGAAACACGCGGACTGGTCATGCACATGTAAATATACTTAATCTGACGTGAATATACTTAATTTAAGTGTAAAATTATCAGCTGCGTATATTTTTAGTGGGAAATTAGCCCATGAAACTGAGCAACTTCCCAAGGGAACACAGATCTAATATGAAAAAAGACCCTCCATACAAATTGACTTCATCGGTTTGTACAATCATATGGGTTCATAAAATATACATATTTTAATCTATGTTCATTGGGTAAAGTTGTTCAGTTCCATGGAATTGAAAGTACCTCAATTTAATTTATACCTAACTAGCTGGTGCCTTTATAACGGTTCACTGGGTCATTGGACGACTCGGCGCGGTGTCCCACATGACAAAAGAGAATGCCTTGTATTATGTAATAGCAAAAAGCTGCAGGAAACATTCGTAGAAACCCCACAGACAATCCAATATTTATTTTATTTATTTTTAAAGCATGGTATACACTGTAGGTACTAATCTGAGCTTGCTCATGGTTTGCACCTATAAAGCCTGTCCCACACAGACGCGGCCTGCGGCGGTGGTGGTCAGTTGTATGATATGAGAGTTCTAAGAATGACACAGACTCATGCGGCCTGGACTCTCATATCATCCAACTGACCGCCAACGCCACCGCCACCGCAGGCCGCGTCTGTGTGGGACAGGCTTAAATTGGATAAAAGTCATTATTTGTCACCTCAAAACATTTTTTCAGATAGAGTATTACAGAAAGTATTATTGCCCATATTGTCAATATTACTACGAGCGTGACTGTACCAAGGGCAGGGGAACTGTGCCCGCTGCATTTTGCATGAGGCCAATGTCGCTGCTCCATCCACCGAATAATATCTTCGGCCGAAGCCGACTCTTATGAAATCTTTCCTATATTCGGATCATTGCTTGAGTTATATCTAACTGGTCTCTTTAGTAGAGACCCCTTATCAAAAAGTTTGATTACGGAGTTCATTTCACCGGTGTCCGACGCGCAAACTACCTATATGTGCCGTGTGATGCCGGCTTAGAATAGCATCACCCCATTTCTTTCCCGTGGATGTCGTAGAAACCGACTAAGGGACTCGATAGTTTCATGTGTATTGCAATTTTAGGCGATAGGCTGACAACCTGTCACTATAGTGATACACAACTTATCTAAAACGGCCCTTAAATATTTGTCAGATGTGGCGATAACAACCGTAATTTTACGGTCGTTAGCGCTCTGCCTACCCCGCCAGAGATATAGGCGTGATTTGCGTATGTGCCTGTTAGACATTATCCCCTGATTACCAAAAGTGTGATATTAGAATTTTAAAGTGGGGTCTGAGATAGTTATGAATGACGCGGTGATAAAGTACATTATTATTTATTTGTTGAACCCCGTGCTTAGCAAACCCACGTTAGGTAAATAGATACTAAAGACTGATATTTACTTGATCTTTTTATTGCACATGATCTCCAACAAAACAAACGAAACAAATTAAAAGACAAAGCGGTCTGGATAATGTTCCCCACGGGCAATAAATGCAAATCTGTTGTGCTGTGCAAATGAGGTATCTAAGGGATCTTTGTGTTTTTGTGCTCCCCGCAAATATTTCAGTATTAGAATGTTGTCTTGACCCATCTACCTCACTACTACTACTAAAACTGCCACAAAAGTTCACTGCTAGACATTGGCCTCCCCCTATTGGGGGATACTTAGATTTTTTTTTTTTTTTTTTGTGATTCTATTATCTGCCGTAGAAGGCGGATAATTATCACTTTGACGGCGGTCGTTACACAACCATGTCAGAAGCCTGCTACTTGTAGAAGGCGGTTGAAAAATTCTGACACTAGGGTTCATCGGGTCGTTGGACGACTCGGTGTCCCACACGAAAAGAGAGATCTGCCGTACCATGCCTGGCAGGCGGCAGTTCATATTAGATGTTGTAAATAAATTTCAAAGTCTGTGCAGCAACTGTAATATTATGCTCTATGACCTACCTAATACGTGTCGTTAAAATCTGTCAAAAGAGCTTTACATTTTGCTACAACACGGTCACATCAAAACTAATATTTAATTTTATTGTCTGTTAGAAATTCCATCTTTAGTTGTAACCTGTTTTATATTCCGCTTGCCGTGTGTTTTTTAAATGCATGGCAAGCAGACTAAAGGTAATTGTGTACACTATAAAGATTACTACAATATTCTAGCCTTTATTTACAACTTCGCTTTTTTTTTAAAGGGAGCAACGAGTATTCAGTATTCACCAAGTATTTGTTTGTTATTTTTTTATATGGAACCAAATAAACTTTACTTTCATGTTTTTCGGATCTTATCATTATATGGATTAGATAGGCACAATCTCACTAAGATTAATCGTCAAAAAGGCCACCTCGGGTCGTGCCTGGTGGAAATGTGTTCAACACGCAGGCGGCATTTCCTCGTTGGATCGCTAACGATATGTGCTGCACCAGGTATGACTCGGTACGGGGTTCTGATCGGCGGATGCGCCTCCCTAATTCAGTGACGAACGCCCGAGCCTCTGCACCCCAGGCACCGGTCACCTCCACCGCGAAGGGCAAAAAATTATATTGCCCAAGGAGGTTTGCGTATTTTTGCCGTTTTTGGGAGGCCGCCCATTCAGCTGCCGATCGGGCCTCGCGGATGGAGCGCGGTAGGTGGGATGCGGCAAAAGTGCTGACACAGGTTGCATCCCACCAAGTTGTTTGTCATCTGTTTACGTATATGGCCAGAATTAAAATATATTATCATTACCAATAACTCTTTTAAACACTAATTCGTCTGCCCGATGGCCCCAAACAAATTCAGTGTGGGTTATCTTTTTATTATACAGTGCTACGTGTTTAAGCGGGGTGGTAAGATTGCTCATGAGCTTTTGGACGCTTGCTTTGGAACAGAGGTTATCATTCTTGGCGCTGAAGATGTACAGTAGTGGGACATTCACTTCACTTATAAGAATCTCCTTTCTGATGTCTCCGTAAACGTGAAATTTCCAGCTGTCTGCAATTCGGGAATGTCAAGTCAACGTTTTGCAAAACTACATAGATGGCGGGGAAATGGAGCCTTTATTTAGGAGTTAAGGGTTTTAATAAATCTGACCATCACAGAGATTACATTTTTAACTATACCTAAGCATATCTCAATAACGGTGTTGCAGACTCTTTTCTGCGGCTTCTTTCTACTGGCCGGTTGGTGGACCCTTGACAGACAGACGCGACAGACATTGACGTGACATGGACTAGGTAGAAGACGATCAAATTGACCAAATTGACCTAATCTTTATCGATTTTAATAAATTATATTTTAAAGAAAAAAAAGAAAGACATCTTTTCGTCCTGAATATGTGGTCCTATCTCGCGAAAGACATCAACCTATGGATATAATTAAATCGAAGGAGGACAATGACACCGCCACCGATGCGAACGCGACCGACATCGCACGGTGGTGGGCCAGCAGCGGGAGGCGTCCACGACAACGGCGTCCCTGCAGACGGGAGCGGTACCGCAGCGACTAGCGGCGCCGCTACTACGGGCACTACCAGACCGGACAAAGACCACGACCAACCACGTCCACGACCACGACAAAGAGAAGCCGACGGCGACATCTCGTGCCGCTCGGTGAAAAGTGCATCCTCGTCGGCTCTAAGAAGACGGCTGAATTTGGAAGCACTGCATCAAAAAGCTAAAATCGACATGGCGTTAATTGAAAAGAAAATACAGCTCATGAGAAGTGAAGCCGAAGATGAGATTCAAATGAGACTGATAGAGGACCAGCTGAAACTCGACCTCGACTTTATACGGCTCAGCTCGCGGAAAACTTCTTCACGTAGAGAGTTAAGACGTGCTGCCGAGGTAAAGTACGATAACTCTGCGTCACCGCCTGCCTCAGACAAACCAGCCGCAGAGTGGACATTGAGTTTTCAGACTTCGCCTGCCCTGTGTGAGGGAGCGCAGGGTGTCGAACTCAGCCTGCTCAATGACCGTCGGACTTTGACGCGAGACCGCACAGACGAGCAAGAAGCCTTGCCTTCACCGGCCTACCCATTCGAGCCC
The DNA here is from genome assembly GCA_029255805.1 of Keiferia lycopersicella. Classification (NCBI taxonomy): domain Eukaryota; kingdom Metazoa; phylum Arthropoda; class Insecta; order Lepidoptera; family Gelechiidae; genus Keiferia; species Keiferia lycopersicella. The sequence continues at coordinate 12,242,101 of JARACZ010000006.1, read as the reverse complement.
AAATTAGAAGACCCGCAGGTGCTGACCGAACAGGCTACCACCGGAATAATCACGTGCGCAGATTTAGGGTGTGCGCGTATGACGAATGACCACTCATTCCAGATTGAGGCCGCACGACCACTCCGGCGTTCGTGCAAACGCCGCCGCGCTGTACGTTCGCGTAAGCGCCGCGCTGCCGTCCGTTCGCACAACCGCCGCGCAAGGCCGCGCAACTGCCGCGCCAAGTCGTGCAAACGTCGTGCCAAGCAGGTCAGACGCCGCGTCAAGCCGTCCAAGCGCCGAGCCGCCGTCCGAACTTACAAGAGGCACCCCAAGCCACGCAAGCGCCGCACAGCCCGCTCACGCAAGCGTCACGCCGTACGGTGCAAGAACCGCGTCACGTCGTGCCGCAAGGCACCACCGCTATCTGTATCAGGCCAGGCGCGCCGTCGCCTGTCTGTGGTTGCTCCACTTCACTGCCGCCCACCTGAGACGGGATCGCGCCAGTCCACCGATGACACTCCAGCCAGAACAACCTGACTCTCGCTACTCCAAACGGATACCGACTAGCGCTATCGACACGGCTTTTGGAATTTGTTTTTATTTTTTTTAATTGGTTTTGTTTTTACTTGTACTTTTATAATTTGCATTGTATTACTTTTTGTTATATTGTATACTTATGACATGGCCTGACGACGGTAGGTACTAGACTTGACATGACATAAGACCGATTGACATTATAACTACGAATAGGTTCCGTCTTTGACCGGACGGAGTCTCAGCTTGCCCGACCACACTGACCGCGACGGGCATGACCAGGCTGACTCCTGAAGGTCTGGACGGAATTGATGACCTGACGGAATTGATGACCTGACTGACTATTTACTGACCTGACATGAGCTGACCTGACCGACCGGCTCGACCGGCCGCCCAACGACTGTCATGTAACTGGGTAAGGCATGGCAAGACAGGCCAAAGCCTTCATCTGAAGTGGGCTCAGTTACATGGCGGGCCTGACATGGCCCTACTTACTGACTGGCCTGACATGGCCTCACTGCATGACAAGCTTATAGCCCTGACCTCTGACAGTAGGTGACATAACTGAGACTGCTGACGACTGAGCGCTTCGACTTTGAGGTACCCTGACCAGGACCTACCCAGGACGCGACTGACTTGTTAGGGTAGCTGACGAGACATGACTAGGACAGGACCGACGACCAGTAGCGAGGCTCTGCAGACTTGAGTCAGCGCCAGACCCTGAGTATTGGTTTCCAATACTGGGGGTGAGGATGTTGCAGACTCTTTTCTGCGGCTTCTTTCTACTGGCCGGTTGGTGGACCCTTGACAGACAGACGCGACAGACATTGACGTGACATGGACTAGGTAGAAGACGATCAAATTGACCAAATTGACCTAATCTTTATCGATTTTAATAAATTATATTTTAAAGAAAAAAAAGAAAGACATCGTTTCGTCCTGAATAAACGGAAAAGTAGAGGTAAGTAAACGATGGAAATTTAATTATGTAACCAGTGGTGCATTCACTCTAATTTGATTTTTAAGCACATTTACAGGCAGTAGGCGCACGGAACATAGGTAGATACAAAATGACGTCGCTTTTTGTGTTACTTTGTTATGGCTGCTAGCTCCTTCTAAACCTAAGGGAATAGTTAGAATTTTGCGGGAAGCGGAGCGGCAGCAGCGGCGACGAGGGAGCCGTAGCTTCTGCTGCATATGAGGCCGAGGTCTTATGCTATGGATATTTACATAAATAAAAATAAAGACCATGTAAAATATGTTGCTACCGTTTTCCAGACATGTCCATCAAGAATAAAAACTAATATCTCGAAAACACAACCACAAAGACAACACTACACCGCCATAGGTGCCGCGCGATCTGTTTCTGCTCGACATTGGCCATGGGAGCCCGATAATGGGAAGTTATTTGCCATACTCAAAATGCTTGGTAGGAGGATTGGCGAGCACAGTGCAATTTGTTGTATTCGCAAGTAACGCTTCTGCCGATTCTCTGGATTTATCCATTCGTTGCTTTGAAAACACTCACTCACGTATAGTTTATTTTTATTTAATTGTATGGTGTTATGATTTCACAATAGGCGATTAGGTCATGTCATTGTGTCAGGCGGTAACGACACAAGGTCGTCCGGAGATCCAGGGTTCCAATGTAGAGAACATCGTTGGACAATGTGTTGTACAGTCCGTTTCTCCTCGCCGCACTCGCACATAGCGCAGTCCTGACATCCCCATTTATGTAGGAGGTGGTTAAAACGCCCGTAACTGGTTCCAAACCTGTTGAGGCAGCACCACAAATTGCACGGTAAGTTAAAACCCGCGGTAGTTTTAAGGTTAGGTCCAAGGTTTGTGCAAACGGGTGGGCGCTTTCTTTGGTCCATTGTGAGCTCCAGGTTTCTTGGATATCGAAGTTATCCAGGCTTGAGGCGGATTAGTATGCTGGGCACCGAGAGGGTAAGCGAAGCAGTGGAGGCTAGCAAAACAGTTCATATACGGGCAGGAGAGGGGTCTGGGAGTTTTATCGTGTTCCCTCTTCAGTGCAAAGGTCCTTCGTAAATGTGGTGGGGCTATTATTACACAAATCAGGCAACCAGCAGCTAGGGATTGATTTGATTGTGCCAGATTTACAGCGCATGTTATCATTAAGTTTCGTGGATTACTTTGTGGATATTCGCACTGTTGAGCCACAATGGCGCACAGTATTCAACAGCCGAATAGACGAGGGCAATCACAGATCTTCGTAAGCAGTCAGCTAACGCTCCCCATGTGGCCCGCAGAGCCTGAGTCCAACTTTCTGAGATATTTTTTGACCTGTCAAGGGTGCCGCCAAGGTACATGTAGGGAGCTTTAAGCTAGCCTACACTGGCATTTTTTGTGCCTTTTTGACAATGCCGAATTGTTTTTAAAATATATGTCTTCTTCTTGTGGTTTTCGTGCATTGTACACGTTGTGTGTAATAATTGCAATAAAAATATTCTTATACAGTCCACTAGTTTTCAATGAGCGTTCAAGGAACCACTCAACATTGTCTTAGGGTCTGGATTGTATTGAAAATATAACTGAAGCTCTGACACCTCTGTTTTACTGGTGCTAGAAATCAGTCGCCAGGAGTCCAGGACTATAGATTTTGGACATGAGTTCCAGGTCTCGTGTCAGAACTTGTTCTCCCGTCCCGAAATCCTTGCTCTGAGCTACGAGCGTGACGTCGATGAGAATTCTGTGCCCTCTGTCTGCGGTAGGTCGTGGATATATAAATTAAACAGCTGCGGAACGAGCATGGAGCCCTGAGGAAGTCAATTGTTCAACTTTCTAGTGTGACTTTTCGCGTTTCCTAGGAACACTTCAAACTGCCTCTCAAGCATGTTAGAAATTAACTCGGCTATCTCCCTGCTAGGTATTACAGCCAGAACCTTATAGATGAGGCCCTGCTTCCAGACAGACTGTATCATAGGATAGATACTAGAGCTAATAGTAGACCCACAGATAATCATAGGGTTATGCTGTTTTAAGCCGGCAATTCTCAATCAATTTCAGTAGACACCACCCCACACGATAGTTTCAGTGGTCGTTAGTCTTTCATAGAAACTGCCATTTCGGGGGGAGATGGCGTCGAGGTTTTGTCTCCTGGCCATAGTATTCGCGGCATGCAAGTCATTGAGCCGGGGATTTGTCCCCTGTTATGAAATTCAGGTAGTTTTTCGTCAAACAATATCAACTGTTCCGTGGGCAAGAGAGCTGTTTGATGATTTCGCAATTGAAGGTATTCCGGCGGCACAGGCTCGTCAAAGATTTGGTGATATAAGTGGAATAGTTTCCATTTGAGGAGTTCTATTGGGCTCCGTCTTCACCGATGGTTTGGCGGCTGGATTATTCTCAGGCAAGAACATTCTTACAGCTAGTCCCTGAAACACTTCTCTTAAGAGATGACTGAAATCACGAACTTGTGTTATCATATTTGGTAGTATTGGACATGTAACATTATTATAGTGGGACATAAAAATTAAACTTATATAAAATAATTTCATGTTATTGGATAAGTCTGTTCACTAGTAGGGCAAAAATGGAATGCTGCATTTCGGTTAGATGTCAATGATGTAATAGTTATTAAATAGAACAATGGACACAATGTTGACATTCAGTCATTTAAATTATGTACACTAATATCAAAGAATACTAACCTAATGATGAGGATGATTATATTATAGATGGATGATTATTGTTTTTTTTTTGCGTGTATTCGATACAGACTGTGTTTAGCTATACAACTAATAAGTAAGTATTTACTTATTTATTCTATACTCGATCAAATTAATATAGCAATATTTATACAAGGTGTACGTATAAATATCAAATTAATTTAGCAATATTTATAAAAGGTGTAACTTTAAAAGCGCAAACCCGACACGAAAAAAAGACACACACATCGGCTCATGAAACTGAACAACTTTCCCAAAGGAACATAGTTTGAAATATGAAAAAATATTTCGGACTTCCCATACGAAATTACCGTCAATTAAGTGAATTTGTATGGGAGCTAGAAATATTTTTTTCACATTTCGACCTATGTTTCTCGGGGAAAGTTGTTCAGTTTCATGAGCTGATAGATGGTGTCTGAGGTTTTGCGCATTTAAAGTTACACCTTGTAGGTATATATAGCAGCTACAGGTACCAAAAACCAAAAAGTATGTATCTATACGTACAGTTTGTTAGAAGAAGTTGGAGGACACTCTTAGTTCAGGAAAGTTTCTCTCTTAACGACGTAAACAATTTAAAGCTAATGCAATATGCAGAACCCGCTGGCGACTCCCCGAGCCCCTCCCCCCCCCCCCCTCCTGCCCGCCCCTTCACCTGACTTATAAAACATTCACCCTCATACTGGACTTTTCAGTTTAGTATTACAGAATGCATCTCCGGAATCTGTCTATACTTATAAAAACGTTTGTCCTCATTCATTCACTGACCTAATGATTCATCAACGCGAAGCCTAAATTACTTCAGCTAAAACATAAAATTAGGGCAGTAGGTTCTTTTTACTCCAAAAACATCCCCTAAGAACGGTATTTAAAACAAGCCCTAGGGGGTAAAAAGGCAGTTTAACGTTTGTATGAACGTTTGTGGTCTTTCAGTCGATTTGTCTTACAATTTGTTATTATATATAATAAAAAATACGTGTTTCAGCAATTTATGAATTTTGATCCCTAAAGGGTTAAAAAGAGAGTTCATAGATTGTATGGAACATCGCGTTTTTTATTCAATTTGTTTTAAAATTGGTTTAAGACTAATAGAATAAAGTAATTGAAAACGTATTTCAGGGTTTTCTATTTCCTAAATGGGTAAATTAGAGGTTAAAGATTTGCATGTAACTCATTGTTCTTTGAAGAAATCTTTTTCAAAATTTATGATTAGACCGTAAATCTAAAATCTAAAAGGGTTTTTGGTTTCTAAGGAGCGTTAAACTTTCGTATGGAAATTTGTGATCTTTGAAGCAATCTGTTTCTAATATTGGAATAAACCAAAAACACCAAAATAATTAATCACGTGTTTCACGGCTTTTTGATTATTAACACCAGAAGGGGGGTTAAAAATTTGTATGAAAGTTCGTGATCTTTGAAGCGATCTGTTTCAAATATTGGAATTAGACAAAAGAACTAAAATAATTAATGACTTGTTTCAGGGGTTTTTGATTTTTAACCCCTGAAGGGGTAAAATGGGGATTAAAAGTTCGTATGAAACTTCGTGATCTTTGAATCGATCTTTTTCAAATTTTTGAACTAGACAATATACTTAATACTTTTGATATTTACCAGAAAACCACACTTTCTTAACACATAAACATTTACAGACTTAACGCGAGCAAAGCCGCAGGCAACAGTTAGTACTGGATATTATCATAGATTAGGTGTTCGTTATGAACGCTATGAAATAAGTACATGTACATAATTATTATTTACCTGCTAGTATTGCCTAAATTAGGTGTGTTTTATGTGTTGAAAAACTACCTACTTTTTGTGTTGGTTATAATTGTGAATGATTTACAAATTATTTAATTGCTATAAACGTATAAGATGGCTACTTTTCGCTCAAGCTCGTAATTGGCGGGTCTCACACACACACAAGCACCCATAATTTTACGTTTTTCTTTCCGGAAGCAGTTCTTGACATCTCTTCCTTTAAAATGATTTAGATACTTAATCTTATTGCATTTCTTGATAAAGTTATGTGGTAGAAGAACTGTTAGCGATTTCCTTAAATCGTTGCCGCTTCGTACTGAGTGATTCTCGCATTTGGTCCGGATTTCGTGTGCAGGCATCAAATTGGTATGAAAACAAATAAATCGAAAGTTATTTATATCCGAAAAGGTCACTAATAAAAATAAAAAAATGTGGCAGGATCGATATTTGGTACAAGTCTTTTCAAAAATTAGTTATCGAACTTTAGATAGGTAAAATCTCATTTCCATCCGTGTGATTTTCAGTCCTTCCTACACTAAAATAATCATATCAAGCCATTTATACGATAAACTGCACAAGGTTTTCCTGTTTTCCGATCATCAATGAAGATAGCTTATGCATAGTAAATAGTTCAAGCAATACCGAATGAAACCTAGAGAGAATCAACATTATATTTTTGTCACACGAAATCCTTCATTTCCGTCCGCGAGAATTGACATCAAGTTTTATCCTTAAATAAGCCTACTAAAGACGTTGCTTTCTCCACAAGCCCCTTCCTTGCAAGTCAGCCAAACCATCTGACTAGAGGTGGCTCCGTGAAAACGTTCGTAGAAAGTTAAATTTTGATTCTCGCACTCAAATTTTGGTTTTGTCACAGGTGAGAGGTCATTACCATCCAGTGATTATTATATTAACTGTTCTCTTTTAATGTTTTCTTTCCATATATAACAATAGCATTTCGTTATACTTTTATCCATTTCGTATCATAACTTTGAAACATCTAGGTATCGTGAGAATTTGAAAAAAAACTGTCGAAACTTCATTTCCATCCTATTCATTTCCGTCCATTTCGGCCCAATTTTGACGGATGGTAATGAGCAAATATGAAGAAAAATGCTTTTTTTAAGTATCATTTTTATATTTCTACCCATATTTTTACGAAAAATGATTTAGTTTCAACTTTTATACCTAGAATTGTTATGGATAACCAAGCAGACATTGTTATGAATAACCAAGCAGATATAGTCCAGAGGCGCAGGGATGATGTCCAGGGGCTGCAGTGGAGGCGTAAGACATGGTAGGAAGCATTAGCCTGACCGTAGGAACTGGACATCTCCTCAGTAGTGCAGTCAGTGAGGTCATATTTCATTATCATCCATGAACTTTTCATTTCCATCCCTGGCTTCATTACCATCCTTTACATAACTTTATTGATAATTATCCCACATGAGTGCCTTTAAAAAAATATTATTAAAAAGGCAAATACGTATCACATTTATAAAAATTGTAGCCCTAATAGCAAAAATTTTTTTTTTTTTTTAAATGGCCAAATCCGGACCAAATGCGAGAATCACTCTACTATTATTACGCTGCAGTTGTAATAATAGTACTTATGAAAATGGTAAAACTCTGTCTACCCCGCCAGGGTGATAGGCGTGATTTATGTATGTGTGGATTCCTTGAGATGCAGCCTATGATTTGGTTCTGTCACCTAATACTGGTCACCTAATTACAGTTATGTAATAACCTCTCTACTTGCATAAGGTAAATTGCTCTAACAATGAAAATAACATGTTATGTTAATTTAGTCTTATTTCACGTCGCACGTAACTTAAATAAAGATTATTTTGAGAACAAACCTATGATTGTTCAAAACATTCCTCACATGTATGGAACACTATACTTCATCATCATTCATTCATCGTGTGTTATAGTCTGTTATCAACCTTACAATAGAAAGAACATACTTTATAATGTTGCCTACGGGTTATGTGCTTTCCTTGATTTTACTCAATTTAATTTTGTCGCTAAATACTGCAGCGAGCTCATTCATAAGTGAGAGTTTTGAATCGTTCAATAACCTGATGGATAAAATTAAACATTATTATTGGGAAGTTCCTATATCAAAAATAAAATATGGATCAGATACATTTGAATATACAATAAAGGACTTCAAAAAATAAAAAAATAAACGTACTCAGTAGATTATTTAATGTACCATATTTTGAGCAGTGAGAGATACAGAGCAAATTTTTAACACTAAAACTTGAGAGACCATCAGAAATAAATTGAAAAACAAGAGTAGCGGAAAAATATGTGTGGATAAACTTGATGAAGCACATCAAATTTCAAAATACTCCTGCACATTGTGCAGTCGTGGAATTCATATACTATTTCTTACGCAACCTTATTTCATACAAATAAAAAGCAATGGAAATGAGAAACCCCTGTCTAATTGTAGAAAGAGCTGGTGATAGTAAAAGAAAACAGAACCATACTTCAGATAGAAGACACGAATACATACTTCAGAAGGAAGGCATGCAAAAATGCGAGAGATCGTGGTTATATGTGGCACGACGATGGGTGAATAGTTAGGTTAATTAATTTTTTTGTGGTAAATGGTGCAATTGACTATTTTTTTGCTTAATAATGGTGAGTCATTCCGGAAGTATGCTTTGTTGTCCACTTATTTTACATAATTTCTTAATAAACTCTATGAAACGTTATTTTAATGCTTATCATTTTACTTGTAATTATACATAGAATGCACGCATACTAAGAAATCCAAGTTGAAGACTGCCTATGAAGTTAGCCGTGACGTTTGTCCACCTGCTCTGTGGGTTTTGGTACCACGAACCGGTGGTGTGGTGTCGAATTTATTGACAAACGTCATTTTTATAGATGAATCTAAAAATCCTGTAGTTTCTCCGAATCCCCATCTGCCAACGTATGTATCAAAATCTATTATCTATAAACGATCAAGAATAAATTGTATCTATCTATCTATCTATACATATAATAAGACTGTAGAAAGTAGGTCACCAGAAACCCTTTATAGTTTCAAGAAAACCAACCGATAGCGTATTTTAGAAAACTAACAGCGACATCTATTATTATCGTTCAACAACCGTTTCCTGTTTTCTATTCACGCTTATATTTAAAGGTTACGTTTTATCCGAAGAAAAACACTCATTCTTACGGGAGAAAACGATCAAACCAGCGGCATGTTTCCTTAGTGTATGTCTTTCTGTCTGTGGGTTTGTCCACGCTAATAACACTTATGGTGTATTGCCAATAAGCTAACTTAACATATAGGATACTTTTTTTGTGAGAAAATCCTTTTTACTACGGATAAGTGCGTATTTTGACCAACAGAAACCTTTTCACTATAAGGGATATGGAAATGCGTAATTAGCAAATAACTTATGTTGGCTACAGGCTGGTGTAACATCTTAAGATATAAAAATCACGCTTCCACGTAAAGGGACATGGCAGAGAACCAGAAATACATGGGTAATAAGATACTGATGTCGCTGCAGGTAATAAATACTATTAGTCATTGGTTACAAACATTTTATAAAACTAAAGAACTGAAAACATTAAGGGGATCCCAGTAGTTAAGTGCTTCAACACTTAAAATTTCATAATTCGATGAAAAAGTAATTTGTCGGAAATCATCTGACTACCCATTTTGAGCTAATATATAACATTATGTAAATAAGCTTCGGTATTTGTATCTCATCTTTTAAATTCTGCTTCGGAATTGATACCAGCATCGACAGCGCTGAAGAAGTTTTGAGCAGGTAAACATAAAACAACATCACCCTAATGATATCATGTTGTTACTGGCATAGCATCACTCAATTTCTACCAGTGCGTGTTTTAAAAGATAACTAGGAATCGGGACGGGAAAGATAACTAGGAAAGGGAACGGGCCGTAGCGACGGCCGCTGTGAATGCCCATGGCTTTTTTCCAGCAGTGGATTATTACGGCTGTACATTTTCTTTTGACGTGTGGAACACCCTACCGAGTCGTCCAATGACCCGATGAATATAAATGTTATGAATGTAACTAATCTTAAATCGAATTTCCACCGCGCGAACAAAGTCGCGGGCACCAACTAGTATTATATTTGGGAATTGGGATCTCGGAAACGGCTTCAACGATTTTCTTGAAAATTCGTATTCGGTATTCGAGGGCGATAAATATATCTAGCTAGGTTCCATTATCCAAAAATCACTCTGAACGTGTGGAGAATGAACCGCTATTTCGTCGCTTGACTGTCATCGAACGTAGCTCAGTTGGTTAAACTGCTTACCTATAAATCAGTGGAGCGCGAGCTTGAATTCGAACCTCACCCTCTTTTTTCATTCATATTTTTGTTCGTTTATTTTTTAAATAATATTATAATTTATACAGTATACAGTTTTTGTTAATTTATTTCTATTTTTTGTGTTCTACTCGTTGAACTAAACAAATAAGGTAAACCACGTGGCCTATATTGAAATAGTCGTCGCATTTTCCGATAGATGGCGTAATACATAATTATGGCGTTATGCATTTATCGGGTTTATACGCAGAATAATAACTAGGTGAATATGCGGATATTAAATAGGTAGTGTAGGAAACAAAATACGTTTTTAGGGGCGATAAACCCGAGCTAGGAATGGTGACTATGCTTTTAAGAACTTGAACTTGAACTTGAATCAGGTATTACTTATTTTATACGTTTCGAATCAGGAAATGAGAAATTTGTACCTATGCATTTTAGTAGAATTTATTCTACTTCCATTATTAATTATTTCACTCACGTTGATTACAACGCCATCGACCACCGTTTCAAACATGCAACCTCACCCCCTATTTTTATATTCCATCCACTAAGATGTGGAAAGTTTTGCGCAGTTTGCGTATGTCTTGACTTTTGAAGAAGTACCATATTATCGCTACCGCAAGGATTGTGCATCCACCTCACCCTTCATCTGGGAGGGGAAGCTGTGCGGTGTGTTCAATACAAAATAAAAGCACTTAGTGAAAAGAGGGCCCTCGCTACATACGAGCGATCGATACGCGGATAGGTTATATCATAAATTTCATATGAGGTATTTTTGATATTGCATACGGATTTGATTGATTACTTCATATTTTATTTGATAACTTTTTGTGATTAACCTCACACCAAAGTTCATGCAGCTGGACAACTCAGTTATCCACACGGAGAAGTTGATCAGGTAATTTTATGCGGCTCTGTTTTCTGCAAGGGTTAGTAATCTCTGGTCGTAAATTGTAGTTGTAGATATAATCACTCAGTCTGCACAAAAGTAATCAATTATAGGTTGAGAATTATATTAAAGGTAATATTGACGTATGTTGAAAAATTAAAGTCATAATCCTGCTTTAAAATTTTACGAATCTTCTAGACCAATAAAAGTAAGTAAGTAATATAAACTAAAAGGGTCAACAAAAAAAACAAATTGACATGCACCTTATTCCCAGCATAACAAATGCACAGCAGCTGCATTCGCTGGGTTTATTGCAAAATAAAACATTAAATATTGTAAGTCCGTCTGGGGGGACGCGGGGATAAGCGCGGCAGGAGGAGAGGGGGGAGTTATTCAATGATTGAAACTAAGGTGAGGGTTACACTGGCTGTTGGATTCCGCGCATGTATTGTACCATGCAGTCTGTGCATCCCACCCTCCTATGAGTTGGGCTAATAGCTGAGCATCAAAATATGCAATTTAAAAATTCTAATAACGCTATTTTGGCAAATTCAATTACCTGAAGCACAAAATTTTGCAAATTTGGTAGCTGCTATTAACACTACCAAATTCTGACACTAGGGTTCACTGGGTACCACACGAAATTCGTTTCGTTTCGTTTACTTTTGGAGATTGGCGTGAAAAAAAAAAACACAAAACGGTTGTTCTTGTGTAACAATAGATGTCGCTGTTAGTTTTCTAAAACACGCTATTGGTATGTTCTTCCGAAAACTATGCATGGCTACTGAACACCGGTTTTCTACTATTATTTGTATAGATCTAATATTGGTGAAGTGGTATATATGTCGCAGGGATTTAGTCAAAGTCGTTATATTATAATTTCACTAGTGAATTTTTAATTACACTATTTATTGTCAATAACGACAGATTCGTATAATTTCACGGGCTCATTTCAGTGATATTGTAATTTCACTGGTCTGCAAAAGTGACATTATAATAAATTTAGGTTTATTATGAGTTATGATTGTGGAGGGAGCCACACGTGATCTGATTGGTCAATAGAGTTAATCAGTCGCCATTTGCTAAGTTGGTAATAAAATCAGACCAATCAGCCATTGGTATGATAATCTAACGGCTTGCTCAAGCCAGTGCTATTGTCAATATATCACTGCCTTACAATTTCACTGTATCGGTCTAGTGAAATTATATAGTCACTGAATCTAGCCCGTTAAATTGAGAGTAATGCAATAAATCAGTGCAAATATAATGTCACTAGTGAAATTTCAATATCACGGCTATTTTAATATCCCTGCAACATATACAATTCTTGCTTGTTTAAAGGTATTAGATAGATGCGCTTGGATTTTTTTTAAAATTAATTCTCATTATTTTGCCTACTTCACCAATATTTTAGAAAGTAAATTTTGTATCAAACTAATGTATAATAAATAAGTACCTAAATAAATAAACCAAGGAAAAATTAAAATTTATGCTTATTGCCACAAAACCCCTCACACTGCACATTTAAAAAACCAACCCTAGTTCTTAGGCCTAGCGTTAAATTCTTAATTTGTTTTATTAGCAGATATATGATGAGGGCTCAGTTTGTTCCCCTTTGCCCTTGCCCTCCCGAAATGTTTATGGGGCTCAGCTGTAAGCAATATCACATACAATATGTTGTCAGGGGCGAACATTATTATGGAAGATTATATTATTATCGGTCAGTGGGAAATCAGTTATTTGTGTTTTCTTCCATTAGCTTGTAAATATAAGTGTCATTACAAAAAAAATAATACATAAAAGGAATCATTTAAATCTTCATGTTTGTAGAGGCACGCAAACAGGACAATAATAAAATTCCGTACTACTTTTGGTCCTGAATCCCAGCCCTAAAAAATAATTCATAAACTTCACACTTGGTGAAATTGGGTTTTTTATGGTATACAATATATTTGAAGTTTACAGGCCGAATGTGATTTTCCCGAGTATTTTTTTTTTTATTGTACTTTGCTAAAACCAACGCATGCTGCTTGAGTAGGTGTTTCAAAATGTATCGCGATCAAAATGTAGATTCTTGATGTTTCCTCGCTAATAGACCAAAAGCATTATAGGTCCTGTCTCAGCCTAGTAAATGCCAATTTCTGGTCTCATTCACTTAGGAAAGCCTCGACTTCGTCTCGTCCTTCCAATATTTGACCAGAAATTCTGGTTTATTTTCACTACTGCCATACTGTCCGGCTCGAAGGACCAAAATGTCGCTGACCGTGGTGCAGCAGAAGTAAAATAGGCGGGTTCTTGCTAGACTACGGAAGGGAAACCGCTTTCTAGGATAATATTTTATATATTTGCAGCACGTTACATGTGACTATTAGAATTATAACCAAACCAAAGAAAATCTAAACTATTATAAGAAAACCTAGACCTTAGAGGTCAACCAAATAGGTTTTATGTTGGAAGACTCCAACACTATTCATTATCTGTGAAGCTATTGTACAATTGCACTCGTACACATCATCAATAAGAACGAGTTATCGTGGTTTATAGATAATGTTGACAATATGTGTAAATTGTTTTAATGATAGATAGATTATAATAGATTTTAATAATAATTCGATTTAAGGTTAGTTACATTTATAACGGTGCTTCGGTTTGTCGGACGACTCGGTGTCCCACACGACAAAAAAGAATGCCCTGTATTAGGTTTATAATAGCAAAAAGCTTTTGGGAACATAATAACAACTCAACCATACCCTCTACACTTTGTGTTTGTTCTTGGTCCCTATTTCGTAATAACACTCGTGGTTGGTGGTCTTTTATGGTATATATACCTACCTACCTACAAAGCTAGAGCAACCATGATCTACCACCGATTATATGTGAAGTTGTAAGTCAACTTCATTTCCCTTTGTCACAGTAATCACTTTAGCTACTGTTCATAATTTTTCTGTGTTTTTTGTAACGAAGAAGTTTGCCCTATCTATGGTCAACGCTGGGCACATTGAGAGAATAGAACTGATGTTTTACCTAATATCAGTGATTTTTGTCAGCCTTCTTAATCTTGTGTAGTTGGTTGTGGCCGTTACTATGGAAAAAAAATAGGTAGAATGGTCCACTGCTGGAAATGAGCCATGGACATTCACAGGAACCGCTGCTGCTGCCCGTTCCCTGGTTTCATTCCTAGTTGTCTTTACAACACGCCAGATAGAAATTACGTTATACTAGCCGACACTACACGCCAGACACATGTTGTTATTATGTTTACCTCCTCAAAAATGCTCAAAATTATGCTCATGCTGGCATTAGATTATTTCGAAGTAGTATTATAATTGGTCGATGTCATGGCAAAAATCTTTTGTAGGTGGCATAACACACGCACCTCGTGGTGTTGCGATTCGTAACAAATGCCATCAACAAATTTTAATTTTACTATTGGATTTCCGAAAATCTTTTAGTCACAAAACCAGATCCTTTAATAAAACACGGAAATATTATGTGAGCCATGCTTTGCAAGGACACTTCAGATTGATACCTCTACACTACACGAGAACTACTCTACACCAGTTCTTTTTTTAAATTCGTTCGAGTGCTCGCCCTCAGCTTGATTTATAATCCAAAGGTAGAAACGGACGTATTAGTAGGTACTAGAAAAAGGCTTGGATCATGTTGTTTACAGCCAATTACAGCTATTCAAGGTAGCCATACAAAGAAATAGTACAAACAAATAAAAAGAGCCATTCTCGTCTCAATCTTTTCCAAGTTTTCATACAAACGCATTCCTCTGCTTTTTTCCCTATTAATGTTTCTAGAACTCTATAAGGCGTAAAAATATTAGCTGAAAATGTTTTAAGTGGTGAATTTTCTCAAGTAACATAGGGCGTGATATAAAAAATTCTTTTGTACCTCCCATATTCTCGGTTGGTAATTTAAGGAGGTCCAAATTTTTTTAAATATTTCAATCTATGTTCCTTGGGGAGAGTTGATTAGTTTTATGGACTGGTTCATACCTTAAAATATTTGCAGCAATTTTTTTACATACTGTATAATTACTTTACTTTATTAAAATAGGGCCTACAAAAACATACGTGCCTTTATTTTCCAAAAAATAATTATGACATTGAACAAAAAGTAAACATTTTATTTGAAATTATTTATAATTGAATATGAATATAATGGTAATGACTCTTTGTTTACCTTGTACGATAATACAGATGGGATTTTAATTAAAGCGTACTACTGAAACTGAAACAAAGTTGAGTCTACTAGTAAGTTCAAAAGTTTGTATTTACAAATTATTTTATATGCTCATTTAATTGTTCCGTCGGGGTGCGGAAAGTCGATTTAGCAGTATGTCCACATTGCCCGTTTAGTGTATTATCCTTTCGTCTATTCCTTGAAAGTTCACATTTCCCTAAAAGCCCATTTCCCCAAACGTCCACTTCCTTTATCTTTCTTACAAATCTTGAAAATTTTCTACCGCAGGCAAGATTACTACCTGGCGACGTCTCTTCCATTTGGCCACCGCGGCTCAATCTTTGCCGTCGAAATAATGCTAGTGTATCTTGTTCAATAACGCCAGTGTCCACGCCATCAAAGTTCCACATTTTGAATGACGTTAAAATCCATTATAGTGTAGGGTGTAGTTAGGTACGGATAATATCTATTGACTCAATTTTGATTTCTGTTTATTGCTAAGTATTTGGCATTGACTCCCTGTTTAATAACATGTAACCTGTAAAATAACATAAACGAAATTTCATGCATGCTGCTCAAACTAAAACACAAAAGCGTCCTGGCAATAAGCTTACACGTTTTTATTTAGTAAACAATTTCGATTAAAGTGCGCGGGTGGTGGGTGTTCGGTTCGGCACAAAATCGTAATGCACACTAAGGCAGATTCCTGGGCGAATTCCTGCCAAGATCAACCCGGGTTCGCTTCTGCACGATTTGCCGCTGATTACCTCCTACCAAATGAATTTCGAACGAAAAAAAGGGAAAACAAATCATTGAGAGCTTCGCGGGTCGACACCCCTTAATTTTGTTGCTATCAATATCCGCATTGCGAACACTTTGTATTATCACAGAGAAAAACTAATTGGTATTATTATATTTGTTCGAAGTCGTGATAATTAAATCTGATAACACTAGGATAATTTTGTTTTAGATCGCCTTGTAGATAAACATTTCTTTTTCTGAAGTATGATGTATTTATTATGCCGTGTGATGCCGGCTTAGAATAGCATCTCCCCATATCCTTCCCGCGGGTGTCGTAAGAGGCGACTAAGGGACTCGAGAGTATTGGTGTATTACAATTTTTAGGCGACAGGCTGACAACCTGTCACTATAGTGATACACATGTTTTCTGATGCAACCTCGGAAAACAATCCTCAAAAATGTCAGACGTGGCGATAGCGACCGTATTCTTACGGCCGTTAACGCTCTGCCTACCCCGTAAGGGATAAAGGCGTGATTTGTGTGTGTGTGTGTATGATGTATTTGATCGCTGTGATATTTATGATAACCGTGTGATGCCGGCTTAGAATAGCATCACCCTACGTCCGTCCCGCGGGTGTCGTAAGAGGCGACTAAGGGACTCGAGGGTATTGGTGTATTACAATTTTTTAGGCGCCAGGCTGACAACCTGTCACTATAGTGATACACATGTTTTCTGAAACAACCTTGGAAAACAACCCTCAAAAAAGTCAGACGTGGCGATAGCGACCGTATTCTTATGGCCGTTAACGCTCTGCCTACCCCGCAAGGGATAAAGGCGTGATATGTGTGTGTGTGTGTGTGTGTGATATTTATGTCGCTGCATTTATGAGTAATTAAAATGCTCATAGGGCAGTGTGCGAGCCCACTTAGCTAAGTCCGTACTTGAGTTAGAGATCAAACAATTCTGGTTAAAAGTACAGTTGTTACAAATAACCAGTATAATTTTGATTTTTGAATGGTAAAGTGTTATTGACAGTACATACGATGAGTTAACTCAAAAATAGGTAAGGTAAATTAGTTCTTTGAGTTTCTTTTTTTTGTAAGGACACAATATATCAAATTATTTTATACATTACAAACTTAATCTAGGTACTTCATATTGACTGGTTTGCATTACGATAAGAAGTTCAAGAAATTCGGATTCAATTGCTCTGTTAGTATTATAAAAACTATATATTAAATGACCCCAGACGGTATCGCCCTACTGCATCTTTTGTACATTAGAACTGCATTTATAATTTATTAAGTTTATAGGTACCAAGTTTGTAGCTAAATATGTATATATATATATATATATATGATAAGACATGCATTGATATACATTTGTATATACAAATGTATATCAATACAAATGTATATCAATACAAATGTATAAAAGGCATGTGTTTTCATTGCACGGGCATTATAAATATTTTACTTGGTATCTATCTACCTACAGAGTTAAAACCGCTCGAGCATCGACGACGCCAATAAAAATTGCTACTGGGCAATTTGCTGGGAGACGACTAGCTACAAAAAATGCCATTTTTATCTACTATGTATTATGACTTTGATAACTTTATCTTGCTACCATGCAAATATCTATAAATAAGAGGATAAGGGCACCTATGATCTTTTTTACAGCCACAAACCGTAAAAAAATTACAATCAGAAACGCAACAGAGTCATACCGCGCCTTGTGAACACACCCTAATCCGCAGTTTGCATTAATACAGTCAATCGTTACTCTTATTGCGCATTGCTTAATATTTTGTTCCCACCATTCTCTATATCTCTAAAGTAAAAACGAACCCGGCTGGTACCTCTAAGCTACGAGTATTTTCGTAGCTAAACCGCTAGAGAATCGTAGCATGCCTACGTGACTTTGAAAATAGAAGCATTTTTTTTTATCTACCTTGCAATGTAAACAAGACGGTATGTTTGTTCGGGTGGGTATTGGCGGTATACGTTGATAAAATTAGTTTAATACATTATTTTTAACGCATTGAAATTAAAGCTTGCTATCAATCTTTTTTTAAATTATTATATTATGTTACTAATGGCAATTGAAAATGCACACGAAAAAAAATATTTATAGAAAGTGCTTGGAAAAGCGCAATGATGAGTTCGGTCCAGATTGTACCGTAATACACCGAGAGGGCAATTTGGGGGGTGAAACGAAAGTTGTCACATTACTGGCCCCAAATTACCCCAGCCGATCAAACGTCGCGCCGAAACATTTTTACCCGGAAAATATATAAGCTCTTATTTTATTAAGTACAAATATTTTAAGTGTAAGTTTAGAAATATAATTAAAGATGTTTTATGTAAAAAACAAAAAAAATATACGCTAGCTTTTTTTCATTTTTCAAACATATAGGTATATATATCGAATTTATAAGTAGCATCCTATAGATCCCTTGATCCCATTGATAAAATTTTCATCATACATTTTCGGTGCATCGCTCCACATCCTATAATCCATTCCATTCATAAAATGTGATGTCAAATATATGAAATCGTAGTAAATTAGTCCACGTGGACTACGCAAGCTGTGTACAGGTCGTTCAAGTTTTTATTTTGGTAAAAATGATTTTGGCGTTTATTTTGAAAACTAGCGTGTATTTTTTGTTGTTTTTACATAAAAAAATCTTTAATAATATTTCTGACCAAGCCTTTAAAATATTTGTACTTAATAAAATGGGACCTTATATGTTAAATATTTTTCCTTTTATTTTCTTACGCGGTCTGTAAACAAACCGTTAGATTTCAATTGTACTTTGATTAGATATACATACACACATACATACATACATATATTACGCCTTTATCCCTTGCGGAGTAGGCAGAGTGTTAACGGCCGCAAGAATACGGTCGCTATCGCCACGTCTGACATTTTTGAGGATTGTTTTCCAAGGTTGTTCCAGAAAACATGTGTATCACTATAGTGATAGGTTGTCAGCCTGTCGCCTAAAAATTGTAATACACCAATACTCTCGAGTCCCTTAGTCGCCTCTTACGACACCCACGGGAAGGATGTGGGGTGATGCTATTCTAAGCCGGCATCACACGGCATGTATACCCTAGCATTTTTTCATTTTTCAAACAAATTAAATCGAATTTATAAGTAGCATCCTCTAGATCCTTTGATCCCATTTATAAAATTTTCATCATACATTTTCGGTACATCGCCCCACATCCTACAATCCATTCCATTCATAAAATGTGATGTCAAATATATGACAGTAAAATCGTAGTAAAATAGTACTACTCAAGGTCGTTCACTTTTTTATTTTGGTGAAAATGTTTTTGGCCTTTATTTTGAAAAAACTAGCGTGTATTTTTTTTTGTTTTTACATAAAACATCTTTAATAATATTTCGGAACATGCCTTTAAAATATTTGTACTTAATAAAACGGGACCCTATATGTTAAATATTTTTCCTTTTATTTTCTTACGCGGTCTGTAAACAAACTGTTAGATTTCAATTGTATTTTGATTAGAAATAAGAAAAGTAAAAAACATAAATGTCGTGAACCAATAAAATATCGATGTATTTTTAACATTCCTTTAATTTTCCGTTTAGCCTATTTATTTCATGTAATAAATCTATTCGTATAAAATGAACTACATGTATCTTCACGTGTAAAGAAGACAGAATTACTTTTCCATTTAATTGTATGTAGGTGATTGTTTAACTGAATTAATTTTAAAAGCCTTTTACATATTTTATGCCCCTATAGTAGATCAAAAGAGATAAAAACCCCCTCTGTAAGTTCAATTTACAGGCGATGTTTTAAATCTAGGCATGTAAGTAAATTATTTTTTTCGAAATTATGAAAAGCAATCTTGTCACCTGAATCTGCAAAACAAGAAATACGAACAAGGCATAGGTGTAACTATGTGAAAGGGCCCAAAAGCCTGCTATATACATAATGATGTAGGTGTATGGTAGGTACTATAGAAATATATTAAATTATAGTTAGCTGTGGTTTCTCCCTTTAAAATTTACGTTTATTATGAAAAGAAAGAAGGTGTGACAAATGTTCGATTAAGTGACTTTAGGAAAGATGTACGGGATTTCGTTTATTGAAACAATATACCTACTGCGTAGTATTGGATGGAACCTATGATTGGAACACTGTATTGGAACGTGTCTACTGGCCAGCAAATAAAAGGAAAAAGAAAAAGAAAAGCCCGCGTGGCTGTTAGTGTCATCACGTGTCATTCCGATATTCAAAATATGAAGTAGGTACTCTATGTTCAAAACCTTTCTTTACTTTACCAAAGTACGTACATTAAAACTACTAATATATTTTGTAATAAACCCAAATAAAAATAGTTGGCAGGCCGTGCGCAAGACCCATTAGCACGTGTCCTTTACAATAGAACTGCGTTATCTTAGCCAGAACCCTGCTTACTATGCATGGGTGACTTCTTAATTTCCGTTATAGACTTTATATTAAACGAACAAGAATTGTATATCGGGATGTCGGAAACTGCTACATACATAAATGCTTCTAATGAAAGTTGTTCAAGTTGTGTAGAATACAAAAAATAAAAAATACATTATAAAAAGTGGTAAAAAAAGAAAATATTTGTAAATAAAAGCGCAAAAAAGTATCAAATGGGAAGCTGAGGTTTGGATTCGAGCTCATGTGAATATTAGGCAGGCGGCTTAACCAACTGAGCTAAATCTGTTGATAGTTAAGTGACGAAATAGCGGTTCTGCACACAAAATGCAACGTGTTTTAATTAGGCTTATTTCTGAAAAATAAAACCTAGCTAAATCGATTTATCGCCCCTAAATCTTATATAATAGTGAATTTTCAAGAAAATCGTTGCAGCTGATTCCGAGTTCCCGAAAGTATATATAATTCTTGCTCGTTTAAGGGTAATAGATTAGATAGATAGATACCCGGTGGTCTGCCCTTTTTCTTCCTTCGTCTCACCAAATTCTCTCTGCCCTTAGCACAATCAGTGTCGATATCAATATACCATGTATTTAAGGGAACTCCGGTGGCTTTACAAAGTAGGTACGACCTACCTAACCTACCTTGAACGATGGCATGACATGCGAATCTGCCTCAGCATTATGGCAATAAAACAGTAAATTGTGTCTGAAACAAGTGAGATTGTGTTATTCAAACGCTGCTAGTTAAAACGTTTCCATTCCAATAAACAAAGTAATTTACTCTGTAACAACGGGATCAACGTAGCGCTTGGATTGTCATGAAATCCTATAAATATTTTGAAGCTTTAGAACAACTGCAACCTGATATTGCATTGCAACTACACTATTAAATGCGATCATGCTGTTCGTTGCTGTAAACAATTGTCTATGTTCATATTAAGGATCTCAAAGGCAAGCAAAGCTCGTTAGAAAGTTTAAAATATCGAGTATCCATGCAGACTGAGTGTTTATTAGTAGGTACAGAAACATTTGGATATTTTTTCCCTCAAGGTTTCGATCCTGTAACTTCGTCACAATTGCGAAAACAACTATCAACGCTGTGATGTGAATACTACAACTGCAGCTTTATGAGAGTATCGAACTAGAACTCATTAGAAGCGTAGCTGAGTAGGTATGTACAAAGCGCGAAAGTCTTAAACAATGTAAGCACAGTTCGGTTGTCAAAGCTGCTTAGCTACCAAGACTCTACTGATTTGGCTGCAGACGACAGGAAATTGGTAGAAGAGATGCCTTGAACCAGCAATTGTTTGTTATAATGTTTCGGCAGGATACTTAGAGCATTTTCGGAAGATTTTTATGTATACAGGTAAGTAAAGATCTTGTTCGCGGAGTTAAAAAATGTGCCGTAGAAGGTAAGACTACCGTTTGCCAATACTTTTTACTGTTTGGATAGCGTCCAAATGGACTACCTAATGTTGTGAATCAACGTGGCTTTCGTCTCCCAGGTAATCATCTTAACTGTTTGACGATTATACGATTATCCACTAATTATTACGTACTTAAGTAAGTAGTAGATTTCAACTATGGCTTCGTAACTTGTTATTTTAATACTTTCATCGCCCCCGAAAATGTAACTGGTCAACAGTACGTAAAGAAGTGTCTACACGTACCTCAATGTAATTATAAGCATTCTTCCATAGGTACCCATGAGTACTATAAAAATACGTTCCCTGTTTTATTATTTTGTATGACGGCCGATGTTGTGGCAGTGCAACTGCCTGTGACGTAGACGGATCCGGGCTTGATTCTCGATGGGTCACTCATAAAGTTATTATCACTTTGTGAATTTGTTCTCCGACTCGTTAGGACATTTTGGGATGAAACACCCAATTTTCCTTAAAAAAGATGGTTCCGTGTTTTGGAAGGTACTTTAGGCTGTAGGTAGGTCCAGGTTGCCGTCTATGATTACTTAGACGGCGGTCGTCACACAAACATGTCAAAAGCCTGCTACTTGTAGAAGGTTGTTGAAAAATTCTGACACTGAGGTTCATTAGGACTTTAACTCGTTAAACTACTCCCTGTCCCTCACGTTGAGAGAGAGAAATTGTTTTGTATGAGAAAACAGTTTAGTATTTCTCATTATTCATAGAAATGACGGAATCATAAATTTATTTTATGAGTGGTTAAGGTTACCTACTTACCGCTTGTATTGTGTCATATATATCGTCTCAAGTGAAAAATTGCGAGTAAACAACTAAACAAATGCATGTTTAGAAATTTAAGAAACTTTTGGATGCCTTCGGACATAGCTTGTACGGCAAATTTTTAATATATTTGAAAAGTTTACCGCCGAGACGAAGCGTTGCCAGTTCGGGGCACCGACTTTAAAATTTGTTGCTCTATAACTTGTTTTATTTTTCTTTTAATAGGATTAGAAGCTATTTCCATGCGGGAAATAAACAGTAGTGAGTTTTAAAGTTGGCTAAGAACAATCGTTAGGATAATGTCGGCAGTCCATTAGGGGTCGTGGTGAGATATTTTACTTTAGCGCATTATATTTTTAACAGGTTGTTGATGCTGTACGAAACCAGGCTGAAAAACGACCAAAAGATTGTTGATATTTGCTACTAGTTGTCCGGCCGCGGTTTCACTCGCGCATATAATTGCGAAAGCAAATTTTCATTATACTATGTAGTGCTGGATTCAGACGGGCCGTATGTAAAATCGTAATTGAACTCAATTAATAAAATTCTAAATAAAAATTACATAAAAAATCATCACATTATCATCATCATATCACATCAGCCTATAGCAATCCCCTGCTGGACACCGGCCTCCCCCAGGGTACGCCACAATAAACGATCTCCCGCATTCGCCATCCAGTCGATACCAGCCGCCACTCGCCGCTCTCTCTAAGTGAACGGTCTATCTGGCCGTGGTATACTTGCCGACGTGTGGTCTTCACTCGAGCAACCGCTTTCTCCACCGGTCATCGGTTCTACGATAGATGTGACCGACCAGCCCAGTGCCACTTCAGTTTGCTACATTTTTTCAAATATCAGTAACTTCGGTTTTTTGCGAATATGTAGTCTCATTACGGATTCTATTCGTCAACGAAATCTCCAAAAGTCTATGACCTTTCCATAGCTCTCTGAGTGACATGCAGCCGGTGGGCCAGTTTTACTGTCAGGAAACAACGTCTCGGCTCTGTACACTAGTAGTACACCTTGATCGAACACCTTGGTCTTAAGGTATTGTGGCAAGGGTGACTCCAGAATACGACGCAACTTTCCAAGCGCTGCTCTGCCTAGCCGCACTCTTCTGGTTATTTCAGCCTCGAAGTTGTCTCTTCCCAACTGCGATGTTTGTCCAAGATTTATATCTTATGGACACACCTTAGACGGAAACCGGCTCAGGGATGACGTGTTGATCAAACATGATCTTGGGCTTTTCAGAATTCATCCCGAGTCCAACATGTTTATAGACAATGTTTAGACCTGATAGCATTAAAAGCTACTCAAAATTGAAATTATTTTAAACTGATGTCCATCTAACCAGTCCATTTCGTAATGTTTGAGTTATTCAACTCCCTTGGGATTAAATATTTTCTTTACATGTCACTAAAGTGGGCTTAACTTAACTTTAATATGGGCTATACTGTCACTACACACTAAATTGCATGATGCGATAAATTGAAACGCTACTCGTTGAAGATAAACCAAACAGATTTTGAAATCGAGACTTGAAACTGATAAAGAATTCATCCATTATAAAGCTGTGTGGTGCTGTCTAGACAGCCTGCGCTTGCGGGCGGTGTGCTGTGGGCTGCGTTTACCCAATCACTTTTATGAACTTTGCAGAATAAACTTTTTGTTAGAAAGGTAATACAAAATAAAATTTCAAATTCTATTTGGTGACTGGGTACAAAAATACAAACTTTAGACCCAGCTATTACAAATCCAGAAACTGTATAGAAAACGGATAGTTCATATACAGGCTGCTACCGAACCAATTTTCCTCAAGGAATGTAGTTTAAAATAAGAAAAATTAGAAACATTAGACACGCGGTAAGAAAAGAACCGATTCTATAACGAGGGTGTAACACACGAGTTTGCAAATAAACTAATTCAAGCGGTTTTTTTTCTTTAAATTATATTGCACAATTCAAAAGTAATAGGCCATTTAGCCAAGTCATCTATTTTGCCTTTCAAAAATAAATTAGATTTACGTTCTGTTTCACGTAACTTTGACAGTTGCATCTTTTCTCCCCTGGGGAGGCAAGTGATTTGTGTGGATTATTCCCACACCTCCCGCTTATTTAAAACGTGAACAATGACTCACGCTCCTCTCTATGTTTTATAAAACTATAGAGCATTTTCTTTGTAGGTGTAGTATAAAAAAACATTTTCTCGAAGCTGTATTAATTTTTATGCAAGGCTTAGCTTCGCCTCGTAATATCTGCCTGCCGGTCCCGTCCATAATTTTACAGCTTTTCACTGAGAATCAATTGAATCGTAGGCGGATCCTCGTTTGCATCTGAATAATGCCTTTGTCTTTCTGTTTTAGCCCCAAGCTTTAAAAACAAGAGTATTGAAGGCTGCCGACGTGAGAATAAAAACAAACACTTCAAAAGAACGCTAAACAAAGCGTTTATTCGGAAAAAAATTTGAAATGTTCCGCTCATTTTAATAACAGTGAAGTTGGTTTATCAAACTGCAAAGATTTTATGAAAAATAGAATATGATGGTGTTTGAAGAAGATGTCCGTAACGAACATTCGCCAAACTGATGTGGTTAGCTAGTGTAATGTTTAGTGGTGCAAGGTTTTTTGACTAAGTTGGTACCTACTCATGTAATGTGTTTTATGTTACATCGCCCCCGAAACAACAAAAATATGAACAGTATTTAAGTTTTAAACAGGCCCAAAGGATAATGAAAATAAAATAGAATAAAAATAAACAAATAAAGAATCTAGTCATGCTGTAAGCTTGGTGTTAAGAGTGATATAGACAGCTTTCGTTACATTTTCCATATTTTAGAAGATTTCACTTAAAATTGTTAGTCCGAGAGGAGTTGCACAAATCGGGCTCATTCGGATACGTATACAGGTGCTATTTTTCTGTTACAATATTTTTATATATTTACTTAGTTTAGGTATAATTATTTTTTTTTGGGTATAATTGATAAATTTATGCACTACTTTATTTTTATATCTGTAAATTTACTTATGTAAGCACTATTTTATTTTGAAATAAATTATCTTTATCTTTAAATACCTCATTAAATACACCAGGTTTGTGTCAAGTTCAACTAGCACATAGAGTAATTTTGTAGGTTTGATTTGATTTTAATATTCAACTAAAAGATGGGTCCTGTCTATTACCTACTACGACACAAAAGACCGCTGCATCGTAGACGTCGTAGTCGTTGCAACATTTTTACAACACTTCTTTATGTCATAGAAGCGCATGCAGCTAGTGCAAGATGACGCAAGGCAAAGCATGCTAAACACGTGCCCAAAATTGTATGTGCCTGTTACCAATGTTAGTAATGACACCAGGGATCACCGGGTCGTTGGACGACTCGGTGTCTCACACGAAAATTGACCAATGTCTACTACTTCTCGTGTCAACATAGCGTTGGGAGTCTTGCATTGTGGTGAAAGAATTGGCCTTTCGCCAAATGCCATTTCTCTCCTCTAGGTCTGCTGTAAGAAATTTCTTTTTTAGAGATAAGCAGTGCCTGTTGTGTCCATTTTATTTATGTTTTGTCCTGTAAAATTTCTCTTGTACAATAAATGGTAAAATAAATAAATAAATAAAATAAAGAATTGGTCAGCCTAGACCCTGCGTTACCGTGTCTAGCTGTTTCCAGGGTACGCCGCGGGGAGGTTTCCTTCGTGTACCCCCGTCGCCGTGGGTAATAAACTGAAACGAAAAACTTACAACAACGGCAACTTTTTCTAGCTTAATAATTGGCATATTATGTACATAGCTGATTTTGTTTTTATTCTATAGGTACCCACTTCGGGTATGTACCTGTTTTTCCGAGCACGTTTTCGCAATCGAAGCTATTTAATTCGCTAGTTTCCTCGATCATTAATAAAATACAAAAGTTTTTCAAAACACTACAGAATTAATTCGTAGTTTTTCGAAATATTTATAGTTTGAATTAATAAACAGAAAAATAGTACGAATGCTTTCCAAAATAGTGCACAATGACTTCATACTTTCAGTTAGTCAAACAAAATAATATAGTTTGAAAATATTTCAATGCTATTCTTCTAATATTAAAAGTATTATCGTTTTAGATAATTTTAAATAGTAGCTCATTTGACTTTTCAGGCATGGAGCCTAAGTGGCTGGTGCTGTGTAGGAAAGTCGCGCAGTAGGTAAAGTCCACTAAAGTCAGCCAGCGAGGTACCCATGCCGAGTGAACTTGTAACGGCCTCTAAGTTAAACATAAGTTTTTTGATAAGTCAGTGTTTAAACGGAGGGGAGGTGGGCGTTACAGGTTGCAAGGGTGAGAGGGTGGGCTCGTAGGGTTGGGACATTATTCGATATCGAGAGTTAATTGTTACTATTTTCAGCACACACACCTACGCGTTTAAAGGATCAACTCCTTTTAACAGTTCGAATAACTGAATTCTGGGCATACAAAGTTTTACAGATGTTTCATTTCACGAAAGCGGGTGAGCCATACATGTAAGTAGTTGTAAAGCCTACTGCGTACGTTTTTGTGAGCGTAAATGTACCGATACAGTAAGGCTGTTTCTCCACTTCTCCGGCATCTGGCTTTTATTGATCCGATAATTTGCTAAACATAAATTTGGATTTTATCGGCCTAAAATGATAGACGTACAAAAATATGCATGTTTTTGCACATTTTGAACTCTACCATGACGTCATATTTACTGTCCGTCTTTTACCGGGTAGGCGGAAAACAGTTATCCGGCCTTCAAATATTGTCGGAAAGTTACTTCCAGCATCCGGCAGCCGGACCGGAGTAGTGGAGAAACGCTGAAAGGTAAAATAACTTGTAAGTTTCTTTCACTTCACGCTCACGCTACGCAAAACTGTAGAACAGATGTTGCAATTATTAAAGCGTAGCA
The DNA here is from genome assembly GCA_029255805.1 of Keiferia lycopersicella. Classification (NCBI taxonomy): domain Eukaryota; kingdom Metazoa; phylum Arthropoda; class Insecta; order Lepidoptera; family Gelechiidae; genus Keiferia; species Keiferia lycopersicella. The sequence continues at coordinate 12,214,420 of JARACZ010000006.1, read as the reverse complement.
GCATGCTGGTGTATAGACTTCGATAAGTAATATTAACGTACGTAATTTCTGCAGTCAGGTAGGTATATTATGCTCACCTGCTTTAATTTGTTCGTTAAGAGAGTTTTCCAATCTAATAGCCAATGATAAAAAGAAACAACAGAATAAAACAATCCCGCAATTTAAGAATAACAACTTTTTCGTTCAACGTTCCAAAAGTTGGCCAATTGTCATTTTGAATAGACCTTTGCTTTGATGATCAAAATTTTATTTTAAATTTTTGTCAGCCTGTCGGTTTACTCTTAGATTCTGATCTTATAAAAACAAGTAAGTTCATACCATTAAACAAAGGTTCGTCTCCGTCATCGACATCGCGACGCTCGAAGTCGACACTATGAAGCAACAGGGTGCTGAACGCCTGCGCGCCGCCACCCCACCTGCATAAATGGGGCGGCGGGTCTGTTTGAACCCCACAAGCTCGCCAGTCCCCGCGGAGGCAGCCCGCAGCCTCAGAAGCCCGCCCGAGCTCGCCCCGCGCCCGCGCCCGCGCCCGCTCCGTCCCGGCCGCCGCACACCGGCAATGCACCCAACACCTGTTTAAAAGACTGAGTGCAGTGATAGAAGGAACTGTGACGGATATGCCGCGCTAGGAATTGGCCCCGGATTTTGAAGGTAAGTTTTCTAATGGGTTAATAAACGGAATGTGCGGTCGGAACTTACAGGTGGCGTTTTCGGGACTCGATCTCCGCTGTTCCTTCAGGTGTGTAATTGAGTTTATTATTTGGTATCAATTCGCATTTCTAATTTTAAATTGTGTAAGGGATTTTTTAAATACTTATGGCGTTGGTTTAAGTAAGTATATGATAAATATTACATTTTAAATTCAGGTATCATATTTTTGGGTTCTAGAAAATTCATTTCCTTACGTCGCTGGATATTTCTTTCGTTTGCAAAAAAACAGTTGGCGTATAAATGCTTTCGTAGTAATAATTTGTGAAACGTTTTTTTTAATTACCTTTTTTCGTGAGTGCAAGTAGGTAGTACACTTTCAGGCGTTCATCATTTATGAAATTTTAATTACTTAAATTCTAATTAAAACGTTGTACCTTAGCAAATTTTTCTGCCGTCGGAAAAATATAAATCGCCGTCGTAAAATAACTTTGTCATGTTTAAAACTTCGCTGAAGCTGAAGTAATAGAATTAGAATATTTTTCACAGTAATTAAATCTGGTTTTTATAAATGTATTTTTACATATCAATCAGTGATCAAGATCAAGGCTTAGTTTTAGGTAAGTTTTCATAAATTTGAATTTAATAACGAGGATAAATGAATAACTTTAACTTTATTGTACTTAGACTAAATTAAGCTTATTTTTAATTTCAAATCAAAATTATTTAACAGCAAGAAACACTGGAAAAATATATTTTGTTTAATGCTTTAATAATGTAAAGGTATAGGTATAGTTTTAAATAAAGACACATTTATTTATTGGCGGGTTGAACATAATTACTTATCAAATGAAAAAGCATTATTATTGAAATATTTTATTGAAATAATATATCAAGCTATAAATAAGAATATTTTGTTTCTATTTCTATTTCGCTAAATAAATAAGTACTTTGATATAATTAGAATAATCTCAAAGTATCTAATCTACATTGCAAATAAAGTAAATGAGATCTTGAAATAATAGCCATAGAGCTGTTTACAGGCGTAACTTTACATTAAATACATCATCAATTTATCATTTATGAACTACTAGAACGACCAGTGGCTTTACTCAACTTCCGCTATCCATATCTGATATCCAATATCAATTATTGTGATATATGTACATGGCATCCTGACTTCTCGTCTATGTTCGTGGTGTGGCGTACGATCAACATTTTCAGGTACGTACGACTCTAGAAGCTAAGTTTTCTAAAATATGTTTTGTAGCAGCAACAAAGGAAACGTTTCCGTCGGATAGAAATACAAATATGCTGAAACTTCAACCGCCGCATCTGGCACTCATATTGGTTTCGTCCACTAGTGCCGCACTCGATTTTTACAACCTGCTACACAATATGCCGGTGGACACCCACCGGGGTTGCCGCTCAAGAAAGCCGCTGACTAGCTAACATGCGTGCCACGATAAAATTTTGTCACCGCAATATGTCTCCTGCAGCTAACTTCATTGTGAATAAGTTACGCATTCTTCCGTAGTGACATTGTGCGCATATGAAACGACAAAATATGTCATGGCAAGAATGTTAGCCATGCAGGCCGCCGGGTTGCCGTTTGCCGTCGGGTTGCCGTTTGCCGTCGGCTTCAGAGATGACTATAATATTATTGTTGGTCATAAAGTACACGGAATGATTGGACAGTTGAGAGTTTTCTTACCAGCTTCCAGCTCTAAAAAATGACGACGAATGTCGATTCTATCGATAAATCGCATTAATGAAGTAAAAAATACATATTTAATATATTTTTTGATCCGCGTGATGCCGGCTTAGAATAGCATCACACCCATTTCCTACCCGTGGGTGTCGTAAGAGGCGGCTGAGAGACTTGAGGGTTTCAAATGTATTACAACTTTTAGGCGACAGGCTGACAACCTGCTACTATAGTGATACACAAATTGCAAACAAACAGCTCTCTATATTTGTCAGACGTGGCGATAGCGACCGTATTTTTACTGGGCTTAGAAGTTGTTCTGGGAAGAACGCGTGTAACGACCGCCGTCTAATTAATCATAGACAGCATTCGACACCGACGGCTTAACGTGCCCTCCCTGGGCTAACTAACGCTAACGCCTCCTAAACTACGAAACTGATTTTTATGCGGTTTTTACATAGGATGATTCAAGACAAAGGTTTTGTGTATAATACTTACGGGAAAAACGTCTTATTCCAGTGGGTGCAACCCTACGATAGGACGCTATGGTCTGTAAGTTTAGGTACTTATCTTTTTATAAATAAACTTTGTATGAAAGTGACACTTCTGAACTGTCAGTTCCATACAAAGTTTGTTTACAAAATGATAAGTACCTAAACTTACAGACTATAGTAATCTTTAATTTATAAAGTTGCTAATTATAATACCAGATGAAACTGTTAGCTGTTAGCAGAAGCCTGACAAAAATAGGTTTATTCATTATAATGATGTTGTTTTATAATTTATCAAGAGATAAAATTAGTAATTTTATCATAGAACCCTAAATGTAGCAGCTATCCAAATTTTCCTTCCGTCACCAAATGTCACAGTAGCGAAATGTCTCTAAAAGTCCCTGTACCTAATTTCCCTCTCGCTAAAAGTCTCTGTAGCAGAATGCCCCTGTCGCTAAATGTCTCTGTAGCTGAATGTCACCCTCTTCTTGACTTTGCTTAAAAAGTTGTCTGGTAATATGAATGTGTTGGAAGTTGCAGACCTGTTCCCAAACTTGGTTTGCATCATACGAGCTACGTGCCCAGGTTACACATAAGACAGATTAATGGTATAACTTGCCAACTGTACCTCCAACAGACACCACTTTTACTTCGTAGAACTGTACCTTGCAATCACGCGTTGCTATAAAACTAATACAACTTAGATTAACTTTCATACAAGAATTTATACGGAATCCCAAAGAATAATTTTTGTTCGCATGATTTCTTTTCATTAATATCGCAGACATTGTCTACAAGATATCTACGAAGTTCGTAGAACTAGCTACGATCTAAATTACTTTTTTGATATAATTATACTTATAGCTCACAAGATAGTATCTCAAATTATAATCATACATAAGTCAAACTTCATTCACAGAGAGGTAAAAACATTATGTCAATTCTGTCTGTCTATATGTCTCATTTTAATATGTTTAAATCGATTTGAACATTTTAACATGAAATAACATGTGACGGTAACTCAAATTATTAATATCAACCAAAAAACAAATTCATTTGCTTTATCTGTCTTAATTACTTTTTTGTTAAACTTATCGGAGGTTTCTTGGAAACAAAATGATTCAAGTGCTTCTGTCAGTAGCGTTTCAAAAGGGCGTTTAAAATTGCGATATTAGGTATTTCATTTTGTTACATAGGTACTTACGTTTTTTTCAACAATACTCTTTATACTACTACAAACTATACAGGTTGTAAAGGACGGTGTAACGAAAACTTTGCAGGCGTGATCAGACTATGAAACTGAACAACTTTTTCTATGTGGGTTATATGTTGTGAAACGAGAAAATTTTTTCGAGTTCCCATACAAAATCACTCAACTGATCGGAAATTTTGTATGGAAGGTCGAAAAAACTTTTTCGTTTCCCAACATGTTCAGTTTCATGGTCTGAGCACGCCTGCAAAGTTTTCATTACACCTTCTCTTACACCCTGTATAATGGTCAATGTACACATAGGTAACTATAGATTGTGTGTACCCAGAGTCCCGGGTTAAATTATGTAAGTTAGGTAATGTTTAAGCTGAGACAGAAAGTTCCCGGAGCAAGTTGCGACCTGCCACCACTGGCCTCGCCTCGCCAATGATAAATTCTACCCAAGATGCATTTACAACTGTTATTCCGAGTACTTAAACATAGTCACGTCATAAACATAGCTATTTGAATACTACCACTGCAGTTTGCAGAATCGGAGCAATGAAAAGGTAGAGAAAACCCTGCAATGAAATAAAGTTACAATTACAGAAAGTAATTTCTTCTAAGTTATACCATTTTACTCTAACCGAGCATAACCCTGAATTTAGTTGGACGACTCGGTGTCCCACACGAAAAAGAAGAAAAAAAAGAAGAAGTTGTCTTTGTCAATGGTGGCGTATTCCTAAACTGGTACCACTTGAGTCAATTGAGTCGGATACCAATTGTGAGTTATCTATGATCGTAAGCAATGCGCCCGTTTCCCGTAAACATGCAGGGAATTTTCCATTGAGAAAAGCCTTTCCTGGCCTACAAATCAAGGCGGCGAATTAATATGTCAGGTTAAGCTCTGTCTGCTCAAGTTATTGTTTCAAGCTTGTAGCTAAGGCGAGATCTCGAGTGGGACTAGCCAGCTACCAGCTGGATTTTACTAATGTCACACTGCACCGGCGGCTAGACAGTTTATTCATGCTTTTAACTTTAACTACAAGTTTTATTTTCATAAGTAAATCATTACTTAGATATAAAGCCAGATTTATCTGGCTCATTCTACTTTCGACCAGTCTTTTCGATAATCAGCCTTCATTTTTACCATTCATCTTAATAATTATTAATTATTTTCGTTGCTGAAGGGCGTGGGTTGGCAAGGTAAGAAATTAATCTTACGTCATAGCAGTCACAATTATAATAAAGGCACAAAAACTTTTTGCATTTTTCTTAGTAATGACCTAATGACCAAGGCTTTTATTGGATTGCTTAAGGAAAAAATATTCATTATTTTTAGTCATACAATCTTTTGAATAAAGTATGCTTGGTACTAATGTATTGAAATTTTATGTAATATGTAAGTGGCGTGATTATGGAATGCCTTACCTTTACGACAGTAACGTATAATATCAATAATGACACACTTAGATAAGAAAAAAATTTAAGTGGTAAAAGGACGTGGCAATCAAAAACAGCCTACCCATTGTTTAACTTTCGGGGACATCGTTATCGGCTTCATTTTGACAGTTGAAGCCGATAAATGGCAACGAGTAGCTGTTGGTTACTCGGTTGTACTAAAATGACTATAGTTTTTATGAATTAAACTTTGTTCATATTGTAAATATCACTCTATTTTCTATCGAAGTTTTACCTCCTTGCTTCTCCCCCCTTCAGAAGCGCCCCGTGCAACCAATGTAAAATTTCAATTCCACGCCATTTTTTTTTCTTAAAGTTGGTTTGAACTGAATATAGTTTGGAAACAAATAAACGACTTTTCTCGGTCTTTTTCCATTTTTTACATAAGAGCGCGGAGTTGATTTATAGTCGCCGGAGCACCGAGCGCGCCGACCGCTGCGCCGCGTCCCGCCGCGAATCTTGATCGACGAACCATTTCAATTTATTTTATGAGTCGACACCTTTACTAAAGGGATTTTTCTTTTAAAAATGTCAATAATGAGCTCACCATCCATCTCTCTTTCCATGTTATTGAATAAGAAGTCATTTGACGACAGTTGTCGGGGCGTAAGTAATTTGTGATAGAAGCTGCTAGGTCAATATTCAAATAGCGTTGAAATGAGAACCAATATGAAAAGGGGATTCAGATTGCAATTAAAAAGTAGTTTGGGTTTTCAGAACTGACAGTGGCGATTGCAAAAACCGACGCATCGTTAACTGTGTCGCATCAAAAGTGTGAAAAAATCTGGTGTTCTGATGTGGGAAAAACTTGCGACGTAATAATCTCGCAAGAGCCCTGAGTAACACTCTCATACGCTCACATGCACATTTGATTACACTGAATGAAATTGCAGCATTTTTCAACGCGGAGTATTTTCACTTCATGCATTTAAACTTTATACAATTTTAAATGTGTTCCAAACTGTGAGTTGGCAACAGACATCAATAGTTGCGATGTCACATACCTTTAAATAAGTACCTACAATACCTACATAACTACATATAAAGTAGGTAAAATATTGAGATATATTGTCAACACGCAGTCCGTATATATATATATAATTATAGTGATAGATAGAGAGAGTATCCCAATAAATTACAATATTATTAACGCTAATAAAAACTTATTAACACTCAAAAGTTATATATACCGTCGTTGGTTGCTTTATAAAAGGAGAAACTTAAACACTGTTTGCAGAATGTTAAAGTGAACTGGTTTTCCTATAGGTACTTTTAAAATAGTTCCCTTCACGACCCATCGCGGCGTCTAGGCGAGGAAGAATGATGGTGCAAGCTTTTACTTTGTGTTCCATGTTCGCTTTGTGTTCATAGCTGCCAATACTTCCGACGCTATCCAACTTCCCAACTCTCTAATAGCTTGTGCTGTTTCCCGCTAATGTTTAAAGACTGAAAGTCCGAAAGCCTCAACCGCTAGATCATAATTTAAACAGGCTGCACCGGCTTCATATATTTTGTAGCAAACTCAATTTGTCAAAGCCCGCGTCAATATCGGTCGGCTCCGACGTCGTGTTCAATTTAGATATAAACAGCACGTCGGGGACGATCACTAAAATATGTCGCCATTTAGCCGCCTATGGAGCATGAGGTAGATACAAATACTAACTATGAATCCAGCTTGAAAGTATTAATAGTACTGTAAGGCGTTTCAATCAAACGACGACAATTCTTTATACGACAAACTGCTGTGCAATGCTGGTAGCCATATAAAGAGACATGAGTTATGCAATTTATTGTTATTTTTAATACACCTACATATTTTATTAGGTACATTATCTTAATTATTGTTTGTTACCTACCTAATATATTTCTTGAGATGAAATCAAAGGTACCTTTAACACTGTTGGTAATTAACAGCGATGTATTTTATGAACCTAGTATAATTTAACTAGATTTTTGACTAGGCATCCAATACCTACAAAGTCTAGTTAATTTTAAATTGAGGCTTTTTAAGTTTATACTTAGTTTCTTCACAACAAGCTGAGCTCTTTGGTTTAATTGAAAATTATAAATTGACTGTGCGGCAAAAATACTTGGGTACTAGTGAAAAAGAAAAAAAGTGGCTACAACAGTTTTCCCTACACCTCTACATAGTGCATCCCGGACAATGTAAACAAGTTAGGCGTGGAAAAGCGAGGCGCGTTTTAAACGTAGCGGTGACGGAATTCCGCCGCTGTGGTCGAACATGGCTGGAGCGCGCCGCCGAAAAGGTAAATGGGTCATAAAGGCGTATCAATATTGACCGCGCAACTCCCATCCAGCGTTCATCATGTCCGTTATATTGGCCATATCTCACCTTATATGCGGGGAAGCCATTTTTTCGACACTAATTTATGTTCCCGCCGCATTTTTATTTTTAAATGGATCGTACGAAGCCTTTTTTGGCTTGATTTTCAGATGGTGCCAATTGAAAAACGATCACATAAAACGGAAATCGGTTATTCGTTTGTTACGTGAAACACTTTTTATTGATTCAAACTTTTTGCTGGGTTTGCTAACTCTGCAGTATTTTTTTTAACTTTATTGCACAGCTCAACTTGTAGTTCTGGAAAGCAATAAACGCGTGAATCATAACTATTATCGTTGAAAGAAATATATGACTAAAACAAACTACATTAAACGAATATACCTAATGTCTCTAAACAAATCTGTTTAATGATGAAACCCTTATTAGAACAAAGTGTAAATGGTGTAAATAAAAGCATTTCCAAACGTATAACAGAATTAAGCCTGAACCAGGAAACTCTGCTAATTACTATTTTCGTAAACAGTTTAATTATTAACCTTTTCTTGTAATCTGGCGGGACCCTTTTTGATTAGGCTGCTTATAATTACGGCCCAGGCCGGAACAAAAGAACGAACATGGCCGAGACGCGAATCCCCTTCGTAAATATCTTATTTCCATTTAACAGAGATAACGTTTTAAATTATTTGTATTTAATTAGCTTTAAATGTTGTGAATTCAACTCGAACCTGAGCTATCGAGTATATCTTTAAGTACTTACATAGCCTATTAAAATTTTAAATTAAAGTTGATCGCGTATTTTGTAGAATACAGCATCGCGCAAGCAAAAAAATACAAACGTATGAGGAAGGTTAAATTAACAAACTCTTAAGCTATAGACAGTACGCGTATCTATAGCTTACCTCTCTCTTTTCGTGTGGGACACCGAGTCGTCCAACGACCCGATGAACCCTATTGTCAGAATACATGTATATATTACATTTATATCGCCGTCCTACAACGAAAACCAATTAACTCGATTTTTTTACGAAAATTACTTTTGAATGCAAAAGTACTTAAAATTTTTTGCTCTTTCTTCTGCGAAAACCCATTAACTGCTAAGTCTTATAGTTTCGCTTCTAGCTAGGTAGATAACCAATCATTTCAAACACTGGCAAGGTTTGTTTTCAAATAAAAAAAATTAAGCAGATTTAACTTAACTGACACCATATTTGTCTCCAACGATTTTCGGTTAAGTTGATAAAATTTGGTTTTCCCGTAGGAGAGACCATAGAAAACTCTATTTTTTTTTCTCAGTAACAACCATTTAGTAAGATTTAAATTTCCGTACTTGATTAAGATGGTCTAATAAAAGCAATTAAAATTGTCTAGTTGGTTTTACCGGACGAATTTCATACTTAATGCAATACATCGAATCGTCTAAGAAAATATTATATATCCAGATAATTGCTTTTCCCTGACTATATTATACTCACGGATGTTACATAATCACTACAGCGAAAAACGATTAAACCTGTTTAGTTCCGTGTCACTGGCGAAGCTAGCGCAGTAGGGGCACCAAATGTAAGAAAAAAATCATTTAAAGAATTTTATAACAGTTTGGGCCGAAACATCTTTACATGCGTATGCAAATGGAAATCTAGAAAACTCGTCAATTATCGTGAGTATATACTTCGTCCCTGATTTTGATGGTAAAGGGCCTTTAAAATCTAAATTTAGTCTTTGGAATGGTACCGTTGCTTTAATCAAATCTCCCTTAGTTTTAGAATACCGGGGTTTGATCTCGGCGCAAACGGCACAGGAAGCGGTCATTGTTTTAACGTTCTTCATTGAGTATGGTAAATTTTTCATTCTTACGAAGTGCATCATTCGCACTACTCCGGGGTGGCAAAGTAAATTGTGTAATTCGTAAAGTTTGCTGGTATTAATATTTATGTGAGCTGAAATTCTTGACAACGCGACAGCAGCTGCGTTTTCTTTTCCTGGCCGGTATACTATATCGTACTTGTAACAGGATAGTTCCAGACGCCATCTTTCGATTTTCTCGTTTTTTATTTTACTTGAGTGTTTCTGATTGAACATAAACGTGACAGACTGTTGATCGGTCACTAATAAAAAGTGTCTACCAAGTAGATAATGGCGCCATTTTCTTAAAGCTTCTACTATAGCGCAGGCTTTCTTTTCTACAGAAGAATGTTTCTTTTCGGAATCATTTAATGATCTTGAGAAAAAGGCTACAGGGCATCCATTTTGAGTAATGGTTGCAGCTATTGCATGTTCGGATGCATCTGTTTCTACTGTGAGGGGATCATTTTCATTGATCGCAATAAGCGAGGACTTAGCTATTTCTTTCTTAATTTGGTTATCGACCGCGTTCATGAATTTCTTTAGGTTTTCGTCATGTTCAGTCTTTGTTTTGCCGCAAATTGTGACGTCATCGAGATACACGAAGGTCCCTCCAAGATTCTCTGTGTCCACTATGTGTTGTAAAGATCTTTGAAAGGCCGCTACGCCATTTGTGTACTTGTGTACGAACTACACCAAACGGTATACGTGTGAATTGGCACAACTTACCACAGGCTTCGAAGGCCGTCATGGGTTTTTCTTTTTCAAGGATGGGGACCTGATGATACGCCGACTTTAGGTCAATTTGACTGAAATGAGTGTATTTCGCTACTTTTGAAATGATTGTTTCTATTTTTGGAAGAGGAAACGCATCTAAGTCAGTAAAGCGGTTAATAGTACAAGAGTAGTCAATAACAAGACGTTTTCTATGTGTAGCGTTTTTGGTGATAAGAACTTGCGCTCGCCACGGTGAGTTGCTGGGCTCTATCACTCCGTCCTGTAAAAGTTTATCGATCTCGTCCTTTATGAATTTTTCATCCTCCTCAGAGAAAGTTCTTGATTTTATTGCCACAGGCTTGCAATCAGATAAATTGTTGAATATTGTCGCCGGCGGTAGAGAAGATTGCGCGACGTTACAAATTCGTAGTGGTTCTCTTTCGCCTCCGAATTCAATGTCGACTGATTTATGGAATTTCATTATATCTTGGCCAATGATAGCGTCAGCGCACAGGTTCGGGACGATAAGCAATGGATGCTGTTTATGGACGTGGTTATTTATTTTAATTGTAGCGTTGCAAATTCCATTTACAAATGCCACGTGATTAAGAGACGTTAAGGTTACTGTCTGCTGTATTGGTTTCTTTTTAAGATTCATTACTGAAGCAAGTTCTTCGCTGATGAGGCAGGATGAGCTGCCGGAGTCTATCAAGGCATCGGCACATGTGTCATTCAGATATACTGGAATCACAGCTTTACGTAAGCTTGCAGGAGAAGCCGCGCAGATGCATGCTATGTGCGCCGAGGCCGATTCCGTTGTTGTCTCTTGATCCTGATCTACATTAGGAGAAATGCAGTTGATACTCGGTTTGCTAGATCGGCAAACATTTGCGAAATGGCCTTTTCGTGAGCAGAGTTGGCAGGTGGCATTATATGCGGGACACGCTTGCCTTCGGTGAGCTAAGTTACCGCCGCAAAAAAAGCATCGCCACTTACGATGAGTGCGAACAGCTAGGTTCAAGTCTGGGTTCTCTTGTACTGTTTGTGGAACGGCATTTATAATAGTGTTTGGGGTATACGATTTCGCATTAATTTCCGCTGACTCTAAGGTTATAGATTTGTTTAGTGCCGTATCAAGGTCCAGAATATTGTTTTCTAATAATCGCTGGCGTATTTCTAGTGAATAATTGCCAGAAATAAAAGCATCGCGTGTGGATTCTTGCATATGAGTTTCCGAATCTACACTTTTAAAGTCACACTCAAGGGCCAATAGTTTCAAGGCACGTATATATTCAGAAATAGATTCACCAGGTGACAGTTTTCTGGTTGCAAGGATATGCCGAGCGTAGATTATATTCTACGGTTTTATGTATATGTCATCGAGACATTTTATGGCTTCGGCATATGTTTTAGCCGTTTTTATGTACGAGTATTATATTTGGCGAAAGATGGTTTACCAGAATTTTTAGCTTCAAAGAATTTTTTAGCTTTAGAAACTGCAGGGGGGGCTAATCAAGAACATGTTTTACAACCTTCGGACTTTTTATCATTAGGTCTACACCCACTGCACGACACCTACCTATCCTGCTATCCTACACCTACTCTACACCTACCCTACCACAAGCCTGCGCCTACCCTACATCTACTACTCTAAACCTACCCTACACCCACCCTACTTCTACCCTACTTCTACCCTACACCTAACCTACACTTACCCTATCCTACCTACCCCTACCCTACGCCTACTACTCTACACCTTCCCTATACCTACTCTATCTACACCTATTCTACACCTACTTACAACTATCTTACGCCTACCCTACATCTACTACTCTAAACCCACCCTACACCCACCCTACTTCTACCCTACACCTACCCTACACTTACCCTATCCTACCTACCCCTACCCTACGCCTACTACTCTACACCTTCCGTATACCTACTCTATCTACACCTATTCTACCCCTACTTACAACTATCCTACGCCTACCCTACATCTACTACTCTAAACCCACCCTACACCCACCCTACTTCTACCCTACACCTACCCTACACTTACCCTATCCTACCTACCCCTACCCTACGCCTACTACTCTACACCTTCCCTATACCTACTCTATCTACACCTATTCTACCCCTACTTACAACTATCCTACGCCTACCCTACATCTACTACTCTAAACCTACCCTACACTCACCCTACTTCTACCCTACACCTACCCTACACGTATCCTACACGTACCCTACACCTACCCTAAACTTTGAGTTATAAATTTTGATAACAGATAAGAGTACTGAAACTGTAATAAATTACTTGCTTAACTTTTATATTCTTTAATTTTCGGCAGGGAAAACCAATTATCTTGATACAATTTCTACTTGTAACTCTACAAGGGACAACTGGATAGGTACGTTTTTATCATGGTTAGGTTTAATGAACTAAATGTAAAAAGTAATTTCTCGGGATTTGCTGTATTCTTAATACTTTAGAAAATATTAACAATTTAAAAGTTCTCAGCGAAAACCGATTAAATAGGTGGCCTTGTGAACATTTTTGAATATTTCACTAATAAGTAATAGTCTTTTTAAAACACAATAGATATATTTAAATAGAACATTTATTAGTGTACTGATGCTATTATGTAACAATAGGAATATAATATTACTAATGGATTTTCAACCCCTTAAACATTATAATCGCGATATCTTCGTTTGCACATTTTACGATTTAATTGGTTTTCGTTGTATAACGGCGATATTATTAAATTACATTTCGTTATACCCATCAATGCCACACACGTATCAATTTTATTAGAACAGCAAAGTACGGAAATAAAATAGGTCCTCGGAAACCATCGGCAGCCGGCGGGTCTATTTCCCAGCTGTAATGGATTGATCAAGACCATCTCCCTCGTTATTTACCATTAGCACTTCTGTGCAAATAAATTATTCATTCCTCTACTAAAACTGTTTGAGCATTTTGCCCGTTTTGCCTACGAGTACTTAAGTACCTATCTACTGAATCCAATTTGTTCGGCGCAATAACTTGTTTACTGCATCGCTATTGGTATCTTATTGTTTGTTGTTTACCTACCTGAAAATATTGTTAGTTTCTTAACAATATTGTAGACAATAAATATTACCTACATGTATTAAAATATTTTTAAAATAGCACCCTTTTATAAATATTTGAATTATATGGATATCTGCCGTGTGATGCCGGCTTAGAATAGCAACACCCAACCTCTTTCCCGCGGGTGTCGTAAGAGGCGACTAAGGGACTCGAGAGTTTTGGTGTATTACAATTTTTAGGCGACAGGCTGACAACCTGTCACTATAGTGATACACATGTTTTCTGAAACAACCTTGGAAAACAATCCTCAAAAATGTCAGACGTGGCAATAGCGACCGTATTTTTAACGGCCGTTATTGCTCTGCCTACCCCGCAAGGGATATGGGCGTAATTTATGTATGCATGTATGGATTTACTTTGTTCATCGTCATCAATCACATACTTTGGTCATCATCGCATATTGTGACAGGCCGGAATGACAGCGACGCAACGTACATGTAGACGCTCCCTATATATACGGCCTCCACAGGGTGTTAGGCACAGCATGCCGAATACGGATAGGCTGTAAGCAGACCATGAAACTAAACAACTTTCCCCTAGGAATATATGTCAGGAAATGTCAAAAAAAATCGATCTTCCATACAAAATCGTGATCAGCTAACTGCATTTACTAAGGGAAGCCAAAAATTTTTGGCGTTTCGTGACATATGTTCCTAGGGGAAAGTTGTTCAGTTTCACGGTCTGCTTGCACCCTATCAGTATTCGGGACGCTGTACCTAAAACCCCGTATATTATATTTGGTAGTGTGCATGCAGTGGTGTAGGACTGACTGATAGCGTTTTATGATCACGAAGAGTTGTTTCAGGCCCTATTTTACATAATAACGTTCGCATAAAGCCAAAATTTGGGGTTGTAACGGTTGTTACGAAAAAGATACTCCGCTTTTCAAATAAATTGTTGCGCTAATGTCGTAACTAAAGTTAAAATAATAGCTCGGTTATTATACGGTGATTAAAGAGACAAATTCAACGCTTTATAACACATTTTGACACCGAAATGCTTTTAGCGCAATATTTTTAATATTATTTTTTATAACAGCAGTATTATTATCAAAAAACGAAAATCTGACAGCGATTATTTCAAATTCATATTTTGCGTTTATAACCCTGAAGAGAAAACCAGTGCTACAAACGGCTGATGAGACAAATCTAACGACTAGTAACTATGATATGTATGACATCTCATCGTCTTACACAACGTACTTACATGCATATACATAGCATACCTACTTTTGAGAAACATAACGCTCCTTTTTTACAAATCACGAACCTTTACAAAAACTTTGTCTAATCATTTGTTTACGATGCTCACACGCTGCACCACACTTTACAATTATTTACATTTGCCGGTACATTTATAAAGATTATCCCACAGAAATAAACAATTGACGCGACCGTAGCTGGCGGGACCAGATAACCGGCGCGTGCCAGCGAATATGTTAAGAGCCCTTCCACACGGGCGATTCCACTCGGCGATTTCTCGACGGAGCGTGATCGCGACGTGCACGCAGCGATATCGCCGCTATTTCTGGTCCAAAACTAACGTTACCAACTGCAAGGTCGCCGCGTACTCGCAGCGGGCACGCGGCGGTATCGCGACGATAAAAAAATCTCGGAAATATCGCTGCGTGCACGCGGCGAGCCACCTCGAGCTCGTAACGATCACGCTCCGCCGAAAAATCACCGAGTGAAATCGCCCGTGTGGATGAGCTCTACCACTTTTAGCCGATCTAGACCTTCAAGCAACGCGGTCTTCCGTCTCGTTTCGACCAGGAAATCTAGACAGAACGACTACTCCGTCACACAACGTCAACATCTGCCTTGTAGACCTCGTGCCAGCTCCTTCTGTATAATAATTGTACTATTTTGTACCTGACAAAAGAAAAAAATATCTTTATTTATGGAGTTATTGATATTTTTTGTGGCTGCTCCAGGAAGTGTAAGTACTTCTTAACGCGGCGACACTCATAGCTCACGAATATCCGGATATCTATTATCGGTTGTGATATTTGCCAAATAAATGCACCTAAATTATACCTAACTGGTACTTTGATTTAGATAAATAAATAATTCACAAAAAAGAGCACAAAAAATTACTTAGAAGAAAACTAATGTAACCATCATCTAAAGATCGTACCACCATGAAAATTGGCAGTTGTATATGATTTTGATAACCATACAATAATATGGTAATGTCGAGCTGATCTGATGATGGAGGCAAAAGATATTTAACACGCTTTTATTAGGTCGACCTGTATGTATGTAACTATATGTAATGAAAACTAAGAAAACTAATTTAACCATCTTCTAAAGATCGTACCGTCATGAAAATTGGCAGTTGTATGTGATTTTGATGACAATACAATAATATAGTACTGACGATCTGATCTGATGATGGAGCCGGAATATATGAACTGGAACTTCATGATGGATGACCGTATCATAGTCGTGTTTGCACTTGTTAGAAAGGTCTCGTAATTTTAACTATAAATAAATAAAATAAAAACTATTAATGTATTATCTTTGACACTATGCATGCTAGACTACTACGTTGTTTGAAAAGTTGTATGAATTTACGAGATCTACGTTTCAGGTGACAGCTGTTAACCTAAAACCTCGTTTGTTTCGGAAACTATACATGCTAGTGCATCAGTTTCTGTGGGAAAATTGGAGGCCTAAATGAAATCTACGTTTAAGCTGTCAAACTTAAAACTCGTTTATCTCAGAAAGTATTTCAGACTATCAGTTTCATTGGGATAATTTAAGGCAGTTATGAGATCTACATTTAGGGTAATAGCCGAAAAAAACAGCTAATGACTTTTTTATGCCTAATAAATAACACTTCTAGATGTGGTTCTAGTAAGAAATTGCAACAAAGTAGATAGTTATGACGATATGAAAAAACGTTTACCTACAAAATTACACTTAAGATAATCTGTATTACAAAGTGTTCCGCTATTAAAATCTACTTTCCTTCCTAAAACACATTAATGATAGTGTACGTGAAAAAATTATAGATCGAAATCGACTCACTCTCGAAAAAGAAAGTGAAATTAAGATTTTCACTCGTCAAAAATATTTTGAAAGTGAGCAAGAATTTGCCCCGCCCCGGGACAGTACGAACGAGTACCTACTTATTGGTGATGCATTTTCAATGAGAGATAAAAGTGCACCGCCAAACATGAGGGATTGCCCACTCAGCTTTGTGCGGCTTCTTTTTAAGGAGCTTGCGCTTTTATCCCAGCACTTACATTAAAATATATTTTTTTCTGTTTATATAAAAGTGGAATATCTTACTTTAAGTTGGGCGGTCGATACTACGCTTCACGGCATAACGTAGCGCTATTATAACGCATCCGTAACGCATGTGTCTGTCAGATCCATATAAGAAACGCCCATCGCACAACGCTGCGTTAGCGATGCGAAGGGATAAAGGCGAGATATGTGTGTGTTTGATGTACTTTTTCTGTAGGTGAGTTTACATCCTCAATGTAAAAGCTTTTTCCTAAGTTATAAACCTATGCTAAGAGGAAAATGTAAGTTTTGTTTAAATTTAGTCTTTTATTAGTGCAGTTATAGTATTCTAAATTTTTTATGAGAAAAGCATATTGTGAAATTTTTTTATACCTACTATTTTTAAACATTCCAACATTCAAACAATCAGACACCTATCCATAGATCGCAGTGTACCAAGACAAGACGGTTAGTGCCTACATGTTTGGTAGATACCTACCTACCATTATTAATTCTGTGACAAAGTAACAAAGAAGCAATCTAACTTTCAGAGGAACTTCCCTGAAGGCGTGCTCATGAAATGTACGTAACGAGGGTATTGTAACCCTTTACCCATTGTAAATACAAGAACAAAGAATAAGGTAGACGGAGGATTGCAAATAGATTCCTGATCACTTCACTGATCTTTGAAGGGGCATCATTGCTTGGATAAATTTCTGTCGTGGGAAAATATATTAAGGGGGGTATGTGATGATAACAATAAATTATATGGGTGGACATGTATAGACACTAGCATTTTAATGTCTAATTACATGCAGTTGCATACAATATTTTATCTACACTTGTTTCATATTGTTTTCCTGATTTTACGGGAATAGTTCCCGAGTCTTTGTCCGATGCTGCGTCCAATATATCAGGTGGCGTGGAAATGTCTTTATCTCTGCCACTTTGATGGTATTCCATCGTAAAATGTGGAATAAAACTTACTTTATTAAATAAAATAACAAATACAAATAGTGATTTGCACAAAAGAACACGACATAGGACGAAAGACAAGAGTAGTGGAAAATGGCGACATATTTGAGTTCTGGCACAGATTATAGGATACGCGACAAATAATTTCATCGGTTAATTTAATCGACGTCTTAACTTTAATAGTAGATTACGCATCTAGGAATGTAACCTATCAATTGCAACAGAAGTTTTTAACGCCCGAGCGGAGCGGAGCGAGGGCGGTAACTTTCCTAGGTTGCAATTGATGTTACATCCGCGATGTGTATACTGCTTTACATATCGAATCAAAACTGAGTAAAGCGATAAATACAAGAAAATAATCCATAAACGGCAAATATATCGTCTGGTACGCAAATTCCATCAGTAAACTTATGTTTCTAAGAGTAAAAAATATTAAACTGAATATGAAAGTAAATAATTCTAACATAAAGTAGAATTTTTTGTAATCGTAAGGATATTAGTAGTTTTTACTTTTGTTATCGTAATATTGAGTAATTATTCGACAAACTTATTTATTGAGGTTATAAAACTACAGATTACAAATATAAATCCTCCTTCTTCGATATTTGCTATGCTATGATTGGCTTTATAGACAAATCCACGTTCAAAATTATTTACAGGCTTAGTCTCAAAACCTGAACTGTAAATTGAATTTACAGAACGAGTTTTTTGTCAATAATGACCTATTTTCAGAGCATGAGATAAGTAAAGTAACTTTAAAAAGTACAGAAGAACATTTTACAGACTGAATGTTTTTAAAGCACAACTTTATACAATTGGATTTGAATCTGTAATACGAACATTAAGGAACGAGTGTAGATAAAAGTTTTAAAACCTCTTATTTAAGTTCTAGGAATTGCAACTTTTAAGATATACGGAAAATAAGTAATACTATTTTCTCAAATAAAATATATATTTAATATTTGTACCTCTACGACTGTTTCCAAGGTAAAATGAGTATATTTCAGATAAAACATTTTTTTATAAGCCTAGCCAGACTATATTTTAATTGTACACCGCCCATCACACAACGTCCCTCACGTCCATTAACGGATTTGTGTAATCGCTAAGTCCTCGATGAGCCAGACTCGCGGCGTTTTGTTATTCCATTTGGCTGGTGTCTGTTGTGCTTGTGTTCGCCACACTACTAGTCTGCCAGAATTAACACTGATGGTCTGATGCACTTGTTTCAGGTAAACAATCTTGAAACTCAGGCTACATTATTTACAAACATTTTCAAGCTAAGTGGCGCCATCATGAATTTCAACATCAAAAATCGTTACGTTCATGAACTGAACGTCTTGTAAGAATTGGATTTCATTCTTATTTGATGACTGGTAAATTATCTTATTTAGGTCCTAGACTCCACATTATAAGTATGTAAGTAGCGAACTAGAACGGCTTTTTATTGAGGGCAAATTGTAATAACCGTTTTTAAGTCAATGATATATTATTTTTACTGTTTTTAGTGATTACTTCAGTTCATTTTCATTCGATTAGCAACTACTTTTGTGCCAAAATGATTGCAGGAAGCTCTTATTTTATCTGTTGAATGTCATCGAAAAAGCTTTTCGTAGAAAAACAGTAATAACACCGCATATCAGAACTTTCTTTTTGATTCTATTGCGTATCTACTAAGAAAAAAGTGCTTTTAAATTCGGAACAAGAGTTTAATGATAAAATGAATTTAAATTTGTGTAATTACCGTGATTGAAAAGGGTTCGTCCTGACGACATTACTACGCCCACGCCACTCTGTGTGAAACAACAATTTCCCCGCACACACCGCATTACCGCAATGTTTATAAAATCGATACCGACGAAGCACTGTTTATGAAAAATAAACATGAAATTGTTTGATAACAAACCCCGCACCGAGATTACACGGATTATATTGAAAACGTTGGGAAAAATATGCAGACGCACGCGCTGTGAGGCCGCGGCGACGGCGGACCCGCCTTGAGTAACCTCATCGCAATCTCCCGCTGGGAAAACCTACTCAGCATATTTATACCGAAAAAAATCTTCTTCACCAAATTATCATAAACGGCACCATGAGATGCGCCGTCTAACACACAACTTTATATTAGATCGAATTAAAACACTCAGAATTCATTTCAAACTCTTCTGCAGGTAGGAAGGCGTCTGGCAGGCGATACATCATGTCTGCTTGGCAGGTTAACACTGACTGGCACGCTAAATGACACATTTTCTGCACGATTTACAGCATGTTCCGTGTTATTATTAGAGCGTCGGTTTTTCACTGTACAAGCAGGTAAGCGAGTGCTCGTGTCTTCCTTCCGCCCGCGTCATTAAATAAACGACCGCTGGAATGGCTCACTCGAGTGTGTTTTCAAGCAGTGAAAACGCAGCATACTACTTACATCACTTCTAGGGATCACCGAACGAGTGTGAATGGTCTAAATAGAGTAAGTAATTAAACCTTGCGCCTGAAAACCCTAACTTTTTGTCGTAATAATGTTGCGAGAGGGCTTGGCCATTAGCATCACAGTACTGCGGTTTACAGTTTAAATTTAAGGACGCCTTAGCGTTAAAATAACATTATTTATGCGAGAGTTACATACGTAGCTTGTATCGATTGAGCACATACGGGCCAAACAAAGAACCGTGCATCGATTCGAGTACCTTATTGACAAATAATGGTGGAGCCCCGGCTGGTCAGCTGAGCGCATACAACGATGGCTGCAGTGGAATCGGTGATACATAACCCGACCGTCATTATGCCCGCGTGAAATTATGGCAACGGTTTGATTTAGAAGCGCGCCGTCTCCCGAACGCACCGCAATGCAATACACGCTCAATGCACCAATTAGCCGTATTATTCCTTTGTTTACTAGGAAAATGGACCTTATGTTCAAGCATTTGTTCGAAGGTCACAAAAGTTACAGGGATCATTCTATATTTTACAGATTAATATATTTGACAGATTTTATCATTATATATATTTTTTTTTTTTTTTTTTTTTTTTAGGACCACTTTTGACAAAGCTCTGAATTGCGAATGCCCAGTTTCAATGATGAATTGTGACAATTTGTGACAGATTAAGGTGACACCAGCCCAATAACAGGCAATGACGGTTCAGTTCATGAAATCAGAACATTTCCTATTGAATGATATATTGAATTAAGGGATAAAAGCGTGATACCGTATCTATCTGTGTATATTGAATTATTCGAAAACGTAAGCCCATTGATTAACTTCACATTTAATTTGGACGAAGAGGGTACAAAATAAATAGTGAAACATTAAATAACTATAAATTCGTTCAGGTTTTAAGCCTTATATCGGGCCGAAAAACGCGAAACTAGAGATAAAGTTGCTATTTTTTTTTTTCAATCAAGATAACTCGTGTTTTGGGCTCTTTAGTTTTGTAGCATATGTTTTTAAGTAGAAAATAATGTCGTCTCCTTTTTTGGAGATTTTGAGAAAGGGTTTAGAAATTTCCGGACACTACTTTTTCGGGGAAGTTTCTGAGCGGATTTGGGCTTTAAAGTTATCATTATCTTCTATTGCCTTTATTAAAATACTTTATCTCCTACAATAATAAAATCTTAAAGTAGAGCCGAAAAAGAGATAGTCGCTTATTGTGCAAGAGGTATTGTGTGATGTCCCTTTGATCTGCCGCGGGCTGCCCGATCCCTTTAGATGATAGCGCGACTCACCCGCCACTTCGCGTTATTATGTGTGGAATTTAATACATATATACATACACATATCACGCCTATATCCCTGGTGGGGTAAGCAGAGCGCCAATGACCGTAAAATTACGGTCGTTATCGCCACGTCTGACAAATATTGAGGGCTGTTTGAGATAATTCGTGTATCACAGTGATAGGTTGTCAGCCTGTCGCCTAAAATTTGTAATACACCGCAAACCCTAAGTCCCTCAGTCGGCTTTTACTACACCTTTCATAAGAAATGGAGTGATGCTATTCTAAGCCGGCATCACACGTCAAAAATTTAAGGCCGGAATTTAATCACAACTGTTAAAAGACAACTATTCTTTTTTTAAAATATTATTATCTTAAATAGCAACCGCCGATAACCTGTCGCATTCCACTTTGATCAGCCTTATCTATGTCCATAAAACGAGGGATCAGCGCCAATCTCGTGGTAAATGTGGAACGGCTGCCGGTCGTTCGAGGTTCCTTTTAAATTATACATGCGATTTTAAGCACACAAGCACCCGGCAGCGATTCGCCGGAGCCGACCCCGGGCTCCCTCCGTTCAGCTTATTTACGTGATTTGGGCCCGATATCTTTTAGGATAATTTGATTGAGAACGGTTTACCTGTTTCCATACACATTAAATCACTGTTACATATAAGCTTTCGACGGGAATACCTAGTGAATTTGTAGACTGCAAGTGCTACTTTTTTACAGTAAGTAATAAATCAAATAATTTTAGAAAAATACTTAAGATGATTTCAATGAGTTTGATTTATGTCTCAATTACCTACTTAAAATCACACCACAACAGACTACATCATGACAGTTTACAAATCGCGCAGATGGCGAATCGCTGCAGTAGTAGGCTAAACGCGCGAGTAGGCACAGAGCGAGTTGGCGAATCGTACCGGTCGGCAAAAGGCGCAAGTTGGCTTACCTCGCATACTCCAACAACAACTCGTTTAAAAATGTGACATTAAGTAATTTGATTTTAGACGCACGGTTTTTCGCAAAGAAACGACCTTTTTATCACAGATATCAAAGTCTTTGATACTGTAGGTAATACTTACAATACTTGTTTGCTTTATACTATTTTTAGTTAGTACATTCAATTTGTAGGGTGTTTCTGCTTATGATTGTGAACAACTTTTACTATAAGGCCACTTGCGGAACCGCCAAAAAATTGGGCGTTCTATAGAAAAATTCATACGTAGGTGCTCGGCAAAAATGTATGGATCAACTAATTTTTCTGCGATTTCGCAGGTGGCCCCATAGTAATTGTTCAGAAACATGAGTAGAAACACCCTACAAAATGTGTGTACTAACCAAAAAGATAGTTAACCCTGTAGATTTGAATACAAAGAGCTGGATTTCCATACTTTGTTTGTATACGATTCATACCAACGTATAAAGCTAGATCGCGTCACACAGTCATACACAGTGACAGGACAGGAAGGCCCTAGTTCGCGCACAAAGCGTGGAACGAGCAACTTGAAGGCGCTGGCTAACGACTCGGGGCTGAATCCTTGTGTAACTTTCTGCTAAACGCGCCATCCTTTGCCTAACCGCTTCATTAAACACGCAGCATTTTTATTTTTCTCGTGCGGTGACAACTTTAAGCTGTTATGTTTTTACGTTGACAAATTTAAGAAATATAAATTGCATATTTTGGGTACGCATGACGACCGGCTTTAAAAGCGCGTTATGAAAAATGGGTCCCGTCGGGGAGGTATAATGAGGGTAGACAGACCCTTCCAATGTCAGGAACATTTGGGAAACCTCTAAAATGATCCCTCTGTGGCCAAATACAAACTATAGCTACAAGATACTATAGTATTGTTACATTTACAAATGTTCTGAGTGAAACGTTTTCAATAATATTCGTTTTCAATTATCACGCAAAGCAACCCTCGTTACGGAGCATTTTCTTTCGGTATTTCTTTTTGGTTAGCTGGATGCCTAATCCTGGTGATCCACTATGTACCTTCGATGTGGATGTGTTGGCCAATGGTCTATCATACTTAACAACTTTTGCTATGAAACTATCTCAGTATTACTTGGTTTTAAGTTAGCTATAAGTAGTTTAGTCATGCTGACTTTTTTTACTTTTAGTTGTATTTTCCGTGGGAATGGGCAATTTTACTCCAGTAAGAGTAGCCTTAATGTTGACCAAACTCAGAAACTATACATTCCAAAAAGTTTAATTCAAATCCGTTTAGTAATTTCGGAATGTTAGCCCATAGACTTCCTTTTTCCTTGCGCCGCTATGAGATTCACGTGACTTACAAAATTACTTTATGTGTAGCAGACAACCCTCCTTTTAGAGGTATTTTATTAGCCTATAACCTGGTTGGCGATTTTTTTGACATTTATTAGTAAAGATTTCATCAAAATACGTTCAGTCGTTTTCGCGTGATTCTTCCTCATCCGAATATCTAAACATCATAAAAACTTACTTTAAGAGTAGCAGACAACCCTGCTTTTAGAGGTAACTTTTTTGTTGTCTGTATCCTGGTCGGTGATTTATTTGACATATTAGCAAAGGTTTCGTCAAATTCCGTTCAGCCGTTTTCACATGATGCTTCCTCATCCAAAAATCTAAATATCCAAACATCGTGAAAAAACTTGTCCGTAATTGTTGCTGCAGGTATTTTAAAACACCCTATTGAAGTGTTTTCTGAAAATTATATAGGCTCACTAGACACCGGCTAGTTACTATCTTATTATATGTATAGAAGAATATAGAATTATAGAATTATAATGTATATATGTAAAGCTATAAGAAGATAGATAGATTTTGAGACTTTTGGTGAATAAAGAAAACATGTGTAACGGTAGTAACGTTACTGTTACTTTATTTAACCACCACTAGGTACTCGTACCTACTACAGTCGCTTAGAGACGAGATAAAAAAAATACGGCATCCTTGTGGCACCGGTAGTAAACTACCATATGAATAGCATAGCAGTGGGGGAGATAGTATTTCTTGTAACGGCGGCGGCGAGTTCCATCCCGGCCACTGTCAAAATTCATTCTTCAAAATTTGATGTCTTATTTTTATTTGTACGAAAGTTACCTTGCTATTGACAATCGTGAATTTGAATGCAAATATTACTTGTTCGAATTGTATATTAGTTGCATCGCTAGTGTTCACCAACTCGTGTGGTCACAAGGTATGTTATCGGTGCACTGACCGGTTACTAGTGCAAATACCTTAGTCAATATCGCACCACTACAAATTCTATACCATCACTACCAGCCACTGTCAGTATTCTGTAGGTGTAGACATGCATTAGTTCAGTTAATGGAAATTACCTAATGCTTGAAGTGAATGAGGTTAGTTCGGGTATTAAGCGATGAGCATACCTAACTACATTCCTGCTTGATTAAGCCGTAAATCAAATCTAATTAGTAGGTAGATAACCTTCATTCAGTTAGGTGGATCACGCCCGAACCGGATGATATGCGGTTAGTGACAGCCACAATACAAAGACAGCCAATCACAGGTGACATTTTGATGTGGTCACGTTGGTACCTACTAGACTCTATAAGACTGGTGTAGAATTGAACCTAAACGATATATATAAAACTTTGTACCAATTAAATGCCTACGAGTTTCCTAAAATGTTACAAAAAGAGTGTGAGTGATGCACAGTTGTATGCGTACATATACCTAACCCATAAAATTATAAGCCCAGCTTACGGCAAAAGCACACATTGAAGATTGTGTATGTTGCCGTCGTAGCCGACATTAATGTAAGCCTCTTTTTTAGTATGCACTTACATCTACATAAATAATCCGAATTAAAACTGAAAGAAGCCTCAAATTAAATATGTCTGTTGTCTGCCCATTTTCAGGGACCCTGCTTAAATCCCCAGTCTCCCCGGCCTCCCAGGAAAATGTTGCTATTTTATATTTATAAACTCAAGTAAATTATGAGCAATGTGATGCCGTGACCCATTTGTTTCTTGGTTTTTATTTATTTTCTTTTACTTCATGGGCTTGCCAGACAACACTTAATTTTGCGTTATTCATTCAATATTTATAGCATGTCTCACTTGAGATTAATCAACTTATTTTCGTCTTTGTATGTATGTAAGAATGACTAGACGATACGTGAGGAGCCAGGAACTTAATTTCTGAAACGTACGCTTTTGTTTCATGCAAAAATCTGCCACATATTATGCTTGTATATTTTTTGACTTTTATAACATCAAATAAAAGAAATTTAAAATGGCGTGGTTAGACCATGACCTGCGTTTCCATAATTGCGTCTCAGACGACACAGTGTCTTTGCTCTCGATATACAAGTTCAATATTACCCGTTCTGCTAAACTTAATAACTATGCATTCACACAACACTAATACATTCATACACACCCTTCACAATAGACACATCGAGTAATAAAAAGAATACGTGTGGTTAGTTAGAGCAATTGTTGCGGAACTCCATGCATAACGTTACAGAAATTGAATCCCTGATCTTAAAGTTTCCGCATTTTATTATCATGCGAGCTTTTGGAGCTTTTCACATGAATATTGTAGCTACATTAGGTACACGCCAAGCGTACACGTGATTAATTAAAATGACAATTTGGGTAGGAAGTTGCTGATGTCATATTCATATCCCTTTTGATTCGGATGTTTAATATTTACGAAGGTAACTTGCACTCTTGAGCCGCTTTTTGTTGCCTTTTTTAAGCATATAGGCTTGTGTCCACTAAGAATGAATCGGTTAGATTTTAATTTCTTATTATTGGCCATGATGTGAAGATTGCAAAAAACAAAATGTTTAATTGTATAAAATAAGGATTATATTTATTTTTATTAAATAAATTCGGCAAAAATCGACGGTCAGTCACGTGACAATGAACGCCAATCAGAGAACGTGACGTGACGCCATTACTTGCGCTATAGTTAGTATTGACATATGCATAAAAAATCAATACTTCAGCGCAAAAGTATCAAAAAAATACAATATTCATTTATTAACTTTCTTGTAACTTCTTACACTTTTTGGTGTTTATTATTGAGAGACCTCATGAAGGCGGTTTTCAAAAAGCGGACAGCAATAGTCTGCCCAAAATTGACGCTGTAATGCTCGGCAAATATTATATGATTGATATTGACAAAAGTAAATAGTTATTTTACTTAATTAGTGAATAAAGTAAAGTAACGCCTAACCATTTTTCAAAATTTAGTCAACAAGCCTATTATCCTTTGCATTAATACACTTAAGGTAGAGTTAGAAAATGTATGCTAGCACTATTACTATTCTTTTATGTCTGTCTGTACCAATTATATGCATTGTCTTATTTTGCAATATTTTTATCTTAACTTAATTAAAACTTCTGCGACTGAACTTTGAGCAGGTGCGCTCATACCGTGGCTGATTATATATCTCTTTATGGAAAACTAATAAACAGGAAAATATCTTTCTACAACTCTGCTGGCACTGTTTGTAGGGCAGATAAAGCGAAACAATAAGCGATAATACGCGTAAATACCGCATCCTGCTGATACACTAATAATAATAACAGAAGAAAAAATATTTTCCTTTCTCTTCATATTAGAAAAAAAATGTACTTATCGCACTTCCGTGGTGAAAAATAAGAAATGAAGAAAAGCCGTCTAAAATTAGGTATGTACGTATGAAAATGTTTTACATACTACATTAATAAATTTCAAATATCTGCCTACTCATATGCTAACTCAAGTGAACTCATTCTATAGTTAGTATCGAATAAATTTAATATTTCATCATTTGGTTAATTAAATATCAATAAACACTCCTGTTAATTAATAAACTTACCTACTCAGTAATTTAATCAACTGTTTAATCAATAACCTATTTGGTAGATTGGCTCTACGACTCCAATACTACCACATTCCATTGAACTAAACTACAACTAGAATTGAAAAACTTTTTAGTTTTTGATTAAGTACCTTCCTAATTTAGCGTGAGTTAATGAAGCTTTCTTCCTACCCATTAGGAAGTAAAATCACTCCATGTTTTCTACGCAAAGGTCTGTCCCTTTTGTGTAAATGTTGGTCTGTAGGATGTTCTCATTGCTCCCTCGAGAAGTCGTCACGGAGTACCGATAGCACCAGAGATGTTTCAGCAGTCGCAGAGGCATTGCTGTCGGAAATTGCCGAGTCACTGTCTTCTTGCCTACTCGGCACGTCATTTCCGCCCTACAAAAACATAGTTATACGGAAATTGACAGATATAACAGGGTTTGAAACACTGTTAAATAATTTATAGAACGTAGACTAGCTACTGCTATGAAAATCACTATCACTACATAGTATTAAGCATAGTCGCTTCTCGTATCTGTAAGTATGTTTGCTTAAATCTTTAAAACTAAGCAACGGATTTTGATGCAAGTTTTTTTGATAGATGGAGTGATGCAAGAGAAAGGTTTTTATGTATTATGCTTGCCGGGAAAAATCCTTATTCCCACGGGAAAATGAGTTGCTGCGGGCGCAGCCGCTCTGGGGCAGGTCGCCAGTGAAATATAAAATTATTATATGTCGTGTAATACAAAATCGTATCTACAGCTAGGGGAGGAGAATATATAACTAATAGGAGAATATAAAAAATACCCGACTCTAGATATTTGTTTTCTTCGTCGTAGGAGCAACGAACAAATACTGTGCTTTAAGAGTTACACCACCGGAAGATAGGTATTACGTAGAAATGAATAGGCACCTAACAAAAAAGAATAGGTGAATTCTTAAAAAACAGTATTTATGGCTGACTATTATAATATGATAATGATGTCACACTTGTTATTATGACGGCGTCATTCATTACTAACGTGCACGTCCGGAGTACAACGGCGGATAGTTTACAAATTCACATCAATCTCCCGCTCCCCCGCCCGCGCCCCCGCCCTCCCAAGAGAGTTCCTATCGAGTTCTGACATGTCGTCTATCTATGGTCATGGCAGGACATCTCTATTACGCAATGATAAACGAACAAGAGACTCTCATTTTGAAGTTTTAAAGGGCTGACTTGCTTACTTGGTAAAATGTTTGGCCTGTTTAAGGGTAGAGAATGATAAAAGAAGAAGTGTGGATGATGATAAAAGGATTATTGAGCCCATTTCACTTCACGTGAAGGTCGACAGCGAAAATCTGATCGCCACGCCTAATCTGTAAAATTTAATAACTTCTACATTGTACCTTTATAAATGCTTCATACATTCTCGTGTGTCGGATATTTACATCGTAACCGCTAGTATATTTTTGTAATAAATATCGCAGCGTGAAGACGCCCGCCAGCCGTACCCGTTCTACTGGCTTTCCAACCCTTTTATATTATGATCTGGCTTGGTGGGGGGAGGTGATTTGGAGGGAGCAGCATGGCTCGGCGTGGCACGGCGCGGCCCCGCTCCGCGCGCCGCGGCGGCGGCGAGGCATCATACCGCCGCGAGTGACGGCTTGACGTGACATGACAGTTGTGTAGAGCGAAAATCGGAGTCAATGTCTGAATTACACGCAATTCAATTTCGCTCAACAACAACGGCCCGTCGCCCGTCTGACGTGTGCGATCATTCTGACACGCATGCGACACGCATGCGTAAAGTGTTTATTCACGAAACCACAGCAGCAAATGTGGAATAAATGGAAATTGAGCATGCTTTTCGAGTCTCTTTACGGTCGCAAACCATACGAAAATGCATCATAACACGCAGCCCCTTGCGTTTTCGTTGCGTCACTGTCATTCTACGCATTTAATTTATTTTTAAAACAACATGCCTGGAAATTAGTTTTATTTTATTGGGAGTAAAAGAGCGAACATGAGAAAATTGAACTTAACCATGCGGCGGTAAACATTTCTAGATTAATTCTATTTATGTCATTCTCATCACTGTCAAATACCTAGACAATAATATTATTGTGTAGGTAATATTCAGAATACCCGACAACCATACACAATAGCCACT
The DNA here is from genome assembly GCA_029255805.1 of Keiferia lycopersicella. Lineage (NCBI taxonomy): Eukaryota > Metazoa > Arthropoda > Insecta > Lepidoptera > Gelechiidae > Keiferia > Keiferia lycopersicella. The sequence continues at coordinate 12,185,038 of JARACZ010000006.1, read as the reverse complement.
GAAACTGACAGGGGGTTTAATATCTTAGATCGGAATTCAGATTATAATTAATTAGTAACAATCGCGCTCGAACTTCCCAAACTCGGAGCAGGCAGGAATAGCGCACATTCTGGAGACCGCATCTAGGCTTAAACAGAGCCGCATTTGGTATTATATTTTTACCCCACTGCCTCACTAGAAAGGTTATGTTTAGGCCACAGGCTGTCAACCTGTCACTATTACCTGTACACAATATGAATTTCAGAAACCGTCTTCAAAAACTTACAGTATTTTTACAGTTTTATTATTATAGACTGCATGGTTACTATACTTATACTTATAATGTTATTTAATGTAAAACCGACACATGGAATAAATTCGTTTGGCAAAGTGGGGGGTGCTCGATGGCATTTCGAATGAATAATTGCTCCATAGATTTGACGTGAGGTATTTTTATTGCCCCTCAGTAGGTATGCAATATTCAAATTCGTGACAAAACTTCCTGCCCGCCGTCTTTTGTCCCCTCTTCATATTTTCCAAATTATAAATCTTATTATCACAATGCAAACACCGTGCTGTGAACAATTTTGAGAAGCCGAACATTTCCTTTTAATTAAATTTAATAATTTAGTGTCCCCATAGCTAGTAATTTAATCTTTGAACAAAATAATCAAGCCACGCTCCACTTTGAAAAACAATTAGTGAGTGTCTTTTACAATAATAATTATTAATATTCATGATTGCATCGTTTCGCTAAAATTGAAATTCTGCTGTAGTCGTTAATCTGAGGGTGTATTGTGACATTTAGACGGCGGCGCCGCTGCTGGAGCCGAGCTCCGGCCAGGTTTTATGAAACGACCTCCAAGTACCATTAAACAATAACGATTATTGTGAATAGTGGCCCAAGACCATTACGGTACGTAGTTCCTCCGCTCGAGTGAGCAAGGGTCACGACGCAAGCCGTATGCCCGGAACGCTGAAAATTTTCGATTACAAAACAAAACACTATTTTACTTCCCCTCTCTGGCCGTCCTTTGAATTTAATAATGTACTTTGCATTCGTTCAGGCAAAACTGACTCTGTATCCAAAATTTTACCGAAAATTTATCGAGAAGCATATAGGTAGCTGCCATGTCAATTCCAGGACATTATTGCATCGTAAATAAAAAGTCACGTTCATCGTTAACGAATGCGATAAAAATATCATTTCTGCCGTGAGATATTCAAGGATCGATACACGGGCGTGCTGTAACTCCCCAAAATTCTAATTTTCAGAACGTAGGAAATTGAACATATTTCAATAATATTATTTTGAAAGATCGGAAGTATGATTAAAATGACAAAGGTTCGACAGGGAGCCATATCCGGCCGGAGCGAGCGAGGCGAGCGAGCGCGAGCATGGGAGTTCAGACTGTAATAGCGGCGGCGTTGAGTTAACGATACTTTCCATAAGTTTATCCACGGAAAACGCATTTATAACTTTATTAATAAAATATCCTTCTCTCGCGCTTGGCAGTGCTGTGGTAATCCACATCATCTTATTTGCACCTCTTTATATTATTTTTAATTGTAGTGCACAGAACCAGTATATTCTAAGTCTATGGAACTTTTCTTCGAAATTGACATTATATCTGTTATCTATTACGCCACTAAACGCAAAAGAAAGAAAAGTAGGTACCTACCTATTGAAATAAAACGTGAAAAATCACAACTTCGATTAAATTTTTTATCATTAGGTTTACCAATAGGTTTTTAAGAAAGAGGACGCGTGGAAGAGCAAGTACAGTATCAAATATCGATGAGAATCAAAACAGTAAACTTAGTTACTTACGCACGCACTAACGTTACCTACTCGGAACTTAAAATACCAGCACGTCGGCTTTGAACTTCTTCGTCCCTTTGAACTGATCTTTATACACAAAGTACCCTTTTCAACGTTCTCATGAATAGGTAGGTAGGTACTTGCCGACGGTCTTGAAGAATTACAACGGGAAACGAAACGTGATTTCAATTTTCCTCGCATTTATCATAAATAGGCCTTGGCGGGAGAGCAATTTGAATATTTGAACCACTTGAAGGAGATTTGACATGAAGTGCTTTCACACCGACAGGAGCTCGCTGCTTCCTGAATCACCCGTCATTTGCCTTTGATGCCGAATTTAACTTATTGAATTTCAAAAGTTTGTTGACGATTTCAATAGGTTCTTTTATTTCTTTTACGGATTTTTCTGGTCTCAATTTTCACTGATATTGATTAACTTCATTGATCAGCGAGCTTGTAAACGGAACAAAGTTAACGTTATTAAAATGAAGTTATATGGCCGAAGTTTCTACGAACGAACAATAAGGCAACAATGTATAAGTTTGGTGGAGTATCGCGAAGTCGCCCAAGCCGGCCCCCCTGCTGCTCGTATCTCTTGTATAGTTTCCTTCATTAATACACAAACTATTTCCAAAGATCAACTTATGTAACAGTTATAAATATAGTATAAAACCAGTCAATCAACCTTACTTGTCCCAATGTCTTATTTATATACAGTCGAATTATTTCAGGTGAATATGAAATATTTTGCCCTGTCGCGATATTCGTTTCAAATATTCACTAAAGCTACACGTTTGAAAAAAATCAATGATAAAATGTGCTATACTAAGCTATCTACATTCTACATACAGGATGTGTGCGTGCACTGCAACAGCGGTATAAAAACGCTTGGTTGCGCGCGGCGGAACCCTTCAACTCCTCGCGGATCTTACGACGAATTTGATTCCGCTGTTTCCGTGCGTTTTCCGTTTCCCCGTATCCCTTTGTTGCGATTGTTTTAATACAGCACCTTTATGAAATTCAAATGAAGGCTCGAGAGAGAGAGTAAGGGTCCGCCCCGCTGTAGCTCCGGTTGTATTTATTTATTTCCCGAACAAGAATCGCAATGCTAACTTGTGTGATTTATGACAGGCGCGGCGGTTCGCAAGCTCGTTTGTATTGCAATATTGTCCGTGAAGTTTCACGGCAGCAGTTCGGCGTCCCCTGAAAACAATACAATGCTGACCGCTTAGTACCCGGCTGCGGTAAAATCGAAAGGTAGGGTTACATAAACTGTACTGTATTTCTGAAAAGGTATAAGTTGAATTGGGTGATCTGATTCAATCCATTTAAAATATTTTTATCTGTTACTTCCAATGGTGGGTACTAGAGCCAGCGTACTTTCTGTCAACTTGCCTATGAAGAGAACGGGATATCAGTAATCATTTACTTATAGTTACCCAAAGTATAATAGGTATACCTATACCTCAATCTAGATCCTATTGACCGTAGTCGGGTTGCAGTATTTGAATTTGCAATGTAGGTAGGCGTACATTGTTTTATTTTTTTCTGTGGGCAATGGCGGGGCTTAGTTGACTGTGTTGCCCGCTGTTAATAACCGAATTTGCGCATATATTTTCAGCACAAATTTGCCGCAGAGAATGCCGAGCGTTCACACAACGAATGGCGGAGATTTTTGTTATACTGTAGGCAGAGCCAGTGGATTTAACTGCAATATTAGGTAGGGAAGGCGGTTCTTTTTTTTTATTTATCTTTTTTCTTTAGCTACGTCCTATACCTTAGTAGATACTACCGATGTTGCGTGTTGAGCAATAAAATGTCTCTTAGTGAAATTGTATGAAACGAATATTTGGACACACTATTATGTACATTACCTACTTAACTGATTAAAAATTATTTGCGAAAAGAAAACTCAACATTCATTTCATGCATGTTGGTCTAATATAAACGGTTTTATTTAGTTTGCCCCATCTGTTTTGGTAGGTCAAATTAATAATTGAATTTTCACCCTGTTCCTGTAGACCGACGTGTTTGATTCTGATGACAATACAATTATGTGTATTCAAAATTATTGTGAATGGGATGGCCGCCGCTACAAGATGTCGTAAGTGTACTAAAAGCTTGAAAATAAAGGATTTAAGAAACTTAAGTTATACTGTTTTACGTTGCGGATAAAATGTAGTAATTTACCTACTCTGATTAAACTAAAATAAAATCGTTGGGCACGTACAATGTTTTCAATCAGCAAAATTTACAAATATTGTGTGCAAATATAGGTAGATTTCGTTGTTATCATTGCGCGGTGTAATACTTCGAAAATAACATTTTTATCGACAGTAACTGTACTAATACCTATACATATTATTGGACTTGCCCCATGATTTTATTTTAGTTTAATCATTGTCCCTACCTGGTAACCGTGACTGATTACATAAAATATTTTTTTAGTACATTTTACCTGCAACATAAAACCAATTAACACAAAAAGTTTTTCTTTTAACTTTTTTTTATACTACGTAAATCATCCCTAGTGAAGGCCGGCGGATTCACTGTCGTGGTGTTCAGACTTCATGAATTTTAAAACTTTAAAGACACATCTTTCTTCCAGTCGAGATAATCTCCGCTGTTCAAAAAGTAAGTTCAGTATTTGAATTCATAAAACGAGGCATTTGTTTAAAATATCTGTTTACTCATTCATAATGTTGCTTATGGTTTTATTTAATTAGAATCAACCGCTATAACTGGCAAATTTTTGTACACGATTTGCATGTTTGTTGAGAAAAGTTTGGTTGGCGGACCGTATTGCGGTCGCGTACGGTCCTTGAAGTGGATACACTAGATGTATGTATACCTAGTTCCTATTATATATATACATAATAGCTAAGGTTAAGACGACCGATGTGGCGCAGTGGTAGTGCGACTGCCTCTGACGCAGACGGTCCCGGGTTCGATTCTCGGTGGGTCACTCACAAAGTTGATATTTATCACTTTATGAGTTTGTTCCCAGTCTGGTTAGGACATTGCGGGCTGAACCACCCGATTGTCCGTAAGTAAGATGGTTCCGTGTTTCGGATGGCACGTTAAGCCGTAGGTCCCGGCTGCTGTCTATGATCACTTAGACGGCGGTCGTTACACAACCATGTCAGAAGCCCGCTACTTGTAGAAGGCGGTTGAAAAATTCTGACACTAGGGTTCATCGGGTCGTTGAACGACTCGGTGTCTCACACGAAAAGAGAGAGCTAAGGTTTAGTGTATGGCTTCACCCGCGTTTACGAAAGTAAATAAAAATGAGCTATGTGTGTGTATAGTTTTGTGTGATTTATAGATACGAATATAAATGATTTTTTGAGGGTTAAACATTGAAAAAGGCTGAAACATGTTTGTAAGTTCAAAGCAAAAATACGGAGAATGCTAAAAGCTATCTCTCCTTTCCCTCCATAAATTAAAAAAAATGTTAAGGGTGGACAACTCTAATCAATCACTAAGGGGTATGAAAAATAATGGCGGCCGATTTTCGGACATATTTACAATATGCTCACAAATTTCATGAGATTTGGTCAAGTCTTTTCTCAACTAAACATAAGATTTATATATATATATATATATATAAATAGAGCTGATATACAATTCTTGCTCCCACAAAGGTAGGTTACATTTGATAAAAATATTAAAATAAAGAAATAACAAACAAGTAAAAGTAAAACGTACTTATTTTGTACACGGAAACGCCTTTGTCGGGCCGTTTGCAAATAGAAATTGCAAAGGGTTCAGGGCGCACCCTGGCCGTCAATAAACATTGAGTAAAGCGAGACCTATCATTGTTCCCTGTATATTTTAATTATTAGACTTTGCCCCGGGCTAACCCTTTGGTTGCGAGCCCTTAATGGATTAGTTCTTTCGTTCCTTTTATTAATAAAAAGGATCACCTTTATTACACCTACGTTGGCCAGTGGGGCCTAAAATGCTGTTTATAATAGAAGATGATTTTGTACCAAGTCTGTTCCTATTATGATGATGATGGGTTTATTTTTAGATTTTAAGGCTGAAAGTCTAAGACAGCCGCAGATTGAGCTAGCAGATCTTAAAACCCAACTCTAAGAGCACATTCCCATACGTCCACAGACATCGTTTAGCTACTTGGCAGGTGGCCGCGGAAAATTTCGTGGTTACGAAAAATGAAAAGTGGGTGGAAAATTTCCATTTCATAACCAAATATGAAATACAGCAATTTTAGAGAAAAGTGCAGGTACCAAATAGCGCTGTTTTTTTTTACGTTTAGTCACAACAATGGCCGTTACAAAGGCAGTGCCTCTGATTTTCCCCAAGCGTAGTGTGCAAACGCTCTCGTCAAACCCAGTACAAAGCTCACCATGTTTGATACAAAAAGAACACCACGTCTGTTTACATTGCAGGTGCCGTGCGAATTCCGGGATTCAGACGCGTGTTTTCATATTTTGCCTCTTAATATCTGAAAATTTAAATGACAAGTTGGTGACGCTTTAGTAGGGTGTTTAATGTTTGACATAAACAATTTTATTTTATAACTAGCTGGTGCCCGCGAACTTCGTTTCGCTAACTTATTATTATTATGTTGGTAGGTGTCTATGTCTATGTACCTACTTTAGACAGACCTTTGACCTTAGGTCTGAATTCATTTTGATTAAAGCAAAATTAGAGGCAAGAGTTTACAAAATGAAATATACCTACTTAACACATTTTATTTACACTTTACTTTACAGGCATGTTACAGCTATTTCTACAAATAATATTATTTATTATACATTTTATTATTTTACATTTTATGTACAAAGTTCAAATGTATGGAACAGTTTCCCTTCGTTGTTCAAAACACTATGAACAACTGTATTAAATACTTTCCTTTGTTCTAACAAATTCAATATTATCTCAATTCAATCTCAATTCAAAAAAATATATTTCTTAAAACGCCGCCTGCCAGTGGCTCTTTATATAGTTTTGCAGGAAACATTCCGTTAGCGCGTTTTACAAAACTAACAGCGACATCTATGTTTTTTTTGTAAACAATCTGGTTCTACTATTTTTGACAATGAATGGCATTATTTATGATTGGTGGTCTTTTATGTATGATTATTATGAACCAAGTGAGATAGTGATAGATAGTGCCGTGTGATGCCGGCTTAGAATAGCATCATCCCAAATCCTTCCCGCGGGTGTCGTAAGAGGCGACTAAGGGACTCGAGACTATTGGTGAATTACAATTTTTAGGCGACAGGCTGACAACCTGTCACTATAGTGATACACATGTTTTCTGGAACAACCGTGGAAAACAATCCTCAAAAATGTCAGACGCGGCGATAGCGACCGTATTATTGCGGCCGTTAACGCTCTGCCTACCCCGCAAGGGATAAAGACGTGATATATGTATGTATATGTAAGTGAGATAGTTGCCTGTGTAAATGGAAAACAACCTGTAGCAACTCCGGACTGCCACCGATTTGTAAATCATTCATTTGTTAGGTGCGAAGCCATTTTGACGCTTGGGTGGGACTCGGATTCAACTCGCAACTTTTTGCTAGACTATAATTAATTGGTTTATTTACCTACTGTTATTTTATTATTATAGTACTATAGTATACACTTCGTACGCGGCATCTGTAAAATTATTTCGGAACAAATTTGTATCTCGCTTCGCCGAACCAGTAATGGTGTTTTCCTGTGGGAATGAGATATTTTCCCGAAGTAAAAAGTATCCTAAATGTTGACCCGAGTAATAAGCTACCATTGTACAAAATTTGGTAGAAATCTGACCAGTGGATTTTACGTGAAACGCTAACAAACATACATACAAACAGACAGACAAACAGACAAAAAATTTTTTAGCCATCGTTTTGAGATCTATAACTTAAACTGAATTAGAAACAAAAAACCTTTTTTTAAACTATTCAATGTACAGAATTGGTTCAGTTACTGTTTTATTATATGTATAGACAACAATGAATATAATTTCGTTTGATAAAACGTCTCAATTAATATAATGCATTTATGCATTATACTTCGTATAACGTTATTTCATATAACGATCACTATATGTAATCATAATTTAATTTATATATGTTATAATTTTTAGATGGTACAAGTAGGCGGCCATATATGCATATATGCATGCAGGCAGCAACCAAAGAACGGCTTTTTGTTGGTCCAAGATAAAAAATATGTTTGTATTTCGAATGAGGCTTGGATAGCCTTAAAAAACTTAACAAAGTCCCTGCGGCCCGCGGGATCTAACGTCTCTATCGGATTTACGCTTCACAGCTTCGATGGCTGACGATCAGGAAGATCAAATTTTGATTCTCGATATTCATAATTATGCCAGTATGAGATGCACGTTAAAATCGAACCAAAATTATTCAGAACACGGCACGGGTTCGGTATGTAGAGCAAGACTATTCTATTACCTATTACGCATAATATCAAGTGCGTTAAAAGCCCGAAATAAAATAAAAACTCGGAATAGCGGTGACGTGTCACTTTTTGCCGGGTTTAACGATTATTCCGTGGCTGTCATTAAATGGAGGGGTTCCATGCAATGAATATGCAAATACGGCATTCGTGCCGGCGATTAATGCCGATTTGCCGTAACCGTAATAATATTGCGCTACACCGTGGACAAAAGTACAAGCCGATTTTTACTCACTTTGTTGATGTACAACTAGTAGTACAGTACCCGCCCTACAATCCTGACAAAGTACTGACTGAATTTTATCTGCTTAATCATTTAGCGATGATGACTAAATCAACGATAGGGGAAATTATATAAATCAACAACAGATTTCAACTGGTCAAGTGGGTAAACAAAATTTGTCGTTATAGTTCTCCAACATAAAAGTACGTTTTTGTCTTTATGAACATTTTTACGACAACGGTAGCTGTGGAACTTTGTTACCTGTCGTAAAAAATATCCTTCAATAAAATTATTCGCCTCACTTGAGGAATAAATTGATTCTTATAAGAAAAGTGTTTTACTTCAACAAGGAAAACTCGAAGTAGATATTCACTCAAATGTTTAATTTCGGAGTCTTTCTTTTAAGCTTTTCTCTGATATGTGTGTTGCAATAGAAATGTATATTCATGAATAAGTATTATATTATTTGTTTCCCTCTGTGCTCAAACCTTGTAAGTAGTACTGAGCACTAGTACTATTTATTATTTATTATATTACAATTCTCTGTACTCCACAACATCACTGTAGAAATGTAAAATATTATACAGGGTGTAAGAGACGGTGTGACGAAAACTTTGCAGGCGTGATCAGACCATGACACTGAACAACTTTTTCTATGGAGGCTATGTTGGTAAACGAAAAAAATTTTTTCGAGTTCCCATACAAAGTCAGTCAGCTGACCGAGAATTTTGTATGGAAGGTCGAATTTTTTTTTACGTTTCCCAACATAGCCCCCATAGAAAAAGTTGTTCAGTTTCATGGTCTGAGCACGCCTGCAAAGTTTTCGTTAGACCACCGTCTCTTACATCTTGTATATCAACAAAAATGAAGGTCGGCTGAAAAAGCGCGCTTCCAGGTTGAGATATGTTATGAATATGAAGGATTTATTCAGATTCCCGTGCATGGAGCTCGCGGACAAAAGGATGGAAAGAGAGGGCAGGTAAAGACGGGCGAATTAAATATACATGTAATCTGTTAACTTCATATAATACCCACACGGGAGAAGAATACCTGCAAGATTCATTGCCGACACGTGCCATGCCTTCTTCAAAACAAAATACAATTTGTACTCAAACTTAATCCCACCAAAGACATTTTCATGTTACGATAATTGCCAACATGACCAAAAAACAGATCTCAAATTGAGCCAAGCTTATATTCAGACGCTTTCAGAGCCCCAAGTCTGCTATTTTTTGTCATTGTAACGTTATCGAAACTCAACTGTCATTCAATTTTATATACTTCAAACTGTTAGCAGACTACGAAATGACCGGAATAATCATGAAATCCAATCGAGATCCAACTGAAACTATTTTTATTTAGCACACTTAGGGCCCAGTCCATCAACTGAAATTTTATAAGCTATACAGGGTGTAAAAATATTCGCTGCAAATATTTTAAGGAGTGAATTAGCCCATGAAACTGAACAACTTTCACCAAGAAACATGGGTCGAAATGCCCATGTGTAAAGGAATTCTGCATAGTCTAATCAAGCCTTGGCTGAAAAGAAATCGGGGTACTGGCTGTAAGCTCTACCGTCCACGAACATCGGGTCTCTGATTGACAAGTGCACTTTTTGGCTGTCTGTTGGCCTAAGGTGAGGTTCGAAGATAAATATACCGCTCAGATTTAAGTGCATTGTGCTGGTCTCCGAGCAAGGCCATCATGGGCTTTCTTGCACGAGGAGTGCCGGTCGAATTTCCTTCCCTCGTCTCAATCTTCGGCCTCCAATTGCCAGTTTTGGAGAAATGCTGCCAAATCATTTCTCCATCTTCTGCGAGGCCGACCTTCACGACACGGCAACCATCATGTGGCTCCTACTCAGTTGTCAATTTAGCCTATCTGTCGCTATATACGTACATGCGGTAGAAACGGGCATGTCCCTCCTAGACTCACTTCAGCTTCGCAGATTTTTTGCCAACATCTACCTATTATGCCAGTTTTGGAGCGCAGGGTGGTGTTCATAATTCGATTAATTATTATCAAAATTATTCCAATAGTCTAGGCCCGTTTTTACCTAATTGTATGGTATTGGGTTATACTACTATACTGGCGTATTTTCATTACTTTGTTTCCGAAGGACTGCGTCTAAATAGTTTTTTCTCTTAACTCCTACAGGTTAACAAAAGTGGGATTGCGTACGTTGGTATACGTGCAAAAAAGTATTTATAGCTTTTTATCACAAAATAGTATTTATTTTGTGTTTATACAATAAGCAATGATTTCGTAGGTACTTTGATTCGTGCCAGCACGTGCCTTGCTCGTAGACGTTTTTGGTGACAGGCTTGTCAAAAATACAGACAGGAAGAGATATTGCATTGTATCACGGAAACCAAACTAATATTTTGCCGATATTATTATCATAAAATATGGGAAATAATAGTATTTACCTGTTTGAAATGTTGTCTTTGTTTTGGGATATTTATTAAGGAAGGTGCCAAAATATCACTAAGCACATCATAGATGGTACCGTACTATATACGTACTTTTATAGACAGGCAGCATAATTTCTCGAGTACTCAAAAACGCGGCACTTTTTCGTCAGTATGATAGAGGGCCTAATTTAAATGTCGTTGCTGGTCTGGTCTAGCGCAGGTAGGTTAATAATGTGTTGATCGATACAAAAATGTGTATTAAGTATCTCAATATCTCGGGTCATTCGCCATCTCAGGGTCCTACCTATATAATAGAACCAAATTTCTTACTCTCGTCAAGTAATAAAAAATAATATCTAAGCAATAATAGAAGAAAATAAACACTACATTTTGTTATGCTACGATATATTGCCTTCAGTCTTTTTGGACTCATTCGCCCAAGAATAACAATAAAGATCCTACACGTACAACGTTGTTCTATTCAGGTACCTACATCCTCGATGTTTCTTTATTTCGGTCGAGCAAGGTTTCCTTGTTATGGGATATGACATAGGTGGGTACCTACTTCCGTGAGGTAATAACATTATTATGTGGAAAAATGTAATTGACATTTATATAAATACATACTTTACATCGGCATTTAAATACAATGTCGGACATGTGAAACTTGGCGGTTTGTCGTGCTTGAAAGCTGCACTAAGCAATTACTGAAAGTAATTACCCTCAATATTTAATTTTTCTCTTCACACGTATTTATTGAATAACGGAATTGTATTGGATTGGTTCCAATTGGTTTGTATTAAATGTACGGTGAAAAAGGCAAACTGCGCGGGAAGTATTGCTTTTTACGCATCGTCTAACATTCCACAGTTTCTTGAGGGTGAACTGAAGGGCTGTGGGGGGGAGGGGGGGATGCCAAGAGGCGCGGGTACGCAGGCCGCCTCACACAAATGATTTGTTTTCGATTTAACGTAAGGTATAACATTACCTCATCCCCTTATTACTCGGTAGTTGCACAAAAGAAGAAAAGATAAATTACACATTAACAATACTTTGTCTACGTTGAGATTCCACGTAGGTAAGTACGTACCATGGAACAAAATAAGGCCATGCGCACACGATAGATGAAACAGTCTCAAGACAGATAGAGATGTGCCGACGTCCATAGTAAATTCCAAGTAGAAAATTCCCAAATATCCCGCTGACTGGGAACATAACATCTGGCTGGGAACGTTTGGTAAAAACAAAATGAATGTGCCATTGTAGTTAAAATATTGTCCTTTAAGAGGATTATACCTTCAAATGTATGAGTGATACGTATCAGTTTTTTTATTATAAGAAGCATAATCTTTACAAAAAATATATTTTACTGTAACAGTGTTTTCTTGTTTTCCTAAAACCTTTTCAGCAATTGGGTATGGGTATGTTCCCGGATAAAGGGAATATTCCCAATTTGGCCTTATTTCAGAGGACACCACATCTCTACCTGTCTCGCCTATTTCGTCTATTGTGTGCGCAGACTCTAAAAGAATGTGTACGAGTATGTGGCATTTAATTCAATTTCTGCGTTCTATTCTATTCTCTTTGTACAATTTTATGTCAGAAAAATGTGCGATTGTTTATGCCTAGCGGTTAATAAAACATATTATTTGTGGTAAAATAAAAAAACAGCAAACGGCCGTTTCCATTTAGCCCACCTGCGGCGGCCACGGGCAGACACAATAATTTAATTTCGCTCGTTACACGAAGGAATTATTCGGGAAAAAATAAGAGGGGAACTCATAAAGCTATTACTTCGCTTGGAAATGCCTGACGTAGCGTTCACAGATACGGGACGAGACTGAAATTAATTTCTGAAACTGGTTTTCAAAATGGCCTGAGATTCTCAAGCACGCAGTAGACTTAATTAAAGAAGCACGATGAATTAAAAGGAAATGTTCCCGAAAATTAATGAACATTATTCTACGTTATATATGTACAGAAACAAAAATGCTTGTTAAACTTTTCAAACACTCCCAATTACTTCTACAAATTATTTAGGCAAATAAAATTCACTCGAGGGTATTGGTGTATTACAATTTTTAGGCGACAGGCTGACAACCTGTCACTATAGTGATACACATGTTTTCTGAAACAACCTTGGAAAACAATCCTCACAAATGTCAGACGTGGCGATAGCGACCGTATTCTTACGGCCATTAACGCTCTGCCTACCCCGCAAGGGATAAAGGCGTGATATATGTATGTATGTATGTATAAAATTCACTACAACACGTAAAATTGTGTTGAAGGTACTTTACTAACATTCACTTAGGTACCGAAAATAGTACTCATTATCGCAATAGACGCGGGTACATGAAACATGTGCTGAAAGCTTAAACGCAGACAATGAAGGTGTTTGAATATGGACTTATTATTTGACGGTTTCTTGGCTATTTATTTCATTGATGTCGTATTCAAGCTTAAAAGCAAGCTAATTACCTACCTAACGCAAGAAGTGTGTTTTGCGACCATAGAAAGTATTGGAAGATACATACGGGTCAGTAAGGTGTAAAAAATAAATAAATTGGATGATTATAAGCTCATGCTCTTCACAATGTCTCTAAGCGTACACGCAATAAAATGGACTAAGCATAGGACGTTCTAGGAAGTGATCCTTTTCACGTTGTTTGTCATGTGTATCGTTTCAGCGTATTTAGAAATTAGTAAATACGTATGAATATATTTGATCAGTTAAAACATATCGCCTTCCAACAAACCCTTGGTCAGTGGTTTTAAAAATTCCTAATACCTATAAGTACCTAGCCTATAATATTGGTTGTGTAATGTGTAACGATCACTGTCTATATAATGGACATGGACAACTACCTGGACAGACGCCTTTGTGTCTTAACCCCATTTCTTACCCGTGGGTGTCGCAATTTTAGGCGACAGGCTGATAACCTGTCACTATAGTTAACGCTAATGATAATGACCCTCAAATATTGTCAGATGTAACCACCGTAATGTTACGGTAGTCATCGGTCGGCCTACTCCGCGAGGGAGAAAGGCGTGATGTATGTATGTATGTATGTAACCAAATCCCCTGCGGAAAATGAATTGATGCTATTTTTAGTTGGCATCACATAGGCATCCTGTAGTGAAAATATTAACTGTTTTACGCGTAAGCAACACGATACATAAAATAAGGTGTCGAGAATTTCCCTTCGACACAACAAATTCCGTAATCCTGTGGTAAATAATTTTCCATTAAGTTTAGTTAGCTATTACTTTGTAAGTAGGTTAACATTTTACTTTGTTATTTTATGAGTTTGCGTGGCTTCCTTACTTTATCAAGAAATGTTCAGCTTCACTACGTCTGAAATCTGAATACTCAAAGAATACTAAGTTACTCGATCCTGTATTGTTTGTTAGTACTATGCTAATAGTAAATAAATATGTAATATTCTTTTTAAGTAGCTTTTTAGATGTCCCTCTGCAGGGAAATGAGACAATAATATAAAATATTACCATGAAAATACAAATCATAATGTACCTAGTGTTAGCTATTGATTTTTCAGCACTTTGCATTAACGTGCACAATATGTTTAGACAAGTGACAGTTGTATATGATTTCAGTATAAAATAATGTTAAACACATACAGGAGTGGTACTGTATTTCGACTTATGATGGCCGGACATGTTATATCACTTTCTTTTAAGAAAGATACATTATCGAGTTGGCTACACAACCTTTGGTCAAAGTATGAATAGAAAATTCGCACTCTTAGTAAGACAACGACCGAATGCAAAATTGCAAACTTTTGGGAAACAGCAAAAATGTTTTTGGATTTTTGTTGCAAATAGTAAAATCACTATAAAATCATGACAAATAAAGATATCCAAAATCTATAAAAAGGTGTGTATTCCTAAGAGTACCTTCTATTAGATTTAGTAAATCAAGTTAATGTTTGTTAGTCTATTATACATATATTTTTAGTTTTTTTCTTAAGTTTTGAGATCGGTCGTTGTCTTACTAAAATATTTTAAAAAATTGTGTCTGATCTACAAATAAGTCTATATCTTACTAAACTATTGAAGTGCAGAGGTGACCAATTTTTTTTTTCAGTCATTATATTACTTAAATTTAAGAAGAGAGTGTAAAACATTACTAAACGAGTCGTTATTTGACAAAAAATCCCACATATTTAGAGGCTTATGTCAAAATTTAGTACCAGAAGATGCTGATGATTTACAGTAAAGTGTTTTATAAATGGCAAAATAAATACTTATTATGATAACTTAAGATGTATGTATGATGTCGTGTAAATAAAAACCATTTTTTTTTATTTTTTTTTAATAATAGGACGTATTTTCGCTGAAAGGACTCAATCCACAAAATTGTCAAAAATGAGTTAGTGTTACCAAAGAGGTTTATAGGGTCAGCTCTTTCATTCAGCAAAAAAAGACTTACGATCAGACAAACCAATGGCAGCGTTTTACAAACAAAGTCGTTTCTCATTTATTCGGTTGCAGTGAAGGAGTTCAGCCAAAAAGACTCAAGCTGTCTGAGTCGTTTTAAATAAAACATTATTTGTAGAAACAGTGCAATTTTTTATTTTCTTAAAAACGATTGAACCAATTTAGGTCATTTCTCTTAAATTGTATGTGGTCTATACAAGACGACGTTTCATTTAACTGAAAAGACTCAAACTGTCTAAGTCAGTTCTGATAAATTCTACTTGAAGAAAACGGGAAAAAATTCCATTCATCTGAAATAACTTAAACTGTTTAATTCTTTTCTGATAAACTGGTTATAGTTCTACTAAGGCCATTTTCGTTTTATATGTATGGAATTAGTTTGATTCTTGCTACAAATTTTATTTATAAAAAAACACATTAGTAACAAGTAAAAAAAAACATCTTTACTATAAAAATTAAATATCTTTGAAACACATGAAGGCTTCAAGTACAAATTGGTTAATCACATCAGCCTACAGCAGTCCACTGCTGGACCTATGTCCAGGCCTATTTCTCCTCCAAGGTACACCACAAGGCACGACACGAGCTACCGCTTTTGCCATTCAGTCGCTACCAGCTTTTCTCTTTCAATGGTCCATCTGGCCGGGGGGCGTCCAACGGTATGCTTACCAGGGCGTAGCGTGTAAGATCTAGAAGAAGATATCCTCCAGTGCATTGGTAAAAAGTCTGGGTGATGTAACGCCACCCTGTTATACACCCTGCTGGGTGAGTCTTGTTTTCTGGTTTTTTACTTGGATGGACATCGTCGCCATTTTATATGGGTTTCTCAGCACCTTTAAGTATCGCCAGTCGAGTTGGTATCGCTTACAGACTTGATATCCATGCCTGCAGACTCGACCAGCCCAGGTTTCTCGTAGTCCACAAAAGCCAAACACAGCGGTTGGTTATATTCTTTTGACCTATGTATGACCTGCCGTACAGTATGGATGTTAACAATGTTGAAGCCTTTACGAAACCCTACCTGCTCCGGTGGCTGAAAGGCGTCAACTCTTGATGTCAGACGATTCGTTACGACTCTCGAGAAAGCTTATAGACGTGGCGCATGCAGCAGTGTGATCGGCATATAGTTTTTGAGAAGCGTTTTATCTCCTTTTTTAAAACAAAGCCACGACATCACTGCTCCACGCCTTCCGGGTTGTTTCATTGACTATCACATGAGTTGGATAGCCTTTTCAGCTCCGCAAGGACCAGTTTCCCACTTGCCTTTAGCAGCTCAGAGTCCACCCTGTCTTCCGCGGGAGCCTTTTTAGTTTGGGACAAAATGGAGCAGAGAAGTGACCTCACCATGCGGCACATTCCAGCTTGAAGTTGATATTTATGGTGCCTCTTACAAGTCGGTGATCGCTTGTTATTAAGAAGATGACAGAGTCATCCATATTATAAATATGTGTCTTTTAATCGTCATGATGAATAAAAAGCACAAATGTCAATCTTGTTCTTGGTCTTACCGTCAAAGCTCTTTCAGACCCACTGCTTGGGGTTGGGGCTTTTTCTTAAAAAAGGTGTTCATACAGACAAAACAGCCCTTGTCTGCTGAGGAAGTTGACCAGCATCTGGCCTCTCTGGTTTCAGTTCCCGTAGCCATGTCCCTAACATGATTCGCTGCCCTGTCCCATTTTGGCGTCGAAGTCCCCCATGACAACCGTTAGTGGGTTTCACTCGGTCGGTGCGTAGCCTTCGACACGCCGTCTTATGGGGCTTCCACTTCTTTGTCTGAGATGTTCGAACTCAGTGCATATACATGTACAACCTTGACAGAGTGTCTCTCGGCCAATTTCAGTACGAGGTAAGGTAAGCTACCCTGGTCAAGACGCAGCATACCTATCTCCGTCACGTTGTCAGTGTTAGCAGAAAGTTCTTTGTTGACGAGGAATCCTATCCTACGCTAACCCCCATAAACAAATTGGTTCTGTTTCAACTATCATCAAATCATTTTATAGCAGTCCACTGAACTGACTGTGCCCGCTGAACGTAGACCTCCGCCAGGGTACAAACTCTTGCTTTCGCTATCCAGTCGCTACCAGCTGCTCTCTTTCAGTCATAGGTCCATCTGGCCGAAGGGCGTCCAACGAGCAAGCTTGCCAAGGCGTAGTCTCCACTTGGGAACCCGCATACTCCACCGGCCGTCGGTTCTGACAACAACAGATGTGACCAGCCGACTGCCACTTCAGTTTGCTACTCTTTCGGACTATATCCATTACTTTGGTCTTTTTGCGGATAGTCTCATTCCGAACCGCCTGTCCATTAGCGAGATCATTACTCATTTATTGTTTGGGGTAGTAATATTTTGCTTAAGATAACTACCTATAAAATACACTATACTCATCACCAATGATTTTATAGGTAGTGCGTAGAATTCGATTGAGCACATACTTGGCTAGTGACCACAAGCGTATAGATTTCTTGTGACTTATCTAAAATAGCTTGATCCAAATTAAAAAAAAACAATGACCTATTTCATAATACTATGACACAAGTTAACTAGAATTTTATAAAATATAGACCTAAATATAAATGAGCCATCATTATAATAATTTATTCAATGTAACATAGACCGAATTTAACTTCCAACACAGTTAATGTCAGATTTTCAAAAGAACATAGACTTAACTTTAACACTGTCAATGAGTCTGTACACAATGTAAGTACTAAAAGAACGACTGAATACAAAATCAGTCAACTTAATCACAAACAGTTTTCGTAAGACAACGACGTATTTCAAAATCGGTCGTTCTCTTACTTAAGTATGTTCAATAAACTTATCCAAAGTCTAAGTGAAACAACGACGTATCCCGAAATCGGGCGATGTTCGACACAACCTCCGCTTGCGGTGCCCGGCGCAAGACTAAATCGGTCGTTGTCAGACGAATGAAGCAGGGGCGCGGGGATAGTAAGATAAAGACTCCTCTATTTTCTACCTAACTGTTAAGGGAAAAAGGTTGATTTTCTTTACACTACGTTATGAGACATGCTCTTTGCTGTCGATTTTTGCACCTAACTCAGTTTCGCCAATTTTTGATTTCGGTCGTTGTCTTAATAAGAGTGCGTAAATGCAGCAACAGACGAATACGCGGTGGTATCATTTTAATAAATTGAGGTTAAACATAAAATATAACGACACTCACACATTCTGGATTAGGAATTGATAAAATGAATTAAGATGTCTGATGGTGAAAACTATTACTGGCATTTTATTTGAATAACAGTCGATACTAATTGTAGGTATAAAATATAATGAGTGGTTGTGTATATGGAGATAACTCAAGATAATGCTGCGTATAGTAGAGTTTAAGCTATTTATTTTATTGCTTAAAAAAACTGATATTAAAAAAATATTATTATTTTCAGGTACTGCTGTAGGACAATCTCGAGATGATATGAAGAATTAACTGCTGGTTTTAAGGTACCAATATCATCACAGTCACCAATTCTTTAACCTCGGAGATCCCATACGAGCGGATTTTGCACCCAGGACCTTCGGCAAACCATGCCTATGCGCTATATTACTAACCAATCTTGTATATGTCTATGTGTATGGATGAAAGAAAATTCATTCTTGCCTTAATACGATCCACTAACAGCAACTAAGAGTATTAGGTGAATAGTAAAATTATTAGCTGCAAATTCTTTTAAGGGGAGAATCAATCCATGAAAGTAAACAACTTTCGAAGAAACATAGTTAGAAATATGAGAAAATTTTTGGACCTCTCATCCAAATTGACTTGGTCGGTTCGTAATTTTGTATGTGAGGGCCAAGTTTTTTTTTCATATTACGACCTATCTTCTTGGGGAAAGTTGTTCAGTTTCATGGGCTGGTACACCCCATAAAATATTTGCAGCTATTTTTTACGACCTGCATAATTAGGTTGCAACCGAGCGGCAAACTCCTCTGCAAATTGAGGGTTCTTGATCCTGGACTCCCAAATTTTGCCGTCAAAGCCGTTACAAGTCAAACGTACCGCAAGTACATTTTCGTAGAACTAAATGGTATGGATACTATCTAAACTAGGGTATTTCTAGTTATTTAACCAAGTTAAACCACCGACACTTCGTTCGTTCTCAAGACTTGTTTGAATTTGAAATATCTCGTTTAGCGATGAGCAGTTTAAACTAGTTTACAGTATTTACTGCAGGAAATATACCTGGCTAACGATTTCGCTTAGACCAGCAAAACGCAGTTGATTCCAACTCTAATTGGAGGACCCCTCGAGTCCTGGGCGTAATTTACTTATCGGCGTCTGAGCTTCATCGGTACTGCCACTTGGCTACGAATCACAAGGTAAATTAATAAAGCAATACAAATTTTAATTGCAAGGAATAGTATTTATTCTGTAAAAAGTACTTATTCAAACAATCACAAACTCGCAAAGCGTAAATAAAATAGATACTCATGGGGGATCAAGGTGGATTGTTGTATTAATATGGTTTAGTGACGGTTTTATATTCAAGTTTATTTTACAGGCCTACCCGCAAATTGAATTTACAGGGCAAGTTTTTTGGTAGTACTGACCTATTTTCAGAGCATGAGATATGTAAAATATTATTATGGATAATTTAATTAAACATAAACTTGAAATACTTTCATTTCCAATCAAAACCTTTAGTCGCCACCTTAGCGCTCGAGGCTAAAACTAGTAAAGTACCTGCCTAACTAAAAATAAGTATTCAATATCAAGATTCAAGAATAATTAGCTCAAGTCAGTCTTTTAGAAAACGTTAAGTCGCTTTCTGAACAATAGCCTCAGAGTACTTAGCTCGGTCTCAAGTAAGTTGCGTACCTAATAGCAAACTTCAATAGATAACGAAAAGCGACGGCGAACTTTAATTAATTTCCAACTGGCTAGGTACCTTATCTCGAGTTAGAAAAGATTTTAATTGAATAGTGCTTGTGTTGTTTTCTGCACCAAATTTTAATTAGGTATTATCATGAGGTAAGTCGTAAAAGCACAAAGTCAAGACGGTTCTAGTATGCATCTGACAGACAGCTGCGATATTTTAGCGCTCCGTCGTGCGTCAAGTGTGCGTTAAAATACGGTCACTATTGCCACGTCTGACTTTTTTGAGAATTGTTTTCCATTGTTGTTTCAGAAAACATGTGTATTGCTATAGTGACAGGTTCTCAGCCTGTAAAAATTGTAATACACCAATACTCTCGAGTCCCTTAGTCGCCTCTTACGACGCCCGCAGGAAGGAGATGGGGTGATGCTATTCTAAGCCGGCATCACATGGCATGAAAACAAATAGACATTTATAATTTATGTTCTGAAATACTGAAATTTTTTCAAGATACTGCACTACCTCAATTATTAATTTTCCATTTTTCATTAAGTCTTTTCACTCGAAAATAAAACGAATAATATGTAATATGTAATTTGCGCACCATGTGAGCGTCGGTAGCCAAGTGGTTAGGACATCGACCTTTTAATTGTGAGACCCGAGTTCAATCCCCGCCATGTATCAATGTGTTTTTACTCAAGTACATTTTCACTCATACTTCTATATGAAACCCACATTCAAATAAAATTTGAATGATGTTTTAATACATTAAAGATGTTTTAATACTAGGTTGCAACCTACGATTCGGGCCAGGTTAGCCTTCGGGTTGCAGAGGTCATATGGCAGTAGCTCTGTGTAAAAACTTGCTTCCACGTCAAATCCCCTAGGTTACTTTAGCCGAGCTCGACCGAGAAACGGGATAATGATGATGGAATCCGTGTATTTGTATAGTATAATCCTGCATAAATCAATCTAGGTATATAATAGCAAATAATACACATAGTTAGCAACAGAAAGTAGCTTATTCCTAAATTCTTGCAATGGAACCTAACTCATTTACAAACATCCATAAGAGGCCGTCACGTATGTAATATATCATCCAACTTTTTTTCGTTTTAAGGTAGCTTGTGAAGAAGGTAGACATTTACGTTTTACTCACGCGTAAATCCCCGTTCTTCGCGGAGTGAATTCCCTGTTTTCAATAATCCTAAGATCTTTATTTACTAGCGGAGGCTTTCAGCCGTGGGCGCGCACACAACCTCAGAGACTTATCTGTCTACAGAGTACACGCACAAACAAACGTACATCTATACCTATATATAGAAATGTCCTCACTCATTCATTCAACAACGCAGATTTTTATGTAAAGTTGTTATTATTTTAGGCGGACAGCACACTTGACGTACGACGGAGCGCAAAAATATCACAGCAGCGGTCTGTCAGATCCATACTAGAAACATCACTCCCTATACTTCTTCTTCTTCGTTATCAATGGCGGAACTATATATTTTCCTGCGATAGCGCTGCGTGGATAGCGGTTGAGCGGTTTTAGTATGGATATTGACAATAATATCATAATATCTAGTATTGATCTGATAGACGGCTGCGATATTTTCTATGTGTTGATCCCGCATCATGCAATGGTTTTGGCAGAATATCAGCGTTACGGCTTCTGCTGTGACATAAAGATTTCCTTAGTAGGTGTAGTGCATAAGTTTACATACTTTAAATCACGTTTTTTTTTTCGTTCACTCTGTATCATAATATGTACCTAGTGTTTGTTTGTGTACTGCAATATTAGTGAATAAATATTTTTCTATGTCTATGTCTACATCTCAGAGCCTAAACTTCTGCAGCTAGAAACATGAAATTTAGGCAGTAGGTTTAATTTACCACAAAAACATCCACTAAGAATGGATTTTTAGAATTTCATCCCCTAAATGGATAAAAAAGGGGTTTAAGGTTTTCTGAAAGTTCGTCATCTTTAAGCCGATTTGTCTCAAAATTTGTAATAAGATAAAAAAAATAAAAAGAAATATAGGTACGTGTCTCAAGCATTTTATGAATTTTAAATCCTTAAAGGCGTAAAAAGAGGGTTCAAAGTTTCTATGGAAGATCGGGTTTTTGGATGCAATTAAGTTCAAAATATTTGATAAGTCTAATAAAATAAAATAACTGAATACGTGTTTCAAGGTCTTTTTATTATTTTTAACCCGTAAAGTGGTAAAAGGTGGTTCAAAGTTAGTATGAAGATCGGTTCGGCAAATGCGATCTGCTAAAAACTAAGATAATTGAAGGTGGAAACTTTGTGGAATTAATTACAATGAAGTATAGGTTTTTTGGGTCGTTGTTGGTTGACTCTGTGTCCATACAAAATAAAATACGCGATTGAAACCGGGGGTGGACAGCCAAGTACATAATACCACCCAGGGAGTAGGGACAGGTGACACAAAATTAAAGCCAAAGGCCTCAGGCAACGCATTAGGCACACCGAACATCTGATACTATTATGCCCCGAGCCATTTACGGAACCAAACTGAAAATTGGTTTAGAAGCAGTATAGCACATACTGATGCTGAGCAAGCCGCTTCTACAAGCGAACCAATAACGGCATTATTTCGGAGTGTGCCCCAAGAATCGTCACTAGATATTTGTTGGCCTACGGTTGGCTTCAACTAGGGATTTGCAAACCGGAATGATTCTCAATCCGACTGGATTTTACCGGACTGACACAATCGGCTGGACACAATCTGCCGAGGTCTACTTGGAAGTCTTTAAATACGCTCTGGACTCAGGTCGGCCAGCGCAAATATAACGGTTCCATGTTGAGTTTCAGGGGGTTCACGAATGATTCCGACCTCCGGTGTAAGATCTATTTTTATATCGTATTCTGCGTGTCCAACCACCTGCACGCGAGAGGATGGCGAAATATGAGATACACCTACAGATTTTATGTTAACTGAAGTTACTGCAGTCAAATCCAAACGATACGAAATGCCTTGCAAAATTGAGGTATTTGCTAATCGCGAGTATGCTTACTCATATAGCGCGCGATTATTTACTACATCATTAAGTTAGCAAGTGCTTGAAGACGTTGTTATGTCGTTCGTACAAATCGCCGGAAAAAAACATCATTATGTATTTTCCCTATAGTTTTATACAACTATCGGATCCGGTGCCGGATCCGGTACGTACCGGTTTTTTTGACCCGGCAAAAAGGCACCGGATCCGCCGGACTGGATTGCAATCCCTAGCCTCCACACGCTGAGTGTGTTTACAAAGAAGTCTCTTTCTCTTTGAGGTGGTTAAAATTATCTAGCTATATCCAAAAATATACCAAAAATATATAAATATAATATACTAGTGCTTAATAAAGTAATATTAAATTTAAATAAACCTGAAGAGTTTTTCTTGCCTCCTCATTGATTTTCAGGCGGGAGGAAATGACTGTTTTTTTTTTACATGAGTGGAAGGCTACTACGGTTCAACCCACCCAGCCCAGCGCCAGGTTACAATTACGAAATTTCATTGCTATCACTAAGCATTACCTACATGAGGTTTTGCTTGAGGAAATTGATCATGGAAACCTGTCGCTGGCCTGCGATCTATGGACGATGATGGCACCTGTCAAATGCCAACAGACAGTGTTTCATCTGAATCCATATACGATCGAGCTTGTACCTATTGCAGACAGGTACATGAGCCGTACACGCCACTAATAAGCCTCCGCAGATATTCTGTATGGCCTCGAGGCATATTGGGAAAACGATATGCGCATATATCTGCCTCAGCAGACTAACAAGAGAAATTTGGAAACATATTCATCCCCTACGAGTTACTCTGAAACGTTGAAGAGCAATTATCTCCGTCATTGGCTTTAAGTTTTGAAAACAGTAATTAAAGAACTTGATTGAGTCAAATTAGTCAAACTTCTTTTTCGGTCGCACTGGGCTTAATTTAAAAAATAATTGCTATTCCGAATTCTTCGTAACACCGAGCAAAAATGACGGTTTTTCCCGGCAATATCGCTAATACTTAGCCATATTGCCTATCGATTTATAAAAGTGGACGTTGACCCTTCTTGTGACTTTGGATAGCGCCACGGTGATATCCAGTGATAGACTCAAAATTTAAAGAGTTTTAATTAATATACCTAGGTACATATTATCCTTGTACAAATTCAATTTGAATCGTATGTACAACTAAAAACAGCTTGACTTTCTCTCGACTCAACTACGTGGTCGGTTTTGTAGTCATTAAACTACCAATATTAAACATTGGCTTTTATCGGATAGATTCACTGTAGAACACAGGCCTTTCAGAAATATATACAGAAAATACATGTATATTGTCTATATTTTCTTTCGGAGTAGGCAGAGCGTAAACGGTTTTAAAACGGTCATTTACTTGAGAGTAATTTCAGAAGTAATAATATCTAGTTATGTATAATATAATCGGTTAGGTATATAATAACTCCAACATGTTTATGTAAATTTGCATCTAAGTGGTTACTTGATTGCATGTTAATGCTAATCATCATTACTGACCTCATACGTCCGTGATAGACGATTTAATCAGTCTCTGAGGCAAGAACACAGACTCTGTGTTGCCTGAGAAGCAATTATAGAAAACGTAGGGTCGCCCAGGACCTGCGCCACCCCCTCGGCCCTGGCTGAATCCACAGGAACGACGAGTCGATACGTGTAGAGCCAGCTTGGCTGCAGGAGTCTACTACATGATAGACCTCTGTCACACGCGCCTAACGGAGAACCCGTTCCGGGTTTAACGTAGAGTTTGTTCTTCTCTTGGACCGGTCTTGGGTCTGGTTAATCCCTCGGTCGCCTCTAGACCCCCACGGAAAGAGAGCCCCATTAAAGTTACGTTTATTTATTTAGTATACGTACTAAACTTTACACAACACATCTTAACATAACCCACACATGAACTCAATTCAAGTCACCGAACTAAGACAAGAAAGCCGACGAGGGTCAAAAATATGGAAAAGAGTTACTTGATTTCCAAATCTCGTTTACCATCACCGTACCTTTTTCAATCCGCGAATTTGAAGTCATATCATTAATCAATATTCCGGAAGGCCCACCACACAAATGATGTAAAAGCGTCGAATTTCGCGATAACGGAACTGATCTTTTTTCACCACTTCTCGTCGCACGTTCCTCCGAGCCCCGCGGGGATGCAGGGGGCGGGGGGCGGAGGTAGTATCAGCATGTCATTTGTTTATATTGTGAAATTAATCCCCCGAGCCCAGCTGACTGATGAGTCGAGTCAAACGCTGCTCACAAACAAAGAAACAGCTTGGTGTATAGTATAATCGATGTTCACTTAAACGACAGATGCTACAAACGGGGCCCATCAATCTATCCCCCTACCCACCTCCAGGCTCCAGGTCCCGCCGGCCGAATTGTTATTCACGTTCCATTACCTCAATTTTTTAGAGCCGAGGTGCCTGAAAAGGAACCCTTTCACTCATTGTGTCTCATCTTTGAATGGGCGGAGGGCCGCCGTGAAATTAAATTTCTTTACATTATTCATTATTTTCTTTTTAAAGTCGAGTTGGAGTCGAGAGATTTCCTCCGCACAGATGTGGAAATACACGGCTGGTTTTCTAAACATAATTAATGCTTGTAGTCTTCCTTTATTCTCTATTTTGTTTTCTTATGTTCCCTTTGAACCAACCATTATTTTGTTTGTACCCTTCTTAATTGTTTCGTGCGGTTTCATAATTTTGCGACAAGAGTACCACACAAATAAACAGTTAATTAATAATTTATATTGTAAAAGATAATTATAATATTAATATAAAGAGTAAATACATCGATATAGAGCGCAGGAAGTTAATTTTCATACACAGTTTGAGTATCTTGTACATCTGATGTTTTCTACATTGTCATGATCAAGGTGAAGGACATCACTTTGGAGTAGAATAAAGTCTGGCGCACACGTTTCGAATCGAGCAAACACCAGGAGCGCGACGGGCCGTGCTCGCCCGCGTTCAGACACGTCCCGCCGACCCATAAATTCAATAAGACGCGATCCAAACACCAAGTGGAATCGTTCCACCGCGTATACAATACAAAAAGCTAATCCCCTTTATGCCACCGCATTTATTCTAAAGAACTGACAGCTAGAAGCAAATAAAATTAAGCTTGAAAGCGTAAGCAGCAGCACAACCACTGTTTTAACCACGTGTTTTAACAGACCAGTTTTGTTAGTTTATGGCTAAAGTAAACCTACGAGAAATGGTGCGTTATTTCCCGTGTGAGGTGCCAGAAACTTTGAAGACGAAGGACGCACTCACACAACGAATGGTCCCTGGTGGGTGACAAAACAAACCTTGCTCATTAGGTAAATTTAACATAAGACCCCTTTGAACTAGTTTTCTGTTTCGTGTGTTCGATTCCTACAGGGAGAGGGAATATTTATTTCGACTTTGAGTTGAATTTATCTACAGAGTATGCGGTTCAGTTTTCACTTTATTTTAACACCCACACAGGTTTTTATTCCTGTTAAATATGTCAAAACTTTGATCACGAATACCTAAGAGATATTTTACATCAGTTTTACTTCCCACAGGAGTTACCGTGTTTCTTAATCAACGCCCAGTTTTTGTCACTATAGGATGATATAAAAATTCTATTACATAAGTTCAGTGGGTGATTTGACTCTACAATTCAGAAGGAATAGAGCAACCAACACAAAGGCCCATTCGTTGGCGACGAAACAAAGGTTCATTATGCTTCCAGCTCATTAGGTAAATTAATGAATTCGTGGAAAGGGTTTGGCACCCGCTTCCGCTGATGAGCCTCATCATATTGATGACTGTAATGTTTCCACGTCCTTCATTTGAAGGCACTACGACGTTGCCAACCATGGTGAACGATAACAAAGAACTACGTAAGAGATAGGAAAGAACGGTTCATACTAAAAGCGTATTTTAAATTAAAAGTATTTTACTTTTTAAAATAGAAATAATAAATAAACCTTTAAAAAGCGTACTGTAATCTTCACGTACAATAACTTTCTGTACATACTTGTGACATCGACTCGTTCTCAAAAAGTTGGAAAAATATATGTCATGTATAGGACTCCACAAAAATCTGGAATTGACGGCAGGTAGTCGTTAAGTATACATTTATTGCATTTTCGTGATTTCGTGCTGTTACCTTGATAATTAATTAACACTTAGTTGAAGTTTCAATTGAAGTAGGTATGCTTCATAGATTCCAAAAAAGGGAATATAAAGGGTGTAAGGGACAGTGTTACGAAAATTTTGCATGCGTGATAAGACCATGAAACTGAGCAACTTTTTCTATGGGGGCTATGTTGGGAAATCTTTTTTTGAACTTCATAATAATACAAAATTCCTGATCAGCTGAGTGACTTTGTATGGGAACTCGAAAAAACTTTTTGGTTTCCCAACACAGCCCCCATAGAAAAAGTTGTTCCGTTTCATGGTCTGAGCACGCCTGCAAAGTTTTTGTTACACCGTCTCTTACACCCTACTTGACTTTCTCACAAAATAGCAAGATTCCGCTACGATTGCCACGTAAGCATTGTTATACGTAAAAACGCTAAAAGACAGAGAGAGCCTTTGGTTCACTAACTAGGCACTGTTGAAGTTACTCTGTTGATGGTGCCCTTTCATAGGTAAAGTATTAATGCAATCACCGTGTCGAACAAAGAAGCCGGGCTGGGCCTCGCCGGGAGCATGCGAGCGGAACTCAATTTCTCAGTTTAAAACTGCTCAATCAAATAGCCTGAGTGGATGGTTAGCTCGGTGACGTTATTATACGGCATAATTGAATGCAACAGAAATTGAATTACCCTTAGAGGGCGCACTCTCTCACGAACTACATGCACCAATAGCGTTACCATATTGAAGGCTATATTGCAGTATTTAGTTTTATAGTATAGATGAGATATTGATTAAAGCAAAAAAACTGCCGCGACAAAAAACATTGCATTAAAAACACGTTTGTTTTATGGGAGCTCGTTTCAATAATCAAAAATTGTTAGACCATCGCATTTTCTTTCCAGCGATGAATTTTACATTGGAAAATTTTATTCAATCTCGGGATTAAAATACGACTTAATAAACCTCCCAAGCCATTTTGCTGAAACATTACAAAGTTTTTTATAGTATTTACCTAAATAAATTAAGCTTAATACTTAGCCTAAAATATTACCAAAATTAAATATTTTTGTCAAATAATCCGAATTTCCGCAACGACGTTGTCTCGAAACCTGAGTACGTAACGTGACGTCACCATGCACCTGTGCACAGTGATGTTGGGAGGTAAGTTAAAAACCATGTCGCAATCCCTTGTGGACGCTCCCGGAAAAATGGCACGGAAAATAGGGAAAGCCTTTGTGTGGCTTGAGTGCATTCTCCGTGCACACGACAACTGCTAAGCGAATTACAAAACGTGCCATATCGAATATTTCAGCCTGAATTCTATCTTAGCATTTTCCTGCTGAGTTTCACAAAGTGATATTGAAAGTCAAAATTTTAGCGACGAGTTCTCTCGATGTCAGCAGAGTTCTGTACTTTGTCCAATAAGCTAAACGGCAATCATTGGCTGGTAAACTGGCATCCGACAACAAGCCGAAGTATCTTCTCGTGTCTATTTATCTCATTTCTGTCTTCATGAGTGTCAAAACTTGTGCGAAGAATAATTCCACACACCCCTCGAAGCTTTAAAAATCTGTGAGGGGATTTTTGCTCTGTAATCTTTCAAGTTCAGTCAAATGTAGATAATGCTACTGTTGCGAGTTTTGTTGCTTGAAAATCTTTTCGAAAAAAGAAGGCACTCACTGTTTTATAAAATTGAAAATTCTATGAACTTTTATCTAGAGTGGCAATTAAAAACATTTTTAATTTTCTCCTACTAGAATGGATTTTAATAACAAATTACGTTTGCTGAATTTAGGAATGTTGTACACAACCTACGTTAGTAAGAATATTGGATAAGCAGGCGGCTTATAGTATCAGCAATTCGCAAGGTTGTCGATTATATATGGCAACAGCAAATTTTCTATTTCCGATCGAATGTAATCGTTTCGCGCGGCGTGAGGACGCGGCGCGCGCCATTCCGCCGGCGCGGCGTACCAGAAAATTAGGTTACCATTCCCTTGCACTGGTTGAGACCGTTCTAAAATTCTGAAATCTCGTTCCAATTCCGATCATAATTCTTGAGAATTCGACGTAGAATTGACGTTTTCCGATTTGTGCGACTTCTGGAGGCAGTAAAAGAACTCTGCAGTTGACGACAATAAGTTAGTTTTGAAGAACGCTCATAATATTATAGTATAGTATAAATAGACCGTCTACGTCGTCTACTCTGCAGTCGGCAGATAGCACAAAGCGTTTTGCACTTTATTGTTCTAATGAATGGATCTCTTGGAAGTTGAGGATTATTGTTCGTTAGTACTTAATATGTATAGTAGGACTGTATACCTAATGATATTTATATTAAAACAATTCTGCACAATTTTAAGTATTAGACCGGGTATGTTGCGACAGTATAAAAACTCATCACCCACCACCTAAATGACGCAGGCTGTGACGCAATTCAACGCGCGACCAAAACACATCAATCTGTGTTGAAATATCGGATAGGCAAATTATTAATACTTGTATATCGAGATCTGAGAGAGAGAGAGATAAATTAAGAATTGTATATCGAGATCTCCAACAATTTTCATAAAAATTTATATATGGGTTTATACCCCCCTATACGAATTTTCGGGGACGATAAATTGATCTAGCTAGGTTTTATTTACCAAAAATCACTATCAACGCCAAATATAATAACGTCAAAGCCGATCGACTCGACAAAAAAAACGTCAAAAAAAGCCGAGCAAAATGATGATGTATCTTGTGTGGAGACAGATCCACTAATTCATTGGCTAAACCATCAGCCAGTGTAGCTTATTGGTACGACTGTCTTCCTCTAACGCAAGAAGGCTCGATTTCGAATCCGAACCTCACCAACTCTTTTTTCATTTTCACCTTCGCTATTTTATTATTACAAATATTATAAGAGTGTGTTATACTCGTCAAATTGAACAACTTTCCGAAATATGAAAACAGGACTTCCCTTTGTGTGGGAGGACCAATTAGCCAAATAAACGCGGTCCGTCTGTAGTAGCCCTCTCACTCACCGACAGATGGCGTAAAACAGGTAATTATGGTTTTAACGGATTTACGCGACATGCGAATATTAGATAGTGTAGGAAGCAAACTACGTTTTGGGGGCGAAAAATCCGAACTATCTCGGTCAACCAGGTCCTATGCTATGCTAGTCATTAAAAATAAACATTCGGTACAATATAGGCTAAAGTAGCAATTTCTGCCAATAAATTTTTGGTTACAACCTTTGGTTGGTATAAGAAGAGTACTTACGTATTAATCACGACGAGTACTTAAAATTTACAAATAAGATAAGATAATCTCGTCTACAAACTTGATTGGTCATACTTAACTGATTAAATCAATATTGAATTTCCAAGTTAAAGCCGGAGATCAGTTTCTCCGGCAAGCGGCGATGGACACCACTGATAAAATTTATCTTGAGGTTTCTCGACAAATTATTCTTCTCAAATTACAAGAAAATGCACCAAAAGATGTTTGTAACCACCAGACCGCTAAATTTAGCCGAATACGAACTTGGGAAAATAAATCAATATGAAAAGATTAATAAGGGCTCTGAGTGCCGAAGTTTGTTTTAACCGAAGCTTGAAGTCGTCGAATTAATTCCCTTTCAGGTGGTCTCAAGTTTCGATGTCTGGGACACTGGTTTTATACTGTCGCGACGAGTTTGAGTGTGCTTACGTATACTTGCTTTGCATTGCTTTTGAACCCACATCAGAGCAAAGTTGACGCAACGGGACCTTAATTACGTGGAGGGTCGGGCGCTTTTGAAGCCACCTTCTCTCCGTCTCGGCAGAGACCATCAGAAAGTTGTTGACCGCCATGTCACAGACAGATTAGGTACCTACATTTTAGGATAATCCATTACTGCATACTCACCCACAGACCAACGTAGTCGTGCGATACCAAGACTAACATCCCCAGTCGTCTTTTGTCGAGATGGTTCTAGCAGTGGGTGTTGCATAAAACGACTAAGGCATGAATCTAACTGGGCATGGATAGCAGCGGTCCCCGTGAATATAATACAGTCTACAACAATCCGTCTGTCAAGTGTAGAGAGTACAGTACCTATGCCCTTGTCCATCAGTCGACTGCAGTAGCTATCGCTGTTGATGAGAAACGTGCGGATTCCAACAGCGTACAGTTCCGTCGCGGGATCTTTAATTTGTCATGCATAAACCAGCAGCCGTTGATGTACCTAATCCCAAGGCCACTATAACACTTCAGCGCAAAATCAACGCAGCGCTAACGTATGCTCGCCTGTCATATCCATAGGTACTAGAAACGTTAACCCCGAATTAAAACTGCTGTCTCATTTAATAAATTAATTTCCAAAATTATTATGCACGAACTAACTAAGTAAGTAATTATTTGACGCCAAGCTAATAAGACCGTCTATGAATGCGCTGCAAAGTAAACCAACTAATCTAACTATTAAAATAAATAGGAACTATTCATAAAGAGAGTCTGCAAAGTGCCGGCACACCGTGAAACGGAACGTAGATTCAGTCTACAGACCTAGGAATTTGGTTAAAACCTAGGAATTTGTTTATGTTGGGCGGCCGAGCGCGTTTCAGCGCTTAATTGCATTTTACAGTGAAGCGTCACCGGGGGAGCGCACAGCTAGCGCGTGAAAAAACAAGTCGAATTTCAGGTGATTTAATATTCCATTGGACGCCGGATACTACGCCCGGTCGTACAAATACAACATGTACTATATTGCTTGTGATGGGGCCGCCGGCTCAGAGTAAAGGATATTGCATCTCTACACTGGAAAGTTAAACAATTACAGGATGGAAATATCGGAAACTGTGCAATGTGTTTTCAATTGGCAGAAAATTTTGTAATAAGTTCACGAAATAAAAGCTGTAAGTAGTTTTAAGTGATTTTCATTATGTGCGAAAATGAGCTTTTGAAGTTCCCTTCCAGCTAATTAGGTTGGCCGCAGCAGGGTATCGCTATATTGTGTTACTGTGCCGTATATGAAGCACCTTATTCTCTGGAGTTAAGATTGAAATCAGTCTGATGTTGAGCCTAACAGCCGTCAGCGGCACGTTTTCTGGGGCCCCGGGGAGGCATTGATCAGGATGAATACGCGCGTATAATTTCACTGGTACACCTTTTATTACGCCTAATTTTAACAAATAGCACCTTTTCTGGTTAATCGAGCTTTGCAAGAGTATTGTAGGTACTCACCCGGAAAATGTTCCGTAGTACCACAACGTGGTTATTGTACCTTTTGTATGATGTCTCTTTTCGTGTGGGACACTGAGTAGTCCAACGATCCAATGCAATAATAAAAACAGAACTCTTTTACAGGTATAAGATAACCATCATTTTCATTGAAACAATTTTTCTGTCCATAATATGAGATCAATAAGGTACTATCTAAACTTTCTTTCACACTTATAGATATGTAGGTACAACTCGTTTTAATTAAAGTTATTATGAAAGCTAAGCGTAGCCATGATATAATATTCTGTTTCAACAATAACTCGGCATTAGACAGAATTATGGGCGTGAATATGAAAGCAGCCGTCAGTGGGAAATCATTGATGGTATTAGGAGCTTAGCCTAAAGCCTCAGCTGATTGCCGCACTGGTTGATGTGTTCCCGTCTGATGATGTGACTTATAATTAGCTGCTCATTATCTACTGTATTTATGTAAACAGGTTCCATATCTTAAGGTCGGTTTAGCGCGAGGCACTGAATAAGTTATACAAGTAGGTAGTCTTATCATGCACATAGTTGTCGAACATTTTGCTAATATGTCTTTTTACGTTTGTTAGATTAGGATTTGGGAAAGAAATCTTCAATGTGTTTTTATTATTTTCATGATTTATGATTCCATTGATTCAGTTTATGTTACCTTGAGTCAGTTTATGAATAGGCCCCGCAACAACCTGCATTAATTAACATGGTTTCTATAACTAGGTATATGCTCATTCTTACGTACAATGTAATGCTATTCTTGCTTGTACCCCATGATTTGCACGGAGTTTCGACCCATGTTTTTGCGAAAGGCAAACCTTAACTGAATACTAGGGCTTACTAAGATTTAATTTCGCACATTATGATGGACTAGCTGGTGCCCGCGACTTTGTTCGCGCGGTGGAAAGTCGATTTAAGTTTAGTTACATTTATAACGGTTCATCGGGTAATTCGACGACTCGGTGCGGTGTCCCACACCTCAAAAGAGATTGCCTTGTATTATGTAATATCAAAAAACTGTAGGGAACATAATTAGGTACAAATAGTCAAAATCATAATACGACTCGTAGTTGGTGGTCTTTCACGTACTTACTTACGGATTAGGTTGGAGACCTATATATACCTACAAAGCTAGAGAAACTACGAACTACTGCCTATTTTTTATATGTGAAGTGGTTATTAAGTCAACTTCACTCAGTTCCTGTATAATATTTTTTTCTGTGATGTTTGCAACGGAGAAGTTTGTTCATATCAATGGTTAATGCTGGGCACATTGTGAGAAAAGAACTTTTACTCTGTGATTTCTGTCAGCCCTCCTGTACCCGTGTAGTTAGTTGGTTGTGGCGGTTACTTTTGATGGTTCTTTGCCAAGTCGTTGAAGCGTGATTTTTTTATATCTAAGATGTACACTAACGAAAATCATTTGCTAATTATGCATTTTCATATCCGTTATAGTTAAAAGGGTTTTGTTAGTCAAAATAGGCACTTTTTCCGGCAAAAGCAATTTTTCCACAAAGATGTATCCTACATGTTAAGTTGCTTATTTGCTATTCACCATAAGAGGTTTCATTCAAATCTAACTGGAGGGATTTTGAAGATAAGCGTGAATAAAAAACCGGAAACGGTTGTTGATCGATAATAATAAATGTCGCTGTTAGTTTTCTAAAACACGCTATCGGTTCGTTTTCTTGAAACTATAAAGTGCTGGACACCTACTTTCTTCGGTCTTATTATATGTATAGATAGATATGTATAGATGATGTTCGGCTCAGCCACCAGCTGTTAATTATAACCAATTGATATAATATAGCAAAATATCATTTGCTACACATAACTCGTGAAAGCATAACATAAAAACTCAAATATGGTATACCAGACTGGCATTACTTACATCTTCAAGATAATCTTCTCTAACATTCGTCACTATCAGATCAGGCAGACCCGTGTTGTGTGAATCAAAAAAACAATCCAGCGTTATTAATGATTTCTGTTTCTGGTGTAGTTTTTCCCGCACAGATATCGTAATAGCACACGTCAATGCATACAGTATACCTACTTGCTGTAGCATATACTGAGTTGGAGACCTTTTCGGTGTCCAGTGTGCTATAGTTAAGGTTTAATTAGGTATGCATGTCTTATTTTATTTTTTGTAACACCTACCGATACTGAACAAAATATTCTTATTCTTCAAACATTGTGGCTGTCACATTTTTGTATGTTCTCTGTCACGAACCGCAATATCGTCATCATAATATCAAATAATATCGAAATATTCAAAATAAACATATCAAATACGTACGTAGATAGAAAGTATATAATAAAGCAAGTTCTATTGACATAAAATTCCACGATTGCATAAAAGGTGTTAAATTAGTATGTATCCTCGTTCTCCTAATAAATTTCTGTTATAGGCAGCTCTCTGGGAAATTTGTAATGTTTAATAACCTGCACTATGTACCTCGACACTGACATTTTCACTGTTAACTATAATTTGATAAATATCTTTAAAAATATTTACCTAGTGCCTACCTATCTACTCATTAAGTGAAAATGCCATGTAGTCTAGAGCCGACATCAATGTCACCATTTGCATTTTATTGGCAAAGTTTCAGGCCGCAAGACGTCTATTTTTATGGTAAACTTATTCAAATGCACGACGACGTCATAAATCGGAAAAGGGGTATGGCACGGCAGGCACGGAAACTTTGCGAATGCTTCCACTGCCGCCGCTCGCGCTCGTCGACCGCACGGTGGGTGCCCGACGTTCCGTCCCCTTTTCTAAATACCGCGTCTCTGGACGTTATTTCACTTCTATGTCTCAATTCTTTAGCTTATCGACTGCTTTGCCGATTTTCTTCCTTACTACCAACAAACGCAAAAACAATACAACAAGAATGTTGGCTGAAATGCGGGACTCGCTAGACTACAAGCAGCGTTATAAAAACAAAGACGGGAACTCGAAAAAATGCTGCAATAACCTAGGGTTATTTATTCTTTTTTCTTCGTTCTTGCGCGGAAATAATACTGAAAGGGTCGATTCTTTGTTTGAAATGCGGCAGGATGCCATATCTATCACGTTACGTTACGGTCTATGTATGTAATAGTCTAATATACTTATTATCATTGACTTGACATTGGCAATTTACCTATTTATGTTTAAAAATGGGATTGCTAGGTTAGGAAAGTAAATAATTTGATTTAGGTAAATAACTCTCTCGTTTAGTTGGAAAGGCCTCCAATTTGTGTCTTCCTTTCAATTTTACTCGACCATATATTGGCTTACTTCTGACCTATTCAAATACACCTACCTCTACCTACTACTATCTACCTAATAAGTATCTACTTTGAGCATCTCGAATCAGAAATTTTGCTAAAAGGCATTTTTGTCTCAGCTCATAAAAGGTTACCGCTCGGTTTTTAATCAGCGGGCTCGGTAACGTACAATGAGACTGCGAATTTCTCCCCGAATGAAAACGAATTTGCCACAGTTGGAAAAATTCATTTATCGGCCACCTGCGCGCCCGATCAATCGGGGCTTGCACAATAGCGCCTGTGATCTTAAAGCCAGCATTTTCTTTATGACCTTTGAGATAAATCTATTATTGCAGCTTCTTTACTTAAGGAGAGTGGCAAAGTCGTTATCGATTTTACTATGTATAGTAGATTTTTGTTAAAACTGTCTCATAAAGTTAAAAGTATCAATACCTACTATGCTTTACTCCTTCATTCAATTCACCGAAAATTCAGTTGAATGGAACACAATTCGGTTGTGGACTGGGTCATAAAAAAAAATATAAAAGTTGTACGCTCAAAAGTATTGTTCATAAATACTACAGACATCATTCAAATTTTTGAAAATTATCAAATTTTCAATTGATAAATAGAAAAATTACATAAATGTATGTATTCTGACGCCATCTAAAATAGCAATGTATGACGTCATATATTGCTTTTCTGCATACAAAATACCTTATTAGATCGTTTTAAAAGGAAGCTCATTTTACATGCCAGTCCACAAGGGCTATTGTATAAAAACAAAAAATAGCCACAAAAATAAACGCAAAAATGACGACACCTAAATAGAAAAAAAAACATCTTGTTTATCCTAGGAATTTGGCTGAATTCTTAGACCTGTTTATGACGCAGATTGAAGTCACAACTTTGCCATTTTCCGGCTTATTACCGAAAATCCTATGAATTCAACTTTCCTGAATTCCTGATTCTGCCATATAACTACGACGCATACACTACACCAACCTACATATATCTCTTGGCACTGCTATCATATCAATTTACTATCGTTTTTGCCGTCCATCAGTCATCGTCAAACTATCCGTCATAAATGTAATTGAGGCTATCTCGTCACCAAATTGGGGATATTATTTTGCCTTCGTCAACTACGTTAATGTTATCGACAATGTCGAACATTGCGCCGACCATGTTGAATTATCTTCGTCTGACAAATTTTGACAGTTCGAATACTTTATGCGGGATCATGACACTTTAATGGAAAATACTTCTTCGTGGTAAATTAAAGTTAGTTTAGCTTCAGTTAATGTGTAACTAACTTTAATTTTGTGTTTTGTTTTACATCTATGTACCCTATTTTCAACCAGATCGAATAGTATTCTTTTTAAAGTCTGAATAAGTTATCAATGTACTCAACTCCCATATGTTTTAGTTACTACTGGTATCGGTTCTAAACCACGTATAGTATGCTATGTGGTAGTACGAATTGTATACATTTTTTACGAATTGTATACGTTCCGCTGCAAGTGCGCCTTCGTTCATCCAGTTACTTAACGTTAAATTATGCTCAGGTACTTCAGTCACGGTACGGTATACTGCAGGGATTCGCTTCGCATAGCCTCGGGGTGGCATAAGCGAGCAGAGATCTCACGTCAAATTGTGCTCATACCCGACCTGCCATGCTATTATCCAGACAGGCTCTGAGGAACAAAGATTCAGATTTCACCCGCCTTCGAGGCACCTGCTTATTTGCGTTACATTGCCTACAATAAAAATGACGTGAAATATTTATTTATACACCTAAGTTGTCATATTTCTACAAACGGACTTTTCTTGCAGAATACAAGGATTATAAGGTGTAAAAATATTACCTGAAAATATTTTAAGGGGTGAATGAGCCCTTGAAACTGAACAACTTTTCCCAAGCTACCAAGCAACTTATGTGGTCTATAAATGAAAAAAAATGTTGGACCCGCCATACAAATTAACTTGGTCGACTGTTACCTTTTGTATGGAAGGTCCATAATTTTCTTCATATTTCCTATGTTCCTTGGAGAAAGTTGTTTAGTTTCATGGGCTGGTTCACCTTTTAAATATTTACAGTTATTTTTTTTTCACACACTGTATTTTCACACAGCACACGGCACGTTTGCGTCACTATGACATCTTTTTTTTTCCAAAACGGAATGATCCCAAGTATTCCCAAGTAATAACATCTTA
This sequence comes from Keiferia lycopersicella, assembly GCA_029255805.1. NCBI lineage: Eukaryota > Metazoa > Arthropoda > Insecta > Lepidoptera > Gelechiidae > Keiferia > Keiferia lycopersicella. The sequence goes on along the minus strand of JARACZ010000006.1, from coordinate 12,147,011 downwards.
GACTGAAAAGTCTAGTTGCGCTCGACTAGATAGCGCCGCGCCTGCATACTTGCCAGAGCTGCGAGATACTAATATGATAACTTGAAGTGCACAGGTAAAATAATTGGGTTTTATATACAAGTTTGCCGCATTTTTTAAAAGTGTTTTTAGATAGTGAGGAATCTAGTTAAGCGTAGCAAGACCTTATAATTTATCTAGGATATTCATAAACTATATTATATATTCTTAAACTATTTATAAACCTTTTATAAACAAGGTAGGTAGGTATATTTCCGCCTAGGCACTTTTATAATTAAGCACCCATGGATAATGCACATAAGTTAGTCGTTTGAAAACATAGTTTGACCTAAACAAGAATTATGACCTAAATATAGATTATAATGGTTTGATTGGGTCTACGTGCGGTAATAATTAGCAGGTATACAGGGTGTAATAAAATAGCTGCAAATATATTTACACCTTTTAGATATGCGGATCTACCTTTTGTCTAGCAATGTACTTTTTAATTAATCTATTGCGTTTTGTTCGTCCGTAAAATGACAGTTCTTTGTCTAATAATAGGTTTCAAGTGTTGGAAAGTAATAATGTCTTTGACATCTTAACATTATTTCAAATGAATGTTTTCAATTTAAGTTTATTTAGGTAAATGTCCCGTTTAATTTCCTGTTGTTTTGTGTATGTTACAATGAAAGCTCCAAATAGATACTTTTGCTTGAAAGTCCCTTGAGGGCACTGACTGCCATAAGAGTGAGCTGCAGAAAATTCCAAACTTATTTTCTTTTTTTTATATATTATCCTATATGCACTCTATATATACATGCGCGGACTTCATGCCAACGGCATTACCAGTCTACCTTAGGGCAATTCATAAAAGGGCTACCTAATTAATGAAAGAATCAATCCTATAAACAATGTATAATATTAGGAGGTTTTCTTTTTGAGAACCATAAAGTAACTAGTATTCCAAGAACTCGATAGATGGCGTTGAACCGACTATGTAACTAGACGTTTGTGTAGATTCCAAAGCCAAAAGACTAAAAAAACATTGTAACACTGACTCACAGTCTGGCATACACTGACACTTTCGTTCCAAATTAGTCCGAGTCCAAGTTTCAAACAACAAAAACTAAATATTACGTTCCGTTCTTTGCGGTAACATACCAAGCAAAGCGCCATCTATACAGCGACTAGAATAATAACAAAAAAAAATTACCTACAACACTCAAATAATACACAGATATAATACATATTATGTAGGTTACCTAAAAATATAATTTCAATTGACATCGTTTCATAAATTGAGTTTTCTTAGGGTTCGTTTCCTCCTAAACGCAATGTGACGCAAACTTTTACAGAAGGTGGGTAGGACAAGGAAATCAAAGTGGGGTAGGTAACCCTCTTGCTTTTAAGATATCTTTTATCCAAAAAAGTACCTAATTTATGTGGCTTGTACCGCGATAATTGAGTAAATATTATAATGTCCTGACAACCTGCCACTATGGTGATACACAAATCATCTGAAAGAGCCCTCAATATTTGTCAGAAGTGGCAATTGCAATCGTGTTTTCATGGTCGTAAGCGCTCTGCCTACCCCGGAATAGGTACATAACGAATAACTGTGATGGATGATAAATACGAGTGAAATATAATGGTAAAGAAATCAAAGATGGAGCTGTTAAGTGAAATCCCCATACCATAGGTCCGCGTCAGTCAAACACAGGAAACCCCGTAATTACACATTCTCTCATAGTTTGTTCACGAACAACATAAAAATGCTTTTAAACATCCGCCTTTGAGAATTATTGATATATCGCAAACCTTTTCGAGTTAGAGGCGGGTTTACAGAGAAATGCCATTTGCGGGGCCCGGTAGGCCCCAAGCCGTGTCTGCGAGAACCGAGCACTTGCCTATGACCGGAACACTGTGACTTTTATGTTATTAAATAGTATTCATTCAAAGTTGGACCCCTTAACTAACTTACTTCTCTGGCTCAGTGACCCGAAATGGTTCTTGGCCTCCGAAACGATCCATGTCCTGCGCCACCTCCACCAAATTAATTGACTTGGAGATGGCCCAGGTCAGCCTCCACCATATCTTTCCAGCGGTAGGTACCTGAGGCGCATGACAGGACGACATCCTGTCGGCCGTCCCATGTACGCTCTTTTGACGCCCCGATCCTCACCTATTCTTTCTACGTGGCCGAACCAGCGAAGTCTGTGAGCTTTCGTCTCTCCGAGTACGTTCGGACCCCTTAAGTCATAATATGTTCGGCCAAATTAAGCTCAGTTTTTTTTTGTCGCAGGCACGATGTGGCGTATAGCGCCACTAGTGACATGGCTGGTGGCCGTGTCACTGGTGGCGCTGGCCACCGCGGACCCGGGCGGCGGCGGCGGCGCCAGCAGTGACGTCACGCCGGCGCTGGCAGCCTCCACGCAGCGGCCGGCGCGCGTCACCACGCCGCCCGCGCCCCAACAGAAGAAGGAGCGGCGGCAACGCAACCGACGCAAGACCACCACCACCACCACGACCACGGCCGAACCTGATGACGACGAAGACCACACCACACCGGCTACTACGACTACCGTCGATCCCAGAAGCTTTGACCACAGTAAGTGTGATAAAATCTTTCTAACTCTAGGTATAATTTCACGTCCCGGCACCCAAGGAGGAACATACTACTACGGGAGTACTACTTTTTCTTCCAATATTATGAATGGTATTCCAGATTGAAAGCCAACGATGACCAGAATCTAGATTGTTTTTCCTCGGGCCACTTAAAAAGGCAAAACCCAATATTTGGCTGTTCATTCTCAGAATAAAATCCCTAATCCTTATTCATCAATCTTGCGAGTTAAAAACGTGACCTGAGTAAACCGACGGTAAGTGCAAAAAGGGCCGAACGTTCTTACAATTCTTATGCGGCACAAATTTGCACGGAGATGCACCGTAACTTCGTATTCGTGATGATTTGAGAAATCATATTCCACCAAAAACATTTACATGTGAGGATATAGCCAAAGATATTAGATCGAAAAAGATATTAGATCTTAAATAGAGCCAAGCTCCTCAATCTACACGCGCTAAGTCCTCTAAATCCACCAACTAAAAAATTCATAAACTCTATAATACATCTTAGTTAAAGATGGTTTGGCTGTTTCTGCCGATGACTACCTTCTTACCTTCGTAGCTCTCTTATATAGGTTTGTCTACCTATGATGTTTTTTCCATAGGTCGGTTAAGGCTGCCAAGCTTTCCGTATACCGTTCCTTACAGGCTGTATAGCGCGTCTCAACAGACCTGCTCCTGGCGCATAAATCCGCTGTAATTAAGCTCATTTGGTCGCACGTGTCCAGCTCATTAACTGATTAGCTTCAAGGGTCGTGCGTGGGGCGTCGGAAAAACAAGCCTTGGCTTGGTCCACGTTCACTTTTATTTATGAGCCCTTTGTAGATATACGAAAAAGAATGCGGAGGAAAGAAAAGAAAATAAAAAACGGTTCATCAAAGGCCAACTGACCACCGTTGGGTATATGGGCCCGTATCGTTTTAGAGGTAAGGTCAACCGGGGCTATGTCATCTATGGGGCTAAGGCGTCTTATACAATTCTCGTCCAAATCGCGTATTCAAAAACTACTAGTGCCATCGTTTTTCCATCTTTGGCATTAAAATTACAAAAAACCACCAACAGATGTCGCGAAAGAGGCCATATTTTTAAAATAATCCGCCATTTCTAATCTGTCACTTGTTTCGGATACCTGATGGATGACACACGTGGTTGTTAATCAGTTTAAATCTCAGTTTCTTTAAAAGATTCCATGTTTCTTAACTGTAAGTGTTATTATTTTTTTATTGTTTTACATGTTGTTTTGGTTATTTCATTTAAAAAACTGAAAATTTCGAGGCAATATGCAAATTAAAATTTGTAAGTTATGTTTATGCCTTGGGGCTATTGCGTCCGCCTTGACGGGGCGAATGCGTCTATTGTAACGCAATAGCCCCATTTTCCTAACATGATTCCCAACATAATTTGGTGAAATTTAGGTTTAAAGATCATTTATTTCTCATTAAAGACAAAAACAATGTCACTTACATGAGAACAAAGAATGGTAGATAAAAGTTACACTAAGATCGTTCAATTTACACTGAGTTTACAATTTTATTTATACTAAAAATAAGACCATTCACATTTTAACATTCAAGTGCCTTTCCTTAAGAAGAATTTAATACATAACTGGCTAATTTAGTTTTAAACGAAATAATCGAAGTTATTTTTTTTAAAGTGGAAGGTAATTTGTTAAAAAGTTGCGCTCCTTCGTATGTGAGCATTCGCTTGCCGTAGTTAGTACGAAACCTGGGCAGTACCAAGTAGCTAGCTCGTCTTGTGCTGCGTTTAGACACGTTTTTTATTTGGGTAAGTAAGATTGATGTGTGAATAGATTTATGTAAAATTTTGTATATTAGTATGCATGTATTATAGGTGTAAAGTTGTTTTATAGTCATAAGTTTTGTGTCTGTAAATATTTTGGATGTAGGTGTTAAGTAGTTATAGTGAAAAAGCATTTTGATAAGCTTGTTTTGTAAAATTTGTAATTCTGATAGTTTGGTTTTGCAAGCACTGCCCCATATTTCAATCAGATATGTAAGATGAGATTTAACAAGAGAGTTATATATTAGCATGCGAACTTTACGAGGTATGGCGCGAACAATGCCACGTATGGATCCCATTATAGAGGAAAGTTTTTTCTTAATTTGGTCAATATGGGCATCCCAAGTAAGTCGACTGTCCAACAGTAATCCTAGATATTTCTCTACGTGTTTTTCTTGAAGAACAACGTTGTTTACTTCTAGGGGTTTATATGGCTGGATAAGTTTATTTTTGGCCTTGAAAATTATGTATGACGTCTTAGCAGCATTGATTGTCAATAAATTAGATTGAAGCCAGTTAGAAAGGACATTCAGGTCTTTTTGAGCCAAATCCATAATACCACCTATTGAAGGGCCAAAGTAAAACAGACAAGTATCATCTGCGTAGAGAGTAATGTGTCCGTGTAAGCCCAAATCAACGATGTCATTGATATAAACGGAAAAAAGAAGAGGACCTAAGATGGAGCCTTGGGGCACACCAAAAGTGATTGGGAGTGGCTCACTTTGGAAGTCACCGATTTTGACTACCTGCTGACGTTGGCTAAGGTATGAGCGGAGGATTTTTAAAGCATTACCTGTAATTCCTAAGTTTTGTAGTTTGGTTTCGAGCATATTGTGACTAACTGTGTCGAAAGCTTTTTTTAAATCGACGAAAATGCCCAGAACTATATTTTTATTATCAATGTTTTGCTTGACTTTAGTTACCAGGTCGACCGTCGCGGCTACAGTGTTGCTCTTTGGTCGAAAACCAAACTGTCGATCGGTAATGAAATTAATTGATTCTAAATATGTTTCTAGACGTTTATGCAGTATTTTTTCTAAAATTTTTGATAAAACTGAAAATTTCCTAACATGTATCGTAAGTCATAGACTTCTACGGCGTATATTATGTTTTCTATAATCAGATAAATATGCTCATCAAAGTATCGTGACGCATTAGCCCCGGTTGACCTTATACAAGTTTATTTTTTAGTCAGTACACAAACTTTGTAGGGTGTTTCTACTTAAAATTATGAATGCTTCGCGGGATGGTCTCATGGTATTTTTAATCCAGCAAGTTGGCAAGCTTTATATTTTGGTGTCATTTCCTACGTGTAGATATGGTAGGATTCATATTTTTGAAGTTGTTCGGTTTCAAGAATAGAACACGACTTTACTTTACACGGACGAAACATAAAATAATATTTGTTAGATCATGAAGTGCTGACTTGTATTCCATAAGTAGGTTAGATTTATTTAAATAATGTTTTTAATAATAATGGTAACAATAATGGCACCTACCTACATATCATTAGCCTTTTTTAATTCAATTAATTCCACATTGCAATAAAGCAATAGAAACGAGTAAGAACAATTCTCCTGGCTTGAATGTTGATTGTGTTTGTTGGGGGTTAATTCCGTTGATAGATTTAAAAAGTTTCTCTGCCGGCGAAGCCCGACGAGTCGTATTGAAATTCCGGCTGCAACACAAGCGAGCAAAATAAACTAGGGAAAAAACACCTAATGTAGCGGGCGGTATCCGGGCCCTTACAATTTAAATACATCTGTTGACCTGAATACTATCAGTGCTGGTTAATTCCATACATTACAGAATTAGTTTACACAAAATTTCGATAGATGGCAGTACAGGTATCGCTAGGAATATTGAACACATTATTTACATTTTCTTTTTTTTTTAACTGCATTGCATAAATAGTACCTTTATAAGACTTTTAAAGTTATATTCACCAATAACATCGTTAAAATATAGTATTTTAATTATTATTTTTCAATGTTTATACTAGCAATTGCTACACGAAACATTTTGATTGGGTTCTAACACAGTTCTAAGTTTATTCAGCATGCACACAAATGGCGCTGAAATAGAAATGTTTCGAGTATTTTCCTTCTTTGACTGCTGGGCTGCTGGCAGGCAACAATGTTTGTGTCACTGTATGTTAATGTGACACAGTGACACTCATAGAGTAATTAGCTGAGTTGTCATAAGTCATAACTTTAAGTAATTTATCTCATCTATAATATCATAATTTATCTCAAAATCAAGTCTGTGACATGGCACCTATGCCGAATCAGGCCTGATAAATCGTAACGTGTAATCGCTACTTGCTATTATGCAAGGGATAGCCGGTATGTGAATTGAAGAAAATAGCAAGCTACGCCGGCCGTCGTAATCGTGCGCCAGTTTGCCATACAAATCTAGTAAAAAAAAATTGTAAGACCCTCGCATTGCCTCTGGATTACTTTTACTGCTTTTTCTCCGACCTCTGCATTGCCCTTGGAAACGAACATGCCAGCCCGAAGATGCTCTTACTCTGGTTGCAACAATAGAAGTTCCGAGTATTCAATGTTCCGATTTCCAATACACGATACACATCGCAAATCTCGCTGGCTAGAAAATGCAGGTAATTTGGCTTTAAGCCATTTAACTGATGACGAGCTTGGAAACAGATATATCTGTGAAGTGCACTTTGATGCTTTAGAAATATCAAAGACGGGGTCGAGGCCAGTGTTGGATAAATCCGCTATCCCAAGCCATTTCTCAACTTCACCACCAACTTTAAAAGTGACGATCCCGACAAAAGTTTATTCTAATAAAAGAAAGTTGGAATTTGAAGATGTTGGTGATCAGGTGGTGCAAATGGATCCAGAAATAAATTTTCCCACACCACCGTTTGTACCGCATGAAAACTGGGTGCAACCGCAACCCAACTGCGAAACAATTGAGATCAGTATTTAGAAGTAATCTTCTGAATGGACTAATTTCCATAAACACTGGGAACTGCGAAGAGGACGATGCAAAATTTTTATTTGATGACGAAGAACCTTTTTTTCCTGCCTCTTCGTCATCAAATATAAATTCAAGTCAGATAGACGACGACATCACCACGGCTACATTAGCACACTCTATGCCTAGTACTAGCCAAGTCCCCAGTACATGTAAGAAAACAAAAGCGGTAAATGTTCCAAGACAAAAAACATCTTTGGAAGAATGCTCAGTCACATAATTTGCTGGGTATTTAGGAAAAAAGTGTATGGAAAAATTAAATTGCACAAAATGTGACAAAATGTTTATAAAAGACGAACTTTTATCAGAAGATCGAGAATTGCTAATAATTAATAGGAATTATTCTTATAAAGATTTGAATTTAAATGCACCTACTCAGGCTTTATTTCAAATAGTCAACCAAGGACTGACTATTTATTGCGATGTTTTCAACAATTTAAAATGTAAATATCAAGTGAAAAAACGGATTTTAACATTACTAACGAAAATAATAGTCGATAATGACACAAATGATTGTAACGAGCATGTTACCTTTATTTTAGATAAAATGATTTCTGTCAAATTATATGATTATTGCAAAACAGTAACAAAAAAATATGGACAGTGAAAAACAAAAATTAAAAATTTTAAAACACAAATAATAATGTTTTTAAGATCTGCTTGTTTTATTTGTTGTTAAGTTGGCTAGGGAGCAACTCAGGGGCAGCAGCATGTCAGTTAATGGGCGAAAACCACCCAAAAGGGAAAAGTTTCAATCAGTCATCAGTAAGTCATGAAAAATTATTTGTCTGACTATATCTACTTTGATGCGACTGACGATCGGGGTTTAGGAGGTTTCCTAAGAAAGCCAGTGGATGTACTAAAAAAAAAATACCCCTTTTGTGGTTTAAAGATTAGAAAATACGTATTTATTTTTTGAAGTCCTTAGTCTTATCACAAATTTAGAAACAAATCACATCAAAGACCACAAACTTTCATACAAATTATGACGATACGCTTGGTCTATCAAGCGCCATCTATTGCGCTCTTAAGAAAACAAATGACATCAAGCGCCATCTATAGCGCTGTTAAGAAAACAAGTGAGAATGCATATTAGTACCGAGCTCGCGCCACCGGCGCTGCTCTTGCGCGAGTTATCGTGGCAACGATCATAGTACTGAGATTGACTCTCTGTTGTACGTTAGTATATTAGTTTTTCTCTGTGATACTATGAACATAATTTTAAATATGTATGGGATAAGAAAAATGGGTTCTAATTTATTGGAAAGAGTTACTATTATATAAAGAGTTAGCTATTTCGTCGCACGGCTGTCAGCGATCGTAGCTCAGTTGGTTAGACTTAGACTGCTTGCCTGTAAATCAGTGGAGCTCGAATTCAAATCCGAACCTCAAGCAACATCTCTTTTTCATTTTGGCTCGTTTGTTTTTTCAATAATATTTTATTTTAAATAATATTGGAAAATATTTAGATTTCTTAATCCGGTTCTAAAAATTATGTACTGAACCCATTAGTTTATTAAATACATAGTTAATAGAAATTACTAGAAATTGGGCGTGTCCGTACACGTGAGAGAAATTAGTAGGATCCGCCTGGATTCCAAAGGAAACGCCGTCGCGTCGCTGACGAGAGCAAGTTTTATTCCCAGGAAAAAAGTGATCTAGTGAAAAGTGAAGTTGTATTCAGCTTGCTGAGTCCTGTTGTGAGCTCGTCGTTCCTTTGTCCTGGTCCCGTCAGCTGGCCGCGCGAGCCACTTGATCTGAAGGTGACCTTGAGTGACGTTCGGAAGAGAAATCCAAGAGTGTAGAGTGTCTCATGTCGTGGGAATGTGTGAAGTGGCCTCCAGAGGGTGTGAATACTGTCTGTTTGGATAGTTTCGTGGAGAGATGCTGTTTCCTGGATCCTGACGGATAAATACTAATTTTGCGTACAAACGTACTAAATCTTGTCAATAGACTTTGATTGGCTACTGGAACATTCAGCGGAAAAACTGTTTTACGTCACATTCTTATGTACTTTATTCAATTTCACCACTGACAATAGTCTCGAAACCAAAATTGATAGTGCTATCATTGTTAGTTAAGAAACAAATGAAAGGGATAGAAAATTTTCGTCTATCATAAGGTACTACTCTTGTTTAAAATTATTCTACACTGGAAACATGGAAACTCTTGTTTAAACATGCCGAAACTGCAAACAGTGCTCATATCAATAACTAACAGTACATAACAAAAAAAAACAATATTGAAAAACGTTTACCAGCCGCCCATCTCTCATAAACCTAATATTGGTTCGATGCGCGGCCACGAAGCGTGAAATGACACCCCCTGGGCACAGACCTGCCTGCGAGAGAGGGGGGGGGGATGGAGGGCCAGATCAGCCAAGCTTGACCTGAGCGTGGCGGAAAAAGAAACAAAAACACAGAGAAGCTTTTTAAAAAAACATTCTGGTTGGATTTACAAACGTTGCATTGTAAGCAAATTCTCTTCTTTTCTCTTATTGTGCGAAATGAAGAGTTTTTATCAAATAATAATAAGTTGTTACGTGTTATCTAGTTCCGGAAACATCATCAAGGCTAATCCTTGGTTAAACCTGTAATTTTGCTGAGAGAGTGCCTGTTAGAACCACATTCATCTGCATCAGTTGCTCATCTGTCTGTCCTTCCATACATCCAACAAAGAGAGTAGTTATGAGTAGAAACACGGAGAATCATATCAATATGTGGTAATTTTCACCGCAGATTTTTACTTTTACGGTACTGTATACCGATAGATTGGCACTCTTTACAAGCAGGCCAGGTCAGCAGTCATTTCAAAATGTACTTCCAGATAATCCTGAATGACACCTTTTTCAAACAAAGGCACCCACATACCAAAGTTGTCAGGCGCGCATAGCGGGCGTCGCCAATGTCATTTCTTTCTCTATGAAGGAACCTTTAATTTCATACCTTTTGTATTTTTTTTTTATTTTTATGAGAAAAAGTAGTGGCTGAAAAGTAAAAAGGCGCGGGGTCAGTTTCCCTTAATCGCATAGAATTAGCAGGGGCACGCATACACGACAAAAATGAAATTCCATACATACATTTTGGTAAGGTTCTTAAACATCACACTTTTTTATTACCTATTTACATATCTCATGCTCTGAAAGTAGGTCATTACTGACAAAAAACACGACCTGTAAGTTCAACTTACAGGCGAGGTTTTAAAACTAAGCCTGTAAGTAATTTTAAATATGGAACTAGAAAAAGAACCAATAAAATCGCGGCAATTAAAAAGTTAAAATCAATTTCTTCTTTTTTTAATAGGAGTTGCATCAATTAGTTGTATACGATTTTAAATTTCGAACTGGCCGCTACGAATTGTGTTGTTTGAGCGCAGGAATTATATTTTTAATCTGTATTTTTATAACCTCAATAAATGAGTTTGTCGAATTATTACTCAATATTACAATAACAAAGTAAAAATGACTAATATCCCTACCATAAAAAAAAAACAACTTTAAGTTAGGATACTTTTCTTTCATATTAATTCAAAAATTTTCAATCATAGAAAAAAAAGTTTAGTGGTGTAATTTGAGTACCAGACGATACAATCATCATTCATGGATCGTTTTCTTGTATTTATCGCTTTATTTTACTCACTTTTCATTCGTTATGTAAAGCAGTATACGTACCACGGATGTAACATCAATATCAACCTCGGCAAGATACCGCCCTCGCTCCGCTCGGGCGTTAAAAAACCTCGGTGGTTATTAATAGGTTACATGCCTAAGTACGTAATCTACTATTAAATCAAGCTTCTACAATACTACTAGATCCTATTAATACGATCAGACTAATGGCTCATATCAAAACCACAGCGCGTAATAGTCTCAAAACGTACATCGGGAAAAGAAAAGATACCTACATACATGAAATTTTATCATAAAGTAGACACAATTATATCAACAAAATTATGTATTGGTAAAATACCGATCTGAAATCTATACATATAATAAAGCTCAAGAGGATCGAAAGTCTGTACATACAAGATATCCAAAAAAAATTGTTTCGTGATACTTAATATTGATAACAAAACACGTTTCTGCAATTTTTTAAATTTTTGTCTGTTTGGGTGTTTAGATGTTTAGATGTTTAGATGTTTGTGTGTTTGTTTGTGGATATGCGGAAGCATCACGCGAAAACGACCGAACGGATTTTGATGCAATTTGTACCAAAATGTCAAGTAAATCACCGACCGGGTTATAGGCTAAAAAAAACATACCCCTAAAAGGGGGGTTGGCTGCTACACATAAAATAAGTTTGTAAATCACGTAAATTTCATAGAGCCGCGTAGTAAAAAGATGTGTATGGGCTTATTGGACCCGAGATTGATTTCAAATTTCGAACTGGCCATCACGAATTGTGTCACTTTGAATAAGCGCGCAGAAAGAAAAATAACATGAGGCCGTATTTATATTTTTAATCTATATTTTTATAACCTCAATAAATGAGTTTGTCGAATTATTACTCAATATTACGACAAGAAAAGTAAAATCTACGAATATGTCTACGACTACAAAAATATCTCTTTAATATTGGAATAATTTAAACTTTTAATAATTCAATATTTTTTACGCTCGAAAACAAAAGTTCCGTGGTACAAGACGTGTGAGTTGCGTACCAGACGATACAATCTTTATTTATGAATCGTTTTCTTGGTGCGTAATCTACTATTTACCGCGGGAAAATTGCAATAGCTTCAAAGCAAAAGTTTGTGTGAAGGGATATCCTTATTTTTGCCGCTCCAGCCATGGTTAAAATGGCTCAGCGGAAGTGGATCTGCTTATGATGAAAGTGGACCAGCGAAGTTCCACAATTTTTTGTTTTTGAATTTTTATTGCCAATTTTTTAAGGCTATTCTTTATATCTACGTTACTAGCCAATGTTGGTCTGTTACATACTGTTATAATATGCTTAGCCGACAATACCAACATTATTTTCAGGGTGCGCAAACTTTTTTCTGAAACATTAATTCGAAATATGAATAAAAATTGGACTACTCATACAAATTGACTCGATCGGTTGGTACATTTTCTATGGAAGATATTTTTTTACATATTTTCTGTAAAATTTTCCTTACGAAAGTTGTTCAGTTTTATGAGTCATTATCATCGGTCTCACAGCCTCATACGTCTGTGCCAGACGATCCAATCAGTGTCGCAGACGAGACTTTTCGTCGCTGTAGGTATAAATCCATTTTGAAAACGCCGGATTGCCCAAAACAAGGCCACTCTCTCGGTCTCCTTGGCTTACTCCACAGGAACGACGAGTCGATACATGAGGAGCCGAGTTGGCTGCAGGATAGACCTCTGTCACACGCGCCTGACAGAGACCCCGTTTCGGGTTTAAATGTACTGTTGTCCTTCTCCAGGGCCGGTCTTGGGTCGGGTTTCTCCCTCAGTTGATTCTTACGACGCGACCCCCACGGGAAAAGAGGAATTACTCTACTCTGCCGGCAGCATACGGTCTTAATTAAATAGCCTTGGTACTTAATTAAATGTAACCCTAGCCCGGCTCCGCCCGTATGGAAATCGGTCATCCCGTGGCATCGCATAGGAACTTTTTTTACGATAAAAACTTTCCTATGTGTTAGTACAAGCACAAGTTACCCCTTTTACGTCTGTGCCTATACATACATACATACATATATCGCGCCTTTATCCCTTGCGGGGTAGGCAGAGCGTTAACGGCCGTAAGAATACGGTTGCTATGGCCACGTCTGACATTTTTGAGGATTGTTTTCCAAGGTTGTTCAAGAAAACATGTGTATCACTATAGTGACAGGTTGTCAGCCTGTCGCCTAAAAATTGTAATACACCAATACCCTCGAGTCCCTTAGTGCCTCTTACGACACCCGCGGGAAGGATGTGGGGTGATGCTATTCTAAGCCGGCATCACACATCATCTGTGCCCAATTTCGTGAAAATCAGTTCAGCAATTTTTGCGTGAAGGAGTAACAAACAAACAAATCTTTTGTATTAATATATTAGTAGGAAGTAGAATAGGATAGGATTTGTAGTAGGATGACTTGGTTTTTAATAAGCTTATGTTTTAATTATTCACACTCATGAACTCGGTCTTTATTCATCCATCACAGTGTTAAGAAATGTAGCATCAGTCTACTTCACGGAATTAATACCTTTGGAAGTAAACGCACGGTTTTAAAAAATCTGCTTAAATGAGCTGGAAAGCGAGGATTTGGAACAGGGAGTGACTAATCTAAACCTGATTCAGCAAATTCAACCTACAGAATTCAAAAAGACCAAACATATATAAAAGAACCACCGTTTTCTTACTCTTTTTTTAATTTGGAATTTACATATAAAGTGTAAAAAAATTAGCTGCAAATATTTTAAGGGGTGAATCAGCCCATGAATCTGAACAACTTTCCCCAAGGAATACATAGGTCGAAATATAAAAAAACATTTGGGCCTCCCATACAGTTGACTTGCTCGGCTGCTACATTTTGTATGGGAGGTCGAAAATTTTTTTCCATATTTCGACCTATGCTGCTTGGGGAAAGTTGTTCAGTTTCATGGACTGATTCACCCATTTAAATATTTGCAGCTAATATTTTTACACACTGTATAGTCGGCGAAACCAAGTTTTTGGGTACCTATCTACCAACAATTTAATATAAGCTTATAATATATTATTTTATGGTTCTTAGAGTCTATAGGGGAGGCCTATGTTTATCAGTGAGATTCCTTTATATAGCTGAAATGATGGATGATATATGGCGAAACGAAGTTCGCGGGCACCAGCTAGTAGTTAATAATTTATCAATTTTATTCACTCAGCCGACATACAGTCTGTATGTACATAATTTAATGGTTAAAAATAAACGAGCATTCTTTCGTGGAAGAATTTATTAAAGTTCCATTCCATTAAAATGTCACAATAAAGTAATTTCTGTACATGACAGCTATGAAATCAAACAGCCATTTAAATACCACACTCATTCACTGTGATGTCAGCTTAGAACAGCATCACCCCACATCCTTCCCGCGGGTGTCGTGAGAGGTGACTAAAGGACTGAAGAGATTGGTGTATTACATTTTTAGGCAACGGGCTGACAACCTGTCACTATAGTGATACACATGTTTTCTGAAACAACATTGGAAAACAATCCTCAAAAATGTCAGACGTGGCGATAGCGACCGTATTCTTACGGCTGTTAACGCTCTGCCTACCCCGCAAGGCGTGATATATGTATGTTTGTACTCACTAATAGTAAAATATCAATGATTAAATGAGTTTTCAGGGTTACCTATTTAACTGCTGACAGCATACCTACTTGCAACGACTGCAGACTGATAAGTAGACAGCGAAAAAGCACAATTTAAGACATCTATCACACTCCTGCGCAAAAATTACGCTGCGTTAACTTATGCGCCTGTCAGATACTAGAAACGTCACTCCCCATACAAAAACCGCTCTCGATGTAGGTTCAAGGCACGACGCTGCGCTAGCGCTGCGTGAGCGCTAGGCTGAGCGTCGAGATCGGTTTTAGTATGGGGATGACGTTTCTATAAATCTGACAGGTGCATACATAATCGCACGTTATTTTTGCGCTAAAGTGTGAATGGCCTTAAACTAGACAGTCAGACTCCATACTCCAACATCGCAGGCTACGGTCACACTCACAGACCAAAAAGTGATTCAAGATCATCTAACACCATACATGAAAATTGGCTAAACCACGAAAATCGATCTACTAAATCTACTAATCGAGTAACCAAAATCGATGTCACAGTCGCAGCATGAAAGTGGAGTATACTTTTAAATTCAATTACATTGCAAACTTTCCGTCACAAATCAAAGAAAATATTAGAAGTTGGATTTTATATTATTTCCTGGGCGCTCTTTTGGCGCGGCGCCACGTTTGCGCCGGTGGCTACGGCTCGTAGTAGTACTACGATAAATGTTATGCCCGACCACTATTCTACCGCTGCGTCGTTTACATTCCGGTAAGCTATTGCAAAATTAACAAGGTATGTATATAATACAAATATCGATAGCGCTTTTCATTCCTGTGTGTAAACTATGCTG
The DNA here is from genome assembly GCA_029255805.1 of Keiferia lycopersicella. Taxonomy (NCBI): domain Eukaryota; kingdom Metazoa; phylum Arthropoda; class Insecta; order Lepidoptera; family Gelechiidae; genus Keiferia; species Keiferia lycopersicella. The sequence continues at coordinate 12,131,493 of JARACZ010000006.1, read as the reverse complement.
TAAACAGTGATGCCAACATAGCCAACTCACATATTTCACCGCCCGAGAATTAAGGTAACGCTGTTCGTTGGCATGTTTAAAGGATCATGCCCAGTCTTGTTTGCATGCTCCTCTTTGAGTGATAAACTCTTGCGTCATCACTTGTTGCATGCCTTGCGTCAAGCGTAGCAGTTTTTACGAGAAAAAGTATATACTTGCATATATCACTCATTTATCATTTGAAAAGTAGGCAGAGCTCATGTTAACGAGTGTAAAAATGCGGTCTTTTTTGCCTCGTGTGATAAATATTTGAAAAATCAGCATAGCGACTAACTGTGAGCATGAACATCTAATGAGGTGATTCTAGCCGGCTTCGCTCGGTATAATTTTCATTATTATGAGTAGAATATATATATAACTAGCTGGTGCCCGCGAACTTCGTTTCGCCATAATATATCTTCCATCATTTATCAGCTATATATAGGACGACCACTGCTAAACATAGGCCTCTAAGAACCATAAAATAATATTAGCCAATATTAAATTGTTAGTAGGTAGGTACCAGAAAACTTGGTTTCTCAGACTATATGTAAGAATTTAAAAAACTGTTAAATCGTAAAATTTCAATTTCCACATACAAGAAAGAGTAAAAAACGGTGGTTGGTTTATAGTGTTTAGTCTTTTAGAATCCCTAAAGGTTCAGCTTCTTGAAGTCGTCTTTCCCTACTACGATTTTTTAGCTTTCCAGTTCTCTTCCCTATATCTTCAACTTTCCGCCTCTTATGCCATTTTTAGCAGATTTTTTAAAACCGTGCAATATTTACTTCCAAGAGTATTAATTCCGTGAAGTACACTGATGCCACATTTCTTGACATTGTGATGGAAGACTGAAGACCGAGTTCATGAGTGTGAATAAATAAAAACAAAAGCAAGTAATCATACTACTAATCCTATCCTATCCTACTTCCTACTAATAATATAAATACTAAAGTTTATATGTTTGTTTGTTACTCCTTCACGCAAAAACTGTTTAACTGATATTCATGAAATTGAACACAGACATAAAGGAGGTAACTTGGATTAACGCATAGGAAAGTTTTCTTCGCGAAAAAATTGTGTGATGCCATGACCGATTTCCACACGGGCGGAGCCGCGGCTAGGGTTACGTTTAATTAAGTACCTAAGGCTATTTAATTAAGGTCGTGTGCTGCCGGCAAAGTAGAATAGCACCTCTCTTCCCGTGGGAGTCGTAAGAATCAACCGAGGGAGAAACCTGACCAAGACCGGCGGCCCTGGAGAAGGACAACAGAATCTACATTTAAACCCGGAACGGAGTCTTTGTTAGACGCGTGTGACAGAGGTCTATCCTGCAGTCAATTTGGCTCCGCACGTATCGACTCGCAGTTCCTGTGGTGTCAGTCAGGGAGCCCGAGAGAGTGGCGCAGGTCTTGAGCAACCCTGCGTTTTCCAAAATTACACTCCAGACAAAGCAGTGTCTGTGGAAAATCGGCTTATACCTATAGCCACGAAAAGTCTTATCTCAGATTCTGATTTGATCGTCTGGAAACAAACAAAAAACAAACGTATAAAATATAACTTTCGTCAGGAAAATTTTACAGAAATATGGAAAAATGTATCTTCTATATAAAATGTACCAGCCGATTGAGTCACTTTGTGTGGGAAGTCCAATTTTTATTAGTATTTCCAAAGAATATTTCAGAAAAAAGTTGTCGCACCCTGAAAATAATGTAGCTGTATTGTCGGCAAAACCTATAACATACTGCATGTACCAGACAAACATTGGCTAAATAGCCTTAACCAAATTAGCGAGAAAATTTAAAAACAAAAAAGTTATTGCAATTTTCCCGCGTAGATTACGCACAAAGAAAACGAGTCCTATATGAAAATTGTATCGTCTGGCTACGCAACTTGCACGTCTTGCAACACGAAACTTTTGTTTTCGAGGGTAATAATTATTGAATTATTAAAAGTGAAAATTATTCCAATAATAAAGAGATATTTTTGTAGTCGTCGACATATTCATATATTTTAGTTTCCTTGTCGTAATCATGAGCAATAATTCGACAAACTCATTTGTTGAGGTTATAAAAATACAGATTAAAAATATAAATACGGCCTCATGTTTGTTTTTCTTCCTGTGCGCTTATTCAAAGCGACACAATACGTGCTGGCCAGTTCGAAATTTGTAATCAATCTCAGGTCCAATTAGCCCATACACATCCTTTTACTACGCGCCACTATGAAATTCACATGACCTACTAACTTATTTTATGTGTAGCAGCCAACCCCCCTTTTAGTGGTATGTTTTTTTTAGCCTATAACCTGGTCGGTGAATTACTTGACATTTTGGTACAATTTGATTCAAAATCCGTTCGGTCGTTTTCGCGTGATGCTTCCGCATATACACAAACAAACACACAAACATCGTACAAAACTCATTCATAGATGTCGCCACACGTCTTTTAAAACGCGCTATCGTTGTGTTTTCTCAAAACTATATAGGGTCACTGAACACTGACTTGTTACTGTCTTATTATATGTATAGATAATAACCTTGCATACTGACTAAAAAGCCCTCTATAAAAAGTATATACTTAATCATTTAATTTTGATTAATGGTTCTGTTTTATTTTTACTTTAATTAAATAGAATTTCTACGTTTCTTTCCGGCGAGGTCAGATGAAACTTCGTATTTGGAAAATTTCAATAAATAAGCCCTATTTACCATACGGCCTACTTCACTGAATCCTGTATTTAATCATCCTGGAAGCTCTTGGAAGAAATCTCACCATAATTCACTCTAACTGCACTTTAATCGAGATGAGAGAACCATTTCTACAGAAACCTGATCGAAGGAAACGATCTTATACCGACGCTCGAATAACCGGCGTTTTCCAACTTTTAAATTATTAAACGTTTTCAAACGTAATTAATTAATACTAAGCATTATTAAGAAGCCCATTCTTATAAATTGCGTCACTTAAGTTTATTATTAGTCTCCGCACGTCTTCAGCTTTATTGCAATATGAATTCTTCCGATGTACTCGTTCGTATAATTTATTTCAATAAGTAAGAATTTCAATAAGTATAAATATTCCTACGGGATAGGGTCGAATCTTGTTTTATCCTACTTAGATGTTATGATTTTTATATGGTCTGAGGGGTGGTAACAGCGTATGTCGCGGGGCAACCGGCGTGAAATAAGGGTCTCTAGCCTTTTTCACGCTTCCTGTCCCACTTTCTTACAAGTTCGTTACAAGACAGTTCAAGGGTTTAATATCCCACCACAGAATACACAATGCGCCCATCTTTCACACAACAATAGCTTAATGATAAGGGTGCGACGGAACAACATTCTTAAACAAATTTCGCCGTCGTGTCGTTGGTTTACTTCGGCTACACCTGCCTTACGTGTGATGTCGCAACGGGAACACGGTGAGCAATTTTAACCGGATAGTTGGTGCTCCAAACCGGTTCTACAAGGACCTTAAATTTAATTTACGTGCACAGGGAAAAAACTAGTTGCAAGAGGAAAGTGGCAGAGACAGTGACAAATTGATCCCGCAAGAGAAAAATGCAGCTCACTCGTTCTGATCCCCGGATGACTGTATGTCGTGTCCCTGTCTCTCCGCACCACACCACCCAACCATTACATTCCTGTCACATTCAATATAATCGAATAACTGCATAATAACTGTCACCTAAATCCCGGTTTATTTTGCATAAATCATTTGCTCTTGAAAAACCTTGAAAAGGTAGCATTCTCTCGTGTCAATCGTCCCGTTCTTATAATAATATCCAAAAAATACTAACAGCTTAGACATATTTTTAATACAGAGAATAATATGGTGTTTATAAGCACTCGAATTCGTTGTCGTGAAGCTTATAAATGTCATTGTATTTGTGGTATATGTAGTGTGTTTCATAGTTGGTCGTTCATAGTTTTGGTACAAAAATATGTCTCCTAAGTTTCTTTAGTCACACTTCTTGGATTATGACACTTTCCAAATTCGAACTATGGTTTAACATGGGTTTAACGATTTTCTTACTTTGTCGTATTGCAGCAGAACATACTTTTGTATTTGCTTGAAGCCCCCCTAGAGTATCAATTATGAGTATTTTAATAATTCTGTCATAAAGTACTTTATGTGTCAGAAACACGAGATACGATACGAGTGTGTAACTTAAATTAATAGCCGTGAGTAATGTTTACCGGACAGTGCCGCACTTCATAGGTATAGTTAATAATATATTTGCTGTAACGTGATGACGCGTACATATTCGTAATTATGAGGTAAATTTGATCTACCTACCCTCCCCTCGCTCGTTACCCCACCCCGCTGTCGCCCGTCGGAGGGAGGGTAGTCTCAAACATTTCCTGTGAAATATGTAACATATTTATTTATTGAGCACAGCATTAACCGGGAAATACACGTAGTTCATTTTATTTTATTGAATGCAATAAGGTCCGTATTCAATTACTCGCTTAATGCCGGAAATAATGGTTTTATTTTATATAGAGTGGTTGGTGTTGGTATTTTTTCTCAAGATTATTAAGACCCGTATTTGTAAATCGCACTCAACTCTGAGATTAATCTTGAGTGCGACTTTAAGATGCTGTCAGTGTTGACTGACTTTAGTCAAAATCGCTCGTGAGATCATGTTTACGAGTAGAGATCGATCTCAGAGTTGAGTGTGATTTATAATTACGGGCCTTAGTTTTCTTTTTTTGTTATTTACATTTATGTGACAATCTATGTCAATTTTCTTATGCCAAATTATTCGGTCGCAACACGGCAGTATGCGAATATATCTTCAAGGCTAAGCTTCAAGCATTATATAATAAACGTATATATCAGTGGATACAAACCGTGTGATGCCGGCTTAGAATAGCATCACCCCACATCCTTCCCACGGGTGTCGTAAGAGGCGACTAAGGGACTCGAGGGTATTGGTGTATTACAATTTTTAGGCGACAGGCTGACAACCTGTCACTATAGTGATACACATGTTTTCTGGAACAACCTTGGAAATCAATCCTCAAAAATGTCAGACGTGGCGATAGCGACTGTATTCTTACGGCCGTTAACGCCTACCCCGCAAGGGATAAAGGCGTGATATATGTATGTATATGTACAAACAGCAAACAGTCAGCGGATTTATTGTCATATTTTTAACATGCCTTAATTATTCTGCAAAATTCGGATGGGGCGCGTGAGACTTTTCTTCTTTCGTTTGCCCCTGTATTACATAAACTCAGGTATTTCCATTATGAAGAGAAACTTTTTGCGGTTCTGTACATTTTTAAATAACTTATATGTATCCAACGTTTTACTGTAGGTACTTATAGAAAAAATGATTATTTTTACACGCATCTTATAATTTATTCAGATGATAAAAAATAATAAGATCATTATAGTGCTAGTTTTGTTTTTCATTTTCATTTAAAGCCATAAAATTTCACTACCTCGATATAATAAATCTTATTAATTAACCGTGAGACAAATATAAAGCTAATATGTATCTCATCGCGGTGCCTACAATTAAACGTCAGCGGATATCACCGTTACAAGTTGTCATTAACAATTACAGTTGAGCTCCATTCTCATCAGGACCAACAATACGGAGGGAAGCCCGTAAACAGAATAATTACAAACCTAGGGGAACTTAGACATAACGATACGATAGACGTAGAAACGCCTTCATGGAGCAAAAATTATCCCGTTCAAGGTATCTGTCTATCACTTACACAAAATGTTCTCGCCAAATTATCTTCAACTTTTTCTTTACACGCTGACGCAGCATGCATACACACGGAGTAAACATTACTCCGCTTCACGATATATACAAATACCTATACAAAATGTTCTCTTCAACATTTTCTCGACATTATACCCTCACTATTCAAGTGGTGCTGAAAATTGGGAGTGAAACGGCCTATTAATTTATAACGCATCTGATATGCGAAATTCAGTAACGACCTACTATTTCGTTTAAGATAATGCAATGCAAATAGCACTTGCAACCTGCTTGTTGTTTTAGCAAACTGGGAGCAGACATTTTCTTAGCTTCCCTTCGTAGGACTTCCTCTTCCAAATAATTTACTCTAAGTAGGAAGGGTATACGATCCCCTTCAAAAGTAAAGTTCCTTCCTTCTGTCTTGAAGTAATGTGACTCTTTAACAATAAATTACATGGAATTTGGGTACAGACTAACTGAGCGGAAACAGCGTATGAGGACCGCATTTGTATTCCATACTTCGAATTTAGTAATTTAACTTAAACATAAATCACGTTAAGCTCGTCATAATACATCCGTTGTTTCAGAACAAAGTTTTGTCCTTTCAATGTAATAGTACCTAGTAACATAATAACAACGATTTTAATGACAAGCTGTGCCTACCAAATTAAGAAGAAATAGGTATTTAGATACTTCTATTATTCTTAGTAAGTATATCTACCAAAACTTCAGAAGACGTAATGGAGCTGGAACAGCCATAATTTTCCCGGGTTCGTTGAATAATACATAACGATATCTCCCAACGGAGTAACGCTTCGTAGCTGTCTGTGTTCCGTCGGTGTTTGGACCAGTTACGAGTATTTGGAGGCCCTGTGTGAGGTCAAAGTTGCGGTCGCCCTATTGTAAGATCAAGATTATACCCCTTCAGGGTTGACCGGTCTAAAACAGTTCTCCGCTCTGCAGTCCCCGGTCGGCAGGCTCTGCCTCCGCCGCGCGCAATGTTTGGCAAGGCAGGTCAATGCACCCGGCTACAAGTACATGTCTGTCAGAGTCACAACGCTCGGTGCCGCATCATTAATTTGTGCCTAATGTCTGAAACGAGCGAAGAGACGTTACCGACCAAATTTTGTGCTCCCAGACATGGTGATAAAGGCAGAGCCTTTGAACGGAGTATGTGTAACTTCTTTGTAGGCGGCTCTAATTAAGAATTGTTACCTTTTTTTGTAAATTGGAGTTCGTGTCTTCACGTCTTATCGCTGTCAAGTTGAGCTACGACTTTCATTGTGTTTGTTTTTTGTTTTTTATTAATGTAAGTCCTTACCTAAAACGAAATTAAAAACAATCCGACGACACGAAAATGCTGCGATGGTTTTTTTTTGAACAAACTTATCTTTGCTGTTTTCTTTATCGGTATTTTTTCAGTTGTGTTTGTGTAGTATGCAGAGTCGAGTTAGAGCCAGCGCACAACAACAAAAAGAAAATTAAGTGTTACCTAATAATTTAACTACAATTAAATCAATAATAGGAAATTGTCTAGCCAATTTTCAATTGAACTTAGATGGCGGTGGGCTAAACTGAAAAGTTACTTTCCAAAGCAATGGTTTTATGTCTGGTTAAGTATAAATCTAACTCAAATGTCAAAATTTCAACCAAACGTAACGCCATCTAGTATGACATCATAAACCAGCTCGAGATCTGTCAAATACTGACGGATAGAAAAGTCCCAGGCAATGGCAAGCAAACAGCTGCAGCATCCGCGCGGAAGTTTCTGTTCACCATCATCATTGACCTCATACTTCTGTGACAAACGATTTAATCAGTGTCTAAGGCACACACCAATGATTCACTTTACACGGGTTGTAAGGGACAGCGTCCCGAATACTGATAGGGTGCAAGCAGACCATGAAACTGAATAATTTTCCCCTAGTATGTCAGGAAACGACAAAAAATTTTCGACCTCCCAAACAAAATCGCGATCAGCTGACTGCATTTACTATGCGAATCCAAAAATTGTTTGACATTTCCTGACATTGTTCCTAGGAGAAAGTTGTTCAATTTCATGGTCTGCTCGCACCCTATCAGTATTCGGGACGCTGTCCCTAACACCCTGTATTTTTTTTAATTTGCTGCTAATATCAGGTCAAATGGTGCTAGATGCATACAGCTCATACAAAAGTCCACACTGACTGGTCTAACTACAAGTATCACACTTTTTACTGATCGATTTTTTAAATGTCATGCATGAGTATGTATGAATTCATCAGGCTATGTGTGAATGGATAAGTTCATTCTACCGTGTGATATGAGCACAATTAGCAGCAGACTTTCGCATGGAAACACTCAAAAATAGAATTTCAGGTTGAGTTAATTTATGTGTAAATTGATAGCAATTTTAAGGTTAACGCACACTTATCGGCGGTAAACGCGCCGAACGATCCAAATTTTAGAATTCTTTATATGAAATTCTCTGAAACCTCGCACATTTGCCCGAGCCGAATCGATTGAACCGGTCGAATCCAGCTGGATCCCAGAATACCTAGACGGAAATTCGGGTGTCACCGGATTCGGTTCGAGCGATGCTGATTCAACAGCATCGGCGCTTGTGTTCCATCCAGTTGAGTGCAATAGAGAAATGCTTCTTTATTTTTATCGATACAAAAATGAGTAATACTGGCTTAATAGAGGCAGTTTCACTCATAATTCACGTTATCACGCTGCAAAAAGTGTCAAGGAAAATTAAAACTATTCTTTCGGCGCGGTCGCTTCGTTCGATTCTTTTGGTACGGATGATGTGCCAGGCCACCAAAAAATTCAGCTTGTTCCCTGCGTTCGGTACGTTTGCCGCGGATAAGTGCGCGTTCACCTTTACAACGAGCGTTGTTCTCTGGAACTTTCCCTCCGGTAATTCGGTCGTGTGATCGAGGCGACGGTGTGGCGCTTGTTTGTCTCACGTCTCACATGTTTAACATGTAACCACGTGTTCCTACACTGTGTTAGTAATCCTCTCCTCTCCCCGTAACTCACTAACGGTCCTGAAATATCTTGCTCGGCGTCGACGCTCGCAGGCAAACGCGCTGTTACCCGACCCTCATCTAATTTTGTCCTACACTGTATAAACTACTCTATACACATGTGTAGGTGATAGAATATTCTCTATACTTTATTTAAATATATAAATAATACCTACATAATTTTTTATTAATTTATCGCGTGACTATCTTGATCCGCCAAATCTTGGTGGGAACAGGCCCTAAAAACAACAACAAAACAATTACATACATTTTGGCTTCAATGCTAAAAATAATTACTTTACACACAAGTTCGCAGTGAATCACCAACCAACTGCTTACTTATCAATAAAAATCGATTCTACTCAAATAATAATCTAGCATTTTCTATACAATTTAGTTTAACGTTAAAAATGAGTCCACCCACAATACCGAAACCCCACCACTACCTTTGTTGTATCTACAAAAGTAATAGTAATTAACACAAGGATTTTCATTGCAACGCTAACATAAAAGCCAAAAGAAGACAATGAATGCTACACCAATGCTACGAGTAAATCTCGTAGCCCGTAGCGCTACGCAAGTACTACGAGTATCTACCAGCTAATAAACTCACATGAATGTTAAAAAATCTATTGATATGGGGAAAGATGATTTTCATAGACTTGCGAGCGAGTAGAAGAATGAATACATGCATACATATATCACGCCTTTATACCTTGCGGGGTAGGCAGAGCGATAACAGGCGCAAAAATACGGTCGATATCGCCACGTCTGACAAATATTGAGGGCCGTTACAGATAATTTCTGTATAGTGACAGGTTGTCAGCCTGTCGCCTAAAGTTGTAATTTCATATAAAGCCCTCGAGTCCCTCAGTCGCCTCTCACGACACCCGGGCGAAAGACATAGAGTGATGCTATTCTAAGCCAGCATCACACGGGGATAAGAATTAATAATTATAAAAAAGATCCTGCTACGGCAATCCATAAGCCACATTTCATTCAATTTGGTTAAAAATCCTCCATTTTCAATGTATGGAACTTAGATAACTAGCCAGAACCAGTTTCAATCCTACCCGTCAGAGTTGCAGGCCATGAATAATAATTTACTTGTACAAATACTTACCAAATTATCTTAACCTATTCATACCCTTAAAAAGCGTCATAGATTCCAAAGCCATAAGACTAAAAAACACATTGCGCCACTGACTGACAGCCTGACACGCACTGACACATAGTCTTATTAGATACTAGCGTCACTGACACTTTTGTTCCAAATGAGTCCAAGTTTCAAAAAACTAAAATAATGTTACGTTCCGTTCTTTGCGGTAAAATAAAAAATAAAGCAAAATCAACTGACGGGTCAAACAAGAGAATAAATCTGCTCAACTAGTGTAATTTCAGGTTGTTGAACGACTCGGTGTCCCGAAAACACAGAGAGAGGTTGTTCAACAACCATATTTAAAACATTTCGAAATTTTGCGATGGAACTTTCCACGGAAAAAATCCTTTTCTATAGAGATTATCTCTATTGAGAACGAAACTGGCTAGGTAGGTGTATTTTTAAATGCTTCTCACATTTAGACACCTACCAACCTGTTGAAGGTTCGCTATTCTTTTATTTCTCCTTTTCAAACCTAAACTGTACGTGGATAAGCGGTGTCAATAAATATTTTTTTATATTATGACTATTGAGCGCCCACGCCTCCGCCCGGGTAGAGGTTGTTTTTAATCCCGTAGCATCCCACACGAATTTTTTTCGAGTTAACACTATCCTATGTGTTAATCCAAGTACCTTCTATCTATGTGCCGAATTTCACAAATATCGGCTTAGTAGTTTTAGCGTGAAGGAGTAACAAACGAACATACAAACTTTCGTATTTACAATATTACCATAATCTACGTCCACACTAGTTCAAATATATTACGAATATGTAATTAAAAGGTAAACACACACACACACACACACATATCACGCCTTTATCCCTTGCGGGGTAGGCAGAGCGTTAACGACCGCAAAAATACGGCTGCCATCACCACGTCTGACAAATATTATGGGCTTTCTCAGATGATTCGTGTATCACTACAGTGATAGGTTGTCAGCCTGTCGCCTAAAGTTGCAATACACATGAAACCCTCGCGTCCCTTAGGTATGAAAAGGTGTTTACCTTTTTATAAACAGAAAGGAAAAAATGTTATCAAGTTCCCAATCGCACGGACAGGCAAGCAACATTAGCAGAGCGAGGCCAGGGGTGCTCCAGGCCTCCGTTATTACCGCCACACCTGAACTCCCTCGGGAAATCCTACTCGAGTTTTCCACCGACCTACCTAATCAAATAATAATGAAAGTTGCGGTAACCAACCAACCGTCCGTCTCATTCTCCGCATCAAAATACCTACCTAATTACAAAATACAGTAGAGAGCAGGTATACAAGAAAATATATCTATTTTTTTTTATTACAAGCATTATTTCTTATATAGAAAGGCGTGGCGTAGGTATTAGTTTGACGGACTTGTGTTGGCCGGCAAGACTCGTTTTCAGCCAGGTTTCATTAAACAACATATTTTGCGGCGCAGAGGTCGCAGCTACTGCAGTTACGATGCGGTACTCACGGAAAATTTATGTACCACTGAGCATGCAACTCTAGCCCTCTACCAAAATTCTTCACCTAAAACATTCTCCATACGAAATTTTCCTTAAATTTGCTCTCCACTGCTGCTCGCGCTACCGACACTTTCTGGCCCATTTATGTGAATGCTTCGATATGATCGTAACTGATGCGAACTTTGAGCAACGCGGTCTTCCGTCTCGTTCCGACCCGAAAGGGAGTGGCCTTAACCACTTTAGTCCATACAAATTTAATATTTCTGGCGTTTTTTGCGGGGGGAGAGGTAAAGCTGTCAATTTAAATTAGTGCTGGATCGTCAATATTGATACCTGACTTCCGAATTAGTAATATACCATTCAAAATTGTATAATACGAGAAAAATTTAAAATTTAAATTTTTAAAAGGAACTAAGGCTATAATAATAGTAAAGTTTTAATAAAAAGAAATGTTGGCGCCTAATTATTATTTGATATTATGATACAGACATGTCGAAAACATCACAATATTACAATATCGTTTTACAAGCTTTTTACAATATAATAAAGGTAAAGAGAAACTGAGTTAATGTTTTTAACCCATTTTATAGTGGAATATTGTATTATTTTTAGAATCATAAGCAGATTAATGACGAACACCTTTGTTGGACACATTATTCTATAATTAGGAATTAAATAAAAATAATTTATTGCAGATTCATCTCGAACTAAAGTTTAGTATGAATTACTGGCAGCACTAATGTTTCGTCCGAAAATTTTTAGTTCATTATTTAGTGTATTATTTAGTGTAATTATACTGAAAGACTACGTTTATATGAAAAGTTATGTTATTCTTTTGTAAATAAGTATTTTAATTTTTTTTTGTCATTAATATAATAGCACTACAATCCGGGCTTTTTCTGGAGCTCACTTGACATGCGCGACTGCGCTCTGCCTGAAAAAAAATCTGTAAGCAACTAGTTTTTATAACCGTCTATGCCCAATTTGACATCTTGGGCTTATACCTTGACAGAGGGGAAATGCTTCTTATGTCTACTCCCTACCGGGACGGGAGACCGTGTTGCTCGAACACTGCGAATAACCAAGAGATTTGCTTGTGTATAGTAGCATAGCAACGCAACCCCTGGGGAGCATACCCTTCTCAAATATTAAGTTTCGTAAGAATTTTAATTTGGAACATTAGTAGCGGTGTCTCAACAGAATAAAATATTAATATTGCTATCGGGGCGATTTGGTAGGAAACTAAAAATTATGTTATAACTAGAATATTCAAATTAGCTTATGCAAGTACGAATAATAATAACATCATGGTACTCCCTCCAGTGATGTGCGTAAACAAGGACCATTATACGTCATGTATTATATTTTACATATCTCATGCTCTGAAAGTAGGTCATTACTGACAAAAAACACGACCTGTAAGTTCAACTTACAGGCGAGGTTTTAAAACTAAGCCTGTAAGTAATTTTAAATATGGAACTAGAAAAAGAACCAATAGAATCGCGGCAATTAAAAAGTTAAAATCAATTTCTTCTTATTTTTAATAGGAGTTGCATCCAATTAGTTGTATACGATTTTAAATTTCGAACTGGCCGCTACGAATTGTGTTGCTTGAACGCAGGAATTATATTTTTAATCTGTATTTTTATAACCTCAATAAATGAGTTTGTCGAATTATTACTCAATATTATAATGACAAAAGTAAAAATTACTAATATCCCTACGATCAGAAAAATGTCTACTTTATGTTAGGATACTTTTCTTTCATATTAATTCAATATTTTTCAATCATAGAAAAAAAAGTTTAGTGTTGCAATTTGAATAGTAGACGATACAATCATCATTTATGGATCGTTTGCTTGTATTTATCGCTTTATTTTACTCTTTTTTCATTCGATATGTAAAGCAGTATACGTACCACGGATGTAACATCAATAACAACCTTGGAAAGGTACAAACCTCGGTTTTTTTTTATAGCTTACATACCTCAGTACGTAATCTACTATTAGCAATCACTTCCTAATCGTTATTATTCGCCTGGCGTAACGTAGCTCTACAGCTCAACAAATATTTTCAAATTTGCGGCAGATCTTGGTAGAGGCCCACGGGAAGCCGTGCACTGTTGTGTGGCTGTTCATATTGTGGGCATCTAATAACTTCCCTAATCCAGGCACCACTTACTCGTAATCCCCTAAACTCTCGCTACAAGAGATATCAGCCTAACCCAGGACCTAGCATCAGACGGCGGAAGGAGTTATAATTCAAATCGCCTCGCGACAGCGGTCCCGTTGTTTATCTTTGTGATACCTATATTGTTTGTTTTTCTCAAGCGAGTTGTGTTTAATTTATTCGTGTGTAATTTATCACGTGGTGTTGTGGATTAGCCAAGCTTTGCACACACCGACATCTGCGAGATCTGATATTGTACCCAAAATAAATGACGTATTACATATAGGAAACAACCGCCCCAAACATACATTATATTTCTACGTATCACATTAATAAAATAACAAATCAATGTGGTCCTCTAAAAAATCTGAATATATTACGCGCGGGAACTGAATATGATTTTACCCTTTGTGCGTCATGTGTTATTGTAATAATATTTGCGTTATATTAAATGCGGAACATAAACAATAATCTAAGAAATGGGGATTGAAGCAGGGATGTGACTTTAGTAACATAAAATGAATATTATAAAAAACGATTTTTTCTTAATTTTGTACTATAAAATTTTTCCAATATAATAAATTACCGACAGAGGTAAAGTACACTTTATGCCGCTGAATTGTAATTTCTACAGACCTAAAATAAGGTGTTGCGTATTATAAGTGATATTACGCCAAACTCGAAACAACTTGTAGGTCAATATGCGTGGCCAACAAAACAGAGTTGAAACAAAATCTATCGAGTATATTATATATTAACTCTGTTTTGATGATTTCAATACGCATAATCGATTAATAAAAACAAATTATTAAAAAAATACGATTAAAATTGATAAATTTTCACTTACCTGGGTTGATTCTTGTAGTAAGAAATTTGAATAATGGTTTATAAATTAAGGGATGAATTCAATATGCATAATCGATAAAAATAATTAGCTGAAAAAAACGATTAAAAATTTATATTTTTTCACATACCAGGGTTGATACCCTTTTCACATGCCTGGGTTGATATCCGGAGCTCAACGGGTGGGACTTCTTCCTACTCACGCCCAGTAGGGCTAAGTAGAGTATCAAATAAAATCGGCCAAGTGCCAGTTGCACTCAGCACTAAGGGTTCTGTAGGTATTTATTAAACGGCCATTAGGTATGTATATAACGGCATATAATTCACTTTTGATGTATGAGTACGAGTGTTAGTAGCAAGTTTGCGATCGTTAACGGTCTGTCTACCACGCAAGGGATAAAGGTGTGATTTCTGTGAGTAGGTGGCACTTAAAATAATGTTTTTATCAGATTTTTCTTAGGCGTATCGCACACTTAACGCACGACGGACCGCTAAAATATCGCAGCGTTCTGTCAGGTCCATACTAATAATGTCGATCCCCATACTAAAACCGCTCAACCGCTGTTAACGCAGCGCTACCGCTGCGTCGTCCGCCGAGTACGGTTTTAGTATGGTTTCTAGTATGGACCTGACCGACCGCTGCGATATTTGAGCGGTCCGTCATGCGTTAAGTAAGCGATGCACCTTCAATTTGATATTGTAGTAGCAACAGTAATTAATACAAATTCCGTGAAAATTCGCTATTGCTGGCGTTCATGAGATAGGTAAACAGCCTCCAAACAATCACAAAGAAGTACGAAACCCTAACAGCCCTTAAAAGCGTATTCATGAGAATATGCTTGAATGTGAACGGGAAAATAAAAAATCGCACACGAACTTAGCTCGCTTGATGGTTGTGTGTAATACTTCCTTTTTCCTACATTTTATTCTGTTTAAACATATTATTATTTTATTATTGTGATTTCTTTAATATTTTTACTTTATGTAAAACGTACGCCGTACATAAGCACATAGGCATAAATAACGGCCTCTTATCTTTTAACCATGACAGAAACTTGCTACTTGTAGAAAGCAGTTAAAAATTCTGACACGAAGGTTCATTGGTTCGTTGGACGACTCGCTGTCCCTTACGAACAGAAAGAAAGATCTTGTAACTGTTGATGTTACGATGGTAATAGAATCCACTACTATTGTGTTTGCTAGTACTTATAACAAAATGAGCTGGTAAATTTAAGGTGTAAAAATATTAGCTGCAAATATTTAAAGGGGTGAAATCAGTCCATGAAGCTGAACAACTTTCCCTAAGAAACATAGGTCAAAATGTGAAAAGAAAATTTGGACCTCCCATACAAATTGACTTGGTAGATTGGTAATTTTGTATGGGAGGTCCAAAGTTTTTTTAAATATTTCAACCTATATTCCTTGGGGAAAGTTATTCAGTTTCATGGGCTGATTCACCCCTCAAAATAGAATTAGAATTTTTTTACACCCTGTATTATTGTTTGTTCACAGTTGACTCTGGAAAGTGCGAGACCCCCTTGGGCATGGAGAGTGGACTCATCTCCAATGAGTCTCTGTCAGCCAGTTCCAGCTACGACCAGAGCGTCTCCCCGCTCAGCTCCAGGTAAGTCTGCTGCTTCATCATCAGTCGTACACACCTGCGCTCATACATACACTCATATTCACAGAAGACTATGTCATTGTTAATATGCACGCATAAAAATTCTAAATATTATGAAACTCAAGCACAGAAAATATGCAACTTCTAGAACATAGAAGGTCCGAAAAATGATTCAAACTATCCATACACAAGCATCAAGACTACATCCGGAGTAGCCCTTCTACTTCTAAGTTAAATTCTGGGAACCACGCTACCATAACAGAAGCTGGCACAATTAGCAACAGATACCAATTTAATCGTCGCAAACACATAGCTGCTATTGTTAAACAACAATAAAGCGCTATGATACGACCAAGTTGTTACAATAATTGTGAATCCCGTAACTGCACAACGCTCATACTTAGTTCAAACAATTAACAGAAGGTCTCACATTCTGGCCTTAAGCCGGCATAAGCTGGCGCAAAACAATGGAAGGAAAACTCTACGCTCGTTTGGGAACATTCACTATAAGAAAATTAAATTTTCATATGAATTCGGTACGACCGTGACCCTACAAAAGCCTTTAGGGGCTTGCCTCCACAAAGATAACAAGATGTAAGTAGGGCTGGATGTGCCAAAGCCTTATCAACTGAGCCACTTTACATAGGGTCAGAGTGGGTTTAGCGAATGCCACGTTAATTCAGCGTTTAGCGCTCTTTGTTCTGCTGTAGCTACTGATGAGATCGCCCACGGAGATATTCAAATGAGAGGCAGCCGCCCGAGAATCACCTCTGTTGACAAACTAAACACCAAAACATTTCAGCCAATTTGCGAATACTGTAACGCAAATTTTATTTGGTTATGCCGAAAATATCAGTCAATAGATCTAGATAGTAAACTTAAAAGAAACCAATATTATTTTCTGCAGGGAAAGCTTTCATCGATTTCATAACACAAAGCTCATATTATTTTCCTACCGCGTATAATGTGGAATTTTCCAGTTGTTTATTCACTCTGGTCCACTGGGTGAGTTCTTGGAAAAGGCTAGGAAAATAAATAAGCAATATTTTCTCCATTACACAGTGGAAATATCTAATTCCAATGACGCAGTTTCTGTGCTTCTAGGGGATATAAATTGTAAACAATGAGTGCCTTGCAATCGTGTTTCTGGTTTGATGCGCAGGATAAGGACTGAGATCCGCGGCGGCGCATGGTGTCCCAACGGGCTGATCATGCCCGACAGCCGACAGTTCCTGGAGATCGACCTTCACGACGAGTATCTTATAACTGCTACAGAATCCCAGGGCAGGTTCGCCAACTCAGTGGGCGTAGAGTTCGTAGAGAGCTACTCCGTCGAGTACTGGCGGACATCTCTCAGCCGCTGGGTCAAATACAAGGACTTTAATGGGAGCCGGGTAAATATTAAGCTTCAGTTTTACATTTGTTCACATTAGTTGACATAAGCGGTCTACAAATACGTACGCCTGTACGTAGTAAACCGTAACTATAGCGGTTGTTTTATGTTGCTGAAGTGCAAAGAGCAGGTTCAGCAAATAGGGGCACAACTCAGAACGCCGCTTTAGCTCAGTTTGCAAAGGCAGCGGTCGGCTTTCGTGAAATTAGTCCCACTGCGACGTAACGATATGCCGTAGCTCATAAAATATTCCAAGTTTGCTAGAGACCAAGTACTTGTTTAGGAATGTAAAAAAAGTGAAAGTAAAGTTTAATTGATGAATTTGTTTTGTATGTATGAATAGAAATATTTAATCGTTCTTTTGTTTATCAGTTTACTACCTCTTTAGGAGTAGGTGATTACCTTTGTTCTACTTTCCAGCTGATTCCGGGAAACGTGAATACCTACACGCCGCGGAAGACTACTTTAGAAGCGCCGTTTGTGGCTTCGAAAGTGCGTTTTTTTCCGTACGCGGCCCACCCCAGGACCGCCTGCATGAGAGTCGAGTTGTACGGCTGCCGATGGAAACGTACGTACCGATGGAATCGAGTCTGAAGTCGCTAGCGTGTCCCGGGACTAGAATTGGTTTAATGCAAAGTGAAAAGAGCTATAGCGAACCCAAATCTGCTGCGCTTCCCTTAATTACTACAGTAACATTCTCCTTGGTATTTGCTGTGCGATAGAGAGCCGCCGGGGGCGGTATATTTATGTCAATTTGTATTTCTGCAGAGGCACTAATTACATACTCGGCGCCAAAAGGGGGCGACATGCAGGCGATGACCGGGGGGGCCAGGTTCCAAGACTTGTCGTACGACGGCCCCGTACGGGATGGGCGGCTCCAGGACGGATTAGGTCAGATGACGGATTCCCTTACTGGACCTAATGACTTTGAACTACCAGAACCATCGGACACCAGAGGTATATGAATTGACTTTCAAATTACCTAGTGAAATACTCAGCTTGAGAAACTACATTTTGTTTTATGACTATAGGAAATCGTGAAAGAGTGACTTTAAAAAAAACACGGCATTGCATCCAATTAAAGCGCGCCGAACTTAAATTAATTTTGATGCACTGAGTAAACCAACCAAATATTTTGGTATCGCTATAATTTTATAATCTTATGTAATTGCTTTTTTTACGATAGGTGCTATATCTATCAATTTCTTTATTTTACAAGTGCAGTTACAAATTAGTTTTGACAACTTCTCGTAAATGCATTTTGTTAATAATATGTCGGTTGTAATGGAATTATATGTTTTTATTGTTGTTATTTATATTGATTTATTTCCGACTTCTTGGGGGTATTCTGGCACTCCACGAGGTATTATTACTTCCATTTAGTACATTATCTTGGATATGTGAATGACTCGTATTTTACTCTCCTGACTAGTTTTTTAAGACAAATATCGTGTTACAGGAACCCGTTGGGTCGGCTGGAATAAATCGATGCTAATAAACGCCGAACTAGACCTGACCTTCAATTTCAGCGACACTAGGCTTTTTCATTACGTGGATATTCATACCAACAACATGTTCACCAAGGATGTCCAGGTAATAATTACAACACAACTCATTTACGTCAAATAAAATTGTTGCACAAAATGTTTACTTGTGATATTTTTGTATTCGGCATACTACTCGCGCCAGCTTGACCAAATTTGACAAATAAATACTTCGTGTTAAAATATTTATTGATGAATGCTGACTGCACGTTACACCACTTTAAAAAAAAATATGCGAAATATATTATTGGCTAAATGAAATCAGTGGAAATTCAACTTACTGAATGAAAACTATGTTAACAGTTATCTGCATTCCATTAATGATCGCTATCGCTGTATTAATTATTATTACGAGTATAATTAATCAATATACTCATCATGTTTGATTTTGAAATTATTGAGGGATGTATAGAAAGAAACAGTGTAAGCAAATTACAAGTATGATCAAAAGAACTTTACTTTTCTTATAGAACAAGTGTATATCGTTCCTTACAATTACAATCTGCATTAATCTGTATACACAGCTTGTTTAATAATATACTGTTTTAAACATACTTACTATAGGTAATTGTTTTACATAGAAAACCCATATCTCAGTCATACTCATAGTTGAAAGAAACGAAGTAGGTACTTTGCCTATTGCACAGGGAGTAAAAAAAATAGTTGCAAATATTGTAAGCGATGAATCAGCCAATGAGACTGAACAACTTTCCCCAAGAAACATAGGTCGATATATGAAAAAGAATTTTAGACCTCTGATACAGTTGACTCGCTCGGCTGCTAGATTTTGTATGGGAGCTCCAAAAATTTTTCTCGGATTTCGCAATGTTTCTTGGTGAATATTGTTCAGTTTCATGGGCTGATTCACCCCTTAAAATATTTTCAACTAATATTTTTACATCTTATATAAAAACTGAGTCTTAAATTATTATTATTATTCTTGGATAGAGTTCGAATAATGTAACAACGAAAAAAAAAACAAAACGCTGATTCAATTGCAAACAAAATGCTGACAAAATTCAAAATTTAAACAGCTACTACTATCCAATTCCTTGTTGCCTAACCCTATTCACGTTTGTGCATGTCTCCCCGCTAGCTATTCAAAGAGGCGGAAGTGTACTTCTCGCTGGAGGGCGAACGCTGGCAGGAAGACTACATTTGCCACGAGCCGAAGCAGGACCGAGTGTCGGAGCACGCGCGCACCGTGCACATCGACCTGCAGAACCGCACCGGCAAACACATCATGCTCAAGTTCCACTTCCAGCACGAGTGGATCCTCATTAGCGAGATCACCTTCAAGTCAGGTTAGTTCATCATCACCACTTCAGTCTAATGAGCCTTTGGTAAGAAGACTACATTTGCCACGAGCCGAAGCAGGACCGAGTGTCGGAGCACGCGCGCACCGTGCACATCGACCTGCAGAACCGCACCGGCAAACACATCATGCTCAAGTTCCACTTCCAGCACGAGTGGATCCTCATTAGCGAGATCACCTTCAAGTCAGGTTAGTTCATCATCACCACTTCAGTCTAATGAGCCTTTGGTAAGAAGACTACATTTGCCACGAGCCGAAGCAGGACCGAGTGTCGGAGCACGCGCGCACCGTGCACATCGACCTGCAGAACCGCACCGGCAAACACATCATG
Source organism: Keiferia lycopersicella (assembly GCA_029255805.1). Taxonomy (NCBI): domain Eukaryota; kingdom Metazoa; phylum Arthropoda; class Insecta; order Lepidoptera; family Gelechiidae; genus Keiferia; species Keiferia lycopersicella. The sequence continues at coordinate 12,110,924 of JARACZ010000006.1, read as the reverse complement.
CTCAAGTTCCACTTCCAGCACGAGTGGATCCTCATTAGCGAGATCACCTTCAAGTCAGGTTAGTTCATCATCACCACTTCAGTCTAATGAGCCTTTGGTAAGAAGACTACATTTGCCACGAGCCGAAGCAGGACCGAGTGTCGGAGCACGCGCGCACCGTGCACATCGACCTGCAGAACCGCACCGGCAAACACATCATGCTCAAGTTCCACTTCCAGCACGAGTATCCACTCGTGCGTCCTTATTAGCGAGATCACCTTCGAGTCAGGTTAGTTCATCATCAACACCAGTCTACTGCGCCTATGGTTTAGTGAAGCTGCCGACTAACCCTCGAAATGCTCCAAGCTTTTTGCTTGCAATCTAGTAATGATAATTTTAATGTTAACAATTTTTTTATTTCATAGAAAATATATCTCAAGTCACTGTCGTTGTCGGCGTACTTACCTACTCTCTTTTTAGGCTTCGTGGTAGACCAGCGCTACGCAGTAGTAAATACTACTGTTGTAGCATACGCTGCACGAAGTGCCTTTTCAGTGTCCTCATTAACAAACGGACTACCTATAAGTCTTGTATCTTCTAAGTGTATTATTTACCTACTACTGTACTGCTATAGACTTGATACTAAAATGTCAATACAAACTATTTGTTCCTACACTTAAATTGTGACGTATCTAAGGTGGTCACTGAATATTTTTTTTCTTATTCTTATTCTTATTCTTATTCAATTGAGCCAAGTCGCGAGCAGTGCAGGCTTGTGCGGCAGATTCTTTCGCTTAAATAGGATTACAACTACCAGTGGTGGAAGGCACTGTGGCAGATTCACTTATATCTATACTTATAAAAACAAATGTCCTCATTCATTCACTGACTCACTGATTCATAAACGTATAGAGCTTAAGCTATACTGGAGAGCAATAAATTAGCTCAATGAAATTGTGTTAAATAGACAATTTAATGTATCAATTTTTTTTCCGTGTGATGCTGGCTAAGAATAGCATCACCCCATGTGTCTCAACCTGTAAAAAAATGTGTCCTGTAAAAACAACACTCCTGTGTCGGCGTGAAAACAAACTCGAGATAATAAAATTTATTTGTGATTTTAGCAGTCTCAATTCACTTTTATCGTAAACAGATTAGAAAAAACACGGGTTCGAGAGTTTCAACATTTTAAATAAACTGTAATTTCCTTATAGTACCTACCTACAGCTGGCAGAGGGGAACGCGAAACAATTTACCGAGTCAAACGTATTTGAGAATTGGAGGAAAAGTTAACAAGATAGATTCATAAGCAGGATTGGGTGATTTTTCGCTCGGACTCGGACGCCGCGCCGCGCCCGTGGACGGCAGTCGCAGGGCGGCCCGGCCGGCGGAAGCGGGCGCGGGCGCGGGCGCTGAGATCGCGCGCCGTGCCGCGGGCCGGTCCGCACCCGGCGCCAGCCCGGCCCGCTAATAGACCCATTACTCCTCATCCGACTCCGTTATCTGTTCCGAGCACTCGCGAGCCTCCGGCTATTTCACAAATTTTATCTTACTATAATTAATCCACAGCTCTTTTGAGGCAATCGCCTCTTAAGTGATAAATCGGCGCGCGTTAAATGAAGAACTTAAAGAAAATCTTTGATCTGGATTATTTCGTTCCCCCAATTATGGACGGAATGGCCGCGACGCGTTGCCGCATCGCCCCAAATCCCCCTCGTAAAGCCGCGCCAGCACCCCCTTTGGCAAGTCCCAGCCCACCGCTACACAGAACCAACTTATAAGTACCAAACTAACGAAAAATCAGGCAGTACAGAGTAGGTAAGCAATTAGTTTAAAAGCAAACTAGTGTTCAACCGTATTGAGTAAATGGGTTTTAAAAAAGTGGATAAGTATTTAAAAATCGTACGTTAGTACGATATGGGATCGCTATTTAAAATGGCAGGCTTCACGCTTCGCTGATCTTTTTGGAAATTCAGACAGATTGGAATAACAGACTGATATCAGTAGTGAGTCGCGGCAGGGCTAATTTATATTTGTTTGAGATTCAAATTCTGATTCTCCTTGTAACTGCGGAAACGTGCAGATCTGGACATTTTTAATGACATGCAATCGGTGCCCTAACACCCGCACCTTATCTGACCTTTATAACGCCACAGATTAGCCGTGGCTGAGTATTGGTCAAAGTATTGATTCAGGCGACACGAAAGAAGATAAAAACTACACGTACTATCTATATAAGTAGTAAAATTTTAAGGAGAATTTTTCGTTTGTAAGGTTGGTAGAGTGGGTAGTAAAAAAAATATTTTTCTTGCAAACAAACTAAAAATAACTTGTTCGTTGAATACAATTCTACAACACCGCAATCAAAATCTAACTCTTTGTTCCCAACCCTAACAAACACATAACAACACTTAAATAAGAAACATTTTTACGAAAGTATTTCCACAAATATAAAATCTATTTGCTGGGATTGTATTTGTCGACCAGGGACCTAGAAATACAAGCAATCTTCGCCGGCTGTCGGATCAATTTGTCGGCCACCGGACGAATTGTCGGCCAGATGCCCGTCGAAAACGTCCTCTTTATGCAACTGATCAGCGAAACTTTGCAAAAGAAAATTAAATTTACATATTTAATAAGATTATTTCCGACACCGAGCTGCGCTGCTGGAATAATTTAATATTCTTCCGAGACTGTACCGTGTCGGGCTATCGCTGCCTTCAAACGGCGCCGATGAAAATAAAGAAAAATATCTATTTAGGTGGGTGCCAATATTGCCTTGCAACCAACTTTGGAAAAAACGCCCGCTTAGAAAATATTTTGAAGGCCAGTTCTTGTTTTTAAGCATAGCTGTAACTTATCGGTAAATTATATAGAATCAAACCATAATTAATACCTACCTACGTCTATTACTTAACAGGCAACATTAAGGATTAGGCTTAGCCGAGATAAAGTGAGTCATCATTATTTTAATCCCTAATTAGGAAGCCATAGTAGTGTTATCATTTCCACCCTGTTGGCCAAGAAAGTAATCTGTGTATCAGGTTACCATCATATTAGTTTTGTGTGTGAGAAACCAAGTTGATAAATAACCTGATCAACCATGAGTTTGAAATTTCCCATCAAGTAACCAGTAGGTCACAAACGTGGTTACGTTGGTAATGTGACGGTAACAACCCCATGATCGAGCGAGACCGATGGAATGCCCTTCAAAATACAGACCATCTTTCCATCAAGTAACTAGGTAGTTAGTTATGAACTACCCCTAGTGTCGGGTTTTCACACAAACGTATTCCCTTATTTTCTTCCCATACATTACATTACAGTACATTAAGACCTACTAATTCCCCTATAATTTTATGAAAAAAATGACAAGTTTAGGTGCTACAAAATCAGATAAAGAATCTCTACTATCTTTCCCGCATAACTACTAACATTTTCAATAACAGCATTTTATGTACTTACATCTTATATATCGATTAGGTTTCCTACATACATAAAACAAATCGTCCTACACTGAAAAATACGTTCCGATTAGCAACTTTTGCGTTTTATTTGAGTAGCTTGTCGAGTAAGCCTCCGACAAAACAAGTAGGTTTATCTCAACAGGCCACAAAAATAATATGCGATGTGCGCAAGGAAGCGATTCTATCCATGCTCTCAAGACTTTGAGACTTCCCTTTAAGAACTTCCAACCGAAATCTGATGACCTTATCTAACCTTTGACATAAGGATGACTTTACTCCAAATCTGACTAAAGTTAGACTGTTTAACGTCCGTACTTGGTTTTCGGTCATCCAGGTACTATCTAAACTTTAAACAGTTATACAAAAAAGTAATAGTGTCAAAACTTAAAGGAGAGAAAACCTATCCTAGATCATTATGCGTTTAGGTCATTGTACTTTTAGATTTTTTTACTATTTATGTCATTATGCGTCGTCGTATACTCTCTTCTAAGTTGAATTTTTCTTACACAATGTGTTACGGAAAGAGCGCAAGACTTCATAAACCGTAAATAGTGGTTCTGTGATAGCTCATTTCTTGTGCTATGTGGATAAAGAGAACACTTGTAAAGTTAGAACGTTGTAGTAGAACTTCATTATTCATATTTTGCCCTGTAGAAGAGGTACACCCACTTTACGTTCGCGACTTTAGAATTCCTTTATAGACTTTCCTTGTACAATTTTTGATTCAAATTGCCTTTTTAAAATAAATAAGTCAGGCCCTTAAGGAAAGCGAATCTTGGGGAAAAAATTGTGTTTTAAATAAAATAGAGTTCAGTTTTATCGTTTCAACTTAAAGGATGACTAAGAAACTTCTTCTTCTGTCGTGTCTGACACAGATTCGACGAACAACCCAAAGAACCCCGGGATCAAAGATTTTTGGTTGTGTGATTGCCATTTAGGTTATCTATCATATACAGCAACCATACCGGCAGCTGTTTGTCCAAAAAACATTGAAAATAATTCTCCAGTTTTCGACAATACAACTGAATGTACAAACAAAGAGCACCTTGATTGGGCATTGACCCAGACCAAGCGCACATGTTAGAGAATTAGAAATTACCACCAAATTAAGTGAGTGTTGGCTTGGCACGGCAGCTGTAGCTGTTCCACTGGCACTCCGCCATTCCACCTAGCTTGAGACCTACTAGTCGAGAACCCGAGACCTAGTTTCGGCAGTTTCGAACAGGAAATATTTAATTGAGACTCAACTTTTTTATATAATAATAATAACATGTAAGTAATCAAACACCCTGTGCATTTTATACCTTCACAAATTCTTTATGAACAAAAAAATTTATTCCTTATCTTATTCCGCCTACTACGTCGTGGGATGATGCTGGGCAAATGCCTCCCTCTTCCCTCTCTATCTGGTTTTGTCTTTACCTGTGCGTTGGGTATTATATTAGAAATAGACGTACAAGATTACTGCATCTATTTTTGTGATATGTTTAGAAAAAGACGAAACGCTCAATAATTGAATGTAATGTACGGTGAATGAAATGTGATAAAAATATATTTATTTTCTTCACTTATTTAGTTCCGACTCAGTTAAATACATGCCGTTCCTAGTATGGCTCGAGTGGCGGCCGGGCTGCAGCTTTGATAAGCTTAATATAGAGCCAAAACTCAGGCTACCCGCCACCTTCAACCTCTGCCCGCAATTCAGTGTGAGTACTGACCAAAATGGATTCAAGCACCTGCTAAGCATTTCCAGGTGCAATCAAACCATTAATCGCAGTTGTTGTTTGTTGAAACCGATCTAAACTTAGTTTGGAAAACAATATGGAACTTATTGTTTGGAAAACTGTGTTAAAATAACGGTAACTTTTGTAATCGCAGTTTTACATTTTTTGACTCGAAAGTAACCTACTTAGCGACCCAATTGATAAATGTAAAAATATGTTTGCTAGACGTGTACCTAGGTACTGACTAATTCTTTCTTGTAATAAGATAAATAATCATATATCTTTGATAACACGTAAATATTTTATACAATCAGCCAAACACACTGCAGACTAGAGCCGGCCCGGCAGATGTATCCACTCTTTACCGTTTCCCCGTGAGAATAAGACGTTTTACCGACATGTGATAAACATAATAATACGAATCAATCTAATAATTAAAAGATCCACCATACCTCAAAATACATTGCATGGTTTAAACGGAGTTAGCGGTGTCCATGACAGACGACGAAAGGCAAAGACGTCTTTATTTATATATTGATTGATGATTAGTGTACAATTCGGTTGTGGACTGGATCATTAATAAAATATTTAATAAAATATAGAAGTTGTACGCTTAAAACTATAGTCCAAAAATACTACCGACTTAATTCGCCATTTTTCAAGAAATTCAAATATTAATTAAAAGTAAGTGTTCTGACGTCATACATTGACGTTCAAGATGGTATGTTGTATGAAAAAAGCAATCTATTTTCATACAACATACCGTCTTAGATCGTTTTAAAAAGTAACCGCCAGTCCACAACCCTATTGTACAGAATCTTGATAGTTCGTTTTCATTATATATTATAATCTTAGGACCACTAGTACTACTGAATGAGGATACGAGACATCGCAACTACTAGTACTACTACTTCTGACACTAGGGTTCATCGGGTCGTAGGACGACTCGGTGTCCCACACGAAAAGAAGAAGAAGACTGTACTGGTACGGTTAGCAACACATCGAGGTACAATCAAAGGATCAACTTATACTGGTTGTCTGTTACTACTACTTTTTAAAGGAAGATTTGTATTTTGCTTGTGACGAAGAGACTCACAGTTACTGGACCCACTTTCAAAATATTTTATTGTCAGAAACCGTTATCCTATTAACCCTGAGAAACCACTAATAAGTTTATTTATGTGGAAGTGACGGTGCTGCTGACAGTATCCCCAGTCCTCCTCCTCCCATTCTATCACAACAATTAGCCTTGCGCCCGACACCTATTCATTTCGCCGCATTGTGCCAAGACGTAACCCTGTTTGCTTCTCTTTCAATACTTTACCACGCTCTGAGGCTTTGTGGCCACGGAAAAAGCCTGATAACCTCATTGTCTTTGAAACAATGAAAGACTATCTCCTTACCTCTGCCGGAGCTCACAAAAGTCTTGGCCGGCATCTTCGCTTTGTGGGATTTGCTCTTTAGTTTGCCTTTGATACGTCTTTCCACCTCTTTAATAGTCCCCCGTAATGATGTAAGGTGCATCTATGTTAAGTATCTGCTCCAGTTTCCTTTGTAATCAGGGCCTCGAAACAAGAAATCTTATATAAAAGCCTTGTAAAGTAACGAGCACAAAGGCTCACTAATAAGCTGTTCTGTGTTTAGATAATAACTGGCCACACGCAACCACACACACCTCGTCGTACCTATCTCATTTATTCTATAACGTACTGCCGCAGTGTAGATAAATTAAGTTAACCTTATTTATTACAAATGAAACTTACTACAACGCCGGTATTTTTCTCGCAGTGTACACTTACGTGAATGCATCACCGGAGTTTTTGGAGGAGTACTACCGCAGCGACACGCCACCGTCTTCGCGGAAGAAACGCAACTCCTCGTTGCGCGTGTCGGTGGGGCTGGCTTGCGGAGCCGTCGTCGGGGGAGGCGCCTTCATCGCGGCCGCGGCAGTCCTGCTCACCAAGCGGACTCGCAGGAGGATCCCCAACATGCTCAAGAAACCTTTCTGCCCATCTTTGCGCCACAACTCCGCTTCTAGAAACAACCGCCGAGCTCCGAGGCTGGCGCTGGCACTCGCTAACTGCCCACCGATACATATGCTGAGGTGAGAGAACTAATTGTTTTCATGGCTAACTACACTTCTCATCAGAGAAAACGGGACACTTTCGTTTTTATAATTTGATAAAACACGAAATCTATAAAAACTAGTATTTCAAATTAGGGTCAATATTATTAAGATTCATAAACCTCACTTTATTTACTATCACACGATATTAGACAGTTAATAAAAATTAACACTTTTGAAATAATTTTGATTCGTACGAACATAAACTTGCAATGCAATCTCGGATCAATGTGTCCCGGATTGTTTGATGAGAATTATGTTTAATTTTATGCCGAGTGCTGCCGGCTTAGAATAGCATCACCCCACATCCTTCCCGAGGGTGTCGTAAGAGGCGACTAAGGGACTCGAGGTATAGGTGTATTACAATTTTTAGGCGACAGACTGACAACCTATCACTATAGTGATACACATGTTTTCTGCAACAGCCTTGGAAAACAATTCTCAAAAATGACAGACGTGGCGATAGTGGCTGTATTTTTACGGCCACTATCGCTCTGCCTACCCCGCAAGTGATAAAGGCGTGATATATGTATGTATGTAATATTGAATTATAAACTATCTCTGGGATGTCTACATTAATGATTATTTTAGTCAATTACGTTGTTTTTGTATTTTTCTATCCAAATGTGGATGCTTGTAATTAGCCTCTTTATGACTAATTTCATTGTCAAATATGTTACTTTAGTGCTGTTAGCTTCCCTCAAAAAATGAAAAAAAAAATAAAAAAAAAAAATTAAAATAAAATAAATGTAATTATATTTAAAAGTTAACATTGTGCCGAATATGTTGATTGTTTGTCGAGTTGATTCTGTAAAGTGAGCAAACAAAGTTGTAAGGCTGTTTCCGTGTCGGTGGCTAGTGAGTGGTGGCGATGAAGGGTGACGGGTGTCGGGTGTGTTGTCCGCAGGCCGGCGGTGGTGGACGAGGATTACCGGGAGCCCTACAACATCTGGCGCGAAACCCTCGGCCGCCGCGACAAGTGCGACGCACACGACCAGAACGAATATAACGGTAAGATTAACACGATTTATGTGAGCGCCTACGGGGCTCTGAACCCGGGCTTTTTAAGCATTTATTGCGATGTTTTTTCTAGATTAGAATTTTTGTTGCAATCATTTGTAACCTGTTAATGTAAGATCAAACCATAAATCTTTTCTTACATTGTTCCAAGTTTTACGTTATCGTTTGCACGGTGATGTAAGATTATTTGGAATATGGTGACATGACACCCGCATATAATGCTTTGACAAGCTCGGACACGATTTCCGAATTACATTTGAATTTCGAACCTTCCGATACCCGGTACAGCAGGCAGTCAAAGGAACCTTAGCAATAAATCAACAGCCGGACGCAATATCCGGTCACAATAACAATTCAACTGCCTATCTACCAGTATTTGCTTTTAATCTGCCGATAAAAATAAACTACCTACATATTTGCGCTGCTCAAACAATCAAGTATTGGTCCATCTCATCACTTGCAGACCAAAAGCGATGAATCAATAAAAATAAAACTGATAAAAGTTGAAAAGTGTAATAAAGTATGGATAGGGGCTACTCCGACCCTAATTGTAAACAATACTTCTGTTACAAATGAACAAACTACTGCGGGCTGTATTTTTTTCGCAAACAAGGGTTTATCCCTGCGGCGGCGGGGGAGGGTGCCGGGGGGAGGGGGGCGTGTGTGGGGTCCAGTTGCAAAACGCGGGCGAAATTAAACCGACCCCACCTGTGCGCCCTAATAATGAATGACGCGCGGAGGGAAGCTGAGCTGTAGCTACAAATTGAATGAGTTCTGCATCATAGCCAGAAATAGTTATATGGCATCAAGATTAGCCGTTGTAAGCTTCGATCTCTTTGTCAGAATGTGCGTTGATACTTTTGTTAATTAAAATTACTCACAATAAAACATTCACCTACCAAATTAATTAAAAAGAAAAGTCTAAGAACGAACACGTTCCGTGAGACAATATTGCCGTAAGCCGAAACAGATTAGTCAATTAGTGGTACAGAGCACGAGTGTTTTCACACGTCACTGTCTCCGCTACCTCCATTACCTTGCGTCAACAGGCCGCTGGGTCACGACACAGACAACAAACCGAGCAGTAGACAAGCCGTCTTAGCTGTGTACTTTTATACGACAAATAATTAATTAGTATTATACTGTCTGGTAGAATTCCGAAGTGAAAACTCAAGCAATATTTAGAAACCTCATAATTAGGAAGTTTCTGTTATACAGTACTCACAGAGATACCGATGTTTATATTAGGTTGGATTACGCTTACCTTTTAACAAATTACATCGTGTGGTACTTGGATCAATAGACCTGTATGCAGAGTATGTCTGAAATCAGTTTTTTGAACCTAACACTTACATTATGATTGCAGTAACGTTGAACCATTTACCTAATAACCGCCACATACAATAAAGATTGAATTACACGTTTTGAAATTCGAATCGAACGCTGGATCGCTCTACGTGCCCTTTCTTTGTCTGTAGACATTAGGCAACGATAAAAAATGACGTGTCTTTCATTGAGAATGGAATCATGTAGATATTTGAACCTATATTTGATTCTATCGTGGCTCTAGAGCGCGTTTAAGGCCAAATCAGCTCAGAAACCTCCCCGAAAATGTAAAGTAGTGTCCGTTATTTACTAAGTCATTTCTCGAAATCTCCAAAAATGGAAACTAAATATTTTTTAGTACTACTTCAAAATATATGCTACAAAACTATGCGCCCAAAACAGTATTTGATAAACTCGATAAAAAAAATCGCAAAGTTTGCTCTAATTTCGCGTTCTTCAGCCCGATATAAGGCTAAAAACCGAAACGATTTAAATGTTTCATTTTTTATATTATACCCCCTTCTTCCTGATTAAATATACAATGAAAGTTTGGCATACTTTTTCGAATAATTTAATATATCATTCAATATTAAAGGAAATGTTCTAATTTCATGAACTTGACCTTCTTCATCTGCTTCTCTTTAAAGCTCTGAAAAGGAAAGAGACTTTACTTTTCGGAGCTGGTGTCAGCTTAACAGACACAGACATCGGCTGTTCAGTGTTATAACGCGATAATGTAATGTGTTTCGCAATGCGGCTTAGGTCATCTGTGTGTAAGCGTTCTGGGCCTCAAGTCTGCAATTTTTTGTCATTGTAATGTCGTCGAAACTTATGTCATTCAATGGCCACTGTGATTTTTCTATACTTTAAATTATTAGCAGACTACGAAATGACCGAAATCATGCAACTGAGATCCAATCGACATCCAACTGAAACGATTTTCATTTAGCAGACTTAGTCCCAATGTAATGTGTGCAGCTTAGTCACCTGTGTGTAAGCTTTCTGCTCTTGTTTTTCTATTTCAAACTAGTGACGATGCTAACCTGTGGACACTTGCCGCGCTTGTTTTACTTCCCTCTCGGCGGTGGCGCTAGTTGTCTCGCTGCGACACTCCACTTACCACTTCAGTGCACTCATTAGCCGCACTGGCACACCTACTCTCCAAGATAGTTGCTTTGCCACTTTCTCAGACTAGCCAGTGGATGCATTCATCAACTCTTCAAATACTCTTAAACGTAGAGTATTAACTTCCAATACTAACCAGTAATTATTTCATCATATTATAATTAATTACATTAGCGTCTATCCGTTTAAATGTGAAGTTAAAGAAGTAAAAGAAAACTGTCAAAGATATACCGAAGAATTCAATGCTTTCATCTATTGGACATCGAACATAAATATTAAACATATATTAATATATATTTTTTTAAATAGTTTGTTCAGCGTCCCACTGCAGGGCAACGGCCTCCCCTCTCTCGCGCCACTCGTCTCGGTTTTGGGTCTCCGATTGCGATTAATATATTTATTATATTTTTTGTGTTCTACTCGTCAAACTGAACAACTTTCTGCTGAACGTGTCCAGCAGTGGACTGATGTAATGATGATACAAAATGTACCAACAATCGATTCACTTCAGCTTAATGCTTCGATTCAATGCGGATATTAGATAGTGTAAGAAAAGAAATACGTTTTGGGGGCGATAAATCCAAGCTAGCCTCGGTGACTAAAAATTATATTTAAAGCAACCGCATATTAATTTTTAAGACTAACAGAAATGGTTAATGGTTCTAAAATCCCTGTAAAATATACCTAACCTAATCGGTATAAAGAAGTAGTTATGTAGAAATATAAACCTCGAACTGAATTATAAAAAGGAACGTCGTCGTCAAATGGGAATGTTGCCTGTTCAAACACTATTACAGTGAAGAAAGACAGAAGATAGGGCATGTTCACAGTGTTGAGCGCTCGTTACGGCGGCCGGACGTCCGGCGGAAAGCGCGCCATTGTCCGCCGCCATATTGAAAAGATGATGTCCTCAGCGCTGGATAATGGCCAAGCCCCTATCAGCCGCGCGTGAATGGGCCACGCGACCAACCCAAAAGCCGTGGTTTCTTTTTCTACGCAAAGCATTTTTAAAAGATCGTTTAGAAAGTAATTATCACAGTTACGTAGGACCGTTTACAAAGCCAAAATGCCTGATATTTTCCTTTCGACGTCGTAATAAATTCTGTATGTTCAGCCGCTGTACAAACGTTAGGGAACCTAAAAGGAATTCACAGAGCAAACTGTTTGTAGTTCCTCCCCACATTGCTTACGAAACATGCGCTTAAGTATTAATAAGTAACATTCGTGTTTTCTTTGTGCAGAAATTTGCGAAGACCCCGAGTTCCCGAGGCAGTACATGATGAAAAGGCCCGACCCCTACGAAAGCTTCTACGCCGCCACAGATATAATACACCACGTACGTACCTAGTATAAGCACCTGTTTTAATATAATGTAGACATTCAACAACTAAGGAGGAGAACGCATTTATTTTGCCTACAATTTTCTTCGAAAGTTCTTGTACAACATATGTAGAAACTATGGGACTTATTTATGATCATATTTAAATAAAATAATGTATTAGTAGGATTTTATCTCATCAATCACCGAGACGCATCTAAACTTCTTCTGTTCGTTCTACTCGTAAAACCCTTACATATAATGACATTTCTCTAACCGGCCAGTACAATCACACCGCTTTTAAGGTAAGAATTTAGAATTAGAAATTGTTTATTTCGTCAACAGGAATTTTTACAATATATTATGTTACTGGAAACTCCTTGTAAGCATAAAGTTTTAGTTTTTCAGGAGTTTCCGTTCCTCCATAGTGTTTTTACTAAAGGTTTAAATAAAGGTGAACGCCAATTTATCCGCACCGAACGAACTGAACGAACCGAATTTTAGAATTGCTTATATGAAATCCTATGAAACCTCGCACTTTTGCCCGAACCGAATCGGTCGAATCGATCGAATCCGGCAAATGTGCGAGGTTTCATAGGATTTCATATAAGCAATTCTAAAATTCGGTTCGTTCAGTTCGTTCGGTGCGGATAAATTTGCGTTTCATAAGATTTCATATAAAGAATTCTAAAATTTGGTTCCCTCGGTGCGGATAAAGGTGAACGCACACTTTACGTTCATCTTTAGCGCTGAAGCGCGAAACCTTCAACAAAGGCTGGATGAAACCTCACCCGCCACAAAACTATGACAGCTCCGGATATTGCCGGATATTTCATACCTAGCCGGGATTGCAAAGTAAAAGGATACTACAAAACTTGAGAATATTCAAATCTATTAACAACTTGGCATCAGACACGTACAGCTACATTCGTCTATAGAGGTGATAATACTTTAAGTCATTCCTTATTTTGTCGGAGAGACAAACCACTATAATAATGTTATACGTACAAAACATATCTAACAAACAGCTTTGTTTGAAGTTTTGTGTACCTTATCAAAAAAAACTCCATGAAAATGTCTTATTCCCTCGTGAAAACCGCAAACAGCGGGTGCACCCGCTGAGCAAGCCGCTTTGTTTAAAAAAATCTACTTAATTGTATTTTTGTTGAAAAATTCTGTGTTTGTTTTACAATCTACCTTTACCTTTTCGAATCGCCACATTATTCCACTAGTCTATTTTAGTAGGTTTGTTATCTACGTAAAGCCTGATCGATGAAAATCGTGATGGCTTCGCCGATGAAATTGATTTCGATGCGAATATTCATTGCGTTAATTAATTAATCAGACAGAATTCGATTGGGAATCTAATCGTGATAGCGGTTGTAATAGAGCCAATAGTGCATTAACTAACATAGCCCGTGGCTAATATCCACATTGCATGTCTGTTTGTAGTAGTGTAGGTACTTTATGAAGCAGTTTATTATAGGTAATGACAAGTAGAAGATACTATAGGGTTGCCAAAGATTCACATTATATACTTATCGGGATCATTTTATTTCTTCAAATACAAAAATATGCATGAATACTTAGGTATGTCATTTTTCTGTTTTTTACTGGACAATCGGAGTATACTGGACACTGAATGTTCACAATTATAAATTTGAACATCTATTTTGTTAAATACCGTTATGAAAACCAGTTCTTGTTTTTTTTTTTAAATTTTCACTAGTAAAAATCAATCAATCAATAGCACAATTACTAACACTCCCGTATAACTCTCATAACTAGTGAAAATCGTATTCCAAGATGAGTCAGTATTCAAAAGTGCGAGTGTCCGAAGAGTACAGTACCTACTAACTTAGCTACTTACTTACTAAAGACGATACAGCGTTTCAATAAAACTCGTAACCGTTTCTTTCTTATTTCATTCGTAGCATCACCGTAGCAAATGTCTACGAAGCATTTACGAAGACATTTTGCCCTTACTGTAACATAGGCGCTATAAAGTATATATTATGAATTCAATTTAAACAGTTAGTATTATTACTGACAAAAATTTCTTGAATCTGGATACCTAGCTATTGCAACTACCATATAAAATAACAAATCGCACTATAATGATAGCTAAACAATGGTCGTTCCCTGGAAAAGGTGTGAAAGAGTAGAACAAATGTAGCGTGGAGCGGTGGAACACGTAAAGTATTATTCTAATGGTAAGCTGAGCTCGCAGGTCGGAGGTCGGAGGTCCGCCCTCACATCCCCCTGATTTCCCGAGGGTAGGCCGGGCACAGCATACCTCGCGATTGATCGTTAATTTATAATGAGACGTTGTTGTTCCACCTTCCCAATCCACTCTCACTCTAATTTATGTATATCTATAGAGCTTTTCTAAACGATATTATTATTTTTTTATCTAGGACCCTCCATCGTATCGTACCCTTGCAAGATAAGCCAAGTGAAGCGCGAGGGCGCTACTTAAACCTTACCTCAAACCAATCCAGAAATACCAGATTGATCAAATTCTCAGTATGACATCCATCAGTACCCAATAGTATATTTTAGGGATATCTAATACACGCCGGTTTCGTCACTCACTGCGCACTGATGATCATGCACTGATGATCATAAAAACTTTAGGGAAGCAAAGTGGTAGAAAACTGAAAGATATGTACCTACCCACGTTTCATAAACAACGAAATACCCGTAATATTTCATAGTTTGATATTGTATCTCAATATCCTTTAACATGTTTTCTATAGAATTGTTATTTGACAAAAGATGCTGTTTTGTTTACGGAAGAATTTTAATATTGTAAAATAAAACATGCATATCAATATCAGCCGGCCTTGGATGGTCAGACGGATCCACGATAATCTTGGATCCAATATTGTAAGATATATTTTTACGGTCAGATTAAAATGTATGCCGCAGTCCTATTAGGTACATCGTACGTCCTACGTCCTAACACACAAACTTTTTGCATTAAGACGCATGACGTCTCTCCAATTTGTGTTTAAGGTGGGCATTGATAGAAAAAATGGATTTGAAGCCAAACGACACGTGAGTTTGAAGTTACACGTGTTACCTTTTTTATTGACTCGCTCGTTTACACCGAACGTAGCCACGGCTTTATGTGTTATGAAGTAATCAATCAACGTCGTAATCACCATTAAAAGCAATTTAGCCGAGGATGCGGGAAGCTCTGACGCGTTGGTGACCATTCTAATGACGTCATATCACACGCAAAACAACCCTGACGATGTGGCAACATATTCACTCATGCTTCAAACAGCACTTGCGCAAAAAACTACACAAATGTATTGTGTCTGAAATAATGCAGACCAAAAGATAAGGTACCATTGAGGCGAACTCATACGGTACGAGTAGTATAATACAACCTAATATTGCTATAAAAGAGTAATCCAAACTGCGTGGATAAAAACAGCGTCTGACAATGGAAATATCAGCCCACTTAAAAGGAAATATCATCTGGCAGTGGGCGGAATATTAAAAAAGTCCCACCGGCTACGGTGCCTCATTGGAATGAAATGCGAACTTTCAGTAGCCATGTAAGTGCAAAAACCGTCGATCCGTGAATCGGCATTTAATAATGCAGAGCTAACATTGATTGCAACCGACATCGGATCGGCTAAAGAATGTTATCGGCTACTTACGAAGGATTTTAATGACGATTCTTGATTCCTATTTTCCAGAATAGATTTATAGCAACATTTTCTTATGGTAGTGTGCTGCTTCTGTTATGTAGGCACAGTTACTGCTGCATACAGGATCTAATCAAAATTGTATAACACCAAATAAAATTTTGAAAAAGAGGATATCTTTCTCATTCCTATATTTTGTTGTCCGCCATTGCAACTTTCTGCGTTTTTGTTGCGTCTCAACGTTGGTTTTTATGGGCTTCCTTGCATCTGACAAACGCATGCGTAACAGATGCGCTCAAAATGTAACTTATTTCTGTTTCTTTTAAGATTCAAAATGTTAAGTCATGTTTAGACCTTAATGCCATAATTTAATTATGTTTGCGGAGTCAGTGACCATAACTTATGACAAATAAATTTTTTAAGGTTTTGATTTTCTTGTGATTATCAACCTGCTGGATAAAAATGATGATGCACCTTCAGTAAATGTAACTGCACTTAGAAAAGTAATAATTATTGCTGAAAATGCAACAGTCTCAAAACAAACGCACCTTCAATTTTAGATTTTTATAGTGACGCTGTACTATGAATAGCACCCCTTCACAATATTTTGAAGGAAGTTAAGCACTAACTTCAATTCCAATAAAATTGTAAATACAAGCATGCAATAAACTGTCAAGCAATATGCAATAAACGTTATTCCTCTATTGGAAACGTGTCTGAATCTTATTGTGAATAAACAGCATTATTAGATCACAGTCGGGTATAAAAACGCGGAGCATGAAGTCTCTTTTTATTTACTTTTTCAACGAGAGTTTTGCTCTGTGAATGAAAATTCATTGACGCATAGCAGAGCTATGTTACACCGTCCATGAAACATGAAATGCTGAAAACGGCTGTCTCTATCCGCGACTATGAAGCGACGGAAACTTTTTTACTCTAACTTTTATTTAAGCGTCGATTTGAATTTGTGAAACAATCTATTCGGGACGTAGCTGTCCGTTTCCGCTGAAAACTGAATGCGGTAAGAGTAAATGTCACGTGGCGAATTGTCGTGTACGGATTTTCTTCCAATAGGTTTTATTTTCTATGCGGATTGAATGCGGATTTTTAAAACCAAGTAGCTGAACTTGATTTCAGATCAAATATTGTATATATTTTCTTCTGTCGCGCGCCATGGAACTATGGAACCGATAAACGCACTGATGAACCCAGGGGTTCAACAACCAAAGTACAACAATACAGGGCGGAAAAATATTATCTGCAAATATTTTAAGGGGTAAATCAGCCCATGAATCTGAACAACTTTCCCCTAGGAACATAGGTCGAAATATTAAAAAAGAATTTGGACCTCCCATACAAAGCGACTTGGTCGGCACGTAATTTAGTATGGGAGGTCCAAAATTTCATATTTCGACCTATGTTTCTAAGGGAAAGTTGTTTAGTTTCATGGACTGATTCACCCCTTAAAATATTAGCAGCTAATATTTTTACATCCTGTATACTTACTATGTAGTATCTTTTAAGCCGTGCCTTCAATGTGGCCAGAAACGAATGATACTTGCAAAGTGAATATGCGTAAAGTGAATGAACTCGGAGGAAGGGTAGGGGCCGCCGCGTCGTCCGTCCGCGAGTGTTGAGCCGGAGGTAATCAATTAAATGATGTGTAAAGTGTGAATACCAGACGCAAGCTGGTAGCATCAATGAACCTTATAATAGCGCGTTTTTTTATTCTTACGTCGGATTTGTAGACGAAAAATATCAGTCTTCACTGTATTTCTGAACTTACGTCCATTGTGCTTCTATCTACGTGAATCAAACACGTAAATATAGGTGTACGCACTCTGTTAACTTGCTTACTGGCCATTTAACCGACATACTCATTATGTAAAACTGAAAATTGTACTTACAAGAATGGTTTGTCATTGTTTTCAACAAAACAAGGAGTTTTTGTGTTATCCAGACATCGATTTCAATATTTTTATTTTTATAATAGAGCTCTGTTACGGATTCTAAAAATATTTCATTATTTTTTATTACAAATTCAATTTGTTCGAATTACAAATTCAAAAGTAAATTATAATAAAAACCTGCTACAAGCTATTTCTCTAAATTAAAATATAAGTGTATCAGGATTCGGCATATTTTGCGGGGATTTTGATATAAAAATTATGGAATTTGTTCAACTATTCCCTTGTATTGGATCTCAATTCTAATTTTTGCAGTATTCACACAATGTTTCAATGTTTTACGATATTAGAATCCATACAATTTACAAGGACGCTATTTGATTAACAGTTCTTCAACATCTAGCTCCTGATTTGTTTTCCGTACGGGAAAGGCAAAGGTGTGTACTGCCAAGTAGACTCTCTATGCTGACAGTTTTCTTCGCCAACATACAATATGATATCAATTAATTTTCATATCAAGGAAATAATGAAATGATACAAAATGAGGCGCCCATTTATTCTCGTGCCAACAATAAGCCAGTCTTTTGCGTTATATAGTGTAAATCAGTGTCATTGAAAGAAGTTGACCAAAGAAACTTGAGGGACTGAAAATCAAGGCTTGAATTTCGTTATAATTTAAGATAATGTGTACACTGCATAAATAAAAATAACTGTTTTCTTGTTTAAAAACTAAATTGGTTAAGGTATCGATTAGTTTCACTGAGTTTACTGAGTTACTCGATTACTGAGTTTAAATAATTGACCAAAATTCTAATTACATCTTGCTGGTTTCTAAATTATATAGCTATTTCCGGCACTATAATAGGCTATTTGTCTTCAGATCTATAGTTCTAGGTATATTGTTTGGCGTTAGCTTGCCTTTCAGCTTAGGCTAGTCTAACGTCCGATAATTGCAGTGACATCAGCATCACACAGCCAATCCTCTATCAAACCCCCAATGGAGATACCTAGAGGACAAACGTATGTGGTCAGCATGACGTCTTGATTGGCCAAACTAAGAACAAGGAATTGCCTCAGCTACCGTAGAAGCTAGCCCGGATGCAAACACGATCATTAATGGCAACACAGTTGATAGCACAAACTTGATTGATTTACAGAGTGTTGAATATAACTGTTTGTTTGTAGCTAACTGATGAGTTCTGAAGTTCACTGACCGATTACAAAAAAAAAAAATGTATAAATACTCGATATCAATCAACTTATACCAAACATACCCACTTTGTTCATTACCTACCGACGGATAAGCCTCAATCCCACGAGAAAAGGATGGCGCAGATGGGAACTGCTGATGGGCGGACACTGAGTCAAAAAAGTGACTCAGAAATAAAAATCTGACTGCAAGTCACACATTTTTATGGTTGACCCGGGTCACTAGCGATATTATAAAATGTATGAAGACAATCGCGAGAGCTTAAAAAGTTATAAATGCAAGTCAGTTTCGTGGGGTCTGTACCAATATGTTTAAAATGGTGTGCGTTTTATCAGCAAGCCCAAGGAGTTATGTAAGATATACCATGATTTATTGCTTGGTGCATTCTATTTGCAAAATTCAAAGTTAGTACAACAACAAAGAAACCTTGTCAGCAATTACAAGCCACAATCCCCACACAGTACGAATAAGGTATTATGATTGTAGATATTTATAAAAAAATTACCATTAATGTTATTGTTATCAGTGTTTAAGGAATAGGCAAGACGTCACGTGTACCTTTGTAACGGAGGTGATTTGACCTAAGTTACCTGGGTGGCCTACATATGAACAGCTAGGCAATTAGCCTAGAGAAATAAGGAGTCTTTCTATGGCGACGTCACAATAATTCTATCACAGCGAGTTTTTTCTCCGTTAAATAGATGATCATTAAATAGATGATGATTATTTAGAAATCCACCAAAATATTAAACTGATACATAGGTATAAAATACTAAAAATATAATTTTACCGCATTGCAAAAAACTAACAATACACATGTTTTCTTCATCTAGCGATATCTTTGTGTAATCTTGTAAAAAATAAATAAATACAACGATTTCTGTCATTAGAGATATGTTTCTTATTCAAAATAGTCTTACAAAATTTAGGTGGTGACAAATTTTTTGGCGGATTTCTAGCTTTTTTGACATTTTAAATGTATTGCCGTGAAATTATTTAGATTTTTTTATTTTGATTTTTACTGTTATTAAAAAAAAACCAACAATAATTTTTGTTGACCAGTGCTAGTAGCTATACACCACAAAAAGTTTCATTCAAATTCGTCTTTTAGTTTTGGAGATTAGCGTGAATAAAAAACACAAAACGGTTGTTCATATATAGCACTAGGTGTTGCTGTTAGTTTTATGAAACACGCTATCGGTTTGTTCTTTTGAATACTGGGTACTGGACTACCCTTGTAATAGTCTTATTATACGTCTCAAAAGTTAATTTTATTGGATATATGTAAACGCTCTGCCTAATCCGCAAGGAGTAAAGGCGAGACATAGGTAGATAACTATTTTGATCAAAATCGTACAGCGATGCTTGCCTTACTTTTGGTGGAAACGCACCCTTATTCCCACAGACTTATTCCCCATGGATCAGCTACCATCAAACATAAGCGTCCATTTGCGGATAGAAAAAGTTCTGAGTGAGAAAACGTGTCTTGCATTAAAAAAATAAACTGTTTTGGCTGAATTCTACTCGCTACTATCAGAAGCACTACTACGTATATAAGCATATACTAGTTACAACATTATTTTGTAGTTTAGGCAGCCACCATAATAAAATGCGAATAATTTAAGAAGATCATTTGCCAGATGATCAGTGGAGGAAGCTCGTTTCGGAGGCCAAGATCCATTTCGGGTTAGGTATTTGCCAGATGCTAGTAAAATCCTAAATAAGTGCTGATGAAGAACTAAGTAGTACTAGTACCAAAGAGGTAGATCTTTGGTTGGTCCTACTCAAGATGTCATGCAAAGCGCAATCAGCCATAACTTCAGCGCTCCTTCATTTAATTTTCCCTGCACCTGCTTGTCGAGAATTCGTAGTTGACTTGCACTGTCAATTTCTGGATTGGCTTCTGTCTCTAGCTGGCCAATGAAAGCCTTTATGAAAAACGTTGCGGTACGTATCTGATATACACCCTAACCCTAGCCAATTATCGGATCTAATGCGAGTAGTCAATAGGCATCCGGGGGTAGAAATCAATTTGACCGGCTAATTGGTGATCTCACAGAGTGCGTACTGCAAGTTTGTCTAATTGAAAATTGCCTTCGGATTGGTTCTATGTTCTCTATGCTATCATACGGCTTAGCGCGAATTGAATACAAATATAGTGTATGTAGGGCCCTCTTCTCTCTCACACACATTCGTGACTTTATCCGTTGTGTATACATGACGTCATTCAATGATTATTATGAACCAATTATGTCCTATCAGCATTTACTCGAATGATAATTTTTATGCAAGGTTAAAAGATTTTCTTATAAATGTTGCCATTATAAAATATAGGTAGAGTACGCGAACAACCAGCAAATATTATTCATAAACATTGGTTGTATCATATTGCGGCGTCGGATTGCATTTACATTATGGATCTTAGTTGCGAAAGTGAATTAAAGCAGACACCGAAGCGGGTTGCATCGCAGTAACTTAGGCAGCCGGGGAAGCCCCGACGCCGCCCTCGTCAAAGACAACCTGTGACTTTGAAGCACTGTGCAACTATTTTGAGAAGTAGGGTTGACGTAATCAACGCCTTTAAGTCTACAGTATAAGATACTAGCAGCTTGGGTATATAAACTACTAGCGACTCGTTTTGAACTAACCTTTCTTTTGAATCATTCCATCTCTTATTAAACCTGCATGAAAATCCGTAACATTACAGACAGATAGAAAAACAGTGAAACGGTTAAAACAACTAGATTTATTACTATGTATTAATAATAGATAAATAAAACTTTTATTATATATTGTTGTTTTCATAGATTGATTCAACCTATTTTACGAATATTAGGCGGAAGTTATGTTTCGGCCAAAAAAGGCTCTTTCTTTTTTCTTGTAGGTTACCGAGTCATTTAATGACCCCGTGAAAAAGGCTGCAAACCTTAAACCAAATTTTTCATTAGTTTAGTTAAATTTTATTGAAATAAGGGACCTGAAGTTTAGATTCAAAATATCCCTTTGTATCTTTATATAGCTTAATTAGGATGTTAAGTACTTACAACATTTGATTTTCTTTGTGCACCTACAACATTCCCAGAGGGCTGATTTTCTTTGTGCATCCCAGCCTTTACAGGAGGTTAAATTGCTAACCCTGAGGCTACGAGGCAGAGCACATCGCAGCGTAGGCAGTTTCACGAAACATTACTCATTTTCTGATTAAAATATGTGGGTAGCACGTTGGTAGAAATTGTAGGTCGTAAAGTGGCAAATTTGGAGGCCTAGAAAGACGTCTGCTTACGTAAGGATGCATTACTATGCATACTTACAACGGTAGTAAAGTAATAAATCATACTTGACGCTGAGTGTATTCACCACTTTTGATCTCACATGCCCTTCACTACAGTTGATATTTATCACTTTGTGAATTTGTTCCCAGACTGGTTAGGGCATTGCGGGCTGAACCACCCAATTGTCCGTAAGTAAGATGGTTCCGTGTTTCGGATGGCACGTTAAGCCGTAGGTCCCGGTTGCTGTCTATGATCACTTAGACGGCGATCGTTACACAACCATGTCAGAAGCCTGCTACTTGTAGAAGGCGGTTGAAAAATTCTGAAACTACATCGGGTCGTTGGACGACTCGGTGTCCCACACGAAAAGAGAAGAGACTACAGTGGTGAACGAAAATTCCAATAAGCATTTCTTTAAAATACATTTTGACGTAGATAAGGAGATAGACAGCCCTAAGAGCTGAGGTCGCAGCGCAAAGCCGCGTTAGTCACGTCTCATCGGAACCAAGGCGGAGTTGACCAAGATATACCTAAGTACATGTATGTAACGTAAAATGCAGCCTCTTGTGCTTTACAATGCATACAGTCCTTGCCTTTTACAGACCTACACTGTTGTTTTATTTACGACGGAAAAATACCTTCATTGGAAAAACGCATCCGTGTGTAGGATAGCGGGTACAGATAAATTTTCCAACGTATTTTATTTTGACAAGTTAGTTATCTAATTGTAACGAGCAAGATTGTAAATATACTTGTATTAAATAATTGAAAATATATCCTCTTTGACAAGAAAAGTTATATCGTTGTATAATAAAATACCAATATTTTTTACCACCATTACACATCTTTATTCATCAAAGTCCTAATCCAGAATGTATGGGTACCGTTATATTTTATTTTTAATTACAATTATGAAACTTACTACTTCACCGCGTATCTCGATTCATACTTGGACAGGAAAGGTTGTGTTGCCAACTTGATAGTGCTATCTTTGTTAGTTAACAAGTAAATGAAAGAGATACCTATAACAAGTTTGTCCATCAGAAGTCGAAATACAGTACCACTCCTGTTTAACATTATTTAATACTGGAAACATTGCGAGAACTGTCACTTGCCTAAACATACCGAAAACATACATACATACATATATCACGCCTTTAACCCTTGCAGGGTAGGCAGAGCCTTAACGGCCGTAAGAATACGGTTGCTATCGCCACGTCTGACATTTTTGAGGATTGTTTTCCAAGGTAGTTTCATAAAACATGTGAATCACTATAGTGACAGGCTGTCAGCTTGTCACCTAAAAATTGTAATACACCAATACTCTTGAGTCCATTAGTCGCCTCTTACTACACCCGCGGGAAGAACGTGGGGTGATGCTATGTTAAGCTAGCATCACATGGCTAACATAACGGAAAATAGTGCAACAATTTAATTTAAAAACAACAGTGCTCAATTCAATAACTAACAATTGGTTGACATAGGTAGAGATATTTGTAAAATTCCCGGAGGATTAATTAAGATAGAAAAATTTAAATTGAATTCATACAAAATAAATTAAGTTCATGGAAAATCTGCAACATTTATTCTGCGGTTAGAACTCACTCCATTGTTTCTACCTTTATAAACACATATTAAAATTATGAACCCAGTGATATGGAAACAAACAAACGGATATTTCTCAAACTGTTCCCTCATATCACAACTGACTTAACCCAAAAAGGCTGCCTAGCTCAACGCGTGGTCAACAATAATCCTTAAACAATTAATCCTATTCGGCTGAATAGCTTAATCCCCCAACTGTGCAAACATAAGTTGGTAAACACGAAAACCTCCGACCAACATTTACACAGCGTTCGGGCTCGATAGCAACAATGTTTAGTGAGGAATCACGCAAGGACTTTAGGCCTGGCAGCCTCTAAAGTGACACAGTAAGTAATAGTGCCGGTAGATACAGAAAGTTTGAACTGGAGTCAGTCTCTGGCAGAAATCATGGATACGAAAGCTGCAAAAAACTACAAAGACAGAGTAGTCAATGAAATACAACTGTAAAATATATATCGAATAGCATGCGCAATGCAAAAACGCATCGCCTCTTATTTAGCATGTGAAAAAGCTTAAATCTCTTAAAAAGTACCTAATGTAACTAAGCTTTAAACCTGCTACACCATGGTACGGGTGAATTAGCTAGGTGCATGCTATATATGATGCTTGCCACTGATTCCTCCCTCCGTGGTCTGGTTTAAGGAGACTCTTTTGAAATTGTTCCTGGTTTGGTTAGGATATTGCAGGCTAAACCACCTGCCTGTCCGTAAATCCATTGGTCTAATTTGAATCCGTACTTTGAAGAGTAGCCGTTGATCTCGGTGGCTGTCTTTTCTTTGACATACGGATACTAAATTTTACTGTGGCGGTCGTGGTCATGGGGAATGTGATTTGCAGGTCGCTTAATGTGAACAATTCTCGGCTACGTAGGGGAATGTCGTGCCATGCTCGCAGGTTTGACAATCGGCAGGATGGACTTTTGGTTACATCTCATCGAAACGAGACGGAAGACGGTGTTGCTCGAAGCATGGGAAGCAATGACACCTTATGTCATAGGTACGCTTTATGTTCCCACATTTAAAATATATTATTTTTAGCTAAAGCAGCGCTGCAAATCAAATAAAGCATATTAATGCAGAAAATAACTTTTATAAATTGGGCCTGCAAAGTGATTTTCCATCATACATTTGTGAATTACATTGTTGAATTTTAGTTTTGTGCTTCAGAGTTGCTTTTCCGATTACTTTTACAAATGTATATGTTTAGACTACATGATAATTTTTCAGTCATTTACTTGTCCAAATTAGTAGGTCTCTCTCTCTCTCTCTCTCTTTTCGTGTGTTAATTTAGGTGATTGAATTCCTTTCACTGCAGGACTCATCGGGCGGTTCGTAGTCTCGGTATCCCTCACGTAAAGCAAACATTGTTTAAAAGCAGTCTGCAGGTAACTCACAAATGGAAATGTTCTGCTTTGACTTTGCTATTTAGTTGCATTGAGAAAGTCCTCTAACTAAACTTTTACACTTACGCTTAGCTCTCCCCGGGGAGTAGAGTAAAATATACTATGGTTATTTTTCAGCTGTTACAACCACAGGATCAAAAATCGTTGTTCACTTATTTCCAAGTCTTGCAACACACTCAGTAATTAAATTATGCATGTTTCATCACTTAAATTTATCTTTATATCAAGAGATTGTAAGAACAAAGTTCATTTTAACTTACAAAGCTTTTACATTTTTGCAACCGACTTACCTAATTACCACAGTTACCTTCTCACGAAAACCTGTATTTTGATACCCGTCATTTATAAATCTCTCCCCAAAAAAAATCATACCCTGAACGCTATGATTTTCTTCTTTGATACTGAATCTTCAAGAAGTCATAGTAAATGTAATCGCTGCCAAAGTCTCCATTACTCCCAATAATAAAAAAGCCCACCCAGCGATACTATGATTAATATGATTTTACATATCTCATGCTCTGAAAGTAGGTCATTACTGACAAAAAACACGACCTGTAAGTTCAACTTACAGGCGAGGTTTTAAAACTAAGCCTGTAAGTAATTTTAAATATGGAACTAGAAAAAGAACCAATAGAATCGCGGCAATTAAAAAGTTAAAATCAATTTCTTATACAATTTTAAATTTCGAACTGGCCGCTACGAATTGTGTTGCTTGAACGCAGGAATTATATTTTTAATCTGTATTTTTATAACCTCAATAAATGAGTTTGTCGAATTATTACTCAATATCACAATAACAAAAGCAGAAATGACTTATATCCCTACGATCAAAAAAAGGACTACTTTATGTTAGCATACTTTTCTTTCATATTAATTCAATATTTTTCAATCATAGAAAAAAAAGTTTCGTGGTGCAATTTGAATACCAGACGATACATTCATCATTTATGGATCGTTTTCTTGTATTTATCGCTTTATTTTACTCACTTTCATTCGATATATAAAGCAGTATACGTACCACGGATGTAACATCAATAACAACCTCGGAAAGGTACCGACCTCGCTCCGCTCGGGCGTTAAAAAACCTCGGTTGTTTTTGATAGGTTACATACCTAAGTACGTAATCTACTATCACATGCGTGAAGAATAAGCATGCGTCTCTTTGGAAGGAAACCGTCCACTTCAATTATCTATTAGCATTTTATTACTCCTCCCGTATCTACAAATACTTTTAAAATATTTGTCTTTCGTTCTGCTGAAACTTGTGAGCATGGCAAGCGTAGGTAATTAGGAGCATATTTGCCTTGCTCTCTTTTCCAGATCGATCGAGAGTAACGAGTAACGACGCTGCGCTCGCAAAGCAAACATGAGAACTTTTACAGATAGAACATTTATAAATTGGTGATCAAATAACATAGGCAAAAGCTATAAACTGTAGAAAAAAGTATTATTTATGATAATTTAGAAAAAAAAAGGATGTTTTCTCAAAATATTTGAAGAATATTGTAATGTATTAAAAATTACAGACAATTATGTACTCTTGTTAAGTACCCATAGCCTTTGCGGAGATATGAATTTAATAAGCTTCATATTTGCATGTAGTGCTGGGCTGCTGCTTTTAATATAGAGCTCGGCTGACCCTTATATCCACACAACTTGAAACTTTGCGCAATATTTTAGTACACGCAGATAAATATTTACCGTAGGGAAGTTACGGGTACGAAAAATCATCCGCTTAAAAGGCTCAGTCTAGCTAAAAGACTGGTGATAGGTACTTAACCTATACAAAGCCAGCTGCTACGTGTACCTATTAGAGTGTTACGGAACATAGACTCATTTTTCAGTTCAAACGGAGCTGAGCAGAACGGTAATCGAAACATATTACGCTATTCTCCCCGGTGTGATTCAAAAAGACGTAAAAAATGGCGCTCGTGTCGAGGGGTGGATGGGGGACAGCCAGACGTGGGGATTTATGATGTTACGATACCACATACACTGATTAATCGTAGCCTAAATATTGATATACCTAGCCTAATTTAACCTTGTAATTTGTAATGGGGAACTATGATACTAAAGTATTTTTTTACCGCAGTACTCAACTCACCAATATATTTTATTCAAAAATAATTGACTTTATTGTGAAATGCAACTAAATATTCTTAAGGATGTGCTTTTTTACGAAGGTACAGCCCAGCTTACGTCGGTTAGACGCTCGTTAAGTGTCCTAAATGCGCGCAGCATAAGGACGGCCCAAAGTCCAAACTGTCTACTTAAGCCGAATCTCGACTGTACAAATAAGACAAACGCGTAACTTTTACATTTCAACGATTCTTGTGACAATTTTCATTTATTTCATTCGGACTTTACCACTCATGGTATAACTACATACCAACTTTCTTTTCAATTTCACAAAGCTGTAATTTTATGCTTTACATCCCAACTCTACAAACTAGTTTGAATGAAGTCGAATGAATGAATGTATCCGAAGACAGGAATGTAATCCAAGCTTAATCACATATCTTTTTAATAACGAAAGAATTACTTACGTAAATCGGTTCACTCAGTGGTATTATATAAAATTTCAAGTTGATTTGCATTTAATGAATCGCTGATCAGATCTCAAGGTTTGGATTTTTATTACATTCGTTCTGCATTTTAAGATAATGTTGACTCGGTGCCCTCCGCACGAAAAAAAGAAGTACCAACAGCGGTACCGAAAATCATTTTCTATGAGCATTCGACCGAAAATATCTTGTCTACGCACCCAAAACGTATTTTTCTTCGTCTACTCAATGAGATTCGTGGCCCTCCTCCAGCCATCCATGTCTAGATTATGTAGAGGCCGTGATAGCCCTCTATATTTCATGACCGAGACATGACCTTTGCATAAGCTAGTGGCATGAATGTGCTTGTGGTATTGGCATGCTTGACTCTCAGAGTAAAGAGAAAACAGAGCGATTCTACAAGCTCTCGTAGCTTAATTTTGTATGAAGAACTTGTTCTCGTCTCCCGCGTTTAGCTAGCAGATATCTTCAAATCTGATTCGTTTCATTTATGTTGCGTATAACAACGATGACATCATTTTAGAATAAGCCCTAAACAGGATGTCCTTCTTTAAGTGGTCCAAAGAAAAAAATCTAGATTCTGGAGTTCCTTAGACTGGACCAATTTGAAATATTGTTTTTTAATATCCGAAGAAAAAAATATGGATCTCCAATAGGTACTAACAGTGCTGACCGATAGAGCATTTTGTATAGAGTGTCCAAAATTTTTAAAACGAAATTTAAAATAACAATATTTCCCCTTGGTAGGTAAAGTGATATTCTGGACAATCTAGATTTTTTCTTTGGACCATTTAAACAGGCTCAACCTATTCTACCTGCTAACATAGAAATCGAAATAGCGTCTTTCATTTCTGAATAATGAGATAAAGTTATGTTTTCAGAGAGCCTAGCTAGCGGCACTTAAGCTAAAGAACCAACATGCACCAACTTTTCAAACACTTACAAAATTTGAATTAAGTAACAGTAATTGATCCCCAAATCTAGTCTGTTTCTAGATCATGTGCTACTTAGTTCACGCATTCAATTTTTTGATTCGCAACATTCCGTCTTCTCCAAGCTTTTGATCAGAGTTACGAAGTGGAGTGACTTATTCACGAGTGACGACAAATGGAACCACGCCAGATGGTGCGGGTGCGGCCCGCAATCCTGTCACTTCGCCTTAGCATTGCGGCCGACGCAAAATAGACCTACCGCTAGTCGCAAGTGGCCAAAACCATGCGTAGGTAATATGCACTGTCCGGCATAATATTTATTTTATTTATTTATTTAACCATTTATTGTACACAATAGATCACAAAGGACATAATATTTAGAACAATACACAACGGGTAAGCTTATTTCTAAAAAGAAATCTCTTCCAGCAGACCTAAGGTAGTAAAATGGCATAAAGTGAGGCAGTTGACGTGTACAACATACTAATATACCTATAATAATTAATAAAACAAATATAATAGCAATAATACCTATTTATATAAATAATATACCTACACTACATAATTATTAAAATATCTATACAGACATTTACAATATGTCTTCTTTCTTCTAAGTCGATGCCTCATTCCTGAGGGACGTGACCATGGGGAGCCTCTGCTCCACCAAATTTCTCCAGGCTCCGCGGTCTTGTGCCATGTGCACTGACGCCTGCAGTGTGGCCTTGGTTGCCTGCTGTACTGTATCGGTCCATCTGACCGGTGCTCTTCCACGACTTCTTTTGCCCATAACATGGCCAGTGAAAATAACTGACTCCAGACATTCATGTTCACGCCTAGTCAAGTGTCCAAAAAACCCAAGAATGCGCTGCTGACAGATGGTGGACATTCTTTTCCGGATGTTCAGCTCTTTCAGGATAGACTCGTTTGTGCGCCGTGCAGTCCATGGAATACGTAACATTCTGCGCCAGCACCACATTTCGAACGCGTCTATCCTTTTTCGTGTGCGAGATTTCAAAGTCCAAGTTTCAGATGCGTACAGGAATATGGAAAATATTAGGGTCTGCATGAGGTTAATTTTGGTTTTGCGAGTGACGCTTCTGTTCCTCCAAATCTTTTCCATCTTTTTCACTGCTGCAATATATATAAATATACTACAATATGTCTATATAGAACTTTTAATCGTTTTTAAAAGTGTTTTCATTAATCGATACCACTTGTTATTCCAATACGATTGAACAGAATTAGCTTTTGTTTTGTTCGATATTCATAATGCTCTGAGAATTATTATTAATATAGGTAATAAAGTCTATAAGGTTATTTTTTTTGTGTCGGTAAAAATTTGTTGAACTTGTAGGGCAACGCTGGCCAACCCCAGGCCAAGGCATTTGGATTGGCCCGCTAGTCTTAAGGAACCTTAGGTCAAATTTTAGTCTGATTGCTCAGTTAGAATAGAGAATGCGGGTTTCGCTTTCGCCACCATTTAAGTGAATCAAAAGTCACAGGATACCTTCCATGAACCTAGAACTATGAAAGTCAATTAGCATGGTTTAAAGTTACAAGGCTATAAAAAAAAACTGGCCCAGTGTCAAAGAAAACTAAAAATGTGGCCCGCCTGGAAAATTCGTTGGCTGGCCCGGTTATAGAGTATACCCTTCCAAAGAAAGATACTTGATTGATAGGATATGTTGGCAAAAGGTGTGATTCACTTATTTACCTTTAGCAAAGCCTGTAGATACGTATGTAGGTAAATACCAAACTTAGTAGGTACTGTATTTCATTAGATGCCGTGCGATCCCGGTTTAGAATAGTATCACCCCATATCCTTCCCGCGGGTGTCGTAAGAGGCGACTAAGCATTGGTGTATTACAATTTTTAGGCGACAGGCTGACAACCTGTCACTATACTGATACACATGTTTTCTGAAACTACCTTGAAAAACAATCCTCAAAAATGTCAGACGTGGCGATAGTATCCGTATTCTTACGGCTGTTAACGCTCTGCCCACCCCGCAAGGGATAAAGGCGTGATATATGTATGTATGTATGTATTTCATTAGAAGTCAGAAATCTTATAACGACGACATTTTCGTAAAGTATCAACCTACGTGCTTACAAGCGAAGTAGGCAATTAATTATTTCACAAATAAATAGGTACGTTCCTAAATATAGCGATAATAATGAACCCTCCAAATATATTTTGAATATCAAAATTAATAGCATTAAGTAAGTATAAGACGCGTTCATATAAAGTATTCGAAAAATTTCTGCATGGAAACGATTTCTGATTAAATTTGCAAAAAAATATTAAGTACCAATTACGTACAAATTGAATTGGATTTGCGAAACAATATTTTAAGCTGCTTACCTACTAACTGGAAATAAGGAAGGTAAACAGATTTTAATAACTCGCGCGCGTGTAAGGATCGTTAGCGTTAGCAGAGGCGTTTTTGTGCGTTATTATTTAATAAAATAAAATAAATAATAGGTGGCTACTTATGTGTATGTATCGAGCAGTAAAAAAAATAGACAATTATTAAATAGTCAGTAGAGCAGTACTACTATTCTGTGGTAGATCCAAAAAGAAACAGTCATTAACCACTGAGAGAGTACTGGAATCCAATATGTTTTCCAATTTTAGTGAAAATTCGAGTAAACTTTGCGAGGAGGATGAACACTTAGAGAAATAAATTTCATTCTGAGAATATACACCTGTGGCCCTGTTAGAACAGACGAAAAATAAAAGTCACACAACAGACAAGGAAAAGTATAAAATAAATAAGGGGTTAGATCTAGAGGCGTATTTTTGAATTTTTTTGCCAGTACATGAGGAATAGTTGAACCACTCGTATCTCATATGACATGGAGAGGGTCTAAATCCAGTGTGACTTAGTTCATATAAACGTGTCAGCGTCATAAATTATGTAATACCTACAAGTGATGAGATGGCACATGTGAAATCAGATTTCTACTGATCCCAAAATATATCTATTGAGCGCTACCAGGTTCAAGTCGTACACGAAGATCGAATATGACTTGCCATCCGGCACATCTGTGCTATAATATTAGGTAGTACTAGTACTTAAATTTAACACTGTTTTTGTATCTGTATAATCAATAAGTAATTAACACAGTACCACTCAATTTAATTCAGGCAAAATTATGTTCCTGCAGGTTTAAATGTGTTTGTAGTACCTTGTCAGTTAGTGCAAAATTAGGCTAGGAGCGGTGAGCGCTAAGCGCTAAACATGGCTTCAACATGTCTGCTCGCCACCGCGCCTGCCAGGGAGCCCGCCGACAAATTAAACTACACTGTTTACATATTATACCGGTCAGCTGGTCTGCTACCCTGATACTCGGCTGACACAGTCGTTACCGCAACCCGCTTGATGGCAACTATTCTATGTACGCACGTCTATCCATTTGCTGGGCTTTTGTATTTCAGTAAATAAACACCTAGTTAATTTCTAAAAGTGCTGCAAAATATAGGCACAATTCAAAATTCTCGTTCACTGACGAAAAACCCAATCATCGTCCAAATTACTAATACAATATCCTCGTACCACGCCCGGAGCTAAGTGTGTTTCTCTTTTTAAGCTCTTTTGGTTGAAAAATAAACAACAACAAACGTTGTACGTAGCTCCGAGTTCGAGGCTCAGGTGTTCCAAAGTCCGCCCTCCATTTCTCAAAGTGAATCCACGTTGTGGCCCGTATTTTATAATGACACTGGGAGTTTGCTCAAGCGACGTATGCCGCGGTGCCCGCTCAAGGATTACTTTACTACCTACTGCCTGCGCACAAAGGGCTGCCCATTGTTTATTTTTCGGCAAAATACTTGTATGAAAAATAACAAAAAATTCAGGGATACTTTGAGAGTTGAATTTGACCTTGATTTTCTCAGCCGTCCTAATGATCCTAATGCAAGAAAAATGATTTCTTATACAGGATATAAAAAATGAGCTGCAAATATTTTAATCACGTTGAACCAGCCCATTAAACTGAATAACTTTACCCAAGGAACGTAGGTACTGTATAAATTCATACATATATCCTGCCTAGATCCCGTGATCAGTTAAGCAGAGCGTTCACGACCGTAAAAATACATACATACATACTCCATATATATAATTAGCCGGGTTCCCTGAACAGGAAAACTATCCAAAAACGTATTTATATATCCTAAAGAAAACGCAGGAGAGTAAATAATTATAAGGGAAGGTCATGCGTTCTACTGTACTACAACTAAAAACGTAGTTAGGCTGATAGCCGGTACCTAATCGCAAAACCCACCTGGTAGCCTGCTACAGCGTGTTAATTAGTGGTACATGGCAAGCACTCTACTACGCTCAACGTTTTTCTACCTTCTACATTAATTAATGCACTCCGCGGAACAACACCTGAGGACCTCACTACACGAGCACGTATTTCAATAATAAATTGTTAGAATGGTTCAACGATTTACAAGTTGAGTAGGTATAAGACACGATACAGCTCGCATTTTCAAGCGACTTTCTATTGAAGATAGTTATCTTATTAGTAGCAGAAAATTCTAAGTAATTGCAGAAATTTCGGTTCGAACAAATAAACGTTTTCCGTTAGAAAGAATTTTCAAAAATATATTTGGTCTGAATTCGATAAATTTTTGAAGTACCTAATATAAAAGTTTTATTTCAAGACTAGATTTTCTTCGTAAAGTTTTCCGATACTTTGAGAAGACTAAGTCGATACACAGACGTAGGAACATTATGCAACGTATAAAGGAGGTGCTTCAGTTCTATGAAAAGTACTTACGTCCTTAAACAGGAGAATCTTTCTTTGTTTATATTTTCTGACGACGTTTATTCTTAGAACAGCACTTCTATTTAGGCCGTCCTAAACTGTACGATTTAGATTTTGTTAGAAAACTCGATACATAACAACACTTTGTTACAAATTACATGCCTGAAAACTAGACTCCATTGAAATTAGTATGGGATTTATTGTTTTATACTTCATTGCTTGAAACTCGTACTATCGTTGGATATGGCGAGCATGGTACGAGTATTAATAAATACTAGCTCGTGACCGCGATTTCGTTCACGCGGTGAAAATTCGATTTAAGGTTAGTTACATTTATAACGGTGCTTCGGGTTGTCGGACGACTCAGTGTCCCACACGACAAAAGTGAATGCCTTGTATTAGGTGTATAATAGCAAAAAGCTCTAGGGAATATATTAACAACTCAGCCATACTCTCTACACTTTGCGTTTGTTTTTGGTCCCTATTTCGTAACTCGTACTCGTGGTTGGTGGTCTTTTATGACCTATATACCTACAAAGCTAGACGCAAAGCTTTTCTAAACGCAAAATTACCTAAACGCATAATGACATAAACGCATAATGACCTAACCGCATAATGACCAAAACGCAATATCTCCTAAACGCGTAATTACCTAAACGCATGGCATTAGTTTAAGTTTTTTTTTTTTTGTAAATACTTCTTGTTTGGTACAATAAAGTTATTACATACATACATACATACATAATAATCGCATAACGTCCTAAACGCTCAATGTCTTGCCTGTGGGTCTCTGCCAAGCCCCCGTTATGATGTTTGTATTCAAATTTAAAATAGTGTCAATAAGGTCGAAAATTGCGTGCGAAAACACCGCACATGGAAGGCTACATTTGCCATAATTAAGTGGACTGATAATAGGAAAAGTCTCTGGGAAGTCACCTGGTTAGGTAAAGATTTTTTTAAACACACTTTGCGTTTAGGTCATTATGCGTATAAGAGTCAGGTCATTTTGCGAGTAGGTCGTATTGCGTTTAGGAATTAGGTCATCGACCAAAGACCAAAAATCGTGACCTGCAAGAAAAATATGTCAGCGTTCAACCTTCTGTAGAACTCTCCTTGTTCGGCAGAAGGAACATAATATACTCACCTACGGTTCGGCGTGTTTCCGTGTGAAATATACGTTGCTTGCGGAGCAATAGGTTCCCCCGGCTCAGTCACTCCGCGCGACATGTAAAATATTCACGAGCGAGTAAGAGCAGACTTATTATTATAAACTATTTCATGGCAACTCACAGGCTCCCCGGGGTGTAAGCGACACTAGCCTGTTATACCGCTTATGCGGGTGTTTCGGAATTGTATAAAAGCTTTTAGCAATGTTTCATGCGGTATAAACAGGCCGGCAGAAGTACGCAACTGTAGAATTTTAGTTTCACCCATTTCTTTAATCTAGTAGGTACCTAGACTAGTACAGGCATAACCTTACCGAAAAAAATCGCAGTTGTGGTACGTTAGAACAAAATAGGATAGAAATCCTATGCGATGTGGTTCTATTCTATGAATATTATGATGTTTGGTACTGTCTTTATTACCACCTACTTACTATCCCTTCTCGAATATAAAACACTACAATAACAGAGATAGGTTCGTTAGGCGAAACAAGAATGTTCTAAACGGGACCCTTTGTGGCAAATACCTACCAAGTTAGATAATGAGGATTTTCACCGGAGAACTCAGTTTAGTAATTTGGACTCATACTGGGACGGGAACCCTAAACTTTTACATTGAACTTTCTAATTTAATGGTCTTTGTGGAAATCAGATTGCTTTTCAGGATAAATTAGTCACATGTTTGAGAACTTCACGTTCGTGCTAATCTGGTGGTAGAGGAATCGTATGATATACCTAGACTTTATCGATAGGATAGATATGAATCCGTATCGTTCGTTATTTGCGCCCAGCTAAAGCTGATTCGTATCGTATGAAGCTCAAAGGATAGTCCGAAATGAAATACTAACAACTAGAGTAAAGTCCATAATCCATATCAAAACCAACGAAACATGCGAAAAAAGAGACACAAAAATTACATTCAGCATTCAGCTCCGTTGGTGATGTTGCAGTGAGCGCAAATGAACTGCTTTTAAACGATACGGTGTAAAAAGGCGAAATGGAACTCGTTGAAAGGTCTGCAGTTATTAACGAATAGCATCTGTTCGGAAAATAATCTGCAAAGCCGTGTGTTTCGAGCCGTAAAACCTGCCCATTCGTAGCACGTACGAGTCTTATTTACGCAAATATTTCCCTAACCTAGGTACCTGCTTTGCAATCTATCGCAATTGGGCAGACTGGCTATTTTCATTTACTCATTTTCCAATTTCAGAACGTGATGCTTTTCGTTGCCTACCTATGCAATCATATGAGGAAATACTAATAAAAGCCATGATCTGTATTTGTAAATTTTAAATATGGCTATTTTCACTGCCGTTGTCTTAAAGCTCCTTTCCGTAAATAATTTCAAATGGTTGGAGCATGAAGAGCGTCCCGCCCCAACAATTCCACTCTTTAGCAAACGGGAATATGTTACTTGTCACTAGAAACAGCAGACACACCTATATACTATATACACCGGAGAGCTATGTACTTTCCTTACCTAACTAACCATAATTTTCCGTCGTTCAGGTTGCTACCTAAGTGAGTAAAAGCTGTACTACAAGGAGATTTAAGCTGTTTGCAGGAATTTCACATCGGAGTCTTTGAAATGCACGTGAAGCATTCGAGAGCACAGGCACTAATCAGACAAGGCGCGGAATGTAACTACATCTAGATGTGTGACGTTATCACGATCTTAAAACTTTTTCACCAAAGCAAATACATCCAACAACCAATGAGTTAACCGAGTGGAAATTAGTCCGGCGCTTAAAGTTATATGTATATTTAAGTACGAATAGCCTAATGGGTTGTTCTGACGGCTAACCTTTCGACAAACTGTATCGGCACAATGGCTAGCTAGACCTCCAGGGTGTGTAGAAGGTCAGTTGCTGAAGAATACGTCACCCGCCCAGGCAAACAGCCGGCCTTGTAGTAGAACATAGGGTAGTTGGAAACGTAATGTGTTCCTTTTAAGGTATGAACAAACGCGTGAAGCTGTGCTACACAGTAGTAAGAAGATTAAAAACAAGGAATCGTTAGCCAACTTAGCAATGATAAAAGGAAAGTATAAGTATACAGTTTTTGAAATGCTTAAACTGGTAATTTTAAAATAGATCAAGATCATAACGGCTCTTTCTAAATATATGATGCCCGGTATCAAAACGTAAAGAACTATCACATTACATTAACATATAATATCATTGCATTACAGTACCTGCTTTTAGCATTAGGACCAATTCCAGTCCTTGAGTGTGACGTAGAATGAAATAATGGATTGGTTTGCATTGCCGCCGGCTTATTCAATTTAGTAGTGTGTCTTGAGCCTCGAACTGAGTAACGGGAAGTGAGGTACCTAAGCTATTTCCTTTCCCATTTCAGCATTCGGAGACCGGCAGTATTAAGGCAGTATCTAATCTCGATTTTCCGTGCGGGGGTCGGGTTAGAATAACACTGCGCGATATGAGCCAGGTACCGTAAACTGCAGGCACCTACTTAAAATAAAATGTTCGCGTCATTTGAAAATACGTTTGAAAAATTTTTAATAAGCAATGTTCATTGACCTAACACCCTATCAATATGTTGAAATGAAAAAAATATATATGTTTTGTTAATATTGAATGTCTATAACGCAATTTATTAGGTGAAGTGTGAAATAAACTGCGAACGATAATTAATGTACGTACAGTAAGGTCTTTGTTGTTTTTCTCATAGAGAGAGGGGGATGAAAAGTAGTACCTATGTATAACTCGGGCCTGAAGGTATTTATCCTTGGGTGACGTACATTGAATCCCTCGCTTTACTCATGATTCTACTCTAAAATGCTTCGTTCCGCTTGTGATTCAAGATAACGCCCTCGCCTTAAATGTATCACTTCAGTCCCTTGTCATAAAAACTACTATTGTAATATACCATAAGCGCATTGAGAACTTATCTAGGACTCCTCCTGTTTCCTCTATGCTCGTTTTAAATACGAAACTATTCATGAAAGAGAGCCGACAAGAACCACTTTAATTAATTAAAAGCAAATAACAAACAACCACAAACCCAAATATAAATATTCTAACAACCTTCAAACTATCCAGGGTAAGTACGCATTTGCTAATGGTAGCAGGGGCTCGGGCCCGCCATATTAATGGTATGGCCCAAGGTATGCCTGGATTTTACTCATTAGGGGTATTATGTGGCCGTTTGCAAATGATAAATGTATATACGCAGGGCTGCCAGGGGCAAGTACTTTCAAATGTTGCCAACTCAAGATAGTATTTTTTTTTAAAGTTTCACGCCGACTGCGTAAATAAAGCACTCAACCAATGCACATACTAATAGTTAGTTCATATTCAGCCTTTTTTGGTACGAGCTGTTTCAAAAGCTTACCCATTGAAAATGGTTTGTACCGTAAACTAAGCGAAGTTAGTTCAAGTAAAGTGTGACAATTTCAACTCACTCGGCTTGTTTAAAACGCGAATGTTGAAACATCTTTGCCTTTGGATGACGCCAAGACAATTTTACTTTTATCATCAGTGATTTCACAAAAAGTTTCATGTAAAATTGTAGCTACCTACTATCAACTACTGCCGGTAAAAAGGCTAGCGTCAAAGCTTACTATGTGCGGGCTTTATAACTAGTGTCAGCACCGCAACCCTGTGTCTAGGCTGGGGTCCACGGACGCAGTTACGAGTAAGCGACTAGGTCTGTTTTGTTGGCTCGGTACCTCTGTAGCGGCTTTGTAAAGGCTTAAAAATAAGCACGCCTCGGTAAGCCGATTATTTATCGATGTTTTAATTGTCAGACCCCGCTGGATGCTCTTAATTGGTTATAAGCTGTACAGTCTCAATGATTTTGCGTAACTCGTTTAATGTAATACTATCTGTTGCCAAGACTCACAGTTTTGAAAAAATATATTTTGAGCTCGGAATTGAAGCCTCTTAAATGCTGGTTGGTTACATATCTATTCCATTTTTTCAGTATTTTTTATACAGTTTAATGCAAACTTTCCGCTCCGTTTTCTATCAAGTTACGATTTCCAAAAGGTGAGTGCTATTAATGATTACTAACTCACTGTTTGTTTCCCGGCCCTCTCATTTTATATGAACAATAAAAAAAGTACAGACCACCCTCAAAGCTCCCTCTGGCGAGCCACCCCTCCTCTCCCCAACTTAATGTCCTCTAATATTGTATGGCGGAGTGGGCAATAGCCAACACGGCAGCCGCACCGTGCATTACACCCAGTAGGGTGCACGTACCTGTGCCGAAAACAGACGCCAGTCATGGAACTACTTCTATACACCAAACGATATCGCACATTTTGGCAAATTCTTACATGTACATACATTTTCAGAAAAAATTGTGTAATTTTTATAAGTCGTTTTACGTAAATAGGTATGAAAGCTAACATATTACGTGAGTCTGCTATTATTTAATGTAATCAACCATTTTCAATCAATTTATACACAGACCTCTGGTAAAATGAAAATTTTTACTTTAACTAAATTTTGGACGATTCGGTGTCCCACACGAAAAGAGAGAGTAAATATTGATTTGGGATTTAAAAAATCAGTTTTGGAACAGGTACGTTGACCACACCAATAATTACTACAGTTCACGCATACCATACCATTCCTACCAGACGATAACTCATACACTAGCCGTATAAATTATACGAGCACAATCTTAGGGGGGGATAGCAATTAAGCTACAACCTGGGTTATTTACTGGCACATATAAAATGTACTATTTGGTATTATTATCGGTATTTTATCACAGTAGATAAAATAATAGATACGTGTTGATGAATCAAATAAGCAGAACCACGCTACGATTTCAAAAATTGTTGCATTTCATCTACAGTAAATATTCTTCAAATTGGCTATTCCATTATGCCAGCCTAATATCATACAATGTGAACTATGTCGATAACTAAAATTATCAAATCGATAATCGTATCAGATATTGTCATGGTTGCGAATGTTTCTTCCGGAAAATCAAAATTGTTAAATGCCACGCTACATTATTTCTGATTCATATAATCTATCCATGATAATTTACCTATGTACTTATTGTTTTGTAACCACGACATAAGTCCTGGGGTATAAAATATATACATGTAAATATTTATTTCAACAAGTTTGTATTTAAACGAAACGAAAAATTCTTCTTTGATTGCGCAAAAGTCTCATTACTTTTTAAAAAATACGAAAGAATAGTTGTTTGCTCCGCTCCTCCGTCTCTACTCAAAATGCTTTTAATATAATTTGGTACTTTCAACAGTTCTTTCAGTTACTTTAAAAAGGACTGTACTTGTTTTTCAAACAATAAGTAATAATACTTTTTATTTATTGTCTTGGTAAGTTGATCCTCTGGTACTTCGAAGTGGTGTACCCCTAGAACGCAGCCGTTCACTATGAACTAGTTTAAAATTGCAAATTGATTGTAACTAATTGTAAGAAACATTTCGAAATATGTAAAAAAATCTGGTCCTCCCATACAAAATAACCGGCCAACCAAGTAAATTTCTATGGGAAGACCAAAAATTTTTCTCATATTTTGACCTATGTCTATTGGGAAAAATTATTCAGTTTCATGGGCTGATTCACCCCTTAAAATATTACTAATATTATTACACAAGTCGTGATATGTGTATGTATGTACCAACCTAAAAATTATATTTATGAAGTAAATTAAATAATTTGATCCCCAGATTTACATCTAAAGTTACATGTGAATAACTAGTAGGTGCTCACGTGATTGAAACTTATCGAGTTTTACGTAAAGCCGATTGGTAGCTCAAAAAGCGCCGGTCGTTGTATTTTTTTTTTGTATTG
The DNA here is from genome assembly GCA_029255805.1 of Keiferia lycopersicella. Lineage (NCBI taxonomy): Eukaryota > Metazoa > Arthropoda > Insecta > Lepidoptera > Gelechiidae > Keiferia > Keiferia lycopersicella. The sequence goes on along the minus strand of JARACZ010000006.1, from coordinate 12,070,547 downwards.
GATGTTGTGTGATCTGTGCGCAATACCTACAGAACTGCGTACGGATTGTGCGAGGCCTGGTAATGGTGAAATGTATACACACTAGTGGTTGTGTGGGAGTGGTAAACAAATGCTCAGTTCCACAAAAGCCTTTGTCAAGATATGTTGAAAATGTAACATGTTAAGCTATACTTTTTGTAATATCGAGTAACATATTTATATATACTAACTTACTCTATACTTGTAACTTCATGCCATCAATTCCTATGGTCTTGAGGCTGACTACCTTTTCGTGACCATAAGAAATTGATCGCTAGAACTGGTAATTTGAGGTACTTGAAGATTATTCTGTATGCAGAGTCAGTGTTTGTCTGAGTCTGCGGATACACCTGATTTGTAATATTATTTAGGTCCCTTACAGTTTATGTAGAACGCCCAGAAATTTACTGACCATAAAAAATATCGTGCTAAAATAATTATAGCAAAGGCCTGAAATTAAATTAACATACCATGAAAACATTCTCGTAGTCGAGCACTAATCTAGCCTCGGAAGGTACCTATAAATAAGTGCGGGTAAAATGTTTATTTAACTTTAGGTTATGACCACATGATAGCTTTTTGAGGAATTCCTAATAATTGTATTCACAACAACGTGTTAATCTTCTTGATGCTTATTATTTTGTGACACAGACTTACCCCGACGAGCGGACGATCAGGCGCGAGCGCCCAGCGCCTGGACTCTTCACCTCCATCAAGCTGCCCGAAGCGGAGCCCCCAAATGGCGTAGCGCCCCTGCTGGACTTCCCGCGGGGGCGCATGCGACCTGTCACCTTCCTGGGCGAAGGCCCCCACGGCACTGTGAGTAATTCATATCTTTCTTAAAATACACTACAAATAGACATTGATTCAGAATGCCACGTGAAATACCACAAATAGACATTGATTCAAAATGCCACATGAAAATCCACATGCCCCTTCCTTCTGGCCCACGCACGGTTTAGTGTCTGCCACTGCTATTGACACGCATTGATCATTGCATTTTCCTAGGTCACGAAATACTGGTTAGGATCCTTAAGATACCAGACCTGCACTGACTACGTTTATCAATTTAAAACCTTTATGTCAGTCTTCTTTATTGAATAACCATATGATTAGCAAACACCTCAGTTACAAAAATATTAGAGCTGAATAGTTTAAAACATAGCCAGTCTCTACTTTTATTTGTAAACTATAGTTCCTAAAGGCTTAACCTTCAGTGAATTAAAAGTAGTACATTTGTTGAGACGAGTAATTTATTGCAGGGATACCAAATCACATTAATTAAAAACACACGAAATCATCACAGACAATAACATAATGACAAAAACTACATCTACATAAGAATCTGCTTATTTAATCCCAAAACTGGGCTTCATAGTGTTCTTCAATGATACGCACCACGGGTGATACAGGTACGTCTTCGGCCGTAGTCTCTGGGTCGTCATCGGTAGTGTTCTTGTGCGGAACTGTTTTGCTGACTTCTTGAACCATATTTCTGCCTTTTTTTTCTCCAGATGTGGGTCTTTCTAATTTGGGGTTCTCGTCCAATAGCCGCCGTGAGCTATGGGACATTTGGCTCACTCGGGCAATCTCATCGTCGTTTAGCACCTCATCGACGTTTACTTTCTGTATGCTGCCCTTCAAGTCCTTAACTTTGTTTTCTCTCTTTTCTTCATCTGTAACTGTAGAAAACTTTAAGTATATCGATCTTAGGGTGTTTCAATATTAGGTGTTCGGTTGTCTCGATTAGGTTCTGTGTCCTGTATTAGGTTGGTGGCTCAAAGGCGGCTGGGTACCTACGTATCGATGTGTATTTAATAGTCACTAACCTGAACAAGGTGTTTCTATTTTCTGTTCAGGACAAGGTGTTTCGTCTCGATCTTTACGTTTCCCGAACCAAGACATACCGAATATTTTTGAAGATTTGGATAAATTGATGACCTACTGCACAATTTACAATTCAATTCAAACTTTTTGTTTCAAAAAACACAAATATCCGATTGACATTAGTTTTCTTAGGATTTCTGTTTTGATTTCTGTCATTCATTTGAGTCACCAATAAAAGTTCTCATAAAGTAGTATCTATTGTGTTAAATACATCAGGCTTAGAAGATATATATTTTCATGTTAGACGATACCTGGCTCCAGGTGTAAAATCAAAATCATATCGTTCAATCCAATAACATGCAAGGATAAATTGGGATGCATGCAGTCATCTGAATTTGGTAGAATGTAAAGGCAACGAGCAAAATGATTTGAATTTTCACGTAAGCACCATGAACATATGTGAGCATTGATATGCCCGTACATGGTTCAATGTTAAACATGTAGAGGTATAAGCGTCCAATAGATTATTATCTCGTTAGGAGTACTCGGATCATCATCGACTTATTGCACTTCTCACATACCTGATAAGCACATTATAGGGCGAGACTATTCCAGTCTTTTTGTGTTTATGTAGACAATACACACACAACCATCACACGAGTGTATCAGTCGTATTAATTTCGGGCGTCAATTACCGCCGAAAGCCGTCGGGACAAAACCTACGCCATTCATTAATTTTATACCTCGGTTCCAAAATGTCGAACCGGTGAAACGTAGCCTATGCCAACGAATACCAACAACGGCTACTCTATCGAATTTATTTGAAAATTATGGAATGGTATTTAAGGCATTTTATTAACGAATTTGTACAAATAGTAGTCAACGTGCAGGTCACCAACAGTCGGCGACTGTTTGCGATATCTGACAACTTTTATACTTCCTACATATGCGCCCTTATAATGGAACGGAATAAAGTTTAAGAGAGCAGAAAATCACAGATACCCCGACAGATTACTAACAGCAGACATGGCGTGATGCTTTAACTGACCTCTCATCAGATTTGACGGGGTGTGTCAACTAGTCCCGGTCAACTAGGGGGCCGGGAGATATTCATTGAGCTGCCAAATGACCTTACGGCTCAGTATTGGAATCTCTCTGAGCTGTAGCCAATCAATCATTTTCCGAGCCGAGGGTTAAGAAGTCTGTGGTCTGCTAGGGGCCAGTTCAAAAGTGACAGGATCATATGAAACACGATATTAAATCCGTCTCATAACTCGCATGGCATAGCGTCACACATACGTGACATTTTGAAGCTTCGCTGTATTTATTTTCTCATCAAACTCTTTCTCACTGTTCAACATTACCTTTGTGGTTGATAGTAGAAAGTATTTACGTGGAATAAAGGTTTCTTTACTCTGTGCCTTGTCACGTCTGAGTAAGAAAACATTGTGGTATTTTTAGGACTTCGTACGAATTTTTCATTATTACGATTGACGTTTCCCTATACGACATGTATTATGCTGAAATTGTTGAATAAAAGATAGAACTTAGAGCTTCTGCTGTAATGCAAACAGTTGCAAAACCAACTAAGTTGAAGGTAGCACCGAGTCAGAGTGTTTCACACTACAATATTTTGGTATACAAGCACGTAGTTACAATCTAGTCACGAATGGATAAGGAAAAGCTAGCACAGAAATGCAGTAAACTTAAACTCGTGCGGTATTCTCTACAAGTGAACTGGGCACGAAGCGCGACACCTTTATTGGATTCGACTAACTTAAAATTAAACGCTCACACAGTAGTTTCGAACGGTTTCAAACGACTGCATTGTCGTCACTCCAACCACTCGGGCACTCCGACCCTCCGACCCCCGTATTCCTCGACTGTGCAGTTAAACTGTGATCAAATCACTTAAACTACATTCTTGCGTTCTAAATTGTTTGGATCCCTGTAATTCCAAAGTTATATTTTAGATTTTATACCGTGCTTACCCCAAATTTAATTTAACCGTATTACGTGGTGGTCGCACGTAAATCCACCTGAGTATAATAACCTTTTTGTGCTGACCGTCACCCACAAAATTGATGTATGTTTATAACAGGCATTATACGAGTACCTATCTACACTACCTGCGCTACCTGATATGTATTATGTGTATGTGTGTGTTGATGAGTATAGGGGAGATGGCGGCCATCAATTGCTAGATGAGATGAGTTAAATAACAGTGGTAAATAAAAAGGATCAATACTGCCTCGCCGTCCAATGAACTGCAATCATTACCGAGTAAATAAAATGTTATTTTCGAAATATTCAAGTTAGTTTTATCAAAGTTTCATAACTAAGTAGTTATGACAACCTTTTTTCAAGGAATATCCTTGAGTAAACAAAATACCTACTTATAACGGATTGACGATGGGGGTACGTGTTCTAACAATATTAGTAAGTATTTTGACTTGTGTTCCTTGGAAAATTGTTGTTCTGTTTTGTGGTCTACATAGTTTACGTAGGTAATAAATTTTTGTAGGTAATGTATTTTTGTCTTGGCCGAATTTAGAGCCTCAGTGTTGGTGCACTCAGCGTTGAAGGGCGCCGAGTGCTCTGGTCCACAAAAATGCTCATAAAAATTGATTACTCGCCGTAGCAAGAAAATGCAATCTGCTCACACTCGCCCGCTACCCCTTCCCGCCGCCACCCTCGCCTCGCCCGAGGCGCCTTAATGGCTTCGGACGCTTTTTATACTATTTTTTTATTATTTTTACTTCGTATGTAATGTAGCTAGCTAACACCAAGCTACTCAATGCACACGGTATTAAGCACGAAAGTACTTACTCCAACTATAAATTATGTTTCACGTTTTAATGCTTTTTTTAAACTTGGAAACGAAGTCGTTGTACGTCGTAGTTTTTTTAATCAGTCCACCTGTTTTAAGATCTCTTTTTATGACTTTATTTCGTATTTATAGGGCTGTAACTTGAAAATGGTTCTTTACGGAGAAGCTCTTATATCTACGCTGCCGTCTTGGACGTTAATTTTTAATTGAATTTACTAGCACGGTATCAAATGTTTAGAATATGCCGTACGAAAAAGAAGTATGAATAATATTTGCATTTATAATTTCACTTATCGTCGCCCTTACTTTCAAAAACGAGAGTGAAAAGGGGAGACCGAACATCTCCATGTTGTTTGTTAATGGATATTAATAAAATATTGTACTTGGATACTTACTTTGCATAAAAAGGGCGAATGTATCTCATTATGTGAATTGACTCGTGATTACCTGTTAGGCAGGGTTACCCTCTTACGTGGGCATAGTATCTTTTCCTGCTATGAATAGTAACTTTGTACTGTGGCTGGAAAGGAAAATGTAGCTTTAATATGGTTCATGCTGCAAACATAATGATGCGTCCCGTAGAGAGATTTATCTCGCGAATACTTCAGATGTGCTGTTTAATCGTATCGGGTTTATGTTTCATCCAAACAAGTGAAGAATTGTGACATAAAGGTGTAGAGAAAATCTATGTCGTGGTACACATCACAAGCTTGCTGATCAGAAAGAAGTTTAGGCACAGGTGGGCACGCCGCTTCTCCCAATTTTTAAAAAGGGCGTAATTCTACAAAATCTTTGTAAAACACGAACGAATTCCCACATTTAGTCACCAAATACATTACTTTTACCAACACCAAACCGAGCGACGTTTAGGATCATTTTTCACGTCACCCCTTATAATGGCTCTTCTAACCCAAATGAAATAAGGAACATTTATTTTATTTGTGCAGTGCACCCCTCTAAAAGTCTCTTAAGGAACAATCGCACTTGACCTAATCTAAACATGGCTATACGTGGAATGGGGAGATATGTACATTGGTCTGTTCGTTGTGTTTGTTGATGGGCAGACACCCCCTCTATACAAACTGTGGTGTTTTTGTCTGTCAACACTCGAGCAACTGCGTGAGGTTATGATATTGTGAATAATTTGTATTTTCGAAGCTAACTAAACTAAGCTATTTCTATTTCTTTTTTTTCACGAAGATGTCTTATGGAAAGAAAAAAGTAAAAAACACTCGTTTTGAAGCTATTTTCAAGTATGCTTATTAAAGAAAGATAGGACATGACATACAAATTTGGACAGTTATACAGGGTGTAAAAATATAAGCTGAAAATATTTTAAGGGGTGAATCAGCCCATGAAACTAAACAACTTTCCCCAAGAAACATAGGTCGAAATATGAGAAAGTTTTTTGGACCTCTCATACAAAATTACCGACCGACCAAGTCAGTTTGTATGGGAGGTCCAAAAAATGTTCTCATATTTCGGTCTATATTTCATGGGGAAAGTTGTTTAGTTTCATGGGCTGATTCACCTCTTAAAATATTTGCAGCAAATATTTTTACATCCTGTATTTGAGAGTACCATTAACAGCCATAACAGTCTACTACTGGGGTCTCTCTCTAGCCCCCAGTATTGCCATTCACACTACGCTTAGTAGGTAGATTAGCGAGCGCAGTGCAAGATGTTGCAATCATTGCAATCATGTTGCAATCAATGCTGTTGCCCGTTCCATGACTGACTATTCCTTAGTAGCTTTTTACGACACCCAATGATAGAATAAAGTTGTAGACTGGCAGGTCAAAAGAGCTGCGTTTTCAAACAATCATTCAAGTCGACGTTATTATACGTGGATATTTTTCATTTTAGACATTAGTCGCATAATTCATCGCATAAATGACGTCATTAATTGCTATTTTGGATGGCGTTGGAACACTTACTTTTATTGTTTTTTTTCTGTTTATTGAAGCTTAGAACATTTTGAAAAAATGCGAATGATTCCGTAGTATTTTTGGACGGTAATTTTAAGCGTACAACTTTTATATTTTATCAAGGACCCAGTCCGCAACCGCATTGGGGTGATGCTATTCTCCGCACGGAAATCGGAGAGTATATTTGTGAGTTAAGGCGCGCTGCTGAAGTAAGGCCGATGAAAAGCGTTACTTTCGATTCAGTTTTAAAGCCTGTTATTGATGCTAATAAAACCTCAAAAAAATATATGACATACTCAAAGATATTGTCTAGTAGTAACACTATCGTATGACTCGATTGGTTTGATATATTTTAATGAAAAAAATCTCAAAAAGAGCATTAAAAATATTTTCAAACCAATTTTATCGTAACTTGGACTACTATTTTGATATAGTTTCTTGATGTAGAATATTCCTCTTTTAATGCCCTAAAAATAACACTATCAGGTTTTAGTGGATGAACAGATTTTAATTCAACAAATCATTTTTTTCCAAAAATTAGAACGGTTCTCGCCGACAAACCAACCTTCCAATGACATCCCGCACCGCCCGCTACCCCGCCAGTACCCAAATGGCTCTTGCCAGCGCCGGTACTGTGTCATAATTTCCCACAAAATGTACAAATATTTCTTCGTAATTATTACGTCACTCATTTTATTTATGACGTTAGTGTCATGGACAGATTGATTGATAAAATACTTTATGGCTGACACCAGAAGGCGTAGTTTAAGTATGCGCTTATTATTACGTCGGTTACGTCTTTTGGCGAGACGAGCAACAATTTTATCATAGCTGTCGCTTCAGCTAGCCTTGACGATAGACGATATTTTATCTATAAGATAATGAAAAGCAAAAGTCTTACTAAGTCTTTTTACTTATAATAAGAAAGGAGTGATACATAACTAGTAATTCACTTTAAATATTTACAGGGTGCATTCTGAACATGAGTAACGTTTTTGCAGTAGGTACCAAGTAATTTTTAATTAAAAAAAAAATTATGATAACTCTTTGCTTGACAGGTCATCTGAACGGTGCGAAATTAGATCCAGTCGGTGGTCATTCTACCACAGACCAGAGATATCATGTGCGCGCACGCAAATATATTTTTTTCTTTGTGCGTTTAACGCATCGGACGGAGCGAGTAGTGATATTTTTGAAGTCTGAAGACGATATTACTTACGTACGCCAAGATCTTGCCACCTGAATAGTCTGTGATACCCATACGCTGTTCTGTGGTCGGGTTGGTATGGGATTCAGACGTACAAACAAATCTACACAGAGAGCAGTCTTACCAGCTTCTACACAATCACAAATGTTTTGTGTTGCTCTTTGTCACGCTTTTGACAGCTGCTCACTCTGCTCGTCTGGCTCGTGGGTTGAAATCTCGGTTTTATTTATGACCCCTGTGTTCATGTTTAAGACCATTTAAATGAAATGGAAAGAGCATGAAAAAATTCATGCATATGAGTATGACCATGAAAATTTGCAAGTGTATTATCGTGGACAATAAAATCAACATGAGCATATTGAACATAAGCATTAAAATTAGCATTGGCGTGATATTGGGCATGAGAATAAACACGAGATGTCACAACGCACATACTACGAACACGAACTTTAAAAAACCTTAAAACGTTTCGGATATAAAGTATTTCTTGGCGATTTTTTTTTTTGGCTAATTCTTGATTTAAGGTGACAGCTGTTAAACTAAAACTATAAACTTTTTAGCGTAATATGGCACTTTCTATGAAGTAGTAGTATAAAAGTGAAAATAGATGGCATGGTTTAGGAGCTAGGTATGAACTTTTATGTTCATAATGACGCTTCCATCAAAGAGATAACATTATAGTAATAGTAGTACCCAGTATCCCGTTGCGCGCCATCTATATTTCCTTAATATAACGTACTTGACATATTTTTCAGAACAAAATATATAAGTGGTCTGTGGCCCTAGAAAGTCCCTAATTGTAGGGCTTGGCGAGATATTTTTATACTTTCAATAAATAAATTTCAGTAAATGTAGACCAATTGGTAAATTGGAACAAAATAGGTACGTAGTGAAATAAATACTAAAAAGAAAAAACTAGAAAAGTAGGCTTTCAATAAAGCGCATATAAGTGAGGCTACCCCTAGGCGTAGCCTACACTTTGTATGAAAGTGACACTTCAAAACTGTCAGTTTAATACAAAGTTTGTTTACAAAAAGATTAGTACTTAAACTTAAAGACTATTATGTACCTTTTTGAGGTAATTGCACTTTTAGTTTGCATTATTTTTTAGTTTTCAAAACAGTTATTTTTCTAAAATATTTAATGGCGTTTGCGTTCCAGTTACCTTTACGCGTACTTTTTTCTATTCTTTATTATTATTTTTTTATTTTTATCCGACCGGCTTGGAAAAAAAGTTATGGTTTTTATGGGATGTGGCACTCAATTAAAGTCGTTTGTAAGCTTCTTAGTTTTATATTCGCTATAATAACAAAGATCCATGTCCTGTGGCTATGGAAGTAGAAGAAGGAATAACTTAATTTTCGGATTTTAGACAGAGAACCCCGGGTTTTTCGCCCACCATCGTATCGTACACTAGGTTCATAAAATTGTTATTGTTAAAATTGTTAATACTTGACCATGGAAAAGCTAAATGTAAAATTTACTACTTTGAATAAATAATTTGAGTTTGAGTTTAAGTATTTGAAAAGTGTCTGTTCACTCTCTGTTTCACACTCATTTACTCACCTATATTGCTTTTCCGTTCTAGCATCATAGTTCAGAAATTCATCTAACATCTGGCTAACTTTCAAAAATTATCGATCAGTTGTTCATTCGTTTCATTATACAGTTGCTCGTCTCATTCATTCCACATTTTAGTATATCACGGGCTACAGCCCAAGTCTATGGATGTTGGCACTTGAGCCGGCGGCATAAACAAAAAGAAGCAATGAAGTACCTACCTATAGCAAAAAGCGAGCGTGACAAAGGGCTCCAGCGCAAAACGCCATTTAAAATTTCAGTAGAATATCATTTTTGAATATTAAAAAGGAATGCAAGCTAAAAGTGCATATATCTTGAGAACGGTACATCGTAGAGCAAATGTAACTAAATTTTCGTACTAACTCAACTTTTAGCACATTTTCCGACTTTGGACCATTTTATATTATCATTGAAATCTTTGTTTACACCTTTATGAGTCATATCATAATCATCTTTTGTACAATCTATTATAACTTTTTTTAACTTTATAGAATCTGAGTCGCGTCGGCTAGATTTTTAAACATACTTATTTCGACCTATGTTCTTTGGGGAAGTTGTTCAGTTTCAAGGACAGGTTCATAAAAGGAACTTAGTACTTATCCTAATATCCTTTGTTATTAAATTTGTGTGTTTTAACTAGCTATTAAAGTCTTTTTAGGCCTTCCTCCTCTTCTGCGTCTATCGTCATCTACCCACATTCATATTAATTTCGTTACATTTTCACAAAAAAAAATAATAATTCACGAGTAGAAGTAAAAGTTCCACGGCCGGGATAAAGCTCAAATATACTTAAAAGGTGGACGGACTGCGGTCATGTTTATAAAACACACGACGTACGGGTGCGTAGTGTACGAGCGCCAGATGATGTGTCAGAGCGCGGGGAGCGCGGGCGGCCCCCCCACCTCACCCCCTGAAATCGTGATTTGAGCAGTGGATCCTAGCCTTAATATTTACTGGTCCTAGCTACAGCCGGCGAGACAAACACCTATCCACGTGAAACCGCAATATTTGCCGTCGTGTGTGTACATTCACGTCAAATAATACTTTAATTCCGTTAGCAAACTACTCGTGGCTACACCAATACACCTGCGCGAAAATATTGGATGGAATTTTTGTAGTGTGTTTATTTTCCGATACATACACAGTTAGCTCTGTTTATTAATAAAAAGTGGTGGTAGTGCTGGCGGCGGTTTCGCAGGTGCAGATATGGGATATTGCCCGAGTGCATTTTTTTTATTTTTTTACCAGTTGTTTCCTAGTTTCAATTCGCTTCAAGTGGATAAAAACTTGAACGGAGGACTGAGTAAAAAAATTGTTTAATAGTATGAAATTAAACACAATGCGAATGGAACGGGAACATAGATTTTACCAGTAAACATTTAAATCGATGGCACTGTCTATGTAGATATAGTATAAGATAGGTGGTGCGCTTAATAACATCACCCCATATCCTACCCGCGGGTGTCGTAAGAGGCGACTAAGGGACTCTAGGGTATTGGTGTATTACAATTTTTAGGCGACAGGCTGACAACCTGTCACTATAGTGATACACATGTTTTCTGAAACAACCTTGGAAAACAATCCTCACAAATGTCAGACGTGGCGATAGCGACCGTATTCTTACGGCCGTTAACGCTCTGCCTACCCCGCAAGGGATAAAGGCGTGATATATGTATGTATGTATGTGCGCTTAAAAAGCTAGGTATAAACTTTTTGCTGCATACTGACGGTCCGAAAAAGAGATAACGTTAATACCTAGTAATCCGAAACGCGCCATCTACATACATATTTTTTATCGGTCCTGGACGTTTCAAAACAAATATTGTATAAGTGATCTGTGGCCATAGAGAGTCTCTTTTGTTGCACGTACTTTGTGCAATATTCATTGTGTATTGTACGCACCCGGTTTGTTCACAGTGTAGCACTGTGTTGGGCGATTTTTGTTACAAACGTAACATACTCGTAGTCTGTAGCATTGAGCACCCAATACAACAAAAGAGACTTTCTATGGCCACAGATCACTTATACAATAGATTGCATACAAAGATTGTATAAGAGCTAGGTACTAAATTAGTTTTTGTCTATAGCATTGTGTGTTTATCATAAAGGTTGTGTAGCATTTTGCTACGACTGTAGCATTGTGTAAAACGTAGCATCAGTTGTGTTTTTACAAGTTTTATCTTCGAGTATACAAGGTTTTGTAGCTCTTTGCTACGACTTTAGCATCTGACTGTAGCATCGTAGCATCGGTTGTTTATAAAGTTTTTGTAGCATTCCGCTACGACGTAGCGTCTGCTGTAAGCAAAACGTATTTGGAAAGGCTTTGTAGTCTTTTACTACGACTGTAGCGTGTTATTACGTCATATTTTGCTACGAATATAGCGACTGTTGTCACATTGGTTGGCAACTACAAAACTGACATTTGCGTCACGCAACTAAGGTTGTTATAATAATGAGGGGTTTAAACACGTTTGAACACAGAACAGATACAATAGGGTTTGAAGCAATTTTAAAAATAAGTGATGAATTCAAAGACCTTTGTTCGGGTCTGAGCGTACTTCGAATATTAATTTACATCCATGGCGGGGTGCCGTGTAAAAAGGATGCAGAGAATTCAAGGGGGAGTTACTGTGTTCGTGTATTTTTTGTAATACGAGTTATTTCATATCATAACCAGGAGTAAAAATTCCACGCATTGCAATGTCCGGCTAAATCCTTTATTGGCACGTCCAGTCAGCGTGTATTTGTTGAGCTGTAGCACAAACAAGATCAAAAAGGAACATTTTAATAAGGAATAACTTCGCCGAGGCGCGGTAGGGGGCGCTTTCAGAGTTACGCGATGTAGATAATGTGTATTGCGCATGTAGCTACGTACTCCCTCATAAAAGCAGACTTACTTAAAAGTAGAGTAGGTATGTAACCTGTTACTTAGATAATATACAGAGCAGGTTTTTAGGGTTCGTTTCCATTTTTTGTTTATTTTCTTGAGTAGCGAAGAGGATTATTTTGTCAAATTAAGAGAATTTTTCTTTTCTTATTCATCTTCGTGTCAAGCTTTCATGGGTGTAACAACCAAGATGTTAAAATGACCATAGTGCTAAAATTACCAAAAAGGTTTCTTTTGAGAAAAACATATAAATTTTCCTGAGAGAGACTAAAGATTAAGACCCTGGGTTCTATAGGCAGTTGTCTGTTTAGGTCAATTTATCAGATAACTACAGTATAATCAGATCATAAAAAAGACAGTATTTTTGTTTTTTTTTTATCATACCATGGCTCGTACTTTGTCACTGTGTTCAAACTAAACTCATCAACGATGTCACAGGCCTGCTACTTGTAGTAGGCAGTTAAAATACTCTGACACCAGGGTTCATCCGGTCGTTGGACGACTCGACAAAAACATAGTTAGAAATCGACAAAAGACAAAAAGGAAGTGGTAAAAATCCCGTTCCACCGGTCTACCGCCGCAGCTAGCCACTAGGTACTCCTTATCGGAAGTAATACAGCACATGAGGTCTAAAAAAATTAATACATTAGCTATTATTACCGTAAATATGCTCTCATTCCTGCTGAGTACAACAAAAATAAGACCTACTTAGCCATTTTTATAACAGCGAGCTCGAGAACGTATGGCAACAAAAAAGCGAACTTTTTCTAAGGCCTGCAAACCCGCCAGCGTGGAGCCATTTACCACGCTCGGTCAACTTAGAAACCGGGCCATGGTAGGCTTTTGCGAATATAGGAACTTCGCTCTGCCCCACTACGTAACAATACAGGGTGTAAAAATATTGACTGCAAATATTTTAAGGGGTGAATCAGCCCATGAAACTGAACAACTTTCCCCAAGGAACATAGGTCGAAATATGCAATAAATTTGGACCTCCCATACAAAATTACCAACCGATCGAGTCAATTTGTATGGGAGGTCTAAAAATTTTTGTCATATTTCGACCTATGTTCCTTGGGGTAAGATGTTCAGTTTCATGGGCTGATTCACTGATAAAATATTGATAGCAAATTTTTTTACACCCGGTATAGGAACTTCGCTCTGCCCCACTACGTAATATAACGTGCCTAAGAACTATCTCGTTCAAGGTTTCGTGCCGTGGAATAAAAATGTAAATCCAGTACATCCTTTTTAGGGATTCGTAGGCGACTAGAGACCCTTATTTCGTTTATTATGAGTGAAAATATTTATCAACAGAGCCTTACCGTGTTAGATGATTAATAAAGAAACAGACAATTTGAGATAGTTATATTTAAGTAGGTACATAATACCTAATATACCTACACCTACCTACGAATGGTTTTTGGAATCCGCCTTCTTACAAACCAAACAAATAAGATATATTAAGTAAACTTAAAAAAATGTTTCTACATGTTGAATTGTTGCGAAGCCTTTTTGGGTATGTTTGACATGCTTTTGAATGAGCTGTATAAACTTTATAGACCTGTTTAAACGTAATAATGTACAATTAAGTCAGAACGCAGTTTCTGTACCTGCCAACTTTAGGAATTGTGTCATGAGAAAAGAATGTTATTGAAACTCGGTAGTTACATGTATTAGCCCCTGAAAGTTCAATGCTTCGTGCAAGCAGACCCCCCGCCTGAGCAGTCTTTGTCTTCCAACAAGGTCTGGCACAATAGACTGATATACAAACTAGCTTTACCAGCTGGGTTTGCCCCATCGCCTCGTACATCTTATCACAGTTTTCGCTACAGAGTCGAATGCACTCTGTAGTGGCCACCTCATACAGGCCGATAATATAGAGTCCAATAAAAAAAATAAACGATTGTGGCCAATAATGTAGCTTAAAATTGTCAGTCAGTTTAAAAATAGTCTTGCCCTAGTAAGCTGGTGACAGCAGCCGGATCCCAAATTCCGGGGATATCTATTGTATCCCAATTTGTCTCTCTTAGGAAGCAAGTGCGGTAGGTGATTTACTTCCACTTCTGTTCGATCGTGTGCTACCTCCTGTCATGAATTTATGGTATCTACACCAAGTAACAGCTACATTGTAGTGACTACATCTACTAAAGCGGATAAAAGTTTTTCAGTTCTAGTTTTTTCCAAAGCTCATATACAATCATGTAAAGCTGTTTCAGCATAATTACAACACAGTTAATAACTTCTCAAATGACGCTTCGCTCGTAATTAATCAAAAATCCGTTGGTCAATATTGAAGTACAGATACTGAAGCTTAATTAATTACAGAATGTTGTTTTAATAACAAACGTGTATTTGTAACAACCATTAAAACATTTTCAATAATACCCCATTCTGTAAGTAAGCTTCAAAATCTGTATTTCATTCTCGACCAGCGGAATTTCGATTAATTGCGTTTTCATTATATTTGTATTTTTACCAAATTGAAATTGTCATTTATGTGCTGGGTTTTTACTGTGGCTGTTTCTGCGTATGATATCCTGGTAGGTACCAGGATATCGTCGTAGGTACGAGTATGCCGTGTGATGCCCCATTTCCTACCCGTGGGTGTTGTAAGAAGCGACTGAGGGACTTGAGGGTTTCAAGTGTATTACAACTTTTAGGCGACAGGCTGACAACCTGTCACTATAGTGATACACAAATTATCTCAAATGGCCCCCTATATTTGTCAGACGTGGCAATAGCGACCGTATTTTTACGGCCGTTAACGCTCTGCATACCCCGTAAGGGATAAAGGCGTGATATTTGTATATATACCTATTTAAAGTTTTCTAAAGCAAGTGTATTTTGTTCGCAGCTACAAATCTGCGAGACGGATGGTATCGAAGAGCTGAGCGACGAGGATTCCCCGAAAGGCAGCCGCCGACGACTTGTCGTTGTCAAGACTCTATGGCGCGGCTGCCATAACGATGTCAAGTCAGTACAATAGTTACTTGTCGTTACACAGCCATTTCAGAAGCCTGCTACTTGTAGAAGGCGGTTGAAAAATTCTGACACTAGGGCTCATCGGGTCGTTGGACGACTTGGTGTCCCACGCGAAAAAGAGAGAGAGTTATTTGCACAATAAGATTGCAAAGTTGATTTTTGCTGCTAGTGCTAATTTTGAATCCCAATTTAGCGAAGGATACTAAAATTGAATCACGAGCGCAGTGAGTGATTCAAAAGTAGTATTCTGAGCACAGTGAGGGATTCAAAAGCACGAGTTGTAAATGTATTTGCTCTCGTGTGGTACGGTACTTTTCTTCACTAGTTGAGAAATGTGATTTGAATTTCGAATTCCGACATTAGTATTTTGAAATAATGACGTCATTTACTAGGGAATTGAAAATAAAATTAACTACCGCTATTATTATTGAATCGAATTGCGTATGTATATGTATTTTATAGAACTATGTATTCTGAAAATTTCAAAATACGTACGTGATCTTAAAAATGACTTGTGTATAACATTAGGGCGGCGTTCGCCCGCGAAGCGACTTGGGGCGCCGGTCTGAAGCACCCTCAACTGGCGCGGGTGCTCGGGCTCAGCCTTTTGGAGCCCCCGTGCGCAGCCCTGGACCGAGGCGATGCCGCACCACTGCCTTCGATCTTGAGACTGGACAGGAAGTTGAAGTCAGTTATTTTTATTATTATTATTTGATAGAACAGGGGTTGGTCCTGAGAAGACCAACAAGTCAGTTTACTTTTGCAATCATAATTTAGATAAGTGACTTGAGGTGAACGCGCACTTATCCGCACCGAACGATCCGAACGAACGGATAAGCGTGCGTTCACCTTAAAAAGTCGCGCAAAATTATTCAATATTTCTCTGCAACTTGTAATGAAGACTTTACTTGTTTATAATAATTCTAAATTAACTAATATTGATTGAAACTGAGCTGAAAGGAAGAACTGAAACAGAATAAAAAGAACCACATTTTGGGCATTTGCATTCACGATCCCATAAATAAACTAAATTTCATGTTAAAGAAAGTAGATAAAACATTTTTTTTCATTTCGCAGTTACTCGAGCTTGATCCACATTTGCTGTCAAATAGCCGGCGGTATGAAATATCTGGAATCGTTCGAACTAGTGCATCGAGACCTGTCCGCACGGTAAATATTATTCTACGCTACTTTAACAAGAGCTGACAGCACTATCGAAGTGATCTTATAAAGTGTCAGTACAGATAGCACAACATACAGGGTGTAAAAATATTAGCTGCAAATATTTTACAGGGTGAGTCAGCCCATTAAACTGAACAACTTTCCCCAGGAAACATAGGTCGAAATATGAATTAAAATTTTGGAGCTCCCATACAAAATTACCGACCGACCAGTCAATTTGTAAGGGAGGTCCAAAAAATTTTCTCATATTTCGATCTGTGTTTCTTGGGGAAAGTTGTTCAGTTTCATGGGCTGATTCACCCCTTGAAATATTTGCAGCTAATATTTTTACACCTTATATACAGGTAAGATAGCTCATCGATTCTTAAACACACTGTCAGGAATAATGGGATTATTTACACAGATTAAGGATCAGATGGCTGGCGCTGTATCCTCAAAGCGACAGGAACAACTGTTACTTTGTTACTGTTTAAAAATCCCCTACTGTGCTACAACATGATAAGTATCGGTTTAAATTCGTACACCTACTTATTACAGCTGGATAACATTTAAAAAATGTACGGCGACCCTACCCACTAAAAGTTTGACCGCTCAACTGTCTAAACTATGTTCATTTTATAAATTAAATGAACGGTGTAATGGGTGAGTGTAGGAGTTTATGCACATTAATTTGTGCTGCATGAGCACAAAAGCGATGGCTTTTATGAGAAAATTCTCTCATAATTAATTTTAAGCTTCCAACTTTGTTTCAGTGAACAGATTTCATCATTGCATTAGAATGTGTAGTTACTAGTTTGATTTTCACTAGGCGAGGAACACACTTGACGCACGACGGAGCGCAAAAATATCGCAGCGGTCTGTCAGATCCGTACCAGAAATGTCAATCCCCATACTGAAAACGCTCAACCGCTGTTGACGCAGCGCTATCGCAGTGTCATCCGTCGAATGCGGTTTTAGTATGGGGAGTGACGTTTCTAGTTTGGATCTGACAGACCGCTGCGATATTTTTGCGCTCCGTCGTCCGTCAAGCGTGTTCCTCGCCGGTATGTAGGAAACATCTTCGGAAACGCATCTTCGTAGTTTTGCGTTATCGGTTGTTATCATAACGGTCCTAACGTAATAGATTATTAATATACCCTTTTTACTCTATCTCATTTGCCTTTTTCTGTTGTAATTTAATTTGTTTGTCTTTTTCTGCCTTCGTTGGTTTTACTATTATTGTCTGACTATTTATTTGGTCGGTTGAGCCTGCTATTTTATTTACAACAGCCCAAATTGTGTTATGAATCTCTTCAGTAGTACCTAATTAATATAATGAGCTGTAAGATACTACTTTCTTTGCGCTCTAATGTAATGACACCGTCATCCACTCCTGTAAGTAGGCTTCGAGATCGTCACGCCAACGTTTTCGGAGTCTACCTCGTCGCCTGTAGACGCTCTGTAGTAATAAAGTAAAGATTACGTTTAATCACAGATAATCTAATACTACTAGAGAAGTACAGATACCTAACGTCATAGAGGGAATTCGATTGCCCTAAGATGGCTATTGGCAGGCTATTTAATGTCTACTCAGCGCGTACGTTGCTAGCGACATCTAGGTTATTTATTGGACACTTCGTATTGACGTCATTTGTATAGAAAAATGTTGCAAAAATGTTTATAATTTCGCGTGTTTTCCGTCTCAAAACATCTTAAATAACGTTACATTCGGTACGCGTATCGCCATCTATTACATTTTTTTAAATACTTTCCTTTAGTAAGGAATGAGACCCCATGGTTTAATGGAGAATGACGTTTGCAGCAA
This sequence comes from Keiferia lycopersicella, assembly GCA_029255805.1. Classification (NCBI taxonomy): domain Eukaryota; kingdom Metazoa; phylum Arthropoda; class Insecta; order Lepidoptera; family Gelechiidae; genus Keiferia; species Keiferia lycopersicella. The sequence goes on along the minus strand of JARACZ010000006.1, from coordinate 12,052,298 downwards.
CGTGACCGTCAGTGAAGACCTGAGCGTTAAGGTCTCCGACTACGCGATGTTCTGCGAGGAGTTCGTCAGCGACTACCACGTCATGGCTGACGGGACCAGGCTGCCTCTGCGCTGGATGGCTTGGGAAAGCTTACTCATGGTATAATTACAGCCAGTCTTCATTACCCTTATTGGCCCCTATCACACTTCAGCGGTAAAAGGTGGTGCGTCGAGAGTGATTTTAGTATGGGGTTTGACGTTTTAGTATGGATCTGGCTTACGTTAGAGCAGCATTGTTTTTGCGCTGAAGTGTGGGAAAGGTCATTATTGAGCGAATTCTTACTTTTATTAATGAGCAATATTTTGCATTCATATAGTTATTGCCATTGCGCACTTCCTGGATACATCACTTAGTCGCAACAGCTACTATCAGTTCACAGCTGGACACGGACATTACCCAATTGGAAGATATTGTCTTACCTACTACGCTTGGCAGGTGGTTTGACATGCGCTGAGCAAAGAGCCGGTGTTCAACAGAGTGTAGTATCACACCCGGTTCCAGAAATGATTTCTTGGTATACTTACAGGTATTTCTTTTTTATAGGGCATGTTTTCACCAGCCAGTGATGTCTGGTCATTCGGAGTGACTGTGTGGGAAGTGCTCACCTACTGCGTAGCTAAACCATTTGAGGAGATGAATGACGATCAGGTAATGGTCTTACCAAATTAAGGTTTTTGATCCTCCTACTTATTTATAGATGTACCAGCTATCAGCCGCAAGAGTCCACAACTAAGCAAAGGGCGCACTGGCGAATGACTGGCGTTGGAATGATTCTGTAACTTTATACTAAAATTTAAAGTGCATTATTATCCCAATAATGCCAGCGTTCCTCCCAACAACACTATAGATCGAGATAAGGCGAAAATTTATTCTATTTGGAAAGCATCGCATGTCACCCACATTTTAATATCTTCAAGCTGATTTTCAATTTACTTGGTTCGTTAAGGGCCTTTCCCGCAAGTGAGCGATAGTGAAGTGACTGATGTGACTTATTTGAACATGAACTTGAACCTATTTTTTTTTATTTTGTACTGTATGAGATACGAGCTGTTGTACCTCAGACTCTCGCTGTGACGAAAATAGGTTACATTGAGGTCGAACCATACCTCGTTACAGCAGGCGCGTTGTTGTCACGTCAAGACAAACCAAGAGGAGTCTTTGTTGTATCAAACAAATCCGTACAAACCATTGTGTAGTGCAACGAGTGGTCCAATCTGCGGTCTGATCCATACTATACTCTATAAAATTTAGCGTGATACCTATAACATCTGTCAGTTTTAAGAAAATGCTATGGCATATGGTCCATTTTCCAGTATGAAGTTGTCAAACGACACAGGTATGAAGCTGTATTTTATGAACTATAGAAATGTCAATCCCCATACGAAGACCGCGATCGATCGAAATGTATACTATTTTGTAGATGCGGTAGTGTGTATTTTACAAAATAACTTCGACAGCGATTGAGCGGTTTTAGTATGGAGATTGATGTTTCTAAAAAGTATCTGACATATCGCTATTTACGGATGCGTTATTTTAGAGCTGCATTATGCGTGGAAGATTATACATATAAAGATATATTAATAGATATATTAAGTGTGGGAGAGTCCTAATACGTACCGTTGCAGGTGGTAGCAAACGCGAACGAATGGCGCTGCGGAGGGCGTGGCGCGCGCGTGCCCGCCGCGCCGCCGCCGCGCTGCCGCCGCGAGCTGTACGACCTGATGCACGAATGCTGGCGGCGCGAGCCAGCGCAGCGCCCGCGCTTCAACGACCTGCACCGCTACCTCGAGCGGATGACGCACGGCTTCAAGCCCCCCGATAATCGACAGTAAACGCTCCACAGGGCTCAGCACACCGCGTCGTCAGCATCATGTCCATTTCAAGCCAGTCCGGCTGTATTAGCTATGCGTACCGTTTACTATGAACCGACGCCGAGCTTACAGCGAGGTTTTCTTAAGGCTAAGGTTCTAATAAAAGTTCTGAATAGATCCAGTTGAGTCGATGCTACTTCATTTTTATAGGTGTGCTGAAACCCTCAACCAACTCGCACCTACCACCAACTTCTTCGTCCTTCGAGTTCCAATCTGTAATGCGGCTGTCATCCTTCTAGTCATTAGCATAGTACCTCTCAAGCTTTACTTTTTCGGTTGTGTAGGTCAACGACTTGGGCTCTTTGAGCGCATTGATGATGACTGCCTAAAAGGCGACCCTGATGCTCGTAACATTCAGACTGCATAGAAAAATACGAAAGTGAGCAGTATTATAAACGAGTATTAAATGTTAAGACTTTTCAATTTAGGCTCTAAGTTTAAAAAATGTTCTAGACGACCTAATGCTTCGCTGAGCGCTGTTTACTTGCTAATGATCTACTTCTATTTACACCTAGTTTAAGTGATTTCGAATTTAGTATTGTTAGCAAGTGCACAGACAAGCTAACATGTTAGACAACATCACTTAAAATGATGTTAAAAATATCGATATTAAAAAACCGATTAAAGAATTGGATAAGTATCGATATTTTACAAAACGAAGTATATTTCTGAGCCGCCCTTAAATTAGGTAGTTGAGGAAGCATATGTACAGTTTGCGAATAAGGTAGATAGTTCTTGAATTTAGAGGTTGCAATGGACGCTCAGAAATGTATTTCATAGTAGAGAAGTCGTTGTGGTTGTCAGCAGTATTCGCCTTTGTTCACACTGGGCATGCAATGCTGCGGAGCGCAACGACGTCGTCTTCCCTTCACGCGTCTTTCTAGCGCCCTTCGCCTAGCGCTCCCACGATCTTCCACTATCACCGCCTCGATGGCAAACCCCTCACACAGGGATGCTACTTACATACTTGATCAAGTATCTGGGTCTGCATTTTTGCATAACATTCGCAATCGACAGCCTATTCTTTATCGAATATTTAAGTAGCGTCTTGTTTTGTTCGGAAAGCTAGCTCGTACTGAATTTGCGTCAATCCTGAAGTAAAATATGTCTCAAGGAAGTGAAGTTTACTCATAAATTCATAGCTTTTGTGCTGCTGTCGCTGATTCAATACAAGATAGGTTCCCGATCCATAGTATATCCAAAGTCTAACTCCTATTTTTTTAACCTGTTTTAAATGTTAAGGTTATATACTACTTCGGGAGCAGAATGCTTCCAGGGCGGTATTCGCCCCCTGTGCTTCTTGTTTTCTTGGATCTGTCGGAGAGCCGCGCGCCCCTCCCGGCACTGTGCCACGTGACCGCCGGTAGAGCACATTTTTAAGAGAGAGAGAAAATATTTTAGTAACACAAACGCGATTTGTTCGATCGCGGAAAGGGCCAATAGTAGGTAACGAGAGGTGAATATTCTATTTGCTTGTGCAGCCGGCAGCCGCGGTCCGGAGCGGCGCGCGGCGCTCACTCAACCGTGTTGAATGAAGCCGAATTACTCGTATAACTTTAGTCTCGATCTGAAGTAACCGTGAGGCAACTTAATAATAAATGTAATAGTATTAGTAATGTCAACATTTATATGAATGTTTAAATGTCACGATGTAATTGATGTCACTGTATTGTAAGACCCATCCCTCGTCACAACCCCGCCTCATCAGCAAAGAGCACCTCACTTCATTACACTCAAATCCTAGCCGTAACATTTTCACTGACATGTCGCCACTAAGATGCATTACATTTAAAATACTAAGATTCGCACGTGACGAACTCAGGTTCTATGACTGTGAGGGAATAAATCTTGCAAGAAGTAATTTAAATGTAATGGGTTTAGGATGATCCGGGGTGCTTGCTGTTCCTTCATTTAACTGTTAAGGTATTTAATAAATGTGTCCCCGTTCCCGGAGGTAGCGACCTGTGTTGCGTCCACGAACGCAGAGGTGTATGCACTCAGATTACTCTCGGACAAGTGTCATCTCAGGATCAGCTTCATCTGGCATCTCACCGCGTGTTCCGATTACAAAAAATTTCAAGCTTAAAGCCTGACTCTTAAAACACATAAAAAATTACGCCTGATGCAGGCCAGGAATGGTCTTGGCGGGTAAAACAATGAATTACACACTTACATTCAGGTAAATCAACATTCGTCCTAATAAACAAAAGGGTTCCGATTATATCTCAAGGAGCCCTAAGGCCCGTGTTTTAAAACGCATTTTAGCTACTGAATCTAGACTTAAAACTAGTTTCATGTGATCTGCACTCGAAACGTGATCCGATTTGCGTCTTAAGATACGGGTCTAAATGTGTTACGGTTTTGAGCTTGATACATATATATAATAAAATAACAGTAAATCCTTAGATTATTGAAGGTCTTGCTAGCGGTCGAGCGCTGGCGAGACCTTCAATAATGTAAGAGTAAATCTTTATAGTAGCTTAAGATGCACTTGAGTTAGTTATATAGGCTTTTAAACTAGTAGGTAATATTAGTAACTAGGCTAGAATTAATACTAGATGATACGGTAGTTTAATAAATCACTCATCCATATCATTATGAAGAAGCTGGTCCTGTTTACTCATTGCTATCTATCGTATGATTGCACTCATAAATTAGTATATTAATGCTTAGAGAAGTACGTGCAGAACACTGTCCAAGTGTTCATTAGAATAATAGAGTACATCAGGTAGCAAGTGTATGGTCGCAGGTAGCTTTGCTTAAATGGCACTCTTAATAACTGAACAAACCAGTATATTGCTGTACGTCTTAAAAAAAAACTAAAAAAGCTAATAATCGTAATAAACCAAAGCATATAACCTACTTACACATAACCTACTTGCTCAGCTGTAGCCACAAGCTACATTCAGTAAACTATACTAGGCGAACACGGCATCGCAACATACCAGTGACCATACACCCGCCAACCCGACGTTTACGAGCAATACAATGACTGTTTTAATTTTCTATACATATATATTGCATTTTTAGCTACGCAGCTACGTGGTTTCGTACTGAGCAATACCCTCTTAGTTGTGAATATGTGTGGAAATATATGTTATTATAATTATATGTTTTAAACACAAAAATGAACACAGTGAGAACTCCCTGAAACTTTGCAGTTGTTCATTGTATATAGTTTATGTGTTAGTTATAGTTATGCCATGCGGAGCAGAAGTTGTGTATGTTTATTGGAAAGAAGAATAACTTAAAAGTCTTCCGTATAACTTGAAGACTTATTTATTGATGGATGATGGTTGAAGGTGGCAGGGCCACGTGCGAGGCCCGCTTGGAGAAGTGCCACCATCGCGCGAATCAGCCACTAAACAGCAGTGTTCAGTTCACTTTGCCTTCTGTGGGCTGATGGGCGTGAGATCCAGCGAAATTTCTGGCGCACATGAGAAATACCTTATACCACACAGTGAACAAAACACTTGGCTGTCCCACTGGAACCGAAATTGTCTCTAGCGGGACAGAGGTCTCGGTACCCGCTTACCATCAGACGGTCTATATGCTTGTTTCACTGCATAGTATTGACGAACTACTGCAAAATTTGAGGAACCCTCCCCAATTGGACATTTGTAGATAAGGGCACAGTTTGAGGCTAAACTCCTGTGTTGTCTAAATTGAGTATCACTGTGTTCCTTCTTGCGTTTATTGTTGATGCAATAATTGACGTTTTTACACATATAGATAGTACAGAATGGTAAAAGCAGGATATGGTATGAAAATGTAAAGATAACTTGAAAATATTTCAATACGTGTACCAACGCAAGCAACTGAACAACTTAAGAAATATAAGTCAAAATGTAAAAGAAAGTTTCCATATTTCGTTTCCATTTTGCTTGGGGAGTTCGTTTCCTTTTCATATTTCATTGAGAAGTTACACCCCTGAAATATTTCCAGAATTATTTTTATATTTTGTATTTTCTGCCGGAGGGAACTCCAACGATGCCTAGATACCTACGGGCGACTGAGCGACCGTGGCACAACCATGGCACATGTGTTAATGCCAGTTAACCTTTTTACGACCAATAGAAGGGTTTGTCGTTGGGCGAACCCTCCTCACCGCAAATTTATGCAGACTTATTTTAAGCTAGCTATGGATGCCAGTTCAACTTTGCTGTTTTGGAATGCACGCCAATGGTTAAAAATCAATTTCTAAGTGAACGTTATGGGGATGATCCCGCCTGTTATGTGGCCTCAATAAATCATAATTATGTAGACACCGGGACGACTCGGTGTCCCACACGAAAAAAAAAAAAAAAAAATGTAGACACCAAATACAATAACTATTTTGAACGGAATAAACAGTCGACAAAACAAAATATAAACCATGAAAAGTGATGTACAAGGCAAAGGCAAAAAAATTCGTCAACAAATTCGGTCCTGTGGGGGTAGGCTTCAACTGGCTTCAACTATGCACAGCTTTAAGGTTGTCTGGCAGTATTGGTACAAGGGATAGTTTCTATGGCGGTGATATTAATGAAGAATCGATTACAATATGTGAGCGTTTCGCTTAAATTTGGCTCTGTAAGCTAATACGCACTGCAACCACAGTAGGTACAGTACCTTTCTTTAATTCACGTTAGAAAAAGAGATCAATCGCTCGTGTATTGTAGAAGTGCGAACAAGGCGTATGCTGAAGTGGCAGTAAAGACGGCATTAGCTGTTTCATATCTATAAATGTTCCGTTCCCGGAAACGATCCCAGCTGTTGGGAACGTTCCCTCCCGGGAACGGCACATCTATAATCATATCGCAGTTAAAACCAAGTGATATTTCGTTAATATAGCCGCTGCTATACAGTAAATAGCCATTAATATTACTGTTGCAACTAGTTTTACTAATATCACAATATAACCTTTACAAACAAATTTACAATTTATTTGAACCCAACGCTAGCAAAAGAGAGCCGAAGTGAAATGATGTGGTTACTTTACACTCTGTGCCCAGGACAGGACCTAGTGCAAAACCATAGAACAAGGTAACAACCAAAAAAAATAAGTACATAGTCTCCAAGTATACCTGTTTCATGGTTTGTCGAGGTTATATTGTGTTGCCTACCTATATTGACTAATATAAGTATGTAAGTAATAATTATGGATGCCACGTCTTATCTGTAAATATATATACCAAGACGGATCGCACACTTGACACACGACGGAGCGCAATATATTTTTACATTTTTGCGCTCCGTCTTGCGTCAAGTGTGCGATCCACCTTAATGCACATAAATATGTAATTTTACACAATTTTTTATAATCACCGGTAGGTATTTCATCCTACCTACCTAGTAAGTGCCGGCTTAGAATAGCATTACCCCACATTTTTCCCGCGGGTGTCGTAAGAGGCGACTAAGGGACTCGAGAGTATTGGTGTATTACAACTTAACAGGCTGACAACCTGTCACTATAGTGATACACATGTTTTCTGAAACAACCTTGGAAAACAATCCTCAAAAATGTCAGATGTGGCGATAGCGACCGTATTCTTACGGCCGTTAACGCTCTGCCTATCCCGCAAGGGATAAAGGCGTGATATGAGTGTGTGTGTGCTACGTAGTAAAGGCAATTTCATTGACACAGTATTTTTCAAATATTGCGCAAATTTTGTAAAACACTAATAGAAAATATACTCTGACCGTTTTCTTTGTTTATAAACTGAAAGTGACAATAATATTGCTTTAGACGTGGCATCCTACAGCCTAAATATTTATAGGTCCTTGTATATACTGTTTTAACCATTTAAAGCTGGCTTTCTAATTGGGAATATAGCTAAGTATAATATTGCTTCGAGCAATGCTACGGCTACAAAGCATAATGCGAAAATGCACCTGCCTAATCGATGTATCCATCTTCTCAATCAGGCAGCCAATACAAAACCGACAGCTACATTTTGAACCTCAAATGTGGTCAATAGTTGTTACTGTGACTCTCATGTTCTGTGACATTACTCGAATCAAAATGGAGACGATCACCAGACAACGAATCCCATTAGAAAACAGCTATTAGATATAAAATACAGGATGTAAAAATATCAACTGCAAATGTTTTAAGGAATGACTTAGTGAACTAAACAACTTTCCCCAAGAAACATAGGTTGAAATGTGGAAAAAATGTTGGAACCTCCCAGACTGGTCCGAAATAGGCCATAAATATTATATTTCGAGTTTGTTCCTTGGGGAAAAGTTGTTCAGTTCATTTCAGTCATGACCAGCTCACTAAGCTAGTCCGTTAGAATATTTGCAATTGGTTTAATTACACCTCATAGATATAATCTATAGAAATGTTATTTGTGTGTTGTATATTATGCATGTAATTTACTGTTTTAGTATATTTATGGTTAGGTATATGTGGCGAATGTTTGCTGATTTTCATTTCACCACTAACTGTGTATATTATTCGTAGTCTTTTCATACGTATGGACTGTATAATATACACAGTAATTCGTTAGATTAGTCTTCATCCATACTCAACAAGCTGAATCTGTTTTAGATGTATGATATGATTGAATGACCTTACTTATAATTTGTACAGAGATAATATTGTTGTTTATTAAGCAATATAGTGATTAGCACTAATCATAGAGTATAGATATATATAGTTATAGGTATAATTACAGGGTGTAAAACAATTAGCCACAAATATTTTAAGTGGTGAAACAACCCATGAAACTGAACATAGATCGAAAAATAAAATAAAAATGTCCTCCCATACAAAATTACTAACCAACCAAGTCAACAGTCGTGCACAAGTGGACACGTGAGTTTGCCATTTACATAATTATAGTTAATGGCGTCTGCTTACGCTGTTCCTCAAACTCGCGGACTTGCCTCCTAACCATCCCGCGCCATTCGGGGCGCTGCGCTGCCAGTCCATCCCATTGAGCGGGTTCAATGTTGCATCTTTCCATGAGGCGTTTCTGAACATCTTTATATCTGAGGAGTTGTCCGCCATGCCTTTGCTTGCCCTCCTCTAGCTCAAAATAAGACGCGCTTCGCCACTCTCTCCTCCAACATCCGGGCTACATGACCGCACCACCGAAGCTGACGACGCATTAGATAGGCCTCAATACAACCAACATTGGCTCGTCTCAGAACTTCGGTATTGCGCACTCGGTTGGACCATCTGATCTTCATGATGGTGCGAAGGCATTTTAGGTGGAAGCGATCCAGAGTACGTATGTGGTGACCATACACACACCAAGTCTCGGAGGAGTATAAAAGGTTTGGCAGCACATTCGCCATATATACAGAGATTTTTGTGGCTAGCTTTAGGTCGTGCGAGTAGAAAACCTTGGAACACAACTTCCCAAATGCTGCAGCTGCAGCACTGACTCTGCTGTTGATCTCACCATCAAGGTCACGTAGATGTTATGGTGCTTATTTCGACCTATATACCTTGGCGAAAGTTGTTCAGTCGCATGGGCTGATTCGCCTCTTCAAATATTTGCAGCTAATATTTTTACACCATATATATGCATGGCAAAGGTACAGTGCTTGCTAATCAAAGCACATAAGTTGACACAAATCTTGAAGGCAATCTGTGACATACACCTCTGCCTCGTCTAGCTCCACAAACATCAACCCCCATTTACTATGAACCTAATTATATTAAAAGAAAACAGGTTAGCTAAGGAAACCCTAGGTTAAGCATGTCCCTGCAAAAATGAATTTCATTTATTAGAGTAATCATAATTATAACAACTTAGTATTAATGATATTTAATGTACGTCGACCGAACTAGTGTTTTTGTGGGTTGTACAACGAATGTTTTATAAGCGTAACATGGATCACCACCTGTGCACCGTTTCTGAACTGGATAACGACAGCTGTCCGCAGTGTCCGCTCCGGCCAATTCGCTCGACTTCATATTACGCTACAGTCTTTATATATCGGCATTAGATTAAGCTAATTTTAGTATACGTTTAGCAAATACAATCCAGTTTTAAACGTTTACAGGTGTCGTACTTATACTAAATGTTCGGTGTTCTTTTCGTCACTTATATGTGTTTAATGTTAATACGTCACGTTTTACGCAGTACATTGTTGTGAACAGATTGTCCATGTAATATTTAAATATTTCGCGCAAGATTACGCAGCCGTTTAAGTCATATGATGCACATTTTTATATCACAATTCCAACTGAGACTTGGCTCTATCATGAGACCACACTTCAAATTAATACATTCGCCTACTATTGCATTACGCCTGCATTACGGCGATAGAGCCAGCACAGTGCAATAAGGTCTGGCTGTTCTGACTATGACATTGACGCATTCGTATTCGTAACGATAACGATATTCACGACTGTCAGAGGCGCATTTTTAAATTTTTTGGTCTAATTTATAATACTATGTAATACATAAAAAGTGGCGTCACATGTATGTTGTTAAAAATATGTGTATTAGCGTAAGTAATCAAACGTTCTTTTGCTTCATATAATGTTCTCTTGATGCGTAATTGTATGCAAAGTATGTAGTTAAGTGTTGCAACCTTGCTACTACAGTATAGGTCCCGATTCGAAAAAACGCTCGGTTATACTCGTAAGAGTTGCAGTATGCAAACTAAGGTTTGATGGTGAATGTAAGTAAATCAAGCGGAAAAGATTATAAGGAGTCTCGCTATCAGCATCGAAAAACCCGTGTCGAGACCTATACGAAGATAACCTGCACGTTGATAACATGTGTCCATCTGTTGTAAAATCTATTTAGGCCACGATTAGGTCAAATATGGTCATCCAACACTTGAGTTCACTGATAAGCTGTTCAATCTCTCTTTAATTTTATATTACACAACTAATGCATTTCATGTTATTTACTTTCAGACTACCGAATAACGATATGTTTTTACTTTCTTTTTTAACGGCGTGTTGATCTAGGAAAGGAGATTTTAATGGGCATTGCAGTGTTTAAAACTTATCATAATGGCTTACGAAAAAACTTAAAATAACGATTTGAGAATTGTAACATTAATAATGGAAATCATTTGTGAGCCCACGAAGTAAGCTCCTTGGCAAATTGGGACCAATGATTGATATTCGGATAATATCAGTGTTGGCTAAGATCAGCTGCTTCATAGTTATTAATAAAAAATCGCAACCGGAGCCAACAAAGCAAATATATACACAACAAGTTTAGTAACATTGTAAGTTAGAGTTTGGCTATGGACAAGACTGGAAATGAGAGTCTAACCCAGTCAGTAAAATTAAATTTCCAGGATGTTTTGAATTATGGTACATACTTCTTAAAAGCCGACATAATCCCCAGTGACCAGGTATCAAATATTATCTTGATATTGGCTTCGTTTGAAGCTGAAGTCTTTTATGACAGTCCAAAATTTCAGTGGATTGGATCACCCTAGATATTGGCCCCATGTATAAGATCCAATAGTGTGTATGGTATAATTGGTGGGCAGAATAGCCAGGCTCTAAACTTATACACATATCAAGAGCCAAACAAAAGAGTACCTAGTAGAGTTCGTTGATAACTCCGGTTGGCCAACTTGTCACATCAAGGCAGTGAAATTGATTCGAAGACAATATTTATGTAACTATTCTTATTGAGAAAATAATAAATACAATATTATTCTATTAAGACTTCGTGTAACGACTTGCTCAATGCAAGTACCTATTCTTTCTGAATTCGTTTTTAGAAAATTGCTCAGACATTTATGTCTAGTGGGTTATATTCAAACATTAATCTTCCTCTATTTAAGATTTAACGATAAAATAAATTAATATTTATTGACACAAAAGAAGCCAACATTGTATTTATATAGAAGATAAATGGAATGGATAAAATAAGTATGAGGATATCAACACATCCGCACTCGAAACATATCGACTTCCTTTTTATATTTTCTTCATTTAGGTAAACTTTAATGTGCTATTAATTAGCTGGTATCTTTCTTTTCGTGTGAGACACCGAGTCGTCCAACGACCCGATGAACCCTAGTGTCAGAATTTTTCAACCGCCTTCTACAAGTAGCAGGCTTCTGACATGGTTGTGTAACGACCGCCGTCTAAGTGATCATAGACAGCAACCGGGACCTACGGCTTAACGTGCCATCCGAAACACGGAACCATCTTACTTACGGACAATCGGGTGGTTCAGCCCACAATGTCCTAACCAGACTGGGAACAAATTCACAAAGTGATAACTATCAACTTTCACCGAGAATCGAACCCGGAACCTCCTGCGTCAAAGGCAGTCGCACTACCACTGCGCCACATCGGTCGTCAACTCAATTAGCTGGTATAAAGAATATTCAAAAGTAAATTGAAATAAACGTAATGCAAAGAATGAGACTTTTATCGATAGCTGAAAGCTGAATATTAGTATTTTAAAAAATACCGAACAAATAAACCATTTCGTGTTATTGAAATAGACAGGTTATTTTATACATCAATAAATAAAAGATGGTGCAACAGTAGGTCTAACATTTACAACCAAGACCATCCATAATCATGTAACCGTCAAAACAATTTTTTTCACATAGCATATGTACGAACAGTAAATGTTAGGTTCAGAGTTTGGACCGTTGACTTACATTAGCGGTTCGTTCAAGTGTCCAACCGAACGGACGTGAGATATGCACTGCCGAGCAACTACTATTTAGATATATATTAATATAAAATCAACAGACGATGAAGAACAAGTAGAAATCTAATTTGTTGTATTAATTGGCCGTGTGATGCCGGATTAGAATAGCATCAACCCATTGGTTCCCGCGGGCGTTGTAAGAGGGGACTAAGGGACTCGAGGGTTTTATGTTTATTACAGCTTTAGGCGATAGGTTGACAACCTGTCACTACAGTGGTACACTCAATATTTGTCAGACGTAGCGATAGCGATCCTACTTGTTTAGCCGTTATCGCTCTACCTACCCCGCAAGGTAATGTATGTATAATTCTAATTATAAAGCACATTAAAAGTTACCTATTTACCTAAAAGCATGTATTTTAACGTCACTCTATAAATGAATTCAATTCTGTAGGAACCTAATAATAAAATAATCAAAGACTTTTAAGGCGACAAGCCTTCTTTTTATGTAATTTTAAATGTTAAAATAAATGTTGATTAACATATCAAAAGTATTGTTTCATTTTCTTGCCCTTTACTTCTATATAGACTTAAAAGTATGGTCCCTCACGTAGGCTATATTTGACAGCTGTCAAACTCATACTAAAAGGACATGGTATCTAATGATACGGTATAGTGGAATAAAATTATTATGGTTCTTTTCATTTCTATACATGGTTTATTATATTCAACTAGAAAATATAAAATTATCTGTAAAATATAATACAAAATAGAATAGTGATACTGATGGGTAAGTTGTTATTTTAGATTAGATGTACATATTATTAGAAAATATGTTGTAATTCACAACGATAATGCAGGTACAAGAAGTATACATGTATAAAAAAAACACAATACCTACACGGCATTCTAACAGTTCTACTCTAAAAATAACAAATTGAAGAATTAAGACGTAGCATAGCACTTAATAGTAATTAACATTTATATAACAGTAGTTTTAATTTTATCCCTCAAACGAAATATATGCTTCGTGACTTCAATTTACACAACTCTTTTACAATAATTTAAAAATAAAGTAATATAGCTACCTCAGGGCAAGCAAAATATGTTTCAAAGGGAATTCTTTATACAAACACAATGAAACCTTGGAAACTTGTTGGTAACAAACTACCTATACGCGCGTGAACACACTAGGTAAAAGCACAAAAAGTTATAATGTTTTTCAAGCAAGTTAAGATAATTAAGATAATTAATGTAGTAACTAATAAGAATTTTATTTTCATATCCAAAATTGTGTTTATGCTCTAGTGCAAGTCTTATGATGGGATAATTTAATCCAAGATTTCAATCTGGTTTCTTGTAGAATTCCCTTTGGAACACTCCATTGTTTTGAATCTGTAAACCTGCCATCGATATGCTTCTTCACTATTAGCTATGAGTTAGTTATTGTCAATTAAAAGCGAAACGTCGGCATGGATATATAGTAGTTTTTATGCCAAGGGACTAAAGTGATATATTTTAAGAGAGGGCGTTATTTTGAATGACGAGAGGATATTAGAGTAGAATCCTGAGTAAAGCGAGGGATTCAATGTGAGTCGCCCGAGGATAAATAACTTTAGGCCCGAGTTATACATACTACTTTTCATCCTCCTCTATGAGAAAAACAGCAAATACTTTGTTTTTGCCCATTAATTATCTTTTCTTCACAGTTTATTTTACACTTCACCTAATACATTTATAAAAAAAAAAAATATCAAAATAGACATCAAATATTTACAAAAACACTATCATTCGATTATTTTCATATAAATTGCAAGAACATTGAGAGGATGTATAGTCGATGACCATTGCTTGCCACAAATAGCGCCAAAAGAAAAATTAAATTTGACACATTTCTTTTTATTTTCAAATTTTGGTAGGAATGAGGAAAATACTAGGTGTTAAATGCTCAATAAATTAGCAGATACCAGTAGTATTTCAGTCAAAAGCGTTCCATCTCTAGCAAATTCGCGTTTGATAAGCTGCAAAACTAATTCAAATCGCTTTTAGTCCTTTGGGTTAAAATTCCCTATTTTGCGCGCACTTATGTGCGCCAAAAGTGTATTTTTTTAAAAGAGGGGATGAAAAGTAATTTACATACCACTAACCTTAAAACTTAATATTATCAATTGACAGAAAGCGGCCTATATCACAAAACAGTTACAAGATACAACTAAAAAATAGCAACAACAACTACAATTAAAATCTTATTGGGGGGATCATAATAATAACTGACTTTAAGTCCGACGATTCACAGAGAAATAACCATACATACCCTTTACATGTAGAAACAAATACTAGCTTATAACATAGTGTTGTTCACTATTATTACAATGCTATCTTCTGCGAAATCAAGCAAAATTATCATCATCCTATATCAATATACATAATGCACAACACGCATCAATAAAAATACAAACATGATGTTTAAATTTCAATCAATCGATCTAACTAATCTTTTATTTTTTAAATATCTATACTTGCTTCTTGATTGATGCAAGTATTATAGTTTTAGTTAACTTTGATTTCCGCTTAAATCTCGTAAATAATATCAGGTTTAAGCAAGGAGCGATTATTAGTATGTACACGATACGGATATTTTTAGGGACGAGAACGCAGTATTTTTCCTAACAAACTGTATAAGGTGTTTTCCTGTTAATCGATAAGGAACATTAAGGACGTGCTGTTGATTAAATGAACAATAAACTTAAATGTAGAATGAGAAACCTAGTAACTCAACTCAATCGATTTGCTTTTTTGTATGATGAAAAGTTGATCCTTATTAGCTGTTTATCCGTTCTCATTTAGAATTTGGAACGAGAATGTATTACAGTCAGACTCAGAAAAGTCTAGATTCGAGCGTAAAAATATGAAAATCTAACGAACTAAAATATATAACTATTATCAAAAATACATTTCAAACAGTTACTGCTTTCGACAACCATCATTTACAACATTAGCCTAGTCTAAATTTTTATACACTTTTGCTATTATTTCACTTTCTAAATAACTAAAAGTACATGTGCGGACATGAAACCTATCTGTCATGTTCCCTCTAATGTGACGTTTGATTCTTTTTTCAAATATTTTGTCTGTATGTTTTTTCTATAACTTAAGGACCCCTTTAGAGGTCTGGTTGGCGAATAAAAACGGTGTATCCATCATTGGACAGCTAAAGACCATTGTAATCCGATGTGCTAATATACAATACCCTTTCATTTAATTCATATTTTATTTCTACCATCACGCGTATTCCAATACAAACATCATTTTAATATCATAAATTTAAGTTAAATTCACTAATTATCAGTAGTTTTATCAGATCTTATTATTCGAATGATAACAAAGCCGAGAGAGAAATATGAGAACCTCAGTTCTAAAATTATAACAATACTAGCTGGTACCCGCGACTTCGTTTCGCTGACTTAGTATTTTAGATGATAAAATAACCTTGTTTCTTTCACTAACGTCCTAAATTATACATGCTAATCTGGGCCCCTATTAGTGCTCCTTGTGGACTACGTCAGGAACACCAAACCTTCGAAGTCTATATGCCAGCAGAAACTACCCATCAAGCAGAACAACTTTTGCTTTCGTGCCATATCTTTATCTCGTATAGTTTAGGTGGGCTCCTGGTTGTGCACCTGGTGGTCTACATCAGGTACTCCAAACCTTCAAAGTCTATATGCCACCAGAAGCTACCCATCAAGTTAAACATTTTTTGCTTGGTGCCATGTCTGTATCTCCTATAGTTTAGGCGGGCTCCTGGTGGTGTACCTGGTGGTCTACTGAAGGTACTTCAGACCCTCGAGTGGTGAAAAAAAGTAGCCTATGTCCGTTCTCGGTATATTACTAATCTCTGTGTGAAATTTCATGATGATCGGTTCAGTGGTTTGGCCGTGAAAGCGTAGCAGACAGACAGAGTTACTTTCGAATTTATAATATTAGTATGGATAGTATGGATTCTATCTAACTAAACTTATTGCTAAGACCAGGAAAGAAATTAACAGAATTACAAAGGCTTGGTATAATTATTGTATAAGTATAACAAATGATATAACACAGTTTGGACACAACGTGGGCACAACAAAGGAGAGCTTACTTGGCAACAGTTTTTCGTCGTTTACGTCACCACAGCACCTATTTTATGCTTCTGGTATTAAGCATATACATACACAGTTAGAACTTGATTACAAGATATCTTTTATCGTGTACGAAGCGATTAGGGAGAATATTTCACTGTTTTAACTTCACATTCACATTAATACGCACTTGACAGCGTCTAGGATCTAAGATTGTTAAAATAAATAATAACTGTGGATTGCAATAAATTGTAATGCATGAAACATAAAAATACAACCTCAGTTGTAAGAGGAGGCCTCACCTAACTTGTAAGAGATCGAAAAAGTAGTCTTTTCTTATATTTATCGAGACGACACTTGCGCGAAAGAGTTTATTCTCACAATGATAGATTATATATCAATCACGCATTTTTCCATTATAATTGTACATGACAGGGACAGAAAAATAATATTTATATGAATATAAAAATTATATGAATATAAAAATAGGTTGGTTTATAGTTTCTTTCTACGAAAGGTGGAACTCTATACAAAATTACATAGTACAGCTACAAATACTATAGGTACGTCTTGAATATGGTGGGTATTACTAATTTGCTACAGTTAACAGATGATCTTTTGTTATAGTATGTGATATTTTGACTAACGCAAACAGAATCTGGAAACATTTCACTATTTCCATATTTTTTTTTTGTAAAAAGTAGACGCCCTGAGAACGCGTTTAAAAATTATTATTTTATAATTTTTTTGTGGTAGGTCCTTATTTAATATTTGTCTCACTCGCACTATTTAAAATGTGGGAATCAAAGACGTACAAAAAAATATCAAACAAAACAAGTGTATCACATAGGAGACTAACAAGTACAGTACCGTAAGCTAAATATGTAAAATATACGCTAGTGGCAATAGTGGAGTGAGGTACTTTAGCTTTCCAGATTGCAACGCAGTCGCTTGTAATAAGAAGCGTAAGAAGATTTCTGCTTTGTGGCATCAAAATAATGCCTAACTAAAACTATGTCCGGAGATGTAGTTTCAAATACCAGTTGTAAGTTCTCATTTACTTCACGTTCTATTATGGATGTTTCTAGATTCTGCTTCTGTTGGATGGAATGTACCTGGTGAGTAGTTTAGGACCTGACGAAGTCCCATTGGTTGGTGGGCTCGTTGTTGCAGATGACCATGATGATTGGCTCGCCGCGGAACGTTCGGTCGACGCCCAAGCACATGCCCGCCGCTGGGTTGTATATCGGACTTCCAGCCTGGAAGATGTTATAGAATACCTTCACAAAAATACGAATGTGCTATAAATAGACATCGGATTAATGCATTTGCGTGTTTGCATATGCAAATTTGCAAATGCATATAATGCTGTTTCTATAGTGTTATTGCATATTTCGATACTTTCTCATTGAAAGGGTATTTCGGTAGTGATGATGTGTTAGGTATGTTGTTGAAAGGTCATTTTCGGCCTACAATATTAAGTGACAAACTTTACAAGTTTGTAATAGACCACTTGGGATATTTTAATAAATAACTTAGATACACAGATAAGTAAACCTATTTAAAAAATATTATAACAGTAGTATAAATACATAAATATCAAATCATGATAATATAAATGTAAATAAAACAAAACGTTGACTTAGATATTGGCAGAATACGTTTTAGTTGTAGATGTGTCGCCATATTTGAAGAATAAAAAGACAGAACATACGGATCCCTTATGCTTCCACTCCTGCGAGGCGCCCAGTTCGTGGCACTTGCCGAGTTTGGGGGCCACGATGTTCGACGCGTCCAAACACAGGGTCCTGCCTAGCACCAACTCATGCCGATCCGTCTCAAACCATATCTGCAACAAGGCAATCAATTACATACATACACGTTACACATATCCCTTGTAGGTAGGTAGAGCGTTAGGCCGGGCGCAGACATCAGGTTTTCCGATTCGGTTTTCAGATTCAGTTTCAATGGTGTATCATGAATACTTTCCGAGAAATATTAAGTAAAAAAACATATCTAGTTTTATTTAGTAAATAATACTGGCACTAAAAGGGGATTCAGGGCACACTAGATCTAGACCGAAAAACATACACAGGACTTACACTCGCTAAAGTAGATGCTTGCACAAAACTAGACATTCAAAGAAATAGACATTCCTGGTACGGGAAATAGACTTAATAGGAATGAATAGACTAGACGTATCAGAAACTTGACTTAGGCGGCCGCAAAGGTCAGGATACAATCATTTTTTTTTTTGTTACTTTACTGCCATTTCATTCGATTTGTAAAGCAGTATACATACCGCGGATGAAACATCAATTGTAACCTAGGAAAGTTACCGTTAATAAACCTCCGTTGCAATTGATAGGTTACATTTCTAGGTAAAACAAATAAAGCTAAAGTTGGTAGGTCGGAAAAGCTTACTCGTTTTCCTGCGACGTATCTTACTTTGTAGTTTGGACTAAGTCCATAACACCTTGGTGTCGAATAGCAATAATTCTCTTAGCTAATAATAGCGCCGTTGCTAATTTTGTTGCTGCTAATTTTCAATTGAATTAGATAAGGATGGAAGGAAGAAGATGATTGCGAATAAAATGCCTATAACTGCGAATTTCACGTATTTTTTATCCGAGAAATTCAAGCAAGGATATAAATGGAAATTATAAATAGACGGAATGACGATGAAAATATGAAATATGAACCACCATTTTTGAATACCAAGTTACCAGAAAAGAGGAAAGCAATTTTTAGAAAAGAGATAATTCTGAATCGTCATCTTTGTTATACTGCCAAAGTTCTTATTCAACAAATAAACCATCATGCTAACCTGGTTCAAAGTCCGTATACAGGGACCCAGTACCAGCCCGCTCCCTTTGGTTTTTATGTCTTTAGCGCTCTGGATGCATAGCGAAGTATTCCTCAGTCGTATCTGGTAGGAGTCCGTGTAGTTTCTTTTCCTGGAACAATCACCACGTGTTCGCACTTCAATATAACTATGCGCCGACGTTTAAACATTGTGTGTGTTGGAACGGCAAAACAACATAAACGCACGGGATTTCGCAGTACGCATAGGTATAGTAATGAATATGGCACAGTTCACATAGCATGAATTTTACTTAAAATTGTAATAAGTTCGACATCAAAATGAATGAGACATTTTCATTGTAATAGACGTATGTCGCAAGGGATGAAGGCGTTATATAGGTAGGTATGTATATGCCTACAATGTAAGTAAAAATACGGCCGCTATCGCTAACAACAAAGTATAAACCGGGCATTAAAAAATGGAAATAAATCTTAACCATGTAACAAAGTTGATGCCAGTTCCTGTGATAAAGAAGAATTAGAAGAATCTAAATAGGATTTTTATAGAAACAACACACAAATAGCAAAATTATAAAGTTCGTGCTTCGCTTCGCATCAGCTGGTCCGTGGGCGGTACTTAGCTATGACCACAGGTTTTAGCTCAAAAATAATCATTCCTTTAGTCATAAAACTTATAGTCTGTAAAATATTGGATGATCCCTGTGAAGTTTGTGAGGTCCATTTTCCTTTGTTTACTAGGAAAATCACTCTAATGTCATTGCACTTGCTCCAAGGTCACAAACTTCTCAGGGCTCATCCTATATTTTACAGACTATAGCTAGATTGATTTATCGCTCCCGAATATATACGAATGTATACGAATTTTCAGGAAAATAGTTTGAGTCGTTTCCGTACCGTGATCCCGAAAATACATATATACAATTTTTGCTCGTTTAAAGCTACTAGATGAGACGTTCGCTTTGCATAAAACAGCAATAATAACCGTCGCCCAGATCGCTTGCCAAACCGCATTGAAACCAATAGTTTTACTGTTTGTGCAGTAGCACTATTCACTTTTTTATTTACTTGTCCACATACATACATACATACTCCTTCAAAGGCAATCGGGTAAAATATGACAAGATTAACCGAAACATTATTTTAACACAAAATATTTGTTAAAACATGGTTATACATTCTATGAGATGTTCGCTTTGCATAAAACAGCAATAATAACGGTCGCCCAGTTCGCTTGCCAAACCGCATTGGAACCAAGATTTTACCCTAAGATACAAGAATTTCTTAGTATACAAAATTCTTAGTTTAAGAAACAGTTTACCGTCATGGCTGTTTCGTATAAGTATATGTATTAGTAATTAAGTTTAACGAATAAACTATTAAAAGCGATCGTATAAAAAAACCATTATTGAAAAATGATTTTTTAATTAGAAGTTCGGACATTCACAATAGTCCACACAGTTGGTCGAAGGCATCCTATGGGGGGTATTCGTCATACTCACCACCTACTTTCTGGATTCATATCTTGGGCACCTTTTACGACATCCATGGGTAGGAATGGGGTGCTTTTGTAAGCCCGGAACACGGGAAATTATAATGAAGCAAATCAGGTTTTTTAGCTGCGTAAGTGATTTGTGCAAAATTTAAATTTTCCTTCATTATTTTACATAATTTAGTATTTTAAAAATACTTCGCAACTCATATTGAAGCCGATTGAATTTAAGTTTTTAATTATATGGAAACGGATCACCATAAGACATTTCGCAGCTGCCGTCTATGCCGTGTGATGCCGGCTTAGAATATCATCACCCCACATCCTTCCTGCGGGTGTCGTAAGAGGCGACGAAGGGACTCGAGGGTATTGTATTACAATTTTTAGGTGACAGGCTGACAACCTGTCCCTATAGTTTTATACACAAGTTTTCTTAATCAACCTTGGAAAACAATCCTCACAAATGTCAGACGTGGCGATAGCGACCGTATTCTTACGGCCGTTAACGCTCTGCCTACCCCGCAAGGGATAAAGGCGTGATATGCGTATGTATGTCTCTCTTAACCTAGGATTCGGGCCAGGTTAGCCTTCGGGTTGCAGAGGTCAGATGGCAGTCTGTGTAAAAACTTGGTTCCACGTCAAATCCCCTAGGTTAGGTAGCCGACCCTGACAGAGAACGGGATAAGGCAGGGAGAAAAAAATATATGTATGTATGTCTCACCTCGAATGCCAGGGTTGGAACTTGTTTTTCTCCGGGTCATTGAGTGCGGCGACCCTCTTCCTGGCCACGGTGTCCTCTCCGCTCTCCAGCTGAGGGTACACGTTCTCCAGGTACCACTTGAACGACCTGCACTGCAGACGCTTCCGCAGCTCCAGCCGGTCCGCTATGTCACCCACCTTCACATTGTTTGCTTGAGGATTCTGTTCGATCACCTTTTTCTAGAATATTATAATACCGTTTATAATATGAATAAATCAATAAGTATAAGCGACATAAGGGAACTGGGAAAACGGTATAAATGAGCAACAAATTACACAAGTGTCTGTTTATTAAAGCAGATAATGTCATGTCTGAAAAGTTTGAATTAATAAACAGGTTTAAAAGTTAATTTTTTGACGCTATCCGAACTAGGGAGACATCACGTCATCTATTCGTGTTTTCATAAGGTACAGGGGGGTAATATGATATTTTTAATGAGAATAAATGATCTTTAAACCTAATATGGTCAGTCGGTTAATATGGTCACTTTCTTATATCTTAGAAAGTACAAGGGGCACACAATAGGTGGTACTACTAGTAGAGAGCTCATAGACAGGCCTGCTATCACACCAAGTCCCGAACGTGCTGTTTTACCGACGCCATTTTGACAGTAGAAAAAGTTTTCTCCGGCAGAGATTTGCATTTCGCTTATTATTTTTGTTAAAAAGTGAAAATCATCAAAATTACTATTTCAAGTGTGCTGATTCATAACTCGAGTAAGTACAAAGGTCATTGATCATATTTTACATTAGTGTTATGTGCGTAACGTTTCTCAGAAGAAATTTATTTATATTTTAAATTTTGTTGTAAGGTACGGTCTTGTAAAATATGGTCATGAAGTGACCATATTTGCAGTATGGAAACTATCGATTCTACTATACTTTTAACATAATGGTTTATGGCTTGTTTCAGGCTATGGCTCGTTACGTGAAGAAAAACTTGAGAGGGAATTGGCGCCCAGAAGATTTGAAAGCCGCGTTGCGCGCTGTGACTAATGGGAAAAAAATAAAGACAGCCTCAAAAGAGTTTGACTTCATGACCATATTTTCGACAAGTGCCGGAAATATGGTCATTTTCCCGTTTTTTAAAAGTTGATTTTTCTCCAAGTTTTTAATTGTTGCCGAAGATTATGTGCCTTGTTTCCTATAATACATTGAATATACCTAATGATTGTGTGTTTTTGTCTTTTTCCTCCTCTTAGTTTTTGAGCAATATAACCTCAAAGCTTAAGGTGACCATATTACCCCCCTGTACCTTACAAAATATCGTTTCAAAAAGTCATCATGCCTATCGAGGGTGCGTATTCATTTGGGAATAGAGGGAACAAAACGGAATCGTTTGTTTGTTCATTTGTTTTGTTTAGTAAAACAAATGTTTAGCAACAACATAGCAACGAGCCTTTCATACAAATTAATACGCTCCCTTACTTCTGTTACACTCAGGCAAATACCGATTGGACATTGTTAAGTCATTAATTTGACAAGCTAACATAGCGATATCTTGTAAATAAGACTTACCACGTACTCATCCATCCATACATGCGCCATGCGCATGGAATTATACAGCATAAAATCTTCCTTTTCTCCTAGTGCATAAGGGCGGCGTTTCCTAAACACGTGGCCGACGCGACTGCATGGAATCAGCTCTAGGGTCCCGCCGCACATCCATATCTGCAGATTGATAGTATATTGATCACGTGGTGAGAAAGGAACCGATTGCTAACGAGGTTGTAGTTTGAGGCCCGAAGCGCAGGCATCAATGCACACGAGTTTGCATCGGACTTTCTTCCGAATCATATATAGTGCTTTATACTATAAACATATAATAATATTAGACGAATATAGTGTGCAAGGGAGAAGAAAATCCTTTACCGAAATATAGCAAGATTGAATAGTATTGCGAACCTTATGTCAATGAGACCGGTCATGTATGGCAAAGTGGCACAATAATTTTTAATAATTTACCGTACAAAGCAAAAGCAATAAGTCCATTCAGCCAAGTCTTCTATTTTTCCTGGATAAATATTAGATTTACGTTCCGTTTCACGAAAGTTTTGACAACTTCATCTTTTCTCCCCTAGGGAGAAACGCGATCTGTATGGATTTTTGTCTCCCGCTAATTTGAAACGTGAACAATATTTCACGTTCCTCTCTACGTTTGATAAACCTATAGATAGGGCTTTTCTATATAAGTGTAGTATAAACAAAATGTAAACATCCATCACATTATTAAAACAAAAATCACATATTGTATTTAGAATCTAAAAAACATCTTAGACGCCACAGTCTTAATCTCCGGTCGTTGTAAAATCTTTCATAATATAAAAACAATCTAGATTTTTTATAGAAATACTAACCCTGAAAGAAATTTCCAAATTTTCTCCTCCCCACACGTTCATGCCCGCATCGTACTTGCCAATATGATTGAAATATTCACGATATATGGCGAACAGCCCGCCCGCCATCGTAGGCGACTTTATCGGTTTGACGTAGTCTTCATCGGCTGAAAGCAAAAATAACAGCTTCTTTAAAACCGGACAAAGCAATGACGCCCTTGAAGTCCTTCTTTGAACTTTTCATAGTTATGTATGATTTGAACGAGTTCTTATCGACTAGTCTATTTTGTTTTGTTTTCAACCGCGATAGTTGAAAATTTTGTGTTACTTCTTGGATACATTTAAAAGAACCAAAGTGCTGCTTTTCGACTTTCTTAAGTGCTGTATCAGCGGCTGCCTAAAACGACTACCTAATATAGGCTCATTTTTACCACACCATAATATCCATACCTAACCACAAAAAATAGTATTAGCGGGTGTAACCAACCGCTGGTAGGCCACTTGTATTACACAGGCTGTTAAGAAAAGTACCTGAACTACTTTCCCCGAGGAACATAGGTCGAAATATGTAGAGAAAAAGTTGGACCTCACATACATATAACCTGGCATGAGACGTCCAGATTTTATTTTTATGTTTCGACCTACGTTCTGTGGGAAAAGTTGTTCTGTTTCATGGAGTTAGTACTTTTCCTAACACCCGGTATACATTTACAATATAAAATATCTGTCCACACGTTGAGTATGTATATTGCTGCATATTGATAATACTAATGAATTCATTTTCCGTTTCCACTGCAGACATGGTTGTTTCAGACTTGCATACATGCGTACATACATAAATCACGTCTATATCCTTGAGTGGTGTTTATGTTTACAACAAACTATATCAAAACTGATATGTAAGTATGATGAGCTTAGTACATTAATATATACATAGGAACACCTACTTCTCAATGTTCCTTTGGGCAAATTATCCCACTTGAAGTGCAGTCCCCAATTGAATCCTCCGCGTACCAAAGGACTAGATTTATAGTCGAAGTTGTCTGCGTCGATGACGTCGATGACAGGGGCCACCGCTCGTGGGGAGTACCGGACGTTGACCCCATCCACGCCGTCAGACAGCCGGCTCAGCAGAGGAGGCAACCAGTCTACATTTACCTCTATATGTGAATCTAGGAACACTAACACCTAAAACAATAAAATTTCTTTTAAAGTCAACCTATTTCAGACGATGTCCCGTGTGACGCCGGCTTAGAATAGCATCACCTCATATCTTTCCCGTTGGTGTCGTAAGAGGCGACTAAGGGATTTAAGGTTTGATGTACAGTAATTTTAGGCGACAGGCTGACAACCTGATACACAGTCTTCTGTTACCCTCAAACTTTTGCCAGACGTGGCGTAAATGTCCGTTATTACGGCTGTTATGTCAGTCTGCCCCGCAAGGGATATAGGTGTGATATATGTGCGTATGTTTTGCAGACGAGCTGGTTTCGGTATCAAACTGTAAATGATGATAACTTAATTGAATTCAACATTAAATATAGTAGTATAAAAGCATCGTCCTCTTACCTCACCAACACTTTTGTCAGCTCCATATAACCGGGCACGAATTAGACCCTCTCGTTTATTAGTTTTCAAGAGCCGTATACTTAGACCATCTTTGGTCAATTTTGAAAAACCCTTTTTCGTTGTTTTTTCATCGTTATCGTCAATGATATAATCGACTATGTTTCCGCCATCTACATTATTGGTTTCTATCATTTCTTCCTCCTTACGGAAACCAACGTTTAGCTCGTTGACTGCCGTTTGAACATTATCATGGAGATCAGGTATATCACTGTAGTCATCAACGAGAATAATTTCTTTCAAATGCCTCTGATCTGTACGATCCAGAATAGAATGAACTGAACGCATTAGGGTCTCAAAGTGCTCATTGTAAAAGCATATTATTATTGACGCTTTAGGGAGTTTCTCAGGATATTGCTGAGAGCGGCACCTGAAATTTTAAAATTATATGTTTATACAAGTGGGTGCCCACGGCTCCGCCCGCGTGGAAGTCGGCTTTCATCCCGTAGCATCCCACAGGAACATTTTTTCCGGATAACAACTGTGCTATGTGTTAAACCAATCGGTTCAGTAGTTTTAGCGTGAAGGAGTAACAAACAAACAAATTAACAAACAAATATACAAACTTCGGCATTTATAATATTAGAAGCATACGTTTTCGAAGCCGGCCTCGAAGGAGATAGCAAGATAGTTATAAATCACTGGCAGTCAGAAACCAGGGAGAGTGACGCAAAAAAATGGAGGCCTTTGCCACAGCACAGGCTACATAAAATAAAGTTTAAATATTCGGTAAGCACTTAATTGTCTGAGAGTAAATAAAATTAACTCACAGTTTATTTCTGGTGTCAGGCAGCCCCCTGTGGTTACCAATCCTTTGAGAAATGAGAGTGTTAAAGGCATGCTCAGCATAGCCTTTATCTCGAATTTTCACATCCTCTGCATTTCGTATAAATCCAAACTGGTCATCTAAAATATTGTGCTATTCATCACTATATCTTCATAATAATGTACAAATAGAAATATAAGCTAATAGTATTAAACATAATATTCCGTGTTATTGTCTGCTTGGATTGTGTGTCTTAAGAGGTGAATAAGGTAGGTAGTCAAGGGTTTTATTGCCTATGACAATTTTCGCTATGTTAAGTGATACACGATTTTTCTTTACATTGATCAACTGTGAATAGCCAGATAGATATGACTTAGAGATTGGCTGGTAGCGGCCGGATGGCAAAAATTGGAGATTGTGCTTTGTGAGATACTACTAGCATAGGGGAGGCTTACATCCCGCAGAGGACTATAGGCTCATTTCATATGTGCCAATAGCTACCCTATTTTTACAGTTGCATTCTGCCAATCTCACAAGAGATAATGGAGAGATATATGTGTGTGTGTGTGTGTAGGATACTTACCTAGACTCTGGTCAGGTTTGGCAGACGCTTTCATTTCCAAATGTTTAGCAAATTTTTCTTTTAACATCATTTTCCTATCATACTCAGATCTGGATTTGAGATATTTCCATTTGTTTCCACTATACTTTTCATGGATAGCTTCATGTTTATCCAGCAAAAGATTTTTTCCTTCCAATGCTGCAATAGATTTGTCGTTGTTTTTTATTCTATTTTTTTCAGCTGAGTTGACTAACCGATACTGGACTTTACTTTCTGTACTAGGAAAACTTTGACCTATAAATCAAATAAACAAAAGTAAATTTGAAAATAACAAGAGAAAAGGCATTAGAAAGATTTCAATATATTATTTTTTCCATCCAGTCAATATCATGTAGGTTCCACTATTCTCTCCTTATGGTCTCCTTTTTTTCTTTACTGGTGGAACACTGAGTCATCCTACAAACCAGACAACAGAATTTTTAAAACTTTTACTATTGTTATCAGGACTCTGACACAAACTTTCCACACAAAATGATATCGATAGTAAACTAGATACAGGAATTAGCTAGGTATTATCTGATAAGAAGGCTGAAGAGTCAAGTGTCGAAATTACCTATAAATGAACAAAAGTTATTTCTTAGACTGAAACTAGAAACATACTATGAGTATACTATTCTTTAGTTGTGCCAAACAGCCTCAAAATTTTATTGAATTATCAAGGCATAACATAATGGTTGATTGATTATTTACAATACAATACAACTCATAAAAAGAAATGCAATTAAAATGGTTGTTATAAGTGTTAAAGTCATATTATTGATAAACTTTATAATTGCAGGTTATCTGTTTATGAAAACATATTTTATTATACTAAGGTTAGTTAGGGGAATCAAAACACAGAAACATCATCATACATAACTCATAAACAAGACTTTAGCTCTATCTATTACCATGTGATGCCAGCTTAGAATAGCATCACCCATTCTATTTGCGTGGGTTGTAAGAGGCAACTAAGGGGCGCAAGGGACTCGAGGGTTTCATGTGTATATAACTTCAGGCAACAGGCTGACGACTTGTCACTTCAGTGATACATGAATGAAGGGGCCCTTACATGACATGGCAATAGGGTCCATTTTTATGGCCGTTAACACTCTGCCTACCCCATAAGGGATGAAGGTGTGTGTTTTAGTATGTAGCTCTATCTATGGTCCATCAGTGGATAAAACTGTGTATAACTTTAGGCAAAAGGCTGACAACTTGCCACTTCAGTGATACATGAATGAAGGGGCCCTCATCAGACATGGCAATAGCATCTGTTTTTATGGCAGTTAATGCTACCTAGCCTACCCCGCAAGGGATGAAGGTGTAATGTGTTTTATAATAGTATGTAGCTCTATCTATGGTCTATCAGCAGATAAAACAGGGAAGTGAATTTTTCACTCTCTCATAGTACTATAGTTCGTAAAATGCTCTTGTATTTTTCATTTTGGTGCTCACTAATACCTACTGCTGTTTGTGCATGCTCTTCATTGTTGCCATGTATTGTAGTATGAATATTCTAAGTGAAAAATTTGAAACTTACTACTCATGTTCAGCAACCAATACAAGTACAAAGAAATACTCCATGTAGCCGATGCGAATAATATTCCCCACAGAAATGAATTATTTATCTTTCCCATTCTCATTATTTTGTGGATAAGCGACATCAACACTGTTTTCTGCGAATTGAACCGGAATTTGAACTACTACTCGACGCGACGCGTTCGATTTACACTTTTTGTGATATTATTATTTTGAAAGCTTACGTTCATGATTTTCACAATAACTTTCACTAAACTATTTATTCGCGACGGTCCATCGCATTATCATCAAACAACGCATTCAACCGAACAAAACAATGTAAACATTTTGCTTTACTCTTGATGTAAACGAGTGTCGGTCGAATGGATGGAGTGAGGATAATTTGGTGAGGATGATGGGACCAAAGAAAAGGAAGGATTGAGAAAAACCACAGACAGCATTGAACGCAATATCTCCAACAGAGTGCATTTCAACGAATAGTTCCTATCGCGTCATGATGGCTTCTTTGTCTGTCAATAACGTCAAAACTTTGATACGTGCTCGGAGGTTTCACTTTTCTTACTATTTAATTACAAACTATTATACTAGATTGTAAGTTCAAGTTCAAGCAGTATTATCAGTCAAGAAATACTACATACTACATAATAAAAATATTCTTTATTGCACACAAAATAACAATAACAAAGGAAATATCAATGAGAAATTCAGATAATACGTAAAAAGGGGATAATATAGGGCCACATCAAATGGTTCAAAATATCTCCGAGATTACATTACTAAATAATTTATTTTGTTGTCTATGCAGCTAGTGAAACCTAATTTGTAAAACTAAAAAACATTAATGTATACCTTGGAAATAAAAACTTATTTTGAACCATTTGAGGGGGCACTATGTATGTACTTTTTAACGTGACTGTACAATAAGGCGGCCTTGATGCTAAGCTAGCATTCTCTTCCAGGCAACCTTTGGCAACTTTTATAAATATAAACGGTAAGAGAATACGGCAACACACAATCGCAGCACTGCCAACATGACGCCATAGGAACTAGGTATTTGTTGAAACGCACTCTATCACCACAGCATTTAACTGACAGTGACAGACAGACATAACATAAGCTCTACATTTGTATTTGTATGTAATTATTTGTTGTATTTAATAACTTATATCTTCTTTTCGCCGATCGGTCGCTCACTTCGTTCGCTCCAGTAGGTCAAGTCTAACCTATCCTAAATCTACCGTGTTGAATTTTGCCTTAGAAAAGTTTTTTATTGCGGGGGGCCCCCCGTCCCCCCGCTTTGCGGTTTTCTAGTGTCGTCTTCTATAGATCCAGTTTGCGTAATAAAGCTGACAAAAAAAACGCACTAGGCATGAAGTACGGACCGGTCGAGTACGGTTACTTACTCCGCCGTTGCTCGCTCTGTACTTTGTGCTACTGTAGTAGTCCACTTTGTAATGTTTGACATTACTGATTCGAAAAATATAGTTGTTTACACGAAATACTTTGACGTCACTTGCGCGCGCCCACCAATCAACAACAACACAAACCGGGCACGCGCAAGTGACGTCACCGTATTTTTCTTTGTGTTGGACTCTATGTTTTCGGCCCCGGGGCCATCAAAACTACGCCGGACGGCTTGGTGGGGAGCGAGGGCTCACCCGGAATAATTAATTGGTTGTTCATCCAACCAGCCCAATCCCGCCCTTGGGGCGAGACTGGGCTTAGGAGTTGCTCTGGGAAGAACTGATCGGACTGAAAAAGAACGGATCGGACTGAGGAAGAACGGATCGGACTGAGGAAGAACGGATCGGACTGAAAAGACCGTCACTTACATCACCGTAAGTAAACTAGTGCCATAAACAAAAAAAACATCCAATAGCCAGCCGTGTGCCACACGTGTAGCCCACATAATGAGCGCTCCAAATGAGTGCTGTGTTATTGGATAGGGCCAGGCCCCCAGGCGGTCAAACACGGGACGGAAAAAAATGGCACTAAATATTCTTGTGCAGTAGACCCGAAATCAGCGGTAATCGTGACATGAAATCACCGACTGCATATTTCTTAACGCCTATTTTTTTATTGCATGTTCTTAAAGGATTCGGGGAATTAATGACATTTTGTTTGTGCAGAAAATAAAACGCGTCAAAGAAAATGCTGTAAAAAGAGTAAAAATTTAATGTACCTACTTGATCGTTTAAAAAAGTGTTGTAAAAAAATAACAATTTTACTTGGCAGACCTGAAATTTATTTATTCATAAATTCATATAACTGTATAGGTAAGTACTAAAGTAAAACAAACAAATAAAATTCTAGAGCATCTCAATGTTCTTCTCGGCTAGTTTTTAGTAGGACCTCAAATTATAGGTGAGAATAAAAGCAAGATAAGGGCGAGGCACACCGGCTCCGTATCCGTTGCGTATCCAGCTCTCATCCGTAGTTACGCATGTATTTATGACGTTGTAATGTATGGGACTGTATGAGATACGGCACACTGCCTGTGATGCGTATGCGTTGCGTGCAGCACGCATTGTAGGGTTACGCCGTAGTTACGCCGTACAGCTGCCAAAAGACAAACAGGTTGCGTACTCTGCGTGTAGTGATGACGTTGTATTCTATGAGATTCCCTGTTGGACGTCACACCAAACACGTCCGAACACGCACAGCTCTGTCCTGCGCGTAGTACGGACGCGTGTACGGACTACGGGCTACCACAATGCGCATCAAAAAATGTGCACTATATCAAGCGTCAAATATAAGGTGTAAAAATATTAGCTCCAAATATTTTAAGGGGTAAATCAGCCCATAAATCTGAACAACTTTCGCCAAGAAACATAAGTTGCAATACATTGGTTGATACAAATTGAATTGAGTCGGTCAGTAACTTTGTATGGGAGGCCGTTTTTTTTTTCATATTTTGACCTATGTTTTTTAGGGAAAGTTGTTCAGTTTCATGGGCTGGTTCATCCCTTAAAATATTTGCAACTAATTTTTTTACACTGATATGTCGTCAACTTTTTGCTGCACAGCACGCGATGCGCGCTTTTATTTGCGCAATATTTATTGCACACTGATGACAGAACTTTTGGATATGACAGTTGGTACGCAACAGACCCCTTGCAGCTCGCATCCGTAGCTACGCGCGTAACCTGCGTAACCACGTCCGTAACCCGGTGTGGCAGGGGTGTACGGACGTGATCACGCGCGTCACTACGGAAGAGAGCTGGATACGCAACGCATACTTGTAAACTGTGATTTGAATTAGGCGGATCGCACACTTAACGCACGACGGACCGCAGCGATCTGTCAGACGCATACTAGAAATGTCAATCCCGATATTTTAGCGGTCCGTCATGCGTTAAGTGTGTAATCCGCCTTAAATTAAGTTATCTAAACTGCTTTCTACCAATGAATGTAAAAACTAGCCAAGTCACACTTTCACACTTTGAGCGTTATTTTACTTAAGTATACAAAGAAACACTAGGTACATAGTACAAAGTCGCTTTTCGCGTCTGTCTGTCTGTATGTATGTTAGCTGAAATCTTTACAACTACTCAACCGATTTTGATGCAGGTTTTTTTATTAGATACAGTGATTCAAGAGGAATATTTTATGCTTGCCGGAAAACATCTTATGTCCACGGGAAAACGAGTTGCAGCGGGCGCAGCCGCTAATTTTTAATAAATAAATTTCGGTCTGCCAACTGAACATAGTAGTTTTTTACATATCAATATATGTAAAGTTAAACATGGAACTACCAATTTTTACATTTATGTTTTTAGTGGGATCAGTTTTAGGTACTTCAAATACCTTATCACAGAAAACAAACATACTCGAGGTACTTGTGATGGGTAGGTACCTACTGTCAACATTTCAGGCTCTGTAGTACTAAAACAGCTCTTGACTTCATCAGAGTTTATTAAAGACAACTTGACATAGAGAAAACCGCTTTAGACCCTCTTTAGCTTTATTACTTAAGTACAGATTGGTAAATTAGTAACTGTCTAGGACATCTTTTACAGCTCGTTCTTTATCTGGTAATTTATTAGTTACTGTAAAAAAAAGTGTAGATAAAGCACTACTTTAGATGCATGCACTCTGGGAAAGTCACGTTTTTATTAATTATTAATAGCGAAATACATAGTACCCTATTTCTATTTTAGGTTAAATACAAAACCTACATTTAAATATGAAGTTCACACTTGAACACATTGAAGTTACATGGATTACAGTTGCAGACTAGAGCAAAGACGATATAATAATACTGGAACAGCAAGTAACGGGGCCGTCCATTAATGATGTGATTTATATTTTCGTACTTTAAACTGCCCTTCCATCTTGGTGGCTAGCGAAACATGGTCAGGTTAAAACCGTGTTAAGGTGAACGCACACTTATCCGCATCGAATGAACCGAATTTTAGAATTCTTTATAAATGAAATCCTATGAAACCTATCCATTTGCCAGATTCTACCGATTCGACAATTCGGTTTGGGCAAATGTGCGAGGTTTCATAGGATTTCATACAGGGAATTCTAAAATTCGGTTCGCTCAGGGCGGATAAGTGTGCACGTTCACCTTTTAATACCTCCCCCCCTCCCCCATTGATATAGTAATTACACCCCCCGTGATATTTCGATATTTAGGACGAACCCTCACATCAACTTACATTATCAATGGACAGCCCCTAAGCTGGTTGTTTAACGCCGACCACGGCCCCGGCCACCACGCGCGCGAGGTGCCCCGCGCCCACCGCGTCCTCCACGGCCTCGACCTCGTCCCCCACGACTGCCACTGGCACTGGCACTGCCACCGCCCCCACCGCGCGAGCATCCCTCACCGCGCGAGCTGTCCCCGCCGAGCGAGCTGCCCCCGCCGAGCGAGCTGCGCCCGCCGCGCGAGCTGCCCCCGTCGCGCGAGCATCCCGCGCCGCGCGAGGAGCCCTCGCCGCGCGAGCTGCCACCGCCGCGCGAGGAGCCCTCGCCGCGCGAGCTGCCACCGCCGCGCGAGGAGCCCTCGCCGCGTGAGCTGCTCCCGCCGGACGAGCTGCCCTCGCCGCGCGAGCTGCCCCCTTCGCGCGAGCTGCCCCCGCGTCTACCACGACCTTGCGGTGCATCATCAAGAAGAATGTCCAATGGTAAACTGTCGGGCAGCACGAAGTATCTGAAAATGAATAAGATAGGCATTACAGACGTTCAGGAAATACAGGGTGTAAAAATATTTTAAGAGGTGAACCAGCCCATGAAACTGAATAACTTTCCCCAAGGAACATAAGTCGAAATATGGAAAAAAAATTGCACCAACCATCTAAGTCAATTTTCTCATATTTCGACCTAAGTATATTTCTTGGGGACAGTAGTTTAGTTCCATGAGCTGATTCACCCCTTAAAATATTTGCAGCTAATATCTTTACACCTTATATTTGGTCCGATAAATGTTATCTCTAAACGATTGTTTTCTATTGTGCAGGTCTTGCATATGTTCTATTGTGCTCTCACAAAGACGACGCTGCCGAATCGGCTCAAATTATATTTCTCAGACTATAATTATGAAGGCACATACTTTAGCTTTGATAACTAATTGATGTGCAATGGTAATGGTTGTGCCCTTGCCTTATGAATTGTTTATTATATATGAGGGCGCTATTTTGAATCACGAGTGGAACGAAGGATTTTAAAGGATCAAAATCCCGTGCAAAGGTGATTGATTATCATGGTTGATTGATATAGTGACTACCATCTTTTACTTTGGAAATAATCTGTTGGCTAAAGGTTCGCTATGATAATCTGAAAAATAACGTTATTTTTCTCAATACTCTGGCAAGAGATTTTGCTGAGGGTTGGGTTTCAGACTGTTATTAATTTATTAGTCTTTGAAACATTATGTACTTGGGAAGTGGGGAAAAGACGTCACCCTAGTTTACACCCATAGTTTATAATAGTGATGGAACTCTAAGAGGCAGTAGATTGATTAAAATGGTATATTAATTGAGTGACTACGATCTTTTACTTTAGAAATAAGCTGTTGGCTATGATTTTTTGTCATTGATGGAAAAGTTAGGAAAATAATGTTATTTTTCTCAATGCTCTGGCCATAATATTTTGCTGAAGTTTAGGTTTCAGACTGGTATTCGTCAGGAACACTATGCACTATCATTCATTTGGTCCAATTTGTTCAATCACCTTTCATTCATTGTAAGGACTATGTAATGAATTGTAGTAATAGTAGTAGACCACAAAAACAATCATGCTAATTACCTTATGCTCTTGCCTCGTAATGTCAACGTGTCATATTGCATTTCCTCTCTGTTTTTTAGAATAACACTAACGTCTTTGAGTTGGGTGTTCATCCCCGCGTCAACGCCAGTTATCGTTCCGTACACGACACCACCATTTTTTAATTCAATGGTCAAAGTTACATTGCTAAGCTTCATGAGGAACCCCACCAGCGACATATTGAAGAATTTATAGGTAAATATTTTGAGCAAATAAATTAACCGGCAGCGCAGTGGCGAGGCGGCGGCGGCGAACCGGCGGCGTCTGCCTGGTTCGATAACAGGGATAAAAACAACAAAACAAGTACCTATAATGCACGTCAGTGTTGCGTACAGAGCATAACTCTGGCCGACAGAGGAATATACAACACAGAAAGGCACGACAGTGGAAATGGCATCAAAACAATGTCACCAAGAACACACGCCCGTACCAACAATGTAATGTAACAACTATGTCGGAGACATCACATCCCTTATTAATGAGTGATCAGATTGATCATACATGTCTAAAATAATCTATAGTGGGATATTCATAATTTTAGGATGTAATTCAAGATAAAACACCGCACAATTAATTACATTAAGACAAACAACACAACAGGTACTTATTTCTAAAAAGAAATCTCTTCCAGCAGCCCTACCGTAGAGAGATAGCATAACGTGAGGCCGATAGACCGTGCACAATTATTTTACTAAATGAAATTTATAAATGTCACCGTAACATAGCAAACAACGATACATTATAATGTATCCAGCTACACCATGATCTCTCGAACTATTGTGAATTGTAACAAATGGTTACGATTTAACGTGTGATTTCTCGAGACATTACGATCTCTCGAAACTAAACCGTAAAAGTGTGAAACGGCATGCGACGGATTGGTCAAGCTACATGTGCCCCGCCTCGCCATGTTTGACTGTCATTTCGTTTGGTCTCGGATGTAAATAAACAATGCTTTACGCTATTATTTTATGTATCTAATTCGTGAAAAAATCTAATCGTGTTAAAAGTGAGTGAAAAGTATCAAATTTATATTGGATAGTCATTTTAAAAGGTCTATCCACAGTCTTATCAAAGAGAACCAGTGGATTTTGAGTAACATAATTCAGAAATACGAGTTACTCTATTGACTGAAGGAAAACTTTGTTTTCAGTATTTTATTGTTATGAAATGCGCTTGAAACTGTGTAATATCATTATTCATCTGTTCCAGTTACATTCACTATGTGTAGTAATCACAGGTAGAAATCTACCGTAAGGCCGACCAATCAGGAATCGCCTTCACTCTTGTCACAGTTTTACAATCGACAGGCTGTAATGTAACTGCTTCAGCTCGATACATTGCTCGAAAAAGAATGCATTAAAGTGTAATAAACGACCTTCTGTAGCTGGATACATTATAATGTATCGTTGTTTGCGATTTTACGGTGACATATATAAAAATATACTTACTACAATATATACTGTAAAGAACTACTTATAATAATAAAAATATATATCTATAGTATAACTTATCTATACATATAATAAAACAATAACTGAACCAATTCTGTACATTGAATAGTTAAAAAAAAGGTTTTTTGTTTCTAATTCAGTTTAAGTTATAGATCTCAAAACGATGGTTAAAAAATTTTTTGTCTGTTTGTCTGTCTGTTTGTATGTATGTTTGTTAGCGTTTCACGTAAAAACTACTGGACATGTTTCTACCAAATTTTGTACAATGGTAGCTTATTACTCGGGTCAACATTTAGGATACTTTTTACTTCGGGAAAATATCTCATTCCCACAGGAAAACACCATTACTGGTTCGGCGAAGCGAGATACAAATTTGTTCCGAAATAATTTTATAGATGCCGCGTACGAAGTGTATACTATAATACTATAATAATAAAATAACAGTAAATAAACCAATTAATTATAGTCTAGCAAAAAGTTGCGAGTTGAACCCGAGTCCCGAGACACAGTCGAAATGGCTTCGCACCTAACAAATGAATGATTTACAAATCGGTGGCAGTCCGGAGTTGCTACAGGTTGTTTTCCATTTACACAGGCAACTATCTCACTTGGTTCATAATAATCATACATAAAAGACCACCAATCATAAATAATGCCATTCATTGTCAAAAATAGTAGAACCAGATTGTTTACAAAAAAAATCATAGATGTCGCTGTTAGTTTTGTAAAACGCGCTAACGGAATGTTTCCTGCAAAACTATATAAAGAGCCACTGGCAGGCGGCGTTAACCTTAAAGAAATATTTTTTTTTTTTTTGAATTGAGATAATATTGAATTTGTTGAATTATTGATTGACCTCATCACAAAGGAAACCATTTTTGGAACAGCTCTGTGCTTCATGTACAGCGTCGAGTGGCAGAAGCGTGGCCTGCCTCATGCACATATTCTTCTATGGTTTCACGAAAAAGTACGTCCTAACGATGTCGACAAGTTAATATGTGCTGAATTTCCAAACCCTGTCGAGGATCCTGTACTTTATTACATTATTAAAACTCATATGGTGCACGGCCCCTGTGGTACTATTAACAGCAGCTCTCCCTGTATGCGAGATGGTCACTGCACGAAAAGATATCCCCGTGCATTCAAAGTGCAGACAGTAACAGGTGAAAATGGATATCCATTGTATCGGCGCCGTGCACAAGAACAGGGCGGATTCACTGCAGAAGTAAGAATACGCGGACAACATGTCACCATCGATAATAGGTGGGTTGTCCCTTATTCGCCAACATTATCAAAGACTTTTGGGGCTCACATTAATGTAGAAATGTGCAAGAGTGTTGAGTCCATAAAGTACATATGTAAATATGTGAATAAAGGTAGTGACCAGGCTACATTTGCGCTGCAGGGAGTTGACCGCGACGAAGTGACCAGATACCAGTCCAGGTGATTAATAATATTATTTGTAGAAATAGCTATAACATGCCTGTAAAGTAAAGTGTAAAAAACTCTTGCCTCTAATTTTGCTATAATCAAAATGAATTCAGACCTGAGGTCAAAGGTCTGTCTAAAGTAGGTAGGTACATAGACATAGACACCTACCAACATAAAAATAATCAGTTAGCGAAACGAAGTTCGCGGGCACCAGCTAGTATATATTAAAAACATAACATAAATATGAAAAATACGGACTATTTAAACAGTGAAAGATAATGCTCTTTTACTCTCTTCTAAATTGTCTCTTCTAGAACACTGAGAGGGAAGAGAAGTCGCGCACTGTGCGCAGGAGGTAGTTCCACAATCTGCTGCAAGCACAGTAAAAGAGCAACTGTAGAAATCGGAGTGATGGATAGGAATTGAAAGAATTGACTTGACGACAAGGTTTCTCTGGTCGAGAGAAATTGAAACGTTCTTTAAGGTAAGAAGGAGAATAAGTACTATAAAGTTTCTTTGAAGACAGATAGGAAGCCACTTGAGTTGAGAACGAAACTGCAAGACATGGTCATACTTGCGTAAGACAAAGATAAATCTAATGCAAAGGTTATGGAAATGCTCGAGTTTATTCAACAGTTCTTCAGTGGCATATATTGAAAACAAGTACCCGCATAATACTTGTACCAAAGTGTCCTATTCAATTATAGCAGAAATTGCTTATGCGGATGATCTATATTTTATATCAGAAACCCCAGAAGGCCTGCAGCAGCTTATGTCTGTCTTTAACGAGCACTGTTGTAAGTTTGGAAAAAATAGAGTAAAGAAAGGAAACTATTTCGTTAGACATTAATGGCCGCGAAGAACTTTCCATCAAGCTCGGTGAGGACTCGCTAAATCAGATCGATAAGTTACGATATCTGGGGAGCACTTCATCATCCAAGTGTGACCTCGATGCTGAATAGCAGAATCAGTGCTGCAGCGGCAGCATTTAGCAAATTTGGCTCGAAGGTCTTCTGCTCCCACGACCTGAAACTGAAAATCAGCATCATCTACAGCATCTAATACTCGGCCGAAACGTGGACTGTTTACCGTCGCCACATTCACATGCTCGACCGATTTCACCTCAGATTCCTCCGGAAGATCATAAGAATACGGCGGTCTGATCGAGTGCGGAACACTGAAGTACTGCGTATAGCCAATGTGGATGGTATCGAGATGTGTCTTATGAGGTGAGAACTTCGGTGTTGCGGTCATGTGTCATGGATGATCCAGAGCTTGAAGAGAGCAAGCGGCATCAGGCTGCTAAGAAACCTGAGTGGAGATCTCTGATAAAAACCAGTATCTCTGAATTCGAATATAAACGTAGACTAGATCTTGACGCTAAGCGCGATGAATTGAGAGCCCGACTTTCAGCGGCCATAGATTATAATTATATGGCCGCATACCCGCAATGCGCTACGATCTTTACAAAATATATTGGCTACATAAGCCATATGGGAGCTGACGTACGCTAAGAACGGAGCTGAAGCAGTCGCCGTGACCGAAATCGGTCGGAGGAGGACATCCGCATAATCATAAAGAGGAAAAAGAAGAGTGTCCGAGAGTGTTTCTAGTTTTCAGAGGCAGGAAACTTTAAAGGTACTTTAGCGAGTGCAAGGAATACAATACTTTCCAACTGGCGACATTCATCTGCGCAGTCTAAACTAAGGTTGTGGTCCAGTAGCACACCCAGGTTCTTAGCCGTCTTATGTAGGAAATAGGTGTTCCATTATAAGTTACAATTGGGATACTAGAGTGATCAATTTTCTTACACATGTACGGGCTACCTATCAGCATACATTATTGTATACAATAAGACAATGACTCCCCCTCTCTGTCCCTTCCTCAGTGGGTTGCTTTATATGTCATGTTCGAATAAATAATCTATAAGTCAACCTGCAACTTTTTCATTACCACGTCACTTTGTATAGATTTAAATAAAACCATAATAATTTGTTTTTGAAACAAGCTTTTATTTATTTGAATGCACTAAAACGAAAATAATAAGCCGCGCCACTCCGATGCAGCTTTAGCGCGGTTTCACCTGACGATCCAATACGATTCGCGTCGTACGTAAAGTCATGTTGTACAAAACAGTGTCGGGCATGATCGTGTTGCGCATAGACGCTGTCGTCCACAACAGGTGTTTCCCGTCTGGAGCGGTTTCCGTCTATTTTATGTATTATCTGTAGGTATCTATCTACCTATGATATTAGTGATCGATCTGTGTACCCCTTACAGCAATGAATGCTCTGAGGTGTACCTACGTAATTTCCTTTGGATCTGGTGCTGTTCAGTGGTTATCTAAAAGTTAATTATAGGTAAAGAAATTCGGTTTTCTGGATGAAACAGCCTAAAATGGGCTTCCCCAGTTAATCGGAGTATATTTTTCTTTTCGACTTCGTATTTTAAATTTTTATCCCACCTCTCCCTCTGTCCTCTACCTTACTCAATACTCAAACTAAACTAGGCTTTAGAATAGAGTAAAATAGGGTAGGTCGTTTAATCCTTAGGGTGTTAGGGACCACATCCCAGTATTTATTTTGTGCCACGTCCATAAAATTACTTTATGTATGACCACAGAAAAAAATATTTGAATTTGGAACAAAATATTTTGTAGTAAAAAAGATGAAAAACTTTATACTAAAGGTGCAGGCACACTTATCCGCACCGAACGAACCGAATTGTAAAATTCTGTATTATGAATTCCTATTCTACTCTGTGGGTATTACGTTTAATTCATATTGGTTTTGAGGTTTCAAGTGTCCCGCTGTTTTACGTGTCATGCATGTCATGTCTCACGTCTCACGTGTGGAGATATTTTATAGTGAAAAGAACGTTTAAAAAAAAAGCGCCTGACGATCAATCTATTGACCTATGGCTATCAACGGAGGAGGTCTCTAGACATGACGTGACGTGAAGGCTGTCGGTGAGATAGACGCGCGTCTCACTGGAATAGACGGCGGCGTTGAATTTCTTTTGTATCATACATTTTATTATGGATACGGTTTAGAGAGTAGCGGTGTCTCACGTCTCATGTCCCACGTGGAGATAGCGTCTCATGACGTCGTCGTCGCCTTTAACGAGGCGATGTCTGAAATGCTAATTGTTTCTTGGTAGTTCATGTTTCAACGAGTGCCGAAGAGACAACCCGTTAATAGTTAAATGTATGTATGTAGAATGCTGCCGTGAAATGACTCGCGTGAGAAACTATCAGAATTGCATATAATTATAATTGGTCAAATTACAACTTAAATGTAGTAGCCAAAACGTAGCTCTTTCAGGGGGGTCCGGAATCGAAGTTCGAATTACACACATTCGAAAGGATTTAGTGCGAAACATTTATTTTCGATCATTGTCCAGCCGAACGTAAGTTTTATCGATTTATTTTAACTACGAAGCCGTTATGCGTCGACAGTACGTTCCTCCGAATTAGTTTTTTAACGAACACAAACTAGCCGAATATCCTTTTAATTGAACAAACTGTACTATGAAAAGCAAGTTGAGTTATACTCGCTAAAATTAGAAAAATATCATTATTAAGTTTAAAATTCTCATGGCAGTTTTGTTTTTACTAGTATTTTTTCTTTATATTGTATGAAGTGAATATGTGTTTAGCAGATCTTTCAATAATAATGAAAAACATAAACTAAAGACAAAGCAGGTATAATTTTAGAATCTTGCCTTTCCGAAATGACATACATACATACATATATCACGCCTTTATCCCTTGCAAGGTAGGCAGAGCGTTAATGGCCATAAGAATAAGGTCGCTATCGCCACATCTGTCATTTTTGAGGATTGTTTTTCAAGGTTATTTCAGAAAACATGTGTATCACTATAGTGACAAGTTGTCAGCCTGTCGCCTAAAAATTGTAATACACCAATACTCTCGAGTCCCGTAGTCGCTTTTTACGACACCCGCGGGAATGATGTGTGGTGATGCTATTCTAAGCCGGCATCACACGGCATTCCGAAATGACAACAAGAAAAAAACAGATTTTAATTTTAACTTTTGTTGTTTGTTAAGATCAGTTATTACGCGAAGGCCAGATATTTAACTAAAAGTCAGATTATTCTTATTTCCTTTAAAAAATAGTTTACGTTGCAATTGAAGCTTTTTTGATACGTGATAATTTATATGTGTTTATTTAATAAATTATACTTAATGAGTAATCTAAAAAGCACATAATTTATTTTTTATGATTTTCACTCAATGAATTCATTTTTATTTCAACAAAATTACTTAGCAATTTATCCATTTTTCACTACCTTATATTAGAAAAATAATTCTAAAAAGTATAACATGAGATATATTCCGGCAGTAAAAATGTTGTTCTTCACTTTCCAACCTTCAACTCTACACATTATTTTCAATAAAATCACTCCATCGCGTCGTGAAGGAATGACAAACAAAAACACTTTACTATTTACAATTTAGTAGGCATCTGGTCATTTTAATCGATTATAAGAACATTCGAATATTCTCAGTTCGCAAAAAAGTAAATTCGGAGGAACGTACCGTCGATGCATAATGTTTCGCGGCAAAACAACATCGATACAACTTATAATCGCTTGAGAATTTTTCGAAATAAAATACCTTTCGCAATGTAGCATTTCGAATGTTTGTAATTCGAACTTCGATTCCGGACCCCTTTCAGGGAGCGACCAAATCGAATATCAAAACAAAACACCATCACACGGCGCCTGTCAACAGGGCCGTGTCAGTGGGTGCATCCAGCCTGGTGGTTCACCAAGGAGGATGCACGCCACACCGTCATGTACCTATCTCAAAACTATAAATGAAAGGCAATTAATTATTTCACACCATAACAATTTTACTCATCTCATCCTACAATAATCTGAGTGTCAGAAGAAAATTTATAAGGTGGTACTACCATGTTGGTGGGAGCGGGGCCTTTACGGATTCTACCCAAGTTGTCGTAGTGACTTCCATGGCAAGGACAATAAAACCCGCCAACATGATCGCCCGTGTTCGCTATCGGCACGCAGCCTAAATGGGTGCAAATACCTATTATAACCAACCACTCCGGTTTTTGCGTACGAGCTTCTTCGCTCTCAGGATCCCTCAACGAACCGACTGGCGTGGCCTTTTCTACCTCAATCTCATCAGGGGTCCTGTTTTTTATCATAAGAGGTTTCCCTCTCCATTTCACTACAGTACATGCTCCTGGAGCTATAGCAGACAGGTCCACCTCGACAGAAGCCAGCGCAAGGACGTCAGCGGCTGCACTCATGAATGACACCAAGTACGTGACAACGCTCTTTGCACTGTACATGCCTGCGACTGCGCCCACAAACCCTAAGAAATAAGTCATTCCAGACTTTTCGTCGCCTTGTCCCCAAGTTGTTTTCCTCACATCTACGAATTGCGATTTCCGGTACTCATCAAAGTTGGGACACTGCACGTCTCTATGGAACCGAGGGTATCCTTTATTGGACCGTATTTGCGTCCAAAGCGCAGGTCTATACGGTACAGCGCGGTTCTTGTAACAATAGTGATGAGGTACACTTGTATTTTTTTCTGCTATGGTGAGTTTTGTCGGACGATCTTCAGCCGCGGATGCAACTTTCGCCAGCTTCAGCGGCTCACGACAAGAGCACTGAGTACACCAATACACTTTACGTCCATACAAACACACTTTATTTAAAAAATTCATCGCCTTATTTATTTATTATCCTTTAATCCAATAATTTCTATCAAAATCTCAATCTAAGGCAGTATTATCCATATTTTTGAGTTTGACTTGCATATACCTACATAATATTTCAGCTTGTCACAAATATTTTCAATGTTGACGTTCGTGTCAAATCAATGTTGGCATATTGTTGGCATTTCATGTTCGAATATGAAAGTGAATGAGATTGCATCCAAGGAGTATAGTTATGTAAATAAAACGGGTTGCATTTGCATTGCATGTCGGGTGATATGTAAACCATGATTTTTATCCAGATAGACCTGATAGACTAAACTGACAGCTAAGAAT
Organism: Keiferia lycopersicella; assembly: GCA_029255805.1. Classification (NCBI taxonomy): domain Eukaryota; kingdom Metazoa; phylum Arthropoda; class Insecta; order Lepidoptera; family Gelechiidae; genus Keiferia; species Keiferia lycopersicella. Next base: position 12,008,536 of record JARACZ010000006.1, on the reverse strand, counting down.
GCACTTTTTGTTTTAAAATGTTGTCATCATAAGTCTAGTGTTGTGATTTGACTCATTTATTTTATTCATTGAACTGTTGTGAGATGAATTCTGGATGTAGTTATTTTTAAATAAATATGCATAATAAATACTTGACTTTCGGTCACGTAAATAGTATACGTTACTTTACGTTTATACGCAAACTTATCGTTTAGTTTAAAGAAAAAAAAATAGGGATAGTTGAACAACTTGAACAAGAGTACCTAACCTGAACCTGAGACTTTCTGAAATGATTCATCAACGCAGGCCCTTATAAGTAGAAGAATATCTTGTCAGTAAGCCTGTCATACAACGATCTTCACCGAGCTGTTTAACGTATTCAAGATAAAAGGGGGTAAAAAAAGGGGTTGAACGGTTGGTATAAAATATGGTTTTTGATCTGTATACATGTATGATCTATTTCAAAGACACCGTTCAAAATGTGAATCAGCCTATACAATTTTTTTGCGCTTTATTTTTGATAGCTTTACCTATATGTACTTATATAGAACGTGACCCTCACGTGTAAAATTTTATAGCGTGTGCATATTTTCAATTTGCACTTGCGCGCACAACTCGCCTGCCACTTGCACTACCTACTTACAAGTTTGAAACTACCCGCATGCAACTTGCATGAATGTTTACGTTTCCATTACTCAATTAGCATACCTACAACTTGCACTTTGCACGTAAGCTACTTACTTAATGGAAATTAAGACTATGATTTAAAAACATGGCGCGCGCGAAATGGGTTTTTCAAATTGTATGTGCTATCTCAACTCCCCGCCACCCTACCAGAAATGTGCGATAGGGACGCCGACAGTAGCAGACTTCCTGAGAAATCGCCAATCGAAAACTAGAGTAAAATCGAAGTACGGGTGACCTCTACATTTCACCCAAATTATAAATTTTGGTCTTGATCGCTTAGGTACAAACTAAACTAGGTTTATACTTTTAGTTTTTGACCAAATTTTGTACTGTTTTGTAACTAACTTCACCCAAACAACAAAATTTTTCAGTATCAAAAATGTGTACTTTTATGCCTCATTATTTCTGAAACTTTATTATACAGAGTGTTAAAGTAAAGTAGAAACTATGTTTTTAAAGATTTTTTTCTAAATATTTGTTTTGGGTTCCTTTATCGATACCTGAACTGCCCTGAAGCTATGGCACGCATTTACTTTAACACCCTGTATATTATAAAAATAAAAACGTTGTTTTTGTAAATTTAAATAAAATACCTAAAAATCAAAACAATTCATTACCGGTAAGTATGATAAAAACTTTTAGTATAAAAATTTCCAGCAACACGATCAAATCAGTTCAATGTGTATTTCAGTTCAGCATCTTCGGAAATTGAATGTTTGTAGGTATGTATGTACCTATGTCAAAATGGTTTAAAAGGGTCGTTCGTTGACTGTCTATACCATAGTATACTAAAAATAAAAAACGCGCAAGTGTAACCGCGGGCGAACAGCCTGTTAGTACTAGACACGGTACTTGGTAAAATAAAAAAAGTTATTAGCAAATTTTGTGACTCTTGTGTATTGTACTTTGTCCCTCTAAACTGAACCTAAACTTATCCATTACGTAAATATCCAAGATGGTAATACCTAACTACCTATAAGTAAAGTGCTCAGTAAATGAAGATATAATATATTTTCCCGTGATTAATGATATCTATAATGATAATGACAACTTTAACGCACAGCTCATATTCGAACTGGAGTCCGCGCCGCGAAAAAAGTCCCGCGAAAAACGTTTCAATGGCTCTTATTCTGACGTGCATAAGGATCATTTAAACTTATTTAGCGGGACTTCTTTCGCGGCGCGGACTCTATAGTAGGAATCATCGGTAGAAGTAGGAATCACATGTCACGGTGCCAAGGTTGTAATATGACGTAAGTAGTGAAAGTGAGCGATGCACAGACGGCGCAGTGATCAGCTGGTCGGCCTGAGCGAGACAAGTCTCCAAACCATCATGTAAGTGGTGTTATGCACGTGTGCTGTGTGAACTGTGCTTCCCTATTTTTTTGAAATGTCTGATTATCCATATTTACCAATCTAAATTTTGTATGGTTTAAAATGAAGCGATTTGAGGCTTTTTGCCTAATTTAGTCAATCCACATCTGTAAAACAGTCGAAGATATTATTATATATATATAACGATATTTAAATGATAATCATGACGTGATATACCTCCACTTCTCATGAAAAAATTCGGGACACCTTGCAAGTTTATGTTTCGTAGGAATCAGACTATTTAAAAAGTGTGTTTATTTTAGAACAATAAAATCCCTGATTTCGTATGATTGTGAGTAAATTAAGGTTTATAAATCATAATGAAAATATCACAAGTTCGATATAGTTTTCTATAGGTATATCAAATCATAAAAACAAGTGTCCCGATTTCTCAGATGAGAAGTATATTCAGGGTGTAAATAAATTAGCTGCAAATAATTTAAGGGGTCAACCAGCCTATGAAACTAAACAACTTTCCCCAAGGAGCATGGGCCGTAATATGATAAAAAAATTTTGGTGCTCCCATACAAAATTACCAACCGACCAAGTCAATGTGTATGGGAGGTCCAAAATTTTTTTGTATTTACTTACTTACTTCACCGGCTCGACGCTTTTTTGTATTTGGCTTATGTTTATTGGGAAAAATTGTTCAGTTTCATGGGCTTATTCACCCCTTAAAATATTAGCAGCAATTTTATTTACACCCTGTATATCATGGATAACTATCGCGTGATTATCAATTTCAACTTGATATATATAAAAAGATGCTGATATATATATATTGAAGAAGATTCCAAATCCTGCTGCTCCCAACCCTAATACTGACAGCAACCATCATCCGTGGACTAATAGCAAACAACCACCAACTTTATAAACTTCTGACATTAAAAGTGCCATTTCGGTTTCGTCCTGTGTACCTACTCTTTTTGGGATGGTTTCAACGGTTGGTGTGATGCATGAGGCGAGTGCATGAGGTTACTCTGATCCAAGGACCTACTCCTCTGATTAAAACCGAGATTCCTTTAGTTTCACAACCGTAAATTGTTCCCCGTGTAAATCTATTTACACATTTATTTTAGAGGCAGTATGTTTTTTGTTATGTTATGTATTTCAACTTCTTCTTTACTGTTTCCTACCTTTTTATTTCAATTCAATTTCTTGTTTATGGCGTCATTCAATTACTTGTTTTATGGCGGGGTTTCATTTGCATGAAAACGGCATGAACTGACATTACAATACCATCGTGTAATTGTCAGTCAAGTGAACAGGGTTCATAGACGATAGAAGTCATGCACGCACACCTTCATAATAACTTCTTTGGTCTGTGATCAGGTCACGGTCGTCAGGCACAAATTAATATGGTCAGATACAAATGGGGTTTGTGCGCGCCTGCTTTATCTGGCGTTATTCTGTAGTGTAGAGGTGTGGGCATTTATAGGGCACATACATGCTTCCAGCAAGACGGTCGCCGTCCATTTCAGGCCGTCTTGTTCACAGGGCATATCTATGGGGTCAAGCACGGGTCAAGTAACGACATTACGACAACCATCGTGTACCCTTGAGTACAACGACCCTTGAGTAATAAACTATGGTCATACCAACCACCATGGTCTTACTCTTTTTCAAAATATTTACCTTGTAGTTTTTGAAGTAGGAAATGGGCAAGACGATCACTACTTTATAGTTTCAAAATATATCTTAGTCAACTAGTTAAGTAGGTAGGTACTTATAACATCTTACTAACTTACCTGTGGTGAAAAAAACCCAGAAGACTGGCGTTCTCTAGTCGACGATGACGGTGGAATATCGTGGGAAAACCTGTGTCGTTTTAATTATACATTCTGTGGCGTAACCTCAGCCAGGCAGCCCCTTACGAAACTACAGGCACAAAATAGAGAAGATTAACATAATGTCCACTTATGTCCATGTTAGATCGAACCGGTACACTGGGTTCTGTTTGTACCTTTTCAATCCACTATGGCATGGTCCCAATGGTCTCATTGCTTGACTGGATCGCTCGCTCGCATCGCTCTAAACTTCATCGGTATTTTCAGAATGCACATTCAACCAATCGTCTTCCTATTTTTTGGCGCATGCTGGGCGGCACCAGCGGATAACCCCATCCGCGTGGACCTGCCGGTCTACGACCAGCCTCAGGAGTCCGGGTCCTCCTCACTGCAGCTGGCACAACCTCTGGAACCTGAGAATCACCCTGGTATACAGGCCGGGAAACAGAACGGTGGCATAATAGGAAATCTGATCTCTCAAAAGTTCCAATCTGCTACCAGTTTGTTGGGAAGCGCATCACAGGTAGATATCTAATGATGGTGCCAGAACTCGTTCGCGGGATCATTATAAAGGTAGCAGGCGTAATTTAAGGAATAGGTACCATTACCATATTTCATAAATAGATAATTATTTACTACTTACCAAATTGTCTGTTAAAAGGGCATAGGTACTTAACTTATAAGCGGTAAGGTACCATTCATAAATATTTCTTGCGTGTTTGTAATTTATTTCTACTCATTTAAACATAATTTGGACCTGTGAATTGTATTGTAGACAAAAGCAACTCTAGCTAGGCTAACTACTTACAAAACATAAATGCGCGATAAACGCTTCTTTAACTTTTTATGTAGTTTTTTTATATGCGTGTGTATATGTGTTCAACGCGCGTATAAAATTTTTGGTATTTGTTAGACCAGACCAAGAAGTTCGCAGGTGACATTATCAATCACAAATTATTTAGAGGATCTGCCTATCCCGCAAGGTGTAGGTATGTATTGTATCTGCTAATTTAACCATAAATATAAGTAAGTACAGCAAAGAATCAAATATTCACAGGTGTTCAGTAATGGAGCCACTGCAAAGTTTCGCGAGGATGCCCTGCCCGAGACTGAGGGGTGGGGCAGCCAGACCCTGTCCGTGAAGGAGAACGCTGGCAACGTCGTCGCCGGCATATTTCAGGTGATCACTTACTATCTTCTCGTCAACCCAAGGTCTTGTTGTCACACCCACGAACCCAGAGCATAGTTACATTACAACTCTAGCTACCTACGTGAAGTCCTGCCGTTAGTTTAGTTTAGGCAGAGCGTTAACGGACGTAAAAATACGTTCGCTATCGCCACGTCTGACAAATATTGAGGGCTGTTTAAGATAATTCGTGTATCACTACAGTGACAGGTTGTCAGCCTCTCGCCTCTTGTAATTCACCTGGAACCCTCAAGTCCCTCGGTCGTCTCTTACGACACGCACAGGTAAGAAATGGGGTGATGCTATTCTAAGCATCACACGGCAACTGAATAATGCATGGAAGAATCGCGACATCACACACACAGTAGAGTTACGAGCACTCGAAATGAAACTCACGAAGTCGAAAGTTCAATTCTAATACTTATAAAAAAAAATAACTTTTGTTACAAAGTATCAAATCTAGTGTTTGATTAAAAAATAATACTATTTAGTGAACAATTTTTACAAAATAGTACTTACACTCCAAAAATATGTTAATTTCAGCCAAAGCCGATAGTCGACACAATTCGGGAGGAGGAGAAATATGGCAATACTGGGGACAAGTTCTACGCAGCAGGACGAGCCGTGGTGGGAGGCGCCTCTGGGATTTCTAATTTTGTCAACAGCGTACTAGAGGTGGGTATTTACCAAAGGTATCAAGCCTGTCAGAAGTCTTTTACGTATATCGGCACTGGCTGGGTGTATGTGTGGTCGTTCCCTATCTCCATTCGCAAATCCAGCGTAGGTCCACTGCATGACGACCGATGTGGCGCAATGGTAGTGCGACTGCCTTTGACGCAGAAGTTTCCGGGTTCGATTCTCGGTGGGTCACTCACAAAGTTGATAGTTATCACTTTAATATGTTCCCAGTCTGGTTAGGACATTGCGGGCTGAACCACCCGATTGTCCGTAAGTAAGATGGTTCCGTGTTTCGGATGGCACGTTAAGCCGTAGGCCCCGGTTGCTGTCTATGATCACTTAGACGGCAGTCGTTACACAACCATGTCAGAAGCCTGCTACTCGTAGAAGGCGGTTAAAAATTTTTGACACTGGGGTTCATCGGGTCGTTGGGCGACTCGGTGTCCCACACGAAAAAGAGAGAGAAAGATCTAGATCGCACTGCTGATTACCGCTGCTTGCTTCCTCTTCGTCCATGATCTTGCTTCCAACTCTGCAGGAAAAACGTGTATGCAGTTGAAAACATCTGCTGCGTCTGGAACTTATATTACACATTTATTTTTGCATTTCAGATTCCCGCAAATATCTTCAAGACGGTAACGAGAGCTGCGACTGAAAAACTAAATAACCTTGGTGGAAAACTGATCGGACTGAATTACTAGACTTACTATAGTTAAATTAATGTAAAGAAATAGATGTGGCCACGGCTACATAAAAGCCACCAGGATTTAACATTCACAGGTACCTGGTTTTGGAAATCCAGGAACGACAGAGTAAAATCCCTGGTGGTTCTTTTAGTAGGTACCAGTTTCCTGACATACATTTATTAAAATCAAAATTTCGTATTTGTTTGGATCAAACTTTGTCACGACGCGGCCCAAGGTCTTTGTTTTATTATGCAAAGATTGCCAAAGCCATAGGATGGCATAGGTCAAAATAGTCGAAGGTGAGTGTTTTAAGTCAATACGTGAGTTAAGGGTAAAGTGTATATTTTGCAATAAATTACTTTTTTGTAACTGATATTGTCATTTTATTACATACATGTCATTTTTGTTTTTCGTCTATTAACTCAAAACATGATTTGGCAAAAGAATAGTAGGGGGATAATCATTTCTGAATTCATGGGATAAGCGAAATTTAGTCAAAATTATTAAAAGAGTATTATTTTACATTCAATTGTTTATTTTTTCTATTTTCTGTATATTAGACACGTCCGACAGTAAAACAAAAGTCAGTTTTTAAAGTAAATAATCTTTGAATAATAGATCTCAATTATTGCGCCAGATTTTAACGCTATCTTTGTGTAGTTTTATCGAAACAAAAAAACAAACTTAAGTTAAAACAGACTTTAGTTTTAGTTTACACCTTAAATGTTCTATGAGAAGTACATATGAATTGGCTGCACTAGTCCTATACATCGAACGTACGGAAAATCTAGACTTTTCCTTCAGGGTCAGAACTTTTTCACAATTCTACTAGATCTTACAACTAGGTGCTACTACGGGTACTTGTAATATCAGCATCACCTTGAGTATTGGCATGTCAAATATAACTTGGACTGTTCACCGAATCAGTGTAGAAGACGAACAGTTATCAATTATCAACCGTGGCTGGTACTGCCATTACAAAAAAATTATAACTCGATGAAAACGTAATAATTCGGAAATAAGCTGGTCGAGATATAGGTGAAGACGAAGCTTGTTTACAGAATGTCGTTTTAATAATAAATGGATCACTGAAGTTACAGACAGTAAAATTGTACACTGATCTATTTTCTACAATACAAAATTCTGTAGATACTTCTGTTTATCTAAGTAATACTCATTGAGGGTAGATATGTATTTAGCAATATACTCAGAATGTAAATATATTTGTAACATTTTAGTAGAATTGTGCACGTCATATCCGCGCATCGTTGAATGCAGTTCTTACTTTTCATAGGTCTGCTGTAAGAAATTTCTTGCTAGACATAAGCAGTGCCTGTTGTGTTCGTTTTTTTTGCATTTGTCCTGTATCTGATTTTGTTTGCAATAAATGGTTAAATAAATACTACTGAAGCTTAGTATTTTTACTTCAACTTCGACCAGCGTATTTTCGATATTTTAGGGTTTCATCGAGTTATGATTTTTAATATGCTGGGAACAGCGCTTAACCTCTGTGTCTTTAATAGGTAACTCGAGCTGCTGCCAATAGTACCTTGGAATAGTACTTCTTACTCATTATGAAAAAGTTACAATTTAAGGATTGTGTCTAGATATCCGCCGTTTCATTTCTAGACATAGACAAGTGCAATATAAATATCAAATACCTATATTAGAGAGAGAAGCAGTTTTGAACTACCTCCAAATACGGGCGCAGGCTTATAACTAAACAAAAAATTTACAATTTTACACTAAATATAGTTTAGTTGTATTCCTTCTAGAACATATTGTTAAAATACCTAATTGTTAGCTACACATTGGTGTAACACCTTTAGGTTAATAGCGATATTAGCTGATTTTGAGATGACAACTGTAAGTAGTAAAGATCAAGGTAGGCTTTTGACTTTGCCCTTTTTAGAGGCACGAAAAATCAACAAATAGGCCAACGTGTTCGGATAAAGAATAAGAATAAACAAGTTAATATTGTAACTCTATTATTTATATCATACGACATATTAAAAAGGCTGATCGTAATAATAACTGACTCTGTCCTAGTAATAAAGTCACTTCATCCCGCAAGCCTTAATTTAGGAATCGAGTCTATATGTTTTAACAAAACCATCCAAGGGCGTGTACACGATATAGAGTGGGGCCACAACCCAGCGTTGCATGCCGTGAGGTTGACCTGGCTGGTCCAGAACCAGTGCCTCTATTTTTATTTTTATTCCCGTCGCGAACTCAAAATAGGAACTAATTATTTAATAATAAAAATTGTTAATGTTTACTGTGGGAAAGTTATAAGTTTTAGTCCAGTGGCGCCCTCACTATATATTCTTCATATTTTTCCTGGATTTGATTTTATTTAAACATATAAGAGCGCAACTGGACGGCCGGCGTCCTCTTAAGGGCTTTACTTACACATTTGTAGATATACCTAGTCGTATAATAAACACTTTAATTTATTTGTAACTCAAAATGTTGTAGAAGGTGTACAACTTTACTTACAGACCTCTAAGAGCTCATTTTATGTACAATGAAAAATTATAGTAATAATAATGTATATTAGGTACATAGAATAATACATATAGATCTGAGGGTCGGCGCACACCAAGTGTACCCGCATTTGAAGTTTACCCGCGTTGCGCCGACCCTCTTATCAAAACTACAAAGTCCGCGCAAGCGAAATGGGATCGGAAAATAAAAATAATAAATTCGAAAACAAGTATGTAACAGAAAAATATGTTATTATTATGAGTTGTAAGTTATAGTCTTCCTGTTGCAAATGAAAGTAAATAATATTTTTAGTAGATTTCTAGGCGTATTTTGACGGATTAGTGTTGAGATGTCGAGAAACTGGAAGGTAAACGGATGGTCAAGATGATTTTTAAACAAACCAAGGACAATATTCAATATTTTTGGTACTATTAATTAATAATAAAAAAACCGATCTCGCACGTTAGGCCACCGCCGCCCCGCTGTACGTCGGGGCCGGCTTTTTCAGATCTTATTATTTACAAACAATACTATACTATTTAAGTAGATTGTATTTGATGGTATAGATCGCAAGCGCAGACTTTGCACACCTTTTTACATTGTGATATTATATAGATATAACATGCTGATTTATGTTTAAGTACTATCAGCAGCAGCTATAACTAAACATGTAAGGCATCAATCTAGATATTGGTAATAATGATAACTGTAAGAAAAAATAGTAAAAGTTCATCTCCGTTCGTAGCACGTGTATAAGTACCTCTAGAAGCTGCTGATAGTACATAGGTCGAACGGATCACGCATTTCGACTTCGACTTACGAACGATTTCACAATAAACCAAAACAAATTATTAACCACAACTTCACAACTGAAAGATGTTCAAAAAGTGACACAAGTTGCTATGTATTAAATTGCAGTAAATGCAAAATCTGAATTGAACAATAAGGTAAGGTACAATTTATGTCACAGGAAGTAATATAACACCTTTTTCTAAAAAGTGTCAATACGATAACTAAAGCAAATACACGTGAAACATGTATCTCTCTTTGCCCGCCAAAGTGATGATGATTGATTCATCATACAATTTTTCCATTGTTCAGCGCCAATTTCATGTATCTTCTCAGTTTGTTTAAAAAAATTATAAGGAATAACTAAGTCAATTGTACATTATCAATAGACAGCCGCCTTGACCACATTAATTTCATCTATATAGACATCTTGTATAGTTACTAAAATATTACATAAGTTTGACAAACAGAAGAAATTGTGTTTCAATATGATTGTAACAACACTATTATTTTAATGCGAGGATTTGGAATCTATAAGTGTAGCAAGGTGTGTGGTCAAGTAAAGAGGTCTAACAGACTTGGTGAACATACAATACCAAAAGAAAAAATGTGACACAAATTGTACCATATAGTGAACTATTCTGACAGGAGACTGCTTTCAGAGGGTTCCTTAGTGTCGGTTTTTCATATAAACGTGTTGCCCTGTTTTCTTCTCGAGCAATGCCTTTTTTTATTATTATTACATAAGAGTACTTACGGCATGCCTATATTATTTTCTTTTCCAAAATAATTACGAGAAGAAAATACGAGCAATTTTCTATTTCCATAGAAAACTGTAAAATATGTTTTTTTTCTATTTCATAATATATTTTGGAAAAAAGAAATTAATAAGGGTATGACTTTAGTAGGCTTTAATGTAATAAATAAAAAAAAACTCTAGAGGCATTACCCGGGAAGAAAACAGGGGAATACGTTTATATGAAAAGTCTGAAAACTCAGTGCACTCAGGTAAGCTCTAAAGTGTTAGCTATTATTGTTCCTAGGAAAGGTAAACGAAAGCACAAGAATACAAAATCTGCAGATATCTCATGTAACTGAATGACACCGGCACCGGCAGATTCTCTCTTTCATGCATAGATAGTCTCTTTTTTGTACATTAAGGAAGTGGTATGAATACCTAAAGAAGTATGAATATCTAAAGATTAGCTAAGGAAATGTCCCGCCAGAGTCGAGAGCAGTCTCAACTTATTGTGAATGCCATATAGTTTCAGAGCCTTGTATAACTCTTGCTTTAATAGTTATTTCCTATAATAAAAGCACCAGGAAAACAATAAGAGAAATACTTAACAATAAAAAATACTAATCTATAGTATGGTATAAACAAGGTAAATAGTATAAACCGTAATATTAATATGACAAAAAAATCATGTCTCGTAAATGAAATCAGAGATTTGGCAACAACATTAAACATTGCTTATTACTAAAGAAAAACAATAAAGTATGCAATTAAACATTGCGTTAACGCCTAAATATTTTAACCGAAATATTATAATAAATAAATTTACATATCACACTTTACTTTCCGCTCTATAAATCGTATTTTTATTAGACGAACCCAGCTGACAGTAGCTAATATCACTTTATAAATAATGTTGCCATATTTCAAGTAATAGTGACGCATTCAATTCTCGTTCAATCAGATGAATAAACAATGAATGTGAATAATTATTACTTATTTTAAACTATAAAATTGATATATTGCTACATTTTATATATCTATAGTTTTAACAACAGCCCTACTAGTAATAGTCGTCGAAAACTCCTTGGTATGTACAAAACAGCTGCTAAAATTCGAACCCCGTACCCAATATCGGTAGTTCGGCACACTAATCATTCGCGTCTAGCGAGCCTATTTTATTCATTTAGGAGTTTTATTTACTTTGTCTGTTTTTATTTCATTAGAAACTGACAATACAGTAAACATCAGCTGGCTTCGACTAATTCAAAATACGACTTTAATAAGTATTTGTGTCACTTTTTGTTGTATTTAAACAATCGCTGTATAAAGGATGTAAAAAATTGTTGAAATTTATTTCAACAGGTGCACCAAGGAACCAGTCCTTGAAACAAAACCTTAACCAAGGTCCACGTGCTGGTGCAACCCATGAAACGTTTTCACCTAATTTTTACACCTTAAAAAATTCGCATTAGCCATATTTATTCTGCAAAGAGATCCAATACCGCGAAATCAATGTATTTGTGTGATCTCAGGCGTCATGGGCACGAGAGCAGCTTTTTCCTGACGGTCTCGACGTAGTGCTTATTGCTGGCGAGGATGTACTCTTGGTACTTGGGGGGCAGCTCCTCGAGCGAGGGGGGCGTGCCCTCCTCGATGTCAGTGCGCCTGTAGAACAAGATGTATGGCGTGCTCGAGTGATTCAGGTGGTTCAGGTCGGTGTCCTTTGCCTCTGATACCTGAAACAAATATTTATCTGTCATGTCTGTCGGTATCTTTTGTGCGGGTGATAATATCTTTAATAATGAAATGTCTAAAAGCTTGGGTAGGGTGTGTTTACTCCCATACGGACCCACTTGGTAGGCAGGTTTGTTACATTCGTTGGATAGCTTAATAGTTTACAGTTACTTTTTACGACACTCTCGGTTCGGAATAGGTGTGTGCGTGTTTGTAATATCTAAGCCAGCGTTACATCTCGACAAAATAGAAATGAGAATCACCAAATTGAGTAGCTTACTTGATCGTCGTTATACAAGTGCCACTGATCGTTGTCCTTGGCGAAGGTGTAGTAGTGTCCGGAGTCGAGCGTGGTGCCCGCGTGTATCACTGCTGCGTACAGCGTGTAGTTGCAGTGGTCGGCCTGCGACCGAACCGTCGGCAAAGTCACCGTGTGGTTGTGATACATGGAGTGCAACAGCTTCGTTTGCACTTGCAGTTTCGGCTCGAATCTGTACGAAACAAAATCGTTAGCGAAACATGATAGTAAGCATCAAACATTGCGAATTGTAACAAACTAGTGGACGCCTGCGAACTCCCGCGTGGAAGTAGGTTGTAATCCGAAGCATCCCACAGGAACATTCCAACGGCAAAACAACTGTCCTACGTCTTAATGGAAATTAACCTCTGTGTGCCAAATTTCATGAAAATTGTTTCAGTAGTCGTAAAGGAGTAACAAACAAACAAACATACAAACTTTTGCATTTATAATATTAGTAGGATAAAACTTTTAGGTATCGCAAGAGTGACATTCAGTGTAAGTACGATGCGCGAGACAATACGGTGTTAATTTATTTGCCAAACGTACCAATGCATTAAGACGGCAATTTGTACATACATACATAGATATATTACGCTTTTATCCCTTTAGGCGTAGGCAGAGGTAAGAATACGATCGCTTTCGCCACTTTTGACACATAGTAAGGGCTTTTTACACCAATTTGTACTTACTTGAAATTCTTCAGTACAAGAATGAGATATTTGGGCGCGGTCTCTATGAGCACGCTGCGTTCTGCGTCTCGGAGGCCGCCGCAGTCGCGGCACTCGTACTTGTTATCGCCGTAGAGGCTCTCCTTAGAGCAGTAGAACTCTAGTAGGCTCTGAACGCTGTGTTGCCATCCTTCAGGTTTCTCCGGGAACGCGAGTTGCAGGTCCCGGAACACATCGCGCGAGAGAGACGAGGATCGGCAGGCGGTGCATTCGACGCGCGTCAGTAGAACGCCGCCGAACATTGAGTCAATGAACGAGTCACGTCGCAAGAAAGCGCTCTCGTGGTTCACGTGACGACGTTTCTTAATAGGCACCGGTACGTCGTGTTCCGGCGAGGCACGTTTCAAGCCACTTGATCCTGACAAAATTGAAGAACGTAAGTAAATGACATGAACAGATTACGTGAATAGATAATTAAATATATATCAATTCCACAACCACCAGGATTTGGGATATTCCAACCTTGCACTAAGAAATAGTTTCAAAATATCACGGACTGCTAGTCAGTTTTGCGACATCAAATTTATACGTCACTTTTGTACACAATTAGAAAGTTGTAAAATATTGTTATCTACCAGATAAGTAATAAGCGAGACATAACCAATTGCAAGTTCTATTTTTGTACGTGATTATAATTAGCTTTTTTTTTACGAAGGCTATCATTCTACTTGCAACGATGACTCCATTATGTAATTTATATTAGACTGAAAGCAATTCTTCTACACATTCATCGCGTCGTTTATCCAATCAACGAACGAAAGAGTGAATAATGGTATCCATTCTTTTAAATCTTCTGTCAGTGTCAAAATTGTTCTCAGTACAATATTCAGCTTGTATTTGACGAGGAATTTGATATACCGACGACTTATTTTCCTTAAAACGATAAACTCAAAAGTTAAAAGAGAACAACTTGCCCCAAGAACCAAAGTATAAAAAAAATTTGAAACCAGGCAAAAAAAAACAGCTGACTAAGGAATTTTTATCTTAGGTTTCTTTTTCGAGGTTGTTCCTTGGGGAATCTTTGAGATCTGTGTTCTTTAGAAAACGTTATTCAGTTTGAACTGTTGAGTTTAACATTTTCGGAAAGTTGAGATGGTCGTTACCCACTGTATTTCCAAGGTAATACCAGTAATACCATTTAAAGACCGTATACATATGTAAATCAAATAGAAAAAATACACATACACATATCACACTTTTTTCCTTTGCGGGGTAGGCAGAACGGCCATAAAAATACGGTTGCTATCACCACGTCTGACAAATATTGCGGGCTCTTTCAGATGATTCGAGTATGCCTATAGTGATAGGTTGTCAGCCTGTCGCCTAAAGTTGTAATACACATGAAAGCCTCGAGTCCCTTAGTCGCCTCGTACGACACCCGCGGGAAGAAACGGGATGATGCTATTCTAAGCCGGCATCACACGGCATAGAAAAAATAGGTATGTTTTAATTTACCTGCAGCGCTGCTTCCGGGCCTTGGTGATACGGAGCGACGGCTTGACTCTACTTCGGTTTCGCTGCAATAGAAGTATTTTTTTATAAAATAGATACAACCATAAACCAAAAACTATACACTCTAACATTGCGATAAAATGCTCTACCCCATATTTTTCGTGGGTTTCATTTTATGACCAATGCTACTCGCAATGGCCATCAGAAGGAACAATTCTTTTAGTGCAGGTTAACACATGTGTGTGTGTGTGTTTGTATTCACGGAGCTGACGATAGTGGCCAGCCAGGGTAATAATAAGATTTTATCCGAAATCACTACATACGAGTAGTATACCAAAGTTGCTTTTCGCGTCTGTATGTATGTATCCTTAAATCTTTAGGAGTATACGATAGATTTGATTTTTTTTTAATAGATAGAATGATGAAAGAGAAAGGTTTATGTGTATCATGCTTGCTGGGAAAACAACATATTCCCACGGGAAAATGAGTGGGCGCAGCCGCAGGACGGGCCGCTAGTATAATACATATCAAGTTTGATATATTGTTATTTTGTGTACATTTGTTGCATAAACATAACAAATCATTTAAAAAATGTTTTAAATGGTTTCTTAAATAGGTAAGCACTTAAAATGAAGGCTAGCGACACGAAAACCTGAATACCATGTCGAAGGACTGCCGGACTAATGTTAAGTTAGTTAAAAAGGAAAAAAATGTCTGTGAATAAAGGTTTTATTAAAATCAGCGAAATTGTATCACAAAAAAAATCGGCCTCTCATGCAAAGTCAGTCAGTCAAGTGATCATTAATTTTGTATGAGAGGTCGAAAATTTTTTCTGTTTTCCACCACTACTGGTCTTATAGGGAAAATTGTTAAGTACGATGCCCTTAAAAATGCTCCAATTTAATGCACTTTCTCCGAAAGATATCATGATACCTGGATATCCTTCGAACCCTGAACCCAGCATCAAGGGTTAAAAGAAGCCGCGTACAGACCTGGCGGGGTGCGAAGAGGACGCCGCTTGAGGGTAGCTGCGCAGGACTGCGGGCCGCGAGTAGTCAAAGTTGGGCTCGGTCACGTGCTCGTACGACTGAAGCAACTCGAACAGATAGCTGCAACAGACAAAGAATAAATTAGATAAATGTTCTTGCACACCTAACATTATGTCACTATATTGCGCGTTGCTTACTTAACATCATCATCATCACTGTCCTCATACGTCTGTGAAAGACGATTTCGTCAGTGTCTGAGGCAAGAGCACAGACGCTACGTTGCCTGGGACGTAACTATGAAAAACGCAGGATTGCCCAGGACCTGCGCCACCCCTCTCTGCCTTTCTGGCAGGCTCCATAAGAACGACGAGTCGATACGTGCGGAGACCTATGTCACACGCGCCTGACGGAGACGCCGTTCCGGGTTTAATGTAGAGATGTCCTTCTCTAGGACTAGTCTTGGATCAGGTTGATCCCTTCGGTCGTCTCTTACGACTCCTACGGGAAGAAATGGGGTGGTGCTATTCCACTCCGCCGACACCACATGGCAGACTTAACATCAAGCTGGTACAATGCTAGACACATGATACCAATACTTATATAAACTTTTTGTTAATACAATATTATCACCCATAATGCCCAATAGGAACATTGTAAGTAATAACTCTGTTGTGCAATACTGATGTACTTATCTAAAAATACGAGTACTTTATCCATGTTTCGCTAGTTTCCTAGGTCATTAATAAAATATAAGGTGTAAAAATATTAGCTGCAATTTATTTTTACATCCTGTATAATAGTTGTACGCTTAAATTTTTTCAAAGTATTTAAAGTTTTGAATTAATAAACAGACAAATAACATAAAAGTAAGTGTTTTAACGCCACCCAAATACTTACGGCATGACGTGATATTGCCAGTGTTTCATACAAAATATCTTTTTAAAAGTAGCTAGCTCATTTGACCTGCCACAAATGTAGCCTATTTCCAGCCAAGGTTGGAAATATTAGCCTATTTCATGTGTCCCTAATAATGCGCTTACCCTAAGAACTCTGAGCTGTCATGCTGCGTGTCTCTGGTGAAGAACGGCGGCTTGAACACGGCGAAGAACTCCTCGGGGTTCAGCTTGATGCTAATGGAGTGTATCATGTTCGCGAACAGGAAACCCATCTTACTCCAGTACGGCACCGACCGCATCTTCGTCACCACGTGAGTGCTGAACCTAACGAAATAAAAAAATGTATAATAGAACTGTATAATTCGCTTGTGGGTCATTAATAAAATATAAAAGTTGTACGATTAAAACTATTGTCCTAAAATACTACGGATTTTATTCATCATTTCAAAATACTCTAAGTTTGAATCAATAAACAGATTTTTTATATAAAAGTATACAAGTGTTCTGACGACATCCAAAATAGCCATTAAAGACGTCATACATTGCTATTTTCATACAAAATACAGTTTTTGACCTGCCAGTACACAACCCTATCAATATCTAATCAAAGCTGTTTGTATCCCGAAAACCGTTGAATAACTGTTTTATTAGTCGTCAATCTTAACACGAATGGACACGCACAAGCAGCAGACATATAGAGGAAATACCACCTAAAATTAACTTTATTCACTACAGAAATAGTAATAGACTGTAAAACATCGTACATAGAATACTAAGAACGAAGCTAATGTAGTTTTCAATGTGATTATTTGTAAATGATTACCCATTAGACAGACAGACAGAAACCCTTTATTGCTCAAATTAAAACATAACATAACATTAGATTTATTTGAGTATTATTTGCTATGTACAAAAATAGCGAGCTGTTAAGAAAAAGTGACCCTTCTAAACTGTTTTTCCTGTAGATACATTTATTAAACAGCAAAGCACAAAGTACAATTACATTTAAAGTTTTATTTGTATTCATCGATAGTAGAAAATACAATCTGTGAATGCAAAGTAAAGAAAACAATCACTATTCGATTTTCGCCATAGACAACAATATGCTCATTTCAAGTTTAAATCCATAGAAAAATATATTAATAGCGAGAAAAACCAATAAAATATTAATATTAGGGATTAATTAAAAAATCATTAATGGTCTAGCGCACACATTAATAATATCAGTGACCAAAATATTCGAAGTAATTAATAAAATATTAATTTCGCAATGCACTCGCTTGTATAATTAAAACTCCACACCAGAATAGCCAAGTCAAATGAATCTACCACGAAAAAAACGAATTTCAATAGCTGAGATCAACTGTGGATCAATAACGTCACAGAAAATAAAATAATACCATTTAGTACTTTGATTTTATTTCGGGCGTAATAATAGTAGTTTATGCAACTGTGGTATAACAGGGGTATTTAATACCTAATTATATGCAGTTGCATACACTATTTTATCTACACTTGTTTCATATTGTTTTCTTGGAAAGTGTCTCCATCGCTGCCAATTTCTTAATATTCCATCGCAAAATATCGGATAAAACTAACTTTATCAAATAAAATAAATAAAACAAACAGTTATTTACACCAAAGATACGATAGAGCACGGATGACAAGTGTGATAGAAAATGGCGGCATATTTGAGTTTTGGCACCAGTACTGCGCGCGACAAGTCATTTAATTGGCTCATTTAATACTTAGACTGAAACGAAATTTTTGTCGTTTCATCTGTTCTTTTAATGCTATAATTTACTGAAATAATTTATTTCGTTATCGGTTTTCAGTACAAAAGTAAATTATATAGGCTGTATGTTTTTAAAGTACTACTTTTTACAACTTGGTTTGAATCTGTAATACGAACATTATTGAACGAGTGTAGATAAAGCATATTTATTATGTATTCAACTAATAAGGACTAATTAACTAATTACTTCAGCGCAGCAGCCCAGTGCAGTACAGGATGTAACCATTAACACGCTTGGAAAGCAGACTATCGAGCAAAGAACAACACGTTAAGTTAGGGTGATTCTTTTCTAAACAATCATCAATGTCCTACCATCCTGATTTATTTGAAAGAATGAGCACCTGTACCTACTGTGACCACGAACGACTTGATAAACACTGATATGTCCGAGTTTTTATAACAAATCTCTGATGACTAGCGGCAAGGGTAACGATCGATGCTCGAAACTATAATTCTACAGGACATCCTATCACAATACCAGCAAATATAACACAATCTGATAAATTGACAAATTTCACTTTGTGTGCATAGAGCGCGGACATATTGATAAACAGCTCGCTCGGTTCCTAGAATACCTGGGAGCTCTCTGCACCCGGGAATTCCGAGAAATCATTTGTGTATTGCATTTTCCACAGAGATGTAAGGTTTGTTTCATGGAATCCCTTTTGCAAGCCCACCCATTAGGGTGGGTGGAGATGGGCGTGTAAATAGTACTTATAGTCCGAGGACTGACTACGTCGTAGAGCGTACGATTTGCCCACCAATTCGGTAGAACGACTGAAAAAAAAATTCAGGCTTTGGTATTCCGTGTGATGCCGGCTTAGAATAGCATCATTCCACTTCTTTTCTGCGGGTGCAGTAAGAGGCGACTAAGAGACTTGAAGATTTACTGTGTATTACAACTTTAGTATGTTGCTTCGTAGCTAGACCAAACGAGGCGCGCTCTGACGTAGCCTGCCCTCCGACCGTAGCCTGCCCTCCGACTAAAGGCTTGTATTCAGTTTAAAAATCTTATATTCTGTTTATACGCATTGATTCAAGAATCATCTGAAAGGGTCCTCAATATTTCATCAGAAGCGGCGATGGCGGCCGTATTTTTGCGACCTTTAACGATATGCCTACACTTCAAAGGATACATGCATGTTATGTGTATGTATGTATAGATTACATAGAGGGATGCAGGGTAAATTGAATTGGTAGTCGATACTAAGTACATAACGAATTTAATAACGAAGCGAAATTTACTTACTCGCTTATTTGCATAGTTCGATATTTTCTGCTTGTTTACATAGTTTATAATGAAAATGAATGACGTTATAAAAATAATTCATTCTGAACAGAGGGAATAAATTTGAGGCAGTATACTACAAATTGTTCAAAACACCTATAGTAGTATTATTTGCATCTACTTCACTTCAATAGCTGCAACAGTCCACTGTTGGACACGGACCTCCCCCTAGCTAACTAAACTAATTCCGCTGACTCAGCGACCCAAAGAAGAACTTGGCCTCCAAAACAAGCTCTCTTCACTGATCTCTTAGTTAGTTGCCATACTCACTGTCTTTGGCAAGCGGATTGGTGAGCGCAATGCAACGTGTTGTATTCACAGAGAATGCTGCTGCCTCTTCCCTATACTCATCCTTTAGTCGCCTTTAAGACACCCACGAGTAGAAATGCGGTGACGCTATACTAAGCTGGGAGGTAATATTTTATTATTTGTTCTGTATTTCTTTTATAGATTAAATACATACCCATACCCACTGCCTACGAGCTCGAAACTTTTCAAGCCAATAAACTCAATTAAGCCTGCAACCAAGTTGCAGCAGTACAAAACAGACTATTAAAAGTTTCAATTCCGAGCATGTTGAATTGATTGCTATTAGTGCTGACAATCGCCAAGCATCCATTGACTGTTACACCACATCACATTACAATATCTAGTCGCCACCAGTTCAATTATTAATTTCATTGAACACATTCGCTCAGCTTTATAATTTCGCATCGGTTCTCTAATATCGCTTTAGGCTGTATTTAGATTATTGGAAACCTGTATTTGGTACACACGCCCTAAGGAGAGCGAAATTCAATGGAGTTCATAGGATTATGATTTAGGGTGGCCATCTACGCGTATAGTGCTAGCTAGGTATTTGTTACGCTGCTACTCACTACCATGTATAGGTAAATCAAACCAAACGCATTCTGCGATCAAAGAGATTGAAAACGCGCGCAACCACACAAATAAAAAGTACAAAGAGCTGAAGCAGAATTAATTGAACTGTGAAAACTGTGTCACTTTCCAGAACCAACTTTGTAAGTCAAACAGCTTCAGACTCTGTTTTTTCTTAGAGTTTGCCATACTTCAGATACTGAAAAAAACCCATTTCCTTACTTCTACTTTTGTTTGGAACAACGAGTCAGTGAACCCATTACTACCATTGTAGGACTTTCGAAACTTCATCACAAAAAGACTAATAGCAAATTTCTATCAAAGATTTATTTATTTTTCTTAATTATTTATTTATTATTTATTAAGTTGATTTATCGTACCTAACTTTTTCTTTGTAAAATTTGGTTTGTGCTTGTAACTGATATTAAAATTTAAATATTGAAAATTTAAAATGAAGTATTATTTTCTTATCAATCTTATCATATGAAATAGTTAAAAACATTTATTTGCGACGATGTGCCAGGACGCAGAAAAACAGGAGAGAGTAGTGTAGTGGTTCGCCCACGCCTTACGAATTTTACTCATCGATACGCCTTTTACCAAGGGAATAGGGCGAAAGAAGTTAATATTACTTCTAGAGCAAGAAGCTATAATTTTTTTGGAATCACTCGAGTAGTTTCAAAGGTTATCGATTTCATACAAACAGAAATAGAAACGTCAATGACGTCGGTACAAATTTGCTGCAAGTAAATGAATAATTCATAATCCATCCTAAGACTCAAAGCACCATATTTTTCTTTGTGTGATCAAAATGCGATTTAGTTGACAGATGTAAATCCTCGGAATGAGCAACAGTGTTCATAGCTTAGATATGCTTAGCTTGATGAGTACAAGTATTAGATACGAAATGTTTGATGGAATTATGAAATATATTAGACCGTCAAGCCAATTATCTAATCAGAACCTTTTCTGATTTAGGGAAGAGAGCATTATTTTTATCTTCAGCATAAACACAATTTTCTATGAATTTCTGTGTACACAAATACCTATTTGTATACATAACTTTCTGAAATCAAAGCAGTTTGTAAAAACGCGAAAGAATAAATAATATTTAAGAATATTTTACACCATAAGGTTAATAGAATATTTGTGGTTTGTTCGAAGAGTCGAGATTATTCGAGATGAAGGGGGTGGGTGGGGTTGCTAGGACTCAACACCCCCCGTGTGGGCGTGAAAGCGGTGGGCTGTCAGGTACGTAGGGAGAATCACACTACACTATTCCATAGCATAGGTCAAAGCTGCAACGTGATCCTATAGACTTAATGTAGGTATGGCATAAATAGAACTTCCATTGTTAATTGAGAAAGCTTTTCAATAAAAATCAATACAATACATACTTTCTTGGAAAAGCTTTTAACGGAGTCCTTCAAAACATTGTGTGGGTGGATAAGAAAGGTGTATTAGATAATAATCTACTAAAGAATTAAGAATTAATAAAACTCTCATCAAGAGTATTATTTTACTTAAGGTGTTTTATGTATAAAATCTTTTTCTAATGCTGTACACTAAGTAGTGTAATGTTAATTCGCAAATGCATTGTCAAATAATGTACAAAATATTTTCACTATATCAAATTGATTACCTGCTGCTTGTGGTCAAAAATAAATAACAAATAGGAGTACCACCTACATACATCTCGACTAAGCCCAGCAATTGCAAACTGTACTGCCTATATTAATCCTTACCAAAATGGTACAGTCCTAGATTATCAAATACTATGGTGTCAATCTTGCCGAATTCCGCACCGTTCGCCACAAAAAAATTGTAGCTAGTACTCACTGTATTTAGAATAGCATCACCCCATTTCTTAACCGCGGGTGTCGCAAAAGGCGACTAAGGGATTCGAGGGTTTCATGTCACTACAACTTTAGGCGACAACCTATCACTACAGTAAAATATGATTCATCTGGAAATGGTGTAATATTGGTCAGACGTGGCGATAGCGACTATATTTTACGGCCTACCTCGCAAAGAATAAAGGCGTGAACGTATCACTTTACGTTACATGCTGTTTGGTTAGCTTGGCCAGTCCCGAGGCAGTGCGTTAGGGCTAGTTTTAATTTTTTAGTCCGCCTCAGCCGCGTTTACACTAGGTTCATAACATTGTTATAAGAAGTAGAAGAATGAGCCCTACATTTTCTTTTCTCTTTTTTACAATGGCTAATTCTGACGAACAAAAAGCTAAATGTTAAATTTACTACTTTGAAAGAAATATAGTATTTTTTGTATGTTTTGTGTGTATATTACGGATACCTAATGTTAATATTTTAGTTAAATCAAGGGTTGGAGGACGTATGTCAATTGTATACGAGCGAGAAAGCCTGTCGTCAAGACAAACCTTTTCGGGTTTAGTGACGTCTGTAAATGTTTATTTTTAGTACTAAAACAAAAAAAAAGGTATTTGTATGTATGTATGTACTCACTGCCTGGTGAGCAGCAGCGCCTGCAGCACGCTGTTCATGTAGCAGGTGTTGCCGAGGTTGAGCAGGCCGACCTTGCGCATCGGTGTGGGCATGCTCACGGTCGGCAGGATGGCGTTACGCGCGCGCCACGGCGGCAGCTGCAGGAACCGGCAGCACCGCGACTCCATGTGCCGCTCCAGCAGCTCCAGCTGCACCATAAAGTACCACACTTCGCTTAAATATATCCGGAAAATAGGGTTTTTCAAACAAATAGATCTCAATAGTGTCTTGAACAGAGCTAAGGAACCATCCGCCCCAGAACATGAGTGGAACAACTTTCCTCTACAGGGTGTAAAAAGATTAGCTGCGAATATTTTAAGGAGTGAATCTGCCCATGAAACGGAACAACTTTTCCCAAGGAACATAAGTCGAAATATGAAAAAGAATATTGTACCTCCCATACAAAATTACCAACCGACCAAGCCAATTTGTATGGGGGGTAAAAAAAAATCTCATATTTCGACCTGTTTCTTGGAGAAAGTTGTTCAGTTTAATGGGCTGATTCACCCCTTAAAATATTTGCAGCTAATATTTTTACACCTTATATAATAGAATACAAATCTTTATTTCGAAGTACATGAAGCAATAAGAAAGCAATTAGTAAGTTAAATACTAGACCAGGGTTGTACAAAAAGTATCCCACTCAGCATATGCTATAATACGAAGCAGGTATTATAGCGCTGGTATTCTGTGGTACCCACTTCGCTTGAGTATGTCCGGAAATTAGGGGTTTTCAAAAAAATAGATCTCAATAGTATCTTGAACATATGAGCTCAGGAACCATCCGCCCCAAAACATGATTGGAACAACTTTCTTCTATACAATAAAAATCCAAAATAGATCTATTAAAAAAATAACAAAAGATATAACTGGTCGTGTCCTTTTAATACAACATCGAAATTGGATTAAAATTAAGATAAATATACTACCTACACACATGTTTTCTTAAACAACCTTGGAAAACAACCCTCAAAAAATGTCGGACGTGGCGATAGCGACCGTATTCTCACGGCCTGCTAACGCTCTGCCTACCCCGCAAGGGATAAAGGCGTGATATATGTATGTATATATGTAAATATACTACCTAAAGAATTCGCGAAAACAAACATATTATTTTTAAATACTACTGTTTTGTCACTAAAAAACTATACAGGGAATAGATCTCCGCGCTTTGTTTTCACCAATCCTTCAAACCTGGGGAGTATGAGTAGGTATGGGGGCTGTCTGTTATGTTATGGGTAAATACCTCTTTTCGGAGCATAGACCGCGTCATCGTCGGCGTAAACAGAGAAGACGCAACCAAACGATACTTCGACATGTTTCTCTCGGCTCGTAGTCTGGACCGCGTAAGTGGCGGACATTTACGATTGCACATACTCGCGCGCATCTTGGACATGTTTATTTTACTTCATTTAAAAAAATACAACTTATTCGGCATTACTTGAATCACGATTTTGAAGAGATTTTCAACTACCCTCATTACGAAATGCACTTTGCATGAAAAATCTCGCGGTAATTCGTCTGTCATACCGATCCAGCCATAGACAAGTCAACTTGGCGTATCTTTTTTTTAATTTGGCGAAGTTTAAAATATTTATCGTTACTGTCTGCGCGCAAAGGAAAAGGAAAGGGAGACCTTTTCATTTTCGTCAAAAACAAAGATTGCGACTGTTGTCGGACAACAATTTATCCGGCCCTCTCGAGTAGGCACCAGACGAGCCAACTTTGTTTCACAGCAAGTTACGTCTTCTCATAGTGAAAGACACGACTTTTTGCCCGCAACAATGTGCCCATACGACTTTCTACAAATAATCTAGATATTAGATAGATATAAGGCGTGAAATATTATAGTATCTTCTCCACGTGTGACGAGTTAAAGAGAATGGGGTTTATCTTGACTCGTGGGTGTTCACTTGCACTGTGTCAATAAATCATTCAACTACTCTTAGTTACTCCTGTAAACCAAAACAACATTTTGTACATTCAGAACGCTTCAAATCTCCGCTTTGCTTTTTGATCTGCAGCTTATTTTTACATAATAGAATACATTGCCCCAGTTGCTGTCTTTAAACCGATCGGATTCTGCACTATTCCTGTTATCTATGATACTATGTCCAGTTTAGCTGGAACATTCTAGGAAAATCGATAACAGCAAAAGGGTTGTTTTTTATAACCTATACAACTTTTTTTGCTAACCTTTACTTTGATTGTGTTTAGTACCATTTAGTTTTAGTTTAGGTAGATAATTATCAATGCAGTCGTTTTTATTGGTTTAGCTCTCCGTTTTCGCAATTTTTTGGAATAAAAAATGCATAGAAGAGATATATTTGCCGTGTGGTGCCGTGTGATGGTATACATATACAAACAAAAACATCTATTAAAAACGTGCCATAGCTTTAATTTAACCATTGATTTAAGCATTGATCATTGTATCTCCGAACTCGAGCGGTGGAAATAGCGTAGCTCCTATTTGCGTCTATAATACGTAGTCTTAAGTGTGTTATAAATTCAAAGAAAAGAACTTACCACGTCAGCATATTTGTCCTTAAACATCTCCTGTGCTTCGCCCTTGAAGGACTGGATGTGAAAGTCCAGCATGGCAGAGACGATATCGACCACATTCTGTAGGATCTGTCGACTCCACTGTCCACTGTCGGCCGCTAAGTTCATCAACACGCGACCCACGTGTGCGGCAATCTATATGATAAACCACACAATAGTTTTTATTGCACGAAAAGAAAACATAACATAATAAATCAAGAAAACCGATAAATAACGGCAAAGGCTAAATAAATTCCCTTACCCTATCCAACGCCTCCACAGATTCCCGCAAAGAAGCGAGAGCATGGAAGATCACGTCGGCAATCGATTGGCGCAGAGATGTTGGGTCGTCGAGAGCCGAAAATAGACTTCCAATATTATCAACAGTGATTTCCATCAATATGTCATACCGCTCGTTCTCCTGCAAGTAATTTCCGTTTATAGTCGTAGTCCAGAAAAGTCCTGGATCAGAAACTCGATGGCGTATGATATCAAGGGTTTTGTGTGAACACAATGAACGTGTTGACAAGTTAGACGGTCGAGTTTAACTTCTGATCCGTCATTCATCACAAGCGAAAAAGAGGTCCTTCTTACCTCCAAAGCTTTGATGTAAGCGATAACCCAATCGCCCAGCGAAGGAGTTCCATGCCATTCGTACATCCAGCGGTATAGGCATGAGAGCGACGCTCGTAATCCCGCACCAGCCGGGCCGTTCTCGCCCTGCTGGACGAGCCAGCGCGCGGACGCCAGCCGCGCCTCGTTGTCAGTCTCGTCGAGGACGATCAGAATCACGGAAGTGGCGGGACAAGCGTCAGATTCTGCCGTTAAAGAATTTACTTTAGATACAGTAAATATTTCACAAGAAGAGCTGAATGAAACGGAAAACCACATGAAGTTGTCTTCTTACTTCAATAACAAGCAAATGAGGAAGTCCATCTTCCGTCAGAATAGCGATTTTTCTCTTATTTTGGACAAAAAAACGATGCGATGTCAGGTAATCTTACAAAATAATAAACATACAGATTTCGGTGAATATAGTTCTTCAGCTCGTGTCACAGCACGCAACTGAAGCTTCATAACTTACGTGGGTCAGAGATCAAAGAGTAGAACTTGTCGATGACGGCCGTCACGATCTCGTGGCGGACGCTGCGGTGCACCGCGTTCATGACGCGAAGGAGGAACACCTCTATACATGGCAGCAGCTCCCACAGCTGCTCCTCGGTGCCGGTCGCGCGAGCTATATCAAACATGCAATTGTAGCAGGAGCGTGGCACAAGATCGCCTAGTCTACGCCTTGCAATCCATCCAGTATCTCCTTACGATAAGAGTATACATCGATCTCCCCGCGGGCAAAATAGTAGTTTCACAAGTGACTAAAGTGGTATATTTAATGCCAGGGCCTTGTATTGAATCACGAGCGGAACGAAGGATTGTAGAGTGAAATCCCGAGCGTAACGAGGGATTCAATGTACGTCGCCCGAGGATAAATAACTTCAGGCCCGAGTTATACATACTACTTTCCATCCCCCTCTATGAGAAAAACAACAAATACCTTGCTGTATGTCTATTAATTATCGTTTCATAGTTCATTTAACACTTCACCTAATAAAACAAGAAAAGTATGCTCTAACCAAAACATATTATTAATTTCATTTCAACAAATTGATAGGCTGTTAGGTCAATGAACATTGCTCGTCAAAAATGGCACCAAAAGTATAAAATTTGAGGCATTCCTTTTTAATTTCAAGTTTTAGTAGAAATGAGATAAATATTAGGTTGGTGTTAAATACTCAATAAATAGCAGATACTAGGTAGTATTACAGGAAAAAGTTTTGCATCCATAGTAAAATTTGTGTTTCATTGGGTGCAAGCATTCATGTTCTAAATTCAAATCTCATTATTACCCAGAGGGTTATAATTACCTATTCTATTTTGCATATATTTATTGTATAATGCAATATATTTTTGAAATTATCTCATGTAGTTCTTTTATTTGGTACCTCACGCAATAGGTCCAAATATTTTAGATCCCATACAAAAATTCGAGGGTAGTTTCACATCTTCTGGTAGAATCATTCACAATGGTCTCTAATATCACAAAGCGGCATAAAATATGACAGTAATTAAGTGTGTAAATGCTAAGTACCAAGACTATCCACAATTTGGTAGTTAACTTCATCTTGAAGGTCAGGTAGAGAGGCACTAAAACATCCACAAATGCAAATATCTCTGAATGTAAATGCTTACACCAGCTGCAGTCTACATTTTAAACATTAAAAACACAATCAAGAAATTAGAATATTTCCCCTTTTTTTACGGAAGTGTAGTTACAATATATATTCTCTAGTTTCATTGACGTTGGTCCGACATTCTACCCCTATTTTCCAACTTATGGTATGCAATCTAGACATATAAAATGTAAATAAGACCCTAACAAGTATATTCCAAATTAGTAATAATACATATTACTTACATAGACATTTGACAATGTCGGTGCAGTTCTTGACAAGCTCATGCGGCGGTGGCAGGTAGTTGGGCTGATCATTCATCATCTGGATGTACTGGGCCAGTGCCGCCAGGTCCAGTTGGTTGCGCTTGTCATGAACCAACTCATGTTTCTTTACAGCCATATTTTGCTGCATAAAAACATTTATCTTGTAAAAACTTTTTAAGGAAACAGTAAATTCTTGATGAATAACACGCGTTTTTAGTAGTCTCTTCATTTTGACTAGTTCTAAGAACACATGGAAGAATATGCCTCAAATCACACTGAACCGTATAATGCTCAGAACATGTTGAATAGATTAATTGTCGCTGGCGGACGAGCGCCCAGCGCCGAGTTCAGCGCGGTAGTGCACTAGCAATATCCTAGTACTTATTACCTATGTCTACCTATCCCATAGGAAACATGCGCATTTCTGCTCAGCTGTAGATTCACGCCTACTTCATGCTGATGTACATAAAAGTGCGTTTAACCGTATAGTTGCTCATAGAAACGAATTTTTAAGGCAAATACTTACAGATATCGAGACACACCTTCACGATGAAAGAACAGAATCACGGAAACCACTGATCACAAAGTCAACAAATCATACATTGTCCTTTGCACTTTCAGGCACTATGTAACATTATCTTCTAAATCTATGATAGAAAAAGAACGTTTGCATAGTGAAAGATCATCCTGGGATGTAATCGCAATCAGATCTGTACATCCCAATCATTTTCATTACAATACTGCACACTTGACTTATCCGACCACCTAGATTAGTTATGCATGCAATGGTATCTAAAATTACTACGATTGAATGTCTCTAGCACGAGATCATGCCATTAAATAGAGAATACTTCACAAATAATGCACTAATTTTAATAACAGGGGTTTAGATTTGTGTTGCTCGACACAAAAGATTGATTTTATTTATTCTAAAATCTTCCATTGTATTCCGAAGCGATACGAACGAAGAAGTGATCAGTGTGAGCAAGTGTGAGTGATCACAATTTTTTTTTGTTTGTCCATTGGACAGGCAAAGGTCTTAGACCATACAGCCCAGTCTTCAGTACATTTATACCTTCTTTAGAATTTTCTTCAGTATAACATGATTTTTTAAAAAAAGGATCCCGAAAGGGCAACATTTATTGTTGACATCCCGCTCATATGTCATTATGCCATATATTTGGAAATTGTGTTCTAAATGTTATTTTGTCGTTCCCAGTTTTATCGTGGTCACTGATCTTTGCTGATCAAATTTTGTCTATGGTCTTATTTTGACATTTTGATTTGACAGAAAAATATGGATGGATGGCTAAAAAGGCCATTCCACATGTTGAAATTAATTTTAACGCGTCGCCGTCAAACAGAGCATCTGCTATTGAAAAAGTTTCCAAAAGTTCTAAAGATCTTCCACGCCATTAAACCAACTTTCAAGTTTAGTAAAAGTTTGCACACGCACGCTGAGTGAGTGGGGTTTTCAAAGATGTAACACTAGGGTGTATGCGTGTAAACCCCTTTGTTAAAAAATCTACAACTGACCACAGACAACAGACAAAATCAACTGACAACCTTGTTGACAACAATCTTTCGTCTTTCGCTGAAATTCAGAAAAATCTAATAATGTAAGCTAAATTTTGTAAATTCATTCGTGTTGCACAAATTATCAATTTCTTTACATCCGAAACAATTCAAATTATAATTGAATTACACAAATAATGAGTGTTTATTCAGGCGATTATGGAAAAAGATGCTACTCAATCACGTAAAGATCAAAATTTGAATTTGAGCAATTTGTATCCTAACTTATTATATCCGCGTCATTTTCGCGCTATGAACGCAAATAACCACACAGTTATCAAGTTTACAAAATTACCGGAATACGATTTTGACTCGAATGGTAAGCATTGTCTCTGAAGATTTTTTATTAGTTATGTAGATAGATCTTTCTTGCTGTAACCTTTACGATTACTGTGCTGTAGCCAACCGCCCTAACTGCACCGCGACTCTGTTTCAGTTGGTATCAAGAATTACTGCACTGATATACAAATACATATTCACCAGCACACCCACTCACAAATCACGCCTTTTTTTTGCGGGGTGGGTTTCGTTAACGATATACAAATAACCTGCTGTTAAAAATTGTAGCTGGGTCAGTAAGATGTTTATAATAAAAAACTAAAACTGCTGCATTGGATTCGAACTCAATTATGGATGCAAAGAAGTTACCTATTCATGTAATGCGGATTAGAATATGAACCTATTAAGAGAACTAGATCAGGGCATCAAGTGTGAGGGATAAATAATAAGTTTTGTAATACAAAACATTTCGTATGTCTGAATTTGTCAATTTCACCATCACTGCTGTGTAAAGCAAAGATGCTTCCCATATTAGTCCTTATGTACATGTATGTATCTATGTATGCTTAGCTGCAATGAAAAGAAGAAATTGTTTATGTAAAATTACATCAATAAAGAATTGACTTCTTCATCTTTGAGACAAAGTCTGAGAAATCAGAAGTTATAACTTTTCTCACTGATTTAGATTGTGATTTTGTCCCACAGACTGCATTTTTAAATCTGTTTAGTCAGACATGCCTACAGCCTGGTTATACTTCGTAATACTTAGTTTCTTCTTTGCTAACCTTTACAATTGTACATGCCAATATACATACCTACACACTTAATAATAATAATAATAAATTCAATATTCATAGCTATGCAGTATAATAAAAATACAGTAATATAATATACACCATGTTTTGATGAAATACATAAAATTAGAGATGTTTTGTAGACCGTCATACTGACCAATTATCAAAGGTGATTTCTTTAACCTCATAAGGACTGCGGTTGATTTAGATTAGTTGAAATAGCGGTACAATGTCCTAATTTTAGGCAACAAGAGGAGATAACTACTGGTATCTCTTAAAGGAAGTACCATTAAGAAACTATTACCAAGAACATCTCACAGAGTTAAAAAACACATCATAGCATCACCCCACAACCTTCCCACGGGTGTCGTAAGAGGCGACTGAGGGACTCGAGGGTATTGATTGATGTATTACAATTTTTAGGCGACAGGCTGACAACCTGTCACTATAGTGATACCCATGTTTTCTGAAACAACAATCCTTAAAAATTACTAATTAAGTATTCTTACGGCCATAAAACACTCTGAGGGCCGTTTGAGATAATTTTTGTATCAGTAACAGTATAGTGATAGGTTGTCAGCCTGACACCTAAAAGTTGTGATACACCTGAAACTCTAAAGTCCCTCGACACCCACGGGTACGAAATGGGGTGATGCTATTCTAAGCCGGCATGAATAGATCATAGACTTTTTAAGACTTCAATTCAATTTCTTATTTTAATGGCGTTTTCATTATGATTTCGACAGTATCAAGTTTTCGCGATGACTTTGCTATTTATCATTGGGGTAACAAAAGAACGACGAATGGATCCAAAGTTGTAAATTCTTATATAAAATTTGTGATATTTCTTTTTAATTTCAAATATTAGTAGAAATGAGGTAAATATTAGGTGTTCAATTCTCAATAAAATAGCAGTTACAGAAACTGCTGGCACTATGTAGTTGTCCTAATTATAGTTTGTGCAATAAAGCTGTTTTTTGCAGTGCAATGGCCTCGAAGGACCTCGTATGTGCTGCAGCCACACTTGCGGCGCATCATCACACTGGATGATGAGGATGACATACTGAACATCACAACTCGATCCCTCAAGAGTGAAGTTGCCTCCCCATACAAACTCATGTCTTCCACATATTCTAAAAGAAAAATAATTACAATTACTGAAGAAGAAGAAAAACGTGCTTTGAGCAGTAAGTATTTGATTAGTTGTTGAATGGCCCAATTGTGTCCTGCCTGGCTAACATGCGTGCCACGACATATTTTGTCGTTTCATATGCACACAATGTCACTACGGAAGAATGCGTTTATTCGCAGTGAAGTTAGCTGAAGAAGACATTATTGCGGTGACAAAATTTTATCGTGGCACGCATGTTAGCTATGCGGGTTGTACTCCTAACTGTGGTTTTAAAAGTTTCACTGGGTTCTAACATCCAAATAAAATATATGTGGATTATTACTTTCGTAATGTAAATGACATGATAGAACAAACCTGATTCCCAAAGGTAAAGACCTATCACCTATCTATACAAAATTTCTTCAAGACATACCTCAAAACTAGTACTAAAATAGACATATGTCTGTATTTCAGCCTTACTTCAAAACATATCAAAAGTTGCTATGAAAGTTTGTTCTGGGACTAGTGGTTTAACGCAGGTCTTGTTTACCAGTTCAGTTTTCAAACCGGTACCACCGGCTTCACTCTTGGCTCTACCATAACCTGAAAATAATGGTTTTCTTCATAGAGCAAAATAAAAAGGTTTCTTATCAATTTACCGGTTTATAGAATATTCTACCAGGTTTAATACGCATAGAACAAATAAATAATTTGAATCCTGTCCGTCATGCTGCCCATGACATCACATTTGCAGTTTTGACTTAAGCTGGTTTATTTAGGTTTTTGAACTGACCACTTCTCAAATATGCTCTGAGATATTTTTAGCAGAATACCTGGTTAAACCCATTTTAAACTGGTTTATTTTAAACCGGTTTCAAACCTTGGTTTAATGCTATGAACGAATTTCCATAGAGCTTCACACAAACTTTCGTAGCAGGGTTTGATAATATGTTTCCTTATAATAATAAGAATGGAATACTGGCATAATATGCCAGTTTTTTGCAAGTACAATTTTTAGCAATGATTTTAGTTTTGCCTTGTCAAAGCCCGACGTGTAGCACTATTGGACCTTGATTGGTCATGCTTAAGTATCTCGTAAATGACTCAAATTTAAAGACATTTTTGTTTTTAATATAAATTTACATGCTGACTAATAGCTGACACTACCTGTGATAATTGTTTTCAGCCAAAAGGACAACTTCAGGACGAGCACAGGCAGCTAGCGGTTCAGATATTAAAATACCTACCAGAAGTACTTCCAGAAACAGTGTACCCCACAAGTGTAAGTATAAATTGATGCTTTCAAAAAAAAAAATTGAGGTGAAGGCCTGCATGAAAAAATAGATGTACATACATACATATTTGCAATGCGACTGACTGTCATATATGTGATGTCCACAATACTGCAATATTATTTATAGTGTAGTCAAGCACAGCTAAACAGACAAAGTGTGAATCACTTCTTAATGCTTGCGGCGTGAAATATATATATCACTACCTACATAGTATAAAGCAAAGTCGCTTTCCGCGTCTGTATGTTTGCTTAAATCTTTAGAACTACCCAACGGATTTTGATAGGGTTTTTTTTTAATATAAAGTGATTCAAGAGGAAGGTTTATAGGTATATAAGCAGCGATCGGAATAGGTAGAGTGATTTTACGTACCTACTTGCAACGTAGTTCTATACTATGAGGGCGGCTATTTTTTTTCTGGGATTTCCGAACAGCGATTTTTTAAAATGATTTGAGATTTAAAGCGAAAAATTGAGGTTCGTACTTTTAAAGCGGTACTAAGGTTCTAAAGTAATACTGCCATGTTACCCAAAAACAATAATTAATTTTATTCATTACATTTTTATGTTATGCTCTTGCCATTCTTAACATTAGTAAGTTTTATTTTGACAAACCCGTATACTTAGTTAAATAAATACGATTATAAATTTTTACTAAATTATAGATAATGAACAAATTATGCTGTTATACGAAATAGCCAATGTTCTTTAGAAAGCTTACTTTTTTTTACTGGAATATTTGAACAAGCAATTGAGCTGGATCTACGATCTAGGCTACCGCGGCTCAATCTATTCATGCAGTACACAAGTGTATCTTGGCAAATAATGCGGGGCACGCTGCTGCAATTCTGTCTGCGGTAGAAAGTTTTGCAAGTTTTCTAATAATTATATTTATTCAAGACGGGACGTTGGTATAAAAGTAACTTATTCTGAAATCGCAAATGATCATGGCTGGTTCTTAATTAGATTGCATATATCTTTGTTTTTTTATAAAATACCTAACCTTCACTTTTTTTTTGCTTTATAGATATCAAAAAAATAGATACTAAACCGAGTGCCAAAAGCGTTTCCTTATCTAGCAGCAAAGGCAGTAATGACACTAAAAATATTAAAAGGTCGAGGACTGTTCTTAAGACTCGAGCACAAGAGAACAACATTTCAGCTCGAGAAAACAATAAAATATTCGCTTCGGAAAAGGGTAAGTACTACATTTTATTTTGTTTGTTTGAATTTGTACGGTCTCATCTTAAATTCTATCACATTTACCAAGTAATAAAAGTAATAAATTATATCTATGATAGGCCCTAAATAAGGCTTTACCTGCGCTTGCAATCCTTTGGAAAAATGTGCACATTAGCCTGTTAGTTTCAAATTTGAGTCATCACATCAGCCTATAGCAGTCCACTGCTGAACGTAGGCCTACCCCAGTATACGCCACAAAGTACTTCCACTTTCGCCATCCAGTCGCTACAAGCCGCTCTCTTTAAGTCATCCATCGCTCCATCTTGCTGGAGGCGTCAAACGGCATGCTTGCCCAGGCGTCGTTTCTACGTAAGATGTGTCCTCAGTTTGCTACGCTCTCGGAGTATGTCGGGTACCTTGTTCTTTTTGCGGATAATCTCATTCCGAACCCTATCCATTTGCAAGATCTCTAGCATAGCACCTTTCATTAGCTCTCTAGGTGACATGTAGCCGGTAGGCCAGTTTTACTCGTACTGTCAGCTTCCACGTCCACGGTACGCACTGATCGTACACCTTGGTCTTGAGGCAATGTGGCAAGGGTGACTCTAGAATATAAAGCGGTCATAAGAGTCAGACATTTGAGTAGGTAGTCAAAAGTATTGTGTACACCAACTGCACGACTCTCAACTAGACTCAGTTTGATGAGATTAGCCAGGCTGTGCCACAATAAGACTATAGGCACGCACTGCAAGCGAAGTGAGTTCGACATATCGCATTAAAAGACAAACGAGGAGTTTCACTCACTACGCTGCATCTTCAATATAAGTACCTAATTGCAAGCGAAGAGTCGTGGTCAAAAGGCATGCGAGGGTAACTCACGGTTCTGTACGGTCGCATGCAGAGAAAACGGACCCCCCCCAGTGACGACATCTATGGCAACATGTAGGAAACATCACAACACGAGCAGTGAGTGGTGATTGGTCGATAATGTCACAATGTCTAAGTTCAGCGACATTCTATTGGTGCTTTTAGTCAAAGTCGTGACTAGCAGCGCCATCTGCGTCAGTTTCCTTCATATTTTTATCTTCATATTGCGAAAACACTTTGAGTATTTCACACAAATCATGTGACAGACAGATAGCCTAGTGGTTAAGAAATGGGTGCTCGTGAATGATGTTACTGGTTCGAATCCCTACTTCTGTGCCTTTTTTTATGTCACATATTTTTGATTTTAATTTTGTTTGCGTTTTAATAAAATTATTTTGAATATCAAGG
The DNA here is from genome assembly GCA_029255805.1 of Keiferia lycopersicella. NCBI lineage: Eukaryota > Metazoa > Arthropoda > Insecta > Lepidoptera > Gelechiidae > Keiferia > Keiferia lycopersicella. The sequence goes on along the minus strand of JARACZ010000006.1, from coordinate 11,973,018 downwards.
TCACATTAAATAACATTGATAGAAAATGGTAGAAAAACAAAAAAGACTGATTAGTAACTTTATTCAAAAACAAGTTTCAGTTTACATATTTACGATAATTCTAAATTAAAATACATCGTTATTTATTATACAGATTGTAATATTTCCAATCACTTGTCTATGACTTTTTACGAGAGAACAAACATGTTATCCAAGATAACAATTTTACGTCTCAAGTGAAAATTAAAAAAAAACACAAAAATCCGTGGAGCCAAATGATTTTTTAAAGCACCGCATTTAGTTACGGGGGGGGTAACCGTCCATTTCAATGACGTCCTGTAATCGGCTAGGCATACTATCTAATAAATTAGAACAGATATTGCTACGCCGCATTAACTCCCATGTCCTTTTAACTTCTTGTTGCAAACTTTCAACGTTTCTTATTTCACTGGTATCCCAGTTCAAAACCATTTGGCCCCATAGATTTTCTATAGGATTTAGATCCGGACTTTTAGCAGGCCAATTTATGGTAGTTATATCATTTTGTGATGACAGCCACTCCATAACAATTCCCGAGCGATGTATCGAGCAATTATCTTGCACAAGTAAATTTGCCCTTCTGGATATATTGCACGAACTGATGGCAACATGACGTCCCTTAATATTTGTAAATACAGTTGAGCTGTCATGCAGCCGCCAACTTCAGTCAACTCTCCAGGTATAATGGACATCCAACCCCAATAACCTGGAAATAAAAATAATTAAATATAATAACTTGCCAAAATAACAAGTTCAAACCTATACTTGTGTAAGATAACTAAAAAAAGTTTATTTTTAAATATTATGTAACTTAAATACCTTAATTACTTAAATAAATTCTGCTACTACTGAAATAATGAATTATTAAAACAAAAATGAATAAATTATGATAAATATGCTCACCTAAGGATATTCTGCCACTGGTTCTTAGCGGTAAAACATTTTGTGGATTATAACGCTGTCCTCGTCTTCTCCACAGTATCTTTCGTCCATCTTTGTCCGATTTAAAACATTTTTCGTCGGTAAATATTACTATATTATTCTTCCAATCGAAATTCAAATACTCCCTGGCGAATCTTACTCTGGCTTGACGGTGAGCCTCGGTAAGTTTAATTTTTTTAGCTGGTCTGTAATTATAGATCCCCGCAGCATGTAAATGTCTCCGCACTGTATCCAACGAAATCCCAAACAACTGTGCAGTTGATCTCGTGGTCTTGAAGGACTCATTGGTATGGAGTCTTACAATTTCACGGTGACGATACGTTTCATCAGTATAAGCCACTGGTCGCGGACCCTGTCTTTCACATTTTACATCACCAGTTTCCTGGTATCTTTTTATCCATCGACGAACTGTGTTTCTCTGTAAAAATAAAAGCAATTTATTCCGTGAACTAATCCCAACCCTATTATCAAACGAATTAAAATATAAGTATCGCTTATAAAAATAGTAGCAATAGCAAAACTTACCGCTACTCCCAGTTCTCGAGCAATACTCTTAATGCCTCGATTTTGTTCAAAAAGCACAATAATCTTAGCTTTCAAAAAAACCGATAATCGAGCCATAGCTGTTAGTTTATAATCCAAAAACTATCCGAAACAGAATGCACACGTAAGCGGTAGCGAAGCTAGCTTGTGAACAAAGCGAAACACCAGAAATTAAGTTTAACATTTTATAAATTTTGCCTACCCTCGTATAATTACTAAGAGTTCGACACATCAAGAAAGATTACTGTGACGTCATGCACAATATGAACTAGAAGGGAATTTTCGCCACTCTTAGCAAGAGCTCGGTGGCGCAGTGGTTTAGCGGTAAGGCTCGAGAACGAAAGAGTCTAGGTTCAAATCTTGTGACCAAAATGTGTTTTTCGTATTTTATTGTTTTTTCACCAAGTTTCTTGAATTCTATCTATTTATCCTAGCAATACCCAAGGCTTGGATGAATTCGAAAAACAAGTTTGTGACAAACAAACGATACGATGGCGGCGGTGCAGTAACTTAACGCCAGATGGCGCCAGGCAACAGAGATGTTGTCTGGCTCCATTTATAAAGAGAGGGGTCCGTTTTCTCTGCTTGAGACTGTACCATCACTAGTATCACAGTATCACAACAAATTTTGCGAACGAAGCGAGGTCCACACGTCGTTGTAAGAAAAACATGCAAGGAAACGCGGTACCGCATCGTCACTTTATTTTGCGAGCGAAGCGAGTTCGACATTTCTTGTTAAAAACGGCATGCAACCAGACACACCAAGCTAGTGCTATATCATCGCCGTGTTTTTGCGAGCGAAGCAAGCTCGACATTTTACGTTAACAAGGCAATGGTGAAGCAAATCATTCACAGCATTACCACTACACATACAGCGTGCGTGCGAAGTGAGCTCCACATTTGACATTAAAAAGCGTGATGATTTGATATCGGATAGCAGATTTCGTAGTTCCTTCAGGTTTATACGGCACCCCACTAATTGTGAATAGTTGAGTGCAAACCGGCCGGGCGGTCTCGCGAACTCACCGCCACCCGAGGCATGCCGCGGTCGGTGTGTACGTGCCTCGTCAAGGCATGTCCCCACCGACCAGTCACCTGACTGATCAGCACACGAAGCTGCTGAGGTGGACCAGTCTCGGATCGGTCTGGACGAAAGTATAATACCACGAATACCGTATACAGCTGAACGAGTGTGCACTAATTATTAGTGTGGCAAATTATTGGTCAGATAAAATTTAATTCGCCTCGACACGCAAAGAAGAAAAAGAAGATCCCTTACACGATTTTTTAAATTCTATAATTAGGCATAACTCGAGAGAATGAATGAATTAGTCGCTGCTGGAAATTCGTTGCAAATCTATCCCAGTTGATGGCGTCATGCCACGCATTATTGGGCAACGATTGAGCCGCCGTAGCCCAGTTGGTAGATGTTAGTAGTAGTTGCTAGTACTAATAGCAAAAGACGCAGTTTCAACTCCTGCGTGCTGTAGGCAATGTTCCAAGTGCTCTAAAATACACACACACACAAATCACACCTTTATCCCTTGCGGGGTAGGCAGAGCGTTAACGATCGTAGAATTACTTACTTACTTATTGATGCTATTCTAAGCCGGCATGACACGGCTCTAAAATACTAATTAGCCTTTTATATATAGTTCATAATAATCTTGCAGTAGAAATGCTCTTATTGTTTGATTATGGGTCAAATTATTTATTAATATTGAATTTATAATATTCTGTTTCAGAAAAAACACTGTCTAATAAAAAATCATTTACTCCCAGAAATACACCAAATATCTCAGATAAAAATAATATGCGAACAGGTATGGGTATTCACAAAACTGATTTAGCAACTGATTATCGCAAAGGAAAAAAATCAAATAATCTAAAACTAAAAAGTGCCCCTGTAATTATGGTACCGATTGAATCTAACGAAAAAACAGATGTAAAACGACAAATATACCCAACAGATGAGACAATACAGCAAGGCACGACATTAGATAGAGATATAATATTACAAGATAAAAATGTGGGGACGGAGCAACTACCTGTAAAAGTAGACGTTGATGCTGAGACAGATAGAGTGCAAATCAAGAAACACAGTGTCTGCGTCCAGACAGTAAATATCCTGAAAGCAAACTTTGATAGTCTTGATATACCTAATGTGACCCTCATAAAAGATAAAGATGAATCTAAAGAAGACATTGTTAAATTGTGTAAAGAGCTTTTACCAGACCTAAAAATTTCATCTTTAGGAATTATCCCTACTCAGGAAGAAAACGACAAACTCACAGTTGATGAAATCGAAGAGTTTTCGAAACCATTACCAAATTTAGACATGCCTGATATAGAAATCACTCCTTACAAAAAAATTAAGGAAAAATCCGAAGAAGTCACAATCAAACAGCGTAGTACCCCTATTACTGACTTGCAAACGCCTTCATCCAAAATGAAACTGCACAAGGAAGACGAGCGTTTAAATAAATTGGGTATGTCCAAAAGCCAATCCTATATAATAGGACGTGGGACTGTAACATACACAACTAAACAGAAAATCGACTTCCATTTGGTTAGAAATAAACAAGAGACCGCCTCTAGTGCATTATCTAGTCCTTTAGCGTATCCCTTGAACGTTGTATCTATTTATAAGGAAGAAGTCAATAAAAGTCTAGAAGGAAATGAATCGGTGCCAGAAGATATACAGCAGAAAAGTAAACCGAATAATTCAGAGCATGCGAGTCAGTTAGTTAATTGTTCCTACGCTGCTGATTGTAATAAACTAACAAAGCCATCAGAGATAATTAGCACAATTAGACTAAATGATGGGCTGTTGGAAAGCGACTACATGTGTGAACAGTTCCAGAGGGAACTAAACTTTATTGATTCGTTTTTTGAATCGCTCCAGTACTTGGAAAATTCTTCTTTATCTAGCAAATCTTTCAAGGACACTAGTGTTGGGCAATGGGTCACCACGTCAGGATTTGATGTGAACGTGTTGAGTTCGGAGTACAACTCGCATTTTTCCAAGTTTGAAAATGGTACTAATAATGAAGATACCGAAACAATGGCGTCCAAGAGCCTTTGTCTGGTAAGTGTTATTCTTTATACTGTAAACATGCAGTGCACAATTGCATATCTGCGTACTTACCTATTTATTTCATTGCATAATCCGTTATTCATCACGTGCACACGTGATCTGCTAACAATATTGTGTCATCAAATTCAATATTAAGTGTATCTATGAACTAAAATCTAATGAGCTTATAAATTCGGTCTAATCCCTCGGTGTGTGGGAGTGTTGTATTTGGTTGAGTGAAATAATTGAAATTTGTTTGTTGCAGTTGAATTTACTAATCCGCGATGAGCAAAGACGAGCCGAAAACCTCCTGTTTGTACTAAAAATGCGAGAGGATGCATTAAAAGATTTTGCTAAGTCACAAATAATTTGGCTAGAAAATAGGAAAAGACATGACAACATTGACATATCGACATTAAGGAAGAAGCAACGCGGTGCCCTGCTCAAACTGCAGCATGAATACGGGGAAATGCAACGTATGCGTAAAGCATTGCTGGCGCTGTCGGAGAAACGGAAAGAGGCACTCATGAAGACTAAAAAGAATATAGAACTGAAATTAAAAAATAACGTGACAGTAGAACAGATTTTCCTCGGCAAGAAGAAGCTGAAGAGAAGTTCAATAAGCGATCGGGCTGCGACTCCTCTCAAGTGTTTCGATTTGTCGAGCAGCGGATGCGACGACAGTAGCAGTTCCCGCGCTAAGCCCGAGGCAAGTGCGAGCGCGGGCGCGGAGGTTGCCACCGACGCCACGCAGCGAGAAGGCGCCACGCAGCTAGTAGACGCCACGCAGCTAGTAGACGCCACGCAGCTAGAAGACGCCACGCAGGTAGAAGACGCCGCGGTGGCCGTCATGAGCGCAGACAAGAGCATCCAAGCCGGTGCCTGCTTACTCGACGTCAATCACCTCGAGGAAGACGCAGCGGCCGAAATGTTCGTCACAGTCGATGGCGGCTATTTAAACATACTGTTAAACCATTTTGCGCTCCCGGAAATGTTCAGTCAGGGCAAGAGTTATGAAGTCAACGAAGCAGCAATCAGAAGTATAGTTAAATCGGCGAACAGTCACAGTTCAGCATACAAAACCGATTTCATCGAGAAGTTTATAAATCAGATTAAACTGCGTGAGCAAGATAGATCTACAACGCCTTCTACGGCGCGGAGCCTTGTCGAAGAATTTGACAATTACTATAAGGGCCTCGTCGAAGAAGATCAATCGTTCCAATCTCCGGAGAAAATCCAAACTATAGAAACGTCAGTCGAATGCCTCGCTGATTCTGTTGAAACCTCGACGGAGGCGCGAGTGGAAGATACTGAAACGTTTAGCGACAAGGCCGTGCTGACCAATGAACTCAAAAACCCAGAGGTTTCTCATGTCCAAACTAATGCTAGTACGACTGCCCATGACACCAGTACGAGTAGCGAAGAGATACAGGCGTTGGCTGACAAGAAAGAGACCGATGTAGCGACCGGTCCGCTGCCGGTGCCGGCCGGCGCCGCGGCCGCGGCCGACGCAGCTCCTGGGCCGGATGTGCCTGTATTCACAGCATTGGCACAGACCTCACCCATAGGTAACTAATATTGTCAACTACATATATTTTTTAGCATTCGGGATAACTGTCTTAATGTGGTATGATCGTGATTATTTTTAGGATGCTATTGATAAGTCAGCTGTGGTCGCGGGTCAGCTGTCATTTGACATTGTAACCTAGCGTTTTGCTCAGTAGTTTCACCCACTGAGTCATTTTGAAGCAATACTGTCTATGCATATTTTAGACACCTTCTAAGGAACCCTCCACAGAGATGACCGTTCAACTTATTTATTTTAATTTACTACGATAGTCATAGGTAGCCGACCCCGACAGAGAACGGGATAAGGCGAGGAGAATGATGATGATGATGAGTCATAATTTAATTTTTATTACAACAATGTATCTTAAGGAGCTAGGTTTTGTTCTAAGTTTTCAATATAATTTTCTAGTATTTAACAATTTCAACATTGTTCATTTTCAGAGGGCAGTAACCCTTGTATACCGGTATACACCGAGCCACCTGTAGTGCCGTCAGTGTCGCCGGTGCATAACGAGGCCGAGGAATTAAGGCGACAGCAACTAGCCATCGAGCGAGAGGTACGTCCATTCATACAGCCAGCGCAGATCAAAATGATCCCGAAAGATCATTATTATTAGATCTCATACATTATGATAGACATACAATAATGTTGCTATTTCGGGATTATTTCTTTTACTGTGCAAATTATACCCATAGTTAAACTGACATGCATACTCTCTGAGAACATGACTACAAGTCACGCCCTCATCAGAATTTCCATATAGCAATTTATTCGGAGTCGCAACACGTCTTTTTTTTCCATTATCTTCCCTTCCATCCCTCCCAAAGCTCACATCATGTATTATTAAAAAGTTTTTCAAAGTACATAGACCCAAAAGCTAAAGTAATTCGGCGCGAACGAACTCTTCAGTATTGACGTTTGGATATAATTTTTCGGATATTACGAAATAATAATCTTTCAGTACTAAGCTCAAGATTTGTTTAGATTAATTAGTATTAAAAATAAACTTTAAAAAATAGTCTTTTAAATTGCAGATAAAGGCATTGGAGCAGCAACAATGCCAACTACTAGTCGTTCGAGAGATACCAGACAAGCCCCCGCCCCCCTACATCCCGCCCGCCGGCGCACCGACTCCCAAACCGGCGCAGAGGTTCACTGCGGACGACACTATCGAAGAAAAAGTCGAGAGAAATCTCTTAGAGCCGGGCCATTCCGCGACGGAGCCGTTCGACTTGTTCGTGTCGGACTACTGCCAAGACTCGGTGGAGAGACACCAGGGGCAGGACAGCGACAAGCCGTGGGACGCCTGCAACCTGCTGCCGCAGAAGCCGCCGCTCAGCCCGCAGAGCCTGGCGCAGCACATCGCGCGCGACCTCAAGGAAGTGCTCACACCCGGCAACCACACAACACCCATAGCCAGTAAGTTCAATTCGCTAGTTTCCTGGGTCATTAAAAAAATATAACAGTTGTACGCCTAAAACTCACTTCACTCATCATTTTTCGAAATATTCAAAGTGTGAATTAATAAGCAGAAAAATAATATAAAAGTAAGTGTTTTGACGCCATCCAAATACAGCGTGACGTCATACTTCTAGTTCTTCACACAAAATACCGTTTTAGATGGTTTTAAAAAGTAGCTCATTTGACCTGTCAGGAAACAAGCCTATTACCCGTCGCAGCGAGTGAATTGCCAACTTGATAATCGTGATAATCTATACCTATATAAACAAACGTACTCACCCATTTATTCATCATTCACTTACTGACTAACTGATTCATCAACGAACCTACCGCCCAAATTTCATGTTTTTTGCTGCTGTAGTTTGGGCTCTGCGTTGATGAATCAGTGAGTCAGTCAGTGAGCACATTTGTTTTTATAAGTATAGATTAAAATAGTTAAACAGAAAATTAATATAAAAGCAAATAATATCAAAGTTACTGTTTTGACGCCATTTAATATAGTGTAATATGACGTCATATTACAATATTTTCACACAAAACTTTGCTTAGACTTTTTTGTCGTTTTAAAAGTAGTTCATTTGACTTGTCATACATGGAGCCAATTTGTCCGAATGGAACGAACCCGTGTGTATGTATTCTAGGCGTGGGCACTCGCCGGTCCGACCACATCGACGACATCCTGCTGTCGGAGTGGCGCCGCTACGAGCCCAAGTGGACCGCGCTGCACGCCGACGAGGCCGCCGTCAAGAACCAGCTCTTCGAGAGCATCTTCCGAACACTCCTCAACAAAACCGTCGCCGCATACAAGCAAATCATCCAAAGAGACTGCCACGTGAACGATAATAGTGATTAAGTGATGCCTACCGACCTTTCGTCTAAGATCAACTTATGTATGTTAGTTAGTTAATCGCTCTCGGTTCAGGCGGAACATTTGCTTGACGAAGTTTTATATATTTCTGTCACTATCTTAAATGTGTAAAAGAAAAAGTACATGAAATCAATGCTGTCAATTTCGCTGTTGAAGTAATGTTTTATTTTGTTGATTTCCTAAGCTGCCTAGCTTAGCATCTGATTCAAAAAATCATGTGTAAAAATGTGTAAGATAAAAAATCATGTAAAGTATAAAAGAGCCAAATTACAGCAGCATATTTCATATTACTGATTTTACTTTTAAGAAAGTAACTGAAATATTTAAGATATTGCTAAGAAAATGCACGCTAGAATCGCGGCCATTGAATGTGAATGTGTAATCATAGTCTAATTGTGAAAGTAACTGGTGAAATTTCCAGGTATTAAATTATTTATTTAGAAATATAATAATAAGAAAATATCACATAATTCTTATAATTTGACATCGACAACTACCTAAATCTATAAATACTTTTAATACACATTGTTTTTATGTTTAACTATAGGAAATACTGCCAAAATACTTTCAGGCTCATTTGTTAGTTTTTGTTTTCAGTTTAAAAGTAACTACATTACTTTTTACAATCCGTATTAGAGAGCGTTGTAGAATTTGCAAAACGTATAAGTGAAATTGTTACATATTGTTATGCTTACATCCGCTCTAAGCACGGACCAAAAGACAATTATTCCGTGCTTAGAACCGATAAAACATCTGTACACATACAGAGTGCGAAGGTCTTAAACAAATTATTGGATAAATATTTACAAATCATGCATAACTCTGCATTTTTCTTATTTATTCTACATACATGCCTATTTAGGTAAATCATAGTATGTTATATTTGTAATTATAAATTAAAAAGATTACTTTTCCACATACAAAAGCTTAGCAGTAAAATGAAACTACATAATTGCAAAATTCGAATCATGATGAGTCGAAAAGTCACCTTTCTCTATTTCAGAAACTAAACAGATGTCAGCCTGTCTATGGGTTACGAATAAGACAAAACAACGACAACAGGCCAACAACTAACAACAATGAATACAGACTATTTCAGATCCTGTTCATATTATATTAACCTTACCCGACCGACTTAGTGAGATGTGTATGTTGTATCAATTAACGTATGTATGCCTTAGACGACGGGAGTCGACGTAAAACATTTTAGTGAAGTAATCATCAATTCAATGTGAATGAAGTTTCATTGTCCAGTGGATAAAATCGATACTTTCCACAAACGAAAATCACATAACATTACCTTCGAGACTAGTATTAGTCTAGTTAAATTAAACATAATAAATTAATTTAGTTCATATGCAGAATGATAACATAATTTACACATAGATAATTAATCGTTTGTCATCTATTTAAAAAAAATGAGTCGTTTACATATTGAATTGCATAATTTTTGTTCATAAAGCTTTCGGGTTTAGTTTAAATTCAGTCCAACTTACACTAAAAATACTTAGGTGACCGAACACTTAGTCGGCGGCGAACGAACCGAATTCTACGGAGACCTCGCACACCATTCGCGCCGAAAGAATAGTTTTTATTAACCTAACCTAACCTTTTGCAGCGTAACCAGTATTGATAAAAATAAAGTAGCATTGCTCTGTTGCACTTAACTGTCAGAATACAGCGCATCGGCCGATGCCGTCGAATCGGTGAATCTGGTGACGTAATCCAAATTTCCGTCTAGTAATTCGGGGATCCTGACAGATTCGACCGATTCGATTGATTTGGCTGGGGCAAATTTGCGAAGTTTCATAGGATTTCATTCATAAAGATTTCTAAAATTCAGTTCGTTCACCCCTGATAAGTGTGCGTTCACCTTTACCTACATTATAGTGTCACTGGCACAAGATTTTATAACAAGTCGTTTGTTTTTCCCAGTTGTATGACAGCATTAATACTTCGATAGTGGAATCCTAGTATAGCACCTGCTCCATTGAGGGTTTCCTGTTTAAAGCATCTCCATTATCATCTCCAGCAGACGCGGCGCTGGAAGCGGCTAGTCGTCAGCTTTCAAGATGGATTCCAACGGATTAGGGCCCTTCCTCCTAGAGTTAGAAGGTGCTTTGACTATTTCAGCTGAAATAGAAAGTAAAGGATAGTAATAAAAGCTCCGAAAATAAAATAAAAGTTTCCCTTACTAAAAATATTATATTTACTGCCTAAAATACTAATAAATTACGAAACGACCGAATGACATACTTAAGTCTTCGGTGATTTCATGTCAGTTTATTGCTGTGTAATACTTTTCTACTATATGTTCTAACTGATAGAAAGCAATGCTTTGTTATTTTGACCTTTACTTTTTCGAGAAAGTCAATCGTTTGGCAGCACTCTGTATAGTTAGTAGCAAGTTTAGTAGTTATCAAATAAAAGGTGTAAAAATATTAGCTGCAAATATTTTAAGGGGTGAATCAGCCCATGAAACTGAACAACTTTCTCCAAAGAACGCAGGTCGAAATATGAGAAAAATTTTTGGACCTCCTCCTATACAAATTGACTTGGTCGGTCGGTAGTTTTGTACGGTAGGTTCAAAATTTTTTGTCATATTTCGACCTATGTTTCTTGGGTAAAGTTGTTCATTTCCTGGGCTGATTCACCCCTTAAAATATTTGCAGCTAATATTTTTACACCCTGTATGTAGTTAAAAACTGGGGCTTACTTGTGAGTCCTTGCGAGGCCTGGTGTACCTCGAGACAGGCCATCCACTCGGTGATGCTGATCCTGGAGTCGTGGTTGACGTCGCAGTAGCGCGGCAGCTTGCGTCCGCAGCGCCGCAGCGACTCCACGCTGCCGATCAGCTGGTGGAACGCCTTCCACTCCCGCCGCTCCAATGCCTTGTTTTTGTCCTTGTCCAGCATCACGTAAGTCCACGTGGCGGCTTGCTCTTCGCGAGAAGCCCCCCATTTCACTCGATCGCTAAAATAATGAGGGTTGCATTGAAATAGTACCTATTCGCAAAATAAACAAATTGCAGCGTTTAGAGATTGTGGAGAAAGAACTGATATACTCAATCGAAGAACAACTAACATAAAAAAATTATAACTTCCGACAGTTAATTGAACCTTTCATGATTCTCGTACTATCCAAATCTTACTTTTTGTTATAGATTACGTAAAAGTGGAAGTGGCAAGAGAATATCTAAGTATAGAGAAATACAAACCCAGGTCCTGTGCCGTTTGAAGATGCAGTCATCTTGTTGGCGAAGAAGTTGATCAGATCGCGGAGGAAGATGCTCTTTATCGGCTCGGGGCAGCCTGAAACACGACCGATTTTGCAAGAATAAATTTTATGGAAAAAATACTTGTAAGGTACGATATTTTGTAATACTATGTAGACTTGTGTTTACAACATACCTACGAAATAGATAGGTACAGTATTAAGAATAGGGGAGGAATAGGGACTATTTTAAAGCTATTTCTTGGTTAGTATTTCCACACTAAGTTATTTTCACTTTTTCATAGGGCATTAGGGCTGCCCTACCCACTTAACAGACGGACCAGGAATCGTTACCTTGTAGATAATGCCTAGGTAAAAGTACAGTTGGACTGTGAGAGATAAAAATACTTACCTCTCATAGGACTGGCGTGCTGCGGCGCCGCGTCACAGTTAGGCCGGCGGTCCTTCACCGAGGAGCCGGGAATGGGTTTCCCTGTGTCCTGGTGGACGCACCAGCAGTACCCCGTGGTCTTGTAGCACTGCGCGCGCGCGTACCGGCCGTCGCCAGTGCATTCGGGCACGTATAGCACAGCACCGCCCGCTTTCTGGAAATAAAATGGTGATTGTAACATCTAAGAATTTATCAGACTTTCATAATATTGTTTTAGTGGCATAGCATTCTGATGGTTGACGGCAAGCAGGCGGCTGGTCGTAAAGCTAAGAAAAATTCTTCTGCAACATTACATTGTGTACAAAGCGTGTTCTGAAAGGGTCTTCAACTTAATAACTTTGCAGTTTTCTAGTCATAGACCTTCCTCAATTGACCTCCAGCCTCATAGTGTCATTCGGTGTCTCAAACGAGAAGAAGAAGAATTGAGCTCATCATAAAGGAGAGGTGGTGGATACTAACTATAGTTTTTCGAGTATGAAACGTCAAGTCGAATCGGCTCAAATTATATATCCTAAACTAACCGACTTACGATCTTTCGAAAATAACACAAAAAGATAGACTTAGCTTCCTAATTTTGTTGTTGCTAAAAACAGAAGGCTGATATTTAAAACATATGCGTACGGGGTCTTTTGATGTTTGCATAACAATACCTACCTAGATATTTAAAAATCAAGCTATAAAGTGTAGTGTAACCAATTCGGCTTACACGGGTTTCTGTACTCAAAATTCGAATTCGCTTAAGCATTGAATAACTTACTGTCGTAATAAAAAATAATAGAGATACTTTCGCTCGGCAATGTGTTGGTTGATGAAATTACGGTACAACTTAATAACTTTTTTAAAAAGAGAAACGACTTCAGCGGACATAAAAAGTGCGAACCTCCATTTTCTCGTTAAAGCAGCATCAAAATCAATTCATCCAAACGCAAGATAATCGCGGACAACCATACATACATACATACAGGTCAAACTGAGAACCTCCTCTTTTTTGAAGTCGGTTAAAAACAATACCTACATTAGTAACATACCTTAAATATAGGTCGTATCGTCTTTTATCAAAATTCCATTCTTATACAGCAATGATGAGAGATTCAAGTATTTATTTACACAATCATTGCAGGAAATCCCAAGGCGATTGCATAAGAAACAATATCACATTTAAACTTATAAACTAGTAGGTAATATTAAACATGTATGGTCAAATGGGAGAAAATAAGACTAGCGGGTAACTTGGGACATGGTCGACACCAGCATCTATGAACCAGCTACAACGTTGTAACTGGTAGAAAACTTTGGACTCTACATTTATTAACCAGTTATAACGTTATAGGCTTATAGCTGGTTCAAAGGTGCTGGTGTCGACCATGTCCTAAGTTACCCGCTAGTCTAATTTACCCCCATTTGACTGTACCTAAGTAACAAATAGTAGATAGAGTCATGATGGCTGATCGTTTAATCGTTTCGCTCTGATGCAGTTCAATAGATCAATGGATCATGTGGTCAAGTTAACTTTGCTGACATCTTTTTTGCTGTGGACCTGCAGACGCTGATTGGCGTATTATATTTTCACATAGGTAGGCAAGTTATAGGGAGAATAGGTAGGTAATTAGTTACCTGTTCGTCCAACACGGCTTGCCTATCGGTGAGGCAGTCGTTGATCTCATCTTCCCTTCGGTTCTCGGAGCCTTCTGGTGCGAAAGAGTTCCTCATTATGCCTGGCAACACTGAAAACGATTTAAGGCTAATCATTGCTCCTGTACATAATGCCATCAGTAGAATGAGTGTTACAAGAAATTTCGCCATATTCTGTAAGCTCTAAGGTACACTGACTAACATAAATCGTTTAGGACATTACATTACAGAGTAAGTGATCTCAAAATAATGAGATTTAAGTTTCGGGGATAAGCGGTAGTGGTAGGTAGCGAACTTTGCTACTGCAGTACTTTTTCTCAGAGAGACCTGGCTGGCGGATTTGATTTACCGTTGAGGCAAATATTTATTTGTCTCAATGATGAATTCAGTTTTTATTCACCCTAGAGGAACTACGACCCAATAACCAACAATGCACGGTGATTACCAAAATAAACCCGTACATATATGGTACGGTCTAACATCCAGTTGTATTGACTAACCAAAAAATAAGAGCACTAATTGAACAGTTATGAAGTATCTAGTTCCTTCACTATACTTATATAGAGTTGTTTCGAGTGAGTAGAGTGGGAATGTTTTTTGTTCGTTTAGTTCTTAGTAGTTCTTAGTAAACACATCAAAATCCCATTAAATATAAGAATAGTTTTTATTGGGCACTGAATTGAACTTGAAAATTTCTTAATCTGAAATAGTGCCATCTAGTTCGGACTAGTTGCTACCAGCTCGAAAAATCCCCATTCTCGCTAAGAAAGGAGTCCCGCAGGTGCAGCGCAGTCTTCGCAAAGAAAATAATATTCGTTATCATCGCTATTCAAAACTCTATCTCACTTCGCATAAGGTACATAATTGAGGACTATAAGATTAGCTCTATAGGTGTGATGTTTTTACCTGCGCTAGGGTCCGGCGGCGGTTCCTCCTCGGTGTAATCTGGCTCTGGTTCTGGCCCACTCTCGTCGTCTGCGGTCAGCGACATGAAGAAGCGGAGAGAGACTATATATTATTATTATGTTTGCACATACATCAACATTATCTCACGGCAAAGGCAGGTGTCACAGTACACCATAATTATAAACCAACAACTATAATGAAGTCGTAATAAAGTCGGCGCTAAAGGTACTGAAACACTTTTTCATTTATCCTTTGGTTGGCTGGTAGAGAAAGCCTCAGGTGGACTTACCGCGCAATATAAACATTATATGTACCTAAGAACCAAACAAAACCAGCTAATACCTAATTTAAGAAGATTTTTTTAATCGTTCAGATTTTACATTCAGTTGTTTTTGAGTTTGCCGCGCTGCGTCAGCTTGCGAAGAGTATAACACGGCTTAGACATTAGTAGACATTCCTTGCTTTTAAAGAAAACAAGTGTTTAATTAAATTATTAACAGCAGCGGAAAGAACAAAATAGTTTTCACCGTTTAACGTGTGTTTCAGCAAAGATGAGCTACTTAACTAAGCACGCTTGTAAAGTTTTAAAATAGTTTCCATTGTGAAATTGAAATTAAAATTTACACATACAAACAAAACCGACTCACCTATGCAAACCTTAGAATATTTACATTTAAAAATGTTAAACGGTTGTTGCCCAGATGTTGCCAAACTGTTAGTCCGTTATCTTATTACCATAATAAACTAGATAAAATGTCACGTTTCTAATTTTACTGTTTAAGGATATAAAATTTAAACAGGTTAAACAATGAAGAGGCGTAGGTATATATGGAAACATAACACTATAAATATAGAATCATAAAACAGAATTGAGTTCGTGATAAAGTTATAAAATATAAAGGCTAGGCTAGGTAGCTAAGGTACTTGGATAGAAAGGGAGGACTAAAGAGTACCTTTTATATAAGCTAAGAGGGCGGACTGTCTTATAGAATGCTCATGTTGCAGTTTGTCTAAGTTGCTGTTGATACTAAAAATAATCACCTTCTAGATAGATATCTACTTAGCACACTTCTTTCATGCATAACTTAGTGATACAAACCGTCATCCTGAAGGCCGCTAGTCCATACTTACCTACCTACACATCAACCAGTTTTGGAGGCTCGGTGCTAGCAAACAGGAGACGTACTTCTGAATCAGTACCTAATTATTTTATTTCAGTGCGAAACGAATTGTCTTACCACTCGTATCATAGTTTTTTGCTGGTAACTTGTATTCAAAAATATTCGACTCGGTGCAATGGTTTAGTAGTGGTGTACTCACATTTCCGCAGTGTCTATGGAAAGGAAACTTCGGCGGAGCCGTGCAGATTAAAAGTCTTGCCTTAGACACTGATTAAATCGTCTGTCACAGACGTATGAGGTTAATGATGATAATGACTCACATTTCAGTTGCCGAGGAGGAGGCAGTTTCAATAGCAGTTCACGATGAAAGGTGTAAACTTAGATGAATGAAGAAAAGTCTTGCTTGCAGGATGAATGTGTCATATAAAGGGTGTTAGGAAAAGAACTAACTTCCTTTCAAGGGTGAACCAGCCCATGAAACTGAACAAATTTTCACAAGGAACATAGGTCGAAAGAAGTTTATTTTCATGTTTGTACCTATTTTGTTATGTTTGTGTTAGTACTATTCCTAACACCCTGTAAGGGTGTGATGTCTGATACAACGGGCCGGTGGTAGTGGCGTACTCACAGTCCGGCGCGGGCGGCTCGGGGTTGGCCAGCAGGCAGGACACCCACTCGGCGCGCGCGATCTCGCCGTCCGCGTCGCCGTCGCACACGCGCGCCCATGCGCGTGCGCACCTCTTCGGTTTCACCACCTAAAAGACACACATGCATAACTAAGACCTTTTTGTATTCTACCACATACAGAATATACCTTAATCTAATCTGTTATTCTATTGATACAGCAGCGGTGTTTGCCTCCAAGTAGGATAAAAACCCTGACTGAATTCGAATTAACTCATTTTGTAGGTCAAGAATAACATACGTGTAATATTATTGGCAAGCAATGTGTAAACTTGCGGTTCCAAGTTCAAAGCTCCAAAACTAATTTTAATGAATAAAACTTTATCGCGGTCATAGGGAAAATGAGACTAGCGGGTAACTTGGGATATGGTCGACACAAGCATCTATGAACCAGCTATAACGTTGAAGAAACTGGTTGAAAACTTTGGACTCTACATTTATCAACCAGTTATAACGTTATAGGCTTATAGCTGGTGCCGAGCCGACCATGTCCCAAGTTAACCGCTAGTCTCATTTCCCCCATTTGATTGTAATGGGAGCCGTTTATGACACTACTGATTGAAGAAGAATATGATTTTTAGCTCTCTTGTACCTTTTTGATGAGTCTGCGCAGCCCTCTATACTCTGACTTCTGCAGGGCGCCGCTGCGGTCGTGGTCGAGCTCGCGGAACTTCCACTCGGCGACGGCGCGGGGCTCCGGCGCGGCCCCCCCGCCTGCCCCGCCTGCCCGGGCGCGCCCCATCTCCCCGCTGAAGATCTTGATCAGGTTGCTGTTGAACTGAACTCGGTCAGCGCGGGAACAACCTGTACAAGTAAGCGTTTTCTTTCAATTTGTTTTGCATAGAAAACTGTAACGGGCATCACTCTTGGCCAGGAATCGCAGGACCGCACGTTTGCGCATGGCTGAGTTGTTCTCTCAGCTTGCCGAAGTGGCGGCCCTATTTAACTTTTTAGTAGAGAACTACCCGGCTCATTATAGCCGTTACTAGACTGAAGGCATCGCGTTCTGTAATCGAAGTTTATTACTCGTAAACGATTTACAAATATGATTAGCAATGTTTCATGCATACTTTTCTTTTTGAGTCCTAAGCGCACTTACCAACACCACTTACCAGAAGGCAGAGTGCTTTAACTTGCCAGCTTTGCTCTAACTCTAATAAATACAATAGGTACTCCTATATAGTTCGATGACTGATTAGGTTGGCTAGATTTTTAAGGCTTTATATTGAGCACCAACCAAAACATTTTGCTCTGGTTGGATTATCAAGGAAAACTTACTTCTTTTGTTTCTCTGGCCCCGAGCTGAAGAGCGGCGTCTCGTGTGAGATTTCCCTGAGAATGGAAAATCTGTCGTCAATCATAATAATAGGCATATTATATAAGTATAGATAAATTATTATAGCTATATACATATTTTACGTGAAAATATTGATAATGTCCTGAAAATATCGCAGCACCGTTTTACAGGAAGGTACCAAACGGCATATCTACTATCCCGGAAAAGCTAAACTAAACCCGTTAAGCTGAACCACTTTCTCTGTGAACCGAAGGTCAAAGTATAAAAATGGAACTTTCATACAAAAATATCAGCATCGAAGAAGAAGCTGATCGAACAGTTCTGGGAGGTATTTTTATATTTTGACCTAACTATGTTCATTGTAAAGTTGTTCACTTTGGCCTTTTGAACTTAGCGTTTTCGTAACGAAAGTCTTTCGTTCGGGTGCCTCCCTCTTAGATTAACTGGCAACGTAAATGCAGACAATAGCGCTAGATAGCGCTCTTGTATTGATACTGAGCTACTGTTTAAGACTATAAAACTAAAAACAAGAATAAAAAAGTAGACATGCTTGACATGACAAAATTTTAATACTAATAACTAATCACTATTCTCTCTCTTTTTTCGTGTGGCACCGAATCGTCCAACGACCCGATCTACCCTAGTGTCAGAATTCTTCAACCGCCTTCTACAGTAGTAAGTGGCAGGCTTCTGACATGGTTGTGTAATGACCGCCGTCTAAGTGATCATAGACAGCAACCGGGACTTACAGCTTATCGTGCCATCCGAAACACGGAATCATCCTACTATTAAATATGATCGACATCAATAACACGACATATCGATTTCTTTCTTCCTTTTGTGTGGGGGACACCGAGTCGGCCCAATGAACCCTAGTGTCAGAATTTATCAACCGCCTTCTACGAAACATGGAACTATCTTTTTTACGGACAATCGGGTGGTCCAGCCTGCAATGTCCTAGCCAGACTGGGAAAAAAATCACAAAGTGATCAATATCAACTTTGTGAGTGACCCACCGAGAATCGAACCAGGACCTACTGCGTCAAAGGCAGTCGCACTACCACTGCGCCACATCTGTCGTCACTCTCTCGCTCTACTTTACGAACAAACTATAAAGTACATAAATGCTATTTCATACATCTTATTGTTGTTTTTATTATTATATAAGCTGTTACAGTGGTTGCTGTGTGATGCCGGTTTAGAATACCATCACCCCATTTCTTTCCTGTGGGTGTTGTGGAAGCGGACTAAGGGACTCGGAAGGTCACATGTGTATTGCAATTTAGGCGACAAGCTGTCACTATAGTGATACACGACTTATCTGAAAGGACCCTTAAACATTGTCAGACGTGGCGATAAATACCGTAATCTTACTGTCGTTAACGCTCTGCCTACTCCGCCTGGGATTTAGGCGTGATTTGTGTAGGTATGTTATAATAATAATAATAATGCAACACCACAATAAAATCTCCACATACTCATAGCTGGAAGTTTTAATAGTTATCCAACGACATGCACCCTGCACGCCAAAAGCGTGGCTAGTTAATCATAATTTATTTTTACGCAAGTGTAGACGCGAGTCGAACGGAGGTCTAAAAGGATGGGGACGAGGGGGGGGCGGGGGAACAGACGGCTCGCCTGCGCCCGCGCAGCTCAGCTCACTCGCAGTAACCGGTCCACAATCCACATGCAGTGATGTACATTATACCTACATCATTAGTTAATACAACCGGTAACGATTGCCTTTTACAATCCACCGCTTAGCCAGTTCTATCATTTGTTAATTAGAGAATCTACTCAAATCCTGAGCGTCTGGTAGAGCGGCTAACGATCGACTCTACGACACTTCCCACAACTTAAAGCGTTATTAGTGAACGCGCGTAATCTCTCAAGATTTACAAATTAACAACTGCACCATACTAAAAAAAACATAACAGAAAGGTAGTATTGTATTCACATCACTATAGCCAGCAGCCGTATTCAATATGGCGGTATCGGCAACACAACCTCTCGAAAAAAAAAGGAATAAAGCGAACCCGAACCGGGTCTCGAACTGGCAGACACCTCGGCGCCTGACCCAAATTGTATTGTATAACCAGAGTCATCTAGCCACCAGTACTATTAAACTACCTAAAATCAAAATTGAAGAAATAAGACCATTGAAATACTAACAAAACTTAAGGGATTGTATTGATTGTTCAGAGCGAATATAGAACTGAGCACACGAGATAATATTAAAACTTTGGGTATCTTAATCAATAGCGCAGTTAGCCTTCTTTGTTTCGGTATTTAATTAAAGTTTGGAATAAACTTTTGACAGTTGTTATTTTATGCAGCTCAATCGGCACGAGGTATCAATGTTATAAAATCTAAGAACAGATACCAACGTCTATCTAAGTAAAAAACATCAAAAGTGCGCGCACAACAAAGGTTCTAATATTGTCTGGAGCATTTTTTCAATAACCTCTTGTCTGAGTTGAGATGATGAGACGCGTTCTCTCTCTTTGCCACTACAGGGTAAAAAAAAACTAAACCCCATTGTGAGCAGGCGTCGAGCTGTCTGAGGCAAACCGCTGTTTCTTAGAAAGCGACTTATATTATACCAGCAGGGAGCATTTGTCTGATCTTTATCTCTACCAAAGAAGATGAAACGATGATCTTAACAATATAATAAGCGTGTGGGCTTGGTCAAACGAGACTTGCAATACCAACAAGCAAACGAATGATTCCACTTTTCAAAATTAAGCGAGTTCAGCTAAATCTATAGATAAGTAGCATACAAACAAATAAAATGAATAAAAAAGTTGGAGGCGAATCTTAGATCACAGAGCACAAATCGTGCGGCCAGATGTCAAATGTAATCGGAGAACATAGCGGTAGTTTCCACGCAATGAGGTCAACGTAAGTGGTAATAAATGTCTAATTGCTTGTGTACAGGCGCCTGTGCCTAATGGAAGGGACTGATGTTATTGGCAAATGAACTGGCCTAAGTAGAAGTACCGCCAGAATAGAGTCAAGTTGGCAGCATGAATCACGATTTTAAATCTAATTTAATATTACCACACCCATCAAATTACAGTTTGTTCAAATGTAAGGGTACCTACCTAATCAGCAAGTAACTCAGCTCTTCCAGATTTCCCCACTTAGATGTGACTGACATGGAGTTTGATTTTATTGCTCTCGATAAGCATCAAGGAATTCAAGACGCAAATAAATATAGCTTAGCTCTCATGAAATATGTACTCGAAAGAAAAGAATGTCTTGCATGACAGACATGACATGAAGTACACCGTGTGCATACGTACCTACACTAACTAAAAATATTCAAAACAAATGTTTTATTCATCGGCCATCGTCAATAACCTTAAAATTCGACAATTTTATTAGATTTCTTTGGTCATTTCAGTTGCTGCTGACTGCTGTTTGTGGACTGTTTTCATCTTTAGAGATGTATAATATCAGAATGTAAGAATAATAAAAACACATTGTAGTCATATTGAAACAGCGGGGTCAAAGCTATCTCGTGACTGATTAATTGAAAAAATGTATAGGTAATTGAAATGCATCCCTCGCGCTTGCGACACGTACATTCCGAGAATGGCATTTCTTCGGCGCGATTTCATATTCAGTATGGCCACTATGGTCAGGAGCCATAGCCAACGAGTAAGCTCTTCATTGGAATATCCACTGTGATATGTAGGTATACGTGTTATTAACAATGCAATGATCACGATCCTGATGGGACACGTCCTTAGCTAATAAAATTTGAGCACAAGAAAAGTTACTTTATCATTATCAAAGTTACATCTTCCAATTGTTTTCATAACTTGATGCTTAATATATTTATTAAGTAAATTAGAGAATCTGTTGAGGTACTGGTATCGTCAAAATACTTAGAGCATTTAACCTATGGAGGTGCTAAATGCAGTCAATTACCGAACAAATTTTTCTGGCACTTTTGGCGGGAGGGAAGGTAAACACGTACAGCACACAACGATAATTCACCTATTATTAGAATATTGCAAACTCGATTTTACATTGGTTTTGGAACCTCGATTGTGTATCATTGTATTAAGTTCCATTAAAATATTATCTAGACACGCGGTAGCGTGTCCAGCCAAGTTCCAGCGAAGAACTGGTGGACCGCACGGCGTGTTATATTACACGAACCATTTGGGTCCACGTTTCACTCCTTTATAATTCAGAATCCATTCAAGTTAGACGCACCAAATTTGGATCATTTATTAAGACCTGTTACAGGAACTAGTATTCCAAATTTCATAAACGTAAATCAAACAGTTATGAAAATATTGACGATCCAAAATCGCCATTTTTATATTCATTGACATACCTATACATCAAAAATCTAACCCCCTTCTAGACGAGATAGAAACTTCTAGAGGTCTACAAGCCGCATGAAAGTACCAGATCGGATAGTTTTAGAGTAGCACGTGGTTGGAAGGTTCTAAAGTGGCACCGGGTTAGTAGGTACTCGACAGACGCCAGGTCGTTACGTTCTAGACAGGCATCGGGGCGGAAGATTCTCGTGTGACACTAGTCGAATGGTTCTTGAGTGGGTCTAGATCGGAAGTGGTAGAGTGGTTCTGGTTAGGAAGCTACGAGAGTGGCAATGATTTCGAAGTTAGAGTTATACAGGGTCAAAAGGTCTAGCTCAGAAGATTCTGGCATAAACTAATTAAGGTGTCTTAGGAACAAGCTAGTCTTTAAATTTTGCCATAATCAAAAAGTACCTAATGATATCCCATAAGCCGTATGCTAAGATGATAAACTATTTCCTACCAAAAAATGTGAAAACTAGCCAAGTCAAACTTTGAGCTACGGCACTTTTTTACATATCATCAACACCTTTTTAAGCTAAATATGGAACTTGGCTACCAATTTTCATATTTATGTTCAATAGCTCAGAATACAGTCTTGTCAGGATCGAAGTCATAGTGCATCAGCTCGTGAATCCCAACGAGCGAGAATGTGAAGTATCGTCATCATCAGTTTATCACTATTGTTATTACAACAGTGCAAATCAGTTGCTGTTACATACATAGTCGATATAATAACTTTCTACGTACGGAACTCACGTAATTTCTCAACAAATATGTATGAATGGTCTTACCAACTTACCACATAAATAAATACTTATGTGTGACAGAATTGTTTCTGTCTCATTGTCTTATTATGATAATCAGAATAATTACTGTCGGTCGAAGTTATTTCACAAAACGATAATGCTCCCTGATAGGATTAAGTGCAATATCGAGTCGCCGCCACCGCAGCCACTTGGATTCCATTTTTTACCTGAGTTTATTTTTATAACACGAATATCGCTCGTTCTAACTTTGCCGAATAAAATTAAATGCTAATAACTTGAATCATTTTATAAATGACGGCGACATGCTAAAAGAATTCTAGAACTTCCTGAGGTCAAAACCGATTCACAATTTTATGAAAATAGCCACAACTACAGGAGCTCTATTTTTGAAACGTCGTAATTCGATTCCGTGCACGGGAGGCTGCAATAACTGGTCTATCGAGCAGTAGAAATTTAAATACGTATGGTATTTAAATTTCTATATTTCTAAAGTCAAGGGTATATGTAAATTAACTAGGGTATGTGGGAATCGATAAGTAAATCAGAACGTGTGATATAAGCATAATAAGTAGCAGATTTTCGCATGAAACAAAAACAAACGTTTCAGAAATTGAATTCTTGGCACTAAAACGTTTAACACGTACACAACAGGTTACGGAAAATAAATCTAAGCTGCTGTACATTTCAGATCGAGAATTTATTGTTATTTGAATGTAAGTAACATTAAGACCATAACACACTTAAAGGGTTTACTCACGGTTTGTTTGTTTACGGAACCTTAAAATCAAGTGGTAAATAACATGATGATGATCTCATTTATCCACATATTACAACCTGATTGTCAATACAGATTGAATAAGTTAATCCAAGAGTTCACAAAATGCCGGTGTAAGGAAAGTGGTCATTACGCATTAAATTTTGTAGCTTTGTCTCGTACTGATTGCTCACCGAAAGTCACTCACTCTTAGCATCAGAATCTAAGACATAAAATAGGATAATCTCACTGTTGATGATCCTTCTCGAAATAGAACATCAGAATCAATGAATTCAGCTAAAATTATAAAAACCTTTGTCCCTGACTGCCTCAGAGGGTTATGTATTTCGAGAATAGGATTGTATATTTGTTTGTCGACAAGTAAATTATTTTATACTACACCTACATAGAAAATACCATATAGTTTAATGAAAGGTAGAGCTGAACGTGTCTCATTGTTCACGTTTCAAATTACAGGGAGACAAAAATCCAAACAAATCACTTTCTTTCTCAGGGAAGAAAAGATGGAACTGTCAAAGTTACGTAAAACGGAACATAAATCAAATATATTTTTGCAGGCAAAATGGACTTGGCTGAATGGACTTATTGCTTTTGCTTTGTACTAAATATAACAAAATATAACGCGCAAATTGTTTTGGATTTAATAATAAAATGTAACTATGAAAATAATGCAGTTCTGTTTTTTAAATAATTCCGCATGTTATTTCTTTTCCTGAGTATTGGAACATTTCCTTAACTCTTTGTAAGTGTTGAGAATTCTTAAGAATTGTTACTTAATAGAGTTGGAGTCTATCAATTAAACCATTGATAGGCGTACCTAGTTGGTTCTTGTTTTGTACCACAGACATGACATGGCATTTAGTTATTATTGGCTTTGTTTGCGTGTCTTGATGAAATTCTTCTATGACTTGAAACTACATCTTCGTAAAATATTAGAGCTAGAACGCTATTTCTGCTTCTATAGATAAACTAGTCATCGGCGAAATCATTTACATTTATTTTAAACCGTAGAAGGTAGTAATGACATTTTTTACTTTCTTTCATCCTTTGGTCAAGTTGGACAACTATTGACTCAAAGCTGAATGTTTATTTAACTGCCCCAATGTAATTTATTTTCTTTTTTAGAATCGCGCCTATTAGTATAGGTAGCTATTGCGAGTATGAATTGAGAATCCACCGAAAATTACGCGTGCAGGGGCTGTGCAGGTCTCGCTCGATAGTTACCTATTTATAAATTGTACATATGTCCTGGTATCAATGTCTCTTTATTCAATAATGGGTACCTGTCTTGTGAATAAGTCTGGATTGCCGTCTTCCGGCTCTTGAGGCCCCTGACCCTCCTATTTATGACGATGCTGGTGTGATCTCCCAGCAGATTTATCAAGTGTTTAAGTTATTATTTTGATTGTTGTTGTTAGAGGTATACAGAGACACACGTGTCGAATATGTATTCCCGTTGAATCCTGGTGAGGTGAAGATGCTTCCAGCCTACAATACCTACCTACATTTTGAGCATAGTTTTATTTATCTTTGTTCCAGGCCTAGATTTTAGATATTTATTTGTCTCGAAGTTTTCGCATAGACTTTACAGTGCCTATGCTTGGCGTGAACTTCTTGGTCTTTGACGTACTTCGGAGCAGATAATATTCCCAACAACTTTTACGGCTGGCTTCCCTTGACTAAGATATTTTGTCGACCCTTCACAATCCTTGCTGACGATGACTTCATTTTTATACCTTTCTTTGGTCAGTACTACGGTTCAGTATAAATGATGAAAACTCTATCTCGTATAACTAGGAGAGACACCTTTTAAACTGTTTGTATTTAGATACCAACCAACCCATACCTACAAAGGTGTTTTTGTTTAAAATCACTGAGGTGATGAAACTATTCCATTGGCGATGTGCGAATTGCGAAACCAATAGTAAATCATGTTTATAAATCTTTCTCCACAATGGTCTGCACTGGCTTCAGAAGATTCTAAAATAAACACAAACCATGTTTTTGCGATGAGAGAAGCTACGCAAAAAATTGGCCACTTCCCTACCCGATATATTACCCGTTTATACATTTCTGTTTATTCTTATTTCGAACTGTAAATATTATTCGTTCGTTGTTATTTTAAACTCCTCAAAATTTTAAAGTTCAATTGCTTTGAGCTTTTAATGTTTCATTTACCGTATCAAGTCGCAATTTAGCAACAAATAAACTAAATTCTCTTCTCTTCTGAAAGGTAGGCAGGTTGACCGTGTTCATTGAACGAAAAGTTGAACGATCGTGACGGAACATTGAAGGAATTGAAATTAGTAACAGTATCATGTTAACCTGTTATTTGGACTCACCTGTCCTAGTGCAGTCTGGTCTGCCATTCCTGACGGTGGTGTCAGGGAAGGTCTTCCCGTCGGGCGAGACGCACCAGCAGCCTGCGGCGGAAGCACACTGCACCGGCGCATACGTCCCGTCCGCGCGGCACCGCGGCACGAACGCGGCGCGCCGCCCACCCGCACCCTGCGTGTTCAACGCGTATCGCAGCGCGATCAGGCACGATGACTGGCCCTCTGAGAACAACGAACAAATGCTCAGAATGTAAACAGCGAACATATTTAACGCTAAGAGGCTACAATAAGTAAACCCAGCCAACCCGTAGCAATAAACCATAAACAGATTTGAATATAAAAATACAAGATGATGCATTTAACTTGTGTGAACACTTTAGCAGACATAGCAATTTATGAACAAACATGTTTGTGACTGATTCAACCATATTTCTGAGAAAACCATTTGATCTATACCTTGAACACTATTTTGAAACTTAATAATAACCATCTACTTACCGACAACGTTGATGAAAAGTGTGTTTTATTTACCGAGTCAAGCCGGTCATACAGAACATCGCAAGGCCGTAGAACAAAGAGGGTTTTCATTAAAGAAGAAGTAGAACAACGAACAAGAATGGATTGTGTATTTGTTTGCACATTCTGGTACCTATAATTTTCTCGCGCAGTTGCCATGTGTAGACGGAAAGCATAGAACTAGGTAGTCAGCTTCTACTCTGAACTAATGATGAGTTGCAAAGTACCAAAGTCTAAAAGTTACGTTTTACTTAAATTCCGGTCTTAAGGCGTACGAGAACCTAGTCGTGTACATACTAAAGAATACCCATATTGACCGTCCGCATCAGAGGATAGAGTATCAAAGCTATTCCAGTTGTCATCAAGGCACACAAGATATTTATGTTTGGCAGATTTGCATTAGTCCAGATCCAGTGGTTATCAGGAGTAGGAGCTTTAGTTTTGCACGTTGTACCTAGACAAGGTCCTCTGCGGGCTACGGCGACTTTTTCCCCGGAGCACTGGGCCTTCATGAGGTCGCACCGGGACGGGTAGGTGCGGCCATCTGTGCCGCACACTGTCCTTCTGTTGCCGCCGGCACGTTCCTCGCACGCCAACACGTGTGCGAAGCAGGTCTCGCTGCTTTGGGAGCTAGCCTGAAAGAAATTTAACTTTTTTAATCATAGCTTAATGTTGGGTAGGGGATGGTGTACCGAAAGCTTAAAAAAGTATCATCCGTTTCCCAAAAGAGAGTTTGAATAAAAGATCGGTACATCTCTTTGTTAGACGTCGTCGTACAACATCTTCTTAGCTTGGCTGTAGCATCATGAACTAAATTGCAAGAAAATGAATTGGATGCTTAAATACATGATTATGCTCACTCGACAGCACAGGTGAAGAAATGAACTATATCGCAGCGTTGAAATGGAATACATGGAGTGCCTTGAACAATGGGGCTGACTGAGTACCTACCTACTCGTATCGACTGACAATATTTTCTTGTTGGCTATTTTTCCTTGTAAACCAGTTCAACTATATTATAAACATTAATTTGAATTCAGTTCGCTACTGCTGTTCTGGCAAAGGTGAACGTAGCGTTCGATATTCGATAGGCGCCAATTTTTACGGTCATTGTGCGCAAAGTTGTCATTGCTAAATATTACATAACTAAAATCACCATAATGTTGCCTTTAGATATCCTGTCGGGAAAAAGAACTTTCTAATCTTCGGTTAGGACTTAGGACACACCCAAAAGCTTTGAGCAAGTTCCTAAACAGGTGCAATTGCTCCAAACAGTTTTAAAATAAATGCTTTTAACGAACATGCCAGCTGTTCGCAAATGACTCTCTCATCACTTGATAAATAAACCTTTAAAATATTCGCTCTTTTTCTGAAGCTATCGAATGACGTGTGTATTGATTGATTTAGTTTGATTAATTCATCTGTTTTTTTTATAATCTCGTATCGTAATTAATGCGTATTGGCAATCGATTTGTCGTGACGATTGTTAGATACGTTAATTATAACTTACAATAATAACTCTTTCAATAAAAGCGGGGATATTCATATTGCTCTATGTTTACCTAAAGTTAATTAATTGCTTAAATTAAGAATAAATGTAAATCGTGGATAGCATGTATACAATATTCATACCCAACAAATTCATTGTTTTTGGTTTGCACAACATTTTTTTCTTACAAAAGCAGTATATCAAATGTAAAAGGGCTTACCTTAACATCTGGCGCAGCTTTGGTCGTTCGGTAAATAATATTAATCAAAAATATATGCACCACTATGTCATTGATATACATTCTGCTAGACTAAATCAAAACCTCGTTAGTTCATAAAAAACGCTCGCTTAACACTAGTTCACCAAACAAACCACGAAAAGTATAAACTGGACCGAGGGAAAGAATAATTTAAGTGGCATATTTACATAAAACTATTCGTAATAACAGGCTTTGTTAGTCGTCTGGTGCGCGGGCGACGGTCTTGTCTCGAACTGAAGGTGCGACCGGGACGTTCGGCGGGAGAGAGAGTTAACAACAGAATAAAATACATTAAGGACAGATCCCGGTGCGCAGCGCGGGCGCGCTGTCCCGTCGCGCCGCGCGCCGCACGCCGCACACCGGCCGGCCGCAACGCGCGCCACCTCGCCACGAGCAAAAAGCGCACAGGGCCCAGCGCACGCGCATGTCGCAGCGACCACCCCGCCCACCGCTTAGCTTATTCGCCTCGATCACCGACACACAGACACCACGAATAATGACGCGCCATCGCTATTAGAACCGGTGCGTGGCCTGTTGGCTGTGTCACGTACGTAAAATGACGGTTTAGACACGTTCAGATTTTACATGGATCTTTATCGTTAATAGATGGCGAATATCCTTTGGCCTTATGGTAGGCAACTCGTACCCACTTCTAGCTGTCAAATAAGAGAGGCTTGTTTGGCTGAAGCTGTATCCTGTAATCTGTATAGAATGGTTGATGCGGAAACTTCTTCCTCAACAGGCACAAAACTCCTCTGCTGGATTCGGATACTGCAGCCTGCTGTCAATTAGATTCACAAATTATCTATGCTTTGGCATAATTATAGGTCAAAGCCTATTATTTGCGATTTTTTAGTAGCTAGCGTGGTGAATATTTATTTTTCAAAGTTGTTTAATTTATACATTTCATCTCAACAAATTTCAGAGGTTTTCAATGAAACAATTAAGTCTAAGCAGTTTATTTTATTGCAGCATATTGGTGCTATTTCGTCGACATTAAGAGTTATGCTCTGGCCCGGCATCTGGAGCAGATGGTGGTGCTGGTCTTGCGGTGCAGTTGTTGGAGCTGGCGCAGCAGGTGCTTGTAAGTCTTGTCTCCTTGTTTCAATTTGTGCTTCTTGCTGATCTCCTTCATGACCCGTGCGATTGGCGGCGGTAACATGGTCGTGGCACTTTTCTTGGGCCTGCTTTCCGCAACAATTGCGTTCGCGTTCATCGGGTTCCCATTATTGCGACGCGCCTGCCAGATAATAATTCGATTTACTTCTTTAATGGCGACTGTATATGCTATATGAAGGGAGGATGGGTGATTACGTGATACTCTGTTGCAAATTGCCATCCACCCCTAAAGTTTTTTATTATATATTTTAATGGTCTAGTAAGCTGATGTGCTATTTGAGAGGCGAACAATGAATTTTCTGTTCGGCATTAGCACTTTATAGTATTTCTTCACGTCGGTTTTCTCGTGGGCTGCGCAATGTGTGCACTGAAAAAGATTTTAAATGCTGAGAAATCTCTTAGGTGCGGTGCGGTGAACACTTTTAACCTTACATATGATTTCTATCCTGTACTTATATTATTATACTCATTTAAAGAAGGAAACTACCCTTGCATTGTAACTTTGATGGACAGGATGTTTGGCTTTACGGCATGGGGCCTGGACAGCAAAAATTAAAATGATTTGTATAAAGCATGATGTTTATTGAACTGCTCTATTTTGAGCAGGAGTAGCATTACATAATGTATGATTTTATTAAATTAGAATATAGACAGTGTCACTCGCGCTGTGTGACGAATCTATCATCTGCGGCTGTAGTAGCCCGTGACAATAATATAACTAGCTCACATACATACAAACTCGAAAATTATAACCTTCTTTCTAAGGCAGTGGGGTAAAAACTAAAGTAGGTAACAAAAATGGGTCGGATCTAAAAAAAACTAAAATGTTTGTGAGAGTGAGTGGTGTGGACTAGAACTGCTTATTTCCGATAATTTTATAGTAGGTAACATAATATAATAGGAATAAAATTAGGTAACAATAGGTACAATATTCATAGATTGCAATACTTACAGCTCGGGTGAAGCAGATGACCAAAACAGTCAATATAAAGATATTTAATAATCCTATATTCATTTTTGACTCGTATGTTAGGTATTTACAGGAACGGTAACCAAAAATATATGCTGTTTATTACAACGTATTACTTACCTAACGATAAAATAAAATACGAATTGATTTATAGAGCTGTATAAAAATAATAGAATTTCCCAATGTCAGAAGTTTATTCCGTGTTGGTACTTATTTTGTGTTTAGTACCTACTTAAAGGTTTCTTTCAATATAACCTGGTAAATACATAAACGACATAGCTAAGTATCACAATCACAACTCTTTGTCTCTGTCAAAGACTAAACAATCTATCTACTTATAGTAAATGTTACGCAGCAGTTAATAATGGTGATTGAAAAATCAGACACTATGCCCAATGGGGTCGTTGGATGACTTGGTGTCCCACACGAAAAAAGAGAGAGAATACTTATTTACTTTAAATTTAAATGGCAACTTATATGGCATTGTAGAGGTGCGACTGCCTGCCACGCATATGATCCAGGTTTGATTCTCGGTGGGTCATTCACAAAGTTTATATTATTTATCGTCACTTCTGAATTTGTTCCCAGTCTAACTCGGACATTGCAGACTGAACCACCTGATTTTCCGCAATAAAGATGGTACCGTGCTTCGGAGAGCACTTTAAGCTGTCGGTACTGTCTATTATTGCTTAGTCGGCGGTCGTTACACCAAGGAACAAAAAGTAAGTAATGGCTGCAGTGTTACTAAGAAGCGCTATGTTAGAAGAAATTTGTGAATCCACAATAACGAAAACGCCTGCGCCAACTTTAAAAAGTTTTTGCTATGAGAAAATATTTAGGCGTTACATGCGGTATCTCTGTTGGTAGATGGGTATAAGGGTAGGTTAGCACAGTAGCACATAGTTCTAAGAAACTGTAAAGTAAGTAAAATTGCAATCAATACCTAATATTGCAGTATTAGGCTTTTAGGCCCTTTTACACATAATTATGACTTCAATTACCGCGAGAATTTAGTTTTTGTTACCTAGAGCATCCTATAATTCCTATAAATAGATAGTTGAAGATTTTTAAGATATCATTTAATTTATTAGTACCAAGAAGTTGGAATAGGATATTCTGATAATTATCTATACATATAATAAAGCTCAAGAGGACCGAAAGTCTGTACATACAAGATATCCAAAAAAAAATTGTTTCGTGATACTTAATATTGATAACAAAACACGTTTCTGCAATTTTTTAAATTTTTGTCTGTTTGGATGTTTAGATGTTTAGATGTTTGTGTGTTTGTTTGTGGATATGCGGAAGCATCACGCGAAAACGACCGAGCGGATTTTGATGCAATTTGTCAAGTAAATCACCGACCAGGTTATAGGCTAAAAAAAACATACCCCTAAAAGGGGGGTTGACTGCTACGCATAAGTAAGTTTGTAGATCACGTAAATTTCATAGTGCCGCGTAGTAAAAAGATGTGTATGGGCTTATTGGACCCGAGATTGATTTCAAATTTCGAACTGGCCAGCACGAACTGTGTCACTTTGAATAAGCGCGCAGAAAGAAAAATAACAAGAGGCCGTATTTATTATTTTTAATCTATATTTTTATAACCTCAATAAATGAGAAAAGTAAAATCTACGAATATGTCTACGACTACAAAAATATCTCTTTAATATTGGAATAATTTTAACTTTTAATAATTCAATATTTTTTACACTCGAAAACAAAAGTTCCGTGGTACAAGACGTGTAAGTTGCGTACCAGACGATACAATCTTTATTTATGGATCGTTTTCTTGGTGCGTAATCTATTATTTACCGCGGGAAAATTGCAATAGCTACAAAGCAAAAGTTTGTGTGAAGGGATACCTATCCTTATTTTTGCCGCTCCAACCATGGTTAAAATGGCTCAGCGGAAATGGATCTGCTTATGATGTAAGTCGGCCAGCGAAGTACCACAATTTTTTGTTTTTAATTTTTCTTGCTAATTTTGTTAAGGCTATTCTTTATATCTACGTTACTAGCCAATGTTGTTCTGTTACATACTGTTATTATATGTTTAGCCGACAAATTGTAATACACCAATACCGTCGAGTCCCTTAGTCGCCTCTTACGACACCCGCGGGAAGGATGTGGGGTGATGCTATTCTAAGCCGGCATCACACATCATCTGTGCCCAATTTCATGAAAATCAGTTCAGCAATTTTTGCGAGAAGGAGTAACAAACAAACAAATCTTTTGTATTAATATATTAGTAGGAAGTAGGATAGGATAGGATAGGATTTGTGGTGGGATTACTTGGTTTTTAATAAGCTAATGTTTTATTTATTCACACTCATGAACTCGTTCTTTATTCATCCATCACAATGTTAAGAAATGTGGCATCAGTCTACTTCACGGAATTGATACCTTTGGAAGTAAACGCACGATTTTAAAAAAATTGCTAAAATGAACTGGAAAGCGAGGATTTGGAACAGGGAGTGACTAATCTGTAACCTGATTCAGCAAATTCAACCTACAGGAATCAAAAAGACCAAACATATATAAAAGAATCACCGTTTTCTTACTCTTTTTGCATGTGGAAATTGTAAATTTAGGATTTAACAGTTTTTTTAAATTACATATAAAGTGTAAAAAAATTAGCTGCAAACATTTTAAGGGGTGAATCAGCCCATGAATCTGAACAACTTTCCCCAAGGAATACATAGGTCGAAATATGAAAAAAACATTTGGGCCTCCCATACAGTTGACTTGCTCGGCTGCTCCATTTTGTATGGGAGGTCCAAAAATTTTTCCCATATTTCGACCTATGTTGCTTGGGGAAAGTTGTACAGTTTCATGGACTGATTCATCCATTTAAATATTTGCAGCTAATATTTTTACACACTGTATAGTCGGCGAAACCAAGTTTTTGGGTACCTATCTACCAACAATTTATTATAAGCTTATAATATATTATTTTATGGTTCTTAGAGTCTATGGGGGAGGCCCATGTTTATCAGTGAGCTTCCTTTATATAGCTTATATGATGGATGATATATGGCGAAACGAAGTTCGCGGGCACCAGCTAGTTTGAATATAAAATAGGTAGAGCTACTTTTTACGACTAGCTCTTTTTATACAAACGTATTCCCCTATTTTCTCCCTGGGTAGTGCCTTTACTAAAGCCTAATTTCCTTTTTTTATTAAAATTCTTAAAATCCTTATCGTAAGTATTTTCGAAAGAAGAAAATAAGAGCAAATACATGGATGGGGCATGCATTACTTTCGTCTTATTCGTGAAACGACGTAATTCGGTTCCGTTCATGACCCTATGTTCCTATTTTTCCCCCAAAAAATCTTACAAATGGGAATTTTAATTTACTATGTATATGTCACCGTAAAATTGCATACAGCGATACATTATAATGTATCCAAAGTGGGGACAAATTGCTCGCTTTGTTACCGGTGACAGATCTTTTGGGGACAAATTGGAACATAGGCTCATGAAGGTCCGCAATGACTGGTCTAACCACGTTTTTAATACTACCACTCCATTTATTTAAAGTCAAGGCTATGTGTGAATTTACTAGGATGATCGATAAGTAAAGAAGAACGTGCGTGTGATAAGTAGCTGATTTTCACATGAAACAGAAACGAATGTTTCAGAAAATAAGCTCCTGGTGACTCTAGAGAGAAGAGAGAGACTATTTCCGCGTAGAACTAGGGAGGCAATTTTATCTTGATAATCAAGGACAATTCCTCTTATTATATTTCAGCTGATAAGCCATTACAGATTATCGTAGAACATAACCATGGTTTTGGTTTGATTAACGTCTTGTGTTCAGTTTTTAATTAACGTTCTTAAACAATAGAGCGTTGTAGGAACGTAGATATCGTTCAGCGTAAAAGGCTTAGCAGTCCTTCTCAAAGTGTTGACATCGAAATTCATTAGTAGAAGAACAAACATTCATATTTACAAGACCGTCATAAGACCAATGCTTAATGTATACTTATATACGAATAATATATATCGAAATCTGGATGTTAACCCTGAAGGAGGAAAAGAAGAAATGCTCTTAGTAGCAGGAAGGAAAATACTATTGAAACTTCTGTGACTAACTAAGAAGAGGATGGAACCTTTAGAACCATAAAAACAGGGAGATAGAGGTAATAGTTTGTAAGCTTAATGTGATACAAACATAATGAATAGAATTATGACGTTTCAGTAATTGACTCCACGGTGGAAATACGAAAAAGTTATGGTCCTCCCTTCCATACAAAATGTATTACTCAGACGGGTCAGTAAAAATAATAAACGTCTTTTGTTGCTTTTTGCCTTTCGGCCGCATTCTTGACGTCGTTTCCAAAGGTGTCATAATGCTTGCTTATAATCAGCCGGATATCTGCAAAGGAAAATCCCCTTAAAAACCAGTCCTAGAACTCAATTTCTGAAACATCGTAATTCGGTTCCGTGTACGGAAGTCCGTAACGACTAGGCTAACTACACGTATTAAATTTCTACTACTACTGTTAAGGGTATGTTTGAATCGATAAGTAGAGTAGAAAGAAGCATAATAAGTAGCAGATTTTGGCATGAAACGAAAACGATCGTTTCAGATAGAGCTCCATTACCTTAGCCCCATTGTATATTATGGGAGATATCAAAATCACTAACTATGTTAATAGGCCATCCCACCAACACTTACAGCGTTTCTCCACTTATCCGGTCCGGCTGCCGGATGTCGGAAATATTCTTATACAATATTCGAATGCCGGATGATGCTCTTCTACCTCTCCGGTAAAAGAGGGACAGTAGAATGACATCATCGCAGAATGCAAAGACTACCTTTTATTTGCATACTTTTTTTACGTCTGTCACTTCGAACCGTCAGAATCCAAATTTCGGTTTGGAAAATTCCCGGATCGATAAATGCCGGTTGCCGGAAGAGTGGAAAAGTATGTATAGATTTCTAAATCGGATCGGAAATTGACGGACCGGCAAATGACGGATGCCGGATAAGTGGAGAAAGGCCTCGATTACCTTCCTTCCGTTAATAAATTATCAAGTTTGATAAATAAATGCTACAATCCATCAATCATCGATAAACTAATTATGTTACGAGGACCGCTTAGAACTATCTGTTTAGGAATACAGTTAGGTTTTCTTATCAATTAGTCAGTACTTAATGAACAGTAGAGTAAAGACATGTGAGAACTGCAGTAGTAGTATATAATATTCTCCTGTAGTACTTGGTACTAGAATTGCTAGTAAAGTAGGTACTAAAAGTTAACCCGAGACGGCATTAAAAGGCTTTAGTACCTAGTTACCTACTGCGCATCTGCACTTGTCTCTCTGACGCCTAGACACATTTTATCGCAATCATTGTTTGTCGACTTTATCAATCTACAAGTTTCACAATCGGCGATTGTTATCTTAGTTGTAAAATTAATAACTGTGACGTGATAACATGGACCACGTCGAAGAGGCAGGCTGTGATTTGCTGAGAGGTACCAGGACAGCAAAAGTGAGTAGATTCTTATAATTGCCTGTCATGCTGTAAAAAGAGTTGATGTTGATTGACGAACGAAGCGATTACGTAAGGAGTTTACGCTTGCTTGTGATAGTACACCTAGTACACGCGTAGTACTCGTAGAGCATGTGTCACGTCTATAAAATGATCTGAAAATGATATAATACTATATAGTTAGGACGTTAAGACAGATACGTTTTAAGTTAAAAAATAAAATCCTACCTTTGTGCTTCATCACATATTATGTTCCTTGAGAAATTAAGCAATCCTTGCAATTATGTCTATCTTGGGCATGGTTTGTTTGGCCTTTGACGCAGAAGCATTGGTAAAGGAGATTGTACGACGTATTTTTGGGAAACTTGACGACGTGTTCAAGTCAAAACTTCTACAATGTCTGACCAAGGTATTCAAGCGATGTGTTCTGCCTATTATATTCTCAGTTATGGTGCCGAAACATAGACGCACACAAAGCAAGAAATGCACAAGATCGCTATAGAGCGTTCAATGCTAGGTGTCTCCCTTGTTGATTGCGTACCAAACGTTGAAATTCGACCCTACAGGGGTGGATGTGGGCTGAATGTAAATCAAGACAAAATAAAAATATATTATGTTTTAGGTACATATCTTTGCGCTGATTTGGTTTTTCTGACGATTCCCGCCGTTTGTTACGACCACGATGACGCTCTGATAAGGAGTCGATAGTTTTCGGTAGGTAGGTAGGTACAACCGCGCACCACCGATTTGCAGTTTTGCGTGTGCATGGGTCTGATTTATTAATAAATAGGCATGGCAACACTATGCCACTATACTGTGTGATGCCGGCTTAGAATAGCATCACCCCACATCCTTCCCGCGGGTGTCGTAGGGGAATAAGGGACTCGAGAGTATTGGTGTATTACAATTTTTAGGCGACAGGTTGACAACCTGTCACTATAGTAATACACATGTTTTCTGAAACAACCTTGGAAAACAATCCTCAAAAATGTCAGACGTGGCAATAGCGACCGTATTTTAACGGCCGTCATTACTCTGCCTACCCCGCAAGGGATGAAGGCGTAATATGTGTGTGTGTGTGTGTGTTTGTGTGTGTGTGTGTGTGTGTGTGTGGCAACACTATCTGTCTATCTATCTATCGGAGTCCAGTAGCCATGTATAGTTTTCAAAAGAATATACCGATTATTCAATGTGTATATTTTTAGAATCTACATAAATTTATTCTTTATGATCATATTTTTTTTTGTTATATTTTGTCACTAAAGATCTTATAAACTCACAAAGCAAAAATCTGCAACCTATATTTTCGCGCAAAAATCTGCAACCTATATTTCCACCTTTTTACTTTTTTGTCATAAAGTTACTATAAAACAGGATAGCAGAAAGATATTCTACGGTTTATACTAAAATGATACCAAATTTGTATCTAGCAGCCACCAGAGCAACAGGAGATTTTTTAAAACATGTTGGGTTGTGGTGGTCATCTTTGAACCCCCTTTCCCGACGTTCACGAGTGGAACGAGGGATTTTAGAGTAGAATCCTGAGTAAAACGATGGATTCAATGTACGTCGCCCGAGGATAAATAACTTCAGGCCCGAGTTGTATATATTACTTTTCATCCCCCTCTATGAGAAAAACAACAAATACCTTGCTGTACGTCCATTAAATATAGTTAAATTGCGTTAGAGACTTCCAATATTTACAAAACATATTATTTATTTCATTTCGACAAATTGATAGGCTGTTAGGTCAATGAACATTGCTTGTCAAAAATTGCGCCAAAAAACAAACTTGGACATATTCCTTTTAAATATAAAATTTTCATAGAAATAAGGTAAATATTAGGTGATAAATAATTAATAAAATAGCAGATGGTAGTATTACAGAAAAAAGTTTGGCAACCCTTGTATAATTGCATCATATTGGATGCAAACATTCATAATCTGAATTCAAATTTCATTATTACCCGGAGGGTTAAAATTTCGTATTTGCAGAATTGAAAGATGAAAACTAATTACCTACTTTTGTATTGTTCGTTGACAATCATAAAAAAATATATATTCCCTATAAAACCTTCGTAACGTTTTGATTGAAACGTACTTCTCGTGACGGTTACACTTGACGGTTGAGCAGTCATACAAAATATTATTTTATTTTCTTCACAAATAATAGGGTGGATTTGTTGACAGTTTAAAGAGTTTTTCGTATAAAACTGTCGTAATGTTTCGAAGCGTATATCTCGTAATGGTTACACTTGACAGTTGAGCTGTTAAACAAATTATTGTTTGTATAGAGGTATCTGACAAGGTGGCGCTCATTAACAATAGGGAATTTTCCTTTATTTTTTTAAATTATTATTCTAGTCGCTGGATAGATGGCGCTGTGCTTGGTATGTTATCGAAAAGAACGAAACGTAATAATTAGTTTTGTTTTTTTGAAACTTGGACTCGGACTTATTAGGAACGAAAGTGTCAGTGTAGGCCAGACTGTCAGTCAGTGCTGCAATGTTTTTTTTTGTCTTTGGAATCTACACAAAAATCTAGTAATATAGTCTTCTCACCGCTATCTATCGAGTTCTTGGAATACTGTTTTTTAATTCTCAAAAAGAAAACATTCTATTTAAAGAATTAACTTCTATTTTTTGAGGCACCAATTTTACTCATAGCTTTTATCTTAATTATTTTATCTAATTCCAAAATTTAAGACGACATAGATGTACTAATAATTAGAACTAAGGATTAGTAACTAATCCTTTAAAATAGTCTTTTGACTCAATATGCACCATCTTTTCGCAGGACCGTCCACTCTCGCCGCCATTTAATGTTTTTGGGAATATTTGTTACTTTAAGAGAAACTTGAGTTTCGAATAAAGTGGCCCGCCCAATTTCAAGTAGTTAGCCCTAGGCTCAGGCCACCTCAGGCTTTTACGACACTCACGGGTAAATATGGAGTGAAGCTATTATATTCTAAGCCGGCACACGTACTATCATAAATATAATGTAAAATGGTAAAAATAATCAAAAGCACATCAAAAGTATCAAGACCATACAGCAGGCAGCAGGCCTACTCGAGAGTTAAGAATTTAATGGTAAACCACCCTTGCAGTCATAGATGTCGTTAGTAGTAGGTATTCAAGTATCTTTAATTATTATTATTTATTCTCTATAACTTGATTTTAATTATAAATAACACATTTAGACATCTGATTAGATTATTACTATGCTAAAGCCCAAACCCAAAGTTACCAGAAAGTATAGTGCCACAAAAATGTTCTGGCAGTTGGATATTGAGTTTATTTTTCGACGCAGGTACTTACTTAGTCACCTTTAGGGTTTTTGCACTGGATATTATTATCATTTTTCTAAACTTAAACCTTTCCTTCTAAAAAAATTTTGGCGCGTTATCTTGGTGAGACAACTTTAGCGAGTTTACTGCGGCGATTTTCGCGTATTTCTTGACACAATTTTTATATTGGGAGGCCCCAGTATAGTTAGTGGCTCTATGATCGAGATGTTCAATCATTATCATCCCTGGATATCCTCGAATAGTGAGCCAATAATCTTACCGGCGCTTGGAATTGCTTTAAACTTCTTCTTCTTTTCGTGTGGGACACCAAGTCGTCCAACAACCCGATGAACCCTAGTGTCAGAATTTTTCAACCGCCTTCTGCAAGTAGCAGGCTTCTGACATGGTTGTGTAACGACCGCCGTCTAAGTGATCATAGACAGCAATCGGGACCCTACGGCTTAACGTGCCATCCGAAACACGGAACCATCTTACTTACGGACAATCGGGTGGTTCAGCCCGCAATGTCCTAACCAGACTGGGAACAAATTCACAAAGTGATAAATATCAACTTTGTGAGTGACCCACCGAGAATCGAACCCGGAACCTTTTGCCTCAAAGGCAGTCGCACTACCACTGCGCCACATCGGTCGTCAAACTTAAACTTTGTGCCTTAAACTTAGGTGTTGGCAATGACGGCCTCTTCCTCTTGGAATCATAGACTGTTGTTTTGTCTCAGGGTGGTAATGATGAAGCCATGTTTCATCCATAGTCACAACATAGTTTCAACGAGCCAATAATCCTTCAGATTCTTGTTGTAACAATTCCAAATTGATTTGAGAAACCCTTAGTCTTGTTCGTTTCTGCTCGTCTGTAAGCATTGTACGCACCCAGCGCGCTGAATACTTTTTCTATGCCCAAATGTTCATGTACGGATACTTCCTATTATCGAAATCTTTAGTTCTTCAGCTGTAGAGCGAAAACACGACGGTCTGTCAAAACAATTTTTCAAACGTTTTTTATGATTTTATCTGGAACTGCCGTCGTAATGCGACGCGAGCGCTGGTCATCTTTAGTTGAAGTTCTAACATTTATTCCAAATCAAGGTTTACTTGTTTTATCAGACAAAGATAGTTATCACGGCTCAAATTTCAATTTTATCCACTTTGCGTTATACGCTATACGCTCCGACACAAAAACAAATGACTTCTATTCCTAAGATAACAAAAGAAAGTCATTTATTTTTCTTATTGCTGGGCTTAAGGCGGATCGCACACAATATAACGCACGACGGGGCGCTAAAATATCGTAGCGGTCTGTCAGATCCATCCTAGAAATGTCAATCCCTTACTATATTAGCGATATTTTAGCGCTCCGTCGTGCGTTAAGTGTGCAATCCACCTTACCTGCCAGTACCTAATGACTTTTTGTTGTTCAAGGAGATCGTATCACATTATCGTTGTTTATTGTACACCCCTCGAATAGCAAGATTGGGCAGGGATGTTGCTGCTCTTTCTCAGATTTTCTAGTTCATGTACCTGAATAACGTTTTTTACTTTATCAGTAGATATTCTATACTTCGGAACAAACAAATAAATAAAGACTAAATTATATAAATGAAGACTTAGTACGTTTTGGTGAAAAATCCGGACATCCTTCCCTATTTACGAGTAGTGTAAATTCTGTGGTATAAAGCAAAGCGCTTTCTGCGTCGTCCCTATGCATGCAAGCTTAGATTTTTAAGACTACTCATTATCAGTAAGGTTTATATGTAAATGGATCCATATAACTTAACTCTATTACAGACTGCCAACGAAAGAATTGTAATTTTTCTTCTTTTCGTTTTAAATAGTTAGCCCTTGCTCAGGCTTTATGCTTTTTGGGCTGCTATATGACGGGAAACACCCTAATAGTAGGTGTTAAAATGGAAATAATTAACCTAATTTCGAATCGTAAGAATAAATAAATAAAATTAAAATAATACATGTCTTATGCCCACGGGAAAACGATTAGAAACGGGTATAAATGCTGGGTGGGCCGCTAATAATTCGATAAATCATTAGAGGGTCCAAATCCAAGGTCCAAACAATGCCTCTTTAGGTTTCTAGGTCAATAAGTCTTGAACATTTTAATTCTGTGCGGTACTATTTCTTGGGTCTATGTATATGGGTTGTAAGGGATCAAACTGAACAACTTTCCTTCGGGTACATTGGTCGAAATATGAAAAAAATTGGATCTCTCATACCGCCCGACCGGGTCAATTTGTATACGGTCCACAAAAATTCTCATATTTTTTGGGAATATTTCATGGACTGATTCACCCCTTAAAATATTTGCATTAAATATTTTTACACCTTATATAACTTACCTACAGCTAAAAGCAATAACGTGCTGAAGACAAGTATCTTGTACTTTAATGTATGACGAAAACATATCAGCCATGGCATCAGAACAGTCATCTTCAGCAGACAGCCGAAGGCAAAAGCGATTGAGGTGGCGGTGGAGAGACGATTGACGCTGCCTGTCAGTTAGTTGCGCGCGCACAGAGTACTCGCGCGCACGCTTCTGCGCCAAGCGCACAGCTATGCCATAACGTGCTAACTTTCGACAAATAATTACACTGACAATATTATTAAATCACTTCCGAATAATAGTGAAAGCCGGCGGCTTCTATGCAACTCTGTGAGCGATGACTATGGACGCGATGGAGAGCAAAACATCTGGGGTCCGTATATAATTACATTTATATTTTATTCGTCAATTCTGTGCAGTTGCGAATAAACTAACGACATGCTCTTAATATGTGTAATTTGTGTCGACTACACTCCTTGGCGATTCACGTGTTTTGCGATTTTTCCGGTTAATGTTTACATCGTAGTTATAACTCGGTATGATATATACATTTATTAGAGCCATTTATTGTGTAAACAGACATCATGTGTAGATAGGCTTAAACAATTTTAAATTAAGTAAGACAAAATAAGTTTTAGATTATGTAAAGCCATCCATAAACTCCGTTATGTATAATAAGTAATTAAGTAGAATTAAGACTCTACATTATCTATCTATAATAACTACCAAATTTCAAGAATTATGCATATGCATGCGTAATTTTTTTTTCGTTCATGAATTTGAGGCCGTGTTTTTATTTTATTTACAGTGTTAATTAACGGCATCCAATCTCAAATTTAGTACTTACTTAGTTCTTGAAAATGAATAACTACCTATAAGTCATTAACCTAAGTTAACATACTTACGTTCCTACGTTTTTTTTTAACTAACAAGACGACCTTGGCCTGTAGATTTATTTATAGTATAAAACAATTTAGTCAGTCAAAAATAGAGTTCGTCAAAATATTTTATCCTCCTACAAAAATAATTAATGGCTTACTATCGATTTTGACTGTTAATTTTCCAGCCTAATAAATTCAAGTTAGTAAGTAAGTAATTGAAAAACCCGGGACACATGGTTCACCATCCCACTGCCTACTGTCCCGAGTTCAAGCTCCGGGACACGCTAATATATATATATATATATATATTATATGAGAGTAAAACAGCACTGTGAATGTAAACCCCAATTCATTTTATGTTTCAGCTTTCTCATACACCTACTCTAAAAGGAAAAGTCAGATTCTTTTAAAATAATATCTTCCCCATAATTCTCTTGCATATGGAACGTTTAATTTCGTTGTACTGTTGGCACTGTTGCTTTATGTTAAGAGTTTTTTATGTAGGTATTTCTGATACACATTAACAATTGAAATTAAAATTGTAATCACAATTATTATTGATTAGTTTAATTGCGCAGCTTTCACTGTTATCGATTTATTAGTTCGTTTCGCCAGACTTAGGTACATTATTTTATTTAAAAAAGATGTCGAGGAGGGAGGGGTTGTGAAGTTGGGGGGTCTTGAGGGGGTAAAGGTGGGGTGGGAAGGTGTTTGGTTCGGTGAACTGGAGAAGGAGATTTGGATGTACGGGAATAATCTATCTGGAGGTGCCTTAATACAAGAATGTCAAAAATTGTAGCGGGTTTGGGTAAATAGTGCACATGTTGTGCATGCCGCTATGGTGGAACTAGTCTGCACACTGTCGTACACCTTGACTCGCAATTTGTACAATACTATAAGGGCCAGTTCAAACTACGAAACTGGAAGCGATATCCTCGCGGTATTTAATCCTTTACCAATCTGTACCTAAGGGCCTCATAATTTTTGTTCTGTTTATGATGATCTAACCTGCCCACGCTGTGATTAGGTATTAGGTGAATAAGTAATTGTAATTATGTAGTTTGCGGTGTGGGGATAACCTAGCTTTTTTGATGCAAACAGAAGAATATTACACTTTATTAGTTAGGTACTTAGCTACCTATCTACTTTTAATTCATGGTGCCTCAAATTAACTCAATATACATATTACAACTCGGGGTCCGGATGTATCTAAGGGACAGTCTATAGGAATACAACTTTGCAGGCGTGAAAAGTACTGGGGACATACTTTGCTTTGTCTCTGTAACATAATAGTAAATTGTTGACGCGGAAAGAAAGGAACCGATTACTAACGAGCGTATAGTTTGAGGCCTGAAGCGTATCTGAGATCATCTATACACAAGAGTTTGTAGACGGACTTTCTTCCGAGTGATACAGAGTGCTTTATACACTTGCAAGAATAAAAAAAAAAGAAAAACAGTCAACAAACCTTAAAAATGACAAGAAAATCCAAAGCGAATTTACGCGGAACCTATTGTTTTTTTTTTATAATGTCGTACAAAGAATAAGCAATAAGTCCATTCAGCCAAATCTTCCATTTTGCC
Source organism: Keiferia lycopersicella (assembly GCA_029255805.1). Lineage (NCBI taxonomy): Eukaryota > Metazoa > Arthropoda > Insecta > Lepidoptera > Gelechiidae > Keiferia > Keiferia lycopersicella. The sequence continues at coordinate 11,929,060 of JARACZ010000006.1, read as the reverse complement.
TGCAGAAATATTAGGTTAACTTTCCGTTTTCCTTTTGCATCATTTCTCTCCTTGGGAGGAACGTGATTGGTGTGGGTTTTGGTCTCCCGCTAATTTTAAACGTGAACAATGACTCACGTTCCTCTCTACGTTTCATAAAACTATAGGGCACTTTCTATGTAGGTATAGTATAAAAAAGGGTTATGGTATTGAATTTGTAGGTAGGCCTGACCATAAAGAGTAGATGAAAATGAGGGCACCACTTTCTTCGCGGTCTGTCAAATCTGACAGATAACACTTAATTATGGCAACCATTTTTCATACAAAATTTCTAGTTCCATTTTATTTAATTTCTACTCCTTCTGGCCAACCTATACTTTGTTTGTCAATACAATTCAATTCCACCAAAAACAGAAATGTGAAATTTAATAGCCATGTTCAATATATCCGTCGACAAAAAAATATATATCTAACTGGGTGCCAAGTTCGGAAGACAATGGAAAAAAATGCAATTTTAGATCGTCAATATTTTCATAACCGTTTGACCTATGTTTATGAAATTTGGAATACAAGTTTGGAATAAATAAACCAAATTTGGTGCATCTATCTTAACTAGACTCTGAATTATGAATGCCAGAAAAGTTACGCCAAATCACAAATGGTTCGGTTAATATTACACACGGCGCGGTCTAGATCCTATATTTATGTCTTATTAAACAATTGTAAATATAGAAACGGTTTCTTACCTACGATTAATTTATTTCCGACATGATTATGATGTTGCAATCATTACAGATAAATTAACGAACTGTCCACGTAAACTAATAAATTGAAGGTGAAAATAACCATGCAACTATAATATCCAGTGCAACTGTGTTCTAGCTCACGGATTATTAAACTTGCATTATCTATTCTATCAAGATGAATCTTAAGTTAAGACACCTTGTTTCGCAAGTTAAACCATACATATCATACCTATATAGTTACATAATTTATTTTGTTGCATTTCATCTTTTTATGCTTTTGATTCTTGTGTCAAAATCTAACAATATTATTTTAAATTTTTACAACAACCGAACTAACATACGGTCAAAAAACAATTTTCCTTCTGGAGCGATTGGGTTAAAAAAGATGTTAGTAGGTTTCTACCATACCAACAATATGGTAGTTTCGTCAGTCAAGTTAATGCAGTCCGGAAAGTGAATGTGTCACAATCACAAGCGACTCTCTCTTTACAATGGTAATGTTTTTAAAAAATATTTGTTTAGTTCCTAGTAGATGGCGCTAGGAGTGAATTATACGGTGCAATTTCCCATATATACAGGGGTAATAAATGAACTTATGAAATTGTATAAAATCTTAATTTTATTTATGAGATTAAATAAAGGACATTTTTTTATTTATTGAAATAAGCTAGACAACTGTCATTTTATTTGTAAAAAAAATTGTGCGTGGGTTGACAGTACAGTATTTTTACAAAAAAGCCAGTTCATGACAGTGGCTTATACGATTTGACATACCATGTGATATTCATCAAAAGGCTTTACGGGAAATGTATGGAACATTGGTGCCTTTTTTAATGCCAAATATTGATGGTCACGAACGCCACCCTGTTAGATGTGTAAAGTACTTCCATACAAATAATAATTCGTATGACAGCTAGTCTCAAGTGTAACCATTATAAGATAATGGGCTACGAAACATTACGACTGTTTTTTATGAAAACCTTATTTTTTTACTGTAAACGAACACCACGCTATTGTAGTTACTTCCATATTAGAGTACTTCCATACAAACAATATTTTGTATGACAGCTCAGCTGTCAAGTCTTACCATTACGAGATATACGCTTCAAAAGCGTTACAACTGTTTTATATGAAAAACTTCTTTGCTTTTAACTGTCAACAACCAACCCATTAGACGTGTAGAGTACTTCCATACGAACAACATTTTGTATGACAGCTCAGCTGTCAAGTGTAACCATTACGCTTCAAATCGTTACAACTGTTTTTTTATGAAAAGCTTTTTTGGTTATAACCGTCAACTGTGTTTGGTTATAACGCCAACCCGTTTGAAAAAAAGTGCAATAAAATCCGTTGCGTTGTATTAAAGATTTAAGCAAACATACATAGATACACACGGCCGCGAAAAGCGACTTTACTTTATACTATGTAGTGACAAGTACATAGTATTGGTTATTCTGTGCTAGTAGTGCTCTTCCATTTGCGAGGAAAAACCACAAATACACATTTTATTATAGATAAATTTTGAAATACGCAAGCAGCAGCATTATTTGGAGTTAGCAACATTCAATTTAATAAAAAAGAAATACGCGGGAAAATCACATTCAGCCTTGGAATCTCAAACATATTGTGTACCATAAATTAAACTAATTATTATTTGACGAAGTGTAAAGTTTAAGAAAATTCCGAGGCCAGGAATCAGGACCGAAAAGTTATATGGAATTTCATTATTGCCGTGTTTGCGTGTCTGTACAAACCTGACGACTTCAATGATTCCTTTTATGTACATAATCTTTTTTTGGAATTATGACGCCATTTACGAGCTTTTACGACGCCATAGAAGCAAAAGATTATTTACGTAAGTTGTAAAAGTATTAGCTGCAAATATTTTAAGGGGTCAATCTGCCCATGAAGCTGAGCTACTTTCTCCAAGGAACGTAGGTTGAAATATGAAAAAAAAATGGACCTCCATACAAATTGTGCAGTCAATTAGGAGGTGTAAAACATTTTTTAATTATTTCGACCTATATTCCTTGATAAAGTTCAGTTTCATGACTGATTCACCCCTTACAATAATTGCAGGCAGGTTTAATTTTTACACCTTTTTTATTTTATTATACTCTGGACAGATATTTTTAAGCTACCTCGCCATACCAAATAAGAACTATTTTGCTGCGTGGATTAAATGGGCAAAGGTCGTTTTTATCCGTTGGGAAGGATATGAAGTGATGCTATTCTAAGCCGGCACCACACGGCACGGGATTTCCAAACGAAAACTTCTAAATATTGTCATTTCGTAAAATTTCTGAACACACAAGTTGTTTTTCTGTTCTATCTAGTTAAAACAACATAATTTTCTCACTCGTAGAGGTAAGAAGATGTGTGTACCTCACGAGAGCAAATACATTTAAAACTTGTGCTTTTGAATCCCTCACTGAGCTCGTGATACTACTTTAAAATCACGAGCGTAGCGTTTTAGTATCCTTCGCTACGTCGGGATTCAAAATTAGCACTCGCAGCAAAAAGTAACTTTGCTCTTTTGTTGTATAAATAACTATTGCAAGTCAGAAAAAGCTTTACAAAAATAGGATCAAGATTTTGTTAAATGTTGGACGTCATAAGTTTAAGACGTTGGGTTCGACATAGATTTGATTGGTTATTATAGTAAATTTCTTTCTACTAGTAGTTTGTTGAAAGCATACATTTGATGTATATCATTAAAAAAGCCGCATATTTTAAAAGAATTGGCCAAATTAGCACTAAGATGTCGATTCCTACACAAATTCACACAACATTCCCACATCTAGTTTAGTTTTTCTTGTTTAGTCTTTCGGGGAAAAATTAAATACCTATTTCTGATAAGTAGACTTGTTCTAGCGACAAATAGACTATTTTTATCTCTCTCATTTCGCGTGGGACACTGAGTCGTCCAACGACTATTTTATTATGACTTATGACTGTACCTACCTATAACATCTATTATCATCCCATATGCTGATCCGATCAAAATATTATATAACATGACAAAGATCGAATATTTATATCTGATGATTGACGTAAATGAAAGAGAAATTAAAACTAGATAGGTACAATTATAGATACCTCCCTATTAACTCGGTTTAATAATCTAATAATCTATAAGATTATCTATGTATCAAGATAGTCAAAGTGCAGAAAGTACTGCATAGTAATTATCGATAAAACCAGCAGTTCAGTTATCAACGGATGAAACGATGCAATCAACTTTGCGAAATGATCAGAGATCTGTTTGTTGACTTACGCAAGCTGATGGATGATCATAATCAGTGACCGGAATAGGTAGAGTGTATTTACCTAAACATGTAAGAACAGAACACTTTGCTGTGTGTTGCCGGCTTATAATAGCATCACCCCGTATCCTTCCCGCGTGTATCGTACGAAAGGACTGAGGGAATCGAGGGTTCCATGTGTAAGTATTACAATTTTAGGCGACAAGCTCACATCACAGCCTGTCATTATAGAGATACACTGTTTTATGAATCAGCCCTTAAAGATTTGTCAGACGCGGCGATAGCGACCATAGTTTTACGGTCGTGAACGCTCTGCCTAACCCGCAACGGGATAAAGGCGTGATATGTGTATGTTCCTGTGGAGTCAGCCAGAAGTTAGCACTGGTCCTGGACAACCCCTAAAGTAAACGTATTATGGAAAAAGTAACGTTTTTAGGCGCTCGCTCATTTTATTTACACAACCCCTGTGCAGAATTTTAAGTTCCTAAGTTAAAATAATAATAATACATAATAGGATTACCGGTTTTAGCAGATTTTTAATATCTGTTCGTTTTCTATTGACCTAATTACTAAGTATTTTAGAAAATGGTATTAGATTAATTCGAAGATCACACAAAACATGGCTTAGAACGCAGCGGAATTCCTTCTCTCCTGCAAAAAATATGTTGTCATTGAAATTGTTTTGGTATTTTAACTGAGTTCGCACGTAAACAACGTTTAGCGATATGATTAATGGAGTCGGTGGTGATGATCGCATCACGCTCTGATTGCCAGGGGCTATGCACCGCGGCCAAGGCGCGGGACACGCTAATTTCGGTTTTCAAATTAATTTCTATTGGACCAGTATCTATCACTATTTTATTTTTCATTGTAACTTTCGTATGTTTTGACCACTACAGTCACGTAACGTAACAGTATCCAATGGAACCTTTAACCCTTAACCACCTACCAGCGGCCTCACAGACCGCAACGATTTTTCAAACTCAAATATCTCATTGTGTGCGTGTTTTCAAGCGAAGTGCATCCATGTACCTTTGCTGTAATTTTGTACTATAGCTGCTTTGCTGTTTTAGAGTTAATATGAATAAAAACAGCAATAATATTGATGAGTGGCTTGAAGAATAAGTTCTAGATAAGAAGGAACTAGAAACCGATTTGGATGATAATCATGTGTGTAGAGGATTGTGAATCGGCCTCTTTAATGATAAGACAAAATCAAAACATATTGCAAAAAAAACACATCCGTGTAAAAGATTTGACGTTGTCCTCATGGAGCTGACAACTTTCCGATTAACACAGCAATATTTACATAAAACGCAAATTTTACTTATTTACTTGTATTGTACAAAAATATTGTGTTTCAACTTCGACGAAAAATTATAGATACTTAAACATTTGCATATTTCTTCTTTTTCGATTTTATTACAATTTTGTTTCTTTACTTCTATTAAAAGTTCATTAAATTTATGAAATTAAAACACATCAATTAAATTATGATCCTATGTCAACAAAACTTATTTTCTGAGAAAAGTAATTTTTCATACCAATACTATTGTTAATGGATGTGTTAAGGTTACCACTAGTATTAATTTACTAGTTGTACAATTAGTTACTCTTAAATAAGGCTTGAGAGCCTATGCATTTAGATTTTTCATCAAAATATGTCTTAATGACCTACCATTATATCCCGAAATAAAAGTCAATTTCTATCAGCGGTCTCCCAGACCGCAGGTAGGTAGTCAAGGAAGTAAAATATTGGGTAAGTGGTTAAGGGTTAAAATTTGCGCCTTTAATTTACAACATTAAATATTTTCTCCAATAAAATAGTATTAATGTTTATAAGCTGCAATCTGTCAACGTTGTTTTAAAAACAGATTAAATCGGAGTGCGGCACAGCGAACATCTAACTAAATTAGAGAATATAGATCGAAAAAAAAATATCGAGGATAATGTATTTTTACTGCACATACTTGAAAATCGCGGAGGATTACCTGACCTCATTACCTATTTTAATAAAACAAATACGAGTCTATAATATTACGAAATATCGAGATATTTTACGAGATCAATAAGTTATGGCTTGCGAGTGACCGAATTGATTACACTCGTCGTTTCGTGTGGAAATCAGAGATTATAATCTGGTATTCCTTTCCATGATATAGGTATTTAACCTACCAATCTACTTACTTACCTACCATCGTCACTTACCTAGTTTGATAAGCTGTAATCTTGTAGTTCTCAAGTGCATTGACATATTTCAACATTTGCAATGTTAAAATACAGGTATATAAATACCTAAATACTTCATGTCTATGTATTTATCTTGAAAAGATTACATCTCAAGATTTTTTAGCTGAAATAGGCATTTTGAGATAAGACGGATAAAGGTTGACTCTCTGTAACTATTGATAAAAAAATCCGTCCTAAAGCAGGGAATACCTAAAAACAGACACATATGACGAAATGATAAGTGTTTGTAGTAAATAGACTACGAAACCCTAAAACCAGTGGACATACAGAAGAGAGACTGTGTACCTACCATACCAGTTCAATAACCTCGGATGATATGTTACGAAAAAAAATTAAAAGGCAACATTTTTGTTATGTTATTTGTTATGTTCACTCATCTAAACAATGCCCCGAGTCCCAAGGTCTAGTTTTTCTTAGTGTTCAAGATAATCATGACAATTAAGTTCAGCTGTTAAAGAACTAGTTCGCATATTTAATTGTAATTAGGCTAAAGTACTGCCGTATTAGCCTAGAAAAAGGGTCCGTTGTTCTCAACTCAAATACAATGTTAGTAAGCTGATACTACTGAAATACTACGCCCCAAAAGTATTGGCCAAGCTCGCTTGTGACTGGGTGAGACCCTATCGTAAAATAGTAGAAGATCTCGCCATACAATGACCATCTCGCCATACTGTAGTCCAAAAGTGTAGCATACATCTGTCTTAGAAACGTCGGCCGGTGGAGTTAGCAGGTTCTCGGTGGAGACCACGCCCCGGCAAGCATGCCCCTACAGCCAGATGGACCGATGAATGATACTTAAATAAAATATGCCAATAAATATATTACTTAAAAAATTCACGCAATATCTTTCGTCCGTTAAACAGATCGCTGTAGGCCGATCTGTGGTGGGATGTTAAACCAAAACTCAGTTTATTTCATCATAACTGTCAACTATGTGAAAAATCGTCATAGTTGATCCACAAGTAATATTACTCAGGAAAAAGGTTTTTAAAAATTAATGTGTTTTGTAATGCTGAACTGCAAAAAGTAAAGAGTCTCAAAACCATTGGACATTGTAAGCGAGCAAAGGCAGTGAGTTTTCCTTGACCCACCTAACTGCCTTCAAGCGATGAGCCTAGCGATAACTACAGATCAACATGACAGCTTGAAGCGTTTATCGCAATTTTTCCTCGTTTCGCTCATTGCTTCGACAAGTGTTTTTCACTTAGAAACTACGAAATTGACAAATAACAAGAGCTTCAAGGTGGTTCGCGGGCTGATAACCACACTAGGATTCATTCTCTGTGCTATCGTAGAGTAGCATATCATCAGCATTTATCCTTACAATTAATTCATTTTAAATTTAATGATATTTTTTTTACAATTATTACAGAGCAAGGCTATTGCGTGCTATTGAATATAAGGCTACACTTTTACTTGCAATGGTACTAATTGTTAACTGACCATTATAACTATTTTCATTGTTATTTAGGTATACGCAAACTAGCTGAATCAAAACCAGGTTTTCTGTTAGTCTCTAATTCTAACTAAATTACTACATATTAATTAACATATCCGAAAAGTTTGGTTGAACTTCTAGTTATCATCAACTAAAATTTCAACACCTCTTGAACACCCTGTAGTAACCAAATCCTTAATCCATTATTCAGATAAAAACCTTCATATGTAAGTATTATTAACACAACGCGTGGTAAATTTGCAATATTAATAAGGTTTTGCAACAGTGTCAAGGTAAACGAATATATTGATCTCAATTCTGCGGTCCATGTTCTTAGCTAATGTTATCTTAAAATATATCTTCTATTCTATCTTAAAAGGAAAAGGTATAAAATACAGCTAATATTTTAAAGGGTGAACTTTCCCCAAGGAACATGTTAACCTACTTTTTTATAACATCTCGATCTATGTCCCTTGAGCTTATTTTTCATGTATATCCATCCAGGTCGTAAGTGAAGTGTAATTTTTAGACAGCAAATTAATGCTAGCGAGGTATTAAGTGAATGAATCAATCTCACTTTCACAAAAGGATGAAAATGTTAACCATAAATTCTAATGCGAGAATCGAGGATATTTTATTTTCTTGAAATGCAAATAATGTACTCATTTACATTTCACACCCGAAAAGTCATTTCCTTTTTAAACTAATCATTTCAAAACAAAGATTTGCAAGAAGTTTCGATCTCTCGGATGAGAGGTACATTTATTTACTAAGTTTTTATAGTAGCTTAAGTACTCTCCGAGGTTGCAATTGATTTTACATCTGCGGTATGTAGGTATACTGCTTTACACATGGAATAAAAAGTGAGTAAAATAAAGTGATAAATATAAAAAAAACACCCATAAACGATGATTGTATCGTCCGGTACACAAATTGCATAATAAACTTTTGTTTTCTATGATAAAAATATTGCATTAATATGAAAAAAAATCTTACAAAAAGTAGATATTTGTGTAAGGTGTAAGGATGTTAGTAATTTTTACTTATCTTATCGTAATATTGAGTATTAATTCGACTAACTCATTTATTGAGGTTATAACATAGGGTTATAAAAACATATTACTTATAATATAAAATATCTCCCCTTCACGTTTTATTTCATTATTGTCATTCATTCTGACAATAATACAAAAAAAATACCTATGGTAAATTATTTCCGTATTCCATCAGTACACGGAAACATCAAAAAGTTCTAGCTTCTTTAGGGGCCTCTATGAAAATTCGTTCATAGATAGCATTAAGCTACTACAATTTTAAGAACTTTCTATCTAGACTTCTCTATAAGTTTTAATCATCGGTCATTTATACAGTTTTACGTTAAATATTTTACGACTCATGTTCCACGCAATACCTACCTGCGCTATACTATATCTCTATTCTGTTTGGTTAAATAGTGTTTTTACGTGTGTTTTTGACTGAAAATTTGTTAATGTAGTCATATAAGGCGAGGAACACACTTGACGCACGTCGGAGCGCAAAAATATCGCACCGTAATATCAGATCCATACTAGAAACGTCACTCCATACTAGAAACGACGCAGCGTTATCGCAGTGTCATCCGCCGAGTGCGGTTTTAGTATGGGGATTGACATTTCTAGTATGGATCTGACAGACCACTGCGATATTTTTGGGCTCCGTCGTGCGTCAAGTGTGTTCCTCGCCTTATATACCTACATATAATAAGTAAATAAATGAAAGGGGATTCATAATAAGATTTATCTAAAGTACTTGCAATGAATTACTTTATGAATGCGAGCCGTTCGATACTTACTGATAAAGAAAACAAACTACACTAAGTAAATACTAGCTATAATGTCCTTAGTCATTACTCAGGCCACTGACCTCTGCGTGAGTATACCATATTAATATTTCAAACAATGTCCCCAACATAGTTCTAAATATGAAGGAAGAATTTTATACTCCCATTTGATTCATTTCGCCAGCCTTCACAAATATTTACTTTTTCTATACGAAATGTGTGTTGGGCAAAGTTATTCAGTGTAATTGAACTAGTTCAATTTTATGACACTCTTTTTTATGAATCATCATCATCATACCAGTCCACATCTACTCACTAAGGCACCTTCGTTTTCTCGCTATCTACCTACACGGGTCATGTGCCCCCCGCATGCACTGTCTTCTAGCAATAGTGACTAGATAGTCCGCCCATCTGGCTAGCGGGTAGTCTGCTTACTGGACGAATGGAATCGAATTAATGACAGCTATACTTGTTTATGAATTGTTACATTAAATTTATGGAAATAATTACGACATTTGTGTGAGTTTGGGTTAAAAGAACAGATTTTAAACGGAATGCATTTCATATAGCTTTTATTATATAGCTGTGTCCCCCAGGAGTGTCACTTCACATTATCATGTGGCGGAGCCGATATGGCCCGCTGGCTGCTCTCTTAGCTTTGACAGATTTTCGGATGAATAAAAGACCAAAAAACCAACTTTTCTTTACCACGGCTTTATTGACACTAAGTCAAAACAATATTTGTCTAAAATAAAAAGTAATAAAAAATACAAAAGATTATACAAAAAGGTGCGATTCCGCACACATGGTTACCCATAAGATGTATCTGAAGTGTATCTGTGATATTGCAATAAAGAATTGAATTGTAGAACGCCGGATCAACCTGATCAAATCTAACGCGATTGATACTTTTCACCCCCCTAATTCGTTGGCCATTGACAGTAATCAAATCATGAATAGCTATCGGTACCCTGTTGTTCTATGGAAAATGTATTTCTATAAAAATATTTATATGTATGTATGTAATCGAACTGGCGCAGAGCTTCTATGATGTGCCATCACAAAACGTGGGCCCCTTCTTTTTCTTTGCGGACGCCTGGCAACAATGTTAATTTAAATTAGTTACTAGCGCCTGGCTATGTATTGTCTATAAGTAGGTATTTATGGTAGGCATATTTGTTGCTGATCGGGTCGTTAAACCAAGTCGGGACGAAGTTAGAGTGTTGCTATACTGTATGTGAACTATATCTATCATCATAATCAGAAGCTTCGAGAGCTTATTAATAGCTAGTAAATGTATCCTTGATCCTTGCCGTGTGGTGCCGGCTTAGTATAAGACCACCCCATTTCTGCCCGTGGGTGTTGTAAAAGGCGACTGAAAGATGGGTCCAGGGAACGGGCAGCAGCATTTTTTTGTGAATATCTACAAAATCTTGCACTTTGCTCGCCAATCCGCCCGCCAAGCGTGGTAAGTATGGCAATACTCCCCAATCAGGGAAGGCTCATGTCCAGCAGTGGGCTGTTGTGGCTGTAGCAGTAGGTAGTAGTATCCTTGATGAATGATACACGCAGAAACTCATTAGTTATTCAGCTTACGTGCTCTCGCCGTCTTCCTTACGTATATAAAAGCAATCCATTGTCCAGAGGCCAACACACATTGCAACATAACTTCCGGTTGACTGATTCCAAGTTACGGTTCTTCCGACTTAAAAAATAGGGCCAAATATTTTGATACTCGCTCAAAAGTGAAACTTACGTGCTCAAGGCCGACTCGCACTTAGCAGATAAGATGCGGAAAGAGAACCGTAGCGGGTAAAAAGTGACCACCTATTCATTTTTACATAGAAACCCACGATCGACAAATTTTGACAAAGTCACAAAAGCACCCCCAAATTCCACGCCGGTTCTCTTTCCGCACAGGCTCTAGTTGTATTTACAGTAAGAAGTTCCTGTTGGTTTAGTTTTAGCCAAATTATGAGTTGCTTGATGGCTTACAACTTGTCACTAAATGCGCAAAACTTCCGACACCCCAACTGATTTTAAATTTAATTAACCCTAAATGAAGAATAGAATGAAAAATATTATGTATAGATAACATATTTTGTATTCCTAGCAATTCCAGCGATTTCTTATGTCTGCGACGTAGCGTGTGCATGGGTCGTATTGATATTTTATTAATGAATAACTAAACATGACAACGCATATTGTAATAAATATTTTACAAGTATGATTTGCCAAAAAGTGGTTCAGTGAATTCTGCTCTCGATTCTGAACAAACTATTTTCAGTCAATATTTTCACTTTTTACAGTAGGTAGTTCCGCTATTTTAATATATATATATATATTGCTATGAAAGCGACCGGCTTCGTTACTTCATCGTCAGGCAATCGATGTCGAAGTCGATGAAGTAACGAAACCGATCGCTTTAACAGCAATTTAATTATTAAAATAGTGAAACTAGTGTAAGGCGAGGAGCATACTTGTCGCACGACGGAGCGCAAAAATATCGCAGCGGTCTGTCAGATCCATATTATAAATGTCAATCCCCATACTAAAACCGCTCAGCAACTGTTGGCACAGCGCTATCGCTGTCATCAGTCGAGTGCGGTTTTAGTATGAGGAGTGACGTTTTTTAGTATGGTTCTGACAGACCGCTGCGATATTCTTGCGCTCCGTCGTGCGTCAAGTGTATTCCTCGCCTTAGAAGTGTTTTATTGAATAGAATACTATGGAGTTCCATCAAAAAATTACAACACAAAATGTAAAACTATTTTCAGGTTTTACTCATTTAAAGTTACACATTGTAGTTATAAGGTTAGTTTACGAGTAAATGCGCATTTAGTAAAGTGTAGAGGATTTTGTTTCTCACTTCACGGTCGAACAAGTTATTCGAAAAATAAATAGGTCGTCTTCGTTTCGACTCTAATAATAATAATATTTAGTAGTTGTGTATTGCCGCGATAGAGAGAACTGGTTGATCCATTACGATGGTCGTCTCGTGTTTAAGCATTTGTCTTAGATTGATCGGTTAGCTAAGAAGGGATCAGGTTCCGGAGACAATTAGAACAGTTTAATGCCTTACGGATTTAGGTCATCGGCTCTCCTCTGATGAACCCTGGCGTGGTTTTAACAAGTGTTCTTTATAGTGGACCGCCTCAGAAGGAGGGTTATTTTTTATAGTATGTGTGTGGACAACTTGATTCTTTTTCACGAGCTACTACTGCCCAAACTACGAGAACTAGGTGAAAATTTTACATAATGAGGTGTCGTTAGATTCCTCTCAGCAATGCGAATAACACTGGCTAGGCATATCAAAACTTAATAAACTGAAAATTCACAGATGCGTTTCTGTTTTTTCTTTAATTAAGATTGCGCCAAAAGTGTCAAATGTAGGTGCGAGTCAAATTCAGTCAGCATGACTCTATTGTGAAACTGTAGTTAGGTTGGTACCTACCTACCTACACTTTTACTAGATTTATTTATAGTTCGATTGATCCATTACGATCAGGCGACGGATTAAAGGCAATTGAATATGAAAGACGCTTGATATCACACGCACACGAATGTGTGAAGTGACAAGATAGCTTCAGATAAACTAGTTTCGCGTGACGGAGAGATTAAACGTTGGATTCATAAAACTGAAACAGTATATTTTTTAAATACTTTTAGTTTTCCTTATCTAGATATCTCTAAAAAATACTTCCACTTGAACTGCAGACACACTCTCAAGCATAGGCGGATCATATTCATACATTTCAAGACATACATTTTTAAACTTTGTTTTTTGTGAAATCACAACTTTCACATATCTTTGCTAGTACCTTCAGAATATGGCGGATCGCACACTTGACCCATAACGGAGCGCAAAAATATCGCAGCGGTCTGTCAGATCCATACTAGAAACGTCACTCTCCATGGCGATCCGCCATATTCTGAAAGTACTAGCAAAGATATGTGAAAGTTGTGATTTCACAAAAAAACAAAATGTATGTCTTGAAATGCATGTACATGCATGTATGTATATACAGGGTGTAAAAATATTAGCTTATATTTTAAGGGGTGATGTAGCCGATGAAACTGAACAACTTTCCCTAAGGATCATAGGTCGAAATATGAAAAATAATTTTGGACCCCCCATACAGTAAGTTGACTCACTCGTCTGCTACATTTTGTATGGGAGGTCCTAAAATTTATTTTATATTTCGACCTATGTTTCTTGGGGAAAGTTGTTCAGTTTCATGGTCTGGTTCACCCCTTAAAATATTTGCAGCAAATATTTTTACACCTTATTTGTACGATAACCACAGTGCAAAGAATTATTGCAGATGAAACCTTTCTTTAAATAAAGGAGCAACCATGATTGAAATCGCTAATGTCGTCACAATCTGACTCGGCGCGAACTACTCAAATAATAATAATAATACTTAATATTCTTTATTGGACACAAAATAACAATAACAAAGGAAACATCAATGTGAAATTCAGACAGTAGAATTAGGCAGCCTTAATGCTAAAGTAGCATTCTCTTCAAGGCAACCTTTGGGTGAAGAAGAGAGTGTGATATGTTTATCGGGATGGTGCATACTGAATAATATGACAACAATAAACATAAGATAAAACAATAAAGATATTGATGTGATTACAAGTGAAAGAATGCATATAACGAAGAAAAGGTATGTTTATACATTCAGCATAACAACTGTTTTCTTTGAGACGACATCTTTCTTGTTTTGATTCAGTAGTCCTTTGCGTGAATCTACGGTCAGTGCACCACGATATGGTATGATGGATATTGGCATTGATTGAATCAAACATCTTTAACCAACTGGTGAGGTACCTAGGGGAATTGTGCACAAGATTACATACTGAAATAAGACACACCATCAATATCTACTAAACTATCCATGTAAGAGAAGTGCCTGTAGAGTGTTAAGGGGTCCATATTCGAATGAATAAAAATAAATAAATAAAAAATAACCTAAGTATTATAAAAACGCATTTTAGGTAATTTGTCGAGCTGTGTCATAAAATGAAAGAGTTGGTTTGGATCTGACAGACCGCTGCAATGTTTTAGCGCTCCGTTGTGCGTTTAAGTGTGTGATCCGCCACATTGGTCGGTCAGATTGGTCTGGTTTATGTTTCATAATTTTATTTATTTATTATAAACTTACTAGATTTTGTAAGAAACAGTCTTATTCCCAATAAAATGTTTTTAAACATCTACATAACATTAAATAACTCACATGCTTTTATAATAGTAACTAAATATATGCCTCCAAACACGATGTCAACAATTCCCCCATCATTTGTTTGATGCTTTTGTCATTTGTAGAAATATTTTTTTAAATATCCTCATAAGATACCAATCTTGTCCTGTTAATGGATTTCCATCTCACATCAAAATTCATAGCTAAATAAACGCTGTCCCGCTTTTTCTTACACCTGCATGGCAATGCGAAAGAATGTCGTTTCGAGCGAGGTGATTACCAAATTACTTTTCCATAAATTTTGACAATTGCGCCTGCGAAGCTTGAACCACTCCTTAATTAACGAGATGCCGGTTCGGAGCGTTTTCAAACCCCTATTTTCTTCTCAAGTATAGCCTAAGTTAGCTCTAAATGTTATTTATAAATTTAAAAACTTTAGAATTAATATTGAAAAAGCTTTTTATGTTAAACGGTTTTCTGTTACGAGTAGGTCAAAAAAACCGTATTAAAAACATGCCTACGCTCGTTCAAAATTTGCGTATGTATTCGAGCCCAGAGTTTCGACAAACCTACTGAAGACATGGCGAACTGAAACTGAAGCCCAGTTAACTTCAATTAACCCGTCTTGCGATTTCGCGACCAATTTTTACTGGTTACAACCGGTTCGTCGACTAACAGATTTTGTACTCGTTTAGTATCAATCAACTTCATCATTATTTTGTCTGGTACGATGAATCAATAGGGATTTGTGAGCCTAGGGAGGAAAGGATAGTCACATAAAACTGATCAATTTTGTTTATTAACAGTTGTGTTGGTGTAAAAGTCTAATAAATTAGAGAAAAAATAGTTTTTACTGAAGATTTACTGAAGACCTTTACTGAAGGAAAACTATGGATTTCTTCAGCTACTGAAAGACGAAAATAGCGAACTTACATAGGAAAGCTTAACCAGTGTTTATCAATGAAACGCAATTTAGTGGTAGAAAATGAACATAATCCCAAGTTGAGTATTTTCGTGTTGTAATCCGAGCACGCAGTACGAACTGAGTGCGCGAATTCATTGATTTATTCTTGGACAGGCGACGCTCCTTAACAACAGAAAACTATGAACTTACTACAATTTGTACTGCAGATAAATTAATCACTCGTTGATCATACATACTTGCTATATGAGTCGTCTATTGAGTCGACCGTAGTGACGCATGTTTAAGTAAAAAACCTGAAACTTTTCTTTTCGCGACGTACCTATAACTTCCATAGACAAGCACTTAGTTAGTATGTATTAGCAGACCTTCTTTTACTGGCTATTCTTGGGAATTCTAAGAAATTTATATATGGGTATTTTGGCCCCTTAAAGGGGTGAGTTGTAATATATATGTGTAATAGTATGTAGTGCCTTCTTTAATTAAGGTACCGGTTTACTTCAATGGTATCAGTAAGGCGAGGAACACACTTGACGCACGACGGAACGCAAAAATATCGCAGTGGTCTTGCAGATCCATACTAGAAACGTCACTCCCCATACTAAAACCGCACTCGACGGATGACACTGCGATAGCGCTGCGTCAAAAGCAACAATCGATCTGACAGACCGCTGCGATATATTTGCGTTCCGTCGTGCGTCAAGTGTGTTCCTCGTCTGAGGCAAGGTACAGTAGAAGGTACATTTATATACCTATATATGATGACAGGGCAGGGAATTAATTGAACCAACTTGAGGATAATGCTGCCATAACGGGATGGTTTCTTTAAAAAAATCAGGTACCTAAATGTTATGGAACTGCAGGTGCTACTAATAGGACTTGCCTATTTTAGATTTTAATTAAGAAATAGATGACGGTAGAATGATAACAATTTATATTCTAAATAATGACTTTTTACAACTTAGTCATCCGTGACTCCGAGGTTTGTAGGGCTCGATATCTTGGAATTGTAAAAATCTTATAATTTTAGTTTATTAGTTGTGATAACACAAGAAAATATTAGGACACGCGGTAAAAAAAGAACCTATTGCTAACAAGGGTGTAGTTTGAGGCCCGAGCGCAGCTGAGGGCATCCATAGACACGAGTTTGCAATCGGATTTTCTTCTGAGTGATACAAAGTGCTATAAACTACACCTGCAAGAATAAAAAAAAGAGAAATATTAATAGAAGAACAGTTCAATAAACCACAAGTAAAAAGTAAGCAAAAACAAATAAGGTCAGTTAAATGACATGAAAAATCCTGAACGAATTCGTGCGGTATCTTTTTAAAATAATATCGTACAACGCAAAAGCAATAAGTTTATTCAGCCAAGTCTTCCATTTTGTCTACAAAAATATATTAGATTTAGGTTCCGTTTTACGTAACTTTGACAGTTGCATCTTATCTGTGGAGAAAAGTGATTTGTATGGTTTTTCTCTTCCGCTAATCTGAAACGTGAACAATAATAATGACACACGTTCCTCTCTACGTTTCATTATGCTATAGGCCATTTTCTATGTAGGTGTAGTAGGTACCTAATGAATATGTTTTTCTTTTGGTTTCAGAAATTACCCTACCCAAAGCAAGTTGGATTTATAGTCACAAATGAATTCTGTGAAAGATTTTCATATTATGGAATGCGAAGTGAGTATAAAACATTTTAATGCGTTTCAATATTTAGATGCGCTTCCCGCGTGATGCCGGCTTAGAATAGCATCACCCCATTTCTTACCGCGGGAGTTGTAAGAGGCAACTAAGGGACTCGAGGGTTTCATGTGTATTACAACTTTAGACGACAGGCTGACAACCTGTCACTCAATTACTTGTCAGACGTGGCGAAAACGACCGTAATGTTACGATCGTTAACGCTCTGTCTACCCTGCAAGATATAAAGGCGTGATTTGTGTATGTATGTAATATTTGGATAACTAGGTATCTACCCAGTGTTTGATGTATAACTACACTAACTACTTCTAGAGTGCAGTGCAGGTATCTATGAATTCACTTCATAATAAAGAAGATTTTATTTCAAAATCATTATCTTTGGCCTTATACTTTTGTATCAGAAGGTTTAATCAGTCTGAGGCAAGATTCGCTACTTAAAGTTCTTGCCAATTAAATCCCCAGAAAAAAAGGCGAGCTCGCCGCCGCCACTGCCTGGAAAATTCGGAGCAAGACCGGGGCTTTATGCACTGGTATCCCCTGTGTATATTATTTGAAAATTGACCTGTCAATATCAACAACTCGATTATCTACAGCTTCTATGAAACTAATTGCACTTCCCTGTCAGAAGCGTCCATCGCTGGTAGAACCTAGGAGATTAATTAATACAAGTTACAATTATTAGCTATAACAATACGATGTACATCGCAAAGTAGCGTATCTAGTGCTGCCCGTGTCATCATAGTGAAATTGTCGGATCGCTGGTAGATATTACATAGGTAGGTACTTAGTATTCGCCCGGAGATACAAATGGGCAAAAGTACAATTGTATCACAATGAAGTTCTTTTTTATTGCTATATTGAAGTACTTTCCAAAGCTTAAATTGTTTAATAGTGAAACGTTTTTGTACTTATCTACTAACAATGTTCTTTATTGTGTGTTCTATAGCGATCCTATCCCTGTACCTGAGTGTGAAACTGGGCTACACGGACAATGGCGCGACAGTATTGTACCATGTGTTCACCATGGTGGCGTACTTCTTCCCCGTGCTTGGCGCCATGATCGCCGACGGCTGGCTGGGCCGGTTCCGGTGAGTTACAAACCATGTGCAGTGTGAAACTGGGCTACACGGACAATGGCGCGACAGTATTGTACCATGTGTTCACCAGGGTGGCGTACTTCTTCCCCGTGCTTGGCGCCATGATCGCTGACGACTGGCTGGCTGTGAAAGTCGGTAATTTAAAGAGTTCGTCGGAGCCACAGTGGATATTTTCCTAGCTCTCACTTGCGTTTGAAAATCATACGCATTTAGGTACATTATTTTTATAAATCATAAATCCGTATTAG
This sequence comes from Keiferia lycopersicella, assembly GCA_029255805.1. Classification (NCBI taxonomy): domain Eukaryota; kingdom Metazoa; phylum Arthropoda; class Insecta; order Lepidoptera; family Gelechiidae; genus Keiferia; species Keiferia lycopersicella. The sequence continues at coordinate 11,910,382 of JARACZ010000006.1, read as the reverse complement.
CTTTTATGTGGTGAAATACAGATGTTTATTTATAAATAGAACACACACGAAGCCCTGCTAGTTGGGCACTGCTAAGCTAAGTAATTGCTAAGTAGTAGGTATATAATATAAGAAATTATACCTACTATCAGCATTATTTGAATTTAGGTATATGTCTAACGAATAACATTGAAGTGAAATATGAAAGTCCGATTAGTTCTTTGATTGAACTTAGTAGTTATCGATAGCACTTTTTATGTAGGCAAGTAAGTATCACGGTGCAAAACGACTGATTCTCAAGAAACGCTCTCAATCTTTCATACATAGGGGTTGGATTCGTAATAGTTTTGTATGAAACACTATACCGACAACTTCCGTCCCTACGACGTATCGCACAAAGTTACCGTAGCCATAGAACAAATAATAAAATATTACCTACAAAATGTAGCCTGCAAATACCTACACGCGACGGAGCGTGAAAAATATAATAACTTAACCTAATGTAACTACGGTTACGTACCTACTTAGGTAAATGTATGAAGTTGTTTATTATTTATGTTTCAGAACGATCTTCTACTTGTCACTAGTGTATGCTCTGGGCAGCACGTTGATATCCTTGGCAGCTATGCCACCAGTCAACTTGCCAGCTGTGTAAGTAATGTTGACTAACTACACCTTTTGTACTATTGTCTGTTTTGTATTTAATTTAGTGCCATGCCACTTACCTATACATGATGATTGGTTTGTTATTGTCACCTTTTATTACACCTACCTACTCAACTTATAGATGTAAACAAAGTAGGGTAAAGTAAAGTTCGAATCCTGCTAGCGAAATACATAGTATTTTGTAAGCTTTATTAGACCTATCATATGAAAAAATATATATTTCGAAAGTGAAGGTACATACTAAATTATAAAAAAAACAAAAGCTAGTAAATATTCGAAATTATGTATTCGCGGTGGTTACATATATTCTGTTGTTTAAGAACTTATTGTTTGATTATTATTTACCTGTGGAACGTAAATGAATTTGCTAGACCCTACTCATGTTTCACCTTTCAGGCCATTTACAATGATCGCGCTACTGTTGATAGCGTTGGGCACTGGCGGGATAAAGCCGTGCGTGTCCGCGTTCGGCGGAGACCAGTTCAAGCTGCCGGAGCAGGAGAGGTACCTCGGCTACTTCTTCTCCATGTTCTACTTCGCCATCAACGCTGGCAGCCTCATCTCCACGTTTCTCACGCCGATCCTGAGGGCAGACGTGCAGTGCTTCGGCGAGGAGGACTGCTACTCGCTCGCGTTCGGTGTCCCCGCCATTCTTATGATTGTGTCTATAGGTACGTGAAAACTCTCAGTTTTCAAGCTATGGCGAATGAGATGATGTCAGCCGTCGGTTCTGATTGCGTTGCTGACGTTGTCGCCAAGAAGTGGTTTCAAAACGGTAGGTTTCAAGAATATTCATTGACGTCAGTGGTTCATAACGAAATGAGATTTTTATTGACAAGTCCCAAAATATTCACAACCAACACTCAAGGCAAATAAGGTTTCCTTAATATAATATTTCCGAGTCATAAATTTATTTTGTAACGGTGATGTAGTCCTCACTTAATATAAAACAAGTTTGCTTTATGTGTTTCTGTCATGGACACCGAAAACTCCTCCTTACCCATGCAACAGACTTTGATGTGTATTTTTTTATGGATGGGACGATTCAATTGATGATTTTATATTTATATGTATAATACATGGCAGGAAACGTCTTATACCCGCGGGAGAACGATTAGCAGTGAGACACCAGTTATAAATATAATTAGATATGAATAATAACAGACATACTGTATCTCCGCAGTGTTCTTCGTTATCGGCAAAAAATGGTACATTATCAAAAACCCGGCGGGAAATATCCTTGGAAAAGTGGCTGCCTGTTCTGGGGTAAGTAAGATACTACCTACTACAGATAGAGAGATTGCTTCATCAGTGCAAGAGTCGCAGCTTTCGCTTGTGAAGTTTCCCCCATAAGCCATCGACCATAGGCACGCTAAAATGTTATGTTTCCTGTTTTCGCCATCCGCCATCCAGTCAATAAAATTTCGTTTCGACATTGCGATTAATATGGGTAATAATATTTACCTCAAATTATTGCACTGATGGTTGATTATATGAAAATCTACTAAGTTAACTTCTTACTTATCTTTATTATTAGGTACCTAACTTACCTACTTATAGATAGTTCCTATGAATCCTTGTAGAAACATTTTTTATTTAATTTAATTGATCATTGTGTTTTCATTTATTTCAATGAATTTAAACAACAGTAGGTAGCAAAACGTGCACAAATACTAGGATTGATTTACCTACCGTCAACCAACCAACCGCTTGTCTACTTTGACACATCCTCTGGTTCGAGAATGGGTTCATCAACTAACTTTTTTCAATGCTTTATTTAACCAATACATAATAAATGCCAATATTTACCTAGCTAGCTAGCTTGGCTGTAATAGAAAATATACTTAACACTTAGCAGCCGTATTTCGAAAATAACGCTGTTTCTAGCTTTGAAAACGTACGAAAATAAGTTGCATTATGGATTGAAAACGTACCTATATCAAATCGGGGACGTTCTAAAGAAAGGTCAGGTAAAGAGTATCCTAAATCGATGAGCATGTATGAAAAGGCTGATGGCTGTTGAGGAAGCGAGAGGTGTGTCAGGATCGTAGCAAATGGATGGATGTAGTCTCTGCCTACCCCTCCGGGAAAGAGACGTGATTATATGTACGTACGGATTCTTCTTTTCGTGTGGGGCATCATGTCGTCCAACGACCCAATGAACCCTAGTGTCAGAATTATTCAACCGCCTTCTACAAGTAGCAGGCTTCTGAGATGGTTGTGTAGCGACCGCCGTCAAAGTGATCATAGACAGCAACCGGGACCTACGGCTTAACGTGCCATCCGAAACACGGAACCATCTTACTTACGGACAATCGGGTGGTTCAGCCCGCAATGTCCTAACCAGACTGGGAAATACACAAAGTGATAAATATCAGCTTTGTGAGTGACCCACCGAGAATCGAACCCGGAACCTTCTGCGTCAAAGGCAGTCGCACTACCACTGCGCCACATCGGTCGTCGTATGGATTGAAATAATACTCGCGGAACCAAAGGGTAGTCATTGTGTTATCATTTATTTCAATGAATTTAGACAGCAGTAGGTAGCGAAACGTTTTGCAAAGATTGACGAGAATGTGTTTTTCGATTTCAGCACGCTATAGTGAGATCATTCAAGAATAAAGAGAAGCGTGAGCATTGGCTGGACCACGCCGACGACAAGTATGACTCGAATCTGATCGAGGATATCAAGGCGCTTCTGCGGGTGCTGGTGCTCTTCATCCCCCTGCCGGTCTTCTGGGCCCTGTTCGACCAACAGGTATCGCCACACCCAGTTTGAAAGCAATTTTCACTCAAACCTCGTTCAAACTAAATAATAACGTTTAAATTTTACTGTTTTATTCTACATTTTAACCAAATGCTGCATTACAGGGTTCAAGATGGACATTCCAAGCAGCGAGAATGGAACAACAGATCGGAAGCTGGAGCCTGAAGCCCGATCAGATGCAAGTTGTCAATCCATTGCTTATATTGATATTCATCCCTCTTTTTGAAGTGGTAAGTAGTCAGTCAGGTACAGGTACCTAGATACTACAAATACATGTAAATTGAAAATTGATAGCGGCATTTAAATTCTAACCTCTTCCTTTAGGCAATCTACCCGTGTATGACATGGTGCAAACTAATAAAAAAGCCACTACATAAAATGATTTGGGGTGGAATGCTTGCAGCCGCCGCCTTTGTCATCTCTGGCATAGTTGAACTTAACCTGGTGGTAAGTTTGAAACATTTTAGTGCAATAGCATGTCTTGTAATTGGTTTTTGAATGATTATAGTGACAGCTTTGTTGTGATTTCAGCCAACATATGGTACGCCGGTTGTAGAGGGCTATGCTCAGTTAAGAGTGTACAACGGCTATAACTGCAATTTCACATTGCAATCTGGTAATGACAGTGGTGTGATAATTGCCCCGTTATCGGTATACGAAGATCTGGAAATTCCAGCTGATGGTTATTTAGACCTGCCGTATGAATTACAAGGAGAGGCAAACAGTGCATGCGCAGATATCGCTTACAGTGGGAACTTCAATTTAAAAGAAAAAACCGCAAATTCTTTCTTTATTAAATATTCTGGAGTTGAAAATTTCACAGACAATAACGACAAGACCATCGATGGAGTCAATGTCAGGTATTATCACAGTTCGTCATGCTTGTTGACTTTACAATGTCGACGAGTATAATAGTTTTCGTAAATTTCATTCCAAAACTCATACATCTGACTTTCAACTTTAGAATTAATCATTTTGCTGTTACTGCTTATCAATAAAACGTTATCATTTCTTGCATCCATGGGAAACCATGTAATGTTTCCCAAATACGGGCGTGGTGTAGGATTGCCGGTTTTAGCAAAGTTAGACCACATCTCTGTTAATTCTCTAACAAATACTTTATCTTTATTGTTTGTATCTTTGTTCAAATGTATGTATCGTTCCCGAAGTGGAGGGCATTTCATTAAATAGCATACTTCATCGCCTTTTGATGCGCCTTTGATATTAATTTTAGCTCCAGCAAGAGAATTAGCTCTAACCGCGTTGAGTGTCCCCACGTAATTAAACTTGTAAACGTACAATTCTTGTACAGTTCTTGATAAAAGTTTGATAAACTTGTATATAGGATACTTAACTAGATCTGATGCATATTTTACAAAATCTTTAACAGATTTTTCTGAAATACCTTCTGTAAAATATTTGTCTTTAATCCTTCTCGCAATTTCTTTGTACTCTTTAGAGGAATAATTGTAAACACATGAATCCGAAAAAGGCACCATAAATTTGAAAAAGTTAGTAAAAAATTTCAGATAGTTTGGATTATGTATGAATGGTATAACTTCTGCAATACTTTCTTGACTGTTAAAACCAATCATGACCGGAATCTTAAATTTCAGGGTTTTTATTTCTTTCGTGTAGGGATTGCTAGAAATAAGTGAACTGTTAGATATTTTTTCTACTGTCGGAGAAAATGGAATGATTGGTTTCTGGAAATTTATAATTTCTTTGCTATTATACATTTTGATTGAAGCATCAAGTATAGTTTTAGCAGGAGCGCTCATCAAGTTGTTTGAATCGGTCAGTTTCAAATATTCACCAAGCTTTCTTCGCTCACTAATAGGGTCGACTTGGAATATTGACGGAGAAAAGAGCCCACCGCTCTGAAGAATAACTTTTGAAAATAATTTTCCGGCTTTCGTCATTAAAATTAATGACACGTAAGTAGCAGCCGAGTCACTTGCCATCAGCGTAATTTTGTTTTTATCTCCATCGAACACCTTAATGTTTTTGCGTATCCACTTCAAGGCTGTAACAATGTCTTTAAGGCCCATATTAGCGTGAGTGTCAGTTTCATTAAGATCCAAAAATCCAAATACTCCGATTCGGTGAGTAACGGTTACGACGATAACATCGTTGTCCACAAAAAAGTCCCCACCATGTATATGACTGAAACTGGAAGTAAAAGCGTGCCCGTGGATCCAAACGACAACAGATTTTTGACTGCTTTCGTCGTTTATAGGAAGGGATGGCGTGTATATGTTCATATAAAGACAGTCTTCGGTTCCGTATGTTGCATATTTGTGAACGATGTGTGCTTGGATACACGCACCGTGGTACCCTCTTGTTGCATCATAAGGGCGGTCCCATTTCGCAGCACGTTTTGGGTCTTTGAACCTTAAATTACCCGTAGGAGGTTTTGCGTAAGGAACTCCATAAAAAGCGTAGTATAATCTTCGACCAAATAAAGTTAATTCTCTTGTGCCTACCAACTCTCCTTGCGAAACATTAACAACATTTGAACTTGCTGTTACACAAACTGATACAAACACCCACAAAATTGCTCGCATCGTCCGTCACTCATGTTCGCCAGGAGTAATCGACACAACTACAAAATCTTATCAACAGCACTACTATCGAACGCACTCAACTTTAAAATGTTTTTGTTAGAAAATTAATTTTCCGCCCAGCGGTAATTTGAAAAGGTAGCAGTGGAAAATTGATATAAAATACCTACCGCTGCTATTATAGAGGTATAAACTTGTGTCAAACAATAAATAAGCTTGGACTGATCCATGTGTACTTAATTAATTCTCTATATGTTTTATTAACGATTGTTTTCTAGTTTTACAACGGTGCAGATGAACACCTGACTAAACCATTAAGTCACCATTAAGAGTGAACGTGTTATTTTTACTCTAAATCATGCATTTTTTAGGTTCCTATACAACTCTAGAAATACAACAGTCATACGTCTAGAAGACGCTAAAAAAAGTAACAGAACGAAATTAGATATACCGAGCAGTGATAGCAGTCAGAACAAAATTGATCCAGGAACTTATAATATAGTTGTCGACAATCAAGTAGTACTTAGGAATTACGAATTTAGAAGTGGTGCAGTGTACACAGTTAATATTTATGAAATCAACAGCGGGGAATTTGTGAGTATTTAGAATACTTTCTATCGCAAATACTATTAGCTGCACCTAGGATTTACATTGAAGGTTTCAATCTGAACGTGACCTGAACCTATAGGTTCGCTATAACCTGTGCGGTAAACTAGAATTTGATGCTTTCTGTATACCTACCTAGAAGCTTATAAGTCAGAGCAATATCAAAACTAATTCACGAACTTATTTGTCATTAAATTATATTTCTGTCGTCATTGTCGATATTTGACGAAACGTCTCCTGCACGAAAAGAAGAGGAAAAAAGTATTGCGAAACTACCACGCGATATGACTGCGTAGTATAAAGCAAAGTCGCTTTTCGCGTGTGTCTGTATGTATGTTTGCTCAAATCTTTAAAACTGCACAAGCGATTTTGATGCAGATTTTTTAATAGATAGAGTGATTGAAGAGGAAGGTTTTTATGTATAAATTTATCTTGGCGGGAAAGCATCTTATTCTTACAGGAAAATGAGTTGCAGCGGGCGCAGCCGCTGGGCGGCCCACTATCTAGTATAATCGTATAAACTTTGAAATTATCTTCGCAATCCTTTTCTCCGCTGCCATTAATTTAACTAACTTTGTCCAATATCCGAATGCTTCAGCTCGCAAACCCAGTGCAGATAACTCCCCCGAACACAGTGCACATCCTGTGGCTGATCCCGCAGTACGTGGTGATGACGATGGGCGAAGTGATGTTCTCCGTCACGGGGCTGGAGTTCTCCTTCACGCAGGCGCCGGCCAGCATGAAGTCCGTGCTGCAGTCCGTGTGGCTGCTCACCGTCGCCTTTGGAAACCTCATTGTCATCCTCATTGTTGAAGGGAACTTCTTGGACGCCCAGGTACGTTGCGACTAGACTGACTCGACTACCACTCAAAAGATATTATGTTTTATATGCCTCAAAATATGGCGTAGTTCGATAAAATAACACAAAAATGATCACGTAACACAATTGTTTGTAAAATAAAACCTACCTAGATCGATTTATCGCCCACGAAATTTCCCACGTACTAAGTTTCACAAAAATTGTTTGAGGCGTTCTTGTGATCCCAAATTATACTTTTGCTAATTTAATATATTACCTTGGTACAGCCCCCATTTAACTTCAGAGCTCCCCCAACTTCTTACCGCTAGTACCCTTTAGGCAAACCAATAACAACCGTACGTTGTTCCAGTGGAAGGAGTTCTTCCTGTTCGCTTCGCTGATGATCGTGGATATGCTGATCTTCTCCTTGATGGCTTTCCGCTACAAGTACAAGGAGCTGGGCTCCAGCTCTGAGGACCTGGCCGTGGAAGAACTCCCCCCGCACAAGATGAACGGCCAAGACAAACAAGAATGATGCTCAATAAATGGTTGTGTTACGTAACCACTCTTTTATTCAATCTCACCTGTGTCAAAGCCACACACAACACCGGTTTACGTTAGGTCAATTTACTTGTGAATCAATTTTAAAGGGCGTTGACAAGGTACTACGGATAATTTTCGCAGGTTTGTCCTGTCCTGGACCTTGTTGGGTAGGACACACTAAAATCGTGTGTTTTTTAGAATAAAATATCCCGCTAAGTTGATTCTCCGCCAACCCCACAAGGGATATAGTCGTGATTTTATAATCAGTCGCGTGATCATATATGTACGCTGCATATAAGTACGCATAAGAATTTTTTATGCGAATTTCACTTAGCCGAGACATTTTATTCATAACAAGAACGCAATAAAATTCATAATTAAACTTGAGCTAACATTTCCTTTCCACAATCTAGCTAGCTAGAGGAACATTTTATACTGAAAACAAACCAAAACCCTGCTTAGAAAGAAACTCTTAAATATGATTTGCTTTACAAACTGTGATACTTTGAAACTGTGAACCATATTATATATGCAATAAAGAATATATACTTATATATTAAAGGGTATTTATAGGGTCTGGTCAGTGGTAAGGAACAACTTAAGGAAAATTAAACATAAGAAAATGGACCTACCATACAGATTGACTTAGCCGGCTCGTAGGTAAGTACTTTTAGTATCCTGGGATGTCCAGAATGTTATTATCATGTTTTGACCTATGTTCCTTGGGAACGTTCATCCTTCCGCCTGTCCATACAGTCGGTTACTAGTAAAATTTCACCCTATATTATTACAAACGTAGTAAAAAAGCTCTTAATGTCAGCGCAATCTGTTTAGTTAAATGGCGTGAACACATCAGACAATTGGTTTTGGGTAATTTGTGTGTTGTTCCCAGAGGATCTGCGGTGGTGGCGACCGGGTGGAGTCGCGGGGCTGTAGCATGGTATGAGAGTCGGGGGATGATGTCCCCTCGCGCGAATACAAGGGTGCGACCGACTGCATACCCATCGCAGCGATTGTCAAACTTAACAACACTTAGGCGTTGTCCTATTAGAACGCAAATGCGCGATCATCGTAAGTTCGCGCGAATTTTACTCGTACGAAGGCCCGATCAAACGTATTGAAATAGGTGTCCTAACTAACATTTGAGTCGCGCGACTGCGTCGTGCGGTTGTCGGTTAGGACACCTATTAGAGTTCAATATGTTTGATCGCGCGTTCGTACGAGTAAAATTCGCGCGTTCTTACAATGATCGCGCATTCGCGTTCTATTAGGACAACGCCTTAAGGGCATATTACATTATCATGTATCTATGATCATTTAAACGATATATATTTGATCATATATTTTTAATATAGACATATGAGTCGAAAATTAATTATGTGTCTATAATGTTAACATTATCATAATAGGACAAACATATTAAACTCACCGAAGCTTAGTAGGTATTTTGTATACTTTGAGAACTTCTCATATATAAAGACAGTTAAACCTGCTGCGCTTAATAACTCTCAATTAATTCTACCGTTCCAAAAACTGAGATTTGCCTTTTGGTTTGTCATAGACACATCCCAACAAAATCCCCCTTCATCGATGACGACTAAAGCCAAACTTGAGAACCTTTGCCTGCAATTGACGTGCACGAGTCTGCAGGCGACTTGTTGATAATTGCGTTTAATAAATGCTTAAATACAACAAACAGACAGACAAATACGGGCTGGGGTCGTCTGTAAAGGGCCCGCTCTAGTTTCCAGTAGGTAATTCAAGTAGGATGTGATTGTATAGTAAGTAGGTACCTACTACCTAATATAAGGTGTAAAAAAAAATAACTGCAAATATTTTAAGGGGTGAACCAGCCCATGAAACTTAACAATTTTCCCCAAGAAACATAGGGTCGAAATATAAAAAAAATTTTGGACCTCCCATACCAATTGACTTGGTCGGTCGGTAATTTTCTATGGGAGGTCCAAATTCTTTTTTCATATTTCGTCCTGTTTCTTGGGTAAAGTTGTTCAGATTCATGGGCTGGTTCACCCCAAAAAATATTTGCAGCAAAAATTTTTACACCCTGTGTATACTTGAACGTAAGATTTTTTTACCTAAGTAAATCATAGTACACATGAAACAGGACAAAATGTAGGTACCACAATACACGACATTCAGCGCGTAGGTATCGTGTGGATACACATGTCCCCAAAAGTTTGGTCGTAGAATTTGTAACAGAAACTACGTAATATTTTGAAAATTATTCAATGAATTCCATAGTATTTTTGCTACAATAGCTTGAAGCGTACAACTCTTTTTTTTTTTTTTTTTTTTTTTTTTTTAATTCTGGCGTCACATCTCATGGGTGGAGACGTATTTTGCCAATGTCAAAGTAGTCAGGTCGTCGGTAAGGTTAGAGTGATGTAAAGTTAAGTGGCATTACGCCGAGGGAGAGTCCACAACACAGTGATCCTAGTCTGACGACTAGGGGCTGTGTTGCGCAAAATTATGTAGTACAAAAAACTCGATAGTAAAATTTTCTGCACCACGTGGAGACCGCTCGTCACTATTGCACAATGCCGAATATATGCATTAATTACAATTTCCTATTTAATGAACACTTTCAGAATAGTTTGTTGCTTAATACACTATCAGAATTATTCACCAAACACTCAAATGAACAAGAAATATCAAATTATAACCAATACACGACCCGCCATGATGGAATACCAACGAGCGACCCCCCTACAACTCTTTTATAAATTCACAAGCGAATTTGACGGATAAAAAATAAAATGGCGTTTACCGCGTACCTGCAATAAATGCCAGTAGCACTGTTACTTTTATTGCTGATAAAATAGTGAGTCCAAACCAAAATATGAATTCACGAGCGAAAATATGCTGGAATCGAATCATTAGCCTGGGGGCCCCTGAGTACCTACAACTAGCCCGAAGGCCGGTACTTATCAAAATTGCAGGACGATTCCAATAACAGTGTTTATAACCGGTTCACGACACGGATTAATTAAGTGCAGTCAGAAAAACAGTTTTGGTGAAGGCGTCGGGGCAGGGCCGGACATGTTCCGGGCACTTTGAGGCCGCGTGCGGGTCGCGTGGCGGTCCGCGCGGGGCCCCGGGGCAAGCGGCCTCCGCAACCCCGCACCCACCACTTGCAACCACGTGCAACCACTCAAAGGATAAGCTGCCGACGACACACGCAACCAAATAAATAAATTATCTAAAGCCGCATTGCTGTTTGTTCAAAATCCACATCTGAGGTTTAAACTGGTTCGAGTTTAATTTTAGGTCTTAATTTTAATACCCCTGTGAATTGGCTTTGAGCTAAGAACCATGATTTCGAAGGTTGTTCATGTCATGAGAAAAAGAGTGAAAAGGTATTTTTGTAGAATTCTAAATAGGTATAAAACAACACCACACGTGGCGTTGCTTTACTGAAAGCGTTATTGTGGGTCTATTCATTTTCTTTGTAGTCAGTAGATAAAGCCTGTGAAGTGAAGTTATTGCTGTGGGGTGTTTGAAGGTAAAACCTGTCTCAAATGCAGGAGGAAAAAGACTGCAATATACAGACAGGGTGTAAAAAAAATAGCTGCAAATATTTCAAGGGGTGAACCAGCCCATTAAACTGAATAACTTTCCCCAAGAAACATACTAGAAATATTAAAAAAAATACTTGGTTGGTTGGTAATTTGATAAACCCCTTAAAATGTTTGCAGCTAATATTTTTGATGTAAAATTGAAGTTTAAAGACGACGGTTCAAAGAACCTCAATTTTACCTAGATACATGGCCATGTTGTTATATGTTCAGTCAATCAACTTCTACAGCGCTGATTTAAACAAAAATGCTAAGCATTAAAATCAGAACGTGCTCGTATATCACAAGAGATGCAGCTGCAAAATAACTGAAGTCGCAAACATAAACCGACAACAGATCTCACGCGAAAACCGTCGACAGCGTCGCGGTGGGCAGGGCGGCGCGTGGCGGCGCGGGCACACGGGCGCACGGGCGCACGGGCGCACGGGGCGCACGCGGCGGCGCGCACGCGGCGGCGCGCGCGCATGGCAAATCAATTACAGGGTCGCCGGGGCGGCGGCGGGCCCGCTTCCGACCTGAATTAGCACCAAATTATAGACCGCGCGAAATTACTTGTTTGTAGTAGGGCGATGTGCTAATTTGTCAAGCCAATTAAAATGCAAAGTTCAGTCAAAAATGTTTAAAGTTGCGTCACATAATTGGATAGAAAGGAAATTCATGCTATTATGTTAAGTAGGCAGGCATAGCACGCGTAAAAGGTAGAATAAGTTTTGTATATGGGAAAAGTTTTTCATGATACCTGAGCTGGGCATTTCATACAAACGTAATGGTACAGAACACTTCGTCCGCGAGTCTGTCTCGCAGTTACCTGTTTTTATAAACCCATTCACACTCCTATGTATCCAGCATGTACCAAGTTAGCAAATCCACAAAAACCTTGTGTTGATGTTGTATGCAGACCTAACTACCTAACCAGCATTCACCAAGTTATAAGACTGAACTGAGTTGTCCACCCCTGCTTCTTAGGCCTCGGCTACGGGTTTTGCGGGCAGCGGGTTGGCAGCGGCGGCGGCGCGCTCGCCTTTTTTTCTAGGGAGGGCACCGCTTGTTGCCCGCTCTCGCGCCGCTGTACCCGAGAACCTGTGCATTTGAATGTACATATGCAAAAGATCCTGTCGCGCCGCTGCCGCTGCCGCTGCCCGCAAAACCCGAGACCGAGGCCTTAGCCTTAGCGCGTGTTCTTTATGTCGGCTGTCAGCAGCAGGCGGCAGGCAGAGGCCCGGCGCCCGGAATAGCGCCGCGGCGGCGAGCTCCCGCCGATGGGCGTCCACCCCCGGCATCGATCTGCTCACCCGAAAATATAACACCCACCGATTAGACAGAGGCAAACACCAGAATTTTCATTTTCACGGTGCGGTTTTCAAAGCACCGAAACCCTATAATTGAGGTTTCGATGTCCGTTTGTCTGTGCGTATGTCACCAGGCGCTATCTCATAACCCGAAATTTTTATAAATGCCGTATCTGTGCTGCAGCTTTAACAAAAAATTCTACAAGTTGGAATAAATAAAATTAAGGGGATTCTATTACAAAAAAGAACAGTTTTTGGTCGATTTTATATGATAGTTAACGTTTTGGAGAATGTATGTATGTGTGTCAAACTTTAATAGTTTCATTTGAAATTTTTCATGTACCAATTACGACACCCTTCGTGTGCAAGTCCGGCTCGCACTTGGTCGTTTTTTATCCACAATTAGCGGTTATCTGTTAGACCGGTATATGCACGTACATACATACACATATCACGCCTTTATCCTTTTCAGGATAGAAAATGCGGTCGCCATCGCCACGTCTGACAAATATTGCACCCTTTCAGATGATTCGTGTCGTGTATCACTGTAACGACAGGTTGCCAGCCTGTCGCTTAGTTAGAAGGCAGGTATGTAATAAAATACTTATGTTTGAGAATTCTAAAATGTTATCATAATGTTGGTTGATACCTAAAATTCTTCTGAGCGTGTTCCAAAGTTTGAAAGGTGTAGCGACTGTATTTTTACTATCGTTACGTTAACGCTCTGCCTACTCCGCTAGGGATAAAGAGGTACATTTATGTTTTATGTAGGTATGTTTCTAATTTTGTATGCGCATACATCATAAGCACCGAATCATTTAGCGAATGCGAAATACAGGCACAAGATTACTTTAGTTAAGATTTTTAGATACAGTTACCTACAGTTATGATTTTTTAAACGGTTGTGATCACGTCGTGATTCGTGTAGACCGTGGTAACATTGTTTACGTATAACAAATAGCTTCAGCATCGCCTACTGGTATTGGCATTCCGTTTTCACTTTTGATAATTTCGGTAATGTTTAGCTCCCCTCCACCCGAGGCTTAGGCAAGCCCCGCCCTTCTTCCAGTATCTCCAAAAGCGCCACCCGCTCGGGGGTTGCCGTCGACACTTATGCCGAATACGGACAGAGGATTATCGGCTTTAGGCCATCTGCTTAGGGTTTCAATTGTGGCGGCAAGGTGGTGTCGCTGCCAGGGTAGCAGAGTAGCTCTACATATAAGCTAAAAACTCCCCTCCCGGTATAAAATAATAATGAGGACTGGTTTCAGCCGCAGTGTCGTATTGTCGCGTGTGGTGTCGGGTGCTTGGCGCGTGTGCAACTCTTCGATCGCTATGTCCGGAACGAGAACGCAGGTCGCGGACTCGTCCACCTCACCCCCTCTTAGGTAACATATTTTTTTATTGTGAAAAAGTAAAACATAAATTTCATTCGCAATACTCAGTAGTGGCATGTGTGATACAAATTATAATAGTACATAAAGCTTTTACCGTCATTGAATATACCAACACAGTTACTGCAATTTTTTAAGGTAAACTACTTACTAACAAAATGCAATCAAATAAAATGTAACTCACAATTTATGAATAACTTATAGGGTGGAAAACTGGAAATGTTTTCACATTTATGCGTTTTACGAAGTGGTGAAAAAACAATCAGTATCGTTTCTCGGTATTTTTTATTTGTTCCTGGTAAAAAACACGCGTTTGATTGACACTACCGATTATAGCCAAGCTCGCATTTCGTTCAACGTTTTGCACCGTAGGATTTTTAAATAATATTGAGACAAACGGCGGGGTAGGTAGTGCTAAAAATTTTCATAGTTTCCTGGGTCATTAACAAAATATATAAGTTGTACGTTTACGGTTTAAAACTATTGTTCAAAAATACTACGTTCTTCATTCATAGTTTTTCGAAATATTCAAAGTTTGAATTAATAAACGAGAAAAATTATATAAAAGTAAGAGATACGACGCTATTCAAATACTTACGGCACGACGTCATACTTTTAGTTTTCAATAGGTACAACATACCGTTTCAGATCGTTTAAAAAGTAGCTCTTTCAACCTGTCAGGAATGTAGCCTATAACGCTAAGTTTTATGTTTTAAGCTTGCTGGTTCTATTTTCAGTTTTATACTGACAGATAAAACTGAAAATAGAACCAGCAAACTTTTCCAGATCTGCGTAATAGATATCGCGTAGTAAAATGCTACGATTGGATTCTTGACTACATAACTATAATTGACTATGTAACCGAAGTTACCCTTAGTGGACTATTGGTATCTTTTAAGGTTTTTTTCCACATAAATAATAATAGAAGACTTAAATTTTGAACATGTACTCGAAATTTTTTTACGGACAAAGATAATACCTGCTGCTTCGGCGAAATAAAACATTTGCGAATAGGCATTTAGGTTAGGCATGCCTAACCGATAAAAACAATCCTGCCCTTATAATGTTTTGTGAGTAAATAATATTTTATAAACATACCCAGTTATATTATACATTCAAAGTATTCTTACTACAGGTATTAATTTCTACGGCGTAGTAAAATGCTACAACTGGGATCATCGGTGCAAACATGATACTTCTCATAAAAAAACGGGTCTCCTCGCAAGCTTATGTTTCATACGAATCACATTATTTAAAAAGTGTGTTTATTTTGGAATAAATGCCTGATATCGTGTAATAGTGAGTAAAATGAGGTTCATGAATTTTAACGAAAATGTCTCAAACTCGAAATAGTTTTTACAGGTTTCGTGTTTTATCAAATGATAAAAACGAAAGTGCCTCGGTTTCTCTGATGAGAAGTGTTTTTTAAACTGGCCCAACCTTACCTTTAGAGGTCCGGCGGGTTCTACAAGGAAGCGCCTTACACAGTCTTGTCCAGCCTAGAAATCATGATCTGTCGTTTTTGAAAAACAATGTTCCTTTTCGAATCTTTGCATGAACGGGCCTGTCTGTCCAATCTAGAGGCAAAAGCAGAACAAAAAACAAATCGTAAGGCCTTTTAATTTGCGAATTAATTTCATCTTTCGGATCGCCCGAAAATAAAGATGGATCTGAACTTCGGAGGGAACGTTAAGCCGTCGGTTCCGGTTGCTGTCTATGATGACTACAACGTCGGACGTTACACGCTTAGGTAGTAGAAGTAGGCGGTTTAAAAATGGTTGACACCAGGGTTCATCGCATCATTCAAGATTGTGGAATCTTTAGGGTTCTGAAAAGTAAGTGAATCAGGATCATGTAACTCCGGATTACCACGGCAATGTCTAATAATAAGAACTTTATTTGTAGGAAAAGTGTGCGTTCTCTGTCAGCCTGTCTTTATTTACAACAACGCGATGCTACAATAATGTCTACTTTTTTCCGCCACGCCTTCGAACAAACGGTGTTTCTCGGGAAAAAGTTAATTTTAATTTATGAAAAGAGTTCGAGAGAGATTTATTTTGTGAAGCCTGCTTTGAGTAGCATGACTATTTCATTCCGCGAGTGATAAGTTAAGATAGGCGAAACTATATGGCGGTTCATAAAATACCAAGTAAAATTAAATAATAAAAAAAATAAAAAACACGCCTGCGTTAGTAATAAAATATGCTCTGAAAAGTACAAAATAAGTTTTGATTCGTTAGAAACCAGAAAAAGACACCTGGATTTGTCGGTCTTGTGTGAATTAGACGTTCTTTTTAATTATATCAAAATCTTTTTCTAATTAATAATTGCTTATCTTTACCGTAAATTTAGCTTCAATATTATTGTTTTTGTGGCCAAGCTGTTAACTGTAGTCGGGGGATAGTTTCCGTGATTATAAAGAGGAATTCTTCTCAAACAATTCCCATCAGAATCTGTTCAGTAGTTATCGAGTTACAGTGGTTTAAAGCATTGTACATAAATACATACATACATACATGAACTCTAAAAACATTACACTCCTTTTTTTGGTTGGGGCAGTCGTGTAAAAAATGACTTGGTGGTAAAAGCCGATTAGGCGAACTATTGTAGTTCCTATTACTTACAATCTTTTATTTAACTTGCCGTGTTCGTTTGTAAGTTGGTTGGTTTGTTAGTTTGTCCGGGTCAGATCTTAGAAGCATAATTTGCGCCACTTATCGACTTCCGATTGATCTGAAATATTGTAGAGACGTGTGAATTGGGTGACAATGCAATATTTTTTTTTTAATATCAGAAAGCTGATATAAATGATAGAGCTGGAAGGTGGTCATAGCATCTTAGATATTAAACCACGTACCCCCATCGAGTTCAGGTTCGATGGAATCGTCTCGCCAAGCACTCTTTAAATACATGGTTGCCAGGGTCTGTTGATGGGCCAAAAGATTGTCATAGCACCACAGAGTTGAAACAACGTACCTACCCCCATTTTTTGTCATCTATGCTGCACTATCAAAAATGTGTAGATTAAGACGAAACTAAAAAGGAAAAATAAAACTAAAATAAAAAAAAGTTTTTTTGAAACGAGCTTTTATTTCTTTAAGTGCAATAAAACGACAATACTAAATTTACTATTTATAGCACCAAAAGGAATTTAAAAGCTTGTAGCACTAACCAGTTCTGAAAGAGTACCTATTTTTGGCCCGCTACAAAAATTTGAATTCCTTTTGGTGCTTTAAATGGTAAATTTATTAATGTCGTTTGTGCACTGAAAGAAATAAAAGCTTGTTTATAAAACCTTCTTTTTATCATAGTTTTATTTTATAAAATTTGAACGGCAGTTACTTACCACATTTAATCCGCTATTTGACTGACAGGTCAAATTAACTACTTTTTAAAACGACATTTTGTACGGAAATATAAAACTAAGACCACAGAGAAAAACTAATATACTAACGACGTTACAATAGTCCCTATGTTAATTGGGCTCAAAACAATATTACGTAAGTAATTTTCTGTTT
This sequence comes from Keiferia lycopersicella, assembly GCA_029255805.1. NCBI lineage: Eukaryota > Metazoa > Arthropoda > Insecta > Lepidoptera > Gelechiidae > Keiferia > Keiferia lycopersicella. The sequence goes on along the minus strand of JARACZ010000006.1, from coordinate 11,892,661 downwards.
AGAAAATCTAATTGTCAGAATTTTCAAAAAGGATGAGTGGGGCCCGTGGTGTCAGTAGTTCTATTGAGTTGTTCTATTGATAGAACTAGTGACACTGATTTAGGTCAGTAGTTCTATTGAAAATAAGACTAGTTTTAGTTTATGGATTCACTTAAAAAATAAATTATTATAAATTTATTTTATTTAAAAAATTAAAAAATAAAAATCTCATTCTGACGTATATTGGGGTCAATTTTCAAAACTAGTTTCTCACTTAGTGGTATTTAAAGGGATAACTTTGATTGTCCGTATTTTTTTACATAATTCGTGCATTATTCCGTTCAAATTCTCACCCAGAAAATGTCGTAAATAACTTATAATCGTAAAGAATATTATAAAAAATGGTTTTACCTGAAATTAATTTGTGTAAGTTAGTTTTAATCACCATTCTATCATTAGTTAGGGCATGAATATCGGAATCTCGGAATATCGTAATATCGGAATCCCGGAGCAAAAGTTCCGATATTACGATTCCGATACTAAGTGATCAAATATCGTAATATCGGATTGAGAAAACTTTATTTAAAAACACCTGGAACTTACTTTGTAAAAAACTGTGGCCATTATTATTATGTTCTCTTGACGCCCGTTACAGTCTTTTTATCTCACGAGCGCAGCTTAGCCATACTTGTGTGTGTTATCTCTTTCTCTTTTCGTTTTGGACACCGAGTCGTCATGAAAAAAATGGGTTCTTTTATCTCTGGCCACCATCAATTTTGCCTCGCCCACAGAATTCAGCTTGATGTCATCGATATATTATACAAAACAACTACCACTACCGAAACCGAGCCAACAACTACTGATGAAGCCCTACCCGAACGGTCTTTTCAGCATGAAATCGAATCCCTTAACCGCTCAAACTCAGAAAGCGACGAAGATGACGAATTTGACGAGTCATCAATGGACTGCGGTGGATTTGAAGTAGAAAGTGCACAAGTTCGTATTGGTGATCCAAGAATGTACAAATATTTAATTGGCAAAGTACGATGTCCTGTAAGATCAATCAAGAAGTCACCTCTCAAAGCCGATGCTTTAAAAGCTTACGTTTGTAAAGAATTTAAAGAAAGAATTTTCTAAAAATGAAAGATTGCATCTTCAATCAAGCTTCTCATCGACATTAAATCAGATGTATCCTTTACAGATGAAGAAATCAAAACATTGACCGATCTTAATCGTACTTTAAAAGTGGTAAAATTGATTGTCCTTTCTCTTTGCCAACGTGACGCTACGCTGTATACAGCAGACACAGCATTGAAATTTATACTTATTAAACTTGACCAGCAAAACACATATTTGAGTTCTAATCTCGCTGCAAAATTGCGAAGCCGAATTAAAGAGAGACGGCTACTGATAACAGATTTTACATTACCTTCATGATACTGAAAGCTTTAACAGTTCTTTAGAAAATTAAACATTTCCCAAACCAACAAGTGACGAAATATGTGAGAGCATTGTAGGTCTGTTAAAACGCCTCAAATACAAAGAAAACGCAACTAGAACTAATATTGTCACATAAATAGAGACGGAACAGATACCTAGTGTAACATTGTCATCCGATGAAGATGATGGGCCTCTTTCCAGGATTGCTACAGCAAAGAAGTTGGCACTGGAGCAAGAATTTCGGAAGGAAATGGAGAAATGCAAAAAAAAACTAAGCTTCCGTCTGATGAAATTGATCTTTTAGGATTTGTCATGACAGAAAAAGCCATATATGAGAATGAAGGTAAAAGAGGAGTTTACCTAACACAAGCATACACTTATCTTACATCAGTATTACCCACAAGTGTTAAAAGCGAGCGTGTCTTTTCGTCCGCTGGATATTTTTGTAAAAAAATAAGGAGTTCTCTGTCAGACAAAATGCTAGATGCCTTGTTGTTTTTAAGAACGCATTATCAAGAAAAACGTGTCTTTAAAAAATAAGTTTGAGGCATTCAGCCGCTGTTTTTTATATTTTTGATAATTGTTTTTTTATTATTGTTGATTTTGCTTGCCTACTTTGATATTATAAAAAGTGTATTAATGTTGATTTTAAGAAAGTTTAGTAATGAGTGATAATAGTAACGAGAAATCTGTGATTTTGTGCTTATAAGTTCCATATTATGAACAATTCGATCTATAAACCTGTCTTTTATTTTTTCTTTATGTACCAAAATATATCCCTATACAATTATAATCCAAAGTAATAATATACTTACACGTAATTAATAAAAAAACGCGTGAAACTTAATTTTATGTGCAATTCCGATATTAATATCGGAATTCCGATATTGAGATCTGATCTCGGAAATCAGTATCGGAATTGAAAACCTTCCGATATTGCATGCCCTATCATTAGTGACTTTCAAGAATAAGTCCCGAATTGGTGTGTTCGAAGTTCGAAATTCAAAATTTATGAGGCGCAGAAAAAAAAATTCAAAGATGCGTTCCGATTTACTTTTCCTCGTTTATATAGACCACAGAATGTTACAGTGGCCCACACTACAAGAATTGTATTATGCCTTAGAATTGAATTACCCCATTCCTTACCCGTGAGTATCGTATGAGGGTTTCATGTAGGTGTATTGCAATTTTAGGCGACAGACTGCCAACCTCTCACTATAGTAATATTAGTAATACACGATTAATTTATTACAGTCCTTAAATGTTTTTTTGTAAGACGTGGCGATAACAACCGTATTTAACGGTCGTTTACGCTCTGCCTACTCCGCAAGGGATATTATGTATGGATGTATGTAGCTTTCCGCGCGGCGGTTTCACCCGCTGATACCTATTTTCCCGCGGGAATGAGACGTTTTCCCGCAGTAAAAACTAGGCTATGATACTCAGGATGAATGTAGCCAGCCTATTTTATTAGTTTTTGAGTTTATTGGTTTATTGGAATGGATACTTGTAACGTGACTTTCATTAAGACCGTAGATCCCATCTTAGCTCTTAGGGTAAGATCGAGGTCAAGAGTACGCCCATCACAAAAAAATATGTACCTACACCACTTTAAACCTGCTATTAATTTGATCCCTAGAAAATTTTAATGTATGTATTATATATAAGTAATAGAACTAGTGACACTTAATAGTGTCGCTTGTACCATCAATAGAACTACTGACCTAAATCAGTGTCACTAGTTCTATCAATAGAACAACTCAATAGAACTACTGACACCACGGGGAGTGGGGTTAGAAGTATTTTTAGACAATAGTTTTTACAATATAACTTTCATAATTTATGAATTACCTGGTCAAGTACAGAAATATTCCCGTAGTAACCATATTAACTTTTTAAATTAAAATTCTTTATAATAAATAAACATAATTACAAATACCGGGTGACCGATAAATTAATGCATTCCTCTCAAGGAATGAACCAGCTTATGAAACTGAACAACTTTTCCCATGGAACATAGGTCGAAAAATGAAAAAAAAAATTGGCCCACCCATACAAAATTACCGACCGGCTAAGTCAATTTGTATGGGAGGACCAAAATTATTTTTCATTTTTCGCCCTATTTTCCATGGGGAAAGTTGTTCAGTTTCATGAGCTGGTTCATCCCTTGAAAGGAATGCATCAATTTACCGGTCACCCTATAGGTTATACAATTATGAGGCTAAACTGTTTCCTAAACTAAGAATAGTAATTCTTGGGTTTTAGGTAAACAGTCAACGAACATATTTGTTCTAAATAATAAAATATAACAATTTGTCTTTGTGTGGTCAGTGAGAGCCGTCGCATCGACTACTGCGGTCTGAAGTTCGCGTACGCCGAGGGGTCCGACGAGGAGGCCGGGCTGGCCGGCGAGCTGCCCTCCTGCGTGTACGCAGCCGCGCGCAGCCGCCTTCAGCTCCCGCTGGCTGCGTACGTGCACCAGCACACCAGGCAGCTGCATACAGGTCAGTTACTATACAGGGTGTAAAAAAATTGCTGCAAATATTTTAAGGGGAATATCAGCCCATGAAACTGAACATAGGTAGAAATATGAAAAAAAAAATTGGACCTCCCTTACAGCCGTTACACAACCATATCAGAAGCCTGCTACTTGTAGAAGGCGGTTGAAAAATTCTGACACTTCGGTTCATCGGGTCGTTGGATGACTTGGTGTCCCACACGAAAGGAAAGAAAGAAAGACAGCCGAGCGACTGCTACATTTTTTATGGGAGGTCCAAACACTTCTTTCATATTTCGACCTATGTTTCTTGGGAAAAGTTTTTTAGTTTCACGAACTGGTTCACGCGCTTAAATATTTGCAGCTAATATTTTTACACCCAATATAAGCCACGCCGTGTGCCGTGTGATGCCGGCTTAGAATAGCATCACCCCACATCCTTCCCGTGGGTGTCGTAAGAGGCGACTAAGGGACTCGAGAGTATTGGTGTATTACAATTTTTAGGCGACAGGCTGACAACCTGTCACTATAGTGATACACATGTTTTCCGAAACAACCTTAGAAAACAATACTCAAAAATGTCAGACGTGGCGATAGCGACCGTATTCTTACGGCTGTTAACGCTCTGCCTACCCCGCAAGGGATAAAGGCGTGATATATGTATGTATGTATAAGCCACGCAGATAAAGTTTAAACACAGGACCTCCAAATGGCTACATTATAGTTTGTCTCTCTAGCTTATTGACATGATTTATACATGTAAACCTTCCTCTTGAATCACTCTGTCTTAAAAAAATAACTGCATCAAAATCCGTTGCGTACTGCGTAGCATTAAAGATTTAAGCATACAATACATAAAGATGCGAAAAAAGCGACATTGCTCTATACTATTAGTACGAGTATGTATGAGCGAGATGCCAATAATAATGTTGCCACTTAGGTATCCTTTTGTTTATGTACTCGAGTCATACATCTGCTGTAGAAATGGAGGTACCTGTAATAATAATATAAAGTATACCTACCCAACACCCAACTATCGTCATTCCTACCGATATGTAATTCCTCCAGATTCGTCGTTTCAGAGAAGCGGAATCGTCCCTGCTCTGAAGACGAAATAATCTAAAGAACAGGGTAAATGCTTTCCGATCCGCTACCAAGGTTAATTTTCCATCTTTCGCGGTTGTTCACACTAACTGACCGTATTTTTATGTTAATCGGGTTATTACTAACGAAGTAGGCATAATTGTTTTGAGCTCCAGACATTGCCGGCAAATACACTAATTTACCGGTGATAATGATGCCTGTAACAGCGGCGAATTGTCGCAAGCTCAAAATTAAGAAATGAGAATAGTAAAATTATAACAGCTATGGATAGCTAAAGTAACAGTGATAACATAGGTAATTTAGATGTGAGTGAGGCTAGTATGCCAGTTGGCTATGTATTGATGACGAATATATCTAGTTTCTTTTGTGGCGCGTAGGTGCCACAATAAGGATTCCCTACGTTTTGAAGATATCAGGGCGTTAACAGGGTGTTTGTCGGTAGAGTGCAAATATTTTCAGGACATGTTTTATATACATATATAAAACAAAACAACTTTTTATCGTAATACGACATAAATGTTTGTCTGTGCCATACAAAGTGATTAGTTTTCGTTATTTATGAAAAGTCGTTATGATGAGATATTTTTTTTATTTTATTAAAATTTTTTGAGGGAGGCTTACAGCACTAAAGTAACATATTTGACAATGAAATTAGTCATAAATAGGCTAATTAATGAAATTAGTCATAAATAAGGCCGGTGTTGTTCAGTTTTACGTCTATTTATTTATTGAATTTTCATCCTAACATCATGTACCTACTTTGGAGCGAATTGAGTTGTTACTTAGCGCATACAACCCACGGAGGTGGTAAACAGTCAATTACCGAATAAATCTTTCTGCTACTTTTTGCGGGAGGAGAAGTATAGTGCATACAGCACACAGCGATAATTTTACAACAACTTGACAATAACTTACAAAATGGCAACTGTCAGTTTCATATAACGTGCTGGTCAAATAGGCAGTGAATTCTGGCGGACGGGTAAACCCAGCTTTGCCATCTTCATAGGTTGAATGCTCTAAGGTCCGTCCGTATTTATATATCGCTCTCGACTCTGAGATCGGCCTCAAGAGCGATTTTGACAAATGTCAGTCAATACTAACAGCATCTCAAAAGTCGCACTCAAGATCGATCTCAGAGTTGAGTGCGGTTTATAAATATGGGCCTAAGAGTTTTTATTATTGTGACAGAGGCGCTGCTGGAGGCGTCGTCGGAGCAGGAGTACCAGTGCGGCGGGTCCCCGTACCGCGTGCAGCGCGCCGCCGCCAACGTGCGCGAGCGACGACGAATGCTGAGGTCCGGCCCCAATGGGTACCCCCTTATTGTTGCCACTACAATACACCACTACATACATACCAATACATTACGACCAACAGTAATTATACACTACTAACCTGAAACTTCCTCAATTCTCTCATAGTAACCGAACTATTCTCTCTTTTCTTTAAGTATGTCGGTACATTAAGTAGGTACCCAATATGAAACACCTTTAGAGGTGCCGTTATTGAACAATACTTATTAGCGGTAGGTACACAAAAATTTAACGTAAAATAATCCAAACAACACTCTGACGGACAGGTTTGAAATGTCGTGGAACTATACTTTTGAATTTTCACATGCTATAGTCCGCTACTATTTGAGCTTGTATTGCACGTCCTAAGACCGTACAAACACGCGTTAGAAAGAAGAGGCCTACGCTGAGCAGTGGGCTGATGTGGGCTGTTGGTGATGATCAGATCTCCTACCCTACTCAATCAAGGCTTTAAGAAATCTAGTAGCAGAAAGTGCGATACGAGTGGTTAGACCAGTCAGTGCAATAGTTTAGAAATCCCATTTTCAGAAATTAATCTAATGATCTGATCACTGTCTTGCTCACGACCCACGTTGGCATCCTACCGGTGGCTCACCTACATACACACTTGTCACATTCTTCCCTACAAACCACTGATATGAGTAAATATGAACAAATAGCCTAAAACGCGCCCATGCGTTGTGACTTTAGCAGTATAAACTCGGCGTTCGACGAGCTGCGTGTGCACGTGCCGACGTTCCCGTACGAGAAGCGGCTCAGCAAGATCGACACGCTGCGCCTCGCCATCGCCTACATCGCGCTGCTCAGGGAGGTCAGCCATACTCCTCAATTCTTGAACTAAAACTCATTCACGGTCTGGCAGTGGTTTGCCAACTTACTCCTTTCACCGACCGGTACGATTAGCTAACTCGCTTTGTACCTACTCGCGCGTTTAGCCTACTGCGATGATACATAGTTACCAAGATAAATGCATTTTAGTATGACAGCTGCCATTTAAAATGTAGAGGTTTTCAAAACCTACAACTTTCTCAAAGAATCTGATAGTCTATCGTGCATTGCATAGTTTCAGAGATTATTTATTTTACAAATATCATGCGAGTAAAGACGGGTCAATTTTATGATGGTAATACTTGGCCTTCTAACATTTTGTCATTGTTAATTTAACACTGATTAAAATATAATAAGGATCAAAACTTTGTACTTAAATTTACATTATAGCTAAAGTTTACCAATCGCGCAGGTGGCGAATTGCTCCAGTAGGCTAAGCGCGCGGCGTGCCGAGCGGCGAAAGGAGTAAGTTGGCTTACCGGGCTTACTCCTCATTCACATCCTTCCATCAATATCATAACCGTAACAGAAAATGAGGAATACAGAATAAATCAGCTTCCTTACATCACCACGCCGTAAGAAGTTAAACCTAATTAGTACCTTTAGTAAAAGCGAAGACATTTACGGTACGGAAGAATAATTTGCAAGTGAAGACAAAATGGCAAATATGTTTCCAATAAAAGCTTTGTTGGCTTATACTATATCTTATACCTAAGAAGTACTCGCCTAAACATAATTTTCATTTATTTTGTTAGGTGCTGGACGCTGACTATGACCCTCTTACGTATGTGGAAAAATGTCTCCGAGGTGAGATCAAGGCTGATCGCGCGCATTGGAATACAAGTGGTAAGTTTACTTTGAAATTCGTAGGTATAGATTAGGAAGAGTTCTTCTTATTATCAAGGGATTTTCCTTTTCTTCTGCGAATTACCAAACGATTGAATGACCTTCCTGTAATAAGTTATCCCGAAACTTATTGCTCCGAAACATAGAAACAGATTTTTTGTTCTGGTATAGCTATATACATATATTATCAATGTCTTAGGCTACTTTCCAACCACAGCTGTGCGAGTTAAATGTCTCGTATGAGGATGAGTAGCTGTACTGTGGAAATGTGTAGGGAGGGGTTTTCACACGAGCTGTGCGAGGTAAATGTCCCGTATGAGGATGCGTTGCAAAGATGTGAAACGTGTGAGTGGGGAGAACGCAGTGTAGTGGGGGTTCCTCGCAGCACATTTCTAGCTTTCCTCGCAAGTTTCGCAACGCAACACATCCGTCGCAACACCCTCGCACACATTTTTCGCTTGTTTTGTATGTAGAATGACCTCGCTTCTCTAAGCCCTTTTCCACCAGAGCTAAGCTGAGCGAGGCTCGAAAAATGAAGCGATTCTATTGGTGGATTTTTTCCTTGCACACTCACCGCTTAGCTACCTCGCACAGCTCTGATGGCAAAACAGCCTTAATATGGATGCCTTCGATTAGATCAGACAGATCACATTTCAGTTTTTGTTGATAGATCTGACGGCACGACTATCCTGGATCAACTGGGAGAACCTGGGCGTGAACCCGCAGCGGCGTAGCGTGCTCACCTCGCTCGCGCTCAGCTCCGACAACATTCATTACTCGCACAACTAGACTACGCCTTCATCACAATATCCTAAGGAACAGTAGTTTAACTTCATACTAACGCCCGGTTTTCGCAGGCACACACGCACTCGCCTGGCTTACCTACACGTACACGACTACTACATAGAATCTCATGCCGCTCTTGTCACTGCGAACCGGACTGCCGCCGCACGTTTTTGTTTTGAGTGTCGAGAAATCAGGAAAATTAATACCCAAAAACCTAAACTAATCATGAAAAATAATAATACTAATATATAATACATGTTTGTTCTTATAGTAAGTTAGCATTTTTCTACTTAAGCAGAACAAAGCTTAAATTCGGGATGACTAAACCAATTTCTTGACATTCCCACTGATGTAGGTAAATTCACGCGGAAAAGTGCGCGAGTTAAACTACTGCTCCTTACCTCCTTTATTGTGCGTACTACGTCTTCGTTTTCTTGGCGTGTGTCCGTCGTGCGTGACGCGGTTTCCATCGGCTATTGTTTATGGTGGTTTATTTTTGTGGATAAAAACTTCGGTGCACGTTTGGTTCAAATTTATAAGGAAAGAATAGACGTTGATGTCTGTATTGTACTACCAACATGTTAAAATTATACATGGAAGATACGAATACAATCATACAAATATTTGACTTCATTTGAATATATTGTAAAAGAGAAGAAGAATAAGGCTAGGCTAGGCAAGGATATAGGATAAGCAAGCAGGTCAGAATTTGTTCTAAATTTGCTGTCATCTAGTCATGTAGGTATTCGTAGTATAAATTATGGCTGTGTCAAAAACAAGACCTCGAATTCTCCAAAAATTATTATAAGTATCTAACTGCTTACTTATAATTATTTTAGGTGTTAGGTTAGGTGTTAGGAATATTCTGTAATTAAAAAGTTATAATCCTTTAGAAACGCAGCAGTTGATTTATTCCTGAAAATTTCAACGAAACTAAACGATGTAAATAATAGTGCTAAACATTTGCCAGAGCACGGCCTTCGTACGTTCGTTACATAGCAAATCCCAACAAAATGTAACCAGCCATATTATTTTTGTACACTATTGGATTTACGATAAGATAGAAAGTGTAGTTAAACTGTTGACAGAATTTTAATTTAAATATTTTGTTAAGTAGTGTAACCGAAGCATATCGATATTTTTTTGGTGCAATATAATTTTAGATATTAGGTAAGTAATGTGGAATATTTCTGGTGGACCGAACAGTAAACGGTGTTGCTAGACTAATGTTATTTTCTACCTTTGGCAAAAAAAAAACCGCAAGTACCTAATCTTCATCGAGGAAAAGCCAGTATCAAATGGTGGCGCTATTTCAATAATACCAATGCAAATGTTTGATGATCATTTTGTAAGAGGTAATAATTGTCCAAGTGATAAAATTGGGCTCAAGCTATATAGGGTTCCGGACCGGAACATAATGTGCCAAAATGACATTAATTGAAAAAGTTTAAAAATCACGTTTGTTTTATAGATAGAATAGAGCTCCCATAAATATAGCTATAGTCTGTTTTTAGTAATTGTTACTATAGCGGTCAAGATTTCGAGATTTCAAAGGGTTTTATTTCCAAGTAGATTCCCAATGAAAATATTTAGAATTAATATTTCACGGTTTATTAGATACAGTCCGATGAAAGAGGGGCCGACAGACGAACGAACAGACAGCAAGTCGAAGTATAGGATTCCGTTTTGACCCTTTGGATACGGAACCCTAAAACCGTGAATGTATTTGGCAGTGAAAGTGTATTGGTAAAGCAACAACGACTCTCAGTTCTGTCTGTAAGTAGGTGTGTAAAAACAGTAGGAAACATATAAACGAAATATTAAAGACTATTTAAATACCCATCAGACTTTTTCTATCCCATATATTTTATCCCAGTCATCGTAAAGAATCGATTGCGTGGATTTTTCGTGATATCTTATTATTACACGATACTTGCCTCTGTAGGCAACGGCACTCCCTGTAGAGCATTTTTATTCCCTTCAATATTCCCAAGTTGGAATTTTCCCAAAATAAATTTTCCGGGGCCCTGGGACAATTCCCAGTTGGCGGGAATATTTCGACGAAACAGTATAAAATTACAATTACCATTATTACTTGTCTGTAAAATATCACTAAAACTTGTAGATGACTGCAGGTTTACTGGAGCTCAAATTACGAAAATGTGACTTCTTAAATCGTGCACGAAAATCTACAACGACTGGTCTAACCATTCGTATCACCCGTCCTGTATGTTTGTGTTTATTAGGTAGTAGCGGCCCGTCTAGCAGCTGCGCCCGCTGCAACTCATTTTCCTCTGGGAATAAGATGTTTTCTCGGCAAGTAATACCTATACTACATAAAAACCTTCCTTCCTTCTGAATCATTCTATCTATTTAAAAAAAAACTGCATCAAAATCCGTTGTGTACTTTTAAAGATTTAAGCATACATACATACAGACGCGAAATGCGACTTTGCTTTATACTATGTAGTGATATATGTGCGAATGGATTTGTGTAGTAGAACGTGTGATACAAAGTACCTAATATTTTTAATTAGATGCAACTAGCTGACAGTTGTTAATGTCACTGTGTTCGTTTCCATATTTAAGGTAATAGTGATTGATGCGTTCAGTTCTGTTTCAATCAGACGAATGAACAGTGAGTCACTGATTTCACTAATTTCAAACGATAAAATTGCTATATTCCTATGTTTTATAGATATATAGTTATGTATATAGTTTCAACTACAGTCCAGCAAAAAAGAGTAGACAAAAAATTAGGGCGTCACTTTCTTCGCAAGCTGTCAAATCTGACAGATAACGCTTACATATGGCAACATTTTTCATACAAAATTTTTAGTTCCATTTTATTTAATTTTACTCTTTTTGCTGCACTGCACATGATTTATTGAAAAGTAGGACAGTCTAACAAGTTTCCTCGCAATGGTATTCAGTGTAGACGTAGATAGTATAGCAACTTAGTCGTCGAAAACTCATTGGAATGTACGTCTAAAATTCGACTCGTACCCGATATCGTCAGTTCAGCACACTAATTATTATTCAATAGACAACCAAAACAATTTTATTCACTAGGACTTTTCAATCATTCACTTTTTCACTGCACTATTTTTATTTCATCACAAATATTACTTTATTACAATTAGTAGCAGATTTGTGCAACCCAAAATTTAAGAAGCTACTGTACTCTCGAGCTCTCGACAATTTGCAAGTTTTGAACGGATGGCGTAGTAGGAAAAAAAATAGAAGATATAGGTATGTCTTGTAATTGGTTCAGACCAATTAATTATTTATTTTCTTTAGTCTTGTATGTAGGTACGTTTGTGGTCAATACACAAAACAGCTATATTTAGTACATATTTTTTGCTCTTATTGACTAACTTTTAATAAAAAGAATTACTTAGCTAGTATTCTATTTACATAATTAAATGTTAATCCAACTCAGTCAAATTAGAACCAAGGGCAAAAGTGTTTTTTAACAATACGTTTCTTAAATGCCATTTTATAGAGCATAAAACTAAATAAATTATTCCAGTTTACACGTTCTTACAGTTTAGTTTGAGTTCGGTTTTTGATAATTTGATAATCGTATTTATAAGCATATTAACTGAAGCAACACTATGAGAGAAGGTATTCATAATCTAAAAAAGTGGCAAGCGGTTCTTCTATAAGCTCTCTATTTATCTTATTTCATGAGGTATTTACATACAAAACTATAGTAAAATAACAACAAAGCGTGTTTTAAGCATTCACAGAATGTCCATACCACACGTCTTAAACTGTATCTTAATCTTAACTAGCTCAACCGCGGGACGGGTCCAAAATTTTACCGTAACTAACATCAGCTGGACGCACCAGACCGGAAGGTTAGTATCGTCACAAAGTGAAAAAAGCCTTTAGACGGAAATCGTCGAAGAGGCAACCCCGTCAAAGATGGAGTAATAATCTCACTCATATCGTCAAGTCTGGTGGGAGCTGGGCAAAGATTAAGAAAAGTGGAAAAAGGAAGGGAGGCCTTTGCCCAGCAGTGGAACACCATAAGGACGTTATATAAAAACATAATCACAACAGTTATTCACACTGAACAGAACAACTTTCCCTATGAAACGAAGGTCAAAATATGAAAAAAAATTTGGACCTCCTATACAAAATTTCCAACCGACCAAGTCAATTTGTATGGGAGGTCCAGTTTTTCATATTTCTACCTATGTTTCTTGGGGAAAGTTTTTCAGTTTCATGGGCTGGTTAACCCCTTAAAATATTTGCAGCTAATATTTTTACACTTTATATGTATTACTACTAGGTATGTATGGTTAGATTTGATTCAAACTATCCAATTCCATAAATTAAAACTTACTTATGAACAGCTTTACACGGATCGCGATTAAATCAGTTTTAAGTGTTTTATAATAGTCGATTTCTAAGTAATATCAATTATTGGATTTTAAAAGTTAACTGTCTTCCTTCCTTGGATACCATATTATAATATTGCTAGTAGAGTATGTTAATCCAAACAATATTTGTAGGTTAAGGGGGTGTGTCTAGTAGTAACTTACTTTACACTGTCAATAAGTTGGTTTTAATTTTTTTCACTGCCTTCCTAAATTAATTTAAAAAAAGAAACACCTTGTAGTTGCCTACAAAGGATCATGACAACTTTTGTTTGGATGCTCGTCCTGTTTTTCATCAGTCTTGCGTCACACTTGCAGGAATCGCACCAAAGCCAAAGTTATATAATAGTAGAGATTAAATATTGCTTATCATTTTAGCATGGGGAATTTGTATGCGACATAATAGTTCTGGAGTTATTGAGTGTCAAAGTTGGGTATCGAAAGAGACAAAAGTGCTGATTTTTGGCGCTCTTTAGTGTATTTAGTTCTAAATACGTTATTTTCGGTAAGCAGTGTAGAAAAGGTTTACGCCTCAGTATTTTTTTTTGTTAAAATAGGTGAAGGTAGATTTTCAATTTTATTTTTATTAATTTTCCGGTTTTGTGAAACAATGAACGTTGCTATTTTTCATTGAAATTGGCGATATTATATATTGCATTCATTTGTTTTGTTACGCAAGACACATGGTTAGCCCATATATGGGCATTCTCCTTTCTAGATAAATCGTGCCATACTACAACCCATCTCAATTGGTTAAGGCCGGTGGGGTGGGAGAATATCTCTATATTATGGAGAGAAATAAAAAGAAAGTTATAAATAATAATAATAATAGTATTTTTTCTTTCTTTCCTTCTTTGGATACCGTAGAAAAGTCATTTGATTTTTACGCTATAATATGTATGTGCTAAAATTAACTTTCGATTTTTGGGTAATATATTCAATGCCTAGTAAAGAAATTCTTGAATCTACCTATCTACATTATAATTTATAATCTCTATAAACATTATCCTTAGACTATAGTCTTATCCTACGGCCAGTCCTCGTGGACAGTGTGGACAGTATGAAACACTAAACCATTTCCATTTGGTTTGTGCCCAGATGGCAAAAGCACGTGCCTAACAAAGGTCCGACCTTGGGTCAAGCCCAAAAAAAGCTTCCAATTTTTCTTCCTACCGAAATCATAAGGATTTTTAAACTTGCCTGGTTGTTTCTTCCTAAGCGTAGCGTTGATGTGGGCTTCTACGCTGGTCTCGCCTCTGCTTATTTGCTTTCCGTGCATTATGATTAGAGTGCCCAAGGCGAATAGTACAGCTATGCACGTGATAGCCATGAAGGCGACCGCTTTTCGTTTCCACGGGTGTGCGGTGATGCGCTGCGCCTCCGTGATGGGGGGTATGGGCAGCACGTGCTCCCTGGGCCAGTTCTCCTCGTCATATTCGGCGACGTCGTTCACTGGAACTAGGACGCCTGTCTGGTTCAACCGCACAGGATGACCAATCAGATCTGGGTCGTTATTCGGTATTATACCACCTAAAATAGTTTTGAACTTTTTATCAAGTATCACATTACACAACTACCTCCTCAAGTGTTAATGGGCTGTCAATATAAACACATTTTAACCATCCATAGACAAATACCCTGGGCAATTCAATACACACAGGTCTATCTATTTCCAAACTGAGCAATACTGAACAGTGGAACGGATTTTAATGGTTATATATTTTTGCATGCTAATAAATACAGACACATCATAGAAAACTCCCACACAAAACACAAATATAATTGTAAATTGTCTGGACAAATATTTGTGTTTTTGTGGGGAGTCAATCCTGCGACTCTCGGAATAGCAAGCATCGACAATAACAAGACCGTGTGATGCCCGCTTAGAATAGCATCACCCCATTTCTTTCCCGAACGTGTCGTAGAAAGCGACTAAGGGATTCAATGATTTCATGTGTATTGCAATTTTAGGAGACTGGCTGACAACCAGTCACAATAGTGATGCATGAATTATCTGAAACGACCCTCTGAACATTTGTTAGACGTGCCGATTCAATCATCGACGCACTGCCGGGTAGGCTAGGCCAGGATGTGTATGAATAAAAACTCAGAGCATCAACAGAGTTCACTTTAAAACATCACTGACCTGTATCATTAACCCAGAGCACTTGATAACCAATATCAAAGCCTGCTGTGATAACGAAAGACACTCCGGCGACCATGTACACCATGTATAGATAGAAATGCCTTGCGTTGAAGTAGCCGACGCAGTTGTTCAGCCACGGACAGTGGTGGTCCATGCCCAGGATGCACCGGTCGCACACCGAGCAGTGGTGCGTCCGAGGCGGCTTCGGTGATATACATTTCTTACAAATACTAGCTGCTTCAGCTATAATTGCTCCCTGTAACAAGTTACAAGTAAAAGATGGTCAGCAAGAAAAATAATTAGAGGAAACAAGTTGAAGAAACTCATTGTATCTGTATGTGTCTTTAGATTTTCGCGGTTGTTCACAACACCTAACTTAATAGTATTAACGATATTATCATCACGATTATGTTTTTTTTACCTGGATATGTTTGCCCTTAGCAAGATGACAACATTCGCCAAAACAGTCTACTCCTGACCATGGAGCGTGTTCCCGCTTCGAAATATCAAGGTAAAAACAAACATAATCGTGGTGATAATCTCGTTAATACTATTAATTTCAGTGTCATAGTATCTGCGTTGCAGACCTACGCTAAAAGTTTGTAAAATGGTCAATAGCTACGTCTCCCCGCCCGAGCAGCAGCAATATGACCGCTCAAAGGCCTGTCAAAACTCAATCTTGCGTTTTTCATCTGCGCAACAGAGAAGCGGCGCGTGAACTAAACCTCACCTGGCAGGGAGTTCCGATTACGCATTGCCGCTACCCAAGGTATCTTGGTGTGGTACTGGACCGGGCTTTAACGTATAAAGCAAACTGCGAAAACGTCAGGAAAAAGGTGAGCAGTCGAAATAACCTCCTGAAAAAGCTGACATCGACAAACTGGGGCGCTTCGCCACAGGTACTGAGGACCACGGGACTGGCGCTTTGTTTCTCTGCTGCAGAGTACGCTAGCCCTGTCTGGAATCGTTCCGCCCACACCAAGCTAGTGGATACAGTTCTCAATGACACTTGTCGGACTATAACTGGCTGTTTAAAGCCGACACCGATAAGTAAACTGTACCCACTAGCCGGAATAGCACCTCCGAACATCAGGAGAAATGTGGCGAGCGCCATTGAGAAAGCTACCCAGGAGACCGACGCTAGACACCCTATGTTTGGCGATAACCCGGCACCGCAGAGACTAAGAAGCCGTAAAAGCTTCCTGTCTTCTGTGGCGCTTTTAACAGAAGACCCTGCGCAGGCTAGGACATGCCTGTGGAAAGATGCCGCAACGCTCGAACCGTACATCCCGACACAAGAAGTCCTTCCCCCAGGCAGCGACCTCCAGTGGTCAGTATGGAAGTCCCTTAACCGACTTCGTACACAGGTTGGTCGCTGTAGGGAGAACCTTTGTCGGTGGGGCTATAGCGACTCCGACCAGTGCCAGTGTGGCGCTGTCCCACAGAGCATGTCTCACCTGCTAACATGCCCAGCGTGCCCCGACTCCTGCACGCTAGAAGATCTATGGGCGGCCACACCGAACGCTATTAATGTGGCCACATACTGGTCAAAAGAAATTTAGTTCGTCTCGACTCGCAAAGAAGAAGAAGAAGGCCTGTCAAAAACACGCCCACATCATACGGGCGAATTTGCCTCACCGAGCATGCGGCGCATGCCGCGGGCGGTGGTGAGGTCCTGAGGCTGCTCGGGCGGTGTGTACGCACCTAATGAAGTGGAAACTATTATGTAAAAAATAATATTATATATTATGTAAATAACTACTATGTAAAAAAAATACTTACATGGGGTGGATAACCTGGAGTGGTAACAACCCCCTTGTAGTAGTGGAAGACAATATTTAATAATAACCAGTTTCCGAATATGACTAGAAAGATAGTGGTTTTAGGACTCAACTCCCACCAGTATGGAATGCCCACCCAGTATGCTATTAGGACTACTGCTGTAGTTAGTACTGTTACGCACACAACAAATACCTGCAAAAACACAAATATTACAAAATATAGCCTATATTGCAGCCCCCCCAGTTTAATAGAGTTTTCATACAAAGTTGTTTGCTGTTTTCATATTCCCTTGTTGCTTTCCGAAGCAATTTTTCTAGAGCTATTTATTATTCCTACCAAAGGCATGCACATATTATTATTTTTTCTCATTTTTTAAATCGTTATCAAACAGAAAAAAGTATTTATATCTTCTATGGAAGAAGAAACTTTCTGATATTTTCTTCTTATAATTATTATTCAATAAAATAAAATATTCATCTTTATTTTGATGCTTGTTTATTTAAGAGCCATGCTCTTGTCGGTGGAGCAACCACAATTAATTTCTTTTCTTCGCCAGAGACTTCGCACCTCCTGATACGACACAACATTCACTTTCTCTTTCAGGGATGCAATTAAGGAAAAATCAGGGTTATGTTATCTACTTACTTTTCCTAAGCAATGTGCAAAGTTATCAACAAACCAAAAAATAGGACCTAATAGGAAATCTATGGCATAGGCCTGACTCATATGCGCATTATATGTGAGAGATCTTGCAGTGAGCACTGCTTGTTGCGATTTCCATGTGTAGTACTCTCTGTAAAAAAGAAACAGACACTTGAAACAACAGCACACCTACAAGTATGCAGGAAATTTGAGACTAACCCATGATCCGTTTTCAGACATAAAATTTAAGGGTTGGAGAACACTTAGGTGGCTTGCCATAATTTTGAATATACTTCTAAAAATATACTTCTCAACTAATGTCTGTGTAATAGTAAGTAAAATGAGGTTTATAAATCATAAGGAAAATGTCCCAAAATGAAAAAAAAATTCTATAAGTTTAGTGTTTTATCAAATCATAAAACGAAAGTATCTCAGTTTCTCTGATGAGAAGTGTATGTGTTTTCTTCTAGTACATTTTAAGCACCTCCCTAAGTGCACTGTAAAAGTAATGATTCAACACAGAAAATTAAGGCCCATCCATAACAGTCAGGCACGGCAGTGTCATTGGCTGTTTGGATATACTTGCTTGGCTGGTCTTTGCAAGGGACAATCTCCGTCAGTTAGCACGCACTGTAATGCTTGTACAAAATTCGGTGATATTGATTCTAAACTTCATTTCTTCGCCTCTAGTGTTGAAATTAATTAAATACTTTATAAATACTAGTTGAATTCAAAACCATTTCATAACTGACACTGTAGTGTGGATATGGGTGTGAACAATTTATTTAAAACCCGGAATTAAATTTTTCGTTATTCCAAAGACAAACTCAGAAATTGAGTGTAATTTATAAATACAGACCTCAACTCTGTTACTGATCGTGAGTGCAACTTTGAGATGCTGTTAGATTTTGACAATTGTCAAAATATCTATCTCTTCAGTGGAGATTGATCTCCGAGTTGAGTGTGATATACAAATATGGACTTATTAGAAATTTTGCTGAGTGCTGTAGCCAGCCCTGCTAAGTACACAGCACAGACACCCCAACCTATTTAATTCAAGCAGGTCCTTGCTATCAGGCAGGGTACCTATCTGAGATTCCTTGCAAATTACAATTTTAATTAAAGGGTTCACAGGGTCGTTGGACGACTTCGGTGTCCCACACATAAAGAAGAATTAAAGGGGCAAGTTGTGACCTCGACCAAGCCTTTAAGTAAAAACTAGTAGCTGGTAAATCCATCCATCAACGACCCTCCACAACAGCCAGCCCCCTGCTGGTCAGTCCACTGTGACTGGGCATGTGTTTGGCAGACAGGTCGGCAAGATTTTGCATCCATATCGTTTTCGTAATGTTATTCAGATTGCTACTTACTTTATTCTTTGGAATATCCTTCTCCACTGAAACTTCCACTTAATCACAACCATTGTGAAGATATATTTTGTTGTAAAGTTGATTGTTTTTGTATGAGAATACTGTCTGCCCGAACGGTTCCCGAGGTGTAGTAAATATACTTGAAAATTTGATCTCCTTTTCACAATAACATAAATTGATATTAGCTCGAGCTCGTCTACATAATTATACTGCTCATTATTATTATATATTTATTTGGAATAGAAGTCACTTGCTGCACTGCACTTGAAAGCAACCTGAAAGAAAAACCGCAGGCAGTGTTGCCAACGAAGTATCAAGCTGCCCACCAGAATCAAAATGCCTCTATAGTCTGTAAGTTTAGGTACTTTTCTTTTTGTAAACAAACTTTGTACGGAAGTGACACTTCTGAACTGTCAGTTTCATAAAAAGTTTGTTTACAAAAAGATAAGTACCTAAACTTACAGACTATAAAACCATCAGCAGTGGCTCGTGCAACGAAGCTACAATTACAATCCTAAAATTACAAGCGAAATTCTGCCTGTAGCACACTTGTAGTTACAATTTACAGGTGACAGGCGTTTTATGAAGACACTTATAAAGCTACCTTGGCTAGTATAGCTCCAAAGTCTCGATTACAAGTAAACTTCACAAGAAATACAACACTATCGATTCATTCATTTCATCTATTCAAAACTCATATTTCAATGTCATTGTTCAAGAAAATGGGAAATTTTTGTTTTGTTCGTTAAGTTCCTAGTAGATGGCGATAGATGCAAATGATGGAAAAGTTCGACACTGCAGGATGTTTCCATAAACAGGGATGATATAAAAATATAAAATAAATCATTTTTTTAAATTGAATAATTTCTGCTCAATGTTTTTTGGCTATTATGATTTACTTTTCTTTGGCATCGTTTTATTTCTTTGTTTTCTGAGTCAGAGCTCCAGCTTCGTAACATATTTGAAGCCTTCTGAGTACTCTATTAGTTTTTAACGCAGAGATTAATAAGAAATCCTTCACTTGTAACGAAATGACATACGTCTGAGGACCTGTAAAATTATTTACAAGTTGTAAATTTTGACAGTTGTAGTTTACAAGTCTTTAGAAAAACACCTGTAAAAACTGGCTCGATTGTATTTTTAAAAGCAAAATTTACTCAATGTTTTGTCGGTGGTAAGCTGCAGGCAGCTTTACATGTAACTTGTAAAATTGTAGACTGGTTGCTTCACAAAACGCCTGACGTTGTAATTTTCATCAGTGTTGCTATTTAATTATTAGTTTCGGCGCGATGTTGCCACTTTTTTGCCTGTAGGATTGCACTTGTAGCTTCGTTGCATGCCTATTGGCCTCACTGGTGTCAATAAATTACACTAAACAAATCACTAAAAGCAAAATTTGTCCACTAAAAGGCAAGTCAAAACCACTAGTTTTGGTGGTAAATCCACTAAGTTGGCAACTCTGACCACAGGAGTGCGTTCGTGATGTTGTTGATTGACGAAATTTTCTTTGACAGTTCGCGGAAAGGGAACCGTCGTCGCGGAAAAAAAGAGCAAACATTTTTTTTCTGCTGAAAGGTTAACCCTTAACCCCACATTTCTTTTACATGTTTTTTTTCTTCGGTTGGCGGGAAACGGAAACATTAAATTAATTTTATTATTGTTTTGCAGTTGTCAGTGTTATCAGGCTACATTCTTGTTTTAATTCGTGTATACATACATACATATATCACGCCTTCATCCCTTGCGGGGTAGGCAGAGCGTTAACAGCCGTAAGAATACGGTCGCTATCGCCACATCTAACATTTTTAAGGATTGTTTTCCAAGGTGGTTTCAGAAAACAAGTATATCACACTTAGTGAGTGACACGTTGTCAGCCTGTCGCCTAAAATTGTAAGTGTGTAAACACACCATGCCGAACCTACGCCGCCGAAGTTCGGCGCAATTACGCTAGCAATGTTATTTGAATGAAGGATGACACACTGAGCCGAATTTACGTCGCGTTACAGCGTACAGCCGAACATCAGTCGGGCGTATATTCGGCGGCGATTCGGCGATACGGCAACACATTATACGCGACCGAAGTTTGGTTCGATTGGCGACGAAGCAATTGACGGGCAATTGCTATTACTGTAAAATAGTTCATTTTTCGGGTTTCGCACCTCTAAAATAATAAAAACAGTCTGTCCGACAGTGTAGGTGACACGACACGACGCCACGACAGCGCTCGAAACACTAAAATATACACCCGAAGTTGCGCAGCTGAACTTATGCCGCGTAAGTTCGGCGCTAATGGTGTGTCATATCCGCTGAATACGTCGGAACGTAAAATCAGCCGCCGAACCTCGGCTGCGTAACTTCGGCATAGTGTGTTGAGACACTAATACTCCAATAATCTCGAGTACCTTATTTTAGTCGATTCTCACGAGACCCTCGGGAATTCACTGTTTCAGCGCATTTCAATGCGAGGATGTCCTGTAAAAAAAAAACTGTGCTGCTCCTTTGAAATCTTTCGAACTTCTTTATGATTATGACGTTAAAAGGTTTTACGAGGGCGGTCCCAAAAGTAGCCGACCTACCGAAGAAAAAACAAAATATATGGCATAAATTATATTTATTTCTATACATAGCTTCCCTGTAGTCCCTTACGCATACCCCATCGGTGCTCTATAGCTTCAATGCTGCGTCTGTAGTAGGAACTGTCGAGCTCTTCAAAATAGGCATTAACCGCAGCGTCAACCTCTTTATTGCTTGTAAATCTTTTCCCACCGAGCCATTTTTTCAAGTTCGGGAACAGAAAATAATCATATCAAACTTTAATTCTTCGATTTTAGCCATCGCAATGCCAGACGTGTGGACTGGCGCGTTGTCCTGAGAGAACAACATTTTTTTCTTTAATAGATGAGGCTTTTTTTCTTTATTTCTTCACTTAGACGCTGCAACAAGTTTGCGTAATACTCGCCGTTAATGGTTTCTCCTTTTGGTAGATAATATATGAAAATTATCCCACGAGCGTCCCAAAAAACCGATGCCATGACTTTTCCCGCCAATGGAACCGTTTTTGCCTACTTTGGGGCAGATTCTCCCCTTTCGATCCATTGTTTTAGCTGTTTTTTCGTCTCCGGTGTGAAATAATGAACCCAAGTTTCATCTATGGTAATAAATCGACGCAAAAACTGTGCTCTATTGCTTCAAAATTTTGCCAAACACTCGTCTGAAACATCCTCACGACGCTGTTTTTTTGCTCTAGTGTGAGAAATCGCGGCACCCACCTTGCGCACAGCTTCCTCATGTCCAAGTTGTCAGTTAAGATAAGATGTACTGCACTTTTCGAAATGCCTACCATATTTGCTATCTCGTGCACTTTTAGTCTACAATCATCCGATACAATTTTGTGGATTTTTTTACCATTTCTGGCGAAGTCACCTCACTTGGTCGCCTACTGCGAGGTTCATCTTGTCAGTTCGTACAGCCACGTTTGGACTCTGCCACCCAATATTTGACCGTTGTAAACGAAGGAGCAGACTCCCCCAAAGTAGAATCTAGCTCTTTTTTTATGTTAGTTGGGCCGAGGCCTTTCATATGACAAATGACCTAGCGTGTTCGAATTCCAAATTTAAAATCCGCATTGTTCAGATTTTTTAAAAAGAGTATTTTAATCGAATAAAACTGCCAGTACCTAAGTCAAGTCGGCTACTTTTGGGACCGCCCTCGTAGCTGCCTGGGTCCGGTTACCGGTTTCTTTACCGGATTCATACCGTTTATTTATAATAATGAATTAAATTATTTATGGGAAATTGGGAAAAAAGCGGGAAATTTCGTACCTGTTGGGTGTTTTCTGTGATTTGGGAAATAAAATTTAATTAAAATTTAATAATCCAATTAGGAAAGTCTAGTAGTGTAATTAATCTTTTACAATAAATTAGTGTTATATATTTGTGATTCCTTTTGCTTTTCTGGTAAGATTCGCAATATTTTCTAAATAGGTACTCCCTCGCTCTATGGGCGTGCCTCCCGATAAAGATAGGGGATTTAGACGGGCTTTGGCCTGGCCTGGATCTATGAGCTCGACTTCTAATGGTGGTTACTGATGGCTAGATATCTTAAAGAGCCAGGGATACTATGCAGATAGGACGAAAACATACACGATATGACTTTGCCGCGTATGATTATTTCTTCCTACGCTTTGAACATACGCGGCATTATGCGTTGGTGGGAAGTTTGGGGGATATTTCCGAACCGTAACACACTGGTGTGACGGTTGGTGAGACGGTTAGTCAGCAGGGGATATAACGTCACCCTGTCTGCCTGTCTGTCCTACACACTTAACTTCAATATTAATAGTCCTACAACACTTATAGCAGATTAACACGTTGGTCAGAGGCTGGGCTTATGGATTCACTTGTTGCCTTCCCCGCCTACATTTAATAATTTGCATTAATGTTCTAGCCACGTAAGTTATTTTGCAACAATGTACTAACCCTCGTATAGTAGGTACATTATTGCTCTTATCTTATTCCCAGTACTAAAAGTACGTGGAGGCAGAATCAGGAAATATGCTGTGGTACATCCATCCACGCATCATTGCTTAAGGTCGTAGCACACATATCAACTCGTAAACGGAACGTAAACGTATCAACTCGAGCCGTTCAGTATTCTTTGTATGAAACTCCCTACTGCAACGCACACTTATCGGAATCGTAACGTAATCGCCTCGCCTCGGGACAAGCTCACAAACCGCAGTACGGTGCGTGGTCGACTTGCCGTACCCGCGCTTACGTCTCTCCGTACGCTGTCTTACGACTCTCCGTACCCTAACTTGCGTTTCTTCGTTCCCGCCCCCGGCCCCATTGCAATTATAGCCATTTCGTATATTGTGAACTGGGACATAACCGTGCGCTACACTTCACGTTCGGATACTGACTAACCGCGAGGCACCCCGCCCAGCCGTCGTCAACCAGCGACCGGCGAGCCGTAAGCGCGGCGTCGCCTAGCCGTAGCCGAGTCGATTCGGAGCTGCTGATGGCACGGTGACGCGCTTACGATAGGTTGACGCCTGGTTGACGGCGAGGCGATACGGTGACGATCCCTTTCCGAGTTGATATGTGTGCTACGACCTTTAAACACCGTCCAGGCCTATGCAACGAAGCTACAGGCTACAATTCTACAGGTGAAATTTGATGTCCATTGCGCAGCCGGTGGGACATTATAAACCAGGATTTTTGACCCGCTACGCAATGTAGATCGAATTTAACCTGTAGTATTGTAGCCTGTAGTTTCGAAAAACGAGGCACACAGCATTGTCGCTGTAGAGAAGAGGCCTTACAGTGCAGTGGGTTAGGTTAGGTAGATGATGTGGGCTCAGCTAAGGATGATCAATCTTGTACCTACCTACCTCACTAAATATAATGGCGATAGGAAAAATATTTTTATTTAAAATAATCAGAAAAGTAAGTAACTAGGTACCTAAACCACACATTACCTAAAAGTAATTCGGCATTTCATGTTTATACAAAAATGTTCGAAGCAATTTTTGCTTTCTTGTCGCATTATTTCCTTTCGGGTTATTATCTACTATTTTAGGCTTCGATGATTTTGTATCTACACTTTGCAAAACGTTAATTACTTCAGTAATAGCCGCAAGGTTTGTGTCTTCACTAGGTGGTATTTTAACAGGTTCAGACACAGAATGCCTTTTATCTTGACCGCTATTTTGTTTGTCTTCAGCAGTTACGCTTAATCGCTTCGTTTCTACTTGGGTACTAGCGCGTTTGCTTCCACCCTCGCATGATGTTTCTTCTTTTAAAACATACATTTTGTCATCTATTTCTAATTGTCTTATGGCCCTTTCGAGTATACTTAACTCACGTTCGGCAAAACTATATTGCCTGTGCTCTGGTAGAGGAGCACACTCGAATTTACCAACACGATTTACATTTACTTGCAAATTTTTATTGTAAGTTTTCAATACATCTTCAACTCCTCCTCGTATACAATATGTATTAGGTGCAGGGGTAATAAATACATTTTCTTTAAATCGTCGTGTTCTGTATAAAGGCCCATGATATACTGCTGAGGGGCATTTTGCTTTATTAGCGTTATACTCGCATGGACCGGGTCCTTCTCCATGATGATGAGGTAGCCAGTCGAACCACGGCTGAAATCGCCCCTGCGAGGAATTAAAAGGAGAAAGTTCTTGTAAATAAAGTGGCCTTTCATGAGTAGGAGGAGTTCTTAAATTAACCAATGGAACAAAATTGGTCGTCTTTTTAAAACGCTCTGTTCTTGATCTGAATGGCCAAGTTAATTTGGGACAGCTATCGATCTCTGTTTCTTCTTCACACTCTTCTAGGTCTTCATCACAATCAGAATAAACTTTTTCCTCCTGGAATCTCTTGGCGGAACAACCAAAAGGTGCGTCGCTGCAATGAACAATGTTACAAAGTTTTACCCGGGGATCATATTCCGTTGGACTAGGGCCATCTTTTTCTCTCCTTATAAATCGTGGTGCTCTGGTCCCGAAGCTAGCTGGAGCTGGTAGCTTAGCATTGCACCGCTTTAATGGAGCCTCTGGAGGGTCGAAATCCCTTTTCAAATAATAAGTATCTGGACTTGGGCGTTTTTCTAACTTTGTAATAGGGAATCTAGCTTGTCTAGGCATCAAAAATTTTAAATCTGTTGTACATTTTGGCATTTGTGGATAATAATCACTCGGTCCAACCCTATCCTCACGTATGTTTCTTTCTTGTACTATTTCAATGTACCTCAACTGTTTCGAATACTTACGCTTTTCTGCTCGAAATTGTTCCATACATAATTCAAATTCAGTTTTTTCTCTTTCTATAGTATAGTCTGCTGGACCTGGTCTTACTTCTAATGTTTTCGGTCCCATTCTCGGCTCCCGTCTAAGACTCCATTTACATCCACGGTAAAATTCGCATGAACAATGCATTCTAGCATCATAAAATGGTGGGCATTCTTCTTTAACAACATCTAGACGGCGCCGCGTAGACCCATCTGGTAGTATTTCAAATCCACGATCTCTTTTAGTCGGAATTGACAGTCCATCACCGATAATTGAGTGCGGCGGACGGCCTTTAAAGATTCGTTTGTGCACATACGCGTTACAATGCACTGGTTCAGTAGGACATATACACGGATCCGACAGGTCACAAGTGCATAATATTTCATCCAATTCTTCTTCAGTAAATGGCTTGAAAGAAAACCTTGGAGTTGTAGACTTTAGTGAAGTAACATTTGGTATTCTATTATCAACTCTTGCGTCGTATATTTTATTGGTATAAGGCTTTCTGTAGAATTGGGTTTTGCGAGGAGCACTGGATAGAAAGCCATACTTATTTTTTGATAACTTGCGAGTAGAGCAGTAAGACGTACCATACGATCTGCTATGATTGTATGCACTTGGATCGTTTAGTCGGAAACAATCATTTGGATCCTTAAATCTTGCTTCCAATCCATATGAAGCCATATTGAACTAAATATCGGATGTAAATGTAATCCACAATTTTACAATTTATTGACTGTTTGCGAGTAGATAACTATAGAAAATCATATAAACGTACAAATAATCTCCATTTATAAAAGTAAAACAAAACAAAATTATAAAATATTGAGTAAATTGGTAAACCACAAATCAAATAGTATATAAATAAAACTAGATGACCATTTGTTTTCCATGGATATTTTCCATGTATTTTCGTATTGTAAAAGGAATAATATACTCCCCTACGTGCTACGTGGTAATGTATTTACGTTATGTCATTTTGTCAACAGCTTCGAATCAACCATGCCAACCATGTGGGGGAGTGGGAGTGAGTTCATTGAGGTCACTGGGGGAAGCTGTGTGAGAACACTGACCTCTATAATCTCTGTCTGAGATTTTAGAGGTCCATAGAGGTTAGTGCATAGTCTGGCGGCGGTGAGCGGTTTTGAGAAGTCGTCGTCGTCACTTCAAGTGCCATGCATAAATAAAACCTCTGAAACAGTCACCGTTGGATTCACTAGACGAATATAGTGTGTAAGGGAGACGAAAATCCTTTATCGAAACATAGCAAGATAGAAAAGGATACCGAACTTTATGACAATGATGAATGAGACCGGTTTTGTGTGTAAACGTGGCACAACTCGTCACGCGATTCCCACTCGAAAATTATAAGTTAATCTCGTAAATCGTGATTTATTTTCATTAGAAACTTTTTTTTTTTTTGCCGTGTGATGCCGGCTTAGAATAGCATCACCCCATATCCTTCCCGCGGGTGTCGTAAGAGGCGACTAAGGGACTCGAGGATATTGGTGTATTACATTTTTTAGGCGACAGACTGACAAGCTGTCACTATAGTGATACACATGTTTTCTGAAACAACCTTGGAAAACAATCCTCAAAAATGTCAGCCGTGGCGCTAGCGACCGTATTCTTACGGCCGTCAACGCTCTGCCTACCCCGCAAGGGATAAAGGCATGACATATGTATGTATATAGAAACTATTTAACAATGTTTATTTCAAAAACATGATATAAGATAATAAGATGTATACTTAGGTATTATGGTTTGTAAGCTCTTATGTAATATTGTAAATTCTTCGTACATATAAAGAAAGAATATTCTGATAACGATTTAAAAAATTAAATAACTACACTGTTGTTCAGAAAACGAACTCGTAACGCGCGGTTATGTAATGTAGGTTCAGTATCAGTATACCTGCGGCAGCGTTCGGTTGTGGATTGGGTCAATATTAAATATAAAAGAAACTATTGTCCAACTACGGACTTCATTTATAATTTTTCTTAATATTCAAATAATGAATTAATAAACAGAAAAATTAAATATGATAAAAGTAAGTTTTCTGACGACATCTAAAATAGCAATCAATACCTTCATCCGTTCCTATTTTCCATTGTTAAGGAAGTTACTATTTTCATCATTATTTATACATACAAAAAACCGTTTTAGATCGATGTAGTAGCTCACGTCTTGACCTGCCAGTCCACAACCCTATTACGAGCGCTTTCACAGAGATATGAATTTTCTTCTGATCTGATCGCGCACGATGACTGCGAAGGGGCGCGAACGCTAAGTGTAGAGGAGCCGTTTTGTATATTCTTCGCGGTTTGTTCCCCAATTTTGGTCGGTTTTTTGTCCCGCGTCAGAGGGGGGTTAGATGAATTTAGGCACGGAGGACAATACAGTCCTCCGTGAATTTAGGTGAAAGACCGAAGCGGTCAGTGAACCTAATATTATTGGAAAAGCGTTCAACATTAATTGAATGTAACAGTTTTGGTCAAAAAATTATGATAAAACTGTTATTTTAATACGTAAGTACCTGGCCGTATGCCGTGTGATGCCGGCTTAGAATAGCATCACCCCACGTCCTTCCCGCGGGTGCCGTAAGAGGCGACCAAGGGACTCGAGAGTATTGCGTATCACCCCATATCTTTCCTGTGGGTGTCGTAAAAGGCGACTGAGGGACTTGAGGGTTTCAGGTGTTTTACAACCCTCTATATTTGTTACGACGTAGCGATAGCGACCGTATTTTTACGGCCGTTAACGCTCTGCCTACCCCGTAAGGGATAAAGGCGTGAAATGTGTATGTGTATTTCTACAACTCAAGGTGATGGATTTCCAAATGGGCCATGCAGGGGAGAGCCACACGGGTGCCGGAGAGCCTCTCTCCAGCACAGCAAGGGTACGGCCCGTCCATGGATTTCGAGAATCATCGGAAACGGAAGCAATGATTGTCGGGAATCTGTCGAACTTGTATGCAGAAGCACAGAATTTGCCGCCCTTTAATTAAGAACTTAGGTTACGACCTTAAGTTTATAATTGATAAAACTTCAGCTCTTAGGGTAAAATAAACGCAATTTAAAATTAGACGAAATATATTAAAACATTCAGGCAAATACAAAGATTACTTTAAGAAATATTAATGTTGGTCGAATACATCTCAAAGTGAAAGACAATAAATAGTATTAAAACTCGGTATTTAGATTAGGTTCATTGACAAAATTAGCATACCTACGTCAACGAATAAATAAACCAAATGTATGGAAGGTATTTGGTCATGAAAGCTTTAATTACATTAGGTAATATTAGATACCAAGCATCACACGCGCAGGCTGGTAAGAAAACGATTCATAAATATTGCGCCAACGAGCAAATTATTGATATTCAGGAACGGCTACCTAAAATAAAGTATTAGTGAGGAGGAAAAATTTTAAAAGACGCTAGGACGCTACTTGCGACTGTGCCTTTGTCTGATTGGTCGAAAATGTGTCAATAAAATCTGAAATTTAGGGTGTTGCGTTGTATTTAGTTTAGTCACAGTCGCGCCTGCCTTCTGCAACTTTTTGGATTTTCCTCCCACAACAGATTTGTTACACCGCGCGCGACTTTGTTTCATTTTCGTAGATTTACTTCTATAATATTTCGTCGAAGCTGTCCGTTCGAATGTATACTGATTTAATCATTCTTATGCTTTCAAAAACGTGTGCCAAAACCTTACCATGGGTTGAGATTTCTAGCAAAATATTAGTATACCTAACCCTAGTAAGTATAAACAATGAAGAGATCGCATTCGTTAAAAATTGCAAAGAGAGGATTATTTTGGATGTTAAAAAGATATTTTATAATGTGACGACTGTAAGTATTCACCAGGTTACATAATAAGGTGTAAAAATATTAGCTGCAAATATTTTAAGGTAAGAATCAGCCCATGAAACAGAACAACTTTCCCTAAGAAACATATGTAGCGACCTCTGATGGCTACAACATGAAGCTCACTCAAGTGGTTCACAAGCATACAAGACGCAACAGGAGTTCTCAGCATATCGGAGAGATGGCGCCACGTGACAGAACAATGGGCCTGAAACGCGGTATCAAAGTGTTCACCGCGCAATGCATATATACAACTTCCAATCCGATCCAGGTGGACCCGTCGGTCCCCTGGCCACAACACCCGGCCAGGCGGGTAGCTACCCTTTTCCCGACACCACCTGGATTCCTCCTGTCTTCCGCCATACATAGGTCAACATATGAAAAAAATATTTGGACCTCCAATACAAAATTACCTAACCGATTAAGGCAATTGGTATGGGAGGTCCAAACAATTTTCTTATATTTCGACCTATGTTTCTTGGGAAAAGTTCACCCCTCTAATATTTGCAGATTTTTTTTTACATCCTGTATAAAGTGAAGACGATGGAAGATAGTCGTTCGGCTGCTTTAGGCTATCACAGCACTTCAAGTTACATATTTCAGGGATCAACTTACATTAAATTGTTCTCCATAAAACTTTTAGTAAAACCCAGAACCTTACAAGACAGGTTGATTCCTTAAATTGTTAGGTTGAAATGGTGCCGAGAGTGACAGACAACCTCATAACAATACAAGAATAAACTGTTAACGAAGGTTTTATTGATTTAAAAAGTGCGTTAATTGGCGATTCTTATTAAGCCTGTAGGTATCTATTTCTTCATTGCTGAGATCGCGTATAATATAATATTACAAATTAATTATACATTAACTTTGAAACTAAAAGATAGCTAGCTAAACTTCATCTAATTCAGGCTAATACAAGAAAATATAGCATTAAATGCATTTGTAAACATAAAATTTAAACCTTTGTGTGAAAACTTAGCAATTAAAAAAAATAGAACAGTCTTTTTACACCAATGGAAAACATGAAAATAATGAACAAAATATTGGAATGTGTTGTAATTAACACTGAAAACTACACATATATATTTATACATGGTGAAACGGAAATAGCGCAAAATCTCGTACCCTCGAATCGGAGTTTTGCTTTTGCACTATTTTTCTAACACGCAATATATGTAAATAGCGTGCTTTTATTTAAATAATAGACAATTTCCATTTAGGTACCGATTAGCAACTCATTATTGGGACGATCTAGTGAAAATACAGACAGTTACATTTGTACGTACAGAAACAGACTAATAGATAGAACAGTAAGTGACGGTTACATTTAGTGAATACGAACAACAATCGAACTTTTATTCGACATTCGCACAACCTCTGACGTCATCAAAATAACCACTATGAGTAGATTGTCAACCGGGCCCATTACTAGCTCGACCCCATGGCCCCAGACTAATTGTATCTTCCTGAAGCTGTCGATAGCTTGACTATCTGGCAAACGACAGTAGACAGTAGTACAGCGGTTGATAATTTTCACCTTCCCTGTCCAGCCATCGCGTCAATAGCAACTATTCACAGTAATGTGAAATGGAGTAATATAAAAGTGCAAACATCGAATCATTTAACACTACTATGAGCATACAACTCCTACGATTTCATATCAAACAATCTCTAGGACAATACGTAGTATTTACTTTACATAACTATCTATGATAGACCACATCAACTAGCACACTCTAATGTGCTAGCTAATGTGACAACGCTAAGGGACCAGTTTGTCAAAATACGTACAAGATAAGACTACTACAATAACTGAAAAACGAGTTCAATAATCAATCACAATGGACCCTGCAATGAACAAAGATTACCTACTACTCAGTCGATCCAGGATAAGATAGAGATAGATGTATAATATAAGTTTGTATAAATAGGTAGTAGAAACCTAGTGAATGTAGAGAAGAGTAGACTACCTAAGGTTTTCTCAACTAAACTAGCGGAGAAAAGTGAGGTCAAAGCGTGGAGCTCGGTAAACAAATCTTGAAAAATCCTGGTTATTAGTATTAGCAGTACCTACTTTTCCAAAAACCTGCATTATAATGGATACAACAGCTATCAGACCAAGCTTGTCAAGACGGCCTGTGTGTATTTGTACACCTACCTACCCTACCCTACACACGTATCATGTTCAAAATGAGCTCCACGCTGTGAAAACAGCAAGTTGGTGCCGTGACGTGGATGTGTCATTCACATTATCGTCGTGATTACGAACACTATCGTCGTGATTACGAACACTATCGTCGTGATTACGAGTACATAATCGTAATTAGATGCATCCAGACCGCCCGAGCAGCCTCAGGTTCTCACTGCCTCGCGGGACATGTGGCGTATGTCGCAGCCGGTGTGGACGCATTGTACTCAAGGCAGCGCATGCCATTGCGTGCGCGGACCGAGCCAATCAGCGGCGGCAATATGTCGGCTCCAAGGCGCGTCAAAAGCACGTCTACATACGGACGAATTTGGCCCACCCAAGCATGCTCCGCATGCCGTGCGCGGCTGTGAGGGCGGTGTGTACGCAGCTAATAAAATACTTTGTGGGTGCTTCGACAAAGAGGTTGATTACTTTTACGCTATTGAACACACATCACAAAATTTGAAATGCGCGTGTCTGTTTTTGCATAATATTCCTGACATGCTTGAGTGTAAAGTGTACTTTTAGCTGCGTACACTAAGTGTTCGTTCCTTTCATTACTGTGAGCGTGCACTTGTGGCGACCGAGTGGTGTAATTCGCGATACCAAACTACATTGTCGACGCTCCGTCCGATAAATTCGCATTCATATCCACACAATTATAATCTTTTTCCGATCCTTGTTTGAGTGGAAAATGTACATCTAGGTGCGTGGAGTTGGTCAAGCGCTCCTTTGCAGCCATTCTTGCGCGGTGGAGATGGCAGTGCGTAGCGCGCACTCGGACGGCACGGTCGCGGACACCACCACCTGGTCGATGGCGTCCAGGGTTCGAGACACAGCCATCATGCGCTTCAGCAGGTTCTTCGTTGATAGTATCAGTATCTGCAACAATAAGTCACTTTGAGTAAACATGAAACATGTGTGTTACGACCTCTATGGACATTAGTGCTGGCTGGCTAGACGATGCTGATCAGTTGATGGACAAACAGACGGACCTGACAATATGACGTGGCCTTCATAGATTCATAGAATAAATAGGTGCAAATCGACACTCAACCTGAACAAATATTTTTTCTTCAATTATGTCTATTGGTGCCGGATGATAGAATAGCATCAACCCATTTTTTTCGCGCGGGTGTCGTAAGGGGCGACTAAGGGACGCGGGGGTTTTATGTTTATTACAACTTTAGGCGACAGGCTGACAACCTGTCATTGCAGTGATACGAATCGATACGGTCCTCAATATTTGTCAGACGTGGCGATAGCGACCGTATTTTTGCGGCCATTAGCGCTCTGCCTACCCTGCAAAGGATAAAGACGCGATATGTGAATATATGGATGTCTATTAGTCCACTTGTCGCTGGTCGAAGACAGTTGCTGGTATACACGCACCTTGATAGTGGAGCGCAGCGGCAGTATGGCCACCAGCCACCAGAGCCACGCGGGCCCGTCGGGGCTGGCCCACCAGTCCTCTTGTCTGTGGTCGAACGACGGCAGCTGCCCGAACGCCGCCTCGATCTCCGAACGGACCGCCGCGCTCATGCCGTTCAGCCACAACAGCGCTTTGTACGACACCTGGTTGGTAAAATGCAATGTTATACAACAATCATAGACACACCACATAGAGAATTGAAATGTGTTCAGAGAACCATCTGAATATAAGAAGGTTACCTGCGTTGCCAAAAGCCTCAGTTCCCAAATGACTAGCTCCTCCGTCGGCGAGATGTCCGTCAGCGGCTGGATTCGCGCCACGTCACAACTGTAAATAAAATTATAACATATTTATAAACTGGCCTTCTGTGGAAGACCAAAAGTTAATTATCAATCAATCAGACGACAATATCCATTCCGTAAGTATAATTTTGTTCGCACGCGCGCAACTTGACGTTTGTCAGAAAGGGACCGCTTTTAAGCTTCTTAAAATCTTTGCCGTGATTTTTTTACAGCCTGTACAATAAGTATAGTTAGTTACCCGTCCCTGACGTCCCTCTGAATGACGCGGAACCGCGACACCCCCACCGTGGACAGGATGGAGCGGCCGTCCTCCAGGTGCACGCAGTCGCACACCTCCAACACCTGCAAAACAAACCACCTGTTTAAATCATACATGCATACACAAATCACGCTTTTATCCCTGGCGGGGTAGGCAGAGCGTTACCAATGGTATAGTATGAGAAATACAGGGTGTAATAGACGGTGTAACGAAAACTTTGCAGGCGTGCTCAGACCATGAAACTGAACAACTTTTTCTACGGCGCCTAAAGGAAAAAAGTTTTTCGAGTTCCCATACAAAGTCTCTCAACTGATCGAAAAATTTTGTAAGGAAGGTCGAAAAAAGATCACGTTTAAAGTTGTTAAATTTCATGGTCTGATCACGCCTGCAAAGTTTTCGTTACACCGTCTCTTACACCCTGTATAATAGAACCGATTCGGCTTACCATAAGCACAATAGAACAAAAAATTACATAATAGATAGCAATCGTCCCGGACTCCAGAATGCGCCGGATCATCAGCCAGCAGCGAGCGGCGCGAGCTACTCACCGTGCCGTAGTCGGAGTAGGAGCGGTCGCGCTCGCACGCCACCATGCCGAACCGGCGCGAGCCCGACTCCAGGATGCGCCGGATCATCACCCAGCAGCGAGCGGCACGAGCTACTCACCGTGCCGTAGTCGGAGTAGGAGCGGTCGCGCTCGCACGCCACCATGCCGAAACGGCGCGAGCCCGACTCCAGGATGCGCCGGATCATCACCCAGCAGCGAGCGGCACGAGCTACTCACCGT
Organism: Keiferia lycopersicella; assembly: GCA_029255805.1. Classification (NCBI taxonomy): domain Eukaryota; kingdom Metazoa; phylum Arthropoda; class Insecta; order Lepidoptera; family Gelechiidae; genus Keiferia; species Keiferia lycopersicella. The sequence goes on along the minus strand of JARACZ010000006.1, from coordinate 11,857,903 downwards.
GCCGTAGTCGGAGTAGGAGCGGTCGCGCTCGCACGCCACCATGCCGAACCGGCGCGAGCCCGGCTCCAGGATGCGCCGGATCATCACCCAGCAGCGAGCGGCACGAGCTACTCACCGTGCCGTAGTCGGAGTAGGAGCGGCCGCGCTCGCACGCCACCATGCCGAAACGGCGCGAGCCCGACTCCAGGATGCGCCGGATCATCACCCAGCAGCGAGCGGCACGAGCTACTCACCGTGCCGTAGTCGGAGTAGGAGCGGTCGCGCTCGCACGCCACCATGCCGAAACGGCGCGAGCCCGACTCCAGGATGCGCCGGATCATCAGCCAGCAGCGAGCGGGACGAGCTACTCACCGTGCCGTAGTCGGAGTAGGAGCGGTCGCGCTCGCACGCCACCATGCCGAAACGGCGCGAGCCCGACTCCAGGATGCGCCGGATCATCAGCCAGCAGCGAGCGGCACGAGCTACTCACCGTGCCGTAGTCGGAGTAGGAGCGGTCGCGCTCGCACGCCACCATGCCGAAACGGCGCGAGCCCGACTCCAGGATGCGCCGGATCATCAGCCAGCAGCGAGCGGGACGAGCTACTCACCGTGCCGTAATCGGAGTAGGAGCGGTCGCGCTCGCACGCCACCATGCCGAAACGGCGCGAGCCCGACTCCAGGATGCGCCGGATCATCAGCCAGCAGCGAGCGGGACGAGCTACTCACCGTGCCGTAGTCGGAGTAGGAGCGGTCGCGCTCACACGCCACCATGCCGAAACGGCGCGAGCCCGACTCCAGGATGCGCCGGATCATCAGCCAGCAGCGAGCGGCACGAGCTACTCACCGTGCCGTAGTCGGAGTAGGAGCGGTCGCGCTCGCACGCCACCATGCCGAAACGGCGCGAGCCCGACTCCAGGATGCGCCGGATCATCAGCCAGCAGCGAGCGGGACGAGCTACTCACCGTGCCGTAGTCGGAGTAGGAGCGGTCGCGCTCGCACGCCACCATGCCGAACCGGCGCGAGCCCGACTCCAGGATGCGCCGGATCATCAGCCAGTAGCGCGGGTCAAAGATGAACAGGGGACAGGGAATGCTGCAAACAATACGCGGAAACTTATAAATGGTAAATTACTGGTTGAGCGAGCATTGCTCAGCTTTATCTGCCGGTCAAAGTGATTTTTGGAAAATAAAACGGGTTTCGGGCTATGACATAAGGTGCATATTCCTTTGTTTAGTTCTTTATTATGGTTCTATCGAACGTCACAGGTATCGATCAAGCTATATTTTATAAACTACTAGCTGGCCCGACAGACTTCGTCCTGTCAAAAAGATTTGTAATGTGGCAGTTTTTTTGCCTACGTATTAAAAAAAAAACTCCTGAACAGAACCGTCACCCTGGTGATTTGACGTTAGGAACACACCTACATTGCTTAGACAACAGTGAGTGCTTGTAATTTAATATGAACTTTATACCATAGCAATAAAGCTCAAATTGACTACGTTTTAGTTACAAATCATTTGTATGGGAAAAAGAAAAGGGCAATTTTAGGGTTTTTCCAGCAATAATTCTAATTTTTCTCGCCGTAAAAACCATCCTTGATCTTCAGCGAACATTTAAAAAAAAGATTTGGTCAAATTGGTCGAGGCGTTGTCGAGTTATGCGCTTACCAACACATTTTGCGATTTATTTTAATATTATAGAAGATAACCGCCCCATTTTTCAACACCTGCCCTGCCGTTTCGGCTGTAGCTCTTGAAAAAGAATTAACTGGTTTTCATGCGATACGTACATATAAATATACATACTCTCGAAAACATAGCCCTCCTTCTGAGACAGTCGCGTAATAAACAGATACTCACGCGGGGTAAGCGACAGTGCACACGAATATCGGTATGACGTCGGGATCCTGCGGCGGCTGCGGCTTCAGCGCGCCGGTCGCCTCCAGCGCAGCGCATACGAACACCGTCTCGCGAGTCTGCGACAAAACATAATCAAACATCAATCAAATGCTATGAAAGAGATACCGGATGTAAGGCCAGTGCCCACAGACAACAGCTCTCATGTGTGCGAGTAACGCAAATGTGTTTTAGTCTGTGCCAGTGTGCAAACTTTACATGCTTGCTCAGACCATGAAACCGAAGAACTTTTGCTATAGCGCTCATGTTGAGAAAAGTAAAACATCATCATAATTCTCCGTGCCTTATCCCATTTTAAACTGGGGGATTTGATGTGGAACCAAGTTTTTACACAGAGCGACTGCCATCTGGCCTCTGCAACCCGAACGCTAACCTGGCCCGAATCCTAGGTTAAGTCACATTCAAATAGCATCTGAATAGAAATATTACTACAATGTGGGTTTCATCACCGTAAGAGCAGTGTTCGTGTTTAAACACATTAGTACATGGCGCGGATCGAGCTCAGATCTCATGATTGTAAGACCGGTGTCCTAATCCTAACCACTTGGCCATCAACGCTCTGTCCTTTATACTTCGTTTAGTTTATTTAGTTTCACAGTCTGACCATCACACTTGCAAAGTTTTCGGTACATCGTTCCCCGTATACATATCTGTATTTTTTTACCTACTAAAAACATTTTTCAAGAAAGGAGCCATTTTCTTTAATTTCATACTGTTAACCAGTGCACAATTTTACAAGTACTTGTATTATTTTGGTTGTCTCTTGCATAATATATTTTGTTTGCTGGGTTTTTTGTTATAGGCCGTTATGGGTTTTCCGCTTTAGTAAGGGTTCAAAAATTTCATTTCAAAAATGTCATTATCCATACAGAAAAAATACAGAAATATACAGAAAAGTTATGTAATAAAATCTCATACGTCTTAACAGATTATCAAAATCTATAGGTAGGTACTACATATGGTTTACTGTAGTTTTTGTAACAATGTCATTTGAATCAGTTTAGGCATGCTGTTATACTCATGTTGTTATACTCAAACACAGTAGGTACAGCGATAAGATTGTACCTATGTTGACAAGTTGTTATCGCGCAGTCGGGTCATTAGCCTGCGATGTCCTTACCAAAGACCCGAACATAGCAGACTAAATTCATGCTTGTAAGTGACAGGACTAAAATAAAAAGAACTGTCACTTTCCTTTAAATGAAATGAGTAAACGATAGGACAAGCATTTGGCGCGGAAAATTATGGCCGGTAAAAACCTGAAAAATGCGATATGCATAAATCAATTATAACGAATTTTAGTTCAAAGCCATACAAACTATGACTTCTTTAAGTATTTATACTTAATTACGAAACTGAAAGAGACATACAGTGTGATACCGGCAAATGAAATCGCGAAAAATATATCAGGTGTTCCTAGAAAAACTTAATACTTACTTGAGCAAACTGTATTAAACAACTGCTTTCTTTTTTTTCGAAAATGGCCTCATAGTAAATGTTGTTTATATGCCCAAAATCACAAATTATACATAGAAAACACACGAAAAAACACAAGTTCGATACTTGGCGTAGAAAGCAGGGTCAATTTCAATAAATGCCCGCGAGCCGGTAACACGATAGATATTTAGACAGTGATTTTAGACAGCTCTGAATAAACTAGTCTATTAATACCGGCGGGAAATGAACTCAAGTTCAGTAAACCGAGGAGCAGCAAGGTCACCTATGTCATCTCTCTATCAAAGCTCACAGCTATCTTGTGCCTACAGGTTTAAGCCAAATATATTTACAATAATACTCTTTGTAAATATAAGTGGCACTTCTGTTAGGAGTTTTAAAATTACCTTTACTATGAAGTTCAATCAAAAAACACGAAGTCATTCATACAACACGAAGTGTAAAATACCAATAGCTACTCTATCTCCTACATCATTCATTACAAAGGTATAAAACAACGTGATTTCCCGTTTTAATTTGTCTCTGCAAATATTTTAAGGGCTGAATCGACCCAAGAAAATGAACAACTTTCCCCAAGAAACATAGGTCAAAATATGAATTATTTTTTATACCTCCCATACGAGTACAATTTGGCTAGGTTAATCGGTAATATGTATAAGGTCCAAAAGTTTTTTGCATACCTCGACCAATGTTTCCTGAGGAAAGTATAATGTGCTGGTTCACCCCTAAAAAAAATTATAGCAAGTTTTTTTACACCCTGTATGTTTGGTTACAAATTTAAGAAAGTGAAACCGCTAGGCAGGACGCTTTTCCTATCATATTTTTGGTCTTGTCCTGTTTGTGCGGCACGTTTTAATGGACGGAAGGACTTTTGTCAATCTAAATATATAACAAATTGCAATGTAACAGCTCAACGCTCTAGTTTCCAGAGCTGATTAGTGGACCTCTAAAAACAAACCGTCCATAAAACGTGGAGTAAAAGACGACGGAGATAAATCATGCGACGCCGTAAAGGCACTTACCCGGTCTATTTGTGGATAGTGCTCAGAGCGCAAGACTTGAAGGTCATCGCAGTCATCGACCGACAAATTGATCTAATACATATTTTCACAATTCATGTTGTACGAACAGTAGAAATGAACTCAGTACGCGTCGAAATAGAAATATAGAATTATATTATTCTATATAATTATATATTTGCTCAGCAAGAGATAAGTACCTACAATTTGTAGTTACTTTTGATGACTAATAAATAGAATACTATTTTGTTCCAACGAAAATACTGCTTAGACACTTGTAGATTGTACGTACATTAAAATAGGATAAAGGAGAGCAAACAAAAATGTGTTCGGTAAACGGAAAATCCAAACGCTTCAACAAATAAAACTAAGTATGTACTAAATGAACTTAGCAAAGTAACCCATTGTTTTCCGAAGTTTGTTGAGTTTTCAGTGACGCTGCTAAGAAGATTACCGAATTAGACACTCGAAGTTACTTTAATTTTGCAACTTTCATAAGAAATGGGTAAAATGAAATAAAGCTCACATAATAGTAAAAGTTTTGTACGAGACAGATTTATATGTTACTGACAAACAAAACAAAACAAAAATAATATATAAGAAATATACGAATATATACGAAATTCTCAAATTAAAAGTAATAGGGCTTTGAGGGATGAAAGTATTTAGTGCATAAGATTTTCGACAAGCAAGCGCTATTGTATCTACCCGGTATGTATATATATGTATTTGTATGTATCAGTCGATCAATGTGTACACTTCGTATGAGTTTGATACTGACCGCGGCCAGGTGGAAATCCTCGAGGGAGCGTAGGCAGAGCGCGCACGACTTCCTGTAGTCCATGGAGCGCTCGATGCAAGTGCGGCAGTAGGTGTGTCCGCAGGGCGTGCACACGGGGCTGGAGTAGGCGTGGTAGCACAGCGCGCACTCCAGGTCGCGCGCGCTCAGCCACGCGCCCGCCGCCTGCGCGCGCACCGCGCCCAGCAGCGACCGCGTCAGCCGCCGGGGGTCCGCGCCGCCGCTCAGCACCGTGATACACTGCACACAATACCAAAGTCCAAGTCAAATTATTTATTCAAAGTAGTAAATTTTATGGTCAAGTATTAACAATTTTAACAATAACAATTTTATGAACCTAGTGTACACTCAGGTGGACTAAAAACTCAAAACTAGTCTAACAGGTGGACTAAAAACTTAAAACTAAAAACTTAAAAAAGAAACAAATCACTTGATGCGCTCGTATTAAAACAGGGACTTGATTAAACCATACACTATTTTCTGTCAGTAAATCTCATAACGCTCTGTAACTATTACCAAATACGAAACAGAAGTTTCGTTAGTGCAATAATAGCACTGGTACGAATTATGATTATACTTAGTTTATTTATCAGTTCCAGGATTGCTTGAAAGACGCCTAACTACTAAATGGTTATTGAAAAAGATAATAAATACAGAAGGCTGCACTAACACTGGCCAATCTATTATTTTTCTATCAGTTAAACTTACAATATTATAACTTAAACGTTAAAACAGGTGGGGCTACTTAACCCTGGATAATTGGAGTTTATCATTCAAATACAAACAATAAAGCGACGACGTAGTTACGACAACATGTTCTTCTGAAGCCTTACTTCCCCGTATAGCGCGTGAGTCATGGATCTCAATCAGAATCCCTACAAGTGTATGAGTAGGCTGATTATCATCACGTTACTCGTGAGAAGGCCCTAGGCACCGAGGACGGCCCTATAAAGTTGCAAGGCGTATACATATAAAGTGTAAAAATATTAGCTGCAAATATTTTAAGGGGTGTATCAGCCCATGAAACTGAACAACTTTCCCCAAGAAACATAGGTCGAATCGAAATATGAAAGAAATTTTTGGACCTCCCATACAAAATGTAGCAGCCGAGCGAGTCAACTGTAGGGGAGGCCCATTTGTTTTTTTCATATTTCGACCTATGTTTCTTGCGGAAAGTTGTTCAGTTTCATGGGCTAGTCCACCCCTTAAAATATTTGCAGCTAAATTTTTTACACCCTGTATACACACCTGCACTGCACTACTTTGCACAGAAAGGCAATGGCTGTAAAAATACCTTCAGTAGGAGTAGGATGATTAACATCAGGACCGAGGGCTTCACTGTGACATTTCATTGCGCACGCATACATAATGTGCTGACTAGGGCTTCCAATACCGGTATCCCGGTGTTGGCTAATACCGGGATCCCGGAGTTTGTAGGTCTATTTTCAATACCGGTATTGAAAATGTAATACCGGGATTACGTAAATGTAATGCAATTAGAATATCGAGGCGACAACGTGTCACTATAGTGAGACACGAATTAACCGAAGGGTCCTCAATAGCTGTCAGGCCTGGCGGTAGCGGCCGTATTTTTATCTCTATTCTACTTTCTTTCTTTTTTGTGATAGACTCTGCAATTTTGGCTCCGGGGCCATCAAATCAACGCCTGTCGGCTAGGTGGGGGGCACGAGCTCACCCGGAAATAATTGGTTGTTCAAACAACCAGCCCAATGACGCCCTTGGGGCGAAGCTGGGCTTAGGAGTTGTTCTGGGAAGAACGGATCGGACTGAATCTACCCGGTATGTACCGGTAATTGCCAAAATGAGGCGCAAATGAGGGACTCTATTGTACTGCCTACCTGTGCGAGCATGGCGCGGGCGAGCCGGGCGCGCGGGTCGCGGCTGGCGGCGACGCGCGCGAGGTGCGGTGCGGCGTCGCGGTGGCTCCCAGCTGACACCAGCCGGCAAGCCAGGCCGAAGCGAGCCTGCCAACAAACCACATTATTCTCTGCATTACATATAATCATAATAAAATTCGGTCCAGTACGATTTAGACTCGCGCACAAATTTGCTATTTTTTATAGCGGCAACACATGAATTAATAAAATAAATGGTTCATAAAAAAATTCAACTGCGTTTGTGTGTATTACGGCTACGAGATGCAGCCTCCAAACGATCACTACATAGTACAAAGCAAAGTCGCTTTTCGCGTCAGTATGTATGTCTTTATGATTGCTTAAATCTTTAAAAAAGTACGCAACGGATTTTGATGCAGGTTTTTTAAATAGATAGATTCAAGAAAAAGGTTTTTATGTATAGTACTTGCTTGGAAAACATCTTATTCCCACGGTAAAATAAGTTGCAGCGGGCGCAGCCGCTGGACGCGCCGTCAGTTTTAGATAAAATTGAGCAGAAAGAAAAAAAACACGGTTCCCGTATGAAATCGTTCCATAATTTTTAATTAATCCAAATATTTGAAGTCTTTAATATAGCGGCAACATAAACACGACATCTGTGAAAATTTTGGCTGTCTATCATGAGACACAGCTTGGTGAAATTTTATATTGACCTTTGAGTACGGCACCCCAAAAATGGCTAACAATAATTTAAATAGCCATATTACACCAATCCGGAAACTAAATGTTAGATATTATGCTCCGTGTCCATGTCCTTCAAATTAAATTATTTTTGTTTCTAAAAGGTTTTGTCTGGATTTCGGTTGCTTACCTAAAGTACCATCATAAGTCTTATGCTAATACGCGTATCAGCTTTACGTAACACTTGTATTTTCGTCAGGTCTGGTAATACGATAACGTGTCATTGAACTGTGCTAACATTGTCGTTCTCGCTATGTACATTGATAATTAGCAACTTCAATATCATTGTACATACCTTCTATAATTTACACCAGAGTAATAAACTCAAGTGACAATGGAAAAATAAGGTGTAGTGTTTAAATTACACCGTATCACGTCCGGACTATTTAGTAATAATAATTGATTTTATCTCATCAGAAAATATTATATAAAAAATCACGCGAAAAACCAAAGCTATACGTATATGATTTTGAACAGAGTGTTTTATGTAGCCATAAAATTATGTGAATGATGGATGATAGATGTGGCGCACTGGTAGTGCGACTCCCTGTGACGCAGAAGGTTCCGGGTTCGATTCTCGGTGGGTCACTCACAAAGTGATAAAGTTGATATTTATCACTTTGTGAATTTGTTAATATTTTTGATACTACGTGACAAAGCAAACACGAAGAGTAGTAAAGTTTGCGAAAAAGTACGGTGGGATCCATAATCACAGAGTTTGACAAAACAGTATAATTTTTTTTTTTTTATAATTTTTTTCAATGCCGTGTGATGCCGGCTTAGAATAGCATCACCCCATTTCCTACCTGTGGGTGTCGTAAGAGGCGACTGAGGGACTTGAGGCTTTAAAGTGTATTACAACTTTTAGGCGACAGGCTGACAATCTGTCACTATAGTGATACACAAAATTATCTCAAACGGCCCTCTATATTTGTCAGACGTGGCGACAGCGACCGTATTTTTGCGGCCGTCAGCGCTCTGCCTACCCCGTTAGGGATAAAGGCGTGATATATGTATGTATGTATGTATGTATGCATAATTTTCGGGTGGGTCCAGGGATACACATAAATGTCATTTTTGCTCTGTGATTATTATTATAAATAAAAATAAGATTTTATACAATTTCCTACGTTAATTTATTACCCCTATTTATGGGAAATTGCAACGTGTATAATCCACTCCGAGCACCAAATACTAGGAAGTAAAGGAACAAATAAACATGAGCATTATAATTACCTGCGTGGACAGCAACGCGTGTGGCGCTGGCAGCGCGGGCACGCGCGCGCTCCGCGGCGTACGCGCGCCGCTTCGTCGCCGACTTACGCGCAAACCTGCGCAAACAGAAACAAACCCTGTAATAATCGCCCAGGGACAAAATGAGTAGAAGTCAAATCATACTTGGGTCAAAACTTATCAAGCGGGTGACAGTGCGTCGGTCTAGTTTGAAAAAATGATGGAACCTGTTCAGGCCAATTTTGACCCCCTGTATCTTACCTAATAAATAGATCAGAATGAAACTATTAATAAATAATGACTAACGACCCCGTCATATGGAATCGCGGAATATGATCGTGACATTGTGAAATTTTCTAGCTTGTTTTCAAGTGTACATAAATGGCGCTCAACTAAACTGAAAGAGATTCTAAACATTTTTATGGTTAAACAGGTCACTCGCGATATTTTTTATGGTAATACTAGCGGGGGTCCGCGGCTCCGCCCGCGTGGAAGTCGGTTTTAATCCTGCAGCATCCCACAGGAACATTTTTTCGGGATAACGACTATCCTATGTGTTAATCCAAGTTACCCTCTATCTATGTGCCAAATTTCATGAAAATCGGTTCACTACTTTTAGCGTGAAGGAGTAAAAAACAAACAAACAAGTATACAAACTTTCGCATTTATAATATTAGTATGATAAACGAAATTACCTTTGGCCTGACGTTTCAGCTGAGTTACATCGGCTGTGGTCGCGGGTAGACTGAAGGACCAGCGAGATGTTGTCATCAACGTCAGGCCATAGGTAATTTTGTTTATATTACCATAAAAAATATCGCAAGTGACCCGGGTTACCCGTAAAAATAGGTGAAAAAGTTTATTTCCAAGGAAATTTATTTTGTATGGTTGAGTATCGATAAACTCATAAATATCTAAATTTCATCCTAACGGAACACCCGGTAGAGTCTGTGCATAGTCTTTTCGGAAAGAGAACCGTTGCGGAAAAAGTGTATTAATATTTTTTAGATTGAAACCCACGATCGACAAATGTCAAAGTCATAATAAGGCACAGAACATCCAAGATAAACAAAAAACTACGCCAATACAAAAAGGAAGCAAAGAAAAAAAGTTTATACGTGAGTCGCAACAAGTAGAGTTTTATTGAATTTCCACCGACAGCCTAAATTATATCTATATACTACTTTGGCGTTACTTAATTCTATGCGTGGTTTCAAGTGGCTAACCTTCCTTTTTTGGTTACTTAACGCATTTTAGGTTGATCGAATCTTTATATCCCATTTTTTAAAGAAGTGCATACATCCAGTCTACGTATATGCCAAATAACGGACGTGTTCTAATATGTGACACTGCACTCATTGACAAAGAAGCCCCGTATGGCCAACTGCGACATTTACCAGAGCCAGAACTACATAACGAGTTATATAACCGAAGTCGCAGTTTATCATTACGCAACAATACAAGCGCAAGCGGAGAGCGATCCACGAGCCGCGGACCGCGCTGCTCGCCCGGTATCGCCACGCCGCCGCCGCCGCCGCCGCCGCTGTAGCACCACAGATAGCCAAGTAAACATACCTACTTATTACGTAACATCCAATTTTCACGGCCAAGGTGACGTTGTTGCCGCGAGGAAGATCGGGAATCGTATCAATTTTCTTTTAAATTATCGTATCAAAGTCAATGGGATTACGTAACGTCTCAATGTCAATGATACTGAAAAGTACTGCGTTATATAATTTGATGTACCGACGCGACGCGGCGACGTTACAATGTGTAACACGAAGAGCTCACGTTTTTAATAAAACGGCTATTGAAAACTTTTATTTTGTTGTTATTGCCATAGGCAAATATTTATTCATTCGAGGCTGAGTACGGTAAAGTGTAGGCCGTATGTGAAACCGCTGCAAGCTAATAGGTACCTAATTCACGCGTCGGGCTGCGCAAGTGCGCTGCACTGGCTGCACTGCACCGCTGCACGCTTATCGTTCAAGTTCGCCAACGGTCCATTTGTCAACATTACGCGACTACTATAATAAATCTCTCCAACTATTCTGAAACTTTACATAATAGTTTGCCAAAACTCAATAATTATTCCCTTTGTTATAAAATACTACATCAAAGTAAACACATAACTTGTTTTCAAGTGTGTGACTCATACTTGGTTACAACTAATTAATTAATTCTTTCTTTATGTAACTGATTACAACGTTCAATATGCTTTGCTTATGTTCTGTTAAACATAGATTGGTTTGATAATGATTAAATTTCAACGATTTTAATTTCTGAGAGAATCTGGAAAAAGGTTATGCAGGTAAATAAGCATGAAGTTTTTCTTTCCATCCGAAGCAATTAGTTTTATGGTATTGATATAATCTAAATTATACAACTTAGAACCCTGTAGATCTACGCTATAGATAACGGGGCGAGGTTGCCATGGCAATCCAAAGTTTGTAACCTTCTGTCGCAAAAAAAGAGATTTTTCCTCTACCTGCAAAAAAACGGCGATAATTTTATCAAGAGCTTGAGGTAACCATGTCGGAGACTGTTACCGATCCGTTGACTAGGTTACGCACGTAATTTAGATTTGAGTGGAATGGTTTCGCAGCGACCTATATACCGCACATAACGCAACCTACGACCCGGCGGCCTCCGTTGCACCGACAATGTGCATTATGTAACTCGATGTAACAAACGGTTGATTTACATAATTGCGACGGGCGGCGGGCGCGGGCGCGGGGGCGGGCGCGGGCGCGGGCGCGGGCGCGGGCGGCCGACGCAGAGATGTTGATCACCGATATTGTGAACTTTTTGCTCTACTTCACTCAAAAGTATTGGTCTACGATACGTATTCTACTTGCAATTGCTTTGTGACGCAGTTGTATGAACCACATACTCGGGTCTACTAACACCATAATCACTTTTTTCGAAATAATGTTTTATACTTTCACGTGCAGAGGTCAACCAATGTAAACAGCGGCACCGGAGAGTAGGGACAAATAATTACGGGGACATGACCGGCTCGCCCTAGTAGAAAATACACCAGTAAACAATACTTTGAAAGGCACTTTGTGAATTTACTGCCAAAAAGGACAAAGATAAAAGGAGAAAGGACAAGACAATAATAGAAACATGCACGTAACTTTCGCCGATGCAATTAAATAAGATTAAGATAAATGAACTGTGAAGAAAGCTTATAAGAGATAATATGACAAAAATGAAACAAAGCAAAGCAATAAATGACGAATCACAGATAAACAATCGCTGCTTGAAAACATTACACAACCAGCCCTTAGCTAGATGCTCTTAGCTGTACTGTTCGTCACTGACCACGTCATAGTTCTTAACGATGATACCCAAGATGTCCAAGATCTCGAGTGTTGCATAAAATGTGCAATCTATTAAAAGAAAAATTCAATTCCGAACGTAGCTGTTTGTTGGCACTTGCCTATTTACGCCAATGATACTGAATTTTAGGGAGTGTAGAAGAGAATTCCAGTAAGCTAGTCTCAATATTTAATTAGTTTGAATATTCAAACTGTCTCTTACTTATAAAATAAGAGTGTTACGTTCCGCATATTTTCGAAGTAATCCAATGATATAGTGCTAATTTAATTTAAAAAATAGTCAAATGAAACGTACAATCGCAATTAGCAAAGTATAATTACGGTCATGTGCAGGTGTAGTGTAAAGTCCAATAAAGGTCAGTGAGCAAAGCGAAAACAATTAAGCATATGAAAATAAAACGAACGTCACGCAATGTGTAAATAGTGATGAATGTGAGTGTAGTGTAGAGCGTGGTAGGACATCTGACTGACCTGGCAATGACGCCCGCGATGTACTGCGATGGCAGGACGTTTGCACGTCGCCGCCGCCGGTGCGTGAGTCACTGGAAACATTACTAAAATTAGCAGGCATAAATAATGTGAATCGATACCCTAATAACTACAGAGAACAAGATCAAAAACTAACAAAAACAACACAACATATCACAAAGCGAAACTAATAATATTTTGTCAATTTAACATTTGGGATTCTATCCAGTTTCAGATTGGTTAGGTTACTTAGGCAGTTAATACTACTCTAAAACCATGGTCATGCTTTATCGGATGGTTCGTCGACTTACCTAGATTCTGCAAGCAACATCTTTCTGATTATGCCTTGTATCAAAATATTAACATGAAGATTTTTAGGCGGTTGCGTTCCGCATGGACACGTGCCGTTCGCCTGAATGCATCTGAAATTAAACAAAATGTTTACCAAAACCAAATAAAAGAAAACATAATCCTACTCATATTATAAATGCGAAAGTTTGTATGTTTGTTATTCTTTCACGCTAAAACTACGACTTATTTTCATGGAATTTGGCTTATCTCTAGCAGAAGAGGTGCCTTGGATTAACACATAGAACAGTTTATATCCCGACAAAATATTCCTGTGGGATGCTACGGGATTAAAACATACTTCCACGCAGGCGGAGTTCCGGCACCCACTAGTAGTAAATAAATGACCGATTTTTGAATTTATTTTTAATATACGAAGTCTACTTACTTGGTACACCTTGTGTGACCGCATTGCCCAGTGACAGGTAGAACTGGTAGGTGTTTGCAGTCAGGGCAGCATAATGCGCGCTCATCGGGTGTCTTGTTGTGGCGAGCATGTCTGATCACTCTGTTGACGACCTGCCGCGCTCGCACTGACGCAGTGCCCATCGCCGACAGAGCCCGTCTGCACACCCTCAACGACGCGCTCAAACACAATGAATCTACGCCACGGAGTGCACTACACTTCTCAAAAGACCTGTCGTGATTAGTCAATTTATCCACTTCAATAGAAACGAACGAATTATGTCCGCCTGACTGCATTTGCTCACTTAAAACTGCATCAGATGACGGACGATTTGAATTCGTCGCGAAGGCAAGGGGTTGAGATAACTCTGATGGAGTCGATATAGGAACTACATTAGGAATCATTGATGAGAACTCTGACATATCTGAATTGTTTGTTGGTGGATCCGATTGAACACCGTCAACGTATATAGCGACTGAGCGGAGCGAGTCAGATCCTATAGGCGGAGTCTCTGAATGCCAAGAGTTTCTGTTTGGATTCGTCTGCGACCGCTGCTCTGTAGTAAGCCTCTGTGTTTCTTCAGCCTCATCTTCCAACATAGTATCCGATCGAGCGTCATCTGTTTGCATTGGTTCATCGTAGGTTGTGCACACGCATCTAACATATCTTTTGCTTAGGTGGAATGGCGCGCGATCTGTGTCATTGCTCCTCGGCGGGCGGAGGTCTAAGGTGACGTCTTGCCTGGTTCTTTCGCGCAATGTGGTCGGTAGTTGGTACGGCCGATGCCTTGTGCCCGTGAGACGTTGCCTTTGGTAAGTTCGTGGCTCAACTCGTCGGTCGAGAGGCATTGAATCATGAACTATCTGCAGTGGATACCCAAGGTGTTGAAACGAAGCGGAAAAAGCAGTTTGTAAACTTATAACTCAGGTTTAATAAAATGAAGCGAAGAAATAATTACATATCTGAAACAAATAAAAAGAATTATTAATAAATATACAAATCACATTAGTAAATGCGCAAATTATTTACTACAAGTTCTACACGAGAAGAAGTTCTATAGTTCTAGTAGAAAGAGAATAAATTAAATAAAATGGAACTAAAAAAAAATATGAAAAATTGTTGCCATAGTTAAGCGTTACCTGTTAAATTTGACAGATCCCGAAGAAAGTGGTGCCCTCATTTTTTATTTACTCTTTATGGTCAAGCTATACATAGTCCCTTTTATAATGCTGCCGCATTGTTAAAATAGATAAAATATAACACCTCCCAACTTTACGAATATCACAATTTATTTCGAAAGTTGACCTATTAAAACTAAAAATATGTAAAAAATACATTTTACTAATGTGGCACGAAATTGTTATACTTAAGAGTCGGGTGGAGTAATATTTATCTTTTTTATTACTTCATTGGATGTATTTCGTAACAAACTGAGACACAATAAGTGTAGGTAAACGTAAAACTTGGACCTGAAAGCTTAAGGTCTATAGTCTGTAAGTTTAGATACTTATCTTTTTGTAAACAAATTCTGTATGAAACTGACAGTTCAGACGTGTCACTTTCATACAAAGTTTGTGTATAAAAAGATAAGTACCTAAACTTACAGACTATAGCTACTAAGGCGTTCGGTAATGATGCGTTAAATAATAAAAAGATATCCGCAAAATAAAATAGTTCTGGTAATTTTTACCCCACCTGCCTCTCGCCGTGTTAATATGAACTGCACCTTTTTATTGCCGTAAAATTGTTGGTATATAAACAATGTTTCTCAAATAGGTATAAGTGCTACGATTTTCGTTTAATTTCGTTTGTACATATTTTTCTATCTGTAATTATACGAAAACATTGTGTAAGGGACAGAAGTACCGATACGGTACGTTGAGACCATTTAACTGAACAATATTTCGTTAAAACATATTAAGGCAAAAATCTGTCAAATTTCATAAGCCTACGAATTGAATTCCCATAAAAAAATACTCGATCAACTGATTTTTTAAGGTCCAATCTGTGGAAGAAGAAAAAGATTTTTTGTCATTGAGGAAATTGTTCAGTTAAATGGGTTGAGCTAAGAGATAAATACAGACCTAAATAGAGAAGAAATACGTGAAGATTTTTACGGCTATTTCTTTCATTTGTTTAGTATTCGATCAAGCTATTTTTAGATTAGTTAATAACTAGCGGCCTAGCGGTCTACCCGTCGGTTTCATCCGCTAAAACGGGAATACCAACCTTGCTCTTCAATCACTCTATGTCATGAGAAACCTTTTAAAAACCTGTTGCGTAATAATATAGTTATAAAGATCTGGTTCTAAGCGTACATGAAGGACAACCACGCAGGTAGACACGGCGGAAGCGACTTCGTTTTATACAATGTAGTGACTTGCTAATTTAATTATTTTCTTGTCTGTGACTGGTTCATTTTTCCCCTACAACTTGCAGGACCCGTTGTATCTCTGTACACTCAATCCAAATAGTAAATCCTGTGTAGGAGATGCGTTGCTTTACATTTTTTACACTATTTTAATAAGATTTTTAAAAATATAAACATAATTACGCATAATTTAATAACAGTATTTTGTTACTGAAACCAGCTACTTTTTAAAACGTTATTTTATATGTGAATATAGGCATATGGCAACATAAAGGCCTGTTTAATAGATGGCGTGAAAATAGAAAAATTTACATTGTTTTCAGGTTTAGTAATAATAATTATATTTCTGCATATTTTGAGAGATAATGACTGAGTAAAGTAATATTTTTAAACAGCAATTTTAAACAAACGTAATCTGTATTATTAGCTATAGCTATCTAGGAACGCCTTATACTTATTAAATTATTCTTAAAAGTACTTATTAAACGCTACGTTACATTTTGTAACTATGATCTCACTGGTTTACCACTGTAGGTTTTTACGTACAACATCCCGATAAATATCGTATCACTTCACTATAATACGCGATATGTTTACGTTTGTTTCTTATCACTTATCAGTTCATCAAGTAAACGTGCCGTAAGAACAAAAATTTTATAAATAGGTACTCACGCGATTAACGGTCTGTTATTGAAAGCGTAGGGTTGCGTACATCAGCTTCAAGGTAATGTTAGTCAGCGTGGGAGTACGTTGCACGGTTGCAGTTACAGACGCCGCACCGTTACTAATGCGGGATTTTTGCAGCAGCGGAGTAGCGTGCGAGCGGTACGTTGCGGGCGTGCGACGCGCGGGCCGAGCAAGCAAACTGTGAACTTGGCCCAGTGAACGTGCCAACCGGTTTGCGGGCGTGAGTGAGGTAACAGCGGTGCCGTTGCGAGCCTCCGACTCTCGTAATAATGCCAATTTACCGCCCCGCACTGTTTGCAACACCAAGTTAAGGCACAATTTATTTTTATAAACAAGTGGAAGATGAATTTGTATCGTAATTGTAATAATAATATACTGCTACTAAGCAAAAATAATAAAAGATGTAAGTAGCCGTACAGACTTATGACTATGATGTTTAAAGAGATCTCTCAATGTATATTAGGTGTTGGAAGCTGGAACGTATCATCACACCCTAACCTAATAATTTCAATTATGACACCGCCTAAAATTATTTTTAAATCGGTCCCGGCAATTAACAGAAGACTGTAATCGCTTTGTCGTACCTCAGACCATGAAACTGAACAACTTTTTATATGGGGGATAAGTTGGGAAACGAAAAAAATTTTTCGAACTTCTATACAAAATTCCCGATCAGATAAGTGACTTTGTAGGGGAACTCAAAAAAAAATTTAGTTTCCTAACATAGCCCCCATAGAAAAAGCTTCTCAGTTTCATGGTCTGACCACGCCTGCAAAGTTTTCGTTACACCGTCCCTTACACCCCGTATGTAATACCTAATGCTTACAGAGAAAACCACTTATTCCCACGAGAAATGTTGCAACAGGCGAAGCCGCTGGGCGGGCCGCTAGTAGCCACTATATTAGGGTATACCATATGGCAACGGTAAGCAACAGGCGTACCGCGAAAAGTTGAACCGCGGACCTCAAAATATTGTAATATACTATAAACCAAGTTCCTTTTAGAACGAATCCAAGCTTTGCACACGCGTAAAGAGCTTAGTCAGAAAAATCGAGCTCGCTTCGCTCGCAATACGTACAGCCTTAAATACAGTATTGTGCCTGCTGGTTTTGCATCTCATCTTTTCTTGGTCCCATTACCCGTTTCTTTAATTTTTATGCTTTTATTTTGGTATAATTTGTTTTCTGTTTCTGGACCTAATTGAAATTTTCCCACAGTATCCGAACTCCACCTAAAATTTCTTGCCGACCTCTGGCATATACCCAAATGAGGTATCAAATATCAAATCAAATAATGTAAAATGTGCTAAAATTTTCGCTCATCGATAGAGTCAGTTAAAAAGAGGTTAGCAAGTTTGCCGCAAGAGTTTCGTAAACGTTTCGCCGCGGCGTCAAGTAGGTACAGTAAGCAGGTAGATTGAGCCACAATCAAGCGCTATCGGCGTGCCACTAATCTAAAGAACAGTTTTAGGAATTGCCAATAATATCATGTACATAATTACGAAATTTAAAACGCTGTAGTAATCAGTAAAGTTACCGCACAGGATTTAGTTTATATGTAGCACCTACTTTTTAGGATGCCGTAACACAAGGACCTAACGGGACTCAATCTATTACTGTGACCTCGCTGTCTGCCCGTCTGTCACCGAGATGTATCTCATAAACTGTGTTAAAGTTGAAATTTTTACTGATGCCGTATTTTTGTTGTCGCTATAACAACTAATACTAAAAATTCAAAAAAATATTTGGGGGAGCTTCCATACAACAAACTTGATACTTATGCGTTTTTTACATATGGCACGGAACCTTATATGCGTGTGTGTCAAACGCGTACTTGACCGTTATTTTAGTGTTCACTGTCAAGGAATGTTTCAGCGAGTAGGTTTAATTAGGATTACTTTTTACGGCGGAGTCGTCTTATGTTCATGGGAAAAAGGGTAGCAGCGGGTGACACCGCTTATAGGGACATATACACTTTCCTTTTGTATATATTATGTACGTAGAATACTATTTGATAACGAAAATATTAACTTAATAGCGAAAAATGTTTAGATTACATAATTAGCAACCAGATCCTCTATCGTCACAGTAGTCACGGTCAGATGCACGCGTTCTGCGATCGCATTTTGCCATAAAATAGTTCAAACCACAAGAACAATAGCCAAAAAACATAATAGATCGATGGTTGAAATACGGTGTTGCAGTATAAAGTACATTAAATCATAGCGTGGAGCAGTGCTTACAAGTTCTTACGCAAAGCGATTAAGCGGCGCGGCGGCGGCAGCGGTGCGCGAGCGCCTTGCATAACCCGACCCACTGACACACTGACTCTGTAGCACTGCGCCTGCAATGGGTACTGACTTCTTATATTCGTAGTGTAATAGCAATATCTTCATTCTTTGTTTCATATTTTGTCGGTTCAATTTAGAACAGCATTATTGGTTAAGGCTCTGGTATTTCTATTTCAGTTCTAATAATTTTATTAGGTAGACAGGTATACTAATTACCATTGCCGACGAAGCAGAGGTAGAGGAGACTGTTTGTATCACAATATTTCTTACTAAGTATTATGGTCATTAAAACAGTAGTTAAATATGTATTCTGAAACTATGCATATGTTTTTAGAGTTTTTATTTTATCAAAATGCTTTGAAACCTGAAAGGCTACTTAAGCCTAATGTCAGACAGTCCTAATGAGCCAAGGCATTGGCCACACGAGAGAGGTCAGATGGGGCATAGTAGCGAGCGCATTGTGAGCGCATAGCTTAAGTCGCTCATTTTAAACCACGCACAGTTTTTGACAAGTTTGAAACAATTCCTACTCTACATTTATTTAATACATAATAAAATAGTTACATAATATAAGTATTTTCATAACATAAAAAAGCATAAACAGGTTTCCCATTCATTGCCAAATTTTATATCAGTATATTTTCAGTGTTAAAAACTAAAATAAGTTCACATTGAAAAACTGAAAAGAAAACACTTAAACTTTATAATCCTTTGTGTTTGTTAAACTGTCTTTGAACTATTTAGTCAAGCTGTCTGTAAATGTGATAAATCAGGGGTCTAGTTTAGGTCAAATTAAAGGGTTACCACTGAAAAACAGAAATAATGCTGAGTTGCTCTCCTTTTTGTCAGCTGTTAGTTTTTTAAGCTCATGTTCATCAATTTGTGTTGTTTTCTTTCTTATTCTATATATATCTTTTTTTATCTTTCATAATTTCAACAGGTTTTTCAAATATATTTTTTTAATGTTTTGATGTGGTGGTAGTAAGTGTAAATGTCACACTCACGCAAACAAATAGCAATACTTACCATAACTACTTACTCTGATAGAAATGTAATTCATTAAGCATCACCCCACATCCTTCCCACAGGTGCCTTAAGAGGCGACTAAGGGACTCTAGAGTATTGGTGTATTACAATTTTAGGCGACAGGCTGACAACCTGTCACTATAGTGATACACATGTTTTCTGAAACAACCTTAGAAAACAATACTCAAAAACGTCAGATGTGGCTATAGCGACCATATTCTTACGGCTGTTAACGCTCTGCCTACCCAGCAAGGGATAAAGGCGTGATATATGTATGTATGTATGAAATTATATTCTAAGATCTATAAAACAGCAAAATCCCAATTTTATAGTATGAAATTTGTGAAATGAGTGACTCATTGTCTATTCAAACGATTTAATGAGAACTGAGTGCCTGCTTTAAAAAAACGAAAGAGTAAAGCCGCAAACACAAATTCTATTCACAGATTTGAAGTCTAATATAAATGGAGCTAACAAATAATATCCCTAATGGATGTGGATATTGAGTGAAGTGATAATTTATATTAGCAGGGTTTTGTATCTTTTCAATAAAACATGCAAAAAACATATTACTTTTAAATTGTGCAATATAATATTGTTTATCGTAAAGTTAGTAGCAATTCTCTAAAGATACTTTCTACTGCTGTTTTATTGGTAAGTACACAATATAGTAGTACTATTAGAATTATTGGTTATAATTACATAATAAGAAAAATAAGTAACAAAATAAGCAGTACAAAAGATACTTAACTTATATTGTATGGCTACAATAAGGATATAAAGACTGGAACAATACAATATATTTATTTGTTTACTTCTTTAAAAACTCTTGGGAGGTGTAATATTTGATGAATAAGATTTTAAAGATAAGTTTAGGGTATAGACTAAGTAAGACAAAAAGGCAGGCAAAAAAAATAATTGAGGAAAATGCTGAATTTATCCTGTGCTAAAGTGTTGCCTTACAAATCAGGGAATATAAATAAAGCCAGAATGTAAAATAAAGAACATTGTTTCACCCATAAGATGATTCATTGATAAAAGAGTAGGTAGATTATTATGAGTAACCTACCTTTTCAGTTGTTGTATAACACCTTACAGTTTTAATGTTATGTAAAACAGCCAAACTGTACACAGCATGGTCTACATTAACTAACTTGTAGTGTAGTCACCTACATACATAATACTTAGTGCTCACTGCTCTTGTATTAGTAACAGGGATGAGACATTATTGAAATCACTAAATTCACAAACAGTTTGTATACACAAATTGTTATGCAACATATCAAAGTTTTTGAGTAGTTGTACAGGCAATGATGATCAATTCACAATTTATCACTCATTTTCGCGAATTCGTTTTTTACAAGTATGAAAATAATATTCTGAAATGTATGAGTGTAGCCTTCAATACAGTTACTTCTGTTATCCTGCAAGAGCCACCCCCTTTATATCGCGTTTATATAATCCTTACGTAACATCGCATAACAAGGATACCAGTAACCATCATTCGACAGGAGCATCTACTACAAAAATTACGTAACACCATTCAATATCAGCCTAACAACGTGCCGTTCGAACTACCATGTACCTACTTAGTAGCCGGCAACCTGGAAAAAATGTTTCAAGATAAAGCAAGAATGATATTTACCTGATGCACAGATGAAATTTGAAGCGGGCTTGGCTGCCCAGTGTTTGCCACATAACCAAGTTCCCGTAACGAAACTAACTACCGACCGCCGCCGTATGTAAACAATTCGTAGAAGTAAAAAAAAGTACGAGAGCAACACAACTTAACGCACCTCACGAAAAATTCAACTGGCCTTTTTCATTTCGGGTGAAGAGAAACAAGTTATAATTTTGACATGTAGTTTTTTTTATTTTTGCACGGTTTTCAAGCCTGGATACTAGTCTTTTCGGCGACATGTGGAATACCGGCTGCAGTTGCCAGATGCTATGTCAATTTTGTGCAGAATGCATAGCCTAGTCTGAAAATATAGGATGATCCGTGTGATGTTTGTGACCTTGGAGCAAACGCTATGACATAAGGTCCATTTTACTTTAGTTTCTAGGAAAATGGAACTTATGTCACAAGGATCATCCTATATTTACAGAATGTAATAAACTCTTGTTTATCTGCATCCACCAGGCCCTATTCAAACCTGAGCTACAGAATAATCAAAAGTATGTATTATACATAGATACCGAACGGACACTCACGTCCCCTCGAGCCCGCCCCCGCCCGCCTTCACACCTGAAATATCATAAATGCAGCCAAGTCTCCAGCTGCCTTTGTACTAGAGTTGTGTCCTGTGAGGTACATTTACATCTCTCCACACTACGTTACGTTCTCGTATTAATTTTCTTTTGATTACTTCTTAACAATAATAGCATTAGCATAGATCGATCTTGTAAACGATTCCAAAAATTATATCAGAATTAACTAAGTATGTTTGGTTACAGAATCGTCTAGTGACTCGGAAGTCGAACAAAGACCCAGTGGTTTGTAGAGTCGACGAATGAGCCAAAAGACAAATACAAGTTGAATATTTAACGCACTCAAGTGACTCGGAAATCAATACCTGTTCAACTCTTGAGGCGTTCGTGGACTTTGCAACCCACTTGGTTTGATGAATATCAATGTTAAACCGTACTGCCCAAATACAGTTCATGAACTCGCATTATTGACAAAGCCCTGTTCTGTCAACCCTAGCTCGCCTACACACACGCACATTTTTATATAAGTGAAAATGACATTTGTCCAAAACCAGCCCACTGTACGGGAGTGTCCGAGATGTGACGGAACTTAAATACAAAGCTTATACCATAACAGCGTTTTAACGTGTGCCTGACAGTTTTATCGATGTGATAAACAACTTTAGGCGATTACATCTGTCACAAGTAGATAGCAAAGGATTCGCTCACTATGATACATTTTTCATAAATTACTCTAAAACAATTTTCGTATGAGGAGATGAGTTATTGACCATTTTTTTGCTGTTATTTATGTTTAAGCTCTTTTACCCTGCACGGTATAAAGACGTGATGTGTGTATGCATGTAGACATCATAATGTCTTCAGAAAATTAAGAAGCATATGTCCTATGTGCTCTGACTGTTTTATTTGCTCTTGCTTCACTTGCTAAACAAAATTGATGACTTTTCATTTTACAACTTGTTTAAATTATTGTAAGGATAAATTCCTATGAATCTGGCAGCTCAAATACGAAGAATCGATAAGAATGAAAGAATGATTTGGGCGCGCTTGGAGTGCGTTCAGGGTTACGTTCATAAGTGTTCTTTCATTTCAGATTTTAAAACCATGAGTAGAGTTCGAGCCGCGATAGAAGTCCCGCGAAAAACGTTGATGTCCATAAGCGTCATTCAAACTTTTTTCGCGGAACTTCTTTCGAGAAAATTTCCTCTGACTCTGACAAGAAACAAGCAAAGTATGCTATGATGACATAAGGTAAATTTTCCTTTCTTAGCTAGGAAAATGGACCTTATGTCAAAGCATTTTGTTCCAAGGTTACCAACGTCACAGGTATTAAGCTAAATTAAACAAACTATATTCTGCAATGTCGAGTTTCTGTTTGCAGTATGAAAAGAAAAGAAATATTACAGAAAATGTATGAAATCGGTCATACTACACAATTCCTTAAATCACTGGGAAGTGTATGAAATAAATTATATTAAACGCATTTCCTCGGAAATATATAAATTTCAAAACACTAGGAAATGTCTATAATAGTGCTTTTTGTAATAAATAAAAAAACCTAACCTAACTAAACCTTGTCTCTAATCTTATATAACTTAACTTTTCTTTCAATGAGACAATCAAGTAGCAATCATAATCCCCGTTGTAGGTTAAGTTAGGTTTGATTATGGATTAGTTTAGACAAGGTTTGATTAGATTAGATTAGGTTATTTTGTGTTTTATATATAACAGTGAGCATTGTATATTACTTAAGAAGATATCAGATTTGTATACAATTTTTATATTTAAAGGCTAATATTTCCTAGGACATGTGGTTATGCATGTATTACAAACAATATTTCATACATTTCCTAGTAATTATATACAATTCTGGGATCTCACACATTTCCTGTAACATACAAACAAGAAAAGGAAACTCCAAAATTAAGTACTGACTAAAGACGAGGCAGTATGATCATAAGACCTTCGCCTGTACTGTACAGAATGGACGAACAAAAAAAACTTGATGGCTGCAGCACAGATCACTAATTTTACATGGCTGCAGCAAAGCAAGCAACAGTTTGTCCTAATTTTTTGATAATAATAATCATAAATCTTGTGCTTTACAAATAGTAATTTACTTTATTACCTACTTTACATTTGCAGAACATTGCGTTATAAATTGTTTACAGTCCGTCGCACGCGAACACTGCTTACATCTATTCGCTCGGCGGTATCGATAAGGTAATGGGAAATGTAAATTGTCGCATATTTTATTGGTAGGTCTTACGCACGGTTTTACGCAGTGATTCCTCTACACTGTGCTGATTTTCAGACTCTATCCGTGGAATCCTTAACATGGAGTAGATGATTGTTGCTTTTGGACTTTGACTTTGTAATGTACCAATAAATGTGTGGTAGTGTTTGTTGCAGTTTGGGAATGCAAGCAGCGTCGTTAGCGGGACGGCCTGCAGCGTCGCAATGTGTTCAGGTGGTTTAGAGATCGATTGCCCGAGCCTATAGCGCCCCCGGTGCGCCCGCCTTCAACATGGATGACGATGGAGATGATAAAGATGATACAAAAAGGTTTGTGCTTATGTTTTAGAAAGTAGAAACAAATTTTCTTATAGAAATAACCCATGATTTTCCCTGCATTCATAGTGCCTACTAGGGTCTTTGACATAATAATGAATGCACTTGGCCTTTCTAAGTCTCTGGTTTATCACTATGTAAGTAAATTGGGATCAAGTTAGACCAGTATTTTATAGATATGTGTGCAAATAGACCTGGACATACACTCTCTACAACAAAAGCTGAGAATCTTAAACAAATGTTAAGGTACAACAAACAACTTTCCCCAAGAAACAGGCTGCAATATGAGAAAATTTTTTGGACCTCCCATCATACAAATTGACTGGGTCGGTCAGGAATTTTGTATGGGAGGTCCAATATTTTATTTCATATTCCGACATATGTATCTTGGAAAAAGTTGTTCAGTTTCATAGGCTGATTCACCCCTTGAAAAGAAGTCGGCAATTTTCCTAACACCCTGAATATTGATATTTATCAAAATTAAATGTAAATGTTTGAATTTTGCACTGGACCTGTTGCATTGTTTAAAATATTATTGTGATCTAGGTTGTTCTATTATCGTAGTGAATATGATTGGTTGTTTGGCAGGAGGACACGTAACTTGAGTGAGAAGAAGAGACGAGACCAGTTCAATATGCTGGTGAACGAGCTCAGCACAATGATCTCCACCAACAACAGGAAGATGGACAAGTCAACAGTTCTCAAATCTACTATATCATTTCTCAAAAATCATAATGGTGCGTTACATTTCATTCCTTTTTTTATAACTCATTGGAAATTATTTCAGATTTATGAGTAATAGTAAGTATGTAATTGTTGATTTAAATAAAAGCGTATATTAATTTGTAAACATCTCAAGAACATTTGGTTATGGATTTTTTTACAACAATATTACAAGTTATTCTCATTGTTGAGAAACACTGGTAATGTTGCGAAACAATGTTGAGAAACAAATGTTTTCAAATTAGCATGCGCCTTAATGATACCTACGGTACTCAGAGTTTTGTTACAGAGGTGACAGTCCGATCTCGAGCTCATGATGTGCAAGAAGATTGGAAACCAGCATTCCTCTCCAATGAGGAGTTTACCTACCTGGTATTGGAAGCACTTGAAGGATTTGTGATGGTGTTTTCAGCTAGTGGACAGATTTACTATGTATCCGAAAGCATTACTTCACTTCTCGGACATAATCCGGTACTTATTATTTTTTACCACTTCATTATTTTGTTTGTTGTGACAACACCTACATGTGATAGAAATTGCAATTGGTATAATTTAGGTACTGGGTTTAAATAAGAAATATTTTATGTGGCTATCTACCTATACAAATAGTTGTTCAAATCTGCTGGTTTGTATCATATCCAGGGAAAACTCGCGAATCTGCTATATTCGGATAACACATATTGAAACGTATAAACACCTTGTCACAGATATGTTTGACCTCATAACGTTTGTGACTGAATTTAATCAGTGTCTGATGCAAGACTTCATGGGTATATAAGCCGATGCAGGAGCAGTATAATTTTCAAAAAGTTGGAATTAGAGACCGTCACATGTATGTTTATGTGTCGTATTTGCTTCTCCCAGCTTTGATGGTCGATGTCGAACGCAGCCATATCCTGCTTGGCGCAATCTTTGAAGCGCAGCATGGGTCTATCGACCCCTCTTTTAGCGTTAGTTAGGGAACCAAGCAAGGCACGCCGCCGCAGACGCGAAGGTTTCGTGCGGTGCACATGCCATAAGCAAAATTATTAAACTAGTAAATCGTAACGATACTATTGCTACAACGTACGCAAGTGACCCGGCGTCATAATTATAGGTTTTGTGTTTGCAGGCTGATGTGGCGAATAAGACGATTTTCGAGTTGGTATCGGAAGAGGATCGACCGAGTCTCTACAACTTGCTACAAAATCCGTCTACGTCGGCGGACCCGCTACAAACACTAGTCAAAAGTAAGTTCTATTTATAATCTATCAGTTACTAGCTTGTGGTGCTCTCTGTTGTTTACATTCCGTTTATAATATACTTGTATTATGTTCACACCTGAGAATTCGTATTTATTTAATTACCCTTATAAATAAAAGCAAACTTGTGCAACATACAAATGTAGATGTAGACCTATTCATGTATAATATACCCAAAAATTCGTTTGGTTACTTATGTGATGGAATTCTTCTTGCTGTGTTGGTATTGTTGTTGTTATTAACAAGGCGAATACCTGCTGTCCTTAGTTATAAATAAATTAGGACAGTTTTTTCTATGCGGTGTTTTCAGGCGTTATTCAGAGGGGAAAATAAAAAATAGTCTAAATGATGGTTTTTCTGATGTCCAACTACCATTTTAGTGGAAATGAGGATCTTTACTACATCCTTATGTCGTACCTTATCTACTTTGCAAAGTAACCACTCGTGGCTTCTTTCAGAGTGTCAAATGCTGAAACTATCACATTCGCAACAACTTTAAAGCGAGCTGTTCTAATAATTCTTATTTTGTAAAACATCATAAAGTGGCATCCAAAACTGATATTTTATCAATCTATCTAGAATATTGTAACTTAATGACCAACAACAACAAATAATAACTTTTGGACATTTTTAAGGTTCCTTACCCCTAAGGATCAAAAGAGAGGGTCTCTTACTGCGACTTTGTTGGCTGTCTGTTTATACGAAACCCTAAAAAACAATTAATGTCCATATTAGATATGTACTTACAACAAATATGATCTGACGCCGTTTTTATACATAATGGATAGTGCACAAGTCCGGTTCGCACAAAAAGTTTCCTTTTATAAATAATGTATCCACCCTTACTACAAGTAAAAATCTGAAAATTTGCCTTGCGTGACTTCAAGTAAAAATCTGAATGAATTGCTTTGTGTGACTTCTTATTTCGTCGTAGGCTTATTTGGCGAAGGATATTTTTACGTTCTATTTTAAGCTTGGTTTGCGATGGTTTATCGATTTTTTCTTCTATGTTTATAAATCTAATGAATCAACTTCTGAATTGTGTTTCATTTTATTTGATTTACCGACTAAAAAAAGACGATTATCAGTTTCACCTGTAAATGTATATATTATGTTTGTCCGCCATTATCTCGCGTTTGACTGTACCGATTTTGATACGGTTTTCAGCAAAGTTTTGTCAGATTTAGGATAAAGTTTTAGTCATTTTAACTGACAAAAAAATGGAGGTTCTTTGAAAACGATATATTCCCTTTTTAAAGAAAGTTATTATGTTTCGGTAAAGTTTTGTATTATGTAAAGATCAATCTTGTATTACTTACCATCTAACAGTCTTTAAGACAACTTTAAAAACATTTGCAAGTATTTAAGGTGATATTTCTTTATGAAATTTTTTTATTACGTATTAGTTCATTACTGACACCACGCTTCTAAATTAATAAAGCATATGTATGATGCGAATGCCTCGTATTAAATTTAAAAAAAGAATACTTTGTTATTGCAGATTTCGATAACGCTAATCGGTTATATGTAGAAGTAACGCTGCTGTTAAACATGTAACAATACTAACAATGGTTTTCACTGCATAAGGTTTTGGCTGCGTCAGGTCAAACTATTGATTGCAACCCAATATTAGTGTATGTAACAAGTCATATTTTATGCCCCGAAACTGAATTAGAATCAGAGTGTGATAAGTAAGATAAAAGTTTGATACGAGCATTTTAATCCTAATTGACAGTTGCTAATTTAAAGGTGTTGCTACTACTACTTTAAAAGCGTTGCACCTTACCTTAACAGCCACAACAGTCACTGCTGGACATGGGTCTCCTCATCTACCTATTCGAAGATAAAATTATATAATTTTATCTTCGAATACAGGCTAGCTGGCGCGATTTTTGAATTCAAGAAGAAACTGTTTTGTTGTTACATCAGATTTGTTGATATAAAATGTGTTTGACTGCTTGTGAATGATACCTACGATACGCCGCCCGCTGTGTGAATAATAGATAAGCTTTCTTTTCATACTTAGGTATGATATGAGAGGACCTATTTTCTGGCGATTTAATACTCCTTCACTTACTACTAGGTATTTTAAATATAAGTTATATTTAAACTTCTCCCGGTTGGGTGCCCTTTCTGAAGTATTTGAGAGGTTTCCCGAAGTTAAAAGTATTTACTTCTCTCCATTCATTACTTTTTGCCGTACAGAATTTTTACGTTTTTCCTGCACAATAGGGGTAGAAATAGATTTCTTTTTATTTGACGTAAAATGATTTTAGATTTGCGAGGGCTCTTTCGTCAAAGGTCGAAAAGTTTTGTGTAAGACAGCGACTACTGGTGGGTTATTTTAGAGTTTAATAATCTACTAATAAAAATATTTACTAGGTATCTTGTCAGTCTGTCTGTATGTCCCTACTTACGTTCTGTACTGGTTAGATATGCACCCAGTGACATAAAAGTTCTGGAGATAGATAGATAGAGCTACGTTAGCAAATTTATAAATACAACGTTTTGGGATCATTAGTTAATTTCAAGTCACGTCTTTTTTTACATTGGCTTATTGCTGGCGCAGTAAATAAATAGGCGCCAAATTAGTTTCATTTCACCCATGCATTTCACCAAAACAAAAAGGTGTAATAAAAAAATGTTGTGCAGGTTTTGAGGAGAAAAATATTTTTTGCGGGATGCTTAAAGCAGGTCGTCATGCGGCTGTATATACGTAGTCGGTCCCAAAGTTCTGTCATATATGAAAATACTGATAAAATAAAAAGTACCAATCCGTTTTTAAAAAATTATATATCAATTAAAAATACAATCATCGAAGAATCAAAATAACATAAAACTATTCGAAATGACCTCCCTTGCTTTTAACAACGGCCTTCAACCGCGGCGGCCAGTCGTCTATCGCAGCACGCACCATATCCATGTCGATTTCAGCGACTGCTTTAACTATGGCTGACTTCAGACTCTCCAAATTTTTATGGGGCTTAGCACAGACCTTGCTCTCTAAGACCTGCCAAATTTTATAGTCCAGAGGATTAAGGTCCGGACTGGAGGAAGGCCAATCTTCGTGTCTTATAAACTCAATGTTTTGACGTTCAAACCAGGCTTGAGTGGTCCTGGCTTTGTGAGCGGGCGCAGAATCCTGCTGGAATACAAAGTGATGTCCTGAAAATAGTGTGTTGGGCAGGTCTTTGACGTACCGATCCAAAACCGTCTCTTGGTACACTTTTGCGCTGGTTTTGACCCCCTTTTCGCAAAAATGAACCTCAGTTGGCCCATAGTAGGAGACTCCTAACCAGACCATGACTGAAGAGGGATGATGCCCATGTTGCACCCGCGGAACTTTGTTTCCTGCTTCTTCAGAGCTGGTAGCGTACACTCTATCGTTTTGTTTATTATACTTTTCTTCTATATCAAAAATTTTTTCGTCTGAAAAAAGTATATCGCGGTGCCGGTTTTTCGCGTACCGTTTTAACAACACCCGAGATCTTTTGAGTCTAATTTCTTTTTAACGGGCATTAAGTAAGTGCCCACTCTTTTTTTTGTATGCTCGCAGCTTAAGGTCTTCGTTTAAAACCTTTTTGACTGTTTTTCTACTAACCTTCATCTGCAAAGCCATAAGTTTCTGTTTTCGGACAGGATTTCTTCGTATGCGCTCCTTGATCGCTTTGATCACTCTGGCGGAGCGAGGCCGGCCAGTTCTTTTCTTGTCCTCAACACTAGAGACTTCAGTGTACCTAGTTATAGTACGATACCCAAACCTAAGCGTTATTTTCAATTTTTTGAGCAACTTGAAAATGGTACTCGGCGAGTGCCCACAGCGACGCAAGGCCAAAACTGCTATTCGGTTTTCTTTCAAAGTCCACTCCATCGTGAAAAATCGCGCCAAATGATTATTTATTGTTTTAAAATAATTGTTAAACATTCAAAAACGGAATGCAATAAAACTTTTCCAAATCCGTGTTCTAAATTCAAAAATAATATGCCAGTGACAGAACTTTGGGACCGACTACGTATATGCTTTCTGCTTGCGAAGTTGTATTATGAAAATTATGAAATGAGTGTATTGTAGATAAACATTATTATAATTTTATTAAAAGCTCGCGAAATGAAATATAAATGTCCTATTCATTTTATAGCAAAACGCTACATGCAAACATGCATAAAAGCTCAGCTGAATTGATTTGAATTACATAGCGCTACCCTACCCACCTGACCTGATTAATAAATAAGCGTGTTTTGAAGGACCTCGTTCTGAGACGAAGTGTTGACGACAATCGGTGGCAATTTTATGCGCATTAATTGAAGTCATGTCATCGTTGTGTTGCTATCGTAAAAAAGGCACGAGCCTTTTATATGTATTTACACTCACACACGCAAACACACACACACACACACACACACACACACACACACACACACACACACACACACGCACGCACGCACACAGACACACATACACACACACACACACACACACATACATATATATATCGAGCCTTTATCTCACTCGGGGTAGGCAGTTTGCTAGCGGCCGCAAAAATACGGTCGCTACCGCCACGTCTGACAAATATTGAGGACCCTTCTAGATGATTCGTATATTATAGTGATAGGTTGTCAGCCTGTCGCCTAAAGTTGCGATACACATAGAACCCTCAAGTCTCTTAGTCGCCTCTTACGACACCCCCCGGGAAATATATATGTATACTCAATAGATATTGAATCTGAAAATCCCAAAAAGGGTAATGAATTGTTTTTACACTTGTTTTTTTACACTGAATAAAATATATTTGTTGTAATTAATTCCTACAAAAGATCTTATTCGCAAGCCACTAGAAAATGATTAGCAATCAACTATTGTGTGGCCCGCTAGTAATTTTATATTTTTTTTTGTTTGTCATCTTATGATTGCGCGAGTTTTACTGAGCTGGAGCGCTAATTAGACGTATAGTACTAGCGATGCGGTTGTTCGCTGCTGTTGTTGTTGTGCATCGAATATCTAATTTACCGAAGACCAGCAGTTTAACTGAACACGATACCGGTGTCGGAAAATTAAACTTCTCACCAAATATTTATTTTTAGGGTTGATTTGATTACAATCATAATGTTTTTATCTTTGGCATATTTTATTGATCAAATAAATCATGATTTTTTGTATATTTATACTTGAAAATGATTTTTATATAGTACCGTTTCAGAACTATTCTGCATTACTATAGTGACAGGTTGTCCGCCTGTTGCCTAAAATTGTAATACCCATGAAATATTTGAGTCCCTTATGATCATGTAATTTTATGTAGATAGAGAAGAGTTCTGAAACATAACCATTATTAAATTAAATATAATTAAAAACTGCACAATTTTATGTTCTTTTCTTAATTTTGTAATAATATTAAATTTCATTTAAATGAATGATTAAAAAACGCTTAATAGAAATCATGATTGAATTCAGTGATTTAAATAATTTGAATATTTCAAAAATGTCAGACGTGGCGATAGCGGCCGTATTCTTACGACTGTTAATGCTCTGCCTACCCCGCAAGGGATAAAGGCGTGATATATGTATGTATGTATGTTTGTAAATAATTTGATTAAAATCAATCATCCCTGCTCATTTTGGCTATAAACTGTTAAAAAATTGTCTGACCCCACCGGTGACGCCAGGGCGTGTAAGTAACAATCACATGGCGTTAAAAGCGTTAATCATTAATTTGTTATTATGTTACAGATGAGAACGAGATTCGGTTCCAATGCAATCTCCGTCGCGGCGCTCTCGATTTCCGAGAGGACGCCTCTTATGAGCTCATCCAATTTAACGGACACTTCCGTAAGCAACCTACTGCGACTAGTTTCATGAGCTTTTCATGTAGCGCTGACTGAAAAATTCTTAGTTATATCAACATAATAGAATTTAACTTCATTAGCAGCTACAATATGGCACATTTGCTATCTAAAAACGGTTTATAGCATTTAGCTAAATAATGGTCTTTATTTCTACAGGAACAAACTTAGAGCAAGTTGATAGAGAGGAGCTATCGGGGTATCCACACGAAAACGATTCCAGGTAAACAATAACAAATAAAAAGCTCGTAATTTGCACATAACTTATACGACTTTGAAAATATAACCGCCTTGATGATTATCATACAGAAAATACGTTTTGAAAAAGTACAAACTTAGAGCATACAACCTATGCAGGTGGTAAACAGTCAATTACCGAACAAATTTTTCTGCCACTTTTTTGCGGGGGGAGGTAAACATGTACACCACACAATGAAAATTTTACAATCATAGACAACAACTTCACAACAACATACAAAATGGCAACTGTCGTGCGTCAAACGGTGTTGTACAGATGTGTGCATGGTCATATGGTCAGTGAATTCTGGCAGAGGGATACGCCCAGCTTTGCCATCTCCATCAATCTAAGGCAAGGATGCACAGACTATTAGGACTGCGGGCCATTCGGGCAAATTGCGAACTGATGGTGGGCCACCAGAACTAATAAGAAACACAAAATCGTCTAAAAAAAGCTTAAAATGTAAAAAAATACACAAATACATAGCAATTATGAGTTTGTTATGCGACAATATGAAAAAATATTTCTGTGTCCAAATTTCTTAAATCTAGCGATTCTATTCTGTAACATGATGATACGTGCTAATAATAACGCAAGCATAAACCCTGCGGGCCGCAGTCTGTGCATCGCTGATCTAACGTATGGTTCGATGCGATGATATTTCACAAATTAAAACAAAATTTCGGTTTGATAGATTTGACCTAAGTTTTTCAATGGTTATTTGTACAACAAGAGAAAAAAAATTAAGCTGTTGGCTTATACTACTCACCTTCCGATTTAGGGAAACATTCCGCACTTTTAGCACATCCATAGTTCTTACTACCTAAACTCTACATCTACAAAAAATGTGTAAAATCAGTTGACGTCGTGCATACATTGAATAAATCCTCGATACACCCTATTTGTGATACATTGAACTCGATTCCTTGTTTTGCAATTCTATTCTCTCCCAAGGTAATTCGCTTACACCTTGTTGCACTCACAACTTACAGAATCATTATCGCGTCAAGTGTTGTTTTTATTTGACGGTGGTTTCTGCTCAAACTTAGACATAGTAAGGAGCAAAGCTTTTTTATCCGGTCTGTTTTACCGTGGTATACATTTTTTACACAGATAGATGCCTCGACCGGCGAACAACTTTTCGTTTTATTTTTTATTTTTGCGTTAAAAATTGTCTTGAATGTTGTGCGATACTTTTTTTCCGCTTACTTTCTTAAAAAGTAATAATTGCCTTGTGGTGCTGCCAGAGTAGAAAAGCTACATCCCATCTCCTCCCGTGGGGGTCGTTAGAAGCGATCGAGGGAAACCCTACCCAACTAGGGTCATGGAGTAGTATTAACTCCATATTTAAAACCGGAACGGGGTCTCCATCAGGCGCGGGTGACAGAGGTCTGTCGTGCGGCAGACTCCAGCAGTCGATCTGGCTCCGCACGTATCGACTGGTGTTCTTGTGGAATCAGCCAGGGAAGCCGAGAAGGTGACGTAGATCCTGTGCAACCCTGGGTTTTTCTAAGACAACACAGTGTCTGTGGAGCGTAAACTTCACCCGCTTCATGCGTATAAACATTACGTGTCTGAAACAAGAATTTTATTTTATTAAATCGTCTGTCATAGATTTATTAGGCCAATGATGATGTGTTAATGATTGAGCCTTTACTTAGGAGTAGCTGTAAATTGTTTTTCTCATTTAGTTTGTTACATATTAAAGCGACAGGACTAGTTTTAAGCAGGAAATGATTTTTTATACAGATGTTATTACTATGTGTTATGTTTGAGCCGGTTTCCAGCATACTGTTCGTGTGTACGTGCCGGCTGCATACGCCGCAGCTGATCCGCGACGTGTCGCTGGTGGACACGAGCCGCTGCGAGTTCACGTCGCGGCACAGCCTCGAGTGGAAGTTCCTCTTCCTGGACCACCGCGCGCCGCCCATCATCGGCTACCTGCCGTTCGAGGTGCTCGGCACCTCCGGCTACGACTACTACCACTTCGACGACTTGGAGAAGGTCGTCACGTGCCATGAAGCGCGTACGTGTTGAGTTTCATTTATTTATTTAATTGTTTATTGCACACAAGATAAAACACGTGACAATCGCATTTAGATAAAGCACTTTTTTTTACGATCTAACCACATTTTAGTAACTTGGCAAACAAGGTTTGGTGAGCGCATCGGCACAATCCTGTCTTTAACACGCCTACACCTGTTTTAATGTAAATTGTTGAGTTTGCTTGCAATAAGTAATGCTTTAGTGTAGCGCCCCTCTAGGCAGAGACTTAAGAAGATACAAAGATGGCGGGGAGTTTCTCTGCTTTTGCGAAAGGTCACCAAGCCTAGCACCCTGAAGCATGTGCCCTAGTTGTATTGTGCATACATACATAAATAAATAGGTAATAAATAAATATCCTGGACACTTCACACAGCGCCATCTAGCCCCAAACTAAGCAAAGCTTGTACTATGGGAACTAGATAGCGGATACTAATACATATATACTTTTTTTTTTAAATAAATACATATTATACATAGAAAACACCCAGACTCAACACAAATATTTGTTTAGTCAATTTTCAAATAACAATTTGACTAAACAAATATTTGTGTCCGGTGGGTATCGAACCCACGACCCTCGGCGTAGGATGCAGGTATACTATCCGCTACGCCATCGGGACAGTCAAAATATACATATACATATTAATATAGACGGTGGTGCAAAAATAATGACCCTATTTGATTTGGCTTTTTAAACGACATACATTTTGTATCTCCTGTCGATAGTTCCGTGAAAACAAAACTCAATTTTAATGGATGATAGATAATTAATTGTGCCCCAGGCTATCTGTATATACGCCCCTGAAATCGCAGCTGCCTTTTCTATGGTTAATGCGATACCCACGAATAATAATTGGTGCGATTCCTAATGAATTGTTATTTTTTCTAGTGATGCGTAAAGGCGAATTGACGTCTTGCTACTACCGATTTCTGACAAAAGGCCAGCAGTGGATTTGGCTGCAAACACGATTTTACATCACTTATCACCAGTGGAGCTCCAAGCCTGAGTTCGTAGTGTGCACACATCGAGTCGTAAGGTAAGGTATTTACCTCGGTTAATATACTAGTGCAAGAAGACTTGTTTAAAAAACTCTCTGATTGTCGATAAATGAAAGTTTTTAGTGAGAGGAATAAGTTCTGCACATACAATGAAAGATAGATAGACCTATGGGTGGTCTCGTGGGTTTATTTTGGATGGGTAATCCTGAAGAAATTTAGGTCAATTATAGCATAACGGCGTTACGAGAAGTTATTTGTCACGAATTTATTATTTTTATTATTATGAGCCTGAAGAATCCCCCTGTAGGGCAAAGGCCTGTCATGAATACATAGTAATAAAATAAGTCGCTTTCCGCGTTCGTCTGTATTTTTACATGGACGCCGCAAACTGCTTTTAATGTAAGCAACGGATTTTGATGCAGTTTTATTAATAGGTAGAGTAATTCAAGAGGAAGGTTTTTATGTATAATACATGCCGGAAAAATGCGTTCCAGCTGGTGAAACCGCTAACGGGCCGATAGAAATCCCATATATTATGCATTCTCTAGAAATAAACGGCCCCAATTTTCAGTGAATTTGCATGCCTTCCCTTTACACTTGCACAACATATCCAGAAGATTGGATTGCGAGACCTCGAATATCTGTGCAATAATTTACTCTTTTATGTAAAAAAAAAAAATCTGAACAAGCATAATTTTTAAAAAACAGAAATCCGACAACGGTCATTTCAAAGGTATAAAATTGTATTCCGTGTTACTCGTGTCGCTGAAACAATCTAACGACACTTCATATTTCAATGTATTCTTTTGTAGTTAGGGCTGTAGCTCGTGAAAAAAATTTACTTGTCCGCATACTCGTACAATTTTATTACTAATCGAACAAGTATAACTCATTCATTATGTAAAGAAAGACGACTTACTTGTTACTCGTACAATGCCTACATTACATACATACATTATCTCGAAAAATATAGCTCTCCATAAAAGGCAGCTAAGGTAAAAAGGTCTGGAATCTCGTCTTTCATAACGTTAGCATTTATTCTCTTCTACGCGCGCTCCTAACTTGATTCAATTATTTGCAGCTATGCTGACGTGCAGAAGGGCATGAAACAGGAGTCGTCGGAGACGGAGTCCACCGAGACCGTGAACCCTGCGGAGGGCGAGCAGTCCAGCAGCCAGGGGCAGGTGATCAAGGAGCAACCGGCCGAGGAGGTCCTAGTGAACATGTCGCCGCCGTACATGGCAGAAGCCGGCGACTCCTATGCAAATTACCAGCAACTGGCACAGGTACGTTTACAGAGATAATGAAATCAACTGCAACTACACTGGAGAGCAAAGAAAAAAAAAATGCCTGTGAAAAATAGATAATGTTTCGGAAACTAAGTATGCTAGCTTAATGAAATAAATCGCGTTAAATAGACAATATTATGCTCCTAAAAAGCGGGTAATAAAAATTTCTTAAATTGGGGATGTTCTGAATAAAGGTCAGGTCAGAAGTACCCTAAACCGACAAACGTCCATGAAAAGACTGATGAATGTAGAAGCAGCGAAAGAAGTATGCCAGGATCGTAGGAAGTCGTAGCGTAGAAGGAAATAGTCTCTGTATACCCCAACGAGAAAGAGGCGTGATTTATGTAAGTATAAATTTGATGAGGAATGCTTTGAGACTTTAACTTCATAGCTAACAACTTTTGGTCTTTCTTCCATTTGACTATATACATTTGTATTTTGATAATTTTATAAATAAACATTTGGTCTTAAGAACTTTGTTATTACATGCATCGTTATTTAAAAATTTGGTCGATGAATTTTAGATTTTCTGATATGTTACCATTATTTGAAATTATATATTTTTATGACAAAGTTATTTTACTTTGTTACTGACAAACACATTATGGATCTAAGCAATCTGGAATAAATATGAATTTTATTATACATACATGCATACACATATTACGCCTTTACGCAAGGGATTGCGGTCTTGGCAGAGCGTTATCGGCCATAAAAAACGGTCGCTATTGCAACGTTTGACAAATTTTGAGGGAACTTACAGATAATTCGTGTATCACTGAAGTGACAGGTTGTCAGCCTGTCTCCTGAAATTGTAAAACTTATGGAACTCTCGAGTCCCTTAGTCGCCTCTTACAACACCCGCGGGATAGAAATGGAGTGATCCTATGGTAAGCCGGCATCACACGGCAATCATATCTATTAATTAATCTACCTTATTTTAGGGTGAACTACTTAAATATGGTGGTACGGAGTTGCACACGTCGGTATGGAAACTTTTCGTTCGAATGTGGGAGGAGGAGAGGGTCCCTGAGGACTTCAAAGTGTCTCGCATTTGTGCCCTCTACAAGAACAAGGGTGACCGTTCTGACTGTAACTCTTATCGCGGTATTTCATTGCTGTCAGTCCCTGGAAAAGTCTTTGCCAGAGTTTTACTGAACCGCCTCAAAGATTTGTCGGAAAAAATTCTGCCCGAAACCCAGTTCGGCTTCCGACCTGACCGAGGTACATGTGAAGCTATTTTCTCGGTGCGTCAACTACAAGAAAAAAGTAGAGAACAAGGTCGCCAGTTGTACCTCTGCTTTGTTGATTTAGAGAAAGCATTCGACAGTGTGCCTCGCGAAGCTCTCTGGATGGTGCTAGGAAAGTTAGGGTGCACAGAAAAGTATGTGCGACTCCTAAGACTCCTGCATGACGACATGCAGTGCTGCGTCTCTGTAGACGGTGAACAGTCTGATTTCTTCCCCGTCACCTGTGGGGTGAAACAAGGGTGTGTTCTAGCGCCCACACTGTTCGCCTTGTACTTTGCAGTTGTAGTCAAAGAAGTCCTAAATACTGTTTCCCAAGGAGTCCGCATCCGTTTCCGCACAGATGGCAGTCTTTTTAACCTGGCTAGACTTAAGGCGCGCACTAAAGTCTCGTATGCATTGATTACTGAGATCATGTATGCTGATGACTTGTGCTTTCTTGCAGAATCCCCTGACGGCCTGCAACAGCTAATGTCCGTTTTTCACCAAGCATGCTGTAAATTCGGCTTGAAGATCAGTGTCAAAAAGACGGAAGTGATGTCCTTAGACTCGCATGGTCGCGAGACACTGGCGATTATGCTTGGTGAGGATATGCTGAAACAGGTTGATAAGTTTCGTTATCTGGGAAACACTATAACATCTAAGTGTAACCTTGATGCTGAGATTAACAGCAGAATCAGTGCTGCAGCTGCAGCATTTGGGAAGTTGTGTTCCAAGGTTTTCTGCTCGCACGACCTAAAGCTAGCCACAAAAATCTCTGTATATATGGCGATTGTGCTGCCAAACCTTCTATACTCCTCCGAGACTTGGTGTGTGTATCGTCACCACATACGCACTCTGGATCGCTTCCACCTAAAATGCCTTCGCACCATCATGAAGATCAGATGGTCCGACCGAGTGCGCAATACCGAAGTTCTGAGACGAGCCAATGTTGGTGGCATTGAGGCCTATCTAATGTGTCGTCAGCTACGGTGGTGCGGTCATGTATCCCGGATGTCGGAGGAGAGAGTGGCGAAGCGCATCTTTTATTCTGAGCTAGAGGAGGGCAAGCGAAAGCATGGCGGACAACTCCTCAGATATAAAGATGTTCAGAAACGACACATGAAAAGATGCAACATTGAGCCCACTCAATGGGAGGGTCTGGCAGCACAGCGTCCCGAATGGCGCGGGATGGTTAAGAGGCAAGTCCGCGAGTTTGAGGAACAGCGTAAAGCAGACCTCGACGCTAAGCGCGATGAGCTGAAGGCCCGTCCACCCGTCGCCATTAACTATAATTATGTAAATGGCAAACTCACGTGTCCACTCTGTGCACGGGAGTTTACTGCCAAAATTGGCTACAATAGCCATCTCCGGGCACATCAGCGCCGATCTGATTAGGAGTCAAAGTGGTCGCCATGGCCGAAATCGGTCGGAGAGATCATCATCATCATTTTAGGTCGAAATACGAAAACTATCTTATTACACGAAAAAAAGAAAAGGTTGGCTGGTTCTTTAAAATTCTTTCCCATATAAAATATACCAGCCAACCAAGTCAATTTGTATGGGGGTTCACACGGGTCTTTGTAGTAATTAACTTTAATATTATAAAAGTTAGTTAGTACAAAGTCCCGTGTGACCCCGGCTTAGAACAGCACCATCCCAATTTGTGCCGTGTGATGCCGGCTTAGAATAGCACCAGCCCAATTCTACCCTTGGATGTCGTAAAAAGCGACTATGGGATTATCATCCAGGGTATGGGCAGACGCGTTCCCTGTAGTAAATGCTACATCTTGCACTGCGCTCGTCAATCCGCCTGCCAAGCGTGGCGAGAATGGCAATACTCCCCAATAGGGGGAGGCCCTTGACCAGCAGCGGACTGTTGTGGCTGTAGAAGTTGTACAAAGTGGTTGAATCGTTCACAGCCGTCGCTGTCGAAGCCGTCGTCGGTGGGCAGCGCGGGCGCGGGCGCGGGCGGGGGCGGGGGCGGGGGCGGGGCGCCGGTCACCTCGACGACCACCAGCACCGCGTGGCAGCGGGCCAACGTCCGCGCCACCGCCGGCTCCGACACCGCCTCGCTGTCCGGGGAGTCGCGCTCCTCGCAACGCACCAGAGAGGTTACTACTACATTTCATACAGGGTGTAAAAAAAATTGCTGCACAAGTTGTTCAGTTTTATGGGGTGAACCAGCCCATAAAACTGAACAACTTTCCCCACGGAACATAGGTCGAAATATGAAAAATTAAATGGCCCTTCCATACAAAATTACCAACTGACCAAGTAATTCCAAATAATTTTGTTTATATTTCGAACTGTTGAAAAAGAAAGGAATGAAAGTGAATGTTACTAAGACGAAAACAATGGTTTTTGAAAAAAAAGAAGGTATGACAGATTGTAATATTATGATAGAAGAGGAAACAGTAGAACAAGTGTAAGGGTTTGTATATTTGGGATTAAAGTTTACGTCAGATGGAAAGAAGGGTGAATGCCGGCAGCATGGTGAATGGAGCGTTGCATGCCTTTATGAATAGCCTGAAAGTGTCAAATAAGGCCCCCTTGGCTGTGCATAGGTAGGTGCTAGTTCTAATACATGAAAGTAGAATAAATGCAGCAGAAATGAGAGCGTTAAGGAGTATGATTGGAGTAAAACTGAGTGACAGAATATAGAATAGCGTGATAAAGGAACGTTGTGGTATAAAAGTTGTTGTAGCTGGTATAGAAAAAGGAATGCTAATAAGGTTTGGTCACGTTGAGAGGGTGAATGAAAGAAGATTAACTAAAGTATATATGGCGCGTGTGAATAGAAACGTTGGAAGGGAAACCTGGGCGAACGTACCTAGATCAAATCGGGGACGTTATAAAGAAAGGTCAGGTGAAGAGTACTATAAACCGACTAACCATAGGCATATAATATAACATTCTTTTAATTTTATTTCTTGATATGAACTCGTTTTATTTTATTAACCACCTAATGTTACATGCTGTTTGGTAAGCTTGGCCAGACCCGAGGCAGTGCGTTAGGGTCTAGTTTTGAGTTTTTAGTCCACCTGAGCCGCGTTTACACCAGGTTCATAAAATTTATATAAGATAAAAAAAATGTATTCTAAATTTTTCTCTTTTTTTACAATGACTAATAACTTGACCATCAAAAAGTTAAATGTAAAATTTACGATTTTGAATAAATAATTTGATTTTGATGAGCATGTATGAAAAGGCTAATGAATGTTGAGGAAGCGAAAGAGGTGAGTTAGGATCGCAGCAAGTGGAAGGATTTAGTCTCTGCCTATCCCTCCGGGAAAGAAGCGTGAATGTATGTATGTATGTATATTTCGACCTATGTTTCCATGTCCAAGATAAGATATAAATACTAAAAATCAAATTCCAAATTCTCTTAGTTTTTGAGATCTATTTGTTTTAAAGACCCTCATTTTCTGGACAATACTGGACATGGCCCCTTAAAAGACCGCATTTTTTTTGATCGACAGCTTCAACCAATCCCAGTATCATACACACACGTGCACACGTCGGACACCGGTCCGCTGATGTACAGTAATGCAAACGCGTGCGAGGGCGTGGGCGTGGGCGCTGGCGTGGGCGTGGGCGCTGGCGTGGGCGTGGGCGTGGGCATGAGCGTGGGCGTGTGCATGGCGGAGAAGCCGCGCGACGCAGCCCTGGTGCCGCAGCACGGCATCGGCGCGCAGTACCTGGAGCCGGCGCCGTACGTGAACGCGGTGGGCGTGCCCGGCATGCTGCCGCTGCCGCTGCCCTCCATGTCCGCCATGCCGCCCCTGCCCGTCATCGTGTCGCCCGACCAGGCGCAGATGCAGGTGAACAACTATTCTTGATATACATACATACATACATACATATATCACGCCTTTATCCCTTGCGGGGTAGGCAGAGCGTTAACAGCCGTAAGAATACGGTCGCTATCGCCACGTCTGACATTTTTGAGTATTGTTTTCTAAGGTTGTTTCGGAAAACATGTGTATCACTATAATGACAGGTTGTCAGCCTGTCGCCTAAAAATTGTAATACACCAATACTCTCGAGTCCCTTAGTCGCCTCTTACGACACCCACGGGAAGGATGATTCTTGATATTATTTTTGTAAATACGTTTACTTTTGTGGCGCGTGCTAGGGCGTTGCAAATTCGGCTCCATCTGGACGTTGTTTGACGCGCCTTTCAGCAGCCATTTTGCGGAGGGCGTTTCGCTTGCTCCGCGCGAAATAGGTACACACCGACCACGGCATATGCCGCATACCGCGCGAGACGGTGACAACTTTCCCCAAGAAACATAGGTCGAAATATTAAAAAAAAAATTATGAGAGGACCAAAATTTACTTGTATATTTCGACCTATGTTTCTTGGGAAAAGTTGGTCAGTTTCATGTACTGGTTCACCCCTTAGAATAAATGCAGCTAATATTTTTACACCTTACATAATTGTTAACTTGAACTGATGGTATCGTTGTGTCGGCAGGAACAGCTGCAGTGGAAGCACGAGCAGCTGCAGCAGATGATCGTGCGGCAGCAGGAGGAGCTGCGCCACGTTAAGGAACAGCTGCTGCTCGCCAGGCTCGGCATGCTGCAGCCCGTCCTCAACGTGAGTAATAATAGTACATTGATCGCGTGCTGAGAAAGGAACCGATTGCTAACGAGAGCGCAGCGAGAAAGAGTTTGCAATCGGACTTTCTTCCGAATAATACATGGTGCTTTATACTATTCCTACAAGAATAAAAAAAAAAACACGAATACTAACAAAAGAACAGTTCATAAACCTAAAAAATGACGTGAAAAATCCAATATAATTCACGCGATATTCTTTCTTATAATATCGTACAAAGCAAAAGTAATAAGTCCATTCTGCCAAGTCTTCCATTTTGTATGCAAACATATCAGATCTACGCTCCGTTTTACGTAACTTTGACAGTTATATCTTTTTTCCCCTAGGGAGGAGCAGGGAGACAACAATGACTCATGTTACTCCCTATGTTTCATTAAGCTATAGGGCATATTCAATGTAGGTGTAGTATAAAGGTCATTCGCGACGAGACGATACGATACAGTCTCATATTGGGCGCACCGCAGCTTTGAAGGTGTACCACCTACCGTGACACTTCGGCTTCTGTGCACAACTATACGCTTCATTGAGCTGAAAACATCCGGTAGTCATTTGCACAAAAGTTGGCTTGGCATTGCAGCGTAATGTGATTGCTGGCTTCTTGGGGACTTTGCTTAGATATTACATGATGGAGGAATATTTCAATTTGTGGTTCCTAAATGTTGAGCATATTTAAGATTATTCCTATCTCATTCAAAATAGTGGGGCGAGTTCATCGAAAGAAGAAAGGATTGCTGCCCGATGTCTACTGACTTCATACATACATTTATATAAATAATTAATAAATAAATATCCTGAACAATTACGACAGCGCCATCTAACCCCTAACTAAGCAAAATAGCTGAAGGGACTAGATCGCTGATACTAATACTTATGTACTTTTTTGTTGCTGATATAAACATATTATACATAGAAAATACCCAGCCAGACCAAACACAAATATTTGAAAATTGACTAAGCAAACATTTGTGTTCTGTGGCAATGGAACCCACGACTCTCGGCGTAGAAGGCGGGGCACTATCCGCTACGCCATCAGAACAGTCATATCTTTCAAGTTGACGTAAATGTTTGGTGTTTACAGGTGCAGGGAGGGTACGTGAACCCGGAGGAGCTGCAGGCGGCGCCGCGCGCGCCGTCGCAGCTCGCGTACGAGGGCGCAGCGCCGCGCGCGCCGCCGCCCGGTTACCTGCCCGCGCCGCCGCCGCCGCAGCCGCTCCCGCCGCACCAGCAGCCGCCGCCCCCCGGCGCCCCCAGGAACCCCCACATGCCGCAGTGAATCCACCTTGACTGGGTAATGAATAAAATACGTACCGAATTACGCATACGCTGTATCTGATCTTGATTTCAGTGCTGGTTTATATCTACCGAGTGCATATTGTCATTGGACAGGGGCACTGCGACGAGCGATTAGCAATTTTTAATAACTGTTCTTGTTTAGTTGATGTATTTTTATTGCCTTTTTTTAAATTGTTACCAATCAAAGGCTGGCGAGTTAAAAACTTTATGGAATTGATAAGAGTACGATATAGTTTTATTCTACTTGTTGTATGTAATATTTCTATTCCTAAATCAAATTATTTTATTTTTTGTTGATATTTCAATTATAATTTAAGTTAAATTTTTAAGAACTACACTAACTGGGATCTACATAAATCTTTGTAGAAATGCTATCATTTATTGCTAGCATTTACACAGACTATAGAGTCCACCTGTCGACACGATTTGGTAGAGCGCTTTCTTTGTCACCTTATACCATGCAAAAAACGGAGACTAAAATAAAAATCCATTTTCAAAGTCGTCAACGTAATCTCCTGACTAAATCAGCAGACCATAGACGCGAGTGGAAATTATTCAGTTAGCGATAAGCTGTGCACACGCGAA
Source organism: Keiferia lycopersicella (assembly GCA_029255805.1). Classification (NCBI taxonomy): domain Eukaryota; kingdom Metazoa; phylum Arthropoda; class Insecta; order Lepidoptera; family Gelechiidae; genus Keiferia; species Keiferia lycopersicella. The sequence goes on along the minus strand of JARACZ010000006.1, from coordinate 11,813,078 downwards.
AAAAAAATCATGCTGACATATCTATCATTTAATATAAAATATATCGATAATAAAATATGCTCGAAAAAATGTCGCTGGACAAGTCTGTACAAATAAGTGTTTCTACTGAATAATCAAAGACGAGCAATTATGGGGGGCTGCTCTAATAACTCGTTTCAGCGGATAGACTTTAATTCGGAATAAATACGTCGTAATATGTCGGACAGATGATCTTGTCTGAGTGAAATATTATGCAAAGAGACGGCATATGTATTTTGTAGGCATCCGAATTGTAGATCCCATTTTAGTTTGAAATTTTGTACGTGCCATAGTAGATTGTTTTGCATACCACCGCTCGGTTATATTATACTTTCTACTTGCGGTTGCCTAAAAATTACTGAAGTAGACTTGAGTTGGACCCACCGTTTGGCCTTGAAAGTCATACAACGTTCTGCGTTATCATGGTTTTCTCTCTCGCTTGGTCAACTGGCTGTTCTGAGTGGCAGAAAAGGATAGTTCGAGGAACGTTAGAAATTTGGTGCTGGCAGATGGATTCCAACTTTTATTTAGTAGTACTATTATTGGCTGTTTTACTTTAAGAATATATTTGTATGGTTGTTTTATTCATTGCGGAATGGTTTAGAAATATGTATACTTTGTTTAATTTTTCATCAAAACTGTTTTATTGTGATCACAAAAATAAATACTTATGTGTACCTGCGTACGTATGCATTTGTATACGAACTGATTTATAAGTATTTGGTTTTATACGAAGTCGTAGCAAATTATTAAATATTATATTTTATGAATATGTTTTACAGATTAAGTTACTTTGATGATATTATTATTATATTTTTATGCAAATTTGTATCTACGAATTAAATGTTATTTTTGCTTGCTTATGCTCACTGAGACGTCTCGTATGGCAAGATTTAGAATTGAATTAAGTAAATAAATAAGTTTAAGTAAGTAGCCAGTTATGCTATTGTAAAATATTGTAATAAGTGTTAAATGTTTTATTTATATAGAAATTTATGGCCAAAATTGTCGTATTTTAGTAAACGGATCTGGAGTTAAATGACTGTATTAAGATGGTACAATACCTAGAACTATAAATATACAATTTTACTCGCGTACTAGCCGGCGAGAACTATATCGCATGGTCGTAATTTTGGTTATATTATGTATCATCATGTAAATCAAATACTTAAAAATATATATTGTTTGTAAATCATCCAAAATCATAAATTCCACGTTCGAACTGCAACAAAATCTATAGGTAGTCATCCGTCTTTGAAATTACCGCAAACAAATTCGCTTGTGGACTGGGTCATTAATAAAATATAAAAGTAGTACGCTCAAAACTATTGTTCAATATATATATTTTTTTAATATTTGAAGTTTGAATCAATGAAATTATAAGTGATCTGATCTGACGCACCCGAAATAGCAACGTATGACGTCATACATCCCTATTTTCATCGGTTCATTTAATCCTTAAATTTACAAAAATATATTTTTTTATCGGTTTTCAGTTCAAAAGTACAGTAGGCTGTATGTTTCGAAAGCACAACTTTACAGATGGGTTTGAATTTGTAATACAAACCTTACAGAACGAGTGTAAACAAAACACCTGAAAATATAACCACAGAGAAAGAAAAACTAATATACTAACTAAACAAATATACTTTCACACATTTACCTGTTATAAATACTTTTAAAATGTTAAAATCAGCTAACTTGGACTAAAAATCCCCCAAAAGATATATATGGGCATTGTTAATTATTTTATATTTATTTTTTAAATTTCGTAAGACTGTTTAAGAACATATAAGAGTAACATATCTTTCAACGACAGAAATCCTTGAATTTTATTTTACAAGATTTCACTAAAATAGCGCTAGTTGAAGAAAATATGTGTATTTTTAAAATAATTAGTTAGAAATACGATCATGTATTAACGGAGAAAAAACTTGCTGTTATAGAATTATTGCGATATAGCCTGTTAAAAATAAAGACTCATTGTTTTGTGCTACTAATGACACGGCGATACTGCACGAAACAAAATCACATCTCTTCATGCATTCAAAATACAGAATATGCTTTGCATACTGCATACGTTTTTGTGTTTAAGTTATAAATAGATTACGTACCTTGGTTTATTTGAGGCCCGAACGGAGTGATGATTTTCATTTCTCACACTTATTTATTTAGCAATATAATGTAAACATGAAAATATACATACGCACAGATGATTAGGAAAAATGTTACAATGATATACTTGTGAAATATAACGAAATACTTTTCTTAACACCCTGAATAAAAATCATTCTTGCCACACATAGCATATACATTGTAGATATCATAGAATAGAATAAGTAATTAATTGTGGAAATAAGCGTATTGATGTGGTTGTCTCTACCACGAGCCATTGTGGAAATCTATGACCTTGATTATGTAGAATAATTGTCGATAATTTATCGCACAATAACCCGAATTTATCGGGACGGGACACCGTTACAGCGAAAAGAAGACGGCGTGCGAGAGAGCTTCTCTGCAGCATGACCCATCAGAACCGCACCACATAGCGGAGATCTAATTATTCTAAAAAGTGTCGTAAAATTAAGTTTAAGATATGGTCGGAAATCAGGTCCTCGCTACGAGCCGTGGTTCCCGATGGGCCGTGCTCTCCATCTCGCCACCTTGTTTTATTATATCTTTTAAACGGTTCATGGGACCATTCTGATTTCTGCATGTGGGGTAGACAAATGACGTCACATTCATATTTTTTAAGGCTAATCATGTCTCCGCTATGGGGTGTGGTTCTGACGGGTCATTGCTGCAGAGAGGTTCTCTCCAGCACGCCACATTCTTATCGTTATATCTATTAAGCGGTGTCCCAACAAACTCTGGTTCTTGTGAGACTAATTTCGGCAAGTTATTAACAACTATTTTACATACTCATATAATGGTCATAGGTTTCCACGTGGGTCGTGCTGGGGAGAACCACACCTTATTGTTTTCGTTTTATGTTCTTTTTACACCTGAAATCAAAGTTTGTAGACATAACTTATACCTATACAGTACCTGAGGGTAAAATGTTTAGATTAATTGTGTACTTTTAAACATATTAAATGAAATTAAATATTTATTTTATAAGTGATGTAAAGTTTTAGTAATAAAAAAAATCTTTGTGCAATTGTTGAGCAGCTAAGACAACGTAGTTTTATTTGATAACTATTATTACTCCAAATGCAGCAAGACGCATGCTCAATTATTGCCCATGCTTGGACGAAAATCGTCAACACCGACCGCGGCATGCTCACCATGCCGCGCGAGGCGGTAAGCACCTACGCCTGCTCGGCCGGTAGAGACGCAACTGTTTAAATTCAAAACAGCGTTCGCTTCGTTTCAACGATCATTTACATTGATTATTTGTACATATTAGAATGAGGTTTGGTACAACAAAACCCAAAACGGCTTAGCATACTGTATCTATGGCATGGATGTTTTCATGATAGCTAGCTCTAAAGCTAGCGGCGGACTATAAGTCGAGTAGTCGGTAGTCCGCTAGTCGATCCAAACCATAGTCGTTGCAACACGAATGTCTGCGAAAGATTTTTGGGCACCATAGACATAGAACCAATAAAAGCCTAATAAAATAAATTAATTATAGTACCTACAGATTAAGTTATGATAAGTAGCTTCCACTCACACATACATTATAACTGAAATTCATACCAAAGATTCTGGCTATTTCAACTTGAGACTGGAAAGGCGTTGCAAATCAAAATAGTTTTGGTGAATACTTCTTCTTTTTCATGTAGGCCACTGAGTCGTCCAACCACCCGATGAACCGATGTGTTAGAGTTTTACAAGCGCCTTCTACTAGTAGCAACGGTCGAGTACTTAGGCTGGTTTCAGAGCGGCGCGTCTCAGCAGCGCTGCTCGGGCGCGCGTCTGGGCAGCGAGCGCGTTCGCTGTGAAACGACATTCAGACGCGCGCGCTTCGTTGTGGTGTACGGTTGAGTGCAGAGAATCATTATGCCAGCAAACGTAATCACTATATTAGCTATATACGTTACATGGAAAAGAGTGCAACAACGACGTCTAAAAAGATTGCAAGTCGACGCTACTGGCAATCGAAGGAGATCCGACCGCGGCGCGGCCGAGACGCGCCCCAAGACGCGTCACTATGAAACGCTACATACAATCTAGTGTAAGGCGAGGCGCGCGCGGCTGGGCAGCGCTGCCGAGACGCGTCGCTCTGAAACCAGCCTTAAGTAACGACCTCCGTCTAAGCACTGAGTTTGCATGAAGTTTCTCTAAAGACTGGCTTTCCAACCTCATGTTCTCTTAGCCCGGATGTATCTAGTTCTACAAATGTATATACCTAGCTTTTAGGTAAATGTTTTAAAAGTTTTTGCCATCCATAAAGGAAAAAAAAACTAAATTTTACATAAACATCTACAAGGTAATGCCAAAAAAGCAAGATGCACGACACGATCCTCATCGTGAATAGAGTTTTATTACCTATCTAGTGTGGGTAAATCGGTTGTGGTCAAAATGAATTTGGAATAAATAAATGAAAACAGCATGAACGTATGAAATATTTTAATTCATAATCCTTGATAACTTAAATAATACTTCAATACGCATACCACGGCTTTGAGCCTTGCGGTGTAGGCAGAGCGTTAACAGCCGCAAAAATACGGCCGCCATCGCCACTTCTAGCAAATATTAAGGGCTCTTTTGATGATTCGTGTATCAAAGTAGTCACAGGTTGTCGGCCTGTCGCCTATAGTTGTAATACCTACACCTGAAACCCTAGAGTCCCTCGCCTCTTACGACATCCACGGGTAAGAAATGGGGTGATGTTATTCTAAGTCGGCTAAACACAGCCGGTAAGTTAAATAATGTCTCTACTTTAAAATATTAGCTTGTAAAGAAATTAATTCTTTCTGTAAGAAAAAATATAGAAAAAGATATAAAATGCTAAATAGTAGTTTTTGTAATGGGTCTGAGGGTGTGAGGGCGCTATTTTAAATCACGAGCAAAACCGAGTATTGTAGAATAGAATCTTGATTTGCTAAAGTTCTGATAAAAGTCTGCAAAACTCAGCTTCATCGCAGTCATGGTGCGGTTTCACCTGAGACCCGAAACCAGACCCGTGCAAAACCAAAATTGGAATGGGTATCGGAGTGGGACCAGATATTTAAATACATAAGTCAGTCCAAGGCGGGCCAATCACGATTCACGCTAGTGAAATACACAGCGCAATAATCTAATCTACTTACATCTTATTTATAAAAATATTATACATAAATGAATTACTAATTAATAAATTTTAAGTACTACTACTACCTATTTAACAACTTTGCAATTAGAAACTTTTGGAAGACTATTAATCAACTGGGACACAAAAGGCCCTTTGTGTTTTACCCTATCAGCCGAAGCCGGAAAACATAATATAAAAATAAGAGGCAAGCAACTACGTCTTGATCGATCGTATCCAAAGAACGCAAAAAAAGAAACGAGATTGTTCAAAGTTGAAAATTTACAATATTATTTGCGTCTTTGATGTTCGCTTTGCGTTTGGCATTGTGCCATTTACATTTTTACACTACTTTATTTAGCATCTATGTTATTTAACATATTTATAGCTTTGAAACCTTTCTTATCAATAGAACAGGTCGTTTACCTTACTAGCTCTTTGATTTCAAAATGGGTATACTTATTTATCTTTTTTTTCATCGTCTTTGATTTTTGTAGTCGACGTGCTTTCGCTGGTACTCGTTGGCACACCCTGGTCCCTGCACATCTGCCAGTAGTGCCCCTTCAGCCTGAGAAGCTGTTCATGGTTACCACGCTCCACTATCAAACCTGAGGAACAAAAAAATAACGATTATGTCTCAGATTTTATTATACAGGTGTTTGGAAGAGTGATAATTTCCTTTCAAGGGATGAACCAGCCGATGAAATTGAACAACTTTCCCCAAGGAACATGGGTCGAAACGAAATATGAAAAAATATATTCGAATCTAGGGTTAACTGACGTCGGATTTTCATACAAACGTATACCCCTGATTTCTTTCCAAGTAATGCCTCTAGAGTTGTAATTCTTTTCAAAAACTTCCTTTTTAGGCGTACGTAAGTGCGATTTAAATAGGTCATTTTTAACCTCCGGGTAAAAATGAAATTTGAATTTGGAACATGATGTTTGCACCAAATGAAACGCAATTTTACTAAGGATGGGAAACTTTTTCTGTAAATACCAAAATTTGAAAATGGGCGCTATACATTGAATCCCTTGCTTTACTCAGGATTGTACTCTAAAAACCCTCGCTACGCTCGGGATTTAACTCTAGGATCTTTCGTTACGGTCGTGATTCAAAATAACGCCCTCGCTTTAAGTATATCACTTCAGTCCCTTGTCATAAAAACTACTAGAACCCGTACAGATGAAGATAATGCCCTATAAAATAAAACTTAATACCCTAATCGTTAGCGTGTTTCCCTGTGGACAGTTCTAGAAAGAACCATAGGCAAACTTTCTCATGTGATAATAGAGCTCCCAACTGCTACACCATTCTCTAACCGTTTATGAAACTAAAACACTCTGAACTAACACTCCACTAAACTTAACTGACCTTTATCTAACACGCAGATCAGGTTTGCGTCCTTGATGGTTGACAAGCGGTGGGCGATGGTTATGCAGGTGCGACCCTTAGCTGCCTTTTCTAAAGCTTCAGTGACGGCCTGCAAGATAAAAAAAATATATATCAGACGTTATTCCAAATCTGTAATTTTGGTGTATGTGCAATGGTACAGTCAACGACCTATGTTTAGAATATTTTCTGCTTTGTTATTGCAATCGTTGGCACCTGCTGTCACATCGTAAAATTACAAATTAATGTATGCCTGTATACAAAACGTTGATAAAAATATATAAGGCATGAACTGTAGGCATGAATATGCACACGCGCTGCTTCTGCCCGCCCGACAACTGCAGATACAAACCCGCTCGCTGCTGGCGTCGAGCGCGGAGGTGGCCTCGTCCAGCAGAAGCAGGCGCGGCGCTCGGATCAGCGCCCGCGCGATGCACACGCACTGCTTCTGCCCGCGCGACAACTGCAGATACAAACCCGCTCGCTGCTGGCGTCGAGCGCGGAGGTGGCCTCGTCCAGCAGAAGCAGGCGCGGCGCTCGGATCAGCGCCCGCGCGATGCACACGCGCTGCTTCTGCCCGCCCGACAACTGCAGATACAAACCCGCTCGCTGCTGGCGTCGAGCGCGGAGGTGGCCTCGTCCAGCAGAAGCAGGCGCGGCGCTCGGATCAGCGCCCGCGCGATGCACACGCGCTGCTTCTGCCCGCCCGACAACTGCAGATACAAACCCGCTCGCTGCTGGCGTCGAGCGCGGAGGTGGCCTCGTCCAGCAGAAGCAGGCGCGGCGCTCGGATCAGCGCCCGCGCGATGCACACGCGCTGCTTCTGCCCGCCCGACAACTGCAGATACAAACCCGCTCGCTGCTGGCGTCGAGCGCGGAGGTGGCCTCGTCCAGCAGAAGCAGGCGCGGCGCTCGGATCAGCGCCCGCGCGATGCACACGCGCTGCTTCTGCCCGCCCGACAACTGCAGATACAAACCCGCTCGCTGTTGGCGTCGAGCGCGGAGGTGGCCTCGTCCAGCAGAAGCAGGCGCGGCGCTCGGATCAGCGCCCGCGCGATGCACACGCGCTGCTTCTGCCCGCCCGACAACTGCAGATACAAACCCGCTCGCTGCTGGCGTCGAGCGCGGAGGTGGCCTCGTCCAGCAGAAGCAGGCGCGGCGCTCGGATCAGCGCCCGCGCGATGCACACGCGCTGCTTCTGCCCGCCCGACAACTGCAGATACAAACCCGCTCGCTGCTGGCGTCGAGCGCGGAGGTGGCCTCGTCCAGCAGAAGCAGGCGCGGCGCTCGGATCAGCGCCCGCGCGATGCACACGCGCTGCTTCTGCCCGCCCGACAACTGCAGATACAAACCCGCTCGCTGCTGGCGTCGAGCGCGGAGGTGGCCTCGTCCAGCAGAAGCAGGCGCGGCGCTCGGATCAGCGCCCGCGCGATGCACACGCGCTGCTTCTGCCCGCCCGACAACTGCGCGCCCGCCGACCCCAGGTTCGTGTCGTAGCCCTGGGAACAGTTCATGTCGTAAGTCGCGTGATCCATTGTCACATATACCCTAGCTGCTTATAACGTTCCCACCTTGGGCAAGGAGACGATGAAGCTGTGTATGTTGGCAGCCTTGGCGGCGGCGACGATCTCGTGCATGGTGACTTTGCGGTTGTTGTCTCCGTACGCGATGTTCTCCGCGAGCGTGCGGTCGAACAGCACCGGCTCCTGCTGCACCACGCCCAGCTGCCGACGCAGCCGCGGCAGCGTCAGCGACGACCGGATGTCACGCCCGTCTAGCTCCTGAATAGTAAACGTATAAGTATCGAAAAGCATGCTGTAGGCACTAATGCTTCTAATAAACAGCTTTGCCCTGCTTGCATCCTCTTTCTGTGGCTGTCTCTGGCATGGCCTACATGGAAAGCCGGTTTTCGAGGTTAAACTGGGCCGTGCCAGTTGCAAGATGCAGGGCCATACTGAGCCATACTCTTTTGGCTATATCTACTAGAAATTGACCCGACAAATTCTCGTTTTGCCCAAGCCATGGATTTCCGTATGCACAGCCCAGGGACATTTCCGTATGCAACAACACACCCTATTGCTGTTACCAGGCTTCCCTTTCAGAGGAAATGCATAGAATTGGACACGTTATGTAAGGCATTATCCTGAACCATTTTCATTGAGGACTCAATATCAAAGCTGGAAAATGAAAAAAAAACTTGACTTCCTTATAAGTTAGTCAGCTGATCATTAATTTTGTATGGGAGAAAAAAAATCCGTTTCCAGTAGTGGTTCCTGGGTATACGAATTAAGCAGTTGAATAGCACTGGTGTCTTTGACGATTTTGATTCTGGTGAATTAGCGTTTTGCAATAATAACAAAATTCGAGTAAATCTAGTAAAGTTTATTTGAATAAAAAAATATTAAATAGGTGGTATTTCAAGTGCAATATCCTCTAGCATTCTTTATCTTCTTTTTTTGTCTCCGTCACTGTACTTTTTGTTTGCTTCAATCTTTTTTCTCTCACTCTCAGCCTGCGTTCCCTCTCGAATTCTTTCATCCTTAGCACATAGTCGTCCTTTTCACATTCCAAGTATGCGTGTTTTTGGTGGTGGCAGAGCCAGAGCCACGGCATGTTGTTGTAGCGACACACTTGGTAGTCTAGCAACTGCGCCGCGCAGTAGTCTCGATACTTTGGTGGGATTTTAGCGGAAATCAAGTCTTCTTCACTGGCGTCCGAACACCTCAATTTCCTCGTGTACGAAAATCCTGCATCATTGGGGAAGGTGGGAGTGTCGTCCATGTTTAGGCCGATATCTTTTGTGGTTAACGTGCCTAATACAGCACCCATTTTGTTCATATAATGATTGTGATAAAGCAAGTATATAACCGAGCGTGAGGTCAATTATTCATCTAAGTAAATAACTAAATAGGAAATTGTCGTGGAATTAGTTTTTATTTAAATTGTTCATGTAAGTATTGAACGTCAGCCGATTGGAACATCAATGAGAATCAGCATTTATATTAATAATATCCTTAGTGGTTCCTTGAATTATCTTTGCTTGAATTTATTTTCAAACACTATTCAAATAATATAACACAAATTGTTACATTTGATATATAGGTCTTGTCATAATTTTTCATCAATTTGACACATAAGTCATTTGTGTAGCCATAAACGTTCAAAATAACAAATAATGACACTGGCAGAATTACCCTAGATAGGGTAGATTCAAGGTAGAATGCACAGACTTATAATAATTTTGTATAAATATAATAAACTAGCGTCTGTCTACGGTAGAATGAAGTTATATAAAGTCAGTGGTAGAAGTTCATATTAAAAAATTATAAATAAATATATCAATGAGTATTCGAAGATGAGAATTAGTTGTACATGACTATACTTTACCTACCTACTTCAAAAACAGAAGGAATTTGGAAAAAATCGGTGAAGTAAAAAGGAAGGAAAAAATCAATTTTATCGTGATTTTATCGATCAATGGTACATTTTATAAAAATGATACAACCCAGCATTATGAGTGCGAAAAGCCTCGCCAGTGGACAGTCAGTAGTCTACACACTTTTAAACATGAAATACATCGTTGATGGGTCTTAACAAAACAACCCCTAACATGAAAATGATATCGTCAATACATGTTTACAAACATTACTCACAATATTCCCTGTGTCGGGATCGTAGAACCTCTGTAAGAGCTGCAGGATGGTGGACTTCCCGCAGCCGGAGGAGCCGACCAGCGCCACCGTCTTGCCAGCCTCCGCCTTCAGCTCCACGCCCTTCAGGATGCGCTGGCTGGGCCGCGTCGGGTAGCAGAACTCCACGTCCTTCACGCTAAACGCACCCGTCGCTGACTGATCAAGTAAAACAGAGTATTGGCTTAGACAACAGCCTGAGTAGTGGTTTTCATAACAGAAGAAATTAAACTAAACTATAAGATCATATAGATATTATTTTTAAAGTTTTGTAGTTTCTGAGAAAATGCCAAAAATGCTGTTATTATAGTATAAGCAGCGGTATGAAACGGTTTGAAAAAATTCGTATCTCACATACTATCAAAAATAGAAAATAATCCTATGATCAATCAGAAAATAAGGTAATAGTAACAAAACTAAGTTTTACAAGCATATTTACTACGGCGTAGCAGCGTAGCGAGTTCTGACCATCGATATGTCGCCGTTTAGGCCGTCAAGTTATTCCATGATTATGGCCCAGCAAATTAAGTTATCGCGAATAGAACCTTTAATACCGTTCGTCACCCGTCACACCCACGTTGGCCACTCCGGGCTATTTTTTTTCCATATTTTAACCTATATTCTATGGGGAAACATGTTCAGTCAAATGTACTGGAAAATACTTATTCTCAGTAATTTTTTTTTACATCCGTTTAATACACGTAAACTCTTAGAAGAATCACTGGCGGCGGATGGGGTGACGAACTATTCCCGGTGGTCGACAAGGGGGATGACGAACGGGAATAAAGGGAAAAGAATATTGTTTTAATATTTTAGTCCTTCTGTGTGTCGTGAAAGTTTAATCCTGTTTGAAACTTGCCCAATCTTTGTTATCCTTGATGCCGTCTTCAGTCCTGACTCTGGGTACTCTGTTGATGAGCGCCAGCACGCGCGCGCCGCACTCTTTAGCGGAGTTGAAGCTCGGCGCGTACACCAGAGACTGACCCAACATGTACGCCCCATACATCAGCGCCTCGTTCACCCTGGACATAACCATGTGATGAGTTATTGTGCCTTTGCGCACTATGCGACTTTGTCACATTATTCCCGATAATCCCTACATTATAAAACCATTGTATTTAATAAAAATCTATATGATGATGTAACACACATCATGCCTTTATTTCTTGTAGATTAAGCAGCGTTAAGCCCATCAAATACCTACTTTAAATCTAACTTTGACCCTCTTGTGGAGATTTGTCAGGTGCGCTAACAAAACTTTGTGATTTGTTTTAATCCAATTGTGTTCTTGTTTTCTTTTTCTTAGCGTCTCGCAGCGAATAAAATTTTGTCTGCCCAAAAGGTTGCCACACGAACGGAGTTTGGGGTGGCTGCCAGAGGTCTTCTAGCGTACTAACATGTTTTAATAAGTGTATTTAGTCAGATCGACATATGAACCTATCTATATTTATCTATCGAAACATGCCCACTTATAGTCGAATTTTAATTAAGCCGGAGCCAGCTAATGCCACTTTGTATAATAATGTTGTCATATTTAAAGCAACAGTGATGGATTCAGTTCCCGTTCAATCTGATGAGTCACTCTTTTCTTTAATTTCAATCCATAAAATAGCTATATTGCTATGTTTAATACATCTATTTTCAACTAGATGATGTATTGAACAATAGGGTCTTTGCTCTATTTTCGTAAAAGCATTTTGACAAGTTACTCACAGCATAACAACTTTGTACTCGACCTCCCTGGACGCTACAAGCGTGGTGCCGTAAATGGTTGCGCTGATGAAGGAGAGGAAGGGCACGTAGACGCCCAGCCCCAGCACCAGCCCTCGCCAGCGCGTCTTCTTGGAGAGAGCAGCGCATGCTAGCTGCAACTCCTCGTCGAACTTCTTCAGGAACACTGATTCTACTCCTGTGGTAAACAAATGTTATGTCATGTGACGTAACGTTAACGAGATGTTAGGAAAAGAACAGGTCGTAAGTAGGAACGGACAACGCTGTGCGTGTAGCTGAGTATTGGTCCAAATATATTTGAGCGCCAGAATTGATTCGCTAAGAAGTAGGAACACAGGTGAAAATATGAAAAAAATTGGACTATTACAACCCGACTCAGTCGGCTGGTACATTTTGTTTGGGAGGTCCAAAATATTCTTCATATTTCAATCTAAGGTTCTTTGGAGACAGTTGTTCAGTTTCATGGGCTGGTTCATGCTTTGAAAGGAAGTTTTTACTTTTCCTATAGCCTGAAAGTTTTGGTACTTATCTTTTTGTAAACAAACTTTGTATTAAACTGACAGTTCTGAAGTGTCACTTTCATACAAAGTTTGTTTACAGAAATATAAGTACCTAAACTTACAGACTATAACACCCTATATAGCGAATAGGAGATATTTATAACACAGAATTTAGACATGTCGTACATGGATGAGGAAACCCGAAGGATATGTATTGTATAATATTTTATATTTATAAAACAGATCTTTTTCCTCTATTTAATGATAAATACTACACGCGGTAGCTCTCAGAAGAAAAAGGAAAAGATAGCAGAACAGACATAACTGGAACAGACTACTCTGTATATAAATACCTAGTATACGTACTACCGAACATTCCTTAAAAAAACGCCGCCACAATAGGAGAAGTTAGCGGTATCCATGACAAACATATAGAGAAACGCGAAAAACGATTTCATTTAGTACTATGTCGTATGGCATTGAATATTGTTTGGTAGCTACCTAAGCTCTGCACAGTCCGTATGCTGACGATAGCCTCCGTGGCCACCGCAGTAGCGGACTCCATCGCGGCGCGCTCGTTCTGCTGAGACTTCTGAGATACTATACCCTCCAACCAGATACTTCCCACCATCTAAAAATAATGTCAGGATTAGGAGTTCTTATTCTCAAATATATTAGAAAGTTGACTTTAGTATGTTGTCCTATGATAGAGAGAAATAACTGTAATATAAGAACCGAAAATGTGTGAAGGAGGTTTCGCAAGAAAAATAAGAGCCAGCGCGTAAGGCTGGCGAACAAAATGCTTCACCTTCGTTTTTATTCGGTTGTAAATTCAAATTAATGTTGTGTTTACTTTAGCAAAATTTAATTTGAGGGTGTGTATAAAGGGCGGCTCCGCGGTGTTGTGATAGTGTTGAGCTGAGCACGTGTTAGTTTAGTCAAATTATTTATTTATTCAAACTTGTCTAGAGTTGTAAGGAGCCTGGCAGCCACTATCTCAAGAAAAGTGCCTTACAAGGGGTAGGAAAGCCGCGCCAACAAGAGTGAGCTTCCAGTTGTATCCGATGGCGATGATGAACCCTACGAAGACGGAGCTGAAGCCCTGCAGGATGAGGCCGACGCGCATGCCGGTGGCGCCCTGCACCTCCGCCGCGTCGCCGCTCAGCCGCGCGCACATCGCGCCCACCGTGTTTGACTGCTTGTCGAAGTACGCCATCTCCTAAAATGCCGAATTCCAGTTCTCAATATTGTCTAACAAAACTTCTCGCAACGGGAGATAACGCATTAGAAGACTTGCATCTATATTACATAATATATTAAATTAAAATATTCTAACTGCGAGAGGTTATCAATTTATCATAATCTACACTTCTATTAGAATAATTTGGTACCCACTTACTGAGTTTCTTGTACTAATTGTGAATCATTACGGATGTAGACTCTGAGATAAATTTCAGACATAATAGTGAATATATTTTTTTTCTGGTGTAGCTAAATATTATTGCCATTCATTCATAACTTATGTAACAATAATAATGAAAATTTATATTTGGACGTCATCCTTCTTAATCCATTTTGATGTTATATGCCAATATTTTGTTAAAAAATATCGTTTTAAAAAGTAGCTTAGGATTTGATTAAGGCCCCGGCCAGCGGCACTTTTGTCTAGGGAGTGCGCCGCTAGTTGTCCGCTCTCACGCCGCTGTGCCCGAGAGCCAATCCATTTAAATGTATGCAAAAGATACTGTCGTGCCCGCAAAACCCGAGGCCGGGGCCTAATGGAAAGTATCCCGAAAATACTGTATTACCTGTCGCAATAAGCCAGCGAAGTACTGTTGCCTGAGTCTTGTGGTCATCTTGAGGCCGGCGCTGGTGAACGAGTACCCCTGCAGGCACATGGAGGTGCCCGCCACCGCAGCCACCAGCATGAACAAGCCCGAGTACAGGTCCGCCTTGTTCATTATCTCCTCCGTATCACTCAACACGTAGATCTAATGACATGATTTTTTTTATAAAATTGGTTTTATTGTCCATCCATCCATATGTGTCAAATACGATACACTTCTCATAAAAAAATCCGGACAATAGTTTTCCTTGTTTCTGGCCAAATTTAACCAAAACCTTTGAAATTTTAATTTAGAAAATTAAGTCATTGCAATATATAGGTATATCTAAATCTTTCAGTTGAACAATGCCCTATTCGTAAAATTTCTAAATAGCAAAATATCCATTTCGCATATTTTAGTTATTTATTACATAAAAAAATCAGCAAGTAACAAAAGTTCTAGTCTATTGATAAAACAGAACAAAAAAAAAACGTAGTGACTGAGCATTGGAAAAAAACTGCAAATTGGACATTTTGCGAGTTGGTCATTTTGAAATTTGGGAATACTGTGAACTGGAAATCTTGAAAATTAGGAATTCTAAGAATTAACTATGTTTAGCCACTTTGGACATTTTGCGAACTAAACAATTTGCAACTGGACAGCCTAGTTAGGTACCTAAGTATAATTTTTCCAAGTAGGTAGTATTTGTAATCTTTCCAAAACTTGGTGGTTAATAAAGTATTCACCCCAGAAGTGAATCCGAAGAGCACGGCGAAGGCGGGGAAGCAGGCGCCCTGCATGAAGGCGGCGACGGAGCCCACCACCATGTACGGCCACTCGGGCGCGTTCAGTTTCAGCAGCGCCCAGTCGCTGATGGGCTGCACTTCCTGATGCACATTCACCACATGACAATAAATATTTTGAACTTTGAACTACAAAGTACTATGTAAGTAAGTATCATCCTAAGTCAGTAATATTTTGTTGATGGTTTTTGTGGTCACCCATGTAGTGGCATGTGACTAAAGGATTTTCGTCACCCGGATGATGGATTTCTATGCACAACGCGTTTATTTTTTGTGATGGACTCTACTATTTTGCCCCCATGGCTATCAAATCTACGCCGAACGGCTTGGTGAGCGAGGGACGTCTTTGTTGTTGTGGGAAGTTGTTCTGGGAAGAACGGATCGGGGACTGAATATACCCGATACATGCCGGTAATTGCCAAAATGAGGCGTAAATGAGAGACCTCCGCGACCCCGCCGACTGGGACGTCGGTTGCGTGAGGATCTTGTGGATCTGTGGAGTGGAGTGTGATCTATTCGCAATGGCTGCAGTTGCGACTTGGGTGATTCTCTCTTCATTATCCGAATGGATGTACTGGGACGGCGTTAATGACGCAAGGTTGGATAGAGTAAGTATTTGGACGCGGCAACTATTAAGGGGTTTTTATGATATGAACGCTTCTTTTCATATAATATTCCATGGTAGGGAGATCTAAGTCAGCACAACGCGTTATTACCTCATCTTCCTCTATTTCTTCTTCACACTCGAAATCTGCATTATAAGCGAAGTTTTGCAGTCCAGTCGACATCGCCGACACGATCGAAGCACGCGGCGTCATCCAGTCGTGCGATTCTAGAAAATTGTTTATTTATCATATACATGTGTTCCTAGGAGAAAGTTTTTCAGTTAAATGGTCTACTTGCACCATATCAGTATTCGGGACGCTGTCCTTAACATCCTGTATATAAATGACAAAATATAATTACTTAGTGAATATGTTCCCACTTTATTAAGGTAGGATATTGCAGGTTTTACCAACTGATTGTCAGTAAGAAAGACTGTTCCCACGAGTAAAGTATGTATATACCTCGCCTTCTTTTTTAGTAATGGTCTATATGTTTACGGCCATCTAAACTACGGGGAGCGAGGGCTCACCCGAAAAAATTAATTGGTTGTTCAAACAACCAGCCTAATCACGCCCTTGGGACGAGACTGGGCTTAGGAGTTGTTCTGAGAAGAACGAATCGGACTGAATCTACCCGGTATGTGCCAGTAATTGCCAAAATGAGGCGTAAATGAGGGACCTCCCCAACCCCGCCGGCGTAAATAATTAATTGGTTGTTCAAACAACCAGCCTAATCACGCCCTTGGGGCGAGACTGGGCTTAGGAGTTGTTCTGGGAAGAACGAATCGGACTGAATCTACCCGGTATGTGCCAGATGAGGCGTAAATGAGGGACCTCCCCGACCCCGCCGGCGGGGACTTAGGTTGCTTGACGAGCTTGTGGAGTGTGATATACTCGCAATGGCTGCAGTGGCGGCTTGGGTGATCTTATCGTCATCATCCGAGAGGACGTGGTTGGACGCGGCAACTATTAAGGGATTTTTATGATGGGGAGCGTTGTCGAAGAAGCTACGGGACGCTTGTTTTATTATAATCTTTTATGGTGGGAAGACCTAAGTCGATGTGGAGGTTAGCGCTCCGCAGGTGCCATCCCTGGCATCCCTTGCCCAACACATGAAACGGCTTTGGGATATACCTCGCCTGATGGAGTGTCGGCGCGTCGTCCGGCGGCCCGACCGGCGCTTGGCGTCGACTCGCGGCGACAGCTCCGTGCCCCCCGCCGCCTCCGCCTCCGCCTCCTCCGGTAAAGTTTCTATCACATCCGGCTCTTTTACTTCCTTACCCGACGTTGTGGTTACCAGATTATAGTAGAATCCTGAAAATCAAAGGTACATACATACATAAATACATATAATCACGCCTCTTTCCCGGACGGCAGAGACTACATCCTTCCACTTGCTACGATCCTGACACACCTCTTTCGCTTCCTCAACATTCATCAGCCTTTTCATACATGCTCGTCGGTTTAGGGTACTCTTCACCTGACCTTTCTTTAGAACGTCCCCGATTTGATCTAGGTACGTTCGTCTAGGTCTTCCCTTTCTAACGTTTCCATTCACACGCGCCAAAAAAAAGTTAAAAAGGTTCAAAATCAAAGGTGTCTTTATAAAAACTTTCAAACTGAAATGTTTCATATAAATCCTAGTTACTAAGTAAACAATAGTTACTTGAACATTTAAATATATAATTGGGTTATCTTTGGGGGTGCGCAAGCACTAGGTACTTATTACGTTTATTTTCTTACCTTTTTTCTTCATAAGTTCCTCGTGAGTGCCTTGTTCAACAATTTTGCCCGAATCCATGCAAATGATTCTGTGTGCGTTCACAATTGTCGACAACCTATTCATAAATATGAATAATACATTATTAACAAGTTTAGGTATAGTAGTTTTTATAACAAGGGACCAAAATGATATATTTAACACGAGGGCGTTATTTTGAATCACAAGGACGAAGGATTTTAGAGTAAAATCCTGAGTAAAGCGAGGGATTCAATGTACGTCGCCCGAGGATAAATAACTTTAGGCCCGAGTTTTACCCGAGAAATACCTTGCTGTTGTCCATTAATAATCGTAATTCTGCAAAGTTTATTTTACACTTCACCTAATAAATTACGTTATAGACATCAAATATTTACAAAAACACATAATTCAATCATTCGTTTCTTTTCATATAATTACAAGAAAGTTTGTGGCGAAGCCAGTAACTTTATAAAGTATCCACTTTTTCAGGTGTAGATATTATGCAAATGTGTAAATTTAAAAACGGCGTTCTGGTATAATTCTGTTACTTTGGAACCCCTGCAGAATGCGATAATTTGAATTTTGGAAAATAGTATGTGTAAGTATCGTATGTGGGTGTGACCTGTGCGAGACGATGAGCGTGGTGCGTCCGGCGGCGGCGCGGTCGAGCGCGGCCTGCACTTGCCGCTCCGAGGCGCTGTCCAGCGCAGACGTGGCCTCGTCCAGCAGCAGCACCGCCGGCTCCCGCAGCAGCGAGCGCGCGATCGCCACGCGCTGCTTCTGCCCGCCCGACAGCGACGCGCCACGCTCGCCGATCACCGTGTCGTAGCCCTGCGACCGATACAACACCACTCATCATACATCCCACACAGCGCTGCTCACTGAGACATGTGCTCGGGGCTCGGGCTCACATTCGGCAGGCGCGTGATGAAGTCGTGCGCGTAAGCCATCTCCGCGACGCGCTGCACCTCCTCTCGCGTGGCTTCCGGGCATCCCAGCGCGATGTTCTCGTGAATCGTGCCTCGAAACAGCACCGGCTCTTGGCCTACGACACCTGAAATTTTATACAATTTGTAAACCGGAACATTAGGTTTTGTTTGACATGAAAACGTTGCATTGGTAAACTTCACGCGTCTGCTCACCGAGACAAGAGCGAAGCCAGCCAAGGTTCAAATTGCGTACGTCTTTGCCATCAAGCTTGACGGAGCCGGAGCGAGGGTCGTACAGCCGCTGCAGCAGCTGCAGGATCGTAGACTTGCCACATCCAGACGAGCCGACTAGCGCTACGCATTCACCGGCCTTTATGCGCAGATTGAATCCTTTTAGAACCTGTCAGTTATAAGAACGAGCAAAGTTAATATCACGCATTTAACGAGAATACTATTTTTATTTACTTAAACAAGCAAGTGTCACCTGAACGTCAGGACGTGATGGATAGCTAAAGTGGATATCATCTAATACGATTTCTCCAACAACTCTGCGTGGAGCGATTCCGGTTTTCTGCAGACTGTCGATGGTGGGCTCTCTCTCGATGAGCTTGAAGATGCCGGCCGCCGCGCCGCGAGCCGCCGCGAACACCTCCGCGTGCGGCACGCACAGCGTGATCGACTGAGTTGCCATGTACACGCTGAATAAGATCTGAAATACGGTTTACACAATACTTTGGGAGCACCATACTAAACCCAAGAAGTCGTTAAAAGCAAAAATAATCAGCCGAAAAAATGCACGGAGAGCGAAAGCAAAACTAAAATATAAATATCTACGTAAATTTAGTTCGGTTTTATAACGAGGTCACGCCCAGGAAGTATTCAAAGAACTATTCATTTGCAAGATTGGTTTATTGCGTACTGTACACTGGATTTAAGAAGATAAGGTTTATAACTGTTAATAGAACTAACGCTAGTTGGTAATGTTTGTTAATCAAATGGTTATCTATCACACTTTGTCGCGTGTGTTTTTCTCATTAAAACTGAGTTTAGGCACTCATTTAGGTCGTCATTGAAAATGGAATTCCACGCGAAATAGACGCAGTAAATTATTTTACACAAAAGGTAGGTACGCTGCGGTCCCGTAAACTGATCTACTAGTACGTAGAGATAATTTCGGAGTACCGAGCTAGCCGATTTAAGCCTATACATCGCCTCTATGCGCCTAACTCCTCTGATCTTCTTGTTGAAGAAAGAGACTTTTCAGATGTTTGTGCGGGGATTAAAATTCAAATGTTAACAAAAGATTGAAGTATACATTTCGTTGGTAAAGGTGTCCAGCTTTCTCAGATTTCACAATGTAGTGTGTAACAATGATGATGATGATGAAAACTAGATCTTCGGAACACTTTAACATCTAAGTGAGACCTTGATGCTGAGATCAACAGCAGAATCAGTGCTGCAGCTGCAGCATTTGGGAAGTTGTATTCCAAGGTTTTCTGCTCTGTATATTTAGCGATTGTGCTGCCAAACCTTCTATACTCCTCCGAGACTTGGTGTGTGTATCGTAACCACATACGCACTCTGGATCGCTTCCACCTAAAATGCCTTCGCACCATCATGAAGATCAAATGGTCCAACCGACTGCGCAAGCGCAATATCGAGGTTCTGAGACGAGCCAATGTTGGTGGCATTGAGGCCTATC
Source organism: Keiferia lycopersicella (assembly GCA_029255805.1). NCBI lineage: Eukaryota > Metazoa > Arthropoda > Insecta > Lepidoptera > Gelechiidae > Keiferia > Keiferia lycopersicella. The sequence goes on along the minus strand of JARACZ010000006.1, from coordinate 11,792,905 downwards.
TAATGCGTCGTCAGCTTCGATGGTGCGGTCATGTATCCTGGATGTCGGAGAGTGGCGAAGCGCGTCTTTTATTCTGAGCTAAAGGAGGGCAAAAGCATGGCGGACAACTCCGCAGATATAAAGATGTTTAGAAACGACACATGAAAAGATGCAACATTGAGCCCACTCAATGGGAGGGTCTGGCAGCACAGCGCCCCACACCACAGGATGGTTAAGAGGCAAGTGCGCGAGTTTGAGGAACAGCGTAAAGCAGACGACGCTAAGCGCGATGAGTCAAATGCCCGTCCACCCATCGCCATTAACTAAGATTATGTCAATGGCAAACTTACGTATCCACACTGTGCACGGGATTTTACTGCCATAATTGGCTCCAATAGCCATCTCCGGGCGCATCAGCGCCGATCTGATTAGTAGTCGATGTGATCATCATCATCATCATCATCAAGGGTGTCCAGCTTTCTCAGATTTTACAATGTAATGTGTAACGATATGTAAATACTAAGCAGACAGCACAGTGCCCTATTCATATATTTTTAGTACACTCTGGAGAAACTCACCGTGAACATGATTCCAACAAGATACCGCCTCTCTTCTTCAGGCTTGTACATATCTTCGAGGACGAGGCGCGTGCCGTAGATCAAGCCGATGGTATTCAGCGAGTAGGTGAGCACCCAGTTGAAGCCGTTTCCCAGCCCCGAGTACAAGCCTCGTTGGCGGCCGTACTGCTCGGCCGGTTCCAACAGTTGCCGATACCTAGAGTAATAATGACATTACTCATCCGGTAGCTCCATCCCCTCGTTTCATAGTCAGCCGTGGTTACAACAATCCAGAGTCGTAATCATTTAGCACATAAATATAATAGCTAATAACAATAATAGGTATTCAAGTTTCGAAAATCGTACACTACATAGCACTTTTGTTTTGAGAAACAGCCAGCCTGCTGGTAGCAATCAATCTTAGTATGAGGTTCAAAATTAGAAAGTATTTTTCATTATTTATTAGTATTATTATTTATTTTTATTAGGTTTACTATGTACCTTCAAGTAGTTTTTTTATGGGCTCTAGGGTTTTAAGAGACCCAAGTTGATTTAAGGCTGGTGTTCCGCAGGTATCTTGCGTTCGCAGAATTTCGCGAGGGGGTTCAGAAGACTGACCGGGCGGTAGGAAGTGGGCTCGTTAGCGTTGACCGAGGCCTCTTTCCAGCATGCCGCAAAGGTGCAGTTGGCCATGGCGGCATTAGGAATTAAATTGCCCTACTATACAGACAGGCGTTCTGCGTTAAGCCTGTTGCTTGAGGAATCTGAATTTATTATTACCTAACATAAAATAACTAACCATCTAAAAATATCGTAATATTTACAACTTTAAATGGGAACTGTGATTACTTTCATGGTCATTCATATGACAAGAGCTATTGATGTTTTAATCGTTAATAAATGGTAGTGAGTGAATGATAAAGGTGTAGATATTAATAAGAGATGTACGTACGTAACTATAAATTAAAACAAATAAGCCGCTAGTGCAATATGAATATCTTGTTTTGATAACAAATACCTATCTATCTACAGTCAAATCAAATGCCTCGTTATAGGGAAACGTGAATATACTTAAGTGTTTGTTGTTAAGCAATAAAGATAAAGACAACAAGTGAATCAAACAAGAGATTATGCATTGAATTCGCAAGCGTGAACGTAATATGACTGAATCTTTTATCTTAAACGTATTAAGGCTGAAACTATTGGTTTACATTTTCTTGTGAAATAGTATATCTAGCTATATTTATGTTATCTCGATCTCTGCCTTCAAGATTTGCATTATATGCGGAAAAGTATTTCTCGGTGATTTCACCACATAGATTAATAAGTCAAGTCAAATTCCTATTTCGACCTATGTTCCTTGGGGAAAGTTGTTCAGTTTCGTGTGCTGGTTCACCCCTTAAAGTATTTGCAGTTAATTGTGTACAGCCTGTATGTAGAGGTAGCATACCTGTCAACCTCTTTGCTTTCGCCGCCGAATGCCACAATCGTCCTGACTGATTTGAGGACTTCCTCCGCCTGCTTGCCGGCTTGGCTGTACGCCTGCATCTCACGGATCGAAGACTTAGTCTGGTACTGCAATATTAACAATAGAAAGTAAAATCAGAGTAAGAGGTACACTACCATACAAATTGTACCAGCAAACCGAGGCATTTTATATGTGAGGCCAATTTTTATCCATATTTCGACTTATGTTCCCTGGGGAAAGTTGTTCAATTCTATGTTCTGGTTCACACCTTGAAATATTCACATTTGTATTTTTTTGACTCTGTATATCCCATCAATTAAAGAAATGATCGGAACGAACGAAATGGCGGCGGTTACCTAAGTGTGAGGGAGAAAGCATGGACACCTGGTATATGTAAGAACCTCAGTGGGAGAGAGAAAACATGACAATCGGCCGTCTTTGCAATTTTTTTGTATTAATTGATTATACGTAGTCGGTCCCAAAGTTCTGTCACTGGCATATTATTTTTGAATTTAGAACTCGAATTTGGAAAAGTTTTATTGCATTCCGTTTTTGAATGTTTGACAATTATTTTAAAACAATAAATGATCATTTGGCGCGATTTTTCACGATGGAGTGGACTTTGAAAGAAAACCGAATAGCAGTTTTGACGTTGCATCGCTGTGGGCACTCGCCGAGTACCATTTTCAAGTTGCTCAAAAAATTTAAAATAACGCTTAGGTTTGTGTATCGTACTATGAGTAGGTACACTGAAGTCTCTAGTGTTGAGGACAAGAAAAGAACTGGCCGGCCTCGCTCCGCAAGAACACCAGCAGTGATCAAAGCGATCGAGCCGCGCTTACGAAGAAATCCTGTCCGAAAACAGAAACTTATGGCTTTGCAGATGAAGGTTAGTAGATAAACAGTCAAAAAGGTTTTAAACGAAGACCTTAAGCTGCGAGCATACAAAAAAAAGAGTGGGCACTTACTTAATGCCCGTTTAAAAGAAATTAGACTCAAAAGATCCCGGGTGTTGTTAAAACGGTACGCGAAAAACCGGCACCGCGATATACTTTTTACAGAACAAAAAATTTTTGATATAGAAGAAAAGTATAATAAACAAAACGATAGAGTGTACGCTACCAGCTCTGAAGAAGCAGGAAACAAAGTTCCGCGGGTGCAACATGGGCATCATCCCTCTTCAGTCATGGTCTGTTTAGGAGTCTCCTACTATGGGCCAACTGAGGTTCATTTTTGCGAAAAGGGGGTCAAAACCAGTGCAAAAGTGTACCAAGAGACGGTTTTGGATCGGGACGTCAAAGACCTGCCCAACACACTATTTTCAGGACATCACTTTGTGTTCCAGCAGGATTCTGCGCCCGCTCACAAAGCCAAGACCACTCAAGCCTGGTTTGAACGTCAAAACATTGAGTTTATAAGACACGAAGATTGGCCTTCCTCCAGTCCGGACCTTAATCCTCTGGACTATAAAATTTGGTAGGTCTTAGAAAGCAAGGTCTGTGCTAAGCCCCATAAAAATTTGGAGAGCCTGAAGTCAGCCATAGTTAAAGCAGTCGCTGAAATCGACATGGATATGGTGCGTGCTGCGATAGACGACTGGCCGCCGCGGTTGATGGCCGTTATTAAAAGCAAGGGAGGTAATTTCGAATAGTTTTATGTTATTTTGATTCTTCGATAATTGTATTTTTAATTGATATATAAATTTTTAAAAACGGATTGGTACTTTTTATTTTATCAGTATTTTCATATATGACAGAACTTTGGGACCGACTACGTATTTGAGAGACGATTCTGAAAAATCATGTATTACTAAAGTGACAGGTTTACAGCTTGTTGCCGACACCCGCGGTAAAGATATTTACACAGTTTTCATTTTTTTCGGCTGCAGCAGCCCATATGGAAGAGGCGCCGCCAGTACTACTAGCGAAAGTCGCTCGTTCAAATCCAGCCTACACGGTGGATGGATAATTTTGCAATTTTCGTTCGGTACACCGGGTCGTTCAACGAACGAACGAGTAGCCGATGCATACTGATGTCTGTGAAGTGATACTTACATTGGTGAGTAGGACGGAGGCGGCGATAGAGAAGGGCACCACGGTCCCGCAGGCCAGGCTGAGCTCCCAGCCCAGCGGGAAGGCGATCAGCAGGGAGAGCGTGGCTGTCCCCACCAGGTTACCTACCACGCAAATCTTCTCCGCCATTCCCTCCTTCAGCTTCATCATGTCTCTACAGGTTAAATACATTTTGGTGTTTTAGTTGGTATACTCTTCTTATGGGTCAGCGTAAATCGACCGTCATACGTAAAATTAAACTTTTCGTCCAACGTGCTAAGAAATATCATTTCTTTCTTTCCAAAAAATAAATCCGCAAAGCTTAAAAATTGCAATATTTGCAGTTCTTTGATTTTTTACACCTTAGATATCACAAATAATTTTATTATATTCGGTAGGCACTATAGAGGATCTGTAAATGTGAAAGTTTTCGATATAAATATATTGTAACTACCTACCTATAAGTAGATTCTTTTTTCGAAATTCAAACTTACTCGGCCATTTTTGATGCTAAATTAAATTCGGAGTCAGTATCGAACCAAGCCATGTCCTGCCGTAGAGTTGACTGCAGGAACAATTTCCGTATTCTTGCTATCTGTAAATAGGGATAGATAAATTCAAGATTCTTGTATACAGTGCGTGTCATAAGATTTAATAGAAAAATAACATTTCCATAATTATTAGAACATATAAAATGGAACTAGCGTGGAGTACCTTAGAATTTTTATGCCTGATAACTCATTCACGGTTGTAGTATGCGTGCCTCTGCAAACCTTAAAATTATTGGTAAGTATTTGGTAGACGTAGACAGGCAGTAGACAGTCTAACCCTAATCTAATGACATGAAGACATGGCTGACTGCGGATCGTGCTCACGTGTAGTAATATAAGTGGACAAATGATACCAATAGAAATAGGTATTCTCACAGAGTCAATGGCAGAGAAGGCTACCAATTAAAGCAATTGATTTGCGCCAGTGTAGAATCAGTTCCTTCTTCTCTAAATATATGTAGGGTGAAATGGTCGAAAATGAACCACTTTATTACAAACCCGTGCACCTTTTTATAGTAAGGCTCTATTTGAGGCATTATAATGTGACCACGAGTTTTAAACATTCTCATTATATTTCCATGTTTCATATATTCCTGGTAGGTGGTACTAATTGAATCATGGTCTCACTAAATCACAACTACACGATATTTTTTACCGGTAGGTACTTATAAGCACGTGCCTGCTTTTGTACCTCAATGATTTTTTTTGTATCTCAAAGAAAGCCCAAATCTTAGTCTAAACCCCATTTATAATTTCTATTCAATTTAAATTAATAAAAAAAATGTAGGTATTTTTTGTTATATCAGCAAAAATCGTATACTGATAAAACCCAGGTGATTGAAAGCGCAGCGTGATTATATATCGCGGATTTATGAATACTGAACGGAACGGCAACTTTTCGATTGGTTTATCTAGTACACTGGTTTATCATACACCACCTGACCCTGCCAATTCCACAATCTATTTGCATAAAAACGTTGCAACTATTATGTTCTAATATGTTTTTTTTTTAATAGTGATCGTACCTTTTTATATAAGACATACTTAAATGTATGGTTAGTAAGCTAAGGTAGTAAGAGAATATTAATATATGCGAAATCACGGATAAACTGCAGAGAAAGAATCTGGCGTTTTCAGTCCGTAATCTGAAAAATCCATTCGAAATGTATATTTCAAAGATATATTACGTGGGTAGGTACCTATCATAAAAAAAATATGATGTTAGAGCTTTATATAAGATGTAAAAATATCTACAAATAACTTACCACTTACTTTACTTTTTCTTTTACCGGGCCATGAAACTGAACAACTTTCCCAAGGAACATATGTCTAAATATGAAAAAATATTTTGACCTCCCATCAAAATATGTTTTTTTTTCATATTTCGACCCATGTTCCTTAGGATAAGTTGTTCAGTTTAGTGAGCTAGTTCACCTTTTAAAATATTTGCAGTTAATTTTTTACATCCTGTATAGTTCAGTCGACAGTCTTGGATTGTTTGTATAAGAATCGTCTTACTGTGTTACCAAAAAGTGTGCAACATGATATGAATAATTAACGCAAGGAGCTATGAACCTACCTACGAGTATAATGGATGATTATTTGAGAAATGTTTTTGGAACGGAAACATCGGAATGCAAGTGTGTTTTTAACTATCACACGACAGTTGTACTGTTCGTATCACTACATAGTCTCTAATAAATAAGATTCATAAGTAAAAAAAGCCTTTGGTGTCTCTTTGGGCGGAGCACCTTACGACAGAATGGCCAATATTACTTACAGGTAATAATGATTTTCTTCTTTCTTTTTTAAATGAGCTTCAGTTAGATAGGGAATATGTACTAAGGCACGTAGTAGGTACCTACTTTGGTACACCTTTTCAATTCTGGTGGTATAGGGGTCGTTGTCAGTTACAATAGAATTGTGAGTCTTTGTTGTTATCTTAATGCTATAGATTGGCTAGATAGAGTAGACAACTATTGAGGGTATCACTATCTTTTATATAGCAGTTACTAGGTACCTTTTATTTGCACAATAATTAGAACAAACTTGTTAGCTTTCGAGATTATGTAATGAAATGCAGTTATTCAACAACATTGTAAGTTAATTCGATTTGCCTACGTAAACTATAATTTTACTGATGAAATCCTTTATACGTACCTAACTCTTTCGTTTACTAACCTGCCTACTCATTTAGAATAACGTTTCAAAATAGGTTGAATTCGTTTGAATATAATATTTAGAAATCCCTAACACAGTCTGGTATAAAAATGAATATGTATTAAATAATAATTAATTGATTACTGTTGTTATTAGATAACAGTAATATTTCTCAATAAAGTAGAACAATTTTAAAATCCATTAACCTACACTGAAACTAGTTTGTAAGTAAATCGACAGGTAGGAGGTACTATGGGAAGTATTTACTTAAAGCACTTGGCTGTGACTTGGCTTACCGAGAATTGCTGGGCTATATTGAATTTTTTGGAAAATGAAACCACGCTTTCTCGCCCCTAAAACCCCTAATACAAAAATTCATTAAAATCATCGACTACCTACCTATACAAGTTTTAGGAAAAGTAATGAGTTCCTTTCAAGAGATGAACCGGCCCAAGAAACTGAACAACTTTCCCTAAGGAACAGAAGTTGAAATATGGAAAAAATGTTTGGACCTCTCATACTGACTCGCTCGGCTGGTAAATTTTGTATGGGAGGTCTTATTTTCTTTTTGATATTTCGACCTATGTTCCTTATGGAAAGTTGTTCAGTTTCATGGGCTGGTTCATCTCTTAAAAGGACCTCAGTACTTTTCCTTACACCCTGTATAAGGTGTGAAAATATTAGCTGTAAATATTTTAAGCGGTGAAACAGTCCATGAAACGGAACAACTTTCTCCAAGGATAATAGGTCGAAATATGAGAAAATTTTTTGGAGCTCCCATATACTTAAATTGACTTGGTCGGTTGGTAAATTTGTATGGCAGAGCCAATTTTTTTTCATATTTCGGGAAAAGTTGTTCAGTTTCATGGGCTGGTTCACCACTTAAAATATTTGCAGCAATTTCTTTACACCCTGTACAAAAAAGATTAACAAACCTCTACCCAAACTGTTTACAAACAGTTTCACTATTTTTCCGTTGTAGAACCCAAAAAGTAGTCCCTATCGGCTATCACCTATTTAATATATTATAAAGTGTAATGTAGCTAGCTGCCTACTCCGCGAGGGATAAAGGCGTGCCTTGTGTATATAAACATTAGGCTCGTGTAACACCGTTTTCAGTTATTTTACAATAGAGGTATTTAGGTATTTTGTCGGGTTAGAGAAGTATAGCGTCCGCCTACTACATAGTTTGTACCTAACTTGCTAAAAGTGAAATGTCGAGCTCTCTATGCCCGCAATACTAGTTCGATACTGAACTGCCCCTGAAATCGAAGGATGTTTTATAAAAAAAAAAATATACATGTTTCTGACTACAGTTTTGAAAATAGCCTGTCCTTGGTATGTAGCGACAGGTTTAAGGGATTGTAGAGTACTGTAACATAAGCTCCTGCTGTAACATCACTGTCGCGCCTCCACGCCCCCTCTTCATTCTTTCAAAGCTGTCATCTATCACATTTTTTGAATTTCATCTCCTGTCGTTCTACATCACGTTATTTCTTTGATGGTTCTTTCAATCATCCTCGTGGGTAGGAACTGCTGAGGCCAGACTGAATTACGAACAGGCTAAAAGTGCAATACCTAACTTCCGATTTCTTACTACGCCACCAGTTCCACACCATTTATTTGATCAATGCTTCGGACCTGTTAAAGTAAATAAATAAAATAAAAAAAGTGTAATCCATATTCATTCATCCTTTTGTACATACTGATCCCACAGTTCAATAATTATTATTTGTAAATATTCATTCCATGGTCCTCTCTTTTATGTAAATAAATCAATTTGTTCGGTTAACGACAGTTTCGGTTTATGATAGATTTGGTTTACGACAGATTCGGTTTAAGTCAGATTTGGATAAAGACAGAAATACAGTTGTGTACAAAAACCTTCTTGTTATTCCTCGTCGTGCCAATCCAGCAACCAGCCTTATTATCCATTTCTACCTATCCGTTCTACCGACTGTGGTCCCGGTCAGTACTCTGGATACTGATGGATACTGATGAGAATCTTAACAATTCTCCAAAAATGTCAGGGAACGTATAACAATTATTGACTTCCTATAGGAATTATTGTAAATGCAGTCAGTCAGTCTTGGTAATTTGAGCTGCTTGTATGTAGGTACTTATTGTATAAACTACAAAGTTACATAATATTTCTATGACTAATAAATACATGTTCATGCATTCATCAATTCAGTTCAATTCTCTTCATGAAACGCAAAACAAACATAAAACAATTAAACTGTGATGATTAGGCATCTCGTTAAATACAGTGTAGGTAATCCAAAGAATAAACGCTCGAATGTGTATTAATTTATAGACAGTGCGATAACGACGCTTTATTGTTTATAAATAGGCGGAATATTACCATCGTGTACTTATCATGATGAGATGGCAATATCCAAGCAATTCTTGATCATCATTATCTAATTATGCCTCAAAAACAACCTGATTAGTAATTAACGCTTCTTCTGCTTAGCGAGTCGAGTATAGCGATTTCATATATATTTCGACCAGTACGCTACCATACGGACAGTATCGTCCGTGGCGTCATAAAGGTCCTTTATTGTGCAGGTGACTGGACACTCAGGGCAAGACAAAAGGTGTGCCATCGCTTGTGAGGAGATACCACACAGGCATTGATTGTCGGAGCAATATTCCCACCTGCACATGCTTCCTTACTACGGCCTACGTGAGTCCGGAGTCTGTTTAAAGACTTCAGTGTCGGCCATGGTAGATTGTGTCCAGGTGGAAGCTTTTCTATATATGGACTTGTAGGTGCGGTATCTCTCTTGCCATAATGTTGCTGGGCTTGGAGAGCATCGCCGGACAGAAGTGACATGTCTTTAATGAAGCTGTGTCGTCTTTTTAGTCTTCGAGAGACCGGTGCGTGACGGTACTGATGATGGTATGATTAACGCTGATGTGATAGATGCCAGGCCACCGAATAAAACCTGACGTGGTGGTGCGGCGACCGCTGGTCTGACTGTTGACAGTCCGAGACGTAAGGAATTGAATGATGTTGGCAACTTACGGACCACACGAAACAGGAATTCTTGCATCCGCAGTGTGGAAAGTTTTAGTGATGCGACTGTTCAAGCATATGTATGTATGAGCATTTCTTATTTTTTTTGCAACTGTTTTGAAAACCATCAAAAATAAAAAAAGTCATTGAAATTGATGTTTTGTTTATAAAATTGATAGCCTGTTTAATCTAGATTTGTTTTATTTAAATAGAATTTAACTAAAAGCAGGATTTATAGAGAAAAAATAACAAAAATTGAGGGAAGACAAACTAAACGTTCCTACTTTGTTACTATTTATTTCACAAAAAAACTGGAAAGGTGACTTATAAGCCCACGTTTGAAATTGAATTTCTTTATCTTTAAGATCGAATGATTATGTTTCCGCAGAAAATGGACAAAAATAACCAGAATGTTTCTGGAAAATTAAGTCTTTTTTTTTTTTTTGTTACCATGTCCCTGAAACTGACATAATAGTTTCATACAAATGAAAAATAAACAATATAAGTTGCTTGAAGTTATATCATAGTTTACTTCTTTTATAACTTATTATTAAACGTGAAACAGTAGTTATAATAAATTTAAAAATATACCAGAAAATTGAAATTCAAGAAAAAATACTATGGGACAGTAACAAAAAAGGAGTCATTGTAACAAAATAAAAACTCTAAGGTGGAGTTCACAGGATTGAAAAATATGTCAGTTTTCAAGAAATTGAAAGGGAGTCGAGGGTTTTATGTGTATCACAATTTTAGGCGACAGGCTGACAACCTATCACAAGAGTGATATATTAATTTTCTTAAATCGACCCTCAAACATTATGTCAGACGTGGCGATGACGGTCGTTTTATACGGCCGTTTACGCTCTGCCTACCCCGCAAGGGATATAGGCGCGATTTGTGTATGTATGTAGATGAACGCGTTCCTGAGAAAGTAAACTTAGGGGACAAATTCATAAAAATTGCATAGTGTAGTTAGATGAAAATGTTAAGAATTGAAATAAATTGGTTGTAAAGTAAAAAACGTACTTACGAAAAATATTATAAGCTAAATAGTACCAAATATGTTATATAGACGTGGCCTTATAATTTCCTTTTTTGTTACTAGCATTTCCCATTATAAGTTACTATGGAAAAGTAACAAAAAAGGAAGTAACGAATACGTGATTCACGAGTGAAATTTTTTTATTGCCGCGGCTAAATTGATGTTAAATCTAATAAATTCACATCTTATTGTAGTCCAAGTTATAATCTATTTGCCAAATATAAAGACAAGTAAATAACTATTGTCAACTCACCTTAAAACAGTCACAAATTAAGAATGCAAAATGTGTTCAGCACTGAAGACGCGCGTTCTCGGCACAGCTGACCAAAGCAGAAGACAGTTCATGTCAATAAGGCGACTTCAAATGGCATTTAAGTGTTGCTATTTTAACCAGATTTGTTAATATTGGTAGATTTAGAAATTTCACAGGCTTAAATACGGTCACAAAAACGGAACTCCTTTTTTGGAACTTTTCTTGGGACAAGTGGTTTTATTAATTTAAATGTATTAAACGTCCTAGCGCAACTGATACGCCAGTGAAATATGGACAATATTAAAATGGAGTAAGGGTTAAAATAGAAATGTGCGTTATGTTTCTTACAACTTTATGGAAAAATTTAGCTTCAAATAGGACAAAGATGACATGGGACACAGGGCTTTTCATACATTTGAATTTTTGGGTGTTTATAATATTGAGTTTTTTAACAGAATGGTCTGATTAAAACGCTTTTATATTTTTTTTATGAGAAATTTATTTGTAAACATGACTTAGAACGCATAAAAACCAGCGTAACACTTTGAAAAAATTTGTTAATTGTTCTCAAAGTCATGGGACAATGCCCTAGATGCCATATGCAAAAAAAATGATAAATGCTCGTATGTAAAACGCCAGCATAACACTTGTGTCATGCATACCTGTACATTCTTATGCCGCAAATGAATGAAATGAAATGTCTTAGCTGATTGAAACAGTTTTGCAGCCAAGCGAGATTAGTGTGGCAATATCCTAATTCGGGGGAAAAAATGTCGATCAGTGGATTGTGGTTACTGTAGTAGCAATTATGGTACGCACCTGTCTCAAGGCGCTCCAGCTGACGAGGCCAACGCCCAGCATGCACAGCAGCAGCGAGCAGGCGATGCTGATCACCATGCCGATGGCCATGGCTGCACCGTCCTGCACCAGTGCGTTCAAGCTCGCGTCGGGCTCGGAAAGGTTCCTACACACATAACATTTACTTGTTTACTGTTAGTAGGTATATGCATACATACACATATCACGCCTTTCTCCCATGGGGGTGGGCAGAGCTTTAATGGCCGCTATTGCAACATCTGTCATTTTTTGCATGAGGATTGTTTTCCAAGGTTGTTTTAAAAAACACGTGTAAGTAACGCTATAACATTGACAGCCTGTCGCCTAAAATTTGTAATACGCCAATACTCTCGAGTTAATTAGTCGCCTCCTGCGACACCCGCAGGAAGGATGTGGGCTGATGCTATTTTAAGTCAGTATCACACGGCAACTTTACTTTTAGCGTATTCCAAATAACGCTAAAATTAAAACGGAAACGATTTTATGAGGATATTAATTATGAATGGTACTTCAATGGTATACTCAATAGGTACACCCATTTTAATGAGTCATTAGAACTGGGAGAACAGAGTCTTATCTTATTCAGCACGTATAGTAGCATTTGTGATCTAAACATACAAAATTATTAGTTATAAAAAACATATATTATTAGTTTGCTTTACGGAAAGGCAGGTGTCGAAATGCGGACAGAGTTAGTAGGTACTAAACTGTCCTCCATGTACTAAACTACCGAATAATTTGTAACAATTTTAGGTACGAAATAAACTAAGAACACGGTCGTGTAGTTGCGGTAGAGGCTCCGGTAGCTTAGTTGTTAGAGCAGTGGAGCGGTACTACACGGTCCCGGTCTCAAGTCTTGGCTCTAGCCTTTCGTTTTTCGATTACACGTATGAAAATATAAGTGAGTGAAAACACCATAATATATTATATTACTCACACTTGTCTCCCCCCTCCAAAGAAGTGTGTGAGCGGGAGATAACTGATTGGCTGATTGGTAGTGCGCTGGACAAAGGCTGTGCTGAGCTCCCCGAACTGCACCAGGTTGTAGGTGACCCCAGCGCCGCTGAGGAAGCCCAGGAACGCGCCCACCACGGTCGCCAACCGCTCCACCCACGTTCCGTACCGAAACTAGACAACATGGAAGTTGTAGTGTTGCATAGGAAACGCATAACCAATGTATCACTGCTGTATTTGGTAACAAATAAACATTTTTCTTTCTTTCGTTAAATTGACAGGTGTTTAGTTAGAACATCGTACCTAGTTTATGGAAATTAAAGTTTGTTTTGTGAAGGGCTATATTTTAGGGATTAAATTTTACACTGATTTTATAGTATCATCAATCGCCTCATACGTCTGTGATAGACGATTTAATAAGTGTCTGAGGCAAGGCCGCAGGCACAGCGTTGCCTGGGACGCAATTATGGAAAACGCAGGGCTGCCCAGGACCTGCGTCACCCTCTCGGCCTCCCTAGCTGATTCCATAGGAACGACGAGTCGATAAGTGCGGAGCCAGGTCAGCCGCAGGGGTCTATCGCACGATATACCTCTGCCACACGCACCTAACGTAGACCCCATTCCAGGTTTAGTGTGGAGTCATTCTTCTCCAGGACCTGTCTTGGGTCAGGTAAATCCCTCGGTCGCATCTTACGACTCCCACGAAACGAGAGCGCGAGGTTCTATTCTACTCTGCAGCCACCAAATGAGTTTGTCAAATTAATAGTCAATATTACAAAAACAAAAGAAAATTACTAATATCCTTACAATAAAAAAAAAAACTTATATGTTATGATCTTTCATATTAGGTAATTAAATATTTTTGACACGTAGAAAAAAAAAGTTTTGCTATGCAATTAGCGTATCAGACGATACATGAACCGTCTAAATATTATAATATACATAGTTTTACGTTCTATATCAACTGAATCTTTTCTGACCCTTCTGAATAGTTTTACTTACAATTTCGAGATATGTTATTTTAGGCTCCTCTGCTGCTGTTCTGTAAAAAAAGGAATAAATTACTATCAGGTGCGAGTGAGACGAATGGTTACTATTTAGAGTTACACAGTTTCTTGGATTAAACATGAAAATCGGTCTAACGATCAAAAGTATAGAAACTAAGTTATATGTACACGTACCTGTAAAAATAGTACCTGACTAACCATAGTTTTGAAGTTTAACTGGCGGCTGCTGGAATTAAATAATTTAGGAGGACGAGAAGACTAACCCTTCGCATGCACTCTTATGGTATTGCTAGAAGCGAACCTAAAAGGAATATCTGTCGCTGAACATCGGCCTAAAATTATTTTTCTCCATTTGCTAGTAAATGGCGGCATTATATAAAAAAAAAACAATACCATAATCGGCTCGTTTAAGTTGTCAGGTTAGCAGAGGTACGGGTACGCAGATACGACAAAAATGAGATTCCATACATACATTTCGGTTCTAATCTAAAGAATAGGTGATCTATGGTACGGTACACAATTTTAACTGAAGTTTGCCGCGCATTTTTTTAAAAGGATCGTAAGCAAATCCAACGCATGCTGCTTGCGTATTTCAAAATTTATCACGTTAATCGTGATATGGATTTATGATGTTTCCCTGGAAATAGAAGAAAAACATTGTACTAGCCTCAGCCCTCTCCCCGAATACAAAAAATGCAACGGCACTTCCATAACAGGATTCGTTTGTTCCGAGTTGACCAATAATTTAAACTACGCCTTTTCGGTCTGAATTTAAGTCAAAAATATGCCTATTAGGTATGTGGAATCTAGAAATCTCCGCTCAAAATACATATATATACAAATACACAACATATTTTTTTTACAAATTCGACCGTCTCGTGTTTGGGTCGAATATGAAACAAAGCGGAACTTACCTAATTTACTAGGTGATGTGATGCAATGCACCTTATGCAGCCCCTCCAAAACCAAAACATCACAGTAATTCCGCAAATAGTTACAAGTGCACTATTTTATTTATGATTATGTCACTCTTTTCGTCGATAAATGAGGAATCCCGCGTATTCCCTTGATTTAAATGTAGGTAAGTCGTTTTTTGCGGGAAAATAGACATATGGCGTGATGCTTTCCTAAGTATCTCTACTCGAACACCGCGAAGGTACTCATCACTGTGCCAAGAAAATGTAAAAGCAACTCAATACCTACTAATTTTTAGAGCTATGTATGCTCTTACCTTGCACATGAAATTTACGCGCAAGTGATTAGGATGCAAACAAAAGCAATGCGGAAAGAGAGAGTTTACAACACACACAACCTTTGATATTAATGGACTACAGATAAATTAATTACACATACAGGATGTAAAGGTACGGTGTACCAAAATAACGGGTACGACGTGCCCGCCGGCGGTAGTCCCTCATTTGTGTTTTTGTGTTGGACTCTACGTTTTCGGCACCGGGGCCATCAAAACTACGCCGGTCCTCATTTGTGTGAAGTCTCTTCCCAGCGGTGTCCTCGTTTGTGTGGCCGCGAATATAATATATTTTTACGATACAAAATACCCAATCAGCTGATCAAGCTATCTGGCTGACATACCGATATTGGCCACGAAATATACAAAAAGTGATCAACTTCCCCTAAGGAACAATAGATCGCAATATGAAAGTTTTCGGACTTTCCGTATTGTTGAATCGCTCAGCTGCAAATTTTGTTTCTTTATATTTTTCATAATAATTTTTTACTATATGCGTTAGCTTGTAAAAGTTGACTTGTTTTCCTTAGGAAAAGTTTTTCAGTTTCAAAGACTGGTTCACCCCTTAAACAGCTCATCATCAAAAATTCGCAAGTCGCCAGACAATAATAAATTAATTGCATCTGCACATACCTAAGGCACATACACAATACGCTAATAGTGGATTTTACAAATAATATTACGAATTCCTGTAACTTTGAAAAATATGTAATATGATGAATAGTGAATAGGATTCTAATAGTAATGGTTCCTAAAATACGGATATGTTATGCCACTAATGCCATATACATATGGTTACCATACCAATTCTCAAACTTTTCTTAATACATGAATATCTTTAATAATTAGTACTTTGTATATCCCGTAGAGTTGGAATCATTACCGAATTGAAAGGTTGATACATTTTAGAAATGTGTACTTACTCCTCATGTTTTTCCTTCTTAGCCCCCATGTTGATGGTCACCGTGTGTCCGTGCCGTGTGTGTGTGTGTGTTTGACGCACTCCAGAACACGTCCTCCTCCTTGGGAGATTCGCGCCAAATTAAACTCGCTCACTGAAGTATTTCACAATTATTGTTCACAGATATCAGCAAACGTACACATGATACTTGGCCGCTGATTAGTAGATCTATAAAGTTGGCATCTACTCATGCTCTTAACTCAACATAACTATAGGTACTACAATAGTACATCGTGACGCACCTTCTTTACTAGTAACACAAGCTTTAAATAATAATTATTGTTTATTTTCCGTAGTGTATGGTTTACCAATGTTATGAAACATTGCTACATATTACCACATATAAGGTGAATCACACCATCAACAAGAAGAGCTTTTGAATACTTAAACGTCTGTAAAATAACAACAACTTGTGGTTGATATATCTATGTGTACTTTATTACCTATTTTTTATCACCTGTCGATGCTGTATTAGGTAGGTAGTTTGAGCATGACAATTCTGCATTATTTTCATATTATGTCATTACTTATATGTTTGTTTACTATAGGGATCTTACAGATATAAAATTACGGTTCCCTACGTATTCGGATACGGATAGTGAAAAATAATGCTTCAGATAGGGATATGAAAATATTTCAAATACGGATATTCAAAAATTTTTTTTTTAATTTATCGTACTAAGTAGTGCAAAGTGTAAGTTTGATATTATTATTTTCAGCATTCTTTTACACCTGACTTGACCTGACACAACACATTTTATTTGTTGTCTAATGAAACCTAGGAAAGCTAAGTAGGTACATAATACTGCTCATCATTGTTTGTCTTATAATTTTACGTGTCCATGTAGAAACAAGATTAAGATAAAATGATGTCTAGTCTCTTTGCAGTTATCATTTATTCGTAGATTTGCACTTACAACGGTTTTATGAACGCGCGACTCTACATTTTATAGTTAGTTTAGATCTCTACATCTACGCTTATATTTCACTACGCACGCATACGAATATTTTCGGTACGCATTTTTTCTGTTAATTTCTTAAATTTGACTAGCACACGATACACGTGTGCTCATCTGAAGTGGCTCCCGATTCGGAAGCGACGGAACTCGAGGATTCCTATCTCCTATACGATACTCAACAGTCTCAGGGCGATGCCGTTGAAGGGAGATTTCCTGATATCTTCAAGACAGGACGCTCATGAACGCCAAGGCCTGTCAACGCTTAGAGGGGGAACGCATTGAGGAGGTTGCCGGCAACTTACCGGAAGTCCCTCTCACTCACGTGGGAGAGAAATAGAGATCCGTGAGCTGCCGAGCAACCAAGCTTGTGCTTGCTGCTAGTTGCTCCCTTTTAATTTCCTGATAACGCCCTGGCTGGTCAGTCCCAAGCGGTTTATTTTGGGAATAAAATCCCTTTCCATCCCCGCTATTCAAAAACTGTTTTACACTGAAAAAAGTATTTTACAAAACTGGTTTAGTTAACTGACAAATAGCTAAACTTCGATAACCAACAAATAAATTTTATTTGCTTATTGATCCACTGATTTTGTAGCATTTTACAAAAAAAAAAACAGTTATTTCAGATGGTTGTAAACTACTAAAGTTTATGTTACGTAATATCACATTCAGTTTCGGCGCTTGGTTACAAAATATGTTTTGCTATAATCGAACAAACTTGTGCTTGACGAAGCCGCGGGAAAAACAATTTCCGACTATCTTCGGTCTTGGGGACTGGAAATTTATATACCAAAGTTTTTGGGTGAGTACCTACGTACTTTTAACTTCTATTGGGCGTTTTTCCATTAGCCAGCCCGGCACCGGCACGACACCGGCATGGCCGTGACCGGCGCCAGGGTTTCGTTTTTCCACTGCGCCGGTGTCGATGCCGGTTTACCCTTCTACCCGCCCCGCGCACTTACACGCTCAGGGTCAGAATATACTTTTCGGGGCGCGGCACCGGTGGGAAGCTTGCTATTGCTACCCCGGCGACCATACATTTTTCATACATTTTTGTATCCCCAGCAACGGCACGACGCCGGCGCCGGCGTCGGCGTCGGTGCTGGTGCCGGGCTGGGTAATGGAAAAACGCCCATTCCATGATAACCGCCGATTACCAAGCGTATAGATTATGACAATAAACTCCTATATTGGAAGAAGCTCAAGTCCAGCAGTGGACTGTTACTCTCTTCATTCAACTTTGAGTGAACCTCAAACCTCACATATGCTGGTCTTTCAGTTGGAGTGCACTAAGAGATGTTCTGTGCCCAATTTTTAATTTAATTCAGTAATAAATTAACAATAGAGATATCCTATCATATACGAAACAAGTATTTATTAATTAATAAATGTTTGTATTAATTCATTTTAAATTTCATCTCTGTCTCTGTGGTCTAGTGGTTTGGGTCTTAACCCTTAATTCAGAGGTTGTGGAATCATACTTAGTGTAATGCATGTAATGCAGGATAAAGTTTCTAAGTGTCTGTTAAGTAAGATGATTCTGTGCTTCGGAGTGTTCAGAGAGTATGTTTAGTCATTTGACCCACAAATCGTGATACTAAAATAGGTAGTGCTAAATTATAATTTAATAAGATAATGATGATGATGATGATCTCTCCGACCGATTTCGGCCATGGCGACCACTTTGACTCCTAATCAGATCGGCGCTGATGCGCCCGGAGATGGCTATTGTAGCCAATTTTGGCAGTAAACTCCCGTGCACAGAGTGGACACGTGAGTTTGCCATTTACATAATTATAGTTAATGGCGACGGGTGGACGGGCCTTCAGCTCATCGCGCTTAGCGTCGAGGTCTGCTTTACGCTGTTCCTCAAACTCGCGGACTTGCCTCTTAACCATCCCGCGCCATTCGGGACGCTGTGCTGCCAGACCCTCCCATTGAGTGGGCTCAATGTTGCATCTTTTCATGTGTCGTTTCTGAACATCTTTATATCTGAGGAGTTGTCCGCCATGCTTTCGCTTGCCCTCCTCTAGCTCAGAATAAAAGATGCGCTTCGCCACTCTCTCCTCCGACATCCGGGATACATGACCGCACCACCGTAGCTGACGACGCATTAGATAGGCCTCAATGCCACCAACATTGGCTCGTCTCAGAACTTCGGTATTGCGCACTCGGTCGGACCATCTGATCTTCATGATGGTGCAAAGGCATTTTAGGTGGAAGCGATCCAGAGTGCGTATGTGGTGACGATACACACACCAAGTCTCGGAGGAGTATAGAAGGTTTGGCAGCACAATCGCCATATTATACAGAGTTTTTTTTTTTTTTATTTACCCTAAGTATATATATTTAAAAAATAACTTAATGGTTATTATTATAATAATATTCTTTATGCAGTCTCATTGTACTGCAGACTCAAACAACAAAATAATGCTGTATACAGTAGAAGGCTTGCCAGTTGTAAGTTGTAACATGTCCTGAGGACCTCCCTGAAACATTTGCATTCGACGGTCGGCCAAGGACTGCAGTTGCTCAATCGGAAAAGCGATGAAATATTGATCCAAGGCCCCGGTTTCAAGCCCCGGCCGCAGTCGGAATTTTTCTACGACCCGATGAACCCTGGTGTCAGAGTTTTTCAACCGCCTACTGATACGAGTAGGCCTTTGATATGGTTGAGTACCTAACGACTAAGTGACCATAGATAGCAACCACAACGACCATGTCACACAACCACGTCAGAGGCCAAGTATTCATCTAGTAGGCGGTTGAAAAACTCTTGACACCAGGGTTCATCTAGTCGTTCGTCGACTCTGTGTCCCATGCGATATGATGATGACCGGGACCGACATTAAAACTAATTCATACTATAAATTATAAGACTAAGTTAGGTGTGCAATACATTTGTAGCCTTTGATAATTACATTACAATCATTATGATTGTAACAATTAAGGTTATTTTACTTATTATTCTATGCGGAATGTCAAGTTTGTAGCGGAAACTAATACCTTATGAGGAGTTTCAGTATGTTTTGAGGAAGGATAATATCTTTCTGAAACTTAATAAGGCATTAGTTTTGGCTATAGGCTGCTGAATCTGAATACTGAGTGTCAAAAAATTAGCTGCAAATACTTTAAGGGGTGCACCAGCCCATGAAACTGAACAACTTTTCCCAAGGAACGTAGGTAGAAACATGAAAAAAAAATTGAAAATATCTTGAAAAATGATTAGCCGCCCGAGTCAGTTTGTATGAGACGGCCAAATTTTTTTTTCATATTTCGACCTATGTTTCTTGCGGAAAGTTGTTCAGTTTCATGAGCTGGTGCACCCCTTAAAATATTTGCAGCAATTTTTTTTACACCCAGTATAATTCGAGCCTTAGTAACTCAAAAGTTATGTTGTTTTAACCAGAAAGTTCAGTTACAGATAACAATTCCACTTTGTTGCAAGTAATCTGAGGGACAGCCATTAATTTACAAACAAGTTCATTTACAGAAAAGAAAATAGTTTTGGTTAAAATAACAGTCTAGTGATGTAACTAATAACTAAACTATACTAAATCCACGGACAAAAAGTAATGTTGCTTTTAACCAGACAGTTCAGTTACACATGATAATTCCTTTCTGTTGCAAGTAATCTGAAGGAAATAATAGTCAGGGGTACTCATCTCAGCCTTTGATCGAGGACTGTGATGTGGTATACGGGTATGCGACCCCGGCTTCCCGAGCAAGCAGTTCCCTCCTGCTTAACAAATAAAAAGTCTGTTTCGGCGAGAATGGCAACCCAATGCAGATATGCACAAGGGCTTGGCGGACTCGGCGACTCAGCAAGGCAATGTGGATGGCCTAGGGCGACGGTAGAGGGCGCGGGTAGTTACTGTCGGCCAGACACTGCGTCTGACCTCTCCTTCAGTCGTAGCGGTTTTCCGTTCCACTGAATCAAGGAGGGTGAGGACTAAGTGCGTGCGCCTGCGTTTGCGCGAACGTTTGCGCACCGAAATATATCCTGCGCAACTGACCGCTTCCGAATAATGGACTCCGATGACGCAAAGTCCTGTGGCGATGGGTTGAGGTAGAGAGGTCTGGCGTGGTGCAAGCTGGGCTTTGTCTGATTCCTGCACATAGGCGGTTCTAGGGGCGTGAGTACATGCCGTGGTCGCTTTTGCATTGCAAATCGGGACGACAATGCGAATTCGGCAGCACCTGGGATGACAAAGCAGCCCTTTTAAGGGAGGCACTGCTTTCCTCGCCCAGCCGAGGAGGGGGCTAGAAAATGTGCCCTAAAAAAGTGCTCGTCCCTACCCGGAAGGTGGTAGTAACCACGGCTGCCACCGCATCACTTAACTCGTGGTCGACGAAACAGAAAAAATAAAAACAGCATGAAACCATCTATCATGACATTTGGCGCGTGGAACGTGAGAACTCTAATTGATCGAGATGGCAACTCCTGTCCTGAACGCAAAACCGCCATCGTAGCTCGAGAACTTCATCGCTATAACGTAGATGTGGCTGCGCTCAGCGAAACACACCTTGCTGATGAAGGAGAACTGGTGGAAGATGGAGGTGGTTACACTTTCTTCTGGAAGGGTACCTCTGCATCCGAGCCTCGACGTTCAGGGGTAGGATTTGCCATCAAAAATCATCTAGTAAAGCGACTTCAAGAGTGTCCTGTTCACATCTCGGACCGCGTTACCACACTGCGCCTTCACCTGGATACAGACAATTACCTTAATGTCATCAGTGTCTATGCTCCAACGTTAGACAAGTCTGATGACATTAAGGACAAGTTTTACGAGGAGCTAACTCAATGCCTTGATAGCATAAACGCCAGAGAGCAGATCTTGTTGCTAGGCGATTTCAATGCCAGGGTTGGACGGGACTACGAAGCTTGGCCTGGAGTTCTGGGACGACATGGAGTTGGCAACATGAACAGCAATGGTCTGTTGCTGCTCGGACTTTGTGCTCAGTACGATCTAGCGATATCGAACACTATGTTCAGACTTGCCGCTAAGCACAAGACAACGTGGATGCACCCGCGTTCCAAACACTGGCATTTGATCGACTTTGCTATTATTCGGCAACGAGACATCGGTCAAGTTCAAGTCACCCGCGTCATGCGTGGTGCTCACTGTTGGACTGACCATCGACTAATTGTCACTAAGCTACGACTCCGCCTCCGTCGACCTCGCAGATCCACAGTGAAGAAGCCTGCGTGTTTAAACGTGGATAGGCTGAAAGATCGCGAGGTTAGGGTGAAATATGCTGAAGCCTTATCTGAAAAGCCGTCGCCAATAACTGAGACCGGTGATGTCAGTGCTGCTTGGGGAGCTTTGTCATGTCATCTCATAGAAGCCGCTTCTGCTACTTTGGGTACGAAAGACCGACGTAGTGAAGACTGGTTCGATGACAATAGCGAGGCTCTTAAAGCAGCATCCGACAAACATCGACAGCTCCTGCGACAGCATAATCGAAGAGGTGGAAGTGTTGCGGTGGTCAAAGAAAGTGACCAAGAGTTACGCAGGCTGTCTCGACAAATAAAAGACAAGTGGTGGCAGGACAAGGCTTGTCAAATGCAGTGGCTCGCCGATACAAACCAGCTTGGTGAGTTTTACTGTGAAGTGCGTAAGCTGATTGGTGCTTCCTACCGTGCAAAAGTACCTTTAAGGTCTTTAGACGGTATGCACCTCCTGACCAGCAAGGAGGATGTACTTAAACGTTGGGCTGAGCATTTTCACAACTTGCTCAACGTAGATCGATCAGCTGATCTGCATCATATCAGTTTAATGCCTCAACTCCCGTTAGCCATGGAGCTAGACGAGCCCCTGTCATGCGACGAGGTTGTTACTGCCATCAGACAGCAGCATAATAACCGGGCGGTTGGCATTGACCTTATACCGGGTGAACTACTTAAATATGGTGGTACGGAGTTGCACACGTCGGTATGGAAACTTTTCGTTCGAATGTGGGAGGAGGAGAGGGTCCCTGAGGACTTCAAAGTGTCTCGCATTTGTGCCCTCTACAAGAACAAGGGTGACCGTTCTGACTGTAACTCATATCGCGGTATTTCATTGCTGTCAGTCCCTGGAAAAGTCTTTGCCAGAGTTTTACTGAACCGCCTCAAAGATTTGTCGGAAAAAATTCTGCCCGAAACCCAGTTCGGCTTCCGACCTGACCGAGGTACATGTGAAGCTATTTTCTCGGTGCGTCAACTACAAGAAAAAAGTAGAGAACAAGGTCGCCAGTTGTACCTCTGCTTTGTTGATTTAGAGAAAGCATTCGACAGTGTGCCTCGCGAAGCTCTCTGGATGGTGCTAGGAAAGTTAGGGTGCACAGAAAAGTATGTGCGACTCCTAAGACTCCTGCATGACGACATGCAGTGCTGCGTCTCTGTAGACGGTGAACAGTCTGATTTCTTCCCCGTCACCTGTGGGGTGAAACAAGGGTGTGTTCTAGCGCCCACACTGTTCGCCTTGTACTTTGCAGTTGTAGTCAAAGAAGTCCTAAATACTGTTTCCCAAGGAGTCCGCATCCGTTTCCGCACAGATGGCAGTCTTTTTAACCTAGCTAGACTTAAGGCGCGCACTAAAGTCTCGTATGCATTGATTACTGAGATCATGTATGCTGATGACTTGTGCTTTCTTGCAGAATCCCCAGACGGCCTGCAACAGCTAATGTCCGTTTTTCACCAAGCATGCTGTAAATTCGGCCTGAAGATCAGTGTCAAAAAGACGGAAGTGATGTCCTTAGACTCGCATGGTCGCGAGACACTGGCGATTATGCTTGGTGAGGATATGCTGAAACAGGTTGATAAGTTTCGTTATCTGGGGAACACTATAACATATAAGTGTAACCTTGATGCTGAGATCAACAGCAGAATCAGTGCTGCAGCTGCAGCATTTGGGAAGTTGTGTTCCAAGGTTTTCTGCTCGCACGACCTAAAGCTAGCCACAAAAATCTCTGTATATATGGCGATTGTGCTGCCAAACCTTCTATACTCCTCCGAGACTTGGTGTGTGTATCGTCACCACATACGCACTCTGGATCGCTTCCACCTAAAATGCCTTCGCACCATCATGAAGATCAGATGGTCCGACCGAGTGCGCAATACCGAAGTTCTGAGACGAGCCAATGTTGGTGGCATTGAGGCCTATCTAATGCGTCGTCAGCTACGGTGGTGCGGTCATGTATCCCGGATGTCGGAGGAGAGAGTGGCGAAGCGCATCTTTTATTCTGAGCTAGAGGAGGGCAAGCGAAAGCATGGCGGACAACTCCTCAGATATAAAGATGTTCAGAAACGACACATGAAAAGATGCAACATTGAGCCCACTCAATGGGAGGGTCTGGCAGCACAGCGTCCCGAATGGCGCGGGATGGTTAAGAAGCAAGTCCGCGAGTTTGAGGAACAGCGTAAAGCAGACCTCGACGCTAAGCGCGATGAGCTGAAGGCCCGTCCACCCGTCGCCATTAACTATAATTATGTAAATGGCAAACTCACGTGTCCACTCTGTGCACGGGAGTTTACTGCCAAAATTGGCTACAATAGCCATCTCCGGGCGCATCAGCGCCGATCTGATTAGGAGTCAAAGAGGTCGCCATGGCCGAAATCGGTCGGAGAGATCATCAATCTGAAGGAAAGCCATAAATTATTCAACAAGTTCATTTCCGTACAACAAAATGGCCTAATTTTAGCACAACATTTTTGTACGTGCTAATGAAAGAATGTAGCTATTTTTACATAACGCTTTAGCTCCTAATACACATTTTGAGTTATTTACTCTAAAACCCTTTGGTACCATGTAAATTATACATTTGTTTAGGAGTGATCATTTTAGTCGTGCCACTGATAACAAAACTACTAATAACAAAACTGGGTTTGTCTACTAGGAACTGTAGTCATGTAGTCACTATTTTTATGTAACAGTTAACTAAACTTTTTGTTATTTCTTACTTAAAACTTCTTTCAGTGTAGGCGCACATAAGTGCGTCTAAAATAGGTAATTCTAACCCTCCGGGTAATAATCAGATTTGAATTTAGAACATGAATGTTTGCACCCAATAAAACGCAATTTTACTAGGGATCGCCCTTTTTTCTGTAATACTACCTAGTATCCGCTATTTTATTGAGTATTTAACACCTAATATTTACCTCATTTCTACTAAAATTTGAAATTGAAAATGAAAGTCTCAAATTTTATTTTTCTTTAATAAACTGTAAAACGATAATTAATGGACGTACAGCAAGGTATTTGTTGTTTTTTTCATAGAGGGAGATGATAAGTAGTTGGCATGTGTAACTTAGGCCTGAAGTTATTTATCCTTGGGCGACGTGCATTGAATCCCTCGCTTTACTCAGGATACTACTCTACAATATTTTGCGATTTTACTATAGAATCCTTCGTTCCGCTCGTGATTCATAACGCCGTCGCCTTAAATATATCACTTCAGTCCCTTGTCATAAAAACTACTATTAGAGTTGAGTAAGGTCCCTATTGTCGAGTATTCAGGTCAGGTCAGATGTGCAAGGCATAGGTAGGAATGTGGTATTATGCGTGAGTGCCTAATAATAATTGTATGTACTAGGTAAATATAAGTATTTTTTTCTTAATTTTGAAAAGATGTTTCCTGGTATGTTCATGTACATACATAAACTACAGTAGGAATCTCTATTAACTTGTAGGACATACCTTAAACAGGCAGGATCGGGGGCTTCGAGAGTATGAAAAAAAATATCAAATCAGAATTGTAACTGTTTAATTGTCATGTAATGTATTTATGTATGAAATGGTATACACTTCTTATTTATTAACAAGGTATGAGTTTCGTTGTTGTAGGCTTTGACGAGTGAGTAAACTGTGGTGTCAGACTGCTGGTCTGTGACGTTAAAGGCTTCTCATATAAAGTCACATAATGTCTCCATCACCAAAAACTACACCCACTTCAGTTCTATTCTACTTCAGCAACTATTCTATTTATTCGACGTATTTATGGTATCTACAACTACTACTACACTTGTCACAACAGTCTATCTCCTATTTCATCATAATTTGGTTATGATAGCTAACTTTTGGATTCTAACTACCCACACTAAATTCGTATTTTATACATACTGCAATAACAGAAGGTACTAAACGTATGAATGTGAAATAACAGTAAATTATTTAAAACTTTAACCTATTCAATCCTGAGACTCATCCTGTTTGGCGTCATCGGTTTTGGCATTGATGTTTGTGTCAGTGCTCGTGTTAAAAACGCCTTGTTCTCTGCACATTTGCCAGTAGTGCCTTTTCAGGGATAACAACTCCTCGTGGGTACCACGCTCGACTATTATGCCTGCAAAACAGACAACGAAAAATAATTAGTATCAAAGATAAACCATTTCGTTTCGAATCTAAGATTTTGCTTATGATTTTAATGAATCTTAATACTGATACTGGTTTAAAATAGTGAATCTCAAATATTGTACATAAAGTGTACTAAGTGTACCAACAACTTTCCCCAAGAAACATAGGTCGAAATACAAAAAAAAAATTTGGGTCTCATATATACAGGGTGTAAGAGACGGTGTACCGAAAACTTTGCTGGCGTGATCAGACCATGAAATTGACAACTTTTTCTAAGGTAAGCTCTTCTTTTTATGTAAGTAAACGTGATTTTTTTTCGACCTTCCTTACAAAATTCCCGATCAGCTTAGTGACTTTGTATGGGAACTCGTAAATTTATTTTCGTTTCCCAACATATCCCCTCTAAAAAAGTTGTTCGGTTTCATGGTCTGATATTTTTTACCTTACATTAAATTTACATAAACTACGATTACTTTATTAATTACCTTTGTCTAACACGCAGATCATGTTTGCATCCTTGATGGTTGACAAGCGGTGGGCGATGGTAATGCAGGTGCGACCCTTAGCTGCCTTTTCTAATGCTTCAGTGACAGCCTGCAAAACATATTTTCTTGTTAGAAGTTATTTCAGTACCAAACCAGACCTAACCAGAGAAGACCGCCTTTGTGTTGTAAATATCATTTTTATGAATTGCATACGCGCTGCATTTGACAACTGCAGATACAAACCCGCTCGCTGCTGGCGTCGAGCGCGGAGGTGGCCTCGTCCAGCAGAAGCAGGCGCGGCGCTCGGATCAGCGCCCGCGCGAGGCACACGCGCTGCTTCTGCCCGCCCGACAACTGCAGATACAAACCCGCTCGCTGCTGGCGTCGAGCGCGGAGGTGGCCTCGTCCAGCAGAAGCAGGCGCGGCGCTCGGATCAGCGCCCGCGCGAGGCACACGCGCTGCTTCTGCCCGCCCGACAACTGCAGATACAAACCCGCTCGCTGCTGGCGTCGAGCGCGGAGGTGGCCTCGTCCAGCAGAAGCAGGCGCGGCGCTCGGATCAGCGCCCGCGCGATGCACACGCGCTGCTTCTGCCCGCCCGACAACTGCAGATACAAACCCGCTCGCTGCTGGCGTCGAGCGCGGAGGTGGCCTCGTCCAGCAGAAGCAGGCGCGGCGCTCGGATCAGCGCCCGCGCGATGCACACGCGCTGCTTCTGCCCGCCCGACAACTGCAGATACAAACCCGCTCGCTGCTGGCGTCGAGCGCGGAGGTGGCCTCGTCCAGCAGAAGCAGGCGCGGCGCTCGGATCAGCGCCCGCGCGATGCACACGCGCTGCTTCTGCCCGCCCGACAACTGCAGATACAAACCCGCTCGCTGCTGGCGTCGAGCGCGGAGGTGGCCTCGTCCAGCAGAAGCAGGCGCGGCGCTCGGATCAGCGCCCGCGCGATGCACACGCGCTGCTTCTGCCCGCCCGACAACTGCGCGCCCGCCGACCCCAGGTTCGTGTCGTAGCCCTGGGAACAGTCCATGTTATCAGTCGCGTGCTCCATAGTCGCATATACCCTAGCTGCTTGTAACGTTCCCACCTTGGGCAAAGAGATGATGAAGCTGTGTATGTTGGCAGCCTTGGCGGCGGCGACGATCTCGTGCATGGTGACTTTGCGGTTGTTGTCTCCGTACGCGATGTTCTCCGCGAGCGTGCGGTCGAACAACACCGGCTCCTGCTGCACCACGCCCAGCTGCCGACGCAGCCGCGGCAGCGTCAGCGACGACCGGATGTCACGCCCGTCTAACTCCTGAATAGTACCAAACACATAACACAATCAGCTTGCATCCGCACCGGCTCTGCACGTCTTTTGCTAAGTACGGCGTATTTCAGCAGATAAACTCACAATATTCCCTGTGTCGGGATCGTAGAACCTCTGTAAGAGCTGCAGGATGGTGGACTTCCCGCAGCCGGAGGAGCCGACCAGCGCCACCGTCTTGCCAGCCTCCGCCTTCAGCTCCACGCCCTTCAGGATGCGCTGGCTGGGCCGCGTCGGGTAGCAGAACTCCACGTCCTTCACGCTAAACGCACCCGTCGCAGCCTGTTCAGCCATAAATGTTCCAGTCATTTAACTCTAGCAAATACTCGGGCGCTTGGGATTTTAATACATGTGTTACATATGTACAGATTAAATAACTGAAAATGAACGTATCAAATAACAATTAATTCCATTAACCGGCAATAGCGTATAAATCTTCGGATCATAGGCGGGCGTCACTTAGCACAGGTCAGAGACAACGTAGTTGAAAAAGGGTTATAAACGGATAGAATAGAAGGGTGGACAAGTAGGATACTGTGGTTAAATTAAATCGAGTTCTTGAACCACAAAACAAATTCTAATAATTAAATGCTCGGTCTTAATATTTTGGTTACAAAACACAAGAGTCTGATAAAACGACTACATACACATTACACATACGCATATCTCGCCTTTATCCCTTGCGGGGTAGGCATAGCGTTAACGGCCGCAAGAATACGGTCGCTATCGCCACGTCTGACATTTTTGAAGATTGTTTTCCAACGTTGTTTCAGAAAACGACTAAAACTAAAATTATGTGACAAATTACAACAACGGGCCTGAACCAGATTTTTTGTTCTCGAGAGGAACAGTAAATGGGTGCTGCCAAACAGGCAGAATACAGACGTATAGCGAGCTGGCGAGGGGTACAAACGCTTATCAAAAGTGTAAAATAGTCACAAAGGACACGTATTGCGAGCGAAGCGAGCTCCGCTTTTCACGCTTCAAACGGACGGGAAGCCTAAACACTAGCCGCGAGTTTCAAACAGATAAAAACGCAGACGTATTGCAAGCGAGTTGAAGTCGACTTTTCACGCTACAAACTAATGAGGAGCGCAAAAATTAACCCGGAGTGTTAATCAGGCAGGCACAATACGTATGCTATACGTATATCGAACGAAGCGAACTCGACTTTTCAGGCTACAAACGGGCGCTGCTCAAGTACTCTCTACGCGTGCGTGTGCAACGCGTGTGTTGTCGCAAGGCTGCGTACGTTTAAAAAGGAACTTGGTATACAAAATATCAAAATATTTGGCGGTCCGTGGTTCCATCTTCCACGGTCCGCCTGTTCGCATTGCGAACGAAGCGAGCGCGACATTCCACGGTGATAATGATCTTAACATCTTAACTTAACAGTATTCTAGCATATTCTAGTTACTTGTACCACTCACCCAATCTTTCTTATCTTTAACACCGTCTTCAGTCCTGACTCTGGGTACTCTGTTGATGAGCGCCAGCACGCGCGCGCCGCACTCTTTAGCGGAGTTGAAGCTCGGCGCGTACACCAGAGACTGACCCAACATGTACGCCCCGTACAATAGCGCCTCGTTCACCCTGGAAGCAATCTTAAACGGTATTATTTTGATAACTGAGGCACATACAAAAATACTGAAGCCAGAGAACACTTATCAAAAAATTGTATTGCCTTTCTACCTCGCAACGATCCCGTTCTCTAAAGATTTACTTGATTTTTGGCAGTCAAGAGCAGGTTGTGCCTTTTTTGGGACCCCATATTTAAACACTCGTTAACTATACATCGCTCCAATTACCTTATGGCTTTTCCGAGTAATTTTGGTACTTACAGCATCACAACTCCATATTTGATTTCATTGGCAGCAACGAGAGTAGCTCCATACACCGTGGCACTAATGTACGATAGAAATGGGACGTAGACGCCCATCCCAAGCACCAGGCCGCGCCAGCGCGTCTTTTTAGCAACAGCAGCACAAGCAAGCTCTAATTCTTCGTTAAACTTCTTCAGGAACACATGCTCCACTCCTGGGGATTTCGTTAAGATCAAAAATATTTCAAGTAGATTCACCCAATCATAAATAACTTGTTTGATAGCTACCTAAGCTCTGCACAGTCCGTATGCTGACAATAGCCTCCGTGGCCACCGCAGTAGCGGACTCCATCGCGGCGCGCTCGTTCTGTTGAGACTTCTGAGAAACTATGCCCTCCAACCAAATACTTCCCACCATCTGAAAAGTACGTTCCATAGTTTTGAAGTGGAAATGTAGTATCATATCAGTACTATGGCTATGGCACAACACCCAACAATGCAAAGTTTCATGAACACACCAGAGTTGATCAAATGATTTAAATCATTATTTTAATCATGTGATTTAATTATTTTAGTCATTGATATGCTTAAATTTCACATTTATTACTTAATTTATATTAGATGTATAAAACTGGTACAGATTTAACTATATTTAACTTAATTTTGATTATACTTTACTCCATCTACCTAAAATCTGACGGTTTACAATAGGATCACCCTATTTTTTTCTCGTGAGTGTTTGTAAGAGGCGACTAATGGACTCGCAAGATTTTATGTGTATTACAATTTTTGGCGATAGGGTGACAACCTATCACCATAGAGATGGGTATTGAATATTTCTGAAACACTCTTTATTTTTGGTAGAATCAAGTGATTTTTTTTTTCTGGTCTAAATGCACAAAACATACAAATAAATAAAAAAGCTGTCATAAATAAAACAATCATGATTTTCATGAACCCTGGAACATACCAAGGGCAGGAAAGCGGCGCCGACCAGGGTGAGTTTCCAGTTGTAGCTGAGGGCAAGCAGGAACCCCACGAAGACGGAGCTGAAGCCCTGCAGGATGAGGCCGACGCGCATGCCGGTGGCGCCCTGCACCTCCGCCGCGTCGCCGCTCAGCCGCGCGCACATCGCGCCCACCGTGTTTGACTGCTTGTCGAAAAACCCTATCTCCTAAAAGATTATAAGTAATTAGATGCATTACACTGCTATTGACGACTGATGTGGCGCACTGGTAGTGTCCTGCCACGCAAATGTTTCGTGTTAGATTCTCGGTGGGTCACTCACAAAGTTGATATTTATCACTTTGTGAATTTGTTCCCAGTCAGGTTAGGACATTACAGGCTGAAACACCCGATTGTAGTAAGAAAGACGGTTCCGTATTTCGGATGGCACGTCAAGTCATAGGTCCCGGTTGCTCTCTATGATAACTTAGACCGCGGTCGTTACTGAACCATGTCAGAGGCCTGCGGTTGAAAAATACTGACACCAGGGTTCGTCGAGTCCTTGGACGAGGCTATTATAAATGTTTGTCTTCTATTTGCGAGTAAAAATCATAAATCCACATTTTAACCGTGAAAATTTATTAAATACCTACGCAAGCAGCGTACGTTGGATTCGCTTACGTTCGATTGAATAAAAAAAAGAATGCGCAGCAAAATCACATTCAGGCTTTAAAGATCAATTTAAATAGTGTAGATACTATACTATTTTTCACGTGAAGTTTTGAACCTTTTTCTTAACCTACGGGTAAGTAGGACCGAAATATGGAATTTTATTTTTGTCGTGTCTGCGTGCCTCTGCCAACCTGACGATTTAAACTAGCCGATTTAGAATTTTTTTTTTTAAATAATGCCACTATTTACGAGCAAATGAAAGAAAACATAATAATATGTTACCTGTTTCAGCAAGCTACCGAAGTACTGCTGCCTAAGCCTCGTAGTCATTTTCAGTCCGGCGCGAGTAAATGAATATCCCTGCATACACATCGAGCTGCCCGCCACGGCCGCCACTAATAAAAACATTCCTGCGTAGAGGTCTGCTTTGAATACGATATCATTCCGCTCCTGTAGCGCGAAGATCTGGAAACAGGATGCTAAATTGCTTAGGGCGCACAGAGGTTTTAGTATTTGGAGTACTCATTCCAAATACTAAAACCACGCAAGCAAGCATAACTTGCCATCCTTCGTGGGAAAATTTAATGTTATATGTTTGATAAGTATAAGTGGACGTCAGTGTACGCAAGCTATTTCCTTAGCTTACTAATAGAGATTTACAAAATTAGTGTTATAGGGACATAAGCAATAAAGATCTTATTTATTAAAAATTAAGGAGATACAAATACGGGATTTTATCAAACATTAAAACTAAACTTGGTTTTAATAGTAGATTACGTACTAAGGTATGTAAGCTATCAATAACAACCGAGGTTTTTTAGCGCCCGAGCGGAGCGAGGGCGGTACTTTTCCGAGGTTGTTATTGATGTTACATCCGTGGTACGTATACTGCTTTACATATCGAATGAAAAAAGAGTAAAATAAAGCGCTAAATACAAGAAAACGATCCATAAATGATGATTGTATCGTCTGCTATTCAAATTGCACCACTAAACTTTTTTTTCTATGATTGAAAAATATTGAATTAATATGAAAGAAAAGTATCCTAACATAAAGTAGGCATTTTTCTGATCGTAGGGATATTAGTAATTTTTACTTTTGTCATTGTAATATTGAGTAATAATTCTCTAAAACTCATTTATTGAGGTTATAAAAATACAGATTAAAAATATAATTCCTGCGTTCAACCAACACAATTCGTAGCGGCCAGTTCGAATTTTAAAATCGTATACAACTAATTGGATGCAACTCCTATTAAAAATAAGAAGAAATTGATTATAACTTTTTAATTGCCGCGATTCTATTGGTTCTTTTTCTAGTTCCATATTTAAAATTACTTACAGGCTTAGTTTTAAAACCTCGCCTGTAAGTTGAACTTACAGGTCGTGTTTTTTGTTAGTAATGACCTACTTTCAGAGCATGAGATATGTAATAGTAGATTACGTACTGAGGTATGTAAGCTATCAATAACAACCGAGGTTTTTTAACGCCCGAGCGGAGCGAGGGCGGTACCTTTCCGAGGTTGTTATTGATGTTACATCCGTGGTACGTATACTGCTTTACATATCGAATGAAAAGTGAGTAAAATAAAGCGATAAATACAAGAAAACGATCCATAAATGATGATTGTATCGTCTGCTATTCAAATTGCACCACTAAACTTTTTTTTCTATGATTGAAAAATATAGAATTAATATGAAAGAAAAGTATCCTAACATAAAGTAGACATTTTTCTGATCGTAGGGATATTAGTAATTCTTACTTTTGTCATTGTAATATTGAGTAATAATTCGACAAACTCATTTATTGAGGTTATAAAAATACAGATTAAAAATATAATTCCTGCGTTCAAGCAACACAATTCGTAGCGGCCTGTTCGAAATTTAAAATCTTGGATGCAACTTCTATTAAAAATAAGAAGAAATTGATTTTAACTTTTTAATTGCCGCGATTCTATTGGTTCTTTTTCTAGTTCCATATTTAAAATTACTTACAGGCTTAGTTTTAAAACCTCGCCTGTAAGTTGAACTTACAGGTCGTGTTTTTTGTCAGTAATGACCTACTTTCAGAGCATGAGATATGTAAAGTATATAATATGTGGATAGGGTATTGGGAACCATATTATACTAGAGTATACTGCGTAGTGGAAATATAGGTAAGGAAATTACAAGAAAATATCAACAGAGAAAACTATATTTTACCTAACATAAAGGTGACAGAACAAAAAATATTTTGTTATTGTTACAAACATATAGGTTAAGTGCAAGGAACAGTATAATACTCGGTGTTACGTGTCCGACTGTGACACAATCTATGACTTCTATGACTTCTATGACTATGTTATGTGATTAGCTTCACTGGCAGGAGCCTAAACCTCCTACAACAGGTTTGATGTTTTGTTAGATTAAATATAAATTGATAATTAATTGTGAATCTGTGATTTAGTGCAAGTGTAATCTTGAATAATTGAAACATTTTTCATCAGAAAGGAACCAGTTCTGTTGCTTATTGATATTTCCCATCCCAACCAATCTCACCCTTGCAAATGCCCTTACCAGACTACAAACACCAACTTACTCCAGCAGTGAGTCCGAAGAGCACGGCAAAGACCGGGAAGCAGGCGCCCTGCATGAAGGCGGCGACGGAGCCCACCACCATGTACGGCCACTCGGGCGCGTTCAGCTTCAGCAGCGCCCAGTCGCTGATGGGCTTCACTTCCTGATTCATTTATTTACCATTTTTGTTTGTTTAAAAATACTATTTTTTTACAAAGCAGTAAATTTTACATTTCTCTTTTCGTACGTCGAAATCAGTCATTGTAAAAAACAATAACAATTATAACAATTTTATGAATTTAGTGTAAACAGGGCTCAAGATTTCCATGACGTGTGATGACAGGTCAGAGGAGCGACAACCAATTTCTATTTTGTAGGTGTCGCGATAGCTAAGGGATATCTTAGGAATGCTAGCTGCTACATAAGGTGTAAAAAAATTGCTTCAAATATTTTAAGGTTAAAAAAGAAAAAAGTTAAAAAACTCGGTTGCTACTGCTAGTTTACATGCCTAGGTACGTAATCTAAAAATATTGCAGCCGCCAAAATACAAAGACAAGGTACTGTGCGGTGCAGGTAGAATTTGCAGCTAATACACCCGTTAAAATAATTAAGAGGCCCGTGTCCGCAAGTGGATTTATGTGGCTATTTAGTTAAAGTCGGCCTAACTTTTAAGTTTATTTTGTCTTGTAAGGACTCAAAACGTAATATAGAAAACGTACCTCGTCGTCTTCTTCTTTTTCTTCGTCGGATTCGAAGTCAGCATTGTAGACAAAGTTTTGAAGTCCAGTAGACATCACCGACACGATTGATCCTCGCGGAGTCATCCAGTCGTGAGATTCTACAACAATATATTATGGAAGCAATACCACAAAATACTTACCTATCTATAATGTATTTTTCTTCTCGTCTATTCAAACAACTACGATTTAAGCTCAAATAAGTCAATACTTTAATCTCCAGTGATTTGAAGTTTGAAATCAAATAATTGCTGCCAATCAACTATCTCGTATCTGCTATATTATTATATCACTCCTATAAAATTTAGTTATAGAGCTTGTAACGAATTTACTTGAATGGACACCAACCAGCAAATGATTTTTGTACAACTTTGTCGACGCGTTTGAAGTCGTCACAAATTATGTGAAACTTTGCGGATACCTTTAAATAAATGAACTTTCCTAACATGTTTGAGAAACATACATACATACATACATACACAAATCACGCCTATATCCCCGGCGGGGTAGGCAGAACATTAACGACAGTAAAATTACGGTTTGAGGGTCGTTTCAGATAAGTCGTGTATCAATATAGTGGCAAGTTGTCAGCCTGTCGCCTGAAATTGCAATACACATGAAACCGTCAAATCCCTTCTACGACTCCCACGGAAAAGAAATGGGGTGATGCTATTCTAAGCCGGCATCACACGGCAGACTTATCTAAAACGGTATTTTGTATGAAAATAGCATTGTATGACGTCAGAACACTTTTATGTAATTTTTCTGTTTATGGATAATGTGTTTGAGGGAACTATAATTAATTGCAATTTGGGAGTGACCTCGCCTGGTGGAGTGCCGCCGGTGGGGCCGCCGCAGCGACCTCCGCTTGACGTCAGCGCGGGGAGTCAGCCGCGCGTCCTCCGCGCCCGCGCCCCCCTCCCCGCCCTCCTCCGGCAACGGGGCTATGCCTTCCGGCTCTTTCACCTCCTTCCCTGACGTCGTCGTTACCAGATTGTAATAGAATCCTGCAAAACAACCAATCACAATGCAGCACCTAAATAATGAACAAAGTTTGATGTTAAGTTATGTTAAGAGTTGGACAAAAGTAGAGTGCAAACAAGCCGTGGGTGACAGTGTAGTAAATTTTCCACAATCCAACTAGGAGTTATGGTCTAATGATGTAAGTAATAAATTGTCTATCTGTATGTAAACAGCAGACAGAAAGAAAATGTAATTATAAACTGAAATACGTAAAAGAGGCAACATTGTTGCGGCTTATATTCTTACCTTTCTTCTTCATAAGTTCCTCGTGAGTGCCTTGTTCAACAATTTTTCCCGAATCCATGCAAATAATTCTATGTGCGTTCACAATTGTTGACAGCCTGCGGATAATAAGATAGTAAAGCGCATTTATGCTAAAGGTAAAATGTAATACATTGAAACGTATTTATTTTGTGTGGAGGGAAATGCTGTGGTTGAAAAAATATAGATGGTATCGTATGTGGGTGTGACCTGTGTGAGACGATGAGCGTAGTGCGTCCGGCGGCGGCGCGATCGAGCGCGGCCTGCACTTGCCGCTCCGAGGCGCTGTCCAGCGCAGACGTGGCCTCGTCCAGCAGCAGCACCGCCGGCTCCCGCAGCAGCGAGCGCGCGATCGCCACGCGCTGCTTTTGCCCGCCCGACAGCGACGCGCCGCGCTCGCCGATCACCGTGTCGTAGCCCTGCGACCGATACAACAGCACTCATCATACATCCCACACTGCGCTGCTCACTGAGACATGTGCTCGGGGACTCAGGCTCACATTCGGCAGGCGCGTGATGAAGTCGTGCGCGTAAGCCATCTCTGCGACGCGCTGCACCTCCTCGCGCGTGGCTTCCGGACATCCCAACGCGATATTTTCGTGAATCGTGCCTCTAAACAGCACCGGCTCTTGGCCTACGACACCTGAAATTTTTTACAATTTGTAAACCAGAACATTAGATTTTGTGTGACAAGAAAACGTTGAATTGGTAAACTTCACACGTCCACTCACCAAGACAAGAGCGAAGCCAGCCAAGGTTCAAATTGCGTACGTCTTTGCCATCAAGCTTGACGGAGCCGGAGCGAGGGTCGTACAGCCTCTGCAGCAGCTGCAGGATCGTAGACTTGCCACATCCAGACGAACCCACTAGCGCTACGCATTCACCGGCCTTTATGCGTAAATTGAATCCTTTTAGAACCTGTCAGTTATAAGAACGAGCAAAGTTAATATCACGTATTTAACGAGAATACTATTTTTGTTTACTTAAACAAGCAAGTGTCACCTGAACGTCAGGACGTGATGGATAGCTAAAGTGGATGTCATCTAATACGATTTCTCCGACAACTCTGCGTGGAGCGATTCCGGTTGTCTGCAGACTGTCGATGGCGGGCTCTCTCTCGATGAGCTTGAAGATGCCGGCCGCCGCGCCGCGAGCCGCCGCGAACACCTCCGCGTGCGGCACGCACAGCGTGATCGACTGAGTTGCCATGTACATGCAAAATACGACCTATAAATTCAAAAGTAATATCGTTTTATGCTCCAACTTAGGTCAAATTATACTTATCTTGAACTGGTCAATACTTACCGAAAACATGGTACCCATGTGGTACCGTCTTTCATCTTCAGGCTTTTCCAAATCGTCTAAGACGAGACGAGTGCCGTAGACTAAGCCGATAGCATTGAGGGAGTAGGTGAGTATCCAGTTGAAGCCGTTCCCCAGCCCTGAGTACAAGCCCCGTCGACGGCCATATTGTTCTGCGGGTTCCAACAATTTGCGATACCTAAAGGTAAAGAAAGATTGTAAATTTCGATTTCGTCTATTCGATTTCTTGCAGTATTGTGTTATTGGTTTGTAAACAGTGTGTTCTATACTGATCCACTGTGTCCTTATTGAACTACGACTTCATGGGACAATGAATTATGTACTTTTATTTTAATATAATTTATGATTATTAATGTTTTAATGGGGCCTTTTCTACCTATCCATATCTAACAGAACTCGAGCTAGTTTATGATGTCATACTAGATGGCGTTACTTTACGTTAGGTTGAAATTTTGACAATAGTTATATTGATACTCAACTAAACAAAATACATTTCCTAGGAAATAAACTTTTACACTTTAGCTTAGCGCCATCTATGTAAACTTTAAAATTGGCTAGAAATTTTTCTATTGTAATAATAGTTTTTTATAATGCACTGAACCTGATAGATAATTCCACAATCTAAGAAAACGCCAAAATGGCCATTTAGTTCGGAATAGTCTTGGCTGTCATTCTAAAAATACTTGATAGCTTTGCTATACGGGGTGTAAGGCACACCATCCCGAATACTGATAGGGTGCAAGCAGACCATGAAACTGAACAACTTTCCCTTAGGAACATATGTCAGGAAAAGTTAAAAACATTTTGGATTCCCATAGTAAATGCAGTCGGCTGATAGCGATTTTTTTATCGTTTCCTAACATATATTCCTAGAGGAAAGTTGTTCAGTTTCATGGTCTTCTTGCACCCTATTAGTATTCGGGACGCTGCTGTCCCTAACACCCTGTATAAAGTGGTACCTGTCAATTTCTTTGGTTTCCCCGCCGTAAGCTACGATGGTCTTGACCGACTTGAGTACCTCCTCCGCCTGCTTGCCCGCCTGGCTATACGCCAGCATCTCGTGAATGGAAGACTTGGTCTGATACTGCAACACCATGCACACATGAAGATAAAAGAACCTCAATAATTACACTACTTAATTAGAGGATAAGGCCGGCTACTACTGTTTATCAGAGACCAAACCTGAATGTACTAGGTAAGTTATTTTCATAAAACATAGGTTCACCTGAGGATTTTATTTACCACATTGATGAGATGACAGCCACCTTATCTTTAATGCTATGGATGTTTTCCGAAATGAACTTATTATTAATTTTTGAAAGTTAGTGTTTTCTCCCTTTTGGGGGTTTTTATTCCAATGACGCGGGTTGTAAACCAAGGGTCATCAAAACTATCCTAAGGGTAAACTGAATCAATTTTGACGTCAGTTGAAAGGAATTTGCGTACTATCTGGCATGTATTTAATAAAGCTGCTTTTTGCATTGTGATATACGTGTCTGGCGGAAGATCTCAACTCAACTTTCGCTTTTCGCTTCAACTTTTATCATGCGTACGGCTAAAGAGTGGAATTCCCTGCCGGCGGATCTTTTTCCGGAACAATATAACTTGGGCCTTTTTAAGGCAAGAGTGAATAGGCATTATCTAGGCAAGCATGTACCATCTTCGTCTGCATCTCCACTTACCACCAGGTGAGATGGCAGACAAATGCGGGCCTATTACATATAAAAAAAAAAAAAAAAAAAAAAAAAACTAAAATTTTAATACTATTGTGGAGATGTTGCGGAATGACGCCTGTAGTCGAAAGTACCAATACTATTATTATTATATTATTAAATGAAAATAAGTGCGGCCGACAGGTGCGTCGATAGCTCAGTGGCAGAAAAATGGGCCCGTACCCCACGCCCCTGCGATTCCCGGTCGCCGCTTGTAAATTTTTTAATTTTCATTTATAAGAAGATTATACCACTGTGAGTGAAGTAAATCCCAACAAATACGTACATTAGTGAGTAGAACGGAAGCGGCGATGGAGAAGGGCACGACGGTTCCGCAGGCCAGCGTGAGCTCCCAGCCCAGCGGGAAGGCGACCAGCAGCGACAGGGCGGCAGTCCCGACCAGGTTGGCCACCACGCAGATCTTCTCGCCCATGCCATCCTTCAGCTTCATCATGTCTCTGGGATTCAACAAGTTGTCAATTTATTGGGATTTACCGCACTCAGTGCTATATTCTCATAAATGGAAATAAGATATAGTCAAGTTTTTGAATTCTTATTTTCATTTATAAGAATAATATAGCACTGTGAGTGCGGTAAATCTCAATAAATTGATATAAGCACAGCTTCATCGTATAGTTTAAATTCTTACTGTAATGTGGACTAACCAGGAAGTAAGTACTAAGGTGCTACTACTAGATATCGCTAAGATCGTCGCTTCAAGACGACCATCAAGAGATCGAGAAATTGACGAAGGTCACGTACGTACATTAAAGAATTGTTACTGAATTCTTTTCTTTTCGTATGGGACACCGAGTCATCCAACGACCCGATGAACCCTAGTGTCAGAATTGTTCAACCGCCTACTACAAGTAGCAGGCTTCTGACGTGGTTGTGTAACGACCGCCGTCTAAGTGATCATAGACAGCAACCGGGACCTACGGCTTAACGTACCATCCGAAATACGGAACCATCTTACTTACGGACAATCGGGTGGTTCAGCCCGCAATGTCCTAACCAGACTGGGAACAAACTCACAAAGTGATAAATAAATCCTGCCACTCCCGACTATCTCCGCAATCGTTTCCATTCCCTTCCTCCACATCCTCACCCTAGGCGCGCCCGCATCAATAAGATGTTGGTGTGTCCTAGAGCGAACACTAAATTCCTTTTTAACTCTTTTTCTGTAAGAGCTGTACAGCTTTGGAATAATCTCCCTATGTTTATACAGGACAGTCCCTCCATTTCTACATTCAAAAATCGTGTAAAAGAGCACTTTATTTCCCAACAACCTTGATATGTTTATGTATTTGTTTGATATGTATTTAAGTATTGGTATTCTATTTATGTGGATTAAATAAGTATATTTATTTAAGTAGGTATGTACGTTATATTATTTAATAGCATTAGTTATTTATTTAGTTTTCATGTAGTTTCTTTTATTGCCTAACTAGCTGGTGCCCGCGAACTTCGTTTCGCTAACTTATTATTTTTATGTTGGTAGGTGTCTATGTCTATGTACCTACCTACTTTAGACAGACCTTTGACCTCAGGTCTGAATTCATTTTGATTATAGCAAAATTAGAGGCAAGAGTTTTTTACACTTTACTTTACAGGCATGTTATAGCTATTTCTACAAATAATATTATTTATCACCTGGACTGGTATCTGGTCACTTCGTCGCGCTCAACTCCCTGCGGCGCAAATGTAGCCTGGTCACTACCCTTATTCACATATTTACATAATGTACTTTATGGACTCAACGCTATTGCACATTTCTACATTAATGTGAGCCCCAAAAGTCTTTGATAATGTTGGCGAATAAGGGACAACCCACCTATTATCGATGGTGACATGTTGTCCGCGTATTCTTACTTCTGCAGTGAATCCGCCCTGTTCTTGTGCACGGCGCCGATACAATGGATATCCATTTTCACCTGTTACTGTCTGCACTTTGAATGCACGGGGATATCTTTTCGTGCAGTGACCATCTCGCATACAGGGAGAGCTGCTGTTAATAGTACCACAGGGGCCGTGCACCATATGAGTTTTAATAATGTAATAAAGTACAGGATCCTCGACAGGGTTTGGAAATTCAGCACATATTAACTTGTCGACATCGTTAGGACGTACTTTTTCGTGAAACCATAGAAGAATATGTGCATGAGGCAGGCCACGCTTCTGCCACTCGACGCTGTACATGAAGCACAGAGCTGTTCCAAAAATGGTTTCCTTTGTGATGAGGTCAATCAATAATTCAACAAATTCAATATTATCTCAATTCAAAAAAAAAATATATTTCTTTAAGGTTAACGCCGCCTGCCAGTGGCTCTTTATATAGTTTTGCAGGAAACATTCCGTTAGCGCGTTTTACAAAACTAACAGCGACATCTATGATTTTTTTTGTAAACAATCTGGTTCTACTATTTTTGACAATGAATGGCATTATTTATGATTGGTGGTCTTTTATGTATGATTGTTATGAACCAAGTGAGATAGTTGCCTGTGTAAATGGAAAACAACCTGTAGCAATTCCGGACTGCCACCGATTTGTAAATCATTCATTTGTTAGGTGCGAAGCCATTTCGACTGTGTCTCGGGACTCGGGTTCAACTCGCAACTTTTTGCTAGACTATAATTAATTGGTTTATTAACTGTTATTTTATTATTATAGTATTATAGTATACACTTCGTACGCGGCATCTATAAAATAAAATAAAATTTGTATCTCGCTTCGCCGAACCAGTAATGGTGTTTTCCTGTGGGAATGAGATATTTTCCCGAAGTAAAAAGTATCCTAAATGTTGACCCGAGTAATAAGCTACCATTGTACAAAATTTGGTAGAAATATGTCCAGTAGTTTTTACGTGAAACGCTAACAAACATACATACAAACAGACAGACAAACAGACAAAAAATTTTTTAACCATCGTTTTGAGATCTATAACTTAAACTGAATTAGAAACAAAAAACCTTTTTTTTAACTATTCAATGTACAGAATTGGTTCAGTTATTGTTTTATTATATGTATAGATTGCCCCAAAATTTTAGATTCTCTCACAACACATGGGTTGGCTGGAAGAGATCTCTCATTTAGAGATAAGCCCGCCTTTGCAACAATTTTTCTTGTAATTATTTTCTATACTGTTTATGCAATAAAGAATATATAATATCAACTTTGTGAGTGACCCACCGAGAATCGAACCCGGAGTTAATAAATTAGTTACTGAATTAATTTTATTGCTATGGATATTTTCCGGAATACATTTATTATTAATGTTATATTATTAAATGAAAATAAGTGCGGCCGACCGGTGCGTCGATAGCTCAGTTGAAAGGAATTTCAAAGGCTCAGTGAGCCGGTACACCACGCGGCTCTCGGTCGACACTTGCCATTGTTTAGATTTCTTATTTTCATTTACAAGTAGTCCAGTAAGGAAAAAATATATGAATGTACCAAGTGGATCACAATTCTGCCCCCTAGGATAGAGCCGACCGTGGTGTAGTGGTTAACACGTCTGACCCGGCTAGTCAGAAGATGTGGGTTCGAATCCCATCAGTGCGGTGGCGTGAAT
Source organism: Keiferia lycopersicella (assembly GCA_029255805.1). Classification (NCBI taxonomy): domain Eukaryota; kingdom Metazoa; phylum Arthropoda; class Insecta; order Lepidoptera; family Gelechiidae; genus Keiferia; species Keiferia lycopersicella. The sequence continues at coordinate 11,750,107 of JARACZ010000006.1, read as the reverse complement.
TTTTTCCGCTCGTTTCGTTTGTAAGTATTAACTTTCTTACAAAAAGTTAATATTAACACATTATGTTTAACACAAAATCCTAGACCTCCGTCTTTCTTCTCTTTTTCTAGTATGACACTAAGTCGTCCAATATGACCCGATGAACCCTGGTGTCAGAGTTTTTCAATCGCCTTCTACTAGTAGCAGACCTCTGACATGGTTGAGTACCAACCATCGTCTAAGTTATCATAGACAGCATTAACATGATTTTGACAGCTGCCAAATATGGCCTTACTATCGACTTACTCTGCCATTTTGGATGCCAAGTTGAATTCGGAGTCGGTGTCGAACCAGGCCATGTCTTGACGAAGAGTTGCTTGGAGGAACATCCTTCGAATTCTTGCTATCTGTAAGTGATGTGTTTAAAGTAGTATAGCATACTATCGATAATCTATTATATATTGCGTTTGGGAAACTACCGGAAAATCTGTCAGGGCGTGTTATGGCATTAAACTGAACATCTTTTTCTAAATTGGACATACCGTTTTGGTCCTCCCAATCATACCTAAGTGACAAAATAAAGTAACTACGACAAGTTTCAAGTTTTCAGTTACACGCCTCATTAGTAAGTCATCCATGTATATCCATACAAATATAATAAATGTGAAAGAAACTCTGTTTGTTAATCTATCTGCTACGCTTTCACGGCCAAACCACTGAACTAATCTTCATGAAATTTGACACAGGGATCAGTAAAATACCGGGAACGGACAAAGGCTACTTTTTGTCACTACTCGAGAGTCTGGAGTACCTCAAGTAGAGCATCAAGAGCGCCACCAGGATTCCAACTAAACTATTGGAGATACAGTAATAGGACCAAAACAACAATTGTTCAACTAAATGGGCCCTCCTTCTGTTGGCAAGTAGACATTGAATGTTTGGAGTACCTGATGTAGACCACCAGGAACCCACCTAGACTTAACAGATACAGATATGGCGGAATCAAACAAAAAATTGATCATATTTCGACCTATGTTTCTTGGGGAAAATTATTCAGTTTCATAGGCTGAGTCATCTCTTAAAATATTAGGAGCTAATATTTTTACACCTTATATGTAAAACCGTTTCATGCGCAAGTCAACCGGGGCTCCCTGGTACCTGCGGCACGCCAACCTCCACTTCGACCTAAGTCTCCCCAATGAAAGACTTGTATGAAACGAACCTCCCGTCCCTTCTTCGACAACGCTCCACATCGTAAGAATCCCACAATAGTTGCCGCGTCTTATTAGTTCCCCTATCCAACCTCGCGTCTTAAAAGTCCCAGTACATTCTTTCGGATGATGATATTAGATTCCCCTAGCCGCCACTGCAACCATTACGAGAAGATCACACTCCCCAAGCTCTTCAAGCAAACGACGTCCCCGCCGGCGGAGTCGCGAAGGTACCTCATTTGGCAATTACCGGCATGTAATTGGTAGATTGAGTTCGATCCGATCTTCTCAGAACAGCTTGTAAGCCCAGTCGGCAGTAAAGGCGTGATTGGGCTGGTTGTTTGAATAACCAAACAAATATTTCTGGGTGAGTTTCCTAGCACCCCAGCAAGCCGATCGGCGTATAGTTTTTATGGCGCCGGGGCCGTAGACTAATCTCAAATAAAAAAATTAAATATTTCCAATATGGTTATTTTGTACTAAGTCTTGTACTTAGTATATTAGATAGTATAGAGTAAGTTAAGTACTTTACTTTTTAGGAATGTTAATAAAATAAATGTCGTAAGTATTTTAATAACTACAAGTAGTGTCTGTGTGCGGGTAAGCGTGTGCGATGCGTATCAACAAGCCAATAAGAGAGAAGGTTATTAATTTAAAATACGAGTATCTAAATTGATTTGCACTTGTCCAGAATGTTTCTCGGGCGGCCGTCGCCGAAATGGTTTATTTGTTTATTGTGATGACGACTAAATTAGATCCAATCACACCACAATCACGCCTATCACTCTGGACCATTTTTGTACGCAGAACAAAAAACCCATGAAAGAAATTACTACATAAGATTAGAATTATTGCAAAAGGCAAAAAGATACAAGTACTATATGGAACAAATAAATATTAAATATAATAATATATCTTAAATATAACATGTAATGTAATACAGTTATGGTCACTAAAGTAGGCTTCATGTCATGACCACAGTGGCAACTGCATGTAATCCGCAAAGATAAAGATTAATCTGGGTGAGGAACGTAACTAGCTGGGTCTCCATGGAACGAGCAGCCTCAGATGCTCACTGCCGCGCGCAGCATGCGGCGCAATCGCAATGCGCGGTCATTTTTTTGTTTTTTTTTTTTAAAACAAAAACATTTTAAACACGGTTTTTCGCCCTAGCATGAGAATTTTAACATGCGCTGCTCAGGCGAAACACGTCCACAACGACCGCGCAATGCGCCGCATGCTGCGCGCGGCAGCGAGCATCTGAGGCTGCTCGTTCAATGGAGACCCACCTACTGACCTGTCTCAAGGCGCTCCAGCTGATGAGGCCGACGCCCAGCACGCACAGCAGCAGCGACATGCTGATGCTGACGGCCATGCCGATGGCGAGCGCGACAGCGTCCAGCAGCAGGGCGTCCAGGCTTGCCGTGGCGTCAGAAGTATTCCTTTACAAACAATGATTTTCCGTAGGTAACAATTGTCGCAGAAATATTTTCCGCCGAAAGCACTGCTTTAAGAATCACCTACGAATTCCTAGCTGTTTTTGCTTTTAGTACCTGGTTTTCCGGAAGAATAATCTTTTCTCTAAGCAGTGACGCCATTCCATGATAAAGTTGCTCGGAACTGCGACGTACAGTATCGTTATTTTATTTTGAAATATACCATACTGAAGAAGATACAACAAACATTTAAAAAAGTTACTTACACTGGTTTTCCTCCCCCGAAGAACACGGTTAACGGGAGGTAACTGATGTTCTGGTTGGTGGTGCGGTCCAGGAACGCAGTGCTGATCTCTCCGAACTGCACCATGTTGTAAGTGACTCCTCCGCCGCTGAAGAAACCCAGTACCACGCCCAGGACGATCGCCAGCCGCTCCGTGCAGGTCGCATAGCGGAACTGGTGCCAGCGTGCAAGACAAAGCATCATTTTAGTGACTGAAACATTACTAAGTAGTTGTTTTGTTTCTCATATTTTCCCAGCAGCTTTTGGTTACTGGGAAAATATTACCCTCCATAATATACTTAGTTACGTATGTAAAAACCAACAAAATAATCAAGAATAATAAAATAACATAACATCAGAAGTTTTCGCAAACTATTGGGTTAAGTTTGTAGCTAATTTTGTTTGTAGGTCATAATAGTTTGGATGTTTTTATGTTACTTACATTTAGGTATTTGCATCTTCACTTACGATCTAGGTAGTAACTTACAATTTGGAAGTAGGATAAGTTTGGTTGCTCCAGTTCATTTCTGCAAAAACCGAAAAAGAAACAGGTAGGTACGTGCAGTGGTGAAATTTCTAGTTTACATATTCGCCAAGGCTAGCTGCGTTGCCACGTGCGATGTAGTATCGCAAATGTTTTTGAAACAAATACTTAAGAGCGTTCCTTGGTGCTCCGGATTTTCAGCTGCCTCAACAGAGGTATTACTCGGAAATAAAAAACAGGGTAATACGTTTGTTTCTTACAAATGCCCCGCAAGGTGACCCTCTTAATTACATACGTACAAAAATCCCGCCCATATCCCTGGCGGGGTAGGCAGAGCGTTCTTGAGCTTGGCTCTTGTCGGTGGAGCATATGTCATTCAGTTCATTAAAAGCGTTAAAATGTCATAAATAACGGAAAACTTTTGGACAAACGCCAAACACGTCATGACCATTGGATAATATTTCCCATCCCAGCAGTCATACCTAGGCACCAAACAAGGATAATACGATATATAATAATTTCGCTTAGCAAATCAGCTTGAAGGCTTACTTTTCTTGTTTTTCCTTCTTCAACCCCATGGCGACGGTCACCGTGTGCAGCGCTACAGAACACGTCCTCCTTCCGTGGGACTCACAGCAAATTAAGCTCAATCGTCAATTTCAAACTCAAGTATTTACATTGATTGGTCATATTGCAGCTACTGATTTGTTTACTCCTGTTCCCAACTCAACGTAACTACTTTAAATTAGAACGCGACATAACACCGACTGTCTTCAAGGCAAATTATTAGGGATCCGTTGAAGTTTAGAGACCCTTATATTTCACTCAAACTGTATCTGGCTGTCCGTATAAAGAGGGTTTATGTATTCACTAGGGGCCCGCCCACCGGCTGCGTCTGCTTTAATTCAAATTCCCGTGGGAATAAGAATACGGCCGTAAGAATACGGTCGCTATCGCCACGTCTGTCATTTTTGAGGATTGTTTTTCAAGGTTGCTTCAGAAAACATGTGTAGTGACAGGTTGTCAGCCTGTCGCCTAAAAATTGTAATACACCAATACTCTCGAGTCCCTTAGTCGCCTCTTACGACACCCACGGGAAGGATGTGGGGTGATGCTATTCTAAGCCGGCATCACACGGCATGATGGTTCTCTGATAGTAATAAGAAACTGAACTTTGATGCATAGCAAAATTGCTGACGAAACAAACATATTGGAGGGCAGAGTAACAGCAACAGGCGTTAGCGTGTTAAAATTTAGCAGTTAGTAATTGAACTTTCTAAGCACTCACAATTACTTTCATACGTTTTAAATCGTTTTTATATTCCCGACCTAATCTAAGAACCTGTTATGACATACTAAACAAATATTTAGAGGACTGGCAAATTGGACTCAACTTTTAGGTAAAATACCTCAAACGTACTAACGTCACATCCGTAAATCGTCGTATGGATTCATCACAATGGCAATAGAGTTACATATAAGTAAAATAAACTAGGTACATACCTTAGTCGTTAATTAATCTTTCAAGTTACCATAGGATTTTACAGATTCCAGGCTAGTGATAAGAGTCTTAATTGAGATCGTCAGAATGTCCCTCAATCACTTGCTAAACAGCTTCTTTCCTGAAAAATTTAACTCTCATTATATATAGTATATTTGCAAAGATGTGAAATCATCATATTGTTACTACAAACTTACCTATTATTATGTAAGTAGGTAAAGTATACTCTCATAGGTAATTAGGTTAGTTTAACATTAAAAAAACAAATTATAAATCAGTTATTCTTATTTATTAAGTATATCAATTACCTCCCTATTCAGTTCTTCTCTTATATTTAAGTAATTATATCAGATAATTATCTCAGGCTCAGGTACGAAACGCAATTCTTTTACTTCTATTGTACACCTGGCTATAGTCTGTAAGTTTAGGTACTTATCTTTTTGTAAACAAACTTTGTATTAAACGGACAGTTCTGAAGTGTCACTTTCATACAAAGTTTGTTTACAAAAAGATAAGTAAGTACCTAAACTTACAGACTTAAAAAACCGAAGTTGGAAAACATCAAATCACAAAATTGTAGAAGTTGTGCAAGTCTTTGGTGCAAGTAAAATCATTTACTCAGGCAGTAAATGCGATACGCAATCAAATCACTATCAGCATTCACCCACTCTGTCTCGGTGAAGCAAAATGTCAAAGTTATCAAAAATCAAATCAAAAAATGACAAATAAATGCATAAAACAGCCTTACAAAGAGTAATTAGCTGCGTCTGCACACGGCGTACGCCGCGATCGGTGGAGTCGTTCCTTACCTGAGGCAGCTGACAATATAGCCGCATGCTTTGTGTTAGGCACGTCCACACCGACCGCGGCGTAGGCACCTGAGTCTGCTCTGATCGGCCGATGTAGACGTAACTATTTAGGCAGATATTACTATCTTTCTAATTGTGTGTGTACGCACATACACCGGCCGAGCAGGCCGAGCGGCTACTTACAAATAATAAATCACAACATAGAAAATAACAACAAACAATGTTGTACAATAAAAAAAAACAATCCCATTTAAAGAGAAACATTAATTTTGGTAGTTAGTTTGTGCTGCATGCAACTTGCTGCTAATATGGTTGCTTGGATTCTTCAGATTATTCGTATGTAATCACCTTCTCTGTAAGGTTAAAATTAAAAAGTAAAAGATTAATTAAATGTAACTTTCTAAAGCAGTATAGATTATATTTATTAACATTTATATGAACCGATTATTGCAATTTAGATAATTATAACAATCCATTATTTATTGGATATTTATTCGTAATATACAGGCTGTAAACTTGAATGTTTGCCATAACTTAAGGATAGTTGAAACATAAATTATATTGTTTTATTTCTACCCAATGAAAGTGTACCAATTTTTCTATAAAAGTAATATAAATATTTTTAAGTGTTCACTTATCAATACTAAACATAGCCTTAAGCTTGACGACCAATGTGCCGCAGTGGTAGTGCAACTGCCTTTGATGCAGAAGGTTCCGGGCTTGATTCTCGGAGGGTCACTTACAAAGTTGATATTTATCACTTTGTGAATTTGTTCCCAGTCTGGTTAGGACATTGTGGGCTGAACCACCCGATTGTCCGTAAAAAAGATGGTTCCGTGTTTCGGATGGCACGTTAAGCCGTAGGTCCCGGTTGCTGTCTATGATCACTTAGGCGGCGGTCATTACACAACCATGTTAGAAGCCTGCTACTTGTAGAAGGCAGTTGAAAAATTCTGACATTAGGGTTCACTGGGTCGTTGGACGATTCGGTAAACCACACGAAAAAAGAGAGCCTTAAACTATTGCATGGTTACATTAATACAACAACATTACCTTTCTTCCACAGCTACAACAGTACCAACTTGGGACCCAGGTCCCTGAGGTCGCTTTAAAGCATCCAAACGTAGTTCTATTGCCACCAGTCTTTGACAATACAGTAGTATGACCCGGTGGCCATCTTTGATTTCTATAACTCCTATCTCATTGATCTTCCTCTGGCTGTCGCACACAATTCGTGGCCATGCACCTCCTGTTGGTACCCATCCATTTAAATCAATCCTCAAAGAGGGCTTAGCTTTATACAGTTTTAACTGCCCCTTGCGGTATGGATTGTAGTAAATATTCAGTACTCGCTGTGCTGTTCCTGTACATAGAAACATGATAGTCTGTGTTAATATGTTAATCTAATTTGTCATGACCCATAGCATTGTGGGTAAATGATTCAAGGAGGAGGAACTTGGTATAAAAGTATTGATTTTTGATATTATAATCAGTAATCTTATTATTCACAGACCGGATGGGGTGTCTGAATGAACAGTGATGCCTAAAGACAAACAAGTTTAAAAAGAAATTGTAGATAAGTATTTGCACTACCTCACTTTCATTGTTGCACTTTCTCATGTACCCTATAACATGGCCTGGTAGAGAATGGTACCTAGCACTAAGGCTATCTTGTTTTGCCAAAATAGATCTGCAAAGGTCACAGTGGCTGTTGGTCTTCTCAGGACCAACCTCTGTTTTATCAAATAATAAAAAACTAAAAAAAGGCTATCTTGTTGTACCTACAATTTTTTTTGTGTTTCTTTGATAACTGCATTATTCCTTGTTTTGTACAATACATACATACATAAATCACGCCTTTATCCTTTGCGGGGTGGGCAGAGTGTTAACGGCCGTAAGAATACGGTCACTATCGCCACATCTGACATTTAGAGGATTGTTTTCCAAGGTTGTTTCAGAAAACATGTGTATCACTATAGTGACAGGTTGTCAGCCTGTCGCCTAAAAATTGTAATACACCAATACTCTCAAGTCCCTTAGTCGCCTCTTACGACAACCGCGGGAAGGATGGGGGGTGATGCTATACAATACCTAAAATTTTGGTTTTGTTACTTTATAGCTTGAAGACAAAAATTGCAGAATGTACATGGGGTGGATCTGGGTATCCTTTACCTCACTTCCAACAGGGCAACTGAATTTTGTCTTTAGATATCACTGCTTAGCCAACCTGGTAGAAAATATGCTCTTACCAACAAGGACAGTAGAACCATATGATTGTACAGTAGCACCTTTTAAATGGGTAATTGCGATTGAATTTTCAGCTATCCAGCAGTAAACCTCCGGGTTATTCCAGTGGAAACCGTGCTGCTCAAGCAAGTCAATTACAATGTTTGGCTGTTTTTTTTCAACACAACAAAGCAGTTTTAGCTCCTTATTTATAATTGAAAAAATTAATCCTTTCTGCGTCAACACATTGATTTGTTTATCATTGATAACAGCAACAGCTTGCAGTATGTCTTCATAGAACCCGGATGCAGTATCCAGCTGCGCAACCAGCTCAGGTGGTGCAATGACTGCAGAATCCATCATAGGACCACCCATCTCTGTCACAAGTTTTGACATCACCAATGAAGTATCCATTTTAAAATGGAACACATTGTTTCCAACAAGGAAGTACCTCGTTCCCTCTAACATTTCATCATTGTGGTATATCTCTCCAATACGATGCATTCTATTATTACATTTCGTTATAATGATAAGTTGCATGTCATTATCCCTCAAAACTATCAAATCATCATTCTCTTGATATTGATCAAAGTTGAAGTCATATTCAACTCTGTTTATCTCTTTCAATTTTTCTGTATCATAATAACATATGGTAGAGAAAGTATATGCCTCACCAATGAAATCTAACATCTCATCGTAACCAACATTGTAATATGGATACCCAATGATACCGTTTTTGAGGAATTGCATTAGTTTTCTACCCTTATCTTCTGGAATGACGTAGCGGTCTTCCAACAGTCCTGAGTACTTGAAGTACACTTTAGATGAAGATACCTGAGACCATGATCTTAGAGACTTGTACAAATCCTCCCAAGTTATTTGGCTTTTGCGAAACGCATCCTCGTAAATTTGGTCGAATTCTTTTCTGCATAGTTGTTTCCATTTCAACTCACTCACCTCATGAGCTGCAGCACTCCAACTATTGCAAACTTGGCCACAAATTTTCAAATCATTGCAGTTCAAATACTGGAAAATATTCAGTAAAGTCTCTGAAGGTAGATGGTTCATGTTTGTTACACTCATTTTCAGTTTTTTATCCACTGCAAATCTGAGAGAAGGTCACAGACGTGGTCACGGACAGAGATGAGGGGGATCCACATTCAATCTCAACGAATCAAAACAGGAAAGCAAAACTTGCTCGAAGATCAAAGTCGTCACAACCGCAACCAATATCTGATCTTCACGCACAGCTAAATCTAATCAGCACAATAAATAACTGCATAAACCTAAGTGATAAAATAATAACTTTTTATAAAACTTTCCTCCAACTACCCACCACAACACACCAACCGGTTGCAACCCAGCCATAGACACACACACACAGCACCGATCACTCACTCACTACTAATAATGCCACAGAGTATATTAAAATTATCCAAGCCCCGGCACACTGACCTCGATAGTATTCTCTATGGCTCTGGACTGGTGGTTGCTGCATGCAACACTTTTGAAACTCGTTGAAAATCGCCATCTTGGCGCTGAGGGCAGAAACGAAATTCCGTTGAACTAAAATTTGTGATGTCCTAAGTCGACTGAAATTTTAAATCGTACCCTAGGCAATACAAAGTGTAGTTTGGCGTTCCAACACGCTAAAAATTGCATATTTTTGATAAAAATAGTAGGTATATTCTACTATTTATGTATTAAAAATGATTTCCTGGCCTGGCTATTTTTCAATTGTTTCTACACAATATTACGACACATCGAAGCAATTTAATACTTAGGTATACGACGGCGGCGTCATGGCACCTATGGATTTGGGACTAGTGTGGTTGCGCATGTGGGTATGTCCGCGTGCACGAACTCGGCTGGGACTAGTTGAATGCCTTCAGTTGTCTTCTTTGAGTGCTCGTTGCATACCATTCCTACTTCAATGGTCCCAACATAGTTAAATCGTTATTTTTAGACAGCGCCTTATAGTGAACTCTATGCACTCTTAACATAATCGTGTAATTATATTACATAATCAATCTGAACAGTATCGGCATTCAGTAAAATGATAAATATTTTGCTTTTCGACAAAAAATATCACATTACTAGTGAATGTAAATAAGTTTTAAGTTTACGCCAAACCACAAACTAATAGTTGCCTACCGTAACCGTCAGATTAGTTCACCAAAACGCTTGGCAAGATTGCGCTTCAAATAAACAAAAACACAACAAAACTAGCTGTCATTTGTATGGGACAGCAAGTCCAGTACCATTAGAGAAGACTATGGAGGTCAGTGCCCCAGCACCTCAGCTACCCTCCACCACAGGTACCCACCATTACATACAGATCACTAAATTATATGTCAATTCAACGAATAGTACCCATGGCGCCATGTTGTCAATAATTTATTGTAAAAATCACGCCAAAAACCATTAAGAAGTGGCGAAAGAACAATTTTGATAAAAGTGAAAGAGTTTTGTAATCGTGAAAAACGCAACGCGGCTCCTATAATCCCGTTAAGATGTGTTCAAGTTCGAGTTGCCGTCATACAGGTTAGGCAAATATAATATTAGTAGCTGGTTGACCGAGCCATGCTCGGTGTTTGTTTTATTTGAAAGTATTTTATGAAAATTAAGTAATAAAAGAACTGTTTACATACATACATACGTATATCACGCCTTTATCCCTTGCAGGGTAGGCAGAGCGTTAACGGCCGTAGAATGCGGTCGCTATCGCCACGTTTGACATTTAATATTATAAAAAATCACGTGTATACTTAGTAACATTAGATACTTACGTATTTTTGTCATTACGACTTCAAATCAACTATTTAAATTGTCTCGTGTATACGTCGGTCGTGCGTTGGTCGACCGTTTATGCCTTTGCGAAAAACAATATGTTCGTGTGAGGATTAGGCACAGTGTGACAGCTTACACCTCATTGCTCTATCAACTAACGCCATCTATTGATGTTGCGCGGTTCCGTGTACGCTATGCCGTTCATCACAAGGAATGTTTTTTTGGACGTAAAACGACATCTGTTGATTTGACGTAGTAGTTCTTATGCCGTCAATTTATTGTTGCGCGGTTCCGAGTGCACTATGCCGTTCATCAACGACTTAACGATTTTTTATCGTAATAAAACAACGTAGTAATCAAAGTTATATTAACCAGGTACTAGTAAATAATAATATACAGTATATGGTATAGTATATAGTATAATGTACTGTAGGGTCTGTAGTGCACACAAAAAAGCGAGGGTCCGCCATGTTGAAATCTAGGGCCTGTACTTTAGTGGGACCACTGGATCAGCGGTGCGGGGGCTGGATTCCTCTCATATCCTTCTCACCCTTTCTATGATTCCATAGACGATCTCTAGAGCTTTTGGTTTACTCAATTTCACTTAAACACAACGATCATAAGGGTCCTTACAATTATCTAAACGATTACAATTAAAATTTATATCACGAGCCATTTATCTAGACTTCTATTCGAAGTCTAGTTCTTCTATAGTCTTGGAACTTCTAATTACAAGTCCTAACCCAAATCCATTCCATATGGGCGGTTTGCTACAAGCGTTGCATAAGCGTATGACGGGAAGCGCAAGAAAAGCGCAGGAGTCCGCACGACGCGACGCGACGCGACGGAAAGCTAGCAAATGGCGGCAGCGGTGCTTACCTACCGTCACAGCCTACCGTGGCAAGTCCCCGCTCGAAGTAAATGGTACGATAATGAAACTAACCAATATAGGTTCCAATTGCATTTATAGCATTAGTTTCACAAATAGAGGGAAAAAAAATCAATTCCTTATCCAGGGGTTGAAACTACACGCTGAAACCATCTTGAAAGAAACATGAAAATGACGCAACCAAGCACGGGACACCTGAAAAAGCGAAAAGCTTTTAAAATAATTAAATAACGAACGTTAACGAACGAACGGTAACGAATGTTATATTATAAGTAACTTAATAACATTATACATTACAGTAACATGTTTAAAAAGAATGGCTACGGACAATCAGGTCAGAAGTACTAGCTATTTCCTATCACAGTCTGTGTTCGCTGTTCTAGTGTTCGCTGGCAAGCGGCAGGTTCGATTCGAATGGGAAACGAGCCCTCGTTATCAGTCGCGCAGAAGCTAATCACTTTCATTGCAACCCCGCAAGGAGGTCGCGCGGTGTGCGCCGGCGGACGGCGGACAGCGGGCCGGCGACGTCAGTCGGCCTCGGCGCCGCGCAGCAGACGCGCGCACCCGCTCGTGTGCCGCACGCCGCCCGCACGCAGACCGCGCGCCGCGCGCCGCGACGCCGCGCCACCAGCCCGCAGCTCCCCGGCGCCACCTGCCGGGCATGGAGGCCTGCTGCGCGATCACTGCTGCCGAGCACCTCGCGGGCGACCAGGTACGTCCACCACCACACCGCAGCTCCTCCACCTCCCGCTTTTCTATCAGTGATCGCGAACTTTACGAGTGACGATTTTCGCGGATACTTGCCGGCCAGTGTATGAAGTGAGATGGACACCTTATTTTATTATAGGTACCTACTTACATACCTAGTTTCAATCAGAATAGTGGTCTACGATAATTCTTATAGTGCTAAGCGTTGCATTGCATGCAATGCATAAATCAAAAATATATATATTTATAATTTACATATCTTTAAATAATTCTATCCTTATCTATTATGTAGAGAATATAAAAAATATGGTTGAATACTACCTAATGAATTGGCTACCTAAATCATATCTAGGTAGGTAGACCGGTAGTTCTGTCTACTTGCCTAAGATGGTAAGAAAAAGTAGAAATTGTTTATTTTGTGTGGTTTTTATTTACTTGGCGAAATAAGTACCGTTCCATACACATGTCTGTTTTAATGGATTTACCTTCTTATGAATTAACGTATGTAACTTGCTCAGCAGATCTAACTTATAACAATATATTGCAAAAGGTAAACTTAGGTAGGTAGTAAAGTTACTCATAGTTACATAATTTAAAGCATTTATCAGATAATTCGATGAAGAAGAAGAAGAAGATCAGATAATGGTTTTTTATTTCTCACTGTTCCTGGTCCTGTTAATTATGTAAACTACGGTAACGCAATTGTTTTTCTATATAAAAGACATCAACGCTGCCGCCGCGCGCGGGCCGCGCCGCACCCGGAGCGTAGATTCGCTGCATCGCACATCGCAGCCTTAGAGAAGACAGCTACATGTTGCTACCATAGAGCAAACATGAACACTGACATACATTTTTTTTATTGTAAGTCTTTACAATGTTAGCCCCGTGGTCATTAAATCTACGCCTGTCGGCTTGGTGGGGAGCACGAGCTCACCCGGAAATAATTGATTGGTTGATCAAACAACCAGCCCAAGAGACTGGACTTAGAAGTTGTTCTGGGAAGAACAGATCAGACTGAATCTACCCGGTATGTGCCGGTAATTGCCAAAATGAGGCGTAAATGAGGGAGTTCCGCGACCCCGCCGGCGGGGACGCCGGTTGCTTGAAGAGCTTGTTGAGTGTGATCTACTCGCAATGGCTGCAGTGGCGGCTTGGGTGATCTTGTCATCAACATCCGAAAGGACGTGCCTGGTTCAAAACGCGAGGTTGGATAGGGGAAGTAGTTGGACGCAACTTTTGGGGATTTTTATGATGGGGAGCGTTGTTGAAGAAGCGACAGGACGCTTGTTTCATGTAATATTTTATGGTGGGGAGACCTAAGTCGATGTGGAGGTTGGCGTTCCGCAGGTACCAGAGTCCCGGTTGCCCTGCGCTTGAATCGGTTTTGGATGACCTGAAGCATATTAAGATGCGACTTAAATGTGTGAGCAAAGACTACGCTGGCGTAGGTCATGATAGGACTGCCATAGAGAAGACATCAACGCTGCAACTTGTGTTCATTAATATTATAGTTTTTTCTGACTACGGCCCTGTAATAACGCCGCGATTCCAACCTCTGTTTATTACCAAATATTTACAGAAAACATTTATATCGAGCGGACACAAAACATCACACTTTAGAAAAGTCTACTCGCGAAGCACATCCAAAGCACTGGTCTACCAGATTCTACGCAACTCAGCAGCCAGAAAATACATCGCAGTCATATGTAACATATCAATGCGACCTTAGAATGCGACAGATGCGGAACGCACCTTAGGAATTCAGGAACTTTCTGAAATAGGAGACGTGAAAATTACACATTATAGTCTTGTATTCTTCGTTAAAAATGCGCTATGCTATATATAACTCTTCAGTAAGTACAGCGACACAGTATATTAGGGCACCTTTAGAAACAAGTGTTACCTACAGGGCATAAATGACAACTGTAATAAATTCTAAGAAAGTGGTAATATGTAAGTAGTAAAAGCAAGCTTCAAAAGTGATCGATCAAAATCGATGCTGTTTGAACCCTCTAGGTACATAAAACCACCATGAAACTGAAAAGCGTTGTAAATTTTTTGTAATAGTCATGTAGGTGTAATCCCTCCATACAACATACATAAAACGTATAGTTGGCATATTTTAAAATGTTTAATTTTCGTATGAATTCAAATAATATATGCTGTGTCCAATTAACGGATTTTCGGATCTACCGCTTTATTGATACAAGACGGGGGCCACGAGAACTGCGAGCGCGGAAAACCGGCTCTAGTAATCTCCAAGTTCGTCTTTTTCTGTCGTCGTTTCGGGAACCGAGACGAAAAACGACCCGATAAAACATTTTCTACCCGTGAGTGTCGTAAAATGTGTTATAGGGGCAAATCAAGACAATGGGCAACAGCGTTTTTTAAAATATTTACAACACATCACACTACCTTGCCAAATGTGGTGAGTATTGGGGGGGAGGGGAGGTTTGTCCACTGTCCAGCAGTAGCTAGATTGTTGTAGGCTATAGTATAGATATTAAAATATTCCAGGCAATTACATGTTTGGATACTAAAGACCTAGGTTTCCCCCGGTTATATCGACCATTTTTCTTTTTTTTAGGAGTCATAATCATAAAGATCTTAAAATTGTAATGTGACACATAAATTCGGCTATTCTCCATATACTCGTATCTTAATAACAGTTATGATTGTCGGCGGTCGTGGCTACAATACCCTCGTGTCCAATGACTTCCATTCTTGTCATTAGCATATTAGAAAAGTTATTTTATTATGTATATCTTTTATTGTTAAGCAGCTTTCAAATGACGACGGCTAGAAAACAACAACGCTCCGTTTTATTAATTATCAATAACTCAAGATATTTTAAACACCTTTTTTGTGATTTTAACTGTTTTCATATTGTTTTTTTAGGCAAACTGCTGACAAATATAATTAATAATTTATCTATACCAAGAAACATATGTAGTGTACTGCAGTATATAATATAAACAGTTGTGAGTACTCGTTATGTTAGCAATTAATAAGAACTTATGTCAAATAAATAATGCTCGGAACTTACCTACCTACATAAAATACAATTCATTCAACGCAGTTTTTAAGAGTTGTTATTGATTAGATCTGGTAAATCGGTCAGGTTAGAATAAATCCACCCTAAGAAGCCAGAGTTGACATCTGTAAAGCCGTGCTTATCACGTGGGTCGTACTAATTAATTAGAGTTCATCTTTCTTTTCGTGTGGGACACCGAGTCGTCCGACGATCGCGGCGTTAACTAGAGTTGAAGGTATTGAAATTGTTTGTGTATTGTTCCAGATTGTCCCGGGCGGCGGCTGCTGGGGCCCTCCACACGCCGCCGGCCTCATCCACTCCTGGTTTCAGATGCAGGTCAGTCACTTTTTACTTCTACGCCTCTGTAATATGACGTTATATGTTTTTACAAACCAAACTTCCTGCCTACGGCTGTAAAGTTTCAGTTCAAAGTATCAAATCCAGGACTAGATCTGCCATTTTCGACTCGAGATCTCCTCCCATTTTCGACTACACTTGGGTACTTACATGGTTCGTCAGTGTAGGGGCTTGATCCTAGAAACGCCTGGCTTCTTAGTACTTGACTAATAAACAATCATTTTCATCTCATTTGCTTTGATAAATTACCTAACGTAATCTACTTACCTGTTTACTAATTAAGTATTAACATTTTATATATTTATAAAAGAACGTCGTGATGAAACCCACATTCAAATAAAATTTGAATTCAGATGATATTTGAGTGTGGCTTAACCTAGGATACGGGCCAGGTTAGCCTTTGGGTTGCAGTGGTCAGATGGCAGCCGCTCTGTGTAAAAACTTGGTTCCACGTCAAATCCCCTAGGTTAGGTAGCCGACCCCGACAGAAACGGGATAAGGCAAGGAGAATGATGATATTATAATAAAAGAACGATAAATACCACTATCGAACCGCGCGCGCATGATATTTTTTGTCTGTGATTGACATAAAAAACGCACCTTTTCATTATCCAGGCAATTCGTACTTTTTATCCCTAATTTGTTTTATAGGGGACAAAAAGAATAAGGTGTTTTTCAATTGTAAGAGTAACATCCATATTTTTTCTTTGTCAAATTAATTCACAAGGTCTTTTGATTTTTTAAAAACCAATCCAGCCATTTTTCAGACAATTTGATACAAACATGGATAAACAAAACACACATTTCTTTCCTCTCTAAATATTAATACAGTACCTATCCCTGTAGGAAAGTAAGCAAATTATGAAGCTACACCACCGAAGCATAAGAGCGGAATGGACGGTATGCCGGCTCGTAGTTATTGTTACAGTACATTTGAAGACAAATCGAATCGATCGATGGTATCAGCGGCATCGGCATGGGATATTACACGGACCATAGCCTGCGGAGAGACCCCATTGTCGGGGGGCAGGTACCGTGCTCAGCCAGCTCATGGGAAACGAGCACCTCCATAGCATATTCGCGTCGCGACCGACAGAACACCTTAACTAATTATTAGCTACTAGCTGTTCGCTCGCGGTTTCACTCGCTCTTTTCATTGTGTACCTATAGAACACAGAGTCAACGAACAACCTAAAGAACCCATCCTTTAAGGTTTTTTATTCTTCAGTCCATTTAACAGATCGGATTCGCAGTAACGATCTTCATACTAAATTATACCCCTTTAGAAACAAAAATTTTGAATATGCTGAATCACGTGTTTTGGTTTTTTAACTTTTCATTCTAATTTCAAATTATGAAACAGATCGTTTCAAAGACCACGACCTTCCATACAAACGTTCAACCCCCTTTTTTCCCCCTTAGGGATGAAAAATAAAACCCCCTGAAACACGTGTTTCATTATTTTAGTTCTTTTATCTAACCCCAAAATTTAAAACACGTTCTAGACCGGGAACTTTCATACAAACGTTTAACCCCCGCCTTACAGCGGTACAGGGTTATGGTTTCAAAAGCAAAAACCCCTGAAACATGTGTTTAACAATTTAGCTTTATAGTCTAATCACAACTGTTGAAGCAGATTGCACCAAATAACACAGAGTTTCATACAAATTTCTAACCCCAAAAAAGTATCTCTCAAAAAATTTTTATTTCATTTTTACTAGTGACCAATACTGCCAAGTTGCCAACTCAGGACGCACTGGTAATAAAGGAACGATTTTCCCGAAAGATTCGAATCGAAAGAAACGTAAGCAATTTGGATCTCCTATTGAAAATTTACTTAGTCGGCTGCTACATTTTCTCTGATGTGAGAGATCTTTTTTGCATTTTATAATCTGTTTTACACGGAGCAAGTCATTTCTTATCACGACCCAGTGCAAATTTAGTTTTAGGTATGGTCACAAGTAAAATTTCACCCTATGTTCATAGCTGGGTCCGAAGTTTGCTGTTGAAAGTGGATCACTTTCATAGACTGGTGTTGTTCAGCCCTTCTCTGTTCGTGTTGTAGGCTTAAGATAATTATGCACAGTACAGATACTTATCTAGCGAGTAGACTTCAGATGTGTCATTTGGATTTTAACAAAAAAAGTGAAGAATTTTGACGTAGGATTGTAGAGAAAATCGAAGTCGGGGTGCGCATCATAACTGGGCTAGACTCTGAGCCCTTAAAAGGGTGTGACCATGTCCTATCCTAACACTCTGAATAGGTAACATTATGCTAACTTTGTGCAATAATTAGATTGAACATTGAAATATTTAAGTAACGTTCGGCCGACAAATGCAAAAAATTATCGATGATGAAAGAATTGGAAAGTCAGTGCCGTTATCAGTTATACAACGTGAAACCAGCCAGTTCCGGCCCTCGTGTTATCAATTGCTTGCGGTCTAGTGTTGTTGCCGCTCAGTAGTGGACTATCGATTGTCTAACTCTATCAATTGTTCATGCTAGCAATTTGATAATTAATAGTTCAAAATGTAGCAATACTACCGATCGGTAGTATATTTCACATGATTTAAAATCAATTGATTGAAATTGGTTCACTAAAAAACGATCGACCTATTGATAATTTTTAATCATGAGCCATGAAACTATCGATATTTAACTTCGTAAGTATTGAACTTTTCAATAGTATTCCTGCATTTTAAACTATCGATACTATCGATTGACCTATCGCTTGTATAGGGATTTTCAAATGCAAACTGTCGATAGTTCGGTAACACTAGGGCGGTCAGCTGCAACGCGCTTTACACTTCAATTGCAAACCTTACCACGGGCGGATAGAGCCCCATGGGATACATCGAGTTGCGTCAGACAGTACATCGCGTTGGTTACAGTGTACACTAGGTTTAGGAAATATTCACATGCAATCAGCAGCTAACAGGTTTTGCTTTGCTTATTATCGTTTATACAAGTACGTACATAATCTATTAGATGATAATATAGTATGTTTTAGAAAATGACACCTATACAAAATATGCTACACCAATACTTTTCTTCTGAATAACATGACGTTGGTGTATAATATCGCCAATTTCAATGAAAAATAGCAACGTTAATTGTTGCACAAAACACGGAAAATTTATAAAAATAAAATTGAATATCTACGTTTGCATATTTTTACAAAAAAAAAATACTGAGGCGTAAACCTTTTCTACACTGCTTACCGAAAATAACGTATTTAGAACTAAATACACTAAATAGCGCCAAACACCAGCACTTTTGTCTCTTTCGATGCCCGACTTTGACATTAAATAACTCCAGAACTAGTATGTTGCATAAAAATTCCCTATGCTAAAATGATAAGCAATATTTAATCTATATTATTATATAGGTTTGGCTTTGATGCGATTCCTGCAAGTGTGACGCAAGACTGATGAAAATCAGGACGAGCATCCAAACAAAAGTTATCATGATCCTTTAGGATTTATAAGTCTTTACCAATTCTAAATTTTTATCCCTGGGTTGGGGATGGGGTAACAGAGGGTAAAAAGAAAAATATGAAGGACTTAAACTTAAAGTGTAGCATCTTCAAAAGTAGCTGAAAGTTTGCAGGTATGCTTGTCAAAATGAGTTCATTTGTTAATTCTGTGTTCCATACACATAAAATGCGCGTGTGAAACCGAGGGAGGACATTCATATTATTGTGCTACTTATAGTCCTAGTGAGTCTATATAATTATTTTCCCTTCTGAAGATTTGCTTGATTGTCACCTAGGTATGACAATTCTCGCCCCTTTTTATAATTTTAGGTCAGATGGCGATATTTATTGTTGTTGATATTTTGACATTTGAATTATAATTTGATACTGAACTAGATAAATAGTAGTTTTTATGACAAGGGATTAAAGTCATATATTTAAACCGAGATCGTTATTTTGAGTCACGAGCGAAACGATGGATTTTAGAGTAGAATCTTGAGTAAAGCGAGGACAAATAACTTTAGGCCCGAGTTATACATACTACTCTTCACCCCCCTATATGAGAAAAACTTCAAATACCTTGCTGTTGTCCGTTAATTATTGTATCTTCACAGTTTATTTACACTTTACCTAATAAATTGAGTTATAGACATCATATATTTACAAAAAACACAATCATTCGATTCTTTTCATATAATTGAGAGGTTTTATTCAAAAAATCAAGAGGCTGTATGTATAGTGAAGACCATGGGTTGCTATAAATAGCGCCAAAAGAAAAATAAAATTTTACACTTTTCTTTTTATTTTCATTGTTTGCTAGGAACTAGGTAAATACTAGGTGTTAAATACTCAACAAAATAGCAGATACTTGGTAGTATTTCACTCAAAAGCGTTCCAATTCTAGCAAATTCGCGTTTGATTGGCTGGCAAATATTAATGTTCCAAATTCAAATCACTTTTAGTCCCTTGGGACTAAAACCTTGGGACTTTACCTATTTTTCAAGCAAACCTACTTTTAAATTGGTTTACTTATGTAGGTATGCCTATAGAGTAGTTTTTGAATAAAGGGGATGAAAAATACTTTTCTATTCACTAGACAAGTACCCACTATTAACTATCAGATAGCGGGATATTTTAATAACTATAGGTGGGTAGCTATGAAATATTAGGTTTTCTCCCCGCAAGGTACCTGTAATATTATTTGTATTATTTCCACAAAGGTATCTACTTACCCAATTATTGCTTGTGATCGGGTCGTATGCGTGTAAAATAATATTTAACGCGCCATTAGGCCGCGCGCACTGTGACATGCTCTATTGTTCTCCTTCCTAGTGGGGTTCTGCAGGCAAACGTTTTATTTACCCGACCTTTTACTAGTTGGAATACAAGGCATCGGCTACAGACGACAATTGCCGTGTGATGCCGGCTTAGAATAGCATCACCCCATCTCTTCCCGTGGGTGTTGCAAAAGGCAAGCAAGGGACGCGAGGGTTTCATGTGTATTACAATTTTAGGCGACATGCTGACAACCTGTCACTACAGTGATACATGTACCATCGAAAAGGGCCCTCAATACTTGTCAGACGTGGCGATAACGACCGTAATTTTACGATTGTTAAGGCTCTGACTACCCTGGAAGGGATAAAGGCGTTACTGACAGCCACGAAAAATTTCACTCCAGAGGCTGAGTAGACCTAAAAGACTTTAATAAGTAATTGAATTATATCCAATTTAAAACGCAGAAAACCTGCCGAAATTAATAAGTACAATTATTCAGGATTTGGTCTAGTATTCTAATGTTTTCAAAACCCGATACAGATAATTTGTCTCGATAGAAAAAAAAGTACGTGAAATACACACACAATAATTATTCATTTACCTATTTTCATAATGACCGCATTAAAAATATAAAGTTAAGTTAATTATTTTCAATTCTGAAATAACCATCCTTAGGTATATCTTGGTACTTGCTTACAAAACATTTCCCAGTTTATTAACATGTAGAGTAGAGAGGAATATTGAGGATAAGAGTAACATTGATGATAACTTGTTTTAAATTGGTTTATATGTCAATTATATTTATACTATCAATTCTGTATTGGTTTATCTAGTGTCTTTTTCACTAGCGTTGTGATGAGTGGAAGATTAGGTACACTTTCTGTACATTATAATAAATTATTATGCATTTACAAATGCGCAGCCAGACTATCCATTTCTCATCATGTCCTTTCAATCAAAAACATTATACACTTCACTGATTTTACTCAGTTGCGTAAGCGCAGCGTAAATAGGATTCATTCGGGGGGAGGGGGCTGCGGGCAACAGGGGGGGGGGACAGTGACAGGATTCACGGTCCACTTCACGAACACAATGATCGTACTCAATACGTGATCGATTATGCCATTATGTGTAGGTATACTCCAGCATTATACTCGCTTACCCTCATTTCATTTCAATGTCTATTTACAAATGTCAAAATAAACGGCAATTTTACGGACAAATCTCCACAATTCCACGTACGGTACTAGGTATTGGCCGTGTGATGCCGGCAGAGTAAAATAGCACTACCCCCACAATAGAATAGCTCTTCCCGTGGGGATTGAAAGAGGCGATCGAGGAATAGATCCGGTCGATTCACACCAGGGTCCTGGAGATGGACAACTCCACAGTTAAACCCGGAACACAGTCCTGTGGATCTAGCCCGGGACGCCGAGAGGGTGGCGCAGGGCTCGGGCAACTCTGCGTTTTCCATAACCGTGTCTTAGGCGACACAATGTCTGTGGAGAGGCCACGTTACAAAAAAAGCTGTAACCCACCACGACATTGTTAAACCGCATCCACAAGACGATGACTAGGTATCCAAAGTTGTGTATAAGTAAAGTTCACTAAAACAGGGTGTAAAGTAATGCGTAAAGGGTGAATTTTATTCTCAAGGAACATACCTAAATCTAAAAATTAATAAAAACTTAACCTCCTCAGCTGACCGAGTCAACCAACCTGCTGAAGAGACTTGTTGGAAGTAAATTGTTTAGTTCCGCGGGGTGGTTCAAATCTAACATACTATCGCCGAAGTTCAGCGGTTAATTTTACGTTACAACGTACATATATTCGGTACTGACACATTTGAAGTGCCGATTATACTAAGCTCGCCTGCGAAGTTCGGCTGTATGCTGTAACGCGAAGTACTTTCGGCTTAATGTGTCGTGCTTAATTCAAATAACATTTTAAGCTTTCATACTATTCTTTAAAAAACAATGCAAAACGAACGTCCCATTAGGTACCTCCACGTTGAAGTACCCAAAGTACGTTTTCAACATTTGTTAGGTTTCATATCCGTATAGTAAGTTTCTTGGATTCATTATTATCAAATGGCATACTTAAGTTCCTCTTTCCAGGAACCTGTGCACTTAGGTAACCCTAAATATTCTAGTTATTTAAGTTTAGTGCCATTGATAATAGCCGAGAATAGTTGACACAGATACCTTGTTCAAATAGCGATTTATGTATATCTAAACACGACGGAAACTTATCAGTACGTATCACTAAACAAACAGAACGTTACTTAGAATATAGCAATTCATTCCTTACCTTACCATGAGGCACGTCCGCCTGTAAATCAATAATTATTTCACATATTATGTATGGAGGTAGGTAAGTAAACATAAAATGACATTACTGGTTAATTATAAAAATAAATATTATTAAAAGGGTTTCTTCGGTTTGTTCATAAGGCGCAGACAATACACCCACCTAAAATGCAACAAGCATTAATTATCAAAAACGTAAACACAATTGCAAAAAAAAAGAAAGCACCATTTTGCGTTCTGTTCTCATTGAGCCCTTTTGAATTTATGACATTGTAACGTAGTTATATTAAAACAATAGAATACAATACAAAGATACTTTATTGCTCAAAAGAACAATATACTTATTACAAAAATGTAATAAAAGGACAAAATTTACCTAGGTCCACTTGGATGACTCCGGACTCAAGTCGGCTGGAACAAAGACCTCATCGTTCTAGGCGGAGTTTCACGCATGATTCTGACCTTCGTAAATGTGGAGCTAATCCACAAACTAAGGCCCGTCTTGTATTGTGTTCTTCGCGTCCAGCCACCTGCACTGGTGTTAAAAAAGGTTGTGATGGTGGCGAAATACTGGTAGAACGAAATGAAAGGAATTAGGCTTGTCATAGATACGATAGAAGAAGATTCTTACAACCAATTCTGAATCTACACCCCCAACTCAAGCAAACTCAATGTCACGTGTGCTTTGGTCATTTCGGTACTCAGAAACAACTCGTTTGCATAGTATTATAGTACAAGATGCCTTCATTTCACCTTTTTGACTTTAGGATAACAGCTAAGCTGTACTGAGTGAATAATTTTGGCTGAGATGTAGAATTTGTAAGAATGTTGCGATGTATCTTGCGTCGCAAAACAAATCATTGCAATACATATATAATATCGTGAATTTATATGAAGAATAGCAACCAACATAAATTGTAGCACAAAACAGGCAAAATGATATTTTTTTAAACTGCCCTTATCTATTTTACCCAAAGATTTTACTGAGGTCTGAACCTTTTTTACACTGCTTACGGAAGATAACGAATTTAGAACGAAATGCACTAATAAGCGCCAAAAATTAGCATTTATTTCTGTCGCTGCCCAACTTTAACTTTCAATAACTCCAGAATTAGTGCGTTGCGTAAAAATTCCCTGTGCATAAATGTTAAGCACTAATGAAACTCTATAATAATTATATAAGTTTGAGTTTGATGCGCGCCTTGCAAGTATGACGCAAGAGTGATGAAAATCAGGACGAGCATCCCAACAAAAGTTGGCATGACCCTTTGGGTAGAACCACTGCGTAGTAATCATGACTGATTACTTCCTAGAAAAAATAGAGATATAAACAAAATGCCTGCTTAAATGAGTAAGTAAATACAGTAGGTACCCCTAATTTATGGTTTAACCATTATCAACATGCACCACTAGGTACACTCGTAACTAAGTAACTAGATCCTTTGGATAAGATTGTATTTGAATCGGCCAAGAAGGTAAACAAGTCACTATTATTTATGGAATAGCAGAAACACACGAGAGCTGTAAATGTAATCTATGCAATCAAGCTTTCGTGTTTAAAAAACTTGTGTGATATCTGGACATAAGATACGATGTCTTCGCCCCGCATTAATAATTCATTAGACATTTTATAGGGTTTAAAAACGACCTGCGCTGTATGTAAAAAATACAGAGCTCTTCCAGGTGCTACTCTACCTATAAAGTGTACACAATCTGCAGACCTATGCTGCAGACAATCTAGGTTAGGGCAATGCGGCCCCAAAACATGGCGTTTGTCCCAGTCTGACGCAGGCGGAGAGAGCGGGACACCGCACGCGTGACCTAGAGCAGCAGGTTGGGAATCCGGAAGGTACGGACAAACCGGCTTCACGATGCATTTTTCCATTCAATGGAAAGCTATACAGTCTACTACTTGCCTCGCAAACTGATGGGATTCTTTCTTTTTTTTGGCATATTTACAAGTTTTCCAACCAGCTAGTCTGCGGATCAATTTCTGGTCGTGTAACGATCGCATATAAATTACGTTTAATTTAATGACTAGTTACTTCTCGCACGATATCGAGTAAGTACTAGAGGAAGTGCTCTATAAAATTTGTTACAGTATCGCCATAAACGTCGGCGTTTTAACTGCTTTTTCAGTTTTCATCACTCGTGGAATTTAGGGGAGCTTAAAAGCTTTTGAACGGATTCTAATCGATTCCCACATGGATGTAGAGCAACTGAAAATGGTTGTGGGTTGTTTCGTAAGTTAGTAAGTCTTATTGCTTAACTTAGGGCCGGAATGTCAAAGCGCAGGCAGGTACGTGTACGTGCGCTCGCTGGCCGCCGCGCCAGGCAGCACGTGGCTCGTCCTATATGCGCGCGCGCCGCCGCAGCGCTCCACTCTCTACCCCGAGGCGTCGCGCGCGCCACATTCCGCGCCCGAGGCCTGCCGCCGGCCGCGCACTCAAACAAACGCACTCTGCCAAATAGCTCTCATCTCTTTCTGGGTGTTTTATATTATAATAATAATTTTATATTAAAATATTCACTTTCCGGGTGTTTCTATGCAAGAATGTACTCTACTATGCACTAAGAATGTAATCTACCTTACCTACCAAATAACGCATGGCGCTGTTGTCCTGCTGCAGCCGCTAGATTACGTACTACATACCTACTAACTAACTACTAACTAACTAACTTCAGTAGGTATGACTTTCGAATCGGTCTTTCTAAGTATTAATTTCCATTCTTACAAACTTACCGTATTTTGTGTAAGAATTTATTCGCGCTGCCATCTTTATTTGGGCTGGTTATCTTTATTGACACATTCAGAACACAAGTTATTGGTCAAATCGGTCTTGAAAATGTTCTCCCACAGCACAGGTCGTCTCGTCGTCACTTGGCCATTCAGAACTTTTTGATTTATTGTGTCGATGGTATACCTATTTTTATCCTTGTTTATGTCAGGTAAGAGAGTTTTTAAACCACCTACCTACCACTAGGTACTACGCTTAGGCATAAGTATAATGCATTTTTATGAATCAAAGTTACCTATATATTATGCAACAGAATATGGAAAATATATGCTTTAATATGGGATAAGGCTCTAATATGGACTATTGTGGCTATTGACTTGGCTATTGAAAAAGAAAAAGATAGATACAGCTACCGGGAGGGACCGACGGATAAACAAGCCCACCGAAGCGATTCAGACGATTCAGACTTACTCATAACAAAACTGAGGACAAAATTAGCACAAAGTTTTACCAACCTAAGTTTAATTTTGAAGTGTTCCACGGAGCACTTGTCCCATGTGTTTCATAAACATTAATGTACGTATTTGTAGTTTAGATGCGGCCATCGACGAGCTTTTACTACCTTTTTTTATTCGGAAGCGGTGACACAAAATCGGCGTCCGCCAGTACATAATTTGTGGCGGTAATCCCATTTTAAAGAGCATTTCATTTTTATGGTACTTACACCAGTGCACAGAATCCCATTTGGGTAAAGCTAAAACTATACGTATATGAGTTGTGGAAGCCAGAAACCCGCAACATTGAAATTCAGTTAACATTTAACTTACCTAACCTATACCTATAGATAATCTACACATAACCTGTCACTATACTGATACACGACTTATCTGAAACGACCCTCAAACATATGTCAGACGTGGCGATCACGACCGTAATATTAAGGTCGTTAACGTTCTGCCTACCCCGCCAGGGATAAATTCGTGATTTGTGTGTGTAGGGAACAATTCAATTGTACAATATTTTATTCATATTGAACTTTTAGACAACGGTAAGTCGTAGGTATATAGCTCACGTAGAGACGGTAACAGCTTATCGTAAACCAACCATGCACTTTTCCAAAACTGTTTTAAGCTCTAAATCGTACAAGATTGTGCAAGTGAGGTGTCGGCGAGCTGATAAAGGGAGATGGATGCTGATGGTTTCGGTACTTGAAAAGGGCCTGTAATTAGGTATTGACGTCGAAGTGGACAAATTGGCTGGCGGGCGCGGGCGGTGCTGCTACGCTGGTGGTCGACTCACTCACACCACTCTGTAGGTAGGTACTTATACTTGTAGACGACCCCATTCATGTTTTGAAGGCAGTTTTGCTATCGGTCAACGCAAAGTACGCAACGCAGACATCCTACCGGCGACCGTCCAATATTTCTACTTGTAGAGCAAATTACCTACTTTTAAGTTGGTAGACATGTATTATAAGCAGCACCTCAAGTTACCTACGTATTTAAGGGTTCAGCTAGCAGCATTATATGGGTGCTAGTTCTCCGTATAGTTGCAATAGTACTTGTGTATTTACTTAAGTACTTGTGACTAGTCATCATTGAGCTCATACGATATAATCAGTGGCCGAGGCAAGACTTTTCGTTGCCTATTTATGCCGATGCGGGAGCGGCATGACTTTCCGCACACTCTACAAGTGAAGGTTAAAAGTAACTTTATTTTAAAGACTGAAACATGCAGATTTAGGTGTCGTTTTTGCCTTATGTTGGCGAGACCAGAGAACCAGGCGTCGTCATGAGTCTTACGACCATCAAATACACGCGCTTTTGCCATTTGTCCGTATCCTCAGTAAGCTTCACCCAGCTTTGATGGTCGATGTCAAAATGTAGTCATATCCCGGTTGGCGCAATCTTTGAAACGCATCACGGGTGACTAAATACACATGGCATTACACCTAGGTATACTATACACTATTCCTGCTGCTATACTGAATGGTACACACACATGCATGTGGAATCATAATGTAGCCTTTATTATAGGTACTCAATCCACTGTTGTTTTCTTCCGTGTGGGACACCGAGTTGTTCAACCACACGATGAACCCCGGTGTCAGAATTCTGTAATCGCCTACTAAATACAAGTAGCAGTCTTCACACATGTCAATGTAACGACCGCTTGCTAAGTAATCATGTCTAGACAGCAATCGGGTCAGAGAATCGAGCTTGGAACCTTGACGACCGATGTGGCGCAGTGGTAGTGCGACTGCCTTTGACGCAGACGGTCCCGGGTTCGATTCTCGGTGGGTCACTCATAAAATTGATATTTATCACTTTGTGAATTTGTTCCCAGTCTGGTTAGGACATTGCGGGCTGAACCACCCCATTGTCCGTAAGTAAGATGGTTCCGTGTTTCGGATGGCACGTTAAGCCGTAGGTCCCGGTTGCTGTCTATCACTTAGACGGCGGTCGTTACACAACCATGTCAGAAGCCTGCTACTTGCAGAAGGCGGTTGAAAAATTCTGACACTAGGGTTCATCGGGTCGTTGAACGACTTGGTATCCCACACGAAAAAGAAGAAGACCTTGAAGTCGCAGGCAGTCGCAGGCAGTCGCAGGCAGTCGCAATGCGACTTTGCCACATGGCTCGTCAATTCTGGTATTCTGGTTGCACTGCCGCTGCTGGTGCGTCGGTGTCACCAGCAGGCGGCGGCCACTGTCCCGCGCGCCACCGCCGCTGTCCCGCCCGCCACCGTCAAAGTCCCCCGCGCCACCGCCTCCGTCTCGTCGCGCGTCGGGTCAAACATTCTAAATGTTCCAACTGGCATGACGCAATGTACTCCGCTCCGGCTGGATTTGCACTTGTCTCACTGTTAATACTTGCTTATATCGTGCAATCGTTCCATACTAAATCTATCTAATAGACGAGCAAGAATTATACATATTTGAAATCCCAGAAACTGCTCCAACAATTCATGAAAATACGTTTATATAATGGATATTAGGGGCATTTCGGGGACAATTAAACGATCTAGCTAGGTTTTATTTTCCAAAAATCACTCTGAACGGCAGAAAAAGCCATCAACCAGATACCTAATTTTATAGATCGATAACAACCCTCGCGACTAAAATTGGATTTGAACCGAATTTCAAATGTCAACCATGAGAGTGCATAGGTAGGTATTAACCTAAAATCGGTAATGTGTTCGTAATGGGAAATTGTAAAGTTTAGTGTTAAACGGAACTAGAGCCATCTAAAGTAGAACTTTAATGGGTTAAGCTCAACATTGTTAAGTTTGAAAGGAGAAATCGTGATAATAACTAAATGGAATGTCGGCGTAGTTCATTGCTGTTTTAGCGGGTGTGTGTATTGCGTGTGGGATTTTAAGAAGTCGACGAACGTGTTGCATTGTAAGAGGCGACGCGGCCGCACGTGGTGGGATGCGCAGGCGCACGCACCGCCGCGGTTGCGACACCCATAGCCAGTAGACAGCTTGGCGCGCCACTTTTTTAATGCGTTGGTTTATCTGAGGGCAAAGTAGTGCCCCCGCCAAGTAAAGCCTGTCACAGCTTATGGCCATATATTTCTAGAAAAAAAATACCTTTAGCTAACAATTATCTTTCGATGTGGTTTTGATTAATTAATTACTATATTTTTCTCAAACTGTAATAGGAGGATTGGGCGGGCTTTCTTTTTTATAAAACCTTTAAAGAAATTTAACAAAGGCAATGCAATGGCAGAGACATACCCTATTCATTTGATAGGAACATTTGGCTCACTTTTATTGGATCTTTATTAATAATGCCCCATCATATCCACTGGTAGCAATGAGCCTTATCAATTCAATAAAGGAAAATGGACCTTATGTCATAGTACTTGCCCTAAGCTGAGTTACACTGAACACGAGCCCTGTAGTGAAAATCTCATAAACTGTAACTAGATTTAATTACCTACTTAGTTTATTTTTACCTACTTAGTTTATTTGATGTTAAAATCGTAGGTAAGATTGTACATTGAGATGAGCAAAAGCGCCGAAATTCTTTGATCTCGACAATCTGATCCTCCGACTATATCAGTACCTTTCTATACAGCCTTAGGAGGTTAGCAAGCTTAAGTTAAGCTTATGTTTAAGAGCGTGCTTGAACGCTCCGGGTTTTCAGACTTTCATACAAACGTACGAATTCCCCTGATTTCTTACCGAGTAATGCCTCTAGAGCTATGATTCTTTTTTCATTATAAGAAACCATACTAAAGGCATGCCCCTATTATTTTCTTTTCCCGAATTTTTTTTTTTATTTATATAATGATAAAAAAAGCTTTATTGTTTTGTATGAAGAAAATTGCTTATATTTTCTACTCGTAATTATTTTTCGAAAAAAAATCGAAGAATCTTAATGTTGCGTTTCCCACACTTCTGCGCAAAAATAACGCTGCGCTAAAGTATGACACTGTCAGATCGATATTAAAAACGTCACTCTCCATACTAAACCCGCTCTCGACGCACGACCCAGCGCTAAAGCAGCATCGTGCGTCGGACCTGCGTCGAGAGCGGTTTTTGTATAGGGATTGATGTTTCTAGTATGGAGGGATGATGATTACAGCAGCGTTATTTTTGCGCAGAAGTGTGTTAGAGGCCTAAGGTTAATAATTACGACATGAGCATAATATTAGTAATATATCTAAAAAAACAAGTAGTTAATAGTTTTATTACTCACTGTTATATTTTTTACTAACTATGTAGGTCTACGGGTTTGTCTGTCTGTATGAGTCATGATATGAGCACGATTATGGAATAAATTAAACGTTTATTGAATCTCAATATAAAAATATAATTTTATATGAATGTGTATAATGTGTGGCATTATTTTCGGCGGTGAGTCATCCAACTCGGGGATTACGCAACACTAAGACTTGTTTTATATAATCGATAGTTCAGAGTGAGGCTTTATTATACAATGACTCATTAATAAATAATAATATAAACAGACATCGCAGTGCAAAAACGTGTAGATACTACCTATAATAAAATTAAAGTATAATATACATACATACATAGTTTCAGTCACAGACTTTTGATTTTTTTCCCTTACTAAATACTGTAAATCCTTCCTACCTCAATCTAGGAAATTACGATAGGTGGCAGCGTTTTGCGGGCAGATAAGATGTATGGTACCTACCTACCTTTAAAGGTCTATCTGTTTTGCTATTCCATTTAGTAGGGGATCCCGCCGTACAGCGACCTTTACCGAGCTGTTTGATGGAAGAAATCTCATGAAACTGAAAACCTTTTTTCATATTTCGAACTCTGTTCCACGGTGAAAGTTGTTCAGTTTCATGAGCTTATTCACCTCTTATTAAAATATTTGTATGTGTTGTGTTGCTGTAATGTGTGTATTTTTACACCATACCTACATATAAAAGTGTTTTTTTTTGTTATCATAATCTGAATTTTTTTAGGCAACCCAAACGTTATATTTATTGGCAATTTTAGTACATAATAAATAACTTACTTCCAATAACGGCTCGGTGAAGGTTTTTGTATGGCGGGATATTAGACCAATACTATCCTCTGACATTTAATTAGAGAATTGAATAAATTTTCAAAATAAAATTATGCATGAGAGTAAAAAGATTCCTTGTATATTTCACCTAAACAAGAAGCCTACTATCAAATTTTTGTTTTCAGTCCGATGATACTTTTCAACATCTGTAGCACCCTGCCTTGATTTCTCCCCGCGACTGATCAGTGTTGGCGAATGTAGCAGTGTTGTGTGCTGAATGATTGTGCGAGTGAGAAACAAGAAAGCCTTGTGGAAACATTGCGGGCAACCAGAACGGGTCTAACTCGTGCCAGCTTATTCCTATTCGCACTATAGCTTGACTGACTCTACACAATATGAGCAAAATATCTTTACCCAGATATAGTACTTATGAAATATTGCCGCATATATACACTTTTAAGTCTTTATAAAGTGTACATATCAAAAAAAGGGAAACTGCACCCAATTTAGTCGTCGGAAAAGTATATAAACAATATATACTTGATTTTATTATTATTTTTTAAAGATTTTGTGTAGCACCTGTATTAAAAGGTATTTTTTTTGTGATGATTGCTAATAAGCCGTACTCATAAAGTAAAAAATATCCCAGAGAAATAGAGAATATCCAATAGATAAGGAAGGCCAAACAATATTTTACAAATTTTTTTATGCTATTCGACATCAAAGTTTGTTTGAGTATTCAAATACAAGTCATCAAAGAGTTTCCGCGCGATTTACTTATTCCATAGGTAGGTATTTACGAAAATTCCACGACTGAAATACTTATGCACATAGCACACTTTGCAACCTTTAAATACATGAATATTTTTATGGTGTTAACTAATAGCTTAAACTACTTCTCTATCTACAAACTAACTAACCGAAGCTCAAGTAAGAACAGTAAAGAAGAAAGCTGAGTGGAACTGGGAATCCACCTCATTGGCCCGTGCACTTGCCGTGTTACATGCATGAAGTGAAACTGGACTATTTATCAATTGCAGTTTCATTATCCGCAAACACCTGCTTCTCTCCACCGAGACTCTCCATCTAAACAACCCCTCCACCAAATGTTTGACACTATGGCCAAAACCGAACTTAGAAAATGGGTATGTGGGTATGTCCCCAAGGCACCTATGTCTTTATTGGCATGCTAGAAGGTTTTAAGTCGCCATGGGGACCCTTAAGATTTGTTCTCTTCTACATTTAAGGCGTCCGCTGCAACTCTCCTTCTCGTTGAAATGAGCTGTTTTCCCGGCAAGTATTATACATAAAAACCTTCCTCTTGAATCACTCTATCTGTTAAAAAAATGCATCAAAATCCGTTGTGAAGTTTTGAAGATTTAAACAAACATACATACAGACGCGAAAAGCGACTTTTCTTTATACCTACTATGTAGTGATAAGGCTGGCTTTCGTATTAGATTGGCTAGATGGGGTTATGATATTATGACATTCCAATCCAATGATATACTTATAGTATACTTATAGTTTAATACTTTAAACTTTGGTTCTCGCGGAAAGTTGTCCAACCAGACGTGTGGAGCTAAGCCTTGATGGAAAAGTCCGATATTTGGTACCTACCTGTTTAAGTAGGTACAGTCTGCTAAAGTGACGTTAGGTACCTAAATTTAACAAGTGCCATGACTTAAAACCGCAATCTGCTTCAAAAATTGAGTTTCTAAATCATGATCGAAAAACATAACATAGGTACGAGTACATTGTACGTAAAGAAGAAGTTTTAAAGCTTTTGAAATTGGCTCACATGCATCCTCTATAAATGTTGGTATTTCAGATACCAAACCAAAAGTCGACAATATTACTACTTTGCATTTTTTTACATTAGAATAATAATTCGTAATGGAAGAATTCGTATCGCCATGCGTGTCTCATGACTTTGTGCCTACCTTTTTATTAAGTCTTACAAAAAACGGATTGAGCATTCCACGAGCGACTAACTTTTGTCTGTATCGCACAAAAATACGCATCTTTTACACGCAATACACAAGCATTTTATCTAACACCATTATCTAATCAATATTTCTGCAACGTTCAGTTTTGAAGATAAACTGAAAAAAACACACAATTTCGCGCACCTCGCCCATGTTTGCTGACCCATTTACCAAAAGTTTAAGTAAACAATTTATTTAACTGACTTTCGAGGTTGATATTTCTCTATTGGGTAGGTAGGTATTGTGGGGTCCTATGAAAATATGTTTCCTGAAAAAGTAAATGTAAAATCGTTGTTTATGTGTGCAGTGTACTTAACATTCTGTGTCATCGTATTTCATCATCATCATGTGAAGCCACCGCATTGTAATCCAATAATCATTATAATTTTACTGCCAATTTTTTTACTATCTAGACGAGAAGAAATGTCTGATTAGAAACGGATTACGGAAATAATGACAACACAGAAATTGTGACAGAAAGTAGTTGGCATCATGGAATGAAACGCATTACAAATAATAGGCAATGCATGACTTAGTAGGTACACTTGTACATATGTAAATAGATAAGTAATTTAACAGAATATTATGGTTCTGAAACTTACAAATCGGTGACGTGGGTATTTCCTACATTTAGTCACTTTTAATGTAGGAATACATAATTTTCATATTTGGACTTCTATTTCAGGGAAGTGGCACAGTTTCATAAGCAGCACCTGCTGAAACACTCCGTGAAAGGCACAGTACCTTTCGTAACACCCTGTATTTTGTAACCTGTTAACATCCAGCTGCGCGAGTTGTGCGTATTTCTTTGGTATGGGATTAGCCTGTATTTTGAAGCTGTTTTTCATACAGTTTATTATGTCAAGAATATACTAGTGGTACCTACTATTGATAGTGCGCTAAACTACTCGTATTCTACAACAAGATAAGGTTGCAATCAGGCACCGCACAATGCGCTGAAATAATGACTGATCTGTGCCCGTATTATGTGTTCTCTGCACTATGCTACATTGGACCATAGTTGGAGTCATTAAAGTCTCATTTGCATTGTGCATATAAAACATTTCACTAGCGATAATGCTGTCTTGCTCTTTTGGAGGCGTGATTCGCTATTTCCGTCGTTGATGTGACGAGGTGTGCGAAGTATGGTCGTCCTTTTCTGACGCGAGGCGACCTATGACCCTCGCGCGTATCGATCTTGATGAAGTTGCTGAAGCCGTTACGTTGTGGTGGCCTGTAGCCTGCTACAGTCTTTTTATCTCACGAATGCGCGTTAGCCATACTTGTGTGTGTTATCTCTCTCTTTTCATTTTAGACACCGAGTTGTCCAACGAAAAGAGAGAGATGACACACACAAGTATGGCTAACGCGCACTCGTGAGGTAAAAGGTCTGTACCCGTCCCTGTTGCGGCTGCTGCCAGTTTAGAGTCTGCATGCTGTATGTTTATAATTTCCACTCTTTTTTTCTCTTGGCAGGGCATTTCCCAGACGTCCTCAACGACCACCGTAAATCAATTTAGATTTTCGAATTCGTATTTTACTATCTTTCACGTGCATTTTTTTCTGTTTTAAATTATTACTATTTTGGTAAGCAGTAGGGATCTCTTCTAACACTTTAGGTAAAATGAAGTTACGTAAAAAAAAAACGTCATCAATCATCATCATTCTTTATTATAGGTATTTAAGTAGGTACTCTCTATATATTTACTTGATATAGTGTTACTGTAGTAAGGCAATGAATATCTGTTGTAAATAAACGCGAGTGCCGGCTTGAGCAGGGTGTCTTGCCCGGCTTATAGTACAGTTTATTACGAGAAAGCGACATTTAAGAGAAACCAAGGTTGAAGATCTCTGAACAGTATGTAGATCGATTCCAACAATATTTCAATTATTTACTTTTCCATGAAACTTATACATTGAGTATTCGCATTATTCAAAAGTCTACTTACCTATTCGTTATCGAATTAGGCGATTAATGGGCTCAATTTATGGATAATTTTAAACAATGCTATTAAACAGAACTTTCCTTGCCCTATTGGCGTGTAATCGTGGTAGAAAATGAAATATACGTCATAAAATATCTCAGTAAAATCTACTCCTAACAAGAAGAAAATATGAGCCATTGTCAATTCAACAACAAACATTGACTGTAATCTTACCGATGACAAATGAGCTCCAAGTTTACGTCTCGCGGAGAGTCCCGCTCGGGGTGTCCGTCCACTAGCTACGCAATATGTCACCATAGATTGAACGCTCCACTTATAGCCATCAACGGAAGTAGCATTGGGCTGCAGATATGTAAAGTGAACGCGATGAATCACAGGTCGTTGCGTGCCATAAGAGGTCTGTAAGCCGATTAAGATCAAGAGATAGAGGTGCGCGCATGATGCTAATTCTAAATTCAAATGTATGTTTGCGTACCCGTGCCCGGTGGCGGCGGCGGTGTCCATACATTCCGAAAGATTAGAGTTCTTAAGTTGATAGACACACCAGCGGGTGACAAGCACTGCATGTATGTATGAAACTATACTACGTCATTGAAGGAAGGTACTGTAACTGGGACATCATTTTAATTTTTAGTGTGAGCCCTACTCGTAAAACAAAAAACTTCTCCGAGAAACCGCTCAAAATATTTTTTAAAAGTTGGATCTCCCATGCAAAAATGTTAGAAATGCGTCACTTCGCCTTTACACATACTTTAAGGATAGCTGGTGATTCTCATACCAACGTATTGCCCTGTTTTCTTCCCAAGTGGTGCCTCAAAGGCCAGTTTCACGACTACTACGGGCATACAAGTATAATTTAAATTACATAAAAGAAGAAAAGAAAACAGAACTCGGAAGAAGAATAGGGAAGAATAAGTAAGGCGTATACAATAAATCAATCCTGCGTTTTCCAAAATTACGTCCCAAGCAACGCAGGGTCTGTAGAAAATCGGCTTAAATAGCCACGAAAAGTCTTGCTTCAGACACTGATTGAATCGTCTGTCACAGACGCATGAGGCCGCTGATGATACATTTGTATGAAAAGGTCGAAAATCAAAAGGACTCCTATTTGCTCTTAAGAAGGCTTTAAATTACGTATTTTTTTAGGTTGGTAGGTACACTAAAATCAGACAGGTAAATTTATTTCTAGTGTACCTACGGACAGTACTTTGAAAAGGTCATATCATAAAATTTTAAAACCATGCATTTTCTGGTTGTGTAAAGACTAAAGTTATAAGGAATTTCATGAGCTTAAACTTCTTCATAGACACATGATGCATCATTTATGAGTTACAATCGAGAAAATAAAAAAGGGACCTTGATTTAACCCTTGTACTCCCAGCGTTCCGTGCAATCGCATCGCAGGGGGTTTATAGAGTTGTATACCTATAGGACCTACCTACTACATTCTATACAATCCGACAATATTTAGTCATCTTGAGGTTTCTCCCGCTATTTTTCCTATAATAACTGAACTGAAAAGACTAGAAAAACGTAGTGACTAGTATGTGACAACTAGTAGTATTAAAACGGTGACTACACTTACCCTAACCTAACACGCGCTTCGGTTTACATTGCTTATCATTTTGAGTTTGTTGTAATGTGGCCCATAGTATGACCAGCGATGTATACCGAATCGGGAGTTAGGGTCGGGTAAGTGTGATCGCCGCTTATATCTGACAAGCTATGCTGAGTTAGAAAGTGGCACAGTCTGGCTAGGCCCTCAGGCGGTGGCGGCGGCAGGCCTCACAGACTCACACGTCAGACCTCACTACCGCGGCGCAAATTCCGCTTACACGTTTACATTTTTAAGTGGTCGTCTACTCATCTTGGGTACCTACAAAATTTCGTTAATTTACGAGCGTACATAAAATTTAAAATAGCGTAAGTTTTTCCGCAAGTGATTTTCGACGCTCTACTTAGTTATACCTACTTCGTTATTAATCACCATAGGTAAAACTCATATCGTCATTATAGCAGATGATGATTATTATTATCAATGCGTAGACACGCCTTCCAAACGCGTATAGATAAATGTATATGGGCGGTTTTTAACTTTTCACGCAGTCTTATTGATTAATTAGGTATTAAGTGAATGGAATTTGATGAATATAATTATAGTGCCATACTGTCATGTAAGTGAATGTATTTTCACACCTCGCGCCGTTATCTCTTGCAGGGTAGGCAGAAAGGCAGAAAAATGGTCGCCACGTCTGACGAATATTATCGTGGGTCGAATTAGGAAACAGCTAATAGAGGGTTTACCTAGCATCGGTACATCCACACTATTGTGTTGGCTATAGTAAAAAGTAAACCAGTCCGAGCATAGAAGATGTTTTATCTCGGATCCATCTATCCACCACGCCAGCCAGCCACCTGCTCGCCGCAGTAGTAAATCCTCATTCATTATAGTCAGTTATTGACTATTTACTGTTATACGGCCATTCATAACAGAATATTCGATGTTTTATGGGAGAATGTATAAGAAAACTGAGAAGTTGTGTGTAATATTGATACGAAAGCATGTTTTCCTCTCGTGGAAAAAAATCGATAGGAACCATGTACGTACATCGCTATAAAATAAATTGCATGGTAGGTATTCACTTATGCTAATGCATATTCAAATATAGTTTTCTTTTTTG
Source organism: Keiferia lycopersicella (assembly GCA_029255805.1). NCBI lineage: Eukaryota > Metazoa > Arthropoda > Insecta > Lepidoptera > Gelechiidae > Keiferia > Keiferia lycopersicella. The sequence goes on along the minus strand of JARACZ010000006.1, from coordinate 11,712,489 downwards.
CATTCGTTGTATGTTATAATAAGTCACATTAACCCATTAAACAATAAACTATAATTACATGAACCATAGTCTCATACCTCGGTGGGAGGCGTGTTCGTCAGTTTAATAAGTTGATGCATCCAAATTATTACGCTTACGTTTAACTTAATCCACCAGTGCAGGCAATTAAATAAGCGCTACAAGTCATTCGAAGTACGCGAGCTATTTACTGGTGACTTCCCTTCGCCATCGATTAACTGTAGAGATATATACTTAACATAACAACAAGCTCGTGTCCGTCAAACAGGTTGCAGCAGGCAACATTGAGACCAACTGAACGCTATTAGATGTGATGTGACCGAAAAGGATTGAGCTGGGCTTAATAAGGAAGCTTTGACTCGCCGCAAGCAACGAGGATCTATTGCCTACTTGCAGCGGTATCATTGTTGACTGCCTTATTCTGTTTCTAATCTATAGGCGACTTTAGTAGTAGGTAAAGTAGGTCTTCCCAATGTTAGGTACGTACCGTCATTGTTACATATGTTACATACAAGTATGTCATAAATTATCAAATTAGGTACCTACATACTATCATAGTAGTATCTTACGTTTGCGATCTATTTTCTGTCCAAAGAGTCTAGTGGCGAATATACAATATCATTAAAGCCGTCTTGTTGCATATCATTGTACTGCATTTTACGAACGAAGCTAGATATTGTATTCTTTGATTTTACATAATAATGCTGATTTATTTAATATATAGAAGTCTTCAGATTTTTGTCTTCAGTGTATAATACTTAAATTATGGCCAAGAGCGAACACGATGCGCTGCTAGATAGCTACTTTGCACTACTATGGAGACGTACAGTCAAACCCAAGTGCGGTTGGACACTCGACTCGAACCGCCAATGTAAATCGTATGTGCACGCCATAAGGACAGCCAACAAATCTAACCATCTAACCTAGCCTGAGCTGGACTGTACCTATCTATAGTTCTTATTTTATTTGAAAATTAGGGTCTTATGCTAGATTTTCATCAGGTACTGACTGAGTACGGTGTCCTGTTGTCCATTCACGTTCCCATCTTTCTCGCATGACCAACAAAAGCTAATTTTAAACATTATCAAAGACATCAACGCGCGCCATTAATAAAACATAATCTGTTTAGTAATAAATTCGGCAAGTCCATTGACCGAGAAACTACATCTATGACTCAACCTAAACCTAATTATATACTTTTTGATTTTAATCGGCACTTATCAAACTCCACTTGGCTCTGGAATACATTCAAGAATATAGTAAACAGCGACAATAGATGGATAATCAATCATTATAGTACAAAACTATACCAAAAAACAAATGTTAAATGAAGTCACTTTCTCCATTTCTCTGTGTGTCTATCGTCGACACCGCTATCTTCTCCGAAACTACGCAATTTATTTTGATGCGGTTTTTAAATAGATAAAGTTCAAGGAAAACATATTACTCCCACGGGAAAACAATTAGCAGCAGGTGCAACCGCTGCTAATGAACATAAAAGAAGGAAAAGGATAAGAAAAGAAACGAGTACTGGCACAGCCTGGAACAAAGTTGCAGAACTTTTTTTCAGTCCTGTGTAAAAGAAAAAAGTATGTATAAGCAAATCTGACGTTGCAACATTTTTGGTTTCTGTTCACTCAAAAGCAATCTGGATATTAGTAAATCGTAGGTACAGATTCGAGCAGTAGAATGTGAATTGCGACTGGTTTAACCACTCTTTTCAAATTGTCGCATGCGAAATAAAATTACTACTTGCCCAAAAATATGTCTCCAGGCCTTGGCAAGTGCGTGGGCGGTTCGTGTCACTTCTCATGTCGGTTTCTGACGCATCTCCCCCCCCCCCCCCCCCCCCCTTGCATAAGGAAACCATGATAACTGAAATAGAAAACACCAAAACCCTATTCCCTATCCATCGCGGAGCAAAGAATTAGTGGCAGGCATAAGAAATACTTACGAATTTTACCGCGAGTTGACATAAAACACAACGGATTCCAGAAGACATAGTCAGCTTTACGAACGAAACAAATAAGAATATAAATTAAACGAGGGAAAACTGTAAATACATTTGGTAATAGTAGGTAATACTTATTTTGTTTATATGATAAATAGCGTGAGAATCAGTTCACGTTAAAACAGCTCTTGAGTAAAGCTGACTTGGAGAGCTCTTTACTGCTCTTGAAAAGCTCTTCGATCCGCACTAGTCATGAGACCGTTCACAAAACAACATACAGCGACAGTTGCATATACATTACGTGCTATCTCTGACATTGCCATGACTAATCATAGAAGTATCACAACCAGCGGCGCAATGCGCTTCGAATAGTGCGCTTATGTAGGTTGTCGATACAGTCAAACTTACACTAACCAATGGCTGACTTAACCAAATGCTCTCAGATATTGTTGTTCATATAATCTAAGATATTCCCAAAATTATTGCGCAATGTCACGAATAATACCAATACGATAATATTATCTTGCTCTGCGTCAACTTAATGCGTACTGCAGGAATTGCAAACGGATTTTCAGTATTTCCACTGAAATTTCGCCCACTGACTGCAGCGCTATTAGTTTTACCATGAGAATGAGCTACGTGTCCACGGCGAAAAGAAGTCAACGCCTTAGTGTTGTAATGGTAAAAGGATCTTAAAAATCACTCCAGCCTTTAATTTTTTTTTTGTTGGTGCCTACAATTTCGTTCCCGGGGCCATCAAATCGACGCCGGACTGTTCGGTGAGAAGCACGGGCTCACCCGGAAATGTCTTACACAGCCTTCTCATAGCCCGTCTAGAAGCAAGCAACTTGCTCAGCCGACTACACGCTGTTAGGCAGTGGCATCTACAGTAGGTACGGAGTATAAGTACCAGACTGAGCGGGCCACGTCCGTTACCCAGCCAGCTAGGTGACATCATCGACAAGACTCGCAGTGCCAGGCGGCAAGCGGACAGACCTCACAATAAACGACAGCTTTCGAATACCTGCTAACATTTTTGGATCTCAAGTAGGTATCTAAACCTATGGCTGGCTTAAGAGGCACATTTAGATATACAAAAAGTAAAGCATCAGTACTAAAGACACATTGCAGACGGCAATCGAAAATACTAACACTAGAGTTGGCGTTAGACGACTCGTTGTCCCACACGAAAAGAGAAGAGGACACCTGTCCTCTGTATGACAGCGTAACTGAAATTTTGTATCAAATACAAAAAACTCTAAGGTTTTGTATCACATACCAAAAGCTCCCTAAACCTGAAAGAATATTTCTATCGTCATCCTTGTGTGTCGCCTTGCATTCGCCGACACTTACCACAGGTACCACAGCAGAAAAGGAAAAAGTTTAGACAATAAATTAGATGTAGTTAATCCGCTAAATGTTGGTGCGGCTGTCAAAATGTGGTCGTTGTGTGTAAATTATAAGTGGATGCTAATGAGGTCTCGATAGTGTTGTGCCGTTATCACGTGCCGCCTCTAAATTTCATTCATAAAAGTTTAGCTGGGAAACATTGGATGATACGAGCAGCCACATGCCACATCACTGTAGTTCTCCGCTAAAGAAAGTTCCGTCTGAAACAAGTCTGAAACGCTGTCAACGTACAATAACAATAGTTATAAATTAAGTATACTCTTCACCTTTCCAGCTTGAAAATTTCTATTTCGCTGCGTAAATTTAGTCGTTAGACAAAGGTTATCTTTATCCGTCGAAATTCGAATCACATTTCTCAATTAGTGGAGAAAAGTAGTGGGGAAAAGTGATTTGAATTTCGAAAACCTCATTTAACACAAAATTTTTCAAGAACTAGTCGTATTAATGGCGACGATTTTCAAACAAAAACTTCTAAATATCATATTTCGTAAAATTGCTGAACGCACAAGTTGTTTCTGTTCTCCTAATGAATCCGATTCTTTGATTTGATAAATAATTTTACCGAAAGTCTACCTCAAGATATAGTTGAAACAATTCAAAAGTTTTCTCTAATTTGTAAGTTATTAGACAATACGAATGGTGCGGCTGGGGAGTACTGTTCGTTTTTTAGCTAATTAATCTTGGAGGGACTATTTGATGCTAATGAGATGAAGGTAGACATTAGGTACGACGAGTAGCATGTGTTTACAATAATACTAAGTGAGAGCCTACTAAATGCTGATCCGGCCAGAGAGTAGCACACGCTATCAATTGCTTCGAGCAAATACATACGATGATAGTATCACGGTCATGAAAAGAACATTTCGTAGATTTTGGCTTTTTGTTAGGTTAGATTATATATATATTTTAGTTAATTATTTTATATTGCCCAGAATACAGCGTGTAAGCGACGGTGTAAAGAAAACTTTGCAGGCGTACTCAGACCATGAAACTGAACAACTTTTTCTATGGGGGCTATGTTGGTAAACGAGATTTTTTTTTCGACCATCCATACAAAATTCCCGCCCGAGCTGAGTGACTTTGTATGGGAACTCGAAAAAAGCTTCGTTTCCCAACATAGCCGCTATAGAAAAAGTTGTTCAGTTCCATGGTCTGATTACGCCTGCAAAGTTTTCGTTACACCGTCCCTTACACCCACTATAATTTGTTTTATATTACCAATTCTGTTAAAAACAAAAACATTTGCATTTTCTATGATATAAGAAGTTAAAAGTTACATTTAGAATTTAGTAAGCATTTACGAATGAGGTAAGAGTATATGCTGTCAAACGAGTGTCTGCAAAGTTCAGCACGATCCAGCTCACGGTCGAGCGGTTGCTATGATTCGATTGTACTCGCATATCCATTTGGAATTAATTCATTTCATTCATTCAAACTAGTAGTGTACAATTTGAACTACTATGACCAATACCGAAAGCTCCATATTTCATGTTCAAGACAGGGATACTTGTTAGTTTCTTAGGTGATGTCGCTCACCGCCCAGCAAAATATGTACGCCTGTTGTCGGTCACACATTGTCCATCATTTATTAGAGGCATCATATTCTCATTGAAAATCCTACGTAATAACTACGGTAGATATCATGCCCTCAATATAACGTTTCCCTAAGAACAAAGGTTGAAATAAGTATAATGGCGCCCCGCTTTGTGATGATGATGGTTATTGCGTAGCTTTGCTTGAGATGGATCATCAAGAGACCTGTGCCTGTGTTGGAACAGGACTCTGGCCTGGCCAGTAGTTTCAGTTGGTAGATGTGGTAGAGCGGTAGAGTGGATAGGCAGTACACGGTCCCAGGAAGTCTGGGCAACAGTCGAAATATTTTAATTTCTTTTTTTCTTTATTCGTTTTTCTTATTTTGTGTTCGACTAGCATACTTTTTATTATATACTTTGTACATTTTATGTTTTGACACTGTTATAAATTTGCCTGAAGTTCTCCTTCACTGTTATTCCTATCACTGTCTGCGACATCTGTTTTACCAAAATAAATATCTTCACAAAATAATCTAGGCGGTTTATCACGCAGTGGAAGCTGTAACTCATTAGCTTCCACATTTTGTGATTCTATCTCAGCCTACAGTGACACACGAATCATCTGAAAGAGCCCTCAATACTTGTTAGACGTGGCGATAAAGACCTAAATTTTACGATCGTTAACACTCTGCCTACCCCGCAAGAGATAAAGTCGTGATTTGTGTATGTAAAAATGTAACGCAGTCTAGTACTATTATATATTCTGTGGTTTAGTCGCCGAATACTATCTGATATCTTAGTCGTAAAAAGGTCATCAACCTGTAACAAACCTTTTTAGAGTCCTGCCTAGGCTTGATGCCTCATCGCTTAAAAATTCATAACTCGATGAAAACATAATTTATGGAAAATACGCTGGTCGAACTTGAAGTAGTAGCAGTATTTCATGAATTTTCGACGAATTACATTTTCATCGAGGTGTGAGTGTTTAAGAGATGACTGCAGCACCTAGGTCCGTGCTTATAAACCACTCTCAACTCTGAGATCGATATTGATTGCGACTTTCGATGCTGTTAGTATTGAATGACACTTGTCAAAATCCCTCTTGCGATCGATCTCAGAGCTGAGTGCGATTTATAAATACGGTCTACGTTATCATTATCCACTTCAACTTCCTTTCTTGACAAGTAAAAAATCTCATTTCTTACTAATGACGGAATCGTGCCCGGTGCCTACTTAAAAATCTGATAGGATCGGTAGTAGGATATTACGAACAGCGTGCGTGGGTGGCGGGTTCCGTTCCCGGCGCGTTTGGTTGGAGAACGACTTCGCACACTCCCGCGCACCTCGCTTCCTTTCCACGTCGCAATAATCTCCTAATCTCCATAAAACATATCTTTTTTTGTAATCAATCTCTGTAGAGAATTTGAGCTTTATTTCCACAATGATTTAATGGCCATATTCGAATGAGACTCGGGCGAAATTTAAGACGTTTCGTGTTATGTCGAGAGAGGCACCATTCATTGAGACAAGTAACGGGCAAATAGTAATCTCGTCTCGGCCATTCAAGAGAACGCGTACAGGTATAGAGAAAAGTTAAATTTTTACAAGATATTTTTTCGTTTCAAATTTTATTGGCACTTCAAATGATATTTAGAGGTCATTCCTCAGGAGAACCGCTACCTGTGTTGTAATGTAATTCTACTTCTTGACGTGTGGGTACATCAAGTCTACAAATGACCTGATTACCCGTGGTGTAAGAGTTTGAAACCCATATTGTTTTTTAAAATACTTGCAGTAATTAAAAATTGCGGATAGGTGCACCCCACAAGTAGTTTTTCTTGAAAACAGGCAATGCGTAAAACCGCTGTTATTACTAGGCCGAAAACTATGTAGTCAAACTTTACGTCACGCAGACTTACTTAAGGGGTAGCACATATGGTGTGTGTATTTGACAGAGATCTTAGCAAAATGCCAAAGAAAGTAGATAAAAGTAGATATACCCTCTGAGCAAGCAATGAATGACAGTTTTCCTGATGAAGATCCAATTGAAATGTTTGTGGGCTTCTCTCTCGTAGACGTTTTGACTGTTGGTATTTATGTTGGTGTGCGCACAAGAGAACTTGTTTCTCTGACTCGCGCATGTGTGTCGTGCGCACGAGCGAATATGCGCGTGTAGCAGTCGCGTGCGCTACATTCCACTTGAGTTGCCATACTTACTTGATGTTTTTTACGAATTCCTCTTCCTACTTTGTTCCCGACTGGCTCGTGTATGTCTATCAGGTTGCCCTTGCTTGTAATCCTTCTTAGTAGGTACACGTTTTGTTGTGACCGAGAGTCCGAGAGAGTTGATATAGAACGTTTTTGAATGAAAGAACTGAACAACATCGTTTAGGACGTGGTCATGCTACTAGATCCTTTTACTAGATCAAAGAGCAAATCACAAAAAGACGATTTCTTTTTGAAGGATGTCACAATATTCCGATTCACCTTTTTTCGATGGCAACACTGCATTCCGCTGCGTACCCATTCATACGTAGGTACCTACCCATTATTTAGGCATAATGTATATATTAACATGTTCTTTCCTCAAATAAGTAGTTAGCATATTGCGATGAGTGCGAGATAATTTCCTTAGTACTTATTTAAATATATTAGGTTAAAAAGTAGAAACAGAATGAGATTTTACTTTGCGGAGACCATCATGATTAAATGAGATAGATAGGTAGGTATATAGATATTATTTCTGACTCCATCATCATCATGGTGATGAAGAGATCTACACGTGTTTCACTCCGTGTGTACAGTGAAAAGTTTAAGTAAATAATTATCAACCAAAAAAATAGCATATAAAAATAATTACAATTTCCTTTTATCTGAAATAATATTTAATTTTGGATATTAACCTTTTAGGAAGAAGTTTCATATCCTTTCGAGTATCTTACCTGCATTATATTTTTTCGACCAATCGACAATTGTTCGACCTCTAGTGAGTAGGTATATGTTTATCAACCACGATATAAGAACGTCGTACTGCAGAGGGTACAACGTAATAACGTGGGTAAATTATTGGTGCGTTTCCCTCGTCCGCCCAATCACGGCGGCGGCGCGGTGAGGGCGGGCGCGAGTCGATACAGATGTGCGCGCGCATCCTGTCCGGCCGGCCGCCGCCCGCCCTCGCACGCCGCACGACACTGAAACCCCTGAAACTTGAATGATACCATTGATACCCAATCAAAAAAGTAATGTCAATGTTTTCGATAGTTTACCTACACATGATAATATGTTTCTTGCAAATCATTGATTCCGAAGGAGTAAAAAAAACATTTAGAAAAACGAAAATTATCGTAATAAAACTCGGCGAAGTGCTTGTTTAACATCGGAAAGCGATAGGTACAAGTAAGATTTTATTTTAAAATATCGATATTTCGGGTGCACTTTTAGACGAAAATTTTCAAAGTTAATACACCTACAAAAAGTTACATACTTACATGTTATTAATTCAGTATAAATTGTCGTGTACTCCAAAAGAAGTATTAATAGAATTCATATCGCGATAAATTGGAACCACGTCGCGGCTATATTGTTATTGTTAACAGTTTTTTTTGCGAGGCTTATGTTTTTTGTGTTGACTGGGTTTCGCGTGACTCACCACAGTCCACGTTACGTCAAGATACTGATTAATATTTATTTCAATAGTTAGTTGTAGTGATCATTTTGATCGTGTATCTTAATGGCCGTGGTAGGTTGTTAAGAACACAACTGCGACCAAACACGAAACAAGATGGAGACTACGGGTTCAGTTCAAATTCAAATAAAGTGGAGTGCCCGTCATCCTGGAAGCTTTTTAGCCAACTACTTTGTGGATTTGTTTCTAGTCTGGTCACTGCCACTAGATTGTCCATAAAAAAGATGGTTTCGAACTTCAGAGGGCACGTTAAGCCGTCGGTCCGGGTTGCTGCAATCCTTATTTCAACCGTCTGTTACTAGTAGTAGGCGGTTGAAAAACTCTTGCACCAGGGTTCATCAGGTCATTGGACGACTCGGTATCCCACAAGAATGATCATATGTAACAATCATATCAATTATACCTAGTTCCTTGGAGCTCAATAAAATCAAAAGTCCTTCCAGCTAAACAAATTTTTATGTAATTGAGACCTTACTTATACTCCTACCCATATCTAATAGCTTTATGTTATTAAGAGAATCGATATCACTTAAAGTAATAAAACTGGAAAAGATATTGAGAACTACTCCATAAGCAGGAAAACAAAAAAGTCATTCTAACATCTTCAAATAAGGTTAACTTTATTAATAGGTACTACATCCACACTATGACGTCGTCATAACCTCGTGCCAACTTCGTTTATGTAAGTAGCTGTACGCTGATCCAACCCCATACCGCTTTATGATTCGAACAGCGATAGTCTGTCAGTGGCTTTAGAAAATAGCCCAAATTCCCACCACCCTAGGTGCAATATGTGGTGGCAGGAAGGCCTTCCTTGCTCGTCCTTCCTCAGGCCATTCAATTTACGCCGGGTGACAAGTTATGCGTTTTTTATTGCAGCCGAACATAAAAGTGACGGCGCAATAATTATGAAGTATTGTTGATAGTATCGAAGGCCCCTAAAATGACGGAACTTTACGTACATTGACGGTGTTCCAATGAAAACAGTGAAAAAAGTCAGTGGTCAGCGCACATCTTGCGCTGTTTGATGCGCGCTGTTTTCAGCATCTAATAGCAAGAAATTAACTCGATCTTAACTGAAATAATGTATTTTTCTTCCAATACTCTCATTAATTGGTCCTTTTTGGTCATTGCCATAATGTACTTGTTTGTTACTATACGTCTCATGCAACCATCCTAGCGGGATCGTGTGGTCTATAATGCAGCAGCCAATGTCGATATCGACTTAGTAGTTATAGTTGTTTACTGAAACTGAGATACAAGAATATTTTCACGTTCTTAGTTTAGGAGGCGGTTGAAAAATTCTGACACTAGGGTTCATCGGGTCGTTGGACGACTCGGTGTCCCACACGAAAAAGAAAGAAGAAGTTTAGGAAATAGTTTAGCCACATATTTGTTTCTGTCGTGGACTTAACATTTTTTCTATAGCTATTTGTAATTCTGTTTGATTGAGAATTGAGAAAACGATAGCTCTACATTTTGATCATTAATCCGGGTCTGTCTCGAAATAGAAAGGAGAGAATTGCGATGCGAATGCCTAAAAGTTGAAATACCTATTGTAAAAATAAACGAGCAAAAATAAAAATGAAAAAGAGATGTTGAGTTCAGATTCTATTATATATACAATTCAAACTTCCATTTAGCTAGTTCTACATCACGCCAGCCTTATGTGGTTCGATTCCAAGTCAAGGTCGACAATCTAACCTCAGGGAATGTGAACTACCTAACTATCTACATATACCTACCCAGACGTCCAATAGAGAACGCAAGCGATTTGATAAGAGCCAGCTCGGTATATTCCGTCCTGCGTCCTTGTTTACCGCAGTTCTATGACATTTATATTATAATAGACTTGTCAAAGTATTTAAGAAAAGTACTTACATCAATATTACATACGCTGCAGAATAAAAATAGATTTTCCTTATTTTCAGGCATACAATTTGATTTAATTTGACGATCAATTATTTTCATTTTCTAACATTTACGTGATTTTTCCATTCATAATTACTTAACGGTCTGTTTGAGAAAATAATCCACTTATCAGACGTATACCCTTCCCCGAAGTCCACACTTATCTATACTAATAAAAACAAATGTACTCACTCACATTAATTGACTGAATTACTCACATTCATCAACGCAGAGCCTAAACTATTACAGTTAAAAAAAGAAATATAGGCAGTATTTTAATTTTTTTCAACTAAACATCGGCTAAGAACGGAATTTAAAAATTTCTACCCCTGAGGAGGCAAAAAAGGAGTTTAACGTTTGTATGAAAGTTCGTGGTCTCCGATTTTCCCCAAAAGCGATCTTACATACAAAATTTCAACCCTCTTTTTACCCCTTTAGAGGTTTGAATTGATGAAATGCTGAAACACGTACTAATTTATTTATATTTTTTAATCTAGTCATATCAAACAATTTGACAAATCATCTTTTAGACCACGAACTTTCATACAACCCCTTTTTTACCCCCCTTAGGTGTAAAACTCTTAAAATCCGTTCTTGGATGTTTATGTGGTAAAAATTAACCTACTGCTAAATTTCAATTTTTTTAGCTGTAGTAGTTTGAGCTCTGTCTGCGTTGATGAATCAGTGAGTTAGTCAGTGAATGAATGAGTGAGGACATTTGTTTTTATAATAAATAAATAAAATGAAATCCATATACCCTGAGAATCGAGCAATAGTGAAATCTGAGATGGGCCGGTGACAAAGCGCGCGTGCGTGCCACAATCCATTACTGATGGTTAGCGGCGTCCGCGACCGCGACAGGGGAGGGGGCGCCGGCGGCGCGGGGGCGCGTCCATTAGCTAATTACTCCAACACTGCCACCACTGACTCCTTCCAGATTGCCACCATACCACGTCTTTGGTTGCTAATTGATTTTTAAATGACTCTTTCGCTATATACTGGTGGTGGTTGGAGAACTTCCCGCAAGGTTCCGTTCTGCTCTGATTTTCGACCGTGACAAGAAATTCGAAATAGGTAGCTAATAGAGATTAGGCAAAAGATAGATATCGTTATTATCTTATTAAATTGGTTGTTTAGTTAAATACTAATAATACTCCTATATAAATAATAGGTATTATATATTTCGCAATGAATACCTTAAAACGCTTTCTTAGTGTTAGGTAGATATACAGTTTTTGTACCGCAGCATGTTAACTGCCGGATCTCTGACAAAAATATAATTTACGCATAACATCAAAATTATAACTCTAAAAAATCCTTATGGGTTTGTGAATCACGTCGTATCCACGTGACCCCTGCCTGCCCTGCTATCAAATTAAAAAGTTAAACGTACCCCTTAGTTAACAGGCATGTAGCATCAGATCTAATGAGGTAATGACCATCCAATGGGGAGGGTAGCGCGGGGTGTAGGGCGCCAGGGGGTGACGTGCTTGCCACACGCGACCTGCCTTCTGCCCTCGAATAATTTCATTATTATAATAAAACGAGTCAAATGTGTAAACGATGGCACGTGATAATTGTGACCCGGAGTGCGCGCGACGAATTTACCCTATGGAAATACGATGGTCGCATGCGTTCTATCAGCAGCCCCTACTAAGAGTAAGTAGGTATTTACGCTTAAAAGTATGTAGGCCTCAGCGTACATTTAAAATTGTGTATCATATAATTACCCTATATTAAAATAAATACCAAAATTTAGAAATAAATTATACATTCATTCCTATAGTCATTCACAACTTGTAGCATTCAGTGCATTAACCATAAACCCACAATCAGCAGACACATTCTCGATAGTAAAGTAGGCATAGATACCTAGTTATCAAAAAGTTCGGGTCTACAATAAACATTACGGGCATAATCATTAATAGCTGACCGCTGACAAACGGTACTACCCCATCACCCCCTACCGGCAACCGCCCCCTATCTCCCCATTCGGCCAGGTGTAAAACTGCCCGGTCACGGAAACACAGACATGCAATGCGGCTAATATGTTTTTATTATTATACGTATTGCTCATCCCCGACACCCCGTCACCCCGGCACCCCGACACCCCGGTGAAGGCCCACGAGCCGCCGAGGGCCGAGGGGATGACCTGGGGTATGAATATTTATGCGGTGATTTATCTATGGCACTAGATGTTGCCGTCAGCCTAATAAATGGTCGTAATTGCTAGCAAGTTAGCATTTAGGATTAGTGCACCTTTCGGTTTATTGAAAATCCTGAATTGTCGGAAATCAGTGACTTTTAAATTGTCACATTGACAGTTGAATTGTCAGTGCCTAGAGAAGGTTACCATACCACTACGATACGCCTCATCATTATCATATCGGATCTGACAAAAAACTGGAAAGTCATGTGGTTCGTACGAAAGGCATGTGGCCAGGTTTGACTTATACAGAGTGTGGCCCACAGCAGGGGCAAATATTGTACTGTGCGAAATTACACATGAAACTGAATAAGTTGCCCCGAGAAACATAGGCTGAGACTTTTTATTTATGAAGTCCATACAAAATGCACCGATCAACACAGTTCGTATGGTAGGACCATCATTATTAACATATCCAGCTATGTATATTGGTCACAAATGTCATGTAGGTAACACGATTCTTCTTCTTCTGAGACTTCAACATCGTGATCGTGAAAGGGAAAGGGAGTATTCTCCATTTCGCCACTTGGTCATTTTAGCACTATGGTCATTTTAACATCTTGGTCAGTACTTGGAAAGAACTAAGAGTGGCGAAATGACTAAGCTTCGTAGTGCTTTAATGTCCAAGGTACTAAATGACATAAGTCCTATAATTACCAAAAAAGATGCAAAATTTAAGTAAGTAATTCCTCATTCCACGGACCACCTTCTCAAAGGTTCTCAAATACGTCGCGCGACAAGCGCCATCAGTATGTAATAGGTAAAGAGTTGACACCGAGGTACTTTATTTTGAAAATGATGTCCATCGTAACGACCTATCAGTCACTAGTCACCACTACCTAATTGTAGTTTAATTGTGTTTCTGTCGTTAAGTGACTTTTCTTTCTCGACAAAATTTTACGAGAGTGAAAACCTTTTTACGATCCATCCATTGCAATGCGGTGGTAGAGGGCTGATGCATTGCTTAGTAGTGTGTATAGCGTATAAGTAAGCAAAGGTACCTCAAATTACTACACGCTTCTCTGGGTATTCAGATTAAATGACGGGTATAGTTAAAGGTATAGTATTATAAATTAGAAATGTGCACCTAACAAATAAAAAAGCCAGAAAATACGTAGGTACTATTATTAACATTACCACCTAGCTCGAGTATCTAGACACCGGTATTACAGGAGCTGGTCTATCCATAAATCTGGTTGTGCACCTATCCAATACCCTTACATTTAACTAGGCTTAATTGTTTCTCTTAAAAACACACAGTATTGCCCTTCGATAGAACAGGCGCGGGCTTTCACCCCTCATTGACGAAAATTATGGGAAAAGCCAACACTTCTCGATCACTTTTTCACCGTGAGAAAATAACAATAAAAATGTGGGATTTTTATATTTAGCGAACTATATAACTTCCTGGCTTCTTAATATTACATGAAAAAGATTGTTCAATTTCAAAGCCATAACATTCGTGAACATAATATTCTAACTATCTAATGCAATTTTCTAGTACCCACCCTTGTAGGTATTATGATAGGTATAGGCCTACCATGGGCCTACCTAATCGTTGTTGAGGTTATTGATATCAGTAAAGTCATTTACAAGTAGGTAAAATGACAACAAGACCGATTTATCCTAATATACAGAATACAGATCTCAAGAGCCAAGCTTCTGAATCTGCACGGTCCACCAACACTAAATTCATAAACTTTACATATTACTTAAATGACTTCGCCATTATGTGACCGAAATGAATGCGAGTATCTCGTGTTTAGAGTAAGCTACAAAAATGGTAAGAGAATGATTTTGGAATACAAGTTCTATTTGTTTCAACTGTAAGACCGATAAGCACAAATAATTGTGAAAGTTTCATATTTATACGTAGACTTGGTAGGAAATTAAATAGGTTTTTGATCATCCGTGAAATATTTACCGGACCGCATTACATGCAACATAAAAAGCCTGAAATATGCATGAAATATACACGAAAACTGGCAAAATATGCAAGATCAAACTACAAATAACATTTTTACTCACAAACTCAACAATATAAAATATTTTCGTCGCACATTAACGACCCAAGATTTACAAGTTAGGCAGGAATAAACCGTCTTTTTTTTTCGGGGGCAAGGTTCGCTTACAAATTTTGACAGATCAATGATCGTCCTGTCCTGCCTACAATGAGTACAATTTTAGCAAATCATGCATCATAGTTGATAGAAACGGGAACAAAAAAAGTCGCACTTTACTCGAAAAATATTGAAATCTGATATAAATACGCACCTTAACAAGATTTAGAGAAAATATACCATATGCAATGAAAACAGCTTAATATGCAAATATACTATTTGTGTTTGATAATATAACAGTAGACAACATTTTCAGAAAATTAATCAGAAATTTAAGTTCGGAATCCCGGATTTAAAAAATTAAAATTATTTAAGAACATACATAACCTAACCTAACCTAAACCTTTTGATCTCATAATCATTATTTTGATTTGACCATATTTACTTTTTCATCTACATTGTAATTTATATTCTCAAAAATCATAATAAATACTTAACAAATATATAAGGTAAATTCATGACTGATATTTTCTGTAAAGCAATACACTTATTGCTAAAAATTTACTATAAATAATTTAAAAAAGTATATTTCAAAGATCTTATTACAATTTTTCTACGATTATATTTATTTGAAACCTGTTAACATATGAAACTATATTGTAAACAATATATTAAACATAGCGTACTTTGGATAATTGTTGTAGTGTCCAAATGGTGGAGTTAAGAGATCCATATCACAGGACGCCTAGTTCGAACTCCTATCTCACTGTTATTAAATGTAGTATAAGTTTTGTACCATTAAACTTTTAATTTGTGGGAGAAAATAAATAATTTAATTATTTTTTATTATTATTCATACATAACATTTGCTTGAGTATCTGCATATCCAGCAAATAAAATTATTCTTGCCGTGCGATGCCGGCTTAGAATAGCATCACCCCACATCCTTCCCACGGGTGTCGTAAGAGGCGACTAAGGGACTCGAGAGTATTGGTGTATTACAATTTTTAGGCGACACTGAAACAACTTAGAAAACAATCCTGAAAAATGACAGACGTGGCGATAGTGGCCGTATTTTTACGGCCGTTAACGCTCTGCCTACCCCGTATGGGATAAAAGCGTAATATATGTATGTAAAATTATTCTTTGTTCCTTATCCACTGTCGGTAAATGGGATTTTGTACCACATTAGGTCGGTTGTTGACGGTGTGACCCCTGTGGGCGGCGCAGGGGCGGTATTCGTATCGATCTGCCGGCGCCCGCCCCACGCCGCCGCCCGCTCCAGTCGCCGCCCGCCCGACGCCTGTCGCCACCAGCTCATATCGCCCAGGGGCCTTTGGGGGCAATCACTCCATAGAACATCTACATCAATTTTCAACAAGCTTACATCATTTGATAAAAAAACATAGATAACGAAAATAATTGACTTATACCTACCTACTTCTTTAATTGCCGTGTGATGCCGGCATAGAATAGCATCACCCCAAATCCTTCCCGCGGGTGTCGTAATAGGCGACTAAGGGACTCGAGAGTATTAGTGTATTACAATTTTTAGGCGACAGGCTGACAACCTGTCACTACAGTGATACATATGTTTTCTGAAACAACCTTGGAAAACAATCCTCAAAAATGTCAGACGTGGCGATAGCGACTGTATTCTTGCGGCCGTTAACGCTCTGCCTACCCCGTAAGGGATAAAGGCGTGATATGTGTATGTATGTATGTACTTCTTTACTTAGGTTGTTAGTGAACGGACCGGCTTTGTCCGATGTAAATACTTAATTTAATTGTTTTATTAGCACGTTCTACATTCCCTTAATAGTAATTATATAAACGTGTAGAGGTTTCCTTTGCAGGGTGACATTCAAACCAAATCAAGTTTTCATTATATGAGATTTAAAAAATTACGTACCCTAAGCTACGAGTAAATGTTAATGTTATAGACAAAATGAGAGAAAGAAGTAAGTAGACGCGTATCGTAAAGTCCTAAATTATAGCTATAATAATATTTTTACCTTTACAGTTTAAAAAGAACTATTTTGCGGCATTAATTCAGTGGACAAAGGTAGTTTTTATCCGTTGCTCGAAATTCAAATCTGATTTCTCAACTAGTGGAGAAAAGTAGTGAAGAAAAGTGATTTGAATTTCGAACAATTCATTTAATACTAAAGTTCTCAAGAACTAGTTGTAATAATGGCGGCGATTTCCAAATGAAATAAATATTGTCATTTCGTAAAATTTCTGAACGCATATGTTTCTGTTCTATCTAGTTAAATCCACATTTTTCTCACTGATAGAGGTGAACAGTTGTGTACCACACGAGAGCAAATACATTTACAACTCGTGCTTTTGAATCCCTCAGTGAGCTCAGGATACTACTTTTTAGTATTTTAGTATCCTTCGCTACCTCGGGATTCAATTTTAGCACTCGCAGCAAAAAGCAACTTTGCTCTCTTGTTGTACAAATAGCTATTGACGACGTAAAATGTAGGAAAGTGCAATGGGCTAGAGTTAGCCGCTTTACCGTCAGCACGATTACATGCCCCCCTGTTTGTCTTCGCCCCCTACCAGTTAGTTCATAACATAAAACAACATTTTACTTAGCTACTGTCATTTTCTTGTGATTTCTACCCTCATAATTTTTGGGCATATATACAACACCAATGATAAGATTGACTGATAGACGATGATGCTAATATGATACTGGATTGTACCTACTTAGAACACTACAGTTTCCTCTTGTTAATAACAAATACATTCCAATGAAATTATCAGCATCGTTTTGGTATGACATGGCACGTTTCAAAATGTAACTTTGTTTCAAAAATTTTTTCATGAACTCTCAAACAATATAGGTAATGGAGGATCTATACTAACTAAGATTTTACGAACCCTCACGCGGCGTTCGGCAGATTCGGGACTAGGCAGAAACTATTCGTTTTATGTTCGGTTCGGCAAGTTGACCAAGCATTTGGTTTCGGCCGAATATCTGGTTATTTTGCCGAATATTGGGTGGAATAAAAATATTCAGTTTATTATGATATCTGATATTTATTGATATCTGATTCACTCCTTAAAATATTTGCAGCGAATATTTTTACACTTTATATACTAACGTACTAGCATAATGTAAAATTGCATCAGCGAAAGTTATTGTAGAGAGGTTCTCGCCTTCACAGAATCACCCCGTAGCTGTACGAACGGCGATAGAGCTAGCAGAATTAAGTTATGGAAATAGAGCAGTACCTACGTACACGTGCTCAAACAATGGGACCCGCCGTTACCGCGCGCAGATTTTAATTCAGAACACGCATCACAATCAGGTATTGTCAAAAAGGTCAAAGTTAACCCACTTCCATTATTTTTGACTCACATGATGGCAATGTTTACTTATGTAATGGTAGACAATGTCTTTTTCTTCAGTCTTGGTTATTAAGAGGAATTTTCAAATTTAGTACCTTCAATACCTTCATAATCATGGTTAGGTATCAACATGTGCACCTATGTCTTGCGATTGAAGGTAGGTTTTGCTACATCTGCTTCAAGATAAATATTTCCGTTTTGTTAAAGCGCGTTTATAAGAAAGAATAACTTTTTCACGTATCCAGCTTGAAAAGAACAATTTTGCTGCGTAAATTCAGTGGGCAAAGGTCGTCTTTATACGTCGTTCGAAATTCAAATCACATTTCTTAACTAGTGGTGAAAAGTGATTAAAATTTCGAAAATCTCATTAACTGAACATTAACACGAAATTTTTCAAAAACTTAAACTTTAAATTAACTCTTTTTACCTGCTTTATCTTTACTTTCTTAGTAAATTATTGAACGCACTTTAAAATTGTACAAGTTGTTTTTCTGTTCTGTCAAGTTAAAACCACATAATTTCCACACCGGTAGAGGTGAAGAGTTGTGTGTACCACACGAGAGCAAATACATTTACAACTCGTGCTTTTGACTCCCTCAGTGAGCTCACGATTCAAAACTAGCACTCGCAGCAAAAAGCAACTTTGTTGCTGTTTCGTCAGTAATAGGCCTGTTTCCTGACAGGTCAAATGAACTACTTTTTAAAACGATCTAAAACGGTATTTTGTATGAAGAATTAGAAGTATGACGTCACGCCCTGAGTTTTTGGATTGCGTCACAACACTTGCTTCTATATTATTTTTCTGTTTTTGAATTCAAACTTTGAATATTTCGAAAAATTATGAATGAAGTCCGTAGTAGTATTTTTATGTGTATGTATTTTCGGACAATAGTTTTAAGCGTACAACTGTTATATTTTTTTAACGACCCAGGAACCTAGCCAATTGCAAAATTTATATATCTACTTACCGACCTGCCTGTCTGGCACACCTATTATGATGTTCGATCGACACTCATAATTACTCTATTCGCTAGGGACACCTTGGCTTTTGAAGATTAGCAGGTCTTTCAGACTAGGCGCGCGCACGCATGACAACAGAAAAATGTGTGTAGCACAGCGCATACTTGCGGGGTTATAGGTAGCACCTTTACAGTTATTAATGCACGTACTCAAATACATCCAAAACATCTTATAAAGGTTCAAATAAACCATATAAGCAGGCAGAAGTTGTTTCAGGACGCTTTCTTATTTATAGGATCATCATTGTAATCTAATAAGTATACTCATGTAATATGTGGTATCGAACATACATATGGATTAATAGTAGATTACGTATCTTGGTATGTAACCTATCAAAAGCAACCGAGGTTTTTGAACTTAACGCAGGTAACTATCCGTATACTGCTTTAGATATCGAATGAAAAGTGAGTAAAATAAAGCGATAAATACAAGAAACAATCCATAAATGATGTCCCTATCGTCTGATATTCAAATTGCACCACTAAACATTTTTTCTATGATTGAAAAATATTGAATTAATATGAAAGAAAAGTATCCTAACATAAAGTAGATTTTTTTTATCGTAGTGATATTAGTAAGTAGTTCTATATTTAAAATTACTTACAGCTTAGTTTCAAAACCTCGCCTGTAAGTTGAACTCACAGGTCGGGTTTTTAGTCAGTAATGACCTACTTTCAGAGCATGAGATAAGTAACGTACTTATTTTACATTTTCGATGATGCTGTTATTTACGACGTAGTTTAGGAAAAATACATTAACTTTGTAATTGTTAGATACTTTTCCATGTATTTTTCACGTCACTGATTGCACCGTGACACGCAACAACTACCCGTAAACTGTGATTGGTGGAAAAAATTTAAATCCCTCCCACTCTTGTACGTACAACCGAGCTTTTCGTTTAGAGACTAGGTAATTCAATAGAATAGGTGGTGAGGTACTGGATAAAATTTTAAATAGCCAGTATTTTTAGAAATATTTAATGTTTGTTTTCCAGATGAAAATTAAATTCCTGAAATGACTATTGAAAAACAGATTTTGAATAAAGTAACAGTGTATTTCATCAGCATCAAGTAAACTAAGTTGTAAAATTATAGTGAAGTCTTAATTTGTAGCCGCAGCGTACGCCGTGAGCTCGTGTTAACTTGAATTGCAAGAGACCGGTCTCGTGCTCACTCATACCAGTAGGTACCTA
Organism: Keiferia lycopersicella; assembly: GCA_029255805.1. Lineage (NCBI taxonomy): Eukaryota > Metazoa > Arthropoda > Insecta > Lepidoptera > Gelechiidae > Keiferia > Keiferia lycopersicella. Next base: position 11,692,141 of record JARACZ010000006.1, on the reverse strand, counting down.
CAGTACATTAAGATTGTAGATTTAATCTATCACGAAAAATGTCTTCAGCCTCCGGTTTTAACAAAGCACTTGCATCATCGAGACTAGTTTAAATATAACATCGACCGGTGCAAGTGCGTCTTTCTTCACCGCGAGTCCGCGGGAGGCTCGATAGTTTCACAATGACTGTCTATTCGATATAAGCCGACTGATTTAGCCAGCTTCGTAAGGTAAATGAGCTAAACTGAAGCGAATAAAGCACCTGGCAACTTGCCTCCGGCAAAGATTAAGTAGGCTACGATTGTGTGCTCTTTGCCCACAAAAACTGGTCATTTGCCATTGGCATTCAAAAAGTAGTGACTGCAGGTTAGTGATGACATGTTTTCACCTACATAACATTAGCATTTATACAGTAATCAGGAAATGGCACAAATTTTCTGGCGAAAAACAATGCCATAGGTACCAGGTAGAACAAAAGTAGATACCTACTTAGTTTAGTTTCTTAGGCTGAGTAAAAAAAAATACGGGAAAGGCTTTGATACATGAGCATGAGATACTCTTACACCTAAGACAGTGTGTAAGGGTGCTCTCCGAAGACTGATAGTGTATATATAGTAAGTTCGAATCTGTTTTTGTGGTTTCCTGACATAGATCCTTAGGGGAGGATTGTTCAGTTTCATAGTCTGCATTAACCGTATTAGAATTCGGAGACCTGTCCCTTACACCCCATATATAATTAAACTTTTGCACATGATTACGGTAAAACAGGTTTTTATCTTCACAGACGACCTTTCGTCATCTGGCTCCCATCCATCCGTCTTTGTTGACTTTTGTGTGGGACACCGACTGAGTGAGGATGACATTAAGCTGAAGCTGTTGCTTAAATAAGTCCGATTAAGCGCGGTCGGTGCGGTCGTTCTGCTCAGGCTAGTCTTTGGGCAGTTGCTCAAGAGTGTCTAGTCGCGCTGGAGGACCCGGCTGGCGCAATCGTTCGATCCGCAAAGGTTAGGGAAGGAATTCGCGCAGTCCGGCGCTGCACTCTTACGACACGCGCGCACTACAGATAGTGGAGGAGCTTTACGGGCTAAACGTGAGGTTACTCGAGCGCCTATGATGCTTGTGATGATCCGAACATATATTTCACTGAACTGAATGTTCCGCCGGGATTGATTTCCTTATAAAAGCAATTAGTTGTTCACGGATTTAGACAGAACCTCTCCGTTTGCTACCCCGTTAACTTTTCAGATTAGAAACATTCAAAACATGTTAAAAAACTGCTTCACTTTACTGCTTTTTCCGACGTAATCATTCCAAACGTATTAAGTATTTATGAAAACAATACCTTATGTAAAATATTTGGTTTCGCCGAACATTTGGCTGAAATCGAATATATTCGGCCCATCTCTAGTTTTTGTGACGATGTCAGGAGACTGTAGTCAGAAGTTTAAAAAAGCGTAATAAAGAATAGAATCAAGAAGGTTCCCTATATATTTGCATAAAAATATTAGGCATAACATAGGTTGGCACAATATACATTGAACTAATTATACTTACGGATAAAAATAGTAGGCATAACACGTTTAGCATAATTTAATAACCTAACCTAACCTCTATAAAAATATTATTAGACCAAAATAAACTGATAATGCCAAGATAAATATTATGCGAAAAAATGTTTATGACAAAGATATGATAGAGGAAAAAGAATTATTACGTATAATTCATGTTATGCCAAAACATACTAGTGGAAAAAATATTGTGCTAACGAAAGGGATCCCAATCAAGAAAACTATTAATTATTCCTTCTATGCCCCTTTTGGTGAAGGTAGGTATTGTATGGATGGATTAAGTCCGATCTAGGTAATCAAACATTTCAAAAATTTACTTTATGTACCTACTGGATTCGATATCAAATTAATGTTGAAAATTAGTTTCAACTTTCCCTGAAAGTTCGTAGCCAATTCGCATACAATCAAATACACTTGCAAAATTTCATCTAACAACTCATCTAAAACGAGGCAACCCAGTTACTTAGACATGGTTCACTACATAGCGAATGGCACAGGTTCAGATAAAAAAAAATTAAAAAACGTCTAGTTCTCTTAAATCTGGTAGTAAGCTCCTATACTAAAAGAGGTTCCACTTAGCACACCGCGCAGGGGGTAACGGGTAACCAATCTCTTTGATAACGCCAACTGCCCTAGATACCACTATCTGCACAGTGCGCGGTGCGCCCGCAAAGTTCACTCTATCACGTTACCAAACCGTTTAGCCACGGGTAGCTCTGTACCTGTATTTACCTACTTACCTATATAGTAGCATTTAGCTTCTCGTATCTGTTCTACCAACCTGGCTAGCTATGTCTCTTACGTTTCATTCGTTCGTAAGAACCTGTATCCTTTCAAGTATTTTTTTCAGTTAACCAAGTATTATGCCACCAAATGCCTAAAAGCCTACTGACCAATAGCGTTATTAATAATTACCTACCTACAGAAGGCTGATTTAGCAGAACGAACACTTGACGCACGACGGAGTGCTAAAACATCGCAGCGGTCTGTCAGATCCATACGAGAAATGTCAATCCCCAAACTACACCGCACTCGACCGACGACGCTACCTATCCCATTTTATGCAAACAATAGAAAAGTAAACAAAGATTAAAGCAAGGAAGTTATTATTTTTATAATTTCAATGCATAGATATTATTTATTAGTAGTTATCTTTGTAACTAAACTAACGAAGCAATAACATTTAGGTAACATGTAATAGGTAACATCAGCGCAACATTATATTATACCCCTTTATGATGCGCACATTATAGAATATCGCGGGCGAGAAGACTTTACAAGTGTCAAATCTTATAGATTTTATCAAAAATAATTTTGTCTACCACAGTGTGAACATCGAAGTCGCGGTTGCGCATCATAACTGGGATAGTCTTTGTTACGTCTTGTAAACACATTGAGAGAATGAAAACTACTGGACTGAGTGGAAGATCTGAACCTAAATCAACTTTCACCGGGCTGATAATAGAATGAAGCTTATTTTATAATCAATTAAGTATATTAGACAATAGGTATGTTAAAAATGGGTTCGCTAAAAAAATCTTGGGCGGCAGTCTTTTTAATTATTTTCTAAGTAATGATTTCTAATGAAATAATGCAACATCAAGATAATAAGAAAATTTTGTCCTGGCTTAAAGTATAAAACGTATAGAATGTGCAGCATATGAATGAAATTTTTTAACAGCTTTTGAGATCTAGTTGGATAAACATACACACACGACACACTTGTCAAAGCATATATATAACGTGATATAACTGTACTGTAGGGACTAAGTACCATATCAAAATACCTTTTTATATCACACTCACACACATAATGCTTCTATTTTTTTGGGAGAAAATATATTGTAGGTACCTATTAGGTACTTTTAGGGTGGATCGCACACTTAACGCACGACGGACCGCTAAAATATCGCAGCGGTCTGTCAGGTCAGGGGTCCATACTAGAAAAGTCAATCACCATACTAAAACCACTCAACCGCTGTCAACGCAGCGCTATCGCAGCGTCGTCCGTCGAGTGCGGTTTTAGTATGGGGAGTGACGTTTTTAGTATAGATCTGACAGAACGCTGCGATATTTTAGCGGCCCGCCGTGCGTTAAGTGTGCGATGCGCCTTATAGCTCTCCCATGTTTAATAAAGCTGATGGAAATCACGTATGTATTTGACATGAGGTGATTTAAGGATTAACCAACCAGGAATTGAGGAAGTGTGCGCCTGAAGAGCGTCGGGTGTCGATCGTCGCGCGCGCCACGTCCCGCCACCTGCGCGCGCGCACGGAGCGCGTGGGCTGCAGCCTTTGTATGCTAATGCGACCACTTCACTGCAGGAGGGATCTTTCTTCCACACAGACAGATTTAGCATTCCTATAGCGATTAACCTGGATGAAACCAGAACGTGCCAAAATCATTACTTGCGCAGTGTTTATGACTATGACTATGACATTTTATATCTAACAACAGATCTGCAATTTCATTGGTTAATTTCACTAAATAAAATTAATTGTACTTCCAATCATGAACTGGCGGAACCCGTATTGTCGTGCACTTCAAAAATTGTTTTATTCATAAACAATTGTAGGTAATAAGTGCATTCATTTCAATCTACCTATCGTTCAGTATTAAACTTTTCAATATTATCGTATAAAAGACATCAACGCACGCGGCGTTCAAAAATCCCTTTTAAGTTTAAGAACGACTAGTAAGTAACCTAGTAAATTTTTCATTAAGTAACTGAAGAAAGGAGCCATAATAAATAGCCCCATCATGAATGTAGCTAGACTTTTTAGTCCCTATCTATATTTTACAGAATAGCTCATGTTATATACCAAAAACCTTTTTGTTAACATACAGAGCAGTTGACAAAAATCAATAATGTTGTAAAAATTGCACGATTACAACAAGCATATTTGTTTTGTTGCAGACATCTGAGCTAGAGTCGCTGCTGTGCAAGCAAGAGGGCGCATCCGTGGCGCCCAGTCACATGGACCTGTTCGACGGCGGGCCCTCGTCGCGCGACGATGCGTTCCTCCGGCCGGCGCTGTGGGAGGACATCGCCTCCTCCATCCGCAACATCGACCCCGAGAACGCCAACATGCTGGCACCGCTGGGAGCGACCCACGTCAAGCTGGAGGCGGAGGAGGCGCTGCTCGAGGAGTGCGCCACGCCGCTGCTCAGCCCGCTCGAGATCAAGGTGCGTGTAGCAGCAGCAGCACCGACACCAGCCAGCATGCTGGCGCCGCTGGGAGCGACCCACGTCAAGCTGGAGGCGGAGGAGGCGCTGCTCGAGGAGTGCGCCACGCCGCTGCTCAGCCCGCTCGAGATCAAGGTGCGTGTAGCAGCAGCACCGACACCAGCCAGCATGCTGGCGCCGCTGGGAGCGACCCACGTCAAGTCGATAAGCGCGCCACGATTTAGAACTAAATATTGTAATTCTTCTAGTTTTAGTATGCTGAAACTAACACGCTGACAAGATCAATCACGTCATCCATTATATAGTTACTCCAAAACCTTATTATACTATATTTTTCTTTAATTGCAATACCTGTATCTAGGACCTGTGTCAGATTATATATCCCTAAGTCTGTAATGGAGAGGTACCTGCTGCATTGCTATTTAACTAACGATGAATTATGTTGCATCGGAAGACGGAGCGTCTGTGCGCGCCGCCGTCGTACCTGCAGCCGCAGCCGCCGGCGCAGCACCCGGCGCTGCCCGGCCACCAGCAGCCCGCGGCGGCGCCGTCCTACGCCAAGTACCCGCCCTCCCGACTCGTCTACATGTCCCCGCTGACGCCGCCCGGCTCCGACCAAGGCAGCCCCGGGAACACCATGCAGGTACCACAGCATGCAGGAATGATAGTGAAGCTTTGCGACTGCTAGCGTAATATGATGGTACCATCGTCTGCCAAGCGATTTTGTTCTAATACTTATCTTAAAAATTGTTTCTGAAAAAGACGTCTCTATCAACTCGCTCTACTGAATCTTGCTTTGACCATATCTACCGATGCGCTCAGCGTGTTAAACGTGGTGCGTGTGAAGTAGCTGGTAGCTGCAGAGGTTGTGTGTTGCAGGCGGGCCCGCGCCGCACGCCGCCGCCGCCGTACCACGCGCCGCCGCCGCCGCCGCCGCCGCTGCTGCGCGCGCCGCACCTGCAGCCGCATCCACACCACCAGCCTCAAGCACAGGTACCGTATCAAGTAAGTCACTCAAAGTAACCGGGGCCGCAAATAATATTCAAAAGTTTGGATACTTTCTGTTTACCACACTGCGTAAAGTTTATTCTCCATTCGACGGGGAGTAAATAAAAAGATATGAGATATGAGATAACCAGTACTATGGAAATGTCACATTTTATTATGAAAACTACATTTTGTCGGTCTTCTTCTTGGTTTCTTCTGTGAACTGCATGTTACTCAAATTCCGTTAATGTAAAACTCAGATATCTACTACTGGATAATATAATTATATTATAATTACTTAAGTTCCCTCAACATCTAATTTTATTTCCTTAATCAGTGTCCTTTTTTATAAGTACCTACACTGGCGAAGCAGGTAGGTCCATATTGGTGTAATTGTCATGTAAATTAAAGATAAGCTCGAAACTTTCAATTAAGTTTCAGTACAAAGATGCTACATGTTTCCAGCAACAGCAGCAGATGTCGGCGATGCAGCTGGGGGGCGCGGGGCCGGGGGGGCACCCCGCGCCCGCGCAGCACGCGCACCCCCCGCACGCGCTGCCCCACCCCCGCCTCGCCCACCCCTCAGCCAAGTACAACCGGCGAAACAACCCCGAGCTCGAGAAGCGGAGGGTTCACCACTGCGATTTCATCGGTAAGTTCGTATACAACACTAGCGGCCCGCCTAGCGACTCCGCCCGCTGTAATCAATTTTCCCGCGGGAATTCGTTTTCTCGGCAAGTACATTGTATTAATTATTTTTTACTGTACACACGTAAATGTTACAGTAAAAACGAACAGTAAGAACATGTACAAAGGCGAGCTTAACTAAAAAGAACATTGAGTTGTCCAGCTGACCAGCTGATAGGACAATCAGCGGGCAAGAGTGAACGTATGCAAATTCAATTTACCTAATACATACAAACAAACATATACATATAAACCTCGCTCTTGGATCAGTTTATCTATTTTTTGAAAATGCATCATAATCCGTTGTGTAGTAGTAATAGATTTAAGCATACACACGTATCTACATACAGACACAGGAAGTACATACAGAATATACTTTATACTGTGTTAATCCGTTCTATACCTAAATTTGTCTTGTGTACCATGAATGTTATTTGGCTGGATTCACTAAAGGAGCATAAGTAATTCAAGATACGAATAAATTATTTTCTCCTATCACTGGTGTCTTTGGTGAAAAAGTATACCTACGAGTTTTTCTCAAAACATATAAGACGACTGTTTTCTTGTGGATTCTTACACGTCTATCATAGTGTCTGACTTTCTGTCTTATGGCATCAAGCAAGGATATTATTATTTATTTACTCAATTTATAATCTGATAGTAGCTATTCTAGGTTAGTCAATACTTACCTACGTAACTTAATTTAACAACCACAATTTGTGTTTTCAGGATGCACCAAAGTATATACAAAAAGCTCGCATTTGAAAGCGCATCAACGGATACATACAGGTAATAAAATTTTACGCAATAAAACACATTTATATAAGTATTTTGCAATTGTTGATAGAGGCAGTAAAATAAGCCTTTCCTTACGACGTACATAACTATAGCGCCACTAACGGCGCTCTTAATACTATAGCTTAGAGTAAGTATATTTTCTTTTGGCATGTCTTTTTGACAGCTACCATAATTGGCTTATTCGAGCGGCGATACTTTAAGACCCTTGTTCGCGCGATGCTCTAAGCAAGATTTAGTTACGCTTATATCGTAGTAAACGAACTAAGATCTAAAATCATATCTACCTAAATTATGTACGGAATGTTTGAAATAATACCTCTGTCAACGAGAACATGCCACAAAAACGACACTACACTGCGCCTGAAAGCTACAGCGCGAGTTTTTCAGCCCTTGCGAACAAATCCGTCGAATAATACAAGAAAAAATATAGACAACACATGAATTAAACAACAGCAATGCGAAAGTGACAACTTGAAGACAATATCGTAAATACTATTAAAATGGAGATAGTCAATGAGGTAAAGGCCATAAACTTTCACATACCTTTTATTATGGCCACTACCGCTCACGTGTTTCATTTGGATTCAATTTATTTTAACATAATGCTGTGTAGTTTACGAATAAGCTATAAAACTTTATCTACCATATAATACCTGGTCTAAGGCTACACTCTAATCAAACAAAACTAATATCATAGTAATATTTGTTAGTAATGTATAGTTACTGTTTCAACGGAATCGGCGAAAGATTATTTATATTTATATATCAATCATCTACTTGTTTTTCGAATCCATCAATTATAGGATAGACATTTTGCAGAAAGGTTCGGTCTACTTTGCCGCACCGGTATAAATACTGCTAAGCTTCTAATATTTGAATGCAAAACAGAGATGGAAGGTTAGAATAGAATGCAATAATATCTATCGGCAACAAACGTTTTTTTAAATACTTAAATAATCAGCTGCACTATAAAATTAGAACGTGTTTTTTAATAACGTGCCGCATACATTCCTAGAGCAGACTACTAAGGTGGCTAACGAAACCCCATTTCAGGCGAAAAGCCGTACACTTGCCAGTGGCCGGAGTGCGAGTGGCGATTCGCGCGCTCCGACGAGCTGACGCGCCACTACCGCAAGCACACGGGCGCCAAGCCGTTCAAATGCGCGGTGTGCGAGCGGTCGTTCGCGCGCTCCGACCACCTCGCGCTGCACATGAAGCGACACCTGCCCAAGACGTCCAAATGACACGCGAGACGGGGCGGGGACCAGCCGCCCGCGCCACTCATCGCGCAGGTACCAAACATCCTACAAATTATCCTCATTAATCCTCATACAAGCACATGATGTAACGATATATACCTGTCCAAGACGTCTAAATGAGACGCCACACGGAGCGGGGCTACCTCATAGGAGTATATGGATAAATAAACACAGAAACCTGTAGTTCAGAATCTTAGATTAAACGCCTATCAGACGCCAAACATATAGTAAGTAAGTACGTACTCAGGTACATAAATTCAGTCAGTAGAAACCGAAATTAGATACCTACCTATTTTAGGTAGATCAAGCAAGTTACGTAGCAGGTAATCCTCTTTCAGTGAATGCCTTTTGCCTAATGAAACTATATGATTGTGTGTGATTTTAGGACGAATGCAGCGAGGATATCTTCCTGGAGTGCGATTTGGACACCAACCTGATAGACAATTTCTACGGAGTGCTGTGACCGCCCCTGCTAGCATTGGTTCTAAGCGAAACGTTAGAACAAACCGAGAACAATCTCTTAGCCATGTCAAACGCTAATAATAAGTAAAACAACTCGAAATTAATGTGTCGCAGGCAACACTTCCAATGGTTCTGTTAACTCTCAATTTTACACAGAGATGACGTTGCCTGTAACAGAATTACCAGTTAAGCATGTTAATTCTAACTGTTGTTATCTAGAGCACAAAATATAGGTACAACATTGAACAGCATTACCAAGGAATCCGCTTTACGTTCATGCTACATATTACGTAATATTAATTTTAAAAGATGTTAAGACCAGCAAAACTTGACAGCTTTTATACATAGATGTTAAGTGCTTCAAATGACAAATATTTTATTTGGAAGGGGTTTCGCGACACTAGCTATGAAAGCGATCGATTCTATTGACAGTAATATTGCACTAAATTATGCGTAATACTAATAATAAAGTGTGCATTGTAGATAGCAACCAACTCGAGATTGGTAGCAGGTACCAAGTGGCTTTTCCATTATGGGCATGTAATGTTTTTTGACGACATAAATACCCCCTCTGGCGGAACATTTCAGTTTTACTCTGAGTAAGGAACAGAAAGGAAGGAAGATTCAATAAGGTTCGTTTTAGACGTGTTGTATTTTGAGACCTGCGAAATCCCGTGACATGACATTACAAGGAAAGAATTACGGTCATTCATGTGCCTGTTGTGTCAGACTTAGAAAAACTATACGCCATAGTAAAACTACCAAATATGCAGTGTGCCATTCCGATACCACGAAAATTTACTGGCTACGCAACCTACCTACCTTACGTCAAGTACCCTGAGTCGTAGGTAAGTGGAAGTATGATTTTTTATACGATACGCAATTTGTGTAAGATTTCTTAGTGAACACTCCATTAGCGTCTGCAGTCGTGTACTAAGTACTTGAACTTATAAGGTGTAAAAGAATGCTGTAAATATTTAAGGAGTGAATAAGTGTACGAAATTCAGCAACTGTCTCCAAGGAACATAGGTCGAGGAGAATAATGAAAAAAAAAATGGGTTTTCCATTACAAATTAACTAATTAGGCTGGTACAGCGAGGCTCACGTTCGGTTTGACTTGCATCCAATGTAAGCCAAAGTGTAAACAAACTTTTACATGTCTAACCCAGGCTGAGCTAGTCTGAATGTACATTTTGTAGAACAAGTCCTTCGTTTTTTTTTAAATATTTCGATCTACGTTCCTCGAGGAAAGTTGTTCAGTTTTATGGACTGGTTCAGACCAGAATAGAATACTTAAGTACCTATAGAATATTTGCAGTACTTTTTTCCGTCCTGTATAAAAAATTGCTCACTGCTCTAGCACAAGTGTCGCCGCAACCACGTGCAGTGAAAGCTCTAAGTATTCATTAGATATGATTAGTTAATTTATTGTAAGATTATTATGAGAACAAGGAATATCCAAGATATTATAGTTATCTTATAACTTTATATGAAATAAATATCAAATAGTCGATAGTCGTTAGTTGAGTCGTTCAGGCGCGTTTTCGAATATTACGACCTGGAGATGATTCGCGACTCTACAAATTATTTAATTACAAGTCGATTATCTGATGACTGGAGTGCGGTATGAGATACGATTCTGGGTTACCTGTTAACGTATACAGAAAATTATGTATTATAGTTAGATACATACCTGACAACATGTCTCTGTAGACTCACGACGACCACAACTCCTGTCAAGGCGTATTAAAACGACCCTCACAAAATTTGTCTGACGTGTTGATAGATAATATTATTAATTGACGATTTCAATCAAGTTTTTCTGAATCTAGTTATCTGAAATTAACAGCGATTTCGAGGGTGAGCGATAAATGCGATAAAGAGGAATTGAGTCTAATACCCAATCGTGTATCTACGCAACGTCCAACGAATTGTACCTACTTGTATATTGTAGTTTCACGAAACGACCCCCTGGACTGGATTGATTATCTACCATACTTTCCTGTTAGACAGTCATAATACGTAACTGTGTCTTCGTTATTATATTCAGGTCGTTTTATTCGAACACAATTTTTACACTTTCTAGTCTCGATTTACAGATTTTTTATTACATAATGCAACATAATTTAAACAGTGTATTATATGCATCCGCTGTTGCAATGAAGAATGATTGCAGGAATGTATATGAGTCCGATTTTTGTATATACGTAAATTACCTAGTATTTGTGAATTATGTTTATATGAAGATTGCTTTTTACCTAACATACTTAATAGTCGATAAGATAATTGAGAAGCTCGAGAAAAGGACCTTATTTCCTCCGTCCAGTGGAATAATTAACCAACGCAGTGCCTTTAACACTTGACTGTAATATAATATATCTAACATTATTGTATGTACCAACGGATGTGTGTAAAAGTATGTGCATCAATCATAGAAGATTTTAACTAGGAATATCAACATCATAAACGTATTTTGTATAATGCATAAAATACCGGACAATATTGATTTACAATTTGTAACAACATTTAGTGAGGCTCAACTCTACCGCTGCTGGTCTTCGGTTTGTGTTCGCAGAAGTCCTAAAAATATCTCTAATCAGATGTACTACTACTACATTCTCTGATCTACATTCTTTTACAGACACCTACATCTCGTATCAAAACTTAAGATATACTTATTTATATAATATTTAAATTTAAATTGCCATCGTTCATAGTCACTAGAGTTTGTGCTATATGTAAGTCATGCCTGTTATCTTATATAGACTTTATATAATTAGTCACAGATTTTTCGTTTATAGTGTGATTTAAAACAACTTTATCATGATGTGCCTTTAAAACCTAAGAGGCTGAGGCAGATAGTTTCAAAATGCCTCTAGTCTGCCTACGGAGTGCCTTATGTAGGAAGTAATGTGATGTGATGTCTATATTTTACACTGAAGAGAAATAAAAGTAGGAAATATTTTGTAACAGAAACATAACGAAGAAGCAGCAACAAGTGACTGATCATAACGTAGGTACTAAATATTAAACGTAAAATAGGTACTATATGTTTGTACCTATTAAACAATAAAATCACTAATAAGAAATGCAGTAACTTACCTAAAAGTAGGTGACCTTATCATTGATAAAAAAAATTAAATTATGGTATATTTATCACATACAAATAATTTTTTAGAGACATTATGAAACCTGCAGTGAAAATGTGATTGGATTCAGTAATCGCCCTTTTGTACTGTATGGTGTTTACCTAGTATTCACATTACTATCCTTAAAACTCTTTACATACATATCAATCACTTTGCACATAATTTCTCCCAATATTTTATTGACATATCATAAATAATGATATAGAATATAGAACCCTAGAGAATGATAATGATAAATGTTGCCTACCACATGTTACGTTAAACTATTTGAATGTGTTTACTGTCTCGCTGGAATACCGCATTCTATACCTAAAGAAAAGGGAAATAATAATGGATCCGACAATAAATGAATCTCCAACTATCTTTGTCCGACTATTATTCTAATTAAGCAGCATAATAAATTACTACGGGTAATTAAAGCATACCTAGTAAAGGATCTATATGACATTATTTACTTAAAAAACATTTAACCTCGAATAATAAAACTTTACTTTCGAATAATAACTGAACTACCGACTTTACTAGGTTACTGATCATGTCAAAATAATAATTCTTTTACGACTTGCAGGAGTTATTTAATTTTATATTGTTGGTTATAAAACTTATTTTTTTACTCTCAATAATGATGAAAATATCAAAACTTTTTCGAATCGCGCAATTGGGTGTGGGTCTCGTTCGGCTGTTTTCGCGTCGAGAAATCCGACATATTCTACTACCGATTAATAGTGGCGACCGTCATATAATTGGGGGAAATTCGACGATTCTCACACTGCTCTGCATCATTGCAGCGTAGCGCGTGAATGCGTGTTTGAACTTTATCAATCAATCAATACCTACTTATTCAGTAAATACCGATGATTTTTCTTACTGCATTGAATTTGAAATAAGATCATTATGAAACTAGTGAAGATAAAAAATATTTTATAATTAACTGAATTATGAATTTGGATTTCTTGAATTTTGAATTTCGTTTATTTCCTTGCTCCCCGTGGCACCAAAATTAATGATTATAAGTTAGTGCATTTTTGTATTTTTTATAAGTTTCTGGATGAGCGTTCATAACGTTCTAGTTAAAATAGCACACAGTGTTTAAAATATAAAATGTAATTTATGAATTACTTGTAGGGAAGTAAAGGTAAAAATACAAAGAATTGCTATGAGTTTAATTTATATGGTAGAACAGTATTACAGCAACAAAAGTCATATAAAATTATCGCTGATTGAAGTAATTGTATCATTCGGTTGTTTCATAATTTTTGTTCGGACAAAAGTAGTCGGAAGTTAGTATTTTCGGCAGTAAATATGATATATTTAGTAAGCAGAATTTTTATTTTATTATCGGACCTTTTATTACTATCCTAAAGAAAATCCAATCATTAACCAAAGAATCACTAACATGCCTTTGATTTAAAAGCAAAGGCATGAAGAGACCCGTGTAAATAGCAGCCTGCCCAGCGGTTGCATCCGCTGTAACTCATTTTCCCGTGGGAATAAGGCCGTATTATATGTTTTTCTGGCAATTATTATTTCTGGCAATTACTATTTCAGGCAATTGCAGGCTGACTACCTGTCACTACAGTGATACACGAATCACCTAAAAAGGCCCTCATACTTGCCAGACGTGGCGATAACGACCGTAATTTTGCGATCGTTAACGCTCTGCCTACCCCGCAAAGGATAAAGGCGTGATTTGTGTGTAAGTGTAAACCTTCTGCTTGAACTATTAAAAGCATACATAGGGACCGACGACGCGGGAAGCGACTTAGCTTTATACTATGTGTTGTTAAAACATCAAGCACTCTGGCTTGTTCGTATGCCATCTAGCCATCATGCAATCTTGCCACTTTCTTTAGCATTTACTTTTCTAGTACATAAATGTAATAAGTATCTTTAAGACAGAACTTTGCTAAATTTACAATATGAATGCCTCCATTAAAAAAATATTCAATGTAAGTACTAGTAGTACAGTTTAAATCTTAAATAGATTTATGTACATATAAGATACAGATGTGGTGCCTATCTTGCGAAATTTATGTTTGTACTTCATTTTAGAGATGCTTAAAAAACAAAATTGATTATAGTATCCAAATTATTTTTACTTTATAGAATATATGCATTTATGCATCTACATATTTATGTACCGTCATGAACTGAACTTAGTAACGATTTTATTAACTAGTGCAGTGCTGAAAATAGGAGGTTAATTATAATGGCACATATCAAAATCGTATGAATAACTAAATTTTAAATTTTATTATCTACACTATTTTTCGATTTAGTTAATTCGTACTATGAATAATGATGATAATCTGATTGTTTGCCATATTAAACGTGTCCGCAGATGCCATATTATTTAAATTTAGGTTTAAGTGTGACAGCTATTGCCTGTGAGCTGCCTTCAAAGCAGCTTTGCTTCTTTTTACCTCACCGCACTTCCGGAACGTGTCACATCCGTTATCTACATGAGGATGTATAAAATCATTGTTTTAGATTATTTTATATTAGCTGGTGCCCGCGACTTTGTTCGCACGGTGGAAATTCGATTTAAGGTGTAAGGTATCTTACCCGTCCCATTTCCTAGTTATGTTTTAAAATTAGCAGATAGAAATTGAGTGATGCTATGCTAGTAACAATATAATATCATTGGATGCTATTTTTAGCCGACATCGCACGCCAAACAGATGTTGTTATTATGTTTACCTCCTCAAAACAGCTCAAAACTCCTTGAGCGCTGTCGATGCTGGTATCAATTCCGAAGCAGTATTATAAAAGATGAGGTACAGATACCCAAGCTTATTTACATAACGTTGTATATTAGCTCAAAATTGTTAACCAGCAGATTTTCGACAAATTACTTTTTCATCGAGTTACGATTTCTAAGTGTTGAAGACAGCACATATCTACTGGGATCCCCTTAATGTTTTCAGTTCTTTAGTTTTATGAAATGTTTGTAACCAAATGACCAATAGTATTTTGACCTGCGGCGACATCAGTATCTAATTACCTATCTATTTCTGGTTCTCTGCCAAGTGCCCTTAGGTTGAAGCGTGTTTTTTTATATCTAAGATGTTACACCAGCCTGTAGCCAACAAAAATCAGTTGCTAACTACGCATTTCCAAATACCTTATAGTTAAAAGGTTTTTGTTGGTCAAAATACGCACTTTTCCCGTAGGAAAAAGCAATTTTCCCACAAAAAAAGTATCCTATATGTTAGATTGGCTTATTGGTTATACACCATAAGAGGTTTCATTCAAATATCCATCCTGTAGTTTCGGAGATTAGCGCGGACAAACCACAGACAGAAAGACATACAGTACTGGTTACATGCCGCTGATTTGATCGTAATCTCCCGTAGGAATGAGTAATTTTCTTCGGATAAAAAGTTACCAATGTTGATCAGTACTAGTAGCTATACACCACAAAAAGTTTCATTGAAATGCGTCCCCTTGTTTTGAAGAAAAGCGTGAATAAAAAACAGGAAACGGTTGTTGATCGATAATAATAGATGTTGCTGTTAGTTTTCTAAAACACGCTATCGGTTGGTTTTCTTGAAACTATAAAGGGTTACTGGACGCCTACTTTCTACAGTCTTATTATATGTACTTATAGAAGAACATATGTATAGATAATATTTTTAATTTTTAATATAAATATAAATAATAAACGTTACTTTACCTAATTAAGTACGTTGACTAAGTCACAAGATAATTTATTACCAATGAAATGTTTTTAAATCTTTTTATGTAAGTTTTAGTTTTGTAAAGCTGAGTGTAAAAAGTTGAGATATATATTTTGAATGATAGCTACAAATATGTGTTTTTATATAATTTTAGGTGTTTACAGAAGTGTGATCTACTAACATTATTTATGTATTATAAATTTCACGTCACAATACGATTATAGTACCGTGTTGTTTTATTTACAGAATGTAAGTACCTGCATATATACCTACCTAATTATCGCACAATCGTCGGCAAGTTCGCAATAATACATATTATCCATGATAATTGATCGGAATGTTACTTGCAAACAAATTTTGTATAATAATGATCATTGGGACTAGACTAGGTGGCCCTGTGTGAATTGTCCAGGATATTTATTGTTATAAAAAGTCCTATCTACCCTGTGAACTGTGCTTTGTACTATGCAATATTTGAACAGAGTTTTAGACGACTCTACGTCTTGGGGTGAGACTGGGCTTAGGAGCCTTAGGAATGTTCTGGGAAGAACGGATCTGACATGAGGCGCAAATGAGGACCTCCACGAGCCCGCCGGCGGCCTGAGGAGCTTGTGGTGAAAGATCAAAATCAAAAATTATTACCAAATAAACAATGGCGATCAATTCGCAATGGCTGCAGTGGCGGCTTGGGTTATTCTATCATCATAGAAATATGCGTGAGACCAGTCGTTGCGGACTTCCGTGCACGCCATCGAATTACGTTTTTTCGAAAGTACAGGCTACATTCTACAGGTGAAATTCGATGTACATTGCGTAGCGTGTCAAAAATCCTGGTTTTGTAATGTCCCACCGGCCACCGGCTACATAATGTACATCGAATTTCACCTGTAAAAATTTAGCCTGTAGTTTCGCTGCATAGGCCACTAGTGTCAGATCTATGAACCTCTCTACTGCGATTGGATTTTTTCATAGAGATTCACGAGATATTTAATAAATAGATAAATAGCTAACACCACAATTAGGGTTACTTATTGGCTGTCTTTTCAATTAATCTGGAAACAACAAAAGCTTCAATAGCTACGTCTCCAATTGGCGTCCGCATATTGGCGGCTCAAAGGCGCGTCAAAAAAACGTCACAGCACAAATTTGCCACACCCAAGCATGCACCGCATGCCGCGCGCAACGCTGAGCACATGAGGATGCTCAGGCGGTATACTTACGTCAGATCTATGATCGTATTTTCATATTACCTATTCATGTTTTATTACACACGGGCGGGTGTAAGTAAGAGTGACCAGAGTTTCTTCTAAGAGGGCAGTGTGTAACATACAAGCTGTAATTCAGCGGAATAGTTATGTGAAACTGACTTAGTGGCGCGCGGGAGGTTGTGATTTCACATAAGATACCTAATCTGTAAGTAAAACTACACACAGGTTACAGGTAGGTACGACAAATTTGTAACAGTTTCGCAGACTAGTCTACTACATATTATTCTCCTTACAAGCAATTCGTTCGTTTTCTGGGTCAGTAATAAAATACACGGTGTAAAAAAAAATACTGCAAATATTTTAAGGGATGAACCAGCCCTTAAAACTGAACAACTTTCCCCAAAAAACAGGTCGGAATGTGAATAAACATTGGAACCTCGCATACAAAATTACCATCTGTATGGGAGGTCTAAATTTTTTTTATCATATTTCAAGCTATGTTTCTTGGGGAAAGTTGTACAGTTTCATGGGCTGATTCGCCCCTTAGCATGCGATGCAGCTATATTTTTACACCTTATATAAAAGTCGTACGCTTTTCTCTAAAAATACTACGGACCTAATGGTACATGGTCTCATTCAAAATATAAACGGAAAATAGTATAAATGTATACCACCCACACCCAAATACACATACTTACGGCGTAACGTCATAGTTTCAGTTTTTCATACATAATATCATTTTAAATTGTTTTAAAAGTAGCTCATTTGACTGTCAGAAATGTAGCCTAGAATGGTTCACTACGTACGAGTACCTCATTGTAGTAGTACTTTCCCCAAACTACAAGTTAAACATGACCTGTACCGACACAGAAATGGCATCGTCTCGTCGACAACAATTTAACACCTGTCAGAGTACGCTAAGTGGTAAACGGTAACACCCCTCACAGGACCGTTATAACCCACATTATATAGAGATGATCTACAATACAGAGTTCATTTCGCAAACGTAGCTCTTCTAACACGTAAAAAATCATGACCCATTTTTTATGAGGTTCTGAAAGTTTTTGACAGCATTTCAAATATGGAAAGTAAGTTGTTCTGGTGGGTGATTGCGGCGGCCGTGGTGGTCTCAGCTGCTTTCTCTGTCTACGACGAAGACGAGTTGGAATTGGAAAACGATGAAGGGGAATTGGAGCAAGGGGGCAGAAAAGGCAAAATATGTAAGTGTCTGATCAGTAACCATAGTACTGTGTGAAGGCATAAGGTTATTTATATATTCCGGCAGTCAAAGTGCTTTGTTAGGACCATAAAAATGAAAAGAAATTACGGAAACTCTTTTGTTTTGTTTGAAAACTGTAACTTTGGTTAACGACTACCAGTATCGATCCTAATTTTTATACAAACTGCCCAAAAGTATTTGAGCGTTACTATCGGCTTTATGTATATTTTTTTGTTTTGTAACTTACGCTAGCAGCGCATTTCGAATTTATCGGTTTAAGTTCCTCTCTATTTCAACCACTAAAGATTAACAATCAGCTCTGTGAAATTATTTGTTTTGTGCGAGGCGGAATAATTATAGCGTGCTTACGTGATACCGTATCCCCATCGATTTCTACTCAGTTTGTTACGTAGAAGTTTTTTCAGCGATCAACGCCACTTGTCTTGTTCATCATTAACAGTCGCAATAATTAGTTGAATCTCTCTGTTTCGCAAGACACAACGTAAAAATGGTTCATTAGAATTATTTTAAGCAGGCGCCATAATATGGAGTCCATAGCCTTAGCTCCTTACCTTTTAACATTCTAGGGTCCTCTCACAGTCTAAAATTCATTGGCGATAGATAGGCGAAATTTGCAAAAGTACCTAATATTTACAGATCCTCAACCAACATAATATTCGGTAAATAGTGTTATATTTCATGAGCTATTGAGATTAGAAGTGAAGAATAAATGTTCCATTTTTCAGTTTCTCGGTTATAGCTCGTAAACGGTGCATCATAGCGTCAATTTATGTATAGCTTTGGTTTCACGTTTCTAGAAATTGCGTGGATTTTGAGTTATGACCTTTTCAAAATCGGATACAGTTGGCATCAAGTTTCATACATACTTCGAAACTTCAAAGCCGCTGGAGTGTGTCGACGTGGTACTGAAGTCCCCCGCCCGTAGATAAGAAGATCCTGAGTTCCAATCGAAGATTGGCTCTTTTCATAGTGTTTTAGTTTTAGTGTTAGCGTTTTTGGTGCTTCGATGGATGCCGAGACGTAGCTTGACGATACGCTGAGGTAACGAAGTCCATGTTTTGCCCTGAAACTTGGGGGACATCATGTTGCGTGGTGCTGCAGTCTGCGAAAGGCGTTGCGGTGAGCAGAATAACGCACACTTATCCGCACCGAACGAACCGAACGAATCGACCACGCTAAAATAATAGTTTAAATTTTCCTTTACACCTTAATTTTCAGCACAATACCGTGAATTGAGTGAACCTGCCTCTATAGTATTACTCATTTTTGTATTGATAAAAATAAAGAAGCATTGCTCTATTGCCGTCAAATCGGCCGAGCCGAATCCGGTGACGTCATTGGGGACCTGCCGGATTCGACCGATTTGACGGATTCGGCTCGGACAAATGTGCGAGGTTTCATAGAATTTTAAAATTAGGTTCATTCGGTTCGTTCGCCGCGGATAAGTGTGCGTTCACCTTTATTCTGACAGACACAGCTGTAGGTGCTGATTCTGACTCCAGCCAGGTCCTGGAGGCGTCAATGCGGGAGACATGCTGAAGATCCTGTGACTACAATGGTTGCTTATGACGATGTTCTGGCTCCGTTGATGAGGTCAGCCTATGTCCGTCACGTCGTTGATGATTTCTCATCGGGGTTACTGGTTTATGAGTTACTATGAGGCCAGTTTAAAAAAGGGTATAAAGGCTTCCAGAGGCTACCCGCCTGGCCGGTTGTTGGAACCGACTGATCCGCCTGGAAATATTTCGAGGTTTCAAGGAAACACTTTGATACCGCGTTTCAGGACTTATAATGTATGAAGCGCATGCGCGCCGCCTCAATCTTATCCTCTAACGTCCCTTATACTTCTTTATTCCCCTCTCTGTCCAGAAGATTGTACCAAACAAATAAAACCGAGTGTGTTCCAGTGTTCCCGTTCGTGAGCGTGGTGCGGTTCGCGAACACGGAGTGCGCCAGCCAGAGCTCGATGAACGGCACGTGCCTGGCGCGCCGCGAGTGCAACAACCTCAACGGCACCGCCACCGCCATGTGCGCCAACCGCCGCGGCCGCTGCTGCGTCGGTCAGTACACCACGTCATTCCGCCATTCAGCATGAAACATCATGATCCCCACCCCCATTCTCTACTTGATTTATGATTATGACTCCTACTTTATCTACAAATCTTGTTTTTTTTAACGGTTATATTTAGCTTACCGCCTTAGCTTATTTCATGCCGTGTGATGCCGGCTTAGAATAGCATCACCCCACATCTTTCTCGCTGGTGTCGTATGAGGCGAGGGACTAAGAAGGGCCTCGAGAGTATTGGTGTATTACAATTTTTAGGCGACAGGCTGACAACCAATTACTAGTGATACACATGTTTTCTGAAACAACCTTAGAAAACAATTCTGAAAAATGTCAGACGTGGCGATGGTGGCCGTATTCTTACGGCCTTTAACGCTCTGCCTACCCCCAAGGGATAAAGGTGTGATATATGTATGTATTTAGCTTACCCCGTTTGTTTTGTTGGTGGGTCAATCCATCAAATGGTTTATTCGTAACTGTAGGTTATACAAATGATCGTAAAAGTAGTTGGTATCACCCATGACTGGTTCCATTAAATTATTTTTTAGTTTTTAGAACATTAATCTGCTACATAAAACCGTTTAACTTAAGCTTTTTACCTTTTTATTGTGGCTCATTTTGTATCGACACCAGAATATGATAAGGCTATATTAGCCATTATTCTTATCTACGGGAACAATCAAGCATGTCTCGTATTACACAAAACACATGCCTACCATACCCTTACAGAGTGTTATGGACAGCGTCCCGAATACTGATAGGGTGCAAGCAGACCATGAAACTGAACAACTTTCCCCTAGGAACATATGTCAGGAAACGACAAAAAAAAATCGGCCTCCCATACAAAATCGCGATCAGCTGACTGCATTTACTATGGGAAGCCAAAAAATTTTTGACGTTTCGACGGGAAAGTTGTTCAGTTTCATGGTCTGCTTGCACTCTATCAGTATTCGAGACGCTATCCCTTACACCCCGTATTTCGCTGTATTTCTTGATAAATCCTGGCTGTCAAACCTCAATCTTTACTGATTACAGTTCAACGCACCTGTGGTACGTTTACAAACGTGAACAACACGTACTTCACGAGCCCTGGCTACCCGACCGCGTACGCCGGCGGGCAGGCCTGCACTATCGTCGTGCAGCGGTGCAACAATCAGATTTGCCAGGTAAGCCTTAGTAGCTATACTGTGACTCATACATAATACACATCTAGGAGTAAAATATAGATAGATACTATTTTTCTAGTCATTGGTTCTCAGAGAATATTAAAGATATAAGAAAGGCATAGAATTTAAACTATGACATTAGATACTCTACATTTGTATACATGTAAAAATGATTTTTTTAAATTATTATTGTTAAATGAATTCATTTTATTATTGTACTGAAGTACCAATTTATCATTTGAAGTTTCGGCTACTCGCTCTATGGAGAGACACCTATTCACATAAGCTTTCGATCGAATGTACCGTACCCCTTGACGAAATTAGTAATCGCCGGCAGATTTTTTAAGTGAGGTCGACGTATATTATGTATTTACATACCAGTGCATGGTAGCAGCACCAATCTCTCTCTGGTTGGTCACATTTGTGGTCTCTTGGATAAGTTTCAGGTTTGCTATGTGCAACAAGTATGTGTGTATCCCCATTTCTTTGGGTTTTCGTGTCATAAAACCGTTACTAATAAAACTTTTTCAGCTGCGCGTCGACTTCTTAGACATGGTGCTGGCTCAACCTAACGGGGACGGCGTGTGCGCGACCGACTCGATCACGATCACGGGGGGCAACACCATAGTGCCGCCCCTCTGCGGGGACAACACCGGCCAGACGCTGTTCGTGGACTTCAACGCCAACACGCCGATCACCATCACCGTGACCGCCACGCTCGCCGCCACCTTCGGCAGGCGCTGGAACATCAGGCTCGTGCAGCTCGGCTGCGACTGCCCCGGAATTGGTAATAACCTACTTGTTTTTCTTAGTGACGTGGTGGCATTCTACACGCTTTAGATCCGTTCGAATGTTCTCTGTGTCATGATAAGCTGCCGTAAGCTGCAAGAGAGTTCGGTCACGATAGAAATATCTAGAGAAGTTCGAATGATAAAACAGTTAAATTAGTGAAATCCTGTAATGAACCGTCAAATGTCTAAAAAACAAATTAATGGGCTTGCCATTTTGGAATTGCCATGCAGGAAAACTCAGAAGCAATTACTGGTTTCAGCTCCAAACGGTTGCTTGCAGTACTACACGGGCACGACGGGCACGATTCGCAGCTTCAACTACGGCGCGCAAGCCAACACCTTGCTAAGCGCGTCGCTGGTCCAGGGAACCCGCCAGATTGCCAACTTGAACTATGGAATCTGTATCCGGATGGAAGCCGGATTCTGTACTATACAATACGCTCAGGTATGTAGCACTGGCAGTTACATGGAGCGACATTTTTAGGACTGGACGCTTGCGAACGAATTTATAGTCAGATCTGCAAATAAAAGCCAAAATTTGTACCCTAATAATCGCATATTGTTAGTAGAGATTATTGATCTGATCACACATAGTATCCAATGATAACGATCGGATCTGTTCTGCATCAAACTAACTACTGTCATACCCTGCTTTACGCGACTCGTTTAGAATTTACTTATTCGAAAAAATACAATGCGATTCAAACCCCTTCTACGTTAAACCCAGAAGCGGTGTGAAACTATTCTAAAAATCACCGAGACGAAGAAGGAGCATTTTAAATGAATCGCATACTGTATGACCTTAGACATTTCTTACTATCAGCCTTTGAGTGAAGCTTATTGTTTCTTAAGAGGCTGACACGAGCTAAAAAACTGTTTCTGATAAACGTTAAATTGCGCTCGTGCGAACAGGACGGAATCTTGCCGATTCGAAGAATTTTTCGTATTTTTAATGATTTCGGATAGAAATAAGTTATTTGAAAATCGTAAACAATATGTCGATAGAGTATTGTGCGGCGCTCATTTTAATAATAAACACTTAATTATTGTATGGGTATTATTCATACAGCATGCGATATTATAATGGTTTTTAGAGGTGAGTGAGTGAGAGGTAACATTACAATGTTTTTCGAAACATGATACTAATAATTTGGCTCGATTATAGCAAATATCCTGAAGATTACTACCTATTTTTTTTTGGGCAGGTTTTTCGAGATTTATCTAATAGAAATCCCTTATAAAAGTAAGGTAGGTGTACTCAGCCCCAGTTATTGATATTTATTCCAGTCACCTAACGACATGTTTTCGTTCACGGTGACGGGCGACGTGGACGGCGCGGACGCGACGGTGCTGGGCACGGCGGTGGGCGCGCTCAACGACGGCGCGTGCGTCACAGACTTCGTCGTCATACCCAACCCGGTGGTCACCGCCACCAACCTGGCCGTCGGCACCGACCGCTTCTGCGGGCTCGGCTTCGTACCCGTGCAGAGTCAGTACTTTATAATATTTGCCTTAGACTAGAGGAGTCGAAAAATTCTAAAGCTTCAAATGAAACCCATTTCTGAGGTATACAAAAACAACTTGATTCTGGAGATTGTTAAAAGCAATTTTTCATTTCATGGGTGTCATGTAAATAAATCCCTGATCAACAATAGGTAGGTACATTTTATTCTGACCGTAGTCATGTAATATTGTTTATACTACACCTACATAGAAAATGCCCTAAAGCTTAATGAAACGTAGAGAGGAGAGGAACTTGACTCATTGTTCACGTTTTAATTAGCGGGAGATAATATTCCATACAAATCACTTTCCTCCCCAGGGGAGAAAAGATGCAACTGTCAAAGTTACGTAAAACGAAACGTAAATCTAATATGTTTTTGCAGAGAAATTAAAGATTTGGTTGAATGGACTTATTGCTGTTGCTCTGTATATTAAAAAAAAAACATAATTGCGCGGATTCGCTTTGGATTTCTCACGTATTTTTTTAGGTTCATTGAATTGTTGTTCTATTAGTATTTCTGTTTTTTTTAATCTTGTAGGTGTAGTATAAAGCATTATGTATCACTCGGAAGAAAGTCCGAAGCAAACTCGTGTGTATTGATATCCTCAGCTGCGCTTCGGGTGTCAAACTACGCCCTCGTTATGCAATCGGTACCTTTCCCAGCACGTGATCAATGTACTATTGTTCTGTTACAGCGGGAGTGAAGCCGTTCGTGCTGACGGTGGTGACGGACGGCAACGAGGGCGTCACGGCCACTACTCCCCCGGACGTATCCAACAGAGGATTCTCTCTCCAGTACACGCAGGTCGCTTGCTAAGCTGATATAATTGTAACCAGCTCGAAATAAAACCCGCCAGATATTTAGTATACGGACATGAAACTAGAACTAAAAAACATTGTTGCTATTTTCACAAAATCAATCTATACCCTCTAAAATGGGGGGGCGGAACATGGAAGTTTGTGTTTGGCTCTCTTTCTCCCTACAAAAAGAAATAAAATCCTACCAAAAATATTTTCATGTTATGGTATAGCCAAAGCGAGAGAAAAAGACATCAGGTGTCAAATAGAGTCAAGTTTCCCAATCTACACGCCCTAAGTCCACCAACTCTTTCATAAACTCTACATCGTAGTTAAATTCTTGGCTATGTCGGCAGATTACTACCTTCTCTAGAAACAAAATTTTATAAGCATATAAAAAACTAAATATTTGTATAACACAAAATACGTTCATTCGCCTTCTCGCCGGAAGAGAAACCGCCGAGCCGTACATTTCTTCGGGTGTGTAGATTGAAAAGCTTGGCTCTATTTGAGATATGATGTCTTTTTCTCTTGCTTTGGCTATATATAGCTTGACATTAAAATGTATTTGGTGCGTAAGTATTTTCTTGAGTAAATAATTGTTGATTTTATACCGATTTAAAATAGTGATGATGTAATGTCGACCGATATAGTACTTACAATTAATTAATATAGGAAAGCTCTACATTTCGCGCAGTAGTTGTAATCGTAAGATATTTTAAATCGCGAACGGAATAATGATTCTCTTACACGAAACACCAATCCTGATTGAATGGAATGATTAAATGTACCAGGTACGTCACTAGAGAATAAAAGTTCCGTGTGCTTTTCGTTACCCTCTATCAGCCATGAGAAAAACATTTGCGGAAGTTATTTTACAGTACATGTAATAATTTTCATTAAAAACATATATTTTTTACCTGTGAATTAGAATGTGTTAATATAGAATAATAGTTTTTTGATTGCCGTGTGATGCCGGCTTAGAATAGCATCACCCCATTTCCTACCCGTGGGTGTCGTAAGAGGCGACTGAGGGACTTGAGGGTTTCAGGTGTATTACAACTTTTAGGCGACAGGCTGACAACCTGTCACTATTGTGATACACAAATCATCTCAAACGGCCCTTTATATTTGTCAGACGTGGCGATAGCGATCGTATTTTTACGGCCGTTAACGCTCTGCCTACCCCGTAAGGGATGAAGGCGTGGTTTATGTATGTATGTATGTATTTTTTACCTACAAAAACAAATCGTGTTGAATGGTCGATGAACATTTACATGCCATTAATGGCGAAAAAAGAATTTAAAAAAATAACGCAGTTGTAAGGAGGTGGTGGCAAGTATTAGTCTTTTTGTGAAAGAAGATCTACAGTTTATCTCTCTTGTATACATATTTAAGAAAGCGATTTTTATAATTATTACTTAGTACCTAATGTGGACCATTTTGAAAAGATGACTGTAATGTTGCAATGTAATAATGCAATGAATCGCCAACTAATCGTTATGCTAGTTTATGAATGGTAAACATCCTAATGGCTATATTTACTATTTATGTTTTGTATGCATATATTTTCAATTGAAGTTACTAAGATTATAGTTGTCTTTTCGATAAATATGTGGTTGTTGGTATGTGGGTATGTCTGAATTGTATACTACTGCTATATATTATAATAGAATAGAATAATATGTGTTAATATTTGAATAAGAAAATAAAATACATGAGAATTAACAAATTGATGTTCATTTTAATTAAAAATAAATTCACACTACGCACTTGAATGAAAGTACACAGACCTACTTATTAATAATTTTAACAGCTTTAAAAACATAACAGATTTCTATACTAAGACTAAATAAAATACTGGTTTATGATCTGCTACTTTCGATGATAAATGCAGTATGTATCTCTATTAGTTTATTTAATGTGTACAAGGCTTTGTGTACTTTTACACGAGTTTTTCTAACTTGTTTCTAACGAGTTTTATTAACGTGGAAGGTCGAGCTCGCTTAAACTATTGTGCATTTATATCCAAAACAAATGAGTTACTAGTCCCCCAGGACCAAAAGGTTAAGAGCCACTGGACTATACAGTGTGTTAGGAAAAGTACTATATGGGTATTACAAAGTGTGTTTATAATGTTTAAAAAGAATATTTTCCAAGAAATTCATGAAATTATTCCAGTGGCGTAACTACAAAGGGGCAAGGCGGGGGGCTCAGGGGGACCTTTGGGCCATTGGCAAAAAAAACTATGTATGGTTGAAAAAGTGTCACTTATTGATAGTCAATATACAGAAATTTATTATCCATTGTAAAAACCGCCTATGAATCCATAGGTTTCTGCACAGGCAGGTTAGAAACATTCCTCTCGCTTCGCTCGCCTAGTAGTTTTGTAAAGAGCCCTCTAAGCTGGTGAGAGCAGCTCTTTTCATTTCTACTCTGAAGGTATGACTAACACTTTGATTTTGTAACACGTCGGGGAATACGAAACGAGGGCCCGAGTTTATTTTAACCCCAGGTCCTTTTGGTCGCCTAGTTACGCCACTGAATTATTCTAACCTAGCTCGACACGCGACATAGTGAGGTTGTTTTAAATATTGGTGGAATGAGTTTGTACCGCTCCTATGCTACGTGCAATAAGATCAAGCGCCGCTGTTGACTGTATGTAACGACGCGCCAGCGCGTTATTGTAGATATATATATTTTACTTATTATAAATATTTTATTTTTTAAACAGTTTGACATTGTACTAACTAATAATACTCATTTTACATACTTTGATGGTTTAAAGGAACGCAATATTTTTCCTAACACCCTGTATAATAAGTGTCCATTGCATTACATTAAACTTGCCTCACTTTATGCCATCTCACTACCCGAGGTCTGCTGGAAGAAATTTCTTTTTAGAAATAAGCCGACCTGTTGTGTATTGTTCTCAATGTTATTTTATATTTATTTGAAAACTAAACTGTGATAATTAAATAAAAATACTAATACTACTTACCCTCTCTCTCTCTCTTACCCTTGGTTACAATAATTAGAATAAGATCCGAGATCTGGATTTTAACAACAGATAAATAGATTTTATGTACTATGGTTTGTTTATGTAATACAACAATATGGATGACTCGGTGTTCCACACGAAAAGAGAGAGATACAATACACATTAAATATAAATACATATCAACTAAAATTGTAATAACATTCAAATTGGCTGTTACGTTATGTTGTGCATTTCATAATTAACCAATAACATATTGTGGATAGCTCGCTCTCGCGGCGCGCCACAACTACTCCTCTTACTTAACGAACAAACTTACGCTGCAGCGTACGCATGTAAAGCAGATGAATCCAAAATTTTACCTCGTTGACTTTCTAAGTTGTGTTTGACGTCGTCATACCACTTGCCTATCGTGGTGCTGTTCCTCAAGTCCTGGAAAGCCTGGCAGCCCTCGATGCTGCTGAGGATGCCGTACACCGTGATGTCGGCTAGATTGGGCTTCTGGCCTCCGAGGAAGGGCGTGCCTTTCTGCTTCACCGCCGACATCCACTTGTCAGCAGAACTGTACAGCGCTTGACGAGCGTCCTCAATGTTGTGCCTAGTGGGAAACAAAGCATTATAGTTAACTTAGGATTTTGACTCATTAATTGTCAATTTAATAATGAAATAGTCATTGCAAAAAAGAGATTATTGTGAGACAAAATTGTTCCTAGTATAAATGCGGCTATTAAAAACAAAAACATGTTTTACCTAGCCTTGAGCCTCTTGGAAATGAGCCACATGGCAGCGGCGCCTCCGTAGACCATGAGCGCACATTCCCAGGCGGGGAAGTTCTGCCGCCAGCCACCGACTTCCTCAAACCACTTGAAGGTCTCGAGCGCCTCGCCCACGGTCCGGTACACGTTCGGGGACAACATATGTACCAGCTCTTTGTCTGCCCATTGTCGCCACTCACGCTCTTCACTGAAATTAATACAGATATTAATTTTTATTTTTAATAATAATATTTAATTAAAATAAAAAGTCAGATTGCAGTCGCTCTGTGTAAAACTTAGTTCCACGTCAAATCCCCTCGGTTAGGTAGCCGACCCCGACAGAGAACGGGGTAACGCAAGGAGAATGATGATGATTTCATTAAAATAAAAGTCCGATGGCTCCTTCCTAGCCATCTGGTTAAATGGCAAAAGAAGTAGTAGATGTAGTGTAGGTATATTATTTATATAAGTAGGTATTATTGCTAAAATATTTGTTTTATAAATTATTATAGGTATATAAGTATGTTGTACACGTCAACTGCCTCACCTTATGCCATCTTACGTCTACTGGAAGAGATTTCTTTTTAGAAATAAGCTGACCTGTTGTGTATTGTTCTTAATGTTATGTCCTTTGTGTTATATTGTGTACAATAAATGGTAATATAAATAAATAATAAATAAGAAGAAGCGCAAAATGCTTATTCCTACCTCGGACGAAGCTGATACCTATATTCAAATACTCACTTTTCCGCCTCTCGTTCCTTCTTATCCTGTATCGGCGCATTATGCATGACGAAATATTTGTTGGTGATATCTGAGGACTTCTTTCCGTCATCGGTCAAGAAGGCGCTAGGCGGGTAGTACTTGACCACTTCCTGCAGCTGCTGCGACTGGTCGCGCAGGTACGTCTCCAGCACCGATATGATCGCTGTGCTGTCTAACAGTTGCTGGAAAATACAGAAAATGTAAACGGATTGACAGGTATCGTCAATATTGCTCGCAGAAACCATGTGGCGCCAGAGGGTGCTAAATGTATCCGAACAGTAAAGTATTCGAAGTCTATGGTACGACAAGAGGAAGATAAGCAGATGTAGAGACGTCGCCAGTACAAATGGCGAAAGTCGCTGTATATAAATCAGCTTGCAGTGAAAAATTTTGCAAGTTTCCCAAAAAAAGATAAGTCGATATTGGATAATAAATCATCATTTTTTTAATTAGGCTGTTCAGCGTTCCACTGCATGGCAAATCATCAATAACAATCATAAATTGTCTATTTGCATACCTGGTAGCCTCCATCAACTTTGGCCAGAACAATAGGCACTTTCTTGTAGCCAGACCACTTGATGGCCTGCCGCAGCACGGCGTCCACCTCGACCACCTCGTAGCTGACTCCGCGCGCGTCCAGGTACGCGCGCACCTTGCAGCAGAATGGACACGTGCGGTATTGGAACACTACCAGCTTCAGGTTGCTATTGTCATTGTCATTGATTACCTGCAAATATATTTTTTATTTAATATGCAAGTGTAATATGTTGTTTATAGTTTGTGACAAGTTGACAAAAAACCAATCCAAGTGTATTTTAGCCTATAATCCATTCATTTAGAGTGAATTTTGCAGGTGATACTGTCTTGAAAATGATCTATTAAAACATTACCTAATACCATCATCTTTTAATGCACTTTTTACAAGTTAAATGACATTGTTTATAAGATTATTCTAGTACTTAACAGATCTATTGTCAGCAACATTATCAAAATACCTGACGGGTACATTAAAAAAGCACCAAATTTAATAAAAATAGACAATACTTATAAGTACAACAAGAGAAATTCATTGCCACTACATAGGTTATAGATTTGTAGCCAGAAAATGAGTAAAGATGCTTTCATCATTCAGGTGTGCAGTTTAAGGTCACTGACTTTTGCCTTCTGCAGGTTTCACACTGCATAACAATTATTTTCAAGGTGGAGACTGGAGAGTAGCGGAGAAGTATTTAAAAAAGTGTAATTATGTTATTATTATGTATAATAATTTCGCAGAGGCTCATGATATTTCACTTTGCTTTGGCATTTTGACAGACTAATATTTTTCATCACAATAAAAAAACACAAATTCAGAAGTATGTTTAATAAACAATTATATAAATAGAATGACAGCATATGCAGAGCAGCAATGTATAGATGTGCCCAATAGAATGAGCACTTTGAGCACAGCAGCAGATACATACATACTTTTGTTTGCATTTTTTATATCAGTTAATACTTAGGCATGGTTATCATTTAAATAGTTGTATGTATATGAGTTTCAGAATCTCCAAAGGGGTGAGACAAGGTGACCTCCTGTCACTGAAACTGTTTATACCGTGTTGGTCAGAGTATACTTTTTGGGGCGGTAAAGGGGAGTTTGGAGTATATGGCTTCAGGGCCCTATGCAACATCGAGAAAACATTTTAAAAAATTACAATTCTAGTCTACTACTAATTACAGTCTAGGTGCATCCTAGCCCAAAATTTGGCAAGCACAAAAAGGGTTTGTAAAAAATATGTAAAAAACAAAATTCATCAAAGTCCTGCCCATAGCGCCCTGAACAGTGAATTCCAACCAAAATTGCAATACACATGAAACTCTCGAGTCCCTTAGTCGGCTTCTACAACACCCACAGGAAAGGAATGGGGTGATGCTATTCTAAGCTGGCATCACACGGCAGCTGCAGGAGCATTCCATGGTCACGTAAGCGACAATCGTACGCGTATTTCGAAGTTTACACCTTATTAACACTTTAACTGAACCTTACAGAAAATAATCGGTGATCCCTACGTATACTTTAGGTTAAGCTGAATCAAGACATATAACTTATATTTAGTTAATTTTCTTATTAGCACAGTTATCGTTCAAATAAAAGGTGTCACGTAAGCGACATGCAATCAACCGCACATAAAACCTATGTGATAAACTAGTATTTTTTTGCGAAACTAATAATACAATGAAAAGGTTTTTATATGTAAACACTAAAATAAGGAATGCATTTCTATTTAAGACGCTTTTAATCCACAGTACACTTAAAAGTTTTAAAAAACTTAACAAAAATGTTGTGTCACGTAGGCGACAGGGTTGTCACGTAAGGCGACACGTACGATTTTAAAATACAAAATTAGTCGTTTTTGGCCGGAATAGTGTTTCGTCTGCAGACAGAGCGTGTTTTTGCCCTCGTACGACGTTTCCATCAGAATTCAAAACATGTAATTTGGATATTCCTGCACAAGCATCCACCTTTTCCCAAGGACGTTTTTCTGCAATTTCTGCCTCAATCTGTGCTTGCGAAATATAAATAATTTTTGTATTGCGGACTAAACCAGAAGCAAGAACAGCAAACTCCTCAGCTGTTTGCAATACGGAGCTATCCTGCCGCTGTGACATAGTTTTTTGCCTCACCAAACGTTTAACATTTCCACCTACTCCATCAATTACTCCTTTGCCGTGAGAAGTGGCAGAGTATTTCCACGAAAACTGTTTATTATGCTTCTTTGTTAAATAATGAAGCAACCGCACCATGAACTTGTTTTTAAATTCAGATGATGGACCATCACTCCAAATAACGTCGCGTATGTTGCTTTCATCATTTTCTTTTAAAATCAGATCGTAAAGATGATTCATAAACACAAATATAGTATCTTTGTTTTTATTTGGACAGTCTGAGCAAATCACATAGGTCTGGCATTGATTTCTTAAAAATACAGCTGCCGTGAACAACGTCACACTGGTTCTTGCCCAAAGCGCGCTTTGTATTTCATTTTGGTACTCACAGGAATACGACATTGCAAAGTCTACTTGCAAAATTCTAGTGTCTTCCCTTTTTTTATCAGAATTAAACTCTTCACTTTGGATTCTTTTGATATGTACATGGGTAACAAATTCTGCATAACCCAATATAATTTTATCGAAAAGTTCGCCTACACTCGTTTCATTCACCTTTATTTTAATTTTGTTATCAGCCAGTTTTACCCACTCTTTCCAAGTAACAATTTTAGTCACATTACTTGGCTCGCCCATTTTTTTCAGATTTTTGCAATTATTACAATCATTTTTCCAGCATTCGGACGTTAGTTCATCATTACACAATACATTTTTCCAAAATTGGTTTGAGTAAGTTATGTTAATTCCTTTCAACTTCATTATAAAATTTTCATGTAGTTTACACTTACACTGCTCTGCAGGTGTATTTTTCAAAAGGAGTACATTTGGTGGTCGTAAACTGCAAAATTTTGAAAATCCCATTTTTATTTCTGGGTTTTCCTGTCTGAAAATGGAATAAGCTTCTTTTATAAACATTGTCAGGTAATGTTTTTGTAAAGTGAGTTTCTTTCCCTTTTCCCAAACTGCCATACTGTCCTTCATCCCTGGACAAGTGTAAACTATATCGGATCTGAAGTAGAAATCTTTCACTGTCTGTTCATTTTCTTGTTCTTGATAATCGGTCAGATCCCTCTCCATCTCTTGAGCAAGTTTTATGCCCAAACGATTGCATACACCTTCAACAACAACTTTTTGTTTTATTGAGCACGATGGTAAACTTCTCATGCACTTTAAAACTGCTTTGCTATAAGTCTGCACACATTTATATGGTCCAATTAAAGATTCACTTGCAGTTGAAGCTTCCGAATGATCTGATCTGTTCGAATCTAGTTGTTGCTGTCTTTTCCTCTCTCTTTCTTGCCTCTTATCATTCCGTTTCTTAAGTCGTAATTCTTCAAGTTGCTTTTCGCTCATTTTCTCCTTTTTTTCTTTTTGAAGTCTTTTGATTCTCTCACTTTCCTTCTTTTTGTACTCAAGATCATTCTTCTTTTTATTGCGAAATTTGCGCATCCGTAAAGCACTTGCGCTAGGCTGTGGTGGATCCGGTGGATCCATAATTACAATTCTCGATAAATGCGTCACGTAAGCGACTACACACGTAAAGCCCAATATATTTCTTTAGACACGCACAATTCTTTCAAAATCTATCGCAAACTAGTGCTTGTAAAAGGTTATATTTCTAAATAAAATTAAAATCACAACTACCCGCAAGTTTGGTTTTTACGAGACTTTATGAGTTTTTTTGTAACGTAAGCGACGCGATCGTGATGCGAAGTAATTTTTGAAAATATCTTTACAATTTTTCGTCACAAAAACCAAATTCACTGTTTATAGTGGAAATGAGAGTGTCAGCTTCAACGTCAATCAGAAAATAACAAAATAATTTCTACAAAAAAGGAAATATTAATCTTTTAATAAGTTCAAGTTTTCATACTGAACATTGGACTAAAATAGTGGTGTGCAATAGTCTCAATTTTATGAGAAGTTTAAAAGATATAAAAAAAATACTTGTAAATATATAATAACCAATGAACTGCCTTGTGAATAAATACTTGCAAATTTACTACAAATGTACTTTATTTTTGTATGAAAAGTTACCGATTTCCGTGGAATGCTCCTGCAGCACTTATACTTATAAAATTACATAACTTCGCTGAGCCAAGCCTACCTATTTAATATTTTTGCTTGGGTTTAGTATCCTGCGGCATTGATAGAGGGTAGCCTATAGTGGTATGGAGGTTAGGGAGGATTTAGGGGAGCCCCTCCCTAAAGGAAAAAGTGAAGAAATGATTTGTTGAAGAGAAATTTGTCTGTTTGTGATGTGTGAAATGTTTTGATAGCAGTCGGCGATGCCAGAAACGACACAGTGCATGAAAACATAACCTCAAAATGGACTCGATTTTAGGAGTGGACTCGACAAAGCCTATCTTCTGGGTCACTCGGTGGCCCTCTGTAAATGCCGCAGGATACTAACGAAACCCCGTAAATAATTATTTCGCCAGGCATACAGAAAGTTCATTTTCCATTATGAGCATACATTTATCCCAAACAATTTTGTAATAGTGAGCTGTCGGATCGAAATCAGGACATGCAATAATTCTAATACCTTATAGTGGGGCTGGTACTGTGGAGGTTCCTTAAGAAATGCGTACTGTTCACTCTCTAGTGGCAAGAAAGTCTTCTTAGAGTTAACAACATAGTGCGTGTAGCCTCCATAGCCTGCGCCTATCACAACACCGACACTGGCCCCGATGAGAGTCAATCTCACCGTCGACCTTGGCGCTGCCCGGCTCCTCGCAGAGTGGAACAGTTTCAATGGCGCATTTTCTCTCAGTGAGGGCAAAACCACTTTGCGCAAAATTGTTATTGTTGGACGCCACATTTTTAAACTAATTTCAATGCATCACAAAAGATAATCACAAATTAGCACCAAAAGAAAAAGGATTCACACATTTCCTTGGTTTTTTTAAACGGGAGACATACATACAATGTTGCCAACGACACGTGACAGAAGCGTGCCCTGTAATAAAATCAAATCAATCCACTAACAAAAATCGCATCAGTTGAAAAATCACAAAATTTTACACTAAAACTCATTTTTGAATTTTTTTTCTCGTCTATTCAAAATAATTCTGTCATTATCAAAAAATATTGTGTTCGCCTCACGTCGGGTCACATCGCGAAAAACACAATATTTCAATCAAAGGTACATTAATTTGGAGAAATAACATAAAAATTGCACAATGTAACAAAATATATAAAAAAGAAAAACTTCAGACGAGTCGTTTTCGTTCGTCCAATTCATCATCCTAAATATCTCGATTGGTACCTACAGCTGTTGACAAACTGTCTATCGTCTTTTGAATACTCAAAAAAAAAATTGTAAGTCCAGTTCGTGTGTAAAATATTTAAATAAAAGTATAATATTTGCCTTTAGTCGTGTATTTTATCAAGTACGACTCTGGTGTCAATAGATTCCACTGATCAAATCCACTAACCACTTAAATAAAATTTGTCCGCTAAAAGGCAAGTGAAAATCACCAGATTTAGTGGAAATCTACAAAGTTGGCAGCACTGGTCTCATACTGGTTCGTACATATCTAATTGTCTATGGTCTAGGATTGCACCAAGCAAGGGTGACGGAATGGACTATCGTTCTCTGTCACGCGACAATTCGCGAAATTCTCTTCTCTCTCTTTCTGACGAGAGTGAACGGGACACCCGACTGTCGCGCGACAAAAAAAGTCGCGAGTAAGGTCGTGCGCACACAATAGACGAAACAATCTCAAGACAGATAGAGATGTGCCGTCGCCCGATATAAGTCCCAAGTGGGAATATTCCCAAATAAATTTCCCGTCTACCGGGAACATAACATCTTGCTGGAAACGTTTCGGAAAAATAAAATAAAAGTACTATTGTAGACAAAATATTGCTTTTTGTAAGAATAATACCGTAAATCGTACGTGTGTGCGATTAGAATGTTTATTTACTGTACTAGAATTTTTATTTCGTATTTCTAAAAACTTTTTCAGCTATTTTGTATGTTCCCGGACAACGGGAATTTCTAAGGCCTAAAATAATGTTGGGATAACGTCTGAAATAGAAACTTATTTGAAGCGGGTGCAACCGCTGAGCAGGCCGCTATAGTCTGTAAGATTAGGTACTTATCTTTTTGTAAACAAGCTTTGTATGAAACTGACAGTTCAGAAGTGTCACTTTCGTACAAAGTTTGTTTACAAAAAGATAAGTACCTAAACTTACAGACTATAGTAAGTTATATAACTTACAAAGTGTCCAGTCCGTCTCGATGTTTCGGTATCCGACTGTTGTTGGTTCCAAGTCTGAGTCCCAAGTAGTGCCAGTGCAGTGCATCGTCGCGTCGTTGTCCCTTTTTATGGATGCGTGAATGGATGTACCACAGCATATTTCCTTAGCTGCCTCCACGTACCTTTATTACAGGGAACGAGACTTCTTATTTTAGCTATGAAATCATTTACATTGGAAGGTGGCCCATCGGAGCATCAATATATCTGCAAAAGAATGACCTACAAATAATAGATGCTGTTACAAATCGCAAATTTTAATTTGTACTTACCACTTTTTATCTCCTATAAATACCAGATAAATGCGATTAAAAACTTTTTAGGGATTTGGTTGGACGGCTTTCTTATATTAACGAAGCTACAGCCAAAAAACCGAGAAGATTTTGTATGAAAAAATAGCATTCAGGAAACCGAATCTGAAAACCGAATCGAAAAACCTGATGTCTGCGCCCGGCCTAAAGGTACGTGGAGGCAGAATCAGGAAATATGCTGTGGTACATCCATCCACACAGCCACCCCTTTTTCACGGATGCAGGAATTACGCGTCCAAGAAAGTTGAACCGAAAAAGTCCAACAGAAAAATGCAGCAAATATTTGGTGTCAAAACAAATTATTGTGCTTGACAATATTACTATCCTTGTCACATTTAGAGGAATTTCATATTTACATCCCGCTCTCTGACGACGTCAGAGCTGTACACGTCAATTGACGCAAAATATTTGCTGCAAATATTTGCTATTGAACTTTTTCGCTGGACGCGTAATGCCTGCACCTTTTTTCACGCACGGCTACCACCAATGGACGTACCTACACTTTATAAAACCATAGACAAACGTTCCCATCAGTTCACTCACAACGTTCACAACCATTCACAACACACGACACTTTCGATATTTCGTTTTCCGTCGCAATCAAATGTGTGTGTCTGTTCTATGCAGCATGAGCAGGGTTGCTTTATTTTGTGCTATTGATAATGTTTTTTTAATGTAATTTGCGAATTTCTTATAAATTGAGTAACGCGAATAAAGTCAGTTATTATTTGAAGGACTGTAAATTAAGTTAGGCGCTATACGGAAGGTAAATTGTTCAACATCTTGCTGGCAGCAATTGGCGCGTTAAAGGTTTCAATGTTTTTTTGGGTAGTTTCTTTAGATTGTGAAGTGATAAATGGTGATTTTGTGGTCAGGTGCGAGGTAATGCCCGAAGGATGCCGTCGTCGTCGCGGTCGCGGGGCTCCGGCCGCGGCCCGGATGCGCAGCAAGCCCAACTTCTAGCACCCATGTCGGAGCGGCAGCAGCTGGCGTTGGTGATGCAGATGTCATCAAAAGACGCCCCTCCTGGTAAGACAGTGGATACCCATCGCTTACCTTTCTTGCAGCCTGAGGTGTAGCGATATCTCACTTCCCGCCTTTTTCTCGTTCAGCCGCTCCGACACCAGCAGAGGAGAGGAAGTTAACCAGGCAACAACGCAATGAACGCGGCGAGACCCCCCTGCACGTGGCAGCCATCAGAGGTGACCCTGAACAAGTAAAGAAGCTCCTTGCTCAGGGCCTAAATCCAGACACGCCAGACTTTGCTGGTAAGTAACTTACTGATATGTATCTTACACTTGGTTGTAAAAAACAATTAAAACACTCATAAGCACCTTTTTCCTGATAGTATGCACTAAATAAGCCAATATATCTCCACTTTCCTTCTACCCAGTAAGACTCTTGATCCATCACAATACGACTTCACTTCAATTTTCACTTCACATGTTGGATCAGGATGTCAATTATTTCTTTACAGTACTGGTATTCATTACTACAGCATCCTTTCTTTCTGTTTGGGATTCTAAAGCCTAAGTTAGTAATCCAACTGATAATACCATATAGATGGATGAATAAAAAAGTACCTAACCTACTATTTTGCCAATGTCAGAGTGTCATTCGCTAATTAGTTAGGTGTTATGGGTATGGTTATAATGTAATAAGGCAAGGTAAAGCATAGAAGTAAAGAGTATGAGACAGGAAGAATAAAAATAAATGAATATGTTTTAATAAGGATGATTTCTCTTTGATGAAATCTCATATATATATAGTATCAAAATTACAACTCAACATTGCTTATTTGAACAGCGATCTGAAACTGCAGAATGTTTAATACACAATCATATGTACAATAATCAAAAGAATGACAATACAACTACTGTTCTGAATGAAATTAACATAAGAATAATGAAGCTCCTTCTTGCCGAGTTCTAGAATCTTATATATACAGGGTGTAAGGGACGGTGTAACGAAAACTTTGCGGGCGTGCTCAGACCATGAAACTGAACAACTTTTTATATAGGAGTAATGATGGGCAACGGAAAAGAATTTTCAACCTTCCATACAATATTCCCTATCAGCTAAGTAACTTTGTATGGGAATTGGAAAAAAAAAAATTTGTTTCCCAACATAGCCCCCATAGAAAAAGTTGCTCAGTTTTATGGTCTGATCACGCCTGCAAGTTTTTGTTACACTGTCCCTTACACCCTATATAATTTGACATCTGGATTCAAGTCCGCATAGGGTTCAAGGACACATCCTTTCCTTTGTGCGATTCACATCCAATTTAAATCAATTTATTTACTGACAAAGTAAATCTATTTACATCTGCAGATTGGAGATGCACTGACTGGTCAACAACTAGTTGCCCATTTTTGTAGTTGGTGATTACCTATGCTCGTATTTATAAATGACACTCAACTCTGAGATCGAACTCATGAGTGATTTTGATAAATGTCAGTCAATACTATC
Source organism: Keiferia lycopersicella (assembly GCA_029255805.1). Classification (NCBI taxonomy): domain Eukaryota; kingdom Metazoa; phylum Arthropoda; class Insecta; order Lepidoptera; family Gelechiidae; genus Keiferia; species Keiferia lycopersicella. Next base: position 11,653,404 of record JARACZ010000006.1, on the reverse strand, counting down.
AGCATCTCAAAGTCGCACTCAAGATCAATTTTAGAGTTGAGTGCAGTTTATAAATATGGGGCTTAGTCACTATTCAGTTAAATCCCTGATTAGGTAACCATTATTATGATATTTTATTTTTATAATTTGAAAATATACTTGAAATGGCACCACAACTGTCTAATGGTAAACAAGGCTTATAAATTATATATAATATAATACAACTATCATATTTTGTCAAAAATTTGCAGGCGCTGAATAACCTATGTAGTAATTTTCTTGTGTTAGTTGTTGTTGTTGCTTATAATTTTTTTATACTTTACATTAATAAGACTGAACTTCCATACAAACATTGTACCCCTTTTTCTCCCAGTAAGAGGTTTTCTATAAGATGCTGAAACAAATATCCCACCAAAAACATTTTCATGTCAAGATATAGCCAAAGCCAGAGAAATAGACATCAGATCTCAAATAGGGCCAGCCTTTCTTAATCTACACATGCTTAGTCCACCAACTCTTTTATAAACTTTATATCGTAGTTAAAATGTATGGTTTGGCCATTTCTCTTTCATGGAGAAAATGAATGAACGCATTTTGTCTTATGCAAATATCTAGTATCTTATGGCTTATGCTATACCAATTTTTACTGAAGTAGGTACTCATCTGCGGAAACAGCGAAAGCATACATTTAACTAATATTAGAGTTTATATAAAAGTTGGTGGACTAAGTGTGTGTAGATTGATACGCTCGGCACTATTTGAGATCTGATTTCTTTTTCTCTCACTTTGGCCATATCTTGACAGGAAAATATTTTCGGTGGGATTTCATTTCTTTTTTCCTTTTGTAGGGGAAGAAGAATCCCATACAAACTTCGGCTTTTTTTGAGGGTAGAGTGTGATTATGTAAAAATCCTGATACACATATTTTACTATTTCTAATTATATGTCCGTATACCAAGTATTTTAATAATTTAAAGTGTAGCGTCTTCAGATGTGAAAAGTTTGTCAATATATGAGTTTTTTGGGTCGTTCATTGACTCTGTGTTCCATACACAATAAAATCAAGTAATCCTGTAGTGTTTTTTAAGCTTTTTTTTATCTGGAAGTGATTAAACAGTCCCTGAGGGCTTTATTTAAAGCATGCTGTTTCCCTGTGTTCGTTGCAAGACTCATTTGCCCTACATGAAAGAAAAAATACTGTATGAATGACTATGTCACTATAGACTAAGACATGGCTTAGTAGGAAATGTAGAAAATATTTGTCTCAAAAACTACTCAACCGATATCAATGAAATTTTATAATTGATTTATTATTTATTACTTAAAGTAAACATCCAAAATGCTTTCATTGTTTTAAATAGTGTACGGATGGCCAACTACAAAGTTTTTTTAAATCTGAGAACTGCTAGCCAAACCTATGCATACAAAGTTTCAGAAGTGGCAACCACTTCTGAATTGGCTGTAAATATCGTACTGTGTGTGTGCGTAAGGCCTGTGATGAATAAATGATATACGCCACTGCGCATTGTCGTGCGCGCGCAATTATTCAATATGTTTTTGTTATAATTTTACTAGGGTGGACAGCACTTCACGAAGCATGCAGCTATGGGTGGTTTGATGTTGTTGAGGTGCTTGTTAACTGTGGAGCTAATGTGAATGCCAAGGGCTTGGATGATGATACCCCGCTCCATGATGCTATCACATCAGGAAACTTGAGAATGGTCAAATTCCTGGTGGAACATGGGGCTGAACCGTTTGTGAAGAATAAAAGTGGAAAGATGCCCTCTGATTTTGCTGTACCTCCCATTTCTGACTATATGGATTCCTTAAAAGGTCTGTATTTTTGTTCTTGTTTTGTTAACTTTTTACCTACTTTGATTTGTCTCCTACTTCATAAATAACATACATAATAACATCCATATTATATATTTTTATGGAATTCGACAGGTTCTTTATTTATTACGGGCGAATTTCGTATTCTTTTTTATATCTTCGTAAATTAGTTCTTTTAGTAAAATAAAATAATATTAAAAGGCAATGTAATTCTGAATTAAAGCACTAATTGAATAAGTTTTGGTATAGAAAACTAAATAGATATGCTTGCATGTTTGGATTTTGAAATTGCAATAGGTCTTTAGGTGCGTCCACACCGCGCGCCTCGTGTGCTCACCGCGTCTGGCCAGGCATGTCCACACCGATGGCACCGCGGAATGGGTGGCCATCGGGAATAAAGGTCCCTCGTGAGTCGGCAAGCAAGCGAGGCTGCTCGGGCGGTGTGGATGCACCAAATCATGTAGCTATTTGATGTTATTTTTAAACATTTAACAATTAGGTAGGTATTTTTTTTTTATTTCTATTCAAATTCATTATAGTTGAGTTTTAATTGGGGGCATTTAACGTAAGATTAATGAACGCGTTTTTGTTTGACGACCGATGTAGCGCAGTGGTAGTGCGATTGCCTTTGACGCAGAAGGTCCCGGGTTCGATTCTCGGTGGGTCACTCACAAAGTTGATATTTATCACTTTGTGAATTTGTTCCCAGTCTGGTTAGGACATTGCGGGCTGAACCACCCGATTGTCCGTAAGTAAGATGGTTCCGTGTTTCGGATGGCACGTTAAGCCGTAAGTCCCGGTTGCTGTCTATGATCACTTAGACGGCGATCGTTACACAACCATGTCAGAAGCCTGCTACTTGTAGAAGGCGGTTGAAAAATTCTGACACTAGGGTTCATCCGGTCGTTGGTCGACTCGGTGTCCCACACGAAAAGAAGAATCAACGTGTTAGCAGCACCCGGATACGATTATATTCGTTTCTACCAAATCAAGGGATAACTGACGTAATGAACTCTGCTGTCCGAGTTTATCGTCCGCAACAAGGATAAAAGAAGTTTCTTTGTAACAAAGGGATAAAAAAAAAGCTAATTCAAGTAAGGCCAAAGTTATGAGGAATGTAATGAAATGCTGTTTATTTATGGTTACACTAGCTGTTACCCGCGGCTTTGCTCGCTTACTTTTAGGGTACCTACTGTCTCGAGTGATTTGTTGCACATAAATACAAAGATCTATGCTACTTCTTACATCTGTTAAGGGATGAATATTGAAAACATTGGAACACGTTAAACTTCCTTCCCCGCTTCATCTCTCACTCCCTCTCCTGCTCCATGTCCCTCTCCTACTCCATCTCCTGCTCCCGCACTTTCTCCTGCACTCGCTCGTTCTCCCGATCCCGCTCTATCTGCGTCTCCCTCTCCTGGTGCCACTAATGCCATCCCTCCCGCTCCTTCTCTCTTTCGTTCGCTCTCCCGCTCTCGCTGTCGCTCCATCTCCCTGTTCCGTTTCATCTCCCGCTGTTGGTCCATCACCCACTCCCATTCCTGCCTTCACTACTGCTTCCGCTCTATCTCCCGCTCTCTCCCCTGGTCTATCTGCCGATCTTGGTCTATCTCCCGCTCCCGCTCCATCTCTCGCTCCCACTCCCACTCCCACTGCCGCTCCATCTTCCGCTCGCGCTCCATCTCCCGCTCTCGCTCCATCTCCTGCTCCCACTCCATCTCCTGCACCCACTCCATTTCCATTACTGTTAAATATTTTTCCTACGCAAATTGTGCCACCCCCGTTAACCCCCATAGGGGTTGATTTTCAAAAAACGCTTAGATATGTATCTCATAATTTGTTTTGCAGAGCATTATTTCAGTGTCACACAAAATATTTTAATAGAATTAAATTTCCCATACAAACTTAGCCATAGCCACCCCCAATGGGGATGAATTTCGAAAAACCCTGAAATACGTGTTTCATCATTTGTACTAAAAAGCATTAATTCAAAGTTTCATTTCCCATACAAACTTAGCCACCCTCTTTAACCCCCAATGGGAGTGAATTTCGAAAAACCCTGAAATACGTGTTTCATCATTTGTACTAAAAAGCATTAATTCAAAGTTTCATGCAAAAATATGCAATAAAAATATTTTTCTCATACAAACTTTGTCACCCCTTTTAACCCTTTTAGGGGTAGAATTTCCAAAAAATAATATGCCTGTCCTTCTCATAAATGCAAACTATCTACATACCGAATTTTAGCAAAATCGGTTGGGTGGTTTAGGCGTGAAAAGGTAACAGACAGACAGACAGACAGTTACTTTCGCATTTATAATATTAGAGTGGATGTGGATTAGTGTGGATAGTGTGGATTTATTAAGTACTTATACGGGTGTAAAAAAAATAGCTGCAAATATATTTAAGGGGCGAATCAGCCCATGAAACTGAACAACTTTCCCCAAGGAACATAAATCTAAATATGAAAAAAAATTTTGGTCCTCCCATACAGTTGACTCGCTTGGCAGCTACATTTTGTATGGGAGGTCCAAAAATATCTTTCATATTTCGCCCTAAGTTTCTTGGGAAAGTTGTTCAGTTTTATAGACTGGTTCACCCCTTAAAATATTTGCAGCTAATATTTTTACACCTTAAATACAAATATTTTAAGGGCGTGTTCTACGCTCTACTCGTAAAACTGAACAACTTTTGCCCGCATCATTTTTATGAAAAATCATGCTATGCTCCATGGGCTTGTTCAGCGTGTTCGACCTTGAAATATTTTGATTTGCCTCCTCTATCTAACTCACGTTTACATCTGTACGTCGGATTGAGTGACGCCGCCTTTTTGAAGCGCCATGGCCACGCACGGCACGCGACGCGTACATATTCGGCCGATGTGATCGAGCCTTTATTGCAGTGTGACCATTTTTAGTAGAATTCTGCAATTTTGTAAGTTTTCTGACTTGATGTAACTGTTATGTGTATAACTCGATTATCAGATAAAGAATCCTGAAATGGCATCATTGTTGAAATGTATGACATATGAGCGTGATGTCTACAATAATATTGCCGAAGAACTCTTTCTCAAATGGATAATGTCATCTCATCTCAGCTTATTATATAGGGTGTCTCAAAAGAAAGTTTCTATTTGTTTTGATTATTGCGACAATCGGTAGCCTGGTTCTTGGGAATTTATTCCCAATGAAGTGTTTCTCGGGAACAGACCGAACGTTGTGCGAATGCCAGTTATATAAAAACTGTAATTCACGATTATCTTCGCGCTACGTGAAGAAAATTCTGCAACATTCGAAATATTTGTCCTTTGATTTCAATAGCCTGAGCCGCGTTTACACTTGATTCATAAAATTGTTATAAGAAATAGAAAAATGTGTCCTACATATTTCTATTTTTTTCAATGACTTATTTTGACGAACAAAAAGAATGTAAAATCGTTTTAGTATTTCTATTTATATTCTTGTTCTTGCGCGCCCGTTCATTTGTGATTTCCCCAGTTTTTTGGATTTTTACTCGATCATAAATAGGCGCAATAAAAAAAAATGGAGGATCAAAACACTCCATTTTCTACTTGTCAATGTCAAACACTCTGTCATTTGTGAACATTTTCGTAAGACAAACCTCACGAATACACCCAAAGAGCACTGTAAAGTTTTTAGTGTTGATGAATCTCGATTGGTGCTATCCGAAAGAAAAGAGATGCAACCTTAAAGGTGAACGTAAACTTATCCGCACCGAAAGAACCGAATTTCAGAATTTTTTATATGAAATCCTATGAAACCTCGCGCATTTGCTGCTCGATTCGACCGGTTCGTTCGGTGCGGATAAGTGTGCGTTCACCCTGACGGGTAAATAAAATTTGAATTTTGTGCAGAATCGTCCCTAAAAACTAAAAAGTAATAAAATAAATTTGTCGGTCATCGAATGGAACTTGTACCTACATACATACATACATATATCACGCCTTTATCCCTTGCGGGGTAGGCAGAGCGCTAACGGCCGTAAGGATACGGTCGCTATTGCCACGTCTGACATTTTTGAGGATTGTTTTCCAAGGTTGTTTCAGAAAACATGTGTATTACTATACTGACAGGTTGTCAGCCTGTCGCCTAAAAATTGTAATACATCAATAACATGTACCTACCTAAAAAATTAAAGTAAAACGCTTAAACTGTTTCTTTTATTGCTATTTTTATTATTTTTGCCATAGCATAAGTCTGCTATGTTTGCATTTATTAATAAAAATCAAGCCACAGACAAAAGTATGTAAAAAAAATCTTTAAGAAAACACGCTTCATTACAATATCTTTCTAACAAGCCCAAACACGGCTATGATACGATTTTCCATCATGAAGTTCCATTTCATATCTTCCGGCTCTATCGTCAGATCAGATCGACAGTACCATATTATTGTATTGTCATCAAAATCACATACTGCCAATTTTCATGACGGTACGATCTTTAGAAGATGGTTAAATTAGTTTTCTTAGATTTCATTACATAGTTACATACATATAGGTCGACCTAATAAAAGCGTGTTAAAAAACATCGTCACCGACTCAATCGGCTAATGTAAAAACGCCCATTATAAGATTTCCGTGTGAAAAGAATATTGTTTTATTAAAAATTGGTCTGACTCAGGTAATAAATAATTTATTGGGTTTTTCACAATCCGTTATCAGAAAATGAAACAGATCAGCCATTTTATTTTTCTTTGTCATGGCCACCCCAGTGACTATCCTTATCTGTGCAATGTCTGTGGTCTGTGGAGTGTGGTGTGCTGTGGCTGTGCATATCTGTCATGGCCGCCGCCTGAGCCGCCTCCCTCTGACACCCAACTTCGTGGCGGTCGACATTTCGACCGATTATTTTTGTAATTTTTAGGGTTTAATTGTATTGTGATCGAAAGAACAAGCAATATCAAAAGTGGCTGACAACGTGAAATGCAAAGAAGAGCGCCCTCGCACAATAAAGGGGAGTGTACTAACTGTTATATTCTTGCTGTACAATCGTATTTGCATGCCGCACAGTGGACTGAGATAAGACCCTTGTGAGAACTGCTAGTTATGACCTATCTGACGTGACAATGAGATTAGAATACTAAATACATATTTTGATTCGAAATCCGCTTTTATGCCCTACCGTTGTGGTTTATTTTGTACAAAATTCATCTCTATAATCGAAAAGGTAATTCCATTTTGAATTATTTTGCATTTGTCCATGGCGAGCTTGGCAATCCGATCATTACCGATCACACAACTGAGGACTGAGCAAATGACATGCCAAATATAGCGTCTTGTCATACATATCATGTGTGCTTATACTGCCTATGGTGTTCTGTTTGCCTTGACTAACAAAACCTAATTTTTTCTCGCTCATTCTACCCCCTGTGTTGGGAAAGCTACTTAGGAAAGCTATAGTCTATCAAAAAGGTCATTCAACTAATCATATACCTACTAAAAATCTTTAAATGTATGTCTTTTTGTCTGTCTTATAATATAATAATCTTGGTAATATTTGTGTGAATTTTTACTCTAAAACCTAAATAACTTGTTTAATAAAATCCGTTAATTTTTGACAGTCGTTCAATGCAATCATATAACTAATACATATTTATTTCTCTTTGCCTTGTTTTAGAGGCACTAGGGTCCAAATTTTTAAATCACGCTCAACTCTGAGAATGATCTCAAGAGATTTTGACTAATGTCAGTCAATACTAACAGCATCTCAAAGTCATCAAGAACCAATATGTTTGTGAGCTAAAACAACTGGAATTATAGACTTCCTAAGGTCAACCTGGCTGAATTCTCATTCATTATCTGCAAATAATTTCAATGAAATGAGAGATCTTTTGATTGAAATGATTTGCATAATAAATAAGTCATCGAAGATTGCAGTATTGGCAGCGACTGTTATGTTCTTACAGATCATGAGCAGATCATAACAATACTTTGGTTAAAGATCAATCAAATTCAGTGAGTTGGAACAGCTGTTTATTGATACAGATAATAACGCGAGAGCTGCACACATTGGTCGAGCAAGGGATGACTACGGCAAGAAAGGTTGCCATGCCAGTGCCAGCAGTGATCACATTAAGCGCTCCAGCATGGATGGCCTAGCACAGGGCGAACACTTTGATAGCAAAGAATCTGCGCAACAGGACAAGGGGAATAATGAAAATCGAGATGGTAAGATGAGAGAAGTAATGGAATTGATAAAAACAATTGCTACCATGACGGTTACTCAACTCGCACTAGTAGAAACAGTACAACAGCATAGACAATGAGAACTACATTCAATCTAACCATCCAAAACATTGAAAATAAGATGCAAACAAAAGCAAATAATGTGTGTGCCACAGCAAAAGTAAAGACAAAATGCCCAGCAAATAGTTGTGCCAGTTAGAAAAGAGCCCATATTTGCAAGCTAATCAGTGGCAGGCAGTGGTGGATTCATGGATGTCACACTTGTTTTGAATTCCTCATTTAAATAAAAAAATATGAGAATACATAGACTTATTTATTTTGTATGTTGCATTTCGCTATCACAGTGCTGTTAATTAACTATCAGAATCGTAAATAAATTTAAAGCAAAAAAGAAGATATTAAATTTGCCAGCTTAGTAAGAGCTGATCGACTAGTTTCATTTACGTATTCGCATCTTGGCGTGGTTGTTTTGATTTCTTACTTATCGTTTATCCTAGCAAAAGTTGTTTCTATGCTTTAGCATTAATTGAAAATGATTTTATTTTAGAAAATCAGCTAAGTAGCGGCGTGGTTTCGTCGACTCAAGACGAAACCACGAGCATCAGTAAGAGGGCGTACTCAGATGAGGGCCACGAGGCGGAGGCGGCTGAAGACGACACCACCAAGCGGAAGAAGCGCAAAGACAATGAGGAAAAGGAGCCCATGGCCAAGCCCGCGCCGCCGCGCAGCGGGCCCGGCGGACGGTGAGTTGCTCGCACCAGTGTTAAATGGAGCTCTGTCAAACTGTCACAATAAATACTAATCGTTTTTATAATTATGATTCCATGTCATTAGATTGTATGAACCATGGTTTGACCAGATATTGCATTGAATGTTTTCTTAAGTTACAAGTAATTGTTTACTCTAGTTGGAGAAGCATAGCATAATGTCGAAAGAACAGCTTAATTTTCAGTAGATCTAAAATTATATCCATTTTCTCCTTACTAATGGTTGATGTTGCATCCAGCGTGTTGACCGGCACGAAGATGCCCGGGCCCGCGAGCAAGACGGGCGTGGCGCCGCTCGGCAAGGGCGGAGTCTCGCAGAGCTCCGGTAAGGGCGCCGGCTCCACGGGGAAGGGCTCCGCGGCGCAGGGAAAGGGAGGCGCGATCAAAGCTAGCGCTCAAACCACGCACCACCAGGTCATTAATCACACTTCTTATTATAACCTAGTGGCCGCGATGGTAGTACACATATATGCCTACAAAATATTTAAAGATATAAACTCAGAATTAACTTTAAAAATGTGATGCTAAAGTCGTGGGCCCTTAAACCTCATTCATTCAAGTCGAAGTTTCGTATTATTTTGTACTAAACATACTTCTTCCAATGAAGGGAAAATCATCCGGTGGAAAAGGAGGCTTACAAGCAAGCAAACAAGACAGAAAGAGTCCAGTGGCGAGTCCAAAGCCCCATCAGGGTAAAGACGCAGACGACGGCGACGAGCAGAAGCCGCACGAGTCCGCTGCGCCGAAGGTTCCGCCGCTTAAGATCGTGATCCCGGGCGGCGCGAGCGGTTCGGGCAGTAGGAACGAACAAGAGGGAGAGGGTGGGTTTGGTGACGCACAGTTCTTACATCTCACAAGGGCACCGGGCGGGCCTGCCGCGCCCGTGTGCGCCCCGGCGCCCCGAGCGAGCGCGCGGGGCGCACACGGCGGCGTCTCCGGCCGCGCGCCCTTACGACATGCAGGAACTAGACCCTCCTTCTCTCATCTCGTTTGTCCTTTGACTGTTTAGGCGGCACCGGGCAAAGAGGTAGCGGGAAGGGTCGCGGTAGCGCGGCTACCTTGCCCTATGTGCTCCCGTGCACCAGCACGGACGCGGGCCACACCTCCGACAGCTCCGACGGCGCGAACGATGACAAGAGGGAAGGTGGTAAGGTAGGAGTGTGCATCTGAAATTTATTATTTTAGCTATCACTACAAAATTGCTGGAATTACTCAAGAGATGCTTTTCCTCCCAAGGCTGGACAGAGAGTCCTGCGTTCACATAGGACTGAAGGAAAGGAAGACAAGGACAAGGAGCGGACGTCCCCTCACACGGGAGAGGGCCGCGCCGCTCAGTCCCTCAGCTCGAACAAGAGCCCGCCACCCTCCGGCTCTGTATGTTTTCCTCAATCTTATTAATATCAACAACTACTTTGTGTCTGTATGAGATAACGATGGATGAGTGCCAATAGAGGTCAAATACACCATAATACCGTTTTGTTTTAGGGCCATGATGGTGAGCATGCTCCGACATCGAGTACTTCTAGTGGTAGATCGGATTCAAGTAAGACGAAGTTCATTTTAACGCTAGCTGTTGTTTTTGATTTTGCTTGTTATCGGCGGGTCGAGGGGAGCGTTATTTTTATTTTCTAGCTGTGTGGTGTGCTATATGTGATTGAGTAGATATTTTGATTATTACATTTATCGCAGCTAATAATGCTGGCCCGTCGGTAGAACTGCACCCGCGGAAGCGGAAGCTGAAGGCGGCGCGGGAGTCTCACTCGCGCGACGCCAAGGGCAGCGACCGCGACCGCGACAGAGACCGCGACCGAGACCCGCCCGAGCCCGGCTCCGCGCACCACAACATACAGCACTCCAACCCCTACCAGATGTACATCCACATTCGGAAGCAGGTCAGTACTGGGAGCGAATATAATAATACCCTCCAACACATATTTCTAAATCGGTAATCCATGTAAACTATGTATTTCACAATTTTCATGTCGATAAAATCCGTATTCGTAATAGGCGGCGATCTTTTGTATGAAAATACGAATAGATGACGTCATTTCTCTATAGTTTCGATTTCGTCAAAACACTTTATTTATAATATTTTTTTGTTTGAAAATTCAAAATTAAATTTTTGGAAAACTATAAATAGAGTATAAAGTATTTATGGAAAAATTTTTAAGCGCTCATCTTCGTATTTCATTTATTGCCTTGTCATCTAGTGAATTAGGCTAACAGTTGCGGCGTTTCCAGATCGACACGCGCCAGAAGGGGCTGTTCCCCGTTAAGCCGAAGCCGCCCAAGGACTTCAACAAGTACCTGATGAACCGGTGCACTTACACGCTACAGAGCAACGTGGCGCCCGAGCCGCAGGTCGAGGTGCCGCACAACATGCCGCCGCAGATGGTCGGCGAGTTCATGGCGCAAGATAAGGAGAGGTAGGCCGCAATCGAATTGTTTATAAAACCCCGGCCTCGGGTTTTGCGGGCAGCGGGATGGCAGCGGCAGCGGCGCTACAGTATCTTATTACATTTAAGTGGACCGGTTTTCGGACTCAGCTGCGATGCGGGAGCGGGCAACGAGCGGCGCACTCCCTAGAAAAAAAGGCAAGTTGCACGCAAAACCCGAGACGTGCCACATGGATGGGCAAGGGAAATGGCGCCGATTGTCGTGCTTTATCCCTCCCCCTGAAGCTCTTACATATACCAGGCGTTCATGCTCTCTCCGCCGCTATTTACAGATCCTTTGTGCGTACGATTAAACGCCTTATTAGTGATTTCATCTTGAATTTAGCACTATATTATCCAAGGTCGCTAAACCTGTTCCAGCAGATAAATATGACCAGCACATAAATCATTGGCCTGCTACGCTAGTACCATTATTTTATTGTGTGCTGCTACTAGTTAGCAGGCGCTTGAAAAACTCTGATACCAGTGTTGATCGGGTCTTTGGACGTCTTGGTGTCCCACACTAAAAGAAAGAAAGACATCATTGGTTGGAGATGTGTCGCATCTTATATAACCTTTTTAGGATATAGTCTCATTATTATTATTCAAACTTTAAATGGCTACCAGCCAACTTATCCAATAGGAAAATACAAGTATGTAAATATGATTTTTGTGGGAAATGGTGTACTGGCAAGACAATAATGTTGTTTGCAGGACGCGACTGCGGATACAGCACCTGGTGGAGAAGGAGAAGCTGGTGCTGGCTGTCGAGCAGGAGATCCTGCGCGTGCACGGGCGCGCCGAACGCGCTGTCGCTAATCAAGTAAGCCGTACAAAGTAGTAGGTTTTATGACAAGGGACTGAAGTGATATTTTTAAAGCGAGGGAGTTATTTTGAATCACGAACGGAACGAAGGACTCTATAGTAAAATCCCAAGAGTAGTGATGGATTTTGAGTCGAATCCTGAGTAAAAGCGAGAGATTTAGTGTACGACGCCCGAGGATAAATAACTTAAGGCCCGAGTTATACATACTACTCTTAACTCGGGCTTAAGTTATTTATCCTCAGGCAACGTGCATTGAATCCTTCAAAATAACGTCCTCGCTTTAAATATATCACTTTAGGCACTTGTCATAAAAACTACTATTTGGTTGCATATGTTTATTGCGCCGCGTGGTGCCGGACTAGAATAGCATCACTAGGTAAAAAGCTACTAAGTGATAATCAAAGAAAGGGCAGCCAGCGTTCCCCGTGAATGCAATTCTCCTGTCAAGCGTAGTTAGTATGACATTACCCCCATAGGAGGAGGACCATGTTCAGCAGTGGACTGTTGTGGTTGTCCAATATGCACATACGACATCCGATATCAGGTATTTTACAAACTGTGGTCACAGAATATCCAATAGTATGTATTATGCATACAGAACGGACACTCACTTCCCCGCGAGCCCGCCCCCACTCTGCCTTCACCTGCGAAATGTCAATACTGCAGCAAAGGCTAGCGCTAGGATTGTTGCGTGTTCGTTTCTTTCAAAAAGGTTTCATCGTGTTTTTCCTGTAGGCAGAAACGAACGAGATGCACAAAAGGTCTATTCACGGATTAATTTATTTCATTTTAATAAATGTAGCTAGCAAATAATATTCTTTAAGATTACAATAGGACGTGGATATTGAGTGAAGTGATAATTTACGTTAGCAGTGATTAGTACTTTTTCAATAAAACTTGCAAAAACGTAGTGTACTTTTAAATTGTGCGATAAAATATTGTTTTTCATGTGAAGTTAGTAGCAATTTTCTTAAGATATATTTTATTGTCGTTTTATTGGTAAGTAAGTACACAACACAGTACTATTAGAGCTATTTGTTATAATTACCTACATTTGTTAGGCAGGTAATGGTAAAACGGGCTATTTTCCGCAACTCGACGTCTGCATGCGCCTATTTTTCGTAAAGGGTGGGGGCTCACTACTCGAGCCATCCTAGTTCCCCGAGGAAGCCCAGTAACCCTACCAAATCACTGAGTACCTCGGGGATTGACCGCGGGTTTCCGAGGTATTTTGCCCGGAATGTTGCCACCTCTTTGCAGTGTAACACCACATGGGCGGCTGTTTCTTCTTCTTCCATACATGCCCTACACAGGGGGCTGTCAGTAACACCTATGACTGAGAGCTGCTTGTTGAAGTGACCGTGACCGGTTATGACGCTGGTTACCACGCGAAGTTGGGTTTTCTTCTGTCGGAGCAACTTCTTGGATAGGCGACTAGATATTGTCGGCATGGCTTCTCTAGCCTGCCTGCAGCCTTCTAAACCGGTCCAGTGTGTGTTATGTTCGTTTTTGGTGCGTTCTCTTAATAAGGAGCGGATTTGGTTAGGCAGGTAAGGTTAACTTAAATGCTGTTGCCGGCTCCTACATACAATGTGTGGTTGGCAGCAGTTAGTAGGTACTACATCCTCTTTGGTGGGAACTGTATGTAGTCAACAGGTTACGTATCAACATAAACCTGAGTATCAACCTTCTGTGATCAATCACCCACACATGCACATGTAGAAATGACAGTTGTCTATAACGGGCACGCTGCTGTATGCAGAGGTAGTGCGACTGCCTGCGACGCAGTCTCCGGATTCGATTCTCGGTCGAGCTCGCACAATGTTGATAATTATCACTTTGTAAAGTTGGTCTCAGTCTGGTTAAATTTTGCAGGCTGAACCACCTGATTGTCCAAAAATACAATTGGTTTTTCCTTCGGAGAGCAGGTGAGCCAGCGCTCGCCCTTTTTGTTTATAATTTCTTAGACGGCGGTCGTTACACAACCATGTAGGAGGCATGCTACTTGTAGTAACCCGTTGAAGAAATCTGACACCAGGGTTAATCGGGTCGTTGGATGGTTCGGTGTCCCACACGAAAAGAAGCGGTATGATTTTTATAAATGAAAATGAGAAATAGAAAAATTGTCGCGCGGAAATCGAACCCAGGTAATCATATCGAACCCGCTAAGATCGACGCTTGTAATTTTTAAAATTTCTTTACATGGGTAAAATAGCACTGTGAGTGCAATAAATCGGCATGATATGGTTTGTGTTCGCAGGCTCTCCCCTTCTCCGTGTGCACAATGCTGCGAGACAAGGAGGTGTACAACGTGTTGGCGCCGGAGCAAGAGGAGAAGCGCAACGCGCAGCGCTCCCGCTGCAACGGACGACAGATCAAGTCCTGGCTGCAGGAGGTCGACGACAAGTGGGAGAAGATCAAGGTATGCCGCACTTTCTCTTGGTGTATTAAAAAGCGGCATATATACGTTGTCAAAATATTATCATCATTATCGGCCTCATACGTCTTGATTTAATCAATATCTGAGGCAAGGCTGAGGCTGCGTTGCCTGGGACGCAATTAACAAAAATTCAGGGTTGCCCAGGACCTGCGCCACCCTCTAGGCCTTCCTGGCTGATTCTACAGGAAGACGAGTCGATACGTGCGGAGCCAGATCGGCTGCAGGAGTCTACCGCACCGTAGACCTCTGTCACACGCGCCTGACGGAGGCCCGCAACGGGTTTAGTGTGGAGTTTTCCTTCTCCTGGACCGGTCTTGGGTCTGGTTAATCACTCGGTCGCCTCTTAGGAAGGTGCGGGTGGTGCTATTCTACTCCGCCGACACCACACCGCTGGTAAAAATATGAGCTGCAAATATTTTAGGTGTGAACCAGACCATGAAACTGAACAACTTTTCTCAAGAAACGTAGGTCGAAATATGAGAAATATTTTTTGGACCCTCATACAAATTGAGTTTGACTTGGTGGGTTGGTAATTATGTATGGGAGGTACACATTTTTTCATATTTCAACCTATTTTCCTTAGGGAAAGATGTTCAGTTTCATAGGCTGGTTCACCCCTTAGAATATTAGCAGCTAACTTTTTTACACCCTGTATAAACTGTATTCCAGGAGGGAATGCTTCGACGTCAGCACACAGAAGCTGAAACGCTGCACGCGGTGCAGCTGATGGGGTGGGAGTGGAAGCTGAAGGAGCTCGCCATCTGCGACTACAAGACCACGCCCAAGATCGACCCCTCGCACGTCCCGCAGATACATGTCGCGAATTTTGACTTGCCCGCTTGAATTTTAAGTTCATATTGCCTGTGTTTATGTAAAGCTGGCTAAACGCTGGCATGCAGTTATTTACCTGAGTTGTTATCCAAAATATTAAAAACTCTCGGCACTTTTAACATCGATTGGTAATACGACTCAAGCGGAGCTACAAAATTGGATTATTCAAAAAAAAATCTTAAGTCATCGAGTCTCCTAAAGATTTCCCCGCGTCCCATCTCTTGGTGTCCGGTGATGCAATACACCACTATTTTGGCGTTAGCGTATGAGAAAGCAGCCTTAATTGGAATTAGCCGCTCCTTTGACAACCAAAGAATGATTTGGAAGGCCTAAAAATGCCCAGTATAAAAAATTTCTATAGTTTTTAGGAGTTATTGCCAATTTATACTTTGGTTGTTAGAAAGCAGTGGGATTCAACTAGGGCTGATTTCCTAAATAAAAAATGCCCTCACAAAACATCCTATCCACTATGAATCACCTGTTACCAAGGGGTGATAAATTACAAGACTTATTTTTCTAAATGTTGACAAAGTCAACTTTTTCACTAACACTTATGTTGGTTTTTGACTATTTACTATTACTTACAAATACTTGTAATAAATAAGTATATGTATAAATTGATTAGATTATGATTATTGATTACTTTGACACTATTCTGTAAAGTATTATTTTATTAAATATTAAATATAATTTTAAGTTTTAGAAATTACGTTTTTAAAGCGTAGTTCTGCAACAGAGTGGGGAATAATGTGTATTGTATTCCGCCATAATAGAACAACAAAAAAATATATTTCTAACCATCTTTGAACTACTCTCTCAAGACGCCTACCCAGGTTGGATGCTGCCCTTATCACTAATATCCGTAACTTAATGAAACTAATTGGTCGAAATCCCGAATAAATACGAAGGTAATTTACCTTTAGTTATATTTTCTGTTTTATGTGTATGTTGTATGCAGAAAAGTGTTCAAGTATCAATATTTACTCAATGTCGTGTGTCGTCTCGTGTCCATAAAAAAACGTACCTAATTTTTTACTAATGCGATACTCTGTAATTAAGGTATCTGTACTTCAATCTCGACCAGCGGATTTTCAATAAGTTACGTTTTCAACGCATTATAAATCTTGAAAGTGATGAAAGCAGCACTTAACCTTAAATATATGTTGTACATTTTTCTTTTGATCTGTGTTTTTCCTGATAATTTAAAAGACATGTTAAAATAATGCAACTAGATTTAAAATATTCCTAATATCTTATTTATTAAAATAAACCCTCTGTACGATAAAACATAGAAAAAAAATACACCGCATTCGTGTTTGGTGGAATCCTGCATTTAATTAATCTTGATTGAAAATAATACGATGGTCCATTTACTCGAACTGAGCTACTGTTCCTAAGGGCCCCCGCAGTCAGGTGACGTTTTCCATGCAGACATTTCACAAGATATACGAAAATTAACTCTTGTTAGTTGACACCGGCTATAATGACAAACTAGCGGTAATCAATACAATTTTGTGCATCAAAAACGTCCGTCTGCGGCAGCACTTACATGGAACACTGACACCCCACAAATACCGTGGGAAATATTCAATTATCAACCATTCAACAAAGAGTTCAATTAATTCGCTAGGTGACTGGGTCATTCATAAAATACAAAAGTAGTATCCAAGCTACATACTCCATAGTTTTTCGAAATATTTGTTTTGACACCAGTCAAACTAGAGACATGACGTCAATTCTTCGTACTTTCATACAAAATATCGTTTTAACACCTCAAGTGCGGAAAAGACAATAATAATGTCTGCTGTCATCGCACTTGAGGAGTGAAACAAGTAGCTCATTTGACCTGCCAGTCATCATGCCCATTGTAAAAATAATTTATTTTTTCTTTCTATTGAAAAAAATATTAAATGGATCTGATCGTTTAAAAAAATGTTTTATTATATTAAATAGTTGCGTCCAGATTGCGTGTGGCCCTCTCCAGGAGCTCAATTTCTGAATTGTATGTTTTCTGTTTCGTGTACGAAAGTCTAAAACGACTGGTCTAACCACACGTTTTTAAATTTCTTTTACTTGATCTTTTAATAGTCAAAAATATGTGTGAATTTTTGAGGGTATGTGGGAATCGATAAGTTAAGTCGAACGTGAGATACAAGCATAACACTGGCAGATTTTCGCTTGAAACTAAAGCGTACGTTTCAGAAATAGAGCTCCAGCACGGCTCATGTAGAAATCCATGCCCTTGAGTATGTAGAAAAATAAGAGCGGTGTGCGTCATTTTGGCATGGCCACCTTGGAAAACCATAACTGATGGTGTGAACTAATGGATCAGCAAGTAAAAATAATTGTCTCCCCACCGTTTACAAGATATTCTATGTCTTAGGTGGCCATGCCAAAATGAGGTTTCTATGGCTGGGCCACTCCCCAAATGTCCGCATCCCACGCCGCGAAGATGTGTCATTACCAAAAATTGCCCATTTAATTAACTATTCCTCATGCAAAACTTCCTCAGTCCTCGATGAGCCTTTTTAAAGATATTTGAGTTCTGTGGTCATGTCTTAGTACAGACGAACATAGTGCGCAAAGGGAGAAGAAAATCCTTTACCGAAACATAGCAAGATAGAAAAGGATAGTGAACTTTATGAAAATGAGACCGTATTTGTGTGCAAACGTGGCACAACTCGTCACGCGGTTCCCACTCAAAAATTATTATCTCGTAAATCCTGATTTATTTTCAATAGGAATATTAATATTCAAGAATGTTTATTTATTTTCTGAGTGAATTGACCGTTGCTTATCGAAATAACCCTGCACTTTTTTCATTTCAAAGGCATTCTTAGGAAGCCATCACATTTTATGTCGTCGTATTTTCGGTTAAAATTAGAGTTTATTGGTGAGAAAAATATAAAATAACCCAAATCTTTGCTATTACTTTAATGTTTTCTCTACGTAAAAATCAACACTTAAACACTTATATTATAGAACACTTCTTTTTTTAAATCTCTGCATTAAATGCAAGGTGAAGTTAATATGACATGTATTAAATTATATGGAAGTTATTGTAAAGAATATAATAATAAAAACTTGTTCTAGGGCAATCTGGAACCAAACTTAGCAGCAGAGATGCTTAGGAATACCTTTTAACTTCCAGAGGAATTAACGCGCGTGACATTTTGTTTTGTGGGTTTTAATGAAATAAATATCTACAGAGCCTAATTGTAACTGTAAACCTATAATAAAGGTAGTTTTCTGATAAAATATCTGTGCCACATCATACCAGTAAAGATACTTAATAGGTACCATGTTACAATGTAGGAAAGGTGTTCATTCCTCAGTGTCACCCTGGTCTGATTAGGCAGAGGCCAGCCTTTTGGTGGATCTGGAATACCTCTAGCGTCCAGCCACACTGGTTCTGTTCCAAGAAATTCACTCATTTGCTCCAAATCTCTGAAAAACAAAATTTTGAATGGAAGTTATTGATGTTTTGTAAAGCGAAAGATTGTTGAATAAAATTTAATTGTTATGTTACCCATCAAGAATCATAAGAATAAATCCCATAGACCCACCTTGAAAACCAAGAATTCTTTTGAGGATTATTTTTAGGCATGAATGGGGCTCTTTTCTCACTGAGTCGAACAACTCCAACAAGTTCTACTTGTCCCTTTACCATGGACGCCTGACGTGTTTCTTTAGGTCGCATGCTTTGTGGAATCCAGCCACGATTTATTAGGATTACTTTCCTGAAAAAAAAGACAAGAGTGTTATGTTGTAAGGACTCTTCCCATTTATGGTAAATAGTTAATATTAATCATAATTCTTTATGTTTTCAAGTGGTATTACAGGTGTCACACTGCTTATAATAACAATTTTTCATCCCCTCTATTAAAAAAACTATACTTTAGGCGCGCAAAACAGGTCATTTATTCCCAAGGGACTAAAAGTGATTTGAATTTGGAACATTTATATTTGCAGCCAATCAAACGCGAATTTGCTGGAGATGGAACACTTTAGACTGAAAAACCACTTAGTATCTGCTATTTTATTGAGTATTTAACACCTGGTGTTTACCACATTCCTACCAAAATTTTAGAATAAAAGGAAATGTCACATTTTATTTTTCTTTTGGTACTATTATGGCAAGCAACGGTCATCGATCAACCATACAGCCTCTCAATTTTCTTAAAAATGCAATTATATTAAAAGAATTGAATGATGGTGTTTTTGTAAATATTTGATGTCTATCATGCAATTTATTAGGTGAAGTATAAAATATACCATACAGAAACTATATAACGATAACTAATGGACAACAGCAAGGTATTTGTTTGTTGTTTTTCTCATAGAGGGGGATGAAAAGCAGTATGTATAACTCAGGCCCAAAGTTATCCTCGGGCGACATACATTGAATCCCTCACTTTACTCAGGATTCTACTCTAATGTCCCTTGCTACGCTTGGCATTTTACTCTAGAATCCTTGGTT
The DNA here is from genome assembly GCA_029255805.1 of Keiferia lycopersicella. Lineage (NCBI taxonomy): Eukaryota > Metazoa > Arthropoda > Insecta > Lepidoptera > Gelechiidae > Keiferia > Keiferia lycopersicella. Next base: position 11,633,607 of record JARACZ010000006.1, on the reverse strand, counting down.
CCACTTGTGATCCAAAATAACATCCTCACTTTAAATATATCACTTTAGTCCCTTGTCTTAAAAACTACTATTTGTGCAAAAAATTTACATTATTCTGAATAGGACTTTAGAAAAACTACTATTCTGTTAACACCAAACCTTTTCAAAAAGTAAATAACAATGTATCCTTCCTTACCCATTAGACATCCTAAATGGAGTAACAACAAGCCAGCCTTGGTTTGTCTTAGGGTCCGACACCAGAGATCCTACACGAGCTGTTATCGCATCATTATCAATAAGTGCTCTGGGGCCTATCAAAATTTCTTTATCATGGAGAAACTCTCCCCGGACTTTCACTGGAACATACTCCATATGTTGAAGCTCTTCAAACCTGAAAAATGTTCACAATATAAGCAAAATTATGGAACAATACAAAATAACCTAATTGAAGGTAAATTTCATTTAAAAAAATCTTACTCTGATGGCATTTCTACTGGCGGTGCCTTTGATTTTGATTGAAGTATATCAATAAGTTCAAGTTTCCATTTTAAACGGTACACCTGCCAGCAACCCAATCCAAAAGAACTAACAGGAATAACCTGTAAAAATAAAAAGGTAAATGTTTTATCATATATTTGCCATGCCTTTCTTACTACATAATGGTCGCAACATGTAAAATGTAATCTCACCAATAATATCCATTTGTAAATCTCTCCAGCTTCCTTCGTTTGAGTCCTACGAGATTTCAAAACATTAGTGGTACTTGAATTCAATCTTACAGCATTTACAAATCCTTTTTGTGTAGATTTGTAATGTACTACTGTAAAATTTCTTGATGCTTTACAGAAACTCCGCAGCATTGTAAGTTTGTGGATTACTTGTAGGTTTCTCAGTGGTCAATCCGAAGAAATAACTAGATCACAATACTTTAGTGATTCACACAGTTATTCAATATCAAGCATCTATTCTTTTAAAAAATTATTCATAAATAAAAAACTGATAAAGCAGTCCCAAATGGAATCGGCAGTGGATTGCAAGGAATACTATACTCCCCTGGTGGATTGACAGTAACTTTTTTTTGCGTTTATTCGACCATTTCTGGACAGGCGCCGGTACCATACAGCCTCGTCTTTAGTAAAATATTTATTTTTGAGTAGAATTATTTATTTATTTATATTTATTATCAGCCTACGCTGTCCCACTGCTGGGCAAAGGCCTCCCCACACTTCTTCCACTTATCTCGATCCCTACCAACCTCCCACCAGTTTTTGTCGTAAGCATCCAGATCGTCTCGCCATCTTTTGCGCGGTCTACCTCGTCGGCGTTGTCCATTAGGGGGGACCCATTGGGTGACAAGGTGTGCCCATCGCTCCGGGTGCATACGACTAACGTGTCCGGCCCAGTTCCACTTCAATTTAGCAGATGTTTTGCCCACGTCAGCAATACCAGTCTTGGCACGGAGCGTGGTGTTTCTCACTCGGTCTATCCGCTTGAAACCCAGTATGCTGCGCTCCATTGCTCTCTGGCATACCTTGAGTCTGGACTTTTGACTCTCAGTGAGAGACCAAGTTTGTGCACCGTAGGTTAGGATAGGCAGGATACACATGTCGATCAGTTTGCGTTTTAGTGAAAGGGGAAGATCCCCTTTCATAAATTGCTTCATGGACCAGAAGCTCTTCCAGGCGTTCTCGATGCGGCGATCGATTTCTTTTTCTTGCCTGTTTTCGAAGGAGACTAGCTGGCCCAAGTAAATGTACTCGTCGACATAATGTACTTCCTGCCCATCAACCACTACCCTACGTCTTGTGCTATTGGTCATGGTCTGTGTCTTGGTCATGTTCATTTTGAGTAGAATATTTAAAATAAATTGTACGTCTCCTGTGAGTTTCCTTTTCTTGTGTATTTAAATGATTATGTCCATTTAGTGTATTTTTACTTTTTTGTCCGTCTTCAGAGAGTTTATTCTTCTTTTGTGTATTTTTATCGTAACACGCGGGGCAGCGCGTCCATTCCATGCCAAGTTAAAGCAGCTAGAACTGATAGACTGCGCCGTGTGTAATAGTGTAATATTACACCATACACAAACCCATTTGGTGTCACTTTTCTGGATAAAATATACGTCATTAGTATTTGGCCATTCAGTATTTATTTCATAGACTTAATCGTCTTATAATATACTTTGTATAGACAAACATTTGAGCAAGGGAGAAGAAAATAATGGAAATATGGCAAGATAGAAAAGAATGGCGAATCTCCTATTATTTTGACTGTTTCTGTATGGCATTTTGTCACATCGCGGCACGAATATTTTTTTTTCATAAATCCCAATTTATTGTCATAATATTATTAGTGAGCCACAATGGTTACGTACCTACACATATCAAAAAAGCTTTGTGATCAGTAGTAAAAGTAGGTGTATTCTATAAAATATGTATTATTTATAGAAAGTCTTTATGTTTTTATAATGAAAATGCACTAAGTAAATAGCACAAAGATTATTGCAATCATTTATTTTTATAATAACAAAAGTTGCAAAATAAAAAAATGCAAATTTCGCTGAAATTTGATGTTATGAAAAATTTGAATTATAATGAAAAAATAAACGAAATTTATTACGAAAAGATTAGTAGCTAGTATAAAATAACTCCTCCCCTGGCTCGCACACATGCGGAAACCCTTCTGGGCATGCTAAGAATTAAGTTACCTAGCATTTCTTGTGGTAACCTGTCCCACTCTTAATAATAATAATAATAATGAACATAACACACAAAATCACACAGTATCAAGTGAACCAACCTCAGACACACAGAAAGCAACACTATCAAACCTATTACAAGAAGCGCTCGAAAAATACACAGGTACTGATCCTACCACTAGACCAGGGATACCAAAACTGACATTCACACGCAATCTTAACCTTACAATAGACACTATGAATCTAGTTATACATGAAATAATTAAAGATAAAACAGACCTTAAAATCGACTACATACATACACTATTATACTGTGCAGCAACTGCATTAACAACATATATAAACCCTAAAAAAGAAAAAACAACGAATAACAAGGCAGACAAAACCAGAACTGAGAGCAAACCTGGATGGGAGCGACGCTTGGAGAAGAAGATAGGAACTTTAAGGAAGGAAATAGGTCAACTAACGCAATATTTGGCGGGAAGGTTATCGTTAAATAAACAAAGAAAAATTAACCCTAACAATCTTAACACAGAACAACTGAGAGAAGAAAAAGACAAAAAAACACAAACCCTTCAAGCCTCTGCAAAACGATTAAAACTTAAATCAAAACGAAGAAAATTGGATAATAGAAACTTCTCCAATAACCAAAAACTTTTTTATAGAACGTTAAATAATCAAAACAGTAACGCAATAACCGACCCACCAAGTATTGAAGATACCAAAAACTACTGGAGCGACATATGGTCCAACCCAAGTGACTACAAAACAGATGCTCTCTGGATAGGAAACGTGGAATCCACCAACACAGGAGTTAAAACTATGGATGAAATAACAATACTAGAAGAAGATATCAAAAATGCCACCAGCGCAATGCTAAACTGGAAAGCCCCGGGGCCAGACAAGATCATTTAGTAAAGTTATTAACATGAAATTCGGAGTAAACAAATGTAAAATCAACAGTATATTAAAAGGAAAACATCAACACCAAGAACCATTCAATCTTGCAGAACGATCTGAAAAAATAGAAAGCCTTTCTCTAAATGAAACTTATAAGTATCTTGGATTTCATCAAAGCCACAAGCTAGATCACAAAAAAATTAAAGATGAACTAAAAACTAAATACAAGCAACGGCTCATTAAAATATGAAATACTCAACTGTCAGGTAGAAACAAAATAAAAGCTATAAATACCTACGCAATCCCTATCCTTACCTATTCATTTGGAATCATAAAATGGACCGACACAGAATTAGAAACACTTAACACACTCACCCGAACCACATGCAACAAACACCTCATACATCACATTCACTCAGCAGTTGAAAGATTTACATTAAAAAGAGAGAAAGGAGGAAGAGGACTAATTGACATCAAAAATTTACACTATAGACAAATCTGCAACATGCGAACCTATTTTCTTGAAAAAAGAGAAACAAGCGAACTACACAAAGCCATATGTTTAAGACCAAACTCAACCCACGGAACACTAGAACTCAACGATCCAAATTTTAAACCCAAAGATAAAATAACAACAGAGGAAACTAAATTAGAAAAATGGAAGTCAAAAGCTTTACATGGAAAACACATAGCAAATTTACAGAAAGAGCACATAGATTACACGGCATCAAACACATGGCTAAAGAAAGGCAACATTTACGCAGAAACAGAAGGATTCATGATAGCCATCCAGGACCAGATTATTAAAACTAAATCATACCAGAAACGTATAATAAAAGACCCCACCGTAACCTCAGATAGATGTAGACTATGCAATCAACAACAAGAAACAATAGACCATATAACAGGAGGATGTAATTACCTAGCCAACAAACAGTACACAGACAGACACAACAATGTTGCCAAACAGATCCACGCCCGACTAGCCAAAAAATATAATTTGATTGAAACCATAGAGCCCTACTACAAATATAAACCTCAAAATGTTCTCGAAAATGAAATAGCTAAACTTTACTGGGACCGCAACATTATTACAGACAGAACCACACAAAACAATAGACCAGACTTAACCCTTACACTAAAATCAACTAAAATAACGTACCTCATAGAAATCTCCGTACCTAACACAGACAACCTACAAAAAAAACACACAGAAAAAATACAAAAATATATTCCCCTGGCAGAAGAAATACAAACTATGTGGCATCAAGATCAAGTTCGCATAGTCCCTATAATAATCTCTTCCACCGGTATAGTCCCAAAAACACTGCGCAAGGCAATAGGTGAATTAAAACTCCCAAAATCAACATACGTAAACATGCAAAAATCTGTCATCCTTGACACATGCTCTATAGTCCGGCGATTCCTCACAAATGCGACCATCTTCCAAACAGAAACCGATGTAGCATCAGAACCAAGTCACTTGGCTTAGCCCGTACTTGGTTTTGTATACACCGACATATTCTTCATGTCGAGATAAGTAGATTCAACTACAAGAAAATAATAATAATATTCTTTATTGCACACAAAACAAAACAAAAATAACATAATAAAAAGAGAAATTTCGATGGTCCAATGAGGCGGCCTTAATGCTAAAGTAGCATTCTCTTCCAGGCAACCTCTAGGCGAAAAAGAAAGTGCGAAATGGTTAGCGGGATAGTGCAAACCTACATAATACTACTTATACTATAATACACCTTAATACATAGATATGCACATAAGCAATATGATATATACTAAATACATAACAATTTAACGATAAACTAATACGTATATATATATACCTACAATATACTATGGATGTAAGGAAAATACATAATTAAAGAAGGAAATGGGAATAAATAGATAACAGTCTAAAAGGAATAGAATAAGAGATATTATACAACAGATTTAGATAAATAATATTTCCTGGTTCGGTCCTTAAAGGTTTCAAGGGAAGGGGACCGACGGACTTCCTCAGGCAGAGAATTCCACAGCTTGATGGCTCGCACTGTGAAAGAATTTGCAAAGAAGTCCGTCTTGTGTGGAGGAAGGTTGATTCTCAGACTGTTCCCGGAACGCAGATTACGCGTCAGAGTTTCCGAGTGTAAAGTGAAACGGTCTTTGAGATAGGGAGGAGCTTTAGGATTGGATAGGATGGAATAAAGAAGGGAAAGGATATGGCAGTCCCTTCTACGGGATATTCACTCTTCAATAGCAGCTGCCATTATTTCTGACACAGCTTGAGGAGGTGGCTGGCAGTTCCAAACAACTCGCTTAAGAGCGTCCCACGCATGCTCGACATCGATTGCAATCGCTTTGTACCAAAGCCCCAGTCATGGTGCCTTGATACGGGATTAAGGGCGTCCTAGCCCCGATCATTATTCTGGCCCAAAAGGACACCGATTTCCCGCCTTGCTGAACAGTTCCAGTAGCAGTTCTCTGCCTTTCAGAGTCGCCAAGTCTTCTCCAGACACGAACACGTCGGTTATCTAGATACTGGTACTGATCCGCGTTCGGTAACAAAGAAGCAGTTCTGCCAAATGCTTTCGTCCTCAATTTCTTCATTTTGACGGAGCCTAGCCCATTGCAATCCGCGCCGCTTCCGTTGCTCAACTGTGAGTTCAGAGGTGCTCGCCAGGATCTCCTTGCTCGTAATTCAGCTTGGTGTAAGCAATTTCTAATCGTTTGGGTGCTAACTTCGCGTCCGGTGGCTGCTCGCTGTCTGCTTTCATTTTAGTAGCGTTCATTTTCGGGTCACGGGCAGCCAGTAATCTGATATAGCGCTTCTGAATTGCTGTAAGAACAGTTGGGCGGCCACTGCAAGGTCGGTCAGCTAAATCTTCCATGCCCTGATACCTCTGCAACGTGGTCACCACGCAGGCTTGGAATACATTAACTCTGCGTGATATTTCCCTCGTGGAATAGCCTTTTTCACTTAAAATAAGAATTCTGGCTCATAAAACTTCAGATACCTAATCCTCTCGGCATCCTTACCAACTAAACTTTTTTTGAATAAATTGAAAATATCTAATAAAATGCGACTAAGTCAAATTTTCTAAATGATATCAAGCAAGGCTTGATTGTCTTATTAAATGAAAAAACATTTGAATTACGAAATTGTTTTATATTTAAATTTCACTTTTTTAAATAAGGAATCAAAAAAGATAAAGTGTGGTTATGTACAAAGCCCCAGTCATGGTGCCATGATACGGGATTAAGGGCGTCCTAGCCCCAATCATTATCCCGGCCCCAAAGACTTCGACATCTTTACAAAAAGTTATATTCTTCCACAATAAAAAATATTACCGCTTTTCCAAGTGATTGCAAGCTTTTTTTGATTTTCTCCCGCGACAAAAAGTTGGTACAGTCACTCCGAAAGAAAGAAATCATCACATCAAGCCGGTAACTGCTCTAATAGGTATGCAGTATGGTAACTGGAGGTGCTGCTGATGGTACCTACATATCCCTTACTTTATCAGTAGGCCACTAAGTAGGTACATTAGGTACAAACATAAATGGTTATTTAAAAAAGTATATTCACTGTGGTACACTTGATTTTTTAAAGCTTACCCTACGGTATCTAGAGATACCTATATCGGTGCGGTAATGTTAGCACAGGTGGTTTTCTGATAAGTGGAATAATAGGTAGGCAGGTGCCTACGTACCTACCCATGTGGTGCTCGGTTGGCATCAAAATTAATACACGTTGCGGTCGCCACGGTGTAGATTAAAAAGTATAGTGAGGTGATAGTAGTAACATATCGATAGAGTCCAGTCCAATGCGAATCTTTTATATTATTATTTAGATTGCGCTCGGAGCAAATTATATGGGACATTTTCCCATAGATAGGGTTAATAAGGTGACTTATGAAATTGATTGATCATGACTATTTTTATTTATGAGAATAATAAAGCACTGAGCGCATTAAAAACCTAATAAATAGGGGTAATCTTTGCACTGAACTTGACAAGTCAAATGTTGCTATCAGCCCAAAAAGTCCTTATGGCGACTGACTCGATAGTCAGTCGGTAGCGGGACTTATAATTTTATTTTCATGCGGTCGCTCAATAGGTTCATTATTTGTTTTTATACCTATACATACAGCGACTGAGGTACCTACTTACTTCTCTTGTCCTGTGGGATACCCAGTCACCGTTAGATACAGCGCCATTTTTGTTACGAATAATTAACTACCTAAGTGCCTGCCTATTTTCTTCACCGCGCTAGGAACGATCTTGCAATGTGAAAAATGATGCATATCTAGAGTAATTTGATCATGCGCCGCGTATTTTATATTATTGTAATTCCAGTGACGCTCAACTTTCATTCGTACTTTTTACGGAAAGCGATACCTACGATGAATGTTGATAAGTGAAACAATGTATCGACATTATAATACATCGATATTATTTTTATTGATTAAACGCATCTCTGTGCGTGGTCCTCACGGTTGTCGCATCACTATTTCTGCTCATTTAAATTCATTTGTGTGATAACCGGCGCGGGCGCAACATGGCAACGGACACCGGCCTTACGGTTCGTACTATCTGATAGATATAATGACTACGATTAACACCAAAATCATGCGATAAGTGCTACGATGCTCTGCGACATAGCTTTAGGTATTATTTTTAATTAGTTTATTTTTCCCAATAAAAATCTTATAAGTAGAAGCATAGTGCTTGAGAACATATGTTTGATTTAGGAAAAATTGCAGCTGTGCGAATAGTTTGCTTGTTTTTACCATTTCCCAGGTACATTTTTCAGTAGACACCAATCCTAAAATACATTCGGACCTCCAGCTGGTAGATATTGTATAGTATAGTATGTTATCCATAATTTTATTCGCATTATCTGTCAGATCCATACTAGAAATGTCAATTACTTCTATTAAATTACCTAATTTGTCAGTTTTTAGATAAACGTAATGTCATATCTTTAAACTACATAATTCCGTGCTTCGATCGGAGGGAACTTTTAGTCGTTGGTCACAGCTTTTGTTTATGATTACTTAGGCAGCGCTCGTTACAAATTAAAATATCATTTATTGCCTTTTATAACTTCACATTGAACAACAACAACAAAAAAAACACAAAAAGGCAAAAGGGGGCAGCTCAGCTTGTGCAGAAAAAAAAACGAAATTGTGTCTGCGCTGTTTTTCAGTGCCTCCTCTTCCCTCAGATTTAACGGGTTAAAAATGTAGGAGCTAGGGTTGAAATAAGTGAACAATAAGTAAAGAACATAGTAAAAAAAAAAACAAAAAAAAGTATTAATATCTATGTGTGGGTGTGTGTGGTGTGCGTGACGTATGTGTGAGTGTTAGAGTGTAGGTATTTGTATATAATTTTAGATTATGCTAGGGCAATAAAATGAAAAATATTTCTGAAACGTCATTTTTCGGTTCCGTGCACGAAAATCCAAAACGACTGGTCTAACCACACGTTTTGAAACTTCTATCACTTGATGTTTCAATAATCAAAAATATGTGTGCATTTGGTAAGTAAACTAGAACGTGTGATACAAGCATAATAAGTAGCAGGTTTTCGTATAAAAGAATAACGGACGTTTCAGAAATTAAGACATGCTAGTAGTTGACGGTTTAAAAGTTATGCCTTCAGGATTAATCGGGACTAGAGTCTAGTCTAACCACCCATTCTTAATACACATGAGCGATATCGACTTGGAAGTGTGGTACCTAATAAGAATACTCACCGCTAGATACAGAGTGTAAGACACGGTGTAACGAAAACTTTGCAGGCGTGATCAGACCATAAGACAACAACAACAACTTTTTCTATGGGGGCTATGCTGGTAAACAAAAAAAAAATTTCGACCTTCCATACAAAATTCCCGGTCAGCTGACTGACTTTGTACGGAAAGTCGAAAAAAAATTTTCGTTTCCTAACTTAGCCCCCATAGAAAAAGTTGTTTAGTTTTGGTCTGGTCACGCCTGCAAAGTTTTCGTTACACCATCTCTTACACTCTGTATTTAGCTTGCAAAATCTAACTAAACTTGTTAGCTCAAAAATACATAAATTTCCATTACGATAGATTCTCACCTCGCCTAACGATCTAATATAAGGTGGTAGGTACTGAACAAAGGACTTTACCGAAAATGCTGACCTCTGCAATTCGAACAACTTTCCCCGAAACAAAATGTCAAATAGTCCATTATGGAAAACATTGTTGTGATTAAAATGAACATGTAAGTTAACTCATAAACAGAGAGGGATTTACTCTCTGAAAACAAAAAACTATATAATATATTAAAAAGTTGGATCTTCCAAAAAACATAGCTTTATGTGAGGAATAGTTTTTTAAAAAAATTATTTGAAGTTTTAAGTTTGAGCTTTACGTATTCGAGAAAGTCTGTCGTTCGGTACCACCGAATAGAATACCGTATGTTATACGAATCCGTTCGTTCACTCGGATACGATCTCGATTGCACGCGGCCATTTATACGCGGCGTCCTTTGTTTGGGACACGGCATCCTTTGACGACACGTGATCGCATCTGAGCGAACGGACTACCGACACTTCGCTAATCGTAGATTTTTTTATCAGTGGTGGCAGTGGCTCGTGTGGACACATGATGTCAAGCAGCTGTGGGCTGCTCAGCCCACATACATCATCTCACAGACTGTCTACATCATCGCCGGACTGCTCACGTTGATCCACGGTACACTATATACCTACTTTAAAAAAAAATATTTAGCCCGCCCTGCCTCTTGATGACAGCTAAGAATAACGTCACCCCATTTCTACCCGTGGGTGTCGTAAAAGGCGACTACCGGATGTATCCAAGAAATCCAGCGTTCTCTGTGGATACCTACATAGAACACCATGCACTGCGCTCGCAGATCCGCCTGCCTAGCTTAGTGAGTGAGTATAGGAAACAACGCCGAATTTGGGGAAGCCCATGTCCAGCAGTGGACTGTTGTGGCTGTTAATGAATTTACCCTACTACACGCAACTCCATAGAGCGAGCCAGCCCCTGATATCTGCGATCCCTTTCAAATAGTATGAGAAAATTACGAGAGTAAAGAGCGTAAGAACGTCAGAATCTGTGGTCAGAATCGACGTTGAACTAGTTATGAGCTATCTCTAATGTCGGGTTTTCATACAAACGTATTCCTTCTGTTTTCTTCCCGAGTAATGCCTCTAGATTTCCATGCCTCTATTATTTTCTTTCTATAAAAAAAGAATTAAAAATCTAGAGGCTTTACTCGGGAAGAAAACAGGGGAATATGTTTGTTTGAAACCCCGACACTAAAATGATTTATTTTTCGCTTCCAGCTTTTAGAAAAGGCGGTAGATGGCCGTACTTGTGGCTGGGCTGCGTACTGCACGGCCTCTACGCTGACAACTTCTGGCACTTCGTGCTACCCGATTATGACAACTTCTGGCACTCGCAGGCTCCCATCACGCTCCTCGGCGGGAGGATGCCGCTGCACATCATATTTCTGTGTAAGTTGAATATACGGTTACAAGTTGTCTATGCTCTCAGAAATCTAATCTATTGGGTGAATGTGAGATTTCTACAACAGAGTCCAGCCAGGCGAACTTTTTTTTTAAAAGCCAACCAGCATCCTTTTGTGTTGCTTATGCAAATGTTAGACCCAAACCAAAACTGTTTTCCTTTCAGACCCCGCGTTTATGTACCACGCCGCGTACGCGGTGTCCAAGCTGAACCTGCCTAAATACGCGGAGCCGTTCGCCGTGGGCCTGGTGACTGTGCTGATCGACCTGCCGTACGACATCGTGGCGGTGAAGTTCGTGCACTGGACGTGGCACGACACCGACCCCAACATCTTCGACCGCCACTACTGGGTGCCGTGGAACTCCTACTACTTCCACGCCACCTTCACCGCGAGCTTCATTTACTTCTTCCAGGCGTTCAGGGCTTGGTTCGCGCCTAAGGTCTCGCAATGGGAGTCGGCAGGGTAAGTAGGGATTCATATTTTGAAGACGTAAAATTTTGGTTAAAAAATAATACACCTGATACATGAAAATTTATTTGAGTAACGTAGTTTTCGTGTCTACACTCCTCATCAGAGAAATAAAGGCACTTTCGTTTCTATGATTTTTAAACACGAAACCTAACTAGGTATTTAGAATTTGTGACATTTTCGTGAAGACTCAGTCATTTATTCCAAAATAAAGTGTATCATAGACTGGTCGATAGTTCTTGTAAAATTTTCGATACTTGACACGTGTACCTGTGGTTTTCAGCAAATCGGTGGAATGGAAGTCGCTGCTGCTGGCGGTGTTGTTCGGCATGCCTGGCGGCGTGCTCATGTTCGTGCCCATCTACCACCCGCTGCACGACCTGTACGGCATCCACTCGGAGGTCACCTTCTTCCTGCTGTTTGCCGTCTTCAGCGTGTTCGTGCTGCACGGCCTGCTCAGCGACCGCGAGAAGACCAAGGAGAAGTAAGTGACTTCTTTTTCTTTACTCGGTAACGAGACGAGCACTCGGTATCCGAGACGAAAATAAAGTATTTTTTAAAGTCCTTGGGGAAAATGTTACCACCTAAAATTGAACTTTAACTACCAGCAATAGATTTCCAAACAAATGAAAAAATTTGACATGCTCTGCCCGTTAAAGGGTTAAATAAAATAAATAAATACCTAAGATAAATTCTTCACTACGGCGATGGATAAGGTGCTCAGATAGGGTGACGCGAAATGTGTTGTCACACGAGAAAAGAAACCATCGACTATGGTATAACATGTGGCGGGCAATATCATGTCAGGCATGTTGTTGCCGTCGTGGATATCCCGATAACATTTCTATTGAATTTTTTTTTGTTGATTAAAATTAAAATGACCACTAATACCTAATTTAATTATATAGAGTGTAAAAAAATTTGCTACAAATATTTTAAGGGGTGAATCAGCCCATGAAACTGAACAACTTTCCCCAAGGAACATAGGTCGAAATATGAAAAATAATTTTCGACCTCCCATACAGTTGACTCGCTCGGCTGTTCGTTACATTTTGTATGTGAGATCCAAATTTTTTTTAATTATTTTGGCCTATGTTTCTTGGGGAAAGTTGTTCAGTTTCATGGGCTGATTCGCCCCTTAAAATATATGCAGCTAATATTTTTACACCTTATATTTACGTTCCTATTAAAACTAACATTATTTCGTATGAATTCCAGGTTGTCCGCCATCGACTACGTGCTGATCCTGCAGCTAGCGGTGCACTACATCACTTACTGGGTGTTCGTGGTGTTCTTCCACCCGGAGCGCGAGTGGTCGCTAGGCCTCCACGAGCCCGTCGGACCCTGCAACGAGGTCGCCACGCTCAACACCGTATTTGGAAAGGTATCCTAACTTTTTTAATTGCTACACATAGAAAATGCACCATTGGGATTGCACTAGCAGAAACTGCACCACGCAAATTAACACAAAAACATTCTACGCCGTTAACGCCCATGTAGTTTTGAGGAGGTACGTACCCGTGGGGTATCGTTGGTCTTGCAAAGACCCATATCGCCACGGGTAGGTATCGCTGGTCCGTCATGTAGTTGGCGTTTGTCCCTTTCATTTATACGTAAAATGCTTGAGATAGCGGTTTACCACACGGTATATAACCTTTTTTCGGCGGATCACGCGTCCGCATGCACTACACTACTGTAGCCCGCACCACACTCCGATAAGAGCGATCCTGGCGGCCAGAAGCGTAACTATAATTAGTATAGAAATTTAGAACGCTACTCACTCATAGATGGCGCTAAATCCTATATATTTTTATTTACTACGACTGTTTGGATGAATTTGAATATGAGGCTCGTGTTTCAAACGTTCACAGCTGCAAAAGCGCAAGTACTTATGCGTTGAGAACTACGACGAGGGTTACTTCGACTTCCACTGCGTGAACAACCAGAAACCTCAAAACGGCGCTTCGTGGTATGTCATCTGCGGGACACCTTTTGCGTAAGTATTGCCTTAAGAATGTTGGAAATGATCAGGTCAGGTCTAGCAAGAGTACCTACCTTAAAACGACAAGCATCTATTATAAGGTTGATGGATGTTGGTTGAGGAAGCTTATGAGATGTATCAGAATCGTAGCAAGTATAAAGATGTAGTCTTTGCCTACCCCTACGGAAAAGAGGCGTGATTTTATGTTATGCATGTATGTGGTGTTTATACTAACCGTTGATAGGTAGTGACTTGGTAAACGTGGTAAAGTTTAAAATCTCCGATTTGTGCTGTTCGCAAAAGTAACGGCTCCAGTTTGATATAAAGTTGTGGCATATTCATATAAATGATGGTTTTTAAAAGCATAATTTATATGTCGATGCCCAAATGAGCACATAATTTCGTTGTTTGGTTCCGCTGGTCCTAAGAAAAAAAACTATATTCTGGAAAAAGTTTTAATAATATCTGTTTTTTAAATGAAAATAAGTAGGTAGGTTGTTGAAAAATTTACAAGCTTCGACCGGGAATCGAACCAAGTACTACTACTAGTATCAAGAGATTGAGAAATTGATGAAAGCTGAACGATGCATCGATAGCTCAGTGACAGATAGTGGGCCGGAACCCCACCTGGTTCGTTTTCCGGTCGACGCTTGTCAATTGTTCAATTCCTTATTTTCATTTATGAGAATTATAATAGCACTGTGAGTGCAGCAATCCCAATACTTTTTAAATGTTAATTATGCTGATTGATGGAGCATTTGGTATGGAATATTAAGTTATTAAAAAAAAACAACTTGTTTGATAGGATATCTTAGGATGTTTAAGAGTTTATTCTTTGGACCATTTGAAGACTGATAACACGTGTATGTAGTAAGAGAGGTTGCTGAGTGTAGTGTGTTGCCGACAGAAACCGCGTGGAGTACGTGACGGTGGTGTCCACGATCCTGGTGGTGGCTGCCGGCGTCTTCTACGGACTCTACTTCAAGACGCAGCAGCACGCGCAAGCCAACAAGAAACTCAAGAAAAACTAAAATAAAATTAATTCACTTTTATTAAATTTATGTTTTTTATGTTAACTGTGAAAAACTTAATTTATGATGTTTGCTTGTAATGTTTTGAAGGGATAAAAGGGGCTAATGTTGCCTAGGTATTTTTATATTTAAATATTTTTCACCAGAGCATGATTTGAGATCACATTATTTATTTTCAACCGGAGATTCTTTAATTAAATTATACCTAGTTTTTTGTTCAATTTTTGTTGTGTGTTTTACCAAACCAGCCGGCATAAAGTGCATGCAGTGTTTGAAGGCATTAATGTGTAGAATAATGTCTATTTTACAAAAATAAAAATAAATTTATACATTAATTGTATATGGTTTATATTTTAATTAATATTCATCATAATTTGGATTCCGTAAGGGACAACAACATTTTATTAACTAGATAGTAGTTATAAAGTAGATAAATTTACTCACTTTTCAATGATATGTTTGTTTCAACTTACATCACAATAACACACTTATTTGCTACTTTATACCGTCCATTTAGTGCCAATTTAAATATATAACAGAAAGTTAGATATACTAAATAACTAATACGTATCTGCTATTATAAGAATTAAAACAACAGAATAAATAAATGTTGATTGCTTTGCAATGCGAATCATAAACGGAATAGTAAACCATAAACATAGGTGCATCTAGCTAGGTTAATGACTAATTTTACACATATTTTTAGGACGTTGCTCTACGAAACTTGCTTATTAATCTTATTGTACAGAATGCAACGGTAAAGGCGTAGCCTACATTTAAAAAATAAAATAGTAGTACAATAATATTAGATCAAGTAGGTATAAAGAAATCTTCTAATACGTAATAAATTTATCCATCATCTGTTTCAATCTATCTTAGAAATCTGTAATCAATCATACTTCTCAAAATATTCCTTTGGATTTAATTGGTAAACGGTATCTATATTCTGACCAGTCGCGTTCTCCGCACCATTAACGATATATTTCACTCTATTCTATTTCGGAAAACATACGGTCAATCTTACAATACTTCCTCAAGAAAGTTGTAAGAATCCACCCTTTTCGTTACATCCTGTGCAAGACAGTTAAACACATTTAAGTACCTTTATGAATTTATTTATGACTAGGGACCGGATTATATGCAATTAATTTAAAAAGCCTAAAATATGCACGAAAAGTTGATAAGATATACACAAATACCGCCATCATCTAATGATATCATCAAATATGCAAGATCAAACTTAATTAAATAAATTAGGCAATAAAAAACTCACAAATTCAACACTCACTAAATAACATTTCGGAAAGCATGGATCTCTAACAAATTTTGACAAATCAACAGAGCACTCTCGCCTACAATGAGAACAATTTTAGCAAATTATGCGTAATAAATAGGTGGCACTGGGAACGAAAATAAACGCCACTGTGTGCTCGAAAAATATTTAAAATGTGTTATAAATATGCACTTTAACAAGATTTTAGAGAAATTATGCTATTTGCGATAAAAGTAGCTTAAATATGCAATTGCATATAGTCCGGTCTCTATTTATGATCCTTAGTTGCATTGGGTGCATTCGACCATTCGGCATTCATCCTTCCTCATTCAAACGTACACAATGTATCTTGAATACAAAAACAGTATGTACTCGCCATCATAATTTAATTCCAACTTTAAATATATTTTTTCATTTATATTAATATTTTTGTTTATATTTGACACCTATACAACAAAGTGATTTAGGTATAAAACATAATATCAATCAAATGGAAAGCAATGGCGAGAACTAGCCACTATGATGCATTTCCCTGTACGCCTACATTTAAGTATTGCTGATTACGCGTAGGTTCTTGTAAATATACATACCTAACTTATTCTAGGTATTTAATAAATAATCTTATTTAATTCAGCTCCAATCAGCTACATGTTCTGTTACATTTGATGCTGAAGGACACTAACATATCACGATCAAAGCATTTAAACTTTAAACATACAAATAGATAAACGTTTACCATATTTTTTTCATGCGTGCATTATAAAGAAGTGCATGTCTTTTTTATTTAATATTAATTAATAACCATGAATAAAATAGCAACAAAATATTAAATATTTAGTTTACAGCATTATACCAGAGGACTTCTACTGAGGCGGAAATTCCTTTAACCACGGCCTGACAACTTTCCATGACAACCATTAATAGAAAAAACATCCATAGAAATAAGCACAAAATGCTTTGACATCGTTCATATTCATACTATAATAAAGAACACGCCGTGGCTGAAGGTATTTTCAAGTCTAGGGCAAGCATTTGTCCATGATGATCACGCTGATGATGAATGTATACATACAAAACATACGAGCAACAACACTACAGCAAAAAATTCTAACTGATAATTATGATTAGATGGGATGAAAGCTTACAAATATCACGCAAACACAGACACGAAATAAATATAATACGATGAAATCGAAACAGTTTTGTATACACCAGCGAACCACTTACTGGATTTTGTTTGTCCTGTAAAGTATAAAAGGTTAAGCAAAGGTAAATGTGGGGTATTGATCTTTTAGCCGCCTCCGTGCGCTGTCATGTGATAGGTAAGGTAGCGACTTCCAAAAAGAACAACAAGAGAAATATACACCCTTAACTAAATATGCCGTGCATAAATAAACAAATATGTGTACCATGTGAAACCGGCTTAAAATAGCATCACCCCATTTCTCCCGCGGCTGTCGTAAGAGATTGTTACTACAGTGATTCACGAATAATCTGAAAGGGTCCTTAATATTTTTGAAACGTGGTGATAACGATCGTATTTTACGGCCGTTAGAGCTCTGCCTACCCCGCCAGGGATAAAGGCGTGATGTGTGTATGTGTGTATATATATATATAGATATAACTCAACATTCTGTCGCGACAGGATGAGAATAGTAGTTAGTAATATGGATATGATAAGGTGTTAAACACGACACTTATAGTGTCTCCGTTCATAAATCATAAATATTGCAAGGTACTCTTGTCAACTTAATACTAGTCCCTTTGGTTTGTAAAGTTAATAATCAGGTAACCTAACCCACAACATGTTAATTAACATACGTTATTTCCAACCAAAATACCATACTTATTCCTAATTCGTATAATATTTCAACTGCTTGACACTCAGCAGAACTTGTACTTCCGACTTACACAAAAAGAGACATTCACCATTTTGATAATATACAAAACAAATAGGTAGTTCAACATTTACAAGTAAAATAATCTGCCCGACTTTAGAGCCGGCAATGTTCACGCTTAACTTAACCCCACTGACCTAAAGACACGTAAGTATAAGTAAGATATGATGCGCTAGTTTGTTCCTCGCCAAGTTGCTGTAACTGTCCTATCATGCAATATCACAGTAGGTCGAAACACTACAGGTTGTCCATTTTGGCCTTGGAGTTGTACCACGTTGTTTGGAGCATCATAGTGAACAATTTTCACCATGACCAATTCTGAATTCTGAAAAAATAAAATCTACCATACAAAGTCATCAGGCATCAGCTGATCCTGAAGTTCGTATGGGAGGTCAAAAACTTTTTTGTTACTCACCATTGGCCCCAAAGTAAAAATTGTTTAGTAGGTATGATGCCCCTGCATTCCCATCAAAACACTATGTATAATGGTTTGCAATTTATTAAGTAAATTGTTTTACGTTCGTTTTGAAAATGCAAACCTAGGAAAACTAGATTGAGTTATAAATTCATTGCTTTTTAAATTCAGAACACACGGGAGACAAGATATCTGTATAAAATAAAGGAACAACTAACTTTTAATGGGAGCGATGAGTAGCGAACTACTAATATTGTGCTATATTTGTGAGCTTAACTCGTAATTTTACTGTGACTAAGATGGGTTTACTGCCATCTTACATTTCATGCATTATTGGTCATACTGTCAACTCGAGTCACTATTCAAATCTGAATCGTTGTGGCACACTAAGTCGTTACAGGCCTTCACTTACATATGTCAGACCGGTCTACTTAATCTACCATACATAAATAAATAAAATATGTAATTTAAAAACGAGTTAAACTAAAATCTACGATTAAATATCAACGTACCACGAACCTTAACCCAAGCGGCCCGGTACTATAAATTACTTAGACAAACTCAAATTTATACAAGGACTCATACATGGAATGACTTACAAATATAAAATAGTCTGCTGAGCTTCGAAGTTGCAATAAAAACTATAAAAATTGTCTTCGTGTAATACGAGGGGAGGTCAAAAAGTTCGCGGAATGGAGGGGTTGGCGGGGGTAGGGATGCTTGTCCAGGTACTCGCTAATTGAGTAACTCATTATTACTATAAATACCAAGTTTTAGCCTAATTGGGTCACTAGTCTTTGAGTTATCAACGATTAAACAAGTGAATCGGGAAGAAAGTTGGCAGTATGGAAAAAATTGAACATCGCGCCGTCATAAAGTTCCTCACCAAACAGGGAAAAACGCCGCAAACTGTTTTTCAAGATATGTTATCTGTTTACGGGGACTCTGCTCCTGGAAAAACTATGATTTACAAGTGGCATAATCTTTTCAAGCAAGGAAGGGAGTCAATTGAAGACGATCCCCGTTCTGGGCGGCCGATCGAGGCCACCACGCCGGAAATCATCGATAAAGTTACCACGCCGGAAATCATCGATAAAGTTGAGAAACTTGTATTGGAGGATGGCCGTTTGAAGAAGAAACAGCTTGCAGCATTAGTTGGTGTATCAGAAACTACCATTTTGAATATCCTTCATCAACATCTTGGTATGAGTAAAGTCTGCGCAAGATGGGTCCCGAGAATGCTCACGCCGTTTCAAAAGCGAGAGCGCGTCGACTGTTGCCGCGAGTTTTTGGACCGCTGTGGAGATCAAAAGGAAGAAATTATGTCCCGTATTGTGACTGGGGATGAAACTTGGGTTCATCATTATGAACCTGAGTCAAAGCAAGAGTCAATGCAATGGCAGAAAAAGGGCACTCCCCCTCCTAAGAAGTTTAAGGTGTCTCAATCGGCCGGAAAGATCATGGCGACAATATTTTGGGATTCTGAAGGCATTCTTCTGGTGGATTATAAAGATCGTGGCCTTTCCATAACGGGAGAGTACTACGCTTCCTTGTTAGATCGATTGAAGGAAGCGATTAAAGAAAAAAGGAGAGGAAAACTGACCAAAGGAGTGCTGCTTTTGCATGACAACGCGCCCGTGCACACCAGTCGTGTTGCGACCGCTGCCATTCACCGATGTGGTTTTGAACTACTGCGCCATCCACCCTACAGTCCAGACCTGGCCCCCAGCGACTATTATTTATTTCCAAAGATGAAAAAAGAGCTGCGTGGAAGAAAATTTAACGACGATGATGAGGTTAAGTCAGCGATTTCGGCTTATTTTGACGCACAAGATAAACAATTTTTTTTAGACGGTATTAATAAGTTATTTGATAGATCCCATAAATCTATTCGAGTTAAGGGAGAATATATTGAAAAGGAAAAATAATTTCATGTTTAATTTCACCCTTCTTCCTTGTCATTCCGCGAACTTTTTGACCTCCCCTCGTATATAGGTACTTAGAGTACTTTCATTACTAATAGCCTGAGCTTTTTTTCTTACAAGAAAAGAGCTTCGTACATATCACGCAGGTTTCCAAAAATAGTAGGCATACTGCGTAGTTTAAAAAAAGTTTGTCTTTTCAGCATCTCTTTAGGCACTGTACCTAAGCCTCACTATGTAGGCAAATACGATAGGATAGTCTTTATGGAGGGAATTCTGATGGCTTTACGTCCAAATCAGAGGTATTTTTATGGAGCTAGTGCTTTTGAGGTGTTGCAGGGCGCAGGGCACGACAGAGGGTCAAATAAGCAAGGAAGCGGAGGGACCAAGCCACAACTAACATCCAATTAATTTTATGCTTTTTACTTCCTGTCTCCCGTAACGAGGCTTATATTACTATGGGCATTTATTGGGGAAAGTAATCCGCATGAACTGTCAAAAATTGTCAAAACCTGGCTCCAAAAAACGCCCATTGGTAAATTGAAAAATCTATTTAACACATATTCAATTATATAAAGTGCTGTGAAGTGTATTAACACTCAGATGTAACATTTACAGGTAAGCCCCGTTCGGGAAAGTTCGGTAAGCTGCACGCTTGCATATCTCCTTATGGATATCGCACATAAAATATAACGTAAAGGCTACGCAGCATCGAAATATTACAAACCTGAGACATAAATCCATGTTATATTTCTCTTTAAATTTAGTATTGTTATAGTTCTAGGTAACTCTTTAAATTTTCTTTATATTTCTCTTCTAGGTTTCGAAATAAAACTGCGTACACGGTACTTTTTATGTGTGCGAAGCAATAAGGCGAATACTGCGAGACGAGTGTAGCACGCGCATGTCGGCCTGCACGACTGCGCAATGCAATACGTGTGATTCAGTTAAAATAAAACGCTTAGTTTGGTCGGTTCTTGAACAGTTCGTTGACGACGGAGGGGTCGGCGAGGGTGGACGTGTCGCCGATGTCGGTGTCGCCGAGCGCCACCTTGCGCAGGATCCGGCGCATGATCTTGCCGGAGCGCGTCTTGGGCAGCCCGGGCGCGTACTGGATCACGTCGGGCGCGGCGAACGCTCCGATCCTAGCGCGCACCAGCTTCTTGAGCGCGGCGACGAGGCTCGCGTCGAACGCCGCGCCGTCGTTGAGGGACACGAAGCAGTAGAGCGACTCGCCCTTGACGGGGTGCGGTTTGGCGACGACGGCGGCCTCCGCCACGCGCGGCTCCTCCGTGAGCACGCCCTCCACCTCGGCGGTGGACATAAGGTGTCCCGACACGTTCAGCATGTCGTCGATGCGCCCCGTCACCCACAGGAACCCGTCTTCGTCGCGACGTGCTCCTGTACGTCAAACACTAACATTATATTACGACTCTATCTTATACCTATGTTATAGCTAACACAAAGCAAAATATTTTGTAATTATATATTTTAATATCTCAATGCCGTAAGCTGTAATACTGAAACATTTGAACACGACCTCGCATCGTGCTGCGTTTAATTAGCTACTTAATTACGTCTCGTAAGGCACCTAATAATGTGCTAGAATGACTTTGGATTGAGATGTGAATGTCACCGAGGTCACAGTGAGTGAGAGGAACGTTCCGTGACTATGATAACACCATTTCATGGTTATCTCGTCAGATAATGATGTAAGCAAGGAAAAAACTGATATGTTGCAAAACGTTTAAAAACAATAAGAATGATAAAATAAATATTCGTTCATAAAAGTAACTTATTGTTATAAATATTCAGATAGGCTTAGGTATCGTTTACATCTCGGGCCCATACGGCCCTACATGTACTCTGAACGAAGTTTGCATAAAATTTTTATGACAAATCCGCGATACTTATAAATGGTAGATATTTTTTTCTCGACATGACATTTCAATGACACCCGTTGAGTGGTTTTAGTATGGGGATTGACATTTCTAGTATGGATCTGACAGACCGCTGCGATATTTTAGCACTCCGTCGTGTATCAAGTGTACGATACGTCTAAATTATATTTTATGCGATAGCATTAAAAGCGACGCTTTACATGTGTCGCAGAGGTATGGCAGAATCAGAAATATGGCCGAATTTCTAGTATTTTGGCCAAATGCCTTAAAATGGCAAAACCGTAGAACTGATTTTATCAAAAATCTGCGACCACTATACCTCTACACTGATGAAATATTTAATTCAGTTACGTGTGAAAAAATGCCCCCTTATGCTTACCGTCGCCGGTGCAGTAGTATCCGGGGAACTTGGAGAAGTAGACGGACTGGTAGCGCGCGTGGTCGCCGTACAGCGTGCGCATGATGCCGGGCCAGGGCCGCGGGAACACCAGGTAGCCCTCGCCCACGCCCTCGATCACGCCGCCGCTCTCGTCCAGCAGCGTCGGCTCCACGCCGAAGAACGGGAAACCCTGTCCACACGAAACCTCCACTCAGTATTCATTCACTTTGACATCTTGATCCGAATCATGTTTCTATAGAAACATAAATGGTAAATATTATTTACTCAGGTCCGTATTTATAAATCGCACTCAACTCTGAGATCGATCTCAAAAGCGGCTTTGACACATGTCAATCAATACAATAAATAACAGCATCTCAAAGTCGCACTCAAGATCGATCTCAGAGTTGAGTGCGGTTTATAAATACGGGCCTTAGTGACTGATAAAGCACCTGAAGCATCTTCTTTTGAATTTGGAACTTTGAGCTAATATCACACAATACAATTTGTGCTCTAGGAAACTCACTGAAACAAATATTTTTAAAATCCTGCACGGAAATTTGCACCGACTAACCGCAATCACTGTCGTCTGTATCAAACTTTCTACTACTCGATTTTGTTAATGTAATAGGTAGTATGTGTGAATTTATTAGGTATGTATTTGTGCTTATATTACGATATTTTGACTTTACCGATGGCGTAGCGGATATGTACTCTGCCTTCTACGCCGAGAGTCGTGGGTTTGATCCCCACCGGGCACAAATATTAGTTAAGTAAAATTTTCAAATATTTGTGTTGAGTCTCGGTGTTTCCTATCTATAGTATGTTTTTTTACAAAAAAGTATATTAGCCATGTAGTTCCCATAGTACAAGCTTTGCTTAGTTTGTGGGTGAATTGTGTAATACTAGTACAATCGGTATAACTTCCGCGTACGGAAATTGAAAAGTCGAGCTCCTGGCATGTCATACTTTAACAAGGTACATTTTTATCACATTTCAGATTAAGTAGGTATAGCCCTTAATTAAATTAATGTATATTTTATACCGAGAACCAAATTATTTAAAATTGATTATAGTGTAATTTGATATTGTATTGAATATAATGACAAATTATCTACATGTGCCACTTACCTACATTATTTGGTAAACTTCGTACATAAAATAATTACCTACATAAACCGACCTAATTTCATATCGTTACCTACAAGACTGAAATTTGGGTGTCCTTAAATATCAATCCACTTCATTATTTTAAAACATTAAAATACTTTTCAGTATTACTAAAAATAACATTTAAGTTACTTACACAATTGAGTAGGCTGGGTCGCCTTACGTATAGATTAATTACTCTTACTCATTTTCTTTATTGTTGACTGTTTGTAAATATTTTCGTCTTTACACATTTTAGAAACTCATACACAGATATTTGTACTTTTCAATTATCCAAACTACACTTATCCTGCCCTATCTCCCGATTTTGTCTACATTGTCATAAAGGTCATACTTTTTAGCCATATTATTCTATATCAAGTAGATATGTATATGTATGTAGTGTCAAAGACACAAGCAATGGTAAGTATGGTAACGTAACATGACGTAACAATCGCGGTCGATCAGTGGCCGACCTTGCGTATGGACAGCAGGGTTGGTGCGCATGAACCGTAGCCATTCTTTCGAAAGTTTGGTCCATTCGTGTAAATCGATAGTTGTTTGTTTGTATAAGTCTTTATTTTACTTCTTGTGACTGACAGTCTCCCGTCTCCCTCCGTTCACGACACATCCAACTGATGCCAATTTCTATGAGAAATAAAGATAAAGATTTCAAAATAATCTAAGTATGAGATTAGAGACGACCCTATTACATATTTTATTTGTATTTTAACCGATGACATAAAAGGGAGAGGCTCTTATTAGCTGCGAAGTTTTATTATTGTTTGCGTTCAGTCTTCTTTTCACTTAATTTCTAGATTGGATTAGCCACTTTGACTGTTTACCTATTGTAACATGACATAAGTAGAAGATGAGAAAATGCCTCTAACAACGACTGATGACTCTATCAAGTCAAGATTGTTAAGCGCTATATGTATTTTGTTTATTACGCTTGCACATTATGCTACGTGTTTCGTATTTGCTTTCATGAATGAAACACACGAAACCGTCACGTGCTGAAGTACATTTATTTTTAGCTTAGTAGTTAGGTACTGACGTCGCTATATCTATCTACCTGAGATCTCATATGAAGATTGAATACGGATCAACTGAAGATAGGTCGTTGTGTCTGCCTACACATTGTTCGACGTACCTACTTACAAATATCTACCTTTCCGGTCTACCCATTTGTATTATAAGTCCTACGTAGGTGCCAGGTGCTGACAACATCTTATCAATAATTTTTCAGACTCATTCCAATATCTTAACAAAATTCACGTCCAGTGAGTCAGTCAAGGTTAATTTGGCGATACACATATAAAGTACCTAGGCAGTATTGATGCTTGTCGGTTTTTTTTTCGGGGGACCATCAACGTAGCTACATTTCTTTAAAAATAAAGCTTGGTGGTCTCCTGGTGGTACACCTGGTAGTCTACATCAGGTACCACAAACCTCCAATGTCTACTTATCAACAGAAGTGGCGCATCAAGCAGAATAATTTTTGCTTTGGTGCCATATCTGTATCTCATATAGTTTAGGTGGGCGCCTGGTGGTGCACCTGGTGGTCTACATCAGGAACTCTAAACCTTCGATGTCTACTTGGCAACATAAGGGGCTCATCAAGCTGTACTACTTTTGCTTCGGTGCCATATCTGTATCTCGTATAGTTTAGGTGTGCTCCTGGTGGTGCACCTGGTGGTCTACATCGAAAACTCTGAACCTTCGATGTCTAACATAAGGTGCTCATCACGCAGAACTACTTCTGCTTTGGTGCCATATCTGTATCTCGTATAGTTTATACTACAGTTTAGGTTATATCATATTCTAAAAAAAAAAAAAAACTTCAAAACCGACTTCTTTCGGCGGCTCTAGTATAGTATAGGTGAGCTCCTGGTGGTGCACCTTGTGGTCTACATCAGATACTTCAGGCCCCCGTGTAGTGTCAAAAAGTAGCCTTTGTCCGTTCTTGGTATTATTGATCTCTGGGTAAAATTTCATAACGATCATTACACTAGTTTGGCCGTGAAAGCGTAGCAGACCGACAGACAGACTGAGTTACTTTCGAATTTATTATCTTAGTATGAAAGTATGTAAAGATTCTGCAAATTGCATCGTACAAATATTATAAATACGAAAGTTTGTATGTTTGTTTATTTGTTACTATTTCACGCACAAACTACTGAACCAATTTTCATGAAATTTAAAAGATAGTGTTTATCCCGAAAAATTGTTTTTTTTAGAAAGCCACGGGATGATTTTTAAAACAGATTTTCACGCGGGCACTCATTAGTCAAGTATATAATGGTTCGCGGTGGTACTCACGGCAGCGCCGGGCTTCATGGGCGTGGCGCCGGGCAGGCTTGTGAGCACGTGGCCGCCGGTCTCCGTCTGCCAGAAGGTGTCCACGATGGAGCAGCGCCCCAGCCCCACCAGCTTGTGGTACCACTGCCACGCCTCCGGGTTGATGGGCTCGCCCACGCTGCCCAGCACGCGCAGGCTCGTCAGGTCGTGCCTGGACAACAACGGATGTAAGGGACGCTGTACCGAAAACCTTGCAGGCGTGATCGGACCATGACACGACTTACCCTAGGGACATAATGCTGGTAAACCACAAAAATGTCGGCACCCCATACAAAGTCAGTCAAATGACATTAATTTTTAATGAATTGATCCGGGAGGTTGACACTTTGTTTATTAGCTCCATAGGGAAAGTTATTTAGATCACGACTTATTCACGCCTGCAAAATTTTTGTTATACCGTACCTTACACTGTGTATTCAATTTATTCTTCTATAACTTGATGGGGTCTAAGGCCCTTACCACAAAAAAGTCAGATGCGAGTTGAAAGCGTGTGTAGCGTTTTTGTGGTAAGATAATGAATATAATGAATGTTTAGAAATCGACGACAAATGCTTTGCAACGCGGTTTCGAGTAGTCGGTAGATGCGTATCCTTTATTATTAAAGATTAGTAGTAGTACTAATACTACTTTAATTAAATTAATTGATTACCAACAATCAAGCATTTTCTTGTTTTTGAGATAATTTCAATTGTACTAAGGGCTCACATTTTCTGGATTTTATAGGTTGTACACCTTTCTAGATAAGATACATGTTTTTAATTCATGCTGAGTAGGCAGAGAAACATAAGCACCATCGTCAAGTCTGACTAAATTATATTACACATGAAACCTTTGAGTCACACACGCATCTTACGGGACAGAAAAAGTCAAATAAATACTCTAAGCCGACAGGTATCACACGGCACGATAAGATAAGATATGAAAGAATTATTTAATTATTTCCTGTGATTTTTACAATAAAACAAGATATTATAATAATAAAAAATAAATCAAAGATTAATATCGTTCGATAAGATTGCATGAAATGATACTAAAACCCATTCTCGACAATACCACATCAAGCTGAGGCAACTGCCTTAGTGATAAAAATATTCATGTTTAATATTAGATGAATGCATTTTTAAATGATTATTTGCTTTCCAGATATCCCAAATTTTCGTAAATGACAAATATTGAGATCGATATATATATTTTACGAAGCAGATACACAAATTAGCATGCTAACAAGGAGTATGCAAAAATGAGATTCGTGTATCTTTAGATTCCTCTTACTGTACTATCTACAGATATAGTAAGGCAGAAATTACCTCCCATTATAAGTATGACAATAAATAAACCATATCGCTCAAAATGACTTGACTTTGTGTTACCATGCGTTCACACAACACTTTGCATCCTCATTGCGCTGTCTCGCGTGTGATCTTGTATTGTAACTTGTCAGTGAGAGTCTAAGGAGATAGACCGACCAGGGAATGTGATCAGAGTGGCGTGTCTTGTAAATGCGCCTTAAGATGTTCATGTTATCTAGAGTTATACTAGGTTTTCCCGCACGTGATAAATATGGCACGATGATAAATAAAAGCGATAACGAGATTACATTTCAAAAATGAAATAGAGTTACATCTCTCCTCGTATAGATGTAGGTTACCTAAATCCACCATCCCAAACATGCTAAAAATAAGTTGTACTTAGGCATATTCTTACGACAATCTTCCTTTCTTGCTAGGACTTGCGCCATTTTGTAGATTCTTCCTATAAAATGCAATGTAAAAGAGACTTTAAAATATCTGTGCACGATTCGAAGTATTCCGAAATCAGTGACTTTTTTAAACAATTAATCTTTCCGTTTCATGATGAACAGCTATTTTTAAGCATTCCGCCATAATTGCGTCGGCCTTGCCGTCTTTTATCGTTACTGATACATGGTTCGATAACCTCCCTAGTGGTTTACCGACACCTCTTGATCCTGCATAGGACGGGCAGTTGAAGAAGGCACGGGTGGAAACTTGTATGGTACTCACGCTTTGACTAGGTCGTCGCCGAACTTGGTGAGCGCGCGAATGGCGGTGGGCGCGGTGTAGAACTGCGACACCTTGTACTTGTCCACCACGCGCCAGTAGCGGTCGTTCTCCGGGAAGAACGGGGTGCCCTCGAACTGGACAAACAGTACAATCGTTTTAAGGGATGTCTAGCTAACTGACGAGTGTGCCGGTCTGATTAGCTTACATTCTTCTATCTTCCGGAATTCAGTCTAACAATAACAGTATTAATCGGGTAGCTACTAAAGATGGCCCTTTTACGTATGCATGCTGAGTAGGTATATCAATTAAAAATGCCGGTTTGATAAGCTTCTCTCGAAATTCAATCTCATAACATCAGTATTACATGGTATTAGCTACTAAATATTACCATTATATGTGTGCATGTTGACTCGGCAAATCAGTATTTGGTTCAGTATTAGGTTCCGGGTTCGATTCTCGGTGGGACACTCATATAGTTGATATTTATCTCTTTGTGGATTTGTTCCTAGTCTAGTTTGGACATTGCAGGCTAAACCACCTGATTTTCTGTAAGAAAGATGGTTCCGTGTGTCGGAGGGCACGTTGAGCCGTAGGTACCGGTTGCTGTTTATGATAACTTAGACGGCGATCGTTACTCAACCACGTTAGAGGCCTGCTACTAATAGTAGGCGGTTGAAAAACTCTTGACATCAGGGTTCACCGGGTTGTTGGATGACTCGGTGTCCTACTCGAAAAAAAATTCGAATTTATAAAGCACAAAATAAGTACCTAAGTAACTTTGAAACGAAAGATTTATAATCATATTAGGAATTAAGTGAACGAAACTCAAAAATATAAAGTAGGTAAATAATCTTTTGCCTTGAAAATTAACGTCAAGCAAAGGTTAATCGATGAATTTGGCTTTATACGTAATTTCCCACAAGCGAAATAAACGTAATAGTGTTTTCCATTGACGGAATACTGATCATTGATCGTGGCGATCATTACTACATCGGTAATATCATTAAAGCAGTAAGTGAGGCGTCACTCGCGACCTTGAGGGTCATTTGCTTTAAGTGAGTTCGAGGTAGTTCAATTTGCTATTTGACTGGGTCTAAAATACAAGAGTTGTACAACTATTCTCCAAAAAAAAATAGCATCACATAACTCAAGCCTGGATTATTATTATTATTTACCATTAATTGTACACAAGAAATTTTACAGGACAAAACATAAATAAAATGGACACAACAGGCACTGCTTATCTCTAAAAAAGAAATTTCTTACAGCAGACCTAGAGGAGAGAAATGCGAGAGGCCTGCAAGTAGTGACGCAAGATTGATGAAAAACAGGACGAGAATTCATACTATCGTGGGAATTTAGGTTGGTAAATTAGAGGTAATTCAATAGGGCCCCTTACCATGACGGAAGTAGTGGCGTTGGTGAGTGGCATTTCCGCTTGTCAGTTGAACTGCTGAAGTTCTAGGTTATGCAATAGGGCCCCTTACCATGACGGAAGTAGTGGCGTTGGTGAGTGGCATTTCCGCTTGTCATTTGAACCGCTGCGCTGAAGTTCTAGGTTATACTATACGGGATGTAAAAAAAATAGTTGCAAATATTTTAAGGGGTGAACTGGTCCATGAAACTAAACAACTTTCCCCAAGGAACATAGGTCGAAATAGGATAAAAAAATTAGACCTCCCATACAAAATTACCGACCGACCAAGTCAATTTTTTATGGGAGGTCCAAAAAAAATCTCTTATTTCGACCTATGTTTCTTGGGGAAAGTTGTTCAATTTCATGGACTGATTCATCCCTTAAAATATTCGCAGCTAATATTTTTACACCTTATTTATAGGTCTCGTTACCATGACGGAAGTAGTGGCGTTGGCGAGAGGCCTTTCCACTTGTCAGTTGAACCGCTGAAGTTCTAGGTTCTTACCATGACGGAAGTGGCGGCGTTGGCGAGCGGCGCATACACGACGTAGGTGTGTCCGGTGATCCAGCCGACGTCGGCGGTGCACCAGTAGACGTCCTTGTCGCGGTAGTCGAACACGTAGCGGAACGTGGCCGTCGCATACACCAGGTACCCCGCCGTCGTGTGGAGCACGCCTTTCGGCTTGCCGGTGGACCCGCTACGTCAAAAAATATCAGCTTATTTCCTCTGGACAGTAATTATAAGGACACAAATAAAAAAAACTTTTCACTTTCCACAGTAAACGCAGTTTGCTAGGGAAGTTTTGGTCATTTCCTGTACTGACATAATATGTTACCAACGGCAAGTTTTTCGGTTTTGCGGTCTGCATGCGCCCAATCAGTATTCAGAGAAGTGCCCCTTCCCTACACTTACATTACACCCTGTATACGTTTGTATTAATAAGTTGGTTGAATACGACTTTAAACGAAAGTTGTTCAGTTTCATTGGCTGCGTTAACAAAAAGTGCGAATTTCCCTAACCCCCTATATTTGTTCTCACCTAGTGTACAGCATGAACAGGGGATCCTCAGCGTCCATCCACTCCGGGGGGCAGATGGTCGACTGCCCTTCGATCAGCTCGTGCCACCACACGTCCCGCTCGTGGTTCCATTCGTACTGCACACGTACAATCATTGACATTAGTGTAAGTAGGTATACCCGTGAGGTATACTAACACAACAATATTAATTTAAGCCGTAAAAAAACTTCTTCTTTTTCCTGTGTCGTCCAACAACAACGTCCAAAAATCAACTGCAAATATTTTACGGGCTGAAACACTCCATGAAACATTAACTACTCTCCCTAAGGAACATAGGTCAAAATATGAAAAATTTGGACCTCCCATTCAAAATACAAATTGGCTCGGTCAGCTGCGGCTGGCACATCTTGTATGGGACGTCCATTGTTTTTTCCATATTTCGACCTATGTTCCTGGGGGAAAACTCTTCAGTTTTAGGAACTGGTTCACCACTTAAATCTTTCGAGTTTATAGTGGTCTAAAACGAAAGACGCATGAAACCTAAAATTGTCACGGTCACGGTCAAAATGTGGGCAAGTAATAGATATCAATCGCATAAGGCCTTATTAATCGTGCTTAGAGGTCAGGTCAGCGTGTTGTCATGACCATATTTGGTAACGTAAAGTACATATACTCGTAGTAAAGAGAATTTAAAAATAAAACACTCCTAGGCGATCGTACAATTTTATAGAAAAAAGCTAAAATAGATAAATATGAGAAGCATCAAATGTATAATTGGGTGGTAGACCACAATTATTATCATGAACGCCAAGGTTTTCCACGCAATTAACTTTTTGTATGTAATATCTTATACCAACAGTGCATCTAACTTTTGTGTGGTGAGGCGCTGCTGTCTATCTGGGCATTATAGACTGAGTTTTTGAAAATACAATTAGATAATTTATTAAATTTATGTCCCAAATTGGTGTCCTACGCGAAAAGAAAGAAAGATTAAATTTACTAACGAAATGGGTCTCAAGAATGTGAATATTTACAAGTAGAATTTTGTGTGCCATATGGCAATGCCATGCCGGATACTTCACCGACAAGGGCAATGACGATGGCAACATTGTCTAAAACGGCTACTTAACAAGGTGGGAAGGCCGTCCGGGAGCGAGCCCCACGCAGTACCCGCGACAGGTGCGACACAACGATGCAGAGCGTGACCTTGTGGGAGGGCAATGACGATGGCAACATTTGTCTAAAACGGGTACTTACCAATGTGGAAAGGTCGTCCGGGAGCGAGCCGCACGCAGTAACCCGCGACAGGTGCGACACGACAATGCAGAGCGTGATCTTGTGGTTGTGCTTGTGGCGCGCCTTGTCCATCGCCTCGTCGCACACCTTCTTCAGCACCAGCAGCTTCTCACCGCGCCAGCCGCCGTCCGCCGTCACCAGGATCTTGGCCTTGCAGTCCGACATCCTCTCCGCCAGCGAGTCCGAGGAGAACCCTGCGAACTGTCGCGACACTTATAAATAACTCTTAATTAACTACTATTAACATCTCACTAAAACAAACTGTTATAAACTGTTGTGTAATCTAATCACACAGGTTAGATGTAAATATTACCTACCTAAACTATTTATTGTGAGGCATGGGTAAATTTATTATAAGTAATTCAATCAATTCGTAGCCAATTTACTCGTATTTATTTGTGTAAGAATAATTTTTGGGACCCTATAAAAACAGACAAAGGCGGAAGATTTTTTAAATGAACAAATAATATCAAACACTGTATATACATTTACTACTCGTACATCTGCTAACAGCTTCAAAAGTGTACTCGACTGTTTGTTAAGTTAATTAGAGATTTGCTTATAATAAGGCCAAATCAGCTCAGAGACCTCCCGGAAAACGATTTCTAGAAATAATAAAAAAGAGGACGATAAATTGCTTTCAGAGCTATTTCAAGATATATGCTACAAAACTATGGGGCCCAAAACGCGATTTGATAAAAATTTGCCTCGATAGAAAAAAAAATCGGAATGTTAGCTCGTTAATTTCGCGTTCTTCGGCCTGTTTTCAACTTGAACGATTTTATTGTTGTTCAATGTTTCTCTTTTTATTTATACTAAAGGAAGTGTTCGGATTCCCTAAACCGAATTGTAACGCACAAGAAAAGGGACTTACTTTTTGTAGCTGATTTCATAGATTTTTCTAGTAAGGCGTTATTTACGGTTTTTTTTGTTATCGATGTAAAGTCCAAATTCTAATTTGTCTGTCCACAAATGATTGACGTAATACCGTGCGATAGAGGAGTAAAAAAAGACTGTTCGTAAAGAAAAACCGTGTGGCCACAGCTCATGTGGAAATCCGTGACCTTGTGAATGCAGAATGATTGTCGATAAAATTTGTCGCACAAGGCGATGACTACTGACGACTTGAGTCGACTCTATATCTGAAGTTACTTCTTATTTCAGTAGAGCTCTACATTAATTTTTTTTTTTGAAAGGCCAATGTAGTATGTAGCGTGTCAGTTCCAGCATTCACACTGCAGTCTCCAGAACCGTGGGCATGTAGATGGGCACGCGGTCGGCTCGTCCGCGCCGCTGTTAGCTGCGGGAGTACCTGCGCAGGTGACGTACCACGACCGAGTGCACGGCGCCGATGCGCGCGCAGGCCAGCATGCACACCACCGTCTCCAGGATCATGGGCATGTAGATGGCCACGCGGTCGCCCTTGCCCACGCCGCTGTCACGCAGCGCGTTCGCGAACTGGCACACCAGGTCCGTCAGCTTCTTGTATGTGGTTCGGCTGTAGTCGTCCGGATGGTTGCCCTCCCTGTATCACACAAATATAAATAAGAACAAAAATAAATAGATACTCCATTGATTCAAGTTAAAAACAAACAAAGCACTAAGGGTTACCATTACATAAATACGAACGTAGAAATATTTGTGCAATATGCAACATAGTTTAGTCTATAGGGTTTCAATTCAACGTTCTGTAAAGCCTATGAGCGCTAAGAAAGTCAATTCATCCAGTGCCTCGTTTAATAATGAGAATGCGACAAAATTGTCAAAACACAAATATATCCCATGGTCATGGTAAACCAAACCCGTTAAATAAAGGTAATATTTATGTCTAAAACAGACAAGCAAAGATGCGTTTAATAAAACTCTACAATTGTCAAAAACCATGGTCGAGTCCCTTGACAATTGTCGGTGACAAAATTGTCGCATTTTCGTTACAATTATGTCGTTTTTTGCATGTGTTTTTTGAGTTTAATTTCATCTACAATGGTGGTCTTATCTCGTGAACGGTATAGAGATGGTATGACAATAGATAAGGAATTGTATTGATTACAGCTGGCGCTATTGATTTGTTATTATTTACGAGGGGAGGTCAAAAAGTTCGCGGAATGACAAGGAAGAAGGGTGAAATTAAACATGAAATTATTTTTCCTTTTCAATATATTCTCCCTTAACTCGAATAGATTTATGGGATCTATCAAATAACTTATTAATACCGTCTAAAAAAAATTGTTTATCTTGTGCGTCAAAATAAGCCGAAATCGCTGACTTAACCTCATCATCGTCGTTAAATTTTCTTCCACGCAGCTCTTTTTTCATCTTTGGAAATAAATAATAGTCGCTGGGGGCCAGGTCTGGACTGTAGGGTGGATGGCGCAGTAGTTCAAAACCACATCGGTGAATGGCAGCGGTCGCAACACGACTGGTGTGCACGGGCGCGTTGTCATGCAAAAGCAGCACTCCTTTGGTCAGTTTTCCTCTCCTTTTTTCTTTAATCGCTTCCTTCAATCGATCTAACAAGGAAGCGTAGTACTCTCCCGTTATGGAAAGGCCACGATCTTTATAATCCACCAGAAGAATGCCTTCAGAATCCCAAAATATTGTCGCCATGATCTTTCCGGCCGATTGAGACACCTTAAACTTCTTAGGAGGGGGAGTGCCCTTTTTCTGCCATTGCATTGACTCTTGCTTTGACTCAGGTTCATAATGATGAACCCAAGTTTCATCCCCAGTCACAATACGGGACATAATTTCTTCCTTTTGATCTCCACAGCGGTCCAAAAACTCGCGGCAACAGTCGACGCGCTCTCGCTTTTGAAACGGCGTGAGCATTCTCGGGACCCATCTTGCGCAGACTTTACTCATACCAAGATGTTGATGAAGGATATTCAAAATGGTAGTTTCTGATACACCAACTAATGCTGCAAGCTGTTTCTTCTTCAAACGGCCATCCTCCAATACAAGTTTCTCAACTTTATCGATGATTTCCGGCGTGGTGGCCTCGATCGGCCGCCCAGAACGGGGATCGTCTTCAATTGACTCCCTTCCTTGCTTGAAAAGATTATGCCACTTGTAAATCATAGTTTTTCCAGGAGCAGAGTCCCCGTAAACAGATAACATATCTTGAAAAACAGTTTGCGGCGTTTTTCCCTGTTTGGTGAGGAACTTTATGACGGCGCGATGTTCAATTTTTTCCATACTGCCAACTTTCTTCCCGATTCACTTGTTTAATCGTTGATAACTCAAAGACTAGTGACCCAATTAGGCTAAAACTTGGTATTTATAGTAATAATGAGTTACTCAATTAGCGAGTACCTGGACAAGCATCCCTACCCCCGCCAACCCCTCCATTCCGCGAACTTTTTGACCTCCCCTCGTAGGTATATTATAATCGTATAGGTATATAACCTTTAAACGAGCAAGAATTGAGAGCTTTAAATCGGGATTTCAGAAACGGCTTCAACGATTTTCATGAAAATTCGTATTTAAGGAGATTCGGGGGCGATAAATCGAGCTAATAGCTAGGTTTTATTTTCAACAATCACTCTGAACGGTAGAAAGGGCCGAGCATTGCTCGGTCAACTAATTATTTTAAGAACGCTGCAATACATACAACATAAGTAAATGTAACATAAGACAAATAATAATTACAAAAAAGCATGTATAGGTATAGCTTGTACCTATACCTTTACTTTCCAGTTTAAACTCTTTTTTTATTGTGTGCCCACCTAACGATTTTTATTGTTCTTAGAATAGATCGTGGTCGTGGGATGTATTTATAACTCTATATGGCATACAATACCCGATTCATAATCGGATAGGGTTTTACGGACTCTACGTCAATAAGTTGTTCAATTAGCACCGTTCAGTCTGGGATTTTCCTCACTAAAGCGGAAGCTAACAAACAAACCAGTTACACTAACCAGACATAAAATATGCTTACATACATACATACATACATACATATATCACGCCTTTATCCCTTGCGGGGTAGGCAGAGCGTTAACAGCCGTAAGAATACGGTCGCTATCGCCACGTCTGACATTTTTGAGTATTGTTTTCTAAAGTTGTTTCGGAAAACATGTGTATCACTATAGTGACAGGTTGTCAGCCTGTCGCCTAAAAATTGTAATACACCAATACTCTCGAGTCCCTTAGTCGCCTCTTACGACACCCACGGGAAGGATGTGAAAATATGCTTACTAATGTAATAAAACATTATGAAAGTAATACTTAATAATAAATGAATACTTATTCACAAAATTGTTGAATTCAGTCAGAATCTGACTGACAAATTTTCTGACTGACAAGAATACATGCCTGACAAGAAAACCATTAACTTAACAAGCTTCTCGCTGCGTGCTGAAAAGAGGAAATCACCCAGTATATAAGTAATTTACCCCGCAAGGGATAAAGGCGTGATATATGTATGTATATAAGTAATTCTAAGGATATCACTAAGGTAGCGTTATGTTGGTTGGTA